>OV743440.1:9745694-14745694 GCA_928269145.1 Agriphila tristella
AAGTCACAGGTTGGAGAGAATGGTGGATTTTACGGACTTATTTATTTTTTGCAAAATGCGATATTGATTGTGAAAATAATATTATGTATTTTGTGATATTATATCTCTACGCTGTATTGTGAAATCTTGTTTTTTATGTAAAATGAGAAATGGTTCATTGAGTGCACCCGGTGGTACTTATTGAACCGGGGCCTGGTACCGAATGAACCAAGGGGGGACTTAATGAACCATGGTTGTTACAACAAGCATAATATTGATATTTCTTATTTAAAAATGAAATAAAAATATTTTTTTATTGTCAAGTATTTGTTAAAGATCCTTGTACTATAATAACACCATACAATATTTTACTTTGTAAACCCTAAGAGCGTTTTAAACATAATAATCGCATCTGTGAACAGTTTAGTTGACTAAACCTTAATCAACTAATAATGAAATATCGTCTTTTAATTAACATTACCTTAATTATCACCATCATTATCATTTCTTTATGTCATTTCTCTCTTGCACAAATTTAAACGAAAAAAATGAGCTTAGTAACGCAAATTCAAAAGTGACATAGGTATCAACGGGTAATTTGTTAATAGGCAATCTACGAATATTGCCATCTTCAATTTTATGTCAGCAGTGTTAACACCTGCTGCGTCGGGTTCCTTTGACGCAATATTTTTTTATTTACTTTTTAATTTTAAGTATGATACAAAAAAGTCACATTTTTTGTCCTCGTCCAATATCTATCAAATTTTGATAGTCCCATTCTAAAATAGAAAAAAATAAGAAAAACATAACAAACTCATATAAATAAAGCATATTAATAGGTGAAAAAGGGGTAAGTACCGAATTCACCAGGGATGGGACTATATGAACACAGGTGGTACCTAATGAACCAGTGGTTCGTTAAGTACTTCTTCAAATTGGTTTATCCTGTACCACCCCGCACTTATAGAGTTTAAAGTTATGTAACTGCTTGTACAATCACGTGAAGCTTAATTTCATTACTGTGATAAAAAGCGCAAACAACAATAAATCTATCGCATTAACCAATTTACAGCTACTATTCGCACAAAAGAAATAAAACCAAATAATACTCACCTATTATTTTCTACTTTTTTATGTAAAATATGCAAATCACATACGTGAATGCGTGTCTTTTGCGCTAGCTCGCTGGCGACTGGGCAGGGAGGGGCGATTCTATTAGAGGCTCGCTTACTATGATTTGCACCAACTGGTAACGTCACATTTCCGAGAAATTCGACCGGTTCATTTAGTACCGCTGGTTCAATCATCCTACCAAATATATTTATCAAGAAAAAAATTGCATGAGTAAGCGTGCCCGCAGACTACAGACTTTCTATAGGACGATAGTTGGCCCGATAGTTGGTTTTGTATGAAGAATCGGCCGATACCAAATCGTTGTAGTGTGCGTCATACTGATTCCAACTATCGACCGACAGTTTGATCTGTAGTTTGCGGGGACTCTAAAACTACATTGGGTGGCAAAGTGTCAAATCTGTTATAAATAAATAAAATAAAATCATTTTATTTCAGATTGTACATCCATATAAGATTAGTAACAATATAAAACTTTATGAGCTATGTTAGTAAACCTATTCTATGTATTCTATTCAGTATTTTTATTTTAATTAAGAAAATACCCGCCCCGCCCACTAGCACCCCCGGGCACAGCCACATGTAGGTGCACCCAGTGCCTCCAGATAGCACAGTCGGGTTTCTCCCTGACCACGCCCAGAATGCTGTTGGAGCTACCACGCACTCTGCGCATTAAAGAAGCGACCCGCCGTGAACTACAGATTATGTACAAAGAAAATATCAAAGCATTTCGGTTTAAGCTTAAACAGTATTATTTACCTAACAAACAAAACATGTAAAATCAGCGACTCGCTGTCACCCATATAAACCCTATGAGGTTTTCGTGGTGCGGCAATGTGTTAAAATATGTAAAGTTTATTGAATAAATGAATAATAAATAATTTTAAACTTATTCAGAAAATAACTTTAGTAGACTTCAATAAACTTGAATTCCTTCAATTTAAATTTCAAATTGCCATTCTTGATGAAAAATTTCCCGTCGTTTCAATATAATCCCCGATCAGTGTTCAATGGAGCGTTTAATAAAAATCGGGTCTCTTTAAATAAATCGTTATTGTCTGATATCTGGGGCTAACGTTTTATTTGTTGGCAGGTCATAAGCGGTTGGTTCTGCTTAAAATCCAAGGACACGGGCCGACTCTGCCAGCGGTCCAGCGTCTGCGAGGGTATTCCTTTACCGGGTAAGTGTGTGTTTTTGCTGGGTAAGCTTCGACTAGTAGAAATATAATACACATGTAAGTACAGTACTAGGCACGTATCTTGAAATTTTTTTCGACGGAGTAGGGATAAGTTCGCGCATGTGCTCTTGTGAGCGACCAATAGCGCGCGCCCCTCTCCCGCCGCCCACGCCCCTCACCGCTATGCATGCCCAACCAAAATACGCGTTTTGCGCAATCCCCATCCGATTTCAAGATACGTGCCTCGTACTGTATGAGCGTATCTAGATAGATAAATCGTTTATTTCCATCACATACGAACACAGATGATAAATGACAACAAAACTTATAAAGAAAAAACTAAACTATGTGCCGCATCGACGGAAAAAGGCAAAAACTTTGTGATTTATTTGCTTTAATCAAAGCAAAGCACTGATTTTCAGTTTTTGCCCAGCCATATTCTACTTTTGAATTTGAATGATTGATACTTGGGTGTTTATTACTTATTCACGCAAAAACGGCTGAACGGATTAAAATGAAATTTGGTACACAGGTAGCGTTTAGGTACCTACCCATCAATATCATAAAATGTAGGATACATATCATAATATAGGATCAAAGTCTCCTCAGGGATTTTTAGAATGTCCGTAAGTCGCGGATATATAGAAACTAGTAAATGATAATTAAAATGATAATTAAAATTAAATAAAAATCCTTACATATAATAAAATAGTAAAAAAAGTGTGTCTGTACATTACATATATTTCAAAAAAAAATATCTGAGACGATGGAGACATACTAATAGAGTAAGAATTTAAAAAAAAAGTGTGTCTGTTTGTCTGTTTGTTTGTCTGTTTGAACACGCTAATCTCCGGAAATACTGAACGTATTCGAATGAAATTTTTTTTGTTATATAGCTGTTAAGCCTGGGAATAACATAGGGTATAATTGATTTTGGAAAATGGAACACCTGATGCAGAACCATAATGGTCCAACTTAACTATAAGGAATATAAAAATGACACCTTAGCAAAAGTTGTTCAGCCTGATGAGCATTTTTTGTTGAGGTACAAAAATCGAAGATCTGGAACACCTGGTGCAGAACCATAATGATCCAGCTAAACTATACAAAATATAAAAATGACATCCTAGCAAAAGTTGTTCAGCCTGATGAGCATTTTTTGTTGAGGTATAAAAATCGAAGATCTGGAACACCTGATGCAGAACCATAATGGTCCAGCTAAACTATAAAAAATGTAAAAATTACGTCTTTGCAAAAGTTGTTCAGCCAGATGAGCATTTTTTGTCGAGGTATAAAAATTGAAGATCTGGAACACTCGATGCAGAACCATAACTACAAGTATTTTCTTATGTAAAAACTACATTAGTTCATTTATATGCATACGCCGAAGTCATAAAGTCCACGCGTACGAAGTCGCGGGCATCAGCTAGTAATCAATATAATCAATAACCTCACAGATTTTTTGTGTTTTTCAGATGTCAATCATCATCAAATCACTAATTGAGTAGGTTTTAGACGTTTCATTTGAGGTATCATCATGGCCGACACTATACAGGGTGTCCCAAAACTTTGCCACACGGAAATAGGAAATTTTACTGAAAATGACTTTGTTTTGATTTTTAAAATAATTGGAACTGCATTCAAAGATTTTCGAATAATCACATGCGTTAGCCAGGAATCGAACCGATACCGATACCGATCGAAAGGGTTACTTATTAGGATTATTTTTTGTTGAGTAGCACAGCATCTTAAACAAAAGGAAGACCACGAAATTTTACTTTAAAGGACATCAGGCACATCAGACCCAAAAGTGTATAAGTATAATTATTCTGTTACCTTTAAGCAATATGTATTATTAGAATAATAAAACAGTAGCAACTTTACTTTTAAACTCCTTTATTTCTCTTAAAATAATTTCTGAAAAATCGAAAGTATTTCGATTAAAAAGACATCTTTGTCATTGATACTCTGTGGTTTCGGAACATACGCGTGTCATCGATGTCATCTTGAAAGACTGACATTGACAGTCAATTGACAGAACACGAAGAAAACGCGAAAGCTGGGTACTTATTGTCTAATTTCAAAATCTATCGCAATCGCTTTCAAGATGTGATACATTGATGCTTCTTTTTGGCACAAATAAAAACTTACCAAAGGAATGCAGCAATGTGTCACATCTATCTGTCAAATGAAAGCGATTGCGATAGATTTTCGAAATTAGACAATAAGCCCCCCGATTGGTCGGCCTGTGGCGGTCTGTCACTTTTACTGTCAGTCAACTGTCTCTGTCAGTCAACTATCAAACAGCGTTTTGTTACGACATATGCACATTTCTTCCGTTTTGGCTCTAAAGCAAATAAAGTATGATCCTGTGTTGATTGATAGATTTTGTTGAATGTTTTAAAAAAATATCGCTGAAGATTCGACTTTATGATTTTAGTACATTTCGGTAGAACCCCGATTATTCACTAGCGCAGTTATCAAAACGTTTTGGCCGTGTAACTAGTATTGCTGTAATAGTGTCGGGGTGACCAAAAATATAAGTTTCAAACACAAATAACTCTCAAAATATAAAGCTTTTTTTAAATCTAAATATTTTCTATGACTTACTACTTAATTACAAGTCTTAATTTTGTAAAAAACAGAAATGCTATACATTCTTGGGTTTTTTGTCGAAGGTATTTGCCTGATGTCATTTTAATTATTACTTATTGTATCAATTTGTATAGGAATGGATGAGATTTAAAAAAATCTTTGAATGGAGTTCGCATTATTTTTTAAAACAAAACGAAGTCTTCTCTTAGTAACATTTCCTATATTCAATATTTAAGGTACTTTCCCTCCACGTGGCAAAGTTTTGGGACACTCTGTATATCGGCTAGGCTTGTTGTTTGGCTTGCTTGTTCAATGTTTTTGCCATATTTTGTCAAAAGATCGTGCAATAATCGACTGTTATAAAATATTGATTAGTTAAATAATAGGTAATACCTACCAACAATTTGTACCAAAAACAAATTAGATTGAAGGACTCTGTATATTGAGTATTGACAAACCTTACACTTAATCCCTGGGGTACTCGATAAGTCGTAAAATACAAGAACGAGCTTAGTAAATATAGAAAATTATCTTAGGTACAAAGGAAATGTTACAGAAGATTCATTAGACCGAATAGATTTGTCCTATAGAAATAATTTGTTTTGGAGATTATATTATCTTCAAGTAAAACTACTCTCATTTCCAAGTAACATGAGAGCTGAGGGCCTATTACATGAAAGGATCGCGATAAGCGTACGATGTTCGTCCCACTCCGTGGCACTATTGGCTCCCGAATAAGGTTCAATATCATCAAGTAAATTGAACGACGAATTGCGTCAGACTAACGTGATTATTTTTTGTAATAGGCCCTCTGAGCAATAAATCCACCTTTTGTCACGATAACGAAGTTGCTTTGGGACTGAAATAGACTATTCTATTCGATCTTTTATATTACCATTAAAAATGAGTCTTCGTTTTAGCATCATTTTAAACACCGAAAAAACCTTATGTGCTTGCTCTCTTACAATGCGATTAATTTACTACAGAGCGCTTGCGGTGAAAAACGACGTATTTTAATCTGTCGAATATACTCTTTGCCATACATTCTCGAGTGTAGTTGCAGAGATTCACTGTCTATTGCATAGACATAGAAAAATTTTTGCTGCGCTCAAGAAGACCAACAAAGCGTGGAAAAGAGAAGTTAACATCATACGGACACGATCTATATAAAAAAGAGACAAAGGATCAAATGACATGTGCCGACATTTTTTACAGTAAGAGCCCCTAGCCTAGCAAATGAGCAATCACAGTTTGTTGCAAATATTTTTTAATCTTAATCAGAATTTAAAATAAAGGTATCGTGGAGCTATGGTGTCTTGTACTCTAAGTAATTGTGATGTGACAAAAAGAAACAATCCAAGTAATCACACTTTTCAAAGGTAAATAAGATATTATTGCCACACATTTTTCTAAAACCAAATTTCAATACATTTATTCGTTTATCGACAAAGAAAACAGTATGGAACATAGTTTATTAATTTCCTTTGCCATATATATGTCATATTTTATGAATGTAAGTCATATTTTACGTATCTCATATAAAATGTATTGATTCGTTTTCGGATCACCTGTTTATTGACTTTGTTGTTCTTTGACATTCTATTTCTACGGTCTATTGTCAATTTAATCGCATTGTACTTACCTGAACCATTATTAGTTATTCTGTGCCTGAACCTGAAGTGACAATAATAATATGCGCAAAGTGTACGTCAAACTTTAGTCTGTATTTTTTAGGGTTGCGTACACTGACGTCCATTATACAAGTACGCTGGGACAGGCTATTGTCATGAAATGACAGCAATTTTTTGATCCGATTCGAAAATCGACATATTGGCGCTGAAGGCAGTATATTTTACTGCTCTCAGACTAATTAGTTCCAAGTACACTCACTACTGCCACAGTAGAATCTACTGCTCTCAGCGGCGATTTTCGATTCGGATAAAACGATTGGTGACGTTCGCCTGTCCAGCGTACTTGTATAATGGACGTCAGTGGTTGCGTACCCGAGTGCCCTATCGCTGCCACTCATGAGTACGTCTGTTCGGGCAGACGGAGTCCGTCCGTCGTCTATCACAAAGTTCCAGCAGCTAAACAGTTGAAGCTACAGTTTTTATATTTTCACCAAAGATGTGTAGACAAACGCTAACTATATTTTTATTTATTTTTTAAACATGGGGACAGATCAAACTGAAACACAAAGTTTCCTATGAATAATGATCTTTGAGCCTGATTCCGATAAGTGAACCATTTAAATTGCTTATAGGTACGACTCTTAAATATTATAATTTTACAATTCATTTCGATTCAATCGCTGATCGTCAATATTTATCAATTTTCCAGGTCACTGAAAACTGTAAGATAGCTCTGGTTTACATTAATTAGTCAATAATCTGCCCGCTGCTGCTGAAATGCTTGATCTTGGCAATTCTCGTTTATTATTTATTGCTTTGTATTGGACTTTCATTTATCGGAATGTTTAAAATTAAAGTGCCTCTAATTGGGACGTTACACAATCCTGTATCCCACATCATCAATAAATTATTGTTAGTAAATATTTCAGATCCAATAATGACTAAATGACAAGTTTCATAATACCTAAATCATTATCAATATTATTAACGTTTTCTCACTAAAGAAGAGAAATATGTAAGTAATTTGCATATAAATCCACGCTTCAATACTTGACAGGTATGAGTCGAGTTTTACTCGCAGGGTTGCCACCCGTACTCTAAAATACAGTATTGTGATATATCACAATATAGTATTTTAGAGTACGGGTGGCAACTGGCTTAATCAGCCGTTCAATTAGCGGCCTAGCCTTTTCATTAAACGTCGCTGTTTCATCAGCAGCCTAAATAACATCCAGCCAATACATCCAAAACATCATCTAATTAACGGGCTGGCAGATGCTAAGGCCGTTGATTGAATAGGATAACCATTGTGACGAAAAGAAAATGAAATATTTTGATATTGAATTCTTTATTATTATTTGAGTAAAATCCTACTTAATATTATAAATGTGAAACTTTGTGGGTTTGGATGTTAGTTCCTCAATCACGCAAAAACAGCTGAACAAATATAGATGAAACTAGCTTCTGCCCGCGACTTCGTCCGCGTGGATGTTAGAGAAAATCCTTAGAGAACCTTCAACCAAGATCTGACCAGTCATTTTTACGTTTCCGTTTCCCGTTCCCGTTCTGTTCCCGTCCGTTCCCGTCCCTTTCCTGTCCCGTTCTCGTACCCTCTCCGTTGCCATTCCCGTTCCCGTCCCGTTACCGTCCCGTTTTCGTTCCCGTTGCCGTACCGTTCTCGTCCCGTTCCGTTCCCGTTTCCATTCCGTTCCCGTTCCGTTCCCATTCCGTCCCGTTCCGTTCTTGTTCCCGTTCCGTACCCGTCCCGTACCCCTTCAGTTTCCATTCCCATTCCCGTCCCGTTCTCGTTCCCATTCCGTCCCGTTCCGTTCCCGTCCTGTACCCCTTCCGTTCCCATTCCCATTCTCGTCGCGTTCTCGTCCCGTTCCGTTCCCGTATCGTTCCCGTTCCGTTCCGTACCCAATCCTTTCCCCTCCGTTCCCGTCCCGTTCCCGTGCTGTTCCTCTACCGTTCCCGTCCCGTTCTCGTTCCCGTTCCATTCCTGTATCGTTCCCGTTTCATTCCCGTTTCGTTCCCGCCCCGTTCCCGTTCTGTTCCCGTTCCGTTCCGTTCCCGTTCAGTTCTCGTTCCGTTCACGTTCCGTTCCCGTTCCGTTCCGTTCCCTTCCCGTTCCGTTCCGTTCCCGTTCCGTTCCCATTCCATTCCCGTTCCCTTCCCGTACCGTTTCAGCCCGTTCCGTTCCCGTCCTGTTGCCGTTCCCGTTCCTGTTCCCGTGCCCGTGCCTGTTCCCGTTCCCGTTCCCGTTACCTGGATGTGGATGTCCAGGTCCAGGTCCATGATGTGTCATGTTCACCGTGTTGGACTTCAAAATAAATGTCATTTTCTCAATCACCATCCCATGAAACCTCAAGAACGACATCCACATCGATTTTCATGTTAACTTACCCCATTTACACCCTAAAGGATGATTTTCAAAATAACAAAATATGTGTTTGCCTATTTATTTTTAGACATGCTCCTACGAATTTTAAAGTTGTAATGTCTATTTTATATTCTTTTTCCATACATTTTAACCTCATTTTCACCCCTTTAGGGGTTAAATCATGTCCACCGTGTTGGACTTCAAAATGAATCTCATTTTCACAATCACCATCCCATAAAACCTTAAGAACGACATCCATATCGATTTTTTATGTTTTCTCACCCCATTTACCGCCTAAGGGGTTGATTTTCAAAGTCACAAAATATATGTTTGCCTATTTATTTTTAGATGTGCTCCTACGAAGTTCAAAGTTGTAATGTATATTTTATATTATTTTTCCATACAAAATTGGAACCCCATTTTCACCCCTTTAGGAGTTAAATCATGTCCACCGTGTTGGACTTTAAAATAAATGTCATTTTTGCAATCGTCATCCCAGAAAACCCCAATAACGATATCCATATCTATTTTTAGGTTTACTCACCCCATTTACCCCCTAAGGGGTTGATTTTCAAAATCACAAAATATATGTTTGCTTATTTATTTTTAGACGTGCTCCTACGAAGTTTAAAGTTGTAATGTCCATTTAATATTATTTTTCCATACAAAATTTGAACCCCATTTTCACCCCTTGAGGGTGACATCATGTCCACCGTGTTGGACTTCAAAATAAATGTTATTTTTGTAATCGTCATCCCAGAAAACCCCAATAACGACATCCATATCTATTTTTAGGTTTTTTTACCCCTTTTCACCCCCATTGCATCCCCGTAGGGGTTGAAATACTAACAATAACAATATGCGTTGCGTTAGATTTCCATCCATAAGCCTAAATTATATATTTAGCAATGTTGACTTCGAAAATAAAGGATTTTCTTCATTACACAACTTCATCCCCCTTTTGACCCCTTCGGGGGTAGAATTTTGAAAAACGCCGAGACCCGTATTAATTAATTTTCAATCGTCAGCCTAAACACAAAATTTGAAGATCCTAGCTTCAAAACTGAGGGACTTTCATACAAACTTTCATCCCCTTAGGGATAGAATTTTCAAAAATCCTTCCTTAGTGGATGCCTACACTGTATAAGGTATCTGTGTGCAAAATTTCAAGTCTCTAGGTCCAGCGGTTTGGGCTGTGCGTTGATAGATCAGTCAGTCAGTCAGTCATTCAGTTTACGATTTTATATATTAAGATTTGACACACAGATAGTTCATCATAGGTGCCTGTTTTGTCTTTCGCAATATTAATTTTATTGCTGAGTTTAAACGAAGAAGATAAAACACATTTAAGAAATCTTGTCAGCTAAAAAAGTCTCGACTGGTAGTAAAATATAGAAAACTAGCGGCCGCCCGCGACTTCCTCTGCGGAAAGGTTTTTTGCTATCCCTCGGGAACAATACTGTTTTTCGGGATGAATTGTACCCTATGTCCTTCTCGGTACCCCTGACAACGTTTATGCAAAATTTCATGATGATCGGTTCAGTAATTAAGACGTGAAGGCGTAACAAACAAACAAACAAACAAACGGACTTTCGCATTTATAATATTAGTAAGGATATTAGTAAGGATTCAAAAGCACTTTATTACCTGTAAGTTTCTTTGAATAAATAATTTTTCATTTTCATTTTTCTAATACTTAGGATTATTAAGCGTTTGATTTTTTTGAGAATAGGTAACACAGATAATGTTTAAACTATCAATAAAATAATATAAAATCAACAAAAACATTTAAATGTAAGTACCAAAAGTTTCAAGGCAATGATATTGATAACAAAATATTTGTTATACTTAATTGATACCCTCCTAACTTTAACAGCTGTCTTTGTCATAATCACGATATTAAATCATGTCTTTTTGTGTCCAGTACCTACTCATGGTCACTTATAACCTCTAACTAAGATTCTTTCATAATGTCTAAACTCCAAGGTTTACGGACTACACGGTGAGATCTTAAAAAGAAAACACAATCATTTTCATATTTAAACTTGACAAACATTATTTACCTCAAATCACGGAACAAACAATAAATGGGGAGGCGAAGGCAAAGTGAATTACAGATGGCGCTTCAGTCTTTGGACCCATTGTCAGTTTGAGCTTATATTGTCTTGACTGTGTATTACGTGATTTTACATTCTTAGATTATATTTTTTTCGGTTTTGCGGACAAACAATGTATTCTCGTTTGCTAACTTTAGCTCAGATAAAAGAAGAAAAGCCAAAACAACAGGCAAGAAAGTTTATAGCAACTTACAAAAAATTGCCAACAAGCATTACATTTCTTTAAATTTCGTGTAAGATTTACAACTAATCTTTTTATTTCAGATTAGAAGCATATGATTTAAATTTTAACATAGCAACCTAGTGTAAATTTCCGTGTTTATAGTTGCCTCATGATGCCTGCTATGCAATAGTAATTTCAGGTCTCTGTACTGGAATTTCTGTACCATCCTAAATTACGAACCGTTTTATCATATTTATTTTATTATTCTAAGTTTCTTGAATGACTCTGGCATATAAAATTCTATTAATTCTCTGTTTGGCCCCAATATTGGGCTTATTCCATATTTGATATACCTATCAAATTCATCCAAGTTATAAATATGTTAGAAACTGCTGAGGTTGAAAAATTAAAGAACAAAGCTGTTATAATTCAAATATTGTTTTATTTTGGCGAAGCTTAATTAAATTCATGAAACATTCCTTTTGATTTATAATGTTTCTTAGGCTCAGTAAAGGAGAAAATCGAGAAAATAGCATATTTTTTAAATATTTTTTTGCCCAATATTTTTTTATTACTGGGAAATCGATGAACTCCAATATTTTAACAGTTACATGCACAACAATGCGGCATTTCTCAGTATAAAATTAAAAAGTGCAATACTCCAAGAGATTCCCATATGTTTTGACACTTTCTTTGAGGCGGCCTGGTACCAAAGACAAGGCGCCACCTATCGGGATAAAATTGCGCTTTTCCTCCCCATTACGAAAAAAACAAAACAAATCAATATATGGTACATTTTTTTTGTCATATTCCGAGTTTTTTCAAAACATTATTTAAAACGTTGGTTCAAAAATTTATTTGCACTATTTTTTCACCAAACACTTCCATTTGACGATATTTTCGTGTGAACGAAGTGGAAACGTAATTTAATTGTGAAAAGCACCAGAAATCACAACTGGTCAACGCCATATTTACAGATTTGACAGCAATACCGCCTCAGCGTGCCTGGTGATAGAAAATTGAACTAAATTACAATGACTTGGCTAGGCAAGTGATTAAACGTTATCGAACCAAGTCATTTGCCTAGCCATTAAATTAAATGCCGGGATTTTATTTAGGCCGATGATTAAATGGCGCCTATCAATGAAAAGGCTAGGCCGCTAATTGAACGACTGATTAAGCTAGTTGGCTGCGACATATATATTATAAATATCATGTACTCTTTAATATACGACATCAATTGAGTATGCTAAAATACTCTATTTAAGTAACTCGTGTGAAAGAAATAATCTTTAAGTAAGGCAAATATTTGTTAAAAGTTGCGAAAAGTAACACAAAATAAGTTTAAGTATAAAATTAATATGGACTCTTTTTTATGCTGCGTACTTTATTTTTGTTCTGCCTAAATTAAAAAATACTCTATTTGTCTGAAAACAGGTGGCAACCCTAGCTGTGCTGTTGCAAACTTTAAATAAAATAAGATGAAAAGAAAATGAGTGGCTCTGTGAGCTGATAGACCACACTTCAACATAATATTCCGCCAATTTGAAAAATGTTGAAAAACTGAATCGACAAAAAAAACAAGCTTTAGGTATAATTTTCGAACCTGCTCAGAAAATTTCACGAGTATCGGTTGAGAAATGGAACCTGACAGACATACGAATGCATTTTTGCCCAAGCTGAAACGGAGATGTTTCACGCTTGCTGTAGGTAGTGCTTGTGCTTGGTATTTAAGATACTGTCCGAGAATGGTGGAGATCAAACGTATTCCGTTAACTTTTCACTTTTCCATATGTTTGAGTTTTTGTTGTAAGTAGGTAATAAATTACTACTTAATCAAGTCAATTCGATTGCCATAATGCACGCTATTATTTATTGCGTGCTATTATGCTGAATATATAAATAAAATATTACAAAAAAGTCGGACTAAAAACATTAAAACGGACTAGTAAAAACAGACTAAAAAGTATAAAATATTTTTTTCATTAAATATTTATAACCCTACAGAAATTTTAAACCTAAAAACGTGGGGCGCATTTTGTAAAATTTATCATCCATATTGTCTTTAGCATGCGCCCCACGTTTTTAGGTTTAAAATTTTTGTAGGGTTATATAAAGAAAAAAATATTTTATACTTTTTAGTCTGTTTTTACTTGTCCGTTTTAATGTTTTTAGTCCGACTTTTTTGTAATAAAAAACGTGTTTTTAAAAAAGTTTTTTTTTTCAGTAAATTTTTATTTTCTGCTTTTTAGTTAACGAGCTAAGACTAAAAATATACCAGCTCCTATCGGAGCACTCATCAAGACGATTCAAACGAACCCAAACTCGATGGGGTTGCATGGTTTTAATACAGAGTCCCAGTGGCCTTCTTCCGGCTCTATCATCAGACCCTGGAAACATCCCAACAAAGTACTCGTCAAGACAGTTCAAACGAGCCCAAACTCGATGGGGTTGCATGGTTTTATTATAGAGTTTCTATGGCCTTCCTCCGGCTCCATCATCAGATCCTCGGAAACTATTTCCCATTAAAGTACTCGTCAAGATGATTCAAACGAGCCCAAACTCGACAGGATTGCATGGTTTTATTACCGAGTTCCAGTGTCCTTCCTCCGGCTCCATCATCAGACCCTGGAAACTATTTCCCAACTAAGAACTCGTCAAGACGATTCAAACGTGCCCAAATTTGATGGGGTTGCACGGTTTCAATATTGAGTTCCTATGGCATGGCCTTGCGGCTTCATCATCAGACCCTTAACCACGTCTCCCATTAGAGTACTCGTCAAGACGATTCTAACGAGCCCAAACACGATGGGGTTGTATGGTTTCTTCATAGAGTTCCTGTGGCCTTCTTCCGGCTTCATCATCACATCAGCTCAATGACACCATAATATTGCATTGCCTTCCAGTTCAGTTTTAAGTCTCTAGCTCATCGGGAAGTTAGGATAAAATCGTTCGCAAATTTGTGGAGAAACACACAAACAAACAAACAAACAAACGCGAAAGCAACCTAATAAAAACGTGTTAAAAAAACTCGACGATCACAAGAGTTGTTATTATTCTAAGAAACTCATCTGTTCGTTATGAACTTCTGAAGTCTACTTTACAATAGAACTACTTTAAACGGGATATTTGACAAACTTTTCGTTCATAAATAAAAATATACTTAGGTGTATACTGGTAGAGTATGTTTGTATTTTCGTTCGCGATTTTAAAGGTAACCTGACAACCTCCTGAAATGAACAGCATGCAAAACTCGTTATTCCTCTCACGATTTTAAAAGATAAAACACGCTTACATGTTCACGTGTACGAAAAAAATGATTATGTGCGTGGTTGGAACTGGTAAATATAATGTGGTTGCGCGAAAATGGAGGTTCATTATATTTAAATAACAATAGCTTCCGCCATCGTCGGCGTGCATAATCAAAAAATCCCTAGGATAGGGAGCCTTTGCCCAGGATAAAAAATAGGTAGGTATTCTATGTTTTAGTAAAATTTCATCTAAATTCGATCATCGGTTTTTGCGTTACGTAACAATTGTCCAAAATATCACACTTTATTACTTTATTGTAGAAAAGAATATCAGGTAGGTAAATTAATTAACCTAAATTCGTCAAAAAACGAAGATCCCCGCCTAACATTCTTGTTCACATAGACTTTGACTTCTTTATTTTATTGTTTTAAAGGTCCTTTCTATAAGTACGTTAATTTCTTAAGTTTTTAATGTCAATTTATAGGGCATTAGCAAACTTGAAGACAATGTTAACCAAACAAATCAATTATGTTATTCAATGAAACCCATTTGTGCATTCTTTTGTTAGTTAATTTAAGTATGTAATGTCTAATTGAAGTGTCAATCAGACACATACATATTGTATTACATTATATCACATACCATACATAGGGTGTCCCAAAACTTTGCCACGTGTAGGGAAATCATCTTAAATATTGAAGATAGGAAATTTTACTGAAAGAAGACTTCATTTTGTTTTTAAAAAGAAATTAAACTGCATTTAGGAATTTTAAAAAAATTGCATACGTTTCCATACAAATTGATAGGTACAATCCGTAATAACATAAATTTAAATGTTAAATTACAAGGTCTTCCTTTTGTTTAAGATGCTGTGTCACTAAAGAAAAAATAATCCTGATAAGTGACCCTTCCGATTGCTATCATAAAAATAAACAAAATATTTTTTTGCCTTTTTGGTGGACTGGATTCCTGGTTCGGCGATTTTTCAAAAAATTTTGAATGAAGTTTTCTTTCAAATTTCATACCTTTAATATTTAAGGTTCTTTCCCTTCGTGTGGCAAAGTTTTGGGACACCCTGTATATTATATATACCTCAGTGCATTATATCATTGAATTAACAGAGGTACCTACTACGTGCCTACTATAAATAACTTTTTGCCCGTGTAATAAAAAGACGTAAAATGTTTAGACTCCACAAAGACGACTCAATTTTTTTTAAAATTGACCTTAAAAAGTTTTATATTGAGTAAGAACGATAAAGTAGACGGCTAATGCCTTATAAACTTTTTATCACATGACTTTGATCGAACGATATTTTTATTTATTGGATCAAGTAAAAAACTTACTTGCGAATAGAAATCCACACAAAATAAGGCTGGCCCCAGACCTACCGGTTTCATTTCTTTGCTTTGCTGTTCTACCATGGACCGCCGGCCAAGAGGCTCATTTTCAATCTATCGCATATTTTGACCTGACCACATTGGCAAGATAGCCATTACTTTGGTGTTATCAAATATCGTCGTCTGGATAGTAGTCAAGGTAGAACAGCAAAGCAAAGAAATGAAACCGGTAGGTCTGGGGCCAGGTTTATACTAGCTATTCTGCCGCCACTTTATCCATAGGTCATTCAAAAATTACTAGGGAACCTTTGACGGGTAAAAGTACCTCTGTGTGTGTTTATTCACACACATGCTATAAACAGTAACTATGTATTACGAGTATGATTATGTGTCTTTCATCGAAATCTGTTCAGCCGTTTTTGCGTATTTCAACAAACATCATATAAGTATAATTGTATAATAGATGAGTATATAATTAATGATCATTGCTTCAAAATAAAATATGGCAGAAACTTACCTATTAGTCAGGAGGCAAATATTTTATAAGTCGTCTCCTTCACGATTTTCGTCGGACTCTCTTCTATATACCTAAAACTGGTATGTATGTGTTCCTTGTGCTCTACAAAACACGAAACTGACGGTTTTAAGAGGAGAAAGTGGGGACACGCATAGCTATGACGTCACAAAGATGGCGCCGACCGTTACAAGTTTTTCTTCATTTCTCGAGTTTTATTGCATCAATTTCGTTGTTTGATATGTCATTTGAAAGGTTTTATAATTGTCTATGATTGTTCTTTTGAAACCTACTAATTTAGTTTTGTCGTTTTTGAAATATTAACAAAAATATGATTTGTTTCATAAACTTTTTATTATTTACAGGATTAAACTAAATATAGAAAAAGATTTGTGTACCTAAGTTTGAAATTTTATAATAAAAAATAAAGTGCGTTTTCATATCTTCTCAAAAATATAAACATCATTGTAGTGCAATAATAAACAAACAAGTTGTGACCAATTCTGTAAGGAGAGTACTCATAATTTTTTTTTTCATTTTCTTATTATTTAATGAAATTTTTCTTCATTTCTCGAGTTATACTTCATCAATTTCAATGTTTGATATGTCATTTGAAAGGTTATATAATTGTCTATGATTGCTTTATTGACAGCTACTAATTTAAGTTTGTCGTTTTTGAAATATTAACAAAAATATGTTTTTTTATACACTTTTTCTTATTTCCGGTATAAATATAAATAAAGAGAAACATAAATGTGCCTAAGTTTGTTAGTTCATAACAAAAAATAAAGTCCGTTTTATTACTTTCTCAGAAATATAAACATGCTTGAAGTGCAATAATAAACAAACAAGTTGTGACCGATTCTGTAAAGAAAGTACTCATCTGATTTTTTAAAGTTCTTCTTTATTTCATCAAGTTATTCTTCATTTCTAGAGTTCTACTGCATCAATTTTGATGTTTGATATGCCATTTGAAAGTGTATGTAATTGCCTATGATTGTTCTATTGAAAACTGCTAATTAGGTTTTGTTGTTTTTTAAATATTAACATAAATATGATTCTTTTTCATACACTTTTTCTTATTTACCGGTATAACTAAATAAAGAGAAACATAAGTGTACCTAATTTTGTATGTTTTTAACAAAAAATAAAGTCTGTTTTATTGCCTTCTCAGAAAAATAAACATGGTTGTAGTGCAATAATAAACAAACAAGTTGTGACCAATTCTGTAAAGAAAGTACTCATCTGATTTTACCGCCGTTTTCACTATTGATTTTGAAATGATAAGTATTTAAGAGCTTTGAAAAAGAAGCTGTGCTTTTTACAAATTACAGTATACATATAATGTACGTTTACTTTTATATGTATTATAATATCACACATCAAGCAATTTAGATGTACTTGCTAAGCTATTATCAAAAACAATGTACAAAACCAAAGTATTATTTATTGTAATTACCTATAATAACAGTGCAAATAAAAACTATTCCCAATGTGTAGTGAAAATCACTTATTAAGTAGGGAAATGATGAATGAGATAATGTGTTTAGTGAACAGAGCATAGCAAGCAACAATATAAGTACTACTCATCAACATCAAGAAAGTTATGCTGATTAAAACATAATTAATTCTTTTCCAATCCTATCATTCGTTTTTGCTTTGAGCGTGCACAGTCGTATTTCGTCGTCCGGCAGTCTTGTCTTACACTGGCACGATATGAGCTCGATATCTTGGAGATGGGAATTAGGGAATTGTTATATAACCTCCAGCCACAGTTTTCTGGTAAGAGTAGGGTTTGGATCGGGATATTCGCAGTTTTCCAAATAAGTCTGGTAATTAGCTCTGTGTAGATGGTGCTTCTGACTTCTCTAGAAGGTGGTAATTAAATTACCACCGGTTTTCTCAAATGTTAAAAACCTAGACAAACTGAAATTACCAAGATATCAAGCTCATACCGTGCCAGTGTAAGACAGACTGCCTGACAATGAAATGCGACTGTGCACGCTCAAAGCAAAAACGTATATTGAAAGGAGTATGCCATATTAGAAAAGAAATATTTTAATCAGCATAACATTATGGATGTTGATGAGTAGTATATGTTGCTTGCTATGCTCTGTTCACTAAACTCGATAATTTAATTATGTCAACATTATCTCATTCATTATTTCATTGTTATTTTCTATTTTGTAGAATGTGATTTACGTAAAAATAAGTAATTTTCATTACACCTTGGGAATAGTTTTTATTTGCACTATTATTAAGATTACAATAATATTTTGTTCTGTACATTGTTTCTATAATAGCTTAGCTTATATTACTTCTAATTTACTGGATGTGTGATATTATAATATGAATATCCTACTTATATTATAAATGTGAAAGTTTGTGGGTTTGGATGTTTAGATGTCTGTTCCTCAATCACGCAAAAACTACTGAACGGATTTGGTTGAAATTTGGCACACATATATTAGATAGCCTAGATTAAAACATAGAATACTTTTTATCCCGATATTCCCACGGGAACGGGAACCACGCGGGTGAAACCGCGGGCGGCCGCTAGTATGAAATTATATTACATCTGATATTACAATAAAAAAGTAAACACATATTAGATTTATACTTTAATTTGTAAAAAGCACAGCTTTTTCTCTTAAATACTTATCATTTTCAAATCAATAGTGAAAACAGCGGTAAAAATCAGATTCGCACTATCTTTACAGAATTGGTGACAACTTCTTTGTTTATTATTGCACTACAATCACCTTTATATTTCTGGAAAGGTAATAAAATGGACATTATTTTTGTTATACATAAACATACAAACTAAGACACACTTATGTTTCTCTTTATTTAGTTATACCGGTAAATAAGAAAGAGTATATGAAAAAAAACATATTTTTGTTAATATTTTAAAAACAACAATACTAAATTAGTAGGTTTCAATAAAATAATCATAGAACATTATATAACCTTTCAAATGACATATCAAACATTGAAATTGATGAAGTAGAACTCGATAAATGTATAAAAACTTGATAAAATAAAGAAGAAATTGAAAAAACTAGATGAGTACTTTCCTTACAGAATTGGTAACAACTTGTTTGTTTATTATTGCACTACAATAGTGTTTATATTTTTCTGAGAAGATATTAAAACAGACTTTATTTTTATTATAAACTTACAAACTAAGGTACACAAATGATTTTTTTAATTTAGCTTATACTTGTAACTAAGAAAAAAATTATGAAAAAAAAATCATACTTTTGTTAATATTTCAAAAACGACAAGACTAAGTTAGTAGGTTTCAAAAGAGCAATCATAGACAGTTATATAATCTTTCAAATGACATATCAAACAACGAAATTGATGCAATAGAACTCGAGAAATGAAGAAAAACTTGTTACGGTCGGCCGCCATCTTTGTGACGTCACAGCTATGCGTGTCCCCACTTCCTCCTCTTAAAACCGTCAGTTTCGTATTTCGTAGAGCACAAGGAACACATACAGACCAGTTTTAGGTATATAGAAGAGAGTCCGACGAAAAATCTCAAAATGCTTCGTCGCCACCTAACTATATAGCAACTAGCAACACATATGCTAGTAGCAAACATATACTCGTAAGTAGTATAAAATCGTTGTGACGTGCTTATAATTAGAATTGTGTAAATGTAATTTTAAATCCTAGATAAACCTAGTAATATACCCTCTGGAAAATTTTGCACCGCATAGATGTATATTGAGGCACTTCAAAAGTAATTAGCTTTACTTTAGTCCATGAGTTCGTCCCATTTGACAGTTTTAAGTACTTTTTATATTTAGTACAAGTCATCAATCATTCGCCGTGGTTTCGAGCGACATACGGCGATGAGTGGAAAATCACGTAATAATAATTTATACCGGCCGGTGCGACGTACTAAATTACTTGATGTGTTTGTCTAATACAAGCACGTTAGTAATTAAAATCGAAACGATAATATTATTACCACAATTCTGTTGAGACACCGTTTCACTTAATTCATCGACAACCAATTTTCTCTTAAGTTATTTTCAATTAAAATTTAGCAAGGCAATTAAGATCGATTTTCCTTCAGTTAACTTAGACATTTAATTTTGTAAGACATTGTCTAACTTTATACAAACTTACAAGACAAGTTACAACTAAGTACTATGGGCAACAGCGTCGCTTAACCAGTTAGCAACAAAATTCGTGTGCGCGCGTATCGCCCCTGCACGAACCCAACGTATGTGACAGCGGGCGCGGCGTGCAAGCGATTTTAACCTTAGCAGTGGTTAAGCGAAGCTGTTGCCCATGGTACCTATGTCTAATTTGGTCTCAACGACACAGCATGAGTTTATAATAAGATTCTTTGATTTCACCTTCGCTCCCTTTTTCCCCACTGCTCAACAGTTGAAGCTAAACAGGGTTATTTGTAAAACATCAACAACCTCGCAGCAGTAGATTACTGTCACGTGGGCAGTAAATAAAACTCCTGGGCTTCACGCACATATAGGCCAGTAAAATCTTACAAATATTTTTCCTAAAAACGCAAAATGCGATGTATAGCTGCATTTTTGGTATGTTATTTGGACCCCTTAGGATAGTGTGAAACTATGTTGAAAAAGTTGTGCTAGCTGCGTTATACGTGAAAAAGTCTATGTAAAAAATATCGACTTTTCATACAAAACTTGATCAGCTGTTCGGTACATTTGTATGAAGGGTCGATGTTTTTTGTTTGTTTTCAGATAATTCGTAGAACAAATGTTGTTGTTTATGATGTCAGTAATTTACTCCTGCGAGGTTGTTGATGTTTACAAATAATCCTGTATAGTATTTGGCCACTTACAGCACAGTAACTGCCGACCTCCGTGGTCGAGTGGTTTGCACGCCGGTTTTCAAGGCGTCACCATCTCTTGAGGTCCCGGGTTCGATCCCCGGCTGGGTCAATGTAGAAAATGAACTTTTCAATATTGTCTCAGGTCTGGGTGTTTGTCATACCACCGTTGTTTCTGATTTCCATAACACAAGTGCTATAGCTACTTTGTCAAATATTAAAAAAAATATTAATTAAGTAACTATTATAACTTTATGGATTGCAATGCAGGTTATTAGGCTTAGGCTATTAGGACAAAGACAAAATAAAATACGCAACAGCACAAAGTTCAAAGTCTTTTGAGCTTTGTGGAAAAAACTTGACGAAACACTTGCTAGTAAAATTTATAAATGTTTCCAAATATTGTACGTGTCAGGCAAGTATCCAGACTTTTAATTCGGGGGGGACAACTGCATCCCGCAAACCGGAGAATACCTCGCCCGCTAAATTTGAATTTAGTCCCTGTACTGTGTGTTCTGGATTTCGGGGGGGGATAAATCCCAACTATCCCCCCCCCTTGGATACGTGCCTGGTACGTGTCGATACAGATAAGCAATGGGTATTTCGAGATTAGTTCCAAACAGCCCGGAAGGATATAAGGGTATGGAAATGAGGTCAATAATCAACAGGACTTTGTTTTTAACTTAGGGTGAGGCAAGGACGAGAGTACGCGAGTAAAAAAATATCCTTTTCCAAAATCAGCCTTGTAAAGTTCAATACTCAGTTCGATACTCAGTGCAAAATAGTGACTATGTCAATAACCTCTATTTTCTCTTCTCAGATATGGGTCTTAACGGAAATGGAATATCCCGGCGCACTTTAACAAGCTGCAAGTGTCGCCAGTCTAGGAACAGCTGTATCACTAACGCCTCGCTACGAAAGCTCAAAGTTCTGCCTTCCAGACCGACGACCACTCCTGTGAGCGCCGCGTTAGTGCGATCACAAATTACCTAAATTATATTGAGTCAATGTTACAACCAAGATATAAATAAATAAATAAAGTATATTTTACAGCTCCAACTTACTTTCATTTAAGTAATAGTAAAGATATTATTTCCATTCGAAAATTATGAGATAGCTAGGAAGAACTATCTCATTGGATGAACTGCTGGTAAACTTGACTGAAAAATTTTGTTTGTTGCTTTTATGAAAAAATGGTGATGTAGGTATATTGCTTTGGCCCAATAATGAGATTGAGTCAATCTTCGTCTAGGGTTTTCACTTTGCAGTTTTTCTTACAAATAAAATAAACTTTCTCATTCATGTGATAGTTTTCAGGGTTTATAATAATTTTCCGAGGCTGTATGCAAGGCACCCTATCTATTTACCATATTCATGATCATAAGGCCTGAATCAGTGCGATGCGGATTCCGCGCGCGGACCGTCCGCGACCGATGGCAAAATGCAATCGGTGCGAGCGCGCGGAACTCTCCGCGGTCTGACCACGGAACTATTAAGTAATCTCTGCTTAGGGTATTACTGGTAGTTGTGGTACCAAACACCCTGAAGTAGCTAACCATTCCATTTACCTACTTAAAATTTTTAATCGAGTTGATGAGTTATTTGGAAAAGATTTAAGTATCGAATAATTCAAATGAATGTGTATTTAGCGAAAATAATCAATTACTTACTTAAGCTAGGGTTTCCTAGGATAGCGGTGCCGTCATATTACTGCGGTAATATAGCGGCATTAAATGTTGTCTGTGCAAACAATATGGCGACACCGAACGTCAGAAACTGCGCCATATTGTTTACATAGACAACGTTCTACGCCGCTGAATTACGGCCGTAATATGACGGCACCGTCACCCTAGGAAACCCTAGCTTTTCTGACAAAATTGTTAATGGAACCACGTTAGGCTGAAATACACAGAAAGAGGGCTCCACACTCGCGCCGCGAAAGCCCGCGAAGGCCGCGAACCGCGAGTGTGGAGGGTTTCGCGGCTTCGCGTATGGGCTTCGCGTTCGCGCTTCGCGGCGTTCCCCGTCCGGTGGCGGTTTTTGGTCCGCGTCAAAGGACTTGTGTGCCGAACTAAAGTCGGCTCCACACTCGCGCGCGAACCGCGGCCGCGAATCACGGCAACCTTAGTTCGGCACACAAGTCCTTTGACGCGGACCAAAAACCGCCACCGGACGGGGAACGCCGCGAAGCGCGAACGCGAAGCCGCGAAGCCCATACGCGAAGCCGCGAAACCCTCCACACTCGCGGTTCGCGGCCTTCGCGGGCTTTCGCGGCGCGAGTGTGGAGCCCTCTTAAGGTTGCCGTGATTCGCGGCCGCGGTTCACGCGCGAGTCTGGAGGGCTATATCTTTCGCACCGTTTTCATGCGCGGACCGCGCCCGTGATTCGCGGCCGCGGTTCGCGCGCGAGTGTGGAGCCGACTGAAGAGATGCGGCGGAGATAAGGCGCAGATACGGCGGCGATACGTGTATTTCCTTTGCCGAAAGCCTCACATTAGACGTCGAATCAAAATTAAGGTAGGTGGAAAAAATAGCACGTTAAGCTTCAGTTAAGTTTATACAGGGTTATTTGTAAAACACTAACATTCCAACAATCTCGCAAGTGTAGATTATTAACATCATAAACTCATACTAAAAAATATAATCGACTTTTCATACGAAAATCGTTTAGTTGTTAGGAGAGTCGATTTTTTTGTCTCTTTTCCGAAAAGTCGTAGCATAAACGTTATTGTTTAGTAATCTACTCCTGCAAGGTTTTTGGCGTTTTACAAATAACCCTGTATAATAATATCTCACTTAAGGCCAGTATATTCCAAATTATCGAATTTGGCCTTTCTTTGATTCAAAAATGAACAATCAATTATTATTTATTTTGAGCGGATTAAAATATATGTTGAAGTTTCATAAACGATCTTGATTATGTTACGGTTAAAAAAACGTATCTTCACTCGACTAAAAAAATATGCAAAGACAAAGAAATTTTTCATTAATTTTATATTTTTTGGATAATACTTAAAGTTTATCAATCCCTTATCCACGAAAAATATATAGAAAAATAGGTAATGACATATAGAAGAATATTCAATGGCAACTTTTTCAAAAAGTGACTTTATGCTCAAAATAACAACAAAAACATTGAAAAAATTAAAAAGTGTGGTTATTTTTATTACTCTTCACACGTAAAGAAAAAGACAGAGACAGAGTTTCTGGAATATACTGGCCTTAATGTAAATAAACATGCATCTGTATTATTCTTGAGTATATACTCTACGTCAGAGATGCCCAAACGGTCGATCGCTAAGGATAAGAGATTTGACATTTTGCACCCAATGTAGTTTTAGATATGTATCTTTTTTTCTTGTTAAATATTTGGTAGGTTAAATGGTCAAAATGTCGATCTCTTAGTCATACATTTTTGCCAAGTCGATCTCCTTAAGAAAAAGTATTGGCACCCCTGCTCTATTTATTATATTTTATACCTGTTATGCTAACATTAGGTTATCAGTGCACGAAATATTGCTACATGTTGCTCGTGAGTTCGGAGATACATTGATGAACATGGCGTGACATAATCAGACCAAAATGGCAAAATAATTGTGTAATTAATATGATTTGTGATTATTTAATTCGAATAATATATTTAAGCTTAGTAAGTAATCAAAATGTGGTGTAAAAATGTAAAGTAATGCATTACGAGTATCTAAATTAACGGAAGTGTATTTGGTTTTGCAACAAAGTTTATTTGTCAAATTTATACAGGTAATTAAGCTCATATATTGGCGTAATACTATTTCAATAATTCTTACTGTCCGTTTTAAAATGTGTTATGCATAGTTTCTTGAAAATTAATGATTTACAGTTGCTGTTTTAATAATTAAGATGTTATGTTGACTATAGGCAAGAATGGCGGGAAGCGGTTGCAATTCCCGCCATCAACGAATGTATAAAAGTGACATCGAAATAGGGTAACAGCCCAGTCTGATATTGTGCTTCGTCGAATTAAAAGATAAGTATTGTATAACTGTGCTAGTTATTTGGTTTATTGTAGAATAACGGTTTATAAATAAGGTCTAGGATGTTTTATCTTGTTTAGAATTGTGTGTTCATGTGATTAATATGTTTAAAATGTGTTGTTTTGGCAATTCATGCAATGTCGGTAAGAATCATTGTTCAGCATGAACAATGAGATCTGATGTGCTGTTTTATTAGTGTTACAGTTTAAAAATGATTTAAGTCACGTTTAATAATTTGTACATGATGATTAATGTGACGTTTTACTGGGAATTAATTGAACATCAGTTAGTATCATTGTACACTTTGAATAATAAGGTCTCATATGTTGTTTCATAATAATACAGTTTAAAGTGTTAGTTATTACGAAAGTTACATTAAAATATAGTGACTATCAAGGTTAATGATGTTGTTTCTTGTTTCATCTTCTAACTCATGCTTAGTGTTGGTTATCCAAATATATCCAGGTTTAAATAATGATGTAGTGTTTTTAATTATGTGAGCCTAACCCCTTTATCTTCAACAATTTTCAGGCGTGGGATGCTCTACGATGCCAAAACGTTCTCGCCGTCCTATCAGGAAGATGAAGACCTCTCGTGACACATCGATGTAGGTCGTGGTGATTTCAAGGAGCAGAAGCCGATGGGACTACTCAACCTGCTGAAGACGCAGTGGCGGTGGACGCTACAAACATCAACGCTAACGCCACCTAGATCAACTCTTCAGGGATGCAAAGTAAAAGTAAGATCCAACCATGCTTTGTTAACAATATGGCATTAGAAACGGAGATTAGTTTAGTAAAGAAACTAATCCTTTGTAAAATTGTTATTGTGATAGAACTTCATTTACCGGGCAAGTTAGTTTAATCATTAGTTTCAGATTCATCCTCGATATTAATGTTGGGATTTTCATGTAGGAAAATGGAAATATCACCTTCCATGTATTCCCTTTTTATATAATAATACAATATAGTTCCGATCGAGCAATTTAAAAATAAAATATTATAATGAACAGAAAAATAGAACTTCTACAATAACACCTCGTTTATATTATATAATAGAATTAGACGGTTGTTGAAATTAAATAGATGATTTATTGGGTCTTTTACAGTAGTGACTTTTCACATTAATTATTAAATACTGTTTTCATTTGGCATATAGCGATTCTTCTCGAAAAAGAGAGTGAGTTTTGTGATTGTTTGTGTTGGGTGAAAGTAAAATAAGGTGTTTTATTTTTATAAATCTGAACGATTACTGTTCACAAATAATTACCTATATTATTTATTACGTTTTAGTTCTAGATATTGCTTGCATTATAATATATTTGAGCTGCAGCGTCTGCAGCTAAGGCAGTCAAAGTTAAACCTTTTGTAAATTGTTAAAAAATATCCAAAAGGAGTTAACTTTAGTTAGTCAACGCATAGGCATACATATGAGCATTATATATAATTTATTATTATAGTAATCGTCTTTGGAAAAACTTGAACTTAATGTTGAGACAACCACAAGCAACTCCTGGCCCAAGTAAATGGTGAAAAGACTTTTCTGATAATGCGACTTGCATTCGAGTTTACTCAATTTCAATATAGAAAAACCGGCCAAGTGCATGTCGGGCCACGCGCAGCAGAGTTTCGTAGTTACCATATGCCATGCCTTATTTAATACCACTATCATTTTTCATCTGAAAAAAATAACTTGTTTTTCATAGTTTGTATAAATGACAAAGTTATGTTTGCGGTTTTGGAGAATATGCTATATCTCTAAAACTACTAAATATATCTCGTTCAAACCAATTTTCGTTAAAAGTGTTTATTGAGATCCACAGCATACATGTTTTATTTTTCACTCTTTTATTTTAAAAGTTAGAGGGGACACTCATTTTACTACTTTGGCAGTGTATAACTTTCATACGATTGACTTTGAGAAAAATTGTCTTAAAACCGTAATGTCATTTTTAAAGACCTATCTATAGACATCGGGGAACAGCCCCCTCCCTTAATCTATATTTTTTTAATTTTTGTGTAAAAATCGTAAAGCGGTTCATAGTCTACATATCATCTACCTCACATATCACATCTACCTATCAAGTTTCAACACTGTAATTCTAATAGTTTCGGAATAAAGTGGCTGTGACATACGGACGGACGGACGGACAGACAGACATGACGAATCTATAAAGGTTCCGTTTTTGCCTTTAGGCTACAGAATCCTAAAAACCGAAACTAGTGATCGTTATTGTAATCAGTGAATTGAACAATTTTGATTCAGAATCAATGAAAACATTAATTTGATGACATAAGTAGGAAATAGGGGTAATGTGACAGAAAACCAATTGATTATTTATTTTGATTCCGAACGTTCTTATGAAAACTAACTATAAGTATCATTTGAACTAACATTGAGCACAGTGCCAATTTAAAGTAACGAATCAAATGGTTATACATGTCATAATAAACATCATCAAATTATTCAATAGTTTTTACTTGACAAAAGACACTATTATTAGCCGCTAATTTAGCGTGTAAAATCACTGCTTCTTTTGAGCAGATAACTTTGATAATTATCTTGATTTAACTTTGGATTCTATTCCAAATAATAATAGTATCATTTTGCATAACAGAATTAATAATATTTATATGCATTTAAATTACCATTTAAGACAATAACGGAGGTGTCTTCTAGCCCTCACTTAACAATAGTAAAATCAAGGCAGAAACCGAGAGAACTGACAAAGATTTAGAAGGCGGCTTATTTTTAAATTCCGAAAATATTGGTGATTGATGTGTTATGTTATGTGTTACTGAGCATTGGTTGGAGAATTATGGATTAAGTATGGATACCTATGGAGTTATAAGTTCGTTTAATAGAATATTTTGTTAAGAGAAGAGAATAAGTTCAATTCAAATATTTTTATTCAAATAAGCTATTTTAATTAGTTTAGAAGGGGTTCACATATCATTTTACATGATAACTTACAAATCTCACAATGTAAAGAGCGCTAAGGTATAGTATTCTTCTCAATTGAACTAATCATTATATTATCTTGTGTGTAATTTGATTAATAATATAATTATTAATAGAAAGAAATATAAATTAATAATTACAATATGTATACGTACAATACCAAATGCGAATCACTTTGAGTTTAAGCCCACTATGGAAGTAGTTTTAAAGAAAATGACGTAGAAACAATAAAAAGTTGAAGTTGTATGCGATGACATTCTAGAATCTAGAATGTCCAAACATTCAAGTAGACCCATAAACTTCTTAAATTATTTTGTTTGCATACTTACATAATAATTAGCATACTTTTAGTGAACTAATGACAATATCAAAGAATGTCGCAACGCAAGTACGCAAGTTTACCTTTTTATTAGCTTAAGAAATCATTATTAATTTCTAATAATTCACGTAATGAAACTACCTATATAAACAGATAAGAAAATCTTTTAGTTAAGATTCTTCTTGATTCATATGTTTCAATAGCAGTCATTTCTGTTTTTGTCTTATATAATTTTAATTAAAAGATAAAATTATCATAAGTAAAAAAAAAAAAAACTCATGCTCGAAATTCTTGTAATTGAACTCCTCCGTCACAGTTAAAGCCGAAACGGCTATTATGGTGGTGTTTGTATGTTTTTTCATATATAACATTGTGTCAATTTAAACAACAAATAAAAAAAAAGTAAAATAGAAACGTAACCAAAGCCTATTTTGAGGGCAGTTACTCATTTAATAGGTTGTTTAATGTGGTTTTAATTAATGTAGTGAAATTTTTAAACAAAGTTAGGTGTATTTCTCGAATACCAGTAGAAAGCACCCGTGTCTGGTCGTAGTAGTTCTAGTTCTTGACTCGAGAACGCTATTTCTTCTTACAGTCTAGTGTTAATAAGTGCAAGCAATCATTTTGTTTTGTAATAATATTAACATTAGTATAGATAGGTGGTCTTAGAAATAACATTTATAAAATAGCATTGTGATAATTAATTATATTGCAGTATCGATTGACACACATTGTGAAACATCTGGAAAGATGTTTCTATCAGGTGTCAATGGTGAAATAACACCAACTTGCATCGAAAAAGTAAAATGTACTGGAAAATGTTTAGGCAATGCCAATGTTTTCGTCAGATGTTTAACTCTTCTGAATAATATGTAAATAAATAGGTAGCACAGAGGAACCCATTGATCTCTTGCAAGGATTAATAGAATACGTATAATATCGACTAGAATATATATTACTACAGTGTTGCTCTGCTATACATTTATTTTGGTTAATCAATTCTGCTTAACCAATACAACTTGTTGTCGACGACATCTTGATTTCTATTGCATGATGACACTAGTGGTGGTTCATATTTGAGTTATCAATCCCGTGTTAAATTATCTTCGGACCAAATGATGTATGAATGCTTGATGGTCATCACTTCTGTGGCGATTGATCTATAAACCTTCCTTTCGGCTTCAATTAACTATTGAACATTGCAGTTGATAAGAGTAATAATAATGATAAATGCTTGGACCAACTCCATCTAGTCCCAAACTAAGTAAAGCTTGTAATATGGGTGCTAGACAACTGATATACTTAAATACTTTTAAATATATGCTTATTATATGTAGAATACGAGTTCATTTTATTTGCAAGCATACAGTAGGTACTAAAAGTTGTGAAAGATGGGTTGTACTCACGTGATACACCAGATACGTAATGTATACGTTACGCATAGATATGACGCTATTTAACATGAAAATGGATAGTTTATTAGTGGAAAACAATTGATCAAGAGATCTTGTATAAACAGAGTCAATGAAGTTGTAACAAGTAAGGCATATCTAAAATATTTATTTTGTGACTTTTCTCTAGATATAAATTAGTAACGACTGATAAGTCTGGGCCGTTAATTGGGTGACGATTGTCTATTGGACACTGTAATTAATCAATCAATGAAAGAAATAAGTAACGGCTGATCTCTGGGCCGTCACTCACTTAACGATTGTTCTCTGGGCCGTCACCGATATGACGATTGATCTCTGGGCCGTTACTCATGAGGAAATTTATCTCTGGCTGGGCCGTTACTCACGTGGAAATTGATCTCTGGGCCGTCACTTTGGTGGGTGACGATTGACTTTTGGGCATGCACTCTTAAAGATTCATTAAAATGGCATTTCTATGATTCTTATTTAATTTCTATTATTCTCATTTGGTTTCTATAACTTTTATTTGACTATTATGATTCTCTTTTGACTTTTCTAATTCTAATTTGACTTTTATGGTTCTTGTTTGACTTTTATGATTCTCATTTGACTTTTATGATTTTCATTTAACTTTTGTGGTTTTCACTTGACTTTTATGATTGTCATTTGACTTGATAAAAAAGTGAACTTACTTATCAAAATAATTCTCATTTGCAGGGACGCAAATAAATGTCAGGATGGACGAATTGATGAACATGGCGTGACATAATCAGACCAAAATGGCAAAATAATTGTGTAATTAATATGATTTGTGATTATTTAATTCGAATAATATATTTAAGCTTAGTAAGTAATCAAAATGTGGTGTAAAAATGTAAAGTAATGCATTACGAGTATCTAAATTACCGGAAGTGTATTTGGTTTTGCAACAAAGTTTATTTGTCAAATTTATACAGGTAATTAAGCTCATATATTGGCGTAATACTATTTCAATAATTCTTACTGTCCGTTTTAAAATGTGTTATGCATAGTTTCTTGAAAATTAATGATTTACAGTTGCTGTTTTAATAATTAAGATGTTATGTTGACTATAGGCAAGAATGGCGGGAAGCGGTTGCAATTCCCGCCATCAACGAATGTATAAAAGTGACATCGAAATAGGGTAACAGCCCAGTCTGATATTGTGCTTCGTCGAATTAAAAGATAAGTATTGTATAACTGTGCTAGTTATTTGGTTTATTGTAGAATAACGGTTTATAAATAAGGTCTAGGATGTTTTATCTTGTTTAGAATTGTGTGTTCATGTGATTAATATGTTTAAAATGTGTTGTTTTGGCAATTCATGCAATGTCGGTAAGAATCATTGTTCAGCATGAACAATGAGATCTGATGTGCTGTTTTATTAGTGTTACAGTTTAAAAATGATTTAAGTCACGTTTAATAATTTGTACATGATGATTAATGTGACGTTTTACTGGGAATTAATTGAACATCAGTTAGTATCATTGTACACTTTGAATAATAAGGTCTCATATGTTGTTTCATAATAATACAGTTTAAAGTGTTAGTTATTACGAAAGTTACATTAAAATATAGTGACTATCAAGGTTAATGATGTTGTTTCTTGTTTCATCTTCTAACTCATGCTTAGTGTTGGTTATCCAAATATATCCAGGTTTAAATAATTATGTAGTGTTTTTAATTATGTGAGCCTAACCCCTTTATCTTCAACAACATATCAATATGTTGGGAATGGATTCCACGTCAGACGTAGTTCAAGATTTATTATTATGACTTCGACTGAATAACGACACGAATAAAAAATGATCGCACCTTCATAATAGGTCTGTTCCCATTATAATAAAGTAAGTATTTATCATTTCGTATACAAGGAAACAGATTTTAGCTACAATCGACAGATGGAAAAAAACTTCCAATTTACTCCTTTATTAATAAAAAGAAGTGTAAACAGCAACACAACTACGGAAAAATCACTCGAATATTTTTTTGTTTCGTACTTTTTAGAGCGCGATTTTTCCGTCACATAACCAGCGGAAGGTTAAAGCTGGATCCACACCACACTTGTATCATTTTGGCGTGTCAGATCACCGTATCTTTAGCATACATCGCTAGTTTGTTTGGTCGTACGTTCGAGTAATATTGTATCAAAGAGACGATATAATATGATAGTGATCTGACGACACGCCAAAATTATCAAGTCTGGACAAAGCTTAAGACGCTTCTAATGATACCTCATTTGTCAAACTATGATAGTAGTTGTTGTTTAGAAGTAGTTTAGAGGTTATGAGGGAACAGGTGAACATACCCAATTAGCAGTGGCGGTACCCCCATACAAGGCGAAAAGCCCGGCTTGCCCTAATTATAACTTACTTACACTACTAATGAATCGTAATTAATAACAACAAAACAATATTACTAACGAATGTTAATTTTTAATTAATAATCAATAACCACAAATTCATTTTTTACAACAACTTATCGATAGACAAGTCGCTAAACTGCGTTACTTTCCTCAATAAACCCTACAATGCATTTCATCTCCCTCGCACTCGTTGGCTTGCAACCAGGCTTTGCGATCTGGGGGGTAATTACGTAACTTTGTTGCAATCAACTCTGACAGAAATCGCAGTTACATCGCTGCTTTAGTAAGAACCAATGTGACAACTATCTTACTTAAAGCAGCAATGCAACCGCGCTTTCAATCGATTTCAATCGAGAATTGTTAGCAACAGCTTTACGTAATCAAGGTACTGTATATATCCGCTCTCTTCTTACTTTAACAAAACTGCTACTGCATCATATGCATACTGCTGTAGGTACTATAGATTCTATGAGAAAAGCAAAGCCGACCAAAAGCCTGCATGCGTCTGAAGTTAAACGCAGTTTGCTAGACTGCACGTAGGCGCTACGCGCTGAGCAGTGTGAAATTGCTTCAATCTGTGACGACAGCTGTTTTGAAACAGCAATAATGTTTGTAGTTAGGTGGCGACGAAGCATTTTGAGATTTTTCGTCGGACTCTCTTCTATATACCTAAAACTGGTATGTATGTGTTCCTTGTGCTCTATGAAACACGAAACTGACGGTTTTAAGAGGAGGAAGTGGGGACACGCATAGCTGTGACGTCACAAAGATGGCGGCCGACCGTAACAAGTTTTTCTTCATTTCTCGAGTTCTATTGCATAAATTTCATTGTTTGATATGTCATTTGAAAGCTTATATAACTGTCTATGATTGCTCTTTTGACACCTACTAACTTAGTTTTGTCGTTTTTGAAATATTAGCAAAAGTATGATTTTTTTTTCAAAAATTTTTTCTTAGTTACAGGTATAAGCTAAATAAAGAAAAATATTTGTGTACCTAGGTTTGTAAGTTTATATTAAAAAATAAAGTTCGTTTTAATATCTTCTCAGAAATATAAACATCATTGTTGTACAATAATAAACAAACAAGTTGTTACCAATTCTGTAAGGAAAGTACTTATCTATTTTTTTCAATTTCTTCTTTATTTCATCAAGTTTTTCTACATTTCTCGAGTTCTACTGCATCAATTGCAATGTTTGATATGTCATTTGAAAGGTTATATAATGTTCTATGATTATTTTATTGAAACCTACTAATTTAGTATTGTTGTTTTTAAAATATTAACAAAAATATGGTTTTTTTCATACACTCGTTCTTATTTACCGTTATAACTAAATAAAGAGAAACATAAGTGTGTCTTAGTTTGTATATTTATGTGTAACAAAAAATAATGTCCATTTTATTACCTTTCCAGAAACATAAAGGTGATTGTAGTGCAATAATAAACAAACAAGTTGTGACCAATTCTGTAAAGAAAGTACGAATCTGATTTTTACCGCTGTTTTCACTATTGATTTGAAAATGATAAGTATTTAAGAGAAAAAGCTGTGCATTTTATAAATTAAAGTATAAATCTAATATGTGTTTACTTTTTTATTATAATATCAGATATAATATAATTTCATACTAGCGGCCGCCCGCGGTTTCACCCGCGTGGTTCCCGTTCCCGTGGGAATATCGGGATAAAAAGTATTCTATGTATTAATCTAGGCTATCTTATATCTGTGTGCCAAATTTCAATCAAATCCGTTCAGTAGTTTTTGCGTGATTGAGGAACAAACATCCAAACATCTAAACATCCAAACCCACAAACTTTCACATTTATAATATTAGTAAGAAGTAGGAAATTCATATTATAATATCACACATCCAGTAAATTAGAAATACTCGTAATATAAGCTAAGCTATTATAGAAACAATGTACAAAACAAAGTATTATTGTAATCTTAATGATAGTGCAAATAGAAACTATTCCCGAGGTGTAATGAAAATTACTTATTTTTACGTAAATCACATTGTATAAAATAGAAAATAACAATGAAATAATAAATGAGATAATGTTGACATCATTGAATTATCGAGTTTAGTGAACAGAGCATAGCAAGCAACATATACTACTCATCAACATCCATAATGTTATGCTGATTAAAATATTTCTTTTCTAATACGGCATACTCCTTTCAGTATACGTTTTTGCTTTGAGCGTGCAGAGTCGCATTTCATTGTCAGGCAGTCTGTCTTACACTGGCACGATATGAGCTTGATATCTTGGTAATTTCAGTTTTTATAGGTTTTTAATATTTGAGAAAACTGGTGGTAATTTAATTACCACCTTCTAGAGAAGTTCAGAAGCACCATCTACTCGTACACAGAGCTAATCACCAGACTTATTTGGAAAACTGCGAATATCCCGATCCAAACCTTACTTTTACCAGAAAACTGTGGCTGGAGGTTATATAACAATTCCCTAATTCCCATCACAAGCTTGAAACCTCCATCCAATATGTCTGCAAGATATCGAGCTCATACTTATCGTGCCAGTGTAAGACAGACTGTCGGACGACGAAATGCGACTGTGCACGCTCAAAGCAAAAACGTATAATAGGATTGGAAAAGAATTTATTATGTTTTAATCAGCATAACTTTCTTGATGTTGATGAGTAGTACTTATATGTTGCTTGCTATGCTCTGTTCACTAAACTCAATAATTAAATTATATGTCTACATTATCTCATTCATCATTTCCCTACTTAATAAGTGATTTTCACTACACGTTGGGAATAGTTTTTATTTGCACTGTTATTATAGGTAATTACAATAAATAATACTTTGGTTTTGTATATTGTTTTTTATAATAGCTTAGCAAGTATATCTAAATTGCTTGATGCTTGATATTATAATACATATAAAAGTAAACGTATATTATATGTGTACTGAAATTTGTAAAAAGCACAACTACTTTTTCACAGCACTTAATTAAATAATCATTTCAAAATCAATAGTGAAAACGGCGGTAAAATCAGATGAGTACTTTTTTTACAGAATTGATCACAACTTGTTTGTTTATTATTGCACTACAACCATGTTTATTTTTCTGAGAAGGCAATGAAACAGACTTTATTTTTTGTTAAAAGCATACAAAATTAGGTACACTTATGTTTCTCTTTATTTAGTTATACCGGTAAATAAGAAAAAGTGTATGAAAAAAAAAAACATATTTTTGTTAATATTTTAAAAACAACAAAACCTAATTAGCAGTTTTCAAAAGAACAATCATAGGCAATTATATAAACTTTCAAATGGCATATCAAACAACAAAATTGATGCAGTAGAACTCTAGAAATGAAGAATAACTTGATGAAATAAAGAAGAACTTTAAAAAATCAGATGAGTACTTTCTTTACAGAATCGGTCACAACTTGTTTGTTTATTATTGCACTTCAATGATGTTTATATTTCTGAGAAAGTATTAAAACGGACTTTATTTTTTGTTATGAACTAACAAACTTAGGCACATTTATGTTTCTCTTTATTTATAGTTATACCGGAAAATAAGAAAAAGTGTACAAAAAAACATATTTTTGTTAATATTTCAAAAACGACAAACTTAAATTAGTAGGTGTTAATAAAGCAATCATAGACAATTATATAACCTTTCAAATAACATATCAAACATTGAAATTGATGCAGTATAACTCGAGAAATGAAGAAAATTTTCATTAAATAAAAAGAAATTGAAAAAGAAATATGAGTACTCTCCTTACAGAATTGGTCACAACTTGTTTGTTTATTATTGCACTACAATGATGTTTGTATTTTTGAGAAGATATGAAAGAGCACTTTATTTTTTATTATAAAATTACAAACTAAAGTACACAAATCTTTTTCTATATTTAGTTTAAACCTGTAAATAATAAAAAGTTTATGAAAAAAAAACATATTTTAGTTAATATTTCAAAAACGACAAAACTAAATTAGTAGGTTTTCAAAAGAGCAATCATAGACAATTATATAACCTTTCAAATGACATATCAAACAACGAAATTGATGCAATAAATCTCGAGAAATGAAGAAAAACTTGTTACGGTCGGCGCCATCTTTGTGACGTCATAACTATGCGTGTCCCCACCTTCTCCTCTTAAAACCGTCAGTTTCGTGTTTTGTAGAGCACAAGGAACACATACATACCAGTTTTAGGTATATAGAAGAGAGTCCGACGAAAATCGTGAAGGAGACGACTTATTAAATATTTGCCTCCTGACTATTGGCCTTTATTAGTGTTTTTATGATAAAAATGAGTTAAAACTTCAGTTTAATAATTGATAATGGTCTCTTGTGATGGATTGAAATGTTTATTGTGAAAGTGTACCTACGAGTCGAGTCGATTCCAAGAGAAATACAAAATAACGTAAGTAATAATTCTTTTCATTTGAGTATTTTGCAAAGAAATATTATATTCTTCAATGTATCGTAATATTGTAGTGGACTCTTTACATTGTTGGTTGTTCTTATAAAAATAAATAAATAATAGTAGTTTATGAAACTGACACATAAAGAGGGGTATTAAAACACGAGTGTGTGTTTGAAAACCGAGCCGTAGGCGAGGTTTTTAATAGTATCACACGAGTGTTTTAATACCTAGTTATGTGCAGTTTCATACACTACTTTATCTACACTCATACATTTGGGATTGAACCTACTAAATAAAAGATCAACGTTAGAAAAGAGAGAGAGAGAGAGACTTTGTTTGTATTAGCTACCTTGTAATAAGTCATTTCCTTAGCTGCATCTAAAATATTTCACCTTTTAAAGCAAGAATAAAAAACCTACGGAATTTAGTAAGTATAACAAAATGTAAAAATTTAAATCAAAACTTTATTTTAAATGCTTTAGAAATGGCGCGCATTCCATTAGAAAAAAAAAGAGATGAGTGCATTCCAACAAACTAATCGCACTAAGTCATCGATTACCATAGAGTACATTTTAATCTTGGAAAATATGTGGGAAAATATCGTTGTTTTTTTTTTAATGTTACGGCACTGCCTTCTTCTTGGATTTGCCCTGTATCGTAATGAGAAAAAAAGTTATTTTATGATGCAGTTGACTGCATCGTAATGAGTTTATTTTTTAATTTTACCTATCCACGAAAATAAAGTACGTATTTATATTACCTTTTTTGAATTCATATTTGGAACATTACGTTGTGAGTGTAGATAAAGTTAGTTTTGCGTCTTTCATTTGAACGACAATATAAATGTTTGTGTGAAATACAGGGGATAGGATTGGAACTGTCTAGCAGGGACGCTATTATTTTGTGAAATGATTTAGATATTTATTATGTGTGACATATTTTCTAAACAAGAAATTTAGTTTTGATTACACAATAATTAAATTTGATAAAGTCACGCCATCTAGCATTTTGCATCGAACTAATTTATGAATAATTAAAGTACGCTTAAGGGTTGTGCTTTAGGTGTTTTTTTGCGAGTTATCTATAAATTAGTTTATATGGCGCTGGGCGGTGTCGCATCGATATTTTAGTAAAGATCATCGTATAAAAAAATATCTTAAATTAGTAACGAGAAATTGTGGAATGCATTGGTTTTTTGCTTGCATTGAGTTGATAAAAAAAATGCTTGATTTGAGGGTTCGGGCTTGCCCTACTATGTAGGCCTGGGCACGCCACTGCCAATTAGCAACTCATACATACCGGTCTAAATCATAACCATCATTTTTCTTTGCCGTAGTCGGGTAAAAATGTATTTTTACTGGGATGAAAGTCACTAAACAGAAAATACGATCTCACCGCAATCAGGCTCAAAACATTAAAAGCGACCGGCGGGGTTATTCACGATTGTCGGAAACCAACTTTCCGAATCGAATCGGAAAGTCTATAGTCTTCGATCTTATTTTCTACCTTATGCTACCAAACTTTGTAAATACATTTTGCTTTCCCGTCGGAAAGTGAATCGAATGCCAGTCGAATGTATTTGTGAATTGCTATATTTTTGTTATATCGGAGGATACGGATTCGAATCGAAAGCTTTCGACTAGATTTCCGACAATCGTGAATAACCCTACTGATGTATTGAAATGTTCTTCCTGTTTCTGACGTCGCTTCACAAAACAGATCATTTTCTTTTTGTAGCTTTTATTCATGTCGATTCTACTAATGAAGGTCATGGCCACAAGTTGTGTAATGATATCATCCAAATACTAGATTTTTTTTAGTTCCGGTGAGATAGAGATATGCCTGATGTCATATTATTACAAAAAGAAATAGGTCGTTACTATTCTGCTAACGGTTTTATAAGCAGGAATCGGGTAGCAAACGAATCTATTTCGTACGTTGGTACAATATTAAATTCTGATAGTAGGTATAGGGCTGATATCATCATCATCAGCCATTTTTAATGTCGCCACTGACCTTACCCATATACTACACCCATAAGGGCACCCTTATGGGTTATGGCTCGTCCTCCTTATCCGCATAAGGAGGACGGGCCATAACCCGCCACACGCGGGCCCAATTTGGATTAGTGGGTGTTCACGACTGCAAATGCAGACGGAACCAACGGCTCATCGTGCATTCCAAAGCTCGGAGAAGAAACTCGAGATATAAATTATTGGTCACCCAACCCATGACCGATCCTTATGAAAGTTGCGAGTGTGCAAACCATTCTATAAACTCTTGTTTTTTATTGAACTTTTCGTATTCTTACAATACTGCAACTGCCAACTCTTAAATAATAGGAAACAAATGTTAAAAAAAGTTTATTATCAATCAACAAAAATTAACAACAATTTTCATAAAATCTACAATTTTTTTGGCAAGGAGACGACAACCGATTTAACTTCAAGATAAGGGTCCACTGAATGTATTCCGCTGAAAAAAAAATTTAAATATTTTTATTGATGTCATTAATCACAGAATCACAGAATACCTAAATATAAATGCCTTTCACTTCTCAAGCTTACGCGCTCACTAGACATGAAATAAAACAATTTTTAACGGATACTAGCGCGGTTTTATTGAAAGTTCTTTGGTATTTAGTTGGTATTTGGTTTGATTTTTGGTTTTCCCGACGTTTCGGCACCTTTGCAGCTGCCGTGGTCACGGGGGACTGAAGCCACTCGTGAGCCTACCCTCAAGCGATGATTTTTTAAGACGTTCAGAAATTAATATTTAACAAAATTTTTTTTTTAATTGGTTTAAGTTAATTTATAATTTAATTTTGTGATTTAATTAATGCTAATAAGAGAGAATCTACTGAAACTACCACCATTTCATAAAATTGGGAGGCCCCTCCAAGAAAGAAATGGCGAAAGAAAACTTGGAGAGGAAAGCCGACCTCCGTCTTTTATATATATTAATTTATTTGCAAAAGGAACTAACCGTATCATTAGATCTTGCAGTGTGTGTTTGGGGCTTTAGCTTGTGAATGATGGGATCCCAAGCTGGTGGAATTTTCCAACCATCATCTCTATTGAAATTAGGATATTTATTTATTTCGATAGCCTCGCGGAGCATTCTAGGAATAAATCTACGTTCCCTAGCAAGGATTTGGGGTTTGTCAAATCTAATGTAATGGTTGGGGCCCTCAAAGGCGTGATCACACACTGCAAGATCTAATGATACGGTTAGTTCCTTTTGCAAATAAATTAATATATATAAAAGACGGAGGTCGGCTTTCCTCTCCAAGTTTTCTTTCGCCATTTCTTTCTTGGAGGGGCCTCCCAATTTTATGAAATGGTGGTAGTTTCAGTAGATTCTCTCTTATTAGCATTAATTAAATCACAAAATTAAATTATAAATTAACTTAAACCAATTAAAAAAAAAAAAAATTTTGTTAAATATTAATTTCTGAACGTCTTAAAAAATCATCGCTTGAGGGTAGGCTCACGAGTGGCTTCAGTCCCCCGTGACCACGGCAGCTGCAAAGGTGCCGAAACGTCGGGAAAACCAAAAATCAAACCAAATACCAACTAAATACCAAAGAACTTTCAATAAAACCGCGCTAGTATCCGTTAAAAATTGTTTTATTTCATATAAATGCCTTTATTGAAATATTTCTTAAATGTCGTTTTTGACAGATACTCATTCAAACTCAGATCAAATAAAGAAGAAAGATGGAGCGTTGCGAACAATGAAGTGAAGCCGGTTTTTGATGGTACATGTGTGCGTACAAGGGGGCGGGCGGGGGCCGGGCGGCAGGGTTTTATATGGAAAGCTAAGGCGTAGTTTCGTTACACGTGTGTGCGTGAACTGTGTATGGACACAGCCAAGGCGTAGTTTTATAGGCCTCACCGCATCGTTCGGAAGAATCCGTCTTACTTTTTTTATTTCGTCTGAGCATTCAAAACAAAATTAAAAGAATAGGGAAGAAACCTATTAAGGTGATTCCCTGATCGAAAATGGCGCCCTCAGAGGTTTTTATCTAAAAAATTGTTAATAGAAAAGGATTTTTATAAAACTTCGTGGAATTTTCATGGGTTAAAATCTAGTATTTTTAGAAGGTTTCCTCGCAGTCATTCGTAAAAGTAGATAGCAAATTTGTCAAAAACGGCCACTTTTAGCAGTTTTGCTATCTATTTCCAGCAGTGACTACGAGGGAATGTAATGATACCGTCTAAAAATACTATGGGCACATAATATACAGGATTATTTGTAAAACACCAACAACTTCGCAGGATTAGAGATTAACTAACATCATAAACAACAACATTTGTTCTACAACTTTTCCGAAAACAGACAATAAAAGTTCGCCTTTCCATACAAATGTTCCGCACATGATCGAGTTCTGTATGAAAATTTGAAATTATTTTGTCTTTTTTTGGAAAAGTTGTACAACAAAATGTTGTTGTTTATGATGTTAGTACTCTACTCCTGCGATGTTGTTGGTGTTTTACAAATAACCCTGTACTCTATGGGCTCTAAAAATTCCACGAGAAGTTTGTGACACTTTTGGTCAGGCAAAAGCCTTAAGTATAGGGTTACCATATCTCAGGATTTGTCCTGAGATCTCAGAATTTTTAGACTTTTCTCAAGATTGATTTGATTTTCTCGGATTTTGAAAAACTCAGGAAATCTCAGGATTTTTAAAATTTTCAATAAAATTCAAAAAAAACTGTGAATCTACAGTACCGTGGCCGCTTGCTACTTGAAGCCATTTTGGAGTAGACGCCGACGCATACCTTATTCTCAAACTGCTACAAATCTCCGGTTTTTTCAATGGAAATCAGGCCTTTTCTCCGGACTTTAGATTTTTTCATCTGGTAACCCAACTTAAAAGTACCACCTTAGTAATTGTAAACATGTGAGTTTTGTGTTCACTGCTATTTTTTTTCGTTTTCTATCACCTGTAGGTATTTATTTATTTTAAATTTTATGAAATATAAGTTACTCACTTTTCACGGCCCAAGCCCGACTCCTTGAAACCCCCAAATGGAACCTGTGATCCGATTACTAGATATGTGTTCACCCTGAAATAAGAAAAATAACATTCACACCCTGGCTCAATGATTTAAATTAAAATATTACATTACCTACAGTGGCGGATCCAGGATTTTGGTTTGGGAGGGGCTTAACGTAGGTGAGGGCAGGCTTTACCAAGGTAATCAACAGATTTGTTGGGTGCACCCAAATGATTTTGGGGGGGGGGGGGGGGGCTTGAGCCCCTTAGCTGGATCCGCTAGTGATTACCTATCAATCATTTAAAATATTACCTATTCAAATAGTCGTCATGTAAACGGCTTATATCATTTTTGACATAAACAGCGTGGGATGTGAATAGGGTTGCCAACCCTACTATATAATATAGTATCTTACTATATTGAGGGCTCGCCTACTATATTTTTTTTTTAAATATATGGTTGTCAAAACTACTATATTTTTTCAAGTGAAAGAATTAAACAAAAACAAGAAAAAAATATTACTTATATGCACATAAGTAATTGCATAATATTTTTTGTGATTAAACACTTGTCTTTATGGTTGTTCAATAAATTATGAAAATGTTAGTAAGTACTTACTTAAGTATGAAAAATGCAACTTCTTATATCCTCCATACAAAACGGCAATCTACTATATTCTTTTGGACTTTTTCGCCATCTAAGTACTATATTTTTACATTAAAAATCTTGAAATTACTATATTTGATCCAAAAAAAGTTGGCAACCCTAGATGTGAACGACACTTTCTTAGGACATGTTCAATAACAATAGTTTAGTTTAAACCAAGTTTAAACATATTTATGTTGATGTAGATGACTGTTTGTTGTCATTAAATAAATGAAAAAAAAAAACTTATTTGAAAAAGATTCTAAGATAATTATTAAAACAGAACATCCAGACACATAAAAGTTATCTTATTTTTTCTCTCGAATTAATTCCGTCTAAACTGAAAAGTCATCAATTTTAACAGGCACTTAGAGCTACAACACAGATTTATCAATTTCAATTCATTGACTTGAAAAATGAGACAAACAGATATGCAGATTTTCGCATTTGCGCATTTTGTCGATGTGATGGGGAAAATAAATACGTCTAAACTGAAAAGTCATAAATCAATTTTAATAGACGTACTTAGAGTTACGACACAGATTTATCAATTTCAGTTCACTGACTTGAAAAATGAGACAGACAGATAAGCAGATTTTCGCATTTTCTCGATGTGGCTTCACTCATCGGCCACGAAATCATCGCGCGCGCGGAATCCTGCATCTAGCGTCTCGTCAACCACTGCGCGCTGGCTCGATGTCCGCCTCTCATCTTGTCGTCGCGACCGCGCAGTGGTTGTCAAGACTCATGAAGACGCAGGACGCGCGTGCGATAGTGTCGTGGCCGAGGGGTAAAAACAACCTACAGCGTTTATAAGTTTAAACTAATCAATGCCTTAACTGCTAACTACAAAACTAAGTTGTGTCAATATTCAGTTTGAAAGTGTGCCGTTATTTCAAGGGACGTATTTGAAGCTCTGGCCAGACATCTAGCTAGGGTATTCTTGATCAAAGCAAAAACAAATAACTTTGCTTTAACTTTTGTATAAAGAACATTTAAAGCGAAAAATAGCGACGCGCGACGGGCGCCATAGCACTGTATTACTATAATACAGTGTTCGCCGTCAGATTCGTTGTAATACTACATATTACAACGAATCTGACGGCGAATTTGTAATACGACGGGTCAGGAACATGACGAATCCGGAACGAATCATATTATGCACTTAGTGAATAAAGGACGGGTTTAAGACGGGTGAAGGATCAGTTCAAGTGTGAATCCTGAGCGACGCGCGACGCGAGTTATTCATGGCCCTCGATATAAATCCGTTTTATTCAAGAGTTGCCTATATTTACCCCATGACAACGAGAAAAAGAAAGATTTAAGCGTCAATCATCTATATTACCTATTTGCACAAGGAGTTTGATTCACATGTCACATCTTCCGCTTCATGTTCTTTCTATACGATTGCATACGTAAAGCGGATATGTCGTGTCGTGTGTCGCGCGATCTTCTGTCTCGTATCGTGGGCGCCTGTCACTGTCGCTTACCTCAAATTATACCCACCGAACATATAATGAATACTTAGGCTACGCCACTTTCATAATTAAAAAATGCTAATTACATTTTATTTAGGTATAGTATCGGTCAAGAATTGTTTTATATTTAGAAAAACAATGATTACAAAAACATTAAGTTGTTTTCTGAAGTATTTTGTGAAAAAAATGTAAGTAAATAGTACTCTAATGATAAAAAATAGTGATTTAAAAGCGTTTTAACTTAAAAATCCCACTTTTTAATGCAGAAAATAATTATCAATCTGATTCTAGAGTAAAATACCTACTCTGTCATACTACTTTGATTAAGACGCGATAGATTTTCATTTTTTGAGAATGGTGGGGCAAATGACATAGGCGCGATGGGACATGTCCTTTTATATGAAATGGTACTGACCATACAATGCCAGCTTCCACGTGTTTGGAGAATTGCAGGGCGGTATCGAGGTTGGTGGTGAAGATCCCAGCCGCCAGCCCGTAGCTGGTGTTGTTGGCGCGGTCAATCACTTCCTCTAGGGTGTCAAACTTCAGGATGCTTTGGACGGGACCGAAGATCTGAACCAAATAGGTACAAGTGTTACATATGTTATCATCATCATCATCATCATATCAGCCACACGACACCCACTGCTGGGTATAGGCCTCCCCTAAGGATCTCCACGACGATCGGTCCTGCGCTGCCTGCATCCACTGGCTTTCCGCGACCTTCACCAGATCGTCGGTCCACCTTGTCGGGGGCCTACCCACGGAGCGTCGTCCGGTGCGCGGTCGCCATTCCAGAACCTTTCTGCCCCAGCGGCCATCGGTTCTTCTCGCTATGTGTCCCGCCCATTGCCACTTCAGCTGAGCAATCCTTCGAGCGATGTCGGTTACTTTAGTTCTCCTGCGGATCTCCTCGTTTCTGATTTGATTACATAATTGTTATACTTACATTAAACGATATTTGGACTGCGGACTTGTCATGCGGTTTGTACAAAAAGGTATAGCAATATATGAAAAAACTGTAGGGATATGGGAGAATTAAAATAATTGTACCCGTAGCTGCTACGGTCAGATGCTACGGCGTAGCGATTTTTCTTCATTCGATAATTCTTCATTTATCGAATGACTTGAATTCGTATCGAGCACAAATGCATTTTAAGTATTCTGTACAACGCCACCTACCAACGTAAAGCGAAAGATTTCCCATAAAAAAATACAGTGTACTCGATACGAATTTGTTTGTCACTCGATAGCTGTTCGTGCTAAGGCTAGTACATTTTTCTTCAGTATTCAAACTATCTCAATCAAACTCTCTGTAAAATATTTAATCCATCTTGTTCCAAAACAAGTTTGAAACAAATATGAAAATATGAAAAAATCGCGCTGTTGCATCGACCGAAACGTCAGAAATTTGGGTAGGTGTGTAAATGCCTCTATGTCTAATATAATATTAATCTAATAAAATGCAACACGAAAGTATATAAAATACGCTGTATTTTGAAGAAGTTATTATGAATTTATCAAAAAGTGCAAGAAAAAAATCACAGAGTGCTCATAATATCGAAACCCTTGTGCTGAGAAATTCACCAAACAAAAAACAAATTAAAAAAGTTAAGTAAATGAAAAATCAAGCATGTTATTACCTCTTCCTTAGCAATGGTCATGTCATCTTTGACATCAGCGAAGACAGTGGGCTCAATATAGTACCCTGAGGTACCTATCCTTTTGCCTCCACTCAATAGCTTGGCTCCCTCTTTGGTGCCCTTCTCGATATAAGCAAGGACTTTGTTCATCATCGTCTCGTCGATCTGTGATAAATAAGTTTAAGTTTACTAGTTTTTACTTTGTGGCAACTATCAGGTCTTTCCCTATGAAATCATGCCGATAATTTGTCACATACAGAGAAAATAATAACTTCTTTAATTTGAAACATTTGACAACTAGCGGCCGCCCGCGGTTTCACCTGCGTGGTTCCCGTTCCCGTGGGAATATCGGGATAAAAAGTATTGTATCTTTTAATCTAGGGTATCTACTATCTGTGTGCCAATCAAATCCATTCAGTAGTTTTTGGGTGATTGAGGAACAAACATCCAAACATCCAAACCCACAAACTTTCACATTTATAAATATTATAATATTAGTAGGATATTTTGATATTATATTGAATTATGACAACGCAAGTCAACTATCAGTAAAAGTCCTTATTTTAGCTTTTATAGCATTAAAAGAAGATCTTCAAAGTGACTCTTTTTCTGTAAGCAAAAAAGGGTTGTATTATTGTAACTATTTTTTTTCGCTTATCGGAAGTGGAATAAGTTAGCATAGTTTTCAAACATCAGTATATAAAAGTTTTATAACATGAGTGTTACGAGTAAATGAACAAAGAAAATGCTAGTATGAAAAATGCTTCTTGAAAATTCTCCAATAACAAATCGGCAATTTCCTATTACTACTAACAACCCGGTCTTTAAAGAGTGTTATTCCGCAAGAAGGCATAAACGAAGCTCGTCTGATTACGACACCAGATTGTCTATTGGATTCTAAATGAAAGGGGATAATATTGAGGTTATATTATTAGATACTTAAATGAAAGAGCCATTTACTCTTCGAGAAATCCTTATCACGTTTTGAAGTTATAATAAGCTTTAAATAGAATTTGATTATTTCATATTCAATAATTATTATAATAACTTAGGTATTTGTTACTACTGGCACAGAATTAAAAGGCTGTTGGTAAAAATGTTTGCTTTGTTTAATGAGGCTCGTAAAACTACAAAAATTGAATATTGCTGGATATCATGCTGAAAACTAGACATAATATGTACAGCGATACCCTTGCCGCAATATAATTTCACAATACATTGCCGAATATATTCCAGCAACTGGAATGGAATATACTTGGCTATGTATCTACTGCTACACTGCAAGTGTTGCACTGAGTTAAATACGATCTTATACTATAATAAGTAGTCAGTAATTTGGTGGCTGGCTACACACGTAGAAATTGCCACAAAACTAACCTGTTAGGACCTTTAAATTTTTATAGTTCCCAGTCCAATTTTTTAATCTACACACACTTCTCGAATTCGAAGAATATAATTTATGATTTGGCTATCGGGTAGCCAAGTCATAATTATATTCTTCGAATAGCCGTAATCCTTTGTCCTCGGGCTGTCCTTGTTCATTTTTAATAATTTAAACAATGATAATCGTTTCGTGTCGTCACATAACTCTTATCTTTAATAATGTTTAAGGGACCCGTACGTGTCGGTTTCCGTCCCACGCAACCCAAATAATTTAACCCTTGGAGTTAAAGATTTACAGATGATATTAAAATTCTATAATGGTCTGCCGCCCCATTCAAATGGCAAATTTTAATGTCATTCGTTTGAACTTTATATGTATTGTATTAAGTTATACTTAGTTTAGAAATACCTACATGTTGTTATTTTATTGTAAACTAGCGGCCGCCCGCGGTTTCACCCGCGTGGTTCCCGTTCCCGTGGGATTATCGGGATAAAAAAAATTACATGTTTTAATCTAGGCTATCTACTATCTGTGTGCCAAATTTCAAGCAAATCCGTTCAGTAGTTTTTGCGTGATTGAGGAACAAACATCCAAACATCTAAACATCCAAACCCACAAACTTTCACATTTATAATATTAGTAGGATAGTAGGAAGTAGGATAATCTTGCGATACGTGAAATCGGCTTTGCTTATAAAAATAAGCAAAGATGCGTTCAAACCTTGTTCAAACTAATAGACAGTTGGTTATTTGAATTAAAAAACTTTTAGTCACCCATGAACCCATTCCATGACAGTCCCTTGCACTATCGAGCATCGAGATAGTTATAAAATCATTTAGCTAAGATGTTGTATTGTTTGCAGCTATCTATTGTAATGTTCGCCAAATAACGTCTGATTCTGTTATTTTTATCAAATTTCATCCAAATCCGTCCAGCCGTTTAGGCGTGAAGAGGTACTTACCTCTTACCTCTTAACACAAACACACAAACTTTCGTATTTATAGTTAACCTAGTGAACGCGAAGCATCTCCGTTTCAGGACAAAACGCTTTCGTAAGTCCGGCTATCCATCCTGTTCTCTTCCAGACGTAAAACTTTGTGAGCGTGTTGGATAATTAAATATAATTATTTTGGCGATTTACTATTTCGAAATTTAAAAAAAAACAAATTTCAGACATTTTGAAAAATTATCAAAAATGTCTCTAACGTCAGGTCTACAAATCACAGTTGCCCCGGGCCCAAATTAAGTTAAATAAATAACCTGCGGTCCATTTTGCGATGTTGGATCGTTGGGGTCCCCCACTGTGATGGTCTTAGCGTGTTTCACAGCGGCTTCTACGAACTTGTCGTATATTCCTGATTGTACGTACAGACGTGATGCAGCGATGCATATCTGGCCTTGGTTGGAGAACACACCGTGTGCAGCAAATGGCACTGCGATATTCACTGCCAAACATGATTAGATTTTTTTCCGCACTGCTCAACTAAACTACCCGAAACTGCGAATAGTTGAGCAGTGAGGAATCCCCAATGCTCAACTGAGAGTGCTCAACTGCGAATAGTTGCATGAGCACTGGAAATATGTTTATCATGATTCAGATTAAACGATGTGTTTATGGACATTTAATTAAATTAACACAACACTTACGATGAATAAATAATGAAAAATATTAGAAAAAATCGGCTTACCCGTAGCAACTTAGACGGGATTCGAACCCGCACCCTTAGGATTCCGGCCCAATGCACTACCAATTATGCTACCAAGCCGCTGATGGATGTGGCGAAATTTTCTAATACTTTTTACGTTTCCACTGAAGATCAGCGCCATCTCACCAATGTGAAGAGAACTACTTCGACATCAATCAAGCTCAATCAATTATCATTATCATCTCATCAATCAACAATCAATTAAGGTGAAACAGTACAATTTTAAACTTTTAGATTTTTGCATTCACAACGCTATTTTTATATTAAGATGAATAAATAATGAAAAATATTAGAAAACATCGGCTCACCCGTAGCATTAGGCCGGAATCCTAAGGGTGCGGGTTCGAATCCCGTCTAAGTTGCTACGGGTGAGCCGATTTTTTCTAATATTTTTAATTATTTATTCATCTTAATATAAAAATAGCATTGTGAATGCAAAAATCTAAAAGTTTACAACACTTACGGTCAGCATCATTCATAATGATAAGGGGGCTTTTACCACCCAGCTCCAAAGTGACTCGCTTTAAATTATTTGTACCTGCCGCCTGCTGTATCAGCTTACCGACCTGTCAACGAACACAAGTAGAAATACCTAGTTTAAAACATCGAAATGAATTACATAGAAACGACATTACGGCTCCGATTTTTGCTCCACGCGTTGAGGGCAACTGCCCTCAACTCATTTAGTCACTCGCCAACGCTCACCGCGAACGCACGGTGTAATTGTTCCGATAAAAATGCCATCCTGGGTGTTTGCCGAGACGCCAGGCCTTCAAAATTGAAATCCCGTCGGACAAGCGAGTGCACTACCGACAACTGGTATCATTGTCTTCAGCATGATCTCCTGAACAAGAAATTAGCGGTTGTCGCATTATAAAGTGGTGGAGGGGGAAGGGGGGGGAGGGAAAAGGTGCAAAACTCGGGTATCAGAGTTTGGCTAATTTCTCAATAACCACTTGTCCGATTTAAAGAAATAAGGTGCCATATGGTAGGTTATATCCTTAACGACATATTTGATCAAACAATGGTTTTTGTAAATACTATAGTTAATTAAATAATAAGAAAAAATACGAATTTCAAATAAATATTTTTTTTGTTTTGTAGAATTGAAGCAGTAAATTGAAATAAACTACTTTGTAATTAAAACTATAAAAAATTGCTCCAGAAAAAAAATATCGGTGAATAACCCAGTCATTCCCCTATATAGAGTAATAAACTTTTTAAAGATTTTTGTCTTATAACTGGCTAAAAAAAATTTTTTGCGTCGTGTGGCGAAATTTTCTCTTCCATTTTTTTTTCGAAAATCCTCTACAGAATTAAAACTATGAAGATTTGACTCAGAAAAAAAATACTGGTCAAAAGCCTAGTTATCCCATTATATAGAATAATAAACTTATCAAACATTTTTGTGTAGTAATTAAGTTTAAAAAAATGTTTTTGTTGCGTGGCAAATTTTCTTTATCATTTTTTTTTTCGAAAATCCTCTACAACATTAAGACTATGAAGATTTTCCCCATAAAAAAAATGTAGTAAATAGTTCAGTTATTTTACTTTATAGAATAAAAAACTTCTTAAACAGTTTTCTTTAGTAACTGTGTTAAAAAATGTTTTGTGGTGCGTGGCGAAATTAACTCTACCATTTTTTTTTCGAAAATCCTCTACAGAATAAAAACTATGATGATCTGCTTCAGAAAAAAATGCTAGTGAATAGCTTAGTTATTGCACTATACAGAATAATAAACTTGTCAAACATTCTTGTCTAGAAATTATGTAAAAAAAAATTTTTTTTGTCGCGCAGCTAAATTTTCTCTAACATTTTTTTTTTCAAATTCTTCCACAGAATTAAAACTAGGTATGAGGATTTGCTCCAGAAAAAAAAAAAAGTTAATAGACCAGTTATCACACTATATAGATTAATAAAATTATCAAACATTTTGGTCTAGTAACTGTGTTAAAAAATGTTTTGTGTCGCATAACACGGTGGACCTGCAAAGTTATGTTTAAATGAGTTTGCACGACACAAAATATTTTTTAACACAGTTACTACACAAAAATGTTTGACAAGTTTATTATTCTATATAATGGAATAACTGGCCTATTTACTACTATTTTTTTTCTGGGGTAAATCCTCATGGTTTTAATTCTGTAGAGGATTTTCGAAAAAAATGGTAGCATAAATATCGCTTCGCGACTAAATAAATATTTTTTTAACATAGTTACTAGACAAAAATGTTTTACATGTTTATTATTTTATATAGTAGAATAACTAAGCTATTCACCAGTATTTTTTTTCCGAAGATAATCTTCATAGTTTTAATTCTGCAGAGGAATTTCGAAAAAAACGGTAGAAAAAATTTCGACTTGCAACCCAAAAAAATTTTTTAGCATAGTTACTAGATAAAAATGTTTTTCAATTTTATTACTCCATATAGTGGGATAACTGTGCTACGTACAAATATTTTTTTTCTGGGGCAAATCCTCATAGTTTTAATTTCATAGTACTTTCTTTTAATATACTGCTTCAATTCTACAAAACTAAAAAGCCTTTGTTTGAAATTCGTCTTTTTTCTATTTTTGTAATAAACTTTAGTATTAAAAAAAAACATTGAAAGGTAAAATTTGTTGTTACGGATATTATCTACTATATGACACCTTATTTGTTTAAATTGGACAAGCGGTTACTGAGAAATTATCCAAACCCTGATACCCGATTTCCGCATATTTTCCCTCCCCTCCCTCCCCCCTCAACCACTTTATAATGCGACAACCCCTATATTCTTGTTCAAGAGATCATGCTGAAGACAATGATACCAGTTGTCGGTAGAGAACTCTCTGGTCCGACGGGAATAGTCATTAGAAGACTTTCTTTAAAGCATCTTCGATATTATTCGGACAGTGACCTCCCGCACAATATCGATGATAATTTTGTTGTTTTCCAGCCAAATTTCAAAATTAAAAAGCAGACAGCAAGCTAATGACTGTAGCAATTTTACGCAGTACTTTATACTATATATATGTATGTACTTTATTTTAATTTACTGCTTCAAATCTACAAAACTAAAAATGTTTTTGTTTGAAATTCGACTTTTTTCTAATTATTTAATAAACTATAGTATTTACAATAACTATTGCAACATAAAATATGTTGCTAAGGATATTACCTATCATACGACAGCTTATTTGTTTAAATCGGACAAGTGGTTGTTGAGAAAATTAACCAATTCCCGATACTCGACTTCCGCGGCTTTTCCCTCCCCCCTCCCCCCTCCACCACTTTATAATGCGACAACCGCTGTATTCTTGTTCAGGAGATCATGCTGAAGACAATGATACCGGTTGTCGGTGGAGCACTCTCTTGTCCGACGGGAATCGTAAATAGACGACTTTCGTAAAAGTGGCTTCTCCACTAGTTAAAGACGTGAAAAAATCACTCCACTGTGAAGCAAAAAGATAGTGGAGTGACTTACCATCGGTAAGTAAACAAAACATCAACATAAACCAACCAAAACTAATTTTTATACATTATTTCTACTGACCCGACATTTTGTATGAAAATCATAGATTATGAAAAGTGAACCATTACAGATTGTATACGTAGGTACAAAACTAGGATAGGTGAACTAGCACAGTTTTACAATTTAAGTATATTTTTCTATTACCGTTAACAACCGCCTATGATGTAGGTGGGACGACACCGTCACCACCGCCCGTGTAGGTAGGTACTTAACTTCGGTGTCAGTCGAAAAATATTCCAGGGGCTTGTCAAAAAAAAAGTGATTATTGATCTTAAATCCCTGCTATATTTTGCTGTCGAGGCTCATTCGTGCACAGAACAACTGTGCTCCATTGCCGCAATTACTCATCCCGCTCGAGTGCCGGGGCAGGCGAGGCAGATAGCGAGTTCGAATGTATACATTACCCCAGCACGAGTATATCGTGATAAAAAAAACGCACGTAAAAGTGCTCGATAGAGTAATTGTCTATGAGAAAGGAGAGTGGGAAAATTTGTACGGGAAGTGGTCTATGAACCAATAGCGACACTTTTGTTGTATTTATGTACGGATACCTCAACTACACCCTTGTGCAAAGCGGCATCAAAATCTGACTCGGCAGTATAGAGAAAAAAAATCAACACATGTATATGTTTTTATTATATTTTTTGTTTGCGAAATGCTTAATTCAGCTATTTTAGACTGTAGTATACCTACATCAGTAGTAAGTTTTGGCATCGTCGGTGGTATAGTGGTTAAGGCCGTTGACTACCATTTGGGTAGGCGCTGTGCCGGCCGGTTCGATCCCCGCTACGTACCAACACAGAATACATAATAGTACAAGTGTACCAATGACTTTTTGAATTTAGAATTCATTAGTAAGTTTATTCAACGCATTTGCGGTGAATGACAACAGCTGCTACATAGGTAATACCTATAACATTGGATGGGCAACTATTATACCAAGTAGGTAACTATGTGACTGATTGAAGCTGCTCAACATGGTATTTTTATCATCTTGATCAGGATAATAGTCAAGTGACGTTTTTTAAATAAAATATATGCCAAAGGACATCATCCATTTTGGTCCAAATGTGAAAGTGCCGGCCAAAAAGCAAAAGTGATATATTTAAGTGATAGATTTTGTCCACCTAGGCATTTTTTATTATGGCACCGAAGCTGTAGCACCGCTATACTTGATTTTAAATAAGTTTAAAAAGTCTGTTTTTTCATACATTTTGGCACAAATGTAAAAAAATCGGCCAAAAAGCATATTCTGATAGATTTTGTCCGCCTAAGCATTTCTTATAATGGCACCGAAGCTGTAGCACCGCTGTACTTGATTTTAATGGAGTTCAAAAAGTCTGTCTTTTCATACATTTTGACACAAATGTGCCATAATAAAAAATGCTTAGATGGATAAAATTTATCAGAATAAAGCACTTTGGTCTTTTTCTTTTAAATATTTTGTGTGCCCTAAGGTTGTCGCCTAAGTAGTAATTTGGTCACACGTTCTCAAAAACTAGTTACTCAATTTGTATTTTAAAGTCACCCATTTTCAACATTTGTAGTCGCCCTCAGTTCGTCGCCCACTTCGTATTTCAGTACGCTATATTCAGTATTTTTGATACACAAAATGGGAAAAAATCTAATCGATGACACCAAATGAATGTTATTAGTGCGGGTACTAAATGCCCATCCTCCTTTTTTACTTTTATTTTTCGAGTTAGTATTAACATGCACCTATTACCTAATTAAATTGGGTTTTACTATAATTTTATGCAATATTATTAAACAAGTAGGTATATCCTAATCATTATGAAGAATGTGTCGCATCTGTGTGCATGCTACTTTTTCTTTGACAACTCACGCTCGCACTGCGCGTTGCTTAGCCGCCATCTTTGCAATCGCTGCGACAATTTGTGCCGTAAATCTGTCCTTTCTATACGTAGTAATACATTTCGATGGTTTAAAAACTAAACTTTTTACTGCCTCTGTCTATGGTCTAGTGGTTTGCCCACCCGTGTAAGACGTTCCGGGTTCGATTCCCAGGGGTGGTACAATTTGTACTCGGTTTGGTTGGTGGTAGGGTGTATTTCAAGTCCGCCTGGTTAGCTACCACCATCTTACCTAAGTCTGACGCCATAACAACAATTTCAAAATTGTTGTGTTCCGGAAGGTAAGATACCTAGCCAGTTCCTCAGTGATGAGGATTCCGGGTGTAGTACCTACCTACACATCCACCGCCTCATCGTCACTTAACATCAGCGTGTCGATTCTCTAAAAATAGCTCTAAGATGCGGCACCGCTGTCACATAAACGCTAGCGCTCGGACGTCGAGCTCGCCGATGATGGTTGGAACTATTTTTCTATAAAAAATGACGTTTGTATGATTGATTGGTGTTTTTAGAGAATTGAGGGGCAGATGAGCTGAAGGTTCAGCACGATCCCGCTGTGCATCAAAAAACCTACTTGCCTCGACAGACCCAGTGAAAGAAATCTTGGCAACATCAGGATGATGTGTGAGAGCGACGCCAGCGCCCTCTCCGTAGCCTGGTACTACGTTGATCACCCCTTTGGGTATACCAGCCTCCGCCAACAACGCTACAAGCGCGAGTGCAGTCAAAGGAGTTTGCTCTGCAGGCTTCACTACCACCGTACATCCTTAAAAATCAAGCACGAATCCTTTTAACAATTTGTGTGACTAGACATGAAATAAAAGACTTTTTAACGGATACTATTTCATGTCTAGTGAGCGCGTAAGCTTGAGAAGTGAATATTGTCTGACTAGCTTCATGCGGATAACTTGACAAAGTGACGTGGGCAAGTCATTTTCATCTTATCTACTTGGCAATCATACAAACATTACCTAACAACAAAGAAATATTTCGTAATTGAAAAGTCAAAAAAATATCTTTATGATGATTAAGATGAAATAAAGTACCTACTTACTGCCAGACTATACAAGGATATTTTTCGTGAATACAAAACCTCTTGTGGGGTTGATCAGACCATCAAACTGAACAACTTTCATTAAAGGACCAACCTCGTAATCACGAAAAAAACAGCTGTTCCATACAAATCAAGTACAATCCTGCTCCATCGAAATGTATGAAACAGATGATTTTTTTTTGCGATTTCAAGGTTGGTCCCATAATGAAAGTTGTTCAGTTTGATGGTCTGATCAACCCCACAAGAACGAGAGGTTTTGTATTACTAAACCAAAAATAACCTTGTATAGGCTTCACCCATGAAAAAAAAAATTCAGGTCAATGGCTTCACCTTATTCATATATTTTTCCGGGAGAGTCATGACATGAGACTTGGCGAATTTTTATTTTTGATGGGATTTGAGACACTGCGCGAACACCAACAAGAAACTCAGCAAGTTATTTCTCCAGAATCATTGTAATGATCTTATTTCAATAAGTTTGTATCAAATAGGAATAAGGAGAAATTTAACTAAATCGCTCCTTATTCCAACTGCAGTGCAGATTGACAAAGGAAAACTTACCAGCAGTGAGTGCGGATACTACTTTGTTGATGAACATTTTAATGGGCACATTCCAAGGCAGTATCAAACCGCAAACGCCAACCGGTTGCCTCAACGTGTAAGAAAATGTTTCACCATCTGAAAACATTTAAGCTACGGACTTGCCACACTGGATGCGTTCTGCGGTCTGTGGTCCGGTCAACCTATACATTGCGTTCACCCTATGTATGGGTTGACCGGACCGCAGAACGCATCCAGTGTGGCAAATCCCTCGTACACAATCCGTACCTTTCGAACGCAACGAAAGCAGCACATTGAACAAATAAAATCCCAGAATAAAATATAATTGTACTATAAGTCTGTTTGTTTATCCTCACTTGTCTTATTTAGTAAACAATCTTCAACTCCAACTTTTTATTGAAAAAATCAATTATAAAATACAACATTATGTTTTTCCACACATAGATTACGAAAGAACTAATTTTAGTGAAAATTCGATAAAATAATAGATCCAACAGCAAGATTATGAATTAATTATTTTTGATAAAGATATACAACATGTTACCATATCCATAACTATTCATACATTTCCCTATCTACAGCATTAAGCATTACGGGTTTTTGTAACACGTTGTTTATTAATTCTGTAATTTAATAATATTTTTTTCGGTTGTCCGTTTGATAATTCGTGTCCAAGTTAGTTGTACATTATTAATTAATTACTATTGTAACGTGGGGTATGGGCGGCGCAATGAAACAATGGCAGTTTAAACGAACGGACGTTATAATATCGAAAACGTACAGTACAGATAGATATATATGGTATATATAGTTGAATACCAATGGACGGACTATACGAGCGGCCCCGAACGCAGCACTAGGCTTTGAACTTGGCTCACTTGTAGGCTTCCGTCTCAAAAGTAGATTCCCTACGAATGAATGAATGATTCAATGAATGAATACAAATCAAAATTAGTTGAAGGTCTTATTAAACCGCGGGCGAACTACGCCACCGCGATGTAGAATCTAACAGTGCCATCTAGTTTGAAGTTAGGGAACTATATATGTTACGAACAAATTAAAACGTCGTGTTACAGTCCCCCCCTTCAGATTCGACGTCGTCCCGACGAGAAAGATATTTAAGATTTTCCAGGTGTTTTCCAATTGTCTTGATCGGTTTCGACGGTATATCCTGAATAGGGGTTTTCCTTGGTCGTCCACTTTTCTTGATTGGCTGTACTGGCAGGAATGGCACAGAGTCATGACAGAGTCTTGAGTGCGATATGCAACCAGTGAAGAAGTGTGGTAACATCCTATAGGTTAATTATGTGGCTCAATATTACCGACAATATAGGACGTTGGACCATGTCGCAGGCAGGCGGGAGTATGCTTAGTAGTCGAGCAAGATGCAGTATTCATCGCAAAACGAATAGAGGAGAGATGTTCCTTGCAGCATCAATAAGCTGTTCAAATGTGTGAAACGCTGAACGGGAAAGCTTCTGTTACAGTTTTCTTTACTGTTGTACGCCGACCAAACTTTGTCACGACAAATCTTGGATTTGTCGGTTGTGGTGGGTTCTCCTTGGAGTGACGGGAATCCAGAGTGTTGTTGTTGACTGGAGAGTGGTGTGACGACCGACGAGCTAGTGAGGTCGAAGAAGATGCCGAATTTCTACTTCCAGGTTTGTAGGCTTCCAGGTGCTCGTTCCAGCAGTCCATCGAGCCCCACGTTCGGCGCCAATTGTAACGTGGAGTATGGGCGGCGTAGTGAAACAATGGCAGTTTAAACGGACGGACGTTATAATTTCGAAAACGTACAGTACAGATATTAGGTATATATAGTTGAATACCAATGGACGGACTATACAAGCGGCCCCGAACGCAGCACTAGGCTTTGAACTTGGCTCAACTTGTAGGCTTCCGTCTCAAAAGATTCCCTACGAATGCGAATACTGCTAATGAATGATTCAATGAATGAATGAATATATATCAAAATTAGTTGAAGATCTTATTAAACCGCGGGCGAACAACGCCACCGCGATGTAGAATCTAACAGCGCCATCTAGTTTGAAGTTGGGGAACTACATATGTTATGAACAAATTAAAACGTCGTGTTACACTATTATGTTCTTTACTCCTCAAAATCTTATGCAAAAATTATCATATTTATATACATTTCATCAGATATCATATCAGAGTATTTACAGCAGTCTTTCATTAGTGCTACATTGAGAGCTGTCTTGTCTTACTAGAAAAGTTAGAGTAACTACCTACCTACTAAAATAATGTATCATTTTCTACCTCCACCTACTAAATCACTATGTTTCTTGATAATCTTTCACTAATACTTACCGAGAGGTATCGTATCTCCCTGTATCTTATCAGCGAGGCTAGCTATGTATCTAATGTGGTTCCCCACATTCGATAGCATAAACTTAGCTTTGCTGAGGACCATGCCGTTGTCGTACGACTCTAATTCTGCGAGATATTCGGAGTCGCGATCCACCAGGTCGGCGAATTTGTGGAGTAGTCGACCTCGTTCGGAAGCATCCAGTAGACGCCATTCCGAATTGCGGAGGAAGGCCTGCTTGGCAGCTGCTACTGCTAAGTCAATGTCATCCTACGGTAAGACGGTACACATGATAAGGTCATTGGGCATATTTGATGAAAATTCGCGTACAGAAACCAAACCAGTTTTTAAATTGAAGAATTCAATCCCACTTTTCAAAATATGTATATTTTTTTACGTACTGTACCGTTCTTCGTCTGCGTGCATATTAGAGAAAATCCTTAGGAAACCTACAACCAGGATCCGACCAGCCGTTTTTACGTTATTTGGCGGGTCCCCACCAAGCGCGCTGCCTCGCGAGGCACAACGTTTGCCGCGTTGGCGGGCCTCGCACGAGGCCATCGATCATTTTGCGTCATGATTGCTTTTGAAAACTTTCTAAATTATTTGGGAGCCATCAAAATTAAATGTGGTCCCAAATGTACTTACCTACGTTTTTTTTTATCTTATAATTAATATTGAATGTTTACCTTCATATATCTATGCTTATAAATATGTGCTGACTGAATTGCTGATTTGTTATCGCCCAGATCAAACCATTCTAGAAGTGTAATTTCACGCGAAAGAAGTCGCGGGCAGTAGATAGTAACAACAAAAACAACCAAAACAAGATAGAGATCATGATTAATATTATAACAAAACTTCTTGTAAAATCGATTGAAATTAACTTTGAATTTAATCCAATTTTCATCTTTCAAGAATCACATGAAACATCGTCAGTGGACGTTTCCATTATAACCAATTAATAACAGCAAGATCGTTTGGTCTGTAAGATGTTTTCTAAGTAGGTACCTATAGGAAGATGAACAGTGAGATTTGTGAGACTAAAAGTTTTCTGTAAGGAAGGGAGAGAGAAAGAATTGTTCTTTATAAGTAACTATATGAAAATTATACTTTTCATAGCCTTAAAAAGGGAAACGATTGATTTGGTTTTGAGAACGATTATACTATACACTACACTCTAACTAAAGATTCGAGTTCTAAAGCTAACTTATGAATAAATTGCTTGACTAGATGTTACGTACGATACAATTACCTAACTAAAAAATAATACTTAAAAAAATATATAGGTAGTAGGTACTTAAGTAATTAATTATTTGCCTTAACTTTATTTTGTTATTTAACTGTACCTTTGCCGTTAATTATGGTAAGAGATATTTTGTTTGATAAATTGAAATATTACCTTGTCGCCCTCGGCCACTTTAGCGATAGGCAAACCACTGTGAGGATTGACAGTTTCAAATGTTTTACCACTTCTGGCATCCAACCATTCATTGTTGATGAAAATCTGTAAAATTACAATTTACTAATAATTGTCAATAACGTTCCTAATTCCTGCACTACCACTTTGTATTCTTTAGCACAGAATATATAATATATCTCTAGTTAGAACTTCTTTCACAGCTTCAAACACTATTTCCACTGAATCGTTTTTTTGATACAACTAAGTGAATACCTAGTTAAGTATTAAGTACCTATAACTTCCTACATGGCTATATATTTTCAAATATTTCAGCCGAATGCTTCAACAAAGGAGCCATTCCAGGGAGATCTGAAAGGTAAGCCGATGGGAATCGGCTCGTACTTATAGACCCTTCACCACTGGTATCTTTGTGTGTATAAAACATGAAATATTTTATTCACCTTTGTATATTTAATTTGCGGCGCCATTTAAAATTGAAGTTTTAAACACGATAATTGTTTCGAAATCAAATTATACTTTGACACCAACCAACACGAAACACCTTATCAGTTACTCTGTTGAGTGTATGTTACTGTCTGTAGGTTAGGTAATATAAAAGTTGTTATCAATACGTCATAATTTGGAATCTGATCGAAGGTCATAATGCGAAACGATAAATATAGAGGTATACCTACCAGTGGCGAGGAGTCGAAATATGGCAAAGGTAAGCCGGACCAATAATTTATCTAAAAATTCTCCTAACTGTATGGTGGATTGCAAGGGTGGGATTTTTAAAAGGGAAGCCGATATATAGGAATCGACATGTATGGACCCTTCGCCACTGATACCTACTTACCTAGTTAGGTATACCTCAGTACCCAAAGGTACCTAAGGTACCTTTGGGTTCAGTTGGCGTATAAAGCAAAACTCGGATGTTTCACAACACCTAAAGAAGAAAATCATTTCTTGTTATAAATTTAAAAAAAAAACTTTTTTAAAAACACGTTTTTAAAACGGACTAAATTATTACAAAAAATTCGGACTAAAAACATTCAAACGGACTAGTAAAAACAGACTAAAAAGTATAAAATATTTTTTTCTGTAAATATTTATAACCCTAGAAATTTTAAACCTAAAAACGTGGGGCGCATTTTGTAAAATTTATCATCCATATTGTCTTTAGCGTGCGCCCCACGTTTTTAGGTACCTATTCCACAGAGCCATTGTATAACCCGCCAAATTAATTAGGTTTCTTTAGTGTCTTATCTTATCTTTGGATTCTTTTCTATATATTAGACGGTGATTAGATGTTCAGTCTTGCATCAGTCCATTCAATCAATCTGCAGATACCAGATATCTGGTACGTTCCTCAGGCTGGAAAAAAATCAAAGTCTATACAAACTGATGAAATGGCCTGATGCCAGACTGATCATGTAGTAATTTCCCTCTTAGCGTGGTTGTTTTAAGTTATTTCTAAGTTTTCCACTTCTAGTTTAACTATTTTCTAATGTTTAAATACTACCTATTACCTACCTAAATAATAAAATGTGATAACTACAATCCTTGAAATCGCGAAAAAAAACCAGCTGTTTCATACATTTCGACGGAGTAGGATTGTACTTTTGTATGGAACAGCAGATTTTTTTTTCGTGATTTCGAAGTTGGTCCCATAATGTAAGTTGTTCAGTTTGATGGTCTGATCAACCCCACGAGAGGTTTTGTATTAACTAAAAATAACCTTGTATAAATACTACAGGCAAAGAGGTATAAGTACTGCTATTTGTTTTCTCGCAGTCAATGGTAAAAAGTAGAGTACACAACTCGTGAAAAAAAAACATCTCGGTCCTTTGTATCCCTCGTTTCGCTCAGAATTCTACTTTTGATTCAACTCTAGAATCCTTCGCTGCCCTCGGGAACCAACTTAGTCTACGGAACTAAATTCCCTCTTTTTTCACTTGTTGTATAATCTACTATTTAATCCGCGCTAGTATCCGTTAAAAAGTGTTTTATTTCACAGAGAATCAAATTAATGTAAAGAATTATATGCTTGTTAATAGATATAGGTACCTATTTGAAATGTTAGGTACAGCTATCAGTGTTACGCTCATGAGTATTACCTTCATTCCCACTAGTTTACGCATAATAATTAAGTGTCTGTCATCATATTTTATTTAGTTGGCTTCTTCAATGAAAACTTGACTAAAAAAGACTTATGTCAACATTTTATTAGTAAAAAAACTTACAAATGCAGTACATAATATTACAGTAAAACTTAAAAAATTTTTATAGTTTCTTCGGCAAAGATATAACAACAGATTTAACTTCAAGATACGGGTCCACTGTGTGAATTCCGCTGAAAAAAGTTAAAGGTAAAAATTAGTTATTATTTCCAAGTTAAAACACTAACTAAACACAAAACCAAAGAATATCTTCCATCAAAACGTAATACAGGTAGGTAGACCAAATTCTTTTTCTATAATGCATGTTAAAAATAAATTAAAATTCACAGATTATGCAGTCCCCGCAAGAATCGGAGCATTGAAAATGAATACAAAAATTTACGAAAAACCAAAATCAAATCAAATGCAAAATCCTATTATATTTTTAAAGTTACCTAGGTTGTACCTAATATTTATTTTTACGATTGTGTTGTGAGGCGGACGTGTCACAAAAGCGCCCGCTGACTGCATCGACGCAGCCGAAATATTATTAACCTATTTTCAAAATTCCAACGAATGCATTTTTCGTCTGCTTCAGCATCTTTTAACACTATTACCCTGACGATCGGTCAATAATTGATTCGTCCAAAGTCAATAATCATAGAAGCTACACTTGGACGAATAAGCTTCTCACTTTGTATGTACGGAAACACCCGTTTTTCCAGAATTCCAAATCTAAAGGGACCACCTACAGGTCACAATTATTTACCGATTTTCAAAATTATTTCGCCATTTGGTAGCTAAACTAATACCCTAGGACCCTTTTTTCCATTTTTCTTAAGTTTGTTTTCCGAAATATTTACAATTTAGTAAACAAACACCCCCCAAAAAAACCCGGATTTTTTGGAAATTTGCAATATTTCAAAAAAAGTTACCAGTAGATTTTCAAAATTCAAACGTTCACACGTGTCTCGATAAAGTCCTCAACTTTTGGTACTATTTTCATCTCGATCCTCCCAAATCCCAAATCCTTCCAAAATCCTTGGAGATATGGGCAAAAATACGTCTCAGGTGATTTGCATCTGATAACCATTTTCAATGGTAAAAAAACATTTATTCACGTTATTTAAAAACAACTCTAAATAGGTACCTTACCTATAAGTATCGAATAATCTGTCAGCTTTAAACAGAATCGCTTTTGAATTAATTCAGAAATGAATTTTTGCAATCAATCATCGCTTTGAAACTTCTTTTGAAGGCTTTAACTCGATGAGAATTTCGGCAAACTCATTACATTACTTTAAAATGTTTCGGTTTTATAAATCGGTATGAAAACTTTAGAAAGTAGGAACACGTATTTTACAAACGAAAAGTGCTACGAGAGCTAAGATTTTGGAGAAGGTCGGATTTTGCGCAATCGTTGAATTCTTTTCAACCTTTTTTCAACCCATGTGTGGCATCCGTTATAATAATGTCAATACGTTTGGGGTATAAATTTACACGGAGCGAATTGGCGGGCGACTTAAAGGAGATTGTTCTAAATCGCCCCAAAACCAACAAGCATTTGAAATGTACCTAAATTTTTATTATATTTTAATATACGATTTAAGAATTATAATGACAAGCGGACACTGCGAAACATTTAATACACTTTTAAAAGTACTTTAATTTTTAATACCGTGAAATCCACCATCTTTTAAGACAATTATTGTCATTTGCAAATATAAGATTCTTGATTGATTTTCATTAGATACATTCCAGCAGGCTAATCGCTGAGTCATCGATCGCTATAGAGTACATTTTAACCATGGAAAGTAATTTGTTTTAATGTTCAATTTTTATACTTATCATGGTTCAAATGTAGTCATTCACGATCAATGATTTAGTGATTGGTCTGTCGGAAGCACCCATTGTCAGTTCAGTTCGAAAACATCGTTATGGTGTCAATATATCTGAATAAGTATATCAAGTTTTTCAGTTTAAATCCGATCTTAAATGTAATTTTTTGCTATGTAGTCTTAAGAAAGATATTTTTTTCAAATAAATTATATATTTATCAAAGAGCTTTTTATAGATGGTGTTTATTAAAAATAACCTCTAAATCTGTTCATTTCCTTTAAATAAAAATGTTCACAGAAGTGTCCGTGGGAAAACATTGTACTTATGGGCTTATACGAGTCATTTACGATTAGAAAATATTTTTTTCTCTGCTGTTGGCTCTGGGGCGAACAATGTATGGACGTAGAACAATCTCCTTTATCGACAATCGCTTATAAAATCGAATGGCAATAATTCAATGAGGTGGCGATTTGATTTTACAAGCAATTGTCGATATAACCCATAAACTTACTTTTCACGACCGAGGCCAGAATCTTTGAACCCTCCGAATGGAACTTGTGATCCACCAGCCAGATATGTGTTGACCCTGCAAACAGACAATAGGAATTTTATTGCTGCGCCATGTTTGATCACACCAACAACCCGGCCAAGTTAATTCGGCACCTGAAGAGAAAGCGACCCCTCTCCTTTTCTTCTTGCTTCACGCTACCGTCTTCAATGTTTTGAAATTTTTCGATAAATTATCGTTTACAAGTGTACTAACGCTACTGGCATGACGACGGTGTCGTGAAACGAGTGGGGTCGCTTTCGCTTCAGGTGCCGAATTAACTTGACCGGGTTGTAGGTACAAGTTTTTGAAAACAACATGCAACTAATAAAAACTATTACCAAACAGTTCCAGCTTCCACATGTTTAGAGAACTGCAGAGCGGTATTGAGGTTGGTAGTGAAGATCCCAGCCGCCAGGCCGTAGTTGGTGTTGTTGGCGCGGTCAATCACTTCCTCTAGGGTGTTGAACTTCAGGATGCTTTGGACGGGGCCGAAGATCTGATCAGAAGTAACTTCATTTAAAACTTGCTCTCAAAAATAAACCCAACCAAGGACCAAACTATACGCACCTCCTCCTTAGCGATAGTCATGTCATCTTCGACATCCACGAAGACGGTGGGCTCGATGTAGTAGCCAGTGCTGCCGATCCTCTTTCCTCCGGTCATTAGCTTGGCGCCTTCAGATTTCCCCTTCTCTATATACCCAAGGACTTTTTTCATCATAGTCTCATCGATCTGTTGACGATTCATTCATTAAATAGGTAAGTAAATTTTAACCATTTGGTTCCTATGGTTTGGTTTTACTATGAGGCCAAAAATGATATCGCGAAAAAAAAATCTGCTGTGCCATACACTAAGGTCGAGTAGGTATTGCGCGTTTTTGTATGGAACAGTAGATTTTTTAATCGCGATATCGGAGTTGGCCCCATAGTAAAAGTTGCTTGTAATCATGAGTGGAACCACCCCACTGCGGTAACCAAATGATTAAAATTTCAGCGTGTACTAAAATAGGGTCATCTACCCAGATATTGTCGGGTGCAGGGAAAAACCAACGAAAACCTGTTAGATTAGGTCTGATGTCTGATACAAAGGAACCGGTTCCTTATAAAAATAATTATTGCTTACTACTAAGAGAGAGATGTAGGTACATATATTTTGGCAAATTTTACCTGAGGTCCATTTTGTGAAGAATCATCAGTCGGATCACCAACTTTAATGGTCTTAGCGTGTTTCACAGCGGCTTCTACGAACTTGTCGTATATTCCTGATTGCACGTACAGACGTGATGCAGCGATGCATATCTGACCTTGGTGGAAGAACACGCCGTTGGCAGCGTATGGCACGGCGATGTTCACTGAGAAATGGATTGATAAACTATCAACTTTGGTTCATACCTACAGTTGCAAAACTTCGGAAAGATTCCGAATTATTCCCGAATACTTCTCGGAAAGTTTCTTTCAATCAGAATTTTTCAAAATAAAGATAAAATTATATTTTTTATTATGATAAAATTGATCTGAGCCCATAGGCTTCAATTCAATTTTAGTCTTAGAACATAGGTCAATCTTGCTAGAAAATATACCCGCCTGACCACAGTGACCGAGACGACGACGACAGACGAACGGTACGAACAAACAACTCGTGCGCGGTGCGTAGCGCCATCTAGTGGCGGGTGGCGGCGGCGCGGCGCGGGCGTAGCACGGCGGCGCCGGCGCGGCATCGGGGAGTGGCGGGTGGCGGGCGGCGCGGCTCCCCCTGGGGAAGTATTCGCCCGCACACCGCACCCGCAGAGAAGTTTTCAGAATATTACGGAATAATTCCCGCTCGGAGGGAATATTTCGTTCGATCTGGTTTATTATAAAAATAACCTAATTAAGTATGTGCTCAGTGAATCTTTGATGATGATCGTAAATTGTTTTTTATTAAGGGTAAGTAAAGTTAAAATTTTTGATTTATTACACCTATGTAGAGCAAAATTATAACCATTTATTTTTTATTTTTCGAGGTTTATCATATGGTTTAGTTAGCTATTGGCGTGTTCTACAGCTTTTTTGATTGCCACAGATAATAGTAGTGGTAGGTAGGTACTCTTCGTGCGCGAGTCCGACTCGTAGGTACTTAGCCGGTTTTTAATATTATCATAGATTAAGAAAATACTTACCTACTTATGTTTACATCCGTTATACTTAGTTTAGTAGGTACTTCTTAGGTACCTACCTACTTAAGTACCCAGAAGAGCTAGATAGTACATACGATATCCACTTATCCATACCTACTTTTACTATGATCAGAGAATGATTGAGTTTTTTCTTGCTAGGTAGGCTAGGTAGGTACCTAGGTATTTAAAAATGTGTCAACTACTTTCTGCTGCTTTTTAGGGTTCCGTACCCAAAGGGTAAAAACGGGGCCCTATTACTAAGACTCCGCTGTCCGTCTGTCTGTCTGTCACCAGTCTGTATCTCATGAACCGTGATACCTAGACAGTTGAAATTTTCACAGATGATGTATTTCTGTTGCCGCTATAACGACAAATACTAAAAACAGAATAAAATAAATATTTAAGGGGGGCTCCCATACAACAAACGTGATTTTTTTGCCGTTTTTTGCTCAATATTAATAACGACAACAGTTAGACAGTTGAAATTTTCACAGATGATGTATTTCTGTTGCGACTATAACAACATATACTAAAAACAGAATAAAACAAATATTTAAGGAAGGCTCCCATACAACAAACAAGTGTTTTTTTTTGCCGTTTTTTGGTACGGAACCCTTCGTGCGTGAGTCCGACTCGCACTTGGCCGGTTTTTTTACCGATCTTGTCTTGTTACTCCTGTATTTCGAGAATCGAAATATTCCGAATGTTTCGGAATAATTCAGAATATTTCGGAATTATTCCAAGGGAATTATTCGGAATGTTTCCCGCCAGCAACTGTATATACCTTCCAGCACCTTTGTAGTCTGTCCAGCAAAATTTGAAGACACGGGAAACGCAATAGATTGGAGCTAGTCTGTTTGAGTTTTCTCCATAATTCTCCGTAAAAGCGTGCCCGCAGACTACAGACCAAACTGTCGGCCGATAGTTGGCCGATAGTTTTGTATATGAAGAATCGGCCTATACCAAATCGTTGTAGTGTGCCCACTTGCATACTTTTTCATACTGATTCCAATTATCGGCCGATAGTTTGGTCTGTAGTCTGCGGGCAAGCTTAATGTAATATGGCGTCATTTAACATAGCGCTTTCGAGGATCGACCAATCGCTACTCTCACTCCTCGCGTAACTAACTATGCAACTAATGCAGAGGAGAGGTAAATAAAATTTGATAAATTATGTTGAAAATATGGCCACTCACAGTCAGCGTCGTCCATGATAATGAGAGGGCTCTTGCCGCCAAGCTCCAAGGTGACGCGCTTGAGGTTGTTAGCTCCAGCCGCCTGTTGAATCAGCTTACCGACCTGTCAAATGGGAAATAAGATTGATGGAGGAACAGAAAACCTTGTTAACATTGAATTTCTATACTTACCGTTGGAAAAATAAACAGCTTTGTTGGTAGGTACTTCTTACTTTGCTACAAAATGCTGCGAAACAAACAGCTCATTTAATTGGATGAATTGAATATCACGGTACCTACCTATCTATACAAGGGTTTTTTTTTATTCACTCTCCAAATATTAAGGAGAAACAAACAGCTCATTTAATTGGATGAATTGAATATCACGGTACCTACCTATCTATACAAGGGTTTTTTTTTATTCACTCTCCAAATATTAAGGAGAAACAAACAGCTCATTTAATTGGATGAATTGAATATCACGGTACCTACCTATCTATACAAGGGTTTTTTTTTTATTCACTCTCCAAATATTAAGGAGAAACAAACAGCTCATTTAATTGGATGAATTGAATATCACGGTACCTACCTATCTATACAAGGGTTTTTTTTTATTCACTCTCCAAATATTAAGGAGAAACAAACAGCTCATTTAATTGGATGAATTGAATATCACGGTACCTACCTATCTATACAAGGGTTTTTTTTTATTCACTCTCCAAATATTAAGGAGAAACAAACAGCTCATTTAATTGGATGAATTGAATATCACGGTACCTACCTATCTATACAAGGGTTTTTTTTTATTCACTCTCCAAATATTAAGGAGAAACAAACAGCTCATTTAATTGGATGAATTGAATATCACGGTACCTACCTATCTATACAAGGGTTTTTTTTATTCACTCTCCAAATATTAAGGATGTGTTCAGTCCATGAAACTGAACAACTTTCTCTGAGGAACACATGGCCAAATATGTAAAATAAAAATCGACTTTCCATACAAATCAAAGAGATTACGTGATCTATTTAGTATGGGATGACCAAAATTTTGTGGCGAAATTTGACACGTGTCAGTTTCAAGGACTGAAGACATCCTAAACATTTGGAGAGTGAATAAAAAACACTCTGTATACCTACATAATATATTTTAAGAAAACTAATATTTTCTACCCCTGAGATCCACAAAAAATATTTTCAGGAATTTCAATAAAAATATCAGGATCGATTTATTAGGTTACTAACTGTTTTCAAAAAATGTAAAAAAATCTGTGTTGGAAAATCTAGATCAGTCTTTCCCAACGTGGGCGATAACGCCCCCTTGTGGGCGCTGCAGGCCTAAAGGGGGGCGGTAAGAGACCCAGAAAAAAAAGGGGCATTATTGAACAGCATCAGATTCAACCTTCACATTAGTTTTTATATAAGAATTGATTATGTTTGTTTTATTTTCAATAAAAGATACTCTGTCCGAATACTATAAATTTGCGTTTCAATAATCAGTTATAAGTACTTAGCGGTTTTTAAGTATGTTTAAAAAGGGGGGCGTTAAAAAATAATTTATTCTTAAAGTGGGCAGTAGACAAAAAAAGGTTGGGAACCCCTGATCTAGATTATCTCAATGTAGTATATATACGACATCAGTTCTGTACACTTACTGTGTAAATAATAGTGTAATATTCTGACATAAAAACAACGAACTAAGATATAGTTCGTTGCATAAAAATATTCGATGAAATTAAGGAGTAATTTCTTAACTTTTGCTTAATACTCGTAAAAGGTTAATAATAACTATATTGTACAGTAAAACACAACTTTTAGTTCAAGACGTAACAAGGCGTTTGTGTCGTCTAGCATTTGTTCAAGGATGTCATGATTTATGTATTGCTCGAGAAACTCTTCACCAGTCCAGAAATCGTGCTGTAACATGTATCTTGGCTGATAAATAGGTATCTCTAAAGGAGAAAAATTGCCCGGTTCCGGTATTGTCAGCCGTTGCCTATGATGGTTAACATGCTGCAGTTTGTCCTCGACCACCTCTAGTTCTTACACGGCCACTGGATCAACCACCACGAGTTCGGGGCCGACTTCTGGTTCTGGCACTAACTGCGGTAACTTAAAATAATTACTGCGGGTAGCAGCAATAGAAGAGGACAAAAAAAGTTCAGATTCCGGACGGTTTCATTTTTCTGTGTCTGAAGAATTCGGAGAACCAGGGTCTGAATCACTGCTGTCATCATTATTCATAATAATGTATGGATGACTTCTGTCGGGTTCTCTTCAACAGACGAGTCAATATCTGATTCGTCTAAGATGTCTCTTATATGATTATTATGCAAACAAAATAATAAAAAAAAAACAAATGTAAAAGTCTTATGTTGTACTACACTGGGCATTCTTTGCACACACACGTCGCCGTCGTTGAGAACCAATGTATTGTTAATTTCTTAGTTTTTTAGGAGTTGAAACACAAGAACATTGTGTAATTAGCATAAATACACCAAAACAAAAAAAAACTACCAAAATCTTTACAAATGGCATAGCATTTCATAAAGAAACTAGCTTTTGCCCGCGACTTCGTTCGCGTGATTAAGATAGTTGTGCATTTATTTTGAAAGTCACGGATTACCAATATACCTAGGTATTTATCAGTAAACCTTATTTTACACATTTAAATTTTCCCATAAAAAAACATGTAAAAACTGGAACACTCTGTAGCACTCTGTATAACGGGAATTTTCCAAAACCCTGTCTTAGTGCTTACCTACATAATGAAAGGAATCTACCCTCCAAAAATGGTATCTCTACCAGCAAAAATGTGTAACGGGAATTTTCCTAAATGCTTTCTTAGTGCTCACCTACGCCATACCCTCCAAAAATTGTGTCTCTACCTTCAGCCCTATACAAATCCTTATTCAAACTGGAACACCCTGTTGTACCCTGTATAACGGGAATTTTACAAAACGCTTTCTTAGTGCTCACCTACACCATGAAAGATATCTACCCTCCAAAAATGGTGTCTCTACTTCAACCCTATATAAATTCTCATACAAACTTTAACAACCTGTAGCACCCTGTATAACGAGAATTTTCTAAAATCATTTCTTAGTGCTCACCTACATCATGAAAGGTATCTACCCTCTAAAAATGGTGTCTCTACTTCAACCCTATACAAATTCTCATACAAACTTAAACAACCTGTAGCACCCTGTATAACGGGAATTTTCTAAAATCCTTTCTTAGTGCTCACCTACACCATCAATCTACCCTCCAAAAATGGTGTCTCTAACTCTCTACCTTTAACCCTATACAAATTTTCATACAAACTTGAACAACCTATAGCACCCTGTATAACAGGAATTTTCTAAAATTCTTTCTTAGTGCTCATCTACATCATGAAAGGTATCTACCCTCCAAAAATGGTGTCTCTACCTTCAGCCGTTAGGGCTCCATGCCTATCCCAACAATCAGTCAATCAATTGAGAGTTTTATATGTATAGACTAGCTTTTGCCCGCAACTTCGTTCGCGTGATTAAGATAGATGTGCATTTATTTTGAAAGTCACGGATTACCAATAGACCTAGGTTTGGAACACTCTGTAGCACCCTGTATATAGGGATTTTCCAAAACCCTTTCTTAGTGCTCACCTACACCATGAAAGGTATCTATCTACCCTCTAAAAATGGTGTCTCTATCTCCAGCCCTATACAAATCCCAATACAAACTGGAACATCCTGTAGCACCCTGTATAACGGGAAGTTTCCAAAATGCTTTCTCAGTGCTCACCTACACCATGAAAGGTATCTCCCTCAAAACTTGGTGTCTCCATCTTCAACCCTATACAAATTCCCATACAAACGGGAACACCCTGTAACATACTGTATATAACGGGAATTTTCCAAAACCCTTTCTTAGTGCTCATCTACACCATGAAAGGTATCTACCCTCCAAAAATGGTGTCTGTACCTTCAGCCCTATACAAATCTCCATACAAACGGGAACACCCTCCTGTAGCACCCTGTATAACGGGAATTTTCCAAAACTCTTTCTTAGTGCTCATCTACACCATGAAAGGTATCTACCCCCAAAAATGGTGTCTCTATCTTCAGCCCTATACAAATCTTCATACAAACTGGAACACGCTGTAGCACCCTGTATAACGGGAATTTTCCAAAACGCTTTCTTAATGCTCACCTACACCATGAAAGGTATCTACCCTCCAAAAATGGTGTCTCTACCTTCAGCCCTATACAAATCTCCATACAAACTGGAACGCGCTGTAGCACCCTGTATAATGGGAATTTTCCAAAACCCTTTCTTAGTGCTCATCTACATCATGAAAGGTATCTACCCTCCAAAAATAGTGTCTCTACCTTCAGCCGTTAGGGCTCCACGCCTATCCCAACAATCAATCAATTTAGAGTTTTACGAGTATATGTATAGATTTAAATAATACGGTTCTGGTCCTGACGACATCTTCCACTTCAAATGACCAATAAAAAAAAATTAAGCCACTTCCTCAGCCAATCACCGCTCAGTATGGCGGACAGATACTTTGAAGTTCCAGCAAATTTCATTAGATGGCAGTGTAGGATTTTTTATATTCTATGTTGATATACTTCACTCAGGAGGTTATACTGTTGTAATGTATCATTCTGCATTGGGATTTATGATAATTTGTATTAAATTTTGCAGTGGCACATAATTTCCTCTCGGACGATCAGTGACGGAACCGGTGGCCATGGGCGAAGATGATCATTTCGAGATGGCTCGTCAGCTAGTTCAGCATCAACTGGTAACTTTATAATTAATAGGTACCTAAGTATACTTGCCTCAACAGACCCAGTGAAAGAAATCTTGGCAACTTCAGGGTGGTGTGTGAGAGCGACGCCAGCGCCCTCTCCGAAGCCTGGCACTACGTTGACCACCCCCTTGGGTATACCAGCCTCTTTCAGCAAAGCCGCGAGAGCAAGAGCCGTCAGAGGTGTTTGTTCAGCGGGCTTCACTACCACGGTGCATCCTTCAAATTGGTGAATCACATTGTAGGTAATTAACAAAAATAAGTGAAGATTAATAATAAGTGTCTATATGTATGTTTAGTTTAGTTCCCTTAATACCTACATTCGAATAATAAGCCAAGATCATAATTTGATCGGTGTATGGTGTCGTACAATTTTGTTTTTCATGCCATTACTTAGTTATTTACGTAATATCATATCATTTACAATGCATTTATCTACCATAATTATCTACCTAGTCGTAATGTTTGTTGTTGCTCTATTATCTATCATGTATCATCAATTCCTGTCATTATCCCATTAATGCCACAATATGAGCCAGAAACAAATAAAGTTCCATTTATTGGTTAATAAATGTTGCAACGTGGGTAAACATGGGGTAGGTAAACACACAATAATGCGCGACTCATCGAGCAGGATTGACATGATGAAAGCCAAAATATTGTGAGCATTTTGATTTAAAAGTAAAAAGTAAGTAGTACCTACATAAGTAATGTTTGTAAACTACGTTATTCGATTCTTTATAAAATCACTGAAAATAAATGGAACTGACTCCAGCTAGTGAGCAGCGCGCTGTTGCTATTCAAATTTCGAACTAATCGCCGCGCCGCGCCAGTTAGTAGACAGTGTGCATTCACAGATTGAGTTTATTTAAAATAAAAATAAAACAGTTTATTCGGTAATTTAAAAACTTGGCTGTATGCTCTAACGTCTTTGCCAACATTTTCACGCAGCCACGGCAGAAAATAATGCATTTTTCTCAAATTTTCTCTTCTTTGTACTTGTATTGTGAATATGTAAAAATGACAACTTTCAATAATGAAGATGAGCAATATATTACTTCAACTCCACCGGATATACTAACAGAAGCGCGAACCGCATGCGACAGCTTGCTGCCGTCAATATCCAAGGACAGATACATAACCACGTATGAAAATTTCTTGAAGTGGAAAAACATGAAAAATGCCATTTTCTGAAAATGTAGTTTTTTTTTCTGTTTCCTCGCAAATGTGTTAAAAAACTTCGTACGATATACGTGCGTATTGGTTATAACCTTAACGCACTAATATCGTAATGTACTATAACAGCAGTACAGCAAACACACCGATCTGAAGCAGTTAAATCTTCTTGTTCTTTTCAGTGTCAGAAAGAACTTAGCATGTTTTCAATTTCATGAAAAATTATTAAATGTCAATTTTTCATGAGAAATTATTCTTTAATGGCCTATTTACAGTCCCTTGGCTTTGTTAACATTACTTACCTTTTTTAGAAGAGGTAAAATTATTTAAAATGTGATTGTCTATAAAGCGAGTTCCTAATCCTGAGTAAGGTGTTTCAGTTTAACGAAATAGAAAGTAAATAGAACTAAGTAGGTACATACCTAGTTTTTTTTAATCATGATCTTTTTGCTGTAAATTAATAAACTAAGTACAAACCAAAAAAAATCTCATTTAGAGCATAAATTGTCTTCGTAAATAACAATCACTTATACCTAAAAATCTAAAAGTCTATAAATCTAAAACTCCATAGTTCGGGAACATACGTTAACGCCATAAAAATTTATAATAAACTCCCCAAAATAATTAAAGATGAAAATAATATAAATTCATTCATAAGAAAACTTAAAGAGTATTTGTTGGAAAACTGTTTTTACACTATGCAGGAGTTTTTCGAGCTCTGTAAATGATTATTTTCAAAAATTGTATTGAAGGTATTAAGTATGTTATGTATGTTATTTATTATTTATTTTAAAATGTTATAATTAATTAATTAAGCGAGTTCTTAATTTAATTGAAAAATTGTAGTGCCCTAACGGGGTTCATGATGATAATTTTAATATTTACCACCATGTAAAACTCATGAGACAATAAAGATATTTGTATTTGTATTTGTACCTCTAAGTTACGAAGACAATACAAAGACAATCATAACTATCTAAAAATTCAATTAATTTTATAAAAGGTGTTTTTGTAACAACTCTCCAAATTTTAAGGATGTGTTCAATCCATGAAACTGCACAACTTTCTCCATGAAACATATTGTATCGAAATAAGCCAAAAATGTTGGTCATCCCCTGCTAAACTGATCACGTGATTTCTTTAATTTGTATAAAAAGTAATTTTTTTACATATTTGACCCTATGTTTTTTAGAGAAAGTTGTATCAGTTTCATGGCCTCTGAATACATCCTTAAAAGGAGAGTGGTTACATTTTACAAATACACCTTGTATTAAAAATTAATAGTAGTTTATGAAACTGACACATAAAGAGGGGTATTATGTACCTAGTGCCTAGTTATGTTATGCGCCATTAATACCTAGTTATGTGCAGTTTCATACACAACTTTATCTACACTCATACATTTGGGATTGAACCTACTAAATAAAAGATCAACGTTAGAAAAGAGAGAGAGACTTTGTTTGTATTAGCTAGGTACCTACCTGTAATAAGTCAATTCCTTAGCTGCATCTTAACTAAAATATCGGGCAGAGTAATTTTTTTTTTCACATTTTAAAGCAAGAATTAAAAAATCTACAAAATTCAGTAAGTATAACAATATGTAAAAATTGAAATCAAAACTTTATCGGAAATGCTTGGCGCGCATTCTATTAGAAAAAAAAATTTGATCAGTGCATTTCAACAAACTAATCCATACTAATCGCACTAAAGTCATCGATTATCATAGAGTACATTTTAATCATGAAAAATATGTGGGAAAATATCGTTGTTTTTTTTTATGTTACGGCACTGCCTTCTTTTTGGATTTGCCCTGTATCGTAATGAGAAAAATAGTTATTTGTTATACAAGTGACCAAAGTCGATTTGTGCTGCGAGTGCCGACTTTAAATCACGAACTAGCGAAGTAGTCTAGAATTGAATCACGAGCGTAGCGAGTGATTCTTATATAGACTACCTACTGAGCACAGTGAGTGATTTAAAGGCACGAGGCAGAACAAAACTTTGGTCTCGCGTTAAACATACAACTTTTCACCTCGACCAGCAAGAAAAAATTCACATGATTTTCCTGGTAAAAATCTAAATTCAGCATTAGAAACTTGTTCTCGCAACTCTTTTGGAGTTAGACAACTATCTTCTATCGCTGGACGCACTAATTTTTTGTAATATATATCACAAAAATAGTTCGATAAAACCTATGCTGAAAATTTTTATTCATAGATTAAAATATAGGTATTCCTGTAGTTTTATTTACATTACGTTGTGTTTTTCTCTTATTATTATCCCATCTTATTGATTTATTTATATTTTTAAAACACTAATGGCCGAATACTCAAACGCTAATTAACTTTGAGGAGCTCTCAAACGTCGTCCTGTCGCATTAAATGTCAAAGATATGACAAAGACAGCATGCTGTTTGAGAGCCGCTCAAAGTTAAGTAGCGTTTGAGTATTCGGCCGTAACTTGTTTAAAAATTTCATTGATTTTTCTTAGGTATTTAATATTTATTTCATATATGCGACCTCATTTCGTCCATACTCTTTTTAAGAATCCTTATTTAAAACTCCTTGGTATATCCGTGCATTTTATTTTTTATACTTTTTAATTCATGTATGACAACATAAAGCTGTCTTTCTATCCTTTTCCCACATATAAATTTTACAAGTCTCATCCTTGTCACACTATTTCTTTTTTCTTAATTATTTCAAAAGTTGGTGTTAGAAATTAAAAAAGCACTTTGCCTCACGCTCGCAGCAAAAATCGATTTTGCTGCGAGTTTATACGCGCCAAAAGCGCCCTTTTCGTGCTGTAGAGGTGAAAAAGTTATTTTATGATGCAGTTTACTGCATCGTAATGAGTTTATTTTTTAATTTTACCTGTCCACGAAAATAAAGTACTTAACGTATTTTTATTACCTTTTTTGAATTCATATTTGGAACATTACGTTGTGAGTGTAGATATAGTTATTTGTTATACAAGTGACCAAAATCAAATTGTGCTGCGAGTAGCGACTTTAAATCACGAACTAGCGAAGTAGTCTAGAATTGAATCACGAGCGTATCGAGTGATTCTAATATAGACTACTGAGAACAGTGAGTGATTTAAAGGCACGAGGCAGAACAACATTTTGGTCTCGTGTAAAACATACAACTTTTCACCTCGACCAGCGAGAAAATTTTCACGTGACTTTCCTGGTAAAAAAGCTTAATTCAGCATTAGAAACTTGTTCACTTAACTCTTTTGGAGTTAGACAACTATCTTCATCGTTGGACGCATTCATTTTTGTAATTTATCGCAAAAATAATTCAATCAAACCTATGCTGAAAAATTTTATTCATAGAGTCAGTAAAGTAGATTCCCGTCGTTTTGATTACATTGCGTTGTGTTTTTCTCTTATTCATTAATATTCCGTCTTATTTATTTATTTATAATCATAAAACATATAATTTATTAATAAATTTCATTAATTTTTCTTATTTCATATTTGTTTCATTCATGTGACCTCATTACCTACATACTCTTTATTTTGAATTATCAACCTTCTTTTTTAACAATCCTTATTTAAAACTCCTTGGTATATCCGTGCTTTTTATTTTTTTACTTTTTAATCCGTGTATGACACCATAAAGCACTCTATCTATATCAAGAAAAAACAAATAAAGTGACAAGGATGACACTTGTAAAATTGATATGTGAGAAAAGTCTCACATATCAATTTTACAAGTGTCATCCTTGTCACTTTATTTGTTTTTTCTTTATTATTTTAAAAGTTGGTGTTAGAAATTAAAAAATCACTTTGTCTCACGCTCGCAGCAAAAATCGATTTTGCTGCGAGTTTTTACGCGCCAAAAGCACCCTTTTCGTGCTGGAGAGGTGAAAAAGATATTTACAAACCTGCTGTTAGGGCAGAAACTACTTTATTGACAAACATGAGGATAGGCACGTTCCACGGTAAGATCAGCCCACAAACACCCACTGGCTGCCTTAGAGTGTAGGAAAAATTTTCCCCATCTGAAAAAAAATGCTTGGTAAAGTCACAGTAAGTATTATAAAGCACCTAGACTGCGTGGTAAAGTGAAGCTGCACCCACTGCCACTGCACCGTTGTACGTTAGTGTAATTTTTTTTATTTTTTTTTATGCAGGTTGCTTTGGTAGCAATAAAAAGCAGGACATTGCCAAGTGAAAATGGCATCTAGCTTAGTGTTAGTGGTGTTAGGGTGAATGAAATTCCCACCTTGCCTGTCCATTGGCGCGGCGGTGGAGCGGAGAAACGAGCAAATATTAACCAATAGTATTGCATAAAATCTCCGCTCCGCAATCTTATTGGTTAATATTTCCTCGTTTCTCCGCTCTGCCTTACCTCCTCGCTCCGCGTCAATAGACATGCAGCCTAATCGATTTAGTTCTCTATCTCACTAGGGGAAGGTGGGGTAAGACGGGGACTTTAAGGTATTTCATAAATAAAACCCTCTGGTTTTGATTGCACAATATAGGAACTTTTATTAAAAAAATTATCAGTCTTTCTTCCTTTAATTATAATCAGTCAAAACAAAAAAAATATATTCTTCTCATAGAAATATCAACTTAAAAAAAATACCTAAATCTCCCCATCTTACCCCACCTACAGGGCAAGACGGGGTATCCCCTTGGGTAAGATGGGGTATAGAATATTTAACCGTCGTCATCTTCACAAACCGGGCAGTTATGAACAGCTTCGTCATCGTTATCTTCCACTCCTGCACAGCCACAATGCGCCCACTTACCGCAAGTCTGGCAAGTGATCCATCCTTCAGTAGACTCGCAATACAAGCCGTGGCAGTACAGTACAGGCATTCTGTCCTATCTTCGTCATCTGATGTTCTGATGCTGTTAGAGCCTGATCATAAAAGATACTCAAAGGCCGCATAAAACCAACATCTGCTGGCTGCAGTTTGTGAGTGGTGTGTGGTGGGAAGCATAGTGGTATGGAAAGAAGCATAGCGTGGTGGTATTGTCACGCCATATTTACGTGCTTCATCGATTAACTGCAAATTTTGGGTGTGAGAGGCATGACCATCTAAAATCAGCATGACTAGGTTGGTTTTAGAAGCGTTGGTGAATTTCACAAATTAAATAATTACAACTAATAACTATAATTTTGGATTAAATAGAAATCCAAAAAGAAAAAAAAAACAGCGGGTAAGATGGGGTACCAACCCCGTCTTGCCCGCAAGTAGGTACCCCATCTTTCCCAAACTGGACTTATAACTCGTATTAAAATTTTCAAGGTTATAAATCAAAGCAAGCCGGAACGAATTAATGAGTTTAGAGTTGTAAAATAAGCAAACACCAATAAAAAATTATGTCACGTATATTGTATATCACATATTATGAACAGTCACGCACTTTATATACATCAATAGTTAGATAAAACCACATAAAATCAAAAAAACATGCTTATCAAATAGAAAAGTGCACTCTTCCAACCAAACTTTTGGTGACACTAACGAGTACTGCTGAATACCGTCAGATGGCGTTAAAACAAATTTTCTAGTGACACTGCATTATCTGTTTTTATAGGGTCCCCATCTTACCTCGCTACCCCGTCTTACCCCACCTTCCCCTAACCATAGGTAGGTTCTTTATAAAACTCACTAAGTGGTATAGTATCGCCCTGAATCTTGTCAGCCAAACTCGCCATGTATCTGATATGGTTGCCGACAGTCGTCATAATCATCTTAGCATTCTTGAGTACCATGCCATTGTTGAATGACTCCAGCTCAGCGAGATAGTTCCTATCACGCTCAACTAACTCGGCGAACTTGAAGAGGAGCCGACCGCGCTGCGATGCGTCGAGGAGACGCCACTCTGAGTTACGGTGGAAGGCCCGCTTGGCAGCTGCTACTGCTAGATCAACGTCTGCCTAGGGAATTAAAAAAACTGCAGTTTATTAAGCCATTTTTTATGCACAAAGGGATAGGCTTGGCCTTTAACTCACCTGATGGCTGAAGGTGGAAGCGCACTACATCCGGCTTCCTCATCACTGAGGAACTGGCTATCTTACCTCTAACCACCAGAACAGAAAAAAAATCAAATTGTTGTTATGGCAGACCTAGATAACACGGTGGTTACCTAGCCAGGCGGAATTGAAATAAGCCCAACCATCAACCAAACCGAGTACATATTGTACCCCCCTTGGGAATCGAACCCGGGACCCCTGCGTCTTACACGGGTGGGCGAACCGCTCAACCACAGAGACAGTTAAATGTAAAGCTATGGAATGTTGCATGGATTAGTACCTAATAGGGGACCTAAAATTGATCACCCAATTCATCGAATTTGAACCAATACAACACTGAAACTTCGACAGCACCTCCTATAGACGCCCACTGTTGTGCCATAGGCCTCCTCCAAATCCACGACAATTGGCCCTGCGCTACCCGTATCTAACAGCTTTCCGAGATAACCACAAAAGCACTTCCTTGCCACTTCAGTTAGTCAACCTTGTCAATTACCCGTCGTCGTAGACTTAATCCACCTGGGCTAATTCACCTGGGTGATCGGTAGGTTTATTTAATTCACCTATTCACCTGGATGAATTAAGTGTACCGATTAGTCACGGCGTTATTATGACGAAGAGTCATTACCTTGTCTCCCTCGGCAACCGTGGCGATCGGCTGTCCATTATGAGGACTAAGGGTCTCGAAGGTCTTGCCACTCTTGGAATCAAACCATTCATTGTCGATGAAGATCTGTAACAAAACGATAATAATAATTAATATTCGTGAGTATATTCATTATTATTAGGTATAAGGTATAGGTACCTACTATATTGAAAAATACTTTGAAAAATAAAACGGACTAAAAAAAACTAATATTTCTCCCGTAAAGATTTATAGTTTTTAACACAAAAAACCTACCTACCTACCTAAAAACGTGGGGCGCATTTTGTAAGATTTATCATTGAATTGTCTTTTGGTCACATGGTTTTAATTCACAGTTCCTGTGGCCTTCTTCCGGCTCCACATCAAACCATGGACCCTCCCATAGAGTAGGTACTTGTCAAGACGAATCAAACGAGCTCAAACTCCATGGGGTTGCATGGTTTTATTTATTACTAGCTTTTCGCCACATAATATTGCATTATCTTCCAGGTCAAGCCTATGTTTAAAGTTTCCAGTCCTTGGTTCATCGGCAAGGCAAACTAGATTAAAATCGTTTGCAAAATTAGTGGACAATAGTTATTTGTTATACAAGTGACCAAAATCAATTTGTGCTGCGAGTGCCGACTTTAAATCACGAACTAACGAAGTAGTCTAGAATTCTAATATAGACTACTGAGCACAGTGAGTGATTTAAAGGCACGAGGCAGAACAAAATTTTGGTCTCGTGTAAAACATACAACTTTTCACCTCTACCAGCGAGAAAATTTTCACGTGACTTTCCTGGTAAAAAGCTTAGGGGAAGGTCATATACTATCGGACAGCGTATAGTATCGGACAATGTTGATAACGCCTCTATCTCATTACATAAGCTCCCTATAAGAAATTACTACCAAAGAATAACATCCTAGACACGTCGTGAACCAGTATGCAACTAGCTGACAACGTCACTAAGAGCACAAAATCGATTTATGTGATTAATCCATTTCAAATTAGTGAATGTCTTTTTTTGATTAGTCTACTATCTCCACAATTTACATATTTTAAACGCCTCACGATACTAGGTGTCTCATAAGTTTATTACAGATTGAATAAATGACCCCAAAACAAATTAAAAATGGCTTGCTTATTTTTAATTATTTTTTTTATAATGTCATTCACGTCGTATTGTATCGGACAGTGAAGATTCGTATAGTATGGGACACGTCCGCGCGTCCATTATTACACGAAAGTTAATAATAAATAATAATAGAAAACTAAAATTAATAATAATACTTTTTATTATTTTCAAAAAAATGTTTAGCCCACAGTGTTAGTATGTATTTTATGTATAGCCGGTGGGATTTGGGTATTTTTCTATGACGGTTGCTTTGTTTTTTTTTTTTTACTACGGCCACGAGATAATAAATTATTACCGTTTAATGGAGCTATTTGTGAATTATTGCTGGCAAAATAGTTTTGCTGGTGTAGTTTTAAAAATATACTTGATGATAAAATCATACAAGAGACGTATTTTATGAAAATGAATAAAATGCAATTTTTATATGTACTACAATAATATGGTATCTAAATGCAATATACATAATTATTAACAAGTGTATTTGATATTTTATTACCAAATAAAGAATACTTTCTATCCTGGGTAAAGGTTCTCTAAGGATTTTCTCTAATGTCCATGCACGCAGGACGACGTCGCGTGCGGAAGCTAGTAGCAAAATAATAACGTGTCCGATACTAAACGAAACTGTCCGATACTTAACGAAACAGTCCCTGCATTATATATTTTAAGTTCTTTTGAAATATTAATAGCTTATTTAATTAACACATTTGCAAGGTATGAAGGAAACCGTATCTACTATTATAAATGAAAATAAACTGTATTCAATGTTATGAGCGTTTTTTATTACAAACAATCTTTCAGAGCAAGAGCACACAATGACATTGACAGAATAATGGCGCGGTTGCGTTCCATTTCACCAACACCCTCCCTAGGGACGCAACCCCATTTTCGACACACAATAAAAATGCTTTTCAGCAGTAGTGCCTTTAGTTAAATTATAAGCAATCATTTCCTCACCTTTAACATAACAAAATTTTAACTTTAAATTACAAACAAGATCCTTGAGGAAATGGTAACGAATATCAATATGTTTAGATCTAGATAAATAACAGTCATTATTGGACAATCTGATTGCACTCTGGTTATCATTGAAGATGACGAGTGGGTTGTTCTGCTGTTGACCGAGCTCAGCATGTAGTTGTTGGAGCCACAACGCCTCTTGCGCCGCCGACGACATCGACATGTACTCGGCTTCAGCAGTGGACAATGCGACAGTCTGCTGTTTGTGTGACCGCCACGATATTTTGTTTTTTATAGAGTTTTACCTTCTAAGGACTTTGTCGGGGAACGGTTGTATGTTGTATGTAATGTTGTGGCGTATGTTGTAAACCGTTCCCAATATTTCTTCTCCAGGTTTGCATAGAATAACATGCATCTTGCCCGTTCAACTAAAGTCCTATTCATTCTTTCGGCCAAGCCGTTGTGCTGTGGAGTGTACGGAGTAGAGGTCTGATGAATTATACCATGGTTAGATAAAAACTTTTCAAAATTATAGTTGCAGTATTCTTTACCATTATCTGTCCGAATCTTTTTAATTTAATGATTCAATTCATTCTCTACTTTTAACTTAAAATCTTTAAATGTCTCTAAAATATTCAACTTATCTTTGAGAAAATATACATGGACCATTCTTGTAAAGTCGTCTATGAAAGTAATAAAGTATTTCATACCTCCAAAAGAAGAGTTTTCCATAGATCCACACAGGTCTGAATGTATTAATTCAAGTGGTCTTGATGACCGGGAACCAACATTACTGAATGGCAATCTTGCTTGCCTACCTTCCATGCAATGAGTGCAGATGACATTACTTTTATCCTGAGTCAGAGTCACACCCTCGGTGCAAACAGGCAACTTCTTCACGTCTGAAATATTCAAATGGCCCATTCGCAGATGCCACAGGTAGGAGCTGCCGCAACTCGGAGAACTCGAGGTAAAGTGAGCCACTTCTTTACTAGAATCCATTATGTATAAATTGTTTTTCAAAGTTGCTGTACATAAAAACCTCACCTTTACCATTTTGGACTTCACAGCCCTTATTATTAAATATTACTTTATGGCCATTTTTCACAATAGTGCTAACTGAAAGTAGATTTGCAGCCAGTCCTGGCACAAACAAAACATTTTTGACTTGTATCTTATTTTCTTGATTTATCTGAATGTCCACACATCCAACTCCTTTCACAGCTAATGGCTCTCTGTTAGCTACTGTAATATTCATTACTGATGGCTTAGTGACATTATACATCCAATCATTCCTGCTTGTCATGTGCATGGATGCACCAGAGTCAATAAACCATTTATCACTTGTATTTTCTCCGACAGTTGCTGAAAAGGCTGCTATAAAACCGGAACTTTCTTTGTTTTCCTTGCTCACCATTTGTTTCTTCGATAGCTTACAATATTTAGCAAAATGTCCATTTTTGTTGCAATTGAAACATCTAGGTCCTTTTGGTTTTCCCGGCTGCATATTATTTCTATTAGTTTTCTTAGAGTTAGTATAAAAAGCTGCTGACTTTGGTGTAGTGATCTCTTGTATGAGCTTAGATTTAACTGCGTCAGCACTGATTTGAATACCAGCACTCTCTAATCCCATTATCATAGGTTTGTATTCATCGGGTAGCCCAGCCAACATCAACGTACCGAGCCACTCATCATTGACTTCGAAGCCAATATTTCTCAATTTGTGGGCAGTATTCATTATCTTGCTCACATAATCTTCAACACTGTTGCTTGATTCTAACGTGGTGTTTATCAAATCTTTGAGTAAACCTACTCTTCTTGTCAAGCCATTATCATCAAATGCCCTTTGTAAGCTCTCCCACACTTCTTTGGCAGTTTTGCACTCTTGAACATGTACATAATTCTGTGGGTCCAACAACAAAATCAGCTTTGACTTCGCTTTGACATCTTTAACAGCATCAACTGGTTTGTCATCAGGGCGCTCAACACAGCACCACAAGTCTTCATGCTCCAGATATGTTTTCATGCTAAATTTCCAGGTAGAGAAGGATTCCCTCCCTACCAGCTTTACCAAGCTGAACATATTTGAGCCCATCTTGGGTGGTTCACCAGAAATATGTGCCCTTTGATGAATCGTAAACGTACGTAAACCAACTCAGATTCAAATCGCAACGACAATTTTAACGGACTGAGTTTTTCCTTCTCTTCAATATTTCGATAGTTTCTGCTCACAACAGGAACAACTACGCTTCTGCTACCATGAAGGAAACCGTATCTACTATTATAAATGAAAATAAACTGTATTCAATGTTATGAGCGTTTTTTATTACAAACAATCTTTCAGAGCAAGAGCACACAATGACATTGACAGAATAATGGCGCGGTTGCGTTCCATTTCAACAACCAAGGTACTTAGTGCAAGTATAAAATTATTTTAATTCTTATTAATTATTTTTTTATTGGCCTTTAAAGCATGCTGTCCGATACTATCGTACGATGTCCGATATTATACGAACTTTTTATAAAATAATAATTGATTTAAATCAGTTATTTGTAAAGATAACTTACTTTTTCCATTAAGCACATAACAAATGATGTTAAAACTTCGCAATTATTGAATAAAATGGTTGTCATGTCTTTAATTTCGAGACTTATTTGTTAAAAACAAAATGTGTCCGATACTATACTACCTTCCCCTAATTCAGCATTAGAAACTTGTTCACTAACTCTTTTGGAGTTAGACAACTATCTTCATCGTTGGACGCATTAATTTTTGTAATTTATCATAAAAATAATTCGATCAAACATAATTGCTGAGAAATGTTATTCATAGAGTCAGTAAAGTAGATTCCCGTAGTTCTGATACGTTGTGTTTTTCTCTTATTCATTAATATCCCATCTTATTTATTTATATATTTTCATAAAATATATAATTTGTTAATAAATATCATATTTTTTTCTTATTTCATATTTGTTTCATACATGCGACTTCATTACATCCAATTACATCCATTATACTCTTTATTTCGAATTATCAACCAAGTAGATTCCCGTGGTTCTGATACGTTGTGTTTTTCTCTTATTCATTAAGAGGATACCTCGTGGATTTTCATGGTTTTCAATTTAGATTTAGTCCTATTGATCCTACTACTATTGTTCTAATTTTGGAATATGTTAAAATAGACTAATAACAAAATTTTTTGATCAAGCTCAAAACATGAATGGAAACAATTTTCTCGATAGAAAAAAAATCCAAAGTTGATGCCTCTCATATCATTTTTGCAGTACTGTAAGCAAACGGACTCATAGTTTGAACTGAAATTACGTTAATAAGATAAGTAATAAATAGTTCCAACTTTTGATAAAACCAATTTTTTCAAAAATAATTTAGTTTTTTAATAAATCAACTATTTTCATAATGTCGCTTACTTTATTTTATTTCGGAATGCGTGCGCTATTGTTGTCCCTTTCTTTGCGCTGGGAAGCTATATTACTTTACCTCTTTGCACCGAAATTTCAGACGGCCGCGAGCCTTCCTTGAGGACAGACCTGTGCTTGAGCGCTCCAAAAATTTACTAGCCAAAACACGTAAAATGACAGTATACTGACAATGACAGTTTTAATTTCTCTCACATTTCAAAGACAAAGAGTCTCTAATACTTATCCAACCTATTTTTAGGAGATGAAAATTATCAACAGAACAAACCTTCCAAGAGTCGCCATTGCGTAACAAAACAATAAACTAATAAATATTGTGAAATAAAATTTCTTTCCCGACCCGTGGTACAACTTTTAACTTTTACAAGTTTCGATCGTGAACAAATATTATTATTTTGCAGAATCATTAGTCTCTTTACGCGACAACGGCAAAGCAAAAATAATAGCAATAATAATAAATAATCTCAAAACGAATACTTACGTCTCGCATTATTACGTTATTTATTTAGGCACGCATCATGCGCACGCTATAATAAGTAGGTATCTAACAAAGTGACATAAGCTGTTTTATAGATGAATAAATAATGAAAAATATTAGAAAAAATCGGCTCACCCGTAGCAACTTAGACGGGACCTAGATGACCATAAAACAATATTCTAGAGCCCATACCTACGTTTTATTTTAGCTTCAAATCTACCCAGTGGTGTCGCCATCAGTTCAACTTTAATAGCTTACAACTCGAAAACGTGACGTTTTAGGCGATTATGTCGTTAACAATTCTTGTTCGTATTGGTACTATAGGCCGACCGGTTAAATGGTGTGCGTTACCCCAGCAAAAAGTTGTTCTTTAGAGAGATGAGACCTTATCAGATAATTAGTGTGTCATGAGGAGAAATTTGTTTACTAATAGCAAAATTTGTGTGAATTGTAGTTTTAAGATATTTAAGAAAAACAGATTTTGCTGGGGTCACGTTCTAAACATTACCCTGGCAAAAAAAGCTGTTTCAGCCTGGAACCAAATACATAAATAGATAGCTTTTGTTGCATGGTAAATGTTAGCAAATAGCAAAAATTGTGTGTGTTATGGTTCTTGAGTTATTTAAGTTTTTGCTGGGGTAACGTTTTGGGATTTCCCAGATCTCGAAAACGGTTCAACGCAGAAGTTTGAAAAAAATACCACTAAGAGACCTTAATTTGTTTAAATTTGTTTAAACGTTAGTTTTTGATTTGGTTGTCGCAAACCAACGTAATTAAATAGTTTCTAAAAACAGAAAAAACGAATTTGCAAGTAAACTAGTACACTTATAATTAAATAAACAGCTGTAAAAAATAGCCGTGGTAGACACTTATTACGTCAAGAATTTTAGGTTTTGTAACTTTACAGGATATAAAGATATAAACAAATTTGATAAATTAAGTACGACCGGTCTAAAATTTATCAAATTTGTTTATATCTTTATATCGTGTAAAGTAACAAAGCCTAAAATTCTTGACGTAGTAAGTGTCTACCACGGCTATTTTTTACAGCTGTTTATTTAATTATAAGTGCACTTGTTTACTTGCAAATTCGTTTTTTCTGTTTTTCGAAACCATTTAATTACGTTGGTTTGCGACAACCAAATAAGAAATTAACGTTTAAACAAATTTAAACAAATTAAGGTCTCTTAGTGGCATTTTTTTCAAACTTCTGCGTTGAACCGTTTTCGAGATCTGGGAAATCCCAAAACGTTACCCCAGCAAAAACTTAAATAACTCAAGAACCATAACACACACAATTTTTGCTATTTGCTAACATTTACTATGCAACAAAAGCTATCTATTAATGTATTTGGTTCCAGGCTGAAACAACTTTTTTTGCCAGGGTAATGTTTAAAACGTGACCCCAGCAAAATCAGTCTTTCTCAAATATCTTAAAAACTACAATTCACACAAATTTTGCTATTAGTAAACAGATTTCTCCTCCAATCCATCAGCCATTTTAATGTCCCCACTGCTGGGGTACAGGCCTTCCTTATGGGTGGATAAGGAGGACGGGCCATAACCCACCACGCGGGCCCAATGCGGATTGGTGGGTGGATTTCTCCTCATGACACACTAATTATCTGATAAGGTCTCATCTCTCTAAAGCACAACTTTTTGCTGGGGTAACGCACACGTTAAATGAGTCCTCGCCTGCGGGGCACAGAGGCGCGAGGGGAGACGAGAACGGGGGTCGTGAGAGGTGCGGGCGGCAGGCGTTCGTCGCCCGTCGCCCGCATCGCCCCCTACATACAATAATACAACACACGCGCAGAAAAAGAATGGGATTGAAAATGGCGGCTCACCACGCTTACCACAACAAGTGTGAATAAGAGAGCGATAGGTGTGGCGTATAGTGTGCGAGCGGGATGTGTTTATGAACGAAGTCAAGTGCGTTGTACAATGTTGTATTTTCAGCCAACTACCTATATGTTTGAAACAAAACTCGACAGTAATGGATTCTCAAAGGAAATTGCTGGTGGCTAAAACTCGACAATAATGATATCCCATACAACTTTGCTGCGTCACCATCGGAGGAGCACGGCAACCTCGACTTTGTTCAAAGAAGGTTGTCAAAATAATTACCATATTACAAGCTTTTTTGAGTAAATTCAATAATCTTCATTTTAAACACAACATATTGCATAAAATCTGTTTAATTAAATTTAGCTCCTACGGGGGGGAGGGGAGGGGGGGAATTATGTGTTTAAACCCAATGGTCGGGCTTAAACGCGTCTTTTGCCCATTTCTCTTTATGTGACATTTTGAATGGCCTATTTCTTTTATGTGGGTAGGCCAGATAAAAAAATGTGAGCAAAGGTGTGTGTTTCGCCGTGCCGAGCTGTGACGTCACTAAGGGGTTTTTACATTTAAATGAAATGTAAAAAACCCTTAGTGACGTCACATTCTCCATTTCTCCATAAATATTGCTTTAAAAATTCTAAAACTATTTTTCTCGCACTTCTGAAGGGCAAAACTAGAAACGATGGCGTCACATATTTTACGATTTATATCTAGTAATAATTATTGAATTGGAACTGACGAATTTAGGACCCCTCCACACGTCGTCGACCCCCTTAACGTGTGACGTAATTTATGGATGGCCCCAAATGGACCTCTGTCGCAAAAGTTACAAATCTGTTTTTCGCAAATGTATTGAAAAACGCCGAATGGTACAACTTTATTAATAATAATAGTATTTTTTTACAATTAATAAACTATTGTTAGGTATTTGTATTCATTTTCATTTTTCATTCAATTTGAAGATACCTAAATTATCAAAGAAAATGTTCTAAATACAATGTATTGCGACTCCATCGTTTCTCTATTCTTCTTCTTTAAACTTTCGATGAAACCTCACAGGCATTTGGCGCGAAAATCAAACTTTACGATTGAAGGCAGAATGTCACTATGGGATACGAGGGGTGAGTGGGCGGAGCCTGTAAAAAAATTTTTTCACGAGGCGTCGTCTTAATATCCCATCTTATTTATTTTCATAAAATATATAATTTGTTAATAAATATCATATTTTTTTCTTATTTCATATTTGTTTCATACATCATGCGACTTCATTACATCTAATTACATCCATTATACTCTTTATTTCGAATTATCAACCTTCTTTTTTAACAATCCTTATTTAAAACTCCTTGGTATATTCGTGCATTTTATTTTTTATACTTTTTAATCCATGTATGACACCGTAAAGCACTCTATCTATCCTTTTCTTACATATCAATTTTACAAGTGTCATCCTTGTCACTTTAATTCTTTTTTCTTTATTTTAAAAGTTCGTGTTAGAAATTAAAAAAGCACTTTGGCTCACGCTCGCAGCAAAAATCGATTTTGCTGCGAGTTTTTACGCGCCAAAAAGGTGAAAACAAACTTAAATAAACGAGAAAGCAACCTAATAAAAACGTGTTAAAATCGGACAATGCAAGTTATATTTGCGCTTTACACTCGCACAATATTTTTTTGAGATAGGTAGGATAGGAACCTACATAGAGTAGGTAGGATTAATCTCGGATTAATCCGAATAACATAACAAGAAGAGTTAATTATGCTCAAATTGCAAATAATTTTTACCATTGAAAAGCTTTTTAAAAAAAAGAAAAACCGCCTTCAAAAAACTGAAAACAAAAACAGCTTAAAAATTAAATACCTCTAAAAAGCAAGAAATAATATTCGAATCATTCGTTACACATATCAATATTAATAAAACACGTCTATTGAAGTCGGGTGGGGCTGGAGCACAGAATACATAATAGTACGCTGGAGGACAACTTAATTTTTTTCTTAGAGCCCCACCCGACTTCATTAGACGTGTTTTATTAATATTGATATGTGTAACGAATGATTCGAATATTATTTCTTGCTTTTTAGAGGTATTTAATTTTTAAGCTGTTTTTGTTTTCAGTTTTTTGAAGGCGGTTTTTCTTTTTTTTAAAAAGCTTTTTTATTTTCAACTTTTTAGTGGTAGGTATGTAAGCGCAGCGTGTAAATATTTTTTAACTTTATATTATAATATTTTCAATGGTAAAATGCCCAGAACTCAATTTCCAAATTTACGCTGTTTGTTTTTGAGGAGTTCCGTTGTGTCATCGTAGTCCAAGTCTAGTCCAGAACGTTGCATCGCAAACCATGATTTGGTTTGTTTTGGATTGCCATAAACTTACCAAAACCTAAATCACTTTACTTATACTATTTGATTTTGAAGAGTTCCTTTATGTATCTTCGAAGTTCGAAGTCCAATAACAATGAAATTAAATTGTGACCACTCTTGAAGTATACCCTTTCAAATAAAAAAAGAATCATCTAAATCGGTTCATAAACAAAGAAGTTATGTCCGAAATTCCATAAAAACTCGTGCGATGGCGGCGATTGATATTTTTCAGGATTATGAAAAAACTACTGGCCAGATCTGTGTAAAAATTTTATGGGACTACACACGAACTATGTTCTTAGAGATAAAAAAAGAATTGTACAAATCGGGTAACAACTGACGAAGCTATGTTAAAACATACATAAAAAAAATATATAAAAAAAAAATACCGTCGACTTGAGAACCTCCTCCTTTTTTTGAAGTCGGTTAAAAATGGTTATCAGATGCAAATCGCCTGAGACGTATTTTTTACCATATCTCCGAGGATTTTGGGAGGATCGAAATAAAAATAGTACCAAAAGTTGAGGAATTTATCGAGACACGTGTGAACGTTTGAACATTGAAAATCTACTGGTAACTTTTTTTGGAATTTTGCGAAATTCCAATAATTCCGGGTTTTTGGGGGATGTTTGTTTACTAAATTGTAAATATTTCGGAAAAAAAACCGACTTAAGAAAAAATGAAAAAAGGGTCCTAGGGTATTAGTTTAGCTATGAAATATAAAAAATAATATGGAAATCGGTTTATAATTGTGACCTGTAGGTGGTCCCTTTAGATTTGGAATTGTAGAAAAACGGCTGTTTCCGTACATAAAAAGTGATGTAGCTTCTATGATTATTGACCGATCGTCATGGTAATAGTGTTAAAAGATGTTAGAAGAAGCGGACGAGAAGTGCATTCGTTGAAATTTCGAAAATTGTTTAATATTATTTCGGCCGCGTCGAGACAGTCAGCGGGTGTCACAATCGTAAAAATAAATAGGTACTACCTAGGTAACTTTAAAAATATAATAGGACTTTGCATTTGATTTGATTTTTCGTAAATTTTTGTGTTCATTTTCAATGCTCCGATTCTTGCGGGGACTGTAAAATCTGTGAATTTTTGGTAAGTATTTAGTGTACCTATTTCGGCCTCATAAGTATATTTAATTGACTCGAAGCCACTCGAAGCAGACTTGTGACTTTAGTAGGTATCTAATTTGATACCTATATATACCGATTCTTCAATCAAAAATATCAGATTCTTTGTTTACTTTTCAGCAGCGAAACCGTAAAAAAATGCTTAAAATCTTAACATTTTAAGTACTTAAATTGAAAGAATCACACATGGTAATTCGGTCGTTTTAGGGAATAAGGGTCCATCTTTAGCATACAAAACTCAGTTTTACAACTACATTTACAGTTTACATTTAACTTACGTTTAAATAGTACTAAGTATTAATATTCTGTAGTTGTAGACATTCATTGAAAAACATGTAAAATACCTACTTAAAAACGATTTTTTTTTTCAGAAAAACGTTCTTGTGATTTTTTTCACCTTGAATTTTGATCACTTTTGTCCTGAAGTTATCAATTTCGCGTTTAGATTCTTAGTAGCTACGTATTAGGTGATTATTTCAATGTACGATAGAAAGTTTAATAATTGTACAGACCTGCGTATATTTAATATCAGGAGCCATTTCAAAACACAGTATCGCTGCCGACTGATTCAAGTAGGTACTAAAATAGTGCTAATCAGTCGCACAATTCATATCAAACGACGTGATACCAATCAAACCAAGCTTATCATACACGTTAAGATAATAATTTCTAAGTCCATACCTACTGTAAATACCAGCTTATCATGAATTATCTCGCAAACTGAACCAGGTACTTATATAACAATGACTTTTACGTTTCCCCTGCCTAAGGACCAAAGTACGCTCTTAGGAAAAGATTACTTTTCCAATGCGATAACGACTTGAACAGGACTCAGGAACTCATTATAGTCAAAGCAAAAGAAAGACCTAAATATCATCTATCGATCGCCCGTTCCTTTTAAGGTTCCGTAATGTAAGGATTATATGTTTATAGGCTATATTGGCTGGTAGTAAATGTTTACTCTGTATGTATGTAAGCCTTTTTAGAACGGTTGGTAATTTCAAATCATTGAAACGAAAAGTAAATTAAAAATGGAGGCTTGCGAGGTGACAGCTGGGGAGTCTGTTACGAACCGGCTAAGGGCCGAGATCAATAAAGATATAAAATTGTTTTAACCACAAGTCCTCTTAAATAAAATAATAGTTTGAAGTTAAAGCATTGCGTTTTTATTATACTTAGGGGCGCATAGAAGCGCCACAGTACCAAAAAGGGTAAAATACCCTTATGGAGCTACTCAGTCTGTCTGTCATTTCTGTCATGCACCAACTCGAATCGAAATAGAAAAGTTTTAAATGACAATTGCTCAACTTTTTTGCAAATAAAAAAGAACTAAAAATATTTATACAACGTGTTACAAAATAACATCTAATGTAGAATTTTATTTTTTATATTTTACTAACTTCACTAGCGACTTCGTCCGCATGAACATCCGGAAAATCCATAGGGAATCTTTAACCGGGATAAAAAGCATGAACTATCTGTGTGGCAAACCAAATCCGTTTGAAATCGATAAAATCCGACTTTTTTCGACCGAAAAATACTATGTAATTTCGTGTGTTTTCACCAATGATTTCAAAAGGAAGGATGAGCCCATCCGATTATTTGCTTTATAATTCCTTCATACAAGCAAAATCAGCGACATCTTGTAGATCCCACTCGAACTATTGCCATATTAGAGGTGGGCAAAAAAGATTCCTGATGTGAACTATTTAGATCAATTGGAGTTAAGGACAAGTTCACTCATTTGGCTCCTTTGGGTCGCTAGTACTTTTAACTTTTTTTTATATTTTTATAATGGTAATTATATCAGTTTTTCGATGGTATTAAGGCCATAAATAAAACGTAAGCATTACATAATCTCAAACATGTTTATTTCAAATTAGATGTTTTTGTTCTTTTTCACAGCTATACTAAAGTAATATTATAAACTATTTAAATTATTAAATATAAAAAGGAAAGATTTGTTTGTTGGTTTGTTTGTTTGTAATGCAAAAATTCAAAAACTAACTGAGCCGGCCGCTTGTACTGCATGATTATGGGAGGCAGGAGCTTCGTTTTCTGAATTCAGTTATTTTGTTTTATGCGTGAATGCGGTAAATACTTCATTCTCAATTCGCGGTATTGCCATTGCTTTCAGCTTCCATAGTCCAGCTTTTGACATCCGTGTCATAAAAAAGAGCAGAGCATATTCTTGCGTTTTTAGGAGGCTTATGAAATAGGACTGTTTTCGTTATTTTATCTACACCCATGCTTTAAATCCTCTGTAACGGTTAGCTTACTGCCACCATTACAGTATCCGAGCGGGAGGAGGACCTGCTGTGCCGCGCGACCACGCGCTCAGCGTTGCATAATGAAATTCAGTACAACATTATAACACTCTCGCGGAAGACATAATGACGAGGAGGGGGAGGAAGGTCAAAGTCAAAGTCAAAACCTTTATAGATGATATGATACATATCATGGGTGTAGATAAATATCATGGGTATTTTGAATCCATATGTATTAATATTGTTTATTCCCAAATAAAAATAATAAAATAAAAAAATGGGTGTAGATAAAGTCTTGTATGCAACTGTACATAATTAGGTATTAAAACACTCATATGATACTATTATCACAAATCACAAACCCACATTCGTGTTTTAATACCCCTCATTATAGTACAGTTGCATAAACAACTATTATGCAACTCCATATTTCTTTACGCACTAGATCATTAGGCAATCTGTAACTATTTTAATTGAAATGTAATGTAGATAATTATTTTTGCAGCAAATATGTTTCATAGGAGACATTTCTGTACGCAGTGTTCGTAATCTATCCTTTCCGTTTACTCTCGTTCTTTGAGTTAACTAGCTATGGAACTAAATGAACTAAGGATCTTTTTATGGACTCAAGTGAACTACATAGTTCATTTGAATCCATATAAAGATCTTCAAGTGAACGAATTCATTTGAATCATGATGACCCATCTCTATTGCCTCGAACAATAACAAGTAATAGTAAAATATTTTATAATTTATTAAAATTGTTAGACACGTAATAAAAATAATGTAAAGCTACTAACCGCTGATACGATATTCCATGTAACTTTTTAACGTTTGCATCATAATTTTTGCAATCTACAAATGCGCCATTCGCCATTTTTATGTCACGTCAGTCACCGTCTGTCTACCATAGTCTTCCGCGGATGACTGAATCGCGTTGGCCCTAAAATTGTAATTTTAGGGCCAACCAACTGGCGTCACTTCGTAGCGACGTTGACCGTGTCATTACGCTAGTAATATAATAAGTCTATGGTTTTCACACAAAATTTCCGATACCTCGAAAACGGGACCGAATTTCAAAAATATGAAAAAAAAGCGCTTCGGTATTGAAGAAACATTTTAGGTCATTACACCTAACTTTTTTCGATATTGGTGACGGTTGAGGCCACAGAACAAAGAACAAATTTTAACATTGAAAATGATTTTTCGATCGCTTCAGTAAGGTTTACCCAATTTCAGCCAGAGTGAGACATCGCCCTGAGGGCCTAGTACGAGTTGGTTTTTTGTTCTCACTTCAGTTTGCGAATAGTTAACTATCGTCTTCTCTCTTTCACTCGTTCACTCACTCGCATGATTTCATTTCTTTCACACGCTACTATTCGCAAAGTGAGGTGAGAAACACAACTCATACTAGGCACTCTGGTCCCGTGACTTTTAGATCTACGATGTGATGTATGTCATTGTCAAAAGATGCGTCTCGGCAAGGGCTACAATATGGTGAAAAAAAAATTGAAAAAAAAAACCAAAACTTTTTCGAAAATCGCATAAACGTAGAAAAATGACACACTTTTTCGGGGTCTTTTCTCACTAAATCGACAATTTCTCAAAAACGAAAGGCGATATCGAAAAAATGAAAAAAACCCTTTGAGATATTGAGTTGGGCTTCATTTAGAAAATATGATGTGTTCCTAACTCTTACGGTCTGTGCTGTAGCTTATCCTTTATGTAGCGAAATGTCCCGACATACCGCGGGCGACGCGCGCGGCGCGGGATATGTACCTACGTAGTACGATTGAAGTTTGTTAATTATTGTATAGTTCAAAGCCTGTAATAGTTATTTTATATTTTGTATTTTTATTTACTTCCAATTTTTTTTTATAAATAAAAAAAATATTTATAGATATACTATTTCTGGCGATTTGTTATTTACTAAAAGACAATGCAACTTTTCCCTTGACGGGTGGCCCAATTTTTTTTAAAGATTGTACAGTTTAAAGCTTGTAATAGTGATTTTATATTTTGTATTTTTTATTTACTTCCAATTTTTTTTATATTTTTTTTTCTCCTTTCTCTATCTGCGATCAGCCTTTATTTAGGCCATTAATCAAATTGGTTGCAATCAGGAATTTTAGGACTTCACATCCAGCGACATGATGTCCTCCACATAAAGATGACCCCAGTCAAATGGTGGCCAGTGGTGTGTTTTTTTTATAAATAAAAAAATATTTATAGATATATTTCTGGCGATTTGTTTTTTACTAAAAGACAATACAACTTTTCCCTTGACGGGAGGCCCAATTTTTTTTAAAGAATGGTACAGGAACAAAACTTGTTTCCAAGTATATTATCATTAGGGCTGACTTTTACTATGGCACGTCATCTGTACACGGCACAGTAATGTCGATTCGACAAGGCAGTAAGTTGCCGCGCTCGTACGGCGCGGCGGCGGGCGGGCGTGTGGCAGCCCTTTGCTCACTTGTCCCGCCGGCGGAACGGCTAGCGGTAGGTGCTTATCGCACGACCTTGAGCGGGTAATGGAGGCCTGATTTCAGTCAGTGGTTTGGGATTAGCGTTGATCTGTCATCATACTTTCTTACGTAGGTAGGTACTAGTTACTCAAGTAGTCAAAATAAGCTTTGAGTGACCGCGTTCTTGTATTATGTCTTTTTCAACTTTACTGGCATTATATTTCTACTTATGCCTCTAATCTCTGATCATAAAAAGTTGGAGAAGGTAGGTACGGCGCGCTATCTCATCCGCACCATAAAACAGGCTATTTCCTTTGAGCGTTAAAAATTCGTCTTTCTATGACAGTTATTTTGACCTAAGTCTCTATACTATTGTATACTTACGGATTTATTGTTTTAGGAATACATTTTTTTTCATTTACCTACTTATACTACATAAATACCTACGAAAAAATGTGTGCCGTTGTTGAGGGAAGCAAACCCGCCAGCCCGCCACTGTCCCAAAAAATGTACTGTGAAAATGTATAAGTACTATGCAAGCAAGTACAGCTTGACCATAAAGAGTTGACAAAAATTGAGGACGCCACTTTCTATGTAAACACGTCAAAATCACGAATAATTTGGCAACACTGAGTGTATTTTGTACTGAAAAATTTTAGATCATTTTATTTAATTTCAACTCCTTATGGTCAAACCATAAAGTTAATATACCTACGGAATAGAGGAACAAACATGAGCTGTCAATCGAAACCGAAATTGATTTACATTTGTGTGTGTATTTTTTTTATGTATTAGTCCATAGCCTTCTTCATAGTCTCAGTGATGTAATATTGTCACTATTGATATAAATATCGATATCGATAGTATTAATTAACAGCCATAGATTCAAAATAAATGGGATAGAATTTTGCACGGGTGTCCTAAAATTACGATTCTGATATGAATTATGACTATTAGAAAAAGTTTAGGAGATATTTAAAATCATTTATTTAACATAAAAAAGATAAGAAGAATGTTTTCAGTTCGTTACAGTTAGAAGTTGATTGAGATAATATCCATAGATTTAGAACGCTCAAGTAGACGGACAATGGTGCGAGTGAGAAACCGTTTCTTACGGCTTATGCGATGTGCGAGAAAGAGTTGAAAAAAAAGACAGCAGAACCTAGTTTGACTTCATTTATCATCTTTTATCATCTTGGTGAAAAGCGTCCACACGATTATTTTGTTATTTTGATTGCGATCGGGTTGATTTGGCTCTTATAAGGAGGAGGCAAGGATGACACTGTGCGTCTAGGCTTTATATTAACCTGTAACAAAGACAGAAATGAGTGTCTATTGAGTGAGTTAGTGAATATGCTGCTATTAAAATTGAAGCTGAAATTGCAGTTGTAATACTTACTTAGAAATAAAATAGTATTATTATTTTATAGTATCATTTTATTAATGCTTACCGGAACAAACTTAGATGGAACTGCAGATTTTTTCAAAATCCGACAGGTATATTAACTTTATGGTAGGTATATAACACCAACTACGAAAGTAAAATACGTAGTAAGCTTTATGTGTCGTTAGCTTGTTGCTTTCAGCTTTTGCTCTGCAGGGAGAAAATGGCGTCGCATCTGGAAATATTTTTCCTCAAAATGCTTACTGCATAGATATGAAGTTTTCTTTGGAGTCCAGTTTGGACGGCCAATTAATGTAAGCCATGCATTTTTTGTATCTAAGTTGGTAGGAAATCTGAAATATAGTTAAATTACTTATGATGGTATTCTAATAGTCAGAAACTGATACCTATGGATCGGCTTAAGTATCTTAAATGGGATTACATTCCAAGATGATTATTAACTAAACATCATATAAGTACTTTTACAACAGTGAAATATATTCGTTTACCGCGTGATGCGGCGTGATAGACAATCGACAAAAAATATCGATAACTTTATGCACCCCTACTGTAAAATGAAAATTATTTCTTTACACAAAATATTCGTTAATTTTGCATTTTGTCTAGCCGATCTTTGCTTCTTACAAAAATGAGTGTTTACAGAAGAGAATAATCACGCTCAGTGCTAAAATTTCGAAACGTATTGGCAAAAATAAACACAAAGTTAGGCGGGGTCGATTTGGAATAATTTACCTGTGAAATGAACATTTTTCTGGGTTATTTCGATGTGTTGTACTACAATCAATCACTGAACAGGGCACCATGTTTCCGAAGCATTATTTCGCAAAAATGTCCACGATTTCAAGAAAAATCGGAAATATTTTCAGAACTCAAATTCTCAGCGGGCTGATAAGTGCTGACAAACTGTCAATCAGTTGCGAAAAAGAGTTCTGCACGTCATAATCACGCATTTCTTTTTATCACACATGTTGCTGATTAGTGACATCTCGCTTGCTCAGCCCTTTGTTACTCTATTCCGCTAGGTAATATTAACTTTATGGGTCAAACTTTATTCTGGCAACAAAATGTAACCATGGTGCAAGGAGGTTCAAAGGGATTTGCTACATCTATGCCATGGTGTATGGTTGTTTAATAAATTACGGTATAATATGACAAAGCCGATTCTATCCTATACAAAAATCACGTTCAAAACTAAAGTGAGGTGCACAAACTACACTATTCTTCACTCGAAGTAGATACAGAATCGACATTCTACCGTCTCAACCGGCGATATTGTGATATTGTGGGTTTTTAGCATAGGTGGCTAAAATATTACTTAAGTATCTGAATATTATCTGAAGCAGTACTGAAGAAAAGTAGGTAGATTCTTTTGCCTTCCGACCGTTCCGATCCGACCAAGAATCTTATATTCTAGTTCCGACCAATTTAAAGTGACGTGATGTGTCAAATGTGTAAATAATAAATAAATTTTAACTATGCAAAGTAATTTTCATACAATGTTCAATATTTTACATAGATGTAGCAAATCCCTTCGGTATAAACCAGATTGAGCTCTTCGCCCCAAAACGAGCCGACAGAGAGGTCAAGTAGATAATTGTATCTCTTTCTTCATTAGGGTGACCAAACTGTATGGTTGGTCGGAGACATACTTATTACTTTAAACTGTTTAATATAAACTTAAGTACTTAGGTAGTTCTATATTTACAATTAATACTTTTGCCACGTTTTTATAAGGTTGCTTGCTCGTTTGTTTGTGTTTTCGTTTGTTTGTTTGAGCACAAATTTTGCAAACGATTTTATACTAACTTCCCGATGAACTAGAGACTTGAAACTTTGAACACTCCTTGATATTTTACTTTCCATGGTTGAAAATTTACTCTATGGAAATCGATGACTCAAAGATTTGTCTGGCAGAATGCACCCAATGACAGGTTGAAGTGTCACTGTCACTGTCAGGTCAGTCAACAAAAAAAAATACTATACCTACAAGATTTTTTTCTTGTTTGTTTGTTTGATGAAATAATCTTTATCTTTATTCTTTTGTTTGTAGATTTATTAGTTAGAAATAGAAGTGTTAAAGATACTCGAAAAATATATATTGTGAATTATTGTGTTAAAATGGAAGACTGTCACGTAAATAACTTCGCATTGAACTTTGAACATGAACGAGTAAGTAGAATTCTCGTATTAGAAATAGCTTGAAAATAGTTACCTACATACAAATAAATTAAAATAACATGAAGGGGTTTATGGACAATAACTCAAGGGTTGGCTTTAGAAATGGGGCGACTGATTTTGGAATTGAAATTATCGCATTTTGTAGAGTTTCGAAAGGCCTTTCAAACTCTACAAATACCTACTCCCGGCGAGGAAATTTTTATTTTTATTTTTATTATGTTTGTGCAAAGTAACAATGTTGTATGACAAAATGTCAGCATTTCGGAATTTTGCGTGACCTTTGGTAAACAGACGATTAGGTGCATAAATTTTATTTGTGAATGTTGATGGTTGTCTAATCTTACAAAATTATGTTACTGAAATTACTTAGATATTTCTCTTAAAAGAACTTTGTGGCAATTGCAATTATTTATCATTGGTTCCTTAACCGGAATTTTTTGAAAACATGTGGACACAAGGCAAGTGTGTGGCTTGTTGCCAATGGTCACATAGGTAGGTACTGAATAATTAGAGTGGTGGTCATTAATTAAGTACACCTGTCGATTTTTATACAATCAAAATAATAAGCCTCGGTTCTCCGCCAGGGATTGATCGGGTTCTGATCTGTTAAGGGTTATCCAGGAGTTCAATAGAGGAGATCCAGATTGCTATACATACTCGACTGATCTGATTAGCCGCTTTAGAGATGTAAGGATCAGAGTTTTCACCTTTAGGATTTCCATACATTTTTATGCTATTTTCGTGTGTGTCCTTAGAATGTTGATCAGATCAGTTGGGTGTGTATATCAATCTGGATTTTCTCCATTCACTCCCAATTCATGCATCCATATCCATATCATATCCATCCAATTATAGACAGAGGAACATGTCTTCCATCAAACTGAAGTGCCTATTTGCTGAAATAACATTTCTACACAGTTACTTCACTTCATCAAGCAAGTCCAAACCATTACGATACAAGGATGACTGAGATCCAATTGTCTGAGTTTCTTAGTATTCTGTACCAATATTGAGGTAATTGTAGTTGTACCAATATTAAGGTCACATACCTCCACGGGCAAGCTAGGCAGGTAGTATGTACATAAACTGAATGTTGATCTACCTATATGGGGTCACAGTGTCTAGTGTCCATTTACTGTTTATATGAGATAATTATTTAATTAATTCTATTTTTTTTGTATTTCAATTATTTAATTGAAAAAATATATTTCACACTTGCCATCAATAATTGTAAAAAAATATATTTTGCTCAGTAGTTTAACATAGATTGTGTTATTTTTGACATAACATATTACAATATTTTTGATACTATGTTGGTCATAGGTAGTCTTATATAATAATTACATTATTCATCAGCATCATACATTATATTATTGTTCAAATGGCAAAAGTAATAAAAGTTAGGAAAAGTTAATAGTAAGTTATTATTATCACTAAATCTCATAATAATTCAAACTTATAAAATAGTTTATAACTACTTAAATACCTATTTAAACTTCAAGTTGAAATAGAATCCATAGAAACTTATAAAGTTTAATTAAATATTTATTAAGTTTTTCTTCTACTGTTCCTAATTATAGGAAATGTCTGACAATAAAACAATTTGACTGAATATTTTTTTATGGGTAAAAAAGTTTCAGATTTTTCGGTTGCGTAAAAAAATATAAAAAATTAAAGTCTCTTTGATTCACAAATGTACAAATGTAACAGCAGAATGGAGATTATACCTTTGCCACCACCTGCCACCACCTGCCACAACCACAACATGGTATTAAAAAAAAAAAATTAAAAAAATATTAAAAACACGACTGCCCTGCCAAAACGAACTAAAAAGTTAAATAAACAACAAGTGTCATTGCAGTCGGGGGACCTTATCATGGAACAATAATGTTTGATCAAAGAGGTCCCCCGACTGCAATGACACTTGTTGTTTATTTAACTTTTTAGTTCATTTTGGCAGGGCAGTCGTGTTTTTAATATTTTTTTAATTTATTTATTTTTATTTCACACATTTTAGTGACAAAGTATATAGTTTTGGAATGTGCTCATCAAGGCCTTTCATTTGATGCCCATATTGTAATAATAGAAGAAAAAAAATTTTTTTTCACATTTGAAAATGGCGTCGTACAGCCGCCATATTGATTTTTTCTAAAAAAAATATAGCCAGTGTCACTCAGGATGTTGTAAGGATTCTAACGATACCCCATTTATCCAAATCAGTTCAGGCATTTAGAAGTTATGGTGGAATAAAGAAACTCACATACCCACAAACATACATCAACCCTGAACACATAACACTCTTTTTGCTTTGGGCAGTCGTGTAAAAAAAAGTTTCAACACTAAATGACATTTTTTTTTAATACTTGTGGTATACTCGTGGTCTGTGGTTGCAAAGGTATAATCTCCATTCTGCTGGTACTTTCGTACATTTGTGAAGTCAAAGAGACTTTAATTTTTTATAATTTTTTACGCAACCAAAAATTCTGAAACTTTTTTCTATTACTAAGGGAGCTTATTTCTACCCATAAAAAAAACATTCAGCCAATTTGACCTTTTTCGGAGATTCCCCATTAAATTAATTGTAGATTGATTAATAGTTAGTTATTATTTCAGTTCAGAGGACTTGTCCGGTTTCCCTATGACAAGTACGGGTAAGCGCCCCCGGACCCTCAGCCTCCGCTGCTGCAACCTCTCAACCCCCCCGCAGCAACGGTGTCCTTTTTGTACCCTGATCCGTCCCATTTTACACACTCCTATACCCACCTCACATCCCTATCCTAATCCTATTCCTTCCCCTCCGCTAAGCTAAGGTCTGCCGTGCCGATGGCTGCATGGCTAGGGGCGTGCCTAGTCATAAGCGTGCCACCCTGGAAATTGGTGCCCTCCAGGCGTAAATAGCCTTACCACACACGCGGGGCTCTGTGTGGTGGACAGTTGTCTTTCCCTAGCTAATCGTGGGAACAAAATGGTTTCAAATTTTTTTAATAAACCTGGCTGCGGCGATAGAGCTCGCCACTCATCACGCGTAACTTGTTTCTCTCGGGGCGAAAAGCGGGCATCGGAGACCCGTTTTGCTACGCTGAATGTATGTGGAGCGATGGAGGAGAAAATGGATGAGGTGTGTTTGATTATGAAAGAAAAGAAGTTGGATGTTTTATGCGTGAACGAGACGAAAAGAAAGGGCAAAGGAGTCTCAGAACATGGCCCGTTTAAAGTTCTGTGGTCGGGCGTTGCCGAAAATGAGCACGCGAGTATGGGCGTGGGACTCCTGCTGTCGGAAAGGATGATAGAATGCATGACTGAGTATGAGTGTGTTAGTCCCAGACTTCTCTGGGTTAGACTCAAAGTAGGATTACTTCGGATACGCGTCATTGGCGTGTATGCTCCCGATATATCCAAGTCAGCAACGGAAAAGGAGGATTTCTGGAAAAGTGTGGAAGACATCTTGAATGAATGCAAAGATAATGAAAGGATAGTTATGCTTGGAGATTTTAACGGATGGGTAGGTGTGAGAAGAGAGGGATGTGAGGGAGTTTTAGGAATATATGGAGACAAAAGAGTAAATGATAATGGCAGGAGTTTGATTGAGGTATGTTTAGAAAAGAATCTTGTGGTAACGAACACCATGTTTGACCACAAGGAAATTCATATGTACACTTGGCAGAGAGGGGAAAAGAAGAGTATGATCGATTTTGTGATTGTTGATGAAAGACTGAAGGGCAGAGTTGTAGACACCAGGGTCTTTAGGGGTAGTAACATTGGAACAGACCACTTTCTTGTAGTGTCTCGGGTTAGTGGTCTGTTCAAAAGTTGGCGTCATCGTCCCACAGTGTCAACAACGGAGCTGACTAGAGTAAAAGTTGAGAACCTGGATGAAGTGGAAGTGCAAAAGACATATTTGTGCAAATTGAAAGAACGATTGGGAAATGTGGCTGAAGTGAAAGATGGCAAGCTTGAGGAAGTTTGGGAAAAGTTTAAAAAAGGTGTGACTGAAACAGCTGAGGAAATATGTGGAGTGAGTAAAAGGAAGAATGCTCCCCCAATAAACTGGTGGGATAGTGAGGTAAGACAGATAGTGAATGAAAAGAAAAAAGTATGGCAGGATCTGCTGGCCATCAAAGCCAGTAAAAGAGTGAATGCAAGTGTTACAGAAGAGGATGTTGATACAGTTGCAAGGGAGTTTAAAAGGATTAAGAAAGTAGTGAAAGAAAAAGTAGACGAAAAAAAGAGAAAGATGAAAGAAAAGTGTGACTTCAAACTCTGTGATAACTTTCGAGACAATATAAAATTGTTTTGGAAACAAGTGAAAACGTCTCGAAGTGGATCACATAAGTCTAAAATGAATGTGATAAGAGATGAAAAAGGTGAGCTAGTGACAGATGAAAAAGGTGTACTACAGGAGTGGATGAAATATTTTGAGAGTTTGTTTGAGGCGGATGGCTCTATGCTAGAAGCCTCGGATAAAAGGGTGGAAGACGAGGAAGAGACAGAAGTGGATGAAAGAGATATATATATGGATGAGATTATTAGTGCAATGAAGAGCATGAAAAAAGGGAAAGCAGCAGGATATGACAGAATTACTGTTGAAATGCTGAGAGGTGGGAAAGAGCTGGTTGCGTCCTGGCTGTGCCTGATCTTTAATAAATGTTGGAACAGTGGCAAAGTGCCGGAAGATTGGCGTAAAGCCGTGGTCGTGCCGCTGTACAAAGGGAAAGGGTCACGGCAGGATGCTAAAAACTACCGCGGGATCAGCCTTCTCAGCATTGTCAGTAAATTGTATGCAAAGGTACTGATTGAAAGAGTGATGCAAAAAACTGATCAGAGTATTTGGGATGTGCAAGCGGGATTCAGAAAGGGAATGGGATGCACGGATCAGGTCTTCTCCTTGAGGTGCTTAACCGAAAAACACCTGGCTAAGCACAAAAAGGTTTACTGTGCCTTTGTGGACCTGGAGAAGGCCTACGATCGAGTTGACAGGAATGAGCTATGGAAGGTGTTGTCCGAATACGGATTGGAGAGCAGACTGATTCATGCACTGAAATCTCTCTATGAGGATTCCCGTGCATGCGTTAGGATTGACGGCGTATACACTGACTGGTTTGGCATCTCTAGGGGTGTCAGACAGGGATGTGTTGCGTCACCATGGCTCTTTAATCTGTTTTTGGACAGTTGTATGAAAGGTCTGAAAGAACGTGACTGTGGGGTTGTGATGAATGGGACTCAAATCAAGTGCCTTCTCTACGCTGACGACCAAGTTATACTTGCGTCTTCTGCGCAAGAGTTGCAGGAAATGATGTCGGTTATGAATGAAGATTTTGTGAGAAAAGGGATGAAAGTGAATGTAACTAAGACTAAAGTGATGGTGTTTGAGAGAGATGAAGAAATGACTGACTGTACGGTAATGTTAGGTGGCGAAAAAGTGGAACAAGTCCGTGAGTTTGTATACTTGGGGAGTTTGTTCACAAGGGACGGAAAGAGTGAGGAAGACATAGAAAGACGAGTGAAGAAAGGAAATTCGGTGAGTGGTGCTATACACTCGGTTATGAGTAGCCAAACCGTTTCTGCAAAGGCGCGAATGGCTATTCATAACGGAGTGCTGGTACCGACACTGATGTATGGAAGTGAATCTTGGGTATGGCAGAAGAAGAATGAAAGCAGAATAAATGCGGTAGAGATGCGATCGTTGAGGAAAATATGCGGAGTAAAACTGAGTGATAGGGTGAGCAATGAGGTGATTCGCAAAAGGTGTGGTCTGAAAGATGATATAGTGACAAGAATTGAGAAAGGAATGCTCCAGTGGTTTGGTCACTTAGAGAGGATGAATGAAAGGCGAATCACGAAAGAGATATACTGTGCGAATGTGGAAGGAACGATTGCACGAGGGCGTCCCAGAAAAACCTACGCGGACCAAATAGAGGTTATTATAAAAAAGGCTGGTGTACGCAGTGACAAAAACCGCAGGGCATGTATGAAAAGAGTGATGGATATGAATGAAGCGAAAGAAGTGTGCAAGGATCGTAGCAGGTGGCGATCCATAGTCTCTGCCTACCCCCATGGGAAACAGGCGTGAGTGTATGTATGTATGTATGTATGTATTATTTCTCAAAAGAAACTTCCCAATTGTTATTTATTGCAAAATAATAAAAATAGTTTAAAGTTTAGAATGCTTAGATCATCTTGATCGAAGTAAGAATGACAAACATTTGAAGTGTTTGATTTTAAACTCATAAAAAATTAACTAAGTTGGTTCTTCTTTCAATGGGGAGGAAAATCGCAATTTTATCCCGATAGATGGCGTCTGGTCTTTGGTACCCGGCCGCCTCAAAGAAAGTGTCAAAACATATGGGAATCTCTTGGAGTATTGCACTTTTTAATTTTATACTGAGAAAATGCCGCATTGTTATGCATGTAACTTGTAAAATATTGGAGTTCATCGATTTCCCAGTAACAAAAAAAATAGTGGGCAAAAAAATATCAAAAAAAATATGCTTTTCCCTCGATTTTCTCCTTTGCTGAGCCTGAGAAACATTATAAATCAAAAGGAATGTTTCATGAATTTGATGAAGCTTCGCCAAAATAAAACAACATTTGAATTATAACAGCTTTGTTCTTTAATATTTCAACCTCAGCAGTTTCTAACATATTTATAACTTGGATGAATTTGATAGATATATCAAATATGGAATAAGCCCAATATTGGGGCCAAACAGAGAATTAATAGAATTTTATATGCCAGAGTCATTCAAGAAACTTAGAATAATAAAATAAATATGATAAAACGGTTCGTGTAATTTTGGATGGTACAGAAATTCCAGTACAGAAACCTGAAATTACTATTGCACAGAAGGCATCATGAGGCAACTATAAACACGGAAATTCACACTCAGTTGCTTTGTTAAAATTTAAATCATATGCTTCTAATCTGAAATAAAAAGATTACTTGTAAATCTTACACGAAATTTAAAGAAATGTAATGCTTGTTAGCAATTTTTTGTAAGTTGCTATAAACTTTCTTGCCTGTTGTTTTGGCTTTTCTTTTCCGTAATTCTTCTTTTATCTGAGCTAAAGTTAGCATAGAATACATTGTTTGTCCGCAAAACCGAAAAAATACAATCTAAGAAAGTAAAATCACGTAATACACAGTCAAGACAATATAAGCTCAAACTGACAATTGTTCCAAAGACTAAGCGCCATCTGTAATTCACTTTGCCTTCGCCTCCCCATTCATTAAATAAGAAAAAACCTAAAGAGGAAGTACTACGAGGGTGGATCCAAAAGTTCTAAGCCCGACCATGAAAATGAAAGAAAAGTGGGTCTGAATTAATTTTTATTTTTCGACATAGTCTCCATTTAGGTCAATGCATTTCTTCCACCTGACCTGCAACTTGTTTATACCTTCGAAAAAAAATGATTCCTGAAGGTTGTCAAAATAATCATTTACTGCGGCTATCACCTCGTTCCTGTCCGAAACTTTCGAACTACCTAAGTGTATTTTTTAATTTGGAATCTGAGGGGGCTAAATCCGGCGAATAAGGTGGATGGGGCAATATTTCGTAGCCACAATTATGGATTTCAGCCATTGTTTCAGCTGAAGTGTGAACCCGGGCGTTGTCTTGATGGAACAACACTTTCTTCCGTAACATACCCGGCCTTTTTTCTTTGATTTCTTTCCCTTAGTCGTCGTAAAAGGTTACAATAATAACTTGAATTTATAGTTTCGCCCTTTAGTAAATAATCCACAAAAATAATTCCCTTTGCATCCCAAAAAACTGAACCCATGACTTTTTTGGTCGACAAAACGACTTAAGCTTTCTTTGGAGTTGGAGAGCCAGATATTTTCCACTGCTTCGATTGTTGCTTAGATTCAGGAGTATGGTGGTGAACCCAGCTTTCATCCATGGTAACAAACCGGGATAAAAAATCCTCTGGATCCACCTCAAAAAGCTCCAAACAGTCACGGGAAATTGCGAAACGAACTCGTTTTTGTTCAGCTGAAAGCAATATCGGAACCCAACGAGCAGAAACCTTATGGAACCCCAATTCTTGAGTTACAATATTTTGTACCCGACCATAACCAATGCCTGTGATCTCAGCTATCTTACTGATGGTCAATCTTCGGTCACTCAGAATAAGATCACATATTTTTTCAATGTTTTCCTTCGTGGTAGACTTTGAAGGCCTACCGCTCCTAAGGTCATCTTCAATACTCTCCCGGCCCTGCTTAAACTCAGCCACCCACTTTTTTACACTGGAATATGATGGAGCTGACCCAACCAAAGTGTTCACCATATCTTGATGAATATCTTTTGGTGATAGGCTTTTTTTACTGAGGTACTTGATCACTGCTCGGTATTCAATTTTCTCCATTATTGAAAAAGATGTCAGATAGCATCAAACAAATGTTCACAAAAAAAATATGGCTTGCAGTATCGGAACGAAACTTCGCACATTTACTATTGAAGAACCATACTAAAGAGTGAGCGTAGATTTACAAAACTGTCAAAGCTATTTCTACATTAGGCCATGAATTTTTGGATCCACCCTCGTAGAATTAGAATTATTTATAAGTAGGTTTTTTTTAAATCACTTACCTATGAGTATAGGTACTTCTTACACCAGTTAACTGCTGTTATCTTTAAGTACGATTACAATAGCTTAGAATCTTAGATAAAACATTTAGTAACTAGGTATACTCCAAACAAAGTTTTCATAAAGGAATACTTTTTTCGTCTTATTCATTTTACTCACTTTGTGTTCATGCAACCAGAACTCTTATGAACAAGGTACCTACTTCTCATCTCAGACCTTGAAGAAAGGGCCACCTTATTAAATTATCATAAACAGGATCAATTACCTCATTGCGTCTTGTGTCCGACTTTCCTTAGTACTTCTCATTGGCTATCATGGAAGTACCGCGTCTGCATTCTTTATTTTTTCACATTCATCCAAAAAGAATCAAAAGAAATATTAGGTAATTAAATATTATTATAAAAAACTCATCCAAAAAGAAACAGAAGTTCTTTCTTCACAATAAAAAAATGTTAGTGATATAAATGAACTTAATCCAAACCACAGAATACATAATAGTACAAGTCCAAACGCTTAAACGACGACCAAATCATGCCTCCTGCAAATATTATATCCAAGATGTTTACCGAAAACATTCATATCATACTGAATGCTGGCATCATGATTTTCACATTTTTCGAATCCTACGTGTTCCCTTTGGCAATCATAAAATGGATGATAGTTCTAACTAAATACGGGGGTTTGCCGTACATCGAAAGATATAGTTACAAGCAAGAGTTAAGGACGCGTTATCAATATAATTTGCAATTAATAACAACAAGTGGAAGTGAGGTCATTGATGTTGGTGTTGTGCAAAAACATGTCTCGAGCATTAGTCTCACTATGGACAAAAGAATAATCCCAGATGGCCCTTTATGGATTCAGGTAAGTCGCTAAGAGCGCGATTACATTAGTTGTTTACCCTAGAACGGGTAAGACAAATTCGGGTTCCTAACTGTTTATTTACGCTGGCAACAGGAATTCAGATCGTCCTGGTACTCAAAAAGAGTGAAACCAGTTTAACTGTAAGTATATTAAATTATATACGATACGACAGTCGCCAGCCTAATTTCCAATACATTGGATAAACGACCTAATGTAATAGCGCCATTGCACAACACAAGCTATCTGAAGTTCTAAATTTTGTCTTCTTCAATTTTTTGAGCAATGCACATTATCCCGTCATCAGAATTATATTTGATTTTAATGACCGTCTTCTGTTCATCAAAATGAGCGGTTTTCTGACAGCAGAGAATTTTAGTATAATTTTATGTCGACAGATGGCGTTACTTCAACTAAGTCGATGGTCATATTGGTCATAGAAAAGTTTTCGTAACACGCCATCGGACAACCAAAGCACAAAGCAACAAACCATATACTCAACAAACGAATAATAAAAAAGTAATTACATTTCATATTTTTCATAAAAAGCTACCTACTAAGTACAACGACATATATTTCTATTTTATGAACTACTTTTTTTTCTCAAACTGCCTTTTGAAAACCGCTCATTCTAAGGACTCATTTATGTCTAATTGTTTTTGTTAATTAAATTCGTCCTAGATCTTCGGTTTATCACATCATATTCAAGTTGCTTCCCTAGAGACAATCCTTTAGGAATGGACTAATAAATTAATCTATGGGTGGATAACCTATCCCAAAGTTCAGGTGCCCTCCGTACCAAAGTCGGCCCAGGTTAAAGTCAGACTTTTTTGTGCTTAATAAATGATAATTTACGATCTAGATAACTAGGTTTGTTTGTCTTTCATTTGTCCTGCATAAAGTTTCTACAACCACCTACAACCTTTACAGTGCCTACTGTTTTAGAATGATTTTAATATTTGAAGCACTTGTCTCAGTTAGCAAATATCCTCCATGTCAAAGGCATAAGAACCCACTCCAACCCTGTCAAATGCATAAAAACCCACTCCAACGAGTGCCTTATAAATTATAATAATTATGATATAGGTGTGGGTGTGACGTCGATGGCGCCGTCTGACGTAGGATATTTTTAACTGTCCAGCCAGTTATGCGATGACTCATTTCATTATTAACCCACTGCCACTTGTCCAAACCATGTTTCTGGGTACCTACCTACCTACCTATTTAAGTTTCTGTTCTGGCCTACTCTCCTTATCCAACGTGTCGTACTTGGCCCTGCTCACAGCTTTCCTATAATGACACTGCTCTAGTCTATAATAACGCTCTAGTATAGTGCAGTGCAGTGTTGTTACGTCAGTTATGTTTTCATTAAGATAAAGATATTGTAGTTCCAATTAATAATAATGACGTCAGCGATTGTATGTAAACCTGAAAAGGTTATACAATAATTTATTGGATCGTATCCAGTGACAGGAGTTAAATGCGCCGAAGACTTTGATAAAATGACCTCAATAAAACGGAATGACGAGATTTTCCTGAGAATACACCATGAAATAAAACTCCTATAGGCATGTTGAAGTTAACGTTCACATTGTATGTTAAGGACGCGCCATAACAAAAATGTCTGATTTATCTTACGCTCGCCGCCGTCAACGTTTCATAATGGCTTTAGAAGCAAACATGACTACACAAAAAATATAATAACATCCCGTAGGCCTTGATAAACGTGTCGTATATCAAACCCTATCCTTTACAAAAAAGCCTAGAGCTTTTTTTTAATGTTTTTTCCATGTTTATTTACACTAATAAAAAACGCTACAGACCACGAAAAATCACGTAACGACCTTTTTAACTTCAAATCCTGAGCTTTCACATTAAATTGCGGCAAAGCTAATTTCATTTCATCGAACAGAAAGTCCCGAAGGACTTTCATCACTTGATTTAGATAAAATTTTGCTTCGGACCTTTTAGATTTGATTTAATACCTAAAGTAATTTAATATATACTTAGTTAGAGGATAAAATTGATGTCACAATGTGGTTTGTGAATCTTATCCATTCATTACCTACATTTCGCACTTGAGCAAGCACTTACCTTTAAGAAGTGTAATATCAATAATTTTATAGCAAAGGATTGATAAAGTTACCTAGGTACAAAATATAATAAGTCTATGCCTAGGTATGTACCTATGTACCGACTAGATAATCATAATATCTACGATTTTCAATTCGAACTTCAAAGTAAATAAGAATCCTTTCGCAACCAGTTGTGAAAAATGACTTTATTCTTTCTTACTCTGAATACGCAACCAGTTCCTAACAAAAAATACATTGCCGCCAGAACCCAATACCAGGTAGGTGAGGTGCAGGTGATACACTGACCCACCAGTAAACTTGCAGAAAGTCAATCTCTTTCCAGCTAAGAAGAAGCAGACTAACGTTATTTATCTAATATAACTTGTTATGTGTTACTTTAATGTACGTTACATTTTCTCCAATGTGCTGTGATCATAACTTAATGTCCAGTTAAGAGATTAAAAGCAAACTAACGTTATTTACATTTCAGTATCTGATATAACATGTTAATCTTGTTACCTATGTGCTACTTAATGTACTTGCCATATTTTTTCTAATGTATTGTAATCATAACTTAATTTTTCAAACATTGTTTCAGTTGAGCTATTGCGGACAAGACTGCAAAAGGATACCTCCAGCATTGCATAGTATGTACGGCGCAAAAGTCAGATATTTAGATTTGAGGTAAGATTTTAAAGCTCTATAAATTCAGTTGATTGTTCAACTGCTTGCTGTATGAATAATGGAAACAACAATTTATTTGCTTAAATAAATGGTACTGAAATTGATAAATGATCACAACGAAAGATATTATACGTGCCTATTCATGTTGAACAAAATACGAATGGTCCAAACAATGGTAACGAAATAGAAACAATCGATCATAGTACACAGTATCCAACTGCTTTTACCTATATCAAGAATGACTAATATCCATTAACTTTGTTAGAAACAATTAGACCACAATAACTAGCCTAAGTTCCATTAAGCTTAACCCATTTCTACATTTCGTGTCCGTTCATAGTCAAATTGGAATATGTTGATAGTATTAAATGTCTGTGTTAGGCGAGGCGAAGGCTATACGTTTAAATTGTGTCTAATCAGATAGTTCCTTTGCTGTTATATTGTTTCTCCGAAAATCTACTAAAGTTTACACCTCATTATAACGCAATAAGATTACAATGAGAGTACATACCTACTGCCAACATAACGGCAAAGGAATAATTTGATGAAACGCATTCTAAATAGGTACCGTAGTGCATCAATAAGTATCATAAATAATTAGGATCACATTTCGTTGACCATATGAGCAAGCCAGACAAGACGTTCTGTATTTATCACGTTAGTAAGTACCTATTGTATCGTGTTTCATACAGTTTAGCTCATTTCCTACATAAATGCACATGTAGGGCTTTTATCATTTTCTGCATATTTATGCACATGCAGGGTTTTTATCATTTTCAAAAAAAAAATTGTCACAATTAAATGTATACTCTGCTGATCGGATCGGTGCCTCTTTTTTAAATTGTTTATTGTTGTCGTGTTTTAGAAACTTTATTGATGGATCTATTTTACTAGATAGATATGAAAAAATAAACTTTATCGTACATGCGCATCATCTTGAAATACAACGTAGTCGTCTTTTTAATAATCCTTCTTGAAATTTGAGTAATAATTTACCTTTCCCAGATCTTGATACGATAGTCAGATACTTGTTAAATGGAAATTAATTCAGTAAGCGTATCAAAGACAACTCAAAAGGAAATGTCTATGAAGCACAGACATTTCCTTTTAAGTCGTCTTTGATAAAGTTATATTATTTTAATAGTTGTAGAATTTAATTCCCTATCTTTCATTTATCAGTGAGCTTCATGAAAGCTTTAGAGTCCTATTTTGCGACTAAATACTTTTGGTATCTATATTCAGATGTTCCAAAGAAATTGTATATTTTCATATATGTATCATGAACATTATAGGTAAAATAACGCTCAGCCATGAGATATAGTTATTAATTTTGTATGGTCTGTGTTAATAGTTAAACATTAACGTCATCTGACATTAAAAAATATAATTGCCTTGTAAAGTCCATTCGGTTAGATAGTGTCGCCCTTTTATCGCGCCGCCTTTGCACGTGCCGCTTCTTGTCAAAGGATGCCGCCGCATAAACAAAGGATACCGCGTGCGGCGTACACCCGCAAGTCAATTTGGATTTTGGCAGTTTACATAGAAGTGCATAGTGAAAGGTTGTGTTTGTTACCGGTATTCCTGTCTCTGAACACAAGTGCTTGCGGGGTGTACCGACACTATCTAAACGAATGGACTTTATTTAATGCTTAATTTTCGCCACGATCTAAGCGAATGATATGCTTTGGAAAACATAATGAAGTTTGTCTGTTGTGTGGTGTAAAAAGATTCTTCAGATGCTGCTGAACTGAATGTGGCTCTATTATATATTCTGTGGCTGTGGTAATGTCTGAGAATGCACGAGAGTTTTTTGTATGCAATGCACAATTTCGTTACAAAAATATGCTTGTTTCTACTCTTAAATGTATCTAAAACTTTGTGATAACAACGGAAGAATATCTAGGTAGGTATAAAATGGCTTTCCATCCCAATTCCGATTAATCCTGATCCGCGTCGGTTTTCACAGGGGAGTTAATTTGTTACTGTTATCTTTTTCACACACACGAACGAAAAAATATAAAAATCCCCACTGTTAAACCCTGTTCACTGCGGTCCATAGTTCTAAACAATTTATTGCTGGTGACTGTATTGCACTGCACACAGTAAAATATAAGCGACCTGCGGGTCTATCGGCTAAAAACATTGAAGTTCATGTTAACACTGTAATTTGACAGATGGATGTGATACATTGCTACTTTTCTTTAGTAAAATTGTATCTGTCCCAAAATGAAGTAGCAATGTATCACTATCTATACTTATGTCAAATTACAGTTATAATCTGAACTTAAATGTTTTAGCCGAAAGACCCGCTGCTCTGTAATCGAGTATGTTTTGTCCTTCTCACAAAACCATGTAAGTAATTCAAGTTTCACGGTATTGTTGGAGATTTTTTACTGACACCCGCCCCCACACATTTCTTGCTCTCCAGTCTGGGAGAAGATGAGAACTAAAAGTCATGGTAATTTTGCGTGATATAAATAGGATTTCTTAAAACAAGATATTTTGTCTCATATGGAAACAAAATATATATTATTGGTTCAATGCAATTTTACTTTCTTTCAAGAGTAAATTGCTTTGAACGACAGTAAATTGCATTGAACCAAGAAAATATTTGTTTCCCTATATTATGAGACACAAAATATCTCGATTTAAGAATCTTTTCTTGTTTTAAGAAATCCTTTTTTTCTGATAGTAGACCATTGATTTATTCCACTGCCTTCAGGCTGACAAATCGAATGTCTTGTCCTAGAATGTCCTAGGTACGTCTGTAAAAGTTTAAACGTTTGATATTTTTTGATAACCTAAACAATGATCAAAGCATTTATATTTTCCACTCCAATTTGAGGCAATTTTTACGTTACAACAAACTGCTTTGCTATCATAATTCCATTAGTGTGATGTTGCAGTGATATGGTTCTAGTGATCCATGATGTAATGTAGGTAGTAGAATTCCAGTCAAAGTTGGCAACGATATCTCGTTATAGAAATCGTGTACCTAGAAATTCTAAGCTTTGTTGACCGCTCCGTCACGCATTAAAATGCGTGACGGACGGTGGTAAACCACCACCTTTATAAAATGCTGTTCATTAGCATCCAGATCCATTTATCTTGTGTGTAACAGCGCGAACACTGTTCCCAAGTAATTGAGCAGCTGTTCTGTTTCCCTGAAATTGTTGACGAGTTGTTTAATCGTGGGCGGAAACGTAAACGCATTTTGAGCAACTTCTTTCTCCGTTAGATTTATGGAGAAGAGACGTTTTTATAATTTTTGCCAAGTATTCTATCTTGACTTGACATCTGATTAATACGCGAAATGTGACAAAATCTAGTAAAATTTCAAGTAAAGCGTAAATGAAAATCTTATAAGTTGCGATTCAGCCAATAAAGTAAAAATGTATCATATAATTGTACATGTTTGTTCGGTGAAAATAAAGTCGTGCGTGGGTGTGTATGATAAGGATCATATGAAATTGTACATGAACTTACAATTGATCTGAAATACTTATCGAAAATAGATTGGATCGAAATATTGTCTCGAGTTTCAATTTCACTGAAGACGTTGTGCTATTTTTGGAGTACCTATGTGCTTAAGTTCATCTATGAAAGTTTTATTTGCAGAATTCCAAATAATATTCAATGTACATACGTGTGCATGACAGTAAGTTAAACAGTTGAACTATAAAAACAGTTCTTATTACGTATGGCATACAGAAGGTCTCAAGGTCAACATGTATAGTCTGACATGCCGTTGACTGTACTTACCAGTACTCACAGACTTTTTGCGTAGGTAACTATTTTATTATAGGTGGTAGGTATCGATATGTCACCGTCAAATGAGGGCTTTTCAAAATGACAAAAAGCTGTAGGCTCGATAGATGGCGTTGAAAAAAATAGGGGATTCAAAGTGTTTTTTTTTTTCGAAGAGTGCTCAGGTAGGCAGGCAGATGTAACTGACCTCCTTGTATAATAGAGGTCAGTGCAGTACATGCTTACAGGGGGTCAAGTCTGCTAATGTTTTCGTCAAAATCATAGTTCAATGGTGCTCTAATGGTAATGCTTTTTGGCGCAGTTCTTGTATTTTAAACCCAAAATCAAGACACAATTATGTTTCCGTTTTGGGTTTAAGAAACACAATGTGTTTTAGTTTTGGGTTTCAGAAACAAGAACAGTGTCAAAAAGCATTACCATTGAAACGCCATTGAACTACGATTTTGACGAAAACATTAGATCTGGGGCTCAAGTCTGCTAATTTACAAATGCATCAATGGAATCTCAATTGGGTCTCAAACGCCAATTTTAACACATTTGGTATTCCGCTCCTTAAATAAGTTCAATCGTTTCTTAATGACAGGCCATCGAACTATCATTCGATCGTCATGGTACTTTTTGGCATTCTGCTAATAACTGCGTTACAATCGCGTCTCGATTTTTCAATTGATTGGTATTCTGCTCTTATTTGACGTTTGTTTGACGTTTATATCAATGGTTTTTCCATGACGATTTTGTCATTGAACTACAATTGAGCAACGACACCTCTTTCTTAGAATTTGTTTGTAAACATTGAACAATGAGACCATCAGTACCAAGTATAAGCTGGCATATTTTGGTTAGAGATAATAGATATTGTGGAAAAACAATGTGTACCTACTTACCTACCCCACAGAGGAATTTTAAGGATTGATTTTCCTATCAATTTAATTTAGTAGGTACCTACCCATGGGAACTTATTAGGTGCTACGTGGCCTACGTGTTAGGTGGCTGTATCTACCAACTTTAGTTGTTCTTTAAGCATTGGGTACCTGTGTATGCAAATTCTGTTATTATTCAATAGGTAGGTAGTAACCGACCGTACCTAATTAAACAACAAAAAGGTACCTATCTGCTTAAAAAAAATCTGGATGTGCTTTTGCCGGGCAACGTCTCCGGCTGCCCGTACTAATATAAACATATCTTCTTTTAACGCTACCTACTTAACTACTGAATAAATAGGAAAAATCATGGATGAACATAATACCCACTGATCCCAAAATAAGTTGCTAAACACAATTATTATATTGGTGTCTACTGTCTAAGTGGTCTTTCATATACCTATTCAGAATTCTAATTTGATTTTCGAATCTTTGTATTTCGATATTGTGTACATGACAGATAATAATAAAATAATTTTTTTTTTGGTGTTCAATACCTATCATATTAAAGTATTTCTTAAATTATTTATTGTAATATATGCATAAGTATCTTTCTTTATCATAACATCCATAACCCAAGTACTTTATCGACTAATATTTATAAGCACCTACTTACGTATTGTAAACTCGCAAATTATAATGAGCAACACTACACTTTGCTTCATAAATTGAACCAACATACATAGGTACTACCTACTGTAAATGTAGTGATTTTAAATGAGTTTTCTTTGCCACGGGCCACGGAATACATAATAGTTGCACGAGCCTTGATTTATTTGAGTTTTGGTAGATGTGATAGTAGACAAAATAAGACAGGTCAACATGAAATCAATATTTTATTTTATAATTGGCTCTTAATCTAAATCATAAACCAATACGATATGTATGATTTTAAAGCACAAACTTCATTTTCCCAGCAGTCATTTTTCCAGTAGGTACCCAATGTTTCATAGTTTTTCTTAGTCGCTTGGAGCAAATATAGGTACATCTATGCTTTTGTTTGGTAATAACTTTTCCAGTATCCTTTCTTGACAATATAAAATGTATGTGCTTATATCTGCAATGTCATTCATTACACATATTGTATCTGTAATAAAAAATAGGTAATTATTAAATATTCAATAGGTAAGAGTGGGTAAAGAGTTTAATTCATCAACGCCCGAGCGGTCTCCGGTGACCAGACAACAATAGAAAATCGATTGTCTTATTTTCCGGGTGTTGACGAGTAGCAAATAATATACTTATTGAAAACAGTTACAGTTTTTTCATGTACTAAGTAGTTAGTATATAATGTAGCCAATAGCAGTGGCAAGGAGTGAATGTAACCTTTTCAAAAATGTTATGATCTACATAGTGGATCAGTGAAGTGAAATTTCTAAAAGATAAGCCGATGGTGATCGCCTTGTATGAACCCTTTGCCACTGCCTAATGGGTACCTCAATGTCTAAAGTAGGAAGTATTACTTATTTACTTACTTTTTGTCTTTTTGTTTGATCATCTTTTCTTGCTATATAACTTGCTTATTATATTTTGCAATAGGTACCTATTGTATCCAAAATAAATAATACCTAAGCAATTATTGTTGAGTTCATGAGATTGGTGACATATGATTAGCAACCTGCATGCAACAACCATAGAGCTGTTGCGTGACAAGACGTTTTCTGTCAGCGATCTGTCTAGCTACATATGTCTGCATTTTATATTTTACGATGTTATTATTATAGTTTCCTTCTTTAAGTTAAATAAAGCCAAGTTCTACTGGTAATCTTTCGCTTTCTTTATATCAATTTATTTAACTTAAAATGTCTGTGGAAACAAAACCGTCGCCACTCGCAAAGTATCTACGGCCTGAAAAATTTGACGTCGAACCCGATGCTCAGGATTCAGACACAAAATGGATTTATTGGAAGTCAACCTTCGAAAGCTTCATTGCCGAAGAATGTGCCGTAGACACCCCCGGCAATCTCAAACTAAAGATCTTGGTAAACCACCTGTCAGCCTCAATTTTCAAGTATGTAAAGGCTTTCCAAAACTTTGATGATGCCTTGAAGGCTTTGGACGCTATCTATGTAAAAGCGAAAAACACTATACTCGCCCGCCATGTCCTGTTTAATAGGAAGCAGCGCACAGATGAAACTATAGCTGAATACGCAAGGGCATTGCGTTTATGTGCACAAGACTGCAGTTTCGAAGCTGTTACGGCTAAAGAACACGAAGAGCAGGGTATTCGCAGCGCCCTCATCTCTGGCCTCCAGTCTAAGAGAATAAGGGAACGCCTCCTGGAAAATAGTAAACTTTCCCTGGATGAGACGCTCAACCAGGCTATCACCCTCGAGACTGCGGAGAAGGATTCCATCACAATCAGTAGCAACGCCGGCAACATGTTTCAACAACTTAACAGTATCAACTTCAACCCAGAACCTTCCAACTTAGCCGCAGCCAGGCCCTCGCCAGCGCGCTATATCCCCCCTTCTACTTCTAATCCTGCCTATAGATCAACACCATCAACGAGACGCTGTTTCTTCTGCGGAGGGAACGTGCATCAAAGGTTTAAGTGTCCAGCGAATAATGCCTTTTGTCAACTGTGCTCGAAGAAAGGCCACTTTGCGAGCGTTTGCCGATCAGTAAACAGCAGCAACGCTATGCCTGCTGACGGAATAGTCGAGAGCGACATCTTAGATGGTCCATCTTGCAGTGGGGCTATTTCTGCCGCATCCCCATCAAGTTTGAAGAGTGCGACCATTCCTATAACTGTGAACGACTACAAAGCAGATGCACTAATTGACACGGGCAGTTCGGTGAGTTTTATCAACTCTAAAATCGCACGTTTGATGAAGTTGCGTCAAAGACCGAGCAAACAAACTATCAATCTCGCATCGCTCAACTATGTCTCGTTTGTTGAGGGTGTGTGCTTCGCCACCATTACAATGAAAGATCACGTATACAAACAACGACCTTTACTCGTCGTAAACAACCTCTGTGCTGATGTCATCGTGGGCCACGATCTACTAAGAGACCACTCAAAACTTGAGTTGAAGTTTGGCGGCCCGAAAGAACCTTTGGAAATATGCAACGTACTAGAAGCTTCTGTGCCACCAGCCTCTGTTTTCACAAACCTCATGCACGATATCAAGCCGATCGCCGTCAAAAGTAGACGTTATAGCAAGGAAGACGAAGAGTTTATCACGCAAGAGGTGGACAAGTTAATCAAAGACGGGATAATAGAACCGAGCATCTCACCCTGGAGAGCGCAAGTACTAGTAGCAGGTGGAGGGGCTCATAAGAAACGTTTAGTAATTGATTACTCGATGACGATTAATAAATACACAGAGCTAGATGCCTACCCCCTGCCTCACATTGAAAAAGTTGTAAGTGACGTCTCAAAATACAAAATATTTAGTCAAATAGATTTAAAATCGGCTTATCACCAAATCGCGATCCTACCGGCAGAGAAAATATACACTGCCTTTGAAGCATGCGGCAGATTGTATCAATTTACCAGAATACCTTTTGGCGTGACCAATGGTGTAGCCGCGTTTCAGCGCGCACTCGAATTTGTCATATCTACAGAAAAGTTGCATGGCACATTTACATATCTCGACGACGTCACGGTTTGTGGGAAGACGCAGGCCGAGCATGATCACAATTTGAAAAGGTTCTTGGATGCTGCGAAAAAGTACGGTCTAACTTTAAATGAGCAAAAGAGCGTCTTTAACAAAACTAAAATTGATCTGTTGGGATATACAGTCGAAAATAATATAATAAAACCGGATAGCGAAAGGCTCAAACCCCTACTAGAGTTGCCCGCACCTACAAAGCCAGGAGAGCTTAAAAGGATCCTCGAGTTATTCGCTCATTACGCCAAGTGGGTCGAAAGATTTTCAGAGAAATTAAAACCACTTACCAATGTAACCAGTTTCCCACTGTCTCAAAACGCTCTACAATGTTTCGAACAACTCAAAGACGATATCAAAAGAGCTACCCTCATGGCAGTCGATGATAACGAGATCTTCACGGTAGAAACTGACGCTTCGGACTTCGCTTTAGCAGCTACGCTCTCGCAACAAGGGCGCCCTGTTGCCTTCTTTTCTCGCACGCTATCAGGCTCTGAATGCAAGCACTCATCGATAGAAAAAGAAGCGAGCGCAATAGTGGAAAGTCTGAAGAAATGGAGACATTACTTGATCGGGAGACACTTTCTTTTGATAACAGATCAACAATCAGTCGCTTACATGCTCAATCAGAACCACAATAGCAAGATCAAAAATGAAAAGATAATGCGTTGGCGTTTGGAGTTATCATGCTACAAGTATGACATAATATACAGGCCAGGTACTGAAAACACCGCGGCCGACGCCCTTTCCCGAGTTTGTGCGTATATGAACACGAATAAGCTACGAGAACTTCATAACGCACTCTGTCACCCTGGTGTGACTCGTATGTTTCATTGGGTACGATTCAAGAATCTTCCTTACTCGGCAAATGATGTCAAAGAAATGACGGCTTCCTGCCCAATCTGCGCTGAGATAAAGCCTCGATTCATGAAAGTTAGTGGCCACTTAATCAAAGCTACGTCCCCGTTTGAACGTATCAATATTGACTTTAAGGGGCCTCTGCACTCTAACACTCCGAATAAATATATACTCACTATCATTGATGAATACAGTCGCTTCCCCTTTGCCTATGCTTGTCGTGACATGACATCAGCCACGGTCATTAACTGCTTGAAAGATCTCTTCCAAACCTTCGGCCAACCGCTCTACGTTCACAGCGACAGAGGGGCGTCGTTCATGTCGGAGGAATTCAAAGCTTTCCTGAGAGATTCAAACATAGCGTCTTCGAGAACGACACCATATAATCCCCAAGGCAACGGTCAAGTGGAGCGCCTAAATGGCACCTTATGGCGCACGATCCAACTCAGTCTGCGCGCCAAGAGTCTGCCAATCGAAAATTGGGAGAGAGTCCTAAAGGACGCACTGCATTGTGTACGCTCTCTCCTCTGCACTTCAACAAATGCCACCCCGCATGAAAGACTATTCGCCTACCCAAGAAGGTCTCCGAATGGCGATTCTCTACCCTCATGGATGATTCCGGGCCCTGTTTTAATGAAAAAATATGTACGGCAGGCTAAAACAGATCCCCTGGTCGAGGAAGTGGAGCTCTTAGAAAGTAATCCACATTATTCCTACATTCGTCGGAGCGATGGTGAAACTGCCACAGTGTCAAATAGAAGACTGGCTCCGTTTCCTATCGACACTGAAGATGGAGATGAACCTGAAGATCCGCAAGTACAGAATCAACCTCCCGCAGTGGAACAAGGGGAACCCTACGTGACACCGCCTCACAATGGTGACCTGCGTAGATCTCACCGTGCCAGGAAGCTTCCGACCCACCTTAGAGACTTCGTGGTAGATGGAAGGGATGAAAACTCAAGCGGGGGAGAATGACATATGATTAGCAACCTGCATGCAACAACCATAGAGCTGTTGCGTGACAAGACGTTTTCTGTCAGCGATCTGTCTAGCTACATATGTCTGCATTTTATATTTTACGATGTTATTATTATAGTTTCCTTCTTTAAGTTAAATAAAGCCAAGTTCTACTGGTAATCTTTCGCTTTCTTTATATCAATTGGTTTCAGAGTAATATTGAAAATCTTTGTGATATTTTGATGAGATTGTAGGAAAGTAGTTTACACTTAATGAACTACCGAAAGCGCCTTAATGAACTACATATATGAAGTAAAAATAAAGTAATATTTACTAATTTACTTATTCGTAGGTAGGTACATCTTTGTGTATATATTGGGTTTATTTATATAAAAAGAAAATGGAAAATTATCGGCTATTTAAATAAAACTTGCTGAACGACAGACTACATACAACAGGGGGCACACTTAGATTAGAACAACGCAAACGGTCGAAACAAAGTGGCGCCATCTCTGTATCTTTACCATCAACTTTCACAACAAATCTTCAAGTTTGCTAAGAATGTCTCTGCAGTAGGACCAGACTAGGGGTGCCACCTTTTTTAGGACTAATAAAGTATTATTTTTTGCTAAAGGTAGAAAAAAAAGTATATTGTATGGAAATAAAGTATTATTTATGTTTACCTTTAAAAACATACTTTTTATTACTTTTGGCAATATTTAAACAAACCATGTCAAATAAAGTAAACACTTTATTAGAAACTAGCTTCCACCCGCGACTTCGTCTGCGTGGATAGTATTTTGTCTACCCCTTGGGAACAGTTCCGTTTTTCGGGATGAAAGGTATCCTATGTCCTTCTTTGTACCCCTGACAACGTGTGTGTAAAATTTCATGATGATCGGTTCAGTAGTTAAGACGTGAAGGCGTAACAAACAAACAAACAGACTTTCGCATTTATAATATTATTACTAGCGGCCGCCCGCGACTTCGTCTGCGTAGACAGTTATTTCTCTATCCCTCGGGAACAGTATCTTTTTTCGGGATGAAAGGTACCCTATGTCCTTTTCTGTACCCTTGACAACGTGTGTGCAAAATTTCATGATGATCGGTTAAGTAGTTAAGACGTGAAGGCGTAACAAACAAACAAACAAACGGACTTTCGCATTTATAATATTATTAGTATATTAGTATTAGTATATTATTAGTAAGGAAGGATAAGGATTACTTACGAGTGGCAGGCAACCCTAGCGGATTTATAAAAAAAATATAATAAACTAATTAAGAAGACAATACAATAAAAATCGCCTTCTTAATTGGCTATAATAATTATTTATGCAACTGTAGTATAATTATGGCTATTACAACACGAATGTGGCCTTATCGCCTGAGTGTTTTAATACCTAATTTTATTATCTCTACATAATTAGGTATTCAAACACTGAGGTGATAAGACTTTATTATTGCATACAAGACTTTATTTTTTTCTTTAACCATGACAAGTATCCTCTATAAAGTGTTTCGAAACGGTGGCTTAATATCCAAGCGAGGGCTGCTAGTTGCGCCCCTCGCGCGTGCGTTTGTTATGAAATCATCCGAACGAGTGTTTTAATGTTATACTGAATTTCATAATCATAATGTATCGTTCGGGCGTGGGCGTGGAGAGTGCGACATGCTCTCGCTCGGATATTGCGGTTTTATGAGACTGGTTGTTTTAATATTGGCTATAAGCTAACTGTTTCAGAACCTTTTTTTAGTGATTTATAGCATGATGGGTGTCGATAAAGTAATTTAAAAAATATTATTTTACAATTATGCAAACGAAAATCTTTTGGTGCGAATTACAATAATAAAATGATGAAATTTGACGACCTAGTAGCGTAGCAAATAACCACATCACCACTCATACATGACACTACTATCGTTGGACGAATACCATCTGGGGCGACACCTAATTGACCCGGAGGAAATAAAAGCTCGTAAAACCAAGAAGATGCTGGACTTCCTGGAAGCCGCTGGGCTTAAAGAGTTAGGCCGTCCGCTGCCTTGAGCGGGATCCCGCCGCGGGTACACGGCGCGAGAATATAGATTGCTGGTTTTTGACGGACAGATGCTTGCGCAGTGCATAAGTAAGCTCTAATGTATGTCGCCCCGCACGCGTGTCCCGCTTAACACAGCGGAGAGCCTTACTATAATTAGGTGGCGATTTTTAGTTCGCAGCGAGTGAATACAGCTTTATCTGGGGCCGTACCGGCTAACTTAAATGGCTATCGTAATCGCTTTCATTTGACAGATGGATGTGAGACATTGCTACTTTTCTATGGTAAGTTTTTATTTAAGCCAAATAGAAGCAGCAATGTGTCACATCCATCGGACAAATGTCAAATGAAAGCGATTACGATAGCCATGTAAGTTAGCCAGTACGGCCCCTGAGCTGCATAGCCCCTAATACTCAAATAATAATAATCGTTGGACGAATATCTAGTTTAAACCTCGTCAAAATCACATATTTGTTTTTGGTGTCTTTTGTTTTGATTTATTCTTTTTCATTAATATTTTGTTACAAATAAAGAATATTACAAATAAAGTCAAAAAATATGAAATAAGAATAAAAAAATACGTTTTCAGCGATTATACGATAATTTCATGTTATTAGTTCCGCATCGATTTCCAGAGGCGCTAGTGGACTTTCCCTTACAATGATACTCTTTGGACTACAAACAAACAAATATTGTGTTGTCATGACTACCGACGTTCCGTTCTACAAAGCTCTTATTAGATACTTCTAATAATTTAAATATTTTAGTGCAATATTTACCGTTTCGTAATACAATATGTCACATTTTGTTGTATTTTATGATGTTAAGAAGCTTTAAATACGTTTGACCGTTAATTATCCCCAAATAAGTCGTAAAAACAAAAATTTCGATTGAATAACGGTTTTTTTTACTTGAAACGGAGTGTATATGCGAGTGCTATTATTTTACACTGTGACATTTATCTTTTGGTAGATTTTAGTGGGCAACACCATCATTACGACGACATTACGATTCATTGACGACCATTAATGCGGTCATAATTTTTTTAGCAGAATACCGAATTAGTTACAAACGTAATGGCAACGTAATGAGGTGACGTCGTGATCGCAAAATCGTGTAATTTTATGTCAATTAGCAGACTTGAGCCCCTGTGAACACGGTTTCTGGGTTGGAGGGGAGGCGTGGTACTGGCAATTTGTTACTTCGCAGAACGTGCTTGACATGCTGAAGCTCAGCTGTCAGGTCTTGTTGGTCACAGATCCCAAATACAAATAAATACAAATAACTTTATTTGCTGTAAATAGGGTGATTACTTATAATTCCCGCGTACTCTCCGAAACAAAGATTTCCCTATGGTAGGTAGCTAACTGTAAAGGATGGTGTTGGTGGTGGAATTCACCATTGACGTATCTATCTGTAAGTGTTGCTTTTCGAAACATCCGATATCCGATATATTTATTTTATTTGGGTTTCTGAATTTTGATATTTAAATATTTTTTGCCTAGTAATTAAGAAGTGTCAGGATTCCACCGAATTATGAAATAGGGTTTACACGAATTATTGATATGAAACTATTTAGGATAAGCTAAGTGAAGAATGTTAACCAACCCGGTTTCCCTTATCTCATACAATTTTCTTAAAGTACTTTATGTGTTAATAAATAAGGTGGTAAATCGCACTATTAAAATTAGCTTACGCCATCTAGCGGCTGAGTAGCAGCATTATAAATATACGTATTATTTAATTTGGTACCAAGTTGCTATGGTAATACGATAAATAAATAAACTTTGTGATTTATGGCTTTCTGGATATTATACATTTTTACTTTTAATCCAATTATATGTTCACAATTATTATGTTGGTTGGCCGTTTATTTTTAAAAGCCAATTTTGACTTCCCTCTTACCATCAAAGCCATCTAGTGAAGCCTCGATTACATACGCCGATTTAGCTTCCTTAAGAGCTTATTAGATCATCCTGAATTAAGGATCCGGAATGAAGTCGCTCCTTAATTCAGAAAGTGTAATTGCATTCAGGAAGGTAGGATCCTAGTTAGGATAGAAAATGGTCTCCGGCGTTAAGGATGCTAAATCGGAAGCACTTAGGACAGTGTAATCGCATTCAGGACGCTCTGCTCCGATACAGTAGCACCACAGCCTAAAGAGTATACAGTCGGTCAACGCTTTTTATGTTGGTGAAAAAAAAGCCGCCGTTCGTTTAGATAGACAGTTGGCGCAACGACTAAACTAAGTGTACAAGAGCATAATAACTCAGTGATTTGCTTTTTTGAATTAAAAAAAAAAACCGGCCAAGTGCGTGTCGGGCCACGCGCAGTAGGGTTCCGTAGTTACCATATACCATACCCTATTTAATACCACTATAATTTTCATCTGCAAAAATAACTTTTTTTTTCATAGTGTTTGTATAAACGACAATGTTATATTTGCGGTTTTGGTAAATGTGCTATATCTCTAAAACTACTAAATATGTCTCATTCAAACCAATTTTCGTAAATAGTGTTTATAAAGATCTACTAAATTTTTTATTGTTTTATTTTTCACTCTCTTAGTTTAAAAGTTAGAGGGGGGGACTCACACATTTTACCACTTTGAAAGTGTATATTTTTTAAACGGTTGACATAAAATACTTTTAGAAACCTCAATGTCATTTTTAAAGGGGTGCCTATCCATAGGCACCCCACAAGTCTAGGTTAAATGATTTTTTTCCCGTTTCAGTTCCATGTATTTCATTTCCATCCCCCCTTAATCTTTTATACTTTTTATATTTTGTGTAAAAATCGTTTAAAAGTCGTAAAAATTGCTGTTTTAATCTTGACAACTGTCATCTGTTGGTATTTGCTTTTAAACTTGATTATAGGTATGTTATTAGATGAGTTATTCGCAAATTACATACTAGTACCTACTTCAGATTAGCATTGAAAATGACACGTACCTACTACCTACCTATACCTCCTACCTACATGTATTTTTACGGTCACTGTATTTTCGCCTCCGTTGCTCTGCGCAAGTACATTCGTGTAACTACTGTATGATCGTTAAGCTGTGATATCGGATCCGTTATTCAGGACGGTCTAATTGGCGACTGAATTTCTCGTCCTAAATCGGACTCTGAATTCCGTATCCTTAATTCAGGATGATCTAATAAGCTCTTTACTGGGGATCCAATCTAGGAACCCAAATTGGATGTAGCGATCACACTATGCCCCAATTAGGACATGATTTCACTGATTAGGGTTGTCACCAGTACTTGACAATAACATTATTGTACATAGATTAAACAATGAGTTTTCACTATTAACGGAAACGTAAAATAGGTTTTGATGAGTACTCTGATAGGAAATGGTTTGATGATGAAGCCGGACGGAAAAAGGCCACTAGAACTCTGTAATAAAAAAGATGGCGGTCAACTTTATTGTTTGTGGGCCGATTTCGATGAAACTCGGTTTTGTTACTATTTTGACAAAAAATAACAACGAAATGGTGAAAATATTAAAAATCCAAGATGGCGGCCAACATTTTTGTTTGTGGGCCGATTTCGATGAAACTCGGTTTTTGGTACTATTTTAACAAGAAAATAACAACACAATTTTTCAAATACTAAAAATCCAAGATGGCGGTCAACTTTTTTGTTTTTGGGCTGATTTCGATAAAACTCGGTTTTTGGTCCTATTTCGAAAAGAAAATAACAACGCAATATTGAAAATATTAAGAAATCCAAGATGGCGGGCGGTCAACTTTATTGTTTGTGGGCCAATTTCGATGAAACTCGGTTTTGTTACTATTTTGACAAAAAATAACAACGAAATGGTGAAAATATTAAAAATCCAAGATGGCGGTCAACATTTTTGTTTGTCGGCCGATTTCGATGAAACTCGGTTTTTGGCACTATTTTAACAAGAAAATAACAACACAATTTTTCAAATACTAAAAATCCAAGATGGCGGTCAACTTTTGTTTTTGGGCCGATTTCGATAAAACTCGGTTTTTGGCCCTATTTTGACAAGAAAATAACGCAATATTGAAAATATTAAGAAATCCAAGATGGCGGCCAACATTTTTTTTGTGGGCCGATTTCGATGAAACTCGGGTTTTTGGTACTAATTTAACAAGAAAATAACAACACAATTTTTCAAATACTAAAAATCCAAGATGGCGGTCAACTTTTGTTTTTGGGCCGATTTCGATAAAATTCGGTTTTTGGTCCTATTTTGACAAGAAAATAACAACGCAATATTGAAAATATTAAGAAATCCAAGATGGTGGCCAACATTTTTTTTTGTGGGCCGAATTCGATGAAACTCTGTTTTTGGTACTATTTTAACATGAAAATAACAGCACATTTTTTTAAATACTAAAAAGTAGTACCAAACTAGTTAGTACCAAAACCCGAGTTTTATCGAAATCGGACTACGAACAAAAAACTACGCCACTATCTTGGATTATTTAATATTTTTAACATTTCCTTGTTATTTTTTGTCAAAGTAGTAACAAAACCGAGTTTCTTTGAAATCGGCCCATAAACAAAAAAGTTAGCCGCCATCTTGGATTTTTTGTATTTGAAAAATTGAGTTGTTATTTTCTTGTCAAAATAGTAGCAAAAACTGAGTTTCATCGAAATCGGCCCACAAACAAAAAAGATGGCCGCAATCTTGGATTTTAAGTATTTAAAAAATTGAGTTGTTATTTTCTTGTCAAAATAGTACCAAAAACAGAGTTACATTGAAATCGGCTTACAAACAAAAATGTTGGCTGCCATCTTGGATATTTTATTATTTTTTTTTAACATTTCGTTGTTATTTTTATGTCAAAGTAGAAACAAAACTGAGTTTCTTTGAAATCGGCCCATAAACAAAAAAGTTGGCCGCCATCTTGGATTTTTAGTATTTGAAAATTTGTGTTGTTATTTTCTTGTCAAAATAGTACCAAAAACTGAGTTTCATCGAAATCGGCCCACAAACAAAAAAGTTGGCCATCTTGGATTTTTAGTACGCACTCAAAATGGTAGTGGTGGTGGTAATGCAATGAAAATTAGTAACAAGCCATGCTTGATCATCCAGGGGCTACTTATAATGTGATATAGGTGCCGTCATATAACTTGACAAAACAAAGATGAGACAAAAGATGCACCGAGTTTAGTGTTTGTAGCTGCTGCGCATCTTTTGTCTCATCTTTGTCTTGCCAAATTACGTGCCGGTAGTAAGTAATACACCCGCATAAATGCAAACTAAAGAAAAAAATATGTCTGAAGACTTGGCTGCATGATCAAAGTTTCATTTGCCTTACCTATATAGCCTTGGCTAGGGAGGCAACCCTTAAATTCCCCAACTAGGATCCAATTCGGGGCTTCGTTTCCAATCTGAAATTGGGTCCCCAGTAAGGACGCTAAATCGGCGTATGTAATCGAGGCTTGCTTGAGGCAAATAGTTACTTTTCTTTTTTTTAAATGTCAATTTGAAAACCCCTCATTGTAAATGTTACGGCTATAGCCTTCTTTGTCCTTCCACTCCTTAGTAAAAATTTCTCCCCTTGAGAGAAATTTTGTGGGGTATTAAGAAACTTATTTCTGTTGTCTGCTAAAATAAGTTTACCTTACGCTAGTAATATAGTCTATGGTTTACCTACATAAAACTTAAAACAATGAAGTCTTTTGAAAAAAAGACAAAACAGTTTTTAATTGTCATTTTATGAATATAAGATTCATAGTCATTTTCAATGCAAGTTCAATGTAATCTGCACAGATAACGTCTTTGTGGGGAGTCCATGATGATCCCCTGGGTTTTTTTTCGATTTTTTCGAAAAAAAACACATTTCAGCCGTATCAAACAATGTTCAAAAACGTCACAAACCCGAGGGCTATAAAGCGGCTGCTTATTTTGTATTTTTCTCATTTTATACCAATAGAATGAGATAATTACAAAATAAAAAATATAATTATGAATATTCCCGCTGTCCAAAACAACATATTATTATATTCTAATTCTGTCAAAAGTATAATAAATAAAACTTTACCTGAAAAAAAGCTACGCAAATAAGTTCATAATACCTATAATGAAAGTAATTAAGCTACCCTAATTTTTGTGCAAGCTCCAAACGACTCCCTCGAGCTCTGTATAGGGTGGTTTACACTTTTTTATGGAGTACCACCCATAACTGGGGCTCTGCTCTGATGAGAAAGGATGTCCTTGCCATTGTACAGTCAGCAACAAAAGTTTCTTAATATTTTTGTACTTTGTCATAGCAACTTGTTTGACTAAATACTTCAAACTGTGAGACATCTGTCAAAGAATTTATGACTAAATACTAAAATGTTAAAGACTTTCGTTACTGACCGTACCTAAATCCGAGCAGATCATAACGAAGCTATTGTGTAATTTTTTTAGGGTTCACTGTAGCGAAAAGAAAACCCCGTGTTGAGTCATAAAAGACAACACATGCGTTTTGATGGCACTTTGTGAGGTATATCAAAAAAATAACAAGCCCTAATAAAATTCTATGGGAAGTCAAAACCGTACTTGTCTTGGGATCGAAAGCAATACGTGGTATTTTTCATTCATATTGAAACCAAAGATTACTAAGATAATCGTCTTACATTTATAGGTAACTAAACAAAAAGTAACAGATAGGTTGAATGGAATGAAAGGTATACTTAATACTCATTGGACTTTCTCATCTACTCGTAACATTTGAGATTTAGCTTTACTTTTTGAGGGGTTGAACATTTTTGTATGGAGCTTGGCATAAAGTATAGTGTGTATAGTATATAGATAGATAGATAGATATAATAATGATTTACTTTGGCAGCACTAATGGTTTTGGTCCTTAGGGACCATCCATAAATTACGTCACACGTTAAGGGGGAGGGAGGGGGTCGACGAAGTGTGACAAGGGGTGGGAGGGGTCCTAAATTTCGTGACGTCACATTTCAAAATCATTTAAATTGAAATTTCGGAACTGCTTTTATAATTCTAGATGTAAATTGTAAATATTTGACGTCACACTAGGGAGGGGGGTCTCACAAATGTGACCATCTGTGACAAGGAGGTGGGAGGGGTCAAAAGTTATGAAATTCGTGTGACGTAATTTATGGATGTTCCCTTAGAGGCCGGATATTATTTACGTTTGTTAGTTTGCATACTGTAAGACTTTATAATAGAGTCTATACATACAGTATGTAAACTAACTAATAAATATATCTACAATGTTTCATAGTGGGGTGAATATGCCTATTACCAGCCCCCCCAAGGATTTTTCAACTTTGAATCTCTGCTGTTGCCACAATTGCTATCTTAAAAATATTGTTGATACAGTTTTAGGTAGGTTGATTCATCTTTATTACGAAAATAGTACTTAGTTTTACGTAGTTTTGTGGGAAAAAAATAGAGAAGTGTTTAAATGTCCGAAGGGCGAAAAACCCTAATTCCAGCCGCCTTTGCCCTAATATCAGCCGCTTTGCTCCCTAATTCCAGCCGGGTACAGGGTGTTCTAAAATAATACAACCACAGAATACATAGTACAACAGAAGCCGCATTCCGCAACATAATTTAATAAAATAACGACTCTTGCAGCGACTCAATAAGGCGCAATTCAGATCGCGCACCGCTACAGCGGCTACAGTTATATTCACCTAGAAGTTTTCTCTCTTTCTATCGCGTAGCTCTCATCTCTTCTGACGCCGTTAGGGTTGTCGTCTTTTAAATGAACTGCGTAGCATTATATCATAAAAGGAAAGCGATTTTACGTACTATGGTTAAAGAAAATCTTACAATAATATTCGAACATTTATATAATATTCAATAATCTAATTAGGTACCTACCTACCTAGTTAGGTAGGTACCGTAAATATGGGAGACATAAAAATAACAAAAGTCAACCTTTGGTACCTACCTAGTTAGATAGGTAGGTAGGTACTTAGTTGTTTATCGTTACTTGTCCTATTTAGTTACCTATATAGTAAACGCTGTTTTTGCAGTTTAACTGTATGATCTGTAGTGTGCACCTACCTATTCTGTAAATATTTTTTTCAATAAATAGTTGGGTGAAGATAGTTTTTACTCTGACACCCATCCACTGCACAATAATTACGTGGCATTTCGACAAAGAAAATATACACTATGATTTCGAAGAGTAAGCGCGGGAAACGTGCGGTGCGAGCACTCAGGCGGGCGTGCGGCGACCCTCTGCCAGATGTATCGTGGACGATACGCCGAACGGTAGGTGAATAACGCGTGGCCTTGAGCGAGTGATGGAGGCCTGATACAACCATGTTAGTATAAAATAAAAAATAAAAATTTTGGTAACTCTCAATAGTAATTTTGGTAACTCAATAAAACACTAAAGGCTATAAATTATGATTCCCATAGCAAGTAACTTTTTTAAGCTTTTTCCAAGAAGTGGAATTCAATATACATTTTTTTATATTGAATTTATTTTCTGTTCCTATGAGTGAAGAAAAGTATAATTTTAATTATTATTATTTTTTACATCTCATATATAAAAAAAAAACAAAATAATTAATATCATATTTAAGAACATCCTGTATATTGCCGTAAAGTTAGATGACCGGCTGGAGTTAGGTTCTCATACATATCCTAATATCAGCCCCTAATTTGCAGAACAAATAACTTTGGAAATAAACATTATTGACCCGGCTGTAATTAGGTCATTGGGTGCAGGGTTAGTAATTCTAGTGAATAGCACTACAAATTCCAACCTTGAGACGAGCAAATTAAGATGAATTTGATTTCTTAAACGAAAGTTAAATACCCAATACCAGCCCTGGCTGATAATAGAAAGTTATTGAAAATCACCCAGTCAAACTCCAGCCCCCCTATTTTTTTCGAAATTAGTCAATTTAATTACAAACTAGTAATGTCAAAACGTTATATATCTAATCTATTACTAGTATCAAAGCTTAAAACCTAAAAAAATTGCATCTTGCCTTCGTAAACACACTTCCCAAAGTTCGCATCGATCGAGCTTTTATGCTGTTTTTCAAACATAGTCACCTCTACTCGGTCTCGGTGAACATTATTGCTCGTTGTGTGAGTTTTAGGTGACGTGACGGGGTAATAGTGATTTTCCAACTTAGAGCATTAACTAGCGTTGTGGTTCCATTAAACAGTTTCCGATTTTCACTGTTTTTTAATGAAAGCAAAGCAAAATCTTTTGGGGGCTGGTATTAGGGGGGGGGGCTGGAGTTAGGCATATCCACCCTGCGACGCAAGTATTAACAAGGACTTAGCCCTAGCTTAGCTAATCAGCCTTCAAACCCCATGCTTTATGTACTAATGCGGAACACAATACTTACATAATTATACGATACGAAACCCGATTTAAACTTGGCTCCTTTTTTAATATTGCATAAACGTAAATAATATCAGGCCCCTAAGGACCAAAACCATTACGTGCTGCCAAAGTAAATCTTGATTTATTTTTCTATACCAAAGCATTTGTATCATAAACATAAAACGTACCTATCTACAGATACTGTACGCCTGGCAACCTAGCTCGACTTATCGAATTTTACTCACTTCAAGCCACTTACGTGACACGCATCCACGAATCAAAAACAGGAAAAAATACACCTGTGTGTGTGCGACACGCTTGCGAGTTGAGTGAGACACTTTGTGATTTGTGATTTACTTTCATCATTACTTTGAAAGTGTTTTATTAGTTTGTAGGTACTTCACTCCACGTTCATGTTACTTACATTACATCGAAATGAATGTACCAAAGGAACCGTATTCTCATTAGTACCTATATGAAAAGAGTAGAAAAGAAAATTGACAGTTTTAATGGAATTAAGTACGAAAATATACTTACACAATGAAAGGTTTTTTGCCGTCTCATTTGTAGTTAGAAGTATAATATGTCTAAATGCTACTTTTTGGAGCCTAATAAAAGTGGTAACTGAGTAATGTGAATGTAACGGTTAAATGTTTTTTTCGTCCAATTCAGGGAAACCCATTTTCGTATAATTGGCCGGCTTACCGCCCAATAACATAGTAAAATGAATGTACCTAGTAGGTCAATAAAATTATTTTTATTTTGAGATGTAACGTAAGTGGGAGTATAGACCGTATATATTTTATACTGATTCTTTATTGGTATAAACTTTACTAAATTAGAAGTGTCTATTAAATAAGGTAACAAGTAGGCGGTTCGCATTTGGGACTGAGAGGCTAGTACTTATATCTATTCTATGGACTGGGGCTGATTGAAACGTCCTCATTTGCACTTCAAAAATCGTTACTTTAATACCTAGTGGTCGGCGTACGAGCCCAATTTTATGGGAAAACCTCAAATCGATATACAGATAGCCGTTTGGCACATGTATACAAGGTGTTTGGTAAAAGCCTTATAAAGCCGAATATGGTAGATAGGGACCATCAAATTGAACAACTTTTACAATGGGACCAACTCCGAAATCGCGAAAAAAAAATCAGCTGTTTCATACAAAAAATAATAACGAAAATATCAAAATGTATGGAACAGCTGATTTTTTTTTCGCGATTTCGGAGTTGGTCCCATAGTAAAAGTTGTTCAATTTGATGGTCCCTATCTACCATATTCGGCTTTATAAGGCTTTTACCAAACACCTTGTATATACTTGAGGACAATACATATTTTTTGAGCCGCTGTTCATAATAAAATTGGCCTTAGGAGATGAATTATGACGTCACCTTTTTAAGTACGGGATTTTTTCAAATGTGAAATGAACGGGTTTTCTGATGAACGATTCTAAAAAGATATTTTAAATTAAACCAAAAAACATTTTCAAAACATACTAAGTTTGGGCTCTACCAAATACGATACGGTTGGATTATTTTTCGTAAAATACACCTGAAATAAATAATAATAAATAAATATTTGACAACATCACATACATTGCTCCAATTCCAAAGTAAGTAGCTATAGCACTTGTGTTAGGGAAATCAGAAACAACGGTGGTATGACAAACACCCAGACCTGAGTCAATATTGAAAAGGTCCTTTTTGTACATTGACCCAGCCGGGGTACGAACCCGGGACCTCAAGAGATGGTGACGCCTTGAAAACCGGCGTGCAAACCACTTGACCACGGAGGTCGTCAAATGATACATAATAGCCTCCAAAAAAATAATTTTGAAAATATTTACATTAGGCAATGATCCTAGAAATTGACAATGTCCGCACTCTGTAGGCAGTCGCAGTGTTTTATTATAGCTGTAGTGTATCTTAAGATACCGCTCTACTTTGGCTGTTTACTGCTGATGAGCACGCACTAAAAGCCGTCATTTATCTTGCAGCTACAACAGCATAGAGACCCTGAAAGGCCTCGAGCAATTCGGCAGATTGGAAGAGCTGATACTGGACAACAACAAATTGGGGGACAACGTCACATTCCCCTATTTACCCTATCTGAGGACACTTTCGCTCAACAACAATCAGGTAAGAAGCTTATTCGCCCACTTAAGGCGGTTATATGACCAAAAATGGCGCCACCATATTTATTTATGTTAAACGTAAACCAGGTCAATATTTAAAAAGAAAGCAACCATGCCCTCTTAAATTGTCTCTAATATTTTTTTAATAACTCTTCAACAGTTTTCATTCTTTCTGTAAGTTTTAAAATCCATTTTACCCAAAAGTGGCAACTGTTGTTTCGATTGCATTTTAAAACTAGTACAAAGAATGAAAAATATTAAAGAGTTATTCAAAAATAGGTAGTATTTAATCGGGTAACAATAAATTCCCATTTTCGGTATCAAAAATACTGAATATAGCATACTGAAATACTAAGTGGGCGACGGACTGAGGGTGGCGACTAAAAATGTTGAGAATGTGACTTTAAAATAAAAATTGAGTAACTAGTTATTTAGAACGGGCGACCAAATTACTATTTGGGCGACAACTTTAGGGCACACAAACTTTTAAAATTTGGCATAGTATATTTTATTTAAAAAGGGTGACTATTATCCTAATCGAGATGACAAAAATACCATGTAAATCAGTTATATACACCGTAATTTTTTAAATATCTAAAAATAAAATGGGGGATTTCAGATCACGTAAATGAATAATTTTACTATGGGGCAAACCACGGAATCTCAAAAAAAAATCAGCTGTTCCATAGAAAAGTACAACATCGACTCGACTATATTCCCTTCAAAAAATTTTAATAACTAATTTAAGAGGTTATTTTCTTTTTTTTATAATTTCTTTGTTTAAGAGTAATAAAAATAAATGTATTGGCGGCGCTAGTGAACCAATATAAGCGCCTTAAATCAATGAAACCTGAAAAGTAAAGTGAAATACCTACTATTATTTGTCAACAGGAAAATAACGTTGATTCTAATTTACGACATCACGTAAGGCAGGGTCGTTTAAATCTACTTACTTGAATATAATAAAGTTTTATGTCCATTTAGGTACGTTACATTTGATTGAATTTAACAACTACTGGTACTTTACGGTTCAATGAAGTCTTCGAATAAGTAATGTAGTACACACATATATGGCTAAAAGCGATACAAATATTAGGTGTTAAATAAAATATTACTTTACTCAAAAATGCTTGTAATAATATGGTCATTATTTTGACAACCTTCTTTGAACAAAGTCGAGGTTGCCGCGCTCCTCCGATGGCGACGCAACAAAGTTGTATGGGATTTCATTATTGTCGAGTTTTAGCCACCAGCAATTTCCTTTGAATATTCATTATTGTCGAGTTTTGTTTCAAACATAGTTTTTTGTAATTTTAATCATTTTTAACATTTTTGTCATTTTAGACCAAGTCTCGTATAGTGCTTTACTCAAAAATGACAAAAATTTCAAAAATGAATAAAATGTCAAATGTCAAAAAATTACAAAAATGACTAAAAGTACAAAAATTACCATTTTTGACATTTTCGTCATTTTTGACATTTCTGACATTTTTGAGTAAAGAACTATACAAGACTTGGTCCACAATGACTGCACTGCTGGCCACGCTATGATGGCCTCAAGCTGAGCTTAACTACGCTCTCGGCCTTCCAGCTTGGCCATCAAGGGCTGCAATGCTGACCGCGCTGTGACGGCCTGGACCTGCGCTAAGCTACGCTATCGGCTATCATCCTCGCGCTGCCATCAATGCAGTCATTATTTACCGCGTCAGTAATGTACTATTAAACTTTTTCGTCGATACATAATGAGACGGTTTTATTTTAATGAAATTATTGAATCAAACCAAGTAGTGAAAAATAAAGTAGTAGACAGACACCAGGCTCTTGAAAAACTGCTAGAAATTGCACGTGTTTTCTTGTTTGTACCGAGTAACAAGTAACAAGTCAATCAGTAACAAGTAACAAGTTTTACCTTCTTTATACTTTATTGCAATTTTTTTTTGCAGAAAATAAATTTATTTTTCGGATTTCACGACAAATACTATACCTAGTAGGCAGGTTGGTACTCAAGTCGCCCGCATGCTTAACAAGGTAACACTTATGTGTTTGATCCAAGTTTGATTATTCAAACCTATCCGAATTCAACTGGCAATTTAGCCCGCCCACTGCCATTCCGCAGTAAAGCTTTTATCAGCAGATTTTTTAAAGAATCCTCTTTCCAGTTCTATTACATAGAACGTGTTAAGCGAAGCACATACAATACAACCCAAATTCGTTAACTTTTATAAATTGAGTTTTACCATTATTGACGTCATTTTGTAGAGTTCCATTCGCCTCTTATTGTTATACTGTCTGTATTCATACATTGTGATACAAAATCGGTGGTTTTGTGTCACAAATGTTTGTACGCTCTGAATTTCTGTAGAACTATCAAAATAAATAGTGATTTTGCTGACTCAACACATTTAGTTTTCATTTGAAACTCTAAGAAGCATTGGTTTTGGAATGCGTTTCATCCATTTCAGCACATTAATTTTATTGTTGGAACTTGAAACTGGCAACATTCCAACTAAAAGGAGTCACTGACCTGATTTTTTTTTCTATTTAACTGGACTGGCTGTCTGTATGATTTGACAGCAAAGTTCTTGTGCCTATTTGATTTTGACGTACAATGAAAATGGTGAATCTCCAGACTCCAGACTTTAGTACCATGTCCTTCACGCTATGCTCACGCTACGTCCTACAGCGCCAAAATGGCGGAAATCAAATAGGCACAAGAACAGTTTGACAGCAGCCAGTCCAGTGGAATATATAAAGGTCAATGAAAGGAGTGCATTGCTTTTAAGTATAATAGAGGTTGAATCTTAATTTTTTTTTTTTATTTATTTATATATTTAGTACACACAAAATTTTTACATGAAAAATAATGGACAGAAGAGTAGTACAAGGGCACAGCTTATTTCATATTGAAATTTCTTCCAGCTGGCCCGGGACAGGAAATAACATTGAGAAGGGCAGTCTGTGTGTATCTTGAAGTACAATACGATATATATAATTTCCGCCTTGCAAACATTCTGTAAGTCATAAATGAAAATGCTGTAGGAAAAGATTCTATGAACTTTAAAATTTGTTGAAAAGACTTTACCTTCACCAACAGTCGCAATATCACTGAGTAGTGTCCGGTCACGTACAAGTTTTACAAGAAAATGTTGAAGCGTCAAAAAGTTAACTCGTCGAGCGCCCTCTACCTTCATATCTCAGACACTCAGATTGCTTATGAATGTTTCATTATGATCCCAAACTGCCCTTGAGTTGAGAAGAGTTAATATGATGCGAACTCCCGACAGCATTGAAGTTTCTTACTGTCAGTGATTGATACGAAGCGATTTTCGTTTTGATCAAACCCACTCATAAATAAACCATCATCGCCACGTTATCACGGGCGCTTTTGAACATTCCAGCTATCACTCAATGAAATCTTTAGTCAACAAACGCCATATTGCGAACAAAACACAGTCGATCACAGTACCTACAAAGAAAAAATTCACAGATTTTACAGTCCCCGCAACAAGAATCGGAGCATTGAAAATGAACACAAAAATTTTCGAAAATCCAAAATAAAATCAAATGCAAAATCCTATTATATTTTTAAAGTTACCTGTTATAGGTAGTACTTACCTATTTATTTTTACGATTGTGACACTCGGCTCCGCCTCGTGTCACAAAAGCGCCCGCTGGCTGACTGCCTCGACGCAGCCGAAATAATATTAAACAATTTTCAAAATTCCTACGAATGCACTTCTCGTCTGCTTCTGCATCTTTTAACACTATTACCATGACGATCGGTCAATAATCATAGAAGCTACATCACTTTTTATGTACGGAAACAGCCGTTTTTCTACAATTCCAAATCTAAAGGGACCACCTACAGGTCACAATTATAAACCGATTTTCAAAATTATTTCGCCATTTGATAGCTAAACTAATACCCTAGGACCCTTTTTTTCATTTTTTCTTAAGTCGGTATTTTTTCTGAAATATTTACAATTTAGTAAACAAACATCCCCCAAAAAACCCGGAATTTTTAGAATTTCGCAAAATTCCAAAAAAAGTTACCAGTAGATTTTCAAAATTCAAACGTTCACACGTGTCTCGATAAATTCTCCAACTTTTATTACTATTTTCATTTCGATCCTCCCAAAATCCTCGGAGATATGGGCAAAAATACGTCTCAGGCGATTTGCATCTGATAACCATTTTCAATGGTAAAATATAAAATACTTAAGTTACTTACACATGAAAGTTTAGTCTTTAAAGACTAAACTTTCATGTGTAAGTAACTACAAAGTACTACAAAGTAGTTGTGTAAGTAAGTAAAGTAACGCAAGTGAATTTGGATTTTGGCAGTTTACATAGAAGTGCCTTAAGCTGCCGTAGTGAAAGGTTGTGTTTGTTACCGGTATTCCTGTCTCTGAACACAAGTGCTTGTGGGTGTACCGACACTATCTAAGCGAATGGACTTTAAGCCAGCGTTATCTCATCAATGTGAAGAATTAACTTCGACATTCGAATGCAACACCTTTACAGATGCCAGACAATCGATTAAGATGAAATAGCTATATAATTATTGAACATTTTGATTTTAGGCATTTACAATTTTTTAAAGTATTTTTTCTAAAACATTTATTACCTTAATATAAAAATAGCATTGTAAATGCCTAAAATCAAGTATCAAGATTTTAAAAAGTTTGAATTTTTTAAAGGTTACAGATTTGGAGCCTTTAATAGACAAAATAGTAGACCGTCTGCCGTCTCTGTCATACCTGAGCCTGCTGAGCAACAAGGCGTGCCCTAACGAGCTGTCCGACGTCGACAAAGATGACTCCGACTACCAAAGATATAGGTCAGCATTAAATTACTAATTAATTCACATGTTTCAGTGCCGTTTCACATTATTAAAGTAAGCATTCTTTTCCAACGGTCGAATCAAGCGCTGGAATGCTGTGAATGTGAACCGTCACTGAAACATGTGAATTAACTATACCTATTTATTTCCATCTTCCACCTTCGTATAGTTATAGTAGGTAGAGGTACCCCGGTGGCAAGTTCGAAGGGGGCAGATGGGAATAAATAGGTGCCTTCGACCACGGAGGTGGTGAACGCCACCTATTAGTGCCAACCACCACCCCGGTGGCGGAGCTTGAAGGGGGCAGATGGGAATAAAAGAATAACAAAGACCTAAACTGCATACATATTGACTGTGCCTGCGTTGCGTTTTGTGGAAACCACAGAAAAACCACTCTGACAAAAAAGTTTCACAGTACACACAGTAGGTTACAGCTGGTGCCGACAAGCAATAAATATTTATTGCTAGTTGCCCATATGAAAAAATTCGATACGAAAAGCCACCCTTGTTGCCTTCACCAGGAAATTACAATACAATTGATATTTTTATGTGTGAAGGAATATCTTCCGCTTATTTTGTTGAAAAAAAAGTACCTTTCGCTATTTAAAGAAACGAAGTGCCATTATTATAGGTAGATATTAGATTTTTATTATGAAATATGTATTCGTCATTAAAACATCTTTAATCTTTGAAGAAACTTTAATTTTATTTTTCCTTTACTTTTGACAATCGTAACTAAAGAAGCTGTTAGGCTGTTACACAAGGAAAGTTTCTCGCACGCAAGTGGCAAACAATTTTATGCGATTATCGCATGGCATAACTCGCCTTTCAATTCTCGCCTGCGGGTGTTTACATTATGGCAAAAACTTGTATTGATCAAGCGGTTCTTGAATCCGAGGATCACAGGTGAGACTTGCCTGACATAATATATTTACACTACAGGCAAGTATTCGTAGATTTATAGACGCATACGTTTCTTGACAGGTATAAACAATGCTCGGGAAAGTTTAAGTAGCGATAATTGTATGCAAGAGGCGAGGCTTGAAGCATCTGTTAACACTAGGCAACACAATTATTGGCAAGAAAAAATTGCCACTTGCGTGCAAGAAACTTTCCTTGTGTAACAGCGTCTTAATGCTCGAATGGCATGCCATTGCATTGAAACATTAAGAAAGCGAACTAAAATAAACAAGCTGTATAGCTCTAATAATACATAAGATGGTTGGAAATCGCAATGGATAACTAATCAAAACCATGAAAAGTACCTACTAAATATTATCAATAAAATATTAATTATCTTTTCGACTTAAATAGGCATATCGAATCAATTATTCATGTCGATCACATCAAAATTTCACAGAAAAATGAGTGTGCTTCTTTTTAGGGTTCCGTACCCAAAGGGTAAAAACGGGACCCTATTACTAAGCCTCCGCTGTCCGTCTGTCTGTCACCAGGCTGTATCTCATGAACCGTGATAGCTAGATAGTTGAAATTTTCACAGATGATGTATTTCTGTTGCCGCTATAAGAACAAATACTAAAAACAGAATAAAGTAAATATTAAGGGGGGCTCCCATACAAGAAACGTGATTTTTTTTGTTGTTTTTTGGTACGGAACCCTTCGTGCGCGAGTCCGACTCGCACTTGGCCGGTTTTTTTTTTGCAACACATTTTTTCTCCGTATAAAAAATTACTCGTAAATAAATAAAGTGGTTCGCTATTTGTACTACTACGTTTTTACTTATTTTAATAAAGGTATGATTCCGATCTCGGCAGCAAGCAGCAGTGCTGCCGCAGCAGTGCGCTCCAAATTGAACCGTAATGTTATGAAAGACGGCTCAATTTGAAGTGAGCGGAGAAGTGTCGCGGCTGCATAGCTATGAAGTGTCGCGGCTGCATAGCTATGCAGTCGCGACACTTCTCCGCTCACTTCAAATTGAGCCTTTTAATCATAATATTACGGTTCAATTTGGAGCGCACTGCTGCTCGCTGCCGAGATCAGAATCATACCTTGAGGATTTAAAAACTTTTACTTTATAAACTGTTACTGTGATTGTGCTTGAAAATCGCTTAGGCATTGCACCTTAGATACCTTTAATTACATCTATACCATCAACGAAAACTCAACAGGTACTTCGTCCTTCATAAAATAAAAAATCTCCGCTTCCTGGATTCCCGTCGGGTGTCGTCAAACGAGCGTTCGGAGGCGGAAAAGCGGGGCGAGTTCATGCGTGTGCGCCGGCCGCGTGACGTCACCGACACACCCCACACGGAGCACGGGGGACAACCCGCCAGAGCCCTGCCCTTGGACCTCTCCGCGTTGGGCAAACACAAAGGTATGTTTGATTATAATTTATCAATGCATGCATACCCATGTTTAAAGGCAAAAGCGGGGCTAGTTCATGCGTGCGCGCCGGCCGCGTGACGTCACCAACACACCCCACACGAATCACGGGGGACAACCCGCCGGAGCCCTAGCCTTGGACCCCTCCGCGTTGGGCAAACACAAAGGTATGTTTGATTATAATTTATACACTAGTATAACCCGGTCGAGTTAACTCGGGACCTGAAGCGCGACAGACCCCTCTCGTTTTCTGCTTGCCTCACGCCACTGTCATCATGCCAATAGCTTAAGTACATTCGTTAGCAATAATTATCGATAATCTATCGAAAACTTTCAAAAAATTTACACCAGTGTGGCGTGAGGAAAGGAAAACGCTTCAGGTCCCGAGTTCACTCGACCGGGTTGTATTGTAAGTAGCCTTATTTGGAGGCAAAAGCGGGGTGAGTACATGCGCGTACGACCGACCACGTGACGTCACCAACACAACCCACACTAAGCATGGGGGACAACCCGCCAGAGCCCTGCCCTTGGACCTCTCCACAAAGATCTCTACACAAAGATATGTTTGATTATAATTTATCGATGCATACCCATGTTTAAAGGCAAAAATCGGGCTGAGTTCATACGCGTACGCCGCCGCCGACCATGTTACGTCACTTTTTAATAAAATGAAAATTATTCTAAGCTACATGTCTAGCACCTAAACTCAGTAAACCCGACGCGACTACCCAAAATAATCTCGTTTAAGGTCGACAGAAGTACTACCTACTTTATTTTTTAAATACAGATTTGACAGTGACATTCTGTACTAAATATAGACATAATGGGAAACGATAATATGTGACAAGAAATTGTTATGAAATTGTACAAGTTTTCACTTCTAAGGCCGACTGTACCATGTTTCTTGTTCCACACAAATTATTTAGTTATTTAAAGCAGCTTTTTTTCATTTTATTTTTATTAATTGACCATTTCTTCGGCAGGAGCCTACGGCAAGTGTCATTACAAGTATACTGGCAAGCACTCCGAGGGTAACAGGTTCATAGTTAACAGCGATTTGTGACCGAAAACTAAACAAGTCACTGTTTGTAGTACGTAAACATAAATTAAGTTATACAACTTAAAATAATATGCCCCGTAGGGCATTCAAACTGTCAAGTTATAAATCTTTGTAACCATCCCGTGACCACGGCCCCCTGAGACAGTGTCGAATCGAAACATCTCGCGTCGGGAAATCAAAAAACCAATAAATCCAAACTAAATAATTCCAAAACAACACCTGAATTAACTATCTTATTCGGCAGCTCACAACTTTGTCTGCGTGGACAGTTTTTTTTTACTCTGAATTAAAGGTACGGTCGGGTCCATTAATATCTTGGCACTTTTGAACACGTCAACCTTTATGCCTTTGTAATAAAAGTCAATATCTTGTCAAACGTGCCAACATATTAATGGACTCGACTGTACCCTGTGTCCTTTTCTATAACCCTGATAACGTGTATTTAAATTCATGTTTATGGGTTGAGTAATTTAGGCGTGAAGGCATAACAAACAAACAAAGTTACTTTTGCATTTATAATATTAGTAAGGATTAACAGCGCTATGAAATGCTCTACGGCATAATAATTTTTAATGTTTTCAATTATTCCCAGTAAAGTTTGTAATTTTGTATAAGTAGGTAGGTAGCGTCGTTTTACGATAAGTACCTACTTGAATACTATTGCATAATCTGTACCTAGGCTTTAACCGTGCCATTAAATATAGTAATTATACATCGTGTTAAAAAATTAATCCAAACATCAAACTGAACAACTTACTTATAGGACCAACTCTGGAATCGCGAAAAAAAATCGGCTGTTTCATACCAAAATTAACGACGAAAATATTAAAATGTATGAAGCGGCAGATTTATTTTTCGCGATTTTATAGTTAAGCACATATTAAAAGTTGTTTAGTTTTATGGCCCGAAGAAACAGATTTCCCATTCATTTACACGTTTTATATAAAGGGACCAAGGAATATAATAGCTAGTAAGTGAAGGAATTAAGGATATTTTATATATGGGTATCCTTGATCGAAGTTGTAGTCACAAGTTAAAAGAATAAGGAATGTAAATATTTAAATTAGTCAAAATAAAATGAACTATTAGTCTGCTAGAAATACGAGTATGACTATTTTCGAATTGGATTTTTTTCTCGAAAATTTTGTGTGTGCATACTTTGTTTTGATTACTTACGTAAGTTGTAATTGTAAAGTCATACTTTCACATTGTAACTAAGTATAGTAAATATAAATAAATATTTTTGCTAAAATATTCTACTATTTACCATAGAGTTAAATATATCTATAAAGAAGATATATAAGTATACTAACTGTTTGCCTTTATATTTTTCATAGTTGCAATTTATTTAAATAAGATTATTATTCCGTTCTACTGCATTTTGCATATTATTTTAAATGATAATTGATGAATGTATCAAGTGAATCTTATTTTTATACATGCATTTATTTTGGTTGTTATACTTAGTACCTAACTAAGTAAATGTGTAATATTTGTTATGAATAAATTTTACTTTGTAAATGTGGTTTAATTTACTTTAAATCCCTTAACATTTTTTTTATTCTATTATTCCTTCCTCTTCATAATAATTGTTATGGTTAGTAGCAATCTAATTAATGTAATGTCGCAATAAACAGGTAACACACACACACACAAAAGGAGAAAAGAAAATGGTTTATTATTATTTATTTATTATTAACCATTATAAAAATAAGCGAATTCAAAATATCACCTCATAACAATCACTTGGTATATTGACAGCACTTCTGAAAAACCTCAGGATCAAAATAACAATTTAGGTTTTTAGTTACAATTTCTTTGATAGAGACATGGCGACTGACTTGACTTCCAGGTAAGATTCAACACACTTCATCCCGCTGAAATACAAAAAAAATATAAGTACATAAAATACTTACTGGATATAATTATTTTACTTATTTTTTAATTCGATAAGAATTCAAACAAAATCTTACTTTTCTCTGCCAACCCCAGATTCTTTGAATCCTCCGAATGGAAGTTGTGCGCCAAAAGCCAGGTATGTGTTGACCCTGAAATTAAACATTTCAATTTAAATTATTTTTTTACACGTACTTCATTGTCATCTGGATGAGTTGCACGACACCTATTTCCTTCCCCTTGTAGGGATATACACGAATTCACTATGTGCCGTAAGTCCAAATTCGGGTACTTTATTCCCTATTCACTTTTTCTCACTTCCATTGGCACAGACAGTGTCTAGAGGACCCAAAAGTGTAGATATTTGGGATTTGACCCCGTGACCCCACTGGTGGCCTAAGTAGGTGACCTCTAGGGTCAGCTTAAACTGAGACCGGCATTCGACTCCTTTTAACGAGAGTATCTAGTTCAAGTTTCAAGTCGATCGATGGATAAATCACTGAGATATAAGCATCTAAAGTTCCGAAAAACCTTGAAAAGAGCCAAAAACTCCTCAAAAGACACCCCTACAATCCGAACTTGGGCCAACTTTGGGCAAATTGTTTTTCACTCCTCTTTCTCTAAAAGTACGTCATTGTAAGGTACAAGAGCCAGGATAAAATAGCAAAATTACCCCTAGTGGATAAAGTTTTTTCTTTTTTAATGTTTGTCTATTACCAATGAGCCTACTAAAACGAAAAGTCTTTATTCATAATCACGAATAAAGACTCGCTCGACTTAATACTGTTTCTAATTTTTATTTTTAAAAAAGGAACTAATAGCAGCGATCTCTTCGGTGAAATCATAGACTTATTTATACTCTGTGACTTTAAGTTTGATCGTAGAATGCGTGCATTGTGTTTCTTAGCTGCTACAGTAGAAATTAAAAAAGGCGCAAAATCTTTAGAATTTTTCTCTAATAGGTACCAAACTGATTGAATTTTGTGACTGTAAGTAATAGGAATGAAATAATTTTAATCTTTTGCCGTCAAACACAAATCATTTATTTAAATACTGTATGAAAAGTTTATGAAGTGGAGGATAGAAAAACGAGTGGATTCGTTTACGGAAGTATAAACTAGGTATTCAATATTGTATTTTATTTTCTCGCAATCGTAGTGAAAAGTAGAGTGTAACACACGACGCTAAAACCCATTGTAACTCGGTTTCTATTTATTCCCTCTCTAAAGCTCGGGAATAAAACTACCTCGTATGGAATGGGTCATTTTAGCGTCTTGTATAACAATCTACTAATTCTTTTCCTTTAAAGTATACATACTGCAGTTTTATTTCACCGAGTGCCAACCGGGAACTCGAACGGAAAGGACCAGGAAAAATCTCAGTTTAAGCTGACCCTAGATGTCACCTCCCTACTTAGGTCACCAGTGGGGTCACGGGGTCAAATCCCAAAAATATACCCTTTTGGGTCCTCTAGACACTGTCTGTGCCGATGGAAGTGAGAAAAAGTGAACAGGGAAATGCGATAGTGGGCACCCCGCTATTGAATCGAATAAAGTTCCCGAATCTGGACTTACGGCACATAGTGGAATTGCATTGCATCGGTCCGGCCTGTCGATTCTGTAACCAAACTAGAACCTCATAGCCTAGGAAGTAGTGGCAAAAGGTCAAAATTTTTCATTAGATGAATTCACTTGGCACATATTTAGCTTAGGTAAAACTGAGCTGATTTAGCCCGGTAGCCATCCTCCCCCCCTTGGCAGGTAGTGGGGGGTGATATTCAAAGTTTCACGCCGCCGCACTTCAGACAAAAAATCATATCTCCTTCAATATACCTATCACCTCGAGTGTGGTATCATTTTATGATAAATTAGGGATAGGGGACTCATTTTTGAGACATTTCATGTACAGTTTCATAGAAAAAAGGTAAAATATAACGGATAGTATCAAAATCTCTTTGCTATTTTTTTATTTAAGAGCCGGTATCTTCGAAAATACTAATTTTGTGTAAAGAAAAAAAATATTGTATTAAAGCAAATTTATTCAGCTTTTAAAAAATAAATACTTTATATATAGGTATCGTACAATGTCTATCTGAAAAAAAAACGAACATGGTATGCGACGGTGTTTCCCAACGTTTCCAAGAGCCAGTATTAGATGGTTTATGTCATGCAAAATGTATAGAACACAAACTTAACTCTGTAGCAAGCATAAAGAAATTCATTTTTGAGTCATTTAATTTTATAGACATTGAAAAAAAAATATATTGCTAAAAGTATCAAAAAATGTTTTGCTATTATTTTTATTCAACAGTCAGTATCTTTGAAAATACAAATTTTGTGCAGAGAAAAAAAAAATAGACTTAAAGTACACTTATTCAGCTTTAAAAATATGTATACTTTATATATAGTTATCTTACAATGTCTCTCTGAAAAAAATCGAACACAGTATGTGACAGTGTTGCCAAGAATTTCCAACTGCAAATATAAGTTGGTTTTTTCATACAAAATGTATAGAATACAAACTTAACTTTGGTATATTTTGTCGCTTATGTTCTTACGGTCTTACAATCTCTCTCAACTATCCTACGGTCTAATACATACTTAGATCTTTTTGTGGAAGTCATAACGACTATACAAAAAATTAGACATACTTGTTCTCAGTACGAGCAAGTCATAAAACGACGACGCGACGTGGCGTCAAAAGATTAGACCTCAAAACTTAATTTGGTAGAATATTTTCCTACCTGGGTCAGGTAGGAAAATATTCTACCAAATTAAGTCTAAAGTGCAAATAATGTTTAAATTATAATTATTAGGTACCCCAAGGACCTAGGCATATAAATATATCGTAAAAATGAAACTATTGTTGCATTAAGTGTGATGTTGTCAATATTTATTTATTTATTTATTTATTAAGTATTTTTATACACTTGTGAGCTGAAAAAAATGATTAACAGGCTTATTTTCATACAAACGAGGTAACTTTAAAGCTTTGGTTCTTCGCTCAGGATTAAACGAGGTGTTATCTGATGATGGCAGTTTAAAGAATGGATGGCGGAGACTTATAATGCTAAAGAAATGGAACGGATTAGATAAGTCATTTAGCTCAGGGTTGAACTTAAAAAAATAACAAGCGAAAATTTTAAAGTATGGAAAATGTAACACTCAACACTCTAGACGGTCTCTGGTGTAAACGACTCTTCTGATCCGTTGGGTTTCTTTTGCGATCTGTGCCTTCTCCATTCATTCTTTAAATTACCCCGTTTAATCTTGGGCGGAGAACCAAAGCTTTAAAGTTACCTTGTTTGTATGAAATAGGGCTGTTGTTCCATTTTTCTGCTCACGAGTGTATAAAAATACTCAATGCAACAGTAGTTTTATCTTTACGATATATTTGTATGCCTAGGTTCTTAGGGTACCTACCTATTATGATTTAAACACTTTTTGCACTGTAAACTTAATATGGTAGGATAGGACGTTTTCCTACCTGATCGTTTTGAGCTGATCTTTTGACGCCACGTCGCGTCGACGTTTTGTGATTTCCTCATTCTGAGATCAAGTCTGTCTATTTTTTTCAATTGTCGTTATGACTTCCACAAAAAAATTTAAGTATAAATTAGACTGTACGATAGCTGAGAGAGACTATAAGACCGTAAAAACATAAACATCAATTGGCCGCAAAGTTAAGTTTGTACTCTATACAATTTGTATGAAAAACCAACTTAACTTGAAATTAAAGACGTTTGGAAACACCTTCGCATACAATCTTCGATTATTTGTCAGATAGATATTGTATGATAACTATATATAAGTTTGTATGTATTTAAAGCTGAATAAATTTACTTTAAGATAGTATTTTTTTCCTTTGCATAAAATTTGAATTTTCAAAGATACCAACTGTTGAATAAAAAAAATAGCAAACTGATTTTGATAATGTCGTCAATATAGTAAAATATATCACTTTTTTTCTATGAAACTGTACATTAAATGTCTCAAAAATGGCTTCCTCACTCAAGGTGGTAGGTATATTGAAGGAGATATGATTTTTTTTCTGAAGTGCGGCGGCGCGAAACTTTGAATGCCACCCCCCCCTTACCTGCCAAGGGGGGGCGGATGGCTACCGGGCTAAATCAGATCAGTTTTACCTAAGCTACATATGTGCCAAGTGAATTCATCTAATGACAAATTTTGACCTCGCCATACATGAGTGCCACTACTGACTGGGATATCACTTTGAATCTCACTTCACTGCGCGGGAATTTTAAATCATAAATAAAATTAAATAGCTACCTAAAACCTTCTGCAGTCAAAATTTATACGAAGTGAAGTGAGATTCGATATGAGATACGAGTTCGGTTACATCCAGCAGCTTCCCTCGACCTTCACCAGCCCCCTGATTACGTAACTCTGTTGCTGATAATTCTCGATTGAAATCAATTGAAACAGCAGGTACGTTGCTGCTTTAAATAAGATAGTTGTCACATCGGTTCTTACTAAAGCAGCAATGTAACTGCGATTTATGTCAGCGTTGATTGCAACAAAGTTTCAAAATCAGCCCCCAGGGGGTCAAGTCTGCTAATGTTTTCGTCAAAATCGTAGTCAATGGTGTTCTAATGGTAATGCTTTTTGACACAGTTATTTTTCTTTAAACCCAAAATCAAGACACAATATGTTTTCGTTTTGGGTTTAAGAATCACAATGTGTTTCAGTTTTGGGATTAAGAAACAAGAACTGTGTCAAAAAGCATTACCATTCAAACACCATTGAGCTACAATTTTGACGAAAACATTAGCAGACTTGACCCCCAGATCGTTTGACCACCCAATCGTGGACCTACCCACGAGAGTCCTTCGGTGCGCGGTCACCATTCCAGAACTAACATTCAAAAGTATGAAATAGCACGTACCACACGACACCAGCTTCCACGTGTTTGGAGAACTGCAGAGCGGTATTGAGGTTGGTGGTGAAGATCCCAGCCGCCAGGCCGTAGCTGGTGTTGTTGGCGCGGTCTAGCACCTCCTCTAGGGTGTCGAACTTCAGGATGCTTTGGACGGGGCCGAAGATCTAGAGCAGAGTATTAGAAGTAGGTAGGTAGGTACTAATCTGGTCAAATGCATAATGCTAACAGTGTTCTAGAAGGCTGGTCACCTATATTTTATAACATCGGTGCGCTTATGGTCTTTGCACATTTCACCAACTCTACTTCGAATCCACTCATGTAAGGCATTGAAATAGAAGATATCGTTTATATTACGGTGGGGTTTTCGCCATACAACAAGGTGTACGACTCGACGCATCGTCCACGCGTTGTGCACTCTTACAACTCGTGGACAATCGTATACCTTATTATTTAACTTTAAAAATTGTTTCATACCATGAACGAATTAAATCATAACTAACACGACATAATGTAGAGCTCGAGATGGAGTTGAGTCGGCCGGCATCGAGTTGTGTAATGTGCGAAGACCTACATATTAATTACGACAGGACTTAGTACCTACATCACAGTCTGTTTCTATTATTTCTCTTACACTTATGATATTGTGTACTATTACGACGGATTGTTTAAAGATCTGGAAACAAAGTCCCTCCATTCCACTAAGCTTATAAGTTAGTAATCCTATTAACACTCTCAAGAATAAACCGCCACAAAACTTTGAACAACTTTGTTGCAAGCAACGGCTATGTTGTTCAAGTTTGTAGTTTCAAGCAACCTTACTGTTTTGTTAATAATTTTAAGTTATATTGACCAATATTTTTACACACTTGTTTATTATCTAGACATAGTACCTACATACCTACTCGTAGTCAGTTCATTTTAATGGCAGTATTGAATTCATCTTAATAATATCGTTAAGAATACACTAGTATTCTACTGCACAACTATGTGCAGTATTTTTTTATTTGTTACCAATTTAAATATGTAAATCACTAATACCTTACGAGGTCATGCTCATGATGTAATGTAACGAATACAATTTGTAACATTATGTTGTGAATAAATGAATATGAATATATTGACAAAAACTTTACAGGGGTTAAAATGGTCTTACCTCCTCTTTGGCAATAGTCATGTCATCCTTAACATCGGCAAACACGGTAGGTTGGATGTAGTAGCCAGTGGTACCGACTCGCTTCCCCCCGGTCAGCAGCTTCGCCCCCTCCTTTTTACCCTGTTCGATGTAGCCCAAAACTTTCTTGAGCATCACCTCATCTACCTGTGAATTTTAAAAAGATTCCTTGCATTTTGAGTTCCGTTCTTCAAAAGAAATACAGAATCCTTTTTAAATCGCTTGGTTCTATCTGATAATTTTTTTTTTCGAATAAAGGGATATAAGTAGCTACGTGAATTTATTACTTTACATACCTACTACTTACATACACCATCTTACACATCCTACACATTTCTGGCATAGTGTATGTAAAGATACTTCAGGACTAGTCTTGCTTATAGATGTGAAGGCGGTTGTTATCATAGTCAGCCAGCCGGTTACCAGCCGCTTTTTTCGCTGACTACGGTGATCACCCATAAACAGCGGCTGTCTACGGTTGAAGACATGTCATTATGTTTTATTGAATCTGTTGTATGTTCTAAGTGATTATTTTTATTTATCTACATACTACCTACTTACTTTATACATTACTTCAGATTTAATAATTCAGATAAGCGCTCTTTCCTATTTCTTAGTTGCGTCGATGTTATTTTAAAATACTTAACTTTTGAATTTGATGTTTCATCTTACTCGGGCTGATCACATTAATACCAAAATCACGAAAAACAAAACGGACGTCGTAGGTACACATGTGAAACTTTGCGAAACGTCAAGCTTTGCGAGCCTTGCATTAACCTACTTATTACGAGTAAGTATACAATAATAATAATAAAAATGGCGAAAACGGAGTTTTATACCTACAGATTAAATACTAATTATATCGTATAACTAAGTAGGTACATTAGTTTATTATCTGTCTTGTTGAAGGAAATTTCAAAATACCTAATTCATAATATTTAACATTTTATGTTTTAAACCACATCAGAGTAGGTAATTACTTTAGTAAAAATAACTTTTTTTATATAACGGCTTGTATTTATAACAATTTCTATTCAGAAACTGTAAAAATTGTAAGACCTTTTGGTATTGAGTCGGATAAGCAGCCGGTTGACAGCCGCTGTCTATACGATATTACCGGCTGCTTTGGATAACTACCCGATAACAACCGCTGTTTTACAACTATATATACTAGGATAAGCAAGACTATCCTCAAGTTTCCTATTGTAAGATGAGTAACTAAATGGCTTATTATTATAATCAAATCACCTGGGGTCCGTGCTGCGTGGTAGGATCCGCAGGGTCACCCATCTTGAGTGTCTGCGCGTACTTAACGGCCGCTTCGACGAACTTGTCGTATATGCCCGCCTGCACAAACAGCCGGGACGCCGCCACGCACACCTGCCCCTGGTGGGCGAACACGCCGTGGGCCGCGAATGGGACAGCTATGTTCACTGGGCGGGAACAGTAAAATAATAAGGGGGGGTGGGACTAGTAGGCTGTGCCCACTCCAGAACAGTCTGGTGCTCTGAAAACATATCTAGTCATTTATTTATCTTTGAAAAAGTTCAATAGTGTGAGTGAGGCAGCCTATCTGAGCTACAAAATGTGAAAACGCTCTTAACAGACAAAATAATAATAGTGCTTGCAGTAAACCAAGAAAAAGCTAGATATTAAATTTATTTTATTACTTCTTGTATTCTTGTAGATAAAAATGAAAATTTTACTGAAGATAAATATGGAACAGTTTGAATACCACTTTTCTTTTTCCACTGTCGAAATCGTGATTATTCGTAGAGGTCGGGGAAGAGTTTTGATTTATGGGGTCATGAATAACATGCCATTATATTTTATTGCTTTTGAAAGCAGTTAGAGAAATATGAAATAGATTAAAAAAATATGTAAGTGGGTAGGTAGGTAGTTATATCGTTTTAAAGAATGTGAAGGAAAAAAAAATTTATTTTATTCTTATAGGTAGGGACAGTGGGGGTACAATGGAACGAAAAAGTTATTTCTATTTTTATAAAAATCTGTGCTTCATATATTTTAATTTTTTTTTTATAATGAATCAAGTACACTTCTTACACTATCGATTGACTACAAATTTGAGATTCATAATTAACCTTAAACTTAAGAAAAATGAATTTTTGCAAAAGCCCTCTTCTGTTCCAATGTGCCCCAGGTCTGGGGTACAATGAAACTGTACCTGGGGTACATTGGAACAAGACTAATAACTACGTGAAATGTATCATTTATTAACCAAGTTTAAACTTGTTTAACACCCTTTCAGGGAATGAATAGATATTGCTCTGGCGTTTTGTTTTCCTTGCCAAGTTTGGACTTGGCAGCACGAGCTCTATATCTGAAATTGACACCACTGCCATATCGGGTTCCAAAGGGAAATAAAAACTATTATCAATTTTGGCGCATATATAACTAATGTCATTTTCGTTATTTTGGTCAACATCCGATAATAGTTGTCCGATGAAAAATTTAATTTGCTTTGGGGAAATTTAGTTTCATAGTACCCCGTTCCGTTGTGCCCCATAGGGTCTCGGAAATTTCAATCGCTAACTTACAAATTGAAGGTATGTTTTCTACTTTACACTTAACTGCATTTGACAGCTAAAATGTTGAACATTCAAAGAAAAGAATACCACTTGCAGAAAAAGTTATATAGCAATATAACTTTTTCTTCAAAAACGAAAGTTCTTCAGTTAGAAATTTCAACTTTTTACTGTTAAAAACAATTTTTTTCTTCTCCTGACTTTAGTCTCACAAACCGGCCATTTTTGACTGCGTTATCACGTGGCACATGGGTCGCTGTAATTGGCCCAAAAGAAAGCGCGCGGATTCATTAAAAATTTAAAAAGTTGTCGTGGTTGTTTCATTGTGCCCCGTGTACCATTGTGCCCCCACTGTCTCTAGGTACTCGTAGTAGTACCTAATCGTAAGTTGTTTACGCAAAACTGTAATTCTTTATGAAAAATATCCCAGTAATCCATTACAAGATATCGATAGCGAAGCTACACACAATAGGTAGTGGCTTGAAGCACCCTGTAGATTCTACTACTTACTTAAAACTACCGCACCTCACCATGTAGCGTAAGGTGCATCCCATTCCAAATTCCCATCCCATAGACAAGGTGTTTGGTAAAAGCCTTCTAAAGCCGAATATGGTAGATAGGGGCCATCAAACTGAACAACTTTACTATGGGACTAACTCTGAAATCGCGAAAAAAAATCAGCTGTTTCATACATTTTGATATTTTCGTTATTAATTTTTGTATGAAACAGCTGATTTTTTTTAGCGATTTCAGAGTTGGTCCCACCCATAGTAAAAGATGTTCAGTTTGATGGCCCCTATCTACCATATTATTCGGCTTTATAAGGCTTTTACCAAACACCTTGTATACCGAAAGTGACACCCTCTGTCTGAGGTTTTATTTAATATGGATTTTTGAAGACACATAAGTACCTATGTCTAGTATAGAACCTATCATTACATTACATTCCCACGTAGTCATTTGCAGAAGTATGTGTCAAAAACGTCCCCATTATAAGTTTTGCTATTACTTCTAAAAATGACTACGACTACAAGGCGAGGGAAAATCTTCTAAAAATACTAGATAATGCTATGGGTCTTAAAACTTCCACGTTTGTTGAATTTATAAATAATATTCACCGCGGCGCCACTTTCAGTCTGGGTGGGTACCGCTTAGTGCAAATATGTGATTTAATTAATGCATAGCACGTCAACTCACGGTCCGCGTCGTCCATAATAACCAGCGGGCTCTTGCCGCCCAGCTCCAAGGTGATACGCTTCAGGTTGTTCACTCCGGCCGCTTGTTGGATCAGCTTGCCTACCTGCCATGATGAGTATTTTTATAGAAAGGAATTTCACGTATAGCCTATTCAATTAAAAGAGAAAAATATACTGCTCCGCGCAAGGAACTATGAAGATAGGTATCTTGACGACTACTTATATTCACGAGTCAACTACGCGCGCCTTCTGACAAATACTATGCCAATGTGAAAAACATTGCATAGTACACCTAATGTTTCGCTATCGTGCATGAATAGAGATGTGCCGGGCGGAAAGTTCCCAACTGCCGGGAATATCCAATCTTGCCGGCAGCGCCTTGGCCTAATAATGTAAAGCGGGTCTCAAACACGACGAATATTATTATTGTTTAAAAACATGCAAACCTCAACGGATCCTGTGAAAGATATCTTCGCGACGTCAGGGTGGAGTGTGAGCGCGGCCCCGGCCGTCTCGCCGTACCCTGGGACCACGTTCACCACGCCCTTGGGGATCCCAGCTTCAGCCAGGAGTGCTGCTAGCGCTAAGGCTGTCAAAGGGGTCTGCTCGGCTGGCTTAACAACTACCGTGCAACCTACAACCAAACGATAGTGGAAATATAATGGAAAATGTTGAAAATTATAAATGTTTACAAAATACTACCCTGCTTTCCAGGACTTTACTGTATTTTTTTGCAAACGTATAATAATCATCATCCATTTAGGAATGATTTTGGGTAACTCCATCCCAGGGGGTAAAATAGGGGATGTGAGCGAGCAGCCTCGTGCGAGGCTATGTAGCGGCACGCAGCACATAGTAAATGTCCTGCCTTGCGAGGCAGCCTGCTTGGTAGGGACCCGTCTAAGCACGTAGAAAGAACTGATCGGATTTTAATGAAATTAAAACAGAATACTTTCCATCCTAGTTAAAGCTTCCCTAAAGATTTTCTCGACTGTCATCTTTCTAGTGACATTATATTTTAGTTACCTGCGGCTAAGGCGGTGCACACTTTGTTTACAAATATGACTATCGGTCCATTCCACGGCAAAATGAGACCGCATACACCAACGGGCTGCTTCAGTGTATAAGTAAACATTTCGCCATCTGATAAAAAAAATAGAAGGTCAAAATTGTTTTGCATTTTAAACAGTAGGTAGTTGCCAAGTGTACAATAATGCACTAAATTAGCATCAAAACAATACCTAGGAACTTTAAAACAAAAATAGGTTTTAGACAATTTATGCATCAAAAAACATGCAGCTAAGAAAATAAATGGAAATCAGCAAATCTTTTTGGAGTTTAAAGGTTTCACAGGTTACGGATATCGCACAAAAAATATAGGTAAGTAAAAAAACCGGCCAAGTGCAAGTTGGACTCGCGCACGAAGGGTTCCGTTCCGTACGATTATCTGTAGGTAAGTATACAACATTGTTGTATGGGAGCCCCATAATTTATTTTATTTTAATTTAACTACCTAAGTATTTATTTTTGAAGTGAATATACCTACAATTAAATATTTTGCCAATATTTTAAGCGTCTACCTGTTGCTGTTATTAATATCAAACAAAAAACGGCAAAAAAATCACGTTTGTTGTATGGGAGGGAACTACAATTTTGACAAAATCGTAAAAAATCCTAAGTAAATATATAATTTGTGTCGAAACCTGTGAAAAAGGCCCAAAAATCTCACCCATCGGAATGGTCTCGCCTTGGATCTTGTCAGCTAAACTGGCCAGATAGCGGATGCTCGGGAGGATAGATCCATTCATCATGACCTTGCTGAAGCCGCAGACCATGCCGTTGTTGTAGGTCTCCAGACTGGACAGGTAGGCCTGGTCCCTCTCCACCAGGTCGGCGAACTTGTTGAGGAGTCGGCCACGCGCGGATGCGTCCAGTAGTCGCCATTCAGAGTTGCGGTGGAACGCTGCCTTGGCTGCTGCCACTGCTGCGTCTATGTCAGCCTGTATTGTGAATGTGCGAACTTGTAATGAGTATGTACCTATACTGCCGTTCTTATGAAGAGTGCAATAACTTGGTTTTGGCTACTTTCGAGCTAATCGCAATTAAATATTTATTTATTGTTTTGTGTATATCTTCGTAACTATTCTAAATATTAACTTGAAACTTTTAATATACGACAGATAAAATTATACAGAATTTAATGTAATACATGAGATCCATTTTTGGATGACGTTTTGAAGCCATGATTATTATTTAATTTAACCTCGCTATTGATACAATAGCTCATGAAATCTTGCTACAAAACTTGGAACATTATGGGATTAGAGATACAAACTTGAGGCTTTTTGAATCCCGTTGTTTGTTACGAAATACTTAAAAAAATTATAATGTTTCTTTAAAAAAGCGTATAAAATTAGTTCTCATAAAAAGCTTTAAAAAAATTTTTAACTTTGATGTTTAGTAACTTCATATACAGGGTAATTTTCCGACCCCTTTACAAAATGAAATATAAGTTCAAGGGAGTAATAAAAAAAAATTAGATGAGATAATTATGTTTTTTTTCTTTTTAAATTCACAGTTTTTAGCCACTTTTTATGTCCAAAAAATTTAGCCGCGCACGCTCACCCTCGCGCAAGCGACGCGAGCGGGGGAAGGCGGGTAGCGGGAGGGGAGCTCGTGCGGGTCGACCGTGCGATGCGCAAACAGTGACAACAATTTCAATTTGTATAGGGAAAAGTTTGGGGTAAAAATGTAAAAAAAAAAATTTTTACTTTACAAATTGGTTGTACTGCTGTTATAAAATAACCTGACAAAATTTGAAAAGGTGTCCAAAAATGACCCTGTATAATAGCTATTGATTTGCCAGTATAGTCTAAAAGACAAAAAAACCGGCCAAATGCGAGACGCACTCGCGCACGAAGGCTACGGAACCCTTCGTGCGCGAGTGGCAAAAGTGGCAAAAGAATCACGTATGTTGTATGGGAGCCCCCCTTAAATATTTATTATATTCTGTTTTTAGTATTTTTTCTTATAGCCGCAACAGAAATAATTCATCATCTGTGAAAATTTCAACTGTACCTGTTGTTGTTATTAATATAAAGTAAAAAACGAGAAAAAAATCACGTTTGTTGTATGGGAACCCCCCTTAAATATTTAATTTATTCTATTTTTATTTGTATATAAAATTTCAGCTGTATAACTATCACGGTTCATGAGATACAGCCTGGTGACAGACAGACAGACGGACAGCGGAGCCTTAGTAATAGGGCCCCGTTTTACCCTTTGGGTACGGAACCCTAATGATCCTGATTATGGGCGGAATGCGTGGACTTCAGCTTCGTTGAGGGTCTTTTATGTAAAAAGACCCTTTATAATATTTATAAGGGAAGGAACCTTTTACTTTGGGATGTTTTTAGACAATCCGTTATAGACACGTGCAAATCAGTATTTTGTAATGTGATGTGATGCATGATAAGCCAAAGTTCGTAGTTCGTACCACGAACTTAGGACTTAGTAATTACCTACTCAAATGAAAAAACAATAAAACAGTCGGTCAAACTTCAAATTACTTAAACAAAGTAATAAATGTAGAGGTGTAAAAAACTGTAGTTGCAGTAAAAACAATTCGCTAGTCATAATGACTGACTACTGGATATTTATGCTTAATCATGGTGCGATTGTAATTTATGAATCCATGTTTACCATACATACCACACCCTATCAAGCAATTAGGTGTAATAACCGCAGCTGATGGTGTAATGTTGTTATTGTGTTATGTTGTTTGTTACAAAGAAGGATGGATGTTAAATGTTAACTAAAAGATTTTTGCATTCACAATGCTACCTATTTTAGAATGCTAGAATGCTACCAATTTGGGTATCAGATGTGTGTAGGAACTATAAATGCTATAAATAAACTTTATTGATGATATTGTAAGTAAATTAAATGAGAAATTTAAAGTAGGAGATTTTTTTTAGATAAGCTCTGCTTTTGATACAACAGACCATGAAATCTTGATACAAAAATTAGAACATAGCTAAGGGTTCATGGCCGAATACTCAAACGCTACTTAACTTTGAGCAGCTCTCAAACAGCATGCTGTTTTTGTCATATCTTTGACATTGAATGCGACAGGACGACGTTTGAGAGCCCCTCAAAGTTAATTAGCGTTTGAGTATTCGGCCATCAGAGATACAAACTCGAGGCTATTGGAATCCTACTTAACCAATCGCATGTAATTTATTGAAAATAAAGAAGGAAATTTATGTAAAACAGGATTAACAATAATAAAAAGATGCGTTCCGCAGGGCTCAGTATTGGGACCCATCTTATTTCATATATTTTTTAATGACTTAGCATATTACATTTATGAGATACATTGACCGCTCACCATCAAGCCTGCCGATGTTTTTTAATCATTTTAACACTATTCACTCCAACAACTCAGGCCTATCCAACGAACTAACTGAACCTGGCCAATCGTTTGCTTGAGGTAACTGTCGTGTCGCCCTACCATGAGATCAACATGTATCAGATAAACTGCGCATAGTCAATACGCGAATGAGAAAAACTATAGTTTTCGATAGCGAAAACAGTTCGCAACAACTCATGGTAGAGCAGTGGTCGTCACACTTATCTGGTCAAGGGCTACAAAGGACAATGTGAGGTATTACTGCGGGGCGCAAGTTCTTGGATATTAATTGACCCCACCAATCAATTGACATATTTTTTGTGAGCCGTCAAAGCCCAATTGCCCGCTAGATTTTTATGGCAATTGCTACCTGTGACTTATTGACAAATTTTTCAGAGCGTCATGCTCTTTCGCTTTCATAGTTATGACGGCTAAGAAGTATATTTCTATGATTCCTTCGATAGTGCAGTACCGCACTGTCTTGCGTATTATTACACGCAAGACTAAAGTATTTGCAGATTTTTAACCTGTCAATTACTGCCTCAAACGTGTTTTTTGACAATTCTTTAACTCGGTATCGACAGGTTGATTCAGGCTGGCCCCAGACCTACCGGTTCCGTTTCTTTGCTTTGCTGTGCTACCTTGCTTGAAAGACCGCCGGCCAACCAGGGTAATTTTCAATCTATCGCATTTTGGGACTAGACCAAATTGGCAAGATAGCCATTAGCTTGGTTTTATCAAATATCATCGCCTGGATTGCGAAGTAGGAAGCTTTTAGGAGATATGCCACCCTGAACATGGACTCCGATCGTTAAAAATAACTCGATCGCTTATTTATACAAGATGTTTGGTAAAGCCTTATAAAACTGAATATGGTAGATAGGGACCATAATAAAACTGAACAACTTTTACTATGGGACCAAATCTGAAATCGCGAAAAAAAATGAACTGTTTCATACATTTTGATAATTTCGTTATTAATTTTTGTATAAAACAGCAGTTTTTTTTAAAACGAAAACTAACACTTCTCATCGCACCCCAGACGACGATATTTGATAACACCAAACTAATGGCTATCTTGCCAATGTGGTCAGGTCAAAATATGCGATAGATTGAAAATGAGCCTCTTGGCCGGCGGTCCATGGTAGAACAGCAAAGCAAAGAAATGAAACCGGTAGGTCTGGGGCCAGCCTCAGAAAGAGTTTTTACTTCCGCCATTATTTGTTTAATTATTTGAAAATATTTGAAACAAAGTCTGGGAAACAGTTGACATGCACTCCTTTATTAATTCAGCATCAATGAAAGGTTTCATCCTTTTTGCAAGCATGTAACAAACTTGATAAGATGCTTTTGTATCAGCCTCGTTTTGTCCAACTGCTGTCGACATAACAATTTGTTGACGAAAGCAGCTACTTTATTCTTCCTTTCATTAGATTTCAGAGAAAAGGCCTCAGTGAATGAATTGTACTTACTTGTGTAGAAGCGAAATATGTTTGGTGAACATTGTTTGCTTTGTCGCGGGCCGCGGTATGACGACCACTGTGGTAGAGCGATTGTTGTTAGGTCAAATAAAATTACCTTATCTCCTTCGGCCACTTTTGCGATGACAGACCCATCGTGGGGATTGTATGTGTCAAAGGTTTTACCGCTCTTCGAGTCGACCCACTCGTTGTTGATGAATATCTGAAACATGGAACGATGACCATTATGATTTAATTTAATTTAACCATGTCTACGCATAGCTTGTCTACAGTTTATCTATTAATTGAATCAATCATCGATTTCTCATATGAGAATTGACTTACAGATGGCTAAGGACATGGATCACCTTGCTAAAGATTATTTTATAAGCACTAAAAGTTATGATAGGTACACATTTTGCTAGAATTGGAAGCCACCTTGGCCGAGTAAATTTTGTATTATAGTTTCAGAAAAATGATAATTAAGGTAACTCATTCATTTATACGTAAATATCTCTACATATACCTACTTAACTACTTTTCGATTAAAATAACAACTAGGTAATTACCTACTATCGAATAATGTCGAAGTTACGTTTATAATAATAATATTATCAAATGTCTTATCTAAATAATCAAACAAGATAAGTGTATCTACGTACAGATAACGGCACATCAAACTACTACAACATAATTATCTCTTCTCTCCGATAAATTATTGATCTTGAACTTTGCGTCCTTGGCATAAAAGTTCTCATTTCATAACATTAATTTGACAAATTATATTCACTAGCCGTTTCTTTGTCTGTACAAATGTACACATATAATTATGTAAATATATTGATAAGAAGACACTTTATTTTTATCCTATGCATTGTTCCATTATATTATAATCCACTGAACAAAATTTAATTGTCTACCATGTAATTAATGTAATAAATAGCATAATCCTCTTATCAAAAAACAAGACACAAGGATAACTTACTACTGTGCGTTTGTTATATCATTCTGAATAACTTGTTCTGTGCTTATTGAAGTAAATCTTCTTGAAGAAACAAGCAAATAAGTAGACTCTTGTTTCCGAGAATTAATATTTTGTATGATTACTTATTGCATTATAAACACACGGTTAGAATTAAGGTTTTATTATTATTGTCTCTTCTTTCGGTTTTTTCTGATTAGCGATCACGGCCTCTACAGCCAAGGCATAAGAGGGAAAAAAGACAAATCGAGTTTTAATAATATCACCAAAGAACACATAGGTAGATAGGTAGTAAAAAAAGTATTATAATAATGTTTTAAAATTAATAAAAATCCGAACACTCTTATCAGAATAAATAAAGTTCACAGTTGCCTATACTTACTTTAGTGTATTTAACTTCTGGAGCCATGTTTGCAGAGCGACACAACACTTTACTTGTTATGGTTAAAGCCGACTAAATTATCGCGGAGACTGGTTATGTATATGATTGTTGTACTACGATGAGCAATCGCCGAAGCATTCGCACACTGAGCCGGTAACGAATCAAAATGGACTTAGCTGTTTTGCAGTTTCGTTATGTAAGTAACAAACAAACCAAATAAGCGTCTGTTCATTTATTACGTAAAACAATTTAATTTAACCACTTTCTGACCCCTTCTCCCCCTACGTATGAAATAAAAATATAAGACTGGATTTAAATAAGATGTAGAATTTTGATATTATGTTTTTATAGTAGGTACCGTCTAAAAATTACTACTACATACCAGTGGCGAGGGGTAAAAATATGGCGAAGGTAAGCCGTTGTACAAAAATGATGAAAAATGGTATGATCTGCATAGTGGATCATTGGGGTGGGATTTCCAAAGGTAAGCCGATAGGAATCGGCTTGTATGGACCCTTCGCCACTGCTACATACCTATAACATATTTTTTTATCACTTATTTAGTTTTTATCATATTGAAATTAATATCAATTAGACAAGGAGTGATGGTGACCGGATTGCTAAAGATTCTTCTTTTCGCATTATATGTATTAAACTATAAATCTTTTATGCTGTAATGTAAGTAGTAATCAATTTGTAGTACTGAAACCTATCAATAGCGAGTATAACAAGTCATCATCATCATCCTTAACTTTATTTTCCACCATTATCTGTACCATATTTAAGGCAAATAAATCATTATCATTAAAAAATAATCCTCCTACCCTTATCCCAATTTATTTGTGGTCGGTGCATTGCGTCCTTTTCTTCCATTCATTCACGTCACTCGTCATCTCCTCATCCACTCCCTTCACATTCATATCATTCCGCACACAATCCATCCATCTTTTCTGCGGTCTTCCTCTTACTTTCCAGCCCTCAACATCCATATCCATTACTCTTCCAGTAACATGTCTTTCTTCTCTTCTCATAACATGCCCAAACCAAGCCAGACGATTCCCTTGTAGCTTCTCTGTTACTGGTGCTACTTTCAGACTTCCTCTGACATACTCATTCCTTATTTTATCCATTCGCGTCACACCACACATCCACCTCAACATTTTCATCTCTGCTACATGTAATTTCCTTTCATCCATCTTCTTCATAGCCCAACATTCTGACCCATACATGATTACTGGCCTTATTACGGCGATTAGCGAGTATAACAAGTTGATAACAAGTAAATGCTTAAATTGATATGGACAATTTGAGAAATACAAAAGGATGTGTTATCATTAAATTTTATTATATCATTATTATTCATTATGACGATTATTCTGAACGTTTTACACTATAGGAATGCATGAAATGAGTACGTAAAGTACACATTAAACAATAAATTAAGTACTATTAGAAAGTTTGTCGGAATCTGTAACAATTACACCGTGTAAGAAAATATGCTTTAAAAAAATATAGATAGGTTTTAATATTTCAAAACATTATAAAACATACATACCAATATCTTATGTTTCTAAGCAAAATCTATTACACGATGTAAAACAATATAGACTATAGTTTATCATATAAACCTTTTAAATAAATTCATATTAAGTATGTACTTTTACAGCAAGCTCTGTAAGTGCCTACATAATAGTGCCTCGGTAATTTATATATCTATTTACAAAAACTAAAGTAAATGCAATCTTTGTTGGCCTGACTGATCGGTCATAATGGGATATACAATACTGATGTACAAAAAATCACATTTCGTCTAGAAATCTTGTAGTTTCCGCCACATACAACGTAAATATAACTTTATAGAGATATAACTCTGGTTGAAAACCGTTCAAAAGACAGATGTGTGCGGCGAAGCATTTGTAACGTAACTTGCTTCTGAGCATAATAGTACTTGGTACAGACAATACGCATCACGGCTTTACTGTGATTTCTTACCGCGATATTAATGGGTTTTTAATTGGATATTATATTTTTAATATGTAGACATGCCTCACTCAAAGACCGCGTAAGACTTCTCAGTAACGCCCTTGATGACATTAATTCCGTTTCTTGCGGTCAATCGAGTTCATAATATAACAAAATTTCATGGACAAAAAAAATATTTTAGGAATTCATTCTTTTTCATTTTGGGTCAGTCTTCATATCAGAGTTTGCGTGTAAGTTATGTTATACTTTTAAACAATTACTTAGTTAGAACATCATCCACGTAATATGGATGGTACTGTGCCTCAAGGAGGAACTAATTGCACCATCTTTCTTTAAGAATCTCATTTAACTACGCAACTTGAGGTTATAGCACACCAACTAGCTGCAGTTATTATACAAACTGGCACTGTTTAGATTGCTTATATAGTCAAGAGCATACGGACACAAAAACAAATTAAGTACTTAAACTTAAATGACGAATGTGTTGCTTTTGTTGATCAAATAAATTAGAACTAGATGGTCAGTTGAAAGACATGAGTTTACGACAATAGGGAATATGCATCAATTTTTTTTTAAATCTTAATCAAAAGTATAATGCGTGAGAAAGTTAACTGTAATATTAAAACTTTTCTCTTGCGTTTTTTTCTCGTGATATAGTTACTTGAAGTTAGCGCGCAGCAACACCCGCCGAAAACGCTCCATACAAAACGGTGACGTCACACATCACGTTTCAGGTGTGTTTCGGCGCGTTTAATATGGAGTTAGCCAATAATCTTCAATTATCTCCCTAAATTTTGCGTTTAAGTACATATGTGTCATACAAAATATTGTTTCTTATTCGATATTCTATCTGACTGTAAAGTGTATTATATCCGAATATGAAAAAAAAATATCGTTATTTTCCCCTGATTTCATCGTGTGATAAAACTAGGATTATACATTTTTTTTATTTTTTTTCCTGATCCATCATGTTTTTATAAGTGTCCGCAGCGATCAAGCTCAAATTCATCAAAATCGGTGACTTATGCATATTCCCTATTATAAATAATTATTTAAATTTTTAAGGCGAAGTAACAATAAGTAACGTTGGTACATAGGTTAGATACATTAAGCACCTTAGAGCGAGGCCCCATTAGTGCGTTGCGTCGCGTCGTCGCAACGGAACAACGCATTGTATGCCACAGCTGCGTTGCGTTGACGCTGCGACAACGCAGCGCAAGAGGGTATGCACGCCGTCGCAGCTGCCTTTTAGTTCACTCTTCGCAATGGATAGATACCTTAGAGAAGAGAAGTAAGGGGAGCACGCATAAACTGCAATAACAAAGCATTCGTGACGTCAGGCGCGTGCCATGTCCGCCATATTTTGTTCCTGTCACATGTTACAATTTTCAACTCTATGCTGTTAACATAAGGTGTATGTACACTAAGCTAAGCCGCCATGTTTTGTTCCATTACAATGGAGAACAATGAAGTAGGTATGCACGCTTTTTTCGTAGGTATGCCTGCTCCCCTTACTTCCCTTCTCTAAGATAGATACAAATGTGTTCTTTTGTTGCGTCGTCGAAGTGGATCTGCGACGACTCAGCGCATCACCCTCCCCCCGCTTCGCCTCTAGTCCGTCGATCCGTCGAAACGTCGCGCGCGACGACGCAACGGTCTAGTGGGGCATGTCATAAAAAATATATGGAAGACGACGCTGCGACGACGCAACGCAGCGCAACGCACTAATGGGGCCTCGCCCAATGATCATTTGAGCATTCAAACCTACCAAAATACTTAATCATTTGTCAAAAATAAACCTTACCTCAAGGTGCACTTTCGTTTTTTTTTTCAGACAACAAATAAAAGTGCACCTTAATGTCTTGATATAAGGTTGATTTTTGTCAAATGGTTAGTGATATTGGTAAGTTTGAATGCTCAAGTCATTTTGGCGCTGATTGTACGTAAGATTGACAAATCAGGACAAGCTTATCTTAAGAAATCGTGATAAAAATTCTAAAAAGTTCAATAGGTAGGTATGTGACTTTATTTGTGCATGATTGTAATCATTTGTATGATTTAAAATTTGGTTTCACTAATTTAGTCCAATCAACGAGGCTTATGCAACCCGAATAATTCTCCCGTCTATGAAATTTGGCATGCGATTAAGTTAGGTAATACAGATTACAGATGAACAATAATCCAATAAATTTTGTTACGAGAAGTTAGGTATTTTTACCTAAACATGAAAATCGCTTATATCTCTCTGTGAATATTTCCTCCGGCTAAAATACTATCTGTATACGTACTTATGTATTAGTGAGAATAAGTATGTAAAGGAATCCAATATTTTTTCGATTTCAGAGATACTTCAAATTTTAATTTTAATATTTTTCAATATATCTTCTGCTGAAATTTTTTTCTGCTGATTATTAATTTTTAATATGTTTTTATACCCTTAATATATAGCTTTGTTCAGTAAGCCAATATTTTTTTTTCTTTAATCATATTTATACATAAACGTATAAAAATGGACCGATATTTTTTCACATTACCTTTTGAGATAAAAAAATAAAAAATATGATTAAAGAAGAAAATTTATTGACTTACTGAACAAAGCTATATATTTAAGGATATAAAAACATATTAAGAATAAATAATCAGCAGATATTTTTTTCAATAGAAGATATATTGAAAAATAATAAAAAGTTAAATTTGGGGTATCTCTGATTTCGAAAAAAGATTGGATTCCTTTACATACTTATTTTAACTAGTACATAAGTACGTATACAGAAAGTATTTCAGCCGGAGGAAATATTCACAGAGAGATATAAGCGATTTTCATGTTTGGGTAAAAATACTTAACTTCTCGTAACAAAATTTATTGGATTATTGTTCATCTGTAATCTGTATTACCCAACTTCATCACATGCCAAATTTCATGGACGGGAGAATTTTTCGGAAGTCTCCATACAACAAATATACTCATTGATTGGACTAATTATTAGGCATCTCCTATCACATCATAACCTAATCTACAACCTCTAATGTAATAACAATACTAGGTTTTTAATATTTTATATATTTTAGCTGTCATATTATATATGAAAATTAGCACGTAGATAATTTAGACCAGTTAAAATAATGGATGGTGAAACACAACCAGATTGAAGACCCCTGTCACAAACCATAGTTTTCTTGACATTAGAATGACTTGACATTATGAGTTACATCATATTATTTTATATGTACTTTTAAGGGTCCGAACTCCACCAAAGCGGGGACGAGAAGAGATCTGTCTACCGAGGAGAAGATATATTTTCCAGCTAGGCACAGCTGACATTTACGCCACACAAATATGAGACATCTCTTCTCCTCTCCGCTCAACCGTCTCCACTGAAGCTGAGCGGAAACGAGATATGTAAATAATGAAATACTATTGGTTGTTTAAAACATATCTCTTTTCCTCTCGTCTCCGCTTTGGTGGAGTCCGGGCCTAAAGGTGGCTTCGTACTTGGCTCACACGATTATAAAATCAATAATAAAATGGGATATGTGTTACAAAAAGGTACATCGTTATCTAAATAACATTCAAACAATTTCTGTACAAATACAAAAATATATTACTTGTATATTAAATATGGCATTTACTCCAGAAATATACAATAGGTACCTACAAATTAATGGCGTACCAATCGAAAGAAACTTTGGTTATATCTCTTTAATACACAAATAAGGTTATTCGTACGTAATAATTATACATTTGTGTAAAGACATGGAATGTGGGAATCACAATAATTATTTAAATTTGCATCACTAAGTCACCTTACATATATGAATTTGTATACTTTAAACGTTGCAATCTACAAAATGTGCAATAATAAAGTAAAAATGGCACAATTTTTGTAACAGCACATAATGCATTAGCGGCATGCTTTTTAATAACCTTTTTTTACAAAGCTATAATTTATGAATAATAATCAATTCAATAGTTTTAATCATCAAGTTGCCAGTCTGATTGAACACGATTCTGACACAGGCATCTTATATCCCCACACCCAGCTATAGGCTGAAGTAGAATCTAAAATTAATAAAAACATTAACGAATACTTTTGATTACTTTCCTTTGAGATCTAAAGAGGCATAGCTAAGTTTATTTACAGCATCCGATCAATATTAGACTATAAAATCAGGTTACAATACGAGAAAGATACAAAACATCGACAATGTTTTTTGCTGACTACCTTCGTACTTGGGAGTAACTTCAGTTTAGTTTAAGTTAGTGCCGTCAGAATCGAGTTCCATGCCGCATCTGTTCTAAACTTCATTATAAATATTAAATGTCTTAAAAGGTATATGGCCGAATACTCAAACGCTAATTAACTTTGAGGGGCTCTCAAACGTCGTCCTGTCGCATTAAATGTCAAAGATATGACAAAGACAGCATGCTGTTTGAGAGCCGCTCAAAGTTAAGTAGCGTTTGAGTATTCGGCCAATAGTCTGACACTTGCAAGTGTCAATAACTTAATAAAATTGGTATGAAAAAGACAAATATAAAGAACAAAAAGTAATGTAGATAACCTGTTAAGAAGCATAATTTATTTAGGCTCTCTATCGTGAAACTGAACTAATTAACATTGAATTAATATAAAATAGAACACTATGCTACTATACTATGAATAAGGTTTCCGTTGCCCGAGCATGGAATCATTTTATGTTATACTATATTGAGCCCTACACATGAAATTGTCTTGAAACAGTACAAACTAACTAAAAAAAAACATAATCTTAACCACAATATAATAAAATCAACAGTCGTCTAATTTCGTTATTTGAGTTAAAACTAAAAGTACCCTACTACATATTTATGACTAATAACATAATCAAAACAATAAAAAAATACTTTAACTGAGCTACCAATAATTACAAATTTTGTAATTCACATTAAACAAAGAGTTACAAGACTTACAAGATATCTCTATGGTAAATAAACAAAATACAATATCACCCCAAATCTGTACCATTAGTTTCATTTAATATGACACTTGAGGATGTTTACAACGTTCGGAGCTGAGCTACCTTGTTATTTCGTTTTTATTTTGATTTATATATTTAAAGATTACCTAACATACTGAGTCATAATCAATATAATCATATATAAGTCATAATAATCATGACACTAGTAAAATTAATAATAATAATAGTGGTGGAGTAGTTATAATTTGACCAAAGAAATAAAATAGCTGACATAAAAAGAAATTGGATACAATCCGAAGTAGTTATACCTAGTATAAAAACAACTTCAGGAATGTAGTGATAGATTTTTATGTTACGGATACCTCAAATACCGTTTAAAAAAAAGAAACGCAAGAGATATCTTTTTAATATTTTATTGAAACGAAACACAAATTGAATGTGTTTGCGAAGGTTTCGAGTTATCTTGGTGAATACAAGTTGCAAAATGAACTTTTTCTATAAGCTGACACGTGACAGATACGCTATTTCCGGTAAATTTTATCAGATAATTACAGTGCCCAACCATAGCCTTCTATAATTGCAAGCCGTGAACATAAGTTTGGCAACGTCTGTTACTGTCAGTTCGTGGTCATGTCGTCGGCCAGTCTCCATACTAAATGTATGGGAATATTTCAATTTTAAGAGGTCGATATTTTTTTTCCTAGTAATCGTGTGAGGTTTAAAATATGAAAATAATTTAGTTCCTTTATTGAAATGCTTTGTATATTAAACAATAAGAAAAATATCAATGTTAACCAGGAAAAAATGGCTGTCAAAGATGTCATCTTTTTTGTTGATTTTCTTCAGCAGGGAGTTGATTAACACGCCCACTAGCAATAAATTATATATCATTAGAAAGGTCTTTTGAAGACAAATATTTGCTGTTAATATACTTTATATCAATTGTTTATACTTTTGGAGTTAAAGGTTATTAAAGTATAAAAGTGGTTTATTGTCTATGGGAGTTGATTTACCCCACCTCTAGCAATAAATGTAATATCATTAGAAAGGTTTTCATATGATAAATATTTGCTGCAAACATACTTTCTATTAATTGTTAGTATTTTCGGAGTTTTAGGTCATAAATGATAAAAAAATTGGTCAAGTTCAGAGCGTTATAACTCTCAAAGTACTAAAAGTTGACGTTTATTGTGATACAATAAAGTGTTTCAAATTTAAATACCTTTTCAATGATGTAAGATTTATTGCTAGGAGAGGCTTAGATCAAAATGCTCATCGTACTAAAGGACCCCCGAAAAGTTCAAATAATTTGACTCAAACCTTATGTTCTAATAAATAAATAATAATAATAAATATAAAACTTTATTGAAATAACCTTACATCACAATTTACAACTAGTTTAAACATAGATAATATAGGAAAAACAAATAATAAATAATTATTAAAATAATATAATACTATGTGCTTGACCACATGCGATGTTGCCGTTCTGCTCAACTTCATGGCTTGGAAATATAGAAGGCTATGGCCCAACCCATTGTCCTCTATTAGAAAAAAAATTTTCATGTCAGTGGCCCAACCTCATTGCCGTTTTTCTATAGAAATGGAAAAAAGTAACTCAGTTCTTCGAAGGCATCCTTTGTTTATCACCAGGTGGTTTGTAAAAATCAGTCATGAAACTAAGCATTTGAATGAGACAGACAAACCCAATAATATTAATTGACTATATTTCTTTCACATAAAGAATAAAAAGGTGGAAAATTTAAGGCGTTTTTTAAAGCCGCTGTCCTTTTATATTATAGTTTACGAACATTAGTAGTTTATCAAAGCAAGCGATATAGACACTTTTAATTATGCGTTTTAAAATGTTATAATTTATCATAAAATTATTAAGATTGGCTCATATTGGCCTAAGTACTTACAATATGCCGAATTCAGCTCTGCTTTAAGTTTATATACAGCACAAATCATACAAATACAACGATATAAACATGCATCACAAAAGCTTATAAAAATTGTATTACAAAATAAAATATTACATCATATAGCTCTCCTTACTAAGCGACTTTAAAAAGTTTGAACTTCTAATATTAATATGTACAGAAATAGCTTTTACGTAACGCTAGATAACTATAGGCCCAATCTATATTATACGTTTTTGTGAAATAAGCTACAAACGTCATCCATGGCTTCTATCAATGTTGTAAAAATTTAACAATCTTCTGGATATTAAAATGGTAAACAAATATAAATCATAAAGAGCTTTCAAATTTAGGAGGTATTAAAAAGACCATATTATCATAATTTCTATAAAAAACAACATTGTTTTATGACATTCCTATAAAAGCCATAAAAGACGACCGCAAACTTATTTCACTCTCATTAAAACTCCCAATAGGCCTGCTAATTTCACTAACTATATACGAACGTAACTATATACGAACGTAACTGGAATACTCCCTGGAGGTGCGGCCGCGAGGCAAGGGCACTAAAGTCTAATTATTAATTCACTGGAGTAAACTGACAGATTCTAATGTCACATTGTAAAATAATGTTGCCTTATTTATTGTACTAGCGTTTCTTTCATTGTGATTCAGTTCACTCACACAAAGTCAGTTGCGTTCATGGTTACAACTGGGACATTTTTTAAACAAGCCTCAAACATTAAGGCCCTTATAGCGGTCTACTAGCACCGCCAATACATTTATTTTTATTAAACGTAAACCAAGTCAATATTTAAAAAAGGAAACAACCATACTTTCCTAAACTGTCTCTAATATTTTTTGAATAATTATAATAACATTTTTCATTGTTTGTACTAGTTTTGAAATGCAATCAAAACGACGATGGCCACTTTTGGTTTAAACGAATTTTAAAACTTACAGAAAGAATGAAAACTGTTGAAGAGTTATTCAAATTAATAAAAAATATTAGACAATTTAAGAGGGCATGGTTGTTTTTTTTAATATTGACTTGGTTTACGTATTAACTGGCGGCGCTAGTGGATATCTAAAAGCGCCTTAAAATGGTAGCCTGAGTGAAAGTGGCGCCGCGGTGAATTTTATTTATTATTATAATAATTATTCTAATACACAATTTTAATAATGTTTTACGTGGAATTTTTAGGGCCCACAGTCTAGTATTTTAGACGGTATCGTTACATTCCCTCGTAGTCACTGCTAGAAGTAGATAGCAAAACTGCTAAAAGTGGCCGTTTTTGACACATTTGCTATCTACTTCTACGAATGACTATGAGAGCAATTGTAGTGATTTAAAAATACTATATAGACCAGAGGTGTCCAAACGGTCGATCGCAATCGACCGGTCGATCGCGAGAGGTTTTAAGGTCGATCGCCAAGGATAACAGATTTGACACTTTGCACCAAATGTAGTTTTACTTATGCAACTTTTTTCAATATCGGTAAAAATGTCGATCTCTTGGTCATAAATTGTTGTTATGTCGATCTCGATCGATCGAAAAAGTATGGGCACCCCTGATATAGACCCTAAAAATTCCACGTAAAACGATATTAAAATCTTTTTCTATTAATAACTTATTAAATAAAAACTTCTGAGGGCGCCACTTTCGGTTATACAACGGCCGTAATGGTTACAACCGTAAACGTCAGATTACTCCAGTGAATCAATAGTTAGAGTTGAGTGGCGGCGGCAATAAGGGCTACACTTGCGTGACGCAGTGCGCGAGCTTGTCGAGCTCCGCCTGCAGCGCCTGCCGCTTGTCGGTCTCCGCTTTGAGCTTGGCGCTGAGCTCTTCCAGGGCCGCGTTGAACATTGAGTTTTGAACTTCAATGAGCTTCTCCAAATTCGATATCTGAAATAATTACTTAGCTTTATTTACGCGATGAAGCCTGTAGCACAAAATATAAAGTAGACAGAAGAGCTACGGTTTTCCGCGCACGCACATATAAGTAAACTCGGACCAAACCGAGATAAAATCAGTTTTATAGCAGCACCTAGTGCAATGCTTTGTTTTTTAATATGGCCAGAGCGGCGCTTTTGCCCAGAACTCCAATATTTTAACTAAAAAGCGTTCTATCTATACGACTCTTTTGTTTAGCTGTCAAAAATTACATTCTAATGTAAATAACACTTTTCTCGGATTCGTCATACGACGCATGCACATCACTTGAAGTTAAAAAAATTGTTTTAGGTACTTACTTTGCTAAAAGCTAACAATTCTATTAGTGATAGAAACTATAAACTATTTTTGTATGCGTAAAATTCTAAGTTTAAATGCGTTCGTGTGGTTAAAATCTGGATTAACGCCTAAAGTCCACTTTAGGCGTTAATCTAGATTTTAACCACACAAACACATTTAAACCAGGAAAAAAAAGCATACAAAAATAGTTTATAACTAATACTAGTTTTTATATGTTTCAGAATTTTGTTAAACATAGTTATTTCGTTGAAATGATTTTTTCTTGATTGGCGGCGCTAGTGGACGCTCGGTGCACCCTTAATGTTTTGCGAATCCGTAATTTTACTGAACTATAATGGGAATATACACATTTTAAGAAGCCGCTAGTATATGTTAGCAAACTATTGACTTTAGATAAATATGCATCCGATTATCTGATCTCGATATAAACCAACTTTTACTTACCCTACTATTAAGTTGTGCAATTAACGCGTCAGTTCCTTCACTCTCCTCATTTTTCTCCCTATCTTCTTTAACGGGGCTCTCCAGCTTTTCTACTTTATCCAACTTCAAGGAATGCAGCCGCCTCTCTAACGTATTTGAAGCGCTCCTATCGCTCAAAGCGTTCGGTTTCTCCACTCTTTCTTCAACTTTCTCAATTCGTTCGAGACTGTTGACTGACTTCTCGAACAGGCCCGACGACCGGTTGACTACGTTTTCGATCTTTTCTGTTGTGACTACGGTTTTTTCTGTTCGGGAGTTTGGTGACTTGTCTATGTCTGCGGGGGGGCGCGCAGAAGCTATGGGGGGCGGAGGAGCTTGGGGTTTCTTTATTTCGTCGAGCATCGTCATTAATGTTCGACCTAGAAAAAAAAATACATATACTGAAATACTAGTTACGGTTATTGATAACATGGCTGACCTAACTTAAATTATAGTAAGTCTTAATAAACCCTTTCCTCTTCTAGCTCGGATGGGGGTAACTGAAGTAATAAGAGTAATATATTTAGGGCTTTAGCAGACATCGTACTATTTTAGCATCGTCGGCGACGAATTTGCTGCTTTATCGCAGCTATTATGCATTGCATTAAGGCTCCGTTACGCGAAATCATTTGTCTCTGTATTTTTCTTTACGTGTAAAGAGTATGGAAAATAACCTCACTTCTGCACTTTTTCCATGTTTTTCGTCGTTTTTTCATCATTATCTTTAGCACAATTAACTTTCTTGAAAAAAAGTTATTGGAGCAACTGCACAGTACGTTATAGTAGTTTATGAAACTGACACATAAAGAGGGGTATTAAAACACGAGTGTGTGTTTAAAAACCGAGCCGTAGGCGAGGTTTTTAATAGTATCACACGAGTGTTTTAATACCTAGTTATGTGCAGTTTCATACACTACTTTATCTACACTCATACATTTGGGATTGAACCTACTAAATAAAAGATCAACGTTAGAAAAGAGAGAGAGACTTTGTTTGTATTAGCAAGGTACCTACCTTGTAATAAGTCAATTCCTTAGCTGCATCTAAACTAAAATATCGGGCAGAGTAATTTTTTTTTCACATTTTAAAGCAAGAATAAAAAAACCTACAAAATTCATTAAGTATAACAAAATGTAAAAATTGAAATCAAAACTTTATCGGAATAGCTTGGCGCGCATTCCATTAGAAAAAAAAATTGATCAGTGCATTTCAACAAACTAATCGCACTAAAGTCATCGATTACCATAGAGTACATTTTAATCATGAAAAACATGTGGGAAAATATCGTTGTTTTTTTTAATGTTACGGCACTGCCTTCTTTTTGGATTTGCCCTGTATCGTAATGAGAAAAAAAGTTATTTTATGATGCAGTTGACTGCATCGTAATGAGTTTATTTTTTAATTTTACCTATCCACGAAAATAAAGTACGTATTTATATTACCTTTTTTGAATTCATATTTGGAACATTACGTTGTGAGTGTAGATAAAAGTGTATTTTGATGTAGAATTCAATACATTTCCGCTATTATTTACGCCAAAAATATGGCCCGCCATAAGCGCTTTTGATGATATTGTTTTTTTTTACAATCATCTGTGAGGTTTACACGAAATTTAATACGTGTAGCAACTAGATAATCTCTTTAGCTTGTCGTATGTTTTTTTTGTGGCTGTAGCCACAAAAAACTTTACGTTTTCTATATAAAAATATGGCCCGCGCAAACCATGTTTTCCTATTATGGCCCCTTAAGCGTCTAAACTAAAAATTAGTTTAGACGCTCAATGCAATGCATAATGGCCTACTTCGACTACCGATGATAATGGGACGACGTATGTTCCGCTCTATGGCATTATGAGCTGAGAAATAAGGTCTAACACCTGCCTCCCTAGCATGACCGAAAAAACACGATATATCACACATCGCGTTTCGGTGGTCATGCTAGGGACCACTTTCTATGTTAGTGGAAAATAGACTTTGTGCCGATAAGAATAGACGTCGTACAATTTTAGTTCGTATAGTAAGTCGTCGGCCATGACTCTAAAATTAAGTGTTGAACAACGACCATCACAGTCAAAGTTCCGCCGATTCTATCTATTCTGAATACGATTAAATTAAATTAAAGTACGATTTTTAATTCGAGTCAGTAATTTGACATTAAGAAATGTCAGAATTTTACAATCAATGGCGCCATTTTCGTACATACCTGACAATTTATAAAGATAACTGAATTGATAATAATGATACTTTAGTTGTATTCTGTCATTACCTGCGGCGGTGGGCGAATGAACGGTCGGCGGCTTGGGAGGCGGTTCTTCTCGCTGCGTCGCGTCTTTTTTGGAATCCAACGAATGCCGTACTTTCGTCGACTGCAACCAAAGTGTTTAACAATATAAAAGTGACCACCTAATGGCGCATGCTACACGCTCGATATTTATCGGCAATATTTATCCCGATATATATCGAGTAATATTTTGGATCGGCTGGGATGCTACACACTCGATATATATCGGCGTCATTCAGTCTCCATTTCTCACACTGGGTAGACCATACGCGTACAGGAGCAAGTCAGTGCCAGCCTGCCAGCAATGAGTGATAAGATAATATATCTAAAATTCTAAAGCTTGTGTTGCTATCATAATGGCTTTGAAATTAAAGAGACGTCTGAATAGAAAAAAATGGACCAAATATTGGCTTTATTTTTCTGTAAACACTCAGCAGCTGTTCGTATGCCTTGCTACTTTTCACTTTATTAAGCCACTAACCAGAAAATTTAATTTAATTAATCAAATATTTCTTTTTTTGTGGCCATGAGTTCATTTCTTGAGACAGAATGACGATAAATATCAACTCGCAAGACTACACGCTCGATATCTCGATAATTATCGCGCGATACTCGATATAGATCGTGGATTTCTGGATTTTTTGAAATCTGACGATCTGTATCACGATCTGACGATACACTGTACTACACAGTCGATAAATATCGTGATCCTGAGGGCCTAGCCAAAGTAACATTGGCAAATCTTCGTTATCGCTTCGCTTTCGAAACATGTATGGGATTGACATAAGGTTTCGTTAACTATCGAATTTCAAAACGTCAAATCCATACATGTTTCGAAGCGAAGCGATAGCGAAAATTTGCAAATGTTACTTTGGCTAGGGGGTCTGGATCGAGATCCAATTATCACGATAAATATCGAGCGTGTAGCATGCGCCAATTGGCATGTTGACAACTTTTTTTATTTTATATTACATAAATTACCTCTCAAAAAAAGAAACATTGGTAAAATAATTATTTCGCTAGCTTGAAAACTGCCCGAGATATCACAGTGAGAAATGCACGCAAATGGACTCGCCCAAAAACGCTCCATACTAACGGCTATTGAATTATGACGTCACGCCTCAGTAGTTTGTATGCAACGCGTAGGAAATTTGTTCGGCAGCTATATTAAATATTGTGTTTATCAAAATGGTTTCTTAGACAAATTTGCTATTCATTTTACGAACTAATTAAAGGTATCATTTATTTTAATAATTTTTTTTCTTTTTAAATGGACTTGTCCACCCAACTTTGAAGGGTCATAAAACAAATAATATACAAGCTACTATAAAAGTTTAATATGTTTACGATTTTTATTAGTATTTCGTTATATTATTCATTAGTCAACATCCCAATTAGCATATTTACAGCCAAGTAGATAACTTTAAAGCGCTTATCGTCACAACATAGTATAAAACAAAGTCGCATCCCGCTGTCTGTCCCTATGTATGCTTAGGTCTTTAAAACTACGTAACAGATTTTGATGCGGTTTTTTAAATAGATAAGAGTGATTAGAGAGGAAGGTTTATATGTATATATAATTACTTTGGTGTTTTTACACCAAAGAAATTGAGGGCGAGTCGCTATTTAACTAATAAACGCCGTGACAAAATACAGGGTCATTTTGTATTCAGGGGCCGTACCGGCTAACGAATCGATTATCGAAAAGTCTGCTGGGTTTCAACTTAAAACAGAAAAATCAAAGTAAGGAATTTCGTCTTGTACTTTCTGTTGACGTAATTTGGAAGATAACGATGTTCGTGTGACATCATGAATTGGGGTTCGCCATTTTGGCCCAATTGGGGCTCGATTTATCTGTTTTAATTTGAAACCCAGCAGACTTTTCGATAATCGATTCGTTAGCCGGTACGGCCCCAGAAGAGGATGTGTTCAGTCCATGAAATTGATCAACTTTCTCTTAAGAAAGTGCCAAAATATGTAAAAAAAATCGACTATCCGTAAAAATCAAAGAGATCACGTGATCAATTTTGTTTGAGATGACCAAAATTTAGTGGCGGAATTGTGTGTTGAAAACATGTTTCTTGGAGAAAGTTGTTTAATCCTTGAAAGGATCGTGCCGCATTCTGGGCCATGATGCGCATTAACCATACATATCTGTGACAGACTCATGTCATGTCAAAAAGGGGTACATAACAAAATGACATATAATAGGAAAATGTCAAACAATTATAACCCCAAACGGCTCCTTGAGATTGAGATTTCTCTTTTTTCCCGCATTATATTTTAATGATATTCTTCCCACGCAATCACTATAAAATTACTATAGTATTTTGGTAATTTCATCAAAGCGCATCATGGCCTAGCTTGTATAGTAAAATCGGCATAATCCTTTGGATGATAATTTTAGAATTACCTTGTATATCAGAATTAGTACATTACCTCTTCAAAACTTTCTAATATTGACATTCGACTGCTGATTGACGACGTGCTTTTTGACATTTCCATGGAATGTGATGACCTCTTTTCTTCTAAACCGAGGTCCAAAATTCTGCAACAATTACAACAATAAGTAAAATGTATAATGCTTGTACATCTGCTGCACTTATCTCCATGAATTTGTGATTCTTATCATAGATTTTAAGAAGTGTACTGTGACGCACTGGTTGGCGTCGTATTCAAACTATCCGCTAGTAGCTTTAAGTCACAGATGAAAAATGTTTTTAATTCAAATGGGGAGGAAAAGCGCAATTTTATCACGATAGGTGGCGACATGTCTTTTGTACCCGGCCGCCTCAAAGAAAGTGTCAAATCATATGGGAATCTCTTGGAAATTTGCACTTTTTAATTTTATACTAGGAAAATGCCGCATCGTTGTGCATGTAACTGTTAAAATATTGAAGTTCATCGATTTCCCAGTAACCAAAAAAATATTGGACAAAAAAATATTAAAAAAAGATGCTATTCCCTCAATTTTCTCCTTTACTGAGTCTGAGAAACATTATAAATCAAAAGGAATGTTTCATGAATTTATCGAAGCTTCGCCAAAATAAAACAACATTTGAATTATAACAGCTTTGTTCTTTAATATTTCAACCTCAACAGTTTCTAACATATTTATAACTTGGATGAATTTGATAAGTATATCAAATATGGAATAAGCCCAATATTGGGGCCAAACAGAGAATTATTAGAATTTTATATGCCAGAGTCATTCAAGAAACTTATAATAATAAAAGAAATATGATAAAACGGTTCGTGTAATTTTGGATTGTACAGAAATTCCAGTACATAAACCTGAAATTACTATTGTACAGCAGGCATCATGAAGCAACTATAAATCCTGTATTCCCGTTGTCCCCATGATTTTGTCCCCATAATGGGGACAACGGCACGTCAAAAAATTTCCGTGCCGTTGTCCCCATTGATAATGGAGACAACGGGAAGTTAAAATTTCACGTATCGTTGTCCCCATAATTTCTATTTTAAACGTGGGTAATTAACTAATACTCAAATAAACAAATGGTTAGTAAAGTATACACACTATATTTATGTGAAGTAACTAAATAGAGGCATCTATTAATTAAATAAATACATCATAATATATTTTTACCAGGCTTACATAAATATGGAGAAGGTTAACTTTTATATTTATACTTCGATCGCTGCCAACTCAGTGACGCATAAGACGAAAGAGTGAGATAAATATAGCGGCCATTAAAGTTCTACCCCGTTTCATTTTATTTCACGTATTGCTATAGACTGTTTTATCTTTTAACTCCATCAGTTAGCACAGTACCTGTCTGTAGAGGGCGCGCGGCGCGTGTCGCCAACGCTGGTCTTCTTGGCCTGGTTCAGTTTGAGTTCTTCCATCCACGGCGCTCGGTGCTTCTCCCACTCGCGGGCTCGCGGCTTTATTTCTTCTGCTTTCTCTCCTGCTGGCTTTTCTGTCGCTGGAAATAATGAGGATCAGTAACGATTTTTGTTTAATGTCTTATCAGAAAGCTTATGCCACCACATTATTAACTTTAAAAAATTTTTTACGATATCCCTTAAACCTGAGATGATATACGAGCTAAAACGTGCTAAAACACTGTTATTTTGGGGGGTCCTTATGACGTCATCGAGACGTACGCGAACTTTATGTCGTACGTGATAAAGCACATATTGCATTGAGCTTGGCTTAACCTTCAAAACCCTTTTAACTTAACCATTTCTAAACGGATTTCAAAAAATCTTTCACTAAGTTACATAGCTATGAATGTTTTTATATTATACCAATATAAAAACATTCATAACTTTAGGATTCAAAGCTGTTACTGATCCTCATTATAAGTTGGAATCGAATCATTTTAGCATGCAAACTATCAAGTCGGTAACTTATTTGCTAACGCGCATCCTATAACGAAAGTGGTGCCTTCAGAGGTTTTTATTTAATAAGTTGTTGATAGAAAAGGATTTTAATAATCCTTTACGTGAAATTTTTAGCGCCCATAGACTAGTATTTTTAAGGTGCGTCCAGATATGTTCTTTTGCCCGTACCGTACCTCCGTTCCGATCGGCGTCGCGATCAAAGAACGCTAGTCTGGACGCATGTTCGGAACGGTGCGGAGGTACGCCGTTCCGTTCGCCGAACAGGTACGCCCCGATCCACCTCGAATCTCTCGCTCTTTTGCCCGTACCCGTATCTCTCGCTCTTGAGCGTCGCGAACAAAGAACGCTAGTCTGGACGCATGTTCGGAACGGTGCGGAGGTACGCCGTCTCGATCGCCGACAGGTACGCTCCGATCCATCGCGAGTCGGTTTTTTCGCCCCGTTCAAAGGAAAAACGGAACGGAGGAACGGTACGGCGCTAGTCTGGACGTGATCGCGGCGACGCCGACGTTCGGAGGTTGTAGTACAGTAGCCCGTAGTACATTTAAATTACGAAAAAGGTTAGGTACCGTTTGCCGTTGTGATATAGTTATTTATTATGAAATTATAGATACTTTAACCCAAGTTTTACAGATCGCAACTCGCCGTAACCTATATTTGTATATCTCCAAAAATGAGATTTTTTATTTTTCGAGGTTAATCACATGGTTTAGCTATTGTCGTGTTCTACAGCGCTATGTTTGATTGCCACTGATAATAGTTAGACTGTGAAAAGTAGCCATACACAGATTTAAGACCAGATGAAATGGATGGACTTTATCTGGTCTTAAATCTGTGTATGGCTACTTTTCATAGTCTTAATATTATCAGTGGCAATCAAACATAGCGCTGTAGAACACGACAATAGCTAAACCATGTGATTAACCTCGAAAAATAAAAAATAATCATTTTTGGAGATATACAAATATAGGTTGCGGCGGGTTGCGATCTGTTAAAGTATCTATAATTTTGTAATAAATAACTATATCACAACGGCAAACGGTAACCTTTTTCGTAATTTAAATTTACTACGGGCTGCTGTACTATTGGATCGGAACGTTGATACGGAACGGAGGTACGGTACGGCGCTAGTCTGGACGTGATCGCGGCGACGTTCGGCGGTTTGATCGGAACGGTGGTACGGAACGGAGGTACGGAACGGGCAAAAGCAGCGTCCAGACTTATTTGATCGGAACGCTGGTACGGAACGGAGGTACGGTACGATCAAAAGAACATATCTGGACGCACCTTTAGAAGAAATCATTACATTCCCTCGTAGTCATTGGTAATGACCACTTTTACGACAGTTTTGCTATCTACTTCTAGCAGTGACTACGAGGGAATGTGCAATACCACACACACGAAGCAGTTTGATGTTTATGTTGTCATGTTGTTATCTGTGTGTGACCGTCTAAAAATACTAGACTATTGGCCGAATACTCAAACGCTACTTAACTTTGAGCGGCTCTCAAACAGCATGCTGTCTTTGTCATATCTTTGACATTTAATGCGACAGGACGACGTTTGAGAGCCCCTCAAAGTTAATTAGCGTTTGAGTATTCGGCTATATGGGCCCTAAAAATTCCACGAGAAGTTTTATTAATGTTTTATATTATAATTACAATATTAAATAAAATTCACCGCGGTGCCACTTTCGGTCAAGAAAGCGCCTTGATATAAAGTTATTATCCTACTAATATTATAAATGTAAAAGTTTGTGGGTTTGGATGTTTAGATGTTTGGATGTTTGTTCCTCAATCACGCAAAAACTACTGAACAGATTTGGTTGAAATTTGGCACACAGATAGTAGATAGCCTAGATTAAAACATAGGATACTTTTTATCCCGATATTCCCACGGGAACGGGAACCACGCGGGTGAAACCGCGGGCGGCCGCTAGTATCAAATAAGCATCAGTGTAAAATAAACACGATAAATTATAAAGTGACAATCGAATTCGTATCAAGCACAAAATTAACAAGTTTTTGTATTCGAAATATTAGTTACCTATACGAAGGTAGGTGGCGCTATACAAATTTGAATGACGAATACGAATTTGAATTCGAATGGAGCACAAGTCTATTTTGCTCCATTCTAATTCGTATTCGTAATTCTCCATTGTCACTCGATAGTTTTTCGCAGTTACGAGCACATCTATAACAAAACAAATAGAATATTTTTATGAACCTATTTAACTTACATTCCAGTTTAATTTCGTGTCCATTACTAAGTCCTATTTGTAGCGGTGTGTCGTCGCGTAGCACTTGGCTCGGCGGTCGCCTTCGGGGAGCTTTTACCCTAGAATACAAATAAAATATTATAGAATTATTTATTTAAATAGAATCCATTTAAATAAATAACTGGGGTCGAAACGGTTTGCAGTGTCAAAAATACTGATTTTACTGACTGTAAGACTCAAAAATATATCATCAATACTATTTATTACTGACTTAATTTCTATGTTTAAATGTGTAGTGAGTATATAAAACGGGTTCAAGACAGAGTTTGACAGAGTTGACTATTTTTTTATTGAGATTTTTAGCATTCGCAATGTTATTTTTATATATACCTATTTCTAAATAACTAGAAAAAATCGACAGACAGGCGATAAATAGCCTTATAAAGCCGAATAAATGTTAGATCAGATACCATGCATGCATACAACACACAACCCCGAAAAATCGCCACTTTTTAGAAAAAAAAGAACTTTTTTTCTTTGGTTCAGTGTATTTACACTGAATAGTGGCAACCCGAGACCAAAATTTTTAATCAGTTGTATCCATTTATCTTGCTTGCTTTTTGTGAAAAACGGCCGCGCAGCGCGACTTTTAGTCAGTTTCATATCTTGTCTGTCCATTAGTAAAAAACAATCGGTCGCGCAGCGCGATTTTGAGCGAGTTTCATCCACTAATCTTGTACTCTTGCCTGTTTACAGTAAAAACAAACAGTAATAATAAAAAAGTGTATAAAAATGAACGTAGGTAGCTAAAAAACTGACTTTACTGACCATTTTTGAAAAAACTGACTTTTACTGACCGAAGCCAAAAAAACTGACTTTTACTGACTTTACTGACCAGTTTCGACCCCTGAAATAAGCAACTACATTTTGAATTATTACTCCTGTACAGATTAATCTATGTCCACTGTCGTTGTAAATACGTTGTCGCTAGTGTAAAAAAATAGATACAGTTTTAATTATAACCAAATAAGGTAAAAAACCTTTACAACCACAGTTTGCATTCCAGCAGACTAATCGCTAAGTAATCGATCACATTTTAACCATGGAAAGTAAAATATTAAACATTATAAACAAATTAAAATTTAAAATTGGTGATCGATGACTTAGCGATTGGTCTGCAATGCTCCTTATGTTAACATCTAACCTGCCAGCTCGCGGGTCGTTGAGTATCGAGTGCCTCTCCACGTGGTCGAAGGTGTTGGCGTTGTTGTTGGTGGCGCCGGCCTTGCTGGCGGCCAGCCCGTCGGGCCGGTCGTACTCGCCGCCGCTACTGCTGCCGCTGCTTACTGTGGTCGATCCAACCAACCTGCCAGCGCGCGGGTCGTTGAGTATCGAGTGCCTCTCCACGTGGTCGAAGGTGTTGGCGTTGTTGTTGGTGGCGCCGGCCTTGCTGGCGGCCAGCCCGTCGGGCCGGTCGTACTCGCCGCCGCTACTGCTGCCGCTGCTTACTGTGGTCGATCCAACCAACCTGCCAGCGCGCGGGTCGTTGAGTATCGAGTGCCTCTCCACGTGGTCGAAGGTGTTGGCGTTGTTGTTGGTGGCGCCGGCCTTGCTGGCGGCCAGCCCGTCGGGCCGGTCGTACTCGCCGCCGCTACTGCTGCCGCTGCTTACTGTGGTCGATCCAACCAACCTGCCAGCGCGCGGGTCGTTGAGTATCGAGTGCCTCTCCACGTGGTCGAAGGTGTTGGCGTTGTTGTTGGTGGCGCCGGCCTTGCTGGCGGCCAGCCCGTCGGGCCGGTCGTACTCGCCGCCGCTACTGCTGCCGCTGCTTACTGTGGTCGATCCAACCAACCTGCCAGCGCGCGGGTCGTTGAGTATCGAGTGCCTCTCCACGTGGTCGAAGGTGTTGGCGTTGTTGTTGGTGGCGCCGGCCTTGCTGGCGGCCAGCCCGTCGGGCCGGTCGTACTCGCCGCCGCTACTGCTGCCGCTGCTTACTGTGGTCGATCCAACCAACCTGCCAGCGCGCGGGTCGTTGAGTATCGAGTGCCTCTCCACGTGGTCGAAGGTGTTGGCGTTGTTGTTGGTGGCGCCGGCCTTGCTGGCGGCCAGCCCGTCGGGCCGGTCGTACTCGCCGCCGCTACTGCTGCCGCTGCTTACTGTGGTCGATCCAACCAACCTGCCAGCGCGCGGGTCGTTGAGTATCGAGTGCCTCTCCACGTGGTCGAAGGTGTTGGCGTTGTTGTTGGTGGCGCCGGCCTTGCTGGCGGCCAGCCCGTCGGGCCGGTCGTACTCGCCGCCGCTACTGCTGCCGCTGCTTACTGTGGTCGATCCAACCAACCTGCCAGCGCGCGGGTCGTTGAGTATCGAGTGCCTCTCCACGTGGTCGAAGGTGTTGGCGTTGTTGTTGGTGGCGCCGGCCTTGCTGGCGGCCAGCCCGTCGGGCCGGTCGTACTCGCCGCCGCTACTGCTGCCGCTGCTTACTGTCGTCGATGACGACTTCTCCCTAAACATAAGACCAGTTAAGCTTGGGTTTCCTAAGATGACGGTGCCGTCATAATAGCGGCCGTAGAAATATAGCGGTGAATGACGTCACAAGAAGTCTATGTAAACAATACGGCGCGGTTCCCTAGAGAGCGGTCTTAGAAAACGTTGTTTAAGGTCAACCGGGGAAAATGCAACTGAAAAATAATAAGTTCTAAGTTTGAACAGACGCTGTTCTGTCCTACTATATTTGTTCATTTATTTGACGCGTCTACTTCATTACATATTCATTAAAGATTGTTTTAAACCAACCAAGCATTCAAATAGTCCTATAAATATATGGTAGTGCCATGATTTCCTCAAAATTGGATGAAAAAGTTGCATTTACCCCCGACTAGGGGTATAAATACCACAGTGCATTATCTATTTAACTTATAAGAACCAAAATACAATATAATTATGAGCTCTAATATTGTTTATAGGATTTTAAACTTTTAAACTTTATTATCATGCAGCCATGCCTATTTTTTAGTAAAAACAGATTCAATTGTAAGTGGGGGCAAATGCAACTATTTTTGAAGAAATAGTGCGGGGACCGCAATAACTAGCACTATCGAAATTTTATTTTTATGCGTGTGAATTGTATTTGAGAATACCAGGACTATGGATGTATGTAATATAGATCAATTACCTTGTATCAATCAAATAATTATGTTTATAATCGACCGTTTATCATTTTTACTAATTATAATTGTACAATCACAGAACTATCACTTAAAGAAACTTTTACATAAATATCAACTTAGGTACCAATGTGCTGAGCTACTTATAGAAAACTAATGGCACAAGTTACAAATTATCACATGTAAATATCGAATATGAACTTGATGATCGATAAAAAATTGTCGGCACTGTCACATCACTAGTTTAAACAGTTTCATACAAAAATATATGGGGCTATTGTAACTAAGCTCTAAGTTGCAATTTCCCCAAAGCGAGATTTTCGTGAGGTAAATGCATCTACATGCATTACATTAAATAGATTCAACTAAATTCGTTTAAAATATAAATAATATCACTTATGGTTTGTATTTAATCGTATCCAGTCACAAACACTTGCTAAAAACACTTTTCATCCCTTCTATTCGAAAAATGATGATTTGTTCCTATATAAGTGGGACCAAAATAGCTCTTTTCTGGTAAGAACTTTTTAGTGGGAGGAAAAGAGATTTGAATTTAGAACATGTATCTCTCAAAGAATTCGAACGCGCCGACGCCGGCTGGTATGTATTGACTGGCTGTATAGACGGCACTGAAAAAAAAACATAAGCGCGCGAATTAAGTCTGTGTTCTTGTAATTAGTACATACTTACGTACTTAGTACAATAACTTTTGAAAATTGCGCTAGTGTATCAAACGTAACTATAAATTTGTAATTATTTTTACTTTTTAACCGACTTCAAAAAAAGGAGGAGGTTCTCAAGTCGACGGTATTTTTTTTTTTATTTTTTTATTTTTTTATGTATGTTTTAACATAGCTTCGTCAGTTGTTACCCGATTTGTACAATTCTTTTTTTAACTCAAAGAACATAGTTCGTGTGTGGTCCCATAAATTTTTTACAGAGATCTGGCCTGTAGTTTTTTCATAATCCTGAAAAATATCAATTATTTAGCTCGCCATCGCACGAGTTTTTATGGAATTTCGGACATAACTTCTTTGTTTATGAACCGATTTAGATGATTCTTTTTTTATTTGAAAGGGTATACTTCAAGAGTGGTCACAAATTAATTTCATTGTTATTGGACTTCAAACTTCGAAGATACATAAAGGAACTCTTCAAAATCAAATAGTATAAGTAAAGTGATTTAGGTTTTGGTAAGTTTATGACAATCCAAAACAAACCAAATCATGGTTTGCGATGCAACGTTCTGGACTAGACTTGGACTACGATGACACAACGGAACTCCTCAAAAACAAACAGCGTAAATTTGGAAATTGAGTTCTGGGCATTTTACCATTGAAAATATTATAATATAAAGTTAAAAAATATTTACACGCTGCGCTTACATACCTACCACTAAAAAGTTGAAAATAAAAAAGCTTTTTAAAAAAAAGAAAAACCGCCTTCAAAAAACTGAAAACAAAAACAGCTTAAAAATTAAATACCTCTAAAAAGCAAGAAATAATATTCGAATCATTCGTTACACATATCAATATTAATAAAACACGTCTAATGAAGTCGGGTGGGGCTCTAAGAAAAAAATTAAGTTGTCCTCCAGCCCCACCCGACTTCAATAGACGTGTTTTATTAATATTGATATGTGTAATGAATGATTCGAATATTATTTCTTGCTTTTTAGAGGTATTTAATTTTTAAGCTGTTTTTGTTTTCAGTTTTTTTCACGTGTCTTTTTTAAATAAAGAACATTTTCATTAATTACATAGTCTCCTATTTATTTTCTCATAGAAAGGGGATGAAAAGTAGAGTATATGACTCGGGCGCAAAATATTTTTGGCGAGGGCGACATACTTTGAATCCCTCGCTACGTTCAGGATTCTACTGAAGAATCCCTCGCTACGCTCGGGATTCTACTCTAGAATCCCTCACTTCGCTCTGGATTCAAAAAAGCGCCCTCGCCGTAAAAATATTATTTTGCTCCCTTGTAATACAATCTACTATTTTATAGCAGCCGCAACAACAACGTGTTTTCACGCGTTGCACCTTCAAAATGACGGTTTGACAAGATAAGCTGTCGGTCAAACAGTTTTCATCCCAGTAGCGCTATCTACCAATTGTAAGGCCCTCCGCTGCTTTGAGCGGGACACGCGCGCGGGGCGACATAGATTGGAGCTTACTCATGCACTGCGCAAGCATCTGTCCGTCAAAAACCAGCAATCTATATTCCCGCGCCGTGTACCCGCGGCGGGATCCCGCTCAAGGCAGCGGACGGCCTAAGGTCTAATAATCATTCAGCTATTAAATTGTAGGTGGCGATGTATTAAAAGAGCCTCAATAAATGAGTTTTAATAGGGAGTTGCCATAGCCCCATAGTTGCAATTGCCCTGGCTGGACCTTACCTAGAAAACTTTCTTGTGACGTCATTCATCGCTATATGACGGCACCGTTATCTTAGAAAACTAGAGCTTTAGGAATAGAGTTGGTAATCAAATGTAAGAGATCCATGCATAGTGGATATCACAAACAAAGAATTGGTATTAAGGCCTATTCCCGTTGCTCCCCACTTTGGGAAAAATTGATATCCACCGGGTGGGGAACGACGTGAATAGACCGTCCATATTTTACTACCCGAAATCCCCCAGTGGGGGACAAAGCTGGGGGACAACTGGAATAGGCCTATTATAATGTTAATGAAAGGGCTGATAAACAGATGCCGCGATTTGGAAAAGTTAGTTAATGAATTTCAATGTAACTTGATTATAACTAAAAGTAAAAGAAACAAATTGAAGGTTCAAAATAACTAATGTTGCTTCCATTCCATATGAATATGTATGTATTATAATAATAATATGATACTAACTTGTCGGTGGTAGATATAATTTTGCTCTTCAATCCGCTGAACAAACCGCCCACGCCGGCGGCTGGCGTTGGACTTTTCTTCAATGGCACTGGCGGTTTTTTTACCTAAAGAAAAACAACCATTGAATAATAAAAATCAGAACCCTTAGATTTGTATGTGTATTCTTAGTCGTCGAATTGACGATATTCTCACCAAAACATGTCATACCCAAGATTCAAACCAGGAATAGGCTTGCTAGTAGTTATAGTTAAAGCGCATTCGCTTAGATAGTGTCGCCCTTTTATCGCGCCGCCTTTGCACGTGCCGCTTCTTGTCAAAGGATGCCGCCGCATAAACAAAGGATACCGCGTACGGCGTACACCCGCAAGTGAATTTGGATTTTGGCAGTTTACATCGAAGCGCCGCGCCGCCGTAGTGAAAGTTGTTTGTTGACTCTGCTACATATACTAAAAATGTTTTTTCGTCCTTGGGAGTACAGTGAACTGCCTCAAGATGAAACTTTAAGTGAACCAACAAAAAAAGCAGGTGTTTTGTAAAACATGTAAACACAAAAGATGTGTAGATCACGCAATTAAAGAAGAAAATCTAATTTTGTATGGATTCGGAACGTGATGATGTTGCATTTATTATTATAAATACAGGTGATAATGACTCCGACACTTCAAGTGATGAAGAATAGTAGGTAGTCTAATTTTTTTCATTTCATTTTTCATTAAAATTCTGTTTCCACCTCGCTTGTGTGTATTATTTGTATTCGTATTTTATTACAATAAACACAAGTAGGGACGGACACCGTTATCTAAAAACACGACCCCATCCCCTCCCCCGCCCGCACACTATGGTACAATTTCAATAATCATCGATACCGATAAGGATATTGTTTACCGTTATCAGTAACATTACCAAAAACTTGCCGGTATGCCTGTCTCTGAACACATTTGCTTGCGGGTGTACCGACACTATCTAACCGAAAGAGCTTTACACCTAACCACCATTATTCTTGGTACATGCCGCTGTTTACTAATAATATATTGTAAATCCGCTTAAATATTCATAGCTCATTCTATTTCAACAAACATTTTAAAATCATTTGTAATTAAAGTGAAGAAGATCCAGTTTCTTACAAATTGAAGGAAAAATATTATACATTAGGATTATTTTTATTAAAACAATAAATTCAAATCGTTTGTTTATTTATATTATACGATTAAGATAAAAGCATTAAATTATTCATTTTGAAAGTTTATTTTTGTGTGGAAGCTTAACAAAACCGGTCACACCAGTTTTTGAAAATACCATAAACTACAGATGCATTCAAAAGACTCAATTTATATTCTAATATCAATCTATTAAGTTACAACAACTGTCTTAATCAACTTGTAAAGACAAAATATTAAAGTGGACATAAAAGTGCAAAAAGACCCATCAATGGATCTTTACAATGGATTTTAGTGGATATAGGGTTAATTTTGCAAACAAAACAACTCCAGTTGGTCTCGTTGCAACCAAATACTACATCAACGTTAGCTTAACTCCATACTTCGCATTTGTTCAATTCTATCCTTCTGCATCATACCGATTGTCTTGCCATCGTACGCAAGTATTTGCTAACATTACACTTAATTTATATGCGTTTATTGTCAACACGTTCGTTTACTTCACATCAGTTCGACACCCAATGGGGTGTATCACGCAAAGCTAATCGCAGATGGCGCCAGCGGCGACCTGGCCGCTATCAATGGTTTTGATTGGTTAAAATACGTCAGAAATGACATTAGACATTTGAAACAACCAATCAAATTATTTTGGGACTGTCGCTTGTGGCGCCATTAGTTCCTCAGTATCACACCCCATTACTAACTAGGAAAATCACAATACATTTGTATCACAAACAATTTTCTAACTACATAATTTTATTAGTTTGTATCTAAAATAAAACAGGCAAACTTACCTGTCCGTCTAACGTTCCATCGTTGACAGACTCACTATGTATAAGTTTCTCCGATTCATTCTTGTTTGTGTGCGTGACTGTACTTTGTGTGCTTGACTCCTTGCTTACTGTATTCTCTTTGTGCAGACTGGGGAAGTAAAAATGTAGATAAGTTTCAATTAAATTAAAAATAGTTCCTTATTACATAATGGGAAATTGGGAATTAATTAATTGGGTGACTGGAAATAATTAAAGTAAGTAAGTAAATTATTTATTTGCAAAAATATGGTTACAAAATGTTCTTAAATTATGTCCAGTTCAACATATTCAATCGATAAACAGTCGATGTGCAAATATTTTAAAATCATGTTATAGTCTAATCCCTACATAATTGAAATCAAAATTAAAAATCAAATCCTATGTCAACTTAATTTTAAATAAATATATATATATATTGTTTACATGTCAAATTTATTATTATTTATCAAAATCCATGTATTCTCTTACACTATAGAAACATTTTTCCTTGGCGATTTTTCAAAGGCGACTGTTAATGGGATACTTAAATACTAAACCTGGCAGCGGTTTATTTTTTGGGCGAAAAAATAACTGAACGGGCGACAAACAGTGGATTACAAAGAAAAAGTAAAATGGGTGTTAACGTAAAACCTCACCATGTATCACCAGGGGGGAGGGGGGGTCAAAAAGTAGCCAAAAAAACATCACGAAAATTCTAAATGAGTGACAAAAATACTGAGTGGGCAACTATTATACCAAGTAGGACTGATTTAACCTGCCCAACATGGGACAGACTGTTTGAAATTTGAAAAATTCGGCTTAGTCAATTCTCGATTAGGATAATAGTCACCTTTTATCCTAATCGAGATATAATTATCCTAATCGAGAAATATATGCAAAAAATGTTTTATGTGCTCTAAGGTTGTCGCTCAAATAGTTATTTGGTTGCCCGTTCTGAATAATTAGTTACTGAATTTGTATTTTAAAGTCACCCATTTTCAACATTCGTAGTCGCCCTCAGTCCGTCGCCCACTTAGTATTTCAGTATGCTATATACAGTATTTTTGATACACAAAATGGGAATTTATTCAACGAATAGTTGATTGATTTATACTCCCACACGTTACTGCAGTCAAGTAAAAGTAATAATAAGTAAAGGAATATTTATCTTGCATTTTAAGATGGAATCGATCATATTTATTACAATCGATTTAACAATCCATTCAATAAAACATGTTCATGTTTGCAACATTAAGCTTAAAATCATCGGTAGGCAATCATTTTCCGGAACCGATGTGAACTTTAAAGACCCACGCATTTTGTAATATTTCTTAACGACCTCGTATCGTCTACTGACTTATTAGTAATGTTCAATTTCGTTTGCATATTTTATGCAAAAATGGCGCCTATTCATTACAAAATACTAAATCTAGAAATCATTGCGTCTCGAGCGGCAACAGAGGCCTTATACAGGGTAATTTTGCAACCCATTTACAAAATATAAAATAGGTTCATGGAAGTAATAAAAAAAATTGATTAAATAATTATGTTTGATTTCTTTTTGAATTCACAGTTTTCAGGCACTTTTTTGTCCTAAAAATCTAGGCGCGCAGGCTCACCCTGGGATATCCGGGTGGGATAACGCGTAAAAATTTATGCATTAGAACCAGGGACCGGAAAACCCCTTTTTTGGTTAAGCCAATTGTACCGTATTAAAAAGCTTACCAAATGATAGGGTTTTCCTTTCGATAGGGTTATTCGACGATATGCTATGCTTACCGTATTGATAGGGTTTTTGAAAACAAGTCCATGAAATACCCAATCAAAAACCTCTTTAACGGTAAGCGGTTCCGGTCCTTCGGCCAAGGTGGGACTAGGTATAAATTGCTTGAACACGTTTTAAAACCCCTTCATAAAGCCTTCATAGGATTTCCCCGATAGGGTTATCGGATTCGGTAAGTGCTTACCGGGGTTACCCTTTCGATAGGGTTAGTCGACGATATGCTTACCGTATTGATAGGGTTTTTGAAAACAAGTCTATGAAATACCCAATCAAAAACCCCTTTAACGGTAAGCTGTTCCGGTCCTTGATTAGAACAGGCTCGCATTTGTTTCGCTTGTCGAACTATTTTCAGAACCTACTGCGGTGTTCCGCGGGCGGAGTGTGCTACAGGCGTATACCTAGGTAATAAAAAAAAACAGCTATAGTGTGTAGTGCGTACAAATAATCACCTTATTTTAGAAGTGGTTAATTCCTTGACTGATGCGGTTTTCTCCGAATATTTGTTGAGAACGGGATATATTGAATTCGTTGTTTTCGATGGCGGCCGCTCTGGTTTTTTCTCTTCTAACTCGGGTGCCCCTGAAACAAATTATTTATTAACATATTTTTTATGTCCACATAATTTTTTTTTTAAATACGTAAGATCGTAACAAAAATATTATGCCGCTTATTAATTGCTCATTCTCCTAATAACAAATTAATAGCGCAAATCCTTACTAATATTATAAATGCGAAAGTCCGTTTGTTTGTTTGTTACGCCTTCACGTCTTAACTTCTGAACCGATTATCATGAAATTTTTGCATTTTCATTGCATTCATGTTGTCAGGGGTACAGAGAAGGACATAGGGTACCTTTCATCCCGAAAAAAGTATTGTTCCCGAGGGATAGCAAAAAACCTTTCCACGCAGACGAAGTCGCGGGCGGCCGCTAGTGGTCTATAACTAAGATATATATTAATATTTTTCAATTGTTGTAAAATAAAGTGCGTCTTTCGATAGTTAAGCAGTGGACTTCCATTGGTGCTATTCTTTAAAAATAAAAATAACTGACCAATCAACCCCCATGTATGTTTCGTGAGATATATTTTGCTTCCTTTTCTTTCATATTCTATTATTCTTACTTTCCTTTACATGCGAAATCATTTGCTAATGCAAAATAAATACTCAACACTCGATCACGTAGATTGAGAATACAGTATACTGAGGCTCGATTACGAATTTATAGTATAGAGTATTCTCTGTAGTGCGTATCCATTCGAAACATTGTTAAACAATGTTTTGAATGGATACGCATACGTTAGGTGAGTTAGAGAATAAGCCGAAAGGTCAAAATAATTAGAAAATATTACTAACGCCTAAAGATATAGATGATAAGATATCCACTTTAATCATACGTTAATCGACCGTTTATTTCTTCCTCACACTTCAAGAATTAAAGAAAAATACGAGGCACTGAGTTTGTTCATTTGGATTATAAGAATATACTGAGTTTATTTATATGCATTTTAATTATGAGTCGAGTGGTACCATTTAAGCACCTCTCCAATACCCAATACGTGACGCTTTTGACCATGAACGAAATATCAATATTATTAACGCATAAACAATTTACTTTTAGAGCTGAAGTCGGCAAAATTTATGTGCGAAAAATTCAACGACAATAAATTTTATTGTTGCCAAATATTAAGTAAATATAATCGTAAGTATTAAGTACATATTAGTAGGTGAGCATAGGTACTTTTAGAACGTTTTATTTTATTTAACGTTTTATTAATTATATTTTTTATGAGAATATGAAATTAAAATATGCTGAAATTAAAATGATGCCGCACAGTTCCGGTTAAGAATAGGACTGTCCCATCTCATCCCGTGGGTATCGTAGAAGGCGATAGAGGGAAGTTTTAGGGACCCGGTGCAGACCATCGCACAAAGGGTCACTCGAATGGCAGCGAGGAAACTGTCAACAACAGCATTCCCAAGGAGGGTTGGTGTCAGGCAGGCGGCCGATCGTAAAACTTTGCCAAAACCTAATGCAGTATGTATTACATGCTGCGCCGACCCCAATAGTGGTCGTTCTACGAGCGCAAAAATTTATTTTGTGTAGACATAGCACTACAAATAAATTGGGATAAGGACAGGAGGATGATGATGATTAGAAATTCGACATCTGATAGAGATGTACGTCTGACAAATTTGTAAGATTAACGGTATTTGCTGAAAACAAGCAAATCATTAGTAAACTTGGAGAATCATAACAGTGTTATTATTGTCGGTCACTTCTATGAACCATATCCGGCTATGGTACAAACTTGCAGCAAAACTGTTACAGTGTCGTTATATCGAAACAATGTTTTACTTGATCCGAGGCAGAACTCAATAGAGCTTTGTGTATTCAAATAAACCTTACATTGTTGAATAAAAACTTTAAAACAGATAACTAACACACACTAGAAAACGGAACATGTCATGTTTAGTTGCTATTATCTATATAATGTTCTCTCCTGAAAATAACAAATGAAAAAAAATTTACTAAGTCAAGATTGAACTTCGAATATTTTTTATTCATCCATAATAGCAGGCTTTTACCTCAGCAGTGGGGACTGGGGACATTGTAAAAGGGTGATGATGATGATATTGTTTGGGTTAAATTAACATATATAAGGTGGTACCAAATTATCTAATGATACTTAAACAGGTGATAGTGTTGCTTAAACTGAACAACTTTCTCTATGGAACATAGGTCGAAAAACGAATTTTTTTTCGCCTTTCCATAGTAAGTCGGTCAGCTGACCAGTACATTTTGTATGGGAGTATGAAATTTTTTTTCGTTTTTCGACCTATGTTCCTTGGAGAAAGTTAATCAGTTTAAGCAACACTATCACCTGTTTAAGTATCATCAGATCATTTGGTACCACCTTATATAGTTCTTCTTTAATTTTCTCTATTATTAAAAAATATATAAAAATAATCTTAACTATTCTGATATCTGACGATCATAAGAAATCTTTCAGGGCATGGCATTAGATTGCGACTTTCGAATAAGATTATTAAGTATGATAGATAATAATAATAAACAATGCAACACCTTTTTTTAACCGACTTAAAAAAATTGAAAAGGAGGAGGTTATCTATTCGTCGCGTTTATTTTTTTATATGTATGTACACGATTACTCGAAGACGGCTGAACCGATTGAAATGATTCAAACGTCATAACATGAGGTTTGTTCCCTAGTTGGTCCCAAATTTTGAAATCGGTTCAGTAGTTTTCAAGTAATCTTGAAAATACTATCGTTTTCGTTACCATTTTATATGAGTTTAGACGGATTTTCAACCATTACTTTTTTGTTTATGATTTTGATTATTCTTTTTTTGTTTGAAAGAAGACACCTTAAGAATGATACTATAATAATTTCATTGGTATTGGACTTTGGATTTTGAAGATACACGAGGGAACTCCTCAAAATCAAATAGGAACTGTACAGTGATTGAAATGTTGGTAGGTTTATGACAATCAAAACCAAGTTAAGTACCTATCTATTGTCAAGGACGTTCTGGACTAGAGCTGAACTGCGAAGGTCCAACGGAACTCCTGTGGAAATTGATTTACTCGGGGTATACAATTGAAAAATGTGAAACATTATAACGTTTTATTTAATAAAATCATCACTTACCTACATCCCACAAAAAAGTTTAAAATAAAAAAGCTTTTTAAAAAAAGCAAAACCTCCTTCAAAAACCTTAAAAAACAGCTCTATAAAAAGCAAGAACTAATGTTCAAATCGATAACACGTCTAATGAAGTCGGGTGGGGCTTTTAGAATATAAACATTATGATAAGTAAAAAAATACTTCCAGCTCCACCCGACTTCAATAGACGTGTTTTAATTAATCTATTTTTTCTGTAATACTTTTTATCGTACAGGGCATTCAAAAAACAGGTTTTTCCCACACAAAAAGGAACCCCCTGCTCACCTGCAGATGCGTAATGCATTTTCATCGGCATAAAAAAGGTACAAACGAAAACAAATGAAATTAAACAGATAAACTACGAAAACAGCTTTTACTACGTAGGTCGTAGGGCATAAAGTAGGTCTCAAGGTCAACATGTATAGTCTCGATCGACACGATGTTCCTCCAACAGCGAGGCTTAGCTTGTGACATAATCGACCGAAGATAAACCGAAACTCGACAGGCCGACTCCTGTCGAGTGGCTAATTGTCTAATTTTAAAAATCTATCGCAATCGCTTTCATTTGACAGATGGATGTGACACATTGCTGCATTTCTTTGGTAGGTTATTATTTATGCCAAAAAGAAGCATCAATGTGTTACATCTTGAAAGCGATTGCGATAGATTTTGAAATTAGACAATAGAAAGGCAGAGCTCAACCGGAGTTTGACCGCAGCAAAAGCAAGACACGACACGACATAAGCGCTAGTACAGGGTGGAGACCCGTTGCCATTTAACAACCCCATTTACATAGTAACAAACAAAACGTGTGGAAAAGGTTGAGACGTGCTTCCGGTTGAGATCCAGTCAGGAACGGGTCAATTTACACACTCATCAGCGGGCAATAGCTACATAAAAATGTAGGGGAAGAAGCTGGCCGTGCGCACACCACCCGCGGTCGGGCGCTTCTTTGGACAATCGTCACTATGTCCGTCCTAGACCGTCACAGTACACACTCACCAGCAGGCAGAAACTGCACGAAGTTGTCGGGGAAGAGCCCCACTCGGCCGTGTAGCTCGCCGCGCCACCACCCGCGGTCGGGCGCTTCTTTGGACAATCGTCACTATGTCCCTCCGACACGTCACAGTACACACTCACCGGCAGGCAGCAGCTGCACGAAGTTGTCGGGGAAGAGCCCCACGCGGCCGTGCAGCTCGCCGCGCCACCACCCGCGGTCGGGCGCTTCTTTGGACAATCGTCACTATGTCCCTCCGACACGTCACAGTACACACTCACCGGCAGGCAGCAGCTGCACGAAGTTGTCGGGGAAGAGCCCCACGCGGCCGTGCAGCTCGCCGCGCCACCACCCGCGGTCGGGCGCTTCTTTGGACAATCGTCACTATGTCCCTCCGACACGTCACAGTACACACTCACCGGCAGGCAGCAGCTGCACGAAGTTGTCGGGGAAGAGCCCCACGCGGCCGTGCAGCTCGCCGCGCCACCACCCGCGGTCGGGCGCTTCTTTGGACAATCGTCACTATGTCCGTCCTAGACCGTCACAGTACACACTCACCGGCAGGCAGCAGCTGCACGAAGTTGTCGGGGAAGAGCCCCACTCGGCCGTGCAGCTCGCCGCGCCACCACCCGCGGTCGGGCGCTTCCTTGGACACCACCGTCACTATGTCCCCTTCGGATAGCGTCAACTCATCGTCGTTCACCGCCGCGTACGGGTACAGCACTCGGCAGAGTTCTTTTACTGCAACGAGGTATATTTATTTAATAAAACTGGTAAAGATTAATTCAACTTCGCTGATAGTAAGCATTGTTAGTAAATTAAAAACATCTAGTGATGGGACTCGAACCACAATTGATTCGAATGATTCGAATCACGTCAATCCAAGTTCGATTCGAATGAGTATTTATGCTGATTCGAATTGGTTTGCTGATTCGAATTGGTTGGCTGATTCGAATCAGGTTTATTCGAATCTTTGATGGCGTAGCAAAGCAAGTTTACCTTAGGGCCGCGGAGAACTACTGAGAAGGCAGTTTATTATTCGTTTAAAGTTTTGAATTTGTTTAACACTAATTTAATTACTGATTCGAGTAATCGTATCTATTTGAATCATCACATTGATTCGAATCATCATATCGATTCTAATCATCGTTAAATTCGAATCGACGATAAGAACTACTCGAAAACGAATACATTTTTTGCCATCACTATAGACCACACGATTAATAGGTTATCCGACCTGGTTTAGGCGGTAACGCGGGCGCGGGCTCGAACGGCGGCGGCTGCGACGGCTCCAGCATCACCACGAAGTTGGAGGGGAACACGCCCACGCGGCCCGCGCGCCGCCCCTGCCACCACCCCTCCTCCACCTACCAACCAGGACAAAATAATCAGGGGAAAATACAGTGAACTTCCTATACAAACGTAATCACAGAATAGATAATAGTATTAGCGTACAAAAGTTGCACTCCGCAAAATCGTTTAAGTAAATTGCGACTCTTGATCCGACACAATAAAGTGCAATTCAGGTCGCACAGCGCTCCCTTCGCTCCAAAACATTCACTTAGTAGTGGTCTCTCTTTCTATCGCGTAAGTCTTATTTTTCTAACGTATGAAATTTGTGCTCTCAGAGGACGCCGAGAGCTACATACTCGCGCGCGGAGTGACAGAGCCCTGACGTAATACTAAAATTATTTGCAATTTGAGCATAATTAACTCTTCTTGTGATGTTCTCTCGCTTTAAAAAGATATATCTTTAAAATTACTTTGTGATGAACCTACACTACAGTTTTAAAATCAAAATAATCTATTCGAAAAGCGGGGATTTGTTCGTTCACGATTGAGGAAATGATAAGTGAACAAGAAAATATCGGTTATCTTATAAATTAGTCATTCGTCAACCTCCTTTACACGATGTGAACCAAACGATTTGTTCAAACGGGTCACGTTAACTACAAAGGGAGGAAGCGGCAAATCGTCCTCTTTATAGGCTTGTGAGAGTGATTCACGCCACAAGGGGCTTATTGTCTCGCGCGTTTTGTGCGAAAGCTCTCACAGCGCCACGAGACAGCGTGCGCTCCCCAGATAACATGTACCTATTCCCACTAAGAACTTACTCATAACTGGGATAAGTAAAACATATACTAAACTAATACAACAATCACAAGCATCTTTTATTTACTGTTGTAATTTAGGACAGATATTCTACTTTAGTTGATGAATGTAGAATAGGAATGTTGACTTATGAATAAAATAACGAAATACTAATAAAAATCGTAAACATATCAAACTTTTGGAGTAGCTTGTATTGGTTTTATATATAGCGTATTATTTGTTTTATGACCCTTCAAAGTTGGGTGGACAAGTCCATTTAAAAAGTATAAAATTTGTTAAAATAAATAATACATTTAGTTAGTCCGTAAAATTTATAGCAAATTTGTCAAAGAAACCATTTTAATAAACAACCAAACGAAACCATTTAATATAGCTGCCGAACGAATTTCCTACGCGTTGCATACAACGTAGGAAGGCGTGACGTCATAACTTGGTAGCCGTTAGTATGGAGCGTTTTCGGGTGAATCCAATTTTGTGCATTTCAAACTGTGATATCTCGGGCAGTTTTCATGCTAGCGAAATAATTCTTATACAAATGTTTCTTTTTTTTTTGAGGGGTAATTTATGTCACATAAAATAAAATAATAGTCAACATGCCTATCGGAGTCTGTGCGGAAAGAGAACCGTCATGGGACTTTATGCTTGATCACCGTTTTTGTCATCTTGACGGCACTGTTATGTCTTTATAGTGCGACTATCTTGACTTGATATCAAGATATTACAGGCGCATGTGTAATGACGTAGCCGTGCCGTGACAAAAACGGTGCTCCATGACGGTGTTCCGCAAAGACTCTACCTACGAACTTAAGGGGATGTCTCCAAGAGCGAGAGAATCGCGACGATGTTACTTATTTCCATACAACTATCGCCGCGATAGCATCGCCGTGTGTAGGTAGACAGACACGCAGAGAGTGTATAGAAATACGTGGCACGACGATAATATCGTCGGCGTTTCTCTGGCTCGTGGAGACAGCCCCTAAGCCCTCAGGCGAGATTAGAAAATTAAATGAATACAAATTAGGCGGCCTATTTAAAAAGGGGATTAAATATTGGTTAGCTCAAAAGCGAGTTTTTAGCCTCAGTCGAACTTTTTAACAACAGAATAACCATTCTGTGCTCAGAGTTATGCTCAAGATGGAATGTTTGGTTACCGAAATCAACCTTCTTTAATGAATGGGCACTTTGTGTAACATGACTGATCCTTCAAGAAAAAACATGGTACTAAGCAACGCGGACTCAAGCGGTTAGGCGCTCGTTTCCTCGATAGTATCTCGGAAAAAATAAACTTGTATTACCTCTCCTAGCACCTCAAGAACGTCCCCGACACAGAGCGGCAGCTCATCGGGGTTGGCTGGCTGGTAGCTGAAGACTGCTCTGCAACGGCCCTGGACACCGCCCGGCCTGCAAACATTATAGCTCTTCAAATAATCTGAAGGAGGGAAACACCTTAAGCTTCTGAGATTACCAACTCGGCCTCATACGGCGAAAATTACACTTTTAAATTATATTAAGGCACAGTAGAATTGCTCCAACCCTTTTTAAGGCCCGTATTTATCAACCGCTCTCAAGTTGAGAGCTCATGAGTACCCGAGATGCTGTTCCTATATGAAGAGCATCTCAAATATGATCTCAAGGTAGCCCTCAACGTTGAGAGCGGTTTATAAATACGAGAGGGTCTCCTAAGAGGGTCCTAATTGGCAACTAATGAGTTAAGAGCACAGTGTGAATGGGTAAAGCATCTAACACCTCCCTGACCAGAAAATGAGTAACTGTTTTCGATTATAAGAGTCCCCGCAAACTACAGATCAAACTGTCGGCCGATAGTTGGAATCAGTATGAAGAAGTATGCAAGTGCGCACACTACAACGATTTGGTATCGGCCGATTCTTCATACAAAACCAACTATCGGCCGATAGAAAGTCTGTAGTCTGCGGGCACGCTAACGCTCCATGTACAGTCAGTGGCACGAATCATGAAATCGGGTGGTGATTGCGCGAAACGCGTATTTTGGGTATGCGTTGAGGTGAGGGGCGCGGGCGGCGGGAGAGGGGCGCGCGCTATTGGTCGCTCTCAAGAGCACATGCGCGAACTTATCCCCACTCCGTCGAAAAATATTCATGATTCGTGCCACTGACTGTAACTTCACTGCGATCTCTAGCCACCTGCTAAGCATATAAAGAGAGAGCATCCTACAACGGGAGAGAAAGATAAATCTTTCAAAGTTCAAAAATAGTGAAGTGCTCTTAGGGATATGTCCCTACGTCGACGATATCGATGACGATACGAGTCGTGAGGCTGCAATGCAAAAGCGAATAAATAACCTTAATCGAAATACCTAGCTATAATAAAGATAATTAAATTATCGTATAATGCCAATCGTTTACTTGCACCCACTTCAAAGGACACAAACGCGAATAGATTACGTTAAGTTTTTTTGGAGAGCATGAGGTCGATGATATCTTTGCTTAACTCTTAGTTACTTTATGAGGTCAAAGTGCATAAGACAAAATAATGCTGTAGAATAGACGATGGCCGTAATTTTACATAGGTGTGCCTGAATTTTAATAAATTAAGTTAACGATATCACGTCATCTCTACAACTTTTCGATGATTTAACTTAAGGTTCCCAAAACTCAAGACAATGTTGAAAACATAAGAAAAAATGTTCTTTAAATTAGAAACAATCTGAGGATAAATCTAAACAGCACAAAGTACCTAAGTATCATTATGCTATGACTCAGTAACAGTTAAAGGAAATTTTACACTCACCAAGTTCTAGCAAATATGTATTAGTTAGTAACATAAATCCACATTTTAGTCCACAATCGACTAAATAAATTGTCGGTTTGAAAAGTATTTACTTAAAAGTTTGTATTTAATTTATAAAGAATTTATAATAAAACGGCAAGTCAACCAACGCAAAACAATAAAGTCTTTTGGACCGATTTTCAACTTAAAGTACATAACGTAAAATATCAATTGAGAAAAATTATAAAATATCATATTTCCACGAAACTTGAGACTTTGACTGATGTAAATTGGTATAACAATTAATTGTTCATTACCCACTTTTGATAAAACACTTCTGCTTATATTGGTCACACGTTAAACAAACTCCTTTACGTTACGTTACGTTTTCTCGGTAATTAGGTAGCCACTATACCTCGTTTTGAGGCTATTCCCAATATTGTAATTTTACGGGAACTTGTAATATTCAGCAAGGGCTGCACAACAAACAGTGACCGAGACACGACGCCTTATCGTCACCTTATCCGATGTGATAAGATATACGTGCACAATCATTAATACTTCGCTAATCGAAAAATATTGATATAGTTATATCCAAATATAATGACTCTTGTTGACATAGCAAAAGAAATAGTTTGCTTTGTCGATAAATTAACGTTAAGTATAAGATATTTGACACGATATTAGACACGACATTTGACTTTATTACATTACATGTTTTTCTGACTTACATTCAAGGCTAACTTATTCGTCACACGAAGTTATATTATAATCAAAAGAGGAAAAGAAGATGCATGGCTCCGTCTAAATGTACAAGCGATAAGGAACTTGCTAAACGGAAGATGAATGAGATGGATGGGATGAGCATTTGCTGATGCTGACCATAGCGGTAATATTGAAAGAGGCAACTTTAAACTTACTTATATCAAGCCAGCCACAAAATACTGGAAACACCAATGACCGAGATTAGTCACAATTTATGACTTATTTGTTGGGTGTCATTACTGTTAAATACATTAATAAAATGTATTAATGTATTTAGCAGTAATGTTTTCTCTTTGATAGTACTTATGTTTTTATTTACTTAGTAAACATTTGTTAAGATTCACTCAGTTGTTACTTTTTCAGATACAAAGGTCCAAAATATAATTATCAAATCGCTTATAAACTTAAAGTCAACTTTTTCTTAAATGTTTATTATTTAGTTAAGAAATATCAAAGTAAACTTACAACAACAAAGGTAAATCACGTAGCTACCTCAGATGACATCATTGATTGGCAAACCGATGAGTAACACGACATAGTATTGTAGTATCTGTTATGACACTGACGTTGGCTTCTATTAATAAGTAAGTAAGTAGTAAAACCCGTTTGTACATAGTTGAAGATATACCAACTAAAACTAAATGTTGTGTACATTATTATCTAATACTTCAATGAATTTCTGAAGATGTTTGATTCGTCCTCGCAATGTCCAATAAGGTCACCAATCAAAAAAAGCAAACAATAAAAGGAAAATGTAGATTTAATATGCATCTACACGAAGATGGAGCGAGTTTGCCCAGAGGAAGCAGAGAAGAAGCACAGACATTATATCGAGAAGAAGTCTATTCTCTCGAAATTCAATGCAAATAATGTGGGGATTATCCTCGCGGGAAAACGCATTATATATATGTTACTGGTTGGCAGAACGGGAATGGTGGAATAGGCAAATAATGAAAATAACATGTAAAACACTGACAGTAAGCAACTAAGTCGTTGCGCGTGCAAGAGTAGCTATAGGTATATGTTTTTTACATACTTTACAGGAGACGCAAAAAACAGTTTTTCTCGTAAAATTGTCAGAGTATCTATCTAGATAATTTATTATAACATAAATACATATAACAAATTTACGTAGTTTTAGCACAAAGTACCTAAGTAGTGGCGGCTTTCTTATATTTTGTGCTATGAGTCTGAACTTGACCTAAAAACTGGCTACGTGTATAGTGAAGCACATATCAGGCGCAATGAGGATCAGTAACAGGTTTGAATCCTATAGTTTTATTGATATAATATAAACACATATTGATAGCTATGAAACCTAGTGAAAGGGTTTGAAGGAAATGCCAAGCTCAATGCAATATGTGCTTTATCACGTACGACATAAGGTTCGCGTCCGTCGCGATGACGTCATAGGGACCCCCAAAAAATCAGTGTTTTAGCTCTTATTACTTCTCAGGTTTAAGAGATATCGTAAATTTTCACAGTTAATCATAGGGTGGTATCAACTTTCTAATTAGCCATTAAAAAATCGTTACTGATCCTCATTTCTGCGCAAAAGCAAACTTAAATAGCGAGAAAATTTCATGGAACATGGAACATTCGACATGAATTGTCACATAGCTACTTTCCGTAACTCTTTATTGCATTCATCACATAGCTGTTTTTACAGTATGTATGTATAAGCATAACGATCAAATCTGCATAAAAAACCGAAAATGACTGAATTAACACATAGCTACTTTAGCACGCGCAACGACGAACTGCAGTGTGTCTCAATAAGAGTCCACTTTTTTTTGTGTATTACTTTTTCGTAAGTGGCAACTCGCACTTGCAAATTCGAGGAACATGTTAAAGGAGTTCTTGTGGCCTCAACTGATCGGCATGGATCTGACATGTGGTTTCAGCAGGACGACGCCACCCGTCGCACCGTGCGTGAAACAATCGATTTATTGCTGCAACTATTTCCAGACCAAATCATCTCACGAAATTCTGATGTCAACTGGCCACCAAGATCATGCGATTTAACGCCGTGCAATTATTTTCTTTGGAGTTTAGAGAAATCTTGGTCATAAGCGATTAAACCTGAAAGGATTCTTGAGCTCAAGGCCGAGATGCAACGCGTCGTCGGTGATATACTTATAGCCACATTTTTGTGACAAACTTCGATTTAATTAAATTCTGGTAACGAATTAATTTTTGCCGAATGTATAATTGAATACCTAATCGGAACATGTCTACTTCACATCACAATGCAATAAAAATAACACAACTCACTCAATAAATACGTGATTTTATTTCTAAATGAAATAGTGCACTCTTTGGGACACCCTATACGTACACTGGCCTGCAAAAGTAAGTATCACACAGGCCTATATTCATACAAACGAGGTAACTTTGAAGCTTTGGTTCTCCGCCCAGGATTAAACAGGGTATGATTTGATGATGGCCATTCAAAGAGTAAATGGAGGAGGCCCAGATCGCTAAAGAAACCCAATGGATTAGAAGAGTCGTTTACACCAGAGACCGTACGGACTTTTTAGTATTACATTTTCCATACTTTTGATGTAATTTAGCCTGTTATTTTTTTAAGTTCAGCCCTGAGCTAAACTACTTTCTTAATCCATTAGATTTCTTTAGCGATCTGGGCCTCCTCCATTTACTCTTTGAATGGCCATCATCAAATCACACCCTGTTTAATCCTGGGCGGAGAACCAAAGCTTCAAAGTTACCTCGTTTGTATGAATATAGGCCTGTGTGATACTTACTTTTGCAGGCCAGTGTATATATGAAGCTTGTTTCCACCAGCTATGGTGTACTGCACCATAGCTGTTTATAAAAGCGATGAATAGTTTGTGTGTGTGTATTTGTTAATACCTCTTCATGCCTAACTAAACGGCTGATCGGATTTGGATGGAATTTGGCACTCCTGTTGTATGACCTGGATTAACATATAGGCTACTTTTTATCCCAGTCAAAGGTTCCCATCCCAGGGTCCATGCGGGCGGACGAAGTTGCGGGTGACCGCTAGTAAATAATATAGCTCGTAGAACTCTTTGACTATTCTTACTAGGATTTTTAAAACCACATATGGCTTTCGAAACAGATTGACCAAAGGTTATCTTCTATTTAATTACTTGAGTGATATTAGAACATAAAGACATAAAAAAACACAATAAAAGAATCAAAAAGAATTTTAATGTTTGCGTTATTTAAATTGCAAACCGGATATTACCTATGTGTGTCAGTGAACCAGTAAGATCGTTTAGATAAATGGCAACCAGTTCGGAAACTATGGTGGACATCGGCAGTGAGTGTATCAGTAAAAGCGGCAGTATGAACGCCGATATGAATGCATATTCGTAACGAAATTCATTAACGCGGTTATTGATGAAAAAATGTCAAAAACATCTTAATGAAATGCCACTCAGGAGCCCTACCGGCTATCTTTTCGAACTTCGGCGGGTCTGCTCATCTGCTGGGCTTCAACTTAAAACGGTTTGTGTGACATCATGAATTGGGGTTCGCCATTTTTGCCCTGATTGGGGCTCAATTTATATTTATCTGTTTGAATTTGAAGCCCGGCAGTCTTGCCGAGGTTCGGAGCGTTAGATGGTACGGCCCCAGATGGCAAAAAATTTAAGCAGATGATGATGAGCTGTCATTGTATGATCATCGCCAATATTAAGGGCATGAGCATTACTTATCAATGTGAGATAAATATGCTTATTAACACTTCTGTAACTTATTTACTATCAAATATAGTCATGATTTCACTGATGTAATTTATAAACACAATCGGTAAAATAAGGGTGAATAATTTAATTTTACGTCGCAAAAATTCGCTGAATTGAAACCTTTATTGTATTCGTCATTTTTAGTGTTAATAGAAAATTTTAGAACTTCAATAGGTCGGAGGTCCCCTGAATAATAAGGCTTCGATTCCCAGGAGGGGGGTACATTAATTTGTATGTACTTGATTGGTTGGTTGGCGGTAGGGCTTATTTAAAGTCCGCCTGGCTAGCTACCACTCTTACCTAAAGGTGACGCCATAAGAACAATAAAAAAAATGTGTTCCAATAGAGGTAAGGTAGCCAGTTCCTCAGTTTCTGGATTCCGGGTGTAATGCACTGAAGGTGCGTCCAGATATGTTCTTTTGATCGTACCGTACCTCCGTTCCGTACCAGCGTTCCGATCAAATAAGTCTGGACGCTACTTTTGCCCGTTCCGTACCTCCGTTCCGTACCACCGTTCCGATCAAACCGCCGAACGTCGCCGCGATCACGTCCAGACTAGCGCCGTACCGTACCTCCGTTCCGTATCAACGTTCCGATCCAATAGTACAGCAGCCCGTAGTAAATTTAAATTACGAAAAAGGTTACCGTTTGCCGTTGTGATATAGTTATTTATTACAAAATTATAGATACTTTAACAGATCGCAACCCGCCGCAACCTATATTTGTATATCTCCAAAAATTTTATTTTTTTATTTTTCGAGGTTAATCACATGGTTTAGCTATTGTCGTGTTCTACAGCGCTATGTTTGATTGCCACTGATAATATTAAGACTATGAAAAGTAGCCATACACAGATTTAAGACCAGATAAAGTCCATCCATTTCATCTGGTCTTAAGATGAAATGGATGGACTTTATCTGGTCTTAAATCTGTGTATGGCTACTTTTCACAGTCTAACTATTATCAGTGGCAATCAAACATAGCGCTGTAGAACACGACAATAGCTAAACCATGTGATTAACCTCGAAAAATAAAAAATCTCATTTTTGAAGATATACAAATATAGCTTACGGCGAGTTGCGATCTGTAAAACTTGGGTTAAAGTATCTATAATTTCATAATAAATAACTATATCACAACGGCAAACGGTACCTAACCTTTTTCGTAATTTAAGTGTACTACGGGCTACTGTACTACAACCTCCGAACGTCGGCGTCGCCGCGATCACGTCCAGACTAGCGCCGGCCGTACCGTTCCTCCGTTCCGTTTTTCCTTTGAACGGGGCGAAAAAACCGACTCGCGATGGATCGGAGCGTACCTGTCGGCGATCGAGACGGCGTACCTCCGCACCGTTCCGAACATGCGTCCAGACTAGCGTTCTTTGTTCGCGACGCTCAAGAGCGAGATATACGGGTACGGGCAAAAGAGCGAGAGATTCGAGGTGGATCGGGGCGTACCTGTTCGGCGAACGGAACGGCGTACCTCCGCACCGTTCCGAACATGCGTCCAGACTAGCGTTCTTTGATCGCGACGCCGGCCGCGCCGATCGGAACGGAGGTACGGTACGGGCAAAAGAACATATCTGGACGCACCTTTACATTTTCGGCCTTATGAAGTGAAGGCCAAGCACTATCCAGTCGTGGATAAAAAAAAGATCAAACGCTCGCACCGTACGCCAAGCACGTCCCCCGCCCGAACTGATGGTCACCCATGATCACCACTTATAGGTTAGCTACACGGGACACTGGTACTATATGTACCTCGTGGTGGTGGAGCCGAGAGCACCGACACGAAGTTATCGGGGAACATGCCGCGGCGCGCGCGCAGCTCGCCGCGCCACCACCCGCCCGGCAGCCGCTCCACCTCGCGCAGCACGTCTCCCGGCCTGATGGTCAGCTCGTCCGGCTCCGATGCATCATACGCGTAGTTAGCTACACGGGACACTGGTACTATATGTACCTCGTGGTGGTGGAGTCGGTGAGCACCGACACGAAGTTGTCGGGGAACATGCCGCGGCGCGCGCGCAGCTAGCCGCGCCACCACCCGCCCGGCAGCCGCTCCACCTCGCGCAGCACGTCTCCCGGCCTGATGGTCAGCTCGTTCGGCTCCGATGCATCATACGCGTAGTTAGCTACACGGGACACTGGTACTATATGTACCTCGTGGTGGTGGAGTCAGTGAGCACCGACACGAAGTTATCGGGGAACATGCCGCGGCGCGCGCGCAGCTCGCCGCGCCACCACCCGCCCGGCAGCCGCTCCACCTCGCGCAGCACGTCTCCCGGCCTGATGGTCAGCTCGTCCGGCTCCGATGCATCGTACGCGTAGTTAGCTACACAGGACACTGCAACAAGCAGACTATTATTAGTTTATTAATACATGGCGCGAAAAACAATCGAAGATGCAAATAGAATTCGTATCAAAAAATAATGTAAAAATTTTTGCATTGACTTTTTTACAGCGGCAGCGCCACCTACCTCTGAAAAGGTCTATCTACACATATTCGGGCCGTGTAAGATTATTATTGCCATAAGATTCAGAAGAAGAATGAAAGCAGAATAAATGCGGTAGAGATGCGATCGTTGAGGAAAATATGCGGAGTAAAACTGAGTGATAGAGTGAGCAATGAGGTGATTCGCAAAAGGTGTGGTCTGAAAGATGATATAGTGACAAGAATTGAGAAAGGAATGCTCCGGTGGTTTGGTCACTTAGAGAGGATGAATGAAAGGCGAATCACGAAAGAGATATACTGTGCGAATATGGAAGGAACGATTGCACGAGGGCGTCCCAGAAAAACCTACGCGGACCAAATAGAGGTTATTATAAAAAAGGCTGGTGTACGCAGTGACAAAAACCGCAGGGCATGTATGAAAAGATTGATGGACATGAATGAAGCGAAAGAAGTGTGCAAGGATCGTAGCAGGTGGCGATCCATAGTCTCTGCCCACCCCCATGGGAAACAGGCGTGAGTGTATGTATGTATGTATGTATATATGTAAGATTCTGTATGCAGGGTGACAACTATTTACTACAACCAAAATTCCCTGACTTTTCCCGGTTTTCCAGGTGTTTTTTCAAGTTTTTCCTGACCGTAATCTTAAATGTAATATAAATATAAAATATGTAATTATTGGAATACATTTTTGAGTTTTTGTAGAATTATCTGCTAGCAAATTATAATTTATAATAAAATTTATTTTAGGAGTGCACTATAGATAGATAATACAATTTTTTTTAATCACTGAGAAAATAACATTTTTAGAAATGCTCTAGCGAAATTCCCTGACTTTTCCCGGTTTTCTAGAAAGTGGCCACCCTGTGTATGTGAAACGAATATCCGTTAAGCTCTGTCATCGGTGACTTTGTTCAGTACCCAGAGTTCAAAATGGTCCTTTCATAGAGATGCCCAACATAGCTTGGCCCCAACATGGCATGGCCCGGATGTTGGGATAGACCTTAAAGGAATCTAATATTTACAAATACAAAAAAATATTTACTTGTTCGATGAGTATTTAATTTGCACTCAGTATTTTTTTGTGCTACAGACACAGAATAAATAATAGTACAAGGTACAGAAGCAGCATTCGGCAAAGTCATTTAAATAAATAGCGACCTTTGCTCCGACACAATAAAGTGCAATTCAGGTCGCGCAATGGCCTGCAGTACAGTTTATATTCACCTAGTAGTTGCCTCTCTTTCTATCGCGTGCTCTTACCTTTTCTGACGACGCAACGTTAGGGTTGTCTTCTTTTAAATGAACTACGTAACATACATCATAATGTGAAAAACGACAATTGTTTATTGGTTTTTTGATATTGACATCGGTACAAGGCACAGTAATGTCGATTCGACATTGTTACTTTTATAAAAAGGCAATATTTACGCAGGCAGTAAGATGCCGCGCGACTACACAGGCGGGCGTGTGACCAGGGTTGATGATTTAAATCAAGTTGATTTAAATCATGATTTAAATCACGATTTCTATTGCATGATTTTTTAAATATAAATCACTGATTTAAATCAAAATCCGAAAAAGGAATTAATTAAACGCTGGGAGTGCATATTAATCAACTGTAATGATCGAAAACAATATTAATTCAAAGTACGATAGGTGTAAGCTAAGTTATTTATCGCAATAAAAACCAACAATCAAATATTAGATTTTTTGTCTCAGTAAAAATATAACAATGATTAGGTACTTTCATTCATTACAGGCAATGCAAGTAGCATAGACAGACAGATACAAATAATTAATTTTCGGAAATATAAACAAATAAACACTCGAAACTTTTTACTCAAATAGTTTTTTCTGGTCAATGTGACATTTTACTTTTTTGGCGGTGTTGCCAGCACTATACATCAATTCTACCTAAATAGAAATGTTCCCTAGAAGAAAAACTAGGCTAATGGTCGCAAAACCTAATAAAAATCAAATAAATAAAAAAAATCACGATTTTTTTAAATAAATCTGATTTTTTTGATTAAAATAAAAAAATCATGATTTTTTGCAACCCTGCGTGTGACGGCCCTCTGCTCACTTGTTCCGCCGGCGGATTGGCTAGCGGTAGGTGCTTATCGCGCGACCTTGAGCGAGTTAAGGAGGCCTGCTACAGACGAGTACTAATAAAAAAAACTAGACAACTCCAACCTAAACATTAGTCCCAGTACTATTATTAATTCTGTGACTATGTAGGTAGACTAATAACAATAGAATCCATAAACATCAAACCAGCCAATTTCATAAAGAATAATTATTGCCCCCTTGTTTTGTCCTGCTTAATGTGGATATGAAGCATGCTATGGTATGAATAACAATCTTTTCTAAATTCAACTTACGAAAGTATTAATCTTAAAATGAAATAATGAACATGAGGTCTGTGATGAGCACTGACTGCAATCCATTTAAATCAAAACATATATTGTTAGTCTTTTGAATGTTTTCAACAACATAAACAATGAATAATATAAAATTCAGGGTTGCATGATTTAAATCAAGTTGATTAAAATCATGATTTAAATCACTATTTTTATTGCATGATTTTTTAAATAAAAATCACTGATTTAAATCAAAATCCGAAAAAGGAATTAATTAAACGCTGTGAGTGCATATTAATCAACTGTAATGTTTGAATTAAAATAAAAAAAAATATGATTTTTTGCAACCCTGATAAAATTAATCCAGAAATTGATACACACAAATAAACAATAGGTATGGAAATTGATTAGAATGAGGGAAATAACCATAGACCCCACATCCATGGTTTATCGGAGCTATAGGCTAAGTAGTAGGCGTATTATGCAGTACAGTACCCCAAGCACGAACCACTACCGTTCTGGTTATAGTAATCGTTATCGTTTATTTTTGTATGAAAACCAGAGCAGCGCCGCTACGGTCGTTTAAGAAACTAAAATTCAATAACACGAACTTACGAGTCTCGTAATCGTAACCGTAATGGTATAGTTCACGTAAGCTAAAGTATGGGAATCGGCAGCACGAACTAAGTTTTGATGGATTGTATCGTTTTATTCGACAGCTAGCCATCGTATTATCACTCACCGAGAATTTTTCAGTGAGAGAACTATCGTTAAAATTGTTGTAGGATATAAAGTGATTATTTTATTGATAATTGGTAATTTTAGTGACTGAAAATTATGTGTATGTTATTATGAAACCATCCTTTGTGAAGTTATTACTTTCTCTGGTGTTTAGTAAATATTCTAAGGGAAGAAAAAGCAGCCTAATAAAAAGGCGTAAAAAAATCAGAAGGTGCGTAATTTGTGTTAAATTTATTGAATTTATGGATTTTCTTTTATAATTGGTTTTATTTTCGTTTTGTCTACGTAGAGAAATTAAACAGAGAACTTAAAACAATAAAAAAAAAAATATTTAAAAAAAGCCTTTTATCATATCGTAATTTTCTCTTATTGTAGACAATTCTGGATACACACAAAGACCTTGGCTGGTTTGCTGGCTGACATACATGGCTATTTCCGATGCAGCTGAGAATAATCTGGCTGCCATACATGGCTATTTCCGATGCAGCTGAGAATAATCCCGAACTAATATATAAATACTACATCTCCATCCATAAGTACATGGCAAACAAATACGAAACTTCCATCTTAGACCCTTTTCATGTTCAACCTAGACGTGTTGAAGTGCTTGCACATTGCACATTTTAAGCAATAAACTTGAATAACCACTTGACTCCACGAGTTATTGTTTTTAAAATGTTTGTTTTGTTTATGTAAAAATTGTATTGTAGAGTGTAGAGCTGACATTGATTTGAATCTGAAATTTAATTTTTGTTGATCGGTCGGTCGGTGCAGAAAAAACAACGAACTACATTGTTATGTCGTATTTTTGTTAGGTTTAGTAAGTATAAAAGTAAATAAATAAATATTCATTTTTTTTTAATAAATTTCATAACAATTAAGTAGTTTTTTTATTTATTGGTAAACCACCATGACGTAACAGGGATTTATGAACACTCTATGTTCCTACGTAGTAGTTTATTGTAGTATAAATCGCATTATGTAAAAAGAGCGCTAGCTAACAAACAAATAATGGAGGAATCTATACTGTAATCGAAAGACATAAGATACATTTTCGCTCACCTTTGAGGCGCTTATCGCTATCGGTTTCCAGCATCGTATTCCTATCGAGTTGACGATAGTTACCTAGCATAGCTTCATGCTACCAATTCATTATCGTGATCATTATCGAATAGTAAGTAAAAACGATTACTATACGATTACGAGCGTGGTTCGTGCTTGGGGTACAGGTATTGTAAACGTAATTGTACTTGTACACAGTAGTAGGTGGTAAAGTAAAATAGTCTGGTAAGTAAAAGCACACTAAACATAAAAATATGTCGTAGGATGTATGTTTGTAAAAATCGGATCTTTATATTATAATCCTAGTATGGTTATAAAAATGCAGAAATGTAGTTTTTTAAGCCGATCACCTCATCACATCCATCAATCCATAATGCTGACATCAGCCAGTCAGCACTCACAAATTGTGATATCTTAGATTCCAACTATCCCATTATGATCAACCTAGGATTTTTGCAAAGCCTATGAAGTATGAAGTAAGACTTGTTTATATTAGTGTTTCATAAGTTTGAATACCATTGTCTACTTCAATCACAATAATTTGGATATAGCATGCATTAAAGCCATCAGTAAATAATTTGCAATAGGTTAGGTTAGGTTTTTTCTGTACGGTCTTGGTAATTCTGTAGCAATTCAGAATTTGGAATCACAAAAATAATAGAATACAATACGGGAGGTTATGTGTTCACAAAAATTAGCTATGCATGATTTATTTCTTATAAGTTTAGCCTAAGTTTCTTTTTGTTACTCATGACTATGACTCAAATTATTTAGATAAGTTATTTATAATTTTTGGTTATTCTTTAAAAGAGGATGGTTAAATAGACACTTTTCTTGAAACAAATCGCAACCTGATAATACCTATACTATTTTTTTAGAAGTATTTGACTGGGTAAAACAAAACTTGATTATCCTATTGAAGTATCAATAAGAGGTCACGGATTTTGTTTATTGATACCTAATTAACATGCTCATGACATCACAATGACCAGAAAGTGAGTCATACAAACACACATGAATATGAATTTGGAACGAAATAAAAATCAGACTGTACTGCAAAGACAAAATCTTAAACGTGATAAGAAATCCAAGCCAACAAAACAAGATAAACCCGAATAAAGTCAGGTGACGCCCGAAACAGTTAAGCCATTTACATGTAATCCTAGATATGTTACATGTAAATCTACGTTCACGGTGTCACCAAATCAAGTTTAGGGCATCATACGTCAGCTGAATCCATGTCCCAAGATACAGTTATTCATACACAAACAGTCTTGTTCTCATATAGGTATAAGCCATGAGCCACTCACCCTTTTGATTTGCATTTGTCTCCATTTCAGACAGTAAATACGTATCACATTATCACAACACACCCATCGAAACATAAATCACCATGCACAAACTGCAAAGTATCACTTTATTTTCTAAATATTTAATAAAACACGGAAGGAACGCGACATTCTTCACTATTTTCACGATCACGTCACAGTCAAGGGGGGGGGACACTCTTGACACTCCTATACTAAGTGACATTATTGTAAAGGAAGTGCCTTCATCTCTCATCGGCGAGGATCATTACTTCATACAATTTTTTTTTTATAAGAACTCCCTCAACGATCAAGCAATGCTTGACAAGCACGTAAATGCTTGTCAAGCAGTTTATGGTTTGGGAATAGACAATGATTTTCTAATAGTCATTAGCGAGAATACATTCATAAAGGTAGGTATACTCTTTTTATCAAAAACAAAATTTAATTGTCAGAATTTTCCTTTAGCAATATCACAAAAATCTTTTTCTGTGTTTATTTCGCACGTTTACTTATTTCAGTTGCTCCTTTCCACCGTTTCCCAACAAAAGAATAAGGGCCCGGATAGTTTTACAGATTGGGTAGAGATTGTTGGTGAAAATGTGTTGACAAGTTAAAAGAATGGGGTCTGCAACCAGCACCTTCGCCAGCAGGATAAGGCCTGTAGGCGTAGTACCTTCCCTTCACTTACCGGCAATTCATCGTGTAAGTTTTTTATGTAGGTACTAGGTAGGTACCATAGTAGAATCAAATTACTACCTCCTTGATTTAGGGTGCGTTTCCACTGAAGCAACATCACGTAAATTTTTTTGGGGTTGGCTTTAAAAATGGGGCGCTTGATTTTGAAATTGAAATATATATAACTTTGTAGTTTCGTAAGGCCTTTCAAATGATACTATAACCCCGGCGCGGAAATTTGTATTATTATTTTAGTGTTTATGAAAATATATTTTTTTATGTTATATTTTTTTCAGGCAACCAGACCCATCTCAGTTCCAGACCCATTTCAATTCCAACCCATCTCACTTCGTCTTCATATACCAGAAATATCATGTAAGTTTTGTTTACGCATATTAAGGGTAGATATTTCTCAAAATAATTGTACCGTTACGTGCAGGTAAAACGCAGTTACTTTACGCACACGTTTTGTTATGAACATCGCTCCTCTAGAATTACAAAGACGTAACTGCAAACATCATGCATAATGCCCTCATTATGCATCAATTTCATAAGCTACAATATTTTTAATAATAAAATTACAAACATTTTTTTTTCAGATCACAGCCCACCCCCATCCCACTCTGTTGTCATCCTGATACAGGTGCAGTACGAGCTATCGATCAGTTTAGTTGTGGCAACCGCAAATGATGAAAATTAATATTTTTTTTATAAAAAACAAGTATCATTACTTGTTTCAATTCCGGGACTCTTTGGCTCCATAATCGTTTTATAGACTTAAAGTAAGGGTGTAAGTAAAATAATTGTATTATATCTCGTAATAATATACACCGTCATTTTGTATGCGTTTTAATTAACTTAAGGGTGTGTTGTACCAATGAAACTAAACATTTTTGCCCAAGAAACATGGGTCGAAAAACGACAAAAAAATTTGGGTCTCCCATACTAACTAGACAGCTAAAACATTTTATTAGTATGGGAAAGTCAAAATTTTTTGTCGTTTTTTGACCCATGTTTCTTGGGCAAAAATGTTTAGTTCCATCAGTAGAACACTCCCTTAAGTATTTAAAACGACTACAAAATGACGGTGTATAGGACTTCGTATAGGTGTCAGTTAAATTATTTTGGTTCGACCGTGCACCATCCTTCCTGTTTTTCTATGCGCAAGCATTAATTGCTTATTTACGAATAATTTTACTGGAATGGTTTTAATATTCAGTTATCAATTACTGGCTGCGCAACATGTTTTGATGAAAATGTATTTTCATAAAAACTGCTATCTATACTTATTAAGTGTTAGTGATGTGTTCTTTAATAGGTTACATTTAACAAGATTATGTTATACTTACCTGGGAAAAATTAATGGCTGTGGCGAGGGGTGAAATTATGGCGAAGGTAAGCCGTTCAACAAAAGGGTTATGATCTGCATAGTGGATCGGTAGGGTGGGATTTCTAAAAGGTAAGCCAATGGGAATCGTCTTGTATGGACCCTTCGCCACTGGCTGTAGGTACATTAGTATACCTAATACTACTAGGTAGGTATACTAATGTACTACACAAACACGGTCAGGGTACCTACTACGCTAGTAGGCACCCTGACCGTGTTTGTGAATGAATAAATATTAAGAAATAAGAATATGAACAATTTTGAATAAAATTATCCCTAGGCATAAACTGAGAGGAATAAATAAAAACATAATGACTCTTTCACTTAATTGTTTAATTTTGTGTCCTTTTCTTTTCTCCCTTTTGTAATTATGTTTTTAACTGTTTTGTTCTAGTTATCTCTTATAACATTTGAAACGTTTGTTCTCATGTGTTAGTTATTTTCTTCGGAAAAAATACTAAAACTAGTGAACACGGCGTTTATAATGTTATAAAAGATAATTAGAACAAAGCCGTAGGTAGGATTGCTAGATTAGGTACTAAAAAAAAAAAAAAAACAAACTATCAAGAAAATCGCCGATCAGAGATGGCGCTTCAAAATGAGTAAGTTTTAAAATCGCCAGAGGGCTCTCTACCCCTATTTTTTTTATCTTACTCTATGCCACAGACTAATAAGCAGTGTTGCCATTGTAAATTTTTTAATTGCCGTGTTTTGTCAGTGAAATTGCCGTAGATCGGCGGAAAATAGCAAAAATTGCCGTGTTTCGATAGAATTACTGCACTCCAAAACGAATTAGATCATGTGAAATGAGGGCTTTTCCAAAGGACTAAAAACTGTAGGATCGATAGATGGCGTTGATAAATTAAGCACTGTCAACTGAGGCGCGTTCAGAACCTACGCTCCGAGTGGAACCAATCGCTCTAACGGCGTATCAAACATTAGAGCGTGATGTTCGGTTGACACAACTTTGGTTGCACTCAGAGCGTAGGTTCTGCACGCGCCTCAGTTGACAGTGCTTAATTTATCAACGCCATCTATCGATCCTACAGTTTTTAGTCCTTTGGAAAAGCCCTCATTGCCGTGTTTGTATGAAAAGTTCTGCCATAGAAAGCCGTAGCAAGGTTCATTATTGACCCTGATTGCCGTGTAACACGGCAATTGCCGTGTAAATGGCAACGCTGCTAATAAGAGAAGAGATACAACCAAGGAGGTTCATATAAGGAGTGAGTACTCTACAAAAATTCTCACTATGCGTTTAAAAGAAATTCAACTTTATTCTATTTGTCATAGAGTTGAAATTCTATCGACGACATTTACTGAAGTCTCTACTGTGTGGATGAAATATCACCAAGTAGATGAGGATGTCTCGTTCGCACAAAAACAACAAAAAACACACCATTACTAAACAATAATACCACGATGGTAGGGAAAAAAATTTATGTTACCAATCTTTCACGTAGTGTATCAAAGTTAAGGATTCGGGGTGGAATATTGAAAATATACTACTTAAATATTAATTTAGAATAACACATAGTTATTGTGAAATAAAGAACTTACTCTTTTGATTTAATAAGATTTTCACAATAATGCTAATCAGCTATCATCGGTGAGGTTTTTGAAAGAAATAACTGAAAGTCGCAGGCGAAGGGTAAAGTTAATATTAATAATCAAATTCATGTTTGTGCGCCGATTTCTTAGAGAAAAGTAAGTTTCTTACTTCCCTTCTCTAAGGCCGATTTAGATGAAACTCGGTTTTTGGTACTATTTTGATAAGAAAATAACAACGCATTTTTTTAAATATAAAAAAATTCAAGATGGTGGCCAACTTTTTTGTTTGTAGGCCAATTTCGATGAAACTCGGTTTTTGGTACTATTTTGACAAAAAAATAACAACGCAGTGTCAAAAATATTAAAAAATCCAAGATGGCGGCCAATTTTTAAGTTTGTAGACCGATTTAGATGAAACTCGGTTTTTAATACAATTTTGATAAGAAAATAACTAAGCAATTTTTAAAGTACATAAAATCCAAGATGGCGGCCAACTTTTTTGTTTGTTGGCCGTTTCAGATGAAATTCGGTTTTTGGTACTATTTTGATAAGAAAATAACAACGCATTTTTTTAAATATTAAAAAATTCAAGATGGTGGCCAACTTTTTTGTTTGTAGGCCAATTTCGATGAAACTCGGTTTTTGGTACTATTTTGACAGGACAATAACAACGCAATGTTAAAAATCTAAGATGGCGGCCAACTTTTTTGTTTGTGGGCCGATTTCATTGAAACTCGGTTTTTGATACTATTTTGACAAAAAAATAACAACGCAGTGTCAAAAATATTAAAAAATCCAAGATGGCAGCCAACTTTTAAGTTTGTAGACCGATTTAGATGAAACTCGGTTTTGGTACTATTTTGACAAGAAAACAGCAACAAAAAGTACATTTGCACACCACTTACTCACATAATTAATACATCCCTTGTCCAAGGTCACTTTCCTACAGCATTAAAACTATCTGTGGTCAAACCTTTACATAAAAATGGCGCCTATAATAAAATGTGCAATGAGGATCAGTAACAATTTTTGTTTAGTGGCTAATAAGAAAGCTTATGCCACCACATTATTAACTGTAAAAAATTTTTACGATATCTCTTAAACCTGAGAAGTTATTATAAGAGCTAAAACACTGGTTTTTCGGGGGTCCCTATGACGTCATCGCGACGTACGCGAACCTTATGTCGTACGTGATAAAGCACATATTGCATTGAGGTTGGCATTTCCTTCAAACCCTTTTAACTCAACCATTTCTAAACGGATTACAAAAATTCTTTCACTAGGTTTCATAGCTATCAAATACTATCATATGTATATAATAATAATGTTCTGGCAACACTGCACCGGTGAACATACTTTATCTTAGCTCCGTATTTAATTTCATTGTGTTATAAAACAAATTAGCTTTAATTACTTCCAAGTGTTTAAAAGTGTAGTTTACTCAAATAAGAACGTGGGATATCGTTATTGATGACTTTCGTCGGCAATGGAAGACACAATTCCTCAAAGATAAGTCTCAATTATCTACCTTTATTTTTATAAAAAGAAAAAAGTGACACATATACCCGCAAAAATTATCAACAAATTAATGTCAAAATCAACTGACAGTGACAAAATTGATTTTGACAAGGGTGAAGTGTACACAAAGTGTTGCCAATTCAGAAATTTTGACCCTAATTAGGGATATTCTCCAGAAAGTTGGTTTACACAACGTCAACTAAAGAAAATTAGATATAATCACAACCAGAGCATTGAACAAAGGTCACTGTAGTAGATTTTTCTTTAATATAAAAAGGATGTCGTCTTCCAAACCAAAGACTTCAAAACTTCAAGTTAATTCCAGATGTGTTTGTAAACAAATAATTAAAAGCAAATCATTCATGACGTGTAGCTCGTGTAAAAATACATTCCACTTAGACTGCGCAAACGTATCTGAGAAAAGATTTCTGCTTATGACTCGGGATAATAAACTTAACTGGAGATGTGATAACTGCATTGGGAAGGATAAATGTATTAACAAGAATAATAAAACAAGCACCCCATTGAAACCTGTCACTAAACCAATTTTAGATGAGAGTGTCAGCTTTCACTCTCCATTAGATAATATAACGAGGAGAAAACCCAAAAAAGACAAAAAGCTATTATCATGTATCGCAGATATTAAAAATAGCTCCTTAGGTGTTAATGACACTTTGTTATCGAACCAATCAAGTTTACGAAGAAGTTTGCCGGATCTTTCTACACGAGACATTGAAAATATATCCGAATTAAAGGAAATCAATAGCGAAATAAAAACCGAACTTGAGAGTGCTCACGCCGAAATAGAAAACCTTACTATAGAAAAAAACACACTGCAAAAAATAGTAGCTGAGCAGACGCAAAAAATTGAGATGTTGCTAAAAATATGTTCTTCAACAAACATTAATAATATTGACTTCAATGATGCAGGAAGTGACGAAATTCAAGTACCTGAAATCTTATCAGATTCTCAATCAGATTTGGAAAATAGCGTTTTATGTGAAGACAGAGAGAAAAATAATTCTACCTCTTTAATAAAACCACGGAAATAAATACACCAAAAATAGCAATTATTGGCACTCAGCAATGTGTTGGGTTAGCTGCTGCCCTGATTGATTCCAGAATTGATTCAAAATACATAAAACACGATGTCTACGCATGCACGAAACCTTATGCAAGAACTGAAGATATCCTGAAAAACTGCAATGATCTTGTACTCAAAGAAGCGGATAAAGTGGTCATTTGTGTAGGTGAAAACGACTCTAATATTATAAACATATTGTCGGAATTATGTGTCGTCCTAAAAAAATTTAAAAACTGTAATGTTTTAATTCTGAATGTCTTACATAATAATTATTTAAATGAAAATAAGATTAATAATAAAATTAAATTGTTGTGTAAAAATTATAATAACTGTCACTTTATAGAAAATAGCACCGAGAGTATAAATATACTTGATGACACTTGTAAAAAAATTAACTTTATTGTAGATTAAGATGAATAAATAATGAAAAATATTAGAAAAAATCGGCTCACCCGTAGCAACTTAGACGGGATTCGAACCCGCACCCTTAGGATTCCGGCCCAATGCACTACCAATTATGCTACCAAGCCGCTGAGGGATGTGGCGAAATTTTCTAATACTTTCCACGCTTCCGCTGAAGATCAGCGCCATCTCACCAATGTGAAGAGAACTACTTCGACATTCGGTTGTAGCACCCTTGCAGGTGCCAGACAATCAATTAAGGTGAAACAGTACAATTTTAAACTTTTAGATTTTTGCATTCACAATGCTATTTTTATATTAAGATGAATAAATAATGAAAAATATTAGAAAAAATCGGCTCACCCGTAGCAACTTAGACGGGATTCGAACCCGCACCCTTAGGATTCCGGCCCAATGCACTACCAATTATGCTACCAAGCCGCTGAGGGATGTGGCGAAGTTTTCTAATACTTTCCACGCTTCCGCTGAAGATCAGCGCCATCTCACCAATGTGAAGAGAACTACTTCGACATTCGGTTGTAGCACCCTTGCAGGTGCCAGACAATCAATTAAGGTGAAACAGTACAATTTTAAACTTTTAGATTTTTGCATTCACAATGCTATTTTTATATTAAGATGAATAAATAATGAAAAATATTAGAAAAAATCGGCTCACCCGTAGCAACTTAGACGGGATTCGAACCCGCAACCTTAGGATTCCGGCCCAATGCACTACCAATTATGCTACCAAGCCGCTGAGGGATGTGGCGAAATTTTCTAATACTTTCCACGCTTCCGCTGAAGATCAGCGCCATCTCACCAATGTGAAGAACTACTTCGACATTCGGTTGTAGCACCCTTGCAGGTGCAGCGGAAGCGTGGAAAGTATTAGAAAATTTCGCCACATCCCTCAGCGGCTTGGTAGCATAATTGGTAGTGCATTGGGCCGGAATCCTAAGGGTGCGGGTTCAAATCCCGTCTAAGTTGCTACGGGTGAGCCGATTTTTTCTAATATTTTTCATTATTTATTCATCTTAATATAAAAATAGCATTGTGAATGCAAAAATCTAAAAGTTTAAAATTGTACTGTTTCACCTTAATTGATTGTCTGGCACCTGCAAGGGTGCTACAACCGAATGTCGAAGTAGTTCTCTTCACATTGGTGAGATGGCGCTGATCTTCAGCGGAAGCGTGGAAAGTATTAGAAAATTTCGCCACATCCCTCAGCGGCTTGGTAGCATAATTGGTAGTGCATTGGGCCGGAATCCTAAGGGTGCGGGTTCGAATCCCGTCTAAGTTGCTACGGGTGAGCCGATTTTTTCTAATATTTTTCATTATTTATTCATCTTAATATAAAAATAGCATTGTGAATGCAAAAATCTAAAAGTTTAAAATTGTACTGTTTCACCTTAATTGATTGTCTGGCACCTGCAAGGGTGCTACAACCGAATGTCGAAGTAGTTCTCTTCACATTGGTGAGATGGCGCTGATCTTCAGCGGAAGCGTGGAAAGTATTAGAAAATTTCGCCACATCCCTCAGCGGCTTGGTAGCATAATTGGTAGTGCATTGGGCCGGAATCCTAAGGGTGCGGGTTCGAATCCCGTCTAAGTTGCTACGGGTGAGCCGATTTTTTCTAATATTTTTCATTATTTATTCATCTTAATATAAAAATAGCATTGTGAATGCAAAAATCTAAAAGTTTATTGTAGATTGCATAGATTACGATCGAATTTTTCTGAATTATGCTGCACTGAGAAAACGTCTACAAATAAGTAAGCCTACTCGGTCAGATGTCCCCCAAAGTAAGACCAGGCATATCCAAAAATCAATTACCGATTATTTTACGAATGTCAATTTAGAGAAAAGTATCGCGAAAACTCCTATTATGAAACAAAAATCCATTCTTGACTATTTTTTTAAACGGCCTCTTGCGGTTCTATCACCTTCTAAACCTTTAGAAAATTATAATTCTAAGAGTTTGTTTTTTCGAGAAGCCCACTAGCGAACATTCACTAACGATTTTACATCAGAATATAGCAGGTATTTTAAGTAAAAAGGAACTCGTTGAAATCACTCTTCAGGAGCTATCCGACTCAGGTCAAAAAGACGTCGACATCTTATGTTTGTCTGAAACTTTCGTGAAAGCCGGAGAAGAACCTAACTTACGCCTTAATGGCTTTCAGCTGGCAAGTTGGTACTCGAGAACTAAACAAAGACGTGGTGGTGTTTGCATATTGTGTCGAGATTATTTAAATTTTAAAGTGATATCTTATCTTTCAGATTTTAACTCAGATTCTACATTTGAGTCGTGTGGAATTGAAATTCCAGAACATAAATGTATAATCATTTGCATATATAGAGTCCCAAATAGTAACCCTAATATTCTTTTAGAAAAGCTTGAGCTACTAATGACGAAACTTAAAAGAAGAACCAAATATAGAATCGTTATTACCGGTGATCTCAATATCGACATTTTGACACCATCTAACACATTAGAGGATTTTAAGAGAATAGTGGAAAATTATAATTACATAATACATATTAATCAACCCACAAGACTGAAGTCGTGCATTGATCAAATATTAAGTAACATTCCGAACGCAAAGGGTGAAGTCTTACCATTATATCTTTCTGACCACAATACGGCTCAACGGCTCACAATACCAATTGAAAATAAATACATGCCACCACATTTTTTTTATATATATATAAACGTGATTTTAATTCGGAGAATACAAAGAAATTTTGTGATTGCATGAATAGCTTATCATGGTCGGAGGTCCTTCAGACAACTGATACTAATGAAGCATTTAACATATTTCATGACACCTTAAAATTGTTTTTTGAGTTATGTTTCCCTATTTATAGAATTAAGATTAAAACCCGCGCAAAACATCAACCGTGGATGACAAAAGGTATTAAAATTGGGGCAAAAGTAAAACGAACGTTAAGGTATCGTTACTACAGAAAAAGTACTTTACACAACAAAAACACGTATCGGAATTATAGTAAAATTTACAAGAAATGTATTATAGCGTCTCATAAAATCCATAATGCAAAATTTTTAACAAATGCCAAAAACATTGGTTTAGCGTCCTGGCAAGTTATAAAATCTAATACTAGTGGAACAAATACAAGTTATAATAAGAATAAATTAATTAATGAAATAAGACATAAAGATATAATTTATGATAATCCAATTGACATTGCTAATTTATTTAATAACCATTTTATTAATAATTCAAATGAAAATAAAAAACCTGTTAATAGTAGGATTACTGAGGGTATTCATTGTGTTGATCAGAGTATGTTTTTGTTTCCCGCCACTGACGAAGAAATTTCTGATGCAATAAAAAGCCTTAATAATACCTCGGCTGTAGGGTTTGATGAAATTCCTACAAAATTAATTAAATTATGCTCGAAATATCTTACTCCAGTACTTACTTATTTGATTAACCTATCATTTCTTAATGGTGACTTTCCGGAACGTCTTAAGTTATCAATTATCAAACCTTTGTATAAAAAGGGAAACAAGCTTGATATGAATAGTTTCAGACCGATAGCGCTCATATCGATTTTATCTAAGGTACCTGAAAAAGTAATGTCGAAAAGAATTCTGTCTTTTTTGAATAAATTCAACGTAATCAATTCCAATCAATATGGATTTCAAAAAGGAAAATCCACAACGATAGCTGCTTTTATGTTAATGAAAAAAGTAATAGAAAATGTTAATAAGAAAATACCAACGACAGCAGTTTTTTTCGATATGAGTAAAGCGTTCGATTGTGTTTCTCACAAAATACTATTAAAAAAATGCGAATCATATGGCCTGCGTGGGCAATCTTATAATTGGATAAAAAGTTACTTATCAAATCGAAAACAATACGTAGAGGTAACAAGTATTGATAAAGATATGCAACAAAACGTATTTCAATCAGAAATAAGAGATAATAAATTAGGCGTGCCACAAGGTAGCATACTGGGACCACTTTTATTTCTCCTATATATTAATGACCTACCAAATTCCACAAAATATCATTGTACTCTTTTTGCAGACGACATTTCGGTAGTCATTGCCAAAGATCCACTATCGAATTATCAAAATGATATAAATCAGGCAATTTCCAATGTAGTTCAGTGGATGGAAAAGAATAATTTAAGAGTCAACGTGGACAAAACAAAATGTATCCAATTCAGAAATAGAGGTGGTGCTATTCAGAATTTTGAGCTGAAATGCAATGATCAGGATATTAAAACAGTTAACGAGACGGTGTTTTTAGGCATAACTCTAGACGATTGTTGTACCTGGAAGGGTCATATTGAGAAGGTTTGCTCGAAAATAAATCGCTTCGTATATGCTCTATGGCGCCTTACTAAACTGACTAATAAACAAACGGCCCTTAAGGCGTATCATGGGTATGTTGGGTCGAATTTGCGGTACGGACTTTTACTATGGGGCAATTCAGTAAAAATTAATCGAGCTTTTATAGCCCAAAAGCAATGTGTTCGAGCAATCTGTGATGTGCCGCCAATGACTCCTTGCAAACCTCTTTTCATTGAATTGAAATTATTGAGTCTTCCAAGTTTATATATTTTTGAGGTTTCAACTTTTGTTAAAACTCATATGAGCCTATTTTTGACAAAAAAAGAGGTTTGCAACTTTAACACAAGATTCCCACATAGATTGATATTACCAAACTGTGGAACCGATATAAGTAGAAGAAATTGGAACGCTATGTGTGTTAAAATTTTTAACAACCTGCCCATAAGTTTGCAAAATTTGCCTGTGACAAAATTTAAGCGCAGATTACATGAATGGCTTCAGGATAAGTGTTTTTACAGCGTTAAAGAATTTTTAGATAAGCGGCACATTTGATTTATTTATTGACATCTTAATATATTTTGGTATTTTTTTTGACATTCTTCAATTTATTGTAAGTTTACATTTTGACATTTTGTGCTCATTGTAATTTTATAGCGATATATTCATTTGACTTATTTATTGACATGTTGATATGTTTTGCGTATTTTTCGATATTTTAAATTTATTGTAAACATTTTGACATTTTGTGCTGATTATTCTAAGCTACTATGTTCTTTTTAATTCAATTTAATTCCATTTATTTTTAATTCTTATGTTAAGCGTCAAATAACTGATTGATTGATAAGGAGTGACAGTTAATTTTATGTACTTATAACACTTATTATAACTAAACTACTTTTTACTAATGTTCTAAATTCGTTGCTTCATTTATAATCATCTTTAAAAAAATATTTGCATGCTAGATGTAGCGAAATGTGTACGATCTTCTGAATATAACACCACATGTATTTTTACCGCATTTCAAGCAAATAAAATATCTTTATCTTATCAATAGGTGTTTATATTATATCAATAAAACTATAGGATTCAAACCTGTTACTGATCCTCATTATAGACCAATAACATTAATTCCTATAATGTCAAAGGTTTTTGAAAAGGTCATGTATGATAAAATCTATGCCTTTATCACACTTCATAAGATACTCAAGGAAGAACAATTTGGTTTTCGGAGAAGCCGAAACACGATTCTTGCTTGTTTTTACCTAATAAAACATTTGACGCATAGCCTTGACTCTAAACTGAATACGTTAGCGATATATTTAGACATGACCAAAGCATTTGACTTCGTATCTCACAAACTACTTTAAAATAAATTAGAAAAATACGGCATAAGGGGTTATGCTCTGGCCTGGTTAGAAAGCTACTTAAAAGATCGCATTCAATGTGTAGAAGTATCTAAAATGCAAGGTAAAGCTAGGAAATCTTATAAGTCTGAATATCGACCAAATAAATGTGGTGTACCACAGGGAAGTGTTTTGGGACCACTTCTCTTTCTCCTTTATATCAATGACTTGACAAATGTTACTGATCAGACATGTATTTTGTTTGCCGATGACACTACCCTAATTATTAAAGCTAAAGATGATGACATTGAATATAAAGCTAATACTGAATTTAAGAAAGTAGTACGGTGGTTGGAATCTAATAATCTTAAAATAAATGTTAAATAAACAAAATTCATACATTTTAAAACGATAAATAGTAGTAAGAATAAAATTGACATACATTTAAATAATAATAAAATCGAAGAAGTAGATGTTACAAAATTTTTAGGAATCACTATAGACAATCTCTGCAACTGGAAAGCTCATATTGACTCAGTTGTATCAAAACTTGACAGGTTTATATATGCTTTGAATAGGATCAGACAGATAGCATCGCAACAATCAGCCCTCGTAGCTTACTACGGTTATGTTTCATCAATATTACGCTACGGTATCATACTTTGGGGTAATTCGGTGGATGTAATTCGAATTTTTAAAATCCAGAAAAAATGTATTCGTTCTATCTGTGCTGCAGGTTATTTGGATTATTGTAAGCCTCTTTTAAATTAATGAATATATTACCACTTCCATGTTTATACAAGGTGTTTGGTAAAAGCCTTATAAAGCCGAGTATGGTAGATAGGGACCATCAAACTGAACAACTTTTACTATGGGACCAACTCTGAAATCGCGAAAAAAAAATCAGTTTCATACAAAAAATAATAACGAAAATATCAAAATGTATGGAACAGCTGATTTTTTTTTCGCGATTTCGGAGTTGGTCCCATAGTAAAAGTTGTTCAATTTGATGGTCCCTATCTACCATATTCGGCTTTATAAGGCTTTTACCAAACACCTTGTATTGTATGTTTTTGAAACGGGAATGTTTGTTAAAAAGCATTTCAACTTATTTTAACAAAACAAGGAGATTTATGCATATAGAGGTAGAAAAGGTGAGGATTTATGTATTCCACAACAAAGGCTTAGAGTGCTTTCAAGGAATGCCTATTGTATGGCCATTCGGGTATACAATAAAATACCCATTTAAATTAAAAGACTGACCTTAACTAAATTCAGGACCCAGTTGTTTAAATTTCTAATTAACAAATTATATTATTCGGTCAATGACTTCTTAAATGATAAAACAGTGTTAAATAAATTGTGATTGTGACTGACATTTTGATAATAAGTATAATGATTATAAATTGTAATTGAAATTTTTTTATACAAAATAAGTATTTTTTTTAAATATGTAATAGACATTCAGACAGGGATTGAAATACCGTTAAAAAAATATAACGATAAATAAAAAATAACGTTAAAAATACCGTTAAAACATTTTATCGGTAAATTTACCGGTAAAAATAACGTTAAAAATACCGTTAAAACATTTAATCGGTAAATTTACCGGTAAAAAAACGTTAAAAGTAGTTTACCGGTAAAATTAACGTTAAATTTAGCGTTCAACTTTACCGGTACATTATACCGGTAAAATTATCGCTAAAAAAATAACGTTATTAATTAGAATAACGTTAATATTAAAGTTTAACGGTAAAAAGTAAGAAATAACGTTAAAATTAACGGTATTTACTGAAATAACGTTAATTTCAATGTAACGTTATCTAATTTAACGTTATTTATTGACATAATGTTAATTTTAAAATTAACGCTAAAAAAAGTAAAAAATAACGTTATACTTAAAAATAACGTTATCATTCCCTGCATTCAGATAATGATAACTGATTGAATTATTTGTAATAATGTACTTAATCTCTTTTAAATCTGACAATTTTAAAAAAGTAGGTTAGGTAATAATTATTTAACAGATTAAATTTGCAGTTTTGACAATTATTAATAATATTTTTTTGTAAATTTTGCACGTTGACAATAACAACAAAATATTCTGGTGATTTATATGTAACAACTAATGTTACCATATTTTTGCAAAAAAATGTATTGATTGACTGATTGATTGACAATATTAAAAGTATTAAAAATCCAAGGTGGCGGCAATTCTTTTCTTGTTCGTCTTTTTTTAACCTAGTTATATTAAAATCAACCCAAAAACAAAATTGGCAGCCATTTTGACCTTTTGACATTGTTTACATTGCATTATTATTTTCTTGTCAAAATAGTATCAAAAACAGAGTTTCATAGAAATCGGTTCTCAAACAAAACAGTTGGCCACCATTTTGGATTTTTTAATATTTCCAACATTGCGTTGTTTTTTTCTTGTCAAAATAGTACTTAAAACCAAGTTTCATCGAAATCGGCTCAAAAACAAAAAAGTTAAGCGCCATCTTGGATTTTAAATATTTAAAAAATTGCGTTGTTATTTTCATGCCTAAATAGAACCAAAAACCGAGGTTCATCGAAATCAGCCTACAAACAAAAAAGTAGGCCGCCATTTTTATTTTTTTATTTTTTCAAAATTTCATTGTCTTTTTTTGTCAAAATATTACTAAAAACTGATTTTCATCGAAATCAAGGCAAAAACAAAAAAGGTTGGCCGCCATCTTGTGTCGTTGAAAATGCTTAGACCATTTTTTAATTTCACTAGTAAAAAATTGGTGCAAGTATTTTAGACCTTATTAATATATTTACCAAAACAACAGTTTTTAATGAAAGATAATAATTATGGTAGAAAGCAACCGAATTTTAAACGTCAATAAAGTCGAAAATCGTTTGCACCTGTTTTTTAACTACAGATCACTAGAACATGTTTTCCTACCTTCACTTGTTTTTCCTGGAATTCCATTTCCATTGGAATAAACTTTATAGTTATGTCTTTATTTACACTTGAATTTTTGTAGATATTGGTTGATTAGCCATATTTATAAATAAAAACAAGAAAGCAACCTAATAAAACGTGATAAAAAAACGTGAAGATTTATTTTTAGTAAATTATTATTTTCTGCTTTTCAGTTAACGAGTTAAAACTAAAAGTATACCACCTCCTATCGGAGCACTCGTCAAGATGAATCAATCGAGCTCAAACTCGATGGGATTGCATGATTTTATTACAAAGTTCCAATGGCTTTCTTCCGGCTCCTTCATCAGCCCCTTGGATATTATTCCCCAACAGAGTACTTGCCAAGATGATTCTAACAAGCCCAAACACGATGGGGTTGTATGGTTTCATCATAGTGTTCCTGTGGCGTTCTTCCGGCTCCATTAGCAGATCAGCTCAATGATACCATAATATTACATTACCTTCTAGTTCTGACCTGTGTTCAAAGTTTCAAGTCTCTAGTTCTGACCTGTGTTCAAAGTTTCAAGTCTCTAGTTCATCGGGATGTTAGTATAAAATCGTTTGCAAAAATTGTGCTCAAACAAACAAACGAAAACACAAACAAACGAGCAAGCAACCTTATAAAAACGTGGTAAAAGTATTAATTGTAAATACAGAACTACCTAAGTACTTAAGTTTATATTAAACAGTTTAAAGTAATAAGTAATAACCAACTTTTAAGTAATAACCAACCATACACTTTGGTCACCCTAATGAAGAAAGAGATACATTTATCTACTTGACCTCTCTGTCGGCTCGTTTTGGGGCGAAGAGCTCAATCTGGTTTATACCGAAGGAATTTGTTACATCTATGGACTGAACTGACCCTACTCAATGTCGAAACAAATTATCGGACGCGGCTTACTGTCGCGGCTGATCTGAGGTGTGCAAACTATCGGATGTATTATCCCCGTCAATTGGTAATGCGCTGGAACCTTGTCACATTAACATCCACATCGACGTGATCCGCGACTAAAAATGTCAAGAAACAAGAAAATTCTAATAGGTAATCTAATATATTAATTATTGAATTATTGTTTTCAATAAGATAGGCTCTAGGTATATAAAAAAAATACAATTGTTTTTCATTTTTGAGGTTAAAATCATGGCCGCCAGGCGCATTACCAATTGACGGGGATAGTAGTAGGTCGCGGACGTAACCATAGACTAATATGATGTCATCGGACGTCCGATAACTATCTGGCACGCAGGATGTTATTAGAGTGTGCACACTTATCAGCCGCGGCAGTAAGCCGCGTCCATAAGCCGCGTCCGATAATTTGTTTCGACCTATTCTTCTCTCCATAGAGTAAGATAAAAAAAATAGGGATAAAATTCTCTCTTCTATATTGTTTTTGATTTTTGAACTGTTATTTTTGTTTAATTTTTTTAATTAATTTGTAATAAACAAACAGTGCCGAAAGCCGAAGGTTACGTGCAGGTTCAGGAGTAATAGGCGCAGAAGCAGGCCACCACGTGGACTGTGGTGCATTCTCAGGTGCAGTCTTAGGACCTGACACTAGAGGTAGGTACGGTATTGTTCAGCCGGTAAGTAGTTTCCAGCTATGCTAAAGCCTCGATTACATACGACGATTTAGCTTCCTTACTGGGGATCCAATTTCAGATTGGAAACGATGCCCCGAATTGGATCCTAGTTGGGGAATTTAAGGGTTGCCTCCCTAGCCAAGGCTATATAGGTAAGGCAAATGAAATTTTGGTCATGCAGCCAAGTCGTCAGTCATATTTTTTCTTTTGTTTGCATTTATGCGGGTGTATTACTACCGGCACGTAATTTGGCAAGACAAAGATGAGACAAAAGATGCGCAGCAGCTACAAACATTAAACTCGGTGCATCTTTTGTCTCATCTTTGTTTTGCCAAGTTATATACCGGCACCTATTTCAAATTATAAGTAGCCCCTAGATGATCAAGCATGGCTAGTCAATAATTTACATTGCCTTACCTCCACCACTACCATTTGAGTGCGTACTAAAAATCCAAGATGGCGGCCATCTTTTTTGTCTGTGGGCCGATTTCGATGAAACTCAGTTTTTCGTACTATTTTGTCAAGATAATAACAACACAATATTTCAAATACTAAAAATCCAAGATGGCGGCCAACTTTTTTGTTAATGGGCCGATTTTAAAGAAACTCGGTTTTGTTACTACTTTGACAAAAAATTTACAACGAAATGTTGAAATATAATTCAATATGGCAGCCAACTCTTTTATTTGTGGGCCGATTTCTCAATTTTTCAATTTCGATGATGATGATATTGTTACAATTTAAAGTAGAACCAGAGTTTTATCGAAATCGGACCACGAACAGAAAAATAGGCCGCCATCTTGGATTTTTTAATATTATCAATATTACCTTGTTATTTTCTTGTCAAAATAGGACCAAAAACCGAGTTTTATCGAAATCGGCCCAAAAACAGAAAAGTTGACCGTCATCTAAATATAAATATGAATAAATCTTAGATTTTTAGTATTTGAAAAATTGGATTGTTATTTTCTTGTTAAAATAGTACCGAAAACCGAGTTTCATCGAAATCGGCCCACAAACAAAAGTGTTGGCCGCCATTTTGGATTTTTCAATATTTTCAGTAGGTATTGCGTTGTTATTTTCTTGTCAAAATAGTACCAAAACCGAGTTTCATAGAAATAGGCCCACAAATAAAAGAGTTGGCTGCCATATTGGATTTTTCATGATTTTTAACATTTCGATGTTATTTTTTGTCAAAATAGTAACAAAACCGAGTTTCATCAAAATCGGCCCACAAACAATAAACTTGACCGCCATCTTTTTTATTACAGAGTTCTAGTGGCCTTTTCCGGCTTCATCATCAAACCATTTCCTATCATATCAGAGTACTCATCAAAACCTATTTTACCTTTCCGTTAATAGTGAATACTCATTGTTTAATCTATGTACAATAATGTTATTGTCAAGTACTGGTGACAACCCTAATCAGTGAAATCACCATAGATGTAGCACATCCCTTCGGTATAAACCAGATTGAGCTCTTCGCCCCAAAACGAGCCGACAGAGAGGTCAAGTAGATAATTGTATCTCTTTCTTCCATAGGGTGACCAAACTGTATGGTTGTTTGGAGACATACTTATTACATTAAACTGTTTAATATAAACTTAAGTACTTAGGTAGTTCTATATTAGCAATTAATACTTTTGCCACGTTTTTATAAGGTTGCTTGCTCGTTTGTTTGTGTTTTCGTTTGTTAGTGTGAGCACAAATTTTGCAAACGATTTTATACTAACTTCCCGATGAACTAGAGACTTGAAACTTTGAAAACAGCCTCCTTATTGTCTAATTTTCAAAATCTATCGCAATCGCTTTCATTTGACAGATGGATGTGACACATTGCTACATTTTCTTTCATATGTTTTTATTTGTGCTAAAAAGAAGCATCAATGTTTCACATCCTGAAAGCGATTGCGATAGATTTTGAAATTAGACAATTAGCCCCGAACTAGAAGGTAATGTAATATTATGGTATCATTGAGTTGATCTGACGATGGAGCCGGAAGGACGCCACAGGAACACTATGATGAAACCATACAACCCCATCGTGTTTAGGCTCGTTAGAATCGTCTTGGCAAGTACTCTGTCGGGGAATAATATCCAAGGGGCTGATGAAGGAGCCGGAAGAAGGCCATTGGAACTTTGTAATAAAATCATGCAACCCCATCGAGTTTGAGCTCGATTGATTCGTCTTGACGAGTGCTCCGATAGGAGGTGGTATACTTTTACTTTTAACTCGTTAACTGAAAAGCAGAAAATAATAATTTACTAAAAATAAATCTTCACGTTTTTTTATCACGTTGGTTGCTTTCTTGTTTTTATTTATAAATATGGTTAATCAAACAATATCTAAAATAATTCAAGTGTAAATAATGACATAACTATAAAGTTTATTCCAATTTTGATAAAAATACAATGTGCCTGTATTTCGGAAATCAAATGAATGTTGGAAAACAAGTGAAGGTAGGAAAACATTGTCTAGTGATCTGTAGTTAAAAAAATAGGTGCAAACGATTTTCGACTTTATTGACGTTTAAAATTCGGTTGCTTTCTACCATAATTACTCTCTTTCATTAAAAACTGTTATTTTGGTAAATATATCAATAAGGTCTAAAATACTTGCACCAATTTTTTACTAGTGAAATTAAAAAAATGGGTGCAACCGATTTTCAACGACACCATGTTAAAAATAAAAAAAAACTTGATGGCGGCCACCCTTTTTTGTTTTTGGCTTGATTTCGATGAAAATCGGTTTTTAGTAATATTTTGACAAAAATAACAATGAAGTGATGAAAATATAAAAAAATCGAAATGGCGGCCTACTTTTTTGTTTGTAAGCCGATTTCGATGAAACTCGGTTTTTGGTTATAGTTAGGCAAGAAAATAACAACGCAATTTTTTAAATATTTAAAATCCAAGATTGCGCTTAACTTTTTTGTTTTTGAGCCGATTTCGATGAAACTTGGTTTTAAGTAGTATTTTGACAATAAAATAACAACGCAATGTTGAAAATATAAAAAAATCCAAAATGGTGAACAACTTTTTTGTTTGAGAACGGCACCCTGATTATCTAAAAAGAAACTATTTAGCGACCGGTTGCATTTGACATACATTGCCACTTTTCTTTGGTATGTTTTTTTTAACCCAAAAAGAAGTAGCAAGGGATCACGATCATCTGTGAACTGCAACCAGTCGCTAGATGGTTTTTAATTAGATAATCAGCCCGCCGATTTCTATGAAACTCGGTTTTTGGTACTTTTTTGACAAGAAAATAATAATGCAATGTAAACAATGTCAGAAGGTCAAAATGGCTGCCAATTTTGTTTTTATTTTATTTTTATTTTTTTATTTTATTTTTTTGAGTTGATTTTAATATAACTGGGTTGAAAAAAAGAAGAACAAGAAAATAATTTCGCCGCCACCTTGGATTTTTAATACTTTCAATATCGTGTTGCTGTTTTCTTGTCAAAATAGTACCAAAACTAGAGTTTCATCGAAATCGGCCCACAAACAAAAAAGTTGGCCACCATCTTGAATTTTTTAATATTAAAAAAATTGCGTTGTTATTTTCTTCTCAAAATAGTACCAAAAACCGAATTTCATCGAAATCGGCCCACAAAGAAAAAAGTTGGCCGCCATCTTGGATTTTTAATATTTTAAAAATTGCGTTGTTATTGTCTTGTCAAAATAGTACTACAAACCGAGTTTCATCAAAGTCGGCCCAGAAACAAAAAAGTTGGCCGCCATCTTGGATTTTTTAAATTTTTTAACATAGCGTTGTTATTTTCTTGTCAAAATAGTACCAGACCAATAACCTAGTTTCATTGAAATCGGCCTACATACAAAAAAGTTGGCCGCCATCTTGGATTTTTTGTATTTTTAACATTGCATTGTTATTGTCTTGTCAGAATAGTACCAAAAACCGAGTTACATCGAAATCGGCCTACAAACAAAAAAGTTGGCCGCCATCTTTGATTTTTTATACTTTAAAAATTGCTTTGTCATTTTCTTGTCAAAATTGTACCAAAGACCGAGTTTCATCTAAATCGGTCTACAAACTTAAAAGTTGGCTGCCATCTTTTTAAATATTTTTAACACTGCGTTGTTATTTTCTTGTCGAAATAGTTGCTTAAACCGAGTTTCATCGAAATCGGCGCAAAAACATGAATTTGATTATTAATATTAACGTTACCCCTCGCCCGCGACTTTCAGTTATTTCAATAGAACAATTTCGTTTTTTGAAAATCTAAAATGGTGTAGTATTTATGGTCACCCTAGTTTTAAAAAGGAATATTACCTAAATATTGAAATTCTAAAATTGAAATTTGGCGCCAAAGTCAAAATCGGAGTTGCCAGGATTGACACTTGAATTTAACACCACCTCACCGATGATAGCTGATTAGCAATATTGTGGTAAGTTCAGTTTTATTTCACAATAACTACAGCTTGACCATAAAGAGTTGACAAAAATTGAGGGCGCCACTTTTTATGTAAACACGTCAAAATCACCAATAAATTGGCAACACTTACTAAATTTTGTACTGAAAAATTTTAGTTCCATTTTATTTAATTTCAACTCTTTATGGTCAAACTGTATGTGTTATTCTAAATTAATATTTAAGTAGTATATTTTCAATATTCCACTTCGAATCCTTAACTTTGATACACTACGTGATTGGTAACGTACATTTTTTCCTACCATCGTGGTATTATTGTTTAGCAATGGCAATTGAACGGGACAAAAGACGAACGAGACATCCTCATCTACTTGGTGATGTTTAATTCACACAGTAGAGTCTTCAGTAAATGTCGTCGATAGAATTTCAACTCTATGACAAAGAGAATAAAGTTGAATTTCTTTTAAACGCATAGTGAGAATTTTTGTAGAGTACTCAGTCCTTCCTTATATGAACGTCCTTGGAAATCACTGATCGCTACCAGGCTAGGCGCACTCCGCGCTTTAGGTACAAAGCTACTAGTAGGTAGCGGGTCCGTCCGGACGGACTAATTTCAGAGGGCTAACGCGTGCCGGCTGGGTCGCACATTAGCAGTTCGATTTCGATAGTATGCCTTAATACGAATAAAAAGGATCCGAACCTCACGTTTTTCACTCTTCCAAAAGTTCCAAACGACATCAAAAAGTAAGAAGTGCTTGTCTACTAGGTACTTAGTTAGTAACTAGTATCCGTTTGTTCTTAGGTATTTACTTGTCTTATTTGCTAAACAATCTTCGCCCAACAATTTATTGAAATAATAATTTATAGATTAGGTAGGTACTTACTTACCTACCTACTTTCGAAATAAAATTAATTATAATTACAATTTCATTTCGTAATAAAGCCAATTGCTTTAAAGCCAGCATGTATAGTCTGATGTGGCGTTGACTGTACCTAGCCTATGTTTTTTTAAACGTATTTAACTACACATTATTTCACAAACACATAACTTGTAATTAATTAACTACCAGTTATTTAATTATTATTTAAAAGAAGAAACCCTGAAGTCGTTAGAAGAGATAAGAGCTACGCGATAGAAAGAGAGGGAACTTCTAGGTGAATATAACTGTAGGCAAGAGAGCGGCGTGCAACCTGAATTGCACTTTATTGGGTATGGAATAGAGTCGTTATTTATTTAAATGACTTTGCAGAGTGGATCTTCTGTACTTGTACTATTATGTATTCTGTGTCGCTACATCCAATTTAGCTTCCTAGATTGGATCCCCAGTAAGGACGCTAAATCGGCGTATGTAATCGAGGCTTAAATAAATAAATATAAATATAAATAAATATTTGACAACATCACATACATTGCTCCAATCCCAAAGTAAGTAGCTATAGCACTTGTGTTATGGAAATCGGAAACAACGGTGGTATGACACACACCCAGACCTGAGACAATATTGAAAAGTTCATTTTCTACATTGACCCAGCCGGGGATCGAACCCGGGACCTCAAGAGATGGTGACGCCTTGAAAACCGGCGTGCGAACCACTCGACCACGGAGGTCGTAAATAATGATATCAGAGGCCGTATTACAAGCTCTTAAAACCTGTCAGGTTTATAAATTGCTGTAGTGACATCTCTTTCTTGCTATATAGCAAACGAGCTTCCGCCCGCGACTTCGTCCGCGTGCATATTAGAGAAAATCCTTAGGGAACCTACAACCAGGATCCGATCAGCCCGTTCGTGGCTTATCGTATTTGGCGGGTCCCCAAGCCAACCAAGCGCGCTGCCTCGCGAGTTACAACGTTTGCCGCGTGTGGTTGGCCTCGCACGAGGCTGCGCGCTTGGTGGGGACCCGCCAAATACGTAAAAACGGCTGATCGGATCCTGGTTGTAGGATCCCTAAGGATTTTCTGTAATATGCACGCGGATGAAGTCGCGGGCGGAAGCTAGTTTATTACAATAATCAGAATGGGGTCCAGATATATCCCTCTCCCTCTCCCTCTCCCTCTCCCTCTCCCTCTCCCTCTCCCTCTCCCTCTCCCTCTCCCTCTCCCTCTCCCTCTCCCTCTCCCTCTCCCTCTCCCTCTCCCTCTCCCTCTCCCTCTCCCTCTCCCTCTCCCTCTCCCTCTCCCTCTCCAAAGTCAAAGTCAAAGTCAAATAAGCTTTATTCAAATAAACTTAATTATTAAGTACTTTTGAATCGTCTTTATTTTCCTACCACCCGTTCCAGACTTTTTTAGCTGACAAGAAGAACGGGCGCAAGAAACTTATCAGCTGTAACAGCCATAAGTAACGATATTTACAAACTTGAATATATCGTTACCAGATAATTACAACAGGGTGACAGGATTATTGGCAACAACATAGACTTATTATATTACTTCAACAAAGTACTTATTAGCAAGTTATGTGTTACATCATTTCCACGCATTTAGATCTTTAAGATAATCATCTACTTCATAATAACCTTTACCCATTAGCGTTTTTTTAACATGGTTTTTAAATTCATGCAAAGGAAGATCAATCACTTGTTGTGGAACTTTATTAATAAAGGCTATGCCTTTCCCCATAAATGAACCTCTAGTTTTTGCAAGCCTAAATCTTGGAACGGCAAGTTTATCTTTATTTCTTGTATTGACCTGGTGAATATTGCTGTTCTTAGCAAATGAATCATAGTGTTTCCTTACATAAACTAAATTATCATAAATATATTGGCTTGCCAAAGTTAAAATATTTATTTCTTTGAACAATTCTCTCAAGGTATCTCTCCGCCGTAGATTGTATATGGCGCGAACAGCTCTTTTTTGGAGTACAAAAATATTTTCAATACTGGCAGCTGAGCCCTACAATAGCAGTCCATACGACATTACGCTATGAAAATAACTAAAGTATACTAACCTTGCCGTTTCAATATCAGTTAAAAGCCTTATTTTCTTAACAGCGAATGCCGCTGAACTAAGTCTACTTGACAAGGCTTCAATATGTGGATCCCATTGCAGTCTCCCTCTCCCTCTCCCTCTCCCTCTCTAGCTCCCTACGCAATCACCATCCCCTCAAACCCTACTAACGACATCCATATCTATTTTTATGAATACTTACCCATATTACCCCCTAAGTGTTGATTTTCAAAATAACAAATTATGTGTTTGCCTATTTATTTTTAGACGTGCTCCTACGAAATTTAAAGTTGTAATTTCAATATTAGATTATTTTTCCATACAAAATTTGAACCCCATTTTCACCCCTTTAGGGGTTAAATCATGTCCACCGTGTTGGACATCAAAATAAATGTCATTTTCGCAATCACCATCCCATAAAACCTCAAGAACGACATCCATATCGATTTTTTTATGTTTACTTACCCCATTTAGGGGGTAAATGGGGTAAGTAAACATAAAAAGGGGTTGATTTTCAAAATCACAAAATAATTGTTTGCTTATTTATTTTCAGACGTGCTCCAGTGAAGTTTAAAGTTGTAATTTCGATTTTATATTCTTTTTCCATACAAAATTTGAACCCCGTTTTCACCCCTTTAAGGGTTAAATCATGTCCACTTTATTGGACTTCAAAATAAATGTTATTTTCGCAATCGTCATCAAAGAAAACCCTAATAACGATATCCATATCGATTTTTGTTTTTTTTACCCCATTTACCCCTTAAGGGGTTGATTTCCAAAATTACAAAATATATGTTTGCCTATTTATTGTTAGATGTACTCCTACGAAGTTTAAAGTTGTAATGTCTATTTTATATTATTTTTCCACCCAAAATTTGAACCCCATTTTCACCCTTAAAAGGGGTTAAATCATGTCCACAGTGTTGGACTTCAAAATAAATGTCATTTTTGCAATCGTCATCCCAGAAAACCCCAGTAACGACATCTATATCGATTTTTATGTTTACTCACCCCATTTACCCCCTAAGGGGTTGATTTCAAAAATTACAAAATATATGTTTGTCTATTTATTGTTAGATGTGCTCCTAGGAAGTTTAAAAATGTAATGTCTATTTTATATTATTTTTCCATACAAAATTTGAACCACATTTTCACCCCTTTAGGTCAAATGTCATTTTTGCAATCGTCATCCCAGAAAACCCCGATAACGACATCCATATCTATTTTTAGGTTTTTTATCCCTTTTCACCCCCATTCCACCCCCATAGGGGTTGAAAGACTTACAAAAACAATATACGTTGCGTTAGATTTTCATCCATAAGCCTAAATTATAAATTTAGCGATTTTTACTTCGAAAATAAAGGATTTTCTTCAATACACAACTTCATCCCCCTTTTGACCCCTTCGGGGGTAGAATTTTGAAAAACGCTGAGACCCGTATTTATTAATTTTCAATCGTCAGCCTAAACACAAAATTTGAAGATTCTAGCTTGAAAACTGAGGGACTTTCATACAAACTTTCATCCCTTATTTCATCCCCTTAGGGATGGAATTTTCAAAAATCCTTCCTTAGTGGATGCCTACACTGTATAAAGTATCTTTTATTATCTGTCAAGTTTTGGGTTTCAATGAGGCGTTTTCTGACTTGATGCTAAAATGACTAGGTAACATTAGCCACTGCTCTGAAACGTGAAAACGGCCACATTTTGTATTCATTGTTTTCTGCAAGACTGCAAGCCATCTCTAGCCAGATTTCTAGTATAGTTCTTAATTGTAAATAGATGCTATACTTCAGATGATAAATGCAATGGACCATGTTGGCGGAAAGTGGAGGTAACTTTGGCAGGCTTTTAATACTAGTGGCTCCGTGAGCTGTAGACCTCGCGAAAAAATAAAATAAAATATCGCCATGAAGTTATCAAAGCACACAGTAGGTACGTGAGTATTGCAGCTAGATGGTGCTTCTAATTTTGATCATTTTTCAAAATGGGTGAGTATTTTTTTTTAATTTAGAAAAATTGGCTTGACTGAACAGTTATATATAATTAATGATTATCAAACCTACTCACAAAATTTCACCAGAATCTGTTGAGAAATGCGACTTGTAGAGGAGATCAAACAGCCGGAAAGCTGGAATGAAATATGGTTTTTTACATATCTCCGTCATTTTCACAAATTTCGAAAAACTGTCTCGACAAAAAAAAATTATATATTTATCGAACCTGCTCACAAAATTTCACTGAGATCGGTTGAGAAATGCGACCTGTAGAGGAGAACAGCCAGCGCTGGAAAGCCGGACTGAAATATGTATTTTTACATTATTTTTAACATTTCTCCGTCATTTTGAAAAATTTCCAAAAACTGGCGTGACAAAAAAAAACTTTATTATTTTCGAACCGGCTCACAAAATTTCACGAGAATCATTTGAGAAATGCGACCTGTAGAGGAGAACATCCAGCGCCAGAAAGCCGGACTGAAATACATTTTTCTTACATATCTCCGCCGTTACGAAAAATTTAGAAAAACTGTCTCAACTTGAAAAAATCTATATGATTTTCGAACCTGCCCACAAAATTTTACGAAATTCGGTTAAGAGATGCGACCTGTAGAGGAGAAAAGACAGAGCCGGAAAGCTGGACTGCAATAGGTTTTTTTACATATCTCCGCCATTTCGAAAAAAATCGAAAAAGTGGCGTGACAAAAAAATTCTATATCATTTTCAAACCTGCTCACAAAATTTCACGAGAATCGCTGAGAAATGCGACCTGTAGAGGAGAACAGACAGCGCTGGAAAGCCGAAAAACCTGTTTTTTTAACATATCTCCGCCATTTTGAAAAATTAAAAAAATCTGGCTCGACAAAAGAATTCCATATAATTTTCAAACCTGCTCACAAATTTTCACGAGAATCGGTTGAGAAATGCGACCTGTAGAAGAGAACATACAGACATACGAAAGAATTTTTGCCCAAGCTGAAGCAGAGACGCTTGGCTCGCACTTCGTGCTCGCTCGGTCAATTTTTAAAGTGTAACTACCTATGCTTGGCTATTAGCGATTTGTGTACACTTTACTTGCACATCATAAAATATACACCTTACAATATATTTTTTTGGTGTGGCATTCGATTTTCTAAAAAAAGTGTCCAAAGATGGAGGGTTTGATGGTAATATACCTAGAAAGCATGGCGCACGTCGTCTGCTCCTCAAGGATTTGAAAATTGAATGAGATTGGGCGTCGTGTGGACAGCCAATTCAATTCAGTTGCTGATAACATACACAATTTAAGTTGCCAATCAAATTGTGTCTGGAAAAGGCTTTAATTTGAACTATCTGCTTGCAGAATGCCACCCCAGAGGATGCCGCCGCGCGCGCCGCGTCCCGACGACGCCGACCGCCCCCGACAACGCCCCCAACAACGCCGCCGACGCAGGGTGATTGTGTTATATTTGTATTGTATCTAGAGCAAAAGCAGAAATAAATTGTATCCTTCCTTATTATAAAATTAAATGCGGAAGTCAGATTTTTGTTTGTTTGTTTGTTTCTCTACATATTGTCAGAGTTACAGAGAAGGACATAGGGTACCTTATCTTGATCCCGAAAAAAAGTATTGTTTCCAAGGGATAGCAAAAAACTTTCCACGAAGACGAAGTCGCGAGCGGCCGCTAGTTTTATAAATATTTTTTGTTGCAGCCCTGGGGTATTGCCCCCCCATTCGTGTGCGAAGAATGCGGCATGCTTTTCACCAGGAGATGGAACAGGAAACGGCACCGTCTGCGGAAGCATCCGGAGTTACGACAATAACATGGTAAGGTTTACATTTCCGCATCATACCTACATACTCTTTAAGTAGGTACAATACAAATCATGGGCGAAGGTGGCAGGGGTGCCAGGTGGTGCACTTGCACTCCTAGGAAATCTTGGGATCAACATTACTTAGCTCCTAGAGCTATTTATATGAAAATCCTGTGAAAACAATGATGCAGTAACAATAACTCGCTTTACAAGGAAAGTGTTTTTCTTTGGGATGGCACTAATACACTTGTACTATTATGTATTCTGTGCTAATACACAACACATAAATAACTAAAAGCTGCCCCCTTGGAATTATTTCTGCTGCCTATTTCTGCCTGCAAATCTTTAAAGTTACAAATTAGATTAAACTATTATAGAACTGTTTATGTTCGCAAAGTGATGTAAGTACCCTATCGTCACCAAGTCACCAATGATACCTACCTAAGTACTTATATCAAAAAAAGTTTTGATACCAGCTACATAAATCATTGGTCGTCGTTGTCACATATCACGAGACGATAATTTGTGTGTGTATGTTTTTAGTTCCTTTTTGTTTTTTTTTTAATTGTGTAAGTATCGTTGTGTGGTCCCAAATAAAATATAAATAAAAATGTAGTGCCGTGCCGGGTATACAGGGTTACTTGTAATGTATCTTTAAATTCTTGCACTGGAAAGGTCTCGGCTTCAATACTAGGGGCCGGTACCTATATCACACCTTCGTTTTGCCGATAGCTGAGTCCATGAGAGACCTGCCTGCCTAGCATAACCGATTTATATCGCGTGATATTTAATATACTATATCTATGCGTGATATAGCATTTTATCGACACTCAACTGTCAATTCCTTTGTCTTTTTGACAGTTAAACGTGACAAAACGCTATATCACGCGATATAAATCGGTCATGCTAGGCAGGTTGAGCACGATGCCATGAGAAACCAGCACGATGCTCGAAGATCTCCGTAGTGCATTCCAAAGACTTAGGATGAACATGGGTAAGACGAAAATCATGGCGAATGTTACTCCCACTGCAGTTCATATTGGGAACACTATAAGTACTCGAAGTTGTTGACCATTATATTGTAGACCAAGGATGGACAGTCCAGTTAGGTAAGTCCAACTTCGAGAAAGAGATCTCTCGTCGAATCCAACTCGGGTGGGTAGCAATATCTTCTCGTCCAACTTACCTCAGTGTCTCAAGGCGAAAGTCTTGAGACCAGTGTGTGTTGCCAGTGATGATTTACGGCAGCGAAACGTGGTCCCTAACTATGGGTCTCACTCATAAGGCTCAAGGTCACCCAGCAACGCCAAGTAGGTAGTTGCCTATGGTTCTCTCCATTGCACAATGGAAAGAACCATAGGTAACTACCTACTTGGCGTTTCCCTGCGTTAACGAATCAGAAATGAGGAGATCCGAAGGAGACCTTAAGTATTGCTCAGCTGAAGTGGCAGTGGGCGGGACACATAGCGAGAAGAACCGATGGCCGTTGCATGGGGCGATGGCCGTTGGGGCGGAAAGGTTCTGGAAGGGCGACCGCGCACCGGACGACGCTCCGTGGGCAGACCTCTTCAAGGTAGACCGACGATCTGATGGAGGTCTTGGGAAGCAGCTGGATGCAGTCAGCGCAGGACCGATCGTTGTAGAGATCCTTGGTGGAGGCCTATACCCAGTAAAGGGTGTCGTGCGGCTGATACGATGATGACAATCGGTACCGCATCACATACATACCTACCTACTTCTGTACTTAGTCACAAAATATAAAAAGCCGCCACTACTTAAGTACTTTGTGGTGTCAGTACTCAAACAAAAATGGTTTAATTAATGGATGGAAAACCTGCAACTCACGGACGTAGCTATAGCTTTGACAAGGGGGGGGTCCACAACGTAAAATAACAGAGCTCTAACGCCAATTAAATCTATCATTTACAAATTAAACATTGCCTGCTAGTGCCGGTTTTCTACAGGGCGCCCCCTATCTGCGATACCAAGATTTTAAATTATGCCTGTTAGTAAAAAAATGGCCGCGCAGCGCGATTTTTAGTCAGTTTCACCTACTAATCTTGTAATCTTGCTTGTTTACAGTAAAAAAAATTACGGCCGCACAACGCGATTTTTAATCAGTTTTATCTAAGTACTATATCTTGTAATTTTGCTTATTTATAGTAAAAAAATCGCCGCGCAGCGCGATTGTTTTGTCAGTTTCATCTACTAATCTTGTAATTTTGCTTGTTTATAGTAACAAAAAAACGGCCGCGCAGCGCGATTTTCAGTCAGTTTCATCTACTAATCTTGTAATCTCGCTTGTTTATAGGCAAAAATAATGGCCGCGCAGCGCGATTCTTAGTCAGTTTCATCAATTAATCTTGCTTTTTTATAGCAAAAAAAAAACAGGCGCGCAGCGCGATTTTTAGTCGGTTAATCCAATAATCTTAAGTTATATATTGTAATGTATGTATTGCAATATTTATTCAAAAATAACAAAGTTGAAATTTAAAGTACATAATAAATTTAGTCTTTTACGTTTTATTGCTAATACGGAATACCCCAGTCATCTAAACATACTAATAATTGCAAGGTTCTGCATTTTTGTGATGTCGATAGGATAGATATCAATAGTGTAAATCTGAATTCGTAACCCTGAAAGACCTGTGCTAACTTCGTAGTGATCAAAAAACCTCAACTTATTTCAGTTTTTGGGTTACAACTTCTAAAAAATGCATTCTACGGCAAAGTTGTCTATGACACTTTTAAAGAAGTTAAAATTACCAATAATTTGTGTGCAACCTCAGCTCTGAGTGTCGTATAATATTTCGAGATACACACTGCTGCGGCGAACTAAGTATCTATCGTTTTCTCAATCGGCGCGGTGCATGTAATTTTTTTCTGTTGGACAAGTAAGATGGATATGAATGGGGGGGGTCCGGACCCCCAAAACCCCCCCCTTATATACGTCCGTGCTGCAACTAACCCGATTCTTAAAATAATTTGTTACCGACTCCTTGTGCATTGTGAACTTGCGATGCGCCTGACTGATGCCAACGTTAGTTATCAATTTTCTAGAGCAAATTTATTAACAGTTAATTAGGTAGTTCGTTGCTAACTTGCCATTTTCTCCACAGAACCGTGGCAGCCTAATACATCCGCCTCAACAAGACCAAACCAATGCAAAAGTGGGAGCGTATAGTCAGCATCAGCAAGTTGTTGGTCGACGAGATGCTATCGTGCGCGCGCGTCGTTCGCAGAGCTTTGCGTTGCGGTGCGGCTGGATTCTTTCTTGGCGGATACCTACTTACTGTTAAAATTACTATTTATATTATTTTATGTTTATTATAGGTATTGTTTTAATTGTTTGATTTGGGCTGTTCCAAAAGTAATTAGTGAATCAAAAAAAAAAAACCGAACAAGTGCGAGTCGGACTCACCTACCGAGGGTTCCATTCAAAGTAGGTCTCAAAATATTTCAATGATTGAATTACAAATGTATAGTTTTCAGACTTTTGCTAAAGAACAACGGTGAAAATATACCTATTAAAACGTTTAGCATTTAGAAAAATACATACATACATACATACATACATACATACACTCACGCCTGTTTCCCATGGGGGTAGGCAGAGACTATGGATCGCCACCTGCTACGATCCTTGCACACTTCTTTCGCTTCATTCACATCCATCAATCTTTTCATACATGCCCTGCGGTTTTTGTCACTGCGTACACCAGCCTTTTTTATAATAACCCCTATTTGGTCCGCGTAGGTTTTTCTGGGACGCCCTTGTGCAATCGTTCCTTCCACATTCGCACAATATATCTCTTTCGTGATTCGCCTTTCATTCATCCTCTCTAAGTGACCAAACCACCGGAGCATTCCTTTCTCAATTCTTGTCACTATATCATCTTTCAGACCACACCTTTTACGAATCACCTCAATGCTCACTCTATCACTCAGTTTTACTCCGCATATTTTCCTCAACGATCGCATTTATTCTGCTTTCATTCTTCTTCTGCCATACCCAAGATTCGCTTCCATACATCAGTGTCGGTACCAGCACTCCGTTATGAATAGCCATTCGCGCCTTTGCAGAAACGGTTTGGCTACTCATAACCGAGTGTATAGCACCACTCACCGAATTTCCTTTCTTTACTCGTCTTTCTATGTCTTCCTCACTTTTTCCGTCCCTTGTGAACAAACTCCCCAAGTATACAAACTCACGAACTTGTTCCACTTTTTCACCACCTAACATAACCGTACAGTCAGTCATTTCTTCATCTCTTTCAAACACCATCCATCACTTTCGTCTTAGTTACATTCACTTTCATCCCTTTTCTCACAAAATCATCATTCATAACAGACATCATTTCCTGCAACTCTTGCGCAGAAGACGCAAGTATAACTTGGTCGTCAGCGTAGAGGAGGCACTTGATTTGAGTCTCATTCATCACAACCCCACAGTCACGTTCTTTCAGACCTTTCATACAACTGTCCAAAAACAGATTAAAGAGCCATGGTGACGCATCACATCCCTGTCTGACACCCCTAGAGATGCCAAACCAATCAGTGTATACGCCGTCCGTCAATCCTGACGCATGCACGGGAATCCTCATAGAGAGATTTCAGTGCATGAATCAGTCTGCTCTCCAATCCGTATTCGGACAACACCTTCCATAGCTCATTCCTGTCAACTCGATCGTAGGCCTTCTCCAGGTCCACAAAGGCACAGTAAATCACTCTTTCAATCAGTACCTTTGCATACAATTTACTGACAGTGCTGAGAAGACTGATCCCGCGGTAGTTTTTAGCATCCTGTCGTGACCCTTTCCCTTTGTACAGCGGCACGACCACGGCTTTACGCCAGTCTTCCGGTACTTTGCCACTGTTCCAACATTTATATAAGATCAGGCACAGCCAGGACGCAACCAGCTCTTTCCCACCTCTCAGCATTTCAACAGTAATTCTGTCATATCCTGCTGCTTTCCCTTTTTTCATGCTTTTCATTGCACTAATAATCTCATCCATATCGATACCTTTGGGTAGAAAGGTCGCATAAACCATTTTGGTCAAATTGAGTTATATATACCATTTTTCTCAGATTATTTTTCTCTATCGATCTGTATATACGAAATACAGAAATTCGCAAAAAAAAAGTGTTTATACGACCCAGAAATTTTTGGTCATAACATCTTGCGAAAGGTAAATTATCAACGTAAAAGCCAAATGTTTTATTTTTGTAGTTTTGATAAGATGTAACGACCATTATTTTTATCAACTCGGGGCGTAAAATTCAACGTTAATTGTAAATGGTTTTTACGACTCAATATTGATAATACTCCTCTAAGGAAATGGTTTATACACCCTTAATTCATTTTTAAGGAAATGGTTTATACACCTTTCAGGTAGGCATCAATCGTAAAATAAAATAACTCCTATTGTTATATATATATTCTTTATTGCACTTGTAACATAATTACACAGGTAAATATGAAAGTTGTTTACAAAGGTGGACTTATCTCTAAAAGAGATCTCTTCCAGTCAACCCAGCATTGTTTGAGATTTTTAAGTAAGCAGGTAATAGAAAGTGCATAGTAAGTTGAAGATAAGTAAAATCATAAATAAAATTTATATCAATTTATACACATACATATACTCATAAATATATACTTCATAGTATAAACATAACATAAATAAATATAAATAAATACATACATATACATAAAATAATATATATGTAATATAAATATAAAAAACTGGTAGTTTAACTATCTCGTGAATCAAGAATAGACAATTGTGATAGAAAATGAGCTTTGACTTTGAATTTGAAAGTAAGGATGTTCGGGCAATTCTGGATGTTTGACGGGAGTTTGTTCCAAAGCTGCACGGCTTTGACGGAAAAGGAGTTACGCAGGAAGTTGGTGTTGCTCCTAGGCAGCTTAAGCATCTTAGTGATACAAGCCTGCCTAGGGCGGGTGGGAGGAGGAAGCGTCTGGAAACGGGAAACAAGGTAGTTGGGTGAGTTAGGGTCCTTGAGGATTTTGTAAAGAGCAGAGAGGATGTGCATATCACGGCGAAGGCGAATGGGAAGCCATTTTAGTTGACAACGAAATGATGACATTATGTGCATGAGGTATAATTTTGTATGGCATTAATTTTTGGTTTAGCATCGAAAACAGCGGAAATAATTTAAACATAATTATCTGGATAGTGTTTTAACACTACTTACTAACGCAAATTTGTTAAAAATTAAAAAGAAGGCAATGCTAAATTTTGTGTACTTACTCGGTATGAAGAAATTTATTGCGATTATACTCTACCTACCTACCTAATAGGAATAGTAGAAGGTATCTTGCAATACGAATGTCGGCAAAATGACAGATAAATTACTTATACACTTTTATACAACGTGTTACAAAAACACCCCTAATGCCGAATATGGTAGATAGGCAACCATATACCATATTCGGCATTAGGGGTATTTTCGTAACACGTTGTATACCTAAAATGATATCAATCTACTTCTTCAATCTATATACCATTCATACCAAACTCCTTAATAGGTACGAATTAGTGACATTACAGATTTATTAACAATATTTTTTTATAGTTTTTAATGCGAGATGTTAATTATCTGGAACGCTTTTATCGAAACTTAACTTCTATAGAAGAGTAACCCTAACTGCACTTGGGAGCTAAGAGATTTAGATCGATTTTTTAAATTCTTTTGGACTCCTCCTTTTCCGTTGCTGACTTGGATATATCGGGAGCATACACGCCAATGACGCGTATCCGAAGTAACCCTATTTTGAGTCTAACCCAGAGAAGTCTGGGACTAACACACTCATACTCAGTCATGCATTCTATCATCCTTTCCGACAGCAGGAGTCCCACGCCCTTCGTCTCGTTCACGCATAAAACATCCAACTTCTTTTCTTCCATAATCAAACACACCTCATCCATTTTCTCCTCCATCGCTCCACATACATTCAGCGTAGTGAAACGGGTCTCCGATGCCCGCTTTTCGCCCCGAGAGAAACAAACGTGTGATGAGTGGCGAGCTCTATCGCCGCAACCAGGTTTATTAAAAAAATCGAAAGCATTTTGTTCCCACGATTAGCTAGGGAAAGACAACTGTCCACCACAACAGAGCCCCGCGTGTGTGGTAAGGCTATTTACGCCTGGAGGGCACCAATTTCCAGGGTGGCACGCTTATGACTAGGCACGCCCCTAGCAGCTTAGCGGAGGGGAAGGAATATGATTAGGATAGGGAAGTGTCTATTCATCGGGGCGCCTCGACGAATAGTATTTTTCTCTATCTAGCGGTGCGCACCACTTTCTCTAGGGATTGGCTATAGGCCGGTGCCTCGGGTTCGATCCCCGCGGGAAGTAACTTCTTTGAGTTGTTGTTTCTAGTTTGGTTTGGACACTGCAGGCTGATCACCTGATTGTGTGATAAGAAAGGTGGTCCGTGCTTAGGCTGTAGATCCTGCGCCTGACCTCTCTCTGGTCGTGTCGGTCGTCTTGCCGTCCTATCGGAATTAGAGAGTGAAGGAAGAGAAAGTGCAAAGACTAATTTTCTATCAAATCTTAATTAAACTGCATCTAAATCTTTAAACATAAACCAAAGCTACGCACTACACTGAACAAATCTGCTAAAACCACAACCAAAGAGGATTACTATTCCCGCAAATCCGAAAGATGGAACCTTGTCATATTAACATCCACGTAGACGTCATCCGCAATAAAAAATGAGGTACCTACATGTAACAATAAAATTTTATAGATGATTTATTGAATTATTAATTTTAATAAGATAGGGTTTAGGTATAAAAAAATCTACAATTGTTTTCCATTTTTTAGGTTTAAAAATGGCTGCCAGGTTCATTAGCAATTTGCGGGGATAGTATTACAAGGTGTTTAGTAAAAGCCTTATAAATTCGAATATGGTAGATAGGGACCATCAAACTGAACAACTTTTACTACGGGACCAACTCTGAAATCGCAAAAAAAAAACAGCAAAAACAGCAGATTTTTTTTCGTGATTTCAAAGTTGGTCCCATAGTAAAAGTCGTTCAGTTTGATGATCCCTATCTACCATATTCGGCTTTACAAGGCTTTTACCAAACACTTTGTATTATAAAAAGGCACCACAGAAATAAAATAACACCGGTTAAATTGAATATAACTAGAAACAACAACTCAAAGATGTTGCTTCCCGCGGTAGGGATCGAACCCACGACCTCTGGATCAAGAGAACAACGCTCTAAGTACTAACCACTAGCCACAGAGGCATTTACACAATTATTATTACTACCTATTTGAATAGTTCAACTTACGATTACGACAACTAAAAAGGAGGCACCGGCATATAGCCAATCCCTAGAGAAAGCCCTACTCAGTGGTGCGCACCGCTAGATAGAGAAAAATACAGTCAGTGGCACGAATCATGACAATTTTTCGACGGAGTGGGGATAAGTTCGCGCATGTGCTCTTGTGAGCGACCAATAGCGCGCGCCCCTCTCCCGCCGCCCGCGCCCCTCACCGCAACGCATGCCCAAAATACGCGTTTCGCGCAATCCCCACCCGATTTCATGATTCGTGCCACTGACTGTACTATACGTCGTGGCGCCCTGATGAATAGTCACTTCCTTAGGATAGGAACGTGAGGTGGGTATAGGAGTGTGTAAAATGGGATAGATCAGGCATCGAAATTTACATACATTTCAATGAGATCAGGGTACAAAAAGGACACCGTTGCTGTGGAGGGGTTGAGGGGTTGCAGCAGCGGAGGCTGAGGGTCCGGGGGCGCTTACCCGTACCTGTCATAGAGAAACCGGACAAGTCCTCTGAACTATTATATTACTCTGAACTACCATATTTGATTTAGAAAAATGTTTATCAAAAATCTGAGTAAAATAATAATTACGAATTTTCAGGACTTTATGTGCTTTAAGTAAAAGCACATCGCTCATGTGAACACCTAGTACGTTTCCCCTATGTTGCATTATGTCGGCGATTTCCGCTCGGAATAAAAAAAAATGCGCGGTAAAATTAACGTCCGTGTGAACACACAGCTAAGAAGTCATGTGACATTCCAAGGGAAAATGTATCTTAAGGCTAGGCTAGAAGCATAGACTTAGAAAATTTTTCGCTTAGACTTAGAAAATTTTTCTCTATGCTCAAGTAGACGGACAAAGGTGCGAGTGACAAACCGATTCTTACGGCTTATGCGATGTGCGAGAAAGAGTAAACAAAAACAGACAGCTGAACCTGGTTTGACTTCATTTATCATCGTTTATCACCTTGGTGAAAACCGTCAACAAGATTATTTTGTAATTTTGATCGCGATCGGGTCGGTTTGGCTCTCAAAGCTATATAAATCAATAATGGTGTTGTGTTCTGTACTGGATTGTAATGTTACTTACGACAATAACCCAAATAAACACTCATTTCACTGGTAAATATGATTGTACTATTACCATTTTCATAATTCATATTTTAGTTGAATATATTCCCAAACACACTAACATTGAAATGTATAAGTTATATACTAATATGATGCTATTAAACGCCTATTTCCTAAATAAAGGCTGATTTCTAAACATTATGTGTTAGATAAAAAGATATTATGTCCGTGAACTTGAGAAAAAAAGGCGTAGATATTGATCAAAAATTATCGATATCGATACTCATGTCGATGATTTCCAATATAACTTTGTTTGTCTTTTTGAACACTCATAGATTTATTTAAAGCTGCTTGTAACCGACAGTTTTCAAATGGTAAATTATACCAACTTAAGTACTAATTTAACAATTATTTCCAGGTTTTCTGTAAATTCAGTGATTAAATTAAACTGGATAACTGTCATAAATAAATAAGCAGGGAGCCTCAAAGGAGACCTTAAGAAATTATTTAAATAAAATTGTTCAAAATCTTGTTTGTGTTTTATTTATTAGAGTAAGATTACATTATGGTTATCGACAACCTAAAATGGACTTCAGTGCATCTCTAAATTCACGCACACGTTTACATATTTACAAACACTGACTCATCTCACTTTTGGTTTCGCAGCCAAGTGAACTCTGTTCGTCTATTCCAGTGGATATTAAGTTTATGGCTAGAAGATACCTTTTTATCGTAGAAGGTCATATATAATCCATGATGTTCCATTTGAAGCGTTACAAAAATCGCGCGGTAAACCGTCGAAAAATCGCTCGTATGAACGACTATGAAACAGGCTCCGGCTTGTAAAATTGATAATATAAATAATCATCACCAGCTAGCCTATTCATGTCCCCACTGCTGGGGCACAGGCAATGGCCGGTTGAACAAAATATTATGGTGTCGAGAAAAAAAAGTGAAGATCGGAAAACATTTGTCTAGTGATCACTAGTAAAAAAAAAGGGTGCAAGCGATTTTGGACCTTATTGACACTTATCTAAATAACGGTTTTTAATGAAACAGCGAAGTTAGTGAACGGAGAATAATAGTCCGTGAGCCCACGACAGTATTGCCTACGTCATATGACATCACGATGAAATGCATGGCACACGGTCGGAAAAATTGTGCTGAGCGAGGATCAGAAGATTATCGCAAATAAAATTGGCTGGAAGCTTGAGAAAATCTTCCACTTCCGGTCAAAATTTTAAGATTATATTTACGTCATGTGACATCAGTAAGAGACCAGAGAGTGTCATCATTTAGTTTTCAATCGCATAGAGAGTAAACATAAGTCTGTCAGTTCTGAAATGACTAAAAAACATAAATTTTAAGTTTAAGGTATTCCGCACCCTGATTATCTAAAAAGAAACTATTTAGCGACCGGTTGCATTTGACATACGTTGCCACTTTTCTTTGGTATGTTTTTTTTTAACCCAAAAAGAAGTAGCAATGGATCACGATCATCTGTGAACTGCAACCAGTCGCTAGGTGGTTTTTAATTAGATAATCAGCCCGCGTCTCTCTGTCTCTGGCCGCGTTCGCGTTCCGATTCACGCCAACAGTGCTCACAGCGTGTGACGTCATTGTACACCGGTTCAAATCATTAGCACGCTGTCAGCAAGCTCACGATACTATTGATTCGGACCGCTCGTCCTGAGAGCGCTCACATCACACCGCTAACGTTGGATTGTTTTTAACAACGTAACCTCCAAAAGGGGTTATCTCGATAAAGTAAATATTAATTCTATGGGGTAGGTAAATACAAAGGCAGTAATGAATATCAATCAAGTTCCTTCACTCTGACCAGCCCCCCTACTCAAATGGCCAACATTCTATTCGTTTGAACGCTACGCTTACTATTAAAACTTTAAAATAAGCAGTAAACTATAAAATTACGTGCCGTAAGCTTGACAATTCCATACAATACATCGAAGTTTGTGATTTAAATAAGTTTGCGACATGTAATTTAATCATCTATTGCTCATATGTAAGCTTTAAAAGTAAGCGTAGCGTTCAAACGAATAGAAAGTTGGCCATTTGAGTAGGGGGGCTGTTATTTACTTACCAATTTATAAACTATCAAAGATTCAAAATGCTTATTACCACTGATAGCTCTCTCAACATCAATTTATTATAAGTATTTCGTTCGTAGCTTCGCAAAACACCAGCAGATCAATAAATTCAGCCATCTTTTCTAAAAATCACAAATAATAACCACAAATTTTAACAAGAATGCACTTTGACAAGGAAGTTTGACAGCTACAACGACAACGCTCACAGTGCTTTGGTAGAATAAATAATAAGCTGAGCGTCGTTGATGACGTCATCTGTGACGTCACTTCAACTTACGTGAGCGTTGTAAGCATGAATCGGTCCGGGCGTTAGCGCGCTCATAGTGCTGATAGGCGATGCCTACACACACACACACACAGTAAATAGGTACTGAAATTCATCAGTATTTAATCAGGGGCATATTTCACAAAAGATTAGTAAATTAACCATACAATAATTTACCATGTTTCTTATTATTTCTAAAACGTAATTCTACCCCAATAACAACAATGGTAAATTATTGTAAAGTCTGTCTCAATCCAATTTAATGAAAATGTTATAGTTAATTTACTAATCTTTTGTGAAATATGCCCCTGATTAAATACTGATGGATTTCAGTATTTACTGTGTGTGTGTGTGTGTGTAGGTGTCGCCTAATGGACGTTATACATTTTGATTAGTGTTTAGTGCGAGTGGCTCGTTTAGTGTTTAGCAAAAAACACGTCCGGACAGTCTCTGTTTAGTGTTAAGTCATTGTTTTTTGCTAAACACTAAACACTAAACGAGCCACTCGCACTAAACACTAATCAAAATGTATACCGGCCATAAAGACTGGTATACACTTTGATTAGTAAAGTGCTTAGTGTTTAGTGCACTGTTTTGTGTGTAGTGATTAGTAGGTGATGTCCCATACTGTTTAGCATACGCTGTTTAGTACAGGCTTTGTTGATATAAACTAAACACTTAACAGTCCTGTCCAGACGTGCTTAGTGAAGGGTTGTGGCAATGAGACCAGGAGACTTTTGTACACATGTTTATTGATCACTCTTACACTTTATAACATAATTTCACACTTCAACAGATAGTTTTCCTAATATAACTCTATGACAACCTTTCGATACCACGGCTTTACAATGAATACGTCAAACTACAGATGTGCAGGCAGATTGACATAATCAAACTCACTTGAATTCCGAACGTACCATAGAGCAGAGCATATAGGTTAGAAACCTCCCTCAACACACCCCCTCAATCTGCTGCACATGCTGACCATACTGACTAAAACAGTTTTCTACCTACCAGTACAACATCAGGATAAATTTCGAATCACCTGCCAAACTTATAGACTTCTTAAGTCCTACCAAGTTACATTAACCTTTAACCCAACCCAGGAACCTAACTTTAACCTAACTCAGACGACACATACAATAATCCAAACCAAAGACCTAACTAACTAAACATCAGACTAAACCACAAGAAATATCAAAATAAGTTTATTTTGAAGAAGTCTTTTGGCGAGTATTTTATGATGGAGGAGGTCGAGCAGGAGGCAAAGAATAGTCGAGCAGGAGTTACATGATGATGAAGTTGAGAAGAAGAAGGTTTTATAATGTAATGATGATGAAGAAGGAAGAAGTTTTTTAGGATGATGAATCGAGTGGGAGAAAAGAAGTTTTTTAATGATGATGTGTCGAGTGGGAGAAAATGTAGAAGTTTTATAATGATGATGAGTCGAGTGGGAGAAATGTAGAAGAAGTTTTATAATGATGATGAGTCGAGTGGGAGAAAAGTAGAAGAAGTTTTATAATGAAGATGATGTTGAGTGGGAGTAAAGGTTTATAAAGAAGATGTCGAGTAGGAGAGTTTTATAAAGAAGATGTCGAGTAGGAGAAGTTTTATACAGAAGATGTCGAGTAGGAGAATTTAATGAAGATGTTGAGAAGGAGAGGTTTTATAGAAGATGTCGAGAAGGAGATTTTATATGAAGAGGTAGAGAAGGAGTAATTTTATAATATTGAAGAAGTTGAGTAGGAGCGAGATAGTTTTGAGAAGAATTATTTTATGAGAAGAAGATAGAGATAGAGATGAAGAAGTTTATTAGAAGATAGAATATAGAATTAAGGGGGTGCTTGTGTTCATTAAGGGGGTGCGTTAAATAATGATTCATTTTATGATGGAGGAGGTCGAGCAGGAGGCAAAGAATAGTCGAGCAGGAGTTACATGATGATGAAGTTGAGAAGAAGGAGGTTTTATAATGTAATGATGATGAAGAAGGAAGAAGTTTTTTAATGATGATGTGTCGAGTGGGAGAAAAATGTAGAAGTTTTATAATGATGATGAGTCGAGTGGGAGAAATGTAGAAGAAGTTTTATAATGATGATGAGTCGAGTGGGAGTAAAGTAGAAGAAGTTTTATAATGAAGATGATGTTGAGTGGGAGTAAAGGTTTATAAAGAAGATGTCGAGTAGGAGAATTTAATGAAGATGTTGAGAAGGAGAGGTTTTAAAATAAAAGATGTCGAGAAGGAGAGGTTTTATAGAAGATGTCGAGAAGGAGATTTTATATGAAGAGGTAGAGAAGGAGTAATTTTATAATATTGAAGAAGTTGAGTAGGAGCGAGAGTTTTTAGAAGAATAATTTTATGAGAAGAAGATAGAGAATATTTATGAAGAAGTTTATTAGAAGATAGAATATAGAATTAAGGGGGTGCTTGTGTTCGTTAAGGGGGTGCGTTAAATAATGATTCATTTAAGGGGGTGTGGGATTAGAAAGTAAATGAATCATCATTTAAAATGAAATGTTTTTGATATCCAAGTGTATTTTGATATTTCTTGTGGTTTAGTCTGATGTTTAGTTAGTTAGGTCTTTGGTTTGGATTATTGTATGTGTCGTCTGAGTTAGGTTAAAGTTAGGTTCCTGGGTTGGGTTAAAGGTTTATGTAACTTGGTAGGACTTAAGAAGTCTATAAGTTTGGCAGGTGATTCGAAATTTATCCTGATGTTGTACTGGTAGGTAGAAAACTGTTTTAGTCAGTATGGTCAGCATGTGCAGCAGATTGAGGGGGTGTGTTGAGGGAGGTTTCTAACCTATAAGCTCTGCTCTATGATACATTCGGAATTCAAGTGAGTTTGATTATGTCAATCTGCCTGCACATCTGTAGTTTGACGTATTCATTGTAAAGCCGTGGTATCGAAAGGCTGTCATAGAGTTATATTAGGAAAACTATCTGTTGAAGTGTGATAATGTGATATAAAGTGTAAGAGTGATCAATAAACATGTGTACAAAAGTCTCCTGGTCTCATTGCCACAACCCTTCACTTAGTGCGTGTTTAGCTGCAAGTGAGGGGTGAAGGCGGGACGTGCGGGAGGAGCTACTCGCAGAAAAAATAGAACGCGCTTCTAAACACTGTACTTCGCTCGCACTAAACACTTAAAGCCTTGTCCACACTTGTATCATCTTGACGATCAAGATCACCGTATCGTATCGAGTATTCGTATCCTAAGTGTGGACGCTCATTTTGACTGCATCGTATCACTATCTCCATTACCCCAAAATGGGCTTAATAATCACGTCCACACTTAGGGATGCCGTATCTTGTCGGTGTATCAACAACGCGTGTCATGAATGTGGACGCGTACATTTTCCTCGTATCTTTCCCTAGTCAATTCGAGCACAACTCTCATTTAAGATAACACTTAGGGTTGCCAACTTTTTTTCCATCAAATATAGTATTTTCAAGATTATTAGTGTATAAATATAGTAGATGGCGAAAAAATTCAAAAAATATAGTAGGTTGCCGTTTTGTATGGAGGATTTTAAAGAAGTTGCATTTTTTTTTATTCCTACTTAAGTACCAACCAACATTTATAATTTATTCGACAACCACAAATACAAGTGTTAATCACAAAAAAATATTATGCAATGAGCGGTTTTCTGACAGCTGAGAATTTTAGTCTATTTTTATGTTGATAGATGGCGTTATTCAACTAGGTAGGTTTTTTTTATTTTTCCTAGCAGCTGAGTATACCACTGAGTATAATAACACTCGATACTGGCAAAAGTTACTCCCTGAAGAGGATTAGTTTGCCATAACCATGCCAAAATTGACTGTCAAATTGACAAAATCCTTTGCGTTTTTCTGAAAAAGTTACGTACTTAGTTGAACAACGACATCTAGCCGTCTTTTAGGTACTACTTTTTTTTTTCTTAAACTGCCTTTTGATAACCGCTCATTACCTACTTATGTGCAAATAAGTAATATTTTTTTTGGCTTTTGTTTAATTTTGTCACTTGAAAAAATATAGTGGGTTAGCCTACTATAGAAAATATATATATTTTTTTTCATAAATTAATATAGTAAGCTCAATATACTTAGTAGGATACTATATTATATAGTAGGCTTGGCAACCCTCAAAATCGTGTAGCGGCATTGCGTATCCCCTTTGATGATCGGGCAAAAACCGCTTCGAGATGGATCGCGGTGTATCATCGTATCAAATCACATAGTCGTAGCATGATACAGTATCAAAATGCGTCTACACTACGTAAAACTGCCGATCATGATACACGAATCCGATACGAATGTGTAAACATGGCGGAAAGCCTTGTTTTGATACGCGGTTACATACGGATCGGGGTGTATCAGATACGGTGCGTGGCATGATCGCGTATCGTTTCGCGTCCACACTAGCCAAATGATACACGTCGATGATACGCGACGAAGATCTGATACACTGAAATGATACAAATGTGGACAAGGCTTAACACTAATCAGAGACTGTCCGAACGTGTTTTTTGCTAAACACTAACTGTCTTATTCAGAGTGCGTTCGTTAAACTAGGGCTAAAGTTAACATGGCGTTAGACTGCGGACTATCGCCATTTTAGCGCAAATTGTATTCAGAGTGACAGTTTAACGTTTAGTCCCACCGTTTAAGGATTAAAAGGTGCATTGTGATTGGTTTACAAGCATTAAACCAGGTTTTGTTAGAACAGTCTTGCACCCCAGTTTTGTGAAACATCTCTGAATAACACAGGTACTGGGGTGCAAGACTGTTCTAACAAAACCTGGTTTAATGCTTGTAAACCAATCACAATGCACCTTTTAATCCTTAAACGGTGGGACTAAACGTTAAACTGTCATTCTGAATACGATTTGCGCTAAAATGGCGTTAGTCCGCAGTCTAATGCCTAGTGATGGGCAGTGGATAAAAACTCAAAAGGTAAAAACTCGGATATTTATCAAAAATTGATAAATATCCGTATTTATCCATTTTTATCGAATTTTTTATCAAAAATGGCGGATAAATATATTTAGACCGGTTTCTATACACTAGTTTTGGTCCCAGGTGAGCCCCCGCCACTGCTACCAACCCAACCACGACGACAACTGTAAAGCGCATTCGCTTAGATAGTGTCGCCCTTTCATCGCGCCGCCTTTGCACGTGCCGCTTCTTGTCAAAGGATGCCGCCGCATAAACAAAGGATACCGCGTGCGGCGTACACCCGCAAGTCAATTTGGATTTTGGCAGTTTACATCGAAGCGCCGCGCCGTAGTGAAAAGCTGTGTTTGTTGACTCTGCTACGTATACTAAAAATGTTTTTCGCCCTTGGGAGGAAAGTGAAGTGCCTCAAGATGAAACAAAAACCAACAAAAAGAAAGGGTGTTTTGTAAAACATGTAAACACAAAAAAAGTGTAGATCACGCAATTAAAAAAGAAAATCGATATTTTAGTATGGATTCGGAACGTGAAGTTGGATCTATTATTATAAATACAGGTGATAATGACTCCGACACTTCAAGTGATGAAGAATAGTAGGTATATTCTTATTTTTTTTTATTAAATTTTTCATTAAAATTCTCAATCCACCTCGCTTGTGTGTATTATTTGTATTCGTATTTTATTACAATAAAACACAAGTAGGGACGGACACCGTAATCTAAAAAAAACAGGACCCCCGCCCCCCTCCCCCACCTGCACACTATGGTACAACTTAAATAATTATCGATACCGATAACTATGTTTACCGTTATCAGTAACATTACCAAAAACTTGCCGGTATGCCTGTCTCTGAACACATTTGCTTGCGGGTGTACTGACACTATCTAAACGAACGAGCTTTACCTGGCAACAAATAACAAGCGCACATTGAGGACTGGCGCTAAGTCCCTAGGCTATATGGTGTCGTTTCAACGTCCACAAGTCCCTTGTCAACAACGTGATTACCATCGCAAGTGTTTTGACCAGGGTATGCTGGCCGAGTTATGCAGAGAGAGAACCTCTATACGATGAACTTTTTCTTCAGGAAGCCGGGATAATACAACAGCATAATCCAAGATGGCGGCCAACTTTTTTGTTTTTGGGCCGATTTCGATGAAACTTTGTTTAGGGCACTATTTTTAAAAGAAAACAGCAACGCAATATTAAAAATGACAAAAATCTAAGATGGCGGCCAACTTTTTTGTTTGTGGGCCGATTTTGATGAAACTCGGTTTTTATATTATTTTGACAAGAAAACAGCAACGCAATGTTTAAAATGTCAAAATCCAAGATCACAGCCAACTTTTTTGTTTGTGGGCCGTTTTCGATGAAACTCGGTTTTTTGTACTATTTTGACAAGAGAACAGCAACGCAAGGTTAAAAATATGAAAAATCCAAGATGGCGTCCAACTTTTTATTATGGGTTGATTTCGATGAAACTCGGTTTTTGGTACTATTTTAACAATAAAACAGCAACGCAATGTTAAAAATGTCAAAATCCACGATGGCGGCCAACTGTTTTGTTTGTGGGCCGATTTCCACGAAACATTGTTTTTGGTAACATGTTGACAAGAAAACAGCAACGCAATTTTAAAAATATGAAAAATCCAAGATGGCGACCAACTTTTTTGTTTGTGGGTCGTTTTCGATAAAACTTGGTCTTTGTACTATTTTGCCAAGAAAACAGCAACGCAATGTTAAAAACGTGAAAATGCAAGGTGGCGGCCATCTTATTTGTTTGTGGGCTGATTTCGATTAAACTTAGTTTTTGGTACTATTTTGATAAGAAAACAGCAACGCAATGTTAAAAATTACAAAAATGCAAGATGGCGATCAATCTCGATGGAACTCGGTTTTGGATACTTTTTTGACAAGAAAACAGCAACACAATACAAAAAATTTCAAAATCCAAGATGGCGGCCAACTTTTTTGTTTGTGGGTCATTTTCGATAAAACTTGGTCTTTGTACTAATTTGCCAAGAAAACAGCAACGCAATGTTAAAAACGTGAAAAATGCAAGGTAGTGGCCATCTTTTTTGTTTATGGGCTGATTTCGATGAAACTCGGTTTTTGTACTATTTTGACGAGAAAACAGTAACACAATGTTAAAAACATAAAAATATAAAAACAAAAAAGTTTGCCGCCATCTTAGATTTTTTTATATTTTTTATTATTGCGTTGCTTTTTAAAAATTTCTTAAAAATTCGTTTCTTTTAAAAATAGAGTCCCAAACCGATTTTCATCGAAATCGGCTAAAAAAAAGTTGGCTGCCATTTTGTATTTTCATATTTTTAACATTGCATTGCTGTTTTCTTGTCGAAATAGTACAAAAAACCGAGTTTCATCGAAATTGGCCCACAAACAAAAAAGTTGGCGCCATCTTGGATTTTGACATTTTTAACATTGCTTTGCTGTTTTTTTGTAAAAAATAGTACCAACAACCAAATTTTGATCAAACTCGGCCCACAAACAAAAAAGTTGGCCGCCATCTTAGATTTTTTATATTTTTAATATTGCGTTGCTGTTTTCTTTCAAAAACAGTGTCCCAAACCGATTTTCATCGAAATCGGCTGCCATTTTGGATTTTCATATTTTTTTTAACATTGCGTTGATGTTTTCTTGTCTAAATAGTACAAAAAACCCGAGTATCATCGAAATCGGCCCACAAACAAAAAAGTTGGTTGCCATCTTAGATTTTTTTAATTTTTAATATTGCTTAGCTGTTTTCTTCTAAAAAAAACAAACAAAGTTTCATCGAAATCGGCCAAAACACAAAAAATTGGCCGCCATCTTTGATTTTTATTTTTAACATTGCGTTGCTGTTTTCGTTTCAAAATAGTACAAAAACTGAGTTTCATCGAAATTAGCCCATAAACAAAAAAGTTTGCCACCATCTTGCATTTTTCACGTTTTTAACATTGCGTTGTTGTTGTCTTGGAAAAATAGTACAAAACCCGAGTTTCATCGAAATCAGCCCATAAACAAAAAAGTTTGCAACCATCTTGCATTTTTGTCATTTTTAACATTGCTTTGCTGTTTTCTTGTCAAAATAGTACCAAAAACTGAGTTTAATTGAAATCAGCCCACAAACAAAAAAGTTTGCCGCCATCTTGAATTTTTTACGTTTTTAACATTGCGTTGCTGTTTTCTTGGCAAAATAGTACAAAACCCGAATTTCATCGAAATCAGCCCATAAACATAAAAGTTTGCCGCCATCTTGTATTTTTGTCATTTTTAACATTGCCTTGCTGTTTTCTTGTCAAAACAGTACCAAAAACCGAGTTTCATCGAAATCGGCCCACAAACAAAAAAGTCGGCTGACGGGCTGCCATCTTGGATTTTTTTACAATAATAACCAGCCTACTTATTGTCTAATTTTCAAACTGTATCGTAATCGCTTTCATTTGACAGATGGATGTGACACATTGCTGCATTTCTTTAGTAAGTTTTTATTTGTACCAAAAAGAAGCATCAATGTATCACATTCTTAAAGCGATTGCGATAGATTTTGAATTTAGACAATTAGCCCCTTGGTTTCCGAACCCTGCGTGTATTTAAGTGTCAAGTAAGTTTTGTGACAACCCTTCCGTTTTTGCGTAAAACTACGTACTACGTACGTTGGGGGCTGGGGGTGATAGTCATCGAACGTATTCATTTATTATTCTGAAGTAGTTTGAGAATTCTCAGGATGTTGTTTTCATTCTTCTATTGCATTTTTTTGGATTTCTTAATACTTGCACTTCAATAGCACTTATTTTGTTTAAAATTACTAACTACCTTTATCATAAATTCAAAATTTACGTGACATATCAAGAAAATGGTTGTAAAATATTTATCCGTCCTTTTGGATAAAAACTCGAGTAAAAACGGATATTTATTGAGTTTTTATCCATTTTGAGTTTTATCCGGTTGAAAACCCATCACTACTAACGCCATGTTAACTAATTGGCCCTAGTTTAACGAACGTACTCTGAATAAGAGAGTAAACGAGCCACTCGCACTAAACACTAATCAAAATGTAAAAATATCGGCCATAAGCGTGATTCGGAACGCGGCCTCTGCCTGTGGTGGCCTGTGTCAGTCGAATCGAAGCAGTGTGACCAGATACAGTATTTTAATACTTTTTCGGTATATTTTATCGACTTTTCCGAGCATCAGTATCTTTATAGGTATATTGGCGGTAATTAGTATTTTCGGTATATTTTGGTTATAAAGTTATGATAACTACGGTGTTCCAACCCCACGAACATTGATGTTCAGGGAATATTTCATTCAGAAGCAAAGATCAGTAAGTTACAGATAAGTCATGACAGGCAGCCGCCGCCGCGCCACCGTAGTAAAATTATAAATAGTATCTAAACATCGTAACGTTTAAACAAAATAATTTATGTTCTGCTCTTCACTTAATATTTGTGGTTTTTCTTTCGATAATTCGGGAATTTTCCCAAAAGTACAGTCAGTGGCACGAATCATGAAATCGGGTGGGGATTGCGCGGAACGCGTATTTTGGGTATGCGTTGCGGTGAGGGGCGCGGGCGGCGGGAGAGGGGCGCGCGCTATTGGTCGCTCACAAGAGCACATGCGCGAACTTATCCCCACTCCGTCGAAAAATATTCATGATTCGTGCCACTGAGTACTGACTGTACTGTAGTATGTTTTTGTCGTCATAATAAGAAGAGCGTTCTTTTTTCTTTGGTTTATTTTACTTGACGCATCCATCCGGAAAACATGTCTAGTTTTGCCTTTAAATATAATGTGAAGAAAATACGATTTCTTTCATTTATTGTGATGATAAATTAATAAAACCTGTTTTGAGAATCAGTATTTTTATCGGTATATTTTGCATGTGCAATTTGGTATATTTCGGTATTTTTTTTGAGGTGCTTCAGTATTTTCGTAAAATTTAATCTGGTCACACTGAATCGAAGTTCGAAGTGTCAAAATCGAATGGTTGCTGTGGGCGGCGGGCTACATTTTATTTTAATTCCGAAAATACCATTCATTGTAACAATAATAAATTATTCGAAATGCTAACAAAATCAATAGTTTCTAGAGCACTTTTATTACGAACCATCAAAAATGCCGCCGATAATTTGAAACAGCCCAAAAGAAACGCAGGCCATGGGTATGTTGTTATGTCATCAAAACATTTCATTTATTTTCGCGTAAAATAATATCGTTAATCAATCTTCGTTTTATAACTTTAATCTAACGATTTTTCAGGGTTTGGTCATACCGAGTGCCGCCGCCAATGCCTTCTAAAAAATCCATCTATTTGGCAAATGTTCTCGGTGGTCTAGCATGGTATTGGATCCTTTACCACCTTGCTACTGAACCAGAACATGTTTATGTAAGTCCTGTTTTATCTAAAGTATATAATAGACCACTAACTAAATGAATAAGTAGGTATTTCAGAAAGTATTTTCATGCCAGACTATGTTATGTTCCATTGCAAAAAACTGTAATCCTTGGGCTCAATCATGCTAATTCTGATTATAGTGATGCGCGATTATTACTAATTTCAATAATCGAATTAACTACTAATTTTAATAATCGAATGTCAGATTAGTAATAAACTAATTTCAATAATCGAATAATTACTACTAATTAGTAATACATTTGGGAAGGCTCTAAAAAAAAATGCCGTGGCGCCTATAAAATTATATTAAAAATATCTACATTACTAATTAGTAATACATGTTGATGGTCATTCGAATGATTGAGATAATAATCGAATGATCATTCATAATCGCGCATCGCTAATTCTGAACTATAAAACCAAAAACGTTATGCACCTAGTCATTTTGGTTATATTTTCCTAAAATCTTATGTTTAGCTCAAGAATTTAAAAATAATATCTTCCTTAATTGCTTTCAACAATTTTAACAAAACTAAAGCAAATATTTTCCTGTCAACAAAACTGTAACGGTAACTATTCGTTTTGGCATTTGGATTTATCATTGAAAATTAGGGTGATTGGGCCCCTTAATTTTTTTTAATGTACAATGGTATAGTGCTTGGCCTTCACCTCACCTGATGTTAAGTGACGTAAGGCCAAAAGTGTAAGTGCACTACACCCTACTACTAAACTATACCTTTAACTGCCGGAGCACAACAATTTTGAATTGTTGTTATGGCGTCAGACTACACATTGTACCCCCCTCTTAGGAACTGAAACCAGGACCTCTGCGTCATACACGGATGGGCGAACCACTAGACCACAGAGGCGGTTAAAAAAAATAATGTTGCCATTTATTTTTCAGGGTGAATGGCCATATGTTGACCCAAGCACTTGGACTGATGACGAATTAGGCATCCCTGATGATTCTGTTGGACCTCTAAGAAAGTGCTAAAGATTAATCAATAGGTATTTACTTTAGTAGGCAATTAAAATTGTATAGTGAACATTAATGTTGTTTAAATAAATGTGTATTTTAATTTGTGTCATCTTACTTGGTGTTTCTTACTACGGGCAGGCCCTATAATCAAGCCACAGATAGGGGTAGGTAGGCCTAATCCAGATTAGAGATTATCCAGAGGCTATGTAACGGTTGATATTAAAAAAAAATGACAGCAACTGATCTGGATTAGGCGTATCCCTATCTGTTGATTGATTATTGGATCTGGGGGTAAGGGTCATCAAAATCATAAATTTTATGCTATATGGTATACCTACCTACTTACTTATTCAAATACAAATTAAGATAATGAAAGAACTATGTAGGTAAGTTGAGAATAATATTAAAATGTTTTAAAAAAAAAGTTTTTTCTTTGTGCTATAAAATACTGAAAGTTACAAATGTATCAAATTTAATTTAAGGCACTTAATATTGTAATTATTCCAATACACAATTTTAATAAATCTTCTCGTGGAATTTTATAGGGCTTATAGTCTAGTATTTTTAGACAGTATCACACATTCCCTCGTAGTCGCTGCTAGAAGTAGATAGCAAAACTGCTAAGTGTGTCCGATTTTGACACATTTGCTATCTACTTCTACAGATGACAATGAGCGAATGTAGTGATACCTTCTAAAAATACTAGACTATGAGCCATAGACTTATTAGGTATATTACTAGCGTATGAGCCCTAAAATTCCATGATTTTTTTATTTAAATCTTTGTCTATTAATAATTAAAACCTATTAAATTAATAATAAAATTATTAAATAAAAACCTCTGCGGGCGCCAATTTCGATGGGGTATTCGCCTTAAAGCAGAAAAAGGTAAGTATTGTTTTAGTTTCCATATTATTTGCAATAATTTCACGTTTTATTTGTCATAATTCTCATAATTACCCAACTACTTGAAATACCGCGGTACGTATTTGTTGACGATCCATTACGTGTTTTGCTGACCAATCAGATATTTTACGCTCCAACTGTTGCTTGTTTGCAGACCAAGGTTTGCTGACCAAATATTTGTTTACTAGCCAAATAACAACTGCTGATCATGATCATTTAAAATCTATAACAGATAAAAAAAAACTTCCCTTTTAAATATTATTTTCAAGGAATTAGGTTTTTTGTCTATATCCTGTAAGCTTCCTCGTAGAGGAGAGAACAAAAAACGATAATACTATGACATCCTAATAAACCTAAACCAAAAATGTACCCGTAGGATTTAATGTAATCAAAATTTTATTTTTCCCTGTCTATTAGTAACCAAACCATGCACATAGACAGCTGGGAGCTGAGACCCATTTAAAGAAAAAGGGATTTAAAAAAAAGTTATGTACTCAGGCATCATTTTATTACTTACTAACTAGTTGTATAACTTCGCTCTATAATAAAAACAAACCTATTTGTAATAACCAAATCAACAGATATTATTTCTTCTAAATTCTAATATATAGGTATGACTGTGACTAAATTATTAAATTACCTATGCTATTAATTATTTATTACCTGCTTTATTCTTACAACAAGGACTTTTTTTACCTACATTCTCATCTAAAATAGCATTTTCATTGAATGGTATGTTTTCCAACTTAATTGTGTCATCAGTTATTTTAGCCACTGTAACAGAAAGATAAAAAGTTATAACCTACCTACTTATAGTGCAATCACGAAAGATGACCATAAATGGCGCCCATCTTCAAATCACAACTCATGAAAAAAGGCTTACGACAGAATAATATTTCATAGACATTATAGATAAAGTAATTTTATTTAAATATACCTATATAAAATATTATTTTGCCTTAGGTCTTTTCTTTATGAGTTATGATGCGAAGATGGGCACCGTTTGTTTTCATCTTTCGTGATCCGAAACAATGGTATAAGAAAATAATAGATTGTGTTGCATTTCGAATACACAAGAAAACAGGTTTATTTTATTAGAATAAACTATGTCAGGGTTTACATCATGTATCTGTTTATTTTTGAGACTCCGATATTAAATATTGAAATATCAGTCTCAAAAATAAATAGGTACATGCTGTAAATCCCGACATAGTTTATTCTAATAACGTCAATAACCATGGAAACACAAAAGTTTATTTAATTTTATACCTCAGTGGCTAATTATAGGTTGGTATAGGCATAGAACACAGATTTTAAGTGGTGTTAATGCACAGAAGCATTGCCTTGCATCTAATCTGTGCCGAGGCCTGTATCATCCCCAAACACAGATTTAGATTTAGCCATACTTCTTTAAAAACTGCTTTTTATGCAGTGTATGTATAGATAACAAATATTGGAATTTTTTGTACTTTGTTCTTCTTCAGTTGATTGATTTCTTTAAACATAAGAATTATAACATATTCTATACCAGGGGTGCCCATATTTATTCTTAATTCTCAGGAGATTGACCTAGCAAAAAATTTATGACTAAGAGATCTGCATTGGGTGCATATTTTCAAATCTGTTATCCTTGGTGATTGACCTTAAAACCTCTCGCTATCGACTGGTCGACTGTATAGGCACCTCTGTTCTATACAGTATTGTTATATTTGTAAAAAAACATTGATGTTGGCCAACATCGATGTTTAAGGATTGATTTTTATCGGATATCGATAATATGCTACCAATATCAACATCAATGTTTTTTCAACATCGACCATCCCTAATGAAAGGAATGAAAATGTTGGTCGTAGAGAGAGAGAGAGTCATTACTTACTATAAACTCCAGGCTTAATTTGTTTTGCTTGTATAACTTGCGTTTTTAATTCATTTGCTACATCTTCACCAAACTTGATCATCTGAAATGTATATTGAGGCTAATATGTACTTCTCCACCCCAAGACTTTAGTGTTGGCAATTTTTTATTGAGGGGGCCTAACTACCCCCATTTAGGGTTACCATTGCAAAATTTGGAAAGTCCTGACAAAATGCCGGACAATTCAATAAAAGTCCGGACATTTTCACAGACAGATCCAGACTCCATAATTTTGGGACTTCTCTTTCGAACACTACTGCTATGCATGTTTTTTAACTAGTATTACATCGCCCAATCTTAGAAAGCCGGACAAAGTCAGGACAATAGTCTAAAAGTCCGGACATGTCCGGACTAATCCGGATGGATGGTAACCCTACCCCCATTCCTACCCCCCCCCCCCCCCCACCCCTCTCTCACCCCCAAACCCTAATGCAATGGTTTTTTACCTCCATAACCTCGAACTTTAACCCTGAATATCTCTGGATGTGTTTGCTAAAGGGGGGAGGTTTTGGGGGTAGGAGGGACACCCCCTTCCCGCCCCCCCAAACCCTAATTCGTGGGGCGGAGAAGAACATTTTTACCAGAAATACAGAAGTATTACCGCTCTAATTGAATCTTCGTCTTCCACATGTTTGTTCTTAGAATATTCTTCATTTATCTTTATTCTAGCGGCTTCCAATGTTCTTTCATCACCAGCGAACACCTTTTTTCTTGTTCGGTGTAGTTTCTTGAAGCTTTGTAATACCTTTTAAAAGCAAAATGCGAATTATGATGGGATAGGTTATGTACTATTCTCATCAATAATAAAAACAAGAATTATGTTGATATCTACTTACTAATTGTCTAAGATTGCTCATATTTAGAATTAATTACATTTATTCTTATATTATGTAGGTACTATAATATGTACTACTAGGGTTGTTGAAAAAATATCGATACATCGATATATCGATATTTTTTGTTCGATATATCGATATTTTTAGGCGATATATTTTGATCCGATATATCGATACATCGATACAAAATAACCAATATCGAAAATCGTATCAAAAACGATATATTTATTAGCATCACATCACTTAAAAGTCGCTATAATGGCGGGGTGGGACGCTTGGTGGCGCTACTGCTGCTAGAGACCTTTGTAAGGGCTTTTACCTCCAATTTTCCCATTTATTTAAAATTATATCTAAAAATGGTTGAATACTAATAATAATAACAATGGTAGTTGGATAGTAAATGAATAAAAGATTGAAGAAAACCAAAATACTTCAGTATGTTGGAAGAAAAATATAAAAAAATCTATAGACTTCTGAGCTAGGCTGAACTAAATACTTATTATTTTAAAACTACAAATGTTCTTTAAAAATTTGACCGATATATCGATATATCGATATTTTTTTCGCGATATATCGAGGCCGATATTGATATTTTTATAAATATCGATGTATCGATATATAGATTTTTTTTTTCAGTTTCGGCATCCCTATGTACTACTATTTATTTTCATAAAAATAACATCTGTCACATTATTTCATTTTTCTGGGTGCATTCCAATCCAACCAATCAGTGGTCTCGAACGTCAAACTGCGAAATCGGTAGAGTTGCCAATAATTATCGGTAGATTCGTACGATTTCGTACCCAAAATCGGTATATTGTGAATAAAACCATAAATACATAGGGTTTTCCCATAAACTTAATATTCACTGAAATAGACGAACAAAGTTCGCTTGGCTGCGAACCAAAAGTGACATGAGCCCGTGTTTGTTAATTTGTAAACGTGTGTGTGAATTGCAGAGATGCACTGAAGTCCATTTTAGGTTGTCGATTAAAATTCTACATTTAAATCGCAAAACGCGATGTAAAGCTGCATTTTTGGTATGTTATTTGGACCCCTTAAGGGAGTATGGAACCATGTTTTGCAAGCAAAAAAAAGTTGTGCTAACTGCGTTATACGTGAAAAACTGCATGTTTTTTTCAGTTTTTGCAATTTTATTAAAAAACTATGCGCTTTTGACATTAGTTGTCAACTTCATTTTGAAAATGTATTAAATTTCAAACAATTAAAGCTAACCCACAGCTCCGTATGTCTAATAGTTTTTGAGATATGATGCTTGAAACATTGACACTCACCGGCATATCTAACCGCCTACACCGTTATTTTCATACAATCATGCTCACTTCACAGTCTCATGAATATAAAAGTTTACGCATCTCTGCAATGGTTTGTATGTTGATAGATTAGGAAGGTGCTCGTTTTTTGAATAAGAATGTCAAATAAGCATAGACATCTCTCAATTTCGCCAAAAATGCAGTAAAGCAATGCATAATTTTAATACTATAATTGTATGGAACGAAAAATATGGTTTACCTTTACGTCTTTTTGGATAAATTGGGAAGTGTCTATAATTATACTTCAGATTCATCCGAAGATATTAGTATATTAACAAATGTAGATATTAGTATATTAACAAATGTAGTATCGCTTGCATGTATCACCACTTAGCACGTTATTTTAAAGCAATAACCTAAAAAACCTAAAAAGAGAAGGTTTTTGACTTAAAATTGACAGATATTTTGACATTTCCGGTCCGAGCTCTCCTCGTCACTACTAGACGCCAACCACTTCATTCGTTTTTCGTGCTTCGCCACGGACGCACGTATACAGTCTCAAAGTGAGACTTCTTTAAAATTATATTTTTACAGTGAAAATTAAACTATACTTAAAATGCTTCGTGAAAAAAGGAAAAAGTTTTCAAGACGGAAGAGGACAAGAAGAAGAAGTCAAGACGAAGGTACACTATTAAATGCCGTTCATTTGGTTAAACAGCATAATTGTCTGCTTACCTTTATGATGGCGTAACTGCCACACTGGTCTTTTACCTTATTTTAATTTTTGTTTGATGCGAACTTACCATACTGGGTATTTTCTGTCAATTTATTTATTTATCTGATGCGAACTTACCATACTGGGTACTTTCTGTCAGTTTTTGTATTTGTCTGATGTGAATTTACCATACTGGGTACTTTCTGTCAAGGTATTGTGTCTCAAAAGACATCAACTAAATATCTATTGCACTCGAAATAGTCATACTGGACTATTTCACCGCATAGATAGGTCAGACAACGCAACTACACTAACTAAACCAACTCAAAGTGCCGCTGACGACGCGACATTGTAAAAAGCAGACTACCCTCAAAGGTTGCCACGTTGAAACCGCTGCCGAGCACCGATCGGGTGACTCCGCCGTCCGCTGGATCCACCGCCATCCACCTTCCAGGCAGGCGACCGCCGTGCTGGAGCTGCAACAGCAGCCCTGACAACAGCGTTGCTCATCAGGTATGAGTTTTGATATCATGTTATTCTTGATATTCTTAGTGTTGAGTTGAGTTAACACCAACGGTGTAATAGAATACCATCGGTACTAAGATAGTTTAAAACTGACAGAACTAGCTATAAATGCTAAAACTTAAGAACTTAATGGAACCAAATATTGAGTTATACAGCAACTAGCTAATACCTGATACTTCAAACCTTTTATGTGAAATAGCTTAGCCGCTGAAATAGCTAGCTGCTGGCATGCTGATAGAAATTTCAATGAAAAATGGAATAACAGAATCCATACATTTTATTCATATTCATCCATAATGTTTGTTGGTCATTATATTATTATATTATATTACATAGTAAAAAAAAAAAGAAAAACATTCGCCTAAACTAGGAAACCTTGTATTTCAGGCGGGTAGACCTAACATGTTGAGAAACTTGTTAATCACTAACTATTTAGTATGGTTCTACTAGCTATGCCCTTGTACAAAATTATCTCTATTACTTTTCAAATTTAATTTGTGTGAATTTGTACAAAATAATGTTTCTGATGTGAAAAAATATACAAGTTACAATATACAAGCTACAAGTACCAGTTATGTTTAATGTATAGTATTATGTAATCTGTGGTTTAAGGCAGCTTTCCAATACAAAACTATATACACCTTTTGTGTGACAGTATTTCACATTTTTTACATTATGTGGGGCATTACGACGTTCGGTTATACCGTACACGGTCAACTATAGTGTAGCTAAGGCTGTTTGCTTAAAAGACCACCGACAGTTCAGTCGAATATGAGTAATCCATTGGCCACAGGCCTGATGTGAACGATCGAAAAAACTGTAAGTAAATCGGGCGCAGTACTCAATAAAACATTTTTAAAATTGATTTATATATTTATTTGCCTTAAAAACGACAAACAAAAGACGTAGGTAGGTGTGCCACATCACCACATGCTTCATTTCTGACGGCAAACAAACAGTGGGGCACGGCGAGGAGGCCCCATCAGCGATTTGTTTCGTCAGGAAGGCCGATTTACACATAGCAGACTCGCAAACGGGCGTTACGGTCCATCCAAATGGTTGCCGATGATGCATTCATCGATGTTTGCCTTCGATCATCGTACGTGGGGTAAGGACACTCATTAGGACAATGTATTCATGAGGGTGCATGCTGGTGTGGCATTTGTCTGTATTCAGCGAATACAGGCAGTGGTCGCCAACTACAGGTGCAAAGGTCCACTCAATCGCTGGCGCCGGTAATCTTCTATGTATGGAAGTACCATTTAGCCGGCTAGCAGGGCACCTAGATTATTATTTCATTTTTTTTTTTCTTTGGCAGACTATATGAGTGTTATCTCTTTAATGATTCACTTTTGTAACATCTCCAGAGATATATTATAGTTTACCATTAATATGACTTAAATTCGGGCAGAATGCATAACAGTTATATTATATTACATATGAATAATAGTTTTGTTACATTTTGTTGAAGGTTCAATAGAAAGTGATCTCTGTTCAAAAAAAAAACAGGTTGTCATATCAGATTTAGTTAATAACTGTTTAAAAGTTAACTTAGCTTTTAGAAAAAAAATTCGTACTTAGTAAAACTATAAGCACCTAAAAATAATAATATCACAATTAGAAAACGCTTATTGTTTTTAAAAAACACAGTCTAGAGATCCCATCACCTATAAGGTTTTAATTTTGATAAGGAAAGTGATAGAAATACACGAATTTAAAATCGTAACTTTTGGGCATTGTAGTGCCCACATTTTTATTACAAAATTACCGCCGCTGCCTGGCTATGATGTTTTTTAAACAGCATGATTTCCCTGTTATTGGACGATATTTACTATAAGGGTCTCAAAACCTATTTTTTTATTTTATTGAAGTTCATCCTTTTTATATTCAATTTTTTTTATATATACAGCTACCGTCGCAACTTTCCATTCTATTACAAATATAATGGCAATTATGGTCTTCACAAGACAAACGTTCACATAACTGCAAAAAACACTTATTTTATTACCTTTTTTTTATGAATTGATTAAACTGGTAGATACCGGTATGTCATCATATTATTTTACTTAGTTGAATATCATCGATACTTACACCGAATTAGAGACGTTTCTTTTGTGCCTTTAAACAATGGGGTAGACTAGGGGACACTAGTGATCATATCAGGAATCACAAATTGTAAAATAGTAATTGCATATCAATTATCTAGAACAGGCAGCTTATGATATTTTCATTGCCATTTTTCTAATTGCATTCAGTGCGGGGTGTTAAGTATTCTAGATGTTATTATTCTGATGCTAAACAGAAATTATTCAATTCATTAAAATATCAAAAACTAATCACCAGTTTTGTTTTTTTTTTTTTTTTCAGATCGAGATTGAGTATATTCGAATGCAAGTCGAATTAGGCAGTAGAAATCAAATGAAGTAGACTTTTTTCTATTTCTAGCATTTTTAGCCCAAAAACATTTTATTTTATAATTTGAGATTTTAGCATTCACAATGCTATTTTGGTTTAGTATTGTAGAAAGACTATTATGACACTAAGCTACCTACTATTTTATTTCTGTTCCACCAGTTTCTTAAACTAGAGGTGATAACGATTGTGCCATCCTGATCGTCACAATTTTGAGCCTTAGTTTGGTACCTCTTATTCACATGTAAGGTACTTCTTCGTATCTTTTATTCTAATATAAAGTATTCACATCCTATAACTTTCAATTTCAGGGACGGAAATTAAACGCACAAATAAATTGGTTTTCACAACATTATCAAGGTGGTATGATTTTACAGGTATATTATTTATGTTATTATTGAAGCTGCTGTCTACTAATACTATCAGGAAGAACAGAGTTTGGTAACGGTTCGATTATTTAACAAATAATAATATAGACAGAATAAACACATTTTCCTTAACAGAAGTGTATATACAATTTAAATATCAGTATTAGATAATATTGCGTTCATTATTGAATAGACAATATTGAACTAACCTCAAGTTTGGTAAATAATTTAACTACCTACGCCTTTGCGTAGACTCCATTATTCAAATACAATGGATATATTAGATTACTTAAAACTTTATTTAAATATTTTTTCAAATTGGAAAACTTTAAATATTTTCCACTTTTGTTCTTTTTTTTTCAACTTTTTTATCTTAAAAATTTTACTTTGATTACCTTGCCTATTGCACAAAGAATGCAAACAAGACAAAAAAAATCAAGATTGTATTAGGCTGGCCCCAGACCTACCGGTTCCGTTTCTTTGCTTTGCTGTGCTACCTTGCTTGAAAGACCGCCGGCCAACCAGGGCAATTTTCAATCTATCGCATTTTGGGACTAGACCAAATTGGCATGATAGCCATTTCAAATATCATCGCCTGGATTGCGAAGTAGGAAGCTTTTAGGCGATATGCCACCCTGAACATGGACTCCGATCGTTAAAAATAACTCGATCGCTTATTTATACAAGATGTTTGGTAAAGCCTTATAAAACTGAATATGGTAGATAGGGACCATAATAAAACTGAACAACTTTTACTATGGGACCAAATCTGAAATCGCGAAAAAAAATGAACTGTTTCATACATTTTGATAATTTCGTTATTAATTTTTGTATAAAACAGCAGTTTCTTTTTAAAACGAAAACGAAAACTTCTCATCGCACCCCAGACGACGATATTTGATAACACCAAACTAATGGCTATCTTGCCAATGTGGTCAGGTCAAAATATGCGATAGATTGAAAATGAGCCTCTTGGCCGGCGGTCCATGGTAGAACAGCAAAGCAAAGAAATGAAACCGGTAGGTCTGGGGCCAGCCTTAGTATACACATTTATATTAAGTATAATAAACAGTTCATAATCACTTCTTGTTTAGAAAGAAATTAAATTCCTATATGTATTGTAAATAATAGATTGCTGAAATAAAACATTTAATGATAGTGGAGTAAACTCGTGTCCAACCAGTTTTAACACTCGACGTACGCCAATACCTTTATAGCCCTAACAAAAAACGATATTATAGATGTTCCAGGTAACACGACGGGATGGTTAATTACTCCACTATAATAGCAAAATATTAAAACATAATATCATCAATAATCAAACTGAGATTTCCAAACCAACCTTGCACTTAAAATATATTATCATCGATAAATCAAACTGAGTTTTCCAAACCAACCTTGCATATTTTTTTTTTGTACCAACCATCTGTAGGTACCGTTTTTAGTAGTAATCATGTCAAACGCTCAGAATTATGTTAAATGACTTTCTTTTCTTTTTTAAAAGACTAATATGCAAGAAATGATATTTCCATTTTCTTATTATAATGCTTTAAACATCTACATTTGTTAATATACTAATATCTTCGGATGAATCTGAAGTATAATTAATGATTAAACGAACTTACCTGTAAGTGAAGTTCTATCATAATTATACGAAGAATTCATCCGAAGATATTAGTATAGAATCCCACCCTCCTTTCTCATTATCGTAAACTACAATAACTATCTACCCACTGAAGAAAATAAGGAAATATCATAAGATTTGGACTTTAAACTAAATGAAGTGGTTGGCGTCTAGTAGTGACGAGGAGAGCTCGAACCGGAAATGTCAAAATATATGTCAATTTTAAGTCAAAAACCTTCTCTTTTTAGGTTTTTTAGGTTATTGCTTTAAAATAACGTGCTAAGTGGTGATACATGCAAGCGATACTACATTTGTTAATATACTAATATCTACATTTGTTAATATACTAATATCTTCGGATGAATCCTTCGTATAATTATGATAGAACTTCACTTATAGGTAAGTTCGTTTAATCATTAATTATTTGACATTTCTATTCAATAAATGAGCACCTGACTAATCTATCTACATACAAATCATTGCAGAGATGCACAACCTTTTTTATTTATGAGACTGTGAAGTGAGCATTTTTGTATGAAAATAACGGTGTAGGCGGTTAGATATGCCGGTGAGTGTCAATGTTTCAAGCATCATATCTCAAAAACTATTGAACATGAAGCTGAAGTTGTTGGAGCTGAAGTTTGGCTTTAATTGTTTAAAATTTAATACACTTTCATAATAATGGTGGCAACTAATGTCAAAAGCCTAAAGATTTTGAATAAAACTGCAAAAACCTGTATTTTTTGCAGTTTTTCACGTATAACGCAGCCAGCACAACTTTTTTTAACCGACTTCAAAAAAAGGAGGAGGTTCTCAAGTCGACGGTATTTTTTTTTTTAATGTATGTTTTAACATAGCTTCGTCAGTTGTTACCCGATTTGTACAATTCTTTTTTTAACTCAAAGAACATAGTTCGTGTGTGGTCCCATAATTTTTTTACAGAGATCTGGCCAGTAGTTTTTTCATAATCCTGAAAAATATCAATTATTTAGCTCGCCATCGCACGAGTTTTTATGGAATTTCGGACATAACTTCTTTGTTTATGAACCGATTTAGATGATTCTTTTTTTATTTGAAAGGGTATACTTCAAGAGTGGTCACAATTTAATTTCATTGTTATTGGACTTCGAACTTCGAAGATACATAAAGGAACTCTTCAAAATCAAATAGTATAAGTAAAGTGATTTAGGTTTTGGTAAGTTTATGGCAATCCAAAACAAACCAAATCATGGTTTGCGATGCAACGTTCTGGACTAGACATGGACTACGATGACACAACGGAACTCCTCAAAAACAAACAGCGTAAATTTGGAAATTGAGTTCTGGGCATTTTACCATTGAAAATATTATAATATAAAGTAAAAAAATATTTACACGCTGCGCTTACATACCTACCACTAAAAAGTTGAAAATAAAAAAGCTTTTTAAAAAAAAGAAAACCGCCTTCAAAAAACTGAAAACAAAAACAGCTTAAAAATTAAATACCTCTAAAAAGCACTGGGGCTGGAGGACAACTTCATTTTTTTCTTAAAGCCCCACCCGACTTCATTAGACGTGTTTTATTAATATTAATATGTGTAACGAATGATTCGAATATTATTTCTTGCTTTTTAGAGGTATTTAATTTTTAAGCTGTTTTTTTTGCTTGCATAGATAGTTTCACACTCTCCTAAGGGGTCCAAATAACATACTAAAAATGCAGCTATACATCGCATTTTGCGTTTTTAGCAAAAATATTTATAAGACTTTACTGGCCTAAATGTATTATTGCTCTAATAAATAAAACACAAACAAGATTTTGAACAATTTTATTTAAGTAATTTCTTTAGGTCTCCTTTCAGGCTCCATGCCGATTTATTTATGACATTTATCCAGTTTTACTTAATCACTGGATTTACAGGAAACCTGGAAATATTGTTAAATTAGTATTTAAGTAGGTATAATTTACCATTTGAAAACTGTCGGTTAAAAGCAGCTTTAAATAAAACTATCAGTGTTTACAAACACAAAAAAGTTATATTGGAAATCATCGACATGAGTGTCGATATCGATAATTTTTGATCAATCACTACGCCTTATTTTCTCAAGTTCACGGACATAATATCTTTTTATCTAACACGTAATGTTTAGAAATCAGCCTTTATTTAGGAAATATGCGTTTAATAGCATCATATTAGTATATAACTTAGTGTGTTTGGGAATATATTCAACTTAAATATGAAATACGAAAATGGTACTTGTACAATCATATTTACCTGTGAAATGAGTGTTTATTTGGGTTATTGTCGTAAGTAACATTACAATCCAGTACAGAACACGACACCATTATTGATTTATATAGCTTTGAGAGCCAAACCGACCCGATCGCGATCAAAATTACAAAATAATCTTGTTGACACTTTTCACCAAGGTGATAAACGATGATAAATGAAGTCAAACCAGGTTCTGCTGTCAGTTTTTTTTTACTCTTTCTCTCACATCGCATAAGCCGTAAGAATCGGTTTTTCACTCGCACCTTTGTCCGTCTACTTGAGCATAGCGAAAAATTTTCTAAGTCTATGGGTTTTCCATACAAACGAGTTAAAGGTCCGAACAAATTATCGGACGCGGCTTATGGACGCGACTTACTGCCGCGGCTGATAAGTGTGCACGCTCTCATAACATCCTGCGTGCCAGATAGCTATCGGACGTCCGATGACGTCATATTAGTCTATGGTTTCGTCCGCGACCTACTACATCCGATAGTTTGCACACCTCAGATCAGCCGCGGCAGTAAGCCGCGTCCGATAATTTGTTCGGGCCTTAAGTTATGAATGGTTTTTTATCGGTAGAAACATAGATATTATATACTGGTTGGTAGAAATACCGAAAAACGATTTTTAATGTTACCATATCGGTAGAAATACCGAAAAATCGGTAGGTTCGAGACCACTGATTCCAATCAAAGTGAATAGGGATCTAAGTTGCCGTATTCAAAATGAAAAATTGTCGTAAAAAGCCATAAATGGGGAGGAAAAGCGCAATTTTATCCCGATAGGTGGCGTCTGGTCTTTGGTACCCGGCCGCCTCAAAGAAAGTGTCAAAACCAACGAACTAAGATCTAAGGAAGCCTAACTCCTAACAAATATTGCATAAAAAATGGCACCTTGAGCACCTTCACATATTCTGTAACACAAAAGGTCGCAAACTCAACAATGAACTAGTCAAAAAATAACTTATTACAATGCACGCATAATCGGCATTAGATTGTATTCTAACGCATATGACGTTTTTTATTGGCTGGGGTTTGAACGCAGATCAAACATGATTGGATATTTGACTCGCCTCGTGTCACTCATTGGGCCGTTGTCGTGCCTTTGTCATTGAGGCGAGGACGGTGTAACGTAGAATGCAGTCAGTACACCTAACCTAGTACGGCGCGCTGGGCGGCATCATAATAGTAGTTTATGAAACTGACACATAAAGAGGGGTATTAAAACACGAGTGTGTGTTTAAAAACCGAGCCGTAGGCGAGGTTTTTAATAGTATCACACGAGTGTTTTAATACCTAGTTATGTGCAGTTTCATACACTACTTTATCTACACTCATACATTTGGGATTGAACCTACTAAAATAAAAGATCAACGTTAGAAAAGAGAGAGAGACTTTGTTTGTATTAGCTAGGTATCTACCTTCATGGACGAATGCTACCTTGTTAAGTCATTTCCTTAGCTGCATCTAAAATATCGGGCAGAGTAATTTTCTTTTTCACATTTTAAAGCAAGAATAAAAAACCTACAAAATTGAGTAAGTATATCAAAATGTAAAAATTGTCAAAATCAAAACTTTATTTGTAATGCTTTAGAAATGGCGCGCATTCCGTTAGAAAAAAAAATGAGATGAGTGCATTCCAACAAACTAATCGCACTAAGTCATCGATTACCATAGAGTGCATTTTAATCATGGAAAATATGTGGGAAAATATCGTTGTTTTTTTTTATGTTACGGCACTGCCTTCTTTTTGGATTTGCCCTGTATCGTAATGAGAAAAAAAGTTATTTTATGATGCAGTTGACTGCATCGTAATGAGTTTATTTTTTAATTTTACCTATCCACGTAAATAAAGTAGGTATTTATATTACCTTTTTTGAATTCATATTTGGAACATTACGTTGTGAGTGTAGATAAAATTGTTTTATGAAATTAGTACATCATTGTTTGTTAGATATAATAATAATAATAATAATAATAATATTCTTTATTGCACACGAAAGAGATCACAAACAAAGAAACAGAGAAAAGAAGAAAGTACACAATAGGCGGCCTTATTGCTAGACAGCAATCTCTTCCAGGCAACCTTGGGAGAGAGAGATATAAGATACAGGACAAACAGGGAGTGGGTGCAACTATGTGAGGACAAACTAAGTACATATATAAAATAAAATAAATAAAAAAAGAAAATTCAGGAAAATGGAAAAATAATAATAAATATATTAGTGAGGAATAGAAGAAAGGAAATGACTCCTGACTTGAATGCGAAAGGATCCAAGAGTTTGAGCCTTTCTGATACCTTCTGGTAGATTGTTCCAAAGACGGACTGCATGAACAGAAAAGGAATAGGAGAAGAAATCAGAGGAATGACGCGGAAATTCAAGAGTGAGGTTAGAGGAAGAACGCAAGGTACACTGCGTGGACGAGGAAAGGAATGAGAAACAATCTTTTAGGTAAGGAGGGGAAGTTGGTAAGAAAAGTATGGAGTAGAGAAGGGAAAGAGTGTGCAAGTCCCTGCGCTGGCGAATAGGAAGCCAGTTAAGTTTGGCGCGGAAGTGTGACACATGGTCAAATTTGCGAAGTTTGAAAATAAACCTGATACAAATATTCTGCAGACGCTCAAGTTTATCGAGCAGTTCCTCCGACAGATCTGTGTAACAGACATCAGCGTAGTCAATAATGGGTAGCAGGAGAGATTGTGCCAGGGTAATTTTGGTGCTGGTAGGTAAAAAGTTGCGGAATCTGTTAAGCGAGCCGTACGCAGCAAACACCTTTTTTCTCAATGTTTCTATCTGAGGCCTCCATGATAGTTGCTGATCAAAAATAATACCCAGGTTCTTGACGGTTTTGGAGAAAGGGATAAGAGTGCCATCAAAATAAACCGAAGGAAGCTGTTCGAGATCAATCCGTGAAACGAAATAAGAACTGCCAATAATAATGCACTGAGTTTTCGCCGGGTTGACAGTCAGACCAAAAGATTTACTCCAGCTGCTGATTTGTGATAAGTCGGAGTTGGTAGCCGCTATTGCCCGAGAAAGCTCAGACAACGGTGCTTGAGTATAAATCTGTAAATCATCAGCATATAGATGATAGGAACTGGAAATTGATTGTGTAATAGAATTTATAAAGATGGAGAAGAGAAGTGGAGATAAAACGCCACCCTGAGGAACGCCGGCATTGATATCACACCACCCGGAGAAAGAATCTCCGTTGCGGATACGCTGCCGTCGCCCTAGCAGGTAACTCTGAAACCAATCAATTACAGCCGGAGATATGCTCAGAGAACGTAAAATGCTGAGAAGGATATCGAAATCAACAGAGCTAAAAGCATTACTGAAATCAAGTAAAGTCAGCACCGTGAGCTCTCGACGTTCCATTCCCATACGAATGTCATCAGTGATCTTAACTAGTGCTGTAGATGTGCTGTGGCCCTTACGAAAACCGGACTGAAAAGGATTGAGGAGATGATAAGTATTGAGATAATCAAAAAGCTGATGATAAACAAGTTTTTCAAGGACTTTGGAGAGAAAGGGCAGGATAGAAATGGGACGAAAGTCGGAGTAGGTGGTAGGTTTAGGTCTTTTTGGAAGTGGAATAACATAAGTGTCCTTCCAGGATGTCGGAAATGTTCCAGTGGAGATAGAGGTATTGAGGATATGGGTAATTATAGGAGTAAGGACGTCAAGGATAGGAAGGATCATTTTACGGCTAATGGAATCAGCACCTACAGCAGACGAGTTAATTGACATAATGGTTCTCCTTACATCACAGTCAGTAAATTGATTAACAGTGAAAGAGGATTGATCATGGGTTGGCAAATTAGAAAGATGTTGCAAAGTTATAGCTTTTAGGTTGCTATCAATAGGCACGGACGCAGAGAAATGACTGTTAAGTTGGTTGAAATCATCAGTGGTACTAGGAGTGTTAACACGAGATTTGCCAATCCCAAGAGATTTTAAAAACTTCCAAACCTTAGTTGGATCTTCATTTTCAACAGATTTATGAAAGTGGCGTATTTGGGCGTCCCTAATCACGGTATTGCACCTATTCCTAGCGCGGTTGTATTTAGATTCATTGCGCTCCGACGGATCGATCTTGAATTTGGATTTGGTTCTGTTCTTTTTCTCCATTAACTTCCGTATCTCATCCGTCAGCCAGGGTGCTGGAAGATGTTTGATTTTAACGGGTCTTATGGGTGCGTGTTTGTCGTAGAGATCAGTAATATATTTATTAAAGAGATCGACCTGTTCATCCACACAGTCAGTTGTGAAAATTGGTGACCAGTTTATGTTGGCAGCGTCATCGAGTAGACACGTGTAATCGATGCTATTGAAACTACGCTGAAGCTGTACGGTGGGTTTAAGTTTAGGAGGACGAGCTCGGTAGGATAAATACACCAGATCGTGGTATGAAAAAGCGTCTGCAGAATATTGACCATGCTTAGAAACTAAAGCTGGAGAATTGACAATCATGAGATCAAGAAGAGAGGGTGTGCAGTTGGGAAAGTGGTGAGTTTCCTCTAAAGGTAAAATATGTAAATTGGAAGAATCGATAATAGACAGTAACTTTTTTGCACGGGCGTCGTCTTTTGAGAGGCAAGTGTTGAAATCACCCATAATTATGGTATGAGAAAACAAGGGAATGAAATTTTCAAGGAGTGCTTCGAAAGACTCAAAGTAGTCAATTCGAAGAGAAGGACTATAGAAAACGCCCAAGAGAACTTTAGTATGGGAGAGAGATATTTCAAGTAAGAGATGCTCGGCGCTATTCGGAGGAGGTGGTTGTGGAGAAGAACTAAGAATTGAAAAGGGTATGTAAGATCGAAGATATATGGCCACCCCTCCATGCGAGGAACTTACACGGTCGTTACGGATTAGATGGAAACCAGGTAAAGAATAGGAGACAGAAGAGAGGCGGGGGTGAAGGAAAGTCTCAGAAACCAAAATGGCGTGTATGTTATTACAGTCGAACGACGCAAGCATGTCAGGGAAATGTGCAGGAATGCTTTGCGCATTTATATGCACTACATTAAAGTTCTTTGGAACATCCAGAAAAGTATCGTCAAGAAATTCACCCAAAGGGCGTTCAGGACTTTGAAAGCTCAAGTCAGAAGTATCAGAGGAAGAGCAGGATAGAAAAATGTCATTATTATTATTTAGAGATATATCCATAATATTATGTACTTACAATAACAAAAAAAAATAAAAAAAATAAAAATCACTAATATGTACTAATAAAAATAATAAATTAAATATACTACATAAATACAGTACCCGCGGTTGTCTGAAAGAAACGAAAAACAGAAAAAACAAATATGCGAAGAAAATGACTATGCGCACATACACACAAAAACAAGATTGAGCAAGACAAACACAAAAGGAAAAGAGAGAAAAATCACAGTGAAAAGTCACAGTGACAGTATCACATGATTGACAGATATTGGCTGTATTAACCTGATACTCGGAATATCATTGCCAATCACTCATAATGTTTGTTTTATTATGTAGACGGACGACTTGGTAAAGACCGCTCGAATACGCATGATGCAAGTCGCCTGTAACTAGTCGCTCTAAAAAACTAAAGGAGACCTATGTCAGCAGTGGACGTCTTTCGGCTGTGATGATTTTATTGTTATTTTATTTTATGAAAATTATAAAATGATGATGTTGATGAATGATGATCATATTATTTGTCACGAATTGGTAAGACATATGATTTCAAGAAGGACTAAAATTAGGCAAGCTATTGAAATAAAATAGGTATGCTTGATAAAAGACAATGTATTCTGTAAAGATTTTTTTTCATAACATGTTAGTACATATTATGTAGATAATTATCACATTTGCGCGAGCAACACCTTAATACGTCTTTTAGAGGTGTGACTGATAAAGAACAACAGTATTAATACGTCGCTTTATTTTTATTTTTTAATTGGCAATACAAAATTCTTATAGCGACACCTTTTTAACCGACTTCAAAAAAGGAGGAGGTTTTCAGTTTTTCGTAATGTATTTTTTATAGCAGCGTATTCCACCAAGTCAAAGTTTATTCTTGTCAAGATCTTTTTCAAATGCAGACTATTTTAACATGCTTATTGACCGGTGCGCAAATACCTAAACTAGCAATATGGGTGATGGGTGACGGTGGATTGGAAGAGGTGGACCAACTCCGTAGCCAGCGCGATCTCCAGATTTGACAATCCTTGATTTTTATTTGTGAGGTCATGTTTACAGTTGATGTTTAAAAACATTTGTGAGAGTGAATCCGTAATGCGTTTGCGAATAATAGCCACATTTGTACTAATTAAGTGGAATACAGGTGTGCTGCAAAGTGTTCGGGACAATCTAGTGCACCGTTGCTAGGCATGTATTTCTATTGGTGGTGGAAATATAAAGTAGCATTTTCGCAGCAGATCTCATACATTGGGGTTCCAGCAGAATGATCCGCGGATCAAACTCCATATTAAAAAGCTGTTTTCAGAGCTGCATAAAATCATAGTTTCTGGAAATTGTCATTACTTTGTGTTCTGATCTGACGGTCTTGACCTCATGACGTCACTACTTGTCGTGCCACTCTGCTGCCTTCGGTGTTGCAATGTGAGTTCTTCATTTTTTATTTATTCTATTTTAACCAGGGATTTTTACTCGTTAATCAAAGAGGATTGCGTGAATAGAATCTTTATAGGTACCTACCTAATCATCCCTTCACGGATTGGACAGCGTTTTTGTTACACCCTGTATAATAATAAAAAACAAGGAGATTACATGAGATTACTCGTTTTCTATGTATTGCATATTGCAGGACGCGCCATTTTTAGCATTACAAAATTTTGATTTAAATTTTCCTTTTTTTTTGTTGTACTGAATTCCATGAGAGAGTTTTATTCTTGTTTAAAAATGTGTGATAGCAGTGAATGTGAAGATTTGACTCTGCCCCACAAAGCGACTGAACACTTGTTGCATAATAACGACCATATTTTGTATGTATACGCTCATAGATATTTCTAAAAAACGAAAAATATGTTACTTTCCTATGTTATGTTATGTCTGTATAGTTTTGCTGCCTTCTTTTGGTCTTTTTCACCACTTGACCACACATGACGTCATTTTAACCATTTTTCTAATTATTTTTTTGTGGTAACGCTAACGACTGTCGCCGAGCGCGTGGCAGACATTACTAAATCGTGCTTCACTAGTACTTTTTTAGCCCCGCCCACTCTGTGTTAGTTTGCGTGGTGCTATTTTTTGAGCGGAATTACACTTCCTTAGTATCTTAGTTCGTTGGTCAAAACATATGGGAATCTCTTGGAGTATTGCACTTTTTAATTTTATACTGAGAAAATGCCGCATTGTTATGCATGTAACTTGTAAAATATTGGAGTTCATCGATTTCCTAGTAACAAAAAAAATAGTGGGCAAAAAAATATTTAAAAAAATATGCTTTTCCCTCGATTTTCTCCTTTGCTGAGCCTGAGAAACATTATAAATCAAAAGGAATTGTAAGGTTACTGTATAAATTACTTTAATTATTATTCGTGATGAACCATGTAGTACAACTAAATTTGTGTGTTTATTCCATTAAAAGTACTTAAACGGTAGTTGTAGTAATCGGGTGACTGCAGTCGCCCCTACCACGCCAGTCACGCCACGCTCGCCCCTACCACGCCACGCATAACGTTTAAATATGCGGTGACGGGGTAGAGGCGCGCTCAGTCGTGCTCAAGTCGTCACAGTGAAAGGTTGAACGGTGAAATAAGTGTTTTCAATAAAGTTGTTAAATAAAGTCATAATACCAGATGACTTTGATAAATTTGTCGCGATACGCTATTCCTGCTGGAGAGATACCACTGCTTAAGGTCAGGTATCAGTGTATTATTGTATTGAATACTGTTTAAACTGGTAATACTAGTACTTTCCCATGATATCGAGTAATTGTATGCTTGGAATTCTTGTTAAATACCAAAAATAATTATACAGAGATACAATTAAAACTAGAACTTTTAATTGCTCATGACGTTTTATTTTAATTCCTTTTAACTTCAGAAGTGAGATAAACGAGATTTCTTTAGAATTCTCGCTTATCCTGCCCGCACAAAATAAATAAAATGGAGAATTCCACGTAAGCATACTATGATGATAACTAGAGGGAGAAATTATTTATAGAAATCATTAAAACCCTTAAGTTTTTTTTGTTTTTGTGCTAATCATCTATAACTATTCACTCTAGTGCTCAGAGGCGGATTACGTAGCATTTTTTTTTCACTCTCTCTCTCTAAGATAGTTTTCTCTAATACAGGTTTAGTTTTCATGAAACGTTTTGTTGATACTGATATAATACTAATATTACCAATATTACAGTTAAAGTTGGAAAATAACTGTTCTTTTAAGATCAATTTAGCATTTTCCCATCTCTGCTGTCTTTTTACATTGAATACAAATAAGATCACGTGTCACGTAACATATTGAGCATAGATTACGGATTCTGTACCTACAATCATATAACAATTCAGTTGCCCAATTAATTAAATATGATAAGACCATTCTAAATTTATTGGGTGACAAATAGTGATTAATTACATAAAATTTTGTGCAAGTTTCAGCAATGAAAAATGCATATCGCAAATTGGAAGTTGAGTGCAAGATTCATAGCAACAATTTTGACTCCAACTGATGCTGTTGAGCGTCCACTACGTGGTTACACGAAATTTCAAATTGTAATAGTGATACGAGTGAGGGAGCGGAAGGGAGCCTGACATAGTCGGGCAAAGCCGCAAGCGCTCGGTATGTCTTATTTACTTTCTCTGTTTATATAATTAAGACGCAGCTATGAGGGCGTAAAGCGTCAAACGCAATTTCGAATCGTAATATTTTGCGACACGAGTGAGGGAGCGGAAGGGAGCCTGACATAGTCGGGCAAAGCCGCAAGCGCTCGGTGTGTCGTATATAAGCTGTTTATATATTTTAAAATACAGCTGTGAGAACGTAAGGCATCATCCTTGAGAGGCCGTACAACGCTAGAAGGAATTTTCATAGTAAGAATTATCGAAATTATTGGCATTATCACATTTTTAATTAATAACAAATAAACTATTTCTTATTAAAAAAAAAACTGTTATTAAGAATAACTAGAAAGCTAGCTACGTTTTTTATATTATGTTCCGAGACTATAGGTCTATTATTGGTTATCATATCGATCGATAAATTAAGTAATACTGTGTAATCTTTGTTCAAAATTGTACAATTTAAGACGCAGCTGTGAGAGCGTAAGGCGTCCGTAGTAACAACTAGTAAAATATTCAGACGGCAATATCTTGAGTAAGGAAGCGGGCGCTTGAAAGTCAGCTACAGTCGCAAGCATTCGTGCTGGTTTATACGATATCAAGAGTCATAACTTAGGCTTAAGACAGACTTCATCGATGAATATACTTATTTGAAAAGAATTGCAATAGATTGAGTTGATAACATTAATTTAAGTTAGTTTTATTGATTATTAAATAAAGAAAAAGTGTGTATAATTTACGCAAATGCTTAAAGAGAATAATATAAATAATTCGAAGATAAAGAAAGTCTTAGGTAGACTATAACTTTTCTTGGACATGAAGCTTGCTTCTCAATATCTCATTTTTCAAAATTTATCAGAGCATTATCAAGTGAATGCAATTATAATTGTCTGTTGTAAGAAGTAAATACCTAAGTAATAAAATCATCTAGAGTAGGGTTGACTTTAGTACGTACGAGGCTTGAATCTGATAGCAATCTTTATCTTAATTAATAACCCACCTGTTTATATTATTTAAACGTTTTGCTATGTTAGATGTACATAGTCTAAATACTACACGCTACTATACGCTACATACTACTACATTAAGTATGTAGCGTGAAAAAAAACTGTTTATGTATTTGGTTTTTGAACATGCAACTCATGCAAGTTCTCTTAATTTTGTTCCACTTAAATTTATTTTTTAATAACTGTTCTTAGCCATATTGTTTGACAAGCAAGTAAAATTATTGCGAACATCCGTAAGGTAATTTTTAACAAGTTTTCTAGATTATAATTATTATAATCATTTCTTTTAAATCTAAATCATCAGAATGTTTTATCATCGTTATAAGTATTATTTTACTGTTTTGTTTATATTATTTTTCTTAGTTAAAATGATAGATATAGATGCGACGAACGCACACTAAAACCAATATAAACATAAGTACTCTAGATATTTGCAGTACATAACTTATCCATACTTACTTGAAAAATCCCTAACATGTCCTGGGTTTGCTGGAACCTGCAAGAAAGCTATCTGAAAGATAAATCCAGTTCTCCTTACAATGATTTAATTAATAACTCCTCTGCAACTCTTTTGTGAGTACAATAAAGAGCAAATAATTAAGTATGCTGAATGTAAATCCTCTTTAAATGTATTTACTGCAATGCAACTAATTGAGTCCAATGAGTCCAGCCATGTATTATTGCCAATTATGGCTATACCTACCGTTCTTTTAATAAACTAGTAATTCAATTTCAAATATTATTCTTATTAATTTTACTACACTATGATCAGCTCGTGCATCTGTTGCCAAGTCATTTAATGAGTAATTAGTAAAACATAGAATGTGATGCCATTTATAATGGTGTATTGAGCGTATATATTTTTAAATGGCCATTGTGAGCAATGACCTACTCTACTGAAGTTTACCGGTAGTAAAAGAAAAATAATAAAATTCATTTATTTCAGATAACAATTATTGATCCAATTTGATAAGAAAAAAAAATTGAACAAACAATAAATAAAAGAAATAATTACATATAAATCTTAAAATAAAACTATATTCATAATACACAATAATGCAACAGTAATTTTACTATACTTAATATTAATTCTAATTCTTCCTTCACATTCCTACAAAAAAACAAAACTATTGTGCGTTTTATTTCGTAATCTGATATGCAATAAGCAAATCACTTTTGTTTTGTAGATTTTTTTTGTCTGCGAATAGTGCCATTTAAATACTGTGTGTTAATATTTCAAGATAATAAAACTAAAGTGGAATAACATATATTTCTAAAGCATTCGTAGGTGGTAAGTTAAGCCTAATGAAGTATCTTTAAATTAATCAATGTACATGTATTATCTTAGTACTTGTTACAATATTGTTTATAATATGAAATAAAGAATTTTTAAATGAAAAAAATGAAATGAAATTTCGTAATCAATGATACAATTTCTAGACAAAATAATTATTTTCGTATTCATTGCATTTTATCTCCGATACCGGATTATTACAATTTTAACATAATTTTCTCACGTCAATCATGTAGGGGTGACTTAACCTGTTATTACACCCTTATATTTGTTGGCACTCTAAACTTAACATAAAAAAACATGAATATTATTCGATAAACTGTGTTACCTAATTATGGAAAAAACTCAATTATAATGTTTTGGCATATTATCTTAATATCTAATGAGAAATTAGAACCTTATTTTCAATGATCATTTAATGTATTTTTTTAATCAAATAATGGAAATAATAATAATAATTTATTTCATAATTCAGATATTACAATCCATTTTGTTAGTAACAATTAACTTAAATCCTATGTTAGTATTCAGGACAAATTTGAAATTAAATAATTCATAAATAATAACGAAGTTTTCTATAAGGCTTCAAAAAATTGGCCCTATTCCAATAGTCGAAAATAAAACTTCTAAGTTGTACCTGTACTTGGTGAAAGCATGCCAATATTTTAATAAAGGTACTGAGAATAATACCTATAATTTTATTAACTGTTGCCTATTAAATTATTATTGGCGTAAGGTGTACCAGTAATTTGATCGGTACATGCCAATAATAGGTTGAAGGGTACTAATGAATGGACTATGGGTTTATTTATTTATACATAATATGATGGTGTATGTGTGGTGGTAATAGCTTAAAACGACATACATACAAAATACAAAAAAAAAGAGAGAATCCGTATTGTGTATTGCGTTGCGTGTAGCACCCACTATGTTTATTTCAAATAGAGCTACTAAAATCAATAGGCAAAATTTATTGTTTCGGTTTATTACTCTAAATACCAATAATTGGGTAATTTACCCTGCCTTTTCTATTTGAGAAATTCAAGGCGATCCATAAACTAGGTGAAACTTTTCACAAAACAATTAAGTAATTCTGTAGACTAACGCACGGTCCTGGTGATGACAGTGCTCCTCATTAAAATGAAATAATATTAAAAAGAAAAAAAATCCTTTTATCATGATTTTTCTTGTTCCTCATGACTGAGGGTCGCGATAGAATGAAGTAACTACTTACTTAGTAGGACAATTCAATCTGCTTTTAGAACACATTATATTGGGCACCGTAGGTACTGGAAAAAAAACTTAAACCAGATAGATAGTAAGGGTGGTGCTTGTGTGGGATTATAGCTAATTACTTTTGTACATGGATTGATAATACATAATGTGATTTGTATTTGGACTCTGTGTGCCCGCTATGGGAAGTAAGATTACCAAAATACTGATTTCTAAAATCATTTATTACTTAGTGTTTATTCTGATCGAGTTTTTAAAATGTGCAGTTATATTCAAGGAAGGTACCTCCACATAACGTACTGTGTGTATAGTGGAGTCACTTCTACGATATCTAAACTTCTCTTTAGTACATATTACATTTACATATCCATTATACAGGGTGGCCCAAACGGTGACGCTAAAAATTTTTTTTTTGTTTCCTCACATCTCGTTGTACCCGGAAATACCCTATGTATGTTCAGCGATTTTTTGTAGTTTTCGAGCTATGAATTATTTTTTTAAATTTTGAGAATTTTCGACTTGACAGACTAAAATATTTTTCTTTCGGAAATTATACATCTTTTTTTGAATTATTTTTTTGTTACATAGACCTCATGACTTGAACTTTAACACATAAAATACCCAGCTTCCTGTCATCAAAATAAGTTACAAAAATATTGACCGACAGTGAAAAATTGACGTAAAATCAAATCATAGTTAAATTTTCAACTTTGAATTAAAAATTAAAAAAAAGGTTCCATGACTTCTGAGTAATTTTAAAAACTTCACAAGACCCTAAGCTTTAATTCTAATTAAAAAAAAAATGTGCTTAATAAGGTTTTTTTAGCCGAAATCTGCCTTCAAATGCACAAAGGTGAAATTTTCTAAGATTTTTTATTGGCTATTTTGTCATTCACAAAATGATTCTTACCAAAATAAAGTTTAAAATGGTACTGTTTATTGAATAAAGAATTAAAAACAACCTTTAAAAGTATGTTATTACGAAGCGGTAACATCGATGTCATTTAGTTATAGTTATTTTGGTTATTTTAAGGATAAATCATATTAAATAAAACAATTACTACAAATTCAACAATTAAATTTATTTCACAATAAGTTTTCAAAATGTCTCCCTCCCGCTTCAATGCACAACCTACATCGCCTTAAAAAATTTTGTTTTAAATTTCGGAAAGCATTAGTATTTTCTTTGATTTTTATTTCTGCTTCTCTTAGTTTTTGACGCAGCTCTGCTTCAGTGTTTGTTTCGTTTGCGTAAACCATCTCTTTGTAATAGCCCCACAGAAAAAAATCTATGGGGTTTAAGTCTGGTGAACGCGCAGGCCAAGGAATCGGGCCGCCACGCCCAATCCACCGTCTCGGAAAAGTCTGGTTAAGGTGCTCTCGTACTTCTCTAGCATAGTGGCACGGAGCACCATCGTTTTGAAATATCATTCTTCTTCTTGTTAGTAGATTCACATCCTCTAATAAACCGTTCAAGCTATTTCGTAGAAAATCCAAATATTGCGCTCCGTTCAACCTAGCCGGCAATTCAAATGGTCCTATAAATTCCCCATTGACAATTCCTGACCACAAATTTACACTAAACCTTGTTTGAAAATTGGATGGTCTTGCCTTGTGTGGGTTTTCAATGGCCCAACTGTGATAATTATGAATATTGAAAACTCCGGTTCTTTCAAAGCGTGATTCGTCTGTCCACAAAATTTTGTCGAAGAAATCAGGATCGTCTTGAGTTTTTTGAAGCATTGTTTCACAGAAAGTCACTCGTCTTGGATAATCTGCAGGTTGCAATTGTTGCACGCGTTGGATATGAAAAGCGTGGTATCCCTCTGAAAAAAAAAACACCGAAATTGTAAATTCAAAGCATAGGTAAGATAGTCTTTTTTCAGTTTCACCAAATAGTAGGCTAGTGATAATCACTGGTATGTACCACGCTTTCTCGCCCACTAGCGAGTGATTATTTTGTTGCCAAATACACATTCAGTCAGAGTTCAATACTTAAAAAGACCACGTGCTACAAAAAGTCGCTCATAAAGCACGTGCGTGCTATTTTTTTTAAGTCACAATAATTACAGCTAAAAAAAATAGCACGTGGGCATAGTGGGCGAGCTAATGGGTGCGTAATTATGAGGTTTAAAGACAAGATGAAATTAACCCACCTGACTTCAGTATCCTCATAACTGAGGTTCGTGGTACACCAGTCCTTCTTGCGATTGCTCTGGTGCTAGTCGATGAATCCCTTTCCACTTGTTCCACGACTTGATCCATAATATCTGGATCCATTCTGGGTATTCCTTCCTGAGATGAACGTCCAGGAATTCGTCCCTCCATAAATGTATGGTGAGTATTTTGAAATACTCTGTAATTCGGGTAATGCTCCCGTTGTTCTCCTCGCCGTTCCAATTGCTCTCGATAAAGCCTTGCTGCCAAACTAGCATTTCCTTGGGCAACACCGTAAAAATAGTGCATCTCTGCGTATTCACGCAAAGAATAGCTCATGTTGCAGCACAAAGGTCCAAATCACAAGGTAGGTAATCAAAGTCCGAAACACAAGCACAGGTAAATCAGTCACAGGAAGAATCAGAGTCCAGTTAGCAAGCGAGAGTAGTTGTATCAGAATTGAAAACAAAACCAGGAGTAGTAGTAACACGAGCGAAAGCTGTGAACAACTGAGGTGAAGGAGGGAGGAATGCGACCGACATGAGATGAATAGAGCAAGATAGCAAGATAGATAGAGCAAGACAGCAAGATAGATAGAGCAAGACGGCCTAGATGAGAAAGAGAGGACGTGCTTATAGACGACGCTGTGTTGGTCCCCCTTCTTTTGTTCGGCGCGCGGGAAGTCTATTGTTTGTGATTCTAGTGTCTGCCAGAACTATTGTTATTTATGATGTCGCTAAAGATAAACCGGTTGGAGGTAAAGACCATTTTCTTTGTACAAAGACCAACTTGTGCTGTTGAAGTGACAACATACTAACTACCACTAAACTAATTTAGAACTCTAAATTTATAAACTATACTAAATGTCAATTATTATGTTATATCAAACCTAATTAACCTTAGATAATAACAATGAGTGCTTTTAAAATAAATTACCTTTGTACATTTGAAGGCAGATTTCGGCTAAAAAAAGCCTATTAAGCACCACTTTTTTTTAATTAGAATTAAAGCTTAGGGTCTTGTTAAGTTTTTAAAATTACTAAAAAGTCATGGAACCTTTTTTTTAATTTTTAATTCAAAGTTGAAATTTTAACTATGACTTGCTTTTACCTCAATTTTTTATTGTCGGTCAATATTTTTGGAACTTATTTTGATGATAGGAAGCTGGGTATTTTATGTGTTAAAGAACAAGTCATGAGGTCTATGTAACAAAAAATAAATAAAAAAAAGATGTATAATTTCCGGTAAAAAAAATATTTTAGTCTGTCAAGTAAAAAAATCTCAAAATTTAAAAAAAAAATCATAGCTCGAAAACTACAAAAAATCGCTGAACATACATAGGGTATTTCCGGGTACAACTAGATGTGAGGAATCAAAAAAAAAATTTTTAGTGTCACCGTTTGGGCCACCCTGTATAGGGAAGTATGCTAATGTATATAACTAAACAAAAGGTTAACCTGGTTAAATTAGTAAGGGTAAATTTAAAACCATTACTAATTTAAAAGACCTTCAGAATACTTTGTAAATAAAATAAAAAGTTTTTTTTACCTTGCTGTAATGTAGAATGCTATTTTTTATTAGTTCAAGAAGTAACAAATTTTACTCTTACTGAGTTGTGTCACGAAATACATAATAGTACAAGTGTTATGTAGGTACAATAACTACTTAAAAGAAAGAAAACTTTTTGCAAATTGATGATTAAATTATTGGATATCATAATAGTTTATGACATGTGTCACTGAAATATGCTTTTTCTGTCACTGTGTTACACTAATTGAAGCACTGGGTGCACCCCAAAGTTATCTCAGGGCAAATTTTTATTGAAACGTCTAATCCATGTAATTAATGCTGCCCATAGCCATAGCGCCGCCGCGCGTGATTTTTTAATTAATATGGTATAAAAATTATAAAAGTATTTCAAGCATTACAAATGGTATGAGAAAGATATTACATTCAATATAGTATTTAGTAATATATATATATATATATACATATTTACAGAAACGATTACTTCAATTTTCTATTTTAATGATGAGCCTTTTATAGCGTTTTGATGACTTGTTGTTGATTGTTGTTAGTAGGTATTTTTCTAAACTAAGTTTGTATTGGAGACAAATATTGAAATGCCTACACGTAACTAATGAGTCTAAGACTTAAGTAAATAAAATAAGTTGCAATAGCTAATGATAAAAAAATATTTCTAAGTTTGCAATCTTTATAATTCGGTGCAATGAAATATTAACCCCTTAGCAATTTATTTAAGGTATACATCCATTTTTAATTTCTAAAGTATCTTGTAATTATATTAATGAATTTTGATGTTGATAATCTATCGTTAAACAAGCTATTGCTCGTGTTTATAACGTGCTCGGATGAAATGCCATACGACTATATTTTTATTGATGTAAACAGAGTTGAATTGAATTGTAAAATTTTAAGTTTAATTAAATTAAGTAATCTAATTACGTTAATTGTAGACAAATAAATGTCACTTTATATACATACCCTTTCTCTAACGGGATGTTTTCTGGATACCTACTTATGTATAAATAAAAACGTAATTACGTTTTGTGTCATGCAATAAATATTTGTAATGTAATTAAATAATAATTATGACTTTCGCAAAAATGCGAAATATTTTGTTGGAAGGCTGCTATTTTTCTTCTAATAAAATGATGTTTTTATTTAAGAATATTTTATGACTAATTGAATGGATGTACTCAGAGTTATAAAAGATATTGTTTTACGCGATGGGACTCGCTCTAGCAGGATGGCCGACTGTAAGGTTACTGTATAAATTACTTTAATTATTATTCGTGATGAACCATGTAGTACAACTAAATTTGTGTGTTTATTCCATTAAAAGTACTTAAACGGTAGTTGTAGTAATCGGGTGACTGCAGTCGCCCCTACCACGCCAGTCACGCCACGCTCGCCCCTACCACGCCACGCATAACGTTTAAATATGCGGTGACGGGGTAGAGGCGCGCTCAGTCGTGCTCAAGTCGTCACAGTGAAAGGTTGAACGGTGAAATAAGTGTTTTCAATAAAGTTGTTAAATAAAGTCATAATACCAGATGACTTTGATAAATTTGTCGCGATACGCTATTCCTGCTGGAGAGATACCACTGCTTAAGGTCAGGTATCAGTGTATTATTGTATTGAATACTGTTTAAACTGGTAATACTAGTACTTTCCCATGATATCGAGTAATTGTATGCTTGGAATTCTTGTTAAATACCAAAAATAATTATACAGAGATACAATTAAAACTAGAACTTTTAATTGCTCATGACGTTTTATTTTAATTCCTTTTAGAATGTTTCATGAATTTGATTGAAGCTTAGCCAAAATAAAACAACATTTGAATTATAACAGCTTTGTTCTTTAATATTTCAACCTCAGCAGTTTCTAACATATTTATAACTTGGATGAATTTGATAGGTATATCAAATATGGAATAAGCCCAATATTGGGGCGAAACAGAGAATTAATAGAATTTTATATGCCAGAGTCATTCAAGAAACTTAGAATAACAAAATAAATATGATAAAACGGTTCGTGTAATTTTGGATGGTACAGAAATTCCAGTACAGAAACCTGAAATTACTATTGCACAGAAGGCATCATCAGGCAACTATAAACACGGAAATTCACACTCAGTTGCTTTGTTAAAATTTAAACCATATGCTTCTAATCCGAAATAAAAAGATTACTTGTAAATCTTACACGAAATTTAAAGAAATGTTATGCTTGTTAGCAATTTTTTGTAAGTTGCTATAAACTTTCTTGCCTGTTGTTTTGGCTTTTCTTTTCCGTAATTCTTCTTTTATATGAGCTAAAGTTAGCATAGAATACATTGTTTGTCCGCAAAACCGAAAAAAATACAATCTTAGAAAGTAAAATCACGTAATACACAGTCAAGACAATATAAGCTCAAACTGACAATTGTTCCAAAGACTGAGCGCCATCTGTAATTCACTTTGCCTTCGCCTCCCCATTACTAAAAAATAAACATCTAAAAATTCTGAAAAAATATAATGAGCTTCAAACACTAAAATCTCGAAATGTCTAATTTTAGCTCTTTCTCAAAATGAAATGTTGTCAATTAGAGCTTTTCAAAGTGACATTTAAAAAATAAAAATAGTAACTATTTGCCTCACTAGATGGCGTTGATGGTAAGAGGGATACCGAAGGGATTTGCTACATCTATGGAGGGAAGTCAAAATTGGTAGTAAAAAATACTTTGAATCCCCTATTTTTTTCAACGCCATTTATCGAGCCTACATCTTTTTGTCATTTTGAAAGGCCCTCATTGCCGTATTTTTGAAAAATGAGTTTTTCTCAGCAAAGATGTACATCTGCCTAAAAAATCATGTCTCAAACTGAAAAATAATTGTTACTCAATAAAAGTTTGTCATAATATCTTTACAAAAAATTGAATTTTGCATAGACTAAAATATAATACTTCTTGATAAACTATCTCGAACTACGCACGTTGTATTTAAAATATTTTTTTTGTGAAATACCAAACTATGTTTTGTGTTCTCCATAGAAAAATTACAATGTCGCAAGTACGCAAAAATATTTTAATCAAGTATAAAATTTTCAAAAGTAAAGTATTTTCTGTCATGTTCGACTTATACTGCTCAAGATTTCTTCTTTTATTTAAAATATATTTTAATTACATATCTCTCCATATTAAAAAAAATGAAACAAAATTATTTTATTCTGTCGCAAAAAATTGCAGTTTAGTTACGAGCAGCACGCGTAGCATGAGCAAACGGGACTCTTGTCTACGAAGACTTGTCGTCTCGACCCTCTAGATTGCTGAGCACAGTGAGGGACTCGCTCTCAGAATTTTACAACCTTTTTATGTCTTTTAATACAAATATGAGTTTTTAAATATAATATTTTTATTTCAACATCAATAAACGTCGAAATTATCTGAAATGATTCGAAATGATTTAGTTTATGATGATATATTATGATTTAAAACTCTTAAAACCGAGTTAAATATAGCCGTATGGATATTGTTCGTTTGCCTTCCTTTTATTGAGAGACTTTTGAAAAGATGACACAGACCAACGCACTTGTTAATTTAGTTATAAATATTGAAATCAATGTATGAAAATAATTTTAATTTACGTTTTTAAGTAAATAAATTAAAATTAAGTAAAATAAAAGTAAAAAAAATACTGAAGGGAAAAAAGTGTAATATTAGGAAACAATATTATTGAATAGGTAGGTACCTTTTTACAATAAATTATTTATTGTATTATTTTAATTTATGAAATTTATAAAAAAATTTAAGAAAAAAAAATACTTATTCGTTATTTACTACTAGTAAATATTTATTATATTTCTTTTTTTATAAATTTTATAATAAAAAAGAATTACTTAAATACAATTTTTCATTTTTTTTCTTTCCGGACAGCTGTTTTTGTCGTTTGTGCTGTAACTTCTCTTCTTACTCGTCGATCCGTCGATACACTGTACTACACAGTCGATAAATATCGTGATCCTGGATCGAGATCCAATTCGCTGCCCAAGTGCTTGAATGGCCAACTGACCAATTTTACCAAAATTGACTTTTTTATTTAAAACTATAGCAACCCTGATTACACGCTAAGTTTTTGCTTTTCCTATTGATGTGTTGTTACGCGAACGGATTTAAAGTGTTATATGCTGTCACTTATCAAACGTAACGCTGCTAGACTGCTTCATTTGGTTCCAAACGGTTTAGTTGTCGATATTTTGACAAACCGTGTGTGCCACGTTTAAACAACGATTTTATGAGATCTATTCTGTTTTGTATGATTTTCGAATGTTTAATCTTATTTATTTTTGCATCACTGAGCATCTATGGACTGAAACTGCACTTTCGTTTGCTAGTTTTTGTTATTTCCAGCATCCATGATCTTCAGTGTCATTTCGTGAGGACCATGTTCAAACGTCAATAATTCATAAATTCTAGCGTTACGTTTGTTCTGAATACCAAAATAAGAAATTGTTTATCCGTCACTGAAGGATTTAAAAGCTCACAAGCCTGAAGGAGTAAGGCACACACGAGATGACGATCATAAAATAAAATGTCCAATCTCCCATATAAAACTGTTTTTAGTGCTTGTTTAGTCAAACTCCAAATTTTGCTCGAATGAACGTATTCAAATATAAATCTCTGTTCTTGTTTGCCCAATCTCCATCAACTGACCAATCACGGTCAAGTATTCCGAGGCCACGCAACGCCATTTTGTTTGCTTGTTGTTTGTTTCGTTTTAGAGTTAGCAGTATTTCTACGATAAATTTAACAATTTAATTGTTTTTTAATAAATTAATGTGCTTTAAAATGTCAGGAGCAACGAAGAATAAGGGTTATTAATTGATCGAATTGGATTTTGAAAGGTATGTTAGCATTTTATTGATATTCTTTTGTTTTAGTGTTCGAAGTTACTTTATCTGTGATATACAGGATGATTTTGCGTGCTACTTTTTACCCGAATACCTTAAATGGAGAATTCTGTCGTGATGAAATTTGTTCTTAATAAGTACCTACCTATTTTTGTACTGTAAGTGTTGGAATAAATAATAAACCTTTTCACTTCTCATGCTCGTAAAGTTCGTCTTTATGTTGGGAATAGGCTGCATAAAATCGCTTGTCAAGCTCAAGAGCATAAAGTAAAATCTTCGTCTAAGTTCAGACTTTAAGACTAAGGTCGTCAGGTAAACAGCCACACACGCGATTAAACTTCGTAAAATAAACTTTGTTATTTTTTTATTATAAAGAATCCATGTTAATTATTTTTTTCTTTTTTGTAAATGGGTAGGTATATTTTTTTTATTTTAATTTTTGAATATGGGTATCTAATTAAAGGCCTTGTTGAGCACATTCCAAAATTCTATATTTTGTCACTAAAATCTAAAAAAAATTTTTTTTCAAATTTTGAATATGGGTATCAAATGAAAGGCCTTGATGAGCACATTCTCAAATTCTATAATTTTTCACTAAAATCAAATAAAAAAAATGTTTATTTTCAATTTTTGAATATGGGTATCAAATGAAAGGCCTTGATGAGCACATTCCAAAATTCTATAATTTTTCACTAAAATCAAGAAAAAAATTTTTTTTTTCAATTTTTGAATATGGGTATCAAATGAACGGCCTTGATGAGCACATTCCAAAATTCTATAATTTTTCACTAAAATTAAATAAAAAAATGTTTTTTTACAATTTTTGAATATGGGTATCAAATGAAAGGCCTCGATGAGCACATTCCAAAATTATATAATTGGTCCCAAAAATTTAAGAAAAAAATTTTTACATTCATTTTTTTAATATTGTTGTTTAATTTCTTTTTTTCCAAATAAATTTTTTTTTTTCAATTTTTGAATATGGGTAAAATGAAAAAAAAAATCTTTTATTTTAGTGAAAAATTATAGAATTTTGGAATGTGCTCATCAAGGCCTTTCATTTGATACACATATTAAAAAAAACTGAAAAAAAAATGTTAAATTAAATTTTGTGACAAATTATATAATTTTGGAATGTACTCATCAAGGCCTTTCATTTGATACCCATATTCAAAAAATGATTTTTTATTTTTTATTTTAGTGACAAACTATATAATTTTGGGATGTGCTCATCAAGACCTTTCATTTGATACCATAATAATAATAAAACCTTTGATTTTTGTATTTTATTGGTTTATATCTATACTCCATAAAAACTCTAATTTCCGGAATAAAATCTTGTATTCGTATCGTATTTACAGAAAATACACATATTAAAAAAAACTGAAAAAAAAAATGTTTAATTAAATTTTGTGACAAATTATATAATTTTGGAATGTACTCATCAAGGCCTTTCATTTGATACCCATATTCAAAAAATGATTTTTTTATTTTTTATTTTAGTGACAAATTATATAATTTTGGGATATGCTCATCAAGGCCTTTCATTTGATACCAATAATAAAACCTTTGATTTTTGTATTTTATTTTATACTCCATAATAACTCTAATTTCCGGAATAAAATCTTGTATTCGTATCGTATTTACAGAAAATTGAACATGCTGTATAGCGTATATGATAGTAGTTTGGACAAACAAGCACTAAACTTGCATATCAATTTAGAGCACTATCTCCATATCATTGTGCTCAATCTCCATATACAAAATTTTGTTTTAGACATTTAGTCCAACCTCCATTAATAAGTGAAATTTAATCACTACTATAATTATTATTTTCAATTGCTATTTCAATATTCATCTAAAGAAATACTACATGTCTCTAATTCAAGAAAGATTTTAATAAATTCCAAATAATAGCGATAACTAACTAAAAAAAACGTCTCCTGTAAAATTTGCTCAATGGTCGATTGGCCATTCAAGCACTAGGGCGGCGAATTATCACGATAAATATCGAGCGTGTAGCATGCGCCTTAGGGAAATGTAAACTATGCTTAACTATAACAATTTCGTTACATGCTTACATTTTCGTTGTACCATTGCGTTACATGTAACCATTTCGTTGCATTTTTTAGTCACAACATTTTCGTTATGGTACAAAATTGAGAAATCTTAAATATCAGTTGACAGTTCCATGGTTAAAATTTACTCTATGGCGATCGATGACTCAAAGATTTGTCTGGCAGAACGGCAGAATGCGCCCATGCCCATTGACATTGACAGGTCTAAAAGAAATCAAGGCTGTATTACGAATCACACAAAAATCGATGACAGCGCACTAAAATGCGTTCCGAGTCGGTGATTTTGTATGGGTTTGACAGATAACGTGAGCGCTGACATCGATTTTATCGTGATTCGGAATATAGCCCAAAAGTTCATACTTAAATTAGGTTTAGGAATTTTAGGAAATTACGATTTTCTTGAATAAATTATTTTGAGGAACCCCTATCGGAAGCAAGCAAAATAATTAAAATCGGAAGTGATATCAAAAATGCAAGCGGAAATATCGTAACATTTAAATTTTATAAAGTTTACAAAAGTGCTATGCCGGGTTCTACTTTCCATTAACGGACCACGATTTTGGGGTGAGGGGGTGAGGGGGGAGGAGTAGGGGGAGGGTGGCAACCCCTCCCTAAAGTTTGAAAGTTAGGAGAGGGATACTTTTTTTTTATGGTTATAAAAAAAAACTAAAAATATGTAAATTAAGCAGGGGAGGCTAAAAAAAGGTGGGGAGAGGGGAGGGGACGTACGTACAAAATTTCGCACGTAAAAAAAGTCGTTTCTGGCGCTTCGCCGGCCGCTGCCGCGGCACGCTCGCTTCGCTCGCTCGGCTTGCGCGCTGGGTTCATGTACACCTAACATGCTCGTCGCTACGCTCCTCGCACCTATCGTGTGACCTGAGGTCCTTTAGTAGTGCTACCAACCTAGTGCGCCGCCATTAAACGTAAAAAATTGTGACACAGGTCTAAAATTAAATTTTTTACCTAGAAAATCTTAATTTTTAGATTTTTTTTCTCGCGTAATTTTTGGTTCCTAAACATAAAATTTCGTATACGTGTTCCAAATCATGAGTTCTTTACATAAAAAAAATATGAATTCGGAACTCGTGGTCCGCTAATGGAAAGGTGAGCCCTATGCCGTCGTCGACGATGTGATAAACCAGCAGTCTTCAAAACTTTGATACTATACTTACCTATATTTTTAAATTTCCTCATAATAACATGCTTTGAACCAACTGAAATCTAGAATTAATATGATGAACTTTTCAATATATCTTCTGCAAGTAGTAGCATTTCTGGAAAGTATTTTTTTAACTTAAAGCCAACAGCTGTCTTAATGTTTTGCTGTTTTCCGCCATATTATTTTGATATGTTACCCTACAGGACCTTCTGGCTGTGGGCATGATAGTTCCCTTGGTGTCAGGCCATGTAAGAAAAATGGGCGCCAATCACATTTACGTTGGCTTACTTGGATCAATTTATGCGAGCTTCCAGTTAGCCTCAGGACCACTTATTGTAAGTACAGTACAACTATATGAGTCGTCTGTGGTATTCATAAATATTTCGTATGCTTCGTAAATCTAAATTTATTTTAAAGTGTTTTGTCTTCTTTCATATTATAGTAGACATCGACTATTTCCATATCCACTGCGACATGTACGCTGCGCAGTCACCGCTGTGTTGCATGCATGATATACCTAATAATTATGTAATTGAGTTTATCCCATTAAAATTATGAATAAATAAAAAATATGAGTCGAGTTCTAACAAAGAGAAGACAAAATTCTTAAAATTGAGTTTTTTTCTATAAAAGAAATACATTCCCTAAACAAAATATACATTTTGCTAAGCACTCTTAATAGGTGAACTTATTTAATTAATTTGTCTTTTATGTTTCACAGGGAACCCTTAGTGATATAAAAGGCCGAAAAGTTATATTGATGCTTACCTTGCTTGTATGTGCTGTGGCATATACTTCTTTAGGATTTACTGAATCTGTCACAGTCATCTTGATTATAAGAGCTGTTCTTGGTAGGTATTTAAATCACAAAAATACTATTTTACTGACTATTAGATAGATAAAATTTTTATTGCACACACAACTTACAGGAAATACAATAACATAAAACTTAAAACTGTGGTGAGCAAAGCGGGCCTTATCGCTGAGAGCGATCTCTTCCAGACAACCTTTGAGACTTAGGATAGCTGGAGAGATATGTGAAGGGCAGTGTGCCAGCAACATAAACATTCAAATAATACGAATTTACAAAATAGTAGACCTAAAATTATTACCTAATAAACTTACACAAATACAAAGCAAATAATAAAATTTATTACTGACGATTCATTTATTATCTCTTTATAATACTCTTCAGGTCTCTTCAAACAAACTCAAATGTTGACTAAAGCATTAGTACCCGATTATGAAAAGAGTGAAAAGGATCAGTCTTCTATATATGGGAAAATGGCTGCTATATCAGGTGCCGGTATAACCCTAGGCCCTGTCATCGGTGGGCATATAGCTGAGGATCATCCTGATAGCGGGTTTTCGCTTATAGCAGTTATTGTTGGAATTTGTTTTGTAGCAAATGCAGGTAAAATCATTTCATTTATATTTTTTATTTATTTATAAGCCTTTATTATCGCCAACTTAATAATTTACACAATCTAAAAATTAATATAAAAAACTAATATTTAAGGTGTTGGCATGTTATGAAACACAAAGGCCTCCTCCAGTATATTCGAATTTTCTCTTGATTTAGCCCTTCTACTCCATAATGGGCCTGCAACATTTTTGATTTCGTCAGACCAGCATTTACTTAGCCTTTTTAAAAGTTGCAATTTATTTAGATAATTATAATATATTTTTTTGAATTTATCAAGGGATCGTCAATCAAATTTTTTTTGCAGGTTTGGTGTTCTTTCTACCAAAATCAATACAACAAAAGAAGAAGCCTAAGAAAACAACACCTGAATACAGCATAGTACATTCCGTAGTAAACAGTATCACAGAAACAATGACCGAGTTGTATAAAGTGGAGTGGTCACTGTATTGGGATATTTTCATGTTCAAGGCTCTCATTGGGTTTGCCATGGGAGTTTATTATTCCAACTACTCCTTATATTTAAAAACTCAATACGAGTTAACACCAAAATATGTAGGCTATGTCATATCATTCCAAGGAATCATAGGATCTGTATCCAGCTTTTTTATGGGATTTATTAATAGTTTTTACAAGCGTGATTCTGACTATAGTTTAAGAAATTTCCATGTATTTGTATTATTGACTTTGTCATTATTAGGACTGATTCTATCTTTTAATGTATTAATTTATGTGATATGGTTGATACCTCTTGCCATTGGAAATGCAGTAGGCAGATTGATTACGTTAGAAATGATTTTAAAGCGTAGTCATGGTGAGCACAGAGGCTCATTGATAGGTGCATCAAATAGTGTCAGATCTCTCTCAGGAGTAGTAGCACCTATGGTAGCCGGTTTTATCGGTCAATACTTTGGTGTCAGTTATGTTATTTATGCATCACTTTGGTCTACCTCACTTGGACTAATCATGAGTTATAATTACAGAAGAAGAGTTAAAGTGGATTAACTTGCATTTCATTTTAGATTTTAAGAGAATTTTGTTGTTGCCTACCAATAGGTAAAATTTTGTTTTGTTTGTGATATTTTATTCCCAAAATACAAAATATTATTATGATTTAAAGATTATTTTTTATTTCTGTACCTATCTGATTAACAAGTGATCTAAAACTTGGCTATCAAATTGCTGAAGAGTCAACACTGACCCCCAAATGAAATAAAAATTCATCATTAAATATATACAAGTGAACTATTATTTAATCTGTAATTTTGTTACGTTTGACAATAATTAATTAAATAAAAATAAAGCTAGAGCTATGAGATTAGGTTATATATCATTTATATAAAACCTAATCTTAATTTGGTAAATTATTGAAGATTTTGCATTTGCTTTTTTCTCATTTCCTTTATAAGATTTTGAATGTCTTCTCTATCTTGAGCATTTTCTGGGGGGAAGATTTCCCGCTTCTTGTTGGTTACCCATTCTTCAAAATAAGTCGGCTGGTTGAAAAAGTGAAAAAGGGCCACAGGGAACGACATGTACATCGCCATTTTTCCAACTTCGAGTTTCCAGTTACCCATCTTAGTATTTGTACTGTATTGCTAAAAAGAAACTTATTAAAAATAGTTTATTTATGCTCGTTGTCGGTAATTTTCATCGAATTGAAGAAAGAAATGAAAATTTATTTAAGAATTTGTTTTTTGTTGACTGACTGGACTGGAACTGTCAAGTCAGTGACAGTGACAGACAGTAGACGTGGGCGTTGAATGAACGAACAGTTTTTTTAGACTGTTTATTGGGCATCAACTGTTCAACTAGTTTATGGTCTACTGATAAACTAGTTTAAATGCGTGAACGTAAGTTGCCAGCGCGTTGCTTGAACGGTCCGACGCCGCGCGACGGGCGGCGAGGCGACCAATACGTCCATCTCTGTTCATCACGTGCGCTCGTCTCGCTCACTGATAAAACGACGACTGACGACACTGTGGGCGGTGTTTTATTAAAATGAACTTTAAAATTAAGGGAAAATAGATTCAAATCTAATAATTTTTCAAATGTTTGAACTTTGTTTACCTATGAATGACATTATGACAATGAATCTTGATTCTAAATAACAAATAGTTGATTATGTACATAAAATTAACTTTTAAATATGCCAGGCGTACTGTATATTATTATTAGTTCCTATCATATATTATTGTCAACTAGCGGCCGCTCGCGACTTCGTCTGCGTGGACAGTTTTTTCGCTATCCCTCGAGAACTATACGTTTTTTCTGAATGAAAATTACTTTATGTCCTTTTCTGTACCCCTGACAACGTGTATGCAAAATTTCATGATGATCTGTTCAGTAGTTAGGACGTGAAGACGTAACAAACAATCAAACAAACAAACGGACTTTCGCATTTACAATATTAGTAAGGATGCCTGCCACTCCTAAGCCTGGAAAAAGAATGAAGGGAAGTTCATTTTCACCGCCCACAAATTTACTGAATCGTCATCGCGTCGATTACCAAGCAACAACATTGTCTAAACAGTTTATTCTGAAAGTAGTTTAATGATAATCAATCATTTTAATGAACTACGACAACTAAACTACTTTTCCGTCACAGTTTCATGTTCAGTTCACTGTTCTAAACTAGTCGAAAAAAAAACAGTTTATTAAACTAGTTTACGGTAAACGATAAACAGTCTCGTTTCGTTGATCGAAAAAGCGTCGACGACCCACCCTTAACAGACAGCCTGACCTGTCACTGTCAATTACTCAAGTGCATTCTCGCAGACTAATCGCTAAGACATCGGTCACTTTTTGTGGTATATTTATTAAGCTGGTGCATGGCGGAGTTTTTGGCGCCATTTTGTCTAGTACGGTTTGGTGTCTTTTTTAATTATTTGAAAATTGATTCATAGTGGATATTGTGTCTTAAAATTGGTGCAGTTTTGTGGTACAAGTGTCTACGCAACTGAACAATATTTGTTGTGAACATAGATGTAGCAAATCCCTTCGGTATTGTGAATCTTTGAAGCTGAGACTTTTATTGTAGTGGTAGTTACCTCGGCAGAATATTCCGAGTAAACTGTCTTGATATACTTGTTGCCAAATGCTCCAAGCAGCATTAGAATGCAATGCACCCGCATTCTAATGTAAACTTAAACTGAAACAATACCTACCACTGAACTATTAAACACTTGACACTGGGAAAAATTACTTCCAAGAGGAAAGTAGATTGCCAAAATAAAAATAGAAGAAGAAGAAGAAGCCGCACCGGACTGCCCAACTTCATCCTTGTCATATCATAACACGATGACAAGGTTAGGTCATTTTTGTTTACAACTTTAAGAAGAACATTAACTAACTGTAATTTGTAAAAAGTACATTTTTTAACTATACCTACCTATCTACTTCTAAAATAAAAGATTAACAAAAAAGAAGACTGATAATTATTTGATACTCAGGAGCAAATAAATTCAATTCGTTTTTGAAAATGTTTATTTGTATCAATATAAAATAAAAAAAGTGTTTTTTAACCTAATGTTTTATTGATTTTCAGTAACTATGTAGATGCACTATACTAACTTTATTTCATCAAAAAATCTAAGTTGTTGAATGTTTTTTTTATTTTTTTAAGTTGAATGCTATTTTTTTAAATATTTCTATTCGTTCATTAATTTTCAATTTGATAAGTAATAGTTTAGGATTATTAATTTTACAAATATTAAGCCTTTACGGCATTGTTCCTCGCATTATCTTTATTTTATTTTGTTTTTCAATGAAACAATGACTTTACTGTAGGTGTCCTGTAATTTGAATAATTATATAAAAAAAGTCCAAAGTACTAAAGCAAAATATTTTATCAATATGAAAGTAATTAATATAACCAAGAATTATTTTAGGTAATAATTAAGTTCAATTTGTTATTCTAAAAAGAGTTAATAAGAATAGTAGATTGTATTACAAGGGAGCAAAATAATATTTTTACGGCGAGGGCGCTTTTTTGAATCCAGAGCGAAGTGAGGGATTCTAGAGTAGAATCCCGAGCGTAGCGAGGGATTCTTCAGTAGAATCCTGAACGTAGCGAGGGATTCAAAGTATGTCGCCCTCGCCAAAAATATTTTGCGCCCGAGTCATATACTCTACTTTTCATCCCCTTTCTATGAGAAAATAAATAGGAGACTGTGTTTTTGTAATTAATGAAAATGTTCTTTATTTAAAAAAGACACGTGAATAGTAAAAATAATTACAAATTTATAGTTACGTTTGATACACTAGCGCAATTTTCAAAAGTTATTGTACTAAGTACGTAAGTATGTACTAATTACAAGAACACAGACTTAATTCGCGCTTATGTTTTTTTTTAATCTCCGCGCCGTCTATACAGCCAGTTAATACATACCAGCCGGCGGCGGCGTTCGAATTCTTTGAAAGATACATGTTCTAAATTCAAATCTCTTTTCCTCCCACTAAAAAGTTCTTACCAGAAAAGAGCTATTTTGGTCCCACTTATATAGGAACAATGCATCCTTTTTCGAATAGAAGGGATGAAAAAGAGTTTGAAAAGTTTCAAACGCTTTTTTCTCGAATCCATGATGTTTGCAGTTACGTCATTGTAATTCTAGAGGTGCGGTTTGTCCACGATTATCTCACGTTTGGCCAAACCGATTTTTCTACTTAAAAAAATAGATAAATATATTTAATACAGAGGTATTTACACTAAAAAGAAAAAAATAAAACATGTTTTAAAAAACAAAAAAACGACTTCAAAAGACTACCAGCAGTGGCAGTTTAGCGGATCCACTTAAGTAGATTTTAAATGAAAACTCCGTACAGAGTGACCACAGTAAAGTCAAAAATCCGTTTAAGTGATCCACTATTGGTTCCGACACCCTAGTTCTTGTTTCTTAAAGGTTAGGACGGTGGCTACTGGTCCACTGGCTACTGAGCCCAGGGACCAGCAGCAAGTGGACCAGTAGCGACCTAAACAATGTGCTTTGAAAAACCTCGCGAGAAGTGTGGGGAAAAAGGGGTAGCGACTTCTATAAGTTATTTTTTTTAAAAACATACAATTGAGCTAGTTTTAGTAAAGTGAATTATCTGTTTTATGTTTAGATTATATCATTACAGTAATATGTACGTAAGTACTTACTATAGTGTTGTTTCATTTCACCTGTGAATATAATGAAAAATAAACCGAAAAGGCATACCTAACCGCGAAATAGGTAAGAACATTATGTGTGCGTTACCCCAGCAAAAAGTTGAGCTTTAGAGAGATGAGACCTTATCAGATAATTAGTGTGTCATGCATGAGGAGAAATTTGTTTACTAATAGCAAAATTTGTGTGAGTTGTATTTTTTAAGATATATGAGAAAAACAGATTTTGCTGGGGTCACGTTTTAAACATTACCCTGGCAAAAAAAGTTATTTCAGCCTGGAACCAAATACATGAATAGATAGCTTTTGTTGCATAGTAAATGTTAGCAAATAGCAAAAATTGTGTGTGTTATGGTTCTTGAGTTATTTAAGTTTTTGCTGGGGTAACGTTTTGGGTTTTCCCAGATCTCGAAAACGGTTCAACGCAGAAGTTTGAAAAAAATACCACTAAGAGACCTTAATTTGTTTAAATTTGTTTGATTGTTAGTTTTTGATTTGGTTGTCGCAAACCAACGTAATTAAATGGTTTCGAAAAACAGAAAAAACGAATTTGCAAGTAAACTAGTACACTTATAAGTCCTTTAATTAAACTCGAATCGTGATTTTCTTTTCTAAGTATAAAATTGTGAGAAGTATCCTACCTACTTAAAAACGTACTTCTGGCTTCTTGACTCGACGACTTGATATGGGTAGCTTTAGTATGTCATGCTCACTTCAAACATTTCTGCGGTGGTGTCGTGTGAGGCGGGTCGTTACGTTCCCTCAAATATGGTTGAGCGAAGCGATGGCTGGTTCATGCGTCATGCTCGTGAACGGGTGCTGCCAGTGGGAATGGGTCTGCTTCTGTCTGCTTGTATTAAGGGCGTCGTATAACTCGTATATAAAAGATCTGTTTTATATTGTCTGTATGTATGGCACTTCTTACTCAAAAAATATAATTCTTAATAGCTTACCTTGTTTTGATTTATTTAATTGCAATATTTTTACTTTCTATAGTCAGTAGTTTAGTGAAAGACCTATGAAAAGCTTTTGGATATAAATTTTCAATTCGATGCCTTAACATAGGTAGTCTTAGTATGTCATGCTCTCTTTAATCATTTCTGCGGTGGTGTCGTATGAGGCTCAAATATGGTTGAGCGAAGAGATGGCTGGTTCATGCGTCATGTTCGGGAACTGGTGCTGCCAGTGGGAATGGGTCTGCTTCTGACTACCTATCTTAATGCATATTGAATTGTATGTTTTTCTTTTATTTTTATTTATTGTAACAGCCTAGACTGAATAACAAGTTCAAACTTTGAATTTAGCTTAAAATCTGTAAATTGATTAAGAAATTTGAAACTCATTAAGAAATGAGCTAATTCAATAATGTTATTTATTTGTTAATCTTTGTTAATATAAAGTCTGGAAACGATATACATATTTGTAAATATCGTTCCATCTGATTGATAAAGCTGACAAGTTTTTTGCGCCCATTTTTCTTGTCAGTTAAAAGACGTCATAATGGGTGGCAGGGTAAAAGAATTGACGATTTAAAAATGCTTATTATGTGAGCTTATTTAAATAAAATATATTTCACTTTCACTTTCACTTTCACTTATAATCAAATAAACAGCTGTAAAAAATAGCCGTGGTAGACAGTTATTACGTCAAGAATTTAAGGCTTTGTAACTTTACACGATATAAAGATATAAACAAATTTGATAAATTTTAGACTGGTCGTACTTTAGCAATCGAATACACAGTTTCCATAACATTAAGACACATGGCGTACATTAAACAAATTTAAGTAATTCATTAACATTCCTTCCTGTTAATTTCAGCTTTCAATTACGCCTATCATGAAAGTTTTAACAAAAACAAGAATATGACAACAATTCTCTAATAAGCCGCCTAAATTGTAGAGGTCACGTAAAAGCGACCGCGCTATACATAAGCGTAACCATCTTAAATGAACGGGATAATATGGATCTTTTGTTAGTACAGTTGCGTACAAAAGTTTGCTGGTCAGGGGGGCTACTCAAATGGCCACTTTTCTATTGGTTCGCTAACTTAAATCTTTAAAATAAGCAATTAATGATCAAGTCAGACGTCGCAAGTTTATGTAAATCACAGACATTGTTGTATTGTACATAATTGACAAGCCTACGACACGTTATTTTGGTGTTTATGGCTTATTTTTAATTTTTAAGTTAGCGAACGAATAGAAAAGTGGCCATTTGAGTAGCCCCGCAGATTATCTTTAAATATAAAATGTACGTTAGTCTCGCGAAAACTTAAGATTGGCTTGGCCGATTTTGGTTTTAAAATGTTTGTCGTAGTTCCAGGGGAAGGTTTAAATGGTGAGAAATATACCTATATGGAAAAAATGCGAGGTAGTTTCCGTAAAAACTGTTCCTAGGTAGGAACAGTTTTTATGGGTAAATGTTTTTACCTGTCAAGCATAGTGGTCACTGGATTGACATGAGTAGGTTTGGTATTAAAATAAAACATTTGGTTTGAAAAAACAGAAGCAACAAATTACTATAAATGTATATATTGATACTGACAAATAAATCACACTTTAAATTGCTTAGCGAGATTATTACCTAATTAGGTTTAGATTATTATTTACCTTTAATTATGTAATGTTGAGTGCCTTCAAACTTTTAACTTTCATGAATCATTACATTCTTTTTAAAATACTATTAATCGCGTAAGTGTATTATTTGATATTAATAAACACGATATTAATTTATAAAATAGAAAACTAGTTGAATCTAAGCTATATCAATAACATTTTTCTTCATAACTGTACAAAACATCGGATACTAAGCTGCTAATTTGCGAAGATAACCCGTACGTATGGTGCGGTCGCTTTTTAGTGACCTTTACAATTTGGTCGGCTTATTCAAGAATTGCTGTCTTAATCTTGTTTTTGTTAAAACTTTCATGATAGGCGTAATTGAAAGCTGAAATTAACAGGAAGGAATGTTAATGAATTACTTAAATTTGTTTAATGTATGCGATGTGTCTTAATGTTATGGAAACTGTGTATTCGATCGCTAAAGTACGACCGGTCTAAAATTTATTAAATTTGTTTATATCTTTACATCGTGTAAAGTTACAAAGCCTAAAATTCTTGACGTAATAAGTGTCTACCACGTCCATTTTTAACAGCTATTTATTTGATTATAAGTGTACTAGTTTACTTGCAAATTAGTTTTTTCTGTTTTTCGAAACCATTTAATTACGTTGATTTGCGACAACCATATCAAAAACTAACAATTAAACAAATTTAAACAAATTAAGGTCTCTTAGTGGTATTTTTTTCAAACTTCTGCGTTGAACCGTCTTCGAGATCTGGGAAAACCCAAAACGTTACCCCAGCAAAAACTTAAATAACTTAAGAACCATAACACACACAATTTTTGCTATTTGCTAACATTTACTATGCAACAAAAGCTATCTATTCATGTATTTGGTTCCAGGCTGAAACAACTTTTTTTGCCAGGGTCATGTTTAAAACGTGACCCCAGCAAAATCTGTTTTTATCATATATCTTAAAAACTACAACTCACACAAATTTTGCTATTAGTAAACAAATTTCTCCTCATGACACACTAATTATCTGATAAGGTCTCATCTCTCTAAAGCTCAACTTTTTGCTGGGGTAACGCACACGAACATTATAGGATAAAAAAGGTATAAAAATAAATCAATTTGCGATGTAAACGTGGCGTGTTGATAGAATTGCACCGTGTAGCGTTAAAGCACGCCATAAACGGTAATACGACACTAACTTATAAATTTTATGATACTTATCGATTTCTTACTACCTACTTCCACCTACTACTTCGATTTCTTACTTACCTACCTACTTACTTAGGTACACCTACTTACATTGTTCTATTTGGTGACTCTTCTTCAGTTACTTTTTGATAATGTTATTTGTTAGGTACTCGCTAGCCAAATTTTTTAAATCCCTTCAGAAATAGAACCAACTAGATATTTTGTGAATCTGCAACAACGACAAATGGCACCTGAAACACCATTCTTGCATAATTTATAGATATTTGAAGTTGTTTTTTTTTTCATTTTTTTTCTATTTATTGGGGTCGACAAACAGTTTCACAATAAGTAATGTTAAGCTAATCTTAAATAGCAGATTTAATAATTGTGAGACCAACACCGTCAGCCACAGCTAAGTAATTTTAATGTTTATGTTGAGCTAGGGTGTAAGAGTCGAAGGAGAGTCAAGGTCCAAACAAATTATCGGACGCGGCTTACTGCCGCGGCTGATCTGAGGTGTGCAAACTATCGGATGTCGCGAACTATCTGAAAGCGATTGCGATAGATTTTGAAATAAGACAATAGAAAGGCAGGATGTTATGAGAGGCCGCGTTCCGAATCACGCCAACAGTGCTCACAGCGTGTGACGTCATTCTATGCCGCCGGACCGAATCATTAGCACGCTGTCAGCACGCTCACGATACTATTGATTCGGACCGCTTGTGAGAGCGCTAACACCGCTAACGTTGGATTTTATAGAACAACATAACCTCAAAAAGGGTAAAGTTAATATTTATTCTAAGGGAGAAGTAAATAAAAAGGCACTAATGAATACGAATTAAGTTTCTTCACTGAGACCAATTATTTACTAACCAATTTTAAACTCTTAAAGCTTCAAAATACTTATTACCACTGCTAGCTCTTTCAACATCAGATTAATATAATTATTTCGTTCGCATCTTTACAAAACACCTGCAGGTTAATAAATTCAGCTATCTTTTGTAAAAATCACAAATAATAACCACAACATCCACAACCTTAGAGTAAGACGGGCTTCTACAGAAAGAGAAGCCATACGAAGCGTTTCCCCTCTGCCGAAGTACAAGCCCAAATGGGCATACGCGTTAGTAAAACCAGTTGCGCCCGGATTTCTTTCTAGACCGAGTCCAATCGCGCATGTGAACGCTGCTCTGTTTAAAAGGTCGAATTGATGAGTTTTTTGCTGTTAAAAGAGATCTTGAACATCAAGTATACAAAAAGACGGTTTTACATTTCACATAAAAGTAATTTTTTATCGTATTATTGCTATTTGTTTACATTTAAACATTAAATTCGTATATTTTATTCTTGATTAGTTGTCAAATTTGTTCAGTGACATCGGGTCTGCTAGTCCATGGCTCGTCCGTACCTACGAATTTCAGATCTGTCGCTAGATAAATCCGAGTTCTCGCCGATGGGCAACTTAGTGATGTTACCGTTAAATAATGTTTGTCGATAAAGTGTTGGTCAATCTGGCCCTGATTTTGCGCCAAATTCATTTGCGAGATTTTTGCATGATTTGCTCTGCACTGATGTGATCGCGACAGATATCGCGAAATAAATGTCGAAATAGTAGATTATACAACAAGTGAATAAAAAGAGAATTTAGTTCGAGGGACTAACGGCCGTCTCTCGAGCAAGATAATTAGGCGCATAGTAGCCGAAGATTCAGCATCGCTCTGTATAACTTAAAATCGCTTATTATTCACTCTTATGATTGAATTAAACAGATGGCAGTACTGTCATGGAGCGGTGTTCAGTGTCAGCAGCCTGAGCCCAACTTCCCTGGGTACACATTAGTCCCAACCCAATCACCTACACTCTCGAGCTTTTTGTATAAAGCTCGAGCGTATAAAAATGACCTCTTTGTTGTTATTCACCCCATCGTAAAATGATTGAGTTTGTAATCTTTATTCCTTTTTAACCGACTTCAAAAAAAGGAGGAGGTTCTCAAGTCGACGGTATTTTTTTTTTTATTTTTTTTTTTTTTATGTATGTTTTAACATAGCTTCGTCAGTTGTTACCCGATTTGTAAAATTCTTTTTTTAACTCAAAGAACATAGTTCGTGTGTGGTCCCATATTTTTTTTACAGAGATCTGGCCAGTAGTTTTTTCATAATTCTGAAAAATATCAATTATTTAGCTCGCCATCGCACGAGTTTTTATGGAATTTCGAACATAACTTCTTTGTTTATGAACCGATTTAGATGATTCTTTTTTTATTTGAAAGGGTATACTTCAAGAGTGGTCACAATTTAATTTCATTGTTATTGGACTTCGAACTTCGAAGATACATAAAGGAACTCTTCAAAATCAAATAGTATAAGTAAAGTGATTTAGGTTTTGGTAAGTTTATGGCAATCCAAAACAAACCAAATCATGCTTTGCGATGCAACGTTCTGGACTAGACTTGGACTACGATGACACAACGGAACTCCTCAAAAACAAATAGCGTAAATTTGGAAATTGAGTTCTGGGCATTTTACCATTGAAAATATTATAATATAAAGTAAAAAAATATTTACACGCTGCGCTTACATACCTACCACTAAAAAGTTGAAAATAAAAAAGCTTTTTAAAAAAAAATAAAAACCGCCTTCAAAAAACTGAAAACAAAAACAGCTTAAAAATTAAATACCTCTAAAAAGCAAGAAATAATATTCGAATCATTCGTTACACATATCAATATTAATAAAACACGTCTAATGAAGTCGGGTGGGGCTTTAAGAAAAAAATGAAGTTGTCCTCCAGCCCCACCCGACTTCAATAGACGTGTTTTATTAATATTGATATGTGTAACGAATGATTCGAATATTATTTCTTGCTTTTTAGAGGTATTTAATTTTTAAGCTGTTTTTGTTTTCAGTTTTTCCGTATCGATATTGCTGCATCGACAGTTGAGCCCAGCCCTTTATGTCAAAAACCTGTCATATTTTGATGTGTGACTCATCCGTACACAAATTTTTGCTGTTTTGTTTTATTTTTTATGTGTGAGTGTCGTCATTACAGTGTAGTTTTTGTATGTTGGTATGCGGAACTGCACTTGTGTGCATTTTCCCCCCCCGCAAAAAATGCCAGAATAATTTGAATAGAGTATTATCGCTAAGGCTTCTCCCTTCGTGACAAACGAAGCCTTTTGTTGCTCGAAGTCCACAACGATTCACAATTTAACCACGTATTTTTTGTCAAGAATGAACTTTGACAAGGAAGTTTGACAGCTACTACGCTACGCTCACAGTCCATCAGCCTTTTTTGATGTCCCCACTGCTGGGGCACAGGCCTTCCTTATGAGTGGTAAGGAGGATGGGCCAGAACCCACCACGCGGGCCCAGTGCGGATTGGTGGGTGTTAACGACTGCAAATGCAGCCGGGACCAACGGCTTAACGTGCCTTCCGAAGCACGGAGGAGCTCGAGATAATAAATTTTTGGTCACCCATCCCATGACCGACCCTTGCGAACGTTGCTTAACTTCCGCAATCACTGGGCCAGGCGCTAAACCACTGCGCCACCGAGCTCCTCGGTGCGCAGTACGCTCACAGTGCTTTGGTGGAATACGCTGAGCGTCGTTAGCACATACGATCGGCTGCGCCAGATGAAAACCTAGCAAGTGCTCAAACCAACATTTTACAGGAGAGCGCCTAAACGTAAATCAAGCTAGCCGTTGAAGAAGTTTTACATAAACTATTTAAAAACGCTTTTATTATATAAAATAAATATAAACGATGACTATGTATTAAAAATATTATAATATTTGTGTATATTGCATAATTTATACCCCTTACTAACTCATTTAAATAATCGACAATCGATTCCCCCTTTTAGAAACCAGTAATTAACCTAGTATGAGCACTTGCTATGTTTGAATGTGGTTTACTGAATATTGTAAACAGTAGATATTATGAATTTAACCCTAGTAAGTCGATAGGTGTATTTAAAAGCAACAACTTAGTGAAAATAATTTTATTATAAGATTTATTTATAAAGAAATTTAATAACTATCCGATTGTCCATGACTTGTTAAGTCGGCAGATAAGTCATTAACTGGTAAATTGTACCAGAAGGTCTTTCTGGATTCTGGCATAAGATTCACAAGCTTGGTAATTATTTCATGCTTTTTTTCATGTTTTATGCCCCTTGGGCTGTCGTTGCTAGCAGGAGGAAGCTGGCAGTTAAATTTTTTCATTAGAAAATCTAATTCCACCAGGCCAGGACCAGGTTCACTGAAACTGAAAAACAAATAATTAATTTTTCATTGAAATATAAATAAGTATTCGTTTTTATATTACATATAAATAATAAATTACTACTAGAATATTATTAACTAAAATTTAAAAAATCATCAATATTAAAATAAATTATGTTTCAACCTTGTCCTATAAAATAAATTTCTTGATCCAGCTATCATTTTAACTTGAACAACTGAGTTTAAATTAAATTCTTTCAGTGGTTCATTCTGACGTGCAGCTCTTTTCTTTTTTGGCCATTCAAATTTGTTTGTTACTTCTATCACTTTAATATTCTTTCGCGAATTCATCACAATATCTTTAAAATCTTGGAAATCGTATACGTTTTTTTGTCTCTTCATTTTCATTTCAATATTGCCATGTACAGCATCCGCAGACATATGAGTATGTCCCTTGGTCAAATAATTAATAGTTACCGATTCAAGGCTATTTGATGGATTATTGACTATCATTGTCATTGCGGAGTATAAGGTCCAATTTTTATTCTGCGCTGTGCAGTTATCTGCCCATAGGTGCAAGTGCTGCATATCCCTATTGGATTCTATAAAAGCATATATGGCGTTTACAATGTCACTCGCCTCTCGTCCAGCTATTGCTTCGTGCCAGAGCACACAAGTGGAACTGTCATCAGATTTTTTTTCAATAGGAGCAAATGTCAAATTAAAAGTAATTAATCGGCTCATGAAAAATGCATCCTTGATGTCGGGCATTTCTGGTAATATAATAACCTTTTGCAAGTCCATTGACACAAATTTAACTAAATTCGAATTTTTATTATTTCCGTCCAATCTGTATTTTTGAATAGATGATTCAACTTTAGCCTTATGATCTTCGGATTTTTGTTTCATTTCTTCAGGCATTAAAGTGACATCATCGTACTTCTTCAATTCTTCTTCATACAATGCACAATCTACACATTTATCACCCTTAGGCATGTGAAAAGATATTTTTAATTCTTTTATTTTTTGCCTGTAAAGTTCTCTGCCACAAGTGAAGTTAGGATTTTGTTGTTTAAAGTCTGTGTACATTTGTCGTAACGTTAAGTGCCTTGGCAAATATTTTGTAAAAGGCGCATTATGTCGGCGATAATGGCTTACCGTTGGATGAAAACTCATAATGTGATTAATTATTATGCTTCCATCAATCTTTTTTCTTCCACTTCTCTTATCTTTCGTAACTGACCCATACAATTTTCCTTTTTTTACCGCCTTGCTCAGCTCTGTTATTACTCCATCTGTTTTATGTCCCAAAGTAGCCAAAAAAAACTTTTTACAGACTGAAATTAGTATCCCATCAGAATTTGGCAAAAAGAAAAAACGACTTTCGTTTTTGAAAAAAGTTTCATTTGAAACTTCAACTTTTCGTCGCTTTATTTTAGATATTTGGATGCACTTATTAAGAAAGCTACGCCTGGATAAAAAACTTAGGTTCCAATATTCTTCCCAAATAGTTTTTCTACTTTCAAGAGAAAACATTGCACATTGCCTTTTACATTTGCTGTTGTCGCAACAATTTTCAATCATAGGATGCTTAGCTTTACGTTTTTGTTGAGAAGTTTGTAATGATGGTGGAGGTGCAATTACTGAAATTTCGCTGTCTGGTAAATTTTCATCATAAATATACAAGGGGCCGGGGTAAGCAGCTACAAAATTTGCTTTAAATTGATTGTTTGGAGGTAGATTCAACGAGGAAGCCAAAACATAGTCTCGAAGAGCTGTAGGTTCACAGCTCTCAGACATCGACGTGTCTTTATCAGATTCGTTCTCTTCTGATAATAGGAAATTAGGATCTTCAACAGAGTCGTCTAAATCACTCATAGTAATTAAATTATCAATGTCAGTAGCAAGATTAACGTGCGCATAAGAAGTGGACGGTGCATTTGGTTCAAGCGAACATTCATGAGTGGGAAAACTGAAGCAAGCAAAAGGAAAAATCAACACACATACACAACCGCAAACCATTTGAAAATGTTAGTCATAATTTATATAATAATGATGTTATAATAATTTATACCTACATTAGATATAATCATCTGAATTTTGTGTAGATTGTAGTATAGGCTATTTTGCTGATCGTGATAAGAAAGTAGGTATTCTTTCTTAGCTATTAAACTAAACGAATACTAAATGCCAATAACTAAAATAACTAACCTAACTGTTATCTAAATCTTATTTACTTAAATTATCTCATTAATTATGTGATCTCGTAACTAATATCGACCCCTGGTAGGTATATTATAACATCATTGCATGGAAACACAAAACCACCCATTAAAAATTAAGCATAGAAAAAGCTGAACTCAAACAGTGAACAAATAGGTTAACCATCATTCAAAATTTACATATGATAGTTAGTCAAAGGTACAAAAAAAATTGAGATACATTATTATGCCTAGTAAACTTACCACTCATTTGTCTCAGTACTATGTTCAGCAGCTTCATCATCACTGTAATTGTTCATATTAACTGCAGCCATTATTATTTTTGACCGATGCGATCGTAAACTATTCATTTTAGTAAATTAATAATCGCTATTTACTTATAAATTCGATGTGTGAATGTTGTACCTCTACGTAATGAAACACTAACAACAAACAAACAAGTCAATTACGCGCCAACGCACCCAACCGACTGATCGTGTCGTGACTTGCTGCCCGCGCCCGCGCGCTGTCCCCTCCATTCATTATGCTTGTTGACCACTTCATAAACCTAGCAAGACGCATCGACCACTTTAAAACCTAGCAAGTCTCAGAGACTTGCTAGGTTTGATAATGGTCAGTGCGACATACTAGGTTTGTGAATGGTTCTGGAATGATACCTAGTGTACTTACTAGGTTTTGAGTTCTCAAAACTCTGGTTATTTGTGAGATTTATGCGCGGGTGTCTTTTAAAATTTGTAGGGACTTACTAGTTTATACCGATTCTGCAATAAAAACATTTTTGTCAAAAAATGTCCCTTGCTAGGTTATCATCTGGCGCAGCCGCGATGACGTCATCTGTGACGTCACATCAACTTACGTGAGCGTTGTAAGCATGATTTGGTCCGGGCGTTAGCGCGCTCTCACTAGTGCTGTAAGCCGCGTCCATAAGCCGCGTCCGATAATTTGCTTCGACCTTCATGGACTCGCCGGATTTACTCCCAATATCCGGAAGTCTATAAAAGAGTACCCCTGCGTTAAAAAAAATAAAAAAAGGGTGCAAGGGCGCTTACATTATAATTATGTTAACCGAGGTTGATTCACAAAAACTTCACGAAAATTCAAACAGAGAACTTACCTATTATCTTATTACTTTTATTGTATTTTAGTTGCCCGAATCCTGAAGGCCAAACTGATGAGTCTATGGGAGGTTTTAGAAGGGCGGCGGAGGCAAATTGCATCGCCATTACAGGAATTTACGCGGTATAATGGCGAATTGCATTATTATCTATTCCGGACTCAGGCGGCATTTCTAGGCAGCTCAAAAAGCGAGCCATAAATAAAATGAGATTTTAACCCCCTGTAATAACGGCTATTTGACAAGTATTTGACGAACAATCTTGTAGCCAGATGAGAAAATTATTGTTGAAATTGTTTGTGGTGTATTGTATGTAAGTAGGCAGGTACCTAGATATTTACTTACTTACGAGGGTGGTTTGATAAGTCCATGACTTTGAAAAGAAGAAATACTTTTTTTTCATAATTTATTTTTGTGTCTTAAAAAGAAACTCCTTAAGGCATCTTTACACTACATTTTTTCAAATTCGGCAAAAGATTATTACTTTTGGAAACAAAAAGCTCAAGCGACTTCTAACTTTTCTTAATGACCCTGTCGACCCTCTCAGCGGCACTCATGACATCAAAACTCATCGAATGAAGATGCGAATCCTTCTTATTCTTTAAATTCAACCCCAGTGAGATTTTTTCTCCTACCAAACATGAATATAGGTCTTGATAAATGTCTTGGCGTGCAAAGATTTTCATCAAGCCAATTAAAGGTGATGTCTGAAATGGACCCTCATTTCAGTTACCAGTTTTCAGGCGATGAAAGAAAAAATAATGGGTTAAAGAGGTAGGAACTTCGTTGAACTGAATATGCAAAACTACAATAAGATTATGTACAGAAATAAAACAAAATATTCCGAAAAAAAATATTTCTTCATTAAAAAGTCATGGACTTATCAATCCACCCTCGTACATCTAAATTCTAATTATGTATTGTTATGTAGTACGGCTCTTTTCAACCAAACACGGTCCCATCCGGCAGAAAGCATGAAACTTGGCATGCATGTAACTTTTAAGTATACAATAAAATATAGAAGTAGAAACAAGTCGTAAAGTGATTGTTTCCCCCCTGGGGGGGCGTTTTGTGTCCCTAATTGCAGTTTTTATTTTTTTAATAAAAAACGGTGAAAGCTGCAACAAAACTGTCTAATAACAATATATTTGTCATTAAATTCTCTAATAACCGTTTTTTAAATGAAGGTGATAGCACTTATAGTTTTCAAATTATGATTGAGTCTCTTCCGATATTTTTTTAAAATATCACCCTCTGGAAAACGTATAGGACAACACCGATATTTCTTGCATAAAGAATGAGACTTGGCACACTTGTTCCTTAGGTGGACCAAAGTGGAAAACGCCCGGGAGACAGCGGGTGACATCCTGCTGGGGGGGAGGGGGAAGGGGGAAATTTTCTGACGCCACGCGTACTGTTGGGTGTAACAACTGCTAATTTATAGCTACTATGGCAAATCGGGTATCATTTTCGGATAAATAAAGGATGGCCAATCTTTTTCAGAAATAAAAAAACACCTTTACTTACACAAAAATGAATTGCCGTAATTGAAATGCCGAAAATCTAAAATTTTACAAAAAAAAAATTCCAGTGACGATAAATTTCTAACGAGTACCGATATCGGCTTGAAAAAATATAAAAAGAAAGCCATATTCATACAAATTTTAAAAATATAAGTTTCATTGGAATAGTTTGTATGAATATTAATAGGCAATTCATGTTTTTGTAAGTAAAGGTGTTTTTTAATTTCTGAAAATGATTGGCCATCCTTTATTTATCCGAAAATGATACCCGATTTGCCATAGTAGCTATAAATTAGCAGTTGTTACGCCCAACAATACGCGTGGCGTTAGAAAATTTCACCCCCTCCCCCTCCCCCCAGCAAGGGTGTCACCCGCTGTTTCCCGGGCGTTTTCCACTCTGGTCCACCTAAGGAACAAGTGTGCAAAGTCTCATTCTTTAATGCAAGAAATAACGGTGTTGTTCTTTACGTTTTCCAGAGGGTGATATTTTCAAAAAATATCGGAAGAGACTCATACATAATTTGAAAACTATAAGTGCTATCACCTTCATTCAAAAAACGGTTATTAGAGAATTTAATGACAAATATACTGTTCTTAGACAGTTTTGTTGTAGCTTTCACCGTTTTTTATTAAAAAATAAAAACTGCAATTAGGGACACAAAACGCCCCCCCAGGGGGGGAAACAATCACCTTACGACTTGTTTCTACTACTATATTTTATTGTATACGTAAAAGCTACATGCATGCCAAGTTTCATGCTTTCTGCCGGATGGGACCATAAACTAGTACAATATAGGTTGAAATGAGCCGTACTAATGTAAGTATTGTTAAATAAATGCTTTCTTATAGTAGGTTTACCTACTACATTGCTGCCGCCGCGGCGCGGTCTGTAATGTCTGTGTTGCTGGCAGCGATGAAAAGGAGCTTAGCGCAGGTCCAGCCAGGCCATCACAGCGCTGTCAGAATTGCAGCTTGCAGCCCTTGATGGACAAGCGGGAACATTTTTTTATAGAGTGGACAGCAATGATGACCAAGCTTGAAGGCCGAGAGCGTATAGATCGAGGTCATTATAACGTGGCCAACAGTGAAGTCACTGCGGACTGCGGGCCAAGGCTTGTACCTGTATAGTGCTGTATACTACTCAAACAATGCGAATACCTAGCTAAGTAATAATTTAAGTAAAAGCAGTTTAGTAGGGTAAAGTTATTTATTTAAATTCATTAATAAGAAAGATCGTAACATAGGTTATATTTTAACGTTTTTCTTTTTTTATTATTATTTTCTATTTTCTTTTTCTACTAGGTACAGCTTAACAATAAACTGTGTTACAACTTTTGCTTATTGGTAATTCTTAATAATAAATAAAGCTCCAAACAATTTGTAAAAAATACAGTGATTAAAATTAAGGACCGCCTCTTTCCAAAGTTTTTATTACCTAGTTACTTACTTTTTACATGACTCCCACAAAAAGAAGAGTAAGTAGGTATTTAAGTATGTGTGTTCAGGGTTCATTTATGTTTGGATAGTGTGAGTTTCTTTATTCCACCAAAACTTCTAAATTTTGAATGTGTAGGTAAGTAGGACCATAAGAATAAATAAAAGTTTTATTTATTCTACCATAAGAATAAATAAAACAGGGGCTAATTGTCTAATTTAAAAATCTATCGCAATCGCTTTCGTTTGACAGATGGATGTGACACATCGCTGCATTTTTTGGTAAGTTTTTATTAGTGCCAAAAAGAAGCTTCAATGTATTACATCCTGAAAGCGATTGCGATAGAATTTGATATTAGGCAATAGAAAGGCTGGTTTTATTAATTCTTATGCTTGGAAAGACCGCGTTTATCAAAACTTACAAAAATTAATATTTATTTTAAACAAGCATTATTCCACTAATCCATTTATCAAAATACTTACGTAAAATTAGACGCTACAATTGTGAATGTTAATTTAATAAATTTATTTTCACACAAATTACGAGTAAGTATGTAAGTAGGTAGGTAGGTACCTATTTGTATTCGTGATTTCGTTAGTCAAATGGAAAATCCTTAGTACCTATTCGAGGGTGTCCGGTGCCTCTCCATTCCGTCTTACAATTTTTACAAGTAGATAGGTATCTTGCAGAAATAATTTGACTAGCTACATATTAAATTTTGGTAAAAACATAATTTACATGAACTTGTAAATACTTCGTAGACTTGTAAGTTTTTATAAACGGGGCAACCTGTAGCCAGATAAAATAATCAAACCTTCGATCATTTTCAAAAGTCTGTGGTAAGAGCGGATCTGTTGTCGGTAGGTAATTTTTCTAAATGCATGTTGAAGCCTCATCGTTCAAAATAATTTTGTTATCGATTGTTTTTGACCTCGCGACATTGACCGGTCCGTCCGCGGCCTTCATGGAGACAAAGTGCAAAACGATCCGTGGCTCAATAAAATAGGTCAAATGGGGTTAAACAATCGACTGCAACTGTAATCGGTTCTACATTAAGCCGTTATAATCTTGAACAATTGATCCTGTTCTTGAGCTACTGGATGTTTGGTATTGTTAATATTTTATTTCACCCTTTAAAGCCGATTATCGTAGAGGCATAGTAGGGTACCTAGGCACACCCCGGACACTCTATACAACCGCGCTGTTATAGACGGATGACGTCAGATGACGTTTTTGTACACGCGCAACTGTGTGTGTAAGCATATTTGATTCTACTATGGTAAGTCTAGGGCTACACCGTGCAGTTTGTATCGTATGAGTGGCGTTCAATTCATAATTCGAACTTTTTGGTAAATAAAGTTACGACGCAAATCTTTAAATATCAAAATAAATTGACAGTTGACAAACACGACTAAAAAGTTATGAAGCATCGCTTTGAATATCAAAATAAGTTCACATTTGACAAACACGACTAAACGAGCAGGTGGGGCGAGGTAAATGATTCTAGGGCGGGGCGGAGATTTGGTTCTTTCTGTACGGTAATACATGGTAGGCACCCGCTATTAAATCCTTATATCTATTCTGTGACCTAGGTACCATCATGCATGCATGAATACAACCCTGGAAAATTATAGCCCTGAAAACCACCACATAACCAATATAATTTTGTTCGCTTCTTTTTATGAAAAACTGCATCCACCCTCTGATCAAGCTGATTATATTGTATGTTTTTATACTTCGATACATTCGTTTCTTAGATCACAAACTGATCGTTCTAATGTACCGTTTAATGTCTTCGCAAATTATATAAAAGCAGTACAAACTGTATTTCTGGGGCCTCAATGCCGGCGATAACAAATCGGAATCGTGCTGGAGTCACATTAGCACGAGCACGGTCCCGGGTGCACGGAATCTGATAGGTAATGCCCCAACCGTAATGCTCTCCACTATAATACTACTGCCTATCTATTTCATGTTATTACGGTGGCACGGTGTACCGTGGACAGCTAATATCTGCTTCCATGATCACCGCTCCCTTAGCTATACGATAAAGCTCGCTGATCCCGCTTAACATTTCACGGAAGGACCAGCACCGCAACGCCGTACTTATTGTTTAACGTTTACTTATCTAATGCTCGCGTTGAGTAATTTGATGTCAATCCCCAACAGAAAAGCAAGGAAATGAAACGTAATTCATAAGCATTAGGTAAGACTTACAACTCAATTTCATCTTAATGCGACGCCAATACAGGGTATGTAAGGTACAAATACATTAAGCGCCGTTTAATATGACAATTTACGAGTGTGTCTAAGTAACGCTCGCGCAGCTGAATCCGTAAAGCTGGTAAGCTCGGTTGGTGATCAATTAATTGCTTAGTCGCAGGACATCTTTATGTGTCCAAACGGTTGGGTGTAAGAGGACTCGTAAGTATTAGGAGCCAGTACTCATCTGTCAACGGCATTAACGGTGTAAGCTACCTCCAAACAGATCCTACAGTAAGGATCTGGAAAATTAACTAGTTCCTAGATAATATTGCTTCTTTTCTAGACACACCCCGGACACTCCATACAACCGCGCCATTATAAACAGATGAATGACGTTTTTGTACGCAACTGTGTGTGTAGGTACTAGGTAGAGGTATAGGGCTACTGTGCAGTTTGTACTGTATGAGCGGCGTTCAATTCATAATTCGAACTTTTTGCTCAATAAAGTTACGACGCATTGCTTTGAATATCAAATAATGTTGACAGTTGACAAACACGATTAAAAAGTTACGACGCCTTGCTTTGAATAGGTAAGTACCTATCAAAATAAGTTGACGTTGACAATCACGACTAAATGAAAATGAGCACACGATTCAGCACACGAACTCGCGGGGTGGGGTGAGGTAATTGATTCTGGGGTGCTGAGAGTGTCCTTTCTGTACGGTAGTGATACTTATTATTTATTCTGTGCTCTAGGTACAGACAGTCACGCGAAACTCTTCAACGCTCACATTTTTATTATTTGACCTATAGGTGTACCTACTAGGGCATGCAAAAACCGGGTTGTTTTGTAAAACCGGTTTTTTCGGTTTTCATGAAACAAAAACCGGGTAAACCGGTTTTTTCGGGTTTTTCGGTTATTTTTAATAAAAATCAATAAAATATAAATAAAAATGCTAAAATTAGTAGATATTTGTGTCGATTCGGTTGGCAACGACTTAACTAAATTGACAGGACTAAACTAAATTTAGTTTTCCATCCTTTTCTTTCTGTATCGAAAAGAGAAGAACAGAATGCTAAAATTAAGTTTAGTCCTGTCAATTTAGTTAAGTCGTGCTAGCCGAATCGACACCATTATTTGTTTTCTTTCGTATAAATTATTCGAATTTAATTACAAATTAACGGCCATACTCAGAGACGTCAATAAAGTTTAATGCTTCATTAAAATAGTTGCTATCTCTTTCTTTTCCATAGTGATAGTATAAGACAACACGATACATTAAGCATTAAACTTAATTGACGTCTCTGAGTACGGCAGTAAGACTCATAAATAAAAAAACTGTCTGTATGTAATAATTTTATAATCAACCAATTTGTTTAAAGAAATAGGTGTCAAGTGTCCCTACAATAAAATATTTTCTATTCTTTGGGAGGTCTGCGAGCCCTCCGTCGTGGAACATGCAAAACAATTATACCTACATACTCAATACATTCAAAAAGAATAGTCTATAATGCGGTGCAGTTGTCAAAATGAAATTGTTAAAAGTTAGGTAGTCGAGTTTAATATTTTATGGTACAAAAGCACTAAACTTAAAAATCGCCTAAGTCTTTTCTTATCTACAACTCGACCAAGATAACTAGGCGAATGACAGCTACATGACGGCTAAGTTTATGACACCGTTTTAATTTGGTCGTGTTGTAGTTAGGAAAAGACTTAGGCGATCCTTAAGTGTAGTGCAGTCGGGCGTATGTATCTCCTTTTGACAATTCAGCGATTTTATGTCCAAGTAATAAAGGTCGTCAAATTATTATGTCAATGGTATCATCGTATTATTAACTCGATTGTAAGTAGGTGCGTCGGTGGAGTCAAACTGAGACAATTAATTTAGCATTTGACTATACATATATACCTACTCCAGCCTACTCACTTTACTCTTTTAAATACCTTGGAGGCTTGGACCGCCCGATCTCAAGGACAATGATGATAGAAACGGAGCGAAGGGCGTTGTCTGGTCAGGTTTGCACGCTGTCGTCAAAATAAAATGTGTTTGTGTGTATGAAGTAATTACGTTGTTTCGACCTTTTTTACACACTTTTATACGTGTAGCCTTGGGTTTAACTAGTACTCAAAGTGCTTATCACATCCTCTGAGTTCAATATAACAATGCGTTCAGGGTGCTTTTGGGGTAGCGTTGCTCCTGCAGGGCATCCGGGATATTTGCTGAGGCCAGCGTTGAATGTATCTATTCAACTATGCGCAATACTGTGCTTATTCTCTGGTGCGGAGGAGCCCCAACAGCATCCTGGACATGATTACGAGCAGACTTGACTTTTCTTTGTTAATCGTTGCTGTAGAGTAGAATATCAAGTGGCATACATTACAAAAGCATAAGTGATGTCACAAAGCCAACTTAATATGCAACACTAGGGCCACGCCCGCAAAGAAATAAAAAAATACCGTGTACACAATTTATTAAAAATCCAAGCTGAAGATCTCCCTTGCATAATATCAAAATTTAATGATTAGGTTTTTCTTGACGAAAAACAAAAAGACCGCCGTTTTTAGCTTTTTTCACCACCAAAACTGCAAACAATTATTTGTCACTGATTTCTGTGTTTATTATTAATAAAAATTGATATTTTGCCAGGGTACCCTTATTTTGGATTTTTAATAATAAATTGTGTATTTACACGGTAATTGTTTTTTGCGGGAGTGGCGCTAGTGTTGCATATAAAGTCGCCGTTATATTATTACACGCTTAACGCTTTTCTTAAGTACCATAGACAATTTAATTGACTGAAATGTATGTTGTTGAATGTATTTTTGTAGCATATTTGAGTAAAGAAGAACGTTTTAATGTAAACTGTGTGTTAAATGAAATACATAACCGAAAAAACCGAAAAACCCGGTTTTTTGACTAGAAAAAACCGGGTTACAATTTCTGTCGGTTATCCGGTTTTTTCGGTTATCCGGTTAACCGGTTTGCATGCCCTAGTACCTACTTATAACCTCCAGCGGATGCATGTATTCATCCCAAGTAGGTATAACAGCAGAAATGAACCAATAAACAATTACGAAAGGTTAACACTAACAAAATGTTCCAATAATAATTTTATTGGCACCTTTGATAGTACGGATTCACAGCGGGCGGTGAGTGTGCAGCAAGCATAGATCGTAGATCGTTAGATGAGCCCTTGCCATACTATAGCGGCCGAAAATGTGGCATCGTTGGGAAGAGTGAGCTCACTCTTCCCGCCTCAGTCGCTTGTAGAAAGCAGTGAGCGGTGCACGTTACGGCAACATTGATTGAACAACTTTGATTTATTAATTAGGTTCGTTAACCTACAAAAATGCCTTCCTGTGCGTTCAAAAAGTGTTCTAATAACACAAGAAACACAAACGAATCCAAGGGAATCACATTTCATGCGTAAGTACCGAATTATTAATTATTTTCACTGATTCCAATTAAATGAACAAATTAAAATGGTGTCCGACACGTGTTTGTATGACAGAGAGCGAATGGTTACAATTTGCACTATGAGTGAGCGAGATGACGCTGTGTCTCTTTTTTCGTCGTAATAGCATTGGTTATCTGCCAGATAAGATTGAGCTCTTGAATAACTGACCGTTGTCCGTACTAGGGGTCAAGTTTATGTAGACGTAAACAAACGAGCGTAGCCGAGCCAGCGCGCGCCCGTGTGTCGTGCGTGTGAGACGTTACGCACACAGACATATTATACTACGTGGACACTATTCAGACGCACAGGGCTATTCTAACAGTCTATATCTATGGCAGCAAGTGATTTCAATTTGTACGAAATGATTGCATAATTTGGGAAACTTTGTTCGTGTTGCATTATGAATGGTGATGGGAGAGATAACTTCCAAAACATATTGCACAATTTGTTGCAGGCGACCTTGTACGTTTCAGATCGAAAAGGAGATTTAATTTTGACTTGTTGTTGTTGTGTTGTCTGTGGACGCTTGGATGTTAGGACGGCGAATTCTCTTCTACAAAATGAAATTGGTTTACAGGAGAATTATACCTACGTTCGAAATATTAAGTAGGTACCTACGGGACGTAGAAAAATATATAAGGTACAAGGTGTTTGGTAAAGACCTTATAAAGCCGAACATGGTAGATGGGGACCATCAAACTGAACAAATTTTACTGCGGGACCATTTCTGAAATCGCGAAAAAAAAATCAGCTGTTTCATACGAAAATATCAAAAGTATGAAACAGATGTTTATTTTTTTCACGATTTCAGAGTTGGTCCCATATTAAAAGTTGTTCAGTTTGATGGTCTCTATCTACCATATTCGGTTTTAAAAGGCTTTTAAAACATATTTGCTCGTAAAGGGTCTCTTATTACGCCAATTTCAATATCGTATTGTAGGTATCTCATTACGAACTTGTGCGGTAATGTAAAGTAAAACGCACGGTTTATCAAGATGCTTCGTCTAAAACGAACGGTACTTTTTTAAATCTTAGCAAAGAGTTTTGATATCAGAAAAGAGGTCAACATTTTATGAATAAAATTTACGTTATATGATTTTTTTTTTCAATAAAAAAATTTTTGAGTATGGGTATCAAATGAAAGGCCTTGATGAGCACATTCCAAAATTATATAATTTGTTACTAAAATTTAAGAAAAAAAAAATTTTTTTTTCGATTTTTGAATATGGGTATCAAATGAAAGGCCTTGATGAGCACATTCCAAAATTATATAATTTGTCACTAAAATTTAAGAAAATTTTTTTTTTCGATTTTTGAATATGGGTATCAAATGAAAAGCCTTGATGAGCACATTCCAAAAAAATATAATTTGTCACTAAATTTAAGAAAAAAAAATATTTTTCAATTTTTGAATATGGGTATCAAATGAAAGGCCTTGATGAGCACATTCCAAAATTATATAATTTGTCACTAAATTTAAGAAGAATTTTTTTTTTCAATTTTTGAATATGGGTATCAAATGAAAGGCTTTGCTGAGCACATTCCAAAATTACATAATTTGTCAGTAAAATTTAAGAAAAAAAATTTTTTTTCAATTTTTGAATATGGGTATCAAATGAAAGGCCTTGATGAGCACATTCCAAAATGATATAATTTGTCACTAAATTTAAGAAAAATGTTATTTTTTCAATTTTTGTTTTTTTACTTTATTGTTGTTTGATTTCCTCACAATCGAAGTGAAAGGCAGAAAAATCGACCGATAAATACTTACAAGTGTATAAAAAATTTCATCATTATGGAAAACAAGCAAAAAGGCAAAGTCCAAGTTTTATTTATTTCCTCGCAAATATGTTATAAAACGTCGTATGACATACGTGCGCTTTGATAATTACAGCCTCTGCTTTCTTGTAGCCCTCGCCTACGGCTCGGGCTAGCAATATCGCCTCAGCTGTAATTTTCAACTTACCGCACTTATATCATAATGTAATATTACCAAACACCTTGTTTATGTAAGTTTTTCCTACTTACGTGAAGTCAAGATTGGATACTTTACAACAGAAAGTACCCATAGCCACTATAGCCTATAGCCCAGGACTTTTAGCAAAAATTTCAAATAAACCTAGGACTAATTCCGGCGGAAGGTTTTTGTTTTTAAAGTGTTCCTCGGGTCTCTTTGAATATATCTGGAAAGTTTCCCGTGAATCCCATCTACGCTCTCCCCTCCCGCCCCTCAAACGTCTCCCTGATTATAGTTTTATCTATTTATCTCAGAAACGGTTGAAGATAGAAGAAAGTTGTCAACGTATGATATAATTGTTATAAAATATCCAACCCATCGACACTTCAATCATTTCGATGTGAGCTGTAGTCTCTGGAATATACCTACAGACATTTCACCAAAAAAACTTCCGCCGGAATTAGTCCTAGGTTTTTTGCTGGGCTACTAGCTTTGTGTTGATGACAACAACGTTGAACCATAGGTACCCGCAGCAATAACGTTAGAACAATAGGTAGACTAATAATACACTTCCTGTGTGATTACCGTTCGCAGGCGGAGCTTTACGGCAAGCTTGCATTTTAATTCCGCACGCAACACAACAACAGGAAGCTTTCGTCTTGTGTAATTTGAGCTTACGCTGTATGAGAAACGGTAGGTAACTAGGTAGTAAATAAATTGTGATGGATGAAAAATTAATGCTCCGTTATCACAAAGTCGCTTTGTTTACACCATTTATATATCTTAAATAAAAAAATAAATAAATAAAATAAAATTATTTTATTTCAGTTCAGACCAATGGCCCATATTAAGAAAATTACAAGTTCCAAAGTTCCAATTCATAAATACATTTCATTCAAAATTCATTAAATAAATAAAAAATATAAAATCAATTTAAAATCAAATATGTTAGTAACAATTGACTTAACAGCTATGTTAGTAACTAAAATAACAATCTCATCTTACTACGGAGACTCACTGGCCTACACGTATAACATGCAGTTCAGTGAACCTCCGGAAGACAGCTGCGTCTATCCTGTCCTCTATCATCTTCAGGATCGTGTTGGTGCTTCCTCTAACCTTGCCCACTAATGACGATGACTTCTTGCGCATAATGGCATAGAAATCATCGACATGCGCATCTGCGAACATACCTGACGCGCTACAAAAACGAGGAAGCCACAACAGGGCCCTGAAGGTATTATTATACTGGACTCGTAGGGCATTATACGATTTCAGGGTAAAGTCAGTCCATAGACCACAGGTGTAGAAACTCTGACAGTACGCTCTGAAAAGTGTAATCTTGACTGCAGTGGTACACCTCATGAATCTACGAGCCAACATAATTATTACCTCGTATCGACAATGCCCTACGCTTCCGTTCAATGTCCTGAACATCTTTTAAGTCCTCAGTAACAATATGACCAACAAGGTACCTAAACTGAGCAACACGCCTTAGAGGTACACCATTTAGATAGATTAGTGGTATACAGGCAGGTTCTTTTATTTTACCCTACTACTCTTCTTTTCGTTGTACCTTAAGCCATGTCGCTCAGCATAGTCCTTACAATGGTCCAACAGTTTCCTCAAACCGTTGATCGAAGGGCTGAGCAGCACCATGTCATCGGCATAACTAATATTATTAACACTTATATTGTCAATGCGACACCCAACATTCATGCTGCTCAGCTCTTCGATCAACTTGTTCACATATAAATTAAATAATCTGGGTGAGGTTAATCCACCCTACCTCACTCCACAGCTTAGGACATATTCATCAGATTGGGAGTTTGCCCATTTTACCACATTCTGCTGCTCACTATACCAATGAGAAAAGATACCAATTACTTCAGGAGATATGCCTACCTCCTTAAGCTTTGACCAGAGAATATTGTATGACACCAGATCAAAGGCCTTTGACAGGTCTAAGAAACAGGCATACACCGGTGTTTCTCTCTTGATATAGTAATCAACAGTATATTTAAGTGATAAAATAGCACTCTCGGTTGATAGACCCTCCCTGAAACCGAACTGAGAGTCATGCAACTGTATCCGGCTACTAAGGTGAACATCTAGTATTCTATCCAGGACTTTAGCAATGACTGTTGCAAGTGAGATCGGTCTGTAGTTGGATCTATCAGCCATATCACTGGACCGGTTCTTAAGCAGAGGGATAACTAAAGTCCTCATCAGATCTGCTGGCACTGGCAGGTATGAGTGTCTCACACAAAAAGTAAACAACATAGCTAGAACTCTGTTTATGTGTGGCCCCGCATGTCTTAAGAACGGCTGGACCGATTTGGATGAAATTTGGCTGGTAGACAAATCTGTCTACAAATCAGAACCTGGGGCACGGAATAGATATAAGTGCCTGGATTATTATCAACAGAGGTAGCGGTTATTTCAGATGATTTTATCCAATTTAAACACGTCTTTGGGTGAATCTCCGAATTTCTTAGGTACCTACTTCCTGCGTCATTGTCGGCCTCGGCACCGGAAAAATTTGTCAAAGTCCAATGCATCACAAGGAATACAATTTACTTAAATCAAAAATATGCCATCATTGAGTACAATAATAAATTGTATTAATTTGCATATTTTTGATTTACTCCTTGTGATGATTGGATTTTTAAAATTTTTTCGGGTGCCAAGCCAACAATAACGCAGGAAGTAAGAAATTCGGAGATTCACCCCTTTCATCATCGATAATAATTTTGGGCACCTTAGCTAGGTGCCCAAAATATATATAATTTCTACTTTACCTGGCACAATATTTGGCTGTTTTTTAGAAGTACCTAGGACTTAGGTAGGTACTTATTCTAGGTATCGTTGAGGAACGACTTGTACAGATTTTTTTATTCTTGTGCGTTCTTCCGCGGTGAGCTTGCAAATTGCTTCAAAGGCCGAACAGAGTGATTTAATGAATTTGTTAAATAATTTGTTATTTAAAATATTGTTTTACTTAACAGGTCACCTCACCGGTGACCTTTTTCTTTTTTCCCCAAAGGAATTTTTCGTTAATTTTTGATATTGTGTATGAAATCTGAAATGTTCTACAAACGTTTTTATTTTTGTAAAATTTGTTTTTAGTGTTTCATTCATGAATTTTAAAAAATATGTTTGTTGGTGGCGTCTAAGGTGTTAATAATTTTCATTTTAATACGCTGAACATTTTTGTGCCTAGGTACCACCTACCTACCAGCGGCATTTATCGTTACAGAAATAAAAGGCTGACAAAAAACAATCCCACACATTTAAAAGGACCTTTCATATGTTAAACAGATCGTTCTCAGAGGAGGGAGATGCTATCACTCAATGTTATTGAGTGCGTTTATTGGTTCCATCAATATTGGGTCATTTCGATACGCTCAAATCTGGAGCCTTACCACGAATTTTTATTGCCCATTAGGTACCTACACTATCCATACTTACTGCTTTAATATTATAAATGCGAAAGTCCGTTTGTTTGTTTGTTTGTTACGCCTTCACGTCTCACAGTGGGGCCAAAGTGAGTGATTTGCGGCGGAAATTATAATTATTTATAAAAACCTTTTTAATGAGTTGAATATCTTATAACTGTTGTTACCATGTCATTTTGAACCTACTAGCGAACGCAACGCGGTTTTACCCAAGGGACTTTCTTCTTACAAACTTTACAAAGGAACTTTACACTTATAATATTTCTTAATTTTACTTTTATAGCAAACAGTATCTATTTATATTTTATTTATCGTGTTCTTTACTGCACTGAATTAAAAATAAAAAAACTTTCTATGGAAATAACAAATTTATAAGAATCTTCATCAGATATCGGGTATTCTGAAATTTCTGAATTGTTTTCGGATATTGGACAATTAGGGTTGGAAAATAGTTTGATAGCTTTACTATCAAATGGATATACTTTAGATTTCTTTGTGACCCTCTGGCTCGTAATAACTAGGTCTGATGATATCAACATTCTATTAAAATTGTCGGTCGATTCACGCGGAGAAAGACTTTTTTCAATATGTCTGCAGTTGCATGGTCACCAGAAGCGCGAGCATTCATTTGAGCAGCAAAAACTAATTCACTTGTTGAAGATTCCCTCAATCTAATTTCTCTTTCCCGTTTCTTTCCCGATCACTCAAAGAATCAAAACCTATTTGTGGACGACCAGGTCTGATGGAATGTACTTGTGAATACTTTTTGAATGTCATTGTTTCTTGAAGCCATTACGATTCGTTTCTTTCAAATACTGACTTTGTGCGGTTACACTTTGCCCATTTATATTTGAAATCCGATTTGAAATGAGACATTGTTTTTTTTAGCTCAACTAAATGATTATTATTAGGTACAATTAGTTTTTAAAACAAGGTAGTTCAGAACTTCTTCCATCTTCTTATCAAAATTTTTGAATTGACTGTTAAAATATACTTCACATAACTTCTCTTTAGTGCACGAAAATGATGACATCTTGACCCTACAAAGAAAATCATTTTTTCATGTGGTGAACCCCTATTTTCAGTTGGAATAACTTAGTAATGTAAATTAAGAAACCACCCGATATTACAAAAAAAATAAAAAAAAATATTTTAGGCAAACATCGCGAACATTTTTATTAATTTCTGGTAAGCCAGTAAACCAATTTACAATTTTAATAGGTAATTATATTCCGATGTTTGCCTAAACAAAAAATGTGGCCAATCTAACATGTAACTTATTTTTTTTAAGACCCCTGCCAGTCTAACCCTGTTATTTTCTATAATACTTAGCTAATCGACTGGTTTTAAGTATAATAAAAAATTAAATACCTATAGGTATCAGAAAATCACCAACCTTAAAGAGCACCAATACAGTTAACTATTAATATTAAAAGCTAAAAGAAAGCAAAACACTAGAATTGAAGGAATGATGTTTGTCTTATGCACGAAATTATAAACTTAGACGGTTTGTTGTTACCAATGTGTCATCAGTAAGTGACTAAAACAGGTCATATCCGATGTAGTACACATTCAACTGTAGTAAACAACCCGCTTTTTATAAATCTACCCACATTTTAAAAAATCCACTTCTCGCCGGTTGTTCCATATACGTGGCCCCACAGTGCGTCTTAACTACTGAACCGATCATCTTGAAATTTTGCATACACGTTGTCAGAGGTACAGAGTAGGACATGGGGTACCTTTCATCCCGAAAAAAAGGGTTGTTCCCGAGGGATAGCAAAAAACTTTCCACGCAGACGAAGTCGCGGGCGGCCGCTAGTCATTTCATAAAACGACATAAAGTAGGTAGGTAGTGTAGGTACCTCCTACCTACTTACTTATTTTATTAGCATAAAACATTATTAATATCATCAGCATAGACTATCATTGATCATCAGACATTTTTTTAGAAGTCATTTGTAGCGATTTTTTGTGAGAATGTGAGTGACAATAGTCATTATAGTCGCTCGCCACCTACCTACCTAATTATCGAATAGTAATTTGCTAATGACTCGACTCGACTACCCGAAAAAACTGAATGACGCCATTTTGCAATTAATTGTTACTAAAATACATCTAAAATGTATGAAAGAATTAGGAATACAATAAAAAAAAACATTACTCCCCTGTCGAAAACAAACTAAAAAGTTAACTAAAATATTCATTGATTATTTATATGACGTTTGGCGATGTGATTTTATTAGATAGGTAGAATGTATTGATTTGAGAATAAGACATTTTGGGAAATTAATTCCCATAGGTAAGTAGGTACCTACCTACGTACATGGTACAGCTATGTCATTTTGAGAATTTGTTTGGCATTGATTTGGCATTGTGTTGTGCGCTGTTGTGCGCCTAGTCCGTCTTGTTTTCACAACATGAATTATTGTAGAGTTCATGGTAGGGGCTTAGTTTAATCTCACGCATGTGGGGTAGGCTTTGATATTCAAATTGGTGTTGAGATCGCGCCTGTCATCTGCGGCCATAATGAGGCGGGAATGACAAACTACCCTCTTTCTTTAACGCCCACTATACGGTCAATATAATAAGGAACGGGGGGCTTTGGAACGGTAATTGTAAGTAGGTACCTAGTATAATGTAGTTGTTACCGACATCAGTGTATATAGGAACTTTTAGTGTAGGTAACATCTTAAAAGAGTATAATATTATCTTCACTAATTGAAACTGCCTATTTAGCTAACTAAAAACTAAAATAAATGTTTGTATGATTTTAGAGACAAATATTATAGAAACTGGACATTCGAAAATATGTGAAAAATGTATCCTCATGACTTTCCAGCTCCATGCATAGACGATGATATTCCCATATTCTTCTCTTCTTGTATTGATATCATGAACCCAAATTCTTTTGTTTCGCCTTAAAGCCAAAAGCAGTACGAATTCTTCTTCATCCGAGTCCGTGTCGTCCGACATCTTGCAGCCTACTGCCTGCCTAACCCTGCTTCTGACCTGCTCTGCTTCTGACCCGCGTTTGGTTTGCCGAAGCCTTAAGGTGATTAGCGCCCTCACAGTGGCGGCCCCATCTTAAGGTGGTTCGATGAGCTCAGTAGCGCCACCAATAAAAATAAATCAATTACGTTTTATCAAAGGCTTAGATTAAAAGATTTGATAATTTTACGCAAATAGAAGAGTAAAGTAAGAGTAAAGTGCAATATTTAAATATTTTTTCATGACCTCAAATATAAGCAATAAGTTATGAATGTCGATATTGCCAAAAGTGGCCACATTTAGCAATATCGACATTCATCTTAATATATAAAATCGTAAACTGAATGACTGACTGACTGACTGATCTATCAACGCACAGCCCAAACCGCTGGACCTAGAGACTTGAAATTTTGCACACAGATACTTTATACAGTGTAGGCATCCACTAAGGAAGGATTTTTGAAAATTCCATCCCTAAGGGGATGAAATAAGGGATGAAAGTTTGTATGAAAGTCCCTCAGTTTTGAAGCTAGAATCTTCAAATTTTGTGTTTAGGCTGACGATTGAAAATTAATAAATACGGGTCTCAGCGTTTTTCAAAATTCTACCCCCGAAGGGGTCAAAAGGGGGATGAAGTTGTGTATTAAAGAAAATCCTTCATTTTCGAAGTAAAAATCGCTAAATTTATAATTTAGGCATAGATAGAAATCTAAAGCAACGTATATTGTTTTTGTTAGGATTTCAACTCCAAAGGGGATGAAATGGGGGTGAAAAGGGTTAAAAAAACCTAAAAATAGATATGGATGTCGTTATCGGGGTTTTGTGGGATGACGATTGCAAAAATGACATTTATTTTGAAGTCCAACCACGGTGGACATGATTTAACCCCTAAAGGGGTGAAAATGGGGTCCAAATTTTGTATGGAAAATTAATATAAAATAGACATTACAACTTTAAACTTCGTAGGAGCACATCTCAAAATAAATAGGCAAATATATATTTTGTTATTTTGAAAATCAACCCCTTAGGGGGTAAATGGGGTGAGTAAACATAAAAATCGATAAAGATGTCGTTATTGGGGTTTTCTGGGATGACGATTGCAAAATTGACATTTATTTTGAAGTCCAACACGGTGGACATGATTTAACCCCTAAAGGGGTGAAAATGGGGTCCAAATTTTGTATGGAACAATAATATAAAATAGACATTACAACTTTAAATTTCGTAGGAGCACATCTAAAAATAAATAGGCAAATATATATTTTGTTATTTTGAAAATCAACCCCTTAGGGGGTAAATGGGGTGAGTAAACATAAAAATCGATATAGATGTCGTTATTGGGGTTTTCTGGGATGTCGATTGCAAAAATGTGTGTCATGACACATATGGACCTGGACCTGGACATGCACATCCAGGGAACGGGAACGGGAACCGGAACGGGCACGGGCACGGGAACGGGAACGGGAACGGGAACGGGAACGGGAACGGAGCGGAACGGAACGGAGCGGAGCGGAACGGAACGGAACGGAACGGAACGGAACGGAACGGAACGTGAACGGACCGGGAACGGAACGGGAACGGAACGGGAACGGACCGGGAACGGAACGGGAACGGGAACGGAACGGGAACGGAACGGGAACGGAACGGGAACGGAACGGGAACGGAACGGGAACGGAACGGGAACGGAACGGGAACGGAACGGGAACGGAACGGGAACGGAACGGGAACGGAACGGGAACGGAACGGGAACGGAACGGGAACGGAACGGGAACGGAACGGGAACGGAACGGGAACGGAACGGGAATATAACGGGACGGGAACGAGAACGAGAACAGGATGGGAACGGGACAGGAACGGGATGGGAACGGGAACGGAAGGGGTACGGGACGTTTACGGGACGGGAACGGAACGGGAACGGGAACGGGAACGTTGAACGGGGAACGGGAGCGGGAGCGGGAACGGGAACTGGAAGCCTTGTGCGAGGCCCGCCACACGCAGTAAATGTCTTGCCTCGCGAGGCAGCGCGCTTGATGGGGACTCGCCTAATCGCGTAAAAATGGCTGGCCGGATCCTGGTCGAAGGTTCCTTAAAAGGATTTCGTCTAATATCCACGCGGACGAAGTCGCGGGCAGAAGCTAGTAACTTATATTGCTTATATTTGAGGCCATGAAAAAATATTTAAATATTGCACTTTACTCTTCTATTTGCGCAAAATAACTAAAACTTTTATTCTAAGCCCTTGATAAAACGTAAATGATTTATTTCCATTGGTGGCGCTACTGAGCTCATCGAACCACCATAATTAAATTTATTGCAGACTTGCCGAGGTTCGAGGCATTAGCCAGTACGACAGCCCCTGGGTGACTGAAGGATCCCCAATTTACTAGAACAATTATTGCTCCAGCCGGTCCGGCCTAGCGAGACGACCTCGAGAGCGGTTTTGTCGTTGAAATGTCAAGAAGACAAAATCTTTGTCGGGTTCGTTATGCTAAAATCTTAGATACCTAATTGAAGGCTAAAAGGGGGAACGGGGAAAAAAAGGGGGAACGTGAACGTGATACAATAGATGAACTTTAAGATACAAAAGTAATTTTAGTTGGAAAGTGCGTAACTAGTCCGATCCGAGTGCAGAATGCGCATTTTATTTGAAAGCATGACATGGACAGATCGAAATTCTGATAATGCACATCTATCGATGTTATCTGCATACCAAGGTAATATATCAATTCGTTCCGAGCAGCTTTTGTTTTTGTTGGCTTGCGCCTATTGCATAATTCATTGTTTTGGTTTGGAACAGGAATGCTTTTGTTGTGAAGTTAAATTCTCTATCACTAAAGAGTAGGGTTAGTTGGCTAGCTTAGGTATACTAGCTAAACAAGAGCCAACACGGTATACGGTCAGCAACGAAAGTAGCATAGCACTTTAATAAAGTTGGTTTGTAGAAGAAAATGAGGGAATTTAAAAGAACAAAAATTGGACTAAAAACATTAAAACGGACTAGCAGAAGGGTGAATCTCCGAATTTCTTACTTCCTGCGTCATTGTCGGCACCCGAAAAAAAAATTAAAAATCCAATGCATCACACAGTGCATCACAAGGAATAAATCAAAAATATGCCATCATTTACATTAGAGTACAATAATAATTTGCATATTCTTGATTTATTCCTTGTGATGCATTGGATTTTTTTTAATTTTACGGGTGCCGACAATGACGTAGGAAGTAAGAAATTCGGAGATTCAGCCAAAAACAGACTAAAAAGTAAAAAATATGTTTTCTTAAACTTTATTTTTTGCATTCACAATGCTATTTTTATATTAAGGTAGCATAAAACGGTTTTGACGCAGATCGTCACTTTCGCAAATGGTCACATTCGCAAAACGTCACTTTCGCAGAATGTCATTCACAATTTTCACATATAGGAGAAAAAAAGAAAAAATGCCGAATGACATTCTGCGAAAGTGACCATTTGTGAAAGTGACGATTTGCGAAAGTGACCATTTGCGAAAGTGACCAAATGGTCACTTTTCGCGAAAGTGATCAAATTTTTAGCGATGACCATTTGCGAAAGTGACGATCTGCGTCAAACCCATAAAACTCCTTTAACAAATATAATTGAAAAATATTAGAAAAAATCGACTCACCCGTAGCAGCTCAGACGGGATCACGGGACTCGAACCCGCACCCTTAGGATTCCGGCCCAATGCACTAACCAATTATGCTACCGAGTCGGTAGCGGGAGTGGCGAAATTTTCTAATATTTTTTTACCGTATAAATATGCAGGCAGTCTCAAAGGAGACCATAAGAATTTATTTAAATAAAATTGTTCAAAATCTTATTTGTGTTTTATTTATTAGAGCAATAATACATAAATGGTTATCGACAACCTAAAATGGACTTAGTGCATCTCTAAAATTCACGCACACGTTAACAAATTTACAAACACCGGCTCGTCACTTTTGGTGTCGCAGCCAAGCGAACTCTGTTCGTCTATTCCAGTGGAATATTTAGTTTATGGTAGGTACTTACCTACAGAAATTTTAAACCGAAAAACGTGGGGCGCATGCTAAAGACAATATGGATGATTGATGAAGATTTCTGATGCATTTGGTGAGTTCTTTCAGTCAGTGTTCGAAGAACCATCGCTTGATTCTGCTGCATCCACTGCACTATGTCCTACATCTGGTGACTCTGTTATCGATAACCACATTAACACGGAAATTGTTAAAAAATATTTATCTCGTCTGGATGAATCAAAGGGAAGCGGCCCTGATGGTATACACCCAGTTTTTCTGAAGCGATGTCGAGAGCTTCTCGCTAAACCAATTTCCAAATTGTTTGTATCCTCTTTATCGTATGGTATATTGCCAACGACCTGGAAGCGTTCGCTAGTAGTCCCTTTTTTAAGGCAGGAGACATAAGAAATGATAAAAGAAATTACAGAGGAATATCAAAATTATCTATCATGCCTAAACTGTTCGAAAAAAATATTTATAATACACTTTTCCCCGCTATTAGGCCACTCTTAGTTCCACAGCAACATGGTTTTATAGACAAACATTCAACTGAATCAAATCTTTGCGAGTTTCTTGATGACGTTGTCGTTACCATGGACGGAGGATCTCAGGTGGATGCCGTGTATACCAATTATTCTAAAGCTTTTGACAAAATTTCCCACTATTTATTAATATCTAAAATTGAATACATCGGTATACCTACACGGCAATCTCCTCAGATGGCTCACATCTTACCCTCGTGATCGGACTCAAGCTGTTGCGGTGAAGGGTTTCACCTCCACTTATGTGCCTATAACGTCGGGCATGCCTCAGGGGTCGCATCTCGGTCCGTTATCCTTAATAATATTATAAATGCGAAAGTCCGTTTGTTTGTTTGTTTGTTTGTTACGCCTTCACGTCCTAACTACTGAACCGATCATCATGAAATTTTGCATAGACGTTGTCAGGGGTCCAGAAAAGGACATAGGGTACTTTTCATCCAGAAAAAACGTAGGTACAGTTCCCGAGAGATAGCAAAAAAACTGTCCACGCTGACGAAGTCGCGGGCGGACGCTAGTTATTTAATATATTCATTAATGATGTTGTTAACGTTCTCCAAAATTAAAAAATATTACTCTATGCCGATGACACAAATTTATCGTGAAATTAAATCCCTCTCCGATTGTCATTTACTCCAGGAAAATTTAGATCGCCTCGCTCAGTATTGTTTGGACTATAAAATAAAATTAAACGTAGACAAATGTCACATAATAACATACAGTAGGAAAAAACAACCCATAATTTATAGTTATAATCTTTTAAATAATAATCTTCATAGAACGACCAAGATGCGAGACCTAGGTGTTCTCCTTGACAGTGAGCTACATTTTACCTCGCATATTAATAAAATCACGGCTAAGGCTTACAGGATGCTCGGATTTATCTTTCGTCAGAGTTCTGATTTTAAATATCCTGCACTCTAGTATTATTGTATAATGAATTTGTAAGATCTGTTTTGGAATACGCATCAACGGTTTGGAATCCACAGTATTTGACGCATATTGACTCTATTGAACACTTGTACTATTATGTATTCTGTGATTGAACGTATTCAAAATAAGTTCATCAGACGCATGAAATGTAAATACCCTAATTTTAGTACGGACATGATCACACCCCTGAGACAGCGAAGAGATCAATTATTTCTTTTCAAAATTATAAATAATATGGTTGACTCGATTTATCTTACCAGCTTAGAATAATTACACCTAGAAGCCGTGTTCGCGTATGCAAAGTGAGGCAACTTATACTGAGCCAAAATGGCTCAGTTTTCAGATTTATATCCTTCATACGTTACCTAATCGTAACTAAAGTCCAATAATATAATAATTAATCTCTTTATGGTAGGGAAATTGAAACTGTTTTGTACTTATTAAGTATGATTATGTAATAATGGACAATAAAAATCTGAAAACGGCGCCATTTTGGCTGTTTTAGTTGCCTCACTTTTGACAGCGCGCTTTGTAGGGAATTATCGTTCTAGGTGTAATTATTCTAAGCTTACCAGTAAGATATTTTATAATTAATGCAAAAAGTTTTGCTTGAGATCGACGAAAACCTTTGCTCCGCCTTATTGTCGCACCAATAGGGAATGTCCGAAAAAAATCAAATTGGCTGAATATTTTTCTATTGGTAGGAATAAGGTCCCTTAGTAATAGAAACAAGTTTCAGAATTTTCGGTTGGGTAAAACAGTTTTTAAAAATCAAAGTCTCTTCGACTTCACAAATGTATGAAAGTAACAGCAGAATGGAGATTATACCTTTGCCGCTAACTGCCACAAACACAACACGTATTTAAAAAAAAAGTTTTGACATTTTGTCTTGAAACTTTTTTTTAATACCATGTTGTGGTTGTGGCAGGGGTTGGCAAAGGTACAATCCCCATTCTGCTGTTACTTTCATGCATTTGTGAAGTCGAAGAGACATTGATTTTTTGAAATTTATTCTATTACTAAGGGACCTTATTCCTACCTATAGAAAAATATTCAGCCAATTTGATTTTTTTCGGACATTCCCCATTATGCCAACAACCGTTTCTCTGTAAGATCTTGTAGTTCTTATGATAAGGACTATCATTATATCGACATTTTTCCCTTAGTTTTCAAAAGTTTAAAAAGTGTATTATTACAGCTGATCAACATGTCAACGTTAGGTATATAATGTCTTTATTTACATCACTTGACTATGTCGTGTGTTAATTTTCCAATGGTTTGCTTGTGAAAAGTTATATATAATTCGTTAACTTATATAGTGTATACTCAACTTTTGTTTTACATTAATTTCTCTCAGTGGAAACTGTGTTGTATTGGCATTATTGTATTAGCATTATGTTTAAACAAACATAATGCTTTCCATTCATATGTATAATTTTGAGCTGTATGTTTCCCTTATCCAATAAAATAAAAAATAAATGATAAATTTTACAAAATGCGCCCCACGTTTTTAGGTTTAAAATTTCTGTAGATATATGAGTATACGAGTATAAATTTAATAGAGAATATAAATTTTATATAGATTTAAATAGTTAAGAGATATATAAATTTGTGTAGAAACTTATATTAAATCAAAAAAGCTTTATCTCCTTCCCTTACAAAAATCCAAGAAGGCTCCCCTTCTTAAAATGATCTAAAGGTTCCTTAATGCTCTAAGAAGGGTTCAGAAGGTGCACTCTGCCAAAGGATATCCCTCGATCACCAAACGCCGTATGTTGTACTTTCATGTCGTGAGGAAATGCAACTATTTTAATGGGGTCGATGCAATGACTTTGTAAGCCAGTGTAGAGAAATAAATAACAAACAAAACTGATACTAATAAATATAAGTAATGCTAAAAATCATGCTGTGTTGAGTAAATTCCTGAGCTTTAGAATAAATTTAAAAATAAAAATGACCAGTGTTGCCAGACCGTGGGCAATTGCCCACGCCATGGGCAATTTTCAGACTTTTTTGAAAAAAGGGCAAAAAGGGCGGAAAGGTCTTGGAACGGGTTAAATATGGGCAATTTTGGAAATCACGGAACTCACTAACCAGAAACAACATGAAAACACCTGGCACAACGTACCAAAACCCAAAATCGCAGCTTAGGTTGGGTATCTATAGACGTTTCTTCCTATAGAACCATCTAGGAACGAAGCCTAGCACCTGCGTTTAAGATTTCGCAGATAAAAACTGTTTTACCGATGTAAATCGACTGGGCGCTAACATTTTTTCCAAAAAAATTCGGTCGGCTATAGTCGCCCAGACGTTTAAATGGCTAAAGGGCGGGAGCTTTCGAAAAATTAAGATTGTTCTAGGTACAAAGCGTGTCAAAATACGATAGTTTCCCCTACATGTCGTTGTTTTAACGATTATGGGCGATTTTGTGTCAGAAAGGGCAATTTTAACAACATGTGTGGGCAAGAGTTTTGGCAGCAACACTGAATGACATTTCGTTTGACGTTGACATTGACAACGATCATACAGCACAAATTATATTCTCTTTGGCCGCGTTCCGAATCACGCTTACAGCACTATGAGCGCGCTAACGCCCGGACCGGTTCATGCTAACAACGCTCACGTGAGTTGAAGTGACGTCACAGATGACGTCATCGCAAGTGCTAACGACGCTCAGCGTATTCTACCAAAGCACTGTGAGCGTTGTTGGTGTAGCTGTCAAACTTCCTTGTCAAAGTTCATTCTTGTTAAAATTTTTGGTTATTATTTGTGATTTTTAGAAAAGATGGCTGAATTTATTGATCTGCAGGTGTTTTGCGAAGCTACGAACGAAATACTTATAATAAATTGATGTTGAGAGAGCTAGCAGTGGTAATAAGTATTTTGAAAATTTGATGGTTTATAAATTGGTAAGTAAATAACTGGTCAGAGGGAAGGAACTTGATTCATATTCATTATTGCCTTTGTATTTACTTATCCCATAAGTAAATTTAATATTTACTTTATCGAGATAACACCTTTTGGAGGTTACGTTGTTAAAAACAATCCAACGTTAGCGGTGTGAGCGCTCTCACGAGCGGTCCGAATCAATAGTATCGTGAGCGTGCTGACAGCGTGCTAATGATTTGGACCGGTGTACAATGACGTCACACGCTGTGAGCACTGTTGGATGTATTCTGTGCTGTTGGCGTGATTCGGAACGCGGCCTTTGTTTGGCACAACCGAGAAGCGAATTGTACTGTTGTTATTTATTTACCGGTTTATTTATTTTGTATTAGTGAGTGGATAGTATTGTTAAAAAATACTACTTTCGTTAAAGTAGGTAATGTGCATTATCTATATTACTGAAAGTGTTAAAATATAGTTTGTAAAATGTCTAACCTAAATGCTAACGTTGTGGATGAAATTGTGAAGAAATGCTTAGATATCTATATGAAACTTCCCAAAAATGGAAAACCTGTAGAAAAGGAATGGACTGTTCTATCTTGTGTGTTGCAATTTGATAAAGTTACTTCTTGTATGGAAGTAGTTTCTTTAGGAACTGGTACTAAATGCATTGGGGCCACAAAAATGTCACCAGCAGGAGATTTGCTGAATGACAGTCATGCTGAAGTGATTGCAAGGCGAGGCTTCCTTGTTTACCTTTACGATAATATGTTTAAAGCTTTGGAAATGAAAAATTCAATACTCACACTTGAAAACTGCAAGTTTAAGTTAAAAGACAATATTGAATTTATTTTTTACTCTTCTCAATTGCCTTGTGGTGATGCAGCAATAATGCCGGTCATGCCGGAATCTGTAGATGAAGAAAATTATGGGAAAGTGGTTAATTTGTATAAACGACAAGCGGAGGAAGACTTTTCTGAAATAAGTGTAAAGAAACAAAAGTTAGACTGTGATGACATTCATAGGACGGGAGCTAAATGTCTGCCTAATAATGAACAAGATTTGAAATGTGCGGGTACAAATTACCATGTGCTCGGTCAGGTGCGGACTAAGCCCGGTCGAGGGGACAGAACTTTGTCAGTATCTTGTAGTGATAAAATAGCGAGATGGATACATTTAGGTATACAAGGTGCTCTGATAGACATGTTAGTAACAGAACCAATATATTTGACACATTTTATTTTTGGTGGTGGTGTGCCTTACTCTGTGGAGTCATTGAAAAGGGCATTTTTGAAAAGGAATTTTAAGAGTTCACCAATAGTTTTGGATAATGTACCTAAGTTTTATCAGTCTTCAATAGTTTTTCCTCACATTAAGAATGATATTAATAACAGAGCTGCTCCAGGAAGCATAATTTGGATTAATTTGAAAAACATGTAAGTATAAATCAAATGTTGTTATTAGAGCTTAATTCAAAGAAACAATAAATACACATAGGTACTATCAGGGCTCTATCACTCCACGCGCGAGTACGAAGCGCTCGGCGTCCTCTGAGAGGACAAATTTCATACATCAGAAAAGATAAGACCTACACGATACAAAGAGAGGCAACTACTAAATAGGGCATGCAGAACCGTGTCCGGTTCCAGGATTTTGATACCCGGTTCTCGTAGACAGTTAGAACCGGGGGAACCGGTTCCACCGGTTCCAGCAGGTTTTTTTTTATTTTTTCATTTAAAAGTTGTAAATCATAGATAATATGACAGGATTGGCAAATATTATAAGAAGTATGAAATAAAATTGTTTAAATTTTGTCTAATCAACAATTATATTTAGAACTTTTATATTAATTCAGTCTTCATTAGTAACAAATCAGTACTAATTTAGTTACTTCCCCTTATATTTTTTGTATATTAACTTATTAGTCTTAGAAAACCAAAATCATCGAATAATCTTTTCATTTAACACTTCAAAAACATAAATTAATAAAATAAAAAAAAATGAAACTTATTAGAACATACTCGTATTAATAAAGTTAACAAAAGAGTCGAAAAACGTAAAGAAAGAAAAAGTCTTTAGAATATTCGCGTTTTTGTACCCGTACGTATTTTATCCTCAGCCAGCAGGTTAGTTGTAGTTAATCTCAATCTCAATCTTAAGGGCGTTCGTTACGTTAAGCGGTATCCCGCCGCGTAAACACGGCGCGGGAATATAGATTACTGGTTTTCTGACGGACAGATGCTTGCAGTGCATGAGTAAGCTCTAATCTATCTAGGTTGACCTCTCGCACTCCCGAGGCGTCTCGTTTCCAATCTGTGAATGTAGGCGCGCTCTGAGCGCAGATGTTGGGACCCGAAAGATGATGAACTATGCCTGGTCAGGTTGAAGTTAGGGGAAAACCTGATGGAGGACCGTAACGATTCTGACGTGCAAATCGATCGTCGGAACTATAGGGGCGAAAGACTAATCGAAACATCTAGCTAGGAGGTGGTTCCGTTCGATGTTTCTCTCAGAATAGGGAATCTCATCGGGTAAAGCGAATGATTAGCATAGTCAACATTGGTGCTGACACGATGACACGACCTCAACCTATTCTCAAACTATAAATGGGTAGAGAGCCCCGGCTTGCTTGAACGATGAAGCCGGAGATCTGATGACGGTGCCAAGTGGGCCAATTTTAGTAAGAGCAGAACTGGCGCTAAGTGATAAACCAAACGTAGTTAGTGCTAAGGCGCCTAAGCTCATGAAAGGCGTTGGTCACTCATGAAGTCATGACAGCAGGACGGTGGCTATGGAAGTCGGAACCTGCGAAGGAGTGTGCAACGACTCACCTGCCGAAGCAGCCAACCCTGAAAATGGATGGCGCTAAAGTGTTTTGCCTATACACTACCGTTACGGTCATGTGAGGCGTGTACGCAAGTGCATGTCATTAAGCCGTAACGAGTAGGAGGTGCGCGGCGGAGTACAGAAGTGTCTAGGCGTGAGCCTCCATTGGCGCAGTTCTTAGTGGTAGTAGCAAATGGCCCTGGAGGACATGAAGAAGGGTTTTGCGTGAACAGAGTAGTTGCTCGCGAGTCAGTCGATCCTAAGATCAAGGAGAGATGTTATGTCTGCCAAGTTATATTGTTCAACAAATTCGTTATCATCATCCGTAGCCGTGGTTTTCTTGTAAAAGACGTCTGAAAGGGCTAGCAGAATTGTTTTTTTGCCAATTTTTATCATCATGCTGCACCCACCTGTGGTTTCTTCATATTCACAGTTTGAATTTAAAAAATAATGTAATCATTTTCAGTTATTTTAAGAACCGGGGGAACCGGGTTTACTCCTTCCGGAACCGGTTCTGTTTATACCTTCAAAGAACCGGGTATACCCGGTTCTGCGGGTAGAACCGGGTGCATGCCCTACTACTAAATGAATGTTTTGGAGTGAAGAGAGCGCTGTGCGACCTGAATTGAACTTTATTGTGTCGGAGCAAGCGTCACAATTAATTAAACAATTTTGCAGAGTGCAACTTCTGTACGTTAGTACTATTATCTATTCTGTGGTACTACTAAAGACACAGACTATCTACCCGCCCTTGCTTCGCTTCGGTGTATTGTGGAATTTGAACACCATGTATTATACATATAAACCTTCCTCTTGAATCACTCTATCTATTACAAAAAACACATCAAAATCAGTTGCGTAGTTTTAAAGATTTAAGCATACATAGGGATATAGGGACAGAGAATACATAGGGATATAGGGACAGAGAAAGCGACTTTGTTTTATACTATGTAGTGAAGTGATGTGTTCTACTGTATGTATGAGTTATATTAAGCATTAACAAACAAAATAATATAGAGCAATAGTTTGATAGTAATATTTCTTAAGTTAGTCATCAAACTTGTTGAATATTAACTTAGTAATATTCTGCACTATTTTGTCTATCTAATAAGGAACCATTGTATTAACGCATGTTTCTGTAATGACTGTTAAGTGCCAAAAAAAATAAATAAATCAGAAACCCAATAAATTCAAACTAAATAACTCCAAAATAACATCTGAATAAATAATTATGTACTGTAATCTTTATAATGTTTTATTCCTAACATATGTTCTTCATTAGGTACCTTTTTATTTTGTAACCATAAAAATAGTGTTTCAAAATTAATATTAAGTATTTCTTTTTCAGGGTTAGTGAAGTTGCAGTTCAAGGACGAAAGCTGGGATTAACAAAGAAAAAATCAATTTTACCTGACAACTCATTATGCATAAGCAAATATAATTTATTTAAAAAGTTCCATCAAATATTGTTGAAATATGAAATACTTGGGAACCATTTAGAACTTGATTTAATCAAAGGTAATACAAAAAGGTCGCCATTGTATAATGAAACAAAAAGAAAATCAAACAGATACGCAGAAAAATGGACAAAAGTTAGAGAAAAGTTTTTGAAAGCTTGGACTGTTAAACCAGATATTTGGAATTTTCATATAAGTTAACCTATTAAAGACTTAAGAAATTATAAATTGTAAGTACATTGTTTTAGTTTTTATTAAAAGATAATTATTTATGTACTTATTTTTATTATTTTTTTTGAGCCTACCTCAAGCTTGAGAATATTTTGCATTTACAAAGAATATGAGGACCTCGATGGCGCAGTGGGTTAGCATCGCCCCGCTATTGCAACGGTTAAGCAAGTTTCGCAAGGGTCAGGCATGGGATGGGTGTCCAAAAAATCCCCAAGCTCCTCTGTGCTTTCGAGGGAATTTGCAGTCAACACCCACTACCACTACTCAACTGATCATCATTTTGCATACACATAGGAGTTCAGAAAACGACAAAGGGAGAGGAAGGGGAGAGGGAGAGGGAGGGGAGAGGGCAGCGCGCTTGGTAGGGACCCGTCTTATCACTTATCATGTAAGAACGGCTGATCTGATTTTGATGAAAATAAAACATAGAATAAGTATTATCTTGGTTAAACGTTCCCTAAGGATTTTCTTGAATATCAACGTGCACGAAGTCACGGGCAGAAGCTAACTAAGCAGATTGATTATATTGAATTTATTTAAGATCTCATTTATCTCTAGGTTTGTGTGATGAGCATTAGCATGTTTTCCTGAGTGATGGATATATTTATTTTATTTAGGTATTTCTATCTGTTATTTCGTCACCACAGCACAGAAAACTAATAGTACAAAGACCACAGCACAAATGGTAGCTATACGCTTGCTTAGTTTTTGACTAGAAAAATGATAAGTGTGACATGTCTTGTATTTTTTTTATTAACTATAGGTACTAAGTATAGGAAGTAATAAGAACATTAAAATAAAAATTGTGGAAGGCGTTCGATTTAAGCTGATAGTGCAATAAATATTAGCGGCGTAAGTGGTTTCGCTATTAGCGGCGTAAATAATTTCGCTTCCACACATCCGCGCCTCAGGGTGATTTGTATCTTAATACTTCTCGTGTCATTGCAAGTACCTACTCATTTATAAAACTTAATTAAAATGTTAGTTATGCGTGATTTTTAACAGATAATTAATAAATTATGATAAATAATTACACGCCGCACAGTTCCGGTTAAGAATAGGACTGTCCCATCTCATCCCGTGGGTATCGTAGAAGGCGATAGAGGGAAGTTTTAGGGACCCGGTGCAGACCATCGCACAAAGGGTCACTCGAATGGCAGCGAGGAAACTGTCAACAACAGCATTCCCAAGGAGGGTTGGTGTCAGGCAGGCGGCCGACCGTAAAACTTTGCCAAAACCTAATGCAGTATGTATTACATGCTGCGCCGACCCCAATAGTGGTCGTTCTACGAGCGCAAAATTTTATTTTGTGTAGACATAGCACTACAAATAAATTGGGATAAGGACAGGAGGATGATGATAAATAATTACAAATTAATTGCCTTTATATTTTTTTATACACAACAGGATAGTTCTTGACCCTCATATCACCTGATGTTTAGTGACGATAAGGCCGAAGGTGGAAGCACACTACTCCCGGAATCCTCATCACTGAGGAACTAACTGCCGGAACACAATGAGGATCAGTAACGATTTTTGTTTAGTGTTTAATTAGAAACCACCTCATGATTAACTGTGAAAAAAGTTTTACGATATCTCTTAAACCTGAGAAGTTAGAAGAGCTAAAACACTGGTTTTTTGGGGGTCCTTATGACGTCATCGCGACGTACGAGAACCTTATGTCGTACGTGATAAAGCACATATTGCATTGAGCTTTGCATTTCCTCCAAACCCCATTTAACTCAACCATTTCTAAGCGGATTTCGAAAATTCTTTCACTAGGTTTCATAGCTATCAATATGTGTTTATATTATATCATTAAAACTATAGGATTCAAACCTGTTACTGATCCTCATTGTTGTTATGGCGTCAGACTTAGGTAAGACGGTGGTAGCTAGCCAGCCGGACTTGAAAATAAGCACTACCACCAACCAAACCGAGTACAAATTGAACCCCCCCTGGGAATCGAACCCGGGATCCCTGCGTTTTACACGGGTGTGCGAACCACTAGACCATAAAGGCGGTTAGACCACAGAGGTCTTACGTAATATATTCTCATGTTTATTAGAGTAGATTCCATATTGTAATGTACTAGTAAGTAAGTATATGGATCTACCTACTGGAATAAAACATCTGCCTCGCCAGGAACCCGCGCAGACAGAAAAGAGTTCAGTCGTTCCGAGTTTTGCGGTTTTTATAGCGCTTCGCCGACGACAGGCAGCAGAACGCGCTATCAGTCAGTCAGTACAAAGAACGCGAATCGCAGACCTCGAACGGCATTACCGACGTTTTCGGTACCTTTTCTCCCTGAAGCTTTTCAGGCTGCGTAAAGTGTTTTATTTAAAAGTATAGTAAACTGAATTAAATAAATTAAACTTATATGATTTTTTGAAAGAACAGCTGAAATATTCTTGATTTTCTGCTACTGTATATGTACTTACAATCATTACCTATGCGTTTCTGGTTTTTTAATAATGATCTTTAACTTTAAAAGATAAAAATAAAGGTACGATTGTTTAATAATGGTATTCAATTTTGCCATACATTATGAAAGCTAGGGGGCGTAAGTAGTATCCCGGAAGGACTACTACTAGCATGTGATCCGAAGCGATCCGACGTAAGAGGATGATATCCCAGGGAATGAGTATTAAAGGTTAAGTAAAACAAATGGCTATAGGTACGTCAAAGCGCCCACCTTGGGACTATAAGTTATCGTAAAAGTCAATTTGTAACTTATTATGCTTTATATTGTTTTTCACTGCCAAAAATTTAAAAAAAGAAATTAAAAATCGTCGAACCAATCGTCAAAAGTATTAAAAAGTAATTGTATAATAATCTAGCTATAAAAAATTACAATCTCTCGACAGCTGCTACACGACATTGTAAGGTACTTAAGCTTTTAAAAGCTGGAGAGTCGTTCGACTTTTAAAGCCGTATTTAATAATTGTAGAAAGTAGGATTTAAATCGGTATCTTATCGAGTCCGCACATCCAGTCTTCCTGTCAACACGGGTGCAGCGAATCCGACACCTCTCGTCACCGCTTTGTCATTACCTCGACAAGAATCAAACCGATTCGACCAGCCCGTTTCATGTTCAAGTTCACCTACTTTCTACCGGAAGGCAATTAAAAATAATTTGCATTTCTCTTTGTGCATAAGTCAATATTTTGGGCAAAGTGTAGAGGAATTACCTACCTATCAATTTAAATCTCCCTCAAATAGGCAATTTAGATAGGTACTTTAATTCTTTGTGACTGGAACCTTAATTGGTGGTCCTATTTACGGTAAACGAGCGCCCTTAACGGAGGTTATGAATTGATAGTGAATGAATGCACTCGATCACTCTAATGAGCTTAAAAGATTACACGCCCGCTAACAATTACTTACAGGCTACCGTTAATGCGCGGAGTGTCGGTAGTCAGCACAGCACCACACAGTTGGGTTGAGAAGAATAATTCGTTTTGTTTCCAATTGGTCTACCGTAGAGCTTTTTTCTGATTAGTCCTAGGTGTACCTACCTACCACAAATACTAAATCGTAGTAATGAGAAAAAACTAAAAAAGTTTCATTTATTCTTCGGTAGAACCAAATCCAACGCTGCCGTTTCACCAGCATACAATAAGGTTTCATAGTTTATGAATTATCAGCGTCTACCTCTATAAAAAGGATCAATGCTCCAGTAAGGTCCCTTCTTTCTGTTTACCTTGCTGGCCAGTATGGACCGAATGATAAATTGGTTAATCAGATGGCCTTATCAAGTATTCTAATTTCATTAAAAACATGTACGAATTGCAACCGTAATTTGTATATCGCAAAATACGCGACGTAGGTTCCCGTAATTTTCCGCGGGCCGGTCGCCATGACAGCACAATGGCGGCACTAGCCCATAAATCATAACAGTGAGTGTGCGCAGATCGTCCGCGGCCTCGCAACTGCTTGACTTTATTTGTTTCCGAGTTTAGAATATCTTTGCCTCTATATTTTATGGAGTAGGCCGATACCGTTCCTGTAGTGTACGTAGCCTAGAACCGCTGTTTCGTATCGACGCTTAGAGTAGTGTATTCGGTGCATTGTTCCACGATACGATGCAATATGAAGAATATCTTTGTATAACCCTAACAGTTAGGTCGTAAATTGGTTGCTCCTCGAGGTCCCGCTATCAGGAGGCGGAGGGTGGCACAACTCACGACTCATTGTTTATCCACAACAAACTGCCACGGTCAAATTCCGAGGAAAACTCAATTTTGTGCATATATTCAAATCCGGGCAAAAATCATTTTTCCCGGACCTGGATAGGCATATATTATACAGTCTATTTGGTGATCCCCTTCTTTTAAAGCCGAATAATTTAGATGGAGTAGACCGATACCCTGAAAATTGCCACTTTGTTTTTTTTTTTTTATGAAGTTAAAACTACATAGTGGTATTCCTAGAACGAATTGTATTTTGCTTTTGCCCTTTAATGGGTCTGATTACCGCAAACAATAGTCTATTTAAGGCACTCTTTGCAGTTCTCGATTGAAGAAAAGATCAATCTTTTCAGAATCAAGACATCGCGCCGTGCGTGAGTACAGAATTTGAAGACATCATTTCATCGGATCGTTTAACGGAGAAATTGGTCAACGTCGGGTAAACATGGTCATCAGTTTGTAACCGTTGCCGCTAACTCTGACAGTTGACGGTTTTGGGTCAAAGGTATTTATTTACCTAACAGATACAGGAGAGATAACACTTTTTCGCAATACGAAGTGCCACCCGCAAATATAATAATTCCCCGGTAATGTGATTGCATTTCATTTATCCGTTGCGTTTTTGAAGATGTCAGGATTTATTAAGCTGTAAATAAGGATGCATTATTGAAAAGCTCTGAGCTTTTTAAAAACTTCAAAAGGTGTTACGTTAACAGTTAATCGCGTTTCAATACGTTATCATTATGAATTGCCGTCGACTGCACCGGAGAAAACTCCGCGGTTCATTTATTTTATTGTTGTTGTTTAAAAATATGAGGTCGTTATTGTATTCGAATGATATAACGTTTGAGTTTCCCTGTGATGAGTTGCGACAGTGTCATCAATTTTTTAAAATACTACTACGGGTCGAAAAACGGTGTTTGGAAATTATTACCGATTGTCATGTGGGTTCTTTGAAAGAATGTGTCCTACATTCAAAATTGTCCTGAAGCTGATTGACACTTATTCGGGCAGCGCAGCTTCATTCTCCAGTAAGATATCAAGTTGACATTGATTGGATTGGCGCCAAAACTGACGCGAATTGATAAAGAAATCAAGGTTTGTTGACAAGCTACTCGTTGACAGTTCGCTCGTTTAACATAAGCCCTGCAATGGTATCGGTATTACATACAGCCGAGAGTTGATTAGTGATTGCTCATTCATACTTATATTATTATATTGGTTATAATCGCTCATTCCCACATTATAACATTAGAAATTATACTGGACGGCTTACGTCGGTCAAGCGAGACACGAACTGACCAATGAATTAATCGCATTAAATACGTTTTGTAGCAAATTAGCTGTAATAGTCGTCTAAGCCGAGATTAAACGCTGTAATCGTCTTGGTGATAGACGGCGCGGAGCGTTAAGTTTTTACATTATACTTACGTCCTTCGCTGGGATATTATGTCTGTCTGGGTACCACCACCTATTATTGCACAAATCTACTTTCGTTTTTTTGCACATCGTTTACTATGATCATAATAAGGTTATCTTTTACATATTAACTTTGTGAATCTTAGTAGTTTGACTGAATTTTGTTGAAAAATCTATCACAACGGTTTAAGTAAAGTGTACCTATTCAAAATTTCATGATGATCGGTTCGGTAGTTAAGACGTGAAGGCGTAACAAACAAACAAACAAACTGACTTTCGCATTTATAATTTAGTATTATTAGTACCTATTAGTAAGGATATAAATTGGAAGTAGATTGTAACTTAAAACATTTGTTAAGAGGCATATTACATTTCGACAGTGATTTTTGCGTAAAATGGCCAATTTTGGCGTTATCGATCTCAGAAACAAAAATACATTAACACTTTTGACTTATTGAATAGTGCAGAATAGCTATTGGAATAGTTCATAGCGGCCTCGCTTTTTTGAGAATTTGCTTAACTTTATAATTAAACCCGAAATTGCAGAAAAAGATTTTCATAAAATGCGCGAAGGCACTTTTTTGAGCTCATGGATTGAACAACTGTGCTGAACAATTGAAATAAAAAAAATTGAATGTTATCTCTTATATAGTCGAATAGTTCATAGCGGCCTCGGAATTTCAAAATTATGTATGGAATATGTGAAAAAAAATCCCAATTGAAAACCATAAAACTACTAAAAAAGCTCAGAATTAACTGTGGATTTCTCCTAGATACATCATTGTTATTACGTAAAAATTATATCATAATAATCTTTACTTCATAAGAAAATCAAATTTCATACTTTTATTTGTTGTTTAAACTTGTCTGTCTTTCTGTCTATGTTCAAAGTTGACTCTAAGAAATCGTTCACCAACTTTCATTTTTCTTTCTAACCCTTTAACTTTCCAGTGAATCATCATATTACTTTTTGTCGCGGACACATATAAATGTATTTAGTAGACCCAAAGGTTTCTCTAGGTTGTATCGCTAAAATCCGTTAAAATCGAAATGTCGACAAAAAAATGTGATAGGGCCCTTAATATTATGGATACAATCGTCATGGCTGTTAAAATCTCCATTCACCGCCGCAACACTAAAAGTGCCCGTTTCCTTCCCTCGGTCTAAGTACAATATTTGTGGTCGCTTGTCGGCGGAGGTTTATATCTGGTGTTCGCCAATATTTAAGTCTATGCTGTTTACAGAGTCATTTGTTAGCGGGAATCATGCTTTCTCTCGTGTCCGACCATCACTACAGTATTAGACTAGTCGACGACGTGAATGGTCTATTTAATGGTTTTCTACATTATCCTATATTAATAAGACTATAAATATCTTTCTTTTATTTCATACTAGCAGCCGTCCGCGACTTCGTCTGTGTGGATAGGTTTTTTGCTATCCCTCGGGAACAATACTTTCTTTCGGGATGAAAGGTACCTTAATGTCCTTTTTTGTACCCCTGAAAACGTGTATGAAAAAATTCATGATGATAAAGTACTTAAGACATAACAAACAAACAAACAAACAATATTATTGAGCATGGCTCGTCAAAGCTTTTAGACAGAAAGGTTATTAATTGTAACTACTTATCCGTTGTCTATATTTTTCGATATCGTGGGAAATGGTATGAGGAGCTTGAGGTGCACCACGGGTAGTGGGTTTCCTAAACATTTGTAAAAATATAATACTTTATAAGTATTGGTGAAAACTTTGTTAAGCGTAAGTAATCCTTTCCTAATTGATTAGTTACTTCCTACTTCAGATGGGGCGATATAGCGTTGAAAAAGGATAAATAATAATCATTTAAGTACAAAAACTACCTGTTATGTCCGTTTTAGTATGTATAGTACTATCTACTCTCAATCAACACAGACCAATTTAAAGACGGTGATGTAATAATTAAATCGTGGGCTCTAGAATATTTAAGACTTGACCTGAAAATACCAAACCAATGACGGTAACGCAATGTTTAACAAATGAGTATAGCCTAAGAAATTTCGCTGGCACTTTATCAAAAATAAAACACAGATTAACAATGGCACACACTTTCATATCGCAAAAATGTATGGGGCAACAGACGTTAATGCAGAATTTATTGTTGTATCGACAAAAGTTGTGTAACAATCCGTGTTCGATTTCAAGTCGGAGGATTCAAGCCTTTAGTAAGTATTGTAGCATGGAATGGAATAATAATAATTCGACCAAAGAGTGCTTTATGCTTATCTGCCATTTAGCGAAAAAAGGATGCCAAGTACCTAAGGTACTTTTCGGTCAACTACTAATTTTATAAAAAAAATATTGAAGCAAAAAAGTTCCTATGTACCATTTTAAATAAGTACTTCATTACCACATTCAACCGGCGATTTTTCTACCAGTGAATATTTTGTTCACTTTGTACCGGTTTTTTTTGCATATTCTACCGGCAGTTCTTTCAGTTTCGACCGGCAGTTCTTTCAGTTTCGACCGGCAGTACATTTTTTATTCAACTAGTTATAAAAATAAATAGTTAAGTTGTTTTACGAAATATTCAAGTCAAATAAATAAGTACTTACTAAGAAATGTTAAAAATGTTTAATATGTTCATCTAAGTAGATATATGAATTTTATACTTATCCAAGTAGGTTGAATGTTGATAGTTTTTTACGGACCGGTAGAAAGAGAACAAATATTCACAGGTAGAAAAATCGCCCCGGTTGAATGTGGAAAGACTCATGACATGTGTCATGTCAGTGACCGGTGTTAGGGGATTTCGCATCGCATTTTCGTGTTTCTAGAAAAAAAAATGGATTAAGGCCTGAAAAGTAGGTAGGTACATGTCTTAGCACAAGGAAATAGGTTTATTTTATTTAAGTTCATAATATGTAGTTATTATCTTCTAAGATTTCCATTTTACGCCCGAGCCGTACATTAAACACTTCAGGTTTTATTGATATTTTGAAATACAAAAATGGGAATGTGTCCTATAGTCCTATATAATATTGAATATAGGACGTGTACCTTTTACCGATATAAATAAATCTGTTGGGAGTTGAAGATATTCCCAAGGCAAGGGACACGAAAAATACAATTGTGACATCGGCCCAAGCGCCCCGGGGCCAGGTCCACCTAGTGCAATAATGTCTTTATCGACCAACAACATGCGTATAATTCCCAATAAGTATATATTACGGTTGCTTTATGTAACAACCATCGATTTATCGAAACGACGCGAAATTTGGCGAATTCGGTCGATCGACGTCGTTAACTTGTAAAATGACAGTTTCAAAATTGTTATCGTCGATAAGTTTGAAATAAAAAGTTCACAAGCTCTATAAAAATCTTATGGTTAATAACGGACATGAGGAGGTATTTTTAGTTTAAGAACATCTTAAATAATACTTACTTTTGGTAATCAGCAATGGCCTACTTTATATTTTCTGGAAATAACAGCCACAAATACACTTGTTAACTTATTATCGGTTCTAACATTTAAAATCAATCTGATATATTACCCAAATTAATTTCACGGGAACAAAAAATCTATACCACCAATACAACATTTTTAAAAGGTGAACTACACCCACCAAACGCAATAAATAAAATGCAGCCTCAATTTTTTTACCACTAATTCCAGTGCGGCTTACACCGCAATCAATGTCTGGATAATAATTCCACGATCAATGTTCATTCGACGACAGTAATTCTAGTGCACTTAGTCCAGACCATACATCACCCTTCCAACACCCAATAATTTAAACACTTAATTAGTTGATATTGATGTGCCCACATAACCTCAAAGGTCGGTATAAAAATAGCTCTTTTGTTTCTGCTAACTATGATTCATGCATCAACTGCGAATTAATCAACAAACGCTGCCGAGACGCTATATCGAGGCTTTATTAAAATTATTTGTTAATTCAACCAACGGGACCGGTACTATAAAACAATGGCCTGTAGAATGGACCAGTCAATCTGTAATTTACGCTGAACATTTGTCATTTATGGCGTTTTAAACGTGGGTTTAATTAAGTGTCGTTCGGGGACCGAAATAATAATGTTGGGCAAACGTCGGGCACCAATCGTGTGACCCCATCTCCGGTTGCATTCGGTTTTATTATAATAAAACGGCGAGTTGTCTGCGCGCGCGCCGCTTGAACTTTGGAGCCACTTTTAATCACACCATGCCGAAGTTTGTTCAATGAAATGTAGCGAAATTTATTGGAGACGGCGTGTGATTTTAGAACAAATATTTTTCAACGTGCGAAATTTCTTCTCCTTTTTGGTTGAAAGAGTCAACTGGTGAAATTACAACTTTCTTTACATTTTCTACGGCGTGGGTGCATGATGGATCGCCAAACTAGTCGTATGGAATCTAGTGAAACTTCGATTTCGATCCTATTGTTGCTTTTTTAACCGACTTCCAAAAAGGAGGAGGTTCTCTGTTCGGCTGTATGTATGTTTTTTTTTATTTTTTTTTTATGTATGTCCACCGATTACTCGAAGACGGCTGAACCGATTGAAATAATTCAAACGTTATTAGATCAGGTTTGTTCCCAAGTTGGTCCCATTTTTTGAAATTTTGAAATCGGTTCAGTATTTTTCAGGAAAACTTGAAAATACTGCCGTTTTCGTTACCATTTTATGAATTTATACGGATGATCGACCATATCTTCTTTGTTTATGTACCGATTTAGATGATTCTTTTTTTGTTTGAAAAAGGACACTTTAGTGATGATATCATTTTGATTTCATTGTTATTGGACCTTGGATTTTAAAGATACACAAGGGAACTCTTCAAAATCAAATAGAAACTGTCTAGTGATTGAAATATTGCTAGGATTATGACAATCTTAAACAAATTAGGTATCTAACTATGGTCAAGGACGTTTTGGACTAGACTTGAACTGTGAAGGAACAACGGAACTCCTTAACAACAAACAGCACGAACAGTGGAAATTGAGTTTTTAGTGGTATTACACCACGCAAAAGTGTGAAATATAAAAAAAAAATACATAACATCATCGCTTACATTTACATAATATACATACTTTGGGTAAAAGGTAAAACTACCTAATACAGAAGGTACTTACACTGAAAAGAAAAAAATAAAAAATTGTTTAAAAACAAAAAAACCGACTTCAAAAAACCTGGAAATAAAAACAAAATTAGATTCAAAATTAAATACCCCTAAAAAGCAAGAAATAATTTTCAAATCATTAGATACGCATATCATTGTAATTAAACACGTATAATGAAGTCGGGTGGGGCTGGAGAACAACTTCTTTTTTTATTCTAAAAGCCCCACCCGACTTCATTATACGTGTTTAATTACAATGATATGCGTATCTAATGATTTGAAAATTATTTATTGCTTTTTAGGGGTATTTAATTTTGAATCTTATTTTGTTTTTATTTCCAGGTTTTTTGAAGTCGGTTTTATTTATATGAATCAACATGTGTCCAGTTCACCAAGAATCCCATACATCAATAGTGAAGCAATATGTTACATATCAGCACCTTTGATTCGTGCACGAACGTCGTCGTTCATTCTCCGTTTGAACGAACAAGAAACCATTATAATAGTGACTATTGAAGGTGTTTAGTAATATACAACTCGGAGGTTAAAAGATGAAGAGAGATATGAATCGTTTAATAGGCAAGTGTGAACAGTGTTGCCATTGTTAAGCCCATTAACAAACGAGTTTTGACACGCGAGAGTAGGTACTTACTTGCGAAAGGTTCAGCTCACGACTAAATAAATAAAATATCCTACGTCGTTGCTCAAGACAGATAAGTGTAAGTAATTTAATTAGAACACGTTTAATTGAATATTGAAAATGATAGCTTAACTTGAGGGTTGCAAGAGTCATAGAATAGCGTCGTAGCAGTTTACTTTCGCAAATATTTTATTGCAGTCATGTCGTTTATGCTTATTTGAGATTTACAGTCTCAAGTAAACGGAGTAAGCCATAATTTGTAAGGTATTGTTATGAAAAGTTCGCAACAAAGGCAATTTGATAATAAAGGACAGTTCTTCGTATTAAAATTGAACAGGTTTCAAGTTTCATTCACGTTAAGTGTCCGTTTCAAATTGGTGCGCTGCAATTTAAGTTTTACGAGTTCCTGTCAAACTTTTACTTTTTATTTTACTGTCAATTAGTGCAAGCCGCAAGGTTATTTTTTTCATCTGTTTTTCAATTTTGTTTTAGTATATCAAATATTTGTATTAATTATCTACTGATTGGCAAAGCGAATGGAGATATACCTACTCCTATAGGTAACAGTAACACCAGTAACACGATACCACTACTGCTAGAAATAAAGAAAAAAGAAACATAAAAGAGAGCTTATTATTTTTTAAAAGCTCAGTGATTGTACGGTTTGGTTTGAGTATTAAGTTACAGCCGTCGTCTTCCAAAGTCACATGAGTTATTTTTAGCACGGGGGCGATGAAAAAGCCCGTCTGATGTTATGTCGATTGCATAAACGCTGGGAGGTTGTTCGAGGAAGTTGTTCACCAGTAATGACCAATTTGTGCGCAGACGCCGGTCCGTCATGCTTTTTTTATAAAACCAACCTTCCTTAATGAGTAGAGAAACCTCCACCGCTCTAACTTCTATGTAAATGTATTTTCTTCCATTTTCGAAAGTGTTTAAATTTTGTTAACTTTTGATTTGGGAAATAAATGATGATTATTTTCCAAAATTTTAAGTATAGGTATCTCTAGTTTCTCCGTGCTTCGGAAGTTCTGTATTTAGCTGTTTCTACCAGTTGTTTAAGCAGTCAGTGTTACCCTCGTTGTCCAGGGGCAGGTAGAGGGCAAGCGGTCACGCGGTCGATCACCTACGCGTTGGACAGACCTCATTAAAGCTGCGACACAAACCTCCATAGTCCAGAGTTCCCGAGATGCTGAGAACCGCAACACGTGGAGGCGCATCGCAGGGGCTGCTTTGTCCAATGAAAATGCATCGTCATCAACCACGACCACTCTGTCAAGAGTGAACGACTAAGGAGGTTACCCTTAAACAGAATTGGAACCTTGTGGTGGGCTATGATACCCATTAATTCTTCTCCGTCTTTGTGCTTCAGGCGTATGGCTAACATGGTCCTCAGAAAAGGTGTTACCAAACTTTTTATTTATTCCTATTTCTAGTATCCATCCACCCTACTTATTATGGCAAGGTGGACATCGTCTAACCGGGGCTGGTGGTAGGTAGGAGTAGGACTGGTGGATGTGTGGGCGGAGCGGGTCCAATTACGTCGCAGTATGCGGATTTATTGCCACCGCGCCGTCCGCCGTCGCCACAAAATATAGTTAGTGTTACAGACAGAAGGGCCGCGATGCCTCCCTGGACAATGTCACATTTTTCAAATGTAGCTTAGGGGCTATCGTATTCGAAAAACTTCTTGGTAACTGCTAAACGCTGGGGTGGCCAGCCCCCTTACTCAAATGGCCAACTTTCTATACGTTTGAACGCTACGCTTACTTTTAAAACTTAAATATGAGCAATAGATGATTAAATCTGTCGCAAACTTATGTAATCACAGACTTCGATGTATTGTATGGAATTGTCAAGCTTACGGCACGTAACTTTATAGTTTACTGCTTATTTTAAAGTTTTAATAGTAAGCGTAGCGTTCAAACGAATAGAATGTTGGCCATTTGAGTAGGGGGGCTGATCGCGTATTCAAAATGTGCCTGCAAGGAAAGCTGCGAGCTGTTTGGAGCAGCCCTTCTTTCTGCTTTATGTTTTATGCCGCCGCCGCTGCTCTCACCTTGACATCGTCGCCGCCCAAACTAGAATAGAATCCCCGTGGTACAGGTTTCTGTGGGCTTTTCGTGGGATTCGCACTTGAAAGCTTGTAAAGGGTTACCGCAAGAGTAAAAAGATCTTTCTAATTATTAAAACTGATATCTGGACTTTGGTATAAAAGCGTTTAAAGAAAATTCTTGATCCCTCTAAGGGTTTCAGGCGTCACGTTGTCCTTTGTAAAGTTTTGTTATGATATGTTCAGTAGTTAAACTACTAGATAGCTATCGACATTGCGACACGACCACAAGTAAATTTTTATTTTAATTAGGCGCAGCCAACGAGGTTTTCTATAGGTCTGGTTATTTTTGGTACCGTTATTGTTTCTGATTTCCACAATACAAATGATTTAGCTACTTTGGAATAGGAGCAAATTGACGTTGTCCATTACTTATTTCTTTATTCTCATGATTAGTTGTTTTGATTATCAACCATACTAACTGATGTTATAAGTCGAAAGCAGGGCTTTCAAAACTTGAAAAGTTTAAATGTAAACTTGGCAAGGTTGTTACGTTGTCACCGAGCTCTCACCTTGACATGACGCCTCGCAGACGCAGACGTCTGAACTGGAGTGAAGTCAAGTCCCGGATCTTCTGATGGGTTCATGTTTGCGCAACATGAACATTATGGTTTAAAATGGTTTAATTACCTACAACAAATTTTAAGCGATTACAACGAGGTTGATGACTTGATGACTGTGTTTATGGATGTTAATCGTGAGCTAGTTTGTGTTTTTCAAATTACTACTAAGTGATCTAAACCTGATTATACATAGGTCAGGTCATCCTTGTAATTTGTCATTAATGGTTAGAGTTTTGAGATAATTTTCGATATTAAAACATTGCACTAATTTATGTTGTGTGACGCGTGCAAAATAAATGTTCGTGCTTCTGAATTTGAAATCACCGGTGCAGATAGTTATACTAAGACTAAATAATATTTCTTCATTGCTCCAAAAGCGAAGTTAAGTCTACTTCAGTATAAATCCAATAAGTAAGCCTTACTTCCCACAAAATCAAAATAACTTGGTTCTCAAACTCCACCTGCTACTATCTAAATATCATGCCTGATTTACACGCTTGTCACGGCTTGGCAAGTTGTTTCGAGAAAAGAGGATGGCGTCTCCTAAATTTAAAAACCAATAAGGATATCAACTGTGAAGTCAATGCATATTTAGGTACTTATGCGTATACGCAGCGACTCGGCGAGAGGATGGTATGCGCCGCAAGCGCGAGCATTTGACGAAAAAACATTCGAGTCGCTTTAGTTGCGCGGGAAACGTCGCAGCGAGTAGTCGTGGCCCAGCCCGTTAATGCCTTGACACGAACGACGCATCGAAAACAATTACGATAACGTCGGACTTCTTCATTTGTGAACTGTGGTAGTGATGTTAGAACTGAAGTGATAATTCTATAAAAATGTCTGGTTGACATGACTTTTTCCTATTGGCGGTGAAATAATAAAGCTCTCCAAATGAAGATGACAGTCAACCGAATCAGGCTGGTGGTGCTAGGTAGCCCTCGGAGTGGCAAATCTGGTAGGTGTTCCCATTATTTTTATTATTGAGAAGTATGTATTAATTAAAATTATTAAAAAATCCTACAAAATATCTACGTCGTTAATAATTTTAAACATGCTTATTTGAAAGGCGTGCCGGTAAAATGTTTTTCAATTAAAAACAATGATAAGTAGACTTAAAAACAAGACTTTTAAGCATACTTATAAATTTATTAATAATACTACTTATACCGTTTTCATTTCAAATCACGGATTTTCGGAACTGTATAGCACAGTATAGATATTAGTTTTTATATATTCTGTGTTTATAGTGTAACAGTTTAGCGTTCTTGATTTCTTAATGACACAAGAATAAAATAAGTAAATTACGTATATAGTGAAATATTTGAAAAATTACACAAAACCATCTATTTTAAAATGGATGAAAGCTAGAACAAAACAAAAATAATTAAAAGTAACAAAAATAATTAAAAAAAATTATAAACAGATCGAGAATTTTTTTTGAATTCTACGCATAGACTGAAAACGCGTGGAAATAATAAGGCGCAAATGCCATTACGACAATAAACATACACGATGTTTATACTGTCGTTATCCACTTTATCAGTGCATTCCTTGTAATATTCCAATGTCAATCTATGTACACAGCCGTCCATTGTTCGTGCAAGCATATGCAAATATTACAGCTGTCTCGCTGTACCTACTTGTAATGAAAACTGACATAATGCAATTATTTACCTTAACATGATTACCTACAGTTTAGTATTTTTATAGGTATCATAAAGCTATAATATCATATAGAGAATAATTATTTCCACATGAGAAAATGAAAAAAATGGGGTTCTAACCCATGAAAATATTCTATATGGTTAGTATTTTAATTTCAAGAATCGTAAACTCTAAAATTAAAATAAAAACAAACATTCCGACGAATTGAAAACCTCCTCCTTTTGTTGAAGTCGGTTAAAAATAGCTATTATATAATAAGATAGTTATTATACTAAAGATATTAACATAGTTACTGCGATAATGGAGTAAGTAGGATTGCAATTTAGGTTAAAAAAACTTTTGTAATCGTAGGTAGGTTTTGGTACTTTACCCAAAAATATGTTTTCAAATATTTGTTGATTTTAATTGCAATTACCCAAAACCTTATCAAAGTCCATTCACTGGCTGCGTACATGCAAGAATGTCCCTTTAACATACATTTATAAGCCAGTGCGTTGCTCTTGAACTGTTCAGTTGTATGCACACAGTGAGCTCATTATTTTCTGCAAGTTATGGGCATGTTTTTTTTACAAAACGAAAAACTGCAACCATTTATTAGATGCCGGTGTTTTTGCGTCGATATTGTGCAGTTGCAGCGTAGTTGCGACTTTGTTAGCATTCGAGTGCATGTAGATGCAATAATATGTGCATCGTTAGGGACTAACAAGGTTGTCGTTTTGATTTCGTTTGTACATTACCAGTAGATTGCAGTGAAGGCTTGACCACCGCTGTAAAAAAATGTGTTGATGCCTAGTAGTACGAATACGGTGATAGTTTTAGTATAAAAAGTGTAGTTTTTAATAGTTTAAAATGTTAAACATTTTTTTTCGCACATTAGAGCAACCAAATTCTGTTAAACCATACAAAAGACATCAACGCGTGAGCGTTAAAAACAATTTATCAATTCAAGAGATTTTTAACTTTTAATAAAATACCTAAACTCTTAACGACTAATAAAATAAGATTTTAACTGATTCGAAAGTAAGTCTTATACTGAATTTAACGTTTAAGTTAATCGGTCTATAAAAATTAACAGTTTCGCTAATTATCATCCGGAAATGAAAGAAATGTACATATCTTGAACACTAAACGGCCTATTACATTTCGCGATGTAATATATAAGTATAATTTTTGTAAACACATGTGAAGAGCAATGACCTCTCAATCGTGATGGTTCGAGGCGTGTGTCTCACGTTTTTTAACCGACTTCAAAAACTTTGAAAAGGAGGAGGTTTTTTTTTTATTTATGTATGTACACCGATTACTCGAAGACGGCTGAACCGATTGAAACGATTCAAACGTTATAACATGAGGTTTGTTCCCAAGTTGGTCCCATTTTTTGAAATTTTGAAATCGGTTCAGTAGTTTTCAAGTAATCTTGAAAATACTGTCGTTTTCGTTACCATTTTATATGAATTGAGACCGACTTTCAACCATTACTTTTTTGTTTATGAACCGATTTAGACAATTCTTTTTTTGTTTGAAAGAAGACACCTTAAGAATGATTCCATATTATTTTCATTGGTATTGGACTTTGGATTTTGAAGATACACGAGGGAACTCCTCAAAATCAAATAGGAACTGTACAGTGATTGAAATATTGGTAGGTTTATTATTGTCAAGGACATTCTGGACTAGTTTTGAACTGCGAAGACCCAACGGAACACCTGTGGACATTGAGTTACTCGGGGTTTACCATTGAAAAATGTGAAACATTATACTTAATGTTTTATTTTATAAAATCATCGCTTACATACCTACCACAAAAAAGTTTAAAATAAAAAGCTTTTTAAAAAAAGTAAAACCTCCTTCAAAAACCTTAAAAAACAGCTCTATAAAAAGCAAGAAATAATGTTCAAATCGATTAATTAAAACACGTCTATTGAAGTCGGGTGGGGCTTTTAGAATATAAACATCACAATAAGTAAAAAAAATACTTCCTGCTCCACCCGACTTCAACAGACGTGTTTTAATTAATCGATTTGAACATTATTTCTTGCTTTTTATAGAGCTGTTTTTTAAGGTTTTTTTACTTTCAATCAATATCTTCAATTGATATCAATTTAAGGATTCTGTGAATTCTATTTAAATAATATGGTGAGAAACTGTAAAAAATGTAAAGACAAATGTTTATCGTCATTTTTACTTAAAATAAATTATTTTGTTAATAATACTCCGAGGCACAGGTAATTATAATCATAATCGCGGTAATTTATTTTAATTGTATCTGATTTTGTTGGTATTTTCCATGAGGAGTAATTAGATTTGATGGTACCTACGTACTTACATGATTATTTGTATTTCGATGGAGTCCTAGTAAACTGTTAAATTACTATTTATAGAGCGTGATCTCAAAAGGTTTTAATTTCAAAAGCGTTTAGCACACTATAATTTTTTGCTGATTAAAAGCGCGTCAAGTGTTTAGCAGCCCTGAGCGGACGTTACACAACGAGGTGGTGGCGCCAGCCGGCTGGAAATCGGCTCTGACCCACCGGCCGACTGCCGCGACTCGTCGTAATTGCGATAGTGATGGGGTACATCACTAGCGAAGCGACACTATTAAAGTGGTGTAATTATACTTACAATCTTAGAATAATAATAACAAGAACGATAGTTCTCTACAAAGCGCACTGTCAAAAGTGAGGCAACTAAAACTGCCAAATTGGCTCCGTTTTCAGATTTTTATTCTCCATTATTACCTAATCATACCGAATAAGTGAAAAAAGTTTTAATTTTCCTACATTTAGGATATTTAGTTATTGGGTTTTAGTTACGATTAGGTAACGTATGAAGGATATGAATAAAAAAAAACTAAGCCATTTTAGCTTAGTATTAGTTGCCTCACTTTGCATACGAGGCTTCTAGGTATTATTAATCTTAGCTTACAATTCTAATTTTACTGCAAAAAAAAACTAAAACTAAAAAAATTAAAAAACCGTCGTGTATCAAATCTATTTCATTCTTGTAAATTTCGATTTGTATCTGTAATGATTTATTAAAATACAAAAACATAATATATCATAAAGACATGGAATAAAGGTATACTTACCTAAGTATCCTCGCGCTACCGCGACTCGTCGCAAGTGATTTTTTTTTACCAGTCATTATTTGGTGCTCAGTTCCGATCCACATATTTTTAACACTAATAAAATCAATAACTGATATTTTCTGAAATTCTGAAGATTTTCCTTTATTTAGCTTATTTTCCAACTGTCTACTATATTTGTGTCCAACGAAGATATATCTACATAAAAAGAAGTTGTAAATAGTTCGACCTACCGCCCGACTACCGCGACTGGTAATTGCCCGCCCGCCCTAATTGGCGCTAGTGATGCTCCATTTTACACTAGTTGATTGTAAGCAATTTTATGTTGAAATATTAAATGTGAATCAATTTTGCGAGACGTTTATGCAGAGAGATTAAATAATAAATGCCTATACTTATAATTTTACCATTGAACCATTATTGTTACCTTACAAAGTTTTATTATCGGTCTAAAGGTCGAACACTCAAAGGCTTCTTAGCTAGAGTTTCCGTCAAATCTGACAACTTTTTTGAATTCTTGGCCGTGAAAGTAATAGTGTAAAATAGTGATAAAAGCTTTATTTTAACATCAGAGCCAAACCAAAGACATTTTTAGTAACTTTGTCGTTAAAAGTAGGCACTATTGGGTCTCCTGTACATCTGCGATAGAAAATAATTGACTATTGGCGTCACTGACCTGATTTTTTACCATTGAAAATGGTTATCAGATGCAAATCGCCTGAGACGTATTTTTGGCCATATCTCCGAGGATTTTAAGAGGGTCGAGAAGAAAATAGTACCAAAAGTTGAGAAATTTATTGGGACACGTGTGAACGTTTGAATTTTGAAAATCTACTGGTAACTTTTTTAGAAATTTTGCGAAATTCCAAAAATTCCGGTTTTTTTGGGGGTGTTTGTTTACTAAATTGTAAATATGTCGGATAAAAAACTGACTTAAGAAAAAATTAAAAAAAGGGTCCTAGGGTATTAGTTTAGCTACCAAATGGCGAAATAGTTTTGAAAATCGGTAAATAATTGTGACCTGTAGGTGGTCCCTTTAGATTTGGAATTCTAGAAAAACGGGTGTTTCCGTACATAAAAAGTTATGTAGCTTCTATGATTATTGACCGATCGTCATGGTAATAGTGTTAAAAGATGCAGAAGCAGACGAGAAGTGCATTCGTTGGAATTTTGAAAATTGGTTATGAATATTTCGGCTGCGTCGAGGTAGTCAGCGAGCGCTTTTGTGACACGAGGCGGAGCCGAGTGTCACAATCGTAAAAATAAATAGGTACTACCTAAGTAACTTTAAAAATATAATAGGATTTTGCATTTGATTTGAGTTTTTCGTAAATTTTTGTATTCATTTTCAATGCTCCGATTCTTGCGGGGAGTGCAAAATCGGTGAATTTTTTTCTATTGGCGTTTATTTAAAAATAAAAGACAATCGCTGTTTTTTTTAATTTGTGTAGTAGTGATTCTGACATTTCTGGCTCCCAACTCAAATATAGCTGCCAGTAATAGGGCGGCCGTGGGGCTCGACAGACGCATGAGTTTGCAACTCATTACGCGCGCTCCACATGCGATCAAATTGTTTCGAGGCAGATCCTGTCTCCGCACCACCGGCCACGTCTGTCTCGAGGCGTCCGACTAACATCGTTCCATAATCATTGGAAAACATTTAAACAGACAGTAACCGATAGGAAGATAAATAGCTGGAAAATTGAGGTCAAAGAAAACGAAAGCAAATAAGTTTTGCTTCCGTTCCTTCCTACCGTTTATAGGTAGCAGTGAGCATAAATCACGATGTTTTAGTCTAGAGCAGTTACGAAACTTTTTGCTTTGGGTGTAATACAAATAATACTAGTAATACGTGTAGCAATACGATAATTTTGAGTCCTTCGAAAAGTACAGAAACCTTTTTATTTATTTAAATAACATAATTTTTCTGATTTATCAATGCAGTGAATAGTATTTGTTAAATGGTTTGTAGCAATAAAGTTTTATCCAGCACCAGGGAGTTTTCTTCCGAAGTTTCAATTTCGGAAAATGGGTTTTTTGAACTGGGCCTCATAGAACGAGTAAAAAGAAATTAGTATTGATACTTCCATAATTTTCCACCACGTGCGTGTTGCTATAGTTCTCATACAGTTGGTACAAGCAATTTACTTGGCCATTCTGAGAACGTTTACGCGAACACATCAGTTTATGGCATAATGGATGCCGTTACACGGGACACTCATTACGGCACAACCGTTCAACTTATCGTCCCATATCTGGGGCACGACGTTAATTCCGACAGTAAAAATATGATATACATCTGAGCACCCTGTGGTTACACGGCGTAAAGAAATCCTCCAAATATTAATTATCTCCAGACAATAAAGTATTTCAATTAACGATCAGGCAAGGCTCTTTTCATATAAAATGGATTACCTTCTCTTCTCATTTCATGGACAACGAACTTTCCCAGTTTGTGGTTTGGGACTTATTTTATTTTTACTTTGAGGTCAGCATAAAAGTTTTACTATCGAAGTGAATACACTTAAAAAGAATCATAACTAGTGGCTCCGTGAGCTGTAGACCTCGCGTTAAATAGTAGCTCAAATTGTATGTTGTTTAAAAATAATCTAAAAGATGTCGCCTCCCCTTTTTTCCACACTGTTCACGAGCTTTTCAAAGCACGTAGTAGGTACATACGTGCTGTTTGGTATTATTTGGTAGGAATATGAATATTCGCAGTTACATGGCGCTTCTAATTTTAAAATTTTTTCGAAATAGTGATTGTTGGTAAATTTAGAAAAACTGTCGAAACTAAAAAAATCTATATAATTATCGAACCTGCTCACAAAATTTCACGAGATTCTGTTGAGAAATGCGACCTGTAGAGGAAAATGGACAGCAGTCGGACTGAAATATGTTTTTTTACATTTCTCCGTCATTATGTAAAATTTCAAAAAACTGGCGTGACAAAAAAATCTATGTAAATTTTGAACCTGCTCACAAAATTTTACGAGAATCGGTTGAGAAATGCGACCTGTAGAGGAGAACACCCAGCGCCAGAAAGTCGGACTGAAATACATTTTTCTTACATATCTCCGCCATTACGAAAAATTTAGAAAAACTGTCTCACCTTAAAAAATCTATATGATTTTCGAACTGCCCACAAAATTTCACGAAATTCGGATGAGAAATGCAACCTGTAGAGGAGAAAAGACAGAGCCGGAAAGCTGGACTGCAATATGTTTTTTTACATATCTCCGCCATTTTGAAAAAAATCGAAAAAGTGGCGTGACAAAAAAATTCTATATCATTTTCAAACCTGCTCACAAAATTTCACGAGAAACGGTTGAGAAATGCGACCTGTAGAGGAGAACAGACAGCGCTGGAAAGCCGTAAAACCTGTTTTTTTTAACATATCTCCGCCATTTTGAAAAATTTAAAAAATCTGGCTCGACAAAATAAATCTATATAGTTTTCGAACCTGCTCACAAATTTTCACGAAATCGGTTGAGAAATGCGACATGTAGAAGAGAACATACAGACATACGAAAGAATTTTTGCCCAAGCTGAACCAGAGACGCTTCGCTCGCACTTCGTGCTCGCTCGGTCAATAATGTTTACTTGGAAGCAATAAATTTCATAACGGAGAATCAAACTTTTTTCTTTTTTGTCAACTTACAACTCATGTCGTATGGAATTTTGATGGAATTACGAGTATTATGTACCATGCCAACAACAATAGCAATAAAGCTTTATTTTAATATCGTAAAAACATCAGTAGCAATCAACATTTTTATAAAGCCTATATGGTTCAGCTTTGACCTCGAGGCACTCTGGTAGACTTTGCACATACCAAAGTGACTCGAGGTCTGGGCAGCACACCCGCCAAAATGATAAATCGACTGAACGCTACTGCAGTGTACGGCAGTTGTCACCGAGTTGATAAATTCCATATAAATTCCAAATAAATTCGCTTGTAATGAGGCGCAGTGAAGTTTGATCGAGCATCCCAATTTAGTTGACGTTTATTGCTATTTTTCATGAAGATTTTTGATATTAGGTATATTTGCATTAAAAACACAAGACAATGTTGATGGCTTAATTTTTGTAGACTTTAGTTGTTGATTGACTGGAAGAATCTTCAAAATTGCAGGAGGATAATGTACATATAATATAAACAAATTAAAAAAAGTTATTCACTGAAACTATAAGTTTTTTATTTTATTTTTTATTTTGGAATAATTAAGAGAAATTCATAAAGTACCCGCACCCTTGGAATTCCGGCCCAATGCACTAAGAGCATAATTGGTTAGTGTGTAGTGGCGGGTTCGAATCCCGTCTGAGCTGCTACGGGTGAGTCGATTTTTTCTAGTAGTTTTTCTTACCTATATTAATTATTTTGTTATAAATTAGTTTGACCCGCGACCTGTTGCTGAGCTGCGATGACCGAGCAGGAATTTATTTATAAAATTGATTTTATTGCATTCTTGTAAACAGTGGCGCTCGCGTAGGTAACTGTCAGTGCCTATTATTAAGAATTACGGCGATTTTTTAATTCCTTAAAAAGTCAACAAGTTTTTGAGCCAAACTACGAGCACTAGCTAGAAAACTGTCGTATTTTCTCTATAGTTGTTTATAATACTTACTACTCACGTCTTAGTAAAAGTTTGTATTGACACTTAACATTTTAACTGTTAGATTCGATAGACGCTGATAAAAAAGACATCCTTAATGCATGTATTATGCAGAAGTTTTACATGCTTAATTGGATCCCTTAAGTTTTTAAAGGGTTTTATCGCACTTCGTTCAAAGGATTCCGATTAGAAATAGCTCTTTTTATCACTTGCCAATGGCTGAATAGTCGCACTGATCCCATGATCGATGAGGCAGATAATCTATTAATTACCCCGAGATCCCGTGGATATCGTCATTGTTCCTGACGATGGAGCATCATCCATCAACCCACGTGCTGCCATGTTGTTCGATCGTTGCTATTTGTCTTATACGCATCAATGATTATTAATTTTGTGATTAAATATTTTCAGATGATCACGTTTCTTGCTGTTGTTTTGAGACACGGGTAGGTGGGATAAAACTTAAGGGCTTTACAGATAAGTAGTGTGGGAAACAAGACTGAATAATAATAATAATAAATAAATTTATTTTCTAATAGGTACCTCTGTACTCTTAGCTAGATGGTGTTATGCATTGTGAGAGACTGGTTCTGGAGCCTGATTATAGGTATCTAATAAACCTGTGCCACAGGTCACCAGGGCCCTCTTGCTTAAACATTTAGGTAAAAACACCATATACATAATTATGAGATGCCGTGAACGTGTGAGATTTAATAATAATATATTTTTAAGTGATTGCAAAAGAAATAAAAAAAATAGAAAACATTGTACTAGAACGAATGTGTGTCAGAATTTTTACTGAATCCTTTTTCGGCGTATTCATATTTTAAAGTTGATATTATTTATAGAAACTCTTTATTTCAAAATATAATTTAACTAGCGGCCGCTCGCGACTTCGTCTGCGTGGAAAGTTGCTATCCCTCGGGAACAATCCTTTTTTCAGGATGAAAAGTACCCCTATGTCCTTCTCTGTAACCCTGATAACATCTGATCTGTAATGATCTGTTCAGTTTAAGACGTCAAGACGTAGGTAACAAACAAACAAACGGACTTTCGCATTTATAATATTATAGAAAGGATAAGGATAACTTGCTTGGTTATGTATTAAACAGTTTTCTTCATCGCAATGACTTTGAAACGGAATTCAAAAAAATACTCCAATTTCTGTGTCACTGTGTCACACATAATAAGCTCCGTATTATAAAAGCCGGAATCCAAGATTGCGCATTTTAATTACATACAAGAGTGTTGCGTTTGAATTCCGTAAAACCTTATCACATCCTGACGGTAATCGGATCGCAGAGAAAGTACTCTGCATTTTTATTGCAGACTAAAAAAAAAAGGTATAATGAGAGTGCTGTTTCTGCTTATTGCGTGTTCCGGGATGGAATTTTAAGCTGCCCCCCGATTTTGTTACTTTGTTGCAATCAACTCTGACAGAAATCACAGTTACATTGTTACTTTACTTAGAACTAATGTGACTACAATCTTGCTTAAAACAGGCAATGTAACTGCAGTTTCAATCGATTTCAATCGAGAATTGATAGCAACAGAGTTACATACGTATCATCCCCTGGCGTCCTTTGATAATCTGGTGTCTAAAGTGTCCGCAGATTGCAAGGAATTATAAGACTGCACTTATGCAGATAATTAATTTAATATAAAAATACTAGAAAAAATCGACTCATCCGTAGCAGCTCAGACGGGATTCACTTATGCACTTGACTTGAGCACAACATCCCTTGTTGCCTGAAATGGAATTTTGCATTATTTAAAATTACATGACATATAATGTCGATAAAAATGATTATGAATACATCAGCTTTATCGTCCATACTAAAAAATACGTAAAAAAGATAATATCTTAGATTTTAAATGATTTATGGTGAGGTACAAAAATTATGTATTACTTAGAATATTATCTAATAGCTAACACAAAATACCCACTAAGAGTATCCTCCTCTGTTGTATGGATAGTAAATCAAATATAAATAAAATGAATCAATATTACTGCACCTATAGAATTTAATGTCTGTTTTTCTCTCATTATGAAGCTCATTATCATTATGATTTCTATTTCGATTACTCTATGCGAGCCTCACTGCCTCACATTATACTTTTGATTACCAATTATTGTCCAATCCACGTGGCTACTAAGCATTTTCGGTGCAGACCAGTTTCGAAACTCGCATTAGATCGTTTTTCTATATCAGTATGCAGATGGAATGCATTCCGGTCGCATTGTCATTCAGCGCCGCTGTAGTTGCATAAACATAATAGTTTGTCAGTTGTGCAACTTGTGCAATGCAACCGATGGCGATGGGTGAGGACAAAAATGGTACCGACGAACTATCAAGGGGACTGTTGAGTGATAGGAAACTTATAGAAGTGGTCAGTATAATACTTCGGTCGATTTATTATGTCCCTAAATCAGCCCAAGATTGTTAAATAAAAACTCGCACTTGGCCGGTATAAAAACCGGCCAAGTGCGAGACGGACTCGCGCACAAAGGGTTCCGTACCAAAAAACGGAAAAAAATCACATTTGTTGTATGGGAGCCCCCCTTAAATATTTAGTTTATTCAGTTTTTAGTGATTGTTGTTATAGCGGCAACAGAAATACATCATCTGTGAAAATTTCAACAGCTGTTGTCGTTATTAATATAAAGCAAAAAACGGCAAAAAATACGTTTGTTGTATGGGAGCCCCCTTAAATATTTACTTTATTATATTTTTAGTATTTGTTGTTATAGCGGCAACAGAAATACATCATCTGTGATCAACTGTCTAGCTATCACGCTTCATGAGATACAGCCTGGTGACAGACAGACAGACGGACAGTGGAGGCTTAGTAATAGGGTCCCGTTTTTACCCTTTGGGTACGGAACCCTAAAAATGTTACAGAAGTATTCTCGTCATCAACGTGACTTTTATTTTAACACTGAATCATTTTTCATATTTTGCTGCTTATCGTTTTCATAAGCACTTTTTCATATATACTTACCTTTTCGTCTAGGTACTAGAAACAACATACAATACGACATGCTTCTATTCACTGGGTGGATCCTACTGCCCCTTTTTCCATACCGATTTCTGGTCAACAATATTAAATAGTACTCGTTATCGACCAATAAGTAGGCTATAGTTTGAATAATTGCATCCACGGAACTCGTGGGACCCGACCGACGGGTTTGACGAAGTTAACCGTACAACGTCATTTAAGGACTAAATTGGGACATGCTGTTATTTTAGGAAAATAATGATTAATGTATTCACTTGTGGGACATGATGTTCCGTTGAGAATAAAGTACCTCATTTTATTACCGTCAATTACAATTTCCATATAAAATGAAAATGCATGCAATAAGCTGACCGATACAGTTTTAATTGAGATGCGATGGTGATGAAGACTGCGCCATTATTATTTTGTGATTACAAAATCAACATGAGAGGTAGTAGGTAGCGTTACGTTCAACATGTCATTGTTATTCCCGATGCAACTTACATTATAGGAGATTAATAGTAAAATTTGCTTGACGTAAGAGTAGACTAGACGCAATGTAGTACTTATGATAATTTGTGAGAACTTCAGTATCGTATTAAAGAGCCCTTTTCTAAGCACTGAGTGAATATAAAGGCGTTAGGAGAAATTGAAATTACAGATACTCATTATAAACAGAAACTTTACTATTCATGATGCAATAAACATGCATCCAACAATTCGAAAGCATAACGATGGCCCAGGACAGATCTCTCCCGAGGTAGCCCAATACCTCGCTTCCGAAGTGCGCATCATCAGCAAGCAATCAACTTTTTGAATAGGCCTCAGCTCCTTTCACATCGGCGCAGGCGCAGGATTCTCCACACTTCATTTAATCGGTAGCGAGTTCAACCGATGCACGGCAATACGCCTCGTCATTGTTGTTGATAACTGTTTGATTATGTTAGCCCTACGGTGGGATGCAAGTATGCGCTTGAAGAGACTAATCAAAGTCTGTGTTAGAAAGTTAGGGGCAGTGACCTTTTAATTGTTATGAAGATAGCTTGTCAAGTCCTGGAGATTTATTGGGAGATGTCTAAGTTGATCGTTTTGAGTTCAAATTTGTTGGTGCATTGTGCCTACGAATTTACTAACTGAAGTTTTTTTTTGTTGCAGCGGTCGTGGTGCGGTATCTTACAAAAAGATACATTGGTGAATATAGCTCCACCGGTGGTAAGTTTTTTTTAATGTTATTTGTGACCTATTTTTTATAATATTACTTTATTTGGCAACGTGGAAAGAATTTCTTGTCTGCATTCATTTTGAAGCCGTTTTTGCACGTCAACGTAGCTAGTTTATATAGGTAATAAAAACGTGACAATATTGTAGTCAAAGTTGCCTACGTCTTTCGGTATAATACATTTTATAAAAACTATTTAAACCGAGTTGTTAAGTTCGTTATTTATAGTCGCAGTTGAGATATAAATTAAGGTTACATTTTAAATTTGCCAGCGCTAGCGTCAGCCGCATTAACTGCGTTATTTAGTAAAAGTGGCGACAGCTGTTCGCACTAATTAAACTCTTGAGTTCAGTGACGCAAAAGATACTGTTAACGTGTTTTCAGTTTATTAAAAACCAATAAAGTCTATAGGTTTTCGACAACTTTTTCTCTGCTTATATTATAGAATAAATTCCTATTACTAAATAAACTATTTATCATCATACTACTACTACGGATCGGACTGTTATAGACAGAAATAGGGAATGTCTGAAAAAAAAAACAAATTGACTAAATATTTTTTATAGGATAGGAATAAGCTCCATTAATAATAGAAAAAGTTTCAGAATTTTCGGTACCGTGTTTTTTTTTAATATTATAGTCTCTTCGACTTCACAAATGTACGAATATAACAGCAGAATTGAGATTATACCTATGCCACCACCTGCCTCAACCACAACAAGTATTAAAAAATTCACAGATTTTACAGTCCCCGCAAGAATCGGAGCATTGAAAATGAACACCAAAATTTACGAAAAACCAAAATGAAATCAAATCCGAAGTCCTATTTTTTAAAGTTACCTAGGTAGTACCTATTTATTTTTACGATTGTGACACTCGGCTCATTCCAACGAATGCACTTCTCGCCTGCTTCTGCATCTTTTAACACTATTACCATGACGATCGGTCAATAATTATAAAAGCTACATCACTTTTTAAGTACGGAAACACCCGTTTTTCTACAATTCCAAATCTAAAGGGACCACCTACAGCTCACAATTATTAACTGATTTACAAAATTATTTCGCCATTAGGTAGCTAAACTAATACCCTAGGACCCTTTTTTTATTTTTTCTTAAGTCGGTTTCATTTCCGAAATATTTACAATTTTGTAAACAAACACCCCCCAAAAAACCCAGAATTTTTGGAATTTTGCAAAATTCCCAAAAAAGTTACCAGTAGATTTTCAAAATTCAAACGTTCATACGTGTCTCGATAAATTCCTCAACTTTTGGTACTATTTCCATCTCGATGCTCTCAAAATCCTCGGAGATATGGTCAAAAATACGTCTCAGGCGATTTGCATCTGATAACCATTTTCAATGGTAAAAAAGTTTTGACATTTAAATTTTGTGTGGAAACTTTTTTTTTGTATAGATAAACAGGTATTAAACGTATCTATGTAGGTACTTTCAACATGTAGGTATTTTATTACCGTTGAAGGAAAGTCACATATCAGTGAAAATAGCAAATTATCAATGTTGTTAAACAACAAAATGTTAACAAACACTCATTTAATACCTGTGACGTGATTTTGACAGTACAATGTTGCCTCCATGAAAACCGAGAAACTTGTGAATAAGTTGTGAATTGTTCATTCTTGAGCGTTCATAAAACGTGTTTAACGCCGCTGTTAGCAGGATCTTGATTCTGTAATACCTTTGTTGTTACGTAAATGACAAGACATAAAATTGAATAATGGTTTTGAATGCACTCTCTTTCAACGATTGCATCTCTGTGAACTCGCATGCCAATAAAATATTAGGGCTGTGTTAATTGTGACATAAAGTTTATACCAAGATAACTTTCTTTTACTGCTTTAGACAATATTACTTACAATTTTCTAGGTTTAGTAAGGCATACGTTAAGTAAGATGTTCAAACAAAGTGTTATTTTATCTAATTATCTACCAACTAATTTAATCCTACCTCAAGATTTACAAGAGGATTTCGTTTATTAAGTAAGAATGGATTTGTCACCTTCTTTCAAAAATTGATTAACAGACAACATTTTTAAAGAAATATTTCAACAAGAACCTTTTTGTCTGCTCATATTTGTTAAGTCAAAGTTCTTTTATAAACTCTTCTTGCTAATCTGAATGTTCATGCCATATTTGTGAAGAAACCGTATCGAGTACTAAAACATTTCCGTAATTCTAATCTCGTCAGTCGAATCCTATTATCAGTAGTATAGTTTCTGCACGCGTAGCATGAGCAAACGGGACTCTTGTCTACGAAGACTTGTCGTCTCGACCCTCTAGATTGCTGAGCACAGTGGTGGGACTCGCTCTCAGAATTTTACAACCTTTTTATGTCTTTTAATACAAATATGAGTTTTAAAATATAATATTTTTATTTCAACATCAATAAACGTCGAAATTATCTGAAATGATTCGAAATGATTTAGTTTAAACATGATACTTATTTTTTAATAAGTTCTAAGATAAAGAGACACTCACAAAAGCTTTCGCTTCCGTAGACAAAGCTCTCTCGAGCTCGAGAAGAATAATGTTGCCACTAGTAAATATTATAATTATTTACATCATTTCTCTTAAAGGGCGTTCCTTTCTATACGTTTTACGACGCAAAACTCTTAAAACCGAGTTAAATATAGCCGTATGGATATAGTTCGTTTGCCTTCCTTTTATTGAGAGATTTTTGAAAAGATGACACAGACCAACGCACTTGTTAATTTAGTAATAAATATAGAAATCAATGTATGAAAATAATTTTAATTTACGTTTTTAAGTAAATAAATTAAAATTAAGTAAAATAAAAGTAAAAAAAATACTGAATAGAAAAAAGTGTAATATTAGGAAACAATATTATTGAATAGGTAGGTACCTTTTTACAATAAATTATTTATTGTATTATTTTAATTTATAAAATTTATGAAAAAATTTAAGAATAATAAATACTTATTCGTTATTTACTACTAGTAAATATTTATTATATTTCTTTTTTTATAAATTTTATAGTAAAAAAGAATTACTTAAATACAATTTTTCATTTTTTTTCTTTCCGGACAGCTGTTTTTGTCGTTTGTGCTGTAACTTCTCTTCTTACCTTAATAAAATATAAACACGGACAACTTAGATTTAATTTTATTGCGAAATTAAAAACTCAGAAAAAAAAATAAGTCGACAAATCTTTCTCGACCACTCGAAGGGTGGTAGACAAATTTCTCCCACTCAACTGTCAAATTAATGTCAGTTGAAGACAAAAGCTCGTGTTTGTCGACTTTTGACATTAGGCCACGACAAAGAACAATGCGAGTCTACGGTTGTAAAATGCGAGCATGAGTATCTCGATCTCAACCCGACAAAAGTGACATTTTGGTGTAGACAAGCCATTGTTCTGTGAGTCGAATCTTATCTCGATGTTGGTCATGCTACGCGTGCAGGTATCTGTCCGTCCGTCTGATCGCCGCGGGTCCTAATGGTGTGTAATTGTTGCAGATTTCCTTTATCAGCACCGAGTGGCTTTCGACGGCGCTGTTTCTGAGGTCGAGATACTGGACACTTCGAATTGCGCGGTAAGCAGATCACAGAGTACTTTAGAGTTTGATATCAAGTAATGCAGTTGTTGTTTATTTTCCATAGAGTTTAGTCTTACTTGCTAAGTTCTAGAGTCTGAGGTCATTAACAGCTTTAGGCATATTGATTTTGTTACAATACAAAATTGTATACCAATTAGAGGTGGTTAATATAGCATCTAGCGCCATATTATAGCGCGCTATATTTACATAGCGCACATAGCGCGCTATGTAAGTAGACGCTATGGCACTATAAATATCGCGCGTGGCAACAAGTAGCATCGTTGGCCGGACGGGAGCGTGGGCATTCATCGCGTGCGCGCTATTGCTACCGAACGCGTTACGCGCGTTTCTCTCGCAGCACGCTAGGTACGAGTATGATATCGCGCGCGACCTTATATTGTTTTAGTTCGATTAGGACTTTTATGATACAACTAAGTCAATTAGTTAGTATTATGTAAAAGTTATAAGCGATAATAATGGTAAAAACAACCGAATTTCAAACGTCAATAAGGTCGAAAATCGCTTGCACCTGTTTTTTTTAACTAGAAATCATTGTCTAGTGATCACAAGTTAGAAAAATAAGTGCAAGCGATTTTCGACCTTATTGACATTTATCAAAATCACGGTTTTTAATGAAAGATCAAAGTTAGTAAACGAGAATACGGTAAAAAAACAACCGAATTTCAAATGTCAATAAGGTCGAAAATAGCTTGCACCTGTTTTTATTATTTATAGATCACTAGACTAAGTTTTCCTACTTACACTTTTTTCCGAAATTAATTTGTTTTTCCGAAATCGTATAATTCAATTATAGACAGTTCTAAGCCCGAAAAGTATGAAATAAAGTTCATTAGTTTACATAACTGCTTTATTTTATATCAGACTAAAATGTAACGTATTAATAAATAACATTTTTGTAAAGCGCGCGATCTGTCTAACGAACGACGTGTGACGTAACGTGTTGCGAAATCTAACGTGCTGCATCTAACGAGCCTGCCAGCCGCCCGCATGCTACCTGATAAATAGCGCGTTATAACATAGCGTATTTAATAGCGCGCTAGAAATCAATAGCATATAGTCTGTAGCGTGCTGTTGCTTTATAGGCGTTATGAACAACTCTAATACCAATGAATAATAAAATAATAATAAAAAACGCGTTTAAAACCTGTGTTCCTAATCTAAGAAGGTACTTAAGTCTAAAAATACCAGCCCCCTACTCAAACTCAACATTCTATTTATTTGAACGCTACGCTTACTATTAAAACTTTTAATTAAGTAGTAAACTATAAAATTACGTGCCGTAAGCTTGACAATTCCATACAATACATCGAAGTCCTTGATTGACATAAGTTTGCGACATGTGATTTAATCATCTATTGCTCATATTTAACCTTTACAAGTAAGCGTAGCGTTCAAACGAATAGAAAGTTGGCCATTGAGTAGGGGGGCAGTAGTAGTGTAGTTTCCTATTATAATACATTTATTATTCTCGGTAGGCACTTTAGAATGCAGTTAGTTTTCCGTATAGCTCAGATTGTAATTGAGATTTCTATAGTGTTTTTAAAAAGCTTTTAAGCTCAAAATGGATATTGGTTTTGATAAAGGTACCTAATTCAATGCCAATACAAAATAAGTACTTATTTTGTTTAGTTTTTATCAATACATCTAGTTATTGCAATCTATATTTTATCGATAAACAAGTGCCCATAGAGAAAACAATGAACAGAAAAGGCCACTCTTTGCATAATCACAGATCTCAAGCAAAGATTCCTTCTAAATCAGGGTGTAATCTCAGACATTTTTATCTGACAGCCCAGTAACTCAGCTCGCAGTGGCAAATGAAGCTGTGGACTCTTCGAACTTATTTGTTTAGATTTTATCAGTACATCTATTGCAGTCTACATTTTATCGATAAATAAGTACCCATAGAGAAATCAATGAATGTAAAGGTTACATTTTTGCATAATCTCAGATTTCAAGCAAAGATTCCTTCTAAATCAGGGTGTAATCTCAGTAATTTTTATCTGACAGCCCAGTAACTCAGCTCGCAGTGGCAAATGAAGCTGTGGACTCTTCGAACTTATTTGTTTAGTTTTTATCAATACATCTATTGCAGTCTACATTTTATCGATAAACAAGTGCCCTTAGAGAAAATTGTTTTAAAAAACAAAAAACCGACTTCAAAAACCTGCCTCTAAAAAGCAAGAAATAATATTCAAATCATTAGATACGCATTATCATTGTTATAATAACAACACGTCTATTGAAGTCGGGTGGGGCTGGAGTACAACTTCCTTTTTTTATTCTAAAAGCCCCACCCGACTTCAATAGACGTGTTGTTATTATAACAATGATAATGCGTATCTAATGATTTGAATATTATTTCTTGCTTTTTAGAGGCAGGTTTTTGAAGTCGGTTTTTTGTTTTTTAAAACAATTTTTTATTTTTTTATTTTTAGTGTAAGTACCTTCTACATTAGGTATATTATTATAGGTATATTATTGGGTAGAAAAATCGGCTCAGCCAAACGTGAGATGTTCGCGGAGAAACATACATTCATACAGGTCAAACTGAGAGAGAACCTTTTTTTTTGAAGTCGGTTAAAAAGACTACATTAAAAGTACCCCTTTCCCAACAAAAAGAAACATCTAATTCGGTTCATAAATAACAAAGTCGTCATGTTAGTTGATGCAAAATCATAGTATTTTCAGGATTTCTCAAAAACTACTGAACCGATTTGAAAAAAAATTAAATGGGACCATCTCGCAAGAAAACTCAATCGAACAAAAGAAGAATCATCAAAATCGGTTCATAAATGACGAAGATATGCGCGAACAACGATAAAAAAAAAAACATACAATCGAATTGAGAACCTCCTCCTTTTTGTGAAGTCGGTTAAAAACAATGAATAGAAAAGGTAACATTTTTGCATAATCACAGATTTCAAGCAAAGATTCCTTCTAAATCAGGGTGTAATCTCAGACATTCTTATCTGACAACCCAGTAACTCAGCTCGCAGCAGTGGCAAATGAAGTTGTGGACTCTTCGAACTTAATTTAGCCGCGAACAATGGAGATGTTATCTGTGGCTCGCGGTCGTAGGCGGTTGATGGTCCGTACAATTTAATTAGACGAAGTTTATGGGACCTGTACACCGTTATCGGCGGCGATCGCACAACCGCGCCGCGCCGCCTCCAGACTTCCACTGAAACCTACGCGAATCTAACATTAGAATTTAACATATTCGATTATTCATTACACGGGGATTATTCAAGGAGTTTAGAGATGGTCAACTTCGTTGCACTGGAATTTATCTTAGAAGTTCTGGAATAAAGAGGGAAATAAAATAAGGCACCCTAATTGTATCGAAGTACGAAAATGCAAAAAGCCTATTATTAACATAGTTTTAACAAGATAAGACGTAAATAAAGAACCCTGTGTCCTATTGATGAGCAGGAAATAAGGATGCAAATCTTGACTAAGCTTTTTGAATCGAGACAAAGCGAATGGAACACCGTTTAATTGTCTACTTGTATAACGTTTACCCTTTGTATTACTCGTTGTTTTCTTCCGTCGAACTTGTGAACTATGATTTGTCTTACGTAAAATGTTATTGTTAAAACATTGTTCGGTAAGTTGTTTTTCGTGAGTGTTCGATTAAACAGACTCGATGTTGATGTCGATGACGGCTTATTAATCGAAACGATAACGGAACTAGAAACAAAACGAATCGATTCAGAGGTTGCGCAATCGAATAATTTATTCGATGCGTTCGGAGCGTTACTTGTTTTGGTAGTTTCGTTAGTTTATTGTCGAACTTTACTGAGTTTTATGGTTCCGAATATTTTTTATAGGTAAAGGCTTTAAAATATTTTCGTAATTTCAAAAGTTTGATTGCATTTCTGTCTGGGAAAATGGTGCGACTGGTCGTAAAATTTATGGTACAATTACATACTTACGATTGGCAGGGGTCATTTTATATTAAAAGTATTTTTATAGAATCGTAAATAAAAGTAATAGCCAAGTTACTGTTAAGTGTAGAATAGGTATTTATTGTGAGGGTGTTAATTTTAAACGGATAAGTTAATAAGGTTTTTTCATTATGTATATAATTAAGCTAACATGTAAACATATTCTTAAAGCCCTTACACTAGGAAACTTTCTGAGAATAGAAAAATAAAAAAAGTCTTGACTGGATTTGTGAAGATCATAAAAGCAGTCTGCTCTCTTAGGAATCGAATAGGTAATTTATTTATTGCAAAAGATTTACCAACAACATATCATTACACATTATAATAAAATACAAAAGGCCCGAACTAAAAGATTATGCCTTTACAGGTAAAAACAGCTTATTCGAAGAATTAAAAATAATACTCGTACTTAAGTTTACCAGTAAGTTATAATAAATGAGGTTACTTTAATTTAGGATGTACCTATTTAAGAACACAATATAAGAAGAACCTATGAGTTAAAATTAAACTTCATATACTGTCACTGGGTCTCTAAGGGTTAACTGTGTATGAAATTGAAAATACTCAATCGGAATATTTCTAATAGATGCGCGGCTGCCTCGCCGACCACGTTCGCTGGGGCGACGCATTCGCCGTGGTGTACTCGGTGTGCGAGCGCCGCTCTTTCTTGGCGGCTGCTGAGCTGCTGTCACTCCTAGAAAGGAGTAGGCTACCGGGCTGCGCTGCTGTCACCCTCTTAGGAAACAAGAGAGACCTCGAACACGCTAGGTAAGATACTAGATGAGATGATCGTTATGTCTATTGATGGTCTACTCTCGTCCGAGGCTGAACTGATGTCCTTACAAGGAAAGCTAATGGGCTACGCGGCTATACCCTCTTGGGAAATAGGAGGGACTTCGAACACGGAAGGTATACTTAATATACCTCTAATACTAAGAGCATTAGGTGAGCTATATAAAAATGGATAAATTCTAATCGTAATCAGAGGACAAAGACAAGGTAGCATTTGCGAATCTTCAATATCACTTCGTTTTTAAAGATGTAAGTATTGGGATTGACATATTTTTTAAAACGTCAAATCCATAAGTGTTTCGAAAAGGATTTGCAAATGATAGGCTAGGGGGGGCTGTACGTATAACCGTAGCAGAAATATTTTCGCATTGTAAATAAATCTCTAGTAGGTACCTAATCATTATTTTTGCCTAGGGAGGTCCACGCAGAAGAGGGTCAGGAGCTGTCACTGCGATTCGGGTGCCAGTTCTACGAGGTATCGGCGGCGGAGTCGTGCGCGGGAGCCGCGCTGGCGTTCCACGCGCTGCTGCGGGAGGCGCGCGCGCTGGCGCTGCTGCTGCCTGCGCCGAGGCGCAAGCTGGCTGCCTACTCCGTCTCTAAGGTGAGGGACTAGTCGAGATATATATATTATAAACTAATAATAGTCCCTAAAACAGAAGAGAGTCAGGCGCAGGAGCAGCCAAGATCTGTCTACTCCGTTTTCAAGGTGATTGGAACACCTCAGCTTAAACTAAGTCTTCATTTTATAATGTTGGATTCGCTTCGAGCGAATGGTTAGCAAAATTGTGAATTGCTGTCAAAGAGTAATAATACTAAGTATTAAATTCTTTAGTTAGCACACACTCTTTGAAGAGTCTCAGAACAACGAAGGTACATATATAATAGAAAGGTCTTGAGTCTAAGAAAACATGATTCTAGCCTGCGTATTGTGTCGCTTAACGAGTGTCCTGTCCACTAATGATACCTTTCGAAGTGTAGTATCTACTTGCTATCATCATAGGTGTCGGTTTTTTCATAAACAACATTTATGGGGACTTTCGTGTGTTTTTTATAGCGGTGCGAAAGTAATTACCCATGGAAGTGAGACATAGAGCCGTCGTAAAGTGCGATAGACATTCATAACACCTTCTTGTTTATTTGCGAACTCACAAGATCTTTTTTAATATGATAATAATGATGATTTATTTTTTCTACAGGTAATCGGGACGATATTTGGGAAAAATAGCAAGAGTGTGCGGAAGAAAAGACCTTCGCTCAGCATTTAAAAAATATTAATTAGAGATATTCTTAAGACTGTTAACTTTTAAACTTGTAAACTAAGTTATATAATTAATAAGAAGCTATGACACGTTCATGTCTTTCGATTTGTACAAATTATCACAAAAGACGTCGTTATGAAGCTTTGTAAATAAAACTGTCTGTAAATAAATAATGACATTGTAAGATTTTTAAATAGACCTCGCAATAGAGTAACTAAAAGCGAAAATAAACAATGGAGCCAATAAGCTGTAAATATTATACGACCCATCTATGCTAAGGTTTACATTTATATAGCAATAATAAATTTATGGACTAAATCTTATTTGTTGTTTCAATTTTGTGTTGACCTCATTCAAAGCTATGAATAAAGTATCATAATTTTCAGTAACACACTAGGAAGTTCTGTAATGATAGTACCTAGGAGAAAACAGAGGTTGCCCCTTTTATGGCTTAACAATAAAACATGGGCATCTCGTGAAACTATATTCCCACCATACATGGAAGCTGAAGTCAATAAACACCTTAATACCTAGTTCGCAAAATTATCTGGTGTGTAGATATTATAATGAACGCTTATTATTCAAAGGATGGCTTATAGACAATTCAAAATGGACAGTAACAAGGTATGATGTATATGTTTTAGTGGTTGAACCGTTGAACGTAACCTTAAAAGGTAGCACCGTAAAGTCAAACTCAATTGTCTTGATCTATTCCTCAATGGCACTCTGGATACGCGAAGCCAGACGTCGACTCTGAGATAGCATCACATAGTTCGAGGCATTATAGCGCCTCGCCTCGCATGACTCTACGAGTTCAAAGCTCTAATGAGTCGCCGTTTTCACTGTACGAATGTCACGGCACCAGTAGAATAAGTCTTGTCCTTGTCGCAGTTATATTGATCGAGTAGGGCAGTCAATAGCGGAGAGAGCTCGGACTTGCATGTTAGACTCCCGACGTGCGATTCACTGATAACGTCCAACAGATAGCGAGATTGGCCCCGCGTGACGTTAAATGATCACTAATGTGAAAGCTAACCGACAAGTGCGGATTTGAAGTCGCAGACGAACACATAAAAATATGCCAAATGCGATCAATGTTCCGATTGCGACCGATGAAACGGAAATAATCGTAAAGATGTTTGACTACTGATAACATTGATCAAGTTCAAGATCGCTTTAATAAATTCGTTTCGATTCATACGGCGGACAGCATAGAAATGAATACTGGTAGGCTATGCAATAAGTAATTGGTGAGCTCGGTAGTTACGTAATAAATGTTCTTTGGTTGTCCCGCTAGTATTATATCGGGTACAGGTGTACAGGGCGATGGGGAGATATGAGCAATAAATCGAATCGGTCGATCGCATTAGTGGCGCCAACGTTCCGCTCGGAGCGATGCGAAGCGGAGAGGAGCGATAGTTATCAATATCTAGATAGAAGCCGGGATCTACGAAGCAGGGCATCACGGCCGCAACAGGCTCAGCCATGATTAATCGTCCGCGTTGAGTTGGGTTTCATCTGATTTAAATTGCCGTGGAACTATTGCGTCGTCCAAACTAAAAGATATACCTTCACGTCAACTAGTAACTGCCCGAAGCCTATATGATTCAGGTTAGAATTCCTTGATAATATATAACCAGCAATACCTCATATTGGTTGCGTCAAATAATGTTGTATCTACCATTACACAAATTTATTATAAAACAGTATTATCCGTATGTGTTAATAAATGTTAACTATTGAAGTGTAAACGAAAGCTTTGATCGCTGACGTAAAACCTGGCTTTCGTTAAGGAAAAGTAATTGCTGTGTCATCGCTTCATTCAAAATCGAAATAAAGAATCAAAAGGCATCGGTTCGAGTTCCAAGTGCAACTTTAATCTCACGCAGATACTAATTTTAATTTAGACGTTGCGTGTAATAAGAAAGTTTTTAACGAATTTAACATCTCCTTCTAGCTCTTGAGAGCTTTTAAAAGAAAATCGCTCATAATGGTTGTGTCACTAATTCATTGAAAGTAGGGGTCAAGAACAAGTGACCTGCGCCGTTGTGTTATTTAGCGTCAATTATAGAATTTAATGAATCAGCAATTGATGATTTGTGACGGCAGGTGAAAGCGCAGATCTAATCAACAAGGATGCACAGAATCCGCAGGGTATTCTGGTTACTTTACATTACAGTTGAGTGCCTCTTTCAAATGTCGATTGCTCAAGCGTGTAAACGAATAAAACAGAGATATTGATGAATTGGATAAGTGTGTATGATTTTTGCATGCAACTAAAATTTTAGAACTACGCGCTACGTTGCACCGGGTGTGAAGTTTATTAATTATTTAAATCTCAATTACACTTTTTGTATTGATTCTCCATGGAATCAAGGTAATATCGCAGCAGACGGAGAACAAGGAAAGAAATCTCCGGCTAACTCTGATATAAATCAAATTAATACCTAACTAAACACTTCAATTAAAAGCCCATTATCTCGTTCATCAGTAAATAACAAACGAGAAACGAAAAGTTATGAAATGAAGATCACTAATTTATTTGCTCAGCCGAAGCATGTGCTAAACTTAACCATTTAGTACAAAAAAGAGTGATATAGTGGGAATAATGCAGCAGACGGGGCACGAGATATGGAGATATATGCAAAAAAATAAAGATACTTATTCAACTGAGAAGTATCTTTAATTAGTATTTAACTAAAGACTCATTAAGCGGCGGCCGGCCATCAGTAAATAACAATAATTGGTACTTATTGTTATTTACTGATGGCCGGCCGCGAAACGAAAAATGATGAAATGAATATATTTGCTCAGCTGAAGCGTGAGATGAACATGACCAATTAGTACAAAAAAGAGTGATATCGTGCGAATAATGCAGCAGGGAGCAACGAGACAGGGACATATAGGGATGCTAGAAAATAAAGACACTCAAGTAGGAATATTCAATTAGTATTTAACTAAAGAATCATAAGCGGCGGCCTACCATCAGTACCTAAATAACAAATAAGAACAAAATGAAAAATTATGAAATGAATTTATTTGCTCAGCCGAAGCGTGAGATGAACTTGACCGATTAGTACAAAAGGAATGATATCGAGGCAATATTGCAGCAGACGGGGGCACGAGACAGATCCCGATGTCCGAGATAAGCTATCGGTCACTTTCATCGGCGGGCACGAATTAAACGATTACCAGTTTTGTCTAATTGCTCTTGTTGCTTCACTGCGGATGACACGGCGCGGATGAATTTACACTGGCACTTGTCTTGTTTTAATAATATCATATTTTATTTTATTAAAATGGTGCAAATTTAAGGTATGCTGGATACTTGGATACTTATGCTGGATTAGGCCATTTTTTAGTCAGAAGTTTTTAATTCTTTCCTTGATTTGTTAAATGTCTTTACATATTTAAGTTGCATAAGATAGTCGCATTGCGAATAAATATGAAATGCATAAAAAGATCTTTCAATTTGTATAGAAAAACGAGTCTTTTCTGCTCGCTTGATATCGGATCAAAGTTGACTGATTCAGTTGTCGCAATGCACCAGAAGTATTTATTTATTTTATGTAATGGAAAAAGTAGATAATTTAGATTTACCTCCATATCTGCTATACTTACTATTGTACCATGAGACGTCACTACTAAATCCACATTTTCAACAACTAACTCCACCAGTATGGATGCATCAGGATTGTATGCATGACTGATGACAGAACCAGTATTAAATAAAATAATCCGTGTGATAACCGACCCATAACCGACTCGTAAACGTCCATGGTCATTAAGGATGATAGTTTAAAACACATCTCTAATTAGGGTTGGTACCCACCGGGCCAACGAAGGCCAACGAACGTCATTCCCTCTCTTTCTACTTCCTTATTTTTTAATGAGAGAGGTTCGTTAGCGTTCCATGGACCGGTGTGTACCCAGCTTTATCTGTATATTTAATTTTATGGCTGGATCTTAATCGTTTTAACACCATGAAGTTCCTATCGTTTCAACAACATGCAAATTGGTTGATGGTCCAGACGGGTTCATTTAAGACTAACTTGTAAATTGTGCATCCAAAAGCTTGTATTGAGTATTCTTGATTGGCTGTAATTATAAAGATTTTGGATTTCACTGATTGATTGAGTGATAAAAAATTAAATTTTATGACTTCTCAATTTACTAGGTGTTAGTGCTAATTGCGTGTGTCGTAAAACAGCTCTAGATTATCGCCTGTTTATTTTTCTCTTTTGCAACACAAATCTGTTTTTTATGTACAATCAAACGTGCTAGAAACAAATGAAAAACAAATTATAAGACAATACGGTTTAATTCATAGTTAGGGTAAACTATGCAATGATTGGCACCTTAAGCGGAATCTTTCTTTATTTAGTTGATTATTTTATCTGTAAGATATTTAGGCGTAATTTACGACTTTTAAAAATATCTTTAGGGTTTATTTATTACAATAACAATGAAAAAACAATGAAAAATAAATGTTTTTTATGAAAAAAACCATAAAACTTTAAAAAACATCGAAAAGTATAGTCATTGGCACACCTAGTACAATCATTGGCACAAAGCTACTAGTGATCGGCACTCATTTTTAAGTATGAGATAGGGTGACGTTATTTCTCCGAAACTTAAAAGTTTTAAAGTTAGAAAAAAAGTGAGAGGAGGGAGGGACTTAAAGAGGAAGGGAGGGACTTTGAGAAGGGGAGAGGGACTTAGAGAGGGGGAGAGGGACTTAGGGAGGAAGTGAGGTAGGTAGAAAGGAAGGAAGAAAATGGTTGAATATGAGTTTGATAGATGGATGGATAGTTGGATGGATGCATGGGATGGATGGATGGATGGGATGGATTAATGGGTGCATGGATGGACCGATGTATGGAGTCATGGACGCATGGGTGGGTGGTGGTGGGTTTTTTTCAATATGGGTATCAAATGAAAGGCATTGATGAGCATATTCCAAAAACTGAAAAATTAAAAACTATTTTTTTTTGTAATATGGGTATCAAAATTAAATGAAAGGTCTTGATGAGCAAATTCCAAAAACTTGAAAAAAGAAAAAACATTTTTTTTTGCAATATGGGTATCAAATTAAAGGCCTTGATGAGCACATTCCAAAAACTGAAAAAAAAAAAAAAACGAAAAATAAAATTTGTTTGCTATATGGGTATCAAATGAAAGGCCTTGATGAGCACATTCTAAAAAACTGAAAAAAAAACGCAAAGAAAAATATTTTTTTCAATATGGGTATTAAATGAAAGGCCTTGATGTGCACATTCCAAAAAAAAATACGTTCTCTTTTCTTCTTTTTTCAATTACTTACTGTGATTTGAAATAAAAATAAAAAGTTAAAAATACTACCTTCTTGGTTTGAACTTCCGCGCATTATTTGAGAAAGGAGGAGCTCGGTGGCGCAGTGGTTTAGCGCCTGGCCCAGCAATTGCGGAAGTTAAGCAACGTTCGCAAGGGTCGGTCATGGGATGGGTGACCAAAATTTATTATCTCGATTTCCTCCGTGCTTCGGAAGGCACGTTAAGCCGTTGGTCCCGTCTGCATTTGCAGTCGTTAACACCCACCAATCCGCATTGGGCCCGCGTGGTGGGTTATGGCCCGTCCTCCTTATCCACTCATAAGGAAGGCCTGTGCCCTAGCAGTGGGGACATTAAAAATGACTGATGGACATTTGAGAAAAGTACTATACAAGCCTTGGCCGCAACTAGGCATTGATGGACTCACGTATTTTCACGTTCGTCCTTCAATGCCTGTCTTGCGTGCCGCTGCAGTAATGTACTTTTATCAAATAAAAACAGAAAACTCGTAATTAACATCAAAAAGCATAGTCATTGATACTCATAGTACAACTACTTGGCATTAGCATTGGTAATATAATACTGAATGCAATGATAGCAATGTATGAATAGAAACACCTAAAGTATAGTGCCAATGATTGTAAAGAATGAAACGAAAACGTTTTTTCGAGTGTAATATGATTGCTTCATGTAAATGTGAATTATATGTGTAAAAAAAATATTATTTAAGAAATATTTTATAATCTAGTGATTGGCACGGTTGCTCAATAACTACACTTTAGTACAAGCTATTGTACCAATGGTCGGCACATTGTAAATTGAAGTTGTGTTAACAAAACTGGGAAAAATATTATTGAAAACTGTAATATAATTTATAAAAATAATAATTAAGGTATTTCGCACCTCTGAGAAAGTCAAAATAATAAAAAAACAATATTTTTTCCACAGCTCCTCCTTGTTGGATCCGTTAATATTTGCAAGAAAAAGCAACAAGTTTCTCGTGAGCTCGTATTTCTTAATGCTGTGTTGCCATTATAATCCGAAAGAAATATCTATTATAAAATTTTTGAAGTGTAGTAATGCTAGATTTAATAAAATAACAGATTAGTACAATTTTATCACTGCAATTCTTAATATCTGCGTTTAAATGTTAAAGTGCCAATCACTGTGGGGGTGCCAATATAGCTAAAGCTTACCCTATAACAATGTATGTATTTTCTCATAAAATCGTTTTTATGAAACAGCAAAAAAAACCATAATAAGTAGGCATATGTACCAAGTGGTGAAATTTTCGCGAAGGTAAGCCGTACTACAAAAATGTTATGATTTATATGGGGTGGGATTTCTAAAAGGTAAGCCGATTGGAATCGGACTACAAAAATGTTATGATCTGCATTGTGGATCGGTGGGGTGTGGTGGGATTTCTAAAAGGTACCTACTTACCTAATCGGCTTGTATGGACCCTTCACGCCACTGCTAGCTTACATTGCTAAATCAGCTGACTTAATTAGGTAAGTTCATCATTTAGGGTCATTTTAGAAAGGATCATAACTTAGATCGGACATCGACTTCGCAAATGCTTATTCAGTAGCTTGTCACAACAACATTAGTATTGATGACAATCATTAACAATTGCTTAACGTTACGCAAGCCTAATTAGCTCGCAGTTCCTGGAATGATGGCAAAACACTTCACTAGATTAATTAGTTTCGCAACTTAAAAAAATATCGAGACCCATAATCGAATTGTATAACAGAAAAAACCGGTAAAGCAATGGTATCGATTTAAACACTTAATCCAGGTAAGAGTGTAGACAGTAGGACAACTTGACTTTATATCTTAAGCAATTAGCTGATATACTTTTAGCAGACTTTTTCTGTATCGTATTAGAAGAAATACTGACATATGCGGCATTAGTTCAAAGGTTTAAGTAATTCATCGCGGCCGCATGCGGCCGGACAACAATAGAAAATCTACTTATTGCGTCTGATTTTTCGGGCCTTGATCGGTTTTGTTGGAGGTCTTAATATAACTGTGTGATTCTCAGCATTATGTTATGGCGCAGGCTTACCTACACTAACTCTACACTAATTAATAAAGAGGTTATATTGGTACCCCATACAACCTTCTTGAAAATCTGGACCGATTCCAAAAAATCTTTCACTAATAATACCAAGCTACATTATCCCTGTTCCCTGACTTTATTTAGCCAAACATTTTTAAAACAATTTTCTTAGATACCCAAATATTCTTGGGAAGACCTAACAACCCACCATACCTATACTGAAAGTAACTCTTGACTATGCCTTAATGGAGTCTAATTCAGATAAGCCACCTGTCTGCCGTTTGACGGATGACAACTGGTGTCGGAGACGTATCGGAGACTCATCAGAGAAAGTGAATACTGGCCACGAGCCGCCCGCCCTGGATGTGGCATAGACCACGAAAACCGTAGTAAAAAAAATCTCTACATAGACAATACCTTTAGTAATAGTTATTATCAAGGCAGTAGAAAATAGAAGAATAAGATAATATTTTTATGAAACCAAGAATATAATTAAATAATCATAAAATGGCATAATAAAAATATAAGAGTTCTGTCTCCCAAAATTCGTTAAAAGTAAAGAAAAATATTTTTTTTTGGTGAAACAAGTATTCGGAAATAGTTTTCGTAAACCGTTTTAATTTCGTATAATCCTATTCACTTCTCAAGCTTACGCGCTCACTAGACATGAAATAAAACAATTTTTAACGGATACTAGCGCGGTTTTATTGAAAGTTCTTTGGTATTTAGTTGGTATTTGGTTTGATTTTTGGTTTTCCCGACGTTTCGGCACCTTTGCAGCTGCCGTGATCACGGGGGACTGAAGCCACTCGTGAGTCTACCCTCAAGCGATGAATTTTTTAAGACGTTCAGTAATAATAAAAATAGCATTGTGAATGCAAAAATCTAAAAGTTTAATAATAATAATTTTAAATATTAATTTCTGAACGTCTTAAAAAATTCATCGCTTGAGGGTAGACTCACGAGTGGCTTCAGTCCCCCGTGACCACGGCAGCTGCAAAGGTGCCGAAACGTCGGGAAAACCAAAAATCAAACCAAATACCAACTAAATACCAAAGAACTTTCAATAAAACCGCGCTAGTATCCGTTAAAAATTGTTTTACTTCGTATAATCCTACTTTAAACGCAAACACCGCTTCTGTTGCCCATATTTTAAATAACGTCTAAACAGTAGCCACTTCCATCGGATCTTTATCTTCAATCATAAATATTGGATGTCCATCGGCTCAGCCAGTCCACACGCTAAATGGCTAATTTGTATTTGCACGGCACACGTTGCGTAAATCAAGTCACGCACGAACTAATCACCATCTGCAGTAGCTTTGTCTGGTTGCTTCACTTTTCTTAGATCTGTCGTTGCTAAACGCTGGTTAGCTTTGACATACTCGGCGACATGTCAGTACTTAATCAATTGCGTAACCCATTGTGATTAAAAAACTAATATTAATTTTTTTATTGAGAATACCGTTCTAGCATTTGGCATAATTTTGTAGTTCGATTTGAACGTAGAAGATAATAGGTACGATGTTAACGGCTTCTGAGTCTATAACAATACAGTTTTTGAACATAAAAATTAAAAACTATTTGACCTATTGGATTTAGTAGAATTTGACCATCATCGTTTAATTAAACCTGCATAGCTTAGTTTAATACTCAATACTCTCCTCTACCACTTTGTACTGCTCATTATAGCCCTGAAGGCTTTAATGAGCCTATGAGAATTTTTCGTTAGTAAAAGTTGTAAAACGAACTAAAAATAGATAATCAGCACTTTTTAATATTAAAAAGGGCTTTAACTTTAACAGTAGCCTTCTTAACCATGTTTTGACACATACCGTGAAAGTGCCAGTCACGCGAACGGTAAACACGCCGGTTAACCCGCGAAATTGAAAGTTATCGCCCATGTTTTCATATTGCGATACCGACATGTTATTTCGGTAATTTATACGCGTGAAAAGCATTAACGGCTTTACAAGAATCGTTGATTGCTGATGAGGCCGCTATGTTGATTTAGGGTTTCTTGGGGATCGAATTACAAAAAGCTAATATTTATTTTTCATCACTTTTATATTAATTAGGTATTATTACATGGGTGTCGTACGGCTGATATGATGACCTACGGATTCGTTGAAAAACACTTTTCATGAAGATGATAATAATAAAGGAACAGACAATCCCAGACATGAAATGAGAAACGAAAATTAACGAACCGATAGACTTAGTCTAGAAAAAACAGCTATAAATGAAAGTGCTAAATTAAAGCATTTTCGGCATTATTTTATATTCATTCGGCGAATGAATCATACATATCCTACTTTAAAATTTGATGTTTGAACATTTGTATCTCAATCACACAAAAACGGCTGAACGGCTTTGAATTGGCACACAGATAATTTAAAACATAGGATACTTTTTATCCCGGTCAAAAGCTCCCTCTAGGGATTTTCCGAATGTCCACATGGAAGAGGTCGCGGGCGAAAGCTAGTATCACATATAGTTGCAATTAGTTACCTACAAGACAAATTTTCAAAAGTTCGATGACGTCAGCGAGGGGCAGTTTAAATATTATGTTGATGCATTTCGAGTGAGTTTGCAATTTTATCAAACGGTTTTGTCACCTTAACAAAGCTATAGGCACGACCACACGTCATTGGCCTCACCTCAGTGACGATGTGACTGCGCAGTCGCGATAGTGTCACTCAGTGGTGTCACACTCGATATGCAACGTATGCGATATCAATTAATTATTACGTTACACTCGTGGGTTGAGCAACTTTGCTTTCTAGCAATGCCAATTAATGGTACCTTTTTCTCATTAGATCGGTTTTCCTTATCGTTGCTTTCTAAGAAACACATCCGTATCATCTAACGTAATAAGAGGCGTAATAGCTGATGTCACTTAATGGCTTGATTTCAAGTTAGATGACACTTAATGGAATTAAAATATCCTCCTTGAATCTTATCTTTTCTAAGCTGCGAGTCGTGATCTCTGTTGATAACATTATACGGGCTTAATTAAATAATTTATTTCTATCTTCTACAATTTGTAATTCTTACATTGTCGTCTATGCTCCAAGTTTCATCTACACATTTTGTCGTCTGCATCACGTGTAAGTATTTCTTTATTACTTTGCCAGATAACAGATTTTATCGGCCTTAACAAAAGATTTTAATAGTTTAATTTAGACAATGTTTAAAGAAGATGCTGTCTCTTTCATACAATATTGTCAAAAAAGTGACATCATCACATTTACATTGTCTAAGTTAAACACTTGTTGAACAGTTACCTATTTTGTGGTAAAGCCGCGTATTCATTCCGCTTTCGCGCTGAAAGATTCTCCAAAAAACGTAGAAAAAGTTGAAGGTGATGATTTTTCCGTTTTTCAAATAAATATGAACTGGTCACCTTGCTCACAGCTTTCCTCAATGTAAAAAAAATGTCTGGAACACACAGGGATCGTATTTTTTTTTGATTACCTGTCTGGCCAGATATTGCTACGATGCGATGAGTCATTGCATTTTGCATTCTCGGGCTTGCTGATTCAGACCTAAATTATGACAGGTTTTATTAGTTCTTGGGAGTATTCAGCTAGGTTAGTTTAATTTAGCAGTAAGTATAATTTCTATAAAAATCAAAGGTTAACTTTAACTAGAAATTAAATTGCTTTATTGATTAAACATTGACAGAAAAATTAACGGCCTAAAAATAACAAATCTTACACCGTATCATATTTGTTTTTTTTCCTGAACGTTAAAAAAGTATCTTAAAAGTGACTCCATTTTTACACGACTGCCCAAAGCAAAAAGAGTGTTATGTGTTCAGGATTCATGTATGTTTGTGGGTATGTGAGTTTCTTTATTCCACCATAACTTCTAAATGCCTGAACTGATTTGGATAAATGGGGTATCGTTAGAATCCTTACAGCATTCCGAGTGACACTGGCTATATTTTTTTTAGAAAAAATCAATATGGCGACTGTACGACGCCATTTTCAAATGTGAAAAAAAAATTTTTTTCTTCTATTATTACAATATGGGCATCAAATGAAAGGCGTTGATGAGCACATTCCAATACTATATAATATGTCACTAAAATGTGTGAAATAAAATTAAATAAATTTAAAAAATATTAAAAACACGACTGCCCTGCCAAAAACGAACTAAAAAGTTAAACAACAAGTTTTATTGCAGTCGGGGGACCTCTTTGATCAAAAATTGTTCCATAATAAGGTCCCCCGACTGCAATAAAACTTGTTGTTTAACTTTTTAGTTCGTTTTTGGCAGGGCAGTCGTGTTTTTAATATTTTTTTAATTTATTTAATTTTTTCGTTAGCAGGAATGACTTCTTAATTCGTTGTAACTTAGCCGATACTATTTTTTTCACCTAATACCATAATGTGGCATTAGTTAGCTGGGAGTTTAAACTTTAGTGCATAAAACATTAGAGTTCAAGGTTGTTATTTATTTAAATTGAGACAATGTTAGTATGGAAAATGCAAATTCTTTAAAATTCTCCATACAAAACGGCAATGTCATACAAACTCCTAATACATACTGAATTGGCTGTCACGTAAATTAGCTGGAACTTATCTGGAACTAATTATAAAGGCCAGTCGTCTATTGAGTTTTAAAACTTTTTTACATGTCAATCGAAAAGGTTTATTCTATAATAGCTACTCAGACCAAATAAATCTTCCTAACAAAGCGGTGAGGCCTGTAAAACTACGCCTTGGCTGTGTACATATACAGTTCACGCACACACGTGTTACGAAACTACGCAATGGCTTTCCATATAAAACCCTGCCGCCCGGCCCCCGCCCGCCCCCTTGTACGCACACATGTACGATCAAAAACCGGCCTCACTTCATTGTTGGCAACGCTCCATCTAACTTTTTTATTTGATCTGAGAGTAGCTATAGCTATAGAGAGGGAAATTTATAAAAGTTTATGATATAATGATGCTAATGCTGTATGGGATCTTTTACCATCTTCTGTTATTATTATTTTATAGCGATGGTAGTTATTTTTAATGAAGGCATCATTAATGGAGCTATCGATATAAAACCAATGCTATTGAACATTTGGTGTTAATTATTTGTCATAAGACGTGTCAATTTCATATTACCTAATAGGGTGGTTGATTCGTCCAAGCTAATAGGTATATAAAATCACCGAAGAACAATTTTTTACCAAGTGTTATAAGAAGAGTTTTTTCCATATAGACAGTCAAATATCTTTTGAATTCAATTGTTAATGTTTTTATTCTAAGTAATTTGTAATATGTATTGTTATTATCAAGATATTAAAATGTTGAATTAGAGAAGCTATTTGATTCGACGCGATCTTAGACTAGTTTTCGCAGGAGCATTCGATGAATATTTGAAGAGTTATGTACAATTACTTAAAACAATTTTACGAATAGGTATACATACCTACCTAGAACGTTAAAGATTTATTAAATTTTATTTTAATAACTACAAAGATGGAGTTAATTTCACTCGAACTTTAAATGTGTGCTTTACGCTCACGAGTATTTCTTATAAGCCCTCCAAGATAGTACATTTGAACATAGACTGAAAAATATATTATTAGCCAAATCATTTTATAACATAAAATAATATTTTGAATGTAAACTGTAACTCTGTTTTATCGAATTTTTGATTAAGATATAGATTTTTTAAATTGAATTTATTGTTGATATGATTGAATTTTAAAAGAATTGTTAAGAGTTTAATTTCATTTAGCAGATAATATAATATTTAGTTTTAATACCTTTATATATCTCAATACCTTGAAAAGGTGAATTTATAATAACAAAAACTATTACTTTATAATAGTAAAAATATAGACAATCGCCACCTTATTGAAATTACCCTACACCAAATTTCAGCTAGTTCTCTGTATGTTGAATTTCACTTTTTTACCAAATTTCAGGTGGTTATGTTGAATTTCACTTTTATGCTTAAAGGAGAATGGCAGGTGCCCATATATTTTCAGAACCACATAAAGGCTTAGCGTGCCAAGAAGTAAATAGCATGACTTTAATCCTCTATTAAAGCCTAATAAATTATGTAATCGTAAGATACACTTTAAAGCTGGGGCTAAAAAGTTGATTTTAAAACCTAACCTCAAAACAGCACCTAGTAGGCAATTACTTTGGATACATTACATAACCTACACAGAATGATTTTTATTTAAAAGCTTTCATGAAATCTACAAATATTTAGTCATTAGACCGTAATAGACAATCACCTACTACTACCTATCTATCATTGACCTGAGGCCGTCCGCTGCCTTAAGCGGGATCCCGCCGCGGGTACACGGCGCGGGAATATAGATTGCTGGTATTTGACGGACAGATGCTTGCGCAGTGCATGAGTAAGCTCTAATCTATGTCGCCCCGCGCGCGTGTCCAGCTCAAGGCAGCGGAGGGCCTAAAACATAGTATGATAACGATAGGTAGATACTAATTCGCGTCAATTGGTAATGCGCCTGGCGGCCATGATTTTAACCTCAAAAACGAAAAACAATTGTATTTTTTTCATATACCTAGACCCTTTCTTATTGAAAATAAGAATTCAATAATTAATATATTATATTACCTATTAGAATTTTACTGTTTTTGTCATTTTTAGTTGCGGATGACGTTGTTTTTCTAAATGTTGCCTCCTTCTTTACGAACACTTTAAATTGAAAAGTAACCACCAAATTATGACCTTTAAATCTCATAAGGTCCGAATTGGGCACGCTCAGTATTTATGAATTTGGAAAATGGTTCCCAGTTTGCCATTCTCCTTTTGCCTAATATTCCTAGACTGTTAGGTTTACGATTTTGATTTTACAAGCGATTGTGGATAAAAAACGCTAATTGACTAAAATCGACCAGCAACATAAGTCACGACTTGCGATAGTCTTCTAAGTCGACTCGTATAAATAGGTAGGTACCACATAAACGGCTGGACGGATTTGGATGACATTTAGCGCACACATAATTTATATTATAGCTTGAATTAAAACATAGGATACTTTTTTATCCTGGTCAAACGCAGATGAATTGCGGGCGGCCACTGTACCTACATAATAATTTGAAAACAAAGTAAAACAATAATCATTAACTTGATGGAAGATTTATGATAACATGTTGGGTGCCAAACAATACGAGCCTTGGTATTTTGAAAAATTAACTCATATTTCTTTTTAATGGACTTTTTGATTTGACCAATTGATTTTTAGGATCTGTCTGGGTCAAGGTAGATATTCATACTTCCTGATGTACGATGTTTTTTTTTTTTTTTTTTTATTCTCCTTTTTTTTAAGGGGTTTTATCCTTTCGGATATGCCAACCCCATCGTACCCAAAACAAAATTATTACAATACTGTGTTATACATTCTTAAATTAACTTAAACTGCTAATTATGCTACAAAGGGATTTTGTGGCCTCCGATTTAGGATCCGACAGAACACTTTGGGCCATTCCTACATCTAAGAGGTTTATGTTAAAAGTTTTAACAAATGCCTCCCTCATATTCTTATTTCTCACACATTCCATCAGCAAATGTTGCACATCTTCAACCTTATTACAGGTAGAACATTTATCAGACTCGGCCTTTTTCATCAAATATGCAAACTTTGCTGAAGGATAATGGCCTGATCGGAGTCTTAATACCAATTTAATGTAGTTCCTGTTAAAGTTACATTCTTCAAACCACGTTTGACGAGGAGGCTGGCTTTGAATAGTTTTAAACCATATACCTTTTTCTTGAGATTTTGCGTCAAAACTATCTTTCCAAATATTATAGCATTTAATTTTGAATTTCGGTACAAATTCGAAATAGTCCGGTTTAATGTCAAAGTTGTTGCCATTTTGTACAGCCAATTTAGAAATCCGGTCAGCCTCCTCATTACCTTTCAAACCAATATGTGCCGGAACCCACTGTAATCTGAAGTTAATGTTCTTTTCATTTAAAGTTTTAATATCATTGAGAATTTTGTAGGCTATCGATGTTCCTCTGTAGCCAGAGGTGCATCGAGCCAAATGCTGCAAAGCACTTTTGCTATCTGTGAGAATGACAAATTTAGTTAAATTTAATCTTATAGCGTATTGTAAAGCTTCAGATATAGCTATGAGTTCCAAACACATAATTGTAACTGGAGAAGTCACCTTATAACCTACTTTATGTCCTATGCTTTGATCATAGAATCCCGCCCCCAAACCATCAGCACTCTTTGAACCGTCTGTATAAATTCTTTGCCAACCATTATACCTTATATTTAATTCTGTAATGACATCATTCAGTAATGAGTTGACTTCGTAATTTTTTTTTGCAGCTTTCAATGCTTCTAAATTAGTTAAAATGTAACTATTGTGATCAATGCAAGAAACCCAAAAATCTAAGCTAAACATTATATTAATATCTAAAGAGGAACAACTAATCTGTTTAACATCTAAATAACATTGGACAAGTAAAGGTACTTTCTTACGATGTTTTAAAATAAGGTCATGGCTTTAAAATCCGAAAAGCCTTCTTTATTCTTTGAATATCCTTTGTTGGTTGTAGGAGTACCTTGTAGGTGTTGACTTGGGTGCTATAGGGTTGTCAATCTTAAGTTTTCTACGAAAGTTAGTAATAAATTATTTTAAATAATATCTTAACTATTAAGACTAGGTATTTTAATCACTTTAAAAGCAAAATATTTAGAGCATAATTTAAACTTATTGAGTACGTGTAAGAATATGAAATATTTTACCATCCCTTCTTCTTTGAAAGGTTACTTACTGATCTACAACGAACTCCACTCACTTCGTGTTGCGGTTGAAAGCGAAATGATGTATATTTATCTTCAGTTTCTGTTTGAAGATTAAATACACTTAAAAGATAAGCGTAGTAAGAAATTGTTTTCCATATAAATATATTCAGGCAAAACTTTTTCACGTTTACCCTTTCAAAGTCAGAAATACAGGAACCCTGTGTCGGAGTTAACAATGTGAGAGGTCTTGACAAAAATAGTGATAAGCTTTATAGTCAGCGAGCCCGCGACAGTATTGCCTACGTCATATGACATGAAATGCATGGCACTCGGTCGGAAAAGTTGTGCTGAGCGAGGATCAGAAGATTATCGCAAATAAAATTGGCCGGAAGCTTGAGAAAATCTTCCACTTCCGGTCAAAATTTTAAGATTATATTTACGTCATGTGGCATGAGTAGGAGACCCGTGTCATCATTTAGTTTTCAATCGTAGAGAGAGTAAACATAAGTCTGTCAGTTCTGAAATGTCTAAAAAACAAAAATTTTAAGTTTAAGGTATTCCGGCCATTATTTGCGATAATCTTCTGATCCTCGCTCAGCTCAACTTTTCCGACCGTGTGCCATGCATTTCATCGTGATGTCATATGACGTATTTCTGTCGCGGGCTCACGGACTATAAGCACACCTTTGCAGTTTGCATATACATAAAATGTTTACTCAAAAACACTTGTAAATGTGGTCATTATTTTGACAACCTTTTCTTTGAGCAAAGTCGACCTTTCCGCGCTACTTGGATGCGGTGACTTAGCAAAGTTGTATGGAATTGGTGAGTTTTAGCCACCAGCCATTTCCTGTGAAAATCTATTAATGTCGAGTTTTGTTTCAAACATAGTTAGGTGAAAATAGTACGATGTACATCGAGGGAAGAAAACCATATTTCACAGATGACGTGTTTGTACATTTGAGTATAGCACTTATATGGCCGATTGCACTAAACTTAAGAATCGCCTAAGTCTTTTCCTAACTACAACACGACCAAATTAAAACGGTGTCATAAACTAAGCCGTCATGTAGCTGTCATTCGCTAAGTTAACTTGGTCGAGTTGTAGATAAGAAAAGACTTAGGCGATTCTTAAGTTTAGTGCTTTCACGCGATACAGTCTTGGTCTGTAAAGACGCACTGCTATAGCCACCTTAAGATGGCCTCGAGCTAAGCTTAACTACGCTCTCAGCCTTCAAGCTTGGTCATCGTTGCAGCCCTTGCTGTTCGCGCTAAAACGCCGAGACCGAACTTGTCCATCAAGGGCTGCAATGCAATGCTGACCTCGCTATGGTAGATGCTCCTGTTTCGGCCATCATCATCGCTACCAGCGACGCAGTCATTATATACCGCAGCAGTAATGTACTATTAAATCTTTAATTTTATCGTTAAATATAAGGTACACCAAGATCACATTACATAATGCAGATTTTTAGTAAATAAATAATATACTTAAGCCTTTCTTTCGTAGAATAATATAAAACTGATATTATTAGGCACAGGATACATTATCCCTCAAACAATTTTCTTACTATTTATTTCAATTAACTGTATTTAGTTTATTTGTTGCTTGACCATTATGAAAATCATTATTTTCTAAAATCGCGCATCGTCAGTGCTATGATGTTATCACACTCTCGTCCTAGCCTGGCGCCACTCTATTGCCATATTTACTAACAAGAATAACTCTCAAATTAAATCCTTATTTACTAGCTAAAAAAGTCTAATTTTAAACTGACTTTGTGCTACAATATTGTACGTTCCATTAAAACCTTTAACAGCAACACCATATTGTACTTTGTGTTTGAACCCATAAAGCTGTTTATATGTTGTCTAAAGCAGTATTTTATAAAATATGCTCACAATTTTACTATCGATTCCCGACATCCGCTCATTACAAGGTGCTGGAATGTTGTTCAACACATTTTATAGTAAGAATTAAGCATTATTTAGTATGACGAAGGGGCGGGTGAAAATAAGCGACGTAGTGATCTATAAAAAGCTTATTGAATCTTTTAAGCCTTTGTTTTGAGATCCTTGCGTAGTCTTAAAATGTAGGGTTATCGACATTATTTTATACATATGTAGTTAGGTACAGCGATCAGCCGAGGCTACGATTAGTTTTAGTTTTTGTTTTATGATAATGAACGGTGCTATATATTTTTATCCATGTTGTTCTTAGGAGAAAGGTTAGCCAAAAGACCAAAGCGTTTGTCGTCAGATCGTATTTTAATAAATGTTTATTTAGAGGTACTTGTTTCTTAGTTATAAGTTAAGTAGTTAGTTAGGGTTTAAAATTTATTGCTGCTAAATAACTAAGTTTAAAATAACTAAGTTTAAAATTTATTGCTGCTAAATTATAAGGTTTGCGTTATCATTAACGAAAACTAAAATTTTCATAAAAATAACCTTTCATAAAAAGCGAATACTTAGTTAATTTTGATTGTAAAATTCAAACACTTTGTATGTACTTAACTAAATATGAATAAAGAATTATGTAAATCGGCGAATAAAATTAATTTCACACAGTAAAATTAAAGCTAAATAAATGTTCTTCAAAATTATTTAAGCTATTACGTTCAATATAGATGTAATAAAGATATCAAAGTTGGTGGCTATGTAATTATAATAAGATTTACGAGCTGACTGCACAAATACTGAGCGGACCGTGTAATTAAGATACCTATTAGATAACTATGTCTATTGATCTAATCTTAAGGCTCGCTAGAAGAAAAGGGAATGCAAAATCGGCGTATTTGGTTATTGATTTGAATAGGACAGTATAGATTTTATTACTGTTAGTAATATAAGTATGGTCTAAGATTATTTCTATTTCGAATTATTATTGGAATAACTATTTCTGGCTTTACTGACCATCTTTAGCGACTCCGAATTCAATAAGGGGACGATTGTTTTATAGGTTCCGGATCCCATAGACATTCTGTTCTATTTTACCCGACTACGGCCAAGCCAAAACGGAGGGTATATGATTTTGACCTGTATGTATGTATGTATGTTTGTAAATTCATCTGTTCCCTCATAACTTCTAAACTATACTTGTTATAATTTGACAAATGAGGTATCGTTAGAAGTGTCTTAATTGTCCAATGAACATAGGCTATATGACGTTACATTAAATTGAATGTGGCGCCCTCTAGAGGAGTTAAAGACATGAACTAAAAAAAAATGAGCACTTTCCAAAAATATATAAATTGTTAGCTTTTGCCCGTGGCTTTGCTTGCTTTCACCCTATTGACAACTCCAAAATATATAAAATAAAAAAGAAGTTTAAAAACTAAAACCCGACTACGGAAAAATCGTGCTCTAAAAAGTAGAAACAAGAAAATATTCATTAAAAGGATAACCGTAGTCGCATGCCACCTCCAGCCCGTGCCGTGCGTGTCTAGGACGAAGTGGTATGCGACTACGGTTATCCTTTTAATTAATATTTTCGTGTTTAACTACTTTTTAGAGCACGATTTTTCCGTAGTCGGGTTTTATTTTAATTAAATCAGAAGATATTATAGTTCTCTATTTTTTTTTACCCTATGATAGTGCTGCCTATCAGGCGGGAACCTAGCTGTTCCCATCAGTGATTTGCCCAGCAGAGTTTGGCTCAAAATCTTTAAATCTTTTACTGTGTAAATTCAGTATTGGCTGCAGCACGTAAGTACCTTATATCTATTCTGTGACGTAATCACGTTTAGCGATGAGAGACGTAGGAGGGGATTACTACGCATGTTTGCAGCCCGTCTCCCACCAATGAGACCCCAAAAATTACTTCTACGCACTAAATGCTAATGCTAAAGTTACATGCCGAAGCTTGTATCTACATAAAACTATCGTGGAAAGTTCTAATAAAACTCTACACCAGAGTCTATGTTTATGGTATTGTCCTTGGTGCGTATGAGCACCGATGGCCGATAACGGAAGCCCCCGGATGGCCATAAACCGCACGATAGCCATCCCGACACTCGATACCCATCGACGCTTCCTGTCGTTTATATGGGAATACAAAAATAAAATGACATAGGTACAGGATCTGTAAACAATACAAGGGATTTTGTTACAGTCGTTTATAAAGGCTCTTATCTAATCTTATTGTTTGTCTATGTTATAAAACTTTTTATTTTTGTATTGACACGTTTTTAACCGACTTCCAAAAAGGAGGAGGTTCTTTGTTCGGCTGTATGTATGTTTTTTTTAAGTATTTCCACCGATTACTCGAAGACGTCTAAACCGATTGAAATAATTCAAACATTATTAGATCAAGTTTGTTCCCAAGTTGGTCCCGTTTTTTGAAATTTTGAAATCGGTTCATCATTTTTCAGGAAAACCTGAAAATACTGTCGTTTTTTGTTATCATTTTATGAACTTATACGGATGATCTACCATAAGTATCTTCTTTGTTTTTCGCCGAATTACCATTTTTTTACATAGTCGATTTTCGCCGGGCGGGAACAGTCGTGCGGCTTTATATTATCACCCGTGTAAATCACACATTAGGTACAAGGTGCAACACGAGAAGAAGGCCGCATTCACATATTTGACATTGTGATTCACAAGCAAAAATTGTGAAGTCGCCACCAAAAATGTGGTAAGTAAACCTTTTTGTCCTAAAGGTTAAATTGCGAAGTATTATCATAGGTACTTACTTTAATGCAACGCATCTCAAGGTGAATAATGTAAACATGTTTGACATGACATTATAGCTAAATTACACCTGTGAATAAAGCTCTGATCACAACATGTTGCGCCATATGTAGATATCGACGCTTGCGACTTTGCAATTTGTCTGGCGTCAATGTTTCTCTTATTTTAGAACCAACCTTGGGTCTATTACTTGCATTGTCTTCAGATTTGGCGCCTAAATATATCGTGGTTATAGAGGTTACTGGAAGAGCTCTATTGTTTCGACGATGACAAGAAAGCTTGAGATAAAAGCTACTACTGTGACCTCAGCATTAAAGCATTGTAGCAAAAAATGTGTATAGTCATCATCATATCCCCAAGGATCTCCATGAGGATCGGTCCTGCGCTGCCCGCATCCAGCAGCGGCTTCCCGCGCCCTTCACCAGATCGTCGGTCCACCTTGTCGGAGACCTACCCATGGAACGTCGTCCGTAGCGCGGTCGCCATTCCAGAACCCCAACGGCCATCGGTTCTTCTCGCTATGTGTCCCACACACTGCCACATCAGCTGAGCAATCCTTCGAGCAAGCGATGTTGGTTACTTTAGTTCGCCTACGGATCTCCTCCTTTCTGATTCGATCACGCAGGAAAACGCCGATTAAAAAATTATATCTAAACTAGGAACTTGTACATAGAAATTTTGTTAAAAAAAAGATTTTACCTATAAACCCTCATCAAAATCACGGACAAAAACATACCAAGTTCACTAGTCTCTTCCATTATCTCTAGCGTTCGTTATCGTTAAGAGCAATAACCTCATATCTTCGAAGCTCTTGCGCAATTCACTCATTACGTTATTGATTTCGCCGGTTTTGTTCGAGACGCCCCGCTGGGTACTACGGACCTCTCGATACTAAGCACAAGTTTAATTCACGCTTAGTTTTTTTAATAATTTTATTGTGGTCACGCTTTTACTGTAAGTTTGTTGTAAGTGCAACATTGTGTGGAAAGTGAATAGGATGTATATTTAGCTGCAGGGCTTTTATTAATTTTGCTGGCTTTTGTGCATACACCATTTTTATGGACAAAAAATGTGTGGCCAATGGCTTCCGTGATAAAAGGCTGTGAATATATTTTGAAAATAATAAACTTCATTATTGATTTCTTGCTGTTAATTCAAGGTCTGTTGAGGACTTTATGAAACTCTCAAGAGATGTGGCATTTAATTTGACTATAGGTATATACTTAGATGTCAGTTCTTAATTATTATTTTATAGAAATTAAGTTTCAGAGCTTTTTCAATTAAAAACTTTGAAATAATCCCTATTTTGTAAGTTTTTACGTAATAATACATTTTGTATTTAAAGTACGGAAATGTTTTACTTTTAATCTAAAGGATTAACATAATATCTTAGATTAGTTTGTTAAGCTTTTAAATTAACAGCTTTAGGTGGCTTTAATCTTTCATTTATGACACAAGGTGTGAAATCAGATTTCTGGTGGCCTGACCTATAATATGAATATAACAGTTAAAATACATTGATAATCATAGGTATAGGTAAGTATACAATATATTGAGGTGAAGGTAGAAAATGATACCAGTATTCTATGGCCACTAATTTTGAGTCACCTCCATAATGTTAATAATTCCTCTGAACCGATTTTTAAGCGTTTGAAATAATTTTGTAATCCATTGTAAAGAAAAAAATATGTCGTAATTCGGCTGACTAAAGTCGATCTCGTCATTCTAAAATTAGGGTATTCATAAAGGGCCTGATGACCTTTGCTTTGTGTGGAAATTTCATAGGAAACTAGACCAATCACAATGTTTTGGTAGGATCATCAGATAAGGGCCGCACAAAAGTGCTGTGGTGTCATAAGTTCATAACGTGAAAGCATAGTGTACGGCTACTAACAGTAAAAACAGTAGTTATTTGGTGAACGCAGAATGAATGGACAAAAACGAGTAAAAAAGTGTTTAAGTGTAAATTTAATTAAAAATAATGTTGTAAATTTTTTATAGAATGTATGAAATACTCAATCATCCTCACTAGTTCCAGTGGATACTGATTATTCTCACTAGTTTCATTGGCAATTGAACTAGTGAGAACGAATATTAAGAATAAAAAGTATCAGTAGTTTCATGGAACTAGTGAGAATGATCCGAATTACATATTATAATTATTTTACTACTCATAAATAATTGATTTTCGAAATGAAATATCTCCACCAGATAAACTTTTTTTGTAGAGTGTGTAGTTCTCTGAAATAAACAGCTTGGACCAAAACTGAATGTTGTGTTGAATATCAAAATGTTTACGACTTTTTCTTTAAATCTGCTTTATATTGGTTTATGTAAGATTCAAAATTCAAATACTAATCAAATAGTGGTTGATGTTGTAGATGTGATGTGTTGTATTACTATGATGACTAATAATTCAAGATTAATTATATTCATTCATTCATTCCGACTCTGATAGTGTATATTCCAAAGAAAGTAAGAAGTTTCCATACTGCGTACCCGTTAAGTGTGCGTTTGTATCGTAAGTTTTCGCAAGTACGGCCCGGTCCCGGGTTAGCTCATTGTGCGCGCATGCGCATGTTCTCGCGCGCTCCTCTCCCTCGAAAGGTGAAGGACGGCGCCGGAATGCGGGATATCGTCGGATCTGCACTATTTATTGCGCTGTAAGACCTAGAAGTGGTTTATTTTTCAAATTAATAGGCCATAAAGATCAGGTGATAATGCCACACTTGATTTAAAAAGTGTTACAAAACAAAAAAGCCGGGCATGTTCGAGTCGGACAGGCCCACGATGGGTTTCGTGCCAAAAAATAGCAAATAATCACGTTTGCTGTATGGGAGCCCCACTTAAATATTTATTTTATTCTGTTTTTAGTATTTATTATTATACCGGCAACAGAAATACATCATTTGTGAAAATTTCAACTGTCTAGGTATCTAGGTTCATGAGATACAGCCTGGTGACAGACAGACAGACAAACGAACAATGGAGTCTTCGTACCTAATAGGGTCCAGTTTTGACCGTTTGGGTGCGGAAACCTATAAATGAAATAATAATAGTGTCTCAAACCACAAAATTCTAGTTTTTGCAAAGATTCGCGCTTTTGATTCCTATAATTTCCTTGTTAAATGAGGCGTGGGAGAAAATAATTTGCATTCAGCACAATGTAGGTCGCTCCCAGACCTGGTTAGAGTAGCATTATGCCGTAAGAGAGCCCGCGGCGGATCACGGATAAAAAGAGAAACCCTTTTCTATCGCTACCGTTTTCTAGAAAATTGCATTTCCTCAGTGAAAGTGTCTTAATGATGGGGCGCAGGATTCGTGCCGATCTAAGGGCGGTATTGCACAAGCAGGCCCAAGAAAGTTGTTCGACTTTCTAGTGCTCATTTATATAAGTACAAAGGTGGGTATAAATGTGCTCGTCTTCGTTGGCTAATTACTAGGAGACGTAATTTCTAATTCCGCAACTTTCTTGGCTCTTAGGTAATTGTTGTAGACATGGACTCGCCTGGAGAATCGACAGCAAACATATCCTTCCGGTATCGATTACAAAGTTTGAATAGGTAACTATTTGGAAATGCAGACATTTTAGTACCTATAAACAGTGATTGCATAAAATCCAATATTTCCAAGGGAGACAAAGAGATTTCATAACATAAAATCTTTTTTAAAAACACGTTTTTAAAACGGACTGAATTATTAAAAAAAAATCGGACTAAAAACATTAAAACGGACTAAAAAGTAAAAAATATTTTTTTCTTGAAATTTTTTATATACAGAAATTTTAAACCTAAAAACGTGGGGCGCATTTTGTAAAATTTATCATCCATATTGTCTTTAGCATGCGCCCCACGTTTTTAGGTTTAAAATTTCTGTAGGTAGGGGTTATAAATATTTCAAGAAGAATTTCTTTTTTACTTTTTAGTCCGCTTTAATGTTTCAATATTGAGTTTCTATGGCATGTCCTTTCAGCTTCGTCATCAGACCCTGAACCTTGTGTCCTATTAGAGAACTCATCAAGACGATTCTAACGAGTCCAAACACGATGCTGTTGTATGGTTTCATCATAGAGTTCTTGTGGCCTTCTTCCGGCTCCTTCATCAGATCAGCTCAATGACACCATAATATTGCATTGCCTTCCAGTTCTGACCTATGTTCAAAGTTTCAAGTCTGTAGCTCATCGGGAAGCTAGTATAAAATCGTTCGCAAACTTTGTGGAGAAACAAACAAACAAACAAACACACAAACGAGAAAGCAACCTAATAAAAACGTGTTAATAAAAATTGTTAATTGTTATTTTTATGTTATGAAAGTTGTTTGATTGTTTGACAAACTCACCAAATATTTTTCCATAACTTTTAATATTTAACCCATCAATGCCCGGAAAAAGAAATACAATAGATTTTCTATTGTTATCTGGACGCCGGCGTCCGCTATTGATGAATAAAATAAAATAAAAAGAATATTGCACCTATACCATGGCAAGCAGGTAATTTTGCAAATGCGGGATTCATTTTGTACTTAACTACTCAAATATCAATATCCTGACATGCAGACCTGAAAAAACAACAATTAGATATTGCTGAACCCACTTTAAATAATCAAGAGATTGCTCCGCTAAAATCTTTCCTACCACAAAAAAGTCACAGAACTTTTAACAGGTATCGATAAATCTAGCGATTCAAATGGAATTGTAGTTTATACAAACAATATTACGCCTTTCACTGTTTTTATGTAATTTATCGCAGCAAAAAATGACAGCGAAAGTGATTCACGGGAATTAAGATCACACATGCACTAATTTAATCAAATGTGACTGCAAATTTCCCAAATATTGATTTATGCCTTCCTAACAAACAAATAATACTTATAATTCATTAGCGAATTTCACTTTCCGGTTATATTCATATTTCGGGCGATACATCAAACGTAACGTATTTATTACTAATATGAATTAAATTAAGATAAATCATCGAAAGAGACGTATATTTTTTAATTATCATTCGTTACCTAATATTTTAAGTTATGGGTCTTGACGCGTTTAAATCTTTTATGAGTTTATGAATCATCATAATCTGTCTGTAAATTGATTAATGGTTAGTACGTGGTAGTTATATAATAATAAGGGGTAAATTGTCTAAAGGCAGTGCTAACGTAAATAGTTTTACCATTTCTTTTACACAGGTGTTTCATAATATTCTTATTTTTTATTTGTATTGAAAACAGTACGGTGACAATGCTAGATGCAAAATAGACTATTGTTTTCCATAATCAATTCCATTAAGGGTGCACCGAGCGTCCACTAGCGCCGCCAATCAAGAAAAAATCATTACAACGAAATAACTATGTTTAACAAAATTCTGAAACATATAAAAACTAGTAATAGTTATAAACTATTTATGTATGCGTTTTTTTCCTGGTTTAAATGTGTTTGTGTAGTTAAAACCTGGATTAACGCCTAAAGTGGCCACTTTAGGCGTTAATCCAGATTTTAACCACACGAACGCATTTAAACTTAGAATTTTACGCATACAAAAATAGTTTATAACTAATACTAGTTTTTATATGTTTCAGAATTTTGTTAAACATAGTTATTTCGTTGTAATGATTTTTTCTTGATTGGCGGCGCTAGTGGACGCTCGGTGCACCCTTAATGGACAAAAGCATAACACAATTTAGGTCTAGGGTAGCCACCATGCAGTTTATCATGAAATGTTTTTTTAAAGTAGCTGTTTTCAGGGGTTATAATAATTTTCCGAGGTTTTGTGTATAGTCCTTTCTACTATATTCAGCTTTGTAACATATTGTATAATTAAAATGTATTGGATTAGTAAAAATTTAAATCATATTCCACGATTCTACAAAGAGTAAATGTCATAAAAGCATGTATCGTTTATAATTTTTTTATATATTTATGACTTTAGTGTAGGTGTATGCATTCATAGGTTGATTAAACTTTGACTGAACAGCAATTTATCGTAAAGGTACGAGTTCCTCTAATGTCATTAAAGATATTAAATGTTTCCACATCATTGAGTGAACACATCATAAATTCTGTGGAATGTAATAAGTTTTTTTAGTCCTGGTTGGACTGGGTAGCAACTAGCAGTAAAAGTTTTGATCGTTTTTAGTTGAACTCTGTTTTGATATTAACTATCTGGTTCAATGGTATTTTATTAAAGTACTAGTTCCGAAATATTATATATCCTTTCTGAATAATATTTTTCTTTTTTGTTTGATCAGGGGGCTAATTGTCTAATTTCAAAATCTATCGCAATCGCTTTCAGGATGTGATACATTGATGGTTCTTTTTGGCACAAATAAAAACTTACCAAAGACATGCAGCAATGTGTCACATCCATCTGTCAAATGAAAGCGATTGCGATAGATTTTGAAATTAGACAATAAGGACCCAGGTCCATGGAGAGTCACACGTATTGCAAGTATGAAATAAAAAAAAAACTGTTACAGTTGTCATTTTAAATTTTAGGAAGGTGTCGGAAGCACAGATACATATTATGATATGCATATCTAAAACCTGTTATAAATAACACATAACTCACGAGCCGAGGTTATTTTGGCGAAATGTCTGCGAGGGGTGGTAACCGGAAATGTAGTTACAATAAGCGACACTTTGGTTTGAATGGTACGATAGAATTCATAGACACAGTCGATTATAAATGGTTCCCTTACAGTATGAATGTATCTATTGGTTAACCACTATCATAAGCCGAAAAGTACTTACATCGATTATTTTTGTCCATTGAAGTAAACATAGTATGAAGCACCTAACCTAATGAACATGTGTATATCTACGAGGAGTGATCCAAAAGTATTGATAATATGTTGTTTCCAGCAAGTTTAAAAATACAAAATAACTTTTTTTCGTATCCTTATACACCCACTAGGTTGTCATTAAAAAACATATTGATAGACCACAATTCCTGGTAGGTACATTCATTTGAATACGAACTGTCGGTTGAAAAACTGCCATTCAAGCCACCAGCCCTATTCGCCAGGTCTAGCTCCTAGTGACTTCTGAAAAAATCCGAGGAATGAAATTTAAAGACGATAGCGAAATTATGGTAGCTGTTGAGGCGTTTTGGGAGAGTCAAGATAAACATTTTTTTTCTAAGGAAATCTTAGGTATTGAAAAAAGTCGGACTTAATTTATTGAGTTGTTAAGGCCGGCGTCCACTAGGCGCGCCGAGTCGAACCGAATCGAATCGCAATAATTCGCCTCCCTACATTTACTATGCAACTGCGTCCATTGGAGAAGAGCCGAAGCGCGCCGAATCGACGCCAGGCCAGTCAATGGACGCAGCTTCATAGTAAATGTATAGAGGCGAATTATGGAAAAAATGCGACTCGACTCGACGCGGTTCGACGCGCCTGTAGTGGACGCCAGCCTTTAGGAGACTACGAGTTGTTAGGAGGAGTTAGGAGAAAATATTTTTTTAACTATAACCATTGTAATTTTTCTCATTATCATTACTTTTGGATCACCTCTTACTCGTACGTACTCTATTACTACATTCACCTTTATACAATTTTTAGATTGCAATTTGAAAAGATCATATTTTGATATTAAAATAGTAATAGGTAGGTACTTATACTATGTACCAAAATACAAAAAATCGAGGAAAGTTTAGTACCAAAATATGCATGTCGAGGAAAGCTTTCTGTTGAAGTATACACATTGCGTAGAGTTGCATTAGAAGGATTTCTGCAATTAATTCACCTTAAAAGCTTTTCGGTAATGAAAAGTGGATTTATCGAGCAAGTTTATAGCCAAGTCAGTACCATAAAGTCACGGAATAGTTTGTAACTCCAGAGCTAAGAGCTAAAATGGTGTTTAATGTAACATATCAGTTTGTTTCCGTTGATAATTCGCTCGGTAATGGTACTTTCTATTCGTGTTCAGGTCTGATGGAGGATCAGACTCACGAGTCTGCAGTTGCGCGCGCCTCGTCTGCTGCGCCATTTATCATTTCAATCAAACTACTTACTCGAGCACGAATGCCATTTTTATCGGTACCAATTGTTTTAGGCAATTTAATGAAAACATTTTAATATTAATAGAATAAACTATGTCGGGATTTACACCATGTACCTGTTTATTTTTGAGACTCCGATATTTCGTCGCAGTTGCATGCGCCATGATCACGGAAGAACATTTTTATGAGCCATTCGCATTATACAACAGAATAATTAAAGCCTAAACCGAATATGGTAAATAGGGACCATCAAACTGAACAACTTTTAGTATGGGAATTTAACTCTAAAATCACGAAGAAAATCAGTTATTTCATATAAAAAATAATAACGGAAATATGGAAATGAATAAAACAGCTGTTTTTATTTTCGCGATTTCAGAGTTGGTCCCATAGTAAAAGTTGTTCAGTTTGATGGTCCCTATCTCTACCATATTCTGGTTTAGCCATAATTCTTTTAGACTTTATATAGCTCAGTCTTAGGTACCTTGGTCGTTAGCGTGTACGGTAATTTGCGTTTCTGGCACTATGCGTCGAAAGGACCTATTCGTTGAGTGAAAACTTTCTTAAAGTATCTATGTTGCAAAATTATCCACGTAGGGAGTAAATAATATTTGGTTGCGGGCTGATTATATGTTTATACAAGTGTCTCGCAGTTTTAAATCCCCAATCCTTTAGTTAGCGGGTCACTTACGTTAAACTTGGACGACGAACTATGGTTACATTAATAAATGTTAGAGTGTAGGTATTTTCTTGACTGAGAAATAGCACACATACAGTGTTTTTATTCACATTTGAAAATAATTCGACTAGGTATCTCCTGTTTTGTTCCGGCGAGCCGTGCCAATTTCTATTTAAATGAAATACATTGTATTTTTTCTATAAGTACAGATTATCTCTGTAATATACCTACATAATTATTGTGGTATAATTATCGTGAAGACTACTGCGGCGAATATAACCTTTCCCTAATGCTTGCATTACACGTTATTTAAATCAGACTTGTGAAATACGAAGATCTTTGCTCCATGGTGGATCGTGACCTGTTCACTATGATAAAAGATTTCGCTATTGTTTCCAGGTACTGTCATCATTTGGAAGTACCTTTGCATAAAACACTCGATAAGATAACATTAAGTACCACTGGTAATACGAGAAATGTCATTAAGAGCAAATGGAGCAACATTTGTAGCTTCTTTAGTATTCATATTACAAATTTGTTTTAAAAGCAAAGGTTAACAATTCGAAAACTATTCCAATAGGTACCTACCTAATTTATAGACGTTTGTAATCTACTTGTGTCTTCATTTATTTAACCTTAGTAGGCAGCTATACAAAAACTCCAAAGCTACTACTACATACAGAGTTCAATAAAGTACTACAGAGTATTTATAATTTGGAACTTGCGCGCATAAACTCGAAAAGCAAACATACTATTAACACTTTTACTAACTGACGGAAGCATTATCAAAAGGTTTGTTTATGAAAGTTTAAATAATAACTAACTATGTTATCAAACCCCCAGCAGCGGATTAGGGTTTTCAATAATTTATGAAACCTAATACGGTACCTAATCCATACCGATTCTGTATAACAAGCAATTAGTGTTTAGAAGTGTCAAACCAAAAATGACGAGATCTAACCGATACCACAGCACGAGTGTAGTAACTCTAATTAGTTAGCTGTTCGCGATCACGACAACATTTCTTTGAAGTTCTATACGGTTATGCCTCTTTTGATTTCATGTTGCCTTGGTACGCTTGAGGTGGTAACACCTAAGTTTCGTCCTTAAAGTTGAATTGTTAGTTTAAACTATACTGTAATGCATAAGGTAGTTTTTGAATATTTATTTATTTCCCCATTAATTTAATACTTAGGTATAGAATTCGGTTGTTAGCACCAGCGCTATTATTATTATTCTGTGGAATTATGTAGTCTACCCTTAAATATTGTCAAAGGATACTTTGTGAAAGTCAAAGTAATAATCGTATCGAACAGGGCACGACAGACGATTATTAAGCTTTTCGATACTTTATGGTGCCTAATCCATGACATAACTGCAAATAACAAGGGATTAGCATTCGGAACTGTCAGTCGTAAGAAACCCAACATGACGAGATGTAATCCTAGGTAAAAGTGCTAGTACAGCACGAGGGTAGTAACACTATTGGTATTGGTGATGGGCTCTTTTTTTCCGCATTTAGACTCCCATTTGGTCCGTTATGCGTGAACACAGCATTGGTGTGGCTAGTCAAGCCATCCCAGCTCCTTCCAAAAGCGCAGAAGCCTCCTGGGGCGTTCACAGGCTTCTTGGAGCGACCTCACGTCTTTGAGGATTTCTGCCCGGTGTGCGGCCAAACCCACGCACTCCAGGATCATGTGGGCGGCTGTTTCCTCTGCGTCCAGGCATCCTCTACATAGGGGACTGTCTGTCGCATTCGTGATGAATAGTTGTCGGTTTAAAGCTAGGTGACCTGTAAGTGTACCTACACTATTCGGAGGTCTGGACGATTAAGGCTGAGCAGTCTACAGGTCAACCGCGGCGAAACTGCAGTCATCGCCAACTTGGACTGTCTACAGCTTGTTAGATCTATCGAGTATTATGTGCAGCACGAGTACGTTGTGGTAGTAACACTAAATAGTTGGCTGTTTCCGACGCGTGGTGGTCACGACCGCCATCCTTAAGAATTTGAAGTTCTATACGGTTATACCTCTTGTCATGTTACCCTGGTAAGCCTAAAGGGTAACACTTAGTTCGTTCCTGTTGGGATATTTTTAGTATAATAGCCCTACCCCCCTACTCAAATGGCCATTCTACTAAAATTAACGCTTGTAGAATGAAATAACATAATATAATAATTTACGCGCTTAGCTCCTTTCAATCCCATACATTTTTGGTAGCGTCAATTTTAGTAGAGTGCCCATTTGAGTAGGCCCTCAGCCCCACTTAAACTACTCAAACTGAATAATGAATAGTCAAAGTATGCCAAAATTTTATTTGGAATTAATAAAATATTTACTGTCTGAAATGGAAACATTGCAGACAAATCAGAAGATGGAAAAATAGAAAAAAAAGGAATATTACAAACTTGTACAAGTATTCATCCTATGTTGCAATGTTCAAGTATGCATCTGTCATAAAGGTAATAAAAATATATTAGTTTTTATGAGGAAGCACATTGTTTTGATAGAGTGTATGAGTTCCTTATCTAAGCCCATCACTGGTAATACCGGTTAAGATCATATTACGGGCACGGGACAAAACAACGATTAATCATGTCCCAGGGATGCATCGGTCCATCATTTGTTAAGCGGTTTCACCGTTTGAAAGAAAGTGCAGTTAAGCGGACGGGTCACTGACACAAAAACACCGAAAAGATTTTGGGTTTTTAAAGTGTAGCTCAAACTTTATTATATCGTCCTACTTAAAGATTTGTTTTGTTTTTGCGGAATGAGTTTGGTTACTTGTTTTATTTTGAAGGAAGCTCTTTTATTTTTTTATTTTCGTTTTCCCTTTAAATGTGTGCGTGTAAATGTGTTGCGTCTTAGAGTAAGACGGGCTTCTACAGACGTGACAAACGAAGCCTTTTGTTGCTCGAAGTGTTGCGTCAACTATTGTTATTAACATTGGAATCCGCAATTTATTTATAATGTCTAACAACCGGACGATGTGATGTAGGACAATGTTTTATACTATTTAGTATTAAAACTATACACCTATTTGACCATAAACAAATGGGCCATCCATGACCATGAACTTTAGTTGTTAGTATTATGATTCAATGTTTTAATATTAGGATTTAATGTTGAAGAAAATTATTTTGCTATTAATATTAAATTGGTGCCCTAGTATAATAATAATAAATAATAAATAAAATGTTTATTTTCCCATCACAAATAATAGAACTTAAATCTAGAGACAACTTGGCACTAAGCTACTAGTAGTTTTTAGGTGAGCGAATAATTTTATAACATTTACTTACTGATACAAAGTTTAATATTTAATAATAATTAAGTGTCTAAGAAAGAATATATTGTGTAAGTATTAAACTTGTCATATCGTCCTTAGAAGAAAGAAAAATCAACCCAAGAAGACCCCTGTGTGTAAACAGACTTGTCATATCGTTCATAAAATAACGTTAACAAAACGATTATGAGATTGTATTTGAAAATGAAAGCAAACTTTCTTTTAATTCCGTAAAGATATTATCATACTTACGTAAGTATTTAATAGATAGGTTCTTCCACTATCTAATCAGTTGCCTATGTTTCGTTTAATTGGATATAAGTCGAACAATAGTGTTGTCAGCGACAGTAACGCTCTCGCGCATTCTTTTCTAAATCCAACGATATCAAAATGCAGATCTAGATAGATTCAATTTTGGAATAATGGGTAATAGAAATGTCATTGTTGTTGATAATTAGAAAACGGCTTGGTTTCTCTTGAGGGTAAAGAAGTGCTTTCTTAGAGAGGCGGATTATTATTTGTAGGTTTATTATTGAAAGCCGAGATCGTATCACGGTTGGTTGTTATTAGCCAGTGATTTACTGGACCGGTACACCAGCTATGCGGCATTATGACCACCCCCCTATTTACTGATAGGACGCTGGCGCCAGATACCTACAGCTGCCTGAGGAAGTCTGGCTGATTCGATTAAACCCTTTGTTTATTGAGGAAAGATTTACGGTGTGCTTAGGGCTGATTTCAATGAACTGTTACGGTGACCTAAGAGAGAATGCTTTTTAGCATTAAGCCCGCCATCTGCTGTATTTTTATATAATAAGCAATAAATATTAAATAAATAATCAAAAGCACAAAGGCAAACAACTAATGATGACCAAATTACAGCTTTCGATTGGCAAGTTAAATGATTATAAGATTCTTGGCAAGTAACAACAGCTGTAATGATATTTACTTTTCCTATCGCACGTTTGTGTCCGATAAAATCCGGGAAATAACCTTCTTATTCTTAGTATATTTAGTTTTAAGAATCGGGGAATAACCATTATAATTATTTACTTTGAAATTGGGTTGGTAAACTTTTTCGAACAGAATTGTTTTAATATTTTTTTTGATAGCACAACGTTTGAAGAATAAAGAAAATAATATTATGATTTTTTTATTTTACCTTGTTTACCAAATATATTTTTTTATATTATTATCGCGATAAAATATCAAACGTACGGCTGAACACGAAGTTCCCTTGCATTTACTGATTAAAAAAAAAACTGATTGACAGGACAGATTTGACAAACAGTGTCAAAGAGTAATCATAATCATTTTACTCTTTGATCATTAGTCATGTTGTTGTTTGTTTATCAGCTTATTTATTGTGATTTTCTAGTGTTTTTCTTGTTCAGTTATGGGAAATGGATCAGCTTGAAGAAATCCATTATCCATCTTATTACGCCGACGAAGTAACTACACTGCTTTATTCCGTTTTGTTGAAATATAGATCTGACCATCCGCAGAATTTTTTTTAAAATTCCCATACCTTTGAAAGAGACGTGGTGCAGAGGATTACACAGGAATTGTCGTCAGAGAGCTTTTTACGTTTGTGATGATCACGTAAATATATGTATATCTACAAACTTGCTCACAAAAGAGTTATTTTATTTATTTTAGCTGACTGTGACTGACATGACAACTAGTTGACATTGCCAATGACAAACTTTTAATTTTTTTATTATTTGAGCAAAGTCATTACGCATACAGCCGTAAAAGTGATTTATTGTACCATGCTGTAAATTTAAATTTTTAATTATTATTTAAATTAAAATGAAGTATTATAAAAACTCCTCAATTGGTTATTCCTGACTCCAAAGCCAAAAGACACCAGAAAATATATAATTCACAACAGTTTTGGAAAAGTTTACCAACCCAATTAATTTTAAATTATAACTTTTTGCTAATTTAGCTGCAAGTTTTAATCCAAACGCAAAGCTAATACTCACGTTTTCAAATCCCAACATTTACTTTTTACTTACACCAAGACCGCAGTTCTGCGGTTACAAAGATTAGCTTTACAATACAAACAAACAAATTACCTCATTGTATTATTCTAGTAATAAACGTACAACATGCAGCAGTGGTCTGAAAAAGAAAATAAAAAAAAATGTAATTATAGTCAGGTGGGGTAAGTGAAACATACTTTATTTTTATTTTTATTTAACAAGGTGTAGTAAAGCTATAAAACTGGCAATTAAAGTAGCTGTATAGGCAATGTACTCCTAATTAAATCAGCATTTAACGGTATGAATATAATATCTAAAGACTTGCATTAAGCAACAAAATCACGAAAAAGCTAAGAAGTGTTTCACTTACCCCTGACAAGGGGGAAGTGAAACAGTGGCCAAAATAGCTTTAAATATTGTGTCCATTTAATTAAAAACAGGACAAAAGGATCATGTTTAACCGTTAATATCCAAAATATATCAAATTCTCATAAAATAGGGTCCAGTTTTAAAGATTTATCAAAAAAACTTTTTGATAAATCGTTTTGACATCTAATGAATTTCTTTTTGGTTTACTAGCTAGGTTAATGATCGCAGCGATATCCGTGTTGTATTAAGGGAAGTAATTCGTCATTCCTGATTTATCGACACATAGCTATGAGAATAAACTACGATAGTTTCTTAGATATGGTTGGGTGTTTCACTTACCCCGGTGTTTCACTTACCCCACCTGACTATACTTATAATTCGAGCAATCTTAAAAAATAAACTACTTAATATTTGTTTTAGTGTTCTGCACCTCATAAGGAAAATCCATAGTTCGTTTGTCTGTCTGTTTAAATTATTTAGGAAGTTTCCGTTAAATACTCGTATTAATACTTATGAATTCATATTACAGTATTCTGTTCATTTTTGAATCTACATTACTTTTTTGGTTGAAAAGTTTATGTTTTTTGAAGTACCTATGAACTATAATTACAACGGAGAACAGTGTCTCTAGATTGGGGGGTATTCCCCATTGTGTGGAAAATTTTAATAATTGGGGAAAAAAGTAAATATGTTCTTCATACAAAACGTAACATTTTGTTGAACAAATAATCGCGTTAGGGGAAATTTTTTAATCTCCTCTTCATACAAATGTATCATTTTGGGGAAAAATAAAATGAGATCTGGGAAAAAAATAGAATTTCATAAATATCTGGAGACACTGACGAAGAATTAAAATCTAATATAATTATTGGTTTGATTAAATAAAACATTTTTTTTCCAAAGATTGTGTTCTTGAAAAAATACCTAATTTAGGGACAACGCTGGTGTTTTTTTTCAGTTGTTTTTTCAAAATTGTGAAAAAAAAACAAAGTTTTTTTTCATGTTACACACCTAATTAAACCAAAACACAAAGTTGAACTAGAAACTTGAAATTTGGCAAGAAGCAAGGTCTTACACATAAAGGGAAAAATTCAAAACTAATCATTTTATGATCCATATAATTTTTTTTTCAGACTCTGTTACCTTCGCACCCAATGATGAATTTCAGTATAGAGATAATTAGAGATCGAATGTAAGGAGATTATAGGTAAGGCCTAATTAATACCTTTTGTTTTTATCCTTTAATTTTTCAATACTCATTTTCGGGAATATCGAAAGGAGAGATAAAGTTCACGCGGACAAATTCGTAGACGGCCGCTAGTTTTAAAAAAATACAGAGTCCTCAGTGCCAAGTACCGTAATATTTTTCCTGGCTGACCAAGTGGTCAACCGAACACCACACTTGCTCCACATTAGCATAAAATATTTGAAGTTCAAGACCCCCTGCAGGCCTGCCCCGGGAGACGTGAAATTTGACACGTCGATCGTCTTTATGCTGATTAAGAAATAATTATGAAATCAGTCACACTCTTGACTTTGAGAAAGGGTGGTCTTTTGAAAAATCAGCTGTACGAGTACATTCAGAAACTTAAATATTTAACTTAATAATCTTGAAACGACTGGGTTATTTTTGATTACGGACCGACTGTCTTATTTTTTAAATAAAAAGAATTGTTGGTATGTTTGTTCTCTAAGCTTTCCTTTCCATTCATCCGTAATAGACCGTGAGTCCGCGACAGTATTGCCTACGTCATATGATATCACGATGAAATGCATGGCACACGGTCGGAAAAGTTGTGCTTAGCGAGGATCAGAAGATTATCGCAAAAAAAATTGGCCGGAAGCTAGAGAAAATCTTCCACTTCCGGTCAAAATTTTAAGATTATATTTACGTCATGTGACATCAGTAAGAGACCCGTGTCATCATTTAGTTTTCAATCGTAGAGAGAGTAAACATAAGTCTGTCAGTTCTGAAATGACTAAAAAACTAAAATTTTAAGTTTAAGGTATTCCGGCCATTTCAGAACTGACAGACTAATGTTTACTCTCTCTACGATTGAAAACTAAATGATGACACGGGTCTCTTACTGATGTCACATGACGTAAATATAATCTTAAAATTTTGTTCGGAAGTGGAAGATTTTCTCAAGCTTCCGGCCAATTTTTTCTGCGATAATCTTCTGATCCTCGCTCAACACAACTTTTCCGACCGTGTGCCATGCATTTCATCGTGATGTCATATGACGTAGGCAATACTGTCGCGGGCTCACGGACTATAAACGTAACATTAATTAAATAATAAAATGAGTTGAAAAAAACTGAGGGCAAGAAGCACGACAAAAACCTTTCCGAAAGATTTAAATAATACCTACTTATATTGTTTTCCACTCCTGCCATAACTGCCAGTGTTTTGATTACTTAAATTTAATTATGAGTACTTTACTATACCTATGTATTATCATTATGAAAATAAAATGACTAACTTTCAAAAGTAAACAATCAAAAAAGTGGACTGGACTTTATTCCAAAAATATCTCAATATTCGAATATGTTAAGTCTATTTTATTTATGTAAAGCAGCATGACTCTATTCTTTTCTTAGATCTAATTTGCTATTTTGGCATAACATTTCCCACCGATCATAAATCGGTTACAAAACATTACGTAACTGCAAGTATACAAAAATCCTAATAAGGCAAGTTGATATGAAATACTCTGCCAGTAATATCGGTCAAGACCACTTGCTAGCGTGAACTTGGTGACCTATTAATGCACACCACACACGATATGTCGCGAAGCTATCGCACATGTTATGTTTGTGCGACACAAGCCGACATGTCGGTCGCTAATTTGTGCGGACGGCTCTCATATTACACACCCAAGTTGCATAAGTTACGAGCTTAGGTACAAACTTACGCTCCAATTAAGTTACAAGGACCGGTCTACCAATATTTTATGAAAACATAAGGTGTTAACTAACGATTGTCTCGATATTGCGAAAGTTATATCTAGGACATCCATACATACTTATATGGTAAAAATATGTGCGGTGATTTCGTGAATTAATTTGTCAAGTACCTCTTCTATACATGGGAATACTATAAATACAATGAAAATAAATATAAACAATTAGATAGATAGCCCTGAGGAGACAAGAACAGAACATTATTCCAAAATAAAGTAAGTATTTAAAAAATACCTACTTCAATGCATTAGGCACCCATTACACACACAATTTGATCACGCCAGACCGCGCCAGACTGACAAAGATTGACAGAGATTGATTGTGTAACGTTGTTCGCGATCTGTTTCAATCTGGCGCGGTCTGGCGCGATCTGGCGTGATCAGATTGTGCTGGATTGTCAATCTGGCTTGGTCTGGCTTAGGGTTGGCACCTTTTTTTCGGGGTAATAGTATTATTTTCAAAACATTTAAACATTATAGTACTTACTTTTGGGATATTTATAAAAATGTAGTACACATTTATTTTTAACTAGCTTCCGCCCGCGACTACATCCGCGTGGGTGGACATTCGAAAAATCATTTAAAAACAAACATACAAACGAACAGAGAACTTGCAGTAGTCTGCTCATCGCAATCTGCTATCCGATACATGTTTTTATAAGGCTGAACTGATTTAGATGAAATTTAAGGCACGGTTTATTTGCCTTTTTTGTTTAAACCAAAATAAAAAATAAATATATTTTCAATTTATACACTAAAGTTTATCTCACTTTACGATTCTTTAAAGTCAAAAGCACATAACATTAGCTTATTATCACATCCTTATTTAAAATTTTACTAGAGATACAGTACCAAGTCAATTAGTTCTAAAATAACTAAAACTTAAAACTACAAACAAAGTAACGTGAATGATTAATTATACTTATTTCATAAACCCCGCTAATCTGCAGACTAACAACTCGTTACGAGAGTTTTTGCCAATTAACTTCTAAACAAAAAGTCAACACCTGAAGTTATAAAAACGGTGGACTAAGACACGGTGAATGTAGTTTTTTGTTTACTAACTGCTTGCGAACTTATCTGTTATGGTAATCAATGACACTTGCGATTTGTTGGCAAGCGTAAATCAGAATATTAGTCATGGAATCTTTTACTGTCTTATTCAGAGATGTTTCACAAAACTGGGGTGGAAGACCGGTCTAACTAAACTTGGATCCCAGACTAGCTCGTAATATTGATTTCGCTCTTAATCCACCCACGTTTAGTCCCTAGGTTTAGGTGGGACTAAACGTTTAACTGTCATTCTGAATCATAAAGTTAATATACCTACGGAATAGAGGAACAAACATGAGCTGTCAATCGAAACCCAAATTGATTTACATTTGTGTGTGTATTTTTTTTATGTATAAGTCTTAGTGATGTAATCTTGTCACTATTGATATAAATATCGATATCGATGGTATTAATTAACAGCCATAGATTCAAAATAAATGGGATAGAATTTTGCACGGGTGTACTAAAATTACGATTTTGAAATGAACTATGACTATTAGAAAAAGATCAGAAGATATTTAAAATCATTTATTTAACATAAAAAAGATAAGAAGATATTTAGAATCATTTATATTAACACATGTTGAAATGAAACTTTGTAGGAATACTTCTAAAAACAAATAAACACGTATTTCATGTAAAGTAAATAAACAAACAAATAAACTCAACCCCTTAGGGGATAAATTAACCGAAAAAATCATCAATCAATCAATCATGTATGTCATTATTGAGGTTTTATAGAATGTTGATGGCGAAAATGGCATTTATTTTTGGGCTTCTTTTTCCTTGGCGTCAATTCTGGTCGGAAAGAAGGCGATGGTGGTGACTGTTGCAATAGCGGAGGTGTAGATCTAGAATTCGATGAGGTTGGTACATATGTGAATGCCTCTGGTACAATATCTCTATAAACGTAGGACGACACTGTGCGTATAGGCACAGATAATATAATACTATACTAGTACAGATGTCGCAGGCGTAGGTATTGTATATTTAGCTGTATTACATAGCAACTAGCTGTTTTATAAAACGGTGCCTCATTGTAATGCGGCGGATTAAAGATACGGCGTATTCAAAACGGCTGATCAAAAGTACGCCGCATTGAATAGAGCGCTTTGCGATTTTCAATACGGCTAGCCGTAATGTAATTGGGCGGTTCATAAGCCGCTTTTCCGTCAGTTTTTAGTTCTAATTATCAACACTCGCGACGCTGCCTACCATAACAATAAAAAATGGCGTCAAGTGCGGATTTTGCATCAAAAATAAGTAAGAATATGGTTGAATAAAATCAAGAAAACGTGCCGTGTGTGTACAGATAATTGTTTTAAGGACATTTTTTTAATGTGCAGTTAAATAATTTCTACGCAGCTTAATGCGGAAGTGTGAAAGCCGTGGATCAAAGAACGAGATTAAAACTGCTAAGGCGGCAATGGTTTCTGGTGTTGTGCGGAATCCTACGCAATAGTATTGGTGTAAAAATACAGAGAAAACCAATCAGTGTAGCTAGTGAAGATTAAAGAAACATATTTCGGAAGACCCTCCTTTTTGGGCAGTGCCCAAAGAACAATATGTTGATACATTACATATAGAAAAAGTTAACTTTTAAAAAGATTTAAAATTATTTAAACCAAAAAAATAGCTAATATTACAATTTTACAAACAAGAACCAAACCGTTTTTGTACCGTACCTACTTATTTTATAGAAGTAGTACTTATACATTCATTAAAACTTATAAAAATAACACGTTTCGTACTACTTACTAAGTGCTTAAGAAGTTAACTTAAACCTATTTTTTTTCTCATAATTATTAAAATTAAATTATTTTCAATTAAGCACTGTTTCGTTTTGTTAGTGTGGTCACTCTACAATAGAACTTTGATACAAAACGGCTAAACGTGATCCGCCGTATTGAACAACGTATCACATTGTCAATCTGGCGTATCGTTGACTCGCCGTATTACAATACGGCGCCGTTTTCTAAAACAGCTAGTTGCTATGTAATACGGCTAAATATACAATACGCCTGCGAGGTATAGGCTTTATATTGACCTGTAACAAAGACAGGAATGAGTGGCTATTGAGTGAGTTAGTGAAGTTGCTGCTATTAAAAGTGAACCTAAATTGCAGTTGTAATACTTACTTAGAAACAAAATAGTATTATTATTTTATAGTATCATTTTATTAATGCTTACCGGAACAAACTTAGATGGAACTGCAAATTTTTTCAAAATCCGCTTAACCCCTCGCATCTGGAAATATTTTTCCTCAAAATGCTTACTGCATAGATGAATAATATGTATCTAAGTTGGTAGGAAATCTGACTGAAATATAGTTAAATTACTTATGATGGTATTCTAATAGTCAGAAACTGATACCTATGGATCGGCTTTAGTAAAAAAGTCTGGAACGGGTGGTAGGGAAATATAGACGATTCAAAAGTACTTAATAATTAAGTTTATTTGAATAAAGCTTATTTGACTTTGACTATCTTAAATGGGATTACATTCCAAGATGAATAATAACTAAACATCATATAAGTACTTTTACAACAGTGAAACATATTCGTTTACCGTGTGATGCGGCGTGATAGACAATCGAAAAAAAAATCGATAACTTTATGCAGCCCTACTGTAAAATGAAAATTATTTCTTTACACAAAATATTCGTTAATTTTGCATTTTGTCTAGCCGATCTTTGCTTCTTACAAAAATGAGTGTTTACAGAAGAGAATTATCACACTCAGTGTTAAAATTTCGAAACGTATTGGCAAAAATAAACACAAAGTTAGGCGGGGTCGATTTGGAGTAATTTACCTGTGAAATGAACATTTGTCTGGGTTATTTCGATGTGTTGTACAACAATCAATCACTGAACAGGACACCATGTTTCCGAAGCATTATTTCGCAAAAATGTCCACGATTTCAAGAAATATCGGAAATATTTTCAGAACTCAAATTCTCAGCGGGCTGATAAGTGCTGACAAACTGTCAATCAGTTGCGAAAAAGAGTTCTGCACGTCATAATCACGCATCTCTTTTTATCACACATTGTTGCTGTTTAGTGACATCTCGCTTGCTCAGCCCTTTGTTACTCTATTCCGCTAGGTAATATTAACTTTATGTTCTGAATACGATTTGCGCTAAAATGGCGTTAGTCCGCAGTCTAACGCCATGTTAAATTAGGCCCCAGTTTAACGATCGCACTCTGAATAAGACAGTTTAAGGATAAGCCTTTAGTACAAATTCTCAATTTTATTTAAATAAGTTAAATAAAATTGAGTATTTGTCGTCAAATAATTTAAAAAATATCCTTTTTGTAATAGAAATGTCTGCTGTGTGTGTCTAATCTTTGGTGTCTCTCACTTTTGCGAGCGATAAGTCAGTTACTATTTTTGAAAAAACTCAATTCGCGTCGTGAAAGTAAGAATTTAAAAGTAGGTACTCAAGTCTTGTTTTTTTTTCAAATTAATTGATGTAAAATACTAGCTTTTGCCCGTAAACTCATAGCCTGGTCCGATCTACTACATATATCCGTCTTATAATAACAATCATCAATATAATAACGGTGGTTTAGGCGTGAAAATTTAACAAACAATCAGATAGACACGTTACTTCCGCATTATTTATAATAATAAATTTATGGCTATAATTTTAGTTATAGTTAACTAGCTTCCGCCCGCGACTTCGTCTGCGTGGACAGTTTTTTTGCTATCCCTCGGGAACTGTACGTTTATTCTGGATGAAAGGTACCCTATGTCCTTCTCTGCACCCCTGGCAACGCGTATGCAAAATTTCATGACGATCGGTTCAGTAGTTAAGACGTGAAGGCGTAACAAACAAACAAACAAACAAACAAACGGACTTTCGCATTTATAATATTAGTAAGGATATTTTTGCGGAACCCCCAATAACGGTTTGCCATTTACCCAGTAAATTAATTAGGCTACCTGTTGCATTTTGTTTGTTTATTTAATCGCCGATGACGGATTAATGTAGGTACCTACGGGTCGTTCACTCTGCGCTTATTCTTAGGTCAGTGCAGGCAAAAAGCTTTTAGCTTTTTTCTAGACAAGTACTGTTAATCTTGTATTTGCCAATGTCAAATATTTTGATTGCTCTGATTGCTTCAGTAGGTACCTACTTTAAATGATTTGTGATTTTAATTTTTTTTTAACAAAAAAACTGACTTCAAAAAACCTGCCTCTAAAAAGCAAGAAATAATATTCAAATCATTAGATACGCATTATCATTGTTATAATAACAACACGTCTATTGAAGTCGGGTGGGGCTGGAGTACAACCACAGAATAAGTAATAGTAGTACAACTTCCTTTTTTATTCTAAATGCTCTACCCAAGAAGCTTATACCTCCCTCCAATGGAGATTGCACCGCCATATGTCATAGTGAAGATTGAAAAAAGGTCCTTACGGCTTATTGCAACCTCTTTCTTTAGTGTTACAATACGTGTTCGTTGTTCATCGTTCGTTTGTTCGTGAGAAACGAAAACGTATTGTAAAACGAAAAGAAAGAGATAGCAATAAGCCGTAACGTCCCTAAAGAGTCTTTTTCAATCTTCACTTACTTACTAGGCGTGCAATCTCCATTGTGGATATAAGCTTCTTGGCTCTACCCGACTTCAATAGACATGTTGTTATTATAACAATGATAATGCGTATCTAATGATTTGAATATTATTTCTTGCTTTTTAGGCAGGTTTTATGAAGTCGATTTTTTTTTGTTTTTTAAATTTATTTTTTATTTTTAGTGTAACTACCTTCTCTATTAGGTAGTGTAGGTATATTATTTAGTAGAAAAATGGGCTCAGTCAAACGTGAGATATTCGCGGAGATACATTCATACAGATCAAACTGGGAGAGAACCTTCTTTTTTTGAAGTCAGTTAAAAAGACTACACTAAAAGTACCCCTTTCCTTCCCTTCCCTTAATTCGGTTCATAAGAACAAAGTTTTCAAGTTAGTTGATGCGAAATCTTGATCTCTTCAGGATTTCTTGAAAACTATTTACTAAACCGATTTGAAAAAAGAAGCAAGAAAATTTAATTTAACAGAAAAAGAATCATCAAAATCGGTCCATAAATGTCAAAGATACGCGCGAACAACGATAAAAAAACCGTCCTAGTGCGAGTCGGACTCGCGCACGAAGGGTTCCGTACCAAAAAACGGCAAAAAAAAAACACGTTTGTTGTATTGGAGCCCCCCTTAAATATTTATTTTATTCTGTTTTTAGTATTTGTTGTTATGGCGGCAACAGAAATACATCATCTGTGAAAATTTCAACTGTCTAGCTATCACGGTTCATGAGATACAGCCTGGTGACAGACAGACAGACGGACAGACAGACAGACAGATAGACGGACAGCGGAGCCTTAGTAATAGGGTCCCGTTTTTACCCTTTGGGTACGGAACCCTAAAAAAGAACATACAATCGAATTGAGAACCTCCTCCTTTTTGTGAAGTCGGTTAAAAATCATCTAAAGTACGTGACTCCGAATCTCTGAAGTACAAAAACACACCGCATTAATAAGTTTGTAAGACAGGATCTCAATATCATAAAGAAACATACAAAAATCGTTCATGACAGCACTTATCAATGCATTGACATATTGAAATAAACGATTGTCAAGATTTCCTTAAAACACAACTCAATATACACAAAGGTCGGTAAAGGTCGCCTGTGACTTACGTAACTGCACTCTTGACATTTGGCGAGGTGCGCAGGATTCGACGTCACTACCCTTCCGGAATTCCCTGTTACGTCACTAATGATATTATGAAAGGAAATCGTCTGCGACAATATTGTGTCGGAAATACAGAGCGCGGTTTCTTGGTTCGTCGAAGACCATGAGTTGCACTTGAAACAATATTTGAAGTAACTCAGATGCTATTTTTGAATGTGATCAATTTCCGGCGTGACTAATTTTGGAAACCGAATCATAATGAAATAAATTTAAAAATAAGCGCTGCAATATTTAGTAATCGTATTCGTTTCAAGAACCCTGATTTAGTATTAAAAATATAGCTGACTAAAATAATGCTGGCAACCGCTTAACAACTGTTTCAGATACTCTAGGATCGCTTTCATGACTGGAGACATGAGTGGGAGTTAAGTATAAAAACATCCGTAGGTTTTCAACAGACAGATGTTCTGAGATCGAATGCTCCATATATGTCATGGTTTGGAACTAAACCAAAATGGATGTACCTAATAAACTTACTAGATTGATTTCTTGTATCGTCCATAACTATACTCTATGTTGAAAGTATTGACAAACATGCAGTTTCTTAACAACTCCCATCGGGATGTACTTACAACAAAAACAAGCCAAGGAGTTTCTAAGTCACAAATCTAACCTTATCTGAAGACAGGGTTGCAATAGATGGCAAAAATACCCGACGTTGTTGCAGACATGTCCACGTGAACTTGTACACACATGTACCACCATGTATGGCCGTGGAATTCCACTCGTTGTCTTATATGGGTGCCTGGTACGACGCAGCGAGTTCCCATAAGAGAAATGCCGAAAATATGTAACCAATATTATGCATTTATTGGGCATTACGTATCTTTCATTTGGACGTGTGTTGACTGCATAATCTTATCAAAAAGAAGTTACGAAGATCAATTCCTGAAAGAATATGACTTGCTTATGGTGTTGAGAATTGGTTCTGATACTTCTTTAGATATTCAGAATTACTGAAATGAAGATTTGATGAACTTGTCTTGGTATAACTTACGATTCCAACAAATCTTCACGAAACCTAATCTCCGCACTGCAAAATAATGACACTGGGAGAGACGGAACCTGTGTAAAGAATATTCTCAAATTTTTGTACGTCTAAGTCATTACTTTCATCAAGATTGATGGCACCACCAGCAGTTTTTTCACCAGCTTTATCTCTCTAAAAATTTCTTCACGTATGATACAACGTTTTTTATCACACAGCGCCGAAAGATTAATGTGCTCAGTGCAATTGCCTCGTTTGCTCTGCTCTTTGCTACCGTTTGCACCGATAAAAAGGAATAAAAGTGAACTTCTCCTTTGCGGGAACAGTAAGCCCGTTTTGGTTCGCGTCCCGTACAATGCCTGGAACCACTCCTGTACCCGGCTTTGCCCGAATTGGGCAGTGGGCGCACGTGTGGGATTGTCGCTGGACCAGATTGTGTTATTTGTGGCGCCGTGAGAGGCAATTATTAGCTACTAGATTTACAACGGACATTATGTTCCAGCAAAATTTATTTTGGTGTTTAATGTCTTTCAAAACCTTATAATTTATTCAAGAGTTAACAACAGGCTCGAGTGTAAAGCCAGTTCTTTGTTTAATAGAAGTGCCATTTAATGTGGCTGTATTTTGCATGTTGATTTTCTACAGTGTGGTTGATCTCAAAGGACCTTTTATCCTTTTGTCACGCTCCGTGTCGGAATAAAGAAAAATACTTGAACACTGCATATCTTACAATGTTAACATTGAAAGTAATATTTTTAATGTCATTCCTCTTGAGTGCGAGGGAAAAGTGTAAATGCTTAAGCACCAATTAACGAATCATAAAGAAGCTCATAATTTTATTGATGACAGCCACATGGCGAATACTGTCAATAGGCCATTAAAAGAAAAGAAAGCAAGTTTAAGTCGCAGCGACGCGGTCAAAACAACAATTTTGCTGTCCACTGCATTAAATTTATCGCCGTTCGAATCGTAGGGGCGTGCATAATATAATACGAGCAACAACTATTTTATGTTCCTTTCTTTGCGTGGCCGCCTCTATTCTACAGTTTTATATTCGCAAAGGAGCCATTTTTCTGCGTCAGCGTCACATACACTCTTCGCCAATATTATAATGTATTAATTTTTGATGTCGATGACCTCACGGTGAATACGCGCACCTCCTACATACAAAATATAGCACTGAAAGCTGCTTGTATAATTTTTGGCGGTTTCAAAAATTACAAGTTTTTTCGGCACTAATACTTTATGAATACCGAATTTAAAAGAATATCATATTCTCTTGAAATTTGATCAAAGATATTGGATAACAGTTTTATTAACTAAGAATGCGAACTGCAGGGCAGGCGTTTACAGTAGCTTTAATTAGGAAATTTACTAGTAATTGAGCATTTTGAGAAGAAAGTGTGTTAAGGTATCTAAATTTATAGGATTTAGAAACAACTCCTGCATTTTAAATGAAGATCAGAATGCAAAGACGCAGAGGTGGCGTGACGGTATGCAAAAATAAATATTAATGAAGGGAAACTATCGTAGGCTTTAACAATAATTATTTTTTGAAGCATGAAGTAGCATGATACGCAGGATGAAAAGTAATTGACACAAACATACAAAAAAGGAACAATTTAATTCAGAAAATATCTAGTTGGAAAAGACGAAGGTATTAAGAAGAATGTTTAAGAAACATTAATGTTAGGATGCCATTTACCCACTAACACTGTTAAATTCATACAGATGTCAAACAAAACGAGTAAAGCCAGACAATTGAGGTGTAATAACACCTATTATGGTAACAATTATGGGTATTTTATGTAGAAACGCACATTTTACTCGGGACCTCATGGTAACGGTTTCGCCTGACGGACACGACACGTGAAGAGCCGTATGCAAGATGGAAAAATTACGGATTTCTCGCCTTTTATCCGCACACTGTTATTATTGTAACGGTCCATCTCGAGTTGGAGGATTGGGCCCAATCAGTCCCATAATCAGCTGGAGTATTAAGTAATCTTGGCATAATATTTTTCATATTTCGTTTTGATCGTTTATAATACTGAATCAGGGAACGTTTACTGCACAAGCATTTTTTTCCTCAATACATTTAATCATACTTGAAACTGAGATTGGCTGCAGAAGTTCGTTCGAATTCAAAAAAGAAGTAAGTAAAGGAAGTCTCAATTCTATTGTGTTTTTTTCGCGCTTATCTTCGACATTTATGGACCTATCCCTTTTAATGATTGTTTTTCGTTTCATTGAGTTTTCTTGCGTGATGGTTACATTTTTTTTAACGGTTCAGTAGTTTTCAAGTAATCCTGAAAATACTATGATTTTGGGTTAACTACCTTTGTTCGGGGATGTAGCCTGCGTGGGGTTTATTTCGAAATACCTAAGTGTTCGGTAGTAAACCTTGATGACTACTATGAACAAATTAAATGATTATTTTTTGTTGGAAAAGGGATACCTTAAGTGCAGTCCTAGGATATGTGGATAGGTATAGTAATTGAGATATTGGCAGGTTTATGACAATCCAAAACAAACCGAGCTAATGGTCTGCAACGTTAGACTAGACTTGGACTACGAAGGCAGAACAGAGTGAATTTGGAAATTGAGTTATGGCTATTTAAATAGTATAAAGTAAAAAAATATTTAGACACCACAAAAAAATCGAAAATTAAAAAGCTTTAAAAAAAGAAAAGCCTCCTTCAAAAACCTAAAAATAAAAACAAAACAACTTGGATACGCATATCAATTTTAATAAAAACGTGTAATGAAGTCGGGTGAGGATTTTGAATAAAAAGAAAAATAATTGGTTCTCCAGCCCCACCTGACTGCAATAGACGTTTTTATTAAAATTGATATGCGTATCCAATGATTTGAATATTATTTCTTGCTTTTTCGAGCTATTTTGTTTTTATTTTTAGGTTTTTTCTAGGTTCGTTTTTTATACAAACAACTGTATTTATTTATACTGGGAAACTATCACATTTGTTATAAATGTGTTGTTTGAATTGGGCTGAATCCCTTCAACTCAATATTTCATACAATAACATTTTGAGTTCTGACATTAATTTTATAGCCTGAGGGTGAAAGAACAATGGCGAAATAATTGTTGAGTTAATTATTTAGCGTATTAAAATGTCATTATTATGAATTTACGTATTATAAATTAATAAGATTTTTCAGATTATAATTAAGTCCTGACTAAGTCAGGGAAAAAAATCAATGTAAAAAGAAACTCAAATGTCTGTTTATTAGGAACACAAACCATACAACAAGTACTGTGATTGATAAGGGAACAGTAAAAACTGTCATATTTCTTCTTCTTCTTCTTTTTTGTTTTGGCAATCTACTTTCCTTTTGGAGGTAACTTTTGCCAGTGTCAAGTGTTTGCTATTCGCTGTAGACTTAGGATTAGGGGGGTAATTACGTAACTTTGTTGCAATCAACTCTGACAGAAATCGCAGTTACATTGCTGCTTTAGTAAGAACCAATGTGACAACTATCTTAACTAAAGCAGCAATGCAACCGCGCTTTCAATCGATTTCAATCGAGAATTGTTAGCAACAGCTTTACGTAATCAAGGTACCTGACTACGATAAAAACTTCAAACTGGAATATCTTTATTTCTAGACTTGTGACAATCGTATACTTAACGTCAATCTATTAAGGAATTTAAGCACCATATTATACCATATTTTTAATACTAATACGCATAAAAAATATGTCAACAAAAATTTGTATGGAGGTTTGCCATTGTTCTTTCAATAGCGCATCTTATCGAGCGCATTGCGACTGTACCTACCTGTCGGTTCTAAATATAGTCATCTAGATTTCTTTACATTTCAACCTGATTTTATCGCTTTTACTTCGAGCTGACCTTCAAATGTCAGTCATGGCTTAATGTGGTGCAAAAGCTGACACCTAATAATGACCAGTGCCTTCATCAAATGCAAAACGAATAAACTCTATGAATAATAATGTTGAAAGAAAAAAGTAATTGGGGCATGCGGTACATGATTTATAATCTGCTTCTAATAGAGTACAGATGCTTAATAAAATGTTAAATTTATTCTTTTTGTTTGGTCAAGTGGTCATCTAGACCGCAAATTGATGCAAAAATCAAGCAACATAACTTTTAATTCGTGCGAGCACGTTGAAATTACAATGTATGGGTGCTTTTTTCCTTTTTGTATACTGAATTATCAATGACATTTTGAAAAACTTCAATTAGGATTTTGCAAAAGTACAGATACTAGACATCTTATTTTAATTAATAAAATAAATAAAAATAAAAAAATTATTGACATAAAAATGCAAAGTTTTTTTAAACATCTCATACTTAAATGAACTAAACATCTTTGAAACAAACAAATGACATCTGCACCCGAACTAGTTATAACTGTATCTCGGGCACAGCGCTCTTATTAGGACTCAATTCCCTAGATGATAATAATACAACGCAAGAATGTGGTGTTGAATTGAACGTCTTAATTAGCCGATTGCCCGTGTTAGGTGAGGAAAATGATCATAAAAGGAGCAAAAATTTACGCTCTCGAACATCGCAAATAGCGCTTACTACATAATATACGTGTCCTGCAATTGTCTGTCATGTGTCTTGTGTAATAAAAGCTTCTAACTACTTAATAAAGTCATCAAAATATGTTCCCCATAAACTCCTTTACAGCTCTAACTTATTTACGTTCAGTCGGTCATGCTCGCTATGGTTCATGTCTTCATAAGCCCACCATTTACGGTGTGCAATGTAGACAATTCCAAGGCAATAATCTTAGGAAGGACAAAGGCAAGTTCCCTTTTATATGGAGTAGGCTCGATGGTCCAGACAACTCTCAGCAGGGTACCCTCATTACTTGCTATGATCACCGAGACATGGTTTTACTGGAATCATGTTTAGATACAAAGTATGATAGTAACATCATTATCTGCAACAAATTGGCTATAAATACTACCCAATACGACCAGCGTCTTTTTGCTTTTACAGACTAGAGGCCTATAGCTTCAACGATAAATAATACCCTAATTGACCCCCTTGGTAGAGGCACTGAGTTCCGTAAAGATATCCATTATTTCTTTTGTCAATTCTCCTTCACCCCCATGTAGAATGCAATACACTACACCGACACATTAAAAGAGTAGCGATATTAATTCACATAAATAGCTTCTAACCGTTATTTTAAACGCCGTGAATGTGACTGCTTGCGCATGAGTTTGATCTACAGTAGCAGTGAGGAGACAGCAATAGCGTAATAAAATCGATATAGTAAAGATGAACGCTGCGGGAAGCCAATATGAATCCAGTGGAGCACGCCTCGGGAGCTTTAGCGGTCTTTTTGCTTCAAGCGATTTATCGTTATAGCTTTGGATTGTGTGGACTCACTTTATTTCGACGAATTTGCAACCTAAATAATTAAGGAAGCTGTCTTGTCTAAGGCGTTATGGCTGCGGTATACTTCCCCTTTGGACTAGCGCGCTTTGAATGAATGCAAAATGTTTGTAATGAAAAGCCTTGAAAATAAATCAGTTGAAAGCATTATTTTTAAAGGTCAAGGCTCAAGATAGGAAGAAGACGGAGAATTCAATAGATCGATATTTGCATAATCTACCTTCATATTTTGTTGTTTCTAGATTATGATTGCAACTCAAATCGGTTTTGCAAAGGGTGGCATTTCAAAAAGTATCTATCTACTTTTCTCGTAATACCTACGTTTACTAGTTTAACATTTGCGTACATAGATGGATGGATCAGAGACTGATTCTTCGAATGTCCATTGGAGATGCGTATCGTCTGGTTCGTGTTTCTGGCGAAAGTTCTCCGAAGTCCGAATGTCTGAAATTGATGGTCCTGTCGGCGATGCCGGAATCGAACCTTGTACCGATCATACACGCGAACCACTCACGCAACGAGGTCCTTAACCTCGCCGAAAATTAAACATCTGATTGCGACGATAAAGAAGAAACTGTTGAATAGGTAGGTGCTGCTACAACAGCAATTTATTTATACCTATACAACAGAATAATCAGTTTGTCTATAAATTAAACTCTTGTTACTTGTAGGTATTTTTAAATAATTAAAGACATGTGCTAAGGTTGTCTACTTAATAGGTAAGCAATATTGATATCATACGTAGAACTATTCGTAACGTGAAAATGCTTAGGTACGTTCAGTACTGATTATAGTCTCAAGTCCCAACAGTCTTCTACCCGAATTCTCCAAAAATACTACAGTTTTATTAAAACTTGTTCAACATGAAATGTTACATTGTTGCAATGAAGCGAGACAGTTTTGAAGTAAACAGGCAATTATGTTCACTTTCACGACATTCAATTTTTGAACCGATCTCATTCAAGTTCTTTATAATTTTATGGTTTAAAGGTATTTCGGAAATTAATTTTATGGTTTCATACCTATTTCGGTTCGGATATAATTTCTGATTATTTTATATTTTCAGTATGAAAATTCTATACTTATACAGTTACCCTGCAGGCATAGCATGACTAATCTTGTCTTCAATTTTGACAGCACAACAAAAGTTTTGTCCACAAACGGTATGTCATAATTTGACTTATGTACAAACAAAACATCTACGGGCATTTCATTATTGATTAAGTTGATTTTACATGCTAGAGCCTATTAGATAAGAATAACAAATAAAGAATTTGCTGTTTTACCTCTCACGTCATAATACTTAATTTTTCTTTAAACAGTGCTACCATCTCATTGAAAGTATGAATTTACTCCATTGTGATATGAATACAATGTTGCAACGACCAATATCTCCGTATCTATCTGCACTGACTGACACAAACAATCAGGTCAGTAGTGTTCCCGCATTGCCAGAACTTGTTACATTTAAACCCATTCAATGCAGGACCTTTGACCGAAGATCACACACGTAGTAACGGATGAATCCAAATTGCCACTAATTTGCGTTTACTGTTATGTGACTTGCACGTTGCGCTTGTTTGTTTGGCTCATTATAGAGGTGTAAGCAAAGAGTACAGACAGTTTATAATGGAGTATACATAGTATGTTTGATTGAATGACAAACATTATGTAGGTAGGTGGTGTATTAGCTAAGTGGAATGTACTTGTGTATCTTTTTATAGGGTTTATTGAGTGTATAATTCATGAAATCATAATATGAAGAAATCTGGACTGAACTAATTGACACCTTGGGAGTATTTATATCAAAAATAAAAGAAGAAAAAGAAAGTACCTAAAAACCACTACTGACCGGGCAGAAAACGTACTAAAATCTAAAAAAAAACAAGTGTAATTTTTTTGTAGTCAGGGGACCTCTTAGATTAAAAAGTGTTACACAGAACGGTCCTCCGACTGCAATGACAAGTGATTATTTGCTTTTTTGGAAAGGCAGTTGTGTTTTTTATTTTAATATATTTTTTATACATTTTAGTAATAATAGATTCATTTGGTTTTGGAATGTGCTTATCAAGGCCTTTCCTTTTGATTACTCATAATGCAATTTTTTTTTTCACATTACGAAATGCCGACACACAGCAGCCATATTAAATTTATTATAAAAATCTATCGGGATGATGTAAAAGCTCTAAACGTTACCCCACACATGCAAATCTGCCAGGCATTCGGAAATTACGGTGCAATAAAGAACTCACATACATTCAAACACACACGAACCCTAAACACAATACACTCCTTTTTTGGACATCATGTGAAAACAGTACTTATCTTAAGAACAATTTAGCAACTTAAAGATTTTAATTTTTAACACGTTTTCCAAGTAAAATGAAAGGCTATGAAATACTTGAACGAATTAAATTGATCCATATTGCGTAAATGCCGACATACAGCAGCCACATTGAATTTATTCTAAAAAACTGTCGGGATGATGTAAAAGTTTTAAACGTTACCCCACATATGCAAATCTTCCAGGCATTCGGCAATTACGGTGCAATTCAGAAACTCACAAAAATACAAACATACACGAACCCTGAACACTTTTTTGAACTTTTTTGGACAGTCGTGTGAAAAGAGTACCCAAGAACAATATAGCACTTAAGACTTTTAATCTTAAACACGTTTCCAAATAAGATGAAAAATAAACGAATTAAATTGATCCACAATCCACATTGCGTAAATAATTTTGATGCGATACTTAAAGCATTACCTAGTAATTTAATTCAATTGCTCGTCAGAATTACCCTCGTGAGAGATGGACGTAATGACAGAGTTTTGCCGACTGATTATTATGATTTTCATAAATATGCATTAAAATACATGCCAGTAAAATTTATTACCAGAATTTTTTAAAATAATTTCATCTTTTACAGCTCAACAAAACGGTAATTTTATTACCTAACAGAAAGTCAGTGTTCTTACACCTTTTGTGCCTTATTCCAGTAAATCTTTCAAACATTGCTAAAAGTCATCTTAAAACATTAATTTCTGTTCTATCTTTAGATAAAGTCATTACGTGATCTTAAGAAGCTGAGAAAAAATCTCCAACATTCATTAAAATCCTTAACGAGCTCTTAAGCAACGTCGTCGAGGCAACCGTTTGTTTAAGATCCAAAAGCACGTATAGCACATTGATTAGTGATGACTGGCCGTCAACAATAATTACAAGAAATAGACGCTGATTGAATTTCTCAAATGCGAAATTGCGTCACAAGTGACATGATACTTAGGTCGCAATATGATATGTAGCCGTAAGAGGCATTAAAATCTACCGCTGATTTATTTACAGCACATAATGAGTACAAGACATTTAAGAAACATGCAACTAGTACTGTACGGGTAACATTACAAAAGTGTTTGTCGTGAAGTTGTGCAATCGGTGGTTGTATGAAAAGCTTCTAGAGAGTTGATTAGCTGTCTATAATCAACACTATTCATTCAGCGGGGTTAACAGCATTAATTATGTCCGCATATTTATTACACAAGGGTTCATGATAGCGTCAATGATTGAATGATTAGGTTGTAATGGTGCAAGTATTAATCGATGATGAAAAATTGTCAAGGATCAAACTTTGGCCGTTGAAATTACTTATACTTCGTATCTTAGCACAGAAGGAAAACAATGCCAATTTTAATAATTTAAACTAAGTATAAAAAATCGGAGTTACAGCTCGTGCAACACCTATATATTTTGAACCAAACCATAGACAATATGGCTTGCGCCTAAACCTTTTTGTACTTAAAATTGCTACTGCGCAGGTCACATGGTACAAAAATTTGGGTCAAGTTATTTTCTGCGAGCTGTACTAGTTATTTATATACTTACGTATCAGGTGCTCTACCATACTAGGTAACCTACTTATTTAGGCATAAAATGCACCCAGGGTACTAGGCATAAACACCAGGTTTTCAGATCTTCGAGTCATTATGATAGATTTGATGACAAGCAAAGTAATTAAATCTAGGGTAATTTTTATAAGCGTAACGGTGCGCGCGAGGGTTGCTTTCTGGTAAACACAGTTGACTCTCGCTTGTGGCTTGAATCCGCTTTAAAAATATTATAAGGAACAAGTCACTCTGAATAAATTAGTCAGGAGCAATCAGGAATTACTCTGTATGCCGCCGTATAGAGCCGGAGCCGCGCGTTTGCATACCATATTTCATATTCCTCCCTGCGGTGCATTGGAGATGGTTACCATTTGGAATAGTATAAATCGGACGATCCCTAATCTAACTCCATCTCTGACACACAAGATTGAAGTTGCTATTTTTAATTAACCTCTGGCATCTCAACCGTGAGTTATTACTGCGCCCGACGTCTAGCAGATCTGACTTATTAGATTAACTCTATCTGGAGTTTCATCTCTAGAGCTTCTACGTCGTACTCAACTTATGAGTTTGCAATATTTTACGTGTTACGTAATCGCCAAGCTCACTAGAGGCACGCATAAGATTATCTGATACAGATTATCGTCATATCCAACATTTGTCAGGCATATTGGTCCAACAACATTACGAGGTGTCATCAATTTCGACGATTCGAGTCACTCGTAAGCCCTTTAACCGGGACAATAAACGGATTAAGAAACCGTAAATCATTGCGGTGTTTTATGTAACTGTTGTAATACAAATGAAAGTAAGAGCGGAGACGTAATTTGTCCCTAATTTCCATACGGGTTGGTGGCATTTAGCGGAGACTTTTAGCGGTTGTTTTCGCTAATTACCATCTCGTTTGCAATTTAAAGTCGCATGTAGTATGGCGGTCGAACCCTCGCGGCGAAAGTGAGTTTGTATGGGGGTTGTATGTAGCGGTAATTGGCAGGTTTGTGGTGTACCAGCGCGAGGACACGGTCGAGTATGTCGCTCTCGTACCTACACGACATATCGGCCAATAAACTGTAATGCAGTATACATTGGGAGGTAATTAAAATTGAACTACCTAGGTAGTTAATTACTAGTAATTAAAATCATTACCCTCTTTAATTTTCAATTAAACAATAGTAATGTTTATCAAAATACAAATAAATAATGTTATAAAATGTGAAAGTAGCTTTGTCTCTCTGTTACTTTTTTACGCCTGAATAATTGAACCAATTTTGATGAATTTAGTGAAGGGCATAGATATACTACCTTTTTTCTCGAAAATTTATATCAAAGAGAGTAAAATATGGGATAAGAATTAGAGTTCATATGGAGACCTGGAACCACCCTGGAACAAGGAACAAAGTACACGCGTATGAAGTCGCGGGCGGCGGCTAGTAAGTAATAAAAATGGTGATTGTATAATAAAAAATATTTATATTTACAATTTTATTGTACAAACTAATGATTAACTCGTAGTATAGTATGTACGTTTTCAGTGACCAAAAATGTATTATCTCGAGCTCCTCCGTACTTCGGATTGGTCCCGGCTGCATTTGCAGTCGTTAACACCTACCAATCCGCATTGGGCCCGCGTGGTAGGTTATGGCCCGTCCTCCTTATCCACCTGTAAGGAAGGCCTGTGGCCCAGCAGTGGGGACATTAAATATGACTGACGGACATGTACACTTTCTTTATTTACACTGAGTAGTGTTACTGAGTATGACTAGCACTATGTGATAGGAGCACGCTAGTTGCACAGGGTGAGGTGTTACGCAAGCCCTCGCGCCGCTGCTGCCACCTACTGACGTTTCCTGGATGTTTACAGTAATTGAGTTTAGTGGCCGATCTATGGATTGACCTAAGGCACACCCTGGACACTGTCTATTTGATGTTATAACAAAATGCCTTTAACTTTTGGTACTTAATGCTTAATACGTATTATTTTATGTTACATTTTATTTAAATTTTTTTATGCTCTGCTTACGAAATAATCGAATTTAATGAGTAATTGTGTTAATATATTTTTTTTTATGTTCAACGGGATAGCCCCTCACCTGATGTTGATGACGATAAGGCCGAATGTGGAAGCGCACACCCGGAATTCTCATCACTGAGGAACTGACTATTTTACCTCTAACTGCCGGAACACAACAAATGTTTAATTGCTGATGGTGTCAGTCTGATGTAAGATGGTGGTAGCTAGCCAGACGGACTTGAAATAAGCCCTATGACCAACCAAACTGAGTTCAAATAGGGAACATGCATAATTTTTTTTTGTATTAAATTCAAAAGTATAATGCGTGAGAAAGTCAACTGATGATATTAAAACTTTTCTCTTGCGTTTTTTTCTCGTGATATAGTCACTTGAAGTTAGCTCGAAGCAGCACTCGCCGAAAACGCTCTATACAAAACGGTCAACATGTGTGACGTCACTTATGTCACGTTTCAGGCGCATTATTATGGAGTTAGCCAAGAATTTTCAAATATCTCCTTAAATATTGCGTTTAAGCACAGAATACATAATAATGGTTTAAGTACATATGTGTCATACAAAATATTATTTCTTATTCAATATTCTATCCAACTGTTAAGTGCATTATATCCGAAAATGAAAAAAAGAATCGTCATTTTCCCCTGTGTGATAAAACTCAATTTTTTTTCTGCTCTATCTTGATTTTATGTGTGTCCTAAACAATCAAGCTCAAATTTATCAAAATCGGTGACTTATGCATGTTCCCTACCCCCCCTCCCGCTGGGAATCGAACCCAGGATCCCTGCGACTTACATTACACGGATTGGTGAACCACAAATGTAAATATTATCCAATAAATTAATATCTTTGTATGACCCAAGCCTTATCTCCATCAGTGCCACGCCGGGTCCGGGGTTAAGTTGGATGAAGCTGTCACTATACCCAACAAGCAAAAACGTCATATAAGATCTGACTTGTACGACTTTAAGTCGGATAGCAGTCTTATAATAGTAATGAGATGACTGCTAGGTCCTATAGACGTCTTAAATTTAACTTTTTAGTCGTGCGACAAATATGTCCTAATAAACCGGTCATAGTAACGTCGGCACGACTAAACTATACGACGTTATATTAAAGTTTTAGCTAAAACGTCTGTACGACTTGTAGTCGCATTTCAGTCAAGTTTCGACTTTTAAACGACGTTTAACAAAATGGCGGCTTTTCTTGGTCTTCAAATAACCTTAAAATGACTTTTTGTCTTTCAAACGTCATATAGAGATTAGTGTGCGACAAAATTAACATGGCTGACATTTTTAGAATTAAATATAATTTTATTAGCACAAATTTTATGTTTCAAACGTAAAATTATGAAGGGCCATGAAAATATGAATAGTATTTACATAGGTATATTATCATAAAATTTTAATTCCCAGACGAACTAAACGGTATGAGAGACAGACATAGCTAGCAAGATATGAAAATTAATTAATACTTACCATTCATTTCCATGTAATTGATTTATTTTGCACTCAGATCTCAAAACATAACCACAAACACGAGTCACTGACGAACATTAAAAATCAGTCGTACAAGTGTTGTTACTTGACTCATATACAACGTTTTCGTCATTCAAAAACGTCTGTATGACCACAATAAAACGAAAGAGTCGTTGTAAAGTTTTGATGCGACTACTGTACGATGAAAGTGGTAATCTTGTGACTTTTGTATGACCATTAAACAACAATGTAGGTCGTATAAATGGGGCCCTTTTCGCGTTGAGCAAACGTTATTATAACGTTAGTGTGACCTATCTTTTGCGACCAGTGGTAATAAGATAACGTTTGTACGACCATTGTACGACATAAAATTGTTAGTTGGGTAGTCCTGCTACGTCCGCGCACACTGGAGTAAAATATAATAAATTTAACCGAAACCGATTTTTATATTTTGGCAAAAAATTATGACACGTCATGTGTGCACATACGCTATAAATTACTATTATTATAAATTACACAAAAGGAAAAGCCAACATTAAAACAGCAAAGTGAGTGGATGATATGAGAGATAAAAGAGAAGGACGTACTCGTACTACGCGCCTGTGATAAGGGCAGGGAGAAGATGATGATATTTAAGCAGTTGTACTACTATTTATAGATTATTTTCAGGACGCAACATAATCCAATTTTTAATATTCCCCAGAAAATTTAAGAATCAACACTAACATCTTCACTGCACCTCGTGATATGTATCTATCAAGAAGCTTAAACCCACAATGGAGATTGCACGCCTAGTATCATACTGAAGATTGAAAAAAGACTCTTTAGTGACGTCACGGCTTATTGCTATCTCTTTCTTTTCGTTTTACAATACGTTTTCGTTTCTCACGAACGAACGAACGACGAACAATGAACACGTATTGTAACACTAAAGAAAGAGGTTGCAATAAGCCGTCACGTCACTCAAGGACATTTTTCTATCTTCACTATGACACTGGCCGTGCAATCTCCATATAAGCACAGAATAACTAATAGTTGGTATAAGCTTCTTGGTATCTATCGATGGCTCTAACTTACTGCACTGTAATGACATACTCCGTCTAGAGATCAGTTACGGATGTCAGTCCATTTATTGACAATCACGTGTGGAATCTTGATCTTCACCGAGCCTGCAATACATGAGCGAGGCGTCGCTTTGAACGCGATGAATAGCTTGTTACACTTCGCAACTTTATTCATTGGAAGGACTAAAATATCTATCACCTGGATATAATGGAGAATTGATGCAGGTTCACGTCTGGTTCTAAATACTTGACAAGTATACAAGCGCTGATACGAATCAAAAGACTTATTTACAATGCTTTTATTGTAATTTGTTCTATATTGTTGTCTAGTAAAGCTTTATTTTGAAGTGATGTTTTTTTAAGTTTTTATTAACATAGCCATCAATTTTGATGCAAGCACTTTAAAGGTAATATTTCATTTCGTGCGGAATGCTACTTTATACTTTCCAAGAAAGTGAAATCAAATTGATTCTACAAGCACCGGTTAAAAATAGCTTTTCCTATCAACCCAGCAATAACCATGAGTTATGTCTGTCCATCTTTAAGTTTTCATTTCTCAATATCTCCGAAGAAAGCCTATCTAAGAACGGTGATTATTTTGTGATATAAGTTCTGTGGTCGCTCTGCAGACAGAAGGGACGGGTTAACTATTTATTAATAACTGGTTGGGGTCTATAATCAAAGTATTGTAATAGCAGCTGTCGGAGATTAAACCACCGTAGTACGGCACGAATAGTTGGTGCGATACCGTTCAGCACTCTCGGTATGAGTTAATTTATAATGTTTGTTTGGTATTACTTAAATTGGTAATAATTTTAACCGCCTTTGTGGTCTATCCGTGTAAGACGCAGGGGACCCCGGTTCGATTCCCAGGGGGATACAATATGTGCTCGGTTTGATTGGTGGTAGGACTTATTTAAAGTCCGCCTGGCAAGCACCACCATCTTACATTAGTCTGACGCCATAACAACAATTTAAAAATTGTTGTGTTTCGGCAGATAGTGTTAAGTACGATCGTCAGTTCCTCAGTGATGAGGATTCCGGGTGTAGTGCGCTTCCACCTTGGAATATCGTCACTCAACATCAGGTGAGGTAAAGGCCAAGCACTACCCCGTTGTGTATAAAAAAATTCACAGATTTCGCAGTTCCCGCAAGAATCGGAGCATTGAAATATAATTTTTCTAAGGTACCTATATACTAGGTACCTTTTTATTTTAACGATCGATTCTTTCGACGCGGCTGAATATTATTAACCGATTCACAAAAATCAACTTGCACTTCTCGTCTGCTTCCGCATCTTTCACCATTACCATGACGATCGGTCAATAATCATAGAAACTACAATCACTTTTTATATACCGAAGTACCCGTTTTTCTACAATTCCAAATCTAAAGGGACCACTTACAGGTCACAATTATAAACCGATTTTCAAAAAAATTCGCTATTTTATAGCTAAAGTAATACCCTAGGACCCTTTTTTTAATTTTTTCTTAAGTCGGTTTTTTTCTCGAAATATTTACAATTTAGTAAACAAACACCCCCCAAAAAACCCAAATATTTCGAAATTTCATAAAAATTACCAGCCGATTTTCAAAATTTAAACGTTCACAGTTCACACGTGTCACAATAAATTCCTCAACTTTTATACTATTCCCATCTCGATCCTCTTAAAATCCTCAGAACTATGACCAAAAATACGTCTCAGGCGATAAAATTACACGCATCAGTTTATATGCTGCACTAAGCTGTAAGAGATTGTTACCTTATAAGAATAACAACCTATAAAATTTTTAGCTTCATAAATATTTGCTATTACAGTCATATAACGTCAACAATTATTTATTAAGTGTATAGTAGAGGAAGACAGAAAATAATGAAGATTATGGGAGTTTCTCAGGGACATGTAGCTAATGTGGCAGTCTTTTACCGTATCAATCTTTTTTTTTTTTTTTTTATATTGAATGGGTTTGCTCTTGACCCCAGTCTTGCCCAGAAAGCAAAGACAGGGCCTACGATGGAGCGAGCTTGCCCAGAAGGTGCTTATTCACTACCATAATAGGGGTATGGTATGGCTAAAATATTTTTGAATCTATATAAATTAGTTACCCAAACAATTATTGGCGCACGGTAATCAACCCGGGGGTCTCGTGCCATCGAAGCTCCAGGTATGGGAGGTTCTGATGAAGGATAAACAAACAAGGCATTAGTCTTCGGACATATCAATTTGTTTTACACGCGATTAATTGCGGTGCTGTCATTGCAGGATTTATTTCGTTGCTAGTGTACAACGTGCATATCGATATTTTCACGAGTGCCCATACATCCTACTAATATTATAAATGTGAAAGTTTGTGGGTTTGGATGTTTGGATGTTTGTTCCTCAATCATGCAAAAACTACTAAACGGATTTGATTGAAATTTGGCAAACAGATAGTAGATAGCCTAGATTAAAACATAGGATACTTTTTATCGAAATTCCCACGGGAACGGGAACCACGCGGGTGAAACCGCGGGCGGCCGCTAGTATGGAATAAACGGTTCACGTTTATGAACAAGTACGGGGCCCCGGCCGCCGGTGTGTACAGGGTCCGCAGGGGCGCGCTGTATTTGACATTATTATAGTTGGAACGAATTCCTATTTAGTTTTTTTGCACCACATTTGTTTAGATAATTGATAAAACGAAAGTTGTGATACTTTCCTATTTCTCTATTTATTTTTATTTTGGGTTGTATTGAGCAGTAAGTTAATAGGTACTGGATAATTTATGGATAACTCGCTTTCACCCGCGACTTCGTCTGCGTGGAAAGTTTTTTTGGTATCCCTCGGGAGCTATACTTTTTTCGGGATAAAAAGTACCCTATGTCCATTTCTGTACCCCTGGCAACGTGTATGGAAAATTTCATGATGATCGGTTCAGTAGTTAAGACGTGAAGGCATAACAAATAAACAAACAAACGCATTTATAATATTAGTAAGGATCTTCACATATTTTTTTTTTGTCTTGGGTGGGTACTTATTACTTAGTTTTTTGTCGTCATGTTAACTCTTATTTTGTCGTAAAATTGTGCTTATATCAAAGAGTCAGAAAACACAGCAGCAAAATATGAGATTTTTTTATCCACAAAGGCGCAGAAAGTAAAGTGTAGGCGCACTACACCCGGAATCCTCAACACTGAAGAACTTCCAATCTTACCTCTTACTGCCGGAATACAACAATTTTTGAATTGTTGTTATGGCGTCAGACTTCGGTATGATGATGGTAGCTGGCCAGGCGGACTTGAAATAAGCTCTACCACCAACCAAACCATCCTCCTGGGAATCGAACCCAGGACCCCTGTCTTACACGTGTGGACGAACCACTAGACCACAGAGGCGGTTAAAATAATGTCAGAACAGAGTGCAAGATTATTTCTTATTATAATCAAGCTTCTGCTCGCTACTTCGCCCGCGTAGAATTTTGTTTCTCTTTAAATTTTCAGGAATAATAGTAGCCCTTTCCTTCCCCAATGTCAAATTTATCTGTACGGTTCATCAGTTTAGGTCTGAAAGTCGTCGTAACAAGAGTTGCTTACGCATTTATAATATTAGAATGGCCTAGTATGGATAAGGAAATTTCTTCAAGCATATTATGGTCGTACATTACTCGCCACTATCGTAATAACACAAGTACTTATCAATAAGTAGGTAAGATCTTATCGAGGGTAAACGTATGCATTAAGATTAACTCGATTTCAACGCCACGCAACTGCGAATCACAAAGGAGTGGTGTTCCAAATATTTTTATGACATCTGAAAATTGGTGTGACATAACGCCATCTTGGTATTGCAACTGGCCAGTCCAGGTCGTTGACACCAGTCCTAAAGGTCAGAATGACCAGTGAGCACTTTCGCACTATAATAAATTTAATTTAAATTGACGTCAATGATTATAGAGTAATTAGCAGCAGTAGGCGACGCGACGTCAGATTAAAATACTTACGCCATTGAAAATGTTGATTATTTTTTACGTCATTAATTTAAAGGTTTGTTGGATATATTTTGCGATAATTAATTAGTTGAAGGAGCAAGTTGAGGAGCTCAATGGCGCAGTGGTTTAGCGCCTGGCCCAGCGATTGCGGAGGTTAAGCAAGTTTCTCAAGGGTCGGTCATGGGATGGGTGACCAAAAATTTATTATCTAGAGCTTCTCCGTGCCTTAGAAGGCACGTTAAGCCGTTGATCCCGGGTGCATTTGCAGTCATTACCACCCACCCATCAGCATTGTGCCCGCGTGGTGGGTTATGTTATGGCCCATCCTCCTTATCCACCCATGAGGAAGGCCTGTGCCCCAGCAGTGGGACATCAAAAATGGCTGATGGTCATGGTCAATTAGTTGAAGGTTCTTTATTTTAATCCTTTTTCTTTGATAACTTTGTCCTATTTTAATTAAGTAAATTATAAAAAAAAACTCTAATCGAGAATCTCCTATTTTCTGTCCCTCGATTCTCTTGTCCTTTTTTATATCAAAAATTGGTAAAACTTCGTTTTTTTTCTCCTTTATATCAATCAACTAACCAAGAATCGGCAAATTTGATAGGCTTATGTTTAAACTAGTGGCTGCCCGCGGTTTCACCCGCGTGGTTCCCGTTCCCGTAGGAATATCGGGATAAAAAGTATTCTATGTTTTAATCTAAGCTATCTACTATATGTGTGCCAAATTTCAAGCAAATCCGTTCAGTAGTTTTTGCGTGATTGAGGAACAAAAATCCAAACATCTAAACATCCAAACCCACATACTTTCACATTTATAATATCAGTAGGATGATCACTAAACTAACCTAACCTAACCCAGAATTAGTAAATGCTCACCAAATCTTCCTGGGCGGTTTAGGATTTGGTGAGCATTTACTAATTTTGGAGAACAATTTTTTTTTGGTATGCTAAAGTATTAATTCTCACTTTAGTCTTTCAAATGCTTTATTTATTGCCTAGAAAAAGTTATCACAAAGGCACAAAAAAGCTTATATATTTTCGAAGTAGTAGAGTTATCAGTTAATCTTCAATAAATTGTTCTTGAAACTGGCTCTGGATGGTTAGAGGGTCAATTTCGTTAATTGATGCAGAATGTCAATCGCTTCAAACAGCAAATTGACGGATTGACGCAAATGATGCATATTCATCATCAGTAATTATTGGATCACTATTAAAAACTCCACTTAACGAGTTCCAGGATTCCAGTAGAATTCCTTTAGGATTAACAAGTGGGAGTTGGCTGGACATAGTAGTTCAGAAAATGCTTGGCTCAGTTGGCTACATTTACCTATATATTAATGTGTTACTTTTAGAACCCTACATACAATTTGCGAATGTAGTTGTTTGTTGTGCCAAATAAATAAAAAAATGCTTAGAGTAATTGTGGAGTTTGCTGAACATAAGTAATAAACGTTTGTTTCACACATTCAGTTACTTGGAATGTTTTAAACGTTCGTAAGCAAAACGATAGATTTGACTTTGTTAGGAGGTGAATCTCCGTTATTTCTTACTTCCTGCGTCATTGTCGGCACTCGAAAAATTTTAAAAAATCCAATTCATCACAAGGAATAAGTCAAAAATATGCAAATTAATACAATTTATTATTGTACTCTAATGTAAATGATGGCATATTTTTGATTTGTTCCTTGTGATTGTGATACATTGGATTTTTGAAAAAATTTCGAGTGCCGACAATGACGCAGGAAGTAAGAAATAACGGAGATCCACCCAGGAACCAGACGGCTGGCCATAATGCACAAAGCATTTTCCTTTAAAAATGCAGAAACCATACTAACATGAAATTCTTAGAAATGAAATCGTGAATGAGTGATTATTCCTAATACATTGATTTGAAACTTATCTGCGTGTTTAAGTGGCCATTTACCAAACTTTCCTGTTTTCTTCGGAAAACAAAAGTATTTTTTAAGCTCAAGTTTGAACATGTCTTGAATTTGAAGTGTTCAATATTTATTTTGTGGCACGCTTCTGATTTTACTTAAAGTGGTTGGATCAATAGGTATAGTAATCATTTGATTTTGCAAGACCATTCCATCTAAATTTTTTTCAATCGATTTCATGTTGATTAAAACTTGGCATGTTTTCGATCAATCCTTACTAATATTATAAATGCGAAAGTCCGTTTGTTTGTTTGTTTGTTACGCCTTCACGTCTTAACTACTGAACCGATCATCATTAAATTTTGCATAGACGTTGTCAGGGGTACAGAGAAGGACATAGGGTACCTTTTATCCCGAAAAAAAGTATTGTTCACGAGGGATAGCAAAAACCTTTCCACGCAGACGAAGTCGCGGGCGGCCGCTAGTATCATTATCATATTTTAAACATCATAATTTTATGTTTTATCTCAAGTTTCTTATTTTGGTTCAACTCGTTCATTAAAATCACTCTGGAGTGATTTTCAATTCACAACGTTATTTAACACATCAAGATGAAAATTTGTGTCAAATTCAAGTAAGTACTGTGAATTGCTTAACTGTTGTTAGTTTGATTTATGTGTAAATTGAAGGGAAAATAATGTTGGTACAGGGGGTCAGCAACACTAGTTGTGTATAGGGACTAAAGTGGATAGAAGTCACGACCTCTCACATTCAAAGCCCTGCTGTAACCAATACTTAAGCGATTTAGGATTAGACTGGCCGTTTAGTCTGCCGAATGTTAGATTCTAGTCTTTATAGTTAGTCTTTCTTGTAAAACTGATTTGTATATATTTACACGTTCGAGGTGCAATCCTGTAACGAGCAAATGTTTATGTGACGAATGAGTTCTGCACCCTAGTCACGTTTGTATACTTATTCCATCACTAGCTGATGCCCGCGACTTCGTCCGCGTGGATGAAACTGAACATGACAAACAATAATTCTTTCAAAACTACAGTGAAGTATAGGTACTAAGTAAGTAGTTAAACTGGTTATGCTCTGAAAAAAAATTAAACTCATAATTGTTATTTACATAATATATTAGGTCTTTACCTATGAAATTGCCGTTTTGTTTGAAAAAAGTTAAAGTATTTTTTTTTCGAACTTATTTATTTCTTTTATTCAAAGTAATCACCCCTGCAATCAATGCATCTTTGCCAACGCTGTGGCAGTTTATGGATGCCCTTCTTGAAAAAATCAGCTGGACGGGAGACAACAAACTCTTCAAAGGCGTTTTGTACTGCCTCTCGGGAGTTGAATTTTTTTCCCGCTAAAAAGTTGTCCAAATTTTGGAAAAAGTAATAGTCGGTAGGCGCAAGATCTGGTGAGTATGGCGGATGAGGGAGAGCTTCCAAACCCAACTCATGCAGCTTAGAGACGGTCTGTTGTGCAGTATGGGGTCGCGCGTTGTCGTGAAGTAGCAGTGGGGCACCCATCTATCAAGCTTTTTTATCTTGCCAATCTGTCGCAAATGGACCAATATTGTTTTGATGCTAACATCAAAAGCTGCTGCCAGCTCAGCTGTAGATTGCGATTCATCTGCTTCCACAATCGCCTTTAATTCATCATTGTTGACCAAAGTTTCCGGACGACCACGAGGTTCATTTTTCAAGTCAAAATTCCCAGAACGGAACCGAGCAAACCAATAACGGGTTGTACGTTCGTTTGTACAGTTCTCTCCGTAAACGTCGTTGATGTTACGTGTCGTTTGTGCCGCGTTGGTGCCACGACAGAACTCATATTCCATAATTACACGAAATTTCGAAGTATCCATTATGAGGAAAAATGTTGAATTGTAATGAAAATACAACGCTAATCAATAAACAAAAGACTGATTTTGTAAATAGAATGTCATATTTTTAAAACAAAATTAATTTGAATTTAGAATTCATAGCCAATCAAAACTTTTTTTTGTTTGAAAAAGTCTGTACTGCAATACGGCAATTTCATAGGTAAAGACCTATTATTAAAATATATTAACACATTATATATATATATCACAGTGCAGTGCCGTGCGCGCTCGGAAACGGACGCGCTCAATTGCACTAGTGCGAATTATTAATTCACGTTTCGCGCGGCATTAGCCGCTGCCCGTTTTGTCACTATGAGCTCCCAGCAACTCATAGTGAATGAAGTCTTGGCTTTCATCCAGAACGCCATTGACACCATGGACGAGGTCAGCATCGTCCAGATCTGCAAGTCGAACTTCAAAGAAGATGAGATTTGCAGTGGAAAGGAGCTGCTGTTCCGAAGCATCGGGAAAGCCGATGAGATGCCATCTCGACGAAGGGATGGAGGTGCGAAGAGTCTCCAGGACATCATCACCTGTTTAAAGGAGACCGACCCAGATGACGTGCCGACATTCGTGGCGAAGGAACTGCACAAGCTGCCCCCCGTCACGTTCGACCACGTCGACGTCACCAGGCTGTTGAAGGACATCACCTCCCTGAAAACAAGCCTGGCCGAAGTGATGTGTAAATTAGAGGCTTCAGAGAACACCATAAGTGAGTTGCGAGCCCAAGTCGTGTTGTTACGCAACACCGCTTCGGTAAGTAGGTCACCGGAAGCCTCTAACAACGTGAACACTCGTCGTGGGGCGCAAAATGCATCCATCGGCAGTTTCGAGTCGGCGCATACGGATGCGTCACCGATCGCTGCCGCCACAGTGCGCGATGCACCGCGCCCCGCCGCCCGCTCCGCCGCCGCCCCGGCGGATACGTCACGCGTATGTACGTCAACCCCTCAACGTGCATATTCTGAAGTCACCGCTACTAATCGACCCGCTACATCACAACTCAAGCGGGCTAAAAATGAGGGAGAAAATCTTCTCGGCCCTGTCACTAAGGCTTCAGCACCACGGAGACAGGATGATGGGTGTGACGAGGACGGCTTTAAAAAGGTGGAGAAGAAGAAGAAACCCGCCGCCCGCCGTAACCTATGTGGCACCGCCCCGACTGGACACAATCACCTGCTGCGCCCGGCTATTCCGACGACGCTGGTGTACGTGTCCCGCCTGCATTACTCCACTAAAGCAGACGATCTCGTGGAGTACATCAGGATTAAGTCAAAATATACTCTGAGGGTCCAACGGTTGGAGTCTCGCCACAATGTTAACTTCAACTCATTCGTGGTGAGGGCGCCGACCGAACATCTGAAGACCTTCTTGAATGAAGATTTTTGGCCGAAGGGTGTCCTGTTCCGTCGTTTCCGCGGCCGGTTACCGGACACTGCGTTGCGCAACACGTCGCCGTCAATACGTGATAAAGTGTAATATTTAAGATTGTTTTATTATTTATGTATGTTAGTCTTTAAGGTATTTATTGTATGGGCCATTGATGCCTGAAATAAATGGTTAAATAAAAAAAAAAAAAAAAAAAAAAAAAATAAAATTATGTAAAGGTTGGTTACAGAATAGTATATACAGATTATGTATTTACAAATTGTCAACAGTTTATTTACAGAAATTAACAGTGTAGCACCTACAGTACAGTACATGACCTCTACCATGGACGCAATCCTCCACCAACCCATGGTTCGTCCTACCTTCTCGGTATACGGATCAAATCTCGGGAGAGAGCTTTCCCCGTGTGCGCTTTTCTTGACTCCCTACAAATTCTGATTCCGTTCCTTCTTTTTTGCCTACTCTCCCCATCTGGGTCTAGGCACCACACAACTGTACTTCGCGTCGGACTACTCTCGAAAAACATTCAGACCTATTCATACGATCTTCTGATGGTGTGCCAGATGTGCGCGAACTCGTACAGTTCCCAGTTTTCACGGGACCAGATGAGGTTCTGGTGATTTACAGACTTACAAGTTTACGATTTGGTGCTCAGTTACTGAAAAATATCATACTGATTCTCAACTTTATGTGGTTCTAAGCAATATCCAAAAGGTTGTACTCAGAAGCGTCAAGATTTTTAATGTCTTAATTTCTAAAACATCGCAAAGAAGCTCCTTACTCAGTCAATCACACGGTCAAATACCCAATCGCAGGCTGTAAATTGATTGTTTACCGTTCCCTAGTGCATTCCAGTTTTCAGTATAATTTACAGCTCGCACGCATTGATATAGGGTTTGGCGGGCCTCGGAAGGTCAGCAACGGATTTATGCATCACGAACTCTTTGTAGGACGCCGCGCCGCTCTTCAGCTAACGGGCCTAATGCTCTGACGTTACCAGAACTAAATAAACATTATGGATGCAGGTTAATAAAATGGGTATGGACGTGACTTTATCGTTTTTTCTTTGATAGTGATATTTTAATAAAAAAAATTGTTATATAATCGATTTATCAAATACTATGGTCATTATTTGCATGAATCCAAGATTTAGTTTTGACAGTGGTGGGATTTTTATGGTACGCATACAAGCCAAGATTACTCCTTTGTAATGAGTGAATGACTGGTATTTCCTAATGCAGCAGTTCCCGAATGGTGTTCCGCGGAACCCTGGGGTTCCGTAAGATGCTCTCAAGGGTTCCGTTAAAATTCAAGAGTTAAGTAAATAATATCTTTTTGTTCTAACTAAATAAATATTTTTATCTTAAAAAGTCCTTCTTTTAAAGTCAAACTATACTTACAATACAAGATGCGAACACCAAGCCAAAAAGCCCTTATGGTGTGATTTCTCGTAAAAAAAAAACATTGTAATGCTTAGTTTAGGTACCTCTTACTTGAGTTAAACTAGGGTTCCGCCCAAAAAACGATGAACCAAAAAGGTTATATAGTCAAAAGAATTCGGGAACTTCTCTCCTAATGCATCGATCTAAATTCCGAGTCTATTCGAGCTTCCGAGCTGACAATGGAATGGGCAGGAATTGAAACAGTTAAACTTAATTTCACCAAAGGGCAACATGCTTTCTAGACATTACTTGGTTGCCAATGAACATTTTATCGCATCCAGTAGTATTTCCGTTGCTTGTCCGAAAGTTTCTAGTTGCTCTACAATAGTGCGATCGTTGAAGTAAAACAGTTTTCATGTTCGGTATTGAAAGCGTTCGTGAGTCGAACTAGCCGTTGAAATTTTGTTTAAATTGTTTTAGTTCACTTGATAGGCTTTAGAGTGGTCGTCTGTAACTCTGTTTTAGGAGAACCAAGATAAGCCTAGTTAGTCGTATAAGTATAATAAAATATAAGGAATACGATTCGACCAAGGTTGAGTATATTTAATAAAATATTGTAGGTAGACAATACTTTACTAAAGTAAAGAATATTCCACAGCAAACACTTTGGCTTTAAAGAAGTATGCGTGCTAGAAGTGTTTTCATAATTTATTTTCACTTAACATGGACATTTTGTGCTGTTTTTTGGACTCTACGGATTATTTCATTCAGTTTTATAATACTGTAAACTTCAAAACTCCCACGAATATGCATAAAGTTTTAGTTTTACCTATGAAAATATCAATGAGATTAAATGAAGAGCTTAGATGGTAATAATATAAGTAAGCATCTTTCTAATGCTTGAATAATTTCCTTTGGAAGATAAAATAAAAATACTTCAAAATTATTATATACAAAGAAAGTTCTTATTTAGGTTAACATTGCTAATAGAAATTGACCAGCACAGTTAATTTAGATGAGCAGATAAACTAGGATTTACACGGGTACGCACATCCCAATAATATTCAACTATTATTGGTATCGTAATGAAATATAATAACATTTTAACAAGCTGGGTTGGCGTGAAGATCGCACTGAAAGATTTCTCAAAAGCAATTTGAGTATTTTAGCGTAAGTTATGGACAAGATCAGATAATTTCTTGGTTATACCTACCGCCGATGGCCGCGATATTGTGCAGGCGCAGTGTTGGTGAAATACCTCCCTATGCCATAAGACGATAGCACAAAATATACCTAAGGATTGTGACAGAAGCGCCATGAAAACACTTTGATGCCTACTGTATAGGCATTGTTTTTGTATAGGAATATCAATCAATAAACGTGCGAATCAAATTCATGTCGAGCACTTTTAAAATTTCAACTTTTAGTATTTGTGTTCTATATGAATTCGATTAGGTAGGTACCACTCGATAGTTTTTTTTTGGTAAGTATACTGACAATAGTCTGGTTTGGCCAGATTGCCATAATCAATCCATAGATTGGGATAGGCATGCTAGATTAGTTGCTATGCAACGTTTTATATTAATAAACAATGTACGACAGTTGCCTAATTATTAATCTAGATCGGGTCTATCCCTGTGTATCTGTATCTGTGGATTGGTTATTAATTCTGGCCCTATATGCCTCAAAGTGGCGCCCTCGCACAAGAGCAATAGTGGCCACTTTAGGCACTTTTGCCAACTACTACTATAACAAATTTATATTATACAGAGGTTATTGTTAGTAAATATACTATAGAACCTTAGCTTCAATCTGGCCATGTGAATTTTTGATACATTATATTTAGTCAGGTGGGGTAAGTGAAACATACTTTATTTTTATTTAACAAGGTGTAGTAAAGCTATAAAACTCGCAATTAAAGTAGCTGTGTAGGCAATGTACTCTTAATTAAATCAGCCTTTAACGGTATGAATATAAATATCTAAAGACTTGCATTAAGCAACAAAATCACGAAAAGAATATAAAGGCTAAGAAGTGTTTCACTTGCCCCTGACAAGGGGTAAGTGAAACAGTGGCCAAAATAGCTTTAAATATTGTGTCCATTTAATTAAAAACAGGACAAAAGGATCATGTTTAACCGTTAATATCCAAAATGTATCAAATTCTCATAAAATAGGGTCCAGTTTTAAAGATTTATCAAAAAAACATCGTGTTTCGCGTTTTGACATCTAATTAATTTCTTTTTGGTTTACTAGCTAGTTTAATGATCGCAGCGATATCTGTGTTGTATTAAGGGAAGTAATTCGTCATTCCTGCTTTGTCGACACATCGCTATGAGAATAAACTACGATAGTCTCTTAGATATGGTTGGGTGTTTCACTTACCCCACCTGACTATACTTGGTGAGCAATAAATTTAATTAAGACGAGGGCGTCACTTGAAGAGCTATAGAAAAACGCGCTTGTTCCGAGCGCCTCTTCTGGTTTCTACCTTATTTTTCGAGACGATAGTTATGTCCATAGTAGGTCCATAGTACTTTCCAAGTTTTGTTCGAGTATATTACAACTATTTTCCGAGATGTTTGATTAACATATTCATCCATACAGCCTGAGGCAAAAAATTAAAGAGGCAATAATATGGGGTCGATTTCTTACGGTTTGGTCGTGCCGATATTGTATTAAATTATGTTTATTAGGAACCTAATCTAGCACTTTAATCTTATGAACACCAAAGTACTTACATATAAGTATCTTTTTGCACATGACATTTATCTGATATAGGTAATATAAATATTTTATTATGAACTGCCGCAGACACCAGACAATAGAAATTATATTGTTTGGGGAACACTTGCACAAAGTAGAGAGACTATATTGTAACACTTGGCAGCGAAAGACTTAAGATACAATTTTAATTACGAAAAAACAAATTTTAGATCAACGTATTAAACATCGTACACCTATATTCATGGTGTCATGCCATTTCTAAAGTCCCGGGTTTGATTCCCAACTGGTTCATTATTGAAAAACTAACTTTTTTTCTACCTATTGTCTCATTTCTGGGTGTTTGTACCTATATGTTGTTTCTGTCGTCGTTATATAATTATGTTAATTTAAGAAAATTAACATAATTATATTTAAAACGATAGAATTACAAAGGAATTTCAAACGTTGTCGAGTGATTTGCATCATGTCTCAAGGTTTTTTTAAAGACGAGAGCTATCGACCGCGCCGCAATAATTTCCATACAACAGCCATAATTAAAATCCTTGCAATTTACAGCGAAATGTAAGATGCTCCATAGTCTTGCTATATTTATTCTCGGAGAACCTGATACAGTTAATAAATATTTCACTAACTCGAATCGCGTTCTAAGAAGTGATCCGAGAGCGTTCGATAGCGGAGCACCTGGGAGGTGAACATCACTTTTGTACTTCAGTAGGATTTAACAATAGGGTATTTTCCAAATTCTTTAAAACTGCTTATATTTAAAGATTGAGACGAACGATTTAACAGAAAAATATTAAAAAAATAATTTATGTCTTTTTTCTTCACTAAACCAATAATGTTAAATTTATTTTTAAATAGTTTTGAATTTACCGCCAAAACGCTCGGTTCGACGACGTCACTGTGTGACGTCATCTTTGTGTAAATAGAGTAAATTGTTACAGAGACTACATAGGTGTTAAAATTGTTTACACAAAGTTGACGTCTCACAGTAGACGACATCGATCGTTAAATCGATCGTTCCAATCTTTAAATTAAAGCAGTTTTCAAAAAAACGGAAATTACCCTATTATATCTATCGAAATGTTTTTATTTGCACCAGGCATGCACATAAATAATAGTTATTTATGCAACTGTACTATAATGAGGGGTATTAACGAGTGTGATAGTAGTATCACATGAGTGTTTTAATACTTAATTATGTACAGTTGCATACAAGACTTTATCTACACACATGATCCTGTATCCTTTATAAAGGGTTTTGACTTTGACTTTGTCTTTGACTTTCCTCCCCCTCCTCGTCATTATGTCATCCGCAAGAGTGTTATAATGTTGTACTGAATTTCATAACGCAACGCTTCGCGCGTGGGCGCGTGGCGCAGCAGGACCTCCTCTCGCTCGGATTCTGTAATGGTGGCAGTAAGCTAACCGTTTCAGGACCTTTTACAGAGGATTTAAAGCATGGGTGTAGATAAAAGTACAAAAGAAAAAATAAAACAGTGTAATAATAAACAATACCAACCTAAACTAAAATTGTGTGCCGTAGCGATGCAAAAACGAGAAAACTTTGTGTAATAATATTATCACTGATTTTCAGTTTTCACCTGAGAGAAAACAGTGATATCGCGGGAAAGTAGTCAACATTATCTATAGTTTTTCAAATGTTAATCTAGCTGCCAAAATTGTAATCGTTATTTAAAAATATGTTGACTATTCAATCTGTTACTATTAAGTTAGTAATTTCTTTCGTAACATGTGTGGAAAATCATTAGTTGTATGGTGTCGCTATCCTGTCCAGGTTCAATCCTCGGGTTGCTTGTGGTACTGTCGTTGTGTCGGGTTTCCAGACCACCTTGTGTTTTCACTATTCTTTGATCATGTTGCTTATATTTATTTGGATAACATAAAGCTATTTTTCAAAGAAAGTTAATTTTAAAGTAAGTAAATAAGTACTTGATTTTCCCTTCTGATCTCAGGAAGTGGACAAAATATCCACATAAATCCACCTGGACAGTCTAACAGGGGATCCTAGTGGACGGAGGGATGCTTAGGCATCAAAATATAGGTAGGTACTCAGTTACCTTCTCGTTTCCTAGAACTAGCATTTGGGAAATTTTACATTAGGTTTCTCATAATACCCATTACTATGCACTAAGGGCTAAGCTATAGATAGATAGAACAAATATGTTTTAATTAAAACATGTCCCATAAATATCAACGTTTACAGTTCCCCTACCGCATGAGTTACAGTGGCGGGACTACTCACATATCGCTTTGTTTAAATCCGTCCGTCTGTGTACCATACGGTACGGTACTCGGTAACGAGAAGAAATCACGTGACTAATTGAAATCGTACTCCGATACGTCAATAATAATATTGTATGCAATTGTTTTCGGCTTAGTGCATAATTTCTGTTTAAAAGGATTTTAGTGTTCCGAGAAACAAACAGTTTCCTGAGTTTATGACGTTAAAATTAGCAGAATTGGTAACGGATCAAATTGGATAATGAAGCTTAGCAGTTTTATTTTAGGTATAATTACTAGAACTTCGTTACCTGAGAATTTGGATACCTACATTGTTGTCTTGACCAGAATTGTTGATGTTATGAAAAAAATGGTTTACGACACGAATACGATTTTTTCACAGCAACTTATGTGTAGGTACTTACTTATTTATTTTACTATTTACTATAGTTGAAAAGTCCCAAGGGCTAAGTGATTGAAGAAAATTGGTGGTCGTAAATTTTCAAGATTTTACAGAAAAAACATACAATCAATTTGGAAAATCGAATGTATTGTCTTAATTCAACGTTTGAAAAAACTCAAAAATTAATAGTTTAGCTCTTTGAAGAATTTTAACTTATGTTCCTCTGGTTTTTTTTATATTATCACAGTAAATAAAGTGATACCAATTTGTCCCCATCCATATTTTATCTCAACCGTCGATACAGACTCTCAAAGCAATATATTATTGGTTGAAACAAAGAAAAGTGCTTACTTCAACTCAATATAGGTACTTACATATGAGAGTGCAACGTACAGTTTTTATCATTTTGGTCTTTGTGTCCACGAACAATACATTTCAATCAGAACAAGCCATTATGAAAATACACTGGATGTCTGGTACCTTATATCCGGGTTCTGAGCAATTTTAATTTAAACTCAGAGATAAAAAAGGGGAAAAAGAAATGCGCATAAAGGACATCTGATTGGATTTACTTTTAATTCGTATGAACGTGATTATATGAGCAGGAGCTCTCGAAGATTATTAAAATAAATGAATAACTTACCTAAGTAATTGAAATTCGTTTATTAAAAAATGAAATTAATTTTTCCAGTCCATATATTGGAGTCATCTTTTTTGATCAAGATATATTTCATATTTAAGCATTTTACTTTTCAAGGAAATAAACCGATATCGTGCGATAATAACTTAATTTACATAAAATTGAGTTTTGTTGCTTAAAGTGAATTTCTGTGTTTAAGAAAAAGAGGAATAACAATTATGTGATGATTTACCTTCTCAATCTTACTATAAAAGCTTTAAAATAAACCGTGATATGTAATTTTCTACCATTGATAAAGGTTGGCCGGTAATTTAATTGTGCAAATTGAAAAATAAAGGTAGCGTCTCACAAGGCTGACGTCCGGCTGTCGCGTGATACGCACGCATTAGCGTCGAAACCTCAGTAAAGCCTCGTAAGTCTTCTGTCAGCTGTAACACTTGGAACTTCGATGCTGTAAACGTAAAGCTATTAAAAAATTTACCAATAATAATAAAAGACTCTTTTAGGATTTCTCTCTTGCAGGAGTGTCTTTCATGAACGCGCGTCAGATGTTCATAACTATAATTGTAATTTCTTTATAAATATCGTTACTTCTGATTTCTGACAAAGCTGATAAGTTTCTTGCGCCCATTTTTCTTGTCAGCTAAAAAAATCTCGAATGGGTGTTAGGAAAATATAGACAACCCCGCTTGCGCCCGCGACTTCGTCCGCGTGGACATTCGGAAAATTCCTAGGGAACCTTCGACCGGGATAAAAGTATCCTATGTTTTAATCCAGGCTATAAACTATCTGAGTATAAAATTTCATCTAAATCTGTTCAGCCGTTTTTGCGTAAAACCCTTTGAAACAATACATACATACGCAAGTTATTTGTCAGTTTATTTCTATCGATAATCTGTTACTTATCATGGATACTTCAGTCAGAGAGACGACAAAGGTTACATGTGACAAATACAAAGTATCACATTACGTCTTCAATTAAGTAATGATTAATCATCATATTTATCGAATCGTCTTGCGAGTAGATTTATCAATAAAGAGTAGTTTCCACTGCGAAAGAATAATACGCAAGGACCTATAGCTTGACAAAAAGGTCTCCGCAAAGGAAAACCGTTATCCACACTCTATGAAAAAGTTCTGTCTATTTTCTGCCATTACAAAGCAACGAGACAAAAAAATGTTGACTATTTTTACTGTAGCGCAGTCACCGCTATTAACTATTTGTGGTTGCTTGATGCTTGTATACAGTTTATCTCACGAGTATTCCGTAAGTTACGTACTCTCAGTGGAAACCATGCTTAAGCATTTGATGACATGTTGTTATCGAAGTTCGTAGCGCATATTATCGAAGTTCAGTGACGTGCTCGTCAAGTGCACGTGTGTGGCTGAATGGAATATGCACTGATAACATAGTTGCTCTATCATTGTTCTACGTGATAGTTACGTATAACATACCTCTTGTATTAATGTTATACTTGTTGTTTTTTATGTACGTTTGTCTTACGTTTGTATGAAATTTCGATTGTCGTATATACATATAGGTACGCACGTGGGTGCTTAATTACTAACACTTAAAGGTTAATGTAAGAACCGAAACATTATTAAAAATAAAAGAAAATTATATTTTGTGTTTCAGCTTTGAAAATTTTATCTTAAGTACTCTTATTTTATTAATGGAAAGTTTAGTTTTTTTTGATCTTCCTGATTTTTCGGCTATTTTTATGTGCCACGGTCAACAATACCTACGATAAATATTTTTATTAATAGAATAAATGGCTTCCGAAATATCAAATAAAAGTTATAGGCACAGTTTCTCACGAATCTCACAATTATTTTTGATTTATTGAAGATAATGAATCCTTTCACATTAAGTAAACTTTCTGTGAACGGTTAAAAACTCTTACTGCTTAAGGATATTTTAATTCGGTCCAGTGTGTCTGATGGAGATAAATGCACCGAAACGACTCGTCCGCGCTTCGTCCAAGGAAAGGCGACGGAACGAATTGGGGCAGGTCAGTCAAAGAGTGCTACCTACTTAAAATAAAAATTGTACTCATTCATGTCTTATGGGCGGAATGATTCTACTAGTGATGTGACGGAGAAAAAACAACTATTTTTAGTACTCGTACTAACGAACATTTTAAGTTCATTCTATTTGTGTGATCGTGATTGTTTGGATACGTAGGAAGACGAGTGAAGCGTAGGAAGCTGAAATATGTTTAAGATTTTTTTTACATCTTTTGGCAACACGTGTTATTCACCAGTGTATGTGTAACAAAACTCATTTGAACGACGGTCATAATAAAGATGAAAATTAAGACGAAGTGACGATTTTCTTTAAGTAGCAGTTCAACGTCCTTCACTTATTTGGAGGTAATTAACAACCAAATAATAAAAGTAAAATACGTACTTTCATGTAAGTTTTGAATGCTCATGTTTGGCAGCGGCGGGTCTCGGGTCAAGTCGTTATTACCAAATTTATCATCCGAAATAACGATGTGAGGGTAGCAAGTGGAGAAAATTAATCGATTTTTGTTCTCATCTTTACATTCGCACACCCGCCGGGCTGTTTTCCCTTTTAAAATATCGATCTCTCGTATATAATTGATTATTTAAATGTAATTAAGGTTACGCAAAGTAGCAGGTTTTAAATAAAATATTAATATACGGTAAGGATTTCCACGTATTCCTACGTGTAACGTTTCATTATTTCAAATTTAGACTGGAAAAAGAAATTGGACAAAACTTTATTACTTAAAGAAGAATGATATGCTGGTAACTACATCTTAACTACAGTTTTAAAATAGATAGATAAAAAGTTTTATTTACTACGACACACACATTACATTCATCAGTACAAAAACGACTTAAAAAGAACAATAAATATATAAATAAAATAGGTAAGTACTGAACATTCCCAAGTTGGATTTTATAAGATTTTAATTAGGTAGGTACTTCATGGAACGCTAACCCTTTAAGTAGTTCTGAAAATATAAGGATTCCTGCCATTCTCCTTTTTCTACTTACACAATTTCATCCAATTTTTATAATGAAATCCGGCCAAAATACTGGATCTTGGCTGGATATTTTACTGGATATTAAAATGAATTCAACTTTAACAAAATATTCCAAGTTAGTAATAAATAAGGAAAAAAACACTGTTTTGTGTATTTGACAGACGAGTATTTGAAGTTCGAATTTGCTTAGGTACACGCATAGACATAGAAAAATTTTCGCTGCGCTCAAGAAGACCAACAAAGCGTGGAAAAGAGAAGTTAACATCATACGGACACGGTCTATGTAAAAAAGAGACAAAGGATCAAGTGACATGTGCCAACATTTTTTACAGTAAGAGCCCCTAGCGTCCCGCCTAGCAAATGAGCAATCACTGTTTAAAATATTTTTAATCTTAATTAGAATTTAAAATAAAGGTATCGTGGAGCTATGGTGTCTTGTACTCTAAGTTATTGTGATGTGACAAAAAGAAACAATCCAAGTAATCACACTTTTCAAAGGTAAATAAGATATTGCCACACATTTCTCTAAAACCAAATTTCGCTACATTTATTCGTTTATCGACAAAGAAAACAGTATGGAACATAGTTTTCACCTCTCAAGCACGAAAAGGGTGCTTTTGGCGCGTAAAAACTCGCAGCAAAATCGATTTTTGCTGCGAGCGTGAGACAAAGTGCTTTTTTAATTTCTTACACCAACTTTTAAAATAATAAAGAAAAAACAAATAAAGTGACAAGGATGACACTTGTAAAATTGATATGTGAGAAAAGGATAGATAGAGTGCTTTATGGTGTCATACACGGATTAAAAAGTAAAAAAATAAAATGCACGGATATACCAAGGAGTTTTAAATAAGGATTGTTAAAAAAGAAGGTTGATCATTCGAAATAAAGAGTATGTAGGTAATGAGGTCATATGTATGAAACAAATATGAAATAAGAAAATTTTATGAAATTTATTAACAAATTATATGTTTTATGATTATAAATAAATAAATAAGACGGAATATTAATGAATAAGATAAAAACACAACGCAATGTAATCAAAACGACGGGAATCTACTTTACTGACTCTATGAATAAAATTTTTCAGCATAGGTTTGATTGAATTCTTTTTGTGATAAATTACAAAAATGAATGCGTCCAACGATGAAGATAGTTGTCTAACTACAAAAGAGTTAAGTGAACATGTTTCTAATGCTGAATTAAGCTTTTTTACCAGGAAAGTCACGTGAAAATTTTCTAGCTGGTCGAGGTGAAAAGTTGTAGGTATGTTTTACACGAGACCAAAATGTTGTTCTGCCTCGTGCCTTTAAATCACTCACTGTGCTCAGTAGTCTATATTAGAATCACTCGCTACGCTCGTGATTCAATTCTAGACTACTTCGCTAGTTCGTGATTTAAAGTCGCTACTCGCAGCACAATTTGATTTTGGTCACTTGTATAACAAATAACTATTATTAATTTCCTTTGCCTTAATATAGTCATATTTTATGAATCTAATAAGTCATATTTTACGTATCTCATATAAAATGTATTGATTCGTTTTTGGATCACCTGTTTATTGACTTTGTTGTTCTTTGACATTCTATTTCTATGGGTACACGTTTCAGTTTACATAAATCTCGTTTTCACATTTCAGTTTACATAAATTTTGGTTACAATTTGTGCAATTTCGAACGAAAATCTAACGTATTTTATGGAGCTTTAAATTATTTTGAGTGTTATGAACAAAACAGTACGTCTCTAGGTATCTACCTAGTACTATTGCAAGCTAAATATTCTTTCTTTTTGTTAAAGGGATCATAGTTGAAGTGACTTTTACGGAAGCATAGATGGGCCAAGGTGTTTTCGTACCAGTTTGAAACCTCTATCATGTTACAGCCCATAAGTAGAAGCGAAAGTGTGTTAAAGAGCCGACATGTAGGAATCTCAATTTATTTCCTTGAATTTCGATTCCCCGATCGCGATTTCAATCGCGAGACGTCGCGACGTAAGTTTGTAATCATTTCGCTTTGTTTATGAATGTCTAAGTAACCATTAACCTAATTTTTATAAACAGTTAGTGGGTCGATCGCTTTGGTTAATTCAATATTGAACTTTAATACTGTTGCAATAAAACCCAATAAAGTGAGACACGTGAAGCACTACACAAATGTTGACTGAACACTTCTCTTTTTACATTGGTAAATTTCTAATGAAAAATGCTAATATTTACCTTTTGAAAGCATGTTGCTTAAGCTAATTTTAAGAAGCAATCGACTTACTTTTTGTGTTTCTACACTACAGAACATTGAAACATCGCTTTGATTTATTTTGATGAAAAATGAAAACATACTTATTTTACTTTACATTTTACATTCGTAAAAGGTGTGGTCTGGAAGATGATAAAGCGACAAGAATTGAGAAAGGAATGCTCCGGTAGTTTGGTCACTTAGAAAGGATGAATGAAAGGCGAATCACGAAAGAGATATATTGTGCGAATGTGGAAGGAACGTTTACACAAGGGCGTCCCAGAAATACCTACGCGGATCAACTAGAGGTTATTATAAAAAAGGCCGGTGTACGCAGTGACAAAAACCGCAGGGCATGTATGAAAAGATTGATGGATGTGAATGAAGCGAAAGAAGTGTGCAAGGATCGTAGCAGGTGGCGATGGCGATCCATAGTCTCTGCCTACCCCCATGTGAAACAGGCGTGAGCGAGCGTATGTATGTATGTATGTATACTTATATTGCATTGCATTAACACTATTTCCATTATTTACTGATATCGGTACCATTTAAATTATATTACATAAAGATTATGATTATATATGATTATAATTAAAAAATATCATATCATTATTTGGCGGTATTCCAAAAGAAAAATCAAACGTTAACTCACAAAACCTCGTACTGAATAATAATATAAAAAAGCCTTACTTGAGTTAACTTAAAAAAAATATCGTTAACGAAAAAGGAGCGTTACTTACATTACTTTCTTCTGGCGGTCACGATTTTCGGTAATTTGGTACGGTTTTTTTTACTTTTTTCCGGTTTGGAGTAGCTACTGAAGTATCTGGGATATCGGATGACAGGACGTACAAAACAAACTCTCCCAATTGATTTTTTATATCTACCACGCCTATGCTTCTTGATCTTGGAAATTTTATTTTATAAGAATAAAATTCCTTTGTACAGATTACAGACAAAAAGTGATTTATGCAAATAGGTAATATGTTTCATTTAAATACACGGTTATTTATAATAGTAGATTGTTATACAAGACGCTAAAATGACCCATTGCATACGAGGTAGTTTTATTCCCGAGCTTTAGCGAGGGAATAAATAGAAACCGAGTTACAATGGGTTTTAGCGTCGTGTGTTACACTCTACTTTTCACTACGAAGGCGAGAAAATAAAATACAATATTAAATACCTAGTTTATACTTACGTAAACGAATCCACTCATTTTTCTATCCTCCACTTCATAAACTTTTCATACAGTATTTAAATAAATGATTTGTGCTTGACGGCAAAAGATTAAAATTATTTCTTTCCTATTACTTACTTACAGTCACACAATTCAATAAGTTTGGTATTAGAGAAAAATTCTAAAGATTTCGCGCCTTTTTTAATTTCTACTGTAGCAGCTAAGAAACACAATGCACGCATTCTACGATCAAACTTAAAGTCACAGAGTATAAATGAGTCTATGATTTCACCGAAGAGATCGCTGCTTTTAGTTCCATTTTCAAAAATATAAATGAGAAACAGTATTAAGTCGAGCGAGTCTTTATTCGTGATTATGAATAAAGACTTTTTCGTTTTAGTAGGCTCATTGGTAATAGACAAACATTAAAAAAGAAAAAACTTTATCCCCTAGGGGTAATTTTGCTATTTTATCCTGGCTCTTGTACCTTACAATGACGGACTTTTAGAGCAAGAGGAGTGAAATAGTAGATTGTTATACAAGACGCTAAAATGACCCATTGCATACGAAGTAGTTTTATTCCCGAGCTTTAGCGAGGGAATAAATAGAAACCGAGTTACAATGGGTTTTAGCGTCGTGTGTTACACTCTACTTTTCACTACGAAGGCGAGAAAATAAAATACAATATTAAATACCTAGTTTATACTTACGTAAACGAATCCACTCATTTTTCTATCCTTCACTTCATAAACTTTTCATAGAGTATTTAAATAAATGATTTGTGCTTGACGGCAAAAGATTAAAATTATTTCTTTCCTATTACTTACTTACAGTCACACAATTCAATCAGTTTGGTATTAGAGAAAATTTCAAAAGATTTCGCGCCTTTTTTAATTTCTACTGTAGCAGCTAAGAAACACAATGCACGCATTCTACGATCAAACTTAAAGTCACAGAGTTAAGTCTATGATTTCACCGAAGAGATCGCTGCTTTTAGTTCCATTTTCAAAAATAAAAATGAGAAACAGTATTAAGTCGAGCGAGTCTTTATTCGTGATTATGAATAAAGACTTTTTCGTTTTAGTAGGCTCATTGGTAATAGACAAACATTAAAAAAGAAAAAACTTTATCCCCTAGGGGTAATTTTGCTATTTTATCTTGGCTCTTGTACCTTACAATGACGGACTTTTAGAGCAAGAGGAGTGAAAAGTATATTATATCTAAAAATGAAAAGGGGTGTTCAGACCACTTAAATAAACAACTTTTACTATTGGGCCAATCACGAAATCGCGAAAAAAAATTTGCTGTTCCATAGAAAAGTACAACATCGACTCGACTATAATGTATGAAACAGCAGATTTTTTTTTCGCGATTTCGTAGTTGGCCCCATAGTGAAAGTTGTTCATTAACGTGGTCTAAACACCCTTTTTAATTTTTAGATATACTTTAAAAATAACCGTGTATATGAGGCCTGAATCTTAAAAAAACAGCCATGTTTCGGACTAGTAAATTCACTTGTTTTTTAACCGAAACTAACAGAAAATAAATAAATACTTAATTGAATTGTCAATTGTATTCGCGATTATTTATTTTGGTTTCAGCCTTCATTTCATGAGAAAATATAGCTTTATTTTTACATAATCTTGCTTTTGGTTGAATCAAATAGGATAAATAAATAATAAATAAAAACACTTTATTGCACACTAAGACAGGACATATTACAAAGGAATACGCGTGATAATAATATTTTGATAAATATTAATTTTAAACAAATTGTTACTTGACTAGTGGCAGCAGCATTTATGTCTTAAATCAATTTAACAAATCATGGACTGGTTATAAACATCCATCAAAAAATACTTCTCATACATAACTACTACAAAAAAAATATTGTAAGCATTTAATGCAAAGGTACTAAGGTACTTTCTTTGGCTTGTAATATTTTTGCCCTGGTTATAGGTAATTTTTGGTTGCCGTAAGGATACTAACAAACTCTAAGTAATTTAAAATTAACCAAATATTTGTTTCAGTGTGTCAAAAAGTACAACAAAAGTGTGCTAAAAAGTTTCTTCTTTCTTTAACATTTTGTCGTGTATACTGAAATATAATCCGCGATGAGAATGGGATGGAACCTTGTCAAACTGAGACGCGCACGGTACGCCCCAGCCAACCACAGGGATATCCAAAAACACGGTGTCACGCATCCGAGGTGAGGGAGCTTTTGCTCCAGCAACTTCAAGAAACAATAGTTGATGAATTAAATTAAATTTAACTTCGACTTACTTTGACAAGGTTCCATCCCATTTTCATCAAGCGCTGATTATAAACTTGCAAAATAAAATAAATGACTACTTATCGATTTTTTTGAAAATGGAATGCAAAAAGGATAGAACTATAACGAGTAAAAAAATAAAAGTTTGTAAAAAGAACACAGCGCAAAGGTTGGTGTTGGCTAGCAACGGCGTATTATCTGTGGTATTATTGCTGGCAATATTAGAGGGGTAAAAAGGGCGAGAGGGGCAAACCACAAGAAGACTTACAAATCCCGCAGGTGTCGTCTGCGCATCTCTGCTTTCGTTTTTATTTCGTCGCATTTTGAGTCTGAGAAGTACATCCGTGACAAAAAGGTTGTTGACCGTCTGCGTTATTTTATTGCGTGATTTTGCTGTATTGAGGAATAAATAATTATGTTAAGTGAGTACAACCTTATTACATAAAGTAAATTTTTACCATCGCCACTCGAAAAAGTACGTTTTTACCATCGCCACTCTAAAAAGTGCGTTTAATTCAACGATAAGAGTGAATAATAAGCGATTTTATTCACCGAGTGAATAAAAATAATTTGAATTTGGAACAAGCGCGATTCATGAAAGTACCTATACCTACTGGCTGTTATAGAGCTATTCCATAGAGCCATAGTTACACAATAAAACACAGACCATACAACAAGTAATAAAATTAAAGAAAAAAAAATCCCGCCAAATTAAATTAGGTTCTTTTTAGTGTCTTATCTTTGGGTTCTTTTCTATCTATCAGAGGGAGATTGAATGTTCAGTCTTGCATCAGTCAATTCCATCAGTCTGGTACGATATTCAGTCTGCAAAAATACAGTCTATACAGACTGATGAAATGGACTGATGAAAGACTGATCATGTAATCTCTCTTTTACCGTGGTTGTTTTATGTCACTGGAAAACTTCTAATTTTACGCATGGGTCGGTCATGGGATGGGTGACCAAAAATGTATTATCTCGAGCTCCTCCGTGCCTCGGAAGGTACGTTAAGCCGTTGGTCCCGGCTGCATTTGCAGTTGTTAACACCCATCAATCCGCATTGGGCCCGCGTGGTGGGTTATGGCCCATCCTCCCACCCATAAGGAAGGCCTGTGCCCCAGCAGTGGGGACATTAAAAATGGCTGATGGTCAACTATAAATACTAAGTATAAAATACTGCTATTTGTTTTCTCGCAGTCAATGGTAAAAAGTAGAGTACACAACTCGTGAAAAAAAATTTCATCTCGGTCCTTTGTATCCCTCGCTACGTTCAGGATTCTACTTTTGATCCAACTTAGCCCCTCGAACTAAATTCCCTTTTTATTCACTTGTTGTATAATCTAATATTAATTCAACGATAAGAGTGAATAAAAATATTTTGAATTTGAAACAAGCGCGCATCATATTATTAACTTATGTACAACAAAAAAGAAAACGTGCTGAAAGTGGCTACTGGCTGCTATGGAGCTATTCCATAGAGCTATAGAAAAATAACCTGCCAAATTTTTTTTTTTTTTTAGTGTCTTATCTTTGGGTTCTTTTACAGGGTGGATTATGAGACGTGACATTAAGGGCAGGTACCTTAACCATTATAGTTACAGGAAAACGTTCCAGGGAGACTATCCATAACTTTTTGAGATATTCTGAACTGCATTTACAGATTTTGGAAAAAAATACCGTTAGCAAAAAACAAATGCTAAAATACCAAAAAAAAATTTTTTTATGCCAATCGATCCTATTTCATGTGAGGATCAAAAGACTCTATTGAACCATTTAAGGTATGAGTACTAGAAACGTCAGAAATCGCCAAAAACTTTTCCCATACATTTTGTACGGAAAAACGAAAAATTTACTCGAAATATTTTTTAGTGCCAAACGATCTTATTTCTTACTGTGATCAAAATACTCTTTAAGGCCAACTGAAATTTGAGTACAGAAACTACTTTTTGGATCTAATGTTGTAAACGATTGTGCCTGCGTGTGAAGACGATGTTGTGTGTGACTTACGTAGTTTCTGTACTGAAATTTTAGTTGGCCTTAAAGAGTATTTTGATCACAGTAAGAAATAAGATCGTTTGGCACTAAAAAATATTTCGAGTAAATTTTTCGTTTTTCCGTACAAAATGTATGGGAAAAGTTTTTGGTGATTTCTGACGTTTCTAGTACTCATACCTTAAATGGTTCAATAGAGTCTTTTGATCCCCACATGAAATAAGATCGATTAACAAAAAAAAATTTTTTTGGTATTTTAGCATTTTTTTTGCTAACGGTATTTTTTTTCCAAAATCTGTAAATGCAGTTCAGAATATCTCAAAAAGTTATGGATGGTCTCCCTGGAACGTTTTCCTGTAACTATAACGGTTAAGGTACCTGCCCTTAATGTCCCGTCTCAAAAATCCACCCTGTATATTAGAGAGAAACTAGACGTTCATGGCACTAAACTTAAGGATCGCCTAAGTCTTTTCCTAACTACAACATGACCAAATTAAAACGGTGTCATAAACTTAGCCGTCATGTAGCTGTCATTCGCTAAGTTAACTTGGTCGAGTTGTAGATAAGAAAAGACTTAGGCGATTCTTAAGTTTAGTGCTTTCACGCGTCAGTCTTGCATCAGTCCCTATATTTTCCCTCTTAGCGTGGTTGTTTTATGTCATTGGAAAACTTCTATTTTCTAATGTTTAAATATGACCGATTACCTACTTAATTATTAAAATGTGATAACTATAAATGCAAAAGGTATAAATACTGCTATTTGTTTTCTCGTAGTCAGTGGTAAAAAGTAGAGTACACAACTCGTGAAAAAAAAATCATCTCGGTCCTTTGTAACCCTCGCTTCGCTCAGGATTCTACTTTTGGTATAATCTACTATTAATTAATTTTAATGCATTTTTGGAATGTGGTACCTCTGTGGCATTTTCCAATCAACATAATAGGGAATATGCATAAGTCACCGATTTTCATAAAATTAGGCTTGATCGCTGCGGACACTTGTAAAAACATGATGAAATAGAAAGAAAAATAAAAAAAATGCATTATTTTAGTTTTATCACACGATGAAATCAGGGGAAAATAACGAAATTTTAATTTCATTTTCGGATATAATGCAGTTAACAGTCAGATAGAATATCCAATAAGAAATAATATTTTGTATGACACATATGTACTAAAACGCAAATTTAAGGAGATAATTGAAGATTCTTGGCTAACTCCATATTAAACGCGCCTGAAACACCCTAAAACGTGATAAGTGACGTCACATATTTGTATAGAGCGTTTTCGGCGGGAGCTGATGCGTGCTAACTTCAAGTAACTATATTACGAGAAAAAAACGCAAGAGAAAAGTTTCAATATTACAGTTGATTTTCTCACGCATTATACTATTGATTTTGATTAAAAAAAATTTTGATGCATATTCCCTATTCGCTTTAGTACCAACCTACCTTAATTTTCTAATGTTTACCGTATTGACAAAGTAGTTGATATTTTTTTATCTATCCTCATTTTCAGCAATGAGGAAAATTAAAAATGTCAAGACGACAATCGTGCTGTGCAGTAAAATTGGTTTTATCTTTCTTTCGACATAATATAAATTGGTGTCTCTGGTATGGTACAGCAAAAATGTTAAACCCTACGTTTGAAGCGTTTGAAGGAAATAAAGAAAAGGTATTCCTATGAAACCTTTTTAAGAATTTGGCTATTCTTTCCATATATTTATGGAAATTTTCGCCTCGTTTAAATTGTTAGTTCTAATTCTTTGTCACAAAAACAAGTCCTTGAAGGGTATAAATCAGCATATTTCTTCTATTTGGCTCAGGTGGACGTTTGCCGTTATTCTATCTGTCGCCGCCTGCGCAACTATTAGCGACACTAACAAAGGGCTTGTTAAAATTCTTCATATTAGAATTTATTTTTAAACTTTTTAAAGGTAGACTAAGTTTTATAAAGCTTTTTGTCGTTTTACAAGTTTTGAATGCTTAATTTGAATGAAAACGTAGTTGAAAAAAAACTTTTTTGCGATAAAATATCACAAGATGCTAATGGACAAAAGAATATCGTTGTAGATTTTCTTCGTTGCCTGAACTATTTAAACGTCTTTCGCCATAACTATTTAAACGAATCCTAATTAGTGACACATATCGTACGGAACTCATAACATTAGACTCTTTAAACACAGAATAATCTAAAATCGTTCGTATATAAACGGAGATAAACTGCATATTTGGGTTATCACAAGTCGTGTTTGCTTGCCAATATTAAATTTATCATTATTGATACGCGTACTAACCGTAACTAGGTTTTGTTACCGATTTGATGTTTATATTTTATTCACAGATGAATCACATTTCTTTGCTTCCTTAAACCCAAAACGAGAAAGATAATTGTTAAAATTTATTTAAGGTTCCGGATATATAGCACTATTTTTCATAAAAAAAATAAAAATGGGACACGAAATTATCTGTCAAATAAGATAATTTGGAACTTGACCGAAATCTACGAAACACGCACATTTATAAGGTACTGTCATTGCTCTACAAGATCTTCTAAATATACAGGGTGTCCCAAAACTTTGCCACACGGAGGGAAAGTACCTTAAATATTGGAGATACGAAATTTTACTGAAAGAGAACTTCATTTTGTTTTTAAAAATAAATCGAACTGCATCCAAAGATTTTTGAAATATCGCCTGCCTTAACTAGGAATCGAACCCACCAAATATGAAAAAAAAACTTTTTTTTATTTTTGCGATACTGATCGAAAGAGTCACTTGTTAGGATTGTTTTTTCTTAAATAATACAGCATCTTAATCAAAAGAGAATCAAAAGGAAGACCGTGAAATTTAATATTCAAATTTTAATTATTTGGTACCGTATTGTATGAATTTGTATGGTGTCATTGGTATCGTATGCGATTTCAAAAAAAACTTTGAACGCAGTTCGATTTATTTTTGAAAACAAAATGAAGTCCTATTTCAGTAAGATTTCCTATCTCCAATATTTAAGGTACTTTCCCTTCATGTGGCAGAGTTTTGGGACACCCTGTATACGGGGATGAATATTAAGATGTTTCAACCAATATGATACATTCATGCTTGTAATAAATACAAATTAAATACGAAATCTGCTTGTGTAGCTCTTCAAGTTTCCGTATAAAGATTATGGAAGTATACTGGGTGTGATCTCGCTGAGGGCTGAGGGTACGTATTTTTGTTTATGTTTATGCGTTATGTAAGTATATTATTTGTTTACTATTACTATCGTGATAATTGCGCGAATCGTGATTATTAATGTAATTTGGTGTGGCGACACCTACATACATACATACATATAATATAATGCATTAAAAATGCATTATGAAAATGGGGTAAGGTAAGTTAAAGGTAGGTTAAATGTTTAGTCAAATACAACCCAAAAATATATTTATGTAATTTATTTATGTCATTGATACAGTATCTAATGGTGACAAATAAACCAATATCATTCGCGATACTTCAATCGTCCCATATAAATGCAATTTGCGCTGTGCTACATAGATTTGTAATCTTTCTATTTGGTGTCTATTTGTTTTTCTCGTAACCGTGATATTTACTAACATTTATGTATTTGTTACCGCTAAAGTACGGAATACGTTAATGTGCGAATTGACTGGGTAATCTGCAAATTACCGGGAACGATCCGCTAAAGTGCGAATTTTATTAGACAATTCGTAGGGGAGCGAGCTTGTTGTAACAATTTTACAAAACTTAATATATCTTGAGATGTATTGATTTAACCACCACCAACTAACTAAACATTGATTGATACTCTAACTATTCTTCTATTAAGTCAAATTAAAAAAATATCAAATCTACAGGTAACTCTTTCACAATTTCATTTTTATTAAAAACAGGGCGGTGTTACAACTTACCCCGTACTTGGGGTTTGTTGTAACACCTATTGGGGCAAGTAGTAACAGTATAAATACGAGAATGTAACACCTTTAATAACTTATTTGTTTCACACTTTGAACCATTTTGCTTTGTTTTCAACAAACAATAACTAGGTATTTTTATATGTATTTTTATTATAATTGACTGTAACATATTTTTATATAATTAGTTTTTAACTATTTATCTTATTTATTCTTAAATAATCGTACTACTATTATAGGTACTTATATATCAACATGGCACAAACAAATTAGATAAATTACGTTACACATAATAACTGTCACATACAACAATATGGGGGCAAGTTGTAACATGTTACAACAACCCCCAAGATTTTGTTACAATTAACCCCAAGGTATATTTTTTAATATTTATCACGATAACTATTTAATCGACTTAGTAATCTCAAAAATTGTGCTACAACATCTTATATAGATAAACTTTAACCCCAAATAAAATACAAAAAGTTCCAATAAGTCGATAATTGTAAAGCTAACCAAAATTTTACGAAGGTAAAAATATACGTTACCTGAGAAAAATGAAGCGCTTGTACATATTCACTCAGTGCGCTGCCTGGCAGGATACTGGGTGTGATGTCGTGGTAGGGCGAGGTATAACGGTAAGATTGAGTCGTAGAAAATTTAGTTTTAGTTTATGTTCCTTGAGAACAAGCCCTGTTACTACTTACCCCTGTTACAACTATCCCCTCGCTCCCCTACTACTACGGTTAAATATTTCCGGAAAATTATTTATATTTGATGTTTATTACCAATTGTTTCATAAAATCTTACTTTGTGTTACATTAATAGTCTAAACTCAAAAATTAAACCATGTTTCAAGGAAAGCGATATTGTTGCAATTTTCCGCTATAACTCTTGTTTTCAAATTCGTTCACTAATTCACAAATACTTGTTTACACATCCCTGAATTAATAATCCGAAGTAGGTGGTTTACCAGCTGTCATTTATTACGTTCAGGCGGCGGCGTCTGGATTTTTGAGGTTAACTTAATTTGATTTTGAAACTCACTAGTCACTTTAGTCACGGTGTATTGCAATTTGTGCATCTCGTGTGCATTGCAAGTTGTGTTTTTTAATCCTGTTTCATTATTTTTGTAATTTCATCTTCTTCCTTTTTTTCATCTTTTTTTAATGAGCAGACTTTTTTCTTCATTCGTTTTGTAAGGTTTCCATTCCCCCTAGCATGACCACCGCGAAACGCGACAGTTGAGTGTCGATAAAACGCTATATCACGCGATACATATCGTGTTTCATCGGTCATGCTAGGGGGGCAGGTATAAAAGGGGATTTAATTTTCTATCCTACAATCATATTATTTTTTTACGAAAAAGCCGTTGGAATTTCCCTGTATGACAAGAAGGACCAAGTCTATCCTTAGAGTGCCTTACCAGCCTCCCTAGCATGACCGATTTATATCGCATGATATAGCATTTTATCGACACTCAACTGTCAAACTCCTTTGTCTTTTTAACAGTTAAACGTGATAAAACGCTATAACACGCGATAGTAGCTAGAGTATACTCTTGTGGAAAATACATCCACATTGATATGATTAACTGTTAGCTAAGTCTTTAATAGTGTGAATAAACTGTTACAGGTTTATTCACACTGTTAAATGAAAAAAAAAAACTATAGCTTTTAGCACTAAGCTTTTAGATAAAAAAAGCTTAGGCGATTAAGCTCAGGCTCTCGAACTGCAGACAAAATAAGATAAGAGTGCAACAAAAACCCCGGCAACGTAATACTATTCGCCATGACTGCGTGTTGCGCCAATTGTGTTTGACGTTTGACGGCAGTCGCAGTCGCTCGCAAGCAGGTGCGTAGTGTGCGCGTGCCTTCATTACTCATAAACAGCTGATCGCATCGCCGCAGCAGTCGCGAATTAACAAATTTCAAAATTGGAACGCGAGATATTTTTTAATTCATCTTTTTCTTCAATGCACAGATTATAATTTTTTTGAGAGTGTGCTATAGTGTTTACTGACCGGACAAATTATGAAGATGACGGTTAATCGAATAAGAGTTGTGGTGCTCGGGAGTGCACGCTGCGGCAAATCTGGTAAGCTAAGTTTATATTTTTAACAATTCAAAAATGGTTTAAAAATCTTTTCTTCCTGTCATACGTCAGGTACATACGTCACTTAATGATACGCTTCTGCATAAAAATTATATTGTCTTTAGTGTCAAAACATTTGAAGAACCTACCAATGTTAATGACAAACAATTTGTATGTTTTTATTATTGGTAAGAAACAGCTTTTTTCGATAACACCTGCATGTCCTAATAACGTCAGTTCAGTACTTCCCTTTTTTGTTAGAGCTGATGCCGAAATCAATTATGTTTAATTGCCCAAAAAGAAGAGTGTTGATTTATTTTAAAATGCTCACAGGATAATTAGGGCAGTTAATTTAATTACAGAGCCCTAAATCAAGGATTTTTCTAATTCTTTAATAGGTTAACGATGCTTAATAAAGAGTCTGCTACGATATAAACAGTGATTTGTTTCGTTTCTCTACATATTTTAATCAATTCACTTCATTTTGTTCCTATACTTACACAAATGTAGAGCATAAATTTCATCGTGTTATGTTTTTCTTATGTTTCCTGTAAACATTCCCGAGCACTTTTAATTAAAGGATTTGTTATTCAAAACAATGTTAAATTTTATAAAAGGCATTGTTTTTAGTCAGCTACCGAGGAATTGAGGTTTGGTTTGGTATTGTACGTGCCTTTTTATACAATCATCAACAGTTATCTTTACATTTATGTAAATGGTTCTATTGCACAAACCATTGATTAACCAATATAAATTTTAAATTAACGTTAGCCTATTTGTTCCCTGTTGATATCAAAATGGTATACTTAACTTTATTATTATTTCTAAAGTTTTTTAGTATTCTAAAAATTGAAGGAATGTACTATTTCAGTCAACATTTTCGGACTGACGTCATACATGTTTTCATTATAAAATTACTCACATATTTTCAATAAGATTGGTTGTCTAACTAGATACATTTTTGCAAAATTTACCTTGACATAATTAATAGCCTATTTATATCAATACTAGCGACCGCCCGCGACTTCATCTGCGTGGGCAGTTTTTTTGCTATCCCTCGGAAACTGTATTTTTTTCTGGATGAAAGGTAACCTATGTCCTTTTCTATACCCCTGACAACGTGTGTGCAAAATTTCATAAAGATCAGTTCAGTAGTTAAGACGTGAAGGCGTAACAAACAAACAAACGGACTTTCGCATTTATAATATTAGTAAGGATTTTTATTTTGTCTCACTTCACTAGGTACTTCTGACATAATTTTTTGATACGTTTTATCCTATATTATTTCATCAAAATATAAGTCATTTTCATCATTACAGATAGCGATTGATTATGGAGCCACACCTTTAAAATTATATTTATTATGTTATGTGTACACTACCGGGATATGGCAATAATTATGGCCATAATTTTCCTTATTCCCATACGCATAAGGTTCATCAATGGTCATAATTGTTGGCATATCACGGTAGTGTGGCCCTAGCATTAGGCGTTCCTTCGTGTGGCTAAAATGATGGAGTGGCCCATGAACGCCGGATCCTGTAAATCGTCCTACCCGTTTGTATTTTTATTAATTATATTTTTATGTGTTAGGGCTAATACCCTAAGTGCGGCTACACATAGTTTTAGTCGGCTAAAACTAGGTGTAGCCGGTAGCTGTTGGTTAAACCTAGGTGCAATTATGTACCTAACCGATTTGCTCACGGCTAATACTAGGTGTAGCCGATTTAAACTAGGTCTAATCTTCTTTGTGCTTCTACTAAGGGGAAATAATTTATGGGGTAAGTATTAAGAAAGTTATCTCTGTGGTCTGTTAAAAAAAAGAAAATTTAAGGCTCACGCTCCGCTTCGCTTCGCTAAAACTGGGTGTAGCCGCACTTCGGGTGCAGTACGAGGCACATATCTTGACATATCGGGTGGGGATTGCGCGGAACACGTATTTTGGGCATGCGTAGCGGTGATAGTGGCGTCAGTAGGGTGAAAAATACGGCGTTTTGTGAACCAGAGATTTCCTTTGGTAGGATTGGTCCTTAGGAGCAATAAGAAGTGGAGCCACCACGATTTTTGTAGTATTTTTTTTGAAGTTTTGACTTTTCAGCCCAACCGCTATGCCCAGTTTGATATCATATTCGTATGAATTTAGGGTGTCGAATTCATTTTTGGATTGATTTTTGTACAATTCAATTGTTAAACTATTTATAATAATAAAAACAAAAATAAAATACTCGCTTGATTAAAGAAAAAAAATCCATTAAATACAAAAATTGGAATATTTGAAAAAGAAAAATACCTCGTAGGAGCTCTATTATCCTTTTATTTTTAAAATAATAATAAAAGAAAATATTCTTGATGTGGTTGATAAAAAAAATAACTTCGTTACCGTTGTAAGGAAGTTATTTTTCAATTCAAAACTTGTTTATGATAAGCTCAAATTTTAGCAAATTTAGTTAGCTTTGTAAAAGTATAGAGTAGAGATACCTGAAAAACGCTTCCTTAAGGTAGTTTTTTCGAAAATACTGAAACAAGTGCCAAGTTTTTCCAGCAGTACAGGGTTTCCAAGGGTTAAAACTTGGGTAAAACTACTCTCAAGGTACCTACATCTGAAAAAAATCGTAGTTACATGCGCGCTTGTGATATTTGCCTTTTGTTGTCGATATAGACTGGCATTTTTTTATTTTTCTAATAGTTCACTGAAATTTTTTAATTCTGCGTTATACTTTTTAAGTTTATTTCAAAACAGTTACATAAAAGTGTTATAATGTATATAAATTTGGAATTGGCTATTTATTACCTTTCATTTAATACCCATATTGTTATAATAAAAAATAATATTTCCATAAGTGTTAAAGGAATTGACGGCACGCGACAGTGAAATTTTTTTTCGCTATTTATTATTAATAAAGAAATTTGTAAGTTATATTTTTACAAGTCTTTATTCTATAAGCTTTGTTAACGTATTTTTCGTTTGCAAATAAGAACATCAGTTTAATATTTACGGTGACTTAAAGTAAAAAAAATGTAGTTGAAAATATTGGTTAATGTGTAATGTTTAGGAAACTTCTTATTAAATTGCATTTTTTATACCAGAAACGAATTTCGCGTCATTGATTTATCAGAAAATGATACCAAAATTGACTTAGTATCTAAACTTAGGCAGTCATTAACTTCGGACTTCGTTAAGGCAGAATTCCCCCCTCCGCCCACCTGCTTGAAAAAGCCAGGTGGCTCCACTTCGTAAACCTATCTTAGGAACCAAGGATCCTACCTAAAACTTTGGTTCATGGATAGCCGTATTCTTCGTTTTTTTTGCCTTCTACGAATGGGGCTATGAGGGGCGCGCGCTATTGGTCGTTCGCAAGAGCACATGCGCGAACTTATCCCCACTTCCGTCGAAAAAATTTCAAGATATATGCCTCGTACTGTATAAGCCGTAACATAATGTCGATACCCGATTAGAATAACATTGTAACTATAACATACAATGATATCCAACTATTCCATATTTGATTAGGATTAAAAAAAAAATATTTTTTTGATCCATCGGAAACGTATTTCTACGACAATAATTAGTGTTTTTTTTAAAAGGTATAAAATATTCAGGCATAAAATTATAGTATTTTTACTTACAATAGATGGCGAATCTGACTCTGATATTAAATAGTGAAAATAGCATTGCAAATTGATTTACAATGGGCCCTAATTTTGAATCGCTCGGCTGGCGTCGAGCGCTCGTTTCTACTGATTTTCGTTCGACATTTAACTCAAATGTATGAGATTAAGTCAAAAGTCGAACGAAAAACACTAGAAAATAGCGCCCAATGTTCTTGAAAAATTTTATTTTTGTTATTGTGTATTTTCAAAATATTATGGTGGTATAATAAACGTAGGTTCAACATTTTTACTGACCGAGACCACCTCGTCTCGGTAACTTTGCGGTCAGAGCATTTGCTCGGCTAGAGAACGATGCGGGTTCGACTCCCACCTGGGCAAGAAAAGTTATTTACTTTTTTCGCATATGAAGTATAAGATATAAAAGAACATACAAATCTAAAATAAATTCTATCAATTTGTGATGTCTTAATATAGAATGACGTGGACTATTGACAATCGTTAATTCTTCTATATTGACCTCATTCAGTATTTATTGGTCTAACTAATCCTACTCTGAGAAGGAAATCAAGAAGTGCAAATATTTTATGGGTAGTATTTAATAGAGTAACATTTAATTCCCATTTTGGGTATTAAAATACTGAATATAGAGTACTGAAATACTGTGGGCGACGGACTGAGAGCGCCTACACATGTTGAAAATGGGTGACTAAAATTCAAATTGAGTAACTAGTTATTCAAAACGGGCGACCGTTACTATTTGGGCGACTACCTTAGGGCACACAAAACACTTAAAATTTGGCATATATTTTGACTATTATTCTAATCGAGATGACAAAAATACAATTTTAGCATATATTTGGCAGCTTAAATTTCAATTTTATAGTTACCTACTTGGTATAATAGTTGCCCACTCAGTACTTTTGTCAGTCATTTAGAATTTACACTGCTAACTTAAATTATTTATCTCCCACATGTAGTCGCCCGTTTCACTTATTTTTGTAATCCACAGTTTGTCGCCCATATAGTATAATAATGATTATATCACCAAAATAAACCGCTGCCAGGTTTAGTATTTAAATATCCTATTAACAGTCACCTTTAATTATTTCCAGTCACCCAATTAATTAATTTTATTATTTAATTTGTATTTATTAGTTAACTATAAATTATAAGTTCCTTATCCTTTGTTTGTCCCCGGGGAAATTTTTGAGTTGTTATCTGCCATGACACAATAATGTACTCTACTGATAAAGTGTCGAGTCAATAATTTAGTGGCACATTCCACGAATATGATCCTCTTGCAAATATTGATAACGAGCAAATCTTTGCAGCGCATTGTTCTATGAATTTTGTTTGGCGATTGCATTCCATCGAAGGTATGAAGGTTTATTTACATAATCAAAGGTCGACAATAGTTTATACATTTTCTATATAAGGAATATATTTTTCTTCTTAAGGAATGAGTTAGGAATCAATTTCGGATGAGTAAGGAAGTTATTCCTCGTGGGGTGAGACGTCTCATGGAATGAATACGGAACAACTCGATAAAAAGTTGATTTAATACTATAGTTACTAGAAAAAATACGTGAAAAATAATCGACTATAGGCCCGTAGCACATCAGAAGGGACGCTACGAGAGTAATTTTTTCTAGATTTTTTTTTAGTAGGTATTAATTATCACAATATAAGAATAACATTGTGAATGCGAAAAGAAAAAAAACTTTCTTCTTTTAACAATAAGGATATAAAATATAAAGAATTTCATTTATAAGAGTTACAACTTACATATGCATCAAAAAAATTAATGATTACTTTTAATTAAATAAGATGTCGTTGAAAAATAGTTGCATGTTTACAAAAAAGCCACGTTATAGAAGTCATAATCATAAGTATGTATGTAACCTAATATTTTCCACTATTACTTTTGTTATTGTAAAGGTTTTATTGAAGCAACTAATAAGCCTTTATACCTGTATCAGAACAAAAAGTTTCAAAAACTGTACTGCCTATTTTGTTAGTAGTATGTATCACCAGATATACAGAACTACATAGTTTCCTGTATATTACGGGTAGGTAATACATTGCCCAATATCGTATCGAAACATCACAATAAAACAATAAAAATATGTTATTTTACTAGGTTATAATTGAATGCAGTTACCACCAACCAATTTATAGTATAAGATAAATGTGTAGACAAAAAACCAATAAAGAAAGCGTGTTGTGTTCCCACAGAACCCCAATTAATAGAAGTAAAAGATAGGCATTCAAATAAGAATAGAATAGGCAGCAATCCCAGCTGTTAAGGAATATGAGACGATGTATGAATGTGTAGTATGCGGTATGAAAGTACGAGAGGCATAAATGCGAGAACTGGTACGAAAGTGTAGCAAACTCAGAATTGTTAAAAACGGCTCTAACCCTTCGTTAGAGGTAGAAGTAAAAAAAAACAATTTATAGTGGTTGCTAAAACCATTATTTAAAAAAAATACTGAGCGTCTGAACGAGGGTTGCCAGATCGGAAGTCCAAAATATCTGGAGAAAATTTTGAAATGTCGGGATTTTGCGGTTGTTGTCGGGAGAAATAAATATTTAAAATTAAAAATGTAACGTAAATGCCTGTATACAGTAAAACGGCCGCCCAGCGCGATTTTTAGTCAGTTTCATCCATTAATCTTGTAAGTTGTGATCTTGTCTGTCTATTGAAAAAAAAAAACGGCCACGCAGCGCGATTTTTAGTCAGTTTCGTGCACTAATCTTGTAAGTTGTGATCTTGGCTGTCTATTGAAAAAAAACGGCCGCGCAGCGCGATTTTTAGTCAGTTTCATCCACTAATCTTGTAAGTTGTGATCTTGCCTATTTAAAAAAAAAACGTTTCACCCGTTTCATTCACTAATCTTGTACTCTTGCCTGTCTATAATAAAATAAAACGGCCGCGCAGCGCGAATTTTGGTTAGTTTCATCCACTAATCTTGTGATCTGTGGTTTCTTACGCGAAAATTATTGTTTTCTAGATAACTTTCGTAACAGCAGTTTTTTCGGGAGATTTTTAGATTTTTCGGGAGTCGGGAGACCACTTGAAATTGCGGGAGAATCCAGGCGAATCCCGACCATCTGGCAACCCTAGTCTGAACAACGCTCTTAAGACCAGCCTGCCGGCACCATTTTGCAATTTAGTTAGTGAGTGAGATACAGTGCGCTGGGAGTATAAATAGTGAAGTAATGGTTTTATATATTAAAAAAATAGTTTTGCACATTTTTTCGTTTCAGTGTATCAGCTCAAACACGTTGCGAAATAAAGGGTAAACTTTTAAGTGTGTTATAAATTACATGCTCTAATAAAACCTAGGTTACATACTTACAAACAGTCTATTCCGTTATATTGAACTTAGGTAACATATACCTGTTGTTAAGTCATTCCTAATCCCATTTGCTTGAATTTGCCAACGCGTAACTTCAATCAGGATTAACTTAATTGAATTATTTCACTGGTTGTCAAAAGTGACATAAGTGTAATGATTACGTGTGAATGCCACCTGAGCTTGGTGTTTCAATGTCAACACGGTGGCTGTTTTAAATTTTATGGCTGCTATAGAGATTATTATTGCTTATGCTAAGTTTTAGCAGTTTGGCCATTAATTTGCACTAAATTCTTGTCTTTAGATACGCTAGAAGTATTACATGCGCACAAAAGGACAAGAATTTTGTGCAAATTAACTGATTTGATGGCCAAACTGCTAAAAACTTAGCATAGTATTTATGAACTACTTACAATTGAAGAGAAAATCGTGGAAAACGTCTAAATAAGACGTTTTCGTCAACGTTTGGTTCGAGAAATAAATAATCCTCTGAAGTTTGCTTTACGTTACGACCAATTCGCGCTACAAACACAAAGCATATACTTACATTAAAAAGTGGGTAATAATTAATCTAAAGAATTTTATAATTTTGAGTATTTTGCAGTGGAAGAGTTCGATAGTGTTACTTATATAAAATCACTTTACAAAATCACGTCTTTGTATTTACCTTTTTCACTACATGACTTATTCCAAGTATTTTATCCAAATACAATATTTTAAATTAGAAAATATTGACACATTAGTAATATGCGTATGCTAGTATAAAACTGTACACAGTATAAATCGCTTTAGGTGTGCAAATATATTTGAAGAGTTCCCTTGATTTCTCCAGGATCCCATCATCAGATCCAGACCTTGTGACAATTGGACCAACTTGCAACTATATGGTTTCAAACAAAAAATGATTTTTAAAAATCGGTTTATAATTCGCAAAGTTATGATGTAAAAACATAAAGAAGAATCAACTGAACTAAGAACCTCCTCCTTTTTTAAGTCGGTTAAAAGCCACAATCAAGATTTAGGCATGCACACCAGCTATGTTTTCCTCGTATAATGTTACCAGTTTACCACATATTGTCGGTTTTAGCTAATGATTTCACAGTGTGGTTTGTCACACTCTGTTATTAGGTCCATTTCACACATTAGTCACAGTCACAGAGTAATTCAGTCCACTAAAATCGTCTCACAATCATAACTCGTCTACATGTTTCACCTACGCAGTCTGTGGTGGTAAATGTGATATACCTAAGTATTAGAGCATGGGTCACCAATTAGTTTCGTTCGGGGTACGTTTTAAGAAATTAAATGACTATTGCAGTCCGCACGACATTTTATAAAATAGAATATTTATTACAGAAATGTAATTATTAGGTTTTATGGGCTGCAGACAGTTTGTATGAAGACGAAATTCTGTTAGTACGTACGTACTACCGGCCGTTTTCGAATTGACGTCAACAAAGAAAATGCGATAATATTTTTTGTCAAATTAGGTATTCTGTAGTGTAAGTTCCAGTGTTCTCGCGGTCCGCACAAAATGGGTCAGCGGTCCGGATGCGGACCGCGGTTTGCCATTTGGTGACCCCTGAATAGAGAGAGTATTGGTACCCATAGCATGAACATCTGCAGAAAAAAACGCGCGTAAAAGTACTCGATATAGTAAATTATCTGTGGAAAATTTCATTTATCTTTTCGGCAGTAGATGGCGTTGTATAAATTTCCCATACAAAATAACTCTATCGAATGTTTTCACGCGCGTTATTTTTTTAGATAGCTGAAGGGCACTGATGTTGGTGGAAACTTTTGGTCGTATATTTGGGAATGAATTACCAAAAATAAATGTGTTTGTAAATAATGCTTGTTTTTGTTGTGTTTTGTTTTCATGTCGTAAATCACTGAAAAACGTAACTACGAACAAATTATTATTTCATTGCAAAAGATGAAATAAACAATAAATTACGATCTGTTATGAAAGAACTATAACGATCGGAAAATTTACGTCTTATAAAAACAACTGCAAGATTTGAAATCAATCAGGAAATCAAGTAATGTAGAGTTTTTATGTTTTTAAATAAAAAGATAGTAAAATAATTATTATTCTCACATCGGTTTAGGACCTAGTGATTTTCTAAAGGCAAATGGAAATGTTTAGGTACCTATTGCGCAATTTTAAGTCATATAGTGGGATTTACAGAAACAGTTCTTGGAAACATGTTACAGCTTAAAATATCTCTGAGCTAGGTCTGAAAAGTATTTTAAGTCATGATTGATGCTTTTTACCAAATATCTCTTGAGATCGGTCTTGACCGGTATTTAAAGAATTAAGTTATTTTTTTAAGTAGGTATTATACGATCGGTGTATCATAGAAGGAAAATGTCAGCGATAGATGTATTTTCTTTGTTTTGTAGAGTCAAAGGAGTTAAACACAAAAATTTTGTTCGATTTCTCGACCAATATCAGGAAAATTATGAAAACAATATTGTGATATTTATAGTATAGGTAGGTAAGTAGTATAATTTCACGACCCTACTACTCGCGATACGTTATGATAGTGTAACACCCACCATTGAATAATAAACTAATCTAATAGTGTTAGTGACGTACTGTTATCGCTACCTCATGTTAAAATCTTGTTCGATCCTTATCCGCGTTGTTATTACACTACGATCATGATCACTAAGTTACATCGTTAAGCTATTAACAACATTCAAGTATCAAATAAATCACTCTGAGCTATTAATGATTCGTTTGACATAACACACGCCTCTAATCCCATTAATAATATTCAAGAAACCGTGAAATGCTACCATTGATTTACTAATAGTCGTGTTGAATAGAAAGTGTAAACAATAACTTGGCGAAAGCTTAACATTGGGAGAAATTGATATATAGAGTCGGTAGAGTCTTGTCGTTTTTGGGATATAACACTGTAGCGAACATGTTTATTACAATTCAGAGACCATGTTCTTTTTTATGCCTACTTGAATCATGGAACGGAAAGCTAAAGTAAGTAATTGAATACAAAAATATGTTCAAACAAACATGTAATTAAATGTTAACAAAAGCATGTTTCCTTAGGATGTTCAGCCTTGCTTTAGCCGTGCTCTACACAGTCAAATAATCAAATTAAGACTGCATTGGCCACAATGTTCATATGAAGATAATTATATCTTGCTAAAGAAATAAAACTTCTTTTTCTATCTCGAATACGATTACTTACTTTTATATGGGCTTAAAAGTAAATATTTTGTGTATCATTTTTTTTCTTGAAGTAGGTAAGTAGCAACCTTCCACCTTCTGTATAAAAGCAGACTTTTCATTCAATCAATACTTAGTCGCAGCTAGTTTAAAAACAAAATACACGCTTAATATGTATGTAAGCTCCGCCTAAGTAAAGCACGACTCATTACACAATTACAAGACAATCAATCATTGACCGGCCGATTATGTGATTAAGTTAGTTGAACTTGGGTACAGTCGGTAGCTTAAGTAACTTAAGAATGGTGAAAACTTAAAATAAAACTGTGTTAAATTAATACCCATTTTTTTTTCAGTCTTTTACATTATCATCTACACATAAATAACACTTTTTGGATTTGGATTTAGTTCCAATCTCAGAAAAAGTAAGATGGAGCGTTGCGAACAATGAAATGAGGCCGGTTTTTGATGGTACATGTGTGAGTACAAGGGGGCGGGCGGGGGCCGGGCGGCAGGGTTTTATATGGAAAGCCAAGGCGCAGTTTCGTAACACGTGTGTGCGTGAACTGTGTATGTATGTACACAGCCAAGGCGTAGATTTACAGGCCTCACCGCCTTGTTAGGAAGACTCCGTCTTACTTTTTTTATTTGGTATGAGGTTCCAATTAGGTTATGTCGTATTTTTTTTTTCCATTTTATTTTGCGGAGTCTTTATCCCGAATCCCAACTAGGATACTTGCAGAGTTTCAGGAACTATCCTTAACAGACTTTTGGTTCACGAGTAAAGTATGCGTAATTTTAAAAAGTAGAAGTTTTTTTTAGACGTAAATCGATTAGGTAACGATTACGAGTGCCAAAGCAATACGACTGCAGTCACAAACAAATAACAACAACAGTTCACTATCTCGGGACTTTCAATTTCAAAATCTCGTAAACATCATCTGTTATTGCTGTTGACTGTACACGGTACAGTCATAGTATGTGGTACAGTTCGCCCGCGGGCCTGCCTTCGGACTGTAAACAACGTAATGCCAGAACGCCGACTAGAATCACTATTATTAAAATCAAATTATTACGTTATTTGGTTACTCAAACGTTAGATGTCTTTTCCACCTACGTTATTAAGTTGTGGTGAACACTTACTGATTGATTGTGGTTAATGGTGGAAGTTGTTTACCTGCCAATTTTATATCATTAAGTTGTTATGGTAAACATATCTTGGTGAATACCTATTCAAATAAATTTTTGCCCGACTGTAGATCCTACTAATATTATAAATGTGAAAATTTGTGGGTTTGGATGTTTGTTCCTCAATCACGAAAAAACTACAGAACGGATTTGCTTGAAATTTGGCACACAGATAGTAGATAGCCTAGATTAAAACAAAGGATACTTTTTATCCCGATATTCCCACGGGAACGGGAACCACGCGGGTGAAACCGCGGGCAGCCGCTAGTATGGCTAGCCAGGCTATCTACTATCGGCGTGCCAAATTTCAACTAAATCTGTTCAGTAGTTTTTGCGTGATTGAGGAACAAACATCCAAACATCCAAACCCACAAACTTTCACATTTATAATATTAGTAGGATCGCAATGCAAGTGCAAGTCGGAATTACCGGAGCGATTATATTTAGTAAACTGTGTGGGATGATTGAGTTTGAATACATGAAACATAATGCCGTGGACCACCATGGTACTAAACTCTTTTACCTTTGGACTTTTCCCGGAAAAGTTTTCTTTTTACTAAAGTGTTTTAATTTTAACGATTTTAAACATTGCGTGCAGCGTGTAATGCAAGAATGTTCCCGGTTTATGCGTTTAGTTACATGAAAATCCAAATTTGGCAAGCTTTCAGTTTAACATCTTGGACACTATAGCTGAACGTCAATAAACAAACATTCCCCATAAACTATTTATGATGGAATAGTTCCATAACTCAAACTAAACGAGGTATGACAGAATAGATCTGTTAACATAAACCGCGTTTCGTTTCGGTAGGTGCCATGATCGGGAGCGAGCAAATGTCAACTGCAGTCGTATTTATAGTGCGGATCAACCGCATGCCGACGCTGGCTGGCCGCGCCGCGCCGCGCGAGCACCGTGAGTCACTCGGTCAGAACTCTGCCGGGGTACCCGCTCAGACGCTGCCGAATTACTCACACCAAATATTCGATACTCACAGATTTAAAACAAACTTATTTATAGCACATGTTTGTAAAAGAGTTGTGGCTAAAAAAAGAGAGACGATGCTAAAATTAAACGTTACTAATCAATACTGTGAACGTATTATAGACGAATCAATGGTTCAGTTGCTAATGAGATTCTCTGCGGTTTTTGATTATGTAGCAGGTACCATCATTCATAGTCACTTGGATATATCACAAAAGAGTTAAAATCTAAATTTAGTAGGTGAAATTCGATTAGCATTTACATCAGTCAGAAGTGTAGTGAAAGCAGAAAATCCTTTGAGAAATTCCGATGAGCATAAAAGTTAATCATATTTTTTGTTTTAACAGCCAATAAAGTTGGCTCTCGAGGAAGGAAGATTAATTAGACAAACTTTTAAAAAGAAAAGATTCGCGAGACCTTAAAATGTAAATGAACAGTTGAATGTCCAATTACTGGTAGCGTGGCAGCCAGGGTCGTGTCTGATCGTTTCGGGCGATGCTCTTAATTAACATTTAGCTTTTGCTACCGTATTCAGTCAACGTCTTGATTTAATCCTCTCCAGAGTCCCGTTATTAGCTCTCGTTACCAGAGACATTCCAGTTTGCTCAGGAAAGATCAAATTTCAACATCCGAAAGCCATGAACAGTTCCAACACGCGGACTTGTTTAATAAATAGGACGGTCTGATGTACACTACTGTTTTTGTACCTTCTTTCTGAATGTAGTTAATGGCTTATATTCTGTGGATAAAGTAGACGTTTATGATTATCTATGGATAATAAAAATCTCCCACTAATTAGTCGAGCCACTAATTTATCACCACGATGAGTTCCCTCGAAGTTTCGCCACAACTCTTACGCAGATTAATCGGTTTTAGCACGTTGTTCGTCAACATCGGGTTACGTTTAGTGGATTACCTTGAACTGGTCACTATCAGCACAGCAGTGAAAGTGCTCGTTAGTGTAATTGGTACGTTAGCCTCAAGTCGCGTGTTCGTTTCGCATGTTTTGATAAGAGGACAACTTTTCTGATTCTGCAATACTTCGCTATGAAGTGCACTTCATAGGTATACCAATAATTCAACATTTTCTGTCAACATTTGAAGAGAGAGAGCGTGCAGACATCAAGTGATAGTTGTAAATTCTCTAAGGAGTTTACCTCGCCAATGTGTATTTACTTACAGTATGTGCTAGTCCGTGTAATGATAAAATAACGAGACATAAAAGGAAAGTACGACAACCTCAATAGATAACCGTGAAATTGCAATTAACACACATCAATTGTTTTGAGGTGGTCCATTGAATTGATGTTCATGAAACACACAATGGCCCTGACCTCGTGTCAACTTTCAATCAGGCAAAAGCCGTCTATCAAGCTCACTCTTAGGTTCACTTACAGTTTACAGTCTTATAATTTAATAAAAAAAACTTTTACAAGGATAAATCGCAATGCAATAGTCAGATGGTAGAGTGGGTGCCATGAACACATATTTTATGCGTCGAGATAGCTGCAGTAGTCAATAAAACGACTCATTCGAAGATATGCCAAGTAAAGATATAATTTTACGATCTATTCACAGATTTATGATCTACTATATTTCTTTAGTGTCTCAGAAATTCTAATACGTTTAGTTGGAAACATCTGTGTGTGCTGTGTCTATTTAGCGATTAATGTCAAAAATATAATACGTGGCGCATACTTCACTATGGTCGTTGCTGCATGATGGAATTTTGCTGTACCTACATATAAATGAAGGGAAGTTTATAGGTATTTTTATATTCTACCTACTAAATTTTTTGCAATATAATAGAATATCTTAGTAATTTATAGTCGTAACTCTATCAATTTGCCTTTTTGAATAAGTAATTTGGTGAATGTATGTTTTAGTAAACCATGAATATCTCTAAGTACAGTGGAGTTCAAATTATGGACTAGTTTCAACAATATATAGAAATGAGTCTACCGTTTTCCCATCATTTCATAGTTAAAACCAATGATTCTGATTAAAACCTAAACTGACACTCTATAAACCTAATTTCATTTCCAAGATCGTATCAATCAGAGACGTGTTGTGACAATGACCATAACCTGAACCAAGAGAACAGTTACATTACAAGGCTATCCACATCGTATTTCGGTCGACTTTGTGAAGCGACGTTACAATATACGTAAGTATACCTATACATTTTTATTCGACCTATGTAGCACAATTCCTGTCCTTATCCAATACAGTTGCAGCAATAGATTTGACACTCCATTGCAGTCTGGTAGATTGTAAGGCACTCGTTCAATTATGAAACAAGTCTTGACCGTTCGAACTAGCCTTTCATCAACTGTTTTAATTAACTTTATCAATAAATAGGCCTTATCGTAGTTGCAGAATTAAAATGCAGTAAACTAATAATCATTACACTAACTTATTACTTATAGAACTTGGCTAAACTTGTTGCGTTATCGAAGACTTTGTAATTAACTAGTTTATATAGAATAGTAGTAGCTGATCTATCTCATTTTATGAAGCACTGTAAGGTTTTGTTTTACTTTTAAATTTAATATTAATCAGATTTTAATATTTACCTACGTTACATGGTATTGAAAGCAAATTTACAATTTACAAGAAACATAATTTAACCAAATCCAAGATCAACCTACACAATTATATTTTTGACTATTTTATTGTTCCTTGTTGTTAACGTTACGTTATCTAACTCATCAATTAGTGCAATGTAAACTGTGTTATTAAATACACCTCGAGCCCTTTTGCTGCTTTCCCTCTAATTGCGACTTGTAGTTATAAATTCATTCTGGAGTACAACTTTTGTAACACCTCTTGCCGATTAGTTGCTAATTGCTGCTTTCTCTGTGTTACCTACTTGTACTTCATTTCCCGCAATGGGTTTTATTGGGTTCGATATATTGAAAACCTTTGAAGAAGCGGTATATCTAAGACTTTCTTTACTACGTTATTTTTATTTTCTCCACTTCGTTCCTCATTATCTCCGATGATTTAAGCTTTCCTTATTTATATTACAAGTAGGCAAGATTATTTTTTAAGATTATTTTTCGGTTGGACTCATTACCTACTCTTATAATATTTTTTTTTATTTATTTATAAGTCATTTATAACAAAATTGATAATAATGACTAAAGTATTTTTTTTCTATTGTTCCAGCCGTGGTAGTGCGATACTTGACGAAGCGATACATCGGCGAATACAGTTCTACCGGTGGTAAGTACCTTTGAATAACCTTAGCCAGATATACTCTGGTGAATGTGAATAATGTTTTCGATATGAAAAATGTACTTGAAGGGAGCCCCTCAGAGGGGCATTTTCGAAGAGCCAAGTGGCTTGCCAATGGTTTATTTGCGATATTGGCATAAGACGCTGTAGGAGTGCCAAGGCTGACGAACGCCGGCGCCGGTCTTCGGGCGTCGACCTATGAAAACATATTCTAGTAAAACAATACTACTAAAACATCCAAGAAATGTAATCTTACTGCAAACTATCTCATGATCTTGGTGCAAGTGGCGGTATATCGTTGCATTTGCGCAATTATTTGGCACCAAAACGATGCGTCTAACCTAGTCGTTTTTAATTTAAGCTTCATGGCAGCGAGCGTGCAGGTGTGCCAAAAGTACCTAAATGTTAAATTTTCATTCATGATCTCTACATTAAAAAAAATATTATTTATTAAAACAAAAACAAACAAAACACAAAAGATTTCAGAATACTTTATTGAATAACTGAATCTTTTGGGTAACTCAGAAGTACTAAAAGCCAATATGGAGCGAGGTCTTAACCCAGACGTCGAAGGTTCAAGACTCAATTAAAAAGATATGGCATGCTATAAACATCTGCTTTGTGAGAAAGAAAATAAGTTTTTTAAGCTTGACTGCTAATAACTCTAATTGGCTGTCATAAAGCTAGGTCTTCGCTTTGTCAATTATTATGGCTAACAGATTTTGAATTGAAGAAAACCCGCAATAAATTCAGTAAGACTTATGTTATGTAGTCATAAATTCATGTCACAATAAAGTAGTTTTTTTTTAAAACAAACTTTTATAGACCAGTTTTGAACACATTAGGCTGAAGTCAACAAATTGCTGTAGATAACAGATTGCAATAAATTAGTAATTCAACAAAAAACTATTGACTAAATTATTTCAAGTACCGTCTACTTTCGTTGTTTCAGATTTTCTATACCAACATCGAGTTGCTTTTGATGGGGCTTCCTCTGAAGTAGAAGTTTTGGACACTTGTGGATGTGCAGTAAGTTATTATCGTGTGATTTGAAATAACTCATTATTCTTTAAATGGTCAGCTTTGAGAGAGCTTTATTTTGGTGTCTAGTCGTAATTAAGTCTAGATCTAGATGCATTTTGTGAGACGATTGGTACAAAGTTAAGTAAATACCTATAAATTGTCAAGTTTATTGAATATTCATTACAGAGCAAGCATACACATATTATGCATTATCAATGATCAGAGAATGCCGTTTCGGTGTTGATTATTAACCCTATATCATTTGCAAGCTCTTTAGTTTAGTTGAAGTAGGCATATTCATATTTACCTTTTTTTCTCTACCCAGAAACGAGGCTGCCTCGCTGAGCACTTGCGCTGGGGTGATGCCTTTGCCATAGTGTACTCAGTATGCGATCGGCGTTCCTTCCATGCGGCTGCAGAGCTGCTGGCTCTTCTTGAACGCACTCGGTTGCCGGGCTGCACGGCTGTCACCCTGCTTGGGAACAAGAGGGACTTGGAACATGCCAGGTAAGGAAACTTTTATTCTCCATCGAATAAAATCCCGCAATTCGGGTAGTGTAGTCCTGAGGGCACATAGTAGAGAGTTTAGTGAGTGTGACTATCCCAATCTGGGGGCATGTCTAACAGCATTGTCCTTACTATAAATAGAAGATGCTTTTAAGGCAGTTCACCACCGTACCACTAAGACACTAACCTTTGCATCTTAGATAGACTATGATGATTGAAGGTTGGCGAAACCGTGAACATTATAATTGAAAAGGTTAATGACGAGTTTACAGGTGTTCGGATTTTGATTTCATGTATGATTGATTGGATTGGTTAGCAGCTACCTATAGTTGTTACCTTGAGTTCAAGGCTTGCCCTTGATTCGAGGACACCTTAACGTAGGTAGTTTACTTAGAAAAAAAATCTCTTGGTTTTCCTATATGGAACAGGAAAATGTCAATCAGTAATAATGTCCCATTACTCTAATAGAGTTGTCAAAGCAGAAGAGGGTCAGGAGCTGTCACTGCGATTCGGGTGCCAGTTCTACGAGGTATCGGCGGCGGAGTCGTGCGCGGGAGCCGCGCTGGCGTTCCACGCGCTGCTGCGGGAGGCGCGCGCGCTGGCGCTGCTGCTGCCCGCGCCGAGGCGCAAGCTGGCTGCCTACTCCGTCTCTAAGGTGAGAGAAAGTTCTATGAGGTGTCGGCGGCGGAGTCGTGCGCGGGCGCCGCGCTGGCGTTCCACGCGCTGCTGCGGAAGGCGCGCGCGCTGGCGCTGCTGCTGCCCGCGCCGAGGCGCAAGCTGGCTGCCTACTCCGTCTCTAAGGTGAGAGACAGTTCTACGAGGTGGCGGCGGCGGAGTCGTGCGCGGGCGCCGCGCTGGTGCTGCTGCTGCTCGCGCCGACGCGCAAGCTGGCTGCCTACTCCGTCTCTAGAGTGAAAAAAAGCTCAGAATAAAACATACATGTTTAGTCCCTTTCATCCCACTGACACCAATTTAGTGTAATAGGTATAATAGATACCTTTGATTCTCACTAACCGTCATCGTAAATACTTACGTATATCCAGTATAGCTGGCTTTATGCTGAATAAATGTAAAGGTCGCACGCAAATAATTCTAAATGGCCAGGGAAAAAACTCCACCACTATCCCATAAACGTATGTACGATGATACCGTAATGCAGTGCTCTGTTTGGTCTCTTTCTACGTGGAGTAAAAATCATTTTCATTGAGCATTTCTTTAAATTATTTCTGATTTATTATAATTAATTTCAGTTACCTGTATCGTATTGAAACTTGATTTCTTTCACAGGTTATCGGCACAATCCTCGGCCTTAGCAACAAGAGTGTGAGGAAGAAACGGCCATCTTTAAGCATATGATGCGCCAGCGCCGTCTCTACTGGGTCTCGTTTACTCCGTGGCAGGAATTTGTTTATTTCTGTGAAACAGAAAGCTTTGTTATCTCTATCGGTGCATATCGAAGAGATTTGTCGACTGAAACTGGTTTGATGTATGTAGCTGGCGAAAGAACTGACACGACTGGAAAGAACTGATTTAGGGAACAAAAACGAAGTGCAAAGCACGAAACCGTTAAATCCAAGTATGATTACTATGCTTTCGTTTGTACAAATATGATGCTAAATAATTTTAAGGATTTTATTAGAAATACCTAAGTTGGAAGAATAAAAGAGAACATTAAAAAGAATTGTATAAATGTGCCTTTGAAAAAATTCCTATTCACACAAATTTTCCGGGTAATAAAAGACGTTAGTACACTTATTGTGAATTTGTGATAAGTTGGTAAATGTGACAAAATCGACGATAATTATTGTAATAAGTAATATGTGTAAATGTATAGTAAATACAACCACAGCATTGAGTAGGTACCTAATGTATAGGTACGAATGGAAGTGTGTATTTATAAGTTCACTTGTATCATAATTATTATTTATCTGAGTGCAATTTTGTATAGGCAACGAACTTTATCTACTAAGATTTATAGGATGTCTTTTGATCTACTTACAGGTAAAGTTCAAATTTGATTTTATGGACTACTTGTTCTTAAACAAAATTGTTTTTAAAACATCTTGATAGTAGGTACTTATATTATTTGTATGACAATATGTAATTTAATCGTAATAACCATCCATCTATGAGATTCATCATTTAATTAAGTACTTACTTACTATTGTTAACAATCTACCCGATTTTTTGTAGGTATCAATATTTCGATTCCTTTTAAAAATTTTAATAGGTAGCAGTGGCGAGGAGTCAAAATATGGCAAAGGTAAGCCGGACCAATAATTTCGCCAAAAATTCTCTCAACTGTATGGTGGATTGCTGGGGTGGGATTTCTAAAAGGGAAGCCGATAGGAATCGACATGTATGGACCCTTCGCCACTGATAGGTAGAGGGAAAAGTTCGTAGACTTTTTGAATTTCCCTTTCGACGCATAGTGCCAGAAACGCAAATTACCGTAGACGCTAACGACCTTGCGTATTATATTTCTGGTAATACTAAACTTAGGCGGGAATGTTTTATATTGTTTGACAGCTTTTTGGTAACAGCGGTAAAATTAAAACAAATTGATAATTTTATTGTCTTACATAAAAATCAATTATTTTCAGACCCTTAACAAAAAAAATGAATGCTTCTAGTGCTCAAAGAAAGATTTGTAATGTCTATGGAGAAGATGGTTTGTCGAATACCTACTACTGCAAAAAAAAAATGTTTAGCAGATTTAGATCTTGTAATTTTGATAATAAATGTTCCTCGCTGTGGTATATTTATTATTTTTAATACAAAATGACCGTGAACTTTTCCTTTTACATAATATTTTTATAATTTCCCACTGTCGCATATATTCAATTCCCATTATCATATTACACTATACACGTCGTTTTATCTGTTTATTTTAATAAAATACTGGAATACTTATTTGCATTTCATTACTCGTCGTCCTCTGATCTGTGATTACCACAAGTGATAAGCTAACAGACTAGAAGGAATGTTAGTACATTTTCACTTCCGTTTCCCATGTTCTGAACGAGACTTGAAAGTATCTGATATCTGTCGCCAACTAGTTTGCAAATAAAGTAATGCTACCTATACCATAAATTTGGGTACGAACCAGATTATGATGATTACTTCATCTAAGTTGGATTTCGCAACTGATATAAAACCTGAACTATAGAGGATGTAAAACATAAAAGATATCTTGTAAAGGAAAATGTTGTAAACATTCACCAAGGCATGGACGAAACAAATTCATCCATGACCAAGGCCAAGATTCGAACGCGCCTTGACCTCTAGTAGCCTGTTCAAGTTAGGGGGCAAATCGACTCACAATTTTTTTGTTGGTCATTAAATTGAATCTTAACTTATCCAAAACGTAAAGTTAACGTACCTAGTGGAATAGTTCATTGATTAAAAATAACTTGGTAATGAATGATTAGAATAATTTGTGATATCGAAATAGCGAGGTTTGAAATTTTTTTTGACAACCTCTGAGCATGACTAGTTATATGACTACCGCAATATGTTATCCGATATATCAATTTATCAACACTTTAATGACTAAATCAAAATACGCAATCGCTATAATCATATAATATCATGTTGCGGAGATCAGGGTAGGTAGCAGGTAAATCTAGGTATAAAAAAAATAGACACTTTATTGCACACAAGACAGGAAAAAATAGACACAAAAACAGAAAGAAAGCACACAAAAGGCGGCCTTATTGCTAAATAATAATCTCTTCCAGGCAACCTTGAGTAATAAAGAGACAGGAAGAAGAGGATTTAGGGGGAGTGGGTGCAATTTTTTTATGGAAAGAGATATCAGGGGGTCTATTGCCCAAGTGTCGTCGACTTCGCCGTCGGCTTCATTTGACAGGTGGTTGTAATACATTGCTACTTTTCTTTGGTAAGTTTTTATTTGTACCAAAAAGAAGTAGCAATGTATTACAACCATCTGTCAAATGAAGCCGACGGCGAAGTCGACGACACTTGGGCAATAGACCCACAGATATATATAGAAATAGATATAAAGAGAGGCATTATGAATAAACTTTAAAGTGAAAGAAAAAACAGGACATACGATAGTGTATTAAGTAGAGGAGAGGAAATGCTCAGACTTGATCGCGAAATAATCTCAGAGTTTGAGCTTTCCTGATACCCTCTGGGAGGGAATTCCACAGCCGTACAGTAAGCACAGAGAAAGAGGAGAAGAAGGAAAAAATTCTATTTATCTCATAAAGCTTAAGATTTAGGAAAATGTTTTAGGGGTAGGTATAGGCTACTTCGCTTAGTAACTGAAAATTAATTTTCCATCAGGTCTATTCGAGGGGTGCAAATTCTCTATTTATTCCATTCTTAGGTTAGTGACCTTGACAGTGAAACCCAGGCAAATGTTAGGTTGACGACATTCAACTTTCCAAATAAAAATTACAATGATTAGAGTACGCGGAAGTAATATGTATAAAAGTTGATATAGAAAAATGTCGAGCTTTTAAACATGGAAATACGCAAGTTTTTATGACCAGCAGGTACATGTAATGACCAAACGAGTTCGTACGAGCGAGCATAAATTTCAACAAATGTCTCTGGTGCAGCCGACAGTGTTGAGTTGCTGGTCCATCAACACCTTTCACCATCAATAAAATACAGCTTTTCTATCAACAACCACCTAAGTCTTGTATGGAAGCGGCGCGACTCCAAACTCTCGCGAAAATTGCGCTTAATTATTATTTTTATGGCGAACAAATTGACGCTTAGCGCATGTCGATGTTTTGTACTGGCTCCATTAATGTTTTTACTGACTATAAATGCACTTACTTGGCACATGTTTAGCTTCTATTTAGGTATTACACTAATCACGCCCTTATAAGGATTCAATGTTATAGCTTATTTCAAGAACTCGTCCGTCCGTCTCGTACTCGAACTATGAATTTAAATTTAATAAGACAAATCACAATTTTAACCTTTTTGTTGCATCTTATTTTATAAGATAAAAATCGTTTTTTACAGTCGATTCCTGAAAAATTATTGTAATTTACAATCCTGTGAATTCTACTGTATAGGTAGGTGTAGGTTTTAAAGAGATTTAAAAATGTATAATATTATTTCGAGATTATCAAAAATTATTTGAAATTAATGACTCTAAAAAGATACAATCATTATAGCAAATATCTACAGTACCGTTCCTATTTTCTGAAATACCTAATTATTTAGCCCCATGAGTGTCCAAGTTTTCCCATTAAAATTATCGGATAAATCAATATTTGAAAAGCCAATTCTATAAATAATTCGCTTCAAGCTAAATATAAATTCAAAGTAAAATATTACCTGTTATTCAAAATCAATTAGTAAGAAACATTGCAAAACGTCCGCGGGTAAACCTACGAGAATATCGAGATTGATTTAATACAAATTACAACTAATAAATCATTGGTAATCTACAAACCAATCAACGGGACATAAAATATTGGTCCCATATACTGCTGCTAAGAGATTGTTTACACTGAGTAAACCCTCGGCTGACGAATGTTGCGCTTTTGCATACCTACGTAGTGTTAAGTGGTGTTACCAAAAATATAAAAATGACAAAGCATACAATAGGTATCAATCTGAATATTAATATGCATAATTTGCCAAAAGTTTTTGTTCGTCTTTTTATCGAAACTTAACTAGCTGTGGTACCTGGCTCAGATGTTAATTTGAAATTTAGTGGTAGTTGGAATAAAAGAGAAACTTTAAAATGTATGCGAGAAGTGTTTTTTTTGTTAAAAACATGCTCTAAGTATTTACAATACTTGTTCGAATTTTCTACTCGAAAGCAATAAGCTACCCGGGATGTTCCTGAACGTTCCAGACTATCCCAGAAAATTACACAATCTGGAATGTTGTGGAATGCTCTCGAATGTTCTGGACTGTTCAGAGGGTGAAACTTCCAGCCCTTATATCTTCAAAAGCAGGCCCTTCACATAAAACAGGAATCTTTTGCATGGATAGAGGGCTACCACACCATATTTCTCTTGACCGTACGCACATTATATTGTACACTTTCTTTTATCCTTACTAATATTATAAATGCGAAAGTCCGTTTGTTTGTTTGTTTATTTGTTTGTTTGTTACGCCTTCAAGTCTTAACTACTGAACCAATCATCAGGAAATTTTGCATACACGTTGTCAGGGGTACAGAGAAGGATATAGGGTACCTTTGATCCCGAAAAAAAGAATTATTTTTCCCTTGGGACAGCAAAACAATTTCCACGCAGACGAAGTCGCGGGCGGCCGCTAGTTTATTATAAGCGATTCGTGATCGTGGAATGCTGAGTGTTGCCGTCCTCCGTCAGTCACCGAGTCGTCGCTAGGACGAAGTCAAAATGTCTCCTGATTGAACCTTGAAGACGTCTTCTACCTTGTCATGACTAGTAGTAAACTTTAATAATGCTCCAGAATTCTGCTGCAGTCTATAACACAAGTCAACACGAATTTTGAATCTGATTTCTGTATGTTTGATTTTGATTACTTATGCATAACTTATGAAAGAAATTATATTATTTTATAATAAAGTTTGCTTTTGTAGCAACCAGAAGGAAATTTAAAATTTTAAGGAAAACACTATTTTTCTTTATTTCAATTATGTATAAAAGGAAAACAAATTTTGATTTATATATTTTTATTACTTTTGCTCACAAAATACAATAAAAGTAAACCTTCAGATACAAAAAAAATATGAAAAGCTTTAAACTTATAATTTTTGGTATTTCTTCTATCTAAATAAGAACTTTCTCGTATTAGACCCCAAATGAAGTCACCTATCAAGTTTTCATTTCACCTATTGTCCTTGATAACGTCACATCCAAGTGAAAGCATTCCCGTTGCTCTTCTGTTTGCATATTCTAGTTAGCAATAGGGTATTTTCCAATTTTTTGAAAACTGCTTAAATTTAAAGATTGGGACGATCGATTTAACAGAAAAATAAAAATAAATAAATTTATGTCTTTTTTCTCTATTAAAACAATTAAAGTCTAATTTATTTTTAATGGTTTTTAATTTACCGCCAAAACGCTCGGTTCGATGTCGTCTACTGTGAGACGTCAACTTTGTGTAAACAATTTTAACACCTATGTAGTCTGTGTAACAATTTACTCTATTGTTTACACAAAGATGACGTCACACGGTAGACGTCATCGAACCGAGCGTTTTGGCGGTAAATTCAAAACTATTTAAAAATAAGTTTAACATTAATTGGTTTAATGAAGAAAAAGACATTTTTTTTAAAATATTTTTCTGTTAAATCGTTTGTCTCAATCTTTAAATAAAAGCAGTTTTAAAGAATTTGGAAAATACCCTATTTGCTGTTCTTCCAGCTTTGGACGAGAAGGCACAGGAAAGTGTATTGTGGGGTACTGGACTGAAGCAGACGTTGATGCTAGATCTAGATATGCAACAATTCCAAAAAGATTCAGTAACCAGGGCTATGGCGCCTAACACTTAGGTGAATTGACTACACAAAAGTAGCAATCATTGAAGTGATCAGTGTGCTCCTTTCATATTCTTGTTAAAGCAAATTTCATGCTTTTTTTTCTCCTAAGTACCACTCTGAGCATTATATAATATACAAAAGCAAACTTTAATTGTTACAAATGGAGTATTTGGTTACTTTTAGATGTAGACAATCAGAAAATATCCATTAATTTACAGACTCAAAATAAAATCATTTTTTTGTTGACTTGTGTAATCAGTGGTCACTTACGATATATTCAGGATCTTTGGTAGTTTGTTAGACAAGAAGAAGTACTTTCTTTTTTGCTAAATATGTGGCGAAAAAATCAGGACTCAGCAATTGCAATTCAAACAGAATTCATCGTACACTTGTATTTTTCAGGAAACGATATAACCCTTTACGTATGTGGCATTGCTCTAATAAAATTAATAACTAAACGGGGTTATTTAATGGTTTATTGTAAGGATTTTATTTGCCTATTTGTAGATACAAAAACTATTAATTATGCATAGCCTGAACAATCGCTAAATAAACAAACAAACCTTACTCGAGTCCAAATGCATTCAGTCAATTTGAATTACACTTCATAACAACTAACCTACGTTTCAATACATGAAACCATAAATCTTTGCCATAAAACGTCGTCTGAAGAACTTGTCTGATTTTTACCATGAAAATTATCGGAAAAATATCGATCACCCTAAGAAGCTTTAATTTTGATAAAATCTTCTTCTAGCAATTTATTTAAACCTCCTAATTAACGAAAACAGTCGGTGATTAAAATAATGGTCTCTATATTTTATTATACCTAAGTATTTAATAAAATTTGGTTTCTTCTTAAATACATCAGACAAACCACACACCGATTCCGAAAAACATAATGCAAACCACAAGTTCGTGGTTCACAAATTGTTTATATACAATAGACTAAGTAGGCAGGTATATTGTTCTTGGTTTGCCACACATTTAATAATTTGTTGCCAAACAGCACAACTAAAGTCTACAGCAATTGCCTAACGGTCGTCGTCCTACGTGTTTGACACACGTTCGAGTTGATTCCCAACTGGGCACATTTGTAATTACCAACCGTGTCTTTGACGGCTCCTGACAGCCCGTGAAAGGGATGCATTTATCACCTGCATTGACGGAGGGCATCAGATGAATGCACGGTAATTTAAAACCCTCCTCGTTGGATCTTGTGGGTGGATCTTCAACGACTAGAAGCTTAGGATGCATTTGACGTAAGATTTATGTTCAAGCGTAATGAATTGGACGTGCATTTCACAATTATTGTTAGGCACAAAATTATTAAGAAATAATTTCATACCTCGAAATATCTATCATATCTTTAATTTCAAATTGCTATTTCTTGCCTTTTGTAAGTATATAATACTTACGTTGCGAAATTTGAATTCACATCTATGGATTTTTAGATAGACCATCAATATATAAATGTATGTGATTTACAAACAATCAAGACAGACATTAATAAAGCATCGCTATTTAAATCATATAACAGTTATATAGTTACTATAGTGATGCAAGTTAAGAAATTCTTTGTATAATAAATCAGGGCATCTATGATAAGTTGCGCTAATCAGCTAAGCAATAAATCTGGATCTGAACCAATATTCTATGTCTAGGTCCAGTGACATTTACACGACACACTTTGATTGGGATCGTAGTGGCTACTGGCTACTGTACTGACCTTTGTTTTTTGTAAGGATACTGAGAACAATAAGATAAACAGACATAAAAAAGACAAATTGAAATGAAAACAGTTATAAACAAATAATTAACATTGAACACTGAAAATTTGCAAAATAACAAAACACTACTCTCTAACGTTATTTTGTTTCATTCGTCGAATTGTCTTAACTATTTCTGATAAAAAAAATACAAGACAATAAAGTCTTACTTAAGAGAGAAGTTATAGTTGAAAGCAATCTTAGTTCATAGATAGATAAAATCACAGACAACTTAGTTTATAGAAAGAAAACGATTCTCACAACTCTAAACTCTAATTGGAAAGTCGTGATTTTATCTGCAAAGATACAGCTATTATGATAAAGAACATTTACACAGTCCAGCTATGTACCGATCGCTATCTCCAAGTGGGGATGACATTACAGTCTCAATTTACTCAAGTACATTATCATCTGCCAGGTTTCTAAGTACACTTGACTGCAAGGAAGTACCAACTGATATTTTTATAAATATACCGTGCTGAAGTACTGTTACGATGATGGTATAGGATGGCGTATTTATCTTGTGTGATAGTAGAGACATTATCAATGATTAGTACTAATAACGGCACCAGAGAAACTCGATGGAGGCATCAACCTTGTTTAAGATAAAACGGCGCCAGAAGTGACAGTCTGCAAAGCGCGAGGGGTGGACTACAACCAGCCACGGTAGAGGCACCATGCACCTATGGTAAGAAATATTGCAAACAATAAACATAAAAGACGTTAGTAGTATTATATATTCTGTGGTGAAAGTCACAAAAGAATTTGATAGTAAAAATAATGTAAATAAATATTTGTAATAAACAAACTGTCCGCTTGTTATAAACAAACATCCAACATTTATTTTTTTTATCAAATTCTTTTGAGACTTTTACTTTAAGTTTAGGTATGAAATTCTCATCGTACATTAAGGTTAATATATTTTTTGAAAAATGGATTAGTTAATAACCATGTCACTAGATGATCCCAAAGATTATTTTGTCAGATTGCAAACGGTTACCAATTTTTACCTTAACAATCATTACTTACCGCAAGGAAGGGTAACGTAGTCGGAAAAATACAAATTCTCGTTCTGTTCATCTTCTTCATCTAAATCATCATCGTAGTTTAATTAAATGCAAACAAAGAAAAACAATGTTTCTGGTAAATGTGCTTTCCTCTTCATATCTAAAAGAAAAAGAAAAGCGTACAAAGCTTTTGTTACATTACCCATCCTAATTTCTCCAACTTTCCAGTTTTCACTAGGAATCTAGCCAGTTTAATCAGCATAGTAAGATGATGAAAACTTTTACTCTAGTCCCTTAAAAGATAAAACTAGATAATCCTCGCTTACACCGAATTTCATGGCCACTGCAAGTGGCTCATAGCAACAGCTCCGAGGTACCAGAACAGGCGTCATTTTATGCAGCTGATGGCTCTATTCCGCCGATATAAAGGCAAAACATACAAGCTTTCTCTGCCGCTACGATAATACCTTAAGAATATTTCAAACTTGAGGTATATCATCGTGGAAATCCTAACTGAAGATATTCATACATTTTGCTTTATTAACATTTAGTTATGTTTTTATTGCTATACTAGCTTCCGCCCGCGACTTCGTTCGCGTGGACATTCGAGAAAATCCTTAGGGGACCTTTAACCAGGATAAAATAATTCTATGTTTATCTAGCGAGGCTCCCTAAAGGTTCCCTACCGATTTTATCGAATGCCCATGCGAACGAAGTAGAAAATAATATACTTAATAGAAACCGGGGTTTGATTTTACTGCATGCCCGTGCATTTTGTTTCTGAGAAATAACAATAGACCCAAAACTCGACACGTTTTTGTTTACTTCAGCCATTGACCATTATACTGTGCCAGATGTGGATACACCGCTGGGCATGCAGTCTCTACATTAGTTAGCGATAATATCGTTACTAACCGATCGATAACCATAGCGAAAAAAAACGCTTGCCGTAACGATTCCCTTGCAGTCTCGACGTAGATTTCTATGTAAAGTTAACGAATTCGATCGATAAGTCACAACGAACAATTATCCTTCGATTTTTGGTAGTCTCTACCATCATAACTACCGATAATATTCGATAGCGTATTGATATCAACTGTCACCCAAACGATTTTAGCTGTTTAGTTTGCGGCGAAATTTGACAGCCCGCAAACTTTGCGATTCATCGTTACAGGTACTTGGCGGCCATTTAATGTTTTTGTGACACTGACTTATAAAATATAATTTACTTTTGTGGTGTTTTTGTGTGTTTAGAAAATCCAAAAAAGCAAGAAATGGCAAAGCATATGCCTATTTAGCGTAGGATTTAGTTGCTCTCAAGCATCGAGCTAAAATGGAGTGGCGAGGAATAGACGCAATAATCAAAACAAACCCATTAAAAGGATGACGAGTTCCTCAGACTTTATAGGGTGGCTAAGAAGATGTTCACCAAGCTGATAGAGCTGAGCTCGTCGAAGAGTTGCGGCCATATGGCCTTATCTTTAAAGACAGCGGCCTTGGGGATTCTCTACCTACACAATCGCAAGTGAGTAAGTAACTGTAATTATTTTAAACTCGAAATGTAAGATCTTTGTTTTGTTTGAGCTAAAATTAATAAAATATATTAGCAACCGCCCGCGACTTTCTCTGCGTGGTCAGTTATTTCTCTGTCCCTCGGGAACAATACTTTTTTCGGAATAAAAAGTATAAGTACCTACCTTATGTCCTTCCTTGTACCCAACGTGTATGTAAAATTTCATGATGATCGGTTCAGTAGTTAAGACGTGAAGGCGTATAAACAAACAAACAAACGGACTTTCGCATTTATGATATTACCCAGTAAGAATTTGCAATTTACCATCATCATCTTATATTTTAAATTAAAATTTCATTTGGATTTTTTTAAGTACTACATGTTTTTCTATTTTTTACTGTATGTTTTATATACTAACCGCTCTTCGTTCATCATCATCAGCAGCTAATTCGCATGGCATTCACTTATCATCGAGAGTCAAGAAAATTATGGTGTGGCATCGAAGATGGGGAAGAACTGACGCTAAAACCGAAATCCGGTTGATTTGGAGGATGACCGAATTCCTCACAGATCACACACCACTGCCTGGTCGATCATCAGTTGCAGAGTGTAAACGCTCGTATCTAACTTTATGAGTTTCTACTCTGGACACTGATTGCAATTATTTAAGCTAGTTTAGTCAAATAAAAGAGTTATCAAATAACTTGAGGTATTTATTATTTTTAACAACATATCCTTTTATTTCATGGATAGATACTATCGACAATACTTCCGCTTTACTAGTGAGCTGAAAATCGCTTGTATGCCACGCCATCACTGATATACTGGTTAGTTCATGCAGGGGCCAAACGCCATTGATGCCTCAGTCTCCGTAGCCTCATTTCTCATGGAGCCTTTGAATTCTTGGATTAAATCTCTGAAATAAAAAATATAAATTAAATTAGAAAAATTTGATTCTAAAATTAAAATATTGAGACAGATATTAATTGAATACTTAAGTAAGTAGTGGACATCAGCAAATTAATTGCATTGAGCATAAAGTAAATAACTAAATCACATGTGACTATCAAAGATCGAAAACAACAAAGAAATCACAAGCATCCAAACCCATGTGACGCGTGTTGAGCAGATTAAATACATTTTTGACCTCAATACTATATTATGTAAAACTAAGAAGAAGGTATAACAAACATAATTAAATATTGAAAGATCCAAAGAAAATTCAAAGAAAAGTATTTGTACTTACAGCATATTCCTCACAGCAGACAGCAGCTTAGCTTCCGTCTAGCTAGTGGACCAAACCCGAAACCGAATAATTATTACTCCTTTGAGTTGAAGCCACTATTATAGAGATTTTTTATTCTTTAATGAATTTATTTATAAAAAAATCAACACCATACACTTGACAATTTTAGTTATCAATCGTAAGTAAACATTATAAAAAAGTATTTTGTGAAGTAAACACAGATTTCATTGACACATGACTGTTGGCATGACGTGGGCATAACAACGCCATAACCGTTGGCTATGACACAGTGTTACAAGTAAAATTATAGTAATGTCCAAAAGTTCAGTTACATATTTTTAGTGGTTATTCATGTAATAATAAAAGTAGGAATTTTATATCCAATGATAAATTAAGAAAATATAATAAGAGATGTTTTTTTTTATTTTTGGTTAAATAAAGTAGTTGCTTTTTAATAAGCATAATATTTAAATTTCCCTTCATCAAAGGGAGGGCAATTCAATGACCACACAATTACTTAAAATTTTCGGTAACTTATCGACTAAAATGTTTACGATTTTGGGCGATAACGTAATAGTAGAGACTTGCATTTGCCTTATCGATCGTTACGGCAAGCGATTTTCCCCGCTATTGCTATCATTGTGTGGCCATTGAATTACTGTCCCTTCGATTTAGGGAAATTTAAAAAATATGCGAAAATGCAACTGTCTTACAACGACGTTTAAAACTTATTCAAATTGCAATTTCTCTTCTATAAAAGTTACGAATAAAAAACGCTTTATAGCAAATATCATCAACTTTCTTTGAAGTTATAGTTTATTAAACATTATATTAACTTAAATACCTATAAAAACCAAAAAAAACACTTTTTGACTAATTGGCAAAAACTCAAACAACATAATAAAATAATTATTTACGCCTTATTAACATTTTAATAATTTAAATATTATATAAGGAAAATAAGGAATAAAGAGTAAGGAATATAAGGAATAAGTATAAGGATTAAATTTCACTGCACATAGGTAGATACTTGATTAGTAAAAGGAAAAGAGATACGCCCATTTAACTTTTTTTGATGTAAGTAGGTAGGTACTTAAAAACTATCCGTGTTTAACAAAAAATTACAAATAATATAAGTATTTTATTTTTGGTCTTTATTCATCATAAGTTAATAATTATAACATTCCTTCTTTAGAGAGATATTTTTAGCGGCTTTCCTGTGGCCGGCAGGCGGCAATTTTGCTAGCAATACCACTGATGCAATATTTTAAGTATGGCTCGGCAATTATAGCCAAATATTTTTGGTACGTCAAAACATTTTCATGTAAATTTGGGATTCTGCATCGTTGGCCATCATACTATTGACACCAATTGCAGCCATAATATTGCAACAATGCAATATAAGTAAATTGTATTTGTGTTAGCCGGGCAATGGTGGACATTAAATTAATATTACTTGTAACACTGACTAGACAGAACCCAGTGCCACAGCATAAATTAAATCTAACATAATATAAAATATGTGTCAATGGTTGAGTGTCAAAATGAGAGTAATCGACACGTAGTGATTTTTTCTTCTGTGGTAATCGGTACGGTACCGAAAATTACCGGTAGTTATGATTATAGAGACTACCAAAAATCGAAAAGAAGTTGTTAAAATGACATATCGACCGAATTCGTTAATTTTACGATCGCTATCTATGTCGAGACTGCAGGCCGTCGGTCGTTCTAACAGTATCATTCGCCCGATGATATTATTGCAACAAATTCATCGTAAACTTTAACTTCGTATATCTTTTGATTCAGTAAACCGATTACAATGAAATAAAGATTTGATTATTTTGCAAAATACACAGTATATTTTTGTGTAAACATCATCATGATTGGGTTAGCGCTTTTTACGTTATTAGCGCACAAACATACAGATAAACAGACAAACAGATAAACAGACAAACAGACAAAAATTCCAAAAATGTTAGAAATGGCTTCTACTGGTTATTATTAAACACCCCAACCACTTTTTTTCAAAATATTTTCATTGTACAGACAAAACTTTTCTACAGCTTTATTATATGTATATAGAAATAAGACTGATCCAATCAAGTTAAAACATTTAATTCTGTGCCTACCTAAGACCATAAAAATAGCTACTGATGAAATTGAGAAATAACAGAATGTTGTACATGGTTTCGTACTATCAAATTAATTCTTCTTGTTATTTTCTCAATTTCATTATTAACGACAGTCTTTAAATAGTTTTAATAATTATAAAAATTTCAGGGAATTTTCTTTCCCTCATCTACTTATTCATAATTGTAAAATAGGTAAATATCTGTGTGGTAACTATTTTGGGCAGCATTATTTTAAAAAGTTCAACGACCGTTTGAACTTACATTAGCAAGTTCTTATAGTAAGTATGTTTTTGTAGTCGCTACTTGTACGACTTTTTGCGACGTAACATACTCGGCTTCATGCTTAATAATCTCAAATCATGAAGGATTTACCTTCACGGGTATGCTGTGGGTTTACATTCCATGAATAATGTGTAGCTAAACTGGACAGAACGTCTTACTTAAAGGTAATGTATATTTTTGAGAATGAGAAGATCTTTTCAAAAATCAATCGGATCGGATTTTCAAAAATTCCTTGCAAAGTTCCATGCAATTTATCTTAACCAACACTACTATCTTTTACTGCATACATAAAGATATTATTGTCAATCTAGTTGCTATCACTAAATGCAACAGTAGGCTGTAGGTAGGTACTTTAAATAAAGTTCACACCAGATTAAAATTATTTCAATGAGTGGGTAGCCTATAGGCACAGAGGAAATAATCACTACTACGTAGGACCAGAGACAAAGCTTCATACAACCGCGCAAATCAGTTGCACCACTACAAGCACGCGGGGCATGTGTGCGTGTCCACTGGCCGCTTGTCGCGTACAAGGAAAAAACCTGTTTTGACAGCCAGCCAGTGGACAATCCATAGACTTAGAAAATTTTTCGCTATGCTCAAGTAGACGGACAAAGGTGCGAGTGAGAAACCGATTCTTACGGCTTATGCGATGTGCGAGAAAGAGTAAAATAAAACTGACAGCTGAACCTGGTTTGACTTGATTATCATCGTTTATCACCTCGGTGAAAAGCGTCAACAAGATTATTTTGTAATTTTGATCGCGATCGGGTCGGTTTGGCTCTCAAAGCTATATAAATCAATAATGGTGTCGTGTTCTGTACTGGATTGTAATGTTACGTACGACAATAACCCAAATAAACACTCATTTCACAGGTAAATATGATTGTACTATTACCATTTTCATAATTCATATTTTAGTTGAATATATTCCCAAACACACTAAGTTATATACTAATATGATGCTATTAAACGCCTATTTCCTAAATTAAGGCTGATTTCTAAACATTATGTGTTAGATAAAAAGATATTATGTCCGTGAACTTGAGAAAATAAGGCGTAGATATTGATCAAAAATTATCGATATCGATACTCATGTCGATGATTTCAAATATAACTTTGTTTGTCTTTGTGAAAACTGATAGTTTTATTTAAAGCTGTTTGTAACCGACAGTTTTCAAATGGTAAATTATACCAACTTAAGTACTAATTTAACAATTTTTTCCAGGTTTTCTGTATATCCAATGATTAAATTAAACTGGATAAATGTCATAAATAAATAAGCAGGGAGCCTCAAAGGAGACCTTAAGAAATTATTTAAATAAAATTGTTCAAAATCTTGTTTGTGTTTTATTTATTAGAGCAATAATACATTATGGTTATCGACAACCTAAAATGGACTTCAGTGCATCTCTAAATTCACGCACACGTTTACACTGGCTCACCTCACTTTTGGTTTCGCAGCCAAGTGAACTCTGTTCGTCTATTCCAGTGGATATTAAGTTTATGGGACAATCATAGGGCATCATTTGTTTTGTTAGTTGCAAGTTTGAATTTCACGTTCTTAGGAAGCTTTGTCTCTGTTCCTTTCTTTTTACTCATGTGCTATAGGTACTACTCTTTAATACTTTGGAATTTGTTATTGTTCAGTGCACCATTGTTTAGTCTATTTGGTTTAATCGTTTTTACAGACGTCATATCGTCAAATACGTGATTTCTATCCAAATACATTATTAATTGTTCATAATTTGAAATTATTATTTTAATAACACGTCATTAATTTACGACTGTTTTCTTACCATTTGGTTCAAACCTAGTATTGCAGCCTATTAAGGGAATTTGTATCAGCAAACATTATAATGGAAATTTAAAATATTTTTGATTTTGATGACTATTTATAAAAAACATTTATAAAAGACTAGCTTTTGCCCGCGACTTCGTTCGCGTGATTAAGATAGTTTTGCATTTATTTTGAAAGTCACGGATTGCCAATAGACCTAGGTATTTATCTGTAGACCTCATTTCACACATTTAAATTTTCTCATAAAAATTCATGTAGGTACAAACTGGAACACTCTGTAGCACCCTGTATAATGGGAATTTTCCATAACACTTTTTTAGTGCTCATCTACACCATGAAAGTTATTTACCCTCCAAAAATGGTGTCTCTACCTTCAGCCGTTAGGCTCCACGCCTATCCCAACAATCAATCAATTTAGAATTTTATATTATATTTATAGAAGAATGCTTTGTTAAAAGACATAATTGTAGCGGTTTGGTGTAATGGGTTCACGGTCCTACCTATCACATCGTTTATAAGTCAGGTCTTGGCGTAGGAAGGGGGGGAGGGGCGGGTGGTACGGGCCCAACCAAAAAAATAGTAAAGATTCAAAACAACTCTGGAAATCAATTAAAAAAATCTGTAACATGAAAAGCAAACATGATCAACCCTCTGAATTAATATCAGCATCTGTTAGTCCTAAGGTTTCCTTAAACAATTGTAACTCTTTCTTCACTTCAGTGGGCCAAAAGCTGGCCGATAATATCCTAGACCAATTAAACAAATCAGAAGATGAACTAACTTCCAATGTTAATTCATTTGACAATTATTCTCCCTCCAACTCTTTTTTCATGGAGCCTACTGACCGGGAAGAGGTTCTCAGTATAATAAGCCAACTGAAAGGCGACAGTGCACCTGGGCTCGATGGTGTTAGCACGTCTTTTGTAAAGTATGCAAGAATCTTACTTTGTGAACCATTGGTTCACCTATATAATTTAAGTCTTGCCACAGGCTGCTTCCCTAGGGCCTGGAAAATTGCTTTGGTAACTCCTGTTTACAAAGATGGACCTAAAGCGGAGCCTGGAAACTACAGACCAATTTCGCTACTCAGTGTTTTTTCCAAAATATTGGAAAAAATTGTGAATAATCGCCTTACTAAGTTTCTAGAGCTAAATGGTATTCTGTCTCCGCGGCAATTTGGTTTTAGGCGCAATAAGTCTACAGAGGATGCAGTGACGCTTTTGACGGAGCTTGTGTCTGGATACCTTGATAATGGTCTAAAATGTGTAGGAGTGTTCCTAGATTTGGCCAAGGCCTTTGACACAATTTCCTCCAAAATTTTATGTCGTAAATTAGAGCGAGTGGGGGTGCGGGGTTGTGCGCTAGACTGGTTCACGAGTTACCTCTCTGAGAGACAACAACTTACAAAAGTAGACTGTCACAGAAGTGATCAGTTACCGATCAATTTTGGTGTCCCTCAGGGGAGCATCCTCGGACCTACACTCTTCATCGTTTATTTGAATGACATCCATAATTTGCAGCTGTCCAATGCGGACGTAATCTGCTATGCTGATGATACTGCCCTTCTCTTTACTGGCCATAACTGGAACAACACCTTTCAAAAAGCAGAAGCTGGCCTGATGTCCGTCAGTGGTTGGCTCAAAAACAATCTTCTTACTCTTAATCCCTCAAAAACTAATTTTATATGTTTTCATAAAACGTCTATCTCTAAACCAACTTTTGAGCAAAACATTAAGATACACTCGTGTGATATGGCTTCTTCTATTCACTGTGGCTGTGAGTCCATCTCCCGCATTAACGTGGTGAGGTACCTTGGAATCATGATAGACGAGCATCTGTCTTTCAAAACTCATATTCAATGTCTCTCTAAACGTATTAGAAAAATTATTGGTGTTTTCAGAAAACTTAGAGACTCCGCTAACAGGGATCTGCTCATCATGATTTATAAGGTGCTTTGTCAATCTATAATTGGATACTGCATCTCGGTCTGGGGTAGTGCTGCCAGGACGACACTACTGTTGGCGGAACGTGCTAATAGATCCTTACTTAAAGTTATGTTAAAAAGGCCTTACAGACACCCAACAACCGACTTGTACAGTGAGGCTCAGGTTCTGACTGTTCGCCAACTATTCCTGCTAAAAACTTGTTTGACAACACACAAGTCTATTATTAATTCAGATAACTATAAGATACTTCTAAATAAACGTAAATTTAAAATACCAACTCCCAGTATAAATTCACATTTTGCTAGCAGATTTGGCGATTCAGTTAGAGCTCGGGTTTATAATGTAATAGTAAAGTTTTGTGATGTTAAAAACTGTTCAGTGCCGGAAGCGAAATCGGTTGTAACCAAGTGGTTACTTAATAAATCATATAATGATACTGAAGCTCTTCTTAGTCGATGTTTTTAAGTCTTTGTACTTCAACAGTTATGATCGTAGTTTCATATCATAAGAAACAGTTTATTTTTTATTAAAGAAAACTATTCAAACTAGTAGGAACTTTATTCTAGGCTAAGTATAGTTTATTTCTATTAACAGAGATATTAGAACTAATTGTTTTTCCCTCTGTATTATTAATAAATAGTTTTTATTAATAGGTAGGTTTCACAGTAGCAACTCGGGTCGCTTGACCAAGTAAAAATAAATTGGTTTCCCAAGATACAGGCTCTGCCTAGTTTGAGGGCCTCTGTACACATTTTGTAAAACAAATGTTCTGTGCAATAAATATTTATTTCATTATTTATTTCATTTCAACCATTGGCGGATCCAGGGGGGGGGGGGGCATGGGGGCCATTTAAAAAATCCACCAATTTAAAATCCTGACTGGATTCGCCTTTGTTTGGTTACGCGGCCATTTCTTTTACTATAGGTAGACAAAAGTAACTGACTAAAAATCACGCTGCGCGCCCGATTTTTTACTATAGATAAGAGTACATACAAGTGGTTAAACTGACGAAAAATCGCGCTGCGCAGCCATTTCTTATAGACAAGAGTACAAAATTTGTGGATGAAATTGACAAAAAATCGCGATGCGCAGCTGTTTTTTACTATAAATAAGAGTACATACAATTGGTTAAACTGACAAAAAATCGCGCTGCGCGGCACTTTTTCTGCTATCAACACTACAAAATTAGTGGCTAAAACTGAATTGAAATAGGGCTGCGCGGCCGCTTTTTGTAGACAAAAGGAAAAGATTTGTGAATGAAACTGACAAAAAATCGCGCTGCGCGGCCGTTTTTTTTCCTATAAGTACATAAGAGTACATATAATTGACTAAACTGACAAAAAATGGCGCCGCGCGGCAGTTTTTTACCATAGACAACACCACAAAATTAGTGGCTCCACAAAATCAGGCATTTTGTGCATCCTTGACAGGGATCCCTAACATAGACCCTGCCCTAGACCCGAGTCTCCGAGGGCCCCCCCCCAAATTTAAATCCTGGATCCGCCCTTGGGCCCAACCCAGAAAAATCTGAATTGTGTGAAGTGACCAGTCACTTCCATGGAATTTCGGGGTATCTAATCTAAATATCCAGTAGATCCAGATTTATGAATTCTCAGCATCTAGTGCGAAACCAATATACCTAACGTTACTATTTTCTAATCAGTCATCCAGTTTGGTTCCATAATTACTAAGTACATACCTATTATGTTTCGTTTGACCTGCCACCGCACCCAGGATGATAAGATTCCATAACCAGATAAACAAATACAATATTTCCCTATTATTTCCAGGTATTCTGTGGTGAATATGACGATCGTGTGCTCAATAATCTAGTCCTAACATATTTTTTCCAAATTCAACTTACGGATTAAAAGAGAAGATTTGAAATTTAATTGTATTGAAGAGAAGCATAAGACCTTTTGTCTTATGAACAGTTCACGGCGCCAAGAACCTGCATACATTGAACGAATCCAAGATGCGCTCATTCAAAATAGCACATTATCATAATGCAATACAAGGAATGTTAGCGATGTCCTTTTATGGATAGAGAGAGGGAGAGGAAAAATATCTGCTTTCATATTGCATAAGAATATTTTATTTCACAGGAACATATCACTTTGTTATCGAAGTTTGTTTAACTCAAAACTAGCGTCTCCGAAAATTGATAGAGCTTTTAATCTTGAAATGAAAGTTTTAAATTAATATTTTTAATGAAGTGAAACGAATCAATATAGATAAATAACGAAAGTTAATCGATGCGTAATATAATTTAATTTCCAATTATTCATTGGAAACAAACGGAATGAATAATGACATTAAAATTTATGACAAAATTCTAACGATAATAGGTTTAGCGGTATCGAGTGCCATAAATGGGGTGCTATGAACATTCATTATGCACCGATGACAGATCATCTCTACCGCATCCACCTACTAGCGAAATATCGTGTGGGATTTGAGATATAAATAGATTTCCTGTTAATGAATTACAAGATTTAGATGGACAATAAAATATAAAAGCTATGAGAGTGCACCCTAAGATATAATTAAAGTATTTTTTATCAGTGAATAGATATGTTTTGGTTTAGATTTTGAACTAACAATGCATTAATTAGTTTAAAAAATAAAAATCGCGATGTTGATTTGCAACATCGTGATGGCCATCTACGAGAAATTTTGAGCGCAGTTTAATCGACCAATTTTAGATCCAAATGAAAGGTGCAATTCCCATAGTCGTTGAAAAGAAAACAATTATTGAGTATTGGTTTTAACGATCGATCGTTAATCGTGACCGATAACGATGTGGATGTTCCCGAATGGTCCAACTGTTTGCGAGTGGGTCCCATAAATCAGCCTGGAAAATAGGACAGCGTAACTGACACAAGGTGAGAGCATACGGGCACTAGGTATGTACTGTACAATGGCGAGTGTTTATACCGATAAACAGATCTGCGAGATGGCAAATTACTGTTGCATCGTGTTAAATAATATAAGTACTTACAACTGGAGCAAGAGTTTGTTATATCAAAGAATAATACGTTTTATTTAATAAACCACAATATTTTTAAGCTCGTTGATTCAAATAAGTTAATTTGTCATGGACTCATGTAGGATTAGGTGTAAAGTTAAATCTGAACATCTCATAAATATCTATTAATCGTTATTCTGATATCAAAATTCTCAGTTCTCATTGTAGAAAATTCTTACGAATTGAAGGTTTTTCTTTTGAAGATGTACCTTGTCGCTTGTCGTTTCATCAATCTCCTCTGAAATCGTAATCAAATTTAATTATACAAAAACTATAGCACAATTTAAACTGATTTGAGAAAATCATATTTGGTCAAAACAATTTATCAAGAATCCTAACATTATAAATCCATTAGGATGAGAGAAAAGAAGATTCATTTCTTTGAACTGACTAAAAGATAATAGGCAGCTGTAATATTATTTCTTAGTATTTAATCTAATCGTTCTCACGATGTACGAAGTCATACTATAGCATGAAATGTAATGATGTGTAAAAAAATTGTGTCTAATTATATTCAGGATAAATTAGGTGTAAGGATTTTTTTTTTTATCTGTGGTAATGTTCAGGAATGGTAGGTATGTATGTTTCATACTCGTAATATACATTACTCTACACAAGCATATATTCCCAATAGGGAATATGCATAAGTCACCGATTTTGATAAATTTGAGCTTGATCGCTGCGGACACTTATAAAAACATGATAGAACAGGAAAAAAAATAAAAAAATGTATTATTTTAGTTTTATCACACAATGAAATCAGGGGAAAATGACGATATTTTTTTTTCATTTTCGGATATAATGCACTTTACAGTCAGATAGAATATCGAATAAGAAACAATATTTTGTATGACACATATGTACTTAAACGCAAAATGTAGGGAGATAATTGAAGATTATTGGCAAACTCCATATAAAACGCGCCGAAACACTCCTGAAACGTGATGTGTGACGTCACCATTTTGTATGGAGCGTTTTCGGCGGGTGCTGCTGCGCGCTAACTTCAAGTAACAATATCACGAGAAAAAAACGCAAGAGAAAAGTTTTAATATTACAGTTAATTTTCTCACGCATTATACTTTTGATTAAGATTTAAAAAAAAATTGATGCATATTCCCTATTTAGATTCATAGATACCAGTGGAACTAGGGAAATGGACTAGGTAATGTTTTTAGGACGTGTTTAGAATGTCCACATCAATCTAAGAAGCTCTTACTAACACAAAAACTTTAAGGAATGAACAGGACGATAATAAGCCGGCAATAGGGAATATGCATCAATTTTTTTTAATCTTAATCAAAAGTATAATGCGTGAGAAAATTAACTGTAATATTAAAACTTTTCTCTTGCGTTTTTTTCTCGTGATATAGTTACTTGAAGATAGCACGCAGCAGCACCCGCCGAAAACGCTCCATACAAAACGGTGACGTCACACATCACGTTTCAGGTGTGTTTCGGCGCGTTTAATATGGAGTTAGCCAATAATCTTCAATTATCTCCCTAAATTTTGCGTTTAAGTACATATGTGTCATACAAAATATTGTTTCTTATCCGATATTCTATCTGACTGTAAAGTGCATTATATCCGAAAATGAAAAAAAAATATTGTTATTTTTCCCTGATTTCATCGTGTGATAAAACTAAAATAATACTTTTTTTTTCCTGTTCCATCATGTTTTTATAAGTGTCCGCAGCGATCAAGCTCAAATTCATCAAAATCGGTGACTTATGCATATTCCCTATTCAAGCCCACGATAACATTCGAATTATGGAGTTTTATCTCCGTTATAAAAAGTCTTAAAACACTACTATTAAAATTACTATAAATAACATTAAAAAACTCACATACCCACAAACATACATGAACCATAAGAATAAACAAAACTTGAACTCTAAACACATATACACTCCTTTTTGGGCAGTCGTGTAAAAAACTACTGCACTAAAAATTTTACATTCTCACGACAGTAACGTTATAATGTGACACAGTAGTAATATAACAAAGATGAATTTCGCACTACTAGCCTAGACTATATTTGCCAAAAGCCATTTTGTATGGAGCGTTTTCGGCGGGTGCTGCTGCGCGCTAACTTCAAGTAACTATATCACGAGAAAAAAACGCAAGAGAAAAGTTTTAATATGACAGTTAATTTTCTCACGCATTATACTTTAGATTAAGATAAAAAAAAATTTTGATGCATATTCCCTATTGAGGATTTTTTTGTTTATAACGAATTTAAAGCAAACGGTGTGAATGCCTATTCAGCACTATCCTTAATTTTGACTACAGATTGACAAATCTCAACTCAACGTTTTTATAAAACTGTTTTTTTCTATCATTCCGCTTTAGTTCATAAACAATTTGAAAGTCATTAAGGGATGCGTTTCGAGAACTCGCACCCTCCAAATGACAACGTTCTAACTGCAAAAACCTAATTTTACAGGAGAGCCGCTTAAAGTTTTGAGAACTCGAAAAATAATTTTAGCTTTTTTTGTATTAAAGTTAGGCACTCAACTTCTGGAATTAGTAATGTGGTGTAAGGAGACATTCAATAGTATACTTCTTTGTTAAATTAATAATATAGTTTAGGAAATAAGGGGATCCATGTGTCTTTGTTACACTTTTCTACGGAAATTAACTGAAAAATAACTGTCATATGTGCAGGTAGAACACTTTTTTACGGAATATATGGAAAACTTATTTCGTGCTTATTTTTATTACTTGTTTTATTCTTTTATTTACTATATTTAATTGCAAATAAAGATTACAATGATATACGATTATAAAAAAATATAGGACACATAATAAAATGAAACGCTGTTTGTGGGACTATGAGGGAGAAAACTACGTTCTATCTTTACTCAAAATGTAGTTCGATATACAAAAAAATGTTATTTAGACGCATAATGACAAGAAAATACAACTATATATTATATTTGACCTTTTAAATAGGTATTATTTTGTCGAACATTGTATTTATAAAATAAATTTAATTATTGCTACTTAATACCGAATAGTTGTAAAGATTAAGATTTCGCGTTCATTTTGTAATAACATTTAAAACACTATGATAGATTGGTATTTTTTAAATTAATACAGTGCAGCTTTCGATACCCTACTATAACTAATTATAGTAACCAACTGAAATAATAGCCACCCTGAATCAAATTAAAATTTTTTTAGAGAATAAACTAAAATAAAGCAATAAACAGCTTAAATTAATAAATCCTTTTACTTTGGTATAGGTCCTTTTCAAAAAAAAAACAAACAAAATAGACTACAGGGTTATTAGTAAAACACAAACAATCTTGCATAACTAGATTACTAACATCATTAACAGCAACTTTTCTGAAAAAGACCAAAAAAAATGACGACTTTACATACACATTTCCAAGTAGCTAATTGAGTTTTCTAAGATAATGGTACGTATTGGGAGAAGAGACAACGTAAACGACCGGCGGTTAGTAGCACACTGCTTTATTCCAATATGGCGAGGTGGCGTGGTGGTCGCAGCCACACACGTATAGATACATACATAACAGTTCCTCCCCCTATTTAACAAATATTCTAATAATACTTTTTATAGTTTACACGGGGACGAGACCGGAGACGATTGGCATTTCTAGCTGACGCGTCATCTGTTTCAGCTTCATGAAATTCCTCTTCCCCATCTGATTCAGTTGTCAGTGGTTCAAGTATCGCAGCTTCTGGCGCGTCTTTCTGCACCTCATCCCCCCTCGGAATCTCTGTCTGATCATCGTCTTTCTCTGTCGGCATCGCTGGACTTGAGTCTACAAGCGATTCTCGAGTCGCACTCGGAAAATCCGGCGGTGGCGTTGGCGACGGCGGCGACGGCGGTGACGGCGGTGCGGGCGGTGACGGCGGTGTCGGCGACGGCGGTGCGGGCGGCGGCGGGGGCGACGGCGGCGGTGGTGTCGGCAACGACGACAACGAAGGTAAGTAGATATCATCTACACTTATGCCAGCGGTATCACTGTCTATATTGCCATTAATCGTCCCCTTGTATAACATTATGTGATTTTTGTGTTTTTTTACTATTTGTGATGTGAGAGTGTCCTTAATTAAATATACTACTTTACCTATTATTTTTGTAACAATGCCTTTCTTCCAAATAAACTGATTTTTGTTAAATTGTTTTTTATATAATACCCAATCACCAATTTTAAAACTATTTATAGCTTTTCCTTTAACTTTACTCGTTTGCGAATACTGATTGTTTTCACATACATCAGAAATCGTAGGTGACATAAGTGATGACGATGTGGGTTTCATTAAATCTAAGCGTGATCTTAGTTTACGACCAAATACCATTTCGGCTGGCGAAAGTCCCGTGGTAGAATGAACAGAATTTCTATAATCCATTAAGTACTTTGATAAATTTAATTGTATATTTTTTGTTTTATTGCTTAATAATAAACTGGATTTTATGCCCTTTTTAACCACCTTGACATAAGACTCTGCTTGCCCGTTACTTGCCGGGTGGTATGCGGGAGATGTCAAGTGTGTAATCCCGTTTAATTCACAAAAGTCATTAAATTGTTTTGAACAGAAGGCTGTGCCATTGTCGCTCACTAGACTCCTTGGTAACCCAAACCGGGAAATAAAATCACACAACCTTTCAATAACAGAAAGGGATGTAGTCGAATTCTTCATATCATAGACTTCTACCCATTTGGTGTGTGAATCGACAACAACAAGGTACATGTGACCGTTAATGGGTCCCAAAAAATCGAGATGCAGACGTTCAAATTGATGTTCTGAGCGTTGCCATGGCGACGCGGTGCTGTGCACGCGTGGGTTCGGATTAGAGGTGGTTAATATAGCATCTAGCGCCATATTATAGCGCGCTATATTTACATAGCGCATATAGCGCGCTATGTAAGTAGACGTTATGGCGCTAATGCGCGCTGTTGCTACCGGACACGTTATGCGCGTTTCTTTCGCAGCACGCTAGGTACGAGTATAATATCGCGCGCGACCTTATATTTTGTTAGTTCGATTAGGACTTTTATAACACAACTAAGTCAATTAGTTAGTATTATTTAAAAGCTATTTAGCTAAGCAAAGTTAGTGATCGAGAGAAATGGTAAAAACAACCGAATTTCAAACGTCAATTAGGTCGAAAATCGCTTCAACCTGTTTTTTTTAACTATAAAACATTGTCTAGTGATCACAAGTTAGATAAATAAGTGCAAGCGATTTTCAGCCTTATTGACAATTATCAATATCACGGTTTTTAATGAAAGATCAAAGTTAGTAAACGAGAATACGGCAAAAAATCAACTGAATTTCAAACGTCAATAAGGTCGAAAATCGCTTGCACCTGTCTTTTTTTAACTAGAATACATTGTCTAGTGATCACAAGTTCGAAAAATTAGTGCAAGCTATTTTCGACCTTATTGACATTTATCAAAATCACGGTTTTTAATGAAAGACCAAAGTTAGTAAACGAGAATACAGCATAAAATCAACCGAATTTCAAACGTCAATAAGGTCGAAAATCGCTTGCACCTGTTTTTTTAACTAGAAAACATTGTCTAGTGATCACAAGTTAGAAAAATGAGTGCAAGCGATTTTCGACCTTATTGACATTTATCAAAATCGCGGTTTTAAATGAAAGATCAAAGTTAGTAAACGAGAATACGGCAAAAAACAACCAAATTTCAAATGTCAATAAGGTCGAAAATAGCATGCACCTGTTTTTAACTAAGTTTTCCTACCTACACTTTTTTCCGATATTAATTTGTTTTTCCGAAATCGTATAATTCAATTATAGACAGTTCTAAGCCCGAACAGTATGAAATACAGTTCATTAGTTTACATTACTGCTTTATTTTATATAAGACTAAATATATGTATCGTATTAATAAATATCATTTTTGTAAAACGCGCGATCTGTCTAACGAACGACGTGTGACGTAACGTGTTGCGAAATCCAACGTGTTGCGAAATCCAACTTGCTGCATATAACGCGCCAGCCAGCCGCCCGCTTGCTACCTGATAAATAGCGCGTTATAACATAGCGTATTTAATAGCGCGCTAGAAATCAATAGCATATAGTCTGTAGCGTGCTGTTGCTTTATAGGCGTTATGAACAACTCTAGTTCGGATCCCATCCTCGTCGCCAATTGGTACGTATTGGGAGAAGAGACAACGTAAACGACCGGCGGTTAGTAGCACACTGCTTTATTCCAATATGGCGAGGTGGCGTGGTGGTCGCAGCCACACACGTATAGATACATACATAACAGTTAAGTTGATTGTTTTTGTCTTTTTCAATAAATTTAAACTTCAATTACTGCTGAAACACTGATATTGTTTTCTATTTTTCAATAATATGTATTTCATTTAAATTTAAATCAATTAACCATACTTTGCAGTTGAAAAAGTTACAGAGAGGTAATGTTGCTTTGACCCTGTCGAATAATAGGTACATCTATGATTCTGACACAGACTTTCATTTGTCTATTGGTTAAAACAGCTGACCAAAGACCATAACCATTTGAATGAACACTGCCATCCGATTGCGTGCAATTTTCAAAATATAAAGCTGAAGCTTTAGTAGCAGGAGGAGAACAGGAGAACAGGAGTGCTTAGTTTAAGGCCAAGGAAAATAAGTAGGTACCTATTAAATAATCTTCATAAAAGTTAAAGAAAAGATATTAGTGTCGTTTATTTGGTAATGAACACTCTCATTGACTGTGTGCTTGATAGTGCAAATAAAGGTACCTACTGCTGTGCGTAACTAATGTTGGTTCTAAGCTACTAAGTTTAATGTATCTTCAGATAGTGACAACCAGATCATCAGCAAATGAGGGATAATCCAAGAGAATATTGATACCTCTAGGATGTTTTGTTAAACCGGTGTTGTTGTCAAGCTTTTGTTCATTTTTATGAAGGTAGTCCTTAATGTTCATACCCGAATAACTGGGTTAAAGATGATCCATAGACCTGCTCATCAGCAAACAACCAACTCAAACTCTGGCAATGTTGAAAATTTTTCAATGATTACAGTTACTTCGATATTGAGTGCAGCTATACTTCCTGAAGCATCGATGTGGCGGTTGGTCTCTTATTATTATAATGTCATTTTATCTTGTTGGTTACTGAGGAACTTATTGATTGTTTTGGTTCTCTGAAACTTGACTAAGCAGTGTCCAGTATGCATTGGCCATTTAGATGACCAATAAGTACTATAAGTATAAAATAAATTACAAATAAGTACTGACCAAAAATGTATCTATTTTCTTGAGCTTCTCTGGACGTCATAAGGCACGTTTAGCCGTGAGTTCCAGCTACTTTGCAGTCGATACCTACCAATATATCTCATCCTTTTTATTTATAAAGAAGGCTTCTATTTTGATGTAGCAGAGCAGGGAGATCGACATGACTTAAGACTCTATAGACTTGAAACTTTAAACATAGCTTAGTACTGGATGACTTTGCAATGTTATAAATATGATGATATAATATGATATATCAGAATATATTGTCATTTAGCTAATTTGACGATGGAACTGGAAGGAGGCCACTGGAATTCTGTAATAAAGCATACAACCCCATCGACATTGGGCTCATTTGTTTCATCTTGATAAGTACTCTGATGGGAGATTGTGTCCAGGGTCTGGTGATGAAGCTAGAAGAAGGCCACAGGATCTCTGTAATAAAACCATACAACCCCATCGAGTTTAGGTTTATTTGATTCGTCTTGACCCCGATGGGAGATGGTGTTCAGGGTCTGATGATGGAGCCGGAAGACAGCTACAGGAACTCTGTAATAAAACCATACAACCGCATCGAGACTGGGTTCGTTTGATTATTCTTAACAAGTATACTCCGATGGGAGACAGCATCCAGGGTCTGATGATGGAGCCGGAAGAAGGCCATAAGAACTCTGTAGTAAAATCGTGCAAGCCCATCAGATTTAAGCTCGTTTAAGCGTTGTCGTTTAAGTAGAAAATAAAAATTAAGTAAATAATAAAAATAGTTAAGCAGTATAAAATTAAATAGAAATAAATAGAAAAAGAAAATTATTTATTGAAATAGAAATAGACACTATAAGTTTAGAGCAAAACCTACTGATAAAATTACCACATAATTGCTAGTCATTTTAAAATACTAAAACCATAAAAAAACAGATGTATCCATTAAAGATTGCCATCAAAACAAGCATTATTCACGAATATTCCACAGAAGAACGATTTTGTACATGTTTAAGACACATTATAATTTGGTTCCTTGCTCAAATTTTTCCGATTTATTCCAGTCAAAAACGTTCTACATGGATATGGAACTCAAATTTTCCTAATTTATTTCATAAAAAAACGTTCTATATGTAAATATGACACGCACATTTTATCGTTGAAATTAAGCATTATATTATGGTGAAAAGATTAAGTTATCTCATAAAATGAAGTAATATTATAGAACAATGCATAAATTGACCCTCCTATGCTTTTCCACGGAAAAACGTAGGGAATGACTGTGGAACGCGGCTCACGCGCTTGGTTGGCAGCGTCAACGACAACACAAAACGTTGCTAAAAGTTTTTGAAACGCTCATACTGGGAGGGAGATTCAAATATGACGTTTTATAAATGAGCTATTTTGTAAACTATACTTCCAAAAAATATGATTTTTTTCTAGCAGAAAGTAGACCCCTAAAATAGCATATTTCCGTTATAAAATCGATTTCGTTCTATAGTTACTTAGAACGTTGTCATTTGGAGGGTGCGAACTAAAAATGACACCTCGATGCATCCAGAAAAATAAAATTGCAACATTATGATTGGAGAATCTGTAAATCCGTAGATTTAACTACTTGCATATCAACATATATATTTTTCTCCAGTATACCGCAAACACCGCACACAGATGCTGATAGAGTATCCGGCTCGGCTTCGTTAGTCCGTCTGTCTGTCACCGCATCGCCTAAACAGGGACCGACGTCGCCGACTATCAAAGCCTCGTCTAATAAGGCCCCTCCCGCTTAAGAATCTAGCTTGGAATCTGCGGCCATTCTCTGACAAACATGTTATCGACACTGAGGCCTTACCGTAATCTAATAGCAATAGCATATTGAATTGTATGTTTTTCTTTTATTGTAACAGCCTTTAAGAAATTTTAAATTCATTAAGAAATGAGCTAATTCAATAATGTTATTTATTTGTTAATCTTTGCTAATATAAATTCTGGAAACGATATACATATTTGTAAATATCGTTCCATCTGATAAAATTGACAAGTTTTTGGCGCCCATTTTTCTTGTCAGTTAAAAGACGTCATAATGGGTGGTAGGGTAAAAGAATTGACGATTTAAAAATGCTTATTATGTGAGCTTATTTAAATAAAATATATTTTACTTTCACTTTCACTTTTACTAACGAAATTATCAAAATTTATGAAACAGCTGATTTTTTTTGCGATTTTGAAGTTGGTCCCATAGTAAAAGTTCAGTTTGATGGTTCCTATCTGTATATATAAAATTCAAAGTCCTGACTGACTGACTGAGTGAGATATCAACGCACAGCCCAAACCTCTGAACCTAGAGACTTGAAATTTTGCACACAGATACATTATACAGTGTAGGCATCCACTAAGGAAGGATTTTTGAAAATTCTATCCCTAAGGGGATGAAATAAGGGATGAAAGTTTGTATGAAAGTCCCTCAGTTTTGAAGCTAGGATCTTCAAATTTTGTGTTTAGGCTGATGATTGAAAATAAATAAATACGTGTCTCAGCGTTTTTCAAAATTCAACCCCCGAAGGGGTGAAAAAGGGGATGAAGTTGTGTTTTGAAGATAATCCTTTATTTTTGAAGTGAAAATCGCTAAATTTGTAATTTAGGCTTACGAATGGAAATCTAAACGCAACGTATATTGTTATTGGTAAAATTTCAAACCCTATGGGGAGGAAATGGAACCCAATGGGGTAAATAAACCTAAAAATAGATATGGATGACGTTATTAGGGTTTTCTGGGATGACGATTGCGAAAATAACATTTATTTTGAAGTCCAACACGGTGGCCATGATTTAGTTCGTAAAGGGGTGAAAATGGGGTTCAAATTTTGTATGGAAAAAGAATATAAAATAGACAGCACAACTTTAAACTTCGTAGGAGCACGTCTAAAAATAAATAGACAAACATATATTTTGTGATTTTTAAAATCAACCCCTTAAGGGGTAAATGGGTAAGTAAACATAAAAAACGATATGGATGTCGTTCTTGAGGTTTTATGGGATGGTGATTGCGAAAATGACATTTATTTTGAAGTGGACATGATTCAGGACATGATTCGGGAAGGAAATGATTTCACAATGGGAACGGGAACGGGAACGGGAACGCGAACGGGAACGGGAACGGGAACGGGAACGGGAACGGGAACGGGAACGGGAACGGGAACGGGAACGGGAACGGGAACGGGAACGGGAACGGGAACGGGAACGGGAACGGGAACGGGAACGGGAACGGGAACGGGAACGGGAACGGGAACGGGAACGGGAACGGGAACGGGAACGGGAACGGGAACGGGAACGGGAACGGGAACGGGAACGGGAACGGGAACGGGAACGGGAACGGGAACGGGAACGGGAACGGGAACGGGAACGGGAACGGGAACGGGAACGGGAACGGGAACGGGAACGGGAACGGGAACGGGAACGGGAACGGGAACGGGAACGGGAACGGGAACGGGAACGGGAACGGGAACGGGAACGGGAACGGGAACGGGAACGGGAACGGGAACGGGAACGGGAACGGGAACGGGAACGGGAACGGGAACGGGAACGGGAACGGGAACGGGAACGGGAACGGGAACGGGAACGGGAACGGGAACGGGAACGGGAACGGGAACGGGAACGGGAACGGGAACGGGAACGAGAACGGGAACGGGAACCAAGAAACAGAACCCAATTCTGATTATTGTAATAAACTAGCTTCCGCCCGCGACTTCGTCCGCGTGGAAATTAGAGAAAATCCTTAGGGAACCTTCAACCAGGTTCCGACCAGCCGTTTTTACGCGATTAGGCGGGTCACCAAGCGAGCAGCCTCGTGCGAGGCCCGGCACACGCGGCAAACGTCTTGCCTCGCGAGGCAGTGCGCTTGGTGGGGACCCGCCTAATCGCGTAAAAACGGCTGGTCGGAACCTGGTTGAAGGTTCCCTAAGGATTTTCTCTAATTTCCACGCGGACGAAGTCGCGGGCGGAAGCTAGTCTATCATATTCGGCTTTATAAGGCTTACCAAACACCCTCTATTGTTCCCAGATTCATAGTAAAATCTATAATTTTTCAGCCCCTAATTGAAAGACAACCGTTTAAATAAAAAATAATATGCACTATTCAACATTTTGGGTTTATTAAGAGAGAAGTTTGGAAAGATTTTAATGTTGTAGCGTTTCAGATTCATCTCAATTTCTCTAGGATTGTGTTTCTCTAACATTGCTTGCTTCATCATAAGCAACTTTAATTTGTGCCCACTGCTGGGCCCACCTTCCTTATATATGGATAAAGAGGAAGGGCCAATGCGGATAAAAAATTGCCGGCCTTGCTTGCTTTAATTTGATATCTTACTACAGAGCTAACCGTATCTAACTGAAACATTCTTTAAGGTCTTAAAAAAACACCTTCTTTCAATAAATGCAATAAATACATAAGTTATCATCATAAGAATAAGATAGAATTACGTCCATCCACCGCCAACGAGGTTGCAAGTTTATTGGGTTAAACAGACGGATGCAATGCCTGCGTCCATACTTGGCAACCGGTAGAATGCACCTCCCGTAACCGCGCGTAATACGCGCGTTATCGCATTCAATGTCACTTGACGGGACCTTACTATGAGCCACAGGACATATAGCTAAACCGGTAACATAACTATTTAATTTGACAGCCTGTGATCAACGGCCTGCCTGTGAACATGTAACTTGGCCGAAACGTCTCTGGGGTGCAATTCTCTTTGAGTTTCTGACAGATGTCATATACTCATTGCTGAGTCACTAAGCAAAATGCCATAGATTCCAACGAGTTAACCCATAGAAATAGAAAATTTTTCGCTGCGCTCAAGAAGACCAACAAAGTGTGGAAAAGAGAAGTTAACATTATACGGACACGGTCTGTGCAAAAAAGAGACAAAGGATCAAGTGACAATGTGCCAATATTTTTTACAGTAAGAGCCCCTAGCGTCCCGCCTTGCAAATGCAAATGAGCAATCACAGTTTGTTTAAAATATTTGTTAATCCTTATTAGAATTTCAAATAAAGTTATCGTGGAGCCATGGTGTCTTGTGCTCTAAGTAATTGTGATGTGATAAAAAGAAACAATCCAAGTAATCACACTTTTCAAAGGTAAATAAGATTTTGCCACACATTTCTCTAAGACCAAATTTCGGTACTTTTATTCGTTTATCGACGAAGAAAACAGTATAGAACATAGTTTACTTGGACGAATTAACCACTGGACACGAAACGCAAGAAAAATGTATGAAATCACGTTCAACCAATTTTTGCGGGGCGAGGGGGGATTACACTTGTCAAATAATGACAATAGTGCTTAAAGAAGTCGATATTTTTTTATCGACACTGTAAAGAGTGAATGAATGAATGAACCTAATGAGTTTATTGAATTCATGTGTTTGATTAATATTGAAGCGGAGTTAATTTGTAATATTTATTACTACTTTATATTTGAAATAATTGTTTTCGTTTACTTATTAATAACCTAACATTAAAGATGATTACACTGCATCGAAATTGTTCTTTCATAATTTTTATAGGATATTGGTAAATTATTTCATGACTTTTACTCTTAATACTTATCTCATCGGATAACATATTATTGTCGTCACGTTTCGTTTCATGTGACTGAAAACATAAACTTTTGAATTGCAATCAAATAAAAAACTTTTCATGGTTTCGGTCCTAGTGACAGAAGTTACATATACTTTAATACAGAGTCTTGTTTAAAATATCAAGAGAATCATTTAACATTTTAGCAAGCCCAAAACAGTAAGAAAACTTTTTACTATATCTGTTTATCATTCCTTTCGTAATTATGTGTTTAATGATTTAAAAATTGTTATTATTTTGATATCTACACCAGACATTTTTTTATGTTCCCACTGCTGGGGCACAGGCCTTACTTAGGGGTGGATGGGACATGTCCATAACCCATCATGCAGACCCGACGGGAATTGGTGGATGTTAACATGGACGCGACCAATGGCTTAACGTGCCTTCCGAAGCACGGAGGAACTCGAGTTGTCAGGAGTCACACGTTGTCAGGGGTACAGAGAAGGACATAGGATACCTTTCATTCCGAATAAAGTACTCTTAGTAAATAATAACACTAATTTCATTAGCAAACATTTTTAAGATAAATGTTTGGTTAAGTTAACATTATTTTGGTGAATTTAGTTAACTTTTAGTATGAAGTACCTAGCTGAAACGTTTGGTTGGTGTGTGTTGTGTACTTACAAATTTAGGCAAATTCAATGTCGGGACAGAATCTTTATTCAATTTTTTTTGTTTTAACGAATTAACATTGTAGCATTCTGTTTGAAAATGTATGCTGCATATACGGTGGTGTTTGGTTGGTATCCATGTAGTCTCCCTGCTTCTACCCATTTTCTTTTTCGTACTGGATCAACTGGGAATCTGCAAAATTATTTTCAATTCATACCCATTTCTATTAAAATTAAAGATGCTTATATTTTTTTTATAAAACTTTAATTAAAATCCTTCACTTTACAATCACATCGATACTATTTATCGATATTTGTAACAGCCCCTTACTAATAAAAAATGACAAGCAAATGAATGAGTGACTGATATAATCCAACCAAATTAAATGCAACATTTATGAAGCATTTACTTTACCAATGAGTACTTTTTTAAAATGACGTGTTATATTTTGTTTACATACCAAATTTTATTTATTTTACGAAGAAATAGCTACCATAATAGGTTGAAAATGTACTTACGCGTGAAAAGAAACATTTCTTGATTCTCCACTAGTATTTTTGCAGTACAATACGGAGCATTTGCCCATTTTTTCTATCAATGTTTCGCCTCGAGCTCTCGCGTAACACTGACACCGCGATATCGTTTACTGAGGCTATCGGTCACAGTAAGTGGCTAAGGGGTAAAGGCGAATATGGCTGTCATTTCGCGTCCAGTGGTTAATTCGTCCAAGATAGTTTATTAATTTCCTTTGCCATACTATAGTCATATTTTATGTATGTAAGTCATATTTTACGTATCTCATATAAAATGTATACATTCGTTTTCGGATCACCTGTTTATTGCCATTGTTGTTCTTTGGCATTCTATTTCTATGGTTTAACCAGTAATGGAAATATGACACTTGCCAGACAACGCAGCTGCAGCGACCAACTGGACGCTGCAAAATTTAGAGAATAGTATAGCAGCCCAGTTTCACCCGTGATAGCCCATGTACGCGTAGTATACGGAAAACCAGTTGTTCCGAGTGTCGCATCTGTCTATTTTATATTATGTGGGTATTATACCAAAAAGGGAATAAGGAGAGATACTTCTTTAACTATTTACAGCTCATGCTGAGGCTAGCAGCTTACAGCTAGCTGTAGAGTAGAGAGTCTGTAGACACAGTGCCAGACTTCTATATACGCAAGATATCTCACTGCATTTTATAAAAATAATACTGTTTACTTTTTTATTAAATAATTATTCTTACCTATTTATTTACTATCATTATTAGCTTGCACAATGCCCATTATAAAAAAGTGTGTCTGTACCCTCTCCCAAATAATTGCTCTTACTAACAGATATCGAAAACAGCACAAGATTTAAGTTGGCATCGTAAAGTATTCTGGATTAAAGATAGCATTTTTATGTATGTTCAATTAATTTTCTCTATTTTGGTAAAAAAAAAGAAGTTCATTATTTTTAAAAATAAGCTTTCCACTTCTATGAAATTAATTGCAAGCATCCGATCTAGATTGAACACGTATAATTAATTTATAAATCAATTAAGTAAGTTCTTTTTAAGGAGAAAGGAAACTGCACATTATGTTCTTTAACGTTTTAAAAAAATTCTCGTAAATGACAATATGAAAGTAAGTATTAAATAAATTAATAAAAGGTTTATTTTATGTTCAACTCTTTAAGAAATTTCATAATGTAAGTAGGTACAAAAAATCCGAAGCTTTTAAACTTTCTGTAGAACTCTTTCGGAAGTATACAATAAGAAATCAAACATATGTGACGTTTTGTCGTTTGATAGTAATAAATCCATTTTATTGTTATGATTTTGAATCAAATTGAAAGGATAATAGTAGTATTTTAGTTTAATAGCCTGGCAACACCGCCGCTTAGCTCCGCCGTTTCCCGCCATATTTTCCCGCCATTTGTAGTGGAATGGGGAGGTAAGCGGTGGGGATAGGCGGCAGAACGGTCGACGAAAGTCAGTTGCGGGCTCAGTCACTGTTCAACAGTCGAGAAGCCAAGTAGTTAGGGAAAACTGCTAACGTATCGTTGCTATAGCCTAGTTAATAATATTCATGGTGTATTCCAGTGAAGAAAGTAAAAGTGGTTTACCTTTATTACTGTAGTTTCATTATAAATCAGCAGTGGAAGAACCAAGGTATGTACGCTCACGATTTTTAACGTTTTACACCGAGCTAAAATTACGAAATTCAGTTGGGTAGTTTCAAATTTTATTGCATTGAAAGAGATTCTTACTTTTACAATTTGCACTGCCATGCATACACAACTCGCACTCATTGCACGTGGCCGAGGCTACACTTCGGCCGTGCATACACAACTCAGTCATTGCACGTGGTCGAGGCTACACTTCGATCGTGCATACACACTCGACAATCATTGCACGTGGCCGAGGCTACACTTCGGTCGTGCATACACTGCACATGCACACAAAACTACACTCAGCGTCGTCAGCATGATGAAATAGTGCGTTGATATTGGAATAGTAATGTCCATGATTGTAAAGCGAGGTCATGAAATGAAAGTTTTTTTATCTTAACTGCCCAACTGTAACTTTCGTGATTTAAACTCTGGGTATGCATTACATAATGAATTATGAAAATAAGAACTGTGTATATTTTAAGTACCTATCTATGTTACTGCGTATTTTTATTTCGGACAATGTGTTCCGCAGAGGTTATTAAGTTATTTTTTTATATTTCATACCATTGTAATTGTCGTTAGTAGTCGACCTTGACACTGTACCCTGGGGATGTGTGGATACGGAGAATAAAACGGATAACGTGATACTTTATGTAGAATTGGCACCAAGTTATGTCGATCTTCAAAAGGGTTTTAGTAGTACCATGACGCTATAGTCGTAGTTTAAGGCTGGCCACACACAGACGTAATCCCGTTACGGAATTCCGTACATACGTGATTCCGAACGCAGCAACTGCATACAAAATCTATGGGCCTGCCACACACATGCGGGATTTTTCCGTACGGAATCTTCATACATTGTCGAAATTGCGTTTGGAATTCCGTAACGGGATTCCGTCTGTGTGTGGCCGGCCTAAAGCTCGGTTACGCGTAAGCATTTGTCTGTCTTTTACTTTACGTGTAAAGAATATGGAGGGTAGCCTCACTTCTGTACTTTTTGTGTTTTTTTTTATCACCTTTATCACAATTATCTTTTTTTTTATAAAGGTTAATGGAGCTACTTCACAGTATGTTAAAGTGTATTTCGATGTAGAATTCAGTACGTTTCCGCTATTATTTGCGCCAAAAATGTGAACCTACGCAAGCACTTTTGATGATATCCTTATTTTTCTTGCAATTGTCTGTGAGGTTCATACGCAATTTGATCTTTTAGCTACTAGAAAATCTCTTTAGCTTGTCGTGTTTACTTTTTATTTGTTTTTGTGGCTACATCTTTACGCTCTCTATATAAGGGTATGACCCCCGCAAACCATGTTTTCCTATGATGGACCCTTAGTTTTATTATAATTCAAGAAGTTAATTCTTATTCTATTAAGAGGCCGTTCACAAAAATTGCCGATTTCACTAATTAACGTGATTTCAGAGAAGTGATCTTACAGTTAAAAAACTGTGTCTACTTATCTTTATGAATAAAATAATACGAAAGATCTGGTGTACGAGCTACGTTTATTTTTTTATTTTTTCCATGGTGATGCGCAGTATGTTTACTAGTAAAAGATTATAATTTTGATTTATGTGTTCCTAAATGAATGATTTAAGTTTACTTTGAAGCACATTATTTGTCCTACATTAGTTTTGATGAAATATAACTTAAACTTCGGTTTACTAGTAAAAGGTAATAATTTTGATGTCATTTTTATGTTCCTAAATGTTTTTTTTTTAGTTTTGTAAAAAATATAACGCTTTTAAAACTAATCGTTGTTGGTAGGAAATATTTCGCTACTTTGAAATTTTATTTAAAGAGAACCGGCTCTTAGGTATTTCTATTCTAGGCATATTTGTATGAAGAGGTTTGAGAATTTATAAGGGTGAAGTTTTTAAGTTTAGATGTGCTTTTATTTTATATAAGGTTAGGTAAGCCTTTATTTTACAAGGTGAGATGCGCCTTTTTTATTAACTGTTGTTGGTTTTCTATTATAAAAAAAATATATTGATATGAATGAAAATATACAACTTACTTTCAAAGCTAGGCACACGTTCAACGTGTAAGGCTAAACGCGCCTTCGACTTATAATAAGGTATAACTCTTGATACTAGAATGATAAAAAAAATTGAGATTTATATGAATGAAATTTTATAAGGTTTGATGTGCTTTCATTACGAGGTTAGGTACGCCTTTATTTTACAAGGTTAGATGCGCCTTCATTTAATAGGATTAGATTCGCCTTCATTTTATAAGATTAGATGCGCCTTCATTTCACAATCACAATGCTAGATGTGCCTTCATTTTATAAGTTTAGATGTGCCTTCATTTCATAAGTTTAAACGCGCCTTCGTTTTATAAGTTTAGATGCGCCGTCATTTTATATAAGGTTGGATGCGCCAACATTTTATATGATTAGATAAGCCTGCGGTTTGGCTAGATGCGCCTGCGGCTTATAAGGCTAGATGCGCCTTCAGTTTGGCTAGATGCGCCTTCAGTTTGGCTAGATGCGCCATCAGTTTGGCTAGATGTGCCTTTGTTTTGGCTAGATGCGCCCTCGATTTGGCAAGATGCGCCTTCAGTTTGGCTAGATGCGCCTTCATTTTATAGGGTTAGATGCGCCTACATTTTATAAGGTTTAATGTGACTTTATTTTATAAGATTAGATGCGCCTTCGTTTCACAATCACAAGGCTAGTGCCTTCATTTCATAAGTTTAAATGCGCCTTCATTTTATAAGTTTAGATGCGCATTCATTTTATAAGTTTAGATGCCCGTAATTTTATATAACGTTGGATGCGCCAACATTTTATATGATTAGATAAGCCTGCGGTTTGGCTAGATGCGCCTGCGGCTTATAAGGCTAGATGCGCCTTCAGTTTGGCTAGATGCGCCTTCAGTTTGGCTAGATGCGCCATCAGTTTGGCTAGATGTGCCTTTGTTTTGGCTAGATGCGCCCTCGGTTTGGCAAGATGCGCCTTCAGTTTGGCTAGATGCGCCTTCATTTTATAGGGTTAGATGCGCCCACATTTTATAAGGTTTAATGCGACTTTATTTTATAAGATTAGATGCGCCTTCGTATCACAATCACAAGGCTAGTGCCTTCATTTCATAAGTTTAAATGCGCCTTCATTTTATAAGTTTAGATGCGCCTTCATTTTATAAGTTTAGATGCGCCGTAATTTTATATAACGTTGGATGCGCCAACATTTTATATGATTAGATAAGCCTGCGGTTTGGCTAGATGCGCCTGCGGCTTATAAGGCTAGATGCGCCTTCAGTTTGGCTAGATGCGCCTTCAGTTTGGCTAGATGCGCCATCAGTTTGGCTAGATGTGCCTTTGTTTTGGCTAGATGCGCCCTCGGTTTGGCAAGATGCGCCTTCAGTTTATGTGCCTTCAGTTTGACTAGATGTGCCTTCGGTTGGCTTGATGCGCCATCAGGTTACAGGGCTAGATTCGCCTATGGTTTGGCTAGTCGTAATTAATATCTTATTGCTTTAATTTAAATTAACATTGTACTGGCAGGCAATTATTATAATTATTAATGTCATATATCATATTTGACATTAAGGTTTAACATTTATTTTATGGGGATTTTAAATTATTTATTGGAATGATGGGTAATGAAAAGTAGTTGTAAAAATTAATGATTATCGATTTTCAAATTTAAATTTTATAATCACCTAGCTACTGACAGATTTCTACGCCTAACAAAGGCAGGATAATTATACAGATTTTGTTATATTATAATGTCATCAATGTATACTACCATATTCTGGGAAATAAATGATTTGTTTATTATTTAGATGCAAATCCAGTTTGGCTAGATGTGCCATCAGTTTACAGGGCTAGATGCGCCTATGATTTGGTTAGATGTGCCATCAGTTTGGCTAGATGCGCCTATGGTTTGGCTAGATGCGCCTATGGTTTGGCTAGATGCGCCTATGGTTTGGCTAGATGCGCCTATGTTTTGGCTAGATGCGCCTTTAATTTGGCTAGATGCGCCTAAGATTTGGCTAGATGCGCCTAAGGTTTGGCTAGAAGCGCTAGCGGTTTACAAGGCTAGGTTGTTATATGCTTATATTACATGTTTATGTGACTACATAATGCGATTTCAATTTCATATTTGAATCGTCATCTGCAAACGATTATTTAAGTTGTTGTTGTTAAGCTTAGTGCACAGGCCCTTGAATATTGGTGTACTTTCACAAATAATCAGAAGTCAATTACGAACGAAGATCTATCAAAAAAATAAGTTGACTTTAGTCTGCGTTCTTCTTTAAGACACAACTTCATTTTACTTGGTTATCTCTTGGTTTATAATATATTATTGCAATTGGATGCTAATGTAGTTATGGTTAATTTGAATAAATTATATTTATATTTGAGAAAATAAGTCTCACAATATTAGGTACCTAGCAGTGCGTAAGCTACTATTATATGAACCATTTGTCCTTAAGTGTGGTGTTTAGGCGACTAGGTATGTTGCGTCAATGGGCCAAGTGTGTTCTTAAGTGTGGTACTTAGTAAGCGGCAAGTGTATCGCATCTATGGGCCAGACTAGGTATGTTGCGTCTATGGGCCAAGTGTGTCCTTACGTGTGGTACTAGTACTTAGTAAGCGGCCAAGTGTGTTGTCGCGTCTATGGGACATATGTATCCTCAGTTATAGCTTTGGTTTGAATATAACGTCTTGACAGGCCGTGTCCACATAGTGGCAAACGGTGGCCCCGCGAGTAATGACATTCATATTCATAATTATTTATTGCATCTACTAATTACATTAGCAATTACTAAAACTGAGCGCATTACACATAGACTTATTATATTGACATTACATAATAAAATGCAAGAGAACCACAAATTGTGGAATAAAATGAATAAATTGTCATGATAAATTAATGTTTAATAACTATGCAACTAGATATGATTATGTATATAAGTATGTGAATGTGTAATGTCACATAATATTTTTCTTATCTCATAAAGAAACAGTTCTTATGAATAGATTCAAATATATTTCCTTTTGACTCTGATGTTTTATTTTGTTGACGTTTGTCCTATGATTTAGGGACGGTTACTGTCGTTTATGTTTTATATATTTCAGAAACATATTGCATCTGACAAGATGCCGATGCGTTATATGTCGCTAAGGTGACGACGGCGCGATGTGCGACGCGTGACTGGATGGTAGAAACGACTGTTGCGTTATTGGTCGATCCTAGTTTTTGTGACACGATGACAACAGGCTGCGACGGCTAATAGGTTTCAGCTGCAATTATCTGGTTGAACATAGAAACGGACCCAAATTCCTATGCATTAATTTATCAAATATATTTAAATCTTATTCAGAACCTGTCAAAATAGGTAGTTCTAGTCTAGCTAAATTAAATATTATAAGTACCTAGCTCATGGTGTGAATTGTGAAATAAATAAAAATAATATATACTCATAATGATTGTTGCAACGCAACTTTAATAATTAAACGATTACCTTGCGTTTTACATAGCTAGCAAGTGTAGTAAATTGAAATTGTATACCTATTGTGGGTTTAATAAGTTGATATCATTGATAATTTCAGTTAGGTAGTCGGCAGCACGTCACGTTATCTGTCAAAAGTCGACAATTTGTAATTGAATTTGTTTACCCTTTCATGGTAAATAGGCTGTCGACTGTTATATTTACTTTTTGTACTTTTCTCTTATTAAATATTTTAATAAAATTTATAATTTAGTAGAAAGAACTAATAAGAAATGTTGTACTTTCATAAATAATTTGATTGCTTATTGTGGTAAAAAAATTGTAATAATTTTAAGATGTTTTAGAGTTAATATTTGTGTCACAATCTTACTGGATTTTAAAAATGTTATAGCTTTATGATCTCATGATCATACTAGGCGCGATAAGTTACAACAGTTAGTTCCTCTTGTAAATAAATTATTAAATATAAAAGACAACCGACAAGGTCGACAACCCTCTCCAAGTTTTCTTTCGCCATTTCTTTCTTGGAGGGGCCTCCCATTTTTGAAATGGTGGCAGATTCAGTAGATGCTATCTTTTTAGCATTCATTAATCCACAAAATTAATTATAACAATTAAGTAAATGAGAATTCTCAAATTAAAAAAATATAACAATACGTTAAACCCAATAAGTTTGTTTAATAGAATGCGGTATTAGTTAACATACAACCGGCCGAATGTGACGATATTATTATGAAAGTATTGAGTTGACAATTATAACCTATAATATTGTTGAGTTGACCGTGCACGAGGACATGCACGAGGTCAGGATGGACGAATGTGACGTTTTGTCGTTTGATAGTAATAAATCCATTTTATTGTTATGATTTTGAATCAAATTGAAAGGATAATAGTAGTATTTTAGTTTAATAGCCTGGCAACACCGCCGCTTAGCTCCGCCGTTTCCCGCCATATTTTCCCGCCATTTGTAGTGGAATGGGGAGGTAAGCGGTGGGGATAGGCGGCAGAACGGTCGACGAAAGTCAGTTGCGGGCTCAGTCACTGTTCAACAGTCGAGAAGCCAAGTAGTTAGGGAAAACTGCTAACGTATCGTTGCTATAGCCTAGTTAATAATATTCATGGTGTATTCCAGTGAAGAAAGTAAAAGTGGTTTACCTTTATTACTGTAGTTTCATTATACATAGTATGAGTTCTTGTTTAAACATTTCTTGCATGTGTCAAAAATATAATTACTCAAACAGTGAAATCAATCGAACACTTGATTAAAGTTGCTACTTTCACCATACGTTAATGTTTAAATATCTTAGTTCATAAGGAGATCGTGCCAGATATATCTGTTATTGACTAGGTTTCATACCGACATACATACTAGGAATTCTAGGCGAAAGAAAGTTATCTTAAAATCATAAATTATAAGAGTTTACACTTGTTAATTGTTTGAGCAGGAGAAGGCATTGACGTTCTACGAAGCAGTGCTTAAGCTTGATTAGTTTTCTGGCTAACAGCTGTACAAGTTTGTTAGTGTGTATTATTATAAGTTTAGTTGAAATGACCAAGATAGAGCATAAATTATGAATGTGCTACTCTACCACTCTACGCTGAACAGTAGAAAAATAATTAACTGTCTAAAAATAAAGCTTGGGTTAAGAAAAGCTTGTCGTAGATTAAACATGTATCATAAAAACAAATAAAATAAATACAGTTTCATTCATAGACAAGGAAATTAGTTTTCACACGGCGTATTTTAGATCGTCGTTTTCATAACAAAGTATTATTTGTATCAAAAACATTTCATAGCTTTCCCTTTCTTTAACACGAAAATAAAGAAGCATGATAACACTACCACTGATCAACAATTTTAAATTAATAATACCTGTAAATGTAATACTTACAACCTATTTACGTATCGAGGTTTCGTTTGCAATCACGGAGCTAACTATGAAGTACATATGAATACATCATTACGGTTCGCATAACATGTAAGTAGGCAGCTTATTTACCAGCTGTCAATAAAACCGATGGCGATAATCTGTGACGACCTGCATGGTGGTCGGCGTCACGTAAACTTGACCTCAGAGTCAGTGAAAGTCAACAGTAGCACGGTAATGGATGCTCGCAATATTTGAGATGAGGTCTCCCATCCATCGGTATCATATATCAATCTTTAAAATTTATCAAGTTCGAACCATTATAAACCTCAGAAATATTAAAAGAAGACTAGAGAAAAGCCAGTACTTACTTATCCATAATTATATTTTGGCCTTAAGGGTCCATGATAGGAAAACATGCCCCGCGTTCCAAATCACGCCAACAGCGCTGTCAGCGTATAATCCATTAAATTAGGTAGGTACACAAATCCCCTATTTGTGTAATATTTTGTGACTTTTTAATTTGGTCGGATTCGCGCTCACAGCGCTGTGAGCGTGATTCGGAACGCGGGGATGGTTTGCGCGGGCTATATTTTTATACAGAAAACTTGTAGCCACAAAAAAAAACATACGACAAGTTATAGAGATTATCTAGTAGCTACAAGTATTAAATTGTGTATAAACCTCACAGATGATTGTAAAAAAAAACAGAATATCATCGAAAGCGCTTGTCGCGGGTCATGTTTTTGGCGTAAATAATAGCGGAATCGTATTGAATTCCACATCAAAATACAGTTTAACATACTGTGAAGTTGCTTCACTAACTTTTTTTCGAGAAAGATAATTGTACTAAAGATAATGATGAAAAAACAAAGAAAAACATCGAAAAAGTTCAGAAGTGAGGTTATTTTCCATACTCTTTACACGTAAAGAAAAAGACAGAGACATATGTTTTCGCATAACAGAGCCTTAACTTGATATCCAAATCACAGAACAAACAAGACTTAATTTAGCGACAGCAGCGCATTTTGTGTCTTGGAAGTTATAACTAAAATAATGTTCATTCACTTTCTGATGCTTTCTGGCACGTTTCCCTACATACAACTTACTTGTTGAAACGAAACAAAATTACATAAATAATAATGATATCGATAGATGGCTGACTATTGCCACCTTATAAGTACCTGTTAAATTAATTCATGATACAATCTCGCTAATTGCAGAGAAGAACAGTGTATCTTCTGCCTGGTCGATTCGTTAAACACGACGACGCTTTATAAAGCTGTGTACAAAATTATTATAATTAAATGTCAATAAAATTATTAAATAACAACTGCAGTCAACGGTAACGTCATTCGCTGCAGAATAACTTTTAAGGCGTTTGTATGACCGAAAGTGGCGCCCTCAGATGTTTTTGTTTAATAAGTTATTAATAGAAAAAGATTTTAGGTTCAAAGATTTTTTTTGCGCCCATTTTAATAATGTTTTACGTGGAGTTTTTAGGGCCCATGGTCTAGTATTTATTTTTAGAAGGTATCACAACATGCCCTCGTAGTCTTTCGTAGAAGTATATAGCAAATGTGTCAAAAACGGCGACTTTTAGCAGTTTTGCTATCTACTTCTAGCAGTGACTACGAGGGAATGTAACGATACCGTCGTTAAATACTAGACTGTGGGCTCTAAAAATTCCACATAAACATTATTAAAATTGTGTATTAGAATTTTCCCCGCGACTTTCGCTCAGGGTGCCACCTTAACATATACTTTTAATAGTGCTTTTATTATGTAATACTTATTGAATATTTGATGAAGTCATCAAGAGGCAATGACACTTTATTATTGATTGTGACAGTATTAAAATATACATAAGTATGTAAAAATCACTTCAACATTATAAAAATAATACTGCTGTCGTCGGAGATGACTACATAAGTCCCTTTCTTAACTTTTTATACAACAAATTTTTTCTTGTTTGACTGAGCTTGTTGTTAAGTTTTTTTATGTCAAGTATTGAGAATGCAAAATTTGGAAGGGTTGTGCCGGGTTTATTTTATAACAACAGATGAACTGGTTAGCTTGCTGCTAACTACCGGGACATACCTAACAATGATAAATTCAGTGGTTCGTCCCACGTTTCTTTCGCTCTAATAGTATAAACATAAAACACTGAATTAAAAAAAAAACCTACTAAAAAAACCTTGAAACAAAAACCGCATAAAAATTGTCTCTGAAAAGCAAGAAATAATATTTAATTCAAATCAGAGAGAGAGTGGTGGGGCACCCGACTTCAGACAGACGTGTTTTATTAAAATTGATATGCGTATCTCGTATCTAATGATTTGAATATTATTTCTTGTTTTTTTAGAGACAATTTTTATACGGTTTTTGTTTTAAGGTTTTTTGAAGGAGGTTTTTCTTTTTTTAAAGATTTTTTATTTTAAACTTTTTTGTGGTATGTGTAGAAGATATTTTGACAATTGAATAAGTAGAAACAGCTTTAAAATACGATACTTAAGTATTTAAATTTGAGATTTCAGCATTCACATAGCTATTTTTACATAATACCTACTAAATAATATAGTAGACAAATTCGAGTTGCACTAGATCATATTCTCAGGCAGAAATCAAGCCCGCGACCTTTGGAAGTCCGGTTGGCCTGCAATTGTGGAGGTTAAGCAACTTTGGCAAGGGTCAGCCGTGGGATGGGTGACCAAAGTGTATTATCTCGATCTCCTCCGTGCTTCAAAAGGCACGTAAAGCCGTTAGTCCCAGCTGCATTTGCACTTATTAATACCCACCAATCCGCATTTGCACTTATTAATACCCACCAATCCGCATTGGGCCCGCGCGGGGGGTTATGGCCCATCCTCCTCATCAATCCGTAAGTAAAGCCTGTATCCCAATAAAAATGACTAATGCGAAACCTTTCAATACCTTAATGTTATCACTAGTACACTATCCTATTTGATTTTGAAGAGTTCTGATTGAAGGTTCAATGCAAATGAAATTAACATGAGACCACTCTTAAGGTAGGTATTCCCTTTACAACGAAACAAGAATCACCTAAATCGGTTCATAAACAAAGAAGTTATTCATTATCACATTTAAGTCTGTAGATCCATAAAAACTCGATCAATAGTTACCAGTATTTTCAAGATTACTCGAAAACTACTGAACCGATTTCAAATTTGCAAAAAATGGGACCAACTTGGGAACAAACCTAATGAAGTAACGTTTAAATCATTTCAATCGGTCCAGCCGTTTTCGAGTAATCGGTGGACATACACAAAAAAAACAAATACAGGGTCATTTTTGGACCCCTTTTCAAACTTTGTCAGGTCATTATATAACAGCAGTACAATCAATTTATGAAGTAAAACAAAAATATTTTTTTTACATTTCTACCCCAAACTTTTCCCTACACAAATTGAAATTGTTGTCACCATTTGCGCGTCGCACGGTCGTCGACCCGCGCGAGCCCCCCTTCCGCCACTCGCCTTCCCCCGCTCGCGTCCCGTTCGTGACGGTGAGCGTGGGCGCCTAGATTTTTAGGATATAAAAAGTGGTTGAAAACTGTGAATTTAAAATGAAATAATTTATAATTACCTCACCTAATTTTTTTTTATTACTTCCTTGAACTATTATTTGATTTTGTAAAGGGGTCGTAAAATTACCCTGTATACAGACGAACATAGAACCTCCTCCTTTTTTGAAGTCAGTTAATAATATGTAATAGGTACCTAGCTTTCCTTTTTTGAGCTCGGTGGCGCAGTGGTTTAGCGCCTGGCCCAGCGATTGCGGAGGTTAAGCAACGTTCGCAAGGGTCGGTCATGGGATGGGTGACCAAAAATTTATTATCTCGAGCTCCTCCGTGCTTCGGAAGGCACGTTAAGCCGTTGGTCCCGGGTGCATTTGCAGTCGTTAACACTCACCAATCCGCATTGGGCCCGCGTGGTGGGTTAATGGCCCGTCCTCCTTACCACCCATAAGGAAGGCCTCTGCCCCAGCAGTGGGGACATTAAAAATGGCTGATGGATGACTAGCTTTCCGCCCGCAGCTTCGCTCGCATGGACTACAAGTTATTGCGGGCGGAGATCCGTGCCCAGCAGTGGGATAAAAACCGGCCAAGTGCGAGTCGAACTCGCGCACGAAGGGCTCCGTACAAAAACGGCAAAATAATCACGTTTGCTGTATGGGAGCACCCCTTAAATATTTATTTTATTCTGTTTTTAGTATTTGTTATTAAAGCATCATCTGTGAAAATTTCAACTGTCTAGCTATCACGGTTCATGAGATACAGCCTGGCGACAGACAGACAGACGGACAGCGGAGTCTTAGTAATAGGGTCCCGTTTTTACCCTTTGGGTACGGAACCCTAAAAAGTAGCCTATGTGCTTTTCCAAGGTACCATCCATATCCTTACCAAATTTCGTCAAAATCGGTCCAGCGTGAAATCGCCACAGACAGAGTTACTTTCGCATTTATAACATTACTAGCGGCCGCCCGCGATTTCGTCTGCGTGGAAAGTTTTTTTTGCTTTCCCTCGGAAACATTATCTTTTTTCGGGATTAAAGGTACCCTATATCCTTTTCTGTACCCCTGCTAACGTATATGTAAAATTTCATGATGATCGGTTCAGTAGTTAAGATTGTAGAGTTAGGGCGCCAAGAGTTAGAAGCTTGGCTCTACATGAGGTCTGATAAGTTTTTGACAGTGCGAGCCATATGGAAGTCTTGGCAACACTATACATTCATTTTTTTTTTGGTGGGATGATAATATGTCTCGAACGCTATTCAATCAAGAAACCAAAGTTTTTCTAAGCGTAGGCGCCGCGCCGCCGGTTGCTTCCAGTCGTGTTACTTTTGTTCGGGTTATTCTGGGATCACTGGAACGCACTAATGACTGCGAACGATGAGATAGGAACACCGCATACCTCGACAGAATAAAACTACATAAATTTATTAAGCCTCCATGTGAGTTGCTACATTAATTCGCCCCTAGTAATGATTGTACTAGAGATGTTTTGACTATCTTATCGATTGCTGGCTTGGCTTTAACATACTATTTTTAACACGTTTTTATTGTCGTTTATTTTTTGTCTAGAAATTTTTGCAAACGATTTGAATCTAGCTTCCAATGAGCTAGAGACTTGAAATTTTGAACATAGGTCAGAACTAGAAGACAATGCAATATCATGGTGTCATGAGCTGATCTGATGAGCCGGAAGAAGGCTTCAGTAACTCTGTAATAAAACCATAGAACCCCATAGAGTTAGGACTCGTTGATACGTCTTGACAAGTACTCTAATGGGAGATGGTATCCACGGTCTGATGACAGATAGAGCTAGAAGAAGGTCACAGGAACCCTGTAACAAAACCATGCAGCCCATCGAGTTTGCGCTCGTTTGATTCGTCTTGACAGTACTCCGACTGGAGATGGTGTCCGACCGAGGTCTGATGATGGATCCAAACAAAGGCACAGAAACCCTATAATAAAACAATACAACCCAATCGAGTTCAGGCTCGTTTGATTCGTCTTGACAAGTAAACTAAGTACTCTGATGGGAGATGATGTCATATAAAAAATTACCATAAAGTACTTATACAATATTATCTTCCATAAAGATAAAACGTGGGGGATACAAAATGCGCCCACCTTTTAAGGGTTAAAACTTTATAGGCTTATAAATCTTTACGGAAGAAATAATCTCACTTTCCGTTTTACTTTTTCTTATATTGACATGGTCAGACTGGTCCTTGATAGTTGTATCCTCTTCCATTATTGTAATTAATTTACTTTCCGAGTTCTCTAGAAGGGATATACCTATATAGCTTCTAAGCACTCCTTTATGTTTAATAAGTATACATATAGCAATGTTTCCTAAATATCGGTTTCAAAGTTATTTATTGTCGATAAAAGTGAGCTACTCTCACTCTACATATAAATCACACTTAAAGATAATCGAAGAAAATTCGACAAGTCGACTGCACAGTCGGCTCATCTCTAGAATGCGCATTTATTGCCTTCACTGGTTTGTGTAATGATGCTATTTTTACCCGCAGCCTATGCCATGTTTCATTGCGACAAGAATTCGAAATATTTGTGAACATTGTGATAGCGTACGTATCTATTTCGTCATCTAATTAGTTGTTTTAGTTAGATAAAGAAATGCTAAAGAATGTATTACGAAGCGAAATAACAATAACAATGTCGTCTATTTCTACGGTTTGTTTAGTATATCCGATACTGACTTTTGATGTAAAGCGAAACAATGCATTTTCCGTGGGGTAAGGCGAGTCGTGATCGCAATATCTTATTCTATGGATTTAGATATTAATTTAATGTCGGGGCGTTTTCTGAACATAATATTCTCGACTTGCATATTTCGTGCGCTAAAATTTGCGATAAGCATAAAAAGTGCTTGATCAAGGCTAGATTATGAGTGTTCACGTTACTCTGCCTGACTTTTATATCACGAGTTTTGTTTCTGTAAATGTTAAAGGTATCAGTTTGAAACTGACACCTTAGTGGTTCCTATAATTTCTCTTCTTTTAAGGTTATGTTTCTTGTTAGTGGGCCTTGGCATTTAGATAGCAATTTACTACCTAGCCGTTTCGTAGTTCGGTTTTGGACTTTCATGTTCTTTGTCTGGTTGAAAGGCTGTTTTAAAAAGGCTTTATGTGTTAACAAAGAAAAAACAATCTTGATGGATTATGTTGCATTATGCCGGCTGAAATTGAGACATACAACATAATTAGTAAGGCCAAAGACCAAACCAAAGCTGTGGAATAGCAGCACCTGTTCCCTAACCCCAATTCACAGATTTAGTAACAATTGCCAGATCAATCTTAGTTAAATTTGAAATATGTCAGAGAGTTCAGTAGCTAGAAGTCTAGCAACATTATTGCAAAGGTTTGCCATTAAATTAGCCTTAATGTTTCTAACGACATGCAAAGCCGTTGATTTAGGAACAGTAGTGAGATGAGCAGACTTATCACTGAGTAAAAAAAACCAGCTGTTTCATACATTTTACATTTGGATATTTTCGATATTAATTTTTGTATGATACAGCTGATTTCTTTTTCGCGATTTCAGAGATGGTCTCATAGTAAAAGTTGTTCAGTTTGATCTACCATTTTTAACCGACTTCAAAAAAAGGAGGTTCTCAGTTTGACCTATATGTATATATGTTTGTATGTTTGTCCGCGATTATCTCGCGTATGGCTGAACCGATTTTGATGCGGTTTTCAGAAAAGTATTTCTTACATTTAGGAGAAGGTTTTGGCATTTTAACCGACTTCAAAAAAGGAGCTTCTCAGTTTGACCGGCTTGTATGTATGTTTGTCCGCGATTATCTCGCGTTGAACTGAACCGACTTTGCTGCGGTTTTCAGAAAAGTATTTGTTACAATTAGGAGAAGGTTTTGGTATTTTAGCCGACTTCAAAAAAGGTGGTTCTCAGTTTGACCAGTATGTATGTATATTTGTCCGTGATTATCTCGCGTTCGGCTGAACCGATTTTGTTGCGGTTTTCAGAAATGTATTTGTTCGATTTAGGAGAAGGTTTTGGTGTTTTAACTGACTTCAAAAAAGGAGATTCTCAGTTTGACCCATATGCATGTATGTCCGCGATTATCTCACGTTTGGTCAAATCCGATTTTTCTACCTAGATAACATATCTAATACAGAAGGTAATTAAACTAAAAAGAAAGAAATAAAAAATTGTTTTAAAAAACAAAAAACCGACTTCAAAAGCCTACGCTACCCCTAAAAAGCAAGAAATAATATTCAAATCACTAGATACGCATTATCATTGTAAATAAAACACGTATATTGAAGTCGGGTGGGGCTTTTCGAATAAAAAAAAAGTTGTCCTCACCCGACTTCAAAGACGTGTTTTATTTACAACTAGCTGATGCCTGCGACTTCGTACGCGTGGACATTATTACTCCGGCGTATTCTTATAAGGTCATCCAGATCTTCGATTTTTTTACCTCGACAAAAAATGCTCATCAGGCTGAACAACTTTTGCTAAGGTGTCATTTTTATATTTTGTATAGTTTAGCTGTACCATTATGGTTCTGTATCAGGTGTTCCAGATCTTCGATTTTTATACCTCAAAAAAAAAATGCTCATCAGGTTGAAAAACTTTTGCTAAGGTGTAATTTTTATATTCCTTATAGTTAAGTTGGACCATTATGGTTCTGCATCAGGTGTTCCATTTTCCAAAATCAATTATACCCTAAGTTATGCCCAGGCTAAACAGCTATACAACAAAAAAAGTTTCATTCGAATCCATTCAGTATTTCCGGAGATTAGCGTGTTCAAACAGACAAACAAACAGACAAACAGACACATTTTTTTTTTCAAATTCTTACTCTATTACTATGTCTCCATCGCCCCAGATTTTTTTTTAAATATATGTAATGTACAGACACACTTTTTCTACTGTTTTATTATATGTAAGGATAAATATATGTAATGTACAGACACACTTTTTCTACTGTTTTATTATATGTAAGGATAAATACAGCGTGAAATTTTAATCATTTGGTTCCCGCCGTGGGGTGGTTCCACTCATGATTACAAGCAACTTTTACTATGGGGCCAACTCTCCTGTTCGCAAAAAAAAAATCAGCTGTTCCATACAAAAGTGCAGTATCTACTCGACCTTAATGTATGGAACAGCTGATTTTTTTTTGCGAGCAGGAGAGTTGGCCCCATTGTAAAAGTTGCTTGTAATCATGAGTGGAACCACCCCACGGCGGGAACCAAATGATTAAAATTTCAGCGTGTATATGTAATGTACAGACACACTTTTTCTACTGTTTTATTATATGTAAGGATGATAATGCGTATCTAGTGATTTGAATATTATTTCTTGCTTTTTAGAGGTAGCGTAGGTTTTTGAAGTCGGTTTTTTGTTTTTTAAAACAATTTTTTGTAACTCGTTGTACTATCCGCGTCAATTGGTAATGCGCCTGGCCGCCATGATTTTAACCTCAAAAACGAAAAACAACTGTAATTTTCTCATATACCTAGACCCTTTCTTATTGAAAATAAGAATTCAATAATTAATATATTATATTACCTATTAGAATTTTACTGTTTTTTGTCATTTTTAGTTGCGGATGACGATGATGTGTATGTTAATTTGACAAGGTTCCAGCGCATTACCAATTGACGGGGATAGTACTTATAACAAAGAAGAGGTTAAGAAATAGTTGTGGCTTTTTCCAAGCCCTTGGAAAACACCACATAACTAATTCATAACTTGTTCACTGTGTCATGTGTAAAATTAGTCCTACACGTTTTTCCTTTACTTTCGTTAATACTAGAAGAGCTCTTACGTCAGTTAACTTCACTCTCACTTTCTTCATGTGTAACTTTAGTACATGTATGCTAGACGAAAGGAAAACAAATAAAATATTATTACTTAGCGATATTACCTAAACTAAATATTGTATAACTTATGGCAATATTTATTTGCTAAAGCAAACGATTTCATCTAGTATGCAAATACCTAATCGTCTATTTGCAATTTATTTCGGACTTTAACTATTTTTGTTGGAATAGAAGAGTAATTTTTGTGAATTTCATTTTTCTGATGTATCAATCATTATGAATGCGAAATAGACGAAGGGTTTTTTCAGGAAATCGCATCAGTGAACGAAAATTAGTGAAAGTGATAATAATTTATTATTTTTATTATTATTTATTAAGAAATTACAAAGGTCTTAAAATTAAAATATTAGCTAACAATGTGACAAAAACCAGTATTGGTTTGTCCGCACACTGACACTCGCCTCTTTACGCTCACATATAGGTATACATTTTATTAGAAAGAAAATAAAAATAATGTAGTCAAGCAATGTAAACAAGTATTACAATTACCCACAAAATTGTGCTCCTACTGCAGGCACAGCGCTGCCGAGCTACACGCGTAGTGTTTAAGGTCACACGGGGTGATTGTGTTAATTTTTTAGTAGGTGTTATTTTATAACTTTTTATCAAATATTGTATAATATGGGTATTACTGTGTTAGGTAGTATTTTGATGATCGTTTTTAACTTTCGAAGGTACAATCGTTTTCATTATTCTTGTCTGTAGCTTATATATAGGGTCGAGATGAGTTTTACACGTTCTACCATAACTACTTAAGCCATAATATATTGTTGATTCTCCTAACGCTTTATATAGGTTGAGTAATATGTCATATGGAATTTTTCTTTTTACTATTGCTAATTTTGCCAATATAGCACGCAGTTTATCGCAAACATAATTAATATGCTCGGTCCATTTAAGCCGATCGTCAATAACAAGTCCCAAGTATTTTTGTCTTTGGACTATCTCTACTGGTTTACATGAGCAATTGTGGAAATTTGCATGTAGGCAATTGTGATTGTGTGCAATTAATTTTAGGTTATTACTTGGCTTTCTGTTTTGGCTAGAGCTGATATACATGAGTTTTGTTTTTTCAGCATTAATGACTAGGCCTGCGTCATGGGACCATTTTAATAAGTGCGTGAAGTCGGCTTGCAGTTGTATAAGAGCTTCATCTAAGTCGTTATTCGCTGATATTAAGCAAGTATCATCGGCAAACTGATATATTTCACAATTAGAAACTAAATTTACTGCGTCATTAACGTATGTTATGTAGTGCAGCGGACCAAGGACCGAGCCTTGCGCTGTGCCATCTGTTACTGCTATATTTTTACTAAACGTATCACCGATTTTAACAGAATATGACCTATTATTAAGATAATCTTTGCACCAGTTGTTTAATGGTCCCTGAATCCCACAGTCATTGAGCTTTTCGATAAGGGTACTATGTCTTAACGTGTCGAAGGCTTTACTGTAGTCGATGAAAACTACAAGAACATGTTTTTTATTATTAAGGTGCCTATAAATGGTATCGGTAAATTTTGAAAGTAATTGAGTTGTACTCTTGCCGGACTGAAAACCAAACTGTTTGTTAGAAATTATGTTATTAGACTTATAAAATGAATGTATTTGTTTTGAAATAGCTTTTTCTACAATTTTATCAATAGTGGAAAGTATTGTGATAGGACGGTAGTTATTGTATGTTTTTTGACAACCTTTTTTATGTATAGGTCTCACTATGCCTGTTTTTAGTTCATGGGGATATATACCTTGACTGACAGTTGTATTAATAAGGTGAGCTATTGCGTCCGCTATTTTTGTATCTATGTTTTTCAGGTCCTGAGTTCTGATCCTGTCTATACCTGGTGCTTTTAGATTACTCAGGGATCTTATTTCATTAATAACTGTTTTAGCGGAGACTTTTTGAAATCTACAAGAGACATTCGTAGGGTTGACATAGGTTTTCTTGTCAAGAAGCTTGATATTACAGGTTGGAGCAATACTATTTACACTGTTTGAGAAAGAATATGCAAAATTATTAGCTATATCAGCCTTCGTACAATTGTTACTTAGTAGCGCATTTAAGATGATAGTGTCGGCTACATTTTTAGCCCTGCCAGTAATTTCGTTTAATATTAGCCATAATCCCCTAGGATTATTTCTGTTATCATTAATGTCTTTCCGTATTTTTTTATTTTTACTTGAGTTTATTAATTTATTTGCATAGTTTCTAGATGAATTGTATTTTTGTTTTATAATCATATTTTTTGGATCTGATAACCATTTCATAAATAATCTGTCCCTGTGTTCACATGCTCTCATAATTTTTTTAGTAATCCAATTTTTCTTAATTCTTTTTGTATTAGATGGTTTTTTAATTTTTATTTTGGCAGATTCGTAACAACTATTGATATTATCTACAATAATTTGATATATTTTTAAAGGACAAATTATTTGTTTAATAGGTCGCCAATCAAGACCTCTCAATTCTTTATTAAGTACATCATGATCGTATCGCGTAATGTATTCACAATCCACCCGTGTGTCACGCGTCAGTGGGCTAGCCGTAGCGAGTGCAATAATGCGATGGTCGGCCAGTGCTGTTCCAAGTGCCGCTGTGTACAGGTCTAGTGTGCGGGATCGGGCGAAAATATGGTCTATACAAGATTTACTAAGTCTACCATTCCTTTTTAATTCTATACGAGTGAATTCAGTAATCCCGCAGGCTAGTCCGTGAGAGTACATGGTGGTATTAAAATTATGTTTTGTAGGACAATCCGTTCGGAGATCGATGTTGATGTCTCCTAGTATGTACAAATCGTGTTGCCGGTTTATTCTACGTAACAGTGAATCTAGTTCTTGTATAAATAGATACTTACTATTTTTCGGCGGTCGATAAATGCAACACAAAACCGCGGAGTAATCGTGAGGCGTAGTAATGTATCCTATTAAGTTTTCACAGTGCTGTGTTCTTTGTTTTTTTAAATGGAATTTGTGTTCGTCTTTGACGTAAATAATTAAACCACCGCCCCTACGATCACTCCTCGGTTCTGCGTACATTTTGTACCCTCGTAATTGATATAGACTACAGAGACGATCAGGAATATTGATTTCCGTTAACATTATAACATCAATACATCTAGTTGAGGATTGAATACATTGTTCTAGTGAGGCAAAATTTTTTATGATTGAGCGAATATTCATATGTATACATAGCAAATTTATATTGTGTGTGACGTTGTCTAGAAAGGTTTTGAGATCTACACAGTCTTTAAACTCTAATATATCGTCTTGTATTACATCCATTATGCGTAGGTATTTACTTAGAAAGAGAGAAAAAAAATTAAATAAAAATTAGATCACTTACTACTTACGAGAAGTAGTTAGTTTTTTAACATCTTCTATGGAACGAACAATGGAAGTTTTTTGATTATCTCCTTCTTTTCGCACACACCTTACTTTTTTCCTGTTTAGCATACCACAGCAGCTGTTTATTATAGGGAGTTAAAGCTTCACAGATAAATATAGTTTCTTCCGATTTTGAAGAAGGGGTGTCTGGCAATATTTTTGAGACAGTAATGCGTTGGTTTCTAGATTTAGTTGCATTTAGCCATGAAGTCTGTGTATGTTCATCCTTTAGTTTCACTAGTATTGGGCCCGGCCGATCGTTTTTAGCAGGTAGACGGTTAGCATGTTTGATATCGTCTTTGTTTTGATTCAGTGTTTTGGCTATGTTACTAGTGATACCAAGCATATTTTCGCCTTCTTTCGATGGGAGGTTATGAATTTCGATGAATTTACACAATCTTTGTTGCTCCATATCTTGGATTCGTTGCTCGAGGGCCCCTACCCTCGTCTCAAGATTATTGTTCCTGTTAGTTAAAACATTAATCGTGCCTTTCATTACTTCTATGGTTTTTATTAATTCATCCATTTTTTCTGAATGGAATTGAAGAGATTGGGTGAGATCTTTCAGCTCCTTCTTAATGGTTTTTTCCATTTCCTTTGAAATATCACCAAGTAGTTTTTTGAGGTCTACCCTCACCTGTGTAGGAGAGTCGCTGCCATCCTCGTCTGCATCATCATCATCAGGCATGATAATGGAACGACGTCTTGGCGAACTATTTTGGCACTCCTGGCAAGTCCACTCAAGATTTTCTGATGCACGCAAAGCAGATAGCTGTTTATTGTTGAGCGAGGTGCATTGGGTATTCAGGTGTACGATCTTCTCACACCGGTTGCACTCTAGACCCGGCTTAGACTTTGTTATATTCCGATTACAATTGTCACATTTGCTCGACGACATGGTTATATTATTATGAAATTTACGAAGATTAGCAAAGTAAACTACGACGTCACACTAATGTGTTACGTCTATGAGCGTACGTCGACGAATGAATAATAATAAGTGTGCACCTTAGAATATTCTGGAGTGCACGTAACGTTCTTATGATGAACATTGTTTTTGCATTCTTCGGAGCTCAATCCCTCAAAACTGATACCTATTACCTATATAAAATTAACTTTATTTTCACATAAGTCCTAGTTTTAATATTTAGTATATGAATGAAATTAAATGAAAATTATTTATTACTAGAATTAGAAAACTTAGAAATTAAGTGCTTTTGAATTGTTATACTTACATATATGTATTTTCCTACCATCCATTCGAGACTTTTATAATAATTTATACTCTTAATTCAAAGATAGTATTATTTGTTTATAGCACAAACATTCCAAGTATTTGATGGGCCGTAGCGATGGTGCTAACATACTAAGACAAATTAGTTTCAGCTGTCGTCATACGGTTGTAGTTTTTATTTGGATAGATACATAAAGCCGCGATTATATATCCCGATCTAGCATCCTAGCTATGAACCAATTTAGAGTTGCCACCCGTATAAATAAGTTCAGTTTTAACAGTGAATTTGCACAAATAATAGAAATGTCAAAAAAAATTATGACTTTTTATTTTCAATTCTCATCTCCAATCTTAAACAATATTTACTTTTCCGTTATAATGTAAATTCAATTTTAAATCGAACTTATTATACAATATTTTATTGTCAAGTAGGTACGGGTGGCAACCCGAAATTGGTTCCTAGCTAGGATGCTAAATCGGCGTATGTAATCGCGGCTTAATAATTAGACTAAACTACGAATATGTGAAGGAACGGAAATCAGCTAAAAGTTATATAAAAAAAGGAACGACAATGCTGGCATTGCTGGTATTAGATATCATTTAAGTTTTTTGTAAAGAATATTTTTTGGTTTAAATCGGACTTTACTCTGAAAATTTTCATTTTTAAATCACTTTGAATAATGTAACCAAGAATCTTATATTCATATTGTAACCTACTTGTATGTAGGTAAAGTAATTTTGCCGCTGATTTTGAAGATTTTTGAGTGTTCAACTCGTAATTTTTTAAACGTCAACTGTAATAAAAGTGTTCGAATATGGTTCGAATCAAAATATTTTAAAAAATCCACAAAGACATAAAGTGACATTGAAGTGCCAAGAACATTTAAAAACAACCTTTTTTAAGGCTTCGCAGTATATCAGCTTCTGTCTAGATAAACCCACAGATAGTCCTGATGTACCATTAAAATAGTTAAATGTAAACGAAATACGAGTTTCCATATAAACAAGTTATAATTAAAATACAATCAATATGGCCCAGTGTTAAATCAGTGGGTTCAATAATAATAATAGGTTGACTTAAGTAGGGGTGTCAGGAAAGTTTAAAAGCGAGTTAATTTCAATATAATGATCAGTTTTACTGACAGTAATTATCAAGATAGTTCCCTTGCTTGTAGTTAAATATATATGCTGACTTTCCTTAATTTACAATGTTGTTTGTAAATAGGGACTAGGCGGCCGTCAACGGTACCTATGGTAATTTACCGTGTCAGTGGTGACTGTAACCACAGAGCACACAAAATCTCTACATCCTAACTTCCCTACTTCTTCCCTAACTTCAAAAACTCTACACCTTAGTCAAAATATGTGGCTTGGCCGTTTCGTTACTACAAGAACTTATTGTTTATCAGAAAAGTAATGAACAGTGAATAAATTTTTCCATGTAGCGAAATGGCCAAGCCACATATTTTGACTAAGATGTAGAGTTTTTGAAGTTAGGGCTTGTAGAGTTAGGGCGCGTAGAGTTAGAAGCTTGGCTCTACATGAGGTCTGATAACTTTTTGACAGTGCGAGGCCTATGGAAGTGTTGGCAACATTATACATGAAATTGTTTTTGGTGGGATTAGTATTTACCTATGCGAATACCTACTGCTTTAAACTTATTACTCTAAAGAAGTTTTAAATATGATGTAAGTAGTACTTAAGTGCCATATGTATTACCTAGAGTTAAATCCAATCGATGAATAAATAAACTCTCCAAATAAATAAAAAATATATTGCAAGGCATTTAGTTTTTAGTAGGAATGTCTCAACGACGATCCATTGTTTAATTTAAGCTTTTGATATACTATTTAACTGCTAATAAGTACTTACTTATTTACAGCAGCAGCTAAAAAGTAAGCAAACATCGCTTCGTTTTCATGTCGTTACTCAGAAGACACGCTAATAAGATGATTCACAAAACCGTTTAGGAATCCACGTGAGCCATTTCTTTTACTTTCTTACAAAAATCTCACGCCTACCTACCGATAAGAAAAATTTAAGCAAATATGTATGACGCAAGGGAAGAAATATTTCGCGATATTCGCTTAAATGGAACATAACGGTAACTTTCTTCAGAAATGTTTGTATATTTGCCTGCTTCATTTTCAACTCGTGTCTGTTTGTTTGTTTGTCCTGTAGAGTTTTGGTGTTTTTCATGCTGCGTCACTACATTCAATGGAATTTCTTGATCTAATTCCTACATTTATTTTATGTAATTGTCCAAAATATGTGAACAAATATTTCACAAGAACAATCGCTCATTCCACTACGATCCATCTACGAGGCTCCACGGTGGATGTATGGATATATTTTTCCACTGAAATTGCAGTTTCTGAACGCGTTAATAGATTGGAAATGGAAGTAAATTAAGTTTTTTCCTGAATCTCTTGCGAAAAGTGAACAAGTGAAAAAAAGGAAATGCCCAGTATCATCTGGGGTGTACCTATTCGCTAAAATGATACAATGACTTCGCTTATCTTTTGATTTCCGTAAATATCTATTCATTTTTACCGACTTCAAAAAAGGGGAGGTTCTATTTTCATTTGTATGTTTTTTGTGTGTGTCCGTCAAATTACTTAAAGACTGATCAAAATGATTAAAACGTTACTACATCAGGTAAACTCCCAAGTTGATCCCATTTTTTAAGTAAATCGGTTCAGTAGTTTTCAAGTCTAATCCTGAAAATACTACCATTTCAGTTACCATTACGAACATTGATATTTTTATGACACTCTTAAGGTACTAGGTATTGATAAATTCCTCAACACCTACACTAATATCTATTACGTATGGTATTTCCATCAGTTATCATTGATGATTGATCACAGTAGCAAATTCATATATAAACAGCGAAAGTTTACGAGTATTGCGTGTCGCTGTTAACCGACAATGCGGTGAAAGCACAGACAGACATATTTGTCGATCTAACGTTGATTGTTGGGAGTTCACGCGTGTTACCATTTGTTGGGTATTACTGATTCCACGACAAACGACGTCGATTGCATCAATTGATGGAAGGATGTCAATCGTCGATCGAATAAAGATTTTTACATTTGAAGAAGAAACAACTTCTATATAGGTAGAAAGATCTACAATTTTATTAAAAGAAGTTAATTAACCTAGTGGCTCTGTGAGCTGACCTATCGGCTTTGTGACATTTTTGAAATTTTTTTTTGAAATGGCTGAACTGTGTTTTTATTTCTTAAAACTAGCTCAACAAAAAACTATAGTCAGGTGGGGTAAGTGAAACACCGGGGTAAGTGAAACACCCAACCATATCTAAGAAACTATCGTAGTTTATTCTCATAGCCATGTGTCGATAAAACAGGAATGACGAATTACTTCCCTTGACCCAACACAGACAGATATCGCTGCGATCATTAAACTAGCTAGTAAATCAAAAAGAAATTCATTAGATGTCAAAACGCAAAACACGAGTGATAGGCGGGAACATTTTGGCAATCATACAAGCAAAATAAAAGAGTAATTAAACATTTTATTATGGAAAGTATTGCACGTAAAGTATTATCTTACATGATCTAACGTCTATTTTAGATAAATCCTTTATAAAATTGAGTTATCATAATCTGAAAATCTTAACATCTAAAAGAGCTAAAAGGGGGAAGTGAAACAGTCATGACGGGGGAAGTGAAACATATGGCGCACTTCCCCCATGTCAGATATCACAAACCTTTTTTCCATGAACTTTTATAACGTACATTGGGCGCATTCTGTCAGACAAATCTTTGAGTCATCGATCGCCATAGAATAAATTTTAACCATGGAAAGTAAAATATAGAACATTCTATACAAATTACTTTCCGTGGTTAAAAATTACTCAATGGCGATCGATGACTCAAAGATTTGTCTGGCAGAATGCGCCCATTATCAAAGAACAAGTTTTTTGTTAGGTACCTATAAAATGTTGTTTTAACTTTATTGTTTGTGAGCCGATTTCGATGAAACTTGGTTTGGGGCACTATTTTGGCAAGAAAACAGCAAGGTAATGTTAAAAGTATTAAAAAATCAAGATGGCGGCCAAATTTTTTGTTTGTGGTCCGATTTCGATGAAACTCAGTTTTTGGTACTATTTTGATAAGAAAACAGCAACGCATTGTTAAAAATATTAAAAAATCCAAGATGGCGGCCAATTTTTTTTTGTGGTCTGATTTCGATGAAACTCTGTTTTTGGTACAATTTTGATAAGAAAATAGCAACGCATTGTTAAAAAATTTATAAATCCAAATTGGCGGCAATCTTTGTTGTTTGTGGTCCGATTTAGATGAAACTCGGTTTTCGGTACGTTTTGGTCAAGAAAACAGCAATGCAATGTTAAAAATATTAAAAAAATCCAAGATGGCGGCCAACTTTGTTGTTAGCGGGCCGATTTAGATGAAACTCAGTTTTTGGTACTATTTGGTCAAGAAAACAGCAACGCAATGTTAGAAATATAAAAAATAAAAGATGGCGGCCAATTTTTTTGTTTGAAGTCCGATTTCGATGAAACTCGGTTTTAGGTACTTTTTTAACAAAAAAACAGCAACGCAACGTTAAAAATATAAAAAAATCCAAGATGGCGGCCAACTTTTTTGTTTTTTGTACGATTTCGATGAAACTCGGTTTTTGGTACTTTTTTGACACGAAAACAGCAACGCAATGTTAAAAAAATTTAAAATCCAAGATGGCGGTTATCTTTATTGTTTGCGGGCTGATTTAAATGAAATTCAGTTTTTGGTACTATTTTGGCGAGAAAACGGCAACGCGATGTTAGAAATTTCAAAAATCCAAGATGGCGGCCAACTTTTTTTTTGGGGGTCTGATTTCGATGAAACTCGGTTTTTGGTACTTTTTTTACAAGATAACAGCAACGCAATGTAAGAAATATAAGAAATCCAAGATGGCGGCCAACTTTTTTGTTTGAAGTCCGATTTCGATGAAACTCGGTTTTTGTTACCAAAATAGTACCGAAAACCGAGTTTCATCGAAATCAGCCCGAAACAACAAGGTTGACCGCTTTCTTGGATTTTTCAATATTTTTAACATTGCGTTGCTGTTTTCTAGTCAAAAAGGACCAAAACCCAAGTTTCATCAAAATCAGACTTCAAACAAAAAAATTGGCCGCCACCTTAGATTTTTTATATTTCTTACATTTCGTTGCTGTTTTCTTGCCAAAATAGTACCAAAAACCGAGTTTTATCGAAATTGGACCATAAACAAAAAAGTTAGCCGCCATCTTGGATTTTTAATTTTTTTAACATTGCGTTTCTGTTTTCTTGTCAAAAAAGTACCAAAAACCGAGTTTCATTCATCGACATCGGCCCACAAAGAAAAACGTTTTTTCTTTTTTTTATAAAGCTTACCCTACCTATTTAAGGTTTGTCACTTCTGACCATCGCAACTATGTTTCACTTCCCCCGGATTATGTTTTTTTGATAAATCCTTAAGAGCCATATGACAAATCTGCACTCTGCGTATATTCACAGACTAGTAAGACATACTGAAGCGTTAACGACAACTCACGAGTTCACAATATTGTGTTGAAGCTATGACCAAGCGATTTTGATACTTTGCCCAAAGTTTTATGTTTGTTAGTATTTCTATGGAGTAATTTGTTATCCCCATGCCGCACATTTTTAGACTGCCATGGATTTGCATGTGAAGAAACAGATTATAGGAAGATGATACCATAAATGAGACAGATGATATATTTTTCAAAATAAAAAAAATATTTTATTACCCAGTGCTTTATCTAGCAAAGGAAGTTTTTCGTTTTAGATTAAAACTATAGCTTAGTTAGAACATGGGTCGCCAAACTTTTTAGCTTAAGGGCCAGACTAATTACTCCACGAAGTCAAACCTAAATAGGTTTTTGTGACAGTGTTATAAGAAATGTAACAATGTATTATTATTATTGTAATTTAATAAATAAAAAGTCCCAAAGGCCAGGACCTAGCTAGCTCATCGTACCAACATACTGTAAATTACAGTATGTTATACTATACTACGAACTGGCCGCTTTCGCGGGCTGGATTGTTGGTGCTTCGTCGTGCTGGTCAGATTTGAGTAGGAGGGTAGTTTGGCTTCACATGGACATTTAATATAGTTAGTACCTGGGTGACCGAGCTTTGCTCGGTTATTATTATTTATTGTAATATGGTGGTAGTATCGCCATTTGTGATGTGCTGTGTACATTTTATTCTGTGGTGCTCACTCAGCCTCTGCTTGCTTGGCTAGCATGCGATGCTAGCCAGGCACCTATTTCAAAACTCTTTGCTAAATGGCAATAGACCACACAAAAATATCCTTTAAGATCTGATCTTGCAGAACTCTACAATAGGGAATATGCATCAATTTTTTTTTAAATCTTAATCAAAAGTATAATGCATGAGAAAGTTAACTGTAATATTAAAACTTTTCTCTTGCGTTTTTTTCTCGTGATATAGTTACTTAAAGTTAGCGCGCAGCAGCACCCGCCGAAAACGCTCCATACAAACCGATGACGTCACACATCACGTTTCAGGTGTGTTTCGGCGCGTTTAATATGGAGTTAGCCAAAAATCTTCAATTATCTCCCTAAATTTTGCGTTTAAGTACATATGTGTCTTACAAAATATTGTTTCTTATTCGATATTCTATCTGACTGTAAAGTGCATTATATCCGAAAACGAAAAAAAAAATTCGTTATTTTCCCCTGATTTCATCGTGTGATAAAACTAGGATTATACATTTTTTTTATTTTTTTTCCTGTTCCATCATGTTTTTATAAGTGTCCGCAGCGATCAAGCTCAAATTCATCAAAATCGGTGACTTATGCATATTCCCTATTATTAGTAGAAATTATTTCTATTGTATATATTAATTTTTTTTTAAACTTGTCTCAAAACAAAAAATATATATATGACGGCGCGGCGTGAAAAGACGGCGTTATGACTTGCTAGCGGCACGTGCGCCCTGACGTCATCGCCTCGAACGGGCTTGCGGTGCGACTGGTCAGGTGGGGTTATCCCCACTCTTGCTTATAAAAGCGGCCGCATCGCTCACTCGGCACGCATTTCTGTTGGATGCGTCTTGGTGCACGGACCGTTGTCTAACCACTCGGACTGTCACTGGCCTTTCGGACTGCCACTATATATTGGCGTAGTGATAATTATAATTATTGCTTCAAATAATTATTTTAGTTGCTGCCATTGTTTTATAGTAGTGTCGTGATTGGTATAATTGTTTAAAAAAATTACTGTCACTGAGTACTGCATTTTTGCTTCTGATGTCTGACCTAATTTCCGACATATACATAAACTAGAACATATAAAAAAAAACAAAAGTAAGTCACCGAGCGGGATTCGAACCCGGTACACTGTCGTTTCTTGCCGCCCCCGTCTTAACCCGTTAGACCAGATGGACTTTGGCCGGTAGGATAGGGATTGGTCGGTATTAACTCAATGTACAGTCAGCAAAGTTATGACCTTAACAGTTTGAAAATAAATCACTTGCAAGGATGGAACTAAAAGTTCGTATTTACCTGCCTCCATTGTTTTTATACAAAAGATGCTTTTGTGACTTTTGGGTAAATGCAAGACAATACGGACTACTCAATCTAGAAATGAAACTTAAGGTGTTCAGCTCATAGCTTTGCTGACAGTACCTTACATTGAGCCATTGGTCCTGGTTGCATTTACAGTCGTTTTCACCGACCAATCCACGTGGTGGGTAATGGCCCGTCCGCTTTATCCATCCACAACCCACAACAAAAAAAAAAACAAAGGCCTGTTCCTCAGCAGCAGGTGCATTAAAAATGGCTGATATGCATGGTTATTTGTGATGCCGTCTGTATAAAATGTTGCGGAAAATAATCCTGTCCTGTACTGTCTCAAACTCACTCGGACGAAAGTATTTTTAGTAAGCACTACCATTTATGGCAAACTAGCTTCCACCCGTGACCTCATCCGTGTTGACTTTCGAAAAAATCCCTAGGGAACCTTTAACCAACATAAAAGTATTTTCCTATGTTTTAATCCGGTTTATAAATTATCTGTGTACCAAATTTCATTCAAACCCGTTCAGCCGTTTTGCGTGATTGATTAACACACATCCAAACAAGCAAACGTTTACATTTATGATTTAAGTAGCATTATACGGCCACCCCCGAAGCGCTTGACCTAGGATTTTGTTACCACATGAAATGGGATTACTATTAGTTAAGTCTTAATTTCTCATTTTTTATTTAAGTTATTAATAAGTTTTATACCTCAACGGAAAACTAAATAGATGGTGATGTTTTTTAAACATTTTGCACTCTTCGTTACTTAGGAATTTTTTTAGGTATTTGCTGCTATTTCCAAAAAAATCTGGAAAAAAAATGCCATTAAGGATTGATTGATTTGTTTATAAACACCTGTGCATTTTTTTATTCATTATTAACTCTTAGAATGTTTTCTATTCCAAAATAATAAAAAAAACAGAATCGAATGAGTAGTAAGATAACTCCTCATTCGATTCTGGTTTTTTATTCAAAATGTTTGTGTCTGAAAACGTACATCCAAATAACTTCAATCGGGAAGATGGCCACAAATTATCAGCAGTGTGGAATCCAGTATTTGCAAACGCACTACCTCTTTGTTCGCGGTCGGCTAACTACCAGAATACGGCTATGCGAAATAGGGACACCGTCAGTGTTGTGTGCGGCGGTAGTTGGAAAAACTGTTCGACGGTGGATGAAGATTCCACCGAAGAGGAGGAGGCGTAACACCGCAGCTCTAGTCAGCCCGTGACCACGACCGATGCAACTCTGTCGAAACGTCGGGAAAATAGGTAGGTGTGAAAATACCTATCGTAGTTTGCACGCGTTTAATTCCTGTCATTTTAATTAAGTTCAACGTACTTTTGGTAAAAAAAAACTTAATTTCAATTAACTCAAAAACTATTAACTTTTCGAGAAAAAGTTAAATAACAAAACTATTTGTTTTGACCGCATCTATAACCCTTTAGCAGGAATACATCATATTTCTAGTGACCCTGTATATACATATAAATCAATAAATATACAAGAATTGCTCGTTTAAAGGTATAGGATAAATGATTCTTATTTCTAATACTGTGTACCTATAATAAAATTAGTTCTAATAATAAAGTTGCCGGAAAGTCTAATAATATGTAATAATAAGCATATTGTGTAATATAATCTTGAGACGGAAAGAAGTTAATTATGTTCAGCTAATTCATATATTAGAAAAATACTAGAAAAATTCGTTTCACCTAAGCACCTCAGACGGGATGGGTGCTATGGGTGTGTAATTTTTTTCTAGTATTTTTCTAAATATCTTAATATAAATATAGTATTGTGAATGCCTGAAATTCAAAAATTCAGTAAGTAAATTATGTAAGGAAACACCCAAACACGATGGAGTTTTATGGTTTCATCGCAGAGTTCCTGTGGCCTTCTTGCATCATCATCAGATCAGCTCAATGACACCATAATATTGTATTGCCTTCTAGTTCTGACCTATGTTCAAAGTTTCAAGTCTCTAGCTCTTCGGGAAGCTAGTATAAAATCGATCGCAAACTTTGTGGAGAAACAAACGAACACACAAACAAACGAGAAAGCAACCTAATAAAAACGTGTTAAAAAGAGTTTCATCGAAATCGGTCCAAAAACAAAAGTTGGCCGCCATCTTGGATTTTTTAATATTTCAACATTGCGTTGCTGTTGTTGCTGTTGCTGAACAAAAAGAAAATAAAGAAGTTAGCGACCATCTTGGATTTTTGTCATTATCAACATTGCGTTCCTGTTTTCTTTTAAAAATAGTACCCGAAACCGAGTTTCATCGAAATCGGCCCACAATCAAAAAAGTTGACCGCCATCTTGGATTTTTATTTTTTTAACATTGCGTTGCTGTTTTCTTGTTAAAATAGTACCAAAAACCGAGTTTCATCGAAATCGGCCCACAAATAAAAAGATGGCCGCCATCTTGAATTTTTATTTTTTTTAACATGGCATTGTTATTTTCTTGTCAAAATAGAACCAAAAACCGGGTTTCATCGAAATCTGCCTACAAACATAAAAGATGGCCGACATCTTGGATTTTTTATTTTTTTTAACATAGCATTGTTATTTTTTTGTCAAAATAGTACCAAAAACCGAATTTCATCAAAAACGACCCACGAAAAAAAAGTTGGCCGCCATTTGAGATTTATTAATATTTTCAACATTGCGTTGCTGTTGTTGCTGTTGCTGAACAAAAAGAAAAATAAAGAAGTTAGCGACCATCTTGGATTTTTGTCATTATCAACATTGCGTTCCAGTTTTCTTTTAAAAATAGTACCCGAAACCGAGGTTCATCGAAATCGGCCCACAAACAAAAAAGTTGGCCGCCATCTTGGATTTTTTTTAACATGGCATTGTTATTTTCTTGTTAAAATAGAACCAAAAACCGGGTTTCATCGAAATCAGCCTACAAACATAAAAGATGGCCGCCATCTTGGATTTTTTATTTTTTTTAACATAGCATTGTTGTTTTTTTGTCAAAATAGTACCAAAAACCGAGTTTCATCGAAATCGGCCCACTAATAAAAAACATGGCCGCCATCTTGGATTTTTATTTTCTTAACAAAGCATTGTTATTTTCTTGTCAAAATAGAACCAAAAACCGAGTTTAATCGAAATCGGCCTACAAACAAAAAAGATGGCCGCCATCTTGGATTTTTTAGTTTTTTAACATTTCATTGTTATTTTCTTGTCAAAATAGTAAAAAAAACCGAGTTTCATCGAATTCGGCCCACAAACAAAAATACACCAGTATAAACAAATACAGCAATGTGCGGCCGCCATTTTGAATTCCAAATCTAACATCAAAATCGTGCCAAAAATACTTTTCATGACACCAACTTAAAAAAAATGCAAATACAATTTTCAATCAATATAAATATAACCCAATCGAAAGCGTAAGCCCTGTCGGGATAGGGCCCGAGATGCATACATTGCCAAAGTATGGCCTCTCGGACCCTCCCACCCCCCACCTATACCGCACCACCCCGCACAATTGCTCTGTCTAGACGCCTCCGATGATCGACTGTATGAACTATCTTTAGGTTGTGCCTGTACTGTGCTTAGATGATCAAATCTTATTAGTCGCACTATACTACAGACTAGTACTGAGGCGCGTTCAATTCCCTGATCATGTTTTTGTGTTTTTGTTATTAAAATTTTATGGTGCTCCTCAGAAAAACATTTTATTTGATTTAGAATATAGGAAAGGTTAAATTATTCGTATTCCAAACGGAAAACGAAGTTTTTCTAATTAAAAGTTCTTCGGTCGTTCCGAATCCTAACACAATAGCGAAATATGAAACAACCGCACTCGTCTGCAGAACGTGCCTCTGACGCAGAAATTCGACACACGTCCAACACTGAGGAGCGCTCGCGCGGTACTGACAAAGAGTAAAATGTTTGACGGTCGGTGCATCGCATTTTGTAGTAATTTTGCAGTTAGATTTCTCATTATTATTGAATTCAAATAACAAATTCATGCTTAAAAATGATTAAATCTTTATTCCTTATGAAGTAACAATTATTTGGGTATAAATTTTGCTCAATAATATGTTCGTAGATAGGAGAAATTCACAGTTAACTCAAAGCGATTTTCGAAGTTTTTTGGTTTAGAATAAGATTTTTTTTCTATATTATTTCAATGATATTTCAAAATTCCGAGGCCGCTATGAACTATTCTACTATATAAGAAATAACATTCAATTTTTTTTATTTCATTTCTTTAGAACAGTAGTCCAATCCATGAGCTCAAAAACGTGCCCTCGCGCATTTTATGAAAATCTTTCTCTGCAATTTTGGGTTTAATTAAAAAGTTAAGCAAAATTTACAAAAAGCGAGGCCGCTACGAACTATTCCAATAGCTATTCTGCACTATTCAATAAGTCAAAATTGTTAATGTATGTTTGTTTCTGAGATCGACAACGCCAAAATTCCCCATTTTAACCAAAAATCACAGTCGATACGTCATATGGCTCTTAAAACTGGACCATATCTATGAGAAATTGATACATTTTGAATATTAACGGTTTAACATGATCCTTTTGTCCTCTTTTTAATTAAATGGACACAATATTTAAAGCTATTTTGGCCACTGTTTCACTTACCCCTTGTCATGGGGTAAGTGAAACACTTCTTAGCCTTTATATTCTTTTCGTGATTTTGTTGCTCAATGCAAGTCTTTAGATATTTATATTCATACCGTTAAAGGCTGATTTAATTAGGAGTACATTGCCTACACAGCTACTTTAATTGCGAGTTTTATAGCTTTACTAAACCTTGTTAAATAAAAATAAAATATGTTTCACTTACCCCACCCACCTGACTATATATCATTATCGAACCTGCTCACAACACGAAAATCTGTTGAGAAATGCAACCTGGATTCCTACCATCAACTTTTATAAAGCGATTTAAAACAGGTGCGTTTCAGTTTAGGTTCCCAAACTGAATCGCTTTAATTCGTACCATGAGCTATTTAGAACTGAATCGCATTTGAATAGCTAAATATGAATGACTGAACGGTTTGTGTCTCTGGTTCGCATGAGAGTTTCGTCACGGTAAAGAAATGTATCAGTATTCTAACTCGGTATATCTTTCTGGTTTTGTGATTGTACGTAATATTTTAGAATCAATATTATAGGGTTGACCTTCGCCGAGAAATCAATTTCTAAGCAATAAAATACCTAACTAATGGTAAAAACAGAAAACTAAAAAAGCTAAATACCTACTATCTTCGTTGATCAAAAGGGAAAAACAAATTAGTTTCAAGTCCTTCTGGCCATAGTTAGTTGGTAATACCTATATAATAATAATAATAAAAATTAATATCTTAATTTTATCCTAAGCTTATTTTTTGGACTTTCCGGGTATTTAAGAATGTTTTGTCTGGATTTATTTGTTAATTAAATATAATATAAACAGCACAATCTGCACTTTGCCATAATAATAACTTGTATTTTAATCAATTGTACGTAAATCTTTCGTTCGTCACTGCGGCGCATTCGCGACTGTTGTATACCGAGTGCAGACCGAACTCGAGGCGCATAGGTATGGCTTGCATTTCGACCGATTGTACTAAGTTAGAATACTGATACATTTCTGTACCGTGGTTTCGTAATTTTGCTGACCGCGCATTTTAAAGTTACGAAGTATCAGATTGGAATGGCGTAAGTAAACATTAGTCATGCCTAGGTATTTTGTTTATTGAAAAATCATTAAGTTTGTTCTTACTTTAACACTCGCGTCTAAAGATCGAATTCTGTTTGGGAGCTTTAAATACTTTATTGTTATTTGATTAATATGATATAAAATTGTGTTATCGTTTTCGAAAAATTCGAAAGTTGTTTATTCATCGCACATCTAAAATAAATGTTATTACTAGACAGTGCTTTAAAGGCAAATATTTTCAAAAAATTTATAAAGTTTTATCATATATACCAACCTTAGAACAAATCTGGGATTTATAACACAGTTAATAACAATTTGAACACTAAAAATCCTAAAAATTAGTTTAGCCTAAAGAAAACAGTTAACAATTCAGATTTTTGTCTAAAATAAGGAACTTTATTTGGATCGCTAAAATTGACGTATAAGTGGAGCAGTGTAAGCGCAAATATGAGGTCATGGTACGAAAAATGAATGAATGATAAGGCTTAGCGAGTCAGTTTGGGTTATGGACTAGCGCTGAATCGCTTGCTGCTGACGCCGCTGATACTTGATCGCCATAAGGGCGTCATGGTACAAATAAGCAAACCAGTTCAATTTAGGTCCTAAACTGAATCGCACTAATAGTTCATGGTAGGCCTCCAGTTCAGTTTCGGTCCTAAACTGAATCGCAATAATAGTACATGGTAGGCCTCCAGTTGCTAAGGGACAGTCGAAAGCATTTTTACAGAGACGCTTCGCTCGCGCTTCCTGCTCGCTATTATTCGATTCGATATTAACATTTATATAGGAATGTATAAAAAATTTGAATAAATCAATCAAAGAATGTGTCAAAGTAAAAAGTGGTCAATGTCACATATGTTCAAATTTGGTCAATTACCTATACTCAAGTATTAATAAAGAGGCAAGAATAAGAATGAAATTAGATCGGTATCGTTGAACGCTGTGTTCCCAAAATGGCCATCGTCCACGTCTCGTGTCGTACAGGCGTTTAAAAAAATAGCATAATTAAACTTGATGTTGGAATGCATGGAATGAGATCATGTATTGCAACCTTTATGACGATCTACGATCTATGCCTTTATGTTGTTTAATCGTCCAATGTAATGTCATTATTTGAAACGAGGGTTTTAAAAATAGTTTTTTAAAGAAACTGGAAAGTCTGGATTCCAAAGGCTAAAAATTTCATTACTTAGAATGAAAATATCTAATAGATGATGGAAATGATAGCTTAACAGTAACTCCCTGTGGTTAGATTAATCATCCACTTACTTATTGGATACGGATTCTATTGTATAAAAAGCGAATGTATTACGCAAATTGCATAACTTAGCGTCTCGTAATATCCCCATTTATCAAGGAGATAGCATCTTACCTTTCCTCCAATATCATGGGAGTAGGGACACCAAGTGTTATGGTAAAAGACGGATAAATACCTACCACTTATTATTTTAACTTAAGAAATATCGAAATAAAGTTAATAATTAAATTCCACCCAGTAATTAGTAACCCAACTTTTTGTGGATACCTACTCACCTAGTTAAGTTATTTCAGTAGGGTAACATTATTCCAAATTTCAAATCTTAGTATACTAGTGAAAAATACAAGATAAGTAAAACGACAAAATCTTAACCATATCCTTCAGTTACAGTAGGCTGAATCTAAAATTACAACCAATCCATGAAACCCGTTACGTGAGGTCCCCCTACATGGGAACAATATCGATGTAACCGACGAAAGTGAAAACAATTAGGCGATTGATGGTCACCGCGGGACTTTCGACGATGCTATCTCTTCGATGGAGTAATTTTTAGAAGATCTCCGACTTTTAAGTCCAGCTGGTAACTGGTTAAATTGTACTAAAAGTAAATCCCGATCAATGTTGCCGATATTCCAAACATACTCTATGGGCGCAGTGGCTTAGCGCAATCTATCTCGATTGCGGCAGTTAAGCAACGATGCTTTGGTCGGTCATCGGATGGGTGGCTAAAAATAAATCCTAATCCCGAGCTTCTCCGTCCTTGTAAGCGGTAAAATTAAGGCGGTACTTTTTATTGATTCTGTGCCGTTGGTCTCGCTCACCGGCAATCCACGTTTGGCGTGGCATCCACCGCATGGCGGGTTATAGTAGGTACTAACTCATCCTTCTAACCATATCCATACATAAGAAAGGCATGCCCCAGTAGTGAAATCATTAAAATAAATCAAGAAAAATAAATGGCTCAGGACAGAACAGTTATGATTTCATAACTTGCATAATAATATTATAAAGTTGCTTGGGTACCTACTTTACCATCATGTACAACAACGTTTGTTCTACGACTTTCCCGAAAACAGAAAAAAATATCGACTTTTCGTACAAAACTCGATCAGCTGTTCGGGACATTTGCATGGAGAGTCGATTTTTTTTGTCGGTTTTCGGAAAAGTCGTTGAACAGTTTATGATGTTAGTATCTACTCCTGCGAGGTTGTTCGTGTTTTACAAATACCCCTGTTTAAACATTCTTTAGTTTTCAAATATTTTTATCTTTAATAGGTATTTTGTAATATTTCACGACAAACATCAGAAAATTTTACCTAATGAGGATCAGTAACGATTTTTTTTAATGGCTATTAAGAAAGCTAATACCACCATATGACTAACTGTGAATTTTTTTTACGATATCTCTTAAACCTGAGAAGTTATAAGAGCTAAAACACTGATTTTTTGGGGGTACCTATGACGTCATCGCGACGGACGCGAACCTTATGTCGTACGTGATAAAGCGCATATTGCATTGAGCTTGGCATTTCCTTCAAACCCGTTTAACTCAACCATGTCTAAATAAACGGATTTCAAAAATTCTTTCTCTAGGTTTCATAGCTATCAATATGTGTTTATATTATATCAATAAAACTATAGGATTCAAACCTGTTACTGATCCTCATTATAAAATTATAAGTCACATTGCGAACTATTTTCGTGTGTACAAACTCCTCGCCGTATTTTATTCCTGTCCTAGTCCTAACCATAAATAAAATTTACTTCAATCATGTCCGTTACTGTCCTGTCCCATATTATTATGGGTCGATTTTATAGCAGACAGAGCCGTAATTTCCACTTGTCCACCTCGAGACATTTTTCACGAGCATACCACGATTTAAGTCAGCGCGCATTCGTCTGTTATTTATGTACAATCATCGCTCGCACACCATTAATAACCTTTTATAGCAGACGCAAGGAATCCTGGAGCAATTTTCGCCAGAGACCGCGAAACGTTTGAATATCCATCGATTTCGAACGACTTGTAGCCCGAAGTGAGTGCTCATTATATGCGACGTGTATCCGAATAGATACGTAATAACATACACGCAGGTTATATTTCAAATAAACTCATTATTGGATCGGATACAATCACATAGCATCTTCTTTTTCTGGTTCCACACAAATACGTGTAAATGGTCCTTCGAGACTAGTAATTGCGCTTAATGTCGTCCTAAAGGCTATTCAGTGCATTTCCAATGCGATATTTATTTTATTTTAATTCAAGTTTTGCCGACAGGGTTCCCTAGATTTTATCTTGTCACGCCTCTGCTCATTGTGAACTCAAGTATTAACCTGCCGTAGGTTTTGTTTCATAAAAATAGTACTATTTCTTGGCCTTCGTGCGTTCTGTAATAAGATAATGATGGAGACTGGTGTTTTCAAAGAAAATGCTCACTAGTTACCCCTTTACAATGTAAAATGGGCAGCTCTATATGAAATAATGGTCTTCCAACAATTCTCTGGCATGTTGTTGATTGTTTCTCCGGAAGATTGTAATAGATTTATTTTTTCTTGTAGCTGCACGTACCAAATTTCATAGGTACTCAAGTCACTACTCTAACTACGCCTTCTCTGAATTCCATTTCACCTGCTGCGGTCTCCATTCCGAAACGAATAGCTCGAATCTTATTTTCGTTATTATAAAAGCAAAATTGATGACTTCCGAGCATTGTATATAGATCGAACATGACCGACAGGAGCATAACTCCATGTAGTCGGACCCCACAATTTATGGAGCCGCACAGTACAATAACATAACTTTCGGCTCTTTTGAACTAACTGGTTATTCCTTAAGAGAGGTAATCTCGTAGCTAAGTAAAGATAGAACATGATAATAATGAAATGAATGCAGAATAGAATATTTAAGAATTGAGAACAACAGCTAATGATGGTAATAATGTTGATACGAATAACAGCGAAATTAATTACGTAACTTGTCTAAAATTTCACCTGTGACATTATTTTGGGATAAGTTTACCAGGGTGGCATATTTATACCACATTCAGGTACTACCAAAGAAAGTTACAAACATTACATGATGATGTTTATCCTGGGATTTGTCAAAGAAGTTTGTTAAAGATTATGAGTTTGTGTTACATTTTTCTTTTTGAATACTTCTATCAATAATTAAATAAAATATTATTAATTCATCAACTACTTATTACCTACACGTTTATACCCTCAACAAGCTGCAAGTTCCTCGATCTTTTCAAGCACATGTAATTATTAAATGCGGTTTTGACGTCTGATATTCGATATTTTACAAAGTGATCTATATTTTGCCTCATTAAATTAACAAACGCTTAACAAACCATATTTACCTATTACGCAAATGATCTTGTATAACAAATGAAAGTCTAACTAAAAGTGGTCGCTTTTAATTAGTGTAGTATCACCACTCACGTTTCTGTCAATCCCGGTAGCTGTCAAAACGTTTTGACAGTAACCGTATCGGATCGCACGTTATGTAAAGTACATCATTACAAGTATTTACAAGACGATCTCAGGGTTGCAGTGGATGGTTAATGTCTATTTATGTTAAGTAATTGTATACATTAAGTTTGGACCGATAGTATCGGAGCACTTACATCTGATTATGTTTGTTTGCGTATATTTATTACTGGCTGTAAACGAAGGATTGCAAGACGTTTAATTTATGTTCTAGTCAAGAAACTGGAACACTTAGTTGCAAATAAACATTTGATTTGATTTGATTTGACTTTGTTGTTTTTGTTTTAATGGGCGAATAGTTGCTTACTTAAACGACTATAATTTGAAAATAAATACTTATGTTCAACACACTAACAGTGAAAGAGATTCGAAGGCACCTTCGCTTTCTCAGTAAAAGTATAACTAAGTATTACACCAACCCGGTTATTCAGTAATCATAGCTTATCAATTTTAAAGACGAAGACATTAGTTGCACGTAATAGATATTTTTTTAATTTTTACGCAACTGCAACAGTTTATAAATTAGCCACTCGGCTTTATCAACGCTTTAAATTATTTAAGGGGGAAACGTCTACGAATTGTAGTAATTTATTTAGCTGAAGCCAACAATGATCTTAAATTAGGTTTTTAAAGAACTTTAGAATGCCATAACATAGGGAATGTGCATCAATTTTTTTTTATCAAAATCGAAAGTATAATGCGTGAGAAAATCAACTATAGTTAACACGCAGCAGCAACCGCCGTAAACGCTCCATACAAAACGGACATAATACTTATATGTATGACGTCACATGTCACGTTTCAGGCGCGCGTTTACTATGCCAAGCAAGCTTGGAGTTAGCCAAGAATTTTCAATTATTTTCAACCACTTCCCTAAACTTTACGTTTAAGTACATATGTGTCTTACAAAAATGATATCTTATTCGATATTCTATCTGACTGTTAAGTTCATTATTCGAAAGTGAAAAAAAAATCGTTATTTTTCCCTGTTTTTATCGTGTGATAAAACTAAAATAATACATTTTTTTTTTCCTGTTCCATCATGTTTTTATACGTGTCCGAAGCGATCAAGCTCAAATTTATCAAAATCGGTGACTTAAATGCATATTCCCTATTGTGAGGCCTTAGTAAGGTAGGTTAACAGTAAAAAACAATGATAAAGTCTGACCTATTTATATTGTTGGGTGGACATGATGGTATTTTATGATGATCATCTTAGGAATATCTCTGTGAAACTATACAGTTTCACAGAGATGATACCATGAAGATACTTATTTATTGCCAAAAAATAAAGCTTCTCCTGGCAAACGTCGCCTTAACCGCAGTAGTTGTCACTTTCTCCTCTCCGCAGACATTCGTCGTCAGAAGATCTCTGATTACTGCCATTAGTAGCCATTAGGCATTTAACTAGATATGATTAGAGCGCGTCACGACCTACCGTTTGCCCGCGGCGGCAAATACATCATAACTTCAAGTTTACCAACTGCCTAATACGTCATTTAAAAAAACTGCCAATGGTACTGGTTTATTGGGTTTGAGGATTCCGTACTTTTGCACAAAATAAGCGTAGGTATAAAGATAGATAAAGAAACATGAATCATGTCCCATTCGGGATTGAAACTAAAAAAAAACGTCTAAGACGAAATTGTATGGAATGAATTTGGATCTTAATACTTACGGCATTCATTTATATGTAGATAAATAGTCGATAGTAATACAAAGTGTACATCAAAATATAGGTGGATGTAAAAAGTTCATTAAAATAAAACAAGGGAAATTTAACTAGAAAAAAGTCATTTGCATATTATATTATTTTTTATATTTTGGCATGCTGCACTGGTGTGTTGTCAGAATTAATTTCGCACTGAACTCTAAAAACGTTGTGCAACGAATTCTCGAGTGTAATGTAGTAGCAGATTCGTGAACTTTTTTCATGCCTAATGGTTGATGTGCTAACATTATACCTTTCCAGTTAAATAAATGAGAGGCCATAACTATCTGTCAATTTTATATGAGTTTAACCGCTTGCACATAATTAACAAATTATAATATCCAGTTGGTTGGTGTTATATGAAAATTTCTCAAATGAATTCGTAATCACAATCTGAACTTCGTTCAGTTTCGAAGAATTAAAAGTTACATATTGGAGGCGATTTCAAGTCATATATATATACCTAGTTTAGTTTATTTTTTAAGTCTCTGGTCTATTATTACTTATTTTTTTTTGAATTTATGCTTTAACAATATTTTGAATTTTTACAGGTATTTAGTTGATCAAGATACCAGATTTCTTCGCTTGATTAGAGCCCTTCCGAAATTTGGCAATACCTCCACCTGTCAGAAGCCAGAAGTAAGTAGATTCATTTCTAATGTGGGAATCGGGTCGGGATTGACGTAGTGTGAGGTATTGTTTTCAAGACCCTACGATTCGCATTGCATGAAAGAAGCTCATAAATTCTGTTTTCATGACGCATTGAGATCAGCAACTTATCGAACCAAAATATTTTTCAATAATTTTCCATTTAATTATTCAAGTTTAAATTCCAGCAGGTGAGATCTGAGTAAAACTAACAACTCTCACTGTTGCAAGCACCATCTTTGGACGTCATATCCGTGAAGTCAATGACACCACGCGGATGCTCTTGCGCAATCGCACCTTGACAGTAAGATGACGATCGCGTGACGTAACGCATGTTTGGTGATACACTGCGAAGAATGTTCTACACACGAACAAACGCTACCTTCTGACTCATCGATGAAACGTTCAGAAAAATAATGATTGTGTGGGCCTTACAATAGATGCTCTCGATGAGATGAAATGCGAGTGATAGTATAATTGCACAATAAACCTTTGTCCGGCAAACGTAATCACGATTTATGAATGAACCATCGATTCAGACGATCATATCGATAATATTTTTATTCTATGCTTTTGTTGAAACACCGCATCTTTGTGTCTGTCGTAATAGTGACTTCCGATTCAACATACTGTATAGATTTTATGAATTAGAAAGAACAGATTATTGTTATTTGCACTTGTTAACGCTGCTTGCACGCTAATAAAGTGGCAACAACACAAAGGCTTTAAATGAAATTTGAATAGAAAAACATACATACTAGGTCGCAACTAGTCATAGGTACCTAAAAACAGCCAGAACCCCGAAATCTAGTGGCATAAGTCAGTAAATCTAAAATCGTTTCTGCGTTGAATCCCAATTCCCACAAATTAAACGAACTTGTGGGAATCGGGTTGTTCAGTAAACATTTAAATGTAAGTACAGTACCTACACTTCACTATTTTGGGGTTTTGAAAATTTGAACATACCCAAGTATTGGTAAGGTCGATGTCATTATTTATAGGTACCACCTAAGAAATCACTTTATGAGATGTTTTATATTTATCAATGTCTTTCGCTCCATTTCTTCGTGTTGAACACGCCCCATGTGAGTCCATGAGACGGTGTAAAGGCGCGCAGACACGGCACGCATCGGATCGGTGTGGGCAGGTGGCGCGACAAGCGCACGCGCTCATGTTGTTCACCACAGAATTAGCATAACACGACAAAGACGGATGCAGCAATGCAACTCGACAATGATCTTGAAATACATTTGATTGCACAAACAGTAGATACAACCTTGAAATAACAATATAAACAAGGGTTACATGACAAGCGTAGGTACTATCTTGGAAATAACAATGACCGATGAAAGCTTTTATTACCTAACGTTAAAAAAATGTGACTTGTGTTTAAATGAAATTACTCGACAATCTATTTGGGTATTTGAATCCTGACATGATCATATGAAAGAAATTTAATTTGTGAGCAGTAGATCAAGTCCACTATGGAAATAACTTTCTGGTTAAAGATGCAATGCTGGAGATAAATATACTGTGATAAATAGATAGATACCGCTATCGGCCGACATATTTTATTGTTCCCGCATTAAAGTAATATTTCAATTCATACAATGAAATAAGATGGCGTTTTCGAGATATCTTTAGTTAGATATTGATAAAAAAGCCTCCTACGCGAGCTTACAAGTTTAATACAATGTTTATGCTTATTAAATTATGTTCTTAAAGTCGTAATGCTATAGATTAGTAGCTACTTATGATGTAATAATATATGTTTATGGTGACTCTATGTATTTGAAAGTTTTGGAATATCGGAAACCATACTGACGTATTTATACTACTACTTGTATTCAAGGGCGTCGCCAGGGGTGGGCAGGGGGGGCAGGGGCCCCCCTAGAGGTTGTAAAATGTAGCCAACTGCAACGTAACCAAAGTCTTAAGGCCGTGCAATTGACTTGCTTTTCCGATATATCCTGCATAAATAAACTTGAATAAATTTACAAGGTGCTCTTGGCTGTACCTACAATTAATATTATTTTATTATGGGCTGGCGACGCCCTTGCTTGTATTTAAATATATCCTAAAATAAAAGTAACATTTACTATAGATAACATAACATCCCAATTAGATCCAACCCATTTTTCTTTACGCGTCCGCGTTACGGATTGCTCCAATTGCTTTGATCTCGCGGAACATTTTGTCACAGTCACGACGATTAACTGTGGTGCTTGTAGCCTTGTGCCTGTTCCAAATACCTCCCTTGTTTGTTCCGTAAACATTTACGCGAGCATCATTCTCTGGGATTACCCAATCAAAATTGTGTGTGCTGAAATTTTCTTCGGTATTGTGTTTTGGCGGTCAACTTTTATTTATGGGACTACCTATTTTCACATGATCGTAGAGTTGGTCAATGAAAGATGAGATTAAAATGACGGCGCCACTTTCCCTGTTGAATTAACGTGTAGAGCTTAAGTTATTGGAAACTGTACCTTAAAATAAGGCGCAAAATTAGTTCTATTTCCAACCGAGTCTCATCTTTCGTTGACCAAACTGTACTAATCTATAAAACAAATCTGAAATACATCAAACAGGAATTTAATTGATGAATAATGAATACTGATGCCCACAGTAGCAATATTAACGTTGATGTCTATAAATCAAATGTAAATTACGAAAATAACATAGGCATAGTATATGCTAAAATAACAAAATAAGACTCGCATCGAATTGCAATTGAATAGCATAACGGAACTCTGACAGAATTGAACTTTGGTGAGAGAACTGTCCATTTTATGATATAACCATTGACGCACGAATATTCAGTGGCACACTTTTTTATTTTTTGCAAATAGAGATCACAATCACACTTTCTCCTACATCATATGGTCTTTAAACAAGAATAAGGTTAAGATAATCATGATGACTTTGAACAATACTGTTCTACTTATGATCCTAGATAATAAGACATGTGTTGCTTTATTAATACGTGTCAAACAAATCAAATAGTCCATTGTATTGTAAGTAGTGAAATCATATTTTATGATGGCAAAGATTGCTTCGTAGCAAAAAATGTATCGAAAGACTTCAATAGCGACCTCGTTAGAAGAACAAATTCAGCACTTCAAATGTTATTGAATGAGAAACTGTTGCTGTAAACGTGTCAACATTTTCAGTCTGCTTGAGATTTTATATTAATGTAATTATTAAATTTACAGCAAAATAAGAAGAGGTATTCGAAAAGCGACAAAACATCAAGAAACAATAGTAGATTGTTATACAAGACGCTAAAATGACCCATTGCATACGAGGTAGTTTTATTCCCGAGCTTTAGCGAGGCAATAAATAGAAACCGAGTTACAATGGGTTTTAGCGTCGTGTGTTACACTCTACTTTTTACTACGATTGCGAGAAAATAAAATACAATATTAAATACCTAGTTTATACTTCCGTAAACGAATCCACTCGTTTTTCTATCCTCCACTTCATAAACTATTCATACAGTATTTAAATAAATGATTTGTGCTTGACGGCAAAAGATTAAAATTATTTCGTTCCTAAGTATTACTTATTTATAGTCACACAATTCAATCAGTTTGGAATTAGAGAAAAATTCTAAAGATTTCGCGCCAGTGCCTTTTTTAATTTCTACTGTAGCAGCTAAGAAACACAATGCACGCATTCTACGATTTAAACTTAAAGTCACTGAGTATAAATAAGTCTATGATTCCACCGAAGAGATCGCTGCTTTTAGTTCCATTTTCAAAAATAAAAATGAGAAACAGTATTAAGTCGAGCGAGTCTTTATTCGTGATTATGAATTAAGACTTTTTCGTTTTAGTAGGCTCATTGGTAATAGACAAACATTAAAAAAGAAAAAACTTTATCCCCTAGGGAAAATTATGCTATTTTATCCTGGCTCTTGTACCTTACAATGACGGACTTTTTGAGCAAGAGGAGAGAAAAAGCCATTATACTTGGATAACGGACAAAAAGCGAAGACAAAAAATATACTAAACTAATAAGATAATTAACAATTTAATAATAATCTCTTCAGCATAGTACGTGTTTACATGATGTGTCAACGACCTCCACATGTATTAGCGTGTTGACAGTTTGACACACAAACATAATGTCGCTCACGTAACACGTAAATGAGAGCGATCCATTCATTACCCCAAATTCTGAGCTTGTCAGACGATGACAGTCACGACGATTAACTGTGGTGCTTGTAGCCTTGTGCCTGTTCCAAATACCTCCCTTGTTTGTTCCGTAAACATTTACGCGAGCATCATTCTCTGGGATTACCCAATCAAAATTGTGTGTGCTGAAATTTTCTTCGGTATTGTGTTTTGGCGGTCAACTTTTATTTATGGGACTACCTATTTTCACATGATCGTAGAGTTGGTCAATGAAAGATGAGATTAAAATGACGGCGCCACTTTCCCTGTTGAATTAACGTGTAGAGCTTAAGTTATTGGAAACTGTACCTTAAAATAAGGCGCAAAATTAGTTCTATTTCCAACCGAGTCTCATCTTTCGTTGACCAAACTGTACTAATCTATAAAACAAATCTGAAATACATCAAACAGGAATTTAATTGATGAATAATGAATACTGATGCCCACAGTAGCAATATTAACGTTGATGTCTATAAATCAAATGTAAATTACGAAAATAACATAGGCATAGTATATGCTAAAATAACAAAATAAGACTCGCATCGAATTGCAATTGAATAGCATAACGGAACTCTGACAGAATTGAACTTTGGTGAGAGAACTGTCCATTTTATGATATAACCATTGACGCACGAATATTCAGTGGCACACTTTTAAATTTTTGCAAATAGAGATCACAATCACACTTTCTCCTACATCATATGGTCTTTAAACAAGAATAAGGTTAAGATAATCATGATGACTTTGAACAATACTGTTCTACTTATGATCCTAGATAATAAGACATGTGTTGCTTTATTAATACGTGTCAAACAAATCAAATAGTCCATTGTATTGTAAGTAGTGAAATCATATTTTATGATGGCAAAGATTGCTTCGTAGCAAAAAATGTATCGAAAGACTTCAATAGCGACCTCGTTAGAAGAACAAATTCAGCACTTCAAATGTTATTGAATGAGAAACTGTTGCTGTAAACGTGTCAACATTTTCAGTCTGCTTGAGATTTTATATTAATGTAATTATTAAATTTACAGCAAAATAAGAAGAGGTATTCGAAAAGCGACAAAACATCAAGAAACAATAGTAGATTGTTATACAAGACGCTAAAATGACCCATTGCATACGAGGTAGTTTTATTCCCGAGCTTTAGCGAGGCAATAAATAGAAACCGAGTTACAATGGGTTTTAGCGTCGTGTGTTACACTCTACTTTTTACTACGATTGCGAGAAAATAAAATACAATATTAAATACCTAGTTTATACTTCCGTAAACGAATCCACTCGTTTTTCTATCCTCCACTTCATAAACTATTCATACAGTATTTAAATAAATGATTTGTGCTTGACGGCAAAAGATTAAAATTATTTCGTTCCTAAGTATTACTTATTTATAGTCACACAATTCAATCAGTTTGGAATTAGAGAAAAATTCTAAAGATTTCGCGCCAGTGCCTTTTTTAATTTCTACTGTAGCAGCTAAGAAACACAATGCACGCATTCTACGATTAAGAGCCAAATTCACCATTGATTTTAAACGCGATTAAGATCACGTTTTACGTAATGTAGTTTAAGTGTCGAGTTTGATACCCCACTACACCGTTTATTCCAAAATCAATTTCACCAGGTCATTAAAAAAAATAAATCAAGATTTAACAAGGCATTGTTTATAACATAATTGTACATTTTTGTATCAAATTTTACTTTGTTGTTATGACAGTGACAGCCTTAAACTTGTTTTTTGACAAACCGCGTTCAAAATCAATGGTGAAATTGGCTCTTAAACTTAAAGTCACTGAGTATAAATAAGTCTATGATTCCACCGAAGAGATCGCTGCTTTTAGTTCCATTTTCAAAAATAAAAATGAGAAACAGTATTAAGTCGAGCGAGTCTTTATTCGTGATTATGAATTAAGACTTTTTCGTTTTAGTAGGCTCATTGGTAATAGACCAACATTAAAAAAGAAAAAACTTTATCCCCTAGGGAAAATTATGCTATTTTATCCTGGCTCTTGTACCTTACAATGACGGACTTTTTGAGCAAGAGGAGAGAAAAAGCCATTATACTTGGATAACGGACAAAAAGCGAAGACAAAAAATATACTAAATTAATAAGATAATTAACAATTTAATAATAATCTCTTCAGCATAGTACGTGTTTACATGATGTGTCAACGACCTCCACATGTATTAGCGTGTTGACAGTTTGACACACAAACATAATGTCGCTCACGTAACACGTAAATGAGAGCGATCCATTCATTACCCCAAATTCTGAGCTTGCTAAAAACGTGGTCACTTTGTTTGCTAATATTTTGGCATTAACTTTGTGGTTACTAAGATTTTGACCTTAAGAATGGATAGGAATAATGTTTTGGGAAAATTACTGAAATAGAAAAGCTTTTGATGTACCTACAATGTGCGTCAGCAAACCAATTTGTTACGAAAATGAAATAAAGAACCAGAAAGTGGTCTAAATAATTAAGGATTAGGAGCATCGACACTGATAAAGAATAACTGTTACTGTTGACCTCTTATTCAGTTCATGGAATATAGAATCCAGCCATGAGGATGAGGAAAACCCAATCGTTAATTGACTTTAAAGCTATCCACCTCTTTTGTCCTTTTTAATTTTTTTTGTACAAATCTAAACGAACTCACTCATAGTAACTTAAACTAATAATAAAAAATATCATTCTCTGGCATACCTACTTCCTTCTTTACTTAACAACTTATTGCGTTAAACCTTAAAAGTCATTTGCCATTGTTTAAAGCTTCGATCGAGATAAGATCGATATCTTCTGATGATAGATATTGGTACTTCAGAAGACTACGAAAGTGGGATAAGTCGTGATTCCACTAATTATTCGTGTTACGTTAACTATTGCGACAAAAGTTTGTCGCCTTATTGCGAACATAGTCGGATTATTTGCCATTAATCAGGCTGGATTAGATTAGTATAGCAACTGTTTGTTTTATTACGTGATCCGACGGTTAATACGTCTATCTTGAGAAATCGTTGTGTAATGATGCCTTAAGTGTTTCGAATTAGCGAACTGATCACTTATCGATATTGTAACGGGGTTGCTTTGAAAAATGTTTTAGTAATTAGTCACAGTTGTCAGTAATGAAATTCTTAAGTGGTCGAAATTTATTACTTGTCGTCTGTCGTGATCGAGTAATTGAAGCTACACTTCCTTCTACGACTTCTTAAGTTTGATTATAAAATCGAAAGAGATCAATAAAACGACGAATTTATGTCTGCAGACCACTTACGGTTTTGATGGAGTCAAAAACGCGTATAATAAGAGTAATAAATATTTTTTATCAGTATTAAATTAATTCAAAAACTACAAAGTGAGTAAGCAACTGCTGAACGTAAGCTCAATAAGCATGAAATAAACGAATGTTTTTTACCAATTAAATATCTCGTCAACATCTTACTTGGCTCTTACCAAGAATTAAAATTAAGTGTGAAAAATCTCAGCGAAGCATTTGCTCCACCTAGACCACTAAAACCCTGAAAATATCTTGTTCAACAAAATATATACTACCCACAAATTAGTCAACGCGACTTGGGGAAAATTATGTCGGCAATTCCATGTGATTTTAATGACACGTCGCCGTGTCGTTTAAATTACTGTGGCAGTGCTCGTAAACAGTTTGCGTCCAACCTATATTTTTGTTCACCTTATTTTAGGGTTCGTTCTGAGGCTTATCAAAGCTAATATAGATAAATTCCGTTTTAATGACACGTGGCCAAAGGATGCGGTGGCTACTCAATAGTTTTGTTCTGCACATAGGTACCTATCTCATTTTGAACGTTATAAGTAATGTAGATATATGGCTACTTTAGGTAATTTTTTCTCATATTTCCACTGGCATTTTCTCAGTCACCAATCTTACTTCATTAATTCTCTCTTCATTCCTTCTTTATTTCCAAATTATTTAAGCATCTCATATCTCATCTCAAATCTCATCATACATATCTCAATATCATCTCCCTCACTATATCTCTCTTTTAAAAATTACGTTACCTACGGAATCTTATTGTACCAGGGTTAATCGGTCTTTAATTTTTCTCAGTCAGTCACTGATATTTACAACTGTAGCTTGAGAATTTTAAAGTTTAAATCTCTTTACGTGTAGTCTAGATTTAAATTCTTTGTCTGATTTCTTTGTTTTTAACAGTTTTATTATTCAAACGACGCCAGAATTCTGAACCCAGACTAAATACCTACATAACAATAGCTATGGTAATTTTTGTTTTGACTACAGTCAAACTTTATGAAGTTGGGTTACTTAGGTACGTCATCATCAGACATTTTAATGTCCTCTCTGCTGGGGCATTAGACCCCACTTATAGGGGATAAGGGATAATAATATTTTGTTTGGTTAGTTATTCAGCGATACCTATCAGGGTCTATTTAATAACCTGACAATTTGTAAATTGTCATGACAATTTGGTTTACAATGCGACGTAGCTATGAGTAGTTTGTTCTATTTTACAATTGGTTGACGCAATGGATATAAAATTGTCATGACAGGTGAAAAATTGTCACATTTATTAAAAAGGGCCCAGATATTTCAGACACGTCACAATATCTGTGAAACTCGCAGGAATGCGATCCCTTTCCGCTACCCCGCGGGAAGTAGGTACTTTTTTACACCCCACAATCGCTAATACTTTTTAAGCTACTCCAATAAAAATAACGGTAAATTAATTTGGAAAAGTGAGCTTCTGTTCTTTACTTTCTCATTTATATCTTCTTTTTCACACCATAAAAGCAGAGTGTTGATCATCTACGCCAGGAACACAGATATTGTGTGTGAATGTACGTGTTATATGTTTCTAAGTCTCAAAAATTGATACCTATATTATTTTGAATGAGCCCTTAACCACTGGTTCGCCAGTCATCAATTAATAAAAGTTAGTCATAAGTGCGGCCCTCGCGAATTATACTTGATTCACGAACGCCGCCGGTTGTTTGTTCATGTTTAATTTTTTTATTATTCTTTATACTAGTGAAAGCTAAACAAAAAAAATAGCACTTAAAGTATGCTTTAATCATAAACGATCAATTCCTTAACTGTGATTTACCGCGGGTCAAAGAGGTTTAGAGAAAAACGCCCCATCACATACAACTCCGTTGAACATTGCTTAGCCGGAGATAATTTGCTCTATTCAATAGTGTCAATAGCTTGCACCACGGAAATAGTTACAGTGGAAGAAGTAGCATATAATATTTAACTCAAAAAACCGTCTTTGAGCAAAGTCGACCTTTCTGGTAGCGCAGCAAAGGTGTATGGAATTTCATTATTGGTTAGTTTTGAGCCACAAGCAATTTTCATTGAAAATCCATTATTGTTGAGTTTTGTTTCAAAAATAGTTGTGCAAAATACTTAGTACGTTGTACAGCGAGGGCAGAAAGCCCTATTATTTTTTGTACGTTTTTTATAAAAAAAACAACACTTGACCGTTTTTAGACATTTCATTAAATACTTCTTATCTGAATCTCCAGAAATTGATAGACTATACGTTTAAAAATAATGATTTGGTTCTTATTAGGTATGTATTGTACCTATGGCCCCTATTTAGACGTGACAAATTGTCAACTGTTATGACAATTTAATATCCATTGCGTCAACCAATTTGAAAATAGAACAAACTACTCATAGCTACACCGCAACGTAAACCAAATTGTCATGACAATTGACAAATTGTCACGTTAATAAATAGGGCTCTAATAATTATAAGATTTCCTAACCATACTGTGTTTGTGTCTTTTTAGTTTCTTTAAAAAACTTTTCACTTTGCGCCATCCGGTGTTAGGTATTCTTCGAATTTAGCAAGCTTCCTCAAGTCATGCGCATGTATTCATTGCACTTCCTGCAGACGAGACCCCTGACTTTGATAAACAGCGCATTTGCGCGCTAAAAGGACAGCCTCCGCTGCGCGCCCTCTACGACTTAGATTACAGATCTATTGGTAAGGCTATGATTAACGGACATTATTATTTTATGCGCAGCCATTTATCTGACTACGAATACCGTTTCTGGACTTCAATGGCTTATTTATATTTACTTTTGGCTTGGTGAAACTACTTATTACGTTGATTGCGTACTTATTTATCGAATAACGTTTTTTAGATAGCTTTGAACTTCGCTTACGTAATGATATCCTCAAACATTTCATCTTTGTAGTTGATTTAAAACCCGCGGTATACCAAATTTTTCCATGGAAGACTGCGTCACATGCAGTTAGCGAATGCTAACAAAGTTACAGAAACAATAAACTTCTGTGTAGACCTTTATTCCTGTAGTCATTACTTAGTAGTGGCTTAATGAGCTGTAGACCTCGCTCGAATTGTATGTTGTTTAAAAATTAATCTAATAGATGTCGCCACGGGGTTAACACTGCTTTTGAAATGAAAAGCAGTACTATGTGCTGTTTGGTAGGTTTGGTATTCTTTTATATTATATCTATTCGAAGATGTATGTATTAGGTTCTATTTTTAGATGGTGCTTCTGATTTTGAACTCAAGAAATGCAACCTGTAGATGAGAACAAATGGACAGACATACAAAAGCATTTTTGACAAGCTGAAGTAGAGACTTGGCTCGTGCTTCGCGCTCGCTCGGTGAAAATTAAACCAACAATTAATAAACTTGAAAGTTTCGTCCAGAATTAAAAACAAAAATAAAAAATAAACAGGCAGAATAAAAGCAAACTTTAATAAACTTAAATTCCTTACAAAGCATGTTAATAAAATACTGAAAATTATCGCTCGGAAAATGATGACAGTCGTATGCGGACGCGGTCGGCGCCGGCGCCGGCAAAAATTACATTTACATTGGGACCTTGCGAGGCGCGATTTGCGAACAATGAGTGTTCCGGTAATGTGCTGGGATGACCTTAGGCACTGTGACCTCCAAGAGCTTTAAGGACTAAAAGACTTTGTCGAAGTGACGTGTGCTTTAAGTTACTTATTTAGAGAAAAACCCTCAAGAATTTAAAGGCGGTTGTATGACCGAAATGGCGCCCTCAGAGGTTTTTATTTAATACGTTACCTATTAATAGAAAAAGATTTTAATAATGTTTTACATGGAATTTTTAGGGCCCATGGTCTAGTATTTTTAGAAGGTATCACTACATGTCCTCGTGATCATTCGTAGAAGTAGATAGTAAATGTGTCAAAAACAGCCACTTTAGCAGTTTTGCTATCTACTTCTAGAAGTGACTACGAGGGAATGTAACGATACCGTCTAAAAATACTAGAAATATTATATATATACTATACTATACTAAAATTGTGAATTATTATTATAATATTAAATAAAATTAACCGCAGCGCCACTTTCACTCAGGGTGCCTTAAGGAAAATTTACATGAAAATGATAATGGGAATGTCCGAAAAAAATCTAATAGGCTGAATATTTTTTATAGGTAGGAATAAGTGACTCGGTAGCTTAGTGGTCAGAGCATTGGACCGGATATCCAAAGGTCGCGGGTTCGATTCCCGTCCGAGAATTGATCTGGTGCGAGTCGTATTTTTTCTAGTATATTATTTAGTATTGTATAAAAATAGCATTGTGAATGCAAAAATCTCAAATAAAAAAAAGGAATAAGTTACCTTAGTAATAGACAAAAGTTTCAGAATTTTCAGTTACGTGAAAAAATAAAAAAGTCTCTTCGACTTCACAAATGTACAAAAGTAACAAAAAATATTTAGCCAATTTGTTTTTTTCGAACATTACTATTCTTAACATTAAAATCAAAATGTTCAAGAAATGGGGTCTCATAAAAGTGTTGGAAAAATAATAAAATTTAGAAAAATAAAAAAAAGACAGAATCATACATTTTCTCAACTTGAACCTAGTGATCATCGCATCGAAAGCAAATATTCAAGAGATGGTGAAAACCCAACACGTTGTTATGAAAAGTTTGAACTTACGACCGTAAACTATTAGGCAAAAAGCCTCATAATGGGATTTTAATAGCGGTCATTTATTAATGCAAAAGAAATTGCACAACTCCGATTTCACAGCACCAAAAACATATCCCAGCAAGAGTGTGGAGCAACCGCAATTTAGAAACACTTTTATCTCTAAAGACCGTTTACGGAGATCCATTAATATAATTAATCAAACCTCTTGACATCTATTATGTATTTTATGTCATCAATAGATTTAATTCATTGGCCAAACTATCTGCAGTGTAATGATTGATGTTTTCGATTAAATAGTAAAAATGGACGCTTAAAGCGATCGCCCACGAATTAATCGATAAAGTTCAAAGGAGTTGCTCAACGTAAGATTTCCCACAAGTGCGTCACTTAGATTAGGTAATCGGCCGGATCTGCGGACCCATTAAACAAAAAAGAATAAGATCCTATCTCCAACAATGGCGACCGAAAGTGATAGTCTAACTAATAGATATTATAGCGAGTCGAAGTCTACGCCCAGCGAAGCGGTCGGTGTGAGCGGTGCACTGATTTGGAAGGTGTTAACCTTTTGAGATAGATAAGTGCTTGTTATTGTTGGCAATTTTTTGACATATAAGTTCGAATAGTAGCGTATCTGCTTTTATATAGTTGAGCTTCATCCCTCAAAGAAAGACTTCAAAAGCTTTCTGTACCTACTAGGTAATTTCTGTACCTACTAGGTAGATTTCTGAACAGTCCTGTCACAGTCACAGCTGAACAGTCACAGCTAAAAGAAGAAAATTCTTGGAATTTTCTTCTTTTACCGTGAAAAGAAAATTCTTGGAATTTTCTTCTTTTACCATATGAATGTAATTAGTTTTAACAAAGATCGTTCCTCCACAGCACAGCCCACATCATGTGCAACGGCTAGTCTTCAAAAATGTTGTAATTGAATGTTGATGCGACAGAGAATATCCATATTTCTTATATTTTTGCTTAGAAAATAAGTATATTTTGCTTTTTAAGGATACATTTAGGTAGGTAAGTACTAACCCACGTGGTACCAACCCAAACCCTAGTTTAATCAATCAGATAAAAATAAATAATAAAAACATAATGAAAGTTTATTAAACACGAGGCTATAGCGCAGACAAAAATGCATAGGTAAGCTACTAAGTATGATAGAAACATTTCGAAGCATGGAAGCAAAGTAAGATGCGGTGTAATAATTTCATCGGCAATAAATAATGTTAACGGACATTGAACTGCAAGGAACAAAGAAGCATTCGTCATTCAAGAAAATTGCGGAGAAATACTAGTAGCGGCATAAAACATCTTGAATGCAAAAGGGAACGTTTGCGTCAAAGTATCGCCTATTTACAATACATCTCGTGCTCGGTGCTCGTTTGTGGTGGCTTGACAAATGAAGAAGTAACCAACAGTACCTACTTATAGAAGACGCTTCTGTATAGTGCCACAATCTTATCTGAATTGAGCACTATTTAATATAGCACTATTTAATATACAAGGTGTTTGGTAAAAGCCTTATAAAGCCGAATATGGTAGATAGGGACCATCAAACTGAACAACTTTAACTATGGGACCAACTCTGAAATCGCGAAAAAAAAAAAGAGCTGTTTCATACATTTTGATATTTTCTTTATTAATTTTTGTATGAAACAGCTGATTTTTTTTTCGCGATTTCAGAGTTGGTCCCATAGTAAAAGTTGTCCAATTTGATGGTCTCTATCTACCATATTCGGCTTTATAAGGCTTTTACCAAACACCTTGTATATTAAATAGTGCTCAATTCAGATAAAATTGTAATTTAATGTGTCAATTTTTATTGTAAATGACAATGACAATTTTGTGTCCATCGCGGTGTATGTAGTTTAGTCATTCTACGTTTTGGTCATTTTGCCCTCAGTCATTTTGCTTTTCAGGCAGCGTGATCAGGAAGGATTTGATCAGCATATTTTCTAATTTCAAATTGGCTGACGCAATGTACCTACTGAAAATTTTCATAGTAATTTACAGTTGCACTTGATTAAATCGGGACTAGGGCCTTATTTAATTGTCATGACAATTTGTCAATTTTCATGTCAATTTTATACTTTACCTATCCATTGCGACAGCCAATTTGAAAATAGAACAAGCTAAAGCTACTCATAGCTACACCGCAACGTAAACCAAATTGTCACTGTAATTACAATTGTCACAAGCGTTTATTAAATACGGCCCATTGACTAAATAGAATAGATACTACAGCCAGCCGCATCAATGGGGTCAAAATTTGTGGGAATACTTCATATAAGTACCTAAACGAATACTGGATATTTATAGGTCTTTGTCCTAACATCGCATCAGCTAAAGAAACTTAAAATAATCAAGTCCAATTTCATTAAAATTGCTGCCAAACGAAATCATTAAAAAATTTCAAACGTCTAGCTATTATTATGTAGGAAATAATTACTTATAATTTGTTTTATTTTGTTTAACCATATGAAATAAAATTTGAAACTTTTTGAGGTTTTTCTTGAAGATTAAAAACACTTTATTTATAACGACTTGTTTAATTCCAGAAATATTTATTTTACCATCGCCACTCTAAAAAGTGCGTTTAATTCAACGATAAGAGTGAATAATAAGCGATTTTATTCACCGAGTGAATAAAAATAATTTGAATTTGGAACAAGCGTGCATCATGAATTCGTACAAAAAAGTTCCAATACCTACTGGCCGCTATGGAGCTAATTCCATAGTTACACAATAAAATTAAACGAAAACAAATATCCCGCCAAATTTAATTAGGTTCTTTTTTGTGTCAATTTAATTAGGTTCTTTTTAGTGTCTTATCTTTGGGTGCTTTTCTATGTATTAGAGGGAGATTGAATGTTCAGTCTTCATTCTATCAGTCTGGTACGATATTAAGTCTGCAAAAATTCAAAGTCTATACAGACTGATAAAATGGATTGATACCAGACTTATGTCTGATCATGACTGTAATCTCTCTCTTAGCGTGGTTGTTTTATGTCATTTGAAAACTTCTAATATCACGCATGGGTCGGTCATGGGATGGGTGACCAAAACTGTATTATCTCGAGCTCCTCAGTGCCTCGGAAGGCACGTTAAGCCGTTAGTCCCGGCTGCATTTGCAATCGTTAACACCCATCAATCCGCATTGGGCCCGCGTGGTGGTTTATGGCCCATCCTCCCACTCATAAGGAAGGCCTGTGCCCCAGCAGCGGGGACATTAAAAATGGCTGATGGTCAACTATAAATACTAAGTATAAAGTACTGCTAGAGGTACCTATTTGTTTTCTCGCAGTCAATGGTAAAAAGTAGAGTACACAACTCGTGAAAAAAAATTTCATCTCGGTCCTTTGTATCCCTCGCTTCGCTCAGGATTCTACTTTTGAATCCCTCGCTACGCTCGGGATTCAATTCTAGAATCCTTCGCTACTCTCGGGATCCAACTTAGTCCCTCGAACTAAATTCCCTTTTTATTCACTTGTTGTATAATCTACTATTATATTTTACATTTTTAATTACGAGCGACCGAGCAAACACTTTTCAGAGAACCCAAGAGCAGGAAGGTAACCACAGACTAAAAAACATAAGGGTTGCTATACACAGCATAATAAGGCACATTCAGATGTGCGGGCATTGTTTCTCAACACTCTCCCTCAATGTGCGCACATCTGGTTCATAAATTTCACATTTAAACAAATTAAGCATATTACACAGTTTTACAAATCTTTCTCCTGATAATGGCTTTGTTAACAAATCTGCTTGTTGGTCTGTTGTAGATATATATTTCACAGTAATCAATCCTTCCTCTACCTTTTGTTTAATAAAATTAAATTTAACATCAACATGCTTCAAACGTTTCTGATCTGGATTTTTAACAACTTTCATAGTGCTCTGATTATCTTCAAAAATTACAGTATTATTTATTTTAATGTTAAAATCTAACAAAAGTTTCATAAGCCAGCAGGCTTCGACAGATGCTTCACATAAAGCAATTAATTCTGCTTCGGTAGTGCTTAGAGCAACAGTACTCTGCTTCTTTGACTTCCACGTTACTACATTACCGAACAATTTAAATAAATATCCACTTGTTGATTTTCTGTCATTATCTCGGGCAAAATCTGCATCTGCAAAACCTACTAGGCTGTCATTTTTACACTTAGAATATTTTAAATTATAATTAATAGTTTGCTTAACATATCTAAGTACACGCTTTAAAGCTTGCCATAATTTCAAAGTTGGTTGAGATTGAAATCTGCTCAAATATGACACAGCTGTTGCTAAATCAGGTCTAGTGCTCACCATAGCATACATCAAAGAGCCAATAAGTGACCTACACTGATGTTCTAAAGTCATGTCAATTTCACTCGAGTCATAGTCTAGTTTAAAGTTAATGTCCATAGGCGAAGTTGTCCCCTTACAATTGTCCATGTTGTAAGATTCAATGACCTTTTGCAAATATTTTGATTGATTAAGGTAAATACCATCCTGTTTTTTCTGAATACTAATACCGAGATACATAAGATTATTGTCACCTAAGTCTTTCATATTAAATTGAGTTTTTAGAAAACATTTCACACTCTCTATTTCTTTCTTATCAGATCCTACTATCAATAGGTCATCAACATATAAAATCAAGTATAGATTACCTTTATTGTAAAGACAATAATCATTTTGAGAACGTGTAAAACCATATTGAGTTATAACTTCTGTAAATTTTTCATACCAATATTTTGGACTTTTCTTTAACCCATATAATGATTTTTGTAATTTTAAAACTTGGCCTTCTGGAACTGTCAGTCCTTGTGGAGGTTTCAGGTATACCGCCTCATCAATCCGTCCATATAAAAAGGCACCTTTCACATCCATCTGGTGTATTTCATAGTCATTCTGGGCTGCAACTGATAGAAGAACTCTTAAGGTTTGTAACTTCAATACAGGTGAGTAAATATCTTCCAATTTATCCTTCTGTTGGTAACCTTTTACCACCAATCTTGCTTTACATATTTCTTGGTTTCCTATATCCTTCTTTGTAAAAACCCATCTACTATCCAGTAATTTCTCATTCTTTGGAGCAGTCACAAATTTCCATGTTTCATTTTCTTTTAAAACCTTTAACTCTTCATTTATAGCTTTATTCCATTCTTTTTCATCTTTTCTTCCTTTAATGTCATCAAAATTCATTGGAACGTCCTGGAAACTTGACAGTAATGCGTATAACGCTGTATCACTCTGGTCTAAGTCAATTTCATAATCTTTTTGCCATACCGGTCTTTTTATTTGTCTTTTTCCTCTCCCTCTTTCTAAACTTTCTGTCTTCTCTGTCACTTGTTCTACCTCTTGTGTCTCATCAGCTTCCTCATCTTCCTCATTCTCATTATTCTTTATCTGATCTTCTTTGTCGCTTTCTTTTTCATTCTCTTCTGTTCTGTCTAGTTTATATCTTGTAGAGTTGTCACTTTCCAGTTTTGTCTCGTCAAATATCACGTTTCGTGCAGATATTACTTTCTTTGTTTCAATATCATACAATTTATATCCAGAGAGGAAATATCCTAGAAAAATCATTTTCTTTCCTGAACTATCTAGTTTTTGCCTTAACTCTTTTGGAACATGGTTATATGCAGTGCACCCAAACACTCGCATATTTGAAACATTAGGTTTTCTACCTTCCCATAACTCAGATGGTGTTTGACTTTTTCCTTCAGTCGGACTCCTATTAGTCACATATGCTGAAAATAAAACTGCATGTCCCCAAAATTCTTTACCAAGCTGAGAATCTAGTAGTACTGTTTTAGCCTTTTCTATCAAGGTGCGGTTCATGCGTTCCGCTACTCCGTTCATTTCTGGGTTATATGGAACCGTATAGTGCATTTGTATTCCCTTATTATAGCAAAAATCCTGAAATTCCCTCGAAACATACTCCCCGCCATTATCTGATCTTAATTTCAATATATTTGTATTAAAATGGTTTGTTACATAATAATAGTACTCTTTGAATTTGCTAAAAACTTCACTTTTATTAGACAAGAGATACACCCAAACAAAATGAGTATAGTCGTCGATAAATGTCACAAAATATCTGTGTCCCTCTTGCGTCACTGGGGTTATAGGTCCGCAGACGTCGGTGTGAATTAATTCTAGTGGTTTAGTCGCTCTACGTCCATGTCTGTTAAATGGTTGTCTTGTCATTTTTCCTAATAGGCACGGCTCACATAAGGAGTTAGTATTTTTACATTTAGTTAAATCATCAATACCATCAACCATATTATTTTGAGAAAGTAATGTCAAATTTTTTAAACCGAGGTGACCGAATCTTCTGTGCCACAGCTGTCTCACATTATTATCATGACTATCACTTAAGTTACATTCATCGTTAATTATTTGCATATGAATTGTATACAAAGACCCTTCACTATTTCCTATAGATGTTAAGTAATCATATTTATAAATTCTGACTTTTCCTTTCAAAAATTCAACTCTATAGCCCAATTGCTCAATTTTTGATACTGACAACAAGTTTTTTCTTAATTCTGGCACATAATACACATTTTTAATAACAATATCTATTGGTCTCTTACCCACATAACATCTGGCGCTGATATTTCCTACACCTACAGCCATCAAGCTCACACCATTTTTTGCAGCTGAAATAATTTTTGGTTGCTGAAGTTCAATATACTCTGCAAATACACTTTTGTCATTTGTTAAGTGATCGGATGATCCAGAGTCTACACACCATATCATGTCATAACACTTATTATGTTTCACTTGTTCACTAATTGTTCCAGCAAAAAATGCTTGATCATTTTTCGACGATGCAGCATAAGACTGTGCAGAATAGTTCCGTCCCGGTCCATACTGACCTCTCCAAGTGCTCCGTCCTTGACCTCTATTCGAGTATCCTCGACCTCTTGAAAAACCTCTCTGTGCTGTTAGATTACCTCGTCCAGATCCTTGTCTATGTCCTCTCGGGGCTGCTGGGTTACCAAAACGCCCTGAACCTGATTCACCAACCAGATTACCTCGTCCATATCCTCTTGCTGGTCCTTGATTTTTTTCAATTTGTCTCTCTCTGCATTCATATTGCTTATGTCCTTCTTTTCCACACGAGTAACATAAGAAACTGGTTCTGTGATATTCCGTTGAACTTGTACTATTTTTCATTCTTTTTTCTTCTTCTCCTAGCAGTCTATCTTTCACTATATCTAGAGTCACATTAGGGAGGCACTCGATTGTTGTTACTATGACTTCATAACTTTCTGGCATTGACAGTAATATTATATTAATTTTTTCTTCATCTGACAGCGCACTGCCTGCGTCCTTTAATTGACCAAACATCTTCGAAAGTGTTACAAAATGCTCCGCCAGTGGTGTTCCCTCCCTGTACTTGACGGTGTTTAGCTGCCGTCTCAGGAATAATTCACTACGAGTTCCTTTTTTCATAAATTGTTGTTCCAGTTTATGCATCATGTTGTAAGCAGTGTTTTCTTCCTGTATATAGTCAATATGGCTGTCCGCGACGCCACTTATAATGATGCTTTGCGCTCGGGCTTCCAATTTTTTATTTTCAGGGCAGCTCGCAAAAGCCGCATTTTCAATTGCTTTCAAACATTCATTTTCCCGCAGGATGCTACTAATTCTGAATTTCCATATGGCGAAGTCCTCACCCGCAAACTGTTTGATTTTTATATGAAAATTTGCTTCCGCCATATTTGTCAGGAATGCCGGCCGGCGCACGCGGTCGCGATCACAAACTTGAAGACGTCAATAACTACGATCACTGCTACCACTTTTGAGGTTTTTCTTGAAGATTAAAAACACTTTATTTATAACGACTTGTTTAATTCCAGAAATATTTATTATATTTTACATTTTTAATTACGAGCGACCGAGCAAACACTTTTCAGAGAACCCAAGAGCAGGAAGGTAACCACAGACTAAAAAACATAAGGGTTGCTATACACAGCATAATAAGGCACATTCAGATGTGCGGGCATTGTTTCTCAACAAAACTTTCATTAATAACAATATTTAAAAACGTTGTTCATGCAATTAAAATAATAAACAATCAAATAAGAATAAACTGTTTTTTTTGAATTGCAACAACAATGAAAATGCCCCTTCCGTTACAAAAATAGCAGCATCCACAAAAACAAAAACCAACCCAATAATGTAAACAGCAATAAAATTTTATTTACATACATAAAGCATTAAACCTATCCTTGAACTACAAAAACTTAACAAAAACAAACGGGAACAAAAGATTCGATAGCAGATCTCGAAGGCATTAATACAAAAACATGCGCGCTGGAGCAGCCGTAGCGATGTATAGTTTGAGATACGCACTATCAATGGTTCCAACCAACTTAAATAAATGGAGCTCTTAATGTCTCTTACATTATACTACCTTCGGTAACGTCGATGGAACAATCTTTCGTATGAAATTCGTAGACGGATTTTCTGGGAGAAATCAAAATCGATATCCGAATTTCATGTTTTCAGTTAACTGACAGTTTCGCTGTATTTACCTATCTTGATGTGATCGATTTTCGATTTTTTTTGTAGTTTCATACGAATACCTGTGTGTTAGGGTGTCTGTCCATTGACGCGGAGCGGCGGCGGCGGAGCGGAGAAACAAGGAAATATTAACCTATTATAATGCTATTGTATTGGTAATCGTATTAGATTGCATAAAATATCTGCACCGCAATCTTATTGGTTAATATTTTTCCTCGTTTCTCCGCTCCGTGTCAATGGACGGGCACCCTTATGGTCTTGATGTGAAAATGCAAGAGTTCTGCAATGTACGTAAGGTAGGTATGTATGTTTTGTTGAAAAAGACGATCGTGAAGAGATCCTACAAAACGCTTTGTAAATTCAAAAATAGTTATTTATTATATCAGTAATATTTGATTGTGTATTTTTAATTTTTCAATAAAAATTTTGCTAAACTGTTCAAACAAAATAAAGGGAATATTTGAGTGGCCGACTGTACTTACACCCACCGCTCCCGGAAGGTTCACACTGGGCGCGATGCGTAATCTAGTTGAGAAACAACTGTGTATGCCAGCCCTTATAATAACAATAAATAAACGCATTGAAAGGGTCACGCACTCACTACGGTTTAAGTGACTAAGTACATAATATAAGGTCCTTCTTAAATAGTGCACATAATTTTAAGGGGTCAATGTACTCATGCATACAAACAACTTTTACTATGGTACCAACATTGAAATCGCGAAAAAAAATCAGCTGTTCCATACATTTTGATCTATTCTATTTAAAATTTTCTATGGAATAGCAGATTTTTTTTCGCGATTTCAATGTTGGTACCATAGTAAAAGTTGTTTGTATGCATGAGTACATTGACCCATTAAAATTATGTGCACTATTTAAGAAGGACCTTATATATAAAATGGGTCCGTAGCACCCCGTAGCAACCGTAGCACGCGAAAAAAAAATACGTTTAAATATTAAGTACCTACTTATTCAGGTTCTTTGTAATGTTGGTAAGTAGTACTTAGGTATTAATAGGAACTAGGTGCAAATTGATCGAGTGAAAATTAATAAAGGTAGTAAAACCACAGACTAAAAGTAGATAAAACTTTAAAAAAATATTTTCTTTTCTCAAAAATTTGAGAGATGGACCTCAACATAATAAACGAAGTTTTTTCATTATCCATTAAGACAACCAACAACGGTACTTTTAGTAATACTCTAAATTCAGTGTAGCATTTAACAAGATAATAATAAGTAATTACTTAAAACTTAACTAACGAGAGAATTGTACAAAAAAGAAGACGAGCACCTAAAATAAAATATAGCTACACGTCAGTTGATGAAAATTGTCCCACTTGGATAATAAAACGCATCCCATTCTACATTACTTATTTATAAGCAAGGAGGTTAATAATAAAGGGATGTACTAAATTCATGTTTATAAGCGATAAACTACCTATCACAGAGGAAATAATCATTACGTTCTACCTATCTCAGGAAAACCCAAGTGCACTGAAAAATGCAATGACCATCAGTACCTTGATTACGTAAAGCTGTTGCTAACAATTCTCGATTGAAATCGATTAAAAGCGCGGTTGCATTGCTGCTTTAAGATAGTTGTCACATTGGTTCTTACTAAAGCAGCAATGTTACTGCGATTTCTGTCAAAGTAGATTGCAACAAAGTTACATAATTACCCCCCGGGTGCAAACCAAGTCACGACCTCACTCGCACATGCGCACTTACCCTCATTGATTTTTCTCAAATTTGACAGTTCCATCTGTGTTTTGAGAAAGAGCTCACAGTCGTCACAACAAAGTAAACAAAAAATGGCTTTAGACTTTTCTGCTACTTACAAGTTATTAGTGCTAGGAGACTCTAACGTAGGCAAAACGTGTATAGTGCACAGATATTGCGACGAGAGGTATTACGATATTTACATATCCACAATAGGTGAGTAAAATTTACTTTTTAGCTTTACGAGCCTTTGTATTATAGCGGTATTGTGTACTTTTAATAGGCACTTGGCACTTTGATGACCATTACGAAAATCGGACTATGCTGAAATATTTTGAAATACGTAGCCGTGATAAAAATCCGTAGCACTAGTGTTTTTATACATTTTTGTTTTAAACCTGTTGACTAGAAGGAATCGCTTTCTTTTAAATCAATCAAATCAAATATCTAACCAAACCCCGTAAAGTTACTTTGTCAAAAACGTTTTAATTATCTTGTTATTTTAATACAAATAGGTCCCCACAGGTCCCCATACAGGGACTATTCTGTCGATATAAAAAACAAAGTAGGTACATTTTACTAAATTAATTAGCTTTCATGTTAAAGTTGATAATTTATCATTATCACTCACAGTTTCAATCAATTTTAAACTGTTTTATAGCAAATTCACACGTTTTAATGGAAACTCCTTTGTTTGAGTTATGAGCATTGACTGATGAGTCACATACCAAGTGACTGCCTTTATTAGAAAATCCTAGGAAAACCAAGAACGAAAACACAGATGTTTCGGTATGAATCTTATTTTGTAAAAAAAAGGACTTAATTTTCTAATATTCTTAGGATGTGTGCCTGTGTTGACCGCGATAGCATGACCACTGAAAAGGCTATAGTTACCTAAGCAATTTATCACTTTTCTATCGAAGACAATGGATTTTTAAGAGTTGTACCTTAGTAGATATTTTCACTCAATCCATTTTTCACGTGTTTGTAAAGCTTTTTTTGGGTTTTTTCACACGGAATTTCAACTACTAAATGGACTTTTCATGAGAATGGGAGATATTATTATGGATATATTGGTCTTTAGCATGATGCCTAATCCATAGATACCTACTAAAAGTGTTAACAAAGCTTCCTTCTTTTCCAATATCTTTCGAAATTATAATGGACGACAAGGTGGAACGACATTCTTCTGGCAAAGATCGCCCGAAACTGCTGGATGTGGGTACCCAACCATAGCAACTAGCGTAGGACCGATCGTTGTGGAGATCCTATAATATCCAGCGCAGCCGTGCTATTCTCTAACATGCAACTTCACTATGAGTGATCGTTTCGTCGAATTTCTGACAGATGTCATATACTGAGTCACAGGAAAAATGCTATAGATTCGTAAGAGTTTAACCAGAAATGGAAATATGACACCTGTCAGACAACGCTGCCACAGTGACGAACTCGACGCTGCTAACTTTAGAGAATAGCATAGCTGTAGTGTTGTGACATGAAGATGATGATGAACGAAGCCCTTTTTCCATTCCGATCAACTGAACCGATCAACTGGAAACAATATATGGCATATCAATATCAATGAAACCATGATCCAAGAAACAATATCTGGCATTCCGGGAGTGACACTGTTTACGTCACTATCCAGTTGCGCGACTTTATAGTAACAATAAGAAACAAGGAAAGAACGAAAGTTTTTTTCTGTCACACTCATTACTTACAAAATTATTATAGTGCATTTTAAATGTGATGTGTTTCTCTTGGCAAACGAAACAGTTTAAGTTAAATGAATGAATGTAATTTTCAATACCGATAGCGGAGATGCCGCTAAGCAACGTGACTTCCTCTATTTTGGAATGCCTGGCGCAGTATATTATTGTAGGTACTTACCACGAATGAAACCGTATAATTTCTTGTGATTTCAGGCATAGACTTCAAACAGAAGATCATAAACCTTGATGGAGTGCCCATAAAGCTACAGATATGGGACACAGCTGGCCAGGAGAGGTTTCGGACCCTTACCACTGCTTACTACAGAGGGGCTATGGGAATTATTCTGATGTATGACATCACCAACCTGGAGTCTTTTAACCACCTCTCTTATTGGCTACGAAACATCCAAGAGGTACTTAACCAATTGTTTTCAGATAAATTTTTGAACTTTTGAAGTAGGTAGGTTACCTACTTAGTTCTAAACTAGTTTTTACAGGACAAGTCTGATTGAAGGGACACGCTAATGCGGGGTTTACAAGAATGCCTAATAGCCGCACGATTTTTACCGCACGGCGGAAATCGAATGTCTTGGCAATTCAGCTAGGTAGGCTATTCCAAAGCCTAGCATCCAACTTTAGGCTGTGCGGCTATTTGGTCACCCGCGTATAAGCCCCACCTAAATAAAACAAAAGCCGCACTCTAACTGAGACGTCAATTAATTTTAATGTTTTGCTATGACTTTGTTTATAACTTGTCTTATACTTATTGCTATTATGGAAAAGCATAAAAAAATATTCACATCTGTGCGGCTGTTAAAGTTTGTTTTTCAACGTAAGTTTTTAGAGCAATGTGTCTTTGCAACAACAGTTTGCTTTGACAATCTCTGCAGAACCTATAAATATAAAGAAGCCTATAAAAATTTTATTTACTTAGTTTTATTTTTTCATTTCAGTACGCTTCTCCCGATGTCATCAAAGTTCTCGTAGGCAACAAATGTGATGTGCACGAAAATCATAGAGCAGTTCCCAAGGAAAGAGGGCAAAAGGTTTGTCTACCCTACATGCTATGATAGACTTTGTACCAATGACACCCTTTTTGAGGATATTGGCGGGGATATACTACAGAAAGATCGGATGCTTCTATAATATTAATAACAACTTGGGATTCTTGAACAAGTCTTCTTTGCTTTTACAGATTGCTGATGACTTTGATATGCCTTTCTTCGAAGTTTCCTGTAAAAACGACATCAATATAGAGGAAGCGTTCGTGACCTTAGCCAGGAGAATTAGGGAATATAGAGAGACGAAGGTAAGGATTTAAAATTATTTGTCTTTTATAGAATCCGCGCATGCAGTCTCACGGAATTTTGATGGAACTAAAAATGATACTTAGGTACCTAAATCCAAGGGACTTCTTGGTGGTGCTAATTCTAAGTTACTAATAACTTGTTTATTACGTGGTAGTTCAGTCAACATGGAACAAATGTGTAAAAATATTGGATTTCTCGCTTTTGAGAAACACAGATCTTAATCGGAATGAAAATCTTTTTTCAGGCGGATGCTTTCGAACTAAAGGAAAGGGATAGTGTAATAAAACCATCGGAATCCGAAACAGACGTGTCAAAATGTAGCTGTTAGCCGATTTAGGTGAATTAAGTCTACGACGGGGATTTTAATGTAATTGTTGCTACCAAACAATATAATCACAATGGATTTATTAATTATAGTAGAAATTCAAACTTATGTAGTAAGAAGTCCGCTGTGATTGTTTTGTGTTTATATTAGCGGTAATATAACACAAGGTTTGTCAACGCCTGATGAACATATTCTGGCAATGGCAAGGCAAGATAAAAAAGCATAGTGGACTGTACAGCGCGCTTTATCTCATTTGATCCCAACGAGACACACCATCAACTGTCACACTGTGACTGGTTGTTATTAATAAAAAAAAACAACGAGTCACACCTGTTACTCGATGGGAACTTTTTATTAGAAATTTCCCAATCAGTCACACTCTTACAGGGGGTCAAGTCTGCTAATGTTTTCGTCAAAATCCTAGTTCAATGGTGTTTGAATGATTATGTTTTTTTAACACAGTTCTTGTTTCTTAAACCCAAAACTGAGACACATTGTATTTCTTAAACCCAAAACGGAACCATATTGTATCTTGATTTTGGGTTTAAGAAACAAGATCTGTGTCAAAAAGCATTACCATTAGAACAACATTGTACTACGATTTTGACGAAAACATTTGCAGACTTGACCCCCAGGTTATTTCACCTGTTCCCATCGAGTAACAGGTGTGACTGGTTGGGAATTTTTTAATAAAAAAATACCAACCAGTCACAGTGTGACAGTTGATGGTGTGACTCCTGAACAAATGCTTTATCTAGCTAGGTCGTTATTGACTAACAGAGAAGATGGTTTTACAAATACCTAGCTAACTAACACTCGATAATTTATTTACTGTCTTGACTTAAAAAGAACTATCCACGTATTATAAGGTCGACTGAAAATATGAAATGAAAGGTAGATAACTGATTAATAGCGCTGTACAGTCGCGTGCTATAAGAAGACCAACTCTCAACTCGTGTCGAGAACTGTTAAATTGGAGACTTGAGTGCGATGGTATAATCCGCGCGGGATAACAATGGGATGGAACCCTGTAAAAGTTAGTAGGTAATTGGTAAATTTTCGATTGTACTTCAAAGGTTCCATTCCATCTTCATGGTGCGCGGATTGGCAAGGTTCCATCCCATTTTCATCGTGCGCGGATTATATCTATCTTGCACAGCAATAAGTACCACAACACTATGGCCACTTTATAGGTAGGTAAACTGGCCATAGTTTGTCTAAAACAGTAATTTCAGTTCAGATAACTTAACACTTGATCTAAGGTATAATATGCCACTTTATAGGGTAGCTAGGTACTACTCTGTGTAAAAAGTATTGGGAATAGGCTTAGAGTAAGGCGGGCTTCTACAGAATAATGCCAGAATAATTTGAATAGAGTAATATCGCTAAGGCTTCTCCCTTCGTGACAACGAAGCCTTTTGTTGCTCGAAGGGAATAGGTATGTCAATAAAAAGACCCGCGTAAAAGAGGTCGTTCTAATTTTTTTACTGCATTTTGGTAGCACTGTACTGATTAAGCGCGCAAAATTTGAGCGGGATCTGTCATTTAATTTGTTTTAAACTACACTTTTTGTTGGTGTTTTGAGTCCTCGGCGATTTTGATGATAATGCACCATCACACACAGCCATTATAGTGAAAGAATTTTTAGCGAAAAATTCAACAAAAGTTCTCGACCAAGCACCGTATTCACCTGATATGGCTCCGTCTGACTTTTTTTTTATTTCCCAAGTTAAAATTAACTTCGAGGAAAACGTTTTGAGTCGATAGAAAATTCGCTGAATGAGCTAAAGGCCTTACCGCAAATAGCCTATGAAAAATGTATAAAAGACTGGGTGAAGCGGTGGAGATGTTGTATTGCAAGCGATGGGGCCTACTTTGAAGGCGATAAAATAAATTTAGATGAATTTTTTGTATTTTTTGTTTTATTGACAAATTCCCGATACTTAGTACACAGAATGTACCTTTTAAAGTTGCATATTATGCAGATTGAGGAGGGTGACTGAAGCTAACATCAAAAGTTGCAAATCCAAGTACCTACAATCATGACTAGACTAATAAGCAAAAAAATAGTAGGCAAGTATCGTGTTGTACTTCCTGTCATGACCATTGATGATTTTCTCATAAAATTTTTGCATAAAATAGCTTAGAATATTAACTATTTTTTACACCCATTTTGGAATTTCGTACTATCAAGATCATAGAGATACGAAGGTCGTGCTGGAAACAATCACTTTGTAGCACGACCAAGCTTAAACCATTTTTAATTCGAGGATTAAAAAAACGGAATAAAATAGCTTAGATTTTTCACTATTTTTACACCTACTTATTTTGGAATTTTCTACAATCTGAATTGTAAAGATATGTCTATCAAAGTGATTCTTTCCAGAACGACCTTCGTATCTCTATGATCTCGATAGTACGAAATTCCAAAATGAGTGTTAAAATAGTAAATAACCAAAGCTATTTTTTTACCGTTTTGAAATCATTGAATTAAAAATAGTTTAAGCGTGATCGTGCTACAAAGTGATTCTTTCCAGCACGACCTTCATATTTCTATGATCCTTATAGTAGAAAATTCTTGAATAGGTGTAGAGTAGAAAATAGTAAATTATTGAAGCTACTTCATATGCCGTTTTGAAATGCAAGAATAACACGGAAGTCTACATGGTCGTGTTAGGAAGCATTCTTTCCAGCACGACCTGTGTAAAATTTTTCAAAACGGCGAATAGTAGTAAATAGTAGCCAAGCTATTTTTTACCACCTAAAGATATGAGAAAATCATGAATGGTCGTGGCAGGAAGTACAACACCAAGTATCTACTGACACAGCGATACATTTGTAAACGTTTTGCGAGCGGATAATCTGGGTAGAAGTTATACCTACCGACAAATTAAATAAATGTCTTAAATAAAATTTAACAGTTCTCCATACATGCGGAGCCTGTTTGTTATCTATTTCCTTATTATTTAACACTCGTTATTAAGTAATATCTAGTGCTTCATGCATTATATGTGTGCTACGATGCGTGTAACAACTGTCGCGATTTCCAACGCACCGCACTATGTTCGATTGTTGTTAAGACTAAAATGTGTTATAGTATTTGTACGTAAATAGTCTTGAAAATCAAATTGAAAATGGCCTCAAAAATCTTTTCATAACATAAACAAACTACATACATTACATAGCCCAATTGCACCCAGGTTTTATGTTATTTTTACACTCGATTTGAATAAAACTACTGGTGCAAGTAAAATAACCAAACTTATTTTCCTACCGAATCTGGTCAAAGTTAATAAAAAGGTCCTGGGGCTCTATTTTTGAATCGCTCGACTAGTGTCGAGTGCTCGTTTCTACTGATTTTCGTTCGACAGCGCATACATTTGAGTTGATTTGTCGAACGAAAATCAGTAGAAACGAGCGGTCGACGCCAGTCGAGTGATTCAAAAATAGGGCCCCTGATTTCCGTTCGACAAATCTACTCAAATGTATGGGATGTCGAACGAAAATCAGCAGAAAAGAGCGCTCGACGCCAGCCGAGCGATTCAAAAATAGGGCCCCTGGTCTTTACCTATTTGTAATTTTGTATTAAAAAGCTGAACAATTTCAGTGCTGCAATGGAAAAGTTATTACCTACCTATTCTAACAAAAATACGGTGCAGTTAATGACTGAATTGGAAAAAAAAACATTATCTAGGTACACAAATTTTCAGAACAACACTTAGGTAGTTTTTACGTAACATGACTGCCAAAAAAAGGAGTGTATTGTGTAAGTGCTAATACTCAATAATAAGAAATATTTGGCATTTTAGATACTTATAATTCATACAACTTATTAGTACTTCTAATTCATACAACTTATTAGTACTTCTAATTCATACAACTTAAATAAAACAATAATATAATATTTACAATAAATTGACCATAGATATCCAAACACAATTGCATGAAAATAATTCGCCAATGATCAACTTGCTCATTAAAAAAAAAGCATAAACTAGACTAGCACATCGTATTATCTAACGAATTTAAAATTACAAACACAAAGGAAATGTGTTCGTTATAAAATATTTTGTTGAAATAAGTTTATTATCTTACATAATATGGGTTAATAATACTAATGCGATTACATTGGAGAAATTAGGAATATTAAAATAAAAGCTTTACTTAAGAGAATAAAATCACGTAAATAAAATTGTTAGTTGTTTTCATGTACTTACTGAATTAAGTCGTGCTTAGCACTTAAGTAGCTACTTATATGTATTTAGGGCTGGTCCCAAAACAAATTACCTACTAAGATTAAAAAAAATACCTACGAAATACCTAAACTTTGTGAAAGGTTTTAGAAAGTCAATATTATTTCATAAATTATTTCGTTGCTTAGCAAGGATTATTATTATCTCCAATTTAATCACAATAATAATTGATAACAGTAATCGAAACAGCACAATTAAGATACTTAGGTTTTAACAGTTCTATGTATAATAATAAATAAAGTTTTACTACATAACATGCATTTTATTTTTGTTTTAACTTACGTTATTCCATTGAACCCAAACTTATGATTTACAAATTAAAGGAAAAGTCATTCATTAAAAACTTTAGCAAACCATAAAAAATATGTAAGTATACAGTACGAGGCATATATCTTGAAATTTTTTCGCCGGAGTAGGGATAAGTTCGCGCATGTGCTCTTGTGAGCGACCAATAGCGCGCGCCCCCCTCCCGCCGCCCGCGCCCCTCACCGCCACGCATGCCCAAAATACGCGTTCCGCGCAATCCCCACCCGATTTCAAAATATATGCCTCGTACTGTAACATTTTATGAAAAGTTCTCTCTACAAAATATTTTCTTAAAAAGGCTTGTTATGCAAGTTCCAGTAAGGACCTATTTTCAAATACCTAACATAATCTTTTAGTTAAAAAGTTGGTAGTTTGCATCAATAACTATAAAGTTTTTACATTCACAATGCTATTTTTATATTATGTAGGATAAAAAATATACTTACTTGAAAAATCAACTCATCTGTAGTCGTCTAAGATGCTACGTGCGAGTCGATTTTTTTCTATTCATCATCATCATCATATCAGCCACACGACACCCACTGCTGGGTATAGGCCTCCCCTAAGGATCTCCACAACGATCGGTCCTGCGCTGCCTGCATCCACTGGCTTTCCGCGACCTCCACCAGATCGTCGGTCCTCCTTGTCGGGGGCCTACCCACGGAGCGTCGTCCGGTGCGCGGTCGCCATTCCAGAACCTTTCTGCCCCAACGGCCATCGGTTCTTCTCGCTATGTGTCTCGCCCATTGCCACTTCAGCTGAGCAATCCTTCGAGCGATGTCGGTTACTTTAGTTCTCCTGCGGATCTCCTCGTTTCTGATTTGATCACGTAGGGAAACGCCGAGCATGGCTCTCTCCATTGCACGCTGAGTGACCTTGAGCCTCCTTATGAGACCCATAGTTAGCGGCCACGTTTCACTGCCGTAGGTCATCACTGGCAACACACACTGTTCATAGACTTTCGTCTTGAGACACTGAGGTAAGTCGGACGCGAAGATTTTTCGAAGCTTCCCGAATGCTGCCCACCCTACCTAACTGGACTGCCTGTCCTAGGTATACGTAATGGTCAACAACTTCAAGTGTAGTGTTCCCAACATGAACTGGAGAGGGTACAACATGGGCATTTGACATAATTTTCGTCTTATCCATGTTCATCCTAAGACCCACTCTTTGGGAAGCACTACGGAGATCTTCGAGCATTGTGTTCAGGTCTTCCATGGTCTCAGCCATAAGGACTATATCATCGGCAAAACGAAGGTGTGTTAGGTACTGGCCATTAATGTTGATGCCGAGTCCTTTCCAGTCCAAGAGCTTAAAGATGTCCTCCAACGCAGCTGTGAACAGTTTCGGAGAAATAACGTCTCCCTCTTTTTTCTATTATAGTAAGTATATTATTTATCAAAAGCATTAATTTATTATAGATTTAGTTTTTTCAATCTTTTTCTTGGTGATGAAGTTGTTGGCATCTCTCTCTTAATAGTCCAGTCAGCCTCTTCCTTTATATTTCCCACTTCATTCAGATTAATTGCACTACCATTCTCTATTCCGTTATTCGTTTGAGAATCAGGTTCTACTTTAACTTTGAGTTCAACTTCATCATTGCTTCGACTGTTATCATTTTCTTGTTTACTGAAATTGAGGAGAAATTGCTATTATTAGACATGAGTCAACATTACTTTTTTTTAAATTAACTGTTTTAGGCTCGTATTATAGAATCAAACTCAAATCTTTCTTTTGTATGGAATTTGAAATTATTTTTTTTAAAAACCATCGTGTGGGATATCGGATGAAAGGGATTTTTAAGCTGATTGCAAAAATATATAATATTATTATATTGCAGCTACTGGTTTAAAAAAAATCTAAATATAATTTTCCAAACATACTAAGTTTGGGCTCTTGCAGAAAAAAAACCAACTAAATGAATTCTTATGAAACATACGCCAAACAACTTCTAATATGCTCTTATCTAACGTCCTGGAGGCCTACCATGAACTATTATTGCGATTCAGTTTAGGACCTAAACTGAACTGGTTTGCTTATTTGTACCATGACGCCTTTATAGCGATCAAGTTTCAGCGGCGTCAGCAGCAAGCGATTCAGCGCTAGTCCATAACCCAAACTGACTCGCTAAGCCTTATCATTCGTTCATTTTTCGTACCATGACCTCATATTTGCGCCTACACTGCTCAGCTTATACGTCAATTTTAGCGATCCAAATAAAGTTCCTTATTTTAGACAAAAATCTGAATTGTTAACTGTTTTCTTTAGGCTAAACTAATTTTTAGGATTTAAGTTCTTAGTGACAAGTGATTTTTAGTGTTCAAATTGATATTAAACTGTGTTAGAAACCCCAGACAATGTGTTAAAGTGTTATTTGTTCTAAGGTTGGTATATATATATTAAAACTTTATATTTTTAGAAAATATTTGCCTTTAAAGCACTGTTTAGTAATAACATTTATTTTAGATGTGCGATGAATAAACAACTTTCGAATTTTTCGAAAACGATAACACAACAGTGAGATATCTTTTATATCATATTAATTAAATAACAATAAAGTATTTAAAGCTCCCAAACAGTGTTAAAGTAAGAACAAACTTAATGATTTTTCAATAAACAAAATACCTATGCTAATGTTTACTTACGCCATTTCAATGTGATACTTCGTAACTTTAAAATGCGCGGTCAGCAAAATTACGAAACCACGGTAAAGAAATGTATCAGTATTCTAACTTAGTACAATCGGTTGAAATGCGAGCCATACCTATGCGCCTCGAGTTCGGTCTGCACTCGGTATACAACAGTCGCGAATGCGCCGCAGTGACGAACGAAAGATTTACGTACAATTGATTGAAATACAAGTAATTATTATGGCGAAGTGCAGATTGTGCTGTTTATATTATATTTAATTAACTAATAAATCCAGACAACACATTTTTAAATACCCGGAAAGTCCAAAAAAATTAGATTAAGATAAAATTAAGATAACTTATATTTTATTATTATTATTATATAGGTATTATCAACTAACTATGGCCAGAGGGATTTGAAACTAATTTGTTTTTCCCTTTTGATCAACGAAGATAGCAGGTATTTAGCTTTTTTTAATTTTCTGTTTTTACCATTAACTAGTTATGTATTTTATTGCTTAGAAATTGATTTCTCGGCGAAGGTAAACCCTATAATATTGATTCTAAAATATTACGTACAATCACAAAACCAGAAAGATATACCGAGTTCGAATACTGATACATTTCGTTACCGAGACGAAATTCTCACGCGAACCAAAGACACAAACCGTTCAGTCATTCATATTTAGCTATTCAAATGCGATTCAGTTCTAAATAGCTCATGGTACGAATTAAAGCGATTCAGTTTGGGAACCTAAACTGAAACGCACCTGTTTTGAATCGCTTTATAAAAGTTGATGGTAGGCATCCAGGAAGCAATTTTGAAAAGATTTTTTTTTAAACCAGTAGCCGCAAAGTAATAATATTGTATATATGTTACCGTTAGAGTACGGAATCCGTTAATCTGCAGATTAACTAGTGAATCTGCAGATTAACTGGCCGAGCCAGTTAAAGTGCGGAATTTTTCTTAAAATAGACGATTTCCGCACTTTAACTAGTTAATCTGCAGATTAACGGATGCTACACCGTTAAAGTGCGGAATACAGTGAGTGAAATAGCCAAGGCTTTAGGAAATTGAAGTAAAAGACCTACATTGAAAGTTTATTTTACAAAAACTTCGTTTCTGACGCTTCGCCGGGCATATTCGTAAATACCCGACGCATTATCCACTCGGGAAGTTTCGGCTGCGTGGTAAATAGCAGACGTGTCCGACTAACGCGTCTGCTGTTTACATGAGCCAGAATTGCTTTGTAAACAGCAAACGTACCGCGTCAGTTATTATAATAAAAGAAAATATTTCTGTTGTCTGTTATAAAAAAATAACCTCGAAATTTAAGGCTCACGCTACGCTGCGCTTCGCGCTCGCCTTAAATTTCTAACCTAACCCGGGACCTACAGGAATAAAGCAGTTCGATACGATCGATCGTCGACACGTCAGGTCAAATACGATTATAAAGTTGCAGTTGCGCCCCCCCCTCCCCCCGTCCCCCCGCTTTTGTGTCTACCTTTTATGTTATTACTAATTTTCTTTAAATAACAAAACCTGTTTCCGTACTTTAACTGATCCTTGGTCGTTAAACTGCAGATTAACTAGTTAAAGTGCGGAAATCGTCAATTTTAAGAAAATTCCGCACTTTAACTGACTAGACCAGTTAATCTGCAGATTCATTAGTTGATCTGCAGATTAACGGATTTCCGCACATTAACGGTGACATATACATATTTGGAATCAGCTCAAAAATCCCTTTCATCCGATATCCCACACGATGGGTTTTGAAAAAAAAACTATTTCCATACAAAAAAAAGATTGTATTTTATCTCCCTTCCATACAAAAACCCAAGGTGGCTTCCCTTCTTAAAATGATCTAAGGGTTTAGAAGGTGCACCCTGCCAAAGGATATCCCTCGATCAAAAAACGCCGTATATTGCACTTTTATGTCGTGAAGAAACGCAGCTATAAGAATAGCACCATCCCTTTCTAACTATACTGTTTGGCCTTAAAGTAGGTTACATAAAAACTTACATAATTTTCATATCTTCAGGAGGAATCACAGTTTTTCCCAAGACTGTACTTGGTATTTGTTCAGATCCAAAGTAATTTTTTACCTTAGAATGAGTAGAAAGAAATATATCTGCCTTAAATAAACTCGTTTTTTCATCTGCAAATAAGGAAAAAAATCATAATAGTAATTTTGCATTTTTCATGTATAATTTATAAATTATTAGCGGCTGCCCGCGGTTTCACCCGCGTGATTCCCGTTCCCGTGGGCAAATCGGGAAAAAAATTATATGTTTTAATCTAGGCTAGTAGATAGCCTAGATTAAAACATAAAATATTTTTGGTTGGTTGGAATTTAACACACAGATCTCACACACAGATCAGTATCTGTGTGCTAATTTCTAACCAAATCCATTCAAGTATAGTTTTTGCGTGATTGAGGAACAAACATCCAAACGTCCAAACCCACAAACTTTCACATTTAAAATATTAGTAGGATAGTCATCATATCAGCCACACGACACCCACTGCTGGGTATAGGCCTCCCCTAAGGATCTCCACGACGATCGGTCCTGCGCTACCTGCATCCACTGGCTTTCCGCGACCTCCACCAGATCGTCGGTCCACCTTGTCGGGGGCCTACCCACGGAGCGTCGTCCGGTGCGCGGTCGCCATTCCAGAACCTTTCTGCCCCAACGGCCATCGGTTCTTCTCGCTATGTGTCCCGCCCATTGCCACTTCAGCTGAGCAATCCTTCGAGCGATGTCGGTTACTTTAGTTCTCCTGCGGATCTCCTCGTTTCTGATTTGATCACGTAGAGAAACGCCGAGCATGGCTCTCTCCATTGCACGCTGAGTGACCTTGAGCCTCCTTATGAGACCCATAGTTAGCGGCCACGTTTCACTGCCGTAGGATAGTAGTATACATCAAATAACCAAGTTTTTAAAATTTTACATAAAAAAAATACAAATAAATGAGTAATAAAATAATTATTCCACTTTGTCCCACCAAGCACCCCACTGGTATCTTTAAGACAGATTCACTTTACGGGAGATTCGCTTTAAGACAGAAATTGTAGTCGATGAAGAAAGTTAACATCTATATTTTCACTTTTAATGCTTATTACCAGTGGGGCGGCTTGGTGGGACAAAGTGGAATAATTCATAAATGACACTTACGTGAGTGAGTCTGCCCTGTGTCCCTCAATTTTTTTATTTCTTTGTCCTTTTTGACCAGCAGCTCACATAGTTCTGCCTGACTGGACTGTAGCTCCTGGATTGTTTTTAGTATTTGTTGGGTTATCTTCTGAAAGAACTTGAAGCAGAGGTTTTATTACGACTTTGATGTTATTGTTCCTGACATGGTATGAAAATAAGCAAATATGACCATTCCATGTACTCAAAGCTTACTTAAAAGCTATTTATTTAAATATTTTGATTAACCACATTGTGGTCTAGTGGTTTGCCTACCCGTGTAAGAAGCAGGGGTCTCGGGTTCAATTCTCAGAAGGAGGGAACAATTTAAACTCGCTTTGGTTGGTGGTAGGCCTCATTTCAAATTCGCCTGGCTAGCTACCACCATCTTACCTGATTCAGCGGGTGCTTCCACCTTAAGAGCCCGTTACGATTTTGCCGCTGACTGCAGCTCTCTCGCTTGCACATTTCATGTTTTCTCAAGATTTCTTAAATCTGAGTGCGCAATTGAAAAATGTGTCTCGGCCACTTTTCGCAATATAAGATTACAGACATTTTAAAATATATTCCAGTTTTTCGTTGCTAAAGTACAAAAGTTATCGTTTCCAACAGTTATTTGAACTGACAAATACGATTACTTTTTGTACTTCAGCAACTCGAAACTGAAATATATGTTGAAACTAGCGGCCGCCCGCGGTTTCACCCGCGTGGTTCCCGTTCCCGTGGGAATATCGGGATAAAAAGTATCCTATGTTTTAATCTAAGCTATCTACTATATGTGTGCCAAATTTCAACTAAATCCGTTGAGTAGTTTTTGCGTGATTGAGGAACAAACATCCAAACATCCAAACCCACAAACTTTCACATTTATAATATTAGTAGGATGTCCGTAATCTTATATTGCGAAAAGTGGCCGAGACACATTTTTCATTTACGCATTCAGAATTACAAAATCTTGAGAAAACATGAAATGTGCGAGCAAGAGAGCGGCAGTCAGCGGCAAAATCGGTACACGGAGCCTTAAGCCTTAAGAGGGCTCCACACTCGCGCCGCGAAAGCCCGCGAAGGCCGCGAACCGCGAGTGTGGAGGGTTTCGCGGCTTCGCGTATGGACTTCGCGGCTTCGCGTTCGCGCTTCGCGGCGTTCCCCGTCCGGTGGCGGTTTTTGGTCCGCGTCAAAGGACTTGTGTGCCAAACTAATGATGCCAGATTCGCGGCCGCGGTTCATGCGCGAGTCTGGAGGGCTATATTTTTCGCACCGTTTTCATGCGCAAACCGCGCTCGTGATTCGCGGCCGCGGTTCGCGGCGCGAGTGTGGAGCCCTCTTTATCATCACTTAACTTCAGATGAGGCGAAGGCCAAGCACTATCAACAGGATAGTGACAGGACCTTGTGCATAAAAAAATGACTCTTTTAACTGAAATAATTGTTGGATTTTTTTTGTATATTATGTAAAGAGGGCTCCACATTCGCGCCGCGAAAGCCCGCGAAGGCCGCGAACCGCGAGTGTGGAGGGTTTCGCAGCTTCGCGTATGGGCTTCGCGTTCGCGCTTCGCGGCGTTCCGCGTCCGGTTGCGGTTTTTTGGTCCGCGTCAAAGGACTTGTGTGCCGAACTAAGGTTGCCGTGGTTCGCGGCCGCGGTTCACGCGCGAGTCTGGAGGGCTATATTTTTCGCACCGATTTCATGCGCGAACCGCGCCCGTGATTCGCGGCCGCGGTTCGCGCGCGAGTGTGGAGCCGGCTTAAAATTTTATGCTAAGGTAAGTAATAAGTAATTAAAATAATGTTTAGCTTTATTACCAATTCTTTAGATCCCTCTTCAAGTTTGAGAATAATTTTAAAATTGTATCCAAACTGTTTTGTCAGTGTAAGAGTTAAACTACTGTCCTCCAATACAGTGTGAGCGTTTTTTAAATCACTTGGATTTGACAGAATCTCAGAGGCCTTCTGTAACATCACATCATCCCGCATTTCAAGTAGTACATTGCTCACCTGCAACAAATTAAAACATTCACCCTTCATAAAACAAGCATAAGTTAGAACCTTGTTAGAATAGAACATACAGTTAGTACCAATACAAGCATTGGTAACTTAAAAATGGAATCTTAGTCTACAGCAGAGGTGCCCATTCGGTCGATCGCGAGAGGTTTTAAGGTCGAAGGTCGATTGCAAAGAATAGCTAAAATTATTTAGTGATTGACCGACATACAGAAACATGACATAATAACAACATGGTTTTGAAAAGTGTATGTGAAACGGTCAAAATGTCGATCTGTTAGTCATACATTTTTGATCTCCTTAAGAAAAAGTATGGGCACCCCTGGTCTAAAGTATATTACAAAATAATGGTGAACCACAAAAAGATAGAGCGGGTTGACAAATATGTCTACTTGGGGTAACTGGTAACACTTGGAAAGGAGTGGCAGGTTACAGAAGTACAATGTTGTAATGGACTCAGTTGGGGAGCGTTTGGTAAGCTGCCTGAAATTTTCAAGTGTAAGGAGTCTCTCTTTCTCTGAAATTGAGTGTACAAGCTATGCGTTCAGTCGGTCATGGTCTATGGTGCAGAAACTTGGACCCTTACACAACAACACATCCAGAAGCTAAAGGTATCCCAAAGGAAGATAGAGCATGCCATGTTGGGTATCATATAGAGATGTTACGAATGACAAATTTTACACATTCGCGAATGCGAATATTTAGGTTGCGAATCTTAAAATATCAAGTATTACAAAACCATATGAATTAATAAATAAATCATTTTTATTACTAAAACCTATACATACATTATACATACCTATAATTTATGACGACATCCATTAGTGAATTAAATTATTAAAAACTTGCATGCCTTTTTAATACACATGTGCACTTGAATATTATTGTTAGAGTCGAAGTTCAATAAAGTAAAATAAAAAATCGCTATCGATCACGTGCCATAAGGAAAAACTGACTAATTTTCACAAAATACTTTAAAACACTATGAATTATTTGTTAACCAAAAAGAGGAATTACAGAAGACTGGCAACTAAATCAAAACAAGCAACAAACCAAGCAACAGAGTGGACCACATAAACAAGTGATCACAATTCACAAACTAACCGTGTGAAATAAACGCTTTCTATTGGTTGAATGAATGAAGTTATGCACACATTCGCATTCGCATAAAATTCACATTGATCGGTGCAAATGCGAATGTCGATGCGAATGTTTAAAACGATGCGAACCATTCTCATACGCGAATGCAAATGCAAATATTCGGAACATCTCTAGTATCATATCACAAAGTAAGAAACATGGTGATCTGGAACCGCACTTAACTAACTGATGTGGGCTGCATCATGCACAATGGAAGTGGCACTGGGCCAGTCACATACATTATTATTATTTCATTATTGTACCAGGCAAGTAGTTGTTTAAAAAAAACGGCCAAGTGCGAGTCGGTACTCGCGCACGATGGGTTCCGTACCAAAAAACGGCAAAAAATCACGTTTATAGTATGAGTCTTAGTAATAGGGTCCCGTTTTTACCCTTTGGGTACGGAACCCTAAAAATGATAATGCATGTATCCTGCTATCTATGGGTTTTGCTGTTTATTGGTCAGATATCTGTCCAATTAATTTTTGATTAACGTGAGGCAAGTAGTGTGGCGAGGCACGTGGAGCAGAAAGGTGCTAAAGTGGAGACCAAGGACCGGTACCAGAAGCATTGGCCGCCAAAAAGCCTGATGGTCAGACGACATAGACAAGTAGTGGGAAAAACTGAATGAGAAAAGGACAAAGGGATGGCGTGCAAATGAGGAGGCCTACACTCAGCAGCAGGTGACTTGAGTGAGGCTGAAGAAGAGAGATATTATTTATTTGTTTACTCACCTTCAAGCATTGTATAAGAGTGGACCGAGAGAAATAAGCATACCAGATACGCAAATAGTCAGTTACGTATATAACATAACCATCCGCTTCTTGATAAGATAAATAAAAACATGTGTTTTTTATTTCTTTCCACATTTCCTAAAGTTTTTTGTTTATTTACTTGGATTGGACGTTGGACTTACTTTTATAAGAATTTCTTTAAAACATTATATTATTTTATTTTATTGTATGGAATATTTCAGTGATAAATAAACCCCGCGTTCCGAATCACGCTCACAGCGTTGTTAGCGCGTATCCGACCAAATTAAATAGTCACAAAATATTCCACAAATAGGGTATTTGAGTACCTTCTTAATTTAATGGATTATACGCTAACAGTGCTGTTGGCGTGATTTGGTTTTGGAACTAGGCAAAAATGTACTTAGAAAAACATTTTTGTTCGTTTTGTTTTGGCTCTAATCTTTTTATTTTCTTTTCTTCTTCTTCTTCTTCTTCTTAATGAATGGCTTGCTCTGTGGTCTAAGCACAATTCCGCCAATGTCACGTAGTTAGATTTACACGGTTGAGAAATTTATTTTCTTTTTCATTCCATTTTCTGTCCTGTCAGTTCAGTCACTGTCACTGCATTTGGCACATTCTACCAGACAAATCTTTGAGTCATCGATCGCCATAGAGTACATTTTTAACATGGAAAGTAAATTATTGAACATTCTATAAAAAATACTTTCCATGGTTAAAAGGATCATGCCGGATTCTGGGCCATGATGCGCATTAACCATACATACAGTTTGACCATAAAGAGTTGAAATTAAATAAAATGGAACTAAAATTTTTCAGTACAAAATTTAGTAAGTGTTGCCAATTTATTCGTGATTTTGACGTGTTTACATAGTAAGTGGCGCCCTCAATTTTTGTCAACTCTTTATGGTCAAGCTGTATCTCATTGACTTTGACTTTGAAATGTCATATAATAGTAAAATGTCAAACAATTATAACTGTAAACGGCTCCTTGAGATTGAGATTTCTCTTTTCTCCCGCATTATATTTTAATTACATTCTTCCCAATATAGTCAATAGTCAATAGTTTATTTGCTTAAAACACGGTAAAAAGTTGTTACAGTTATTGGTTGATCACATGTTTTGCTAGTAATAAAAGTAGCTTGCAAATATGGGTACTTAAGTAATAGAAATTAACAATCTAAAAATATTAAATTAAATACAATTCGATGTCAATAAGCATTTAAATAATTTTTAGTACATACAATCTGTTTTCATGTCAAAAAATGATTGAACATCATAAAAGCTTTGCTCCATAAGCCATTTGAACAATCTATTTTTAAAATTATTTGTGCTAAGCATCTTCAGAGTTTTTGGGATTTTATTGTAGATTTTGATACACATGACTAAGAAACTTTTTGAATATTTTTTCGATCGTGGGACATCATTTATTATTAGTCTATGTGGATATCTAAGTCTGTGATTATTAGATCTCACGAATAATGTCATGTGCTTATGGACGAAAACGGCTATCTCGTAAATGTAGAGGGATGGTAGCGGTAACAATCCGAGACTTTTAAACAGAGGTTTGCAAGATTGGTCCGGCGGAATCCCACAAATAGCCCTGATACATTTCTTTTGGGCAATGAACGCTCTATTTTTATCAGTACTGTTGCCCCACAGTAGGAGCCCGTAACGTAGAACTGATTCTACATAAGCGCGATACGATACGATGGCAGTTTTCCTATTCGTTACATTCCTTACTCGTTTTAGTGCGTATACAAACTGATTTATTCGACTGCATATATTGTCTATGTGTATTTTCCAAACTAAGTCTTCGTCTAAAGTTATTCCTAGAAATTTTAGATGAGAGACTTCTTTTATTTTTGTAACATTCAATGCTAAATTATATTTTTTATGTTTGGATTTATTGAATTGTAAATAATATGATTTATTAAGATTTATTTTTAAATTAATTGTGTTTAACCAGTTTATCATGGTGTCAATCGTATTATTGATGTGAGATTCGTGTTTACGTATAGAGTCATTGGATGTTATTATGATTGATATATCGTCAGCAAATAGAATACATTTATGATCAATTATTTGAGTAATGTCATTTATATAAAGTAAAAATAAAACAGGCCCTAATACGCTCCCTTGTGGAACTCCACGTGAAGTCTCCCTAAAGTCTGATGGGAAAGACCGCATTTCGTTTTCCACTATTTTGTCGATAACAACGCATTGTTGACGATCACTCATGTAGGATGTTATCCATGCTAATGCGGGACCTCTGATTCCGAGATATTCCAATTTTTTAAAGAGAAGTTTGTGGTCAACGTAATCGAACGCCTTTGACATGTCGATGAATACCCCTGTTGTCAAGTATTTTTTGTTGAGACTTGTTAGTACTGTACGCAAAAGTTCAAAAGTAGCTAGGGTCGTGGATTTATTCTTTTGAAATCCATATTGCTCATTTGTTATTATATTATATTTCGAACAAAAATCAATCAATCTTTTTAACATGCATTTTTCAAATACCTTAGAAAGGATTGGTATTAGCGTGATAGGTCGATAGTCGATAGTCCCACGCAATCAGTATAAAATTATTATGGTATATTGGTAATTTCATCAAAGCGCATCATGGCCTAGCTTGTATAGAAAAATCGGCATAATCCTTTACTCTATGGCAATCGATGACTCAAATATTTGTTTAGCAGAATGCGCCTATTTAAAAAATAAAAATAGTTACAATTTGCCTCACTATATACCTACGCCGATTTAGCATCCTAGCTAGGAACCAATTTCGGGTTGCCACCCGTATTATATAATAAAATATTTTACAATAACATCGATTTTAAAATTGAATTAACACTTTAACGGAAAAGTAAACATTGTTTAAGATTGTAGATGAGAATAGAAAATAAAAAATCATAAAAAATGTTGACTTTTCCGTTATTTGTGCAAATTTACTGTTAAAATTGAACTTATTTATACGGGTGGCAACCCGGAATTGGTTCCTAGCTAGGATGCTAAATCGGCGTATGTAATCGAGGCTTGGCGTTGATGGAAAAAGAAGTGTCAAAACCGGATTTTAAAAATTAATGGCATGGACCATAAAGTGCAAGTTAAGCCACGATTACATATGCCGATTTAGCATCTTAGCTAGTTTGGCAAATAAGATGATGTTGGGTTGGGGCGATTGTATGGATGGTTAGGAAGGTGTGCCAAATAATAGGGGTTGTTGTCCCTATGTGGTGACCCCAAAGGGTATGTAAAATGCGTGTTCAAGTTAAGTGCATTTATTATCGTACGCAACTGAACGTACGTCTTAATGGTCTGACTCCATATAACAACTGTGAACCACTACTGACTTAATAACTAAGTACAATTTGCTTATATGCTACTACGTCAACTCATGACGGACGTATGCTTATACTATAGGTATGTATCTATATGTAGGTACACTACGCAGTAGGTACGCTACAGTACTCCCCCCTTAAGAAAAGGGAAAGTTTTGCAAAAATATTTTTTTAAAGAAAAATATAAAAATGTACGAATTACAATGATTCATTTTATAAAAATGTAGGGTCAGTACATTTAAAATAATGTAAGTAAAAGATTGATTGTAAAAATAATAATTGTAAAGCAATGTAAATGTAAAATGTAAATGCAAATGTAAAACAATTTTAAAGTAAAACAATGTAAAAGTTATAATTTGACAATATGTAAGTAAAATAGCTACATAGACTATTACAAGAAAAATTAATGTAAAAATAATGTAATTTTTTTTTTTTTCAATCGATGTAATGAAATTCCTACGTACGAAACTGAACTTATTCCTTATCACAAACAATGATAAAAGGTTCAACTTGTGATTGCAAGATGATCGCGTCGCATTCCAACGCTTATGGCGGATACACACGATTCTATTTATAGAATAAACTTAAGGCGTGATTAGACGCTCTATTGAAAATTGAAATTACAAAATTTTCAAACGAAATAATTGTTTTTAATTTGATTGAAATAGAATTCAGAACTTGTCTAAATATAATAACATTATTTTCAAACTAGCTAAATTTGTCTTAATCCCCGTCATATCTCACCTGGCTAATACTTGTTTTAGAAAAGGTATTTTTCCGACCATTCTCAAACAAGCTGTTGTTACCCCGGTCCATAAGGGTGGGGACAGAGAGGACGTCAATAACTATAGGCCAATTTCTGTCTTGCCTTCATTGTCTAAAATATTAGAAAAACTCTTAAATAACACACTTTTAAAATTTCTTAATAAGTTTAAAATCTTGTCTGATTCACAATATGGTTTTCAAGCAGGTAAATCAACTCAGGATGCGGTAATGGCTCTATCTTCTTTAATTACTCAACAATTGGACAATGGAGGTAAATGCCTAACGGTATTCTTAGATCTGAAAAAGGCGTTTGACACCGTCGCTGTTCCCATCCTTGTGCAAAAATTAGAAAAAATAGGTGTGAGAGGCGCTCCACTGAATTTATTCAGGGCCTACCTGAGCGGGAGGACACAGAGAGTAAAGGTGGGACGATATGTGAGCCAGGATGCAAGCCTGACCTTCGGGGTGCCCCAGGGTTCAGTCCTGGGACCAACCTTATTTTTAATATATATCAATGATCTTTGCAAGATGAACCTAAGCAACACCAGGATCTTTTCCTATGCTGACGACACTGCCCTGGTAATTACCGGTAATTCATGGGACTCAGTAAAAAAAGATGCGGAATCTGCACTTGCTACAACTGCACTCTGGCTCAGACACAACCTACTTACATTAAATACTGCCAAAACTAATTTCATGTGCTTCACAATAAATAGCAGAACTCAACCACATCCTGATTATAGTCTTAAAATACATAGCTGCGACCAATTAAGCAACACTGCCTGCAACTGCCCTGGTATAAATAAGGTAGCTACTACAAAATACCTCGGAATCATGATCGATGAAAGGCTCTCCTGGCATGCTCAAATTGATCTTATTGCAAGCAGAATTAGGAAGCTGATTTGGATATTCAAAATTCTGAGGTATTCTGCTAGTAAAGAACTACTTAAAAAAATATATGTTGCCTTGGCACAATCGATTATAATCTATTGCATTCCAGTCTGGGGAGGGGCGTCTAAAGTAAAATTTCTAGAGGCAGAACGTGCACAAAGGATACTTTTGAAAGTAATGTACTTTAAAAAACACAACTTCTCAACACATACTCTTTATTCAATAACAGACGTAATGACTATTCGACAAATGTATATCTTGCACACTATTTCATTAAAACACAAATCACTACCAATTGACTCCTGTATTTTAGCAAAAAGACGTAATGAATGACATTGTAGCTAAAACAAGTACATGTAATACTTACTTTGCCAAACACCAGTACATTTACCAATCATCTCATATATATAACCATGCTAATAAAATTCTTAAAATATACACAAAAACCAACCACGTGTGCAAGCAGCTAGTAACAGAATGGGTTAAAAAACTGAACTATGAGGAAACAGAAGAAGTAATAGTTCATATCAGTACTTGAGTTATTTCTTAAGATCTATACTTTGCATTTTATATATGTATTTTATTTTTAATTTTTTACTTTTCAATTTTATTATTTTTTATACAATATAATTTTACATACAAATGCATACGAGGTCACACACGCATACGCACATACTTACACACACCCACACACACACACACACACACACACACACACACACACACACACATATACAAAAGCACATTTTAGAGTTCTAGAGTTAATATTTTCAGGAGAAAGTACCAGGAGGTACAGGTGTTTTTACACTTAAAAGGGGGAATCAACCATACCCTGTATTACCCACTTGTTTTTTATGAAATAAATATTTTTTCATTTTTCATTTTCATTTTTCATTATTTTGCGGATACCTATTCTTCGGTCCGACTTGAAAATGTTTCTGGAGAAACATAATATCCTAACATGACTTAGGTGGTTGCCGTAAAGGCGTGCCCTGCGATACTAATAAACAGTTTTTTTAACTCTATAGCACCCTTTACGACAACGCCACGCATGAATTTACACAGTGTTGCTGAAATTGGAAAAGAGAAAAAATTATTCATAAGATTAACTTACAATTTGGATTTCAATAGTGACACTAAAATATCGATTTTCAATTATTAAAGTACGTAATTGATTTTCACTTTCCGCACGATACGATTTTGATTGAAATTTTAAATGACGCGCACTTCACTACACTGATTGCTTGGGGGGGTGATATAATGTAGTGGGGGTGGCAGTAATAGGGGGGGCTGACGGCAGCGCTAATGGAAGCTGCTGCTGTACTATCCTCTGTATTCTTTTATCCACTGCAGCGTTAAGGCGGCGCTTGCAATGTTTCCATGCTAAGTAAAGTGTTCCAAGCGTGACTGCCGCGCTCACCAGGGCCACCGCAGCCAGCGACATCGTGGTGGCGCTGTATTTGTCATCTTCCAGCTTGGCTGTATTGGGAGCGGCTGCGCTTGATTGCGCAACAACTGTGGATTTACTTTGTGGATTGCCCATGGTGGTCGGGCACCGGAGCGGTGTGCCCGGTGCGGGGATCTGTTGATGACTGGATGAGATGACGTGAAAAGATAATGACTGAACTGTGAGCTAGGGATCAGATGTCGAATCTCACGGTTTTCTTAATGGTGCGACCGGATCTCGTAACGACAGGCGGTGATTTCGGTGCGGGATTAGTGTCGTTTCGGTCTGGAATGGTTTGGGCTCAGTTTCTAATGGCGGTGTTGTTGGCTCTGGCTTCGACGAACTGTTTGGCGGTTGACTATTTGTTGGCGACGTGTTAATGACATAAGCTGGTTTGAGACGATCAAGACAAATCGACTTCTCGAGAAAAGACTTGTACCGTGTATTGTTTTGAGTAACGCTTAATGACTTTAAATGGACCTTCGTACTGCGCTGTTAATGGTTTCTTGGCTTCCTTTCTCACGAATACGTAATCTGCAGTTTTCAAGTCGTCGTGAATTAAAATTTTTCGATGGTTCCTATCTTTGCGAATTGTTGGTTGAATGTTGTTTATCGTCTCCATGAGCTTAATGGTGTATTCTGTATCATTAATGTTGTGATTTGTTTGGACAAAAAAATCTCCTGGTAATCGAATAGATTTGCCAAACGTCATTTGTGCAGGGCTGAAACCAGAGTCTTCTTTAATGGTTGATCTCAATCCTAAAAGTACTATTGGTAATTCTTTAACCCATTGATTGGAATTCTTGCATCTTGTTGTGATGGCTGCTTTAAGGGTACGGTGAAGGCGTTCTACCTGTCCGTTGGCTTTAGGGTTGTATTGTATGCAGTGGTGTGAATCTTCTCTACAAGGTGTTTGGTAAAAGCCTTATGAAGCCGAATATGGTGGATAGGGAGCATCAAATTAAACAACTTTTACTATGGGACCAACTCTGAAATCGCAAAAAAAAATCAGCATCATTTTCGCGATTTCAGAGTTGGTCCCATAGTAAAAGTTGTTTAGTTTGATGCTCCCTATCCACCATATTCGGCTTTATAAGGCTTTTACCAAACACCTTGTATACCAAGGCGTTTGGTTATTTGTGTGAAAAGTTGAGATTCAAATTGACGTCCTTGGTCGGTTGTTATGGTTACTGGGCAGCCGTATCGGGATACCCAATTTTCGATGAATTTGTTCGCGACCGTTTCGGCTGAAGTATATTGCACTTTGTAATATACGATTAAGCAATTACCTAAAATTGGAACACACACGTAGCACTCTAAGTAACCAATATTCGAGAACGCTGACTAGACATAAGTTAATTCTATTTTATAATTTTATATTTTATTATTCAATAAACATCTACACACGAAACATGACGTTTTTATCTTAACAAAAAGCATCGTCCAAATAGATAATATTTCATGGCGACCCTTTGCCAACCGAACGCAAAATTATATTAGTAAAGAAGACATGAAGAATATTCGACACATGGACCATCAAAACGGAACTAGTAAAACCATACTAGCAGCAGTCTTCATTGCGGTTCTATTCAGCCTTATTCTTCTTTTTACCGCATTCCTCGTGAAGACGAAACAATAACATGGGATCTCCGCAAAGCAAAGAAGAAGTTATCATCGCACAGACAGCCAGAGCGGCGACGCCCAAGCTACGCAGAAAACTACGAGCCAACTAACCACGACTGAAATTCTGTTGTCCGTCATATTGCTGCTGATCGTTATCTTCATCATTTACGCCTGCATACGAAGAATTTGGGAAAGAGTTATTAACAGACTGAGAAGGGAATTCAACAGCGCAGCTTTGAGAAACACCATTTCTACTGTGGAATTAACAACTACGTCGGCCCAACCATCTGCTTAAGCCAGGAGGTGTCCAGGGTAGAAACCCGGCCCATTGTACGAGGGGCAAGGGAAATCCCAGCCCGATCTTCAGCCAGCTGTATCAAGCAGTCCAGAAAACGAAACCGTCGTCGAAGTCTGAAGGTCCACCCACCAGAGGAGCATGAGAAGCACGCACGCCCACCCTCAGCAACGTCGCGCCGCCCCGGTCATACAATCCTCATCATGGAGAAATTAGTCAGGTTTATTCGTTTGCTATAAATGCTGTAAGTTATTTAAAATATTTAATTAATTATGTAGTAGGTATTCTTATTATTTACATTAGACAATGTCAAATATTATTTCTAATTTAAATGAATTGCATGAAAAACTTTTGTATATTAAGGAATATTTGATTAAACTAGGACCAGAAAGACGTCAAAAAGAATTAGGTTTTGCAAAGTTTAATGAAGCGAAACTTGAGTACGCAAAATTGGAGTATATTTTGTCTCGAGTACACGGATTAGTTGAGAAGTCCGAAATATCAACTGAGGATATTACTTTAATTAATGAAATTGCGAATGACATACAATTCATTCATAGTAAAATTATTTCTTTAGAAAGTACAAGTATTGCAAGTAGTTCAAAAATGGCAGAAAAAGACAAGTTCGATTTAAAAACGGCCATTGCACTTTTACCAGTAATGACGGGTCAAGAACACGTCACCAAGTCTCTTATCGATTCTATACAATTATATAGTTCTATGATAAGTGACGCTACTCATATTCAATTAATTGATTTTGTGATAAAAACTAGGCTTTCCCCTAGCGTAAAGTTACGTTTAAAGAGTAATTATCCAACTATTACTGACTTAATTAATGATATGAATACGCATTTAATTCAAAAGAAATCAGCTGTTGCCATCCAGCACAAATTGCAAAACTGTCGTCAAGGACATAGATCAATCGAGTCATTTGGCTCTGAGCTAGAACAACTTTTTGTAAATTTGACGATAGCACAAGCAGACAACGACGCTACTAAGTTCGAAGTACTGCGTCCAATTAATGAAAAGGTTGCTATCAAACGTTTTTCAGACGGATTAGTGAATCAAAAACTTAGCACCATTATAGCATCGCGTCAATTTCATTCCTTACCAGAGGCTATAAGGACTGCACTCGACGAACAGTCAATGTCTACCAGACATGAAGAGGTAATGTCCGTCAGAAAATTTTATCCTAGAAATTTTTTATACACGTTACCCAGGTGATTATTCAAATAAATATCATTATTATAATAGATTTACCACAAACAATAGGTTTAGTGCCGGTAACGCGAAACCTCAAGGTAAGTATGTGTCAGGAGACCCCCGTGCCGCGCATGGGACACTACCACGTTCACGCGACCGCGGTCGGCCGAGCCCGCGCCCGCCGCGCTCAGCTGTTCCTTTCCAACGTGTGCAGCACGCTAGCCACGAACATTCGACTGAAAATGAGTCACAAGCTCATTCTCAGACCCAGAATGAAAACAATAACTTAGATTTTTTTCGTCCCTACTGATAATTATGTTTTAAATTACAATAATAGTAGTACTGTAACTTTTTACGTTAGTAATAGTAATATTGATCTTTTAGTTGATAGCGGAGCGAGCATATGTGTTTTAAAATACGAATGGTTATGCAACTATCCAGAATTAATGAATTTAATTACGTTTGAAAAGTTAGTTATAAAAGGAGTAAGCGGTAAACTAGTATCTGAAGGCTATATCTATTTAGATTTATCTTATCATGGTTTAGTTTTTAGGGAAAAGATGTATGTTTTTAAAAACATGTCCTGTTCTGCAAATGGGATTTTAGGCGATAATTTTTTGAAGCGTTATCAAGCCATAATTAACTATAAAGAAAATATTTTAATTTTAACTAAAGATAATAATTATGTTTCTATACCTATATTGAGTCACTATAGACATTTGATACCGCCACGATGTGAGGTAATAAAATATATACCTACGTTGTTAGGCGATGATTGTGTTTGCTTATCTAAAGAAATACAGAAAGGAGTTTTTATAGGAAGTTTAATAGCGAAACCTCGTAATGGTCGCATACCAGTAAGAATATTAAACACTACCGATAAAGAAGTAGATCTAGATCTCACCGATTTAGAAACTTACTCATTGAACGATTTTGAAGTTTGTAATTTTGAAAAAGAGGACATTTCTGTCTCACGTATAAAAACGTTATTGGAATTATTAAACTTATCAGAACTTAATCTCGAAGAGAGACGAAGTATTGAAAGTATATGCGCCAAGTACGCGGATGTTTTTCATCTGCCCGGCGACAAACTATCTTGTACTAACTTAATGACTCATACTATAACTTTAAAACCTAATGTTTCACCAGTTTATGTCAAACCACATAGACTACCGCATGCCTTAAAAAAGGAGGTTCAGAAACAGATAGATGTTATGCTCGAAAATGATATTATCGAAGAGGCTACATCAGAGTGGTCTAGTCCCGTTTTGCTCGTACCGAAAAAAGCAGATAGGTCAAATGAAAAACAATGGAGACTTGTTATAGATTACAGACAATTAAATAATCGTATATTGGATGACAAATTCCCTTTGCCTAATATCACCGATATCCTAGATTCACTCGCAAATAATATTTATTTTTCGAAATTAGATCTTTTGCAGAGCTACTACCAGTTGTCTTTAGATAACGATTCTCCGAAACTAACAGCTTTCACCACAGATACGAAAATGTATCAAATGAAACGTTGTCCCATGGGGCTTAAGACATCTGCAAGTGTATTCTCGCGCCTTATGACCATTGCTATGTCAGGTTTGAATTATAAAAAAGCATTTATTTATTTGGACGATTGCGTAATTTTCGGAAAATCTATAGAAAATCATAACAAAAATTTAATTAGTGTACTTGAACGATTTAGAAAAGTAAATTTAAAGTTAAACCCTATGAAATGCGAATTTTTACGCACCGAAATAATATATTTAGGACACAAAATAACTTCTAATGGCATTTTACCCGATGAAAGTAAAATTGTCACTATGCAGAATTATCCAGTGCCAATGAACTGTGACGAAGTCAACCGTTTCGTTGCATTTGCAAATTATTACAGACGATTCATACCTAACTTTGCAAACATTGTTTATCCTCTTAATAAATTACGTAAAAAGAACGTACAATTTCAATGATCATCAGAGTGTCAAACAGCATTTCAAAAGTTGAAATCAGCTTTAGTTCAACCACCGGTTTTATCTAATCCCGATTTTTCAGAAAATAATATTTTTCGGTTACAAACAGATGCATGTAAGACAGGTTTAGGTGCAGTTTTATCTAACATTAACGGTCAAGTTGTTGCCTATGCAAGTAGAAATTTGAAACCCGCCGAGACGAGGTATCCCATAATTGAGTTGGAACTTTTAGCAATTGTTTGGGCAGTAAGACATTTTCGTCCCTATTTATATGGACGTAAATTCAAAATTTTAACCGACCACAAACCATTAATTTATTTATTTAACTTAAAGGATGCAACAAGTAGACTTACAAAATTCAGATTATTTTTAGAAGAGTATGATTTTGAAATAGAGTATGTTCCAGGACGAAACAATGCAGCTGCAGACGCATTGAGTCGTATACCCATAACATCTACTACTTTAAAATCATTACAAGAAAATGTTGTATCAGTTTTAACTAGAGCACAAAGTAAAAAAATTCACACCCCTACTGACTCTACTTCAGAGAGCTCCGACAGCAACAGGTCTGATCAACCTATTGCGGTAGAAGTTCTCAAAAAACCCGATAACGTCATCGAATTAAGTTTCAATCAAATAAAATATGATAATTATGTGAAGTGTAAAAATAATATTATATCTAACGCGGGATGTTGTGTTTATGTACCGTCGCAATCAGCGATTTATCTGAGTACCCGATCGTCATCTACCCCAGAGGTGTTAGCGAGGGACTTAGAGTCATTGTGTCAAAAAATAGGCATACATGAGGTACTTATTATAAAAGAAAAGTGTATTGAGAGAAAAATTAAAAGTCTTGTACAAGCAGCAAAAAAATTTAATCCTGTAACGCCGCGATTTCTTATAACAAAAGATATATTAAGAATAAATGACAGTGAGCAAAAAAGAGTAATACTAAACGATTTTCATCTATTACCTACTAGCGGACACGCAGGAGTTAATAGAATGTTTAACAACATAAAACAATATTATTTTTGGCCAGGTTTAAGTAACGATGTTTAACAGTTTGTTAAAAATTGCCACCAATGTCAATATCATAAGCATAGTAATAAACATTAAACAACCGTTAACCATAACATCCACAGCTCACTCATCATTTGAAAAAATTTTTTTGGACATTATGGGTCCAATCGATGTTGATGACTTTAATAATAAATATATATTGACATTACAATGCGATTTAACAAAATTTGTAGAAGCGTACCCATTATCCAGTAAAGACGCGGTCACAGTCGCCCAATCTTTTACAAATAATTTCTTAATGCGATATGGCATTCCCAGGGAAATATTGACTGACCAGGGAACCGAATTCATGTCCTCAGTAATGTCTGAAATATGCTCGTTATTACAAATTAAAAAGTTAAATTCGACAGCCTACCACCACGAAACCGTAGGAGCTTTAGAAAATACTCATAAGACTCTAGGAGCTTTTCTTAGAATCCAGTGTAACAATAACAAACATAACTGGGGGCCTAGACAAGTGGCAAAACGACATGCGACCTAGAGAACGCTCATTCTATTCTCTCTCTTGTGACCTTGTGACCTTGTGTTGTGAATCTAGCAGACTAATCGCTGAGTCATCGGTCGCCATTTAGTACATTTTAACAATGGAAAGTAATAAAATTGATCAATAACATTGTAGTTTATTATAAAAAGTTGGTAAGGAGGTTTCTAAAACGAGTTGATGTTTTATAAGCCCGAGCCGCAGGCAAGGGTTTTTATAATCGTCACGAGTTTAAAAACCTTAACAACCGTGTGCAATACATCGTTTTTCATTACATTAGCAATAAAAAAATATTGGTAGGTACCTACTAAAATTGTAATAGAAATTTTAAAAAAACTGTAAACAAAAACGCACGGGCGGCGTGACGTGCGGTAAAATAAACTTTCCGCACGCTGTACTATGCCGTAAATACGGGCGCGGCGTGCGGTAACGTTAACTTTCCTCACACGTTACTAAACCGTTAACAAAAACAACTTACCGCACGCTGTACTGTCATGGTACTGTACAAGGCACATATCTTGAAATCGGGTGGGGATTGCAGGGAACACGTATTTGGGCATGCGTAGCGGTGAGGGGCCCGGGCGGTGGGAGGGGCGCGCGCTATTAGTCGCTCACAAGAGCACATGCGCGAACATTCCCACACCGTCGAAAAAATTCTAAGATATAGGTACCGTCAAGTCTGGCAACTTGACGTTCGATAAGCAACTTGCCCGTGAGTGGTCCTCTCGAACAAAATCGTATTTTACGTAGAATTGAAGATAGATTGAGATATATTTTTGACAGTAGTAGGTTTCCATGTTTATCAGTGGCAACATAAAGTTTTTTCACTGTGGTAACACTGTTGTTTAATCAAATATGGCGTTTCGAAGTCGGACAGGGACAAAACGTGTTTTTGCTGGTGTGTGAAAATTCTGTTTGCAGAGCAAAAACTACTGATCACACGTGAGTAGAATTTTGATATGTTATGAAGTAAGTCCCGTAGATTAATTTTAAGTTGTTAAATATCCGTTTTCAGTCCAGTCTGCTGAAATATTTGCGTTGGTCATGTTAGTAGAGATTAGGTCAAGTTACCATTGTCTGCATATGGGCATCTTGACCTATGCCTAGGGTTGACACAAATGGTTGACACGAAATTAAAAATAAAAAGTAGTTCACTGATCCTAATTCCTAATTTAATATTATAAATGTGAACGTGTGTTTATTTGTTTGTACGCTCTTTATGTTGCAACGGAGCGACTGATCGGCGTAATATTTCACATCGAGATTGATTAATTGAGTTGAAACTCAGGGATCCCATGTCTCCATAGTCTCTAAAAGTAGCTTTTTAACCTAGGAAAACCTCTAATTCCCTCAGGACGCGGACAGAGTCGCAGGCAAACCCTAGTTTTTATTTTCAAGTAATTCATAGTATTTTTAAACCTACTTGTATTTGTGACAGCCCTATATAACACAAATGATTTGTATGAAAATCGTGCTGAATGTTAGAGCAACTTGCCCAAGTATCCAGTATTGCCAGATTTTAGGTTCTATAAATTTCGAAAAGGGTTACCATGTTTAAACAGGCGGTAAATATCGCAAATTGACCTTAAATAGGAAATAAAATGCAATAATCTACGAGAAATGATGTACAGGTCAAGATGCCAAAGTTGTGTCAATTTGACCTCTGTTACATTTCTTTGTCTAGAACGCCAATTTCAAGGTTTATTAAAGAAATTAATAGTTAAAATGAATTATGAATGTATTATTGTCATAAAAAAATCATAAAATATTAAAAAAACCTGCCGGTATCATAGTTATTTGAAAAATAAGAAAAAATTGTGGTCAAGATGCCAGAGTTGACGGTATACCTCGTACTGCAAACTCACGTCATTTTTGAGCAACTGTATTGAAAAAGAAATTAGTATTCTCATTTATGCTCTGAAATGTTATCATTCCATTTGAAAAGGAATGCGGGCCGGGGCGTTCTACATTCCCCTGGGTATCAGGTTCATCAAATGCGGAAATGAATTTCAATACTTGCTTCCCACACTAGTGCGGGAAGTGCGTTAGTTGGTCGATTCACATGGCCACACGAACCAAAAAATTTGTTTTCTGTCTTGTTCTTCTTTTTTTAAAGGTAATTAAATGAATCTTTTATATCTTTTTTCGAAGTTTTTAATTTTTTATCGAGAGGGAACTTTTTTTGTTTTCCCTTTTATCTTGTTTTTTTTTAATTTGGGGTATGTTACGACGGCCAATATGAGTTTGGGACGGTTCTCCTACAGTCATTTGTCCGTTGAACCATTAAGGTGCGTCCAGATATGTTCTTTTGATCGTACCGTACCTCCGTTCCGTACCAGCGTTCCGATCAAATAAGTCTGGACGCTACTTTTGCCCGTTCCGTACCTCCGTTCCGTACCACCGTTCCGATCAAACCGCCGAACGTCGCCGCGATCACGTCCAGACTAGCGCCGTACCGTACCTCCGTTCCGTATCAACGTTCCGATCCAATAGTACAGCAGCCCGTAGTAAATTTAAATTACGAAAAAGGTTACCGTTTGCCGTTGTGATATAGTTATTTATTATAAAATTATAGATACTTTAACAGATCGCAACCCGCTGTAACCTATATTTGCATATCTCCAAAAATGATTATTTTACCATTGAAAATGGTTATCAGATGCAAATCGCCTGAGACGTATTTTTGACCATATCTCCGAGGATTTTAAAAGGATCGAGATAAGAATAGTACTAAAAGTTGAGGAATTTATCGAGACACGTGTGAACGTTTAAATTTTGAAAATCTATTGGTAACTTTTTTGGGAATTTTGCAAAATTCCAAAAATTCCGGGTTTTTTGTAGGGTGTTTGTTTACTAAATTGTAAATATTTCGGAAATGAAACCGACTTAAGAAAAAATGAAAAAAAGGGTCCTAGGGTATTAGTTTAGCTACCTAATGGCGAAATAATTTTGTAAATCAGTTAATAATTGTGACCTGTAGGTGGTCCCTTTAGATTTGGAATTGTAGAAAAACGGGTGTTTCCGTACTTAAAAAGTGATGTAGCTTTTATAATTATTGACCGATCGTCATAGTAATAGTGTTAAAAGATGCAGAAGCTGACGAGAAGCGCATTCGTTGGAATTCTGAAAATCGGTTAATAATATTTCGGCTGCGTCGAGGCAGTCAGCGGGCGCTTTTGTGACACGAGGCGGAGCCGAGTGTCACAATCGTAAAAATAAATAGGTACTACCTAGGTTACTTTAAAAATATAATAGGACTTCGGTTTGATTTGATTTTGGATTTTCGTAAATTTTGGTGTTCATTTTCAATGCTCCGATTCTTGCGGCGACTGTAAAATCTGTGTTTTTTTTATTTTTCGAGGTTAATCACATGGTTTAGCTATTGTCGTGTTCTACAGCGCTATGTTTGATTGCCACTGATAATATTAAGACTATGAAAGTAGCCATACACAGATTTAAGACCAGATAAAATCCATCCATTTCATCTGTGTATGGCTACTTTTCACAGTCTAACTATTATCAGTGGCAATCAAACATAGCGCCGTAGAACACGACAATAGCTAAACCATGTGATTAACCTCGAAAAATAAAAAATCTCATTTTTGGAGATATACAAATATAGGTTACGGCGAGTTGCGATCTGTAAAACTTGGGTTAAAGTATCTATTATTTCATAATAAATAACTATATCACAACGGCAAACGGTACCTAACCTTTTTCGTAATTTAAATGTACTACGGGCTACTGTACTACAACCTCCGAACGTCGGCGTCGCCGCGATCACGTCCAGACTAGCGCCGTACCGTTCCTCCGTTCCGTTTTTCCTTTGAACGGGGCGAAAAAACCGACTCGCGATGGATCGGAGCGTACCTGTCGGCGATCGTGACGGCGTACCTCCGCACCGTTCCGAACATGCGTCCAGACTAGCGTTCTTTGATCGCGACGCTGATCGGAACGGAGGTACGGTATGGGCAAAAGAACATATCTGGATGCACCTTTAGCCAACACAACTTTTCATCGGCGAATGTTTCTCTAAAATATCTTTCACCTATGAATTTTTACTCTGCATTATCTTTTGCCAACGAACGTTGCGCCGGCACGAATGTTTCGCCGGCAGTCGCTTCAACGGCGATTGTTTTGCCTGAGCCATATTTTGACATTGATCTTTTCATCGCCAGACGCAAACAATATAATAAATGCGAAAGTAAAGTACTGAATAGCTATAAAATTAGGATAAAAATTATATTAAAATTAAATATTTATGCTGATGCCACCGTCTAGCGATATCGATCTGCATTTTTTTTGCATTTGTGTATATTTGTATTACAATCACAAATTATTTTGTTGATGGTATACATTTTTTTAATGCAGTACATATTAAAATACCTTAAATAAAGGTTTTTCCCAAATGTAGAACGAAAATTGTGCTTCACAAAAAAATTGGGTATCTTCAACCTAGTGATTGTTAAAAAAAATTTCATATAACATAGCATTTTATTTATAATATTCTTGCGTCTGTCAATGAAAAGATCAATGTCAAAATATTGCTCAGGCAAAACAATCGCCGTTGAAGCGACTGCCGGCGAAACGTTCGTGCCGGCGAAACGTTCGTTGGCAAAAGATAATGCAGAGTAAAAATTCATAGGTGAAAGATATTTGAGAAACATTCGCCGATGGAAAGTTGTGTTGGCTAATGGTTCAACGGACAAATGACTGTAGGAGAACCGCCCCAAACTCAAGGCCGAGTTTGGGACGGTTCTCCTACTATATATATATAATACCCGAAGTGCGGCGAAACCCTGATCCTGATACTAGGCACTAGCCAGCTAAAACTAGATGTAGCCGATAGCTGTCGTTTAAAACTAGGCGTACGAGTATAAGTCCCAATTATAAGTAACAGTTAGAAAGTACGTAATTTAAAACTTCGAGGTATTTTTTTAACAGAAAACAGAAATAATAATGAATTCTTAATACCCCATGCCAGAGCTATTTTTACCCGGCTACACCTAGTAGGTATTAGCCGCGAGCGAATCGGCTACACTTATGTTTGGCCATCAGCTGCCGGCTACACTTTTTTATTGTTGTGTCAAGAGGAGAATGCGTTTACGCATACCAATCGGCATTTTGGACTCGGTCATACTACGAGGAGTATGTCCCTCGCCGCACCCGGCCCTCCCATCAAGCCTAGTAAGCTTCGTGTCAAGGCCGGGCGGTTATTACCTCTGCCCCCCTGTCGGCTACACCTAGTTTTAGCTGGCTAGAACTAGATTTAGCCGCACTTCGGGTACAGTACGAGGCATATATCATGTAATCGGGTGTGGATTGCGCAGAAAGCGTATTTCAGGCATAGCGGTAAGGGGCGCGGGCCGGGCGGCGGCAGGAGAGCGGCGCGCGCTATTGGTCGCTCACAAGAGCACATGTACGAAATTATTCCCACTCTGCCGAAAAAAAATCAAGATACAGGCTGGTCAACGAAAGATGAACCAGAAATGGAGGCGCCACTTTCCTTGTTAAATTAACGTTTAGAGATTCAGATATTGGAATCTGTACCTTAAAATAAGGCGCAAAATTAATTCCATTTCCAACCGAGTCTCATCTTTCGTTGACCTAACTGTATATGCCTCGTTATCTATTAGCCGCAACAGGGGGGTAATTACGTATCTTTGTTGCAATCAACTCTGACAGAAATCGCAGTTACATCGCTGCTTTAGTAAGAACCAATGTGACAACTATCTTAACTAAAGCAGCAATGCAACTGCGTTTTCAATCGTGAATTGTTAGCAACAGACTTACGTGATCAAGGGTCAGGTATAAAATGAAAAGCCTTGATGAGCACATTCCAAAATTATATAATTTGTCACAAAAAATACTGTAACAAATTTTTTTTTCAATCTATACATACACACACATGCATACACATACTTTACTTCACATACATTATTGGTACACACACATAAGTGCATAATTTTATTACAAAATATTTAAATAAAAAAATTTTTTTTATTAAATCGAGTTTCCTCGCATTTCTTGAGAAAAGCACTACCTACAGGATCGCCTTGTGCGGGGATCAATTTACATTGCTATATTCCCGTTCTTGGCTGTAATGTACTAGAATACTATTCCATGGTTAAAATGTTACAGTGGTGGGTGACCGATGACTTAGCGATCGGTCTGCTGGAATCATCCACCCTACTATGTCAATGTCATATGAATTTGACTTTCACCTTTGACCTTTACATAAAATAAATATTAAGTTTCAATAAATTCATAAAAAAACGTGAAAATCGTAATCTCTATACAAATTGGTTTCAGATACTATCAACTTAAAAGAAAATGGCTTTAATATGTGAACAAACCCAGTCAACTGAGAACTGAGAGATGATCGGCTGTCAGTCAAGAGTTTGAATTCAATTGGCGACAAAAGACACTAATACTTACCTAATCATAAGGATAACCTATCAAGAAGAAACAGAAAAAGCTTTGTAAGAACGGTCGATAGTGTCAACCTTGTAAATAAAATAAAAAAACAATTTAACAATGAATTTTATTATGAAAAAATTGTAAGTACTCAATAAAAACAATCATCGATAAAAATTATTACAGTTTTCTAATGTTTTATTGGTTTCATTCACCCATTAGTATAACTACCTAACTAAATCAAAATTAACTAGACATAGATACACAGTAGGCAAGTTATAATAAAATCTGGACATCACACACTGCCCATTGTTTGTTATTAAGTTTTTGAAAAAAATATAAATGCAATTCTTACAATTCAATGTGCATTAAGATAGGTACCTACATAGTCAGAAGCAGATCCATCCCTACTGGCAGCACCCGTTCACGAGTATAACAAACCAGCAATTACTTTGCTCAACCATATTGAGGAATGAGGAATCGTAACGACCCGCCTCACACGACACGCAACACCACAGAAATGATTAAAAAGAGCATGACACTTGCCTCTATATCCTGCCTTTATTGACTTAAGCTACCCATATTAAGGCTTATATCTCTTATTCCTACCCAGATGCACCAAAATAGCTATCCTATGTATGATAAAAAAATATTATTTAGTATTGTATAAAAAATATATGTTTTTAGAGGAAACACAAGGATGATAGTGTAGTGACCTATGCTTTAGTAAGCACCTCCAACGAGCCCTCAGCAAGCCAAAACATTGCTCGATGCAATTCCTGGCTTGGACATGACGTGTGGTGTGCACTTCTTCTCGAGAGCCAGGTGCTGCATTTAATACAGGAGTCATAAGCCAGGCTCTCTAAGGGTATCCAGAATCACCTAAAACAACAGGGTACTATTGAAAGAAAAATTTTAAGTTAAAATCTACATTTAGCTAAAATACTAATAAGTACTTAAATTTAATTAAAAAAATACAAATGGAATATAATTTATTACATTTTAACTTGGTCGGAATTTGTGAAATAGGCCCTAAATAATAATATTAATGTCAAAACAAGATACATTATAGCTTGAAATAATATACTGATAAGTTAAATACAATGCATAACATGGGCAGATAAATTGGCAAGAGAAAGTTGAGACAAAAGATGCGCAGTAGCTAAAAACACAGTGTTAGTAGCTACTGCGCATCTTTTGTCTTAATTTTGTTTATAAATTGGCAAGAATGTTAAACAACAACTTTCTCTTGCCAATTTATATACCGGCAGCTGTAAAAAAGACAACACTTGAAATGTAAGTTCTTGAAATGTCTTGTTGCCTTGTCTTTGGTGCATGTTCTTGTTAGCTGTCCTTAAATAAATAAATAAAAAGTCATCTTTTTATTTATTATATTTATTATTTATTAAGTCGAGCAATTTAATTAACAACATTAATTAAATTGCTCAACTCATTAAAAATGATTGAAGAAATTTGACAGATTGTGGAAGTCCAGCGTGCCGTTGACTGTACCTATTCATGCTTGACTCCACATTATAAGATCAAGAAAAGCTAATGTGTAGGTATACTTATGTCTTACCTAATAACCAAGTTAGTTCACCATTTTAGTGAAGTTATGCATATACAGTTCCACTTGGTTTGAAGACCAAAGAAGAGACATGCGTAGCTCCTTCGTATCTGGCTTTAATATTAGTTATCTTCAAGTCAGGATCACAAATCTGAAAATATACCTGTTATTACAATACAAATATAAAAGTCTTTGGTTATTACCTACCTATTGTAATAAGTCATGATCGTCATGGTTTATGTAAGTAAATTTTAAATAGAGAAACTAATAAGACAGATGGTATAATTATACTTTTATTAATATCTAAGGCACTTACCTACCTACCTACTTATATGTTTAAGAATGAAAAGGTCTGTATATTATTTATTTTCCTTAAATTGTTAGATTTCACTCTAGCTACAGAATTTATACCTACTGCACATATAGGTACATGGTAGGTGTAGGTACCTAGGTAATATAAATTATTAAAATATTGATGTCATGTATACCTACCTAGACAATTAACACATTAATAGATTCGGTGGGTGCTTAGTTAGGTGTAGATAAATTACTTATTATGACAAACTTTGATTTTTTAGTACCTAGGTATTTTGAATCTAAAATTAATAGGTAGATTTCTAATAATAGGGCTTAAATGGGTGGGTACTTACCATTTTATCGATTAAAATCCTTTTCTATTAAAAATTGATGTTCCTCGTCATTTTTGCTGCACAATCAGCGACGTTTTTTTCTAGCAACCTATATCTACGTCGCTGGTTTTGATTTTTGCATTTTGATTTAATTTAATTGGAACGAACTCGCTATTTCACACGACCGTTTCGTTCGTAATTCGTTAACGTCAAGGTTTTGGTGTTCGCTTAAAACTATTCGCTACCGAGCGTTATTGCTTGTCCAAAAGTGTCACTTGGCTAGGTTATCTTCGCCACAGAATACAGTGCACCACGGCTGTTTCGGCAATGGCAAAAATCGGAACTAATTTGGCAGCTAAAGAATAAGGGTCAGTTTCCAATAGGAATATTACTTTAACAAAGAAAGTGGCGCCACCATTTATTCAACCGAGTGCCAAAACCGCCTTGTTGTACTGTACAAGCGTATCGCAGCGAACGAATTTGAACGAAATGACACTTGGCTACCAAATGCACAATTTGTTACGACTAGATCACGTGATAACTGTCAATCCCATACATTTTTTCTGAGCGTATACGCTTAACGTTTGCTTTGTTGCCACTTGTCTAGGCCCCCATGGATTCCTTATTGGTGTTTTTCTTTTAAAACCACAGTGCATAGCGAAACAAAATATACGCCTTTTGAGTTAGTCTTCGGAAAAGTATGTAACCTTCCAAAGAACTTGCAAACAGAAATCGATCCTTTATATAACTATGACAGTTATACTAGAGAACTCAAGTATCGTTTACAACGAGCACAGTCTGACGCACGACGAAATTTAATCCAAGCTAAAGAAAAAAGGAAATTGATTTATGATACAAATAGTAATCCTGTTACTTATCAGGACGGCGATTTAATATTATTAAAGAACCAAGTAGGAAATAAGTTAGATAGTATATACAAAGGTCCTTATAAGGTATTAAGAGATTTGACGTCAAATGTAGAAATTTTGAAAGATAATAAAGTTGTTATTGTGCACAAAAACAACACGAAATTATTTTATAAATAACAATCTGTTATCTGATACTTAATTAAATAAGTAGGTACATTTGCTATGTAACTTAAGTAACCGTTTAATGAATAATATTATGATTGTAATTAAGTAGGTAAAATGTGAAGTTTCCATTACCATTTCTATTTTATTTTATTATGTAACGTTTGTATTAGTTATGATGTAATTTAAGAAATGAAATTATTATGTTGCATTGAAATAAGATAATGTTTAATTTTAGTTCATTTTAGTAAGTAAAGTAAGTAAAGTTTGGTTTGCTTCGACTGTTACGAGTTTGTTCTTTTTGCAGGGAGGGGATGATCCTTTCACTTTTTCAGGGGAGATGAAGTATATTGCACTTTGTAATATACGATTAAGCAATTACCTAAAATTGGAACACACACGTAGCACTCTAAGTAACCAATATTCGAGAACGCTGACTAGACATAAGTTAATTCTATTTTATAATTTTATATTTTATTATTCAATAAACATCTACACACGAAACATGACGTTTTTATCTTAACAAAAAGCATCGTCCAAATAGATAATATTTCACGGCCGTTATATCTTTAGTAGGTATTACTTCCATCCACTTGGTGGTGCGATCGATCATTGTAATGCAATATGTATACTCTTCTGATGGAATATATGGTCCGATTATGTCGATATGAGTGTGGGCAAAACGATCAGCGGGCTGATTATCTAATTAAAAACCACCTAGCGACTGGTTGCAGTTCACAGATGATCGTGATCCATTGCTACTTATTTTTGGGATAAAAAAAACATACCAAAGAAAAGTGGCAATGTATGTCAAATGCAACCGGTCGCTAAATAGTTTCTTTTTAGATAATCAGGGTGCTGATTTTTCGAACTCTCCTAGTAGTGTTATTGTGTGTCTTTGTATTTTACTTCTTTGGCATTCTATGCAGTGTTTCACGAAGTTTGCTACATCGGAATTCATATTAGGCCAAAAGTATCTTTGTGCGATAAGGCGTCTCATAGCAGCTACGCCCGGATGACTCAGAAGGCTTTTACCAAACACCTTGTATACCAAGGCGTTTGGTTATTTGTGTGAAAAGTTGAGATTCAAATTGACGTCCTTGATCGGTTGTTATGGTTACTGGGCAGCCGTATCGGGATACCCAATTTTCGATGAATTTGTTCGCGACCGTTTCGGCCGTTATATCTTTAGTAGGTATTACTTCCATCCACTTGGTGGTGCGATCGATCATTGTAATGCAATATGTATACTCTTCTGATGGAATATATGGTCCGATTATGTCGATATGAGTGTGGGCAAAACGATCAGATTTTTCGAACTCTCCTAGTGGTGTTATTGTGTGTCTTTGTATTTTACTTTTTTGGCATTCTATGCAGTGTTTCACGAAGTTTGCTACATCGGAATTCATATTAGGCCAAAAGTATCTTTGTGCGATAAGGCGTCTCATAGCAGCTACGCCCGGATGACTCAGAAGGCTTTTACCAAGCACCTTGTATACCAAGGCGTTTGGTTATTTGTGTGAAAAGTTGAGATTCAAATTGACGTCCTTGGTCAGTTGTTATGGTTACTGGGCAGCCGTATCGGGATACCCAATTTTCGATGAATTTGTTCGCGACCGTTTCGGCCGTTATATCTTTAGTAGGTATTACTTCCATCCACTTGGTGGTGCGATCTATCATTGTAATGCAATATGTATACTCTTCTGATGGAATATTGGTCCGATTATGTCGATATGAGTGTGGGCAAAACGATCAGATTTTTCGAACTCTCCTAGTGTTGTTATTGTGTGTCTTTGTATTTTACTTTTTTGGCATTCTATGCAGTATTTCACGAAGTTTGCTACATCGGAATTCATATTAGGCCAAAAGTATCTTTGTGCGATAAGGCGTCTCATAGCAGCTACGCCCGGATGACTCAGTGCATGCGTACTTGATAACGCTTTTTCTCGGAACTGTAATGGTATGAACAGGCGAGCTTGCGATGTTGATGTTTCAAATAAGAGTTCGCGATCTGCGTATGGGATGAAAATAGATTTGAATTGAAGTTTTGGATTTGATTTGAGATTATCCAACTCCTTATCTTCGATTTGGCTTTTATATAATTGCTCGTAGTCGAAAACATGAGGTAATTGGATTTAGATGAATAAATAATGAAAAATATTAGAAAAAATCGGCTCACCCGTAGCAACTTAGACGGGTGAGCCGATTTTTTCTAATATTTTTCATTATTTATTCATCTTAATACTGTACATCAGAGCCAACTGGTCGGATGTCCATTTTTGATACTTTACAGGAGAACTAATTTTAACTTTTAAATGTTGATTACTAACTTACACTATTAAGTTTACGAAAAATCTTTATGTGAGTAAAATAACTATTTAATTATGATTGTTTTTTGCTTTACTAGTTCTTCCATACTCCAAGAACGACAACGCAATTCAATCTGAATTATAAAAAAGGAGCAACATCCGACCCTAATAATGAAGGTATTTTCTTATGACATGGTCGGATAATAACATCCGCTGTTTTGGTTCTAAAATACATAAATGATAATCAATAATTTTGGGTCTTATATTAAGATGCGACCAAATGGTTAGAAAAAAAACATGAATTTAGTAAATAGTATGTGAAAATAAGATATTTTGGTCCGGGGATATTTGACCTGCTCTTACAAATACACATCCGACTTTTCATTGAACATTTAAGTTTTGAGACCTAATACAATTTTAAAACAAACGCAGAGAGAAGCAGTTTCAAAACAAAGAAAAATAAAATGTATCGTGTCGCAAAGCTGAAATGGGCTTGGGCTGGCCATATGTGCCGCCGCAGCGATGACAGATGGAGCAAGTGCGTTTTCATTTGGACATCTCGCACTAAAAGAAGCGGAGGCAGACCACCAGCCAGATGGTCTGACGACATATCAAGAGTCGCAGGACCACTCTGGCCTAGACTAACAGAAAACAGGGCTGCTTGGAGGACAATTGGAGAGGCGTATGCTCAACGGTGGGCGGATATGCGCTAAAGAAGAAGAAGATCCCTAGACAAAGTTGATGTGTGTATACAGGAAATTATACTATTTTGTTTACAAAATAGGAAGGTATTAAACGCTTAGGATACTCAATAGCTATTAAAACCTGTTGTCGCGTCGGGTAGGTAGGTACAATTCGAGCGTTCTAAGCGTTAAGTAAGTATACCCAAGATATCCCGGACGTCAGCCTGTACGAGATTAGTATGGCTCTCAAACAGCTGAAAAACAACAAGGCGGCGGGTGACGATGGAATCAATACAGAACTTCTGAGAGCGGGCGGTAAGCCGATACTCAAAGTCCTCCAGAAGCTCTTTAATTCCGTCATCGTCCAGGGCAGAACGCCAAAGACATGGATCATAAGTGAGGTGATCTTGTTCTTTAAAAAGGGTGACAAGTCCCTCTTAAAGAACTATAGACCCATCTTGCTTCTGAGTCATGTCTATAAGTTGTTTTCGAGAGTCCTTACGAATCGTCTCGCTCGCAAGTTCGACGACTTCCAACCTCCCGAACAAGCCGGATTCCGAAAAGGCTTTAGCACCATAGACCACATCCATACGCTGCGGCAGGTTATACAGAAGACTGAGGAGTATAATGAGCCACTTTGCTTGGCGTTCGTGGACTATGAGAAAGCCTTTGATTCGATTGAAACCTGGGCGGTGCTGCAGTCTCTCCAAAGGTGCCAAGTGGACTATAGGTATATCGAGGTGTTGAGGTACTTATACCAAAATGCCACCATGACGATCCGAGTACAGAACCAGAACACAAATCCTATCCAACTGCAGCGTGGTGTAATACAGGGAGACGTTATTTCTCCGAAACTGTTCACAGCTGCGTTGGAGGACATCTTTAAGCTCTTGGACTGGAAAGGACTCGGCATCAACATTAATGGCCAGTACCTAACACACCTTCGTTTTGCCGATGATATAGTCCTTATGGCTGAGACCATGGAAGACCTGAACACAATGCTCGAAGATCTCCGTAGTGCTTCCCAAAGAGTGGGTCTTAGAATGAACATGTATAAGACGAAAATTATGTCAAACGCCCATGTTGTACCCTCTCCAGTTCATGTTGGGAACATTACACTTGAAGTTGTTGACCTTTAGGTATACCTAGGACAGGCAGTCCAGTTAGGTAGGTCCAACTTCGAGAAAGAGATCTCTCGTCGAATCCAACTAGGGTGGGCAGCATTCGGGAAGCTTCGAAAAATCTTCGCGTCCGACTTACCTCAGTGTCTCAAGACGAAAGTCTATGAACAGTGTGTGTTGTCAGTGATGACTTACGGCAGTGAAACGTGGTCGCTAACTATGGGTCTCATAAGGAGGCTCAAGGTCACCCAGAGTGCTATGGAGAGAGCCATGCTCGGCGTTTCCCTACGTGATCGAATCAGAAACGAGGAGATCCGCAGGAGAACTAAAGTAACCGGCATCGCTCGAAGGATTGCTCAGATGAAGTGGCAACGGGCGGGACGGGACACATAGCGAGAAGAACCGATAGCCGTTGGGGCGGAAAGGTTCTGGAATGGCGACCGCGCACCGGACGACGCTCCGTGAAGGTCGCGGGAGGCCAGTGGATGCAGGCAGCGCAGGACCGATCGTCGTGGAGATCCTTAGGGGAGGCCTATACCCAGCAGTAGGTGTCGTGCGGCTGATATGATGAAGCGTTAAATACCTACCTGTTTTATTTAATATTTATATAAAATGCAATACGAAAGCTTTTCAAGTACCTACCAAAGATTGTGTAAAACAATGTACCTACAAAAAGTTAGAACGCCTTAAGTAATGTAAAATGGTATACACACCTTCATTTCTTACATTTTCAGCTTTCCTTAACTCCTGGAATAGACATGAGGATTCATCACATGATAACTCTTGATAACATGAATAATTATTTATTTGCACCAAACTATTCCATCCACGATCGTGCTCGTGAAGCGTATGTTATCGTTTTGTCTCTTTCTAACGCCCATTAAAAATGTGTGTCTGATGTGAACTTCAGACGTTACGCTCTAAAGAAAATTTGAGAAACGATAAATCCTAAATGAACATCAGACCTACTTTTAACTATTATTTCAAGATTACTAGAGGCAAAAAGTCGCAAGTAAACATCAGTTGGTTTGGTTCTGAAGTCATGTGGATATCCGACTTTTTTTTGTAGGCTTAACTTTGTGAATAAAAGAGATAGCGAAATAATGATTATAGAGCCCGAAAGAGGACAAAAAATTAAGTGTGTTCTAGAACAAAAGTCATTTTCGTAAAAATTGGACATCCGACCAGTTGGCTCTGATGTACAGATTATAAAAGTAGCATTGTGAATGCAAAGATCTAAAAGTTTAAAATTTGTAATTGGATTTCTTCTATTCTTGAGAGAAAATCAGCTGCTTGGTTGATTTCTCCTTCGATGTATTCGATTTTATTGCAAAATTGAGCGATAAAATCTAATTGACGAATGCGTCTGGGTGAGCTGAGCTGATTTTTTTTGAGAAAAATGCTAGCGGTTGCGATTCTTCGTTGATTAATTGATGAAGTGCGGCTCCTGCGCACGTGCTAGAGGCTTCGGTCATTAATATTAATTTCGCAGATGGATCAGGGTGGTTAAGCATGACGGCCTCTTCTATCATGGTTTTGCAGCTATTGAATGCTGCGAGTGCTTTTTGTGACCATTGTATTTTGGTTTTGTCTATTTTCTTCGAGTTGTGAAGATATTTTTCCAATGGCGCTTGAGTTTCGGCGGCTTTGGGCAAGCTATTTCTGTAAAAATTAATTAATCCTAGGAAACGTCTTAGTTCGTGAATAGTTTCGGGTTGTTGATAATCTTTGATGGCCTTCACCTTATCTTCGTGCGGCCTAATGCCATCGCAGTTGACTTGAATGTTAAATGGAATGTTAGTTCTGACTTGCCAAATTCGCATTTGCTTGTGTTAATGGTGATGCCATATTTATTAAGGCGTTTGAATACCTCTTCTAGGTCTTTTTCATGTTGCAATTCGTCTTCTGAACAGATTAGGATGTCGTCCAAGTAGACAAAAAGATTTTGATTTGTTTTGTAATCGTGGTTACGATCGGTTGAATCGTGAGTTGGTTCTTGAACTTTTAAGACTTCATTGATGAATCGTTGAAAACTTTGTGCGGCGTTGCGAAGTCCAAAGCTCATTTTTGTGAATTCGAACAAACCAAATGGCGTAATAATAGTGGTTTTTGGTATGTCCTCTGGTGCAATTGATATGTGATGATACGCACGTTTTATGTCAATTTTCGACATAATTTTCTTGCCTTTTAAAATATATGTGAAATCCGTTAATCTTGGGATCGGGTAACGATCAGGTTCGGTGATAGCGTTGAGACGTCGATAATCACCGCACGGCCTAAGCTCTCCATTTTTTTTGTTTACTACGTGGAGCGGATTAGCCCAGGGGCTAGAGGACGGTCTGCATATTCCAAGCTCTACCATCCGTTCGAACTCCTGTTTGGCGGCCTTGTATTTAGCCGGGTTAAGGGGTCGAGCTTTCTCGTGAATAGGTGGACCATTTGTGAAAATATGGTGAGTGACGTCATGTTTCGGGATTTCTTTGAATGATTCTGGCTTCGTGATATCTGGATAACGTGCTAAAACTTTATGATAACGATCTGTGTGATTGACCGCATAGATTGAAGTGAAATCTATGTTTTGTATTGATTTTGCTTTCTTTGCTAAGTTTGTTAAATTGTCTACCAACTTTCTACCTCGTAGATCCACTGTTAGGTGGTTTTCGGCCAGGAAGTCGGCACCGCTAATTGATTTTTCCACATTTGCGAGAATGAATGTCCAGCGAAATGGGCGTCTTAGACCGAGATCTAAGGTTAATGTTTTTTGACCATATGTTGAAATGGGTGTGTCGTTGGCGGCATATAATGAGTAGTCACAGGTCTGTTTGTTGTGGCTTTTGCATGCTAAAACAGAAACATCGGCCCCGGTGTCTATTAAAAAACGTATGCCAGTCTTGAAATCGGTGACGCAAAGGCGATATGATTGATCGATACCGACGCTCGCCAACGTTGGTGTCGTTTCTAGTTTAAAGCTGTAGGTTTCTTGCAGCACTTGTCATCGCCACATTTGTAAGCGGCATCCCCGTAAATAAAATGATAATAACATTTTTAGTTGCTGTCCCCTGGTCTAGCCGTCTGTTCTCGGAACTTATCTTGATTACTATGATTATTGTTATGATAACGGGAACGTGAGCGCGAGCCAGATGGCGACCTTGCATTGAATGTTTGGCGCTTATCGCCACTACGATGCGGTTGCCGCGACTGACGCGGTGCATCGCGGTGCGTATTCTGCAAATTAGCTATCTTTTTATTTACTTCCGCGATGCTAATGGACAAGTTATCTAGGCGCTGGTCGATTGTTTGGGATGTAGATGGTCTATTGATGGCTAATAATGTGTCTGTCGGGCGCGTCGTTTCCATTATTTTGTCGGCTATTGTTGATGTGGCGTCCAGGTCAACATTACATGCCGTGATGACTGCGCGTACCGTATCAGGCAGGCACGCGGTCCATAATAGCCTAATTGTGTCCTCGGGGACCTTGTTTCGCCCGAGTTCGTTCATTTTGCGCAAGAGCTGTGATGGTTTGCTATCTCCCAACGCGATCTCTGTTAACAACTTCTGAAGTTGCTTAGTCTCCGATTCCTCGTATGCCGCTATGAGTCTAGTTTTTAAAGTTTGGTATTTGTTACTATCCGGTGGGTTCTCTAAAATGTCGCTAACCTGCCCTAACTCGTCTCGCCCCAACTTAGCTATAACGAATTGATATAGTTGTAAGTCACCTGCTTTTTGAGGATTTGTAATGGCCTCAAACTGATGAAACCAGCAGTGTGATTCTGTAAGACCTCATTCTAAACTTCGAATCTGAATCCGCGGTGAATTTCTTGATTGGCATTCTATAAACTCGGTTGATAATTCGGATTTACACTAGCGCTGCCCTTGCGAGCGTGTCAGTGAGTTGAACTAAGCTTATTGAGAGATAAAGTATGAGATGACGTAAGAAGTGGCATTCTGTAAGGAAATTCCCCGGTCACTTCGACGCTCACTTCGAACTCGAACCCGCTTCAATGTGTCAGATTATAAGCATCTATTTTACGAGTGAAAATAGAAGAAATCCTTTAAAAATAGTGTTAAAACAATGTTTTTATGTCTCAGTGTTACAAATTAGTACTATAACTATATACTTTGTGGTTAGAAACTACTTTTGAGGTGTTTGTGTAAAGTTTTACATAAGTGATAACAATGGCAAGAATATTTTTGTTGAAATCTTTATTAGAAGAGGCTCATGCTTTGGATAAAAGGTAGAAAGAAAAGCGTCGACAATCTAACCAAATTCGAGATGACGATTATGTAAGCGTATAATAGATTGTCAAAGAAATTAATTGACCACTAGCTAGACTCTAGCTGCGAGAGTATGAGTTACTGCCTCTGATAAAGACCACAAAACGTCGAGGCAAAGGACTCTCAGCTCATGTAAAAGTAAGTGTTTCATTAAAATGTTTTGTTTCAATGTTGTAATTATTTCAATGTTGTAATTATTACTATTTGTATTCAATAATTAAGTAGTCTTTTAAATATATATTTTTTATAATTTTTTTCAGGTAACAGATGCAGATCTAAACATTTTAAATATTGATCCAACATATGGTGGAGCTACTCGTGATAGCTTAATTTTTAACTATGGTGTTATAAAAGCCCACTTAGAGGCATTAACAAATGCTGGTGAAGAAGTTGTTTTGCTCGGTTAGTTAATCCCTCCCTACCCCTACTTCAGAATATGAGCCTAATTAGGTATAAAAACCACATAACTATTTGATACTTATTAATTTTTCAGGTGATTCAGGATATGCTCGGCGCGCCTACCTTATAACGCCAATTAGTCGTGCTGAAATTAATTCCCCAGAAGCTTTCTACATGACCGTCACGGCGCGGCGGCGCCATAATAAGTCTGCAGTGTAAAATTAAACCAAATCCAAACAAATCACCAATGGACTTTCAATAAAACTGTGCTAGTATCCGTTAAAAGTGATAAATTCACAAGTTAAAGCCCCACCCTAAATTTATTTACTGCACACACTGCAGAATCTAACCCTATAATAAGTAGTTGTTTTTGTAAATAGATAAGTATAAAAGACGGAGGTCAACAACCCTTTCCAAGTTTTCTCTCGCTATTTCTTTCTTGGAGAGGCCACCCAAATTGTGAAATGGTTAGATTCAGTAGATTTATATTTTTAGCACATCGGGAAAATTATATCGGGTCATTTTGAACTTACCATCCAAATTTTAAGGATGTGTCCAGTCCATGAAACTAAACAACTTTCTCTAAGAAACATGTGTCAAATATCGTCAGAAAATTTTGGTTATCCCATACTAAATTGATCACGTGATCTCTTTGATTTGTATGAAAAGTCGATTTTTATTTTACATATTTGACCATGTGTTCCTTAGAGAAAATTTTTCAGTATCATGGACTGAACACATCCTCAAAATTTGGATGGTACCTAAGTTCAAAATGACCCGATATAAAATCAAGATGAATAAATAATGAAAAATATTAGAAAAAATCGGCTCACCCGTAGCAACTTAGACGGGATTCGAACCCGCACCCTTAGGAATCCGGCCCAATGCACTACCAATTATGCTACCAAGCCGCTGAGGGATGTGGCGAAATTTTCTAATACTTTCCACGCTTCCGCTGAAGATCAGCGCCATCTCACCAATGTGAAGAGAACTACTTCGACATTCGGTTGTAGCACCTATTGCAGGTGCCAGACAATCAATTAAGGTGAAACAGTACAATTTTAAACTTTTAGATTTTTGCATTCACAATGCTATTTTTATATTAAGATGAATAAATCGATATAAAATCAATCCAAATCCAAACTAATCACCAATGGACATTCAATAAAACCGCTCCTAGCATCCGTTTAAAAGTGTTTTATTTCAATATTTCAGCCTCGGCTGTTACAAGCACTTGTGAATGTTATAGAAGCTACGCCATCGGCTCGCAAACTGGATATTCTGAAACAACAGAAACAATCATAAAAAAACTGGCCAAGTGCGAGTCAGACTCGCGCACGAAGGGTTCCGTACCAAAAAACAGCAAAAAAATCACGTTTGTTGTATGGGAGCCCCCCATAAATATTTATTTTATTCTGTTTATAGCATATGTTATTATAGCAGCAATAGAAATACACGATCTGTGAAAATTTCAACTGTCTACCTGTAGTCGTTATCAATATGGAGCAAAAAACGGCAAAAAAATCACGTTAGTTGTATGGGAGCCCCCCTTAAATATTAATTTTATTCTGTTTTTAGTATATGTTGTTATAGCGGCAACAAAAATACATCATCTGTGAAAATTCAACTGTCTAGCTATCACGGTTCATGAGATACAGCCTGGTGACAGACAGACAGACGGACAGCGGAGACTTAGTAATAGGGTCCCGTTTTTACCCTTTGGGTACGGAACCCTAAAAACCGGCCAAGTGCATGTCGGGCCACGCGCCGTAGGGTTCCGTAGTTACTTTATGCCATACCATAATACCATTATAATTTTTCGTCTTCATAAATAATTTTGTTTTCACATTGTTGGTATGAATGACAAAGTTAGTTAGTTATGCGTTTTTGGGAAATGTGCTATATCTCAAATACTAATTACTACTTATATCTCGTTCAAACCAATTTTCGTTGAAAGTTTTTATTAAGATCTACAGAATCTACCAAGTGTCATTTATTATTGCTGTGACATACGGACGGACAGACGGACAGACAGACAGACATGACGAATCTATAAGGGTTCAGTTTTTTGCCAGTTAGGCTACGGAACCCTAAAAACCGGCCAAGTGCGAGTCGGACTCGCGCACGAAGGGTTCCGTACTATTAGTAGTTACTCGAATAATATAACTTACATAAATTTCCATAGCTGGTGGTTCCTCTGTAGGCGCCTGCCTCTGTCGTTGTTGTGGTACAGGAATCTATGATAAATAAACAGATAAATGCTAGATATGAGTATATCATTAATTAATCACATACAATTATGAATTAAATTTAAATATCATACATTGTCGATATCAGCATCTTGTATTTGTTGCGCTTCATGTTTTACATTATTATGTACTTTTAAAAGAGAGATTGCACAATTCTTGGCCACCACCAGCCAGACAGGATTGATGCAAAAAAAATGTACCTACCTACCTACCTATTGCATTTCTAAATTTCTTACCGGAAATGGCTGTATGCCTAAATGTGCATCTCCTGTGAAAAAGCTTTCACCACCACACAAAGGAACAACCCTTTCTTCAAGCTCTGACAGCTCCACTTCATCCTCCAGTGTTTAGTTAAAAAGTGTTTAAAAATCTTTTGTAATAACAGGGATTATGTTTGCTGTTATAAATTACACATAGGTATATCTATGTTTCAAACTATGTTAAAAACTGCATTTACTTATAATTTATACCTAATCATTGATTGAGTAAAATTAACAATAAGATAAAATTTATGAAACCAAGGAACACACACAAGATTCCAGAAACAAAGATTCGTCGCACATTTGAAGTGGTTCGCTTTGGAGCCGAGGAATGTTAAGTGGTTCTAACGTCTAGTAAAAAAAGAGTTGCTTACCTTGGTCCACTGTTTATAATTTTTGATTGTATTCAGGCGCACGGCTAGTTGCTTCCACTGGCGTCGACTTCGCTCTCTGGCATTTTGAGTCCTCAAGAAACCCTTCACCATGGGAGGGTTTCTTTCCATGAACTCTACCAGAGTTTCTAGCTGAGGTGAGAGGAACGTGTCGTCTCATTTGGACTGAAACATTATTGTTGGATTAGGAAACAAATTAAATAAGTACTTACGTATTTTAATTCATATCGCTTATAAATTTCATAACCACAATATAAACTTACTTCATGATTATTTCACAATTATTTTCGGTACTGAAAGAACGAATAAAATACAAATAACACAACGCACTGTCGCACTCACTCACTATCAAAATATTATTGTGTCTGTCTCTGTCTGACTTTTTTTTTCGTAAGGGAAGTATAGGTTATATTCATGGAGAGTTTTCTGTTTTTTTACTTATTAACTGAATCATTTTTTTTAAATAAAGGAATTTAATGAAAACATCATGAATTAGCTAAAATTCTGTGCCAAAACTCAATAATTGTGTCAAAAAACTGGAATCGATAAAACTCGACTAACATGTTGTTGAGTGTGGCCGTCACTAGTACAACGTTGGTCGCTTCGGAGCTCACTTCACTTCGCAAGTGACGAGGTGATGCTTACAGAATGCAAAATCAAGGTCATTTTGAACCTTATGCGAAGTGAGAGTGAATAGCGAGGTGAGATGCGAGTTGATGTCTGAATTTTACAGAATCGACGTACAGAGCCTTGGTTGTTGTGTCCAAAACTCTGCTACTCTCGAGTTGATGGTGATGGGCATGGCACTGCTCGTGGAGTTGTTGGTTGAAGTGTCCTCAGCATCCACAGTAACTTTTATTTCCGGCATTTTGAATAAGGTTAACGTTCACTGTTCACTTTATTACTTTGTTGAAAAAAAATTGTTTTTGCACTTTCGCGTAGGACTTTGCGAATCCTTTTATCGCGCACGTCGGGTCACCACTTTGGCAAATAAGATGATGTTGGGTTGGGGCGATTGTATGGATGGTTAGGAAGGTGTGCCAAATAATAGGGGATGTTGTCCCTATGTGATGACCCCAAAGGGTATGTAAAATGCGTGTTCAAGTTAAGTGCATTTATTATCGTATGCAACTGAACGTACGTCTTAATGGACTGACTCCATATAACAACTGTGAACCACTACTGACTTAATAACTAAGTACAATTTGCTTATATGCTACTACGTCATGACGGACGTATGCTTATACTATAGGTATGTATCTATATGTAGGTACACTACGCAGTAGGTACGCTACACTAGGAACCGATTTCGGGCTGCCAAATGCCACCCGTGCTTGACAATAAAATATAGTAATAAGTTCTATTTTAAAACTGAATTTACACTATAACGGAAAAGTAAACATTGTTTAAGATTGGAGATGAGAATTGAAAATAAAAAGTCATAAAAAATGTTAGCCTTTCCGTTATTTGTGCAAATTCACTGTTAAAATTGAACTTATTTATACGGGTGGCAACAGTAACTCTAAATTGGTTTCGAACTAGGATGCTTGATCGGCGGGCTGATTATCTAATGAGGATCAGTAATGTTATAGCAAATGCAATAGAAATAGTATCCACGTTATTATTTATGACATAAGAATGATATATCTTTTTGAATTTCTCAAATCGGACCATTACTTACTAATCAAGTATTTTTAAACTTAAATATCTATTTCAAAATGCAGTTTTCACTGAAGGTACAGAATTTATTGTATGCTTTTGACTCGACGCCTTAATGCGAGTAGCTTTAGTAGGTATGTCATGCTCACTTTAAACATTTCTGCGGTGGTGTCGTATGAGGCGGGTCGTTACGTTCCCTCAAATATGGTTGAGCGAAGCGATGGCTGGTTCATGCGTCATGCTCGTGAACGGGTGCTGCCAGTGGGAATGGGTCTGCTTCTGTCTGCTTGTACTAAGGGCGTCGTATATTTATATATATTATTTTTCTGATTAATGTTATCAATATGTATGGCACTTCTTACTCAAATTTTAAATTAATAATTAAACCTTGTTTTCATTTCTAATTTTTTTTTATTGCAATCATTTTGCTTTCTATATTCAGTAGTTTTGTAAGTAAAGGCCTATGAAAAGCTTTAGGATAATAGTTTTCAATTCGGTGCCTTAGGATGGGTAGCTTAAGTATGTCATGCTCTCTTTAATCATTTCTGCGGTGGTGTCGTGTGGGGCGGGTCGTTACGTTCCCTCAAATATGGTTGAGCGAAGCGATGGCTGGTCCATGCGTCATGCTCGTGAACGGGTGCTGCCAGTGGAAAGGGTCTGCTTCTGAGTACCTATCTTAACGCATATTGAATTGTAAGAATTGCATTTTTTTTTAATTATTTTTTATGTCTTGTAACATGTGGTTTTTTTTCTTGGTAAATTTTGCCTACTTAGGTGCACTTTCGAGTAGCAGACTTAGTGATTTCTCAACTAGTTGAAAGTTATTTACTCTCATTACTTAGTAGTATTTAGTTAGTAGTATTTAATTTCAACCTACCTACCCATTGTGTGCAAACTTTTGTTAATTATTGTGATGGAAAATGACCTCACTTTAAATGTGGAGCTCATTTTTCAATGTTGACGACTCTGTATGAAATATACAGGGAGAAAAAAGCAGCCCTTGACGAGTTTCTTGCCGGTTCTTCTCGTTACAAGGTCTCCCGCTTAGGGTTTGCGAACCGATGGCGTAGCTTCTATGACATTCACAAGTGCTTGTAACAGCCTAGACTGAATAAATAATTTTTGAATTTTGAATTTTGAAAAAAAAATTTTTTTTTTAATTTTGAAAAACTGCCCATGATAGATTTGCACTATTGAATATTTTTTTGCATATAGGGATAAGATCTTTGAAATAAAACAGTTTTTTGGAAGCGACATCGCCAAAAAAGAAATAAATTCTAATTTAAAAATAAATTCTGACTACGCAGCATTTTTTCAATATATTATGTCGATCGAACAAAATAAAAAAAGATAAAAAATGCCCTACCTCTTCATACAAAATCACACTTATTTAAAATTATACATATAAATATTAATAATAGGGGTTATTATAAAAAAGGCTGGTGTACGCAGTGACAAAAACCGCAGGGCATGTATGAAAAGATTGATGGATGTGAATGAAGCGAAAGAAGTGTGCAAGGATCGTAGCAGGTGGCGATCCATTCCATAGTCTCTGCCTACCCCCATGGGAAACAGGCGTGAGTGTATGTATATATATATGTATGTATGTAATATTATCGATAAATATCTATAATGTTTATCGATATCAAAAACACCTTCCATCCCTACAAAAGCACGGCACGCGTCACAACGCGTGTTAACACGACGCAGTATGATGCAATCTGATATGGGATTTGGTCGCGTCAGCGACGTGTTATAAGATAAGTACGAGATGACGATCATCAATATTTTACTTTTCATGCTTAAAAATGTACTCTATGGCGATCGATGACTCAAAGATTAGTCTGGCAGAATGCGCCCACTGTCACTGTCAGCTGTCATCAGTGTTGGGAAACGTACAATAATTATTGGATTCGTACAATAATTCGTGATACGAAACTAGACTGTACAATAAAACATAGCTTTCTCATTATTGTACGCTTTTGTACCATATTTTCCGATTTGACACAATATAGGTACAATATCATGGCACATGACACTAAAATTAATAAAGAAACGCATCACCTAGGTACCTACTATTATTCTGTAGCGTCACACCACACTTGTCTTGTCTTATGTCTTTATTAATACCGTAAAGTTGGTAATTCACATTCATTTCTTGCCTGCCAACATTGGCATTGGCAGTTAACTATCAAATCAAGGCATTGGCAGTAGGTAAACATCTTGCCTTCTCCTGTGGAATCATATAAAATATAAATTAAATATATTTAATAAAAAATGAAAAAATAAAACAAAAGATATAATTAAATCATACCTACCTACTCACTAAATAAAATTTGAACTTGAAGTCTTGAAGGTTTGCGATTGTATTGAATGATCCGCTTCAACATTACTTCACTCGAGAAATTATGAGAAAGAAATGAGCAAAATAAGTGGGGCGACTTTAGTTCAGTTGTACTTTGTAAAATCAATCGCATATTAGCGGCCTAACTATAAAAAATTATTGCCTAAAACGTACAATAATTCGAAGTTATTACAGTATGAAGGAATATTTAGAAGATGAAAATATAGAAATATGAATGTTGTAGACAAAAAGTAAACTAAATTAAATCATTAAAATACATAAGTGCAATATAATTTAACAGAAATTAATAAATAAAATAGCTATTTATTTATTTATTAAAAGGAAGTAGTTTTTATTCATTAAGTAAATAACTCCTATTGTAATGAAACAAACATAATTAACTAATTAAGATATAATTAACTTCATTAAGTATAATTTATATAATAATGTTTAAGTAATAATAAATAAGTGTTTGCTATCTATTACTTATTGTTGTGCCCGACAGGGTCCATAGTGATCTAAAATATTATAATTAAGAACTACTGTAACACTGTGGAATGCAATAAATGATTTGAGTATTGAGTATTGAGTATTGACCCAAAATACAATAATTTTTAGCTTGGCAGCACCATAATTTTGCATCCAACATTTCCCAACACTGGCTGTCATCCATCCATCACCAGGGTCTACAGATTGGGCGACATATCGCCAATTGGGCTATCTTTGGGACCGTCGCGGCTACTAAAAATTATGGAATGGCGACTTATCGCCCGTTGGGCGACACGTTTTTCGACTTATTGATATCAGTTTACATAGTTTTCTCTACGTGTTCTCTAGTCTAGTCTTTCTATGCGCGCGGGGTGGGTGAGTAAGTGAACAAACAATCAAACAAAAAGTGCAAATGGGATAAAAAATAATATAAATAATTGTAATTTCAGTGTAATAAAACAGTAGCATGACTCGTTTAAACGTTATTTTTGTTTTTTTTCAAATTGGGCTACTTTGGGCTATCTTTTCATCGCAAGTGGCGACTTGACTAGTTAGGCATCTGGCAACCCTGTCCATCACCCATTTCGAATAATTGACGAAAATAAATGTTTAGACAAACTAAAAATTGTTTGTGTAATTTTTACTTTAGCGTACATACTTAAATTAATGAGTTATTTGGACGGCCAGCTTATGGTAATCCTGATTGATGATTCAGGTTAATTTGTGCCAGCCAATCTATAGATATAGGTAATCAAGACAAGAACTAACTATGGACTACGACTATCTGATTAAGCTGTTGTGTGTTGGAGACTCTGGCGTTGGAAAAACGAGTTTTCTGTATAAATATACTGATGGAGTTTTCCATACTCAGTTCATTTCGACTGTTGGAATTGATTTTAGAGAAAAAACTGTGGTAAGTCTATTGCTACCTACCTCTACTTCTTGTTATACAAAAAACCTTGTGTGGCTTTGCCTTATGAACAAAAAGATATAATCCAACCGTTGTGAAAATGGGATGGAACCTTGCCAAAGTGAGATGTGCACGTTATGTAGGCTATTGGTATTGGTATTGGTGATGGGCTCTTTTTTTTCCACATTTAGACTCCTATTTGGTCCGTTATGCGTGAACACAGCATTGGTGTGGCTAGTCAAGCCATCCCAGCTCCTTCCAGAAGCACAGAAGCCTCCTGGGGCGTTCACAGGCTTCTAGGAGCGACCTCACGTCTTTGAGGATTTCTGCCCGGTGTGCGGCCAACCCCACGCACTCCAGGATCACGTGGGCGGCTGTTTCCTCTGCGTCCAGGCATCCTCTACATAGGGGACTGTCTGTCGCATTCATGATGAATAGTTGTCGGTTTAAGGCAAGGTGACCTGTAAGTGTGCCTACAACTATTCGGAGGTCTGGACGGTTAAGGCTGAGCAGTCTACAGGTCAACCGCGGCGAGACTGCGGTCATTGCCAACTTGGACTGTCTACAGCTTGTTAGATCTACCCATCGAGTATTATGTGCAGCACGAGTACGTAGTCTTACCCATGAGCGCAGTTGGCTGAACGGGAGTGGCAGAATGGGTATGGGTCCTGCCACTGTTGTAGAAGATCCCTTTCTAGCCAGCTCATCGGCGGCGTCGTTCCCGTGTGATCCACTATGCCCTTTAATCCATTGTAGGATTACTTTGTTTTTGGATGCTAAACGATCCAAAACTTGGTGGCATTCGTATACGATACTGGAGTTGATCGTGTTGGCCTCCAGTGCTGTTAGAACGGCCATGCTGTCGGTCAGTATGCGGATGTTTAGTTCCTTCATACCTCTAGACAGGGCCGTGGTAGCGGCATTTATTATTGCAACACATTCGCATTGAAATATCGAACTGTGTTGGCCTAATGCTTGTGATATTTTGATGTTTAGGTCTTGTGAGAATACTCCAGCACCAGTGCCAGTCCCCATCTTGGAGCCGTCCGTATAAATTCGGACTTCATGTATGCCGGAGTAATCTCGGTCACTTTCAAATAACTGTATCTGGTATTTCTTTTCGAAAATGTATTGTTTTGGGATCCTATCGCATGGGGCAGCGATTAGTGGCTCATGTTTCACTAGATTATTCCACAATGTGGAATGAGGACCCTCTCGGTTGTACCACAGACCCAGGTGTTTAAGCCTTATAGCAGCCATGGAGGCTTCCTGTTGTATAAACAGGTCCAGAGGTGTTAGGTCCAGGGCTACTTCTAGGGCGGCTGTGGGGGTAGTTCGCATGCAGCCGGTTATCGCAGAACATGCCAATCTTTGGAATTTCTGCAGCTTGTTGATAACGGTGCTTTGCTCTGTTTTGGACCACCAGGCAACGGCTCCGTATGTGATTATGGGACGTATCACGGTTTTATACAGCCACATTGTTATTTTCGGTGATAGCCCCCAGCTTTTGCCGAGTAGTCTTTTACATTGGCAAAAGATGATGGTGGCTTTGTTTAGTTTCCCTTCGAGATGTCTATTCCAGAGGAGTTTGTTGTCTAGTATCACTCCTAGATACTTGACCTCCTTGCTAAGGGACAGACTGGTGTTAAAAAGTTTAGGTAGTTTAAGATTGCCTAGACTTCGTTTGTTTGTGAACATGATCAACTCCGTCTTTGTTGGGTTCACTGTTAGATTGTGTTTATTGCACCACTGTTCGACGACCTTCAATGCGGACCTCATTCGGTCACATATCACACTCTCAACTCGTCCGCTGATGAGTATGGTCAGGTCGTCTGCATAGCCTACTGTGAGGAAGTTGCGGTCGTTGAGCCAACTAATCAGCTCGTTGACCACAATGTTCCATAAGAGAGGTGAGAGGACACCCCCTTGGGGACATCCTTTAGCTACTACCCCTCTGGTAGTACCATTCACAGTAAATTGTATGGCTCTATCTCTTAACATGCTGTCAATCCACCCGGCAATAGTGGGATCTACACCATGTTTAGAGAGGGCCTGGCTTATGCTGGTAAAATTGGTTTTGTCAAAGGCTCCTTCAATGTCGATGAAGGTGCCTAGTGTTGATATTTGGTGTTTGAGATTGCCTTCTATATAAGAAACCACCTTATGTAGGGCAGACTCTGTTGATTTGCCTGCAGAGTAGGCATGTTGGTTTGGATTTAAGGGGTTCCTGACTAAAGCAGTGCTCCTTATCTCCTTGTCTATTAGTCTCTCCAGCACCTTTAAAAGGAATGATGTGAGGCTAATTGGTCTGAATGATTTAGGTTGAGTGTAGTCTCCTTTGCCGGGTTTAGGAATAAAGACTACTTTGACTTCCCTCCATTTCATGGGAATATAGCGGTGTGCTAGGCAGCTTCTGTAGATGGCTACGAGGTGGTCAATAAGACCGCCGTCGCTCCACCTCATCAGCCCTGGAAAAATTCCATCTAGTCCCGCTGATTTGAATGGGAGGAAGCTGTTGATTGCCCATCTTACTTTCTCCGGGTTGACAACCTTGTGGGCGGTAGTCCAGTCGGTTTCAGCAGGTATGTACTCATCTTTTCCTTCCCATGTTCGACTTTCCGTTATGCGGCAACCGGGGAAGTGAGTGGTCATTAACAGTTCTGAGGTATCATGATCTGTTTTGGTATATGTTCCGTCAGGCTTTTTCAGGAAACCAAGATTGTGTGTTGGTTCGCTGCACAGGATGTTTTTCACTCTGTTAGCCTCGTTGTTGGTTTCAATGTTGGTGCAGTAGCGTCTCCAGCATTCTCTTTTCTTGAGGCGAATACGCTTCCTGTAGTCATATTGGGCTTGTTTATATGCGTCCCAATGGTGCGGTTCCCTCGAGTTCTTTGCTTTGTTGAACAACTTTCTTACCTTGCGGCGTAGTTTCTCCAAGTCAGGTCCCCACCAGTGACACTTGTTGCCTGGCCGGGAGCTGGGAGTAGAAAGTGGGCATGTTTCTTCAAAGCTAGTGGTTAGTGTTGTTGTTATGCGATCAACATGGTTATCAATATCCGCTTTAACCGCGTGAGTTGTAGGTGTGTCCAGACACCTTAGCTTCTCTGCGGTCAGAAGCTCATACTTACGTCGGTCCATCTTGCGTGGATTACGTCTGGGCTTAGGCGGTGTGAGAGTCGTATTTAGGTTGTACTTAACCCAGCGATGATCGGCGCACGACGCCTCATCAGATACATGCCAATCGGAGATGTGATGAGACGCGTGCTCGCTCGCCAGAGTAAGGTCAATGATTGTCTGGGCTCGTGATGTTACGAAAGTCGGTTCAGAGCCCCTGTTGATTAGGTTCATATTAGTCGCGAGTAGAAAAGAAACAAAATCCTCACCTCGCGTGTTGTTTTCCTTGCTGCCCCATAGCACATGATGTGCGTTGGAGTCAACTGATATGATCAGCTCCAGTCCCTCACGCTCGCAGTGTTGCACCAGCGCGGCCAGTTCAGGGGTGGGGATATCCGCGTCGCCCGGCAGGTAGGCGGACGCAATCACCACGTCAGGCAGGCCTGGGGAGGGGTCATTTCGAAGCCTGATGGTGGTTAGGTCTCTGGAACAGAACTCGGTCATTAAGGTTGTGTTTGCGTGTTTAGGTGTGAAGATACATGTACGCGGGTTGTCAGCGGTGGTGTCTAGGAGTAGCTTACCTCCGATGTTGCCTAGACCGCATATTCTGCCCTTCCTAATCCACGGCTCCTGGATTAGGGCTACGGTCTTGGGATTGACCTCCAGCATCCTGCGTAGGTTAGCCGTTGCAGTCTGGCTGTGCTGGAGGTTGGTTTGGAGGACGAGGAGGTTATTGCTGGGGGGTGCTGGCAGCGCCATGGTCGCTGTCTAGCAAGGCCTCCTCGTCTACGTCGCTGTCTCCGCTCTCGTCCTCGTCATCCATAGGGGCATCCCCCATCCCCTCCTCCGGGGGGACTGCCCTGGGGTCCCCTTTGGGCGGATCAGCGACGTCGGTGGTTTGTGGTGGTGGTTGCGGGGTGTTTGCTTGTGCGGTGTGATGTGCTGTGCCGCTGCCTAGGTCACTAGTGACCTCCCCGGGTGCATCGGAGTTCGGCGGGGGCGTACTCGTGTTATCAAAGAAGCGGGCGTAGATGTTACCCAGTTTGTAGTAAACTCTACGCTCGCTTGCCTTGAGTATCTCAACGTCTTCCTCTGGGACACCAAGCACGAGGAACAGGCATTGTTTGTCCTCCTGTTCCTCGGCGTGGTAGACGGCCCAGTTGGAGACGTTAAGATGGGTGTTCTGGCACGTGAGGCGCATGCGTACCCGGTCTAAGGTGTCGTGTGGTCCGTACTGTGGCACCAAGAGCCCCGTTTTTACGCGCTTGGGGATCTCTAGTTGTCGCTTGACAACCAGTTTGGTGCCAGGACGTGGTGATCCGATTCTCGCAGTAGTGCGATGGAGCCACTGGAGCGAGAGGTCATCCTTGCACCAGAATTTAAGGACGCCGTCACTATAGAAGGCGTTTGCCTTAAAAGCTGGTGCGACATATGGATGGCTTGATGGTCTCGGAGAAAAAATCTCGTCGTCCAGCAAACCATCCACCTGCCCCTTGATGACCTCAGCCTGCTCCTTGGTAAGGTCATAATATGGCTCCAGCATGATCGCGACGCTAAGATCGGATTTCAGAGCGTCGGCATATGCGATGGAGCTGGTAGTGGTGGGATGGGGTTTGCTGCGCTTGCCCCCTCCTTGCGGAGTAAAGGAATCGTCGGGGCGATTCCTTTTTACGGGCTTGGCGGGCGTAACGGTATTCCCTTTCCCCCGGTGACCTCGCCTGGCGGGTCTGCGTCGCTCAGGTGCGCTGGCGGCAGCTGGCTTCGAGGCAACAGATGGTGCCCCTTCAGGAGTAGCTTTCTCCTCAGCAGGACTATTGTCCACATGAGGAGTCGGCGCATCACTGTGGGGGGCGTCGTGGGGCTTTGCAGCCCCCTCGGCCGCTTCACGCAGCCTACTACCATCTGCAGCCTGTCGCCGCGCCTTCCTCGCTTCCCTCCGGGCCTCCAGCCGTTTGGCGTTGCGTGACTGGCCAGGCGGGTTGGGTGGTGGGTTGGGTGGTTGGTTGGGTGGTTGTTTGGGCTTCCTCTTCTTAACGACTACTTCGTTCCAACCGGATTCCTCCTGTTGGGGTTCAGAGGTCGTTGGCATTGCTGCCTTCAGAGAGGAGAGGTCCAAACTGTGACTAGCTGGCGGCGCTACACTTGGGTTGTTCACCCGAGGAGCTGCCGGTGTGTTTTGTGGCGCTACACTCGGGTTGTGCACCTGAGGAGCTGCCGGTGTGTTGTGTGGCGCGACACTCTGGTTATTCACCTGAGGTGCAGCCTGGGTGCTGGGCGCGCCGCCTTGGTTTTCACCTTGGGGTGCAGCCTTGGTTTTTTGGGTATCTTTTTGTTTTTTGTTTTTAGATGCCATGTATGTTGTTAGTAGATTCGTCTTTGTTGCTTTCCACCCTCCATGGAGCCCTCAAGTGGGGACGTTGCGGCAAATGGCACACAAACGCCAGAAATACAACAAAGATATAGAGTCCCAATATAGCAGGAGGCAGGCCGAACAGAGCAGGAAGACAAAGTCGTCCCGCCCGTCGTCTACCCCTACCATATCAGGACTCTCGCCTGACAGCCCTCTGACGAGATGTCCCAGCCGATTGACCTATGATGATGGATGGCTAGTCCTAGGCCTCCCGTGTAAGAGGAAATCCGGGCCAAAGTGATGTGTTGTCTCAGGAGTGTTTAAACAGCCTACACTCCATCGACTCAATCACCAGGACACCTTCATCCCCCCGTACGGGTCCCCGCGCACGGCACAAACACGCGGGTGGTTGTTCCCCTCCCCCTCACCATCAGTCATGTTTGATGATGAGGCCGCAAGTACCAACCACATAGTACTCGCAGTAAGGTGTAGAATAGGATGGAAGGATGGGAAAGGTCAGGAAAAGAATTGCGTCTAGCCGTTTTAGTTACGTCTGTTTCAGAGGGAACCAGACCAATAACAGGCAGCAACCTCGAGAAGGATAATCAGCTAGACATGCCATGGGGATCAGCGACTGTTGCGCTCCTCCCATGACCCTTCGCCATGTCTGCTCTCCGGACAGAAGGGCAGACTAGGGTTGGGTCTGCTCTCGGCGATCAGGGCCATGGGACTAAACCCATGAGACCACACCCATCCCCGCCCGTTATGTAGGCTAGCCACAAATATCCAAAAACCAGGTAATGATAACGTTCTTGTCTTCTTGTCAGTGCAGGCGGTTTCCGCAACTCGACGTCTTTTGCGCCTATTTTGCGTCATAACAGAATTATAACGTTATTTTTAGATATAACAATATTTCTTACTTTTTACCGTTAATTTTAAAATTAACGTTATGTCAATAAATAACGTTAATTTAGATAACATTACATTGAAATTAACGTGAAGATAACGTTATTTCTTCCTTTTTTACTGTTAAACTTTAAAATTAACGTTATTCCAATTAATAACATTATTTTTTTAGTGACAATTTTACCTTTTAGGTATATTGTATCGGTAAAGTTTAACGCTAATTTTACTGGTAAAATATTTTCAACATTATTTTTACTGTATTTATTTTATCTTTATTTTTTTAACAGTATTTCAATCCCTGCCAAAAACACTGTCGTGTATCCGAGGTGAGGGAACTTTTGTTGCAGCAACTTCAAGTAAGATAGCAAATAAATATTATTATTTGAATTAACTATTTAACCAATTTTCGATTCATTTTGACAAGGTTCCATCCCATTCTCTTCACGTGCGTATTATATAAACTTTTTAGGAGAAAAGTTGTTGCAACCCCCATCAAATTGTATCTTTAGTGTTTATAGTTAATGCACAGAAATGATTTTGGGTCTAATTGGTGTGAGATGTGATGCGAGGCTACTCCTATTTCTCTTACTGGCTAAAGCGGTATACGTGCCGAGGCTTGTACCTACCTATATTAATTTTCAGATCTACCAGCAGAATGGAAGGCAGCATCGCATACATTTACAGTTATGGGATACAGCAGGGCAGGAAAGGTACATGATTAGTAATTATTATGCAATTTAATTAGGTACTTTGATTACTTTAGTTATCTACATGCTTATTTTTAACTATCGGCTGCCCGCGGTTTCACCCGCGTGGTTCCCGTTCCCGTGGGAATATCGGGATAAAAAATATCCTATGTTTTAATCTAGGCTGTCTACTATCTGTGTGCCAAACTTCAACCAAATCCGTTCAGTAGTTTTTGCGTGATTGAGGAACAAACATCCAAACATCCAAACATCTAAACATCCAAACATCCAAACCCACAAACTTTCACATTTATAATATAAGTAGGATATATTTTAATTACAAACTAAATGATCAATACTAAAAAGTCAGCATTCTGTGTGAAACCAGTCATGGGCGTAGCGAGGACCCCTCCTCCCCCCGGATACTTTGAACCCCCAAATCCCCCCGGATTTGGGGGTTCAAACCCCTCCTTAGTAAAATCCTTTTTTTTGTCAAGTGTTTTGTTAACATACTGACTAACCCCTTCAAAAACCCGCCTTGATGTAGTCTTTTCCCTATTTCAGATTTAGAAGTTTAACAACAGCATTCTACCGTGATGCGATGGGATTTCTTCTGCTGTTTGATTTAACTAATGAAGCTTCATTCCTAGAAGTGAGAAACTGGATTGAACAACTAAAGGTAAGACTTATATTTAAAATGAGGATCAGTAACGATTTTTGTTTAGTGGTTTATCAGAAAGCTTATGCCACCACATGGTTAACTGTAAAGAATTTTTTGCGATATTAATAGAATAAACTCTGTCGGGATTTACACCATGTACCTGTTTATTTTTGAGACTCCGATATTTCGGCGCAGTTGCATGCGCCATGATCACGGAAGAACTGTCGATTGTTGCGTGCGGGTAGATGTTATTGGCAGACGAATCGGTCTACCTTCCGTCTAGTTCTTTTATTACTATGTTCGATACCGGTACCACTGTCTGCAAACTCACTATTCACTCGAATTTGTTCTCGACACACGACACTCACTGTATCTGTACGCGAAACGGCACTTTTTTATTTTTGTTGTTTTTACACAACCGGACTACTGGATTCCAGACACTGGACAATAGACACTGGACACTGGACGATGGAGGTAGACAGAAGCTTAGCATTCCTAGACGTCAAGATTAATGTGCGCGCTGACGGTACACTCAGCCACTCTGTATACAGGAAACCCACACACACAGATCGTTACCTCAAAGCTACTTCGCATCGTCATCCTAGGCACCTAAACTCTGTCGTGGCATCACTAACAAACCGTGCATATGATCTTTGTGATGATGAACACCTGGACAAAGAGTTACAACACGTGCGCCATGTCCTGCAGAGCAATGGATATTCAGGAAAGCTTCCACCTAGACACACGAAAAAGCACCAGTTACAGAGGCAGGATGTAGATAGACAGCCAGTATTTTTGCCATATGTAAAGGGAGTGACAGATAAGGTCTCAAATATTTTGAAAAAGTACGCAATAAAAACTATCTTCACTCCTTTGAAAAAGGTATCGCAATGTCTACGGTCCCCGAAAGATAGTTTTCCTTTGGAGAAACCTGGCGTTTATAAGATCGACTGCAGTTGTGGTAGCTCATATATCGGCCAAACTAAACGCACAATAGCATGCCGTATAAAGGAGCACATAAAAGCGGTCCAAAACAACGATACGCAAAAATCGGCCATTGCTGAACATTTGATTCATTCGGACACAAATCACTGGATCGAGTTACATAACCCCCAGATTATTTCAACAGAACGCCACTACATAGCAAGAATGGTCAGGGAAGCGATTGAAATAACCAAATACAAAAATTTCAATCGTGAGGATGGGTTTAAATTGTCGAGTGTCTGGAATCCAGTAGTCCGGTTGTGTAAAAACAACAAAAATAAAAAAAAGTGCCGTTTCGCGTACAGATACAGTGAGTGTCGTGTGTCGAGAACAAATTCGAGTGAATAGTGAGTTTGCAGACAGTGGTACCGGTATCGAACATAGTAATAAAAGAACTAGACGGAGGGTAGACCGATTCGTCTGCCAATAACATCTACCCGCACGCAACAATCGACAGTTCTTCCGTGATCATGGCGCATGCAACTGCGCCGAAATATCGGAGTCTCAAAAATAAACAGGTACATGGTGTAAATCCCGACAGAGTTTATTCTATTTTTTGCGATATCTTTTAAACTTGAGAAGATATTCGAGCTAAAACATGCTAAACACTGTCATTTCGGGGGCTCCTTATGACGTAATCGTGACGTTACGCGAACCTTATGGCGTACGTGATAAAGCACATATTGCTTTGAGTTTGGCATTTCCTGCAAATCCTTAATAACTCATCCATTTCTAAACGGATTTCAAAAAATCTTTCACTAAGTTTCATAGCAAGTCGAATCAGCAAAATACATTAAATTTTTAGGTATAACTTTAGACAGTTTTTGTAATTGGAAACAACATATACATGAGATTTGTTCAAAATTAAATAGGTTTGTGTTTGCCCTAAGTCGAATTAGTCAGATTGTATCAATAGAGGCTGCTATAACTGCCTATAATGGCTATGTTAACTCAACACTACGCTATGGAGTTATGATCTGGGGTAACTCTGTTGATAGAGATAAGGCATTTGTAATGCAAAAGAAATGTGTTCGAGCTATATTAGGTATAAAACAAACTGATTCGTGTCGTCCATATTTTAGAGATTACAGATTACTTACATTACCTTGTTTGTATATTTTTGATATTTGTTTATTTGTACATCAAAATAAATACTTATTTGAAGAACGTAGTCAAGTATCTAGCCGAAACCTTCGATCAACTATACAATCCTGGAGCAAAACTAACACTTGTATCTAATAATTCCTTTATGATGTGTATTAAAGTTTATAACAAATTACCAGAAGAGTTTAAGAACTTGAAATATTGCAAATTTAAATCCTCAGTTAAAAAATGGCTTGCGAACAAATGTTTTATAGCGTTCAGGAATTTTTAAATTATAAGTAGCTGTTGTGATACGACCGTACTATCGGGAGCTAAATGAAACCCGTGTTCTGCCAGTGAAGTGTAGTTTAATACTAAAATATAAAGAGACAGTACATAGGTAATTAAGTAATAAGTAAGTTTTTTGACAAGAAACTATGTATTTTTGTGTATATGTCTGAAAAGGCAGGATTAAGTGAAACTTTATTATAGACATGTATATCTGTTTATGTGACCTTCAATTCATACACAATAAAGATCTATTCTATTCTATCTATTCTATTCTAGCTATTAATATGATTTTATATTATATAAATAAAACTATAGGATTCAAACCTGTTACTGATCCTCATTATCATTTTAAGATTATATGAACCTTATTTATATGAAGTATTTAAGTATATAAACATTTACTATGTGATTGATGACAAGTGTGTGAAAGATATCTATTTAAAAAGCCATTGTACAGTAGTTTGTTGTGATATCGTCATCATTCTATAATTTTATCATGTTTAACTGTCAAAAGACAATGGATTTTGGCAAATATAAAAACACTATAGTACACCATATCTATGGTGCTTTGGTGGTCTTGCTAGGGGGCTGAGAGCCGTACAATCCTTACTAATATTACTATATTACTTATTACTAATATTATAAATGCGAAAGTCCGTTTGTTTGTTTGTTTATTTGTTTGTTTGTTACGCCTTCACGTCTTAACTACTGAACCGATCATCATGAAATTTTGCATAGACGTTGTTAGGTGTACAGAAAAGGACATGGGGTACCTTTCATCCAGAAAAAACATACAGTTCCCGAGGGATAGCAAAAAAACTGTCCACGCAGACGAAGTCGCGGGCGGCCGCTAGTAACTCATATACTGATACATTTATAGCCTTTATTCAAAGTTAGCATAGTTTTATTATTCATGTTAATAATATCTAAGTATTATGTTTCTAATATTGACAAGTGGCTTTAAATTGTTATCAATAGTGATTCATCTGTGATTCAATTATGTCTGCTTCGCTTTTTTTATTTTATTTTTCATCCATCATAAAGACACGGTAAGTTCATTTTTCTGTTTCATTTTCATTTTGTTATGCAGATGTTCTTTTGCTACTTATAAAATTCAGTTAAACATGCAATATGTTACCATTTAGCTATATTTTTCAGACTCACAGTTTAAGTGATGATCCTGATATCGTACTTTGTGGTCACAAATGTGATCTTCAAGAGAAACGCCTGGTTAATCAAAACCGAGCACGAGAATTTGCCAAGAACTACAACTTGCTGTATTTGGAGACCAGCGCAAAGACTGGTCAAAATGTAGATCGAGCTATAGAAATTCTTCTAGACAAAGTCATGTATAGGTAAGACATTTATTATTATAATTATTATTATTTGTTATGTTATTTTCTAAACTCTCAGTTCAAAACTGGTTATACAGGATCTGCACGGGCGCAACAAGTGACAGATCCCCCTAATTAGTTAATTGATGTTATTATTCTTAATATTATTAACAGGCAAGCAGTTGTTATAACTGATGACGCCTGTATCCTGATATCTATGCGTTTTGTTCACTGTTTATTTTTAAGATATCCGTCCAGTCGATTTTTGAACTGATTTACATTTGAGGCAGTTACAACATCATCCGGAAGCTTATTCCATTCTTTGACAACTCTGTTGTTGATGAAGTTCTTGCATGGGTTGTTATGTGCGATGGTAGTACTTAGCTTGAAACTGTGGCCCCTGAGGTTATGGTTTTCATTACGTTTATACAAGTTGTCAAAATCATGGAGGTCATAATGTCCATTAAGTATTTTATAAGTCTCAATTAGATCTCCACGGTTCCTGCGGTCTTTCAATGTTGTAAGTTTGAGCACATCCAACCATTCCTCATAGGTTCGTCGTTTCAGCGTTCTGGGAATTTTAGTGAAACTTCTCTGCACTTTCTCCAACTGATCGATGTCCTTGACAAAATAGGGACTCCAGACTTGAAATGCGTACTCCAAAATTGGTCTGACATATGTTTTGTAAATCTTTAACATCATTTCAGGAGTCAGGGCTCCAAAAGCTTTTCTGATGAGGTAGATTAGACTTTTGGCTTTTTTTGATATAGAAGAAATATGATCTTCCCACTTCAAATCCTCAGATATCTTCACTCCTAAATCAGTCTGGACTTTGACCCCCGACAGTTGTACATTTTCTAATTTATAAGTCAGGCGAGGATTTCGATTACCTACGTGCAATACAGTGCATTTACCAACTTAACTATCGATTTTCCATCTACTATTTCATAATTGATCTTCTGCACCAATCACAAAATTATAATGATATAAAATATTTCAAAGAACAAGTTTCATAGTCATGTGATCATATATCTAAGTTTAGTTAGTGTGATACCTAATATCAAAATGACAAAAAAAAGAATTAGTTGGACAAAAAATCTTCAAAATTGTGGTAGTTTTATCTCAAAAGTAGCTGAACACTTCAGGACCATGTCAGATCCATGATTCCGCTCATATTGTAGAATTTACTGTCCATACTATCGTTACTGCGGCAAAATTATAAAAAGGTCTTTAATTTCTTGAGGCTGACTGTTCAGTGGTTTTGGTGTTAGAAACAGACATTTTCGTTATTTAAAGGTTAAAACTTGGTTTTATTGCTGTGGATTTTCAGCAATTTAATGTGGCAATACCATGAAAGATGATCATCTGCCATGGTATTGCCACATATACAGGGTGTCCGGGAAGTCATGGATAACCTTTTACCTGTCGATAGGCCACATTGGGATCTACAAATAAAAAAATTATGACCTTAGTAAAAGTCTTATGAAAATTTATACATTTGATCGGTTTTTTTATGCCATTTCTATAAATGAGTGTTTTTTCGATTACGTTTTTTTTATTTTAATCTTGAATCATCATGCTATCGATTGGATATAAGAAAATTACAGATATCCTCTATCAAAGACCCAAAATTTAGGTCCAGACTTAAAATTTTCACCTAAAATTTGTTTTCACCTTACTTTTGATCGGCACTGGTGAAAAAAAAAAATTACAACATGAAGTGTGCAAATTATTTTAAAAACTACTTCATTTCATAAGGATTTTGAAATGGTATAATAATTAATAACTTTTTCTTTTAAACTCTTGTTATTACAATTTTAATCCAAAAGGGTAATTTTTGGCAAGTGTTTGAAATAAAGTTATAATAGCAAAACATGTTTATTTTTAGGTGTGTGGAGGTAAAATTAATTCATTGTTTTTTAATACAGCAATTATTCAAAATGGCGGCCTTCGGTTATAATGCACATTCGGCACCATCTGATGGATGATCTTTTGATTCGGCGTGCATAACCCGCATTGCTGATTTGTTCGGTGGCTGAATTGATTCTCTCTTGCAGCTGGTGTATGCACGTTATGGGAGTTGCATAAACCAGATCCTTCAGAGCGCCCCAGTAAAAAAATCCAAGGGATTGAGATCCGGAGATCTGGGTGGCCACAAAAATGGTCCTAAGGGCCCGATCCAGCGTCGCGGGTTTTGTTCACTTAAGTGCTGCCGTACTGTGCTGCCATGTATTACCAGCTACACTAAATGGTGAGAACTACTTGGAATTTCTCCAAAATGATTTATTCGAGCTACTGTTAGAAGTGCCGCTGGCAACCAGGCAAGGAATGTGGTACCAAAACGACGGGTGCCCAGCTCACTACGCCCGTGATGTACGGCAGCACTTAAGTGAACAATACCCGCGACGCTGGATCGGGCGCTTAGGACCAACTTTGTGGCCACCCAGATCTCCGGATCTCAATCCCTTGGATTTTTTTACTGGGGCGCTCTGAAGGACCTGGTTTACGCAACTCTCATAACGTCCATACACCAGCTGTAAGAGAGAATCAATTCAGCCGCCGAACAAATCAACAATGCGGGCTATGCACGCCGAATCAAAAGATCATTCTTCAGATGGTGTCGAATGTGCATTAGAGCCGTAGGCCGCCATTTTGAACACTTGCTGTAATTTAAAACAATGAATTAATTTTATTTACATGCTATTTACCTCCACACACCTAAAAATAAACATGTTTTGCTATTACAACTTTATTTCAAACACTTGCCAAAAATTACCCTTTTGGATTAAAATTGTAATAACAAGAGTTTAAAAGAAAAAGTTATTAACTATTATACCATTTTAAAATCCTTATGAAATGAAGTAGTTTTTAAAATAATTTGCACACTCCATGTTGTAATTTTTTTTTCACCAGGGCCGATCAAAGGTAAGGTGAAAAAAAATTGTAGGTGAAAATTTTAAGTCTGGACCTAAATTTTAGGTGTTTGATAGAGGATATCTGTAATTTTCTTGTATCCAATTGATAGCAGGATGATTCAAGATTAAAATAAAAAAAACCGTAATCGAAAAAAAAACTCATTTATAGAAATGGCATAAAAAAACCGATCAAAGGTAGAAATTTTCCAAAATTGCATAAAACATCAAAAAACTCGGAAACCATAAGACTTTTACTGAGGTCATAATTTTTTTATTTGTAGATCCCAATGTGGCCTATCAACAGGTAAAAGGTTATCCATGACTTCACGGACACCCTGTATATATTTATTAAATTTATTTACAGAATGGAGAATTCAGTTGAGTATGCTATGCTGTGTGCGACAGGACGACGTAAACAGTCTTTGCAGAAATTGCAAGCAAGCAAAGATCAAAAGCTATGCACTTGTTAATACAGGATTTGAAATTATTGTTGTAATCTGTGATTTGTAATTTATACATACCTATTAGCTTTATTCTTCTACATGCATATTGTAACTATATCTTATTTCGTAATTTTTATAGATCTTAAAATATAAATTATTCTACTATAATTATGTAATGCAAAAGTATTTGGAACCAAAATTTTACCCTGACAGGGCGTTGTCATTAAAAAAAGAGACTGATTTATTCACAAAACATAGTTTATTATTCATTCAAACTTTTTAATAAAAAATATGATAACTTTTAATATCTCATTAATATCAAGATTTATTACGTAAGATACATTTTTTAAACAGAGGGTGTGATTGAGTCATTCTCAAATTGTTAATGCCACTTTATTAAGAGGCCGTACAATGCTGGAAGAAATTTTCATAGTAGGTAGATGTGTACCTACGTACCTAAAAATTATCGAAACTATTGGCACTATCGTTTTTCATGTTAAAACTATTTCTTATTTTGGAATACTGTAATCGCAAAACTAGAGAGTTAGCTAATGTTTTTTTTATTATAGTTTCAAGATTAAAGGTTTATTTTTGGTTGACACATTAGTGAAAAACTACAAAATGGGGGGTCACTTTACATTTTTTTTTTAATTATTATAAGTTCATGTTTCTGTCAATCTCATAGCTGAGTACTATAATCTCAATTTTTTAACCGTTAAATCAAGTAGGTAATACTGTTTGAAATCGTTGTTCAAAAATGTGTATTTGACGTCGCCGTCGTACGGCCCCTTAAGAGATGTGTTATTGACAGATTTCATCTGCACTATGTATTTAATTTTAAACATTTTATATTAATTTTGCGCAAAAGGCATGCAGGGTTTTTATTCTAGTCCAATGAGATGTGCCAGAGATCTGTTTGTTTTGTTACAATTTGCAATTATTTGTAAGAATAACTAAAAATCTTTTTTATTGTTATACACTTTTAAAAATATATTGTTATTGACACATTCCATTAATTAACATGAATCGTAAGATTTTAATCATAATGTTGAAGTTATGAAACGAACATGAGCCCAATTCTTCTAAAAACTTGTTTCTCAAACTGGTATCATATGCTAGTCTTTAGGCATTGTATTTAATTTAAAAGAAGTTTAAGATATCCTGTGATACAAATAATATTCGGTCCGGTAGAAAAAAACTGTTAAAATGTATTAAGCGGAAGCTCTGTTGTTCTAATATACAACGTGTAACAAAAACCCATGAAGCCGGAATATACAGGGACACAGGGACCAACTCTGAAATCGCGAAAAAAAAACTGCTGTTTCATACATTTTGAGTTTTTAATTTTTTTATGAAACAGCAGATTTTTTTCGCGATTTCAGAGTTGGTCCCATAGTAAAAGTTGTTCAGTCTGAAGGTCCCTATCTACCATAATTAGGGCTGCCACCTTTCGACAAGAGCAGACCCGGAGATTTTAGAAAAATCGTTATTTTTTGTTAAATAAATCAAACTTTAGGTAGGTTATTAATAATACCTGTCTAGAAAAATGGCCGCGCAGCGCGATTTTTGGTTAGTTTCATCCACTAATCTAGTAATCTTGCCTGTTAACAGTAAAAAACAGCCGCGCAGCACGATATTTGGTCAGTTTTATCCACTAACCTTGTAATCTTGCCTGTCAAAAGTAAAAAACATCCGCGCAGCGCGATTTTTGGCCAGTTTGAACCACTAACCTTGCCATCTTGCCTGTTAACAGTAAAAAACGGCCGCGCAGCGCGATTTTTGGTCAGTTCCAACCACTAACCTTGTAATCTTGCCTGTTAACAGTAAAAAAGGGCCGCGCAGAGCGTTTTTTGGTCAGTTCCATCCACTAACCTAACCCTGTAATCTTGCCAGTCAAAAGTAAAAAACGGCCGCGCAGCGCGATTTTTGGTCAGTTCCAACGACTAACCTTGCAATCTTGCCTGTTAACAGTCGAAAAAGGGCCGCGCAGCGCGATTTTTGGTCAGTTCCAACCATTAACCTTGTAATCTTGCCTGTCATAGTAAAAAAAACGGCAGCGCAGTGCGATTTTTGCCCTGTCAGATGGTAACACTAGGTACGGTTGACTTTCGCTCGCGCCACCCGGAGACTTCGATGTTAATACCGTAGCCCGGACATCCACTACTCAAACCCGTAGACTCCGGCGGGCTTATTATCTAATTAAAAACCACCTAGCGACTGGTTGCAGTTCACAGATGATCGTGATCCATTGCTACTTCTTTTTGTATTAAATAAAAACATACTAAAGAAAAGTGGCAATGTATGTCAAATGCAACCGGTCGCTAAATAGTTTCTTTTTAGATAATCAGGGTGCGGGTCAAACCCGGAAAGGTGGCAGCCCTAACCATAATTAATATTTGACTTTAGGCGTTTTTTTGCAACACTTTGTATAATCAAGCTTTTTTTATCATGCATATTGAATTTTATGAGATACTTATTCAATTTAAGTGTTACTATGTTTAAGTACTATTTGAACAAGCCCCCTTACAATAGACGATTAAATCAAATGTCGCAGACTTATGTAAATCACAGACTTTGATGCATTGTATGGAATTGACAAGCTTACGGCACGTAATTTTATAGTTTACTGCTTATTTAAAGCTTTAATGGGGATGGCAACGCAAAGCTAATTGTAGATGTCGCTGCGTACGCTTCTACCTGAGACAGTAGACGTTCAGAACAAAATGTATTGGGAAAATAGGTATTTATTTTGTGGTATTTTTTTACCGAAAAGGACCCATTGACTATTCTACAATGCATGTGCGGGAATTGAAAGCCAAATTAAGACGTTTTTATTCTTACAGGATTTAGCAATTTTATTAATATCCAGATTTTCGGAAATTTGTCGTATTACACAAAATTTGATCATTTTAAAGCTATAAAAACGATTTTGAAAGTAAAAGTCCTTTGTTTTGATAGGTCTCGTGGAACAAGCGTACGCAGCGCCATTTTGACAGTTGCCTTCCCCATTGTAAGCATAGCGTTCAAAGTGTTGAAACTCATAGAATGTTGGTCATTTGTGTAGGGGGCAGATACCTTTTTATAGTTATCGCGAGTTTACTAAATGGCCTATTAGTAGTCTTAGTCAAACTGTTAAGATCTGATTTGTAAACTACACAAGAGCAGCTTATACCTACCTTTTAGCTATGTATCCGTCGGCGCGCGATAATTTTTTGCACTAGTGAAATGAATATTTATGAAATATTGACACTACATTTGCGTGCGTAGTCATAACTCGCTAGGTCGCTTCACAGGTTCCGGGCAAGTCCCGATTAACTTAGGTATGAGAAATCGTTTTGTTTTATTTTTAAATGAAACCATATAAATTATAAGTCATTACATTAGTCTACTGATGACTTAGGGGCGTCGCTCGCTAGTAAGTCGGGGCTTGTACAGTCAGTGGCAAGAATCATAAAATCGGGTGGGGATTGCGCGGAACGCGTATTTTGGGTATGCGTTGCGGTGAGGGGCGCGGGCGGCGGGAGAGGGGCGCGCGCTATTGGTCGCTCACAAGAGCACATGCGCGAACTTATCCGCACTCCGTCGAAAATTTTTCATGATTCGTGCCACTGACTGTACTATTATGTATTCTGTGGTCGAGGCGGGTGGCGGCATCGCGGCACGGGCGAGGATTAGTACGTGGAGTCGAGGCGCAGGCGGCTATGCTTCTTTCACAGTCACACATTCTAATTCATTTACCATGTCGCACGAAACGATATGACAAAATTGCAGTGGAGTCGAGGCTAAAGCACACTTGAGCGCCCCCGCCGCCCTGCAACTTGACCTCGCTTCGCCTTCACCTCGCCCGTGCCGCGACTCTAGTATGTGAGCGCAATGACATTTATTCCTAAAGAAAACCAAGCTGCGGCGCCGCCCCGCCGACGCTCATGCGCCCGCGCCTCGACTTCGCCTCGACTGTTGATCGTGTGAGTGTGTGCGACGGCCCTTAAACTCTAGTACCTATCTAAATGTTCAAACAGCACTCAAGCGCAAAGAAACAGACTGATTTTATGTTTTATAAGCACAAACTTTTCCAAATATTAAGTGCTATTTCCTAAGAAAAGTAAGTAAAATAACAAAATCGGTACAATAATTATTGTGGAAAAATAGTTGAGTAAATTTGTTGCCACGTATCTGACTCCAAAATAAAATGTTTGTACTTAATTAAAACAAAGTATGACGCCAAAAATGACAATTAAAATTATAAAATCTAAAATAATACTTAGCTATAACGTTTTATCTACATTTTTAAGTAAGTTTTGTTAAGTAAAACAATGTATACAAAGTTGTATCTGCCAAGTAAAAAATATTGACATTGTTATTTTATAAGCTGTCATTTTTCAAGTCATACTTAATAGTGAGAATCTTGTGATTTTTACTAAATGGATAACGTTTTTTGAGGTATACAATGTAATGTTTGAGGTTTAAAATGTAATGAAATTTTGTACAATTATTAACCCATATCAATATGTGCCATGTCTTTGCGAACATTTAAGTATTTTTTTAAATAAATCTTTTGATAATAATTGCATACCTACATTAACTTGGCTTACATTTTTACCAATACATAACTTGGATTAAAATTTTACCAATATTTACCTATTAAATAATACCTATTATAAACATTCAAACACTCCTTGACCAAATTATACTATTTAAATTTATGAGTAACGTATGGTAAGTCAATTTGAAAACAATTATTTATATTACTTATTGAATGTTTCGTGTGTATTAAAGTGAAATTATCAATATTCAGATTTTTATTTGCAAATGTATCCGGCTTGAAGGACCATTTCCAACAATGAGGGATGTCACAAATTTTTTCCCGCTTGGTGGCGCTACTGCTGCTGGAGACCTTTGTATGGGCATTTACCCCGATTTTCCAATTTATTTTAAATTACTTATATCAATAATGGTTGATACCGATAAATAATTATTATGGCCGTCGCGTCGGATAGTAAATGAATTATAGATTGAAGAAAACTAAAATATGTTAGAAGAAAAATTTATATTTCGAAATGCGCTTCCAACATCCAAAAATGATAGCAAACACATCACTGACCGGATTTTTTTTCTATTTAACTGGACTGGCTGTCTGTATGATTTGTCAGCAAAGTTTTTGTGCCTATTTGAAACGCCTCTAGCGTCTGTCTAAGGAACTAATTCTAAGGAATGATGGTCTCTCTAGACACCAGACTTTAGTACCATGTCCCTCACGCTATTCTCACGCTACGTCCTACAGCGCCAAAATGGCGGAAATCAAATAGGCACAAGAACAGTTTGACAGCAGCCAGTCTAGTGGAATATATAGAAGTCAATGAAACGCATACAAACTTACAAACAACAAAATTACAGGTCTACATCTACACTAGCGCCAAGTTGGCGGTAGTGTGCCTGTGCCGACTGGTGGACGATTTGTGAATCAGAAAAAATATCTTGCCATTGCTAAATTAATTAACGATCGAGTGCAGCCCTTATCATCCTTTTCATAGTGTAGGTAGATAACGATTCTGGCTATAGGCTTTTTAATAAGTACTTGAAGTGTCATGGTAATCAAGCCAATTTTGTTCTGACAGACGATCTATTAAAATTACAATAAAAGACTTATCAGTCATGGCCATAGTTATGGCTGATTGCAAGCACAGATGTAGGTCAGTAGCGTTCGCGTCGGTTCGGAAATACCAAAGACTGGTCTGCAAGATACTCTGAAAATAAGGTTTTGGTTTCATATAAATAAGAGTTACCTATTTAAGAGGCCGGCGGATTGTGAACTTCCTAAACAAACGTTATACCAAAATTTTGCCATTTGAGCATAAATTAACTCTTCTTGTGATGTTATTAGGATTAAGACAGTTTTGTATAGGGTTCTATTAACTAAAAATTCAATGTGTCTTTATTTTGTGCTCCAAACTTTTTGGCTCAGCTTAACATAATCATCCTGTGTTCAATGTTGTTGTTAGAGCTAGAGCTGTTAAAACACTTCCAGTTGTACAGGAAATGTGTTGCGAACATATCGTAGTTATTTAAATTATATGTACTTACGTCATATGAAAACTATTGACATTTAACCAATATAGAAACGCAGCAATAACTACGAAAATTATTGTAGCAGTTAACAACTACGACTTGGCATCTACGAGAAACCAATCGCTACGGATTTTGATAGCCTACTCTACTCATGTGGGTGTGAAACAATATTAACTAGGTACCCACAAAACGCAAAGTAATAAAAACAATAGGAAACAAATATTTCCGATTGTCTTCCTCCAGCGTCGAATGAACATTCATTTACTTTGAAACCCTAAACAAGGAGCGAGGGGTCGAGAGTTCACAAAACTGCAATCATCCACCCTCTGTGAACACGTGATGCGTCGCCTGCAGCACTTTTTATGGTCACGACTGTATCCACACCGGAATATCTACCAAAACACAAACAAAGAGAGCTTAATATCACCTAACGTATATTTGATAAGCTGCAGTGTCGTCGGAATGACTGTCAGCTTATAAACCCTATCGAAACGGCATAGTGTCGAAAGTAGCCCGTGCGGTAGGGGATAAAGAGAGACCCTTCCGCGCAGCCGCGGAAGCGCCCGCCGGTACGTCATACTAGCGTTAATCTCGACTACAGAGTATCTTACAAGCTTTTATTTCTCAGGATTACGCGCTATCATGTGAAAGTTCAATGAACTCGTATATATCTTCCGTGAGTGAACATTGAGGTGATAAGAGTATGTGGTTGATAGGAGGTGGTATACTGGCGTCTGGCTATGTTCATTCCGTTCGGTTTGTTTATGTATTGGAGACAACAGATTGGTGCAGCCGGCTTTAAACGCGTACGAACCTCGCGTGTTTCAGTGAGTCTCGAGGCATGAATGAAGTCAGCGTGGTGCGGTCCGCAGTTTGTCTCGCAAGTGGTTATCGGTTAGAATAGTGAGTGGATCTTGTGTATGTAGTGTTGACATTTGAGGAAAAATTAACAGTGACGATTGAAGTAAAGATTTTAGTAAGATACAGCCCATTGTTTATAATTACGGGTGAGTACGTCTATGTATAAGTATGTAAGGTAGAGTAAGCAGTGTTTACAATCGGCACACATTGAGATCTATTATAAGTAATATACCTACGTAAGTATATTTTGACTCAATGTCAGCACAAGCTTTATTTTGTTTTAAAATATTTTCCAGTAGTTCTGAAATCCAGCGGTAATATTGTTAGTCGGATAGGTATGGGGTAGGAAGGTTTTATCAGTAAACCTAAAGAAAAGTAAAGTTGGCCTTGATTAAAGAAGAGTCAAATGTATATGCTATATATTTTTACATCATACATACATGTAAATATTTCTAAAATAATTTAATCACGGAAATCATAGGTACACACATGTTCGGCAAGCATTGCTTGTCGTGGAACAGTCACGTTAGAAATAACAACAAATCAATTTTGTTGACAGAGAGGAATCGTTAGCATTAGCACAAAAAATAAGGATAGGTAGGTCTAACTAATCTAACCTATCTGGATTAATTTTTTTAAGTTAAGTAATCAGACTTACGTTTTTGGGGAGTTATCGAATGTATATATAATTATGTACTACAAGAGTTCGTGGGTGGAGCTTTTGACAGAGGTTTTAGGTTCGTCGAAGCTCGGCAATTTTATTAGTTCAGTCCATAAACTTAATATTCCACTGGAAAAAATTTCTAAGTCTATGGTTTAGTCATAATATTGTGTAGTAAAATACAAATCTACGTGGATTATTATACACTTCTAAATTTAACATTAGAAATTATTTAGAATATCACATTACTTACATTAATAAGCATTCCCTTTGAAATGATACGCGGAATCTAAATCAAAGAATGTTAATTTTTCACCATTAAAAGATTAAAAAAGATCTGATAGTCTTAAGAATGCTTTTATAAGCTTTACGTTTTGCATTTGAGAACTAAAATCTTTTAGTAGATACTAGTACTCGTAAGTACATTGTCTATGTGGGTATTTACAGTGTCGACATGCCAGGCGATTTGCTGGTCGATTTTAGTCTATTAGCGCTTTTTATCGACAATCGCTTGTAAAAACTAATGGCAAACCTAATTGCAATGAAGTGGTGATTTGGTTTTACAAGCGATTTTCGAAAAACCGCCAGTTCACTAAAAGCGACGAGCAAGTTGCCTGCCAAGTGGTCCCGTGTTGATAACACATAAACTTTGAAGTCACAATTTAGAAGCTCGTGTAGCTAAAGTAGGATTTTTAATTCAAGCCAGTAATTTGACATTTAAAACAGACAGCTATCCTCAGCTCACAGACCATACAAGTACTCTCAGCTAGATCTGAGCAATGGCGCCATTTCATACAATAACTGACAGTTCCAATCGTCGGTTTACCGACAGTCATATTTTAGCACACTCATGATATACTAAGAGGGATGTCGTAACTCTGTAAATTGTCCACCTATTTCCGGGGCTAGCTCTTAGTCCATGACATGTGTTTATGAAAAAGATAAAACGACAGCTCACCACTCTATCAGGCAAGTCCAAAAGTTCTACCTGTTGATTGATAAAGTTTTCATTTTCAGTGGGTACTGGGTACGTAAGTAGTAGAAATAGAAGTTCCTGGGATCGGCTTTTTATAGCCTTAATTTGTTTGATTTCCACAAACGAAGTACCTATCGCTTTATTATCTGTTTGTCCAGCATTACTTGAGTTATTGTTGTAAAGAAACAAAATTACTTATTTTCTATTCTATGAAATAAACCCAATTTCTGTCAATGACGCAATTTCAATGATTCTCGCAAAACTAAATTCACAAATGAGCTCTAATAGGCACATAACACCGCACCGTTCGTTGTGTGTTCATTTCCATTGCACCCAATTAACTCTTATTAACTTTAATTATTCGCGTTTATTTCAGTTTTGTTTGTGCTCTCATAGCCAAATGGGAGATTACTATGTATTTCGCAATACGAATATTTAGCAGTCAACACTGCACTAATTCTCAGGATATTTTGTGCTTGTAACCTTGTAACAATTCGCTTGGAATTATCCATTTTGTTTTAGGTTAATATTACATTAGGAATTCTGTAGCCTGCCAAGATACACAACATTTCATTGCGTTGATTGGAATATTATTAATTATTAAAAATATTGACGTTTTTTTTAAATGTGAACAATTTTTTCATAAGACAATTAGCATGTTGATTTATGTAAAGGGAATATAGGCAGTTTGCCAATGTCTGAAATTTTCAATTAGTGTAGAACTAATGAAAGCAAATAGGAGATTTTACATTCATAACATGACAGGTGATGGAGGGCTGAACATCAAAAAAATCAGTTGCATCTGATACACTCGGAAATGTTGTACCTACCTTTGTATTAGATTTTGAATATTGTGATAACACTTTCCAATTACCTACCTATTAATACCTACTTATTTTTGTTGGAGTTTTTATGTTCATCATTAGTAGTTGTAGGGCAAGTATTCATTTATGTCTTCCTCTGCTTATTGTCACTAGCGGCCGATTCGCTTCGGTGTAAAGTATACCTAGATTTTTTACATAAAGATTACAAATCTTTTATCAAAAATATTTGTCATGCTGTATACGACTCATCAAGTCTCTTGGGGTAAAATATGCAGATTTTGATTTCATCTTGTATTAGCTGGATGCAATAAAAAGAAAAAAGAAAAGCTTGGTCTTCGATACATTTGTAAAGATACTGAAGGTTTTTATTTGAATTCAATGAAGTGGCTTGAAGAACTGCTTAATTAAAATATACTTCCTTAAAAGGGGCGTTAATGATTTCAATTCCATCCTGTATGTGAACTGTGAGTGAGGGAACTCACTCATAAAACGATTCAAGGGACTAAGTAAAGCAACAGGAAAATAATTCACCACTGGCGTAAGTTTGGCCCGCAATCAATCTCTCGCAAGCTGTAGGACGTGCCAAGTGGCGCAAGGATATGTACTGCTCTTGTAAGCACACGTCATAACTCACTATTAACTATCCAACTTTATAGTCAACCTCGTAAACTTCCCACTGAGCACATAGTACGTGAAATCAGTTTCTTAATTTAAAAACAGTTTTTTTATAAAAAGTGTTACAAAATAACCCCTAATGCCGAATATGGTAGGTAGCGACCATCAATAACTGTAGGCCTACCGCCCAAGTAGCGTCGACTTCGCCGTCGGCTTCATTTGACAGATGGTTGTAATACATTGCTTCTTTTCTTTGGAAAGTCTTTATTTGTACCAAAAAAAAAAGTAGTAATGTATCACATCCATCTGTCAAATGAAGCCGACGGCGAAGTCGACGGCACTTGGGCGGTAGGGCCCCTGAAAAACTTTTAGCGTGCTCGCAGACTACAGACTTTCTATCGGCCGACAGTTTAGTCGGGCTCTCAATCAGTATGAAGAAGTATGCAAGTGCGCACACTACAACGATTCGGTATCGGCCGATTCTTTATACAAAACCAACTATCGGGCCAACTATCGGCCGATAGAAAGTCTGTAGTCTGCGGGCACGCTTACTATGGGACCAACTCTGAAATCGCGAAAAAGAAACAGCTGTTTCATTCATTTTGATATTACCGTTATTATTTTTTGTAAAAGTTGTTCAGTTTGATGATGGTCCCTATCTACCATATTGGGCATTAGGGGCTATTTTGCAACACGTTCTATAAAACAAGGGAACAGAAGCTGCTTGAAAAAAAAACTTTTATCCAATGTTAAATTGCATATTTTTGAACTTTATAGTCAACCTTGTAAACTCCAGACGGAGTCTAGATGCGAAATCAGTTCCTCGAAATAAAAGTCGTGTTTTTAAATACATATAACAATAAGGTCATGTTTTATTTCCTCTGTAAAATGCTCTTGACTGAAAATTACAGTTACATGGCAACAGACTTTGTGACAACAACGTTTACTAGATTTCTTCAGCACGAAATAACACTGACGGTTATGTTTAAAAATCTTTTTTGTTTAATATTTCAATTGCCACCACCTATGTTAATAAAGTTTAAAATCCTTTTAAGCACTAAATACTGTGCTCCAGCGATGCAAATTTAAATTTCTAGAACAGTGGACGAAAAGCCAGATTAGCAAGTCAATAGCGCTCATACATTACACATTTTAAGATAGCAACCGTTGCAAAAAATATTTTAAAGTTGAGCTTTTTGAGTGTCCATGATTCGGCTTAAAATGTGATGACTCATTTAAAAAGCACTTCTACTGAAAACTACGTGTGTTTTTTTTAAATAACTGAAGCGAGAAAATGTTCTATGATTTAGGAAAATCTGTGCTCTACATTTAAGGTATGAATTCTGTGGCTCTACTGTCTGTGGCTAAGTTGTAACTTTTTAATGCTCTAAGACCTAAAACGTGCTCAGAGCAAAACCTGAGTTAGGTACCTATTGAAAAAATTAACACAGCAAACATTAGGTCCTTACTTATGAAATTGACGTTTTGTATGGAGAATTTTTCACAAATTGCATTTTCTAGACTAGCATTTTCATAATTTATTTGACAACCGTGAACGCTAAAACGTAACAAAACTTTTATCTACAAAGCTAACTTGGATAATATAACTTATGCGAAAAAAAATAAGTTTAGGCTAAGTTATAACGGATAAAGTAGTCATTTTCGCTAACAAATAAAGGAGTCACCTTCAAGGTATTTTTTTAATGCTAAGAAAATAAAATAGTTGACGACTTAGTCATTATTTAGTGTAATATCCAGCAAACTGATAAATATTATTAAACACTGAAGTTATGAGGTTCTCTGTGTATGAGAAAAAACCGGCCAAGTGCGTGTCGTACTCGCGCACGAAGGGTTCCGTACCAAAAAACGGAAAAAATCACGTTTGTTGTATGGGAGCCCCCCTTAAATATATATTTTATTCAGTTTTTAGTCATTGTTGTTATAGCGGCAACAGAAATACATCATCTGTGAAAGATTCAACTGTCTACCTGTTGTCGTTATTAATATAAAGCAAAAAACGGCAAAAAAATACGTTTGTTGTATGGGAGCCCCCCTTAAATATTTACTTTATTATATTTTTAGTATTTGTTGTTATAGCGGCAACAGAAATACATCATCTATGAAAATTTCAACTGTCTAGCTATCACGGTTCATGAGATACAGCCTGGTGACAGACAGACAGACAGACAGACGGACAGCGGAGGCTTAGTAATAGGGTCCCGTTTTTACCCTTTGGGTACGGAACCCTAAAAACACCAATTTCATAGTTAAGGAACCAATATAAGAAGCAATTTCTCGCAGTAAGCAATTGGAAAAGTTTTTGAAAGTAAACAGTCTGTGAATTAAATGCAACCGCAAAAATGATAGCTTATTTATTCAGAAAAAATAAGAGGAAAATCGAGAAAAAAGTGGTTCCACTTCGATTCTTTTCTTTTGTATACATCTATCAGAAATTACGTAAACAAGAAGATCTTGTAAAACATCTTGATTTTTCTTCACTAATGTAAACAATTTATGGAAAAAATAGGTTAAGGTCAACATTTCCTGCAGTTTGATAACTGGAATGTAAACCAATGGTTGTTTTATGTTTTGTAGACTTACACGTACATACATAGGTACGTAGTAGGTATGACTTCGATATTCTTATTTCATATGTTTTACGTAAACTTAGAAGTTTGATTAATTGTTTCTATTCAATGCTTCAAGGGACCGTAGACCTGGGTATTAAGTGGTTTTGATTTCAATTCGACCTCCACGCGTTCTCGAGGTTAAAGGGTGACAGACAGACAGACAGACAAAAAGGGATCCTATAAGGGTTACTTTTTTTTGAGGTACGGAACCCCTTAAAATCAATTAGATTAGAACTAATTTCACGAATAAAAATCCACAATTAAGTTATTCCCAATAGGGTCTCACTCGGTAAATAGATAAAAAAAACATAAGTACTTCCTTACTTACAAAAAACTAAGAAAGTATAATTTCTTCAAAACATTAAATTTCTTCGATTCATATTTAAAAAAATACCGGCCAAGTGCGAGTCGGACTCGCGCACGAAGGGTTTCGTACCAAAAAACGGCAAAAAATCACGTTGTATAGGAGCTCCACTCAATATTTATTTTATTCTGTTTTTAGTATTTGTTGTTATAGCGGCAACAGAAATACATCATCTGTGAAAATTTCAACTGTCTAGCATCACGGTTCATGAGATTACAGCCTTGTGACAGACAGACAGACAGACGGACAGCGGAGTCTTAGTAATAGGGTCTCGTTTTTATCCTTTGAATACGGAACTCTAAAAAAAGAGAAATCGCGCACTATCAAAAAGATATCTCAAGGATTCTGATAGTCAATGAAATCGGAATTGAAAATCGAGAAAAGATCGCGATATCCAGGGTCAGACGGCTTTACGATCTGGCAATGACGCTGGCAACTGTCCCGCTCTTATCTAGCGCTGACCCAACCCTCTTCATAGTGGACCTACATATTGCATAAATTGGCTGAAGCTTTGACACTTGAATCACTAGATTTTTAAGAGATTTTAGTCGGTCTGTTGATTTTGTTTTTTTTTTGGTTAGGAAAAGATGGAAGAGGCAATGTATAAATGGTAGAGTTTAGTAAATAAAAATCCGGTCAAGAGTGTCTCTTACCATCATAATACATTGCGGTGTAGAATATTGCAGTCTTAAGTTAGCGCCATCTCTTGACCGATAGTGGAACGAATGTAATTTTTGTCGAAGTTTTCTGTAAAAGAATGCTAAATAGCATTCTCTAAATAGAGACATCGATTGTTTTATTGTTACTGTAATATTTACATAAACTTCTATCACACCGAATATCAGATCTCTATGTAAACTTCGGAAATAAGGGGGAAGAAGGGGAACTGTTTTTTTTACATTTTTCATCAAATGTAAAAAAACTATGCGGCACAGAAAGAAAAAAAACTGAGGATGTGCAAACAGCGCTATTTCATAATATGATACCCCAAATATTTTATGCCATAGTTGTTGCAAAAAAATATATAAAATTATTAATTTATTTCTTTTGTATTTGCAAAATAGTTGGGCAATTACTGTCGTCTAAAACTATTAATAATTTTGAGTTGATAGCATTAGTACTAGAAATCCTGCTGTGACAGACGGACAGACAGGCAGACTGAGTCGCACCATAAGGGTTCCTTTTTACCATTTTGGTACGGAGCCCTAAAAACTAAAACTTAGTGATCGTAGTGAAAAGCAGAAATACAACGGCATCGCTACCCACCCAAAGACCATTTATTTACAAGATATTTAGCTCATTCTCAATATGAAAATATTTACCAATATAGAAAAATACATTAATAATAAGCATGCGCTAATCTAGTGATTCAGGCATAAAGTCCTCTTCTCACTGATAACGTAACGTATAATGGGTTAAGTCATCAGCAAAAACGTTGCCAAGCCTTTGAAATTTGTTGCGCTCTGAAATAGTCAGAAATAGTTTACAAAATGGAAATACTTAGGATAGTGTTCACTTGGCATATTGCTGAAGCTCTAATACCTACTAGAGGAATGTTTGACTCTCATCTCCACCGACAATTTGATTATGTACTTAAGTATATTATTATCGTCGAGAAACTTGTTCAGAATTTAACAACACTTGATAAAATTATATTTTACGTAGGTACTTACAACCGATTCCTATATTAATATTTCAAGGGGAATATATAAATGCACTTTAAAAATAATGTAACACACTTTAAAAAGTTTAGCTTCAAAATTTATTGAATGAACTATAAAAATGATGGTTTCCACTATAAATATGCTAAGCTTTAAAATTAATACTTTGCACTATACAATTTAATTGCTTAGCTTTAAAATTAATACTTCGCACCTTACAAATTAATTTTATAACTTTAGCACTGGTAAACAGACGTCTAGGTGTGACAACGAGCGGGCGCAGCGAGAGAGGAACCCAGGAGGAGGTTAGGTTCCATTGTAACCTACAACGCCAGAACCGACCTGATGGCGTATATGCATTATGCCACAAGTTGTTTTCATCTTTCCATCTCATTTCATTTTAACAGTGGTCAGTCTGACATAGTTGGACAGAAACTAAATGGTTTCGGAGTTGGGACCAATGGTTGGGACACAGTTAAAGTGCAAACCATTATTTTTGTAGTGATAATATTAAATTATAGATATATTATTATTTTAAAGTGCAAACCATTATTTTTGTAGTGATAATATTAAATTATAGGTCTATTATTATTTTAAAGTGCTGATATACAATTTTATAGCTGTTTTCATCAAATTTAAAGTGCTATTAAATACGTCCCATATTTCAATAACACATGGTCTTTGCGTTTGATTTGTTGTAGTTATAGATATTTTATCACATACTTCCCTAACTTCTATATTTCTAACTAAGATTTCTAAATAACATTTATTGTAAGACTGTGATTAGTAGGTACCAGTGGCGAAGGGTCCATACAAGCCTATTCCCTTCGGCTTACCTTTTAGAAATCCTACCCCACCGATCCACTATGCAGATCACAACATTTTTGTAGAACGGCTTACCTTTGCCATAATTTCACCCATGCGAAAAATTTTCTATGTCTATGATTTCACCCCTTAAGGTGCCTTAAGTTAGTAGTACATTTCTTTCTATTTACGGGCAGTACTTATTCACAGTCACACTGGTAAATAAGACAGCATATAATGTCTTTGTTTTTCCAAAATTTTACGATTTATTATTGACTGTATCAAATTGGATACCACAGTTGTATCGTAACTTTGTACATATTAATAGGTCGTTACGGTTTTATTACTCTGAGTTACGTAGTCACTGACGCAAGGGACATCTTAAATAGAATTTCATATGAATCCATAATTTTATCGACATATTTATACGAAAGCTGAGAATGATATAGCTTGTAAAAAGTTCGAAATTGTCTGGAATGTAGTGATATCCAATAAACGTTTTTATTGAGCATTCCACACTTCGAGAGAAAATAAAAAACTAATCAAATTGAAAACATTTGGAGATTTCATTATCTTTATTGGCTTGAATAAGTACTTTAAACTTTATGGGCTCTATAATGATTTCATAAAAATGTGAACTAATTTTAAGCAGAATTATCAAAATTAATAAGTAATTCTTAAGTTAAGTCTAAACTATTACAATCTTTTTTTGTGGCATTATTTTGTCAGGAACGTAAAGAACGTTCTTGTAGATTTCGGCAGATCTGGAAATTATAAAAATGCAAATAATTACCATTTGTCGAACTCTTTCAAGTAGTTATGTAGGTTCTATTACGTTTCATAAAAGTAATTTATTTAAATTATTTCACTGTTGGTTTTAAAACGAAACTTTCGCAACTTTAAGTTTCTAGTTAGTAAGTAAAACTATCACTGTCTTATTCAGTGTGCGTTCGTTAAACTAGGGCCAAAGTTAACATGGCGTTAGACTGCGGACTAACGCCATTTTAGCGCAAATCGTATTCAGAGTGACAGTTTAACGTTTAGTCCCACCGTTTAAGGATTAAAAGGTGCATTGTGATTGGTTTACACGCATTAAACCAGGCTTTGTTAGAACAGTCTTGCACCCCAGTTTTGTGCCTTTAGTTGCAGTAGTTCGGCTGTTAGTCCGGTTAACCGAACTAATGCAACTTTTTAGTTGCATTAGTTCGGTTGATTTAAATCACCGTACTGTTGCAACTATTAACTGTTAATAGTTCGGTTGTTAGTCCGGGTTAACCTAACTAATACAACTTTGTAGTAACAGAAATCATTACCCATGGCACTACAGAGCAAGTTGCACTACTATTTTTTAACCGACTTCAACAAATTTAAAGGACGAGGTTGTTAATTCGGTTGTATGGTTTTTATTTATAAATTTTGATTTATTTTATTTTACAATTTTCAATAACTTTTTTCTTTCCTTTGTAATAATACGTCACCAAAGTACCAGGATCTCATAAATATGGAGAAAGTTAATTTCTGTAATTTTCATTATTTTTTAATCTAACAAAAAAAATAACATTTCAGTAGTGCTACACTTAATAGTAGCAACAGTTCGGTCAGTCGATTGAAATCAACCGAACTAATGCAACTTTTTGGTTGCATTAGTTCGGTTGATTTAAATCACCGAACTAATGCAACTAAAAGGTTTCATTAGTTCGGTTAACCGGACTAACAACCGAACTACTGCAACTAAAGGGTTTTGTGAAACAGTCAAAGTTCAGTTACACATTGCAAAAATTAGAAACAAGATATTAAATTTCTTCCAAATAAGTACTTTAAATATCTTTAATCTGTATTAAGCAAATAAACTTATTTCTATTTCTATTCCTATTTCTATTTCTATTATTGAAACCCTAATCCCCCTTGACTACGGTAGAGTTAAAAATCTCACATACATACATCTAAAACACAACACACTCCTTTTTTGGGCAGCCGTGTAAAAAGACGTAAAGCGCTCATTCTGTTTCAGTAATTTAACTTCACCTCACAAGATATTGTTAAACAGTACCATAGTAAAATCAAATAAGTAAGTCGTCTTACTCATTATACGCCCGAACGCGGTTTGTATGTGAGCGCGGCCGTACGTATGCGTCGTCGCACGCACACACTGACACAACTTAAAGGTGATAGCGGTGCGTCAGTCGTGGCTGCGTCGTACTTAATACCGCCCGCGCTCAGCCGCTCACGCACGCTCCGCCGTACATGTACACTACCTACTTACCTCCTTTAAATACAAATTCGTGAAGATGACCTCTAGAAAATATTGCAGTGTTGTTGGATGTCTGAATAGCAGTTTGTCTGATTCGGAATTGTCTTTCTTCGCATTATGGTCGGTATACATTTTGATTAGTGTTTAGTGCGAGTGGCTCGTTTAGTGTTTTGTGTTTAGCAAAAAACACGTGCGGACAGTCTCTGTTTAGTGTTAAGTAATTGTTTTTTGCTAAACACTAAACGAGCCACTCGCACTAAACACTAATCAAAATGTATACCGGCCATTACCTAGCGAACAAGAACGGTGAGTACCTATCTAATCTACTACCCTACTATATCATACGTAGGAACGTACATAATTAAATAATGTGTTAGCTATTACATATCTGAAAGTGTTTAGGAAATACCTAGTTCTGCTCCGAATTTCATTGACCAGAGGCCGTATTACAAGCTCTTAAATCCTGCCAATTTTATAAATTGCTGTAGTGACATCTCTTTCTCGTCGTATAGCAAATAAAAGAGATAGATTGATAGCCAGTCAGAAAACTGCCTGGAAATAAGAGGTTATAATACGGCCCCAGATACCAATTTGTGGTTTGATTTAATAGTTCACTAAGTATGCCCCACCGCGAAAAGAAGGGCCCAATTACTTAAATAGAAATTTGTATAAATCAAACTAAATCTTAGGTAGGTATATAAGCAATAAACTTGAGTAGGTAGGTTGTAGTTGTGGTTGTTGTTAAACATTGTAGACAGCTCCTAGTCTATGTACAAAAATAATAAAAAAAAAATTATAGATCCCTGATGCTTACCCTACAGGGGAAAATTGTTTTACATAAAGATTGCCTACATATGCATTTTGACGATTGAATAAACTATAAGCGACAGCCCTACCACTCAGCCAGTGTTTAGGCTATTATCGCTCGCTCACAGCTCGAGTTGGCCTACTTATTTGATTTTTCTATGACAGTACCTACGTACTTATATTGAAGAATACACGATGTGCGACCCTTGTCCTAACGATACCGTACCCTCGGTACAGCTTTGTTATCAGGGGATTAGCATTTTTTTTCTCTGCAGGGGACATGGGAGGCGTGTGGTAATCCCTCTATATCGCTCTGAGTAACGGCGAGGTGCCCTCATATCGTCAAAATTTGACCATTAATGTAATGGTGCGCCCAATTAAGATTTATGGCTAGTTGATTACGTTTCTGTCAGAAACATAGGGTCGGGACCCCTAGTGTTGCAAGTATCCGAAGAAATGGCTGACCAACTGGCTGTCAGTACACTTGATTGACACACATAAATTATTTACAAAAAAAAAATAAGTTTTTGAACCCAAACAAAGCGGAGTATGCACTCTGGTATAAACACCCATAACTCTGGAAACATTTATGCTTTTGCTAATCACTTAAATTTTTACCCCTATTAGGTAGGGTTGCCAAAACTACTATACACCGTCATTTTGTAGTCGTTTTAATTAACTTAAGGGTGTGTTGTACCAATGAAAATAAACATTTTTGCCCAAGAAACATGGGTCGAAAAACGACAAAAAATTTTGGGTCTCCCATACTAAGTAGACAGCTAAAACATTTTATTAGTATGGGAAAGTCAAATTTTTTTGTCGTTTTTCGACCCATGTTTCTTTGGCAAAAATGTTTAGTTCCGTTAGTAGAACACTCCATTAAGTTAATTAAAACGACTACAAAATGACGGTGTATAATATAGTAGTCTACTATATTTTGGGCCATGCTACTATATACTGTTGGAAAAATATATAGTAGCCAAATCTACTATATTTTGACCATGATTATACATCATTCGTGTGGGTGAAAAAAAAACGATTAGAAACCTCCAAAAATTTACAATATTAAAGGCTACTATATTTTTTATGTGGATACTATATTTTTAGACACCCTTAATGGAAATCGACTATATTCTTCTTAAAATTTTTTGGCAACCCTACTATTAGGGGCTCTACCGCCTAACTTCAACTTTATTGCTATCGCAATCGCTTTTATTTGACAGATAGATGTGACACATTGCTACTTCATTTTGGCACAAATAGTAGCAATGTGTGGCAATGTGTCATCCATCTGTCAAACGAAAGCGAGGCGGTAGAGCCCCATAGAAGGAACACGGTACCTTCCTTAGGCCCAGTATGAACCAAACGGCCAGCCAAAAACATAAAGCTGCCTGTGAATCGCAGATTTTACGCATATTGCCTCGTTTCTCCGCTCCGCGTCAATGGACAGGCAGCCTTATGGTAAACTTGTAGGCATTTCATACGTTGCGTTTTGTAATATTACAAACCAAGTAGAGCCTGTACACAAAGTAGTAGTTGATTATACTAAAATAGTTAAAATATACGTACTAACTTATATGAACTAGATTGTGACTGTGGGCTCTCCTACATTGGGCAAACAAAGAGAAGTATGGACCCGCGTTAAAGAGTATATATACGTACTAACTTATATGAACTAGATTGTGACTGTGGGCTCTCCTACATTGGGCAAACAAAGAGAAGTATGGACCCGCGTTAAAGAGTATATATACGTACTAACTTATATGAACTAGATTGTGACTGTGGGCTCTCCTACATTGGGCAAACAAAGAGAAGTATGGACCCGCGTTAAAGAGTATATATACGTACTAACTTATATGAACTAGATTGTGACTGTGGGCTCTCCTACATTGGGCAAACAAAGAGAAGTATGGACCCGCGTTAAAGAGTATATATACGTACTAACTTATGTGAACTAGATTGTGACTGTGGGCTCTCCTACATTGGGCAAACAAAGAGAAGTATGGACCCGCGTTAAAGAGTATATATACGTACTAACTTATATGAACTAGATTGTGACTGTGGGCTCTCCTACATTGGGCAAACAAAGAGAAGTATGGACCCGCGTTAAAGAGTATATATACGTACTAACTTATATGAACTAGATTGTGACTGTGGGCTCTCCTACATTGGGCAAACAAAGAGAAGTATGGACCCGCGTTAAAGAGCATGTAGCTGACATGAAACATAGGCGCGATAACAAGTCTGCAGTGTGTGATCACGCCTTTGAGGGGCCCAACCATTACATTAGATTTGACAAACCCCAAATCCTTGCTAAGGAACGTAGATTTATTCCCAGAATGCTCCGCGAGGCTATCGAAATAAATAAATATCCTAATTTCAATAGAGATGATGGTTAGAAAATTCCAACAGCTTGGGACCCCATCATTCACAAGCTAAAGCCCCATACACACACTGCAAGATCTAATGATACGGTTAGTTCCTTTTGCAAATAAATTAATAAATATAAAAGACGGAGGTCGGCTTTCCTCTCCAAGTTTTATTTCGCCATTTCTTTCTTGGAGGGGCCTCCCAATTTTGTGAAATGGTGGTAGTTTCAGTAGATTCTCTCTCTTTAGCATTAATTAAATCACAAAATTAACTTAAACCAATTAAAATGATAAAAAAAAATTTTTTAAATATTAATTTCTGAACGTCTTAAAAAATTCATCGCTTGAGGGTATAGAATCACGAGTAGCTTCAGTCCCCCGTGACCACGGCAGCTGCAAAGGTGCCGAAACGTCGCGAAAATAAAAAATTAAACCAAATACCAACTAATTACCAAAGTACTTTCAATAAAACCGCGCTAGTATCCGTTAAAAAGTCTTTTATTTCATGAAATGTGTAATTCATTTTGAGCCTCATATTAAACGCATTATACTAAGTTAACTTTTTACTTAAATATCAGGCCTTAGGCACTGCAACTGTAAGCTGTAAGTAAGTATGAAATAAATGTTTAAATGTACACCATTAAAAGGCGCCTTCTGAGCAATTATGTGGTAGGTAAGCAAACGAAGTAATTTTTCCACCATAAAGCTTACTTGCAGCATTTTTACAGTAATGGTGCGATCACGCTATCTCACCATCGTCGGACAGATTTATTGCGCGAACCATGCCTTATTCCCAACTCGATTTACTTTAAGTAATAGCCTTTTAAAGTTTGAATAAACTTTGCAGGAAATGAATTTGCAAATTATTTCAAACAGATGTGCCGCTAAAAAATATTTGATATGTTTGTTTACTGTTCTGTAAGTGCATTTTAATTTCAAAATGAGCAGACGTACATGTCCTTACTGTAGGGATCTAAAATAGTGAATTTCGGACTATTAATTTTTGATCTCAATTATACTGACAGGTAAATTTTCACATTTAACATAACAACATAAATGGTTTTCAATAGTATTTTAAGATATTTTTGTCAAGATACTTTATATCCTGCAGACACGTTAACTGCCGCAGACACCAGACTAAATTCTATTATTTGAGGAAGATTATTTTGGCAGCTTATTCATTAAAAAAAAAACATTTTTTAATAAACTACACATCACCCATCATAAGTAGAAAAATATATGTGGAAATATGTGTAAGACACATATTTAAGTATAATCCCGGATTTGCCAAATTTTATAAAAACATACAGCTAAGCTATTCGAATGGGTTGTTAAGTAATAGCGATTGTGCCAACCCTGGCAAACTGACATTGTGTTTTACGTTTTAGAATCGCGTGGAGTGTTGCAATTAGCTCTCGGTAAAACCGCCATTTTGAAAAATTATTACTCAAATTTGTTTTTTCTATTAAACGTAACAACTGGCATTTGTTATTTGGGCGTAATTTGGATGCATTAGTTTCATAGCACATTTTTACACGAAATCTACTGCATATTTGGATTTTCTAAATAAGCTAGGTACTGCAATTAATTACTTAATTGTTTAATTTTCCTTGTATGTTTTGTATGATCCTGGTTAAACTATTGTGCACCATGTTACAGACAGCAAAAGCATTGGCTTTCAAATTGTTTCATATTGTCCTAAAATTGCATATACTTAACATATATTGATGAAACTGTAATGTAAGTAAGTACCTGTACCTATATCAATCAATATTAACATAATGTTATACGTTGGCTACAATCTATTAAATAAAGATGTCTCCGTTATCTTATTCATCGCAATTTAAAGCATTTTCAAGTTTTTCAAAACAAAAATAACTTACAATAATTTCACTGTCATAATCAATCGTTTCAAGCACATATTTGTTTTAAAATCCTATATTTTTCTTCCGTGTGTGTACTTTATTGCCCCCAATTTATTAGCTATCACCCAGAAATTTAATTTCGCAATGGTTGTCTGCGAAATAAATTAAAATGGCGTCTGTTAATGGCAGCCAAAAAAGTGTTGGCGGTTTGCCAACGAGAATACAAGTAAGGCAGTGGCGTACGACAGCAAAGACAGGATTACTGACCTGGGGTAAAGAAAGAGCATACGTGCACTTAGTACGAATGGAGGTAGGTCAGGGCGACTATATCGAATTTGACCTTTTTTTTGTAAGAGTTATTTAATGACATGAATGATCAAATAAAAAAAACAAAAACACACAATTATACAATACGCGTTGTAATCCTAAAAAGTGTTTCAAAGTTAGTTAGATAGTGGTCAATTAATAAAATGCTGTAGATGGTAAGTGTAAAATAACGGTCCATGTAAATAAATAAAAATAAAAAACTTTCATGCATTCCACCAATCTAATAATAAATTATTTAAGTTATTTGCTTATGCTTTTCCAAACATTGGAATAAAGTATCTCCCAATTTACATGCACACAGTCGGTACTTACGTACAGTACTTTTCATAGTACCTACGTACCTGGAAATAAATTTAACTTTGCTAGAAATCCTTTGGGTTTCAACTGTCTTTTTTGTTCTTTTTCTTTTTGTGCATTTGCAGAGTATGGACAAAGGAAACTCTGCATTTTACACAGTGATGCAATTTGGTAATTGCTCCAATTCCAATATGTGAGGCAAAATCTTTTAACTTTTTTTTTAAGGAAAGACTTAAACTTATGAGATTTTCTAAATATTTTAAATTAATTGATTGGTGGTTTCTATTGGGTTCTCTAGCTAGAAATCGAAATACTTTTCTGAGAATACTTATTGTTACTTCTACTTCATACCTATTATTGCCTATGCCTTGATAATGTAATGAGTTGTTTCTTCGGTGTTTTATCGTGGTTTTATTGTGCGATGTTAAGTGACTTCCAAAAATTATGATTGTTAACATGACTGTATTTATCGGCTCTATAATAGGACTTTAATTATTTTTTACCATCGCCACTCTAAAAAGTGCGTTTAATTCAACGATAAGAGTGAATAATAAGCTATTGTAGGCGGTCTAGCTCAGTGGGGCGGGCGGATGAGGAAAGAAAGAAGAAGACTGTGATGAGTTTAAAGCCAACGGCGTATATTAGAGTACGTAAACTTCGCGATAGTAAGTAACAAATATAATAGAATTCCTATCGTGATTTGGAGGCGCAATAACCGTACGGCCCGAAAGTACCGTATCTAAACGGAAGCAATCGGGTACGTAAGTGTTATCGGCGTTTTCTACTAAAGCGTCCAAAAGTTCCGTCACCGGAAGCAATCGTACAACGTAGTAGGTCCTAGTCCCTACCCTGAGAAAGGATACAAAACAAATATTCATCAAAGGTCTTAAGGAAATGAAAAAGCGAAACGATACCGCGATGTAGGAGGCTACAGCGCCATCTAGTTAAGACTTTGGGAACTATTCGTTTGTATGAACGTTGTGTTGTGTTGCGGTTGCTACAGGCTCCCCCTCTGGCTCCGAAGACGTCCCGGCGAGGAAGACAGGATAAACGGGCTCCTATTGCTTCGTTTTTGGTGGTCGTCCTCTTGGGCGGCTGGTACTCGCTGCGTCACCTTCTGGTTGCACCTTCTTCGGCCGGCCTCGCTTTCGGATCGGTAAAGCAGGTTGAGGCGGAGGAGCATCACTCGCGCCTTCATAGGGATGGAGGGCAGATGAGTGATATAAACCAATTGGTTTGTTAGGTTCGTTAGGGGATGCTATTTTATAAGAGCTCGGTCCATGATTGCGCAAAATGATGTAAGGTCCATCGCGGCGAGGAGCAAAGGCTTACGCCCATCTACGGCCCAACTTTAAAATACCGTGTACAAACTTTCCATAAAATTTAAAAATCATTATTCAATTTATTATGAATAATGCAATTGGAATTATTATGTAATAAAGTCGCCATCACCAAAACCATTTTAATAACAATTCAAAGATTTTTATGCGAGTGACGTTGCTCGAGGTACGAAAAAATCTCGTAAACAATCGATGCGATATAAAAATCGATACCAACAAAATATATTATTAATTACTAACATTATTTGTAACGGCAATTCTTGTTTGACTGAATATAACTTCAAAAAATATAGTTTTTATTAAAACCAGTGAAATGATAAAATGTTTTTTAGATTATAACAGTCAGTATTGAACAAGATTAAAATCGATTTAGTAATCGATTCCAATAGAACAATGGCAGCACTGTGTACTCGGCTGATCTACTGTCAGTTTGACAATATGGTGACAGTACGACGACGGCAACGTTTGATTGTCGTTTGTTTGTGTTTTGTTGTTTTGTTTTGTATTGGAAGTGTTTTGCAGTGAGTGTGTTTTTTCTCGTGCATCCTTTACTTTTTGACCCATTTTACGCTAATGGACTCCGAGTCTCCGACCCTATCCCGAACTTTGGAGTTAGGCCCCGCTATTTTATATGACGATAATCTGGAATGGAAATGCCCACTTGTCTCTCGCATGCATTGGATTCTGGAAGCAGCTCTGGTTAGTTTGTTCAAAGTAAACAACATTACATTTAGTTAAAATTGACTTCGAGTGACTAAAACGATAAAACAAATGCCTCTGATATGAAAATTGTTGAAATAAATTGTGCCCATACTGACGAAAAAAAAGTCGTTTTATCTAAAAAGAGCGACTTATTTTCTTAACCAACATTCAGTTTATTGAGTTTTTGACATGCCATGCTTTCATTTAATGCACAATTCGTCTGTGTACACCACGATGTACCGTGGGCCGGAACTTCTATAGACCCATGGGCATGGTCCTTTAGCGCAGAACCCTTGAGCAGATTTACTTAATGGATGAGAAGTAACTAAGACGTAATCACCGGGTTTATAAGAAGGACTCGGTCGGCGATTCTTGTCAGCGTATTCTTTTCTTTTTTCTTCGTTCATCTCCTGTATTTCTTTTGCTCTCTTCAGTGTATCAACTAGTAGATGTAATTTTGGAGTAATTTCTGGTATAAAATTTTCGGATATAATTATCTCTTTCAGATCATTTCTACAATCATCAGGAGTGCGGAGGTGGCGACCAAAAGTTAAATAAGCGGGGGAGTATCCCGTTGACGACATTACCGCAGTATTCATGGCAAACCGGATGCTTGCTAATTTATCTGGCCATGACGCATGGCAGTCGCTAACAAATATTGCGAGTTGTACCTTCACGTCTCGGTTACGGCGTTCTACTGGATTTGTTTCAGGGTGGTAAACAGGTGTGAACCCATGGGTAATGTTTAAACAATAGACCAACTGTTGCATTACTCCACTTACAAATTGAGTGCCATTATCGCTTATAAATCGGCGTGGGGTACCATATCGTAATATTATTTCATTGAGTAATACTTTGGCACATTCTTCAGCAGTTGCTTGTTCTATTGCAAACAACTCAAGCCACCTTGTAGCCATGTCTTCAACTATGAAAATCCAACATTTGTTGTCTACAGATTTTGGTAAAGGGCCAAATAAGTCGAAAGCGATAACTTCGAAACGCTGATTAATGGCTGTTGTTTGCAGTAAACCAGCTGGCTTAAGGTTACTTGGTTTGTATCTTTGGCATTCTATGCATTTTTTGATGTAGGCTTCCACTTGCGTTCTCAAACCTTTCCAAGTATATCTTCTAGAAATGCGCTCAATTGTTTTATCCGCACCAAAGTGACCCGCCATAGGATCATCGTGATATGCAACGATTACATTATTTTGTTCGTGTTTAGGTACCACTAACTGATAATCTTCATTACTATTTTCAGGACTGTATCTGTACAGTATTCCATTATTAATTAAATAACCCTTTTGACTCCAGTATCGTGCGTTTTCATCTTGGTTTTCTTCAAAAGCTTGAATTATTTTAAGTATATGGTCATCTTTTAGTTGTTCGTCCCTTATTTCCTTAGCACTTCTTCTAGGTATATCAACAACGACTGTACATACACCACAATCTTCTTTTGTGTCCGCTTCACAACTTGGTCGAGATAGCGCATCTGGAACTACATTAGTTTTGCCCTTTATATATTTGACTGTTATATCGTAGGATTGTAATTGTAAAGCCCATCTTGCGAGGCGACCCATCGGTGATTTTAGTGACACAAGCCACTTAAGAGCTTGGTGGTCTGTTAACACTGTAGTTGATGCCCCTTCAATATAACCTCTAAATTTGTTACAGGCCCACACCACTGCTAACGCTTCCCTTTCCGTCGTGGAGTAGTTTTTCTCTGCTGCAGTTAGCAATCGACTAGCGTACTCTACCGGGTGTTCTTGTTCGCCCTCCCCCTGCACTAAAACAGCACCGATAGCATAGTTGCTTGCGTCCGTCTTTAAAATGAAAGGCTTAGATGCATCGGCTTGAGCGAGGATTGGAGCGGTTGCTAGTGCTTGACAAAGAGTTCGAAAAGCTTTCCTTTGCTCATCGCTCCAAGTCCAGGAAACATTTTTCCTCGTGAGACGAGTTAAAGGCTCAGAAGTTTTAGCGAAATTGGGTACAAATCTTCGGTACCATGAGCACATTTGCAGGAACGACAAGAGATGTTTTAGATTAGAGGGAGGTGGCATTTTGAGAATACAGCTCACTTTGTCAGGATCTACTTCTAGCCCTTGCGGTGTGATATAATGGCCCAAGTATTTCACCTTTGAACAACACCAATTACATTTATCTCTATTAATTGTTAGGTTGTACTCTTTTAAACGATCAAATACATTTTGCAGGTCCTGAAGATGTTGAGTCAGGGTTGGAGACAGTATTATTAAATCATCCAAGTAGGTTAACAGCTTTATGTGGCTAAGTGAAATTCTGAATCTGTCCATCATTCGCTGAAATGTTGCTGGTGCGTTGCGCAAACCGAATGGCATCCTAACAAATTTATATATACCGAACGGTGTTATAAATGCTGTTTTGATTTGGTCTTCCTCCTTAACTTTAATTTGATGGTAACCTGCGCGTAAATCTATTGTCGTCATGAATGGAGTTACTTTGGCATCATGTAGCAGATCATCAATCCGTGGCATTGGGTAAACATCAGGAACAGTTATCTTGTTCAATTGACGGTAATCGATACATAGGCGCAAACCGCCATCCTTCTTATTTATCATTACGACTGGAGCTGACCAAGGTGAAGAGCAATGAACGATTATGTTTTCCTCAATTAATCTCTCAATCTCTTTCTTTAAAATTTCAACTTTCGGTGTAGGTAAGCGGTATGGAGCTACAGATATTGGTGCATTGTTTCCGGTATCTATGGCATGTTCGACTTGCGAAGCTGGTTGATTATTGGGAGAGAATACTTCTTTGTTTTTCTCCAGCAGTTGGCCAAGAAGTAGTTCTACGTCAGTTGACGCTATATCTGTGCTTGGGAACAAACTCGCAGATGTTGGTGATAGCTCTCCAGGATAATCAATTAAGTTCCCCATTGCATCCTTATATAAAGCATCCATTACTGGAGAATAACCATCAAAGAGTTCAGGGCGCTTTCTTTTATTCATTGGTGACAGCTCTATAGGAATTAGTGGTCCATAAGTAGTCGCTTCTTTTTGACAGCTATCAGGTACACATGCCGCTATTGGGAGATCAGCTTCCATTTTATGTTTGTTCACATGTGCCATTGACTGACTCGTAGCATATTCAGTTAAACTAGAGGAAGGATAGTTTGGCTCAGATTGCTTACATAAGCTTGCAACTGTTGGCATAAACTTCGGTGAGACGGTAGGTGTGAAGCTGCTTCGGCCTACCATTTTTTCTCCTATGAGGTCGTATATCTTAGAAGGATCGTCCATAAAGGAGCATGTCATTTGAGCCAAAGTTATCGTTAATAAAGAGTCCTCTATGAAACCTACACCCAATAATGTTTTATTATTTTTCGCCTCTGGTAACACAATAAACGAGGTCATTATGGTTTTACCGTACATGGTAACTGGAGCATTAAAATTCAAAGCAGTTTGTTTCTTTGTTACTCCATCTGCGAGGGTTATCCACATAGTCTCCTCATGGAAAGTATAACCTTTGGTTTCAAGAGCTTTATATAATTTATATGATGCTACGCTAGTTTTAGCGCATGTATCTAAATAAGCCATTCCTTCGTGTCCGTCAATTGAAACAGGAACCGTAGTACGTTGACGAATATCGACTCTCTCTGATCCGAAAGCACAAAATTCCATTTCAGGTTTTTCTTTGTTATTACATTTTCCGCATTGACTACGAACCACGCCGGGTTCGCCACAACCGTAACAGAAATACTTAGACTGCGTGCTTGTCGATGGTAAAGTATCAATCGATTTTCTAGGTGCCATTGACTTCGAAATAGCACTCAATGTCCCTTTATTATTGGGATTACCAACAGGCTCCTCTTTGTAAGGCTTTTTCCTGCATTGCTCGATACTATGCCCAGGTATGCGGCAGTAATTGCATCGTAACTTTTTCTTCGAAAAGTCGCGCTTCATCTCATATGCTATTTCATTATTTGATGTCATATCTTTAAAAAGTTCTTCGACGGCTCGGCTTTTGTTAAGAAGATCTTCGAAGCTTTTAATCGAGTCCCGAGTAACATGCTCACGGATTTTGACATTCAATTGGCCAAAAACCATATCCAGCTGCTGCTGTTCTGTGTGTTCGGGTTTTGGCAGTTGCGAAATGAGCACGCGCTTTTGAGCAATGAAGTTCTCTGTACTTTCATTGTTTTTCTGCTTGATGTTAACGATATCCTGGTAGATGCAAAATGCTGGCTTTTTAGGAGCAAAGGCATGTCTCAATCTTTGTTCGAACTCGGACCAGCTAGTGACTTGGGTTTTAATTCCCTGCCACCAAATTCCAGCATCTCCCTTCAAAATAAGGGGTAAGCTATCTAGCGCATCAGTATCGGAAATTTGTTCCATCTTCTTAAAAATGCTCGCGGCAGCAATAAAAGATTCGACTGCTTCAGTCTGCCTTTTACCGTCAAAGGTCGTATTGCATGTTGTGAAAGATTTCCGATTTCCAGATGTTACGGCAGCTAAAAGCTGCCTAAATTGGTCGTCGCTGAGGCTCATTTTGCTTGTCTTGCCTATTTCTTCGGCACTACTTCGTCGCCTAACCGTAGTTTGCCGACCCGCGCGCGTCACTACAAACTTCGGTGCTACTTTCTTGTTTTTGTCGTTGGGCGCCAGATTGTAGGCGGTCTAGCTCAGTGGGGCGGGCGGATGAGGAAAGAAAGAAGAAGACTGTGATGAGTTTAAAGCCAACGGCGTATATTAGAGTACGTAAACTTCGCGATAGTAAGTAACAAATATAATAGAATTCCTATCGTGATTTGGAGGCGCAATAACCGTACGGCCCGAAAGTAGGGATGTTCGATCCGATCCGATACTTGCGTGGATCGATACAATGCGATACGATCCATTCGATTTTTGTATCGATACAATAGCATTCGATCCTTTGGTGGATCGATACACATGCATAGAGGATCGGATCGAAAGAATCGTATTATGTATATCGTATTTAATAAAGTAATTACTTAGAGAATATTTGAAGTTCAACGGAATATTTACTCAAAATCCATATTACGATATTTAATAAACATTCCTGTAATTACTTGGACACTTTTTGCCAATGTCGCCATATCATATTTCAATGAACTGTCAACTTCGTCATAACTAATTTATTGTTCAGTTTGAGAAGAGAACAATTTTTATTTCGTTAAGATAAGTACGTTTTGTTTGCTTGGACAATGAGCAACTTTTAATTTTGTTTTTGGGTACATAAATTACAGTGTGTTTTTTTAACAGTGATCATATTTCGTGGTGTGGCTTTGACCATCAAACTGGCCAACTTTGTCTATAGGACCAACTTAATCGGAGCAAAAAATGATCAGCTGTTCCATACGTTTTGGTCGAGTAGATACCTATTGATGTTTTCTATGGAACAGCTGAATATATTTTTGATCTGATTAAGTTGGTCCCTAGACAAAGTTGTTCAGTTTGATGGTCTAACTAAGCTATACCACAAAATTAGATCACTGTTAAAAAACACACTGTATTATATTGCCATAATTTTTTAATTTACCATATAAGTACACCGTTATTTTTAAAGTATATCTAAAATGAAAAGGTGTGTTCAGACTGCGTTAATGAACAACTTTTACTAAGAGGCCAACCACGAGATCGCAAAAAAAAATAGCTTTTCCATAGAAACGTACAACATCGACTAGCTAGACTATAATGTATGGAACAGCTGATTTTTTTTTTCGCGATTTCGAGGTTAGCCTCATAGTAAAAGTTGTTCGTTAACGTGGTCTGAACAGTCCTTTTCATTTTAAGATATACAAGGTATTTGGTAAAAGCCTTATAAAGCCGAATATGGTAGATAGGGTCCATCAAACTGAACAACTTTTACTATGGGACCAACTCTGAAATCGCGAAAAAAAATCAGCTGTTTCATACATTTTGATATATTCGTTATTAATTTTTGTATGAAACAGCTGTTTTTTTTCGCGATTTCTGAGTTGGTCCCATAGTAAAAGTTGTTCAATTTGATGGTCTCTATCTACCATATTCGGCTTTATAAGGCTTTTACCAAACACCTTATGTAGTGTATATTAAGTCACTTATTATCATGTTTCTATTAAAGTGATTAAAAATCCGACTTTTCGAAAATATTTAATTCGATACTGGATCGATCCAAAAAAATCGTATCAATTTATTAGGATCGATCCATGGATCGATACAATGGATTACGATCCATTGCGATCCGGAATATCGATACAAGGCACCCGGATCGAACATCCCTACCCGAAAGTACCGTATCTATACGGAAGCAATCGGGTACGTAAGTGTTATCGGCGTTTTCTACTAAAGCGTCCAAAAGTTCCGTCACCGGAAGCAATCGTACAACGTAGTAGGTCCTAGTCCCTACCCTGAGAAAGGATACAAAACAAATATTCATCAAAGGTCTTAAGGAAATGAAAAAGCGAAACGATACCGCGATGTAGGAGGCTACAGCGCCATCTAGTTAAGACTTTGGGAACTATTCGTTTGTATGAACGTTGTGTTGTGTTGCGGTTGCTACACTATTTTATTCACCGAGTGAATAAAAATAATTTGAATTTGGAACAAGCGCGCATCATGAATTAGTACAAAAAAGTACCTATACCTACTGGCTGCTATGGAGCTATTCCATAGAGCCATAGTTACACAATAAAATTAAACGAAAAAAAATATCCCGCCAAATTTAATTAGGTTCTTTTTAGTGTCTTATCTTTGGGTTTTTTTTTATCTATTAGAGGGAGATTGAATTTTCAGTCTTGCATCAGTCCATTTCATCAGTCTGGTACGATATTCGGGCTGAAAAAAAATTCAAAGTCTATGCAGACTGATGAAATGGACTGATGCCAGACTGATCATGCAATCGCTCTCTTGGCGTGGTTGTTTTAAGTATGTCATTGGAAAACTTCTAATTTCACGCATGGGTCGCATGGCTCGGTCATGGGATGGGTGACCAAAAAAGTTTTATCTCGAGCTCCCCCGTTTTAAATGCTCTAACTAAGCCTCCGTGCCTCGGAAGGCGCGTTAAGCAATTGTTCCCGGCTGCATTTGCAGTCGTTAACACTCATCAATCCGCATTGGGCCCGCGTGGTGGGTTATGGCCCATCCTCCCACTCATAAGGAAGGCCTGTGCCCCAGCAGTGTGGGGACATTAAAAATGGCTGATGGTCAACTATAAATACTAAGTATAAAGTATTGTCAGAGGTACCTCTTTGTTTTCTCGCAGTCAATGGTAAAAAGTAGAGTACACAACTCGTGAATAAAAAATTTCATCTCGGTCCTTTGTATCCCTCGCTTCGCTCAGGATTCTACTTTTGAATCCCTCGCTACGCTCGGGATTCAACTCTAGAATCCTTCGCTACTCTCGGGATCCAACTTAGTCCCTCGAACTAAATTTCCTTTTTATTCACTTGTTGTATAATCTACTATTTCTTCTTTTAGACCCGTATTTTATAAACCGCTCCCAACGATAAGAGCTATTTTTGAAGACGTATTTGAGATGCTCTTATAGAAACAGCATCTCAGGTATGATCAATCATCATCTCAAGATAGCTCTTAACGTTGAGAGCAGTTTATAAATATGGGCCTTAATGTTCTTAAAATCATTTCCTAAAGTTCAAAGTATGCCAGAGCATAATTGCCATTGTTTTAATACTCACCGGGTTATAAATACAAGTGTCGGTTCACCGACCAGTTATCTGCTGTAACACAGGGCCCTTTGAGCTCAGATGAGGTTCGTTAAGACCTGAATGAGCTTATTGATCTGCCGGCACGACGTTATAATTGCTACCAAGTGGTATGTGCGCTTTGATCTATTTACGTTAGAGCGTTAAGTTTTTAAATATGTAACGGGATAAGTAATTGAAGATAATGTAAAAGAACATACTTAATAAGAAATCATAAGTAATTTCCTATTGGAAGAAGAAATAATTAAAGAGTAAAATAAGAGAAGGAATATAATAAATAGTAGGTAGTGTCCTGTCTATCAGCCATTTTTAATGTCCCCACTGCTGGGGCACAGGCCTTCCTTATGGGTGGATAAGGAAGACGGGCCATAACCCACCACGAGGGCCCAATGCGGATTTGTGAGTGTTAATGACTGCAAATGCACCCGGGACCAACGGCTTAACGTGCCTTCCGAAGCACGGAGGAGCTCGAGATAATAAATTTTTGGTCACCCATCCTATGAGCGACCCTTGCGAACGTTGCTTAACTTCCGCAATCTTTGGGCCAGGCGCTAAACCACCACAACACCGAGCTTCTCAATGGTAATGTAAGAGAATATAAATATTAGGATAATAATTATAACGTAGAGGTCTATACAAGCCGGTTCCCATCGGCTTACTTTTAGAAATCCCACCCCACATGCAGATTATAACATTTTTGTAGAACGGCTTACCTTCAACATTATTTCGACCCTTGCCCCTGGACTTACTCAAAAGTCAAACTCAAAATAGTCTATTAGATTTAACACAGATGTCTATGTTTCAGTCTCGGATAGCGAAAAGTTCGTTGATTCGACTCCCACCGACGAGTGATTAGTCATTTAGTCATTACACAATATTTTCTCTAATAAACTAATAACTTATTAAAATAGCATCATCAATCGAAATATCTGAAATTTAATCAGATATAAGCATTTTTTAATTGTCAACTTTTCACTTCATCAAGTTAATTTCATCATCACTTCATCACCCGTTCACGTTTCTTTATTCCAGATTACTTGAAACCATCGTTGCAAGTTTATTTACTTACTGGACTTACCAAATCTTCAACGAAATAATTTTAAAGATTGCCAGTTAATTATTTACTTATATTTTTTTAATTATAAATATAGATACTAAACTATTATTTTACATATAACAGCAGAGAACGAGCAAGTTGCTTTACATTCGAAGCACGCAGGAGGTCGAGATAATTAATTTTGGGCGTTTACTAGCATTTCCAAAAGTTTGTTTTGTCTTCAAATGTTGATAATGAAATTTACTTTTTATCATGAAAAGTCAAGTTATGCGGAGAGTGACGCCCACAAATTCAGCCTCTAAGTTCGCCTTTGCTAAGTGTAAGAATTGAGTTTAATGTACTTATGAGTGTAGGTTACCTTATTTGTATGATTTCATTTTTTGGCCTAAGCTTATCTGAAAAGCACATTTCTTTAATATGTCTCCTTTATTACTCTTTTTAATAAACTCTACATTTATTTACTTTTGTTATCTCTAAACAACGAAATAGTGTTTGAATCATTTTGTTCAGATTTAGTGCTTAATTAATACATTCAAAAATTAAAAATCACTGCCAGTAAGGGTAGGTATACCGGTAAGGTATTATCGGCTTGTTGAAGAAATAACATCACAGAATAAGTAATAGTAGGTACTGGAATATTATATAGGTACCTACTTACGTTCAAATATATTCTTTGTGAGATTTTCCTCACACCATAATTTTCCCATAACTAAATATCGGGCGTTAAAACCTTCTCCGTAGTGACGTAAAAAGTTTCATATTAACGCTGAAAGGACAATAAAAACTAAAAGGTCCATGTCTCGTTTTATTTCAGTGGAGGGAGGTTCGCGATAAGCGAATGCATTTAGTTAGACCGGCTATAAATCCACGGGGAGTATGAGAGGGCACGCACAGTTGGTACAGCAGTTATTTTGCGTAACTAAAGTAAACGTATTCTATGTAAAAACTTACAAGAAAATCCAACCCCACCTCTTCTTCTTCTTCTTCTTAACACTGCAGGCTTCTTGTCACTTCAGGCGGTTTCCGCAACTCGACGTCTATTGCGCCTATTTTGCGTCAGAGGATGTGCGGCCGGATTACTCCAGCCAGCCCAGCTCAGCCAGGAACGCTCCAAGGGCTTTCACATTCGTGATCGCTTCCTGGACGCTACCCGGCGAGCCGAGGTATCTCGCCCGGTAAGGGGCCACCCCTCTGCATTCTAGCAGAACGTGGGGCGGCTGTTTCTTCCTCCATGCATCCTCTGCGTAGGGGACTGTCCGTGACACCTAAGTTAAAAAGATGTCTGTTAAATTGTCCATGACCAGTAATAGCACCTGTTACCAGGCGAAGTTGCGGTCTGCACATGCAGTTGTACCAGGGCCCTGGATAGACGAGCGTCCACGCGCGGTAGTGCGAGTTTCGCTTGTCTGCACGAGTCCAGCGAGCTCCAATTCTGTTGGTGTAATGTAATTATATGGTGTGTTCACAGATCTTACTTGCAAACCAGCTTGTCGGGATAGGCGCTATCGGCTCTGGGCCTACAGGCGTCGAACCAGATGCGCGTCTGGCCAGTTCGTCGGCTGCATCGTTTCCCCGTGATCCACTGTGACCTTTGATCCATTGGATAGTAATAGTATTAAGTGCACCGTGTTTAAGGCGTGGTGACACTCAAGTAAAAGGCTCGATGTGATGCGACTGCCCTGGAGAGCCTGTAGGACGGATTTGCTGTCAGAGAGAATTAAGATGTCGCGGTCTTTTACCTCCCTTGTTTCGATTGCCCGAGCGGCCATTATTATGCCCACGCACTCGGCCTGAAAGACCGTGTTGTATGAGCTTAAGGGGAATGCAATTTGTATGTTGAGGTCCTCTGAGAAAACACCCGACCCTGTGCCCGATGAGGTCTACCCCACCCCTAGTCTTCCTTATTTTTCATAAATGCATCTACATGAGGTCTACAAAACAAAAGTAACTTTTACCACCTATACAGAGCAGATGACGCAACTAGTTACAGACTCGACTTGGGCCTTAAACTTAATTAATCCTGAGCTTATTTAAGGCTTTAACATGCCTCAATCCAAGCGGGTCGATCCGTGATGGTGTGAAATCGAACGTAACTCTACTCACTTTGAGTTCATATTAGTGCGCGTTCCAACGCGGCGGTTGCGTTGAGAACTAGCACCGAATTCTCAATTTTTACATGTTTTTATTAAATTTCTTCGCTTTCAAGTTAGTTAAAAAAATCTGTTCAATTAAGATTGAAGGTATTAACATCTCCGATTTTTGTATGTTGGATTTAACATTAACGAATGTTCTGTTTCCGAGAAATTTTGCAAAGAGGACCAGAAACAGGGTCCACGGAATATTTTTTTACATCAAAGTTGGTAACATTTGTACAAATGCTTTCAATTAAATCTATTGTTTATTATTCCAATTTCCAAGTACATTATATATTTTTTCCATGACGTGCGTAATCTTTCAATAATTTGAATTGAATATTGGGATTTGACCCTTCTTAGCGCCTTAAGTAAAAAAAAGTTGTAGGTTTCATGTTCGGTTTTGTTTTCATTTCCATTTAGTTAAATTGTACTTCGCGCAGCAATTGAATAGAATACAAAAAATATTTTTGTACTTACTTTTTTTAATCTGTTAATAATGATTTTCAGCAAAGACGAAATAAAAATGTACAGAGATTAACTACATAAAAGGTATACCAGTTTTTATTGGAAACTGCTAAATGTTTGTCGCAGGCTAATGATATATAGTTAACTATGTATGTGCCTACTTATTTTTCACTAATTTACTTAGATTTTGTTGGCAAAATCATATCAGGCTATGCCATGCCGACTAAGATAATCATGAATATTTTACACTCAAACTGAAATCACCTGAAAAAATGCACGGCAAAAACAAAAACAAACCGTGCACAAAAAAGAGTGTACGGCTAGGTTAAAATCTGTTTTGGCAGTTCGCCAATAATTAATTTTCGGAATCATCATCATATCAGCCGCACGACCGACACCCACTGCTGGGTATAGGCCTCCCCCAAGGATTGATTGAATGAGTATAATTTTCTGAATGCAACTTATTAAATAGTTTAACCTTGAAGAAATATTCGAGTTCACTTCTTTACCCATTTTAAGAAATTGTTTCTAAATAAAAAAAAATAACATGTGCACTTTTTAAAGTAATCTTTGGTTATGGTTTTTCGAAGAACGGATAGGGGCTCGATCGAAATTATAGATCACCCTTCCCATGAGCGATTCTAGCGAAAGAAGCTTAAGAGGGGGTATAAAGTAAATCGCCAGTCTTAGATTTCATTTTAAGGTAGTAATTTATAATGTAATTTTAATTTCCCAAAATATTATACCAATTATGGTCGATGAAAAAACACGAATTCGCGTCTAATTTTAGACTAAAATCTATTTATTTCCAATAGATTGCATAATATAGAGTTGATTTTTGAACACATTTTATCTCACAATCTATTTTTCATTTTCTTAAAAAAAATTATATTTTATAAGTTATTTCGTATTTTGTGATGTTGTGCGGTTTGAGTGTCCCTTTCTCACGCGACATTTTTTAAATATTTTTATTCTTGTTGTTTCGCTTGCTCAAATGAGCTTCTCCGAATGCCACAAATTATGCTTCTCATGGTTCCATCATTATAGTCCGATTCAAACTTTATGACTTCTGTGAACGTCGCGCGAGACGATGCCAATTTATATTTTCTGACGATGCTCAAAAAACAAATTCGATGTGTGTGAGTGAGATGTGGTGGGGCACGGCTACGTGCATAGGGGCTAACTTCACAGCGACCAATAAGATTGAACCGTGTTATACTTATTAGTAATTTGATGCAGTCCCAGGCGACATTTATAAGATACCCATAAACCTAATCTTGAAATATTTGCTTAAAATAAATAGATTCAATTGTTTGTTTCGTACAGAGTACAAAATCGCACGCCCATTTCTGTTTACATTTCCATGAATAATTTTTCATGAAACATTTTTCTAGCATGCTGTAAACGTCGGATGTGTAATGCAAGTTTGTTTATTCACGTTTGCGATGTGGTTGTGTTGCCTCACATTGACCTAAATATACGCACATATTATTATGTCATATTAAAATATAGTTTTAGTATCATTTTGATGGTAAAGCGCATCATATTGCGAAGGTTGGTCCATATTACATAGTAATTCGACTGGATTTATTTCTTTACTGCTTTTTCATAATATTCGCTCGGTTACACACTCTTCTGGGATTTATGGAACAGTTTAACTTCTTTGCTGTTATAAAACAGAGGTGTCGATACGGTCGATCGCGATCGACCCGCGGGCTGATTATCTAATTAAAAACCACCTAGCGACTGGTTGCAGTTCACAGATGATCGTGATCCATTGCTACTTGTTGTTGGGTAAAAAAAATATACCAAAGAAAAGTGGCAATGTATGTCAAATGCAACCGGTCGCTAAATAGTTTCTTTTTAGATAATCAGGGTGCCGGTCGATCGCGAGAGGTTTTGCGGTCGATCGCCAAGGATAACAGATTTGACATTTTTCACCCAATGTAGTTTTACTTATGCAATTTTTTTTCTTGTTAAACATATGGTGGGTCAAAATGTCGATCTCTTAGTCAAAAATTTATGCTAGGTCGATCTCCTTAAGAAAAAGTATGGGCACCCCTGTTATAAAAGTACAAATAAAATTAGTACAAATAAATGACAGTTTAGGAAGCATTTTTAAGTATCATAGATCTTATAGACCAACACACCCATTGGTTGTTATCGATTGATAAGTAATGGTAGCTCCTTCCACACCTTTTTTTGATGCGCAATGATTCTGCTATTTGACTATTTCGTGCTTTTAATCAAGAAGAAAATTTAAAGAAACTATTGTAAAGATTTGCAAGGCTATAGAGAAAAACATTTGTCTGCATTTTCTTTGCAGAAAGTAAGAGCTTTCGTAGTGATGTCGATCGCTACTATCGACAGCTGTCCCCCTACTCAAATGGCCAACCCTATTCGTTTGAACGCTATGCCAACTTTTAAAGCTTAAAATGAGCAATAGACGATTAAAAACATGTCGCAAAGTTGTGTAAATCACAATCACTTTGATGAGGTATTGTATGGACAAGCTTACGGCACGTATATTATAATTTACTGCTTATTTAAAACTTAAATAGTTAGCGTAGCGTTTAAACGGATAGAATGTTGGCCATTTGAGTTGGGGGGCTGGTAGCTTGGAAATAATGCGATATTTTCGATAATTTTAAATCCGATAGCGATAGCCTTAAACTAACTAAGAGTAAACCGATCGATAGTATGAGTCTATAAAATTTTGGGCTTTCGATACTTACCTAATTATTTTACGATAGTCCTGCATTTGTAATACTAGGTTCAATTTCAATTTCAATTTATTGCATTCCACAATGTTATCAAGATGGTAGGTATACATAGAATAACAAAGTACATTGTAGACCCTGAAAAAGGGCACAGCAATTATGTAGAGAGGACGACTTATTATTATTTTTTTTTTTTTAGGTAGGTAATGAAATAGGTGTAACTAATATTATATTTTACGTAATTTGTTCAGTCTTATATATATTATATTTTGCATAATATTATTTGTTTTATTTTAAATCGGAAATCAATAATAATAAGCGAACAAACATAAACAAAAATGAAGTTAATATTAATTTGGTATTATGTCATTTTAATTGTTAATCTTATGATCATATAATTATTTATAATATAATCTTCTCCCATTTACCTAACTAAAGATATTAATTTAAAAAGTAATTTTATTTTCTAATAATTATTTAGTATATCAATCTATCTTTTCATTTAAGTATTCTTGTATTGTATAATAACTTTTTGATATAAGGAAATCTTTTAATTTTTTAATAAATTCTTTTTCATTATTTATATTTTTTAGCGCAGTAGGTAACTTATTATATATATTTACACCCATAACTAAGGGGCTTTTTTTATATAGTTTTAATTTTGAATCGGGTAGCATTAGTCTGTTTGTTGTCTTTTCGCGTAAGGCATATTTTGATGGTAGGTCTCGTCTATTTGTGTAGTTTTCAGGATATTTTTTTACGAATTTACAAATTTCGAATATGTACATGCATGGGACAGTCAAGATTTTTTTAGATTTAAATAAGGGTTTGCAGCTGTCGGTTTGGGGTATGTTTGCTATGATACGCAGGAGTTACTTCTGCTGAATTAGTAGACTCTGTGCGTCAGTGCTGTTTCCCCATAAAATTATCCCATAACTGAGCCATGCATGTGCATATGCGTAATAAGTAGCTATTGCAGTCTTCTCATCAGTACTTCTCTTAATTTCGCGAAGACCATACGAGAATCGGGACAGCTTCATATTTAGATTATGTATGTGGGGCTTCCATGTAATATTCGTGTCTAAGATTAGTCCCAGCAACGAGTGTTCGCTCACTGGTTCCAAAGTGACATTGCCATAGTTCACGTGAATGCTTAAAGGTTCTTTTTGATAGGGATGGAAAGTTAATAATTATGTTTTAGAAATGTTTATTTTTAAATTGTGTTTGTTTAGCCAAGTTGTAATTTGTTCCATAATTATTTTTAGTTTTGCTTTTATATCTATGTTATTTTGACACGAGGTAAGTACAGAAACGTCGTCGGCAAAAAGGATACAGTGTTCATTTATTACTTTGGGCAGTTCGTTTATGTAAATTAAAAACAAAAGGCAGCCAATCACACTACCTTGGGGAATGGATGCGTTTATGATTTTTCTGTCCGACCTAACATTAACGATTTCAGACGTTTTTTCGTTATAATGCTCAATCTCTACTATTTGTTCTCTGTCTTTTAGGTAAGAAGCAATCCATTTGTAACTTTGGCCGCGTATTCCTATACTGTATAATTTGCTTAATAGGATATCATGCCTCACCCTATCATACGCTTTTGACATATCTAATAAGATTCCGACTGCATACTTTTTATTATTTATTAGGTTATATACTTCTTGCATGAATTTGCAAACAGCCAAGATCGTGGAACGTTTTTTTCGAAAACCATTCTGCGCCTCATCTAATATACCATACTTTTCGCAAAACTTATAAATACGCTCAGCCATCGCTTTCTCTAAAATTTTCGAAAACGTACATAAAAGTGCGATGGGTCTGTAATTGTTTAGGATCTGTTTGTCTTCTTTTTTAAAAATTGGTTTTATAAGTGTTTGTTTTAGCATGTCAGGAAACTTTCCCTCATCAAAGGACTTATTTATTAAGATAGCAAGCGGATGGGCCAATTCATCTGCACTCTCTTTTATCAGTGAAGGTGGTAGCTCATCTATACCGCAGCTGTTTTTATTCTTAAGAGTTTTTATATATTTAAGTGTTTCTTTATAATCTACAGGGCTAAGATACATGGTATTCACGGTAGGGTTTAACACTGCGGCATCGCGTGCAAAGTCATCATTTAAGTCTACATTACCCATTGTCGCAAAATACTCGCTGAATGTATTGCAGACCTTCGCGGGATCAGATATTACTGTACTATCTACTTTTAATTGTATATTACACTTTTCTGGTCTTTTCTTTTTATTTGTATTTTCATTTATTATTTGCCACATTGTTTTAATAGTGTTTGTTGATTTTAACATTCTATTTTTATTATTTAGTTTTTTTGCATGAATTATTAGTCTCTTTAGTAGTTTTTCATATGTTTTATAATAACTTTTGATAGTTTTATTTTTAGTTTTCTGTGCAAACATTTTTATTAGCCTTTTATTGCGACATGAAGTTTTTATGCCTAATGTTAACCAGTTTTTCTTTTTGTTTGTTCTCAATTTTACTTTGCGTTTTGGAAAACATAATTCATGTAGTTTAATTAATTTTTCATGAAATATTAAATAGCTGTCATTTATATTTTTAGATTTTTTTAATATGTTATACCAATTTATTTTACTTAAATGATTTTTAAATTTGTTAATATTCTGAACTTTATAAAATCTTTTATTCGTATACCAAATACTTCTTTTGTTTGATATTGAGCTATACGAAACTGTATCGTAGGTCCTGCATGGTCAGAGAACCCTAACTCTACTACTATTTACTTACTACTACAAATAAACCAATAATACTACTGCTATTTTTTATCTAGTGTCCAATATTATAGCTACTTATTACTATTATTGTACAGTCTGTATCAAACTGATTAACAAGTTCAAGTATCGATAGTAGAGCTATCGATAATTTAGCAACACTAACTTTCTCAGAAACCCAATACAAAGGTGTCATAATATAATTAATTGTCCACCTGCGCCATTTCATATAAATGTACCTACCAAGTTACTTATTTCTTTATTAATGCATTTTTGTTGCGGAAAGTGTTCTTGGGATTTTCTTAACGATATTTTCTCTGAATAAATCTTATTCGAATTATATTTTCACAGAACTCAAAGAGTTTATAAAATCACTACATAGTATAGAACTAAGTCGCTTCCCGCTGTCTGTCCATATGTATTCTTAGATCTTTAAAACTACGAAACGGATTTTGATGCGGTTTTTTTTTAAATAGAGTGAGAAAGGTTTATATGTAAAAATACATGGTGTCAAATTCCACACTACACCGAAACGAAGCGAGGGCGGGTCGCTAGATATATATAAATTATTCTGCGTTAGGTATTGTCTTAAAGTTAATCATTTTGGTTTTTTGATTTCCCGACGTTTCGGCACCTTTCATTGGGCCGTGTTCACAAAGCATTTATGAATTTATCCGGTCGGAAAATATAAAAGACTAGCTTCTGCCCGCGACTTCGTCCGCGTGGATGTTAGAGAAAATCCTAAGAGAACCTTCAACCAGGATCTGACCAGTCATTTTTACGTTTCCCGTTTACGTTTTTACTTTTACATCCGGTTCCCGTTCCCGTTCTGTTCCCGTCCGTTCCCGTCCCTTTCCTGTTCCGTTCCCGTACCCCTTCCGTTGCCGTTCCCGTCCCGTTCTCGTTCCCGATCCCGTTCCCGTACCGTTCTCGTCCCGTTCCGTTCCCGTTTCATTCCCGTTCCGTTCCCGTTCAATTCCGTTCCCGTCCGTTCCCATTCCGTTCCGTTCCCGTTCCCGTTCCGTACCCGTCCCGTACCCCTTCAGTACAAATTCCGTCCCGTGTCGTTCCTGTTCCCGTTCCGTTCCCGTTCCGTTTCCCATTCCGTCCCGTTCCGTTCCCGTCCCGTACCCCTTCCGTTCCCTTTCCCATTCCCGTCCCGTTCTCGTTCGCGTTCTCGTTTCCGTTTCCATTCCCGTTCCCCTTCCGTTCTCGTCCCGTTCCGTTCCCGTATCGTTCCCGTTCCGTACCGTACTTGTTCCTTTCCCCTCCGTTCCCGTCCCGTTCCTTTCCCGTTCCCGTCCCGTTCGCGTTCCGTTCCTGTTTTGTTACCGTTTCGTTCCCGTTGCGTTCCCGTTTCGTTCCCGTTTCGTTTCCATTCCGTTCCCGTTCCGTTCCGTCGCATTCCGTTCCCGATTCGTTCCCGTTCACGTCCTGTTACCGTCCCGTACTCCTTCCGTTCCTTTTCCCGGTACCGTTCCCGTCCCGTTCCTGTCCCTTTCTCTTTTCCGCTCCATTCCCGTTCCGTTCCCATTTCGTTCGAGTTCCGTTCCCGTTCCCATTCCATTCCTTTTTCCGTTCCCGTCCCCTTCCCGTTTCCGTTCCGTTCCCGTCCCGTTCTCGTCCTGTTCCCGTGCCCGTGCCCGTGCCCGTGCCCGTTCCCGTTCCCGTTCCCGTGCCCGTGCCCGTTTCCGTTCCCGTTCCCGATTCCTGGATGTGCATGTCCAGGTCCAGGTCCATGATGTGTCATGTCCACCGTGTTGGACTTTAAAATAAATGTCATTTTCGCAATGACCATCCCATAAAACCTCAAGAACGACAAGAAGAGATTTTCATGTTCAAGAACATCGATTTTCATGTTTACTCACCCCATTTACCCCCTAAGGGGTTGATTATCAAAATAACAAAATATGTTTGCCTATTTATTTTTAGATGTGCTCCTACGAAGTTCAAAGTTGTAATGTCTATTTTATATTATTTTCCATACAAAATTGGAACCCCATTTTCACCCCTTTAGGGGTTAAATCATGTCCACCGTGTCAGACTTCAAAATAAATCTCATTTTCGCAATCACCATCCTATAATACCTTAAGAACGACATCCACATCGATTTTTATGTTTACTCACCCCATTTACCCCCTAAGGGGTTGATTATTTAAAAATCACAAAGTATATGTTTGCTTATTTATTTTTAGACGTGCTCCTACAAAATTGAAAGTTGTAATGTCCATTTAATATTTTTTTCCATACAAAATTTGAACCCCATTTTCACCCCTTGAGGGGTTAAATCATGTCCACCGTGTTGGACTTCAAAATAAATGTCATTTTTGCAATCGTCATTCCAGAAAACCCCAATAACGACAACCATATCTATTTTTAGTCTTACTCGCCCCATTTACACCCTAAGGGGTTGATTTTCAAAATCACAAAATATATGTTTGCTTTTTTTATTTTTAGACCTGCTCCTTCGACGTTTAAAGTTGTAATGTCCATTGAATATTATTTTTCCATACAAAATTTGAACCCCATTTTCACCCCTTGAGGGGTTAAATCATGTCCACCGTGTTGGACTTCAAAATAAATGTCATTTTTGCAATCGTCATCCCAGAAAACCCCAATAACGACATCCATATCTATTTTTAGGATTTTTTACCCCTTTTTACCCCCATTTCATCCCCGTAGGGGTTGAAATACTAACAATATACGTTGCGTTAGATTCCAACCATAAGCCTAAATTATATATTTAGCAATTTTTACTTCGAAAATAAGGATTTTCTTCAATACACTACTTCATCCCCCTTTTGACCCCTTCGGGGGTAGAATTTAGAAAAACGCTGAGACCCGTATTTATTAATTTTCAATCGTCAGCCTAAACACAAAATTTGAAGATCCTAGCTTCAAAACTGAGGGACTTTCATACAAACTTCCATCCCTTATTTCATCCCCTTAGGGATGGAATTTTCAAAAATCCTTCCTTAGTGGATGCCTACACTGTATAAAGTATCTGTGTGCAAAATTTCAAGTCTCTAGGTCCAGCGGTTTGGGCTGTGCGTTGATAGATCAGTCAGTCAGTCAGTCAGTCAGTCAGTCAGTCAGTCAGTCATTCAGTTTACGATTTTATATATTAAGATATTATTGCATTATAATTTATTACTTCTTTTTCAAGTTTAAGTAAACATTTGCAAAGGTCTTGATTTCAAGATAGTCCTATAAGGTTAAATTAAAGGGTTTGAATATTATGGCATACCTACTGGCCTTCTTTTTTTTTCAAAATAGCGGCCACGCATGAAACCTGTGTAAATTGATAGCCAGTACCAATACGAACAGGAACTGTTAAATGACAAATCTCCTAAAACGTCACGTTTTCGAGATAATTAAAATAATGATGAGATAATAAAAATTTTCGCTGCGCTCAAGAAGACCAACAAAGCGTGGAAAAAAGAAGTTAACATTATACGGACACGGTCTGTGAAAAAAAGAGACAAAGAATCAAATGACAATGTGCTAACATTTTTTTACAGTAAGAGCCCCTAGCGTCCCGCCTTGCAAATGAGCAATCACAGTTTGTTTAAAATATTTGTTAATACTTATTAGAATTTCAAATAAAGGTATCGTGGAGCCATGGTGTCTTGTGCTCTAAGTAATTGTGATGTGATAAAAAGAAACAATCCAAGTAAGATCACACTTTTCAAAGGTAAATAAGATTTTGCCACACATTTCTCTAAAACCAAATTTCGTTTATCAACAAACAGTATGGAACATAGTTTAATAATTTCCTTTGCCATTATAATTTAGTCATATTTTATGTATGTAAGTCATATTTTACGTATCTCATACAAAATGTATACATTCGTTTTTGGGATCACCTGTTTATTGACATTGTTGTTCTTTGGCATTCTATTTCTTTAGTACATATACATTAATTTCATAAAATTAGTAAAAGGTCACAGGAAGAGCGCCTTCAAGCCACGTTCGGTTAAAATAATATGTAAAATGCACGCAAGTTTATCCGTCAGTTTATTTACGTTAATGTCTGCCAGTCGTTGGTCAGTCAATTAATCGGTCTATCTTTGTCTAGGGATTTGATTGACTGATGTTAAAACAAACGTTATTTGTATGTTAACAATTTCTTCGAATTATTTCGTCTTTTTATAAAATTCTAGCTTACAGCGCTTTGAATAAGTAGCACAGAATAGATATTAGTTATTATACTTAGTAGTTTACGGCGCCAAATATATAGTACCTATCATCATGTTTTTTTTTGAGCAATAAAGAGGTAACTTTTTTATAAATAACTACACTTTACATTGAATTAAGATATGAGTACCTTACCATGACCTTACCTATAAATTTTAGAGATGGTAGAAATAAGATGATCATAATATGAGTACCAACCAGGAATACCAGGGATATGCGTAATTCCACCCTTAATGTGTCTCTTCTATGAAACTGAATGAAAAAGGAAAAAATAATCGTTTACGCAAAGCGGATTAGTAATACCCCTTGGTTAAAGATGAGCGCCATTGAATAGGATTACGTTTTATCACACTTTATTTGTAATTCCATGATTAAATGAAAATTACGGAATTTTCTATTTAATCGTTTGCACGAGCTGAGAGAGTTTTAAGTCTCTGGTAGTCTCTACGTAGTAAGTGGGTACGTTTTACCTATCAAAATAGAAGTACCTACATTCTTATTCAACATGCATTATACAAAACTCTATTTTAAATATTTTAATCAAACTATTTTAAATAAATTATCCTTGCGTCGTTACGGTTTCGGACGCGCGTTTTTCAGTGCTATAAAAAAGCTTTTTATAAAAAAGCACAACCTCCTTCAAAACAGCTCTATAAAAAGCAAGAAATAATGTTCAAATCGATTAATTAAAACACGTCTATTGAAGTCGGGTGGAGCTGGAAGTATTTTTTTTTACTTAAATGCATTGTTTATATTCTAAAAGCCCCACCCGACTTCAATAGACGTGTTTTAATTAATCGATTTGAACATTATTTCTTGCTTTTTATAGAGCTGTTTTTTAAGATTTTTGAAGGAGGTTGTGCTTTTTTTAAAAAGCTTTTTTATTTGAAACTTTTTTGTGGTAGGTATGTAAGTGATGATTTTATAAAATAAAACGTTATAATGTTTCACATTTTTCATTGGTATACCCAGAGTAACTCAATTTCCACAAGAGTTCCGTTGGGCCTTCGCAGTTCAACCCTAGTCCAGCACGTCCTTGACAATAAATAGGCACCTTAACTTGTTTTTGATTGTCATAAACCTACCAATATTTCAATCACTGTACAGTTCCTATTTAATTTTGAGGAGTTCCCTTGTGTATCTTCAAAATCAAAAGTCCAATACCAATGAAATTAATATAGTATCATCCTTAAGGTATCTTCTTTCAAACAAAAAAAGAATCACCTAAATCGGTTCATAAACAAAAAAGTAATGGTTGAAAATCCGCCTGAATTCATATAAAATGGTAACGAAAACGACAGTTTTTTCAAGATTACTTAAAAACTACTGAACCGATTTCAAAATTTCAAAAAATGGGACCAACTTGGAAACAAATGTCATGTTATAACGTTTGAATCATTTCAATCGGTTCAGCCGTCTTCGAGTAATCGGTGTACATACATATTAAAAAAAAAAATACGCGACGAATAGATAACCTCCTCCTTTTCAAATTTTTGAAGTCGGTTAAAAACGCGTATCCAATACCTATGTAACCAAAAATAAATAAATTAAAAAAATATTAAAAACACGACTGCCCAAGTGTCATTGCAGTCGGGGGACCTTATTATGGAACAATTTTTGATCAAAAAGGTCCCCCGACTGCAATGACACTTGTTGTTTAACTTTTTAGTTCGTTTTTGGCATTGCAGTCGTGTTTTTAATATTTTTTTAATTTATTTATTTTTATTTCACACATTTTAGTGACATATTATATAGTTTTGGAATGTGCTCATCAAGGCCTTTCATTTGATGCCCATATTGTAATAATAAAAAAAAAAATTTTTTTCAAGTTTGAAAATTGCGTGGTGCAGTCGCCATATTGATTTTTTCTAAAAAAAATACAGCCAGTGTCACTCGGAATGCTGTAAGGATAACCCATTTATCCAAATCAGTTCAGGCATTTAGAAGTTATGGTGGAATAAAGAAACTCACATACCCACAAACATACATGAACCCTGAACACATATACACTCTTTTTGCTTTGGGCAGTCGTGTAAAAACTCTGTCAGATACTAAAACAGGCTGTTGTTAAAATGTTATGTTAAATTAAAAAAACTGAACAACATTCTCCATGGAAAATAGGTCTGTTTTAGTATTTGGCAGGGTTTTTGTTAGGTACATATTGTATAGGGTAAACCTAAGAACCTCTCATAAGTAGATATGACGCAAAAATAAAATTATTAAAAAATAAAGCTTTGGACGGTTTTCAGTTTTCAGGTTTTCGGCACATAAAATTTTAGGTACTATGTGAACAGGCTTTTAGTAAGCAATCATGTTTCAAAAAATATATTTCTGTGAGAGTGACCCCTATCTAAATCTTCAAGAGCTAAAATTACTTTTCTATAGTTTTTTCCTAAATATGAAAATTGGGTTTAACTATGTGTAATTTGCGGTAAATCTTACGGGCACATGGTATAAATCGAAACAGACAGAGTCGAGTAAGGGAATATGGCACAAGTTATAAATCAAGCCGGCTGTCGACTCCTCTGGGCCATTATTTTCCTTCGGGACTGTGCTAAATTGAGATATTGTTGCAAACACAGAAAGGAGATGTAGGTAGCTGAAAATGATACGCCGTTTTCTAATATTAGTCTTTAAAAAGAGCAAACAATTAAAAACCAAATCTTGAAACATAATCAATGAATTATTTCTCTATCAACAAGTAAAATGTAAATGACTGTTTAAGATTCGACGACAATTTCTTGCAGCGCCAGCGTCTCGAAAACCTTGCTCAATATATTGCCCGAATGGATAACATTTCATTTTGAGAAAGTACTAAAATTAGAAAACTATTTCGTGATTTTAGTGTTCTAAGCTCATATACTATATTTTTTTCTGAATTTTTAGAAAGGTTGTCCATTGAAGATACAGTAAGTGACATTAGGTACAGTATATTTTATTGTCTATAGCCCAATAATGGGATAAGTAGTAGAGTAGAGCTAAATTAAATATCGATTTATAAATGCCAGACTCCGTTATTGACCAAACTTTTTTACTAAATTTTGCTTGGTATTCTTGTACTAAGCGAATGTAAAGTCAAATCATCTAAGCTTTTGTACCATTTCTGTAATACAAAAGAACCTGTAAAAATGCCTTTCCTGTATCACGTTAAACGGATGTGCAATAACGTTGTTGCCGGGTTAATGGCCAAGTCACGTAATCCGGTACGTGACGTAGTCGCAAATGGGAACTGCAAAATAGAAATTAGAACATTTCAATTCGTTCGTACTGAAAAAGTACTTATTTTGACACTGGTTTTGATTGCTTTGTTTAAAAAGAAACGGTGACATAAATTATATATAAACTTTAGGTAGGTCGGCAGAAGAAAGCTCCAGAGTTTTTAAGCAAAATCTTTTTGTATTTTGACTTCTTATCCAATCTAACTATGCTTCAAGATAATAATATGCATAGGAATATCATCATAATCCTTACTAATATTATTAATATGAAAGTTTGTTTGTTTCTGATGCCTTTACGTCTTAAGGACGCACCAAGCTTCCACTAGCGCTGCCACTCAAGAAAAAACCATTACAACGAAATAACTATGTTTAAGTAATAAAATATATATGCTTTATTTCCTGGTTTAAATGTGTTTGTGTAGTTAAAACCTGGATTAACGACTAAGTGTGTCCACTTTGGGCGTTAATCCAGATTTTAACTACACGAGCACATTACGCACACGTACAATGCTAAAATATAACAATGTAACTTGTTCCAAATAAACTATTATTATTATTATTAAACTAAGAATTAACGCATACACAAATAATTGATTGATAGCTTATACCTACTAGTTTTTATATTTTTCTGAATTTTATTTAACATAGTTATTTATATAAGTAGTGATAGTAGAGAGTGATAGGTTCACTATAACTAATGATTTTTTCTTGATCGGCAGCGATGCATGCATAGCTACACGCTGTCAAGAGGTTCAATCCAAAAAAATGTACGGTGTAGCAAAATAACTGTCTACGCAGAAGAAGTTCCGGGCATAGAAGCTTGACAAATAATGACTTCATTTATAAAAGGAAAACACGAAAATCAAACCGTCCACGTTTTGCTACTCTCTCGCTCGCACATTTTATGTTTTCGCAAGATTTCTTTAATCGGTGTCGGTAATTTTATATTGCGAAAAGTGGTCGAAACTCTGAACACGCGCACTGAGAAAACATAAAATGTGCGAGTGACAGAGCGCCGAGCGGCAGGCAAAACGTTGACGCCCTCAACTTGACTTAAAACTTTAAATATTTTCTACTTTACCTGTTAGCTATACTTGAATGTAAAGTTATCGAACAAATAATGTAAGTAACTCATATCATAACCCTAAATCGAGCTTTGAAACAAAGGGATGAGCCGAGTCCCTTAATAGCTGACCCTCTAGGAAATCACACGATGAGCAGCTCGAATCGAATAAATACCAAACTCTTAGAAAATGTGACTATACCCAGATAAAGGCCAAAGTTGCCTTTATTCCCTAGGGACAAGGTTTAAATTAGGATTGTCTGATGTATCGTTGGGGTGCTTTTGCGGCCTTGGGTAAGGGTCAATTTAATTAATTACACAAACCACGACATGCACCCTATTAAACCTTTGTTACGCCGTATTGTTTTACTTTCTTCGACTACGTATTTATCGTTATTGCTCTTTTACGGGCTTGATAATATTTATTACGGTATCTAAAAGCCCATTTAGGACGTAAATTTTATACTCTATGCTCACCCTGTATGTGTTAATTTTAGTATTTCGTTTATCGATGCTGTGTACTAATGCTAGTTGGATCACTCGCTTCCTGATTACGTCATGACCAGAAAGCCCGCTGTGCACTTTTATCGCGTAATGTTCTCTTATATATAGCTTTTGATTACAGTAGAAATATGTTTCAGCAGTAATGTACCATACGTATATGCAGATAACTCAGTAGCACTTGGGTGTACTCAGACAAATGATATCGCTTCTTGAGTATGAATGGTTGTTTTATCAGCATTTTTAAGAGCACACAGATCTTTTCAAGTAAGTAGCTTAAATAATGTTATCTGTGCAGACCTGAAAAGAAAAGACGGTATGACGTCTACACAAGCGCATAAGCACTATTATAGTAAGCTGGGGGCTGTTACTCCCGAAACACGAACGAGGTTCTGAGATCGAATTAGAATCGAGTAAACGTCAAAGTAATATTTTGGAAACCATGGCAACCGTTTAATGTACTAAAATAACAGTTTTTTGACGTTTATTCGATACCAATTCGATCTCAAAACCTCGTTCGCGTTTGAGAGTAACCCCCCAGGTCGAGTATGTGTTGTGTATCTTTTCTATAGTGACTCCTCACATCGTCGTCGCATCAGCAACCATTACCTTTCATAATTATTCTGTCGCGAGTTTATCTACTGTTCACATACTAGTTCTATCGATATGCACGGTGAGTCAGATGTATCTATTAAAAGCCGAGTCTTTGTACTGACACTTGAACTGACGTGGGACTATTTACGTCTAAATAACGTGGCTGTCCATAAACATTGGACAACTTTCCTCGTGGGTATTGTCCGGAGTTGCGAACAAACTTTGTATTGAAAAAGCGGGAAAACGGGAGTCGTTGCCATCTATACGTAAACATGATGTAAACTCAATACCTATGTAAAAACGAAATACTACCTACTTACATCAAGACGATGGACTACCTGTTACTTAGATACTTCCTCTTCTTCTACTAGACAGAACGAGATAGTCTTCAGCATCTGGAGTTTCCGATTCTCATCAAGTCGGTGTAACAAATATGAAATATAAAAAGTGTAGGTAGATATTTAAGATATTTAACTTAGACGAATCAACCACTGGACACGTAAGATATTTAACCATTTTAACAAAAGGAACACAACAATACTGGCTGCTACTGGAATACCTAGTTGGTTACTAAGTTCTGTAACTATGGAAAACATGAATAATACTAAATTTACAAATAATGCTACAATGAATTATATACCAAATGAAAGCACAAATATTTAAGATTATCATGTATTAAAATTATTCGAAATGACCGCCTCTGGCATGAATACACGCCTTTAGACGACGAGGCCAGTCATCGATGGCAGCACGAACTACCACCATATCCAATTCTGCGACTGCCTTGAGAATAGCGCGCTTAAGAGAGTCGAGATTCATGTGGGGCTTAGCACATGCTTTCTCCTCAATAAGTTGCCATATGGCATAATCCAGAGGATTTAAGTCTGGGCTGGAGGATGGCCATTCTTCCTGCGCGATAAAATCAATTTTGTTAGCCCGAAACCATGCTTGTGTAGATTTTGCTTTGTGCGCAGGGGCAGAGTCCTGCTGGAAGACCCATGGCTGGTTTTGAAATAAAGTGTGGCTTAAGGGTTTGACAACAGGTTCCAGAACGGTATCTTGATAGACTCTAGCGCCAGTTTTCACACCTTTTTCACAGAAATGAACCTTACTTAGCCCTGAATAGGACACCCCCAGCCAAATCATCACTGATGAGGGGTGGTGACCTCGTTGGACCCTCGGAGCAATCATGCTGGCTTCTTTACTATTCGTAGCGTATACTCTATCATTTTGACGGTTAAAATTTTCTTCGACTGTGAAGATTTTTTCATCAGTAAACAAGATTTTTCGATGGCCGTTTTGTGCGTACTGCTTTAGTAGAGCGCGACTTCGTGCTAACCTCATAGCCTTCAATTGTGCGTTTAGCAGATGGCCCTTTCGTCTACGGTAAGCGTGAAGCCCAAGGTCATCATTGATAATTTTTTTAAGGGAACTTCTCTTCACAGTCATCTGTATTGCCAATAACTTTTGCTTCCGGACGGGATTTCTCGTGATTCTCGCCTTCACTGCCTTGATCACAGCTAGTGTCCGAACGGTGCGTGGTCTTCCTGATCTTTTTCGGTCATCGACGGTCAAGGTATTACTGTACCTATGGATAGTGCGATAAATAAATTGCTTGTTGATTTTCAACTTTTGTAGCAACTTGAAAATCATATTCGGTGGCTGCCCACATTTGTGCAGAGCAATTACAGCGACACGATTAGGGCATGGAATACCGGAATGATTTTCATACCGGTATTGATACCGGTATTGAAATTTCAAATACCGGTATACCGAAATTTCGGTATTTTTTCGGTTTTTTTTTTAAATATTGCTAGTTACTGTTTAAATGATTCCAAGAACGATTATTAAGTCTAATTTGCGGAAAGTGATTAAAGCTATATGTCAGAAACACTCAAACTATTTACCAACTCCCTAGAAAGAACAAAATGACATGCCATGTCTATAAGTTGTTTTCAAGAGTCCTTACGAATCGTCTCGCTCGCAGGTTCGACGAATTCCAACTTCCCGAATAAGCTTGTGCTATACAGAAGACCGAGGAGTATATTCTGCCACTTCGCGTAACGTTCGTGGACCATAGTCCACATTACAAAAACATTAACGTCATAATCGTGTCCAATATGCCAGCCACCTTTTGAAGATCGTCGCTCTACTTTGTCTGAGGGCGTCCCACACTACGTTTGCCGATTCGCGGTCTCCACTCAAGAATTCGTCTGCCCCAGCGGCCATCGGTTCTACGGCTAATATGGCTGGTCCATCCGGTGGGCTATGTCAATGACTAGTTCTCTGTCGGATCACCTCGTTCCGGACCGGGGGGGTGATTATGTAATTTTGTTGCAATCAACTCTGACAGAAATCGCAGTTACATTGCTGCTTTAGTTAGAATTAGAACCAATGTGACAACTAACTTAACTCAAGAAGCAATACAACTGCGCTTTAAATCGATTTCAATCGAGAATTGTTAGCAACAGCTTTACGTAATCAAGGTACCGATCTCTCAGAGAAACTCCGAGCATAGCCGTTTCCATAGCTTGCTGCGCGACTTTAAATTTGTGAACCAGCCCCACAGTAAAGGTCGAAACAAATTATCGGACGCGGCTTACTGCCGCGGCTGATCTGAGGTGTACAAACTATAGGATGTAGTAGGTCGCGGACGTAACCATAGACTAATATGACGTCATCGGACGTCTGATAGCTATCTGGCACGCAGGATGTTATTAGAGTGTGCACACTTATCAGCCGCGGCAGTAAGCCGCGTCCATAAGCCGCGTCCGATAATTTGTTTCGACCTTGAGTGTCCACGTTTCGAATGCGTATATCATGACAGGCAGGAGGCACTGGTTGAAGACTTTCGTATTTAGACTCTGTGGAATAGGCGACTCAAAGACTCGACGAAGTTTCCCATATGCTGCCCAGCCCAGCTGAATCCTTCTGTTGGCCTCTCTCTCGAAGTTGTTTCTACCCAATTGCAATGTTTGCCCGAGGTAGACATACTCGTATTTCGTAACAACTTCGAGATGACCACCTTGTACTGCAATGGACAGGTGTGAGACAGAGAGATGTTATTTCTCCGAAACTGTTCACAGCTGCGTTAGAGGACATCTTTAAACTCAGACTGGAAAGGACTCTGCATCAACATTAATGACCAGCACCTTCGTTTTACCGATGATAGAATTCTTATGGCTGAGACCTTGGAAGACCTGAACACAATGCTTGAAGATCTCCGTAGTGCTTCCCAAACAGTGGGTCTCGGGATGATCAGGTTGTACCCGCTCCACTCCTTTGGGAACACTACACTAGCCTTGAATTTATTGACCATTACGTATACTTAAGACAGGCAGTCCAGTTAGGTAAGTCCAACGGTCCAACTTCGAGAAAGAGATCTCAGATGGCAGGATTCGGGAAGCTTCGAAAAATCTTCGCATCCGATTTCTCTCAGTGTCTCAAGACGAAAGTCTATGACCAGTATGCGTTACCAGCGATGACTTACGGCAGTGAAACGTGGTCGCTAACTATGGACCTCATAAGGATGCTCAAGGTCACCCAGCGTGCAATAGAGAGAGCCATGCTTGGCGTTTCCCTGCGTGATCTAATCAGAAAGGATGAGATCAATAGGTGAACTAAAGTAATCGACATCGCTTGAAGGATTGCTCAGCTGAAGTGGCGGGGGCGGGACACACACACACACACGGGGGCGAGAAGAACCTATGGTCGTTGGGGCGGAAAGGTTCTGGAATACCGACCATGCTCAAGACGACGTTCCGTGGGTAGGCCCCGATAAGGTGGACCGAAGACATGGTGAAGGTTGCGGGAAGCCGCTGGATGCGTGCAGGGCAGGATCGATCATCGTGGAGATCCTTGGAGGAGGTCTATGCCCAGCAGGGAGTGTCATGCGGCTGATATGATGATTATGAAAACATTAGACGAACAACTGAAAGCAATATCATTAAATACCCCTTTTTAGCGAAGTACCTAAAATGCACGATGCCTATGATACTAGCTAGCATGTAGTGTTTTGCGTAGGTGTTTGTTTATCGGTATTATTCGTGATTCGTGTCATATAAAAACGCATCTGCAGTATGAACAACACTATAAGCCATAGAATTTGAGCGTTTTGCATAGTCTTTAAGCACTGTTGCAAAAATAGATAACTTTTTTCGAAATACCGAAATACCGGTATTTTGTCCTCAAATACCGGTATCAAAATACCGAAAAAATTTACCGGTATACCGGTATTTCGGTATACCGGTATACCGGTATCCATGCCCTAGACACGATTCTCCTTCAACCCCCATTCCATGGTGAAATAAACAAAATATGATATACGTGTGGTATGGAATTATAGCTTATAAAACTGTCAATAATATGTCATTTTTATTTTTTCTTTTCATTTGTTTTAATGGCCAGTAATCGATAAAGAAACTCAGTAACAGAACTTTTGACCAACCTGTGTATACTTATTGTTATAGCGCCAGATTTACTTGAGAAGCGAGAAGGTGATAGCACGTTAAATGGACGTGAAGCAAGCACTACCACCTCTTAAATTAAATATGAATGAAATAGGAACCTAATAATAAAATATATTTTTAACAAATATGCTGTCTTATTAAAAATGTGAAAGTTTGGATTCTTGGATGTTTAGATGTTTGTTACTTAATCACGGAAAAACGACTGAACGGATTTGGTTTTTGGCATACGGAGCCGAGAGTACTTTTTATACCGGTCCAAAGGTTCCCTAAGGATTTCCCGGATGTCCACGCGGACGAAGCCGCAGGCGTAAGCTAGTGTATTCATATAATAACAACTTGGTGCTGAGAATTACACCGTCTAACAACTCCTGATGATGCTCCGTGTAGGGACGAAACACGTGTAGAGTAGTTGGTATTAGGGCAAGGTGTGTTGTCAGTGTCTGCATGTGCATTTATTTGTGGGCGGGCGGGCGGTGCACAGGCCACAGCTTTCTTGAATTTACTATCTATTGTGTGGAGTTATTTCTAAATATTGTTTTTGCATGCATTATAATGGTCTTCTGCAGGGTAATCTCTGATTCCATTAAATAAATCAGCAACTCAAAAATTGCTTTATAGCATTTTCTTCGTCCTGCTTGGTTGGTCCTCTTGCGCGGTATAGTAAATGCAATTTGTAACACGTATCCTTTTTGATTTCCTCCCCCATTATTGATAGGGCACCGTGCTCCGAGCGGTGTGACAATTCGCTCCGGCTCCCATTCAGATGACATCGACATATTTCCGAGAGCATATTGACTGCTCGCTCGCTTCGCTTATCATGTCACGGCCGCTTGAAATGGAACGTTTCTGCGTAAACATTTTTTAAGTGCGAAATCATACATATTAATTTTAAGGGATGTGATATTAATTGTTTTATTTAAAAAAATTTTAAAAATATTAGCTAGCTACCTTTTCTGGATTTTTGTATGATCGATTAAAGTTAAATTCATTTACTGTCTTATTCAGAGTGCGTTCGTTAAACTAGGGCCAAAGTTAACATGGCGTTAGACTGCGGACTAACGCCATTTTAGCGCAAATCGTATTCAGAGTAACAGTTTAACGTTTAGTCCCACCGTTTAAGGATTAAAAGGTACATTGTGTTGTGATTGGTCTACAAGCATTAAACCAGGTTTTGTTAGAACAGTCTTGCACCCCAGTTTTGTGAAACATCTCTGAATAAGACAGTTAAAGTTTCTGATGCGGTAGTGTCGAAGAACATAGAGTAGGTATGTATTTGACAGCTCAGCTGACTATATCATGTTTTAATTAAATTTCTATCTTTTCCATTAAAATAATTTCAATTCTTCAAAGAATAAACTACCTATTTCAAAGGAAAATCACTGTCTGTAATATTTATTTTAAAATCCGTCATATACACTGACGAGGCCTACCGTTTTTAGTCGCGACGTGCTCCGGTGAGCGTATAGTCAGGTGTCATTTGCAGACCTCCATCGATTATCGGTCAACTTACTTCGACAGGTTGCTCGTTCGCAGAATTTCGCGAAACAGTTACTATGGAATTATGATAACTTCAATATGTAAGTTAGCAAGTAAGCTTTTGATAACAAACTAAGTAATTCTAGTTACAAACGCCGCCTTATATGGGTGGATAAGGATATCCACTCATATAAGGAGACCGTCCTCCTGGATGGGGGCCATTTAGGGTTGCCAGATCGGAAGTCTAAAATATCTGGAGAAAATTTGAAAATGTCGGGATTTTGCGGTTGTTGTCGGGAGAAATAAATATTTAAAATAAAAATATAACTGAAATGCCTGTAGGTACATATACAGTAAGAAATGGCCGCGCAGCGCGACTTTTAGTCAGTTAAATTCACTAATCTTGTAAGTTTTAATTTTGCCTGTCAATTCTAAAAGAAACGGCCGTGCAGCGATTTTTATTTGGTTTCATACACTAATCTTGTACTCTTGTCTTTTTAGAATAAAAAAAACGGCCGCGCAGCGCGCTTTTAGTCAGTTTCATCCACTAATCTTGTACTTTTGCCTGTCTATAGCAAAATAAAATGGCCGCGCAGCGGGATTTTTAGTCAGTTTTATCCACTAATCTTGTAATCTGTGGTTTCATCCGCGACAATTATTGCTTTCTAGAGAATTTTCGGAACAGATGATTTTCCGGGAGATTTTTAGATTTTTCGGGAGTCGGGAGATCACATGAAATTCCGGGAGAATCCAGACGAATCCCGACCATCTGGCAACCCTAGGGCCATTGCCCATTATATACGTACCATGCCATGCGGGTCTAATGCCCGCGGTTTTAACAAATTTTTGCAAATACAGCCGGGACCGACGGCTTGGTCACCCATGGCATCATGATCCTTGCGAAAGTTGCTCAGCCTCAGCCGCGTTGCGTTGCGGTCACACACCTGCTTCATTAAACTACTCTACAAAAAACAATATTAAATATTAAAGGCAACATTATAACATGCAGTCGGAGGCATGCATAAAGAAAGTGACATATGAATGATTTGAGTTAATGCCTCCGACTGAATGTTATAATGTTGCCTTTAATATTTAATCTTGTTTCCATCTTTTTAGTTGACTTGTCTTTTTATGCAGGCGGGTTTTTATTTTTTTAAATTTATTTTTTTATTTATTTCTTTTTAGTTATTATATAATTTACGGTCATGATATACCTTTTTGAAATCCTTACAATAAGCCCTTTAATTTGACACCCATATTGCAGTATTCTAAAAAAAAAATTTTTTTCCACTACGTATATTAGTACCGTACAGCCGCCATGTTGTTTTTTTTTAACGCCACCTTCTTAAGAACACTTGGGCTGACGAGACAAATCTAACGATATCTTAATTACAGAAATCCATTCAGCCGTTTGAAAGATATGAGGTAATAAAGAATATTACATACAAACACACAAACATACTTACATACAAGATACGCGCGAAAAACATAACCCTTTCATTGCAGTCGGGTAAAAACCTTGCCCATTGATTCTATTAGAACAAATCCCATACAGCGCTGATATTTCGCATTTTACTGGCCTTACTCACACCGAACACGTCATTGACTGAAAATAATCAACCCGCTGACCTCGATCTACAGGGCCATTCTTCACCGACGATAGTTTGCGGTACCCACCGCGCTCACCTCACTGCACTTTTACAGTTTACCGATTTTGTTATGTCTTTTTCTCTCTCTTATTGCCTTTTGGCTTAAGAAACAGTAAGTAATAAATAAACTCATGCGAATGACTCACCTTAATGACAACTCAAGGGAAAATAAATAAACACTTAATGTACAGTCAACAGCAAGCTACAGTTTTATTGAAATATGGTTGATTCTATACAATAATAAACATCAAACGTTGTAATCGCAGATCTGCAAATTTACACGGTGATTTGACACGAAGAAAAACGAAGCTATGAATCTAATCCTTTTCCCAAGGGGTTATTTTAAAAGGTTAAACTTAAAACTACTCGCAGAGCGTTATGTGGGTAAGAATTGCCTGCCCTCGGATATCAGAGATGTGGTAATTAATCTAACATAAATCTAGCTCGTAGGTTGGTACTCGAAGTACGGATAGCTGGATTCTTATACTTCGGTTAGTTTAAGGGTTAAAAAGATTTGAGAGTTAACTGGTACCTATTAGAATATCTCGCAGCGAGTCTGTTTAGTAGAGAAACGCTTCGATGGCTGCTTTCTATTAATTATGCCTCGGAGCCGTGGGTGAGAAACCAAAGTCCGGTTTATTTCAACTTTTTCCGCTTAACTGGGGTTGAATGGACGACAGAGCAGTGGTGGACTCGTGGCTGGATACGTACGCCACTCTTCACCTGGAATGGTGTGCACAAAAACCATAATTTAACAACGTCGGCCTTAAATGGACTACAACTATTCCATGACGGGGGTGACCCTGCAGCGAATAGCAGAACTGAGGGAAATCTATTCTTGTATGTTCATTCTGACAATAAATATTACTGATCCCTGACTTTTCTGTTAAACTATCCCCTTCACAGCAGACTAATCTACTCGAATTGAATTGAGACATAGAAACATACCGTAGCTCCCAACTTACAAAGTCTCTTTTCACATGAAAAGAACTGAAATTGAAAGTAATTAATAGATAGAGACCCCTTGCAGTAAATACTAGATAATGGATAGCAATAAATTTTGATATACCTGCGGCTCCTTGATAACAATATATTTTATATGGTTTAGAATCCGGTCAATCAGTATTCCTCCTTCGATCGGATATCACGACACGAATTAGAACTCTTCTCCGCGGCTTTTATTAGCCAAAACCCTCTGTAAATAACGAATATGATGATAAAAATAAATTTCAAATTCTCACACTGCCAACAGCTGAATGTCTAGGAATTCACAAATAGGTACCTTGGCGAAATTCTATTGTGCCGACGAAAATTACAATGAATAGCTGCAAGATATTATTTAAATCAGGAACAATTACGAATCCAATAACTTTAACAGCGTTATAAAATCAAATTCCTTCCAACCGAAAAATTTTGTATCATATGAATGAATCACAGCTGATATTCGCTGCGTTCCAAGTCTCGCGCCATCACGACGCATTCCGACTTCCTACACTTGATCACTCGTCGATGCGCGTGGACTGGACTGACATCGCGCCGCCGAAAGCGACTTCAATCGGATCGGACTTCCCGAAAACACGGTCAAACAACCTACGACATTACGGACAAAAAAAAATACCATTTCAGTTCAAAAGCAGGCCTTAAACAGGACTGCTTAAGGCCTGCTTTCACACTAACCTTTGGGATCTAGTATGAAAGGTAAACAATTGAATAGAAATCCTTGCGATAAGGGCTCATCGCAAAGGCCCCTGAAGTGGGCGAAGGACGACCATAAGAAATACGATCTTAATCTTTCTCTTTTTTTTTTTTTTTTTTATAAGTCGATGCCGCGAATTTTGAACGGACTTTTTACGGAAATAAGGAAAAGGACATGAGGCATACTGCCAAAAAATAAATTTTATCATTAATGGAAACAAACTACCAACAAAACTTCCCCTTTAAGGGAAATCGACAAAACAGCAAAAAAACCACGCTACATGTATTCTAGCCTAAAGTAGCCTAAAGTAGCCACTTTTTGCTCTTTTGCCTACTAATACTACCTAAAGATGAGGGCGCCACTCACCAAACAGAAAACATCTCACGACTTATATTTTTTTGTAATAGAGATGTGACTTAATATTTTATTTCGTTTGTTTTTAAATACTCATAAATAGGGGCGTCCATTAATAACGTAAGGTGATTTTGGAGATTTTACGACATTTTTCGAAAAAAAAAATACGTCATAAAATTGCCAATTCTCCCTCACGTGAGATTGGGTAAGATTTGGCTAGACCCCCTCCCCTCTAAATGCCTCACGTGATTAATGGACGCCCCCTATAATATTATAAGAGATAATACGATATATCCCATAATTTAACACTACAAGGCATGATGGGCGTTATTTATGCCATTTTATGAGCCCTCTCATGGCGTTTGAATAAACACAGGGCTCATAAAATTCATTTTTTATGAACTATTCAATTTTATTGAAAGCAATTAAGGATACGCGTTTACTTAAGTAGTTTATGTATGTACTTATGTTCCATCTAGATATTGGTTTATGTGGTGTGGTTTCATAATCTCAACATCATAACAATTGAATAGAAATCCTTGCGATAAGGGCTCATCGCAAAGGCCCCTGAAGTGGGCGAAGGACGACCATAAGAAATACGATCTTAATCTTTCTCTTTTTTTTTTTTTTTTTATAAGTCGATGCCGCGAATTTTGAACGGACTTTTTACGGAAATAAGGAAAAGGACATGAGGCATACTGCCAAAAAATAAATTTTATCATTAATGGAAACAAACTACCAACAAAACTTCCCCTTTAAGGGAAATCGACAAAACAGCAAAAAAACCACGCTACATGTATTCGTTTAGTTCCGCATGTAACTTTAAATATACGCCAGGGAAGTTTATTTATACGGCACGGTATTGGAAGGTCTTTTTGTTTTGCGACCGTTTACACGGTTTAAATAGACATTGTGAGTCATTTGTTTAATATAACCTATTTATTATTGCGAATAATAATTTGTACTTGACCTATATAATATTAATTATTATATCTGAAATTGTAAAAATAATTATTTGAGGGCTAGGTAATTTTAAATACATTTGCTAAGTACATACATAATGTAAGTTTATTTACGAACAATAACCTCAGTAAAATATAGTTAGTTTTAAAAGTAGGCAAAAGTGCCTAAAGTAGCCACTTTTTGCTCTTTTGCCTACTAATACTACCTAAAGATGAGGGCGCCACTCACCAAACAGAAAACATCTCACGACTTATATTTTTTTGTAATAGAGATGTGACTTAATATTTTATTTCGTTTGTTTTTAAATACTCATAAATAGGGGCGTCCATTAATAACGTAAGGTGATTTTGGAGATTTTACGACATTTTTCGAAAAAAAAAATACGTCATAAAATTGCCAATTCTCCCTCACGTGAGATTGGGTAAGATTTGGCTAGACCCCCTCCCCTCTAAATGCCTCACGTGATTAATGGACGCCCCCTATAATATTATAAGAGATAATACGATATATCCCATAATTTAACACTACAAGGCATGATGGGCGTTATTTATGCCATTTTATGAGCCCTCTCATGGCGTTTGAATAAACACAGGGCTCATAAAATTCATTTTTTATGAACTATTCAATTTTATTGAAAGCAATTAAGGATACGCGTTTACTTAAGTAGTTTATGTATGTACTTATGTTCCATCTAGATATTGGTTTATGTGGTGTGGTTTCATAATCTCAATAAGAACTCGATTTTCTAGACGAACGACAAAAGAAAAAATATTCTTGTAAAATCTGGTTATAAAAAAACCTTCATTAGTTTGTTTACACTTAGCAGATGTTGATTGTTGATTTTTTCTCTTTTGCAAAATAGAACCGAGTTATTTAATGCAAGCAATATTTGTTGCAGATTAACCCCAATACCTCCAAGAAACGACTCGACTGAAATTGTGATACTTATTAGAAAAGGGCTTCCAAACGCTTTACTATTTATAACACAAAACATGTGGATGCGATTGTGATGGGGGTGAGAGTAAAGTCTATGGGGTGATGGGGTGAGGATGTCAGCGCGCGAGGTGGAACTGAGTGGTGGCGCGCCGTGGGGGTTCCGGATGCATGGCGGCGCTGATCATAACCAGCCTCTGAGAATATCCAGGGTGAGTACCTACGAATAGATTACGTGTATAGGTAGTGAGTAGAGTCTATGGGGTGATGGAGTGAGGATGTCAGCGCGCGAGGCGAGGAGAGACAGAGGAGTGCCAACAATGAAATGTCTCTTGTGTCTCATTTTCCCAGAGTTTGCCAGAGTTCACGCTTTAGTCGTCATAGACATTTTTTATTTCAAATCATACACTTGTACTATTATGTATTCTGTGGTTACATCTACGTAGCAACGCATTGCTGAAAGTTTATGTAGAAGTTGAACAAATTACTGGCATACATTTTACCTGCGCAGATATAAAAGGTGTTATATTACTTGTTAAGTAGACTCTCTGCTTTTACTGAAGTATCCTTACGCCACTTCGTATCAGATTACACAATTAAATCAGTCCCTTAAGAGTCGTATAACGTCTAGTTTGTCAGAACTCCTCATTCTATGGAGGGTATCTTGTTATTCCTTAAAAGGTTGGTACCTACTGCTTGCCATAAAAGGTTTTATTTTGGCCAAAAGCATATTGGGACTACAGTAAAAGCCTCAGTGTTTTTAACTTCAAATGTAAAAGAAGACGAAAGTAAAATCGAAAAAAGTTGTGTTTCATTATTTAGTGTAAAAATAACATATGATTTTATTTTTACACTAATGATTTATGATAACTAAACTAGGTAGGCACCTTTGCTGAATCCAACTAATCCGTCCACCTGAGAATCTGTCCAGTTGAGAATCTGTCCAGTTGCGAATCTGTCCACTTGCTACGGAGGGAACGATACCTACTATTTGTTGGTAGGTAGGTATACCTTTTCAGTCCAACGAACTTCGTAAATAAGCGACTTTTTTACCAATTGGCCTCTACGAAGATACTTTTTATTACAAATCCCTTGAATCATGCTCAATTTTTATATATTTTTTTTTGCTTGGAATACCTTTCTCAACCTCATTTTTCCCAACAGAGCTACAGCGAGGCAGCCAACCGCTATCTTGATGTGAGTAAGATTGTGTGCCTCGCCGTGTTTGCTACGAAAATAACAATCAATCATCCTGTGACGAACCACCTTTATTTACTTCCCGCATCTTTCACGCCAACATTAAACCTAATTTAATCTGAGAATTCATATACCTACCTACCTACCTAATACCTACTTTAGGTACCAAATGATGTGATGATACTTAAACAGGTGATAGTGTTGCTTAAACTGAACAACTTTCTCCAAGAAACATAGTAGAAAAACGAAAAAAAAAATGCGTTCTTCCATACAAAATGTATTGGTCAGCTGGGGGCCTATTACGAAAATAACGCACGCAACTGCGTAACGCAGTCACATGGTCACGATAGTTGTCTGCAATCAATTTCGCTATAGACTATTGAACGAAGAACGAAGAATGGACGCAGCTGCATGTATCGCATTAAACTTTTCGTAATAGACCTACAGACCGACTTCTAAGGAAAGGCGAAAAAAAATAGTGTTTCGACCCTTTTGGAGAAAGCTATCACCTGTTTAAGTACCTATCATCACATTATTTGGTAGGCACCACTGTACTCTATGGGCACCACCTTATTTATTTACGTTTTTCCTATCATGGATTAGAATTTCTTTTACGATTATCAAAATTGCTTTTCGGTTATTATTTTGTTTGATCGCATAACTGTCTATAGTTTTTTGTGACTATCTTATTAGTTAAATTAGGAAAATCTTATAAAATACTTAACGTTTCTGCTGCTGCATTAATACTTATTTTACTTATGTAAAGTACCTACTTTATTTTTAAAATATCAATGTTACTAACATCATCTACCTACCTCAATAAGTATTTAGTACTTCTGTACCTAATTAGTTTTGCAAAGTGGCGCCCCATCATAAAAAAATATTAATCACAGAGTGTAGGTACCTAATTTATTGAAAATTTGCTACACTGGAAAAGTTGACTGTAGTTTACAGCAACGCTAATAAAACTTCTTGAAATATACAGCCTAAGTTGTAATAGTCGTTTCTTTCTGTTGGTAGGTAACCTACAGCAAAATATTCAGTCATTACCAACAACAACCATAATATTGTTAAAATATACTGTTTCCAATACAGTATTCGGATACGTATTTAACATTCCCTCATTAGATACCCCGAATCGATCAAAATCTCATCATGAATTGGTTAGTCGAAGGAAAACAAGAGGCCGAGGCTTTCCGCTATCAATGGGTCCTGTTGACAGTGGCTTGAATCCCGGAATCCCGCCTTAGTTACAAGATATCCCGGTCGCGTAAATACAAAGGCGGATGCAACATAGATAGTAGCTGCTCTGATACGCAGCTGCATTCATATCAATATAGTATTACAATCACGGCTGCACCACAGACATTTTGAAATTGTCTGCAGTGGAATCGGCTTCGCAAGGCATTGATTTAACGAATCCGGCTGCAATACAGCGTACGCTCGCTCTGTAATACAGCCTGATATTACAAAAACGCCGCTTACGGCGCTACGCCGGCCGCTGCCGCGGCATGCTCCCTCTGCTTTCTCAGCTTTCGCGTTTTTGGTCGCAATACTAACCTAACCTAATGAACTCTAAGACTTTTTCCTTTTAAGTCTACCCTCTTTTATGTCTATTCATTGCCTATACCTATACAATCAAATGCGGCTGCACTACAAACTGCTGTCTTGCGTTGCCGCTGGGTTCGGACTGATTATTACTGCTCGAAGCCATTCGCAAGATAATGCAGAACAGTTTATGGGTGTCTGTGTTGCATCCGCCTTTGTATTTACGCATCCCGGTCGAGGGATCAACGTTGGGAAGATCAATAACATCCAAGATAGTAGAATTAATTGGTTCCCCCATTTGACGAAGCGATAATGATATTTGAGAACTTGAGGCCCACAACAGCTGTAATTACGTTTTTTTGCTCTTTTTCCTCGTTCCTGTCATATTGTGGAACATCTTGACATAATAGATACAGACAGAGATGTGTGAAGAGAGTTAATAAAATGGTTTTCTTTTAGACACGTAGATGTACTCGTACCATATGAATAAATATTTGTGTATGTCGGCATAGGTATGGTTGCATTGTGATCTTATACAAATCTTATTCGTGTAATTTTCAAATAACAACGTGACTAGAAATTGTTAGAAAAGCTGGCGAAGGTAGGTAAGTACCTAATAATAGAACGTAATCAAAATTCAATAGTAAAGAAATCTCTCTCCGAAGACATAATACAAGTAGATAATCTGATTGTCAAATAGAGAGACCCCAAGACCTCTCAAAATATTGAACTAGGTGCAATTGGTAAAAGAAATAAGTGCCTATCTAAAAACCTGAAATGCTTTCACTTGTGTAAGGTCAATTAATTTCTGTTTTTTCTCATTTTATAAATGTTAATATTACTTTATCATCGTCGACAAAATATAATGATTAGGTTAAAAACAACATCTCTTTGATTAAATTAAAGTGTCTGAAGTAAATTAATCTAGGTTCTAGGGTATAATGAAATATATTATATTGGTACTAAATTTTAAAGAATAATTAGAAATTCCAAGAAGAAGAAAACAATTTCAATTAATTTACTTATCTATGAGGTATCTATAAGTAAGCTAGTTTTACCGAAAGTTTACCTAGATAAATAAATAGAAAAACAAACATCTTTTCAGTAACCATTGTGCTAAATCGCTTTTTTGTTCGTGAAATACCCATTATCAATTGAAATAGTTAAGCTTTTAACAAAGATAAAATATTTTCATCATAGGAGCGGCAGGCAGCGTACAAATTCTGCTCTTCAGCGTGATTTACGCTCGAGTTGTCGACAAAGCATCCGCAATCCGTAATAATATCGTAATATACTTGTACCATTATTTATTCTGTGGTAATATCATACGTAGGTACGCCTCTATTAAAATGAAACCCTTTCAACGAAAAATCATAGTATAGAATAGAAGTACCTACTTACTCGTAGATTAGAGTTTTTGGTCAGCGTGAATAATATAATATCTTTAGAACCAATGTAGAATTCGTACTGTTATTATTGTGTTTGTTATTGTATACCGACCGAACGACGACAGCCAAAATGACCCAATATATACCTATAATAGTTACGAGGGTGGTTTGATAAGTCCATGACTTTGAAAAGAAGAAATACTTTTTTTTCATAATTTATTTTTGTGTCTTAAAAAGAAACTCCTTAAGGCATCTTTACACTACATTTTTTTCAAATTCGGCAAAAGATTATTACTTTTGGAAACAAAAAGCTCAAGCGAGTTCTAACTTTTCTTAATGACCCTGTCGACCCTCTCGGCGGCACTCATGACATCAAAACTCATCGAATGAAGATGAGAATCCTTCCTATTCTCTAGATTCAACCCCACTGAGATATTTTCTCCTACCAAACATGAATAAATGTCTTGATAAATGTCTTGGCGGGCAAAGATTTTCATCAAGCCAAAAGGTGATGTCTGAAATGGGCCCTCATTTCAGTTACCAGTTTTCAGGCGATGAAAGAAAAAAATAATGGGTTAAAGAGGTAGGAACTTCGTTGGACTGAATACGCAGAGCTACAATAAGATTATGTACAGAAATAAAACAAAATATTCCGAAAAAAAGTCTTTCTTCATTAAAAAGTCATGGACTTATCAATCCACCCTCGTAAGCATGAATCTTTGTAAAGCTTTACTACCTATAACCATTTTACTCGTTAAAAACTATTTTTAAACCATTTAACCAATTCGAAATCATGAAACAAACGTACACCATTAAATCATCGAATTACAAATTGTAATTTTAGTATTACATTTCAAGGCAAAGCTTTACATTACAAAACATTTTAATGAATCCCTAAAATAATCTTGATTATTCAAGAAAATATCGTGTTACTCTGAAATCCAAATCCATTAGTATTTGTTTGGATCGTCTCCATAAAATACTTGGAACTTGTGACAAAAGTACGGGGAATATACCAAAATAAGAAGGATAAATTGGGCACAGGATTCAAGTAGATATGAAGTGATAGCTCCGTAAAATCTCTCACAGTATCTCGTATCTCAAAATATATTCGTGCTAAACCTTTAGGCGCATAATATCAGAAACGCAAAATAGCCGATTCGTAAAATATGAGATTCTTATAATAACAGATTCTCAAAATAGCCAAAATTGTACATATACGGGCAAAAATGTCAGGAAATCGAAAACGCAAAATCAATTAAAAAAAAAATTATTTTAAATTTCAGAGCTGAATGGATTTTATGTACCTATGTAGACTTATCCGATACAAACTTGACAGTACCTATGTGATAACAATACCCCGAGAGTCAACTGTTTTGCTGTTGAAGATCCAACATTAATTCTTAAAATTTTTTTTTTCGTCAAAAATAAGTTTATCTATTTTATAAAATAGTTCAATAATAATCCACCAATATAATCTTTCGTAATAGCATTTTTGCTGTTAAATTACATCACTTTCAGGGTATAACCTTTTAGTACCTTCCAGTACGCGAATTTGTTGGATTCAAAAATACAGTCTCTTAGAATTGACAACATATAAAAATTTTTATCCTGTTTTTTTATTTGTTTTTTAGAAATTACTGGTGAAAACATGAGACACGTATTTTTTCATTTTCCAAAATTTTTATTTTAAGTCAACGTAATATTAATTTGAAAACTTATCTATTCTAAAAGAGCGTAAGTGCCGTTTAAAGGATTTTTGGCGGACAATATCCTTTGCCTTGGATAAAAAAAATCATTATGACGTCAACCTGCCAATCTAATCTATGGACGGTAATGACGTTTGTTTGTTTATCTTTTGCTCGAGGTTGTTTTCTTTTATTGTCGCTATTTTTACCTTATTTTCAACAATAATAAATAAAGATATTCATAAATTAGATTCCATAATCTCATGTGTAGTTCCTGCCCGCAAAAATACTGTGATTGAATGCCCAAACAAACACTGTTTTACGTGCCAAACCAAAGTCTACACGTTTACAAGTGGTGTGTTGCTTTAAAGTTTTATGGAAATTGAAACTAATGCACTTCAAAACAAACTGTATTTATTAAACAAATTCAATCGTACACAATATCTTTTTATTTCTAAAAATAAAATGTTTCGCAGAAGAATTCAGCTTTTGCAGCATGATGAAGTCCATTTTGGTAAGGTTGCGACTGTCTGCTATTAAAAATCCTTCAGAAAACTTGATATTATATTTCGATAGATGTTAAATTTAACCAAAATACTAATTCAAGTTAAAAATATCATGAATACATTCAAAACAAAACTAATCAAAGTGAAAAATATTTCGATTCTTGACACAGACTTTGACATAAATTGTAACCTTGACAGTTGACAGCGACAGTTTTTATGATTATTATTTTTTTAAGATAAAATCACACAACTTTTTCACGCAAAGGAGTTAAATATTTAATATTCCTTTATCTCGATGATACAGTGTTTTTTCTACATATTTCGTTAAATTATTTATCAAAAGCTCCGAAAAATTATGTACGGTGTCAGAAATTGAAAAACCTCGAAATGGTTTTCGATTTAAGGTACCTTGTAAAAAATGAAAACATGTCAATTATATTTCAAGGCTGTTTACAAAAAATTGGCCTGATATTGTTTTTTCCCCTAAAATATAGGATAGTTCCTTCAAGTTCGTGATCGTGATATAAAATGTTTTTTCGCAGAGTACCCAATTCAGTTACTATCTCTACATTTACCGATATGTCAACACTGTAATGTTGGGCAACTTTTTGTTGAAAAAGTTCTAATTGAGGTGCTGCTCAAACCAAATTGACAGCGACAATGTGAGGTGGGATGGTACGCTACGCACGTGTGTTGCGGAGTCACGCGGCGCCTTACGTGGTCTGCGTAACAACGTCACCTAATTTACTACCACCCAGTCCAATCTGACCCACGATAGTTCCACATTTTCACCCCCTTTGTATTAGACAGGGAACACGAAATAGTTCCTCTTACGCTGGCCTTGAACCAATACTGCCCATACAATGACACAACACGATCTATTCTATTGTACATCCAAGTGTAATAGGGTATTAACCGATTCGGATAAATAACATACAAGAGCCTCTTTTAGTAATTAAGACAATCTTTTACCTTACAGGGAAGCAACAAATAAGAAACTTTATACCTTTACTAAGGATTCTACAGGAAATTATAATAAAATATTATATCCGAAGCTCATCCTTTTCAGCTCTTTGTACTTCAGTCAACGTCAATATTATCGTACCCATTAAATCTTCGTAACAAAGTTCTGAGGAATCAATATGAGAAAATATCAAACATCAATTTATAAACGAGCAAAGCATTCACAGCCCTAGTTTATGCAAAAACTTTTTACTCAGCAAAGAAAGAATATATCTTCGGTAAACTTGAGTAGGTACGTTTGCTCTGAAATCTATGCCAGCTTAGAATATTTTCCCTTTACTTTGCGAATCATAAAAGACGCTTGCAAAGCGTGCAGGCAGCTACGCGGCGCCAATCGCATGCGAATAGAATTTTTCACGGAAACTAAAAAGGCAAACTGAATGTAACGTATTGAGGATTTATGAATCCGATAGTGTATTCTGCAAAATGACGATAACTGAGCAGAAGATAAGTATACTTATTTAAAGCATTCTAAAGTTAAATTGAATATTGAATGGCAAAATGTAGGTAATTGACAGAATATCGGATACCTAATTAAGTCTTCTTCTTTCTTCCAAACTTTGTGACGGTGGACGGTAGATAAAATATAATTCAGATATTTTCTTTGAAAAGAGGTGCCTATTCTATACCATCTGTATAAAGTTTTTGATTACAAATAATCAGTGTTGTAATGTAATGTAATGCTATTAATAATACAATCCGTGTTGACATTTGACGTGAAAACTTTATCGTCATTCGTGTTATTTATTAACTTTAGCGCAGAATCTTACGAGATCTTGAATCAAGGATTTGGTTTAAGTTTACGCATTACAGAGCTTTTCGTAGCTTTCAGTTTCTACCTTAATCGTTTTATCCAAGATAACAATGATGGTATATTGAAGCAATTGATGATGGACTTTTGTTGTTTCTAAATTCTTCAAGTCCCGGAAAATGAGACATAATTTTCCATTATTGAGCGGCCAGATCAGACCGCTCGCTCGGACGATTATAAAATAAATATTTGCTATAATACAACGATGTTCCTTAATAAATTTCGCATAATTAATTTTTCGTAATATCCTTTAAAATGCATAGTCCTTCGGCTTAACTCCAAATTTACATGCCATCAAACTGCTGTCCCACTGAGTGGCGCCACTTCAGACGTAATTGCGCTAACAAGGAACTGTTGCGAGTTGCGCATTTAATTACTGCAACTTGGCGCAAGATGAAGCTCGAGAGTTGCCTTGTGGCGTGTGAGCTCATCTCCTTCTTAAACTAAGAACTTTGAGCATCGGGATTCGGGATTGCTGGACAAAAAGTACTTATTTTTTAAATAAAAACATTAAAACTAATAATTCGTTACTTTTACGGAATAGGTACTTACTGGATACAGTGTTTTACATATTTGTTTTATTTTCACCTATTTATTTTGCATAAATTTTACCTAAGCTTTCGACAATTTTCCTCTAAACTCTAAATCTACGATTCGTATATTCTACGAAGAACATCACTACCTATAGTGGCTCAGTGAGCTGTACTGTATTAGACCTCTCTCAAATTATAGTTTGTTTAAAAATTAATCTACGAGGTTTTCAAAGCAGTACCTACTTATAATATTTGGTTGGTAGGTTAGATATTTTTTTTATTTTATGAATTCAAGTCAAAATTCTTCAAAATCTTATTTTTTTTGTTTTTTAGTCATTTCAGAACTGACATACTTATGTTTACTCTCTCTACGATTGAAAACTAAATGACGAAACGGGTCTCTTACTGATGTCACATGACGTAAATATAATCTTAAAATTTTGACCGGAAGTGGAAGATTTTCTTAAGCTTCCGGCCAATTTTATTTGCGATAATCTTCTGATCCTCGCTCAGCACAACTTTTCCGACCGTGTGTCATGCATTTCATCGTGATGTCATATTATTATGACGTAGGCAATACTGTCGCGGGCTCACGGACTAAGACTGTTAGGGCATTTTATTTATAAGATGATGACACTTCTCATCATTCATGACAGTAATATAAAGGAAGCTTTTTCGTTATAAATAAGGTACCTAGTCTGAATGGTAATGCCGTCGTTAATCCACTATTCGCTCAGTCGTTACACGTTTTAGCTCTCCAACTTGCTCCGGTCACGAACAATTGAGATTATGCAATTTGAACCCTCCTGGGGCGATTTTCTTCTGTATAAATTATGTAATTGCAACTTCTGAATGTAATAGCTGGCTAGGTAAGATGGATCATTGTTTAAAATTGCACAATGGGGTAAAAACTAACTTTTTCAGACATTAGCAGTAAAGTTGGGAGGGGCTTAAAGCTCTCGTTAGAATACTTACCTAGGTATTAATATTGAAACAACCCTGTTGTTGTGACAATAAAAATAAGTACTTAATTATTAAACCTATTTTTTCTAATGCTGATTGGCATATTGGGAAATAAATAAAAATATTATACTACCTCCATTAAACAAATAGAGGTCAGTGTTCTGCTTAGCTTAGAGCAACGAGGCTTCCGTTTCCGGACGGAAAAGGTGATCAGCCACCTTTCAGCTCTGCCGTCATATGTCTAAAAAGCGGCTAACCCACATGTAGCTGTTTTTCACTTTTTTCATCCATACTGAGTAATTTTGAATTCTCTATCTTTGAGTATAAGAACCATATTTCTAGCATTAATACTTTTGAAGATACGAAAAGCATGTTAGCCGCTAAGTGGTGGTTTTTAATACTAATCCTTTGCTAAAAAGCGGCAACTCAACAATACTATACTTAAAAGCAGTTAAAGCGCCATAACTTCCCAATCATGTATTTGTTTTGCAAAGCATTACTTGTCTAGAAATACGTTACGACACTTTAATCGCCTAAAAGCCTTTTATAATTTATGAGTAATTATGCAATCTAACTTAGTTATAAAGCGGTTATTAGAAATACTTAGACTAAAAAGCAGTTATGCGACATTAACCGCAATCAAGATAAGAATCAATTTAGTGGATGTTTGATCAAAACTTGACTAAAAGTTCAATCACTGCTTTTTTACTAAAAATAAATAAAAAAATGATGCGAGCGATCCTAAGTTATAAAGCGGTAAAGCCACAGTACTAAGCTATAAAGTGGTAATCCGCACACAAACAAACCATTTCCTTAGCTATAAGGAAGTTAAGTACTTTTAACTGCTTTTTAATTTAGCATATTAGGATAACTTCTATAACAGTTCCAAAATGTAGCAGTTATTGAGAATTACTTGGCTAAAAAGCAGTTAAGGTGTGGTTAGCCGCTTTTTAACAAGTATTTCATGGTAAAAATAAATAAAATTACTTAACTACACAGGAAAAACTTAAATTACAAAATGCCTGAAAGACTTTTCAGGACCCGAAATGTCAAATTAGTCAGCCACTTAAAACTGCTACATAAGTCTATAAAATGTTTTGGTGTAAGTTGTATACTTTTCTAGGGAAATCGTTTCCCACGTTTTTTGACGTTTGTGCGAAATCAACTGTTTGGGGTTAGCCGCTTTTTAGACATAGGACGGCAGAGCTTATTGTTTTTTAAAATTGTTAGTTTTTGAACGTCAATTATTTTGAAATTCGATATAATTCTGAGGAAGTCCATTTAAATATCAATAGAAAATCTGATTGGGCGTTTGCGTAGGATGAGATATTTCAAAGTTTGAACTTTGACATATTATCTCATTCTTCAATATCTAAATCTTTGAAGAGAGTTTAAATGCTAGAGGTGTTCGATTCTAGCTTTTTCTGAAGTTGGTTCTACGACTGTCTCTCGATTTATTACCATACAATGCGAAGTTCATCGTCCTTGTAAAGACGAGGCTTTAACACGTACGCATAACAATCTCGGAGGGCAGCTTGACGCGTTCGATTCGCCGTCAACAAGATTAATATTCGAAGCGAGCGATGGGCCCAACGTAACAATGGGTTGCCCTCACGGCGCATGCATTTTCGTATAATGCCCATATAATGTCTCAAAGAAATTGACTCCGACATCGCGTGTTCACTGTTCACCTTCAGCTTAGTATCGGTCATGGTTTCTTTGCGGCAGGCGGTTCGTTGTCTCCCATTTGTGTCATTAGAAACGTATCAGTGATTAGTGGCAATTACAGTTGATGTCTTAATTTGGTTGAAGCATTTAGTGTCTTAACTATTTTGTGTTATGGATGTGGCATAGTGGGTTATGTAATGTTTTTGTGCGTGCTTAGTTTCGGTGGGTAGTGTGTGGAAGTGTGAGTGAGGTGTGAGGTGGGGAGCGTTCTCGGGTCTCGGAAGGATGTTGAAGTTTTGCTCACCGGCGGCAAGGCGGCGGGAACCGAATGCGGTTTGTAACTCCACAGTTGCGCTTTTTGCGGGAATGTATAACGCGATATGATTGAAACTGGCACGATGTTACCGGCAGACTGCTCGGAAGTTTTGTTAGTAAATATTCCTTAGCGTATTCACCGGCGACATATCGTAAACGTTGTAAATCCCACCATTTAATATAAATGAAACTGACACGACGATGTACCGGAAGCTCGGAAGTTTTGTCAGTAAATATGCTGGGTTATTGCCTGAGGGTCTCATTCCCCGAGGATCATGTCCCAGAGGATTTCGAATGTGTATTGATTAAATTCATGAAGATAAAAACAATTTGAGATCCTCCAGGACATGATCCTCGGGGAATGAGATCCTCAGGGAATAAATATGCTTTCGCGTACCTTTGACAGCGATGACTGTTGGATTGTTTACATTAAGATAATACTGAGAACATGCACGTGTGCTGTGGGACAAAAATTAATTGAACAGAGATCCTTTGTTCTCCAGTTAATGTTATTATTTCTCAGAGCTGTGATGATGGAATTTAAATCCATGAAATGAAACTATTGTTTAGTTCTGTTAGTATCCCGCAGGCCTCCATACCGTTACGTATCGTTCGTTCCTTGTGGAATTTTAAAGATTAATATACGGGCTTATTTCATCACAGTTAAATAGTGAAGTTTTATTTAACGACCCATTTCCAATAGGTTATGGGCCCAGAACGTTTGTAAACTGCGAAGTTGAACATTTCATTGTGATTTATGTTTTATTGAGACTTTTAAAAGTGACCTATTTTTAGAACTTATACAGTGTGGTCTTGTACCAAATATTAAAAAGGTGTTTCTTGTGATGAACTTTTGAACTGTGTCATAGAACTAAATTATACAGTGTGTTTCCTGTATAGAGTGTATACAGGGTGTTTTTCGTAAAAACTTATACAGTGTTTTAAATAAGTATAAATTACATATTCAACAAAATGGACAGTCTTAAATTAAAAAGGAATATTAAACCTTTCGATGGTTCAAAATATAGTGTATGGAAATTGCGAATACATGCTTTATTGACTGAAATAGATGTAATTAAAGTTATAAACGAGGAACCTGCCGAGAGAACTGAAGATTGGCTAAAAGCGGAACGCGTTGCCAAAAGCGTTATTGTGGAATACTTATCTGACGCATTTCTTGGTTTCGCAAAGGATGATTGTACTGCGAAGCAGATTTTTCACAATTTGGATGCAATATATCAACGCAAAAGTCTTGCCACCCAACTGGCTCTACGAAAACAGCTTTTGAGTTTAAAACTACAAGGAGAAACATCATTGATCAAACATTTTACGATCTTTGATGACTTGATCGCGGATTTAGCTGCAGCAGGCGCTAAATTAGAAGAACCTGACAAGGTGTGTCACTTGCTACTCACCTTACCAAAATCGTATGATGGCATAATTACTGCAATTGAAACATTATCAGAGGATAACTTAACTTTATCTTTTGTTAAGTCAAGACTTCTTGATTATGAAATAAAATTAATAAAAGAAAATCAAGACACGAGTGCAAAATTACTTCAAGTCACTTCAGATAGATATGACACAACAAAGAATAATTTTGAGACACAGAAATCACTAAAAAGCACCTACCAAGGTCAATACAAAAGGCAATTTTCTAAAAACAAAAAGGCACTGAACACTAAATGTCATCATTGCGGGAGAAAAGGCCATATCAAGAAAAATTGCTTTTTCTACAAAAAGTCACTCCAAAATCAATCGAAGCATACTGCAAAGAACAGAACTATTCAAACTGTTCAAACGATCCAACCATCTAATTCAAGAAATGATACCTCTGGTTTTGCCTTTATGCTTGGAAGTTATGAATCCACAGCTGAAGATAAAAATGAAATTACTTTCCTTCTTGACTCTGGAGCATCAGATCATATTATTAATAGAGCTGATCTTGCTGAAGGCTTTACTGAACTTCAAATGCCAATGAAAATATCTGTGGCGAAGAATGGAAGCTTTATAAATGCTACAAAAAGAGGCACATTGAGCGTAACCAGTAATATGGGAATCCAAGGAGAGCTAATGGATGTGCTCTATTGCAAAGACGTTCCATACAATTTGCTGTCTGTTAGGAGAATGCAACAGGCTGGTATGACCATTGTTTTTAATCCACATGGTGTTGAGATTATTAAAGAAGGCAAGGTCGTCATGACTGGTAAGTCTTTGAACAATTTAATTGGTGTTGATTTCATTGTCAAGGTAAATGTATGCTATGATGTTAGCCAAATACATAGTTCTATGAAAAATGATTATGAATTATGGCATAAGCGTTTAGGCCATATTGGGAAATCAAAATTCCTTGAATTAAAATATAATCATATGGTTGAAGACATAGGACAGATTGAGCATGTTACACCTAATGATGATTTATGTGAAGCTTGTGTAAAAGGTAAACAAGCATGACTGCCTTTCAATAAAGCTAAAAACAAAAGCCATGTAAAACGACCTCTGTTTATAGTACATTCTGATATTTGTGGTCCTATTACACCTTCTACAATAAATAACAAAAAAAATATTTTGTAATTTTTGTGGACCAGTATACTCATTATTGTGTGACATATTTGATTTCATATAAATCAGAAGTATTCTTGATGTTTCAAGATTTTGTTGCAAAAGCAGAGGCTCACTTTAATTTTAAAGTTGTTAATTTGGATAGTGATAATGGCGGAGAATACTTGTCAAACGAAATGAAAGAATATTGTGTACAAAAAGGCATTAGTTATCACTTGACAGTTCCACGAACCCCACAGTTAAATGGTGTGTCTGAACGCATGATAAGAACAATAACTGCAAGAGCTCGTGCAATGATAATTGGTGCTGATTTGCAAAAGTCATTTTGGGGCGAAGCAGTTCTGACTGCAACATTCCTAATTAAATTGACCCCTACTAAAGCTCTAAAATATTGTACAAAAACACCATATGAATTGTGGCATGGTAAGAAGCCGCAAGTTAAATATTTAAAGGTTTTTGGTTCTACTGTATTTGTACATAATAAAACTAGTAAAACAAAATTTGATGAAAAATCTTGGAAAGGAATACTAGTAGGGTTTGAACCAAATGGATATAAAGTGTGGGATGTGGAAGCTTGTGTATGTTAGAGACGTTATTGTAGATGAGACCAGTTTTATGGTATCCAGACCATTGGTTGGACCTGAAGAGTTTAAGTCTAAAAACTCATGTAATAAAACTGATGTACCTGAAAAAGGGTCAAAATCAGTAGATTGGTCACATAAATCTGATATTGGTAAATCAGATACATTAGTACAACACATGGTACTGATGGTAATAAAACTGATGTACCTGAAAAAGGGTCAAAATCAGTAGATTGGTCACATAAATCTGATGTTGGTAAATCAGATGCATTGGTACAAGGTGGTACTGATGGTAGTGACTACAATAACGAAAATGTCGAATTAGGAGTAGATCCTAAAGAAAGTACACATAAATATTCTGAACTAAGACGGAGTGAAAGAATTAAAAACCGTTCTTCTGTATCTTATAATGAAGACATTGAATATCTTTTGTGCGCTCAGTCGATAAAATGTAAATTACCTACTTCTTTTCATGAAATTCAAAGTAGGGATGATAGAATACAATGGGAACAAGCAGTTAGAGAAGAGATCAATTCTATTTTAATTAATAATACTTGGTGTTTAGTATCAAAGCCTGAAAATAAAAATATTGTTGATTGCAAATGGGTGTTTTCCATGAAAAATGATGAATATGGAAATCCAGTAAAATATAGAAGCTAGACTTGTTGCTCGGGGTTTTAGTCAAGAATATTTAATGGATTATAATGAAACTTTTGCACCAGTTGCTAGAATTTCAAGTTTCAGGTTTATTTTAGCATTTGCAAATCAAAATAACTTGTTGATCCATCATATGGATGTTAAAACGGCTTTCCTTAATGGTACATTAAAGGAAGAAATTTATATGACAGTTCCTGAGGGAGTACCATGTAAAAGTAACCAAGTGTGTAAATTAAATAAAGCTTTATATGGATTAAAGCAAGCAGCAAGATAGATAATAGGGACATATTTAAAAACATTTATGTAGTCCTGTATGTAGATGACCTAATAATTGCTACTAGTGATGTAGCCAGAATGAATAGTTTTAAAGGCTATTTAATGAATACATTTTGTATGGTAGATCTCAAGGATATTAAGGTTTTTGTGGGAATAAGAATTCGAAGAAGTAATAACCAGATAACTTTAGATCAAAGTGCATACATAAAAACAGTTTTACATAAATTTAATATGCACGATAGTAAACCTGTCAGTACACCACTTGAAAGTAAACTGAATTATGAAGCTTTAAATTCAGAAGAAAAATATGATGCCCCATGTCGAAATTTAATTGGTTGTTTAATGTATATAATGCTGTGCACTCGACCTGATATAAGCATAGCTGTTAACATTTTAAGTAGATATACAAACAAAAATAATAAATACCTATGGCAATGTCTAAAAAGGGTATTAAGATATCTAAATGGTTCAAAAGATATCAAGCTAATCTATACAAGGGGTGATTATAATCATATGTTGAGTGGTTATGTTGACTCTGATTGGGGAGGTAATGATCAAAATGACAGGAAAAGTACAACTGGTTATATATTTGTATTATTCGAAAAATGTACTATATGCTGGAATACAAAACGACAAACATCAGTGGCTGCCTCATCCACTGAAGCTGAATATATGGCACTTTATGAAGCTGTCAAAGAAACGTTGTGGTTAAAGTCGTTAGCAACCAGTATAAATGTAAATATTGTCCGACCTATTGTCATATATGAAGACAATAATGGTTGCATAAGTATAGCTAATAATCCCACGTCTCATAAGAGATCTAAGCATATAGATATAAAATACCATTTTTCAAGGGAGCAAATTGAGAAAAATGTAATTGTATTGAAATACATTCCTACTGGTGCTCAACTGGCTGATATGTTAATAAAGCCTTTGCCTACAGCCAGATTTATAGAACTAAGAAATGGTTTGAACTTAGAATAGCATTGATTGTAACAATGTTAATGTGATTTTGTTTTGATGGTCTGATTAGGTTTTCCTGGGTTTCCCTAATCCTTGCAACAAATGTTGGACCATATGTATTTCCCAGGGAAACACAAGGAACGGACGCTTTTGTTTTCAAATGCTATGAGATTTTTTTTATTTTTCAATTATTTTTTGAGGGGGCGTGTTGGATTGTTTACATTAAGATAATACTGAGAACATGCACGTGTGCTGTGGGACAAAAATTAATTGAACAGAGATCCTTTGTTCTCCAGTTAATGTTATTATTTCTCAGAGCTGTGATGATGGAATTTAAATCCATGAAATGAAACTATTGTTTAGTTCTGTTAGTATCCCGCAGGCCTCCATACCGTTACGTATCGTTCGTTCCTTGTGGAATTTTAAAGATTAATATACGGGCTTATTTCATCACAGTTAAATAGTGAAGTTTTATTTAACGACCCATTTCCAATAATGACATACCTATCTTAATTTATTTAAATAGGTATGTTTCGGCATCAACAAACCTTGTAAATAAAATTCAATATGAAACACATAAAACGAGATATAGTATACACAGGTTGGTCAAAAGTTCTGTTACTGAGTTTCTTTATCGATTACTGGCCATTAAAACAAATGGAAAGAAAAAATAAACATGACATATTATTGACAGTTTTATAAGCTATAATTCCATACCACACGTATATCATATTTTGTTTATTTCACCATGGAATGGGGGTTGAAGGAGAATCGTGTCGCTGTAATTGCTCTGCACAAATGTGGGCAGCCACCGAATATCATTTTCAAGTTGCTACAAAAGTTGAAAATCAACAAGCAATTTATTTATCGCACTATCCATAGGTACAGTAATACCTTGACCGTCGATGACCGAAAAAGATCAGGAAGACCACGCACCGTTCGGACACCAGCTGTGATCAAGGCAGTGAAGGCGAGAATCACGAGAAATCCCGTCCGGAAGCAAAAGTTATTGGCAATACAGATGACTGTGAAGAGAAGTTCCCTTAAAAAAATTATCAATGATGACCTTGGGCTTCACGCTTACCGTAGACGAAAGGGCCATCTGCTAAACGCACGATTGAAGGCTATGAGGTTAGCACGAAGTCGCGCTCTACTAAAGCAGTACGCACAAAACGGCCATCGAAAAATCTTGTTTACTGATGAAAAAATCTTCACAGTCGAAGAAAATTTTAACCGTCAAAATGATAGAGCATACGCTAAGAATAGTAAAGAAGCCAGCATGATTGCTCCGAGGGTCCAACGAGGTCACCACCCCTCATCAGTGATGATTTGGCTGGCGGTGTCCTATTCAGGGCTAAGTAAGGTTCATTTCTGTGAAAAAGGTGTGAAAACTGGCGCTAGAGTCTATCAAGATACCGTTCTGGAACCTGTTGTCAAACCCTTAAGCCACACTTTATTTCAAAACCAGCCATGGGTCTTCCAGCAGGACTCTGCCCCTGCGCACAAAGCAAAATCTACACAAGCACGGTTTCGGGCTAACAAAATTGATTTTATCGCGCAGGAAGAATGGCCATCCTCCAGCCCAGACTTAAATCCTCTGGATTATGCCATATGGCAACTTATTGAGGAGAAAGCATGTGCTAAGCCCCACATGAATCTCGACTCTCTTAAGCGCGCTATTCTCAAGGCAGTCGCAGAATTGGATATGGTGGTAGTTCGTGCTGCCATCGATGACTGGCCTCGTCGTCTAAAGGCGTGTATTCATGCCAGAGGCGGTCATTTCGAATAATTTTAATACATGATAATCTTAAATATTTGTGCTTTCATTTGGTATATAATTCATTGTAGCATTATTTGTAAATTTAGTATTATTCATGTTTTCCATAGTTACAGAACTTAGTAACCAACTAGGTACATAAGCAAGACATAAGCTAGCTCGTTTTTTGCGTGCGACCTAGAAGACAGTTTATGGCGTAGGTACCTAGTTAATATTCTTTGATGGCGTCATGAGAATCATAGGCAATAATAATATTAGATAATTAGATTAGATAATACTTTATTTTAACACAAAGAGAGAAACATTATAAAGAATTAACAATAAAACTTACAGTGCTAATCATGGCGGCCTTATCGCTAAAAGCGATTACTTCCATAGTAATTTCGATGCTTCCAGGCATATATAATATTGTTGTGTAACGATTGATCCGGATTTGTTTGAGCATAGGGATACATATATGAAGAGAAGTATTAGGCATCGCGGAAAGCTATTGTTACCCAGAATGCGGACCGTCCTCTACAAGAGGAACTGTTATATAAGTTGTGTGATGATCTTCAATAAATTACCACATTCCTTAACCGAACTTAACATTACCATCTTTAGACGAAAACTGTTTGAATGGCTTAAAACAAGATGTTTTGAATATCTTACTTGTAAAGTTGACATAAAATAATTAAATGATAATGCCAATGACATGCTATCTAAAATGTAAATTGTTAATACATTTCTAATTTTATTAAGTAATTTATAATATGTTGAATTATGTTATGATTATGATTGAATATTGACATATTAACCATAGAATAGAATATATAATAGTCCTAACGTTCATTAACATTAACATTAACAAATATCTTATTAATTTGAATTTTTATTTTTATTTCCTTAAATTCACATGCCATAATTTTGGTAAAATAGACGGACTTCTAATATGTAACAACCAAACTGTACTCTATTTTCTGTGAATAAAATTTTCAATTTCAATTTCAATTTGTTTTTCACAGTGTTGGTATGAATGACAAAGTTATATTTGCGGTTTTGGAAAATATCATATATCTCGAAAACTAATTACTATATCTCGTTCAAACCAATTTTCGTTGAAAGTTTTTATTAAGATCTATAGCATACCTATATTTTTTATATTTTTCACTGTCTTATTTCAAAAGTTAGAGGGGGGGGGGGGGGACACACATTTTACCACTTTGGCAGTGTTTATCTTTCAAACGGTTGACTTTTAGAAAAAATTGTCTTAGGAATCTCAATGTCATTTTTAAAGACCTATCTATAGACACCCCGCACGTATTGTTATGAAGGATTTTTTTTTTCAGTTTCAGTTCCATGTATGGGGAGCCCCCCTTAGTCTTTATTTTTTTTTAACTTTTGTGTTAAAATAATACATCTAATTACTAAGTTTCAACTGTGTAATCCTAATACTTTCGGAATAAAATGGCTGTGACATACGGACGGACAGACAGACAGACAGACATGACGAATCTATAAGGGTTCCGTTTTTTGCCATTTTGGCTACGGAACCCTAAAAAAGGCGATTACTCCGATGAAATGAATGAAAAAGTACTTTAAGAAGGTATATAGATTAGAATCAAATATTATTGATAGGATGTCGACATCAGAAAAGGTAACCACAAAGATGGTGATTGAAGATTTAGATCTATCCAGTAATCTAGTACTTAAATGATTATATATATTATGTTATCCGGTGTTCTACTATGTAGGTATTAATTATTGTGCATTTTCATGCATTTTACTTTTAAAATACAAGCTTTATCAAGACCTTACTTACATAGGTACTCAATGTATGCCAACGAAATAGTACTTTTATTGTACCTACCTACTTGTGCTGAGCGAGACTGAATTAGGGAATTGTTCGCCGAATTAATGTTTGTTAATTAACTTCCTGCATCCGCTAGTTGGATTTGATTTCGGATATTCAGGAATAATTACGATGAAAATGTAACAAGTTTTACTCTTTTATTCTCCCTTCTATGGTTTTCCACCACTTAGGTTTTCCAATAAATTGTAAGGTCGTTCATGATTTTTTTAACTTCCTGCATCCGCTAGTTGGATTTGATTTCGGATTTTCAGGAATAATTACGATGAATTTGTAACAAGTTTTACTCTTTTATTCTCTCGTCTATGGTTTTCCACCACTTAGGTTTTTCAAGAAATTGTAAGGTCGTTCATGATTTTATAGCTATTTAAATATACTTAACTTATACTTAATGCTTTTTTTTTCTAATAAAAATTAATTATACCATATTTCTCGTTTAGAATAGCTAGAGTTTGGTCAACGAAAGACGAGTCTCGGTTAGAAATGGAACAAATTTTGCGCCTTATTCAGTTTCCAACAACTTAACCACTAAACGTTAATTCAACAAGGAAATTAGCGCCTGCATTTCCGGTTCATCTTACGTTGACCAGACAGCATTGTAATTAATGGTATTAATATTCACAAAAAGCTCCTCCTCAACAAATTTTCCAGACTCTGAAACCTACTTAGTGAAACATGTAAGAATGATAATGATAAAGAAACTAAAAAGTATGATTAATATTTTGCTTTCTACTTTAATTCAACTAAAAACTCTGTTCCTCAAATTGATTCAAACAAATCTTTTCCAGGTAAACCCGGGCCGCAAAGCTTCCTTAAGTGGAATTCGTGAGGGAGACATCATTTCGTCCATCAACGGGCGACCCACGAAAAGCATGAGCAACTCAGAAGCTCACGCTATGCTCAGATGCGCCGGACCGGTGCTCAGATTAGGACTCAATGAGTAAGTCTTGTTATCAGCTAAACTACATTACGTTGTCTCTCAACGACTGGCCCACGACCACAAAGCACATGAGTGCACTATGCTCAGCCGATGAGTAAGTCGTGCACTTGAGTAAGCGAAGATTATGCGTCTATAGGTCTATAAATCTGCCCACGAAGAACATTAGTAACGCAGAAGCTCACGCTGTGCTCAGATAGGAAAGTTGCTCAGATGAGGACTAAAGTGATGTACAGTTAAGTTTAAATAAAGACTGAATATTTAAACTATTTCGCACATCTAGAGGCTGGTTAAGGAAAGGTGAGACTCGGTTGGAAAAGGAACTAATTTTGCGCAGTAAATTATGGGTCAGTTTCCTATAACTTATTTCTAAACATTAATTTAACAGGGAATGTTGCGCCTCCATTTCAGTCTCATCTTTCGTTGACTAGACTCCTACTAGAATCGAATCGGTTCAAAACGCATATTAAATCAAGCAGCAAGGTGATCCCACGTTAAATAAGAAAGTCATCTTATTTCCCAGTTTTAATTGGCTAATAAAATGGCCTCAACCTGAATAACTGATAATATAATTCACTCCTAGTTAAGGATGGTAATAAAATCACTTTATGTGGCACTAGGCCGACCCTTATATTAGATTTCCCTGTAGAAGTCGTATTTTACCTTAACACAAAATACTTAAATAAAATGTATGGTTATAGAAAAAGTAAATTCTAATAAGTACTTACAATATAAAAAAAAAAACTATTTTACTGTGAGAGTTTTCCGGCACTAATAATTCTGCGTACCTACCTTTTTGATTGACTAACGAAAGTGGATATAGCTGGCTATACGATGTGCATATCCGATTCTGTTTACGACGATTTGATGCACGAAGTTGAAAGGGTTTATGCTCTACAAAGTGAGGTTTCCTCTTTGAATGGACACATTCGTCCGAAGAGCTCAGCGGGGCTACTCAAATGGCAACTTTTCTATTCGTTCGCTAACTTAAAGCTAAAAAATAAACAATTAAACGATCAAGTCAGACGTCGCAAGTTTATGTAGATCATAGAGTACATTATTATACTATGTAAATCACAGACAATGTTGTATTGTATGGAGTTGACAAGCCTACGATACGTAATTTTGGAGTTTATGACTTATTTTGAATGGTTGAGTTAGCGAACGAATAGAAAAGTGGCCATTTGAGTAGCCCCGCTGATATAGTGGCTTGTGTGTGGCACTTTATTCACCGATTTTTTCTTAAAAACTGGCCATCATTAAGCTTAAAGCACAAACAATCATCTTCCCAGCATGAGACATCTACTACATTTTTGATAGTAGGACCGAATGCGTACGAGAGATTTAAAAAGCTCTTCAAACTCCATTGTTCGTCTGATTTTAATCAGAAACTAAAGAAAACATTGTTGTATTTCGCATTCAAATTAAGAAAGTCCTAATTGTGCCAGAATACTTTTAACACTTCAAGGATTAAAACAACCGTATTGCCAATAGGTGGAAACGCTAATAAATAATTTTAAACTTGACTCTCGTCCACTTTTTATAACGTTACAGGTGCTGTAAAATTTAAAATATTGAATCTTGGTTTCTGTGAATTTTCAACTGTTGTAGAAATAAACTACGTGTTATGCAAGGTGTTTTATTTACACTGAAATTTTGTGTCAATATTAGCTTGAAGCGAGGCCTTTGTTGAATTATTTCTGCGTTCCATGTTCTCCTTCTGTTTCCTTATGTTTAAATTATGATTATTAGACAAAGTAATGGGCTCGGGTGTAGTAGTTGCATTTATGTAATTATAGATCGAACAGCGTTAATAAGTTCGATTGACCGCAGCGGAGTGTGGCCTACTCGCTGTCAGCGTTCAAACGCGGTTTGGATAGTTCGTTACCACCGTTAGCCATTGCTAATAGGTTGGCGTTTATGAGCACATACCTATGATTCACATTGTTTGTATTTACGCGTTGTAATATTATTGACCAAGCGAGTGCGAAGCGCGAGCGAAGCGTTTCCGAAAAGCTTTCGTATTACGTCCGTAAATAACGACCGGCTGTCTGTTTGTTCTCTTTTACAGGTCGCATTTCTCAGCCGATTCAAGCGAACTTTTGTGAGCAGAGGGCCTACCCAAAGTTACATTGGCAAATCTTCGTTATCGCTTCGCTTTCGAAATATGTATGGGATTGACATAAGGTTTCTTTAACTATCGAATTTTAAAACGTCAAATCCATACATGTTTCGAAGCGAAGCGATAGCGAAAATTTGCAAATGTTACTTTGGCTAGGGGGTCAGGTTCTATAATTTTTGTCGATTAAGTTTTTCGAAATTTTTCAAAATGGCGGTGATATGGGGAAAAAATCCTATTTCAGCCATTACGAAAAAAGATATCAAAAACAAAAAAACCGACTTCAAAAAACCTGCCTATAAAAAGCAAGAAATAATATTCAAATCATTAGATATCTATTGAAGTCGGGTGGGGCTGGAGTACAACTTTTTCTTTTTATTCTTAAAGCCCCACCCGACTTCAATAGATATCTAATGATTTGAATATTATTTCTTGCTTTTTATAGGCAGGTTTTTTGAAGTCGGTTTTTTTGTTTTTTAAACAATTTTTATTTTTTTATTTTTAGTGTAAGTACCTTCTGCATTAGGTATATTATTTAGGTAAAAAAATCAACTCAGCCAAACGTGAGATAATCGCGGAGAAACATGCATACATACGGATCAAACTGAGAACCTCCTTTTTTTGAAGTCGGTTAAAAAAGACTACACTAAGGTATCCCTTTTCTCACAAAAAATATCATCTAATTCGGTTCATAAATAAGAAAGTCGTCAAGGTAGTTGATGCAAAATAATAGTATTTTCAGGATTACTTGAAAACTACTTGACCGATTTGAAAAAAAATTAAATGGGACCATCTCGCAAGCAAACTCAATCGAACAAAAAAAGAATCATCAAAATCGGTCCATAAATGTCGAAGATACGCGCGAACAACGATAAAAAAAACATACAATTGAATTGAGAACCTCCTCCTTTTGATGAAGTCGGTTATAAATATTGCAAACGCGAGGTCTACAGCTCAACAGTGCCACTAATAGTGATGAAATCAGAGGAATCGGTTACAATCTTTTCTAAGTTAAAGTAAATAATATAGACTACTTATTAGTTAATCGATGCAAAAATTGTTTACACCTTTTGCCACAACCTACGAACCAGATTACGAAGAGTAATAGGAAGTTACTTTCCTTACATTTGCTCTGGAATCTAACCTAGACATAGACACCTTAGGCAAGGCATTGCCAGACTTCATTTATTTAAAAGATCATACGTTTTAGAAAGAAAATATTTATTTAAATTCCAGTAAAGTTATTTTATTTATAAATAAATGTTTGTAAACTAGCAACCGAAATTGCACATTATACAAAAATGCATTAAAATTGTTTTCTTTTGTTACCAGGAACAGGGAGCTGTCACCTCGAAAAAGAAGCCTGGGCAAAGGAAGCGACTTGAAAAGTAAGTATTTTTTAAAATAAATCTACGAAAAGGACACGTGCTTTGTGTAGAGGCACTTGTGACTTGAGTCACAAACGCATTTCCAGTTCCGAACATATTCCCTATAATAACTTAAACTCGTGAAAATCACCCCAGACAATTTCAACCAGAAAAAGCTCACATTTCCAAAATGTTCTGTCTTACGCAAGGTAGCTGCTTATTAGGGAATCTGATGAAAATAAAATTTATAAACAGTTATTTTCTCAAACTAGATACATCTTATAACTGATAAAGATTCAATTCAAAAAACACAGAGAAGTTAGCAGCAGCAAACTACCAGTAGTGCGGTCAACAACGAAAATCGCTTAGTACTTTAGCACCTTGTCATAGCAACTTTTTTTTAAATGTTTCAAACTGTAGGACATTATGTCAAAAAAGTTGCTTTGACAAAGTACTAAAGTGTTAAGCGACTTTCGCTGCTGACTGTACCACTACCAACCAACGTAGCTCCATTTCTCTCCCCTATGCACAGTCACAAAACGAGTATTATCTCAGCTTATGAGAACAATAGATCGCAGCCAGCATCACTTGTATTACCTACCTACCTACTTACTTCAGTTTGCAGGAACTGAAGGATGCTCCTCAGATTGAACTAAGAGGTTTTAGCATCAGTTCTTGGAGGCCACATAAAGAATATTGATGCAAACTTCTAGGATTTAGCTTTTTTACTTTGCTTTGAGATTAGTTTTTGAGCGTAGGAAGCGCTTTGATGAAGATAGATTCTGAATAAAAAATGTTATTAATATTAATTAATAAACTACGAATTAGGTAATTCATACAAATAGTTTTTTTAGCAACTTTTCTCTCTGTCTTCATAATAGAGAAACGTTTACCTATGTTGAATGGACGGGTATACCTTACATAAGAAAAATAATCACAAACTTACTTATCTGGAATGTTAAAGCTAGGAAGATATGGTTTTCCATGGCACTGAACATTCTGTGCCGTTGTAAAATGGGTGGCTATGGCTACTTTATTAGCCTCCTTGTAAGGAAAAGTGTCATAACCGTAAACTCCCAACTTTATGAATACGAGGCCCGCTATATAATGACTTAAGTAGGTATTATTGCTGCATGGCTTTTAGAACTGACTCTATTCAAATATCGTGGATAGTTTATTAAACACAGTACTTTATTACTTTATTAATAACTAGCGGCCGCCCGCGGTTTCACCCGCGTGGTTCCCGTTCCCGTGGGAATATCGGGATAAAAAGTATCCTATGTTTTAATCCAGGCTATCTTCTATCTGTGTGCCAAATTTCAACCAAATCCGTTCAGTAGTTTTTGCGTGATTGAGGAACAAACATCCAAACCCACAAACTTTCAAATTTATAATATTAGTAGGATAATAGAGATGTTAGCTTTATTGCTTATGATTTTTGTTACAGGACCATCGCAACTGATAGCTGAAGTGCAAACGGGTAGAGCGACACCTCAAGCACCCGTTTATGCAACCATAAGACCATCTCAGCTTCCAAACAGGCCTTCTTCGCTATCCACGCAGTCATCCCTCACTTCTTTACCAGCTGCTCTCAACTCCACTCCCCTGGTTAAATCTGCCACATCAAACGACGAACCACCTCGCTTCCATCCCACAAATCCTTTTTATACCACTTTACCAAATTACTCTAGTGCTTCCAAACTACCCGTACCAAACGGGAGGGCGTCCAGTATAGATAGGAGTAAATCCAGAGAAAATACGTCTTCATTTAACGAGCAGAGCTCAGACTTGAAATCACCTTCATTTTTCAACAAAACTTACGATTCTGGTTCAGGCAGTTTCCATCATTCGAACTTTAAAGACACTGGCTTTACAAATGGCTTTGAAACGGATGACTCAAACAAAGGCAAGGAGAATAGTGGAAGTAATGTTTTCAGTAGCAAGTTTAGTCACCAAAGTGTTCCGAGTGACGGGAAGAGTTCGGGAAAAAATCCATTTGAATCGAAAAGAAATAGTGATCCTTTTGAGAAATATTTAAGACCAGAGAATGGTATGAATGGTAAAGGTGGTAATGAATCAAACGCGATGATAAATTCTAAAAGTGATAATAGTTTTCATAAAAAAGAAGAAATATTGAAACGGTCGACTATTACTGAACATCAGATCAGCGAAATAGAAGAAGTCAAGACAATTAAGAAACTTATATTGAATGGCAGTGGGTCTGACTACGATATGGAAATCAAGTCAAAACCATTTCAATCAGTTAACAATGATACGAGTGACTTCAAATTGCCACATGCAAGCCAACAACGGAATTCTAAAGTTTATAATGTCCCGATTGTTAAAGAAACTGAGAGTCCTGATAGTCCTAATGCTACATCCGAATACGAAAAGCGAAAATACGAATCATATCCACATTCTACAATTGAAAGTCAAGGAGTGGGATCTTCAAGAGGTAAGTTTGTTGGAAGTTAATCAAACCTAGTTTATAACATAATTTAAATGTTTCACTGAAGTCAGTTTGAATTATTTTCATATTTTGTGTGAGTTGAGTGTGACGTATTTATATGAGGAAACTTTTAGAACGGCTCTATTCAGAAACGTATTTCAAAAGTTTTATGCTGCTTTGGAATTTATGTTGTATTAGCAATATTTTGAATTTTACATGTAAGTATACTTCATATCACAAAAGCAACAAATTAAATAGATTTACTTGTTAATTTAGAGCGAAAAAAAATGCAACTGTAACTTTTATCAATTTTTAAAACACTTTTTAATTATTTTTATTACTTATTATTGTTTGTGATACTTTTTTTAGGTACTTACTTGATGCTTTATTTTTGAAAAACATTCAAGACAAAATGTCAAGCAAAATCTCTTTAATTTTATGGCAGATGCTGACATTCCCCTTTGCGACGTAATATAGCATGTCTAGACAATATATGATGAAACACTTTAATGCTCTGTGCAACGTGCATTTAGTTTTTATGCATCTTATATTTCCACACGATAGTATCGATCGAGCATTTTCAATAAAACTTCTTACAAATTTTTTGCCTTTACTGCGTGAAAATGCTGTCGCAAGCCACCCCAGCCATGGGGAGTTGGGAGACAAATATGGTTATGCGATGACGTGCCCACTAAAAACCCAAGGGTTTTTACCGCAGTCGCGACGGATTAAGTATAATTTTCAGCGAATGTAGCATGGTGTGCATTTATACCACAAACATAATTAGGTATATCGAGATTTTTTCCATGAAAAACGGCACACGTACTTTTAGAAATGGTATGTAAGTACCGCGTACAAGATTCATTTTCTTTCTTTTAAATTTAAATAATCTTATTCCTCTCTAAGTCCTAAGTAGGTATCTACCTAAGTCTGACGCCATAACAACTATTTAAAAATGGCTGTGTTCCGGCATTTAAAAGCTTAGAATAATAAAGCCAAGAATGATAGTATTCTAAGTGTCCGGGCACGAAAGTAGCGGCGGCCGAGCGGTGGCGGGGCGGCGCGGCAGCGGAGCGGCGGCGGGGCGGGGCGATGAGAACGTGGGCACGAAACATAGCGGTCGGTCAGCCGCGTTAGTAGTGTTGTGACAGATGGGCTAAATACCATTAAGGTCCCGACCTACCGATTTGACCTACTGGTAGGACCACGGTATACCACCATGTACTCGTGGTCCTACTGGACTAGGGCTTTTTAGAATATCGTAGTGACTAACCTAAATTGTATGTTAAAGAAACTTCTTAAAGTTTTTTTATTTCTATTGATGTGTCAAATGTGATGTTGCTATGGAAACAATTTCTTGTTAAATCAATACCGAAAAATATTCAAAGGACGAAATATATAGTAATATAATAAGTCTATGATCCTATGTCTAAAAATGTTATTTAGTTCGAAAAAATGGTCTATAGGCGTTAACTAGTTTCAAAATGGGATCCTTTGCTCATCTTGTGTTTTTTAAATGATGTCCAAGATGCCGACATCCATACTGACCCTATTAGATATATTTATTTTAAAATATTGTTTATCTAAGTGAATTGCCCAATGTGAATGTTTTGGTTTAGCTGTAAGTTCACATTGTAATAAATAAATTAATAATAAACAATAATAAATAGGTACCTACTTAGTAATCAAACAGACACTATTATATTTTCAACACAACACTACTGTAATCGCGGGCTACCAAATCAAACTAGTTTGTTCATTTGTTTTCGTCGCTCTCCTCCCGCCCGTGCATCGCTCGTCGCCCCGCGCCGCCACCGCCCGTTTCGTGCGCGTCTCCATACTGTGCCATACTGTTGAATGCATCGCCGCCGCTCCGCTGTCGCGCCGCCCCGCTGCCGCTCCGCCGTCGCAGTTTTCGTGCCCGGACACTAAAAGGCGGTCTGTCAAAAGTGAGGCAAAAATGAAATTTATGTGTGCGTAAGGTGCTTGTGTTTACGCTCGACGAAACGCACACAGCAAAAAACTAATGTTACCAGTACATGAAATTTTCCCTTAAAAGTAGGGAAATTGAAACCATCGTCGTACTTAGAGTTGCGATTGTGTAGATTTCACCATTTACATGTAACTAGAGTTTGCTTGTCAAAACTAGAGATGGGCTAGGGTTTAAACCGAAAGTCGATATATTATATATATTTTTTAAATAAGATGTCGACTGTGCAATGCTAAAAATGTCAAAATTAAAGATGGTGCGATCTTTTTTGTTTATGTACCGGCGGAAAACTTTTTTGTTTGAGAGCCGATTTCGATGAAACGCGGTTCGGGGTATTATTTTAACAAGATAACAGCAACGCAATGTTAAAAATGTAAAACATCCAAGATAGCGGCCAACTTTTTTGTTTGTGGGTCGATTTCGATGAAACTCGGTTCAGGGCACTATTTTCACAAAAAAACAGCAACGCAATGGTAAATATATAAAAAATTCAAGATGGCGGTCAACTTTTTTGTTTGTGGGCCGATTTCAATGAAACTCGATTCGAGGTACTATTTTAATAAGATAACAGCAACACAATGTTAAAAATGTAAAACATCCAAGATGGCGGCCAACTTTTTTGTTTGTGGGCTGATTTTGATGAAACTTGGTTCGGGGTACTATTTTAACAAAAAAACAGCAACGCAATATCAAATATATATAAAATCCAAGATTGCGGCCAACTTTTTTGTTTGTGGGCCGATTTCGATGAAACTCGGTTCAGGGCACTATTTTCACAAAAAAACAGCAATGCAATGTTAAATATATAAAAAATTCAAGATGGCGGCCAACTTTTTTGTTTGTGGGCCGATTTCGATAAAACTCGCTTCGAGGTACTATTTTAGCAAGATAACAGCAACGCGACGCGATGTTAAAAATAAAAAAAACCAAAGATGGTGGCCAACTTTTGTGTTTGTGGGCCGATTTCGATGAAACTCGGTTCGAGGTACTATTTTAATAAGATAACAGCAACGCAATGTTAAAAATATAAAACATCCAAGATGGCGGCTAACTTTTTTGTTTGTGGGCTGATTTTGATGAAACTTGGTTCGGGGTACTATATTAACAAAAAAACAGCAACGCAATATTAAATATATAAAAAATCCAAGATGGCGGCCAACTTTTTTGTTTGTGGGCCGATTTCGATGAAACTCGGTTCAAGGCACTATTTTCACAAAAAAACAGCAACGCAATGTTAAATATATACAAAATTCAAGATGGCGGCTAATTTTTTTGTTTGTGGGCCGATTTCGATGGAAATCGGTTCGAGGTACTATTTTAGCAAGATAACAGCAACGCAATGTTAAAAATATAAAAATCCAAGATGGCGGCCAACTTTTTTGTTTTTGGGCCGATTTCTATGAAACTCGATTTGGGGCAATGTTTTAACAAAAAAACAGCTATGCAATGTTAAAAATATATAAAAATCCAAGGTGGTGGTCAACTTTTTTGTTTGTGGGCCGATTTTGATGAAACTCGGTTCGCGGTACTATTTTAACAAAAAAACAGCAACGCGATGTTCCAAATATAAAAAGTTCAAGATGGCGGCAAACTTTTTTGTTTTACGGGCCGATTTTAGTGAAACTTGATTTAGGGCACTATTTTTCCAAGAAAACAGCAACGCATGTTAAAAATATAAAAATTCCAAGATGGCAGCTAACTTTTTTGTTTGTGGGCTGATTTTGATGAAACTCGTTTAAGAGTACTATTTGAACAAGAAAATAGCAACGAAATGTTAAAAAAAAATCCACGATGGCATCTAAATTTTTGTTTGTGCCTGATATCGATGAAACCCGGTTTCGGGTATTATTTTTAAAAGAAAACAGCAACGCAAAGTAAAATACCGGCCAAGTGCGAGTCGGACTTGCGCACGAAGGGTTCCGTACCAAATGAGCAAATAATCACTTTTGTGGTATGGGAGCTTTTCTTATTTGTTTTTCTTTTTTTCAAACCGAGTTACATCGAAATAAACCCAAAAACATAGTTCACCGCTATCAACCCTTTGTCATTTTTAGGGTTCCGTACCCAAAGGGTAAAAACGGAACCCTATTAGTAAGACTCCGCTGTCCGTCTGTCTGTCTGTCACAAGGCTGTATCTCATGATCCGTGATAGCTAGACAGTTGATTTTTTTACAGATAATGTATTTCTGTTGCTGCTACAAGAAAAAATACTAAAAAAAGAATAAAATATATGTTTAAGGGCTGCTCCCATACAGCAAACAGTTTTTTTTGCTGTTTTTGGTACAACACCCTTCATGCGCGAGTCCGACTCGTACTTGGCCGATTTTTAACATTTTATTTATATTGATATTGCTGTTTTCTTATCAAAATAGTACCCTGAACCAAGTTTAATCAAAATCGGCCCACAAACAAAAAGTAAGATGTTATCTTGGATTTTTTTATGGTTTTAACATTGGGTTGCTGTTTTCTTATCAAAATAGTACCCCGAACCGAGTTTCAGCGAAAGCGGCCCACAAACAAAAAAGTTGGCCGCCATCTTGGATTTTTTATTTTAGCATTGCGTTGCTCTTTTATTGTTAAAATAGTACTCCGAACCGAGTTTCATTGAAATCGGCCCACAACCAAAAAAGTTGGCTGCCATCTTGGATTTTTTATATTTTTAACATTGCGTTGCTATTTTCTTATCAAAATAGTAACCCGACCGAGTTTAATCGAAATCGACCGATAAACAACAAAGTAGGCCACCATCTTGGAATTTTTATATTTTTAACATTGCGTTGCTGTTTTGTTGTCAAAATAGTACGCCGAACCAAGTTTCATCGAAATCGGCTCTCAAACAACAAAGTTGGCCGCCATCTTGGATTTTTTATATTTTTAACATTGCGTTGCTGTTTCCTTGTTAAAATACTACTCCGAACCGAGTTTCATCGAAATCGGCCCACAAACAAAAAAGTTGGCCGCCATCTTGGATTTTTATATTTTTAACATTGCGTTGCTGTTTTCTTGTCAAAATAGTACCCCGAATCGAGTTTCATCGAAATCGGCCCACAAACAACAAAGTTGGCCGCCATCTTGGATTTTTTATCATATAATTTTTTTCAAATGAGAACATTGCGTTTTTTCAATGCTAGCAACCATTTTAGTAGATAAGTAGTTGTCGAATTGCGTGGAATCTTAATTATGTAATTGAGATGTGTTTAACTTTTAATTGATCAACTAAGTAAATGCGGGGGAAATTTTTTCCCCGTACTGGCAACATTTTCATAAAATATGAAGTGACAAATATAGTTATTTTTGATGAATGATTTACGTAAAAATGTAAGTGAAAACACGTTAATTAGACGTGAAATGTTATCTACAATCTTTCTAGTGTTTTTTCGATGTAATGTTACCTGATTGTGACATCCGTTCATTGCGCAAACCCTCATTTTTAACCGACTTCAAAAAAAGGAGGAGGTTCTCAAGTCGACGGTATTTTTTTTTTTATTTTTATTTTTTTTTATGTATGTTTTAACATAGCTTCGTCAGTTGTTACCCGATTTGTACAATTCTTTTTTTAACTCAAAGAACATAGTTCGTGTGTGGTCCCATAATTTTTTTACAGAGATCTGACCAGTAGTTTTTTCATAATCCTGAAAAATATCAATTATTTAGCTCGCCATCGCACGAGTTTTTATGGAATTTCGGACATAACTTCTTTGTTTATGAACCGATTTAGATGATTATTTTTTTATTTGAAAGGGTATACTTCAAGAGTGGTCACAATTTAATTTCATTGTTATTGGACTTCGAACTTCGAAGATACATAAAGGAACTCTTCAAAATCAAATAGTATAAGTAAAGTGATTTAGGTTTTGGTAAGTTTATGGCAATCCAAAACAAACCAAATCATGGTTTGCGATGCAACGTTCTGGACTAGACTTGGACTACGATGACACAACGGAACTCCTCAAAAACAAACAGCGTAAATTTGGAAATTGAGTTCTGGGCATTTTACCATTGAAAATATTATAATTGAGTTCTGGGCATTTGAAAATATTATAATATAAAGCAAAAAAATATTTACACGCTGCGCTTACATACCTACCACTAAAAAGTTGAAAATAAAAAAGCTTTTTAAAAAAAAAGAAAAACCGCCTTCAAAAAACTGAAAACAAAAACAGCTTAAAAATTAAATACCTCTAAAAAGCAAGAAATAATATTCGAATCATTCGTTACACAAATCAATATTAATAAAACACGTCTAATGAAGTCGGGTGGGGCTTTAAGAAAAAATGAAGTTGTCCTCCAGCCCCACCCGACTTCAATAGACGTGTTTTATTAATATTGATTTGTGTAACGAATGATTCGAATATTATTTCTTGCTTTTTAGAGGTATTTAATTTTTAAGCTGTTTTTGTTTTCAGTTTTTTGAAGGCGGTTTTTCTTTTTTTTTAAAAAGCTTTTTTATTGAAATTTTCGGGAGTTGTGTTCGACACGAATATCACTTGAGAAATGGCGGGCCGAATAGTCATACTTAGCCATTCTGGCTCAGTTTGAGTTGCCTCACCATACGGACGCGGACTAGGTATCTGGGTCTTATTAATCTAAGTTGGTAGGTATATTCGCAGCTAGATGGCGCTTCTAAATTTAATCATTTTTCGAAATGGTGATTTTTGGTAAATTTAGAAAAACTGGCTAAATAAAAAAAATCTATATTTATCGAACCTGCTCACAAAATTTAACGAGAATCTGATGAGAAATGCGACCTGTAGAGGAAAATGGACAGCTGGAAAGTCGGACTGAAATATGTTTTTTTTTAATTTCTCCGTCATTATGAAAAATTTCAAAAAACTGGCGTGACAAAAAAATTCTATGTAATTTTCGAACCTGCTCACAAAATTTGACGAGAATCGGTTGAGAAATACGACCTGTAGAGAAGAACATCCAGCGCCAGAAAGCCGGACTGAAATACATTTTTCTTACATATCTCCGCCATTACGAAAAATTTAGAAAAACTGTCTCAACTTAAAAAAAATATATGAATTTCGAACCTGCCCACAAAATTTCACGAAATTCGGTTGAGAAATGCGACCTGTAGAGCACTGAGCAAGTAATCACTACGTTTTAAGAGTAGGCACTTCACAATGGACAACCTTTCAAAAATATAATATGTCGTTTTCACTTTGTATAATGAAAGTAGATACAAAATTAGGGGACACGTATATTTTATTTCAACTTTTAATTGTTTTTTTGTATTTTAAATCACTGTTTGAAATCTTACTCATTCTAAAAGAGCGTAAGTACATTGTCAGGAAGTTGAAATGTGTAGCTTTTGCCAAAAAAAATCAATTCTGATCTTATCTGTGACAAAATGACACCATGATTTCGATGGTGATGTGGCATGGGATTTCTGTAAGTGATGTCGATAATAGACAACATTTTCATTTTAAGAAAGTCGACGTTTAAATGTCGTCAGCTTATATAAATATTTTCAGCTTTTTTTATATTCGCAGCTAGATAGCACTTCTAATTTTGAATTTTTTTCAAATGCGGGATAAATTTATTTTTAAGACCAGTTTTTTTTAAATATATCCAATATTTCGAAAAACACGAGCTGCTAGATGTGCGCTTTACATTCAGTAAAAAATCAGAGAGAATAACATGAAAATAATATTTTCACCTCTTCAGCACAAAAAGGGTGTTTTTGGCGCGTAAAAACTCGCAGCAAAATCGATTTTTGCTGCGAGCGTGAGGCAAAAAGGCTAAGTGCTTTTTTAATTTCTAACACCAACTTTTAAAATAATAAAGAAAAAAGAAATAAAGTGACAAAGATGACACTTGTAAAATTTATATGTGATAAAAGGATAGATAGAGTCTTTATGGTGTCATACATGGATTAAAAAGTAAAAAAATAAAATGCACAGATATACCAAGGAGTTTTAAATAAGGATTGTTAAAAAAGAAGGTTGATCATTCGAAATAAAGAGTCTGAACGTAATGAGGTCGCATGTATGAAACAAATTTTAATATGAAATAAGAAAAATTAACGAAATTTATTAACAAATTATACTTTTTATGATTATAAATAAATAAATAAGATGGGATATTAATGAATAAGAGAAAAACACAACGTAATGTAATCAAAACGACGGAAATCTACTTTACTGACTCTATGAATAAATTTTTTCAGCATAGGTTTGATCGAATCATTTTTGTGATAAATTACAAAAATGAATGCGTCGAACGATGAAGATAGTTGTCTAACTCCAAAAGAAGAGTTAAGTGAACAAGTTTCTAATGCTGAATTAAGTTTTTTACCAGGAAAGTCACATGAAAATTTTCTCGCTGGTAGAGGTGAAAAGTTGTATGTTTTACATGAGACCAAAATGTTGTTCTGCCTCGTGCCTTTAAATCACTCACTGTACTCAGTAGTCTATATTAGAATCTATCAATTCTAGGCTACTTCGCTAGTTCGTGATTTAAAGTCGGCACTCGCAGAACAAATTGATTTTGGTCACTTGTATAACAAATAACTATTTCACCTCTCCAGCACGAAAAGGGCTCTTTTGGCGCGTAAAAACTCGATAATCGCAAAATCGATTTTTGTTGCGAGCGTGAGGCAAAGTGCTTTTTCAATTTCTAACACCAACTTTCAAATAATAAAGAAAAAAAATAAAGTGACATAAGGAGAGACTTAAAAAATTGATATGTGAGAAAAGGATAGATAGAGTGCGTTATGGTGTCATACATGGATTAAAAAGTAAAAAAATAAAATGCACGGATATACCAAGGAGTTTTAAATAAGGATTATTAAAAAAGAAGGTTGATAATTCGAAATAAAAAGTATGGACGAAATGAGGTCGCATGTATGAAATAAATATAAAATAAGAAAAATTTATGAAATTTATTAACAAATTAGTGTTTTATGATTATAAATAAGTACTTTTTATAACTATCGAATATAAAATGTAAAAAATTGACAAAAACTAATTTAAAATAAATATTTGTTTCTTAATCAATCACGAAAAAAGGCTGAACTCGTTTTGGATAAAAAGCACACACATAGTTTATAACCTAGCGGAAACTAGTCAAGGAAATTAAAAGAACACGTTAAAAATATCAGTGTTTATTATGTTAAGGCTTTCACTTTTTTAACTCTTTCTAGTTGTCGCTGCAAACTATAAATAGGTAATTGCTTCATGTCGATAGCACGCAGGCTCTCCTGACGTGTTACGTTTTGTGTTTTGTTGGATAACGGTGGCGCCTAAAACAAAGAAATTGAGCTTGTAGTAATACCTACATACAAAACATTATGTTACAACTGATTTGAGTTTTCAAATGTAAATTACGTGATTATTATTTATTTACATAAAAGAAAGATGTGCCAAGCCATGTGATGGTTTTCTACTTTTTGTTCCCATCAAATATAAAGTAAGAAAGTACAATAAAACAAATATCGATATAGAATGCACATCACTAGGAGAAATAATATAACCTCTACGACATGTAATAAAAAATCTGATATTTGCAAAATCAGCAAAGAACTGGGTACAAACGACTATTTGCACAAATTATTAGTATATTATAATAGTTTCAAGCTATTTACACTACATAAAAACATCTAAAACAATATAAACTTACCGATGAAATCATAATGTTAATTGATTATTTTCATTTCTTCCTGTGCGAGATTTATAGCCTTTAATCGCACAAGACATAATTTTACTGGTAACGCATAAGTATCCCAAACAATGCTATGACTTTCTTTTAAGTTTTTTACAAGAGTATTTTATAAATTTCTACATTTTACTAGTGATCAGAAATACGCTTGAATGACATTCTGTCACTATGATTTATTATGACAATGGATTTTATTTTTTAATGAATGCACAGATAATATAAATACAAGACAAATAGACTCAACTCAAACTTCCTGACATTCCCAATTTGGACTAGATTTTAGTTTTTTTTAAATAACTCAAAAAATACTGAACTAAAAAATTTGAAAAGAAAAATATGAGCTTAGAACACTAAAATCTCGAAATGGTTTTCTAATTTTAGTACTTTCTCAAAATGAAATGTTGTCCATTATGAACGTAGTTTCTACCAACCTAATAAATAGAATCGTACTACCAACATAAACAGACGAAATGTCAAAAGAATAGTGAAGTACCTACCTTACCAACTTGAAATGATGTCGATATCGATAAAAAATGCTTCCAGGCGTCTATACTCATAAACCTCATTTTATATTTTGGAAATAAAAGCAGGCGATAAATCCCAACACAACACGACAGCAAAATCCATAATAATATTATAGTCGTAATAATTGTCGACATTAAATGATATGTATGTATAGGTACATATTGTTCTAATAAAAATCTGGAATTTCTGTCTTGATGACATGCCGTGAATGGAATATCGCTTACTTTCTTAAATAAAAGAAAGGTAAGAATCAAGTAATTTATTCAGCAGCGAGTTCATTTTTTTCTATTGTGACAAGAATGACACGCTGTTAAAACTGCACTTTAGTTTGGCCTGAATTTCAGTCCTTTGATGGAGGCTGCAACAAAAATTATATAACATTATTAACTACCCACTAGATAGTCATAAATACAGTACCTAGGTAATATACAACCCATAATCAACATCTAAAATAAAATAATATCGATAACTTTAGCACAGGACTATGACAATGTAATGATAACGTGATTTATCGCTAATTTCGTTGAAATGTCACTTAAAACCTATATATTTACCGATATTACTACTATTATTAACAATATTTTTTACTCAAATTAACTTAAAACTTCTAAAACTTAGAAAAAGTTAATAAAATTACCTGCTCGGATCAAGCGGGAATTCTAGTCAAAATGATGTCCTTACTCGACCCTCTCACTCTTCGGACACCACGAATTTCACACTCTTGCAAAGATTTGCCACCCATTATGTCTTTTTAACACGTTTTTATTACAATTTTGTTTGTTAAAATGCGTAAATTAATTTTACTAAAACTTCTGCAAAAATTTAATTTTTGGCGGCGCGTCACATGCTGGCCAACATGACCACAACATAACTTGACGTATAATGCGGCTAAATTACCGAGTCATGGCTGGTACAATAAGACAAAACGATTAACTACCTTTTTTCATTGGTAGGATTGTTTCGTATTTTAATGTTAGCACAAAGTACGTTCATAATTCCATATTAATATTTTTTGTATGAAGTTGATAAAGTGTCGACCCACTGCTGTAGAGGAGAAAAGACAGAGCCGGAAAGCTGGACTGCAACATGTTTTTTTACATATCTCCGCCATTTTGAAAAAAATCGAAAAACTGGCGTGACAAAAAAATTCTATATCATTTTCAAACCTGCTCACAAAACTTCACGAGAATCGGTTGAGAAATCCGACCTGTAGAGGAAAACATCCAGCGTCAGAAAGCCGGACTGAAATACATTTTTCTTACATATCTCCGCCATTACGAAAAATTTAGAAAAACTGTCTCAACTTAAAAAAATCTATATGATTTTCGAACCTGCCCACAAAATTTCACGAAATTCGGTTGAGAAATTCGACCTGTAGAGGAGAAAAGACAGAACCGGAAAGCTGGACTGCAATATGTTTTTTTTACATATCTCCGTCATTTTGAAAAAAATCGAAAAACTGGCGTGACAAAAAAAATCTACATTATTTTCAAACCTGCTCACAAAATTTCACGAGAATCGGTTGAGAAATGCGACCTGTACAGGAGAACAGACAGCGCTGGAAAGCCGTAAAACCTGTTTTTTTAACATATCTCCGCCATTTTGAAAAATTAAAAAATCTGGCTCGACAAAAAAATTCTATACAATTTTCGAACCTGCTCACAAATTTTCACGAGAATCGGTTGAGAAATGCAACCTGTAGAAGAGAACATACAGACATACGAAATAATTTTTGCCCAAGCTGAAGCAGAGACGCTTCGCTCGCACTTCGTGCTCGCTCGGTCAATAAATAAAAAAATATTATTCAAAAGTTGATTCTGCTACTTCAGGTGCCTTTAGTCTGGCATGAAAACTTTCAGAGCAATCAAAGAGTTGTCTGCTTGGAGTCTGTGCAACTTTGAATAAACAGTTTTCTTTAAAGCTGCTCGTTTTGTAGAGATTTAAGAGACACAAACTTGGAAGAACACAACCTACATCTTTTTAAAATACGCTTAAAAGTTTGAGAAGTTCTTGAGCATATTCTTATTGAGTGTGTATCTAAAATTGTATCTTAATAATATCGGTGCATTTGCAAAAGCTTACAATTAAATGGTAAAAGAAATACGTACTTACATTAAAGTTTTGTTAAAAAACCTAGGTATTTCCTTTATGCCTTTAATTATTTTTGTGGGTATTCCTGTCTCAAAAAGTTTTTCCTACGAGTAGGTTTTATTTAAAGCACATTTTGAGCTTTCCTCAATCTATTCAGTAGCATCAGAAATAAGAATAGAGATTTATCGTATTTTTTTACTTTTAAAATTGATACGTCTGAAATTCGAAGATCCATTCGTAAGTTTCGTAACCCTGCCTATATGACAAGAGTTCATTACAAACTGTCGTTGCGCCATTGAAACGTGAAGTTGCTCGACTTGAATCATTACGGAAACTTTAGGACTTCACTTACTTAAAACTCTGAAGTGACTTTACGTAAGTAGGCAACTGTTCAGAAGTTGCTCACTCGTTTGAAGGTATTGCTACGCTTTTCAATGTAGATTACGGTTTCTTTAAATCTAAGTACATTGATGATTATTTTTAGCTCTCAATCAATGAAAAAACAAATCAAAGAGTAAGTTTCAAGTTGCAAGAAAAGATATGAACTTACACTTTAATGTATAAAACATTGTGACATCGGCCGCCCAGGGATCTCCACGTTGACTTTTCTTTTAAACATGAATAGTGTGTTTGTGACCCTATATTGTAACTTCTCGTATTGTAAAAACCTACGCATAATTAACTAAATTACTTATCTTCCTTTCTAATAAATTAAGCTAAGCACTTTTCGTGTTGGCTATGCGTTGTCTTATTCCACAAATGCATGCAACAGGCGTATATCACTTGAACGCCTGTTCATTAGTATGAGCAAACTCGTATGAACCGTACGTATTGCTAGTTCATTACATAGGGAGAAGCGAGCTCCTCGAAGCAAGAGCCATGAATGCTAATGTAGGTAGCCCACTACTGCTGCTTGATTAATGGAAACGGAGATTTATGATCATTGGATATGGCGAATATTAGATTTTAATCATCTTACGGGGCGATAATGTAAAGTAAGCCACAGTTAACGGTCATAATAGTTACATAATGAATGTTTACTTTTAAAGTTTTAACTCAACAATAGGGAATATGCATAAGTCACCGATTTTGATAAATTTGAGCTTGATCGCTTCGGACACGTATAAAAACATGATGGAACAGGAAAATAAAAAAAAAGTGTAATTTTAGTTTTATCACACGATAAAATCAGGGAAAAATAACGATATTTTTTTTCACTTTCGAATATAATGAACTTACAGTCAGATAGAATATCGAATAAGAAATCATTTTTTGTATGACACATATGTACTTAAACGCAACATTTAGGGAGATAATTGAAAATAATCGAAAATGGGGAATGTCCGAAAAAAAATCAAATTGGCTGAATATTTTTCTATAGGTAGGAATAAGGTCCCTTAGTAATAGAAAAAAGTTTCAGAGTTTTTGGTTGCGTGAAAAAGTTAAAAAAAAATAAAGTCTCTTCGACTTCAGAAATATACAAAAGTAACAGCAGAATGGAAATTTTACCTTTGCCACCACCTGCCACAACTACAAGATGGTATTAAAAAAAGTTTCAAACATGACAAATGTCAAAATGTCAAAACTTCTTATTTTTTATTCGTGTTGTTTTTGTGGCAAGTGGTGGCAAAGGTATTACCTCCATTCTGCTGTTACTTTTATACATTTGTAAAGTCGAAGAGATTTTAATTTTGTACAATTTTTTTACGCAACGGAAAATTCTGAAACTTTTTTATATTACTAAGGGAGCTTATCCCTACCTATAGAAAAATATTCAGCCAATTTGATTTATTTCGGACATTCCCCATTCTTGACTAACTTCATAGTAAACGCGCGCCTGAAACGTGATAGTGACGTATATCATGTGACATATATCATGTCCGTTTTGTATAGAGCGTTTTCGGCAGTTGCTGCTGCGTGCTAACTTCAGTAACTATATCACGAGAAAAAAAACGCAAGAAAAAAATTTTAATATCACAGTTGATTTTCTCGCGCATTATACTTTTGATTTTGATAAAAATTTTGATGCATATTCCCTATTGGTGCCAATGGTGATAGAAAGATTAGATTATTGATAATAGGTTTCGGTTGGTGGTAGGACTTATTTTAAGTCCGCCTGGTTAGCTACCACCATCTTACCTTTGGCGCCAGCCATAACAACAATTTATTGTGTTTCGGCAGTTAAAGGTAGCCAGTTCCTCAGTAATGAGGATTCTAGGTGTAGTGCGCTTCCACCTTCGGCCAAGCACTAATTACTTACCCCGTTGTGCATAAAAAAAAACATTGATTTTTAGATAAGCATAAAGGCAATTTCTTTAGTAGCCAACCCAATCCTAATGGGACTTCTAGAATTTCTCTCCACTGCAGTGTTTTTTATATATTTTGAATGATGGTTAAATTGTCCTTTTCACAGTCGAAGCAAGTCGTAGGACAAAACAAGCTAGTCAATATAATGTTCACTAGCTTGTTTTGTACTTTCTCTCCTATTTAAACATTTTCTTATAGTTTTTATGCCACTTAGTAGCAGGGCAGCTATCTGTCTCGTAAGCGCTGAAGCGGAAAATTATCCCCAGTCAAATAGATAATTACTTTTCGACTTTGACTTTTTGCAGCACTCAAGAGTCTTTTGTATTAGATTTTCTCTGCTTTTTCTGAGTAAATATGTTATTTATTGTAAAAAAAAACAAACAATACGAGCAATACTAACGACGAACTAGGTACTATCCCCGCAAATTGCTAATGCGCAGGAACCTTGTCACATCAATACTTTAAGTCATCCGTAACTAAAATTGGCATGTAACAAGAAAATTCTTATAGGCTTATAGGTAGAGTATTTAAAATATAAATTATTATATCATTATTTTCAATAAAATATTGCAATTGTTTGTCCTTTTTGAGGTTCAAAAAATGGCGACCAGGCGCATTAGCAATTTGCGGGATAGTATCAACAAAGTTTTGAGAAGATAGTCATCACGATATTCTAATTAAATAACTTTTGACATAGGTATTCGCGTAGGTAACACATATTAATAAACAAGAATAGACGATAAGGCTCATTAAATCATTAGGTCATACTCTGATGTCGATCGATTACCAGCTCGAGCAATAAGACAAGCCAAGGTCCTGGCTCGCCCAGGGAGCGCCGTTACGGTCCACCGTCCCTTAGCCGAGTCTCCCGAATCTTAATCAGTTCCGCCGCCGACTTTCAACGTTCTTCTAGACTTCAAAGTGGCTAGACGTATAAAAAAAGAAAACTTCATTTTACGTTCCAGACTAGAGTTTATTTGGCCAAACGAAAGAATAACGATTTTAACGTCAGTGTTCCAAAAAGTTTGTAAACCTCAAATGTTTTATAAAAGTTAGCAGCCATGAACTCTCCCTGTTTTGCGACAAGCCCGTACATATTCCACCCTGTGTCTGATTCGTCTGCTACGGAATCTGACGACAGTGAGAATTCCGGTCGCGAGAAGACTGTCGACGGCGGTAATCGAACGAGAAAATACAGCGACCCGAAGAGCAGAACTATTAACAAAGTTAGCAAGAAGATACTAAAGGCTATTGAAAAGCTAACCTGCAACATAACCAAACACATAAAGGCTAAGAAAATTGTGGAACCTACGCCGGTTAAAAACGGTTAGTTTCTATTTTTCTTTCTTATTAGATTATCCTCTTTGGGTAAACCTGGCTAAAACGAAAGATCAGTATTTGACGCTAAAATGTCCATCGTGTCAATTTTCAAATTGTTGTTATGTAGAGTCATTGCTATGCTATGACTCAATATAGTATTCAGATAATTTATTAAAAATAGGTGTCTGGATCATAAAATTAGATATTGTAATATCGCCGACCGACGGTCAATTGGAAAGGTCATATCGATTTGAACTTGCAATTAAATAAACGATTTAAAGTGCAATAAATTGTTATTTACACCACAAACTTCTTTCAGTTCGTGAAATCAAATGCTTTTATGGTTGGCAAACGACGGGGTAATAAATTTTGAGCTTACAATAATATCTGGGCCGATGCGGTGCAAATAAAAATTCAACTTTCCCCCCGTTTTCTCGGGATCATTTTTCACAATTATTGTTCGCAAAAATAACGGCTTCTGTTTTTCACAAATTAAAGTCGACTCGTATTTCTCAATGCTTTGTTGTAGTGTAACTGGATTGTAGTTATTTCCTATTACTACATAAAAATATTTTCACAGCTCACATAGATAATAGGTCTGTGCCTATTGCCATTTTTTAATTCTGGTGAATGTTGTTACGTTCCAAGGGTGCTTAAATAAAAAAAACTAGACCCTTGGTGTAAACAACAAAATTTATTTGGGCGTGGTTCGAAGTGCCCGGTACAAAATTACAAACGGTTTTTTATGCCAGTGTTCGGTACTTAAAAAAATTACAAGTGAACGTTTTTTTATGCTTTCCCGGCCAGGGTTGGTACTCTCCTGGTTCCGCCGAAGTGAGGTCCGGGCCCAGAGAAGAAGGGGTTCGTATGGGGTGATGTTCACGCTGCGGAGGTCGTAGGGTCGACAGTGATGTCCCAAGATGTGGAAGTCGTCGCCCTTATGACGGCAGCAGGCGCGAACGATGGTGGACGCCAAACGATGGGGTATGGTGTACGCCACACGATGGACCCTGTAATTAGGTCGCATTAGGAAACCAAACTCCGTTGTCTCCTCTGATTGTGGCCATGGCAGGAACTTGAGTAGGAAAAGTACCCGGGCCGTATGGGTGATGTGTTTTGCCACAATCAGATCGGAGTTACAATCGGAGTATAAATAATAATGAAATTAATTTAAAACACAGCTTAATGAGCTCAAACTACAATGGAAAAACAACTAATACAAATTGTAAAAGCATAATTACAACGATCAAAATTCAAATCGACGGTTACGATATATTTTCAAAATTCAAATTTCTACAGTCAAATCGGACGCTAATTGAAGAAATACTTGTTCAACACTTACCAATACGTGGGTTTATGCACTGAATGTAATAATTAATTACAGTAGCACTGATAAATAAAGGTGGAAAATATGATTAGACACTACGCGATGTCCGCAATGTTGTTGGGAGCAAAAGACGAACGCGGGTCTGCCTCAAAGATCAAATTCGGAGTGACGAAGCGAATGCAACAGCCGGCCGCAACTGCCGCGGTGCGGGTCGAGGGGAGAGGAAACTCAACAAACGGCCCGTTGACCTTGAACGCGCGGACGCCGCTGAGCGCAGTGCGTGCATTGATCGATGTCTAATGAATTTTGTGTTTATAAATAATAGGTATGTTAGTTAAAATATTAAGGTATAAATTTAATTTTAATAGTAAATTGTAATTTATCAATTAGAAAAAATATGTAACAACGTTACAATACCCCCGCGCGCAGTGAAGGATTTTATTGGTTATAAAGAAATAAAATCCGTTTTGGAAAAGGTAAATGTATTTGCTTAACCTTAACATAAATCATCTTTCATTCTTCTATCATACATCTATCTTCATTCTTCTAACTATTAAAAACAAAGTAGGTACCATAATAAGGATAATACCGACTCCTGCAAGCAATCCTGAAGACATCTAGTTTTATGAACTAGAAACTTGTCAAATACTTATATCCATTAAGTCATCGAAAACACTAGATAGACGACCTAGGTTTTCGGCATAAGCATCACTTGCGGTAAGAATGATAAATCATTACCGAGGTCATTGTCAACGTAAGTGAGCCATAAACGACTAGCTCCCTACCAAAACTAAAAATGAGGGTGTATACCCTGTAACTTTGTACTCCAATTCGGTCTTTAGAAGAGACATAAATTTAACAGGATAAGACATTTTGCAAAAAAAAAAAAATTAACAGAAAAAAAATTTACAACCCTAAAAATTTTTTTGATAACCCTAGCAAGTTGAATGTTGAACAAGTATGGCAAAAATAATACAACTACTCCGTCTGTTACAAAAATCAAAACTACTTTATAACGCTCTGGTTGTTATAAAAAAAAAACTACTAAAGCACTATACTAAAAAAACGTTAAAAAATCACACACACAAAAATAAAAAATAAATTGCAACTAAAAAATATAAAAAACATAAAACAAAAAAAAATATGCAACTAATGTGTACGAACTTGTTAAAAAAATTATAAATAAAAAATCAATTTTATACAATGGAGCTGCTAACTGTACTAAATAAGTAGCAAAATAGTGAAATAAACAATTAGTTGAGCAGCTATGAAAAGAAAAAAAAAACAAACAATAAATTGGAAAAAATGTTTCAATTTTGTTGCTGACCGTACTTTTATGAAAAATCATTACAACATTTGTACACCTTAGTTGCGGCAACCAAAAATAAAAAAGCGTTTTACAACAAAAAAAAAAACAACAATCACAATCACACAGCACACAAATATACCACCGGCACAGGAAAGCAAAAAAAAATGTACCTTAGAACCACGTCAAAGGCGCCAGTGTTACGATCCAAGGGTGCTTAAATGAAACTAACTAGACCCTTGGTGTAAACAACAAAATTTATTTGGGCGTGGTTCGAAGTGCCCGGTACAAAATTACAAACGGTTTTTTATGCCAGTGTTCGGTACTTAAAAAAATTACAAGTGAACGTTTTTTTATGCTTTCCCGGCCAGGGTTGGTACTCTCCTGGTTCCGCCGAAGTGAGGTCCGGGCCCAGAGAAGAAGGGGTTCGTATGGGGTGATGTTCACGCTGCGGAGGTCGTAGGGTCGACAGTGATGTCCCAAAATGTGGAAGTCGTCGCCCTTATGACGGCAGCAGGCGCGAACGATGGTGGACGCCAAACGATGGGGTATGGTGTACGCCACACGATGGACCCTGTAATTAGGTCGCATTAGGAAACCAAACTCCGTTGTCTCCTCTGATTGTGGCCATGGCAGGAACTTGAGTAGGAAAAGTACCCGGGCCGTATGGGTGATGTGTTTTGCCACAATCAGATCGGAGTTACAATCGGAGTATAAATAATAATGAAATTAATTTAAAACACAGCTTAATGAGCTCAAACTACAATGGAAAAACAACTAATACAAATTGCAAAAGCATAATTACAACGATCAAAATTCAAATCGACGGTTACGATATATTTTCAAAATTCAAATTTCTACAGTCAAATCGGACGCTAATTGAAGAAATACTTGTTCAACACTTACCAATACGTGGGTTTATGCACTGAATGTAATAATTAATTACAGTAGCACTGATAAATAAAGGTGGAAAATATGATTAGACACTACGCGATGTCCGCAATGTTGTTGGGAGCAAAAGACGAACGCGGGTCTGCCTCAAAGATCAAATTCGGAGTGACGAAGCGAATGCAACAGCCGGCCGCAACTGCCGCGGTGCGGGTCGAGGGGAGAGGAAACTCAACAAACGGCCCGTTGACCTTGAACGCGCGGACGCCGCTGAGCGCAGTGCGTGCATTGATCGATGTCTAATGAATTTTGTGTTTATAAATAATAGGTATGTTAGTTAAAATATTAAGGTATAAATTTAATTTTAATAGTAAATTGTAATTTATCAATTAGAAAAAATATGTAACAACGTTACAATGTGAAGATCAATTCATTTTGTTTTAATAACCTACCTTTCTATTGTCTAATTTCAAAATCTATCGCAATCGCTTTCAGGATGGAATACATTGATGCTTCTTCTTGGCACGAATTAAAACTTACCAAAGAAATGCAGCAATGTGTCACATCCATCTGTCAAATAAAAGCTATTGCGATAGATTTTTAAATTAGACAATTAGCCCCCTGGCTACCTATCTATGACATTTCTCTTTTAAATCTGATTTTCTTTTGGATTTCCGTCGTTAGTTTTTTCTTTTAAATACTACTTATCGTTGTTTCTGTGACCACTGAAAAATAAAAAAACGGTGCGTTATTTTTGATTACGAGTTTTCATCGTGGCACCAATAGGCAATAGCACGCAATATAGATTACCTACGTAGGTACGTGTATGTGCGCAAACGAACAGTGCGTTTTGGTTGGTTTAATAAGTACGATGACTGAATATTTAATCGGTGACTTTCAATGTATTGTTACCTATTATTTAACTATTGGCTGTTTACACTGTTTACAATACAAGCTTGTCTTGATTACCGATCTCAAACAGGCCTGACATTCGCAAGATGTAGGAACGTGTCCTCTTGTTGATAACATTTTAGGAAAGCTCACTCACAAGTTAGGGCAGAATAATGTTGCGACAGGGACTTGATGAAACTATTTAAGTTAGCAGAACGAAGTACTCATATAAGTACCTACATAATAATAATCAACTAGATATATTATATAGGGGTGTCTATAAAGTTACTTAATTTACTACGTGTGTTAAATAGGCAACTATAAACCTATGATAATGTGCGTGAACCTTTTTCATGTATTTCTAACAAGCAGCTTAAAGTAATCTGTTTATTTGAATGAATAAACTTTTTTGACTAAAATTAGATACTTATAGAATAGTTTCGGTTGGTTTTACCGGGCTACCAGTTAACAAATGATTGAAAGGAAAAATATACTACAGGAACTTTTAATGGTTTTATTATATTTGCAACTAGCTTTTGCCCGCGACTTCGTTCGCGTGATTAAGATAGTTTTGCATTTATTTTGAAAGTCATGGATTGCCAATATACCTAGGTATTTATCTGTAGACCTCATTTCACACATTTAAATCTCACAAAAATTCATGTACAAACTGGAACACTCTGTAGCACCCTGTATAACGGGAATTTTCCAAAACCCTTTCTTAGTGCTCACCTATACCATGAAAGGTATCTACCCTCCAAAAATGGTGTTTCTAGCTTCAGCCTTATACAAATTCCCATACATCTGGAACACCCTGTAGCACCCTGTATAATGGAAATTTCACAAAACCCTTTCTTAGTGCTTACCTACACTATGAAAGGTATCTACCCTCCAAAAATGGTGTCTCTACCTTCAACCCTATACAAATTCTCATACAAACTTGAACAACCTGTAGCACCCTGTATAACGGGAATTTTCTAAAATCCTTTCTTAGTGCTCATCTACATCATGAAAAGTATCTACCCTCCAAATGGTGTCTCTACCTTCAGCCGTTAGGGTTCCACGCCTATCCCAACAATGAATGAATGAATCAATCAATTTAGAGTTTTATATGTATAGATGTAATTACTGGATTTCATAATAATTATCGATTTTAATTTAACGGCGATAGAAAATTCTTTGATTATTTTAAATTATCTAATGAATTAAAGACACTTTATCTTCACAATACAAAAACAAAAAAAATAAACTAAAAACTAATTACATTGTGAAAAAATTTCCTTCGGATTTCTTGTAAAAAACCTTACTTTGTTTTTGTTTGATAAGTTGCTCCAATATTTGCGATAGAATTTGTTTGGTATGTAAGTGGGTGACATATCCTTTTTTTACATTATTGTGGAATAAAAGGCAATCTGACTCCGAACGTTGTGAATTGGCCAAATTCGCAACTTTATCGTGTCTTTGGGTCGACCCTTAATCTCGGCTGAATTTATGACGAACGACCCTCCAATCTTGACCGGACATTCGCTAGTAGTTATTTTGGAAATATATTTTATTATTTTCACTATTATTTTTATCTTAAACGTAAAGCTTTTATTTCGTAGTACCTTAAATAGGGGAGTTATCGTGAAAACAAGTTTTGTCTGTAACATATTACTTTTCAAAAAAACTGGACAAGTCCGAGTCAGACTCGCGCACGAAGGGTTCCGTACCAAAAACAGAAAAAAAAATACGTTTGTTGTATGGGAGCCCCACTTAAATATTAATTTTATTCTGATTTTTGTATTTGTTGTTATAGATACACCATCTGTCAAATTTTCAACTGTCTTACTAACACGGTTAATGAGCCTGGTGACAGACAGACAGACGGACAGTGGAGTCTTAGTAATTGGGTCCAGTTTTTACCCTTTGGATACGGAACCCTAAAAAACGAAATTTCTTACCTATGCTTTGAGAAACCCTCGAAAGTTACTCTAAAATACTCGTAGTACCTATAAGTATACAGGGTGTCCCAAAACTTTGCCACACGGAGGGAAAGTACCTTAAATATTGAAGATATGAAATTTTACTGAAAGAAAACTTCATTTTGATTTTCAAAATAATTGGAACTGCATTCAAAGATTTTCGAAAAATCGCATGCCTTAACCAGGAATCGAATCCACCAAATTAGAAAAAAAAACAATCTTTTATTTTTACGATACCGATCGAAAGGGTAACTCTTTAGGATTATTTTTTGTTAAGTAATACAGCATCTTAAACAAAAGGAAGACCATGAAATTTAACATTTGAATTTTAATTATTACGTATTGTATCAATTTGTATGGGAATGAATGCGAGTTTAAAAAAATCTTTGAATACAGTTCGCATTATTTTTTAAAACAAAACGAAGTCTTCTTTCAGTAAAATTTCCTATCCTCAATATTTAAGGTACTTTCCCTCCATGTGGCAAACTTTTAGGACACCCTGTATGTAGCAAAATAAAATACCGTACACGTCTACGAAAATATTGTACGAGTAAATATACAATTGAATGGTCCCGTGAGTGATTCGAAACAACCGGCAACTATGTAAGGGCTGTTTCACACTGAACGCCATCTCGGAAAATCGTGAAAGAAAACCGAAAGACGGTTTAGTTTAAGTATCTTCCCGATAAATAATTTTAAATTATATTTATACAAATCTCTTAAAACACTTTTAAAACTTAAATATTTTGTAAAATAAAAGACATCAAGTACTTAAGCAAAGGTAATAGGTACCTAAATTCGCGGACAAAGAAAACGCTTTACCAGTTATTTTCATTAAAATATCAAGAAACATGCTCAATTTACAATGTTATTGATAAAAAATTTGAGTATCTCTATAATGATTCATATGTCGATGGATGATTTGATGTTCAAGTGTTGATTAAACATGTTAAACCTCTTGGTTTCCTCAAAAAGGAATAAACGTGTGCGCTGGACAAATCAAATAATAATTTTGCGGCAGGCAGCGTTCCTGTTGGTAGGTTGTGCATTTTTGTTGATTGGTAGATTTAAATATACTATTGTTTATATTAATCCAATTTTCAATCGCTTCCAATATGTAAGAGCCCTTATGGCTGCTATTTATTTGAAAAGGCCGATGCACTCGTACTATGTTGCATACCCATTCTTGGCAAATGTGGTGTTTGACTTGTGGGCTATGAGCTAGAAGCCGGAACAAGTTCATTTCAATTATATATTCATGTTTGAATCAAGACAGTGTGAAAGTTGCATTAGTCAATCAAAACAAAATTAATTAATTGAATTATTAAATTGTAGCTACCACAGAATACTTACAATAATAGTATTAACGAACTTAAATACCAAATATTGTTTATGGTAAACTAACGAATTAAAAGTTACATTAGTCGTGTGTTTAAAAACTTTACACGTTAATGGGAGCATAAAAAAACTTTTTTTAAAACACGTTTTTAAAACGGACTAAATTATTACAAAAAAATCGGACTAAAAACATTAAAACGGACTAGTAAAAACAGACTAAAAAGTAAAAAATATTTTTTCTGTAAATATTTATAACCCTATACCTACAGAAATTTTAAATCTAAAAACGTAAGGCGCATTTTGTAAAATTTATCATCCATATTGTCTTTAGCATGCGCCTCACGTTTATAGATTTAAAATTTCTGTAGGTATAGGGTTATAAATATTTACAGAAAAAATATTTTTTACTTTTTAGTCTGTTTTTACTAGTCCGTTTTAATGTTTTTAGTCCGATTTTTTTGTAATAATTTAGTCCGTTTTAAAAACGTGTTTTAAAAAAAGTTTTTTTTCAGTAAATTTTTATTTTCTGCTTTTTAGTTAACGAGCTAATACTAAAAAATATACCATCTCCTATTGGAGCACTCGTCAAGACGATTCAAACGAGCCCAAACTCGATAGGGTTGCATGGTTTTATTACAGAGTCCCAGTGGCCTTCTTCCGGCTCCATCATCAGGCCCTGGAAACTATTTCCGAACAAAGTACTCGTCAATACGATTCAAACGAGCCCAAACTCGATGGGGTTGCATGGTTTCAATATTGAGTTCCTATGGCATGGACTTTCAGCTTCATCATCAGACCCTGGACCTCGTCTCCCATTAGAGTACTCGTCAAGACGATGCTAACGAGCCCAAACACGATGGGTTTGTATGGTTTCATCATAGAGTTTCTATGGCCTTCCTCCGGCTCCATCATCAGATCCTCGGACACTATTTCCCAACAAAGTACTCGTCAAGACGATTCAAACGAGCCCAATCTCGATGGGGTAGCGTGGTTTTATCAAATAGTTCCTGTGTCCTTCCTCCGGCTCCATCATCAGACCCTGGAAACTATTTCCCAACAAAGAACTCATCAAGACGATTCAAACGAGCTCAAATTTGATGGGGTTGCACGGTTTCAATATGGAGTTCCTATGGCTTGGCCTTTCGGCTTCATCATCAGACCCTGGACCTCGTCTCCCATTAGAGTACTCGTCAAGACGATGCTAACGAGCCCAAACACGATGGGGTTGTATGGTTTCATCATAGAGTTCCTGTGGCCTTCTTCCGGTTTTCATCATCAGATCAGCTCAATGACACCATAATATTGCATTGCCTTCCAGTTCTGACCTATGTTCAAAGTTTCAAGTCTCTAGCTCATCGGGAAGCTAGGATAAAATCGTTCGCAAACTTTGTGGAGAAACAAACGCGAAAGCAACCTAATAAAAACGTGTTAATAAAATAGAAATAGAGCTTTTCAAAAAATTATAGTTAAAACCAACATTAAGTTTTACTTTGTTATCATCTTAGGAAAGTTCATAGAGCGAATAACTTCTATTCTGCTTGCTGAGAATTAGATGGAATAGATACAAAGTTCTCTAACTTGAACAACTTCTAGTGAATAGTTCTTGGAAAACTGACTATCGACTTAGGTAATTATGCATTTCATTGAGAAAGGCAATATACTAGCTGAAGTTTGTGTGATTTCTTTTTTTCTTATCGAGTGAGGATTAGTGCATGGCCACCTCTGGTATTAGAGTTTATCAAGCCGCCTTTAAGGCCTCTAACTTGGCTTAACGACGTTATCAAATGACAACAGCCGGAACCGACGGTTTAACGTACCCTCCGAAGCACGGAAGCGCTCAGTTGTAATGCCACTTTAACGGTCACCCATCCGACACCTGACCGGACCGAGCGTTGCTTAATAAACGTGATCGAGTACGGTAAGTCTGTCAAGTTCCACCATGAATTGATCTCTTGATCTCTGATAAAATAAATACAACGATATACGCTGTTTAGTTGTTAAAGTATAGTTCGCCTACCCGTAAAGGAGGCAGGGGTCCCGAATTCGATTCCCAGGGGGGGGGGGGGGGTACAATTTGTACTCGGTTTAGTTGGTGGTAAGGCTTATTTTAACGCCATAACAACAATTTAAAATTGTTGTGTCCGGCAGTTCCTCAGTGATGGGGATTCCGGGTATAGTGCGCTTCCTCCTTCGGCCTTATAGTCACTTAACATCAGGTGAGGTGAAGGCTTGGATGAAGGCCAAGCACGATAGTGCTAAACGGGATACCGTTTTGCATTAAAAAAATAGATGGAGCTATTCTGTCAATTTATAACAGCAGCAGGCAGACAGTCGGCAGACTAAATCAGATTGAAACGGAGCATACGGCGTATATTTGCGTATAACAAATGCTTGTATGACTTTAAATTGTATAAAAAATTTAATTTATAGATGAGACACCACACATACCCTATATTTTCCACTGCCTTAGTGAATATAAAACATAATTTTCAAGATTTTTTTTGTATTGTCTTATACAAAACGATAGCAGCAGTTGTCCGATTTCTCTTATTCAATTCTCAGTCATGAACTCGTGATACAGTTTTTAACAGTAGGTCCAACATCAGTCATCAATACACTGCATTTGCTCTGGTCCGGATGTGGCACAATGGCTTTTCGACTATCCACACAAAAGGTGAAGGGCTGCGCCTACGCATTACGATACACTGACAGGCACAGTTCCGTCCCTTTGACTCATATACTCATGTGGCTCTCCTCGCTCCAATGAAGTTGACCACACAGGGCTGAACTAAGTGGTTTACGTTGGTCGGTTTATAGAACCTACAATTTTGTATACAACTAATCACAGGACTTGCGTGAAGCCAATTTTTTAACGACTACTTCTCCGAAATATTTTTAGCTAACCATGACCCTTGATAAAGTGCTGTTACTTTTTAGGGTAAAAACGGGACCCTATTACTAAGACTCCGCTGTCCGCCTGTCTGTCTGTCACCAGGCTGTATCTCATGAACCGTGATAGCTAGACAGGTGAAATTTTCACAGATGATGTATTTCTGTTGCCGCTATAACAACAAATACAAAAAAACCGGCCAAGTGCGAGTCGGACTCGCGCACGAAGGGTTCCGTACCAAAAAACTGCAAAAAAAAACACGTTTGTTGTATGGGAGCCCCCCTTAAATATTTATTTTATTCTATTTGTTGCTATAGCGGCAACAGAAATACATCATCTGTGAAAATTTCAACTTCCTAGCTATCACGGTTCATGAGATACAGCCTGGTGACAGACAGACAGACAGACGGACAGACAGACGGACAGACAGACAGACGGACAGCGGAGCCTTAGTAATAAGGTCCCGTTTTTACCCTTCGGGTACGGAACCCTAATAAAATTAATATTTAAGGGGGCTCCCATACAACAACGTGATTTTTTTGCCGTTTTTTGCTCACTATTAATAACAACAGCAGGTATACAGTTGAAATTTTCACAGATGATGTATTTCTATTGCTGCTATAACAATAAATACTAAAAACAGAAAAAAAAATGTTTAAGGGGGGCTCCCATACAACAAACGTGATTTTTTTTGCTGTTTTTGGTACGGAACCCTTCGTGCGCGTGTACGACTCGCACTTGGCCGGTTTTTTTTTAAATTTAAGTGCGATAACTTCCAAAACATATCTGTCGACTTCTTTAATCTCTAACAATCAGAAGACAACAGCAAAGTAATTTCCATATTTCCTACCTTTCTTCATTGATTTTAATAACTGAACCAATAACTTTCCTAGAAAGTTTTAATTATTAATAGGTGCTTTTTGTGATTCTAAGAAGTCTCAACTCTCAAGCTAGTTTCAGAGTCGTGGAGATGGTGTACAAACAAACGTAAGCATGAGAAATTATATTTAAAACGCAAATATATTTATAAATATAAGTCATAATTTATTAAGATTTTATTTAAAAAAATCATGTGGTCAAATAATTAAATTAGGCAGTGGCGGTTTGAAAAAATATGTTCTTTGAATTTGGGTGACATTTATCAAATTGTAAAGTAACCATTCTTTGTTTAGTTTCAATAGAAAAAAAAATTATCTGATAGCCTCGGCAATGAAATAATTATAATGGTATAAATTGGATAGCTGTTTTTAATCTAATCCTAATCATATTCTGTTCATCTTATCCTAAGTATGGCGCTTTAAAACTTTATATTCATGTACTTGGACAATCGGGCTCTTGCATAACTCTACCATTGATCACTTTTTACGTGCAAATAAATCGTCCAACGTAAAGAGACCTAGTAATCCTCAACAAAATATGTTTAAACAGGTTCTAGATAAAATGGTGGTCCGAAGGAAATCAATGTGGCTTCCCACGTCAATTGAATTGTGATGCAATGTGGTCTGAATTTGGTGTCCATTCAACGTTAAAATTTTATTGTTCACGTGAAAAATCCATTGATGTCATTTCAATATTTGTCTATTGTTACCTATATAGCCAAGTAAACGAAAAAGTGTATAGGAAAATGATTGGAACACAATTTTTGACTTCGTTACTTTGTTTGGACTACTTAGGAGGTGAACATACCAAAAGCCCCCGTCCGTAGAAGGTCCCATTTTTCGGTTTTTCACATAAGTATATCTCGGAAACTATGCGTTCTAGCGACATGAGACTTTTTACAAAATAAGACTTTTTACAAAATAACAGCTGATTAAATTTGCTACAAGTTTTATTCAGTCAGGTTTTTCGATACCTTTTACTGTTTTCGAGATATCCGCTCCTGAATGTCTGTCAACATGCTTAAGGTGAAGCTTGAGGACAATCTGCCGTGCATAAACTATAATGCCGTTAACCGATCTGAAGCCGAATTTGCCCTTTTAATACCATTTGACACAGGAAAAAACGCGCCATTCCATTGTCCTCAAGCTTCACCTCAAGCATATTGACAGACATTCAGGAGCGGATATCTCGAAAACTATACAAGATAAGTATCGAAAAAAATGACTGAATAAAACTTGTAGCAAATTTAATCAGCTTTCATATTGTAGAACGTCTTATGTCGCTAGAACGCATAGTTTCCGAGGTATATGTGAAAAACTGAAAAATGGGGCCTTTAAACCCCGCCCCTACCCCCGGCATAGGGGCTACGGGCGGGGACTTTTGATATTTTCACCTCCTAACAGGTCCAAACAAAGTTACGAAGCCGAAAATTGTGTTCCAAGCATTTCCCTCTATACCTTTTTTGAGCTTTCTTTGCCTGAACTACTATATAGTTAGATACCTTTGAAGTTAATATTTTATTATATTATTTTGATTCTATACGCTAAAGAAATAATTATGTAGGTAGTAAATATTAATGTTTACATTTTCTTTGCTGATATAAAATGTTATAATTTTTTATAACTAAAATCATCTAAGATAACTTAAGTCGAAAATACATTGAAAGGACATAATGAAAACGCCACTCAGAGCATCTTAAATTTTTCCGGTTTAAAGCATTATTTTGCTAAGTATTAATCTTGTTATTAAGTCTATGTTGATTTACTTCTAAATGAAAACTAAGGACTTTTGATTATCATAATGTTATATCATTTTCAATACGCACTTTTCCTTATATATTTTTTACGGATTGCGAGATCGTGAACAAATATAATCATCTGTTGAAACTACTTATTACACTCTGTCATCGATATCTCATTATAAAAAATCCCTTGACTTATTTACGATTAGAAATAGTACAAATGAAAGAGCCAGCATAGTACAGGTACTATTATACTGGATCTTTCATGTTTACTGCTGTTGCTTTTCTATCTGTTTACTCGGTTATTTTTCTAAGTCCGTTGAGTATTATTGAACCATAACTTCAGCATTACCTTCTGTTTGAAGTACCTCTGCGAGTCGTGATTAAATCAGTGTACCAGAGTTTGATGTTTGGATTCAGTTCACGGAATAAGCGGAATGAATAGTTAAATTGAGTTGAGACGAATATTGTTTTCGAATGGGCTTTTATTTGTCTTTCGATCTTGGGTCTTGCCAACAAACTCCAAGTTTTCTCCGGATAATTACGACGTTCTAAATATATAATGTTCCTCTCTGAAATTCGGTGTTGACCAAGTTTTACATTAAGTCTCACAGAATTAAGATGCAATTGAATATTGACACTGTTTCGTTTGATATTATGACTCTCTGTACGTAGATTTAGGATTAAGTTTTATCACACATAAAAAGCCATGAACTTTTGGCAATAACCGACATGTATGCAAATTTCTGGCGTGTTGAATGTGTAAAATTTATATGATCGAAAAAATATACTGTATTTTGCTTTCAATTGCGCAAAAAGAATAAACTTTTTCTTTAAAACCTTTGAATTTATTAACTTTAACTCACTGTTATCACAGTTTAAGCAGTGTTATTATGATAGATTCGGTAAAAAAGAGCCATAGTAATATTGATACTATATACTCTGTCTTATTCAGAGATGTTTCACAAAACTGGCGTGCAAGACGTGTCTAACAAAACCTGGTTTTATGCTTAGATCCCAGACTAGCTCGTATGATTCCACTTGTAAACCATCGTTAAACGGTGGGACTAAACGTTAAACTGTCACTCTGAATACGATTTGCGCTAAAATGACATCATGTTAACTTTGACCCTAGTTTAACGAACGCACTCTGAATAAGACAGTTAACGCAAAATATTAACGTAAGGGACCTATATCTTTGGTTGGTTACCAATTTCTTTTTCCTCATAACCTACCCAACTAAACTTCATTTGGGACCTTTCGTTGCCACGGGTATCTTCGTTATAAACATTAACCGTCCAACGACACGTAAGACGATGAACCCCCAAACAGGTAATTAATAAACGTGGATGGAATGACAAATTGTTTTGACATCAGCAATGCCACGTGGCCCAGTTTTGTCGCTGAATAGATGCGACATGTCGTGATTGATGGTTAGTCGGACTTATTCGGTTGCGCACAATTAAGCTGACAATTCGCCACACCTTGTGTCTGGACAATGTCACTATTGTATGTCAATCACTGCACACACGGATCTATGCATTATCGTACCCTTTTTGGTTTATTTTGATGTTGCCGTGTATGTTTTGAAATCAGAATGGAAACACGATTTTTAGGTCATGTGAACGTTTTGCGTAACTAAAGCTCGGCCGATTTTTTACATGTAAATAGAATAAAACTTGTAATTAGATGTGTTGTCTAGAATAAAGCTATTCTCATTTCGACTAGGTACTTACCTACTTCTTGAGTTGTGTTTGATCCATAGACATAGAAAAGGATCAAGTGACATGTGCCAACATTTTTTTACAGTAAGAGCCCCTAGTGTCCCGCCTAGCAAATGAGTAATCACAGTTTGTTTAAAATATTTGTTAATCTTAATTAGAATTTAAAATAAAGGTATCGTGGAGCAATGGTGTCTTGTGCTCCAAATAATTGTGATGTGACAAAAAGAAACAATCCAAGTAATCACACTTTTCACAGGTAAATAAGATATGCCACACATTTCTCTAAAACCAAATTTTGCTACATTTATTCGTTTATCGACGAAGAAAACAGTATGGGACATAGATAATTAATTTTCTTTGCCATTATACAGGGTCATTTTTGGACCCCTTTTTAAATTTTGTCAGGTCATTCTATAACAGCAGTACAATCAATTTATGAAGTAAAAAAAAAATTTTTTTTTTACTTTATTACCCCAAACTTTTCCCTACACAGATTGAAATTGTTGTCACTGTTTGCGCATCGCACAAGTCGACCCGCGCGAGCCCCCCTCCTGCCACCTGCCTTCCCCCGCTCGCGTCACGTGCGCGAGGGTGAGCGTGCGCGCCTAGATTTTTAGGATATAAAAAGTGGCTAAAAACTGTGAATTTAAAAAGAAATTATTCAAAATTATCTCACCTAATTTCTTTTTATTACTTCCTTGAACTTATATTTGATTTTGTAAAGGGGTCGCAAAATTACCCTGTATAGTCGTATTTTATGAATCTAAGTCATATTTTATATATCTCATATAAAATGTATGAATCGTTTTTCGGATCACCTGTTTATTGACATTGTTGTTCTTTGACATTCTATTTCTATTGTTTGATCAAAGATTTTAAAATTAAGGGAACATTGAAACCTAACATAATGTAGATAGATAATAGGTATGTAAAATATAAAATGATTACTTCACATCCTGTCAACCTTTGTCTCATTCATGACAGGTTAGGTAAAGACACCAATTCTTCCGTTTCGAGGAAATTATGAACCGCACACGTTTCCTAAAATCCAGCAATCTCGCTGGATATTTTGTTTGTCCAACGTGTCGCAATCGTTATGTGACCATTTCATTGTGATTAACATACAGAGAGTATCCATTGTGGGTGCCGCCCCATCACAGTTGCCCTTTGGCCGCGTGGTGCCGTGGTCACTTCGACCCGCGCGCAGTTTACCGGTTAACCTATTCATGAAATTTAACACGTGACATTCAATATCGACTATTTGGAATTGTTTGTACACATATCATTAGAGTGCAGGTATGTAACCGTAACTGTGAGATCGACTGTATGAAATCATCTTTTGAGAGTTATACGAACAAAACGTCGTTTAAATTATTTAGTAGAGTTAATGAAAATTTTATATGAATTTCATTAGCTCTAAATGGATCTAATTGAGTCCTTCTATACTTAAATAAAATAAGAACAGAAGCGTTCAAATTTTCTGTAGAAATGGAATAAATAATTGCATAAACATTTTGAAGAGTTTCTGTCGATTTTAATTTTGTATTGTAACCTAAATTGGTTGTTGTGGTTTGTTTATCTAAAAACAATTTCGGAGTACTTCTGGGTTTAAAATGGATATATTCATGAGTTTATTGAATTCTGTTTGTTTGTAAAGACAATTATTGTTACACACAAATTCATACTTATTGCTCCGTACTGTTTGTAAATGCGCAATTTATTAATTTGTGTATACAGGTCAGGGTCACGTTATCTCGTCTCTAGAAATTTTAAAAATGATTTTTGATAGAAAGCACGAATTACATATTTAAGTCTTGCCATTTATTAAAAGAGAAACGCAGATACTGCCGCGAAGTTCATTACGTTTAGTTATTACCCACAGCTATGCAATTTATTTGTGATTTTCCAATACAGAACAGATTTTTTGATTGAGAGTAGAAATCATTAAAATTACAATATTCTGTTTAATTCATAGAGCCTGTTGATTGACCGAGTGAGCGCGAAGCATCTCTGTTTGAGCTTGGGAAAAATGCTTTGCTTTTCCGGTTATCCGGCTGCATTTCTCAACCGATTCTCGTGAAATTATGCGAGCAGGTACGATAATTGTGTATATTTTAGTCGATTCAGTTTTCGAAATTTATCAAAAAGGCGGAAAAACCTATCTTACAGCGAGGTCTACAGCTCACAGAATCACTAGTATAACTTGATTATACAATCATGATTCTAAGTGAACCCAACTTAATTCCTTAACAAATGAAAACTCAGAAGATAGATACTTTGCTTGATTTCCCCTCAAGCAAATTAAGTAGGTAGGCAGATCGAATAACAACCGATTCGTCGAGTGGATAACTCGAAAAATAAATTCATTATTGTTTAGAGAGCCCTCAAGATTTCATCAGATTGCTGAGTTGTATTAAAATTTCCGTAGGATGTCTTGAGATTTTAATTAAGACATCTGACTTCAATTCAATAAGTATATTGACTCTACTTGAATTTGAACGATCACTCGTGGTTTCGATTTTATTGATTGTAATGACAGTAAGTTGATATAATTGAATTAAACATTCCTGAAAAAATATTTTGATAATATAAAGGCCGTTTACGGCACAGGAATTTTCACAGAATTTTGTTGACTAAGCGCGATTTTTAAAACGGCCAAATTACGAACACTATCTACTATCTACTACATGAAATAAAACACTCGCAGTTTTATTGAAAGTACTTTTGTAATTAGTTGGTATTTGGTTTGATTTTTGATTTTCCCGACTTTTCGGCACCTTTGCAGCTGCCGTGGTCACGGGGGACTGATGCTACTCGTGAGCCTACCCTCAAGCGATGAATTTTTAGTGAGCGCGTAAACTTGAGAAGTGAATACTGTCCACTATCTACTTAAAAAGAAATGGGATATTTACATGAGTGACTAAAGCCGCACAACTTTCGCCGCATTGCGAAAATCGACTGCGAAAATCGGCAATTCGGCCTGGGCCGGTGAGCCAGGTAGGTGACTGAAAGAAAAAATTGATCCGGTGGCGAAACCTGGAACTACGTTATTACAACTACATTGACGACAGCGACGTCATCACTTGCGATTCAATAGGGAACATGCATAAGTCACCGATTTTGATAAATTTGAGCTTGATCGCTTAGGACACATAAAAACAAGATAGGGCTAAAAAATAAAATAAAATATTTTAGTTTTATCACACAGGGGAAAATGACGATTTTTTTTTTCATTTTCGGATATAATGCACTTAGCAGTCGGATAGAATATCGAATAAGAAATAATATTTTGTATGACACATATGTACTTAAACGCAATATTTAAGGAGATATTTGCAAATTCTTGGCTAACTCCATAATAATGCGCCTGAAACGTGACATAAGTTACGTCACACAATGTTGACCGTTTTGTATAGAGCGTTTTCGGCGGGTGCTGCTGCGTGCTAACTTCAAGTGACTATATCACGAGAAAAAAACGCAAGAGAAAAGTTTTAATATTACTGTTGACTTTCTCACGCATTATACTTTTGATTTTGATACAAAATAAAATTATGCATGTTCCCTATTTTGGAAGCGACTTGCTAGGTGACTAAAGTCGACCGTCACAGGTGACTAAATCGACTAATGTAAATAACTCACGTCATTAGGTACTTACCTAGTTCTTCAAAAATACCAACTTGATTGTACTTAATTAAACATTTATGTTAAAACGAGCGAGCTTTGCACATGTTACTTACTGATTGCATATCTCATCATTCATACAAATGGCTGCGTATGCTGAAAATAAATTGTTTATTTGTTAAATTCTGCCATTTTTCTCGAGTCTGAATATAATAGATGCCAGTTTTTGATCCCGTTATTAGCACTTTATGCGGAAAAATATTCTTAGTACCTTCGCTTTCCCAGAAAATGTTTAGTTAAGTAAAACAGATTTTTCCTAAATTGGCTATAAAAAAATAAAAATTTAAACTGGCAATTACTATGCGAAAATGTTACTAAAATACATGTTGATGTTTATTAAAAATATAGTTTGTTTATTATTTAAATCAGTAGTTACGTAGTTCATAACTTTTTAAAATTAAGGCCTGGGCACACCGGCTGCGTAGACATGCGCGTGGTGACGCACGTGACCCCTTGACACTACGGGTTACGCATACGTCTACGCTAACGCTTACGCATACGTGCTGGGCACGCAACACAACCTGTCCCTTGCGTACCCAGCCGCTGCGGCAGCCATGTGATACTAGTGTGCGATGTCAGATGAAGATTGAGTAAATAGACTAATTTTTTCGCACTAATTTAATTCGTTTTTCTTTAATATCGTTATTCATTATTTCAAAACAAAATAAAACACCACTTACTACCGTTAGTACCGGTAATATTTGTAAACAAATACAACTGAATGCGTCAGTCACGCGCGTAGTGACAAGCAGCAAAGATATGTGCGTGTTCGAATTTGTTCGGTGCGACGACGTCATTACTGCACGCATCAATGCGTTCCGCTCTGCGTAGGTACGCAGCCTGTTTGTCTCATGGGACTGCAATGCGTAGAGTTACGCTTCAGTCTACTTGCACGCATACGTTACGCAAGCGGTGTGCCATGTCTCCTAAAGTTTCAGACATTACAACGTCATGGTACGTCTACGTGCACGTGCACGCTTACGCATCCGGTGTGTTTCGCACTTTATCGAATATATTTTTTAAAACTTATAATGTTACTTAATTTAATAATTCAAACAATGAAATAACGGCAGAAAAAACTTTATAAACTCTACTTTTACGTTCCTTACTAACTAATTTTCTGTTTTGAAATGATATTCTTTTCTCTACCTATTTTGTATTTACTGATGTGAAAATAGAAGTTGTCAAAGATCCCGTTCTCTTCCGTACGAAGCTTAGTACTTTGTCTTTGTAAATTCTATAAAGAAGCGTAGGTACTCGTATGTATCCTAGTTACAGATCTATTAGAACTTTTAGTTCAGAAGTTAGAAGCCTCTTACACGTAGGAAACGCTTCGCCTCACACTCTATTTCACAGCCCCAAACAATAGTGAACTTTTATCCAGTTTAAAATGAAAATAGTTTTCTTTTAAAGTTGTTTATATTTTCTAACGTAATCTCTTATCTACATAGTTTTTTCTGATATAAATTTGAAATAAAATAGTAGTAGATTTTTACACATATTTAGCATGAATGAATTATTACCCTCTGTTGAAAAATGAGCTGCTGTCGGGCTTTGTTAACATGTTCAGCAGTACATTCTTGTAAGTATACAACGTGTTAATGAATTAACGCAAAATGAGAAAACCGTTTCTTCGGACCATCAAACTGAACAACTTTTACTATGGGACCAAATCTGAAATCGCGAAAAAAAAAAAACTGCTGTTTCATACAAAAAAATTTTTCGCGTTAATTAATTAACAAGTTGTATAAATTGATCCCGTACGCCATCTCATTGCTATTTTGCTGGGTTTTACTTCCACCTATCTAGGCAGATTGATCAAAACTCGCTGTCTGTACGGGTTCATTATCCTCAGCTAGTATTTATTAATTAGCACTTGAATGTAGGTTACTAGTTGACAAAGCTTTGCCAAATCCTGTGTCTCCTCTTCACTTCCCGGTGCGTCGTCATTCGACGCTGGCCCTCGTGCTAGCTCGCTTAAAGTCTCAGTATTATCTTCAAAAATAAACCGATTACTCTTTAATAAGTTCAACGCTAAAAATAAACTTCTCTTTAAATTTCTAAATTCGCCACTGACGTCATAACACATTAGAAGCAGGAAGCTTGACTTGATTGTTTGTACCAATGATATTTTGCAATCGTATCGACTTTCGTTGCACTGATTTGTGGTGAGTGTTTCTTGTTTATTAGATTAAGTGTTTTCTTATATTAAGAACACAGGTATTAACGCGTTTAAACTAAACATAGGTGTTGAACACCTACCTTTTCCCGACGTTTCGATGGAATTGCATTGGCCGTGGTCACGGGGGCTGACCTAATATAATCAAATGCAACGCGAAAGTTTAAATGTATATATAAGTGTTTTGTGACCCAGTTTAGCAAAAGAATTGACTGCGAGATTACATTCTTCAGTAGACTTTGTTTTTCTTACACTGAAAGATCAATAAAAACATCTACTTTAACATACTCCTTTTTAGTGTCGTAAAAGCATATAATAAAACTATCTGTAGAGCGTTCCTTATTGTGTCAGATAGTATATGACCCGACATGCAGGGAATGAACAAAAATATTTGCAAAAATCTTTCCTCAGGCTGAACGACACATTAATATTGTGAGTTGCGCGTAGGGTTGCCAGATCGGAACTCCAAAATATCTGGAGAATATTTAAAAATGTCGGGATTTTGCAGTTGTTGTCGGGAGAAAGAAATATTTAAAAAAAAATGTAACTTAAATGCCTGTATATAATACAAAAACGACTGCGCAGCGCGATTTTTAGTCAGTTTCATCCACTAATCTTGTAAGATGTGATCTTGCCTGTCTATTGAAAAAAAACGGCTGCGCAGCGCGATTTTTAGTCAGTCTTATCCACTTATCTTGTAAGTTGTGATCTTGCCTGTCTATTGAAAAAAACGGCCGCGCATCTCAATTTTTAATCAGTTTCATCCATTAATCATGTAAGTTATAGTTATGACCTTGGCTGTCTATAGTAAAATAAAACGGCCGCGCAGCGCGATTTCTAGTTAGTTTCATCCACTAATATTGGTGATCTGTGGTTTCTTACGCGAAAATTATTGTTTTCTAGAGAATTTTCGGAACAGCAGTTTTTCCGGGAGACTTTTAGATTTTTCGGGAGTCGGGAGACCACTTGAAATTGCGGGAGAATCCAGGCGAATCCCGACCATCTGGCAACCCTAGTTGCGCGAGCCGGGACGTCTCGCAAATATAAACAAAGTGCACGACGCGAGGAATCCTCGGTCTTTTCGAATTATTTATTGTTTGAAAAAATGCGACTTCATATCACCTTCTTAGATATTTGTTTTCTCTCTTTTTTCTGAAGTTTTGTTTTTAGGCTCCTTTGCTGCACTTGTTTTATATTTTTCTTAAAACGAATAAGTCAGTGTAGTAGCAATAAAAATACAGATAACTCAGAAGTTCCGTAAAATTTTTAAAGTTTACTTATTACTCTGTTCTATAAAATTACCACCTATGTATTTACTTTATGGTATGCATAAAATACTGAATACTTATTTTGTTTGCACTTGCTAGTACAAGTTATTGGAATAGTACAACTAATAGTTAAGAGTGAAACCGTATAATCAGTCACCAAATTTCAACCAACGTATCTCAAAGAGCAGTGAAGACATCAATTCATAAAACGTTTATAATTTCGTTTTTATAAAGTGGTGGTGGCTTTCGTATGTAGCGTCCTTTTTGTATGTTTGTACCCTTATTCGAACTATGTGGACTCCCTGGAGCTTTCCTCTATTCTCCTCTATGGTACACGACGCAATGTCATTTCCCCAAATTAAAAAGTCGACTATCGTATACACCATCTTTTCAGATACAAAGTTTGTGCTAAGAGTTTGTGTTACAAAATGAGATTCCATCTAGGAGAGTGTGATCATAAACACTCCGGATAATATTCTTATTATACTTGTGCACAAACTAGGTTACTGGCTTGTTCAATTCATTATTCGTCCCACTCGTGTTATTTTACAATTTAAGCGTCTTCAATTATTTTTTGCAAATTAACTTAACTTCTTAATTATTGAATTTCAGGAATGAGTATTATTTCTTACACAGTATTATACATTATTCAGTTTATATCAAAAAAATTGTGAAATGAAAATGTCGTTGAACTAGCGTCATACGATTCATGCTCAAAAGGCTTCTTCGCGAAAATTATTTTTCAGGAAGCTGTCAATTTAATAGTTTCTGTCAAAACTGACAACTTATTTGAATTAAAGATTGCCTTAACTCTAAGAATCGATTGAGTATATGGCTATAAGATTCTTTTGCCAAAGTGGCTTTGTTGTTTTTTTTTATAATATTATGATAATGAAAATAATGTTCTCTTTCAGCGGAAGGCGTGACGAGCTATGCGTTGACCGGCAAGCCGCCCGCGAGGTCGCCTGCCCAAGCGCCGCCGCTCAGCCCACAAAAACGTGAGTGCAAACGCAATACATACTCTTTTGTTCCCCCAAATGAGTCCTTTGTTCCTCACCTTGAACTGCGTTTTGATACTGTTTTGGTTGTGTTGTAACATAATTAGAACCTTTACAATTGACTTTACTCAGATTACGTTTTGTTATTATTTCGGTGTTCCAAAAAATCCTGTTACAACTTCATTCTTGTATTAACTGGTAACAAAGACAATAATACATACACAGTAGAAATTTTTCTAAAAATACATATTCTTATTACCTATTTGCATAATCTTTAAGTGCGTAAAAAACTTGAAATTTTATTTCGTTTTGGCGTTTCAGTAGTTTGAATTCATTCACTAGTAGGTACTTACATCTTTAGAAACTAACATGTATAGAGATATGTGTAAATACCTATGTACTTACCTACTAAACTTGCAGCAAGTAGGTACAAGGCAGTGAGGTCGTGAGCTACCTAGTAGTTTAAAAGTCGATTGAAATGGGTTTGAACCTATTAGTAAGAGAGGCTGGCATAGTGGTAACCATTAGGTTTGTTTTTGACGGATATTTCGGAAATAGCGGGTTTATTATAGTGTGATAGCGGCGCACGATAAAACCTGTATGTATCGATTGAGGATCTATAGACAAACAAAAAATGTAATGTGATCTATAGTCCTAAAGCGCAACGTTTTCGAGATAATAGGGAACATGCATAAGTCACCGATTTTGATAAATTTGAGCTTGATCGCTGCGGACACGTATAAAAACATGATATATCATAAAAATAATAAATTAAATAAATTATTTTAGTTTTATCACACAGGGGAAAATAACGATTTTTTTTTTGTTCATTTTCGGATATAATGCACTTAACAGTCGGATAGAATATCGAATAAGTAATAATATTTTGTATGACACATATGTACTTAAACGCAATATTTAAGGAGATATTTTAAAATTCTTGGTTAACTCCATAATAATGCGCCTGAAACGCGACATAAGTGACGTCACAAATGTTGACCGTTTTGTATAGAGCGTTTTCGGCGGGTGCTGCTGCGCGCTAACTTCAAGTGACTATATCACGAGAAAAAAACGCAAGAGAAAAGTTTTAATATTACAGTTGATTATCTCACGCATTATACTTTTGATTTTGATACAAAAACAAATTGATGCATGTTCCCTATTATTTTGACTTTGATAAGATATTTTGACTTTGACTTTGAATAACGTTTAGTTTTATTTTAACTTGCTGATTAGTTAGGAACATACTAGGTTATAAAATCATGGAAGCATGGGTATATTTATTTCGCTCTGAAATTGCTTGTTCAGGTGATTTGGGTAGAGAAAATATCTAATTCTACAAGATTACAAAACAAAGACCCTCTTCTTTCGGGAATTCTTACTATTAATGTTTTTTTTATAAAAAATAATCCCTTCGTTAAAACAGTTTTCGACAAGCCTACTTGAAACATAAATTCGATAAAAACATACATCGTTTAAATTCTTTTTGAGGCAACAAAACTCGTCAAACAAACATGGCGGCGTGTTTCACGCGTGGATCTGACACATTCACCTTATAACCCTTTGACTGAGTGCCAAAAAAGCGGCGACCGCCCGGCCCGCTTGGCAAACTGCGCCGGATCTATCCGGCGATTGTGTCATGCATAGCGATACCAATAACCAACCTCCGCTCACACATATCAAAACTTTTTCCAAACTGTTGTGGAAAACTTTTTCTTTTTTATTGTCACGTTAAATTACTGCCCGTGGTCGGGGTATTTCTGGACACCTCAGTGCATGTTTGCCCGACGCGAGCGCATTCGACCGCCCCGCTTGCGTCACATTCTATTTTCAAAAGTTATTGCCAGTGTATTGGGTTCGTACATAGATAGGTATAATCATGATTTAAATCATATTTACCTAAAAATGCATATTCGTCTGTGATTTGTGCACCTCGCGTCGGTATACTTTGTTGGTAATTGGTACCATGCATTGGGTTTCATTTTACAAAAACCAAAAGATTTGTATAGATAAGCTGAGTTTGGAATTACGTATGTACGGAATTCCGTAACGAAATTCCGTCTGCATGTGGCCACTCTAATAAAAAAATCGCGCGGTGTCCGCAAAAAGTTGTGTTTATTTCAATATCAATACATATAAGATTTTGTTTTTTGATGCATAAAATGCCGAAATATTGAATTAAGATGATCTCATGTTTGAACAGTCTTTTAAAAAAACAAAAACAGCTTAAAAATTAAATACCTCTAAAAAGCAAGAAATAATATTCGAATCATTCGTTACACATATCAATATTAATAAAACACGTCTATTGAAGTCGGGTGGGGCTGGAGGACAACTTAATTTTTTTCTTAAAGCCCCACCCGACTTCATTAGACGTGTTTTATTAATATTGATATGTGTAACGAATGATTCGAATATTATTTCTTGCTTTTTAGAGGTATTTAATTTTTAAGCTGTTTTTGTTTTCAGTTTTTTAGTGGTAGGTATGTAAGCGCAGCGTGTAAATATTTTTTAACTTTATATTATAATATTTTCAATGGTAAAATGCCCAGAACTCAATTTCCAAATTTACGCTGTTTGTTTTTGAGGAGTTCCGTTGTGTCATCGTAGTCCAAGTCTAGTCCAGAACGTTGCATCGCAAACCATGATTTGGTTTGTTTTGGATTGCCATAAACTTACCAAAACCTAAATCACTTTACTTATACTATTTGATTTTGAAGAGTTCCTTTATGTATCTTCGAAGTTCGAAGCCCAATAACAATGAAATTAAATTGTGACCACTCTTGAAGTATACCCTTTCAAATAAAAAAAGAATCATCTAAATCGGTTCATAAACAAAGAAGTTATGTCCGAAATTCCATAAAAACTCGTGCGATGGCGAGCTAAATAATTGATATTTTTCAGGATTATGAAAAAACTACTGGCCAGATCTCTGTAAAAAATTTATGGGACCACACACGAACTATGTTCTTTAAGTTAAAAAAAGAATTGTACAAATCGGGTAACAACTGACGAAGCTATGTTAAAACACACATAAAAAATAAAATAAAAAAAAACCGTCGACTTGAGAACCTCCTCCTTTTTTTGAAGTCGGTTAAAAAGGTTGACATTGACTTTCAAAACAAAGTCGCGTTAAAATCTTAAACTTCCAATTCAATTTCTACGTGTATTCTGTTGAAATAAAATAGAAATTCTTGTCCTGAAAATAAATCGTATTCGCTGTGGTGAATGAGAATGAGTCCAGATATAAAACGCGCTCACGGAACGAACAATAGTCTTGACCTATTTTCACGTCTTTTATTTTGTCACGATTGAAAATGGATGGATTAATTAATTGAATTCAATTTTGTTACACTAATCCTTCAATCTATCTTGTTCCAAAATTACCATGAGAATGACAAAAAACGGTAGGCTCAATAGATGGCGTTGATAAAAATGTGTTTTAATGTGATTTTTTTTACTAAGCTTCGAAGAGTATCAACACCATCTAGTGAGGCAAATAGTTACTATTTTAATTTTTTAAATGTCACTTTGAAAAGCCCTCATAATTAAGTTTTTCTTACTACTTACTTAGTACTCTTTTCACCCTTCCATCGGCTTTTATTTTTACGGTAAGTGATCTTAAGATTGCAAATATTACTCTTATTAACTTTGCCTTAAAAAATAAAAAAAATAAAAGTGACCCAGCGAGCGCGAAGCGGCTCTCTTGGGCAAAAAATCTTTCGTATGTCTGTCCGCTGGATGTCTATCCGTTTGTTCTTTCTCTACAGGTCGCATTTCTCTACCGATTCCCGTGAAAATTTGTGAGCAGGTTCAATAATTATATAGAATATTTTAGTAGAGCGAGTTTTTAGAATTTTTTAAAAATGGCGGAGATATGTAAAAAACATATTTCAGCCGTTTCGAGAATTGTTTTAGAAGGCTCAAAAGTTAATAGTCCAAAATCAACTAAAACATGTCTGCCTAATATTCGTGAAAATAATAAGGCTGGAACAGTACCTAGGACTGCGTATATTAATTTGGTTTTACATAACATTCAATTGGTCTTCTTTTTAAAGCGAGATCGCTCACGGAGCCACAAGTTTGTATGAGAAATTGACGATCTAAATATTGTTGGAATAAACTAGAATATTTTGGTATGAACTAGAATTTTGAGAATAAAGGTCCTTCCTTTCTACAAACGCTGTTTTATGTTATATCAGACTTAGATATTTTTATTTCATAACTTTTACTAAGCTAACTGGTTCTCATAACTAGTCGGCTCAATTAGCAAGGAAGTTGATATAATAAACTGATAATATTTGATAATATTGTAAGCGTTCCTATGATTTAAAGATGTAGTTGACAGAGAACAAATATACCATATTAATAATAGAAGTGACGGATCGCGAATAAAATAAAATAAAATCTCGGCAGGATGTTTGAGGTGGAGATCCCACCCATGAACTTGGGGAATTTTTAAATACGTATAGTAGAAACTTCATCTCTTTACAAAAACGTATTTAATGTAGAGTCTTCATCTCTTTACAAATACGTAATGTACGATCTTCATTTCTTTCTTGGCGACCGCGACTTTAAGGTGGTACATAAAGATATCCGGTTACTTTGAAATATATATGAAATATCACGAAATTGTTTCTCTGCAATGACTTGTTTAAGGGTGCACCGAGCCTTCACTAGCGTCGCCACTCAAGGAAAAATCATTATAACGAAATAACTATGTTTAATAGAATTCTGAAAAACATAAAAAAATGTGTTAGTTATAAACTGTTTTTGTAGGTATGCGTTTTTTTCCTGTTTTAAATGTGTTTGTGTAGTTAAAACCTGGATTAACGCCTAAAGTGGCCACTTTAAGCGTTCATCAAGATTTTAACTACGCAGCTACGCGAAAACATTTTAAACTAAGAATTAACGCATACAAAAATTGTTGATAGGTAATACTAGTTTTTATATTTTTCATAATTTATTTAACATAGTTATTTCGGTGCAATGATTTTTTCTTGATTGGCGCCGCTAGTGGACGCACGATCAAATCAAATCAAATCAAATCAAATGTTTATTTGCAACTAAGTGTACGATGCACTCTTAATGAATCCGTCTTTGAGAATTCGGCACACAGACACTTGACTCGAGATTTATAAAATAATATTTGAATAGTTTTTGTGTGCAATATAGTTTTTTCAAGCGAAAATACTTTATTGCTTATTTATTACCTTCGAGCAACAAAAGGCTTCGTTTGTCACGAAGCCCGTCTTACTCTAAGTTTATTACCATAATCATTTATCTTAACTCCATTCTACCTATATCGTAAGCCTGATTGCAAAATCAAGGACATGATAACATTATGATTTTTATTTACGCAATTAATAACGAATAAAAAAGTTGTCATGTTTTCGAATCTTGTTTCTCTTATTAGCTGAACGGGTTTTATTTGGTCACAGAATACATATGATTTTAGTTTTTTTTAAGAAGGCCCAATGAGCCATGTAAGGTCGCATAGGACTTTTTGCTTTTGGGTCGAATCTTGAAGATCCAGTGAGTACAAAATTTAAAAAAAAAAGAAATGTCTCGATCACTCGATATTTTTTTGAACAGAAGTTTCTCTTACAACTTGACATCATCAATCATCGTGATTAATTAGTAATTCATTTAATTCAGTACTAGCTTTCGCCCGCGACTTCGTCCGCGTGGAAAATCGGAAAATACCTAGGGAATCTTTGACCGAGACAAAAAGATTTCTTTGTCTTAGTCCAGGCTGAAAAGTACCGGAGTTCCAAATTTTATCTAAATCCATATTCAGCCATTCTTGCGTGATTGAGTAACAAACATCAAAACTTTATTATTTATTAGAAGAATATTTTTTTCATTTTTGAAATTATAAAAAATATTAATGTTTACCTCAAGACAGTCTATATTTATGTGGAGCTTACGTAAGTATGCCAGTCGTATTGAGCTAAACACTTGATTGGACATAACCGCGTTGCAACGGTGGAAGTGGTCAATCAAACTCTAGATGACCTGCAAGTCTAGATATTACGGGTGGAGGACATTTTTAGATCAACGAGTCTTATATAAGTTGCAGTTTTTCTTCCTGTTTTATCGTGGAAACTTTTAATGTATGTATGCAGGCTCACGCGTTTATCAAAACATTGAGTTATATTTACCTTATCGTTTTAAGTCAAATACGAAAAATATACAGATTTAATTTAGAAAATGTCTGACTCAGTATACCTCTTTTTATGTTTGACTGTTTACTTGTAACAAAGTCGAATTGCTCTATTGTTTGCTTAACGCATGAATTATTTTAGAAGCGTCCCACCCACCTCAGTCCTTATAAGTTTCTAAAGCCAATAGCAGTATGTTTTTGCCTCCCCGTTATTCATCCCTAAAATAGTAAGCGGCCGTGTGTGCAATATTAATTAGCAATACAATTTACATAGCGTCCGATAATACCGGCGCGCGAGTGTTAGCAGGCGCGCTCCCTCTGTGGCCGAGAGCGGCGCGCGCGCACTCGCGTCCACGTCTCCGCGTAAAAATAAAGTCCACGCCGCGCTCGCGTACTTCAACCCATTTATAATTATCAGTAAAACGCTGGCGCATGACCGCCGCGGCCGGCGACCGCTCGCTGAAAAGAAAATCACTACCGACCTCCTCGTAACGCAGGCCCTTACTAACGACCACGAAAATTCCCTAAATTCTAACGACGCCGATGCGTACGTCTGCCACTCCTACGTAATAGGTACTGTTGTCGCGCGCCGCGTCTGTTTGCGTTTGAATGGACGACGTGTGTTTTGTGATTGAGATTACGTTGTGACTGTGATAACAGTGTTATATAAACATGCCTGACAAGCCGAAACGTCGTAAAAACAATAAGAACAAACGGAAAAATAAAAGTAACCGGTCAGAACCTAATAAACATAACAATAGTGATGTGAAAGAATCTGAACCATCTGTATCATGCAGTGTTGAAAATAAGATATTGGATGTTTGTAAGGATACGGAATCACAGTCGGTAAATAATCAGTTAGAATTTAATGCTGATAGTGTAGTTTTGTCTTCTAATACCTTAATAGATGATGTGCCAGTTACTCAACAACACTGTAATAGTGCCGCAGAGATTAATCAAGATCTCAATAACAATAGTGAGGGTACAACGTCCTTCGATTGTGCACCTACATGTGCCCTAGAAGAAATGCTAATAGCCGAAAATTATATAGTCGAATCTCCTGAACAGTCACAGAATAAAAGCAAACGTAAGGGCAAGTTTAAAAATCAAATAAAAAGTAAAAGCTTAGACAACGATGATGAGCCGAAAATAGAAGAAATAATAGATGACAGTTTAAATGATAATCTAGATGATAAAACGATGGAAATCATAGATAGTAATGTATTGGTATCAGATGTTGAATCGGATGTTGAATGGGAAAAAATTGACGAAAAAGCTGAAGCACAAACAGAAGAGTTAGCAAAAGGAACTTTGTCAATTACTACCATACCGCTAAATATAGCTCAATGTAAAGAAGCTCAAGCATTAAGTGCTGACGAAGAAACGTCTTTGAGGAATTATTTGCAAACGCTTGATTTATCAACCAATCCAAGCGTTAATGCTATTGAGATTAAAACAGAAATTGAGCAAATTATTAACCGTGAAATAAGACATAGGTTGGGTAAAAAGGGACTAGTAGAAGATTTTATAGCGCCAAGATTGGGTCCGCAAAGAATTTTAGATGTTATTGATGAGGAAAGTAGTGAATCGTCTATGACATCACGTAGGCAATCATATTTGAGTGACAAGAAAAGTGATAACGATGATTTGGAGGACGATGTTTTTGAAGCGCCAAAAACTAAACCCCCGCTTGCTACAAAACCTAACATTGTTCGAAGACAAAAACCTCTGGGCCGATTAGTTCCACAAGAGTGTGTTTTAGTGGGGGCAAAATTAAAAGAAGCTAATGTTGCAGAAGCCCGTGGCGATTGGTCAGTTCAAACTGTTGAACAAATTAAAGGCGCTGAAGTTGTTTATTTAACAGATTCATCAAGTAGTACTAGTTCTATACACGAACTAAGTGAAGATACAGATAATGGCGAAGATACTGATGTATCCATAAGAATGATAACACCCACCATCGAAGTTACAGATACGGAAAAACTACTCAAAAACACATTTGTGTCCGATGACAATGATGATATTAAAACTGTTAACAATAAAATAGAAAAATTGACAGAGAATCTAACATCTATCACTGAAAATCAAGTTACTAGTACCAAGGAAGAAGTTAATGATATTAATGAAGAAGTAGATATAAGTTCTCATGAAATTGTTGTTTCATCAACGGAAAATATAAAAACAAACTTATACGTCAAAGACCTTGAAGAAAACATGTCTTTAGAAGAGACAAGTATAAACACAAAATCTAATGAATTAAGCAACAAATCTTCTGAAAATGAAATTAAAGAACTGAAAAGTGAACTGAACGATGCTATAAATAACTTGATAAAAGAAGTATGTTCAGATTCTGAAAACAATGAAAATCCTAAAGATAATTTTATTCGCCAAGATTCTTCCAGTAGTATTGGTTCCTCTCAATGTACTGCTAAATATAACCCTACCTATTCGTCCCTGAATGATGTTTCTAACATTATGCACGATGAAACATCCGAGATTCCTATTTTAAACAAATCAACAGAACATAATGCGACAAGCCATGTAAAAGATGTTTTTGAATGTGTTACAGGCTCGACTGCAAAAAGAAATTACAGAGTTGATGTCAAAATAAAACAGCCATCGTCTCTCCGGGATATTTGTGTGCAAAGAATAGCAGTTTTACCATACGGAGAGAAAATCTTGGAAGAATTAGCAACAGTCTCAGAACGATTGCAAAATATAAATAAACATAAAATAGCAATAGACAACACCATTGTTTCTACGCAAGAAGAAAAGTCATCCGAAAGAATGCCGTATTATCCATTGCCTTATGTGTCAGCCATTGAAAAAGTATCTTTACCTAATAAATTCAAAGAACCTAATCCGCCACCTCGCAACTCTTCGTTGAAAAAAGCACAAGATGATCATTGGACAGGTGTACCCACAAAAACAGAACCCGTGTACATATGCTTATCACCTTCTCAAAAAATGTTAATGGAAAAAACAAATACAGTTATAACAAAAGAAAGTGCTAGTCAGCTTGTTGATATGCACAAAAAATATGTTGACCGTCGAGGTTATAATGAACCTGCAAACAAAACTAGGAATCAAGAATATGAAAAATATGATGATTCACCTATTGTGCCATTTAAATCTCAAACTGGCAGTAGATTACTTGCTCTTATCCGTGATCCTACGGTCACCAATAACATAAATTCATCAACAAGCAAACATTATTATAGCACTGACCATATACAAGAATATCATTCAAGTAATTCTTCATCTTATATGCATAGAAATGATGATAAAAAGAAATTCAATGATATTACTAATAACTTTAAGCCAATTCCACCGCCCAGACCCAAAAAATATTCTTCCTCCTTCTACGAAAGTGATGAAAGTTCAGATTTTACTGATCATTCACTTAGATCAATCAAAAGCGAAAGAAAATTATTTCATTACTCTACAGGAAACCTGAGCAAAGACATTGAAAATGACATATCTTCTATACAAAATATGCATAGGTATTATAAAAGTGTTCGCGATAACAATGTTGATAAACCAAGAAGACCTTCGTTACCGAAAGACTTATGTGATCAACAAATGGAATATATTAGAAGGAAAGAAAAAGAGGTAGAAGCTGAAATAAGACGTTTAGAACAAGAAAAAGATAATGTTCCTTTACCCCAGAAGCGAGGTCCTAGGGCTCCATTAATATCTGAAAAGGAGTCATTTACCGAAAAAGTTTGTGAAAATACCAATTTATTTGAGTCTAGTAGAAAAGATGTATCTGTACAGTCAGAAAATCGTAGTGGCACTAAATTATCATCTGTGTTTAGTAGCAGTCAAGAGGAATTACTCCGTGATAAAATGTATTCCGAATACGTTAACCAAATGGCGCAAAGGCAAGAAAGAAAACAACATAAAATCATTAAAATAACAAATCCGTCCAGTACAACGAACAGCAATACTGCAACAAAAAGTATGTCAGCGCTCGACATACTAGATTCAAAAGTAAACAACCGTATCGAAAAAGAGTTTATATCGAAAGCTAGAGAAAGATGGAATAAATTAGGTATCACAGACCCTGAAACCGAAGACGAAAGAGATAAAGATAACGGTCTTTATAGGGAGCCGAAAGTGATTGAACATAAAATTAAAGTGATCGATGGTGGTGAAGAGAAAGACGTTCAAAAGTTGCCTTCTCATCTGCAAGAATTTGTGAATTTCACCGCGAAACAGAAGGAACAGGGACAAAGCGGGACTGGTGAGTCCGGAGAGCCTGCATCCTCGCACGTTGTGATCTGGTGTGCCGTGTTGGTTGTTGTTTTAGCTGTTGTGAGATACTTTTTGCGAATGTTTCGGAACTTGTGATTGATAACTGTAAAATAGCTGTTGACTTTTTATGTGTCATAATAAGCATAATAGATATTTAACCTGTTTTTTTTGCATGATTTTTTTAAACCTTCCCATATTAGTTGTACCCTTGTACCTATTCAACACTTGGTAGCAGCAGCAGAAACGTACACGATATCAATAAATTAATAAGGTGAGTTCTATTTACAGACATTTATTGTTTTCCATTTGCTAAATGGAATCGTATGATGAATCAGTGTTATTTTATGAACCTGCGAATACGTAATGTTTTGTATTTAGTATAATTCATTGAGGTAGATACTTGCGTATAAATCTGTGTTTATGTTACATTCGCATTTAGGTTAGTAGCATCATAACATCATGACGTAAAATCTGAACAGACTAATCTGTTTATATAAAGGCTGTTTGGTAATAGCCTTATAAAGCTGAATATGGCACATAGGGTACCATATATACAACCCCGGTAAAAATTATGAACCCGCCACATGGCTGAGAAATTTAGTTTTTTAATTTATAGAAAAATGCAAAATGACAACCCTAGGCGCAAATAAATACACTCTTGTATTCGCTCTTCGATCAGGTATTCGATAATCAATGCCGGTATAGGGTTGCCATTAGGCAGTAAATCATTAAATAATAAAAAATAAAGTATAGGTACAGCTCGCGCAATATAACTTAAAAACCAAACCATAGACAATGAGGTTTGCACACTATACATTTTTGTACCTACCTAAAATTGATACTGCGCAGGTCACGTGGTACAATGTTTGTGTCAAGTTATTTTGCGCGAGCTGTCTTAGTATTTTCCGGGGTTTTATGCACGATACCCTATCTATCAAAATCAGCTTCAAAAGGTTACAAAAGGTTACCAAACACCCTGTATGTTCTTATTATTTTTAATTTTCTACGTGTAATGTAATACTTACAGCTTAGTATGCACCGAACATCGTCATAATAAATAATTTTCACCTCCCACGTAAATTAGCAAAACATGACTATTCAAAAAGGAAAGATATAATGTCTATTTAGCTCCAACAGTAATTTATATTTATGAAGCGGACTTGTGATCTTAGTTGACCTTGAGTTTCTTCTTATCAATTTTCCTTTTCTCACGTGTGTGTGTTTAGAATAACAATTACAGTGGTTACACAAGTGCATATGTTCGCGTCTGTGGCCATGCGGGCAAGTTGACAATATTTATTTAGCGTCTGACGACTGCTCTCAACCTTGTTGCTTCTGATAATTCTTATCTTATTGACGAATGCCACAAATTATACATCATCGATTAGTTTTCGTGTATCGTTCGATGATTATAATAATTGATATTTGATGATATTTCAATGGCTGTTGTTATTGCGCAAATAGATACTACCATTTAGGTAACTGGGCGATCATGTCGTATCTTCAAAGTTTTTAAAAATCATGACAGATTACAATTCATTTTATGATTTTTTAGAATTTAAGTGATTTTTATTATGATTGTTTCTAACACAAGCAAAATGTGTTCTCTAACAATGACGGACGGTGAGATCTGTTTAAATCTTACATAACATATTTTATTTATTGTAAATTCAACAAATAAACTGTTGTAGTGATTGTTATTCACGTGGTATTTATTCTTTGAATCTCAAAACAAAATCAGTGCTAAAACGTATATATTCACCAGCCATTTTTATTTTACCCACTGCTGGGGCACAAGCCTTCCTCAGGTGGGCCCAACGCGGATTGGTGGGTGTTAACGACTACAAATGCAGCCGGGACCCAATGGCTTAAGGTGCCTTCCAAAGCACGGAGGAGCTCGAGATAATAAATTTTTGGTCACCCATCCCATGACCGTCCCTTGCGAAAGTTGCTTAACATCCGCAATCACTGGGCCAGGCATTAAACCACTGCGCCATCGAGCTCCTCAAAAGCTAAAACGTATTTACTGTAATATTACATCCATTTCTCAGGAATATTTGTGGAGTGCGGCAAACGCGCTGTCCGTGAAAGTATGCGACCCGTCTAAATCTGTGCTAAATGGGTTTTGGTGACTCAAATACGCGCAAATGCACGTCTTGTTATTTCAAAGTCGAAGTGAATTTTGTTTGTTACTTCTAAATGTTTATAAGTCTAGGTGAAAGCTAATTACCTCACGAGGATACTATTATTGATGTGGCAGAAATTATGAAATCATTTATTTCGCAAGTTGTTGTAACAAAGATGCATTAAATAATGACTGTATTAGTGATATGTTTTATTAATATGATCTTTATACGACACGGTCTGAAACTAAATCAACTAAACGTTGAATCATTCTGAATCATGGCCATAACTAAACAGATAAATAAAGTTAATAAATTGCATGTTCCCACATGTTAAATTTGTTTTGAGCATACTTGTATTTTTTATTTAAGGGTTGAGGTAGATGTTAAGTACCACTTAATTCTCTACTCTGAAGTTTCAAGGTGTTTTACCATTTTCATTAGATTCACCAAACACATTAGAACTGTTTGCTATCCATATATTCGGCTAATTTGCTAAAGGTATTTTAGTCTACGTCAAATTGCAATATCGTACGCCCCTTTATAGTTTAGAGCTTTAGCCCGGCCTCTATCAAAGCTATCAATCTCAGACAGTGAAATACCCCAATTTAAGCTGCGTTTCCACCAGAGATGAGTAAGGAAACAAAGAGCGGTGCGATGAAACTGGGTGAAATAGACAGTCAGTCTGATGCTTTTCACCAAAGTCTAATTTGACATGAAGTGTTTATTCATTACAAGTCAATGTGACAATAACTGTCATCGTAGATTATTATTTATTTTGTGCTTGTGTGAAGTGATGGATGTACATGGGTTTTCAAAGTAAAAGCTATTATTGATTGATTTTTTGAGTTAGACGATTAGTTCTTTGGCCTTAATATTTTATTTCTCTTTCAAAGACGTAGTAAATTACTGTTGATCAAAGTTGTTAAATACATTTTTGGGTTAGCAAAAAGTTCCGGTGCTCTAAAGAAATAGGGTGGGGATTAGTAATCCCTGGGGTGACACAAACGTCTAAATAAGGTTGCAGTGACCTCTCTCTGATGGGCCGTTTGCTTGTTTGCCACCGTTGTTGTATAAGGGAAGCCTTTTTTCACCAGATAGGATTGAAGAAGGCTACAAAAATAAAGTGTTCTTATGGGTAATATTTTTCCTTGCGCATCTTATAGGGCCTCCGCACAATTCTTGTGGAAACACACCTTAAACTCCATGAGTAAAATTAATTCATGAAGGCAGTATGCAAAGTTGCCAGTTAGTCTTGTTTTTTTCAAACATAACTTAAAAAAAAGTTACTTACCAATTTTCTACAGCCATAAATTCTTAGCACAGGTAGTGTAACATAAAATAATTTATATATCCAACCAAACTGTCATACTAATATTTTAAAATGTGAAAATTACTCTGTCTGTTACTACTCACGCCAGGGCCCCTATTTTTGAATCGCTCGGCTGGCGTCGAGCGCTCGTTTCTACTGATTTTCGTTCGACAGCTCATACATTTGAGTTGATTTGTCGAACGTAAATCAGTAGAAACGAGCGCTCGACGCCAGCCGAGCGATTCAAAAATAGGGCCCCTGAACCACTAAACCAATTTTAATGAATGAGGTAGTTCAAACCATGTTGAAAGACAAATGCTTCCTTTTGTTGAAAATTAATATCAAAGGGCACTCTTAGCTATAAGATGAAAGTTCGTATAGAGAACTAGCGGCCGCCCGCAACTTCGTCTGCGTGGAAAGTTTTTTTGCTATCCCTCGGGAACGAAACATTTTTTTTCTGGATCAAAGGTACCCTATGTCCTTCTCTGTACCCCTGGCAACGTGTATGCAAAATTTCATGATGATCGGTAGAGTGGTTAAGACGTGAAGGCGTAACAAACATACAAACGGACTTTCGCATTTATAATATTATAGTAAGGATTGAAACTAAATCCATGCGGGCGAAGTCGTGATCGTCCTGCTAGTTAATTAATTAATACACTTTTGTATAGCATACACTATGGCCGTATTTCAATTAACGCCGCAGGTGCATAAACAGTAGGTATCGTATAAGTAAATTAAACAGCTCCAATTTTAGCTTCCTACTATTTCAAAATAAGTCAAACTGTTGAAAGTGATTTATATTTTTCTTCCATTTTTAAAATGGTTTGATATTTCAATAAAATTGATGTTTAGTTGTAATGTTGTAAATTATAGTCATTTTTATTAAACGTAATCGTGTGGACATGGTGTTGCCGATGTTTATGAGTGCATTCCATTACAAATCATAAAAAGTAAGAAAACAGTACTTTTTCAGAAGAATATGAAAGCCGCAAAAAGTGATTTTAAGTTGTCTGTCATAGTAATGAAGTCGAAGCACCAGCGAAGCGTCACCGTTTCAGTTTAGGCATTCAAATGGTTTAGGCAAAAATGCTTTCGTATGTCCGGCTGTACGTCTGTTCTCCTCATGCATTTCTCAACCGAGTCTCGTGAATTTTTGTGAGCGGGTTTGATAATTATTCAACGTGTTAATGAAAAAGCGCAAAACCTCTTAGGTGGTGATTGTGCTCATGAATGTGAACAACTTTTACTATGAGGCCAACCTTGAAATCGTGAAGAAAAAAAATCAGCTGTTTCATACATTCTGGTGGAGTAGGTATTGACAACTTGTATGAAACAGCAGATTTTTTTTGTTGAGTTGCAGAGTTGACCCCATAGTAAAATTTGTTTATATTCATGAGCACAATCACCACCTAGAGGTTTTGCGCTTTTTCATTAACACGTAGTATACTTAAAATTATCTGTTGATTCAGTTTTATGAAATAAAAAAACATATTTCAGCCGTTTTGAAAAACGTTCAAAAAGTCACAAACGCGTGGTCTACAGCTCACAGAGCCACTAGTTATAATAAGTAGACAAGCTTATCTTAACAAATAGCTGTGGGACCACCTTCATACGAGCACCGAACAGCTGTTTTACAGCAGCGGTGCCTCACGGCGTTGCATCTCACTGAGCATATACCAATACGAATCACTACGTTTTAACGGATATCTTTCTTAGTAATCTTGTTTAGATATACAAACACTACCTTCTCAGCAAAAGAACCATTAACCTACGTAGGTAATGTTAAAACCTCTAGTGGCTCCGTGAGCTTAGATGTAGACCTCGCGTTAAAAAGTAGCTCAAATTGTATGTTTTTAAAACAATAAATATTAGTTAATTCAACTAATAACCATTTATACTGTGCAAAGTCTTCTAAAAATTTATAAAAAGCAAAATTTACTTTGCACTGCTAACAAAAAAGTTTTGTTATACATTTTTGATCATTTTTAGAAACTGTTGAAATACGTTTTTATCATATCTCCGCCATTTGGAAAAAAATCGAAAAACAGGCTCGACTGAAAAATTCTATATAACTTGGTCACAAATTTTCACGAGAATCAGTTGAGAAATGCGACCTTTAGAGGAGAACAAAGGGACAGCCGGAAGGACATACGAAATATTTTTTTTCCAAGCTGAAGCTGAGATGCTTCGCTCGCGCTTCGCGCTCGCTTGGTCAATAAACACGAAATTTGCTGCTCATCATCAGTAGTTGCATGAACCCTAAACCTCTTGAAAGATACAAATTCACCAAAATCTTCTATCTATTCTAAACGCAAGAGCAGTATTGCAATAGGTATCTGACTTGTTGGTTGGTATTGGTAATCCGGTCCTTTATTTTAATCAATAGTGCGCGCGTGCAAGTTTAATAATACGGGCGGATATCCGCATACACGTGCTCTTTAGTAGAATTGTTTGTTTTGTAAAATATCCTCGGGCCCTACTCGCTATTTTCCGACTCCAATTTATTGAGTTACACCGACGTTTGTATGCGATACTCGCAATATTTTCCACGTGGCTAATCACGCGACTCATCCAGACATAATTGCCGCGTCAGGGTCCCGTAACACAGGAACGTTACACACCAGAGACTAAACATCAAAAGTATGTAAAATTTTCAAAGCCATATTTATTTTCCCCACTGTTAGGACATTACTTCAAGTTAAGTAGGTGGAATACCCATGCCATAATTAATACAAATCGACATGCTCAAGAATAATTGTAAGCAATTCTACTAAAAGTTTCAGTAAAAATATTGAAAATTCAGAGTTGATTCAGTTTGGTTTGTCAAGCTAAGTTCATAATTATGACCGTGTTGAAATTGCATTGCATGCATTTTTTTTGTGTGAGCAGTTGGCGACATTCGTATTTGTTTGCAAAACTAGAACGTTCTAGTTTATAAATCCCAACAGCCTTAAAGAGATCAAGAATAATTCCGATCTACAAGAGTGGCTCCAGAGACTGTGTCAATAACTACAGACCTATTTCCATTCTTCCAACGTTGTCCAAGATCCTAGAGCGAATTATCAATAGTAGGTTGGTTAAATATCTTGAAGACAGAAAGCTGTTAGCTCAGGCTCAATTTGGTTTTAGATCTAGAAAATCAACAGCTGATGCCGTGCATGAAGTTACTAACTTTATTGTCAATCAATTAGACAATAAAAAGAAAACTATAGCAGTATTTCTCGATATAGCAAAAGCTTTCGACACAGTCTCTGCAGATAACTTAATTGATAAACTCGAATGTATTGGTGTTCGGGACCTCCAGTTGAAACTTTTCAGAGATTATCTCTCTGATCGCACACAGTGTGTCCAAATTGACAGCCACATCAGTGAAGAGCTTCCTATATCTTTCGGAGTACCACAAGGCAGCATATTAGGGCCAACGCTCTTTCTAGTTTATATTAATGAACTGTGCCAACAAACTATCCCCAATGCTAAAATAGTTACCTTTGCCGATGACACAGCTCTACTCTTTAGTGGGAACTCATGGGAGGAAGTTTTTTCACATGCACAAAGGGGTTTTAATCAAGTGACGCAATGGTTGAGAGCTAATATTCTAAATCTTAACGTAGATAAGACTAACTTTATGACCTTTTCTTTGAGAGACAAATGTCCTGACAACCCTAACTATTGCATCGTATCTCACAGCTGCAAAAATGACAATGATACAGCATGTTCTTGTCCTAAATTAAAGAAATCCTCGAGCGTCAAGTATCTGGGAGTTGTGATAGATGACAGACTTAATTTCCAGTTGCATGTCGATATGGTTACATCTAGGGTTCGCAAATTAATGGTTATATTTAAAAACCTAAGGCATGTTGCAGATGTGAATTTGATAAGGTCTGTCTATTATGCGCTTTGTCAGTCTGTCCTTTCTTATTGTATAATAGCGTGGGGTGGTGCAGGAAAAACAACTCTCTTAAAACTCGAAAGAGCTCAGAGAGCAATTCTAAAAATTAGTATGTTTTTGCCATTCCGACATCCGACCTCTGACTTGTATCAAAGAAGTGGGGTCTTGACAGTACGGCAACTATTTGTTTTGCAAATTCTGCTAAAACAACATTCTGTCATGGAGTACGAACCACAAAAGGTCAATAAAAAAAGGCGAAAGGACTTAGTTTGTGTCGGGAATAAGTTTAATACCAAATTCTCACATCGTTTTTTCTGCTATGAGGGTGCCAGTCTATACAACAAAGTCAACAGAATTCTGTCAATCTACTCGTTGCCTAAAAGTCAATGTAAGACCTTAATAAAAAATTGGCTGCAAAAATTGACCTATTCAGTAACAGAAGACTTCCTCTGAATGTTAGAGGGCTTCCTGCCTGAATTAAATTAATTAACATGGGAGGAAGTTTTTTCACATGCACAAAGGGGTTTTAATCAAGTGACGCAATGGTTGAGAGCTAATATTCTAAATCTTAACGTAGATAAGACTAACTTTATGACCTTTTCTTTGAGAGACAAATGTCCTGACAACCCTAACTATTGCATCGTATCTCACAGCTGCAAAAATGACAATGATACAGCATGTTCTTGTCCTAAATTAAAGAAATCCTCGAGCGTCAAGTATCTGGGAGTTGTGATAGATGACAGACTTAATTTCCAGTTGCATGTCGATATGGTTACATCTAGGGTTCGCAAATTAATGGTTATATTTAAAAACCTAAGGCATGTTGCAGATGTGAATTTGATAAGGTCTGTCTATTATGCGCTTTGTCAGTCTGTCCTTTCTTATTGTATAATAGCGTGGGGTGGTGCAGGAAAAACAACTCTCTTAAAACTCGAAAGAGCTCAGAGAGCAATTCTAAAAATTAGTATGTTTTTGCCATTCCGACATCCGACCTCTGACTTGTATCAAAGAAGTGGGGTCTTGACAGTACGGCAACTATTTGTTTTGCAAATTCTGCTAAAACAACATTCTGTCATGGAGTACGAACCACAAAAGGTCAATAAAAAAAGGCGAAAGGACTTAGTTTGTGTCGGGAATAAGTTTAATACCAAATTCTCACATCGTTTTTTCTGCTATGAGGGTGCCAGTCTATACAACAAAGTCAACAGAATTCTGTCAATCTACTCGTTGCCTAAAAGTCAATGTAAGACCTTAATAAAAAATTGGCTGCAAAAATTGACCTATTCAGTAACAGAAGACTTCCTCTGAATGTTAGAGGGCTTCCTGCCTGAATTAAATTAATTAAATGAATTAAAATGAAACTATAAACAAACGATTCTTTTGATTGAATTAAAAATCTCTGACGCACACACCTCACATTCACATACACACACATACACATACATACACAAACATACACATACACACACATACACACACACATACAACCAAACACCTTCTAGTTTTCCAGCTCACATTATCTATCTATAGATTAAAGATATTATGTTCTATGATTGTATCCGTGGGGTGGGGACCTGGTGATCTGTAATACAGGTTATTCCCATTTCAGACACCAGCTCCTCACATACTATTTGCTTAAATGTCTTTAAATTGTACCAAAATATTGTTTTGTGAGGAGAAATAAATTTTATTTTATTTATTATTATTTATTTATTTATAAATCAAATAAATTCAAATCTTAGGCAATGAATAATCATCATCATCAACCTATCATCGTCTACTGGCCTCCAAGTGCACGCCACTAAGCACGATCACCCAGCTTTTGCCAGCCACCTTGCGAAGATCCTGGCTCCACCTTGTCTAAAGGTTTCCTAAGTGATGGCATTGGATTCCGTACGTAGATAATTTCTGTCCCAATATCGACTTCTGCACCTAAAGAGTGCGTCAAAGCCGCGGGAGCGCCGGAAGCGATTCGACGGCGGAACTGACGTCACGAGGGGACGCGGTCGCTTTGTGCACCAACCTTAACATTTAGACTTTCCACACTTTTATATTCTATGGGACTGTGGGCCCGTAATACTATATTCTAGTTTTTACACCTTTTTGCTGGTAAACATTGACCTTCGACAAAATAACTTGCTAAATAGGTACTTAGCTATGAAACTGAGAATGACAAATTGACAAAGTCCCTTCGTTTTCTTATTAATTTAATGAACTGTCAAACTTCACTGAAGGACCGGCTTCCGTATAATACTTATTATTTTGCGCTTCTTCTACCTTATCTTCACTTAGCATCAATCAGATGAGGTGAAGGTCATTTGTATTAAACCCCTGCTGGGACACAGGCTTTCCTTATGGATGGATAAGAAGAATGAGCCATAACCCACCACGCGGGCTTAATGCGGATTGGTGGGTGTTAACGACTGCAAATGCAGCTGGGACCAACAGCGTAACGTGCCTTCCTTGGCACGGAAGAGCTCAAGATAATACATTTTTGGTCACCCATCCCATGACCGACCCTTGGCTCCTCCGTTATTTCAACTCTTATCCGTTAAAATACTACAGTTTAATAATCTCTCTCTACCAGTAGCGTAATTGGTAATAGGCACTTATTGTTATGCAAGGTAAAATGGTGGCAGATAGCCAGGTAGACAGACATAAAAAAAAGTATGACTAAATAAACTGAACCAAATGTGCTCACTGTCTAGGAATTCTAGAAATCAAACCTGGGACTGAGACCTTTCAAAATTTACAGGGATATTAAGTGTAAGTTGAACATAAACGGTTCTTCGATAAAACTCAAATAGTTTTATGTAGGTATAATCAGAATCTCATTAAATTCCTTTTTTCAAATCAGACTTTATGACTTGGGTCGATAACAATAATCGTTATCTTTAGTGATTATTACTTTTCTATTAATAAACATTTTATCGATTTTCAAAGCGTGGAGCGCCATCTAGTTTAAGAGAAAACTATATAGTTCCTCAGTCTATCAAAAGGTGTCTCGCATATTGACCTATTTTGCAACGGAAGCGTCTTTGCGCATCCGCTAGCAAAGTTACTATTTTAAATCCTCTCGAATGAATTCTTGCCAATACATTTCAATATTATATGACAGTTACGACTTTGCAGAATTTATAATTAAGAAACTTGTCGGCAAAAGCTACATTGGAAAGTCATAAATTAAAGTTTAAAACATTTGTGTAAAAAGACACAAAAAATACAAAGATGATAAACAGGACAAACATTTTGAAAAATGCTATTATAAAAACGTAAAAATATAGTTAACTAAAAGCTTTTTTAACTTCTGTGAAAATAATACGTCAAGGTTAGCCATTAATTTTCTTAAAACGCCTTAATGTCGCTATTAAGAATCGTCAGCATTTAATCATTTTTCTCTCGAGTATTATAAAAGTCCCTATTTTAATGTTGAGTTCAGCTCTTGTTCAGCTATGTTGTATTTGAGATCTTTAGGAACTCAAATTGCCTTTTTCAAAAGAACATTTTACGTATTTATATTTTAGAATTGAAAAAACGTTAATACTGATCATTTGTAATCTTTATTATGTCCTTGATTTTGATAAAATCTTTATAAATATAGAAATAAAATCTTTCTATAAGTATGTAGGTATGTGTAAGCGCAGCAGATGAACAATACGAAATATGCATAGAGTAAGTTTTGATATAATAATGCTTAAATTTTAAAATACTTGCAGATTTTGTAGGAGAAACTGTGTCAAGATGAAACCATTGTCGAGATTTTTACAGCCTTCATAATATTCACAGTAAAAAAGTTTATGTCAGAGGGGCCCACATAAGTTGCGAAAAATTTGCATTTTATTATGGGCACTTTTTTGAAGATTTTACTGAAAAGAGATTGGAGGTTTCCTTTTGTACTTTTATGTTTTGTTTAAGATTATAGCAACGATTTGTTGTTTCACTTGGTTTAAAAAGACTCTGTTAGTAATAACCACTGACGTCCATTATACAAGTACGCTGGACAGGCTATTGTCATGAAATGATACTTACTGAGCAAGCATGTCGGTGTGACTATAGGCAGTTAAATGTAAAATTTCTTCAAACGTCGTTGTTCTGAAATCTGAATGAATGCAATTGCTTATTTCGAGATAAAGGACCTTATCATTACCTTTAAAAGATTGTCATAGTATCAAACGTTGTTTGAGGTGGAGATATATTAAAGCATCAATGCGTCATCACTTTAACAACTATTCTTGTATAAGTACCTTTAAAATTTCAAAACCGAATAATGGATTTTGACAAGAAAAAATCAAAAACTATTTGATTAGAGTTATTACCACTGACGTCCATTATACAAGTACGCTGGACAGGCGATGGTCACCAATCGTTTGTTCCGATTTGAAAATCGTCACACCGACATGCTTGCTCAGTAAGTTGAAAACATACTCTATGAACCCAATAAGAGGTATGACATAATGTTATGTTACTGGAGTGTATTACTAACGACGACTTACAACCCCTGCCAGTTCTGCAAGTATACGCTCATAGGAACGAGATACGAGAAGGGACTGAATAGTCAGTCCCTTCTCATATACTTACAGTCGATTTCAATAATATGTTCGCACCTTTGACAGCTCATTAATCTTATGCCTTTGTTATAAAAGTCAACATCTGTCAAAAGTGCTTACATGATGGGCTATTTACATTGGTCGATTTTAGTCACCTGTGATGTGACCAAGAAGCTAATACCTCCCTCCAATGGAGACTGCACGGCCATATGTCATAGTGAAGATTGAAAAAAGGTCCTTAATTGACGTGACGGCTTATTGCTACCTCTTTCTTTAGTGTTACAATACGTGTTCGTTGTTCGTCGTTCGTTCTGTTAGGCGGGCCCTCGGATTTAGTGTTTAAAAAAAAAGATTATTTTCCCGAAGAATGATTTTATTTGAAAGATATAGAAAATGTGATTTAGAAAATTTGAAATGGTATTATGACTTGACTGAGTCGAATGGTGGTCGAGACGCGACTGACTAACCAACCTGAACTGCCCACGGATGTGGAGCCAGACTGCTTAGTCAGCCCGCCCCGAGCTACCCTTCAGCAATATTACATACAAATATCTAGTATATAACAACCCCCTCCTTAAGAGGAAACTTACGGGAAATTAAGAAAGTTTCCGAAATTACCCAATGCGCAAGCGAGGTGCATTGTGGTTGTTTTCTAAGTTTTCTTGATTTTCTTCGCTTATTGAAGAATCTGTCGCGGTAGATTTAGAGCACAGTTTCGGAAATTTTCTTTTGACTAAATAAACTAAGATTACAATTACAACCAAGAATACGGACAAAGTACTTAAAATTGGGAAACTGATATGATTACTTAAGTTATTTGTTTGAATGTTATCTAGGTCTTTTAGTATTTGGTTGGACATGCTTTTAAAATTCTTTAAATCATTCAAATTTACACTCTTTATTTTCATTTGTGGAATGTTGACGCTAATTTTCTTGAAGGTATGTAAATTACAACAACTATCGTTAATAATATTAAAATCTGAAAATACAGTAGGAATATTCAATTTAGGATATGACTTTGTTATAAGTTTAACATTTATATGGAAAGCTACGCACTCGAGAGGAATGTTGAGTACACCTGTACCTGATATTACAATTTCTGATACAACATTGTTACATTCTATAGACAATTTTGTGGGCTTGGATTGGACAAATACCCATTTATTGTTATTTAATCTATGCCAAATATCTACATCACCGACAATAAATTTATATGGACAAGTTTCAGGAAGAGAAGTTAGAGCTTTGGTGACAATTTCAATTTCACAGGATGGATTATTAAGAACTGCGTAGACATCAGTGATTTCGCAAAGGTAAGTTTCGGTAAGTATCTTTTTACAGTTATTTAGGTCTTTCAGGTAAGTGTACAATAGTTAATCTTTTGATAGAGCTAAGAATTGTTCAGAAGGGACAATCATAGCAGAAGAATCTATTTTACCGTCGGTGTATGGAGTTGGCAAAGGTATGGTTTTATAAATATTAAATTGTTGCAAGCTTACTAATGGTAGTTTAACAATAAACATTAATTTATTATTTGTGTAATAACAAGTTAAATCTGCTGTATTCATTAATACATGTATGTTGCTTATATCTAAATTAACTGGGAAATCCTTATACTTAGGTAATATTTTTAAATTACTAACAAGGTCATTATACATCTGACCTGGGGTTAGAATAGATGGATGCAGAGTATTACTTTTAACAAACAAAATAGAATTTAAAAGATCTTCAATCTTAAAAGATATAGTAAGTAAATTGGCTTGCAATACATTTAAAATATTACTTAGTCTAACCTTAAAACTAATTACATTTACAATTTCAGACACGTTTTTTAGGGAGCCGGATAAACCTTCAATGACGTCAGTTAATTTTGCTTCATTTACGTTTAATTCATGTATTGATTGGTTTATATTATATATAGCTGATTGGGATACCATTATAGTTTTCGTTATAGAATCTGCTAATTTTTTATCATTATTATATAAAGCTTGAATAGCATTATCATAGTCCCTAGCATCGTCTTCATCTAATGTTCCAAATATATGTTTAAATGCAACGCCTATACCTCCAAACCAAGCTGCTCTTTTGGAGATATCGTTAGACATTATATGAGAAATGGATTTGAAATCTCGCGTGATATCTATATAAAGGGCTTCTAATGGCTGTAACAGATTTTGACATTGCTCATGATCGATTTCGTCATTTTCACGACATTCAGATCGGATAGTGTTAAACACGTAGTGAATATTTTCTAAGTGGTGTTCAATCGGGAATACATCAACCGGAATTACGATATGGAATTCATCATTAATGATTCTTAAGATGCCAACAGGGTCGAAAAATACACCAGGGCTCTTGGTAATGTAATCAATATACTGGTTATCGCTCCTTGCCAAGGTGATTCTGCAAAGTTATAATAACTTAATTGTAAATAAATCTAGAAACAATAACCTAATTTGTATATTATATTAGACGTTGTAAAATAATATTAACGTAGTATAGTATATTTATTAAATCTAACAAAATTATAAAAAAATAGAAAAACTTATTCTAATCATTTTCATGTGTAGGTTTTACTTCATCAAAATGATGTTTGACATGGCGCCTATTTATCAAGAGAGACAGCGTATTATTGTCATGAATCTTAACAATTTTGTAAGGGCCTTTCCATATTGGCGAAAGGGCTTTACGGAGCCTGACATGATTTTTTAGGTACACGTAGTCACCTACTTTATATTGGACTGCACGTGAATGCTTATCGTAATAACCTTTGGATTTTTCTTTAGAGGCGCTTATATTTTCCAAAGCCTTTTCACGAGATATTTTGAGGCGGTGCTGGAGCATTTTAATATACTCTGGGTAAGTTACATCAGGGCGTTGATCAAAAACTGAGTCAGGGATGTACGGCTTATGGCCAAAGAGGAGCTCAAATGGCGTGAATTTGGTTGTAGTATGCACGCTGCTGTTATACGTCAACATGGCAGTATATACGAACTTATGCCAATCTGTTTGATGTTCATTCACGTATGATTTTAGATACTCCTTTAGAGTGGAGTGGCTGCGCTCTAGGGCGCCTTGAGTTTGCGGGTGATACGGTGATGACCAAATTTGTTTAATTTTCAAGAATTCGCAAGTACGCTTGAAAAGGTCGGCTGTAAAATTTGTACCTTGATCTGTTAGTATAGATTTTGGGATTCCGAATAGAGATATAAAATGTACTAGACATTCACAAGTTTCTTCCGAGGTAGCGTTAGAAATAGGATAAGCGGTAGAAAATTTAGTCAAGTCATCCTGAAGTGTGAGGATGAATTTCAACTTGTGAAGGCCTGCTTCTGGTAGGGGACCAACGAGATCAAGACTAATTCTTTCAAAGGGACGAGTTGAAGTAGTAGTGATTTGCATTGGGGATTTATTTATTTTTCGCAATGCTTTATTTGATTGGCACAATTTGCAATTTTTTACATAATTTTCAATGTCGGTACGCATGTTTTTCCAATAATAGCGTTCTTTAATTCTACTATACATCCTGTTACAACCAAGATGTCCTGCAATTGGGATATCGTGATTTTCTTTGAGAATTTTAGCGATTTCAGATGGAACAGGATATATAATAGTATTGTGGTGTATGTTTACTGTTATATTTGTATTATTGAAAAGGTACATGAATATGCCGTAGATTTTGACGAAAGAATATTGTTCAAAAAGATTTTTGAAATCTGATATAGCGATTTCGTTAATGTCACCTTTGAGAAGAATATCGTCACGGACTGCCTTTAGAGTTTTAAATATCTCGGGATACGTAGAAGCGTCGAAATAGTATACTTTGGTAAATAGGAGATAGTATGTCTTCCCTTTAACTTCGAGTTTCTTGAATGAATGGAGTTCTCTTTCAGAATTTAGAATATCGGATGAATCATCCATGGCAGACAAAATATCTTGGAGATAGGGATTAGATTCATCTAAATCAACTGACACAGGAACTAGGATGGTTTTACAACTGCTCTTGAGGAGAGATTCGTTGTGCTCTTTTATATGAGTATTGAATGTTTCGTCTTTGTTTGCAAAAGATTTTAAGAACGTATTATAATCTTTATTAGAATTCGAAAGTTCTCGTGACGTTTCAGGTATTTCAGGAGGAGACGGCGGATTAGAAGTCCCTGCAGGAGGATTGGAATCAGGAGGGTTTGTATTTTCAGGGCTGTATGCAGTCAGAGATAGTTCATCACCATCTAGGAGTGGAATTGAAGGTAAGTCATTGCTATTGGACCCAAGGAGACTAGAAGGAATGCGGACATCTAGGTCATCTAAGGTTATGGGACTGAATGGCGGAGAGTTTTCAGGATTTGCAACAGGATCTTGGTTTTCAGGGACGTTTGGTTGCGGAGATGGGTTTTCAACTGGACTTGAAAGGTCATTCTCAAGGATCGGTGGTAGAACAGGATTAACTGGATATCGGGATAAGGCATCTGCGTTGCTATTGATTTTTCCCTTTTTGTATACAATGTCGTAATCAAACTCTTCAAGTTTAAGTCTCCATCTCATAAGTTTAGATCCTGGGTCTTTATGATTGAATAACCATTTGAGAGGTCGATGATCGGTAACGATTGTGAATCGGCGTCCATATAAATATGGGCGGAAGATCTTGGTACCAAAGAGAATGGCGAGACATTCCTTTTCAGTCGTCATGTAATTGCATTCAGATTTATTCAATGTTCGCGATGCGTATGCAATTGGCTTATCTTGTCCTATCGGACCTTGGGAAAGTATGGCAGAAATAGCAAAATTAGAAGCATCGCATGTCAATACAAAGGGCTTGGTAAAATCAGGGTACATTAACAGAGGGGCAGAAGTGAGACAATTTTTTAATTGTTCAAAAGCTAATTGATGTTCATTCTGCCAGTTGAACGGAACGTCTTTCTTTAAGAGGTTAGTTAAAGGTTTGGCAATCTGAGATATATTTGGTATAAAACGGCGATAATAGGATACGAGACCCATGAAAGATTTTATATCTTTTGGGCACTTAGGTTGCGGAAATTGTTGAACTGCTTTGATCTTATCTGGGTTAGGTTTTACACCCTGATCTGTGATAATATGTCCGAGGTAAGACACTTCTTTATGAAGGAACTCGCATTTATCAGGTTGGAGCTTGAGATTGAAGTGTCTCAGTCTATCGAAAACGTTGGAAAGTGATTTTATGTGGGATTCGAGGTCATACGAGTAAATTACAATGTCATCCAGGTAGACGTAACATTGTAGACCTTGGAGGCCTGAAAGAGCAGAATTCATTAAACGTTGGAAAGTTGACGGGGCATTCTTCAGCCCGAACGGCATGCGAGTAAATTCGAAGTGACCTTGAGGAACGGTGAAGGCGGTTTTGGAAGCGTCATTGGGAGACATTTTTATCTGGTGGAACCCAGAAGCGAGGTCGAGAGTGCTAAAATATTGGCTCTTGCCTAATTGGTCGAGGATTTCACTAATATTCGGAATTGGATATGAGTCTCCTATGGTAATGTCGTTCAATTTACTGTAGTCAATGACGACTCTCCACTTTCGTTGACCAGACGCATCTGATTTCTTTGGGACTACCCATATAGGGGAAGACCAGGGGGACATTGAAGGTTTTATAATTCCTTCGTCAAGCATTTTATCGATCTGTTTTTGAACTTCCTGTTTATGTACTTCGGGGAATCTGTAAGATTTGGTATTGATTGGATTGGAAGAAGTGGTCGGTATTTCATGTTGAATTGCATCAGTGTAAGTTAGTTTATCATTTGGCAGGTGGAAAATGTCTGAAAAGGTGGCACAAATGCCATATAGAGCATCTCGTTCTTCATGATTTAGATGAGATACTCTCAAAAGATCGATGACTTCATTTGTTCGGTCTACAACATTTTTTTGGGAATCGTCACTGCGTGACGTATGAAAGATTTGAAAGCTATCATTTTCTTCTATTGGTGATATTTTTAGTTTCATATCAGAATTTATAGTCAAAGGGGACTCAGATGTGTTTACTACAGAAATGTTGATTCTCGAATTTGGTTTTACTTTGACCATGCAGTTGGCTATGAGTAGCGATTCGATGGGATGTTGGTCGAGGATAATCCTTAATTTCAGGATTTTGAACGGAACATTCGATAATTGTTTCACTCCGAGGTGCAATGACATAGATAGGTTCTGTGAATTTAAGGGGAATTGTAATTTTATTTATTATCAATTGGTCTTTGGAAAAGTCTATCTTGCTTAGGGATTCTGATAAAAAGTCGTTTCCGATTATTCCATCGTATGGGAATTTTAAATTACCTACGAGGTGAAATTGATGTCTGAGGGTATGGAAATTTACTGGTATGGTGCCCAGTGATATCATGGGGTTGGCTTCGTTACCAAGTCCTGTGAAGGTTACGACCTCGTCGCATGTTAAAGGAGGCATCTTGTCTACTGAACATTCTTTTATTAAACTTATGGCTGCGCCACTATCGATCAAGAATGATAAAGGTTCCTTGGAAACTGAAGTTTGGACTTGGATAAAAGGTAAGTGTTTCTTTGATGGATTTGTGGTAATATTATGTATTTTAATCTTTTGTTTTTCTTTTTCAGGAGCAGAAATAGGAGCACTAGCGGAAGCTGTGGCGGAGGACTTGTCTGGAGTACTGGATTCAGTGATAGGAATCAGAGTGTCTGTGGATTTTGGATTGGTAAGTATTCTTTGAGGATCTGCATGGTCCTTGGATATAGGAGAATGGGCACTTATTTGGGGCTGGTTACCCTTGTGGTCCCTGGATCTAGAAGAATGGGCACTTGTTTGGGGCTGGTTACCCGTGTGGTCCCTGGATTTAGAACAATGGGCGCTCGTTTGGGGCTGGTTACCCGTGTGGTCCCTGGATTTAGAACAATGGGCGCTCGTTTGGGGCTGGTTACCCGTGTGGTCCCTGGATTTAGAAGAATGGGCGCTCGTTTGGGGCTGGTTACCCGTGTGGTCCCTGGATTTAGAAGAATGGGCGCTCGTTTGGGGCTGGTTACCCGTGTGGTCCCTGGATATAGAACTATGGGCGCTCGTTTGGGGCTGGATACCCGTGTGGTCCCTGGATTTAGAAGAATGTTTAATTTTAGGTATGGTGTCGGCTTTAGTGATTAATTTTCCCGTGCGACACCGCCGGTCGGGAAATCTGTTGAGTTTAAATGATTATTATTATAATAATTTTCATTTACATTTCCATATTCTTCAAATGATGATATGGTATGGATTGGTTGACCTTGATTAGGAGCTGGACGAGCAGGATAAAATCTAGTTTGAGAATTGTTATTGCCACTACCGTAACGTCGGTTGTTGTATTCTCGTTTTCAAGTATCAATTGTATGGCCGGGATTTTTACAGTATCTACATGTAACATTGCCTATCTGTTGAGGAAATGATCTATTTTGAAATTGGCGTGGACGCCCTTGATTTGGAAGATTAGACAGGATATTTCGACGCATGGTAGCTAACAATATTTTTTCCTCTGAAACCGCAAAATTAATGGCCTCATTCAAAGTTTCCGGATCACGACATCTTACAACTGTGGATAAGCGAGGGTTTAACCCTGTAATAAAAGTATGAAGCGCAAGGTCTTGCATGGCAGCGACACGGCCTGTCAGTTCACCCTTTTTCTTAGTAGGAATTGAAATATTTATTTCGGTGAGTAACTTAGACAAACATGACTCTATTCGGAGCGCGAACTGGTTGGCCGTTTCGTTGCTGAGTTGTTTACACTCTTGTAAGTCAGATAGCAGGGCGGCGTAGTGCTTTCTTTCCCCGAATTGCGATTTTAGGAAATCTTCAAGTTGTTGCCAGTTTTCAAAATCTTTAATAGAGCATGCGACCTCGGCGCGCCCTTCTAGCTGACTTAGTATATATTTCAATAAAATACCTTGCTGTGACAAAGATGCTAATTCTATTGCATTTTTACAATTATTTATGAATGCATTTAATTTTTCCCTATTTCCATCATATTTATTAATGAATTTAAGTAAAATGTTTAAGTCTATTTCCGACATTATGATACTGGGAACAGTTGTATTGGTAGCGGATTTCGTGGCACTTTCACTCGGTTCTTCTTTAGTCATTTAAAAGTAGAGTGGCGGATGGCAGACGGACGTTGGATAGTCTAAACAAAGATAAGGAGCGAGTCTCGGTAGCCGGGCGTCGCGGAATGCGTGGGCGGCGATAAATGTTCACTGAGATTGGAATGAACTTACAGGAACTGCAGGAACACTGCTGCTATGACGATGAACATTTTCACACACATTTTCTTCTGCACTTTTTGAATTGCACTCACAGTTCACGATTTGGTAAGTATGAGCGGAATAAATACAGAGTTTCTTCGGCACTTTCTTTGAATTGCACTCACAGTTCACGATCTGGTAATTACGAGCGGAGGCAGAACCGGGGATTTTACTAATCCCACCGCTGCCACCAATGTTAGGCGGGCCCTCGGATTTAGTGTTTTAAAAAAAAGATTATTTTCCCGAAGAATGATTTTATTTGAAAGATATAGAAAATGTGATTTAGAAAATTTGAAATGGTATTATGACTTGACTGAGTCGAATGGTGGTCGAGACGCGACTGACTAACCAACCTGAACTGCCCACGGATGTGGAGCCAGACTGCTTAGTCAGCCCGCCCCGAGCTACCCTTCAGCAATATTACATACAAATATCTAGTATATAACAGTTCGTTCATGAGAAACGAAAACGTATTGTAAAACGAAAAGAAAGAGATAGCAATACGCCGTCACGTCACTAAAGGACCTTTTTTCAATCTTCACTATGACATATGGCCGTGCAATCTCCATTGGGAGTATAAGCTTCTTGGATGTGACGGTCGACTTTAGTCACCTATTAGCAAGTCGCTTTCAAAATTGAATCGCAGGTGATGTCGTCGCTTTCGTCTATGTAGTTGATGGTGTAACCTAGGTAACAATTGTAATCATTCATTCCATTTTTGGCCACCGGATTAGATAATTTTGGTCAGTCACTTGCAGCCTAGGCCGATTGCCATTTACATGGTCGATTTTCAACGTGCGGGGAAAGTTGTGCGGCTTTAGTTACCAATTTAAATACCACATAAGCATTTATTATTATTATTAATAATATGAACTCGACTGCTACATACAGTTTATCAACTCATACCGTTTCAGTAAACAAAGGCGCTGTGTATCGAGGCTTTAATTTCGTGGTCACATTTAATTGCTTCTGGAAATCGACTCCAGATGGCAGTTTGTAGATCGGGCTGAAACCAAGTAAACCTACAACCAATTTATTCTGTGCTACAACCTCTACCTGCGTCACTTCATGCACTGCAGGATGGGATAATTTTCCCGACGGAGACTTTGATACCTAGTTCTAGAAACAATATTTGGCTCTATATTAATAATTACTGTGATAGTAAATCTTACCGAGAGTCAACATAGTTTCTCTATTGATCTGATTCAAATAGGTTTATTATGAAGCAATTATTAAACGTGGCTTTCAGTTTTATTAGGCATGTAAAAGAAAAAGTAAGTCTTTTCAAATATTTTGTCTTTCGAAGCCTATCGTCAATTTTCCTCGGTAGTTCAGTTTGGAAGAAATATCAGGACAAGGGCCCAATCGCGCTAATTACCGTTACATTGTTATTTAGGTTACCTATATTTACCTAAAGTATTTATTTTGCTTTAGAATTTTCATCTAAATTGTCCAAAATTGGCATCCTAGCACAGAATATTATAATAGTATTTGATCTTAGGCACCTAGTCTAGCTTTTAATAATTTTAGCGAAACTAAAGCGAGTATTTTTCTGTAATCGAAACTGAAACGAAAAATTTAGTTTTAGTTTGATCGTTGAAAATTAGCGTGATGGGGCCCTAACTTCCAAATAAACGTGAAAAATCAACTGTCTTATTTGCGTCTCCGGCCGCCACGGTACTTACCTAATAGGTACCTACCTACTTAGATATTTTTTTATAAAAGTAGTTTTATAACAAAGTTTTTATTTGAAAGTGAGTAGGGAGGTAGTAAGTATTGTGACGGTTTCGAGTCTTAAACAATGATATAAATAAAGTATAAAGTACTCTTACGTAGATAGATAGTACGTGTAAGTACCTATATTTTATCATAAAGAAAATTACACTTCTAAAATAAAATGATATATTTCTATCAATATGAAACTGTCACCATTACGTTATTTGACATCTATCGATGTCTCGATATTGGTTATGATGTATCGATGCTATGACATTCCGTACCGGAATCAATCACTACTACAAAACGCGTTGCGTTACGTTACGTTACGTGCGAGCGTTTGATACGAGGAAAAATAACCCACTCTTCACAACAGATTGAGTTATGAATTTCTTTTAGTACATTTTCGAGACGATTTATATGTTCTACATGACAAACATGCAACATCTTCGTAGACTACGAATGAAAGAAAATTCGCAAAAATTTGACCAAAAATATATTAGGTATGTTTTCTTTGACATTAATAATCCCTTTAATCGCTGAAAGGAAAATTAGAGTATGTAACGGAACATTGGAGAACTAAATACATCGTCATTAACCGACTTCAAAAATTTGAAAAGGAGGAGGTTATCTATTCGTCGCGTATATTTTTTTTTATATATGTATGTACACCGATTACTCGAAGACGGCTGAACCGATTGAAATGATTCAAACGTTATAACATGACATTTGTTTCCAAGTTGGTCCCATTTTTTGAAATTTTGAAATCGGTTCAGTAGTTTTCAAGTAATCTTGAAAAAACTGTCGTTTTTGTTACCATTTTATATGAATTCAGGCGGATTTTTAACCATTACTTTTTTGTTTATGAACCGATTTAGATGATTCTTTTTTTGTTTGAAAGAAGATACCTTAAAGATGATACCATATTAATTTCATTGGTATTGGACTTTGGATTTTGAAGATACACAAGGGAACTCCTCAAAATTAAAAAGGAACTGTACAGTGATTGAAATATTGGTAGGATTATGACAATCAAAAACAAGTTAAGTACCTATTTATTGTCAAGGACGTGCTGGACTAGGGTTGAACTGCGAATGCCCAACGGAACTCTTGTGGAAATTGAGTTACTCGGGGTATACCATTGAAAAATGTGAAACATTATAACGTTTTATTTTATAAAATCATCACTTACATACCTACCACAAAAAAGTTTGAAATAAAAAAGCTTTTTAAAAAAAGCACAACCTCCTTCAAAAATCTTAAAAAACAGCTCTATAAAAAGCAAGAAATAATGTTCAAATCGATTAATTAAAACACGTCTATTGAAGTCGGGTGGGGCTTTAAGAATATAAACAATACAATAAATAAAAAAAAAATACTTCCAGCTCCACCCGACTTCAATAGACGTGTTTTAATTAATCGATTTGAACATTATTTCTTGCTTTTTATAGAGCTGTTTTTTAAGATTTTTGAAGGAGGTTGTGCTTTTTTTAAAAAGCTTTTTTTCCTAAGGCTAATTGGTTATACAAATCATATTAGATAAATTTTCCAGATTTTTTCTAATTGTATCGAAACTGTCGCACTATCCTCTATTTATTTAGAGCATGCCTTTCAATCAACTATGTAGGTTTGCAGGAATGTGGGTTTGTTTTTGTTGTAAAGTAATAAATTTACATCGGACTATGTTCATACGAAAATAAGGGTTAGGTTTTTGTAAGTACAGTTAGGTCGTTAGGCAAGTAGTCTGTAATATAAACTTTTTGTAGTGCTCTCTGGGAAACTGGGGTTCTAAAGAATAAAGGAAGAAGATGCATATTTATATGGATTTTTATGGATTCTTGTATAATAATACCAATAATATTATAACGTATTATATTATAATATTATTGGTTTAGCTAAGCTGACTCCTTGAACTAGTAGAGGTGATAAGAACCTATTTTGGACCTAAATACCACAAAGATTCAATACTATTTACGATCGCAGAATATTTTTATAGATAATATTTGAACTTTTGCTACTGAAATAAGTGTGAAAATAGTTTTTGCTTTCAATATTAGCTTATTTATTATTATAATACTTTCACCACAACACGCAGGTTTTTTTACACTTGTTGTTACTTTTTTGCGTCTTTAGCTGACAAAACGATTTTTGTCAGCTAAAGACCTCCTAAATGTACGGTAAAAGATTTTACGATTCAAAAGTCCTTTATAATATCTTATTCTATTAGTTTAACACCTAGGTATCATTTAATTTCAGTTCATATGGAGCAACTTTATATTTTAGTGAGTTTTTGCTCTACGTTTTACGGTAGGCGACCAACTACTGTAATTTTATAACTCGTCATTTGGTTGGAAATGGTTCAATTTATGTTTTGGTTGACATAACAACCAGCCTTTTGCAATATCATTTATTTATATTAGTAATGAAATGTATTTGGATAAAAATTAGTATTTAAAATTTTACCTTGATTGGAGAGTAGACAAAAACATAACATATAGGTACCCTAACCTATTGTATTTTTTAAATATATTTCTTATAGTTAACCTAAAACTTAGTGGAATTTAGTCTGAAATATGCGAGTATCAATATTTCTATCTATCTCTATTGCAAATGTTATTTTAACGTTTAGTGCAAAGCAAGACAACGATTAGATAAAATACTATACTTATAATAACATTGTGAGTTTCATTAATTCATGAACCACCATCAAAGGGTCGTTAAAATCAAATAGCCCACATCAATTTCTTGATTAAAATAATAACTCAAAAGCTGAGCCGACTCGTCTTTACGAGTTTGATTAAAGAATGGGTAACAATTGAAAATTGCGCAATTTGTAAGTGATATTAACCAGGATGCGTCCCCAGGGACCGCGTCGGAATCCGGCCGTGGGAGAGTCCGCAGCGGCCAGGATTAATTATACTAGCGGCTAAATTAATAACAGAATAGGCACGCACACTCCGAGAATCACTACTACAATAGGCAAATTATATTACACCGATACAATTAAGCCTATGAGTACGTTGATAGAGCCGGCTGATTCAAAGTCACTCGATCACGCATTCTCAGGAGCGTAAACAGGTTGAAATCTAAGTTATTGGCAAACTTTTTAGAAAAATTCTTAAATCAAAGTAACCAAAATTCAATTTACTTCACTTTTAGTTGAGAAATTGAAAAGATCAATGATAGTAACGATTTTTTTTATTTTACTAATTAGTATACAACAATAGGCAAATTATTTTACACCGATACAATTAAACCTACGAGTACGTTGATAGACTTAGCCGGCTGATTCAAAGTCACTCTGTCACGCATTCTCAGGAGCGTTATACAGGTTGAAATCGAAGTTATTGGCAAACTTTTAAACTAAGAATCTAGCCGCGATATTAATAACTTTAAGACGAAAATTTCTTAAATCAAAGTAACCATAATTCGATTTATTTCACTTTGATTTAGGAAATTGAAAAGATGAATGAAAGTAACGATCATTTTTATTTTACTTATTAGTAGTAAAATCAAAAAATCTTCACTTTCATGTTTTTTAGCATTAGGAATATTTTTCTAATGACATCTTTTGATTTTTTGTTTATTTCACCTTGAATTTTGATCACATAGATTTTTGACCTAAAGTTATCAATAGGGAATATGCATCAATTTTTTTTTAAATCTTAATCAAAAGTATAATGCGTGAGAAAGTTAACTGTAATATTAAAACTTTTCTCTTGCGTTTTTTTCTCGTGATATAGTTACTTGAAGTTAGCGCGCAGCAGCACCCGCCGAAAACGCTCCATACAAAACGGTGACGTCACACATCACGTTTCAGGTGTGTTTCGGCGCGTTTAATATGGAGTTAGCCAATAATCTTCAATTATCTCCCTAAATATTGCGTTTAAGTACATATGTGTCATACAAAATATTGTTTCTTATTCGATATTCTATCTGACTGTAAAGTGCATTATATCCGAAAATGAAAAAAAAATATCGTTATTTTCCCCTGATTTCATCGTGTAATAAAACTAGGATTATATTTTTTTTTTATTTTTTTTCCTGTTCCATCATGTTTTTATAAGTGTCCGCAGCGATCAAGCTCAAATTCATCAAAATCGGTGACTTATGCATATCGCAGTTAGATTCTTAGTTTAAAACATAGCCAATGACTTCGATTTAATCATGTAGAATAGTATTATTAATTTTAAAGTTATTATTAACTTTATTTTTTTCAAGGTATTTGTGTCGAAATACAATTTATTAATCATATTTGTTCATAATTACTAGAGTTATTTTCAGTCCAATGTAAGACACGATGAAACTCGCACTCAAAAAAATTATTTTACATTGCAGTTATAGAGTACCTACAACTTTCATAATTCCAAGTCAAGTTTTAAAATCTGCCGAATTGATGTTCTAGTCACCTTTCAAAGTTTCTCTCTATGGTAAATATGAAAACTTTTTAAAAGTAAGAAATATATCTATATTTCTCTAAGAAACTCTTACAAAATATGAGCACTGTTATAATCCAAATCTGGATGGAGACACACTTGTACGACTGCGAACCGAATACACATTTTTAAAATACACAACAAGATAGTGCTTGGCCCTCACCTAACCTGATGTTAAGTGACGATAAGAAGGCCGAAGGTGGAAGCGCACTTCACCCGGAATCCTCATCACTGAGGTACAGAGTACAGGGCTATCTTACCCTTAAATTGTTGTTATGGCGTCAGACTTGAAAAAGACCAGGCGGACTTGAAATCCCTATCACCTATGAAGCCCTACCACCAACCAAACCGAGTACAAATTGTACTCCCCCGGGAATCTAACCCGGAACCACTAAACCACAGAGGCGATTACAATATTGACCATATCTCGGACAAAAAAAATTGGTTAAATCATCTCTAAATTTACTGAAGATTGTACCTACTTAAAGTACAAAAGCTTAATTACATGACATGTTTTAATTAAACTGAATTACTACTCTCCGATGATGGCACTAGAAAGTCTCATTACTTCGGATCCCAACAACTCCTTAAATCCTTGAACTTAGCTTTGATTGCTTCTTACATTACAGTTGAGGAAACAATAACACTAATTGCTTAATAAAACTCAATATAAATTACCTAGTTTACCTAAATATGTTGGTTGCTGTGAATTTCATATTATTTGAATTTAACAAAACACTTTTATTGGATGTAAAATTTATATTAAATTTCGCTGATTACTTTTACCACTTGTTTACTACATGCGATTTCTTTTTGAATTTTTATGTTTCGTCATGCTAAGTTTAAGTAAACTTAAAATCCAAAAGTCCAAAATCAAACTTATTTTCAGTGATAGTACACTTGTTTAAAGTATTTTCCATTTGTATTTCCAACTGCACAGTCTGAAACGTATTTTTCAAACTATCCAACAGAAAATGTTGACTAGCGTTTTAAAAAAAGTGTAATTGTCATCTCGGCAGTTCGCAAACACTTTTATTCAGCAATGTTTATTCAAGTTCGCGAACTTTCTAATTAGCTTTGCGGTTAAGTTGATAACAAATTCAGCGCGTACACTTGCTGTCCGTTCGTTGCATATTTACTGGCTTTAAATTTTAGTCATTTCACTCCACAAATTACTAGGTGCTCGCCATTAAAATATGGCCGCTCTTGAATATCGTGCCGTAGAATTTGCATAATTACACAAGAATTATTGTATTAAATCTTATTTTCAACTTCTTCTGTGTATTTTATAAGGGAAATCTAAATATAGCTCTTCCCGTCTTTTGTGGTAATTCATTTGTATTACTGCAATTAAGCCCTGAAATATTTTAGTGAAATATAGATGAATAAGTTAATTAAAATTGAGGAACTTGGTAACCATCTATAAAATCCATAAAAATATACAAAATTTCAACAAATAAGTATCGTATCAGTCAAATAAAAAAAGGAACATGAATGCAATCAATATTTGATGCAATATTTTTTCAAATTTCACAGTTTCATGATTGAGGTCGGCCGTCGATTGGTTTCCAATTACATATCTATAATGTTAAAAAATTCACAGATTTTACAGTCCCCGCAAGAATCAGAGCATTGAAAATGAACACAAAAATTAACCAAAAACCAAAATTAATCAAATGCAAAGTCCTATTATATTTTTAAAGTTACCGAGGTATGTACCTAGTACCTATTTCTCTTTACGATTGTGACACTCGGCTCCGCCTCGTGTCACAAAAGCGCCCGCTGACTGCCTCGACGCAGCCGAAATATTATTAACCGATTTTCAAAATTCCAACGAATGCACTTCTCGTCTGCTTCTGCGTCTTTTAACACTATTACCATGACTATCGGTCAATAATCATAGAAGCTACATCACTTTTTATGTACGGAAACAGCCGTTTTTCTACAGTTCCAAATCTAAAGGGACCACCTACAGGTCACAATTATTAACCTATTTTTAAAATTATTTCTCCATTTGGTAGCTTAACTAATACCCTAGGACCCATTTTTTAATTTTTTCTTAAGTCAGTTTTTTTTCCGAAATATTTACAATTTAGTAAACAAACACCCCCCAAAAAACCCGGAATTTTCGGAATTTTACAAAATTCCAAAAAAAGTTACTAGTAGATTTTCAAAATTCAAACGTTCACATATGTCTTGATAAATTCCTCAACTTTTGGTACTATTTTCATCTCGATCCTCCCAAAATCCTCGGAGATATTGTCAAAAATACGTCTCAGGCGATTTGCATCTGATAACCATTTTCAATGGTAAAATATTGTTTTTTTTTTCATTTCACCGATAAGGACCCAAAATTTACGTTAAGTATACCTAAAAGAACAGCAAGGTTATAAATAACCTTAGCGATATTGCATCTGAGACAATACAGGATCAGTTACAAGACATTTGCATCAAAATTTATGTGCTCCCTATACAATACCGGGTATGATATACCGTGACAACGTGGTCCACGGTGATATCGCATTGGTATGCAAATCACATTATGTACATAACATTCAACGTTTGTGAATGAGTCCTCTGTGACGAGGTAAATGGCGGCATGCCAAGGTCGCGTGGAGAATTAATTTTTATAGCCTTAACCTTCCGCCCAGCTATTCCGTGGTTTTAAGACGCAGATACGTTTGGTGACAGTTCGTGACTGATAGCTGTACTCCGTTCCAGTAATTGAACTTCTACAGGGAACAAAATACTTGCAGCTCATTTGCCAACGCGCTCGGCTAGATAGAGCCACAGAATATCTAGAGCTAGGCTAACCAGGGATTTCCAAAGTGGTTGATGTGGGGTCGAAAGCGGTTCGAAAACCCTTGGGGTCGAATGTGGTTCCCAGTGGTCGACATAAACTAATAATTATAACAATAAAATTAATTACACTTGATATATGCTAGGATTTTTAAAGTAATTTGGCTATGGGGGTCCGAGGTACCACTCATTTTGGAAAATGAACTGGTACCCTCCAGCTAGGCTATTGAAGGTCACGTGCATTAAACCAATGGTGCACCGGATCGATTTTCTTTGGGAGCTCGTTTCGTGGAATGGACTATATATTATAGGTGATAGAAGGTAAAGGAGCTACAGTGAAGGGAAATATCAGTACTGTACGAGGCAAACATTATGACACTTTTCCGACGGAGTGCGGATAAGTTTGCGCATATGCACTTGTGAGCAGTACCGGCGTTAGGGGGGGCGAGCACGGGCGACCGCCCGGGGCGCCGGATAAAGAGGGGCGCCGCAGGCGCTCCTTTATATCCGCAGTCGCAGGTGTCCCTTTATACACACACGCTAAAAAATCACGCTGTGCGACCATTTTTTTCCATAAACAAGCGAAATTAGAAAATTAGCAGATGAAACTGACTAAAAATCGCGCTGCACGGCCTTTTTTTGCTATAAACAAGCAAGTTTACAAGATTAGTAGGTGAAACTGACTAAGAAACGTGCTGCGCGGCCGTTTTTTTACTATAAACAAGCAATATCACAAGATTAGTAGGTCGAACTGACTAAAAATCGCGCTGAGCGGCCGTTTTATAACTATAAACAAGCAAGATTACAAGATTAGTAGGTGAAACTGACTAAAAATAGCGCTGCGCGGCCGTTTTTTAACTAGCAGGAAAAATTGAAAATCCTGGAATCGCAGATAGGGGGCGCCCCGTAGTAATGTCGCCCAGGGGCGCTGGTAGTGCTAAAACCGGCACTGCTTGTGAGCGACCAATAACGTGCGCCCCTTTTCCGCCGCCCGCGTACTTCACCGCTACGCATACCCAAAATACGCGTTCTGGGCAATCCTCACCCGATTTCAAGATGTTTCCATCATACTGTACCCAGGTTTCTCAGATCATAAAACTGTGGGTGTTGCATCAGTGTGAAGATTACTTACGTCATCACTCACTGCAGTAAAAGCAGAAAAGATTTGGTTTTATACATATATAGAATATTATAGAACAATAATCTTATCCAAATCTCATATATAAAAGTGAAGAGGTGACTGACAGACTATTGCCCAGCCCAAACCACTGAACCTAGAGACTTGAAATTTTGTACATAGATATTTTATACAGTGTAAACACCCATTAAGAAGGGATTTTTGGAAATTTCACCCCTAAGTGGTTGAAATGGGAGTACAAAGTTTGTATGGAAAAAAATATTAAATAGACATTTCAACTTGAAACTTCGTAGGAGTAATTTTAAAAACAAATAAGCAAACACGCGTTTCGTGGTTTTCCGAAACTCAACCCTTTAGTGGGTAAATGGGGTAAAAAAAATCCCAAAATCGATATGGGTGTCGTTATCGGGGTTTTATGGGATGTTGATTGCGGAAATGGCATTTATTTTTAAGTGGTAGACATTATTCAACCCCTAAAGGGGTCAAATGGGGTTCAAACTCTGTATAGAAAAAATATAAAATAGACTTTACGACTTGAATTTCGTAGGAGTAATTCTATGAACAAATGATCAAACAAAGGTTCCATAGCGATTTTCCGAATGTCCACGTGGACGAAGTCGCGGGCAAAAGCTAGTATGCAATAAAATTACACTCAAGCGGGTTGCGGATCCTTTTGCTATTCGATTCTCAAAACAACAACTCTATTTTTAGCACACTAATAATAAGATTATTTGTCAAACTAGGTAAGATAAATTGAAAAATTAAGGGTTTACTATTTCGTTATTTTATTAAACAGAAACATGACCATCATCAATTTCATTTGATTGCTTAGCTGGTGTGTGTAAATCGCAATATAGTAAAACCATGATGAGATAACATATTAGGGATATCAAATTAAAAAGGATACATGACAAAAGAAGTTGTAAACGGAAAATGTACAATATTTTCAGTTTGTAACTTCGTAAAGGGATATTAATAAATCATATTGCCTTTGTTACGGGATTGGTCAAATATTTTTTAAAGGACTGTTTAGATTTGGCTTACAAGTTGTTTATTTGGTTAACTAGTTCAATCAATGAAAAACAGGCATATTAAATAAATTTCAAGTTTAGCAATTTCCTTTTGCGGTAGAAGATCTATGTTTTTTTTCTTTTGTTCAGACTAAAACTCACTTCCCATCACTACTGATATTTGAAAATACGACTGTACTGACTGACTGTCGAACTAAAAGTGCAACAGTTAAATATTTTTTAACTGTTGCAGATTTTTGTTTCGTCAGAAAAAGTAAAATCATAACGAAAATCGGTCAAAACGTGATCTATCAAAAATCTGACGAAACGAAAATAGCACACGCTTATACAACGTGTTTTTTTTTATATCCCATAACTGTAGGGTATTGATCAAACCGTGAAACTGATGAACTTTTACTATTTGACCAACTCTGAAATCGCGACAAAAAAATTAGCTTTTCGAACATTTTGATATTTTCGATATTAATTTTTGTATGAAACAGCTGATTTTTTTTCGGTGTGTTTGTCGATAAAATTTTCTAATAAGTAGATACTATAAATAAATGTGAAAGTCCGTTTGTTTGTTTGTTTGTTACGCGTTCATGTCTTAAATAGAGGGACATGAAGGCAACCGCCTTTCATCCCGAAAAAACCTATCGTTCCCGAGGAATAGCAAAAAACTCTCCCCATAGACGAAGTCGCGGGTGGCCGCTGGTTATATTTCACGCCTTTGAATTATCGTTAGTACAATACCAAAGGCATTGTGTGTAGGTAAAGTGTAGGTCACAGACCATACAACTACTGGTGGTGTAGGGTAGGTAGGTATTCGCCACGAATAGATATATCGGTAACCTCCTCCTTTTAAATTTTTGAAGTCTGTTCAAATTGCGCGAAATCATTCAAAATCTTAAATGATTTCACTCAAACGCGTACAATCCATCAAGACCACGAGGATCCGATTTGAAATTCCGGACCGGTCCACTTTCAAGTTCGGGACGAAGTTCCCAGTTGTTTTTGTTTGGCGTCGCTGCAGAAACTAAGGCTGAAGTAGACTGTATGTTAGTTTCTTACTTCCATTTTATTTAGATACTGTGGAACCTACTGAATATCCGATTAGTGATGACAATCATGTATAAATAAGTCAAGGTTAATTAAGTAATAGTTATTTTTACTTGATTTTGTTAAAAAAAAAACAATGTAACAAATTGTTTTTCATGTAACTGCATTTTTACCAACATTTGAGTACAAACAAACTTTAGTACATAATGATGATCGAAGACATAATGCTACAATTTTAATTTGAATGCATCAAACTACTATACTTAATACTTATAGCACAGAACATATAATTACCACTTGAATTGAAATATGAAAGAAACGTAGACAATCCAATCCAACATTGTTTCGGCTTGATTGAAAGTACATGATTCGAATCAACAAAAAGTTTTCAATTTGGGCTAGCTAGTGCTTTTAAACTGTCGAGCTAAATATTGGCATTTCACAGAAAAACCTCTCAGCTCCCACACATTTCCGTGTTCTGTGGTAAAAGCACTTGCGCATTGTAAAAATGTTTAATCCAGTTTTTGAGCATTTACTTCAAGCAGCGATTTATAAAATTATTTAAAAGTAAGTAAGTATAAAAGATATAAATAGAATCAGTGTTTGTTACTTTCGTAATTTTGGGTAACTTAGTTCCAAGAATGATTTCTCTATGAAATTGGAAACGTAGTAACTTATGTCCTTGCGTTATATCAACTACCAAACCAGTGTGGCTAGGGTTTTACTTATTCTTAAAATTCAATCAAAGCAAGAGAAGATTAGGTACACTGAAATTCCCTGTAATGTATATAATATATCATTTGCTGAAAATCGTATGAAAGTGCTTTGATTTTGTTCGTTGTTAATTACAGCTTCCTAATACTAGTATCAACTACAAGTGTTTTACTTATTACTAGCGGCCGCCCGCGGGTTCACCCACGTGGTTCCCGTTCCCGTGGGAATATCGAGATAAAAAGTATTCTATGTTTTAATCTAGGCTATCTACAATCGTGTGCCAAATTTCAAGCAAATCCGTTAAGTAGTTTTTGCGTGATTGAGGAACAAACATCCAAACCCACAAACTTTCACATTTATAATATTAGTAGGATTAAAATAAGTGAAGATTAAACTGAAAGTCCTTTTATTGTATATTATCATGTCCTGAAAATGTATCAACGTGCTTTGATTTTGTTCCTAATTTTATCAAAGAATCAGATTAGGTTCAAGCAGTGAGTCGTGACTACTGTATAATAAAAAGTAACAGTGTTTATGTTTTCTGTTAAGGACAAGAGACAAAAATAACTCAGATTTCAAAAGAAATAACAAAATTAGAAATGTTTATTCTTCCAGTAATGAGCATCAAGTGTCACCGACAAACTCTTTCGTTAAGAAAAATCTCTTGATTCAGAAATAATTTGGACAACTTGAAAAAGCTTCTATAAAAGTATTTCAGTGCTAAAATTATCATCTTTGGACATAGCCGTTGATTTTGTTTGACTCGTGCGTAGATACATAATTTGTATGAATTTTGATGATGTTGAATTTAGTAGGGTTTTTATATATTTATGAGGAAGTAGTAAGAGTGTGGTAAGAGTCAATTCACACGTACCCTGGGAAACAGCGTCGCTTAACCACTCCTAAGTTTAAAATCGCATGCACGCCACGCCATCACAACATACAGACAGGTACGTTTAGTTCGTGCAGGGGCGATACGCGCGCACACGAATTTTGTTGCCAACTGGTTAGGCGACGCTGTTGCCCATAGTAGGTACATACAACAATCACAACACTTCGATGCAACAAAAAGTGGGCAAGCAATGGTATCGTGTGAATAGTTTCGTTGCAAACTTCTTGCAGTTGCATTGCGATGTGGTTGCATTTGAACGACAAAATGTGGTGTGTGAATAAACGTTGTGACTTGGTTGTAGAGCGTATGAGAACACTCCTAAGTATTTTTAATAGTACTGTGATGTTTGATACATTTTGTAAGTACATTTGTGTGATAAAAAAAATACCTATCATCACCTTCATCATCAGCCTATCATCGTCCACTGCTGAACATACTAAAACTGCTGAAAATGCTGAAAAAAAATACCTAGATCTTGAGTTCTTATGGCCGTAATAAAACATTTTTACGACCTCGGTGGTCGATTGTGTGTGAGTGTGAATGTAGCCATTTCTGAGGTGCCATAATATGTTCCATTCACGGCAGGGTGGGTCAAAGTAGAAAACTATAGCTTTTCCATAATATCTAGGGTCTGGGGGTCCGCGATTTCCTTAACACAACTTCAGAGCACTTGCAGTACAAAACGGCGTATTTTAATCTGTAAAATTTTCTCATTTCCTAACATTCTCGAGTGAAGTACAGCGGATCACTGTCTATTGTCAATTTAATCGCATTGTACGTTTATATTTACTGCCTAGCCTAGTATGGATTACCAAATGAATTAGTAAATATAGTTTTACGGCTGCAGTCGCGTCGAGTCGCGGGCCTGGCTAGTTTATTTCGAGATATTTTGTTCCAGTTTATTCCCGGCCCTTCCTATCTCGACGAACGACGTGCGAATCTAAGGGCACCTCAGACGGGCGCACCTCTAAAAAAATGGAAAACTTTCTATTCGTATGAACGATAGCACTGACTGTCATACTGAACATACTGAACTTTGAAGTTCAAAATATCGTTGTACTGTATTCAGAAAGTATAGAAATGCAAATGACGTGAGTAAGAAAGTATGCCATGAAGAATTACTTCATTACTAGGTACCTAAAAGTTTAAAATAAGCAATAGCTTGCGGAGGTGTAATAATTTTAATGCTTTATTGTTTAAGTATTTCTTAGTATTAGCGTTCAAAAGAATAGAAAGTTCGGTATCTAGAGCTATATACACTCTACACACACCCTCATTCGTTCTTTCTTCAAACCCTCACTTCGCGCCCCATAAAATAACATTGACCTTCGTGATTTGACGTGTAATGGATTCATTTATGTAATAATCGAATGGATTTCGGGACCTTTTTGTATCAGTGTTGGGGAAAGTGTAATTGTATTTTTAGTACATAACCTTGACAACCAAAATATTAATAAAAATATAGAACTACTTAGAAGGAATAATAGAAAACCCTCTTAGATTTCCCATCAAACTTAAACTATTTTGCATAGGGTCTAAATAACATAATAATAATCAGGTTCCTTGACCGAAAGTAGCGCCCTCAGAGGTTTTTATCTAATAAGTTGTTAATCTAAAAGGATTTTTAGAAGGTATCACTACATTCCATCGCAGTCATTCGTAGAAGTAGATAGCAAAATGTGTCAAAAACTGCCACTTTTAGCAGTTTTGCAATCTAGCAGTTACTATGAGCGAATGTAGTGATACCGTCTAAAATACTAGACTATGGGCCCTAAAAATTCCACTAGAAGTTTTAGTTAGAATTACAATATTAAACAAAATCCACATCGGCGCCACTTCCGGTCAGGAAACCTAAAAGGAAGTGAATAGATAATCATCTTATTCTCTTGTTTCAAAGGACTATGTGACAACTGCATTGAACGACTTTACTAAATAATGATACTTCATTGTAAAGCACGCATTCAGGGTTCCATTCGCAACGGTTCACTGGCGATCCTCGATCCGACTGTAATGTTTTCATTGTTGTTATCTAACCGAGCATCCATATTTCGAGTTTCCATTGTTTTCCATTTTCCGAGAGGCGTATCGCTCGGCTTATCAGAGGCGGGCTGATCAGTCACACGGACGCCGCCCGCAACGACGCACGCCCGCGTTGCGTCGTTTCTCTAATACATTTTCCGATCGCACCCGAGCCTTACCCGTGACTCTTTGGGAAATGTCACAGTGACATAACGGTGTGTATACAGTGTAATATATTAATTGAGTTTACGATAAGTTAATGTGTTGGTTGTAGCCCATGTGCTCGTGATCGGATTACGGAATAAGGGGATACTTTATTGGTTTTACAAACGTAAGTGTTGTACGGATTTGTTGTAGAATTAGGAGTAATCATGTGTTTATATAGATTAGATAGGTGAACGGTGTGAAGGACGTCGCGATTGTTTGTTTTTATCACTTGTTTTCATTTGTTTCTGTCAACTTACTAGTTTGTATGTAAATGAATACTAAGTCCCCTGTTCTTTAAATGTCAAGTTAAAGTTCAATATCTAGCTTTTGTCTATTGTATCTTGAAAGGTCGTTTTCTTTTTACTTTTTTTATAATTTGACATAATTTAGCGTAATCATTCAAAGAAATAGGTACAGAAAAACTAGTTTTTAATGTTGGGATTAATTTTATTTTGTTATACAAATTATTTGGAATAGATACCAAAAGAACTACTAATTACCATAATTATTAACAATAAAAATAAACTCGCAGGTTATAACTGCCAAGAGAATTGACAGTTAAATGGCTCAGCTTCAAAATAATTGCTCTAGTGAGTTAAAATTGTGTTATTTCACCCGGATTTTAGAACTTTTCGAAATCAAATTGACGACTTTGCGCGCAAAATAAGACATTTATATTAGGCCTAGTACATATCTAGTTTTTCTATTAAGCAGTTTGAAATTTTATTATGGTTTAAAGTTAGTTAGAGTATGGGTTAGAATAAGTTTCAAACAGAATGTTTAAAAGAAAAACTAGATATGTACTGGGACTAATATAAGTGTCTTTTCTTTTCTTTTTCACCACTTGCAATAATTTATTACAACATGAGTTTTGCTGTTCGAACATAAAATGTAGAGATGATTTATTGTAGTGTAAAGATATACTCGTATTTCTTTGATATAAATTAGTCTAAAATAAACAGCCATTTTATAGCTTCTTAAATAGACATTGAAGTTTGTCGTGAAGAATTCAAAACTTTTCTCCTGATGTCAAATGTATTTATTATTATGTCATCGAAAATAGGTAATTCATATCATTATGCGAAACCCTCTTTTAAATCAATATGCATAATTGCATATTTTCAATTACTGATTCATTTTCAATACAATACTAATAATAAAATACATAGTAGGTACGTAGGCAAGTAAAAGAATATATTTAAGTCTTATAGGATAGAGAATTAAATAAATATACTAGAAAAAAAGGACTCACCCGTAGCACTTAGACGGGACGGGGGAGTCGATTTTTGTTAGATTTTTTTTTAAATATATTAACTACCTATCTTAATATAAAAATAGCATTGTAAATGCCTAAAATCTAAAAATCCAATCTTATAGGAGATTTAAATAGCAATCTTAAGTATTTGTTAATTATATTTTTATGTTTTTACGACTTCCTTCCACTTGATATCCTCCATTAATTCTAAACATAACATTCCTTGGTCTTAATCATTATCGATTTAAATACTAATGAATCGATGATCCATAAATAGTCTTTTAAATTTGAGATTTTAGCATATAAAGTCGTGTCATAATGATATGACACGACTATTTACGGGTTAAATGGCTCATTTTAATAGAATATAGTAGATAAAATGGAGGTAAACGGTTTCTGGGTTAATGAATATTTATCTATATCAAGGTTACAAGTAATGACATCTGTGTAATCAGTTGGGCAGTAATTGTGACAAACGACACCGTGACTGTGGCATTGTTGTAATCAATATCCGTGAATATAGAAAGGGACACTTTCAAAGACATGATATGATGAGTGACCTCTTTTCAGGCCACTAGTATCGTTTGTATTATTTTGACAAGTATTGCAAATCAATTTATGGGGGGGGAGGGGGGTCTGTATTCACAGAGCTCTATTTCAACGCAGTGCATTCTCATAGGCAAGGGTCGTTTTCAGACATTGTAAAAAATACCAAAGTGTTCCGTTACTTTCATTATTTACTGTTCTTGGTCTTCATAATAATGGTCGGTACTAGACCTACCACTGTATTAATACTTTAAAATAATAAAACTGTAGACAGACAATACTTTATTCAATTGTCTTCAGTACAGAACAAAACAGCAGGAACAAAATCAGTACTTCTGTACTCAACAAACAAACAAGCAGTTTTTCAGTATTTTTGTACGTTAACATTAACAGTATTATCACTTAACATTTAATGCCAAGGTCGACGCCCTCAGTATAATGTTGACAGTTTATAAACCACATAAACGGTGCATTAAATTTGTATAATGCTTGGAACAGAGGAGGGTGTGGGTGTGATGATCTAGTGCAACGGACAGACGACTAGCCAGGTCAGGGCCAAGACATACTAGCTGGTGGAAGCGAGCCACTGTGTTTATCTATTATGTATATTCCATAATATAGGCGTCTTCCTTTACGAATTTTATTATTCTTCTTTGACGTTAAGGTGGTTATACCACCGAAAGTGGCGCCCTCAGAGGTTTTTATTTAATAAGTTTTTAATAGAAAATTATTTTAATAAAACTTAAGTTGAATTTTTAGGGCCCATGGTCGTAGTATTTTTAGAGGGTATCACTATATTCCCTCCGAAGTCATTCGTAGAAGTAGATAGCAAATGAGTCGAAAAACGGCCACTTTGAGCTATCTACTTCTAGCAGTGACTACGAGCGAATGTAATGATACCGTTTAAAAATACTAAACTATGGGCCCTGAAAATTCCACGTAAAGTTTTATTAAAATTATGTATTAGAATAACAATATTAAATAAAATTCACGGCGGAGCCACTTTCGGTACTTAATACTAATGTCAGTAAGAAAAAGTGATACAGTCGTATCAACAAACCACTATTTAAAGCTGACTCTTGTACGAATATTTTCATAACAAGATTAGGTAGGTATTACAGCAAATACTTAGATAAGTAAGATAACGTTCCTACATACTTTTATGCGTATGATACACATAAAAGTATGTTTTTCAATTCCATAAATAACATACTCTTTTCTGTAACTACTTATTTGAAAGTCAAGCCATTTTGGAATTAATCCTACAAAATTAACAGATTTTGGAATCAGCTGCATTATAGAAACATAATATGTGAAAGCCAAACGCTAAAGTACAACCATCGTTATGACTTTATGAGCTTGAATGTAAAGGTGTTAAATTGAATTTCTAAGTGTTGATAAAAAAATAATATTGATAATCATACAAATATTACATACCTATCTACTCTTAAGTGTTCTTGATCTTGGTATTCTGAAAACTGGTTATAAGCCTGGTATTTTATTATATTAAATATTCAAAGATTACTTAGATAGTCTTGGTTATTAAATAATAATAAATTCATCTTACATCGCAATACGCTATCCAACTATACGCTAATAAATATGGCGTATAGTAAATGGTCTTGGAATGTTATTAAAATAAAAAGCTATAATTTTTTCTCTTATAAACTGTAATCCAATTAAATCACTGTAATTAATAATGTATCTGTTTTATGTGACAAAAAATATATATTTTACTAGTTAAATCATCCACACTGTTATCGCAAACTAAGTCAAACCAAATATTGAACGCATTAACAGGGGTCGAAACTGGTCAGGAAAGTCAGTGAAAGTCAGTTTTTTTGACATCGGTCAGTAAAAGTCAGTTTTTTTCAAAAAATTTTCATTAAAGTCAGTTTTTTAGCTACCTAAGTTCATTTTTATACACTTTTTATTATTACCGTTTGTTTTTACTGTAGACAGGCAAGAGTACAAGATTAGTGGATGAAACTCACTAAAAATGGCGCTGCGCGACCGATTGTTTTTACTATAGACAGGCAAGAGTACAAGATTAGTGGATGAAACTGACTAAAAGTCGCTCTGCGCGGCCGTTTGTTTTTACTATAGACAGGCAAGAATACAAGATTACTTGGAGAAACTGACTAAAAATCGCGCTGCGTGGCTGTTTTTGACTATAGACAGGCAAAAAGTACAAGATTAGTGGATGAAATTGACTAAAAATAGCGCTGCGCGGCCGTTTTCGAAATAGAAATTAAGTCAGTAATAGGTCAGTATTTTTGAGTCTTACAGTCAGTAAAATCAGTATTTTTGACACTGCAAGCAGTTTCGACCCCTGCATTAATATCCTAATCTAAATATAGATATTAGTTCAAATATTTAATTTTCCACCAACTGGACTAGGCGCCTGCTCCATCGTACAATTACTGAAATTAGTCAATCACGATTACAAACACACGGTTTTGAAATACCAAATATTGGTTGGTTGTTTAAGGGTGCTAATAATAAATGGGTCTAGTTTTAGAAACGTTCGAAATGTTTTTGTTGAGATGATGGCGTCAAAAAATATGCTTATCATAAACATACGCATATGGTTTTAGACTTAGTTTTAATCTCGCCAGATGTGCAAAGATAATTAATAAATAATCCTAAATATCTTTGTGCCATCGAAAGATATATACTTTTCTGAATGGAAAATTTTAACCTTTTCAAGAGAATTTTGTAAAAATTTATGAAAGTAGCTTTCATAAATTTTAATAAATTGATGAAACTTCAGGTAACTTCTCTGAAAATATTTATTCACAAACGATGAACACAAGCAGCAAAACCTTATGCCGGCACTATACATTCGCCATGCATCGGCACAATTTATCGTACATTGATGCTTTTGAAAGAACCTCTTTGAAGCATTTGTTACAAAACCAGCAACGTACGATGAATTGTGCCGATGCTTGGCAAATATGTAGTGCCGGCATTCTATATAACTGGAGGTATTTTATTTGACAGGCTACGGTGGGATCCGGCAGCATAATCGTTACTTTGAATCGATTGTGTAATTATTAGGGATACGAATGAAGCGCCATTTTGCTCAATTGAATTTACAGACGTGCCTGACGTAATATACACACACACCGCTCGGGTATATTTTGTAATTTGTTTATTTGTACGATTATGATACTGTTAGATAAGACACATTTTAAAATAACTGAAAAAAATACTTCCTCTACTTTTTTTATTGACTTACAATTAGTATAATTGGGTTATTGTAAACTCGTCCCGTATGTAAACTCGTCACGATTTGAAAAGTTCCATACATTGAAAGTAAATTCGTCCCAAGTACATACATGGTAAAACTAAAATCAATTAAATTACGGGCATAACAAATAAGATAATAATTATTGATGACCCTTGACCCTCTCGACACGGTCAGTTAAAGCCAAATGGTTTCTGTCTCTCCTCGAGTAGCCATCTTTGTAATGCATCGCGTTTTCTAAAACCATTAGTTTAAAAGAGTTAGGGGTGGGGCACAGTAGCTTTTTCAGGCAAATAGCTCTAACTTTGCTATTACATAATTCGTTTTGCTAGACCCAAAACACTAGTTTTAACTTAATGTTTATTTTTAACGAGTGTCATATGAACAAGGGAATTGTAGATGATATCATGGCTACATCTGTTGATTGACACTCGTGTTATCGGTTACTATCAGTACAGTTGTACAATGATATAAAAATTGTTTTAGTTCTTATTATTTTAGGCACAGGCCTAAACTATACTCCGCTAATAGTCCACCCGTACAGGGACGGATTGCATGACCGTTTCCATTTATTTAATTAATGTTGATTAGCAGTCGGCATACCGTTTCATTAGAGGGATGATGTTAAGTATTCAAATTAGATGTGGTCATGTGGCGTGTTGCACTCAACGAATTCAATGTAATCATGTTAGTGATAAATAATGTTGAAATCGTAATATAGTAGTGGCAGTTAGAAAAGTTGATTTTAATGTACTATCAGAGTATCTGCTTGTAAGTTTAATTTAAGTTTGCATTTTATTATCATTTAGTAACATACAGAATGTACTAATATCTATTCTGTGACAGAATAAGAACCCTCACATTGCTAAAACTGTTAGTTTCGCCACTAAACTAGATTCTATTTATTTACGGCTAAAAGGGTCTCGAAAGACGTTCAACTGTCGAATCCCGAAAGATACTAACCTTTCTTAAGTAAATAAATCCAACAATACGCCCAACGCGTCTATTGGCCTATTTAGGTCAGGGCCTAACTCGAATGCCCTGTACCCGGCCCATCTCACAAGATTATCTCTCGTTGGAAGTAATTAGCAGTGACTACTATATCCCCTTATATGACATATCGGACCATTAATTGGATGTCGATTAATTCGTCTATCTAGGCCATTGTGCAATCTCCGTACTTAATCCGAAGACAGTAGTAGTAGGAGGTGATGAGTCGTTAAAAGGGCTTTGTAGGCGGGGCAATACCGAAGCGAAAGCCCTTTTTTCATGTTCAATCGGCTCGATTAGGCGGCGTGAAATTGAATAATCAATTTCATGCCGGCATCTTGCTGCCCGCGATCGGTCTCGGCATACTTGTATGGTAATCTGAGCTCGAGCCACGGAAATAGGAGACAGGTGCGGACTTCCATCATTGCGACTGTTTACTTAACACTAGTGAGACTGTTGAAGTTTCTGGTAAAAACCTTATTTTACTCACTTTTTTCCCTTGAGTCGTGCGTGCTTTTAATTTTGATGCAATAGGGAATATGCATAAGTCACCGATTTTGATAAATTTGAGCTTGATCGCTGCGGACACTTATAAAAACATGATGGAACAGGAAAAAAAATAAAAAAAATGTATTATTTTAGTTTTATCACACGATGAAATCAGGGAAAAATAACAATTATTTTTTTTCATTTTCGGATATAATGCACTTTACAGTCAGATAGAATATCGAATAAGAAACAATATTTTGTATGACACATATGTACTTAAACGCAAAATTTAGGGAGATAATTGGAGATTATTGGCTAACTCCATATTAAACGCGCCGAAAGACACCTGAAACGTGATGTGTGACGTCACCATTTTGTATGGAGCGTTTTCGGCGGGTGCTGCTGCGCGCTAACTTCAAGTAACTATATCACGAGAAAAAAACGCAAGAGAAAAGTTTTAATATTACAGTTAATTTTCTCACGCATTATACTTTTGATTAAGATTAAAAAAAAATTGATGCATATTCCCTATTGAATACTCAGTATTAAATTATATCAAGAACAATGTCTTGATTTTAGTTACCCTCGAAATTGTTGTCCCATTGAGTAATGATAATTAAAACGTACTGATTAAAGAGCTTATTAGATCATCCTGAATTAAGGATCCGGAATTCAGAGTCCGATTTAGGACGAGAAATTCAGTCGCCAATTAGACCGTCCTGAATAACGGATCCGATATCACAGCTTAACAATAATACAGTTGTTACACGAATGTACTTACGCAGAGCAACGGGGGGCAAAATACAGTGACCTTAAAAATACATGTAGGTAGGTATAGGTATGTAGGTAAGAGGTATAAGTATGTAGCTAGGTTGGTAGTAGGTACATGTCATTTTCAATGCTAATCTGAACCAGGTTTATTGATGTAGGTACTAGTATTTGCGTGAATTTGCGAATAACTCATCTAATAACATACCTAAAATCAATTTTATAAGCAAATACCAACAGATGACAGCTGTCAAACTTGGGGTCGAGAGGGGCCCAAAGGGGGCTGGAGGGGGTCGAGGGAGGCTCTGGGGGGGTCGATGGGGGCTCGAGGTGGGCTCGAGCGTGACTTGAGGGGAGCTCGAGGGGGTGTCAAGGGGGGTCGAGGGAGGCTCGAGGGGGCAAGAGAGGGGGTGTCAAGGGGGGGTCGAGGGTGACTTGAGGGGGGCTAGAGGGGGGTCGAGGGGGGCTCGAGTTGAGTTTGGAATCGAACCTGTTTTACTCCTGTAGGTCCCGGGTTAGGTTAGAAATTTAAGGCGATTTATTTTTTAGGGTTCCGTAGCCTAATGGCAAAAACCGGAATCCTTATAGATTCGTCATGTCTGACTGTCTGTCTGTCCGTCTATCCGTCCGTATGTCACAGCCACTTTATTCCAAAACTATTAGAATTACACAGTTGAAACTAGGTAGGTAGATGTATTCTGTGAACCACTTTACGATCTTTACACAAAATAAAAAAAATATAAAAGATTAAGGAGGGCTCCCCATACATGGAACTGAAACGGAAAAAAAATCATTAAACCTATACGTCTATAAAAATGACATTGAGGTTTCTAAAAGTATTTTTTCTCAAAATCAACCGTTTGGAAAATATACTCCGCCTCCAAAGTGGTAAAATGTGTCCCCCCCCCCTCTAAAAATCTGATAAAATATATGTTGTAGATCTTAACAAACACTATCAACGAAAATTGGTTTGAATGAGATATAATTAGTAGTTTTAGAGTACCTAGCACATTTTCCAAAACCGCAAATATAACTTTGTCGTTTACAAACACTATGAAAACTAGACGAACGGCGACTTTTTTTCGCCAACATAAAAAGCGTTGACTGACTGTATACTCTTTAGGCTGTGATACTACTGTGTCGGAGCCGAGCGTCCTGAATGCGATTACACTGTCCTAACTGCGTCCGATTTAGCATCCTTAACGCCGGAGACCATTTTCTATCCTAACTAGGATCCTAAAGAGCTTATTAGATCATCCTGAATTAAGGATCCGGAATGAAGTCGCTCCTTAATTCAGAAAGTGTAATTGCATTCAGGAAGGTAGGATCCTAGTTAGGATCCTAGTTAGGATAGAAAATGGTCTCCGGCGTTAAGGATGCTAAATCGGAAGCACTTAGGACAGTGTAATCGCATTCAGGACGCTCTGCTCCGATACAGTAGTACCACAGCCTAAAGAGTAGGTATATAGTCAGTCAACGCTTTTTATGTTGGTGAAAAAAAAGCCGCCGTTCGTTTAGTTTAGATAGACAGTTGGCGCAACGACAAAACTAAGTGTACAAGGGCATAATAACTCTGTGATTTGCTTTTTTGAATTAAAAAAAAAACGGCCAAATGCGTGTCGGGCCACGCGCTGTAGGGTTCCGTAGTTACCATATACCATACCTTATTTAATAGCACTATAATTTTCATCTGCCAAAATAACTTTGTTTTTCATAGTGTTTGTATAAATGACAATGCTATATTTGCGGTTTTGGAAAATGTGCTATATCTCTAAAACTACTAAATAATATGTCTCATTCAAACCAATTTTCGTAAATAGTGTTTATAAAGATCTACAACATATTTTATTGTTTTATTTTTCACTCTCTTAGTTTAAAAGTTAGAGGGGGGGGACTCACACATTTTACCACTTTGAAAGTGTATATTTTCTAAACGGTTGACTTTGAGAAAAAATACTTTTAAAAACCTCAATGTCATTTTTAAAGACCTATCCATAGGCACCCCACACGTATAGGTTAAATATTTTTTTTCCCCGTTTCAGTTCCATGTATTTCATTTCCATCCCCCCTTAATCTTTTATACTTTTTATATTTTGTGTAAAAATCGTTTACAAGTCGTAAATTTTGACAGCTGTCATCTGTTGGTATTTGCTTTTAAACTTGATTTAAGGTATGTTATTAGATGAGTTATTCGCAAATTACATACTAGTACCTACTTCAGATTAGCATTGAAAATGACACGTACCTCCTACCTACATGTATTTTTTCGGTCACTGTATTTTCGCCTTCGTTGCTCTGCGCAAGTACATTCGTGTAACAACTGTATGATCGTTAAGCTGTGATATCGGATCCGTTATTCAGGACGGTCTAATTGGCGACTGAATTTCTCGTCCTAAATCGGACTCTGAATTCCGTATTCTTAATTCAGGATGATCTAATAAGCTCTTAACTAGGATCCTACCTTCCTGAATGCAATTACACTTCTCTGAATTAAGGAGCGACTTCATTCCGTATCCTTGATTCAGGATGATCTAATAAGCTCTTTACTACTTTCTGCCTTCGATAAACTTGAAAAATCGGTACTTACTTTACTTTCAACAGTGTTTTTACTACTAACGTGTCCATATTACACCTCTTACCCTAAATCACCAATACCCATACAAATATTTGCCTCACTCGCTAACGAGTGTCGTGTCAGTAAACTCATAAAAAGTACCCTTTTTTTGGGGGCCCAGTAATAATAATTATGTGTATGTTACAATTGAAGCCCGTTTTTAGTTAAAACGCGTCTTCCTTAGTGAAAACTAGTTTTAACTAAAGCCTTATTTAGAACTAGTATTCCCTATGTAAAACTGAATTTGCTGCTGCGTATATTTAAATTTTAGTTAACACTAGTTCTAATATTCAAATCTTAGTTATATATAACTTGTATCAGAAGATCTTATTTAAAGGAATTTGAATTAAAAGAAATTTTAAGTATATAATTTAAAAAATTTAAGTTATTTAATTAAAAAACATTTGCTGGTTTTGCTTTTTAATTAAGAAATATTTTAAAAAGTGGTATTACTTTCAAAACATTGATTGTCTTACATGTGAAAACTTAATTGTTGGCTAATGATTAACCATGGTACATTTTGTTATATAAACATAGTAGCTGTAAGTTTTCCAAGAAATAAAATAAAATAAAAGATTTCTGAATTAAAAAGCAAAACCAGCTAATGTTTTTTTAATAAATTAGGGCAAAAATACTGAAGATCTCGAACGATCCATCCCAATTTTTACTATACAAATACCAAGCAAGGACTCTTTGTGAAATAGCAATTTAAAGCTTTAGGAGGAAAAGTGGGAACGGTGATAATTCCCGAGCTTAATGGAAGCATTACATTTTCCATGCAAACCTACAGAAAAAAGCCACGTGTTTTTTACCCTCATATCGCAATATCTGCAGAAAGGTAGCAGTCGAATTTTCCTGCAAAAGTATTGGAAAATATTGAGAGCTTATGAAGGGTTTCTCTGTTTGACTTCCTTTATAATTCACAATATGGAAAGAGAAAAGCGCCTATCGCTATCAACTCTTCGTAGTATTGTAACTTGCTTTTTCTTACTCCATCCTTATACAATTTCATCTTTATACGTTTTGTAAAAGAAATAATCGCATAAATAATTTGTTATCAACCTTATTAACGATTAAAAAGAAAAAAAAAATGGCAGTTACACATATTTCTATCCACATTTGGAAATGAAATGGGTACCTATTTCCTACTACGCCTTAGAATAGATGTAGTTTCCAAATTTACATAACAGTCTTGAGATTTGGCCCGCTGAGTTATTATATTGGGTCGCATAGGTCGTTAACATCTGCCTCCTATAGAATTCTAAATAACTTTGGCCCTTAACGAACTTGTCAACATATGTATTATGCTTCTTACTAAATTCCTCTTACATCATACCTCTTTAGAAAATACAAATATCAAGTTAACAACATAGCTTATTCTCCAAATGATTCATTTAGTGAAAGCTGCTAATTAAGAAAACAGTTAACTCAGTGAATCGCGGTAAAAGATGCATATCTATAGTGCGTAGGTAAATCAGCTGCATACTTAGCTATGCGGCACCTTTTATGGTGGACCTTGCCTTCCATACTAGCTGCCATACAAATTGTATGCATCTATATGTTGGAACTGGTATTGGTAAATGCTACTACGCATATGGTTGTGTTGGCTGTCCCATACATATTTATGGCGGTCTGGCATGGGAATTAGCTGGGTGGTCTACAAATACTCGATTGTGTACGTCCTTAAATTTAAATTCATTAATTTGGGATTAAATTGGACTAGCGGCACTTTAATTAAATTATTCATTAATGTATTAGCGAGTAGGTAGTTTGGGGTAGTAAATGTTTAATAATAACAAACTCAAATTAACTTTATTGATTTTCTTGATAATTTCCATGACAGTGAATTTCGCAACTACTAAGTTTACCAAATAATTCTTATGGAATTAAATCTTATTGTAAGATATTTAATAAATTAGTACCAACAAGTTTATATTCCTAATGAAAACAACACATATTGGAACAGAAAATTTCCAATATAACACAGTTAAGCAAGGTAAATGTTTCCTTCATTTACCGGCAATGAGTCAGCTCGCGTTCATTAGAGACGTAAGGAATTACGTCACTGATCCATTCAGTCCACTTTAATCATTGGAAATTGTTACTTACTCGTTTATTAATGATCTATAATGCCTAGGTAACTTGACTAGGCATTATTGAAATAACTAATAATACGCTTCTTACTAATCAACTCGTTCTCGCTGTTACACAAACATTATTATGTGTTTCACTTCACATAAATCCATGCGTTCCTTTAAATTTTAACCGCCTCTGTGGTCTAGTGGTTCGTCCACCCGTGTAAGACGCAGGGGTTCTGGGTTCGATTCCCAGGGGAGTTAAGTACTCGGTTTGGTTTGTGGTAGGGCTTATTTCAAGTCCGCCTGGCTAGCTACCACCATCGTATCTGTAACAACAATTCAAATATTGTTGTGTTCCAGCAGTAAGAGGTAAGATAGCCAGTTCCTCAGTGATGAGGATTCCGGGTGTAGTGCGCTTCCACCTTCGGCCTTATCGTCACTTAAGATCAGGTGAGGTGAAGGCCAAGCACTATCTCGTTATGCATAAAAAACAATTAAGTAGCATCTATCATCATCATCCTCCTGTCCTTATCCCAATTTATTTGTTGTGCTATGTCTACACAAAATAAAATTTTGCGCTCGTAGAACGACCACTATTGGGGTCGGCGCAGCATGTAATACATACTGCATTAGGTTTTGGCAAAGTTTTACGATCGGCCGCCTGCCTGACATCAACCCTCCTTGGGAATGCTGTTGTTGACAGTTTCCTCGCTGCCATTCGAGTGACCCTTTGTGCGATGGTCTGCACCGGGTCCCTAAAACTTCCCTCTATCGCCTTCTACTATACCCACGGGATGAGATGGGACAGTCCTATTCTTAACCGAAACTGTGCGGCAATTAGCATCTATGTAAAAATAAAATATCTATCTTGCAAGTTGCAACGAACCTTTTCAAAACCTTTTCAACAATACTATTACCTACATTTAAAATTGTGATTTTCCCAGGATTTACTATAAGTACCTAAATAAAGCAAAAAATAAAATAGCCAGATAATTTCTCGAATCTTCAAAAATTTTCGCGTATAAAAGTCGAGATCTTAAAAGTTTCCGCATCCCATTATACCGTAAATATTTGATGTAGCGCGGCGAAAAAAAAGATAAAAGACTATTTTATCATATAATAAGCTTTATGCTTTTATTTGGAGCAACGAGATTACTGATTTAGTTATTATTTCAAGTTTGTCAATTTACTTACTTTGTGATGATAGATCAGGTCATTTTTCCGTAAAGAGCACAAATCACTTCTTTCCACTTGGTTCAATGCTAACATTAAGGCCAGTAAATAAATTATTATCTGCGATGCAATAAGCAAACTTGCCTCGCAAAAGATACTTCAATTTAATCGTCTTTGCCGACTGCAATTGAAGGAATTGTCGTGTGAAGTAATAAAGAGACGATTTCCATTGCCGGACGCATATTGAGTCACATACTCGCAGGTCCAACGGCTTCCTCATTAGGTATGCGGATACAATCGCCTATATCTCACTATTGGTGATCTATCTCCGCGAGATTTAGCTGTCTTGTATGGATAAAGCTAAATTGCTTTCGCGATTTGTGGCCCTTTTTCTTGGGGCACATATTCATATTTCAAATTTTAACTGTAATGCAGAGAGAATCTTTTGTCTATGCCATTCTAAATGTTACACGCATCATTTCTTTTAACTCGTGCTTTATTTTGTAGGTACTTTTAGTAGTATTTATTGTATGGTCTGTGGTTTTAACGTCAATTGGTAGGTACCTAAAATTACCTATATGTATTTAGCAAACTTAATAAGTACTTAATTTATTTCAAAGTGAATCCGAACAAAAGTTTACTCTTATAGTTAATTTCAAATAAAAATAATCTTACAACGCACAACTTGTCATCAAGTTGGAGAGACGATGAGACATCTCAATCGCCACTTGGTTGCTCGGACAACAAATGACGCAAATAACTTCACACAATCATTCACTCAAGACATGCAAACGTAAAATTGTGTATAATGATTGGTTGTTACGTCGAATCTTTGAATAATAATTAGGAAACTTAGTAGCTTTGTTTAACTATTCAAAATATCACAATATTGCTAGCGGAGACATTTTGCAACCCAAGAGTGGCCATTTTGTATTTGACAATAGTCGAAAATCTCACGGAACCAGACAGAAAAAAAATTCACAGATTTTACAGACCCCGCAAGAATCGGAGCATTGAAAATGAACACAAAAAATTACGAAAAATCAAATCAAATGCAATGTCCTATTATATTGTTTAAGTTATTTTTTACGATTGTAACACTCGGCTCCGCCTCGTGTCACAAAAGCGCCCGCTGACTGCCTCGACGCGGCCGAAATAATATTAACCAATTTTCAAAATTCCAACGAATGCACTTCTCGTCCGCTTCTGCATCTTTTAACACTATTACGATGACGATCGGTCAATAATCATAGAAGCTACATCACTTTTTATGTACGGAAACAGCCGTTTTTCTACAATTCAAATTCTAAAGGGACCACCTACAGGTCACAATTATAAACTGATTTTCAAATATATTTCGCCATTTGATAGCTAAACTAATACCCTAGGACCCTTTTTTTCATTTTTTCTTAAGTCAGTTTTTTTTCCGAAATATTTACAATTTAGTAAACAAACATCCCCCGAAAAACCCGGAATTTTTGGAATTTCGCAAAATTCCAAAAAAAGTTGCTAGTAGATTTTAAAAATTTAAACGTTCACCCGTGTTTCGATAAATTCCTCAACTTTTGTTACTATTTTTATCTCGATCCTCCCAAAATCCTCGGAGATATGGTCAAAAATACGTCTCAGGCGATTTGCATCTGATAACCATTTTCAATGGTAAAAATTCGCAATTTCTATGCCCGGAACAAACAAGCTAAATGTCAATTTCTTTAACCGTTTTTGCAAATAACCTAACATTTATAAAGAGAGTCGATGCATCTGAATCTTCAGTAAGTACGAATCCAGTACACAATTTCTAATAACATACCTAATTGTACTTCCACTTGCTTGACCAACAATATATTGAGTAGTATGATCATGCAGTAGTAACGACTGTTCCAATACATAACACAATTGGTCCAACAGTTTCCTCCTCGCATTTGAATGTGCTCCTATTTCCTGAATTAAACGACATTCGATTCAGGTCCCCGGATGATGCACCAGCGAAGTTTTGTCATTGATAAGTGAACTTCGGTAAAGACTTCCAAGAGTGGTGGATAGTATACGACCAACATCTAAAAGCAACATTATACAATTAAAAAAATGTAATTACTCTGCACTTAGCTTGATGAACGTTCATGGTGTAATGTTTCCCCTTTGTAAGAGACTTTAAAAACAAAAGAGGATCTTACTTTTTTTAGTTTGCGTTAATGTCACTCTGCTGTTTGTGTGAGTTTGTTGAAATTAGGGGTAAAACGAGGAGCTCGGTGGCGCAGTGGTTTAGCGCCTGGCGCAGCGATTGCGGAGGTTAAGCAACGTTCGCAAGGGTCGGTCATGGGATGGGTGACCAAAAATTTATTATCTTGAGCTCCTCCGTGCCAACCGGCCAACGGCTTAACGTGCCTTCCGAAGGCACGTTAAGCTGTTGGCTATGGCCCGTCCTCCTTATCCACCCATAAGGAAGGCCTGTGCCCCAGCAGTGGGGACACTAAAAATGGCTGATGGACAGGAGTAAAATTACATTTAGGTCGTTCGTCTTTTTTAATTTTAACCACCATTAGCAACTCGATTACGCTGTCGAATACTGCCCTATCAAAATTATTTAGCAATTTAATCCTTTCATTGTAAGAATGGATGAAAAAGTTAACAAAACAATTTTGTCAACATCCTTTAATGCTAAAACTAACTGTATTATCGTATCGTCATGACAATTGGCTCAATCGATCCCTTGTGAAGAAAGTGCTTCTATTTCCTAATTGAAACGACAGTTGATTCTATTCGTAGGTAGTTGGCGATTGGTCTGTAACTGTCGTTGTTGATATTGGCACACCCAGTCTGATTTTAGTCCGGCTTTGAAGGTCTTAGTTCGATTGGAGATGACTCAGTTTATTTCTAAAGTTTGAACACTAGCAATACGTTTGTCTCATATGAATTAAATCTATCTTTTTCTACTGTTGCTCTAATACGAATGATTGCGTTGCGTTTTTTTTGGGAAGTTTGGAAGCTATACTATCGCTGTTCGTGTTCTCGTTGTGGTAGACTTTAATGTTGACACAAATAGCGGATAGATGGAATCGATTGTGATCAGGGCGCAGCCGGTTCACACACTGCACAGGATCTGGGCTCTATTTGTTGCGCCGGCGCCGCTCATCTGTGACGCCACACCCCAAACACATGGACCGTCGTTCGAATGGACGATTCCACTGAATTCTCTTATTGTACTCGTTTGTAACTGCTAGGATCTCTGCCTGTCTAACTATTGTCAGAGCAACAATGACTTTGTATGTGTGTACCGTGACTAAATGGCGAATTTACCCAAACAAGAAAAACTAGTGAAATGTAACTATATTGTAATGGAAAAAATGTAATTCAAAACGCATTTTGAATGAGGTATTTTAAGTCATTTCACAGAAATCGACACAAAATTCTTTTCAGATTTGTAATTTAGCCGTTTGTTTAAGAATGGCACCTTTGAAATGTATTTCTCAATCCATCGCTGATTCATTGGCTTGCGCACCTGAGCTTCGGTTTTCGTTTCACCGAATACGATTTTATACCTACTTATTTTTGTCTCTGACTGCGGGCCAATTCGATTTCACGGAGCGGCCGTTGCCAACGCCAGAACTAACCAACTAGTTCCCGAAGCAAAATCATACTTAAGCTGAGTTCACTGGATGCGGCTGATATCGCAGAGCAAGGCTTAGTTGGTGAATGTAAACACCGATTGTGGATTCAGTCGGGTCATAACATTATTGGATTCGGTGTATGTGTCCCACAAAAATAAAGTAGGGTTGAAACGTAAGTCGTATTACGTATTACGAAAATTATACTTTATCATATGTGTAGTTATTTGTTGAGAGAATTCATTGAAAAAATAAAATATGACTGCCCTACCAAAAACGATCTAATAAGACAAGTGTCATTGCAGTTGGGGACCATTTTGTAAAACAATTTTTATTCAAAGAGGTCTCCCGACTGCTTCGAGCAGCGACGACAGAAGCCCGTCTTACTCTAAGCCCGACTGCAATGACACCTGTTATTTATCTTTTTAGATCTTTTTTACACGACTGCGCAAAGCAAAAAGAGTGTTATGTGTTCAGGGTTCATGTATGTTTGTGGGTATGTGAGTTTCTTTATTCCACCATAACTTCTAAATGCCTGAACTGATTTGGATAAATGGGGTATCGTTAGAATCCTTACAACATTCCGAGTGACACTGGCTATATTTTTTTTAGAAAAAATCAATATGGCGACTGTACGACGCCATTTTCAAATGTGAAAAAAAAATTTTTTTCTTCTATTATTACAATATGGGCATCAAATAAAAGGCCTTGATGAGCACATTCCAAAACTATATAATATGTCACTAAAATGTGTGAAATAAAAATAAATAAATTAAAAAAAATATTAAAAACACGACTGCCCTGCCAAAAACGAACTAAAAAGTTAAACAACAAGTGTCATTGCAGTCGGGGGACCTCTTTGATCAAAAATTGTTCCATGATAAGGTCCCCCGACTGCAATGACACTTGTTGTTTAACTTTTTAGTTCGTTTTTGGCAGGGCAGTCGTGTTTTTATTATTTTTTTAATTTATTTATTTTTTAGCTGTATAGTCTTTTAAAAACTACTACTATTGTTTTTCAACTTTTCGTGTTATAAAATCTGTACAATGATCAGTACTTAAATTATTTAAAGGAAAAGTGTTTTTTAAACTTTAATTGCCGACAAGCCTTACTTAAAGTGTTTGCTAAGTCTGAGTAGGATGGGTATTCTCTGTTCGAGTGCTTTCTCTCCAATTATTCCGTACACGTTAACTAAATATTGGTTTAGCTCGGTTTGTAGGCGGAACGACGGAATGACCCACATCCTCCGACCTATTAGCAACTTAGGTACCCATAACTTTTGAGTACACAGTTAGTGATTCTATCCCTAAAGTTTTAAAATCTATTATAAAAAAAGACAAGTAGGTATTGTGTGGAAATTACAGAATCACTGTTCAGTGTTATTATAACTACATATTTTACTCTTAAAGTTATTTATTACCAAATATGAATTTAAATGAGAGTTCAACTGCAAGCAGGAAAACCCTAAACATTTTCATTTAAAAATATATAATCTAATTATTATTTAATTAATTTGAAATATTACTACTATCAAAACAAAAGACTAGTGTCTCTAAATTTTCAAATGGTGAATAACTAATATTAGGTCGTTGGAAATAGACAAAAAAAGAGGCTAAATTCGCAAAGCGTGATGTAATTCTGCATTTTTGGTATGTTGTATGGGTCTGTTAGGGTAGTGTGAATTCAAATTAGCAACTTCGACAAACCTGTGGAAACTGAGAAAATCGAGAAAAACTTGGATTTTTTTCATTATCTGCTCTCCAGGGCCAAAACTATGTTTTTTTTGCGAACGCTGTCTTCTACACCTATAAACTGTATTAAATTACCTACAATTTGAGCATATTCGGCATTAGGGGTTTTTTGTAACACGTATACATATTTAGTCTTTTGTCTCTTTAACCCATTTTACCTTCTTTTCGTTCTTTTGAGATTTTAAGTGAACTGCTAGTCTCTCAGACACTTTGTTTTGTGCTCGTATAAAAGCTAAATAATTTTACTACAAAATATTTAAAGTAATTTTTCTTCATAAGACATTTTATCTACACTCACAACGTAATGTTCCAAATATGAATTCAAAAAAGGTAATATAAATACGCACTTTATTTTCGTGGATAGGTAAAATTAAAAAATAAACTCATTACGATGCAGTCAACTGCATCATAAAATAACTTTTTTACCATTGCCACTCGAAAAAGTGCGTTTAATTCAACGATAAGAGTGAATAAAACGCTGTTTTATTCACCGAGTGAATAAAAATACTTTGAATTTGGAACAAGCGCGCATCGTATGAATTATGTACAAAAAAAAAGTGCTGAAAGTACGAAGCTATAGCCATAGTTATACAATTAAATAAAAAAATATCCCGCCAATTTTATTTAGGTTCTTTTTAGTGTCTTATCTTTGGGTTCTTTTCTGAAAAAATATCTCGCCAAATTAATTAGGTTCTTTTTAATGTCTTATCTTTGGGTTCTTTTCTTTATATTAGAGGGAGATTAGATGTTAAATTACCGATTACCTATCTAAATAATAAAATTTGATACCTATAAATAGGTCTATAATAGGTGTAAGTTCTGCTATTATGTTTTCTCGCAGTCAATGGTAAAAAGTAGAGTACACAACTCGTGAAAAAAAATTTCATCTCGGTCCTTTGTATCCCTTGTTTCGCTCAGGATTCTACTTTTGAATCCCTCGCTACGCTCGGGATTCAACTCTAGAATCCTTCGCTGCTCTCGGGATCCAACATAGTACCTCGAACTAAATTCCTTCTTTTTTCACTTGTTGTATAATCTACTATTTTTCTCATTACGATACAGGGCAAATCCAAAAAGAAGCCAGTGCCGTAACATTAAAAAAAAACAACGATATTTTCCCACATATTTTCATTGATTTAAATGCACTCTATGGTAATCGATGACTTAGTGCGATTGCACTGATCTCTTTTTTTTCTAATAGAATGCGCGCCATTTCTAAAGCATTTCAATTAAAGTTTTTATTTCAATTTTTACATTTTGTTATACTTACTGAAATTTGTAGGTTTTTTATTCTTGCTTTAAAATGTGAAAAAATGGACTCTGCCCAAGGAAACGACTTATTACAAGGTAGGTACCTAGCTAATACAAACAAAGTCTCTCTCTCTCTTTTCTAACGTTGATCTTTTATTTAGTAGGTTCAATCCCAAATGTATGAGTGTAGATAAAGTAGTGTATGAAACTGCACATAACTAGGTATTAAAACACTCGTGTGATAATACCCCTCTTTATGTGTCAGTTTCATAAACTACTATTTGACACAATTTAGAGATAATGCTGTATGGTTATCATCACACAATAGTATTTGCAGATAGTAGACATTTACTCATTTTCGTTCACCATACGAGTGTTTGCTTTACTTTGATTGTGTTTGAAGTAGGCAATCCTAATTTCAATAGAACTACCTTTTGCATTTCCAGCACGATAAGTGTTATTATCGTGTTAGTTTTATCCACGAATTACCGATTACCTGCATCGTTGAAAACCTGTTTTGGTAGAAAGTGTGTATTTTTTTATTTTGGTAGATAAAAAAACAATCCACGTACAAGTTTGATATCTCCTTGACTTGCCTCCCTTTGTTTACAATTGCACAATTCTTTTATTTTTATTGGATATTGTTAATTAATTCTTTGGTTTCCCAATGAGTTCAAAAAAGAGTTTCTAAACAAAAGTAAAATAATATTTCCCACATTGATCACGTAAGTGGTTTACTGAACCAACTAATTTTAATGTAATGGGAAAGTGAAACTGTCGCCCTCTTTGTCATGCTTCCAATATATGACATTTTCATTTACTTATTCGAAATGTTTGGAGAAATTATAATATCAGATAATAATAATATAAATAAAATCATTTATTTGCCAGAATATGGTTACATTGCGGTCTTAGGTATAAATAGTCCAACATATTCTATCGAGTAGTTCGATGTGCAAATTAATTTATGTATGTCACAATATTGATTATAATTATTTTATAGGTATGTCAAAGTTTCACAAACAAATCAAATAGTATAAATAAATTTCAAAATAATATCCAGTTTAATTATACGTAATTATAAATACATTAATGTCAAAATCCTAATAATTATCGTTACCTATGTCAATAAAAGAGTTTTAATTACAATATGTCATATTTACTAAAATTTGTCTGATAAATAATCATTAACAGTATAATATAATTTTGCAAGTAGAAAATCAAATAGTTTTCGTTTAAATTTAAAGAATGTCAATAATTTCATGTCATCAGGTAATTTATTAAAAATGCGTATGGCCATGCAGTAAGCGTTTTTAGAATTCAATTTGAGTCTTCGGGCAGGAATAAAAATATCTTCTCCTTTTCGACCTCTGTAATTATTGAAATCCTTATTCTTTTTGAACAAGTGAGAGTGCCTTTTGACATATATCCCCATTTCAAAAATATACAGACAAGGCAATGGTAATATCCTTAAGGAAGCAAATAAAGGTTTGCAACTATCCAAATAGCCTGCACCACAGACAGATCGTATACATTTTTTTTGACTTTTAAAGGCTCTAATGGCATCCACAGAATTACCCCATAAAACTATTCCATATCGCAAAACTGATGACACATATCCGTGATAAGATAATAGAGCTGCATTTTTAGAAGCTATTTGGCGTAATCTATTAAGTGCAAATACAAATCGATCAAGCCTTGATACAATGGTTTCGATATGCGATTTCCAATTCAAAAATCTGTCAATCGTTAAACCTAAAAATTTTGTAGACCCTGTTTTATTTATTTTATTATTGTTAATGCAAATGTCAATTTCTTTCATGTCCATGTTTTTTGTTTGATAAGTTATGAATCCTGATTTATTTATGTTAATATTAAGATTATTATATTCTAGCCATTTTGCCACTTTTTGAAGTTCAGTATTTGCAACACTTTCTATTTCTGTTTCATCCTTACCTTCTATAATCAATGTTGTATCATCCGCATATAAAATTATTCTTTGATTAGTGACTTTCGGTAGGTCGTTAATATACAAAAGAAATAGTAAAGGCCCCAAAATATTTAGCGTGGCCCCCAGAATTCTTTAGCGTACTTCAAGTTTTCAAATCAATACTATTACTTCTACCTAGATGACCATCAGACATATTTTGATGTCCCCACTGCTGGGGCACAGTCCTTACTTATGGGGGGATAAGGAAGATGGGCCACAATCCACCACGCGGGTCCAATGCGGATTGGTGGGTGTTAACGACTGCAAATGCAGCCGGGACCAACGGCTTAACGTGCCTTACGAAGCAAGGAGAAGCTCAAGATAATAAATTTTTGGTCACCCATTCCATGACCGATCCTAGCGAAAGTTGCTTGACCTCCGAAATTGCTGAGGCAGGCGCTATACCACTGCGTCACCGAGCTCCTCATACTACCTAGATGCGAAATATTTAAATATTTAATTTTATAATTTTTATTAGAGCCGCAAGTTTCTTGCTTTTGTTTCCTGTTGGTTGGTAAGATTTCACGGTATTGAAATATGCAGACGACAGATACCATTAGAGCGGGATAGCACATATAATTATCTTGTTAGTTATTCGCTGAGTAATTCTTGCACTGATCAATAGAAATGTATGACTTGCAACTTTATCTGCGTCTAGTCGTATTTCATGTCAACACATTTCCTTTTCGTTAATGCAACTGTTAAGTTGGTACCCTGAGCAAAAGTGGCGCCGTGGTGAAATTTATTTAATATTATAATTCTAAACACATTTTTAATAATGTTTTATGTGGAATTTTTAGAGCCCACAGTCTAGTATTTTTTAGACGGTATTGTTACATTCCCTCGTAGTTACTGCTAGAAGTAGATAGCAAAACTGCTAAAAGTAGCCGTTTTTGACACATTTGCTATCTACTTCTACGAATGACTACGAGGGCATGTAGTGATACCTCTTAAAAATACTAGACCACGGGCCCTAAAAACTCCACGTAAAACATTATTAAAATCTTTCTCTATTACTAACTTATTAAATAAAAACCTCTGAGGGCGCCATTTTCGGTCATACAACCGCCTTAAGAGTTTTTGCTTCAATAAGAACTAAAATAGAAGCCGTTGCTCTGGATGAGGAGTTGTCATGATATCCTTGATATTGTTGCAATCTTTCTACAGACTATCCCAAAACATTGTCACACAGAGGAAAAGTACCTTCAATTTATAATTTTACGTTTTATATGTTGATTTTAGGCATTTTGCTACTTAGACGTCTGTGTTAAATTTCATGGTCTTCCTTTTGTTTAAGACGAAAGCTTGCTGTTTATTCAAGAAAAAATAATCCTAATGAATAAATAACCATTTATATCGGATCCGTTAAAATATAAGATCCCACCAAAATTATGATATTTATATTTTTTCATAACTTCATCATCTTCTTCTCTCTCTTCATCATTATTTTTTCATTTTTTATTTGGTTGGTACGATTTCTGTTAAGGCAGGCGGTTTTCCAAAAATCTTCGAATTCAGTTCTAATTAAATTTAATTAAATTATTTTTAAAATCAAAATAAAGTCTTCTTTTAGTAAAAATTGTTTTAAAAAACAAAAAACCGACTTCAAAAACCTGCCTCTAAAAAGCAAGAAATAATATTCAAATCATTAGATACGCATTATCATTGTTATAATAACAACACGTCTATTGAAGTCGGGTGGGGCTGGAGTACAACTTCCTTTTTTTATTCTAAAAGCCCCACCCGACTTCAATAGACGTGTTGTTATTATAACAATGATAATGCGTATCTAATGATTTGAATATTATTTCTTGCTTTTTAGAGGCAGGTTTTTGAAGTCGGTTTTTTGTTTTTTAAAACATTTTTTTTTTTTTTTTTAGTGTAAATACCTTCTATATTAGGTATATTATTATAGGTATATTATTGGGTAGAAAAATCGGCTCAGCCAAACGTGAGATATTCGCGGAGAAACATACATTCATACAGGTCAAACTGAGAGAGAACCTTTTTTTTAAGTCGGTTAAAAAGACTACACTAAAAGTACCACTTTCCCAATAAAAAGAAACATCTAATTCGGTTCATAAATAACAAAGTCGTCATGTTAGTTGATGCAAAATCATAGTATTTTCAGGATTTCTCGAAAACTACTGAACCGATTTAAAAAAAAAATTAATGGGACCATCTCGCAAGAAAACTCAATCGAACAAAAAAAGAATCATCAAAATCGGTTCATAAATGACGAAGATATGCGCGAACAACGATAAAAAAAAAAAAAACATACAATCGAATTGAGAACCTCCTCCTTTTTGTGAAGTCGGTTAAAAATATCCTATACCTTTAGTATTTAAGGTACTTTCCTTTCGTGTGGCAAAGTTTTGAGACACAGACCTGTAAATTGGCACATAATATTTGGCTACGGTTACGTTCACAATTAAACAGGCTGTCACCTAACTGCCAACTGTAAAATAGAAAAATAAGAGTAAACGCAAAATTAAAAAGTCTCCTATACTTATATTTTTCCTCCTTCAATAGTATTGATGGCTTTGATTGTGATTCCAGAGACCGTCATGATAACACCGACATTCAAGGCCCGGTCCACATCGCCAGGTATCTGTATGGGCTCGGAATGTGTTTGTGTGTGAAATATAACCATCACTCACTGCATTCATTTGTTTTTTTCCTTCTTAAGAAGTAGTTTAATATGACTTAACTGTAGGCTATCTTGAATGTGTCATTTTATCATTTGGAAAAACCAAACAACTGTCTTTATTCAAGCATATTATACCTATGCTACATTCTTTGATTGGAATGTAACAAGCTAAATTTTATGTATTTTGACTATACAAAGAATTTTTATGGTCGTAAATACCATATATTATTTAATCTTGAATTTACATCCTATATATCCGTAACACATATGGTATTGAATTGTTTTGAATAAAAGTGTGATGTGACAGTTGTACAATAAAAACATAAAATATATTAGCATTATAATAGTTACTCGACCTTGAGTATTTATTACTCACTTGTACAGTTTTATAAAGTTATACTAGGCAATGTAGTGATAAGGAAGACTCTACAAATAACAATATTTTCTTCTATAATCATAACAACTTTTTTCTTTGCTACTGTTGTTGTGTCTTGAACTGATTATAATTTGTATTGTTTTTATGTTGTTTTATTGTTTTGTTTGTTGCTTGTCTTTTGAGTTTTTATTTGTTTTTTATCTGTTATTTTTGTGTGATAAAATAATTATAATTTTATTGCCATTCTTCTCAAAATTTTCAGTAACGCTCGTAAAATCGAGCGGTCTCGGCAGTGGGGTGTTACCATAAACGTTAGCGTCCGAAATGCGATAGAAATTTTCGGGCAAACAAAAATTCTCGTCGCCAAATTATAACAAACTCGCTTGCGTTAAAGGCAGTTTACGACGCGACAATATTCGGCGCGCTCGTAAAAAGGGCACTCATAAACCGGTCATTAGGACGCTGCTGAGCGAGCCGATATGCCGATGTGAATATGCTTTTATCTATTATAACGTGTAATGTTTTCAGCTATCGGTAATGTCGAGTGAATCCTGATTTCTGATAAGGTTTGCAATGTCCAAAATGATAATCAGACAAGTATGAATCAGCCGTAATTCGTAATAGATCCCAAAGAAACACAATTTTCACATTTTCCAACTGGAGTATTGTCCTATTCATAAATAATGAGTCTGGTAGAAAATGTGTTCATTAAATGCCCGTGTTTTTATGAAAATATACCAACCACTTCAACGCTGAAACTTGATTGAATTAGCTGCACATAGGCATATCCGCACTACATGCAGTTAGTTTTTTTTTTCGTATATGTTATTCTTGTACCTACCAGATGTTTCTATGTGTATTGCAACAAATAAACAATTTATCTATCTATAGCCCAGTAAATGAAAAGGTGTAGAGGGAAATGATTGGAACACAATTTTTGACTTCATAACTTTGTTTGAACCAGTTAGGAGGAGAACATATCAAAAGTCCCCGCCTGTAGACCCTATGCCGGGGGGGAGGGGGGGGTTTGAAGGTCCCATTTTTCAGTTTTTCAGATATATCTCGAAAACTATGCATTCCAGCGACATGAGTTCTTTTACAAAATAAAAGCTGATTAAATTTGAGACAAGATTTAATATGGAAAATTTTTCGATATCTTGTATAGTTTTTGAGATATCCGCTCCTGAATATCTGTAATTTAGGAAAAATAATATTTTTTGATTGATGATGATTCGCCCCCATTTCATCCCCATAATGGCTAAAATACTAACAATAACGATATACGTCGAGTAAGATTTGCATCCATATGCCAAAAGTATAAATTTAGCTATTTTTACTTCGAAAATGAAGGATTTTCTATACACAACTTCATCCCCCTTTTCACCCTTTCGGGAGTAAAATTTTTAAAAACCCTGGGACACGTATATATTATTTTTTTATCGTCAGCCTAAACACAAAATTTGAAGATCCTAGCTTCGAAACTGACGGACTTTCATACAAACTTTGGACCCCCGTTTCACCCTTTAGGGGGTGAGTTTTGAAAAATCCTTTCTTAGTGCATCCCTAGACCTCATTAGGAACCTATGTGCCAAATTTGGTGTCTCTAGACCCAGCGGTTTGGGCTGTGCGTTGATATGTCAGTCACCAATCAGTTTCTTCTTTTATTATTATAAAAAATAAAATTACAGACTTTTAATAGTGAACATCTCGAAAACTATACAAGATATCAAAAAAAATACAAAATTAAACATGTAGCAAATTTAACCAGCTTTCATTTGGTGAAAAAAGTCATGTCGCTGGTATGTATAGTTTTCGAGATATATGTGAAAAACCGAAAAATGGGACCTTCAAAACTCCCCCTCCCCCCAGGCATAGGGGCTACGGGCGGGGACTTTTAATATGTTCACCTCCTAACAGGTCCAAACAAAGTTACGAAGTCAAAAATTGTGTTCCTCGCCTTTCCCTCTATACCCTTTTTTGAGCGTTCATTTCCTGAACTACTATCTAAGTTGGACAAAATAAAAACGCTTTTTTTAGGTACTAAAACATCAAAAACATTTCATGAATCATACTAATGGGGTATTTAAACAAGTCGATTTTCCGGGCGACTTGCTAGGCGATTTTAGTCCACTATAGATAGGCTTTTTTTATCGACAATCGCTTGTAAAATTGAATCGCCACCTCATTGAAATTAGGTTTGCAATTCGATTTTACAAGCGATTGTCGATGAAAAACCCTATTCGACTAAAGTCGCATATCTAGTCGTCCGGAAAATGGACCCGTGCCTCATAACTATATCTAACACTAATGATATTTGTCAGAATAGGTAACTTTCTGTATTATTAATGAATCCTTAAAGAAAGGTCTTAAGTTAAAATTTAGAAGTTCAGAGGCGAGAGCGTTTACCCAACAAACCGGGTGAATATGTGGCAGCTGAATCAGATTATAACCTGTAAACCGCCGCGGGTGGCCTCCGAGACCGCGAGGTGTCAGTGCATGTAAACATTACGTCACTGATAACGGTCGCACTGAGTGCTTCCTCCAGCTACCTTTATACCTGATAACGATAGAATAATATTGGAGTAACTCTACAACCGTTTGTTGGTACCATGCTGTAAGTAAAGGAAGTAACATAGGTACATAGCAGAATTCGGTCATGAGAAAATGGTAGAGCAAACTTATGGTGAAGCTGAAATAATACAATATTTTTTTCTGTCTTTTCTACTTATGTTCATCAAAATGTACAATATTTTGGTCTTTATTTTTATTCATCAATTAAGAACGTAATTTTTTTTATTGTATTGTGTAGTTGCGTAGGATAGTGCCGCTATAGTTTCTATTCACCTACTTAAAAAATATTGATTGTCATTTAATCCAGCAATTTAAAATACACTAGGTAGCCCAGTAAATGAAAAGGTGTAGAGGGAAATGATTGGAACACAATTTATCGGGCAAGCACAGGGAAAAAATAGGCCTTCCCTAAGCTAAGGAGTTCCACAAAGATTGGTCCAGCCAGTATATCCTGTGGACCAGTTATGATTACTAACGATTGCGATGGTGTTTGCTATAACGCCCTTAAGGCGTTAGTACAGCTACACATTCGCATGCGGAATTTTTGCGAAACCATTGCGGTAATGATTGGAACACAATTTTTGACTTCGTAACTTTGTTTGGACCAGTTAGGAGGAGAACATATCAAAAGTCCCCGCCCGTAGCCCCTATTCAGGGGGGGGGGGGGGGGGGGGTTTGAAGGTCCCATTTTTCGGTTTTTCAGATATATCTCGAATCCGCTCCTGAATATCTGTAATTTAGGAAAAATAATATTTTTTGATTGATGATGATTCGCTGAAATGATTCATGATGATTCATCCCCATAATGGCTGAAATACTAACAATTTACTAATACTAAGGTTTTATTTGTGAATATGAATTCAATTGCAATCAATATTTTAGTAGAAGAATAGAAACTATAATGTATATATGTTACCGTTAGAGTACGGAATCCGTTAATCTGCAGATTAACTGGTCGAGTCAATTAAAGTGTAGAATTTTTCTTTTAGTAGACGATTTCCTCACTTTAACTAGTTAATCTGCAGATTCACTGATTTCAGCACTGTAACGGTAACAGATATAATCAATATTTTAAAAAATGCGCAAAACCTACTCGACCATAATGTATGGAATAGGTAGCTGATTATTTTCGCGATTTCAGAGTTGGCCCCATAGTAAAAGTTGCTTGTAATCTTGAGTATGGGAACTACCCCACTACAGGAGCCAAACGATAAAAAATTCACGCATAACCAATATAATAGATTATAACTAATTGACTATTCTCACTACAACTGTGGTGAAATTGGAATAAAACTGCGAAAACAACAAAAATAACAAATCGCACATGATATTCAATTCAACATAGTATTAACTCAAAAAAGTTGAATTTTGAGTTATTTATATATTCGGAATCAGCATTTTTTTCTCTACAATCCTGGTAAAACAGTCAAAGCTCTAAGTCGTTTGGATTGCCTTTTAAGACGGTCTTGCTTGCCTGTTACCGAGGCTACCGAAACATAAATTTGTGTCACATTTCGAGTTAACACACCAAATCAGAAAATTATTTACAAATGTGAGCGTATTTACTGTGACTTGATACTGTTTTGCCTGTCAACTTTTATATAAAATTAATTGTTATTTTGAGTTATTACTGTTTTGCTTGTTTATTTTTACTCCCGTTTTTAAATTAATACTCTTTGCACTCTATGTGGTTCTAGAAAGTAGCTTGTATATTCTTATATATTAGTCCCAAAGACGTTATTTTTAAGTATACAAAATAGAAGAATGTAGCTTTATAAGGATATAAAAATCAGACCATAAATACTTCACAGTCAGGAACTATGATTTTTTAAACCTTTGAAACGCTATAAACTACGTTTTTTGAGTTAATATTATGTTGAATATCATGTGCCAAATGTCAAAGTAGTAATGTAAACCAAGAGCCCGTAACTCAAAATGGTGGATTTTATTGGCTCGTGGTTTGTTGTATGTGTTACACAACACAGTGTAATAAAATGTATCGAATGTACTAACGAGGTGCGAGACAGCAGTTTCCAGTAACAACGGTTTTACGACCCATAAATTATGTGGTGCCATTGATCATCGGTGTAATTTAAAATTTGGTATCAATTAAGAACAATAAATTTGTGGGTATCGGTATTACTTTACAACGTTAATGGGCGATATGAAACTTATACATTTTTGCACATAAAATCTTGTAAAATATTTTTTTTGAACTTATATACCTAAATTAAAAACTTATTATACCTTATATACTTTCATATCAGTTTTATTTAAAAAAATTAAAGCATTAATATATTCTTTTGTACAAGAAATTCTTTTTAGAATAGATGCCCAAAGATGAGGAATGCCTAATATTCATTTCAGATTATTGATATTAACTATTATCGCAATAATCTACCAGTTTTGCTTTGTTGACAAATCATTTATTACGTTATTTTTATCTATGAATCTTAGATTTTCACGGCTATCGACTTCTGACGTCAATACATTCACATATACCTGCTAATGAGCATCTCTTGTGATTTAACAAACTAATTTCAACAGTTTATTAGTTGTTCTAGAAATGTATACAAGGTGTTTTTTAACCACTCCAAACGGCATGTAAAGTTTTAGTATGGAGCGGTTTTATTAAAAAATCGGAAATTCATCGCAACTGATGAAACTAGACAACATCAAAATAAAAATTAATTATTGATTGTAAAATTGTCCTTAGTATACTTTCGGAGATATTGCGACTTTTAAAAAAACATCGTGATTGAAAGATAAAGTAATTTTCATATATCTCCGAAAGTATACATATAACGCCAATATGACAATCTATAATTTGTGTTTATTTTGACATTAGTTTTATCAGTTGCGAAGAATTTCAGATTTCAAAATAGTGGGTATGCCAAAAAGGTTACATGGTCTTAAGGATGTGTTCATGACACTGAACAACTTTCTTCATGAAACATGCGTCGAAATACACCACAAAATTTTGGTCATCCCTTACTAAACTGACCACGACGTGATCTCTTTGATTCGTATGAAACGTTTTACCATTGAAAATGGTTATCAGATGCAAATCGCCTGAGACGTATTTTTGGCCATATCTCCGAGGATTTTGAGAGGATCAAGATGGAAATAGTACCAAAAGTTGAGAAATTTATCGAGACACCTGTGAACGTTTGAATTTTGAAAATCTACTGGTAACTTTTTTTGGAATTTTGTGAAATTCCGAAAATTCCGGGTTTTTTGGGGGGTGTTTGTTTACTAAATTGTAAATATTTTGGAAAAAAAAACCGACTTAAGAAAAAATGAAAAAAAAGGGTCCTAGGGTATTAGTTTAGCTACCAAATGGTGAAATAATTTGAAAATCGGTCAATAATTGTGACCTGTAGATGGTCCCTGTAAATTTGGAATTGTAGAAAAACGGCTGTTTCCGTACATAAAAAGTGATGTAGCTTCTATGATTATTGACCGATCGTCATGGTAATAGTGTTAAAAGATGCAGAAACAGACGAGAAGTGCATTCGTTGGAATTTTGAAAATCGGTTAATAATATTTCGGCTGCGTCGAGGCAGTCAGCGGGCGCTTTTGTGACACGAGGCGGAGCCGAGTGTCACAATCGTAAAAATAAATAGATACTACCTAGGTAACTTTAAAAATATAATATGTAGGACTACATTCGATTTGATTTTGGTTTTTCGTAATTTTTTGTGTTCATTTTCAATGCTCCGATTCTTGCGGGGACTGTAAAATCTGTGAATTTTTTTTTAATACGTATATTTGCCCCTATTATGTTTCTTAGAGAAAATTGTTCAGTTTCATGAACTAAACACATCCTTAAAATTTGGAGAATGGTTAAAAACACCTTGTATAAATCATACTTTGTGCCTCAGAACGTTTTTTAAAATTTTCCAGAAATATTTCGAAAACAGCACCTCCGTTGGAGGTTTAAGTGTAATCTGCTAGGTATAGTTAATATTTAATTATCACACATTTCTTTTTTCTGCTTTCAAAACACATCTCGTAGACTAAAGAAAACGTTTTACAGAGAAAATTGCTGTAACTTCAAAAGAACTTCGAAAAACGAAAATATTTAAATCTGCTTCATTATCGACACATAATAAGCGCCCTAAGCATCGCATTCGTTCAACTTTTATGGACTCGCTGGCACAGAATATTAATGGCATATGCTACGCTCAGGATACTTGTTACAACTTTTCCCATTACCCTCAGAATCACACCGAGAAAAATGTCTTTGACGAAGAAAAACGCCCGAACGAAACTCGATGAAAGTTGCCAAGCTAATCCGCGCCAGTAAACAAGATGTTTGTTCGTAAATCGTTTAAAATATTTTTCAAATACGTCTTCAGTTTTATGAGGATTAACTCGAACATGCATATTATATAAGGTCTTTCTTAAATAGTGCACATAATTTTAAGGGGTTAATGTACTCATGCATACAAACAACTTTTACTATGGTACCAACATTGAAATCGCGAAAAAAAAATCAGCTGTTCCATACATTTTGATCTATTCGATTTTAAATTTTCTATGGAACAGCTTTTCGCGATTTCAATGTTGGTACCACAGTAAAAGTTGTTTGTATGCATGAGTACATTGACCGCTTAAAATTATGTGCACTATTTAAGAAGGACCTTATATTTATTGGAAAGTCCTGAATACACAGCCAAGTGTGGTCATTTAAAAAAAAATGTTAATCGATAATAAAGTTACAACAGTTTACATTGACATTGTTTGTAAAGCATGAAGTACACTAGTGGCTCCGTGAGCTGTAGACCTCGCGTTTAAAAGTAGCTCAAATTGTATGTTGTTTAAAAAATTATCTAAAAGATGTCGCCATCCCTTTTTCCCACTTTTCAAAGCACGTAGTAGGTACGTGCTGTTTGGTATTATTGTTCGCAGCTAGATGGCGCTTCTAATTTTAAAAATTATACGAAATGGTGATTTTTGGTAAATTTAGAAAAACTGGCTAAATAACAAAAAAACTATATAATTATCGAACCTGCTCAAAAAATTTCACGAGAATCTGTTGAGAAATGCGACCTGTAGAGGAAAATGGACAGCTGGAAAGTCGGACTGAAATATGATTTTTTACATTTCTCCGTCATTATGAAAAATTTCAAAAAACTGGCGTGACAAAAAAAATCTATGTAATTTTCGAACCTGCTCACAAAATTTGACGAGAATCGGTTGAGAAATGCGACCTGTAGAGGAGAACATCCAGCGCCAAAAAGCCGGACTGAAATACATTTTGCTTACATATCTCCGCCATTACGAAAAATTTGGAAAAACTGTCTCAACTTAAAAAAAACTATATGATTTTCGAACCTGCCCACAAATTTTCACGAAATTCGGTTGAGAAATGCGACCTGTAGAGGAGAAAAGACAGAGCCGGGAAGCTGGACTGCAATATGTCTTTTTTACATATCTCCGCCATTTTGAAAAAAATCGAAAAAGTGGCGTGACAAAAAAATCTAAGTATATTATTTTCAAACCTGCTCACAAAATTTCACGAGAATCGGTTGAGAAATGCGATCTGTAGAGGAGAACAGACAGCGCTGGAAAGCCGTAAAACCTGTTTTTTTTACATATCTCCGCCATTTTGAAAAATTAAAAAAATCTGGCTCGACAAATAAATCTATATATATAAAATTCAAAGTCCTGACTGAGTGAGATATCAACGCACAGCCCAAACCGCTGAACCTAGAGACTTGAAATTTTGCACACAGATACTTTATACAGTGTAGGCATCCACTAAGGAAGGATTTTTGAAAATTCCATCCCTAAGGGGATGAAATAAGGGATGAAAGTTTGTATGAAAGTCCCTCAGTTTTGAAGCTAGGATCTTCAAATTTTGTGTTTAGGCTGATGATTGAAAATAAATAAATACGTGTCTCAGCGTTTTTCAAAATTCTACCCCCAAAGGGGTGAAAAGGGGGATGAAGTTGTGTTTTGAAGATAATCCTTCATTTTTGAAGTAGAAATCGCTAGATTTGTAATTTAGGCTTATGGATGGAAATCTAACGCAACGCATATTGTATTGGTATAATTTCAACCCCCATGGTGATGAAATGGGGGTGCAATGGGGTAAATAAACCTAAAAATCGATATGGATGTCGTTATTGGGGTTTTCTGGGATGAAGATTGCGAAAATGACATTTATTTTGAAGTCCAACACGGTCGACATGATTTAACCCCTAAAGGGGTGAAAATTGGATTTAAATTTGGTATTGAAAACAATATAAAATAGACATTACAACTTAAAACTTCGTAGGAGCATGTCTTAAAATAAATAGGCAAACATATATTTTGTGGTTTTGAAAATCAACCCCTTAGGGGGTAAATGGGCTAAGTAAACGTAGAAATCGATATGGATGTCGTTCTTGAGGTTTTATGGGATGGTGATTGCGAAAATGACATTAATTTTGAAGTCCAATTTAACCGCTAAAGGGGTGAAAATGGGGTACAAATTATATATGGAAAAATAATATAAAATAGACATTACATAGTTTACAGCTTAAAAATTCGTAGGAGCATGTCTAAAAATAAATAGGCAAACACATATTTTCTTATTTTGAAAATCATCCGTTAGGGGGTAAATGGGGTAAGTAAACATGAAAGCCGATGTGGATGTCGTTCTTGAGGTTTTATGGGATGAGGAATGCGAAAATGACATTTGTTTTGAAGTCCAACACGGTGGACATGATTCAGCCCAAGGGGACGGGGACGGACACGGGAACAGGAACGGGAACGGGGGCGGGGACGGAAACGGGAAAGAGTAAAGAAACGGGAACGTGATACTCTTAATATCTCTGGACCTAATTCTGATTATTGTAATAAACTAGCTTCCGCCCGCGACTTCGTCCGCGTGGATATTAGAGAAAATCCTTAGGGAACCTTCAACCAGGATCCGACCAACCGTTTTATACGCGATTACGCGGGTCCCCACCAAGCGCGCAGCCTCGTGCGAGGCCTGTCACACGTCGCAAATGTTTTGCCTCGCGAGGCAGCGCGCTTGGTGGGGACCCGCCTAATCGCGTATAAAACGGTTGGTCGGATCCTGGTTGAAGGTTCCCTAAGGATTTTCTCTAATATCCACGCGGACGAAGTCGCGGGCGGAAGCTAGTCTACTTATAATTTTCGAACCTGCTCACAAATTTTCACGAGAATCGATTGAGAAATGCGACAGAACATACAGACATACGAAAGAATTTTTGCCCAAGTTGAAGCAGAGACGCTTCGCTTGCACTTCGTGCTCGCTCGGTCAATTAATACGGCGTCCAATATCCATTTTTGTCCATGATCGCTTGGCTACTTCGCGGCATTCGCCAATTTTTCAGCAACGCAGACTTTAGTTCACGAGTAAGGTCAGCGACGGTTACTGCATTTTTTTCCCCAAACATCCTTACTAATATTATAAATGCGAAAGTCCGTTTGTTTGTTTGTTACGCCTTTACGTCTTAACTACTGAACCGATCATCATGAAATTTTGCATACACGTTCTCAGGGGTACAGAGAAGGACATAGTTTTCATCCCGAAAAACAATATTGTTCCCAAGGGATAGCAAAAAAACTTTCCACGCATACGAAGTCGCGGGCGGCCTCTAGTTTTCAATAAAAAATCAGGTGGCTATGAGGGCCAATCTAACACCTCATTACCATGTTCCGCTTTTCAAATAAGTAGAGTCGTCTCCGGTGTTTTGGGTTATTAACCTCTTGCAGCATCCAGAAATCATGGGAAAACTTATGTATTTTTACAAAGCATTTTAGGCAAAGGATTGTCTTATTCAGCCTTATATTTATTTTTAGAAAACATTACAAAATTTTATAATATGCCGGTCATGTTCTTGTCGAACACACAACACGCTACGATTTAGTATAATTACAGCATTTTACTTTTACTTTTGTTGGTCACAAAAGGTTTTTCCTGTAGCTTTTCCTGTCGCTATCTATATAGATACTCCAGTAATGCATTTAAAAGGAACCTATCCTATGCTACTAGCCAGACAAAAGCGTCAGCTTGTCTAAAAGCTCCATTGTATTGTTATTGTTTGCCATGAGTCCACTAAAAGCGGAGGCAATCGAAATCGAAGCCTTTTTCTACTCTTTTGACGGTATGTAAAATTCCTGTTCAGTCATAGGAAACTGAATCAGTGGAAACCTATTTTTTGCGCACTTTTTGCTGTGAAAAGGGAAAAGCAAATGCATTTAGAGAAGAGTATCTTTAGAATTTCAAATTTATATGCAAAACCAAAGGAAGCAAAGACATATGCTTGACCAAACATAGTAGACCGGGATGCCACCGTCGGTAACCCTACCTCATCGAGTACCAACACGAGACAGTCACTATAAAGAGAGAGACAAAAAGTATCGTTAAAAATTGTTGGTCTGCCTAGGCGCAACTTGGCCGGTTTTGTACAGTCATGAAAAAAAGTGAGGCTAAAATGAGTATATAGTGGAACTGTCTTTTCGTTAATAAAAATATGTGTGGTGCATTTACTTGGTACAATTTAAACATTAGGTACAGTAATCATTTTACATCATCAGTTTTTAAAGCAGTGATGTTGCTTAGAGCCTAAGGCATTTCAAACTCGTGCAAATAATTGTCCTTGTGAGATACCTACTTTTTTTTGAAGAAAAACGGCCCATCTGTTACTTACTCTCTGTAGTAGAAAATGTCGACCATATTTCATACCAATGCTTGGTACATTCCATGGTCTCTGAGCTATAAATCTAAACTAAAACACTAGTACTTATACATTCTGAACACGCCTCTCCATGGCGAATACACTGGTATATCAGTCGAGATGAAAATTACTGTTGAATGGCCGAATATTCAGGATAAAGGTACATAATACGAGTGTAAGGCACTTTGAGAAACTTTCAGAGCTTTGTAACCACTAGCTCATCCATGAAAAGTTAAGTAATGATAAGCTTAGCGAGGCGACTTGCTTGGTGACTCAAGTCGACAGATATATATCTAAAAAATCTGACAAAAGCCTGATTTCTAATAAAAAGTCCTGAAATTTGCTAAAGTACCCACACGGCTTACGATAATACATTGTAGGTATACTTAAATAAATTTTCATTTAATAAATAATAATTATTGTTGTTTCTTGTTATAATGACCTGTATCATTGATAATTCAAATACCTAGACAAAAAATGATTTAGTTTTTCGTTTTTAAGTTTTAGAAATAATTTTGAATGTGGATTATTTGAAAATTGACTAACTATTGCAAAGTTAGTTGATTATTTTACGGGAAATGTGCTAGTTATTTGTTAAAATACAGCTTATTTGCTTTACTATAGTGTGAATAATCCAAACATTTTCCAAGTCCGGCCGGAATCCCTAATAGAGTCCTAAAAAGCCTGACATGTCAGGAAAAATCCAGACGTCTGGTAACCCTAGTCACAGGTCACTAAAATCGACCCATGTAAATAGCCCTTAAATACCTACGCTAAAAAAGCATATTGCATTATTGAGACGAAACAATTATCGTAATTTAATATCTACATGTTACAATACAAGCATCTATAGCCCACGGAAGTCGTTCCGTCTCAATCGGACCTGTTTCCTAAAATTCGATATTCTGATTATTTTATCCTACATGTTTCATAAATATTATCTTACATAAGGAATAAGATACGAGTTCCAAGAATTTTGACTCAAATCTTCGTCCCCACAAGACCGAACGAACGAATTAAATCTTTTGTATCTTTGGATAAAAGCAATTGAATTTCGTTATTAAGAGAGATGTAAACCTTTAAGCTAACTAAATCAATGTTGTTCCAATAACTTTTAGATACTCAAAAGGTATTACCTTACCTAATACCTACTTATTTTTATGTTTTGTACATGTAGTATTGTTAAGGTAATATCAGCAGTAATTTGAGATAACCAGCTAGACATTAGACAAAATAAATAAAAAATATGTACATAGGTATAGTACATTTTCTGCATCCCCAGTGTCCCTTTTTGTCTGTAACAACCACAAAAAAAACTTTGTGTACATTATGAATCGTCGGCAATAGACGCTCAGAGATACAGAAGCTGTTGAATATTGTCCCAGTAGCTTACGAGTACTTATGTTTGCTATATTTATGCTCCATTCATCCGAGTGTGCAGGACAGTGGCCACCGCAATCCTAAGAGCAAACTATAGGTACGATACGTTTGTCTCTACCCGGTTTAGGCAAAGTACCTACCTTTGAACGTTTACTTTACCCAGAATCTAATTACTTAGAATTTTTTTTTGAAAACGTAACTTTGGTTTATTTACAAAGCTGCTGTTTGATAAATGTATGTTATAAGAGCTTGTCAACTCTGGTCTTCCACAATCCTATTACGTTATATTTGTCTGATATGAACATTTTAAATTGGAAAAACCCGTTGCCACATTAATAACATTTATTAAAGACAAGGTCACAGAAAGTAATACAATTTATGATTATAAAAAAGTTCCATATTCCAAATGAGAATTTAAAGATGTTTTTACATAAACTCACTCGTCTAATAAAAAGTTTAAAGATAGAAATACTCTGAGGCTTTTCTATTCATTTCCCCTAAGGAATTCGAAAATTTTATTATACACATACGATCATATATGAATACGATTTTTTTGATTTTGAGGCACAATGCTATTTTTATATTAACTATCCATAATACTTCCCAAAGTAAAAAAAATATAACAGTTTATGACCAACATTTTTAATCATTTTAAAGGCGTTGCCGCGATATCAGGCATGTGAATGGCTCCGATAAAAATAGCAGGCACATGTGTGCGCGCCAGATGCCCTGCGACCTCAGTAAGCTCGCTTCAGCAACGAGGGGTTCAGGTGATCGCGGGTAGCGGAGCGATGAGCGGGTGCGGCTGCTCACTTTTATGATCGGCGGAAACATTTCTGTCGTGTTGTGTTGTGTCGCGACAGAAGCGTATCGGTTTCATACATTTACTATAGTTCAGAACAGGACACATTATTACAGTGTGTTGTGTCGACACAACAGAACACGACAGAATAGTGTGTCGGCACCTTAACTTGTACTCATTTAAATCGTCACTCGGCACTCTATCACACTTTAAATAATATTCTTATTTGGAGTTGTAATTAAATTTATAGTATAGACCATCTGCATAACAGGTGAATTTAGTTTGTTACTAAATTCACCTGTACATTTTACAAAACCTGAGAAAAATATAAGAGATAAGATCAAAAGTTGGACATAAAGAGTCGTAACATTTCGGATGATGTTAACATTTTTTGACTTATAAATAACGGTTATTTTCCTAGTTAATGACAGTTAGGGGGTATTTAGGTACACGAGTCGACTTGGCAGGCGACTTTCTGGTCGATTTTAGTCAATTGGCACTTAATATCGACAATCGCTTGTAAAATCTAGTTGCAAACAATTTCAATGATGTTAAAATTCAACAATTTCAATTAAATTTTACAAGCGATTGTGGAGAAAAAGCGCTAGTTGACTAAATCGACCAGCAAGTTGCCTGCCAAGTCACTGCCAACAGCACATAAAGTGCTGTTCAGTTTTTATTCCCCATTCTCTTTTCGAATCAAGCCCGCCCTCTGCTATCACTTAGGCCATTCATTTGGGCAACACGACAGCTATAAAAGCGTTGCGATTTACACAACGCTGGCGTTTATTGCTAGTAATAATGCCATTGTCTTAACCATGTGAATACGGCCTTGAACTATTTTATATATTTGGAATGACCTATAATCCATTTACAAAGGAAGATACAAACAAAGGAACATATCGTAAACATATGTGTATTTAGAGATAAAACGTTTATCTTTTTGTTTTCTTTTCTAAAAGCTTGTGTTTTATCAATATAACTTTATAGGAACTTAGAAAAACAAGTTTTTTAGTATTGTACATAATAAAATGTTTACTGTGAATGCAAAAATTAAAAATACATACCTAATTGTTTACTAATTATGGCTTGGCCTATATCAAAAAGTACCTACTGTTCATGCAGAGTGTCTCTTTATCAAATATCGTAATTTGTTTTTTAGAAATATCAAATCGTATGAAATCGAAGATCCTAAACCTTTGTTTTGAATTAAGCTAACTAATCCCATTTTGATACGAATTGAGCCTACAACTTCAATGGCTGCAAATTAACTGGCCAGTAGCTATTTGATCCGCATTTCAGGCCTGCTTAATCGAAATGTATAGCAGAGCTGCTTTGCAGCATTGCAGCCGTCTTACCCCCATTCCTAACTATAGGGTTTCCAAGCGACCAGCTTCATTCAGATAGAATAAACACACATCAAAGTCTAGGGATCAGCCTTGGTTAACAAGGATTAACAAGGACTGAGCCGTAAGGGAGTTAATGGAAGAAATCCAGATCGTTATACACACCCAAACTGATCAGCCCCCCTACTCAAATGGCCATTCTAATAAAATTAGAATACGCTAGTAGAATATAATGTCAATGTATGGAAATGACATAAGCTAACACCTGTCAAACTCCTGTCAAACCCATACTATTCTATTAACAATATCTGGGTGAACCGAGCTTCGCTCGGTTATTATTTATTGTAATATGGTGGTGTTTAGGTGATAACAAAAGTGCTTTAGCTACTTACTTTGGGATCAGAGCAATGTACGAGTACCTATGTGATGTTTTTCGATATTCGTAATCTCAACCTTACAGGACTTTTTACAGAATAACGCCATCTATTATCAATTTCTCTTATTACATAACTCGTAATTCCGCGAGGCGTAGTAGTTAGTTTTGATGCCATCATCCGGGAGATGGCGTCATAAAACGTATCCGAAAAACTGTGTTTAAAATTTGTATCGGTATTTTTTTGTTTACAAGTCTCAATAAAATAAAAACTCAAAGCAACATTAACTACATTTTTTAAACTTGTATAAAAACAATAAAATTAAAAAAAAATATAAACTTGAACAAACATATGAAAAAAGTAAGTCACCGAGCGGGATTCGAACTTAGAACACTCATTTCTTGTGGTCCGCGTCCTAACCCGCTAAACCAAATGGACATTGGCCAGCCGCGGACGAAATTAGCGACTATATTCTGCGTCGAAAGAAAAACGCATGAAAATGCGAAAATGCGCGTTTTCCCAAACATAAGACTAAACTAGATCGATTGTTTACCCCCAAAAACCCCCATATACCAAATTTCAACGAAATCGTTAGAGCCGTTTCTGAGATCACCGAAATATATATATACACAGGTTGGTCAAAAGTTCTGTTACTGAGTTTCTTTATCGATTACTGGCCATTAAAACAAATGAAAAGAAAAAATAAAAATGACATATTATTGACAGTTTTATAAGCTATAATTCCATACCACACGTATATCATATTTTGTTTATTTCACCATGGAATGGGGGTTGAAGGAGAATCGTGTCGCTGTAATTGCTCTGCACAAATGTGGGCAGCCACCGAATATGATTTTCAAGTTGCTACAAAAGTTGAAAATCAACAAGCAATTTATTTATCGCACTATCCATAGGTACAGTAATACCTTGACCGTCGATGACCGAAAAAGATCAGGAAGACCACGCACCGTTCGGACACCAGCTGTGATCAAGGCAGTGAAGGCGAGAATCACGAGAAATCCCGTCCGGAAGCAAAAGTTATTGGCAATACAGATGACTGTGAAGAGAAGTTCCCTTAAAAAAATTATCAATGATGACCTTGGGCTTCACGCTTACCGTAGACGATAGGGCCATCTGCTAAACGCACGATTGAAGGCTATGAGGTTAGCACGAAGTCGCGCTCTACTAAAGCGGTACGCACAAAACGGCCATCGAAAAATCTTGTTTACTGACGAAAAAATCTTCACAGTCGAAGAAAATTTTAACCGTCAAAATGATAGAGTATACGCTAAGAATAGTAAAGAAGCCAGCATGATTGCTCCGAGGGTCCAACGAGGTCACCACCCCTCATCAGTGATGATTTGGCTGGGGGTGTCCTATTCAGGGCTAAGTAAGGTTCATTTCTGTGAAAAAGGTGTGAAAACTGGCGCTAGAGTCTATCAAGATACCGTTCTGGAACCTGTTGTCAAACCCTTAAGCCACACTTTATTTCAAAACCAGCCATGGGTCTTCCAGCAGGACTCTGCCCCTGCGCACAAAGCAAAATCTACACAAGCATGGTTTCGGGCTAACAAAATTGATTTTATCGCGCAGGAAGAATGGCCATCCTCCAGCCCAGACTTAAATCCTCTGGATTATGCCATATGGCAACTTATTGAGGAGAAAGCATGTGCTAAGCCCCACATGAATCTCGACTCTCTTAAGCGGGCTATTCTCAAGGCAGTCGCAGAATTGGATATGGTGGTAGTTCGTGCTGCCATCGATGACTGGCCTCGTCGTCTAAAGGCGTGTATTCATGCCAGAGGCGGTCATTTCGAATAATTTTAATACATGATAATCTTAAATATTTGTGCTTTCATTTGGTATATAATTCGTTGTAGCATTATTTGTAAATTTAGTATTATTCATGTTTTCCATAGTTACAGAACTTAGTAACCAACTAGGTATATATATATATATTTATATTTACATATATATGTATTTATATATATATACAATAATTTATTGTTCGTTTAAAGATATAAGATTAATTTTAGTAAAATGTACATTTGAGTAGGTCCTCTGATCAGAGTTTTCAGTTTCAGGAATTCTATACATTTTGTTGCTATTTTCGCGGTTTTTTAAAGATATCCTTACATCTCTTAGAATTCTAATCGGAACAGTAGGGTGTGTGTCTAGCTATGCTAGGGTCGGTCATCGGATGGGTGACCAAAAGATAGATGCTTCGGAAGGCACTTTAAGCCGTTAGTATTCAACCTTCTTATGTATTCAGAATAAGACCCGTGCCCCAGCGAAGCTAGGGTTTCCTAGGATGACGGTGCCGTCATATTACGGCCGTAATTTAACGTTGTCTATGTAAACAATACGGCGCGGTTTCCGACGTAACGGTGCGCCATATTGTTGACATAGACAACATTCAACGCCGCTATAATTACGGCCGTAATATGACGGCACCGCTTTCCTAGGAAACCCTAGCTTGAGGACATTAAAACGGCTCATGTTGATAACTAGAAAGTTTTTGTATTATAAGTCAGATTTCTCTATATGTATGGGTTTGACAACCCTGGGACCAGTTTCGAAATTCAGTACGTGCCATGTTGTGGTTTCAGCAGCTATTCAGCACAGTTTTCGAACGTTAGCTTATTTGGAAATGTCTGAAGCGAAATTGATGTCATAATTAGCTAGTTGTTTCATTGCATTTGAAAGAGGCTCGGAGAGAAGTTAGAACAATGGGCTTCATAAATCTCTCATTTCAAAGTTAAACTAGATGTTTCGTACTATATTATTGAAATCTGGTAAGGTCGTGATACTCGTGACAAAAGGTGTTTTTCTGTTTATATTTATATATTTTACTTGTTGCAAATCAAACCTTTTCTACTACCTAATAATTGTTTATGGTTTTTTAACTCTTTTTCGTTATAAATAAGTTATCTTTTGTTTGTCTGTCATAGTTATTTTTCCTTTTATCAGAATTCAGTACAAAAATAAACAGAAAACAACATTTATTTTATTCCGTGTAAGTAAGTTCCTCACCCCCACCAACATCATAGCTACAAGCCCTCGCGCCACGTCGGTTACATTACTGTTGAATTTTAAATAAGATTGTTATACGACTTTAACAAATTTATTTAATGGATATGGATAAAGTTCAGGGGTTCCCTACCACCAACCAAACCGAGTACAAATGTACCCCCCTCATGGGAATCGAACCTGGGACCCCTGCGTCTTACACAGTTGCGCGAACCACTAGACCACAGATGCGCTTAGTAGGTAAAGCCACAAAGATCTAATCATATTTTTCTGTGGAAACTGTTTTTTTACGTCTGCTAAGGATTTTTCTCTCTTCCCAGCTTCCCATTCCAAGCGCTGTTCATTTCTCGTGATGAAACAAAACACTAATTAACCCTCTTATTTTAAAACGTCGACTAAAGTTACAAAACTGACACTCTCACTTTTATTTACAGAAGAAGACAGAAACAGGATCAGTTTAAGCCAGGCCCCTATTTCACAGACGTGACAATTGTAGGCCGTGAGCCCACGACAGTATTGCCTACGTCATATGACATCACGATGAAATGCATGGCACATGGTCTGAAAAGTTGTGCTGAGCGAGGATCAGAAGATTATCGCAAATAAAATTGGCCGGAAGCTTGAGAAAATCTTCCACTTCCGGTCAAAATTTTAAGATTATATTTACGTCATGTGACATCAGTAAGAGACTCGTGTCATCATTCAGTTTTCAATCGTAGAGAGAGTAAACATAAGTCTGTCAGTTCTGAAATGACTAAAAAACAAATATTTTAAGTTTAAGGTATTCCGGCCATTTCAGAACTGACAGACTTATGTTTACTCTCTCTACGATTGAAAACTAAATGATGACACGAGTCTCTTACTGATGTCACATGACGTAAATATAATCTTAAAATTTTGACCTGAAGTGGAAGATTTTCTCAAGCTTCCGGCCAATTTTATTTGCGATAATCTTCTGATCCTCGCTCAGCACAACTTTTCAGACCGTGTGCCATGCATTTCATCGTGATGTCATATGACGTAGGCAATACTGTCGTGGGCTCACGGACTATTGTAAATGACAATGACAATATGGTGTCCATGGCGTCAGCCAATTTGAAACTAGAACTTATAATGATCAAACTATTCACTGACACAAATTGTTATTGTAATTTAAAATTGTCACGTCTGTGAAGTAGTGGCCATGTGTAATAGTGGCGTCAGTAGGGTGAAAAATACGGCGTTTTGTGAACCAGAGATTTCCTTTGGTAGGATTGGTCATTAGGACCCTAGGATGTATCGATTTTTGTAGTAAATTTTTTGAAGTTTTGACTTTCTGCCCAATCTCGATAGATGTATTAGCTAAGCTGCTATGCCAGCAGTTTGATATCATATTCGTATGAATTTAGGGTGTCGAATTCATTTTTGGATTCATATTTGTGCGATTCAATTGTTAAACTATTAAAACAAATAAAAACAAAAATAAAATACTCGCTTGATTATAGAAAAAAATTGCCATTAAATACACAAATTGGAAAATTTGAAAAAAAAAATACCTCGTAGGAGCTCTATTTAAAAAAAAAAAATTAAAATAATAATAAAAGAAAATATTCTTGTTTTGGCTTATTAAAAAAATAACTTCGTTACCGCTGTAAAGAAGTTATTATTTTTATTAAATATTAAAAATTTAAATATCAATTCGAAACTTGTTTGTGATAGGTTCAAATTGTAGCAAATTTAATTAGCTTTATAAAAGTATAGAGTAGAGATACCTGAAAAACGCTTCCTAAAGGTAGTTTTTTTTTGAAAATACTGAAACAAGTGCCAAGTTTTTCCAGCATTACAGGGTTTCCAAGGGTTAAAACTTGGGTAAAACTACTCTCAAGGTACCTAACAACATCTGAAAAAAATCGTAGTTACATGCGCGCTTGTGATATTTGCCTTTTTTTGTCGATATTGACTGCCTTTTTTTGTTTTTCTAATAATTTACTGATATTTTTTTATGCTGCGTTATACTTTTTAAGTTTATTTCAAAACAGTTCAATAAAAATGTATATATATTTGGAATTGGCTATTTATTACCTTTCATTTGATACCCATATTGTTATAATAAAAAAATAAATATTTCCATAGGTGGGACGTTCTTCTTTTTTATCGACAATGACCTGTCTTTTCCGCAAAAAAATAAATATATTGCTCCTAAATACTAAATTTCTTATTTTTTTTTATAAAAATACACTTGAAAATGCAATAATTATAATACCTTCAAACTAGATTTTAATTATTCATATTTTTTTCAAAATTAGTGTGACATAGTATTCAAAAAGCGTGACGGAGGTGTTTTACATACAAATAAAATATGTCCCTCTATGACCACTAATGTAAACAAACTACTCTGGTAAAAAAAACACATTTAATGTTTCTATCCAAAAACATTTACTGAACTACTTAACCTTTGTTGTTAAATTAATAAGAAGAAATATTTTTTAATGTTTCTATTGTTCAATAAAAAAATATTTTTTTGGCTGTCTCCCGACGTATACGATTTTTGTTGCTACCTTCTGTCACTCATTTTATGGTACAAAATAATGTGCGTTAGCAATTTTGTCCTTGGTCACTAGACAAGAGAATAGTCCCCCTCCACCCCGACCCACGCTTTGCGTCCCTACGCCCCGGCAATTACCAGTCAATCGCTCGCAAACAGTAAAAGGAGGTGCGTGTGTTTATTTAGCGACCGCTCTGTCACGTAAGTTACTACTTCCAAATGTTATTGTAATTTCTGTGTTTTAATATTATTTTATTGATTCCTTATAAATATTTCATATATGTCCAGTTTTATGCGTAAATTATAATTAGGAAAATGCTGAGAATCTCGAACACTACTATTTTACACCTCTGTCACGAAGCACATCTGTCACAAAAATGTGACGGAGTGGTATAACTCGTGACGGAGTGGTCATTTTTGTATGGAACTTAGAAGCCTTAGTTAATATTCATAATATTATTCCACCTTAGGAGGTAGTTAAAAGAGGAAGGCACGTGTTGTACGAATTCGATCAACCAATAGATGTTTTTGAAAAGTAGAGTAAGTGATAAGATATTGTAAGACTAAACTAATATCTACCATTGTCCCCCTTATAATTTAAGTTCAAAGTAATGTATGAACCACTTTATTGGTAATATTTACAAAAAATAAGTTTTTTAGTATTACATGCTAAACAATAAAGGTGTTCACTAGATTTTCAAGTTACTGTATTGGGCGACTTCCATAATATTAAATAGTTTTTTGTCTTAAGAAGCAAAAATGTGACAGAGTGGTATTGGATATTTTTTTTAATATTTATTTTAAGAATTCCGTCCAAAGGAGCTAGATAAGAATAAATGTTAATATTCTTGTTAAAAAAGTAATAAGACACTGAAGATTTGATTTTAAATGAGAAATAAAAAATATATTCAATTTTGTGACTGAGGTGTTATTTTTTTATACCATTCCTACGAAATTTGAAATTAAACAAAAATTACAAGTAATACTTCGATGCATTATATGTTTTTGAAATCTACAATAACGAGGCAACAATTTAAATCACATCTTACTAAAGAAATCACATGTTTACTTTTTTTAAGAATGTAAAAATTTGCCGGTCACATTGTCGATAAAAAAGAAGAACGTCCCAGGTGTAAAAAAAAATTACGGCACGCGACAGTGAAATATTTATTTCGCTACTTATTGTTAATAAATAAATTTGTAAGTTATAGTTTTTAAGTCTTCATTCTATTAGCTTTGTTATAATATTTTTTGTTTGCAAATATGAACATCAGTTTAATATTTACGGTGACTTAAAGTAAAAAAATGTAGTTGAAAATATTGGTTATTGTGTAATGTTTAGGAAACTTCTTAATAAATTGCATTTTTCATACCAGAAATGAATTCTACGTCATTAATTTATCCGAAAATGATACCAAACTTGGCTTAGTATCTAAACTTAGGCAGTTATTAACCTCGGACTTCGTTAAGGCAGAATTCCCCCCTCCCCCCACCTGCTTGAAAAATCCAGGTGGCTCCACTTCGTAAACCCATCTTAGGAACCCAAGGATCAATCCTACCGAAGGAAATCTTTGGTTCATGGATAGCCGTTTTCTTTGTTTTTTTGCCTCCTACGACTGGGGCTATAACTTTTAATTCACTATTTAGAATAAGGGTATGGGTCTGTTTCACAAGTCTCCGATAAGTCTCACATTAATTAACAGAAATTCATAATACTATTTCAAATTAAACTATATTACTAGAGGAACATCATCAAAATTCAATCAAAAGTATTCTTCCCATGAGCTAAAATAAAACACTTTGCATAACAAACCTGATGTATGAAACGTACGCTTGCATGATTAAAAGATTAAAGTCTTCAGGAACGGTGATTATTTATAACTCCATTCATCACGTTAGTTTCGTAGCCCGACGTAGATAGCGCGTTCATATAAACCCACGTCAAACAAAACTCGCCGTTACGTTCAACTTTCGTAAACATTTAATTTTACTTACCTAGTCCCTAAAAGAAGACTGTTGGGAATTTTGTATTGATCAGCGTACGTAGTTTTACTATTGAAAACGTGAGTTGGGTATATTTTATTCAGGCTGTTTTTATATCTTTTCTGACATCACAGTTTTATATTACTTTTGAAAATATCCAAGTCACATTTCTAGTAGGTACAGCCAGTTTGTTCCTAACGTACTCCTAATCTTTTACAGCCAGTTTGACAATCCTAATGTAGGCTCCGGTAGGCTCCTAATCTTTAGCTCGATTTTGGAATAGATAGATGTAAATATCTTCGGTTTTATTACTTGGGCATTGGATTCTGGAAAATTGAATTGAATTGAACTTATTACTAATTTAATTATTTAAATGCTAGTGAAGATATAGAAAGGGCTTGTGCCCTTTAACGAGGCTAAAATCAGTTTTTTTATTGTCTAGTATTCCACGAGCTTTATCTTTTTGTCAAAGAACCAAATGCTTAAAAGATGAGAGTCACAAGTTTTTTTTTGAAAACACAAACGTATTTCACTGCTGAAAAGCTGAGATTTTCAATTTTCAACATTTTCAATTCAGCTAAAAACTTTAAGAATGGACGCTCATCATTCTAGCCTTGTGCCCTTTATATGAGGAAATACTATAATGAGCCTCTTCAGTCATGTCAATATTTCGCAACGTTATTATTAAAACCAATGGTTTTAATATATTTTTATCAGCTTCGAATCGAAATGCAAGTGTTTTATATCAAAACAAAATTATTCATCTTCCACTTGACGACGTCTTACGAGAGCAATATTCAATATGTGAATACGCTTTTCTTCATAAAAAGAAGTATATTACCCATTGTTTATCCCAAATGTTTGCGCTGAATGATTGGCTGTCAGTCTTGCGTATGCATCATAGAGTAAAGGGGCTAAAAGTAGCGGCTGTTACGTAATTGTAGTCCAAATATAATATGAACGACCGTTCTGGTCATTAGACTCTTCGGACTCACAGAAATAACAGTCTATGAGATCGCGGATGTGTGTCAACACGTCGGCTATTTTTGATAAAATTACTACTGTAAAAAAGGGCCAGCTAATTTTATTGTAGAGTAGGTAGTAGCTGTTATTTAAAGAATAGAGTTTTGTGTTGACATCAGTATCAGCCATTTTTAATGTCCCCACTGCTGGGGCACAGCACAAGCCTTCCTTATGGGTGGGTAAGGGGGATGAGCCATAACCCACGGGTCCAAGGTGGGTTGGTGGGTGTTAACTACTGGAGGAACTTGAGGTAGTAAATTTTTGATCACCCATCCCATGACCAACCCTTGCGAAAGTTGCTTAACCTCCGCAATCGCAGTGCCAGGTGCCTTAGCACCACTGCGCCACCGTGCTCTTCAATTCTCTCGTTTTGTGTTGAACAGAAAAATATTCAATTTTAACATTTATTGCACAAAAGCGGCAAGGTTAGGTTAGCTATATATGAGTGATGGCAGACAGACAAAATAAATTGCATTTCCAAAAACATTTACTTATATATTAGGTATGATAAGTTATCTTTAAGGGGCGGTAATAGAAAAACATGGTTTGCGCGGGCCACTTTTTTAGAAAGTGAATAGAAGTGAATAGAAAACGTCCCAAGTAGCACATTGGCTGATCAAGTGTCGAATTATACACCTACATAAAGTTAAAAGTGTGATTAAAGATGTTTAAAGGTTTTCGTAGCTTCTCAAGGCTGATATATTGCATTTGAAAAAGTTATTTATTCAATAATCTGTAAAAGCCACTCCAGAAATACTTAATTAAGCTATGGGCTATTTAAGAGTTCATAATACATGTTTTACTACGTTTGCAGCTGAAAAGCGGCGTAAAGAAATTCTTCTATAATGTTTTTTGCTGTTGAATGGTCTAAAATTAATCCGTTCTAACACCAACTGGTTAACAGTACGTCTGAAAGGTATTGTAAAGTTAGAAGCTGTGCATTGATCTTGAAGGCATCTTTTATGACGCTTTTGAGCTACATGTGGTGTAATATAATACCACTGTAAGGTTGTCTGGTTAAGATCATTAAGGAAATACTTTTAACAGCCTGTTGCTGCTGAAATTACGCCTAAGTAGAAAATAATAACTCTTCAAGCTGAAGAAGTGTATGAAATCATATATTTATACAGCTTTATTTGAGAAACTGTTGTAAACCATTTTTCAAGGGCTTTGTAATTCTCAAAGAGTTAGAATGTAATTTGTCTATACTTTTAATCAGTTTTTGACACCCAATTACACCACATTAAAGTTCGTTGCTGTTATTGACTCCATTTAACAGCTTTTCTACCTTATCTGTTGCAAAATTTATTATTTTGGTTACTAGCTAGTCTTCGAATAAATTTTGACTATACCTACCTATAAGATAAATGTTTGTTGGAGGATGATTTTCTTTTTGGTAGAGGACCCCTAATTTGCTGCAAGAAATAGTTGTTGAAATACAATATAACTCATAAGTCATTAGAACGGCATTTCCGGAATCTATATATGAACTAAAAGTATAAATTAACGTCTCTTATACAGAACACGAGCAGTCTATGGCTGATTAATGGTATTTTGTTCAGCAAATAGTGTCACAAGATAATATTTTAACGATTAAAGCTGAGCATCTCATGGACGCCATAACTAACCTAAAAATATCTTCTTTTATTATTTTTTAAAACATTATTAGCTGCAAGAATACGCCTTAATTTGAGCTCTTACTTCATATGCAATTTAAAGAAACCATTTTTACTAAATATCTCTTTTAATTTTCCATCATAATAGATTAAAACTTTTGCATTCGTGATTTGTCCGTATATTTTCTAAGTTAAAATCTAATTATTCGAAGGGCGCATGAAAATTTTGTAGTTAATTGGTATTAACTTCACGATGTAGTTGCACTCGCATCCTGAACGCATTTGTATAAACAATGTGTTCTAACAAAAAATATCCCAGTAAAAATGGTGGACGATGATGGAAGATTGAATATAGTTAACTTTACACCATAACTTTTAACAGTCCTTCACATACTTAATTTATTTTAAGATTACTTGCTAAGAACAAAGACGTTAAAAAAGTTTGAATAGGGAGTTGCAAAAGGTTAGAAGCTGTTTAAGAGCTGGTTGGGGGAGTCCTGCACAGTATTAAACTTTTTACAGTGCTTTATTAATGCTCTATTAAAACTTAAATAAGCCTGACCGATGCTTCTCTCCAGCCATTGTAATACCAAAGGCTGTATAATTTAGGGCCCTTTTTAGCTGTTTAAGCGCTTAAACAGCTTAAGTACAGCCAAATTGGAATACCCTTAAACAGCTTTAAGATTCGATGGCAGCATTAATTAAGCACTTATGCAGCATTTGTGTGCTACTTGGGCGTAAACTTGTAGCCACCAAAAAAATCACACGACAAGCTAAAGAGTTTCTCTAGTTGCTACAAACATAAGATTGTGTATAAACCTAACAGATGATTGTAGAAAAAAATCAGAATATCATCAAAAGCGCTTGACGCGGCCATATTTTTGGCGTAAATAATAGCGGGAACGTATTGAATTCTACATCAAAATACACTTTAACGTGCTGTGCAGTTACTCCAATAACTTTTTTTCAAGAAAGATAGTTGTGTAAAAGATAATGATGATCGAAAAAGTTCAGAAGTGACGTTATTTTCCATACTCTTTACACGTAAAGAAAAAGACAGAGACAAATGATTTCGCGTAACGGAGCCTTAATTCAAAATTATTATCTATTTCTTATACATAATTATCTACATATTTTAATAACAAGCGCTATTGTAATGTTTGATTAAAATTTACCCAGTAGTTTTCATATTTCTTTTCTATACTTACAACAAGAAACTAATGAAATAACTTTTCTAACACCTCATTTAGTATGTTAAGAAGATCAGCAATAATAATTTACAAAGCAAACGTAGGTATATCAGCAAAAAAAATATTTGATCAAGTATTTGATTCAAGAAAAGCTACAAGTGACTCATCTTTGGGGAAAAGTGATAATACACGAAAATAAACTGGTCAATCGCCAGATATACTCGTGAATGAAGAGTTCCGTTGTGTATGTATTTGTTATTTATCGTCCTAGATTTTTTTTGTATTTAAATGTGGTAATTTTGTTCAATACAAAATCATTATAATGTAGAGATCACGGTTAGTATTATGAATTCACCAAAAGATTTAATATGGTATTTACAAAATTAAAATAAACATCAGTCGCGTTGAAAGTAAAAGTATTTGTATGATCTTTTTAATATTTAGGTCTCAATATCACCATTCAGAATTAGTTTCTGAGAAGGTAACTGGGTAATTAATTATTAGTATAAATATGATATTAAATAAATAATTTCAGTTATTATTTGTAGTCTAAAATACGCGCCTAATGAAACCCTAGGTAACATTTCAAAAAGTAACACATAATAAATAATGGAATCCATTAACTAATGGTGATAAGGTCGCGTCACCCGACTGGCAAAGTGACAACTTTTATCAGCCACGTCGCTAATCAACCGAATCTGAAAACCAAACTATTGCTACAAAATGCACATAAACTATTTATTTACGCACACTAATTACACGATTATGTATAGATTCATTGGCATAGAAGTCGTGAATCACAGAGCGTGTCAGCAAATGTTCGTGAGGTCACCTGAGCCTGGGCGGCTGGCAAACTGACAAGTTGCATAATCTGTGTCCGCGAAAACAGGAAACGTTACTATTTAGGTCCTCATTATATACGTCAAAAGGGCGCACAAACTATTAACTTCTACCTTAGAATTATTATAAATAACTCGTTTTATCTATAGGTAAGTACTTTGTGGAAATCTTGCTACAGGAGTACTTAGTCATTTTCTTTTGGTACACTTTGAAACTTTGAGCGAGTAATTTTTATATTTTTCTCAAATTTTAAGTAATTTGATGTCCGGTTTTTATAGCACTTTCGGTTCGGTACTTAGATGTTTTACCTTTATTTTCATGATCCGTTTTTCCTTACGAGTTACGAAACCCCAAAAAGTTTTCTGTCTGACATAGGGGCTAGGGCAACCGAGTAGGTTTTCAATGGGTGTGTAATGTATGACCTAAATTTACATGCACTAACGATCAGAGGATATAATAACATTTCATATAATTTCATTTGACATACCGATCGAATAATATAACATACGGTTAATATAATTTCACTTGACCTAAATACATGTGATATAAAAATTATTTGACATAATAAACATTTGATCTTATTAACAGATGATATAAAGCACAATTCATATAACATTCATTTACTCTATTCAACATTTAAAATAATTTTATTTGACCTATGATTTAAATGCTATAAAAACAAGCATAGCCAAAAAATATGATTTCATCACTTATATATTTTTATCTACACCTACGCTTTAAATCCTCCATAAAGGGTTCTGAAACAGCTTACTGCCAACATTACAGTATCGCTCTGCTGCGAGTGGTCAAAACACTAACCTAACCTACCTGATGCATTAAGTTTTTATTTATAGCGGGGGGCCTAGGGCCAGCCCCCTGCACCCCCCAGCAAGCATTTTGCAAGCAAGCACCCAACATGCAAGAATGCAAGCAAGCATGCAGCATGCAAGCAAGCATGCAGCATGCAAGCAAGCATGCAGCATGCAAGCAAGCATGCAGCATGCAAGCAAGCATGCAGTAAGCAAGCATGCAGCATGCAAGCAAGCATGCAGGCAAGCATGCAGCATGCAAGCAAGCATGCAGCATGCAAACAAGCATGCCACATGCATGCAAGCATGCAGCATGCAAGCAAGCACGCAGCATGCAAGCAAGCATGCAACATGCATGCAAGCATTGTGGAGCTCCGCTCGCTTCGCTCGCTCCGCTGCGAGTGGTCAAAACACTAACCTAACCTAACCTACTGGTAGGTGCATTAAAAGTTTTTCTTTATAGCAGGGGGCCTCAGGCCCCCCGACCCCCCCGAGCAGGGGGGCCAGCCCCCCTGCACCCCCCGGCAAGCATTTCGCAAGCAAGCAAGCAAGCATACAGCATGCAAGCAAGCATGCAGCATGCAAGCAAGCATGCAGCATGCAAGCATGCAGCATGCAAGCAAGGATGCAGCATACATGCAAGCAAGCATGCAGCATGCAAGCAAGCATTGAGGAGCTCCGCTTGCTTCGCTCGCTCCGCTGCGAGTGGTCAAAACACTAACCTAACCTAACCTACTGGCAAGCTACATGCATGCTTGTATGCTTGCTTGCATGTCTAGTCATTGTTATGTTATAGATATATATGTATGCTATTGATGTTATTACATTTAAAAATAGTGGATTTGATAATTAAGCAAGCATCGTAATAACAAAAGCTAGTTATTTTTATTTTATAGTAAAAGTTGATTATAACATGTAAAATTAGATCAAATGATATGTTTAAGAAATGTAAGTTAGATAAAAAAGCAATATATCAAATGATACTTATGGGATATAAACGTTAGAGCAAATGTAAATATCGCAAATAATAATGATGACAAATGAATAATAGGTTAAATAAAAATTATGTCATTTATTTTTAGGTCAAATAAAAATTAGATGAAGTCAACGTTAGTGACATTGAAATTAGATTAACTGTTTTTATGGGAACCGAATCGCACCCGTTTTCAATACCTAGTAAATCAGCTCAATAAACTGTTTCTTATCAATAAAAATATTTTTTTCATTTTTGTTCCAGGTAAGTTGGCGGTTATAGCTTTGTGGCAAAGCTATCTGGTGAGAGAAATTAATTAACTTTGCAGGACTTTGAGAAAGACGTACCTACTTCCATAAGTACGAGCGAGTACCTACGATGCGGGCATAGCGTAGACAAAGGGATGCTTATAATTTTACTGAAAGAAATATTTATGCAAAATTATAATGAGAAAATTACACACAGAAACTAATACTGTAGGAAAACGATGAATAAAAGTTTTAAAATTGAACAAAAGGTTATCAATAGGCTCAGATGAAAGAGACCTCGCGTTAAAAAAATTAATGTTGGTTGAATGTTTAATAAAAACAAATAATCATAGAGTAAGGTAATATCAAAATAAATAATATACGCAGTTGGTCTATCATAAAATCACGTCAAAACCTTATTATTTTTAAAAGGCTTTGAACATTTTAGCATAGTGGTAAGATAACCACAATTATTCATTTTGATCGAAAAAAAAAAAAAATAAGCGGAGCATTATAAAACCTATGTATATCGATAGAGGAACTATAGAAGAACAAAAAATGAAAACGATATAAAGCTCTAAAGCGCAACGTTTTCGAGATAATCTATAGATAAAACACAAACTTATTCCCCGTCCAATTAAATACGTAATAAGCGGCGCACGATAAAACCTATATATATCAATAGAGGATCTATAGATGAACAAAAAATGATGTGATGATGTGAGATAATCCATGTTGAAGTTCCTACAACTGGGAAAACGCAATAAGGTGACTTTATTCAGGAATTAATGACCTCAAGTTCAAGAGCCCAACGCTCTTAACCATTAGACCACGGAGACAGTCGTAAACATTATATAAGTAGTATCTAATTGGAGGGGGAATAAGTTTGAATTTTTATGAATAGACATAGACAGGATCTTCAACATGGATTATCTCGAAAACGTTGCGCTTTAGGGTTTTATATCACATCATTTTTTGTTCATCTATAGATCCTCTATCGATATATATAGGTTTTATCGTGCCCCGCTTATTAGGTATTTAATTGGATGGGGAATAAGATTGATTTTATCTATACAGGACCTTTATAATATCTACAATGAAATGCGCGAATCCAGGATAAATTTCAAATCTAAGTTAAAATATTGTCAAAACAATCAAGAATTAATTAAAATAAATATTTTGGCCACAAAACATAAAAATAAAGACTTTCGAGGTTTTTGGAAACATACAAAAAAGTTAAGCTCTAAACCCAGCGTCCCGGTGAGTGTAAACGGCATTAGTAACGCGAGTGACATAGCAAACATGTTTAAATGTCATTTTCAAGTGGAGTCTCCAATGAAAGGTGATGACACTGGGGATGTGGGGGCCGTGGTGTCAGGGGTGCCGGACCGAGTAACAGCCAAGCAAGTTGCTCTAATAATTAAAGGCATGACTCGAGGCAAATCCCCCGGACATGATGGCCTCAGCATTGAGCATTTCATGTATGCGGGGCCACACCTCTCGAGACTTTTGGGATTGCTCTTCACGCTCTGTATTAGGTATTGCTATCTACCCAATGAGCTGATGAAGACGGTGGTAGTGCCTATAATTAAGAACAAAACAGGTGATACCTCTGACAAAAGCAACTACCGCCCGATTTCATTAGCAACCATAACATCTAAGGTGCTTGACGGCCTGCTTGAGCGACAACTTAAAGAACACCTTTCCTTTCACGATGGTCAGTTCGGTTTCAGACCGGGACTGTCGACCGAAAACGCTATTATGTCCCTCAAGCAGACCGTCAGATACTATACCGACAGGCACACGCCAGTCTATGCAGCATTTCTTGATCTCTCTAAGGCATTTGACCTGGTAAGATATGATATTCTCTGGCACAAATTGAAAGGTACTGGTGTGCCGGGTGAGTTTATCAATATCTTCAGATATTGGTACAGGCACCAAACTAACCAGGTCAAATGGCTTGGTGAGCTTTCTGACGAGTACTGGTTGGAGTGTGGAGTGAGGCAGGGGGGGTTGACGTCTCCTTCACTCTTCAACCTTTACGTGAACCAGCTGATTGTTGGACTGAGCAACACCGGTGTCGGCTGTTCGATCGACGGTCATATTATCAACAGTATCAGTTACGCTGACGACATGGTGTTGCTCAGCCCATCAATCGCTGGTCTCAGGAAGTTGATAGGAGTATGTGAGGAGTACGCGACCGCACACGGCCTCCTGTACAATGTCAAAAAGAGTGAGCTCCTGATATTCCAGGCCAAGGGCCGTAAGCTGGAGAATGTGGCACCTGTGCTGCTGAACGGGGTCGCTCTCGGTAAGGTGAGGAGGTTCAAATACCTCGGCCATGTTGTCACCGAGGATTTGAAAGATGACAGTGATATTGAAAGAGAAAGGAGAGCGATGGCGGTCCGCTGTAACATGTTGGCTCGCAGATTCGCACGATGTAGTGCAGAGGTAAAAATCACGCTTTTTAATGCGTTCTGCCAGACTTTGTACACGTGCAATCTGTGGGTCAACTACACCCAGCGGGCCATCAACGCTCTCCGAGTACAATATAATAACGCCTTTAGGGCGATGTTGGGGCTCCCGCGCTACTGCAGCGCATCAGCGATGTTTGCGCACGCGCACACAGATGGGTTTTACACGGTGCTGCGACGCCGCATCGCCTCCCTCCAGCGCAGAGTACGCGGGAGCACCAACCTCATCCTAAAGGTGCTCAGCGAGAAGCCGGACTGTCCGTTGTGGAGGCACTGGGTACAAGTGCATGTGCTGGTACCCGGTGTGGCCGCGGGGGGCCGCTACTTGAATTAAAGTTTGAAATTAAGTAGTGACGCGGATGTACATATATGAAATGGTATTGTATTTTAATTTGAATTTGGTTTGTATTTTGATTTTATATTGGTCATGTAAGGGTATTTTAAGGATATTTTGATTTTATTATTTTTTATTTTATTTTGATCTTAGTTTTGATTTTGTTGTGATTTTATCATGAATTTACTATTTAATTTTGATTTAATGATTACTACTATTTTTTTTTGATTCTTTTTGGATGTAATTATTTGATTTGGATTTTATGATTTTATATTGATATTAATTTTGATGTAGTTTTGATTTAGTTTGATTTTTATTATGAATTTATCTTGTATGGACTCAGTCTGAAATAAAATGATTTTATTTATTTTTATTTATTTAACATAGATTATCTCGAAAACGTTGAGCTTTAGGGTTTTATATCACATGTCATTTTTTGTTTATCTCTAGATCCTCTATCTATCAATATATATAGGTTTTACCGTGCGCCGCTTATTAGGTATTTAATTGGACGGGGAATAAGTTTGGATTTTATCTATAGATTATCTCGAAAACGTTGCGCTTTAGGACTTTATATCATATGACTTTTTTTGTTTGTTATAGACAAACAAAAAAAGTCATATGATCCATCGATTGAGGATCTATAGGATCCTCAATCGATATATACTTACAGGTTTTATCGTGCGCCGCTATCACAGTATACTAAACCCGCTATTTCCGAAATATCCGTCAAAACAAACCTAATGGTTACCACTATGCCAGCCTCTCTTACTAATAGGTTCAAACCCATTTATAGTATTGGCCAGAAATTTATCGATTGATAAACTTTTGCTTAGATATGCTCTAAGAACTTTTGAGTATTCTAAAAATAAAAGCACAGCTAACAAAACAGTTTTGTTTCATTTTTGATCATTTATCGAAACCTTAGGCAGAAACGGCCGAAATATGTATTTTACATATTTCCGCCATTTTGCAAAATTTAGAAAAACTGGTCTCAAAAATTCTATATAATTTTTGAACCTGCTCACAAAATTTCAATTGAGAAATGCTACCTGTAGAAGACAACCAACCGACAGACAGATATCCGCCGGACATACGACAGAATTATTGGCCAAGCTGAAGCAGAAAAGCTTAGCTCGCGCCTCCCGCTCGCTCGGTCAAAAAATCATTGACTCTGACCCCCAATATTAAAAGTGTGAAACCACAAATAACGGTCACAATATCTGTGGCGGTCCACGTCGATGATCAACTATCTCTGTCATGGTGTGAAAAAAAGACTTGGGAGGCAAAGCAGCTCACCTATCAAAACTCTCACACAGTTTTGAGTTTCCACCAAACCATGTGTCACCTAGTAGTTAGTACTAGAAAGAACAGAAGCTCACTAGGTATTCCAGATTCAGCATAGCACTCCGGTAGCAATCATTTGCGATTGAAAATAAGTATTTACGTAATCGACGCTCATTGATGCAAAAATTAATCGTCGTTTGTCAATTCCTTAGACTAGAGCATTAAAACTATAGTTGAATGCTCTAAGGTCATTTACTCCAATGGCACTGACGAAAAAATTGCAATTTTTTTATCGTTACCGGCGCTGCGGCGGCGGCCTTGAATTTTCATTTTATTTTACGGAGGGGAAACGGGAGGGGTGCGCATTCCAGCGAGGTTCACAGCTAATATTGTGACCATGCTATACCCGACACACAACACCCAAAGCTGACTTTGGTGATGCAACGGACAATTTCCTGGAACACACAATAAAGCAACGATTCTAGTTACTCATTCCATTCTCCGTTAAAAGTAAAACCGACCTTACTGTTTGTACTTTTTTTAGCCACACCTTATATCCACAGAGTACCTACATACCAGGATCCGCGGGTACGCTCTTTGTCGGCCGTGCTATGAATATTAAAATTTACTTTCTAGTCTTTCCCTGCTTTGACCGCCTTTTGTGGACCCACGCTGTTGAAAATGACGAATTTCAAAACTTACAGATTTTTTTTGTGTCTTTTAATTAGATAGTAAATATAGCTAAGAAATCTGCGAAAAGAGCGGCTGCTTATTAGTGTAAGTGGTTAAAGTATTAAAATTTTAACAAAAATTGTTTTAAGTTAAGATTAAGACACTTTTGCAGACAAAGCTTAAATACTAAGACGAAATATCTTCCGGTTCCTCACTAGGCAAGCCTGTATCGAGGTAACCTTTAATTGATTTGGTTCATGAAATTTTACCATAATACGAATACAAAATTTAAATAGATAAAACATAAAATAAAATTATATAGGTATACATATACCATGGGTACTTAGAGCATTAAGGTTTAATGCTGTAAGCATGGATAAGTAGGTAGGTACTATGAGAAAAAATATAATTTTGATCGACTTACAAACGAAACGTTCGCAATTTCACGCTCACATTAGAATTTTAGCAGCCTTTGCTTAAAATAATTAAACAAATAGCAGCTATAAGCCTGCTCCGCATATTAGCATCTTAATAAAATTCTAATAAAATAGTACTAAACTGTTACTTCTTACGTTAAATTTTGTATTCCTACATTCCTACTCTCAAATGCAAAAGTAAATTGAATCGCAAACTTCTTCCACATAATATTATAAAAGTAGTAAGTATCAGCGTGCCCCGCAGACTACAGACTTTCTATCGGCCGATATTTGGTTTTTATATGAAGAATCAGCCGAAATCGTTGTAGTGTGCGCACTTGCATATTTCTTCATACTGATAAAAGGCCCGACCCTATCGACCGACAGTTTGGTCTGTAGTTTGCGGGGACTCTTATTTATATTTTGTTTACTTACCTGTCATAGACTTATTATATTACTAGCGTATTACCAGTACAAAAAATGATTATTTATCACACAGCTCTACAAAGTTTGTCGCAAACATTTCTGGCAGGTAAAGGCACCGTGGAAGTTGCTCTTCGCATAATAAGGACCGCTTCCCCCAGTTTTCCTTCTTTTAACTAATGGCCCTATTAGCATCTCTTAGACAATAATTTAATATCCCAAGACCCTCAGCAAACCGTGGCCCAATGACGACATCTTTTTCTTTTTGCAAGTTTGCTCAGCGTTCACGTTTTTAATTCGAGTAATTTATCCCGTATTTTTCTTCCCGGAGGTTATTTTGCGTATAATTCTGAAGGTCTGAAGGTAAATTAGCCATGTTGTGAATGAGACGAAACGATGTTTATTTTATAAGCGTCTATTCGTGTTCTTTAAGATGCCAATTATATACCTATCTCAAATAGTACGTTTACTTATATTGCAATTTTTTATACTTAATAACATTATAAGTAATACCAGCACATTTTTAAATACTTAATTTAATAAGTTAATCGCAAGCCACGTCATAATATCGCTCGTAAAATTTAATTTCGTGAAGTGGATTGGCTGACGTATAGTAGCTATACAATATCGTATTTTAATATCGTCCAGTTTGCCGATAACCAGATTGGTATCGCATGAATACCAGCGGCCAAATGAGATGCCCTATAATAGTTATTGGGGGTTAAAAACATATTACTGCAAGCTGCAAGCCATCGGAATTATTAAATTTAACGTTTTTGCTAACTCATCCTAGAATTGCAAATGAATGAAATGAGAATTTCCTTCGTTTGCTAGTAGCAAATTTAGGATTTCAGTGGCTTAACCGCTAGTTATTGTATATCTTTCAGTATATGATGTTAACGCGCTATTTATCTTTCTGTGACGCTATGTATCCTTATGGAATTAAATATCATTTTTAGTGCAAAATTTGAAAGAAATATTACTTGCAATTTACAGGTACTTAAGTAGGTAAATACATAAAATCTATGTATAAATATTTAAGAATATGTGAATAAAAATTATTGCTGGGATCTAGTAGCAACTTGTATAAACTACTGCCTAGCAAAAAAATCTCTGGAGGTCTAGTAAAATCCTTTTTACAGTCATAACAACTTTTTACAGTTTGTATAAACTCAAAAATACGATATTAAGAGAGAGTAATTTCTGATCGTAACGCAAACAGAATCTCGGTAACGAGAAAAGTTAGAAGTACTAGGAGTTATTACGGACTATACCTAATTGATATGATTCTCGGTCGGTATTCATTTGGAATAGGGCTTAGATTTTAGTTGGAAAAAATAACAATGTCTTGATGTCTTATCAGGCACTTAGGTAATTAATTGAAAAATCACTAAGAAGCGTCTTATTACATCAACTGAGATTGTTGTATTACATTGAAAAAATCTTGTGGCTCTGTAGGTTAGAGCACTCATCAGATTAGTAGATTTAAGATTCATCACAAGAATACTTACTTTGTATGTTGTTGTTGAATAAAAAAAAACACAAAACGTTAAAGAAAGGGAAATAATTTAGGTAAGTAGCTAACGTAGGGTTTCATTTTTTAACCGACTTCCAAAAAGGAGGAGGTTCTATGTTCGTCTGTATATTTGTTTTTTTTTTGTGTATGTCCACCGATTACTCGAAAACGGCTGGACCGATTGAAATGATTCAAACGTTATTACATTAGGTAAACTTCCAAGTTGGTCCTATTTTTTTAAATTTGGAAATCGGTTTAGTACTTTTCAAGTAATCTTGAAAAAAACACGAAATTAGTATGATTTTGTGTGAATTACCTCGATGATAATGGTCGTATTACTTCTTTGTTTATGAACTGAATAAGATAATTATTTTTTTGTTGAAAGAGATATCTGTGTAGTTCTTTAACCGACTTAAAAAAAGGAGGTGCTCTTTCAGTTTGACCCGTATGTATGTACGAGTATGTTTCTTCGCAATTATCTCACGTTTGGCCGATCCGATTTTACAATCTAAATAATATAAGTACCTACAAGGTACCTACACTAAAAATAAAAAAATAAAAATTGTTTAAAAAAAAACAAAAAACCGACTTCAAAAGCCTACCTCTAAAAAGCAAGAAATAATATTCGTAATAATAAAAACACGTCTATTGAAGTCGGGTGGGGCTTTTAGAATAAAAGAAGGAATCTGTACTCCAGCCCCACCCGACTTCAATAGACGTGTTTTTATTATTACGAATATTATTTCTTTCTTTTTAGAGGTAGGTTTTTTGAAGTCGGCTTTTTGTTTTTTGTTAACAATTTTCAGATGGGTGACTGACCCATTTTTAGAGAGAAATGTTAAGTTAGTTCTAGCTATGTCAGTCGTGGAGACTCATTTTGACCACTATGGTCCGGCCCGGCCTGTGGTCCGGGTCCAAAAAAAAATAAAGAGTTATTTCTCACTCTTCGAAGTAACCTAAACATAATCGTTAATGTGGTCACACACTCGCTACCTACATTAATTTTCACACTGCGGTTTAACCCTCTCTCGGGGCGTAACTTTCAATGTTTTCTGTGGAAATTGAATATATAGATACTAATATTTGTTTCAAACACGTCCTAAAATATTGTCTCTGAAATGTATATTACAGAGTCATTAACATGTACAATATTATTTCAGTAGAAAGTATGTTTGGTAAAACCATTGCAAAGAATAAAAAAAATACCTACGACAGCTAAAATTTTAAGGGAAGAAATTTAATGACCACCAAAAAAACCATCGTTACCCTAAACAGCCTCATCCTAAAAAAATATAATATGTACAAATAAATAAAACCTGTACCAAAATTTTTCGGGCTATTTAAGTCATGCCTGCACTACAAAAGCTTTTCATAACCCAAAAAGGCCACACGTGCGCCAAATTTAAACTAGCAAAGTTTTGTGTCATTACTACCCAAATATATCACTACGTTTGCCATAGAAATAGAATAGAAATAGAAATAGTTTTTATTTAAATAGACTTATTACAAGTTCTTTTAAATCGTTCAGTTTTTTTTCCCTACAACCCATTCGGGACGTCTTTTTGCTGACAAGAAGAATGGGCGCAAGAAACTTATCAGCCTCATCAAAAGTAACGATATTTACAATTTATTATATCGTTACCTACCAAATACAATCAAAATAAAAAAAATAAATATAAACATAAAAAGGTATATTATATTGATGGCAAATTGGCTTTAAATTGTAGCCATTAATAAATGAATGCAAACTAGGTAATGTTTTTTTTTTGGGGCCGTTATATTTTATTGAAAGCTCTAAGAAGATCAGCCTATAGTAAACACTAGTTTCCGCCCGCGGCTTCGTCCGCGTGGATATTAGAGAAAATCCTTAAAACCTTCAACCCGGGATCCGACCAGCCGTTTTCACGCGATTAGGCGGGTCCCCCCCCCCCCCCCCCACCAAGCGCGCTGCCTCGCGAGGCATGACGTTTGCCGCATGTGGCGGGCCTCGCACGAGGCTGCTTGCTTTAATCGCGTAAAAACGGCTGGTCGGATCCTAAGGATTTTCTCTAATATCCACGCGGACGAAGTCGCGGGCGGAAGCTATTTTATTACAATAATCAGAATTGGGTCCAAAGATATTATTCCCGTTTCTTTTCGCTTTCCCGTTCCCGTTCCCGGCCCCGTCCCCGTCCCCATCCCCTAGGGTTGAGTCCACTGTGTTGGACTTCAAAATAAATGTCATTTTCGTAATCACCATCCCATAAAACCTCAAGAACGACATCCACATCGATTGTCATTTTTACTTACCCATTTACCCCCTAAGGAATGATTTTCAAAATAACAAAATATGTGTTTGCCTATTTATTTTTAGACGTGCTCGAACTAATTTTAAAGTTGTAATGTCTATTATATATTATTTTTCCATCCAAATTTGAACCCCATTTTCACCCCCTTAGGGGTTAAATCTTATCCACGGTGTTGGACTTCAAAATAAATGTCATTTTCGCAATCACCATCTCATAAAACCTCAAGAACGACATCCATATCGATTTTTATGTTTACTTACCCCATATACCCCCTAAGGGGTGGATTTTTAAAATCACAAAATATATAATTGCCTATATTTATTTTTAGACGTGCTCCAAGTAATTTTAAATTTGTAATGTCTATTTTATATTATTTTTCCATACAAAATTTGACCCCATTTTCACCCCTTTAGGGGTTAAATCATGTCCACCTTGTTGGATTTCAAAATAAATGTCATTTTCGCAATCGTCATCCCAGAAAACCCCAATAACGACATCCATATCTATTTTTAGGTTTTTTACCCCATTTCACCCCTATTTCATCCCCATAGGAGTTGAAATACTACCAATTACAATTTACGTTGCATTAGATTTCTATCCATAAGCCTAAATTGTAAATTAAGCGATTTTTACTTCGAAAATGAAGGATTTTCTATACACAACTCTATCCCCCTTTTCACCTCTTCAAGGGTAGACTTTTCAAAAAGCTGAGATATGTATATGTCGCAGGCGTATTGTATATTTAGCCGTATTACATAGCAACTAGCCGTTTTAGAAAACGGCGCCGTATTGTAATACGGCGAGTCAACGATACGCCAGATTGTTAATGTGATACGTTGTTCAATACGGCGGAGCACGTTTAGCCGTTTTGTATCAAAGTTCTATTGTAGGGTGACCACACTAACAAAACGAAACAGTGCTTAATCAAAAATAATTTAATTTTAATAATTATGAAAAAAGGTAGGTTTAAGTAACTTTTAAAGCACCTAGTACCTAAGTAGTGGGAAACATGTGTTCTTTTTATTAGTTTTAAGGAATGTATAAGTACTACTTCTATCAAATAAGTAGGTACGGTACAAAAACGGTTTGGTTCTTGTTTGTAAAATTGTAATATTAGTTAGACTTACTAGATCATTTAGCTAGTTTTTTTGTTTAAATAATTTCAAATCTTTTTAAAAGTTCACTTTTTTTTGTAAATGTAATGCATAAAAAATTTGTTCTTTGGGCACTGCTCAAAAAGTAGGGTCTTACGAAATATGTTTCTTTAATCTTCACTGGCTACACTCATTACGATGTATTTTTACACCAATAATATTGCGTAGGATTCCGCACAACATCAGAAACCATTGCCACCTTAGCAGTTTTAATCTCGTTCTTTAATCCACGGTTTTTTCACACTTCCGCATTGAGCTGCGTAAAAACTATTTAACTGCACATTATAAATTGTCCTTAAAACAATTATCTGTACACATTTGGCACGTTTTCTTGATTTAATACATCCGTATTCTTACTTATTTTCGATGCAATATCCGATCTTGACGCCATTTTTATTGTTATGGTAGGCAGCGCCGCAAGTGTTGATAATTAGAACTAAAAACTGACGGAAAAGCGGCTTATGAACCGCCCAATTACATTACGGCTAGCCGTATTGAAAATCGCAAAGCGCACTATTCAATGCGGCGTACTTTTGATCAGCCGTTTTGAATACGGCGTATCTTTAATCCGCCGCATTACAATACGGCGCCGTTTTCTAAAACGGCTAGTTGCTATGTAATACGGCTAAATATACAATACGCCTGCGACATATACATTAACTTTTAATTGTCAGCCTAAACACAAAATTTGAAGATCATAACTTCTAAACTGAGGGACTTTCATACAAAATTTGATCCCCTTTTTTACCCCCTTCGGGGATGAATTTTGAAAAATCCTTACTTAGTGCACCCCTAGACCTTATAAGGAACCTATGTGCCAAATATGGAGTCTCTAGACTCAGCGGTTTGGGCTGTGCGTTGATATGTCAGTCAGTTTCTTGTTTTATATATTTAGATTTTACGGTAGTATCGGTAAACCTTTAGACCTTGATTTATATTTTTAGGGTAAACAATGATTTTTTGGATATTAATTTACTTTATTAGGATAAAATTTTGTAACATATTTGGATGAAATTTTTAAATAAAATGGGAGTACATATTTGGTGCATGCGTGGCCTTTTTGGGTGGCTCGGCGATTATTCTGACGATACTTGCTTTTTTTAGGTTAGCAAACTTTACGTTTATTGGTGATAATTTCATATTAAAATGGGGATTAAATTCTGGTAAGTACTTACGATTTTTTGGGCAATATATTTCATCATTTCTGGTGGTTGCTTAAACCTAAGCCAAATTTTAATTATTATGTCTCTTTTTAATTATTACTTATTTTTTATTAATCCAAGTTACGAATATTAGATTTTTTAATTTAATTTCGCTATTTATTTATATTATTGTCAACAAAATCTACTGATAAACACAGGAAAGCTAGATCACTTTAGGGATAGCAAATCATATTTTTGCTGAATTCTATCATTAGTCTCATTGACAAATTGACTTAAGATAACCTTTAATTTAATGCTTTTAAGGTTCAAAATACACTTAATATAATAACACATGTATTTTGACTCGTTGAATTCCCACCAGTAAGTGAAATGAACTCGATGTAAAAAGTGGTCGTACATAAATAATTTGTTCATTTTCCACGGGAAATTGGGTTGGGTTGGTAAAAATGGGCCTTTCATTTTACTATAAATAGCCTTAAACTTTTTAATTTCAACTTGTAACATGGTAATTTCTACTCATCATAAGTTAGCCGCTTTCAATTATTATGAAATAAATTAATATCACGTATTACAACGCTTTTTATGTAAGTCTGTATGTTTTAATATTAGTTTGTTTTTTAAATTGGCATCAAGTGACCATGGTGGGACCATGGTCACTTGATGCTATGCCATGTTTGGCGGTTGCTAGCTGGAACATAATAAAAGTCTAGGAAATTAAAAACCTTGAAATAAAAAAAATACATTTAATATACAAAATAAAAAAAAACGACTCGTTACTAGATCATTTCCTTAGACGAAAATCGAAAATCCTTGGATTATGCACGTAACTTTTGAAGTCTATATATATTTTTCATGAACTAACTTAAATAAAATGTAAGTACTTGCTAAAATTTCGTCTGTAGACCCTAAGTTCCATAATAAAATTAGGGACCGACAAGTTAGGGGTGCGTGTGCCAGCCGAACTTGCGTATTGAATGCTTAATGACTTCCAAGACATCGAACTTCTCTGCACAATTTCTGAGTTTGGTACCTTAAATCGAATATTTGCACCTTTATTAGAATTAGTATTTTATTTAGTATCTAATAATAAATGACTAGAAAATTTTATAAACAGCAGAAGTGGCAATTTTTTTTAATATCTAGAAAATTTCAAACATTACGCAATATGTAGTAAACCTATGAGGCTTTAAGTTAAGCTAGTCATTCCGTCTCACAAGTTTTTGAGTAAGGATACTAAAAATAAAAGAAATAAGGCAAAGTTACTAGGAAAGTTGAGACAAAGGCAAAAAAGCCTCGTTTTGGGTCCTGAAATATCTTACAGTAATTAGACCAACCATAAATATAAAAACCTATACCTACTTAGATGTTTCTTGTAATCAATATATAATTAAGATCTAAATAAAAAAAAATATCGTAGTTCTAAAGAAATAAAATATTTGGAAAAGAATATAAGTTAATGCTATTTCTCACCCTTTTAGTAATAAAAGAGCCTGCCAGTCACGAAAACATGAATTAAAATGGCTCAAATAAAAGTTAATGCTAAATTACAGAACTGGAGAAAGAACAAAAAAGTTACGATAATAAATACATAATTAGAAAATATTTGCGAAATAAACATTATTATTAATGTTACTAAAACGTTTTTCTAAGACCTTGACAGTCAGTCCGTAAAATACCTAACTAAATAGTGACAGTTTGCGTATCGCCTATCATTCAGATCCAATTTACACTTCATTCGACTTTAACGACACGCAGGATGATATAAGCCGTCGTTATATTGTATGTTTTTCTTTCGGCTCGCAACGTGGAAGTGATGGGGTATATTTTTCACTCGTTCGTTAATTGAATTCGCTCTCGACTCACTTTTAATTTATTTGCACTCGATTACTTTGATGTTGGCGCAGAGTAGCCTTTTAGATAAATAGCCAATTATTGGTCGACTGCGGTGGGATGGGATACTTCGGAATTCAAAGCACGCGATACGGTCTTGAAATAAATAATGTTGAGACGCAATAGGAAATTTTCACCATTTATTTGACTTTGTATAAACTTGTATGTAACTTACATATGTAAATGTAAAATGTATACTTTCACAAACTATTAATTTACTGGATTCATAAAAATTAAAAGGATTAATAAATTATACTATGCCCATAATAGTAGATTGTTATACAAGACGCTAAAATGACCCATTGCATACGAGGTAGTTTTATTCCCGAGCTTTAGCGAGGGAATAAATAAAAACCCAGTTTCAATGGGTTTTAGCGTCGTGTGTTACACTCTACTTTTCACTACGATTGCGAAAAAATAAAATCCAATATTAAATACCTATAGTTTATACTTCCGTAAACGAATCCACTCGTTTTTCTATCCTCCACTTCATAAACTTTTCATACAGTATTTAAATAAATGATTTGTGCTTGACGGCAAAAGATTAAAATTATTTCTATCCTATTACTTACTTACAGTCACACAATTCAATCAGTTTGGAATTAGAGAAAAATTCTAAAGATTTCGCGCCAGTGCCTCTTTTAATTTCTACTGTAGCAGCTAAGAAACACAATGCACACATTTAAACTAAAAGTCACAGAGTATAAATAAGTCTATGATTTCACCGAAGAGATCGCTGCTTTTAGTTCCATTTTCAAAAATCGAGCGAGTTTTTATTCGTAATTATGAATAAATACTTTTTCACTCCTCTTGCTCTAAAAGTCCGTCATTGTAAGGTATAAGAGCCAGGATAAAATAGCAAAATTACCCCTAGGGGATAAAGTTTTTTCTTTTTTAATGTTTGTCTATTACCAATGAGCCTACTAAAACGAAAAAGTCTTTATTCATAATAACGAATAAAGACTCGCTCGACTTAATACTGTTTCTCATTTTTATTTTTGAAAATGGAACTAAAAGCAACGATCTCTTCGGTGAAATCATAGACTTATTTATACTCTGTGACTTTAAGTTTGATCGTAGAATGCGTGCATTGTGTTTCTTAGCTGCTACAGTAGAAATAAAAAAGGCGCGAAATCTTTAGAATTTTTCTCTAATACCAAACTGATTGAATTGTGTGACTGTAAGTAATTACCTAATAGGAAAGAAATAATTTTAATCTTTTGCCGTCAAGCACAAATAATTTATTTAAATACTGTATAAAAAGTTTATGAAGTGGAGGATAGAAAAATGAGTGGATTCGTTTACGTAAGTATAAACTAGGTATTTAATTTTAATATCGTATTTTATTTTCTCGCCTTCGTAGTGAAAAGTAGAGTGTAACACACGACGCTAAAACCCATTGTAACTCGGTTTCTATTTATTCCCTCGCTAAAGCTCGGGAATAAAACTACCTCGTATGCAATGGGTCATTTTAGCGTCTTGTGTAACAATCTACTATTTCGTTTTAGTAGGTTCATTGGTAATAGACAAACATTAAAAAAGAAAAAGCTTTATCCCCTAGGGGTATTTATGCTATTTTATCCTGACTCTTGTACCTTACAATGACGGACTTTTTGAGCAAGAGGAGTGAAAAAACATTTATCAGTTTCGTTATGTAAGTAGTCCCTTAAGTTATACATATATGTATAGTGTCTTGGGACAGCAATAATAATAATAAATTATGGGTCACACAAACAGATCTCAAGTTCTGAGCAATCAAATAAGAAACATCTTATAAGGAATGTTGATGTAGGTCAACCAATATAGAAAAATAAGTAAGGTCGACGAAGCGCTAATTATGACGATTAGTGTAAACATTCATAAGTTACCTATTTATGATCAAGTACAAGCAATAATCAACATTTTGAATCAAGGTAACATCAGTTTTATAATATGAACATCATCATCATCATCGCAGCCTATAAATTATTTTCCTTTTGGACATAGGCCTCCTCCATATTCTTCCATGTTTGACTCTCCCTCGCCACACGCATTCAATTTCGGCCAGGATGCTGCCTGACGTCGCTCGTCCACCCAATGTAGTGGCGGGCGTGTTCTTCCACACGTGTTTGACCATGGTCGCCACTCCTTGTCTCACTTGGTCCACTGATCTCGATCCATCCTGGCTATGTGACCCATTTCCACTTCTGCCTAGTTATCGTGTCCACGTCTCTTGCCCTAATCATCCGCAGAAAACGTTGGTTAGGAATCCGGTCGAGCAATGTAATTCCTACATAGCTCTTTCGATTGCCCTCTGTGCTAAGTAGGTACTCGCAGGTTTCCATTTCGTAGGTGAACACTGGTCATATAAAATTTTAATATTCAAGCTTAATTTTTTACAGATTCTTATTCAATTTCGGCCGATTACAAGGACTTTTAAAGGTATTTTTTACTGACAGAAGCTAACGTTGTCGGTTACGAAAAAACCTACCTGCAGTTTAATTTCATATTAAAATGAAAATTCGATGTGAGTAGTTAACTCAAATTAATTCCCTTTTTATTAACCTTTACAAATGCAATATCCTTTTAACCTAAATCACTACAGTCAATCAAGGTAACATGAGAAATTCATCCATCAAATTAGGTACCAGCAGTTAATTAAGTACATAATAATAGACTTGAGACAAAGCCGGTGGTGCCACCGATCCTGAATAGGCGCGCGAGTAAATGTTACAATGTCAACAGTGGAACCATTTCCATTTTGATTAAACGTACGTGTGTACTCGGAACGGGATAGATGGTAAGGGATGGTGAACTATGCCCTTAGCACCAGATACTTGCACATCAGACATTTTATATCCCCACTGCTGGGGCCCCAGTTAGTAGCTATCAGGAAACACAGACTTAGGCAAGGTGTTCCACTCTCTAGGATTACGGATGATAAAATTTGAAGCAAAACGCTTAGTGCGATTCTTTGGAATATCCACCAAAAATCGTCTGATGGAAGAAGTGAGATGGCGGAATTGGGTTGTGTGGCGCAATTCCGCTGCACACTCATCAAAATGTTTCTGATAAAAAACCGTTAAGCTTGCTACCTTCCATATATGCTCGAAACTTTTGAGTTATTACAGAAAAGATTATCGATCCCGATACGCTTCTTGACCCTCCGCGCAATGGATTCAAGCATCTGGAGCTGGTATGGTTGGCGGAGCGCGGAGTCATCCCAAGGATGAGAGCTGTACTCCATACACTATCGAACTTGCGCTTGCTATAGATTGAGCAGCTGTTCCGGCGTTAAGTACTTTTTCACCCTTGCCAACGACTAGCTTTTTAGCCAATAATTGTGCCCTCTCAATGAAAGAGCCAAAACTGAGTATTGGAGTCAATAACATACCGAGAAGCTCTAGTTGTTCAGTAATCGACACGGATACACCTCGAAAAATAGGAGTCATTATGTTATGACATATTCGTGTGAACGTATGTACGTAGTTCTTATCAATTTAATAAAAAAAATGTGTGGAGTAAATTACAAATGATGTTTTCCTTGATCAAATAGCTCTGCGAGAAACTTTAATGATTAGTTGATCTTAAAGTTTTAGCTCTGCAGGCCTATTTTGTAACTCAACTGACAGCTTAAAATGATCATCACTGATCGTTTTTTAGTACATGCTGGGTTTTTGTAGAGAATCATAACATTGATTTTTACTGTAGCAGCAATGTACTTACAACTTAGGTCAGTGATTGATCATTTTAAGCTGTCAGTTGAGTTACAAAATAGGCCCGCAGATCTTAAGAAAATCCCACATGTTCCCGGTCTTTGCATTGATATACTCTCTTTAATCGTCAAATCTCTCCTTCGCTCCACGAAAAAGATTGACCACCTCTGGAATTGGGCAAACATGCGAAGATTGACGGGGTGCGATCGCGTCACAGCCTTAATAGGTTAAACGATTACGCCACGCCCGGCTCGCCGCTAACCCAATTCAGACAAAATGACCTAAACCACAGTTAATGGGATAGTGGGGTTGTAACGTGTAGCGGTAGATGTCAATATTGTGACTAACACTTTGCGCATCACTCATTAATGAGTGTCATTTTAAGATTATTATCTATTTATAAATTCCAATTTATAATACTGTTTGGGAATCAAATATACCCTCTAGCAGAGTTGCATGATAAGTCAAAGGACAATAATCTCTGGCGACGCGACTATGACCACCGAAATATTTTGAAAGAGCGATTTATCGACTTCCGACAAAAGACAATGATTTTTGTCTGTAAAAGTTGAATGTCGATATATACTTACCTACCACTATTTGGTATCGTGTTTTGGTGGTCATTATGCTTGGGCATGACGGACAAGCATCACGCTGAATGAATAGGGCCGGTTCCTATATTTGAAAAAGATGAATTTTCTTACGGATGGTAGTATTTTGACAGAAAGTCCATAATAAATGTCAAAGTCAAAGTGTATTCAAATAAACTTAATAATTAAGCACTTTTGAATTTTTCCTACCACCCATTCCAGACTTTTTTAACTGACAAGAAGAACGAAAGACGAAACGAAAGAATGTGTCAAAGTTCTATCATACGTAAGAAAAACGAATCGTATCTCGAATATAGGAATGGGAGGTTAGTAATTGTACTGAAGAGCGTGAATATATTTTAAAAATTAGTATCATGTGATTATTAACAACAATATGTTTTGTACGATGACAGCGGTGTGGAGGCCGGGTGCGCCCCCGTCGCCCGCGCAGGGCGCTGCGCCCGCGCCGCGCAGTCCGGGCGCGCCGCCGCCGCCCCCGCCGCCCGTGTGGACGCCGGGCAGCGCGGGCCCCTCGCCCCACGCGCCCCGGAAGGCCTTCCGCCCAGTCCACTTCGAGGAGACACCGCCCGCCCGCCGTAAATTTGGGGTAAGAGTCCATTTAAGACCTTTCTGGTCAAGCCCAGAAAAGTCTTGAAAGGTCACCTATAAGAAATCTCCTCCCAATGGAGGAGTTTCCTTATAGGTAGAGAAATGAAGTCATGGTTGTGCCTTCAAGTACAGACTTGGCAGGAATTCGTAAAAAAAATACCTATTATTTCGATATTGCGCGCGGAATTTCTTCTGAGATAAAATATATTTTGGTCACGTTTTGCATAGCACTCTCAAGCACTCTCCCTTTTAAAATAAAATTTCAAACTCCCAAATTAAGTTACTGCTATTCTCCGGCTAAGTGTTAATTTAAAATCCTGAAGAAATTATACTCGAGAATCCACCTAAGTTAAAAAATAACTGAGGAAAAAACATCAAAGACAGAACTCCCAACTTTTGAAAGCGTCTCGCATAAATATTGAAAATTGTCCGAAAAGTTATTCTGTAAGTCTTAACATTTTAACAATAAAGGTCAATAAAACAAACTCGGCTCAATAAAGTTCAATAAAATTATTTGCCACAAATAAATTCCACCAAAACGAGGAACTTTTTTAAGGACCTATTGAAAATCGCTTGTCTCTAAAATATGTATGAGCATAATTACGAGTACTTAACCCTTATTCTTGACATGAAAGGTTTGGGACGTTTGTACTATTATACGTATATTCTGTGGTTTGGGTTACCTACGATATGATTAGACCACCCGACTTTGTATTGTCCCATAACATTAGGCCTCTTTCTGCCGCTCAGAAACATTATTCGCTAGAGAATACCACATACTGCTCTGCAATATCCGACAGGTTGATGCGAAATAACGTGGATGTAGTCAAATCCAGAATAACACTAGCTAGATAGATGCGATCAAAATTGTCTATTAATTTGGCCACGACCACACCAATTCGCATTGGACCCGCATTGGGAACTAACTATTGCCTATCCTATTAACCATTGAGAAAGAGATGAAGAAATGACTGACTGTACGGTAATGTTAGGTGGCAAAAAAGTGAAACAAGTCCGAGAGTTTGTATACTTGGGGAGTTTTTTCACAAGGGACGGAAAGAGTGAGGAAGACCATGGAAGACATAGAAAGACGAGTGAAGAAAGGAAATTCGGTGAGTGGTGCTATACACTCGATTATGAGTAGCCAAATCGTTTCTGCAAAGGCGCGAATGACTATTCATAAAGGAGTGCTGGTACCGACACTGATGTATGGAAGTGAATCTTCTGTATGGCAGAAGAAGAATGAAAGCAGAATAAATGCGGTAGAGATTCGATCGTTGAGGAAAATATGCGGAGTAAAATTGAGTGATAGAGTGAGCACTGAGGTGATTCGTAAAAGGTGTGGTCTGAAAGATGATATAGCGACAAGAATTGAGAAAAGAATGCTCCGGTGGTTTGGTCACTTAGAGAGGATGAATGTAAGGCGAATCACGAAAGAGATATATTGTGCGAATTTGGAAGGAACGATTGCACAAGGGCGTCCCAGAAAAACCTACGCGGACCAAATAGAGGTTATTATAAAAAAAGCTTGTACCAGCAGTAGAGTCATTAAAATGGGCTGATAATTATGAATCATTGGCATTAACACTAAGAAGTTTCATTTGGTTTTCAGAACTTCGAGCAGAACGGTTGCACCAGTGAGTCGGAGGGTGAGGGTCGCCTGCGCACCTCGCACAGTGCGCCGGTCACCGGACTGAACTCCTTAGGATCCAACACCAGCCGGCTGCCGAAGGCCCAGAACCCTACAGTCACATTACTGCAGAAGGCACGAGGTAAGAAGACAATTCAAAATAAGAATTTTTTAAGAACTGAGATACCCTATAAAGCTTATAAACTAATGTGATTTTGACATTGATAAAAATTAATGACATGAGACTGCTGTGCTTAAAATTCATGCCACAAGATAGTAAGTTTATAATTATTAAGATATTTTCAGTGATCGTACTAGAAAATATGATATTAGGACTTGTAGAGTACTGCAACTCTACGACCATCCAAATGTGTATTAATGAAAGACCTTTATGAGATAAGGAAATATTTATATTTAAAAACAATTATCCGAACCGAAGACAGGATTTACATAATAGAGAATTAATTAGTAAAGAAAGACAGACGTCGTCAACCAAATCTGAAGTAATCCAATAACAGTCCCAAGTTCTCTTAATTAAGTCCTAGAACTAGTCTTGGTGAAATATTTATTCGTAAAAAACCTCTGAACTAGAATTGGTAATAGTTCGCGAAGCAGCGTTTCATCTATCATCCTGATTCTAAGTAGGTTAAGTGGATTTGCCATTCATAATCGTACGTTTTATGGGCTACTCTGCTTGGAAGATATTCTTTGCACGTCCTGCTATCATTACGCATTCGCTCTCAACATTTAGATATACCGCTCCACATTACTGGCACCCACAAACGCCGAAATGCCTACTTTGCTCAACTCTCATTTTACTTGTGTCAAAATTGATTATTATCTACGCCGAGGAACGTTTTCTTACGAAGGAAGGAAGATAAACATCCAACATCTCCTGCAAATTGATATTTAATATTTCACCTAATTGCCTACATATTGTATTTCTACGGCGATATTAATAAAAATTAAAATAAGGAAATAAACCCATCTTATTATTTGGATCTGTGATTTCATACTGCCAAACTACGCCTTTAATTACTCCATTTCACTTTTAAAAAAACTAGCAGAAAATCTAATTTCAGTGTTTCGAAAACGTCAACTTTGTAATTTATTCCGGCAACATGCCGCCGAAATGACGGCTAATTGCGGACAAACTTCCATTAATTGGCTTAGTACCGCCCGGGGCGCTTCAGATCGCTGGGGAATCCGATAATTGCCCTCTTTGTATTATCATCGCTAATGAAAACAGTACAATGGAGTGAAAAATTCACCCCCCAATTGTACTTAATGAAATCCGCGTTAATGATCTCAAATCCGGTAACACAAATAAACAAGATGCTCAACAAAAACAAATCTTGTACGCTGTAAAGGATTAAATTGCTAGAGAATTAGACGTATATTGCTGTGGAGGCTTTATTCTGTTTTAATATTTTCTGTTATAATGAAAGCCCTTTTTTATTTATTTTGCGCGTCTTATTTCAGCTTAGTAGACAACTTTTTTGCGATAACAGGCGTCTTTGTTTTGTTGCTTTATTGTGCAGTTGTCAAAATTGCTACGATACGGCATCTTTCACCCAATTTAGGCAGAGTTGGCTACAAAAATCAGTTTGACAACGGTTAGACGAGGGTCGGTATACAAGTGGTGACGGGCGATCGTCAGTTTAGCTTCAAAATACTGGATAATGACACCTCGTGGCCCCAACGTGATATGGGAGCGTAAAGCCAATATCATCCCGATATGGGATGACATTTTGTAATGATTCATTAGATGATGGTCTGAATTCTCAAGTCCTTAATTGTTGCTATATTAGACATGACTATAAAGCTTACTATTTAAGGGTAAGGGTCGAAACATCGGGAGTTTTAGGTAGTTAAATAACTATATATGTACATCATTACATTAGTCGTAGATATAGTATCGCGCACCAGTAGGTATCGCGTCTAATACTTATGATTAAATTATAAGGGTTTAAGGGTTAAGGCTTAAAATTACAATAATATTATCATTTGTATTTTTGTAAGCGCCTAAGATGGTGTATATGAAAACAAGCTATTGATATCCGCTTTCCTTGTTTTCCAGAAGGGCAGATACCCCGAATATCCAGTTATCTGCAGCAAGAGAGAGATAGCGCGCGTCTTCCTCGAGACAGACCTTCGCCACCTCCAGGAGACCCATGTAATCCTAATCATTATTGAGTACTTACCTTGAAAACTTTTTGTTCAAACTTACCTTAGTATGTTTACTTGGGGAAATTACGTTAAATATCACAATTCAGTTCAAGCAAATAACAATCGAGACAAACTTTCACAAGGGCCAAAATGCCAATCGTAAAATATATGATTTAATAGGGAACATGCATCATTTTTTTGTTGTATCAAAATCAAAAGTATAATGCGTGAGAAAATCAACTGTAATATTAAAACTTTTCTCTTGCGTTTTTTTCTCGTGAGCAGCACCCGCCGAAATTGCTCTATACAAAACGGTCAACATTTATGACGTCACTTATGTCACGTTTCAGGCGCATTATTATGGAGTTAGCGAAGAATTTTCAAATATCTCCCTAAATATTGCGTTTAAGTAGATATGTGCCATACAAAATATTATTTCTTATTCGATATTCTATCCGACTGTTAAGTGCATTATATCGGAAAATGAAAAAAAATAGTTATTTTCCCCTGTGTGATAAAACTAAAATAATGCATTTTTTATTTATTTTTCTGTCCCATCATGTTTTTATAAGCGATCAAGCTCAAATTTATCAAAATCGGTGACTTATGCATGTTCCCTATTGATGATTGTAATATTTTATCAAATGTCACATCCTCGTATCTATACTTACCTGTGTTACCCCTATAGTAACCATTAGTTATTTTTGACACTAATAAATTAAACATGGTTTTCAGTGCATGCCTTACGCAAGGGGTACGCGAGCGAAAGCGAAGCGTACCGAAGCGAGTACGAGCGCGGGGCGCGGAAGATGGCCGATGCCCCCAGGAGGGTCGAAGGAATCGGGCCCACTACCAAGGACGGCATGCCGGTGGCACTCAGATCTGTAAGTATACGAGGTTTCTATCGAGTGCTGGTGCCGACACTGATGTACGGAAGTGAATCTTGGGTATGGCAGAAGAAGAATTAAAGCAGAATAAATGCGGTAGAGATGCGTTCGATAAGTAAAATATGTGAAGTCAAATTGAGTGATAGAGTGAGCAATGATGTGATTCGTGAAAGGTGTGGCCCGAAAGATGATATAGTGACAAGAATTGAGAAAGGAATGCTCCGGTGGTTTGGTCACTTAGAGAGGATGAATGAAAGGCGAATCACGAAAGAGATAATATTGTGCGAATGTGGGAGGAACGATTGCGCAAGGGCGTCCCAGAAAAACCTACGCGTACCAAATAGAGGTTATTATAAAAAAGGCTGGTGTACGCAGTGACAAAAACCGCAGGGCATGTTTAAGAAAAGATTGATGGATGTGAATCAAGCGAAAGAAGTGTGCAAGGATCGTAGCAGGTGGCGATCCATAGTCTCTGCCTGTATACCCCCATGGGAAACCGGCATGAGTGTATGTATGTATAGTTTTCCATTGATCCCCCACTATCTATTATTCTATGAATGTGTTTTTCCTGAAACATAAAATGTAACAGCTACTGCCCCCGTATTACCTCTTAAAACTTACCAGTTTTCGGAATGGTTCTCAATGCGTCTCTTTTATTTGCTATACAGCGAGAAAGAGATGTAACTATTACATAAACCTGGCAAGTTTTAGGAGGTTGTAATACCCCCCGTTTTTTTATTTAGTGACTATGAAAACGCTACAAGCATTTTTCTGTTTGTGCAGTTTAGTCATAAATTGAAATGTACCTACTATAAAAACTTACTACACTCGGGGTCAGAAGAATCGCACCTTTTAAAAAAATCTTCAAAGTTAGTTTAATCCTATCTATTTTAATGTTAAGTGTTGTTATACCTATATACTTATTCCCCTTCGGACATAGCCAACAGTCTCTAGAAACCATTGGAATACTTGTTGAACGGAATCAATTACTTACTGAGATTCAGTTTCCGAGCAACATTACATTGCTTCATTTATTTGCAATATTTGAGCAACTTCATGAGCAATAATATGTATCTTGGGGATTTTTTTTTAATTGAATTGTTGAAGTGTCTTTTCTCCACCATCTCGATAGCGAATTTACCCGCATTTCCTGAATTGACCTCTTTTATGGCGGCGCAAGCAATAACGCTTTAAGCCGCTAGGCGTTTAACTATGGTAACTGTTATGTTAATACTAAACAGTATTAAACAAGTCAAGCAATTATTAATTGAAAGCTCATTAGATGTACTTCCAATAGATATCAACATTTACACAATAAAACGTTAGCTAGCAATAGCAGGTGGACAAGTCTAAACTTATTTTCGAAGAGGTGCTATTTTTCTGACTTCGAGTGTATGATCAAAGTATGATTTTATTTTAAGCATTTGAGTAAAACTTACTAAAGTGTTTAGTATGTTTAGTAATCTTACTAATATTATAAATACGAAAGTCCGTTTGTTTGTTTGTTTGTCACGCTTTCACGTCTAAACTACTGAACCGATCATCAATAAATTTTGCATACACATTGTCAGGGGTACAGAGAAGGACATAGGATACCTTTCATCCCGAAAAAAGTATTGTCCCGAGGGATAGCAAAAAACCTTTCCACGCAGACGAAGTCGCGGGCGGCCGCTAGTATTACAATGAAGCCAATTAAAAGTTTTTTTAAATATTTTAAATGCATTTTTTTAGAAGATGATTAGCAACTGACTTGCCATTTTGTTTAATTTTTCAGGAAGTGAAAGACCCCGCAAGGTGGTACAAAAAGATGTACGACACCATACACAAAAACAAATACGACGGTAAGTCATGTGCCGTCATTTCCTTTATAGAAATGGTTATAAATTCATTTCTCAACAAAGTCTAGGGAAAATATATAAATAGCAAGTAAAAGTGGGTAGCTTTGACCCTACGGCACTAGCGGATCCAGGGGGGGGCTAAGGGGCTCAAGCCCCCCCAAAATCATTTGGGTGCACCCAACAAATCTGTTGATTACCTTGGTAAAGCCTGCTCTCACCTACGTCAAGCCCCTCCCAAACCAAAATCCTGGATCCGCCACTGCCCTAGGGGATAACTTTATGGTCTAGTGTAGGACGCAGGGGTCCCGGGTTCGATTCCCAGGAGGGGCGTACAATTTGTATCTACTTGGTTTTGTTGGTGGTAGGACTTTTTTCAAACCCGCCTGGCTAGCTACCACCATCTTACCAAAATCTGACGCCATAACAACAATTTAAAAATTGTTAGAGATATAAGATATAAGACCTGTTCCTCAGTCGTGAGGAGGATTCCGAGTGTAGTGTGCTTACACTTTCGGCCTTATCGTCACTTAACACCACGTGAGATGAAGCCCAAGCAATACCCCGTTCTGGATTTACAAAAATCTTGAAAAGTTTTGAGCTACACTAGCCTGCAAAACTAAGTACTACAGAGGTCTATTTTCATACAAACGAGGTAACTTTGAAGCTTTGGTTCTCCGTCCAGGATTAAACGTGTTGTGATCTGATGATAGCCATCCAAAGAGTGAATGGAGAAGATTTAGATCCCCATACACACCCAATTGATCTGATCAGCATTCTAAGAGCTGTTTGGATATGTTTAAAAAAAACCACAAAAATAGCATTAAAATGTATGGAAATTCTGTAACTCTAATCCTTACAGCTCTTAGAATGCTGATCAGATCAATTGGGTGTGTATGGAGATCTGAATCTTCTCCATTCACTCCTTGGATGGCCATCATCAGATCACATCCCGCTTAATCCTGGGCGGAGAACCAAAGCTTCAAATTTACCTCGTTTGTATGAAAATAGACCTCTGTAGTACTTAGTTTTGCAGGCCAGTGTATAATATAACACCGTTGATATAACAGCACCGCGTTAACTTATTTCTTTGATTTCAGTTTAAATTTATATTATTAGCCCAAGTCTTTGTTAAGCAATATCTAGTTGTACCTTGAGACACTAAGGTGTAAAAGCACTAAACTTAGTAATCGCCTAAGTCTTTTCTTATCTACAACTCGACCAAGTTAACTAGGCGAATGACAGCTACATGACGGCTAAGTTTATAATACCGTTTTAATTTGGTCGTGTTGTAGTTAGGAAAAGACTTAGGCGCTCCTTAAGTTTAGTGCAATCGGCCATAAGTACACCATACTCTCTTACTATTGAATTCAATTATATTTCTATTTGAATCACTCCACAAAGTATTTATAAATTTTCTTTTTCAGACGATTATGTGACAATTCGATACAAAAATCGCCGAGGTGATTATCGTTATATTTTTTTCCAAATTTATTTTAACCATTCGGTGGCTGAATAACATTATTAGAGTCAGATCATTAACAAAATCGCTTATTCATAACTTTTAGGTCATTGTAAATAAAGTTACGCTTTATCAATACTAATGTCAACATTAATTAAAACTTTTTTGTTATTATTATTTATTATAATGTAAGTACTAAAGTTCTTCTATCTGAAAGCACTTCTGCGACAACACTTAAAATCAAGTACCTGTAGGTACTAAAAAGTATACTAAGTGATTGCTTATTTCAAACACTTTTGTGCTTTTATTATCAATATTTTTTTTGTAATTTCATGAAAAAACACTTCTTAACGATTTTTTTATCAAAGAGCGTGAAACAATGCCAAGCCCAAATATCTTAGAGCATATGCTCTAAGCCAAATATAGATGATCTTGAAATGAACCGACCGGTACCTACAACATTTAAAATCGAAAGCATTATTAACTTTTTGGTAGAACAATAAAATAATCACAGTCTAACTAAACTGCTTACTACCAAACATTACACTCGCATAATATAATACTCATTTAATGTTTTGTTTTCCATTACAAAAGTAAATTATGTCCCATTGCCAAATTTATAGCAAAGCATATTTTGCTAAGATGTAGATATTTCTTTCCAATTAAAAAGACCAAGTAAAATTTTCCTAAAGTGAAATCACCACTCACTTTTCCATTTTCTTGCCATTTTTATACGTATCTGAACCTGAACAAGGCAGCCAAAATTTCGTAGGCTTCCTAAGCATTCGTCCAGATCTGGCGACTGCGCAGTTGCTGCGAATGCTGTGCCTCCTTAGAGCAAGTTATGCATGGTGCTGATGATGCACGCGATTCACGTGCATGGAAACCAGTTCGCTCCTATATTACGCCGCGCCGCCGCGCCACGCGTCGCAGTACAAAATACGCGCGCACGGGCGCATTCGCCGATCTGGACGCACCCTTAGAAATACATATTATTGTTTTCGCTCAGTAATGTGCTTTTATCCTAAAATATTTTAAAACGACATTATTTCGACACAGGCCAACCACCCCAGCGAGTGAGCAACAAGTCTCAGTACGCGTACTTCGACCCGCGATCGGGCTACTTAAGTGAGCCTGAAGGCGGACTTAGCCGGCTCAGTACTAGCGCCTGGAGTGACTATGATAGTGATGTTACAACTGGACCGAGAAGAAGGACCGCTTCCGTGCAGGAAGAGAGAAGAATCAGTGATGCCACATCGCCTTATATATCGAACAAGTGAGTATGACGTCATAAAACAAAGTCTTCCAGTTCAGGAGCTCTACCGCGTAACTATATTGATTTAAAATTCATATAAATGTTGACTTGACATTTAAGTAAGTCCCAATTTTTATGGCTTTTTGACGATTTGTTTGTTATTGCAACGAGACGCTTGTCCCGTTAATACTGCCGTCGTTAAAAATAACAAAAGGAGGATCTGTGACGCCACATCGGCTTATTTACAACTGCAACTGGCTTAGCGCCACCTAACGCGTAGAATGTCACTATTGCAGATTATTAGCGCCACCTAACGCGTAGAATGTCACTATTGCAGATTATTAGCGCCACCTAACGCGTAGAATGTCACTATTGCAGAGTATTAGCGCCATTCAACCTGTAGAAGGTCGCTATTGCAGATTATGAGCGCCGCCTATCGAGTAGACTGTCACTATTGCAGATTATTAGCGCCATCTAACGCGTAGAATGTCACTATTACAAACATTGATTCTTCTTTCTTTAATCAGCTATCACATTTTATTGGTTTCAGGTACAGTACTCTAGCGTCAGCGAGAGCGAGTCAAGAAGTTTACAAAAACCAACCGGGAAGGATAGAAAACTATGTGCCTGGAAAATCTTCAGTAGTCGACAAAGAAGCGAAACAGGTATTTCTTCCAACACGCTGAATGGCTTCTCACTTCTATGATAAATCATCCAACTTTCCACTTTTCATTTAAATCATATTCATTTAATCATCTTTTGAATGCTCACTGAATATTTTGTCAAAGATTTAACCTTTTCAGGGTTGCCAATTTATTTTTTTGTAAATTCTCTGTAGTAACTTATCCTTAAAGTGTCCAAAAGTTAGTAACCTTATTATCTTAATACCAAAACATTTAAAACTCCCTGTGTTTTCCACGTTTTTGGCAAAAATTCTACTGCAGCCAAGGTGTTAGCTAAATAGAAAAAAATGATTTTGTAAGAAGTAGTTGGCAACCCTTATCCATCACATGAACTAATCGGTCTTTATCACAATCCACAAGAAGCTACAACAAATGGTTTTTTCCTTTCTAGTGGTGGGACGAGGTCATGGACATTTTTGACGGGGTACGATTTTTTTTATTATTCCATGTGTGTCTATGTGATACTTAACATTATTATAAATAACATTGTATTATAATTACCAGTGATAATGTTTTCAATAGTTTGCGATTGAAATCCATTATAAATGTTTAATATTTTACGCATTTTATAACGTGATTGTTGATTCTTTTGTTAAAAACGTCTGAAACAGTCTACGGCTCACAATAAAATTAATTGGACGTCATAAGTTTGTTTCCTTTATAATTTTTAATGGATTATCTTTTGTGGGAATAAAATAACACGTTAACAATTTAACCCAAATTTTTTGCAAACTGAAGTGTCCAATTACTTCTGTTACCTACCTTCTATGAAAAGAATCACAAAGTTGACTAGCATGAAAATATCTGTAAAGACACTGCCTGCTGTAAATGTGTTGCAAAAACAATACGTAGTGATTTAACATTTCTTCAATTCAATTCTTGAGTATCCACAGATTGTGTAATTGACATCACCAACGTATTGACGTTCTTTTTATGAGCTGTTAAAACGATATTCCTGCGCGCGCGTACACACAAATTTTGCAAATTTTTTAGATACTTTTTTTACAAGATTTAAGGTACCTTGTAAAAAATGAAAACATGTCAATTCTATTGACATACTATTTCCCAAAGCAGCAATTTTTTATTTTTTTTATAATGTGGATGTTTAGGGCTTACATAAGTTCGAGAAGTCGTGTCTTGAAATTATTGGTTGATGATGTCAACTACCCCTTTCCAATGATAGATTTTCCTCAAACAATTTAATGAGGCGCTACAGATATTTTGAAGCTGTCAACACTTGGGTGCATACTCACTAACGGTATTTTCCTTTGTCGGGTGCGTGGTGGTGGCACTAACAGTGGCTAGACGACAACTCCCCCCTGCCCCCTTACACCACATTGCTCGCTCGCGCCATTCAGAAGAGTGTAAGGCCCTTAACATGTGTCGTTTGCATTGTATGTGTGTTGCCTTCGTGTGAATGTGGTCTTGAAAAGACTCGACCCACAGCTACCATTTTAAAATTGATTTCTTCTGAACTTTCAATAGTGGTTCTTAGTTATTTGCTAGCTGTTTTCGATGTATACTTAACTAGATAGAAATACAAGATTTAAAAAGCTTATCAATTCAGGATATTATTTATACTCTTAGCTAAATAATAGAAAAAACAAAGTTTGTAACTTACTTTCTTTTCAACCCCATTTTAACCAAAATTGGTAAGTAGCTGTTGGTTGAGTATTTTTATGTATATTGTTCATGGGAATCATGTGCATGCTGCCCTTTATATACTTACGCGTGAAAGCACTAAACTTAAGAATCGCCTAAGTCTTTTCTTATCTACAACTCGACCAAGTTAACTTAGCGAATGACAGCTACATGACGGCTAAGTTTATGACACCGTTTTAATTTGGTCATGTTGTAGTTAGGAAAAGACTCAGGCGATTCTTAAGTTTAGTGCAATCGGCCATTAATTAAGTACTTAATATATTTTTCATATCAAAAAGGGAAATGTGCTTCCCTTGTTAAGTTGTTAGAATGTTGTTTATTTCCCACCTTTAATTTGAAGGTATATAAAAAATAAATACATAAATTCAATTAACAATACAAGTTTTGCCTTTACTTTAAAATAACTTGATGGAATCCTTTTCACTATACCCTGTTCGCTGAATCAAGCTAGCAAAGCGCTATCTCTTTCTCACATTTGCATACAAACGATAAGGACAACAAATGACCTAGCGCCGCCCACGAGCGCCCGCGACAGATATAAAATCGTAAGGCGTGTTCATACTGCTAATACAGGGTTAATAACTTTTTTCTTGTTCTGTTGTTAATAGATTGGGATTTTTTCAATTAAACCTTACTTTGATGTTAAAATAATATAATTAAGTAACAACATTAATTAAAATTATAATATTAAAAAATAGGTTTAAGTATAACATAAAAATATATCATAAACACAATGATTGCAACGAACAAGATACGCGGTAGACGTCTGAACGGTACGAAGAGCAACGACAGACTAATAGTGACTCGCATTGTGAACACGGTCTTAGCCTCTTATCTGCATCCAATCGTGAGCAAACGCATCTTTTCCGTACTAGCTTCATTCGGCGAACAAGGTATAGCCGTCTTTAGTGTCGTATGTAGTGACATAATTTATAAAGTTTTTGCATTTAGAGCAATGCAATTCAATACTTACCCCCCATTATAACTGGTCGGGAAAACATTTAAAAAATCTTTTTTTTTATTGTTAGCATGTAAAACATAAAAATAAATTTAAATTAGTGAATGAAAATTCTTGTTCTGCGTAAAGCTTTCATACTGATGTTTAGCATGACATCTATTTTTCTAATAAATCTATTTTCTATTTTATTAGTAAAGCACATTTTTTAATTTACTTTTATTAACGTCAGTTAACTTTACAGCAAAACATATCAAGTACCACGTCATTGCCGCAAGCATCTCCCAAAGAGAAAAAGGACATTACCTCTGCAATTTTATCAAAATCCAATATGGCAAGGTGAGTTAAATAAATAAACAGTCTTAGGACACGTAAAAACGAAAAAGGTCTATCAATTAGGTAGGTATCGGAAAATCGACACAAATGCTTGAGATTGAACAAGCAAATTTACCTATAAAATGATAGATCTTATATAGTAGATTGTATTACAAGGGAGCAAAATAATATTTTTACGGCGAGGGCGCTATTTTGAATCCAGAGCGAAGTGAGGGATTCTAGAGTAGAATCCCGAGCGTAGCGAGGGATTCTTCAGTAGAATCCTGAACGTAGCGAGGGATTCAAAGTATGTCGCCCTCGCCAAAAATATTTTGCGCCCGAGTCATATACTCTACTTTTCATCCCCTTTCTATGAGAAAATAAATAGGAGACTGTGTTTATGTAATTAATGAAAATGTTCTTTATTTAAAAAAGACACGTGAAAAGTAAAAATAATTACAAATTTATAGTTACGTTTGATACACTAGCGCAATTTTCAAAAGTTATTGTACTAAGTACGTAAGTATGTACTAATTACAAGAACATAGACTTAATTCGCGCGCTTATGTTTTTTTTTAGTCTCCGCGCCGTCTATACAGCCAGTCAATACATACCAGCCGGCGGCGGCGTTCGAATTCTTTGAAAGATACATGTTCTAAATTCAAATCTCTTTTCCTCCCACTAAAAAGTTCTTACCAGAAAAGAGCTATTTTGGTCCCACTTATATAGGAACAAATCATCATTTTTCGAATAGAAGGGATGAAAAATAAATAATTTTGCACACCCGTTTGAGTAAGCATCCAGAACGCTCAGATTTTTTAATGCAACACCAATCATTGTAAACCTACCTATATCCTGCAAACAATAGTTATTTGTTATACAAGTGACCAAAATCAAATTGTGCTGCGAGTGGCGACTTTAAATCACAAACTAGCGAAGTAGTCTAGAATTGAATCACGAGCGTAGCGAGTGATTCTAATATAGACTACTGAGCACAGTGAGTGATTTAAAGGCACGAGGCAGAACAACATTTTGGTCTCGTGTAAAACATACAACTTTTCACCTCGACCAGCGAGAAAATTTTAACGTGACTTTCTTGGTAAAAAAGCTTAATTCAGGATTAGAAACTTGTTCACTTTACACTCTTTTGGAGTTATGAAACTATCTTCATCGTTGGACGCATTCATTTTTAGGGTTCCGTACCCAAAGGGTAAAAACGGGACCCTATTACTAAGGCTCCGCTTTCCGTCTGTCTGTCTGTCTGTCTATCACCAGGCTGTATCTCATGAACCGTGATAGCTAGACAGTTGAAATTTTCACAGATGATGTATTTCTGTTGCCGCTATAACAACAAATACTAAAAACAGAATAAAATAAATATTTAAGGGGGGCTCCCATACAACAAACGTGTTTTTTTGCCGTTTTTTGGTACGGAACCCTTCGTGCGCGAGTCCGACTCGCACTTGGCCAGTTTTTGTAATTTATTACAAAAATAATTCAATCAAACCTAGGCTGAAAATTTTTATTCATAGAGTCAGTAAAGTAGATTCCCGTCGGTCGTTTTGATTACATTAAGTTGTGTTTTTCTCTTATTCATTAATATTCGGTCTTATTTATTTATTTATAATCATAAAACATATAATTTATTAATAAATTTCATTAATTTTTCTTATTCCATATTTGTTTCATACATGTGACCTCATTACCTCCATACTCTTTATTTCGAATTATCAACCTTCTTTTTTAACAATTCTTATTTAAAACTTCTTGGTATATCCGTGCATTTTATTTTTTTACTTTTTAATCCGTGTATTTTTTTTTAACAAGTGTCATCCTTGTCACTTTATTTGTTTTTTCTTTATTATTTTAAAAGTTGGTGTTAGAAATTAAAAAAGCACTGCGAGTTTTTACGCGCCAAAAACACCCTTTTCGTGCTGGAGAGGTGAAAAATTATTTGATTTGATTTGAAAAGAAAAAAGATAAGGTTTGACTTTCACTGCATTATCTCGTATTATGCTATTTCCAAAACAAATTCAGATATTTCTTCAGCAGTATTCTAACAATTTTTTGTTCTTCAGATATTTTAGGATACCTACTGAAAAATATAATTACTATGATATTATCCAGTAATTGGGTATTTACATAGGACAGGCGACTTTTGCACTTTTATGTATTCTGTGACTTTAGTCAATTTGCGCTTTTTATCGACTAAATAATTAATTTCAATGAGGTGGCGATCGAAAACTTAATTTCAATGAAGTGGCGATTTGATTTTACAAACGATTGTCGATAAAAAGCGCTGATTGACTAATGTCGCCTGACAAGTTGCCTACCAAGTCGCTCCGTATATATACTCAATAAAAAATACTGTTACTGCCGTACAAGTACCTAAACGAAGAATAAGTTTATACCTAGGTAGTTTAAGCAAAAATATTGCTTAGCAATATTCCTCCTTATGTGTAACGTCTCAAAGCATCATACAGGGTAATTTATGGACCACTTTTCAAATTTTGTCAGGTCATTCTATAACAGCAGTACAATCAATCTATGAATAGAAAAAAAATCTATGTTTTTACCCCAACCTTTTCCCTACACAAATTGAAATTGTTGTCACTGTTTGCGCATCGCACGGTCTTCCCCCGCTCGCGTCCCGTGTGCGAGGGTGAGCGTGCGCGCCTAGATTTTTAGGATAGAAAAAGTGTCTGAAAACTGTGTATTTAAAAAGAAATGAAACATAATTTTCTCATATTTTTTTTTTATTATTTCCTTGACCTTATATTTGATTTTGTAAAGAGGTCGCAAAATGACCTGTATTTCTAAACAAACTTTTTGGTTATTTTAAGTATAAACTTATCCTTCGTTTATTTGTACGGTAGTTAGGCTTTGCTCATTAAGGTTTTACTTATAGAGCACTAAAAGAGTCGGGATACGAGTCTGACTCGACGCTCGTGTTCCGTCGGAGGGAGGACACGGACGGCCCCCTGTCCCCCGCCGAGAGGCGCGCGGCCTACCGCGACCTGCAGGCGGGCGGAGAGCCCCCCCTCAGGGGCTTCCGGTCACCAGCCCCACCTAGACAAGGTACTTACATAAATCATACAAGGGTTTATAGCATTAGTAAAAAAGGGAAATGGGAATCATTGGAAAATACGACACATGACATTGACAGTTAAATATTTATGTAGAAAGAATTACTACAGCATTAATCTATCATTTCATTCATTTACCTTTAATCATCTTGCTGTATAAAACATCAACACACCTCGCATTTTATCATTTGTCGAAAAGGTGTCGTTCTCTGTTACTGTCATGTATTGGACATGAATATATTTTATGCATTTTTAGATGTCTATTAATAAGAATCATTGTGTTTTTTTATTATATGTATACAATGATAACTGTCATAAACCTTTAACATTAATATGAACTATAGTTAATTGAATTATTTTAGTTAATCGATGCATGGTACGAGCTTACATTTGATTCGGTGTCGGTGATTAATCTTATTAACAAAAACAATGTACCTATTTTATTAAGTGAGAGAGATCCAGTGTTATAGGAAATCATTGCTATAGAAAATCGACATAGTATAAGAAATAAAAAAAATCAACGTAAAATGTGAGTTTAGTTAAAATTTACGTTTTCAGTTACCTACATATTTCGGTCAGGGTCGATAAATGCATACTCTATTAATACTTCGCGGCTGCCATATGTAGCGCTGGGGCAATCTCAAGGTCACATACACATGACAAACGATGACACGGTAATGACTCGTAGGTCATCTCCGCTACGATCATTTTAGTTTGTAATCACACATGCACGAGGTAAGTCTGATCTAAACCAATGCATGCTCTCCAATAACGGGTGCTGGGACTTCAGCTGGCTACATAATCAGGTAAACTGCTGCATGAAAGCAAGCCTACTCCAAAATTAAACAGACACTGATAATGTTCACTCACTATAGTTGATTTGACGGCACTTTTGTAGAAACACTTTAGAAAATCAAATGCTTTTGACAGTCACAAAATTTGCAGGAGCACAAGAGACACGTTTTTCTCACATCTAACATGGAGCTCTAAAGGAATTTACTGAAGGAAAGTTGAAATCCGCAGATGAATCGGAAATAGAATACATTCCGATATCATCGACACTGACGAAGATAAGAGTCCACAAAAAAACCCCGAAGCACCATGAAGTCATTTGCTATCCAGTTACGAGCATAGAACAAGATGCGAAATGTAAGAGAATAGCACCATCCTTCCTGAGCATCAACTTACCAAGTGAAATGATTGAAAATCCACCTGCACCACCACGAAGAATATCATCCAAAAATAGTAGAACACTTAAATTAGTAACTTCGAACAGATCTGTTTCAACTTCACCCAGAAGAGTTGCAAAACAAAGTCAATCAAATGTCGACTTTTTGAAGGATAAAATTAGCCATAAACTGACTCGTCAGAACACTCACATAATATCCAAAGGAGATTCCTCAGTAGATCCAGAAAAGAAACTGAATAAGTCACGAATAATGTCAACATCTGCTCCTCCTGACGTAAATAGAAAAAGCGTCAACATTTCATCACCACTTTCCAAAAAACTTACCGATGTAAAGTCGACTGGAACAAGTAGTTTTGGCTCTCCACGAAAAACATTATTACCAACGCAGTATACTAACTCCCCGCACAGTAAATATGGCACCTCTCAAACATCTGTAGTTATCGAAGGCGGAGCTGGAAGGAAAACACCAATAACCAATATTTTAGATAAAGTTACTTCATTAGATAAACTTTGGAGTTCGGAGAAACGAAATGAGCGTATAGACATAGCTAAAGCAAGAGCTAAGAGCATAAGATCCAGTAGCGTTGTGCCTAAAATTGTAACTAAATCGAACACAGCTGTTGGTAATGAAAAACAGTTAAGTCCAAGCGTAACTCACAAAAGTAGAGACATGATTCGCACAGCAGAAAAAGTTCATCAACTGAAAGTATCTAATATGCACACTAAATCCAACCCTAACCTTTCAACCAAAATAAAGGATTTATCTTTAAAGCCTAGTACACTTCAGAAATCGTCGCTTTCTAAATCTTCATCCAACATATTGTCATCTACAAAAAAACAAAATCAGATTAAAACTGCGGTAGTAACAAACTTGAAAAAGAAAAAGTCTTTAGAAAGTGTCATTATTCGCCCTCGTAGTGTGCCATGCCACGAATCATGCAGTATTAAAAAAGCAAAAGACGCAAAAAGTGTGAAAAAAGAATTAAAACCAAAATCTAGCAAGAAGAGCGGCAATAAATCGCCGGGTAGTTCCGAAACTGAAAGTCAATTTGGAGACAATATTTCTCATGAAAATTTCGGCTACGTTGAAAATTTGGGTAAAAACGCTATTAGTGCCAAACAAATCAAAGAAACGAGAGACGCAGTAATGTCTGACTCTTTCTTTCAACATCTTTTTCTTGGTGGTTCTTACATTCCCCACACTACCTACACATTGCTAGAACCAAATACATCAGTATTGCAAAAAGCAAAAATGTTTCAATCATATCCACAAGACTATAGAGAATCCAAATCTTTAAACACCTACCTAATTAATAGAAAACCAGTTTCACTGTCACGTTTTAAAATGTGGGATAGGTACCCAAGCCCGATACGTGCTCAAAGTCCACGATCTATCTCTTGGCCTGGGCGAATGCATGGTGAAATACGAAAGTTTGACAGTTTAACAAAAGGTGATGAGTTCGGATCAACCTCATCTTTGGCTACTATACGAAGTCGAAGTGAACCACCAATCAATAAAATCTATTTCTCACAAACTTCTCGCCCAATATCACCAACAATAGTATTTAATAAGAAAGAAAAAGTCAAAGAATCACCGAGAACTTCTTGTTCGCCGACACGTTTATATTTCTCACAGACAACCAGGTCAATTTCTCCAAAAATCGTTTACAAAAGTTCTAAACGTACTCCTGAAGTTAAAAGTCGGTCGCAATCTCCAACAAAAGTAGTTTTTAGTGATAAGGTTCGTCATGTCTCACCTACAGTAACAAAATATTTCTCAAAGTCACTAAAAAAAGAGATAAATGAAGATCTAGAAAATTCACCTTCTACTATTTATTTTTCGCAAACATCGCGCCCAGTATCCCCTAAAGTTTTAAGAACATCACATAGTAGAAGTCAATCTACTTCTCCAGTTACTATCAGGTCTCCATCTTACCGTCGTATACACAATGTTAGGTCGCAAACTAACCGCCATTTAGGAGAGTCAGTAACAACTCTTAAAAGTGTACTAAGAACCCGTAGTGCTGGCGATGCTGATAAAAAAATATTAGAAAACAACGTGCCTTCGAAGACTAGAAGTGATTCAAATCTGTATGACAATGATCCTGATTATGAAGAATATGTTCATGAATTACAAAATTCAAAGGCGAGATCAGAAAGATTTCGCGAACTTAATAGATATTATACTCTTTTAGAAAGAGTTGGTGAATTGGAAAGGGCTACAAGTAATTCTGACATACGCCACAGAAAAAAAGATGAAGAAATTATTGATTTTGACAGGTGGAAAAAAATTAGAGCAATAGAAAGAGCTGAAGACGAATTAAATAGTTTGTACTTTAAATTAAAAATGGCTCAAAATGAGAAGGACGTTTTATTTTACCCCAGAGATCTTAAAGAATTCAGATGGAATTTTGATAGAGATTGGGGATTAAGAGTAAAAGAAAAATCTGTCGAAGATCTCAAGGATCATTTCCAACAAATTCCTTTTTATGATTCAGTAGAGCTAGAGCAAACTCCATCAAAAGATACTTATAAACCTCTCTGGAGAGGAACTAGTGTTGCAGAAACGGCATTCAAAATCAACCGCAAAAATAACAATGAAGTTAATACAGGCAACAGATTAACCGTAAAACCAACTGTTACATTACAACAAGATACTTCTTTAACTGAGCTTCGTAAAAAAATTGGACTCGGTAATCGACTTTGGAGCAGTTTATCCATGGAACAAGTTAACGCATTAAAAAATCAGCTAAATGCTATTTATAGTAAAGAATTAGAATCGAAATCAAATAAAGATATTGATAAATATGCCATAGATGTGAGAGATACTAAAGAAATGGACAAACCTAGCCTCCATGTAAGGTGCAATTCGCTGGTTACACCTCAACATACATCTGAAGAAGAACCGAACAATAGGCTCAGCAAATCCGAATCCATAGCTGCTATTTCTTGTCCAATAACTTCAGTAAAAGAGCTAAAAAATAATGTAAACAAAATACAAATGTCTCTTAGTGAAAATGAAAAAAGAAAAATTTCTCAAACGCTAAGTAAGGAAATTATGGATAGAATAAATAAGTTTGACAACTCTGCACCAATGTCTCTCAAAGAAGAACTCAAGTCTTGTTCAGAGGTCAATCAAGTTGAGTCTGAAAAAAGAATTGACCAGCCCTTGTCACCAAAAAAACACTCTAGTAGTGAAACCAATTCATTAGACCAGTCCTCCGATTTTTCTAATATAGACCCTAGAAAAAGACAAACGGTGTATTCAAACGAGAAACCTGAAAGTCAATATCAATCGTCAGCGAGTGAAACGGACACTGCAAGTTCCGATGTATCAAACAAAACTGTGATTTATAGAGGACCCAGCAAAGAAGTTAAGAAAAAAGTTGAATATTTTGAATCGGTTAAAAATACGTCTGAGCCATCTAATGTTGTTTACCATGCTAGAGAGAATTCAGATGAGAAACAAAACCAAGAGCCATCATTGATTATATCGTCTGTATCCAAAGATTTTAAAGAACAAGAACCCCAGAAAAAAACTATGCCTCAATCTCAATCTTGTACAAATTTTAAAGAACTTTTCGGTGAAAGTGAGAAAAATAAGTTTTTGTCGTTACCTTCTAATCCTGAAATGTATTCAAGATCACCGTCGCCTCATTCTGAATTACAAATTGCTACCGATCGCCGAACGCCTGACACGCTACAGTGCTCGAGCGAGGAGACAGTATGGCGCAGTCGAAGCCCGTCGCCCGATCCGGAGCGTTACTGGCGCGCTTATTTAAACCTGGCGCGAGCAGGGGAGGTGCGCCGCCTCGCACGGCGTTTCGACTCACCCTCTGCCGCTGGAGCAGTTTTACGTCGACATCGTAGTGACCCGGAAATCGCTCGGAATGTCCTCCAAAAAAATTGGTCCTCATTAGAAAGATTTTCGTCACGCCGTGATAGAAACGTTTTACCTGTAGCGAGAGTGCCTCTACGACCGACCAATCGCTATATGCCCCATATTGACATAATATCAAAATTAGCGGCACTTCGTCGACGTACGACACCTAGATCTAGATCTGCTGAAGAAGCATCAGAATGTCGCTCTGGGGAAGTGGACCGCATCCGACGCAGATTCGAGGCAATGTCACTGCTCGGTCAAATATATGCGTCGGCACCGGACATGAGCGAGCTTCGCGACATCGCACCGTATTTAGCAGGACCTTGGGTGGCTCACCGTTTCCCTAAACGCAGTGATAATAATAGGTCTATTGAGGACAGTAACAAACTTGTACATGGTCGTTTATCACCTGTGAAGAGGGAAATTAAACGTCCCATTACTAAAGACTCGGTGAAACTGAGTTCTATACTGAAGAGTGATGTGTTTGCTAAGCAAGAGTTTGACCCATCGGTCCACCGGCCGGCCAGCCGCTACGAGCCGCCGCGCGCCCCGCCGCGCCCGCCGCCGGCATCCTGGCCCTACCGCCTGGCGCCCTACGTCACACCATCGCGACATCATACCGTCACATTTCAAGGTTAATCTCTAACTTTTCTCTATTTTGTAATACATATTATTATATAGGTAAATGGTACCTGATTTAAATTTGGAGTAACTTGTACATAGCGCTTTACTCGTCGAAGTTTTATTGATGCTCGTTATGTTACTCGTGCTTACTGTGCGTGTTTCTGTTGCGTGATCGCTGTTTACTGAAATTGCAAACCTTTATGTTTCAAAACTTTTTTATCTTTTCTAATTATGTATACAAATTTTGTGATTTGAAAATCATAACGTTTTTCAATATTACTTTGACTTTTTGTGCAGCATTGTTTTTCGGTCTTTTATTGCATTTTGTTATTGTACTCTAATAGACATCGAGTCTGCACCGGAGCCTCCACGCCGAACGCCGTCCGGGAGCTATTCAGATACAGGCAAGTATATTTATTTATTTATTTATATTTAAGAAACACAAGTTCACAAATGGTATCATTTTTATTTCTATTCACGATCATACATAAGTATCTAATAAAAAATCACACCGCATTTCAATTGACAGACAGTTTTTACTTTCCTTCCGCACGCCCGTTGGATAACATGAGAGTTACCACACGCCCCTTGCAATTACGTCTGTATTATCTATGCGAATAAAAACGAAACAATGGCCTTTGTTCGAAATAATCGGGCTTCTTAATTTATTCTTCTGACCGCTGCTGCCGTCGACATACGCGGTTTTGACTTAGGCCGATATAAAAAAAAGAAATATCTTAAACATTAGCTCATCTCATCACTTAATACAAAATGAAGCACTTAAAGTTCACATTAGAGTTCAATGTAATGTTTATATCTGATTGTTTTTATCTCCTAAGTCAAGATTTGCGTCAGTCGCTTTGATTGGTTCACCAAAGTTGTCGGTTCAGTTTTTTATGTAGTAAATTGCGCGAGTTATTTCTTACGAGCGCGCTCTTTTGTCATTATTCGAGTCACCTACTTGAGCGATACGTACCTAGTGATAAAGAACATACTTCCAATAAAATAATATCGTGTAGTGTGTTATCTGTTACCGGCTATTCTGTGATAAATAGTGTTATCTAGAATGTGGTATTCAGTTTAGTGCAAATCCTTCACTGGACCAAGTGTGTTTAAAAAGTGATGTAACGCTGAAAATAAAGTGCTCTTCAAAATGAACGGTGAAGAAAATCATATTGGTGTCATCAATGTTATACGGAAAAGTTGTATCTTAGATAAATCAGACGCTTCATATGAAGATGACGGCTTCTTCAGTGACGTTCCCGCTCGTCGTTCTGGATCCTTATCAAGATCTATGCACGCACTGAACAAATATGTCAAAAAGAATTTGTTTTACGACCAAACTGAAGATTACGACGATGATAAAGCGTATTTCTCAAAAGAAAACAGCCCAAACGAATCTATTTCAAAATACGATTCAGATAGCGTAAGAAGTAATGAGTCTTCTGTAGAAAAGAGAAAATATTCGAATGTTGCTAATGATGTTAATTTAGATACTTCACTTAATGATTCGGAAAGTGGAATAGCAAGTACAACAACATTAACTGACGATTACAAAATTAAATCGCTACTGTTATTAGGAAATTCGAACAAAGTTGATCTCCCTGCTTTTGAAAATGAAAAAGCGAGAAATAGTACACCTAAACAGAATTTGTCATCGTCTCTTGCCGAATTATCGATTAGAGATGAGCGTGAACAAATAGTTTGTACAGACAATGTGGTATATCGAGAGAAATATAACAATGGGAAAAATAATGAAAATCGTCACACAGTGCATGACTTGGACTGGGCGAACAGAACGGTCATATATCCGGATGTTTATGCTCCACTTCCGTATAGTAAGTACCTACTTGTTAAACTTTTAGGTACCTGCATTACTAATTTGTTGAAAAACCAACCTACTTGAAAAAAAAAACGCTGTATTTGTGATGGTGTACATTTAATTGATTGAAGATTTTCTTTCGTAGCAAGTTCGTAACCATTTGTTTCATTAAACTATTAATTACACCATAGTGTATCTAACAACATAATATTTTCATATTTACGCTATGATTAGGTTACATATATCTTCGAGTGAAAAAATTAAAAAACAAAAGAAGATTTTCACGGATTGAATTTCACTTGCTCTGTGCGTTTTGATTTTTATTCAGATTTTTTAGCAAAGTGAAAATAATTTCGTCACGATTGCTTTGTTAATACCTACACGATAAAAATAATTGAAATTTTTTATTTGATAAAAGATCATAAGAATTGGCTAATTACAATTTAGGTTTTTAGCTAAATATAAACAGTTTTAAATAATCTAAATAGGGATAGAACTTTAAGATTTTTGAAAAAGATATTTAAGTTTCCGATTTTGTATTTAAAATACATTTCTTCATAAAAAAACTAATATTGTTGTTCCTCAAAATGTGGAGAACAATTTGGGGTAAATAACAGTTTATTTTTATTTTTATTTTCTCATTATATTTTAGATAATCTTTTCGCTTTATGTTTTTTATTAATTCCTCCCTGAAAATAATAGCCGAATTTTCTTAATTGACATAAAATAACGAGATGCCACTTTGTCTTAAAAAGATATAATGCAGAATATGCATTATTCTGGAAAAACTCAGTGTCTTAGGAGGGAGGTACTGATGCAGTAATTAGACGGTGGAGATCGCCGACGAAAGTTGTGTGCATTTCGATAGTGGTGGCCGCGACGGCTGCGCTTGCGACGGTCCGCGGCGCGCGTTCTTGTACAGTTTGTGCTTGTGAGTGACAACCATGGGTATACTGAAGCAGATTAAAAGGATGACGGTTCACGGTTAGTTTTGGATTAAAATTAGGTTTTGTGTTTTTCGTGTTTAGTTTTTTTTTGGAAATTTTATAATAATCGTTAAGATTTTTGTTTCTATTTAACTGTTTCATTAAAATTATGTGCAAAACTTACTTTTATTATATTTAAAGATTGTGTAAAAAAATAGTTTTGAACCATTATACAAGGTGTTACAAAACAACCTCTAATGCCAATTATGGTAGATAGGGAACATCAAACTGAAGAACTTTTACTATGGGGTCAACTCTGAAATCGCGAAAAAGTCAGCTGTTTCATACATTTTGATATTTTATTATTTATTTATTAATTTTTGTATGAAACTTAATACGGTTCAGTTTGAAGCAGTTACTGTTAATAGTCTATATCCATATCCTTACTAATATTATAAATGCGAAAGTCCGTTTGTTTGTTTGTTGGTTACGCCTTCACGTCGTAACTACTGAACCGATCATGATGAAATTTTGCATACACGTTGTCAGGGGTGCATAAAAGGACATAGGGTACCTTTCATCCAGAAAAAACGTACAGCTCCCTAGGGATAGCAAAAAAAAACTATCCACGCAGACGAAGTCGCGGGCGGCCGCTAATCTACCATATTCGGCATTAGGGGTTTTTTGTAACACGTTGTATATGTAATTGTTTATAAAAATAGAAAGATATTATTCTTGAAAAACTTAATAGTTTCTTATTTACTTACTCATTTATATTTTAATACAAATTAAGTCTAGAGAGTCATTTTTTTAATACGTTGTTATTACTCAGTAATCGAGTAGAAGTTGACGAAGGCTACTCTAGAATCTGAAGTATTTTCTTAAATTGCAATTACGGTTAAATTAGTCGAAGGTTCGAAATCTCGTCCAAGAATTTTGATTCCATTAGCCACGCTACGGTTGAATGGTACTTAAAGTTATGAAACGTTAAGGAAGGTCGCACAGAACTGTAATCAAATAACCTAGCACATTGCCCAATCTTCATCTCAATGTTATTAAATATCCAATCTGTAATTATATATTAAGTACTTGTATTAAATTACTTTAAGCTTCGGTTACTCTCAATCTCGATACTTCCTTATTGCAAAAGTTTTGGCTTTAGTAACGTAGCAAAGCGAAGTTATTTTCAAAGGCCTTTAGGTAAGATAAAATTATACCATGACTCACGATTGTTTGGCCAACAATTTGAGATGTTATCGTAAACCAATTTCCGCCTATTATCATTTTTTTAACAAGCTGTACGAGAAATATTGTCTAATATTATCTATAAGTAATTATTTTTTCTTGAGTATTGAGCATTATCTAAGTGAAGTTGATCTGTAAACACCACAGAAAACAGAAATTTGACACGACAAAAAAAGATGTAGTTTTTATAGTTCTAGCGAAAGTGATTTCCACTCTTTTTTTTTTATTTTACTATGCTACGTGACTGAACCTGTGACACAACCGTGACTTATCAGTTTTTTGAAACCTCTAACTGTGCCATCCGTCAGATACCTTTAAGCAAAGTACGACATTAACTAAAACTAGGTTTAGCCGCACTTCGGGTAGTAGCTGTAACACATACATAAAATCCTCTGATATCATCATCATCCCCCTACCCTTATCCCAATTTATTTGGGGTCGGTGCATTGCGTCTTTTTCTTCCATTCCTTCCTGTCACTCGTCATCTCATCCACTCCCTTCACATTCATATCATTTCGCACACAATCCATCCATCTTTTCTGCGGTCTTCCTCTTACTTTCCAGCCCTCAACATCCATATCCATCCATTACCCTTCTAGTAACATATTGCCCTTCAACCTTTCTCATAACATGCCCAAACCAAGCTAGATGATTTCTCTGACATACTCATTCCTTATTTTATCCATTCGCGTCACACCACACATCCACCTCAACATTTTCATCTCTGCTACATGTAATTTCCTTTCATCCATCTTCTTCACAGCCCAACATTCTGATCCATACATGACTACTGGTCTTATTACGGACTTATAAATTTTGTCCTTTAACTTAAGTGGCATCCGCGGGTCACATGATATATCATAAAAATTAAGGCTTTTGTTTAATTTATTTAAAGGTTTCTCTATGTATTTTATCAAAGAATGGTGTAGAAAACTATCAATGAATAAGTAGTTAGAAATTTGGTTTCCGGTAAAATTATTTAGTAAAATCATTATAATAAACTTTAAATTTAAATAATCACTAAAACTTTACTTTCTTATTGTTAATTAATTCTACAAGTTACGTGTGCGCAATCAAAAGAATGCAATTCAACGTTATTTGGCGCATACCGGCCTCAAAGTCTAAAGAATTTTGTCGTTTGAGAATGCTTAGTTACGCTTAGAAATTCGACGTCCGACTTTTACTATTGCACGCATACAAAACCTCGAAATGGTAAAGAAAAACAGTGTCATTTGTAATCTTATCTCTTTGGAGTCGAAACAAGGCGGGTCGTAAGCACGTGCTCGGAATCGCTTATTGCTGAGAAAGTGGTTGTGACAACTTGAAGGCTTCGAGGGTTTTCGATTTCATCTCTTAGCTGGAAACTTATAGACCTTGAACGAAAGTGAAGTTATTGAAACAAGTTTACGAAAAAATTGATGAGTTTTTCATAAAGGTTATGTAGTTATTGTTAGTTAATTTTATTATTTCTCTATTTCTTCTTCGTTTATGAAACGATTTGTTTGTTTTTATTATAACAGCTATCATAAACACTTTCTATTGAACAAATTGATTCCATGCAAAAAAAGTTTACTTTACCATTCTTATAAAGTCCTAAAGAAATGTAATGTATAGGTTTTACTTATGTCGTTGTGCCATGCCGCTCTAGCAAAAACGGGCAGTTAACAATAAAGTGACGTGTGAACTCAAACAGCCATTTATGTGCCTAGGTATAATATATTTTGTAAGATTTTTATTTATTTATAAATTTTGTACACACACAATTTTTTAACAGAAAAAAAGTGCACAGAAGTGTAGTAAAGACACCGTTTATTTCATTTTCGCTTTTATTTTATTTTCATACTGTATGGCAAACATACATATACATAACCTATATGTATGTTTGCCTTTAAAACCGTACGTAATACTTCCGCTCACACAAAATGAATTCACCAAAACCGGTTGCGCCAGTCATGAGTTACGTGTCATCACATAATCGAGTATCGCCGATGGCCACTGTTACGCCATCTCGCTGCCAACACCATCGTTTCCACCATCTTACACTTTCCCCTCTCTAAACCCAAGTCACGCCTTATAAGAAACAAGCAATTAAGATCCCAAAAACATTGTGAAAGTTTCAAAGTAATTATATTATTACGTGTTTTTGAAGAAATACTTAGACCAATTTGGGTTAATATAATAAATTATAACAATCCGGAAGAATGTATACTTTGCACGTAATTTACAAACTGCTCGTTTAGTTTACGATATCCGGTTTTTATAAGATAAGATCTATGTTACTTAATTTCCTTTGTCTAACTTTTATTTAGTTTTATGTTTATATGGCAGCTAAATTATAGTTCAATGTATCAAAATAGTGCTCTTACTTTATAGATATTCCAATCCGATTCCTAGACTGACATTAAAAACGCGTAGAATCCATGTTTGTCTTCTTCGAAATAACTGTTATAGCATTTTATTTGATATGTTGTGTTATCATTACTATTACGAATTAAAAAGATATTGCACACTTTATTTTTACTATAAGTCATTTCTTATTTATTATTTACTGCAATCATATCTTAAGCAGATATCACACTATCTTCTTCAAACTAAACTAAAATTGGATTTCAATTTTCTATAAGTATCGGATCTCTACAAATTGGAAAATATAAGTGTTATATTTATCAAGCGTCGTAAACTCTAGCCTTAGTTATTACACAAAAAAACACGTAAATCGGACGATGTTCGTTGGTCGATTAACTTGATTTTGAACTTTATACACGAGTTACTATGTCACGTAGTGGGACGAACATCGTACGCTTATCGCGATGCTTTTTTGTGATAGGCCCTCTGCTTATCATTGTCTCTATAATTAACTACCCCTAACTCCTCAGAATCCCCACGGCGCTACCTGGAGAGCGATGTGAACATCCACTACCGGTGCCCGGTGCGGCACGACCCCTTGCCTCTAGTCCCCGAGAGGGAACTAGCGCGCCAGCAAGCAGAACATATGAAGAAGCTGTATAGAGAACAAAGAAGAAACAAGTATTTACAGGTAACTACGTCATCATTTGTGTACCTTCTCATAGATAGAGTAAAGACGGGCACACTAGCCGTAGCCTCTGTACACAGACCATACAACAAGTACATAATGTCTGTGCCTCTGTAGAACGACAAAGATTGAAATCAAGAAGCTTATGAGGGAGGTATAAGCTTCTTGATTGAAATGCGTTTTTTCTACGTCGAAATGTCAGAAATGACATCCCGTTTAAGATCAAACCATTCAAACCATCTGTCAAGTTGTCATTAATTTCATTCGGCGTAATAGATATTTCTTTTGTCGGTTTTGTCGTACTACGCCTGCAGGACAGAAGACAGAGAACTTTTGCATCATTCCTAGAATGTCATACGGTCCAATGATGAGTATGAATAAAAGAAACGATAGGGATAAAAGTTACCTACAGGTAGGAAGGAACATTAAATAAAATGTAATGTTTACCACAGAATAAAAATACTCTGCCATAGCTATGTCAAAAAAGGTCTTACAGTGAACTTGAAGGATTACAATATCATCATCATCCTCCTACCCTCATCCCAATTTATTTGGGGTCGGTGCATTGCGTCCTTTTCTTCCATTCCTTCCTGTTACTCGTCATCACCTCATCCACTACCTTCACATTCATATCATTCCGCACACAATCCAGCCATCTTTTCTGCGGTCTTCCTCTTACTTTCCAGCCCTCAACATCCATATCCATTACTCTTCTAGTAACATGCCTTTCATTGAAGGATTACAATAATAATGATGAAATAAAAAAAAATAAGGCAGATCAAACTTTCAGGTGCGTTGTAAAGTTAAATAATTAATAGTGACCTTTCTTTGTCATTATGCCCAATATGGCACTGATGCAGATGCGCTAGTTGATCGACAGCAGGTGAATTCTATTGTTAGCAAATGGTGGTATAAATAAATATTTATGTGTATGTAGTAGAGATCACCTTTAGAACTTCTTGCTCATGCTTGGGATACTTTTTGCCTTTCGACTTATGCAGAAAATTTAAATAAAAATATATATTACTTTTAAGTAATAACTGCAATGTATGTTTTGATCTCTATCATAACGTTGTTGATGGGAAAGTTATTCAGATACCTACTGTTTGTGGAAGAAAATTTTTCAAAGAAGTTGATTACCTAACATTCTACCAGTTTCCTAGTTGTTTTTAAAATCTATTCGTACGGTCATACCCATCTAGATAACCCATGACATGGGTGGATAAATCAGGCGATAATACATATCAATGTTGACATAACATTAGTTAGCGTGGGTAATGGATTCATGTTGAAATGGACGTCACTTCAATAATAAGCAAAGTACTTACCTATTTACCAAACACATTACATCAACGACGTGACTACTTAAAACTTTACTATAATAACCAGCCAACGTAATTCCCTTTTCATTACCTATAGACAAATAGATTTTGACTTGTAGAAAGTGTTCATCTCAACCAACACCTCTTTAACCAAAGATTATTGTTAACAGCGCAGCGAAAATTTTTCTATGTCTATGTTGTTAACATATTTCTGGTGCTCAATATCGATTAATGAGAAAAACGACTGATCGCAATATCGAATGCGATTAGCGTGTCAGTCAAACAGCAATTGTTTAATCTAGTTAAACAGAGGCAGCACGCGAGTGCAGTTTGATCAATACCACACGATCGCTGTCCCACGGCTGGTCTATTAGCTATTGTTGTATTGGCAACAACCTTGCCGCATGTCGCACATTTTAATTGACATTATTTTGTAATTGTAACGAACGAACTCGTCGCAAAAAACACTTACACGTTCATCTTTAGTAATTGAAAATAATTGCAATTATTCAGTAAGTTTCTTTCAGTAGAAATAAAATTGTTTCTTTCCTTGGATTTTACTTTTGGTTCTCTTGACACAGCTGTAAATTTGACATTTAGTATTGTTACATTTCAGTTACTTACCTATTCTCATTATTTTATATTATTGTGTAATTTTTAGACATCAGCTTATTAGTTTTTACATTCAAACTGAATAAATTTGGGATAGTTATATATAACGTGATTATAAATTTCTAAAAGTTTTACTACTTACTACACTACGATACGACACATTAGATTTTTTCCGTTGATAGGTATGCATTCCAAGTTTAATGCTAGTAAAGAGATTAGGTTGAGGTTAGAACGCAGTAACATTATCTAGGTACGTATCTGCGGTTTGCCGCCATGGCATACGATCAGTTATTCTCCATTTTCGTTTCAGTATTTACGTAAACAAATCGGTGCTCACGACAGACAGTCACGTAATATTGTGTGAATACTGTGAATAAGGTATTTCGGCATCCGCTCGCAATTGTTTATGATCGGTGTGCTTATACTTAGTTACACTTTCAAATTTTTATTTGGTGTGTACCTCAACATTTTGCAATACTGTGATCTTTTGTATTTGAACTAATTGAAAAAATCGATACATGTAAAGTGTCTATCGAAAAGATAAATTTTATCTGCGCAAACACGCGATAATGTCACTTTCCGGATGCGTAACACGTTCCACTTATGTTGTTTGAGTCGGAAAATTTCTCCGATTGGAGATTTTCACTTGCTGTTTTCACCTCGCTCGGCGGAGGTGAAATTACCCGCAAATTAACAAGCAGTGAGCCCGCAAGCCACCAAGCCCTATGAGAGAAATCTTAGTTTATTAACGATTGTAAAACCAGTCGTTTTATAGCGGAAATTGTAAGAAATTAATCACGTCTCCAATATACCGTAGCTTAATGCTTAGCTAATAAGTTAATTAATTTAAAAAAATCAAGGAACTTTAAATGTAGCTCTATCTTAGTTTCGAATAAATAATACCGTTTTTAGCTGATTGAATACCTATTGCCATTCAATTATACTTAATAATATTGTGAATTAATAAGGTTACCCGCTGAACTTGTTCTTGCTACGGCGTTAACCTATAAAAAAATCGTAACCAGAACGCTATGAATAATAGATTATCAAATTCCGATTCATATGATATATGACTGTAGTGACCGGACTAACGAAACACATCACAAACGCGGACCAATAAAAAATGCGTAAACCAACGACCTTGCTCTCGCGCATAACTCGTGAATCGTGAATAACAAACACAAAAGTCCGTTAACAAAATAGCCGGTAAATTACACACTTCCTTCGCTGTCACTGGACGTGATTGTCAACCGAATTGAAACTTTATTAACAGTAAAATAGGGTGCAGGTAGTAGTGAAGAAAGTGATGGAGCACTGTGTGAAGGTGTGTTTACGAGCGGCATAACTAAAATGCCTACATTCGTGGACGCGTGCGCGAACGATCATGATAGAATTGTGTTAGTGCGTGAATATGCTGTGCGATTCCATAGAAATGTATTGAATCACCAATGAATGGTTAGAAATCTGTGAAAGCTATCGTTACTTTTGCATAAGACGTCACTTACGATTCACCTGAAGTTTCTTTAAGAAAATAAGATTTGTGTTTATATACGTAAGTTAAGCCATTTGGTTAAACTTACAAGATGTTTAAACATTTTTGTAAATTATTTTCAAAATTACAGGAAAATGAAATACATCCTGCTGACGTAGATGCATTTGAAGCGTCAATAAAGGTGATATTTGAAAGACGTGTGACTGACGATATCGAGTCTAATATGTTTGGTTTTTCATCATCTTCATTGTACTTATACAAATCACTATCTGTAATACCATGCTAATAACATTTCAGCTCGAAACCATGACAATAACGTGCGTAATACAAGTTTTAATGCCAAGTATTAAATAATTAAATTAATAGATATTTTATACATGCTGTAGGTATTTTTGGCTTCAATTTTTTTTTAACTAATGTGTTACAGACTTTACAATCGTAATACTTACTTACAGTATTTACTTATCAGACTCGCATGGTATTTAAATTATTGCCTTATCAATAAACAAATGATAACAAAAAACTGTTTACATTTTCATTTGTTTATCATTAACAAAATGACGTTTTTTTTATAGGAACTCCAAGATATGCAAAATAGACGTCACCAAGACAACTTTACCCCATCACAGAAGAATATTTTACCCTTGAACCGGTATGATGAAGCTGAGCGGGTGGTCGCGAGAGCTCTATACGCCTTCAATGGACAGACGAATAGGGAGCTAAGCTTCAGGAAAGGGGACATCATACACGTGAGGAGACAGATCGATGCCAATTGGTACGAAGGAGAAGTACATGGGAGAATAGGACTGTTCCCTTACAACTATGTTGAGGTACGTATTTTTGATTATGTCAATATTAATGGTAGAGGCAAAGAAAAGTTTTGTTTTCCGATAGTTTAGTACCTATCTACTCAAACTGTCATTTTTAGTTTAATTGATCTGAAAACATGCAAAAGTAAGTGTAGACTTAAATTGTATTGCCAGTAAAAAAAATCCAACTTCTGAAAGAATTCTAATTTTTAGTTTATTTGAACTGAAAACATGCAAAAGTAAGTGGAGAATCAAATGGCATTACTTACCTTAAAAAAAAGATAACACGAAATAAACCCTTTTGTAAAGACATTCCTCATTTATAACCTGTAGATTTTACTACTTGTATTCAATATACAAAATAAGTACTTACATGACATTTTAATCGCAAAAAACTGTATTTTATTAGCATTTACCTTTTGCAACAATTGTAACGTAGATATCATATCTTTGTTAAATATTATATAATAATTATTGTACTTACGTCTAGGAAAACTTTCTGCAACAATAACAGAATTTTGTTACGTAAAGCCAAAATTAAATAATTTTGGCTTTAAGTTATAAACGGAAAATTATAAAATAATTTAACGAAGCCTTTTTTGAATAAAGTATAGCTTGCATAATTTACTTACACGTATTTTACCTATTTTTTTGTTCCTTACGTTTTTTTCTCAAGTAAGTAAGTATTTTTTTATCGTTTTCCAGATAATGAAAGGCGAAGTTGCACACTCCCCCAAAAAGCCACCAGTGATAGAAGGCAGAGCGCGCGCGAAGTTTGACTTCATCGCTCAGACGAACTTGGAGCTGCCCCTGAAAAAGGGGGAGGTGGTGGTCCTCACCAGGAGGATCGACCAGAACTGGTGGGAGGGGCGGAACGGGATCAAGACGGGCATCTTCCCGGACAGCTACGTCACCATCCTGCAGGAGCCGAGCCAGAGCAAGCCAGGTCAGATTTCAAAGCATTTGTTTCAAGGATTGTTTCAGGCATATTGCAAATTGATTAGAAACCATAAATATAAGGGTGGGTACTCACTTAGGTTCGCGAATCTCCGCGCTCCGCGAACCTGAAACAGTGCGCCATAGCAAACATTTTATTTTCACTTTGGCTATAGTGTGTACGTGTGCAAACCAGGTTCACAATTTCACATAGGTGTTCGGACACGTATACATTATGGCGCACTGTTTCAGCAGATAATCAAAATTTTTGGTGCAGGTTCGCGGAGCGCGGAGGTTCGCGAACCTAAGTGGGTTCCCAATGAACTGTAACCTCACAGAACATGATTTCACCGAGCAAGCGGTAAAAATACAACGATATTTTGCGAACTATTGGTGTTTTGTTAGATAAAATTGTGTGTTTTTTTGAAATAACTCATGCTTTATCAAGTTTCAAAATATACAATTTAATTAAAAGCTTCTAGGGTGTTTGGTAATAGAGTTATAAATCCGAATATAGTAGATAGGGTACCATTCATACTTACAACCCTGAAAAATTATTATAAACCCTGGAAATCACCACTTTTTTCGATTTTCTTCATAATAAACTGTACAGTGGCAACCTTACACCAAAATTGTGTTTTGCTTTTGTCCAATAATGGGATAGATTATCAAAAACAACAGTCAATTTGCGTCTAGGATTGTCACTTTTCAGATTTCCATACAAATAAAATACAAAATTTCGCAGCCACGTGGTAACCATAACCACCACTTCAGGGTATAATAATTTCGTGGTTGCATGCATATGGTACCCTATACCTACCATATTCGGCTTTATAAACACTATACACTACAGCTTTTGTAACTGTGGTAAAAGTAACATCATAATATCAAATCAAGGGAACTTTCCCAACTGTACTTGTGGGTAAACTATTTTGAATATCTTTTACTATGACATCTAAATCAAGGTTCTCGAAAAAAGTCTATATACTAACTAATGAATAATGTAATATAATACAAATGACAATCGTTACTTCTAATTGATCGATTCAATCTGTAGTACTTGTCGTGCGTGAAATTGGTGGAACACGACGTCAATGGCCACTAAATATTAGTTACGTCTAAACAATTAACTAAGTGGAAGTTATTACTGCAGTTTTTCATATGTGACGAGAAATACATACTTACCTGTTTATAGCAACAATTTACTTTTGCTTGGCTACTTCTATAGCTTTTGACGATTTATGGTTTTCGTAAGGGTTAATTGATTTACCTAAGTTTGAAATATTATCAACACAAAAGTATATTTTTTTAGTATTGTAGTTAAACAGGGTGTTACAAAACTACCCACAATGCCGAATATGGTAGATAGGAACCATCAAACTGAACAACTTTTACAATGGGACCATCTTTGAAATCGCAAAAAAACAGCTGTTTCATACATTTTGATATTTTCGTTATATTTTTTTGTATGAAACAGCTGTTTTTTTTTTTGCGATTTCAGAGTTGGTCCATTGGTAAAAGTAGTTCAGTTTGATAGACCCTGTCTACCGGCATTGCAGGTTGTTTTATAACAGCCTGTATAATCTGCATATTAAATTTGTCAATTTGAACCATTTTAGGACTAAAGTAGACAACCGTGTAACTCGTATCGTATCGACGTGACGACATTTTATTTATTTCAAAATTTCTAAAACAATAGATGTATGAGCTATTAACTTCGATCAAGAATCGAAGGCTATTAAGAATAGGCATGACGAATGATTTTGAAATCCTCATCCGTAATGTAGGTACCTACGTCTACTATTTACGAAAAAAACTTTATTTCGGTAATAAACTAGAGTTTAACAAATAGTACGAGCGGCGACCGTAAGATTGCCTACGTCATCTGATACCAAGATCAAACCCATGAAGAATGATCAGAAAAGTGATGCTTAGCTTAGATCAATCAGTCTGCCAAAGCTGAATTGGCCGGAACTATAAAAGAACGGGCCACTTCCGGTAGAAAAATATAGGGGTCACTTACGTCATTTGATACCGAAATAAGACTAATGGCATCAGTTACCCGCTCATTGGTAAAGACAAAAAACGTAGTCTGCCAGTTCTTATATGGCCGGAAGTACTTGACAGACGGACTCAAAGGGGTCGAATTGGACCCCTTCGCCTACGTCATCTGATACCACGATGAAACTGATTGATCTAAGCTAAGCATCACTTTTCTGATCATTCTCCATGGGTTTGATCGTGGTATCAGATGACGTAGGCAATCTTACGGTCGCGCCTCGTACTAAAAGTTCAAAGCCATTTTTAAATATTTTTTCAATAGCGCGCGAAAAAAGCTCACCAGGTGTCATGGCGCCGCTCTGACGTCACGCCTAGGTAAACAATGAAACATTGACGTTCGGTTGTCACAACTTTCGAGCGGCCCAGTGACACTAGTGACAGTGAAGTTTGTTTACCTAGGCGTGACGTCATGCGCTGTGACTGGTGTTTCAGACAATATGGCCGATTGCAGTATTTTAATCGTTTAATTTATTAAAAATCTAGTTAATCTCAGATGTCTTCATAAAACTAAATCAGTGTATTAAATCCTTTTAATGTCTATTATCCCCTAAAATTATTAAATCTTTGATTATTTGATACTGTCGTCACGCCTATTATTCCACTTGTCCATTCCAGAACCCCAACCAATCCTGAATACAGAGAAGCCAGTCGCCTCCCCCGCTGCGCACGGTCTTCTTAACGGTACTGCCAAGAGGAGCATGGGCGCGCACAGCTACATGCCGCAGCCAAACAGCCCCGCCCTCTCCAACGCACCACCCGCCACGCAACCGCTGCCAGGTGACAAACTGAACTTTATTCACTTGACATAAGGTTCATAATCAGCAGTCGTCATCCCACGAAGGACCAAAATAAAGAGGAGCATGGGCACGCACAGCTCATGCCGCAGCCAAACAGCCCCGCCCTCTCCAACGCACCACCCGCCACGCAACCGTTGCCGGGTGAGAAACTGACCTTTAATTACTTGACATAAGGTTCATAATCAGCAGTAGTCATCACACGAAGGACCAACTTAAAGAAGAGCATGGGCGCACACAGCTACATGCCGCAGCCAAACAACCCGCCTTCTCAAACGCACCGCCCATCACGCAACCGCTGCCAGGTGAGAACGTAACCTTTATTCACGTGATATAAGGTTCATAATCAGCAGTCGTCATCACACGAAGGACCAAAACAAATGACAATAGGTGTCTCATTGACCTTGCCTTGATGGGTTAATATGGACCCTTATTAACACATACTTAAGTGCCTAGTTCCAAATCACGCCAACAGCACTGTTAGCGTATAATCCATTAAATTAAGTAGGTACGCAAATACCCTATTTGTGTAATATTTTGTGACTTTTTAATTTGGTCAGATTCGCGCTAACAGCGCTGTAAGCGTGATTCGGAACGCGAGGAAGGTCTACTCAAACCTGAGCGGTATCTGCTACCGCCGTGGGTAGCGGTAATATCCGAGCGATATCCCGCGCGGTAATTTGTATGACATTTTCGCTGCTATTGTGAAACCGGAACCTCATACCGGATGGGTACGCGATACGTACCGCGTGCTCGGAGAAACATTTACTCCCCTCGCGGACGCACCCCGCGCCGCCCACTTGCAGCGCTCGCGTGGCGCCAATATACCGCTTCTGCCTCCAGTAGCGGTATAATTTCGCTATGGTTTCAACAGCGCGTTATCCGCATACCCATTAGAAGAAAGAAAGAAAGAAAAACATTTATTGGTCTCTGCACCTTAAAACTTAACAAACATTAAACGATTAAACAACAAACACGTAAAGAAAAAAAAAAGAAAGGAAACAATAATTACAAAGAGATAGGTGCGAGGGCCAAAGGGAAGCTGCCTCAGCTGTGCTTCTGCGACATTGCGTAGAATGCCACAGAAACGCTGATTTTCAGACAGCTCCCTAGGTAAGGTGGTGACTTTTAGGGAATAATAATATGAATAAACAAATAAATACATATGCCAACATTTAAAAGAAAGGAGTCCGTGATTTTAGGAAGGAGAAAAGGAAAAAGAGAAAAAAGAAAAATTTTGATTAGTCTGTGGTTTTATTAGGATATCGTTACCGCCACCCATAGAGGATACCGTTGAGAATTAAATAGGCCTTTATCGTTCATCAAAAGATAATTTAAACTCTCTGAATCACTTTCAATTAAGTAGTTTTCAAAATAAGCACTTAACCAATGAAAAATCTTAAATTACACAATACAGTTTCTTGAAACAAAATATTTGTGGATAAAATAAACCTAGTCTTGTCTTTTACGTTGTAATATTTGGCTACAGGTTACGTAGCGAAACCTGCGCAGGCGACGCTGACGCCGTCGGAGCGCGGCTACGGGCCGCCCAGCACGCCCGGCGTCGACCTCAATAACTCCGAACCTTTGTACGTCGACACCAATGCCGAGGCTGTGCCGTAAGTATTACCACAGAATACAGTACCAATAGTACTAGCGTATAGAAGTTGCACTCCGCAAAATCGTACACAATAAAGTGCAATTCAGGTCGCACAGCGCTCTCTTCGCTCCAAAACATTCACTTAGTAGTTGCCTCTGTTTCTATAGCGTAGCTCTTATCTTTACTGGCGTATGAAATTAGTCCTCTCAGAGAACGCCGAGCGTTTCATACTCATGCACGGAGTGACAGACCCTTGGTATTACATATTTGGTCTGCAATAAATATAATTTTGCACTATTACCAAATCAATATTACTCCTTTGAGCACCAAAGGTTGAAACTCACAGCTCAAAATCGCTAGAGATTAAGTAAAATACTAGTTTAGTAAAATACTAGTTTCTTGCATGTACAGTCGTGGAGGGCGCCCGTCGCCCCGCTCTGCTACTAAGTATATGATATGGCTAAAATTACTGACTTGAGTAGGTGTCGTGGTCTGTTGCGCTAGCTCAGAGAGTAAAATTGCTATCTGGCTTTTGTACATAGCACTGTAGCGGGAATACGTGATGCTATGGTGCCCTGCGCGTCGTCTTAGCTTTTGGGTAGTGGCTCCTAATTGGACGCGCTTCTGGATGAGCGTGCCGACGGATGCGCACGCGTGCCGACTTGCACCGGTTGGGGTGAATCGTACATAACGCGCGTGTGGGCGGGGTATAATAAAAGTTACAAAAGAAAACCGTTCAAAGCTTTTTTTTTAAAGTGACAGAGCGGTAACCTCTGCGGTTGTATACAAATATAATAACCCTAGCGATTATCATCATGACCTAAAATAATTACTGTTGTTATCCATAATAAATTCACTACTTATGTCTGCTTTTATTCAGGTACCGTGCGATGTACAAGTACAGGCCGCAGAACCCCGACGAGCTGGAATTAAGCGAGGGCGACACCGTGTACGTGTTGGAGAAGTGCGACGACGGCTGGTACGTGGGCTCCAGCCAGCGCACCGGCCGCTTCGGCACCTTCCCCGGTAACATAACATATATTACCAAAGATCTCGGCCTCTTTAGATTGATCTTTAGTATATTTTCTTCTAAATTCTAAATTGCCAAAACATGATATTTTTTTCTGATTCACAAATCGTCCACCAGTCGGCGCACTACCACTGACTTGGCGCTAGTGTAGATGTAGACCTGTCATTTTGTTGTTTTCTATGTATTTGCTATCAATTTTTGGATGTTGGAAGCGATTTTTCGTAAATATCAATTTTTCTTCCAACACACATTTTGGTTTCCTTCAATTTTTAATTCGTTTACTGTCTGACTTCCATAACAATTACTTATTGTATCAACCATTTTAGATATAATTTAAATAAAATGGAAAAATCGGGGATAAATGCCCATTCAAAGGTCTCCAGCAGTAGTAGCGCCACCAAGCGGGATACATTTTGTAACAACCCGCCATTGCCAATAAAATATCATCAGGACTGGACGTGGTCTTTTCCTTTGTAGTACTCGATCCCCAACAACAGTAAAGCAGGTTAGCTTGCTCTTGGCATTCACCCCATCGATAGTAGAATCCTTCAATTCAAAGATTGAAGAGCATTGCACCCGGAATACTCAACCACTGACGAAATAGCTTACAACTTACCAAATTCTACAAGAATTTATGTACAACTAGCTTTTGCCCGCAACTTCGTTCGCGTGATTAAGGTAGATGTGCATTTATTTTGAAAGTCACGGATTACCAATAGACCTAGGTATTTATCAGTAGACCTAATTTCACACATTTAAATTTTCCCATAAAAAATATGCACAAACTGGAACACTCTGTAACATCCTGTATATAGGGATTTTCCAAAACCCTTTCTTAGTGCTCACCTACACCATGAAAGGTATCTCCCTCCAAACATGGTGTCTCTATCTTCAGCCCTATACAAATCTCCATACAAACTGGAACACGCTGTAGCACCCTGTATAACGGGAATTTTCCAAAACGCTTTCTTAGTGCTCACCTACACCATGAAAGGTATCTACCCTCCAAAAATGGTGTCTCTACCTTCAGCCCTATACAAATCTCCATACAAACGGGAACACGCTGTAGCACCCTGTATAACGGGAATTTTCCAAAACCCTTTCTTAATGTTCACCTACACCATGAAATGTATCTACCCTCCAAAAATGGTGTCTCTACCTTCAACCCTATACAAATTCTCATACAAACTTGAACAACCTGTAGCACCCTGTATAACGGGAATTTTCTAAAATCCTTTCTTAGTACTCATCTACATCATGAAAGGTATCTACCCTCCAAAAATGGTGTCTCTACCTTCAGCTGTTAGGGCTCCACGCCTATCCCAACAATCAATCAATTTAGAGTTTTATATGTATAGACAGGTGTTTCTGAAAAGGAAGGACGGAAATAATTCGCGCTCGTGTGAATTTTGAATTCCCATAAAAATATTTGTTTAGTTTTGCTTAATGCACGAGATGATAAATTTTTGGTCACCCTTCCCTTGCGAAAGCTTAACTTTTACAAATGCAGGGGCCAGGCGCTAAACGACTGCACCACTGAGCTCCTTATTTTATTGAACACCTTCGATCAAGACTACCCTAGATGTCCGGTCAGAGTCTCAAAAATGGCATCTCAAAATAGCGTCCCACTTACAAATTGGGCGCTTATTGTGTACTAAGTGATAAAAGATGTTATTTTGTACAAAATAAGCTAATTTTGTACAAAATAAGATGTGATTATGTACAAAATAAGCGCCCAGTTTGTAAGTGGGACGCTATTTCAAGGTGCGGTTTTTGCGTGCTGTTTTAGTTCATGAAGCGTTTTCCAGGATGTACCAGTTCTTGATCGATGTTGAACACTTATTAATTTGTTTGCAGGCAATTACGTGGAGCGCATCTGATAGCGCGAGACGTCGCTCCTGCGGCGGCTGCGCCGCGCCACGCTGTGCGCGCGCCGCCGTCGCTGACGCACACGCTACGCGACAACCGACCTTAACGTCCGCGCAAAAAGGACTATTATACCATCAACCGTTGTCAAGATCGTTCGCTTTCCTATAAACTTTAATGAAAGCGAATTGGTGGCGCGTTATGGCAACAGCGGGACCGACCGAGTGTGAATTTTAATGGTGACCGCACACTAATTGATTTAAGTGATGATTATTAAATTATCTGTATAAATAAGAGTGATTTTGAGCTCTGTGCCGATTTATAGTCTCATTTAAACTGATTAGTGTGCGGAATAGTAATGTTTGACAATCATTATTTACTCTTATGTGTTAGCGATGAAGAAGAAATGCCTTAGCCTCCAAGGCTGAAAATGCACTGAGACGGCGAACGAAGATACCAAACATATACCATGACGTTTATGTAGAATTGTACAAACGATAATCGACCCACTTTATTACCAAATAGGTTTTCCTTCATATTTATTCGTTATCCTTACAAAGGTATTTTAAACCCTTTTCTCTAATCAACCTAACTCATACATAACAGTGTAATCCAAAGTTGTTTTATGCGTCCCAAAGAATATGTTTATCGGTTAATTATGATGTTGTATAATTGTATAAAAAAATAATAAAAATACTTATATACCTGTACAATTGTTTAGTATAGTAATTTATTTAAAAGTAGGAGTGACATAAAGCTCGCCTTTTAAAAGTACATTTTAAAAGTACTGAGCTGGCACGTGGTTTACTAACTATTAAAATTAACTTTTTTTGCATCGTACATAGTCGCGAGTACATCGGCAAAGGTCAAACTTTGAAATTATAACAATTTTTGTGTATTGAAGTCAACAAAGTTTCGACTGTTTGTAATGATTGGTTATTTATTACAAACTGAATAATAAAAAGTGAAAGATTTTGTTATATTTAACTACAATAAGCCAATCTTAAACTAGGTACAGTCAAGGTCAATAATTTAAATATGTAAGCATTTTGACAGATGTTGACTTTTATTACAATTGATCAACTGTCAAAGATGCGTACGTCATATTATTGAACTCGACTGTACCAAAAACTATTACCTACTAATCTTCTAATTCCAAAAATTCATATTATTTTTGTCATTATATTATCTGAGCACTTTTTATTATTCATAATCAATAAAATAATAATTATCCAGTATAAGTATTAGTTACCACATTAACATAATTGTATTAATCGTATAATAATATAATTGTAATACTCAGACAAATATGCGATCTGTAAATAGGGCGAGTAATGTTGGCAACTTGACAATATCGTATGCTTAATAAAAATTAGAAATACATATACTAAGTATATATTTAAAACCAGACTTGTAACAATATTCTGATTATTATTTCTTACCGTTTTCAATTGTTTAATGATTATAACTTAATTTGTTAAGAAAAGGTAGTATCAAAAATATACTTTGATTGTTTTTTCATAGGTACCTAATAGCTATTTTATTTGTCCATGTTCAAATTCAAAGTTTTAAAATCTAGTCATGAAACAAATTTTGTACGTTTTTACATTGTTATAATAAACGCCCTTTTTCATTAGGCTATAATTTATTATAAAATTATATTCCAAACATTCTTATATTTTTTAAAGTACAGTTGGTCGCGCATCAAGCTACCTATTCCTGTCACTGTCAGAACTCTATGAAGTAGTGATCAATATCTTTACATTTTTAATGCCAGAATTGTCGTTTACCAAAGTGTTATAATTATCCCTCGCCCTATCCAAGCTTGTTTGTGTAATAAGCAGAAGCTTTCATTTTTTAACCCATTGTAATTTTGTATTTACTTTTGTTAATTTATTTTTAATTATAGCACAAATGTTTTATTTTATTGTTGACACCTCAACATACATTAACTGCTATTGTTCAAAATCATCACACCTAATAAAATAATCTTTCTATTTACATCGTGTTTTATTTCGTTATATTAATATTAAATAAAAAAAATATAATATTTATATCTAGCAAGAACAAGTTTAGTTTAAACTTCGTTAACATAAAATAGTAATAGATTATTAGACTGAAGAATTTCCCTAAGAAATTACTTATAACAAACATCAGAGATGTCTAGGCATTGACGGTTTTAAGTACCTATATGTATGATCACTAGGACCCGGATTAATATGTACTTATTAAAAACATCATAATATGTAAATATAATATGGACTAAAAAAACTGAAATATGGAAAAAAAATTGTTTAAAAAATAACAATATTGTAAAAATTACGACCTGTTTATTGCGAAAAATAAAAAAATACAATTTCACTCAGCTTCTGTTTCATTATTACTTTAATAGCAGTATAAGATCACAAGTTTCATTAAATTTTCAAAATTAAAATTCTGTCTGTTTGGACGAAATAATGCTTTGTACGGCCCGAATGATCTTTCAACATCACAGGATGCGACTGGAGCATATTTAAATTTGCAAAGTCCAGCAAGAGTGTATGGCATATTCATCTATGTTGCCTTCAAATGTCCCGTACAGCATGCTGTAATTTTTTTGAGTATGTTCTCCTTTGTTTTTTCCAAGACGTAGCTTAATCTAACGTGAAATGATGAAAATATGGATTAATTGATATTTTTTGTGAAATATGGAAAAATATGGAAAGTAAAAATTTAATTTTCTCGATCTAAATATCATAATTTATGTAGAAAATATAAGTTAGAACGAAAACCATTTTAATTAGAAATATGTATTTACATAGAGATTGAGATCTCTCGTCGAATCCAACTCGGGTGGGCAGCATTCGGGAAGCTTCGAAAAATCTTCGCGTCCGACTTACCTCAGTGTCTCAAGACGAAAGTCTATGAACAGTGTGTGTTGCCAGTGATGACTTACGGCAGTGAAACGTGGCCGCTAACTATGGGTCTCATAAGGAGGCTCAAGGTCACTCAGCGTGCAATGGAGAGAGCCATGCTCGGCGTTTCCCTACGTGATCAAATCAGAAACGAGAAGATCCGCTGGAGAACTAAAGTAACTGACATCGCTCGAAGGATTGCTCAGCTGAAGTGGCAATGGGCGGGACACATAGCGAGAAGAACCGATGGCCGTTGGGGCAGAAAGGTTCTGGAATGGCGACCGCGCACCAGACGACGCTCCGTGGGTAGGCCCCCGATAAGGTGGACCGACGGAATGGTGAAGGTCGCGGAAAGCCAGTGGATGCAGGCAGCGCAGGACCGATCGTCGTGGAGATCCTTAGGGGAGGCCTATTCCCAGCAGTGGGTGTCGTGTGGCTGATATGATGATGATGATGATTTACATATTAATCCGGGCCCTAATGATCACCAACCGGCCTTCACCAGAACATCGAACTTTAAGTTTAAATTACGTTTGCAAATAATGCTCAAAAAAATTATCATTATTCGATGTTATAAAGCAATAGAAAGTATTTAGTAGGTATCGATTTACATAAAATATGTTTTTATTTCAAGTTTTTTTAGCGTTAATGTGGGCTTTGTATGTATGATATCCATATAGTCGACGGCGACGGTTCATAGCAAGGAACATTTATACTCACAGGGAGTCGTTGGTCAATGCACACAAAAGCAAAAAACAAGGAACCAATCACCCCTTATTGAGTTCACAGGGCTTGGTTCACAGGGCTCTGCTACTTGATTACGTAAAGCTGTTGCTAACAATTCTCGATTGAAAGCGCGGTTGCATTGCTGCTTTAGTTAAGATAGTTGTCACATTGGTTCTTACTAAAGCAGCGATGTAACTGCGATTTCTGTCACAGTTGATTGCAACAAAGTTACGTAATTACCCCACTACTGGGCCCATAACAGATGGAGATGGCAACGCAAAGCTAATTGTAGATGTCGCTGCGTACGCTTGTTCCTAAGACAGTAGACGTTCAGAACAAAATGTATGGGGAAATAGGTATTTATTTTGTGGTTAGTTGCCTTGCCCATTTACATCAATTTTAAACTTTAATGCAAGACATTAAGGATCAAAATACTTACAGTTTTGTATAACTTGATGTGCTGCTGACTGTACTCATTCTGTAAGAGCATAGCCTTATTTATTTATCAATTTATCATCATGGTCAAGCTGCTTCGGCATGTCGTGTCATGTCGTGAAATTTAAATATTATCGTGACCAACCGTGATAAATTTTTTTTTTATTTTGCTCGTTTCATAAAAAATCATTTGCCGTGCCATGCCGTCCATAGATATAGGATATTAAAAAAAAACACATTTTTAAAACGCACTAAAAATAATAAAAATCGAACTAAAAACATTAAATTAAAACAGACTAGCAAAAACAGATCCTAAAAAGTATAAAATAAACTCTTCTGTAATTATTTATATTATAACCACAAAAGTTTTGTATCTAAAAACGTGGGCCGCAGTTTGTAAAATTATCTTTAGCATGCGCCATTTGTAAAATTATCATTAGTGCGTTTTCAAAACGTGTTTTTAAAAAAGATTTTTTTTCAGTAATTTATTATTTTCTACTTTTTAGTTAACGAGCTAAAGCTAAAAATAAAAAATATAGGTACCATTTTCCTATCGGAACACTCGTCAAGACGATATTTAAACAAGCTTAAACTCGATGGGTTTGCATGGTGTTAATAGAGAGTTCCAGTGACCTTCTTCCAGCTCCACCATCAGACCCTGGAAACTATTTCCCAACAAAGTACTCTTCAAGACGATTCAAACGAGCCCAATCTCGATGGGGTTGTATGGTTATATAGAAATCCTCTGGCCTTCTTCCGGCCCCATCATCAGATCCTTGGAAACTTTTTCCATTAGAGTACTCATCAAGACGATTCAAACGAGCCCAAACTCGATGGGGTTGCATGGTTTTATTACAGAGTTTCAGTGGCCTTCTTTCGGCTCCATCATCAGACCCTGAACACTATTTCCCAACAAAGTACTCGTCAAGATGATTCAAACGAGCCCAAACTCGATGAGGTGGCGTGGTTTTATTAAAGATTTCCTGTGTCCTTCTTCCGGCTACATTATCAGACCCTGAAAACTATTTCCCAACAAATTACTCATCAAGACAATTCAAACTAGCCCAAACTCGATGAGGTTGCATGGTTTCAATATTGAGTTCCTATGGCATGTGCTTCCAGCTTCATCATCAGACCCTGGACCTCGGCTCCCATTAGAGTACTCGTCAAGACGATTCTAGCAAGCCCAAACACGATGGGGTTGTATGGTTTCATCATAGAGTTCCTGTGGCCTTCTTCCGGATTCATCATCAGATCAGCTCAATGACACCATAATATTGCATTGCTTTCAAGTTCTGACCTATGTTTAAAGTTTCAAGTCTCTAGCTCATCGGGAAGCTAGTATAAAATCGTTCGCAAACTTTGCGGACAAACAAACATACAAACAAACGAGAAAGCAACCTAATAAAAACGTGTTAAAAAAAAGCGGATGCCGTCAGTGGGCGCAGAGTAGCGCAGGCCATTTTAGCATCAAAGTAAATCATGACTTTAGATTATCATGACATGAGTACCTACCTATAAATTGAATACAGCCATGGAAGGGATAGCAGCACTGACCTCCAAGAAAAAAAATTAAGTCAGTGGATGGCAGACATCACTGACGTCCATTATACAAGTACAAGATTTTCAAATCGGCACACAAAGAATTGCTGTCATTTCATGACAATAGCCTGGCCAGCGTAGGGCGAGGCCCCACCCCATTAGTGCGTTGCGCTGCGTTGCGTCGTCGCAGCGTTCGTCGCTGCGTCTTTTTCCATATATTTTTTATGACATGCCCCATTATACCGTTGCGTCGTCGCGCGCAACGTTTCAACGGATCGACGGACAAAAGACGAAGCGGGAGGGATTGTGATGCGCTGCGTCGTCGCAGTTCCGCTGTGACGACGCAAGAAAAGAACACGTTTTTATCTATCCATTGCGAACACTGACGTCCATTATACAAGTACGCTGGACAGGCGATGGTCGCCAATCGTTTGTTCCGTTTTGAAAATCGCCATATTGGCGCTGAGAGCAGTAGATTCTATACTATGGCAGTAGTGAGTGTACACTGGAACTAATTAGTTCTAAGTACACTCACTACTGCCATAGTAGAATCTACTGCTCTCAGCGCCAATATGGCGATTTTCAAACCGGAACAAACGATTGGCGACCATCGCCTGTCCAGCGTACTTGTATAATGGACGTCAGTGATTGCGAAGGGTGAACTGACACGCAGCTGCGACGCCGTGCATTGCATACCCTCTTGCGTTGCGTTGTCGCAGCGTCAACGCAACGCAGGTGTGGCATACAATCTACTATATCTATGCATACAATGCGTTGTTCCGTTGTGACGACGCGGACGCAACGCACTAATGGGGCCTCGCTCGTACTTTTATAATGGACGTCAGTGGCAGACATCGAAAATGCATTAAAAACTTTGTAGAAAACACAGACCCTAGCATCGCCGGCAACCATACAATACTACAAATACCTACTACGTAGTACGTAGGTAAGTCCGTAGTAGAAAACACTCCGCTAGGAGTAAATTTTTTCTATGGTAGAAAACCACCCACTTTAATAGGTCACATTTGACAGTTCATGAAAACTCAACAACGTAACCATTTAACGGTGGGAGCACAATATTTATTTATTCAAAGGCATAATTGCTTAACTTTTTTCAGTTCATAATACCCATATTTATTGTAATAATCAGGAAATAGTGTGATTTGTCAAAATAAATCGTAAATTTGCTTTATTTCCTGATTATTACAATAAATATGTATTATGAACTGAAAAAAGTTAAGCAATTATGCCTTTGAATAAATAAATATTGTGTCCCCAGTAGTCCCCACCGTTAAAAGGTTATGGCTCCTCTCCATTTGCGCGGACACGTCGTGCGACGCGTCCGCGGATGCATCCGCGCATAGTGTAGAGGGCGAAATCTGTCGAGATCTGCCTGCGCGTCCGCGTCTACCTCCGTCCCTGCCGCAATCCGTGATTTGTCGGTTTTTTGGGCACGCATCAAAGGGACTTAAGGCTATAGTCACGACTGTACTACTGAATTACTGTTAAGGCGTTATCCAATCAGAACTAGCGCCACCAATTGAAATAAATTATTTACGTCAGAACGAAGATGTCAATTGAAAAAGTGGTCCCAAGGCTTAGGCCAAGGCTTAGGCTTAAAAGTGTAGCTTTGTTTTTGGTTTTAGCTAAAAACGGACACTTTTAGCTAAAATCTTTATTTCAATTGGTGGCGCTAGTTCTGATCGGATTTCGCCTTAAGTGTGATTTATTTTTTGAGTGCTGATTTGATTGAGAGGAAGGCGCCATCTGTACAGACAACCAAATAATTCAGTTTTTAACTAATTAAAACTATATGACTCATCAAATGTTATTTATTATATTATATGCGGGAATAATACAATATTATCGAGCAGTTATAACTGAAGTTTATACAACATCTATTAAAATTAAAGTACCTATTTTAGTCGACAGATGGTTGATCAAACGTCGACCAAAATTTGTAAATTTCAATAGATATCCAATAAAATTCAATTTTATCTGTATGTACTCATCCGCCATTATATAAATAGCGGCAGCCGCACTAACCAGGGGCCCTATTTTTGAATTGCTCGACGTGGCGTCGAGCGCTCGTTTCTACTGATTTTCGTTCGACATTTGACTTTCCATATTTTTGAATCGCTCGACCGCAACGAGTGCCCCTACCCACTCGTTTACAGTCGAGCGATACGGCACGGCGAGCGATATTCTTTTTTACTTAAAAGCAAAGATTTTTGTTTAACAGCCAATAGAAACATGGATATTACATTCCGTTTTCGTTGTGGTAGTTATCAGTTTTCTTTCAATTCTGCGTGGAACGGATAAAATCCAACATTTCGTATTATGTTGGCAGCACGGAAACGAACGATTCAAAAATACGGAAAATCGGCGTCATGCGACTTGGAAGACGAGTGTGACTTAAGTCGCATGCGACAATGTTGAGGGTCTATGTCATACGAGTGATTCAAAAATAGAGCCCGGTCCACGTCCATCCTCTTGGGTTGCGTTCGTCACACTGACACAGACGGAAGTGAAGAGGGCAGACGGATTTCTAGACACACGCGTGTGCGGACGCGTCGCACGACGTGTCCGCGTAAATGGAGAGGACGTTGTTGAGTTTTCATGAACTGTCAAATGTGACCTATTAAAGTGGCCGTACTTTTAATAGAAAACAACCGAATCGCAGGATGACGCAGACGTGCGCAGGGTGGCGCAGGGTGATGGGAGGGAGTATGATATCGTTGCTTAGCAACCGCTCGCGTCAACAAATACACAAGCAAGCTGTACCACTCATAGGAAAGTCAAAAATATATGCCACTTTTTTCATTTAAAGTGTCACTTTTGTTTACAGTTGCAATAAAATACATTTTCATCATTGCAATTTTATTAAAAAGTAAATAAGAATGTCGGATGCAGATTGGAAAGAAATATTAAGTTTCTCTCAGAGGGAACTGAAGCAGGCAGACAAAGATAAACTATGTGAAAACTTATCATGGATGGAGGCAGACGACATCGAGTTAAATTTTTCAGACTTGAAAACACTTTTCCGACTGGCTCAGGATATTTTGAAATATAAAAGTGATCAGGTAAGTAGGTATTGCCATTTTTTAATTAATTATAACTATGCCAGTGACTTCGTTCGCGTGAGCTTCGGAACATTTTACAAAAGTTCTTGATATATTATGAATACGATGTGTATTCGTACGATTTAAATATTAATAGTATTTAATACTCAACCCATTTCTGTCATGCATGACTAATTTTTTCCCAACTCAACCTATTCTTCCCAGCGTCACCTTAATTACCAACCTCACCTACCTCCTCAAAATCACCCGATTTTATTAAAAGACTTCTTCCCGTTTTTGGTAACGATACCTGCTAGTGTTGTGAAAAAAACATTATTTTTTCTAAGGTGAAAAAAACCGTGAAAAACAACATGAAAAAAGGTGTTTTTTTTTTCTGGAGCATGTTTTTTTTTTCAAGAGTACAGAAATCTTTAGCAAACAACCTTCAAACAACCTTAGATTATTGATATAAATAATCTAAGCAAACAACCAAACAAACAAACGGACTTTCGCATTTATAATAATTAGTAAGGATAGAAATAGAAAATGTTTAAGCAGCAAAACAGTTACAAAAATATAAAATAAAGAAGTTTCCATTAAAGATTAATAACGTTTTGTTCAATCCTTCGAGCAACAAAAGGCTTCGTTTGTCACGAAGGGAGAAGCCTTAGCGACATTACTCTATTCAAATTATTCTGGCATTTTTTGCGGGGGGGGAAAATGCACACAACTGCAGTTCCGCATACCCACATACAAAAACTACACTGTAATGACGACACTCACACATAAAAAATAAAACAAAACAGCAAAAATTTGTGTACGGATGAGTCACACATCAAAATATGACACGTTTTTGACATAAAGGGCTGGGCTCAACTGTCGATGCAGCAGTATCGATACGGAAAAAGGAATAAAGGTTACAAACTCAATCATTTTACGATGGGGTGAATAACAACAAAGAGGTCATTTTTATACGCTCGAGCTTTATACAAAAAGCTCGAGAGTGTAGGTGATTGGGTTGGGACTAATGTGTACCCAGGGAAGTTGGGCTCAGGCTGCTGACACTGAACATCGCTCCATGACAGTACTGCCATCTGCACACCCAACAATTTGAATTTACAACAATCGGTGATCGCTCCCCGTCTTAACGTTGATCACAGTTACATCATTGAATAATTGCTTTTTTACCATCGCCACTCTAAAAAGTGCGTTTAATTCAACCATAAGAGTGAATAATAAGCGATTTTAAGTTATACAGAGCGATGCTGAATCTTCGGCTACTATTCAGCTCTTAGCAGTGTTTTGCTTTAATTTGAATATGTTTTATTTAACAGTACTACTTACGGTCAGTATTCAGCTTGGATAAGAATCGCATAAGTCTTTCCTAACTACAACTCGACCAAATTAAAACGGTGTCATGAACTTAGCTGTCATGCAGCTATCATGCGCCTAATTATCTTGCTCGAGAGACGGCCGTTAGTCCCTCGAACTAAATTCCCTTTTTATTCACTTGTTGTATAATCTACTATTTCGACATTTATTTCGCGATATCTGTCGCGCTCACATCATGCAAAAATCTCGCAAATGAATTTGGCGCAGAATCAGGGCCAGATTGACCAACACTTTATCGACAAACATTATTTAACGGTAACATCACTAAGTTGCCCATCGGCGCGAACTCGGATTTATCTAGCGACAGATCTGAAATTTGTACGGACGAACCATGGACTAGCAGACCCGATGTCACTGAACAAATTTGACAACTAATCAAGAATAAAATATACGAATTTAATGTTTAAATGTAAACAAATAGCAATAATACGATAAAAAAATACTTTTATGTGAAATGTAAAACCGTCTTTTTGTATACTTGATGTTCAAGATCTCTTTTAACAGCAAAAAACTCATCAATTCGACATTTTAAACAGAGCAGCGTTCACATGCGCGACTGGACTCGATCTAGAAAGAAATCCGGGCGCAAATGGTTTTACTAACGCGTATGCCCATTTGGGCTTGTACTTCGGCAGAGGGGAAACGCTTCGTATGGCTTCTCTTTCTGTAGAAGCCCGTCTTACTCTAAGGTTCAATCAATCGAAAAAGTTGGTGTTGTGCGTAGTTCGAATTTTGCGTAAATCAAAGTTAGTTTTCTGCTTAGTTGGTATTTTGCGTAGGTAAGTGGTAGGTATTTTGCATTTTAGGCGTAGGTATTACGTATAAAGGTGGTGTTTTGCGTAGGTGGTATTGTGCGTCTAAAGGTTGGCAGCATCGGTGAAATCTTCTTTCGGTTTATGTTTTAACATTGAAAATGTTTTTTCGTTCGCTCCGGTAGGGCCCCATTTTCGCTGAAAGTGTGTTTGCCCCGTTGTATGTAGTGGTTTAATGCCATGAGGACGTATGAGGGTTCAAAAGACGCAGAATTTGAATGGCTTTCAGATGGTGAAAATATTTTGTGTAAAAGTCAAGGACTTTTTTCGAAAATAGAAAAAAACCAAAAAAAACCTTGATTTTTTAACACCTCGGAATATCTTCGATATCTCGTGAACGAGGTCAAAAATCGAAAAACTGAGAGACACGCCTAGAGATATTGAGACGGGGAACATTTGATGTCTTTTACTTTTTTTGTGGGAGTGATAGGGGGGGCGGTATGCTCCCCCTTAGCGGCGCGTGGAGCGTCGCCGTGCGGTATTACTCGGGCGTCATACATAGCCCTGTGGAACTTCGCAGCTTTGAGATACGAAGATCTATTAAATAATTTAATAGAAGCGGAAAATTAAGGGCTTTAGGATAGTATAACCAAATTTTGGAAAAGTCGATTTTTTTTAAATAAAAAAATCTATGTTTTGTACGAAGATCTATTAGGACCTTAGAAATTAAGACTTAATAGACGCGAAAAATTAAGGGCTTTAGGATAGTATAAACAAATTTTGGAAAAAACTATTTTTTTTTGAAAATAAAAAATCTATGCTTTATAACATATTTTTTAGCAACGGAAACAATTATTCTAATAAGTACATAGCTAGCACACAACAGATTTGGAGAATTGCTATAGGTAGGTAGGTAACACGAGGAACAATGACAATCTTTATAGACATTACAGAGGCCCGGTGTAGGGCGAAGTGTAGGTAACACCATAGGAGGCGGCGGGAGGTGTCTTAGCGGCGGTGCGCGAATCAGTCGGGCATCGCACACTTTTTTTAATTTTGAGTAAAAGATCACCTAAAGTCATTACTAAACTCAATTTTCGTGCCTATCAGTCGCAGTAATTGCGTCTCAGTTTGAACTCTCAGGTTTGGTTCGCGAAGGCTTCAAAGCAAATCTTAGATTTTTTTATATTTTTTAGGTACTTAGTAGTACTACCTTTCAATAAAATAGTAAGTAATGTTTATAACATTTAAATATTTTTCATTTTTATATGAATTTCATACACACGAATCGCAGAAAAGTAGATCCAAAATTTTTCATGGCTTTGCTGTGATTTCAAAGTATTGTACTTAAGTACTAAAAACAAAGGAATATTTTTTATAAAATTCAATAATCTATCTATAATTATGTAGATTCATTTTCAATGCCCTTTCAAGTCGTGTAGAGCACGAGATCTTTAGATTAGATTAAGATCGAGATTTTTTGAAGTACCTACCTACCTATGAACTTTTTTAATTATTGGGGAAAAAAAGAAAACCTGATCTTCATACAAAACGTAACATTTGGGGAGCATTTTTAATCTGGGAAAAAATTAAAATTCGTATCTGGACCTGGAGACACTGACGAAGAATAAAAATGTATTGATTTGATTAAATAAAATGTTTATTTTCCAAACATTGTTTTCTTGAAGAAAAACCAAATAAAAAAACAACGGTCCTATGTTTCTTTTCGTGTTTTTTTTTTCAAAATTGTGAAAAAAAATAAAGTTGTTTTTTCATGTTACATCACTAAGGGTTTTTCCCAAACTTACCCCATTCTTGCAAATATCACCCCTTTTCCGATCTCCTTCTGTTTATCCCATTTTCGCCTTATTCTTCCAATCTCACTACATTTTTTCCGAATCTTACTCTATTTTTTCCATCCTACAAAAGATTTCTTTTTATTTTCTACAAGATTTGCACTCATATTTTTCATCTCGCATCCTGTCCAACAATGAAACACCAAAAGTTCTGAGTCTCATATTTCTCTCATTTTTGTAGATATGAATTCCGATTTTTATATGGACATAGTCTACTTAATTGGGTATAATATGGCATTAATAGTTTTGTTAAAAAATAGATACATAACCAATAAGAAGACTTTTAAAAGAAAATGGGAATTGTTTCATTGTGTCCACTTAGGTGTACACAATGAAACACCCAGTGTCCAACAATGAAACACTGATAATAATTTGAACTTTTTCATATTTAGTGGAACAAGTAAATGATGAAATCTGTTGAATTACAATCGAAAAAGGTTCTTTCAGGGTATTGCACAATTATTCAGACTTTAAAAATAGCTCTAGGTTGGTCTCAGGTAAAATTATTTATTGACTTAAAGATTAATGAGTCTAATTTTTTTTAAATCGTAGTTAGGTACCTTTTATAGGCAATAACGACTTAAAATCAACAATTACTCATAATAGGCATTAATGTCTCAAGTAAAATTATACATTCTCAAAGATTAATGAGTCTGAAAATCTCAAATATTAAGTGATAGTAGTGGAAATACTGTTTCATTGTGTCCACCCTTGATCTGTGTCATTGTTGGACACCTGGGGTATTTTACAATAACATCAAAAAATAACCTACCAAAATCGAACAATTCATTAGGTAATCTAGTCCACGTGAATCTATGATACATGTACAAAGCAACGTTATACTGAGAAAAACGGAATTCACTGCAGTGTTTAACTGAGAAATCAAATAAAACTGAAAAAAAAAAAACTTTTTTGTCAAAAAATCCAAAATAGCTCCGTAGACATGTCGTTTCAAAAGTGGCGCGCACGCTAACTGGGGATGAGCGGGGGATGTATGAGGTTGTCTAGACTAGGTATACTGCACTACCTGGCAACATCGTATTTGGAAAATATGGCGCTGTTTCATTGTGTCCGATTGTTTCATTGTTGGACAGGTGACCCTACAGTGTACTTTAACAACTACGTCAACATTCCATTAGTATGTAGCGTTCCCTAACAATTTTATCCTTTCATTAAAGGTCAGTAATTTGAACGGTCAAGTAGAAGTTATGCAAAGAAAAGTTAATAGAGCTCGATCAAAAGGCCAATATGCAGGTAAGTGTATGCAATATTTTTAAAATAATACCTACATACAGTTAAGGAATAAGTACATAAAGTATTTATCATACACTCTTAGAGGTTGTTATAATATTTGTTATTATGTTTATAGATTCTCCAATCAAAGGATCTGATAGTGTTATAGAAACCATAACTCATCAAGAAGAAGTTATTAAGGCTAATAAAGATATATTAGAACAGTTGTACGCAGACATTGCTGAATTAGAGGGAAAGAAAAGCAAGCTAGAAGCTGAAAAAGATAATTTGGACAAAGATAGTGAATCTAGTAGAGATGCTCTTTCAGAACTAAATGAAGTAGTCCAACTTGAAAATGAAATTATGCTCAAAAATAAACATATTCGAAAATTACTCACTGATGTAAAAGTAAGTCAAGTTCACGGTAATAGACTATTTGACTAATTTTGGAAAACAATTTTTAATTATTCCTTATTGCGTAATAAGCGCACTACATTGATATTTCAGGAAAAATCCATGTATTTCATTAAAAAATCAATGTTAAAGTTTAAAATTTAAAAACCGCGCCAAAAACGCTATGGCGCTGGACACGAGACTTGATGACGTCACAAGCCTGTAAACATTGTAATGTCCTTAGCCATTTGACAGTCATCAATCGCGGATCCTAAGTCTATGGTCGTGTCAAACGCCTGAAGCCATATTTATTTACAGGCATGTGACGTCATCAGTCAGCTTAGAGTGTTTTCGCCACAGGAAAAATATTAAAAATCATTGCATTTTTCTAGGTGAAATTAATCAATTAATAGACTTAATTTAGTCCTTATAATAGTTGAATATGTTTTTTTACACCATGATCTGTTAGGATGACCACAATTTATAGTATACTAGCTTCCGCCCGCGACTTCGTCTGCGTGGATAGTATTTTGTCTATCCCTCGGGAACAGTTCCTTTTTTCGGGATAAAAGGTACCCTATGTCCTTCTCTGTACCCCTGACAACGTGTATGCAAAATTTCATGATGATCGGTTCAGTAGTTAAGACGTGAAGGCGTAACAAACAAACAAACAAACAAACGGACTTTCGCATTTATAATATTAGTAAGGATTTTCAATGTTGTCAAATTGTCTATTGTAAAATGGAGAAACTTAGCGCAACTCTGCTATGAATTATCTATCTTCTGTATTCGGTCTTAACAAAAAGGAATTATGTTGTTTGTTATTTTAGGTATTAGAAGATGAAAACATAAAACTAAAAGAGAAACTGACGATTATAAAAGACAAATTAAATGAAGCAACTGCGCTTATTGAAAATTTAACAGAACAACTGTACACAATGAACAATGAAACTGCCCAGTTAAAAGGTAAATAAAAAGATGTAAACTTATAAGTTACTTTAATGCTCTCAGAAGTGTCAATTTTTTACCCCTCGGGGCCACGTGGTCATGATCCTATTAGGTACCTATCTATTATCATGGTAGGTTATTTAGGTAGGTTATTTTTTTAATTAAGACCCATTCAATTGCCTACATAATAAGTAGGTAGTTAGTTGCAAACAAAAAATGGCTTTATAAAGTTTGGTAATGTTTTTAATCATCACAGATGCATTAGGAAAATCAGAGGAAACTAAATCTCAATTATCTTTTGAGATAGAGACACTCCGCAAAGAATTGTCTATCAAAGATATTAATAAAGAAAGCGTGTACGACGAAATTAAATCAAAAGTTCAGCATTGGAAGGTATTTCTTTTATTAACTATTATTATCTTATATTTGTCACTTATTATAACTTTATTTTTTAACAATTTAATTTCTTATTTAGTTAAGACGTATAAACGTTTTCAGTAAGTAAGAAATTATATTCAAATTGTTCAATCGAAAAATATTTTTCAATAAAACCTTCATCATCATTTACAGAATATTGCTAAATCAAAAAAAGCTGAAATAGAATCATTAGCTAACGAAAATACCAAATTAAAAGAGAATTTAATTCGTGCGTCTCAGCCATCGTCTTCACCTAAAGTAAGTTAAAACGAGTAGGTATGATCTGTGTTTCATATTTACAAATAAGTATAATTAGTAAAGCCAATCGGATTTACAGAATAAACACGTTGATGTGATACAATTAAGGGAATTGCAAGTTAAGCTATCTCAAGCGTCAAGAGAAATAGAACAGTCTGCAGATATAATAGAAAAATTGAAAATTGAAAATAGGAGGCTAAAAACAGTTTCAGAAGACTCTGTTGAATGTCAAGTGACAGATATTAAGAATGAATGTGACGATAATAAAGAAAAAATTATAATTAACAAGTTGAAACGAAAAGTGAATACTTTGACTATTGCTCTTCATGAGGCAGAAGAAATGATCACATTGCGAGATAAGGAGGTAATATTTCTCATTGTTCAGAATAATTATCAAAAAAAGTTATTTAGAATTCTAAAAGTAATTTAAAAGTTAACTTTAAGCTGGCTGACGTCGCATCACAGTTGCAACTTGTAAAGTCTGATGATGGAGTTAAATCACTGTTGGAAGGTTTGAAAAATAAGAAACGACAGATCAAAACTAGAGACGAAGGAATAAAATCTTTAGTACAAGACCTTAACAACCTTAATCAACTCGTCGATGATTTGCAACTAGAAAATGAAACTTTCAGGTTAAAATAAAAATAAAATGAGACCATTAAAACATTATTTGTTTTCATTTGATCAGCTTTATTCAAATACGCTAACTTGTATTTTTTTCAGGTCAAAATTCAATGTACCACGTTCAGAAAGTATTCCAACTAAAGGTATTCTCAAACGGCTGTATGAAGCTGAAGAAAACTATCAAAAGATAAGCAAAATGTTGATAAAAACTGAAAATAAACTAGTAGCATGTGAACTTGATAATCATACTTTGAAAAACAAATTTAAAAAATGTATGAATCTACTAACTGACTTAGGTTTTGACAAAAGTATTATCGATCAGGTCAATGAAATTACTGATTACTGTGAAAATGAAAAGGATTTGTAAGTTTATTTGTTACATGACTCCCATATTGTTAAAGTACATATTTATAATTAATAATCAACCTCATTTATATTTTACAGAACCAATAACACGCCTGTGGAATCCAAAATTATTAAAGTTAAAAAAACATGTGGTTGTGAATCAGAAATGCAAGCCATAGCAGATGAAAATGAAGGTCTTAGGAAGGGGTTGCAAGAAATTTTAAATTTCTTGAAAGACAATAGTGAGTTGCTTCTTAGCCATGTTGACAGACTAATTTTATTCGACAAATAAGTATTTTTTATTTCATAAACATATATTTTGTTTTTCAAGCTCTTCTGGTTAGTTTCCGTAATTGTGTATACTTCTTTGCATTATCGTAGGTACGTACTTATGTAAAAAAGAAAGAAAATTATTATTATTTATTATTTCAAGGCACTACATCATCAGGAATATTGTCCTTGGAATGTACAAGTTTAGATGCGGTTTTGCAATCGATGGAAGCGCGTCATACTGCTGGCTGGTTTGCGCCACATATGTCCACAGTCATGGAATTACGTGCTGCTCTTGGAGGAAAAGATGCTTTGCTAACCGCGTTACATGAAGCCAGGTAAAGCATTTTGTAAATAGGTTTTCATTTATATTCATTTAACTTATTTTCTAGTACAACACCATTTTTAACGACAGGAAAGAAACCTTTGAAGTTATGTCACAACTTTCTAAAGAAACACAAAAATCATTAGAGCTGGAAAGAAAACTCCAAGATATTGAAAAACAACAAAAACCAGAAGAGGACAACACAAATAATGTCAATCAAGCAGAAAACCTGCAAAGGAGTTCAAGCATTGGTGAAATCGGTTCTTGGATGTCATTAGAAGAAGACAAAATCGAATCTTATAGTCAAACAGAAATCGAAAATCACGTGTCGAATAGAAATTCATCTTATGAAGACTATTTGAAAAAAGGATTAAATTATTTCCATGAAAAGTTTAGGAACTTATTTGAAAAAATGACTTCTATTGTAGTGCAAACCGCAGATCAACAAAACCATTGGTCTATTCAGGAAGAAAAATATAAAGCACAAATTGAGAATCTTAAATCACAGATTAAACAAGAGGAGGAAGAAGATATCAGCGACGATTCACCTGGAATAATAGCTATCCCTAGTACAGCTACTTTGGAAAGAAAATGTTCGTTTTTAGAAGAGTCATATAAATATATCAGAACAGTAAATGAAAACATGAAAAATGAACTGTTAGAAAATAAGAAAGATTTAATGCTTATGACATTAGATTACGAATCTCAAATTCAAAGGTTAATGCTTGTAATAGCAAATCTTTTTGATAAACTTCGTTACTCCGTCTCAATTGATTCGTTTTGGAAACAAAATACCGTTTTGAATGAAACAATGATAAAATACAGAAAGTTAGTTGAAGATAGTTTAAAAAAGGAAACAAACATTGATATTTCACAAATACTAGAACAAAATAAATTAGAAATTATAAATATCATACGAAGTAATTTCCAAAAAGGTAAATTAATAGATATTTTAAGAGAACTGTGACAAAAAATCTTTTAAATATTCAAAATTGTTTGTAAAAAACATTTTCAGGTGAATTAGATGAAGATAAATTAAAAAGTCTTCCCTTTCCTATTGAGCAACTTACCTTTGAAAAGCATATTATTAAATTCAACTCTGATATTGAAACCAAAGATAATACAATTAAGCTTTTGGAAGCCAAAAATATTGAATTACAACAGATACAAACCAAAATTATGTAAGCTAATTTTATACCTTATCTCTATAGTTTTATTATTCAGATCGTAAGCGTTGTTGGCGATTAATCTCTATAATTTCGTGTTGTTTTCTTCGTTTCAATACATGAATGAAATATTTTGCTTTTTAGTGACGAAACATTAGCCGCAGACACAAAGGAAGAAACAAATCTTTTGAAAAGTCAATTAGAAAAAGTAACGGCTGATAACAAATTACTTAAAGAACAATGTCAGCATATCGGCAGTCAATTAGATATTGCTTTACTACAGGTAAAATTAGGAAGATTTTAAACAGAGTTTAAACACTATGGAAAGAGTTAAATGTAGTGTTTCAATTTACACTATCGTGCTTGCTATATAATTTTTGACATTTAAACTTTATTTTTCGTTTTTCTTTGATTATCGATTTAATTAAGTATATTTTCTGTCAAACATTGGGTAATTTTTGCAGGCCCAAAACAAACTAGTGTTTAAGTTTTTTTTTTCATTTTTAGTTACAAGATAGTCAACAAAGACAGTTTAGTCACGACATAGAGATTAATATGCTGAGACATCAAATCTTAGACTTACAGTCTGCAGGCGACAACAAGGCTATTATTGCAAGGTAGGTAATCAATAAAATCTACGTAATTAAACAATAATACTTACGGCATTTTACCCAAACTTATAACGTGTTTATGTTTTAAGGCTAAGTGGTGAAGTTTTAGTTGCTCATTTACAAGCATCGGAAAGTCATAAAAAAATTGAAAGGTTAAACACAGCATTAAATAGAGAAAAACAATCAAGGACAGAAGCGGAGGAAATGTTGAAAGCTCGCCAAAAGATTTTCGACATATATTCTATGAGATTTGAATCAAAATTCAGGTATTGGTCAAGAAAAAAATATGTTTCACAAAAGTTGCACCACAGTGTTTACTTCTTTATATTATATTTCATTGAATACACTATATCAAATCAACATTGCTTAAAATCAGTATAAAATAATAACCTGTCTCAAGTTTTAAGACTCGTATTATTCAATCAAACTCAAATCTCAGCTCAAATACAGTTAGAAAGAGATGGCGCTATATGCGATGTATAGCACCATCCCTTTCTAACTGTACTCAAGCAGAGCTTTGAGTTTGATTCTATAATACTGTATGAACCAATTTTTTTAGTTATATGTATGAAGTAATGCAAATACTGAGACAGCAATATCATGGAAGTTTACCTATAGCATCACTTGAGAATTATTTAAACAAAATTGAAGAACTAACTCGGAAAACGTACGTAGCTAATGAAAAATTAGAGGAAATCGAAGATTTACAATATAAGTTAATGACTAAACATTCAGTCTATGAACAAGTTTTAGATTTGACAAAAAATAAATGTTTTGACGAACAAGATGGATGCGCGCATAAGTTAAAAGTTATGGTTTTGGTAAGTGTAGATTTCATGAACTCAAATAGATAACTTAAAAACCATTTTATTTATTCCTTTTACTATTTATTCCTTTTACTTCTAGGAAGGTATGCATTCTCGCGAAGTAAGTCATTTTAGTCAAAAATTAAAAGCTTTGGAAAAATCACGAGAGGATCTAATAAAATATTGCAATAAACTAGAAAGTACGTTGGTCCTTTTAAATCAAGGCTTTGAAAAACCACATTTAGATTTTATATCTAAGAAAAATGGCTATAGCAAAGACCGACAACCTAAATTAGAATTAGAAGATGTTCAATCAGATGATGACTCGCAAAGTAGACGTAAGTAAAAATATTTTGAATAAGGTACCTAGTATTGTAATTTGTAGATTGTCCCTATACCTAACAGAATGTTATTTTCAGGGAGTCGAACAATTACTTTGATAAAGCCACAGGTAGTGCAGCCAGTTGATAAACCTACTGGTGACACAAAAAAAGATGAAAACATCAATACAACAGTAGCACCTACAGTAACTAAGGCTGAAAAACCAGAAACTATACATGTATTGGTTCAAACCGAGAAAATTACTATTCATAAAAAAGTTAAGTCAATTCAAACTGATACAGATGAAGAAAAAACAAAACTTAAAGATCGACTTAAAATACTCGAGTCAGAATATGAAAATATTAAAAAAGATTTGTCAGGCGTGATGATTGCAGCAAATCAAAAATCACAAGATTCGATCAATTTGAACTCACAAAACATTCGATTAGAAGCTCAAATAGAAAAATTGAGAGATTTGAACAGTGAAAAAGATAAAATAAATGAAAGTTTGCGTACTAAAATCGATGAACTAAAATATCAAAACGATGAACTCAAATCTTTTCAAGTTACACAAAGAAATAAATTAAGAGATGCTGCTAATGAAGAAAATAAGACACTAATTTTCGCTCTGAAGCAATTAGAATGTGAAAAGAATAATATTCTTGTGGAGTACAAGGGATTGTTACAAAATGAACGTGATGAATATTCAAAATCGATGAAGGATTTAAATATAAAATTATTAGAACTCCAATCGAAGTTAGATAGGTAGGTGAAATCTCTTGAATCTCAGCGCATCAACCAAACAAAAAGTTTAAACTTTCTCCATTTATGTCATACTTTATGATGTTTGACTTTGGTTATAAATAATGAAAATCCTTCAGCATTAAAAAAGTTTTGGGTAATTTGACGTGTCTTCACTACTTGTAATATACCTATATTTTTGCATGTAATTTCTTGCTTGCAAAGTATCAATCATTTTCCATGACTAACAAGATAACATCACAATGTTTTACGTAATCAGTAATATGTTTATTACAGCAAGGAAAGTGACACTAGAGCCTCCAAAGCGGATACTGTCAAGGAAGTTATCAGTAAATATACTTCGAAAATAGCTAATCTTGAGAATGCTTATTTCAAGATGCAAAGTGAACTAGATGGTTGCAGAACAGAACTGTTAGTGATTTTGGTGTAAACGTTATGTTTTAAGTGTCTCTTAATGTTTAGTTTAACGGTTCTTAATGTATTTACAGAATAACGTGCCAAAGTGAATTGGATCGTTGGAAGGATCTAGCTATTGAAAGGTTAGCGAAAATGGAACAGCTTAACTCTCAGCTGCAAGAACGTCACTGTCATGAGGTAGGAATGATAAATAGTATGAAGCTTATTCGAAAGAAATTTAATCATTGCAAGTCATTGTTATGTAATTTCAAATATTAATATTAACTTTATGGTCAAATAACTAAAAATCACAACACACAACATTAACAACTAACGGCTACAGATGGTAAATTTACTTGTTGTATTTCATAAATAATCAGTAAATTCATTATTGTCACTCAAACAAGAAAATATGAAATATCTAAGTAAGTTGATGATATAATTGCTGAAGACGGGATTTTAGGTTGATTCTTACAAGGCTGAAAATCAACACTGGTTGTCGCAACTAAACGAAACGCAACGTGAACATTTGGAGTTGCGCACACGCTTGTCGGAGCAAAAAGCATTGCATGTAAAACAATTATCAGATAAAGATGCTATAATTGAACAACTCAGATCTTCCGTTCATAATTTAAAGGTAAACATTAATAATTGCTTTAAAAAAAATACTAAAGTTTATGACAAAACATAGATTTCATTACAAAACGACTTATTCCAGACTCAAATCATAAGCATGCAGACAATGATATCAATAAACGACCCAAGCTTCGATTTATCAGCTATAGTTGAAGTCGATGAAACGAGTGATGGTCTATCCCAGCATGGCTCAGAAAAGTTGGAGTTAAAGTTTGACTCCGCCGTCGATATCCATGAATTGCAAGACGATCTTATGAGGATGCCCACTTCATCAACTGCTATATGGTAAGGAAAATTATAAAACAGAAGATAAGGGTCATTTTAGACTTATTGGATCTGTGGGTAAGGTAAGGTAGGTTTGAGCCTTAAAAGCTGTGTACAGAAAATTCTACCTTCGAATTTTAGAAAATTCTGCTCTTTAGATAAGTATAATTTAATCTTTAACTCTTTCGTGGATCTGACGCGTCTAAAGATGACCCAAATACGAGAAAAGATTGTAGTGTCTTTAAAATAATTCCTTAGGCAAGAACCAGTCATAGAGCGTTTACGTCGCGAAAAACAGTTGGCGAGCAAACAAAATGCAATTTTACGGCGTCAGATCAAAGCCCTTGCGGCTCGTGAACGCCGAGCACGCCTTGACGCACAGAACCTCAAGAACCAAGTGTTTAGAATGTAAGTAACTAAGTTTAATTCTTAGCCATAATATTATTCAATTGAGAATTTTTTCTCAATACCTAATAATAATTCTGAAAATTATGGACAATAAAAAACGGCTAGAGATGTAACATTATCTATTGGTTTATTAAGTAAGCCGAAATCAGAGTCGGCTGATAGATACATTACTTACATAAATGTCACAATAATTACAGGAATATAACTTTTTATTATTTGTATGTTACCTACCTATACCCCTTCCATTGACAGAAGTACATCAGGCGGGAGAGTAGCTACAGCAGAAACAGCATCTCTCCAAAGTAAAATAGCCTCTCTGCAGGCCCAGCTTCTGAGCGCTCGACGTGATACTCACTCGTCCATTGCCCTTTGGGACAAATGGAAGAGGTTTGTATGCTCAAGTTGTAAACATTTAGAAGATTAGAGGCAAGTTGGTTTAAGAAACTTAGATTTCGGCTGAAACTGTGCTTCCGTCTGCTTGCATTAAACTTCAAGATTAATAAGCCATATTTTCATAATGGAAATGTCATGAAAAATATTAGAAAAAATCGGCTCACCCGTAGCAATTTAGACGGGATTCGAACCCGCACTCTTAGGATTCCGGCCCAGGATTCCGGCACAATGCAATCCTAAGGGTGCGGGTTCGAATCCCGTCTAAGTTGCTACGGGTGAGCCGATTTTTTCTAATATTTTTCATTATTTATTCATCTTAATATAAAAATAGCATTGTGAATGCAAAAATCTAAAAGTTTAAAATGGAAATGTACCTACTTTCTTTTCATAAACTTGCTTCTTATCTTTTGCAATGAACTTTTCATTGCATTTGGAATAGTCGTTCGTAAGTACCTACCTACATTAATTTTAATACCTTGGCAGTTAGGATACCAAATCCCAGTGGTGAAGTTCAGCAAAATATGCCTCATTTTTGTAAAGGACTCATAACAATTGCCTACATACTAAATTATTGTATTTGTGAATTAGAGCACAACAATCATCGGATCGTTGGCAAGCTCGTTACGAGGATAAATGTCTAGAAGTAAAAAAACTGGAAGCCAGCATGCACCTTGCCAAGTCAGCTGTCGTCAGACTAGAAAAGGAGAAACGAGTACTTCTTACGAGACTCGCCGAAATCAAACGTAAGTTTCAACTAACTTTAATTTTTTCAGTGTTAAAAAACGAGATTAGAAGTGGAATAAAAAAGGTTTCCACAACTAAAAACCACAAAAAATTCAAGATAATAATGAATCTCTCAATCTATACATAACATTTTTACAGACAGATCTTGAATGAATCTGTATATGCTTAGGTGATGATATAATTTCAGAAGAAAGACATCTGACAATAGAAAAACAAGATGCAGAAGCTTTGGAGAAGTCGTCTCGTCTGACTGACTCAGAGCGATCTTGCTCTCCTCCGCCGGTGTCTGCGCGCGCGCTACTCGACAGGGTGCAAGCTCAACAGCGGAGGATTGCAGCGCTGGAAATTGCTGAAAAGGTTTGTGTAAGAATGTCTCTGAACCTACACTTACCTCTACATAAAGAGTATTATAGTTAAGATAATTTAAAACCTCACGATTGCATGCAATCAACATATTTTGGACACCACCCGATTGAAGAGCCGTGAAAGAATCAGGAAGTTTTTAAATAATCTGAATTTTGGTAAATTCAGATATAAGTATTTAATGGAGTTCAATTTCCGTGACCGTTCAGTACAACACAAATTTTGTTGACTTATCAATCGACTTTATGCGCTCTTGCTTCACAATAAAATAAATAATAAATATTTAAGTCTATTCTACTACATTTTCTATGAAGTCTTTGATCGTTTTCTAGGGGAATGAAACTCTAGTATCAGAATATGAGAGAGCTTTGGCTGAAATTACGTCACTGAAAGGGCAGGTGCTGAAATTGGAGTCCACGTTATTGGAATCGCAAATCAGAACACCCATGATGACAGCCCATGAAGCGCAGCCGGAGTTGGAGTACTGGAAAAGGTTGGTTTATTAATTTTTCAGATTCTAATATTAAACATGTAGATAGAAATGTTCAATATCTTATCTCCTTGTGACGCCCACCCTAACAGCGCATGTTTGAAACATAAAAAAACTATTCCCTAGCTAATAAAACAAAACTTCACGGGGTAGTTGTGCATAAGAATCCAGCGCCACCACAGAAATTAAGCAGGATTCTTACAGAGTTTGATTAGGGGATTTAGGGAACGACCACCCTCAGTGAAGGAGGACTTCCCACAGAAGGCGGGGTTCAAAGTTCAGCTATTTGATTAAAATTCGGAGAGACCATTAAGGTATTCGTTCTTCTTTGGTAAAGTAACTAGAAAACATGTTTTATAAATATCAAATCAGTGGAGGAATTGTTAGTATTGAATTCCACAGAACGTTTGCGAATAGAGCTAGATGTCTAAGCTATACTTAGACTAGACTAGACTCTTAGCTTTAGGTACCTAGATTTCTAGTTGGTGGGGCAACGCACCCCTCCCTCCTGAGGAGGGACAGTTATTCTGATTAAGCTCTATATAAGTACTATATTTTAATCTAAAAAAAAATCGTTGAGATAAACTCAGGGTAGGGTGTTGCGTCTCATCCTTTAAGATTCATTTAGGAAAAGCTATTCAACTCACCAAACAAACCGTTACAGTTATTGCGAGATGTTGAAGGAAGAGAACGTCCAACTGAACATGCGCGTGAACGCACTGGAGTCGGCGCCCACCACAGCGCACCAGCACCGGGTCAACGACCTTGAGCAGACCGTGCTCACGCTGAGAGGTACAGTCAAGAGAAAAAACGCTACTGAAACCTTATCTTGACCTTTTGATGTAATGAGGTGTAAGTGGGACACTAGATTCTGTCTAAAGAGTCTGTTTACATGGGTAATTTCAAAAATGATTTTATTACCCACCTAAATCCCCAACCACCCCACCAATACCCATCTAAATAAATAAATAAGGACATATTTATTTATTAGAATTAGAAATTAGAAATTTGACAGCACAGAACAGGGTTACCAGTATAAGTTTTTATAAATAATTTAATAATTTCTCATGTAAACTGACTTTTTAGACAGACTCTACCAATGGTGGCGTATAACCCATCTTCCTTATCCATCCATAAGGAAGACCTTATTGTTATTACCTATTAGATAGGCAAAGTCAATTTGAAGCCTAATTAGTTGCTTGTTTTCTGTTTCTCGTTAGGTCTAGTCAGTAAACTCCAGGCAGAACAGAAGTCCTCACTATCAACTCAGAAACGAAGTGACTCAAGACCTGGCAGCGGGAAGAGCGTTACTGAAAAGGTTGGTTAGGTACCACTTATGGACAGCTTAGGATCATAATCCAGATAATCCAAGTATTCCGGATACCGGATATTATAAGGGCAAATAATAGAAAATAATTAAAATAGGAATAAATTTGAAGTTAGGTAGGTAATTTTCGAATGACACCGCTTCGATCAGAGATCGATATGTTGTTGTTTCGAATTCAGTTACAGGCTTAAAAATATTACACGCATAATGACATATCTATGTCTCTGATGCAAAATGACATATTGTGACTACGCATAATGACATATCTTGGACTTGACATATTGTGACCACGCAGAATGACATACGTATAATGACATATCTATGACTCTGACGCAAAATGACATATTGTGACTACCCAGAATGGCATATGCATAATGTCATCTTGGACTCTGACGCAAAATAACATATTGTTGAGTTGATGACCACAATTTACCTCTTATACAGGGTCAAACCTCGCAGGAGTAGACTATACTAACATCATAAACAAAAACATTTGTTCTACAACTTTTCCGAAAACTGACAAAAATAAAATCTACTTTTCATACAAAACTCGATCAGCTAATCGGACATTTGTATGGAAAGTCGATTTTTCTTGTCTGTTTTCTGAAAAATTTTAGAACTATGTTTTTGTTTATGATGTGTCATTTTACGTAATCAAAATGTGTCATTATGCGTAAAATTGGTTTAAAACAACATTATTTCGACCATCAACAGAATGATCTCTCAAGAACATTACCTTATATGCTAAAAAAATGTATAAATATCAAATACCTACCTACTTATTTCCAGAGTCGTCATAAGCAAGGAGAAACGCACCGTATTGAGATTGCTAATCTCAAGCGCACCATACAAGACAAGGATCTGCTGCTTGAGAAATCCAAAGAAATGCTCAAGATAGCAGCTGAACGAGAGGACGAATTGTTGAGAGAGGTAGCCTTAGTACAAATTTAGCCACTTTAGGCCACTTTCGTCAGAAACAATTATAGGCTGTTTTAATTGATGATGAAATCTGATGAAAACAGGCGTTTGGTCAGATTCTGCTTTTGTAAGAAAAAAACGTTTAAAATATGTGAGAATTAACCAAAAATAAACTGTTTAAAAAAAATTAAGACAATAAATAAAAATAAAAAAGACAAACAAAGTTTTTTCTGTCCTAACTGGGGCCCTATTTTTGAATCGATCGACTGGCGGCGTCGAGCGCTCGTTTCTACTGATTTTCGTTCGACAAATCAACTCAAATGTATGAGCTGTCGAACGAAAATCAGTAGAAACGAGCGCTCGACGCCAGTCGATCGATTCAAAAATAGGTCCCCTGGAATTCCATTTTCGTCAGACAAAAACAGCCTTTAATTTATTCTGACAAAATCGGCGCGAATCAGCGGAAACTGACGAAAGTGGCCTGTCGTTTAAACGATTCTGTAAAATTTTAAGATAGGTTCGTGTTATATCGCAGTTTGTCTTCCAGACGAATTGCGAACCAGACAACCTGCGAAACACTCGTATAGCTGTGCTATTTTCTTAACTTGCAAGAGAATACAAACTATTATTTTTTCTCTATTGCAGAACGAGTTTTTGCGACGTCGTATAGATGAATTTACAAGCCCTAAGGGAGGATTTCTCTCAGCGTAAATAAATATAAGTATAAGTAATACATAAGACCTATCATTTTGTGATGGAATAGGTAGTACGGAAAACAATCTGGTAGAAATAAAATATATTTTTTCTCAAATACAATTGTTTTATTATTAACATCTAACAATTTGAATACCATTTCATAAGTACAATGTACAATTCTACAGCGTAGAATAATATGAAGGTAGTGATATGTTAATTAATGGTGCTTTAACCCGTAATCTAATAATAAATGAACGCAATTTAAAAATAAGGCAAGAAATCCAGGGAATTCAATAACTAATTTTAATGTAAAAAAACAGTAAGTATATTATATAATTTTCACTAAATAGTTACAATAAAATTGCGACATGACTTAAATAGAACCACAGCCTAAAATTATAATGAGTTAACTAAAAATAACAAGCCTTTTAAACAAAAATAAAATTTAATTTTCTATCAGACAAAGTTAATAATTTATTACAGTCAGAGCAGTTATAACTCATCAAATATATTTGACCTATATATTAATATAAATTACTAGTTCTTTTAGTTGACAGACAGAATGTCGTACCAAACACACGTTGATATTTTATTTGCTTTGTATTTTTTCATATTTTTTTATGTTTAGTATTCTAGACTCAAGCTTGAATAGATTGTTCAAACATAGCTTGATACATTTCTATACCCTGATATTCAAATATCAACACAACATACTATTTATGTTGATAAAATATGTGTATAAATAGGAGTAAGTACACACTATAACTCCCATGAACGAATTCACTAAGTATATAAGTAGGTAACATACTTAATATTTAATTTTGTCTTATAATTATTAATCCTACAGACATAGCAAGCTTATTTTTTGTAAAAGTGGAAGAACATTTTCGCTATCACAGGCAAACTTATTTACTTTGTGTTTATCTTTATTATCTCTTAGTTTCTGTTTTAAGTAAGCATTATTATTTATTACTTACTAAGTAAGTATAATTATTTGGTTATTGCTAATGGAGAAGGATTAAAGGTGAAGTGTTTGCACTATAAAATAACAATTATATACACATTACATACGCACATACAAAATCACACATTCATTTAAAAATTAAGTTCCTACGTTACACACGTATAAACTGTCAGGAATGTGATAATTTTTGATGATTTGCAAAAACTTTGCAAAGGTACTTTGGTACCTATCAAAATAAGTAAGGTGCAATACAAATAAGACAAGGATAAAAGGAATATTGAAAAATCCATTAAGTACATAACATATCTAAGTAGGCACCTACTTAAGTATTTCAATAAAATTAAAAACGCAAGTTGAGCTAAAACTTAAATATTAGCTTATCAATCTCATAAATGTTTACTTTCCAAAGTTCTTAATCGCTAAACAGTTGCTTACGTCTCCGTTTTTGTTTTTTAAAAGCAACTAACACGCAAATTATCTTAATTAATTAGGTACCGTTCCTACCTTTTACTAAAATTGGTAACAACGCTATTAAATAAATAAATATGATTAATATTTTACTAAATAAATATACTTAACCTACGTAATGAAAAATCTTTATCACTTTACATTTCTATTACCTACTTACTTAAGTAAAATATCCTTATATTAGGAATGTCAGCTAAAACGTGAATATATTAAAATAAGTTATTTTCCCTTATAATTTTGTATTTTATTGTACCTATATTAATTAACTGGAACTGTTCCATTTTGGGCACCGTTACATTTCAGCAGTTCACACTAAAATCATAAAAAATAACTATTAATAGAGAAACAAAGGAAGTCATAGGTAGTCAGTGGTTATCAGACAGTGGATTAAATATCAAAATAATAGAACTTAGATGTATACCTACTTTTTTTTTTATGGATATGAATAAGCTTAATTACCCCATAAACAAAGTTTTAATTAATGGTAAATAGAGTAGCTTTATAGAGAGGGTGAATAATTAATTGTTTCATTCTGTAATTATAGCAAAATTCTTTAACATAATAATAAAGTACTATGAGGTTTTACTTTAATTAAGTCTTAGAAAAAACATCTCAAAATTATGGACTGTAAACAAAAAGTAAGTATGTATATGTTACAGTCAAAACTCATATAAGGTCAAAACCACTTTTGACTGAAAAAAACAGTCAAAAGTGGTTTTGACCGATGCTCTCAGTTGAAAACAGTTTTGACTGATTTTCGCAGTTAAAAGTGGTTTTGACTAACGTTCTTAGTCAAAAGTGGTTTTGACCAAAATTCTCAGTCAAAAGTGGTTTTGCCTGATTACTATCGGTCAAAACTCATAAAAAGTTATGGAGGTTAGTGAAAATTACCAGAAAGATCATCAAAAAAGTTTCATAAAACTATTTATAAGGTACAACGTTTAAGTGTTTTGTCCATACAAAATTCATTCGACATTGTACCGAGACCTGGGGCCCTATTTTTGAATCGCTCGGTCGCGACATTTGACTCAAATGTATGAGATGGCGAACGAAAATCAGTAGAAAAGAGCGCTCGACGCCAGTCGAAGGATTCAAAAATAGGGTCCCAGTTCCCAGTTGGTATGCTCATTCAATAGCCCTAGACTCCTGTACCACAGAATAGATATAAGTACTACCGTACAAAAAGGAAACTCTCCACCCCACCCCCCAATCAATTACCTGAACTCACCGCGCCCCCGCCCCGCGAGTTTGTAAGCCAGGGGCCCTATTTTTGAATCGCTCGGTCGCGACATTTGACTCAAATGTATGAGATGGCGAACGAAAATCAGTAGAAAAGAGCGCTCGACGCCAGTCGAAGGATTCAAAAATAGGGTCCCTGTAAACTGCAAATACGCAGAAATTCGATCTCAAAATATTTATTTTACTTTTTATTTTAAATATAATATTGAAACTATGTCATCTTGATAGTTTTTGGAGGATAGAGCTGTTTGCGTCCATGGGCTTTTACTTTAGATAGCTACACCTGTCTAGTCTGGGTAGGGCTAAAGGAACAGCAACTGCGCAGTGGAGCTAGGTGGCTAGTTTATGATCACCGCACTTTTCCGCCCTGTTCCATATCAGTGGAAACGCAACATATGCCATGCTAACTTATAAATTACTTTTAAAAATAAAAGTAATTAACAGGTAGTTTTTATTTTTATTATTTTTTAAATGCTATTTATACGTTAGCATGGCTTAGGTCGCGTTCACTGTTTCACTGATGTGAAGCTGGGCGGAATAGAGCGGTGATCATAAACTGAATTGTGTGAAGCTTAAATTATAATTACTTATATCTCATCATTTCTAAAACTTTCACTTGTTTAATTATTAAATAGGCTCCTAGTCCCCCTGAATAGCAGTTTTAACTAACATTCGTGGTCAAAACCACTTTTACCCGACATAATTTGGTCAAAATCGATACTACCCATTATTTTTGCAGTTAAAAGTGGTTTTGACCAACGTCATTAGCTAAAACCAATTTTGACTGCAAACATCAGTTAAAAGTGGTTTTGACCAACGTCCTTAGTCAAAACCTCTTTTGCCTGATTTTTGCAGTCAAAAGTGGTTTTGACCGGATATGAGTTTTTTACTGTAACATATACATAATATTTAAAATAATATTTGTGTCTGATATCTTGGGACACGATATTATAAATAACTAGTATACTTATACCTTGTGCAAATGAAACAGCCTTGCATGCATGCCCGGAAGCAAGCGCGAATCAGTATTTACAGTCGTCCATCTAGAAACAAAACTACTAAGCGAACTAATATAAAGCATGAATAATACAAACTAAACCCATTTGCTATCTAGTCTACTTAGCAAAAAATATATCCCTCATGTAAAATAATGACTTAACTATGTATAAGTAATGATTTTTCACCTCTCCATCACGAAAAGGGCGCCTTTGGTGCGTAAGAACTCGAAGAAAAATAGCTTTTCAGTTTTTTTCGAAAATTTACATGCCTTAGCATGTAAATTTTCTAAAAGAACCTTAGTTCTATAGTTTGTTTACAAATAATAACCTCAGTAAAATTCAGTTCGTTGTAGTAGTAACATAAGAATAAATAAAACAGTCTTATTTATATGGTAGTAATTAGAAAAGGATCAAAAAGTGGTCACTTTTGGCAATTTTGCTAATTACTACTAGGTACAACGAACTATATTTTAATAAGATTTCGCAGTTCCCGCAAGAATCAGAGCATTGAAAATGAATACAAAAATTTACGAAAAAACTAAATCAAATCAAAAGCAAAATCCTATAATTTTTCTATGGTATACTAGGCACCTTTTTATTTTTACGAACGATTGCACAAAAGTGCCCCTGACTGCTTCGACGCGGTTGAAATATTATTAACCGATTCACAAAAATCAACTAATGCACTTCTTGTCTGCTTCCGCATCTTTCAATACCTTTACCATGACGATCGGTCAATAATCATAGAAACTATATCACTTTTTATATACCGAAATACCCGTTTTCCTACAATTCCAAATCTAAAGGGACCACCTACAGGTCACAATTATAAACCGATTTTCAAAAAAATTCTCTATTTTGTAGCTAAACTAATACCCTAGGACCCTTTTTTTCATTTTTTCATAAGTCGGTTTTTTTCTCGAAATATTTACAATTTAGTAAAGAAACACCCCCCAAAAAACCCGAATTTATCAAAATTTCAAAAAAAGTTACCCGCCGATTTTCAAAATTCAAACGTTCACACGTGTCTTAATAAATTCCTCAACTTTTGGTACTATTCCCATCTCGATCCTCCTAAAATCCTCGGAACTATGACCAAAAATACGTCTCAGGCAATTTGCATTTGATAACCATTTTCAATGGTAAAAACTAAAGAACCTAAGCTTCAATCTGTACATGTGAATTTTTACATAGTGAGCAATAAATTTAATTAAGATGGGAGTACTATCGAAAACCTGTGAATCGGAATCTGATCCTCAATAGTGTATTATTTAAATAATTAAGACACGCACCCAACCATGTATGACCCTGGCTGCCAAAGCATTTTTTTTATTTCTACGATGTATTTATACTATGTAATGTACAGCAGTCCCATTCACAAAAAATAACCCACAAGCAAAATAGATTTAACTTCTCATAGTATGGAGTCGCAACTATTGATGCAATACAAAAACAACCATTTTGAATGATAACAATTCATACAAAAAAAACAACTACTTATATGCTGTTGCTCTGCCCCCCTAGCATGACCACCGAATCACGATAATTATCTATCATTGTGATATCGACCGGTCGATCGCGAGAGGTTTTTAAGGTCGATCGCCAAAGATTTGCACCCAATGTAGTTTTACTTATGCAATTTTTTATTGATAAATATTTGGTGGGTTACCAAACATACATTTTGCTAGGTCGATCTCCCTAAGAACAAGTATGGGCACCCCTGCACATTTCGGTGGTCATGCGAAGGGGGATGATGCTATATTGATGTATTAAAGTGAATTGATATCATCTTCGAATTCGTATTAAAAGCATGTCACGTTACCTGGACATCAGGCTTAATTTTCAGTTCCCTGGCACGCAAGTGACGCGCCAGGGGTGGAGTGAATAACGCAGGGTCAGGGTGCTCCCGCCCTGCGCGCTGCCACGGCTGCTGCTGTCGCCATAGTAACGATATGGCTGAACCGACCACTATCACCCATAGAAAACCGATCTGAAAGAGTTAAACTCTTCAATTTTATGGACACTTGGTCATCTATAGATTTGAAAGAGTCGAAATTCAGAGATATTTTATTAAATCAAGGAGGCTCAAGGTCACCCAGCATGCAATGGCGAGGGCTATGCTCGGCGTTTCCCTGCGTGATCGAATCAGAAATGAGGTGATCCGTAGGAGAACTAAAGTAACCGACATAGCTCGAAGGACTGCTCAGCTGAAATGGCAGTGGGCTGGACACACAGCGAGAAGAAACGATGGCTGTTGGGGCAGAAAGGTTCTGGAATGGCAACCGCGCACCAGATGACGCTCCGTGGGTAGGCCTCCGACAAGGTGGACCGAAAATCTGGTGAAAATTACACCTTCTTCTTGAATCGCGGTGCGATGCGGGCAACGCAGAACCGACCGTCGTGGAGATCCTTGGGGGAGGCCTAAACCCAACAGTGGGGGTCGTGCGGCTGATATGATGATCAATCAATTATTTATTAAGTATAAAATTATTAATTGCTTAAGTTGAAGAATAAGTAACTTACTGGACTAGTCCACATGTAAGATATCCGGTACAAATAGAAGTACCCTGAAGGATCTTTTGCCGGTGGCAGCACTGGCATGGTGAAATTGTTGGAGCAACCGTCCACATTCAACGGCAGCTTCACGGGCGAGGGCCGAGGGGTACCGAAACTCATCCAGAGTGTGGCCGCCATGCCGGTTAGCAGAGCTATTGAAACGCCCTGTAACAATAAAGACTATTATTGTAAACACTTGCTCACAAGCGACTCTAACGACCTACGTGAGGAGGTGCCATGGGTTGGTTGGGTAGGTACCTATATATTTTTTACAGGTGGACCATGGGCACTGCGGTTTATGTTTGGAATTGTACTCAACTCAATCCACTTCTATGTTTAACACTTCTGTCTTAAAAATACGTCTTTAGTTGCTTGCATTTGTAGAATATTATGTCATATTTGGTGCGAATCATCTTTTCCCCCTAAAAGGTAACATTTTGAGAAATCTTTACAAGGGAACCAACCTTAAACAACAGGCTACAGTAGGTACGCTAAAGGCTTGTTCTAAATGTTTCTAACTTACCCTTTCATTAGCAAATGTAGTAAACATTCCCAAGGTAAAGAGCCCCAACAGAGGGCCACCTACAGCACCGAAAATGGTGAGTGACGCTTGAAGCACCCCGCCCAAGTGCTGCGCGACGAAAGCCAATGCCAGGAACAATAAACCATAGCCGCAAGCTGCCAGTTTCGTCAGCCATGGTATAAACGATGGAGGTAACGTGCACCATCTAAAAATTAAAAGCATAAATATTTACGTAGTTTCCTTCAACTGCCCACGAAACAGACATATATAATTGTATTACTACTCTGGTAATCACTTATTTTTCATGTGGTATATACGAGTAAGACTTGCTCAAAGCCGTCTGAACTGAGAATTAATCCGACTGCCACGAAGAGCCCCGCCAGAGCAGGGACTTCATCACATCCACCAGTACGTAGTACAGTACTAAATAATATATCTATACTTAGAGCAAAAATTCACCTGCTAACGTAATCAGTTAGTGTCACAGCTGCTAAAGCGTTGCAAGCAGCAGATATGGTGGACAGAGAGGCGCTGAAGATTCCCGCAACGAACAGACCCGCCAACCCTGGGACAGACTTCATTGCGTCCACCACGTAATAAGGCATCAACTGGTCTATCTAGAACATATATGAGTAATTCTGGGTAAAACAAATTCCCAAAAAAAGAAAAAATCAACGAAAGTCTGTTCGGTTTTTGACAAAGACCAAAGTTGATGATATAAATACAACGTAAGGTAAAACCATGACCTGACTTGAATTAGAAAGTTACATCTAGTTTTCTTTCTGTTCTTCGAGACGTAACTTTAACTTTGGATTCAGAGGTCGGATTTTCAAAACATACTTTTATATTTTTTTTTATATTTTGATGGTGTCCACAGACGACGGTAACCCAAATATAGGTATGACTAGCACGTTTTAGTTTGGCCACATTGTTTTTGCTCTTCCTGTGTATAACAAAGTAAAGCAAAGTCTCTGCACTTTTCAAAATAAAGAAACACAATAAGGCCCGTACTTATAAACCGCTCTCAATGTTGAGAGCTATCTTGACATTATACTTGAGATGCTCTTTTTATAGGAACACCATCTCAGGTTTTCTTTCTCCTAACGTTGTGAGCGGCTTATATACGGCCTTAAGCACTCACTGCAGTGATTTTGTTGCTGAGTAGCGGGTCGCAGTTCTTGTAAACTGCGAAGATGCCAAGCCCGCTGATACAGGTGGCCGTACTGAGAAGGGAGAGGATGGGCCAACTCCACCATAAGCACTGTTGCGAACGAGACAGCGTGCTCACTGTTAGAAGACGTTGCACCTGAAGGAAATTCATATAAAATAGCCAACACAAGAAATCTTTGTGGCATTAAAATGGCAGCATCAGCAGAATAAATAATAGGTCTTCACCTATGAAATTGCCGTGTTGCAGTACAGACTTTTTCAAACAAAAAAAAATTTTGATTGGCTATGAATTCTAAATTCAACTTAATTTTGTTTTAAAAATATGACATTCTATTTACAAAATCAGTCTTTTGTTTATTGATTAGCGTTGTATTTTCATTACATTTCAACATTTTTCCTCATAATGGATACTTCGAAATTTCGTGTAATTATGGAATATGAGTTCCGTCGTGGCACCAACGCGGCACAAACGACACGTAACATCAACGACGTTTACGGAGAGAACTGTACAAACGAACGTACAACCCGTTATTGGTTTGCTCGGTTCCGTTCTGGGAATTTTGACTTGAAAAATGAACCTCGTGGTCGTCCGGAAACTTTGGTCAACAATGATGAATTAAAGGCGATTGTGGAAGCAGATGAATCGCAATCTACAGCTGAGCTGGCAGCAGCTTTTGATGTTAGCATCAAAACAATATTGGTCCATTTGCGACAGATTGGCAAGATAAAAAAGCTTGATAGATGGGAGCCCCACTGCTACTTCACGACAAGCGCGACCCCATACTGCACAACAGACCGTCTCTAAGCTGCATGAGTTGGGTTTGGAAGCTCTCCCTCATCCGCCATACTCACCAGATCTTGCGCCTACCGACTATTACTTTTTCCAAAATTTGGACAACTTTTTAGCGGGAAAAAAATTCAATTCCCGAGAGGCAGTACAAAACGCCTTTGAAGAGTTTGTTGTCTCCCGTCCAGCTGATTTTTTCAAGAAGGGCATCCATAAACTGCCACAGCGTTGGCAAAGATGCATTGATTGCAGGGGTGATTACTTTGAATAAAAGAAATAAATAAGTTCGAAAAAAAAAATACTTTAACTTTTTTTCAAACAAAACGGCAATTTCATAGGTAAAGACCTAATATGTAGGTCACACATAATTCCATTTTGTTTTGATTAAAACCCTCGTTGGTGGAAATTATAACACCATGCTATCATAAAATAAATCCTTTGTTCGCTTTATGACAGATTCGCTATAGGACAGATTCGTTTTACGACAGATTCGCTCTACGGCAGATTCGCTATACGACAGAAGTACAGTCAACTTGACAACAATAATGTTAGCGCGAGAGCGAAAGAGATAAAGTATAGACGGGTCATTGTACAAAATTCCTTCTGCTTCTCGTTAACCTCCTCTGAATTTATGCTACCCTGGTTGGTACTTTGGTAAAGTAATTTAAAGAAGATAAAGATTTTTATTAACTGGCAGTCAAAAAAGGATTCAAAATGACGGCTCACAATAAGAGTGAGTAAGTGAGCGAGAAGAGAAACATGTACGATGCCATTTCTAATCCCATTCTTTAACTACACGGGTTGTATAATCCTACTAATATTATAAATGTGAAAGTTTGTGGGTTTGGATGTTTGGATGTTTGTTCCTCAATCACGCAAAAACTACTGAAAGGATTTAGTTGAAATTTGGCACGCAGATAGTAGATAGCCTAGATTAAAACAAAGCATACTTTTTATCCCGATATTCCTACGGGAACGGGAACCACGCGGGTGAAACCGCGGGCGGCCGCTAGTTTATTATATTTTTGTGAACGACTGTACAATTTCTGTCTTAAAGCGAATCTGCCGTAAAGCGAATCTGGCGTAAAACGAATCTGTCTTAAAGCGAATCTGTCCTAAAGCAAACAAAGGAAATAAATTACATTCTAGCTATAAATAGCTATGCCTAAAGGCACATAGTTTTTTGAGATGAGTTGTCAGTTACAAACATGGTGTAGTCATAAAAGGGCTGTTTAAATAAAAGAACTATCAACACACCTGAGTATGGTTTACAGCGTATAGTGATAAATAAGTAATCAGTCCTCCGATTATCAAAGACCACCATGTGTGTCTTTCCGTAGGATCTAAGCTGAAACTAAAGAGAACACAAATTATTCAACTAGAAAGATATAACAATATCTTATTAAATTCTTAAGTTTAATAAGTTGGTTTGAGTATTTTGACAACTAATTTTTACCCAATTTATTTAAATGCCATCCGGTCGGGGAAGGGTTAATGACCTATATTACTATATACAAGAATAGACATTGTATGATTTTATAGGGCCGTTTCCTAATTACAGCAGTCGCGTCGTCGAAAATTATATTGACCTACTGAATATCAATAAATGATGTTATGTAATATGCGTTTTTTTATTTTATAATAACTTACTTATCAAAATTAAGTCTTCCTCCTTCTTTAGCTTTAACAAAAATCATATCGAACCCTCCAAGCTGTATCGAACTGAATATCACAATACTGAAAACTGCTCCGAACATCAACAATGACTGCAACAGATCTGTAAACAATACCGCCTTCATTCCTCCTAACGTTGAATAGAAGGTACAAGCTAATCCAACCACTAATATTGAAATCAGTCTATCTAGTCCAGTCACTGCCTCTAAAACTATAGCCGGTGCGTACAAAACTATCCCATTGTAAAGCACCATTTGCAGTGTATACGTTAGTGACGCGATCATTCGTATTCTTGGTCCAAACCGCAGTTCCAAATACTCGTAAGTGCTCGTCTTCTGCAGTCCAAAGAACACAGGAAGGTACAGTCTACTCGCTATTGGTGTTGCTATCCCGTATGAGAAATTTATCACGATGAATTGCATTCCGTAGTAGTAGTTTTCAGCTGAGACTCCGAGTAGTGTTATGGCGGACATGAATGATGCCATTAGAGATACCGCCACTGGCATAATGGACATATTGCGGTCAGCAAGCAGGTATTCCTGTAAAACATAAGGGGATGTATTTAATAGCACTTTAAATTTGATGAAAACAGCTGTAAAATTGTATATCAGCACTTTAAAATAATAATAGACCTATAATTTAATATTATCACTACAAAAATAATGGTTTGCACTTTAAAATAATAATAGATCTATAATTTAATATTATCACTACAAAAATAATGCTTGCACTTTAACTGTGTCGCAACCATTGGTCCCAACTCCGAAACCATTTAGTTTCTGTCCAACCATGTCAGACTGACCACCATCTGACCACTGTTAAAATGAGATGGAAAGATGAAAATAACTTGTGGCATAAATATTGCATAATTATACGCCATCAGGTTGGTTCTGGCGTTGTTGGTCAAAATTGAACCTAACCTCCTTTGACGTCTGTTTACCAGTGCTAAAGTTATAAAATTAATTTGTAAGGTACAAAGTATTAATTTTAAAGCTGATCAATTAAATTGTATAGTGCAAAGTATTAATTTTAAAGGTTAGCATATTTATAGTGGGAACCATTATTTTTATAGTTCATTTAATAAGTTTTGAAGCTAAACATTTTAAAGTGTGTTACATTATTTTTAAAGTGCATTTATATATTCCCCAAACATAAGACATGATTGTTAAGAACGATGCATGAAACTAATGAAATTATCAGCATACCTAGTTAAGTAGGTATTACATCTCTTTAATCGTTAAAGAGATTACACAGATATTATTTTATTGGTTTGTCATAAATATTAAGCTTAGGTATGTATTAAATTTACGAGATATTGATTATTGGAGCTCATAAATGTATCTTTATCCTCAATAACTGAACGACATGTTTTTTATTACCATACTGCTATAATATTTTAGTGATTTGGTTAGTATAAGTATTATATTATCTGTGGTACCTATAACATAAAGTTAGGTACACACCTCATTTGTTTTCTGTTTCCCGCCACTAAACCGGAAGTAGAGACCTATGAGAATAGACGCCACCATCGTGGCAGCCATTATCACGTAGTCCCATATTCCAAACACGGCCGTCATCCTTGATCACTGAAATAAAATAAGTTTCACGTTACTCCCCTCAATAAAATTGAACATCCATTAAATATTGTAAACATTTTGAAGATTACACAATTATAAAAATGCACACCCATCCTCTAGCTCTTTACACCCGAGTTACTCATGACTTAGAAAAATATACCTACACTCATCCTACACTAAAATTAACTTGACTTTTGAAGACGCAATACTTTGTCGATAGATCGTGTGTCTATCTGAAAGCGCACTTAAAATTACTTTATTACTATGGGGACACGTTTGATACTGTCAGTTGCGGGTATTAGACCTTCCTGAATAACAGATTCAATATTCAGATTCTGATTTAGCGTCCGTTACGCCGGAGACCATTATCCTGACGGCTAAAACACCACGGTCAAGAGCATTGAAAAAATCCTATACAAAGTTGACAAAATTAATGTTTAATTGTCCCCTGTTTTCTCCTCCAAAACCAGAGTTTGTTGAAGATGAATATCGCTTTTAATAATTAATTTATGAAAAGAGGAAAACAAAGGAACACAGCCAAACCCTTTAAATTTTAATGAAAAAAGTATTTAAAACGGTCTGGTTTTGGAGGAGGAAACAGGGGACAACGAAATGTTGATATTGTCAACTTTGTATAGGAATTTTTCAATTCTCTCGACTGTGGTGTTTCTTAGAAGTGACTGAATATCGGATTCGCTATTCAGAAAGGTCTAATAACCTCTTCAGCCGAACGCCGCGTGAGAGATGACCATGCTTTTTGAACCCGGGGCCTCTCACGTAAGTAATTCACGTTTAAATTATTAAAATAAATGCATATTGCTTGTTAATGAGTTTTTTAAGTAGAATTTAACTTATTTTTGTATTTTACGTAAATAACTTGTCGAGAATCTTCTTTAATATTTAAACTTGCACAGTTATAGCATATCGGTTGTAGTGTTAAACTTATTGTTTGATGTTCTGTGGCATTTTATATAGTTTTTCTTTTATGTTTACGGGATTCATTGAAGGATAACATAATAAGTTATTTATTTTAAGACGGAAAATCTTTGGGTGCTTGAAAATTGACGAGGATCACTATAAATTCGACGAGCTTGTCCTCTTTAATAAGGAGACAGAGGCAGAAGACCTCACTGAAGAAGAGCCTGAAGTTACAGTGGAAAGGTCGCCGCCCCACCGATCCAGCCACCTCCTCCGGCGATGCAGCCACCTTCGCCAAAGATACTAAGAGCCACTGCCCGACAATCAAGAACTTTACGACGAGGAGGTCACTTTCGCCATCAAACCGGGATCGGTCGCGATCGCGATCCAATATAAGTAGTCGAGGAAAAATATCAGCGTCGATTCCCAGGGTCAGTGTTACAAGAAGACCAATATGGAAACAAGCTGCTAATTTTGGGATAGGTATACAAATTATTCCTGAAATTCGTTATCGCAAGGGTCTGATTGGTGGAGATCAGTTACCACAGGTTTTTTTATATTTTAACTTTGTTTTTTAGGCACTACAAAAGCACAGAATAAGGTTTAAAGTTTAAAATAGATAGAGATTTGTTCCTCTCGGGTGTAAAGGGCTAGGTATGTACTTGACTATGTTAGGATACAACACAACAGTGTTTATGCGAATAGCTTATAAAATATAACGAGATTAAAAAAACGAAGAAAAAAAGGGGTCGAGTCCCACAAAGCGATGCGGATAGTACTAGGCATCTAGATTTTACTTAGCCTGTATGTCTAGATTTTTTGTTGGTGGGGCATCGCTTCTTCCACCAGAGTGGGGGGCTGCTTTTAGTACAAATTTCTAATTATGAGGTTCTGAAATCTTAAAACAACCGTATTTTCTAGAGCCAGGGTTGGGGTGTTGAGTCATAATTACGTAAAAACCAATATTTTGCTCATTTTCGTACTTAGTACTAACCTAAACATCAGCCTGCCTAGCATGACCGATTTATATCGCGTGATATAGCATTTTATCGTCACTCAACTGTCAAATTGCTTTGTCTTTTTGACAGTTAAACGTGATAAAACGCTATATCACGCGATATAAATCGGTCATGCTAGGCAGGTAGGAATTTTAGTGAGAGTGAGAAGTTTAGTAGAAAAAAGTTTTGAAGCAGGATTTTAAAAACAAAATAACTAAATAATAAATAGATAAATATATTAAAAATAATAATTACAGTGCATATTTTCTTTTCAATAATTTCCATAAGTTTTATCGATTTTTTATCGTTATCAATTCAAAAACATCAAAGCTGTTTAAACCCGCCAAGGTGTCATGATAACTTCCTATTCTATTGCATCTTGTCTTAATATAAGCCCTAAGATTTGTCAACTTACATCAGTTTGTTAACAGTCTGGTTTATCATCCCTTATCTTTATGGCAGTCACATAGAAGGCGTATCAAGGGTCTTATCGCTCAATGAAACGAATCACGACTGTGTAATAAGCAATTTCAGTTTAATGATAACATGATAATGTGATTATTGCCCTAGGTTGGAAATTATCTTTGGCTAAACCATGCAAGGTTATTTTAGTTTTAAATCTCACAAAAAAGAAAAAAGAATTAAAAAAAGACAGTCAGGATAGTAAGGAAGGTTAGTCGGCAGTAAAAAAACTTTATCATTTTACATTGATATATCTTTTCACACACTTAGATGAAAAAACAAGGTAAAACAAAAAAAACTCGTTTTTAAGAAATGACGAAAATTTTAGTGATATCTTAGGAATGCATTTGTAACGATCCTATCGTCATAACATACACTGGTGACTATCAGATGGGGTGATAGGTCCATTTCTTTCTCCTACCTAATTCGCTGTCAAAAACAACCTTACCTAATTGATACTAAAATAAAAACATGCGTAGGTACTTAGGTAGTCTATTTCTCAATAGTGAATGATCAATCTTCGTTATGGAAGTAATAGAGCCAATCTATTTTAATTACTACGACATTAATAGCAAAGACTACTGCTCCAATTTGCTGATAACAAAATTAATAATGACATTGCCCTGGGTCACTTTTTGGACGTTTTAAAATAAGAACTCTCGTTTCTTATTTTTGGAGGAGATTACCTAACTTTCAGAACTTTTGCAATGCAATGGCCGAAAAAAATATCATTCATGTTTATGAGAAAGATCTAATTGAAATTCAAGATTATTTTTCGAGCGAGGAGTCGTTTGCTTAAATTAATCTGGGTTTTACCAATTTTGTGATGTGAGCATATTCTCTTTCATCACAAGTAATTATTTCTTCTTTTCAAATTTAAATTTCGTAAGTGTAAGTATATTATAACTATTTTATTTAGTGTCGGGAGAGTATAGTATAGACCTATGTGTCGAGAACAAAATTAACTTTTCGAATACGGAAAGGATATGGAAAGCATAGCATCGGACACGAAAAGTTTTGGATAAGATGTGTAAAGGGCCAAGATCACATTTTCCTGGCGATGAAAAGTTGTTTCAATTGTTCATGTAAAACTGTCGTAAAGTATGTCAAAAAATTGATAATTTTGCATCGTTTAATATTTTACTTATACTCCGACCCGAGCCCACTCCAGAATTTTACTTAACAAAAATGAAGGCTGAAAAATTTAAGATCTTTTACACAAGAAAAGACCACTGTAGGACAGGCCCCCCTGGAAAATATTTCTAAATAGGTACGCCAATGTTTACACTGCGACAAAATAAAATATTAGCTTCCCTCAGTCGTTAACGGTAATGTTGGAAATAACGGGCCAACATTACAGTATAATTATATATCCAATCCACCGTCGCCATTCCGGTACAATATTATAATTATATATATTATTAATAACGGCCGCCCGCGACTTCGTCTGCGTGGAAAGTATTTTTGCTATCCCTCGGGAACGAAACATTTTTTCGGGATGAAAGGTACCCTATGTCCTTCTCTGTAACCCTGGCAACGTGTATGCAAAATTTCATGACGATCGTTTCAGCAGTTAAGACGTGAAGGCGTAACAAACAAACAAACGGACTTTCGCATTTATAATATTAAAAGTAAGGAAGGAGTATCGGAATGGCTTAGGTCACAGAATATATTGCTTAGGTGGAGGCCGATGACACCTACTTTACTAAATAGTCAGTCACATAATGACATAATGACCAAAGTTTCACTCACTTTTTATGGTAGGGAGTCTTTCTAATCATTTTGCCGTCCATAGGTTGAAAGATCATTGAAATAGGTAGGTAGGTACCTAACTACCTAGTATATTTAAAAAGTGTCAAGTAGCCCTACTATTTCACTCAACTTGTTAAGAAATTGTAGATACCTAAGTACTAGCTCACTAGCTGTTGAATTAGAGACCACTAGGTAAGTAGCGAACAGAGAAAGTTAAATAAATAAGATATTATATTTTTAAAATAACCTAACCCAGAAGACAGCCTGTCTACGGCCTATTTCTGTCTCCCGGAAAGGCCGTAGATCTGTAACTATTATCAAACAATGTGCTTGAACTATCATCTAAGTAAGTATGTAATTACTTACTTACATTACAACATGTTACAAAAATCCATTAAAGCTGAATATGGTAAGTATAGGGATAGGGACCATCAAATAGGTGGTCAAATTTCGGGGTGGTTGGGGATCTACCTCCGAGCGGTCCACCCCGGGCAACGACATCACAGACCACCGTCTGTGTTGTACGGCTGAATGATCCCCCTGCGGTGGTAGGCTTCGTACGAGGCCGCCTGGTTATGCTACCACCATCCCGCCTGAAACCGGCGCCAAGCAGCTTGCTGCGTTCCGTTGGAGTGGGCGGGAGTACCAGCGCCATTGGGAAGTAGCGAGCGATCAGTTGCGCTGTGAACTATGAACGTTGCAAGGCTCTCAATGACACCGTACCGGGCAACTCATTTTGGAGACTAGCGGGATCCGAAGCACGGTCCTGCCGTTGACCGACCGCAGTTAGTTGGGGGCCCAAGTAGTGCGCTAGCCACGTGTGAAAGGCTGCCCCGCCAACTCGCGAAAAATCCCGAAATGCGCCACCGTGCCAGTTGGCGACCGGACGGGAGGACCCGGTGGACATTTTCGGGGGGGTTCGGGCGTCCCCACAGTCTCCAGATTGAGTTTCCTACATGTCGGTGAAGCTGTGTTGCTCTTGTTTGTTCGATGTGCGGCGCCTCGATCAATTTTCTACTTCCCCTACTTCACTCCCTACACAACATGAAAAGCTCAAAAAGGAAAAGGTTTAAACAACGGCAGCACTTCCTCCCAAAAAAAGTGCACCTCACTAACATCCGAGGCCTGCACTCTAATATCAATCCGGTCCACCACCATCTTGAAACCGAAAAGCCACACCTATTCTTTTTAACGGAGACGCAGATAGCAACTCCGTCCGACGTATCGTACCTCAACTACCCAGGCTACACTCTTGAGCACAAGTTCAAGAAGCGGGCAGGGGTCTGTGTATTCGTACGCGATGACGTCTGCTATAAGCGTCTCCGTAGCTTTGAAAACTCTGGGTTTTCCGCTATTTGGCTATTGGTCGACACTGGAGTAGAGAAATTTCTCTACGTCGGTGTATATCGATCGCACAGCGGTGACCAGGAGACGACCAGGCTCATGGAGTATCTTACTGAGGCGGCAGATCAGGCTAACCAAAAGTATTCTGCAGCGGAGCTCGTGTTTCTCGGAGACTTTAATGCCCACCATCGTGAATGGCTGTTTCCGTTTGAGAAAACTGACCACGCTGGGCGTGAAACGTGTAAGTTTGCATTATCAATGGATCTCACCCAATTGGTGAACGAAGCAACGCGGATACCTGATGTTGTTGGCCATACCCCCAACTGCCTAGACCTTTTGCTGACAACTAACCCTTACAGGCATTCTGTATCAGTCTCAGCCCCGCTGGGCTCGTCAGATCACTGTGTGGTAAAATCCGTATCGATTTGCTTGCCTCCTGATGACAGCCCTAGAGGCACGAGGCGTTTATGGCGATACGAGTCAGCTGATTGGGACGAAATGCGGCATTTCTTTGCATCATATCCCTGGCAGCAAGTGTGCTTCTCTTCAAAGGACCCCTCGAACTCTGCTGACGCGGTTGTGGATGTGATACGGCAGGGAATGGAATATTTTATTCCATTCTCCGACATTCCGCTTGGTCACTGTACCCAACCATGGTTCAACGCAGACTGTGCTCGCGCAGAAGCGAGAAAAGAATCCGCTTTTCGAGCCTGGGTACAAGCTCGCGACCGTAAAGTGCGTGCCAGAAGGGTTCGAGCTAAGAAGAAAGTCTATAATTCTGCAGCCAAGTTTAGCAAAAAAGTTATCCGTAAGGCTCGATTCGACCATGTAAGTCGTATAGGAACCAAATTATCAAACAGCCCTACTGGCAGTAAGCAATTTTGGTCCCTGTCTAAGTCGGTCGAATCAAATTTCTGCCACCTCACTTTGCCACCCATGTTGCGTCCTGACGGATCGCTGGCCCACTCTGCGACTGAAAAAGCAAATTTGTTTGCATCTTTGTTCGCGAACAATTCTCGTTTAGAGGCAAGCTCGGTAAATCCACCTACTTTACCTCACTGTGGCGTTTCCATGCCGCATATCACCATACACACCAAAGAGGTCAAAAGAGTATTGCTGAACCTGAATGTGAATAAAGCCAGCGGCCCGGATGGCATTCCTGCTAGATTACTGAAAATCTGTGCTCCTGAGTTGTCTCCTGTACTTACGTGCCTGTACCGCCTTTCTCTAAAAACTAAAACTATTCCCAAGTCCTGGAAGGTTGCGAATGTGCAACCCGTACCCAAAAAGGGTGACCGTGCGGATCCCACCAACTATCGACCTATTGCCATCACCTCCATACTCTGTAAAGTTATGGAAAGGGTACTGAATAACAAGCTGCTATCGCACCTAGAGAACCACGAACTACTCAGTGACCGTCAATTTGGTTTTCGCCGGGGACGCTCAACTGGGGATCTCCTAGTGTACCTTACGCATTGTTGGGGAGAAGCAATCAAGAATCATGGCGAAGCACTTGCAGTGTCGCTTGATATCTCGAAAGCCTTTGACCGGGTCTGGCACGCTAGTTTGCTGAGCAAGCTTCCAGCGTATGGTTTACCTGCTGACTTTTGCAGTTGGATTTCGGATTTCTTGAGCGAACGGTCGATAAGAGTGGTTATTGACGGCTGCTCTTCTGACCTTATGGCTATAGAAGCTGGAGTTCCTCAGGGATCGGTTCTTTCCGCAACGCTTTTTCTGCTGCACATCAACGATCTGCTTATGCCCGGAATTGTTGGGTATGCAGATGACAGCACGATTGCGGAGAGGTATTTGTCCAATGCAAATGCCAGCAGAGATGAAATTAGTTCCTTGAGAGAAGCCATGGTGGAGCGGACTAATATGACTTTGAGTCTTGTCTCCCAATGGGGCGACAACAATTTGGTCACTTTTAACGCCACCAAAACGCAGGCATGTCTATTCACTGCTAAAAGGAGTCCTCTGAACTTGACTCCTACTTTCCGAGGTGTTTCTATACCAGTCACCGACAATCTCGATCTCCTTGGCATAAAGTTGACTTCCGATCTCAACTTTGGTGACACAATTGAGTCGAAGGCTCAAACTGCGGCCAAAAAAGTAGGCATCTTGAACAAGGTTAAGCGATATTTCACGCCGGGACAGCTTCTAACTCTTTACAAAGCGCAAGTCCGGTCGTGCATGGAATATTGCTGCCACCTGTGGGATGGGTCCGCAAAGTACCAACTAGCCGCACTAGACTCGGTTGAACGCAGAGCCAGAAAACTTATAGGGGATAGTAAGCTAGTAACAACTAAGCTTCATAGTCTTTCCCACCGCCGTGAAGTAGCTTGTTTGGCGGTGTTCTACAGGTTATATTTCGGAGAGTGTGCTCTTGAGCTGCATGAGCTCATTCCGCCATCCCCGTTCTATCATCGGTCGTCCAGACGCACGGCGGGGTATCACCCCTATTTGGTTGACATTCCATGCATGCGCACGAAGCGTTTTTCGTCTTCCTTTTTAATGCGCACAGCCAAGGAGTGGAATTCCCTGCCTGCGTCTGTATTCCCGCAAGCATATAACCCAGCGATATTTAAAGCCCGAGTGAATAGGCTTCTTCTGGGCAAGCTCGCTTCATCTTCGGCCTCTTCTTAGGCTTATGGTTCTCGAATGTGGCCAAGAGTAAGCCCATTTAATGTAAAAAAAAAAAAAAAAAAAATAGAAAAACTTTTACCAACTGTGACTAAGTATAAGATTAACTCTGAAATCTCGAAACAACAGCTGTTTCATACATTTTGAAACCATATATTTTTTTGTACGAAACAGCTGATTTATTTTTTCGCTATTTCACAGTTGGTCCAATAGTAAAAATTATTGAGTTTGATGGTCCCTACTATTATCTACCATAAGTTTTCGGCTTTAAAGGTTTTTTGTAGCAAGTATCATTTAAGTAAGTATAATTCTTCATTACCCTATTTTGGTTTAAAAGAGACCAAATGTTATGATACATAATGTAACACTTTGAAAGGCATGGATTGTATGAATACCTATTCACAATTTTAAAAGTTCTTAAATAACTATCAATGATTGCTATTCTTAGGTACCTTATTAATTAACTCAAAATAAATACATTACAAACACACTAAAATATTAAATTTTTGCAGCGTACAAAACAACCAGTGCCAGTGGTACAACTAAAATATGAAAATTCGCGCCAAAAGTACTTATGGTTAAATACGCATGCGCCGGCAATGTTGCAACAGTTTACCAAATCACAGAAATAAATAACAAAATCTATGACAAAAATACTATGACGTCCGCAAAATTATTACAAGCGTAGCATTATAACTTACCGGAAAATTTTCGCCGTGTATACTTTGAAATCGAAAAACAATTTAAAACACTATTTGACCGCCTAAACAGTCCTTGACAGCATTGTGTAATCGGTATTGTGTATTGACGTATTCTGGCCTATTTAACCTTGCTAACCCCGAATTGTTAAAAGGAATCTCGATATTTAAATGTTTTTTCACTCAGTTCCGTCTCTACCGAAAAATACATTGATATGCGCGAGACCAAATCGACAACTGAGTGAGTGAAAGAAAATTGAGCGCGTCTGTTCAATGTTTTTGCTAGCATGATGTTTGTTGATTGTTGTGAGGTTATGTGACGGAGAAGACAGCGCGCAATGATATAACTGGTTCCAGCGCGTTTCACGCTTATAAAGCGCTTTATCACTTTACATGTGCGCTACATAAACGCTACATTAGTAGGTCTATTATTATAAAAGAGGGTGATTTTACAACATCTTGTGGCTAGTTTTAATAAATATCAGGAATCGTTTTGGTAATTCATTATGAAATAACTGAATTACCATTGATAGTAAGGGACTAGCGTTAATTTCGTGGATTTTTGCTAGTGCTGAAAATCAGTAAGGTGCATTCGGGTAATTTATACGAAAGGATTTTTGATGAGTTGATGGGATGTTTGTATTTTTGAAACCTTATCAGAATGGTAGAGTTAAATTTAACAACGCGGGTCATTTCGTCTACTTTAATGTACTTACAGCCTAATCGTATATTTCAAGGACTTTTGCATTTATCTTCGGATTTTGTAAAAAAAAAGTTTCAAAAATTTAATCACTTTTAGTTTGCTCGGGTGCAATTACGAAGTATGTGTGGATAATTCCGAAAGACACTGAAAAGTGGGTTTATTCATTTTTAACATAAGGTGTATAATTCTTTTTGTTCAGATTTACCTTCCTAAAACAGATTTCTCGGTAATGGCTAGTGAAGAGCCTAAACATGAATAAGAGATATATTTATATTTTGGAATTACCCGACAACTAGTCTACGGATTTCAAACTTTTAGTAGATACATAATGTGGCATAGGTACCATTTGTATGAATAATAACCAGTATCTGAAATGAAAGAAAAAACTGCAAATAATAAAGTTTTGTTCAAAATGAAAGAATAATATTCCAGAAACGCTGGCGAGAATAGAGCACCCGTCTATTTTTGAAGCCAGTGAGACTAGCAGCCAGCGCTGGCCTTGTGTAAACAATGCTTTACATTGAAATTGTGTTCTGCGCAGCCTCTCCCACAATGTTCCGATCAGCCAATATTGCTGAAACTTTTTGTACCAAATTATAAAAATATGAATTACCTATCTACCAATGTTTGTTTTCTTTTGCAACATTTCCTACCTAAGTAGGTAAGTATGTAAGTATTTTGTTATTACGCTAAGTTAATTTATAAAGCGCTGCAGGGCTGAAAACGTGATGCGTTAAAGAAATGTGCTATAATAGGTATTATGTTGGCTTGAATGTCTCTTGACCATAGACATAGAAAATTTTTAGCTGCGCTCAAGGTCTTGACATCATTTTCGTTAATAAAAATTTTCATCAAGTTTTCCGCCCTACAGCGCTTTATAAATTAACTTAGCGTAAAAACAAAATACATACTTACCTACTTAGGTAGGAAATGTTGCAAAACAAAACAAACATTGGTTTTAGTAGAATAAAATCTCAAGTAGCGACATCTAGGGACAGTCACCATTATAATCCTTAATCCTTACTACAAAGAGTTTAATATTACCACATTACATATTTTAAGATATATACTACTTAATACAGTGATATTACAGAATGTTTCCGTTAGGAAAGGAGTTTTCAAAGAATTTCGCGAAACACTCCTGTTTAAAAAGTTATTTTTTTAGCGAGTAGAGGGGTTGTCACAGCACTCAAGCTAATTTTCTGCAGCGAAATCAGATAATGCAATTCACGAAGTTTATGGGGTTTTTCGTAAGTATTACACATATGCAATTTGTAGGTACATGTTATTTAAAAATAAAATAATTTTACAGGGTTAATGGAAATACTACATATTCCTGCTAAGGAAGGGGTTATACCTATGGGGTCAAAACATATAACTTTTATAAGATAACTTTTTCTTATTAAATTGATGGTTTTTAAGTAAATTTTTACCAAAAATACGTTTTAAGCCACAACTTTAATATACATGTTACAGTCGTAATCTTTCTAAAATTACATTATTTGTTACTTTTTCCTTTATATTATTAAAGGAACTGCTTGGACGAAGAGGAACTGCCATTTTTTTTTCATATAGAAAATTATCAGATGGGTAAGACATCTTAATTTTTTTTATTTTTTATAAAGCGGTTAAATTAAATTTATTTTGAAAAAAATAGAGCTTAACCATTTCAACAGCACTTTTCCATGCAGATCAACCATCAAGTTAGAAAGTCATATCTCCGTTGTGAGACTTGTGAGGGACGTGGCCCTATTTTTTTTTAAATAATGTAGGAACAATTTGATACTTGATTTTATAATGTTTTTACTTAAGACTTGACTTATATTATATTATTATGTTTTTACGCAATTGAAAGAATAAATAAAGATTTTATTTCAACTCTAATATAAGTTAGTAGTAGTGGTAGTTAATGATAGCTAGATATAAGATAGTAGATGATAGAACTTCGATACTTTAATCATTACAGTGTAGATGTCGCAGGCGTATTGTACATTTAGCCGTATTACATAGCAACTAGCTGTTTTAGAAAACGGCGCCGTATTGTAATACGGCGAGTCAACGATACGCCAGATTGACAATGTGATACGTTGTTCAATACGGCGGAGCACGTTTAGCCGTTTCGTATCAAAGTTCTATTTTAGAGTGACCACACTAACAAAATAAAACAGTGCTTAATTGAAAATAATTTAATTTTAAAAATTGTTAAAAATGGTAACTTCTTAAGCACCTAGTACTTAAGTAGTAGGAAACGTATTCTTTTTATTAGTTTTAAGGAATGTATAAGTACTACTTCTATCAAATAAGTAGGTACGGTACAAAAACGGTTTGGTTCGTTTGTAAAATTGTAATAAAGTTAGACTTACTAGAACATTTAGCAATTTTTTTGGTGTAAATAATTTTAAATCTTTTTAAAAGTAAACTTTTTTGTATTTGTAATGTATCAAAATATTGTTCTTTGGGCACTGCCCAAAAAGTAGGGTCTTCCGAAATATGTTTCTTTAATCTTCACTGCCTACACTCATTATGTTGTATTTTAAAAAGTCTGGAACGGGTGGTTGGAAAATACAGGCGCGGTTGCAGCCTGAAATTTGGGGGGGGGGGGGGTCACTAATAATAATAATTACTTTATTTTTTTATTTTTTGAAGCTTTTTCTATGTTACATGACATGTACGATTTTGTGGGGGTGGGTCATGTCCCCTGTGACCCCCCCCCTCGGACCGCGCCGAGGAAAATATAGACGATTCAAAAGTACTTAATAATTAAGTTTATTTGAATAAAGCTTATTTGACTTTGACTTTTTTACACTAATAATATTGCGTAGGATTCCGCACAACACCAGAAACCATTGCCACCTTAGCAGTTAAAATCTCGTTCTTTGATCCACGGTTTTTTCACACATCCGCATTGAGCTGCGTAGAAACTATTTAACTTCACATAAAAAATTGTCATTAGAGCAATTATCTGTACACATTTGGCACGTTTTCTTCATTTAATTCATTCATATTCTTACTTATTTTCGATGCAATAACCGCACTTGACGCCATTTTTATTGTTATGGTAGGCCAGCAGCGCCGCGAGTGTTGATAATTTGTACTAAAACTGACGGAATAGCGACTTATGAACCGCCCAATTACATTACGGCTAGCCGCATTGAAAATCGAAAAGCGCTCTATTCAATGCGGCGTACTTTTGATCGGGATGTATTTAATAGCACTTTAAATTTGATGAAAACAGCAATAAAATTGTATATCAGCACTTTAAAATAATGATAGAGCTATAATTTAATCTTATCACTACAAAAATAATGGTTTGCACTATAACTGTGTCCCAACTTCGAAATCATTTAATTTCTGTCAAACCATGTCATTCTGATGAGATGGCAAGTCTCATCAAGTCGGTTCTATCTAGGTTCTAGCGTTGTTGGTCGCAATGGAACCTAACCCCCTCCTCAGCTCCCCTCTCGATGCGCCCGCTCGTCGTCGCACCTAGTCGTCTGTTTACCAGTACTAAAGTTAAAAAAATAATTTGTATGGTGTAAAGTATTAATTTTAAAGCTAAACAATTAATTGTATAGTGCAAAGTATTAATTTTAAAGCTTAGCATATTTATAGTGGAAACCATTATTTTTAAAGTTCATTCAATAAATTTTGAAGCTAAACATTTTAGAGTGGGTTACATTATTTTTAAAGTGCAATTATATATTCCCCCTTTTGATCAGCCGTTTTGAATACGGCGTATCTTTAATCCGCCGCATTACAATACGGCGTCGTTTTCTAAAACAGCTAGGTGCTATGTAATACGGCGGAATATACAATACGCCTGCGACATAGATACGAAAAGTCACTTTCGTACTTGTACTACTAGTGGCTCCCTGAGCTGTAGCTACCTCGCGTTAAAAAGTAGCTCAAATTGTATGTTGTTTATAAAATAATCTAAAAGATGTCGCCACCCCTTTTTCCACACTGTTCACGAGCTTTTCAAAGCACGTAGTAGGTACGTGCTGTTTGGTATTATTTGGTAGGTATATTCGCAGCTAGATGGCGCTTCTAATTTTAAACATTTTTCGAAATGGTGATTTTTGGTAAATTTAGAAAAACTGGCTAAATTAAAAATAATTATATAATCATCGAAACTGCTCACAAAATTTCACGAGAATCTGTTGAGAAATGCGACCTGTAGAGAAAAATGGACAGCTGGAAAGTCGGACTGAAATATGTTTTCTTACATTTCTCCGTCATTATGAAAAATTTAAAAAAACTGTATCAATTTAAAAAATCTATATAATTTTCGAACCTGCCCACAAAATTTCACGAAATTCGGTTGAGAAATGCGACCTGTAGAGGAGAAAAGACAGAGCCGGAAAGCTGAACTGCAATATGTTTTTTTTACATATCTCCACCATTTTGAAAAAAATCGAAAAAGTGGCGTGACAAATAATTCTATATCATTTTCAAACCTGCTCACAGAATTTCACGAGAATCGGTTGAGAAATGCGACCTGTAGAGGAGAATATCCAGCGCCAGAAAGCCGGACTGAAATACATTTTTCTTACATATCGCACCTCCGATAAAATAGGGTTACAACTGGAAAAAGTCGAATTTTGTGTTAATTACACAGAAAACTTTCAAATGTTATTATTTACCTTCTCGAAAATAGTTACATCTGTAACTCTAAAACTCGCTTCTAGGTGGCGTTGTAACGCTACACCATTAAAGCATTGTTACATCATTGTGATTTCGGTAAGTGTTACTAACTAAAATATTACTGTGTTCTTGATAGGTAAATTTTATTTTGTTAAGTATATTTTCTAATAAACGGTCACAAGTCGTCTTGTTACAGTTTATTGTAAAATGATGGATAAAAATTGTTGAAAGGGTATTATATTACAGTGATACATTTTGTATTGTATCGGTGTTTTAGGTACGGTTAATTGTAATTCCCCAGAGTACCTAATCATACTGTGTTACTTTTCTCCTTAAAAAAAGATGATTTACTGAGTTTGGTAGATATTAATCATGTACCACGATTTCATGCGTCTTTTAACAACCAAATTGTGATTGAAAATTAGCTATCTGACACCCTGATTACGTGATTATTGAAATTTAGATTACTGAAATCTAAGATCTGTTTTTTTTTTATAGTGATAATTATGGTTCCTACTTAATGATTCAACATTATTATAATTAGGAAAAGATTAAAACATAATATTATTTAAGTGTCTCTTAATTTGAGACTATCTAAACTTGAACTGATTAGTAAAAAATACTCTGACTTCAGAGATAATTATGTTTTTTAGGTTTGATCTAATTGAAGTTTTTTTTAAAGATGATTTTATTTTGGAGTCTACATCGATACAAAAAATATTTAGCTAAGATAAGCGCAAGTAACTGCCTGTTTTAAATTTAAATTAACATTGTTACATCTTTCACATTGTATTTTTATTTATAAAAGTTCAAATACCTATCTAAAATACCGTTACAATTGGAAATTTTCATGCAATTTTTCAGGAAAATTTAAAAACAGTATATGCCATTCGAATGTATATTTTGCAATCTTTTTAAATATATACACTTTGTAGTATATTTATACAATATTAAAGGAATAAAAACTACATAACAAATCCGTGTGTTTGTTTTCGCTCTCCTGAAAATCAAGGTTTTTCCAGTTGTAACCCTATTTTATCGGAGGTGCGATATCTCCGCCATTACGAAAAATTTAGAAAAACTGTCTCAACTCAAAAAAATCTATATGATTTTCAAAAATGCCCACAAAATTTCACGAAATTCGGTTGAGAAATGCGACCTGTAGAGGAGAAAAGACAGAGCCGGAAAGCTGGACTGCAATATGTTTTTTTAACATATCTTCGCCATTTTGAAAAATTAGAAAAATCTGGCTCGACAAAAAAATTATATATAATTTTCGAACCTGCTCACAAATTTTCTCGAGAATCGGTTAAGATATGCGACCTGTAGAAGAGAACATACAGACATACGAAAGAATTTTTGCCCAAGCTGAATGAAGCAGAGACGCTTCGCTCGCACTTCGTGCTCGCTCGGTCAATTATGTATTCTGTGCTTTCGTGGAAAATCAACTTTTTATTTTGTAAAGGTATTTGAACACTAACAACAGTAATATTTTTTGCAGATCATAAGGCAGTCTATTCGTATTACTACGCAGTGCTCAGCCAACAATAAAACGCTAAAAAATAAAATAATTACCTAGATAAATATTTATTTTTTCCCTTTTTTTGTGTATTTTTAACATCGATACTTAAGGTAGATACTATCAGTTGTTATTGATCGATACAAAACTAAGCTATTGAGAAGGGCTTGACTAATTTGGTTGACTTATTTTAAGACCTTTTTTGGGAAAATCAACAGAAAAGTCGGAAATGAAAAAAATTGCATCCGTGCGAGCGATGCAAGCGAAAAATGCTGTTTTCATAGTTTATGTACCGTCTGAGTAGTTAGAGATCAATATTCTTACTCAGTAATCGTACTAACATCATAAACAACAACATTTTTGTTCTACGACTTTTCCGAAAACAGACAAAAAATCGACTCTCCATACAAATATCCGAACAGGTATGAATAGTCTAATTTTTTTGTCCGTTTTTAGTGTGCCCGCAGCGGCAGGAAAGACACATATCGTCAATAAGAACGCCCAGGTATTTAGTTTTGCACGTACAGGAGATTTTAGGAGAGAAGGATGAATTAGAATAAGTAGGTAGGAGGTGAAAAAATTGAATGTCTTTTTGGGTTTTTTTTCCATAAAAAAAAGAAAAAAAAGGTTAGCAAGTTTATACGAAGCCAGCTAGACACAAGATCGAACCCGAAATGTGCTCGAAGACAGGTATCCTCCCATTTTGCTGACGGTGAATAACAAGGCAGTGTCGTCTGCAAAGGAGGAGATGATCTTGCAGTTTGGGATGTTAGGGGAGCAGAGAACATGTAAACCATAAACTTTGGTTGTCTGTTTTTATTGAATTCGTCGTTGCTGTTCGACCCGCAGCAGGGGTGGGCCACGGCTCGTGCCAGCCGCACGCGCTGACGCAAGGCGCTGTTAGTAGTACCTACAACTCTAGCGCCGCCCTCCATTTATTTTTATTACTCGTAAACCAAGTCAATATTTAAAAAAAGCTCATGTGAATCTCTTAAATTGTTTCTAATATTTTATTAATAACTCTTCAACAGATGTCATTAAAACTGTAAGTTTTAAAATCCATTTTAGCTCAAAGTGGCCACTTTTGGCTAGAATGGATTTTAAAACTTACAGAAAGAATAAAAACTACGAGGGTGGTTTGATAAGTCCATGACTTTGAAAAGAAGAATAGTAGATTATACAACAAGTGAAAAAAGAAGGAATTTAGTTCGAGGTACTATGTTGGATCCCGAGAGCAGCGAAGGATTCTAGAGTTGAATCCCGAGCGTAGCGAGGGATTCAAAAGTAGAATCCTGAGCGAAACGAGGAATACAAAGGACCGAGATGAAATTTTTTTTCACGTGTTGTGTACTCTACTTTTTACCATTGACTGCGAGAAAACATAATAGCAGTACTTACACCTATAGTACCTATTTATAGTTATCAAATTTTATTATTTAGATAGGTAATAGGTAATTTACTCACTTATGCTCTGAAATGTTATCATTCCATTTGAAAAAAGAATGCGGGGCGTTCAACATTTCCGTGGGGATCTGGTTCATCACATTCTAAATTTGAAATTCAGTGCGGAAATGAAATTCAATACTTACTTCCCGCACTGAGTGCGGGAAGTAAGTGTTCCGAATTCAAATCGGTAGAACTTATCAGCTAGCATTCTTTTTATGAAACTTAATGGTTGCATGAGCGGTCAGTAAACATGGCCACGCGAACCAATTTAAATATCTCATTTTTTACAAAGAAAAATGTATTTCCTCGCATTTCGTGAGTAAAGTATTATACAAACCTTGCCCTGGAAGCTACATGCAATCGCTAGCTTCCCGTTCTCGGATGTAATGTACTATTAACCGTTAGAAAATAGTGAAACTATAAGTTTTAAGATAAGGAAATTACATGATCAGTCTGACATCAGTCCATTTCATGAGTTTGTAAAGACTTTGAATTTTTACAGACTGAAGATCGTACCAGACTGATGGAATGGACTGATGCAAGACTGAACATCTAATCTCCCTCTAATATAAAGAAAATAACCCAAAGATAAGACACTAAAAAGAACCTAATTAATTTGGCGAGATATTTTTTTAGAAAAGAACCCAAAGATAAGACACTAAAAAGAACCTAAATAAAATTGCCGGGATATTTTTTTGGCTTTATCTATGAAAGCTCCATACTTTCAGCACGTTTTATTTTTTTTGTACATAATTCATACGATGCGCGCTTGTTCCAAATTCAAATCATTTTTATTCACTCGGTGAATAAAATCGCTTATTATTCACTCTTATCGTTGAATTAAACGCACTTTTTAGAGTGGCGATGGTAAAAATACTTTTTGTTCATAATTTATTTTTCTGTCTTAAAAAGAAACTCCTTAAGACATCTTTACACTACATTTTTTTCAAATTTGGCAAAAGATTATTACTTCTGGAAACAAAAAGCTCAAGCGACTTCTCACTTTTCTTAATGAGCCTGTCAACCCTCTCGGCGGCATTCATGACATCAAAACTCATCGAATGAAGATGCGAATCCTTCCTATTCTCTAGATTCAACCCCAGTGAGATTTTTTCTCCTACCAAACATGAATAAATGTCTTGATAAATGTCTTGGCGGGCAAAGATTTTCATCAAGCCAAAAGGTGATGTCTGAAATGGGCCCTCATTTTAGTTACCAGTTTTCAGGCGATAAAAAAAAATCGGTTAAAGAGGTAGGAACTTCGTTGGACTGAATATGCAGAGCTACAATAAGATTATGTACCGAAATAAAACAAAATATTCCGAAAAAAAGTCTTTCTTCATTAAAAAGTCATGGACTTATCAATCCACCCTCGTATGGAAGAGTTATTCGAAAAATATTAGAGACAATTTGAGAGATTATTACATGAGTTTTTATTTAATATTGACTTGGATTTACGAGTAATAAAAATAAATGTAGTGGCGGCGCTAGTTGAAAAATAAAAAATAAACTAAATCCTAACTAATCATCCAAAAATCAAACTATCTTCAAAGCACTTTTGAGTACTTACTTTCAAAAAAAAACTTTGAAATAAAACACATTTAACGGATACTAGATCCATTAAAAGTGTTTTATTTCAAAGTTTTTATTTGTTTATGTTCAATCAACTTAAAACTTTTTAATAAGGAAAATAACTAAGTAAGTAAGTGTTAATTACTGAATATTGAAAAATAAAAGCATCAGATTTAATCGTTATAGTTGCAGAAGGATAAGTAATAAATTAATTTCATACTAATTAAATTATCACACATTCAGAAGAAAGCATCAAAATTATATACTTTGGGTGACACGTTCAAAAGGTATAACCAATCAAATCCGTTGAATAATTAATGCTTCTAATACAGGATGTCTTGATAGTTTTGTAGCTTTTATGTAAAACAAATATTTTTGTTCTGAATTTCTAGTACAAAAATGATGGATAAAAACATAACCCTTTCTTTGCAGTCGGGTAAAAATACCGTGCATTAAAATATGAATGCCAATTAGCCAGCACTGTTTTTTCTTTTTATAGGCCAGCAAATGCACGACCACGACCGTAGCCGATTGACACATCTTATTTGACCTACTACTACTACCACAGAATACATATTAGTACAAGTCTACTACCAATAAACCACTTATACGCTTCACTTTTTTCAGAACTGTGTATTATAATTACTTTATCTAATGCGTATAAAACTTTAAAGTAAATTAGTAAAATAAATCTTTGCTGACGTGTAAACAAAAAATATTAATTATGCGTGTCACGGAAACCGACTACGGAAGGTTTGAATTCTTTCAAAAATAAATGAGAAAGTCACTTCGTGAATTTCAATGGCATTCCTGTTTGAGATACTTATATGATGAAAAGAGATAGGTAACTTGGAACCTTGCCTCAATCTCATTTTTTATTTTTTACTAGGCACCTAATTCAAGACCAAATCCATAAACTATTTCGTTAGGTACTGAAAAAAAATCATTAGACTGATTAAAAGCAACCCTTGAAAACTAAATCACTGCATAAATAACGCGGTTACAGCTTGAGCCCACAATTACTTGGCGTGAATAACAATTAAATTTTAAACAGTCTCATTCAAGGTGTATTATAGTGTTTATTCCCACAAATAGGAACACGAAGCTCACTTGTTCAAACGTCATGAACTCCACTGCACGCCCTAGGGGTTACTTTACCTTACATTACCTTCTCCTCAGGGCACTCGGTCTTGGCTGGTGGCACCGGCCTGATGAAGGGGATACAAGGAACTTTCAAGGATGGTATCTCTATTACTCCATCGTAACTCAACTCGTCTGGGTAGTCGGGTTCGTTGGACTTGAAACAATCGATCCGTTCATCGGCGAAAAAGATATCGATAGATTCATGTTCAGTCTCTCCTTCGTCATCACCCATGACCTCACAATCATCAAACTCTGCATCTTCTACTTCAAACACGAACAGATACAAAACATCATCCGTACTCTAGAAATAGATCTCTACAATTACTACCAAAATAACGCAATGAACCGTGCAACTGTTAGGAGATCACGAATTATGACAGCGTCTTTCGTGTTCTTTGGTTGGATAACAATTGGCAATACCAATGTTTACGGGACTTATCAAGATATGCTTTGGAAAGCAGAAGTGGCTAAATTGAATGACACTGCGTTGGCACCAATGCGGACCTTGCCTCAGCCAATTTACATTCCATGGAACTACCAGTCGGAGGTGTCATACGTATTGACATTCGTGCTCGAGACCGTAGGCTTACTATGGACTGGACATATTGTTATGACTATCGACACCTTTATTGGATCTGTTATCCTTCACATGAGTAATCAGTTTGTTATATTGCACGAAGCCTTAGTTACAGCTTATGATCGTACTATGTTAAGATTGTATGAAGGTGTACGTCAAAATTACGACACGGCTCAAATTATTGATGTTAATGAATTTGAAGACTCTAAGGAAAATATAGAAGAGATTGTTAAATCGCGTTACAGAAAAGAAGAAATTGAATCGGCTCTATCGGAGACGTTAAAAAATTGCTTTCGTCAACACCAAATCCTGATCAGGTATGTACAGTTTAAAATGAAATTTATTGCAGCCCAGAGCATTCGCAGATAAATCAACGTTGTTTGTGCCGCCGAACGCGCAGTTTCCCCGTAAAATTTTAATTAACACCCAGCTGAATCACCGCTCTCAGCTAGAATAACAACTAAGTACAATTTTTTTATTTGTTTTAACTTTTACTGCAACCCAATGCAGACGTCTTCTCGAACTGCACGTTATAAATGATGTGATAATTAATGCTAATGATAATGCTGACCTGACCTGACCTGATAGACAGCACCATATTTTTATATGCATTTTTTTATTATTTGATATGTAAAACATTAACCAAAAATTGCATATTACGGTTTTTTAATCATGTTCACTTCTAAGTTTACGCTATTTTTTAAATATTTCATTCCCATTTCGTTCTTTCTTACGTTACTCGTATTTTCCCTCCGCATGGTTCCATATCTTCTCGTTTTAATTTCCAACATAGCGGACATACTTTATGCATAAGCAATACCGAGATGAGACTTCTCGCAAAAAGTCTTCCGACTCTATAAGTAGGACATGAATAGTGGTGCGACGGCAGCGTAACATACATAAATCAAAGAGAGCTGCTCTGTATTCCAGTCTGAATGTGGCTTTGCACGTAGACGTGTTTATGACATATGTGAAATCATACAATGGGAAGCATTACAAGTATAAACAATCTACGAAAGAAATAGAAAGTAGCGAATGAATTCTTTTTGGGCTATATTGCGAAGTCTTAGAAAAAACATAGGTGCCTATTACAGACCAATTAAATTAATGGATACTATGTCTTAGTCATAGTTACTTTACTACGATAGGTATTGCATGATATTGTGCAGAAAATAAAAATTAAAAAAAAAGTAGACAGTAGAGCTCAATTTATATTTTTTAAACTACGCCTTCTATGGCTTAATTAAATCATCAATTAAAAAAATATAAAATATTCAGAATTCAACAGCTTGAGGCAAATCAAGAATATATTTTTTATGGAGTAGGTAGCTAATTCAAGTTTCATTTGAGCCAAATCCTTTGCAATATTGCTCAATTTAATAAAAGACCAACTAGGTACACATGGCATGGGGGTAGCCAAATCGTTACATTGAACCTCCAGCTATACAGATACATAGGGAAGTTTTTGGCAAACGAGGGGCTGTTAGGGCCAACAGACTCTGCTAAACTGCCATAAAGTGCAATGCGTTTAAACCGAACTTATATCTATTCTGTGCCGAAAAGCTACGCTGCGCGCGGCGCCGAGTAACGGAGCCAAATTTTGAAGCAGCAAACAAATACTTAGATTAACTTTCAGCCAAACTTTGGACTCCTTCTATATGATTTAACTGAGTTCTTATTAAAGATGCATTAGTAAACTTATTATTTTATTAGTTAATTGACATAAAGGTAAAATTTCAATATTTAGCGATTAGCGGAGGTGATAGCAAAATCTTGAAATTGAATTTTCTTCGGTCATCAGAAAAAAATAAATCCCAGTCAATATTAGAGCAATACGATCGCAATATCTAGGGTTATGACTGCAATAACCCCGGATTACTGCCGCAATATTGTCAACCGCAAGCATTTTTCTTGAGTCAACATGGCCTTTCATCTCCACCTGCAAAATACATAAGACCTTGTCCAGAAAAAACGAATTCGTCGCGATTTGACACGCGATTTTGATTACACTGCTGGTAATATTACACACGTTGCTAATGTCGCTGGTTCTAAGCGAACATTGTATTGAACGAAACGCGTCAAATTCGCGCGTAGCTCCAGACTCCGCGGTGCTTTAAAACTTGTTTCTTTTTTTCTAGTTGTGTGGAGAAATTTGCGAAAATTTACTCGTACGGTTTCATGACTCAACTTCTGTCTAGCATGGCAGCCATTTGCGTCGTAATGGTGCAAGTTTCGGTAAGTTTAAGTTATTATTATCTAAAGCTGCAAATTATATGATAATCATCAAGTATATTTAAGTAAGTAGGTATAGTTGGCTGAAATAGTGGACATAAACGAAAGGGCAAGTAAGTCGAAAATCTTGATTATAGGTATTCACCGAGAATATAATATAGAATCTTCCTATACAATCCACATAAGTAGATAAATACCTTATAACTAGTAGCTCCGTTAGCTATAGACCTCGCGTAAAAATCTTGGGTTGCAGTATTAAGTAAACAATCTGCTTCAATTAAAAAAAAAACAATTATGATCCAATTAAGGTTTTAATTATTTTATTTATTTTTTACAGCAAGACGCATCAAGTTTTAAGTCGATTCGCCTAGTGACGTCACTTGCATTCTTCGTTGCAATGATAATCCAACTGGCATTGCAGTGTTTTACCGGAAATGAATTGACGCTGCAAGTATGTACAACTATTAATGAAACCGAAGTAGGCTATTTCGCAGTGTCACGGCTCATGAAAAACTGAAATTGGGTAACCTATCACGATGTCGTCTGTATAGTTCCAGGAGTAAAAAAAGTACTTTCTGTTCATCACTCAGTACTTATTTTATCCATTGCTTAGGTTAAGCTATATAGCTAAAGATTTAAGTTTTAGTTGTTAAATACAAAATTACGAATTTTTAACTGTCTTAAAAAAATATAAGTTTTTTATATTTATGATAATGGTAGGTAAACCAGATAAACAGTCTCTAAATCTAATTGATAGTTAATGAAAATGTTGCATAATGAATGTTTTTAATCCTACCTGCCTAGCATGACCGATTTATATCGCGTGATATAGCATTTTATCACGTTTAACTGTCAAAAAGACAAAGGAATTTGACAGTTGAGTGTCGATAAAATGCTATATCACGCGATATAAATCGGTCATGCTAGGCCTGCTAGTGTGTAGTTTCATACTTTACTTTATCTACTCTCATAAAATTGATTTAACCTACTAAATTAAATATCAATGTTAAAAATATTTTTTTAAAACACGTTTTTAAAACGGACTAAATTATTACAAAAAAAATCGGACTAAAAATATTAAATCGCACAAGTAAAAACAACCTAAAAAGTAAAGAATAAATTCTTCTGTAAATATTTATAACCCTAATAACCTATACCTACAGAAATTTTAAACCTAAAAATTTTAAACCTAAAACCGTGGGGCGCGTTTTGTAATATTTATCATCCATATTGTCTATAGCATGCGCCCCACGTTTTTTAGTTTAAAATTTTTAAGTTTAAAATTTCTGTAGGTGTAGGTTATTAGGGTTATAAATATTTACAGAAGAATTTATTTATTACTTTTTAGTTTGTTTTTACTTGTGCGATTTAATATTTTTATTCCGATTTTTTTTGTAATAATTTAGTCCGTTTTAAAAACGTGTTTTTATAAAATATTTTTTTCATTAAATTATTATTTGATGCTTTTTAGTTAACGAGCTAAGACTAAAAATATACCATCTCCTATCGGAGCACTCGTCAAAACGATTCAAACGAGCCCAAACTCGATAGGGTTGCATGGTTTTATTACAGAGTCCCAGTGCCCTTCTTCCGGCTCCATCATCAGACCCTGGAAACTATTTCCCAACAAAGAACTCGTCAACACGATTCAAACGAGCCCAAACTCGATGGGGTTGCATGGTTTTATCACAGAGTCCCAGTGCCCTTCTTCCTGCTCCATCATCAGACCCTGGAAACTATTTCCCAACAAAGAACTCGTCAAAACGATTCAAACGAGCCCAAACTCGATGGGGTTGCATGGTTTTATTATAGAGTTCCATTGGCCTTCTTTCGGCTCCATCATCAGACCCTGGACACTATTTCCCAACAAAGTCCTCGTCAAGGCGATTCAAACGAGCCCAAACTCGATGGGGTAGCGTGGTTTTATCAAAGAGTGCTTATGGCCTTCTTCCGGCTCCATCATCAGATCCTCGGACACTATTTCCCAACAAAGCACTCGTCATGACGATTCAAACGAGCCCAAACTCGATGGGGTAGCGTGGTTTTATTATAGAGTTCCTATGGCCTTCTTCCGGCTCCATCATCAGATCCTCGGACACTATTTACCAACAAAGTACTCGTCAAGACGATTCAAACGAGCTCAAACTCCATGGGGTAGCGTGGTTTTATTATAGAGTTCCTAAGGCCTCCTTCCGGCTCCATCATCAGATCCTCGGACACTATTTCCCAACAAAGTACTCGTCAAGACGATTCAAATGAGCCCAAACTCGATGGGATTGCACGGTTTCAATATGGAGTTCCTTTGGCATGGCCTTCCAGCTTCATCATCAGACCCTAGACCTTATCTCCCATCAGAGTACTCGTCAAGACGATTCTAACAAGCTTAATCACAATGGGGTTGTATGGTTTCATCATTGAGTTCCTGTGGCCTTCTTCCAGTTCCATCATCAGATCAGCTCAATGACACCATAATATTGCATTGTATTCCAGTTCTGACCTATGTTCAAAGTTTCAAGTCTCTAACTCATCGCGAAGCTAGTTTAAAATCGTTCGCAAACTTTGCGGACAAACAAACACACAAACAAACACACAAACAAACAAACAAACGAGAAAGCAACCTAATAAAAACGTGTTAATAAAAAAGGAGTAGGTAGTTTATCGACTTTGCTGGTAATACCTTCATTTCGTAAGTCTTTAACCAACATTTCACTATGTTTAATTCATAGACTTAGAAATTTTTTCGCTATGATATTAAGTTTATGGTTTAATTTTGGGCACCACTCTTTTATTTTAAAATATTTTTTGTCATGACCATATTACAGCTTGACCATAAAGAGTTGACAAAAATTGAGGGCGCCACTTTCTATGTAAACACGTCAAAATCACGAATAAATTGGCAACACTTACTAAATTTTGTACTGAAAAATTTTAGTTCCATTTTATTTAATTTCAACTCTTTATGGTCAAACTGTATGTGCCAGCCAAAATAAAAAAAAAAAAATATTTGGAATTGTTCCTTTACTAATGGTTTTCAGAGGGCTTAGGTTTAAGCAATCACCAGATATAATGAAATATAACGCCCAAAAAATCGTAAGTACTTACCAGAATTTAATCCCCATTTTAATATGAAATTATCACCAATAAACGTAAAGTTCGCTTACCTAAAAAAGGCAAGTACCTTCAGAATAATCGCTGAGCTACCCAAAAAGGCCACGCATGCACCAAATATGTACTCGCATTTTATTTAAAATTTTCACCCAAATATGTTACACAATTTTATCCTAATAAATCATTGTTTACCCAAAAAATATAAATTAATGTTTTAAAGGTTTACCGATACTTACTACCATTAAATGTTTACTAAAGCCTATTTATACAAACTCAAGAGTAGGTGTGTCCATCAGCCATTTTTAATGTTCCCACTGCTGGGGCACAGGTCTTCCTTATGGGTGGATAAGGAGGACGGGCCATAACCCACCACGCGGGCCCAATGCTGATTGGTGGGTGTTAACGACTGCAAATGCAGCCGGGACCAACGGCTTAACGTGCCTTCCGAAGCACGGAGGAGCTTGAGACAATAAATTTCTGGTCACCCATCCCATGACCGACCCTTACGAACGTTGCTTAACCTCCGCAATCGCTGGGCCAGTCGCTAAACCACTGCGCCACAGAGCTCCTCAGGAGTAGGTAAGTACTTACCCAGAAAAAGTGAATATTTTTATTTTTGTATCTACCAACTAGACTAAAATAATGATTCCAAACTAAAGAAAAACTCATATTTTAGCCATATTATTAACCGGGGCGTAGCGACGTGAACGTGAAGGGGGAAGTAGTCACCAGACTGACAAAGATTGACAGAGATTGATTGTGTAACGTTGTTCGCGATCTGTTTCAATCTGGCGCGGTCTGGCGCGATCTGGCGTGATCAGATTGTGCTGGATTGTCAATCTACGTCAATCTGGCTTGGTCTGGCTTAGGGTTGGCACCTTTTTTTCGAGGTATAAGTATTATTTTCAAAACATTTAAACATTATAGTACTTACTTTTGGGATATTTATAAAAATGTAGTACACATTTATTTTTAACTAGCTTCCGCCCGCGACTACATCCGTGTGGGTGGACATTCGAAAAATCATTAAAAAACAATCTAGCACAATCTGCTGCGATGCGATATTTTTAACCGACTTCAAAAAAGGAGGAGGTTCTCTGTTCGTATGTATATTTGTTTTTTTATGAAGGCTGCATTGATTTGGATGAAATTTTGCAAACAGTTTATAGTCTGGATAAAACTTATGATATTTTTGATCTCGGTCAAAGGTACCCTAGGCATTTTTATTTCTTTAAACATTTAAATTAATTTGTAGTACTTTTGGGAAATTTATAAAAATATAGCCCATATTTATTTTTAACTAGCTTCCGCCCGCGACTACATCCGGATGGACATTTGAAAAATACCCAAAAAAAAACATACAGACGAACATAAAAACAACCTCCCCTTTTTTGAAGTCGGTTAAAACATCGGATCGCAGTAGATTGTGCTAGATTGTCAGTCTACCATGGTAGATTGACAATCTACCACAATATGCTTGCATCGGATCGCAGTAGATCTTGGTAGATTGTCAATCTACCATGGTAGACTGACAATCTAGCACAATCTACTGCGATCCGATGTTTTTAACCGACTTCAAAAAAAGAGGAGGTTCTGTCTTCGTCTGTATATTTGTTTTTTATGAAAGCTGAACTGATTTGGATGAAATTTGGCAAACAGTTTATAGTCTGGATTAAAACTTATATTTTTTATCTCGATCAAAGGTACCCTAGGCATTTTAATTATTTTAAACATTGAAACTAATTTGTAGTACATTTGGGAAATTTATAAAAAATAAAACCCATATTTATTTTAACTTTCTTTCCGGCCGTGACTACATGCGCGTGGGCATTTGAAGAATCCCTTAAAAAATATACAGATGAAAAGAGAACCTCCTCCTTTTTTAAGTCGGTTAAAAATATTGGATTGCAGTAAAAGATGATAAAATTTGGCACACAGTTAGTTTGGTACCCTAGGAAGTACCTACCCTATGTATGTACCCTATTTTTAATTTTTAAAGGAAACTAGTTAAAAATAAATGAGGACTATATTTTTTCATAAATTTCCCATAAACCTACCTACTATATTTTTTGCAATGTTTTGAAAAATACTATTTTATCTCGATATTTATACTATACATGATGTGGCTGCAGGCTATAAACTATATATGATGTGTGTAAAATTTCATCAAAATCAGTTCAGCCTTCTGAAGCTGAACTGATTTGGATGAAATTTGGCACTCAGTTCATAGCTTGGTAATATCTTAATATATAAAATCGTAAACTGAATGACTGACTGACTGATCTATCAACGCACAGCCTAAACCGTTGGACCTAGAGACTTGAAATTTTGCTCACTGATACTTTATACAGTGTAGGCATCCACTAAGGAAGGATTTTTGAAAATTTCATCCCTAAAGGGATGAAATAAGGGATGGAAGTTTGTATGAAAGTCCCTCAGTTTTGAAGCTAGATTCTTCAAATTTTGTGCTTAGGCTGACGATTGAAAATTAATAAATACGGATCTCAGCGTTTTTCAAAATTCTACCCCCGAAGGGGTCAAAAGGGGAATGAAGTTGTGTATTGAAGAAAATCCTTCATTTTCGAAGTAAAAATCGCTAATTTTATAATTTAGGATTATGGATGGAAATCTAACGCAACGTATATTGTTTTTGTTAGGATTTCAACCCCAAAGGGGATGAAATGGGGGTGAAAAGGGGTAAAAAAACCTAAAAATAGATATGGATGTCGTTATCGGGGTTTTGTGGGATGACGATTGCAAAAATGACATTTATTTTGAAGTCCAACACGGTGGACATGATTTAACAACTAAAGGGGTGAAAATGGGGTCCAAATTTTGTATGGAAAAATAATATAAAATAGACATTACAACTTTAAACTTCGTAGGAGCACATCTAAAAATAAATAGGCAAATATATATTTTGTTATTTAGAAAATCAACCCCTTAGGGGGTAAATGGGTGAGTAAACATAAAAATCGATTTAGATGTCGTTATTGGGGTTTTCTGAGATGACGATTGCAAAAATGACATTTATTTTGAAGTCCGGTGATTTTGAACACGGTGGCCATGTTTTAACCCCGAAAGGGGTAAAAATGGGGTCCAAATTTTTTATGGAAAAAGAATATAAAATCGAAATTACAACTTTAAAATTCGTAGGAGCACGTCTAAAAATAATAAATATTTTGTGATTTTGAAAATCAACCCCTCAGAGGGTAAGTGGGGTGAGTAAACATTAAAATCGATATGGATGTCGTTCTTGAGGTTTTATGGGATGGTGATTGCGAAAATGAGATTTATTTTGAAGTCCAACGCGGTGGACATGAGACATCATGGACCTGGACCTGGACATGCACATCCAGGGAACCGGAACGGGAACTGGAACGGGCACGGGAACGGGAACGGGAGACGGAACGGGACCGGGAACGGAACCGGAACGGGAACCAGAACGGGAACCGGAACCGGAACAGGAAGCATAAAAATGACTGGTCGGATCCTGGTTGAAGGTTTTCTAAGGATGTTCTCTAACATCCACGCGGACGAAGTCGCGGGCAGAAGCTAGTCGTATTATAAATTTTAATACGATTTTTTATAAATTTTAATACGATATTACCAAACTATGAACTGAGTGCCAAATTTCATCCAAATCAGTTCAGCTTCAGAAGGCTGAACTGATTTTGATGAAATTTTACACACCTGTGCGTGTAAAATTAAATATCGATATTCATCTAACCCTAACTAATCAAGGCATAAAATGGGTGCTAGACAACAGATTTTACTAGGTACTTACTTACTTTTCGAAATAGATAGGTACTTATTATACGCAGACCGTCACAGAAATTAAAATTCATCATTTCAATTACGTCCGGGAATCGAACCCAGGATCTCTTGCGCGGTAGACTGGCATGTTGAATACTGCACCACTCAGGTCATCGATCGATATCACGCGAAAATTAATGCAAAAAGTTAGCAACCCCGCCAAAGCCCACCGTGGATCGTGGTAGATTGTCAACCTACCAAGATCTACTGCGATCCAGATCTCGCTGGATTGACCGTGTAACGTTGCAAACCAACCGCATCAAATTCCATCAATCTGCGGTTTTGATCAGATCACACCAGATTGACGTGTGTAATGGCCGCCATATAAATGGCGGCATTTGGGACGCGGACAAGTAGAGTCCGTTCTAGTCAGTTTTATTTATTCTTATGATGCGAGACTCAACTCACTCAACCAATTTGCCTTCAATAGAAATATACTTGGTAGTATGCATACATTTTATGGCAAACGTAGTAATACACCGTCATTTTGTAGTCGTTTTAATTAACTTAAGGGTGTGTTGTACCAATGAAACTAAACATTTTTGCCCAAGAAACATGGGTCAAAAAACGACAAAAAAATTTGGTCCTCCCATACTAACTAGACAGCTAAATCATTGTATTTGTATGGGGAAGTCAAAAATTTTTGTCGTTTTTCGACCCATGTTTCTTTGGCAAAAATGTTTATTTTCATTAGTAGAACACTCCCTTAATCTAATTAAAACGACTACAAAATGACGGTGTATATTTGGGTAGTAATGACACAAAACTTTGCTAGTAAAAATTTGGTGCACGCGTGGCCTTTTTGGGTTATGAAAAGTTTTTGTAGCGCAGCCGAAAGAGTTTGGTTCAGGTTTTATTTATTTGCACATATTATTATTTTTTTTGGATGAGGCTTTTTAGGGTAACGATCGTTTTTTTTGGTAGTCATTAAATTTCATCCCTTTTCAGAGGGCTTAGTGCGAGTTCATGTTTTCACTTTTCACTATAGAAAACTATCGGATATGTTGCTCATAGTCAATGAGAGTGAAAGAGAGAAAGCTATAGTTTTCGATAGCCAAAAGTGAAAACATCAACTCGCACTCAGTTATTTTGTTATTTAGTTTTGTTATAAAATTTTCATGCTTTCAACCATCTATTTCTCCTTCAGGCAGGCCGCGTGGCGGACGCAGTGATGCACTCAAAGTGGGAGAGCATGTCTCCTACTCTTCGCCGTCAGCTGATGATGACGATGATGCGAGCGCAGCGCCCTTTACGACTCACTGCTGCAGGGTTCGCTTATATGAATAATGACTGTTTTCTTTCCGTGAGTCTTTTGGGTAGTTCTCCGAGGTCCATTTTTTGGCGGTCACACGCTTGTTATTCCTAACCTATTGTAAATATAGCTTTAGGAAAAATACTAAATGCTCCTTCATTGACAGTTCTATTCAATTTTAATAAAAAATACATGGTATTTATTAAAATAAAATTTAAAATAATTTTCAAAGATTGAAATCGGGAGTAAAAACGCTGTTCTTCGGGTGTCACACTCTATTCGCACTTAGGACGACCTTTGATAACTTCTTTGTCTTTTAAGTAATATGTATATATTATACATCAAAGTAATTGTATTTAACTCATGTTTAATAGTGTCAAAAACTAAATTTTTATCGTGAATAAAAAAGAAGTTGTAGGGCATTTTCTCTCTGTCACACGATTTGGCAATTTTTCGAGCGCGCAGCAAAAAAAATCATATACATAAAGCTTATCGCCTTATAACTAGTTTTAATAGCCGCGCTGCTGCTCTGTTGATCATACTAGCACTTTCAAAATTTAATATCTCAGTGATTTATGTTCCGATTAGCATGTTTCGAGTATACTATTCATTTATTTCTTGGATTCTTTAATATACTAATTTTATTTATTTTAATAACTCAAAGTGAAATTTCGCCACGAAAATTGCACGGAGAACGCTTTTCAAATAATGACCCTTTTCATACACGGGTGCTCTGTGGTTCATACAAGAACCCCTTTCATGTAGCCACTGCTTAGAGCCACTGGTGTCCTGTTAATTAGTAGGTCCTATTACCTATAAATTTTTTAATAATTTTTATTTAACAACCGCAAACGCTAATGAAAACTTATTAGTAAAAATTTAATATGTCCACATAGCTAACAAATTTTTACACATTTTCTAGCAAACATTTGGCTAGAAAAAACCCTGTAGGGACCTACCTAATGATTTATACTTACCTTGGTATCTTTTTATATATTTCTACTTTTATTTTTACCTTAGTAGGTATAGTTTTTTTTCAATACTAAACAAAATTACTATTTAAATTGTGTATGAAAAGTCGGGAATTTCATAGAAAAAGACCTTTATAGGAGCTCAATTCTATATTTTTCATGTTTGAGGGGATTCTTAATATCGGGGCTTAACTTTCCCAAAGAAGACAAAGTAGTTCAATGCTCGGCGGGCTGATTATCTAATTAAAAACCACCTAGCGACTGGTTGCAGTTCACAGATGATCGTGATCCATTAGTACTTCTTTTTGGGTTAAAAAAAAAACATACCAAAGAAAAGTGGCAATGTATGTCAAATGCAACCGGTCGCTAAATTGTTTCTTTTTAGATAATCAGGGTGCCGGTCTATATTTTTGATTTTGAAAATATAATATGAACACTAACAACATAATTTATATTTTTTGCAGATCATGAAGGCAGCCTATTCGTACTACGCAGTGCTCAGCCAAAAACAAAACGCTGGGAAATAAAATAACATTTAATTTTTCCTTAACTTTAATGGGTATTTTCACATCAATAAATTATCATAATTAGAAAGTAATAGTTGTTATTGATCGACGTTCATTACTAACTCTAATCTATCACAGTTGTTCCGCAGGTATAAAATTACACAAATTAATAAATACTACCGTAAACCGTAAAAACCCTAAGGGCTATTTTTCGATGTTAATTTTATCTAAATATCAATTACAGTGTAACGAGATTCAATCACGTTTTTACACTTCAAGTGATCCTATGATGCGATGCTCTTTAATCCTGCCTTCAGCGTTACTTGCCCGTGGTCCCCTAGTTCCCCTTACCACGTTTGGAGTACCACTACCCAGTGTTTCTTTCAGACAAAATTTTCCGGGAGGGCAATTAAGAGGTTCGGGGGAGCTCGGCCGTGGATCACTACACTAGTTTGCCCGTCTACCTACACACAACACATTTTTCTCCGGGGGGCATTAAGGCTGCTACTAGTACCTGAAAGAAACACTGCCTACCACGAGCAAATATTTTAGCCTGTGGAATACCCAAGGGAGACAAAGGGGTACCATGGGAAAATTATATGACCCGTGGTACCCCTAACCTTTTTTATGTCGGATTGAAATGTTTGAGATGGGGTATCGACAATAAAAATAATATTTAATAAGGTGATTGTTATTCAGGGGGTTCCACGGGCAAAAATAGTAGCTCCTGGTACCCCAAGGGGAACTTAGACTGGGGGACCAGGGGCAAGTAACGACCTACAAGTAGGTGTAAGTAATAGAAATAAAAGCTATTAGTTGAAAAAAAGAGGTTTCAAATCTTTGGCAATGAAAACATTAAATAAACTTTTCCATACGGAGAGAGAGTATCAAGGATAGGATTTTTTACTAAAGGAAGACTTCTTATTATTGTTTTTAAAAATAATTGGAAGATTTTTTTAAATCGCATACAATCGAATCGATACAAATTGATACGATACGTAATAATTAAAATATAAATTAAGCGAATTAATATAATTGAATAAAGTCCATTTTTTGTAGTATTTTTCTATTTTATTAATTCTCTTAATATAAAAATTGCATTGTGAATGCCTAAAATCAAAATTTTCAATAAAATATAAATGTTTAATGGTCTTTCTTTTGTAAAAGATGCTGTGTTTTTCAAGAAGAAATAAAATCCTAATGAATAACCCTTTCGATCAGTATCGTAAAAATAAAATATTTGTTTTTTTTCATATTTCTTGGATTTGACACCTGCGCCCGCTGCATGGCAAAATCGATAAACTGTTTATCGACTTTTTATCATATTATGAAACCTGACAAAATTATGACACAGTGCGTGGATCATTCTATAAATTATATTATCTAAGTCACGATGAAATGTCAAGTGCGACTAATAGGGTATTTTCCAAATTTTTGAAAACTGCTTATATTCAAAGATTGGGACGAACAGTATAACAGAAAAATGAAAATAAATTAAATAATGTCTTTTTTCTCCATTAAAATAATTAAAGTCAATTATATTTTTAATGGTTTTGAATTAACTGCCAAAACGCTCAGTTCTATAATGTCTACTATGTGACGTCAACTTTGTGTTAACCTATATAGTCTGTGGTACAATTTACTCTATTGTTTACACAAAGTTGACGTCACACAGTAGACATCATCGAACCGAGCGTTTTGGCGGTAAATTCAAAACCATTAAAGTAAGTTTGACTTTAAATTGGTTTAATGAAGAAAAAAGGCAATAATAAATTTATTTTTATTTTTCTGTTAAATTGTTCGTCCCAATCTTTAAATATAAGCAGTTTTCAAAAATTTGGAAAATACCCTATTATCGCGCACTGCTTGCATGATCACAAAATGATCACAATGAGCCGCTATCTTGCACAGTTTAATTAGCGCATTTTGACAGGTTGAAGTCGATTAATAGTCTACTACTCAAAGGTGGTCGACAAAAGAGCGCGACACGCGCGCAGTACAGTATGCGCGCGTGTGAACTTTATCGTCCTGTCAAATATGTTTCGACGCTGTTTAATACATATTTTAGTCATATCGAGGTCGATATGATATACGAACCCATGCCGCGGGCGCTGGTTAAGACAGGTGATTTTTGAAAAAAAAGTCTTCTTTCAGTAAAATTTCCTAGCTTCAATATTTAAGATAATTACCCTTCGTGTGGCACACCTTGTATTACATCTGAATAATGCCACCCCCTCTAATTAAAAAGGGATGTATATACTTAAATTTATATTGAGCTTTTGCAAAACTTACAAAATTGTGGCAAACGCTTCTTTTTGTTGCTTAATTTTGTATATGGTTGCTTATGATCTTTTATGAATTATAAATTGAATGTAGGCATTTATTTGGTACCACCTATACCTATACTTTTTAAAGCTAAGTTGTTCCTGAATCTAGCTGAACAGAATAAACTGCGGTGTCTCGCCAAATCTTACAAAACATAAGTGGCTTTTCCTCTTCGCTGCGCTTTCCCAACCAGCGTTTTAAATGTGCCATTTTGTATTTATAATAGAAAAAAGCTTTTGATTGGTGTTTTTAGTTTGAAAAACCATTTGCCTTTGTTTTTCAATAAGTAGTTTCTTTTTTCAGTATCTTTTTCTCAAGTACATCTACTTCAACATTTGTGATAATTTTTGAACGCTTGACAGAAATAGACTCACATCATTCTTAGATCTATCCCATATATTTTGAGCATTTTAGACCATAATGCTAGTATCTCATTACGCAATAGTGCGAAGGAAATGATCCTTAAAGATGTGTCTTCATACGATCGCTTTCCCGTTCTCTTTCACTTTCATCTGGCGCATGCCTCAAGGGATTCAATAGCGCACGCTGACCATGCGCTTTCGCTTTGCGCTTTCAATAGAAGCATGCCTCAGGGCATGCAATATAGCTTATGCCTTGTCTTCTCCAAAAAAACGTTAAATCTTGTATGGCAGAAAATTTAACGTAAAAGCGCACGGTTTGGAGGCAATCAACATTGCATGTTTAACGCAAGTTGAAAGTTGAAGCGACTCGGTGAAGAAGACACACTTCGATTAGATAGATGGTCGAAGAAGACACTTCATATTTATGATTTGCAATTTAGCATTAGCAACTTTGCTATCACAATGAACAAACATTTGGATTTCTAGAGACATCAAAGTTCTAGCAAAGGTGGCTTCGGTGTCTCCGGTCGAGACCTATCTCCTTCAGAAATGGTTGTCTTTACGTCTAAAACTGTCATCTCTTCAGACCTGGAAACAAAAATAAATTTTATTTTAATTGTACGATCTTTTCTAAAAAAGATCGATCTTCATTGAGATTAACTAACAAAATGAGTTATATTTAATTTTTTTAATGAATAAATAAACTATTATTATTATTAAATACGATTTGTCTGGAGTTTACTATAAGTACTGTTTACCTATTCATTTCCTTTCATGTCCTTTTCATCTTTATTTCCTGTAAGTACAGTAAACTGCTTGATAAGATGGACATGTGGCAGAATGCTTTTTATTAAGTCCAGAAAACTCGCATTATAATTCAATCGCCCGCTCTCGGCAAGTCGGCAACTTCCGGCTTAGCATACCAACTGGGGACCACTAAAGCCTACCTGGCGTCTTCGCCGGAATGGGCGTTGTTATAAAAGACACTGGGCAGCGGGGAGTCGCGCTGGCTGAGCAGGGAGCAGCCCGCCCTGTTGTTGATGTACTTACGGCGAGAACGGTAACGGTACCAATCCATGCTCGCAGCGCAGCCAGGATTAGGAGCAGGATTGCTCAAGCTTACCTGGCATCTTTGCCGGAATGGACGCTGTTATAAAAGACACTGGGCAGCGGGGAGTCGTCGTGTTGGCTGAGTAGGGAGCTGCCTGCTCTCGGCGACTGCCAGCTGTGGTTGATGTACGGCGAGAACGATACGATGCTCGTAGCGTAGCCAGGATTAGGAGCATAACACCTGGGGACCACTCAAGCTTACCTGGCGTCTTCGCCAGAATGGGCGTTGTTATAAAAGACACTGGGCAGCGGGGAGTCGTGCTGGCTGAGCAGGGAGCAGCCCGCCCTGTTGTTGATGTACTTACGGCGAGAACGGTACCAATCCATGCTCGCAGCGCAGCCAGGATTAGGAGCAGGATTGCTCAAGCTTACCTGGCATCTTCGCCGGAATGGACGCTGTTATAAAAGACACTGGGCAGCGGGGAGTCGTGTTGGCTGAGTAGGGAGCTGCCTGCTCTCGGTGACTGCCAGCTGTGGTTGATGTACGGCGAGAACGATACGATGCTCGTAGCGTAGCCAGGATTAGGAGCATAACACCTGGGGACCACTCAAGCTTACCTGGCGTCTTCGCCAGAATGGGCGTTGTTATAAAAGACACTGGGCAACGGGGAGTCGTGCTGGCTGAGCAGGAAGCTGCCCGCCCTTGGCGAGTGCCGGCTGTGGTTGATGTACGGCGAGAACGGCACCATTGCTCGCAGCGCAGCCAGGGTTAAGAGCATACCACCTGGGGACCACATACAGGTGTAAATAAAAGGATAAAAAGAAAACAATTCTCATGGATTGCAATGCGTAATCATTATTTTAGAAGTAGTTTAAGGGTTCAATTTGGTTGAATTGGTTTTTTAACTTCCTAACGCTTTGGCACCCTGCCAGGCTCCGCAGTAACGGGATTACATTGAAAGGATAAGATGACTAGCTAGTGATGGGACTCGAATAACAATTGATTCGAATCACGTCAATCTAAGCTCGATTCGAATGAGTATTTATGCTGATTCGAATCATCACCTGATTAGAATCAGTTGGCTGATTCGAATCATAACCTGATTCGAATCTGTTGTCTGATTCGAATCACCGTTGTAATTCGAATCAGTTTTTTTAGTCGAATCTTTGATGGTATAACAATTATTTTTAACATTGAGTTGTTTTTATTTTATACACCATTATTGAGTAAATTGCTTGTATGTCTCTCTCTTATAATTTATATTACTCACCTACCTGTTAAAATTTTTAAGATTGTTTTATTTTGTTTCAATTGATTCGAATCATCACATTGATTCAAATCATCACATTGATTCGAATCATTTCAATCATCACACTTATTCAAATCATTCGAATCGTCATCTGATTCGAATCATCATATCGATTCAGATCATCGTCAAATTCGAATCGACGATTCGAACCACTTACGAGCGATTCGAATACATTTTTTTGATTCGAGTCCCATCACTACTAGCTATGCTTTTAACCTCCTCTGTGTTCCCGGTCCCGGGTTCGATTTGGTTGGTGCTAGGTCTTATTTCTAGTCCTCCTGGCTAGCTACCACCATCTCACCTAAGTCTGACATCATAACAACAATTAAAAAATTGTTGCGTACCGGCAGACTTTACAGGTAAGATAGCCAGTTCCTCAGTGATGAAGATTCCGGGAGTAGTGCGCTTCCACCTTCGGCCTTATCGTCACTTAACATCAGGTGTGATGAAGGCCAAGCACTATCTCGTTGTGAATTAAAAAAACCTGCTGATGACAGCAGTTTTCCATGGAAGTTTCAGGAATTACAATAGCCTATGTTGTAGTCCTTCTTAAAGTTACCACATCAATATTGCTCAAGCAATTTTGGTGTGAAAATGTAACAAACGTACAGAAGCTTTCGCATTAATGATATGTACGGATCAGTGTTTCCTTCAGGTACTATTCCGGGGGGGCAGTGCCCCCCGGAGCAGCGTTAGGCCCCCCCCGGAGAAAAATGTGTTGTGTGTAGGTAGACGGGCAAACTAGTGTAGTGATCGACGGACTAGCTCCCCCGAACCTCTTAATTGCCCCCCCGGAGAATATTGTCTGAAAGAAACACTGGTACGGATACGGAAAATTACTGCTTTCTGTATCCTCCCATGGACATTGCTATTCCAGGGTCAAAAAAACATTCGTTTTTCTCTTTAGTTATCGCATCCTTTAACAAAATAGATATACCTAGGTGCTGGACATTGCTCCAAATTAGGTGCCTATCTAAACAGTTGTTAAGAGTCCTCGTAGTGACTATCGATTGAACGTGTCTTTCGAATAGATAGAAGTAAGAAGCTTGAATTACCATCAATAATATTTTGGTCACTTAAAAACCTGACCTAATATTATGATAATTAACATACTTATTAGTAAAATAGTCCCGCTTGTGCTGCTACGGGTGAGTCGATTTTTTTTGTAGTATCTTTTTGTAATATACATAATAATAGTATTACATTATCTGTGATAATAATAATATTAACACAGAATGCCTAAATCTAAAAATTAAATCAGTAAAGTTGCGATACTTGCACCATGTTTCACAATTTATTCTTGATACGCCTTTTTTAATTTGACAAGCTACCTACGTTTTTTGTCTAACATGAGTTTTATGTTCGAAAAAAATTTACAATACCTACATTGTGGGAAATCGACAGGTGTGCGTACTTACTTATTATTACTTTGTATACTTGATAAGATGAGAACAAAAGCGTGTTAGCCAGCAACAGCAAATGACATTTCGACCTTAAACTTTAAAGGATGTTAGGAGCACTGTTTTCATTAATTCTTTGGCACTGTAACAAAATAAGATTGACGCAAACAACGTTCTATCATAAATAATACTTAATTATTGTGTTTGTAAGTCGTTTTTTGTCAGCTAAGGGCTTTAATGAGTTTTTAATTATGTATTCAACTTTACACTTTTTGTTAAGAATTTGGATAAGTTAATAAATCTCAAGCTGGGAGCCAAAGTGACCATCAGCCATTTTTAAAGCGAGCCAGAGCAAAGACTAAATAAAACAGCTTTTCGAGGAGGTCCATGAATAGTGCTACAGTCTACATCACTACACGGTCAATAAATGTATATATTTTTTACCTGAAATGCTCGCCAAAAGCGTGAGATGCGAGAACATCAAGGCTGTCGCCACGCACGCGTAGAAGGGGGCCCGTGCGCGCGCGCACGTCCACCGCGTGAAGTCCCAGCACCTCAGGCTGAGGGTGTACTCCCCCCTCCGCCCGAGCAGGTCCACAAACAGGGCCACTGCCCACATTGTCTCCAGTAGAAAAATTAAACCTGCCCCGACACTAAACGAAAAAACTATTGTTAGTTAGGTACTGTTTTCGAAATAATCGAAAAAACTCTCCAATCCAATCTCTCAGAGAGGAATCGAATCCGCGTCTTTCGCAATCAGACCGAAAGGTCTGAGCCATTCGTATGTATCAAAACCAAAATATCTAAATAGACCTACTGGCTATTAAAGAAAATTAACATTAAATTTCCTTACATTCACAAAATACATTAAAATTTTCGTGTCTCCATTATGAAAGGCTTTATAGAAATTTTTTCTATGTCTATGCTATTAACCATCTATTAAGACAGGTTATAATGATCAATGATGATCAGTAAGGTCTTTAGGTCTAAAACATTAGTGATATAGAATACCTAGGTACCTACTCAAATCTTTTATAGTCCACTAGCTTCCGCCCGCGACTTCGTCCGCGTGGATATTAGAGAAAATCCTTAGGGAACCTTCAACCAGGATCCGACCAACCGTTTTATACGCGATTAGGCGGGTCCCCACCAAGCGCGCTGCCTCGCGAGGCAAAACATTTGCGACGTGTGACAGGCCTCGCACGAAGCTGCGCGCTTGGTGGGGACCCGCGTAATCGCGTATAAAACGGTTGGTCGGATCCTGGTTGAAGGTTCCCTAAGGATTTTCTCTAATATCCACGCGGACGAAGTCGCGGGCGGAAGCTAGTTTATTACAATAATCAGAATTAGGTCCAGAGATATTAAGAGTATCACGTTCCCGTTTCTTTACTCTTTCCCGTTTCCGTCCCCGCCCCCGTTCCCGTTCCTGTTCCCGTGTCCGTCCCCGTCCCCTTGGGCTGAATCATGTCCACCGTGTTGGACTTCAAAACAAATGTCATTTTCGCATTCCTCATCCCATAAAACCTCAAGAACGACATCCACATCGGCTTTCATGTTTACTTACCCCATTTACCCCCTAACGGATGATTTTCAAAATAAGAAAATATGTGTTTGCCTATTTATTTTTAGACATGCTCCTACGAATTTTTAAGCTGTAAACTATGTAATGTCTATTTTATATTATTTTTCCATATATAATTTGTACCCCATTTTCACCCCTTTAGCGGTTAAATTGGACTTCAAAATTAATGTCATTTTCGCAATCACCATCCCATAAAACCTCAAGAACGACATCCATATCGATTTCTACGTTTACTTAGCCCATTTACCCCCTAAGGGGTTGATTTTCAAAACCACAAAATATATGTTTGCCTATTTATTTTAAGACATGCTCCTACGAAGTTTTAAGTTGTAATGTCTATTTTATATTGTTTTCAATACCAAATTTAAATCCAATTTTCACCCCTTTAGGGGTTAAATCATGTCGACCGTGTTGGACTTCAAAATAAATGTCATTTTCGCAATCTTCATCCCAGAAAACCCCAATAACGACATCCATATCGATTTTTAGGTTTATTTACCCCATTGCACCCCCATTTCATCACCATGGGGGTTGAAATTATACCAATACAATATGCGTTGCGTTAGATTTCCATCCATAAGCCTAAATTACAAATCTAGCGATTTCTACTTCAAAAATGAAGGATTATCTTCTAAACACAACTTCATCCCCCTTTTCACCCCTTTGGGGGTAGAATTTTGAAAAACGCTGAGACACGTATTTATTTATTTTCAATCATCAGCCTAAACACAAAATTTGAAGATCCTAGCTTCAAAACTGAGGGACTTTCATACAAACTTTCATCCCTTATTTCATCCCCTTAGGGATGGAATTTTCAAAAATCCTTCCTTAGTGGATGCCTACACTGTATAAAGTATCTGTGTGCAAAATTTCAAGTCTCTAGGTTCAGCGGTTTGGGCTGTGCGTTGATAGATCAGTCAGTCAGTCAGTCAGTCAGTCATTCAGTTTACGATTTTATATATTGAGATGTGAGTGAAATTTGTTCAGTAGTATTCACGAAATACTGAAAATACTGTCGTTTACTATACGCTCATTTTGTTGTAACTAAGCCAAAAATTTTCTTCGCTTAAGCTAAATGGAATAAGTTGGCTTATTTATAGTGTTCAAACATTTGTAGGTACAAAAAGATTTGTAACATTCGTGAAACTTCAAAATTATCCATACAAATCGCTAATTCGTATAGAGAATTTCCGAGAAGTAGCCTTTTTCATACAAACATATTTTCTCTTACGAGTATATAAAAAAAATGTAACACGTTTTTTTTATAAGGTCGCTTTCTCGTTTATTTATTTGTTTGTTTGTTTCTTTGTTTGTGTACAAACAAACCTTACGGCTGGATGATATGTCTACTCGTCAAAACGAATCAAACGAGCCCGATGGGGTTGCATGGTTTTATTACAGAGTTCCTGTAGCCTCCTTCCGGCTCTATCATCAGACTGAAAAATGTACCTAATATAATATCTCCCGTAAAAATTATAATATTTATAACCGTGTACCTATGTACAGAAGTTTTAAACCTATACTACCTAATAACGTTGTCTTTTGCATGCGCCCCACGTTTTTAGGTTTAAACTTTACGGGCGAAATTATTTTACCTACCTACATTGTTTTTTTATTTAAAAAAGTATTTTTTTAGTTAATTATTATAGTTATTGAAAATTTTGATTTTAGGCATTCACTCACAATGCTATTTTTATAAGTATTAAGAGAATTAATATAAGTGAAAAAATACTAGAAAAAATCGACTCACTCGTAGCAGCTCATCCTGTCTGAGCTGCTAAGGGTGAGTCGAATTTTTCTAGTATTTTTCAATTATATTAATTAAATTAAATTATTATAGTTTTGTAGTAATTAAGCTAAGTTTTTATTAAGGAAAAAAGGAAGTTTTGGATAAGTTACAATCATAGACTTAGAAAATTTTTCACTAGGAATATTAAGTTGATGGTTACAACAAATAAGCTGTTTTTTTAAATTGTTGAGAAAACTAAAATAAGGATTTTATTATTAGGTAGGTACTCATAGTTGATTATAATGGTCATGATTAGTATCTAACAAACATTTGATAAATATTTTAAATCGTAGAAGTTATGATGTTCTCTGTTTGTGAAAAAATATCGGCTATTTCATAGGTGAAGACCTATTAATTAATATGATAGTAAACGGTTTATAGAAAAAAAATGCGGCATCAATCATCATATTATTGAAAAGCTATTTAAAACTCATTTTTTTATAAAAAGATTTAGAAGACCTCTTATGAAAGATAAAGTAAATAAATAGAGTTACTTCCAAGTAGTCGACAACGTTCGCAAGGGTCGGTCATGGGATGGATGACCAAAAATTTATTATCTCGAGCTCCTCCGTGCTTCGGAAGGCACGTTAAGCCGTTGGTCGCGGCTGCATTTGCAGTCGTTAACACTCGCCAATCCGCATTGGGCCCGCGTGGTGGGTTATGGCCCATCCTCCTTACCACCCATAACATAAGGAAGGCCTGTGCCCCAGCAGTGGGGACATTAAAAATGGCTGATGGACAAGTCGACAACGATCAAAGAAATGCGCATCACAAATGTATGATCTATTAGATAGGTACTTATCTGTTCTCTAAAGTGGTTGTTTGTTTGTTACTTATCTATTTACTATCAAATAATTCTTCGTTAAACACTTGCCCTATTACAAACGGAGACTTTTTGCTACACGTCATCCATCACCAATATTTGCGTAGCTCTATATTATGTATGAATGTACTTAAATATAAAAAATACAAAACAACGTACTCACAGCAAGGCCGGAGCTACTTCGTAGCCAAGAACGACGAGTTCGGCGCCCGCGCCGCTCATCACTGTAATAAAGGATATAATTTTAGAACTGAAGTTGTTGAATAAATTGTATTGAAATTTTTTTTGTTAAAAATAAACAAGGTGGCGTAGGAATGTATGTCAACAACTGCGTAGTTGTCTACGAACGTGTCTGGGGTTAAAGAGCCTATTTATAGAGTGAATCAAATCAAAGGGGTGAATAGAATACAGGGTGTCCCAAAACATTGCCACACGGAGGGAAAGTACCTTAAATATTGAAGATAGGTACTTAAGAAGACTTCATTTAGATTTTTAAAATAATTGGAACTGCATTCAAAGATTTTCGAAAAATCGCACGCCTTAACCAGGAATCGAACCCACTAAATAAAAAAATCGATCTTTTATTTTTACGATATCGATCGAAAGGGTTACCTACTCATTAGGATTATTTTTTCGTTAGGTAACACAGCATCTTAAACAAAAGGAAGAACATAAGATTTAATATTAAATTATTACATTGTATCAATTTATATAGGAAATAATGCGTTAAAGAACCATTGAATGTAGTTCGCATTTCTTTTAATAAAACAAAGTCTTCTCTCAGTAAAATTTCCTATCTTCACATAAGGTACTTTCCCTCCATGTGGCAAAGTTTTGGGACACTAGGCCATTTCTAAGTATTTTTAGGGAAATAAAAACACAAGGATAAGAAAAAAATGTGTGTTGTGATATGATGATAATATCCACATGATTATTTTACCTATTAGGTACCATTACCACACACGCTATCGAATTCTTCCTAAGAAAACATTTCTTTGTTTACATACTTATTAGACGGCGTAGTATGGGTTGCTCTTGACCTCAATTCAATACGCTGAAAGGTTAAATAAAGCGGAGTGGACGACGATGTAGAGTTACGCTGTCTGCTTCAATTTTATTGTTTATCTGTCTGTCTGTACACTTATGAAAACGTGCAATAGTTTGCAATGCAAAACCTTGCTTTTAAAAGTAGATATCGAATTTTTCATAAAATATAAGTAAAGGAGTGATACAATTTTTTGGGGTGACTAGAAGTTTTTTGTTGTTTCTCTCTAGTTACCATTTAAGTACTTACTAACAGAATTTAGGAAAATATAGTCTGTTTCCTTCACCTCACCCACCATGTAAGAAACAGAATTCTTAAGAGTAAAAAAATTGTTCTGGAGTCAAGACTTAATACAAAGAAAAGTCGGGATGAAAAGTTGGAATTAAATTGCTCCCGTTCAAATCAAGTCAAGTAAGACCCGGAGTATTTTACGCTGGAACAATTTGTCTTTTTCTTTACATGTAAAGAGTAAGAAAATTAAACTCACTTCTGCACTTTTTCTATGTTTTTCGTTGTTATTTTTTGTATTCTTGAAAAAGAAAAGTTATTGAAGCAACTTTGAATACAACGTTAAAGTGTATTTTGATGTAGAATCCAATAGGTACGTTTCCGCTATTATTTACGCCAAAAAGATGAACCTACGCAAGCGCTTTTGGTGATTTTCTGTTTTTTGATCTGTGAGGTTTAGTCGCAATTTAATATTGGTAGCAACTAGAAAATCTCTTTAGCTTGTTGGATTTTTTTTTAAGAGGGCTCCACACTCGTGCCGCGAAAGCCCGCGAAGGCCGCGAACCGCGAGTTTGGAGGGTTTCGCGGCTTCGCGTATGGGCTTCGCGGCTTCGCGTTCGCGCTTCGCGGCGTTCCCCATCCGGTGGCGGTTTTTTGGTCCGCGTCAAAAGAGGGCTCCACACTCGCGCCGCGAACCGCGGCCGGGAATCACGGGCGCGGTTCGCGCATGAAAACGGTGCGAAAAATATAGCCCTCCAGACTCGCGCGTGAACCGCGGCCGCGAATCACAGCAACCTTAGTTCCGCGCCCGTTATTCGCAGCCGCGGTTCGCGCGCGAGTGTGGAGCCGGCTTTAGGCTACAACTTTACGTTTTCCATATAAAAAGATAAACCTCCCACATCATGTTTTCATAAGCATCAAATACTTGTCACACAGTATTTACTTAATTTATCAGTCCCAAAAAAAATATGAAGAAAGTAGGTAAATTATAGTACCTACTCAGTTATAATGTGGTTGACAGAAACATGGAACACAGAAACAAACAAAAACAACAGCTAAAACTTTTCTCGATAGAAAAAAATCGTAAAACAATTTACTGAAAAAAAACTTTTTTTAAAACACGTTTTTAAAACGGACTAAATTATTACAAAAATATCGGACTAAAAACATTAAAACGGACTACTAGTAAAAACAGACTAAAAAGTAAAAAATAAATTCTTCTGTAAATATTTATAACCCTATACCTAATAGTAGATTGTTATACAAGACGCTAAAATGACCCATTGCATACGAGGTAGTTTTATTCCCGAGCTTTAGCGAGGGAATAAATAGAAACCGAGTTACAATGGGTTTTAGCGTCGTGTGTTACACTCTACTTTTCACTACGATTGCGAAAAAATAAAATCCAATATTAAATACCTATAGTTTATACTTCCGTAAACGAATCCACTCGTTTTTCTATCCTCCACTTCATAAACTTTTCATACAGTATTTAAAAAATGATTTGTGCTTGACGGCAAAAGATTAAAATTATTTCTATCCTATTACTTACTTACAGTCACACAATTCAATCAGTTTGGAATTAGAGAAAAATTCTAAAGATTTCGCGCCAGTGCCTTTTTTAATTTCTACTGTAGCAGGTAAGAAACACAATGCACGCATTTTAAACTAAAAGTCACAGAGTATAAATAAGTCTATGATTTCACCGAAGAGATCGCTGCTTTTAGTTCCATTTTCAAAAATCGAGCGAGTTTTTATTCGTAATTATGAATAAAGACTTTTTCGTTTTAGTAGGTTCATTGGTAATAGACAAACATTAAAAAAGAAATAACTTTATCCCCTAGGGGTATTTATGCTATTTTATCCTGACTCTTGTACCTTACAATGACGGACTTTTTGAGCAAGAGGAGTGAAAACTAATTTTAAAACTAAAAACGTGGGGCGCATTTTGTAAAATGTATCATACATTTGTCTTTAGCATGCATATCCTACTAATATTATAAATGTGAAAGTTTGTGGGTTTGGATGTTTAGATGTTTGGATGTTTGTTCCTCAATCACGCGAAAACTACTGAACGGATTTGGTTGAAATTTGGCACACAGATAGTAGACAGCCTAGATTAAAACATAGGATACTTTTTATCCCGATATTCCCACGGGAACGGGAACCACGCGGGTGAAACCGCGGGCGGCCGCTAGTAGGGTTATAAATAATTTAGAGAAGTATTTATTTTTTACTTTTTAGTCTGTTTTTACTAGTCCGTTTTAATGTTTTTAGTCCGAATTTTTTGTAATAATTTTGTCCGTTTTAAAAACGTGTTTTAAAAAAAGTTTATTTTCAGTAAATTTTCTGCTTTTTAGTTAACGAGCTAAGATTAAAAATATACCATCTCCTATCGGAGCATTCGTCAAGACGATTCAAACGAGCCCCAACTCGATGGGGTTGCATGGTTTTATTACAGAGTCCCAGTGGCCTTCTTCCGGCTCCATCATCAGATAAATAAAAATAAAAATAGTTTTTATTTCCCAAATACAGAAAATAGTTTGAGGTGAGACCCCCCAGAAAGTAGTGGAATACTTGTGTTGGTTGGGGGTGTCTCGCTCATAACCTTAGTGCCTAATTACAAGGTAGAGGTATACCTCTACGTGTTTCAACTTGATATATATATCAAGTTGAAATCAAAACAACAATACTCAAGTCTGCAGTCCATAATTTCAATTAGATACCAATCGCAATAGTGTTATCACAACCGAAATTATAAATATTATCATATTTTCAGCTTTAAATATTTAAACTTCCATAGGCATTAAATATCAGCTAGGATTTAACAAATTCATTCAAACGTAAGTAAAAACCACGATTTTTCTCCTCACGTAAAAGATTTCAACGCGGTTGGTACAGTTAACAGTGACCTATTCTAAGTACGGGCAGTGAATGTAAAAAATCTGTTTCGTTTCATTCATGAGCGCATGTAATGAATTCAAGAAATTTGAATTCATTACGGCGTCATGGACTCATGGAATACGCAGAAGTCTCGTCATATTTGTTAGGTATTATTGTATTTTTTATACCTACATAATGCACTAAGCATTACAAAAACAACACAAATGTAAGTATATTTATTTGAACCGTAAAAGATGAACTGCACCTTGAAAAAAAATTGCTGTGTTAAAAACCCGACCTTTTCGACTTTTTCGGCAAAATTCGACTCGGCAAAATTTGCCATTTTTTATGTTTTCATGCTAATTATAATCAAATTAAATTATTAACAACAATACTTTGAATACAGTAGTTTTTTCCGTGTGACTTCAAGTTTTACGATAGGTTTTAAGTAATTTTTCTAAAAGTAGATAGGTAAACTCATCAGCAATAAAAGTCAAACTTTGTGATAATAGCAACTTTTCTTTCTCACATTTATTGAAACTATCGTCAAAAAAGTTATTATGACAAGGTCCGTTACTAGAATCGTCCTTTAAGGACGATTGAGGGGCGAGTTGCAATGTTGCATTAAATGAATTGCATGTAAATGAAATAACCGACATTGGCCAGACAGAACTTGATAAATTCGGGCACTCGTATACAGTTTGTATAGGCATCTATCTATGTATTTAGATAGATACTTACTGATTAGATAACTATATATTTTGTTATTGTTCTTCTGTGGACATTTTTAAGAGGCAGACATGATAATAATATGTACTTCAGTACGTGGTCCCTATTTTTAGTGTCTTCTAGATAGAGTAGACACACTAGCCGAAGCGACCAAAGTTCTGCAGCAACTTTATTAGGTACAGTAACTTCGGTCGCATTATCTTTGGCATAGTGTGTCTAGCTACAGTACGATGCATATAATCTTGAAATTTTTTCGACGGAGTGGGGATAAGTTCGCGGCGGCGTTCCCCTGTCCGGCCGCCCGCGTCCCTCACCGCTACGCATGCCCAAAATACGCGTTCCGCGGAATCCCCATCCGATTTCAAGATATATGCCTCGTACTGTAGCTAGACAAATAAACTTACTTAATTTTATTAAATGCAGTTTTCTTTCTTACTAATGTATTAAGTAAGATATTTATTTATTTAAGGTCAACCCATTTAATACATTACTTTAGTTTTATAAGAAAATCCATAATAACCTTTCAAAAATACCAATCGACATCCAACCGAAAGTTTAGGTTGGTACAAGGCGGAATCACTTTGTATTGCAAGAAAAAATGAATAAACCTCCCAAACTTTTTATTTAAATGTGCACAGCGTAGGCCACTGTTTGTATTTCGTTTTACTTATCCTTAAAAATCTTTACCTTCGAAAAATGGGACGGTACGCAATGGGAATACTGATTTCATCCTGTAGCCAGATATGCATTTACTTATAACGAAATTCCATAAACATAAGTACATCAAATTGATACGCGCCGTAATAAACGATCGAACTTACTGTATAAACTATTCGCAGTGTGTCAGTTAGAACAGAAAGAAATTGGAGTTTCATCCTACTAATATTATAAATGTGAAAGTTTGTGGGTTTGGATGTTTGTTCCTCAATCACGCAAAAACTACTGAACGGATTTGGTTGAAATTTGGCACACAGATAGCAGATAGCCTGGATAAAAACATAGAATACTTTTTATCCCGATACTCTTACGGGAACGGGAACCACGCGGGTGAAACCGCGGGCGGCCGCTAGTACAAAAATAAGCGAAATATAAAATTTTCACCTCTCCAGCACGAAAAGGGCACCAATTGAAATAATATAGAAAAAAGAAATAAAGTGACAAGGATGAGACTTGTAAAATTGATATGTGAGAAAAGGATAGTAAGAATGTTTTATATTGGCATACTTACCTACATGGATTAAAAAGTATAAAAAAACCGACTTCAAAAAACCTGCCTATAAAAAGCAAGAAATAATATTCAAATCATTAGATATGCATTATCATTGTTATTATAAAAACACGTCTATCGAAGTCGAGTGGAGCTGGAGTACCTACAACTTCCTTTTTTTATTCTAAAAGCCCCACCGATAAAGCATTTTATTATATACTTTTCTTACATATCAATTTTATAAGTCTCATCCTTGTCACTCTATTATTATTTTCTTTTTTATTTCAAAAATATTAAAAGAGCACTTTACCTCACGGTCACGCTCGCAGCATTATAAGCTGAAAGCGCCCTTTTCGTGCTGGAGAGGTGAAAAAATTGTTGCAACTCGATAACTTCGCATTTCTTGGCCGCCAGAAAGAACGCAAGTAGGGTTACCATATCTCAGGGTCCTGAGATCTCAGGATTTTTGGACTTTTCTCAGGATTGCGGCCGGATTTTGAAAATCTCAGGATTTTGAGAGTTTTCTATAAAATACAGTACATTTTAAACAAAACACGCCGTACCTTATTCTCAAACTGCTACAAATCTCAGGATTTTTCAATGGAAATAGGGCCTTTTCTCCGGACTTTTGACTTTTCCATCTAGTAACCCTAGACGCAAGTGACACAGTTGTGTCATCAATCAACCAAAGCTAAGCTTCTTGACCAAAGCTTATCTCCTAAAAACACTTAAAAAATCATAAAGGGAAAAAGCTTTTGGCAAAAGAGAACATCCGGTCTTTATGGATTATATATTTGAAAATTAAGTTCTTTTCCATCGTTCTTTAAACAAATAAACCATAGAGGAAATAATCACTACGTTTTAAAATAAACAAACAAAATAAAAAAAAACACATTTCATTTTATCTGCCGCTAAAATACACTATAGTAGGCAATAATTTAATAGTCATGTAAATACAGTAAAAATTTACGAAAAGAAAAGAAGGTGCAGTTTATAGGAAAACACTGCGATTCCCCAAAAACGTGCAATGTCGAACGAATTTCTTCAGATTAATTCTGTACGTCATTTTGGCACTTTTCAGCAGACTGAAATTGCTATTTTTACTCAGCGACACGTGTCAGGCGCGTAAGATTAAAAACAATCGTGTCAGAAAATAATGCGATAGTCATAAGTGTACCTAAGTAAGTATTTATTAATAGTAGGTACCTACTCTCGCAGTTGTTCCTAAGTAGGTTTTCTTTTATTCTAAAACATCTTTTTCTAATTGATTAATTGTAAATGAAATAAATAACTAACAAAAATCGGAACTTACCGACAGCTGTGATAAGGCCCCATAACCTTGCAAGGGGCTGCAACCAGTCCCAGAGACAAGCTGCCACTGATTTACTAGGGGGGCCCGAGCGCCTCCTCGGCATGCACTGACCATCTCTCTCTTGCAGGTCGGACCCACAGCCTGAATTAACACTCATATGACTCATATCGAACTCATTACCAAAACAAACGCACTCGTAACTATTCTCTTAAATAGGTCCCATCTCATCCTCGGTCAAATTCCTTTAGCGCTGCACAAAATCACTTCAAATGTTTACTGTGCATAATCATTGCATTTAAACAGAAGTTGCAATCTGGCATGTTGCCAATCGGTACCAAAATATCACGCACGGAAAACACCATCAATAAAATTGGTAAAATAAAATCTGGTTTTATTTCGTAGTTCCATTTTTAAACTTAAATGTTTATTTTCTCTTTTGTTTTCTTTTAGTTAGGTTTGCAAATGCGTCGGAAAATGTTTTCCCCAACTTTCATCGCGCGCGCTCAATGAGTTTTCATCCCGACGACGCGCGACGTCCGCACACAACTGTCTGACGCTAACTGAACTGAGACAGAGAGACGCGAAAAAATGATACTGACTGACGACTCGACTACTCAGTTCAGGCAGAGGCGACAGTGTTTGTTTAATCACGCATACTTTACTTTGTGAAGATACGACGACGGCGACTATCTTTCGAGTCTTCACACTTTGCTTTAGAACACACGTGACATTTTCAAATATTTAGTTTTGTGCTCGTGCGTTCGTGAGCGAGTTTCATTGTTGCGTTAAAACTTAAAATTTTTAAAGAGATTTTAAGATTCACAACGCTACATTTATATTAGGTGGGTACATAGGTTAATGCTTGGTTCAAAGACCGAAATCGCTCAGAGTGAAAAAACCGCTCACATCAGATCACAACGCGTTGATGTCGTCACAGCCTACTAAATCCACTAAAACCACAATGCAAAATTCGTGTTATGGCTCTTATAAAAACGCACATTATACCTAATCACAGAACCAACCACAAAGCGAAATTTATTGAAAAAAAAACTTTTTTAAAAACACGTTTTTAAAACGGACTAATAAAAACAGACCAAAAAGTAAAAAATAAATTCTTTTGTAAATATTTATAAGTATTCTCTTGTAAATATCTTCCCCCAAGCCGGTTGGTCTCCGTGGGGGATATTGACCACTCCCTTTCAGCTACAAAATCGAAAGACAAAGATAAGGCAAACTCAAATACCCAGAAAACAACAAAACCAAATAAATTATATATTGCTACTTTAAACTGTCTATCACTGAGAACAGAAGATAAACTTACTGAATCAGAATTAGCGATTTCTCAAATAAACTATGATATAATAGGATTAAGTGAAGTGCGAAGAATGGGTGAAAGTATCGAAGACCGCAAAGAGTACATTTTCTATTATAAAGGTGAAACAAAAGGAAGCTATGGAGTAGGCTTCATAGTTAAAAAACACTTGGAAAACAATATAGAAGAGTTCAAAGGTATATCAGAGAGAATTGCTGTTTTGAACTTGCATCTGCCAGGATTCAAACATAAATGGACTATTATACAAATATATGCACCGACTGAAAACCATGAAGAAAGAGTTAAGGACCTTTTTTACGAACAATTATCATCAGTCTTACAAAGCAGTCATAAAAACGTCATGCTAATTGGGGATTTCAATGGTAGAATAGGCACCCAACGAATCGGTGAAGAAATAATTATAGGCAAGTTTGGCTTCGGTAAGAGGAGTAAAAATGGAGATAGAATGATAAGTATGGCTCTTGAAAACAATCTTGCGTTTATGAACAGTTTTTTCAAGAAAAGACCTAATAATAAGTGGACCTGGATTTCACCAGATGGGTCATATAGAAACGAGATAGATTACATAGCAACAAACAATACAAAATGTTTTCAAGATGTAAGCGTCATCAATCAACTTAATTTTAACACAAACCATAGAATGGTACGAGCAGTAATAAATAGTTCAGAACCAAAAAAGAGTAGAAACAAATTTAATACATCAATACTTACGTTTAAAAATCAAAATTTAGAAAAAGCACCAAAAACAAAATAGAGGAAAAATATGACATGGAAATAAAAGAAATATATGGACCATTATTTAAAAAACAACCGAAAACTCGATGCAACAAAACTGGAAATGAAACTCAAAAACTTATAGAAGAAAGGAGAACGCTCTTAAAATTTAGAAAAGATAAAGAAAATATTAAAGCTATATCAGAATTGAGTAAAAAAATTAGTAAAAACATAAAAAAAGACAGAACCAAAAGAAGAATGGACACACTTATACACCACATACAGAAGACGGGGGGCGTTAAAAAAGGTTTAAAAGAGCTTACAGATGAAAAGAAATGGATACCAAATATTAAGAACAAAGACGGAAAACAAGAATCGACGAGAAAAGCTATAATCGAAACAGCAACTGAGTTCTATAGAAAACTATATTCAAAAGAGCCTAGCTCAGAAATACCTTTAGATCTGGAAAATGACGATGAGGAGACACCAGAGTTTTTGTTGGCAGAGGTACAACATGCTATCAACAGCCTGAAAAACGATAAAGCACCCGGACCTGATAACATTACTAACGAGATGATCATAGCTTCAGTAGTTGAACCAGAAAACCTCAAAAAACTCACAGAATTATTTAACATCATACTGAAAGCAGAATATATACCATTGCACTGGACTAAAAGTATAATAATATTATTACACAAAAAAGGCGACAGAAGTGCGATCGAAAACTACAGACCTATAAGCCTCATGTCAAATATTTATAAAATATTTTCTAAACTTATTTTAAATAGACTAACAAAAATAATGGACGAACAACAACCTATGGAACAAGCAGGCTTTAGACCAGGATTTTCGACAGTAGATCACATGCATGTCTTAAGACAAATAATAGAAAAATGTCAAGAATATGGAAAAGACTTGTACATCGCATTTGTAGATTACAATAAAGCATTTGACTCAATAAAACACGAGGCACTTTGGGAAGCTCTTTTACAGCAAGGGGTGCCAAAAAAATTTATTCGTATTATTAAGAATATTTCCCAAATAAAATTAGATTCGACCGGCGAAGAGTTTCCCATAGCTAGAGGGGTAAGGCAAGGAGATCCTCTGTCTCCAAAACTTTTCTCAGCAATTCTGGAATCCATTTTTAGAAAAATAGAATCGGGCACCTTTGGTATAACCATTAACGGAAGAAAGCTTAACCACTTGAGATTTGCGGACGATCTTGTCTTGATAGCAGACAATGCAAAGTCGCTCCAAGATATGCTACAACAGTTAACGGAGACGAGCAAAGCAGTCGGCCTCTCCATGAATAAGTCAAAAACAAAAGTAATGACAAACAGGAAAAAGACAGCCGTTAAAGTAGATAGGTAATGAAAATATTGAATATGTGAATAGCTATACTATTACTTAGGGCAAATTATTTCATTCAAAGACCAAACTGACCTAGAAGTAGAAAGAAGAATATCTGGCGCCTGGAAAAGGTACTGGTCCCTCAAAGAAATACTCAAAAATAAACATTTCCCTATGGCGGCCAAGAAAAGAGTATTCGATTCATGTATCTTGCCCTGCCTGACTTATGGGTGTCAAACATGGGCACTGACTCAAAATCATTATATTTTAAATCTCAGAACATGCCAGAGGAAAATGGAAAGAAGCCTAATAGGTGTTACGCTGAAAGACCGCCAAAGATCAGAGGAAATAAGAACAAAAACGAAAGTGGGAGATATAATAAGAAAAATAAGACAGTTAAAATGGCAATGGACTGGTCATATGGCAAGAGAAAGCAAGGAAAAATGGACCAAAATTATTACAGAGTGGCAACCATGGGACGGCAAAAGGAAAAGAGGAAGACAAACCAAAAGATGGGCAGATGATATTAAGAAAATTGGAGGAACATTTTGGACGCGAAAAGCAAAAGACAGAACAGAATGGAAACAGCTGGAAGAGGCCTACGTGTCACAAGACACGCTGATCACTAAAGCCAAGAAGGAATAAAATATATTTAGTTAAATATTAGTATCAAATTTATCGATAATCCTCAACTCCGGTAACTTGCTTTACTACCGGGAGGGCGACCAACAGTCCCAAGGTGGTATCGGGTTCATCGTCCACAAGTCCCTTGTCAACAACGTGACTACCATCGGAAGTGTGTCGACCAGGGTGGCGTACCTTATACTCAGAATATCCAAACGGTGTTCGCTGAATGTTATACAGGTTTACGCACCGACCTCGACACACCAAGATGACGAAGTGGAGGCTATGTATGAGGAGATCTCTAAAGCCATGCATAGCTTCAAAACCCACTACACTGTTGTGATGGGGGACTTCAATGCTAAGTTGGGGAAACGATGCGGTGATGAGCTGAGAGTGGGGCAATTTGGAGTTGGGCAACGGAATGACAGAGGCCAGATGCTGGCTGACTTTATGGAGAAGGAGAACCTCTTTATGATGAACTCCTTCTTCAGAAAGCCGGAATGCCGGAAGTGGACCTGGGTCAGTCCGGACGGTAAAGTCAGAAATGAGATAGATTTTATCATGTCGACGAAAAAGCAAATATTCAATGATGTCACTGTGATCAACGCTGTTAAGACGGGGAGCGATCACCGATTGGTACGTGGCACATTGAATATCAACCCAAAGCTGGAAAGATCTCGACTGATAAAATCAACAATTCGACCATTGCCGGCCCATATTCAAAACCCCGAGAGCTTTCAACTCGAACTCCAAAACCGCTTCGAAGCCCTTGAGAACAGCATAGATGTGGACGATCTAAACAACATGGTGGTGGATGCTGTCGGTAGGGTCCAAGCTCTTTAAGACCCGCCGTCCCAAGATAAAGAAACTCTCCGACCACACACTCCTACTCATGGATCAGAGACGTGAAATGAGGCTCCAGAGTTCAGTAGATGCTAATCGTTATCGGCAGCTTAATAGACAGATATCTAAGTCTTTGACGAGCGACCTTCGCCAATTTAATACGAATCGTATTAAAGAGGCCATCGAGCGGAATAAAGGCTCCAAAGTGTTCGCGAGAGATCTGTCTATTGGGCAAAGCCAGATGACGAAGCTGAAAACTGACGACGGACGCATCATTTCATCAAAGCCTGAAATCCTGAGGGAGATCGAGAGCTTCTATGGGCAGTTATATTCCACGCAGACACCTGTTGAAAGCAAGGCTAAAGACCCCAGAGCCAAGCTTACCCGACACTATACCGAAGATATCCCGGACGTCAGCCTGTGCGAGATTAGTATGGCTCTCAAACAGCTGAAAAACAACAAGGCGGCGGGTGACGATGGAATCACTACAGAACTTCTGAGAGCGGGCGGTAAGCCGATACTCAAAGTCCTCCAGAAGCTCTTTAATTCCGTCATCGTCCAGGGCAAAACGCCAAAGACATGGAACATAAGTGAGGTGATCTTGTTCTTTAAAAAGGGTGACAAGTCCCTCTTAAAGAACTATAGACCCATCTCGCTTCTGAGTCATGTCTATAAGTTGTTTTCGAGAGTCCTTACGAATCGTCTCACTCGCAAGTTCGACGACTTCCAACCTCCCGAACAAGCCGGGTTCCGAAAAGGCTTTAGCACCATAGACCACATCCATACGCTGCGGCAGGTTATACAGAAGACTGAGGAGTATAATGAGCCACTTTGCTTGGCGTTCGTGGACTATGAGAAAGCCTTTGATTCGATTGAAACCTGGGCGGTGCTGCAGTCTCTCCAAAGGTGCCAAGTGGACTATAGGTATATCGAGGTGTTGAGGTACTTATACCAAAATGCCACCATGACGATCCGAGTACAGAACCAGAACACAAATCCTATCCAACTGCAGCGTGGTGTGAGACAGGGAGACGTTATTTCTCCGAAACTGTTCACAGCTGCGTTGGAGGACATCTTTAAGCTCTTGGACTGGAAAGGACTCGGCATCAACATTAATGGCCAGTACCTAACACACCTTCGTTTTGCCGATGATATAGTCCTTATGGCTGAGACCATGGAAGACCTGAACACAATGCTCGAAGATCTCCGTAGTGCTTCCCAAAGAGTGGGTCTTAGGATGAACATGGATAAGACGAAAATTATGTCAAATGCCCATGTTGTACCCTCTCCAGTTCATGTTGGGAACACTACACTTGAAGTTGTTGACCATTACGTATACCTAGGACAGGCAGTCCAGTTAGGTAGGTCCAACTTCGAGAAAGAGATCTCTCGTCGAATCCAACTCGGGTGGGCAGCATTCGGGAAGCTTCGAAAAATCTTCGCGTCCGACTTACCTCAGTGTCTCAAGACGAAAGTCTATGAACAGTGTGTGTTGCCAGTGATGACCTACGGCAGTGAAACGTGGCCGCTAACTATGGGTCTCATAAGGAGGCTCAAGGTCACTCAGCGTGCAATGGAGAGAGCCATGCTCGGCGTTTCCCTACGTGATCAAATCAGAAACGAGGAGATCCGCAGGAGAACTAAAGTAACCGACATCGCTCGAAGGATTGCTCAGCTAAAGTGGCAATGGGCGGGACACATAGCGAGAAGAACCGATGGCCGTTGGGGCAGAAAGGTTCTGGAATAGCGACCGCGCACCGGACGACGCTCCGTGGGTAGGCCCCCGACAAGGTGGACTGACGATCTGGTGGAGGTCGCGGAAAGCCAGTGGATGCAGGCAGCGCAGGACCGATCGTTGTGGAGATCCTTAGGGGAGGCCTATACCCAGCAGTGGGTGTCGTGTGGCTGATATGATGATGATCAAATTTAAAATTTTTGTTTGCTTTGTGACAGCAATAATGGCTTAAATAATAATAAAATAAATAATATTTAAGTATACCTACAGAAAGGACATCAGGCACATCAGACCCAAAGGTGTATAAGAATAATTCTGTTACATTTAAGCAATATGTATTATTAGAATAATAAAACAGTAGCAAGTTTATTTTTAAACTCCTTCATTTCGCTTAAATTAATTACTGAAAAATCGGAAGTATTTCGATTAAAAAGACATCTTTGTCATTGATACTCTGTGGCTTCCATGTCATCAATGTAATCTTGAATGACTGACATTGACAGTCAATTGTCAAAACGCTAAAGCCGATTGGTCGGCCTGTGGCGGTCTGTCACTTTTACTGTCAGTTGACTGTCATTGTCAATCAACTAACAAACAGCGTTTTGTTACGACATATGCAGACTTCTTCCGTCTTGGTTCTAAATCAAAAAACGTGACTTTGTGTATTGATTGATAGATTTTGTTGAATGTTTTCGAAAAAACTGTCGCTGGAGACTTGACTTTATGCTTTTTAGTACATTTCGGTATTTCGGTAGAACACCGATTAATCACTAGCGCAGTTATCAAAACGTTTTGGTCGTGTAACTGGTGTTGCTGTAATAGTGTCGGGGTTACCAAAATATAAGTTTCAAACACAAATAACTCTCAAAATATAAAGCTTTGTTAAAATCTGAATATTTTTTATGACTTACTAATTACAAGTCTTAATTTTGGAAAAAACAAAAATGCTATACATTCTTGGGTTTTTTGTCAAAGGTATTTGCCTGATGTCTTTTAAACCTAAAAACGTGGGGCGCAGTTTGTAAAATTTATCATCCATATTGTCTTTAGCATGCGCCCCACGTTATTAGGTTTAAATTTTCTGTAGACGCGTTAAAAAGAATGTACTCTCTTCATTTACATTCTTTTTATCGCGTTTTTATTTGAGAGGTATCTATGCGTGGGTCCTACAAGTCTCAAAACTTTGTGATAGGGATAGGAATATTTTGCAGTAAACAGATTTTTCTTAAACATGCGCGGAAATATTGTCATTAATTTTGAATAAAGAACACGCGAAGTATCATATTTATTATCCCCGTCAATTGCTAATGCGCCTGGCGGCCATGATTTTAACCTCAAAAACGAAAAACAATTGTAAAATTTTTATATACCTAGACCCTATCTTATTGAAAATAATAATTCAATAATTAATAGGTATATTAGATTACCTATTAGAATTTTCTTGTTTCATTACATTTTTTGTTGCGGATCACGTCAACGTGGATGTTAATGTGACAAGGTTCCAGCGCATTACCAATTGACGGGGATAATACGTAGACTGAAAAACCTAAATCACTTCCCGGCGCGTTCTTTGAATTTGGAACGAAGAGCGCGCCGGCAATGTTGCATGAAACGGTGTGCTGTTTGAATTTAGAACTCTTTCATCTATCGTACACATTGCGTTCTCGTAGCTGTATAGCCACAGATGCGTTTACCTTTCGGCACAAACTGTAAACTAAAATAATAAAAAAAATAAACCTAAAAACGTGGGGCGCATTTTGTAAAATGTATCATCCATATTGTCTTTAGCATGCGCCCCACGTTTTTAGGTTTAAAATTTCTGTAGGTAGGGTTGGTTACAGAAGAATTTATTTTTTACTTTTTAGTCAGTTTAAATGATTTTAATCCGATTTTTTTTTAATAATTTAGTCCGTTTTAAAAACGTGTTTTTAAAAAAGTTTTTTTTTCATTAAATTATTATTTTCTGCTTTTTAGTTAGCGAGCTAACACTAAAAAAATATACCATCTCCTACCGGAGCACTCGCCAAGACGATTCGAACGAGCCCAAACTCGATGGAGTTGCATGGTTTAATTATAGAGTTCCTATGGCCTTCCTCCGGCTCCATCATCAGATCCTCAGACAATATTTCCCAACAAAGTACACGTCAAGATGATTCAGACGAGCACAATCTCGATGGGGTAGCGTGGTTTTATTAAAGAGTTCTTGTGTCCTTCTTGGCTTTTCCGGCTCCATAATCAGACCCTGGAAACTATTTCCCAACAAAGAAATCGTCAAGACGATTCAAACGAACCCAAACTCGATGGAGGTGCATGGTTTTATTATAGAGTTCCTATGGCCTTCCTCCGGCTCCGTCATCAGATCCTCGGACACTATTTCCCAACAAAGTACTCGTCAAGACGATTCAAACGAGCCCAATCTCGATGGGGTAGCGTGGTTTTATTAAAGAGTTCCTGTGTCCTTCTTCCGGCTCCATCATCAGACCCTGGAAACAATTTCCCAACAAAGAACTCGTTAAGACGATTCTAACGAGCCCAAACACGATGGGGTTGTATGGTTTCATCATAGAGATCATGTGGCCTTCTTCCGGATCCATCATCAGATCAGCTCAATGACACCATAATATTGCATTGCCTTCCAGTTCTGACCTACGTTCAAAGTTTCAAGTTTCTAGCTCATCGGGAAGCTAGTACAAAATCGTTCACAAACTTTGCGGAGAAACGAACGAACGAACACACAAACGAGAAAGCAACCTAATAAAAACGTGTTAAAATGGCGGTAAAGCGGAGTTCGTTGTTATTTTGTTAATAAAAAATAATTAAAATGAGTTCCAATAATTCTGAACGTGAAAATTAAATTAACATTGACTACACTCCACCAGAAAAAAAAAAAGTTTGGCATTGGCAATGTCAACTTGTTGTCATGTCAGTCACAGTCCGCTAAAATAAATAAAATAACTATTTTGTGAGTAAATTTGTAGATATACATATATTTACGTGATCATCACAAACATATAAAGCTCTCTGAAGGCAATTCCTGTTTAATCCTATGCACCATGTCTCTTTCAAAGGTATGGGAATTGGGTTGGTAAACTTTTTCAAAACTGTTGTGAATTATATATTTTCTGGTAGCTTTTGGCTTTGGAGTCAGGAATTTTATAATACGTCATTTTAATTTATAAAATAATTTAAAATTAAAATTTACGACATAGTACAATAAATCACTTTTACGGCTGTAATGCGTTATGCTTTTGCTCAAATAAAAAAAAATGAAAAGTTTGGCATTGGTAATGTCAACCAGTTGTCATGTTTATTTATTTATTTATTTATCGTTTTTGGATAGCTAAGCTAACAGCTTATAAACATACAGATAACAACAAATATATATAACTAAAAGCTATTGACAAGCTACCACATGTAGAATTCAAAAGAAATTGATCTTAAAGCAATGTTAAACCCCTTCCAGACGATACAATACCATGTACGGCGTTCCCGTGAAACACCGTGACAGATTTACTGATAAAATGATAAAACTGCTATAAACTTGATAAAAAGGTATATTTGGAAAATAAACTGCTTATGCTAATGAGTACGCGTATTGCGATTGATGACTAAATGCGAACTGATTTTATTATAATGTAAATTCTAACAATTTGGGTACCTTTATATTTTTTGTTTGTCTTCATATTATTATAGTAAGTGTATTTAAAAGTTTATTGTTCTCTTTATTTGTTTATTCTAACAATTTTGCACTTTGTGTCACCGCTGACTTATAAATTCTCCAACAAGTTCTGGGTTGGCTGGAAGAGATCTCTTTTAGAGATAAGCCCACCTTTGCTCACATTTTTTGTAACTTGAATGTTTAACCACAGAATATATAATAGTACTAACGTGTTTAACTGTGTTTTAGTGCAATAAATAATATAATAATAATAATACAATTTTACGTCCAATTTGATTAGATTGACAATCGAATTGGGTCATGTGGACAGAAATATGAAATTCAAGGTCATTGGGTGGTCGGTATCGCCCGATTTGAGATTGCCCAATCAAATTGGATGGTGTGGACGCTAATTGGCCAATTTTTTGACGTAGTCACCGTGCAAACGGCGTGCAGAGCGGGCGTGCAACCATTCTCTCAACAAGCAAATACTATATATGAAGGGGACGCCCATCTTTTAAAAGATTTTCTGATATTGCATAAGAAACCCTACTAAACTTTTGTGTTAGCAGTATTTTAACTTATGTTTTTTGTTACGAATGTCGAAAATCGTCACTGTACAGCTCTCTAACTTTATTTACGTAACTCAGTTGCTTTCTTTTTAATAACCATGGTTTTGTCCATATTTTCCTTTTTTTTCATCTACTTATTTTGTAGTTAGAGCCAAGATCAATCCAAATTTTTCCTTCTAGGTAAGAGGCATCTTGATACAAACAAGTCCGTTCGGCAGAGGTAGCAAAAGAAAACTAAAATTGGCGATTTAGTTGTGTACGTGTGGATGGTCGATCAGATTTGTAACCAATTCAATCGGCAATCAAATTAGCAATCAAATTGGCAATCGAATTGTATTGTGTGGAAGGGGTTTTAGTCACAGTCAGCTAAAATAAATAAAATAACTCTTGTAAATTTGTAGATACATATATTAACGTGATCATCACAAACGTATAAAGCTCTCTGAAGGCAATTCCTGATTAATCCTCTGCATCACACACGTCTGTTTCAAAGGTATGGGAATTGTACAAAATTTGTTCTGCGGATGGTCACATCTATATATTTCAAACAAAACCGAACAAAGCAGTGTAGGTAGGTACTTCATCGGCTTAATAAGCTGGATAATGGATTTCTTCAAGCTGATCCATTTCCCATAACTGAACAAGAAAAACACTTGAAAATCACAATAAATAAGCTGAAAAACAAACAACAACATTAGGTCGTGGTCAATGATTACCAAAGAGTAAAATAATTGGATTACTCTTTGTCACTTTCTGTCAAATCTGTCCTATCAATCAGTTTTTTATCAGTAAATGCAAGGGAACTTCGTGTTCAGCCGTACGTTTGATATTTTATCGCGATAATAATATAAAAAAAAAATTTCATTAACAAGGTGAAATAAAAATCTCATAATATTATTTTCTTTATTCTTCAAACTTGTGCTATCAAAAAAAAAAACAATTCTCTTCGAAAAAGTTTACCAACCCAATTGTACAAAATTTGTTCTGCGGATGGTCACATCTATATTTCAAACAAAACGGAACAAAACAGTGTAGGTACTTCATCGGCGTAATAAGCTGGATAATGGATTTCTTCAAGCTGATCCATTTCCCATAACTGAACAAGAAAAACACTAGAAAATCACAATAAATAAGCTGAAAAACAAACAACAACATTACGTCGTGATTAATGATTACCAAAGAGTAAAATAATTGGATTACTCTTTGTCACTGTCAAATCTGTCCTGTCAATCAGTTTTTTATCAGTAAATGCAAGGGAACTTCGTGTTCAGCCGTACGTTTGATATTTTATTGCGATAATAATATAAAAAAATATATTTGATTAACAAGGTGAAATATAAAAATCATAATTTTATTTTCTTTATTCTTCAAACTTGTGCTATCAAAAAAAAATTTCTCATACTTGCCTACGACTTACGTCTGCTAACCCTTATGTCGTTTGTATAGAATCTATTTAACTAACATATTTATATGTAAAATAGGATCTATTTGAAACAGATTTTGAGATTTCGTCATTTTTAAACAAAATGGGAAATTGGCCATATTTCCGATAGTGTAGGGAAATATGCCCATAATTTGGCCATATTAACTGTATGAAATAAAACAAATTATTATTTTCTATTTTTGGGACTTTTTACTTAGTGAAATAAAAAAATAAGCTAGTTAAAAGTTTTATTAATTGTTTGATAAAGTTTTAAAAGAAATCAATAAAAAAAGAAAGTAAAAAGAAAATAATAATAGGAAACCTCTTTCTTAAAAATTAAAACGAACGTAATGGGAGAACAATGAGATCAATTGGGTTAATTTTTGGAGGGTACCAATTGACCAACTCATAATCAACTTTAAACAAATTTAGAATTAAACAAAAACCTCTTTCTTATTAATTTAAACAAACTTAATCGTACATTTTGATCAGTTAGGTAATTTTTGGTAGGTACCAACTTATAATCAACTCCGTACAGCTGATAGTATAGCTAATTTCATATTAGAGTTGCAAACCCTTTGATATAAAACGCAGCGTAGCGTCACAATCTAAAACAAAAATCAATGTATTTAGTTGCACAAGTTTTCATATCGAAAATATGGCCACTTAATGGCCATATTTGCAGTATGTGTCGATGTTTTTCAATTGTATCTAACCTCAAAACACTACAAAAAATCTATTAAATCTGCACGAAAATATAAACTATTTTAGAGACCCCAAAGAATAATACACAGTAAGTACATAACAGAAAACATTGAAACATAACGGAATAAACCAAAACCTACCGAACGCAATTTTTTTGCACAACGTCAGGCTAGGCCCACTCCGCGCTTTAGGTACGAAGCTACAAGTAGCCAGTGGGTCCGTCCGGACGGACTAATTTCAGAGGGCTATCGCGTGCCGGCTGGGTCGCACGTTAGCAGTTCGATTTCGATAGTCACTCTATAATAATATTATTATAACCAAAATGAAGGCATATGACATCTTAATGGGCTGCCTTAATACTAATAAAAAGGATCCGAACCTACTTAGTATTTAGTATCCATTTATTCTTAGGTAGGTACTTACTTGTCTTATTTGTTAAACAATATTCACTCAACTATTTACTGAAATAATAATGTATAAATTAGGTAGGTACTTACTTACCTACTTTCGAAATAAAGTTAATTATGAATACAATTTCATTTCGTATGAGAGCAAATTGACTCAAAGTCAGCATGTCTGATGTGGCGTTGACTGTACTTAACCTAGGTTATTTTGAAACATATTTAAGTACCTACACATTATTTCACAACCTCATAACTTGTAATAAATTAACTACCTGTTATTTAATTATTATATAAAAGAAGAAAGTGAAACCCTGAATTCGTTAGAGGAGATAAGAGCTACGCGATAGAAAGAGAGGCAACTTCTAGGTGAATATAACTGTAGCCAAGTGAGCGGCGTGCAACCTGAATTGCACTTTATTGTGTATGGAATAGAGTCGCTATTTAAATAATTGACTTTGCGGAGTGGATCTTCTGTACTTGTACTATTATGTATTCTGTGACAACGTGTCCGTTCCTATGAAGCAGCACTGCCGGACAGGCGAGGGGTGTGTGGCGGGTAGCGCGTGTTTCGTACTTTACACAAACATAGACCTTCTCACTCACGCATACGGTGTAGGCTGGGTTGCAATAGTTTGGTAGATAATAGGTAGTGGCCATATTAATCGGCTGGTCATATTTGACCCAGGTACCTTAAAACAATTATCTTCGAAAAAGTTTACCAACCCAATTGTCCTAACATGAGCAATATAACTTTTAATATTAATTAAATTTATTATGTAATAGGCAATTTTTTATTTCCTTGCATTTTTTTAAGAAAAGCACTATACAAGGTGTTTGGTAAAAGCCTTATAAAGCCGAATATGGTAGATAGGGACCATCAAACTGAACAACTTTTACTATGGGACCAACTCTGAAATCGCGAAAAAAAAATCAGCTGTTTCATACATTTTGATATTTTCGTTATTAATTTTTGTATGAAACAGCTGATTTTTTTTTCGCGATTTCAGAGTTGGTCCCATAGTAAAAGTTGTTCAGTTTGATGGTTCGGCCGAAATGGCAATTGGGTTGGTAAACTTTTTCGAAGAGAATTGTTTTTTTTTATAGCACATGATGCACAGATGTTTGAAGAATAAAGAAAATAATATTATGATTTTTTTATTTCACCTTGTTAATCAAATATTTTTTTTTATATTATTATCGCGATAAAACATCAAACGAACGGCAGAACACGAAGTTCCCTTGCATTTACTGATAATTGACAGGACAGATTTGACAGAAAGTGACAAAGAGTAATCCAATTATTTTACTCTTTGGTAATCATTAATCACGACCTAATGTTGTTGTTTGTTTTTCAACTTATTTATTGTGATTTTCTAGTGTTTTTCTTGTTCAGTTATGGGAAACGGATCAGCTTGAAGAAATCCATTATCCAGCTTATTACGCCGATGAAGTACCTACACTGCTTTGTTCCGTTTTGTTTGAAATATAGATGTGACCATCCGCAGAACAAATTTTGTACAATTATTCCCATACCTTTGAAAGAGACGTGGTGCCGAGGATTAAACAGGAATTGCCTTCAGAGAGCTTAATACGTTTGTGATGATCACGTATATACAAGGTGTTTGGTAAAAGCCTTATAAAGCCGAATAGGGTAGATAGGGACCATCCAACTGAACAACTTTTACTACGGGACCAACTCTGAAATCGCGAAAAAAAAATCTGCTGTTTCATACATTTTGAAATTTTCGTTATAAATTTTTGTATGAAACAGCTGATTTTTTTTTCGCGATTTCAGAGTTGGTCCCATAGTAAAAGTTATTCAGTTGGATGGTCCCTATCTACCCTATTCGGCTTTATAAGGCTTTTACCAAACACCTTGTATATGTATACCTACATACTTACAAAAGAGTTATTTTATTTATTTTAGCTGACTGTGACTAACATGACAACTAGTTGACATTGCCAATGCCAAACTTTTCATTTTTATTTATTTGAGCAAAAGCATTACGCATACTGCCGTAATAGTGATTTATTGTACTATGTTGTAAATTTTAATTTTAAATTATTATTTAAATTAAAATGACGTATTATAAAAAATCCGCAATCGGTTAGGCTGGCCCCAGACCTACCGGTTCCGTTTCTTTGCTTTGCTGTGCTACCTTGCTTGAAAGACCGCCGGCCAACCAGGGTAATTTTCAATCTATCGCATTTTGGGACTAGACCAAATTGGCAAGATAGCCATTAGCTTGGTTTTATCAAATATCATCGCCTGGATTGCGAAGTAGGAAGCTTTTAGGAGATATGCCACCCTGAACATGGACTCCGATCGTTAAAAATAACTCGATCGCTTATTTATACAAGATGTTTGGTAAAGCCTTATAAAACTGAATATGGTAGATAGGGACCATAATAAAACTGAACAACTTTTACTATGGGACCAAATCTGAAATCGCGAAAAAAAATGAACTGTTTCATACATTTTGATAATTTCGTTATTAATTTTTGTATAAAACAGCAGTTTTTTTTTAAAACGAAAACTAAAACTTCTCATCGCACCCCAGACGACGATATTTGATAACACAAAACTAATGGCTATCTTGCCAATGTGGTCAGGTCAAAATATGCGATAGATTGAAAATGAGCCTCTTGGCCGGCGGTCCATGGTAGAACAGCAAAGCAAAGAAATGAAACCGGTAGGTCTGGGGCCAGCCTTATTCCTGACTCCAAAGCCAAAAGCTACCAGAAATATATAATTCACAACAGTTTTGAAAAAGTTTACCAACCCAATTGTCTATTTCGCTGCCTTTGCAATAATGTACTATAACCACTCACCTGTTCTGCAAAAAATATACGGGGATGGTCATCTGCGGGGCTACTCAAATGGCCACTTTTCTATTCGTTCGCTAACTTAAATCTTAAAAATAAGCAATTAATGATCAAGTCAGACGTCGCAAGTTTATGTAAATCACAGACATTGTTGTATTGTACAGAATTGACAAGCCTACGACACGTTATTTTGGTGTTTATTGCTTATTTTTAATTTTTAAGTTAGCGAACGAATAGAAAAGTGGCCATTTGAGTAGCCCCGCAGATCCACCTCTGCGCCGCGAGCGCGCGCTTTTCGTCAGGTTACATTTGAGCACTTTTTCACCACCGTGGAATGTTTATTTATGTTCCAACTGTTCTAATAAGTTGTTAGGCCTATTCACAAGAATGATTTTCTATTCGGTGCGTGTTAATAAATACGATAGTTTCTTTGTTTTGAGCGTTCAAACCGTAGGCATGGGGAATTTTGTTGATCTTTGTTCAGAATATTCAGATTATTACGAAATCTAAATCGGTAACATATGGATATTTTATGCTCTTTAGAATGAGAAATAGTTGCTTAATATTATTAAAAGGTTATTTAAACATTGCTCCATAGCAAAAAAAAATATCGTCAATAGAAAATTGTTGGAGAATTCTAAAAAAAATCTAGGAAAAGTTTTGATTTAATCGCTTACTGTGTTTACTGTTTCTATTTTGTACCAAAAATAGACCTTTACACGAAAACTAGACTATATTAAGAATGTTCTAATATAGGATTTATTCTATTTAAGTAAAACAGCACTTTAAAATATTATGATCTGGAAATGAGCACCAATTTTTGACAGTGTGCGGTGCGTAGTCATACTTCACTAACAATTTTTTGATATATTTATTTGTTAAAAACTTGTACCCGTTTCTCTGGAATCGCTATCGCCTGAAACGTCAAGTTAGCAGCCCACTGAGAGACCGTAATATCTCGGCTTGTATTGAAGCAATGTTATTGAAATTTTGCGTATACGATTCACTATTTTCTAACAATTTTTTGGCACATAAATCATAATGATACGAACTGTATTTCTTAAGGCAGGGATGCACACACTTATTGAGACCATGGGTCACTTGGGAACCAGCACAAATTTAAAAGATAAAACAAGAACAATTTTTTTTAGGTAGTTACGAGGGAATATTGCCACGCTGGCGGCTGGCGGGCCACTGGCATATTGCCGATGGGCCACATGTGGCCTGCGGGCCGCAGTCTGTGCATATCTGTCTTAAGGTGTCTGCCAACTTGACGTCAAGTTTGCAGCCTCACCAAGATACTCAAATATCTTTTGAATCATAGTATCACTATTTATATGCTATAGTTCACTATTTATCACTATTTATTAAAAAAAAATTGACCTAGTCAAAACCTTCTAATTCCATGGTGAGGCTGCCAACTAAGTATACGCTAATAGATCCTACTAATATTATAAATGTGAAAGTTTGTGGGTTTGGTTGTTTGGATGTTTAGATGTTTGGATGTTTGTTCCTTAATCACGCAAAAACTACTGAACGGATTTGGTTGAAAATTGGCACACAGATATTAGATAGCTTAGATTAAAACATAGGATACTTTTTATCCCGATATTCTCACAGGAACGGGAACCACGCGGGTGAAACCGCGGGCGGCCGCTATTAAATAATATATTATGAGCGTCAGTGGTCGGCCTTTTTACTTGTTTGCAATTTCTCGAAATATGCAATAAAAACCTTAGTAATATTATTTTGGTATAATTTTGAAATATCGTTTTAGTATTTTTAGTACTCTGGCAGCAGAATTTTCTGACCCTTGAGATCACGTAAGTCTGTTGCTAACAATTCTCGATTGAAATCGATTGAAAGCGCAGTTGCATTGCTGCTTTAGTTAAGATAGTTGTCACATTGGTTCTTACTAAAGCAGCGATGTTACTGCGATTTCTGTCAGAGTTGATTTAACGCTAGAAACATACTATTGTGTTGTGTTGTGTCGTGTCGCGACACTCGCGACAGGAGCGTATCGGTTTCATACATTTAGTATGACTAGAAACACACTATTGTGTTGTGTTGTGTGTGTCGGGATTTGTTGTGGCGCGGACCGCTCGGCTGCGATTGCAACAGAACCCCCACCTAGGGTTGCCAACCATACTTTATAATAACGTATCCTACTTTATTTTTGGTAATTATACTTTATACTTTTACATACAAATAAAGTATGCAAAAATACATTATTTTCAACCTTTACTGTGATGCGTAAAACATACTCACCATGGTTACTTAACTTATCGATTTAAGTTACGATAAAAAAAATTGTTTATTTATTTAAATTTAAACGTTGATTGTAGAGTTGCGGCCCGGCCCCGGCAAAGGTTCGGTACCCGGCAGGTTCGGCACTTTTTACGAGGTTCGGCCAGGTACCGAACCTTGACCAGAAGTTCGGCCGAACCTCCGAACCTTTCTAAAATGATGATTTGGTCGTTAAATTAAGCCTAAAATTTCGAAATAATTTGAAATTTTATTTTTTACTAAACAACATTTTATTAACACGAGTTTATTAGGTTGCTTTCTTGTTCATTTGTGTGTCCGCAAAGTTTGCAAACGATTTTATGTAGCTTCCCGATGTGCTAAAGACTTGAAACTTTGAACATAGATCAGAACTGAGAGGCAATGCAAGATTATGGCAATATCATTGAGCTGATCTGATGATGGAGCCGGAAGAAGGCCACAGCAGGAACTCTGTGATAAAACCATATAACCCAATCGAGCGAGATAGGGCTCTTTAAAATCGTCTTGACAAGTAATTTGACGAAAGATGAGGTCCAGGATCTGATGATGAAGCCGGAAGTATGCTACATAAACCATGCAATCCCATCGAGTTTGGGCTTGTTTGAATTATCTTGAGTAGTACTCTGTTGGGAAATAGTGTCCAAAGGGTCTGATGATGGAGCCGGAAGAAGTCCACAGACTGTAATAAAAACCATGCAACCCTATCGAGTTTGGGCTCGTTTGAATCGTCTTGACGAGTACTCTGTTGGGAAATAGTGTCCAGGGTCTGATGGAGCCGGAAGAGGGCCACAGGAACTCTGTAATAAAACTATGCAATCCCATCGAGTTTGGGATCGTCTGATTCGTCTTGACGAGTACTCCGATAGGGGATGGTGTAGTTTTATTTAAGTTTTAGCTCGTTGACTAAAAACCAGTAAATAATAATTTACTGAAAAAAATATTGTTTTATAAAAAAAAGGTTTTTAATACTGACTAAAAAGTATAAAAATCGGACTAAAAACATTCTGCGCGACCAAGCTTAATGAAGGATCAGCCGACGAGCCCAGCCTCTGAAAACAGACGTTCCGAATATACGGACAAGCGCGCCTAACGGCCTAAATGAATACCGAGTCGGTTCGGCCAGACCGAACGGTTCGCGACCCGGCGGTCCGGTATTATTGAGGTTCGTCGTCGTTCAGCATCACTAGTTGATTGTCAAACAAGCTTTGTAACATTTAAAGACAACAAAAAGTTGTTAGCATGTGCTAAAAGCACACAAAAATACGTGTTTAAAGCAATAAAAACATAAAATTTGAAAAATACTTTTTTTTCTTCCTAATACTTTATTTTTTTCCTATCCAAACCACTTTATACGTTTTTTTGTCAAAAAAAGTTGACAACCCTACCCCCACCACCGATCTGTCGCGACGCGACACAACACAAAACAACACAATAGTATATTTCTAGCATTGTATTGGTATCTGTCGCTGGCGGCGGACGCTCGCAATTTAAATTGTAATTTTGATTTGATTTTGCAGATATTTTTCGTTGTAAGTATTGTTATTCTACTGAATTTCATAAGTTTTTTTTTCTTGATTTTAAATGTCTGATAGCAGTGAATGTAAAAAAGAATGACTCCGCCCGATATTTCAGATTCAGCGACTAAAATGACTCATAATCAAGGTCTTAACTAAATAGAAGCAGTCTCTCTCTTTTTTCTAAGTAGGTTGGTCTTTTATTAAGTAGGTACTAGATATGCATAGATAGTTTGTTGACAAAATACTGAATTATAGTAGATTAAGTAGTGTATGAAACTGCACATAACTAGTTATTAAAACACTCATTATGCATCAGTTTCATAAACTACTAATCTATCATGATACCAAGTGCAGAAATTAAAAAAGATTGTAGGAATATTAAATGAACCTGGTAAGTAAATATTATCCTCGCAAATTGATAATACGATAGAACCTTGTCACATAACAAGTTGACGTTGACGTCATCCGCAACTAAAAATGACATGGAGCAATAGAGTTCTTACAGGTAATACCCAGCAGTGGGTGTCATGCGGCTGATATGATGAGGGTCTAGGTATATTGAGGTATATAAAAATATCAATTGTTTTTCGTTTTTGAGTTTAAAAACATGGCTGCCAGGTTCATTACTAATTTGCGGAGATACGTAATATAATACGTAAACTAAATACCTACTTATTTAGTTTACGTAAGTATTTTTTATTTCTTAATGTTAGGTACAGTGTTTTATTTTTATTTTTCTGAAGAAGTGTCATCATATAAATAAAAATTTAAGGTCCTCTTCTAAATTACTCTCAGAACCTGATGAAAGCATTATGAACGTGCAAGCGCTGCAAAGCTTCGATTGATACTGTGGAGGAAAAACGACAGAACGCACTGTGTCGCGTGTGTCGCGCGCGACACAATAGTGTGCACACCCACCGCCGAGACACGACACAACATCATATAACACAATAGTATATTTCCCGTATTTCCGTCTTAAAACGGTCACACTGCCTTGCTGTGCCTGTATTGCACTGACGTCCATTATACAAGAATACCGGTTAACAAACACAACCTTACACTAGGCACTTCTATGTAAATTGCCAAAATCCAAATTCACTTGCGGGTGTACACCGCACGCGGTATCCTTTGTTTATGCGGCGGCATCCTCTGACAAGAAGCGGCACGTGCAAAGGCGGCGAGATAAAAGGGCGACACTATCTAAGCGAACGGACTTTACCTCCCTCCAATGGAGATTGCACGGCCAGTGTCATAGTGAAGATAGAAAAAATGTCCTTGAGTGACGTGACGGCTTATTGCAACCTCTTTCTTAAAGCCTCGATTACATACGCCGATTTAGCTTCCTTACTGGGGATCCAATCTAGGAACCCAAATTGGATGTAGTGATCACACTATGCCCCAATTAGGACATGATTTCACTGATTAAGGTTGTCACCAGTACTTGACAATAATGCCGGTAACTCACATTCGCGAATACGTAAACCCACATGTGTAGGACGACCTTCGCGAATGACTTCGCGAATGATTTTCCATACAAAATTGAAAACATTCGTACAATGTACGAACCTTTTCGCGCATCTGAGTGACCGGGGTAACATTATTGTTTTTTTAGATTAAACAATGAGTTTTCACTATTAACGGAAATGTAAACTACCTTTACATTTCCGTTAATAGTGAAAACTCATAAAATCATAAAACCTACCGTTTTGATGAGTACTCTGATAGGAAATGGTTTGATGATGAAGCCGGACGGAAAAAGGCCACTAGAACTCTGTAATAAAAAAGATGGCGGTCAACTTTATTGTTTGTGGGTCGATTTCAATGAAACTCGGTTTTGTTACTATTTTGACAAAAAATAACAACGAAAAGTTGAAAATATTAAAAATCCACGATGGCGGCCAACATTTTTATTTGTGGGCTGATTTCGATGAAACTCGGTTTTTGGTACTATTTTAACAAGAAAATAACAACACAATTTTTCAAATACTAAAAATCCAAGATGGCGGTCAACTTTTTTGTTTTTGGGCCGATTTCAATAAAACTCGGTTTTTGGTTCTATTTTGACAAGAAAATAACAACGCAATATTGAAAATATAAAGAAATCCCAGATGGCGGCCAACATTTTTTTTGTGGGCTGATTTCGATGAAACTCGGTTTTTGGTACTATTTTAACATGAAAATAACAACACAATTTTTTTAATATTAAAAATCCAAGATGGCGGTCTCCTTTTTGTTTTTGAGCCGATTTTGATAAAACTCGGTTTTTGATCCTATTTTGACAAGAAAATAACAACGCAATGTTAAAAATATTCAAAAATTTAAGAAGACGGCCAACTTTTTTGCTATTGGGCCGATTTCGATTAAACTCGGTTGTTGGTACTATTTTGACAAGAAAATAACAAGGTTATGTTAAAAATATTAAAAATCCAAGATGGTGGCCTGTTTTTTTGTTTGTGGTCCGATTTTAATTAAAGTTGGGTTTTGGTACTAACTACTTAAATAGTAACAATAATCATCATCATCGAAATCGAAAAATTGAGAAATCGGCCCATAAATAAAAGAGATGGCTGGTATATTGATTTTATTATTATTTTCAACATTTCGTTGTTATTTTTTCGTCAAAGTACTAACAAAACCGACTTTCTTTGAAATCGGCCCATAAACAAAAAAGTTGGCCGCCATCTTGGATTTTTAGTATTTGAAAAATTGTGTTGTCATTTTCTTGTCAACATAGTAGCGAAAACTGAGTTTCATCGAAATCGGCCCACAAACAAAAAAGATGGTCGCCATCTTGGATTTTTAGTATTTGAAAAATTGTGTTGCTATTTTCTTGTCTAAATAGTAGCAAAAACTGAGTTTCATCGAAATCCGGCCAAAAACAAAAAAGTTGGCCCCCATCTTGAATTTTTGGTACGCACTCAAATGGTAGTGGTGGTGGTAATGCAATGTAAATTATTGACAAGCCATGCTTGATCATCTAGGGGTTACTTATAATGTGATATAGGTACTGGCATATAACTTGGCAAAACAAAGATGAGACAAAAGATGCACCGAGTTTAGTGTTTGTAGCTGCTGCGCATCTTTTGTCTCATCTTTGTCTTGCCAAATTACGTGCCCGTAATAATACACCCGCAGAAATGCAAACTAAAGAACAAATGTGACTGAAGACTTGGCTGAATGATCAAAGTTTCATTTGCCTTACCTATATAGCCTTGACTAGGGAGGCAACCCTTAAATTCCCCAACTAGGATCCAATTCGGGGCATCGTTTCCAATCTGAAATTGGATCCCCAGTAAGGAAGCTAAATCGGCGTATGTAATCGAGGCTTTAAGTGTTACAATACGTGTTCGTTGTTCATCGTTCGTTCATTCGTGAGAAACGAAAACGTATTGTAAAACGAAAATAAAGAGATAGCAATACGCCGTGAGGTCACTAAAGAGTCTTTTTTCAATCTTCACTATGATACTAGGCGTGCAAGCTCCATTGTGGGTATAAGCTTCTTGATTATGGCAGTAGTGAGTGTACTTCCAAGTACACTCACTACTGCTATAGTAGAATCTCGTAGAATCTAGTGCTCTCAGCGCCAATGTGGCGATTTTCAAATCGGCACAAAAAAATGCTGTCATTTCATGACAATAGCCTGTCCAGCGTACTTGTATTATGTCCGGTATACATTTTGATTAGTGATTAGTGCGAGTGGCTCGTTTAGTGTTTAGCAAAAAACAATTACTTAAGGTTAACACACACGGCCCTTCCATCGCGCCAAATGGATGGCGTACGTCCAAAATTTTGATCGTGTGTGTCGAATCTGTCATCCAAATTCCCAATCACGGATTTCGTAAAACCACGGCCCACATCCAAAAGTTTGACCGTGTGTGCGGCGCATATCGTCAATCGTTTGATTTAAATCAAACGAATTAAATCAAATGGACGGACGCCAAATTTTTATCATTCCATCAGTTCAAATAGGGATGTAGCGATTATACAAAAACATCGATATCATTAAAAAAATACCTTAATTAAAGCAACAGGATTTTTAATTAATAAACTGGATAAAAAGAGATTAAAAAAGGACAAATAAACTTTTCACGTTTTTTAATATATTTTTTATGTATGTTATTCGATTACTTAAAGACGGCTGAAACGATTTGAAAAATTGTTTTTTTGTTTGAAAATATATACTTTCAAGTTAGTTCCATTATCATGAGGTCAGGGTCTAATGATGGGACCCTGCACCCTGATTATCTAAAAAGAAACTATTTAGCGACCGGTTGCATTTGACATACATTGCCACTTTTCTTTGGTATGTTTTTTTTAACCCAAAAAGAAGTAGCAATGGATCACGATCATCTGTGAACTGCAACCAGTCGCTAGGTGGTTTTTAATTAGATAATCAGCCCGCCGGACAAATCATGAGAACTCTTCAAGTATTATAGGCACACCTATAGTGATTTTGGTATTTTCTTAAGTAACTTTTCTTAAGTAGTTGAGACGTGAAGGCGTAAAAACAAACAAAGAAACGGACTTTCACATTTATAATATTAGTAAGGATTTCCAGACACGTTGTATATTAATAATAATAATATACAACGTGTAACAAAAAGGAGGTATCAACCCGAAAGGAGGTCAATGTACTCGTGAATATGAACACATCGAAAAAAAATTGACTCTCCATAGAAAATTTGAATTTGCCGCCAATTTTGTATGGAGAGTTTTAAGGGACAGCTGTCAAATTTAAGTTTGAAATGAAGATCTCACCAAGACCTATCATTTCTTCAAAGACACCATCTACAGCTTGACCATAAAGAGTTGACAAAAAATGAGGGCGCCACTTTCTATGTAAACACGTCAAAATCACGAATAAATTGGCAACACTTACTAAATTTTGTACTGAAAAATTTTAGTTCCATTTTATTTAATTTCAACTCTTTATGGTCAAACTGTATCTAGGATGAGTACTTTTTTTAGATATTGCTGTTTTAAGTTGACAGCTGTCAAACTTAAAACATCAATGACTTTATCAATAAGATCTTTATCGTTTTTTAACTAGTGAAGTTAAAAAAACAGATGCAAGTGATTTTCGACCTTATGTCTAGCTTGGCATTGGGATATTATGGCCTTTCGTAATCGGCAACACTGGGCACACTGGCTACTTACTACTCAAACCGTGTGAACGACTTTTCACTAAATTTATCTCTAGCGAAGAAAACAAAAAATGTTTATTCCAGTTGGTCAAGCCAGTGCCAGACTAACAAGTAAAGAACACAGTAATACATACAAAATCGTTTATTTTAACATAATGATGATTATTTTAAGCTCCAATAAGTACCTATTTATTGATTAACAAAAAAAACGAAAATATCGACGGTACCTATATCGATATTTTTTCAACAACCCTAGCATCGCTACAAAATGGATGTGGGTTTTGGCGTAAATCGTTTGGCGTGATGCCAAATTATTGATCGTAGTTTGGACGTACGCCAAACGATTTACGCCGTGTGTGGCCTCAAAAATTGGCCCACGTCCATTTTTATAATCCAATTGATTTACAATTAGCGTATAGTTGGCAGACTCACCATGGAATTAGAAGGTTTTGACTAGGTCAAAAAATTGTTAATAAATAGTGATAAATAGTTAACTATAGCATATAAATAGTGATACTATGATTCAAAAGATATTTGAGTATCTTGGTGAGGCTGCAAACTTGACGTCAAGTTGGCAGACACCTTAAGAAATACAGTTCGTATCATTATGATTTATATGCCAAAAAATTGTTAGAAAATAGTGAATCGTATACGCAAAATTTCAATAACATTGCTTCAATACAAGCCGAGATATTACGGTCTCTAAGTGGGCTGCCAACTTGACGTTTCAGGCAATAGCGATTCCAGAGAAACGGGTACAAGTTTTAAACAAATAAATATATCAAAAAATTGTTAGTGAAATTGTGATTCCTACGATATAAATAAAACAAGAATTCTTCATTGCTATTTTCTAAAAATCGAATGTTAACTTTTACATAATACTCTGAATAGGATGTCGATCAATATTGAACTTTGCTCCACAGGAATAAGGTTCCAACTTTATTGCAATCGTGAGGTGAGTACTATCAAGCAAAAAAGTGAGATTTATATTTTTAGCCATGTCCTCCAAGTATTATTACACTTGTTTTATTAATTAAATGTTGGTATCAAACAATAACGATATTCATTAATAACAATAATATTCTTTACAATAGCGCCATCTCTCGGAAAAGATTGTCAATTTCTCAGTTATAATTTAAAGTTAGGTGCCTATATATGTATTAGGTATTATTTTACTTATTTATTTTTGAAATTCAAAAAGGCAAATCATAGCGTGCCAATCACTTTTAGTCGTTGCGTCAACTGTCTATTTTTACGAACGGTGGCTTTTGCGCCAACAATAAAGGCGATGATCGACTGTATAAAGACTACTCTTTAGTAGGCTGTGGTCAATACCCTACTCTTAATTCAATATTATTAATTCAGGAGAAACTATTAATAATTTCTACTTATATTACTTCCTACTTACTCACATACCAACTGATACTCATTTTACTATAAATCTCACCAGATAATAATAATAATATCTTTATTCTAACTCATACATAAATAGGTACCTAACGTTAAATTATAACTGAGAAATTGACAATCTTTTCCGAGAGATGGCGCTATTGCTATGACTGTTTTAATGAATATCGTTATTGTTTGATACCAACACTTAATTAATAAAACAAGTGTAATAATACTTGGAGGACATGGCTAAAAATATAAATCTCACTTTTTTGCTTGATAGTACTCACCTCACGATTGCAATAAAGTTGGAACCTTATTCCTGTGGAGCAAAGTTCAATATTGATCGACATCCTATTCAGAGTATTATGTAAAAGTTAACATTCGATTTTTAGAAAATAGCAATGAAGAATTCTTGTTTTATTTATATCGTAGGAATCACAATTTCACTAACAATTTTTTGATATATTTATTTGTTTAAAACTTGTACCCGTTTCTCTGGAATCGCTATTGCCTGAAACGTCAAGTTGGCAGCCCACTTAGAGACCGTAATATCTCGGCTTGTATTGAAGCAATGTTATTGAAATTTTGCGTATACGATTCACTATTTTCTAACAATTTTTTGGCATATAAATCATAATGATACGAACTGTATTTCTTAAGGTGTCTGCCAACTTGACGTCAAGTTTGCAGCCTCACCAAGATACTCAAATATCTTTTGAATCATAGTATCACTATTTATATGCTATAGTTCACTATTTATCACTATTTATTAACAATTTTTTGACCTAGTCAAAACCTTCTAATTCCATGGTGAGTCTGCCAACTATACGCTAATGATTTACATCAAATGGAAGGACCGTGTGTGTCCACCTTTACACTAATCAGAGACTGTCCGAACGTGTTTTTTGCTTAACACTAAACGCGCCACTCGCAGTCTCGCACTAATCACTAATCAAAATGTATGCCGGCCATAATAGACGTCAGTGCTGTATTGTATAATTTTTAATCTGTTCTGTGACGGTGTGACCCTTTCTGCCGCGCCGCTCCGCGCCGCCATTGTGTTTTTGGCTAATTTTCGTCTCGTAGCGTCGCGTGTGTTTAACTTTGTAACGTTTTGCTAAGAAAGTAACAGGTGTGGTGATTCTTTGTACAGTTCTGAATGACTACGTGTGTTTAGTGAGTTTCATAAACAAAGATGCAGTCGGGAAGTGGAACGAAAAATCCACCATGGGCCCGGTCCAACGTGAACACAAACATGACCGGCATGAATCCTCAAATAATGGATCCAAACTCCATGATGACTCAACAAAGCATGATGCAGTTTCAACAAACTCCTGCCGTTTTCAACCCTAATATGATGCAAGCACAAGGGGGGATGGCTATGCCTATGGGAGGGCAAATGCCCATGAATCAAATGGCCCAAAGTCAAATATATCCCGGTAATGTTGTAGCTTACCCTACACCACGTGCTATGAATCCTGGTATGTATCAAAATTCTCAATCGAATCAAGGTCAAGCCTCAAACGAACAGCGTGTATTCACCGGTACTGTTACAAAAACCCACAATGACTTTGGTTTTGTCGATCACGACGTGTTCTATCAGACATCGGTGTGCGCTAAAGGCGTCATTCCTAAAGTCAATGATCGCGTACTGGTCGAGGCAACATACAACCCTAACATGCCCTTCAAGTGGAATGCTACAAGAGTACAAGTCTTGCCCAAAAGTGGACCCAATCAAAAAGGCAACAACAACCAGAAAACGAACTCTTACAATGCAGTTCCTCCTCCATCAAACAAGAAATCATTACCACCCCGTCGCGAAGAGCGACCTCCAAGAAGGGAAGAAAGGGTAAGCGTAATACCTAATTTAAAGACTTGAAAATCATTATCAAAATCACTCAATAGAAACAACAAAAAGTCGCACATTCTGAAGGGTTGTGGCAATGAGACCAGGAGACTTTTATACAGGCGTTTATTAAGCATTCTCACACTTTATATCACATTATCACACTTCAACAGATAGTTTTCCTAATATAACTCTATGACAACCTTTCAATACCACGGCTTTACAATGAATACGTCAAACTACAGATGTGCAGGCAGATTGACATAATAAAACTCACTTGAATTCCGAATGTACCATAGAGCAGAGCATATAGGTTAGAAACCTCCCTCAACACACCCCCTCAATCTGCTGCACATGCTGACCATACTGACTAAAACAGTTTTCTACCTACCAGTACAACATCAGGATAAATTTCGAATCACCTGCCAAACTTATAGACTTCTTAAGTCCTACCAAGTTACATTAACCTTTAACCCAACCCAGGAACCTAACTTTAACCTAACTCAGACGACACATACAATAATCCAAACCAAAGACCTAACTAACTAAACATCAGACTAAACCACAAGAAATATCAAAATACACTTGGATATCAAAAACATTTCATTTTAAATGATGATTCATTTACTTTCTAATCCCACACCCCCTTAAATGAATCATTATTTAACACACCCCCTTAACGAACACAAGCACCCCCTTAATCTATATATCTATATTCTATCTTCTAATAAACTTCTTCATCTCTATCTCTATCTTCTTCTCATAAAATAATTCTTCTCAAAACTATCTCACTCCTACTCAACTTCTTCAATATTATAAAATTACTCCTTCTCTACCTCTTCATATAAAATCTCCTTCTTGACATCTTCTATAAAACCTCTCCTTCTCGACATCTTCTATTTTAAAACCTCTCCTTCTCAACATCTTCATTAAATTCTCCTACTCGACATCCTCTTTATAAACCTTTGCTCCCACTCAACATCATCTTCATTATAAAACTTCTTCTACTTTTCTCCCACTCGACTCATCATCATTATAAAACTTCTTCTACATTTCTCCCACTCGACTCATCATCATTATAAAACTTCTTCTACATTTCTCCCACTCGATTCATCATCATTAAAAAACTTCTATTTTAACCCACTCGATCTCATCATCATAAAAAAACTTCTTTTCTCCCACTCGATTCATCATCATTAAAAAACTTCTTCCTTCTTCATCATCATTACATTATAAAACCTTCTTCTTCTCAACTTCATCATCATATAACTCCTGCTCAACTATTCTTTGCCTCCTGCTCGACCTCCTCCATCATAAAATACTCGCCAAAAGACTTCTTCAAAATAAACTTATTCCAAAAAAACAGTTCTTCACAAAAAAATAAAATTTTCCATAACTTTCTCCACCTTTATTTGTTTCACCGTCACTTGTTCTATCTTCATTTATTCGATTGTCATTTGTTACTATCTCTTGTTTCTCTAAAACTTCTATTTCCTTCTATTTCTCCATCTTCTCGACACCCTTCATTCCTATCTGTTGAATTTTAACTTGTTTCCTCTTCTCTTGTTTGTTCATCTTCAGTCCATTTATTCTCACCATATTTTCTTCATCATACTACTTTCCACGGCCAAAAGTGTAATTTCAAATTCAATTATAAAATTCAGATAAAATTCATCTTCATAAGATTTTCACCAGCTTAATCATTTCATAATTTAAATCATTCCTCATTTTATTTTATTTGTAATCATTATTTATCTGTTGACACTTTCATTTCATTGCCCTTAGCAACACTATTTTGTCAACAAACTCCGTTGCTAAGGCCACTATGCAACTCTGTCAGTTATATGTTATTTCAAAATAATTATCTCAAATGCAAAACTCACTATTTCTCTTATTATTTTTACTCCCGGTCTCTATAGGGCCACAACCTCTAGCGTGTGGCCCATAACCTGAAGGGTTGTGGCAATGAGACCAGGAGACTTTTGTACACATGTTTATTAAGCATTCTCACACTTTATATCACATTATCACACTTCAACAGATAGTTTTCCTAATATAACTCTATGACAACCTTTCAATACCACGGCTTTACAATGAATACGTCAAACTACAGATGTGCAGGCAGATTGACATAATAAAACTCACTTGAATTCCGAATGTACCATAGAGCAGAGCATATAGGTTAGAAACCAAAATATGCAAGGCTTTTCTGGCAAAGATTTAGAAATAAGCTTATTCTTAAACTCTGAAGATATTGATGTGTTATGTGTTACTGAGCATTGGTTGAAAAAGCACGAATTACTTTTAAGTTTAGATAATTATAAAGTTGTTAGCTCGCTTAGTAGGAAATCTGCTATAAGAGGGGGTTCACTTATTATTCTACACAATAGTTTACAATGTAAAGAGCGTAGAGATGTAGTATCCCTCTCAATTGAACGAACCGTTGAGTTATCGTGCGTGGAACTTGATCAAATAATTATAGTATGCGTATATAGACCCCCCAAAGCGAATTACTTTGAGTTTGAGTCCACTATGGAGGAAGTTTTAAAAATAACTTGTAGGAAGAATAAAAAAGTCGCAATTTGCGGAGATTTTAATGTCGACATCTTAGACCCTAAAATAGCCAAACTGTCGAGTAGGTTCATAAACCTATTTAAATCATTTAATTTGCTACATATTTTTAATGAACCAACGCGTATCACACCCACATCGGCAACCTGCTTAGATAATATTTTCTGTAACTGTAATGTCATTGAAAAATCAATTTTAAATTGTATTAAATCCGACCATAGTGGACAATTAGCCTCCATTGAGCACCATCATGTTCCGCCTAAACGGGAAATAATGTGTAGGCCAGTAAAAAAACACTATATTGAAAAATTCAGAACCAATGTCACAAGTAAAATTGAAACATTACCAGAACCAAATTTTGAAGCCAATAACCTATATAATCATTTATTTAGCATAGTTCAAACTGAATTTAGTAAAACTTTTAAACAAAAAGTCATCAAATGTAATGATAGTACGAAATTTAGTGACTGGGCCACACCCGGCATATATAAGAGCAGAAGGAAATTATACGAACTTTATGCAGAGAAAGCTACTTCTAGTGATCCTAACTTCATTGAATTTGTCAAGAAGTATTCACAAACATTCAGAGAAGTCTGTATCTTAGCAAAGTCCAAGTACTTTGCAAATAAAATTAAATTAGCTGACAATAAAATTAAGGCTACTTGGAATATTATTAACAAAGAAACGGGCAAATCAAAATCCAATATAAATTCCTTCTGTTTAAAAACTGGTGATCAAACTTTTGAATCTGACAATGAGGTCGCTAAAGTTTTTGAAGATTTCTTTGCTAGAATACCTGTAGAAACTACCAGTACTCTTAGTGCTTGTCCCAACATCGCTGTCTCCCTTCTGGAGTCTAGTGTTGATAAGTGCAATGAAAGTTTTTCCTTTAAATATATAAATAGTGCAGATATCATTAAAGCTTTTAAAACAATTAATGTTAAAAAAACAGAAGATCTTTGGGGCATGTCAACAAGCATAATTAAATCAATAATTGATATACTAGCCCCTTACTTGGCTTTTATTTTTAACAAATGTATTGACGAAGGGGTCTTTCCTGATCTAATGAAAAATAGTAAATTGATTCCTCTTTTTAAATCTGGGGATAAAAGTGACCCAGCTAACTTTAGGCCAATATCTATACTACCAGCACTTAGTAAAATATTTGAAAAAATTATATATTCCCAATTATTAGATTACTTCACATACAATAATATACTTCATAAAAATCAGTTTGGTTTTTCCAAGGGTAAAAGTACTACTGATGCTGGAATTGCACTTCTCAAACATATTCTGGATGCTTGGGAAGAAAAGCAAGATGTAATTGGCATTTTCTGTGACCTTTCTAAGGCATTTGATTGCGTTGATCATCAAACACTATTAAAGAAGCTAGAACATTATGGTGTCTCTGATAAATCAGTTAGTCTTATGAAATCGTATTTGTACAATAGAACTCAGAAAGTAGTGATTAATAGAACTGAGTCTACTGGAGCCCCCATCAATATGGGTGTGCCACAGGGATCAATATTGGGCCCATTGCTGTTTCTAATTTATATAAATGACCTTCCCAACTACGCGAATAATTTATGTGAAACAGTACTATTTGCGGATGATACTTCTTTAGTTTTTAAAGTAAACAGAGGTAATAACTGTTCGGACGAAGTAAATAGTGCCCTCTCTAAAGTTTCATACTGGTTTAATAGTAATAATTTAGCACTTAACCCCAAAAAAACTAAATGTGTTAAATTCTCATTACCTAATGTTGAGCAGACAAAATTAAATATTAATTTGAATGACGATGAAGTCGAGTTTATCGAGAGCACAAAATTTCTAGGTATCACACTAGATTCCCGACTAATGGGATCCACATATTGAAGCCTTGTCAAGTAGACTTAGTTCAGCGGCATTTGCTGTTAAGAAAATAAGGCTTTTAACTGATATTGAAACGGCAAGGTTAGTATACTTTAGTTATTTTCATAGCGTAATGTCGTATGGACTGCTATTGTGGGGCTCAGCTGCCAGTATTGAAAATATTTTTGTACTCCAAAAAAGAGCTGTTCGCGCCATATATAATCTTCGGCGAAGAGATAGCTTGAGAGAATTGTTTAAAGAAATTAATATTTTAACTTTGGCAGGTCAATATATATATGAAAATTTAGTTTATGTAAGGAAACACTATGATTCATTTGCTAAAAACAGCAATATTCACCAGTTTAATACAAGAAATAAAGATAAACTTGCCGTTCCAAGATTTAGGCTTGCAAAAACTAGAGGTTCATTTATGGGGAAAGGCATAGCTTTCATTAATAAAGTTCCACAACAAGTGATTGATCTTCCTTTGCATGAATTTAAAAACCATGTTAAAAAAACGCTCATGGGTAAAGGTTATTATAAAGTAGACGATTATCTTAAAGATCTAAATGCGTGGAAATGATGTAACACATAACTTGCTACTGTAAGTACTTTGTTGAAGTAATATAATATAATAAGTCTATGTTGTTGCCAATAATCCTGTCACCCTGTTGTAATTATCTGGTAACGATATATTCAAGTTTGTAAATATCGTTACTTATGGCTGTTACAGCTGATAAGTTTCTTGCGCCCGTTCTTCTTGTCAGCTAAAAAAGTCTGGAACGGGTGGTAGGAAAATATAGACGATTCAAAAGTACTTAATAATTAAGTTTATTTGAATAAAGCTTATTTGACTTTGACTTTGACTTTGACCTCCCTCAACACACCCCCTCAATCTGCTGCACATGCTGACCATACTGACTAAAACAGTTTTCTACCTACCAGTACAACATCAGGATAAATTTCGAATCACCTGCCAAACTTATAGACTTCTTAAGTCCTACCAAGTTACATTAACCTTTAACCCAACCCAGGAACCTAACTTTAACCTAACTCAGACAACACATACAATAATCCAAACCAAAGACCTAACTAACTAAACATCAGACTAAACCACAAGAAATATCAAAATACACTTGGATATCAAAAACATTTCATTTTAAATGATGATTCATTTACTTTCTAATCCCACATTCTCTTGCAGAAATATAACTTATTTTTTAAATATGCTGAATAGGGAATAGCAAGGGAATATTTTATTTCCCATTGTGCTGTTAGGCCTATACCCAGCAGTGGGTGTCGTACGGCTGATATGATGTTATGGTCAGAGAGTCAGGTTCGGGGTATTTCTGAATGTTTTGTGAAATCAAAGTAATTTTCTTTTCACACAACCAAAAATTCTGGCATAATTTTTATATAATTTTTTCAGACATTCCACACTGATTAATATTTTATGAATAAGGGGGTTAAAAAATTAAGTAAAATAAAAAAAAAACATTTATTTCTTTTTTGGTAAGATGTGGATATCAGCTAGTAGATTCTCCTGTTTTGTTTATGAATTTGTATCCCCCTTGTGATATTTCATAATTTTTTTCTGAACCCCTCCCCCCTCTTTCGAGCCTCATGCGATTAACTTAGTTAGCGACATAACTCCATTTTAAGGATTTTTATGAATATGATGGTTATTCTTGATTTATTAGTAAGGCAGTGTCATATTGTGTACCTAACAAAATTGTAATTTTCACAGAAACGGTCACGCAGCAGGAGCCGTTCCCGCTCCAGACGTGATAGCAGGAGTCGTAGGGACTCTCCACCCCGTAAACGCCCAGTTGTGCATCAACCTTCTCCTTTCAAATATGTGGTGCGAGTACCCCGAATGCCATTGGATGTGTATGTAAAATACTAAATTAATTGATGTTAAAGTTATTAATTATATTTTCAAGTATCATATATTTACAAAAATTATTTGTTTTTAGCCAAAAAGTTGATGTGCCTGGGCTGTCACAAAGATATTCAAACTTGTATGTTCCATCAGACTTCTTCAATGCTAATGTGAAGTGGGGTGAAACATTCCCACCTCAATATCCATTCTCTTTAAACAATCCATGTGGATATCATATTATGGCCCGAGAAGTTGAAAACCCTAATGAAAATGATGCTGTTTTGGAGCCACCAGATGCAGACTACAGGTTTTCGGCAAAGGTTTGTTTGTCATCACCAAACATAGGCTAATTAATTATCCTTTCTTCTGAATACAATTTCTTATCATATATTTTTTTTTGTTAAAGGTTATGTTGATCAGTATGCCAACATTAGAAACCTTGTATCAGAAATGTGGACTTACAAAAGTGGATGATAAAGATAAGCGCTCAAGTAAATCACCATTGCACCCTACAAGGCTCATTAAATTCCTTGTTGGACAAAAAGGAAAAGGTGGTGAAAATTTTGCAATTGGTGGACCATGGAGCCCATCATTAGATGGTGAAAATCCACAATCTGATCCCAAGGTTTTGGTGAAGACTGCTATACGTACTTGCAAAGCTTTGACAGGAATTGATTTATCATCGTGCACACAGTGGTGAGTTTTATTTTATATTCTACTACAAACTGGCGATTCAACACTGTTTTTTTCTGGTTTGCTATGTTTGAAACTAACATTGGTCAAAAGTTTCAATTTTCATGTTGTTTGATTAACCAAGTTTGGGTCAAAGCCTCCCTCACATTCTGCTTCATCACTACAAAGAAACTTTTGCCCATTGTTTCAATATTAGTCATGGTACAGCACACATTCATTATGTGAGAGTATGAAGGCGTTTGTACATCGTCCATGGCGGACTGATTGGATGCTGAGAGATGTACCCATCTACAAAAATCGCTGTTGTATTCACTCTCTTACCGGATGTGTCGTGTCCATGTTGGCAGTGGGGCGGCCAGCGCGAGCGAGCGCTTGTGAGTATTACACTATAACTGTATTACCCGCGCAGGTACCGAATGGTGGAGTTTTACTACTGGCGCGAGGGCAGCGGCGGCAAGTCGAGGCTCGAGTGTGTGGTGTTGTTCCTGCCCGACGTGTGGTCTGCACAGCCGTCGCGTATCGAGTGGAGCAACGTACAGGAGCAATATACCGCTGCGTGTGAAAACGCCTTAAGGAAACTCGACACACCGCCGGATGCAGCGTCCGGCGACGCGGCCAAGGCGGCCGCGCCGGCTCCGGCGCCGGCAGCAAAGGCGGCGCCCGCAGACGCGGACACCACTCCGGCAGCGGAAAAATCACAAATTGTTTGTTCCCAGTTTTGTTTGGTTATGTTTCCGGCCACGCCTGCTACTAAATTGAAGAGATCCACCGAGCCGCTGACTCCATTGCATTTGTTGGATGTTTCAGAAACATTCAAAAACCAATATCATTACTTTTCTACTCTTTTGTCCCAAATAGCAGTCGTATCAGTATAAATCAGATAAAATTTTGCTTTTTTATTAATAATCTTGCAAAATAAATTACTTTTATTAAATCCTTTTCGCCTATCCAAACCTAGCTTGAACTTCAGAAATAGTAATCAACTTTTCAATTTTTTAGGAAAACACAGATGCCAATGATAGCACCATAACCATTGATGAAAATGACGACGATGAAGATAAACCAGAACCGACACACTATTCCAAAATAGATCTAAGGACTATAAAAGTAGACCAATTGAGACAGGAATTGCGTGCACGTAACGTCAGCTGTAAAGGTAAGATCAATATAAGGATGGTATTTTTAAAAAAATTGATGACTTAAATTCTGTACTAATACAAATTGAATTCTAGGATTGCGTGCTCAATTGGTGTCTCGATTGTCGAAACTGATCAAAACAGAAGAAGAAAATGATTCTAAATCTGATGACGTCATGGAGGTGGTTCAGGTGGTTGAAGAAGAACAGGAGAATAAACAGACCAAGGATGAAAAGATTGTGATAAAGGACGACAAAGAGGTATCTGAAACTAAGGTCGATGAGGAGAAATCTGAGGCGACCAAGGAAAAAGTAGAAGAAGAGAAGAAAGAAGAACCTAAACCTGAAAAAACTGAAAAGGAATTGGAAGAAGAGAGGAAAAAGGTATATGAATAATTTTCTCAACTATAAAACTCCAGCCATCTTCGGAAATATTTTTTGCAAATAAAACTGCGCATTTATCGTAATTATTCTTAAGCTATCAATGTTATTCATATATTAATAAAACATGCAATAAAAAAGTACTTTTGAGGTTAGTTAGTATGGGCGTTTTGTTTGTAAACATTCTTTCTGTAAGTTGGCTGGGGTATATTGTTACCTTTTGTAATTTTTGAATGGTATATTCTGTATTTAGAAACCTTGTCACAAGATGTTCACACAATACAAAAGCAACTAAGCTCGGTCTATTCTGTCCGTGTAATAGAGTCTTTAATTTTATTTTTATGCCTATTTAGCCTGTTTTATGCCAACAAATTTTGCTATTTCATTATTAGGTTATTTACATTGTACTTATATTATTCAGCTGGAAAAAGAGAAAAAGCTGCTGAAGACCCGATACGAGCTGCCCACTATTCCGCACATCATCGTACACCCCTCGCAGACTGCCAAAGGCGGCAAATTCACTTGCAACGTTGCCACATTATCCCTACTTCTTGACTACAGGATCACAGACAATAAAGAACATAGCTTTGAGGTATGATATGCGTTTTTGCTCTAAATGAAAGGATAATAGGGTTGCCGTGCTAATATAATTACTTTCTGCTTTTAACATTGAGAAGAGAATACCATACTTGTTCTGCTGTTTGATTTGCTAACTCCTAAAAATTACTGATATAGTTTTTCAAATTTAAACTCAAATATCTCAGTAAGTAAATCACTTATGAGATTTTTTTACTTATTACTTTTTGTTTGTAATGACTTACTCTATCGATTGACAATTGTAATTTTATATCAGAGAAAATCGACTTTTTTAGAAATGGGTAGGTATGCCAGTCTTCATACATAAATGTCTAAACCCTTTTACTTTTCCTTTTATAGATTTTTGTATTCGCCGAGTTATTCAACGAGATGTTGATGCGAGACTTTGGCTTCTACATCTACAAAACATTGTACACCCTTCCTGAAAAAATTGAGGAGCCGAAAGAAATTGTTGAGAAGAGCTCTGAGAAAGCAGAAAAGAAAGAAGAAAAGGAAGGAGAGAATAAGGAAGTTGAAAAGAAAGAGGGAGATAAGAAAGAAAGTGATAAGAAAGAAGGCGATAAGAAAGAAGGCGACAAGAAAGAAGGCGAAAAGAAAGAAGGCGACAAGAAAGACGAGAAAGAAAAAACCGACCGTCGGGATGACAAGCGGGATGGTCGTCGCCGCCGCGTAAGTATTTTTTTGTTTACTAATTATTTTCTTTTCTCATTCCTTGCTCCCCTCTCGTTAAAATCGTAGATTATCCAATCAGCATTCAAGTTTCCAAATCCGATACATACTGGGATTTTCACAAAGATCCTAAAAATTGCTTGGACGATTGCAAAAATCTATTTTAAAGTGCTTACGGATTCGAACGGCCGTCGCCATTTTGCACACAACAAAATGGCGTCTGTGACATGTCACAGAGCAGCTGTTAAGTTGCTTGTGCTTTTGTAGTCATTAATTTTTTAATCAAAAAGAGGAAAAAAAATACATTTGGTGTAAATATTGCATTACACCAAACCATTTTCACATTTGTAATAATTGTAATCAAATTCAAACAACCACGGTACAAGTTTACGACACAAAACAAATTCACGTTTCCGTCTTGATGAATTAACCTCAAATCAAAACAATAGTTATTTGTTATACAAGTGACCAAAATCAATTTGTTCTGCGAGTGCCGACTTTAAATCACGAACTAGCGAAGTAGTCTAGAATTGAATCACGAGAGCGTAGCGAGTGATTCTAATATAGACTACTGAGCACAGTGAGTGATTTAAAAGGCACGAGGCAGAACAAAATTTTGGTCTCGTGTAAAACATACAACTTTTCACCTCTACCAGCGAAAAAATATTCACGTGACTTTCCTGGTGAAAAGCTTGATTCAGCATTAGAAACTTGTTCACTTAAGGGCCCTATCACATTTTTTCGTCGAAATTTCGATTTTGACGGATTTTAGCGACACAACCTAGAGAAACCTTTGGGTCTACTAAATACATTTATATGTGTCCGCGACAAAAAGTAATATGATGATTCACTGGAAAGTTAAAGGGTTAGAAAGGAAAATGAAAGTTGGTGAACGATTTCTTAGAGTCAACTTAGAACATACACAGAAAGACAAACAAGTACAAACAACAAATAAAAGTACGAAATTTGATTTTTTTACGAAGTAAAGATTATTATGATATAATTTTTACGTAATAATAATAATAATGTATTGTTAATAATAAAATAGTCTTGACACTTTTTAAATATACATTTAATTAATGTTCTCACAAATAATTAGGTAGTACACGTCTGTCACTTAAAACAAGCTCCGGGAACTGAACTGTCGTGGCGTAGATGCTCCCAGCGCCCCGTTGCCTTACTGCATGACGTCACGGCTCATATTCCTAACAGTATCTAGAAATCCACAGTTATTTCTGAGCATTTTTAGTAGTTTTATGGTTTTTGATTGGGATTTTTTCTCACATATTCCATACATAATTTCAAAATTCCGAGGCCGCTATGAACTATTCGACTATATAAGAGATAACATTCAATTTTTTTTATTTCAATTGTTTAGCACAGTTGTTCAATCCATGAGCTCAAAAAAGTGCCTTTGCGCATTTTATGAAAATCTTTCTCTGCAGTTTCGGGTTTTATTATAAAGTTAAGCAAATTTTCAAAAAAGCGAGGCCGCTATGAACTATTCCAATAGCTATTCTGCACCATTCAATAAGTCAAAAGTGTCAATGTATTTTTGTTTCCGAGATCGATAACGCCAAAATTGGCCATTTTACGCAAAAATCACAGTCGAAATGTAATATGCCTCTTAACTCTTTTGGAGTTAGACAACTATCTGCATCGTTGGACACATTCATTTTTGTAATTTATCACAAAAATGATTCGATCAAACCTATGCTGAAAAATTGTATTCATAGAGTAGAGTCAGTAAAGTAGATTCCCGTCGTTTTGATTACACTACGTTGTGTTTTTTACCCACGACGGACGGAACGGAACGGAGGCGGTATATGCGTTTGGGGTTAGAGGTTGTGCGTTTGTTTGTGTGTTTGTCTGTTCCCATTTTCCTCGGAAACTATTGGGCCGATTTCGATGCGGTTTTTTGCATTCAAAAGGTTTCATTTCAGAGCAGGTTCTTAAACATGTTTCATCGTGATAGATTACCAGGGGGCGCTGCAGCAGCCAGATAAGTCACACTTGAAAAGTTTTTAAAAACTACTCAACTGATTTCGATGCGGTTTTCTGTAATGGGTTTGTAGGATATTGGCGATGGTTTTTAGATAAGTGTTATGGTGTTTAGCCGCTAGGGGGCGCTGCTGTTATCACTTTCCCATTTATCTCCAGAGCGGTTTGACCGATTTAGATGCGGTTTTCAGAGTAGGTATCGTATGGATTCTTTGAAAAGTTTAAAATAAAAAAGCAAAATTAAAAATTTTGAAAAACCCACGACGATTTAAATTGTTAAGTACTCTTAATTTAAAAAGAGTAAAATAAGTTTTACGACAATCCCTCGACTAAAAGTGATGTAGGTTATTTATCCACCTATTCATAAATTACAAACGCAAGAAAAATCCGTCGGGGGCTGCCATTGCCATCTCTCTAAAGTATATATTAGCTCATTTGGGGGCAGGTAATGGCAGCCCCAACGGATTTTTCTTGCGTTTGTAATTTATAAATATAGGTGGATAAATATATATAGTACCCTACATCACTTTTAGTCGAGGGATTGTCGTAAAACTTATTTTACTCTTTTTAAATTAAGAGTACTTAACAATTTTTCTCTTATTCATTAATATTCCATCTTATTTATTTATTTATAAATCATAAAACATATAATTTGTTTATAAATTTCATAAATTTTTCCTATTTCATGTTTGTTTTATACATGCGACGTCAATACGTCATGTCCATACTCTTTATTTCGAGTTATCAACCTTCTTTTTTAACAATCCTTATTTAAAGCTCCTTGGTATATCCGTGCATTTTATTTTTTTACTTTTTAATCCATGTATGACACCATAAAGCACTCTATCTATCCTTTTCTCACATATCAATTTTACAAGTGTTATCCTTGTCACTTTATTTCTTTTTTTTATTATTTTAAAGTTGATGTTAGAAATTTAAAAAGCACTTTGCCGATTCAGCAAAAATCGATTTTGCTGCGAGTTTTTACGCGCCAAAAGCACCCTTTTCGTGCTGGAGAGGTGAAAAACATATTTTTGTAATATCTTATTTTCTGGCTCGCCACCGAGGCAAATGACGAGCTCAGGCTGAGGCGCGTACGCATTTGCGAGCATAACATATAGCCCAGTAAAAATCTACATTTAAATCGCAAAACGCGATGTAAAGCTGCATTTTTGGTTTGTTATTTGGACCCCTTAAGGGAGTGTGGAACCATGTTTTGCAAGCAAAAAAAAGTTGTGCTAGCTGCGTCATACGTCAAAAACTGATTTTTTTTCAGTTTTTGCAGTTTTATTAAAAAACTATGAGCTTTTGACATTAGTTGCCAACATCATTTTGAAAGTGTATTAAATTTCAAACAATTAAAGCCAATTTTCAGCTCTGCATGTCTAATAGTTTTTGAAATATGATGCTTGAAATATTGACACTCACCGGCATATCTAACCACCTACACTGTTATTTTCATACAAACATGCTCACTTCACAGTCTCATAAATATAAAAGTACACACATCTCTGCAATGGTTTGTATGTTTAAGAGTTTAAAAAGGTGCTCATTTTTCGAATAAGAATGTCAAATAAGGAAATTAGGAAAAATATTTGTAAGAATTTACCGGCCTAATAGGCGAGCAGTCGACCGCAAGCTGCCGCTAATCCGTACGCATCTTTAGATTTTAATGAGGATCAGTAACGATTTTTGTTTAGTGGCTTATCAGAAAGCTTATGCCACCCACCACATGATTAAAATTTTTACGATATTTCTTAAACCTGAGAAGATATACGAGCTAAAACGTACTAAAACACTGTTATTTTGGGGGGTCCTTATGACGTCATCGCGACGTACGCGAACCTTATGTCGTACGTGATAAAGCACATATTGCATTGAGCTTGGCATTTCCTTCAAAACCCTTTTAACTCGACCATTCCTAAACGGATTTCAAATAATCTTTCACTAAGTTTCATAGCTATGAATATGTTTTTATATTATACCAATAAAACTATAGAATTCAAACCTGTTACTGATCCTCATTATCTGGTCCCTTTCAATCGACCTAGGATTTTTGCAAAGATTCGGCTAATATGATTATCCTTCGAAATATACAAGTTCAGCATTTTTTCTATGCAATGTGCCAGGGGCCGTACCGGCTAACGCATCGATTATCGAAAAGGCCGAGTTTCAACTTAAAACAGTAAAATCAAAGTAAGGAATTTCGTCTTGTACTTTCTGTTGACGTAATTCGGAAGATGTTCGTGTGACATCATGAATTGGGGTTCGCCATTATGGCCCAATTGGGGCTCGATTTATCTGTTTTAATTTGAAACCCGACAGACTTTTCGATAATCGATTCGTTAGCCGGTACGGCCCCAGGTCTCCTTTGGAAGAATTGATTTTGATTTCACCTTTATACATAGGACTCTCACAGCGACGACGAGCGCAGCGGCTCGCCGCGCCGCCGCACGCGCGGCGCCGGCGTGGAGCTGCCGCCCGACCCGTACTTACTGCTGTCTCTCGTCTACTTCGACACCTCTCGCGGGGGGCACATCTCCAGGAACGACCTGCAGAATCTGTTCATGAGCCTCGGGTTGGCCCTCTCCCGCTCACAGATCAAAGCTGTGCTGGAGAAAGTGTGCGTCAAGGACAACTTCAGCTACAAGTAAGATGGGATGACAGATAAAATTTTTTTTTGGGTAATTCCATCGTCACGGGTGGGTCCAACTTCAGGGTGAGGGTGCCTACCTCTTTCAAAATTCTATTAAACGTAAGCAAATGCTAACATCCACTTAATCAAAACTATTTAGTGCTTGATAATTATTTGATAGAAAAGGTTGCAATTTTAATTTTCCAAATTTTTTAAAACTGCTTATATTTAAAGATTGAGACGAACGATTTAACAGAAAAATATTAAAAAAATAATTAATGTCTTTTTCTTCATTAAACCAATTAATGTTAAATTTATTTTTAAATAGTTTTGAATTTACTGCCAAAACGCTTGGTTCGACGACGTCTACTGTGTGACGTCATCTTTGTGTAAACAATAGAGTAAATTGTTATACAGCCTACATAGGTGTTCAAATTGTTTTCACAAAGTTGACGTCTCACAGTAGACGACATCGAACCGAGCGTTTTGGCGGTAAATTCAAAACCATTAAAAATAAATTAGACTTTAATTGTTTTAATAGAGAAAAAAGACATTAATTAATTTATTTTTATTTTTCTGTTAAATCGATCGTCCCAATCTTTAAATTTAAGCAGTTTTCAAAAAATTGGAAAATACCCTATTCTGTCATGGGTGGGATAAAATTTGTGCGAGGTGTTATTCAGACTCTTTCCAAATTTGGTTGTGTAAGCAATTTTTTCTGTCTGCTAATTATCAAGCACTAAATTCATATAATTGTTTGTTTTTGATTGAGGAGATGGTTAGCATTTTGCTTGCATTCAATACATTTTGAAAGAGAAACTTGACAATGGAATAGCCCTTTACCAGAAACATTTCTACTTTATATTTTTCAGCAATTCACTCTAATAAACCAATTTGATTATAGCCTAGAGACTGATTGCAGGTAAAGGTTTTTTTTTATTTCATATTTTTTGATTTCATGTGTACAGTTATAAAATTTCTGTAATAAGGCACACTAAGCTTCAAGATAGATGGTTTTGTTCTTAACTCTTTTTTAAATGTTTTTTTATAAATAATATTTTATTTTTTATTATTTCAAACAATGTATTTTATGTTAATCAATTAGTTTTGATGCAATGTTGTTTTGGCAGAAACCTCATGCAAGCTATCAAGGATCTTGCGTCAGGCACTCCAGAGGCCATACAAGACTTGCCTTTGGACATTCCTGTTGCGACCACCGAAGTTCCGGCTCATGTAAGTACCAACTTATTTTAAAAAAAGTGTAGCAACAGGTACGAGTATATTTCATGTAAACTTTCATCTTTTACTGTTAAATGACCTCCAAAGTGCTATATTTTTATGTATGGTTTTAGATTGCTGAACTAGAAGGTACCATCGCTGCTGGCAACCGAAACTTGCTGCCACTATTCAACAGGCCCAGTGAAAATAATGAAGCCAGCTCTGGGGAAACCAAAGACATTAGTGATTCTGGTGAGTTATAGTGTAAATTTTTTGCCGCAAACGAAAACACCAACACCATTGCAAATGCCTCTGTGGCATTGACCTCTATATTATTACACTGGACTGGCTGCTGTCAAACTGTTCTTGTGCCTATTTGATTTCCGCCATTTTGGCGCTGTAGGACGTAGCGTGAGCATAGCGTGAGGGACATGGTACTAAAGTCTGGAGTCTGGAGAGACCAGAGAGGGCAACCATTTTCATTGTACGTCAAAATCAAATAGGCACAAGAACTTTGCTGTCAAATCGTACAAACAGCCAGTCCAGTTAAATAGAAAAAAAGTTCAGGTCAATGCTCTGTGGTCTAGTCACAGAATAGATATAAGTACTACCGTACAGAAAGGAAACTCTCCGCCCTGCCCCAGAGTCAATTACCTCACCCCACCGCGCGAGTTCGTGTGCCGAATCGTGTGCTCATTCAATAGCCCTAGACTCACGCACACAGTTGCGCGTGTGCAAAAACGTCACTGTGTAGCGTCTGTGTAATAGGTAGTTGAAACGCGGCGCTTGTATGGAGTGCCCGGGGTGTGGTCTAGTTTGGAAAATGTCGCAAAAAAAAATCGCATTTTAACTGACTCGATCAGTTAATGTGCAATTTGTCAAGGAAACGCAAATTGCATAAGTAAAGCTACATCGGGTGCAAATCTGTCATCCTTGACATCGACCTTAAAACCTCTCGCGATCGATCGTATCGTATGGGCACCTCTGGGGGTCAAGTCTGCTAATGTTTTCGTCAAAATCATAGTTCAATGGTGTTTAAATGATAATGTTTTTTGACATAGTTCTTGTTTTTTATACCCAAAACTGAAACACATTGTGTTTCTTAAACCCAAAACGGAACCATATTGTATCTTGATTTTGGGTTTAAGAAACAAGAACTGTGTCCAAAAAAGCATCACCAATAGAACAACATTGAACTACGATTTTGACGAAAACATTAGCAGATTTGACCCCCTGTTCAATTTGAATTGTATAAAGTTTATTTGTAATCGGTTTGTCAGGCGTGGTGGTGTACAAGTCGCGCGTGATAGACGTCGGCGCGCTAGTGGCGGCCGAGTCCCGCGGCGCCGTGCAGCGCACGCGGCTGGAGGCGGCGCTGGACGCGGCGCGGGCCGCGCTCAAGGCCGCGCGCGCCGCCGCCGCCTCCACGCAGCAGGCCGAGCGCGGCGCGCAGCACCAGCTGGCCGACCTCAGCGCCAGCCTGGCCGCCGCGCGCGCCAGGATCGCCTCGCTCACGGTGAGTAGTGTGGGCCCGAGCGCGCCCCCACGCGGCAGGCCGAGCGCGGCGCGCAGCACCAGCTGGCCGACCTCAGCGCCAGCCTGGCCGCCGCGCGCGCCAGGATCGCCTCGCTCACGGTGAGTAGTGTGGGCCCGAGCGCGCCCCCACGCGGCAGGCCGAGCGCGGCGCGCAGCACCAGCTGGCCGACCTCAGCGCCAGCCTGGCCGCCGCGCGCGCCAGGATCGCCTCGCTCACGGTGAGTAGTGTGGGCCCGAGCGCGCCCCCACGCGGCAGGCCGAGCGCGGCGCGCAGCACCAGCTGGCCGACCTCAGCGCCAGCCTGGCCGCCGCGCGCGCCAGGATCGCCTCGCTCACGGTGAGTAGTGTGGGCCCGAGCGCGCCCCCACGCGGCAGGCCGAGCGCGGCGCGCAGCACCAGCTGGCCGACCTCAGCGCCAGCCTGGCCGCCGCGCGCGCCAGGATCGCCTCGCTCACGGTGAGTAGTGTGGGCCCGAGCGCGCCCCCACGCGGCAGGCCGAGCGCGGCGCGCAGCACCAGCTGGCCGACCTCAGCGCCAGCCTGGCCGCCGCGCGCGCCAGGATCGCCTCGCTCACGGTGAGTAGTGTGGGCCCGAGCGCGCCCCCACGCGGCAGGCCGAGCGCGGCGCGCAGCACCAGCTGGCCGACCTCAGCGCCAGCCTGGCCGCCGCGCGCGCCAGGATCGCCTCGCTCACGGTGAGTAGTGTGGGCCCGAGCGCGCCCCCACGCGGCAGGCCGAGCGCGGCGCGCAGCACCAGCTGGCCGACCTCAGCGCCAGCCTGGCCGCCGCGCGCGCCAGGATCGCCTCGCTCACGGTGAGTAGTGTGGGCCCGAGCGCGCCCCCACGCGGCAGGCCGAGCGCGGCGCGCAGCACCAGCTGGCCGACCTCAGCGCCAGCCTGGCCGCCGCGCGCGCCAGGATCGCCTCGCTCACGGTGAGTAGTGTGGGCCCGAGCGCGCCCCCACGCGGCAGGCCGAGCGCGGCGCGCAGCACCAGCTGGCCGACCTCAGCGCCAGCCTGGCCGCCGCGCGCGCCAGGATCGCCTCGCTCACGGTGAGTAGTGTGGGCCCGAGCGCGCCCCCACGCGGCAGGCCGAGCGCGGCGCGCAGCACCAGCTGGCCGACCTCAGCGCCAGCCTGGCCGCCGCGCGCGCCAGGATCGCCTCGCTCACGGTGAGTAGTGTGGGCCCGAGCGCGCCCCCACGCGGCAGGCCGAGCGCGGCGCGCAGCACCAGCTGGCCGACCTCAGCGCCAGCCTGGCCGCCGCGCGCGCCAGGATCGCCTCGCTCACGGTGAGTAGTGTGGGCCCGAGCGCGCCCCCACGCGGCAGGCCGAGCGCGGCGCGCAGCACCAGCTGGCCGACCTCAGCGCCAGCCTGGCCGCCGCGCGCGCCAGGATCGCCTCGCTCACGGTGAGTAGTGTGGGCCCGAGCGCGCCCCCACGCGGCAGGCCGAGCGCGGCGCGCAGCACCAGCTGGCCGACCTCAGCGCCAGCCTGGCCGCCGCGCGCGCCAGGATCGCCTCGCTCACGGTGAGTAGTGTGGGCCCGAGCGCGCCCCCACGCGGCAGGCCGAGCGCGGCGCGCAGCACCAGCTGGCCGACCTCAGCGCCAGCCTGGCCGCCGCGCGCGCCAGGATCGCCTCGCTCTCGGTGAGTAGTGTGGGCCCGAGCGCGCCCCCACGCGGCAGGCCGAGCGCGGCGCGCAGCACCAGCTGGCCGACCTCAGCGCCAGCCTGGCCGCCGCGCGCGCCAGGATCGCCTCGCTCACGGTAAGCTCACGACTCTGGCGGCATCGATGAACCGACAATACGAGGTCGGGCATTCCGGGAGTGACACTTACTTCTTCTTATTTTTGTTTAATTTTTGCCAGTGTCAAGTGTTGAATAGTTCAGAGGTAGGTATTGTTTCAGTTTACATTAGACTGCGGGTGCATTGCATTCCAATGCTGCTTGGAGCATTTGGCACCAATTATATCGAGACATTTTACTTATATATTACTGCATCATCTTCCCATTAACTCCTTTAATCATTTCGAAGGAACTAGTGGGAAAAAAGGACCGTTTTAGTTCCTTTGAAGGAACTATCAAAAGGAAACTACTGGGGGTAAACATAGAAACGTGTTTGGTTACATCAATATGTCATTTTTTACAAAAAGAACATTATCCGGATCATTTTTTTTTCTACTAATGACCATTTTCGATAGTACAAAATGTATAACCAATGTTTTTCTTTCCAGGCAAGTTCAAAAATATTCCATTCCGCTTTGAAGAGCATACAGTCCAAAGTTGAAGCTGTGGTCAACATCAAGTATGAAGATGATGATGTGGTTGAGATTGTCAATGGTCCATCGAAGTAAGTTGTACCACAGAATAGATAATAGTACTAGCATACAGAAGTAGCATCCCGCAAAATCGTTTAAATAAATTGCGACTCTTGCTCGTCACAACACAATCGAGTGCAATGGCAGCTAATCTCGAAAGCTTAAAGCAGATGGCGCTAGTGAGTTTGGGGTCATGCTATCTGTCAAACTCTTTTAATTTCTATGTAAATATTGGGTAATTTTGGGTGTAGTACTTTTAATTGTGAAATTAATCTGCCTCAATGTTGTGTTGTGCCCTTGTGCTCATCGAGAACATCGGGAAACAGGTTTCCCAAAAATAAACAGTTGAGAAAAAAGTGGATTGTAGCTATAAGAAGACCAAAATTTGAGCCAATAATAAATGGACGAATTTGTAATAAACATTTTGTTCAAACAAATTACATAATGTCACTAGATTCTTGTTATAGTAGTATTAAATCGAGTAACAATAAATTCCCATTTTGGGTCTCAAAAATACTGAATATAGCGTACTGAAATACTAAGTGGGTGACGGACTGAGGGCGACTACAAATATTGAAAATGGGTGACTTAAAAATACAAATTGAGTAACTACCTACAAGTAATTCAGAACGGATGACCAAATTTCTCAACCTTAGGGAACACAAAACATTCAAAATTTGGCATAGGTATATTTTATTTTAAAAATGCGACTATTAACCTAATCAAGGTGACGAAAATACTATTTTGGACAGCTTAAATCAATTATAGTTACCTACTTGGTATAATAGTCGCCCACTCAGTATTTTTGTCACTCATTTTAATTATTTATCTCATACATATAGTTGCTCCTTTTACGTATTTTTTGTAATCCACAGTTAGTCGCCCGTTTAGTTATTTTGTCGCCAACCATATAAACCGCTGCCCGGTTTAGTATTTAAGTATCCCATTAACAGTCGCCTTCATTATTTCCAGTCACCCAATTAAAAATATCCCCAAAAATAATATGATAGTGTGAGTAGTTTTGCTTCAAGGAAACAAACTGTAATATTCAGGGATGATTGGTCTACAGTGATATTGGTGCCGCCAAAACTATAATTGATTTTTAGTATATTAGATACCCGAATTAAAACTGCATACTTATTTTTTTAATGCTACGTGTAGTTTTCGAGATATGAAGTATGTCTAAAATAACAAAATAAACGAATTTTAAACATTTAATTTGACCATTTTACAGGTAGAAAGCTCCTTTTTCTGTTTTTTTTACAATGTTCATTGTCGGGACAATCCCGTGTGATACTCCAGCAGTAATCTGGCATCATATGCTCATCCCAGCGACCTTGGTGCCTATCTTTCATCACTTCAGATCCTTATGGAAATCCCCTCCTTGTTCTTCGCTGTAGGGACCAAGATTTTCAGGGAACTTGTCCCAAATGGCTGTGCAGATAGTGCACTTTTACGCTTATATTACAGCTAAGATTTTCAAAGTTATCTAAAGGGTCTTAAACAATTTCCACGTAATTTTCCCCCTTTTAATTACCTAAAACATTTTTTACCACTTTGACGAACGATTTCTAAGCCTCTGATTCCAAATATTCATTGAATTTATGAAATCATCAAAGTTCTTATTTGAGGCCCATCAAAAATACAAGCTTTTAGCTTCTCCGGGCGCCGCTGATGATTCAAAATCACTATCTTGTCCTGTTCATTCGAAGAGACCACCACCATCATTCTGTGTCCAATGAATCTGAGGGTTCTGTCCTCATTATATCGTCTTAGCATGGTAAAGGCCTTCTAGCAAACGGTTAGTCAGGATTCAGGATAATATATCTTTTTTTTTTCTATTTATGCTATGCAATTTGACTTCACAAAAATAACAGTCATCAAAGTGGTTTTTGGTTCTATAACAAATCATAGGTACACCGAACTTCAAATGTGCTCGTTTACCACTTGTACACTGTCGCAAGTGTTCAATGCATAATTTGCACACGAGTTTTGGTACCCACGGCCGGTCCAAGTCCTCAATCATGACCTTAAAATAGTCAAAATACGCCTTTTTTATGAAGTATGTAATAGGTTTTTATTTTTTTTCCACCACATATTTATCACAAATGTAACAACTTGTATTCTGATTATTAAAACAACTCCTCCTAGACGACGACATAATTATATTATCGCATAATCACACAAATTAACGGAATGCGAACACAGTAAACATGAGAAAAAGTGAATTTATTTCCGATGTGGGTAGTTTAAAAACTACACGTAGCTTTGACGTTTTAAAACTTCTGTACAATTTAGTATCAAGTCATTCATCAAATTACATGATTGGATTGCCAGCACCAAAATTTTTTTTTTCTTTTGTAGACTGTGTTATTCATGTTTGTCTTTCAATGAGGCTTTTCTTTTTGCCAGCTATTCTTGCGTTTCTTCTCGCTATTTTTTTTTTAAATTCATAAACAGTCCAAGATCCGTATTTTTCTGCTATTTTTCACAAAATAACATAACAAAACTAAAATCCCCACACACACTCGATGTAGCTGTCAAAATGAGATGACCTCCAACTATGGTTGAGCGAAGAGATGGCTGGTACATGCGTCATGCTCGTGAACTGGTGCTGCCAGTGGGAATGGGTCTGCTTCTGACTACCTATCTTAACGCATATTGAATTGTATGTTTTTCTTTTATTTTTATTTATTGTAACAGCCTTTAAGAAATTTGAAATTCATTAAGAAATGAGCTAATTCAATAATGTTATTTATTTATTAATCTTTGTTAATATAAAGTCTGGAAACGATATACATATTTGTAAATATCGTTCCATCTGATAAAGCTGACAAGTTTTTTGCGCCCATTTTTCTTGTCAGTTAAAAGACGTCATAATGGGTGGTAGGGTAAAAGAATTGACGATTTAAAAATGCTTATTATGTGAGCTTATTTAAATAAAATATATTTCACTTTCACTTCACTTTCACTTTCTACACTAGCGACCCTATCGGGAGAAAAGGCGGACATAACTGCCATTCAGGTCGCACAGCGGCCCCTTCGCTCCAAAACATTCACTTAGTAGTTGCTCTCTTTCTATCGCGTAGGTCTTATCTTTTTTGACGTATGAAATTTGTCCTCTCAGAAGACACCGAGCGCTTCATACTTGCGCGCGGAGTGAGAGAGCAGCCTTTCTATTGTCTAATTTCAAAATCTATCGCAATCGCTTTCAGGATGGAATACATTGATGCTTCGTTTTGGCACGAATAAAAATACCAAAGAAATGCAGCAATGTGTCACATCCATCTGTCAAATGAAAGCGATTGCAATAGATTTTTAAATTAGAATTAGCCCCGTTATTCTGCAATAATAAAAAAAAAAGTGTACAGTTCTTTTATATTACGAAGATGGTTCGGCTATGAATGTTGTTAGGCATGCATGCACATTGTTTAAATGTGCGTCTGCACGCTCTCGTATTACGTACACTAATATAATGTGCATGTGCACTCCAATTCATTCATAGCGAAACCATCGTGAGATAAAGCAACTGTATCAAGTTTATGTTTATGAAATTTAATATAAATCTTTTATTACAGGATGGAGAAAGAAGCTAAAAAAGAAAAGCTTGACGAAAAATCGGAAGACAAGGCAAACATTTTAGTATCTGATGAGAAAGATGTACCAAATACAAATAAAGTAGAATCCAAAGCCGAAGATGTTAAGGACAGCAAAGACAAAGAATGTGATATTACCACCACAGAAAATATGGACATAGATGATAAGGAATAATTTTAATAATACTTTGATGTATGTAGTGTTGTCGTATTATAAGACAGACAAGGAAGTTTAAAGCTATATTTTGTACATCGAGTTGAAAGAGCCTGTCTGTAGAATATGACTAAGTAATACTTAGTTGTAAAATTAATATTAAGGTTGATCTTGCAGTCTCTTAAAATGAGACGATAAAATCCCATTACTTTAGGTCATTTTAGAATTGGTAAGTTAATGATTAATTTGTTCTATTGTATGCCATTTTAAAATTCTCATTTTATCATGGTCTATCAGCTATTGTAGTATTTCATGTCAATATAATATTTGAATGAGTCCACTATATTTTGACTATACATAGATTCTTTTAATGTAAGAATTTGTCTTGTTTCGTAGTTCGATTGAACTGTTTGTATTGTAAAAGTGTAAGAGAAATAATACAGACATTATGTACATCTAATATATTGTTTTATTTTATTATCTTAAAGTTACATAATAATAAACGTAAATAAAAATGTGAAAAGTAAAATCAAAGGCGTATATACAGGTCTTATGTTTTAAAAGATAAGGGTGTGTATCCACAGAGGCTGAGCGGGTGTTTCGCGGTCGAAATTTCGAGACATTTTTGAGCATCGTGATTGGTTAATTCATGCTCAGCTCCACTCTGCTCCGCCTCATTAGAATAGAATCGCACCCTACTGTCAAGACTTAAAATTATCGATAATTATGTTCAGGCACGTATCCAAGGGGGGGGGGATAGTTGGGATTTATCCCCCCCCCCCCGAAATCCTGAACACACAGTACAGGACCAAATTCAAATTTAGCGGGCGAGGCACTCTCCGGTTTGCGGGATGCAGTTGTCCCCCCCCCCCGAATTAAAAGTCTGGATACGTGCCTGATTATGTTACATTTTAAATATCTTGCCCAGTCCCCTTAGTAGCATGACCACCGAAATGCCATAATTATGATATAGCTATTTACCAACAATTTTGACAGTTGAGTGTCGATAAAACGCTATATGACGCGATATACAGGTGTCCAAAAACATGGCCACACGGAGGGAAAGTATTTTATATATATTGAAGGTAGAACATTTTACAGAAAGAAGACTTCATTTTGTTTTTAAAAATAAATTGAACTGCATTCAAAGCAGGCGATTTTACGCCTGCTTTGTGAAAGTGAAAGTGAAAGTGAAATATATTTTATTTAAATAAGCTCACATAATAAGCATTTTTAAATCGTCAATTCTTTTACCCTACCACCCATTATGACGTCTTTTAACTGACAAGAAAAATGGGCGCAAAAAACTTGTCAGCTTTATCAATCAGATGGAACGATATTTACAAATATGTATATCGTTTCCAGACTTTATATTAACAAAGATTAACAAATAAATAACATTATTGAATTAGCTCATTTCTTAATGAGTTTCAAATTTCTTAATCAATTTACAGATTTTAAGCTAAATTCAAAGTTTGAACTTGTTATTCAGTCTAGGCTGTTACAATAAATAAAAATAAAAGAAAAACATACAATTCAATATGCATTAAGATAGGTAGTCAGAAGCAGACCCATTCCCACTGGCAGCACCAGTTCCCGAACATGACGCATGAACCAGCCATCTCTTCGCTCAACCATATTTGAGGGAACGTAACGACCCGCCTCATACGACACCACCGCAGAAATGGTTAAAGATAGCATGACATACTAAGACTACCTATGTTAAGGCATCGAATTGACCAGGACCCGAACCCTTCGGGGCCGCATCTCCCCTAGGGGAGACAAAGAGATGTTGCTAGTGTCCGTAGCTCCCCTGAACGGGGGAGACGAAGCCCTCCATTTATTCAATCATTCTCGGAAGATCATTGGCCAGACCCACAATGGATTCCCTTACTGGTTTTTCGGCAGATTCGCGTTACGGCAGTTTATGGTGGGTTTGTCTCCCTCATGTTTGAAAATGACATGCCAGTGAACTTCATGAGTTTCAAGCGGTTATTCCTCGTCGTTACACCACCGTATACGTAGAGTGACCTTCAATTATCAATTAAAACACTGATAAGCTAAATATTTGAAAAAATCACATTTCTCCGAATCATCCATTGAAATAAAGTGTGGTTATGATAGCAATAATAGTTGGCAGTTAGTGGCACCATTCCATGCCCATTGTGCGAGTGAGACAGATATATTGTTTAACAAATGAATGGTAGAAAATGGCTGTTTAAAGTTGAATGGTTTATTTTTACTAAGGCGATTTATTTTCGTTTGTTTTGAATATGTAATGGACCTTAGTTTGTTTTGAGTATGCCAATGCCATCGAATGCAATTGTTAGTTTGAAATTAACAATTAACAAAATATAAGAAAATTGCTTATTAAAGATTTTATTACTAACCTACTCTATTTTTACAGAGACGATTTAACGAGAAATGGGCCCCTTTTATTTTGAATATGTCATTTGAAAGACCCATTCAAAGGCTATCGAATGCAATTGTTAGTTCAAATTGATAAAAAATGTCGATGAGCCCCTTCTTCCAGTGTGCCCTTCAAATGGCTGTCGAACGCAAGCGGTGTTCAGATAGTTTTTGTCCAGCAAAGAGTCCTTTCAAAGTTTGTAAAGTTTTGGGACACCCTGTATATCTTGTTTCGGTGCTCATGCTATGGGGGCTCATTCGGTGCTCATGTATTGAATTACAATCACATATTACATGAGTTTTTGGTAAAGTGTAGAGTTCTAAGCGTGCCCGCAGACTACAGACCAAACTGTCGGCCGACAGTTGGCCGGTAGTTGGTTTTGTATGAAGAATCGGCCGATACCGAATCGTTCTAGTGTGCGCACTTGCATACACCTTCATACTGATTGAGAGCCCGACTAAACTGTCGGCCGATAGAAAGTCTGTAGTCTGCGAGCACGCTTATAGACAAAAAATAAAAACGTGTTAAAATACAGGGTCACTTTTGGACCCCACGCCAAATTCACGGCGGCATCCGTCTAACAGCAGTGTACTTGGAATCAATTTTGTTTTTTTTTTATTAACGCTAGGTATAATTTTTATCAATAATATTTCTTAAAAATAAAGAATAATCTACATAGATTTTCCGTTTCTTTACTACTCACTTAAGTATACCGTAAAAATAAAATACAAATAGGCACTATAACAATTAATATAAATAGGCGAATTATGTTGGCCTAAATTCTGATATATTTTTAAAAACCTTGTATAGCAATAGACGTTATAGATAGGTTTAAATATAACATTGCCTCGATATTCTTGCCAACAACCTCGCTAACTAAATATTATTTTATGGAAATATTCGGCGGGCATTAGTATTAGAAATCCTTCACCAGCTAATAATATTTTTTTATTAAGGCGACATTATAATGCAATACTAACGCCTCCCCCGCAAAAAAATAATTACCGTGTAAATACACAATCCTACTTAAATTATAAATGTGAAAGTTTGTGGGTTTTGATGTTTGTTCCTCAATCACGTAAAGACGGCTGAACAGATTTGGATGAAATTTGAAACAGATAGTTTATAGCCTGGATTAAAACAAAGGATACTTTTTACCCCGGCCAAAGTTTTCCTAGGGAATTTCCGTATGTTCACGCGGACGAAGTCGCGGGTGGAAGCTAGTTTAAATAGAGATAAATAGTGGCCCCCTCGCAAAATATCAATTGTTATTTATAAACACACAAACTTAATTAGATAATTTACTGTGGTTTTTCACGACGAAAAAACAAAACTAAACTACGGCCGTTTTTAGCTTTTTTCACCACCAAAACAGCAAACAATTTTTGTCAGGGAGTTGGTTTATAAATAACTATTAGATATTGATATTTTGCGAGGGGACCATCAGCTTGGATTTTTAATTATTTGTGTATTTCCACGGTTATTCCTTTTTTGCGAGAGTGGAGCTAGGCCGCGTTCCGAATCACGCCAACAGTGCTCACAGCGTGTGACGTCATTCTGTGCCGGACCGAATCATTCGCACGCTCTCAGCACGCTCACGATATTTGGACCGCTTGTGAGAGCGCTAACATAGCTAACGTTGGATTGTATAGAACAACATAACCTCAAATGGGTTAATCTCGGTAAAGTAAATATTTATTCTATGGGATAGGTAAATAAAAGGCAATAATGAATACCTACGAATTAAGTTCCTTATCTGAGACCAATTATTTACTAACCAATTTTAAACTCTCAAAGCTTCAAAATACTTATTACCACTGCTAGCTCTTTCAACATCAGTTTTATATAATTATTTCGTTCGTATCTTTACAAAACACCTGCAGGTCAATAAATTCAGCCATCTTTTGTGACCAACAAATAATGACCACAACATCCACAACGATGCACAATTTAACCACGTATTTTTTGTCAACAATGAACTTTGACAAGGAAGTTTGACAGCTACACCGACTACGCTCACAGTGCTTTGGTGGTATACGCTGAGCGTCGTTAGCACATGCGATGACGTCATCTGTGACGTCACTTTAACTTACGTGAGCATGATTTGGACCGGGCGTTAGCGCGCTCACAGTGCTGTAAGCGTGATTCGGAACGCGGCCCTAGTATTGTATAACATGATGTCATCCTAAAACGTCAAATCCATCTTTCGAAATAAAAGTTATTTTCGTTATTAAAAATGAGCCATTGGTTTGTTTATTTATTTCATAATAAACACAAGGCTCGACATAGTTCCCGGGGAACAGGCCCGTGACGCCGTCCATGACGCCCTCCCACCAGCCGTCGTCGTTCTTTATATTTGTTTATTTATAATGTAATCTTAAACGCAAGGCTCGACGTAGTTCCCGGGGAACAGGCCCGTGACGCCGTCCATGACGCCCTCCCATAGCCGTCGTCGTTCTTCTTTATATTTGTTTATTTATAATGTAATCTTAAACGCAAGGCTCAACATAGTTCCCGGGGAACAGGCCCGTGACGCCGTCCATGACGCCCTCCCATAGCCGTCGTCGTTCTTCTTTATATTTGTTTATTTATAATGTAATCTTAAACGCAAGGCTCAACGTAGTTCCCGGGGAACAGGCCCGTGACGCCGTCCATGACGCCCTCCCATAGCCGTCGTCGTTCTTCTTTATATTTGTTTATTTATAATGTAATCCTAAACGCAAGGCTCAACATAGTTCCCGGGGAACAGGCGTGACGCCGTCCATGACGCCCTCTCCAGCCGTCGTCGTTCTTCTTTATATCTGTTTATTTATAATGTAATCCTAAACGCAAGGCTCGACGTAGTTTCCGGGGAACAGGCCCGTGACGCCGTCCATGACGCCCCCCCCCTCTCCCCAGCCGTCGTCGTTCTTCTTTATATTTGTTTATTTATAATGTAATCCTAAACGCAAGGCTCAACATAGTTCCCGGGGAACAGGCCCGTGACGCCGTCCATGACGCCCTCCCACCAGCCGTCGTCGTTCTTCTTCAGCACGTAGATCACCGCACTCTCTTGGAAGGACAGCTCGTCTTCCTTGTCTGCGTAGTAGTCGTAGATGGCGACCACTGTTGATGAATTATGCAACTGCTGTATAATTAGGGGTTTTAAAACACGAATGTGGGTTATGCTATGGTATGTAGTATGAATAGCTTAAAATAATAATACTCAGAAGCCGGATACTTGTATGTAACATGAGGCAAATAAAACTGAGCCAAAAAGGCTGTTTTAAGATTTAAATCCTTCATACGTTACTAACTTCCTGGGTTTGGCCGGCCTTGCCCTAAAGGTAACTTTTCGTTCTTATAGGTACGGTTAGGTAACGTATGAAGGATAAAATCTGACACTTGAGCTTTTTTGGCTCAGTTTTATTTGCCTCACTGGACAGTGTGCTTTGTAGGGAACAAAGCCATTTTACTGCTTACCTTTCTCGATATAATTCTTGGGCACCCAACCAGGCAGGTCCTCTTCATCGGGCACGATGGCCGGCACAGCGTTCGAGTACGGCGCATTCATTTTGCTCTGTTTTACAATATTACAACACAATTTTATTCGTCAACAACGACAATACTAATTAATCGTGCGTCCACTAGCGCCCGCCGCCAATCAAGAAAAAACATTATATTTTTCAGAATTTTACTAAACATATTTCGTTGTAATGTTTTTTCTTGATTGGCGGCGGTAGTGGAGGCTCGGTGCGCCCTTAAAGCAAAGAGCAGGTCGCATTAGTTTAACCTTTTCGTCTTGGTGCATAATGTCCTTTTCTCAAAATGTCCTTTCTCAGAATGTCCTTTTCTCGAAATGTCCTCTCAGAATGTCCTTTCTCAAAAAGTCCTTTTCTCGAAATGTCCTTTTCTCAAAATGTCCTTTTAATATGCTATTTTTTTAAATACAATACATTTTTTTATAAAATAAATATTAAAGCTTTTTTTGTTAGTCGCTTATCTAAATTATCATCAAAAACACAGACATGCAATGCATGTTAATATTTATTAAGTCTAAAAATGTTATAAAGTAATGAATAATGTAGTTATAAATTGTAGAAATATGGTGGAAAGAATCAGAAATAAAAAAGTAATAATAATTATGAACCAGTCTCTTTATTTGTAGTCAAAAACATTATTTATTTTTCATTATTAACATATATAAAATATTGCATATTAAAAGGACATTTTGAGAAAAGGACATTTCGAGAAAAGGACATTTTGAGAAAAAAGATATTTTGAGAAAAGGAAATTTTGAGAAAAGGACTTTTTGAGAAAGGACATTTTGAGAAAAGGACATTATGAGAAAGGACATTTTGAGAAAAGGACATTATGCGCCAAGACGAACCATTTTTACTCTGTTAAAGCTCGCATTGGTGTGTAACTTTTTTACTCCGTTAAGTCAGTGATATTTTTTCACACAAAGCTGCTAATATATGAAATTATTATGTGCATTTTAATATTATTTATCATAAATCTACGTTTTTGCAAATGTAATATTTAAAATCTGATTAGCCGTTATTATGGACCCTTGAAAATTATTAATGGGGTAATGAATAGTGCGGTAGCTCTGCCGTGTTGGTTGTCAGGGCAACGATAATGTGGGGTGCGGACAGAACAGAGTGACACACGCGTCCCCCCATCGCCTAAGGTACGTAAATACTATGGGCAACAGCGTCGCTCTACCACTCCTAAGGTTAGAATCGCTTGCATGCCCGTGCCGTCGCGTCGCCGTCACAACATTTTATTATAGTTCGTGCAGGGGCGATACGCGCGCACACGAATTTTGTTGCGAACTGGTTAAGCGACGCTGTTGCCCATAGTACATAACGGCTCGTCACGCCACCGCGCAAGCGTGGGAACTTGACATTTTAGGAATAAGACATTTCGGGATCTTGAGGACTTTGGGAATTTGATATTCTGGACTGAAAAGCCGTACTCTTTACCCAACTTTTCCCTACTAAAAGTGCGGCATGTACTATGAGCAACAGCGTCGCTTAACCAGTTTGCAACAAAATTCGTGTGCCCGCGTATCGCCCCTGTACGAACTAAACGTATGTGACAGCGGGCGCGGCGGCAAGCGATCTTAACCTTAGCAGTGGTTAAGCGACGCTGTTGCCCATGGTACCATAGTACTAGTCGTCATATTTTGTCTGCATTTTAGCCAGCAGAAATATCTAGGCAACAAATCTTTAGTAAGCCTCTCTTACTGAGGATAGGTTATCGAAATCGGCCGTATATACGACAAGTGAGTGAGGATTAACAGGCTATAAGTATTCAACATGTTAATGAATTAACGCAAAATGAGAAAACCGTTTCTTCGGACCATCAAACTGAACAACTTTTACTATGGGACCAACTCTGAAATCGCAAAAAGAAATCCAGCCGTTTCATACAAAAATTAATAACGAAGACATAAAAATGTATGAATGAAAAAAAAAATGTCCCATAGTATAAGTTGTTCAGTTTGATGGTCCGAAGAAACGGTTTTCTCATTTTGCGTTAATTCATTAACAAGTTTTGTATAGACAACTAGCGGTCGCTCGCGACTTCGTCTGCGTGGAAAAGTTTTTTGCTATCCCTCGGGAACAATACTATTTTTCGGTATGAAAGATACCCCTATGTCCTTCTCTGTACCCCTGATAATGTGTATGCGAAATTGCATGATGATCGGTTCAGTAGTTAAGGCGTGAAGGCGTAACAAACATACAAACGGACTTTCGCATTTATAATATTAGTAAGGATATGTACATACGTTGAGGTGGTGCGGGCGGCCGAAGGCGTCGTGCGCGAGCTCGTCGTCCATGGGCGGAGGCGGGAGCGGGGGCGACACCGACCCGCCGCGCGTGGACGCGCCGCCCGCCGACGACATGGACCCGCGCTAACAAATAACAAACTTTATTCACATTTCGCTAAAATTGATATTCGGTTGCAAAAAAAATATAAAAAAGCAAAATTAACAATTTTGATAAAACCCACGAGATGGTTAAAATTTTTACTCTTAATTGAAAAAAAGTAAAATAAGTTTAACGAAAATCTCTAGACTAAAAGTGATGTAGGTACTATACATATTTATCCTATCCACTTATTTATAAATTACAAACACAAGAAAAATCCGTTGGGGCTGCCTCAAACGCATATACCACCTCCGTTCCGTTCCGTCCATCGTGGGTAAAAATGCAACGTCAACTGACCTCAAGCCACGCTGCGGGATAACAATCTTTATTCATACACTAAATTCCGCCCGCGACTTCGTCCGCGTGGACGGTAAGAAAAATGCAATAAATGAAAATGAAAAAAAAAATGGGACGACCAGTTTAAATAACCTCCTTAGTGTACGAGAGCTTTAGCTGCACTACTACGGAGAGTTCAAGTTGATTACATGACTCTACCCACCCGAATTAGATGAAACATGGTGTTCGGGACGGCCGCTAACATGAAAGATTTTGTGTAAATAATATAGTTTTGTGGGTGTATTGATATTGACCATGTGAGGATAAAACTGATTAGTGTCGTAATGTTTATACTTTGCAATGTTTTTATATTATAGGATTTATTAGTAAGTTTTCGGTTTCGTATTCTATAAGTTTGCGATGTTCGAATTGTTCTATTAGTAAGTTCTCGAAATTTCATTGTAAATAGGTTAATTATCTGAAGAGAATAAGTCTTTGTTATGTTATCGTTATTTGTAAAGACCGGCGCTTACTTCAACAATAGAAAGAAACGGGAACATTTTTTGTATGAACTTACAAAGGGATTTATTGCGCTAGTTCAATAAAAATACATTGTGTGAAAGAAAGGTCCGAGTTCTAACAAAGAAAGGAATATTCTGGATAAACAATCAAAAGAAATTCGGGCTTTGTAATTAGCTGAGATTATTCTCAACTATTCCAGTAGTTTCTATTGCTGACTATATAAAGCGCTAAAGTTGAAGCGAGCGCCAGTTTTTAGTTCGAGCTTTAGTTGAGTACTTATTCAGTTTAAATCAGTTTTCTGTGTTTTGAAGTAGCTTACGGAGGCGAATAAAGGAAGACTACAGTGAACTGGCATTTATTTCTTCACCAACCCAGCAACTATCTACGTATATGTACCCGTCACATCACCGCTTCTGCATCGTTTATACAGTCCACAAGGAAGGCGGGTACATTTTGGTCCTTGCAGAGCCGGATATTGTGAAGAAAGAAGATGCCGGTGGTTACAAGATCGACCTCCGGTGGAAGTAAGCAGAGAACTCAAGAAACTGAAGAACTGTCAGCAGCAACTACGGGGACCACTATGGAGTCCGTCGCCGAGACAAGCGCAGCGACAACTACCGTTCCTACCGCCGACGCTACCGTGTCGCCGATGCCGGTCACTGCTGCTATCGCCGCGGTTGGGCTGCCGCCGAACGCTGCCTCCACCGCCGCGCCGTCTCGCCGTAGCAACAGAAGCAAGAAGCAAGCAAGGTTGGAGCGCATCGCAATCCAGGAAGAAAACTTGAAGCTCCAATTGATGCTGAACAAGCTGCGTGAAGAGAAATTATACCTAGAAGAGGATGAAGATGATGAGGAAGAGAAATCCCGCATCAGTGAAGCAGACGTAAACGACCGAGTGAGGTCGTGGCTGGATGAATCCGAGCCGCTGTTAGCCATCAGCGACACACCGTATCTCGCCGCCAACTCCGCCGTATCCGCCGTACCCGCCGCGGCGCCCGCCGTGCCTGCCGCCGTTTTCGCTGCACCTGCCGCAGTGCCCGTCGCGCCAGCCGCCGTCACCAACGGCGCCGTATCTGCCGTACCCACCATCGTGTCCACCGCCATACCCGCCGCGGCGCCCGCCGTGCCTGCCGCCGTTTTCGCTGCACCTGCCGCAGTGCCCGTCGCGCCAACCGCCGCCACCAACGCCGCCGTGTCTGCCGTACCCACCGTCTTGTCCAACGTGTCCGCCGCCATACCTGCCGCGGCGCCCGCCGTGCCTGCCGCCGTTTTCGCTGCACCTGCCGCAGTGCCCGTCGCGCCAACCGCCGCCACCAACGCCGCCGTGTCTGCCGTACCCACCGTCTTGTCCAACGTGTCCGCCGCCATACCTGCCGCGGCGCCCGCCGTGCCTGCCGCCGTTTTCGCTGCACCTGCCGCAGTGCCCGCCGCGCCACCGCAATTCGAAGTGAAGAGAGAAGCGCGACATGCGTCGCCGTATTCCGCGCCGCCGCCGCTGCTGCCGCCGCCACAAGTACAACCGAAGTCGGAACTTGTCGTGCTTACCGAAGCTATCACCGCCATGGCAAGATCAACGTTACGTCCGCACGCTGCAGAGCTACCGAGCTACAGCGGCACCTGTCACGATTGGCTTGCTTTCAACACCGCCTACAAAGAGACGGCACACCTACTCAGTGCTCTCGAGAATAAAGGAAGATTAAGAAGATGTTTACACGGTCGCGCCAGAGAAGCCGTCGAGAACCTGTTGATCAGTGAAACGAGTACGCCGGAAGATATTATGAAGACGCTAGAAACGAACTTTGGCAGAACAGAAAATCTAGCTGTCGCCGAGCTGAACCGCCTACGAAACCTACCGAAGTGTACCGCGGATCCAAGAGATGTTTGTTTTATGGCAACCCAAGTGAAAAACGCCGTAACCGCCCTACACGCACTGAAGAAATCACACTTCCTACAGAATTATGAAGTTATGGAATCAGTACGCAAGAAGATGCCTGAAGCATTGCAACTATCGTGGTTCCTATTCAAGAAAGACGCGCCTGAAGATGAAGCATCACTAGTTACACTCGCAAACTTTTTCGAACAGTACACCGAATGCGCCGCTGTCATCAATTACGATGATATGAAGAAACATGAAAACTTTTCTAGAAACGCACTGCCGCCGCAACGTCGAAACCAACGATTATACGCCGCGCAAGAAAGAGACAGCGATAGAAGCGAGACAACAACACTGCACGGCGGGGATAGAAGAGGGCCGCAAATAAACGAGCGAGAGAGAAGATGTCCCATTTGTGAAGAGAAACACGTTATTCAAGATTGTAAGAAGTTTTTGGATATTGATATTGATAAGAAATGGGACCTCGCGAAAAAACATCGTCTATGTTTTCGGTGCCTACGTTATAGAACACAGACACATCATTGCCGCCCGCTACGCTGCAACATTGACGGGTGCTTTGGGAAGCACCACAAGCTGCTACACTATAAAAAGAGAGAAAATGAAGCCGCAGCTAGTGAAAATAGAAGCGAACCGGAAGCGGTCACCACAACGTGGACGAACCGGAAAACAAAGGCTTATTTGAAGATTGTACCGGTACGAGTGTCTGCACCGGCGGGAGAGGTCAACACTTGGGCGCTACTAGACGACGGGTCGACCGTTACATTGATCGACAGCAGCCTCGCCGACAAGATAGGAGCGAGGGGCCCCATCGACCCACTACATATAGAAGCGATTACGGAAAAGAATTTAAATGCGTCCCGCTCTCGTCGTGTCTCACTCACGCTACGCCGTAACGAAGCCGAAGAGAAGATCTATGCAAGAACGATCGACTGCCTACGCCTGTCGCCACAAGAGGTCAGCGACCGAGATATTCAAGATTGCAAGCACCTATGCGACATCAAGGAAGAAGTGATGTACCCACACGCCGTGCCACGTATTCTCATCGGTCAAGACAACTGGCACTTGCTACTATCGAAGCAAGTACGAAAAGGACGTCGCGACCAGCCAGTAGCATCGCTCACACCGCTCGGCTGGGTTCTACACGGAGCGCACACACGCACTCTTGGACAGCGTGTCAACTTCATTCACCATCTAAAGAGCGCCGACGATGACATGAACGAACAGTTACGACAACACTTCGCTATCGACAACTTACTCATTGAACGAAGAGGACGTCGCACGCATAGCCACAGAAGTACGCAACATTCACCAAAGCGCGCGACTACAACTGCGAAAATGGGTGTCGAACTCACCACAAGTACTTAAGCAACTGATCGACGTTGAAGGGTCAACGCTCGAAGACAAGAAACTCGCAGATGGCGCTAGTAGCGAACGAGTTTTGGGTCTCGTTTGGAAACATAATACCGACGAGCTCACATTCAACTTGGACCTCGCTCGCATACCGAAGGAGACGCTAGAACGAAAAGCACCTACGAAGAGAGAAGCATTGAAGATCGTCATGTCACTTTACGATCCGATGGGCCTCGCCGCGCCGGTAGTCATAAAGGCGAAACAGCTGTTACAAGAAGTTTGGCGCCGCGGGACCAACTGGGACAATGAACTAGACGACGACCTCGCCGCTCAGTGGCGTGACTGGATGGTGCACCTAGAAAACTTACGTAACGTCTCCGTGCCCCGCTGCTATCTACACTACAGTGACGCCGTGGTACTACAGCTACATACGGTCGTAGACGCAAGCGAAACAGCCTACGCCGCCGCAGTGTATTGGCGTGCCATCGCACCCGACGGCCGCATCACGCTCACTTTAGTCATGGCAAAAGCTAAGGTGGCGCCGCTGAAGCTCACATCAATACCACGTCTTGAACTGCGCCGTGCCATGGATGAAGCCACACATGAAGAAGCAGAGAAGAGGATGATCAGCTGGCGGTACATACCTCCGGGCGCGCCACTCATGGGCGGCGCCTGGGAGTGGCTTGTACGATCCGTGAAGACCGCCTTGGCTGCAAAGCAACAGAGTCGCAATCCGACCGAAGAAGTGCTGGTCACGCTACTCGCCGAGGCCGAGTACACAGTAAACAGCCAGCCACTCACACATGTCTCCGTGCACCATGAAGATGAAGAAGCCCTCACACCGAACCATTTCCTGCTGGGCGGGTCCGCGCTAACACCCGCACCCGGCACGTTCACCGACGGCGACCTGATCGGGCGTGCCACCTGGCGCGCGTCTCAACGACTCGCTGATATGTTCTGGGCGAGATGGCTCCGTGAATATCTGCCGGAGCTCCAAAACCGGCGGGAGCCACACAGTAAGGGCCCCGCGCTAAAGACTGGTGACGTGGTGCTTATTGTGGACAACACGTTACCGCGCAACACATGGCCCCGCGGAGTGGTAACTGCGACCTTCCCGGGACCAGACGGCGTGGTGCGAGCGGCGGACATCAAGACACAAGGCGGGACGCTGCGACGACCTACAAAGAAACCGGTCATCATCCTGCCGAAGGCGACCGACCCATCACCGAATATTGACTGCAACGCCGCCGGAGACGACGATGCACGGCGGGAGGAATGTTCGGGACGGCCGCTAACATGAAAGATTTTGTGTAAATAATATAGTTTTGTGGGTGTATTGATATTGACCATGTGAGGATAAAACTGATTAGTGTCGTAATGTTTATACTTTGCAATGTTTTTATATTATGGGATTTATTAGTAAGTTTTCGGTTTCGTATTCTATAAGTTTGCGATGTTCGAATTGTTCTATTAGTAAGTTCTCGAAATTTCATTGTAAATAGGTTAATTATCTAAAGAGAATAAGTCTTTGTTATGTTATCGTTATTTGTAAAGACCGGCGCTTACTTCAACAATAGAAAGAAACGGGAACATTTTTTGTATGAACTTACAAAGGGATTTATTGCGCTAGTTCAATAAAAATACATTGTGTGAAAGAAAGGTCCGAGTTCTAACAAAGAAAGGAATATTCTGGATAAACAATCAAAAGAAATTCGGGCTTTGTAATTAGCTGAGATTATTCTCAACTATTCCAGTAGTTTCTATTGCTGACTATATAAAGCGCTAAAGTTGAAGCGAGCGCCAGTTTTTAGTTCGAGCTTTAGTTGAGTACTTATTCAGTTTAAATCAGTTTTCTGTGTTTTGAAGTAGCTTACGGAGGCGAATAAAGGAAGACTACAGTGAACTGGCATTTATTTCTTCACCAACCCAGCAACTATCTACGTATATGTACCCGTCACATCACCGCTTCTGCATCGTTTATACAGTCCACAAGGAAGGCGGGTACACATGGCTTAGATTTTAAAGTTCGACCTCAAGCTACCAAATTATAAAAAGCCTATCAAAATCCGTTAAGTGGTTTTTGCGTGATCCGCGCACATACATTGAGAATTTACATTTTAGTTTTATAAAATGTATAGATAAAAATTTGGATAAAAGAGATGTTTTCAAAAACTATGCAGTAGCCGGTATGGCATTACGACTAGGTTTATGTTTTAAAAAGTTATGATATGAGTTAGTCAAAAATAACCCTTGCCTAACGACACTTAGTGACACTGAGAAAGTGAAATAAAGAAGAAGAAAGTGAAGAAGAAGTGAAAGTGACGTGACACTGAGAAATAAGTACTTATACTTTAATGATTCATAATTCATATAAATATCAGACCAACCTGTCCAGGCAAGCTCATAGAGTGTTGGCTGTGCTCTCCATCGGATCCAATCAAAGGAGAAGGTGGTGCTAAAACATAAAACCATTATTAAGACATTACAGTGTTATCCTATCATGTAATTATTGAATTTGGTTGAACGAAAAGAGTAATATTTATTTAAGTATGTGAAGTTACATCAAAAGCTTATTTATTCATCCAATAAAAGATCAAGCTTGGCCAAGGCAATAAATTTTCTTTGAGAATTGGTCTATTCTCCAAAAAATGTGCAAAACAAAAGTTATAATTTTTGTTACTCACGCGGCATGCTGGAGTGCAGATCTTGTTGAGAGTAGTTTGATGGCGACTGGTGTTGATTTGGGTGTACCATTCCAACCTAAAAAAGATATAAGAAATAGATATTTTTAAGATAATAAGACCTATATTTTTATTGGTCACACACCTCTTTCTTTGACCTAACAACTTTAAACTGAGACTGGGACCTGATTGACCTGTTCTGTTTTTTATTATTTTGTTGTCCACGAAGTACAAGATGTTTTTGAGTCAATAAATCTGACAACGTAAATGTTTGTCTTCAAAAAGAACATTCTTCTCTCTTAATGGACTCCTAAATTGGAGTAGGTTCAAAACTTTCAAATGTCGACAAAATTTTCAGGGCATGGAATTCATAATCATAACTCTAGCATTTATGGGCATCTCTGAGCTTTAGATCCGTGATCCATGCTTTGATTGAAGTATTCATAGAAATAGTTTCTCACTCTCCCTCCCCTGTACTTGAGGCTATGTGACGGGCAGCGTGGAGTAGCCGGGCGGGCGGCGCGGGTAGTTGGGCGCGTAGTGCCACCTGCGGCCTCACCTGTACTTGAGGCTGTGTGACGGGCAGCGTGGAGTAGCCGGGCGGGCGGCGCGGGTAGTTGGGCGCGTAGTGCCACCTGCGGCCTCACCTGTACTTGAGGCTGTGTGACGGGCAGCGTGGAGTAGCCGGGCGGGCGGCGCGGGTAGTTGGGCGCGTAGTGCCACCTGCAGCCTCACCTGTACTTGAGGCTGTGTGACGGGCAGCGTGGAGTAGCCGGGCGGGCGGCACGGGTAGTTGGGCGCGTAGTGCCACCTGCGGCCTCACCTGTACTTGAGGCTGTGTGACGGGCAGCGTGGAGTAGCCGGGCGGGCGGCACGGGTAGTTGGGCGCGTAGTGCCACCTGCGGCCTCACCTGTACTTGAGGCTGTGTGACGGGCAGCGTGGAGTAGCCGGGCGGGCGGCGCGGGTAGTTGGGCGCGTAGTGCCACCTGCGGCCTCACCTGTACTTGAGGCTGTGTGACGGGCAGCGTGGAGTAGCCGGGCGGGCGGCACGGGTAGTTGGGCGCGTAGTGCCACCTGCGGCCTCACCTGTACTTGAGGCTGTGTGACGGGCAGCGTGGAGTAGCCGGGCGGGCGGCGCGGGTAGTTGGGCGCGTAGTGCCACCTGCGGCCTCACCTGTACTTGAGGCTGTGTGACGGGCAGCGTGGAGTAGCCGGGCGGGCGGCGCGGGTAGTTGGGCGCGTAGTGCCACCTGCGGCCTCACCTGTACTTGAGGCTGTGTGACGGGCAGCGTGGAGTAGCCGGGCGGGCGGCACGGGTAGTTGGGCGCGTAGTGCCACCTGCGGCCTCACCTGTACTTGAGGCTGTGTGACGGGCAGCGTGGGAGTAGCCGGGCGGCGGCGCGGGTAGTTGGGCGCGTAGTGCCACCTGCGGCCTCACCTGTACTTGAGGCTGTGTGACGGGCAGCGTGGAGTAGCCGGGCGGGCGGCGCGTGTAGTTGGGCGCGTAGTGCCACCTGCGGCCTCACCTGTACTTGAGGCTGTGTGACGGGCAGCGTGGAGTAGCCGGGCGGGCGGCGCGGGTAGTTGGGCGCGTAGTGCCACCTGCGGCCTCACCTGTACTTGAGGCTGTGTGACGGGCAGCGTGGAGTAGCCGGGCGGGCGGCGCGGGTAGTTGGGCGCGTAGTGCCACCTGCGGCCTCACCTGTACTTGAGGCTGTGTGACGGGCAGCGTGGAGTAGCCGGGCGGGCGGCGCGGGTAGTTGGGCGCGTAGTGCCACCTGCGGCCTCACCTGTACTTGAGGCTGTGTGACGGGCAGCGTGGAGTAGCCGGGCGGGCGGCGCGGGTCGTTGGGCGCGTAGTGCCACCTGCGGCCTCACCTGTACTTGAGGCTGTGTGACGGGCAGCGTGGAGTAGCCGGGCGGGCGGCGCGGGTAGTTGGGCGCGTAGTGCCACCTGCGGCCTCACCTGTACTTGAGGCTGTGTGACGGGCAGCGTGGAGTAGCCGGGCGGGCGGCGCGGGTAGTTGGGCGCGTAGTGCCACCTGCGGCCTCACCTGTACTTGAGGCTGTGTGACGGGCAGCGTGGAGTAGCCGGGCGGGCGGCGCGGGTAGTTGGGCGCGTAGTGCCACCTGCGGCCTCACCTGTACTTGAGGCTGTGTGACGGGCAGCGTGGAGTAGCCGGGCGGGCGGCGCGGGTAGTTGGGCGCGTAGTGCCACCTGCGGCCTCACCTGTACTTGAGGCTGTGTGACGGGCAGCGTGGAGTAGCCGGGCGGGCGGCGCGGGTCGTTGGGCGCGTAGTGCCACCTGCGGCCTCACCTGTACTTGAGGCTGTGTGACGGGCAGCGTGGAGTAGCCGGGCGGGCGGCGCGTGTAGTTGGGCGCGTAGTGCCACCTGCGGCCTCACCTGTACTTGAGGCTGTGTGACGGGCAGCGTGGAGTAGCCGGGCGGGCGGCGCGGGTAGTTGGGCGCGTAGTGCCACCTGCGGCCTTACCTGTACTTGAGGCTGTGTGACGGGCAGCGTGGAGTAGCCGGGCGGGCGGCGCGGGTCGTTGGGGCGCGTAGTGCCACCTGCGGCCTCACCTGTACTTGAGGCTGTGTGACGGGCAGCGTGGAGTAGCCGGGCGGGCGGCGCGTGTAGTTGGGCGCGTAGTGCCACCTGCGGCCTCACCTGTACTTGAGGCTGTGTGACGGGCAGCGTGGAGTAGCCGGGCGGGCGGCGCGGGTAGTTGGGCGCGTAGTGCCACCTGCGGCCTCACCTGTACTTGAGGCTGTGTGACGGGCAGCGTGGAGTAGCCGGGCGGGCGGCGCGGGTAGTTGGGCGCGTAGTGCCACCTGCGGCCTCACCTGTACTTGAGGCTGTGTGACGGGCAGCGTGGAGTAGCCGGGCGGGCGGCGCGGGTAGTTGGGCGCGTAGTGCCACCTGCGGCCTCACCTGTACTTGAGGCTGTGTGACGGGCAGCGTGGAGTAGCCGGGCGGGCGGCGCGGGTTGTTGGGCGCGTAGTGCCACCTGCGGCCTCACCTGTACTTGAGGCTGTGTGACGGGCAGCGTGGAGTAGCCGGGCGGGCGGCGCGGGTAGTTGGGCGCGTAGTGCCACCTGCGGCCTCACCTGTACTTGAGGCTGTGTGACGGGCAGCGTGGAGTAGCCGGGCGGGCGGCGCGGGTAGTTGGGCGCGTAGTGCCACCTGCGGCCTCACCTGTACTTGAGGCTGTGTGACGGGCAGCGTGGAGTAGCCGGGCGGGCGGCGCGGGTAGTTGGGCGCGTAGTGCCACCTGCGGCCTCACCTGTACTTGAGGCTGTGTGACGGGCAGCGTGGAGTAGCCGGGCGGGCGGCGCCGGTAGTTGGGCGCGTAGTGCCACCTGCGGCCTCACCTGTACTTGAGGCTGTGTGACGGGCAGCGTGGAGTAGCCGGGCGGGCGGCGCGGGTAGTTGGGCGCGTAGTGCCACCTGCGGCCTCACCTGTACTTGAGGCTGTGTGACGGGCAGCGTGGAGTAGCCGGGCGGGCGGCACGGGTAGTTGGGCGCGTAGTGCCACCTGCGGCCTCACCTGTACTTGAGGCTGTGTGACGGGCAGCGTGGAGTAGCCGGGCGGGCGGCGCGGGTAGTTGGGCGCGTAGTGCCACCTGCGGCCTCACCTGTACTTGAGGCTGTGTGACGGGCAGCGTGGAGTAGCCGGGCGGGCGGCGCGGGTAGTTGGGCGCGTAGTGCCACCTGCGGCCTCACCTGTACTTGAGGCTGTGTGACGGGCAGCGTGGAGTAGCCGGGCGGGCGGCGCGGGTAGTTGGGCGCGTAGTGCCACCTGCGGCCTCACCTGTACTTGAGGCTGTGTGACGGGCAGCGTGGAGTAGCCGGGCGGGCGGCGCGGGTAGTTGGGCGCGTAGTGCCACCTGCGGCCTCACCTGTACTTGAGGCTGTGTGACGGGCAGCGTGGAGTAGCCGGGCGGGCGGCGCGGGTAGTTGGGCGCGTAGTGCCACCTGCGGCCTCACCTGTACTTGAGGCTGTGTGACGGGCAGCGTGGAGTAGCCGGGCGGGCGGCGCGGGTAGTTGGGCGCGTAGTGCCACCTGCGGCCTCACCTGTACTTGAGGCTGTGTGACGGGCAGCGTGGAGTAGCCGGGCGGGCGGCGCGGGTAGTTGGGCGCGTAGTGCCACCTGCGGCCTCACCTGTACTTGAGGCTGTGTGACGGGCAGCGTGGAGTAGCCGGGCGGGCGGCGCGGGTAGTTGGGCGCGTAGTGCCACCTGCGGCCTCACCTGTACTTGAGGCTGTGTGACGGGCAGCGTGGAGTAGCCGGGCGGGCGGCGCGGGTAGTTGGGCGCGTAGTGCCACCTGCGGCCTCACCTGTACTTGAGGCTGTGTGACGGGCAGCGTGGAGTAGCCGGGCGGGCGGCACGGGTAGTTGGGCGCGTAGTGCCACCTGCGGCCTCACCTGTACTTGAGGCTGTGTGACGGGCAGCGTGGAGTAGCCGGGCGGGCGGCGCGGGTAGTTGGGCGCGTAGTGCCACCTGCGGCCTCACCTGTACTTGAGGCTGTGTGACGGGCAGCGTGGAGTAGCCGGGCGGGCGGCACGGGTAGTTGGGCGCGTAGTGCCACCTGCGGCCTCACCTGTACTTGAGGCTGTGTGACGGGCAGCGTGGAGTAGCCGGGCGGGCGGCGCGGGTAGTTGGGCGCGTAGTGCCACCTGCGGCCTCACCTGTACTTGAGGCTGTGTGACGGGCAGCGTGGAGTAGCCGGGCGGGCGGCGCGGGTAGTTGGGCGCGTAGTGCCACCTGCGGCCTCACCTGTACTTGAGGCTGTGTGACGGGCAGCGTGGAGTAGCCGGGCGGGCGGCGCGGGTAGTTGGGCGCGTAGTGCCACCTGCGGCCTCACCTGTACTTGAGGCTGTGTGACGGGCAGCGTGGAGTAGCCGGGCGGGCGGCGCGGGTAGTTGGGCGCGTAGTGCCACCTGCGGCCTCACCTGTACTTGAGGCTGTGTGACGGGCAGCGTGGAGTAGCCGGGCGGGCGGCGCGGGTAGTTTGGCGCGTAGTGCCACCTGCGGCCTCACCTGTACTTGAGGCTGTGTGACGGGCAGCGTGGAGTAGCCGGGCGGGCGGCGCGGGTAGTTGGGCGCGTAGTGCCACCTGCGGCCTCACCTGTACTTGAGGCTGTGTGACGGGCAGCGTGGAGTAGCCGGGCGGGCGGCGCGGGTAGTTGGGCGCGTAGTGCCACCTGCGGCCTCACCTGTACTTGCGGCTGTGTGACGGGCAGCGTGGAGTAGCCGGGCGGGCGGCGCGGGTAGTTGGGCGCGTAGTGCCACCTGCGGCCTCACCTGTACTTGCGGCTGTGTGACGGGCAGCGTGGAGTAGCCGGGCGGGCGGCGCGGGTAGTTGGGCGCGTAGTGCGACGGCACCTGCGGCGGCGCCACCGCGGGCGGCGTGCGGTACTCGCGGGATGACTTGCCTGATACATTTGCAGACCAATTATTATGGAATCAAGAACCTGTACAGACAGAGTCTGACCAATCCGAGGAACATTTTAAAATAAAATATTTTTGATTAAAATATAGTAACATAGTAAGTAGAACTTTGAAACATCCAATATTTGTTAACCCTATCATCTAGGAAGTCTTTTGTATGGCAAGAAGAATGGGCGAAAGAAACATAGAACTTAGAAATTTTTGACAACTAAACAAAAGGTTTGTCAAAGGTTAGGTACTGAAAGAGAACTCTCAAGGAAGGAAATCTTCAAAATTACCGAGCATTCATCCAAAATCATTGTGTATCTCTCATTACGGGACGTTGGCGGAATTTATGTGAAGAACAGAAGAAGCCAGACTAAAAAAACCCTGTTTTCGAGCTTGTTATGCTATATGGGAGGTGACTGGAATTAACTAAAATGCAAAGAAAAGAATTTAAATGAAAGATTGAAATGTGACATGAGCAGCCCAGTAATGCTGACTGGCCAGTCATGCTATCTTGCTTGCACATGCAGTCATGCTGCATGCTAATCACATGGGTCATGTTATCGCGCTCACACTTAATGTATGGCCACCATTTACAGATGTTTCTTTATCCGAATTAATTATAGCTCAGTTCATAAAATAATGTCATACCTAGAGTACCACGTCCGAGCGTGCCTGTGTTGGAAGCGTTAGCGGCGCGCACGGCGGCCGGCGGCGTGGGCGGCTTGGTGGTGGGCGCGGGCAGCGTGGCGGCGCTCGGGGCCGACGCGGAGCGGCGCCCGCGCGGCGTGCCCGTCTGCCCGCTACTCCAGCGAGCACCGTGCCCAATATCATCCAAAGCTGACGATAAGCTTCGATATTAGTTTTGCATATAAAAACCAGAATCAGGGGCACTACCGGCTAACTTACATGGCTATCATAATCGCGTTCGTTTGACAGATGGATGTGATACACTGCTACTTTTCTATGGTGAGTTTTTATTTATGCCAAATAGAAGTAGCATGTGTCACATCCATCTGTCAAAAGAAAGCGATTATGATAGCCATGTAAGTTAGTCAATATGGCCCCAGGGTCATGAATTTATAGTTACTTAAATTTATATCTCGTCTCCCCCCTTTAGGATGACCACCGAAACATGATTTTTATAGTGGCGGTGACATAATTAAAGACACCAGTAGATTTTCATACAAATGGGGTAAATTTTGGAGCCTTGGTTCTCCACCAAGGACTGACCTAGCTGTGACCTGATGATGGCTATCCAGGGAGTGAATGGAGGAGATTCAGATCACTATACACACCCAACTGATCTGACCAACTTTCTAAGAGATATAAGGATAAGTTAAAAAAAACTGTGAAATTAGCATAATAATGGGTTAAAAATTAGAAATAAGTTTCCTCGATAGGGGTTTGCTTGGGGGGGGAGGGGGTAGGGGGGATGGGTACTCTGTCACTAATTATATGAAAAATAAAAATCATTACACTACACATATTTAAACATGTTTTATAGCTAGTCTCGCAACCGAATGATAGGCACACACAACATGAGATAAAATAGCGGCGTTTTTTTACTACGTAAATGACGTTTTTCTTATGACATAACACGCCATGTTTGACAGAAAACGTTTCATTTCACGTTATTCTTTACTTTTTGCGTGTAGATTTTCGTTCCGTTTCACTCAAAAATGAAATAATTGAAAAAATAAAAAAAATACGTAGGTACTTTTCCGGCAACCAAAATCGGTATCAGGGGTTTCAGTAAGACCCCCTGAGCCCCCCCACAGCATCAGTTTCCCCAGAACAAGGAAACTCATTTCTAAATCCAACCCTAATAATGTATGGAAATCCTGAAATGGACAACTCTGATTCTTATAATTATTATCTCTAAGAATGCTGATCAAATCAGTTGGGTATGTTTAGCAATCTTAATATCCTCCATTCAGTCCCTGGATGGCTATCATCAGATTACAGCTAGGCCAATCCTTGGTGGAGAACCAAGACTTCAAAGTTACCTCGTTTGTATGAAAATCAAGTGGTGTTTTAAATTACGTGACAACCACTGTATATCGTGTGATAAAGCATTTTTTCAACACTCAACTGTCAAAAATGTCAAAATACATTGTCTTTTGACAGATAAATGTGATAAATCGCTATGTCATATCACATTTCGGTGGTCATACTAAAGGGCTGGTCTATTCTTTAAAAACTTTCAATGTTACTATAATTGTACAGATACCGGCACCTAACTTGGCAAGACAAAGATGAGACAAAAGAAGCGCAGTATGCGCCGAGTTTAGTGTTTGTAGTGACTGAGCATCTTTTGTCTCATTTTTGTCTTGCCAAGTTTTATGCCCAGGGCTGTAAAAACGTAAAACTAAGTTTACAATAGTAAAAATTATGTGTAACACAGGATTATGTTAAATTACCTGCGTAATCGATACTCTTTCTCACATATTTTATTGGTTTCTCTGGATTTGCTGGTGCTATTATTTTATATTGTCTGGTGATAACTTTGTTAGCAGTAAGAACACCAATCTCTCGTCTAGCTACTTTCTCTTTATGTATCGCCACTGTCTGAGCAATGTGGTTCATCTGACCCTCCATTTCAGCGAGTTGCATAGTTTGTAGTTCTAGTAGTTGGAGGAAATTGAACGCCAACGTGTTTATTTGGTAAGCTACGCTAGCTAGCGACTGTGTTGTGTAATTTTTCGTGCTCTCTAAGGCAAGCCTTTTGTTTTCAGACTGGAAATAATTAGCTTCGCAGTATTCTGCTACTCGTTCAAGATTTGTATGGCTGTCTGTGAGGTGGTTTCGACCTTCGGGTATCTCAGTTTGAAGTAAAGCAGCTAATTCTGCCATTTTGATGCTAAAAAATACAATTATATTCAACGAATCTCGTCAGTAGTTGTACCTACTTGCAATCGGTGGGCGACTTGTAAATTGTGTTTATTAGCTTATTTACCTTAGAAATACCGTTCAAATGATTCAAGTAATATAAAATTTTACCACCTTGAATTGTTATTAACACGAAATTGTAAATGTTTGCTACGAATTCACGAACGTTTTAATAATTTTATAAATAAAAGTTTCACACCCATTTCAGAATATTTCAGTTTGACATTTTTATTTTTTAGTTATAAACTTATTATAAGCCAATAAAGCTGCGGTCCGCATAGCGATAATGGCCGCGTTCCGAATCAAGCACTATGAGCCCGTCCTTGCAACCGGTATCGGTGCCTGTTCTAGATACCGGTACCGGCAGCCAAGGCACTGCCTTTTTTATATAACCCAAAAAGAAGTAGCAATGTATCACATTCAACTGTACACTCTCTGACACATAGATGCACACAAAACATTCACATACACACTCACACACACACACACACACACACACATGCAGACACACACTTACCTTCACAAAAATATAAAATGTTACTTTTAAATAATTTTCCATTTCTTTAAATTAGTTTTTGTTAACATATCGCACCCCCAGATCTAAAGGGAGCTAACTCAAAAATGTCTATTTTTGAGTTAGGCTAACCATCGAATTCCTTGACTCACGCCCTATCGAGCAACAAAACAGAGTTAAAAATATTTCTGATACTCGGTGCTAGATGTCGCCAGGAGTCCTTTTTATTGAACGAGCGGCCCCATTTTATCCCCACCAAAACAGAGACATTGCTAGTTGCAATCAGTTTTACAAGCTGACCGCACGCGAATATACGCTGAATAAAAAAATGAAATAAAAGTGGGTAGAAAAATATTTGTTTATACTAAATCAATGGCATTGAACCGAGGATATGACTATTGACACAGTCAAAAAATATAAATTTCACTTTTTTGCTTGATATTACTCACCTCATGATTGCAATCAAGTTTAAACCTTATTACTGTTGAGCAAAGTTCAATATTAATCGACAGCATATATTCAGAGTATTATGTAGGAGTTAACATTCGATTTTTAGAAAATAACAGTGAAGAATTCTTTTTTTATTTATATTGTAATAATCACAATTTCGCTAACAATTTTTTGATATATTTATTTGTTTAGAACCTGTACCCGTTTCTCTGGAATCACCATTGCCAGAAACGTCAAGTTAGCAGCCCACTTTGAGACCGTAATATCTCGGCTTGTATTGAAGCAATATTATTGAAATTATGCGTATACGATTCACTATTTCCTAACAATTTTTGGCATATAAATCACATTGATACGAACTGTATTTCTTAAGGTGTCTGCCAGCTTGACGTCAAGTTAGCAGCCTCACCAAGATACTCAAATACCTTTTGAATCATAGTATCACTATTTATATGCTATAGTTCACTATTTATCACTATTTCCTAACAATTTTTTGACCTAGTCAAAACCTTCTAATTCCATGGTGAGGCTGCCAACTATACGCTGATGTATTATTTGGAGTTATCGCCATTTTGTTGATAAATGACGACTAATTTACTACAAAATTTTAAGTTGTACCTGTATTGCTGGCTAGGTAAGTAAAGTTTTTTTTATTATTTAGAATGGGGAATGTCCGAAAAAAATCAAATTAGCTGAATATTTTTCTATAGGTAGGAATAAGGTCCCTTAGTAATAGAAAAAAGTTTCAGAATTTTCGGTTGGGTAAAAAAGTTTTTAAAAATCAAAGTCTCTTCGACTTCACAAATGTATAAAAGTAACAGCAGAATGGAGATTATACCTTTGCCGCTAACTGCCACAAAGACAACACGTATTAAAAAAAAAAGTTTTGACATTTTGTCTTGAAACTTTTTTTTTAATACCATGTTGTGGTTGTGGCATGTGTTGGCAAAGGTACAATCTCCATTCTGCTGTTACTTTCATACAGTTGTTAAGTCGAAGAGACTTTGATTTTTTGAAATTTTTTCACGAAACCGAAAATTTTGAAAATTTATTCTATTACTAAGGGACCTTATTCCTACCTATAGAAAAATATTCAGCCAATTTGATTTATTTCGGACATTCCCCATTGTTGAAACATTTTAGAATATATAGTTGAGCCTGTTTTGTTGAGTCATTTTTTAAACTGCTATATTTCTGTAAGAACTGAATGAAAAAAAAACTTTGTTGCCAGTAACGATTAGAGCGTTTTTAACTTAATAAGATTTTATGTGTATCCTAGCAACTATAAGTTCTAACTGATACATTTTTGAGTTGCATCTCTTTAGATGGTCTTCGTACAATATTTTTTTATTACATAGTTCATGAGGCTAAAACATTCATTCGACAGCTTATTAAATAATATTTACGCACAACATCTTTTATTTATGTGAAATATATGTTTTCTTTTTCAGACAAACAATGAAACGTGTACGGTTTTTAGTTAATATAATAATGTTCATAATGTTCACTTATTTTCATCATCAAAAGGTATATGATAGAAGAAAGGGACAAAGAGTACATTAACATGACATTTAGGTTCTCAGAGTTGTAAAAGAACACCCTAAAGAGTTTTTCTACAAAACTTCCTTTACAGAGGAGGTATTTAGGAAAGCTTGTGTGCGAAAAAGGGTTCTTCGAGCAAGAGGAACCGAGTTTTCCATGGATCAACCTACATTTTCAACTAGTTTAACACAGGCATACACTGAGAAAGTATTATCGGATGCTAACAAATTATAAGAAAGTTATTCCTAAGCTCTATTATAATGTTTATTATAACAGATGTTCTGGGTAATACGGGTAACAAAGCCACCTATTATTTAAATAAAATGATTGTGATTTTAATAAAAGTGATCTCAAAGTGCCATATTTTTTTTATTAAAATTGTATTCATAAATTTAAACTAAATTTTTCAGCATGCTTACCTACTCATGTTAGTTTTATAAGTAATACAGAAATATTAAGACATACGTGATTTTTAAATTGTTTTACAGTTCCGTAGAAGAGAAAAATCCTATATAGGTATTTTTTATGTTAAAAAAGTTTTATTTTTGTAATATTTGTATGATAAAAGAACACAAGAGGCTTAGGATAGTTACTTTTGGAAGTATTATTAATAAAACAAAATTGATTGGTTTGATTACTTATGTGTTTTTTTTATAATCCGCCAGCAAATGTACCCTTTCTCTTGGATACAAGTCACAGACTATGAGTTGAGTTGAACTAAATATAAATAATACCCATCGCACTTATATTTTTATTTATGTTGAATCATCAAAAGAAAGTCAACTCAAAACTTAATTCATCAAGACAGGTGCAACACTAAATAAAAAAAAAAAATACATATTTGTTAAGCGATAGGGACGTAACTCGAAAATTGTAATTTTAAGCCTCGATATTTACTTAAACATAAAATTCTTATAGCATCTGTCTTCTAGCTGCACTTGAAAAGCATACATCTCTACAAAAAACTCTTACAGTGCACAGGAGCAAGAAATCAGAAAGGGCACTGAGCGAAGCGCCCCAACACAAGTATTTAAAAATTACTTATTGGGGTTGTTTCATTATATGTTATCAATGTATGATTTATGTTAATAAAAACATTTATTATTATTATTATAACTGTCAATGAGGGCTTTTCCAAAGAACTAAAAACTGTAGGATCGATAGATGGCGTATATAAATTAAGCACTGTCAACTTAGGCGCGTTCAGAACTTACGCTCCGAGTGCAACCAAGTTGTGTCAACCGAACGTCACGCTCTAATGTTTGATACGCCGTTAGAGCAATTGGTTGCACTCGGAGCGTAGGTTCTGAACGCGCCTCAGTTGACAGAGCTTAATTTATCAACGCCATCTATCGATCCTATAGTTTTTAGTTCTTTGGAAAAGCCCTCATTATTGTCAAATCAAACCGGTCGCTAGGTGGTTTTTAAATTAGATAATCAGCCTGCCGGTTAAACTTTAACCAAACTTCGTAAGTGTAGGGTTGCGTTCAGAACGTACGCTCCGAGTGCAACCTATCCACAACCAAACGCTCTAACGGCGTTCCAAACATTAGAGCGTGACGTTCGGTTGACACAACCATCCCGTTCCAAACGTCAGAGCGTTGCAACCAAACAACCATCAAAATAGATGGTTGTAAAACGCTCTGACGTTTTTCTATAGAAAAAATGTCAATGTCATTTGACATTATTTTGTATTTTCATGTTTTTGTGTCTATTTTTTTTAAATAATCATGGTAGATGCTCAAAAAACGGATTTTATTTGATTTAGTCAAGGAGATTCATATAAGGAGTGAGTACTCTACAAAAATTCTCACTATGCGTTTAAAAGAAATTCAACTTTATTCCCTTTGTCATAGAGTTGAAATTCTATCGACGACATTTACTGAAGACTCTACTGTGTGAATGAAACATCACCAAGTAGATGAGGATGTCTCGTTCGCACAATTGCCATTACTAAACAATAATACCACGATGGTAGGGAAAAAAAATTTACGTTACCAATCACGTAGTGTATCAAAGTTAAGGATTCGGAGTGGAATATTGAAAATCTACTACTTAAATATTAATTTAGAATAACACATCGTAATTGTAACATAAAACAGAACTTACTCTTTTGATTTAATTAGATTTTTACAATAATGCTAATCAGCATTATTGTAGTTGTATAAATTCAAGTGTCAATCTTGGCAACTCTGATCCGATTTTGACTTTGGCGCCGAATTTCAATTTTAGAATTTCAATATTCAGGAAATATTTCTTTACAAAACAAGAGTGACCATAAATTCTACAGCATTTCAGATTTCCCAAAAACGAAATTGTTCTATCAATTGAAATAACTAACTGGAAGTCGCAGGCGAGGGGTAAATAAAATTAATATTAATAATCAAATTCATGTTTATGCGCCGATTTCGATGAAACTCGGTTTATGGTACTATTTCGAATAGAAAATAATAAAGCAGTGTTGAAAATATTAAAAAATCCAAGATGGCGGCCAACTTTTAAGTTTGTAGGCCGGTTTTGATGAAACTCTGTTTTTGGTACTATTTTGACAAGAAAATAACAAAGTAATTTTTAAAGTATATAAAATTCAAAATGGCGGCCAACTTTTTTGTTTGTGGGCCAATTTCGATGAAACTCGGTTTTCGGCACTATTTTAATAAGAAAATAACAACGCATTTTTTAAATATTAAAAATTCAAGATGGCGGCCTACTTTTTGTTTATGGGCCGATTTCGATGAAACTCGGGTTTTGGCACTATTTTGATAAGAAAATAACAAAGCATTTTTGAAATATTAAAAAATTCAAGATGGCGGTCAACTTTTTTGTTTGTGGGCCGATTTCGATGAAACTCGGTTTTTGGCACTATTTTGATAAGAAAGTAACAACGCATTTTTTAAATATTAAAAAATTCAAGATGGCGGCCAACTTTTTTGTTTTGAGACCGATTTCAATGAAACTCGGTTTTTGGCACTATTTTGATAAGAAAATAACAACGCATTTTTTTAATATTAAAAAATTCAAGATGGCGGCCAACTTTTTTGTTTGTAGGCCGATTTCGATGAAACTCGGTTTTTGGTACTATTTTGTCAAGACAATAACAACGAAATGTTAAAAATATTAAAAATCCAAGATGGCGGCCAACTTTTTCAACATTGGGCCTATGTTCAGCAGTGGACGATGATAGGCTGATGATGATTGTTATTTTTTGTCAAAATATTACTAAAAACCGATTTTCATCGAAATCAAGCCAAAAACAAAAAAAAGGTTGGCCGCCATCATGTCTTTTTTATTTTTAACATTGTGTCGTTGAAAATCGCTTGCACCCATTTTTGTAATTTCAGTAGTAAGGAAAGCAAATCAGGGATGGGCATGCTTCGTGGTCGCCCGTTTGGAGGAGTAGCCCTGCTTTGGAGGTGTAGTCTGTTTCGCGATGTAAGTGTTATTGAGTGCGATAACCCGCGTTTCTGTGCTATCAAGGTAGTGTTATGTGAGAGATCCTTTTTAGTGTTTTGTGCAATGATTTCAAAATAATATAATAAGTCTATGGTTTTGTGTATATATGCCAACGGATGAGGCTATCAACCTAGTGGATTTTACGGATATACTCGGCTCGGTGAGTGCTATTATAGACAGCTGTAATGTAGACTTTGTGTATATGTTAGGGGACTATAATGCACATCCATATGAACGGTTTTATTATGAGTTAATGAACTTTTGCACGGATCAAGAATGGTCTTGCATCGATATTGAAATATTAGGAATATCCTCAAATACATATACTTTTGTTAGCGATGCACATGGATCGAGAAGATGGCTTGATCACTGTTTAGTTACTAAAGCTTCAGTTAAGTCAATTCATAATGCTTACGTAATGTATGATATTTATTGGTCTGACCATCTACCGCTTGTAATAGAATGTATTTTAAATGTTGTGCTACCACTTAAAATACCTAAAATTATCTGTCGTAATGAGGTCTTTTGGGGTGAAAGAACGCCTGAGCAAACAAAGGCATATAATAAGGAATGTCATGCTAGGTTAAAGCTTATAGATTTGCCATGTGAGCTTCTTAATTGTAATGATAAGATTTGCGTTGACGAAGGTCATAAAATTATTATAGACCAATTGTATAATAATATTACTCAAGCTCTTAGTGCGTCTTCTTTATTGGGTCGTAAGCGTGGAGGTTTCAAGAGGAAGGTTGTTGTAGGCTGGAATAAACATGTCGCTGAAGCACACAGGAGGGCTAGGCTGAAGTTTCACCTGTGGGAGTGGTGTAATAAACCTACATCCGGGAAGGCATATAACGAAATGTGTGAGGCCAAAAAAATTTTCAAATCCCGTCTGAAGTGGTGCCAAGACCATGAAAACCAAATTAAAATGGATATTCTTGCGTTTCATCATTCGAATAATGACTTCCGCTCTTTCTGGAAGCATACCAATAGGTTAAATTGTAGGCCTGGTCTTCCTGCGGGCGTAGCAGGTGAAAGTGAACCTTCGAAAATTGCTAATTTATTTGCGGAACACTTTTTTGTAAGATCACCTCTTGGACCCTCTCACTCTTTGATCAGTGCTGTGCCCGACGTGGAAAGGGGTATAACCGTCACAGTTAAAGACATAGCTACAGTAATTAAGTCCATGTCTGGAGGTAAATCCCCTGGTCACGACGGGCTCGGTATTGAACACCTCAAGTTTGCAGGCCCGCATCTAACAAGAGTATTGTTTTTACTGTTTAATCTCTGCCTGGCTCACAGTTACTTACCGAAGGATATGATCCGTACGTTGGTGATTCCTATTGTAAAAAACAAAACAGGAGATCTTGCAGACATAGGAAATTATAGGCCTATTTCTTTGGCGACTGTAATCTCGAAAGTGTTTGACGGTGTGCTTAATTCACATTTGAATAACCATGTAATACTCCATGATAACCAGTTTGGGTTTAGGCCAAAGTTGTCGACAGAGAGTGCAGTACTCAGTCTTAAGCACACAGTCAAATACTACACGGATAGAAAAACTCCTGTATTTGCCTGCTTCCTGGACCTTTCAAAAGCTTTTGACCTGGTTTCCTACGACATATTGTGGAAAAAACTTGAAAAAGTACACTTACCAGTCAAATTTATAAACATTTACAAATATTGGTATGGAAATCAGGTCAACAATGTAAGATGGGACGGGGCTTTGTCCACGTCTTATGGGTTGGAGTGCGGGGTGAGGCAGGGAGGGTTGAGCTCACCTACGCTTTTCAATCTGTATGTGGATGAGCTCATTGGCGCTCTCAGCAGCATCAGGGTCGGATGTCATATAGATGGTATCAGCGTCAATAATCTCAGCTACGCGGACGACATGGTGTTGCTGAGTGCGTCAATCTGTGGTCTTAGGAAGTTAATAGCACTATGTGAAACGTACGCTCATTCGCACGGGCTGGTATATAATGTAAAGAAGAGCCATGTTATGATCTTTGAGGCTGGAAGTAAACGACTAGAAAATGTTCCTAATATAGCTCTAAATAATACTGTGCTTCAAAGGGTATTCAAATTTAAATATCTTGGTCATATATTAACTTCCGACCTCAAGGATGATGACGACATTGAAAGAGAAAGGAGGGCGTTATCGGTGAGAGCGAACATGCTGGTGCGCAGGTTTGCACGCTGCTCACGTGAAGTCAAAATCACCCTATTCAGGGCTTTTTGTACAAATTTCTACACGTGCAGCTTGTGGGCCAGATATACTCAAAAATCCTTTAACGCTCTTAGAGTGCAATTTAATAACGCATTCAGGATGTTGCTGGGGCTGCCCCGTTACTGTAGCGCGTCTGGAATGTTCGCGGAGGCGCGTGTAGACTGTTTCTACGCAACCATGCGTAAGAGGTGCGCGTCTCTAGTACGCAGAGTGCGGAGGAGCGCCAACAGCATCCTGGATATGATAGCTAGCAGACTTGACTGCATATATGTGCGTCATTGCTGCGCCGTATCTAGCGGGATGATGCGGAGGTGAATTATATTTTACCTTATTATTGTTACTAACCTAGTTTTTAAGTTAATACTAACCTTCTGAGTCTTTGTTACTTGTATCAATAAATAAATTAAATTAAAATTAAAAAAAATGGTGCAAGTATTTAAGACCTTATTGATATATTTACCAAAATAACAGTTTTTAATGAAAGAGGATAATGGGGAATGTCCGAAAAAAATCAAATTGGCTGAATATTTTTCTATAGGTAGGAATAAGGTCCCTTAGTAATAGAATAAAGTTTCATAATTTTCGGATGCATGAAACAATTTTTAAAAATCAAAGACTCTTCGACTTCACAAATGTATGAAAGTAACAGCAGAATGGAGATTATACCTTTGCCACCACCTGCCACAACCACAACATGGTATTAAAAAAAAAGATTCAAGACAAAATGTCAAAACTTTTTTTTTAAATACGTGTAGTGGTTGTGGCAGTTAGCGGCAAAGGTATAATCTCCATTCTGCTGTTACTTTCATACATTTGTGAAGTCGAAGAGACTTTGATTTTTAAAAACTTTTTTACCCAACCGAAAATTCTGAAACTTTTTTCTATTACTAAGGGACCTTATTCCTACTTATAGAAAAATATTCAGCCAATTTGATTTTTTTCGGACATTCCCTATTATGGTAGAAAGCAACCGCATTTTAAACGTCAATAAAGTTGAAAATCGTTTGCACCTGTTTTTTTAACTACAGATCACTAGACCTACTTGTTTTTCCAACATTCATTTGATTTCCGAAATTCAAGATGGCGATTCGTAGTGTGACTCTGGAGTTGCGTTTGCTACAGACGATGGACTTAAAAGTTCATGCAGCTCAAAAGAGTTGATTTTAATAGGAACTCGATTCCACCGCGGGACCCGAATTTCGGAAAGTTTATGGAATTCATTCCGAAATTTATGACCAATATTCTCAGTCAACACTTTTGAGCATTGAATTTTGGGTTCCGAATCTACACTTATATTTTCTGGAGTCAGATGTCTGGACTTCTCAGAGGACGGTTCGGACTTCAAATCCCAGGATTTCTCGTGAAGTTTATACTCACGGGGATGTGATGCATGCAGACTTACTACATTGAGACAAGACTCGCCATGGTTGATATTCTTATGCTGAGAATATACTTTGCCAGAAAGAATCCAACCAAGAGTTGTGCGTTAAGCAACAACACCTTGTGGACCCTTGATCAATCCTTCCAATAAAATCTGGCTGTATACTTCTGCACCTAATAGCAGATCTATTTTATTTGGGTTTCCAAATAATGGATCTGCAAGTTCCGTGGACGGAAATGGTAAACATTGCATATCAACTTTGCTATTTGGTAGAAAAGTTGTGATTTTATTCAGGACATGAGCTTTAACTATGACATTAAAGCATGGATCTAGGCGGGACTGAATTCCTAATACTACAGACGACTTCAAAGATAAAGTCGCTGGGTCACCGCCCAAACCTGATACCACACTGGTTCCTGGTATTTTCTTGAGTTGGATCATTAGAACTGCCGCTTCCGTGATGAATGAAGCTTGAGACCCCTGGTCAAGCAGCGATCTCAAAACGAATGTAGAGTTAGCTTCTTGAGACTCTACGTTCACCAAAGCGGTAGCCAAGAGTACTTGCTCTTGTGTAATTGAAAAACAAGAGGCAACTACTTAGGGATTTTGAACCTCGCCTTGAGTTTGTGAATGTGATGTACCGGGATCTTCAACGGTCTCACTATTCACAGACTGATTAACATTATTTTTATTAGTTGTTTGGTAACCCTTGAGGTGAAGTAGACTGTGGTGTTTTTTCTTACAGATGTGACACCTGGTTGATGACTTGCATTCATAAACAGAATGGTTATCGCTAAAACAGTTAAAACACAGATAGTTGGATTGGACAAAGTTACGTCGTGCTTCGGTGTTTTCCTTACCAAATAATTTACAATTCGCCAATCTGTGATTGTTGTAGCAAAAATTACAATTTAGAGAGGTTGTGGTAACGTGATTACATTTTGTGTCTTCAGACTTTTGAACCTTATTATCTATAAATTCTAGTGCTCTGAACCGATTTTGCAAAAACTCTTCGAATTGAGCAAAACTAGGAAAATCTTTGACAGTGTCACTTATTTTCTGTTCCCAATTTTTACGGGATTCTGGGTCTAGTTTTTGACTGACAAGATAAATAACGATTATGTCCCAACTTCTAATATCAACTCCTATATTTGTCAAAGCAGATAAACACTCCTTAGTAGTGTCTAATAATTGCTTGAGAGCTGAAGCAGTTTCAAAAGTTAAAGGTTTTTGACTGGTAAGTTTTTTCAAAATGTTATTTGCCAAGTACCTTTTGTTATTGTAACGGCTCTCAAGTTGATCCCAACAAATCTTGTAATTATCTACAGTGACAGAAATATGGCGCAATCGCTGTTCGGCTTCACCAGTAACGCTACTTTTTAAATAGTGAAGTTTCTGAACATTATCAATATTTAAATTATTATGTATTAAAGAAGTGAACAAATCGCGAAAACTGATCCATTCGGAATAGTGGCCTGAAAATTTGGGAATAGAAATTTTTGGTAGTTTGACAGGGTTATGTCCTATGTTCTTAATTTCCTTTACAGTATCATTGTGCTTATTCTTAATTTGAGACAATTTTTCTTTTAACAAAGACTTGTAGTCAAAATAAATTTCTTCAGCTTGCTCATACAGATTGGTTGTTTGATAAACAGAAGTTTTTCTTTTTTCTGCATCTACTTCCAAAATTATCTTTTTATGGTTATTATTGAATGCTACCCAATCTTGTTCTAAAGCCTCTAAACGTGTTTCAAGATAAGACACTGTAATTCTATCTTTCGGACTTTTTGAGAAATTTATTTTGCCTCTTTTTATTTTGTTGAAAATATCGTCTTGAAGGTCGAAATATTTTTCAGCCATAATGCTAATTAATCCAAAATAACACAACAATAAACAAAAGAATTAAACACAGTATAAGGCACAGCACAAAAAAAAACCGAAAAGAAATTGTCCAAATTTTTGATAATTTCTTCTAAGTTGAAACTTGAGGAAAATTTGCAAAGTTCAAATTTCTTCAAAATTTTCTAAGTGTTTGACACCTAACTTAGAAAATTGGCATAGGTTCCCCGTCTCACCACTTTACTTAAAATTATTCTAAGTCCTAAACACTTTGAAAAATTTCACTACCACTATTCTTGAATCTTCTAAGTTCCGAACTTCTAGTAAATAAGGCTCAAAATGTACTCACAATAACTCTTCTTGACTATGACTCACTCACGTCACCTGACACTTCCAACTTTAGATTTGAACTCCTGGGAGGCGCTCCCCCCGCAGCGAAGGTCGTTTCCGCTGCGTCTTTATTTTTAGCTTTGCAGCATCAGCTCAGCACAGCACCAGGTACCACCAGCACATGTCACACTGACTCGGAATTTACCGGCAAAACGAAGGACCATGTACAAGTCCTCAAGGAGTTTTGTGGATAATAAAGAAAACAACTATGTGATATATGACGAAGGTTGTATTCAGATATTAATCGGAGCTATATAATTAAGAGACAAAAAATCTTAACACTATCTGTTGCCTCAAATAATAACAATTACATAGTATTGAGCTCTTAACAGTCGTTCCTAACCTTAGAGTGAGTTATAAAACAACCAAACAACCGCGCCTTAGAAGCCAGAGCCTTAGTGGTTCTGAACGCAACCTAGGTACTTATAATGGGGAAGCTTACTGTCAAATTAGTTCCTTGACTTTAACCAAACAACGGGGAGGCGAAGGCAAAGTGAATTACAGATGGCGCTCAGTCTTTGGAACTTATATTGTCTTGACTGTGTATTACGTGATTTTACTTTCTTAGATTGTATTTTTTTTCGGTTTTGCGGACAAATGATATATACACAATTCTTGGTGTCGGATAACGGAACGCAGTTTACTGCCCGGGAGTTCCAAAATTATTGCAGAGACAAGGGTATCATACATATTAAGTCATCTCCATATCACCCGAGGACTAATGGCTTGGCAGAACGCCTGGTTCGTACCTTCAAAACTAGAATGGCATCAAGTGCGAGCGATGGCATGTCCCTGAAAAGGAGGCTAGAAAACTTCCTATTTTCCTACCGTATAACACCTCATAGTGCCACCGGTAAGAGTCCAGGTGAAATTTTATTTGGTCGTCGGTTGCATTGTGCTCTGGACAACGCACGGCCTAACCCTAAAAGAACTCTGCAACACAAACAGATACAGGCAAACATTGAGTTTGAGGCACTAACCCCATCTTTTAAAGCAGGTGACAGCGTATTTGTTCGCGCCCGAGACGGATCCCGTTGGATACCTGCTACAATATCAAGGCGTACGCACAGATACTCTTACGCTGTTAACACTTCAGACGGGGTAGAAAGGAGGTATCATGCAGAGCATGTGCGTTCCCGTGTAGCAGACCCAAGCAGTCCAGCTGGCACTGTTCTCCATCCATTACCTTCGGCCACACCTCATTCTCGGCATTTGCCCCCATCCACACCTACACCTCATTCACTAACCGCATCCACACTTAACAATCATCCAACGCCTCAACCATCGTCCTCCTTATGCCAGGCTACTCAAGACGCACGACAAGCCAGTGCTGAAATACCTGTTCGTCCTCTGGCCCTGGCTGCCTTGCAGGGAGCCCCAGCAAGGCGCAGTGGTCGCACCATCACGAAGCCACGTCGTCTGATCGAGGAGATGTCGTAGTTTGTTAGGATGGGGACGAATGATATATACCTGCTCTTTGGTTGTGTGACACTGTCATTGTTTTTCTTGTACTACGTCAAATAAATACATTCTTGAAGATGTTTTCAATTTATTTTAACAAACAATGTATTTTATGCTAACTTTAGCTCATATAAAATAAGAATTACGGAAAAGAAAAGCCAAAACAACAGACAAGAAAGTTTATAGCAACTTACAAAAAATTGCTAACAAGCATTACATTTCTTTAAATTTCGTGTAAGATTTACAAGTAATCTTTTTATTTCAGATTAGAAGCATATGATTTAAATTTTAACAAAGCAACTGAGTGTGAATTTCCGTGTTTATAGTTGCCTGATGATGCCTTCTGTGCAATAGTAATTTCAGGTTTCTGTACTGGAATTTCTGTACCATCCAAAATTACACGAACCGTTTTATCATATTTATTTTATTATTCTAAGTTTCTTGAATGACTCTGGCATATAAAATTCTATTAATTCTCTGTTTGGCCCCAATATTGGGCTTATTCCATATTTGATATACCTATCAAATTCATCCAAGTTATAAATATGTTAGAAACTGCTGAGGTTGAAATATTAAAGAACAAAGCTGTTATAATTCAAATGATGTTTTATTTTGGCGAAGCTTCATCAAATTCATGAAACATTCCTTTTGATTTATAATGTTTCTCAGGCTCAGCAAAGGAGAAAATCGAGGAAAAAGCATATTTTTTTTGATATTTTTTTGCCCACTATTTTTTTGTTACTGGGAAATCGATGAACTCCAATATTTTACAAGTTACATGCATAACAATGCGGCATTTTCTCAGTATAAAATTAAAAAGTGCAATACTCCAAGAGATTCCCATATGTTTTGACAGTTTCTTTGAGGCGGCTCGGTACCAACGACAAAACGCCACCTATCGGGATAAAATTGCGCTTTTCCTCCCCACTACATCCTAAACGACGGAACGCAGCCCAACTTAAAACACTTGCATGGCAGAAGTATTCCTCGTTGGGGAACATCGCTCTGACGAAGTAAGAGGAGTGGATTGCCACATCAAAAAAAGAAGAACAATAACATTCATACCCCGCGTTCCAAATCACGCCAACAGCACTGTTAAGGTCCAAACAAATTATCGGACGCGGCTTACTGCCGCGGCTGATCTGAGGTGTGCAAACTATCGGATGTAGTAGGTCGCGGACGTATCCGATAGTTTGCACACCTCAGATCAGCCGCGGCAGTAAGCCGCGTCCGATAATTTGTTTGCACCTTTAGCGTATGTTTGCTGACTGTGCCCTAGCAGGGCGTCACTTGTACATACCAATTTTGTAACACCCATTCCAACTTGTGACTTGCAAATAAATAAATATGAATATGAATATGAAGTATAATCCATTAAATTAAGAAGGTACACAAATACCCTATTTGTGGAATATTTTGTGACTATTTAATTTGGTCGGATACGCACGCGCTAACAGCGCTGTGAGCGTGATTCGGAACGCGGGGATAGAGTACATTATTATTGATAACATTCTTGTTAGTGTTGGCAACACTGATCCAACCAAATTTCCCGCAGTGGGTGGACACTACAGCAACAAAGTGAACATTTCGAATTGTTTTTCTATTTTCACCCTTATTCCCTCGTAATAAGGCCAACAAACACGCACTTTATAAATTTGCCAGAACCGCAACTTTGTGCAACATGATAAACTAAATTTTATTTCCACTATGTTGGCTAAATTATGTCAAACTTGACATTACATGGCAATATGGCGTCTCTATCTATCTATCTATTCTTTCACGGTTGCCTTCGAAATTTTACAAGTCTTGTTTTGTTTGCTTACTTTTGTGAAATAACTGAAATTGTGCTGAAATTATATCGAGTTGAGTGAGCTCTCGCTCGTCAGTATTTTTTTCTTTGTGCCAATTGGACGTTTAAAGTCATCACTGAACATAAATTTCTGTGAACCTGTGGTATTGGATGCTTTAGTTTTAGTGACAATTTTAGTGTATAGTCTTATAATAATTGACAAAGGAATCGTGTCTTTTAACTACACGCAACTATAAGAAGTGTGTTTTATGCAAAGACTTCTATGTTGTATTGGTTTTATGCAATAGGATACGTACACCAGGGTTGAACGTGTTCTTGGCCTGTATCCCACTCGACCCTTATAGGTTTGTATTGCTATGCACTACCTTTATGAGTATTATCTAAATATTATGATCACATATCCAAGATAGGTAGCTGAAGCATTTGCATTTAAGCGACTTTGTTACTTTGGGTTTTTAGTATTTACAGAACGAAAATAAAAAAATAAATGTGTTTAACAGATTTATTGTTAAGGAAACCCTATTTGATATGCAAACATAATAATCATAGCATTATGAGAATACAACATATCGTAGATCAACATCGAAAGGATTCCAGTACCAGACTAGCTCGACTAGTGTCGAGCATAAAGGCATATGTTAATGAGACCAGGAGACTTTTGTGTATATATATATTGAGCCGGTTCACAAGTTACAGCACTGTTATAACATAATTTATACTTTACGTAGTTTCTGAATTAATGTCTATACATCTCGACGGATCCACAAGAAGTGTGTCAAACTACAGAGTGCTGCGCATGTCCAAGCAGATTGACATAACAAATCTAACTTGAAATTCGAATGCACCATAGAGCATAGCACTTCGTGAGAAACCTCCCTCGACACACCCCCTCAATCTGCTGCACATGCTGACCATACTTGCTGAAACAGTTACCTGTCCAGCACTACTAACTGCCTAATCAAACTTATACACTCTTAGATGCTTCCTACCAACAGTTACAAACCTATCTCAAGTTTATATAATATTAAAGTGTTTGGTAAAGTATTGAAGTTTTATTTAAATTGTCCATTATTACCCATGTCTACCCCTTAACATAACATTTGACATTATTACTCATGTCTACCCCTTAACACAATATTTGACATAACCCGTTACATCAAAACTTTCTATCTGCCTCTCGATTCCTATAACCCGTAACACCACTTCTCGAGCTACTTACTACCTTTCAATTAACTACACCTTTCGAATACTTGAACTTCTACTCGACCCTACATTACAAGACCTAACCGTTTTTTTTCAAAACTCCTACTCGACCCTACATTACAAAACCTAACGTTTTTTATATAGACAGACAAAACAACCTTTAAACTCAATTATCCATCATTACATAAAAAATACAAGCATAGTACAAAATCAAATCAATTATCAAATACATTCAATTATATAAAAGTAGAACGTAAATGTGTGATAAAAACTTAAAGCCATAATAATGTCCAAATAATAAACGTATGACAATTTCTTTCAAGTTACTTGTTTACCGTCGTTTGCTTTGTTATTTTGGATGATGATTCATTTATTTTCCAAATATTCCCCAAATGTTTCCACACCCCCTTAAATGAATCATTACATTATATGCCAAAGACACATCCCCTTAATTAGTGTACGTATGCACCCCCTTAACTCTTTAACTGAAACTGTGAATTGAATGGGCTTCTTAAGTTTACATCACGCCTTTACATCTTTCTTATACAAATTACACACCCCTATAAAACTTACACACTAATTCCCCACATATTGACCGAAAACGCATTTAGTTCACTTTTGCCCGCACTTATCACTAAACACTCACTCTGATACGAGTTTTCTTTGACACCTTTCAAACTTCACAGGTGGCAAACACTTTGTAAGTATATCTGCTATCTGCGAACCCGTTGGACAGTATTTGACCGTTATTCTGTTTGCATCAATCTGATCTTTTAGATAGTAGTATCTCACGTCTATGTGTTTACTTCTTTTATTCATAATTCCTTTCTTCATGAGCCAAATAGCTGACTGGTTGTCCACTTTCATTTCTATTTCTAATTTCTCATTGGTCATTTCAAATATGAAGTCTCTGATGAACAGGAGTTCTTTGCAGCATTCTGCTGCGGCTATAAACTCTGCTTCCGTACTTGACAGCGCTACGATCGGTTGCTTTCTTGAGCTCCATGCCACTGGTCCACCGTTTAGCCAAATCACGTAACCTGACGTGCTACGCCTAGTGTCTGGATCCCCCGCGAAATCTGAGTCACAGTACCCTCGAAGCACTTTATCACCTTCACCAAAATGAATACCTTTGTTTTCCGAACCTTTTAAAAATTTCAAAATAGTTTTTGCATTATTTAAATCATTCAAATTTGGAGCACTTTGTTGACGCGAGCAATACCCTACATGGAAGCTTATGTCTGGCCTCGTTTTATTCGCCAGATATAATAAAGATCCTACCATTTCCCTATAGAGTTCATGGCTCTCTGTGTCTATTTTCAACTTTGGGTGTTGTTCTATCAAAATGGTTGGGGTTTTACATTCTCTTGCTTCATTCAAATTAAATTTCTTCAAAATTTTTTCGATGTAATTTTTCTGACAAATTTTTTCACTCCTTCCTTTTCTTGTGTTATATCCAGCCCGATGTAATTTGATACTTCTTCGCAGATTCTTAGATCAAAACCTTTTCTTAAAGTTTCCACTACATGCACCAGATCTTCTTCTCTCTCACCAACTACTAGTCCATCATCAACATAAATCGCAAGAATCATCCTTCTTTCACCTTCCATTACAAAAATACATTGATCTAACTTTAATTGCTTAAATCCCATTTTAATTAAATGTTCTGTAAATTTAATATTCCACATTAATGGAGCTTGTTTTAACCCATACAGACTCTTATTTAATTTGCATACTTTATCTTCTTTGTTGCTGTAACCTTTTGGAACTTTTAAATAAATACACTCTTTTAAATCTCCATGAAGAAACGCTGTTTTAATATCGAACTGTTTCATTTTCAATTTTTTATTTGCAACAATTGACAATAGTACTCTCAAAGAATTTGTATTTACAACTGGACTATATGTTTCATCATAATCTATTTTATATTTCTGTTGAAATCCTCTTGCGACTAATCTTGCTTTGTATCTTCCATCTGATTTCACCGTGAAGATCCATTTGCTTGTTACTAGCTTTCTTCCTTCCGCTTCTTTCTTATCTACAAAGGTCCACGTATTGTTTTCTTCTAACGATTTGATTTCTTCCTCTATTGCTTTCTTCCATTTATCTTTTTCGCTTGATTCTATCGCCTCCTCGTACGTTAACATGGAAGCTTCCGTATCAAACTCCATGACATAATCTTTATATCTTTCTGGTAACCTACGTTCTCTCGCAGGTTGGTTTCTTCTTCTACTATCTTCCACCACTCGACTTCCCTCAGTTTCTTCATTACTCTCTCCATTTTCTGCTTCAATCTCTACTACTCGACTCTGACTTTCTTCAATCTCTTCATTTATATCGAAAAATTCTCCACTTTCTTCAGGTTGTATAATACTATCAAAATTTAAATTACTTTCAAAATTGTTTCTACTATTTATACTATTTTCGTTTCTTTGTTCTTCATTTGTTCTTCCGTCATTTATTTCACCATCATTTGTTTCACCGTCACTTGTTCTGTCTTCATTTATTCGACTGTCGTTTGTTCTACCTTCGTTTGTTTCTCTAATACTTCTATTTCTTCTTTCTCCACCTTCTCGACATTCTTCATTGCTTACTGTTGAATTTTGATTTATTTCTTCTCCTGTATGTTCATCTTCAACCAACTTCCACAGTCCATTCATTTTCACCACATTTTCTTCATCATCTAAATATATTCCTTGTTCTTCTTCGTTTATTCTTACATCCCTTGCTCTTATTATCTGTTTCTTTTCATCCACCCAAATTTTGTAGCCGTTTCTAACGTAACCGATGAGTATTCCTTTGCCGCATCTTTCGTCCAGTTTTCGTAGGCCAAAGTTTATTTTGTAGTACGCTGTAGATCCAAATCTTCTGATGTTCGATAGGTTGGGTTTTATCTTGAACCACATTTCCGCTGGTGTTTTGTTTCTGCCTTCTGTTGGACTTCTGTTGAGCAGGAAACTTGCTGTTAACAGTGCTTCACCCCACAGATAGTTTGGAACCTTGCCATCGAACATTAACGCCCTTGTTCTCTCCATCAGGGTTCTGTTTAGTCTTTCAGCTTTTCCATTTAGTTGAGGCGTGTACGGAATGGTTGCATCCAGTACGATCCCTTTTGCCTGGCACCACGCATGTAGGTTATTGCTCGAGTATTCACCCCCATTATCGCACCTAATTTTCTTTACTTTGCTATTGAAATGATTTTCAGCTAAACACACAAATTCTTTAATTTTGTCAAGGCACTCACTTTTGAAGGCGATCAAGTACACGACACAGAAGTGCGTAAAGTCGTCTAAAAACGTGATAAAATATTTTTTATTGTCCCAAGTGGGCACTTCAATTGGGCCGCAAATATCACTGTGAATAATTTCCAAAGGGAATTTAGCTTTAATTCTATTATTTCCAAACGGTTTTCGAGTCATTTTAGCTTTTGTGCAGATTTCGCAAAATTTGTTCGAATGTTCCCCCCCAATTTCGATACCATTTACCAATTTCGCCAGACGAGGCACATCGGATACGTGACCTAGTCTCCGATGCCAGATATTGACACTCTCAGTGAGTAGCGCTTCGCGAGTATAGTTAGCCAAGAACTCTGTTTCATACAACCCGGTCTTAGTTTTGTAACCCGTTAAAATTATCTTATTTTTGTATTTAATAAATACCTTGTCTCCAGCGAAGTGTACATTGCCTCCATTGTCAGTAATGGCGCTTACTGAAATCAGGTTCCTTGATATTTCTGGGACAAACAGTACATCCTTCAGCTCTCCAAAGTTTGTTACAATTTTGCCGGTCCCCTGCGCTGTGATGTTGTCAGAATTTGCACACCTGATAGAGACATCTATTTTCTCTGCAATTTGTATAATATTTTTATTGCTGAAAAAATGTGAAGAGGCACCTGAGTCAACTATTGCTTTGATTTTGATTTGGAATTGTTCGCTTACCAGATTATTTGACTTATTATTGCGGCAGAACCTCTGTACGTGGCCCTTCGCCCCACAAGTTCTGCAGATTTTTTCTAAAAAGCAATTTTTTGTGTTATGGTTTGTTTTGTGGCAGATGGAACAGCCTTTTCTGCAGACCCTGGCAATGTGCCCTTGCTGCCCGCAGTTGTAGCATTTTCTTTCGTCTGATTTAAAGGCTTGGTTGTTAGTTCCTGACGACGTGGGCATGTTTGGATTGAGTTTTTGAATTTTCATAATTAAATTGAACACTGTTTTTTCCGCTTTAGGGGTTATATCCCAAACTGTTTTAAAATAATTCAGGTTCTCCGGCAGAATAGTCAAAGCTTTGTTCATTAACATCTCCTCTGTGATGCTGTTCGGTTCTATCATATTTATTTCTGAACACAGGTTTTGGAGGTGGCTAATATCGTCAACTATGTTTGCAGTGGGAATGTAGCTGTAGAATTTTATTATTTTCTCATGATTGTCTTCCTTTCTCTCGAAGTTAAATATTAAGTCTAGTTTCTCAAAAATTTCTGTAACTGAGGTGCAGTTAATCACATAGTGTAGGAATTTTTCATCTATTGTATTTAGAACGAAGAACCGTGCCTTTGCGTCGTTGAAGTCTTTTGCACCTTCAATAAGCCCTTTTGATTCAAGAAATAATTTTGTAATCTTACGCCAGTTTTTATAATTTTGTACGTCCTTCAATTTGTTGATATTTTCCATGGCCAAAAGTGTAGTTCAAAAACAAATAAGTTCAGTTTCAAACTAAATTCAGTTCAATTAAAAGCCAATTCCAATTTTGTCAAATAAATTTTTTCTTCACATTCTTTTGTTTTTTCGGCCATAACTGTCACCAACAAAATTTTATTTTTTGGCAAAGATTTTTCATCGGATTTATCTTCCCATAATTTGAATTATTCCCCTCATTAAGTTTTATTTAGTATTGTAATCATCACTGTTTATCTTTATAAGTTTTATAATTTCTATATTTAATCTTTCATCCCCCTTAGCAACACTATTTTGTCAACACTCTCTTGTTGCTAAGGCCTCTAGTTATGAACACAACATACCTGAAAATAAAACTTTTCCTTCTATCTTCACTCCTGATCTCTATATGCATTTTTTTCGGCCCATAACCTAAAGGCATATGTTAATGAGACCAGGAGACTTTTGTGTATATATATATTGAGCCGGTTCACAAGTTACAGCACTGTTATAACATAATTTATACTTTACGTAGTTTCTGAATTAATGTCTATACATCTCGACGGATCCACAAGAAGTGTGTCAAACTACAGAGTGCTGCGCATGTCCAAGCAGATTGACATAACAAATCTAACTTGAAATTCGAATGCACCATAGAGCATAGCACTTCGTGAGAAACCTCCCTCGACAGAGCAGTTGCTAATCGTTTCACTAACTTCTTGAAGTTGGGAATGAGAAAATGTTTATGTAAAGTAAACAACAACTATTCTTTGCATTGTTCTAAATGTGGTTATTTATTTCAGGTCTCAGAAATGGATTCAAGCTATTGGTCAAGAAGATCTTGTTTACATACCAATAGAAAAAATTCATGAACTTAAATTTGTTTGAAATTTAAATTTTTGACAAGACTGGAATAAATCAAGAACCAGACTTTTGTCCCATGCTGTACCATATTTAAATTTACCTCTACGACCATTAGGTGATGAACTGTTACATGATTTTCCACTGCACATCGGTCAATACCAGGGACATGGTATGTACTCAGTTAATACTCTCATATATTAAAGATTTCTGTGTATATAAATTGAATAGGGTAAGAAATCAAAGCCCTGAATACTGATTCAAATGGCTATTATTGTATTCGTTCACTAACTTAATGCAATAATTATAAAGCTTTAATAAGCAATAACAAACAAGTCACAAGTTTATGTAAATAACAGATTTTTGTATTGTATGCAATGGCCAGTTTAGGTTAGAATATGTAATTTGTAGGTACAGTTTATTGTTTATTTATAAACTAAGTAGGGAACAAATAGAAAGTTGGCCGTTTGAATAGAGGGTAGGTTTTCTCACTTTGGACGCAAAGGAACAGCTATTTTGTCTCGATTCCATGGCAATGAAAAGTGTTACTATTGATATTTTGCTGTACCCTACTGTAGATCTCTAAGTTTAATATTTTATTAAAATATATTTACATATCATTATACCTTACAGATTCATCAAGTACCAGGTACTTCATGTGATGGGTACCGACTTCACTGCGTGTTGTCATTGGCCGATGAGGAAGATGATCTACAAGTTGAAGATTTATGTTCTTTTGTGGATCTGCCTGTGGTATATGTCAGTGGGTATTTGGCATCAAAGTTATTATGCAACTCTGATTGTAATAATTGCAAAAGACGCCGCTTGAGGGTACTAATCACCTTAATATTACTCCGCTCAAGCCTTCATGTGTGTATTTTTTTTATACTACATACTACCAAAGTTCGGTTTCGCATCCCGCCTGAGAAAATGATCTGGTGGCAAGTCAATTTAATTGTTTTCTAGAGTTAATGAGGTTGTGAAGTAAACATAATGTTCACGTACTTTCTGTCTTAGCTATTAGGTACTTCTGTCATCTACTTTGATTTGCATTATTATTCCCGTTCAACTAACTATTCTGTTTGTCTTGTTGCTTGCTAGAGATTGCTGCCTTAGTTAAACAAAATCTAATATACAGGGTGTCCCACAATGCTGTTCCAATTATTTTTAAAAACAAAATGAAGTCTTCTTTGAGTGAAATTTCCCATTTTCAATATTTAAGGTGCTTACTTTCTCTCCATGTGGAAAAGTTTTCGGAACACCTGTATGTAGGTATTATGTTTATTGGGTACTAAGGTAATGATTCTTTCATTTTAAACTTTGATGTAACAATTTCTTCTAACATGCACTTATGCATCATATTTTTTTTGTAACAAAAGTAAAATCTTTAATGCAGGTCCTCCTTTTATAACTGCTGTCCAATATATATACGTGTATTATTAATATTATATATACGTAAGAAACTAATAGTAGAATATAATTATACTACCTTGCAGAATTTTTATGTGTAGGTACAGATGCCGGCATATAAGTTGGCATGAGAAAGATAAGACAAAAAATGCGCCGAGTTTAGTGTTTACGGCTACTGCGCATCTTTTGTCTCGTTTATATCTTGCCAAGTTACGTGCCGGGCAGTATAAAATAGTTTAGTTATTTTTTGTTTTGTTTCGCAGGTTGTCTGGTTTGCAATTTGTTTATATTCTACTATCCATTTGCTTTCTTTTTAAATTAGCAGTTCGTCTGCCAGAAAAACTGCCAATTTTTCATATCAGTTCATCCGGCAGACAAACTGCAAATTTTTCATATCAGATCTGCCGGACGAACTGATTATTTTTAATTGGCATTTCATCTTGCTGACTGCAATCAAGAGGAATTCCAGCCTTCCAGTGTACCTATACAATCTACTTGGTCTTCTAGACATAGAGATAAAAAAATTCGCAGTCCGTCTCGATTTAAAAATGATAAAAGTTAAGACGAACTGCGAGTTTTTATTATTAATGGGGAGGCGAAGGCAAAGTGAATTACAGATGGCGCTCAGTCCTTGGAACAATTGTCAGTTTGAGCTTATATTGTCTTGACTGTGTATTACGTGATTTTACTTTCTTAGATTGTATTTTTTTCGGTTTTGCGGACAAACAATGTATTCTATGCTAACTTTAGCTCAGATAAAAGAAGAATTACGGAAAAGAAAAGCCAAAACAACAGGCAAGAAAGTTTATAGCAACTTACAAAAATTGCTAACAAGCATTACATTTCTTTAAATTTCGTGTAAGATTTACAAGTAATCTTTTTATTTCAGATTAGAAGCATATGATTTAAATTTTAACAAAGCAACTGAGTGTGAATTTCCGTGTTTATAGTTGCCTGATGATGCCTTCTGTGCAATAGTAATTTCAGGTTTCTGTACTGGAATTTCTGTACCATCCAAAATTACACGAACCGTTTTATCATATTTATTTTATTATTCTAAGTTTCTTGAATGACTCTGGCATATAAAATTCTATTAATTCTCTGTTTGGCCCCAATATTGGGCTTATTCCATATTTGATATACCTATCAAATTCATCCAAGTTATAAATATGTTAGAAACTGCTGAGGTTGAAATATTAAAGAACAAAGCTGCTATAATTCAAATGTTGTTTTATTTTGGCGAAGCTTCATCAAATTTATGAAACATTCCTTTTGATTTATAATGTTTCTCAGGCTCAGCAAAGGAGAAAATCGAGGGATAAGCATATTTTTTTTGATATTTTTTTGCCTACTATTTTTTTTGTTACTGGGAAATCGATGAACTCCAATATTTTACAAGTTACATGCATAACAATGCGGCATTTTCTCAGTATAAAATTAAAAAGTGCAATACTCCAAGAGATTCCCATATGTTTTGACACTTTCTTTGAGGCGGCCCGGTACCAAAGACCAGACGCCACCTATCGGGATAAAATTGCGCTTTTCCTCCCCATTCGTCTGCCAAACAGATTGCGGACAAGAAAAAATACAGAGATCATACAATTCGCAGTTTTTCTGCCAGATGAATTGCGAACCAGACAACCTTTGAAACACTCAATGAGAGCCATTATAAGTACAATGAATATTGATTGCATTACCAATAAACCCTTGTTTTGTTTGTTAATCGATTAAACATATCTTTTGTGTTGTTGTTTAATAAATGTGTTTTAAATCATCAAATCTTTTTTTTTTATTTCCCTCTTAAATATTAATAATAAGTTCAAAAACCCTGCTAGCCAAATTTTTCGATAAATCCCATCACTAGCGACTATCGTGGAATGTCGATACTTTCCCATCACTAATTGACGCGACGTCAGATTGACAATTTAGCCAACATTAAGATTATAATACTATCAATCAAAACCGTGTGGTTGGCAATGATCTGCGTAGCTAACTCGAGCTCGGACCAATGTATGGAGTGCGGTCTCTTAAACGTAGTGATTATATTCTCTTTGATTTCCCGTTTCGATCAGACGTTTTGGGAAATGTTTGTCTTTATTTCTACTGTTTGTTTGGTTTTCATGACAAAATAAACCTGTACCTATTGCTTAAATGTGAATAATTCAAGGTATCCAAATGATGGGTACCAATGGTAACGGACGTCGTGGAGGTGCAAAACTGTCCGACGTTCGCCGCCCCATGGAGGAAGGCGATTGTGTGAACGATATGGAGAGCCCTGAATTGGATTTCGTGTACGACGACTGCGACAGTCAGACCAACGAGATAGCAGAGCTCTACAGCTACACCGAACATCCTGAGTTTCAGTTAAATGTGAAAGCTTTCGAGGATATCATGGAAGAGTTCGATTACCCCCCAAGCTGGCAGAGATTGAACAACACACAAAAACGAACAGTAATTCTAAAGTTATTAGAACATTTAGATGTAGCTGTCACTGAGATACGTATGCGTGCGACGCGGTGTATATTTTACTTGGCTCAAGGTTGCTGGGCTGAGGTACAGTCGGATGCAGAGCAAGCTCACTGGGCTCGCGTCAACGTTATGACCCTTTATGAAATGGGGACGTTCACAGCCTTCGTGGAATTACTAAATCTCGAAATAGTGAGAAGTAGCACAGCTATTGCATCGAGGAAGTTAGCCGAATCTCTTGCAGACTCTACTAATCTTCGTGTTATTTTGTCAGTCCTCTATTTGATAACAGAATACATGAGAACTGAAAAAGATAATCCAGAATCTGAATATGCTCATTTGGTACAAAATTTTAAAGAGGAATTAGGACAGCCATTCGGAGATGAATTATTACCCGTCAAATTGTTGAGTATGGTCACACATTTATGTGCTGGTACGGCCCCACATTTTCCTATGAAGAAGGTATTGTTACTTTTGTGGAAAGTCTTACTTGTGTATCTGGGAGGTACCAAAGAATTAAAAGAAAGGAAAGCAAGGTTAAGAGAGAAATACGGGTTGCCCAGTGTGACAGAGGATACTCTTGAAATTATAAAAGGTATGCGGGCCAGTTCACCACCTCCTAGTGCTGCAGACATGTTGGAAAATCAAAATCCAGGGCAGAGGAAGGTCACCCTCAAGGAAAATGAACGTGCATTAAGAAGACAGACATTCATGAAACAAACTTCCTTAGATGAGTCAGACGAGCAATTATTTGTCGACAAAGACGAAACTGGTAATGGATCTGAAGATTCTATGGAATTCCAATCGATACAAAGTGACGGAACAAGAGGTGATAATAACCAACAATGTCCATACTATATGTATTTCAAACAGTTTGACAGTCCGCCTCCTCCTCCACCATTACCACGAAGTCTCCCTTGGCAGTCGAAAGTACGTCAGAAAGATATAGACATGTTTTTGGATAATGTACGTATTAAATTTGTTGGTTACTCTTTGCCAGGAGATAGACAAACCATAGCTGGCCTGCCTCAGCCTATACACGAAGGCATGGAAATACTCAAAAAGCACATGTACACTAGTCTATCAGAAATACAAATAGAAAGAGAGATTGAAATTGCACGGAGTCCTCTAACAAAAGGTGAAAAAGAAGTTGAAGAAACTGAAGCAGAAATCTTATATAGGGCTATGGTGCCCAATCTTCCACAGTATATGATAGCTCTGTTGAAGATCCTTTTGGCAGCGGCTCCCACATCCACGGCTAAAACATATTCCATAAACATAATGGCAGATCTCTTACCGGAGGAAATGCCAATGACAGTCCTTAAATCTTTAAAACTTGGCATTGATGTGAACCGACATAAAGAAATAATTGTAAAAGCAGTCACTGCTATCCTACTGCTGCTATTGAAACATTTTAAACTTAATCACGTTTATCAGTTTGAATTTATGTCACAACATTTGGTGTATGCGAATTGCATGCCACTAGTCCTGAAATTTTTCAATCAAAATATTTTGTCTTATGTTGGAGCAAAAAATTCCATACCCATATTTGACTTCCCGGCTTGTGTAATCGGAGAACAGCCAGAGCTGACTAAAGAATGTCTGGATATTGGTGACTCATCAGTTCCATACTCATGGAGAAATGTTTTCTCATGTATAAACTTGCTGAGAATATTGAACAAATTAACGAAATGGAAGAATGCACGGATCATGATGCTTGTAGTTTTTAAAAGTGCACCTATTTTGAAACGCACACTCAAAGTGAGACATGCTCTTATGCAGTTTTATGTACTTAAACTTCTTAAAATGCAAACTAAGTATTTGGGACGACAGTGGAGAAAGACTAATATGAAGACAATAAGTGCTATTTACTCGAAGGTACGACACAGGTTGAATGACGATTGGGCATTTGGCAACGACATTGATGCCAGACCGTGGGATTTTCAAGATGAAGAAAGTGCATTGCGAGTTAGTGTGGATCGCTTCAACCTACGTAGATATGGCACAGGCGGTGAACACGAGTTGGACCTGTCTCCATATGAAACTGATATAAACAGTATTCTTGAAAGTAATATTGAACTTGATGATGAGTTCAAGGATAATTATGAGCTTTGGCTGGAACAAGAAGTATACAACAATGAAATCAACTGGGACATATTATTGACAGCATGAAAAATTCATGTTATTTTTTATTTACAAATTTTGCTATGTAACTATGTATGAAGTACATAGGTAATACAATATAGCTGTCTTTAAATAAAATTAAAAGTAAACAAAATTGTATGTTATCAAGTATGTACCTATAAATTATAATAATATTCTCTTGTACAGTTTTATGTGTATTGGGATAGATGGTTTACCCACCTACCGTATTTATAGACTTTTTCATTTTATACTTTGTAACTTGTCATAGATTTTTTATAAAAACTGAAAAACCAAATTATGTTTAAAATTATTTATTTAAAAAATTTAAATGTAGCATGCTTGTATGAAATTTCAGTAGCATATAGTACCTACCTACATTGACTTGATACAACTTGTGGTAGTACATTTTAAAACTACACTATGAATTTTGTTTTAAATTGATAAATACTCTAAATTGGATTAAATTGTCTAAAATCAATTGCAATTTTCAGTAACATTAGCTTGTGTAGTAATTATGTTTGCAATACTGTATCTGTGTTTTCTCAAAAAGCTTTTTGTAGTTACATAAATTATATTAAATGAAACCTATTGAGATCTTTCGTGTTTTATTGCTAATTTATTTTCCTATTATTTTATGTAGTAGGTAGTATTTAAATTACATAATTAAATAAAATAAGTTTTCATAGCCAAATTCAAGCTCACAAAAAATATTTTTTTTTGTGTATTTCTATATGAAAAAATATGCTGCTGTATGTGTAAAAGTCTCCACAGCGTATCCTCACATATCTCCTAAACGCAAGATCGACAAAATCTGATTCTTGGTGACAAATTCCGACAAACTAACGGCTACACACTGGAGTTATCAGATTTTCGCTATGACCTTCCTTTCTCAAGATCCAGGTAGAAAAGTCTCCACAGCGTATCCTCACATATCTCCTAAACGCAAGATCGACAAAATCTGGTTCTTGGTGACAAAATCCGACAAACTACCGGCTACACATACGAGTAATCAGATTTTCGCTACGACCTTCCGTTTTCAAGATCTGTGTGGCCCAGCTGTAGAGACGTCTCTACAGCTGAGCCACACGTATCTCCTAAACGCAAGACCGACAAACTCTGGTTTTTGGCGACAAAATCCGACAAATTACCGGCTACACATACGAGTAATCAGATTTTCGCTACGACCTTCCGTTTTCGAGATCTGTGTGGCCCAGCTGTAGAGACGTCTCTACAGCTGAGCCACACGTATCTCCTAAACGCAAGACCGACAAATTCTGGTTTTTTGCGACAAATTCCGACAAATTATCGACTTCATCATGGCATAGTCAAAAAGTCAAATTTCCAACTTTTTTTTTGTGGCCCAGCTGTAGTCCGGCACGTTACACTACATGCACAACGAGTACCGACAGCAATTCTGTAAGTTGTAAAATCCATAATTGCCAAAAGTGGCCACTTTGAGCTAAAATGGATTTTAAAACTTACAGAAAGAATCAAAACTGTTGAAGAGTTATTTAAAAAATATTAGAGACAATTTAAGAGATTATTACTTAAGCTTTTTTTAAATATTGACTTGGTTTACGAGTAATAAAAATAAATGTAGTGGCGGCGCCACTTTCACTACCACCTCGCCTTAAGGCGATTCCCTGGCCGAAAGTAGCCCCCTCAGTGGTGTTTATTTTAGTAGTTTAGTAAGTAAGTTATTGATAGAAAAGAATTTTAATAAAACTTCTTGTGGAATTATATGGGCTCATAGTCTAGTATGGCGAGGAGCTCGGTGGCGCAGTGGTTTAGCGCCTGGCCCAACGGAGGTTAAGCAACATTCGCAAGGGTCGGTCATGGGATGGGTGACCAAAAATTTATTATCTCGAGCTCCTCCGTACTTCGGAAGGCACGTTAAGCCGTTGGTCCCGGCTGCATTTGCAGTCGTTAACAATCCGCATTGGGCCCGCGTGGTGGGTTATGGCCCGTCCTCCTTACCACCCATAAGGAAGGCCTGTGCCCCAGCAGTGGGGACATTAAAAATGGCTGATGGACAGTCTAGTATTTTTAGAAGGTAGGTATCACTCTACATTCCCTCGCAGTCATTCGTAGAAGTAGATAGCAAAAATGTGTCAAAAACGGCCACTTTTAGTAGTTTTGCTATCTACTTCTAGCAGTTACTGCGAGGGAATGTAATGATACCATTTAAAAATACTAGACTATGGGCACAGAATAGATATTTTCACCTCTCCAGCACGAAAAGGGTGATTTTGGCGCGTAAAAACTCGCAGCAAAATCGATTTTTGCTGCGAGCGTGAGACAAAGTGCTTTTTTAATTTCTAACACCACTTTTAAAATAATAAAGGAAAAACAAATAAAGTGACAAGGATGACACTTGTAAAATTGATATGTGAGAAAAGGATAGATAGAGTGCTTTATGGTGTCATACACGGATTAAAAAGTAAAAAAATAAAATACACGGATATACCAAGGAGTTTTAAATAGGATAGGATTGTTAAAAAAGAAGGTTGATAATTCGAAATAAAGAGTATGAAGGTAATGAGGTCACATGTATGAAACAAATATGAAATAAGAAAAATTAATGAAATTTACTAACAAATTACATGTTTTATGATTATAAATAAATAAATAAGACGGAATATTAATGAATAAGAGAAAAACACAACGTAATGTAATCAAAACGACGGGAATTACTGACTCTATGAATAAAATTTTTCAGCATAGGTTTGATTGAATTATTTTTGGGATAAATTACAAAAATGAATGTGTCCAACGATCAAGATAGTTTCCTAACTCCAAAAGAGTTAAGTGAACAAGTTTTCTAATGCTGAATTAAGCTTTTTTACCAGGAAAGTCAAGTGAAAATTTTCTCGCTGGTCGAGGTGAAAAGTTGTATGTTTTACACGAGACCAAAATGTTGTTCTGCCTCGTGTCTTTAAATCACTCACTGTGCTCAGTAGTCTACATTAGAATCACTCGCTACGCTCGTGATTCAATTCTAGACTACTTCGCTAGTTCGTGATTTAAAGTCGCCACTCGCAGCACAATTTGATTTTGGTCACTTGTATAACAAATAACTAAAGTACTACCGTCTATGGACCCTAAAGATTCCACGAGCAGTTTTATCAAAATTGTGTATTAGAATTAAAATATTAAATAAAATTCACCGCGGCGCCACTTTCGGTCAGGAAAGCGCCTTAAATGGAAGAAGCGCGGATGTGAGTGAGAGAATAGTCTAATTGACCGAGCGAGCACGAGGTGCGAGCGAAGCGTCTCTGCTTCAGCTTGGGCAAAAATTCTTTCGTATGTCTGTATGTTCTCTTCTACAGGTCGCATTTCTCAACCGATTCTCGTGAAAATTTGTGAGCAGGGAGATATGTTAAAAAAACAGGTTTTTCCGGCTTTCCAGCGCTGTCTGTTCTCCTCTACAGGTCGCATTTCTCAAGCGATTCTCGTGAAATTTTGTGAGCAGGTTTGAAAATGATATAGAATTTTTTTGTCACGCCACTTTTTCGATTTTTTTCGAAATGGCGGAGATATGTAAAAAAAAACATATTGCAGTCCAGCTCTATGTAGGCTATGTATGGCTCTGTCTTTTCTCCTCTACAGGTCGCATCTCTTAACCGAATTTCGTGAAATTTTGTGGGCAGGTTCGAAAATCATAACGGGTGTAACAAGACCCTCAACGAAGCCGAAGTCCACGTATTCCGCCCATCATCAGGATCATTTTTGTCTTTTAGACTATACCTGGGAAACCAATACCTACAAAGTTATTGAAGGTCAAAGTCAAAAAAAAATTTTTTTTTTTTATGAAATCTTATTTTATTCGTTATTTCATAATTTTTGTCTACAGAAACATTATCAAAATTTTTAGTATTTCGTAACAAACAATGGCTTCAAAACGTCATCACTCAATGTATTTCATGAGCACGCACATAAACATTGCCTTTTAACTCGGCCGCATACAGCGGTGTAGCATTCACTCGCAGGCGCGGTCTTTTGTACGCGTTACATTGCGTGGTAATGTATGCAATGCTTTTTTAACACCAAAAATGAAAATCGTTTCCCAGCAATAATTTTAAACAGAAATGGTCCTGATGATGGGCAGAATACGTAGACCTCGGCTTCGTTGAGGGTCTTGTTACACCCGGTATAGATTTTTTCAAGTTGAGACAGTTTTTCTAAATTTTTCGTAACGGCGGAGATATGTAAGAAAAATGTATTTCAGTCCGGCTTTCTGATGCTGGATGTTCTCCTCTACAGGTCGCATTTCTCAACCGATTCTCGTGAAATTTTGTGAGCCGGTTCGAAAATAATATAGATTTTTTTTGTCACGCCAGTTTTTGGAAATTTTCCAAAATGACGGAGAAATGTTAAAAATACATATTTCAGTCCGGCTTTCCAGGGCTGTCTGTTTTCCTCTACATGTAGCATTTCTCAACCGATTCTCGTAAAATTTTGTAAGCAGGTTTGAAAATTGTATAGATTTCTTATGTCAAGCCAGTTTTTCATTTTTTTTTTCTAAATGGCGGAGATAATGTAAAAAAATCAAATTTCAGTCCGTATTTCCAGCGCTGGCTGTTCACCTCTACAGGTCACATTTCTCAACCGATCTCGGTGAAATTTTGTGAGCAGGTTCGATAAACATATAAAAAAAATTGTCGAGACAGTTTTTCGAAATTTGTGAAAATGACGGAGATATGTAAAAAAACATATTTCATTCCAGCTTTCCGGCTGTTTGATTTCCTCTACAAGTCGCATTTCTCAACAGATTCTGGTGAAATTTTGTGAGTAGGTTCGATAATTATATATAACTGTTGAGTCAAGCCAATTTTTCCAAATTTATATAAAAATACTCACCCATTTTGAAAAATGATCAAAATTAGAAGCACCTTCTAGCTGCAATACTCATTTACCTACTGTGTGCTTTGAAAACTTCATGGCGACATTTTATTTTATTTTTTCGCGAGGTCTACAGCTCACGGAGCCACTAGTTTATTAGCGCCTAAAAATTTAATGGGTAGGTAGCAATATGGTTTGTTCTCACACGTCACACGTCTACGAGATGACATCCAAACATTTGTAATACTACAATGGATCTTTTTACCGAACGGTGGGGTGCGAGCGCAGTGGGTGGTGGATACGAGCTTTAAGGGGCGTAGAAACATTTTAAGTCCGCTACTGGTTACAAAGATATATAGTCAGGTGGGGTAAGTGAAACACCCAACCATATCTAAGAAACTATCGTAGTTTATTCTCATAGCGATGTGTCGATAAATCAGGAATGACGAATTACTTCCCTTAATACAACACAGATATCGCTGCGATCATTAACCTAGCTAGTAAACCAAAAAGAAATTCATTAGATGTCAAAACGCAAAACACGATGTTTTTTTGATAAATCTTTAAAACTGGACCCTATTTTATGAGAATTTGATACATTTTGGATATTAACGGTTAAACATGATCCTTTTGTCCTGTTTTTAATTAAATGGACACAATATTTAAAGCTATTTTGGCCACTGTTTCACTTCCCCCTTGTCAGGGGTAAGTGAAACACTTCTTAGCTTTTATATTCTTTTCGTGATTTTGTTGCTTAATGCAAGTCTTTAGATATTTATATTCATACCGTTAAAGGCTGATTTAATTAGGAGTACATTGCCTATACAGCTACTTTAATTGCGAGTTTTATAGCTTTACACACCTTGTTAAATAAAAATAAAGTATGTTTCACTTACCCCACCTGACTATACTTATTTCCCATATTTATTTCTATTTGAGTGAGCTAAAGTTCTTAGGATGTGCATGGAAAAAGGGCAGCTGTATTTTATAAGTACAGTTTTCTTGTTTCAGCCGCTCTAGATAAATCTTTTGATAGCGAATTGATTACAAAGATTTGCAAATTTAATTACTTATGTCTAATTCCTATATTTTTCGTTTTATAACTGGAGTGGAGATACTTAGGTACGTTTTTTTTTGGATATAGGTAGGTACCTACCTAAGTTGTACGAGAACAGTTACCTTCACGACACAATCTCTAAAGAATTTTCCGCTTCGTAATCCGAGTAAACACTCCGTTCAACTTATGCACACGATTCGAATAAGTTGTTCATTTCTCGTCTACTTTCCTTCCGTGACATATCTAAAACACACAAATGGAAAAATTTATAAAATACTTACTGTTAATAACACATTTCGTCGATACATCCAAAATGTTTGAAAGTGATTTGAATATTAACGATATTTTACGTACGGATTTGATGCCTACTTCGTTTATGTTAACTGGAGATATACGCGAGTTTAAAACAAGTGAAAATCCTGCGAGTAGAATCAATGAAGATGGAATGGAGTTGACCAGTGCTGAAGAAAATTTTAAGCAAAAATCCATTGCGAATGGATCAATTGACGCAGCTTTATCTACATTGAGTTTCCATAGGTAAGATAAATTCAAGTATTTAGCAAAACCTACTTATTTACGGCGATTTTCATGCGGATTACTTATAAGATGCCAAGGTTAGAGATTCGCTACGCGACTTGCGTGATCAAGACTCTTGGTAGTCACCACGCAAAGTCGCGTCCAAGACACCTGCCTAGAGGCACCGCTTCCAATGTGGCCAACTGCGATAGTATCTATAGCAGGGGTATAGTATAGTAGTACGGGGTATAGGGGGATAGTAGTAGCAGGGGTGGCCAAACCAAGACATAATTTATGAGGTCTACTTTTGTTTAAAAAATATTTCTTGCGATCGACTGCAAGGTAGAGTTAGTTGTATGATATTATATTTTATTTTTTTTATATTTTCTATTCAGGGGGGCTACTCAAATGGCCACTTTTCTATTCGTTCGCTAACTTAAAAATTAAAAATAAGCCGTCAACTCTAAAATTACCTGACGAAGGCTTGTCAATTCCATACAATACAACAATGTCTGTGATTTACATAAACTTGCGATGTATGACTTGATCGTCTAATTGCTTATTTTTAAGCTTTAAGTTAGCGAACGAATAGAAAAGTGGCCACTTGAGTAGGGGGGAAGTTTATTTTACTCCCGCGACCTACCTAAATCGCCTTCCCGGTCGACCTCTATGTCTTGGCCATCTAGGATCAAATCAGCCCCCCTACTGAAATGGCCAACATTCTATTCGTTTGAACGCTACGCTTACTATTAAAACTTTAAAATAAGCAGTTAACTATAAAATTACGTGCCGTAAGCTTGTCAATTCCATAGAATACATCAAAGTCTGTGATTTACATAAGTTTGCGACATGTGATTTAATATCTATTGCTCATATTTTAACTTTAAAAGTAAGCTTAGCGTTCCAACGAATAGAAAGTTGGCCATTTCAGTAGGGGGGCTGATCGGTAGGTAGGTACTGCGAGTAGCTTGGCTTTTGTAGGCCCTGCTCTTCGTAGTGTGGCCTAAATTGACCCCGTATTGTTTTTTTTAGACAAATGATGAATGAATATCATTGCCGGAATTACGTCGCAGAACAAATATTGGAGGAAATGGGTAAGAATGGTCTCCAAAATCGGATCGGAACTCTCGAGCCAAGCTTACCGAAAGTCCTATCCAGGCGGTCGCAGGATATCAGGAACAACGGTCTGTATGACGTAGGCTCTGCAAACTATCAGGAGTGGTTAAATAAGTAAGTTAGTTTTAGGGTATTGGTGAAATGTGGTTGTTTTCAGTGGCGGCGCTAGGCGTCAGCGATCGCCTACGACGGCCTCGCGCCTCCTGAGGGGGCCTCGAAAAAAAGTTTTACAAGTTATTTAATTTAGTTTATAATTCGGCTCATGTATTTAACCACAGACATATGTCTGTGTATTTAACGTTTTCTTTTTGACTGGGAAATAAAAGAGGCCTCGCAAACCTGATGTCGCCGACGATTACGTCAACGTGTGGTCGAGCGCCGCCACTGGTAGTTTTACAAGAATAATATTATCTCTTTGTCAAATCAAAGGTTTCTTGCCGTTGCTGAGCAAGGGTAGGGTTTCCTAGGATGACGGTGCCGTCATTTTACGGCCGTAATATAGCGGCGTTGAATGTTTTCTATGTAAACAATATGGCGACACCGTAACGTCAAAAACTGCGCCGTATTGTTTACATAGACAACGTTCTATCTACGTCGCTAAATGACGGCCGTAATATGACGGCACCATCATTCTAGGAAACCCTAGCTTTAGTTAATAAGAAAAGTCTTTTACGGAATATTAACTACGTAAACTCATTAAATAAATAAAAATATTATTATTACTTCTTAATAATTAATACAAGAACTTCAATCTTTCCTATGTACTTAACCTTTTCTAAAGTTTACTTGCATATTACTCAGAATCGCAGCAATGAACGCCAATTACCGTCAGTTCCATTCATCGCCGCGAGACCCAAACTCTTCGCTCCTGGGTAATGACACCAGCCAGCAGCCACGAGACAGGTACGAGGTGCACGAACCGGGAGAGGCGACGGCTTTCGGTGAACAGGACGCTTACCCCGACGTGTCCAAGTACAGTAAGTTTAACTTAAAAGTTTACCTTGATACCTTAACAAGAAGACGTAGGTAGGTAAAACAGAATTCAAAATCCTGAAATGGACGGTAAAAATATTTCTCATTTCTTAACTCGGAAAGTGATGTTTAAGTATAAACTGAGCAGCGGCAGCAGAGCAGGTAGAAACTCTGCTGTTTACCCTAGGGAGGAAGATATGTAATTAAAAAATATAACATTTGGTTTACGAAATTAAATGTAAAGTCTTAACATGGGTGAAAATCATCACTTCCATACATAAAAACTACTTATAGCCGTGCTCGCCGAGTTTGGGCGTCTAAATATCTCGTATAGGAATTGCTTCCTTTCGACCCTTGTACATAAAAGGTGGTACCAAATGATGACCACCTTATACAATCTAAGGTACAATTAAAACTGATAGAATTCAATGTATTAGATTAACATCATCAGCGGCTTATCAAAGATTGTCTGGTTTATTTTCGAATTCAAATCTACCTTTCTCTAAAAGCTATAGTCAAGATATAATATCAAAACCTAGGTTAAGTATAAATTTATCCGAGTTGCAGAAATATTAAATTTTTCTCTTCAAGTAGTGCTTTAAATTCTATAAATTAGAAAAATAATACCGTCGCAAGATTTTTTATCAACATGATAAGATTACAATTCCCATCGTTTATTGTACGGTATAGCGATAGCTTTGCCCACGGACGTATATAAGGGGGGGGGGGGGTTTTGGGGGTCCGGACCCTCCCCATTCATATCCATCTTACTTGTCCAACAGAAAAAAATTACATGCACCGCGCCGATTGTAGAAAACGATAGATGCTTAGTCCGTCGCAGGGTGTATCTCGAGATATTATACGACACTCAAAGCGGAGAAAATTGTTGGTAATTTTAACTTCTTTAAAAGTGTTATAGACAACTTTGCCGTAGAATGCATTTTTTTGAAGTTGTTACACAAAAACTGAAATAAGTTGCGGTTTTTCGATCACTACGAAGTTAGCACAGGTCTTTCAGGGTTTCAGGTCAAGCAGGGGCGACCGCCCGGGGCTCCCTTTTATATCCCCAGCCGCACACCTCTACAGTTTACCTTTATACAGCCCTATAATTACTATCATAAATTCCCTATTAACGACAAAATCGTTATGGTGGCAAAACATGATCAGAACAACTTGGCAAGATCTCGTCGAAACTTCATCGCTCGCTACCATGTGCCATTTAAGATTTGGCCATTGTAAAATCCAGGAGCGGCCCTAGGGCGGTGCAAGCGGTGCGACTGCACTGGGCGCCCTCGTGTGTGGGGCGGTAACAACGCCCGACCACCGGTCGACTATCAATCGTATTGTTGCCTGGTGACGAGCGACGACGCGACGAATGAAACTAACCAAAAATCGCACTGCGCGGCCATTTTCAGTGTAAACAAGCGTATTTTTTGAGTAACAGGCAAAATTAAAAATCTTGGAATCGCAGATAGGGGGCGCCTCGTAGAAATGTCGCCCAGGACACTGGTAGTGCTAAAACCGGCACTGACAGGCAATGTTTAATTTGTAAATGATAGATTAATTGGCGTTAGAGCACTGTTTTTTTTGCGTTGAGGACCCCCCCCTTGTCAAAGCTATAGCTACGTCCGTGGCTTTGCCATAAACTTTTAAACTTTTACGTTGCATTTTATTACATTAAAATCACAGGTAGGTATTAAACTAAAACACAGGTGTTTAAACACCTACCTTTTCCCGACATTTCGTCCGTTAAGTTTTTAAACACCTAAGTTTTAGCTTTCCCATTTTTTAGGCGGAGGCTACGAGTACTCGATGCCGCCTCCCCCGCCACCTCTGTACCACCCCCCAATCTCCCAAGAACACGAGGAGTACACAGTAGAGAAGGACTCGCACGGTCTCGGCGTTTCCGAGTTGTTCGACATATCCCTCACTGGGATAGCGTTCCTGTCTTTCGGGATGTTCATCCTGCAAGTCCTCATGTGCATCACTATGGTGAGACTAGTAACGACTTCTAAGGCTTAATCAAATTGCAGACATTATAGGGTAAAATATTAAAAAGATCTAAGAACTGGTATCCTTACTATTATCCTTCCTTACTTATTTAATATTATAAATGCGAAAGTTCGGTTGTTTGTTACGCCTTCATTTTGCATACATGTTCTCAGGGATACATACAGAGAAGGACATAGGGTACTTTTCGTCCAGATCAAAGTACTTTTCCCGAGGAATAGCAAAAAAAAAAACTTTCCACGTACACGAAGTAACGGGCGGTCGCTAGTCCTAATTATCCTAACTAATATTATAAATGCAAAAGTCTGTTTGTTTGTTTATTTGTTTGTTACACCTTCACGTCTTAACTACTGTACTTTCCGATTATCATGAAATTTTGCATACACGTTGTCAGGGGTACAGAAAAAGACAAAGAAAAAATAAACTGTTCCCTAGTCGTTTTTTTCTAGTATTTTTATTTTTATACTTATGTCATTTACCTTAGTCTTATTTCTGTCAGCACCCACAGCAACCCCAGGTCATGCAAATGGTGGACAACACTGGCGACACAATGAACCTCGACGACGTATTCAGATTCAAGCGAGACGCCGACTTCAAAACAGTTCCTAAGCGAAGTTCTCTATCTACGATGAACACGGTCGCTCGCTACGCTCTCATCGCTTTGAAGCCGAAGTCCACGCAATGCCTGTACCGAGTTTTGTGCCTCGGCAACAAGCAGGCTAGAGCTTTTATTGGCAGCGCGCGTTTTTGGCTACCAGTTTGGCAGTAAGTTTATCATTATACAAAGTGTTACAAAAACCCCCTATTGCCGAATATGGTAGATAGAGACCATCAAACTGAACAACTTTTACTATAAGTAGTGTAGAAAATGAAGCGAGCTTTTGTATAGAGACCCCAGCATTAAATCCTCAGTCGATGAAACTTTGCAGGGATGTAATATAGTATGAACCAAAACCTATGTACAAATATCCCAAAAAAACGATTTGGATAATTAAAAAAATATGTTTCATTTATGATACTGTATTCATACTGTACTGTTTATCACTGTTTATCATACTGTAAAGTTTCGTCTACTGAGTTTAAAAAATTCACAGATCTTACAGTCCCCGCAAGAATCGGAGCATTGAAAATGAACACAAAAATTTAACCAAAATCAAATGAAATGCAAAGTCCTATTATATTTTTAAAGTTACCTAGGTAGTACCTATTTATTTTTACGATTGTGACACGAGGCGAAGCCTCGACGCGGCCGAATTAAATTTAACCATTTTCAAAATTCCAACGAATGCACTTCTCGTCCGCTTCTGCATCTTTTAACACTATTACCATGACGATCGGTCAATAATCATAGAAGCTACATCACTTTTTACCTATATGTACGGAAACAGCCGTTTTTCTACAATTCCAAATCTAAAGGGACCACCTACAGGTCACAATTATAAACCGATTTTCAAAATTGTTTCGCCATTTGATAGTTAAACTAATACCCTAGGACCTTTTTTTAGTCGGTTTTTTTTCCGAAAAATTTACAATTTAGTAAACAAACATTCCCAAAAAACCCGGAATTTTTTGAATTTCGCAAAATTCCAAAAAAAGTTACCAGTAGATTTTTAAAATTCAAACGTTCACATGTGTCTCGATAAACTTCTCAACTTTTGGTACTATTTTTATTTCGATCCTCCCAAAATCCTCGGAGATATGGCCAAAAATACGTCTCAGGCGATTTGCATCTGATAACCATTTTCAATGGTAAAAATCTAATATCTTTGCTACTGAGGATTTACTGTGGGGGTCCACTACCTTCCTTTCCTACACTACTAAGAGACCAACTCTGAAATCGCGAAAAAAAATTAGCTGTTTCACAAATACAAATGAATATCAAAATGTACGTAACAGTAGATTTTTTTGCGATTTCAGAGTTTGTCTCATAGTAAAAGTTGTTCATTTTGATGGTCCCTATTTAGCATATTCGACATTAGGTTGTTTTGTAACACTTTGTATACAATCTAAGTTTTAAAGATTTTCAATAGCCAACTCTTCTTAGCGCTTTCAGAGGTTTTCAGCCTATTTTGTGAAAAACAATCCTTTTTCAGAAATTTTGTGAAAAACAATCCTTTTTCAGAGAAATTATGGGTTTTCATTCAAAAATTCGGAGAGTAACAGTTACAAATAATAAAAGGCTTTATTATATTTGGAAATTTCTCTGACGTCTGCAATTTTCTTGGTTTTTTGTATCTATTGCGTGTTGAAGAAAAGGCTTCTAAATCGATACCTTATTCGCAAAAGGAATAACTCCTTTACTTCATAAGTGGAGTTATTCGTTTTATGAATCAAGGTATCGAAATACATTTCAAGTTTACTAATCTCGACTCGACTTAAAATCCGTGTTTTTGCATGAAAGAAGGTAGTATATTTAAAGGGTGATTTTACAGAAACGTCCGATCCATGCATGTGCTGTGTTTTTGGTATAAATTCTGGCTATACTGTGCTATAATGTTTCTCTTCATTTTTTTTTTAACATTTTTACATTGCATTTCGGCTTGGAGGTGCCCACTGCGACTCTATCTACCCACTCCCAAGAATAACAAAATATAAAGAAGATAAAAATTAAGCTACGAGCACGATTAATACGATATTGCTACGATAAATAATCGTACTGTTAAAAAAATGCTAACATTTCGTTAACTGAAGACAATCATGTTTGCAAATGACAGCACTTAAACCCTTCGTTGCCCGTGACACTACTACGTGGCACTTTCAGTAGTGTCATGGGTAATTTTTCTTTCCCGTGACTCTGTCGGTAGTGCCATGGGTAAAACTATATCTCCCATGACTCTACTCGAAACCAGTTGTGTCACAGAAAATTTGATTTCCGGCGGCACTATCGTATACTCTTTGATATACTGGACACCATCTACCTATCATAGCCCATGTATCTGATATGTCTCAATGACCATCAACCATTTTTGAGGTCGCCGATGATGGGGCACAGACCTTCCTTATGGCTGGATAAGGAGGATGGGCCATAACCCACCACGCGGGTCTAATGCGGATTGGTGGGTGTTAACGACTGCAAATGCAGCCGGGATCAACGGCTTAACGTGCTTTCCGAAGCTTGAGATAATAAATTTTTGGTCACCCATCACATGACCAACCCTTGCGAAACTTGCTTAACCTCCGCAATCGCTGGGCCAGGCACTAAACCACTGCGCCACCGAGCTCCTCATGTCTGAATAATCACCCTAAAAATGAAAAAATCAAATATGAATGAGATAACTTCGTCGTATGATTTTCCACTATGTGGTGTTGCCCACAGTGCTGGAGTGGCGTGGGCACGCGGCGGCGCGTTGGGTGCCCTGAAAGCTGCTGCGTTGGGCCTGGGAGGTGCCCACTGCGACTCTATCTACCCACCAGCCCAGTGTCAAGAGTAATTACCTACTCTTGACACTGGGCCTTAAATATAAAGCCTGGAAAAGTAAAAACTAAGCCACGTTTGCTTCGATTTTATGTTTCACAATTGATTTTTGTTTTGTATCTCAACCACAGAATACATAGTATAAGGTTTTAACTATTCATCTTTCCCTAACAATTTATTCTATGAAGGTGGATACCCCACCGAAAGTGGCACCCTCAGAAGTTTTTATTTAACAAGTTGTTAATAAAAAAAGGTATTTTTAGAAGATATCAATACATTTCCCTCATTCATTCATATGTGTCAAAATGGCCACTTTTAGAGGTTTTGCTATGAAATCTGATTCTAGCAATGAATACGAGAGAATGTAATGATAAAGTATAAAAATCCTAGACTATGGGCCTTAAAAATCCACGTAAAGGTTTATTAAAATTGTGTAAATATTAGAATTACAACAATAAATTAAATTCACCACGGTCGGTCAGGGTACCCGACCGGTACAGCCAAGAAAAAATTAAAACGTAGGTAGGTAAGACGCGATGAAATTATTTTAAATAAATATTTCAATTTTCTATTGTCTGTTTTGTATTATTTGTTATACTTATCGCTAACGATTATTTTTGAGAAAAATTGACACTTAAAAACTTTGGATAGGTCCTTTAATAAGTGTTAACAAAATAGTTTCTCAGAATAAACAGTAAACCATGATTTACATAAAGAAGTTGAAACTAAAGTTGAAAATGGTTTTATGTTTCATAAGTACTTACCTACCTACTTGATTTAGTTCACTAACTTGGTAGATATCTGAGTAAAGGTAAAAAAAACTAGATCTAGTGAGATACAAATGTATTTAATAAATGATAAATCGTAGGTGGGCTTTTTGGGCGGATCCGCCGCTGATGATGGGCGGTACGCTATTGAACGCCCGCCCATCGAAGTAAAAGTCAATGTCACTGTAATATTTTAATGATGTTATAATAACGTAAAACGCAAAATATTGAATTATGTACTGTCTTAATCAAAATAAATTATGATGTTATGATTTATTGATTTACCTAACCTAATATAACCATCGTATTCTAAAGAGCCCCTTTTATGCACCTATGTGGTTTTTATATGTTTTTACCATCGCCACTCTAAAAAGTGCGTTTAATTCAACGATAAGAGTGAATAATAAGCGATTTTATTCACCGAGTGAATAAAAATAATTTGAATTTGGAACAAGCGTGCATCATGAATTCGTACAAAAAAGTTCCAATACCTACTGGCCGCTATGGAGCTATTCCATAGTTACACAATAAAATTAAACGAAAAAAAAATATCCCGCCAAATTTAATTAGGTTCTTTTTTGTGTCAATTTAATTAGGTTCTTTTTAGTGTCTTATCTTTGGGTGCTTTTCTATGTATTAGAGGGAGATTGAATGTTCAGTCTTCATTCTATCAGTCTGGTACGATATTTAGTCTGCAAAAATTCAAAGTCTATACAGACTGATAAAATGGATTGATGCCAGACTGATGTCTGATCATGACTGTAATCTCTCTCTTAGCGTGGTTGTTTTATGTCATTTGAAAACTTCTAATATCACGCATGGGTCGGTCATGGGATGGGTGACCAAAACTGTATTATGTCGAGCTCCTCAGTGCCTCGGAAGGCACGTTAAGCCGTTAGTCCCGGCTGCATTTGCAATCGTTAACACCCATCAATCCGCATTGGGCCCGCGTGGTGGTTTATGGCCCATCCTCCCACTCATAAGGAAGGCCTGTGCCCCAGCAGCGGGGACATTAAAAATGGCTGATGGTCAACTATAAATACTAAGTATAAAGTACTGCTAGAGGTACCTATTTGTTTTCTCGCAGTCAATGGTAAAAAGTAGAGTACACAACTCGTGAAAAAAAATTTCATCTCGGTCCTTTGTATCCCTCGCTTCGCTCAGGATTCTACTTTTGAATCCCTCGCTACGCTCGGGATTCAATTCTAGAATCCTTCGCTACTCTCGGGATCCAACTTAGTCCCTCGAACTAAATTCCCTTTTTATTCACTTGTTGTATAATCTACTATTTTTCAATGTTTTTCAGCAAATCATGCCTCAAAATGTACACCTAAAATAAATTCAAAGTGAATGGTTAGAAACCAATCCGCTTTGCGTGGTGGGTTATTTAATTACCCATGCTCCTTATCCAGTACCCATATTGGGCTGGTTTAAAAAATTCTTCCTAGGTCCATTGTGGATCTGGCCAATGGATCTACTGAGAATGAAGGGGATTATAAGTGACTGGACCCAGTAACTCGGAATTTCGGACCCGTAGGGTACATGCCTTGTGGCCTGTGCCCCAGCAGTGGGGACATTAAATAAAAAGCTTTTAAAAAAAGTAAAACCTCCTTCAAAAACCTTAATAAACAGCTCTATAAAAAGCAAGAAATAATGTTCAAATCGATTAATTAAAACACGTCTATTGAAGTTAATAGAATAAACTTTAACGTCTATTGAAGTCGGGTGGGACTCGATTTCAATAGACGTGTTTTAATTAATCGATTTGAACATTATTTCTTGCTTTTTATAGAGCTTATTTTGAAGGTTTTTGAAGGAGGTTTTACTTTTTTTTTACTTTTTTATTTTAAACTTTTTTGTGGTAGGTATGTAAGTGATGATTTTATAAAATGAAACATTAAAATGTTTCACATTTTTCAATGGTTTACCCCAAATAACTCAATTTCCATAGGAGTTCCGTTGGGCCTTCGCAGTTCAACTCTATAGTCCAGAACGTCCTTGATAATAGATAGGTACTTAACTTGTTTTTGATTGTCATAAACCTACCAATATTTCAATCACTGTACAGTTTCTATTTGATTTTGAGGAGATCCCTCGTGTATCTTGAAAATCCAGAGTCCAATACCAATGAAATTAATATAGTTTCATCCTTAAGGTATCTTCTTTCAAAAAAAATAATAATCATCTGAATCGGTTCATAAACAAAAAAGTAATGGTTGAAAATCCGTCTGTTTTCCTATAAAACGGTAACGAAAGCGACAGTATTTTCAAGATTACTTGAAAACTACTGAAACGATTTCAAAATTTAAAAAAATGGGACCAATTTTGGAACAAACCTTATGTTATAACGTTTGAATCATTTCAATCGGTTCAGCCGTCTTCGAGTAATCGCTGTACATACATATAAAAAAAATATACGCGACGAATAGATAACCTCCTCCTTTTCAAATTTTTGAAGTCGGTTAAAAATTACAGATGTCTATCGAGTGGTTACGAACGCTCCTGTGTTCTATGGATATTGGACAAGTAAAAGTAAAAATTCTAAGGTGGATAATATTTTATTGCACATTATTATCGGTGAATTAACTAATTATGGACGATATGTAATTATTTATGTACATTTAACAAAAAAACGTATTTTATTTACATTAATTAGTATCTAAAGCTATTAAAATCCTAATAATTCGTAAATTATACTATGTTTGATACAAGTTTCTTCTTGATAAGACTACACTTAACTATTATAAGCATTCTTTCGCTATATTATTAATTGTATAATTATAAACAATATATTTTCCTTAGTTTCTATCATAGTTTATTAATATTTTAATGGAAGCCAAATTAAATATTTGATAATAAACTGACATTTAGAACGCGCAACACTGTGTTTATTTTTCGCACTGTCATTAAAAAAGTTAACACATCCTATTGCAAGTAAGTACTGGGCACGTGTGATGAAATCATTATGTGGTCAATATTTTTACTGTGCTGACTTTAAAATATTCTGAATGAATTAGCGCTAGTTACGAAAATTACAATGTGTCAAAGTCATAGATAGTTATGTACTTAAGGTGGCACCCTGAGCGAAAGTGGCACCGCGGTGAATTTTATTTAATATTATAATTCTAATACACAATTTTAGTAATGTTTTACGTGGAATATTTTTAGGGCCCACATTATAGTATTTTTAGACGGTATCGTTACATTCCCTCGTAGTCACTGCTAGTAGTAGATAGCAAAACTGCTAAAAGTGGCCGTTTTTGACACATTTGCTATCTACTTCGACGAATGACTACGAGGACATGTAGTGATGATACCTTCTAAAAATACTAGACCATGGGCCCTAAAAACTCCGCGTAAAACATTATTCAGATTTATTTCTATTAATAACTTATTGAATAAAAACCTCTGAGGGCGCCACTTTCGGTCATATAACCGCCTTAACTAAGATTTTCCAACTGTTCTGTTATTCAAAAAAATCAGCCTGCAATCCGTCAAATTATGCCTGTTGAACAGAGGGCCTATTACAAAAAAGCATCGTGATAAGCGTACGTTTGTCCCACTTCGTGACATTATTAACCTATAGGTATAGTTCAAAATCAAGTAAATCGATCAAAGAACATCGTCCGACTATCGTTAATTCGTAATTCTTATTTGTAATAAGCCCTCTGTATCCGGTTGAGTTGGACTAACTTTTGAACAGTATTTCTATGAAATCATCTGTCAAGGTCTGTCTTAACGGCACAGTTAATAAATTAATAATAAAATTATTTAACAATGGTAAACGTAAAAGTTTGTTACTATAATATTTTGTACCTGGTTAAAATTTTATCTACATATTTTGTCATGGTCAAGTAAGTATACATAGACATACAGTAAATATTACCTATGTAAAAGACAAATAAAAAGCAAAGCGTTATTTCCATATTAATGGCTACCGGATATATCATTACCTAGAAAACGATTTTCTGAAATTTTTGAAAAAAGAATTGAGTAGGTACTTATTTGAAATATTGAAAACCTCAAATGGTACAAAAGTTACGGTCTACCAACGGTATTTCTCTGGCTGGATGTGGCAACTACATAGAACATACAGCTCTTCATCGCATCTAGATTATAGAGTTCATTCAATGTAACACGTTTCACGGCATATCGGAACTAAGAAAACGGAAGGGATGATTGATGAAAATTGCAATTATTGATTAAACAGTTTAAGAATTTATAAATCTTAAGTACGTAGTTATAGTTCGTTCAGTGTGGTGGCGTTGAAGGTAAAGACACTGGTGTGAAGACGCAGCTTAACGGAGCGTATCCGTACGGGTTCAAAAGTGAGTACGCTTGCGGGGCGTGTCCGAAGATTTGTCCCGGGAAAAGCCCTTGTCGCTGTGCTATCTTCAACCTGGACGTTAACTGCTTCTTCCACTTCGTGCGTCGGTTTTGAAACCACGTTTTTATCTGCACCTCCGTTAAGCCCAGTGCCTTCGATAGCTCCATTCTTTTTGACACGCTTAGGTACTTATCTAGTTTGAATTCGGCTTCAAGCCTCTCGAGCTGCTTCGCACTGTAAGCTTGCCGTGGTTTTCTCTCAGGCCCGACTCGTCGTGGTCTTCTATTACTTTTGTCATCTGAAAAAAGGATAAATGGTGAAAAATCGTAAAAAAACATTACCTACGTCATGTTCTTAGCACCTTGACATTTTTTGGCAAATTCTAAACAACGTGCACAGAGAAAGCAATAACTACGTAACAACGTGTAACAGAATTAATGGCTAAACAAGAATATGGTGATATGGACCATCAAACTGAACAAGTTTTACTACGAGGGCAACTCTGTAATCGCGAAAAAAAATCAGTTTCATACAAAAATCAATAAGGAAAATATGAAAATGCATGAAACAGCTGATTTTTTTCGCGATTTCAGAGTTGGTTCAATAGTAAAAGTTGTTAAGTTTGATGGTCTCTATCTACCATATTCAGGTTTAGCCAACGATCTCGGCTGAGATCGTATTGGATTTAGCCATAAATTTATTCTTATGGTTTAGCCATTAATTTTGTTATACATTATACAGTCAAGAAAAAAATGAGTAACACGATAACACAATTTTTTCATAGTTATAATATTTTGCTCAGTTAACAAAATTATTGTGATCTGCACCGTACCGGTCGCCCGCAACTTCGTCTGCGTGGAAAGGTTTTTTGCTATCCCTCGGGAACAATTTTTTTTTCAGGATGAAAGGTACCCTATGTCCTTCCCTGTACCCCTGACAACGTGTATGCAAAATTTCATCATGATCGGTTCAGTAGTTAAGACGTGAAGGCGTAACAAACAAACAAACGGACTTTCGCATTTATAATATTAGCACAGTATTATTAAGCACATAAAACTGTGATATTAGTAAGGATTCAACGTGCATACTTGAATTACTTAAAAATATCCTCAATTTTTCATCTATGAACACGCATAAGCCCACGTTTACAAAGTAGCTGCTCTCGTTAAAATCAAATAAGCCGTGAAGATGATTTTTTCGAGTTGTAATCGGAATTGTCGCGGGCACTCGTTAATGGCTATAAACACAATCAGTGTGTTTGCGCTGCGCCCGCGCTGACTTCTCGAGGTGACAAATTTGTGGCAGTGTGTGCGTTCCTGTTAACTTCTTTTTATATGTTTACATAAACGGTTTATAAAGCTTTTAATGACAGTTTGAATGTTAAAGTCTTATGAATGAATAATTCATTACAACTTCTACAAATGTAATAAACCTACATCGGTCAAATAATTTTCTCTAATAGCGATCAGTAACTATTAATATTCCGTGCCAATAGCAGGTATGTAAAACTTACACGAGTACTATTTATTGACTGAGCGAGCGCGAAGCGTCTCCGTTTCAGCTTGGGCAAAAATGCTTTCTAATATCCGTCCGGCTGTCCATCTGTTCTCCTCTAGGTCTCATTTCTCAACCGATTTTCGTGAAATTTTGTGAGCCGGTTTAGTATTTAAGTATAATAGGTAAGTATGGATTTTTTTTGGCGATTCAAAATGGCAGTAAAATCATATTTTAGCCATTTCGAAAGATGATCAAAAATGTCTCAAACCTACAGCACATAGAGCCACCAAATTAAAAATAAAGAGATCGAGTGTCAAGAATAGACAATTTGACAACATTGAAAATATACTACAAATTATGGTCATCCTAACAGATAATGGCGTAAAAAAACATATTCAACTATTATATGGACTAAATTAAGTCTATTAATTGATTAATTTCACCTAGAAAAATGCAATAATTTTTGTTTTTTTTCCTGTGGCGAAAACACTCTAAGCTGACTGGTGACGTCACTTGCCTGTAAATAAATATGGCTTCAGGCGTTTGACACGACCATAGACTTAGGATCCGCGATTGATGACTGTCAAATGGCTAAGGATATTACAATGTTTACAGATGTGTTTAATTGCTATTTTTATCTGTTTTTTTTTTGTAATCTAGTTGGTCAGTATTGTGTGCGGTTTTTCATCGCGTAGTTTTAATTCATAGTTTATATTTAAAAGTATATTTTATCATTACTTAATTATTATTATCTATAATATTTATTAATTTTATACCTATTTATTTTATTTATTGCATATTTTTTATTCTTTTTATTAACTCATGTCCGATATTGAAGATTTTTTTTCTGCTGATGACAGCAGCTGTTCCTCGTTTCAGTCTCTCGATTCCTCGTCTGATGTCCTGTTGAACGCTTACTTGGCACGAGAATTTGATTGTCCAACTGGTAGTCTTAACGTATGTCACATCAATGCCCAAAGCATACCAAGCCATTATACGGACTTGCTTAACACATTCTCACCGGATACGGTACATGCCATTCTCGTTTCTGAAAGCTGGCTGAAGCCTTGCCTTCAATCAGCATCCTTCTCCCTACCCGGTTACACCTTGATCCGCAATGACCGTGTCGGTAAGGGCGGCGGAGGCGTAGCTATTTATCTCTCTTGTAACATAGACTTCAAAATCTTGTCATCATCGTCCTCCCGCTTTAACTGCATGGAACATCTGTTCCTTGAAGCTGATGTTAAGGGTACTAGGGTTGTTCTTGGAGTTGTTTATTGCCCCCCTTCCATTGACTTTTTTACCGATCTGGAATCTCTCCTTGACACATTTGCCTCAGATTATAGTCATCACATAATTATGGGTGATTTCAACACCGACCTTCTCAAAAACTCACTCTCTTCTCGTAAATTAAAGTCACTTATTAATTCAGTCTTACCTCTTGGTCCAACCCACCATAATCTCGCCACCGATGATTCATGCATCGATCATATTCTCACATCCTCCACCGACCATTAACTCAAGCATGGTCAAGTCCCCGCACCCTGTTTCTCAAGACACGATCTTATATTTCTCGCTTATATGGTAAAACCACCCAAACCGAAGCCAACTGTAGTCTGCATGCGTAATCTTGCCAAACTGGACGTAGAGAAATTGAAGCATGACGCGTCTTCAATAGAATGGTCCCCTATTTACAATATGGCCTCTATAGATGATATGGTGAACCATTTTAACTTGACCATACTTAAACTATACGATGATCACGCACCTGTTAAAAGTGTCAAGTTAAAACGGCCACCGGCTCCCTGGATCACCCCCGGAGTGCACATAGCTATGAGGAGACGAGACAAGGCTTACCGTAAATACATTAGATGTCGAACGGATAGCCACTGGGAATCTTATAGAATTGCTAGGAAACGGTGCAATCAGATGATAAGAAGAACTAAACGCCGTTATATCCACAACAATGTTCTACAATCTACTCCAGCCAACACTTGGAAATTTCTCCGCTCACTTGGAATTGGCAAACCTCAGCTCCCACACAAACCTTCCTTTACTCTGAACGATCTTAATAAGCATTTCTCATCTGTTCCACCACTCCCTCAACAAGTCAAGCTTGCCACTATCTCCACCCTTTCATCCTTGCCGTGCCCATCCACTACCCAATTCTCCTTTAACCTTCTAACTGAAGAGGATGTCCGTAAAATCATCCTCTCAGTTAAGTCCAACGCCGTGGGTTGCGATGATGTAAGTCGTACAATGATCGTTTTAATACTTGACTGTCTGCTTCCTACCCTGACTTACATAATCAACCACTCACTCACTACTGGTACCTTTCCCTCCGTATGGCGCAAAGCCCTAGCTATTCCACTTCCTAAAACCCCTAATCCTAACTCCCTCAACCATTACCGACCTATCTCCATCCTTCCCTTCCTCTCTAAGATCCTAGAAGCCGCTGTTCACAAACAGTTATCATCTTTTGTCCTTTCCAACAAACTTCTAAGTGCTTTTCAGTCCGGTTTCAGAGCCGGACACAGTACAACCACAGCGCTTACCAAAGTAACTGAAGATATCCGGGATGGATTTGAGGATTCGCGATTGACTGTGTTAGTCCTAATTGATTTTTCCAACGCTTTCAACGCAGTTGATCATGATATCCTCCTTACCATGATCTCTCGTCTGGGTTTTTCCTCTACTGCGCAGTCGTGGTTTTCCTCGTATCTTCGTGGGCGCCAGCAGGCCGTACGTGTTGACCGGACATTGTCTGACTGGTATGACTTGGCGGCTGGTGTTCCGCAAGGCGGTATACTCTCTCCTCTTCTTTTTTCACTTTTTATAAACTCTCTCACTGTCAATCTAAACTCTTCTTATCATCTGTATGCTGACGATCTACAGTTATATGCACAAAATAATTCTATGAACTTGAACGCTGCTATTGCTCTGCTCAACCGCGACCTTGAGAGGATTTTGGAATGGTCGGTGAATTATGGCATCAAGGTGAATGCTGGAAAATGCCAAGCTATTATCGTTGGGAGCTCTCGCCAACTTTCGCGGTTAAACTTTAGTGATGTAGCACCATTAAAATATGACAGCGATCTAATACCTTACTCGAAAGATCTAAGGGATCTGGGCCTGTTTGTTGACACTACTCTTTCATGGAATGTCCATATTGATCAAGTAGCTCTACGTGTGACGAACGCGCTTAGGTCACTTTATAGGTTCAAATATTTTCTCCCGTCCAGCACCAAGATAGCGCTGATACAGGCTCTTGTTTTACCTATAATTGATTATGCTGACGTCTGCAGCACTGACCTCAATCAAAATCTTCTCGATAAGTTGGATCGACTGCTTAATAATTGTATTCGCTTTATCTATGGGTTACGTAAATACGACCATATCTCACATTACCGCCAGCAACTCAAATGGTTACCTATTCGTGAGCGTAGGAACATGAGAGTTGTTTGAGCACTCTTCAGCATTCTCTTCGATCCACTTACCTCAGAATACCTGAAATCTAGATTTCAGTACCTGGGTTCCTCTCATCAACGCAACCTTCGCTCTGATAACAATCTTACCCTGCTGACTCCGATCCATACTTCTGGCTTCGTCTCTCACTCCTTCTCTCTCACGGCAATACGGCTCTGGAACGCCCTACCCCTGAACATACGAAGTGCCCCTAGCAAGTTTGTATTCAAGAGATTGGTACGTGAACACTATCTTAGTTCTTTACATTAGCCCCTTCATGTCTGACTTTTGTTCTTCTTCTATATTTTATATTATGCATATAGGTAGTTTATTTATATTCATATATTTATATATATATATATATGTATATTATTTTATGGTATAAGTATTGTATGTAATTGTATTTTAGTTAAGCTTATATTTATCAATTTAATTCAATGTAGTTTAACTGTTTTGTCTATAGTTTGTTTATTGCCGGCACAATAGTATTCTTTTACACAATTACTGGTTGACTGGGAGAGAATGCCTCATGGCATTAAGTCCGCCATTTGTTTGTATTTTGTATACTTGCAATAAAGATTAAATAAATAAATAAATAAATAAATAAATGTGTGGGTCTCCAGCTTCCTCATAGGCTATAGAGAAATTCTAAGCTTGCCATATTTTAAAGCATAATAGCAGCAATCAAACTTCCAGACATAATAATAGCAGCCACCATAAGTTCGTTACCATGAGTTGTTTTATGTGTGTGAGCTGGCGACACGTGTCTGCAGCTTACACATCCCGTTAAGGCAAACCAGTGAGGTTACGGTATTAGACTATAGTCAAAAATTTCGAGCCTAATTGCAGCAATAAGATCCAAAAAAACTAACCATCACATTCAAATACTGTTGTAACTACGAGCATAAAACTGTGTGCGAGCTGGAGACACGTGTCACTGGCTTGCACATCTGTATTTTCGTAATTACTTAAGCTACGATTATGTTATATACCTCAAAATTCTCAGCCGAATTGGAGCATTAGGCTCCAAATTTATCAAAGCTTTAACTCGAAAAGTTTTTTAGCTACGAGCCGATATCTATGTGTAAGCTGGTGACACGTGTCTCTGGCTGACACATGGTGAATTGCTGTAACTGTATATGTTAGAGTTTCGTTTTAAAGATCAAATAATACGTTATAATTGCAGCACACACGAGGCATAATTTCAAATCTCTGGGCCTCTTAGTTTCAAAATTATAAGCCAAAAACCGTTTTCCCGCCTAAAAATTCAAAATAATGGCTCGGAAGCGCCTAATCGCGCCGTTGCCGTTCCGTGCGCTACACTATTGCAATCGAATTTGAACCTAAGAGCTAGTATTATTTTGGTTCATTTTAATTTCCGCTCTCGATCGTTTTAATTTCTGTACTGAGAATTTTAGTCTAGGAGGTAGAAGCCGTCTGATATAACTGGTTACCTAATTTTAAAGAAAATCAAAGTCTATTTATTTAGGAATGTTTATGTCTCCAGCTCGCACACAGTTTTATGCTCGTAGTTACAACAGTATTTGAGTGTGATGGTTAGTTTTTTTGGATCTTATTGCTGCAATTAGGCTCTAAATTTTTGACTATAGTCTAAAACCGTAACCTCACTGGTTTGCCTTAACGGGATGTGTAAGCTGCAGACACGTGTCGCCAGCTCACACACATAAAACAACTCATGGTAACGAACTTATGGTTGCTGCTATTATTTTTTCTGGAAGTTTGATTGCTGCTATTATGCTTTAAAATATGGCAAGCTTAGAATTTCTCTATAGCCTATGAGGAAGCTGGAGACCCACACATTGTTTACAGGCTTGTGACGTCAACAAGTCTCGTGTCCAGCGCCATAGCGTTTTTGGCGCGGTTTTAAAATTTTAAACTTTAACATTGATTTTTTTTATGAAATACATTGATCTTTCCTGAAATATCAATGTGGTGCGCTTATTACGTAATAAGGAATAATTTAAAATGGTTTTCCAAAATTAGTCAAATAGTCTATTCTGCAGCTAAGGTTTGCTTTAAAGCAATGGTCCATAAATCTGCACCGTATTGTACGTAGGGTACCTACACACCGCATCAAACGGATTTTAGTATCTCGATGTAGATCAGGGTACGCTTAACTTTAAACTTGCTTAAGAGGCATATTACAATTCGACTGTGATTTTTGCGTAAAATGGCCAATTTTGGCGTTATCGATCTCAGAAACAAAAATACATTAACACTTTTGACTTATTGAATGGTACAGAATAGCTATTGGAATAGTTCATAGCGGCCTCGCTTTTTTGAAAATTTGCTTAACTTTATCATTAAACCCGATATTGCAGAGAAAGATTTTCATAAAATGCGCGAAGGCACTTTTTTGAGCTCATGGATTGAACAACTGTGCTAAACAATTGAAATAAAAAAAATGAATGTTATCTCTTATATAGTCAAATAGTTTATAGCGGCCTCGGAATTTGGAAATTATGTATAGAATATGAGAAAAAAAATCCCAATCAAAAACCATAAAACTACTAAAAAAGCTCAGAATTAACTGTGGATTTCTCCTAGATACATTATTATTATTACGTAAAAATTATATCATAATAATCTTTAGTTCATTAGAAAATCAAATTGCATACTTTTATTTGTTGTTTGTACTTGTGTGGCTTTCTGTGTATGTTCAAAGTTGACTCTAAAAAAACGTTCACCAACTTTAATTTTCCTTTCTAACCCTTTAAGTTTCCAGTGAATCATCGTATTACTTTTTGTCGCGGACACATATAAATGTATTTAGTAGACTCAAAGGTTTCTCTAGGTTGTATCGCTAAAATCCGTCAAAATCGAAATTTCGACGAAAAAATGTGATAGGGCCCTTAACCGAGGCTTGTAAAACCTATTTATTTACAACCCAACTTCAAACTGTGATTTCAAATGGTTAAAACCTCATTAATCATCGTGATAATAACTGAATAACGTGAAACTTCACAGAACTATCATACGAGTGGGGCTCGCGCTAAGGCGGTGGCCAAACACGCGACTTTGTTGGTAATTATCGCCGCGGCAGCTGTTTGCCGACACCTCGGTGCGAAGTCGCGACCACCGGTTCGACAGTGACAGTTCGACGAACGTGTCTCGAGATGTGTTGCGGAAAATAGTGCTAGTGTGGACCCGCCTGATTAGAGCTTAGATGGCTGGTATTTTTTTATATACCCATTATTTAAAGGTTTATTGCCGTGGCGTAATGTACCTACTATAACTTGCTGGAATCGACACAGCTCTGAAGTTTCTTTCAAACTTTTTCAGCAATTGATGTAAAGAATTAAAATTGGTACCATTTTAAAGCTTATTAATCGATCTTCGAAAAATTCGACTTTCCATACAAATGTCTTAACAGTTGACCTAGTTTTGTATGAAAGGTCGACTTTTTTGTCTGTTTTCGGAAGAGTCGTAGAACAAATGTTGTTGTTAATGATGTTAGTACGAGTAATCTACTCCTGCTGGTTGTTGGTGTTTTAAAAATAACCCTATGTTTATGCGTAAATTCAATTTTCATAATATAGAATATGCTAGTGCTTTAAAAATAATGTAATGTGAAAGAATGCGCGGTGTTGACATAGAAAGTGTGTAGTTAGTATGGTCCCGGCCTATTCTCGGATATGGCACGGTCACACTAATTTTATAGCCACTGAAATTCCACTTTGGGACTTCCTTCGAATGGTTAGCTACTTGATTATTTTATGATGGTATACTTTATGATTATGATTCACGAAAATGTACACAAATAAATTATTTTGAATTTAAAACATTGTCGTTGTGAGAAATGTAAAGCTACTCAATCTATGGCAAACATATTTGAGGCTAATAAAAATGGTACATTAATCTACTACTTAATAATTATTGTGTGTGGAATGGTGGACATCTTGGCAAAGCTGTTTTGTTTATACAAATGAGTCATTTGGTTTTTGATTTCTATCCCAATAAAAATAATTATTTATTAAGTAAGTACTATAAAGTTTTTTAAGTGACACACTTTGAAGTAATTTTAAATTTATTTATTTTCAATTATTTTAAGAAGTAGTTAACTATAACAATATATAAAATAATCTGATAAATTAATGATAATAAATATTGAAATTTTAAAAATAATAATAAAGTTTTGTTGTATCTCAAAGGGATTAGGCAGCATTTTCGTTGGAATAGGCGGCTTGAATTTTTCCGGCACTTCCAACAAATCTTTATATTTTTCAACTAATTTACACAAAACCCTAACTAATAACATTCACTCATGAATCAGTCTATCTATTGGTGAAAACCGCATGAAAAACCGTGCAGAGTTTTTAAGTTTATCGCGAAGAGACAGAAGGCGAGGGACTTTGTTTTATAATTATGTAGTGAAGTTTTTTTAAGTAATAATGATCACACTTTTTAATGTGTAGGAAAAGCTCATAAAATTATGAAGAAACGGAAGGAATAAGAAAATTTACGCAAACTTGATTAATTTTCGTGTCATTACAACAGGATGATAGTTAATCATTACCTGGCTCATACCGGAGCCACAGTATAAAGAAAGAACAGCTGTCCTGGTAATAATAATGATGGTAGACGCACAAAGTTAATACAATACACGCTTTTTTGCTATGGGCAGTCGTGTAATAAAAAATGACAACCCGAAGGAGACAATTTTAAGATAATTAGACCATTTATTAATCTGCCACAAATTACATTTAGATATAAAATAGGTGGACAAGATTTTTGTCGGGTTCATCATGCTACGCTTAGGCCCTCCGTACACCGATCGTAAGCGTAGTCGTCTTGCAAGCGTATCGTCAAGACGGAACGAGTACGAGACGAGCAGAGATCTACACACGAATCGTCGCGTTGACGTAGATATTGTTCCAGAATATACAATAGAGCTTAACGTTGACGCAAATTTATCACCTTCTACGCTTGCTTTTTTACGCCAGTAGGTACACTACGACTATCGTATTGATTATAAAAATTTCATACGATAAGATAAGTAGGTATACTGCAATTCGGCTTCGTGTGCGAACGTAATGTTCTCGTACGACGCGCGTATTATGAATACTAGCGGCCGTCCGCGACTTCGTCTGCGTTGAAAGTTTTTTGCTATCTCTCGGGAACAATATTGTTTTTCGGGATGAAAAGTACCCTATGTAATTCTCTATGTAAAAAAAAATGCATCCTTACTATCCATACTAATATTATAAATGCGAAAGTAACTCTGTCTGTCTGTCCGTCTGTCTGTCTGTCTGTTACGCCTTCACGCCGAAACTACTGAACCGATTTGGATGAAATTTGGTACAGAGGTAGAGTAGAGCTCGAGATAGGACATAGGCTACCTTTTATTGCGAAATAAGGGTTGGACGGGTTGAAATAGGGGATGAAAGTTTGATTGTACCACAGAATAGTGAGACTTTAGAAGTTATGCCACTATCGCATTTATTTGGTACCCATTTACATACTTTTACACTACGAGATTATGTTGTTTAATCGACTACCATGAGTAAAATTGGCAGAACGAAATTCAAAATCAATAATACAAAATCCATACTAATATTATAAATGCGAAAGTAACTCTGTCTGTCTGTCCTTCTGTCTGTTACGCCTTCACGCCGAAACTACTGAACCGATTTGTATGAAATTTGGTACAGAGGTAGAGTAGAGCTCGAGATAGGACATAGGCTACCTTTTATTGCGAAATAAGGGTTGGAGGGGTTGAAATAGGGGATGAAAGTTTGATTGTACCAAAGAATAGAGAGACTTCAGAAGTTATGCCACTATCGTATTTGTTTGGTACCCATTTACATACTTTTACACTTCGAGATTATGTTGTTTAATCGACTACCATGAGTAAAATTGACAGAACGAAATTCAAGATCAGTAATACAAAATCCATACTAATATTATAAATGCGAAAGTAACTCTGTCTGTCTGTCTGTCCGTCTGTCTGTTACGCCTTCACGCCGAAACTACTGAACCGATTTGGATGAAATTTGGTACAGAGGTAGAGTAGAGCTTGAGAATGGACATAGGCTACCTTTTATTGCGAAATAAGTGTTGGATGGGTTGAAATAGGGGATGAAAATTTGATTGTACCACAGTATAGAGAGACTAAAGAAGTTATGCTACTATCGTATTTATAAGGTACCTACTTACATACTTTTACACTACGAGATTATGTTATTCAATCGACTTCCATGAGTTAAATTGACAGAACAAAATTCAAAATCTAAAATACAAAATCTATACTTAATCCATAATAATATTATAAATGCGAAAGTAATTTTGTCTGTCTGTCTGTCTGTTAAGCTATCACGCCTAAAGTACTAAACCGATTTTAATGAAATTTGCCACAGAGATAGAGTAAAGCTTGAGAAATGACACAGGCTACCTTTTATTACGAAATAATGGTGGAAAGAGTTAAAATAGCGGATGAAAGTTTGTATGAAAGTCTGTAGGAGTCAAAATAGGGAATGAAATTTTATGAGAGGAAAAAGCGGGTCAGCGCGCTTGGTGGGGACCCGCCTAATCACGTTAAAACGGCTGATCAGATTTTGATGAAATTAAAACATTGAATACTATTTATCCTGGTTTAAAGTTCCCATAGGATTTTCTCGAATATCCACGCGGACGAAGTCGCGGGCAAAAGCTAGTAATAATATTATAAATGCGAAAGTCCGTTTGTTTGTTTGTTACGCCTTCACGTCTTAACTACTGAACCGATCATCATGAAATTTTGCATACACGTTGTCAGGGGTACAGAGAAGGACATAGGGTACTTTTCATCCCGAAAAAAAGTATTGTTCCCGAGGGATAGCAAAAAACCTTTCCACGCAGACGAAGTCGCGGGCGGCCGCTAGTTTATAATATTAGTAAAGATTAAGATACGCTTATGGGGCCATCCATAAATTACATCACACGTTAAGGGGGAGGGAAGGGGTTGACGAAGTGTGACATTGTGTGACAAGGGGGTGGGAGAGGTCCTAAATTACGTGACGTCGCATTTAAAATTTATTAAAATTGTAATACCTAAAACAAATTTCGCAACTGCTGTTTTAATGACTTGTGATGACGACCTCCGTGGTCGAGTGGTTCGCACGCCGGTTTTCAAGGCGTCACCATCTCTTGAAGTCCTGGGTTCGATCCCCGGCTGGGTCAATGTAGAAAATGAACTTTTCAATATTATCTCAGGTCTGGGTGTTTGTCATACCACCGTTGTTTCTGATTTCCATAACACAAGTGATATACATATAGCTACTTACTTTGGAATTGGAGCAATGTATGAGATGTTGTCAAATATTTATTTATTATTTAATTCAATAATTATTTCTATCCGTAAAATTTTAAAATATGTGATGTCACACAAAGGAGGGGGGGGGGGTCTCACAAATGTGACCAGTTGTGACAAGGGCGGGGGAGGGCGTCAAAAATCATGAAATTCGTGTGACGTAATTTATAGACGGCCCCTCTACGACGACGAGGGCGGAAGGGCTTACTGGTAATTATTTACACTGTGCAAAAGTGCGAGACAATCGCGTGCGCGTACGTGTGAACGATCGCACCCGCCGCGGTCACGCGATTACGAATGATTGCATGCAACGCAATATACATCTTGGGGCGGCGGCGGCGGTCCAGATTCGATTACCAGCCACCCTTCAGAAACATGTTTGGGTTATTTTAAATGGAATTGTACTGCACAGATATTTTATAGATGGCTTACAAATAATGCCGTGTATGTGCCGGCCTAGAATAGCACTACCCCCTATCATCCCGTGGGTGTCGTAAAAGGCGACTAAGGGAGCATAGCCTTCAAGAGACGGGCAGCAGCGTCTCCAAAAAACCTTGGCCTACTGCGATCGCCAACCCGCCTGCCAAGCGTGGCGATTATGGCAAACCCCCCCCCTCATGCATAATGGATCAAAAAATTGGCCCCCAGTCCCCGGCAGCCCCGCTATTCCTAGCTACGGTAGCGGCTACGGTAACGGCGGGGCAGGGGGTGCTAAGAATCCCCGGGTGCGGCTCGGCTACCAAAAACGACGACAACTGCACCTGGCAACCTATAACACGCGCACACTAAGGGAAGACGCGAAGTTAACCGAGTTGGAAGAAGTTATCAGCAAGGTACACTGGGACATTATCGGGTTATCTGAAGTCCGAAGAGCGGGAGAGGACTCGATAATCCTCAACTCCGGTAACTTGCTTTACTACCGGGAGGGCGACCAACAGTCCCAAGGTGGTGTCGGGTTCATCGTCCACAAGTCCCTTGTCAACAACGTGATTACCATCGGAAGTGTGTCGACCAGGGTGGCGTACCTTATACTCAGAATATCCAAACGGTGTTCGCTGAATGTTATACAGGTTTACGCACCGACCTCGACACACCAAGATGACGAAGTGGAGGCTATGTATGAGGAGATCTCTAAAGCCATGCATAGCTACAAAACCCACTACACTGTTGTGATGGGGGACTTCAATGCAAAGTTGGGGAAACGATGCGGTGATGAGCTGAGAGTGGGGCAATTTGGAGTTGGGCAACGGAATGACAGAGGCCAGATGCTGGCTGACTTTATGGAGAAGGAGAACCTCTTTATGATGAACTCCTTCTTCAGAAAGCCGGAATGCCGGAAGTGGACCTGGGTCAGTCCGGACGGTAAAGTCAGAAATGAGATAGATTTTATCATGTCGACGAAAAAGCAAATATTCAATGATGTCACTGTGATCAACGCTGTTAAGACGGGGAGCGATCACCGATTGGTACGTGGCACATTGAATATCAACCCAAAGCTGGAAAGATCTCGACTGATAAAATCAACAATTCGACCATTGCCGGCCCATATTCAAAACCCCGAGAGCTTTCAACTCGAACTCCAAAACCGCTTCGAAGCCCTTGAGAACAGCATAGATGTGGACGATCTAAACAACATGGTGGTGGATACTGTCCGTACGGTAGGGTCCAAGCTCTTTAAGACCCGCCGTCCCAAGATAAAGAAACTCTCCGACCACACACTCCTACTCATGGATCAGAGACGTGAAATGAGGCTCCAGAGTTCAGTAGATGCTAATCGTTATCGGCAGCTTAATAGACAGATATCTAAGTCTTTGACGAGCGACCTTCGCCAATTTAATACGAATCGTATTAAAGAGGCTATCGAGCGGAATAAAGGCTCCAAAGTGTTCGCGAGAGATCTGTCTATTGGGCAAAGCCAGATGACGAAGCTGAAAACTGACGACGGACGCATCATTTCATCAAAGCCTGAAATCCTGAGGGAGATCGAGAGCTTCTATGGGCAGTTATATTCCACGCAGACACCTGTTGAAAGCAAGGCTAAAGACCCCAGAGCCAAGCTTACCCGACACTATACTCAAGATATCCCGGACGTCAGCCTGTACGAGATTAGTATGGCTCTCAAACAGCTGAAAAACAACAAGGCGGCGGGTGACGATGGAATCACTACAGAGCTTCTGAGAGCGGGCGGTAAGCCGATACTCAAAGTCCTCCAGAAGCTCTTTAATTCCGTCATCGTCCAGGGCAGAACGCCAAAGACATGGAACATAAGTGAGGTGATCTTGTTCTTTAAAAAGGGTGACAAGTCCCTCTTAAAGAACTATAGACCCATCTCGCTTCTGAGTCATGTCTATAAGTTGTTTTCGAGAGTCCTTACGAATCGTCTCGCTCGCAAGTTCGACGACTTCCAACCTCCCGAACAAGCCGGGTTCCGAAAAGGCTTTAGCACCATAGACCACATCCATACGCTGCGGCAGGTTATACAGAAGACCGAGGAGTATAATGAGCCACTTTGCTTGGCGTTCGTGGACTATGAGAAAGCCTTTGATTCGATTGAAACCTGGGCGGTGCTGCAGTCTCTCCAAAGGTGCCAAGTGGACTATAGGTATATCGAGGTGTTGAGGTACTTATACCAAAATGCCACCATGACGATCCGAGTACAGAACCAGAACACAAATCCTATCCAACTGCAGCGTGGTGTGAGACAGGGAGACGTTATTTCTCCGAAACTGTTCACAGCTGCGTTGGAGGACATCTTTAAGCTCTTGGACTGGAAAGGACTCGGCATCAACATTAATGGCGAGTACCTAACACACCTTCGTTTTGCCGATGATATAGTCCTTATGGCTGAGACCATGGAAGACCTGAACACAATGCTCGAAGATCTCCGTAGTGCTTCCCAAAGAGTGGGTCTTAGGATGAACATGGAAAAGACGAAAATTATGTCAAATGCCCATGTTGTACCCTCTCCAGTTCATGTTGGGAACACTACACTTGAAGTTGTTGACCATTACGTATACCTAGGACAGGCAGTCCAGTTAGGTAGGTCCAACTTCGAGAAAGAGATCTCTCGCCGAATCCAACTCGGGTGGGCAGCATTCGGGAAGCTTCGAAAAATCTTCGCGTCCGACTTACCTCAGTGTCTCAAGACGAAAGTCTATGAACAGTGTGTGTTGCCAGTGATGACTTACGGCAGTGAAACGTGGCCGCTAACTATGGGTCTCATAAGGAGGCTCAAGGTCGCTCAGCGTGCAATGGAGAGAGCCATGCTCGGCGTTTCCCTACGTGATCAAATCAGAAACGAGGAGATCCGCAGGAGAACTAAAGTAACCGACATCGCTCGAAGGATTGCTCAGCTGAAGTGGCAATGGGCGGGACACATAGCGAGAAGAACCGATGGCCGTTGGGGCAGAAAGGTTCTGGAATGGCGACCGCGCACCGGACGACGCTCCGTGGGTAGGCCCCCGACAAGGTGGACCGACGATCTGGTGAAGGTCGCGGAAAGCCAGTGGATGCAGGCAGCGCAGGACCGATCGTCGTGGAGATCCTTAGGGGAGGCCTATACCCAGCAGTGGGTGTCGTGTGGCTGATATGATGATGATGATGATTACAAATAATTGTTGTGAGTGTATAGTTAATAATAAACAGGTGACTCTTTGTCTATAAAACTACATAGGAAACTAGTTTAACAACGTGTAAAGGGTGAAATCGAAGTCATTGGCAATATTAAAACTAAATCGTGGTATTGATAACTTTAGTACAAAAAAATATTACAAAAAATCGGGCTAAAAACATTAAAACGGACTTAAAAGTAAAAAATAAATTCATCTGTAAATATTTATAACCAACCCTACCTACAGAAATTTTAAACCTAAAACGTGGGGCGCATTTTGTAAAATTTATCATCCATATTGTCTTTAGCATGCGCCCCACATGGTTGGTTATAAATATTTACAGATGAATTTATTTTTTACTTTTTAGTCCGTTTTAATGTTTTTAGCCCGATTTTTTTGTAATAATTTAGTCCGTTTTAAAAACGTGTTTTTAAAAAAGTTTTTTTTAGTAAATTAATAAATATGAGTGTTCAAATAATAAATAAATAAATAAAAAAAAAATATTTTCTGCTTTTTAGTTAACGAGCTAACACTAAAAATAAAATATACCATCTCCTACCAGAGCACTCGCCAAGACGATTCGAACGAGCCCAAACTCGATGGAGTTGCATGGTTTTATAATAGAGTTCCTATGGCCTTTCTCCGACTCCATCATCAGATCCTCAGATACTATTTCCCAACAAAGTACTCGTCCAGACGATTCAAACGAGCCTAATCTCGATGGGGTAGCGTAGTTTTATTAAAGAGTTCCTGTGTCCTTCTTCCGGCTCCATCATCAGACCCTGAAAACTATTTCCCAACAAAGAACTCGTCAAGACGATTCAAACGAGCCCAAACTCGATGGAGTTGCATGGTTTTATTATAGAGTTCCTATGGCCTTCCTCCGCCTCCATCATCAGACCCTCGGACGCTATTTCCCAACAAAGTACTCGTCAAGATGATTCAAACGAGCCCAATCTCGATGGGGTAGCGTGGTTTTATTAAAGAGTTCTTGTGTCCTTCTTACGGCTCCAGCATCAGACCCTGGAAACTATTTCCCAACAAAGAACTCGTCAAGACGATACAAACAAGCCCAAACTCGATGGGGTTGCATGGTTTTATTATAGAGTTCCTATGGCCTTCCTCCGGCTCCATCATCAGAACCTCAGACACTATTTCCCAACAAAGAACTCGTCAAGATGATTCAAACGAGCCAAATCTCGATGGGGTAGCGTGGTTTCATTAAAGAGTTCCAGTGTCCTTCTTCCGGCTCCATCACCAGACCCTGAAGACTATTTCTCAACAAAAAACTCGTCAAGACGATTCAAACGAGACCAAATTTGAAAGGGTTGCACGGTTTCAATATTGAGTTCATATGGCATGGCCTTTCAGCTTCATCATCAGACCCTGGACCTCGTCTCCCATTAGAGTACTCGTCAAGGCGATTGTAACGAGCCCAAACACGATGGGATTGTATGGTTTCATCATAGAGTTCCTGTGGTCTTCTTCCGGTTTCATCATCAGATCAGCTCAATGACACAATAATATTGCATTGACTTCCAGTACTGACCTATGTTCAAAGTTTCAAGTCTCTAGCTCATCGGGAAGCTAGGATAAAATCGTTCGCAAACTTTGTGGAGAAACACACAAACAAACAAACGCGAAAGCAACCTAATAATAACGTGTTAATTTAAATAAGCAAATGATTTAAATAAAGAAAATAATATAGATAGGCACTATTAGGTACCATACCATGAACACTTTGTATTAAGAACTGGAATACCTGAACTACGTTTTTCTAATCCATCGTTTGTCGTTCAAAACGACATCAACGCGCTTTTATCTCAAAATGGGAGACATTTTTTTCCCGATTATCTAATCGGGAAAAAAAGTCTCCCATTTTGAGTTTCGTTTATTTATTTCGCTTAGGTATCTATTTATTTGAAAATACAAGGGTGGTTTGATAAGTCCATGACTTTGAAAAGAAGAAATACTTTTTTTCATAATTTATTTTTGTGTCTTAAAAATCAACTCCTTAAGGCATCTTTACACTAAATTTTTTTCAAATTCGGCAAGAAGCTCAAGCGAATTATAACTTTTCTTAATGACCCTGTCGACCCTTTCAGCGGCACTCATGACATCAAAACTCATCGAACGAAGATACGAATCCTTCCTATTCTCTAGACTCAACCCCAGTGAGATATTTTCTCCTACCAAACATGAATAAATATCTTGATAAATGTCTTGGCGGGCAAAGATTTTCATCATCCACGGAAACGGCAATATTGTGTTTGAAGAGTGCTGTCAGGTACTATACTGGAAGAAAAACACCTGTTTACGCTTGTTTTCTCGACCTTTCAAAGGCCTTTGACCTCGTATCTTACGATATCCTATGGAAGAAAATGAGACAATCTCATATACCGGATGAATTGATAAACATATTTAAATACTGGTACGGGAATCAGGTAAACAAGGTAAAGTGGGCGGGCACGTTTTCTGATCCATTTAAATTAGAGTGTGGTGTAAGGCAGGGGGGTCTCAGCTCTCCCTCAATTTTTAATCTCTACATAAACGGACTGATCGAGGCACTCAGCGAGCAACATGTCGGTTGTTACATAGACGGCGTTTGTTTCAATAACATTAGCTACGCGGACGACATGGTGCTACTGAGTGCTTCGGTTTGTGGACTTAGAAGACTGCTAAGGATATGTGAGGAATATGCAGTCGATCATGGGCTTTCATATAATTGTAAAAAGAGTCAATGTATGGTCTTTCAAGGTGGCACAAGAAAAGTGACAAATATGCCTCCGCTATTCCTAAATGGAACTCGTTGGAAAGAGTAGAGAAATTTAAATATCTTGGTCACCTAGTCACGCCAACCCTGAAGGACGATGCAGACATTGAGAGGGAACGAAGGGCGCTGTCGGTCAGAGCGAACAATGTTGATACGCAGGTTTGCTCGGTGTTCGAGAGAGGTAAAGTTGACTCTTTTTAGAGCTTATTGTGCCTCTTTCTACACCTGCAGCCTGTGGAGCGACTACACGCTTAAATCGTATAGCGCCCTTCGAGTCCAGTTTAATGACTCGTTCAGGATGTTGTTGGGGCTCCCCCGCTCTTGCAGTGCATCTACAATGTTCGCGGAAGCGAGGGTGGACTGTTTCTACACCGTAATGCGTAAGCGCGCTGGCTCGCTAGTGCGCCGAGTGCGGGGGAGCACCAACAGCATGCTGGCCGTGCTCGCGGCAAGGCTCGACTGCTCTTATATCAACCACTGCTGTAACCTACACATTGCACATATACACAGTAACAGAGTCGTCCGAAATCAATATAATTTTATTAGTAATTAATTAATGAATGATTTGTTATTTAGGAATTATTTTAATTTTATACTCATTAATTAACGAGACTACTTTTAATTATTTTTATTGTATTTGATGTAATGGGTCTTTGACACTCGAAATAAATGAATTATTATTATATTAAAAGGTGATGTCTGAAATGGGCCCTCATTTCAATTACCAGTTTTCAGGCGATGAAAGAAAAAAATAATGGGTTGAAGAGGTAGGAACTTCGTTGGACAGAATACGCAGAGCTATAATAAGATTATGTAGAGAAATAAAACAAAATATTCCGAAAAAAGTCTTTCTTCATTAAAAAGTCATGGACTTATCAATCCACCCTCGTAGATATACCTACCTTCGTTCGTCCTCCGTGATCACACGTTCCAAATTCAAACAATATTCGAACAATAATTCAAACATAATAATAATCAAGGGCCATTCAATAAACTTTTCAATCAGATGATTGAAAAGTTTATTGAATGGCCCTTGATTATTATTATGGTTTTTATTCAATTTTGAATTTTTCCAAACGTTTTGGAACGTGATCACGGGGGACGAACGAAGGTAGGTATATCTATTTTCAAATAAATAGATACCTAAGCGAAATAAATAAACGAAACTCGAACAGCAAACGAAAATAAAAATTATAAAAAGAAAGTCAAATATTACACGACTTCCCAAAAAAAGTAGAGTGTATTTATTCTTGTGCGAGCTTGTTTTTATTGACCGAGCGAGCGCGAAGCGACTCTGCTTCAGCTTGGGCAAAAATTATTTCGTATGTCCTTCCTTCTGAATTCCGGCTTTCCGTGTGTTCTCGTCTACAGGTCACATTTCTCAACCGATTCTCGCGAAATTTTGTGAGCGGGTTCGATAATTATATAGACTTTTTTAGTCGAGCCAGTTTTTCGAAATTTATCCAAAAAATAAATAGAGTTGCATATTATACTTTATTTACACCCATGCTTTAAATTCACTGTTTTTTTTCAGTGAATAAATAATGAAAGCTTTTTAGAAAGCTTTTAAGAGGGGGAATGGTATAAAATATTTTTTGAGACCACATATCAAAACTAATAAAAAACAAACGGCATGGTTCGTGTCAATTAACTCCATTCATTTTTCATACAATTTGGCGGTAATTATTTTAACATTGTCATGTAGTTGCGGTTGTGGTGTGGTTGTGTGGCCAGACACTAAGCCCCAGTTGCTGAGGTACTTTATCGGAGGTTTAACTTTATCGGTGGGATCCATATTATCTGGTTTAAAGTTAATTTTATTTCTTTGTGGAAGTCAAACCTCCGATAATTACCTCAGAAACCGGGCATCAAACAAACTTACCGTAGTATGTGGAGGACGGCTGGTGCGAAGCCAGCCAGTGCGCGTACGCATGCCCGGCCAGCAGGCCAGCGTCAGACAGCGTGCTCAGCTCCGGGCACGTCGAAGACGACACTGGGACAAGGAATAAATTAAATAGTAATATCTTCTACACGTCATATCACAATAAAATGTATACTTTGCCCTATCCTACTATCGTACTAATATTTAAAATGGGAAAGGACATCAGGCAGAGTCCCATAGAAAAAAACCAAAGAATGTATAGCGTTTAACTGTTTTTTTCGAAATGTAGGTAGGCATGTAATTAGTAAGTCATAGAAAATATTCAGATTTTTACGAAGATTTATGTTTTAAGAGTTATTTATGTTTGAAAGTTTTTTTTTGGTAACCCCGACGCTAAATTTTATGATTTTTTATTTTCTGTTCTCATCTACAATCTTAAACAATGTTTACTTTTCCGTTAAAGTGTTAATTCAATTTTAAAATCGATGTTATTGTACAATATTTTATTATATAGTACGGGTGGCAACTTGAAATTGGTTCCTAGCTAGGAAGCTAAATTGGCGTATGTAATCGAGGCTTTAGTGCTACAGATTAGCGCCACAATGTACGAGTCGGATCTGTGCATATGTCGCACGTAACAAAACGCTTTTGACAGTTGACTGCCAGATGACTGACAGCCGGCAGACATTCTTTTTTAGGGTTCCGTACCCAAAGGGTAAAAACGGGACCCTATTACTAAGCCTCCGCTGTCCGTCTGTCTGTCTGTCTGTCACCAGGCTGTATCTCATGAACCGTGATAGCTAGACAGTTGAAATTTTCACAGATGATGTATTTTTGTTGCCGCTATAACAACAAATACTAAAAACAGAATAAAATAAATATTTAAGGGGGCTCCCATACAACAAACGTGATTTTTTTGCCGTTTTTTGCTCCATATTGATTACGACTACAGGTAGACAGTTGAAATTTTCACAGATCGTGTATTTCTATTGCTGCTATAACAAAATATGCTAAAAACAGAATAAAATAAATATTTAGGGGGGGCTCCCATACAACAAACGTGATATTTTTTGCTGTTTTTTGGTACGGAACCCTTCGTGCGCGAGTCCGACTCGCACTTGACCGGTTTTTTTAATGCGCAATCACTTGTGCAATCGCTGACAAAGATGTCTGTTTCATAGATATGCTTTTGTTTTTTGCAATAATTAATTGAAGCTAAAAGAAGGAATTAAAAAATAATGTTGCTACTGTTTTATGATTCTAGTAACATAAATTGTTTAAAGAACAGAATTATGTTTATACACTTTTGGGTCTCATGTGCCTGATGTTCTTTGTGGGTTTGGATGTTTAGATGTTTGGGCGTTTGTTCCTCAATCACGCAAAAACTACTGAACGGATTTGGTTGGAATTTGGCACACAGATAGTAAATAGCCTATATTAAAATATAGAATACTTTTTATCCCGATATTCCCACGGGAACGGGAACCACGCGGGTGAAACCGCGAGCGGCCGCTAGTTTTTATATAATAGTAACTAGAAAATCGGTTATTTAAGAAAACAATAAAATAAAGCATTTTAAAACGATAAAAGTGCAATAGACATGCAATAGAAGTCAAAATAAGTAGGAACGAGATTTTTATATAATTTTGTTTGTATCCAGAGATCACGCAAAAATAATGCAATTTTGATAAGGTTTTAACAACTGTTGTATTAGTGGAAGAAAAAAAAATTGCTGAATGTCGCATTTTGATACGCCGCCACCGTCGTCGGCTAGAAACTGTAATAAAATAAATTGTTCTAATCCAAAGTTAATAATACTTGATGAATTAGTAAAACAATTTGGGAAGTCATCTAATTTCATAGATCAAATCCAAATTGGTCTGGCTGTGACCTTTCACCAATTTAACAATATCTCCTTCAGTAGATGGATAGTAAAAAATCATATTTTGATTCCGATTTCCTGAACTAATGTAGGTAGCTAGTAAACTAGCATTATAAGCGTTTTTAGGGTTCTGTACCTCAAAAGAAAAAACGGAACCCTTATAGGATCACTTTGTTGTCCGTCTGACTGTCTGTCAATACCCTTTATCTCAGTAACGCGTGGAGGTATCGAGTTTAAATAAAAACCGATATATAATATATGTACCTATATATATAATAACCTAAATAATATACTCAAGTCTACGTCCAACAAACATTATGCTGCAAATAGAGCTTACTTTAGAACCTAAAGTGTTATGAAGATAGAGTAGTAGCTGCAATTATAGTTTGTGCTGACAAAAGAGTGTTAGTAATAACATATGACGCTTATAGTGACAAAGCACGTTTATAAGAGCAATGTTTCAATTAAATCTTTTACAACACTAAACTCCTAAAGAGATAGAAAACTCCCTTGTATAACTTAAGGCTGAATAGTAGGGATATTTCTCTTTATAAAAGAACTTATAGTGTCAAGTTTAGCTTCCATATTATTTAAGGTTAAATTATTGAAGACTTTAGTACCCCTAATTTATGCACCCACCATTTTTAGAAGAACGCACGAAAAGAAAACATAATACAATCAAGGTATATATTTTTCTAGCGTTCTTATACCACTTTTAAGTCAAGAGGCAGTTTCGTTTAGTAAAAAATGATTAACTCCATGTAAAGCAAAATATTTTTTTTGATAAATACACAACAAAGAAGCCCTTCAGTTATTTGATAAAAATATATAACATGTCACCGTTAAAGTGCGGAAATCAGTGAATCAGTTAAAGTGCGAATAATTATGTTATTTCGTACTTTTGCAGATTCTCTAGCTAATCTGCAGATTAACGACCAAGGACAATGAGGGCTCGGGGGGCATGGAAAAGTCATAAAGAGGTCATTAGGTTAGGTTAGTATTGTGACCAAAAACGCGCAAGCTGAGCGAGCGGAGCGGCGGAGCGGCCGGAGAAACGCCAGAAACTAAGTTTTAATAAACTTTCAATGTAGGTCTTTTACTTTTAATTTCCTGAAGCCTTGGCTATTTCACTATTTCATTCCGCACTTTAACGGTGTAGCATCCGTTAATGTGCAGATTAACTAGTTAAAGTGCGGAAATCGTCTACTATGTCTTAAGAAAAAATTTGCACTTTAACTGACTCGACCAGTTAATCAGCAGATTAACGGATTCCGTACTCTAACGGTAACCTCATCTACACAGTTTCATCTACATGTATTACATCACACACACACAATCATCAATCATCACACAATCACATCTACACACATATTCACAGTTTAATTAACTTCGCAATGAAAATTCCGCTTCAGCTTCCACTATCAATGTTAGCATTCAACTCCACCATTTATTTTCGTAAACACAATGTATGGTTTTTAGATAAGGGAATATCATTCATAATTAATTTAACAATGTTATATAAAAAGAAAAAAATGATATCCTTAGACGCTAAAATTTCCTATTGTAGATCTATACCATAGTATAATAATGAGTAATCTGTACTGTAACTCAAGGTGCTACAATTTACCTTATTGCCACCTTCTAACCGCTCAAACAGTTCGTAAGATACATCATAGATATACTATACCCCTTGCGGAGTTTATATTCATACATTTGCTCCCTTACTAGCGTTCAAAGTGTCAGTAAGCAGCATGCAACTCTACCATACCGCTTTAGGAGTCACTATTCACTTATATACTGCTCTTACAGCGCTTTAAGTCTCAGTTAGCGCTACTGTACCTCCACAATAGGGAATACGCATAAGTCACCGATTTTGATAAATTTGAGCTTGATCGCTGCGGACACGTATAAAAACATGATGCAACAGAAAAATAAAATATAAAAATAAATAATATTAGTTTTATCACACGATGAAATAAGGGGAAAATAACCATATTTTTTTCGGATTTAATGCACTTAACAGTTAGATAGAATATCGAATAAGAAACAATATTTTGTAAAACACTAAGTACTTAAACGCAATATTTAGGAAGATATTTGAAAATTCTTGGCTAACTCCATAATACACACGCCTGAAAATGGCCTGAAACGTGACAAAAGACGTCACAAATCATGTCCGTTTTGTTTAAAGCATTTTCGGCGGGAGTTGATGCGTACTAACTTCAAGTAACTCGCGAGAAAAAAACGCAGGACAAAAGTTTTAATATAACAGTTGATTTTCTCACCCATTACACTTTCGATTTTGATACAAAAAAAAAATTGATGCATATTCCCTATTGCTCTACTAACTCTCTTAAATTCATTCTGTAACTCCACTAAATCGCCGTAGTGGAACTTAAGAGCATAAGAACTTGTGCCCAATCCGGGGGTATAATAGAGTTATAGCGTGCTATAACTCCTATGCGATAGCACTTATTGATGACCTTAGGATCCGTTTGTCCCTTTTATAGAACAGATCTGTTCTACTCTTATATTAGCGCCTAATGTTAGTCGTTCCCTTGAAACTGTGAAAAAATCAAACTTCTAAGTTTACGTAAAAAAAGATACCTACGGCCTGTTTATGCCGCAAAAAACGTATATTTCGACTCTCTCAAGGGAATCAAAATTCATAGAGTAGGCATAAGAATAAATAAAATTTATTCTTATGGAGTAGGTATATCCCGTTGACCTAGAACTATGAAATTTGGAAAGTAATATTGTCTATTGTCTATCCTTTATCTCGGGAACGCGTAAAGGTATCGAGTTGAAAAAAAATTAAACTTCTAAGTTTGTGTGAAAAAAGATGCGGCGGTTTTTGCCGCAAAAAACGCATTATATAAAGTACCAACAATTGTACGGAACTCTCGGTGGGCGAGTCTGCCCTAAATTAAACATAGGTAATGAAATGTTGGTTTTAGACTTACAGTTAGTACTATTATATATTCTGTGCTACCACGACAGGGTAATCAAATTTAATCAATTTTATACTAAAATGCGAAGACATTAAGTTTAAAAAGTGCAGATTTTTGAGAGTTGTATAGTACCTGACGCGTTGAAGCTATGTTTACATTACGCCAGCAGCTAGCTCGGCCCAGCAAACATTCCAGTAGAAGTATACATTACGTGGTGTGTTTGACGTTCTTTTAAAATCGAAGAACATGCCAGGCAATGTACTTCTACTTGCTACTCGACTCGGTCGTCTATTTGACTAATGTAAACTAGGGTTGACGACTGTTTTACCTATTTATACCACTGTAATACACGCATCACACCATACATAGTAGGCTTCTCCCATGGGATGATGGCGTAATCTTCACTCTTTGCAAACTAGTGTTAGACCGTTTTAATAAGAAAACGCTGCTACCTACATCTTAGTCATTAGTTGCGTAAAGAGTCGTTTATACCAACCCTTGAGTACCTAGTGTGAAGTACTGACGCCACACGTCCCACATCTCCCAGTTATGTATGTAGGTAGAGAATAGAGGTAACTAGGTAAGTACTAAAAAGTGGATTATTAGTCGATAGGGGAACAAGTATCAGGAAATAAAAAAATCTGGTTAATCTTTTTTCTTCTATTGCAGAGAAACAAAGAAGATCGACCGACGATGGCATAAAAAAGTTATAAGTAGTTAGTGTAAAAATTTCAAAAGCTTACCATTATGTTCATCAGTCGCTTCTTCAAAATTGTCACCTTCATCGTGACTGATAGAATCAGAGGTTTCAGAACTACAATTTTTATTATTTCCTAGTATATTATCTATCAAAAACGTTTTACTCTTACTATTCATTACACTATTCAATGCGTTCTTCGAAATACCGTGACTATCTGTGTAATTATTATCATAGTTGATATTTTTATTATCGAATAGACTTCTGTTTAGTATATTGAAAGAATTTATATCACTGTTTATTTCACTGAACTTTTTGCCATTGCTGTTTTCACATATTACATCAATTGTTTCATTTTCACTGCCATATTCAGTTTCTGATTCACCATCGAAAGCATTTTCAGTTCCACCGATAACACCATACTTTTTATTTCTTGTCACAGAATCATTTTCACAAGTACTAGATATGTCATTGATTGCATCCATTTTTATTAATGTTATTTTACTAGCATCATGCACTTCGAAAAACTATTAAAATTCTATTTTATTAAGATTACTATAATTCTAACATGGAATACGATGACCGATTCTCTATATCCTGAGTTCAAGTCGCACACTGATAATTGGGTTTGAAAATAGGTGGTGCTGTGTCAAGAGTAGGTATGAACGAGATGAGATACCGCAACGCTACTGGTCCGTGATCTAATGGAGGGGATAACGCCATCTTAAGTAGGTGGGGCTTCCGCGGACGCCTGTGAAAATTCACACCTTTCTTTTATTTGATAACACGTTATGTCAGAGCTCTTTACCGCACAAAGGATCTCTAAAAGGTTGTGATGAGCGGGGATCGAATTGCTCTCAGCTTATTGTTTGATCATGTCACCGATTTAAGTGATTTATTGCTGGTGGTACCACTAGATAATGGAAGGGTGGTTTCCACGACTAATGTTTTTGAGATGTTGTCTAAAACACCTTTAGATTTCCGGATTTATAAGATTATGTATAATGCCTTAATTTTAACAGGATACAATTTTAAGTTGATATAATATTAAGGATTTTGAGTATGAACGAACGAACCGCCTCTGTGGTCTAGTGGTTTACTTACAGTGTAGGACGCAGGGGACCCGGGTTCGATTCCCAGGAAGGGGTACAATTTGTACTCGGTTTGGTTGGTGGTAGGGTTTATTTCAAGTCCACCTGACTAGCTACTAATCTTACCTAAGTCTGACGCCATCTGTTCCGGTAGTTAGAGGTGAGATAGCCAGTTCCTCAGTGATGAGGATTCCGGTTGTAGTGCGCTTCCACCTTCGGCCTTACTGTCACTTAACATCAGGTGAACTATAAAAAATGCTGTTTTGTATATATATATGTCACCAGCAATGTATGAAACGCAGGCATTGTACAATGCCTGGCCCTTTTAGGCAATGTATGAAATAGAATGAATATTATTGTCTATTTCACACATTACCTAGGCATTCTATACAATGCCTAGGCATTGTATAGAATGCCTGCTGGTCCACCGGCAATGTGTAAAATAAAAAGATTTTGATCGAGGGGGGGCTCGAGGAGGCTTGAGGGGGGCTCGAGGGGGACTCGAGGGGGGCTCGAGGGGGGCTTGAGGGGGGGTCGAGTGGGGCTCGAGGGGGCTGGAGGGGGCTCGAGGGGGGCTCGAGGGGGCTCGGGGGGGCTCGAGGAAGGCTCGAGGGGGGCTCGAGGGGGGCTCGAGGGCGGCTTATTGAGTTTGGAACCGAACCTGCTTTACTCCTGTAGGTACCGGGTTAGGTTAGAAATTTAAGGCGAGCGCGTAGCGCAGCGGAGCGTGAGCCTTAAATTTCGAGGTTATTTTTTTATAACAGACAACAGAAATAAACTTATTTTACACATTGCCGGTGGACCAGCAGGCATTGTATACAATGCCTAGGCAATGTATAAAATGAATATCATTTCATACATTGCCTGATCGTTTCAGGGATTGTATACAATGCCTAGGCATTGTATAGAATGCCTGCTGGTCCACCGGCAATGTGTAAAATAAAAAGATTTTGATCGAGGAGGGGCTCGAGGAGGCTCGAGGGGGGCTCGAGGGGGGCTCGAGGGGGGCTCGAGGGGGGCTCGAGGGGGGCTCGAGGGGGGCTTGAGGGGGGATCGAGTGGGGCTCGAGGGGGCTGGAGGGGGCTCGAGGGGGGCGCGGGGGGGCTCGAGGAAGGCTCGAGGGGGGCTCGAGGGGGGCTCGAGGGGGGCTCGAGGGGGGCTCGAGGGGGGCTCGAGGGCGGCTTATTGAGTTTGGAACCGAACCTGCTTTACTCCTGTAGGTACCGGGTTAGGTTAGAAATTTAAGGCGAGCGCGTAGCGCAGCGGAGCGTGAGCCTTAAATTTCGAGGTTATTTTTTTATAACAGACAACAGAAATAAACTTATTTTACACATTGCCGGTGGACCAGCAGGCATTGTATACAATGCCTAGGCAATGTGTAAAATGAATATCATTTCATACATTGCCTGATCGTTTCAGGGATTGTATACAATGCCTAGGCATTGTATACAATGCCGGAGAATACACATTGCCGGTAACATATACATTTAAAGAGTTTGAATTTTCCTTATAACATTTTCATTTATTTACCAACCATGAACGCTAATGTTATAAAACTTTTAATCTAAAATCTTTACACTCAGCTAACTTATGCCATTTAAACATTTGCTAAGTTACAACGAATTAAGTGGTAGTTTCTGATTACAAAAACCGGCCAAGTGCGTGTCGGTTCCACGCGCAGAAGGGTTCCGTAGGTACCTTATACTATACCATATCTTAATACCACTATCGTTTTTCGTCTGCAAAAATAACTTTTATTTCACAGTGTTTGTATGAATGGCAAAGTTATAGTTTAATAGAGTTCATTAAGATCTATGGCGTATATTTATTTTTTTATTTTTTACTAATATCTTATTTTAAAAGTGCGAGGGGGGGGACTCACATTTTACCACTTTGACAGTGTATGTCTTTCAAACGGTTGACTTTAAGAAAAATAGTCTTAGGAACCTCAATGTCAATTTTGAAGACCTATCTATTAGACACTACGCTTAGACATTAGACACTACTACTCCAATACGTGCGGGACGTATTGGTTTGATGAAAAAAAAAACTGTTTTAGTTCCATGTATGAGGAGCCCCCCTTAATCTTTTATTTTTTTATTTTTGTGTAACAATCGTAAAGTGTTTTACAAAATACATCTTCCTACCAAGTTTCAACTGTGTAGTCCTAATACTTTCGGAATAAAGTGGCTGTGACGTACGGACGAACAGACAGACAGACACATGACGAATCTATAAGGGTTCCGTTTTTTGCAAGTTTTTTACCACTTAGGCTACGGAACCCTAAAAAAGGAGTCACTTATGAAGTACGTTTTGACGTTATGGAAAGAAAATCAGAAATATTTTTATTGACGATTGTTGGCAATCATGAACTTAATTCGAAATAATAACAAGCAACTGAAGTATCTTTAGCATCATAGAAGATACGAGAGTCTCTGTGTGTGTGTGTGTGTGTCAGAAATTTTTTTATGGCAATTTTATACTTTAACCTATAGACTTATTATATTACTAGCTTTAACCCCTATTATTTTTGAACAGTTGGATTAATCCAGCATTGTTGGCAAATATAATAAATAATACAGGAAAAAATTAAAAGTGTTCGTAATATTCAGTAAATTTTTGAGATCCTAACGTGGCACATTTATGAATCTGTCACTGAACCATTGACATGCACTTTTTCTTTTTACACGTTATAAAGTATAAAAAATAAAGGTCCATTTAATACAAGAAGCAAAGACAAAGTTGCTGGTCCAAGTATAAAATAGTGCTTGGAGAAATCCACTGCACTGCAATGAGGGGTTTTCAAATTGACATTAAAAAAAAAGTAACTATTTGCCTCACTAGATGGCGTTGATGGTAAGAGGGAAGTCAAAATTAGTAGTAAAAAATACTTTGAATCCCCTATTTTTTTTAACGCCATCTATCGAGCTTTTTGTCATTTTGAGCCCTCCTCATACCAAACCCAGCGAAAATTTTTCTATGTCTATGACCAAACCACTTATGTTATGTTACTGAACTAACTTTAAAATAGTACATTATGATACCTACAAGTTAGCTTAGGTTGCTGGTTGCAGCCCGAGCCGTAGGCGAGGGCGTAACTCAGCCGAGTGTGCAATAAGTAAGAGCTCACGAGTTTCATACGACGTTTTTCAACACATTTGCGAGGAAAAAACAAAGTAATTTACCACACAGCAACAAATACGACAAAAACAAAATATAATAATTATGGGAAAAGGCACGCAGGTTTTTTTTGTTTTTTTCACACGCCCAATGCAAAAATATTTTGCGAACAAAGGGGTGGTGAGCATACAGCCTTCTTCAAAATTATAAATTTAAGTGATAAAATGCAAATATTTTAATATTTTACTACAAAATATTGTAAATCCATACTAATATTATAAATGCGAAAGTAACTCTGTCTGTCTGTCTGTCTGTTACGCCTTCACGCCTAAACTACTGAACCGATTTGGATGAAATTTGGTACAGAGGTAGAGTTGAGCTCGAGAAAGGACATAGGCTACCTTTAATTGCGAAATAAGGGTTGGAGGGGTTGAAATAGGGGATGAAAGTTTGATTGTACCACAGAATATAGAGACTACAGAAGTTATGCCACTATCGTATTTATTAGGTACCCACTTACATACGTTTACACTACGAGATTATGTTGTTTAATCGACTACCATGAGTTAAATTTGACAGAACGAAATTCAAAATCAAAAACACAAAATCCATGCTTGATCCATACTAATATTATAAATGCGAAAGTAACTCTGTCTGTCTGTCTGTCTGTTACGCCTTCACGCCTAAACTACTGAACCGATTTGGATGAAAGTTGGTACAGAGGTAGAGTAGAGCTCGAGAAGGGACATAGGCTACCTTTAATTGCGAAATGAGGGTTGGAGGGGTTGAAATAGGGGATGAAAGTTTGATTGTACCACAGAATATAGAGACTACAAAAGTTATGCCACTATCGTATTTATTAGGTACCCACTTACATACGTTTACACTACGAGATTATGTTGTTTAATCGACTACCATTGTTTAAATTTGACAGAACGAAATTCAAAATCAAAAACACAAAATCCATGCTTAATCCATACTAATATTATAAATGCGAAAGTAACTCTGTCTGTCTGTCTGTCTGTTATGCCTTCACGCCTAAACTACCGAACCGATTTGGATGAAATTTGGTACAGAGGTAGAGTAGAGCTCGAGAAAGGACATAGGCTACCTTTAATTGCGAAATAAGGGTTGGAGGGGTTGAAATAGGGGATGAAAGTTTGATTGTACCACAGAATATAGAGACTACAGAAGTTATGCCACTATCGTATTTATTAGGTACCCACTTACATACGTTTACACTACGAGATTATGTTGTTTAATCGACTACCATGGTTTAAATTTGACAGAACGAAATTCAAAATCAAAAACACAAAATCCATGCTTTTATGTTGTTTAATCGACTACCATGGTTTAAATTTGACAGAACGAAATTCAAAATCAAAAACACAAAATCCATGCTTAATCCATACTAATATTATAAATGCGAAAGTAACTCTGTCTGTCTGTCTGTCTGTTACGCCTTCACGCCTAAACTACTGAACCGATTTGGATGAAAGTTGGTACAGAGGTAGAGTAGAGCTCGGGAAGGGACATAGGCTACCTATAATTGCGAAATGAGGGTTGGAGGGGTTGAAATAGGGGATGAAAGTTTGATTGTACCACAGAATATAGAGACTACAAAAGTTATGCCACTATCGTATTTATTAGGTACCCACTTACATACGTTTACACTACGAGATTATGTTGTTTAATCGACTACCATGAGTTAAATTTGACAGAACGAAATTCAAAATCAAAAATACAAAATCCATGCTTAATCCATACTTCCATATATAATATTATAAATGCGAAAGTAACTCTGTCTGTCTGTCTGTCTGTTACGCCTTCACGCCTAAACTACTGAACCGATTTGGATGAAATTTGGTACAGAGGTAGAGTAGAGCTCGAGAAAGGACATAGGCTACCTTTAATTGGGAATTAAGGGTTGGAGGGGTTGAAATAGGGGATGAAAGTTTGATTGTACCACAGAATATAGAGACTACAGAAGTTATGCCACTATCGTATTTATTAGGTACCCACTTACATACGTTTACACTAGGAGATTATGTTGTTTGATCGACTACCATGGTTTAAATTTGACAGAACGAAATTCAAAATCAAAAACACAAAATCCATGCTTAATCCATACTAATATTATAAATGCGAAAGTAACTCTGTCTGTCTGTCTGTCTGTTACGCCTTCACGCCTAAACTACTGAACCGATTTGGATGAAATTTGGTACAGAGGTAGAGTTGAGCTCGAGAAAGGACATAGGCTACCTTTAATTGCGAAATAAGGGTTGGAGGGGTTGAAATAGGGGATGAAAGTTTGATTGTACCACAGAATATAGAGACTACAGAAGTTATGCCACTATCGTATTTATTAGGTACCCACTTACATACGTTTACACTACGAGATTATGTTGTTTAATCGACTACCATTGTTTAAATTTGACAGAACGAAATTCAAAATCAAAAACACAAAATCCATGCTTAATCCATACTAATATTATAAATGCGAAAGTAACTCTGTCTGTCTGTCTGTCTGTTACGCCTTCACGCCTAAACTACTGAACCGATTTGGATGAAAGTTGGTACAGAGGTAGAGTAGAGCTCGGGAAGGGACATAGGCTACCTTTAATTGCGAAATGAGGGTTGGAGGGGTTGAAATAGGGGATGAAAGTTTGATTGTACCACAGAATATAGAGACTACAAAAGTTATGCCACTATCGTATTTATTAGGTACCCACTTACATACGTTTACACTACGAGATTATGTTGTTTAATCGACTACCATGAGTTAAATTTGACAGAACGAAATTCAAAATCAAAAATACAAAATCCATGCTTAATCCATACTTCCATACTAATATTATAAATGCGAAAGTAACTCTGTCTGTCTGTCTGTCTGTTACGCCTTCACGCCTAAACTACTGAACCGATTTGGATGAAATTTGGTACAGAGGTAGAGTAGAGCTCGAGAAAGGACATAGGCTACCTTTAATTGGGAATTAAGGGTTGGAGGGGTTGAAATAGGGGATGAAAGTTTGATTGTACCACAGAATATAGAGACTACAGAAGTTATGCCACTATCGTATTTATTAGGTACCCACTTACATACGTTTACACTAGGAGATTATGTTGTTTGATCGACTACCATGAGTTAAATTTGACAGAACGAAATTCAAAATCAAAAATACAAAATCCATGCTTAATCCATACTTAATATTATAAATGCAAAAGGTACTCTGTCTGTTTGTCTGTCTGTTACGCCTTCACACCTTAACTACTAAACTGATTTGGATGAAATTTGGTACAGATGTAGAGCAGAGCTCGAGAAAGGACATAGGCTACCTTTTATTGCGAAATAATGGTTTAAAGAGTTAAACTAGGGGATGCAAGTTTGTATGTAAGTCTGTAGAGGTTATAATAGGGATGAAATTGTAAGAGAAAAAAGCGGATTCGCGCGCTTGGTGGGGACCCGCCTAATCACGTTAAAATGGCTGATCAGATTTTGATGAAACTAAAACATTGAATAATGTTCCCATTGGATTATCTCGAATATCCACGCGGACGAAGTCGCGGGCAAAAGCTAGTTATGAATAATTTGATAATAATAAATATTTGTTTGACTTAATTAAGGACTTACACATTTATTTATTCCAAAAATGCATTTGAATTTTCAGCGGCATAAAACCTCTTTGTTGTTACTAAAAAAATAACTGTATTACCGGCGGGCTGATTATCTAATTAAAAACCACCTAGCGACTGGTTGCAGTTCACAGATGATCGTGATCCATTGCTACTTCTTTTTGGGTTAAAAAAAACATACCGAAGAAAAGTGGCAATGTATGTCAAATGCAACCGGTCGCTAAATAGTTTCTTTTTAGATAATCAGGGTGCCGTTTAAATTGAAAATGCTCTGAAAATTTTATGCAATTACATAGGGAACCATATCGATTTTTTTTATAATAAATCTTGTTTCAAATTTAATCAGCTTTTATTTTGTAAAAGAACTCATGTAGCATAGTTTTTGAGATATATCTGAAAAACCGAAAAATGGGACCTTCAAACCCAAAACCCAAAACGAAGTCAAAAATTGTGTTCCAATCATTTCCCTCTACACCTTTTCATTTACTGGGCTACTCAAGGGCTACTAGTGTTTTATATATTATAACACGCGTTTGTTATAGCTCGGTTTATGGCCCTAAAAGCGATGTATTAAGGCTCCCTTTACGAGCAAGTGTGTTGAAAAAAGATCTAAAAACATAGTAGAACTGCTTACAAAGTCAACTTCAAATTGCGTGGCTTTTGTTATGGGGTATTATTTTAGTCAACAACGCAGATAAATATATTATTTAATGACTAAATTATTATGATTTGTCTTAAAAATTAATAGATCTGTAGCGACCAAACATTATCTCAAGCCGCCGCAAAAAATCACCAAACAATATCTAAACGTCTACCTAAAGATTTGTTAAAAATCACTATGAAATAATACCAATAGGGAATATGCATAAGTCACCGATTTTCCTAAAATTGAGCTTGATCGCTGCGGACACTTTTAAAAACATGATGGAACAGAAAGAAAAATAAAAAAATGATTGTTTTCGTTTTATCACACGATGAAATCAGGGGAAAATAACGAATTTTTTTTTTCGTTTTCGGATATAATGCACTTTACAGTCAGATAGAATATCGAAAAAGAAATAATATTTTGTATGACACATATCTACTTAAACGCAAAATTTAGGGAGATAATTGAAGATTATTGGCTAACTCCATATTAAACGCGCCCGAAACACACCGAAACGTGATGTGTGACGTCACCGTTTTGTATAGAGCGTTTTCGGCGGGAGCTGATGCGTGCTAACTTCAAGTACCTATATTAGGAGAAAAAAACGCAAGAGACAAGTTTCAATATTAAAGTTGATTTTCTCAAGCATTATACTATTGATTTAGATAAAAAAAAAATTGATGCATATTCCCTATTACCAAATAGTGAAAATAAAAGATCAATGAAATTTGCAAAATTACCCTGTATTTGCGCCAATTCCAAAGTGAGTAGCTAAAGCACTGTTTTAGAAATCAGTCAATCATCAACGGTGTTATCGTAAACACCAAGCCTGAGACAATATAGAAACACATAGAAATTAAAAAACTTCCTTTTTCTTAATCAATCCAGGGCCTCAGGGTTTGCGACATAACTTGAAAACCGGCGGCGTACAAACAACCACTGAGGTCGGAGGTCGTCAAAAATGTTTTTGTGTTAAAACTTTCGACCATAAAACATTAATTTTGGGAGAGTTTGATAAATATGCTGCCTATCGTTCAGATGGCCTACCTAAATGGCCAATTTTCTATTCGTTCACTAACTTAAAGTTTAAAAATAAGCAATTAGACCACGGGCGTAGCCAGAATTCTGTATCGGGGGGGGGGGTTTTAAGAAAATAAAACTACAACAATGTAAATGAAATGAAATTTAGATATATTCTTATTAAATGAACCCATGGACATTAGAGGACCGCTGGGAGAAATAAATATTTAAAATTAAAAATGTAACTTAAATGCATATAGTAAAGTAAAAAAAACGGCCAGGCAGCGCGATTTTTAGTCAGTTTCATCCACTAATCTTGTAAGTTATGATCTTGCCTGTCTATAAAAAAAACGGCCGCGCAGCGCGATTTTTAGTTAGTTTCATCCACTAATCTTGTAAGTTATGATCTTGTCTGTCTATAAAAAAAACGGCCGCGCAGCGCGATTTTTAGTCAGTTTCATCCACTAATCTTGTAAGTTATGATCTTGCCTGTCTATAAAAAAAACGGCCGCGCAGCGCGATTTTTAGTTAGTTTCATCCACTAATCTTGTAAGTTATGATCTTGCCTGTCTATAAAAAAAACGGCCGCGCAGCGCGATTTTTAGTTAGTTTCATCCACTAATCTTGTAAGTTGTAATCTTGTCTAACTATTGAGAAAAAAAAACGGCCGGGCAGCGCGATTTTTAGTCAGTTTCATCCACTAATCTTGTAAGTTATGATCTTGCCTGTCTATAAAAAAAACGGCCGCGCAGCGTGATTTTTAGTTAGTTTCATCCACTAATCTTGTAAGTTGTAATCTTGTCTAACTATTGAGAAAAAAAACGGCTGCGCAGCGTGATTTTTAGTAAGTTTTATCCACTAATCTTGTAAGTTGTGATCTTGCCTGTCTATTGAAAATAAACGGCCGCGCAGCGCGATTTTTAGTTAGTTTCGCCCGTTTCATCCATTAATCTTGTACTCTTGCCTGTCTATATTGGAATAAGACGGCCGCGATTTTTAGTTAGTTTCACCCGTTTCATCCATTAATCTTGTACTCTTGCCTGTCTATATTGGAATAAGACGGCCGCGATTTTTAGTTAGTTTCACCCGTTTCATCCATTAATCTTGTACTCTTGCCTGTCTATATTGGAATAAGACGGCCGCGATTTTTAGTTAGTTTCACCCGTTTCATCCATTAATCTTGTACTCTTGCCTGTCTATATTGGAATAAGACGGCCGCGATTTTTAGTTAGTTTCACCCGTTTCATCCATTTATCTTGTACTCTTGCCTGTCTATATTGGAATAAGACGGCCGCGATTTTTAGTTAGTTTCACCCGTTTCATCTATTAATCTTGTACTCTTGCCTGTCTATATTGGAATAAGACGGCCGCGATTTTTAGTTAGATTCATCCGCTAATCTTGTGATCTGTAGTGTAATGGTGTGGTGTGACATGACATCCTTCGGCGAACCCAATATGTTGTTGACCTTTATGCCTGGAGTGTAAACTGTCGGTACAGAGTATTCACGTAAAACGTGGCCGATCTTATCTGTTACTCCTTTATCATAAGGCATGTAGGCTGGTTGTCTGCTAACCTCGCCGTGGTTACCTCGGGATACCAAAACTTAATAATAATAAGTTTTATGGTATAAATAAATAATCACGAAAGAAAGCTTTACCATTTACTTACCAAATCACACTATGGACTGACAGATGTCAAATGTGATCTATTAAATTGGCCCCTTTTTTTAGTTATTTTCATTTACTTACAAGTAAGTGACAAAATACTTCGTTCACTGCAGTCCGGCACGCACGCTAAAATATGTATATACCTACCATTGACCTACCCACAAAATTATTTTCGCGGTAATCGGTGCTGCTGCTGACTGTTGACTGGCGACAGCCAAGCGGTGCACGAAAACATACGAAAATTACCGAATGCGATGCGGTGGGTGTAATTCAAATGATCGGTGACAGATGGCAGCAGCGCGGCAAATTCAAAATGTTAATATGCTTAATAATTATACTCCTCGCCTTGCCTAACTTTATTTTAATGTTATAGATCAATAAATAGATGATGCCTATTGTATATTTCGGGGGGGGTTTGAACCCCCAAAACCCCCCCCCTGGCTACGCCCGTGAATTAGACAATCAAGTCACACGTTGTAAGTTTATGTAAATCATAGACATTGTTGTATTGTATTGCGACGCCTAATTTACACGACTGCCCAAAGCAAAAAGAGTGTATATGTGTTCAGGGTTCATGTATGTTTGTGGGTATGTGAGTTTCTTTATTCCACCATAACTTCTAAATCCCTGAACTGGTTTGGATAAATGCTGGGGTATCGTTAGAATCCTTACAGCATTCCGAGCATTGGCGGATCCAGGATTTTAGTTTGGGAGGGGCTTAACATAGGCATGGCTATACCAAGGTAATCAACAGATTTATTGGGGTGGGGGGGGGCTTGAGCCCCTTAGCCCCCCCCTGGATCCGCTAGTGATTCCGAGTGACACTGGCTATATTTTTTTTAGAATAAACAATATGGCGACAGTACGACGCCATTTTCAAATGTGAAAAAATTTTTTCTTCTATTATTACAATATGGGCATCAAATGAAAGGTCTTGATGAGCACATTCCAAAACTATATAATATGTCGCTAAAATGTGTGAAATAAAAATAAATAAATTAAAAAATATTAAAAACGCGACTGCCCTGCCAAAAACGAACTAAAAAGTTAAATAACAAGTGTCTTTGATCAAAAATTGTTCCATAATAAGGTCCCCCGACTGCAATGACACTTGTTATTTAACTTTTTAGTTCGTTTTTGGCAGGGCAGTCGTGTTTTTATATTTTTTTAATTTAATATTTTTTTAGAGTGTATGGCTTAATTATTTTTAATTTTTAAGTTAGCGTATGAATAGAAAAGTGGTCATTTGAGTAGCGGGGCATTTCTACTTAACTAGTAGAACTAAACGGAGAAAAAAATCCTTTTAGTTGTACTAATTTCTGTACAAAATTTAATAGGGCTTCTAAACGGACAAAAAAGTCCTTTTAAATGGGAAAGTACAACCTGATTTTGGTCCCAAATAAAAAGCGAAATGAAATTTTCTATTGAGAATAATTCTATCGAGTAGGTTGGTATTTTTACGCGCGATTTCTCGAAAGATGTTCGTGCTGTAGGTACTTTTTAGGGTTCCGTACCCAAAGGGTAAAAACGGGACCCTATTACTAAGACTCCGCTGTCCCTCTGTCTGTCTGTCTGACTATCTGTCTGTCTGTCTGTCACCAGGCTGTATCTCATGTACCGTGATAGCTAGACAGTTGAAATTTTCACAGATTATGTATTTTTATTGCTGCTACAACAACAAATACTAAAAACAGAATAAAATAAATCTTTAAGGGGGCTCCCATACAACAAACGTGATTTTTTGCCGTTTTTTGGTACGGAACCCTTCGTGCGCGAGTCCGACTCGCACTTGGCCGGTTTTTATATTTATTCACCATTTTTACTTTACAATTTGGCAAGCGAATGTTGGATTGGATAAGTGACCAAAAATGTATAATTATCTTGAGTTCCTCCGCATTGAGCCTTTGCCCCAGCAATGGGAATGATGATGTTCACAAACCCACCAGTGGGAGATTTAAAAAACAACGAGTTAGAAATTTAGTCAAGCACGTGTGATTTTCCTCGTTGCCTTTTTATGACAGATAGGTAAAATCAATGATATTACAATATTATAATATCATTGGGTTAAATGATATTGGGATTTTGTTTGCATGATCATCAGCCATTTTAATGTCCCCACTGCTGGGGCACAGGCTTTCCTTATCGGTGGATAAGAAGGATGGGCCCAGTGGCGGATCCAGGATTTTGGTATGGGAGGGGCTTAACGTAGGTGAGGGCAGGCTTTACCAAAGTAATCAACAGATTTGTTGGGGTGGACCCAAATGATTTTGGGGGGGGGGGGGGCTTGAGCCCCTTACCCCCCCCCCCCCGGATCCGCTAGTGGATGGGCCATTATCACAGATCATACCGGGGGAGTGATCTGTGGTAATGGCCCAATGCCGATTAGTGGGTGTTAACGACTGCAAATGCACCCGGGACCAACGGCTTAACGTGCCTTCTGAAGCACGGAGGAGCTTGAGATAATACATTTTTGGCCACCCATCCTATGATCTACCCTTGCGAAAGTTGCTTAACTTCCGCGATCGCTGGGCCAGGAGCTAAACCACTGCACCATCGAACTCCTAGCTATGACTTTGTTTATTGTTAGAAAATTTGGTGCCCTACAAGAAGATTATGTTTATTTATTGAGAACCTCCTCCTTTTTTTGAAGTCGGTTACGACTTCAAAAAAAGGAGGAGGTTCTCAAGTCGACGGTTTTTTTTTTATGTATGTTTTAACATAGCTTCGTCAGTTGTTACCCGATTTGTACAATTCTTTTTTTAACTCAAAGAACATAGTTCGTGTGTGGTCCCATAAATTTTTTACAGAGATCTGGCCAGTAGTTTTTTCATAATCTTGAAAAATATCAATTATTTAGCTCGCCATCGCACGAGTTTTTATGGAATTTCGGACATAACTTCTTTGTTTATGAACCGATTTAGATGATTCTTTTTTTATTTGAAAGGGTATACTTCAAGAGTGGTCACAATTTAATTTCATTGTTATTGGACTTCGAACTTCGTAAATACATAAAGGAACTCTTCCAAATCAAATAGTATAAGGAAAGTGATTTAGGTTTTGGTAAGTTTATGGCAATCCAAAACAAACCAAATCATGGTTTGCGATGCAACGTTCTGGACTAGACTTGGACTACGATGACACAACGGAACTCCTCAAAAACAAACAGCGTAAATTTGGAAATTGAGTTCTGGGCATTTTACCATTGAAAATATTATAAAAAATAAATAAATAAAATAAAAATATGCTTTATTTTCTCCACAATAAATTACAACGCGTATACGTTTATAGTTAAATTGTATAAAGTAAGTGTTTGATAAGTATTGTGGAGACTGGCGCCCGAACTAAGGTTATAAACCCGTTTTACAGGTCACCAGGTCTCCAAAACCCGGATAATGACAATAGTATGATATACAATTCATAACCTAGACTTTAAAACATTGATTGGATGTGGAACAAAACTTCAACATCGAGGAGAAAGAAAAAAGACTACTAACTATAAAACATTTTTTTTTTTTTTTCTCTTTTACCCACCATACTGATTGTTCCTTTATTAAAAAGATATGTTATTTTAATTTAGGAAAAGGTTATTTCTCAACTTTAATAGAATATTATATAAAATAAAAGTATAGTCGTTAGTTTGTTTTATAAAAAAAAATATCATTTTTTGTTTTTTAGAACGAATATGTTGATTAATACCTATTTATAATTAAGTACTTAAAGATATCATGTTGGACTTAATAATGTCATTGTTTATGCATAAGATGGAAAAGGAGTGACAAGTGTACGTAATAAATGGTTTGTTAGTTAAGTTGTAAGTTGTAATTGTATTTTGATTTTTTGATTAAAATATTGTATTTTTGTTATTTAGTGTAGGTTTAGGTAATAATTAAGTGTAAGTAATAAATAGACGTGCTTGTTTAGTTGTAAGTTGTAATTGTATTTTGATAAAAAAAAATGGATTTGTTGTTACTTGGTGTAAGTTTAGGTACAAGTTAACAAATTAAACGAAATTAACGAATTCCCATCTCGAGAGTGCACTAACTCAAGGGATCATCCTGGTGCTAGCCCTACGATTGTATTATTTCAATCTTGGGATCATTGAAAAGTGTCAATCTAGCTGATGGTCAATGTCAAGCACCAGATTTATGAAATGATAGCTAAAAGAGACTCGGTCTCATCATAACTTAACTCGCACAACCATTTCCGAATCTTGGCTTTAGATTCCTTTCTAGTGTTATGATAGATAGATAGGATTTCATTTATTTTATTATACAAGTAGCCTCCAAGGAAGCAGAAGAATTTGTGTGAGAAGCTGGTGTTAAATCTTATTGAAGGACAAACACTATGACAACGCCTCACATTTTCAAAAAGTTGAGGCTTGTAATCTATATCGGCATGTTTACGTAAGACTGTGTTTAAAATGAAAAGTTGACGCACAGTTAGCACTTCGCATTTTTGATAAAGTTCACTTGTTGGAAATAGAATTATAATATAAAGTAAAAAAAATATTTACACGCTGCGCTTACATACCTACCACTAAAAAGTTGAAAATAAAAAAGCTTTTTAAAAAAAAAGAAAAACCGCCTTCTAAAAACTGAAAACAAAAACAGCTTAAAAATTAAATACCTCTAAAAAGCAAGAAATAATATTCGAATCATTCGTTACACATATCAATATTAATAAAACACGTCTAATGAAGTCGGGTGGGGCTTTAAGAAAAAAATGAAGTTGTCCTCCAGCCCCACCCGACTTCAATAGACCTGTTTTATTAATATTGATATGTGTAACGAATGATTCGAATATTATTTCTTGCTTTTTAGAGGTATTTAATTTTTAAGCTGTTTTTGTTTTCAGTTTTTTATACCTAGTTAACATTACCTTTATTTATATTTAAAATATTACTTAGCAATATTACTCCTTACGTCAGTTCATCATATTCCTAAACAAATTGTATGGTTATTCTAAACTACTATATAATATTACTAGCTTCCGCCCGCGACTTCGTCTGCGTAGAAAAGTTTTTTGTTATCCCTCGCGAACTATACTTTTTTTCGGGATGAAAGGTACCCTATGTCCTTCTCGGTACCCCTGACAACGTGTATGCAAAATTTCATGATGATCGGTTCAGTAGTTAGGACGTGAAGGCGTAACAAACAAACAAACAAACGGACTTTTGCATTTATAATATTAGTAAGGATTATATAACTTTTTCTTCGTTTATTTGTACGGCACGGCAGTAAGAGTTTTTCTAGAAATTATTTCCATTTACCTACAACTACTTACGAGCTGTACGAGTATGTGACAAAAAGCAAAAATGTTTGATACGAGATACCGTACTTTCTGATGGGGTTAGTGCAGTTGGTAGTGATATTTTTTATTAATTCTTTAAAACTTTGTATAGTCTTTGTTTTTAATTTATCCGTTTATTTAAACTAAAAACCACTAGTTTTGTTGTGAAATTATGATTCGTTCTTTCACCATTTAAGACAAAATGAGGAACTTTACACAACAAAAGCACTGCAGTGCAGCTTTTACCCGTTGACGTGATAAATAATAGTTTCGATAGATGTCGCTACTACATCTCGTAGCAAACAGCTGCTACACGGTGCGCGTAGCAATGCTACGGATCACAGAACTCGCGAGTTTCTAAGTTATTCTAGAGATGACGCTACATGTTACAAGCATTGTGAAAAGTAGATTTGCGGTGAAAAGTTAGATTTTCAAACAAATTGTTTGGTCCGCTAAAATGAAAAAGACAAAATAATATAAAAAACTGATTGATGTGTTTTTTGTGTCTGTTTTATTATTAATAATGACCAGTAACATATATTAATCAATATCAATAACATCTATCAATCAAATTACTTTGTAATTAAGCCTAGGTAGGTAGGTACCATATTCTGATTTCGAATAAAGGCATTACCTTATCAAAATATTTTCTTGGAATAAAATTATGTCTGAACAAGTTATGGAGCTTCGATTTGATGATTTGTCAGATTGAGTTACACTCTGTTACATACAAGACGAGATTGTCACCCTCATCTAATCATATTGAGACACATCAATTTCAGTGAGTACCTACCTACTTACTTTTGTATGTTTTATTAGGTACTAGCGGCCGCCCACGGTTACACCCGCGTGGTTCCTGTTCCCGTGGGAATATCGGGATAAAAAGTATTCTATGTTTTAATCTAGGCTATCTTATATCTGTGTGCCAAATTTCAACCAAATCCGTTGAGTAGTTTTTGCGTGATTGAGGAACAAACATCCAAACATCTTAACATCCAAACCCACAAACTTTCACATTTATAATATTAGTAGGATTTTTCAATAAGTTTTCGATAGATATTGCTTGAAAGTGGCTTGAAATGTAACAAACACAACATACTTATTTAACAGAAACCACAGAAAACCACTGGACACAGAAAAATGTATAACTACTTACGTTCTGCTGACTTAAAATGAGAATTTAGGTACCTACCTAGGTACTTAATTTAAATATTTACTTAAATCTTCCAATACGAGATACCGTACTTTCTGATGGGGTTAGTGCAGTAGGTAGTGATATTTTTATTAATTCTTTAAAACTTTGTATATTGCTACTTAAGTGATTTGTAATATTTCTCTTCGATCCTTCGTAGCATTGAACAATTCGAAAAATGTGCACCTCTTGCAAAATGTATACAATAGAGATAATAATATAGTGATCTCATGCTTTCTTATGAACTGTTGTCTATAATGTTATTGTTCTTTTTTCTTTTTTTCTTTACGCATACTTTGAGCTTTAGTTTAATAAAAGATGAGAGGATTAATTTACTTATGTGTCATCGGTTTCAATGAGCTGTTAACCAGAATAGACTGCGTAACATGGTAGCATTACGCGTTAGAAAATAATGTAAAAAAGTTAGTAAGTATCACAGTTAATTTTCTATGGGAGATGTGACTTATGTTCTGCTTTTTTGAGCCTACATGTAAGTAACCAAATCATGACTGCTAACGTAAACCATTTGTAAAAAGAAATTATACTTTAGTTAGATTATGGTAAGCAAAATATGTTTTTTTTGTCATAAAAATATCAACGAGACTGTCAAACAATGAAAAGCCTTTCATGGCTTACTACTGGAACAAAAAGGTGAAAAAGGCTTTTCAATACATGACGCATGCATAAGTCTATAAGATTTTTCTGTTTATTGAAGACTATCTCGAGACGTGTTATTTATTCTTATGACGTAACGTAACTAATGTGCATATAAGTTTCTGCTCAATAAACAGCAGTGAATGGAGTGAATGCGTCAGAATTTGTTTAAAGTGAAAAGCAAAATGTTTTATTATGGAACTTGGTGACATTATTAAGTTTTCATGAGTTCGTACTTAAACAAAGTTGTGAGCATAACAAAAGCGAATCGTATTGTATTGTGAACACATTTGGAAGCGAGTGTAATAAAATACAACTTTATTGCAATCAGTATTGAGTTTAAATAGGAATGACACTGTAGATGTAGTATGTCTTCTGAGGAAAACATGTAAAGCACTATGATAAAGTACTTAATTGAACATTGATTTTCAATTCAATATTCGCAGTACCTATACGTTTGCGGTTTTTAATAGGTACATTAAATAATTCACGCAACCGAAACCACCGTAGAGGTGGCACACTTGTACTATTATGTATTCTGTGGTGGCACTAAGAACATTACTATTACAAGTTACCTACTCTCTAATCGTCTCTTTTATAAATTTTCACCAAACTACTGTAATATTGATTTCATTATAAACTGTGCGGTAATACCACTATTAGTTATTCTGTGGTAATACTGTACTATAAGTAGTAGCACAGAATAAAATAGTAACTACTACGCGTTCACTTCATCGTTGCCGCTACCTCCCGGCCCGCTTCATCATTCCGCACCCCCTGTGTCGCCCTCCCGCGCGCCTCCCCAGGCGACGCCGGGGGCGCGGTATGAAGAAGCGGGCCGGGAGGTAGCGGCACGAATGAAGTGAACGCGTAGTACTAGTAATTTAGTTTCAAGTAAAAAATATATTAAATTGCAACGCAACAGTATACAACGTGTTACAAAATAACCCCTAATAGAGAGGGCCCATCAAACTGATCAACTTTTACTATGGGACTAACACTGAAATAGCAAAAAACAGCTGTTTCATATTTTTATCTACACTCACAACGTAATGTTCCAAATATGAATTCAAGAAAGGTAATATAAATACGTACTTTATTTTCGTGGATAGGTAAAATTAAAAAATAAACTCATTACGATGCAGTCAACTGCATCATAAAATAACTTTTTTTCTCATTACGATACAGGGCAAATCCAAAAAGAAGGCAGTGCCGTAACATTAAAAAAAAACAACGATATTTTCCCACATATTTTTCATGATTAAAATGTACTCTATGGTAATCGATGACTTTAGTGCGATTAGTTTGTTGAAATGCACTGATCAATATTTTTTTTCTAATGGAATGCGCGCCAAGCATTTCCGATAAAGTTTTGATTTCAATTTTTACATTTTGTTATACTTACTGAATTTTGTAGGTTTTTTTTATTCTTGCTTTAAAATGTGAAAAAAAATTTACTCTGCCCGATATTTTAGTTTAGATGCAGCTAAGGAATTGACTTATTACAATGTAGGTACCTTGCTAATACAAACAAAGTCTCTCTCTCTCTTTTCTAACGTTGATCTTTTATTTAGTAGGTTCAATCCCAAATGTATGAGTGTAGATAAAGTAGTGTATGAAACTGCACATAACTAGGTATTAAAACACTCGTGTGATACTATTAAAAACCTCGCCTACGGCTCGGTTTTTAAACACACACTCGTGTTTTAATACCCCTCTTTATGTGTCAGTTTCATAAACTACTATTATTTGATATTTTCGTCATTAATTTTTGTACGTAACAGCAGATTTTTTTCGCGATTTCAGAGTTTTTTCCATAGTAAAAGTTGTCCAGTTTGATGGTCCCTATCTAGAATATGCGGCATTAGGGGTTATTTTGTAACACGCTATATACGTATGAAGTAAGTAAGCATTGCTAGTAAATAAGTACATTATCTACCTACTATACAGAAAAAATGCGAATTTGTCAGCCTATCTTTTTATAGACAACGTATTCTTCTATTTGTAACGGAAACCGTAACCGTAATCATATGAACGCCCATCAATCTTGTCCCCGTTATCAGTGACATAACTGAGTAGAGGTTCGAGCATCGAGCCCGTCTCCTCCTCATATCAGATGTCTTCCAGCGGTGACAAGGGTTGCTGTCTTCGAGTTATCAATATCAACCCCTTTTGAGGTGTGACCATTTTTTATAGTACCTTCTTTATACCATCGAGAGTACACACGATACGTCTTGTCTTCCAATATTTTGTTCGTTTCAGTTCAGGAGTTGTTGGAAAATATACTGAAATAAACAGCATCAGTCCCCCGTGACCACGGCAGCTGCAAAGGTGCCGCAACGTCGGGAAAATCAAAAACCAAACCAAAAACCAACTATTTACAGTACTTTCAATAAAACCGCGATAGTATCCGTTAAAAAGTGTTTTATTTCATGTCTAATGAGCGCGTAAGCCTGAGAGGTGAATATGGAATAAACGGTTTCAATTATTCACTTCTAAGATTTTCGTGCGTATTATATTGGATCTAACTCTTGACCACGGCAGCTGCAAAGGTTCTGAAACGTTGGGAAATGTGAAAATAAAATAAAAACTCGCGTTAGTATCAGTAAAAATGGATTTATTTCAAATTCAAGTAAAAGTTATAGCTTATATATAAATAACGCAGTATCAGTTATTAGCCATTAAAAATATTTATTCTTTTTCAATATCTTTCTTGAACAAATAATCAAGTAAATTTTTCTAGGAATTGGTTTTCTTTTGGTAATACGCTGAAATACAATTTCCTTTCATTGAAAAATAAGATTTCTGTGGTGTTTTTTTAAAAGACAGTAAAATAATTATTATTTTTAGTAAAATAATTATGTTCAAGGTATTAAAAAGTGTTTTTAAGACAACATAGTATAGTGCCACATATTCCAAGAATGTGTAGCATTTTGAACGAGTAGGAGTTTATTCAAAAACGAAATCGACACTGTAAATAAAATATGGTTCTCGATAATCCGATCCTTAAGTTTTTTGCATAATAAAGCAAAACACATTATTCTATTTCAGTGAGTTATAGTTCTAACAATAGGTACAGTCGGTCGGCCCAATAGAATATGAATATAAGATTCTTGAGTCGGCCCATGAAAACGTTGAGCATACTTAGAACCTTGTCATAATGAAACTTCTGTTTTTCCAAAATGTCACACTCACTCTTTGCCTTATCTTATTTAATTTGGCATAGTACTAAAGTGCTCAACATTTTCGTGGGCCGCTGTATCATTGTTGTTTGCTGTCATGTGATCGGTTATCGATGTCGCTCAAATTAACTATTACGAAGTTACTAGCTCCAGGGACGTCTATCTTGTTATAAAGTTAAGTCAAAATGGAACCAATTTCATGTATGAGCGCACTTATTGGAAATTTATTATTATTATGTGATTATGTTTAACCGAAACCAATGTTATATACATCTCTAAAGATACCTATTACTTCAAATGCTACCTATACTATTTTTATTTATCTACCTTTAAAGCATTGTACCAACTCTGTGTCTGCAATTAAGTGTTAGCTCTAAAAATAAGTTGACCCGTCTTATAGATTGCCCATTAGCTGACTGCACTGTCGCCACAAAGTTCATGTTCTATTCTATACTTACACAAATATAATTTTGCTTGGAGTCTTTTTAAGCCATTTTATAAGTTAGGTATGTTTAGCATTTTTTTTATTTTTTTTTTATTTTAATATACTTACTTAGGTATTTAGACATTGGAAAAAGCACAAACGTTTAATCAGTACCTACCTACAAACTCGTTGTGTAAACCGTATAGAAAAATTTAACAATATTTTTATCAGCTGAGTTTGGCACCGTGACTTTTTAACTTAAATCGGACAATCAGTGGCATTTAAAAGTAAAATAGGAATCGTTGACGAACAGGCTTATTTCCTGGGATAGTGGTGTCGGGAAGGTTCGATTTGCATTACAGAGAGCAGTCCTTAGGGAGGCCGCGTAATATACCTGTCACGGCAGATCTGGGGGAAATACCTCGCGCGGTTTTACGGCGCGTCGTTTTCGAATTTATGCCCTTCAGTTCTGTTTGTGGATAGTACTGAATCACCTGCTTTAGATAAAACGATGTTTAAGAAAATTGGAGTTTCTTTACATCAAAGAAATGGACTTTTAATGCAGAAGGAACGGACATGAACTCATACAGTTTTTATTGGTTTCTTTTCTGGCCATTGTCAGCATTTCGAAATGTGTACAAAAGATAATTTCCGGAATGCCTAGGAAGGATAAAACACTTTAATCAGATGAATAAAACTTTTGTGAGTCCTAAGAACGCGTTGTTTATTCAGAATATACGGAAAATTAAAAAAAAACCCGAAAATTTGGCACCTTTTTAACACGTTTTTATTAGGTTGCTTTCTCGTTTGTGTGTTTGTTTGTCTGTTTGTTTGTTTGTTTCTCCACAAAGTTTGCGAACGATTTTATACTAGCTTCCCGATGAGCTAGAGACTTGAAACTTTGAACATAGTTCAGAAGTGGAAGGCAATTCGATATTATGGTGTCATCGAGCTGATCTGATGATGAAGCCGGAAGAAGGCCACAGGAACTCTATGATGAAACCATACAAGCCCATCGTGTTTGGGCTCGTTAGAATCGTCTTGACGAGTACTCTAATGGGAGACGAGATCTAGGGTCTGATGATGAAGCCGAAAGGCCGTGCCATAGGAACTCAATATTGAAACCATGCAAACCCATCAAATTTGGGCTAGTTTGAATCGTCTTGACGAGTTCTTTGTTGGGAAATAGTTTCCAGGGTCTGATGATGGAGCCGGAAGTAGGACACAGGAACTCTTTAATAAAACCATGCTACCCCATCAAGATTGGGCTCGTTTGAATCGTCTTTTTTTGAGTAGTTTGATGGGAAATAGTGTCCGAGGATCTGATGATGGAGCCGGAGGAAAGCCATAGAAACTCTAGAATAAAACCATGCAACCCCATCAAATTTGGGCTCGTTTGAATCGTCTTGACGAGTTCTTTGTTGGGAAATAGTTTCCAGGGTCTGATGATGGAGCCGGAAGTAAGACACGCAGGAACTCTTTAATAAAACCATGCTACCCCATCGAGATTGGGCTCGTTTGAATCGTCTTGACGAGTAGTTTGATGGGAAATAGTGTCCGAGTATCTGATGATGGAGCCGGAAAAAAGCCATAGAAACTCTAGAATAAAACCATGCAACCCCATCGAGTTTGGGCTCGTTTGAATCGTCTTGACAAGTGCTCCGATAGGAGATGGTAAATTTTTATTGATTTATTTTAGTTTGTTCTCTAAAACAATTTTAATTGGGGTCAGTGTGGCTATTATTCTAGTTGGTTACTATAATTAGTTACAGTAGAGTATCGAAAGCTGCACTGCATTAATTTAAAAAAAATACCAATCTATCATAGTGTTTAAAATGTATAAAATTAACGAGAAATCTTAATCTTTACAACTATTCGGTATTAAGTAGTAATAATTTAATACATTTTTAACCGAATTCAAAAAAAGAAGGAGGTTCTCAGTTCGTCGGAATGTTTGTTGTTTTTTTTATGTATGTTTTTAGTCTTAGCTTGTTAACTTAAAAGCAGAAAATAATAATTTACTGAAAAAAAACTTAAAAAAAAAAACACGTGGGGCGCATGCTAAAGACAATATGGATGATAAATTTTACAAAATGCGCCCCACGTTTTTAGGTTTAAAATTTCTGTAGGTAGGGTTATAAATATGTACAGAAGAAATTATTTTTTACTTTTTAGCCCGTTTTAATGTTTTTAGTCCGATTTTTTTTGTAATAATTTAGTCCGTTTTAAAAACGTGTTTTTTAAAAAAGTTTTTTTTGTAGCTACAGTGGTCATGACATTTCTTTACACCTAAGTATATAATAAGTAAAAGTTAAATAGGGAATATGCATATTTTTTTTTAAATCTTAATCAAAAGTATAATGCGTGAGAAAATTAACTGTAATATTAAAACTTTTCTCTTGCGTTTTTTTCTCGTGATATAGTTAGGTACTTGAAGTTAGCGCGCAGCAGCACCCGCCGAAAACGCTCCATACAAAACGGTGACGTCACATATCACGTTTCAGGAGTGTTTCGGCGCGTTTAATATGGAGTTAGCCAATAATCTTCAATTATCTCCCTAAATTTTGCGTTTAAGTACATATCTGTCATACAAAATATTGTTTCTTATTCGATATTCTATCTGACTGTAAAGTGCATTATATCCGAAAATGAAAAAAAAAATCCCCTGATTTCATCGTGTGATAAAACTAAAATAATACATTTTTTTATTTTTTTTCCTGTTCCATCATGTTTTTATAAGTGTCCGCAGCGATGAAGCTCAAATTCATCAAAATCGGTGACTTATGCATATTCCCTATTGTTGAACAGTCAAGATTAAACTAGGTCTGTGCTCTAATAGTCTAGGACACAGACCTAGTTTAATCCTAGATATACAATTTTAAATAGAGTGTCACTTAATTGAACTGATGTCAGCACTAAATCTGTAAACATTCAGTTTAGACGGCGACTATGTTAGCACAGCGGGCGTGACGAGAACGTGAGTGGCGCCGCACCCCATGGAGATTACCCAGCCATTTTAAGTACTGCATCAATTATACACTAATCTTGGATATATTGTAAGACATGTAAAATAAATCAATAGCGATTTTCGAACATCTACAAAAGTTGCTGCTATAGTCTTAGGATCACTGAAGTGAAGTACCTATAAGATAATGTAATGTACGTACGTTAGTTACCTTTACATTATATCTCAGTACTTCGTATGGGTAACCGTGGGTGATTGGCTTATAAATACCCTGTGGTTCTCCTTTATCTATTTGGGAAATCTTTGCCTAAACAGAAACAAACCACCTGAAACCAAAATTTATTCTCGAAAGCCATGAATTTTGAAAATAATTTTTATCGTTATAATATATTTTTAAGTTTAATCTTATGTTTATATTTTCATACTTTTAATACTGAAAAGTTTGTAATTTACCTCACCTCTCTTAAAATTAAATAAATGTTCCTCGTGCGGTAAGTACTTTGGATTACAAAAGAATTCTATACATGAAGCAGAGTTTTTGTAATTATGACGATATTGTAAGCATTGAGGTCGCAATACCGAGCTGGCCGCGTTTCGGTAAAGCCCCAAAGGGATTTTAAAACGAGTAGCATGCTGCATGCCAAGAGTAGGTACATGGAAATACGACAATAAAACTGTGTAACGAATCCCACCGATTTGTCAGACCTTGCTTTTGCTTGTATTACTTCGGATGTCTACTTTTACAACGTGTTACAATATAACCCCTTTTTTTTTGTATGCCGAGGAAAAACGCATTTACGCGCTTCCCTTCCTGCAGGTGATCGGGAAGGGGGCATGTGGGACTCGCCAGGAGGGGCAATATAACCCCTAATAATCACATAATAGATAATGCCCTAATGCGGAATATGGTAGATGGGCATCATCAGAAATCAATCAAAAATGATTTTGACCAATGTTCTTAGTTTCTTTATTAGTCTTTTGCAGTCAATAAGTAGTGTGTTTGACCGGTAATGAGTTTTGACTGTTACATATACAGCGTGTTACAAAATAACCCCTAATGCCGTATATGGTATAGATAGGGAGGGAACATCAAACTAAACAACTTTTACAATGGGACCAACTCTGAAATCGCGAAAAAAAAATCTGCTGTTTCATACATTTTGATAATATTTTCGTTATTATTATTAACACGTTTTTATTAGGTTGCTTTCGCGTTTGTTTGTTTGTTTGTGTGTTTCTCCACAAAGTTTGCGAACGATTTTATCCTAACTTTCCGATGAGCTAAAGACATGAAACTTTGAACATAGGCCAGAACTAGAAGGCAATGCAATATTATGTTGTCATTGAGCTGATCTGATGATGAAGCCGGAAGAAGGCCACAGGAACTCTATGAAGAAACCATACAACCCCATCGTGTTTAGGCTCGTTAGAATTGTCTTGACGAGTACTCTAATGGGAGACGTGTTTTAGGGTCTGATGATGAAGCCGAAAGGCCATGCCATAGGAACTCAATATTGAAACCGTGCAACCCCATCGAGTTTGGGCTCGTTTGAATCGTCTTGACGAGTGCTCCGATAGGAGATGGTATATTTTTAGTATTAGCTCGTTAACTAAAAAGCAGAAAATAAAAATTTACTGAAAAAAAAACTTTTTTAAAAACACGTTTTTATTACAAAAAAGTCGGACTAAAAACATTAAAACGGACTAGTAAAATCAGACTAAAAAGTATATTTTTTTTATATTTAAAACCCTACAGTATTTTTAAACCTAAAAACGTGGGGCGCATGCTAAAGACAATATGCATGATACATTTTACAAAATGCGCCCCACGTTTTTAGGTTTAAAATTTCTGTAGGGTTTTAAATATTAAAAAAAAACTTTTTAGTCTGTTTTTACTAGTTCGTTTTAATGTTTTGAGTCCAACTTTTTTTTTGTATGAAACAGCTGTTTTTTTTTCGCTATTTCATAACTGAAACTGAACAAGTTTTACTATGGGACCCCATAGTAAAACTTGTTCAGTTTTGTGGTCCCTATCTGCATATTCGGCATTATACTATTAGCTATTCTGTGGCATTAGGGGTTATTATGTAACAAGTAGTATAAAAAAACGAAATAAAATAAATTTTAATTTTAAAAAGTCGTCTCTATGTAATCATATGAGATTCGAACCGATGACCTTTCGCATTCTGGGCGAGTGTAATCTGGTGTCTCTGTGGCTGCTTTTCTAAAAATACCACTGGAGAATACGAAAATCTATATAAATATAATTAACCACTTTTCCCTTTGGCTTGGAACACTAAAAATTACTGACATTACTTTGGTATAGCGTAATTGAAAAGATTAGTTTTATAGCCATTGGAGGTTTTATGAAAAGGCCTTATAAACATTTTTGTCCTTGTTTTGCTATATTATATTTACATAGAAATAAACGCAAAATGGTCTCCTAGAAATTTTGTCACTAGTTGTTTAGTGCCTACTTGCTTTATTTTAAACTAGCGGCCGCCCGCGGTTTCACACGCGTGGTTGCCGTTCCGGTGGGAATATCGGGATAAAAAGTATTAGATGTTTTAATCTAGGCTATTTCCTATATGTGTGCCAAATTCCAACCAAATCCGTTTAGTAGTTTTTGCGTGATTGAGGAACAAACATCCAAAAATCTTAACATACAAACCCACAAACTTTCACATTTATAATATTAGTAGGATCTACAGACACACCGACTTTCACTGAAAAAATGACGTATTTTCTGCTGTAAATAAACATAGAAGATGAAATTTCTGGGTTTACATTTTTATTTCATTGTTGACTAAGTAAGTACTATTTAATGATAAGTTATGAACAAGAAAAGCTTTGTAACTTTACGGTGATTCTATAAGACATTGAGAATACAAATATTTCGAGGGCGTCAACAAAAGACTAATCTACGGGATTAGGCTTCGACGGGCGTACTGTTTTGTATAAAGACAAGATTTTAGCATTTTACGGAATTTGTTTGATGTTGGCTTAAAGGCCTCCACCATCCATCGAGTTTCGATAAACACAACTTTGGCAACTTTACATTGTTCCTAATTTAATCAATCTTATAGCTTTTCTAATTGCATTTTTTTGAGTTTCTATTTTGTTAAAGCTTTACTAATACTGAATAAAATAACTTGTCTTACCTAGGTAACTTTTCTCAAAAACGCAAATTTTCAGTCTATTCTTGGTCTTATTAGAATAAACTATGTCGGGATTTACACCATGTACTTAACATGTACATGGTGTAAATCACGACATAGTTTATTCTAATAACGTCAATATATAACCATGGAAATTTAAAACAATTATTATTCTTGGTCTATTCCACAATACCACCGTTTAAGCAGCATTAATTAACTAGGTAAATAGTTAATTATGAAAAAATTAACACGTCGTCATCGTCATTCAAAAAGTAGGTTATAATAGATAGAACGTCAAATAGAAAAAAAAACTGTTTATTTTCCAAACTAAAATAAGGAAGAAAATAGCTGTTTACAAAGATTCTGCTCGCCAAATTCAGATTTATCATTCAAGCTTGACGTTAGGTATTTACACGATTAATAAATGGTGCTTTTTCTCAATGGTTATTTTACTTTCCATTCTTCGTTCTTACGTTCTTATCGAATGAGGATTAGTGGCCACCTCTGGTGTTAAAGTTTATCAAGCCGCCGGTAAGGCCTTGGCTTAACGACTGTTATCAGATGACAACAGCCGGGACCTGACGGTTTAACGTGCCCTCCGAAGCACGGAAGCGCTCAGTTGTAAAGCCACTTTAACGGTCACCCATCCGACACCTGACCGGACCGAGCGTTGCCTAACAAACGTGATCGAGTACAATCAGTCTGTCAAGTTCCGCCATGAGCGCTTCACTTTTCTTCACACTTTCCATTACTTTTATTTATTTATTTATTAGAATAAACACATTTACAATTATTTTCATGCAAAGACGGTGTCTCATAAACCTTTAAGGGTTTTTCTGTACACCGTAACTCGTCGTCTTTATACATAAAGCACATTTAAGATATTTAAGGAACACATACTTAACATTTAACAATTATTGATAGTGATAAATTCTCAATTTTTTAGGTAGATACATAGCATAACATAAGTAATCAGACATTTCGTATGACGACAGCGCCAAGTTAATTACCGTGACAGCGTGCGCGTTCGGCGCTGCGGTCGCCATTCGCACTCCCTACCCACATCGTGTTATTATGCTATGATAAGTTTTTTTTTCCTCGTTAAATAAAAACAGGATGTTGTTTTTTTTTTCTAAGTTAGCAGCTTCGTACTTTCAAAATATGTGTATGTAATTAGTAGAACAAGATATTAAATTAGTTAATAAAAATATATACCCATACATATACAGGGGATAGATATCACATGATTGTATAATATCATGAGTATATATGAGGTACAAATAAAAAATAAAAATAAAAAGTTAACAAAAATTTTGGCATTAGATACTTATAAATTACTGAGAAAATATAGTTTTAATTTATGCTTTAAGTTTTTTTCATTAAGTTCGTCTTTAAGTTTTTTCGGGAGACCGTTTATTAAAAGAGGTACTATGTGTTTGTTTTGATATTTCCCATACATATTATTAATCCTGGGAACGAGAAATTTGGGATCAACTGCACTTCTTAATCTTTTATTGACAGTTCTTAAAGTTTTCAGTTCTTCATTAAAGTATTGTTCTTTAAGGAGGATATAATTAATTCTTTCACTTACTGGTAGTACTTTACAGAACTTAAACAAATCGCATTCGTTTACAAGCTCGATTTGCGTTTTTTTAGGTACTATGGTTTTAAGAATGCGTTTTTGTAGTTCATGTACTCCGTATAAGTGAGACTTGCAAGTTCGTCCGTAGCTACTGAGCCCGTATTGAATTATAGATTCTGCCAGAGCATTATAAAGTGACAATAATATGTGGTAAGGAATTTTATATTTAATAATAGAAAATTTCGAAAGAATAGCTCTTAGTTTATCGCAAACTTTATTTATATGAGGGACCCATTTCAACCGGTTGTCAATGACAAGACCCAAGTATGTATGCTGGTCAACCTGCTCAATAACATCACAGTTACATGTTTGGATGTGATTGTTAGTGACTTGATGAAGACAGTCGTGATTGTGAGCAATGAGGCGGAGGTCACATGACACTCTGTTTTGTGAAGATGAAATGTACATTAATTTAGTTTTGGACGCATTAAATACTAATCCGGCATCATGAGACCATTTGATTAAATGAGTGAAGTCTTCCTGCAGGTGTTGTATAGCTACTTTAATGTCTTTACTGGCTGCCATCAAACATGTGTCATCTGCAAATTGGTAAACTTTACAGTGTTTGATAACATTTATCATGTTATTAACATAGGTCAAATAATGCAAAGGACCGAGTACTGATCCCTGGGCAGTTCCATGAGTTACGTTTTTCATATCACTTAGCTCGTCTCCTACTTTGACACAGTATTTCCGATCGTGGACGTAGTTTGCACACCATTTTAAGAGTGGGCCGCGTATTCCGCATTCGTCTAGTCTGTCAATCAGTACATTGTGTTTTAGGGTGTCGAAAGCTTTACTGTAATCGATATACACCACGAGAACGTGTTTTTTGGCATCCAGGAAGCCATTGACATCATCAGTAAAGGATGATAGTAACTGCGTAGTGCTTTTTTGTTGTTGAAAACCATATTGATTTTTATTCAAAATGCTGTTGGTTTTGTAAAAGTCGTGTATTTGTTTACTAATATATTTTTCTACTATTTTATTGAGCGTAGACAAAAGTGTAATCGGACGATAATTTTCAAATTCTATCCGGCTGCCTTTTTTATAAACTGGCCTAACAACTCCTATTTTAAGTTCAATGGGATATTTTCCCTTTTCGACGCAAGCATTAATAAAATTAGCAACAGCTATTGATACTTTTTCCCAAACAGATTTGATATCAATTGCTCTAATATGATCAAGTCCGGGTGCCTTGTTAGTATTGATGTTTTTTATGATTTTAGTAACTTCCGGCACTGTGGCTTTCTGATAGCGAATACTAGAGTTAGCAGGTGATTTATATGAATTAGTAGGCAGCAATGGTCGATTGCAATCAGGGACAATACTATTGACACTATTGCTAAAAGTGTCAGCAAACTTATTTACAATGTCAACTGTTTTAATTTTGTGGCTTTCAAAGGCGTTAAGTATGGTGTCGTCTATTGATTTTTTTATCCTACCAGTTATTTTATTCAAAATTTGCCACAGATTGCGTATATTATTTTTATTATCGTATATTTCTTTTTTCAGATGTGTATTTTTTGTATATTCTATAGTTTTGTTTGCATAATTTCTTGCTTTATTGTATTTTTGCTTAACTATCATATCCTTAGTATTTTTTAGCCATTGTTTAAACCAGTAGTCTCGATTATAACATGCTTTTTTAGTTACCCCATTGACCCATGTATTTTGCGCACAAGTTAAATCTCTTTTTTTAATTGGTATATTAATTTTTGCTTCACTGTAACATTTGACAAAGTTATTTTTTAGAAATGAATAAATTGATAGAGGGCATTGCATATTATTTGTTGATTGCCAGTCAACTTTTTGTAATGCATTTGTTACTTTTGTTTTGTCTATACACACTTTAAACTTTGGAACATGCTGTATATGTGTTGCCTCCGGTAGTGACCCTACGCAGGCAAAAAACTTCGTACACTCAAATAAATGTTGTTTGATTTTTAACATTTTACCAATAAAACGATACGTGGTAGGTACGTGATAAATTAAAACCCATCTAACAAATGACGAGCGCCGCCGTTTATTTGATGTTTATTTGTTTCGTCTATATGATTAAACTGACCCTTTTCAGTAAACGAAAAACAAAATAAACACGTTTTTTAATATAACACAACACAAGACTTGATTTTATATAAACTTTTTTCATCCACGTGAAGTATTTGTGATGAGATTTTTATATATTTCTTTCCAAAAACAGTTGTAATTAAGTTAGAACAGATTCCAATATAGATATTCCACTATGTCAATAATTGTTGATTCGACCGCTGGTAAAATAACCAAGTCGAAGACGTTTTGATTTAAGTTACAATTCAATAGAATAGCTTCCCTAATCATAAGGTATAATAAATGGTGAGTATTAATTAACTTTCATATCTTGCTAACTGTGTTTGTCTCTCATACCGTTTAGTTCGTCTGGGAATTAAAATTTTATGATAATATACCTATGTAAATACTATTCATATTTTCATGCCCCTTCGTAGTTTTGCGTTTAAAACATAAAAATTGTATTAATAAAATTATATTTAATTCTCAAAATGTCAGCCATGTTAATTTTGTCGCACACTAATCTCTATATGACGCTTTAAAGACAAAAAGTCATTTTAAGGTTATTTGAAGACCAAGTAAGGCCGCCATTTTGTTAAACGTCATTTAAAAGTCGAAACTTGACTCAAATGCGACTACAAGTCGTACAGAGGTTTAAGCTAAAACGTTAATATAACGTCGTATAATTTAGTCGTGCCGACGTTGCTATGACCAGTTTATTATGACATATTTGTCGCATGACTAAAAAGTTAAATTTAAGACGTCTATAGGACCTAGCAGTCATCTCATTACTATTATAAGACTGTTATCCGACTTAAAGTCGTACAAGTCAGGACTTATGCGACGTTTTTGCTTGTTGGGAGGTGACCCACCGCCTGCCTTGCACGGCCTTGACGGTATGTGGAGATGGCCAAACTTGCCCGGCCATCTCTCAGAAGTGAGGAGGCCCGGGTTGCCGGGCGGCCGCCAGGTCACATTGTGGTGATTCCCACAAGGACCTCCCATGGCCAGACGGCGGCGAGTGGGCAGGTACTGAAGTTTTTTAGTGGGTATTCCCTCCTCCCGAGATCCCACCGTGCCACTTGGTTGGGTGGGATCACGGGAGGCAGTCGTGGAGGGAGCCGCAACGCTGAATGTTGCGGTCCCTTCCTGGCGAGTCCCACATACCCCCTCCCGCTCACCTGTGGGGGGGGGGGGGAAGCGCGTAAATGCATTTTTCTTCAGTATAAAAGAAAAAGAAAAAAAGGGCGTTGCTATACTTACGCTCCAAAAATTTAGCTTACCTAATGAGAATTTATTTTTAGCTTAAGAGTGTATATCCGTATTTCAAAGATATAATATTAGCGTTTTTTTCAAAGAAGTTTAAAAAATTAAAGGATTACTATTGATGTAAACACCTGAGACCAGTTTACATCAATAGTAATTATTGATGTAAATTGGTCTCGTGTTTGCCAATCTTCTTCCACTCCCACTCGAGCGGATTCTTCTCCTCATTTAGCCACTGCTGCACCTGGTGGAAGGTTCTAAATGAATAATAGTAAAAATAATATATGTCCTAGGCCTGTGGAAAGGCTTCCACAGTCCTAGGCCATTTATTTATTATTATTATTATTATAATATTATTTTTACTTTTCCCTTAAAAGTAGCGCCTCCTGAGAGTGGTGGTGAGGTTGTTGTTTCTTCAAGAGCTTATCACTAACATACTACCGGCCACTAAAATCGCAATTTGTTTTTACAAAATACAATTCTGTATAAAAACATTGTAATAATGTCATATTTTTCCAAAAATCTAAAAAACTAACAATTGCTACTTACGCCCTCCGTAACTCTGGAACCATTCACTTTAGCAAGATTATGCCCAAGACCATTTTTGTTTGCAATTTAATGTAGTTTTTTTAGCACGTTTGCGTTAAACCACATAGTTTTCAAAATATTTAAGAAAAACTGACAAAACTCAACTTCTCTCCCCCTCCCCCCCAAACCCGACGCACAAAATGGTGTAAGTTTTTACCAAACAATATGTGGATTGTATACACAGAATTAAGTACTTGTTGTATGGTCTGTGATTGTACCTTTAAAGAACAATTTGGAGCTAGAATGATACTTTTACTTTGGATATCAAGGTCTGGGTCTAAATACACCATACTATAAAGTAATTTCAATAAAACTGCGCTAGTATCTGTTAAAAAGTGTTTTATTTCATGTTTAATATCTGTAAGACTTCACACATATCTACATTTACAAAATTACGTAGGTAGATTAACAAAAGGTTGTTTATGTGGTGGGTGTCTGTAATGTTTACTCGGACAGTTTACCTCTGAAGCTTTAATTATCCAGAATAATGAAATCTTCAGAGGTAAATTATCTTACAAGTTCAATTTGCATTATAAGTCGAGGCTCCTTTGGTACGGTAACGCGACACGCATACTACTAAACCCAAGTCGCGGAGCCCTATTCGGACACACACAGGCTTTCCTTATGAGTGGATAAGGAGAATGGACCATAATCACGCGGTCCCAATGCGGATTGGTGGTTAACACCTACGATTGCAAAATCGCAGGGTGGGACCAACAGCTTAACGTACCTTTGGTCACCTATCCGATGACTGACCTTTGCAAAAGTTGATTAATTCCGGCAACCGCAGGGCCAATGCAGCTCCACTTTGCTCTACCAGTGGAGCACTTTGGTGGGGCAAAGTGGAATAATTCATTTATGCCCCTACACGGGGCGCCCCGGCGCGGCGGCGGGCGCAGTGGTGACACTCCCCTGTGCGTGTGAGCTCTGGCGCCCGCACCTCAAAATGTCACCGATTTTGAGGTCGGGTTGTGCGTTATCGTCTGAACGCAGCCTCAGCAGCGACGGGGACTAGTTTTGTATCTCTCTATTTTGTGGTTTCGTGAATGCTGTTCACATCACGTGCGACTCCGCGGAGTCAATTCCTCGTTCCGATGGCTTTGCACAACCCCTGCGCTCGCCCGCGCCACTCACACACAGCCGCGTGCTGTAAAAGACAGCACACATGCGTGAGTGTCAGTTCTTTTCGCGTAGTGTATATTTTCTTTGCCGGCGGCGTCTGGTGTCTGTCACGCGTACCGTGTTTGTGGGGCGTGAGCCATCAGAATTTGTGTTTATATAACTTAATAATGGTCTTGGGTAGGAGACGTGGCTGAAATTAACATGGAGCTTGTACAGGAAAAGTTTTTACATTTTCCTGGTACCAAATATTATGATTAATGGTTTTTATATCCGTTTCTGTTGTTAAGAAGTTGTAGAAATTAATGATTGAGATTTTGTTTTGCTGAATGAAACTACTTTTATCATTGTTGTGTCCACTATCCACGTCTTGGCTCGCCAATGCACCACCACACGTCCTCACTCTGTACCGCCATGACAGACAGTGAGTGTCTAGTCTGTACCACAGATCAGACTCCCGACCGTGACGTGTGCACACGAGACAAGTGAGTATTGACATACAGCCAATACACTACATCCCTCCTTTTCTTTAATTGTTGAGAAGGACACTAACAATATAAAGGTTTAATAACTGCCCTAATCACTTTAATCCAAAACAATAACAATTTAATTATATTCGATCATCAAGGAGAATACAAGGGAGTTTTTTTTCCTTTGGTTGATTTCGAAGCTAATTTTTGAGCTTTACTAAGAATTTTACCGCGATGTTCAGAAACTATTTAATTAAAAACATTTCCTGGTCTCATCAGTTTTGATTATGGCATTTACACTTATTCTATGTAAGTAAGTACGTTATAAAGATAGTTTTACAATTTGTTTGTTGTGCTTGTTTAAAACTTACTTATTTCCGGTTCTAGGTTGTCAATGTTTGCTTCTTTCTTTTTACCTACTCCATATGCTGTTCCTTCCCTTGAAAAAGAATGAAGTACTTACCTTGCTGCGTAAAAGATTACTGTTACAGGCTGTGCCGAAGCTGGGCTGCCAATGCTTTAAGGCTGAAACTTCCCTTTAGTGAGATACGTTAGGATTATTCCGGTAGGGTCTCCAATAACCCTTGATGGCAGCAGAATTGTAGAAATCAAGCGCCGTTTTGCTAAGTCCATAGACGCCTGGTTCAAGTCATCTTAAAAATCTATAAGCCTAGGTTTTCACATTAAATAAGTTACATTTAATGAGAGCTTTAATCTTTTCATCTTCCATGTACGGAGTAGAAACCTGGACCATACTAGCCAGAGAGAGATAGAGAAAATATTCATTCGAGATGTGGTGTTAGAGACAAATGCTTGAGATACCCTGGATGGCTTAAACAGAATACATGCTAAAAGTTTGAACGCGTATATCCAACCCACCGCGCGTATATATTTACACCGCGTACTTTCATACTTTGCGTAGAAGAGATGAGAGACTTGAGGATCTGGTAGTGGTTGGTGTAAAAGCAGGCAAAAGAGCCTGAGGTCAATCGCCAACCACTATGACCAAGTAGAAGTAACAACCTCCTCAAGTAAGTTCCATCAGGCGGTGAGAGCAAAATCTGCAGCCATTGATCACGATTCCCAGAAGTGGAGAAACGATCAGAGAGAGAGAGAGCTGAAACCCTATCCAACGGCATCGTAGTGCACGTTGTAGTTTTCGATCATAACATAAACCTAGCATACAATCCAATTTCCTAGTTTAATGTGGGTATCTCAATAAAAATTTGCATAGATTCGTTAACAGAACAAAATAAGTCAATTTAACGTATTGGTTTAAAAATCATATTTCCATATACTACTTAATTACAGCCGGCTAAGGTAAAGTATTTATCTTGATAGAATCTTATTAGGTAGGTACAATTTGCAGCATTGCATTATTACGCAAGCAACAGTAAGTCAAATGTCGAAGTACCTATAGCTGAATATTCTTTGCTGTATATTATGTATGTAAATCCTAGTGTTTCTACCTTAGTTGAAATCTAAAGTACTTCGATATTATTTTCTTCATGAGTACCTACCTACTTAGTCAGGCATTATTATCTGCACTACGTTTACGTAATAACACTTTATTAATAACTAAATCGTAAAGAACAAATTATTTACAATTATCTATCTTCACACTTCACACTTACAATATTTTGAATCTTTGGTAGATTCGGCCCTGCCAGTAATTAATAAAGTAGACTGTTCTCTTGTTTCAATTATTTAAGGTATATACCTTAAGTACATACTTACAACGAGTTTGTTTTAATTATATTTTTTTTGTACACAAATGCTAATTGCACAAAAATACAAAATTATTCATCATAATCTCTACTGTAAAATTAGCGTTTGTAAATATGTCATCTTTACTGGACAGTGTAACTAGGATAGTGTAAAATAAATACGCGTTTATATTTAACTAGAATTTATAATCTTTTATTATTTTTTCAGAGCATAACCAGTTTTAATATTCAGTATATATCACTGTAGTTTTGAAAGAATAATGTTTTGTCATGTTCAGTTTCGTCCACGCGGACGAAGTAACGAGCAATAGCCAGTATTTAAATAAATAAACGTAGTTTGTTTCATTGACCCACTGAATGGTATAAGAGCATAAGATGGTTCTAGATTTAAGCAAATTAAATATGGTTCTATGATAATGGTGTGTAAAGCTTAATTATATCTCGATTTTAAGACAACTTTAAATTATTGAGTTTTCAAATTAACACTCTCACATTGCATGCCGGATAGGGCAAAACGTTAATACTCCATTATTTTTATAAACCCCATGTGAGTAACGCTATAATAAGTAAGACTGTTCGGCAATTGTTTGTTATTTTTATTAACAACTAATTTTTTGTCACAGGTAGGCACTAAACTCCTTAGTACTTAGCAGTAGTCAGGTATATAGTACCTTACTTACGATTAATTTCTGTTATGAGACGAACCTGTCACAATAAGAACTTTCTGCAGGGTTTTTTTTGTTGTAATTCTTTAGTTAGTATAGTAACAAGGTACATTCCAACACTGACGAACGAACAGGTCGTAGCTTCATCAATGTTCACAAATGTTTTTAACAGCCTAGAATAGACTGGATAAAAGACGTTGAGTTTAAGATTGAAATGAAATGAAATGAAATGAAATAATTCTTTTTTGCTGTAAATGTGGTCAGTACAAGATTATAACATTTATCGATTTCGTTGCTCACATTTAACCAAATAACATTGGTATGCAAATTAGAGATGGGTCGTGATTGAACCTCATAAGGTTTTAAGATTAACATTGTAAACTTTTATTCCGCAACGTGTATTCAAATCCTTTGCTTTTCGTTACTTCATGATTATGCCTCCAAATGCATGTAGCATTATAATGATTATGTAAAAACATATTTATAAAACGTTTGACGTATAGTGAAAACAATATTTAAATCAATTGCGTAAATAATTAGAAGTGAGTCAAAGTGGCTTAATAGCACAATCCTATCTTATATTATACCTACTGTGACAGCGACAGGCACACAGAAGCAGCACCGACGACGACCGCGACGACGCGCAGCGGAGGTTGGGCGGACAGATCCCCATCTCCCCTTTATCCAGACGATTTTTCATAAAATGTTCATTTGAATCAAATAATCATCCCGTGACTATGACGTCCATGATAAGCCTATAACACCACGTTACCCTAATTTTAAGCAAAATTAATTACTTAGGTAGGTACCATAGGTGATCCGTGATCTAACTTACTTATTAATAAGATAATGAGATATTAAATCTTTGATTAATCTATTTAATTAATCTGAGTGTTTTAGAACATATTAATGAATAAAGATTTAACTTTACTACCTTCTTTATTCGTTAGTCTACTTGTTGACATAATTCATTTCAGTAAGTAGTACAGCGGCAGCCCGTTTCTCCCTTTAAATACTCCCTTTAAGTACTTACCTTATTTCTAGATATTTACCTATATTATTGTTTTTTTTTTAATTAAGGGACTTTTATCTTAAATAGACACATGTCAGTCTTGTCATAAACCTTATTCTATATTTTTTACATTTATTTTATCTTACCTTAGTATATTTGAATGTGTTGTAATATTTGTAAAGCCCGAAAATCCGTAACAGATTCCTTTTTTAACAAATTTAAGTTTACTATACTTATTCAATTGTTTGCCATTGCTTTCCGAAATAGGTAAGACTTACCTACTTATCAAGTTCCTTATTTAGTTTATTCATCTAACTTGGTCTTGCTCTAATTTTATAGTTTTATTTGAAATTAATATGATTTTTGCAATATTGACAATAAATGGCGTTAAATACAATTAACTTTTATGTAGCTAAGTAACGTTTTAAATTTGCTGTAGTATTGACTATTTAAATACCTCTTAATTATTGTCTCTTCATAATAAGTTATAAGTCACTCATTTGGTTAATATATGTTAAGGTATAAAGTGGCTTTCTTGAATTTTACTGAAAACATCAAAGGAACTTGTAACTTCTAATTTTGTACTATATTTTGATTCTGCGTCATTATTGTAGTCTGTATTCAGGTTCATTATTCGGTCTGTATTTCACCAAATGCAAAATACAAATAATTTGTTTGTAAACTTAATTAATAGGAAGTAATACCGATGATAATATGAAAGTTTTAAGTTTGTACCATATTCAGTGAAAATTATACCAACACGTTTTATACTCTAACAGTATAATTATAAGTATTTGCAATATACCTCACAAATATGGAAAAATATCAATCTGTTATATTTTTCTTCTATTTGAATTAGATGAATCATTATATCTCATTTAATGATTATAATCATGGTTTAGGTCCTTAATGAGTCGGGCCTTTCTACAGGTGTCTTTCGTACACCTTCATTTGCTATACAGCAAAATGCATAAGGTATTAATAAAGCTTTGTAATTAAATTACATTTTTTCACATGCTTAACGTGGAAATTTATAAAATACTCCCACCAGTTTTCATTTAGAGCACAGCCACTATTGCACTTAACTTTCTCAAGTGTCAAGGTAGCCATTCTAGTAGACTTTAGTCTGTAATATTCTTCATAGTTTAAAATGGATCAATTTTATGATCAAAACTTTAACTGCTTTGATCAAGACATATTTAAACAGGACAACTTACCTAAGATTAGTCAATTTAATGGTCTAGATCTTTATTTACTTAACCGTTGCATTAATTTAATAGTCAGAACTTATCTAGTTAAATAATTCAATTTTATGATCAGAACTTTGTCTGCTTTATTTTTTAAATTTGATGATCAGACCTTGTCTGCTTAAGTCATCCAGTTAAGCGACCAGACTTTTGTCTGCTAAAATGACTCTCAATTTAATGACCAGACCTTTGTCTGCTTAAAACACTCAATTTAATGACCAGACATTTGTCTGCTTAAACACTCAATTTAATGACCAGACATTTGCCTGCTTATGCCACTCAATTTAATGACCAGACCTTTGTCTGCTTAAATGATTAAGAGTCATGTGACCAGACCTTTGTCTGCTTAAAACACTCAATTTAATGACCAGACCTTTGTCTGCTTATGTCAATCAATTTAATGACCAGACCTTTGTCTGCTTAAATGACTCTTAATTTTGTGATCAGACCTTTGTCTGCTTGAAACACTCAATTTAATGACCAGACCTTTGTCTGCTTGTGTCACTCAATTTAATGACCAGATTATATCTGCTTAAGTCCAATATCTGCTCAATTTAATGGCCAAAAGCTATCTGCTTTCCTAAAATAATTTAATGGTCTGACCAAATGTGACCAATTTTATTCAATATTTTAAACTATAATTTAATGTCCCATTTACATTAGAGTTCTTACTTTATTACCTCATTGTCACAACCCTAAAATTCAAGATCAAATAAGATGCAAACAAGGAGACAGACGACTAAAAATTGTAACTCATCTCTGAATTTGGTTGGTCTGGTGTGGTATCAGGTTGTAATTTAAACATGATTATTTGATTCACTGATACATATACTAAATAATATACTAGAAAAATTACGACTCGCACCAGATCACTTCTCGGACGGGAATCGAACCCGCGACCTTTGGATAACCCCGGTCCAATGCTCTGAACGCTGAGCTACCGAATCACTCATATTATTTAGTACTTATACTATTATTTAGTATAGTATGAAAATAGCACTTTGAATGCAAAAATCTCAAATTTAAGAATCACTGATGCATTTTTTTAATTGAAGGCAAAACTGTGTGATCGCCTACTAAATAATTTGTGTTGCCTGCCTGTGATTGAGTAACGAAATGCATGCTTATTCTTGTTATAATTCAAGTTAACATTATCTATAAAAGGTTTCGTTAACTTAACAATATGAAGAATAAGAAGAGCGATATTAACGACAACGATCATAGTTACTGGACTTTTATTTGCATACAATGCTAAAGCAGAAATCCACAATGCTGTAGCTTGCTTGTGCTTAAGCTGTGGACGGCTTATAAACCAAAGGCTGGAAAATTATTGGACATCGCTATTCCTTTCCTTTCTTCTTTTTTTTTGTATATTTTTATCGATTGCGTACCTTTTTATACTCGTCGCTATATGTTGTGTCCACTATCCACGTCTTGGCTCGCCAATGCACCACCACACGTCCTCACTCTGTACCGCCATGACAGACAGTGAGTGTCTAGTCTGTACCACAGATCAGACTCCCGACCGTGACGTGTGCACACGAGACAAGTGAGTATTGACATACAGCCAATACACTACAATCATTATAGATGGTAAGTAAATTAATCAAACTAGAAGAAAATTAGTGAAATAGTATGAATATAAGAATATAAGCTACAAGCATTAAGTCCGTCTTCTTTTAAATAAATTAATGTCAATTAGAACTTTAAACTTTTGTGAGTCAGTTAAACGGAAACATAATTTTGATTTTTAATCTTTTAAAACTTTGATCTTCTGCCAAGTACAGAGAAACACTAAAATTAGCTTCATGTAGAGTCTGTCTAAAAAGTCAGTTTACCTGAGAAATTATTAAATTATTTAAAAAAAACTTATACTGGTAACCCTGTCGGTGCTGTTGAATTTTGAAACACAATATGGAAGAGCTGATTATTTTTTGCCCTGTTTAAATTGGTCCCATAGACAAAGTTGTTTAGTTTGAAAGTCACTCTCCAAAGGATATCATCCACGTTTCATACATTTTTGGTCCAAATATGAAAGTGCCGGCCAAAAGACAAAAGTGCTTTATTCTGATAGATTTTGTCCATTTAAGCATTTTTTATTATGGCACCGAAGCTGTAGCACCGCTTCAAATTTATGTCAAAATGTATGAAAAGACAGACTATTTGAACTCAATTAAAATCAAGTGCAGAGGTGCTACAGCTTCGGTGCCATAATAAAAAATGCTTAGGTGGATAAAATCTATCAGAATTTGCTTTTTGGACAACTTTTTTTTTTACATTTGTGCCAAAATGTATGAAAAAACAGACTTTTTGAACTTATTTAAAATTGAGTATAGCGGTCCTACAGCTTCGGTGCCATAATAAGAATTGCGGTGCACAAAATCTATCAGAATAAAGCACTTTTGATTTTTGGCCGGCACTTTCACATTTGGACCAATATGAATGATGTCCTCCTTTATGCACTGTTCGAAAAATCACCCTACAGGTACCTACTTACTGCACTTTTAAAATTAAACTGCTTTTTAATCGACAGTAGAACATTACTTTGAGTGCCTATCTCCTGCAGCCGGAGATTAAAATTTGTTGTTTAAACATTGAAGTACAGGAACAGAACTTTTAGCTTTACAGGTTTAAAGTAATGACTTTCTACAACGTTTATGGTATCTTTATTAAAAAATATACCTACTAATGGTACCGCAATATTGTGATAATACTCATCTTAACATGAAACATTTACATAAGGAAATTAAAGGACTAATATTCTACAAAAGATATTATAAATAAATAAATATTTGACAACATCACAAACATTGCTCCAATCCCATAGTAAGTAGCTATAGCACTTGTGTTATGGAAATCAGAAACAACGGTGGTATGACACACACCCAGACCTGAGACAATGTTGAAAAATTCATTTTCTACATTGACCCAGCCGGGGATCGAACCCGGGACCTCAAGAGATGGTGACGCCTTGAAAACCGGCGTGCGAACCACTCGACCACGGAGGTCGTCAAATTATAAAAAGGACGTTTGGTTAGAAATGAAATTATGAATAAGATTAGTGAAAAATAGAATAAATATTTTTGGTTTACCTAATACTCTATCCTACTAATATAATGTAAAAAGTTTGGATGTTTAGATGTTTGTTACTCAATCACGCAAAAGTGGCTGAACGGATTTAGATAGTTGATATACATGGTCATTTTTGGACCCCTTTTCAAACTTTGTCAGGTCATTCTATAACAGCAGTACAATCAATTTATGAAGTAAAACAAAAATATTTTTTTTACATTTTTACCCCATACTTTTCCCTACACAAATTGAAATTGTTGTCACCGTTTGCGCGTCGCACGGTCGACCCGCGCGAGCCCCCCTCCCGCCACTCGCCTTCCCCCGCTCGCGTCCCGTTCGTGACGGTGAGCGTGCGCGCTTAGATTTTTAGGATATAAAAAGTGGTTGAAAACTGTGAATTTAAAAAGAAATAATTTATAATTATCTCACCAAATTTTTTTTATTACATCCTTGAACTATTATTTGATTTTGTAAAGGGGTCGCAAAATTACCCTGTATTACTATAAAGTAGTGCCAGGCAGCGTCAAACTTTACCAATTTGTCGCGCATTTTGATGCCGCCTGGCACTATTTTTCCATCAGTCAAAATTCCTGGCAATGTTATATACGATTTAGATACATGATTGGCTTGATATTATACCACACCAAATCCAGAGCTCTGTAAATTGTATACCTTCAATAGCTTTTCAGCCTGATGAACATTTTTTGTTGAAGTGTAAAAATCGAAGATCTGGAACATCTGATGCAGAACCATAATGGTCCAGCTAAACTATACAGAATAGAAAAATGATATCTTTGCAAAAGTTGTTCAGCCTGATGAGCTTTTTTGTTGAGGTATAAAAATCATAACACTGTGCTACAAGTATTTTCTTATGTATATACATTAGTTCATTTATATGCATACGCCGAAGTCATAAAGCCCACGCGTACGAAGTTTTGTGCATTTGATTGATTAATTAAGAAAAATAAATATCATTTGTCATCTCAACGTAGTATTACATTCTCTTTGGTCATTTCTTCTGAGAGTAGGTAGAATACGTATCAATACCTATGGTGTTATGTTGGTAGTGCTGACATTTCTTCCGTCTTTGCGTTGTAATAAGGTGCAAAATTAAGTTGATTTTCGGAAAACCAACATTACGGCATAGGTACTATGAAAATGAATCGCACTATGTTCCTTGATTGTCACCGCACAAGCTGACGTTTCGTTTGTATTTATCTGAAATATTATTCAAGGATTTTCTTGCTGTTTTCACCAAATGATAGAGTGATTCTTGAGGAAGATTTAAATGTATAATAAATAAGTTGAGGTTTTATGTAAATTAAAAAAATATTCAAGTGTTTCTTATACCACCGATGACGGCGGGACCATAGATCTAGATCGTTAGATGTGCCCCTAACATAGTATGAGCTCACCGAAATGTGTCAACATTCAAATGAGTGAGCCTCACTTCTTTGCTTTTAGTGTTGGTTTGAACACGGTGTCAATCACTTCTATATTTTTTAAGAATAAACCACGAGAAAACTGTCTTGTGCCTTTCATCTGTGCACCAATAATTCTAGGAATACAATAATTATAGAAAATCGTGTAACATATCACGCGTAAGTATTTAGATTTCAATTATTATCGAAATTTATTTTCCTTCCGTTGTCAATTCCGATGGATGTAAACAACGCATCACGCATGTGTTATATATTTTTAGCTTTTTTATAACTGTAGCACTAAACTATTTAGTTGTTTAAGGAAAATTGAGACTTCTTGATTTAGGAAGTTGATTCGGTTATGATTTAAATAAAACAATCATTGTTAAAACGACATTTACACTATTTATTTATAACAATATTAATTTTGTAATCTAATTATAGTTTTTCGATATATTTTCATCCCTGTTATTACTTTTATAACTTAAAGAGTACTCTAGTTGACCAATTATGTACACGTGTTCTGTATTGACAGCTCGATGATTTTTTACTTGTTTGTTACTGCTATAAAAGAAAGAGCCCAGCAGTTTTGGGGCACTTTTTGAAAAGACGTTGACCATAGCGGAGCTTATGCTAGTTTGAGTGGCGTAAAGGTTGTCGGCAACACGATTCATAAGTTAAGTATATTATTATTGTGTTATTTGGAATAATTGATTGGAAATGTTATAGAATAGTGTGAGTGTGACTAAATTATTATTCAGAGGCCATTCCCTGTTAAATTTCATATTCTATTTTATGATTATTCTGATTACTTGTGATATTAATAAGTAAAGTAAGAGATCTGATCTCTCTTTTCATTTGGTAAATCATATAGTATTTCAATAAAATACTAAATAAATTAAATGATATACTACTATACTATTTGAATAAATTTGAGACTAAGCTATATATTTTTTTTATGATTTATTCGTTGTACTTTGTAACAATATATTTGTAAATGACTGAATTGATAAAGCTGACGAGTTTCTTCCGCCCGTTCTTCTCCTCAGCTAAAAAAAAGACGTCCGAACGGGTAGTAGGGTAAAAGAAAAGGACGATTCAATTGAATATAAATACAATTTCATTTAATTTCACTTTTTAGTTTTATTTCTTTTCATTATGTTTTCTATTATCTAACATCAGAAGTGGGATAGACTTGGTCCATATTACAATGTATTAACACCAATTCCTAACCATTTTCAGAGTGAATGTTGATGTGACCCGCCACGCTTCCTGCGCTTTACACCAGAAGAATGACATCGCTGTGCTACCGCTGTGTAATCCAGATCCTGGAAATCGCAGCGGCGAGGCAACAAGCTGGTGTCGCAACAGTATCTAGTGTCTTGCTTCGAAGTGAGAAGAAAACTATTCTCCACTGGACTCCCTGCTGAAAAAGCCGGTAAGGCCCTCGGTGGCTTTTTTTTATGATTAAGGACCCTGATATAAAAGAATTACTCGTTGGTTAGCTTATTACTTCCGATTTAGTGAATTATTGTTGTCAAGTGGAAAAATAAAGACTTGGATGTTGCGAAATTAACGTTAAAAGAGTGAGTTTTGAATATTATAATATTAATTTTTAACGTTATTTGTGATGTTGATGAGGTTTCATGAATAGATTGTATAAATTACTAGTGTTGCATTTCGTGTTTCGTTGGGTTATTGAACATAGTCAACTCTTAACAGAAGCATTACGAATCAAACTCTCTTGAAATAAAGGATTAGTCTGTTATAGTTTAATAAAAATCCATTGCTTGATGACTTTACTAAAATTTACTTTTGTATTTCTTTTACAATCATTATTATCATTGTTGGTCCAATGTAAGAAATTTAGAACTTGATTGCACATAGTACTTAGTATAATTTTCTATCGATAGAAAATAATTATCTAATATTAAATTGATAATTAAGAATAAGATTATATCCAATTTAATCCAATTGATCAGGCAGACAAAAGTGAATTGTCATCTAGGTTTTTAATCACATACCTACCCAGTAAATAGTTAGTTACAACTTGGGAGAGAGAAAATTTTTAAGATATCATAATATAAGTATGTAATATACAAGTAGTAACAAAAGACTGAATGATTTGTTAGTCAATTGCCCAGCGAATGACGAAAGTGCGGAAATTAACTAGAGATAGTAATGATTTATGATAATGATTAATAATAACAACATGACTATTGAATAATGATAAATGACAATAATGATAAATGATAATAATGATTAATTATTATAATGATTATTTATTGTAACGGATAATGATAATAATGATTAATGATAAGAATGATTAATGATAATAATGATTAATGATAATAATGATTAATGATATAATTATTAATGATAATAATGATTAATGATAATAATGATAACTGATAATAATGATAACTGATAATAATGATTACTGAAAATAATGATTAATGATAAAAAAAATGATAATAATGATTAATGATAACAATGATTAATGATAATAATGATAACTGATTCGCAAACTTATAAAGCCGCATGATCCATCAGATTTCTTAGTTGTTCTAATAAATTTATTTCCTTATTGCATTGATTGATGGACATTATGATGAAATTTATAATGATTGACAGTAAAGTCAACAAGATTTATTTTTATTTTTATGATGCATATTGATAGATGAGATAATCAGATTATATTCATAGATAATGTGATATACACCCTGTATTTTGATATCCAATAGCTCGGTCAAAATAAATAAATGTAAAATCTTTTAGACATATCATCAACCTTAGTTGAATTACTTCAAAGGGTAATTTACCTTATGATAGTTATTTATTACATACACTACACACTTTTTTTACTTTCAATGTTATCACTAAACGTAAAATAGAGGTAAGAAAATGCGACTTTGTCGAATTTGGTGTTTTGTAAAGGTTTTAAATTAATAGTCTTAACTTTATTAAATTAATTTTAATACTTGATGAAAAAAGAAAGTTTATTTAAGACTTTTTCCTATACTATTCTATTCTATTTAATGGTTTTATTGGTACCTTGGAGTTATGGGGTGTAAAAAGAAACATGTTGTAGAAATTTTGCTAATAATCATAATGGTCTGTTACATTGACGACTTTTTAACTGCCCACCACAAGGTGTGGTAGTGATGCGATGCGAGGCGAGATGTTTGTGAGATTGGTGCCCATTGATGGCAGTAGTAGTTTTGTCTACATCATTGTTTCGTTACTCTTAAAGACCATTGTTATTATGAGTTTATCACAACGTACACATATATGAAAATTCAAAGTAAACTGTACTTGTCAGATTGGCCGAACGGCTTGTGTAAAGTACGAAATACCACTGTCAAGGATTCACAGGGTTACATATTGACCCACCCTGTTTTCAAGCTCGTTTAAGTGAATTTATTCCACTATTTCATAATTATTTTATAGAATTGAAGATTAGATCTAGATTTTTCTTGGTATACCTGTTGGTTTATGGTATTTATGATCGGTCAGATACTTGGTGTTAGTTATTCTCACTAGCAGTGGGTGAATGTTATTGGTATATAATATATGTATGTCTATGTGTCTAGCTATATATAAAAATTAAAAGTGGAATAAACTGATTTAACTCTGTTTCACGGATTCCGATTAAATTCCGATTAAGTTTCTTGACAACAGGGATGATGACTAATGAATAAAATAACGAAATACTAATAAAAATCGTAAAGATATTAAACTTTAGAGTAGCTTGTATAACTCTTGGTTTTATACATTGCGTATCATTTATTTTATGACCCTTCAAAGTTGTTAAAAATTTATTAAATATTTGTTAAAATAAATAATACATTAAGTGTGAGTTGCACCAAAACGCTGTCAAAGTTAAAGTTATTGTCAAATGACAATGCTACCTATTTGTCACGTCAAACTTGTCAAAGGACATCATGCTGGCTGACAACCTCTTTTTTTTGGCTAACTTGTGCTTAACCGGTACTTTAACAAGCTTGTTATCGTTAAAGTTATGTGGTGCAACTCAGTCTTAATAAGTCCGTAAAATTGGTAGTAAATTTGTTTAAGAAACCATTTTGATAAGCACAATATTTAATATAGCTGCCAAACAAATTTCCTACGTGTTGATACGAACTACTCAAGCGTGACTTCATAACTGAGTAGCCGTAAGTATGGAGCGTTTTCGGGTGAGTCCAATTTTGTGCATTTCAAACTGTGATACCTCGGGCAGTTTTCATGCTAGCGAAATAATTCTTTAACCAATGTTTCTTTTTTTTGAGAAGTAAAGTATGTAATATAAAATAAAAAAAAATGTCATCATGCCTATTAATTACATAGTTAAATTTTTATTTATATTATTATTCTTAATAAAAACCAGGTGATATTATCAGTCGGAAGTGGCCGGAACTCGTGAAACATAGTATTACGAGTATTGTAGGTAGTTTACTATAAAATTACTTGTATAATGTACGAGATTCGGACTCAATAAAGATAATGACGAATTATAAATTACTGTGGCTGTGCCTGTGGTTTTACCTGTGGCTGTGCCTGTGCCTGGTGGCTGTGCCTGTGGCTGTGCCTGTGGCTGTGCCTGTGGCTGTGCCTGTGGCTGTGCCTGTGGCTGTGCCTGTGCCTGTGGCTGTGCCTGTGGCTGTGCCTGTGGCTGTGCCTGTGGCTGTGCCTGTGGCTGTGCCTGTGGCTGTGCCTGTGGCTGTGCCTGTGGCTGTGGCTGTGCCTGTGGCTGTGCCTGTGGCTGTGACTGACTATGACTATACCTGTGGCTGTGCTTGTGGCTGTGCCCATAATAAACAATAAATAATTTTAAGTATTGATTGCTAGAAATGTACTTCAAGGTCCAAGTACACATAGCAGAATGGCCATGTTATATCCGGAAATGTCGAAATAGTTTGTGAAAAGTATTTAAATTCAAAGTGCGGAATTGCAGATGCTTGGCTATATTTCATTTCAAATTAAAAAATGGTTTTCAAAGGAAGTATTTAAATGGAAAATGCAGAATACGTATTTTAAAATAATGATTTTACAAATACTACTTACATATTTTATTAAGTATTTTAAATAAAACGAAAATACATAAAAAAAAGATAGTTCAAAATGAAAAATTAAAGAAGATATTTTGCATTTTGTATTTTCATTTTCACATCTCTGGTAATATCTTACTTAATTTATAAAAACTTCTTGGCAATTGTTGTGCAATTTAAAAATAATACACGAAACAAATTGTTTGATTAAAATGTACTTTGAGAACAAAGTACACATCAGAATGGCCGTGTTATATATTTTTAGCTTTTTTATAACTGTAGCACTAAACTATTTAGTTGTTTAAGGAAAATTGAGACTTCTTGATTTAGGAAGTTGATTCGGTTATGATTTAAATAAAACAATCATTGTTAAAACGACATTTACACTATTTATTTATAACAATATTAATTTTGTAATCTAATTATAGTTTTTCGATATATTTTCATCCCTGTTATTACTTTTATAACTTAAAGAGTACTCTAGTTGACCAATTATGTACACGTGTTCTGTATTGACAGCTCGATGATTTTTTACTTGTTTGTTACTGCTATAAAAGAAAGAGCCCAGCAGTTTTGGGGCACTTTTTGAAAAGACGTTGACCATAGCGGAGCTTATGCTAGTTTGAGTGGCGTAAAGGTTGTCGGCAACACGATTCATAAGTTAAGTATATTATTATTGTGTTATTTGGAATAATTGATTGGAAATGTTATAGAATAGTGTGAGTGTGACTAAATTATTATTCAGAGGCCATTCCCTGTTAAATTTCATATTCTATTTTATGATTATTCTGATTACTTGTGATATTAATAAGTAAAGTAAGAGATCTGATCTCTCTTTTCATTTGGTAAATCATATAGTATTTCAATAAAATACTAAATAAATTAAATGATATACTACTATACTATTTGAATAAATTTGAGACTAAGCTATATATTTTTTTTATGATTTATTCGTTGTACTTTGTAACAATATATTTGTAAATGACTGAATTGATAAAGCTGACGAGTTTCTTCCGCCCGTTCTTCTCCTCAGCTAAAAAAAAGACGTCCGAACGGGTAGTAGGGTAAAAGAAAAGGACGATTCAATTGAATATAAATACAATTTCATTTAATTTTACTTTTTAGTTTTATTTCTTTTCATTATGTTTTCTATTATCTAACATCAGAAGTGGGATAGACTTGGTCCATATTACAATGTATTAACACCAATTCCTAACCATTTTCAGAGTGAATGTTGATGTGACCCGCCACGCTTCCTGCGCTTTACACCAGAAGAATGACTTCGCTGTGCTACCGCTGTGTAATCCAGATCCTGGAAATCGCAGCGGCGAGGCAACAAGCTGGTGTCGCAACAGTATCTAGTGTCTTGCTTCGAAGTGAGAAGAAAACTATTCTCCACTGGACTCCCTGCTGAAAAAGCCGGTAAGGCCCTCGGTGGCTTTTTTTTATGATTAAGGACCCTGATATAAAAGAATTACTCGTTGGTTAGCTTATTACTTCCGATTTAGTGAATTATTGTTGTCAAGTGGAAAAATAAAGACTTGGATGTTGCGAAATTAACGTTAAAAGAGTGAGTTTTGAATATTATAATATTAATTTTTAACGTTATTTGTGATGTTGATGAGGTTTCATGAATAGATTGTATAAATTACTAGTGTTGCATTTCGTGTTTCGTTGGGTTATTGAACATAGTCAACTCTTAACAGAAGCATTACGAATCAAACTCTCTTGAAATAAAGGATTAGTCTGTTATAGTTTAATAAAAATCCATTGCTTGATGACTTTACTAAAATTTACTTTTGTATTTCTTTTACAATCATTATTATCATTGTTGGTCCAATGTAAGAAATTTAGAACTTGATTGCACATAGTACTTAGTATAATTTTCTATCGATAGAAAATAATTATCTAATATTAAATTGATAATTAAGAATAAGATTATATCCAATTTAATCCAATTGATCAGGCAGACAAAAGTGAATTGTCATCTAGGTTTTTAATCACATACCTACCCAGTAAATAGTTAGTTACAACTTGGGAGAGAGAAAATTTTTAAGATATCATAATATAAGTATGTAATATACAAGTAGTAACAAAAGACTGAATGATTTGTTAGTCAATTGCCCAGCGAATGACGAAAGTGCGGAAATTAACTAGAGATAGTAATGATTTATGATAATGATTAATAATAACAACATGACTATTGAATAATGATAAATGACAATAATGATAAATGATAATAATGATTAATTATTATAATGATTATTTATTGTAACGGATAATGATAATAATGATTAATGATAAGAATGATTAATGATAATAATGATTAATGATAATAATGATTAATGATATAATTATTAATGATAATAATGATTAATGATAATAATGATAACTGATAATAATGATAACTGATAATAATGATTACTGAAAATAATGATTAATGATAAAAAAAATGATAATAATGATTAATGATAACAATGATTAATGATAATAATGATAACTGATTCGCAAACTTATAAAGCCGCATGATCCATCAGATTTCTTAGTTGTTCTAATAAATTTATTTCCTTATTGCATTGATTGATGGACATTATGATGAAATTTATAATGATTGACAGTAAAGTCAACAAGATTTATTTTTATTTTTATGATGCATATTGATAGATGAGATAATCAGATTATATTCATAGATAATGTGATATACACCCTGTATTTTGATATCCAATAGCTCGGTCAAAATAAATAAATGTAAAATCTTTTAGACATATCATCAACCTTAGTTGAATTACTTCAAAGGGTAATTTACCTTATGATAGTTATTTATTACATACACTACACACTTTTTTTACTTTCAATGTTATCACTAAACGTAAAATAGAGGTAAGAAAATGCGACTTTGTCGAATTTGGTGTTTTGTAAAGGTTTTGAATTAATAGTCTTAACTTTATTAAATTAATTTTAATACTTGATGAAAAAAGAAAGTTTATTTAAGACTTTTTCCTATACTATTCTATTCTATTTAATGGTTTTATTGGTACCTTGGAGTTATGGGGTGTAAAAAGAAACATGTTGTAGAAATTTTGCTAATAATCATAATGGTCTGTTACATTGACGACTTTTTAACTGCCCACCACAAGGTGTGGTAGTGATGCGATGCGAGGCGAGATGTTTGTGAGATTGGTGCCCATTGATGGCAGTAGTAGTTTTGTCTACATCATTGTTTCGTTACTCTTAAAGACCATTGTTATTATGAGTTTATCACAACGTACACATATATGAAAATTCAAAGTAAACTGTACTTGTCAGATTGGCCGAACGGCTTGTGTAAAGTACGAAATACCACTGTCAAGGATTCACAGGGTTACATATTGACCCACCCTGTTTTCAAGCTCGTTTAAGTGAATTTATTCCACTATTTCATAATTATTTTATAGAATTGAAGATTAGATCTAGATTTTTCTTGGTATACCTGTTGGTTTATGGTATTTATGATCGGTCAGATACTTGGTGTTAGTTATTCTCACTAGCAGTGGGTGAATGTTATTGGTATATAATATATGTATGTCTATGTGTCTAGCTATATATAAAAATTAAAAGTGGAATAAACTGATTTAACTCTGTTTCACGGATTCCGATTAAATTCCGATTAAGTTTCTTGACAACAGGGATGATGACTAATGAATAAAATAACGAAATACTAATAAAAATCGTAAAGATATTAAACTTTAGAGTAGCTTGTATAACTCTTGGTTTTATACATTGCGTATCATTTATTTTATGACCCTTCAAAGTTGTTAAAAATTTATTAAATATTTGTTAAAATAAATAATACATTAAGTGTGAGTTGCACCAAAACGCTGTCAAAGTTAAAGTTATTGTCAAATGACAATGCTACCTATTTGTCACGTCAAACTTGTCAAAGGACATCATGCTGGCTGACAACCTCTTTTTTTTGGCTAACTTGTGCTTAACCGGTACTTTAACAAGCTTGTTATCGTTAAAGTTATGTGGTGCAACTCAGTCTTAATAAGTCCGTAAAATTGGTAGTAAATTTGTTTAAGAAACCATTTTGATAAGCACAATATTTAATATAGCTGCCAAACAAATTTCCTACGTGTTGATACGAACTACTCAAGCGTGACTTCATAACTGAGTAGCCGTAAGTATGGAGCGTTTTCGGGTGAGTCCAATTTTGTGCATTTCAAACTGTGATACCTCGGGCAGTTTTCATGCTAGCGAAATAATTCTTTAACCAATGTTTCTTTTTTTTGAGAAGTAAAGTATGTAATATAAAATAAAAAAAAATGTCATCATGCCTATTAATTACATAGTTAAATTTTTATTTATATTATTATTCTTAATAAAAACCAGGTGATATTATCAGTCGGAAGTGGCCGGAACTCGTGAAACATAGTATTACGAGTATTGTAGGTAGTTTACTATAAAATTACTTGTATAATGTACGAGATTCGGACTCAATAAAGATAATGACGAATTATAAATTACTGTGGCTGTGCCTGTGGTTTTACCTGTGGCTGTGCCTGTGCCTGGTGGCTGTGCCTGTGGCTGTGCCTGTGGCTGTGCCTGTGGCTGTGCCTGTGGCTGTGCCTGTGGCTGTGCCTGTGGCTGTGCCTGTGGCTGTGCCTGTGGCTGTGCCTGTGCCTGTGGCTGTGCCTGTGGCTGTGCCTGTGGCTGTGCCTGTGGCTGTGCCTGTGGCTGTGCCTGTGGCTGTGGCTGTGCCTGTGGCTGTGCCTGTGGCTGTGACTGACTATGACTATACCTGTGGCTGTGCTTGTGGCTGTGCCCATAATAAACAATAAATAATTTTAAGTATTGATTGCTAGAAATGTACTTCAAGGTCCAAGTACACATAGCAGAATGGCCATGTTATATCCGGAAATGTCGAAATAGTTTGTGAAAAGTATTTAAATTCAAAGTGCGGAATTGCAGATGCTTGGCTATATTTCATTTCAAATTAAAAAATGGTTTTCAAAGGAAGTATTTAAATGGAAAATGCAGAATACGTATTTTAAAATAATGATTTTACAAATACTACTTACATATTTTATTAAGTATTTTAAATAAAACGAAAATACATAAAAAAAAGATAGTTCAAAATGAAAAATTAAAGAAGATATTTTGCATTTTGTATTTTCATTTTCACATCTCTGGTAATATCTTACTTAATTTATAAAAACTTCTTGGCAATTGTTGTGCAATTTAAAAATAATACACGAAACAAATTGTTTGATTAAAATGTACTTTGAGAACAAAGTACACATCAGAATGGCCGTGTTATATATTTTTAGCTTTTTTATAACTGTAGCACTAAACTATTTAGTTGTTTAAGGAAAATTGAGACTTCTTGATTTAGGAAGTTGATTCGGTTATGATTTAAATAAAACAATCATTGTTAAAACGACATTTACACTATTTATTTATAACAATATTAATTTTGTAATCTAATTATAGTTTTTCGATATATTTTCATCCCTGTTATTACTTTTATAACTTAAAGAGTACTCTAGTTGACCAATTATGTACACGTGTTCTGTATTGACAGCTCGATGATTTTTTACTTGTTTGTTACTGCTATAAAAGAAAGAGCCCAGCAGTTTTGGGGCACTTTTTGAAAAGACGTTGACCATAGCGGAGCTTATGCTAGTTTGAGTGGCGTAAAGGTTGTCGGCAACACGATTCATAAGTTAAGTATATTATTATTGTGTTATTTGGAATAATTGATTGGAAATGTTATAGAATAGTGTGAGTGTGACTAAATTATTATTCAGAGGCCATTCCCTGTTAAATTTCATATTCTATTTTATGATTATTCTGATTACTTGTGATATTAATAAGTAAAGTAAGAGATCTGATCTCTCTTTTCATTTGGTAAATCATATAGTATTTCAATAAAATACTAAATAAATTAAATGATATACTACTATACTATTTGAATAAATTTGAGACTAAGCTATATATTTTTTTTATGATTTATTCGTTGTACTTTGTAACAATATATTTGTAAATGACTGAATTGATAAAGCTGACGAGTTTCTTCCGTCCGTTCTTCTCCTCAGCTAAAAAAAAGACGTCCGAACGGGTAGTAGGGTAAAAGAAAAGGACGATTCAATTGAATATAAATACAATTTCATTTAATTTCACTTTTTAGTTTTATTTCTTTTCATTATGTTTTCTATTATCTAACACATGCGTGCGCCATTTTGACAGATTTGAAATAATCCTACAGATTTTCAGTACCAGGGCAGATCTAACGATCTAGATCTATGGGTGGGACGGGACTTGAACGGGAAGGAAACAGACTCTTGGAGCGAATGGGTGACGATGACGACTGAAAGGTATCTGTTTTCTTTTCGGGTGTTGTTGGAAGGTCGCATTTGGCAAAAAAGGAAAGAACCGAAGCGAAGCGAGGGCGGGCCGCTAGTATTACTATAAAGTAGTGCCAGGCAGCGTCAAACTTTACCAATTTTTCGCGCATTTTGATGCCGCCTGGCACTATTTTTCCATCAGTCAAAATTCCTGGCAATGTTATATACGATTTAGATACATGATTGGCTTGATATTATACCACACCAAATCCAGAGCTCTGTAAATTGTATACCTTCAATAGCTTTTCAGCCGCTTTGTTGCTCAACCACTCCCACTCCCACCACTGAAAATCTGCGAGGTTAGAGGTTAACGGATCTGTTAATAATGATAGTATAGCAAACTAACAAGAGGGATTTCGTGGCGCTGTAAATTGTCCACCTATTTCCGGGGCTAGCTCTTAGTCCAATAGCCTGAATTAAAACACATGATACTTTTTATTTCGGTCAAATGTTCCCTAGGGATTTTCCGAATATCCACGAGGACGAAGTCGCGGGTGGAAGCTAGTATTATACATATAAATAGGATGTAAGTAGTTACATCTCTAAATAATATGTAGTTGTAGAGTCAGCAGCTCAGCACATCTGGATATTCAAAACTGTCAAGAATGTAAAATTTAGGATTTTTTCTACGATGATCCAAGAAAAATTTATTCTTTCTACGATGGAATTTTCTTGAATGATTTATTTATTCATAATAGAATGAATGAACCATCATCTCTATTAAGTAAATAATAATAATATTAAATAATATTGATTTCGATGTTGTACCAACTTTATAAAAATGCACACTTTTCGTTATAAAAATAACAAGGTTTTTACAAAAAGATATTATGTTTACCCCTATTTTGCTTACCACACTAATTAATATACCTCTGACAATACTAAATGGGATGTGTCCCACTAAATGAAACATTATTTATATATATAAATATATGAAGAATTTATTTCAAAAGCCATCTTTGTGTGAAGGTTTGCATCACATCACAAGGAATCACATTTTTTCATGGGAGCTATATTGCCTCAAACTCATTTGACTTTGAGTTTATTTATTTATTATACTTTTTCATTATTTTATTACTGAGAAAAAATGTTATTATATATTATTTCTGCTCATACGAGGTTCTAAGTAGGTTCTAGGAATGTTCTATCTAAGTAAATCAAATAATCCTGAGTACGTATGTCCTCATATTTGTTCATCGGAAATAAGACAGTAATAGCAATATTGGATTCTGGAATCTAATTTGACGGTTGTATGAAGAAACTGAATTAAAATTGGCTGAATCGGTAAAAGGTATATAGACTTCATTCATTTATTTTTATGGTTACATTTTATCATATTTGCTTTATTTATACCGAAATCAGATAGATGATAAAACTCTGTGTGTGATCGAAGGTGTTTTGGAATGGGACTGATTTCAGCCGAATAAGTGCAGAAGAAAGTTTTTCCAGTACTCTAGAACATCTTTGCGGTTTCTTCTGCACCATTATTTATCTATCTGTATATACCTTATAGTATCTATAGTTTAGTGTCATGTCAATGGTGCAGAAGCATTATTGGGGCAAACGATTAACGAACTAATCAGTGTCATCTCTACACCATTAATGGTGCACAAGGCAATGGTACAACGGGGTTTCTATTAATAAAATTGTGTGGTGACTTTGACTTGACTTTGCATTCTTTCGTAGCACGTTGTTTCGTGATTTTGATCAATATTTGATTGAATCACAAAATATTGAGATTGAATTGAATATGATTAGTTGGTATTCAAATAGATTCAATGTTATTTGCATGTGATAATAAAGAAAGTTAAATTGCTGTTGACTTCAGGCGCGACGCGTCGTTATAACATAACCCAACTCGAGGACTTTAATTTGTTTGTTACAGATTTTAGGAAATGTAAAATAATAACACAAAATCGATTACTGTGATCTGCTCAAATAAATAGTATTATTTGAACAGGAAATATAATATAATTGCAGCAGTTATTTATTTAAGAAATAATATTTTTATGCAATATGTTATGATATAGTTATAGGTATAATATATATAGGGTTGCCAACCCTACTATATAATATAGTATCCTACTATATTGAGGGCTCGCCTACTATATTTTCAAGTGAATAAATTAAACATAAGCAACAAAAAAATATATTACTTATATACATAAGTAATAGCATAATATTTTTTGTGATTAAACATTTGTCTTTATGGTTGTTGAATAAATTATGAAAAAATGTTAGTTACTCAAGTATGAAAAATGCAACTTCTTTAAAATCTTCCATACAAAACGGCAACCTACTATATTTTTTTGGACTTTTTCGCCATCTACTATATTTTTACACTAAAAATCTTGAAACTACTATATTTGATCCAAAAAAAATCGGCAACCCTAAATATATATGTCCCCAAATGTTTTACCTAGGGTGTTATGCCCGATTGCACTAAACTTAAGGATCGCCTAAGTCTTTTCCTAACTACAACATGACCAAATTAAAACGGTGTCATAAACTTAGCCGTCATGTAGCTGTCATTCGCTAAGTTAACTTGGTCGAGTTGTAGATAAGAAAAGACTTAGGCGATTCTTAAGTTAAGTGCTTTCACGCGTTAGAGTTCTATACCACTAATAAGTGCCCAAGATATTTTTTGGGTTAAGTTGCATTGCAACTTGTCTGTTTTTTTAAGTTTCAATTACTTGTTTCCAAAATTGTATCCTAAAATTTCTGTATTTGCGCACAGAATTCAAAATCAGTTCTAGTTTCAGATAATAATGATGCCACTTTGATATCTTTTAAAATAATTTAACTTTTTACTTCATTAGCAAATTAATTTGACGAAATTTGACCTTCAATAGTGACCTGTTTTCAGTTGACTTTAAATTAAGGTGTTTATTGTAGCCAGACAAGGGTATTTGGTTTCCGTTTTTTGCGTCCCTAATTTTAACTTTGCCCAACACGTTTGGAAGTTAGGCGGGATAATTACTTAGAAACACGCATTTGAGATAGGTAACGTTTAATATCATATTTTACTTTAACCAAATTATTTGTGTTATTATTTCATGTTTACCTACTGAAATTGCTTGCGAAGATTATATATTATGAAATTGCTTACTTATCTTTAAATATTACCATACTCCTAACCTAACCCAGAATTAGTAAATGCTCACCAAATCTTCCTGGGCAGTTAAGGATTTGGTCATCATCATCATCATCATATCAGCCGCACGACACCTACTGCTGGGTATAGGCCTCCCCTAAGGATCTCCACGACGATCGGTCCTGCGCTGCCTGCATCCACTGGCTTCTCGCGACCTTCACCAGATCGTCGGTCCACCTTGTCGGAGGCCTACCCACGGAGCGTCGTCCAGTGCGTGGTCGCCATTCCAGAACCTTTCCGCCCCAACGGCCATTGGTTCTTCTCGCTATGTGTCCCACCCATTGCCACTTCAGCTGAGCAATCCTTCGAGCGATGTCGGTTACTTTAGTTCTCCTGCGGATCTCCTCGTTTCTGATTCGATCACGTAGGGAAACGCCGAGGATTTGGTCAGCATTTACTAATTTTGGAGAACAAAATGATTTTTTTTTCGTATGTTAAAGTAGATATTAACTTCCACTTACAACTCTAAATAACTGTTAGATTTTATGGTGTCACAATAATAATCCTAGACATGTAGGTACGTATGAAAAAGTACGTAAGGAAATAAGCTTCTTGTAATATATTAAAATTAATCACTCAAAGTTACATTTCAATATTAAAAACCAACATTTTAATATACTATATTTAAGACCTATTGATTATAAAAGTGAAATTACATTAAGATATCCAGTGAATTATTCGCAGCCTGAACTTTAGAAACACAAAGAGAAATTCTTTTATGAGAATGTTGAAAATCGCGTTCGTAGAACAAAAGTTCTCGTTTCCGTAGGTGCGTGCTTGCGAATAATAGCAGCATCCACTTTGCACTTTTTGTACTTGCAGTAATATTAACGGAGTGCTGTTCAATATTGTCATTAGTATTCGTGGTTTTGCGTTGTTTTAAAACTGAAACACGTGCCATGCTAACCAACCATAGCTACTTTTTGTTATTATTCTTTTTGAAACTTATTTGCTCTCATATCACCGCAAGTTTTCCTTTTAACTTTTCCATTTAAGCCTTTCGCGTCTACCGCTAAAGAGGCACTTTTGATTTTTTTATAGCTTAAGATTTTTTCTCAGTTTTATGGGTGTCACCCATAGTAAATATTTTTACATATTTATTATTTTTACAGCAACCAAAAAGTTCGGTGGCGTAGTGGTTTAGCAATTGCGGAGGTTAAGCAACGATCGCAAGGGATGGGATAGGTGACCAAAAATTTATTATCTCGAGCTCCTCCGTGCTTCGGAAGGCACGTTAAGCCGTTGGTCCCGGTTGCATTTGCAGTCGTTAACACCCACCAATGCGCATTGTGCCTGCGTGGTGGGTTATGGCCTGTCCTCCTTATCCACCCATGAGGAAGTCTTGTGCTCCAGCAGTGGGGACATTAAAAATGGCTGATGGACAAAAAGTTAAAACAAAACATATTATGCTTACAACTCATCGGTCCAGAATTCGGGTCACGGTTAATGTTACAAATAAAATGGCGTGGGGTCTCGATCGGTTCGTTAGCGGACAACGGGAGTCGGTCGAGCGGAACTGATCCATCTGCTGAACTAGCCGGAATATCAACGGAATCTATATGTGCCGTGCCAACCAGTGACGGACATTTTGATTTCGAGAGATATTTGCAAGCGGTACTTTGATTCTGGCAATAAAAATCATGGAAAAAAACTATATGAAAGTTTTTGTCACGCTTAATGTTACAAATAAAATGGCGTGGGGTCTCGATCGGTTCGTTAGCGGACAACGGGAGTCGGTCGAGCAGAACTGATCCACCTGCTGAACTAGCCGGAATTTTAACGGAATCGATATGTGCCGCGCAGTAACGGACACTACTGGTAACTTCGAGATATGCAAGCGGTGCTTTGATTCTGGCAATAAAAATTATGAAAAAACTATTTGAAAGTTTTTGTCACGGTTAATGTTACAAATAAAATGGCGTGGGGTCTCGATTGGTTCATTAGCGAATGATGGCGGTCGGTCGAGCGGAACTGATCTACCTGCTGAACTAGCCGAAATATTAACGGAATCTATATGTGGCACCCAGTGACGAACACTTTGACTTCGAGAGATATTTGCAAGCGGTTCTATGATTCTGGCAATAAAAATTATGGAAAAAAAACTATTTGAAAGTTTTTGTCACGGTTAATGTTACAAATAAAATGGCGTGGGGTCTCGATCGGTTCATTAGCGGATAACGGGGGTCGGTCGAGCGGAACTGATCCACTTACTACTAAACTAGCTGGAATATCAACGGAATCGATATGTGCCGCCCAGTGACGGATACTACTGTAACTTCGAGAGATTTTGCAAGCGGTATTTTGATTCTGGCAATCAAAATTATGAAAAAACTATTCGGAACTTTTTGTTACGGTTAATGTAACAAATAAAATGGCGTGAGGTCTCGATCGGTTCGTTAGCGGACAACGGGAGTCGGTCGAGCGGAACTGATCCACCTGCTGAACTAGCCGAAATATCATCAAAATCTATTTGTGCCGCCCAGTGAGGGACACTACTGTCTCGAAACGCAGTACTTTATGATACTGGCAATAACATTTTTATAAAAAAAGATTCTGTTCGAAACTTCTTGTCACGGTAGACCCTTTTGGGCCGTTAGCTACAAGCGCTGACGTCCATTATACAATTGTATAATGGACGTCAGTGGCTACAAGAGATTTCTGAATGGCATACCTGCACCAGCCAAATAAAGAATCAAGATTAAAAAAAATACTTAAAAAGTTGCCTACAGCCGAAGCATGAATTCTCGCACGTGTAATCACTGAATCCAAAGAGGAAAAGTTAAGGCAAATAAAATCAAGTTCAAGGAGCGTAGCGATTTGTGCCATTTTCATTAAACACGTGCATGTATACCAGCTTGTGTTCTATATTCTACATTCTATACTCTACATTCCATAATACCTAATCTGGAAAAAACAGATTAACTTCTACGTGCCGTAGCAAACATGTTACGACGTAGAAGTTTATCTGTTTTTTTTGCCGAGTGGCATCGGGTTGTTCCCTTATGTCCGCTTCTGTTTCTCACCCATCATCCTCGGTAGGCGAACATAAGCCCTAAGTATTTTAATTCTCTGTTTCTGATTTGTCCCAGATTTTCTGATGTGGTCTATAAGTGTGTTCACTAATCGTTCAAATCAAACTTTCTAACTTTCAATTTAAGCTAAAATTCGAAATTCAAATATTCCTGCTGTCTTGTGAGTTTTTTTGCTACGATAGTAACGCAATGCTGATTAAAAGCATATCCATCTTTCCGCCCTCTGATTGGCTGGCGACACACACTAGAAGTTTCGTCGGCATCCGTATCGTATCGCGGCGTTGAAAATTATCAAGAAACCATAAAATTCGGAGTGTGTGATTCCAAAACCGTAATCATTGTGTTTGTCCTTGCTAGCATCTATATAATCGTTTTCCAAACAATCGAGTGCGTGTAATTGCCAGTTGGACTGCTGTTCGTGAACTACCACGCCGGGGTCCCCAACACCACGCTCCCCTGAAGGAATACAACTGCTGTGACCTGAAGAATACGGAGAAAGACTCAAGGTAAGATGGATACGTAGTTGCCTTGCTGCGAATACCAACGAACCTATCACTTTTCTGAACGGCAGGAATATTCTATCGAAATTCGCATATTTCTGAACCAGATGATATCTCGGACCCAATTGCTTATACTATAATCGTTTCGGCTGGGTCGCGTTGTCACAAAGTGTTTCTACATTTCATTTCTATATGTAAAAAAATATTGGACAACATTACTACACATGTGACAAAGTAAAAACTACAATCTTTACCATATCGTTGCACAGGCCTTCTCCCCGCCACCGCCGGCGGACTTACCCACGAAGCATTGTTTTCAAGCAATCCTTTGAATATCTGTCCCTTTAGTTTTCATACGGGTCTCATCATTTGATTCAGTCAGGCAGGAAATACACACACACCAAAGCATGACTCCCTCCATTTCCCGTTGAGTGACTTAAAGAGATTTTATCGACTCATGTAAAAAAATGGGAAAGCGACCATTAAAAAACAGACAAGTGCGAGTTGGACTCGCCCACCGAGTGTTCCATACGTAGGTACCTAAATAAACCCTATTTTTTATGATTTAATTACAAAATATATAGTTTTCAGACGACTAACTAATTTATATTTTCACAGTTTTCAGGGACTGTAGAGCTGAGTCTTCTTAGTCGGGCACTCTTGACAGAGTAGTCGTGGCTGTCGATGGACAGGGTTGCGTGCGGCTCGCCGTCGCCACTCGCTCCCAGGGCGGCCGCACGACGACGTGCGATGTCTCTCCACCTTTCTCGACTTTCAGCGTTGCAACAACACTGTTTGCGGTCGACTGCGTAGTTTTTGAACGAGTCAGAGAGCGACCTCGTGGTCTCTTTTATAGAAAACTAGCGGCCGCCCGCGACTTCGTCTGCGTGGAAAGGTTTTTTGCTATCCCTCGGGAACAATACCTTTTTTCGGGATAGAAGGTACTCTATGTCCTTCTCTGTACCCCTGACAATGTGCATGCAAAATTTCATGATGATCGGTTCAGTAGTTAAGACGTGAAGGCGTAACAAACAAACAAACAAACGGACTTTCGCATTTATAATATTAAGTAAGGTTTTTTAATAGAATAGATCAAAATGTATGGAACAGCTGTTTTTTTTGCGATTTCAATGTTGGTACCATAGTAAAAGTTGTTTGTATGCATGAGTACATTGACCTCTTAAAATTATGTGCACTATTTAAGAAGGACCTTATATATAGTTTTAATTTCAACTCGATACCTCTACGCGTTCCCATGATGTCTTGACGGACAGACAGACAGACGGACAACAAAGTGATCAAATAAGGGTTCCATTTTTTCCTTTTGAGCTACGGAACCCTAAAAGAGGTAAGGAAAGCTACCAAAATAGAAAGTGTCCGATTGATGGTTACCATTTAACTGACCCTCGATATAGTAGCGCATTACTTTGAAAAATCTTGGATAGTTAAAAAGCAGGTTAAGCAGGCGCTTTCCTTGCCGAAAGTGGCGCCGAGGTGAATTTTATTTAATATTATAATTCTAATTTTATTTTTATAAAACATCTCGTAGTATTTTCAGGGCCCATTTTTAGACGGTATCATTAGATTCCCTCCTAATCACTGCTAGAAGATAGCAAAACTGCTAAAAGTGGCAGCTTTTGACACATTTGCTATCTACTTCTACAAATGACTGCGAAGGAATGTAGTGATACCTTCTTAAAATACGAGCCCTAAAAATTCCCCTAAAAGTTTTAGTAAAATTCTTTTCTATTAACAACTTATTAAACCTATAAGGGCGCCAATTTCGGTCAAGGAATCGATTTATATGAATGGATTGAAACGAACGGAAAGTTACAAATCAATTTTTATTGTTTGAAATAAAAACATAATACAATTTAAATTAATGATTTCCTTTAGCCATATTTAGTAGGATATTAAAATCTTAATGATTATGGAATGCTTTCAGAATGTGATTGAATTTTTAACACATTTTAAAAATATTGAGAAATCGTGACAATCTTAAGGTGACTTGAAAATATAAGTAGGTATATGTACCATATCAATGAAATAACGTAAAACCTTTAAATTAACCTTATTAATTATAGGGCTCATAATTGTTGTATGGGAGCAATCCTAAGATCGTGAAAAAAAAATCTTCTGTGACATACAATATATTTAGCGAACTTAGCGAAAATTCATACAAACAGCAGATTTTTTTCGCGATTACAGGATTGCTTCCTTACAAAAACTTGCTCGTAAATATGAGTCCTGTAATCAGTTTAATTCGCCTTGTTCAAAGATCACGCCGGTTTTCAAGGCGTCACCATCTCTTGAGGTCCCGGGTTCGATACCCGGCTGGGTCAATGTAGAAAATGAACTTTTCAATATTGTCTCAGGTCTGGGTGTTTGTCATACCACCGTTGTTTCTGATTTCCATAACACAAGTGCTATAGCTACTTACTTTGGAATTGGAGCAGTGTATGTGATGTTGTCAAATATTTATTTATTTATCTTTATATTATATTAGGCTCAAAGACCGAAAACGCAAAAAAGGCTCATAACGTATTGTGGTCATTGCCAAAAATTCACAACGCGAAATTCATCTTGCGGCTCTTCTAAAAACACCTATGATGACGCGTTGTAGATATCACAGAAAAACCACAAAGCGAAATTCGCGTCGAGGTCATCATACCAAACGACCACAAGTATGTATGTACCACAACGTCCACAACACAACGCATTGTGGCAATGAAGTAAAGCTATGACGCGTTTTGAGCACTAGTTGGTGCATGACACGATGGGCAGGTAATTGTGATTTCCAATGACTAATAATTTGTGTTTAAACTATTTGTTAATTAGTAAGTAGAGTTTTTTTTGACAAAGAAATAATTTGTATTATCATAAAAAAACCAGAATTTCTTAATAATTCTGATCAAATTGTAGAATTATGATGATTGTAGAGTTTTAAATAACTGTCCGTCATGGCTTTTCTTCAACACAAATTTCGCGTTGTGGATTTTTGGCAGTGACCACAACACAACGCACTGTGAGCGTTTTTTTCGCTCAATCAGCGATTTCGATCTTTGAGCCTAACATATTATACTTATTGATAATAAGATAATTTTAAGAATCAGAGTTTTTAGTTACAGGATTACCATAGATTGTATGCTAAGCTAATCACTTTACTACCTGTAAGTACTATTGATTGCCACCACATACTTTATGGAGATATTTTATGATATTGCTCACTATTTACAATTAATGGCGCAGATATTGGCCTAGTACGGTACGAGGCGCCCTGCCAATGCGGCGACGCATCGGAGCATGATCCATCCGATATAAACGCTTCATCGCTTTGTGACACTTTGTTTCTATTGTAATGTAATTTTTACATAATAAGTAAAATATATAATATTTTACTTATTATGTAAAAATTACATATATTATCTATGTATTTTCATAAAACAAAACTATATGAATGTTTAAAATAAAAGCCAGAAACAAACTTTCCGTTTAAAAATAATAAGTACTTAGCAACTCATTTTCTGTTATGTTCCTATTGATTATGATATTAACACTGATTGTAGATACGTTTACATCATACTGCTTGGCAACTAGGATTTACTAGTATAGTAAGAGGCCGTGTAAGTTGGCATGTGCAACACAGTGCACTATAGCGTTCCATTTTCAAATCACTTTACAATTCAAGCATAGGTGAATGCTTTAATTGTAAAGTACACTTTACAATTCAAGCTATGTCAAACTCCTTAGTGAACCAATTTCTTTTCTTATAAAATGACAAAACTTTTTACTAAAAAAAACTATGCAAATTCAAGCTATGCAAAACTCCTTGGTCAAACAATTTTTTTTTTCATAAAATGATTAGATTCATTTTGAAAGCGCGAAAAAAATCAGCTGTTGTACATTTCGAATCAATGGAGTAAGCATTTTACTTTTGTATGGAACAGCAGATTTTTTTTTCGTGATTTAGAGGTTGGTCCCATAATGAAAGTTGTTCAGTTTGATGGTCTGATCAACCCCACGAGAGGTTTTTAATGAACTAAAAATATCCTTGTAAACGTTTTATTTACCTCGCATGAATGATGTAAAGTAGTATGCTTACCTCGGTTGTAAGTAGCTATTACACCCTCGAACTATATTCGCCCTTGCTCGCTTCGCTCGCTCGGGCGTCTAAATATCTCGTGTGCACGGCACCAAATTGGATCTTGTTCTGTAATAGCTCACTTACGTCCCTTGTGCAACAAACTACTATTTTAAAACAATTTTCCTATGAAAAGTCTATTCATTCCAAAATAGACAATCAAATAATATTGGCTCGTAGTTAGAGTATATATTCTGTGTCGTAGTGGAATCTGGTAATAGTGAACAGGTATGCAATTAACTAAAGGATCATTCCCACAGCTCCGGCGCGTCACCGGCCCGTCAACGGCCCGTCCGTCAACGTCAAAAATGTGTGTGAACAAGCAGTTCAGATCACCGGCGCCGGCACGTCACCGGCGCGTCGCCGGCTCGTTTCAGTCAAGGCAACGTCGCTTCACCGGCAAGGCAAGCAGGGTTGCCACTTTTTTGTTTTAAAAAAGTATAATAGGTAGAAAAAAGTACATTGAGGTTTGGAAATAAAGTATTATTTATTTATTTCAACTTTTAAAACCTACTGTTTAAGTATTGTTTTTTGGTAATATTTTGGTAACTTTATTAGACTTAATTTACTTATTCCACTATGTTCAAGTAAAGGTAAGTACTATTTTCTCGAATTGTAATAGAAATATAACAATGTATGTGAATGTCGGATTTTCGGGTAAACAAACGAATGTCGGAAAACAAGTGAAGGTATGAAAACATTGTCTACACAAATTGTTGTATTATTATTAAAATTCGAAAAAATAGTACCTTTTCGAACTTAGTGGTAAAGGTGAATTAAGTCTAACAAAGTTACCAAAATACTACCAAAAACAATACTTAAACAGTAGGTTTTTTAGAGTTGAAATAAATAAATAATACTTTATTTCCATATCACAATGTACTTTTTTTCTACCTATTATGACAACCAATACTTTATTGAATCAAATAAGTGGCAACCCTGTTTGCCTTGCCGGGGACGCGCCGGTGACGTGACGGCCGGCGACGCGCCGGTGACGTGAAGGTCGGCGCGTCACCGGCACGGCGCGTCGCCGGCGACTCAACGGCAAGGCAAACAGGGTTGCTACTTTTTTGTTTTAATAAATTATTAGTTGCTATAATCGGTATAGATAAATACTCTGTGGAATGGAAATAGAGTATTATTTATTTATTTCAACTTTGAAAACGTTTATTTTTATTACTTTTGGTAATATTTTGGTAAATTTATTAGACTTAATTTACACCACCAGTCTAGGATGAGTATTTTTCGAGATATTGCTGTTTTAAGATTGACAGATGACAGCTGTCAAACTTAAAACAGCAATACCTATCTCAAAAAGAAATTGTTGACCTTCACTTGTTTTTACGTCATTCATTTGTTTACCCAAAATCCACACACATTTTGTATTTTTATTTAAATTCGAAAAATTTTACCCTTACTAGAACCGCCGCGCCGTTCGTCTAGCTAGACAGTTGACGCAACGACTAAAGGTGTAAGGGTTGGCACTCTGTGATTTGCCTTTTTGAATATCAAAAATTTATTAGAAAAATAAGATTGGAACTTCAAAATTCATGTTATATTCTTTGAAAAAAATATTGTAATTTTTTGTAGAAGGTAAGAATTTTTTTTTCAAATTTCTCTTTTTCTTCTTTTTAAGCTCTTCAAATAAAGAAAAGAAATAAATGTGACTTAGTTTTTGCTCCTTTTCTTTTTGTTTATGGGCCGATTTCGATGAAGCTCGCTTTTTGGTATAACTTTGACACGAAAATAACAACGCAATGTTGAAAACATTAAAAAATTCAAGATGGCGGCCAACTTTTTTTTGTGGGTCGATTTCGATGAAATTTGCTTTTTGATATCACTTTGACACAAAAATAACAACGCAATGTCGAAAACATTAAAAAAATTCAAGATGGCGGCAAACTTTTTTGCTTGTGGGCTGATTTAGATGAAACTTGGTTTTTGGTACTATTTTGACAAGAAAACAGCAACGCAATGTTAAAAATGTAAAAAATTAAAGATGGCAGCCAAATTTTTTGTTTGTAGGCCGATTTCGATGAAATTCGGTTTTTGGTTCTATTTTGACAAGAAAACAGCAACACAATGTTAAAAATGTTAAAAATTCAAGATGGCGGCTAACTTTTTTGCTTGTGGGTCGATTTCAATGAAACTCGGTTTTTGGTACTATTTTGACAAGAAAACAGCAACGCAATGTTAAAAATGTAAAAAAAATTTTTTGTTTGCGGGCTGATTTCGATGAATCTCGGTTTTTGGTACTATTTTGACAAGAAAACAGCAACGCAATGTTAAAAATACAAAAATATCTAAGATGGCAGCCAACTTTTTTGTTTGCAGGGCGATTTCGATGAAACTCGGTTTTTGACAAGAAAACAGCAACGCAAAGTAACAAATTTCAAAAAAAAAATCAAGATGGCGGCCAATTTTTTGGCTTGTGGGCTGATTTCGATGAAACTCGGTCCTGCAAGCAAAAAATTTGGCCGCCATCTTAGATATTTTTATATTTTTAACATTGCGTTGCTGTTTTCTTGTCAAAATAGTACAAAAAACCAAGTTTCATCGAAATCGGCCCACAAGCAAAAAAGTTGGCCGCCATCTTGAATTTTTTTACATTTTTAACATTGCGTTGCTGTTTTCTTGTCAAAATAGAACCAAAAACCGAGTTTCATCGAAATCGGCCCACAAACAAAAATTTGGCCGCCATCTTTAATTTTTTTACATTTTTAACATTGCGTTGCTGTTTTCTTGTCAAAGTAAAACCAAAAGCCGAGTTTCATTGAAATCGGCCCACAAACAAAAAAGTTGGCCGCCATCTTGAATTATTTACATTTTTAACAGTGCATTGCCGTTTTCTTGTCAAAATAGTACCAAAAACCGAGTTTCATCGAAATTGGCCCGCAAACAAAAAGTTGGGCGCCATCTTGAATTTTTTACTTTTTTAACATTGCGTCGCTGTTTGCTTGTGAAAATAGTACCAAAAACTGAGTTTCATCAAAATCGGCCCGCGAACAGAGAACTTGACTGCCATCTTTAATTTTTCACTTTTTTAACATTGCGTTTCTGTTTTCTTGTCAAAATAGGATCAAAAACCGAGTTTCATCGAAATCGGCCTGCAAACAAAAAAGTTGGCCGCCATCTTGAATTTTTGACTTTTTTGACATTGCGTTGCTGTTTGTTTGTCAAAATAGTACCAGAAACCGAGTTTCATCTAAATCGGCCCGCAAACAAAAAAGTTGGCCGCCATCTTGATTTTTTCATTTTTAACATTGCGTTGATATTAGCCTCTCGGGACCTCCCACCCCCCTTCTAAACTGCACCACCCCGCACGATTGTATGAACTAAATATCGGCTGTGCTAGAATTTAGTGGAACAGGTGAATTAAGTCTCATAAAGCTATCGAAATATTAACAAAAGTAATAAAAAAATGTCTTTCAAAGTTGTAATAAATAAATAATACTTTATTTCCATACCACAATATACTTTTTCTCTACCGATTATAGCAACCAATAATTTATTAAAACAAAAAAGTAGCAACCCTGTTTGTCTTGCCGGTGACTCGCCGGCGATGCGCCGTGCCGGTGACGCGCCGGCCGTCACGTCACCGGCGCGTCGCCGGCCGGCGCGTCCCCGGCATGACAAACAGGGTTGCCGTTTATTTATTATAAGTACAAAAAAGTACATTGTGGCATGGAAATAAAGTATTATTTATTTATTTCAACTTTAAAAATCATTTTTTATTACTTTGTTAATATTTTGGTAACTTATTCTGTACCAAACGCTGTCAAAGTTAAAGTTATCGTCAAATGGTAATGCTACCTATTTGTCACGTCAAACTTGTCAAAGGACATCAACCTCTTTTTATGGCTAACTTATGCTTAACCGGTACTATAACTAGCCTGTTATCGTTAAAGTTAGGTGGTGGAACTGAGCCTTGTCTGAGTTTGACAGCTGTCATCTGTCAATCTTAAAACAGAAATTTATCTTGAAAAATACTCATCCTAAACTGGTGGTGTAAATTAAGTCTAATAAATTTACCAAAATATTACCAAAAGTAAAGAAAAATAAATGTTTTTCAAAGATGAAATAAATAAATAATACCTACTTTATTTCCATACCACAGTGTACTTTTCTTTACCGATTATAGCAACCAATAATTTATTAAAACAAAAAAGTAGCAACCCTGTTTGCGCGACGTGCCGGTGACGCGCCGGCCGTCACGTCACCGGCGCATCACCGGCCGTCACGTCACCGGCGCGTCGTCGGCCGGCGCGTCAACGGCAAAGCAAACAGGGTTGCTACTTATTTGTTTTAATAAAGTATTGGTTGTTGTTGTTATAATAGGTAGAAAAAAGTACATTGTGGTATGGAAATAAAGTATTATTTATTTATTTCAACTTTAAAAAACATTTTATTTTTTAATTCTGTTAATATTTTGGTAACTTTATGAGACTTAATTCACCTGTTCCACTAAGTTCTAGTAAAGGTATTTTTTTTCGAATTTTAATAAAAATACAACAATGCGAGTGAACTTCGGGTAAACAAATGAATGTCGTAAAAACAAGTGAAGCTAGGAAAACATAGTCTAGTGATCTGTAAATAAATTATGACGTCATCCGCGACGCACGCAAACCTCAACATTTTTTTTTGATATTGCTGTTTAGTTTGACAGCGGACATCTGTTAATCTTAAAACAGGAATATTTCGAAAAATACTCATCCTAGGCTGGTGGTGTAAATTAATTACCAATATATTACCAAAAGTAGTAAAAATAAATGTTTTTGAAGTTGAAATAAATAAATTATACTTTATTTCCATACAACAGTGTAATTTTCTATACCGATTACAGCAACCAATAATTTATTTAAACAAAAAAGTAGCAACCCTGTTTGCCTTGCCGGTGACGCGCCGGCCGTCACGTCACCGGCGCGTCGCCGGCATGCCGTAGCAATATGCGTTTGACGTTGACGGGCCGGTGACGCGCCGTTGACGCGCCATGACTGATGTGTGTGAACAGTGTAGTACAACTTGTATGAAACTATATTTTTGACGTTGACGGGCCGGTGACGCGCCGTTGACGCGCCGGAGCTGTGTGAATGATCCTTAATTAGTTACGCACCGTTCTGTAACATATGTACCTACCCAGAATGAGGATGTGTTATAGGGGAATGTCTGAAAAAAAAACAAATTGGCTGAATATTTTATAAATGTAGTAATAAGCTCCCTTAGTAATAGAAAAAACTTGCAGAATTCACCGTTGCGTAAAATTTTTTTTGAAAATCTAATAAAATCTAACAAGATTTGACATTTTGTCAAAACTTTTTAGTTAGTTAGACAAAAATGTCAAAAATGAAAAACAATAACAAAAATGACAAAATGACAAAAATGACAAAAATGACCAAAATTACAAAAATTACCAAAATGACAAAAATGACAAAAATTACCAAAATGACAAAAATGATTCAAATGACAAAAAGGAAAAATAGTAAAAAAGTCAAAAAGTAAAGAAAAAAGTACAAAAACATCATCTACAACAATACAACACCCGCGCAAATAAAGAATGGGATTAAAAATGGCGGCTCACGGCGCTTACCCCAACGAGTGTGACTGAGAGAGCGATAGGTGTGGCGTTTAATGTGCGAGCGAGAAGTGAATATGAACGACGCCATTTTTAATCCCATTCGGGTTGGACTCGACAATAATGGATTCTCGATTGCTGGTGGCTAAAACTCGACAATAACGAAATCCCATACAACTTTGTTGCGTCACCATCGGAGGTGCGCGGCAACCTCGACTTTGTTCAAAGAAGGTTGTCCAAATAATGACCATATTACAAGCATTTTTGAGTAAAAATATTCAGCCATTTGATTTTTTTCGGACATTCTCCGTAATTTAAATAGAAGAGAAGTTGATTTCTTAAAATCAGAAATATTGTTCACATTAATCGGACTATGAAATCAAGTGAAATGAAAAACTGTAGACAATTTACCGACGTACCTATATGAATTTCAGAATCTGTAGCAATATGGGACAAGAACAACATTGGTGACGTAACTACTGAAATTTCCAATCTCTTGACATTGATGTAAACATGTCATAACATTGAATTTGATAACGCTTCGATTACTGGATTTAGCCCCAGGCTGGCTGCCGTCGTCGCGTCGCCCACAACGTTGTTTTGTGTAGTGGGCAGGGCCGGATCACGACTGTACCCCCGGGCCCCGTGAAGCAATGTGGAGGATGTAACCGGTAAACAGGACAAATACATAAAATAAGTACTATACTCTAAACTAGCGGCCGCCCGCGACTTCGTCTGCGTGGAAAGTTTTTTGCTATCTCTCAGGAACAATAATTTTTTTCAGGATGAAAGGTGCCCTATGTCCTTTTCTTTAATCCTGACAACGTGTATGCAAAATTTCATGATGATCTGTTCAGTAGTTAAGACGTGAAGGCGTAACAAACAAACAAATAAACGGACTTTCGCATTTATAATATCAGTAAGGATTAGTAAGGAAGAATACAATTTTATGAACCTATTTTTTTGATTCACACAATTAGCTGATTCATGTTACCTAAATGTAAATATCCCATCAAAATCATTTCTAGGTAAAAAATCTCTCTCTCTCAAAAAGTTTCGCGACTCTCCCGTAAAAATATATGTATTAGATCTAAGGCGGAGCCAAGTCTGGCAGTATTTTATAATTGGTAGAGTCAACGTTTTGTATACCTACTTATCCTTACTAATATTATAAATGCGAAAGTCCGTTTGTTTGTTTGTTACGCCTTCACGTCGTAACTACTGAACCGATCATCATGAAATTTTGCATACACGTTGTCAGGGGTGCAGAAAAGGACATAGGGTACCTTTCATCCAGAAATAACGAACAGTTCCCGAGGGATAGCAAATAAACTATCCGGCCGCTAGTATATATATAAACATGAGTTTAAAAATATAGCCCTTATTCAAAATGCTATCATTAAACGTTAAGCATTTGCGAGTTGCAAAATGTGTGGGAAGCTCGTAGTGACCCCTGAAAGTATGTCAGGCATAGAGGTAATTTAGCCTGCCCTTAATCCGACACTGGCGGGCCCATAATACACTAAATGCGCCTACAGATATGTATCGCAAAATGAAATTTCATAACTGAGCAACGATAAGCCGCTTTGGCTGTGTTTAGCAGTGGTTGGCAGTGGCGACAACGCTCACGAGCGGGATTTAATAATTATTAATTACGTACCGTAGGCCCGCTTAATGAGGTTCAGGTATTAACCATAGTATAAATAAATGACGGTAAAATATTTATTATGATTACCATTCTCTTTGCAAGATTGTGTATAAATTGCTCTTTATCAACTTATTTGTCTCGTATCTCGTAGGGCACCAAATGTTGTACGCAATGTGAACATTAAAATAATTATTGCTTTGTTTTATTAAAATAAAAGGTAAATGAATAAAAACAGGTAACAAAGTTTTATAAGAATTTTAATAGTTCCAAAGGTTTCAACAGTAAAATAAGACCACCCACAAGAGAAACCCACGCAAGCAAACTGTCTAGCTTAAAGTTAACATACTACATCTATCTTTATTATAATAAAATTAGAGGTTAATCCCTCGCTGTTCGCTTCATTGTCTTGAATTCACTTTACGGTCTTCAGCAACAGTGAAAAACGAATTAACCGCTTGTCTTTTGAATATTAATATATTGTGATAAGGCAAGAGGAAGAAGTCAGTAAATACTTAGTTATTTTGGAAGTCAAATCTTGTTGTTTTAAAATCTGTATGCCTACGTTATCAACGTTTCATCACTCCTGGCAAAATAAAAATATATCTAATTAATAGCAAATTTTCGATCTAAAATGGAGTCATATGGAGTCGTTCCGGTTATAATCATCTGAAGATTTCAACACAACAGACTAACTTTTACTTATGATATTTATTTTATAAGGTTCAGTTTCCAATAACTTAACCTTTAAAAGTGAATTTAACAGGGAAAGTGGCGCCGCCATTTCATACACATCTTTCGTTATATTATGTTTTTATTTCAAGGGGGGTTTTTCCGGTTTCGCTCATCTACAGATGCACAACAGATACGATCGCCCAGCGAGGTGAGTTAGAAGACTAGTTTAAAGTTTAATTACAAGAGAATTTAAGTACTGAGATGCGAAGGACATAGAGCAAGTTAACTGCTCTGGTGACTGGTGGTGCTCTGGTGACTGCTCACTTATTTGTTATATGACGTGACGTTAAACTGGACGATTACAAATACATTTGTGACTGTCTTCAGCATATTCGAGGAGAGGACACGGCCGAAACCACCCATTTCCTATTAATCATGCGCTTTGACTATCAGGGACAGGTACAATATCCTTAGCTACCCTTATACAAATAAACACAGAATAAGCTTGGAATAAATAATATATGCATTATGCAGTGTTTACTTCCTACACTTTCGTTATATAGGTTGATTGAAAAGAGACAAAACTCATTCATTGTTTGACTTGTAATATTTATTTTGTCTCTTTTGATCGGACAGACTTTAATTTGTCAGCTAAGTCCCAAAATAAAAATCTGGGCCCCTATTTTTGAATCACTCGACTGGCGTCGATCGCTCGTTTCTACTGATTTTCGTTCGACATATGGCTCAAACGTTCGAAATAGAGTCATATGTCGAACGAAAATCAGTAGAAACGAGCGCTCGACGCCAATCGAGCGATTCAAAAATAGGGTCCCTGTGCGGTATCCGCTACCGGTACCGGTAGCGATATCCCAATGGGTACGCGGCACGTATCGCTTACCCACGAAAGTTACGAAAATGACATACCAAATACCCAGCGGGATATCGCTCGGGTATTACCGCTACCCACGGCGGTACCGCATTTGGATACCGCTCAGATTAGAATCTTTTCCCTGTCAAAACATGTCTGCTCTTGAAAGCTGTAAATCTTCTTATGGATTATTCAAATTTGGATTACTAAAGAATGAATTAACTAATAATCTCTAAGGAAGTTGGCAATAGGGATTACAGATATACGAATTAATGAAGAATCGACTCGAATTCTCTTAGCATGAACGTAATTATACATTTTTACGTAGTAATTATCTATGTAAAAATTCATTTTCGGCGGTTGATGGCGTTGTACAAAGGACATCATCCGTTTTGGTACAGCTTCGGAGCCATAATAAAAAATGCTTAGATGGACAAAATCTATCAGAATAAAGCACTTTTGTCTTTTGGCCGGCACTTTCATATTTGGACCAAAAATGTATGAAACGTAGATGATATCCTTTCCCATACAAAATTACTGTATCGAATGTTTCACGCGCGTTATTTTTTTCGATACCTGTTCGTGCTAAGGTTACTAACGTTAAAGGAACAAATTATAATTAAAATATAAATTGTCTTCAAAAAAGCCTATAATGTCTTCAAATAATAATTACGCTCAAGATAGATTTTTTAGAGGAAAATAAAGCTGTTCCAAGCCAAGGGTTTCGTTCCAACCGTGTTAATTTAATTCTACTCGGGCTTAGTGAGCACACTTCACTTATGATTAAGTAACTTAATTCTCTTTTATTTCTCGTAGTTATACGAACATTTTCATCGAAAGAGTATGGTTAAAGATTTACCTTAATATAGTAAAAAATTATACAATTACTTCGGTGGTTGAGTGGTCTGATAACTAAAAAGTATCTTTGTTTTCCAAATAAAAACCATAGGTATATGATGATTTATTAAAATAAATACCCTACAAAATATAATCAAACACCTTACTTATTAAAGTAATTGATATAGTTTTGTGTTGTGTTATTATTGATCCCATATATTATGAGAACACGTTTGTTTTTCACTAGATTTATTTTCTTTCTGTTTGCATAATATTATGAATAAAAAACCGGCCAAGTGCATGTCGGGCCACGCGCGCGCAGATGGGTTCTATGGGTAGTTATCTTATATCATATTATTGTTTTACAGAACTAACGACTTACTTGTCCATCAGCCATTTTTAATGTCCCCACTGCTGGGGCACAGGTCTTCTTTATGGGTGGTAAGGAGGATGGGCCATAACCCACCACGCGGGCCCAATGCGGATTGGTGAGTGTAAACGACTGCTAATGCAGCCGGGACCAACGGCTTAACGTGCCTTCCGAAGCACGGAGGAGCACGAGATAATAAATTTTTGGTCACCCATCCCATGACCGACCCTTGCGAACGTTGCTTAACCGCCGCAATCGTTGGGCCAGGCGCTAAGCCACTGCGCCACCGAGCTCCTCGAACGACTTACTTAATACTTAAAAATAAGTATATACCTGATACCTTGACGACCTACGATGACGACAACACTTGACTATTACAATCATTATTATTTTTTTGCATATTTTTTATTTATTTATATAAATATTTCGCAAACGGATCTTTGAGTCTAAAATGCAATCTTGATAAACCTAATATTTTCAAAAGACCCTATCTAACGACTCCCAGACATGACATAGTCCAAATTTTTTTTACTACTTTACTTGTACCTAGGTCACGTATTCTGTGGTGTAGAGGAGGAGGTAGGTATGTATAAGTCTTAGAGCATTCAACCAAGTAAATGATCTAAGGTAAAAAATATATTTTTTAAGATTTTACTCTACTACTTTTTTGGCGTGAAATGACACATTTATGTCAAATTACAGCTTTCTAGTATTAAGGGCCTCCGAGCTAAGACGCGGACGGACAGACGGACATAGCGAAATTATAAAGGTTCCTTGTCGACTTGACTACAGAATCCTAAAAAGAAGTAGGTAAAGAAGCCATTCCATTATTTCCACAACAAAATAATTTCAGGAATTAACATAGCTATCAGGTTAAGAAATGAAGTCAGTGAACCGTAAACAAATTAAACTTATACCGCGCTGAGCCAGTTACAAGAAGTTTGCCTAACATTATAACGTACCTGACAACTTTTACAAGTTTAATCCATTCACCCTAACTCGTATGCGATAGTTTTGACCTGAATTCCCTTTGTTTAATTATTATTTTCTACTATTTTAATGAGAAGTTAACCGTTGGTTGGTCAAGGGAAGTTGGTGTTTGTTCGAGCGAACTGAGTACGTCAGTGTCAAAATTAGGCTGCCATGTAATTTTCATGAGTGGCATTAGGTATAATATGTGTAAATATGTATATTTGCACAGTTTCACGATTAAAAATATTAGCATCTCTGAGAAGATTTGAAGGTGATAGAATATTATTATTAACTTTTCGAATCAAATTAAGGTGTTTCTATAAGTATAGTCTGAAATGCTTATTTAATAGATAGAGTAACATTAATTGATAGAGGAACTTTTTTTGAAAACCGTCATAAGCTACAAACTACCAGACCTGATAAAAAAGTTTGTTTTCAAAATTGATGGGGATCGAACCCGGGACCTTACAGATAGCGACACCATTAAATCTGATGTACAAGCCACTTAATCACGGAGGTTGTCAAACGTGCGTGTGCTAAATAAACGCATTATTTATGATAGAGTCCCTGAGCTTTTGTAAATACCTTTCTCTTGATTAATGTATTAAACCCTATACGGCAGGTACTTAAATTCAAAACGTTTTGTAACCAGCCAAACCTTTTCGTATCATGCTGAAGTGTTTTAACTAGTTAAACGAGTTTTCAGCTTTTGTTTGGGACAATTTATCAATTTTCGGAGGTAGCAGGTGAAAACTTGTTTAATTTGAGATAATCTTAAACAAATGGACAGAAAAAAAGACAGAATGAAAGAAAAGCATTTTTATTGGCCACGCACACATATATGACACAATTCACACATGTTATTAAATAAAAAAAGTAAAAACAAAAAGCGTCCGTCGTCGTCCGTTGCTGGGAGTCCCTCGTTATACCGTAAGCGTGTCCGAGCAAGATAATATGTGACACTGACCGTGCTACGGCTGGGGCACGGTGTAGCGTGAGTCATCCTCGTCGCTACGATATCGTTACGACTTTGGTTACGTAAATTTTTCGTAGCCGGTTTAAGGCTACGAAAAATTGGCATATTACTATACGAATAGGAACAAAATGCTTTTACGACAGACGTTTGTTATTCGTTTTTTTAAGTGGTAGGTAGTAATTATTCCTAACAAAAGACAGATTATTTAATTATAGTGAAAATATTTTATAATGTACAAAGAGTACAGAATATAAAAAGAAGATAACTGGCAGGTGATAACAGTTTACCTAACAATAGCTGCAGCGTCCAATGCGTGTGGCAGTTAAAACAATAGTTTTATCAACGTGATAACGTCACACGTTTGCAATTTCTATTTCGAATAACTTATGCCTGTTGCTTATTTATAGTTACGAAGTCTTGTCAGGCCCGCCGCAAACGGGCGTGCACGCGTGCGGCAAGTCCGGGGGGCGGCAAATCGAACGATTCAAAGAGATCACGTAGTAAAGTCACAATACCCACCTCTCTTAACTTTAACTCTTCCTCGCTTAGATTTTTAAGACTTTTCTTGAAAGATGCCTATATGTTCCCACTTGTGAAGAAGCACAAACCGCTGCTCGTGAGCCGCATGCGGCTTTTTGTACAGCTCTGCCAAAAATAAATTATGTAGGTACTTAGTAATTTATTTTTCGAATCTATGCAAGATTGTCTTCTATCATAGCCTTCTTTATTTCCAAGCCGTGAACATAAGTTTGGCAACGTCTGTTACTGTCAGTTCGTGGTCATGTCGTCCGCCAGTCTCCATACTAAATGTATGGGAATATTTCAATTTTAAGAGGTCGATATTTTTTTCATAGTAATCGTGTGAGGTTTAAAATATGAAAATAATTTAGTTCTTTTATTGAAATGCTTTGTATATTAAACAATAAGAAAAATATCAATGTTAACCAGGAAAAAATGGCTGTCAAAGATGTCATCTTTTTTGTTGATTTTCTTCAGCAGGGAGTTGATTAACACGCCCTCTATCAATAAATGATATATCATTAGAAAGGTCTTTTAGAGACAAATATTTGCTCTGCATATACTTTATATCAAATGTTAATACTTTTGGAGTTAAAGGTTATTAAAGTATAAAAGTGGTTTATTGTCTATGGGAGTTGATTAACTCAGCAAATATTTGTGATATAAAAACCTTTCTTATGATATATCATTCATTTCTATAGGTGTGGTAGATCTACCACACCTATAGAAATGAATGATATGTCATAAGAAAGGTTTTTATATGACAAATATTTGCTGCAAACATACTTTCTATTAATTGTTAGTAATTTCGGAGTTTTAGGTCATTAATGTTAAAAAAATTGGTCAAGTTTAGAGCGTTATAACTCTCAAAGTACTAATAGTTCACGATTATAGTAATACAATAAAGTGTTTCAAATTTAAATACCTTTCCAATGATGTAAGATTTATTGCTAGAGGCTTAGATCAAAATGCTCATCGTACTAAAGGACCCCCGAAAAGTTCAAATAATTTGACTCAAACCTTATGTTCTAATAAATAAATAATAATAATAAATATAAAACTTTATTGAAATAATCTTACATCACAATTTACAACTAGTTTAAACATAGATAATATAGGAAAAACAAATAATAAATATTTTTTATAATAATTTTATACTATGTACTTGACCACATGCGATGTTGCCGTTCTGCTCAACTTCAGGGCTTGGAAGATATAGAAAGCTATGCTACTATCGATTTGCACCGAATTATGGCAGACTAGCTGATGCCCGCGACTTCGTCCGCGCGGACGAAACTGAACAGAACAAACAATAATTCTTTCAAAACTACAGTAGAGTATACTAAGTAGTTAAACTGGTTTCCTTTCTAATGGTTCGTTATAGTCCTCGGCACTCCCTGGGAGCCAGTAGGTTTCCCTCCTCCCCAAATCACTCCGCACGAAAAACCTCAAGGTCGGCAGGGAGAACTCCAGCAAGCACGGGTAACGCTGTGCCGGCCTCTGTGTACTGAGCAAAACTCTCTTTACAATAAAAACTGAAAAGCGTGGGTACCATTCGGCATTACGGCTGCAGCGTAGCACAGGACCGTAACATAGGTTCCTTTGTATAAAAGTTTCAGCGCACGTAATCAAATTCCCCATTTTGACGCGGAAACTCGTAAAACTTTGCCGTAACTCGTAAGACAGTTCGAAGCGATTTCGCCGATAATTTGCGCATGCGGCGCTTAGGATCTTGCATCCTCTAGGGTCACGCTCAAAACCCTAGCCTGTGTGACACTTGTGATTGAGCCTCCGTAGCTGGAGATCGCTTGAATTTGCCTTTGTAGGTCATGGTTTTACTTTTCCCTGGGGAGAAACCGAGGGGATTCCGCCTACTCTATTCGTATATAAACTCTAAGAGCAATAGCGCACTTGCGGCCAGATCGCAGCGGCTAGGGAGATCAGTACATTTGTATGAAATCGCCGTAGAGTGCGCGCACCAGGCCGCCGCGGCCAGAGGCCCGGTGTGGCCGCTGGCCGCGGCGGCCCGTGCTCTACGGCGATTTCATACTAATGTACACTGATGGCAATAATAATAAATTGTGGCGGTTATAAAACGCAGTTCCCACCTCTTTATATAGATAGGTATTAAATCAACAGGTTCAAAGAAAAAACCAAGCAACCCTGTGAAAATAGTCTATGTTAATAATTTATTATTATTCAGTCCTTCAAGAAGTTACTTCTCAATAAATAAATCCTCTTTTCTCAACTGATACTTTTTATATACTTTTTTATTAGGTACTTTAAAGAATGATGAATGACAGACAATGACAACCCAAATTGACAAAAATACGTTGTAGGCTAATAAAATTAGATTAAATAAATGCGTTATGAGGAATTAATTCCCAGTAAGCTCGAAATAGTTTTATTAGCTTCAGTTGGTCCTAAATACGTGTAATCTTAGTTTGCACCGTTCCAGGAGGTGTGCATAACTTTTGGGAGCCAAAAAAAAAGCAAAATTTTTGCACTTTTTTCAGGTTTTTGCTTCGAACTAAAAAAGCACGGAAAATGTTATTGCATACTTTATTAAAGAGGGTTAAATTCTGCGTCGAATGAACATTTAAAACTTGAATTTTGGTTTAGTGGGATAGCCGAAATCGACTCATTTAAATGCAAACTAACATTTTGCGACTTTTCATGACCAATTTAATTTCATAGACTTCATGAAAAGGGTTTTCATTTCAAACCCCTTTTCATTTGAAACAGATACTCTTATTAAAAAAACCCATAAAATTAAAGTTGAAGAGAATTCAATCACGTTATGGACACTACAATATGGCACCAATGCAAAATCGTTTTTTTTAAGTCCTAAGTTCGTGTCTCTGATTTGATTAATACAGTGTGAAAAGTTGATTATTCGTAAAACATGCCACAAATAAAACACTCCGGGTCATTAATGTCTGTAGATTTTCAATACGCCACATTATCTCTGAAACAATAAAGTAACAACGTTATAATACTTTCTTTTACGAATAACCACACACAGAGAAACGAACTTAAGACAAAAAACGATTTTGAATTGGTGCCAAATTTAGTCTTTCAAAATGACTGAATTTGATAATTGTTGTGTAAACATATAACGTAAAATTTAATTCTCTACTTTATGTGTTTTCCAATAGGAGTGTCTGTTTCAAATATCATGGTCATGAAAAGTCAGAAAATATAAGTTTGTATCTAAATAAGAAATTTTACCAATATCTAACTATCGATTTCGGCTATACCACTACACCGAATTTCAAGTTTTAAATATTCATTCGAAGCTGAATTTAATCTTCTTTAATATTATATACAATAATTTTTTTGAGTTAGAATCAAAAATCTGAAAAAAGTGCGAAAATTTCGCGGTTTTTTCGCTTCCGAAAGTTATGCACACCTCCTGGAACGGTGCAAACTAATATTACACGTATTTAGGATCAACTGAAGCTAATAAAACTATTTCCAGCTTACTGGGAATTAATCCATACTATATATAATATTATAAATGCGAAAGTAACTCTGTCTGTCTGTCTGTCCGTCTGTCTGTTACGCCTTCACGCCGAAACTACTGAACCGATTTGTATGAAATTTGGTACAGAGGTAGAGTAGAGCTCGAGAAAGGACATAGGCTACCTTTTATTGCGAAATAAGGTTTAAAGGGTTGAAATAAGGTATGAAAGTTTGATTGTACTACAGAATAGAGAGACTTCAGAAGTTATGCCACTATCGTATTTATTAGGTACCCATTTACATACTTTTACACTACGAGATTATGTTTTTTTAATCGACTACCATGAGTAAAATTGACAGAACGAAATTCAAAATCAATGATACAAAATCCATACTAATATTATAAATGCGAAAGCAACTCTGACTGTCTGTCCGTCTGTCTGTTACGCCTTCACGCCGAAACTACTGAACCGATTTGGATGAAATTTGGTACAGAGGTAGAGTGGAGCTCGAGATAGGACATAGGCTACCTTTTATTGCGAAATAAGGGTTGGAAGGGTGGAAATAAGGTATGAAAGTTTGATTGTACTACCGAATAGAGAGACTTCAGAAGTTATGCCACTATCGTATTTATTAGGTACCTATTTACATACTTTTACACTACGAGATTATGTTTTTTTTTAATCGACTACCATGAGTAAAATTGACAGAACAAAATTCAAAATCTAAAATACAAAATCTATACTTAATCCATAATCCATACTAATATTATAAATGCGAAAGTAACTCTGTCTGTCTGTCTGTCCGTCTGTCTGTTACGCCTTCACGCCGAAACTACTGAACCGATTTGTATGAAATTTGGTACAGAGGTAGAGTAGAGCTCGAGAAAGGACATAGGCTACCTTTTATTGCGAAATAAGGTTTGGAAGGGTTGAAATAAGGTATGAAAGTTTGATTGTACTACAGAATAGAGAGACTTCAGAAGTTATGCCACTATCGTATTTATTAGGTACCCATTTACATACTTTTACACTACGAGATTATGTTTTTTTAATCGACTACCATGAGTAAAATTTACAGAACGAAATTCAAAATCAATGATACAAAATCCATATTAATATTATAAATGCGAAAGTAACTCTGACTGTCTGTCCGTCTGTCTGTTACGCCTTCACGCCAAAACTACTGAACCGATTTGAATGAAATTTGGTACAGGGGTAGAGTAGAGCTCGAGATAGGACATAGGCTACCTTTTATCCATACTAATATTATAAATGCGAAAGTAACTCTGTCTGTCTGTCTGTCCGTCTGTCTGTTACGCCTTCACGCCGAAACTACTGAACCGATTTGGATGAAATATGGTACAGAGGTAGAGTGGAGCTCGAGATAGGACATAGGCTACCTTTTATTGCGAAATAAGGGTTGAAATGGTTGAAATAGGGGATGAAAGTTTGATTGTACTACAGAATAGAAAGACTTCAGAAGTTATGCCACTATCGTATTTATTAGGTACCCATTTACATACTTTTACACTACGAGATTATGTTGTTTAATCGACTACCATGAGTAAAATTGACAGAAAGAAATTCAAAATCAATAATACAAAATCCATACTTTATTAATATTATAAATGCGAAAGTAACTCTGTCTGTCTGTCCGTCTGTCTGTTACGCCTTCACGCCGAAACTACTGAACCAATTTGGATGAAATTTGGTACAGAGGTAGAGTAGAGCTCAAGAAAGGACATAGACCTTTTATTGCGAAATAAGTGTTGGATGGGTTGAAATAATTGATGAAAGTTTGATTGTTCCACAGTATAGATAGAGTCTAAAGAAGTTATGCCATTATCGTATTTATAAGGTAACTACTTACATACTTTTACACTAAGAGATTATTTTATTCAATCGACTTCCATGAGTTAAATTGACAGAACAAAATTCAAAATCTAAAATACAAAATCTATACTTAATCCATAATAATATTATAAATGCGAAAGTAATTTTGTCTGTCTGTCTGTCTGTTAAGCTATCACGCCTAAAATACTAAACCGATTTTAATGAAATTTGCCACAGAGATAGAGTAAAGCTTGAGAAATGACACAGGCTACCTTTTATTACGAAATTATGGTGGAAAGAGTTAAAATAGCGGATGAAAGTTTGTATGAAAGTCTGTAGGTGTCAAAATAGGGAATTAAATTTTATGAGAGGAAAAAGCGGGTCAGCGAGCTTGGTGGGGGACCCGCCTAATAACGTTAAAACGGCTGATCAGATTTTGATGAAATTAAAACATTGAATACTATTTATCCTGGTTTAAAGTTCCCATAGGATTTTCTCGAATATCCACGCGGACGAAGTCGCGGGCAAAAGCTAGTAATATTTTAATGCGAAAGTAATTTTGTCTGTCTGTCTGTCTGTTAAGCTATCACGCCTAAAATACTAAACCGATTTTAATGAAATTTGCCACAGAGATAGAGTAAAGCTTGAGAAATGACACAGGCTACCTTTTATTACGAAATAATGGTGGAAAGAGTTAAAATAGCGGATGAAAGTTTGTATGAAAGTCTGTAGGTGTCAAAATAGGGAATTAAATTTTATGAGAGGAAAAAGCGGGTCAGCGTGCTTGGTGGGGACCCGCCTAATCACGTTAAAACGGCTGATCAGATTTTGATGAAATTAAAACATTGAATACTATTTATCCTGGTTTAAAGTTCCCATAGGATTTTCTCGAATATCCACGCGGACGAAGTCGCGGGCAAAAGCTAGTTCCTCATAAAATCAAATTTTATTGGCCTGTTGAGCCATCTATGATATGAAAAATTTACTGCGACAAATATCAACCCTACGTTGAGCTCTCTATGGTATGAAAAATATACTGCGACAAAGATCAACTTTGCTGGTTTTAGTGGATCTCTGAAACATGCTTATTTTGTACTGTACCAAAGGTTTTGTTGCTGGTTATGATTTCTCAGCCACTTTTCCAGATTTTTTTTTCAGCTGATAGCCTGGGATATACACTGTCATTATACAAGGTTTCGTCAAAATCTGTTCAGTGGTTTTTGCGTGATGACGGAACAGACAGACAGAGAGACAGACAAGAAATTTAGAAATTGTTCTAACATGTTCAGTTAATGATTTTAAGTCGCCCTGTGGCCTGTTTCTCGAAAGTCACAAGTTCACAAGTTTACAAGCCTCAATATGTCACAAGGACTTGTAAATTCTGTTTCACGAAGGAAAATAACAAGCACTGAACAAAATTTACTCTTATGATTCTTTTCAGTAACAAAATAGTTGATATATGATTGCAATAATGACAAATGCACTGGCTGATAAGATAAATATTTTATAAATATCTGTCAATGTCGCTGACAGTCTCTTAAAGACAGTAAATTGACAACTATCAAAGCACTAAAATGGCCGCCAACTTGTGATTCTGGTATTATACAAGAGTAAAAACACAAGTGCCTGTAAAAAGTGTTTCACAAAAAAATTACAAGTCTTGTAAAATAACTACTAATAATATGCCATTTCACAAGTTCGATTGGATGATCTCTCTGAAAAATTTACGAGTATGAGAACTTTTCACAGACACTTCATCATTATTGAAATCGTTGCATAAAGTTTTAAACCATGGACTTATTATATTTTGGGTCATTTTTGGGTAGTATTTCATCGGGTAACTATAAATTTCCATTATGGGTATAAAATATACTGAATATAGCGTACAATTCCAATTTCAGTTTCTGAGGGCGACTACAAATGTTGAAAATGGCGACTTTAAAATACAAATTGAGTAACTAGTAATTCAGAACAGATGTTCAAATTACTATTTGGGTAACAACCTAAGGGCACACAATACATTTAAAATTTGGCATATATTTTGAGAAACGTAATTACCGTTACACGTGTAAATATTTGCTTGTAAAGTTGATCACTTGTAAAAATATTTTATTCTACATATGTGTAAAGTACAGTTTCGTGAAACGGTATGCTTGTAATTTTGTTGTTTTACAAGCGTTTCTATGGTTACACACTTGTATTACAAGGCTTGTAGCTTTCGAGAAACAGGCCACTGGTTGGTTTTTTTCCGAATACATTCAATGTACAGACTTTTTTGGGTTTACGATTTTATTATAAGTATAGATAGAGAGGATAGGGATCTAGATTGGATTTTAAGAGCTTAGACCGAAATCCGCCCGGATTTCATTCAAGACCGAATTTTTCATCGCATTTGGACAAAATTATTGCATCATTATTGATTGTATTGTCCTATTTTGTCCAAAGTCTAGTCGCGGCGCGCTTCGCAAGCAGACTTTTACACAAGAAGTGAGTAGGTATAATATATGCCTTATACACCGTCATTTTGTAGTCGTTTTAATTAACTTAAGGGTGTGTTGTACCAATGAAACTAAACATTTTTGCCCAAGAAACATGGGTCGAAATACGACAAAAAATTTTGGTTCTCCCATACTAATTAGACAGCTAAAACATTGTATTAGTATGGGAAAGTCAAAAATTTTTGACGTTTTTCGACCCATGTTTCTTTGGCAAAAATGTTTTGTTTCATTAGTAGAACACTCCCTTAAGTTAATTAAAACTACTATAAAATGACGGTGTAATACCTCTATTATATCTTTCAAGAAACTACCCACTAGTGTAATTTTACAAAAACTAAGCGCGGGGCAGAGTTAAATGGCCGCACGGCCCGGAGCGCTTTGCACGCCGCGAATGGACTTCTACACAAGCAATATGAGTTTAAAGGCATCTTTCAAGAAACTACGAGTACAAAAACTAAGCGCGGGGAGGGAAGAGTTAAAATTAAAGGACGTCATCCATTTTGGTCCAAATGTGAAAGTGTCGGCCAAAAATCAAAAGTGCTTTATTTTGATAGATTTTGTCCACCTTAGCATTTCTTATTACGGCACTGAAGCTATGAGAAGGTTTGAAGTCAGAAATTGATATAATCTCTTAGGGTATCTTGTAATATAATAAATAATCATTGGTAATCTTAGTTTTCTCATCTAGCTTATGTTGATAGGTACCCACTTATCGGAAATACTAAGCTTATTACGAGATATTGATACTCTATCGTGGGTGGGTAAAAAATAATCACATCCGACCCGTGGTCTCACCAAGTTGCTATCCGGAACATTTATGAAACTAAATATGATTGAAAAGACATTTACAAATTCATATGCTATGAACATTTTTTTCAAGTTATTGAAGCACCAAAAAAAATTTTTTAGTGGTGTGCGTTTTCTTAGAACTCAAGGGTTCATAATTACTTTAGAAAGAAGATCAGGATATCAGCAGTCTAAAGTGGCAGATAGTCAGAGAAATAGCAAATTTTATTCCTCAGCGTATTCCGGGAGCCAACAGAGCTTAAGCCGGGATCATCGACAAAGCAGGCCCGAACCCGCGGTCTATACGAATATTCGGAATTTTCTGCAGATTTACCGCGCCTCGTAGCTTTTCTTGACGAATTTGTATCTTGTTAGTTGTTCTAACTCTCGGTTCTATAATCGGGTCTGTCAATTTAGAATAAGAACTTTTCTGCATTGCCTTAAGCTAGGGTTTCCTAGGATGACGGTGCCGTCATATTACGGCCGTTATTTAGCGGCGAAGAACGTTGTCTATGTAAACAATACGGCGTGGTTTCTGACGTTACGGTGTCGCCCTATTGCTTACATAGACAACATTCAACGCCGCTATATTATTACGGCTGTAATATGACGGCACCGCTATCCTAGGAAACCCTAGCTTTAGGTTGAGTGTTTTTGTTGCCACCGATATCTCTGATTTCCACAACACAAGTGCTTAAGCTGCTGATGGAGAGATATGAAGCGACTTAGTAGGCGACTGTAGTCAATTAGCGCTTTTTATTGACAACCCCTTGTAAAATCTAATAGCAAACCTAATTTAAATGGTGGCAATTCGATTTTACAAGCGATTGTCGATAAAAAGCACTAATTGACTAAAATCACCTGCCAAGTCAACTCGTGTAACTACCACATTAGTTAATAATCAGAGCAAGTAAGTACGATTGTGATTTTGTCTAATATTAATTTCTTTTATTTTTTTAAGATATACCAGTATTTTATAGATAACAGAACAGATTTTAAATGAGGACGCAACCTACGCTAAACTACAGATCCGAGACGTAGGCGGCACAAAGAAGGAACTTTACAGAAGTATTTATCCTTTGTCCAGAAATTCTTTTCGAGGATTTGACCGTCTTTAGTCCTTCAGATCTTAAAATACAAATGGAAAGTGTACTACTTACTATGCAATGAAAATTGAAGTTTGTGTTGTCGACTCACTGATTCATCGTCATGGCACAGCTCGAAACAATGGACAGATTGACCTGGAATTAGTTGACCGAGCGAGCGCGAAGCGCGAGCGAAGCGTCTCTACTTCAGCTTGGGCAAAAAATATTTCGTATGTTCTTCCGGCTGTCCGTCCGTCTGTTCTCTTCTACAGGTTGCATTTCTCAACCGATTCTCTTGAAATTTTTTGAGCAGGTTTGATAATTATATAAAAAAATTCAGTCGAGACAGTTTTTCGATATTTTTTGACATTTTATTTTAAGAAGACTCAAAAAATCATCAATCAAGACATTTTCCCGTCGTAGACTTTATTCACCTGAGCTAAATCACCTGGGTGAATTAAGTATACTAATTAGTAGGCACACTTAATTCACTCAGGAAGGGTAATAGGTGAATTAAGTATACTGTATACTAGTATATTAATTACTAGCGGCCGCCCGCGGTTTCACCCGCGTGGTTCCCACTCCCGCGGGAATATCGGGATAAAAAGTACCCTATCCTATCCTATCTAGGCTATCTACTATCTGTGTGCCAAATTTCAACCAAATCCGTTCAGTAGTTTTTGCGTGATTGAGGAACAAACATCCAAACCCACAAACTTTCACATTTATAATATTAGTAGGATAGTTAATTCATATGTTGTGGTCAATATTCGAAATTTGAAAAGGTTTTAAATAAGGTTTTGACTTTGTGACAGAACCTAATAGTCCGTGAGCCCGCGACAGTAAGGCCTACGTCATATGACATCACGATGAAATGCATGGCACACGGTCGGAAAAGTTGTGCTGAGCGAGGATCAGAAGATTATCGCAAATAAAATTGGCCGGAAGCTTGAGAAAATCTTCCACTTCCGGTCAAAATTTTAAGATTATATTTACGTCTTGTGACATCAGTAAGAGTCAATCATTTAGTTTTCAATCGTAGAGAGAATAAACATAAGTCTGTCAGTTATGAAATGGCCGGAATACCAAACCGTGTGCCATGCATTTCATCATGATGTCATATGACGTAGGCAATACTGTCGCGGGCTCACGGACTATAACGTAGATATATTATTTGCACAGTATAGATACTTATTAGTTGAAAAAACTAATATCAACTGTGTTATTTGTTTTAAAAAAAAATCATTTTGAGCTACTTTTAACGCGAGGACTACAGCTCACGGAGCCATTAGTAACATAATTTAGCATAGTTATTACGACGTAGGCTACGTCGTTTATTACTATGCACGTAGTAGGATTCACTCAGATTAGATTTATGAAAATTTTCACACGGGGGAGGAAGGCTTTTATAAATCGGACTGAAAAGAAACATAATCATAAAAAGCATTATAGTTTTCTCCCCGTTTCAGCTTGGCCAAAAATGCTTTCATAGCAAGTCGTTCGTTCAATTTGTCCATCCGGCTGTTTACCTCTAAGTCGCAGTCAATTGATTCTCGTGAAATTTTGTGAGCAGGTTCAATAATGAAATTGATTATCTTTATTTCAATCAATAAAGACTGAATTGTTTTACGAATTTTTTAGAAAAAAAGACATATTTCAGCCATTTCGGAAAATGATTAAAAATGACACAAACACTCACAGAGCCACTAGTTTCATCCCAAAAACTCCACGAAATAGGACTTATGTGTAGCTAAAAATTAATATGCGTGACTCTTTCTGGTTTATGAAAGAGCCCACCTTTACTCTCCGTTTAATTTTGTTAACTTTCTAAAACATTAAAAAAAAAAACATAGAAAGTATTACATACTGGATTGTTTTGGATAGCTTATGCAAAAGTAACCTATTCATAAGAGCCATACGACTTACTTATACCGGGTGTCCCACGACTTTGCTACATGGAGGGAAAATACCTCAAATGTTGTGATAGATAGTGAAAAAAAGAGCTAATTTTGATTTTAAAGTAATTTTAACAACATTCAGCGTGTCAACTGTCAAGTCAAAATGCAGCGTTAATTCGAAGAGTAACAAGCTTCGTGTGACACGAAATTGTTTAGTAACAAGGTCGTCGTGGCGCATCGGTACGCGCCCGCATAGTTGCGAGGCCCTCGAACGGAATGCGCCTCTCGAGGCCCTCCCGCCACGAGGCGACGACTTACCTTTGTGTGCACGCCTCGCAGACTAACCCTTCAACACGATCGATATCTCCCCGTATCCAAAAATAAAACAACACACTTATTTTACAAAGATTTTATTAAACATTTTTCTGTAAAATAGATTAATTAAAACTGACATTTACAACAAACAACTATAAAATTCTTTGTATTCCTCATCTAACACTAATTACGTTAATAGGTCCTGTTTAATATTTGGAATTTGATCTAAAGCCAAATGTTGATTGACGGTTCTCGGCGCATCGAAGTCATAAGAGGTCATATCGGTGACATCTTTGAACACGTGGCGTATCGTATCACACGAGGATGATGGATGCAGTACATACCATGTAATTAATTGCCGATACATACATATTATATCCATAACTATAGCGATGCATTGTTCACTCGGTGCCGGTTTATCGGAAATGATCCTATCCCCTTTGCCAGCCACTCTATTGGTATCATTTATCTTTGGACGTAACAACACATTAGCAACTACAATGAGTGAACCAGTGTATCCGAGCCAATATTAATTCATAACGAGACCATTAACTGCTGTCAAGTCAACTTTGTTCACACAAACGATCTTTATAGAGGTTGCAGAAATAAAATCTCTACATTTACCAGACAGTACACTCGAATATACGCTTTGTTACCAGGATATAGACATTGGAATAGCGTGTGATCTACATTCCGTTTTATTCCGGCGCAGAAATGGAAATGGACTCTTGGAAAATTCTCAGAAACAACGTTTGAAAATTTAAGTATGTCCAGAAATGGCACCAAGAGAGCCTCGGTGGCGATGCGGAAATAAAGAGGCACCGAGCTCACCTCGCCCTTATTTAAAACATTATCGTAACATGGAACAGTAACATTTCGAGTGTTACCCTGCAATCGCTCGCTGTGTTGAACGTTCGGCAGGCTGATTATCTAACTAAAAACCATCTACCGACCAGTTGTAATTACGGAATCGTCGCTGTCAAACCGTTTGACAGAAGAAATCGTGAATTCGTCGCAGTTACTGAGTTAGATAACACGAATTTTGTAGCATTTCCTTGCACAAGTGCTCGTTTTTGTTAGTTCTTTGGTTATTCGCTAGAGGCAGCTTTTCTGAAACTCAAATGCTGGTACGAAATCGAGTTTAACAGCGAAGATTCCGTAATTATTATTGGACGCTAGATGGTTTTAGTTAGATAATCAGCCTGCGGGACGGGTCCATAAAAATAAGCTTTAAACGCCCCGTTTAGGGCAGCTTTCAAAGCTTCAGTAGATTTTATTGACATAATAATTTAATTTTAGGCTACATAATTATACACATATTATATTTTTCAATGTTGTCCTTCTTTTTTACCATTCATGGAAGTTTTATTACGAATGAATACCGACTAAGACTGAAGTATTATAATACTTAACAACTTTAACAAATGTTTTAGACACAGTGGTAACGGACCCAATACATTAATTTTTGACCCGCAAGTTTTACCTTAATCTAGCAAGTAAGCTCAATAGACAGTATACCAGTAAACACTCGATAAATATTTCATTAAATCAACATTTTATTTACTTGAACTAACTAGTTGTTATTTGTAGAAAAAAAAAAATACATTTTGACATTTCAAAATTGTTTTTGTAAACAGGTGTGTTAATTTTTAGACCTTGTCCAGAAATAGTGAATTCACCCCGATTTGACATGCGATTTTGTTTACACTGCTGTTACTATTGCACACTTTGCTGACGTCACTGGAACGGTAACAATATCTACAAGGGTAACTAGCTTTTAGAACTAGCTAGTTATTACCAAATCCAATGAAACATTTAATGAAATTTCGAATCGAGAACTGTTTGGGATGGGAACCTTATGATGTATAATACATTCAACTGTCATTTGTTTCTTTAAATCAGCGGCAATTTGAAAAGTGGCAGTAGAGTAACAAGAATTAACACTAGAAAATTTTCACTAAATTTTTATTACGACTTTGATTGTACTCTTAAAAGTTACGAAAGACTTCGATTAACCTTAAACGATGAAACCTCATCTCGTGCCATTGTTTACAACTGGTTCAATGAGTTTTAGCTAGGTCGTAGGAATCTCACTGATGATCTGCGTAAGCGACGACCTGCAAAGGCAAAAACTGAAGATAGCGTCATTGCTGTGCGGCGCACGTTAGAGGCTGACAATAAAATGACATACTAACAGACTTGGGCAAGCTTAGACATTGGTATGAGTCAAGTACAAAAAATCTTACATTAAAATTTAGGCGCCAGATGGATACCCCATAATTTAACCGAAGATCAAAAACGCCGTCGCGTAAATTGATGCCGCGAAATCATAGAAATGTACAACGAAAGTAACTCGAATTCTGTATTTAATATCGTCACAGGTGATGAAAGCTGGATTTATTGTTACGCACCCGAAACCAGAACATATTCTGCATCGTGGGTGTTTTCTTTTGAGGGTTAGCCAACAAAAGTAAAGAAAAGACGAAGTGAAGGATGGAAGATGATTGCCTGATTCTTCGGACTGAAGGGTAATTTCGCGACAGTTGCGCTGGAAAACAAAAGGACAGTTACTGCAGAATGGTATATTAATAAATTGTTTGCCAGTTGTCTTAGAAAAAAATCGACAGCAGCGTCCACGAAGCCGGAACATCTTTAATACTGAAGACGCGGTGACTGCGTACAAAATGGCCGTGGAAAAATCCCAAAAGTAGAGTAGGCCCACTGCTTTTCTCAGTAGTTCCATCGAATGCGACGTTGCTTAGAAAGGAATGGAGAACATTTTGAAAATCAGTAAAGGTATTATTACCACCTTCATACTTCGTTTTGGTTTAAGAGCTAGCCCCGGAAATAGGTATACAATTAACAGAGCGACGAAACCTATCTTGTTAGTAAGCCATTCTATCATTATTAACAGATCCGGGCACCTGGCAGATTATCAGTGGTGGGGGTGGGAGTGGTTGGGCAACAAGGGGGCTGAAAAACTGTTGAAGGTATACAATTTACAGACCTCTGGATATGGTGTGGTATAATAGCAATCCAATCATGTATTTAAATCGAATATAACATTGCCAGGCATTTTGAATGGTGGGAAAGTAGTGCCAGGCGGCATCAAAGGTGCGCGAAAAAGTGGTAAAGTTTGATACCGCCTGGCACTACTATTATTACTCTATACTAATACTAATACTCTATACTTAATCCATTTAGTTTTTTTACTTTATAAGAACTTTCAGTGTGTTCCACGTATTAGTAGTGTTACTCGGTCCTATCCTTGAAATAATTAACTGCAGCCGCACAGTACATCAACACGCGATAGGGCTAGGTACTCGCTTGCTGCCCTCCTACAATATTTTTAATGTTATCTTCTTGAGTTTGATTCTAATTTGTGACTGCATGTTATTTTAATCAATATACCTAGGGTCTACCATTTAACATTATAATAAATAATCGTCCGTGAGCCCGCGACAGTCATATGACATCACGATAAAATGCATGGCACACGGTCGGAAAAGTTGTGCTGAGCGAGGATCAGAAGATTATCGCAAATAAAATTGGCCGGAAGCTGGAGAAAATCTTCCACTTCCGGTCAAAATTTTAAGATTATATTTACGTCATGTGACATCAGAAAGAGACCCGTTTCAATCGTAGAGAGAGTAAACATAAGTCTGTCAGTTCTGAAATGACTAAAGAACAACAATTTTAAGTTTAAGGTATTCCGGCCATTTCAGAACTGACAGACTTATGTTTACTCTCTCTACGATTGAAAACTAAATGATGACACGGGTCTCTTACTGATGTCACATGACGTACCTAAATATAATCTTAAAATTTTGACCGGAAGTGGAAGATTTTCTCAAGCTTCCGGCCAATTTTATTTGCGATAATCTTCTGATCCTTACTCAGCACAACTTTTCCGACCGTGTGCCATGCATTTCATCGTGATGTCATATGACGTAGGCAATACTGTCGCGGGCTCACGGACTACACGCGTAGATCTGGACAAGGTCTTATCAGAAAGAGAGAAGATGTCAGTCACGTCACGACCAATGAAATAACATTATGAATAACTTCTATGGCATGTCATTCATAGAATGTGAGTGCCATACACTCGGCGTCAGAAAAACCGCACCTTTAAAAAAATTCTTCAAAGATAATTTAATCCAATCTAATTTATAATGGTAAGTATTTTTATATGCTTCTTCCCCTTCGGACATAGCCAACACTCTCTAGATAATTGGAATACTCGTCGAACGGAATCAGTCACTGAGATTCAGTTTCCGAGCAACATAATTTTTTGCAATATTTGAGCAACTTCATGGGCAATAGTAACCGTCTTGGGTATTCCTTTTTTAAATTAAACTGTTGAAGTGTGTTTTCTCCATCATCTCGAAAGCAAATTTACCCGCATTTCCTGGAATTGACCCCTTTTATATCACTTTTATGGCGGCGCAAGCAATAATGCTTTAAGCGTTTAATTATGGTAACTTTATATTAATAAAATCAAACAATTATTAATTGAAAGCTCATTAAATGTACTTTCAATAGATATCAACATTTACACAATAAAACGTTAGCTAGCTATAGCAGGTGGCCAAGTCTAAACTTATTTCCGAAAAGGTGCGATTTTTCTGACGTCGAGTGTAGTTCTATCACAAAGTTCTATGGTGCGTATACCTATTTTATTGCTTGTGAGTCGTGACGTGACTGTACTGCGGGGCTACTCAAATGGCCACTTTTCTATTCGTTCGCTAACTTAAAGCTTAAAAATAAGCAATTTAACGATCAAGACACACGTCGCAAATTTATGTAAATCAGAGACATTGTTGTATTGTATAGAATTGATAAGCCTGCGACACGTAATTTTAGAGTTCATGACTTATTTTTAATTTTTAAGTTAGCGAACGAATAGAAAAGTGGCCATTTGAGTAGCCCCCTGTACGTAGAGTAAACATATTTCCCGTGAAAGATGCGAGCCGTACTTAACTCTATCTAGCACAGTCCATTGGCGAGTAGACGAGTACTTACTTACCCTCAATCAAAACATACTTATCAGTGATATAGAGTCTATTTTTCCAGTGACAAAATGAGCATTTGAAATATTTGAAACATAGTTACAATTGCAGCTTTATTATCGACAAGAAATTCCCCATCGTTGCACATTAGAATATAATTTATCTACAACAGCTACATTACAAAAAGCTCTTATTCTTAACAGATTTAAGCACAAATCGAAAGCTCTTTTGACTAGAATGTGAATACTCGGAACTCAGAATTGTTCCTTTATAAGTTAACACCTTCCTGTGCATAAGGTCCATAGTATCATTACGTCTATAGTATCATTTCGTCCATAGTATCATTACGTCTACAGTATCATTTCGTCCATAGTATCATTACGTCTACAGTATCAAAATGTCCATAGTATCATTACGTCTAGTTTTTCATATACTTTGAGTAAAAACTTTTTACACACTGTTACTGGCCATTTCAGTTTTCGATGACTTTTTTCTTTCACTTGAATGTAAGCTACATTTAGTTACCTAATAAAAACATGAAATTATTTAAAGTTTATTCATTTTGAAGTATATCTAAAATATACATAATAGCTAGATGAATTGATGTTATAGACGAATTGATACTATGGTCCATTTGATGAACTAGACGAAATTATACTAGTCGTAATAATACTATGGACGAAATGATACTGTAGACGTAATGATACTATGAACATTATGCACCGGAAGGAGTTAACAGTGTTGCAAGAAAATAATACATATTTCCAAGCACATGGAAAGTACATACTAAGTGTATTTTATTGTGATTATTTTAAACAATATAATATTAATTTGTGCTCTTAATGTCAAAATTATAGGCAATAATTTCCATAATAAACAACATTTCTCATAATTCTTATACACCAAGCCCGACATCTATACTAACGGTCTCGCATAATAGCGTCATATAAACTTGTTTATTAGTTCATAGTGCTTACGCACTTTACACATTTATCTATACACCTATTTGTGCTAAAGAAAGAAATGCTACGCATCAAATATCATTAAAGATTGATCCCAATTAGAATATTTTAACAAACTTGCGGTTGGTGCACGTACGGCAACATTCATCAAATTTGAAAATCGACATTTAGGTACCTTACTCTTGTGTAGGAGTTATAGGCATGTGGAATGCCAAACATTTGAACGCGGGCGTACCTCCGTTACGTTGTAATTTTCATTATTTAGCAAATCCTTCCTTTGTTTTCTTTTAGGCTTTTGACCGTACGCAAGTATGTTTTAGTTAACTATGTTCAACATAATAAAACGAACTCACATTTCTTCCTTTAGCTATACGTAATTGAAGTCTTAATTTATTATGTGACTAAAGGGTATTTGGCTAGTTTAGATTTAGAAATTGATAATCTTTTGGCAATCTATGTCTTTAACTTTACCAATTAGATTTATCTAATATATTTTTCTGTTATGGTATCTATTGAAACACGGTAAACAAGTCAAATACCCTTTCGCGCCTTAATTCATGCTTTTATTGACAATGTGTCTTTTACATTCTATTTGTTATAATTGAACAATTAACATTTTCATCATTTACTATTCACAAATTCACATTATCTAGCTACACATCATCTTCACTCAATTCACGTAAGAGTAACTTATGTTTATGAAATTCTCTCAGTACACGTGATAATTTCACAGCAACACCGGTATAGTTTTGTCGATGTAGGCGAGGCGGTGCAAAGGTTCACGCGCGGCTTACAGGGTGGCCTGTGATGAGGGTAGCCGTGTGTGCCTCGGCGGGGCTCGCGTCGGGGTCGGGAGGGTCGGGCTGGAGCCCAGTGTCGGGGGGCTCCTCGGGCGGCGCGGCAGCCGGCCTGATGTTGTCGATGCGCGGGCGCGGCGAGTAGCGCGGCGTCAGCGCGATGCCCCCGACGACTGGGTGCGATTTAAGACTCCCGCCTGGAGCACGTCGAACATCATGCGCTCGTTCTCCTGCCGAACTGTCAACAAACAGGATGGAGCTTAACGATCATTAAGGCACTTCGATTTGCTTCGCAATTTGCCGGACCCTACACTGTGGGGCTAAATCTACACCCTCCCGGACTAAATTGGTAGGTGTTCTCATCTCCTACTTGTGGATTACAGGTTCACTATTCAAACAACTTTTGGATTTCAACATACTATGTGTAACTAAAGGTCACATTGTTTCGTTAGACTATCTCAGGAGTTCCAAACCTACATAATCTAATGCGGATATTGTTAACTACAGACTTATCTAAATTATGGACCCAAGGCAGATATTTGAGTTCCTTGTTAGCAAAGTTAGTGAAACACTTTTAGTCTTGCATGAAATTTAGTGGAACATACATAGTTGTTAGTGATCTAGTCTAGATTTACTAAGTGTAGTTTAGAAATACGTTTCATACTGTTTGCAACTTTCCAATTCGCCAAACTTCTTTGTGATTGTCAAATAAACCGCTTGTATAAACAAACAGGCTCCAAGTAGCGTTTTGTTACTGTTTTCAGTGATTCAAAACTGGTAAAACGACATTTAATCGTCCTAAATAAATAAACAAGGTGAGCGCGTGGGCAATGTGGGCATACGTCGGAAAAGCCTAGGGTTATCAATAATAGATATGATAAATTGAAATAAATTAACCATCAAAAAGTATTTTTCCTATCATTGTTTTCATTCCATTAAACAGCTCAAATTTTCATTGAAAAAGAATGGAAATATTTGAATTAAACAAAAAACAACAATGACTTTCCGACCCATTCATTATTTTGCTTTCGATATTCAATCGACATTCGTAAAGATTTTATTCGCATGGAACGAAAAATTATTAATAACAAAAACAATAATTTTTATTTAAATCTAAACAAAAAAATATTGTATACGTATTGAGTATCTAATCTAATATTTTAAACCATATATGTTTCATTTATATGGCTTCTAATATAATCAAACTGAAATTGATAATATAAATGTCTAACATGACAGTAATTACGTGGATAGTGCTCTATAGATCAATGTCTTCACTCGTCGCCACATAATACATAATAGTACAAGTCCATCGCTAGTTATCAACAAGAACAGGGCATAGCAATAGAGATTAATGGAGTAGCGACGAAAATTCGTCATTGAAACGAGATTACTTTCTTTTCCACGCGACCCTTAAGTAATTACGTACATGGATATATCTCAATATGGCTTTCTTTTGTTGTTGACCTACTTTCTGCACTACGATTTTTAGCTTGTTTATTGTGCTTTTGACAACGTTTACTAGAGATGTTTGAGACGGGAAACAAGGATTGAGGGATTGAATCCCTTAAGTCGACGTAGATGTGCGATTTTACGAGTTAAGATTGGTAATCATATTATGTAAACAAAAGCATTATATCTGCATTTAAGTATCTAAACTTATTTTGCAAATTAATCCTTGAGTTTGAACTCCAGAACAAAATATTGTAGTTAATTCAAAATTTTCTCAGTTGGCATCCCTAACTAGTGGCAATTAAACTGCTCAAAGGATAACGATGTTAAAATTTTCATAGAGAAAGAGTGCTTTTAAGGATTCTTTTGCCTCCAACTTGGAATTTCATAAAAGACACTTTGTTTGATACTTTTTTAAAGAATGGCTTTTATCTTCAAGAAGAATTAAATATGATTTAAGGTTAAGAATTCGCATTTAGATCTTAAAAATAATGGATTTTTACTCATGGGTTCGGTACAAGTATTATTGTTGCAACCTATACTCGTAAACTGGTTGGTTTAGGGCTTGTATCAAGTCCGCCTGGATACCATCTTACTTTTTTATACCATCTAACCTAATAAGTCTGACGTCATATTTATCATTGTTGTGTTCAGGCAGTTAGAGGTAAGATAGCCAGTTCCTCATCGGTTGAGAACTCTGGGTATAACGTGCTTTTACCCTAGACCTTATTGTCATTTAACATCAGAGATGAAGGCTAAGTTCTGACCCGTTTAGAAGGAAAAAAATTAAAAAAACATATGATGTAAAATATGCCAAAATCTAAACTGACTAAATTATAAGTTAATGCTGTCGGTAATGATGGCCACCCTCAACACACCCTCGACACGACTCAGTAATAAGTTTATTAAATATCTTTTTAGGTAAAAATATGTAAATAATGCCTTATAAATTAAAATTCGGTGTGAGTAATCTAAGCTGGTCAAAAGAAGGATGTTATGCCTCAAAATAGCAGCACCCTTTTTCACACAAGCTATGAATGTTAATGAGATAAATACATTCTTCAAAGCTTTCGTAGGGAGATGAGCGGAACGTGTTAATTTAGTTAATACGAAAGAGGTATATGTGCTATGTATTTGAGATGTTTGAGCCCACAGAACAAAGAAAAATTATGTTTGAGCCGCTGTGAATATTAAAATCTCATACGCTGATATTTAATATCATCAAAATTCAATTTAAGTTCTGTAAATGTTTCAGACATTACATTCTCTCATAGTAAATGTTTTTGAGTTAAATGCTGCATAAGCATTTAAGCGATCCACATACTCGGCATTGCAACGTGCGGCCTGCCTACAACCGCCCTTACATTACGCGGCTGCATTAGACGAACCAACGAGTTAGTAACATAAAGAAAAGTTGAAAGTTATTATTTTGTACGAAACCACTCCCATCCCCATGTGTAAAGTTTTATACACCGAAAGGATTATATGAAGTACATCTCCAAACAAATTACCTCATTCCAAAGACTTCTATGTTTGTGTTGAAGTCTGCATCATTCATATGGACAAAAATGAAAACAACTATTTTTCTTAAGATGAATAAATAATGAAAAATATTAGAAAAAATCGGCTCACCCGTAGCAACTTAGACGGGCTACGGGTGAGCCGATTTTTTCTAATATTTTTCATTATTTATTCATCTTAATATAAAAATAGCATTGTGAATGCAAAAATCTAAAAGTTTAAAACTATTTTTCTTTTGACAATAAGCTTTTTTACTTTAAGCAAATAATATAACACCTGGTTCTTTTATTATTTACCAAAAAGAGCTTCCGTCGAGTACGACAATACAACGTAGTAGTTTTTCCGCATTTTCATAGTCAGTGACGCATTACAACTTCCCCCCCGTTATTAGTCGAGCGAGCGAGCGAGCGATGCTCAGCTTCCAAGCGAGCGAACCGTCCGTCCTTCAAACTCTGTCTGCAAGTCGAGCACTAACAAAAGACCCTTGAGTTTTTTTATTATTTATAAGTATATATTTTTATTACATGTGGATAAAAAGTGGATTTATAGTTTTATTGCTTTTCTATGTGATTGTTAGGATTGGTAAATGTCATTTGTCTGTTTCATTTTAATTAATGAAAAAAGTGAAAATTATCGATGACTTGAATCAATGACAATGATGAAATCCGCTGTTGTAAGTTAAATCCCGTTAAAGGTAAATATTTTAATTATGATGAAAAAAAATGCATTTTTTTCAATCGAAGAATTCGAAAATTTCGACACTGGTTGTTTTACTTGCTTTCTCATTTAATCTTCAATTTAGCGAATTATCCTTCAATCACATAAAATATACTTAGATGATCCTTCGATCATCTATTTGGATTATTATCATCTATAATTTCTTCGTATTATCATATAAAATTTATAATATATTTTCACTTATACATCTTATTAATATCGCCTTCAGACTTTGAAAAACCCAATTTAACGAACAATCCCCACAATCGTTTATATCGAGAAGTTAACAGATAATGCGTATTCATTTTTCTGATCCTCCAACTAAAAGTAGGTCAGTATTATCCAAAATTCTTTACGGAAAGTATTCTACACACGGTATTGTATAATAAAAAATATAATCCCTTCGGATTATTTCGAAAACCAAGCGTAGGAGTCAGAAAAGGGATTTCAATTTGTTCGGCAACAACAATAATTGATCTTTGTGGTACTTTCATATAACTTATATTATCTGTGATATAACTCATGAAAACGTAAAATATCGCGTGTGATATTTTTAGCGCCTATTAATGCTATATAGATCATTTTCTAAGGAGCTCGGTGGCGCAGTGGTTTAGTCCCAGCAACTTTCGCAAGTGTCGGTCATGGGATGGGTGACCAAACATTTATTGTTTCGAGTTCCTCCGTGCTTGAGAAAGCACATTAAGCCGTTAATCCCGGCTGCGTTTGCAGTCGTTAACACCCACCAATCTGCATTAGGCCTGAGTGGTGGGATGTGGCCCATCCTGCTTATCTACCCATAAGGAAGGCCTGTGTGTGCCCTAGCAGTGGTGACATTAAAAATGGCTGGGATGTCGAAACCATTTTCACTATAACTATATTACATAATCAGTTAACTGTAAAGACCCCTGGCAGAACACTGATTGTGGTGAGAAAATTTTATTAACAGGACACTTTGAACAAGCTGTATCACATTTAATTAATAAAATATGATTAACGCTCCTTATCACTAAATTAAATAAAAGGTTTTTATTAATTAGAGTTTTGTGAAAACAGATCGAACCATTGACCTGCACATATTTTTTTTCAGGTCAGTGGATCGAACGTATTTATTAAAGAGGGTGCCTACTGTAAATTGGCGCATTCTACTATTTAAACGTATCAAGTAAAAAAACTAGGTAAAACAATTTATTTTTAAATTTAAGATTTTTTTAGCATTCAAATTTTATGTAATACTAAATAATATACTAGAATACAACTCGCACCAGATAATATACTCGGACGGAAATCAAACCCGGAACCTTTGGGCTACCGTCTCACTAGTAGCATCGTCCAATTTTTAAAACAATTTTTTTTATACATAATTATCTAATTTTACGGATTTGTTTAACAAAGACCGGCTGGCCATTCAAGATTAATGTTGCCATTAGTTAAAATCAATGAGGTAGAACTTCGGAAAATATTCTAATCAGTTGAGAGGCTCATAAAACAGCAGTTAGAGCTTTTTTAAGTTCAAAACTCCAATGATTAGCGCCTGAGGGAAAGATCGTAGAAAATGAGCAAATAAATTGATTCATTTACATACTTTATTTTGAAATTTTTAATGTTTTTCAACGTCGAAAATGTTTATGTTTTCGTGATAGAGTATGTCTAAAATGGTTTTGTAATTAAATTAGCTAGGACTCAACGGGTCATTTTTCAAACGCGTCAGATCCTGGGCCGGATGCTTGGCAGTCAGTAACCTAAATATAATACTTGACAATAATTTTAAATTATATTTTTAACATTGTCGAACGGTTTACCTTATCAGTATACAAGTTGAATGCGGTTATATTTCAGTTACGCAAAAAGCTGTTTCTGCGATTTCCACCTTTAAGGCCAACGATTACATCCCGTAAAAAGTTTTACGATACTCAGCATTTATCGAACCCAATAGGGATTTGACCTGCTTAAGGGATGACTCACGCTACACCGTGCCGGGTCCGAGCCTCATCCGTAGCAAGATGCCTTACATTAAATTTGTTGTCTCCGAGCGTGGCCCATTGCTCAGTTTCCGTTCAGCGTGTTCAAATACTCGTATATTGATCATGCTACGACCGAGACTCGGCTCGATGAAACATGAGTCATCCTATCCCATCCTAATCCCTATGCATCTGGTTGATTTACTGTTTCATAGTCACCCTCATTACGTATTCTGTTTACTCAATATTGGACTGCTTGGGTATAACAATGGGATTGTTAGTTGTGTTCGGTTCCGTACATAAATAGCAATAGTCGGATGATGAATTATGACGAAACTAAAATATTATGAACTCTTTTTACTGAGTTTTCTCATGTTTATCAAATACCTAAAGAATTCCATGAAAGTCTTATAATAGTTTTGAAATGGTTTTCCAGATGCTTTGCAATAGTTTGCAACTAACTACAGCGTAGGTTTATTAGTTTATCTCTAATTAAAAAAAAATCGAAACTGTGTCTCAATGACTGTGTACAGATGTGAATGGCGTGGTGGTGATTTAAGGTACTTTATTTAAATAGTTTTTTTTTTATATCCAACACTATTATTATAACATTCTCAACTTCGCCATAAAGTAAAAGTAAAAGCTATTTTACCCTACACTATCCTAGAAATACAGCTGAAGTAAAACCCAGAACCAAGCACAGCCAATCTCGGTGTAATTGTCTGGCTGCAATCCAAACTTTAAAGAACTTATACCCACTATCCGACACAGAATAAGTTGAGTTGAGTCAGTTATTTTTATAGAGGGGACTGGATGCAAGTCTTGGTTTACCTTTAATATTAAATTTATCATCATGAGAAACACTAAAAATAAAATGAATATTAATAGCTAAGACTTACAAATACATAGTAGCAATATTTAAATCAAACGTTGAAAAAAGATTTTAATTTATACAATAAAAATCCTAAGGAGACGGCTTTACTATTCAAGATTCCTAATACATAATTAATTTTATTATAAGATATTTTCTGAAATTAATTCTGAACGACGGCGTATAAAACTTATTCAAAACGATATTAAATAATTTTTAAATTTGAGATTTTAGCATTCACTATACTAATACTACGTGATCAAATCAGAAACGAGGAGATCCGCAGGAGAACTAAAGTAACCGACATCGCTCGAAGGATTGCTCAGCTGAAGTGGCAATGGGCGGGACACATAGCGGGAAGAACCGATGGCCGTTGGGGCAGAAAGGTTCTGGAATGGCGACCGCGCACCGTACGACGCTCCGTGGGTAGGCCCCCGACAAGGTGGACCGACGATCTGGTGGAGGTCGCGGAAAGCCAGTGGATGCAGGTAGCGCAGGACCGATCGTCGTGGAGATCCTTAGGGGAGGCCTATACCCAGCAGTGGCTGTCGTGTGGCTGACATGATGATGATGATACTAATTTTATACAATCATAGTCACCAGATTGGACCAGACATCCAATGCACGCGGGTCCGATTCCCGCCTGAGAATATCTGGTGACGAGTCGATTTTTTTCTTATATAAACCACATATCGTATGGACCTGGGTGTACTTGAAATTGGGAATTCTCCGAGTATTTCAAGTTTTTTTCAAGCAATAATTTTGGTCTTCAGAAAATTCAAAGCTTGAGTTTGCAAATCATTCCGTTTGAAACTATTAATGCTTGGTATAGACGACATTGCATACTAAAAATATAACACATGGATCTGACGTTTCTAAAGGACCATCCACCTACGTCGGTTTTTAAGGAATAGTTCCATTAGGAATGATTCGTGTGAAATGTAGATTTCCATCATGGCACTTTTATATCACAGGTGCCATTAATGGCGTAAACGTGGCCCTCCATAAATCTCTCTCTCATCGGAAACTGTTTCGGATTTCAGAACGAAATAATTCTTCGCCAAGCATTTTTTATTATTCTGGTACTGTAGTTTTGAAATGAAATTTAATATTTAATGACTTACTACTTTGATTTAACGTAAAAAATGTACCGAAACAATTTACCTAGGCACTTAAGATAATGAAATAGAACTTAATCCAAGATTCATACAGGCTTCAAGCATAAAATAAAAAGAGCTTTAAGTAAGTTAAATGGATATAATTTTCTTACTTATTTCTTACCATAAATGTAAGGGATTGCCTCTTTGGAAACGCCACTCATAAATAGTTAAGCAAACCAGAAATCGCAATGACCTTGACTGTTTACCGATGAATATCTTTGTTAGGTAGGTACTCCTTTTGTATACTTACAACGAAATGAAATATATGATCCAAAGAAAATTTATGTTTTTTCTCTTGAAGATCGGAGCTTTATAAACCTCTAAATGTCAAAAGTTATAAAAACAAATGGAAACCTAATGCTTGAATTATTCCACCGAGTTTTCTGATAAATGACGGGCATCAGGATAGGTTGCCTAGTAACTGATCTTGGACCAATCCTAGACGTCACTGAGGATATATATTTGTAAACAACCATAGATATCACCAATTTCACTCTCTCTATCCTCACTATGCACGAAATGTAAAGGGAGGTTGTCCCAACTTTACATTCCATTTCAAATTCTTAAGAACGTTACGCCTTTTGTCTGTCATGTTTAATAAACCTTTTTCGAATCTGTATCAACAGTTGGGCCATTAATCGTGGGCCGTAAAAGCCAACAATAGCAAAACAAACGAGCCCAACTCCTCGCCGGCAGTCAGGCTTGGTTTATTTTCAGCCAGAGACGTTTGAAGTCAGAAGTACCTACTCATTCACCTAGGCACAAGAAAATAGATTAGTTGTAACGGCCTGACGAAAACTGTGCATACGCAAGTGGCCTGTTGAAGTATACAAACATATAAATAGATTTTATGTAAGTGCAAAACGGATTTTAGCTATTCCACGGAGAATGGTGGGAATTCATTGTTGAAATCGTACCTTCGCTTCGGTCCTTTAGATAAAAAATATGGCACCTTACTTAAAGTCTGATGTTTTTAATCTAAAGGAAAGAGTAAGAAATAAAGAAGGAACCTTAGTAAACTTTAATAATTTCATTTGAGTTTTTTACTTGGACGAATTAACCACGTTTTTTATTAATAAGTGTGTTCAGCCTGAGTTAGAAACTATGATGAAATAATGAAAATATTCTAAACTATTCACCAATTACCATTTTAGCGTAGATAATTGTCATTAGCAGACGAGATAATCAGTCATAAAAGTAGTCTAACATAGTTAGCTTATTCCAGCAAATTATGACGCATCGGCTCGTCCCGTATTATGAGTAATGTCAGCTAATCGAAAATGATGTTAGTTTAAGCTAAAAAAACTAGATAATATGAACACAATATAAGTAGTTCTGCGTAAAACTTGCTGTTACACAATTAATTAGGTACTTGACCAAAGAAATGTATCTTATTATCGAGCTGGTACCATTACTGGACTGATCTGGCTGATGGATACAGATTGGGATTTCTACCTAACTTTTTAGCGTTATAATAATTTCATCGAGAATTGGGGACATAATAAATGAAATAGCATGGGGTAGAGGGTATCTCCTTACAACACTGGAAATATTTTTTTCTGTATTATTAAACATTCACACGTCAAGTACTGTTTTTCATGTTTCATCTTCATGAGCATTGAAGTGTTACGTATTGGGTTACAACAGATCTGTGTTAAGTTTATCTTTATGTAAGTAATTTGTTTGTTTTGTGTCCTCGTACTATTTTTTATCTTTATCTCTTTGTCTATATATTAAAGTATTTTCAATGTACTAAATAGCAGTTGTCATAAATCAAGTTAGTAAAAATAATATATAATATAATAAATAATATAATTGGCAAACGCCAAAAAATGCAAAAGAAAAAATCAAAACCATAAAATTCACATAAAGCTAGCAGCACTTCACATTGTAGTGGTATAGTCAAATTACTAGAAAACATAGCCTTGCTTCATAAATGTTTTAGGTGTCAAAGGTACAGTACAGCAGCCAATACTTTCGAGGGTGTTCTTGCAATATCACGCTGAAGAGTTGTTTTGCGCTTGGGAATGCGTATATAGAAATGTTTTAGCTTTCAAAGAAATTGTCAGACAGATGATAGAATACGATATTTGCGTTCTACTTTATGAAATTGAATCAATATAACAATAAATTGCTGTATGCTATGCTGTATTGAATTGTTGTACAAATAAATAAAATTTCAATCGAACGACAAATATAACCTCTTTATATGTTATGTAAGTACTTAAATAATATTTCGATTACTAACGCGTTTTCCTTTCTGATAAAATCTGTTTTTCAAGAGCATTTTCTTCTTTGATTTTTGTGCCATTTTTGCCCTTCTCATAAAAAACAAAACCGACTTTATTGAACAATTCTTTAAAGACCAACCATTGATCCGCTCAAGTACCAACGTTCGAGGACTCTCTTACAATGTAAATGCAAAGTGGGTCACTTAAGGGACCAGTTACCACTTTAATTTTGTCCACGAAGTTCTTACTCGTTCTCGTTCATTTACAACTTTCCCGTACATGTCCAAAGTGTTACTTATCAAGACTGGAACTTGAGAAACTTTGTTAACTACTTGTATTGATCAGAAACAAGACAATGGCCCTTCTTAATTATTTGTTTTGTTTGGCCACTGATTTCCAATTACCAAGTAATGAAACTAATAAAATAGTTTATTCGAAGGGTTCCTTGTTATACTACGGAACCCTAAAACTATTTTATTAACAGAAATAACCACGAAAGGTTCACCTATTTGTCACCTTTCTTGCATGTGCAAATATTTTGTCACACGCAGAGGCACCATATTTGAACTGTGAGCTATAAAGGTGCTGCTTGCAGCCTACATCAGTCTCTGATTAAACCTTAAGGGAACAAATACAGAGCAATATTTGTGACCATCCCTAGAGTGGGATACGAGGAGACGGGTTTTCATTTAGATTTATTCACCTCTTGTTTGTCTGGATAAACCCAACATTAGCTGTGATTTCAGCCAGTCAATATATGGTCAGTGTTAGTGTTTCGGTACTCAAAACATGTTTTTTTTTAATTACAATTATGTTTGAACGTAGACATACCCTCATAATATTAGGTAGGTACACATAGGATCACACATAGTAAGAAAGTACGAAAGAGTATCATTACTCTTAATATTAAGAGTAAGGAGTTACTAATTGTAATATGGAGATGTTCTTCAACATAACGGTGGTAGACTAACCGTAGGTAATATCCGTACTACATCCTTACTAATATTATAAATGCGAAAGTCCGTTTGTTTGTTTGTTACGTCTTCACGTCTTAATTACTGAACCGATCATCATGAAATTTTGCATACACGCTGTCAGGGGTACAGAGAAGGACATAGGGTACTTTTCATCCCGAAAAAAGTATTGTTCCCGAGGGATAGCAAAAAACTTTCCACGCAGACGAAGTCGCGGGCGGCCGCTAGTCAAGCTTATAAAGTTTTTTGGTGACAAAGAGAGTCATTTTTCACGTGTCAAGTTTTAGTTGTTCGATCTAATTCTGTAACATAACTAAGCACTCACAGGGGCGTAATACAATTAAAGGTGATATATCTAAGTTATTTTCCGCTTAGCTTTCACCCTTAAAGGAACTTATAAACAACTTACTTGTTTCGGACGCGTCTTCTTCAATTAAGCGAAACAAGACTCAAGCTTTATATAGCTGACCCGACAGACGTTGTCGTGTCTTAGTTATGATTTATGAATATTGAATTCGAATTTTAAGCGACATTCAGTTTTTTGCAGCCCGCATTCTGTCAATTCTATGTCAAACGTCAGAAGGTTACAATAAAAAAAATTATAGTCCAAATTAAATTTTATATGGCTGTAAAACGTAGTGATTATTTCCTCTGTGCTCCTAATAATAACAAATACAACAAAAAAGAATTAGCGAAATCGGTTCAGCTGATCTCGAGATTTGCGCTTAGTAACACATTCAGCGATTCATTTTTATATTATAGAATTATGACTCTTTTACTTACAAACATAGACTTATTATATTACTATTGCTTACAAGCATATTCGTCACTAAACATGAAACTGAAAGTTTAAATCGTAATCCTATTTTATCGAAAAACGTAATCATCACGTAGCGAAATTTAAATAACTTAAACTTAATAAGTTATTCGAGTTTAACATGACAGGTAAGAATTAAAATGGCTTTAGAACGTTGAATGGAACCATTAGTCACTCCTAACTCCCGTATCGTTAATTATCTTAAAGTTTTCATTAATTCATTTTAAACGTGCCTCATTAGTATGGGGAGATACCTTTTGTATAAGAATAAACTGCGTGCTTTGAATTAATTTCAGTGTGTAATTATTCTTTTTAGTTATTATGCTACTTATAGTATAGGTGCAGATTTCCCAGAGAAAATCTAAACTTTTCTGGTGTCTTGCGCCGCTGCCCCGCGCTAGGCTGCGGCGGTCCCTCTACCGAAGCGATTTTAAAAAGGAATATAGCAAAGATTTTACCATTGAAAATGGTTATCACATGCAAATCGCCTGAGACGTATTTTTTGCCATATCTCCGAGGATTTTAAGAGGATCGGAATAAAAATAGTACCAAAAGTTGAGGAGTTTATCGAGACACGTGTGAACGTTTGAATTTTGAAAATCTACTGGTAACTTTTTTTGGAATTTTGCGAAATTCCAAAAATTCCGGGGGAATTTTTTGGGGGATGTTTGTTTACTAAATTGTAAATATTTCGGAAAAAAACCGACTTAAGAAAAAATGAAAAAAAAGGTCCTAGGGTATTAGTTTAGCTATCAAATGGCGAAATAGTTTTGAAAATCGGTTTATAATTGTGACCTGTAGGTGGTCCCTTTAGATATGGAATTGTAGAAAAAAGGCTGTTTCCGTACATAAAAAGTGATGTAGCTTCTATGATTATTGACCGATCGTCATGGTAATAGTGTTAAAAGATGCAGAAGCGAACGAGAAGTGCATTCGTTGAAATTTTGAAAATTGATTAGTATTATTTCGGTCGCGTCGAGGCAGTCAGCGGGCGCTTTTGTGACACGAGGTGAAGCCGAGTGTCACAATCGTAACAATAAATAGGTACTACCAAGGTAATTTTAAAAATATAAATGGAATTGGCATTTGCGTTTTTCGTAAAATTTTGTGTTCATTTTCAATGCTCCGATTCTTGCGGGGACGGTAAAATCTGTGAATTTTTTATTATAAATAGTAAGTCATTTATTCTTAAACATTTGCAATTCTGATACATCTCCGAGAAAACAAAAAAAAATGTCATTCTATAAAATTATGAAAAGTCATCGTACGATATTGAAATCAGAAAATATGCTTTTCAACGTAAACAACGTACGAGGTTGGATTGATAAGTCCATGACTTTGAAAAGAAGAAATACTTTTTTTTCATAATTATTTTTTGTATTTTAAAAAGAAACTCCTTAAGGAATCTTTACACTACTTTTTTTTTTAAATTCGGTAAGAGATTATTACTTTTGAAAACAAAAAGCTCAAGCGACTTCTAACTTTTGTAATGACCCTGTCGACCTTTTCGGCGGCACTCATGATATCAAAACTCATCGAATGAAATGCGAATCCTTCTTCCTCTTGATTTAGCCCACTGAGTATTTTTCTCTTACCAAACATGAATAAATGTCTTGGCGGGCAAAGATTTTCATCAAGCCAAAAGGTGTTTTCTGAAATGGGCCTCATTTCAGTTACCAGTTTTCAGGCGATGAAAGAAAAAATAATGGGTTAAAGAGGTAGGAACTTCATTGGACTGAATACGCAGAGCTACAATAAGATTATGTAGAGAAATAAAACAAAATATTCCGAAAAAAAGTGTATCTTCATTACAAAGTCATGGACTTATCAATCCGCCCTCGTAGGTACATCATTGTATCTAGCACAGTTTTATTTAAATACTTATCTGAAAAAATACCACCTTCGTTTGTTCGCACTTGGTAAACATAGAAATAACGTAAGCAAAAGTAATTCATTCATGAGGTGTTAACGATAAAATCTCCTCAGATTTTACTCGATTCAAATTCTCTCAGGCGCGGCCCACTGAAGTTGGTATTTCAATTATTCCTGAAGAGTGATTCACTCCATCTAAATTACACGAAGCGATTATTATACGAAGAAAATTTTATTGTTTAATTAGACTTTGATGGAAAGTTTGATATCTAAAGTCTTAGGCCGCTTTCAATTTAAAATAAATTATACATATTCATTAGGTTTCCATAAATACAACTATTTATTATTTGAAACTTTATTGGAGTAAATAAACACTTAAATTGTCTACTTTAACATAACTTCTTTTGACTAAGAGATAGAAAAACTTTAGAAAACCAATAATTGAATTTCGATGTTGAGACCAGCAAAGTTGGTACCAATTTTGGCGAATATTAAAAAGTTGCAGTATGTAGGCCAGGCGGTTACATGTATCTACTTATATGTAGATAACATCCGCCACCCGACACTCGCCTGTCATAAGAGGTTAGAGTAACGTGTACTTAAGACAAACATAAAAGGGTTGCCTTGAGTCACTAAGAGCGTGCCTCAGAGAAATTATTTCACTTAAATGCCCCTTGATTTAGAACAATTCACATTACTCATCATACGTAATGAGACTCGTTTAAACCTATTAGGCACACCGATTTAATTCGTTGTGGAAAAGGCAGTCGCCTGAACTGTCTTATTATTTAGAGTTGACGCACACTTGTGATTTTTTATGCCGATAGTTCTGGGAGTACTGACTCTCAGAAATTTAGTAATACGTGGTAATACTATTATAATTAAAAGGTTCTGTGAGCTGTAGATTCCACGTTTGTGGCATTAAATTATATAATATTATATCAAAAACAGTTGTCGTACAAAAAGCAACGAAGCTATCTTATGAATAAAAGTCGCAAGTGCGCACTGGCTGTTGATAGTTATGTTTCTGCCATTAAATGGTAATAGATAGACAATGCCATTGGAACCCACATGAATTATACTTAGGTGTGCTTAGGTTCTGTATCTGTAATACTAAAATTTCCAAAATTTAAAAGAATAATTGTTTTCAAAACGCATTAATAAAAAAAATAGCGAAATACTTCACAAGAACAAAATTTAACTTAAATATATTCTAGTCTCAGCTAAGTTTCCAGTGATGTGGGATATAATATAATACTTCTTAACAAAGCTCAACTCTCTGTAGATTTAGGAACGGTTAATTAATTAAAAAGTAGACTAACTTTATAATTACGTTTGGAAATGAAGACTTGCAAAAGTGATGTTGTGCAACTCTGAAAATGACGGGCGTTGCTATCCCTGCCTTCTTAAAACTCTTTGAATAAAAAATCTTAGTAAACCCGAAAACAAATCAATTAACGCTTACCTTTCTTATGATTAAAGTGTGCCTTACGTATCCCCACGCAGTTGTTTACGATTAATGAAAATCTTCTCATGCATCCAACAAAGGAACGATAACTGCTTTTATTCCAAACTTACTAACAACGTAAATTGAAACGGGCTGTTAACACAGAGGTATTTTGTTCCAGTGGGCTTTGGCAAAGTAATTGCTGTTGTTTTGTCGGAACCGTGTTTTGTTTAAGCTAAAAATTCAAATTGCTTCTTTCAAATAATTTGGTTCTAGGTACTCGTTAAGAGTATCATGATAAGCGAAGGGGCTGATTTTATTGAATTTATGTTTTTTGTTTATAAAAATCGCTTGCAACTGACCGTAGGTCTGGTTCTAAAATTGGATTGCTTTGGAGACAAATATAATAAATAAACAAGAAAGCGACCTATTAGATAATAAAAACATATTAAATATATGCAAAACTATTTTTTTATAATAGACTATTTGACTAATTTTGGAAAACCATTTTAAATTATTCCTTATTACGTAACAAGCGCACTACATTGATATTTCAGGAAAAATCAATGTATTTAATTAAAAAATCAAAGTTAAAGTTTAAATTTTTAAAACCGCGCCAAAAACGCTATGGCGCTGGACACGTGACTTGTTGACGTCACAAGCCTGTAAACATTGTAATATCCTTAGCCATTTGACAGCCATCAATCGCGGATCCTAAGTCTATGGTCGTGTCAAACGCCTGAAGCCATATTTATTTACAGGCATATGACGTCATCAGTCAGCTTAGAGCGTTTTCGCCACAGAAAAAAATTCAAAAATTATTGCATTTTCCTAGGTGAAATTAATCAATTAATAGACTTAATTTAGTCCATATAATAGTTGAATATGTTTTTTTACACCGTTATCTGTTAGGATGACCACAAATTGTAGTATATTTTTAATGCTGTCAAATTGTCTATTGTGTGTAGTCTTCATGTTCATATTCTGAATGTAATTATGTATTCAGTCCATTGAACTGTTTTTTTTTCTAAGGTCAATGATTCAGTCAGTGTTAACATCTGAAGTAGTGTAGTCTTCAGTTGAAATCTATCTAACAAAAGATAGAATAAAAAAACTCGCATATCCACATACAAATATACATTAACCTGTACACATTACACTCTCTATTTTTTGGACAGTCGTGTAAAAAAATACAAATGGCTCGCAAATGAAACAAATATGTGGATCCATCAGGAAAGCTGTGTTGCAGATAAGCATAAGACAAATCTGGCTTATGTTGCAGTAGGTGTTCTTGACTGTGGAGAAAACACCCTCAAAAAGCAGCAAAGCTATGGAGTGATGATGAATGAGTGTCTCAGGCTCAATTGAAAAGAAAATGTCAGCAACTAAAAGGAACTTACTTAAAAATGTTCGTATACTCATAGGTTTTTACCTATTATGTCCTAGTAATGATTTGGCGATTACTTCAATCTGGCGAAGTAACGGTACTGTATATTCATACTGTCTTTTTCAGAGTCGCTGCTGCGTTCGTTAAACCGGGGCTGAAGTTAACATGACGTTAGACTGCGGACTAACGCCATTTTAGCGCAAATCGTATTCAGAGTGACAGTTTAACGTTTAGTCACACCGTTTAAGGATGGTTTACAAGCATTAAACCAGGTTTTGTTAGAACAGTCTTGAACCCCAGTTTTGTGAAACATCTCTGAATAAGACAGAAAGAATTTAATGAAATTATCAAGTTCTATTCAAAGTAATGATTATAGTTGAGACGTTGTTGAGACAAATAAACAGTTACACGAGTGAAAATCTAGCCGAAATACTTATCTCTTAATGAAAATTTCACCAAGATAGGGATTAAGATGTTTAATTATATACTCCGGAAATTGGTTTGCTTTCGGTACAAAAAAAACAAATAGTAGAGAAAACTTTGTTGTGAATATAAACTATTTAAGATGGCTAAACATAAATCACTTTCATATTTTAGGCAGGTTGTTTGTGAATAATAAAATGTCTCCAATCCGTAAAGCAGGAAAAATAAAGTCAGAATTTCTTGGGTCGTTATATCAAATTCCATTTGAGGCAACAATTTAAAACTTTCCTGTGAGTCCGAATTATCTTAATCGGAATCCATTACTGACAAACATAAATACTGGGAACTCCTAAACATTGTTTTTCTTTAATGATTGAAATGAAATGGGATCTATTATGACAATGCTACCTTTAAATTAATTTAGGTGTCTGTTGTCTGTTTTTTTATACGAATAGATGACGGTTTTTTAATATTAACAAGTATCTTGTTAATCCTTTCCTAATGAATTAGAAATCAGTGTTACTTCTTTTTCATTTGTAATTTTACTTTTAATAGTACAAGAGCCATCCTTAATTCCATAATAAGTATACATGTCAATAACAAAGAGTTCTATTTGTATAAAGTTTATCTATAACAGAGAATTCATAAAGTTCTGTCTCCATCAAAATCTAATTAGCCAGTTCCACACAAATCAATCAATTATATCCAACGAGGAAAATGCTTGGGAAAACGAAGAATTATTTTCTTTCATAGTTGGTAATCTCAGTTTTATTACATTATTTAGACATTTCGGTTAAATATCGTTACCCATTTACTGAATATACAAAATCTACAAACCATGACTAGAGTTTATAATTATGAAACTTTTTGTATGGTAGGAACCCTGAATTCATGAAAGAAATCAACTGGTTCATATTTTTTTTTTATCTTACCCATCTAAAGTATTTGTTCTATATAACTGAGAAAGAATTACGATACTTTTAGATGTTTCGCAGAGCAAATCCCTATATTCACGGACGACGTTTATAATTTGTAAGCTTTTATAAATCACGATCATTTATATCAAATATAAAAAATATCATTCAATAGTATTTAGAGATTCAATAGTATTGCAGACAATATACTGTCAGCTACAGTTTAGATTTTATTCCGATGCAAATAAATATAAATACTTAGCGGAATTTCCACGCTCACAACGAAATATGCACGAATGGCAGAAAACTACCGATCCACGAGTATAATAAATTATAGCCATCGGTGTGAAGATTCGTGTGGTGTGAGGGCCCGACGAAGCACTTTGTGTTCAACATAAGGTGTTTGAATTTAATCCTCTACGATGGGAGCAGATAATGTATGTATCGATGTCATCGACTACGGATATAAGGCGAAGCTCTCTTTTAGAATGTCCCTCAAAAGGAAAAAAAACACTTACTATCTAAGTTAATTTGAATAAAGAATTTTTGATTTAATCAAAAAACGATCTTGATGGACGACGATTTTGACGAATATGCAATCAAGCAAGACAATCAAAGGACATCAGGAGCATGAGACCCAAAAGTGTATAAACATAATTCTGTTATCTATAAACACTTTATGTTACTAGAATCATAAAACAGTAGCAACATTATTTTTAACTCCTAAAAAACAAAAGAATATCTATGAAACGGACATCTTTGCGATTGCACAAGTGATTGCGCATTAAAAAAAGATGTCTGCCGGCTGTCAGTCATCTGGCAGTCAACTGTCAAAAGCGTTTTGTTACGTGCGACATATGCACAGATTTTCCGTTCCGACTCGTACATTGTGGTGCTAATCTGTATCACTAACGCAGCTAACGAAACGTTTTAGTCGTGATACTGGTGTTGCTATTTAGTGTCGGGGTTACCAAAAAAAAACGTTCAAACATAAATAACTCTTAAACCATAAATCTTCGTAAAAATCTGAATATTTTTTATGACTTACTAATTACATGCCTATATTTCAAAAAAAAACAGAAACGCTATTATAAATTCTTTGGTTTTTTTTCTATGGGACTCTGCCTGATGTCCTTTGATTGTCTTGCTTGGTTGCAAGTTCGTCAAGATCGTGTCTCTTAGAAACGCCTTTAGCTATCTTCCTCTTCAAACTTGAAAACACCACATCTTGCTCAAATGAAATGAGATGCTTAATTTGTAGTTTTATTATTTTTCGTTTTCGTAAGCGATAACAAATTAATTAAACATTCCATAGAAAGAGCCTACAACTTAAACCGTAAAAACAACCGGCCAAATTCAGAATATCCTAACTAATGGAAGCCAACATCGGCGCCGTGTTGCTTTTAGAAAGCTTTTACGTATTTCGGGGTGTTAAAACACGTGTAGAAGTTCCTTTTACCGATGTTTTAAAGTGTCAGACGAATATTGCTTCCTAAATATTTGAATGAATCTGAATCAGAAGGCTTTTAATGGTGATCGGATTTAGGGCCATTAAAAATTTTGGGGTCATTGGATACCTAGTCACAAAGGAGGATAAATGAGGATTTATTTTTTACCTTGAGTGAAAAAGCCTTAAAAATCAATATATCCATCAATTCATTTCAAAAACGGTAACCAACACCCAATTTTCTACATATTTCCAACCAGCCATCGAATTAGGAACTTCAAAGATAGCAAGCCGAGACTTGGCCTACCACACAACCAAGGAGGTGGCCTCTCACTAAAATCCGTATGATAGTCTACTCCTTGTGTACATGTTTCTAATCACTGAACGATTTCAAAGGGTATTGTGACATTAACATTTAAATACAAAGAGAATGTAAAATCACTACGTTATATATAAGAGACGGGACTTCATACAAAATTTTTAACACGCCAAATGTCAAAACAGGGTTCTTTTAACGCTGCTATCACTTTCAAACGTATGACGAAAGAGTGAGATAAATATAGCCGCCATTAAAGTTCTACCCCGTTTCATAGAATTTATTTTTCTTCACGAGTTGCGATAGACTGTTTAAATAGACCAAGGGTGTAGATGCAACGTTCATTAGTTCGTCGTAGTGACGCGACAGATATCGGAACTTAAACCAACTCTGAATATTGAAAAAAATAGGGTTTTATTTTAATCTTAGATTTAATTTAGTTATAACTTGCTTTTTTATTATAATACTATATAGATTTATTCCAACTCAACCGACTATAGGAGTTTCGTATCAAAAATATACCAAAAAAAAGTCATTCGGTATTAAAGACTACGTCATTTTCCTGCGAAATGTGGCTTAGGTAGGTACCTACTTTCAAGATACTTGACCAACGTAATATTTTGCGATATAAAGCTCTTCGACAGAAGGATTATCGATAAATTTTTGAGTCTCTTCGGCATGCCAGTAGCATGAATAGATAATACGGCGTACGTTGTAAAAGCCGGTATTGTTGTGTGCAGTTTTGGGATCGATGCTCGTGTGTGGCAGTCACTTTGTAAGAAAAGCTTTTTTTAAAACGACTGTTTTTTTATTCATCCTTTAGATTGATTCTTTATTCTTTAGATTACTATAGATGTATGATGTAGATGCTATGCTGATTGTACTATTCGATATTAAAGACATTTTATTTAAATACTTTTCAGAAAAATAAACGTAAGTGGGAAGGATTTGGGCATTATAAATTATTTCACTATGATCTTAACCTTTATTTTTCTTACTAAATAATCCGGTCTATCCTAACTAATCGCTAACTGTCCCACTTAGTTGTAGCTAGCTTCAATAGGAATTGACTGCACTTTATATTTTTTTAAGGCCGGTTCCTATTTTCGAGAACGATTCCTTTTACTTACGGATATTAGTATTCTGACACAAAGTCCATAGAAAATGAGTATAAATTCTACCATCCGTCAGCAAAACGAATCGTTTCTCGAATAAGGAATGGGGGGGGGGGGGGTAGTTGTTAAATTGGGACACATCGAAAATTTTATAGACAATAATAATGGCTATCATATTCAGGTGATGCAAAAGATAATTATTAAAAACACAAGAATCTTATTAATGATAAAAATGATACAATATTATTAGGTTTATTAGAAATAAACTCAAAACTGCTATAAGTACCTATATATGTCAGCAACATTAAAAAGCCCTGACTGACGCTCAGCTCAGGTATCTGAGCTGAGCGTCAGTCAGGGCACACGTAGGGTACACGTAGCGACAGACATTTCAGTATACAGATTGGACTTTCCATTACCGTTGTAGCAGGAAAAACATTCAAAATAAAGAACTAGATAGTTAAGCAGGAAGTTTATTCACTATGGAATGTATGAAATTCGTATATTTTTCTGAATTCTTTTGAAATTGAGGCAGCTGGGATGTTGGAATGAGTGAGCGAGGCTATAATTTCATACCAAACAGAAGTTGACACGATGACAAGTAAAAGATACAGGTATAAAACTAAAGGAAAAATATGAGAGAGTATAAAAGAACAATAAAAATAGAGGCCGGCTCGGTAACAACTTTTTTACCACCTTTTTATCAATAAAGTAGGTAGTTTAGCCACAAACTAAATATTACATAATTTTGAATATTATTAAATAACAAATTAATTACATTCAAGTAGGTTTTGTTAAATTAACATTTTCCCTTTGAGTTAATGGAAGTCCGTAGTCAGTGTCATAACAACGCTTACAACACCCCGACACGTTCGTAACGCCCCAATGCCCTATATCGAATAAGTAAACAATACTGAAAAGAAAAGAAATTCTTCGTAATACTTATAACAATAGAAGTCAAAATAACAAGAGGTTCCCTTGAAGCGAATCGAAGCAGCCATTATGAAAATTTGCAATAAATAGACATAGGATGACTAGAAAAGTCGTCGAGTGGCGCCAGGCAGGTTTTAACGAACTTTGTTTTTAATTTTGATAATATGAGGCTTCTTGATGTACTATAATAAAGTAAAATTAGTAGTTTACACATAACAGAGCCAGGAAGCAGATTTCTGAAAAATTTGGGTTATGATTTCAGTCAAATAAAAAAGTCCTATCTGAGTTTTAGTTTTAGTACCACAATACGTTGGGTACTTTTGTGATAAAATCAAATAACACTAAATCTGCATTTATCTTAATTATTTTAAAAAGGGGTTGTGACAACAGGTTAAAATATATTGATATTATTGGTTAGGTTTGCCTTTCAACCCTGCGTTTGTGAAACCATGTGTATATAACCATATTATTCAGAATCTAAAATTAGACAAATGTTCAGTTAATTTTTCAACCCACATAGTAAATTCTATTTATACTTACATAAAGTTTTCTAAAAATATATTTTAAAACTGGCCTTTACTTGGAAAGAATCTTCTCGAGCGCCTTTGTACTTGCTTTAATTACTTAAATGAGCGTTTTAATAACTATAATTACGCAGCTTACTTTGTTATTTTACAAAAGTATGCAAACTGTTATTCTGTTACAAAATTAGATTCAAGATTAACCTGATTATACCAAGGAAAAGGAAATACTACGAGACGGTGTAAAAGTGTTTATATTGTGCGTCATTTGATTTACTTTGAATTTTTAAAGGTACCTAATGTAAGTAATGAGTGAGTGAAGAGAACGTAGGTACTTGCTTTAAAATTCTATAACAATGTATTAACATTAAATGAATAATAAAAGCATTATCACAGTGCTTCATCGACAATTAAGGTACCTACTAAAATCGCATCACTATTATCATAGAAAATTTAAAATAATAGAATCCGTTATATCATTCAATAAGCATTTGAAACATCAATCAGAAATAATAAAAAATCGCGCTCCTTTCAAAATCTATACATTCGCTACATCCTTACATACGTGACGTATAGTTTGCTCTTTCCCCTTTGTTCCACTGCCTTATACAAATATAAAAATATTTTTTTCATCTGGCTTCACTTAGCTAGAAAGAGGTTAATGTATTCACATACATATCTACCAGTAAGTATGTACCTACGAATACAAAATACTTAGTTGCTAGTTCCAACTTGATCGCATAAATCATCTAGGAAACGAAGCATAAAATTCAAATTACTGACAAACAAGTAAACATTAATTAAACTATAATATGATTCACTGGATAATTAAGTATGCTTAAAATTAATATTTAAACAGATAGAACATTATACACTACTGAAAAAATAGGGGCCATTACGCGTAAAAACATTCGATAATTTTGTAAGGGAAATGTGTATAGTACCATATCGCCGTAAAGCGAAATTAAATTTTTCAATACAGTTGCTCGAAAATGTGAGCTTACGATGACAGTCCAGCGAGCGGTAAGTTGATTTTATAACATATTTGCTCGTAAAGGGTCTCTTATTACGCCAATTTCAATATCGTATTGTATCTCATTACGAACTTGTGCGGTAATGTAAAGTAAAACGCACGGTTTATCAAGATGCTTCGTCTAAAACGAACGGTACTTTTTTAAATCTTAGCAAAGAGTTTTTATATCAGAATCTTTTCTGATGCATCATGTGCGATTGACCTCTTGGTCTACATTTTATGAATAAAATTTACTTTATATAATTTATTTTTTCAATAAATTTTTTTTTTCAATTTTTGAATGTGGGTATCAAATGAAAGGCCTTGATGAGCACATTCCAAAATTATATAATTTGTGACTAAAAATTAAAAAAAAAAAATTTTTTTCGATTTATGAATATGGTTATCAAATGAAAGGCCTTGATGAGCACATTCCAAAATTATATAATTTGTCACTAAAATTTAAGAAAAAAAATTTTTTTTTTCGATTTTTGAATATGGGTATCAAATGAAAGGCCTTGATGAGCACATTCCAAAATAATATAATGTGTCACTAAAATTTAAAAAAAAAATATTTTTTTCGATTTTTGAATATGGGTATCAAATGAAAGGCCTTGATGAGCACATTCCAAAATTACATAATTTGTCACTAAATTTAAGAAAAAAAAAATTTTTTTTTTCAATTTTTGAGTATGGGTATCAAATGAAAGGCCTTGATTAGCACATTCCAAAATTACATAATTTGTCACTAAAATTTAAGAAAAAAATTTTTTTTTTTATTTTTTAATATGGGTATCAAATGATAGGCCTTGATGAGCACATTCCAAAATTACATAATTTGTCACTAAAATTTAAGAAAAAACAAATTTTTTTTTTCGATTTTTGAATATGGGTATCAATCAAATGAAAGGCCTTGATGAGCACATTCCAAAATAATATAATTTGTCACTAAATTTAAGAAAAAACATTTTTTTTTTCAATTTTTTTTTTTACTTTATTGTTGTTTGATTTCCTCACAATCGAAGTAAAAGGCAGAAAAATCGACCGATAGATAGTACAAGTGTATCAAAATTTCATCATTATGGAAAACAAGCAAAAATGCAAAGTCCGAGTTTTATTTATTTCCTCGCAAATATGTTATAAAACGTCGTATGACATACGTGCGCTTTGATAATTACAGCCTCTGCTTTCTTGTAGCCCTCGCCTACGGCTCGGGCTAGCAATATCGCCTCAGCTGTAATTTTCAACTTACCGCACTTATATCATAATGTACTATTACCGCACGCCGTGCGTTTTTGTTTACGGTTTGGTACAGCGTGCGGTAAGTTGATTTTACCGCACGCCCGCGCCGTGCGATTTTGTTTACGTACGTTTTTTTTTAATTTCTACTAGTTTCCGACCGCGCCATCATCCGCGTGGACAGTATAAAAATATAGCGACCAGTTTGATGACGTCTTTAGTATATTAAAGCTAGTACTACGGACAGTTCAAGCTGTTTACCTGGTTCCATCCACCTGAATTTGATGAAACATAGCTAAAATTTTAAGTTGGACCTCAATCTACTAAACTGTGAAAAGCCCATCAAAATTATTTTACCAGTTTTTGCGTTAGTCGCGCACAAATATTTAGAATTTACAGTTTTATTATTGTTATAGATTACAATTTCAGTAGTACCTATAATGTTTTCTCGCAAATGTATTGAAAAACGTAGTATGGCACACGGTTGTTAGGGTTTTTTAAAACTCGTGACTATTATAAACGTCAACTCGTTTTAAAAACCTCCTTACCAACCTTGTATCATAAACTACCATTCCATAGAGAATACTCTATTAAGTAGGTACTCTTACGCGCGTTTTTTTTCTCGATAGCTGTTCGTGCTAAGGGTAATTGAATTTATATTAAAAAACCTGTCAGAATTAGCTCGTTTGTTTGGAAAACAATATAGTGGCTCCTATTTTCTTTTCAGTAGGTAGTATATAATTTGCTACCTATACAGACTCATCTATTATTTACAGAGATATAACTTACTATGCCTTTATGGAAAACCCGATAAAATGGTTGAATGATTCATTTTTTTGTAAACTTTCATGGATCTAAGATAACTTAAAAAAATCTTTCATGGATTTCACTTTTATGGATCTTAGTTTTTTGTGAGAACTTGAATAAAATTTAACACCTTCGTAACAATAAATAAATAAGTTATTTCTTAGTTTAATTAGTTACCTACCTAATAAAAAACAAAAGAAACATAATTTTTGAGATAGACATATCTTTGATTTTTGGTTCTTTCTGATTTCAAGAAAATGAACTTGGTTGAGAACCGTTATCCTAAAAAAAAGCATTCAGCATTTTTCGGAAACTTCTGCATAAGAAATAATACAACACATTCTTACTTAGTACCTACCTACCTATCTATTTTATTTAATCCTAGTTTTTCTTTTTACTAACTTCTTATTTAAAAATTTTGCTTATGTTAACTAAACATAAGACACGCAAGTTACTAAACTTTAAAAATAGTCTTGTCTGGTAATCCGGTAAAAATACGAACGAACTAGTAGGGGCCAGTGATTTATTAGAAACTTTTGTCCTCGTTAGCGCAAAATTTCTTCAAACAAGTACATCTACTTCGCTATTTGTTTGCTAAAAACCTCACACACGATTGCTGACCATCGTTTTATTGTCCTTTTTTTCACTAGCTTCAATTGACATCATTTCAAACCACCAAACCGACAAAATGTAGGTTTTTTCCACTTATTTCGTTAAATAATTGATCCATAACGCCGAAAAAATATGTACGGTGTCAGAAATTGAAAAACCTGTCAATTGTATGTTCAACTTGAGATGAAAAATGGAATAAAATACTGTCCCTCCCCCCTTATCTCCAAAGTTTCCATGGAGAAAATTAGAAATGATTCATGTAATTGAAGTTTATGTAAGGATTACAAAAAAAATAAAACGTTATCTCTAAACAGCACACTTTTTTAGAAATCATCATCAAACATTACTTTAATTCTACTATCGGTTAAGAGATGGTGCTGACTTGAAACTGCAATATTCTATTACACCGTGCAGCAGTGTAATAAATTACGATGGTACGGAACCCTCGGAGCGTGAGGCAGGTTTTTTTATTATTATCAGAAATTTTACACATATTTAACCTGCTAGTGAAAATTAATAAATATTTTTAATATACCAATATTAACGAAAAAATAGTCCCCATTAAAAACCATATTAAAGAGAAAAGACAGTCCTATGTAAATGTGAAACGATGTCAGGTATGTTCTAAACGTGTCCTAAACTGAATAGTAAATTGCGGTTAAGCTACTCGTACGTAAAGGTTAGAGCAACTTAGAAACCTCGTCACATACTCATAATTACCTATATTATATTGAAGCTAGCAAAGTTCTCAGAATAGACTAAGCTCTACGCAGTTCTAATTACTGAATAAGTTTCAGTCCTAATACGAGCTTAGCAAACTATATTCGTCATCGAAAACCATCGTTCTATATCGCCTTTAATCGTTTCGATTTTTAGGGTTCCGTACCCAAAAGGTAAAAACGGGACCCTATTACTAAGACTCCGCTGTCCGTCTGTCTGTCTATCTATCACCAGGCTGTATCTCATGAACCGTGACAGCTAGACAGTTGAAATTTTCACAGATGATGTGTTTCTGTTGCCGCTATAACAACAAATATGTACTAAAAATATAATAAAATAAATATTTAAGGGGGCTCCCATACAACAAACGTGATTTTTTAGCCGTTTTTTGCTCAATATTAATAACGACAATAGGTATACAGTTAAAATTTTCACAGATGATGTATTTCTGTTGCCGCTATAACAACAATACTAAAAACAAAATAAAATAGATATTTAAGGATCCCATACAACGATCGTGATGTTTTGCCGTTTTTTAGTACAGAACTCTTCGCGCGCGAGTCCAACTCGCACTTGGCCGGTTTTACTAGTGTAACATTAGCGATGAGAAAAATCAATGTCTTACTTTGGTGAATATAGATTTTTTACATAACTACATGTAATTCTTATATAGATATTTTTTTCTGGGTTAGTTAGTAGTGTTTCTTTGATGTAGTCTGAAGAAATATGTTTAAGAGTTTTTAAACACATTATTTACTAATAATGTTGGGGTTTATCCTCCTTATCCATCCATAAGGAAAGTCTGTGGCTCTGGCCCCGCAGGCAGTGAGTACACAAAAAATGGATGATGATGATAATATTGTGTAGCCTATTACTTGTCATATAATATAATAAACATAAGTTATACCATGGATGTGTTTACATAAGCTCAGTCACTGAAAGCGTCAAGCGTTTAAGTCAATTCCATCATAATATAAGAAATTTCGACTGTAAGTAAATAATTTATCTAAGTAAATAAAAAATAACAACTCCAAAAATCCTGTAGCTTTCTTTCTATTTTTTGTTATGTCATAATATGTCTAAATTTAGACATAAGACGAAGCTAAAAAGGCATTATAAGTAAAGAAACTGTCCGTCCTACTTGATAAAAGTTATAAAAGAAAACTTATCCAGAGGTGGGCAAAACTTTGTAATTACGTTGAAATCGGCTATAAGTTAGTATGATATTATTGAAGGTAGAAGTAACGAAGGCGACGGGAAATGTCCCCGTTAATTCTTTAAGCTCCTTTTGATGGTATTTGTAAATACTTTCTAGATCACAGTACTTGTAAAAGTTGTAGGCTGGATTTAGTCGCGCAATCTCCTACCCATTAAAATCTCTTATGGTTAGAGAAGAGTAATTTCAAAACGGGAAGAGAAAAATAGGTTCAAAATAGATATCTAGGCTCATGTATTTGAAATATTCTAACACGAAATTTTAGGACAAACATCTTAGGAATAACTTTATACGTTCCAAAATTAATTTTGAGATAACAACATAAAAATACGGACACTTTAAGTTCTTTTCGTAATACTAAATAATATACTAGAAAAAATACGACTCGCACCAGATCAATACTCAGACGGGAATGGAACCCGCAACCTTTGGATATCCGGTCCAAGTTTTGGACATTTTACCGGATATCCAAAGGTCGATTCCCGTCTGAGTATTGATCTGGTGCGAGTCATATTTTTTCTAGTATATTATATAGCATTGTTTAAAAATAGCATCGTGAATACAAAAATCTCAAATTTAAAATTCTATTCGTAAATTCAGTAATGGAATAGTAAAGCTTTTAAAGTAAAATACCGCCTTGTGTGTAGTGAAATCGGTGCCTATACTGGAGCGAACGAAAAGACATTTTCAATGTCAAAATGAAGTTCTTCCGTCGTATCAGAGAACACAGTATCTTTACTTACTGTGTTTTCACTTTTATTGTATTACTGTAATAATGAGCAAGAGCTCTACCCGGCAAAATTTTTGTTTTATTTTTAGCACTTATGGTTCCAGAGATACGGTTACTAAAAACACAGTAACTTTTACGAACTAACACCAATTATTAAAACAAAACACAGCATGTAGGTATTACATAATTTGAAAACAGTAAGTAAGAGGTTACTGTGATAATGGTAACAAACAATAAATACCGTAAGAAATACACTTTACATAAGAACACAGTAAAACGCTCTTGCTAGTATAAAACACAGCATTTTTTCTAAATACTGTGTTATAGATTAGCTCAAGATTTCAAGATTATAATATATCACCTAGCAACAATACAGTATCTAAGATACTGTGTTATAAGAGAATTATGCTGGCAATCGATTATTTAAGTTCCTTAACAAAATAACAGTATTTAACTACTTACTGTTTTTTTACCTAGACCTTTCGAGCGCGGAAACAATATTTACTGGGTTTTAACTAAGTATAAGGGACGTGCGGGGTAGGTGGGCGGTGAGGGGCGTGTGTGATTTGGGAGTGACGGTGACGAGACGAGTCAGTCGGCGTACGGACATCGTGCTGGCTTTGCGTTTGCGCAAGTTATTCAACGAGCACGTGGCAAAACATCGTAAGTAAACAAAATGTTAGCGATTTCGCTAATTTCATTTAAGACCATTCATCTGCTCAACGCCTCAAGAAACTATGTCCTAGAATTTATTTGCGTGAATTGGTAGAAGTACAAGTCAAACGAAATTCTTACAGCTTATATATTAAAAAGTCATTTCAAGAAGAAAATTATACTAAATTTGAGTTTTTGAAAGCGAAGTGTGAAAAAAATGGTATTCCATGTCCTGTTTTAAAATCTTCCCCGCGAGGAATTACCTCACAACGAAAAAATGCTATTATTGGTAAATTGGGACCACTCATGCCTTCTAGTCGCCTTATATTTTGGAGAGAATTACCCACAAATGATATGGCTCTGGATCTGTGTACAGAAATTGAAGATGGCTGTGAATAGGATTACATAATAATGTGAAATTTTATATAATTTTGTATTTGATCTTTTATTGAGTTTATGTAAACATTTATTTGTTGTTTTTCGAAAGCCTTATTTAATATGTTAATATAGCAAGATCTCTTGAGTGATAGCTCACTCCAGCCGAAGGACGGTGGTCATGCTAGGGGGGCATAAAACTAAATAATTTTAATACCATCACGTAAAAAAGTAAAGTTAGTTTGTACGAACAATATCAGTTTTAAAAGGTCGTAAAGTAAAAAAGGTTGAGCTACCAAATAAGAGATTTTGCGTTATTTATAAACATATTCCTTAAGGCTTCGGCGAACGGCGAGCTTCCCATACAAACGTAATACCAAAATGATTTGCAATTTGCGCATAATTAACTCTTGTGATGTTATTCATATTAAGACAGTATTTGTCTAGGTTTCTATTAAATAAAAAATCCAAAATACTAAACATAATATAAATACAAATACAAATAAAAATGTATGCGATTTACAATTTTGTATGTATAAATAAAAAAATAAATAAATAAATATTTGACAACATTAGTATTTTGGAATTTTTATTTAATAGAAACCTAGACAAATACTATATTATTCCAAATAATATCACAAGAATAGTAAATTGTGCTCAAATTGAAAATCATTTTGGTACGTTTGTATGGGAAGCTCACCGTTCGCCGGAGCCTTAAGTTACTGTTTTTATAATTATTTTAAAATATTATGGTTGATTGATCTCATGTTTTTAATAAGTAAAAGTTTTAACTAGATATTATTATAATTTGTTAGAAGTTTGCTAATTATTTTTTTTTTGTAGGGACAACTTTTTCCAAATAGTGATTAAAAAGACTTTTAGATTTTTTTAATTTTGAGATTTTAGCATTCACAATGCGATTTATACAATACAAATAAATATACTAGAAAAAACACGACTCGCACCAGATCATGTTCCCGTCCGAGAACATGATCTGGTGCGAGTCGGTTTTTTCTAGTATATTTATTTGTATTGTATAAGACTTTTAGAAGATTATTATTTAATGTAAAAGCCTATAAAGGCATTTGATTTGAGACTGATTTGTTTAGTTTAGCTGTTTTACAAGTAAAATATAATTAGTAATTATTTGTTTTATTTACCTGGACCATATTCATGTTTTTTCAATTCATTTTACTAAAGAAAATTATATCCTTTTTAGAACAAAAACTTGCAAAGTTTAGTCTATAACACAGTATTGTAAAATACTGGATTAGACCAACCATCGCTAGCTTTTATCGTTTTAACTTAAAATACAGCAACTTGACTTACTAGATTTACAGTCAACTAAATTATGTTAAGTAAATTAGATTAAAAAACAGTATATTAACAGTTACTGTGATGAAGTAAAGAATTTAGCAGCTTCTTTACTTAACTTAATCACAGTATTTAGTAAATCTTAGCTAGTACACAGTAACTATGTCAGTTACTGTCATTTAGTCTAGTACAACTATTTTTTCTTATTTATTTTTACCAACAAGAACACAGTTATGCATTTAACACGAAATATCATAAAGATACATAAAAAATAAAAATACACATTTTAGCGCAACGTTATTTTTAATCACTCTACATTCTAGTTAGTTTGCTAACTTTCATAAATTTGTCACAATCGAACATAGTTTCCAAAAAACTTTTCGCGCGTTTTTCTCGAAACGACTTTTTCAAAGTTACTGTGTTCTCTGATACGACGGCAGAGTTGTCCTCCAGCCCCACCCGACTTCAATAGACGTGTATTATTAATACTGATATGTGTAACGAATGATTCGAATTTATTTCTTGCTTTTTAGAGGTATTTAATTTTTAAGCTGTTTTTGTTTTTAGTTTTTTGAAGGTGGTTTTCCTTTTTTTTAAAAAGCTTTTTTATTTTCAACTTTTTAGTGGTAGATAAGGTAGTAAGCGCAGCGTGTAAATATTTATAACTTTATATTATAATATTTTCAATGGTAAAATGCCCAGAACTCAATTTCCAAATTTACGCTGTTTGTTTTTGAGGAGTTGCGTTGAGTCTTCGTAGTCCAAGTCTAGTCCAGAACGTTGCATTGCAAACCATGATTTGGTTTGTTTTGGATTGACATAAACTTACCAAAACCTAAATCACTTTACATATACTATTTGACTTTGAGGAGTTCCCTTGTGTATCTTCGAAGTTCGAAATCCAATAACGATGAAATTAAATTGTGACCACTCTTGAAGTATACCCTTCCAAACAAAAAAATAATCATCTAAATCGGTTCATAAGCAAAGATGTTATGTCCGAAATTCCTTAAAAACTCGTGCGATGGCGAGCTAACTAGTCGATATTTTTCAGGATTATGAAAAAACTACTCTGTAAAAATTTTATGGGACCACACACGAACTATGTTCTTTGAGATAAAAAAAAATTACAAATTGGGTAACAACTGACGAATCTATGTTAAAACATACATAAAAAAATAAAAAAAAATACCGTCGACTTGAGAACCTCCTCCTTTTTTTGAAGTCTCTCAGTCTCAAGTTATCACTTAATTCAAAGTAAGCTAGTAATTATACATATCAATTGAACTTGTTAGGTATATGAAAACATTAAATTTATTCTGACACGCCAATCCAGTTGTTTGGACAGACAGCTAACAAATTAAAGAAAGTTTACCCGAATGACAAACTCTCTCTCCTCTTAAAATAAAAAGAAGGGCCGAAAAGAATGTACGGAACTTATAAAAGTTTGTAATAGACATTGTACTGAGCAATGTATTTAAAAAAGAGAAATCTACTCTTACCTCTTAGGGGTTAAATTGTTTTACCATTGAAAATGGTTATCAGATGCAAATCGCCGGAGACGTATTTTTGGCCATATTTCCGAAGATTTTGGGAGGATCGAGATGAAAATAGTATTATAAGTTGAGGAATTCATCGAGACACGTGTGAACGTTTGAATTTTGAAAATCTACTGTTAACTTTTTTTGGAATTTTGCAAAATTCCAAAAATTCCGGGTTTTTAGGGGGGTGTTTGTTTACTAAATTGTAAATATTTCGAAACGAAAACCGACTTAAGAAAAAATGAAAAAAAAAGTCCTAGGGTATTAGTTTAGCTACCAAATGGCGAAATAATTTTGAAAATCGGTAAATAATTGTGACCTGTAGGTGGTCCCTTTAGATTTGGAATTGTTGAAAAACGGGTGTTTCCGTACATAAAAAGTGATGTAGCTTTTATGATTATTGGCCGATCGTCATGGTAATAGTGTTAAAAGATGCAGAAGCAGACGAGAAGTGCATTCGTTGTAATTTTGAAAATAGGTTAATAATATTTCGGCTGCGCCGAGGCAGTCAGCGGGCGCTTTTGTGACACGAGGCGGAGCCGAGTGTCACAAGCGTAAAAATAAATAGGTACTACTACCTAGGTAACTTTAAAAATATAATAGGACTTTGCATTTAATTTGATTTTGGTTTTTCGTAAATTTTGGTGTTCATTTTCAATGCTCCGATTCTTGCGGGGACTGTAAAATCTGTGATTTTTTTTATTAATTACGTAAAAAGTTATTCATTTATTTTATTAGATACGTAAAAAGTACTAATAACAAAATAACAATCACTTGGGTATATAAACCAATGTCAGACTTAAGTTCGATAATAAAAGAAACATTTAACCAGTAAAATAACACACAGCTTACATTTTACTTAAAAATTATAGTCGTATTTCGGCCTAAGTCATACATAAGTTTCAATTCAATATACGTGAATCCATGACTGAGTAACGAATAGAAATATTGGAGAAATGAATGCAGGAAGAATACAATACGAAGACATTCTATTGTGGAAATCATATGGAGCGTCCGTTTAATATCAGTTATTTGCATTTTGGCTAATATTTTATTAGTGTGGTGACGCAATGGTTTCCAAATACAACGATGTATGGTAGATTATAAAAGTATAGTCTGTACAATATGGAAATCGATGAGATGTTTATAATGTTGGTGATTCACCGCCGGTTTCTGAATTGAGCATTTTAGTGGAAATCAGTTAAGTTTTGCTCAAATAGTTGATGACGACTTAAGTTTCTTACGTTTCATTCGTCATATCTAGTTTTTCTCAAATCACTTTCATTCATATAACCAATTTTAGCTCAAATCATAAAATACATACCCTGCACATTCTAAATCAAATACGAGTGGATTGATAAGTCCATGACTTTTTAATGAAAAAAGACTTTTTTTCGGAATATTTTGTTTTATTTCTGTACATAATCTTATTGTTGGTCTGCGTATTCAGTCCATCGAAGTTCCTACCTCTTTAACCCATTATTTTTTTCTTTTATCGCCTGAAAACTGGTAACTGAAATGAGGGCCCATTTCAGACATCACCTTTTGGCTTAATGAAAATCTTTGACCCCAAGACATTTATCAAGACATTTGTTCATGTTTGGTAGGAGAAAATATCTCACTGGGGTTGAATCTAGAGAAAAGGAAGGATTCGCATCTTCATTCGATGAGTTTTGATGTCATGAGTGCCGCCGAGAGGGTCGACAGGGTCATTAAGAAAAGTTAGAACTCGCTTGAGCTTTTTGTTTCCAAAAGTAATAATCTTTTGCCGAATTTGAAAAAAAAATAGTGTAAAGATGCCTTAAGGAGTTTTTGTTTAAGACACAAAAATAAATTATAAAAAAAAGTATTTCTTCTTTTCAAAGTCATGGATTTATCAAACCACCCTCGTAAGCACATAATTGTGTATGTAATTCAAATTTTGTGGCACAAACCGCTTTCCTTTCGGATGATAATGAAAAATTAAGCTAAACAACTCAACGCGAACAACCGTAAAGTAACATTTAAACGGAAGGAAATGAGCGTCGTCCCCAGGGACTTGATACCGTTTTCACAGATTTGGCTTTACGCTATTTTCGTGGAAAATTCCTGTTTATACGAACCGGTCATGTGTTGCGATAGTCATCAGTCAGTGGTAGACGTGCAGTGACGTTCTACTCCCATTCGCTCCGTAGAAGTAATGGTATCAAGCGTGAAATTAAAATAAAAGCACGCGCGGATTATGTTTTATCTGAGTCGACACAAAATAAATTGTCTCGAGTTCTTACCACGAAATAATGACGAAGGAATAGATAGAAGTCCATATATCATCTGAATATGCTGAAATTGATCAACCTGAATTACGCATTTTCCCTCATTTAAAAATGAATCGCCGAAATGTATGCAAGCGCTGCGACGACTGCACAAAATTAGATTTTTTTTTTGTTGTGTTGGTTTGTAAAAAGGAAAGGCGAAATTATATTTTTCGCAATTCGCGATATAACTAATAGACGCGGCGCAACGGGCAGAAGCTTACGCTAGTAATATAATAAGTCTATGACCATTATCTATCCCAGTGAAAAATTAAAATTTGTCAAGGGAAAGTTGCCCAAAATCATCGTCTTAATGTGGAGTTCATTAATTTTAGGTACACAGCAAGAAAAACTCTCTAAATGTTGAAGTGTTATTAAAAATACTACTACAACGTAATGGGTAGGTATTATTTTATGGCATATTGCGTATAAAGCAGGCAGTGTTTTGCGGTAAATGTTCTTACTACCCAATGTTCAAACTGGCCGTATTGCTGTTTGGCGCCCTTGTGCAAAAGAAAACAATTCATTGGCTAGTTGCTAGTTGGCCGCCCCCGGTCAAATGTCATGATGAAGTTGACCGCTCGAGCATTCAGGCTTTTTTGATACTCTACACACAAGGTGGATTAGTAATTTCACTATTTTCGCTTAAAGGAAGTTACTGAACCTTAACAGTTAAGGTGCTTTCTTACTGGAAGCATAACAAAATTAAATTTTCGAGATTTCAACTTTAAGTCTGAAAATACATATTTGCGTATAAAATTTTACATTTCATTCAAATTTTATAATTTGATCAATCACATAGGTTTACTGTTAACTAAGATTTATTCGTATTTGGACAGCAACAGGAAAACACCTTTTTGTAATAGTATAACTTCAAGCTTCTTAAACCTCGATAATGTAGGTAATTCAGGAAATTATTAAATAACCATAAAACTTTGACTGATCTCGCTTCTAGACTAAAACGGTAATGACTTTATATCGTAAGTTTATAGCCATAGCTAGCACGTTTCTCTTGAACGTGTAGGAATATACATAATGATAATATCATTTGCACTTGTCTTAAAAATATTACCTACAGTTCTAGCATAAGAATAAATAAGATTCTTATGGTTCTAGTTTGGTTCATTGATGCATGTGTGTTTGGTTGTCCTAACCTAAAGGTATTCCATCGCGAACAAAGAATATTAGAAAACTCATTTATTTGTCGCACTTCCAAATTTTCTCTTTCAGGTCACGTGTTCCTTACTTCCTATAACATGGGGTGCTTCAAACAAAGCAAGGGTGGTTAGAGAGGCAGGAAAAATTCTCCAAAATCGATAATTCGAAACGGTAACTTTTAGAATAAGTCCTCTGTCCTCCTGTGTGATCATGCGATAACTAAAAGTTCTTTTAGGTACTTCTGTTATCATTGTCATCAAATCGTTTCATTCTGCGTTCTTACCCTCGTTCGAGCATTTTAGGATTTTAGTGGGAAAAAGGTTTCTAAGTACCTACTTAAGTATTCACATTGACAAACTAGTCCATCTTCTGGTCAAAAATTATTTATAAGCGTAATCCGTGATTCGATTATTCTGGTTGATCAACCAGATTGATATAAAAAATAATGATTTTCAAATCACATGTTTATCTTGTAATGCTGAATAATAAAATCGCAAGACGAAATCGAAACCAACGTCTTTGAAAGGGATTCAAACTTTCGTATCATCCATTTCTAGCGATCACTGCTATAACATCAATATTTTTCACGATTTACAAGAATAACAGATGTAGATATTTTATAACATATTTGCTCGTAAAGGGTCTCTTATTACGCCAATTTCAATATCGTATTGTATCTCATTACGAACTTGTGCGGTAATGTAAAGTAAAACGCACGGTTTATCAAGATGCACGGTACTTTTTTAAATCTTAGCAAAGAGTTTTTATATCAGAATCTTTTCTGATGCGTCATGTGCGATTGACCTCTTGGTCAACATTTTATGAATAAAATTTACTTTATATAATTTATTTTTTCATTTTTTTTTATTTTTTTTTTCCTTTTTGAATATGGGTATCAAATGAAAGGCCTTGATGAGCACATTCCAAAATGATATAATTTGTCACTAAAATTAAAAAAAAATTTTTTTTTTCGATTTTTGAATATGGGTATCAAATGAAAGGCCTTGATGAGCACATTCCAAAATAATATAATGTGTCACTAAAATTTAGGAAAAAAATTTTTTTTTTCGATTTTTGAATATGGGTATCAAATGATAGGCCTTGATGAGCACATTCCAAAATAATATAATTTGTCACTAAATTTAAGAAAAAAAAAATTTTTTTTTCAATTTTTGAATATGGGTATCAAATGAAAGGCCTTGATTAGCACATTCCAAAATTACATAATTTGTCACTAAAATTTAAGAAAAAAAAAATTTTTTTTTTAATTTTTGAATAATTATGGGTATCAAATGAAAGGCCTTGATTATCACATTCCAAAATTTGTCATTTTCATTTTTTGTCAATTTGTTACATAATTTGTCACTAAAATTTAAGAAAAAAAATTTTTTTTTTCAATTTTTGAATATGGGTATTAAATGAAAGGCCTTGATGAGCACATTCCAAAATGATATAATTTGTCACTAAAATTAAGAAAAAAATGTTTTTTTTTTAATTTTTGTTTTTTTTACTTTATTGTTGTTTGATTTCCTCACAATCGAAGTGAAAGGCAGAAAAATCGACCGATAGATACTTACAAGTGTATCAAAATTTCATCATTATGGAAAACAAGCAAAAATGCAAAGTCCGAGTTTTATTTATTTCCTCGCAAATATGTTATAAAACGTCGTATGACATACGTGCGCTTTGATAATTACAGCCTCTGCTTTCTTGTAGCCCTCGCCTACGGCTCGGGCTAGCAATATCGCCTCAGCTGTAATTTTCAACTTACCGCACTTATATCATAATGTACTATTATCAATAAACCCCTCTGTTTTACTGTTTACCTCGAGGGAAAGTAGAACTGTAATAAATCAGATGTATTTTCTGTATCTTTTACGATTCATTCTTTTGTTATTTACTTAACAAGCGCTGCCTTTGGGAATAGGTAAGCTTGTATCCGTTACAATCATTAGATTAAATTCTGGAGTATTTAACGATCATGGTGAAAGATACACCAAACAGTAAATTGTAGTGCAGTATTAAAAATCACATTTACGAGAAATAAGCTCAAAATTACTTGTAAAAACAACGTTTTTCTTATAATTTTGTTGGTGGAAATGCTTGAATGTTAACTTGGCGGTAAGATAGCCAGTTCCTCAGTAGGTTAGGATTCCAGGTGTAGTGGTGTAGTAGTGATGTGCTTCCATCGTGCCATAATCCCTATAATGAAGGTGAAACACTGACAAACCCTGACCCATATTGTGGATCAAAAAATGCCACCCTTTTTATTATCTAATTCAGAATCAACAATTTTAGACATGGAAAAAGGTTGTCTTCTTTACATTTTGCGTTGACAAAAATGTTCATAATCTTTAAAGCAGAAAGGGATCCATCGATGAAAGCCCTCGGAGACTATTAAAAGGCTACCCACGAACGGATTTAAACGTTCCAATGATGCCGCTTTTAATCAACACGGTATCCAGTGTAAACCATGCAAAAGGCGTAATATTAAAAGTAAATTTTTAGGTTTGAAATGGTGATACTGAAGAAAAAAATTGTTGGGGTTACAATATGCATATAAAATTCTTGGGGGTTACTCCCGAACGCGAACGACAATCTGAGATCGAATTAATATCGAATAAACGTCAAAACTTCAAAGGACATCATTCATTTTGGTCCAAATGTGAAACTGCCGGCCAAAAAGCAAAAGTGCTTTATTCTGATAGATTTTGTCCACCTAAGCATTTCTTATTATGGCACCGAAGCTGTAGCACCGCTATACTCGATTTTAAATAAGTTTTAAAAAGTCTGTTTTTTCATACATTATGGCACAAATGTAAAAAAGTTGGCCAAAAAGCAAATTCTGAAAGATTTTATCCGCCTAAGCATTTCTTATTACGGCACCGAAGCTGTAGCACCACTGCACTTGATTTTGAGTTCAAAAAGTCTGTCTTTTCATACATTTTGACGCAAATGTGAAGCGTTGGTACAGCTTCGGTGCCATAATAAAAAATGCTTAGGCGGACAAAATCTATCAGAATAAAGCACTTTTGTCTTTTGGCCGGCACTTTCATATTTGGACCAAAAATTTATGAAACGTGGATCATCGTGGAAATCCTTTGGAAATCAATGCAACCGGTTCCAATGTACCAAAATAACGTTTATTCGATCCTGATGTGAACTCGATCTCGTTAAGTCCCGTCGAGAGTAGGGGGGGCACAACTTACAGTTTTAAAGAGAAACTCTTTTTACCCGACTGCAAAGAAAGGGTTATGTTTTTCGCGCGTATCTTGTATGTAACTATGTAAGTATGTTTGTATGTGTGTTTGTATGTAATATTCTTTATTACCTCATATCTTTCAAACGGCTGAATGGATTTCTGTAATTAAGATATCGTTAGATTTGTCTCCTCAGCCCAAGTGTTCTTAAGAAGGTGGCGTTATAAAAAAAACAACATGGCGGCTGTACGGTACTAATATACGTAGTGGGTAAAAATTTTTTTTTTTAGAATACTGCAATATCGGTGTCAAATTAAAGGGCTTATTGTAAGGATTTCAAAAAGGTATATCAAGACCGTAATATATAATAACTAAAAAGATATAAATAAAAAAAAAATTATAAAAATTAAAAAAACCCGTCTGCATAAAAAGACAAGTCCACTGAAAAGATGGAAACAAGATTAAATATTAAAGGCAACATAATAACATGCAGTCGGAGGCATATAGTAATTCAAATCATTCATTACGTCACTTTCTTAATGCATGCCTCCGACTGCATGTTATTATGTTGCCTTTAATATTTAATCTTGTTTCCATCTTTTCAGTGGACTTGTCTTTTTATGCAGACGGGTTTTTTTAATTTTTATAATTTTTGTAAAAAGCTGCTTTTATTAAAATTTCCGAGTGACCTTCTGCAGGTCGATGTCAAAATCATGTGGAAGACATTTTAATGTGACCGTAGCGATGCATTTAATGCGAAGATTTGATTTTCTATTGGATTTGATTTGATATGCATTGCCGATTACGTGAAGAAGAAACGCGCAGGTGTAAGAAAACAAATTTGTGGAATATTACTTTCGAAGTCCTCGTAAAGAGTTTTGAGAATTTTCTGCCAAGTTTTGTAACTTTTCTCCAACACAAAGGAGGTATTGGGTATATAGAAAAGGTACTGTTATCATTGCAGTTCGTAAGGAAAATAACGATTTATTAGAATAAAACCAGAAGGAGGAACTTTTTATATTTGCACATAATTATGATTGTACTGCAAAATATTTTTAGTAAAATTTATTTTTAATTCATTTAAATAAAAATATAGCTAATGAAATATAAACATAATTTACAATGTCATTTAGGTGTATCGTCATACAGTAGCTTTCCCGTTCCCTTTCTGACCCATGCCTCAAGGCATTCAACAGCGCACGCTTCCATTTTCTCGGGCGCACATAGGGACCGCTACCCATAGATCTAGATCGTTAGATGTGCCCCTAACATAGTATGAGCTCACTGAAATGTGTCAACATTCAAATGAGTGAGCCTCACTTCTTTGCTCTTAGTGTTGGTTTGAACACGGTGTCAATCACTTCTATATTTTTTAAGAAAAAACCACGAGAAAACTGTCTTATGCCTTTCGTCTGTGCACCAATAATTCTAAGAATACAATTATAACAAAATGTGTAACATATCACGCGTAAGTTTTTAGATTTCAATTATTATCGAAATTTATTTTCCTTCCGTTGTCAATTCCGATGGACGTAAACAACGCATCACGCATGCGTGCGCTATTTTGACAGATTTGAAATAATCCTACAGATTTTCAGTACCGGGCAGATTTAACGATCTAGATCTATGCCGCTACCCTCAAAACGTACCGAAAAATCAAAAACTCAAAATGATTTCAGGGTAAGCTCATTCTATCACTTATTTATAATTTGACAGTATTGGAATGCGTCATAACGTTCTCAGTTTGTTATAAAAGAGTTGTGAACATGTCGTATTGTTGATAAGCTATTTAGTGCTAGTTATTTACGTGCAACTAAGAGCGATTTCTTATTAAACTGAACTATTTTTGGCGTTATTTAGACATGACACACCTTCAACCTCAGGTATGTAACTATTATTTTATTCATTACTTAAATAGTTTCTAGTAGCCGAGACAAATAAAGTGTCTGTCAAATTCTGGGAAATTTTGTATAAATTCGATGTTTTGTTTAGGTTCAAAGCAATATTAAGCTATGGTTGTTATCTGAAAATATTCTGTACTTAGGCTTTTACAAATAACTTTAAAAGTTTGCCACTTTTTGCCACTTCTAAAAATATCCCTCAAGAAAGCACTGTTCATGTTGAAAGCGCCATCCGCAAATAAATCTTTTAGTGAAGGTGCTGATGATGATGAGGATGACGATAAAGATGATGACGATGATGATGCATATACGCTTCTTTTACAAGGGCTTCTTTTGAAGGGCATCTCAAAAAAACCGTCTTTGTATGGCAGAAAGTTGAACGCGAAAGCATACGGTTTGGACGCAATCAATATTGCATGAGTTAAATGCAAGTTGAATTAAAAGTTGAAAGAGAAAGCGCTCGGTTTGAAGCTATGTTGTAGACTGGACGAAAATCCTAAATATCCGCTTCCTTCACCGTTTAAACGGCATTTTTGCCCAAATGGTTCACAAAATGATTTTGTGAACTATTTGGGCAACATGACTTTTCCCATGTGAAAAAGGCTGCTGAATTCGATTCTGAATGTTGCCAAGCCTAATTTTATTTTATTTTTTTCAAGCGTGTTTTGCTCTTATAATGACTTGATTCAAGAAAATATCTCTATATTTCTCTACAGAAAATCCTTTATAGAATTAAAACTATGAAGATTTGCCTCAGAAAAAAAACACTAGTAAATAGCCACTGGTATTTCACTATATAGTGTAATAAACGTGTTGATCATTTTTGTCTAGTAACTGTGTTAAAAAACTAATTTGCATCATGCGGCGGAATTTTCTCAGCCATTTTTTTTTTCAAAAATCCTCTACAGTATTAAAACTATTAAAATTTACCCCAGAAATAATATATTAATGAATAGCCTAGTTATTTTACTATAAAAAATAATAAACTTGTCAAACATTATTGTTTAGTAACTGTGATAAAAAAAAGGATTTTTTATAAATAGATTTTTTCGAAAATCTTCTACAGATTTAAAACTATGAGGATTTATCCGAGAGAAAAATACTGATAAATAGCCTAGTTATATCACTATATAGAATAATAAACTTGTTAAACATTTTTGTCTAGTAACTGTGTTAAAAAAATAATTAGTGTCGCGTGGCGGAATTTTCTCTCCTCGAGCCACATCTCATACTTCCGGTACCCGGACGGACTTCCGGTTATCAAAATTGAGTTCAGCAATCCCAAAACCCTATGCCAAGATACCTCACACGACCAGTATCGAGTTCGAATAAGATAAGGCTCCATTTTGGCCGCAATCTTGAATTTTGGGCAAAGGAGCCAAAACCTGGCAACATTCAGAACCGAATTCAGCAGGCTTTTATACTTCGGAAAAGTCATGTTGCCAAAATGGTTCACAAAATGCCGTTGAACTTGAAAACTTTATTTAAACTACCAGTCTATTGTATGCGTCCGACGCAAGATGACTTGAAAGTTGAAGCGACTCGGTGAAGAGAGACCATTTAAAAGTTAAGTCTTACATGGTGAAATCTGACTCATTTAGCACATTATTTCATATTAAAGTGAGTTATCCATAAGTTTTATGTACATTTAATATTCATAACAGTCATAACATAATATACATACTTAAGGGTACATCGTGCGTTCACTAGCGCCCCCAATGAAAAAAAAATCATTACAACGGAATAACTATACTTATTTTATTAAATTCTGAAAAATATTAGTTATACTTAAATAATTTTTGTATGCGTTTTTTCCTGGTTTAAATGTTCGTGCATGTAGTTAATATCTGGATTAACGCCTAAAGACTAAGAATTAACGCATACAAAAATAGTTTTTTACAAATCCTCGCTGACGGCACGAGGGTAGTTCGCATATTTTTCAGAATTTTATTAAACTTAGATAATCTAAGACTTAATTATAATATTTTTTTTCTTGATTGGCGGCGCTAGTGTAGGCTCGGTGCGCTCTTAAGTAAGTATAGATTTTTTCTTTTTATAAAAGAAAATGGTGGCTATAGGAAATGTACAAGAAATTGTCTTGTCTACCAACTAATCTCCACCGGCTTATATTTAACAAATGGGTTTATAGTTTAGCTAGCGTCAAACAGATCCCGGCATATTCCAGATGGGATTTGTTTCACGTTCCGGAAGAAATTTTTAAATACCTATTTTAGATTTACAGAACCGAGTTATTCCTGCCATTTTTGGGTCAAGCAGGTTTAGCCAGGATTGGATTGATTTAAATAAATTATTGAAATAAAAATGAAAAGCTGTGGATGTAATATAATTTTGATAAATATTTATGTGAAATCCTCCGACTAAAAGTGATGTAGGTAAGTAGTATAGGTAATTTAAGTATTTACATAATTTATCCACCGATTCATAATTATTACAAACGCAAGAAAAATTCGGGGCAGACCCGATGTCTGCCCCGAAATTAAGTCATATTTTGTAAAAACTAATTTCAAACGTGGTTTAAAAAAAATATCTACTTATAATGTTTTTACATCCGGCGTGGGTCTTTTTATAATTAATTCAGAAATCTACCCAATCAAGATAATAAAAAATGGCTTTTCCAATATCAAACACATTCAGTGGGCGGTTCGGATTAAAATTCAAATTATTTTTCTGCCAATCAACATTTCCAACAAGCAGAAGTTATCTTTACCCATTCACACAATAAGTAAACATCAAAGTTTATTTACACATTCACTCATCTTCGTATATATACATAAAAATTGCCAATGATCCTTACTTAATATTATAAATGCGAAAGTCCGTTTGTTTGTTTGTTTATTTGTTTGCTTGTTTGTTACGCCTTCACATCTTAACCACTCTACCGATCATCATAAAATTTTGCATACACGTTGCCAGGCGTACAGACATAGGGTAGGTACCGTTTATCCCGAAAAAATTTTTCGTTTCCGAGGGATAGCAAAAAATCTTTTTATATTCCAATCTGTTAATGAATTGAAGTTTAATCCACGCGCGATGAGAGTGGGATGGAACCTTGTCAAAATAAATTAAAATTTACTTATAGTTACCTAATTTTAATTTAATCACTATATTAAGTAATACAACTATTATTGTCTTAGCTGAAGTTATTGCAGCAAACGTTCTCTCGCTTTGGATGCATGACACTATTATGTTTTTGAATCCTTGTGGCTGACCGGCGAACAAGTGCTTTTTAGTTTGACAAGGTTCCTTCCCATTCTCGTTGCGCGTGAATTGTACCTTGTTAGGTACTTTATGTAATAAAAAAGTTAGAGAAAACATAAAAAGCATAGCTTTTACATGATTGCTTTCAGTATTGACAAATTAGACGATTGTGGAATACAATTCATCAACTGAGCCCGCGGGTCCAGTGGTAGTATTAATTTCTACATTTTCTTATTTTGCTAATAAGAAAATGTAGAAATTAATACTGCCACTCGTTCAAATTGTGAGATGAAAAAACTAATCATTCAAAATAATAATTATTAATTATCAACAAAGATCTTACAAAGATCAATGGAATGATTTTTAATAATTTTTTGGAGTGTAGAGGTTAACTTTCCTACCTTATGTTGAAAACTAGCACTAACTTCTTTACTATTATCAATCTATGACAATTACTGAACAATAAAATTTTACAGTTACGACACAATCAAAAAATTCACAGATTTTACAGTCCCCGCAAGAATCGGAGCATTGAAAATGAACACAAAAGTTTACGAAAAACCCAAAATCAAATCAAATGCAAAGTCCTATTATATTTTCAATGTTACCTAGAGTACCGAGTGTCACAATCGTAAAAATAAAATATAATAATAATAAAATAAAATATAATAAAGCGCCCGCTGACTGCCGCGACGCAGCCGAAATAATATTAACCAATTTTCAAAATTCCAACGGATGCAATTCTCGTCTGCTTCTGCATCTTTTAACACTATTACCATGACGATCGGTCAATAATCATAGAAGCTACTCACTTTTTATGTACGGAAACAGCCATTTTTCTACAATTCCAAATCTAAAGGGACCACCTACAGGTCACAATTATTTACCGATTTTCAAAATTATTTCGCCTTTTGGTAGCTAAACTACTACACTAGGACCTTTTTTTTCATTTTTTCTTAAGTCAGTTTTTTTTCCGAAATATTTACCATTTAGTAAACAAACACCCCCCAAAAAACCCGGAATTTTTGGAATTTTGCAAAATATCAAAAAAAATACCAGTAGATTTTCAAAATTCAAACGTTATCACGTGTCTCGATAAATTCCTCAACTTTTGGTACTATTTTCATCTCGATCCTCTCAAAATCCTCGGAGATATGGTCAAAAATACGTCTCAGGCGATTTGCATCTGATAACCATTTTCAATGGTAAAAACAAATATACATCACCTGTTTTGACAAAGAAGAGGTAACGTAAATTTTACCAACAACTGCGATTCTTTGACACATCGAAAATTTAGGTTGTGCGATCCAATGAACAGTGATGAGGATTACACCGATGCTACTTGACTTGAGGGGGTGGCGTGGTCTTATTCACAGGCTGCGGTTTCGACGCGCACACAGTTAAAAGCACAAGGTTCACAAAAATCACAAAAGTTCACAAAAATTGGTAAACCGAATGACGAGTATCATCTGACTATCGCAGTTTATTTGGGTCATTAGTATTTTTGAATCGTCATTTTTGACTGATGTTCATTTGCTTCTGTTATTTAACTTTTCTGACCTTATTTCTGGAAATAAACTACCTAGTTAGATTAAATTATCAAACATAAAGATTACTTTATATGTAAACATCGCATTTTTTTTTCATTTTTAGGCAAATTGTATTTCCCATTATATTGTAATCGAAATAAGGTTGTTTCGTTACGTAGCTCCAACTATCAATATTGTCATCAAACAAACAACTAAATCGAGCTGCAACAATATAATAGCTTACTCCAAGGGATCTGAAACCGAACATCGGGAGTCATTGGAACTTTCCAATAATTGGAAGCAGCTTAATAAAGAACTGCGAATCCACAGAGGGTTGAAGAAAACATTGCATAAATTCTAAGTTTAATATCCCTAGGTTTTTTTGTTGGGACGGGAAGGCTCTAGTTTAGTAAAGTAACCTGTAATCGAAAAGGTGACTACAAAATGCTGCAGAAAAATAATAATTGGTTTCTATATTATGTATCTACCCATAACAGTACATCCAATGGTAGAATCGAAACGAGAACAAAATGTTAAGTCCTTCGCTATGAAATCACTCTGTAGTGTTATTTTTAACTGGCGGCCGCCCGCGGTTTCACCCGCGTGGTTCCCGTTCCCGTGGAAATATCGGGATAAAAAGTATTGTGTGTTTTAAACTAATCTATCTTCTATCTGTGTGCTAAATTTCAAGCAAATCCGTTCAGTAGTTTTTGCGTGATTGAGGAACAAACATCGAAACATCCAAACCCAACAATATTCACATCCTTACTAATATAATATTATAAATGCGAAAGTCCGTTTGTTTGTTTGTTTGTTTGTTTGTTACGCCTTCACGTCTTAACTACTGAACCGATCATCATGAAATTTTGTATACACGTTCTCAGGGATACCGAGAAGGACATAGGGTATAAGCATATAAGAATACTTTTCATCCCGAAAAACAATATTGTTCCCGAGGGATAGCAACAAAACTTTCCACGCAGACGAAGTCGCGGGCGGCCGCAAGTTTATAATATTAGTAGGATACCAAATCGCTGGTTTCAAACTCGATCCGGTTTTGTAGATTTTTCTTTTTCAATGCACAAAGGTACCGAAGCAGTGGACAACAAAATCAGCATTAGCATCGCATGAGTCGTGTTTGTTGTTAAACCATCACGGTCCTAATCCTAAAAGGATTATTTCTTACCTCTACTACCGTTGCTAAAAATAAAGTCAATGAACTAAAACATTCTCATCATCATGACCCATTTTAATGTACTATCTGCTGGAGCATCCTCCCTTATGGGTGAATAAGTAGGATGGACCATAATCCACCATGCGGGCGCAAAGTGGATTGGTGGGGGATGAAATTATTAAAAGATTCTATTCCTAATTGAGTTCCAAAGGTCCTAAATAAGATATAGCTTAGTAACGAAACACACAGGAGTCAGGACCCAATACTCATGCTAGTTTTACAATTTCAACCCTCAAAATACTGCGCGAATCGGTATCTCAAAGTGTAAATCAGAGATACAGAAATTATCGTTCAAACAATTATATTACTTTTTGGATAGGTATCTTTATGAATACTACCTATAGTATGTAGTGAATTGCTTTAGACTCACCGCTTATGATATTCACCGATGAGATTCAGATAGGTCGGTTATGGAGTTGATTTATGTAAAACGAGCTGGTAACACGGGCTGATTTATTCAAGTTTGGTGACAACTCCACATGTGTTGACAAATGTAGGGACATAATAAAGGGTAGACATAGATTAATCACTCTTTGTACAAACAAATTTTATTTAAAAGCTTTTTGATTTTATACCCATAAATATATACTTTAAATAGTTGGACGCAAAGTCAGGGGCTTGTCTTTATACTTTAAACCGAAAGGGATTTTTGTTGTAAACTTGAGTGCTTGTGCTTTTTCTAATAAAATATAAATGTTAAATAGCAACTATTAACCCTGTTTCCACATTCGCCAACTTCCTTTTTCGCCAATTCCTGATGAAACGGTTAAAATAATTTAGTTAGAAGTAAGTTAGTCAGTTCCTCAGTGATGAGGATTCCGGGAGTAGTGCGCTTCCACCTTCGGTGAGTGACGATAAGTCACTTAATATTAGGTAAGGTGAAGGCATTATCATTTTGTGCATAAAAAATAAAAATAAAAAAATCATGGTTTTATAATTAGAAGTTTATAATTTCAGTATCAAAAACTGTTAGAATCATTCTTCTATAAAAAATATCCCGTTTGGAAAACAACGTAAAGTAATCAGTTTGTATCAGAGAAGTAAATCGAGTACCTTTGTAAAACTTTCCAAACAATTTCTGAACGCTTTTAGTTTACGTTTGCATGAATTAAAAAACAACGAACGAAGTTTTCATTTCAATAGGTACAAGTTGGAAATGGGTCAATAAATTAACAGACACAAGATTTGTTTACACTCACTGCTTTTTCCACAAATGGTAATCTATTTCGGTGAATATTACAGAATACCTAGGACACACTGAAAGTTTTGCACTTCTGGCAACACACAAATATTTAAATATAGAATGTTATGTTTTTTTAAACTTTAACAACATATCCAAATTAAAACTAGGTAGGTGACTGAAGTCGACTGCATTCCAGAGTGTGAAAGAAAAGATGTAAAATTGATAGAGATTTATTTATTTATTTATTTTATTTAATCTTTATTGCTTATATCTAAAAAAAAAATACAGCAAATGGCGGACTTAATGCTAAAAAGGCATTCTCTCCCAGTCAACCAGAGAGGATGTGACAGTGAAAAATGTGCAGGCAATAAAGCGGTTATAAAAGTAATAATATTCAAATTATACATAGATACTATAACATAACAGAGATTAAATATATTGTGATATAAATATATATATATATACATACATACATTTGAAATACAAATATTTATTTAAGTGAGTAGGTAATAGAGGAGGTCAGCTTCCAAGGGAGCTAGCGTAGAGAACCAAGATAATGTTCTCGAACCAGTCTCTTAAAAGTGAACTTGCTGGGTGCTTTTCGTATGTGCGTGGGTAGGGCGTTCCAGAGTCGTATAGCCGTAAGGGTGAAAGAGTGGGAAACGAAGCCAGAAGAATGAGCAGGAGTTTTCAAGAGAAGGTTGTCACTAGACCGAAGATCACGTTCATGAGACGAACCCAGAAACTGAAATCTTGATTTCAGGTATTCTGGGGTAAGTGGACCGAACAAAATGTTGAAGAGTGCACAGACTACTCTCAGGTTCCTACGCTCACGAATAGGAAGCCATTTGAGCTGCTGGCGGAAATGTGAGATATGGTCGTATTTACGTAAGCCATATATGAAGCGAATACAATTGTTGAGAAGTCGATCCAACTTATCTAGGAGATTTTCATTTAGATCAGTGCTGCAGACATCAGCGTAATCTATAATGGGTAAGACCAGAGCCTGTATCAGTGCAATCTTGGTGCTGGGCGGGAGAAAGTATTTAAACCTGTAGAGTGCCCTAAGCGCATTGGTTACTCTTTGGAATACGTTGTCAGTGTGTTGTTTCCAGGAGAGAGTATTGTCAACGGTCAAACCCAAGTCTCTTACATGTTGTGAGTAAGCTATTAAATCACCGTTATATACTAGTGGAGTAATGTTACCGGGGCTTAAACGAGATATTTGACGCGAACTACCGACAATGATGGCTTGGCATTTTCCCGCATTAACTGAGATGCCAAACTTGGACGACCAATCTGAAATACGATCCAGATCACTGTTAAGTAATGCGATCGCATCATTCAAATTATGTACGTCATTTTGGACATACAGTTGTAGGTCGTCTGCATACAGATGGTAAGAAGAGGTTAGGTTTGCAGTTAGAGAATTAATAAATAATGAGAAGAGGAGAGGAGAAAGTATACCGCCTTGCGGAACACCAGCTGCCAAGTTGCACCAGTCAGACATTGCCTGATCAATGCGTACGGCTTGCTGGCGACCGCGAAGATAGGAAGAAAACCACAACTGCACTGAAGGAGAAAAGCCTAAACGGGAGAGCATGGCTAAGAGGATATCATGGTCAACTGCATTAAACGCGTTAGAAAAATCAATGAGGACTAATACAGTTAGTCGCGACTCCTCAAATCCATCCCGAACATCTTCGGTTACTTTAGTAAGAGCTGTGGTTGTGCTATGCCCCGGTCTAAAACCTGATTGAAAACTTTTAAGGAGTTTGTTGGAGAGAACGAAGGAAGATAACTGACGTACGAGATTATCTGACGTACGAGTATAAACAGCATCAAAATCTTTGAAACGTACTTATAAAGTAACATCTTAACTGAATCACTGATGAATCAGTCATCATCGCACAGCTCAAACTACTAGACGGATCGGGATGAAACTTGGCTTTAAGGAAATTATTTATGACTAAGGCTGATGCCTTGTTTTAGTTTGAGCTCGTTCCTTATCAGATGATAAGAAAGGAGACTCATCAATATGAAGCTATTATTCTGTTACGTAAACATCGTCCTAACTGATAGAAAGCTCTCTTTACGGTTTTGTGGGTCCATTGTCTCTAAGATGATACATGCTATTATCCTGCTAAGGTAATAGAGGAGCTAGAGTTTAATCTTAGTTTTGATTTAAGCCTGGCTTTAATCGAAGTTACCAAGCCGGACTGAATTTCCAGCATGAAAAACTAGACTTCGAATAACGCTAGACACTTCAAACCATTCAATGAACAGCCCAAGGTGTGGTTGAATCAAAGATTAATTATAACTTTATCTATTTCGATGCGGGCAACCAAAATTCTACATTAATCAATTGCGACACGGTGTGTAGTTCCGATTTAATCAAGAAATATAATAGTCTATTTGAGGAGCTCCTTTTAATTAATTAAGTCCTAAGTAGATCGTTTATATTTGTACGGTATTGAAATGTATAGCTTACGACTTGTCTAATAAACTCCAACTACCTTAATTCATTCATTACCTACATGACGTAATGATAAACAAAGTGGGTATATTATTATACTCAATATAATTTATTTAATAAATTAAGTGACGGCATTATACTAAATATCCTACTAATATTATAAATGTGAAAGTTTGTGGGTTTGGATGTTTGTTCCTCAATCACGCAAAAACTACTGAACGGATTTGGTTGAAATTTGACACACAGATAGAAGATAGCCTAGATTAAAACATAGAATACTTTTTATCCCGATATTCTTACGGGAACGGGAACCACGCAGGTGAAACCGCGGGCGGCCGCTAGTAATTTATATTATGTGACGTTAGCACCACTCAGGTAAGGAAAGTTAGATGAGAAATAATGAAAACTTTGGAAGACATCGATCTTTAAGAAAGTGACCTCATTATTATAGATTTTACTAAACTAGACTAATTAATCGTTAGTAAAACTTTAATCAATACCTGAGATATGAGGTCAAGATCGGATCGTTGCTCACCTCATCAACTTTTAACTAAAAATAGAAAAGTTGTCACGGTACACAGAGAACATAGTGAGCTTGAAAATGATTTTTTAAAATTAAAATAAGTCAGTTACAAAAGTTAGCACGTTTTTCCTAAGCTTTTAGTTATTGAAGCTTTCATCTTCAGTAGATTATTATGGTGTTAGAGTTAGAGCTTAAGACAGCGTTTCTCATACTCTTAGCCGTTACACTATTCTTACATTCTCTCATAATAGCTGAGCCATACGAGCTGCACGAAGTTCCAGTATACTGGAACTAGTGACGTAACATCCTCTATTCTATGCCTTCTAATGAATATTGAGCTATTGAAGGGAAGTTCGTATGCAAAGTTCTAGCAGTACAAGTGCTCTTAGAATCTAATTATAACAAAGATTGGACGAGCATGAGAGGTTTCTATTTTAAGAATATTTTTTAAAAACTTGGGGTTGAGTTTGAGTTGAGTTCGGGTTGAGCGCGGGGAGTATGCAGTTGCATCGACAAAATATAAAAGAGCTTATTAATGTGTCATAAGACTCAAAATTGTAAGTGATGTATTTTAAGGAGTGGGCTGCGTTTGAGTTGAGTTTGGGTTGAGATTGGGTCGTGCGTTATCGTCTGAACGCAGCCTAAGTGCCTTCTTTAATCGAAATAATGACTGCGTCTCGCGCTGCTATAAGGTTATTTTGAGAATGGTCAAAGTGGTCAAACTTTTCCCAAATGATCTCGTTTGTGTGTTCTTGTTGTGGCGTTGTTCAGTTAAAGCTAGGCTTCATCTAATATTGAAGTACCACAGCCTTACCACAATAGTAGTTTATGAAACTGTGGCGCATAATGAGGGGTATTATATTTCGGGGTCTCAACCGAAGACGATTTATTTATTACAAGCAGCAGTACATGAGATGGTGCTATCTTCCTCACACTTTTAGATCTGTAATATCTTTAAAAGACAAAACTTGATTTCCTGTCGCTCCCTCCCCGCCCGGTTGGCCCCCCGGCGCGCGCGGCGCCGCCATTTTGACTTCATTACGTGTTTTTGTGTTATCGGAATCACACTTTATTCGCAAGTTTTTCGAAAATAGTTGAAATTAGTGATAAAAGTTATCAAAAATGGGAAAACGAAAGCGTTCCAAGTCAAAGGAAAGTGATTACCAAAGTGTTTTAAGAAAAATAAGGAAACTAGAAACAAAATTACAAAAATGTCGGCGTTCATCTTCGCCGGTGTCCGATAGTGACAATTCACATTATGTGCCATACTACAATACACAGGAATATGAGGATTTATCAGGTAAAGTATCCTACTTACCAGTTTAACAAATCATAATTATTTAGTTTAAGGTTTATTCCTTTCTGTACTGTGAAATATCGTTGAGGTAATGTTAAATTACCCTCGGAACTGTTTTTTCTTTGAGACAATTTTTGTACGAAATTTTTCCATCATAATACTTTGTTTGCTCCAATAAACGGTTATAGAATGTATTTAAGCTACTGTTAAAGGCAACGAGGTAATATGTATGTACAAACAGTGTTGAAGTTATTTCAAATAACTATATAGTATTGAGGTTATGTTCCTACTCCACGTAAACCGTGTTGTGACCAATTAGTACTCCATGTAAATCGTGTTGAGGATATAATACTCCACTTTAAGAGTGTTGAGGGCTTTTTTACTCCACGTAAATCGTGTCGAGGATATGTATACTCCACTTTAACAGTGTTGAGGCTTTTCTACTCCACGTTCAACGTGTCGAGGAAATACTCCACTTTAACAGTGTCGAGGCCAGTACCTCACGATACTTATGATGACCATTAACACTATTACAACATATAAATATGCCCTAGTGGTATTCTATGTTTAATGTATCTTTGCAGATGAACATTTATCTGATGATATTACTTATGAAGGCCAACCCGAGTCAGCAGAGCCAGTTGCTGAGCCGTCAACACTACCTGCAGAGCCGGACGCTGCTACATCCACATCGCTGGTAGCACCTGCACCGCCTTTGCCACCTGTTTTGTCGAACGACAATGGAGACGACAATCAGAAAAAACTTGCTGAAGATAATGTAGCTTTATTGGACCCAGATCTTTTACAATTACTTGGCGAAGACCCTACGAACCAAAAAGCCTATGGAGAGAGCCTTCATAAGGATATAGCTTCGAGGTGGACACATATTTTAGCCAACGGCTTATCTAAGGACATCCAGATGGAACTCATAAAATCGTACTTAATTCCGGAAAATTGCCCGACGATGAAAGCACCCAAACTTAATTTAGAGATAAAAGCTGCCCTTTTGGAGACAAATGTCAAGAAAGATTTATATAGCCAAAGCAAACAAAATCAACTTGCAAGTAGTCTTGCTGCGATAGGACGAGCCTTGAATTGGGCACTGTCAACAAAAAATATTGTACCTCCAGATATAATTAAATCTTTAAGCGATGCTGGCAGACTAATATGTGACAACCATCACAAGGAGTCTCAGTCACGACGTTATGCAGCTCTGAGCACCTTAGACAGAAACATTAGAGATACTGTCAAGAATACAAATATAGATGAGAATCTCTTTGGGTCCGCCTTATCTGATCATATCAAGTCATCGAAAGCAATAACCAGGACTGGTTCAGAAATTAAACAAAAGGCACAACGTCCTGCATATAGGTTCCCAGCAGCATCGCAAACCCGGGGAGCTTTAAACTCGAGGGGGGCGCCGCGCGTAGCGTCTACGGTGGAGCCGCGGTCGACCCCTGCACCTCGCCGGCCACCGAGAGACCGCCGTCAGGAGGCGCCGCGGGGCCGTCGCCCCACGAACCACGCACGGCATCAGACGAGGAGGCGATAGAAGACGAACAGGTACCAGTCGCTGGGCGATTATCTTATTTTTATGGACAATGGTGTGAACTCACAAATGATCGAACTATTCTGGATTGGGTACAAGGGTATAAAATCCCCTTTAAGGATGAACCAGTTCAAACAACTGAACCCCAAAATAATGCGTGCAACACAAATTCTCAAATAAAAATTATTGATGATTGTATTTCAGAACTGATACATTACGAGTTCATATCAACTTGTACATTTTGTGAAGGACAATTTGTCTCACCTATTTTTACAGTGCCTAAACCGAACGGAACCCATAGATTCATATTAAATTTAAAAGAACTTAATAAATTTGTAAAAGTACAACATTTTAAAATGGAGGATTATCGCACTGCGCTTAAATTATTAAATCATAACTACTTTATGGCAACATTAGATATTCAGGATGCATATTTTTTAATTTCTATAAATGAGAGTGATCGTAAAAAGTTGCGGTTCCGGTGGAGGTCTCAGTTATACGAATTCAATGTGCTCCCGTTCGGACTTTGCACTGCACCATTTGTTTTCACAAAATTACTTAAACCCGTTCTAGAATACTTGCGTGAATCAGGTTTATTGTCTGTTAACTACCTAGACGATTTTCTATGTATCGGTAGTTCATACGATGAGTGTTTAGTTAATGTTAACACTACCTGTAAGGTTTTAGAATCATTAGGATTCATCATAAACACTAAGAAAAGTGTTGTGATACCGAGCAAGGTTTGTAAATTTTTGGGGTTTATTTTTAATACAGAAAATATGATTATGTCATTACCAGACGAAAAGAAAGAAAAAATACAGAATCAAACCATAGAGCTTATGACCAAAAATAAATGTACAATAAGGTTCTTTGCTGAATTCATAGGCCTTTTGACCTCCGCATGTCCAGCTGTTAGTTATGGGTGGATTTACACCAAACTGTTTGAAAGGGAGAAGTTTTTAGCCTTAAATTATTCAGATAATTATAATAAACAAATGATAGTTGGAAATCATCTTAAACAAGATTTTTTATGGTGGCGAGATAATATATTAACATCATTCTCCCCAATCCATAAAAATTATTATTATTCACTGGAAATTTTTAGTGATGCGTCAATGACTGGCTGGGGTGCAACATGCGGTGGTCAAAATGCAAATGGTAATTGGACAGAGCAAGAACAAGTCCTTCACATAAACACACTTGAGTTAACGGCTGCGTTTTATGGTTTAAAAATTTTTTCTAGGGACTTACGAAATTGTTATATTTTATTACGTATCGATAACACCACTGCCATATCTTATATAAACCGGATGGGCGGTGTTCAACATCCACATTTAAATGAACTTGCACGAAAGATCTGGCAGTGGTGTGAGGTCAGAAATATCAATGTTTTTGCATCCTACGTCAAGTCTGCTGATAACATAATCGCAGATCGAGAGTCTCGGCGAATTAATATAGATACTGAGTGGGAAATTTCAGATTATGTGTTTTCTCAAATTACTAAATCAATAGGAATACCCGAATTTGATCTTTTCGCTAGCGCTCAAAACTATAAATGCCGTAGATATGCATCATGGAAACTTGATCCGTATTCTGAAGTTGTCGATGCGTTTACTTTTTGTTGGAAAAATTATTTCTTTTATGCATTTCCTCCATTCTGTCTTATTACCAAAGTCCTAGAGAAAATAATATCTGACCAAGCGACAGGTATTGTCGTGGTACCTTACTGGCCATCTCAGCCTTGGTACCCGTTGTGGTCCAGGCTTGTCATATCAGAAAAGCTTTTCTTTGGCCCTGACGAATCTTTGTTGTCTTCTCCTTTCAGAGTCAGCCATCCACTTCACGCGAGCCTTATCCTGGTGGCAGCCAAATTATCAGGGAAGCGATGATGAGACGTGGTGTACCAAAAACGGCCTTAAACATAATGATGGCCTCGCTTGCCCCAAAAACGTTAAATCAATACAATAGTGCTATAAAATCTTGGTGGATCTATTGCAAAGACAATAATTTCGATATTTATGAGGCTAACAATTCTAAAATTTTGTCATTTCTTACAAAAAAATTTGAGGAAGGCTCTAGCTATAGTAGTTTGAACACACATAGGTCTGCACTCTCGATCATTCTAGGTACTACTATTGCTGTAAATGATTGCATTAATCGTTTCCTTAAAGGTATTTACAGATTAGCTCCACCTCATCCAAAATACAATTCAACTTGGGACACAAATATTGTGTTGAACCATCTTTCTAAATTGTATCCTTATGATAATATTCCATTAGTCGATTTGTCACATAAGACTTGTACTCTATTGGCCATAGCTTCTGCTCAAAGAATGCAGACTATTAGTTTAATTAAACTAAATAACATATCCAAACAAGATGATTCGATTACTATTAAAATTACTGATTTGATAAAAACATCGAGGCCCGGATCTTGCCAACCACTTATAAGATTGCCGTATATTCGTGAGAATCCCAGTATTTGCCCAGCATTGGCTGTTGAAACTTATATAAACAAAACAAAAAACTTACAATGCGACCTCCCTGAAAGACACCTTTTTATTGGATTGAAAAAACCGCACAAAAGCGTGGGTTCTCAAACATTAGCGCACTGGGTAAAAAAGACATTGCACGACAGTGGTGTAGATACTTCTGTGTTTGGAGCTCACAGCACTCGATCGGCATCTACATCTGCCGCTCACAGATCTGGAGTGAATCTAGAAGTGGTTCGCAAGGCCGCGGGCTGGTCTGATTCTTCAAATGTGTTTCTCAAATATTATCGTAGAGACATTGTGGATACAAATAATAATGATTTTGTTAATGCCATCTTCGGTAAAGGTTAATTGCATTTATTTTATTAACATGTTAAGAGTACGATAAATGTAATATTATCCTTAAATGATTATTCTTACAATATTGTTGTGAAATTAAATATAGAATATTTAATTCCGTTATTAAAATTTTTTATTTCTTTGAATATTACAATAATGCTCTAAACATCTGCTTGTAATAAATAAATCGTCTTCGGTTGAGACCCCGAAATATAATTAAGAATCAAACGAACTTACCTTGTGAAGTTTGATTCCAATTATGTGAGGGTCTCAACCGAAGACGATTAGTCGTCCCATCCCCCCCACCCACAGGTCAAACATAAAAAATTATAATAACAAATAACACAAAAAAATACTCTAAATAATGAAGTCAAAATGGCGGCGCCGCGCGCGCCGGGGGGCCAACCGGGCGGGGAGGGAGCGACAGGAAATCAAGTTTTGTCTTTTAAAGATATTACAGATCTAAAAGTGTGAGGAAGATAGCACCATCTCATGTACTGCTGCTTGTAATAAATAAATCGTCTTCGGTTGAGACCCTCACATAATTGGAATCAAACTTCACAAGGTAAGTTCGTTTGATTCTTAATTAAAACATGAGTGTGTTTTTAAAAACCGAGCCGTGGGCGAGGCTTTTAATAGTATCACACGAGTGTTTTAATACCTAGTTATGTGCAGTTTCATGTCTACTTTTTTCATTCAACACTACTTTATCTACTCTCATACAATTTGTGATTGAACCGATTGAACTACAAAACTTCTACAAAATAAAATATCAATGATAAAAAGAGTAAGTTTGTAGTTTATCGGTAGGTCGGCACTACTTACCTATGTTAAGTAAGACGTTTTTCCGTCGCCTGCATCTAAAATATCGGGTAGAGTCAAATTTTCAATCACTACTATGATATTTTTAAACAAAAGTAAAAACTAAAAATGGCGCGTTATCAATTAGAAAAATAAATAATGAGATGAGTGTATTCGAAGACTAATCGCTACGATAAGTCATCGATCACCATAGAGTACATTTTAATCATGGAAAGTATGTGGAAATCGTAGCGAAAATTTTTCTTTGTCTATGGTGGAAATATAGTTGTTTTTTTAATATCACGGCACTGCCTTCCATAGAGGAAATAATCACTACGTGCTGCCTTCTTCTTGGATTTGCCCATGACAATTACTTTATAACATTGCTTCGTATAGCGAATGTATGTTATAAAATAACTATTTAATTTTTTTTTCGGTATTGCGTGTATGTATAAAGTACGTCAATATAAATTCGATTTGAAATTCATAATTCGAATTTTACGATATGAGAGTAGATAAAAGATTTTAAAACACTGTTCAACAAGTGTTTAACTTAAACACTGTTTTAATGTTATGCTGACACTCTCTCACTTTTTACACGACTGCCCAAAGCAAAAAGAGTGTTATGTGTTCAGGGTTCATGTATGTTTGTGGGTATGTGAGTTTCTTTATTCCACCATAACTTCTAAATGCCTGAACTGATTTGGATAAATGGAGTATCGTTAGAATCCTTACAACATCCCGAGTGACACTGGCTATATTTTTTTTAGAAAAAATCAATATGGCGACTGTACGACGCCATTTTCAAATGTGAATAAAAAAAAAATTTCTTCTATTATTACAATATGGGCATTAAATGAAAGGCCTTGATGAGCACATTCCAAAACTATATAATATGTCACTAAAATGTGTGAAATACAAATAAATAAATTAATAAAAAAATATTAAAAACACGACTGCCCTGCCAAAACGAACTAAAAAGTTAAACAACAAGTGTCATTGCAGTCGGGGGACCTCTTTGATCAAAAATTGTTCCATGATAAGGTCCCCCGACTGCAATGACACTTGTTGTTTAACTTTTTAGTTCGTTTTGGCAGGGCAGTCGTGTTTTTAATATTTTTTTAATTTATTTATTTTTTGACAATATTGATTGAAAGAAACGCACTGGTCTAAATTAAACAGTGTTTTAAAATCTTTTGTGATAAGGCCGCCAGTGTATGAATTAAAATATTGACTAGAAACTCACTTCACATGTTATTAATTTACCATTTAGATTTGTCATTTAATAGACTCCTGTAATAAATACCAAGAATTTTCAAATTGTAGTTACATTCTGATAACAATACTCTTAAAAAAAGTTACGACAGAATTTAACAATTCAAGTAAGATGCTGATTTAAATAACTGTGTTATGAATTTATGATAGTCTTGGCAGTTAAGAAGAATTCTCTTTAGCCTCAGGAAAAATTTGGAATCACCGCAAAACAATTTGAACAATTCGCGAATATTTCAGATTTAGTAATGCAAAGTAAACGTTGAGAAGAACGTGGAGATAAAAAAGGGCAATTGTATAAAATACTTTCTATATAAATGAAAAATTTGAATTTGTGGACACCATTTGGATTGCTAATTGAATAATGGCGGAAATGTAAAAAATAAAAAATAAACATACGGAGCAATGTGAAGCAGAGTTAAAGTAAACACGTAATATTCTTTGACCGCACGAGCTTTTTCACGCAGCTTTATATATTCGACGTCAGAAAAATCACACCTCTTCGAAAATAAGTTTAGACTTCGGCCACCTGCTATTGCTTCCTAAAGTTTTATTGTGTAAATGTTGATATCTATTGAAATTACATTTAATGAGCTTTCGATTAACAATTTCTTTATTTAATTAACATAATAACAGTTACCATAATTGAACGCTTAAAGCATTATTGCTTGCGCCGCCATAAAAGGGAAATAAAAGTCAATTCAGGAAATGCGGGTAAATTCGCTATCGAGATGACGGAGAAAACACACTTCAACAGTTCAATTAAAAAAAGAATAGCCAAGATGGATACTATTGCCCATGAAGTTGCTCAAATATTGCAAAAAATTAAGCAATGTATAATGTTGCTGGGAATCTGAATCTCAGTAATTGATTCCGTTCGACGAGTACTCCAATGGTTTCTAGAGACTGTTGGCTATGTCCGAAGGGGAAGAAGTATTTAACAACAGTTACCATAAAATTAGATAGGATTAAATTAACTTTGAAGAAATTTTTAAAAAGGAGCAATTTTTCTGACGGCGAGTGTATGTTCGACTTTGAAATCACAAACAAAAACATTAACTTATTAACTCAAATATCACGTTAAGTTTATTTTAATTGGCTTGACTAGGTTAATTGCTAGCGTATAAATCTATCCTACGTCTATAAAAACTAGAACAATAAAAAGACAGCTGTACGGAAATACACGAAGATCACTTTCAGGTTATACTCCTTTTTTTTTAACCGAATTCAAAAAGGAGGAGGTTCTTTTTTATTATTTATAAAATTATTCTTCTTAGTTCGATGGACTCTTTTTTCGTTGTTAATTATACTCGAACGAGTATAGTTTGTTAGTTACCGATACAAGCAGGAGACAAGATGTAGTATCTATCTATCTCGACAATCACCATTTCAATTTACAATAAAAAGCCGCAAGATCCCTGACGCTGAAAGTAGCAAATGTGCGCAACGCAGTTTGATCGGAATCCTCATAAATCGGTGCACTTCACTTCAGTTATTATTGGCAACTCTCGGCTGGAACATCGGCCTTCTGTAATAACACACGTTTCTTTCGCTACCACTCACTCACTTCTCTATACGCGAGTGTTTATAAATACGAGTCTTACTGTTCATGCGATTAGGTATTTCATAGTCTGACTAACAGAAATGATTGCGTAACAAATAATAACTATCTTGTAACTTACGTTAATCATATTACTACTAGTGGCTCCGTGAGCCGTAGACCTCGCGATAAAATAAAATAAAATGTCGCCATGAAGTTTTCAAAGCACACAATAGGTACGCCAGTATTCGCAGCTAGATGGTGCTTCTAATTTTGACCATTTTAAAAATGGGTGAATTGGAAAAAATTAGCTTGATCAAACAGTTATATATAATTATCGAACCTACTCACAGAATTTCACCAGAATCGGTTGAGAAATGCGACCTGTGGAGGAGATCAAACAGCTGGAAAGCTAGACTGTAATATGGTTTTTTACATATCTCCGTCATTTTAATTAATTACGAAAAACTGTCTCGACATAAAAATTATATATGTTTATCAAACCTGCTCACAAAATTTCATTGGGATCGGTTGAGAAATGTGACCTGTAGAGTAAAAGAGACAGCGCCGGAAATCCGGACTGAAATATGATTTTTTTACATATTATCTCCGCCATTTAAAAAAACATTGAAAAACTGGCTTGACAAAAAAAATCTATACTATTTTCAAACCTGCTTACAAAATTTCACGTGAATCTGTTGAGAAATGCGACCAGTAGAGGAAAACAGACAGCACTGGAAAGCCGGACTGAAATATATATTTTTATCATTTCTCCGTCATTTTGAAAATTTTCAAAAAACTGGCGTGACAAAAACATTCTGTATTAATTTCGAACCTGCTCACAAAATTTCACGAGAAGTGGTTGAGAAATGCGACCTGTAGAGGAGAACAGACCGCGCTGGAAAACCGGACTGAAATAGGTTTTTTTAACATATCTCCGCTATTTTGAAAAAAAAAAACAAAAAACTGGCTCGACAAAAAAATTCTATATAATTTTCGAACCTGCTCACAAAATTTCATGAGAATCGGTTGAGAAATGCGACCTGTAGGTGGGAAGAGACAGCCGGGCATACGAAAGAATTTTTGCCCAAGCTGAAGCAGAGACGCATCACTCGCACTTCGTGCTCGCTCGGTCAATAAATACCTATTCTTTTCATTATTTTTCTACGAATTTGTTGTTTTTTAAATGAACTTTTGGGACACATGGTAGCGGACGATTCTACTAATAACATAAGACCAACTTTATACTTGTTTGGTTCGTAAGTTTTGGACCACAGATAGCAAAAATGGCGTGCATATGCGCATTTTTACATGTTGTAGTTTTATTGATAATAAATATTTATTAAAAACAAAATAAAATCAACAAGTTATTGGTAATTTACAATTCGTGTCACAAAAGATGACAGAACAAACAAACTAAAACAAACTAACATACAATTTAAATAACAATCCTTTTGGCTTTTTCTCTTGCAGCATATCGATTAAGAAGTTCGAGAATTATTATACCGTTCACAGTCAAAGTAGGTACCAATACCAACACAAAATAACAACAAGTGGTTGATAATTGGAAACATCGAGAAGCGAAACGTTCGTAGCAAAGAGAAGTAATCACTCCGTTCGGCACAATCGGTCGGATTGGAAATGTTCTCGAGGTTTCTGAGCCACTGGAGCGAGGCGGCGAAATTAAATGATACCAACTGGTAGACCATGGCTTCATGACTGGAGGCATTTCGTGCGAAGCAAACACCACACCACGTTTGACGAGATTTGCGGATATTCCATTTTTAAATTGATTTGTCAATCAGAATAGGGAACATGCATAAGTTACTGATTTTGATAAATTTGAGATTGATCGCTGCGGACACGTATAAAAACATGATGGAACAGAAAAATCAATAAAAATAATATGAATTATTTTAGTATCACACAAGGGAAAATAACGATATTTTTTTTTCACTTTCGGATATAATGTACTTAACAGTCGGATAGAATGTTGAATAAGAAATAATATTTTGTAAGACACATATGTACTTAAACGCAATACTTAGGGAGATATTTAATAATTCTTGACTAACTCCATAAAAATGCGCCTGGAACGTAGCATAAGTGACGCCACAAATGTTGACCTTTTTGTATAGAGCGTTTTCGGCGGGTGCTGCTGCCTGCGTGCTAACTTCAAGTGACTATATCACGAGAAAAAAACGCAAGAAAAAAGTTTTAATAATACACAATGCTATTTTTATTAAGATAATTAATTATAGAAAAAAAAATCCGTCGAATCCCGTCTGAGCTGCTACTGGTGAGTCGATTTTTTCTAGTATTGTTTCTATAATATTAATTATTTTGATATAAAAATAGCATTATGAATGCCTAAAATCTAAAAAATTAAATAAATCAGAATTTCTATGAATAGGGTGTGTACGGATTCAGCGAAAGACTCGCGAGTATCAAACCTGTAAGTATCCAAAATAAAAATAAAATATATTATTAAAAAGCCACTTTATCATAAAACAGAGTTGATTTAAATCTATTTGCGTCCGCTCGTTGATCTTGTTGAATGTTACTTCTCATGTTGATATTTGTAGCATTTCTCGTAATAAAATGTATCCCTTCTGCCAAGCTATTACTAATTCATAGCACCAAGTCACCCAAAATCAAAATCCCAACCCTTTTTAGGCGTAACATAATATAGTTTCTTTAAGTTAGGTACATGAAGTCCCAATCCATGTGGTATTAGATGTTTTATAAAAAAGTTACCTAAAAACATTTTTGGAACATATAAAACAATGACTTCTCACAACGATGCAAAAATATGGTATGATGATAAAATAAAACCATACCTACAGCTAGGGAAAGCCCGGAAAATGAGACACAACAGATTTTCTATTGTTGTTCGGACGCCGGGGCGTCCACGTTGCATTATTGAATTTACAAAATATTCCGTTATTTTTATATTGGATTGGATCAAATGGCGACACTACTTCGATCGAATTCCAATTCTTAATATCGTAACGTAGTCGCGCGGTGGAGTGTGCGAGATTGCAGATTGAGTCGGCCATTCAAACAAACCGGCCGGTGGCGGCCGTTCGGCGGTCGCCCACCCCGGCTACACGCCGGTAATTTTATTATAGCTTTAAAGGTTTAGTCAGACAGCGAGCGGAGGGCTCAACGGGGCGACACGGCCAGCAAATTCTCTCTCATTGCGCGGTTTAAACGCTCACCACACAGCGTTTGTTCGCAATTCGCTCGCGATACCACACGCCATGTACGGTCACACGAAGGGCGAATTACGCCGGCTGTGGCAGCGCGATGTTGCTTGCATGTAAAGACGACGATTGTTTTCCCCATAGACATAGAAAAATTTTCGCTGCGCTCAAGAAGACCAACAAAGCGTGGAAAAGAGAAGTTAACATCATACGGACAGGTCTATGTAAAAAAGACACAAAGGATCAAGTGACATGTGAACATTTTTTACAGTAAGAGCCCCTAGCGTCCCGCCTAGCAAATGAGCAATCACAGTTTGTTTAAAATATTTGTTAATCTTAATTAGAATTTAAAATAAAGGTATCGTGAAGCCATGGTGTCTTGTGCTCTAAGTAATTGTGATGTGACAAAAAGAAATAATCCCAGTAATCACACTTTTCACAGGTACCTAAATAAGATATTGCCACACATTTCTCTAAAACCAAATTTCGCTACATTTATTCGTTTATCGACGAAGAAAACAGTATGGAACATATTTTATTAATTTCCTTTGCCAGAATATAGTCATATTTTATGCATCTAAGTCATATTTTACGTATGTCATATAAAATGTATGCATTCGTTTTCGGATCACCTGTTTATTGACATTGTTGTTCTTTGACATTCTATTTCTATGGTTTTCCCTGTTCATTTGCTTAACTTGCGCTGTGCTGTGTGTGGTGCGCTGTGTCTATTAATATAGAAAATGTCATATAACGACTGGATTGGAGTCAGGCGCAACGGCACTGGGCAGGGGCTCTACCGTGTAACTGTATTGATATGAAGTTTATGTTAATGTTCCAATGAAGAGTTCCTTTTTTAGGGTTCCGTACCTCAAAAGGAAAAAACGGAACCCTTATAAGATCACTTTGTTGTCCGTCTGTCTGTCTGTCTGTCCGTCTGTCAAGACCCTTTATCTCAGGAACGCGTGAAGGTATCGAGTTGAAATTTAAACCATATACTAAGGTCTACGGTCCCTTGAAGCTGTGAAAAAATCAAACTTCTAAGTTAACGTAAAAAAAAGATACTGCCGTTTATGCCGCAAAAAACGCATTTTCTCAAAGGAATCAAAATTCATAGGGTACTTCCCGTTGACCTAGAACTATGAAATTTGGCAAGTAATATCGGCTTATGCTACACTTACAGGGAAAAATCTGAAAACTGTATATTTGTAATTAAATCATAAAAAAAATTGTCATTAAAGTACGTAATCAATCATCGAGATTAAACAATGGCATGCCATGGCGCTAATCATAATCACAAATATTTATTTATCTTTTTGATAATCGCGCCACTAATTATTTTTAAAATATCAATATTCATTATTATTAATTAATCAGATCCTTTCGAAAATTGTTATAGTTAAATACTTTTAAAACTAATTAAAAAGGAATAAATTTGGCTCCAAATATTTCCGCAACATGGCGCAAAGAGGGAAATAGTAAAATAACATGGCGGTGGTAGTGTCACGTCGCGTGACAAGGGGTCAAATAGTGAAACAAGCTCGGAGTGCATTCCAGTACCCTTAGCACGAACAGCTATCGAGAAATCTTGCGCGCGTAAAAATTATTATGCGTTTATTTTATTTATTTATACCTTTTTATTTAAATGAAGAGAATCAGTTCAATCACCGAAATCTAGATGGCGCTGACCTTTAGCTCGTTTTTCTTCATCGCGTTTTAATACGTCAAATTGAAATTGTAGATTATACAACAAGTGAATAAAAAGGGAATTTAGTTCGAACTTCGAGGGACTATGTTGGATCCCAAGAGTAGCGAAGGATTCTAGAGTATTTACATATAATTTTGATTTACATGTTCCAGATGCAACACTGGAAACTATTACAAAAAAAATGAAAAATCACAAGAAATACCCAATTAAACATTAAATGAAAAAATAAGATGACTAAAAGAAAACTGTAGATTTTTTAAATATTATCAAAGATAAAAAAAATCTAATTTGGTGAATGCAGAACGAAAAAGATCCGGATGCCTGGGCTGGCTTAGCAGTTATTTTATCCACAAATTCACTTTTAAAAAACAAAATTATAAGTTTTGGGAACTGAATTTTGGGAGAAGCTCGGAAAAAACTGCGAGACTCTATTTCTGAACTGTATATATCTTTTGATTGAGTGAACCGATTGCAATGAAATAAAGTTACAGCTGTAAAGACCTCTAGCAGGTCTTTACTCAAATTAACAATTAAAGATGGTATTGTTTGAATCTATGTTTTATTTTAACTGAACTTATTTTAAATAATTTCCAATATGATTTCGGACATCCTGGCACGTCGTCGGTTGGAATCAGACCCCCCATCATGACATAACGTCGTAATCCTTTTTTTTTATTTACTTTTCGTTTCCACGATTTGAAACAACTAACTGTTCTAAAAAGGCTTACATTACATACAGAGTAGACATTTACTACTAGCCGCTCACAGCCTAAAGATGCACTATCTTTACATTACCTATTTGTATGTTAACATCATTACGATTAGGTTAGCGTTTTTAATGTTATTAGCGCACAAACATACAGACAAACCGAGAAAAATCCAAAAATGTTAGAAATGACTGGTTATTATTAAACACCCCACCCACTTTTTTCAAAATATTTCCTTTGTACAAACACAACTTTTCTATAGCCTTATTATATATGTATAGAAGTAGGTACGGAACCCTCGGTGGGCGAGCCCGACTCGCACTTGTCCGGTTTTTATAGATTGTTGTAGCGATAGCCGCTTTCAGCTTTGCAACGCCCGTAATAACGAAGCGAGCGTCGTTAAAAAAAACTAACAAATCGACAAAAAAAACATAAAATATAGGGACTTAAGATGTCCGTGTTTACATAAACTTGTGTCAACTTTATTTAATAAGACAACATATTAAAAAAAAGATTTAAGCTTAAAAGACTTATGACAACTGTCAAAAATTTGCTAAATAGGATAAGTATGTATAGATTTAGGTGCCAATTTTCTAAATAAGTATTATATGTTACAAACCCTCTGTTTCCACATTCGCCAACTTCCTATTTCGCCAATTCCAAACTCAAAATGAGCCCGCGTTGCGTACGCCGGGCGTCGCATCGCGTCCCCGCTTGCTGTCTAACCGACCTTAACTTTGTTATAGCTCTTATAAAGGCTAATATAGCTTATACAGGCGTTGTTGTTTACATAACTGGCCCTCAGATAACAACTCAGGTGAATAATTGAATTAAGGATTAGGTTGAAATGATTTGCAGCCCATAAATGTTGGCTTAATGTTTTATTTTTTTAATGAAAGTATTATAGTTGATGATATGAGGACTTCAATGGTTAAAGTGGTTGGGGTCAGGATAAGAGAAGTTTAGTCATAGAATTAGTAATTGACTGAGCGAGCGCGAAGTGCGAGCGAAGCGTTTCCGTTTCAGCTTGCGCTAAAATGCTTTTGTATATTGTTAGTCTGCCGGCTGTCCGTTCGTTCTCCTCTACAGGTCGCATTTCTCAACTGATTCTCGTGAAATTTTATGAGAAGGTTCTATAATTATATAGAATTTTGTCGATTCAGTTTTTCGGAAATTTACAAAATGGCGGAGATACCTATGGGGAAAATCATATTTCAGCCATTTCAAAAAATGATCAAAAATGTCACAAACTCGACTCGACGTCTACAGCTCTACAGAGCCACTACTAGTATTAATGTCTTAATGGACTTCAGAATTGTAGAGCAGAATAAAAAACCAAAATAAATATTAGTCCATGTGCATGAGTATACCACGGCGACAAGCTTGACCAAAAACGCCTCTATCCATGGCAGCTATAAGCTCATCAAATTGAACATTGAATCAACAACATAAATACCTACTATACAGATATGAACGCACTCACTCTTGAAGATGAAATAACATTTCGAACAATAACCAATATATAAAAATAACCATGAAAAAACACGGTTTTAATACAACCACAAAGGTTGTCTGATAAAATAAACTCTGTTTGTTAATGTTCAATTAACGGCAGATACATAATAAATAGAACCACATCCGTCCGTCGATCAAATTCGCAATATTTTTACTCATGTTTTTATACGATACTGTCACACAGAAGCCGGTATAGATAGATGCTTCGAGCAACAAAAGGCTTCGTTAAGCCCGTCTTACTCTAAGGATAGATGATTGAAAGACAGAACTGGAATTTCCTTGCACGCAAATAGACAATACGTATATACCATAGATATAAGTACTGTCGTACAGAAAGGACATTCTCCGCCCCGCCCCAGAATCAACTACCTCACCCCACCCCGCGATTTCGTGTGCCGAATCGTATGCTCGTTGTCAACGTCAACGACTTATGAATTTAATAGTTTATTGGCTACATAAATTTTAAGTAGGTACTGCGGCAACAATACTATTGTTTACTGTTTCAGTTTGGCTTAAATAGACTGGGTATATAATGGGATTGAGTGTGTCAATTTTTCAAAATAAAACTCATTGATTTTTACTTATTTACTTATACAACGTATTAATGCATTATATAGCGCAAAATGAGAAAACCGTTTCTTCGGACCATCAAACTGAACTACTTTTACTATGGGACCAACTCTGAAATCGCGAAAAAAAATCAGCTGTTTCATACAAAAATTAATAACCAAAATATAAAAATGTATGAAGTAGCTGATTTTTTTTTCGCGATTTCAGAGTTGGTCCCATAGTAAAAGTTGTTCAGTTTGATGGTCCGAAGAAACGGTTTTCTCATTTTGCGTTAATTTAATTAAAACGTTGTAAAACGTTTTAAAAAAATAAATTTCAAAATTTTATTCAGTCAGTAATCTTAAGAGCTTTTTGCAGCGGTCTAAAAAGTAAGATTGAACAAACTCACGAGTTTCTCCGTCAAATTTACAATTTCAATAAGACTTTCCGCAATCAACGGCAGCAACCCAATCAGGGTTCTTGACAATGAGCTCCAGAATCAATACTTAACATCCGCCTGTCCCACAACTTGGGAAGTAAACTCAAAGAGAATGTAAAATCACTACGTATTATTTAAGAGACGGGACTTCATACAAAATTATTGACACACCAAATGTCAAAACAGGGTTCTTTGATCGCTGCCAACATTCAAGCATGGTCAAGCGATGAAGACCAATACTACCAACATGATATGAAAAACATAGTGATGCCCTGTACGGTGTACGAAAAATATCGATATCGATGACGTCTGTAGGTACCTGGGGGGACCACTCCCTATATCAGCATTTTTTTTCATTTTGTTTTAGTAATTGATTCCATTTATTTTGATCGCATATAACAAAATAGGGAAGAATAAATGAAACCAATTACTAAAACTAAATTATTAAATAAAATGAAACATTACAATACAACACAAAAATCTTTAATTGCACGAAACAAGTTGACATTATACCTATTTATTTTATAAATTTTAGTTAAATATTATATAGTTTTGGAATGTGCTTATCAAGGCCTTTCATTTGATAACCATATTGTAGTAATTAAAAATGTTTTTACACTATCAAATGAAATCATGCAGCCGCCATCTTGATCTGGAATCTGAAATAATAAAATAATATAATTTGTTAGTGTTATTGATTAGATATTAATAGGTAAGATACCTAGTAGAATGCATTTACCATCTTTCCAATATTTATTTTCTGTGGACCTTGGTTAACATCCGATAATTGATTGTTGCTAACTGAAAACATAAAATAGATATACTTATTAACTAATACCTATTATTTGGTTAAATAAAAAGAAATATATTCCAAAACAATTAAAGGCGACTATTATTATTATACTCGTATGTATAAGTACCTATATACTCGTAAAGCAGTTAACAGGCAAGAGACCGCACAGGACCGGGAATCCTTACAAATCCTTACTAATATTATAAATGCGAAAGTCCTTTTGTTTGTTTGTTACGCCTTCACGTCTTAACTACCCAACCAATCATCATGATATTTTGCATACACGTTGTCAAAGATACAGAGAAGGACATAGGGTACCTTTTATCCCGAACAAAGTATTATTCCCGAGGAATAGCAAAAAAAAATTCCACGCAGACGAAGTCACGGGCGGCTGCTATTTGTGACATAAACTCGTTTCGGAAACCTAGTCTCAATCTATCGATTGCTGAGGCTGAGTCAAGATAAATATCATAATACTCATAAAAATGAAAATTTTACTTGATTGAGTAGCTGGAATTGCCACCGTAATGAGGGCTTTTCCAAAGGACTAAAAACTGTAGGATCGATAGATGGCGTTGATAAATTAAGCACTGTCAACTGAGGCGCGTTCAGAACCTACGCTCCGAGTGGAACCATTAGCTCTAACGGCGTACCAAACATTAGAGCGTGACGTTCGGTGGACACAACTTTGGTTGCACTCAGAGCGTAGGTTCTGCACGCGCCTCAGTTGACAGTGCTTAATTTATCAACGCCATCTATCGATCCTACAGTTTTTAGTCCTTTGGAAAAGCCCTAATTCCCACTTCGGGAGTCTCACACACTGGCACTGGTTTTAAAGCTAAAACACAAATAATTTAATTTAGATAATATAAAAATAAATATTATATAATTTTTAACGTTAGAACGACCAAACGCTATTGAGTTACAAGAGAATACGCACCTGCATGAACATCAAGGAAATTCAGCTAAATCATCAGACAAAGGTGGGGCAGAAGGCCGTTTAGGCCGTATTGTAGAAATTGCATGCTTTTTAAGTTGTGTTTTTTCTTTTTAAAGTCCTTATCAGTAAAATGTTTCCTGCAAATAAATTTATTTTTATGCAATTTTTCAATTGGTACATACCTATGCCGAATACACCTTGGCATTAAATTTTACCCACTGTTTGCACATACAAAAATATCGATAAATGATCAGTGATGATCACACAACACAACACTATCTACTAGGTAAACCATTGGTAATTTTATTACAGGGCTTTTATAAAATCTTTGCTTTTATACTGATTTTATGCTTAATATAAATCAAGATTTATTGAATTTCTTTAGTTTCATTCATACCAAGCTTCATCAAGAGGAAATCTTGCCATAAAAAAAATTTTTGTCCATCCTTATTTTTGGTCTTCATGGCACATATTTCACACTTCCTATAAGTATTTCATTACAATACCGACCTAAACACCAAATTCAGATGAAACTACTGAAAAATCAACAAAAATAAGACAAAAATCTTAATTTATAATCTTCAGTTATCACACAACTTTTCAAAAATATCCCGCCATTTGTAGTCTATGATATGCAATGTAACACTGACAGATGGAAGAAAGAGACAAAGAAGAAAAAAGAGTGAGATAAATATAGCGGCCATTAAAGTTCTGCCCCGTTTCATAGAAACTTTTTTTCTTCACGAGTTGCGATAGACTGAGTAAACTGATCAATCTGCTTATGATTCGGCTTGGGCAATATCAACTAGGGAAATTCATTCATTCACACTTCGATGAGGGCTTTTCAAAGTGACAAAAAACTGTAGACTCGATAGATGGCGTTGATAAAATGTAGGTGTCTATGTGATTTTTTTACTAAGGTTCGAAGATAGGTACTCAAGTAGGCAGGCAGATATAACCCCAAAATGTTTCTCTTTGGGCAGATGTCAGCCAGCGAGCACTTACTTGCCTCTTTGGTACAGGCCGTTTATTTTTAAAAGCCAATTTTGACACTTCTCTTTCCATCAACGTCATCTAATGAGACAAATAGTTTCTATTTTAATTTTTTAAATGTCACTTTGAAAAGCCCTCATTATCAAGAATCGTGTCCAACCGGAAAATATTTTTAATTACAATTACAATTTTAAGGCGATTATCACCCTCAAGTGGCGCCCTCGTCATAATTAAATTAATAATTATGAGTACATAATGCATCGAAAATTCACATGTACAAATTAAAGCTTATTTATAAACAATAACCTCAGCAAAAAATAGTTTGTTGTAGTAGTAGTTAGCAAAAGAGCAAAAAGTTTGAGGTATATATGTTATAGTCAAACCCCAAAGTCCAGGCGCTCCTAGGTTTGCCTAGTCAAACCTCAGGTTTGACAAGAAGGCTTAGTCAAAGTCCAAAACTAAAGCGTATTTCGGGCTTTGACTAACAAATTTATGGCCAAACCTGGGAGAGACCAACTTGGATACTCAAACGTCGAAACTCAATACGATCAAATCGGGGTTTGACCGCAGTCATACTTAAATTAGGGTCAGAATGTGTTTTTTTTTGTATTTAATAGTATAAAAAACAAATTCTTTAGAGTGATAATTTAATTAAATTAATAATCTTCCTGTGAAACAAAGATTTCTGTTGTCTGTTAAAAAAAATAACCACGAAATTTCCAAGTTAGTCTCTCCTAGGTTTGGCTATAAATGCGTTAGTCAAAGCCCGGAACACGCTTTAGTTTTGGACTTTGACTAAGCCTTCTTGTCAAACCTCAGCTTTGACTAGGCAAACCTAGGATCGCCTGTACTTCGGGGTTTGACTATAACATATATAGGGACCTTCAGGAAAAAATATCTCAGCCTTTTAACAGATCAATAAATTATTCAGGCAAACAGATTTAAAATTCTGTTCATCATTTAGCTACATTTTTTTTCTACAAATAGTTACAGCAGCTACCACCTTTTTTCCCACTATAAAATATTATTCATTTTTTTGCCAAGCCGCGGATAAGTACATTAGTTTATTCTAACCCTCTGTCAGCTTACGTCGTCGAGTACACCCGAAGTTATTTTAGTTGACAGCTGAAGAAACATCAGTTCTATATGTTAAATCAGAGTATTATAGATCATTATAGTTTCATCATTTATTCGGCAAAGAAAATTAATAAAGAAAATAACGACCGTAAGATTTTCTGTGATTTGTCGAATGTTACAAAAGACAGTAATGAAGCCTTTCTTGTGTAAGTATTATTGGCTCTTATCCGAAGACTTAATATTGCGTTTTTCGTTTAGTTTTAATATTATTTTATATTTTGTTTTAATATTGTTTTAATATTATTTTAATATTATATATATATTTTTTAATACTTATTATTATTATTAACATTTTATGTAATTATGACATTATTAATTTTTAATCAATGTGCCTGCCTTAAATTGCTTATAATCAGTCTTTTATTCAGTTCTTTTTTACAAAATATTTGCATGCCTACATTAATAAGGCAAATACTGTAGAACTGCCTAAATAGTATTATTTTTGTAACAACTTGTATAAAAAATAAATAATTTCTATTTCTATTATAACGTGCACTCTTTCGTGTATTCTTAGTAGGCAAGGCACCTTAAAAAATGCGTTTTTATAAATAGCAAAATTAACTCCGTGATCTTTTTAGGGTTCCGTACCCAAAGGGTAAAAACGGGACCCTATTACTAATATAATATAATAAATAAATATTTGACAACATCACATACATTGCTCCAATCCCAAAGTAAGTAGCTATAGCACTTGTGTTATGAAATCAGAAACAACGGTGGTATGACAAACACCCAGAACCTGAGACAATATTGAAAAGTTCATTTTCTACATTGACCCAGCCGGGGATCGAACCCAGGACCTTAAGAGATGGTGACGCCTTGAAAAAACAGGCGTGCAAACCACTCGACCACGGAGGTCGTCATAGTCGGGCATACTAAGTCATACTAAGGCTCCGCTGTCCGTCTGTCTGTCTGTCTGTCTGTCTATCTGTCTGTCTGTCTGTCGGTCTGTCTGTCACCAGGCTGTATCTCATGAACCGTGATAGCTAGGAAGTTGAAATTTTCACAGATGATGTATTTCTGTTGCCGCTATAACAACAAATACCTAATAAAATAAATATTTAAGGGGGGCTCTCATACAACAAACGTAATTTTTTTGCCGTTTTTTGGTACGGAACCCTTCGTGCGCGAGTCCGACTCGCACTTGGCCGGTTTTTTAATTCTGACATAATTGTTCATTATCTTTCATTGAATGGTCTCAGTTGAGGTATCTTTACAGAAATTTAATACAAATAGTATCGCAGTTGCTTCATAGATAATTTTTAGGCAGTCTCCTTTTGAATTTAAGCTGAATTTCTACAAAACAAAAGATCTTTTTAGGGTTCCGTACCCAAAGGGTAAAAACGGGACCCTATTACTAAGCCTCCGCTGTCCGTCTGTCTGTCTGTCTGTCTGTCTGTCTGTCACCAGGCTGTATCTCATGAACCGTGATAGCTAGACAGTTGAAATTTTCACAGATGATGTATTTCTGTTGCCGCTATAACAACAAATACTAAAAACAGAATAAAATATATATTTAAGGGGGGCTCCCATACAACAAACGTGAATTTTTTGCCGTTTTTTGCTCGATATTGATAACGACTACAGGTAGACAGTTGAAATTTTCACAGATCGTGTATTTCTATTGCTGCTAGAACAACATATGCTAAAAACAGAATAAAATAAATATTTAAGGGGGCTCCCATACAACAAACGTGCTTTTTTTGCTGTTTTTTTGATACGGAACCCTTCGTGCGCGAGTCCGACTCGCACTTGGCCGGTTTTTTTTTATACACAACGGGACGGAATAGTGCTTGGCCTTCATCTCACCTAATGTTAGATGACGATAAGGCCGAAGGTGGAAGCGCACTACTCCCGGAATACTGGCTATCTTACCTCTAACTGCCGGAACACAACAATTTTTAAATTGTTGTTATGGCGTCAGACTTAGGTAAGATTGTGGTAGCTAGCCAGGCGGACTTGAAATAAGCCCTACCACCAACCAAACCTAGTACAAATTGTACCCCCCCTGGGAATCGAACCCGGGACCTCTGCGTCTTACACGGGTAGGCGAACCACTAGACCACAGAGGCGGTTAAAATATAGTTACTTTAATTTAAATATAAACTTTAATTAAAATATAATAAGATCTTAATTTTACTGTGCCTTTTAATATTTGTAATGGTAAATAAATCTTAGAAATCAATTTCTTATACTTATTATCATTCTATTATATTTCATATGTACCTCTTTTATCGTGCGGAAATAACAGTATTATTAATTTATCTAGTATTGGGTCCCTCCCGATGAAGCTTTTTTAATATAATTATCGAGACTACGCGAAAACAAGATTCAATGGAAAATGATAGGGCCTGATGTCTTTTACTACAAAATACATTAAAATTACTTACTTGCAAGCACAGAATTCGAGAACAAAATTCACTGCAAACTAGGAATTCATATTAGTGCTGTGTCGAGCGAAACTTTAACAAAATAGCTTCACGGCTACATATATTTGATACTATATTTCAGCCACAAGCAAACAGATGGGCCGGTCAAGCAACAAGTATATTATGATAAAACCCGGAGCTTTCGCATCGTTAAAATTGCTGTTGTTACTGTGGAAAGGAAATAATGTCATACGACCCTTTTGAAAGCAGTTTCATCTTTCGCGACAAAGATTTTTTGCTTTTCGCTTTTGTGAGCAAGCGAAATACATAATTGCGGAGACATAAAAAGTTTATGACGAACCTTTCGGGATCGAGGACTTTGTAAACGTTTAATAAATAAAACGGATCGCTCTTCCTATTCATATTTTTATAAAGTAAATCTTTTACATATACCTACCTATCTATATTTTTATATGCCAAGTTTTTCTTTACTTTAACAATATTTTGCTCGCGTCATTTCAAATTCGGGGAAAAAGGCTGCTGAAATATAATCACACAATGCTATGTAAGCTTCGATTTTCATATCCAAAATTAGAATAAAAAGTGGTAGCTTTAGCAATGATATACTTTTGACTTTGAGAAAGATTATCTAATCTAAATCCTTACTTGTCTTATTTAGTAAAAAAACTTCAACCAACTCTTTATTGAAAAAGTCAATTATACAAAATCAATAGTAACAACATAGATTACGAAAGAAACTACTAATTTATTAGTTACAATTTGATGTAATATGACAACCATCGAGATAATATGTACTAATATTTCGATGATGACAACATGTTTTTGAATAACGATTTTTTAAAAGACGGTTGACAACTTTCAGTAACTATTTACTAAATAGGAGTAAATAACCGTATTATAGTGACTGTGGTTATACGAAATATATTTTTTTCACAAACTAGTTTATCGTAGTTACCCTGCTGAATTAGTACAATAATTGCAACATTTTAAAAGTCGCTATGAAGCAGTCTGGATACCTATCTCATGCCACGCGTGCGTAATTACAAAAGCCATTTCTTTAATTACACATCGTAAAACCTAACATTACCTTCAAAACGGCTCACAAATTATCTAGGTATAGTGTTTATGAAGAATTTGTGAAAAAAATATTTTTTTGTACACCATATAATTTTAGGTATTTAATTTTTTTTTTATTTGACGTACCTAATAAAATTTTTTGAACGTCTCCGTTTCAGCTTGGAAAAAAAAAATTCGTATGTCAGTACGGATGGTCGCATATCTCAACTGATTCTCGTGAAATTTTGTAAGTAAGTACTGCTTACAAAATTTAACGAAAATCAGTTGAGAAATGCGGAAAATTGAGAAATGGTAACAAAATATCCATATAATTATCAAATAATTTTATGGATATCTTGACTGTTATTATATTTAAGATATTATTCTGTTTGTCTTGCTGTTGGTCTTCCAAAGACTAATAAAATAAAAATAAAAAATAAAAACTTTGTTGCCTAGGTTTTTCGATTTTTTATTAAATGACGGAGATATGGTAGGTCTACAGCTCACACAGACATTATCAATAAAAAGTAAACAATAAGTAAAAGACCAAGAAATCTTTTTTAAGTAAGTCCACATCAATACATTAGTTAGAGCGTAACTTAAACATTACGAATTTTGGTTAAATAAATTATCAGTTGCCTTTCTGAGGAATGCAATCTCAAAGGATTCTTATTAATTTTAAATAAAAGTGTAAAATTAAGGAGTCGAGAAATTGTGGATCTTTGAGCAAAGCTCCATAATAACTGTCCTTTGGTGAATTTGCGTTGTTGTTAATTACACAGTAACTTAACGCACAAAGTTACAAAAACAAGAAGTTTTAGTAACTTTGTGCGTTAAGTTACTGCATCTTTATTATGTGAAATAGTAAGAAGAAGTTATCCTGTTGTAGTAAACCGATGCTACGCGTAGTCTAGGCATATAATTAATGTTTATGCCAACACTTCCACTTGCATAATTAATGTTCGCTCTGCTACTTTTCCATACAATTAACATCGTTGTCGATAAAAGTTCCTATCCATTGTAGGTATATTAATATTTATAAGAAAGTCAGGTAGGTACAGGAAACATGTTTCTGATTTGGAACAAGAAAATATACTTAAGTTAGGAGAGACGTGAAAATTGACACAAATAAATTAATTCATTCGGTAAAACAACAAAGTGTTCTGTTTGTGGAATACGAATGACATCGTGCTTTTATAGCTGAAGTTCATTAAAGTTACAATTTTCCAAGGAATCTCATAAACAGTCGTGACGATAAATCCCACCTCAAAGCGAAAGTAAGATGGCACTCGGCTCTTATTGGGATTAGTGCAAACAACGCGGGGATTGTATATTGATGAGGGATTGTTTGCCATTTGCCTTTCCTTAGCCCCGTGATTTCGGCCTGATAGCAGATCAACTTAATAGCGTATTACTTAAGATTAAGTAACAGTTTTGTCTTACAACATTGACGAAACTCTAGGCCGGTTTTACAGGCTCCGAATAAATTCCACTTAAATATATTGACAGATAATTTCATATAAATTATATTCTCCTTTTAAAATTGAGCCAGAACAAAGAGCTCTGGGAACTTGTGAAACAGATCTGGCATTCATTATAATAACAAATCAATAAGGCTTTACTTTTTACTGAATTTAATTACATCGGATTTCAATGACAAAGAAATTGGAATGAAGAAAGAAGATTTCGCATTAAGATAAGTGTGAATTGGTAAAGTATCAATTAAGTTCGATGAAGTTCTAAAAAATATCAGTGGATGTAAATTTTAGCAGGTGGATTTTGTCATTGAAAATTACTTTTAGATCGCTGGGTACTAGGTTCCATTTGGGAGTATTGTGCGACACGGCGATTGTATGGAAGCTATTGGTAGTTCATAGATAAATAGGGTGTCAAAGGACACTGATTGACGAGATCAATAGGGTATTTAGTTGACTGTCGAATGAGATCACAATTATGAAAATAAAAAAAATGACGGGCTGTAGGTCAAAAAAGTACCTCGGCGAGTGAGTTGTAGCGCATACTGTGGTATGGAAGTTGGGTGTGTATGAGAGTTTATATTGTTGTATGTGGTGATTGGAGGATTTTTGGAATATTTTGAACTTTTTTCGAAAATTTTATAAAATTTTTGGATTTTGTAGAATGTTTAAATAAAGTTTTTAATTTGTGTATTCATTTCGTTTATTTCATTATGCCTGAATTTCATTTTCAATGTCCTAGTAGTTCGTGCTATGCAGGGAATCTGTGTATTTTTTTTTTATTTTGTTCGGACTGTTATTTTGAAATCCATTATTTCAACTTTCGTCTATAACAAAATCAGCAAAATCAGTATGTAAATAAACTTAGCTTTAAAGATTGTTTATATTGACATTTTTCTTTACGCATAATACTTATACTTCAAATTCTGAAAACCTGATTTTCTTAGACCTAACAAAAGATTTACGAATTTCCTTTATTGAAGACAATTTCTGGTTTTGTCAATATAGTACGTGTATAAATAGCTTTTAGATAAAGGTAGAGGGAATCGTGATTACGGTAGCTGAAGATGCATGGGGACTGGGGGAATAAGTCGTAAAAATGGAAATTAATAACTTGTCGGCTCGACACTCTATAGATTTTTATGCATAAATTACAAGTTCTACTCTAGTACTAGTGGAAAACAGTGAGGCTTACATCCTACTAGCTATCCCCACCCTGAATAACGGCTACTGTTTGTGGGTGGTGACTTCCCGTGTTAAAGAAAGAACAAGTAGACCAGGGGGCCCTATTTTTGAATCCTTCGGGTAGCGTCGACCGCTCTTTTCTACTGGTTTTCGTTAAACATTTGACTCAATCTCAACCATTTGAGTCAAATGTCGAACGAAAATCTGTAGAAAAGAGCGCTCATAGAATTGAGCTTTTTATCAAATGCGATGCGCGAGCGAAGCGTCTCTGTTGCAGCTTGGGCAAAATGCTTTTGTATATCCGTTCCGTCCGTTTGTTCTCTTCTACAAGTCGCATTTCTCAACCGATTTTCGTGAAATTTTAAAAATATTTTTTTTTGTCGATTCAGTTTTACGAAAATTTTCTAAATGGCGAAGATAAAAGCGAAGTCTACAGCTCACACAGCCGCTAGACACTTTAATTGAACTTTCATAGTAATTTGCGCGGTCGCAGTTGAGTCGCTAGCATCCCATAAGGCATAATACACGCATAGAAGCATAGCATATCGCTTTCACGACGACATAGTAATAAATATATTACTATTATGTCGTCGTGAAAACGGGAATTACTTATATGAATAATATTATTAAAAAAATAAAAACTGCCCCCCTACTCAAATGGCCAACTTTCTATTTGTTTGAACGCTACGATTTCGTATTTCGTGATAAATGCAAGGTTTCAGATGACAAATTGAAATGTTATATCGAAATATTTCAGACAAATCCTTTTTGACGGAAGAGTTATCGACTTGTTTAAAAAAGTATTCGCTTTGAAATTACGTTGAAACTTGTGCCTAGAGAACAGTATACATATTCATTAAAAAGTACCTACTTATACTAAACAGAATTTACTTTTCAAAATTAGCGTGTCAAAAGGACTTAATTTAGAGTGTTCTGGCATTGACAAAGTACCTATAAAATAATCTGCCGCACAGTATCGTTTGAGCAATCATTATGAGTTATAACTTATTGAAAAGTCGCAGTAACAGCTACCTTATTCGAGTACCTATACGTGAAGGTAATAATTTCATATTTTATTTTACAGTACCCCTTTAGGAACATGGAATCATAAAATATGTATTATTTGTATGACTGTTGTATGTGTTAAATATCTATTTAATGCCAAGCAGTCGCCTATTGTCTTACCTTAAATTAAAATTATGTAAACTAGACCAAAATCAGCTTTTTAACTAGACCTGTCTATTTTTCATAATTGCTATAAGTTCATAATAGAAAAAGACTTAGGTTATACGTTATAAAAATATTATATCCGTCACAAACACGTAACATCTAATACATTATCTAATCATGCAGAAGAGGGGGTTGCGAACGTGCTTAGAAATGTGTGGTCTGTATGTACTGAGGCCTAATTTGACAAAGGCTTAGCGATTCAGTTGCCCACGTAACCCGCGTCACATTCCTTGGACCTTCCTCCTAATTCCTCAAATTTTGCACAAACCAGTGTAATGGTGAACAAGATCGCTGAGCTTTTGCCGTCGGGCCTTTGTTTATAATGTGTGTACTGCACAATATTGTAATATACCGCGAATGGTGGCGGTGAGCAGTCGAGGCTTCGCGGCGACGTTCGCAGCCCCTGGCACTCAGGGTCGGAGACAGTCGCATGCGAAGCGGGAGGGGCGACGGTGGGGCAACATGAACGGGGCTCACTGAGAGGATGGTGCGGCGGCACGGAGAACGTGTAGTACTTGGCCGTTTGGTTGTGAGCTCGGAGTACTGAGCTGTGGGTGAGCGTGACCACCACGACGAGCACCGACGCCAGCGCTAGGGCGAAGAAGGACGCGGCTACGGCGGCCACTACGCGCCGCCTGCGAGCTTCCTTGCCGGCCCCCTCGGGCGGGACTTCGGGCTCGGGAGGCGGCAGCGGCGGCTCCGGGGAGCGGCTGCGGACGCTGGGCCCGCGGCTGGCAGGCAGCTCGAGCGTGTGGCGGCGCGAGCGGCGCGCGCGCTCGCACTCGGCTGCCGACGAGTGGTGGCGGCGCAGCCGCTGCGGTGCCCCAGGTGCGACACGGCATGACGCTGAACGCAACGTGCGCACGGGCACCATCAAATCATCGCTAGCAACACGCGGTACGCGCGCTGAATGCACCGAACGGAGCGAATGCTCTCTAGTTGAACTACTTGGAAAAGCGAGATCTACGGAAGCACGCGAAGAGTGTCTCGAAAATCGGTCACGATCCCGATGGTCTACGCGCACCGACATGGTGCGGGCGGAGCGCGCGGCGGCGGCCGCCCGAGTGACGTGCCCTCCCGCCGTGGCCCGCCGCCGTGCCCGCCGGCCGCGCGTACCCGTGTTTACACTCGTCCCCGATCTTACAAAGAACGCCTTACAAAATATTCTCCACATCACAAGGTAAAGTTGACCTTACATCTGACACGAGTGGATGTCGCCGATTCTTTATTTACACGATTAAGCGAATTTGAAGTTCCCCATTTTCCGCCTAACTGTGAGTAAACATTTACTTTGACACTCGATTTCCTGAAAGAGGCGTTCGATTTGATTAAACGAACGAGCTACATTTGCAAGTGCAAGTTTTCACAATGTTTGAGTATTTTACTACTGTGGCTCTAGAGCTGTTGACCTCGCATTTGTAACATTTTTGATCTATAATTTTGAAATGGCTGTATGATTTTTCCTCATATCTCCGCCATTTTGAAAAATTCAAAAATCTGAATCTACAATAAAAAAAAACCACATAGGTAATTATAGAACTTCACAAAACTTCACGAGAATCGGTTAAGAAATGCGACCTGTAGAGGAGAACAGACGGATAGCTGGACTATTTTAGCCTAACAATTATTTACAGGTAGTAGAATACCTAAGCCCTCAATAGCCAAAATTGTGGTCTTCACAGATAACTTTCAAGGTAAGACTTACATTGGAAAAGCATTAAATATAGTTCTCCCATTGGCACAGCACAGGCTGAGCTAAATGGAGCGAGCGGCTTTTGTTGCGGAGTCCACGTTGTCAAGTTAAATTGTCTCGGCGCGGCGCGGGAAACGAAACAGATAGTAGAAGTTGTAGCGAGGCCGGCACATCGGCACTATTGAATATAGACACCCCTCACGCTCGCAGCCGTCTCAAACATCATCGTTCATCTGGTTGAATCACATCAACATCCGCAAGTTCTACAACATTACATTAGTACGATCTCAAAATAAAATTCGCTCTCATTAGACCGTGTTGCTGCGAAATAAAACCAGCTATAACGTAAACAAAGAATAAGTCTGGCATTTCCCTCGATGATAACCATGAGCTTTTGTAAAATACCCGTTTTTAGAACGCCGCAGTTTTAGAAACAAACGAACGAGAGCGTGAATAGTCATCTCTACGCCGAAAACATATCATCAATCATTCTATCTGTGCGCTGTTGGACACAGAAATTTCCTGTACCACACTAATACATGATCTAAAAAGCATGTGAGTGTTTCACACCACTCTTAAAAATGCGACGACTATTGTCTGTTTACTACACCCGTTATTACTGTTTATAGTTATAAGTCCCATTTTTTTCACTTCCACACGCTATAACATAAACCTAGGTACTTTTAACTTACTTTTGTTACAAAGAGTAAGAAAATATAGAAACATTAAAATGACATAGAAGCCTATGAGGAAAGTCTGTTTTAATGACAAGCATTAAAGGGACAGAACTAAAATGTTCCATTAGTCTGGTCTTAAAGTTACCACCCGTAAATGCTCACTTAAAGCTATCTAGATCTAGCTAGAGTACATTCTGTACATTTAGCTGTTAGGTGCATTAAAACATTAGCAACAATATCATATCAACTACGAAATAATAAAATCAATCAAATCAACTATAAATAATAAAATCAAAGAAAATATTTATTATAATTTCTGCAAATCTTTAACTACTTAACACCTTTCGAAATATCTATAAAGCAATAGAGATTAAAAAGGCGCGTATTTAAAATTTTACTCATGGTTTAACCACGTTAATAAAAAAATGTAAAGGTTCACATTGTAACGGTTCGACTTATTTTATTCTTTGACATACTGTTCATAATAATTTACTCACAAAATAAAGGACACATTGACATGCCATTCTCAACTGCGCCATTCGTTATATACTTACTAGCGGCCGCCCGCGGTTTCACCCGCGTGGTTCCCGTTCCCGTTGGAATATCGGGATAAAAAGTATTTTATGTTTTAATCTAGGCTATCTACTATTTGTGTGCCAAATTTCAACCAAATCCGTTCGGCAGTTTTGGCGTGATTGAGGAACAAACATCTAAACATCCAAACATCCAAACCCACAAACTTTCACATTTATAATATTAGTAGGATTACAAAATATGCAGAACACAAAAAAAACAAACTAAAGCCTAACATAATTTCAGTGTTACTGTTCAACATTATATTGATATGAGTAAATAAACTTGTAGAATACCTTTAAGTCGAAAGTCTGCGTCCAGCCTACTTCATGGTGACAATGGCTTCAACATGACGACGGCACGATATCTGACATGCCTCCGATAAGATACAAACGCGACACACTCAAAACCTTTAGTTTGTATGTTGGTACAAGACTCTAGGTATTTGTAACAGTTATAATATTGGTATTGTTCGAGCCACAAGCTACAAGACAAGCTATTGCAAACAGTCAAAAGAAAAGTTGCATAACATCTGGGACACGTGCTTAGGCACTGCACGACAGATCCGATGGCTTGCAACTTATTATGATGGAAACTCAGATCAAATAAAACAGGAAGATGGATGGCGTTGCGCAGTGGTTGCGAACAACGAAGTGAGGCCGGTTTGTGATGGTACATGTGTGCGTACTAGGGGGCGGGCGGGGGCCGGGCGGTAGGGTTCGATATGGAAAGCCAAGGCGTAGTTTCGTTACATGTGTGTGCGTGAACTGTGTATGTACACAGCCAAGGCGTAGTTTACATGCCTCACCGCTTTGTCGGAAGACTCTGTCTTTACTTTTTTATTTGGTCTGAGGATGGAAAATGTTACTAAAGAAGAGTCTCCTCAGCAACGTCAACAACATTTTCAGTCAACATCCCGAATGTTGGCTGAAAATGTGTGTCGTGGACGAGAATAACGAGTATTGCCCAAAAAGCTTATACCTCCCTCCAATGGAGATTGCACGGCCATATGTCATAGTGAAGATTGAAAAAAGCTCCTTTAGAGTTTAGTGACGTGACGGCTTATTGCAACCTCTTTCTTTAGTGTTACAATACGTGTTCGTTGTTCGTGAGAAACGAAATCGTATTGTAAAACGAAAAGAAAGAGATAGCAATACGCCGTGACGTCACTAAAGAGTCTTTTTCAATCTTCAGTATGATACTAGGCGTGCAATCATTGTGGGTTTAAGCTTCTTGGTATTGCCGAACCTTCATTGTCAAAATATGTAAAGCTGACTTCAACAAACGTCAATCTTCAATACTTAAAATAGTTGGATTGCACCGAAAAATTGTTTGTGGCTCTAACAAGGTGCTACGAACCAATTCGCTTCGTAGCAGCAAACAAAAAAAAAACAAACTCATGTAACACAATATTATTACGATGTTATTTGATATATAATTATTATATGTTATGTTATTTGATATATAATATTGATAAGTTATTTATCTAATTTCATTGTTATTTTTTGATCATGAAAAAAATAATTAGTTCTATTTTATTGAGATACCATTTCTGACACGCTTATCTTGACGGGGCACATGCGCGGCGTGCAAAAGCGCCAGTGTTGTCGATTGTACATATTACAAAGAATCTTGAATACGACGAATCCGGAACAAATCAATCTCCTAATTAAAGATATTTTGATACGATGCGGCAAGTGATTTTGTTAAGATGGTATAAAAACACCAAATAATTGGGGGGGTGAAAATCACCGAAACAAAATCCTTACTTATACTAGTTCAGAGTCCAAAACAAAATTAATATTATGTTTATTTTTTTCAACGAAACAGCAAAGAGAAAAAATACGTCACAACAAAATGAACAAGCTAGCACTTAAAAAAAAAATAATCACGTTGCTACCTACTAATAAAAAGAAAGAAACAAACACGAGGTTAATCTTCGAAATGTTTTACGCAATTCGTCATTCTATCTTCTTGTGAATATTATAAAAACAATCGTAAGATTCTTTTTAATCACCTAAATGGTTCTTTAAAAAGAAATATTAATTTTACACGTGAATAAAAATAAAATTAAAAATAAAGTCTATTTTTAATCAAAAATTAAGAAAATATGTTTTTTACCATCGCCACTCAAAAAAGTGCGTTTAATTCAACGAAAAGAGTGAATAATAAGCGATTTTATTCACCGAGTGAATAAAAATAATTTGAATTTGGAACAAGCGCGCATCATGAATTAGTACAAAAAAGTACCTATACCTACTGACTGCTATGGAGCTATTCCATAGAGCCACAGTTACACAATAAAATTAAAGAAAAAAAAACATCCGGCCAAATTAATTAGGTTCTTTTTAGTGTCTTGTCTTTGGGTTCTTTTCTATCCATTAGATGGAGATTGAATATTCAGTCTTGCATCAGTCCATTTCATCAGTCTGGTACGATATTCAGTCATCAAAAATACAAAGTCTATATACAGACTGATGAAATGGACTGATGCCAGACTGATCATGTAATCTCTCTCTTAGCGTGGTTGTTTTTATTTTATGTCATTGGAAAACTTCTAATTTCACGCATGGGTCGCATGGGTCGGTCATGGGATGGGTGACCAAAAATATATTATCTCGAGCTCCTCCGTGCCTCGGAAGGCACGTTAAGACGTTGGTTCCGGCTGTATTCGCAGTCGTTAATACCCATCAATCCACATTGGGCCCGCGTGGTGGGTTATGGCCCATCCTCCCACCCATAAGGAAGGCCTGTGCCCAGCAGTGCGGACATTAAAAATGGCTGATGGTCAACTATAAATACTAAGAATAAAGTACTGCTAGGTACCTATTTGTTTTCTCGCAGTCAATGGTAAAAAGTAGAGTACACAACTCGTGAAAAAAAATTTCATCTCGGTCCTTTGTATCCCTCGAACTAAATTCCCTTTTTATTCACTTGTTGTATAATCTACTATTTATTGCCGCAAGCAAAAGATCAAAACAAATACCAGTACCCTTAGCACGAAGACCTATTGAGAGAGAAAAACGCGCGTAAAAGTACTCTATGAGTAATTATCTATGAAAAATTGCATTTTGCTTTTCGGTGTTAGATGGCGCTGTACAAATTTCCCATACAAACGCGTTTTTAGTTTTCGATAACAAAACAATATTCAAGTTTATTCGCAGATAGCGTACAGTACGTCAAGATAAAGGGCATCGAAATGGGAATGTAATTTTTGCTTTTTAGAAATTACGTTGACATTTACTTTATTGCAATAAAGTTGAAATTATGTGACTTTTAAGGTCTACCCACTACACCGTGCCATACCATGACCGTGCTAGGAACGTATCAGACACGAAAAGCAACACGAACGCTCTACTGTGCCCACTGAAATGGATCAACCGTCCGTTTGCAACCCGTATGATGCCCGTATGTAACTCGTTTGGTGCCCGTATGCAACCCGTATGGTGCCCGTATGCAACAGCCAAATCCGATAGAACCCATTTCATTTTGCTTTTATAACGGTCATCATACGCGGTTACAACCCGTATAGTCGTAGACAATAGGGAATATGCATCAATTTTTTTTTAAATCTTAATCAAAAGTATAATGCGTGAGAAAGTTAACTGTAATATTAAAACTTTTCTCTTGCGTTTTTTTCTCGTGATATAGTTACTTGAAGTTAGCGCGCAGCAGCACCCGCCGAAAACGCTCCATACAAAATGGTGACGTCACACATCACGTTTCAGGAGTGTTTCGGCGCGTTTAATATGGAGTTATTCAATAATCTTCAATTATCTCCCTAAATTTTGCGTTTAAGTACATATGTGTCATACAAAATATTGTTTCTCATTCGATATTCTATCTCACTGTAAAGTGTATTATATCCGAAAATGAAAAAAAAATATCGTTATTTTCCCCTGATTTCATCGTGTGATAAAACTAGGATTATACATTTTTTTTATTTTTTTTCCTGTTCCATCATGTTTTTATAAGTGTCCGCAGCGATCAAGCTCAAATTCATCAAAATCGGTGACTTATGCATATTCCCTATTGTTGACGCTCCGTACATGGCACGCTACGTGCATGGCCAGTGACGGAACGGTCTAGTGGAGATAGTGTCATATTTTTCAATACAAAGATTTTTTTTGTCTGACATGTTCCTAGCACGGTCATGGTATGCTACAGATACGGTGTAGTGGGTAGAGACCTTTAGGGATAAACTTCATTGTTTTTGTTATATAGACGATTGTTTCCGATGCCCATTCTTTATCTTGAAGTACTGTAAAGTCTTTGTGAAATCGCTGATTGATTATAATAATAATGTTTTATCTACAAATTACAAATAAATATTACTAACTATTATAAAAATGGATTACGTATTTGTTTATACCCATAAAGTTTGAAGTGGTTTTAACCTTTACTCATAATAAACTCTATTCTAAACATATTCGTGTCCTAGTTTGGGAACATTTTTATAATAAAATTACAATATATTTGAAGTATTTAATTAATTTAATATTCCATTTTCATGAAAGCGAATTATTTCGTTAACAATTCGCAATCCATGTTCGCTTCAACATGATCAAAGGTTTCAATCAATGAGTGAAGTGAAACATGCTGCAATTTCGATGCCATACATTTATTTGTGAACGGGAACAACCAACGGTACAATAGGTAGGTAGGTACCTATATTTTTCAGAGTGTAGGTACAGTCAGCAACGAAAGTCACTTGACGCTTTGGTACTTTGTCATAGCAACTTTTTTGACAGATGTGTAGGTTTGTGATACATTAGTCAAAAAAGTTATTATGACTAAGTACTAAAGTGTTAAACAACTTTCGATGCTGACTGTACTTGTACAATAATCAACATTTCAAACTTTTTGTTCATTTGATCAAACTACGCTCCCTACCTGAATAGTTTCTGTTGTCTTTAGCTTTTATTATGGAAAAGGTTTAATAAATAGTTAATGCAAAGTTAATCAGTCCCTCATAAATTCATCAAAATGCTTAAATTTGAATAATGTGAAAAAAACCGGCCAAGTGCGAGTCGGACTCGCGCACGAAGGGTTCCGTACCAAAAAACGACAAAAAAAATCACATTTGTTGTATGGGAGCCCCCTTAAATATTTTTTTCTGTTTTTGGTATTTGTTGTTATAGCGGCAACAGAAATACATCATCTGTAAAAATTTCAACTGTCTAGCTATTATGGTTCATGAGATACAGCCTGGTGACAGACAGACAGACAGACGGACAGCGGAGTCTTAGTAATAGGGTCCCGTTTTTTACCCTTTGGGTACGGAACCCTAAAGAACATTATTTTGAATGAAAAATACTAGATACTATTACCCGTGATGGATGTATCCATCACGGCGTTATTGCAAAGAGCCTATCCTATGACCGTTTTCATTTAAGTCGCTATGAAACTAAATTAATTATTAAGTGAGAGTAACTTCAAAGGTTTAATAACAACTTCGCATTAAAGTAAAATATTTGCTTTACATTAACTTCTAGCATGATTAGGATCCTATTAGTTAACATTAAAGACTTTTAACACAGTACATATATAAGGTTTTTCAAACAGTAGAGGAGCTAACGTCACTTAGGCCCTTTTGTCATTGCACTCCGTCGGATCGCTAAGGTTGGCATTTTCCGGCCGTCTCGTGGAATGCTACGCGCGAACGCTATGGAAACAACTGCGACGCGATGTCACAACCCTGACCAAAGTACTGCGAACTTTGCTTAGAGCTCTAAGAGTGACGTCAGCCGTCAAATTCGAACGTTCCATGGAGCTCTCATACTGTTTGAAAAACTTATATAATATGTACTGTGCTTTTAATTAGGTACTTGCCAAGAACCAAGTCTTAAACTGCTTCTTAAATAGCGCTTTTATTACGTAAAGAATTATCGTTTACTCACTCAATTAGTATTTGCTATCGGATATATATTACTGATTAGAGTTTCATTGGTACGTGCCCGGTCTTGCGGAAAATGTTTGCTTTCTTTGATTGGATCCTTAAGCCAATTTGACCAAATATCAACCCAGTGTTTACCGTTTTGATACAATCTATACACAATAAATAAACTAATAGTCGCTGTCATTCTATTTACCATAGTTAATTACGCGGTACTTATTAGGGTTCCGTAGCCTAAATGGCAAAAAACGGAACCCTTATAAGTTCGTCATGTCTGTCTGTCTGTCTGTCCATCCGTATGTCACAGCCACTTTATTCCGAAAGTATTTGGATTACACAGTTGAAACTTGGTAGGTAGATGTATTCTGTTAACCGCTTAACAATTTTAACACAAAAATAAAAACATAAAAGATTAAGGAGGGGCTCCCCATACATGAAACAGAATCTGAAAAAAAAAATTTTTTTTTTCAAACCAATACGTGTGGGGTGTCTATAGATAGGTCTTCAAAAATGGCATTGAGGTTTTTTAAACGATTTTTTCTCAAAGTCAACCGTTTGAATGATAAACACTGCCAAAGTGGTAAAATGTGTGTCCCCCCCCCCCCCCCCCCCCCTCTAACTTTTGATATAAGAAAGTGAAAAATCTAAAAAAATATGTGCTGTAGATCTTAATAAATACTTTCAACGAAAATTGGTTTGAACAAGGTATAATAAGTAGTTTTTGAGATATAGCACATTTTCCAAAACCGCAAACATAACTTTGTCATTCATACCAACACTGTGAATAACAAAGTTATTTTTGCAGGCAAAAAATTATAGTGGTATTAAATATTGTATGGTATAAGGTAACTACGGAACCCTACGGCGCGTGGCCCGACACGCACTTGGCCAGTTTTTTTTTTGTAGATTAAACTGTATGTTGTAAAAAAATAAATTAAATGAAGGTCGCCTACAAAAGGTATCGCCAAAAGAGAATAGTTTTTGAAATCGGATGAAGTTACGAATGTACTAGAATAATATCTGAAAATCTTGAGCAATGCCGGACAAAAAAAACACTTGACTGAACGGTCACGAAAGAAAATAAAAAATTGGGGTTAAAGTATGAAATTGCTGATTTTTTTCTCCCACAGATAGGCTCTCAATCTTCTATGATGATAAAGATGCTTCGGTTACTTGTTATTATTTCGAATAGGGAATATGCATCAATTTTTTTTTATCTTAATCAAAAGTATAATGCGTGAGAAAAATAACTGTAATATTAAAACTTTTCTGTTGCTTTTTTTCTCGTGATATAGTTACTTGAAGTTAGCGCGCAGCAGCACCCGCCGAAAATGCTCCATACAAAACGGTGACGTCACACATCACTCTTTAGGTGTGTTTCGGCGCGTTTAATATGGAGTTAGCCAATAATCTTCAATTATCTCCCTAAATTTTGCGTTTAAGTACATATGTGTCATACAAAATATTATTTCTTATTCGATATTCTATCTGACTGTTAAGTGCATTATATCCGAAAATGAAAAAAAAAATCGTTATTTTCCCCTGATTTCATCGTGTGATAAAACTAAAATAATACATTTTTTTTATTTTTTTTCCTGTTCCATCATGTTTTTATAAGTGTCCGCAGCGATCAAGCTCAAATTCATCAAAATCGGTGACTTATGCACATTCCCTATTATAGTGATAAGCAATAAAAATATTTTTTATTTTCTTTCCTGCTGAACGAAAAAAAAAGTATCTTAAAACTTAGGTACTCCGTTTTTCGTTAGCAGAAAGGACTGCTTAATTCGTTGTAACTTAGCCGATACCTACTTATTTTTTTAGCCTGAAAAACCTGAAAATTAAAACAAAATTAGATTCAAAATTAAATACCTCTAAAAAGCAAGAAATAATTTTCAAACCATTAGATACGCATATCATTGTAATAAAAGACGTCTAATGAAGTTGGGTGGGGCTCTTAGAATAAAAGAAGAAGTTGTCCTCCAGCCCCACCCGACTTCATTAGACGTGTTTTATTACAATGATATGCGTATCTAATGGTTTGAAAATTATTTATTGCTTTTTAGAGGTATTTTATTTTGAATCTAATTTTGTTTTTATTTTCACGTCTTTCGAAGTCGGTTTTTTTGTTTTTAAACAATTTTTTATTTTTTTCCTTTCTTACCTTCTGTATTAGGTACTTTTACCTTTTTATGGGTATGTATATTATGTAAATGTAAGCGATGATGTTATGTTTTTTTTATATTTCACATTTTTACGTGGTCCTTTTCCACTAAAAACTCAATTTCCACTGTTCGTGCTGTTTGTTGTTAAAGAGTTCCGTTGCTCCTTCGCAGTTCAAGTCGTCCAAAACGTCCTTGACCATAGTAAGATACCTAATTTGTTTAAGATTGTCATAATCCTAGCAATATTTCAATCACTATACAGTTTCTATTTGATTTTGAGAAGTTCCCTTGTGTATCTTTAAAATCCAAGGTCCTATAACAATGAAATCAAAATGGTATCATCACTAAAGTATCTTCTTCTAAACAAAAAAAGAATCATCTAAATCGGTACATAAACAAAGAAGATATGGTCGATCATCCGTATCCTACCTAAAATATTATAAATGTGAAAGTTTGTGGGTTTGGATGTTTGGATATTTGTTTCTCAATCACGCAAAAACTACTGAACGGATTTGGTTGGAATTTGGCACACAGATAGTAGATAGCCTAGATCAAAACATAGGACACATTTTATCCCAATATTCTCACGGGAACGGGAACCACGCGGGTGAATCCGCGGGCGGCCGCCAGTAAGTTCATAAAATGGTAACAAAAACGACAGTATTTTCAGGTTTTCCTGAAAAATACTGAATCGATTTCAAAATTTCAAAAAATGGGACCAACTTGGACACAAACTTGATCTATTGACGTTTGATTTATTTCAATCGGTTCAGCCATCTTCGAGAATTCGGTGGACATACATAAAAAAAACATACATACAGACGAACAGAGAACCTCCTCCTTTTTGGAAGTCGGTTAAAAAATGCAATTTTTCAAAATTCTCCGTACAAAACGGTCATATATAATATTGGTCATTGGTTAATATTGGTCATCTTCGCATACATAATAAAGGTCCAAATATAAACTGTAACTCACACAAGATTTACAGTACCTTGTTAAAGTTTACACATCTTAAAACTTATGTTAGAGCCTTGTTAGAGCGAAAATCAGTGGAGTCGAAAATAAGGACAGGGAGTCCACTATAAAGTTGAACTAAACTCATAAAATAAATAAGGTTAACGCCACGCCCGATGTTAAAAGCTTTTATAAGGGTCTCCGACTGGAAAAGGAATGCCCTTGTCACTGCACTTATCTAATAAACTAAGAAATGAGCCTTCATGGGAAATGTATACTCACACACACATAAGTGTATAATATTTTTGTCATATTTGCATTAATTTAAACAAATAATAGAATGTACGCACTTAATTCAAATCAAATAACTGAAATAAACGAGTATGTAATGTTTACATTTTGATGTACCTACTAAAATTTGATAAAAAAAAATGATTTATTCAGCTGATTAGGTACGCCGATTTCACAAATGCAAAATTTTTGAGGCAAATGTGATATTTGGTTGTTTGGTTGGATGTTTTGTTTTACAATTTCTTTTAGCACTAAAAAGAAGCACGAAACTCTTGATTAGTTCTGATATCCTCGTAAGTTTTCTCAAACGCGGCCAAATAGAGACAGACTGAAAAGCTTGCCAGACTCATTAATCCCGAACTCCGTAAGAAAACAATAGCAAAGGGGAATAGAATAATGCACATTCTTCACGCCAAAAACGTCACAAAGTGGAGGAAAGTAACCATCCGGAACTTTTAGGAAGTTTCCGATGAGAATAAATGTCAGTTTGTGATACATAAACTGGTCACTTTGTAGGTAGTGTAAATGAGACCCCATTTAACTTCATTTGCCCTTTAAGGTAAGGGACGGGTAAAGAACAGAGATATATGGAGCCGGGAAGATATTAAAGTTTGCTAATACTGGGGATATACAATACGGGTGAGGAATGAGCCTTGGGGTGAAACGGAGAAATTGATTAACTACCGTAATTGTAGTGTATCCTTTGAAACTACATACCTATTATGTCATAAACAAGTTTATACATTCGTAATAATCACGTATAGTTAATGAAATATGAGAGGATAACGGAAGTTATCCATCCATCCACATCCAATGTAAGTAAGACTATTTATAAGCGGTTTTCTATAAAAAAAATCTTCCGTTTAAAACTAGCCTCTACTATTTCATAACATAATAATTAACTATTTGCTTGATACACCAACTAAATTAACCTCCAAACGCTTTGATCGCTCCTAGCTCACTTAAAAAGCAATTTATATCCAAACAACTTACCTACTGAAATACACTTCTGATCGTTTTACTTACTTTGTAAAGTTATAATCAGTTGTGATACGTTATGAATAAAAGCTTTTTAAAAAAAAGAAAAACCGCCTTCAAAAAACTGAAAACAAAAACAACTTAAAAATTAAATACCTCTAAAAAGCAAGAAATAAATTCGAATCATTCGTTACACATATCAATATTAATAAAACACGTCTAATGATTCATTAATGATTCATTAGACGTGTTTTATTAATATTGATTAATGATATATAGATATTTGAATCATTAATGATTCATTAGACGTGTTTTATTAATATTGATATGTGTAACGAATGATTCGAATTTATTTCTTGCTTTTTAGAGGTATTTAATTTTTAAGTTGTTTTTGTTTTCAGTTTTTTGAAGGCGGTTTTTCTTTTTTTTTAAAAGCTTTTTTATTTTCAACTTTTTAGTGGTAGGTATGTAAGCGCAGCGTATAAATATTTTTTAACTTATATTATAATATTTTCAATGGTAAAACGCCCAGAACTCAATTTCCAAATTTACGCCGTTTGTTTTTGAGGAGTTCCGTTGTGTCTTCGTAGTCCAAGTCTAGTCCAGAACGTTGCATTGCAAACCATGATTTGGTTTGTTTTGGATTGCCATAAACTTACCAAAACCCAAATCACTTTACATATACTATTTGACTTTGAGGAGTTCCCTTGTGTATCTTTGAAGTTCGAAATCCAATAACGATGAAATTAAATTGTGACCACTCTTGAAGTATACCCTTTCAAACAAAAGACGAATCATCTAAATCGATTCATAAACAAAGATGTTATGTCCGAAATTCCATAAAAACTCGTGCGATGGCGAGCTAAATAGTTGATATTTTTCAGGACTACTGGTCAGATCTCTGTAAAAATTTTATGGGACCACACACGAACTATGTTCTTTGAGATAAAAAAAAGAATTGTGCAAATCGGGTAACAACTGACGAAGCTATGTTAAAACATACATAAAAAAAAACCGTCGACTTGAGAACCTCCTCCTTTTTTTGAAGTCGGTTAAAAACAAATGCTTGTCTTGGATTTAAGTGGCAGGAAATTTGTTTACAGTAATACAACTAAGTATATTATTTTCTACTCTACAATAACGGTATTAAATTTTCAAGTGTATTGTACTATTACAGTAATGGGATTACATTTTATATTACTCGTCGTTGACCTCAGGATCAACTAGCAGGTTTTTCAGGTTTCCTTTAAGTTTTTATATATTGTTTTTCATTCATTTAAAACGGACAACTTGCGATTTTTAATTAACTACTTGGATAAAAATCGAAATTATATCTTCAAAGCCGCTTCAAACGCAAATCATAATATTAAAGATTACCTACACATCGTTTAAGGCAAGTAAATAATTATGTTCACTGAACTAAATCATACCTACTCAAGTTAGATTACGTGATCCTGGACTTTGTGAAAATATTTTCAATCCAAAAAAGTTGTTTCGTATCATATAGTTCAAGTATTCATATCAACAAATCAATGTTCAATATTTGCACGGTCCTACTCTTGTACTGTAGGTTGATATAACAAAGATGTATTTGCGAAAACGTTATTTCAGCATTTGTAGTAGAATTTATAAAGGGTCAGACGCACACACACTGTAATAAAAGATCTGACGTTGGCTCGGGAACAATCGAAAGTATTTCATTAAATCAACTCGAATGCCACAAATCGCTCGGAGGCTCCAATTTTGGATCAATTTTTGATTACATTTACCGTGAAGTTAACATTTTCGGTGTTGGAGCGATGGATATGAGTATTGAGCTACAAAACCCTTACCTAGCTGTATTCGTTAGAAAAGTGCGAAAACATTTGCAGTTTCTTGGTGCTATCGAAAACTAGAAATACTAAAAGAAATAATGTTAATAGATAACATAAATACCCACCATGTAGAAATTTATATAACGTGATATAATAGCTTCATATTTATTTGTCAGCTTTGTCAGACGACGAAAGTTATTTTCGAAAGCTCTTCTTGCAATAATATGCTTATGCTCAAAGAGAGCAGAGACAACTCGTAGTCGACAATTAAGGCTACAAGAAACTATTTCGTTTGTACATGACACCAGTATAGAGTGTCTCTCCAATTAAACGGAGTGTCAGCGACATCCACGTGAAAACACTCTTCCATTTCGTTTGCTCCCAAACCAACAGTTAGCATTGCATCGATGTCAAGGGAAAAATAAAACTAAAGTGAAAGTGAAAGTGAAATATATTTTATTTAAATAAGCTCACATAATAAGCATTTTTAAATCGTCAATTCTTTTACCCTACCACCCATTATGACGTCTTTTAACTGACAAGAAAAATGGGCGCAAAAAACTTGTCAGCTTTATCAATCAGATGGAACTCAGAGGAAACTTATTTATGTACGAGCTTGGTAGTTTTTGACTATTTGAATCAAGGTTCTTGTTTTTTTTGTAGCAGATTAGACAAATCTGAGGACGTTGGAACTCAAAGTTTCATGTCATTATGGTCTATTCTCTGCATCGTCTACCATGTTCTCACGCATAACACAACTACTTATTAGTTTTGAGTTAATTGACAAAAATAGAAATGCTGAAGCCAAAAACTGGTGAAATTTCGAAATGTTCATAATAATTTATATCTTTCAATATTACTATTCTTCTCTCAAATATTGACATTTCTTATAATGGTTGTTGGAAGTAAAGTGAGTCTTTATGTCCATTATAAGTAAGGACTCGCCCACTCCATTATAAAGTGCTGACGCTCCGCCATTGCAAACTCTCTGCACATATTTACATTTGCACAAAACCAACGAATTGCCGAATTTGTTACAAAGTTTAATTAATTTCGCTATGGTGTGCCTTGGTAGGTACTTACTGAATTAATTCAACCCAATTAGTTATACCTATAATTTCTGAATGGTATAACAGATGCAATGTTTGCGGGATAGCAATGAGTTGGGATGGGAAAAACAATCTAAGATTTATGGAGCTGCAGAAAATGAATGTCTTGATGTCTTAAAATTATAGATGAGTCCTACACAAAAAATCAAATGTTGGTAAACAACGTTATAAATGTAATGTCAAACTTACTCAATTATGTTTATTCTCAAACAAAAGTTAACGTGGATAAAGTAAAGCCCTAGCTAGACATTATCCAAATTAAATATTCTGTTGTGAAACAATTCAAAAGTTGTAGAACATTATTGCATGTTGGTTTTTTCCTGTCGAAGCCTTAGTTTTCAAACCAGTATTGTACCACAGAATAAAAGCTATAATATACTGTGGTTACGCTGAGTATATGCGGCGTCTAACTTCACACTATAATAATACTATAAGAAATTAAAAAAATATCACTGCAAACAAACATTAACTAAATGGCTACTTAAACTAAATTATGACGAAACAGAAAGTTTACTACTTATAACTAAGTAAAACTAAAAACAAATACCTATTATAAACTACAACCTAGATATCTAAAACTAAACAAAACAGAAAGTCTATTACTTAAAACTAAATAAAACTAAAAACTGATTTTATAAACTAAAACTAAGACTATCTACAACTAAAACAAAAATAAACCATATTTAATAATCACACAATGCAAATGGGTAGTTCTCCGAGGACCTTTTTTTGGCGGTAACACACTTGTTATTCCTAACCTATTGTAAATATAGCTTTAAAAAAAAAACAAAATGATACTTCATTTACAGTTCTATTCAATTTTAATAAAAAATGCGTGGTATTTATTAAAATAAAATTTTAAATAATTTTCAAAGATCGAAATCGGGAGTAAAAACGCTGTTCTTCGGGTGTCATACTCTATTCGCACTTAGGACGACCTTTAATAACTTCTTTGTCTTTTAAGTAATATGTATGTATTATACATCAAAATAATTGTATTTAACTCATGTTTAATAGTGCCAAAAACTAAAATTTTATCGTGAATAAAAAAAAAGTTGCAGGGCATTTTCTCTCTGTCACACGATTTGGCAATTTTTCGAGCGCGCAGCAAAAAAAATCATAAATATAAAGCTTATCGCCTTATAACTAGTTTTAATAGCCGCGCTGCTGCTCTGTTGATCATAATAGCACTTGATGATACACATATTGTTCATTGCTATGCTGAAAAACAAATATCGGTCCGTAACTCTCCAATAAATGTTTGATGCCCTTAGTCAAACAACTTTCATGGACAGATTATGATAGATGTATGCATAGGGTATCGATTTTTGCTATATATTTTAGAATAGGATAGGTCCTCGAGATTATATATAAGTATTAAATTTCATAATTTGTCCATAACATAACTTTGAAATTTAAAAAAAACGTAAATTATCGTAATTTGCGTGGCATAATTTTCGTGGCAATTTGTCCACGATTTTTAATTTCACGAAATTGATAAGAATCCTGTCTGCTAGTTTAAATATACTTGTTATATATATGTCGCAGCCAACTAGCTTAATCAGTCGTTCCATTAGCGGCCTAGCCTTTTCATTGACAGGCGCCATTCAATCATCGGCCTAAATAACATCCCGGCATTTCATTTAACGGCTAGGCAAATGTCTTGGTTCGATAACGTTTAACCACTTGCCTAGCCTAGTCATTGTAATTTAGTTCCATTTTCTATCACCAGGCACGCTGAGGCGATGTTGCTGTCGAATCTATAAATATGGCGTCGACCAGCTGTGATTTCTGGTGCTTTTCATAATTAAATTTACACTTCGTTTACATCAAAATATCGTGAAATGGAAGTGTTTGGTGAAAAATAGTGCAAATCAATCTTTGAACGAACGTTTTAAAGAATGTTTTGAAATAAAATCAGAATATGACCAGTACCATCAAAGTGATTGTTTTGTTTTTTTCGTAATTTATTGTTTGTTCCGTTGTTTGACGTAAACAATGTTATTGTCAAAATGTCAAGTTTAAATATGAAAATAATTTGTGTTTTCTTTTTAACATCTCACCGTAAACCTTGGAGTTTAGACATTAGAAAGAATCTTAGTCAGAGCATAAGATTTATAAGGTTATAAGGTTATAAACGATAAACGAGAAAGCTCAGGTGACCATGAGTTCTGGACAGAAAAAGACTATTAGGTACTGGATGAACACTTGTGTCGTACTTACGATGATAATATCGTGATTATGACAAAGACAGCTGCTGGTGAAGAACGTTAGAACGTTAGCTAGCAATGGCAGGTGGCCAAGTCAAAACTTACTTTCGAAGAGGTGAGATTTTTCTGAAGGCGAGTGTAGTTGACAAGAAGATTTCTTAAAATGTGTTTTATCTTCTTTGTTAAAACTCATCATATCAGCTGCACGACACCCACTGCTGGGTATAGGCCTCCCCTAAAGATTCCCACGACGATCGGTCCTGCACTGCCTGCATCCACTGGTTTCCCGCGACCTTCACCAGATCGTCGGTCCACCTTGTCGGGGGCCTACCCACGGAGCGTCGTCCGGTGCGCGGTCGCCATTCCAGAACCTTTCCGCCCCAACGGCCATCGGTTCTTCTCGCTATGTGTCCCGCCCATTGCCACTTCAGCTGAGCAATCCTTCGAGCGATGTCGGTTACTTTTGTTCTCCTGCGGATCTCCTCGTTAAAACTCAGCAGTTAATATTGCGAAAGAAAAAGGCACCTATGATATTAAAGTACTAGCCTCCGCCCGCGAATTCGTTCGCGTGGACATTTGGAAAATCCCTAGGGAACCTTTGGCTGAGAGAAAAAAGTATTCTATGTTTTAATCCAGGCTATAAACTATCTGTGCGTCAAATTTTATCCAAATCTGTTCAGCAGTTTTTCCGCGATTGAGGAACAAACATCCAAACCCACAAACTTTCACATTTATAATATTAAGTAGGATTTTACTTAAATAATAATAAAGAATTCAATTTCATAATATTTCATTTTCTATTCGTCACGATGGTTATCCTATTCAATCAACGGCCTTAGCATCTGCCAGCCCGTTAGTTAGATATTGTTTTAGATGTATTGGCTGGATGTCATTTAGGCTGCTGATGAAACGGCGACGTTCAATGAAAAGGCTAGGCGGCTAATTAAACGGCTGATTAAGCCAGTTGCCTGCGACATATACATACATATACTAACCTATTCTCACACAGAGAAGGATAAAGGGTGGTGATATTTACTTAGTCACGACATTGTACTAAAACATAGTTTTTTTTTACGTATACACCAAATAAAGGTACAAAGCTTTCAATATTAGGTTTTCAGTGCCCTCACTGGCTGTATAAGCATAAGCACTACTTTGTAGTAAATCGTTTCGTAATGTTTGTGAAGTGCATCGTAACTTTCGTGGCTTTCAAATTTTCAAAATTTAATATCTCAGTGATTTATGTACCGATTAGCATGATTCGAGTATACTATTTATTTATTTCTTGGATTCTTTAATATACTAATTTTATTTATTCGAATAACTCAAAGTGAAATTACGCCACAAAAATAGCGCGGAGAACGCTTTTCAAATAATGACCCAAATGATGGTGGTATAATTTATTAACGGGATTAGCAACATCTTTAAGATTAATTTACTTTAAATTGTTTCCTTTTAAAATGTTTTCAGTGTAATTTATCTTAAAAATTCTAACCAATTAGTGCAAATGGAAGGGTGCTGGTACATATGACACGGGTTCTCCCAGTATATTGTACCAGCTGTAATAATATTTACTGTAACTAGAATAAGTAGGATAAATGAGACTGTAAAATTTTTTTTGTAAAAAGGTGAAATAAAGATTTTTATTATTTTATTATTATTATTATTACTGTTAAAGAGCTAATGACAATTATCTTATAGAACGTAGGCTGACAAAAGTTTAGGCCACAATGTTCAAGCAACATCCACAGGTATAAACAACCCATAAAAAGTTCTGACTGTAATTTAACGTGTGGTATGCGGGCGCAAGCTGTTCGACAGATGAGACTGCAGTCTGTTGTATTTACAACAAAGTATTTTATTATGACTGTAAAATGGCAGTATTGCAATCAAAGTAATAGGTGCATACGGTTGATGAGTCTAGTTGAAATGGAATGAATGAAATAGACAATTTAGCTTCTTTATGTTCTCTAAAGATTGAACCCTCTCTGTCGCCTCTTGATTTGCTGTTCTTTCATTTTTCATTTCTCAACCTTTAAGACCTGTTTCGGATAAATCTTTGATACTTCACTTGTTAGAGCTAACCTCTTTGACAGGTCCTATATCTTTTAAAAACCCAACACTTAAAGTTACATCTTCGTAACAAATTGCAAACTGTTCATGAATTACGAACACTGTACTTAAGAGCTACTTAATAACTGGCGCGGGGCCAAAGGCCGCCCAACAGGTTACAGTTCCGCGACACGCGACCATGGCATGTATAATTCATGAGATGTTAGTAGTCCGAATTCAGCTTGCAGACACTTCTGGACCCTACCCGTCCACTTAAGGCCTTAAGGTGGGTCAAATCCCAATATTCAATTCAAATTATTAAAAGATTACGCGCGTGAAGCTATCATGGAAAAAATATATACTTAATGTACTTGAAATAATACACAATAGATTTATTAGAAAGCATTCATAAGAATTTTACTACTTTTGATGTAAAAAATATTCCGTGGACCCTGTTTCTGGTCTTATTTGCAAAATTTCTAGAAAACGGAACATTCGTTTATGTAAAAACCAACCATAAAAATTGGCGATGTTAATACCTTCAATCTTAATTGAACAGATTTTTTTAAACTAACTTGAAAGCGAAAAAAAGTAATAAAAACATTCGGTGCTAGTTCTCAACGCAACCGCCGCGTTGGAACGCGCACTGATTTGAACCTAGAGTAGAGTTACGTTCGATTTCACTCCATCACGGATCAACCCGTTCGGATTGACGCATGTTAAGGCCTTAACGGACTAATGGCGCGATCACACTATGCGGTTCACCCGCATTCGGGTATTCGATATAGTGGAGCGGAGATTCGGATTCGAAATACTTTTTTTACACTGTCAAACTCAAAACCAGCTCTGAATGGATTTCAGGCTAACATCGCCTGAAATACGGCAAGTTTGCAAAGGTTTTCAGTTCTGTAAGTAAATACGAATTTGGGTAACGAGCACGAATGTCGTTGAAATTTTGCAAAAATACGTAGTAAATACTATAAAAAGCATTTATTTCCGCATTCCATAGGTATGCATTCGGGTAAACGTTCTTGTGTATTCACGCCATAATACAAGAGCATTGCGATTAAATTTCCGAGTGGATTTTGGAACCGATTTTCTTTTGCTTCACTACGTTGAGTCACAATTTTGATACCTCGTGGGGATTTGAATAGTATCAAATAGCGTCTTCCAAGTTGAAAGATAATAATAGACAGATTCGTAACCCTTATCAGTATTTGGTTCAACCCTTAGTTTTAGAAGGTAATACGATTTCCCGCATGGCATGGATACGGATTGCTTTCGATTTGTAAGGCTTTGTCGCGTCTCATATAACATATTGACATCTTATCACGCAATTATTTATTTTGTTGTGTATTTTATTGAATTTTTTTATTGCTTTTCATTTCTTTTTATTGACTAAACATTTTCTTACCTTATTTACTTTCTTATTTAATTACGTTTTGTGTGATTAGTAATAGTACTATAATAGTATAAGCGTTTTAGACTTACTGACGGCTTATAATATCTCCAAAAAGGCTTATATCAGTCTCCCATGTATACTAAACCCTATTTATAACATATTTGCTCGTAAAGGGTCTCTTATTACGCCAATTTCAATATCGTATTGTATCTCATTACGAACTTGTGCGGTAATGTAAAGTAAAACGCACGGTTTATCAAGATGCTTCGTCTAAAACGAACGGTACTTTTTTAAATCTTAGCAAAGAGTTTTCATATCAGAATCTTTTCTGATGCGTCATGTGCGATTGACCTCATGGTCAACATTTTATGATTAAATTTACTTTATATAATCTATTTTTTTCAATAATTTTTTTTTTTTTCAATTTTTGAATATGGGTATCAAATGGAAGGCCTTGATGAGCACATTCCAAAATTACATAATTTGTCACTAAATTTAAGAAAAAAAATTTTTTTTTTCGATTTTTGAATATGGGTATCAAATGAAAGGCCTTGATGAGCACATTCCAAAATTATATAATTTGTCACTAAAATTGAAGAAAAAAAATATTTTTTTCGATTTTTGAATATGGGTATCAAATGAAAGGCCTTGATTAGCACATTCCAAAATTACATAATTTGTCAATAAAATTTAAGAAAAAAAAAACTTTTTTTTAATTTTTGAATATGGGTATCAAATGATAGGCCTTGATTAGCACATTCCAAAATTACATAATTTGTCACTAAAATTTAAGAAAAAAAATTTTTTTTTTTTCAATTTTTGAATATGGGTATCAAATGAAAGGCCTTGATGTGCACATTCCAAAATGATATAATTTGTCACCAAAATTTAAAAAAAAATGATTTTTTTCAATTTTTGTTTTTTACTTTATTGTTGTTTGATTTCCTCACAATCAAAGTGAAAGGCAGATAAATCGACCGATAGAAACTTACAAGTGTATCAAAATTTCATCATTATCGAAAACAAGCAAAAATGCTAAGTCCGAGTTTTATTTATTTCCTCGCAAATATGTTATAAAACGTCGTATGACATACGTGCGCTTTGATAATTACAGCCTCTGCTTTCTTGTAGCCCTCGCCTACGGCTCGGGCTAGCAATATCGCCTCAGCTGTAATTTTCAATTTACCGCACTTATATCATAATGTACTATAAAAAATCTTATACTGGTAACCCTGTTGGTGCTGTAAAAATTCTAATTGTTAACATTGAATTTTGAAACACAACATAGAATTTTGACAGCACCAACAGTGTTACCAGTATAAGATTTTTTTAATAATTTAATAATTTCTCAGGTAAACCGACTTTTAAGACAGACTCTTGCGAATGTCGAGTCCTTAAAATAGGCAAAATATACAAAATTGCAAATCTGATACTAACACTTCAGTGATCATATAGTATATTCAAAGTATGCTGGTTAGAATAAAAATCTGAAACCCTATTTTAATTTAAGACGAAGTCCTACTTGAAAACCTAACACCTATACTTCCAAATAAAATACAACGGCCCAACGGGGACATTTGGGGGAGGGCGACATTTCGGGGGCTATAGTAAGTTCGAAATATCTTTTAAAAAGTTTGATAGTTCCTTTTTTTTACAAAGAAAATGAAAAATGAGTATATACGTGACAAGCGAACATCTGTACCCATATTGTGCTTAGCTTCTGAAATTATTTTTGCCTTTGTCTTTGTAAGAAGGACTTCACCTTAAACGAAGCACCTCTATTGGTGTCTGTACACGCTTCTGTATGTTTTATTCATAACCAAGTAGTCGAACGTTATTGGTGTCGACAGCTTTCTTACTGTCGTCTTACAACAGAACACGACTTTCTTTGAACGCTTAAATAGCAAACATTTTGTTTCTCAAAGCCTTGCTAAACGTTTTATGTGCACGTAGAGATAAATATGGAAATTTTAAATATATAAATATGAATTTCTGTATTTATTTTCTTTTATTCCCACGTGACATTTAGAATGGACTATTTAAAGGTTTGACATAATGAATCATTTCGCTTTGACTTGTTTTTATGTTTTTTAAGTAATTCATCGTTTTGTGATATCGCAGTGCCTTAATCGATATGAGGCATTCTTGACATTTTTGTGAATTTAAAGTAAGAGATGGTTGTCAGGCTACAGTCGACATCGACAATGTTCAGTTCTCAGATAATCCCGATTTCTGAGGTTCTTTTAATAGGAGGCTTAAAGTAATTTAAGTGACATTAAACCAGATAATGTAGACCCCTCCGATAACCTCCGATTGAATACCTCTGAAACCGGGGGTGAGACAGTTGACAGTCAACATTGTAGGGTGTTAATGCGATATTTAAATAAAAATAGTGTAGGAAAAAGTCGAAAAAGGAGACTGGTGGGTCTCAGCCTGAAGTCCTACAGCATTAAGATTTATACAAAAAATACTTTATTCTTCCTAATATCTATTAATATAAGAACCACCCTCGTAGAACTTGGTAAACTGGGGATAAAGCATACCCAGTTTCTGTCATTGTAGATATCTAATCGATTTTTCATACTAATTGATTTACAATAATTATACATTAACTTTTTTATCAGTTTCAACATGAACATTATATTGTTCTCTTGTCAACTTCACTTGTCTGTCAATTTGTCAATAATACGGGAAAAAGGTTTTTGCATAATGTTAATGATTTGGTGTTGCAAAGGATGCAAGCGCTATTCCCATATTTGCGTTTCGCGTATTCGCGTTACGTTCCCTCGAATATGGTTGAGCGAAGCGATGGCTGGTCCATGCGTCATGCTCGTGAACGGGTGCTGCCAGTGGGAATGGGTCTGCTTCTGAGTACCTATCTTAACGCATATTGAATTGTAAGAATTTTTTTTTTATAATTTTTTATGTTTTGTAACATGTGTTTTTTTGGGAAATTTTGCCTACTTAGGTGCACTTTCGAGTAGCAGACAGAGTGATTTCTCAACTAGTTGAAAGTTATTTACTCTCATTACGTATCCGATATGTAGTAGGTATTTAATTTCAACCTACCTACCCATTGTGTGCAAACTTTTGTTAATTATTGTGATGGAAAATGACCTCACTTTAAATGTGGAGCTCATTTTTCAATGTTGACGACTCTGTATGAAATATACAGGGAGAAAAAAGCAGCCCTTGACGAGTTTCTTGTCGGTTCTTCTCGTTACAAGGTCTCCCGCTTTGGGTTTGCGAACCGATGGCGTAGCTTCTATGACATTCACAAGTACTTGTAACAGCCTAGACTGAATAAATTATTTTTGAATTTTGAATTCGAAGATATTGATAACTTACAAGATTTTCCACGTCTCACTTTGTCAGACTCGCTGATATTTCTGGGCAGTTATCAAATAGAAAAAGCTCACTTCTGTTATGGTAAGCACGTAACCCTTTCTTTTTTCATTACCTTCAAGTTTTTGGAAAAATTAAAAATACTTTTTGGTTCCCTTATGAAATGAACTTTAACGAGCCAGTAAAAGTTTTCGTGTGGGTGATCAGGCCGAACTCTCATAAAAAACCCGCCGATCTATTTTGTTTGTGATTCGATTCGTATGTTCTTTTATCGAATCATACTCCTATTTTGTTGAAGTTAGAAGAGACATTGCGATCTTTGATCCTAACCCGAGTAAAGTACCTGAATCTTAAATAAAGAAACGTTTTTGCTGTTGCGTTTCTGTCGTCATTATTAAAGCTCGTGGATAACATGAATAAAAATAAAATTTTATCATTTTGGTACGGAACCCTAAGATCATATACATTTAGTTTACCTATTTGTTCGTTTTTATTATACACTAGCTTCCGCCCGCGACTTCGTCTGCGTGGATAGTATTTTGTTTACTTTTCCCTCGGGAACAGTTCCTTTTTTCGGGATGAAAAGTACCCTATGTTCTTCTATGTACCCCTGACAACGTGTGTGTAAAATTTCATGATGATAGGTTCAGTAGTTAAGACGTGAAGGCGTAACAAACAAACAAACAAACGGACTTTCGCATTTATAATATAAGTAAGGATTATCCATATCAGGGTTTTGTGATTATAGAATCATATCTTGTATTGATTCCAATCACAGACAAAAGCGAAACATATTAAATGCTCCAGTGAACGGTGTTTAATCAAAAAAATACTGTAATTTCACTGAAACGAGAGCTCAATTTAGTTCGGTACTGATATGACACTAATAAACTTAGTATAGAGTAATAGTTACTTACTACATTATACTGTAATGTAACTCTATTATGGGTGAGAAAGTCTGTCACGTGAGAGCACTCTGTTATGATAAAAGCCTTTAATGCTTTTAATTAAATTCGCGATTTTCAAGTCAAAGTTATCATTTAATATAAACCGTGTTACGAAAATTTTAACACTAGGTATTAAGTTCTTAGGCAGAGTATAATTAATAACTTATTTAACTAGTGGCACCGTGAGCTGTAGACCTCGCAAAAAAACAAAATAAAATGTCGCCATGAAGTTTTCAAAGCACACAGTAGGTACGTGAGTATTGCAGCTAGATAGCGCTTCTAATTTTGATCATTTTTCAAAATGGGTGAGTATTTTTTTATAAATTTGGAAAAATTAGCTTGACTGAACAGTTATATATAATTATTAATTATCGAACCTACTCACAAAATTTCACCAGAATCTGTTGAGAAATGCGACTTGGAGAGGAAATCAAACAGTCGGAAAGCTGGAATGAAATATGGTTTTTTATATATCTCCGTTATTTTCACAAATTTCGAAAAACTGTGTCGACAAAAAAAAATATATATATTTATCGAACCTGCTCACAAAATTTCACAGAGATCGGTTGAGAAATGAGACCTGTAGAGGAGAACAGCCAGCGCTGAAAATACGGACTGAAATTTGATTTTTTTCATTATCTCCGCCATTTAGAAAAAAAATTAAAAACTGGCTTGACATAAGAAATCTATACAATTTTCAAAACTGCTTACAAAATTTTACGAGAATCGGTTGAGAAATGCGACCTGTAGAGGAAAACAGACAGCACTGGAAAGCTGGACTGAAATATGTATTTGTAACATTTCTGCGTCATTTTAAAAAAATTCAAAAAACTGGCGTGACAAAAAAAATCTATATTATTTTCAAACCTGCTCACAAAATTTCACGAGAATCGGTTGAGAAATGCGACCTGTAGAGGAGAACATCCAGTGTCAGAAAGCCGGACTGAAATACATTTTTCTTACATATCTCCGCCATTACGAAAAATTTTGAAAAACTGTCTTAACTTGAAAAAATCTATATGATTTTCAAACCTGCCCACAAAATTTCACGAAATTTGGTTAAGAAATGCGACCTGTAGAGGAGAAAAGACAGAGCCGGAAAGCTGGACTGCGATATGTTTTTTATACATATCTCCGCTATTTTGAAAAAAATCGAAAAAGTGGCGTGACAAAAAAATTCTATATTATTTTTAAACCTGCTCACAAAATTTCACGAGAATCGGTTGAGAAATGCGACCTGTAGAGGAGAACAGACAGCGCTGGAAAGCCGAAAAACCTGTTTTTTTTTACATTTCTCCGCCATTTTGAAAAAGTAAAAAAAATCTGGCTCGACAAAAAAAATCCATATAATTTTCAAACCTGCTCACAAATTTTCACGAGAATCGGTTGAGAGATGCGACCTGTAGAAGAGAACATACAGACATACGAAAGAATTTTTGCCCAAGCTGAAGCAGAGACGCTTCGCTCGCACTTCGTGCTCGCTCGGTCAATTACATGCCTCTTATATTATAATGAATAATACCGCGTTATAAGATGATAGCGAGCATACCTACTATCAGTTAATGATATTATGTACATACTAGAGTGCTGCAGAGTGCAGCATATAATCAATATCCTCATCCTGTTAATTCGACTACCATTTCCTACTGCTGTCATGTGGCTGTCAAATTGACATTGACAGTCGGTGTGTGTCTGAAACCGAACTCTGTAACGTGCGCGCGCGCCTCCGTATTTAAAAATAAAAAATATAGTGAAATCGACAGGCAGCTTCCCAGTAAGTAGTACCTTTCCCCTTGATTTTATGTTGATTTTAAGGTTGTTTCATCGAGCTTTGCTGAAAAAGTGACGTTAGGTAGGCGATACTTGGATAATCCTAAATCCTCGACAATGGTGGACAACGTTCAAAGCATATTGCAACATCTCACCTACAGTATAGTATGTACTTAATACTTATTTACTTCGAGCAGCGACGGCTTCGTCCCGCGTTGCTCTAAGCTTATTTATAAATAAGTCAACAAATCTTTAGGAAATCAAATCAGCATGACATTAAAACTGGTTCCATTTCCGTAACAAAGAGATACCTGAAACACAAGATACTAATTAAGGGGACTGTGAAATTCAAATGTGCTAATTAAATGGCACCGCGATTAAGCTTTGTAAAAGTTATTATTGAATTAAAAACCTCTTTGCGATGCCTTAATTCAAAACGAGTGTGCCACAAGCACATTTTTATCAGCATTCCAGCCAGCTTTGAATAACGCGGGGTGAGAGTGACATTATCACGGCGAGTAGGCAGCTTGCAGGCGGGCCAGTCACCACGCGACTTATCTACCTCGGAACATCTGTTTGCAGAGATTTTAATTACCCCAAAATTGTGTGGTCCCTTTGACAATTCTTTATTGTATTCCCACGCTCTTTTGGTGTAGAGTCGCACAATCAAAAGTAGGATTTACTTACCTATCTAATCCAAAATTGTCATGATGAAGCTTGAAACGTAGGAAAATATTGACAACTTGAAAAAGATTTAGGCAATTTAATACTTTTTATTCATATAAGTAAGATCATTTTGACTTTGGCATTAGAGAAATAATCGTCTGAAAAATTGTGTGACCTAAGAAATATCAAAATGAAAAGACCTTACTAGTCACATATTATACTTATTAATTTTAACGTATTTTTGCGAATTAATGCTGTCATTTGACGTTACATACACCCACATATTATTGTATTTGTATATTTTTTTTTACTTAAGTCATTATAAAGCACATTGCATTGCATGTGGGTCCATATTGGACATAGCTCATATAATGCGTAAGCATCAAGCATGTGCCCCAGCAATAAATATATTATATATCCCATGACACGCGATTTTTATGAATGTTTCTATCCAATTACTGATTAATTCATTACAATTTATCACTAAATCGCATAAAATAATTGTGTTTAGTTCAGAAAGAACCTTAGCGCAACTATTGCGCTGGACAATAAAACATTTTGTATACCTAACCTTACCGATAGAAATCGAATTCCCTTACCAGCACAGGCTACGATTACCTTATTATAACACACACATGGGTCTGAAATAAAAAATATATTTTCATCATAGAAAAACTAGATGATTATTATTATCACCGATTTACATTTGAAATAACAGATTTACATAGGCTGTTCCAAAAGTTTTTATTAAAACAATAATTAACAAGAATAATAAAAAACATTATTTGCAACTTTTAAAAGCTTTCGTCTCTTATTTGCGCATAATATACAGGTTAACCAGCTTTCAAAATATTAAAAAAAACGCATCTTGCGGAATATTGAAAAATAACTGACTTAATTTTTTGACAGCCTCTTCTGCGGTGTTTAATTTTCGTCCATGGACCATTTATCTCTTTTTTTTACTGCACGGAGCTAAATTAAGACTGTAGGCAGTACAGGACAATAATTGTACCCACGAAATTGTCAAAAACTTGATAATTCTATCATTTGTGCGAGCGGGCGCGTTATCCTAATAAAAAAGCATACCACGACTGCCTCTACATAAGCGCTCGTAACGAGACACCTCGAAAGCCTAAGTTAGTCAAACTTTGCAATACCACTCAGTAGTAACTATCCTACAATTTTCTAGAAGAATTATTGACACAAGTCCACTGCTTTCAAAAAAGACCGTTATCTTTTTAGGGTTCCGTACCCAAAGGGTAAAAACGGGACCCTATTACTAAAACTCCCCTGTCCGTCTGTCTGTCTGTCTGTCCGTCTGTCACCAGGCTGTATCTCATGAACCATGATAGCTAGACAGGTGAAATTTTCACAGATGATGTATTTCTGTTGCCGCTATAACAGCAAATACTAACTATACTACATAATACTACTAAACCGAATAAAATGAATATTTAAGGGGGTCTCCCATACAACCAACGTGATTTTTTGGGTGTTTTTTGCTCGCTATTAATAACGACTGGAGGTAGACAGTTGAAATTTTCACAGATGATGTATTTCTATTGCTGCTACAATAACAAATACTAAAAACAAAAAAGTAAATATTTAAGGGGGCTCCCATACAACAAACGTGATTTTTTTTTGCCGTTATTTGGTACAGAACCCTTCGTGCGCGAGTCCGACTCGCACTTGGCCGGTTTTTTTAATAACGCTCCTTTTGTGAACACTTTTTTTGAGTAAGTCATCCTCTTTAAACACCCATTGCTTGGATTGCTGCTTTGAAAGAGGATCGTTTACTGGGGATCCGAAATTGTCCTATTATTAGGATGTAGAATATATAATTTATGAAGTTCCTCCTTTGGACTTTTTCAACATTAATGTACACCAAACCGACGGTATTTTTGCTGATTTCTGAGTTAGTGAGGTACCTGTCTAGAGGCAACCTTCCAGATTTTAAGTTTTTCATGCAAGATAGTGCGGAAACTATCCGTGATTCATCTTCAGTTCAGCCCGAATCTCTAGATGTATAATTTATTTGCCTATGTTCCTTTAAAATCCACTCTACCCTGATGAAGTTTTCATAAGTTACTGCGTCCATGGTCGTTTGCTGGGTCTGGAAACATCATTAAAGTTCTTTCAACCACGTTTATATAAAAAACTGTTGCTAACGAAGGAGAAGACTCACAAAAAGCGTGTAAATTTTCGTAAGATTCCTTAAAGGTTAGCCTATGTTTTAAGTATGGTAAATCATCGCACGAAAAGCTTCTCGCAAGACGACCATTGTTGCAAAGAAAAGAAGAGCGACAGATTAACTTAAAAAATATATTTAAAAAAAACCACGCAGAGTTGGGCATTGATTTTCACCGAGGATATTTTTATTGAAATTACCAGCCAAATAAAAATAATTACCGAAAAACGAAATATATTTCCCATGTGGCTAAAAACTTTTGGAACAGCCCACGTATTAACTAAACGAGAATATGGTTGATGGGGACCATCAAACTAAACAACTTTATGGGACCAACACTCTTAAATCACGAAAAAACTCAGCTGTTTCATACATTTTCATATTTTCGTTATTAATTTTTGTATGAAACAGCGGTTTTTTTTCAGCTTTCAGAATTTGTCCCATAGTAAAAAATGTTCAGTTTGATGGTCCCTATCTATCATATTCTGGTTTAGCTATTAATTCTGTTACCTACTCGTTGTATAAATAACTAGTATCACAAAATGTTTGGTGGTTGCTAACCAACTGCTAGAAATGGGATAAGGGTCGGTCGCACGGATTTCTGGTAGAATTTAATAATGCATAAAACAGAATTGGAATTCCGCGGGTTACTTTTAGGCTTGCATTTAAATGAGAATCTTATGTTAAATCACACTTAAAGCGGAAACTGCGTTGAAACCGTGGACATTGCATCCGTTATGAACAATTGAATGACACATTATATATAATTTTCTCTTGAGACAATTTTACATTACAAATGTAATTTAAACGAAGACCGATCAGCAGATTTAAAAATATTATGTCTAGATCTCGGTAAAGATATTTCTTACCCTATATCCCTAAACTGAGAGAAATTCAGATAAAAATAACAATACCTAGATGAAAGTGGCAGACTACTTTAGTTGAACCACTTGTGAGGCCGACCGTACCGTACCAAGCAACGCACCTACTTCTATTTTTTTTACTTTTCCTGTGATGACATGCGGGTTCAGTGTGTTGACGCTTTGATTAGGAAGATTACGGCTCTCTTTCTGATAAATCTTGTAGATTGATCAAAGTGTGTTGTAGAAGATTGTCATTAAGCTTTCCGAATAATATTATTCGGAATAATATTATTATTTCTAAACACAAAAAAAATACAATTTCTTATAAAAAGACAGGTTTATTCTACTGGTATCATTTGAAAACCAATATTTATAACGAAATGTCAATGAATACAATTGCACGCCAGTAAGAAAATAACTTTCCAGACGCTACAAAACGTGAGTCCCAGATTTTCCTTACAGTTTCCTATTTAAAGCCTTCTGCGATGTGTTACCCTGAAAGGGCGATAAAATGCTGCTCGACTGATTACAGATTCATTCGTAGAACAAGTTCAAGGCGCGGTTGAGCCGCGGGCGGATCCCGTTGAGGCGCGGGTGAATGGGGTGATTATGTACGCTCGTTCGCATGTACTCACAAAGAAACGACATGCATTATTGGAAAAACTTTACACTAAGTAGGTAAAGTTATTATTTTAGTTTAAAAAAAACCGACTTCAAAAAACCTACCTCTAAAAAGTAAGAAATAATATTCGTAATATTAAAAACACGTCTATTGAAGTCGGGTGGGGCTGGAGTACAGATTCCTTTTTTTATTTTAAAAGCCCCACCCGACTTCAATAGACGAGTTTTTATTATTACGAATATTATTTCTTACTTTTTAGAGGCTGGTTTTTTGAAGTCGGTTTTTTGTTTTTTTTTAAACAATTTTTATTTTTTTATTTTTAGTGTAGGTACCTTGTAGATATATTATTTAGATAGTAAAATCGGCTCAGCCAAACGTGAGATAATTGCGAAGAAACACATACATACGGGTCAAACTGAGAACCTCCTTTTTTTAAGTCGGTTAAAGAACTACATAGATATCTTCCAATAAAAAAATAATTAGGATCTTATGCAGTTCAAAAACAAAGAAGTAATACGACCATTATCATCGAGGTGATTTACACAAAATCATACTATTTTCGTGCTTCTTTCAAGATTACTTGAAAAGTACTGAACCGATATGCAAATTTTAAAAAATGGGACCAACTTGGAAGTTTATTTAATGTAATAACGTTTGAATCATTTTAATCGGTCCAGCCGTTTTCGATGGACATACACAAAAAAAAAACAAATATACAGACGAACAGAGAACCTCCTCCTTTTTGGAAGTCGGTTAAAAATTAAAAGCTGAAATGAAAGTGTTATGAAAATAGCAGTTAATATTTCAGACCCGTGATTGTATAAAAAAAATTCCTAGATTGATATCATAGATAGAAAGAAACTCAATATCCGTGGCGCTTATATCCGACCGGTGAGTTTAGTTACTTATACCAAAAACTAATTTTGTTTTCATATATTATTTATACAAGTGTGCATTGGTTTGTCAGGACTTTTTTTGTCTGTTTTCTACAAAACTGTTAAGCAATTTAAATCTAAGCCGAAACGTAGCAAAGTAAGTTTGCGTGGAAATTGTTAGACAAGGGAATCATTTCTCATTTTGTACAGACTTATATATAAGTGACAAATAGCTACTTTAGCGACACGATCTCCGCGGGTCGCGTTGCTTGGCGGTATGCATAATTATCCCCCATTCAAGCTGCTCAGTTAGTCAAGAGTCTGCTGCAAGCAGCCATCTTTGAATCAAGTTTGTAACTATGTATATCAGTTCACACATGTAAATTGGTGAGGCGAGAAACTCCCCTTGTCTTGAGGATGACTTATCGGATTTAAAACTTCATGATTCAGTATCATACTTCTATTTTGTTGAAGTTAGAAGAGACATTGCGATCTTTGATCCTAACCCGAGTAAAGTCCATGAATCTTAAATACAGAAAAGTTTTTGCTGTTGCGTTTCTGTCGTCATTATTAAAGCTCGTGGATAACATGAATAAAAAAAATATCTTTTTATCATTTTGGTACGGAACCCTAAGATCATAATACATATTTAGTTTACCTATTTGTTCGTTTTTATTAGGGTTCCGTACCCATAGGGTAAAAACGGGACCCTATTACTAAGACTCCGCTGTCCGTCTGTCTGTCTGTCACCAGGCTGTATCTCATGAACCGTGATAGCTAGACAGGTGAAATATTCACAGATTATGTATTTCTGTTGCCGCTATAACAACAAAAACTAAAAACAGAATAAAATTAATATTTAAGGGGGGCTCCCATACAACAAACGTGATTTTTTTGCCGTTTTTTGCTCACTATTAATAACAACTCCAGGCATACAGTTGAAAATTTCACAGATGATGTATTTCTATTGCTGCTATAACAATAAATACTAAAAACAGAAAAAAATAAATGTTTAAGGGGGGCTCCCATACAACAAACGTGTTTTTTTTGCTGTTTTTGGTACGGAACCCTTCGTGCGCAAGTACGACTCGCATTTGGCCGGTTTTTATACTCTAGCTTCCGCCCGCGACAGTATTTTATTTATCCCTCGGGAACAGTTCCTTTTTTCGGGATGAAAGGTACCCTATGTCCTTTTTGTACCCTTGACAACGTGTGTGTACAATTTCATGATTATAGGTTCAGTAGTTAAGAAGTGAAGGCGTAACAAACAAACAAACGGACTTTCGCTTTTATAATATTAGTAAGGACTAGCGGCCGCCCGCAACTTCGTCCGCGTGGATAGTGTTTTGTCTATCCCCCGGAAACCGTTCCTTTTTTCGGGATGAAAGGTACCCTATGTCCTTCTCTGCACCCCTGACGTGTATGCAAAATTTCATGATGATCGGTTCAGTAGTTAAGACGTGAAGGCGTTTGTTACGCCTTCACGTTTTAACAAACAAACAAACGGACTTTCGCATTTATAATGTTAGTAAGGGTATATATAAGTAAGGATTCGATGATTAGTCACTCCCATTATGTAAGCGTAGGTGGTAAAATATTATGTATTCCTTGATTTTTGTGGTCATATGAAGTATTCTTTAGTCCGCCGTACAGTCCCGGTTAAGAATAGGACTGTCCCATCTCATCCCGTGGGTATCGTAGAAGGCGATAGAGGGAAGTTTTAGGGACCCGGTACAGACCATCGCACAAAGGGTCACTCGAATGGCAGCGAGGAAACTGTCAACAACAGCATTCCCTAGGAACCCTCCTCGGGAATGCTGGTGTCAGGCAGGCGGCCGACCGTAAAACTTTGCCAAAACCTAATGCAGTATAAATTACATGCTGCGCCGAACCCAATGGTGGTCGTTCTACGAGCTCAAAATTTTATTTTGTGTAGAACACTATAAATAAATTGGGATAAGGGCAGGAGGATGGTGATGATGAAGTATTCTTTAGCTAGCCCACCCACTATACAAGGTCTTTCTAAACATACCCTAAATTCAAGGATGTGTCCAGTCCATGAAAGTAAACAACTTTTTCCAAGAAACATGTGTCTTCGCCACAAAATTTTGGTCATCCCATACTAAATTGATCACAATTGATCACAATAGGGAATATGCATAAGTTACCGATTTCGATGAAATTGAGCTTGATCGCTGCGGACACTTATAAAAACATGATGGAACAGGAAAAAAAATAAAATAAATGTATTATTTTAGTTTTATCACACGATGAAATCAGGGGAAAATAACGATATTTTTTTTTCATTTTCGGATATAATGCACTTTACAGTCAGATAGAATATCGAATAAGAAATAATATTTTGTATGACACATATGTACTTAAACGCAAAATTCAGGGAGATAATTGAAGATTATTGGCTATCTCCATATTAAACGCGTCGAAACACACCTGAAACGTGATGTGTGACGTCACCGTTTTGTATGGAGCGTTTTCGGCGGGTGCTGATGCGTGCTAACTTCAAGTAACTATATCACGAGAAAAAAACGCAAGAGAAAAGTTTTAATATTACAGTTAATTTTCTCACGCATTATACTTTTGATTAAGATTTAAAAAAAAAATTATGCATATTCCCTATTGATCACAATTGATCTCTTTGAATTGTATGGATGGATAGTCGTTTTTTTTACATATTTTTTCCTGTGTTCTTTAGAGAAAGTTGTACAGTTTCATGGACTGTAGGTCATATCCTCAAAATTTGGTAATTACAAAATGACCCTGAATAAATAACCAACACGTTATGCACATCGATAGTGAACACAAAAGTCTGAGAATGGTTTTGGAATAATTTGTAAAACTATTCTTTTCCTTATAGCGATAATAGACGATTTGACAACATTGAAAATATTCTACAAATTGTGGTCATCCTAACAGATAATGGCGTAAAAAACATATTCAACTATTATATGGACTAAAATTAAGTCTATTAATTGATTAATTTCACCTAGAAAAATGCATTAATTTTTGTATTTTTTTCTGTGGGGAAAACGCTCTAACTGATGACGTCACTTGCCTGTAAATAAATATGGCTTCAGGCGTTTGACACGACCATAGACTTAGGATCCGCGATTGATGGCTGTCAAATGGCTAAGGATATTACAATGTTTACAGGCTTGTGGCGTCAACAAGTCACGTGTCCAGCGCCATAGCGTTTTTGGCGCGGTTTTAAAGTTTTAAACTTTAAAATTGTTTTTTTTAATGAAATACATTGATTTTTCCTGAAATATCAGTGTGGTGCGCCTATTACGTAATAAGGAATAATTTAAAATGGTTTTCCAAAATTAGTCAAATAGTCTATTATTTATTTTGTACAAATATTATTATTTTGGCCAATTTTATTTGCGATAATCTTCTGATCCTCGCTCAGCACAACTTTTCCGACCGTGAATCAGAATCAGAATATTTATTTGCACAATATTGTGTACATTACATTGAGATTGGTGACAATGTTTTTAAAAGGTTTCAACAATATTCTGCCTTAAGTCTGTAGGCATGCAAATGTTAGTAAGTGTCATGTGCCATGCATTTCATCGTGATGTCATATGACGTAGGCAATACTGTCGCGGGCTCACGGTCTAATGACGGCCTTTCGTCAGCCAGCAGACTAAACAAGAATTATGCCAATAAGATCATGGGCACGACTGTGGATTATATCAATAAACAGTGTTTGTCTGACCGACTACGAAAGCTTTTTTTCGATAGATAGGCAAGCGCGTGACCGTTATGACGCCGATGCATAGTATGTTGCGATCTACGATAAGACGCGCTTGCCTAGAAGATGCCTATTCAATCGCGACTTGAAGGCAGGACTTCAAATACCGTTAAAAATTAGTAACGTTAAAAAAATAACGTTAAAATTGGACATTAATAACGGTAAAATTTATAACGGTAAAACAGAATTTTAACGTTAATTTTTCGTTCCTTGATAACGTTATTATGTAAATATTTAAAAGCAATGTGTAATTGACGTTGATGCCGCCGTGACATGATCAGTCTCTGCGGTAGGTACCAGGTAGTAGAGGTACCTACCTACAATTCGCAATACTTATAAAATTACCGTTAAAAATAACGTAATTTTTTAACGTTATCAGGTAAATAACGTTAAAAAATAACGTTAAATTAATGTTATGTTACTAGGTATCGTTAAAAAAATAACGTTATCAAGGTATCATATTAAAAATAACGTTACGTAACGTTATTTTTACTGTTAATTGATAACGTTATAAAGCCCTGCTTGAAGGTCCCCAGATTGTACCTATCGGGAAACAGACCGGCAAGAGGTTTGCCGCGTGCTGTTAGATGAAATAAAACATACCTATGCCTATAAGTAATTACTTTTTATCCTGTGGTTATAGGTAATCCTTACTTCCTTACTAATATTATAAATGCGAAAGTCAGTTTGTTTGTTTGTTGGTTTGTTACGCCTTCACGTCTTAACTACTGAACCGATCATCATGAAATTTTGCATACACGTTGTCAGGGGTACAGAGAAGAACATAGGGTACCTTTCATCCCGAAAAAAAGTAACGTTCCCGAGGGATAGCAGAAAAACCTTGCCACGCAGACGAAGTCGCGGGCGGCCGCTAGTACCCTATAAAAATCACTAAATGGTTAATTTTATATAAATATAAATACTTACTCTGTACAAATCACCTTTTTAATGCATGTTTATAATACAAATTATGATACTTAATTAAATTTAAAAAGATTACTCGATCACGCGACAATAAGTTTTCGCAGAAGAATATGTTAACAATATTAAACCAACCAACTAATTTTATATATTCTTGTACATGAATAAATAGAAAGCATGAAGGCGAAAAAATATATGTAAGTACTTACCTCATTATTTATTAACCAAGTAAATGCTACCTAACAAAGTACCTACTTTATTCCACAAAGAAGTTCATTTAGAAAACTTTTATTTTCGAATTTCCTTTCTTAGCCGACTACAAAGGAGCTTAAACCTCTGTAAAGATGAATAAGCACACGTTTAAAAAATCAACGTAAGAACCGCGCAATCCCCGCCCGGTTCACTATGTAATTGAAAATTTAATAAAGAGTAATTCCCCCGTACCACAACATAAATACGCTAGAAAATTGCCAGCGAACAACGGTGGAGCCATCAAATTACTTGGAAAAATAATACGAAACTATAAACGAGATATCACGTATCTTATAAAATCTCTATTATCTTAGTAAACGGGATGTTAGGGCAATGGACAGTAGAAAGGACGATAAACTCTCACACCAAAACAAACCTTACTGCGATGTTATAAAACTTCTGATGATTCATATTGTGCTCACCGTTACTCTCAACGACTCATAACCCGACAGTAACTTGCTTATAGAAAATATTACCTAGCTACATAAAAGCTACAAAGAAAGTATCCACCAATGTCAGCGAAAGCTTTCAATAAATATTTAAAAGTTTCATAAACAATGATAACGATCAGACATGTGACAGTAACGATCAGCCAGTCAACGATAACGAACCAAACTTTTAACGATATAATGAAAACATTAACGATATAATAAGTACTCATTTGTTAACTAATCTTATAACTATTATTCTTCTAAGTAAAAAAACTGGCTAAGTGCGTGTCGGGCCACGCGCCGTAGGGTTCCGTAGTTACCTATACCTATACCATACGATATTTAATACCACTATAATTTTTTGTCTGCAAGAATAACTTTGTTTTTCACAGTGTTGGTATAAATGACAAAGTTATGTTTGCGGTTTTGGAAAATGTGCTATATCTCAAAAACTACTTATATACCTTGTTCAAACTAATTTTCGTTGAAAGTATTTATTAAGATCTACAGCATATATTTCTTTTAGATTTTTCACTCTTTTATTTCAAAAGTTAGAGGGGGGGGGACACACATTTTACCACTTTGGCAGTGTTTATCTTTCAAACGGTTGACTTTGAGAAAAAATCGTCTTAAGAACCTCAATGCCGTTTTTGAAGACCTATCTATAGACACCACACACGTATTGGTTTGAAGAAAAAAATTTTTTTCAGATTGAGTTCCATGTATGGGGATCCCTCCCTTAATGTTTTATTTTTTTATAAAAGTATCATACTATCACATATTTTATGAAGAAATACATTAATAAGTAGGTACACACAGTTATAGGAAGACATCAATAGTATGCATTATGTCTCTGCTAGCAAAACATCACTAGAAGCGAATGCTCACGCCCACTCCCTATTGTACCATAAATTGTATGGGAGTTGGAGAAAGTCCTTTGTTAACACCACGAAGCCACGAGATTCACGTCACGCCTTTATGGCTCTAAGATTTGGCGATGGTAGAATGATAGTGCTGTTTTATACCCCCTAAGGCATAAGGGAAACTGTTTCGAGATGAATACAAACATCTTGAGATAATACGTGGGTCATTAAAAATGACAATAGACTATCAGCGGTTCCCGAATAGGGTTCCGCGGAACCCTAGGGTTCCGTGAGAGGCTCTCAGGGGTTCCGCGAAAATTCAAGAGTTTAGGTATAAATTCAAGATAGAAGTTCTAACTAAATAAATATTTTATATCATAAAAGTCCTTATTTTAAAGTCAAACTATACTTACAAGATGTGAATACCGAGCCAAATGTTTAAGAGCATAAAGGATAACAAGTTAAATGCCTTATTTTGCGTTGTATCTCGCGCTTTAAGCATACCGCCTTCAAATGCTTATGTTAAGTGAGGTTTTTCCCTTATGACGCTTAAATGTCCTAATGTCAGAAATCGTTGCTCTAAGCAGAATTGCAAAAGACATGTCTAAGTCTTGTTCGGAATTCATAAGTTAATATAAAATGATGCGGAATTAATGAGAGAGGCTCGTAGCAATACAAAATATGCATGGATTTTTTTCTTTTTATTCCAAATTCCAAAAAAATTTCGCGGCTCGCGCTTCGCACCCCTTGTCCTGTTTTCTATTCCTAAAGGTGGCAACCCTAATTTATTTTTTACTTGAGCTGGGGTTCCGCCCAAACATGGTGAACCAAAAAGGGTTCCGTAGCTAAAAGAATTCGGGAACCGCTGGACTATAGACTGATAATAGAAAGTGCTGAACAAATATCCAAGACATACCTAATAGGGCAGTCATTTAATGCTGCATTTTTGGTTAGTAAGTAGGGTAAGTCAAAACTCACCGTATTTATTTGTTTTCTTGGAGCGGCGTTAGTTGACTTACAGTAAATATTAATTTCCTTTGATTGAGATTATTAAAATGTGTTGGTTTTGTCAAAAAGGAAATTTGTTTTATTAAAGTGAATTTGTTAATAAACTCAGTTTTTATTAATACTTTCCAAAAACACTTTCTATACTGAACACAAATTCAAAGGGGCATTTATCATAAAGATATAAATAGTTCGTACAACAAAATTTTTAAGGATAGACGTTTCTATGTAATTTTCAATATGCAAAAATCATTGTTACTTAGACGCTAGTCGCTAACTACAATAATCAAATGTATTACGAGTTTGAAGATGAAAGATCGTACTTTATTTTTTCATAAACAGTTTGTTGACTTTGCACATAAGTAATATAAGTTATGAGGCAGTTTCAAAAAGTGCGGCATCTGTCTATCCGTGACTTACCATAAGTTAATTGGCTTACGTTTTACAAGCAATAAATGTTGTGCTTCTTGCGCAATGCGTTTTAAGTAATGCCACAGATAATAATTATAGTCCGTAATGCGAAATGTAAAATTATCAGACTTTATTCATATCTGGAATACGACAAGTCAGAAACACAACGAATCCGGAACAAAACGTTTCGGGAAATAGGTTGACAATGCTTTTTACTATCATTTTGAAAGCCTTTATTTAGCTATTGTTTTCAGTTCAATAACGGCACAACGCACAAGTTTATGGAGGGAAAAAAATTGGAAGAAAATAAGTTTTAATCAGGTAAGTATGTTTCATTTATAAAATCGTCAAATTATTGTCATCATGAGTAGTCGTAAGTCAAACGTTAGTGATTACTTGCTCAGTGGTCTTTAGTATAAAGTGTAAAGTCGAAAAAAAAAACTTCTCAACGAAAGTTTATGCAAATAAAGCATGAATTGATTATTACTCTCTCATAAATACACAGTTTTTAATAAAGCTAGGTAAGTACTTACTTTGAACAGAGCGAAATAAATTAAAATTTGCTCTTTGTTTCCAGAGTTGCAGGCCAAGGCTGCGCGATGAAAAGTTTTTCAGTTTGCTGCAATTTTATAGGTATAACTATACGTTTCGCTTTATGATGTAACTAGTATGCCTATCGCGTTTATTTTGGACGGAAGTCAAAAACGTTTTGTTGTGTTGTTGCTGTACAAATAAAAACGTGAAAATAACATTCATTTTCATTTATAAAGAAAATTAGGAACTGTATGCAAAAAACCGCACAGGATCTCAAATTGCATCATTTTTCAGTAAGTATACTTTTTGATTTCAGAAGGCCAATTACATAAAAAAACAATCGCAATAAGCGGACGATGTTCGTCCCACTCTGTGACACTATTAACTCACAAATAAGGTTCAATATCAAGTAAATTGAACGACGAATTGCGTCCGATTATCGCGATTATTTTTATGTAATAGGCCTGCTAATGTGATTTAAATCGATAAACGTCTTAGATAAACGTAGTCGCTCGTTTTCTCGTCGCAGGTACCAGTGGGCTTTCCAGAAAAATAGCAACTTCAAAAACATGTAGGGAAGGCAAGTAGGTACCTTCTTTGAAACTTTCACAACCACAAAAGTTTAAAAGTTGCGAAAATAAGAGTTATATCGTAGCGGATCGTATTACCCATGTCGATGATGGATGGTCCAACTGACAACAACACAAAAATATTCGCAGAAGCTCAAAAAGGCTCCGATAAGTTAATTGGCTAATTTTAGAACAAGATCTAAATATATATATTTTTATTTTTAGGGTTCCGTACCCAAAGGGTGAAAACGGGACCCTAATACTAAGCCTCCGCTGTCCGTCTGTCTGTCTGTCTGTCACCAGGCTGTATTTCATGAACCGTGATAGCTGGACAGTTGAAATTTTCACAGATGATGTATTTCTGTTGCCGCTATAACAACAAATACTAAAAACAGAATAAAATAAATATTTAAGGGGGGCTCCCATACAACAAACGTGATTTGTTTGCCGTTTTTGGTTCGGAACCCTTCGTGCGCGAGTCCGACTTGCACCCTGCGTTTTACAAGGGTGGGCGAACCACGAGATGCTATAATAATATAGCAATAATGATCGTATCAACTCGTAAGTATTTTGGTACACCGTTTGCGAAGTCCTGAATATTATTTTGTACTTTCACAGTGTAGGTATAGAAATTTAGCAACAAATAAGTACTTACATCAAAAAAAAATTCGAACTCCATCCCAAAATTTCATTTTTTCCCTTTTTTATGTTTTTAAAAATAATCTAAGCGAAGGCCGGGCATTTTGGAATCGGCTGCATAGTTATCTCCAGTTAGTAAATTATAACGTTTTTGGTATTAATAGCGCCGCCAATTTGAAACAGACATCGCAAAGTATGCGAATTATCGTAGTAAATTAAGTACGAAATAGGCCCCAGTAAGAGATTATTAGATCGATACTTAGATAGGAATCGAATATCTATCAAGATTGTGTAGCGGGCGTGCCCGGGCAGCGCATCCGGGTCAAGAACCTTATGACACTTACCCATGTCGTCGATGAGAGGCGCCATCCTGAGCGTGACCCCCACGAGCAGCAGGCAGAGGAACAGCTATAGGCAAGCTATCACCGTGATCGTGTAGTGAGCGCGCCTGGGCAGCGCATCCGGGTCAAGAACCATAGCTCACTTACCCATGTCGTCGATGACAGGCGCCATCTTGAGCGTGGCCCCAACGAGCAGCAAGCAGAGGAACAGCAGTAGGCAAGCTGTCACCATGATCATGTATCGGGTGCGCCTGGGGCAGCTCATCCGGGGTCAGAACCTTATGACACTTACCCATGTCATCGATGAGAGGCGCCGTCTTGAGTGTGACCCCCACGTGCAGCAGGCAAAGAAATAGCAGTAGGCAAGCTGTCACCATGATCATGTAGCGGGCACGCCTGGGTAGCTCGTCCGGGTCCAGAACCTTATGACACTTACCCATGTCGTCGATGAGAGGCGCCATCCTTCCACGAGCAGCAGACAAAGAAATAGCAGTAGGCAAGCTGTCACCATGATCGTGTAGCGGGCGCGCCTGGGCAGCTCATCCGGGTCCAGAACCTTATGACACTTACCCATGTCGTCGATGAGAGGCGCCATCCTGAGCGTGACCCCCACGAGCAGCAGGCAGAGGAACAGCAGTAGGCAAGCTGTCACCATGATCGTGTAGCGGGCGCGCCTGGGCAGCTCATCCGGGTCCAGAACCTTACAAAACAAAAGACAACCATCAAAAAAGAACTAATAAGACTGGACGTGACCAGTGACTCCCTTCAGACTCGAATGTTTCAATATTCATCCAATTGAATCAGTAGCTACTAACATTATAGTTACAGAGCTAGTGACAAAATACTGCAAGAGGTATCTCAAGACCCATCATTCAATATGATATAGATAGTTTTTTGGGTGTACATGAGTCAGCGGCCTATTCGCAAGGCTAGGAAGTGGAATAACTGGCGTCAGCACGCTTTCGAGTTTGTAAAATTTCGACATGCTCAAGAAAAGAGTTATCTCAAGGTTCAAATTTGGCAGTCTACTAGAAAACAGCACAAAAAATAACAAGATAGTCAGATCGCATTATCATGGAACATGCCGAGCCAGCACGCCACGTAAGTTGTCACAGTTTCAAGGCTGAAAATTCGTATACTGCTTAATTATTATGCGTAATTTATGAAAAAAAAAATAGTTAGACCATAAATTCATGGAAAATAGGCAGTCAGCAGTCGCTCAAAGCGCTTGAAAGTGTGCTGACTCCAGTACCTTGATTACGTAAAGCTGTTGCTAACAATTCTCGATTGAAATCGATTGAAAGCGCGGTTGCATTGCTGCTTTAAGAAAGATAGTTGTCACATTGGTTCTAACTAAAGCAGCAATGTAACTGCGATTTCTGTCAGAGTTGATTGCAACAAAATTACAAAATCACCCCCCAGGTGTTCCACTTTCTGGCCTTGCGAGTAGGTGCTGACTCATGTACACCCAAAACACTATATCACATTGAATGATGTGCCTTGAGATACCTCTTGCAGTATTTTGAGACTAGCTGTGTAACTATTATTGGTTGGTATAAATTACCTATGTACCTACATCATTTAGAGCATGTAAAGGATCTGACTTTTCTGAATAATCAGCTAATTATTATACTTACTGTAAATCTGTTGATTTTTTTGACGAAAGTTTAAGTTTATGAAAATTATACATATAGTTACCTATATCGGCGACAATGCGACAACATAAAAAAACAAAAGTATGCGTTATGCAGATATTAGACGGTTATCAAAAGTGCTTCATTTTCGATGACAAAGGCAGTGAATAGTGACCAGTGACCGACTTTACTTAAAAAAGGTTAAAAAAGGTACGTTCTTTAAAAAGGGTGACAAGTCCCTCTTAAAGAACTATAGACCCATCTCGCTTCTGAGTCATGTCTATAAGTTGTTTTCGAGAGTCCTTACGAATCGTCTCGCTCGCAAGTTCGACGACTTCCAACCTCCCGAACAAGCCGGGTTCCGAAAAGGCTTTAGCACCATAGACCACATCCATACGCTGCGGCAGGTTATACAGAAGACCGAGGAGTATAATGAGCCACTTTGCTTGGCGTTCGTGGACTATGAGAAAGCCTTTGATTCGATTGAAACCTGGGCGGTGCTGCAGTCTCTCCAAAGGTGCCAAGTGGACTATAGGTATATCGAGGTGTTGAGGTACTTATACCAAAATGCCACCATGACGATCCGAGTACAGAACCAGAACACAAATCCTATCCAACTGCAGCGTGGTGTGAGACAGGGAGACGTTATTTCTCCGAAACTGTTCACAGCTGCGTTGGAGGACATCTTTAAGCTCTTGGACTGGAAAGGACTCGGCATCAACATTAATGGCGAGTACCTAACACACCTTCGTTTTGCCGATGATATAGTCCTTATGGCTGAGACCATGGAAGACCTGAACACAATGCTCGAAGATCTCCGTAGTGCTTCCCAAAGAGTGGGTCTTAGGATGAACATGGAAAAGACGAAAATTATGTCAAATGCCCATGTTGTACCCTCTCCAGTTCATGTTGGGAACACTACACTTGAAGTTGTTGACCATTACGTATACCTAGGACAGGCAGTCCAGTTAGGTAGGTCCAACTTCGAGAAAGAGATCTCTCGCCGAATCCAACTCGGGTGGGCAGCATTCGGGAAGCTTCGAAAAATCTTCGCGTCCGACTTACCTCATTGAGTTGGCAACGATGGCGACATATATAATTAGAGGCATTGCTGCTACGACTACCATTAGAATCAGTGGAATGATTGCTTGCAGATGAAGGTGATTGTATTATCATGGAAGAAAGGCGTTCCTGCACCATTAAAGACTGTAATTCTTCTTGACAAATCAAAGCTCTTGCTAAAGGCATTTTTTTCAGTTGAATTGCCAAACTCTTACAAAATACGTCAAATTCATTTTCTTGATTTTCTTCGTTTATTGCTCTTAATTCTTTAATAGCTGTGTCAATTGAAGTAACGTTTAATCTTTTTCTACTATGTTGGGCTCTAGGAGTCGGTTGCCTACAACCAGTTACTTGAGAATTTATAGCTGCTCTCTGGGTATTTGGTGTTGTAGGGATTGACTGATTGCCACCAGTTGCTTGAGGACTTTCTGCCACTTGTCTTTGAGTATTTGGGGCTGTAGTGATTGACTATCTGTCACCGGCCACTTGAGAATTTGCGCCATTAGTGTTTATATTTTCTACACCTTCTACATGATTCTGTTCATTTTCACCCACTTCTGATTGTTGGTTGATTGGCCTGATATTGTACTAAAATAAAAAACATGTTTCAGGTACCTCATACTGAAGAAGAATGGAGAAAAATAATAAATGAATACCACATGATGTGGAATTTCCCTAACTGCTGCGGATGGATGGCAAGTTAGTTTACATCCGATGTCCGCCAAACAGTGGCTCTGATTATTATGACTATACAAAGAATTACAGTATAATATTACTCGCTATAGTTGATGCTAATTACAATTTCTTATACATAGATGTTGGAACAAATGGAAGAGCTAATAATTCATCTGTTTATGAAAAATCCACATTTAAAGAAGCTTTGTCAATGGATATGTTGAATTTTCCAAAAGAAGGTGTACTGGCAGACGATGCATTCCCGCTAACAACAAAAATTATGAAGCCTTACAATAGGAACCAAAATTTCAATGAAAGAGAAAAAATATTTAACTACAGATTGTCGCGAGCACGACGTGTCGTCGAAAATACATTCGGCATTCAGCCCCCCTAGCCAAAGTTACATTTGCAAATTTTCGCTATCGTTTCGCTTCGAAACATGTATGGATTTGACATTTTATAATTCGATAGTTAACGAAACCTTATGTCAATCCCATACATGTTTCGAAAGCGAAGCGATAACGAAGATTTGCCAATGTTACTTTGGCTAGGCCCTCTGGTGTCGAAATTTCGAATTTTCGAAAAACCTATTCCATTATCTGTGAAAAAGGTTGAGAAAATAGTAACAGCGACTTGTGCCTTACATAACTGGCTCAGAAAATCTAACCAACATTATCTGAGCCAATATTCCTTCGAAAGAGAAGACTGGGACACGGGAAACATAATTCCAGGAGAATGGCGTGACATACGAGCTGATGCATTAAGTAATTTACTCTGTAATGCTACAAGCCGCACTGACATTGCTCGTAGACTAAGAAATATTTATGCAGAAAAGTTTTCCACAACTGATTCTGTACCTTGGCAAGGGAACATGATATGAAATAAATGTATCTATTATTACTAATAAGTTGTTATTTATTTATGATGCCGGGACCTGTGATAGACTAGGTTTTATCAACTATAAAAATAACCTAAACGTTAGATAGATACTTACGAGATTTGATGTACTATTTCGATAATTGCATATTCCATTCAAAAACTCGTTGGCTTGATTAAACCAAAATATTTTAGGTAGGTACATAGCGTCAGTGGAGGGTGTCCCTTGACTCGCCTAAAGTCATTGGTCCTAATTTCATTTGGCCGAATTTCTTTGGCCTAAACTCCTTACGTACAATTATTGTTTGGCCTAATAGATTTTTTCGCATCTTTGTCGTTTCGCCTAAACGTTAAATTCCCTAATTATCAAAACGACTAATGTTAATTGTCCTAAAATTTATTAGCATACATATCTTTTGACACAATAATGACTACGCCGAAGTGTTGTTAACCCTAATATTGTCTTGCATACATAATTTTTGGCATAACAATATTGTATTGCATTCAAGTTGGTGACAGAAACAAATCGTCAAAAAACGGGCCTGAGGCCCCCCGCTATAAAGAAAAACTTTTAATGCGAACACCATTACGTTAGGTTAGGTTAGGGTTTTGAACACTTTTATAATGCTTGCATGCTGCATGCATGCTTTTTTTGCATGCTTGTTCACTTGCTTGCTTGCATGCCTGTATGCTTGCTTGCATGTTTGCTTGCAAAATGCTTGCCGGGGGGTGCAGGGGGGCTGGCCCCCCTGCTCGGGGGGGTCGGGGGGCCTGAGGCCCCCCGCTATAAAGAAACACTCTTAATGCGAAGACCATTAGGTTAGGTTAGGTTAGTGTTTTGACCACTTGCAGCGGAGCAAGCGAAGCGAGCGGAGCTCCCTAATGCTTGCATGCATGCTGCACGCTTGCTTGCATGCTGCTTGCTTGCTTGCATGCTGCTTGCATGCTGCATGCTTGCTTGTATGCTGCATGCTGCATGCTTGCTTGCATGCTGCATGCTTGCTTAAATGCTGCATGCTTGCTTGCATGCTGCATGCTTGCTTGCATGCTGCATGCTTGCTTGCATGCATGCATTCCTTGCTTTTGATTGCATGCATGCATATCTGCTCTTGCTTGCATGCAAGTATGCATGGCCTTGTTTGCATGCATGCATGCGTGCCATGCAAGCATGCTATTTGATCTTGATTGTACTTATGTTGTCATGTTTGCTTGTGTGCATACTTGCTTGCTTGTGCTTGATGCTTGCATTCTTGAGTGTGATAGGCAATTAAAAAGACAACGACAGGTTTATCTGCTCATTCTTTATTTTTAATTACTTACCAAAAACATAATTTTTCGTAATTTAAATCATGTGCAATTGTTGTTAATTGTTGGTAAAATTGTTCAAAAGTGTTGAGTGAAATTGAGTAATTTTCAATTTACAAGTAGTAAACAATACCGATTAAAAACGATTATTCCTATAATGATTAAGGGAAGTAAACATTCGGCAAAAAAAATTTTAGGCGTTACACAATTGTGCGAATCGTTATTTAGTAGGTACTTTTAAACATTAGGGATTATGAATAGTTATGCTTAATGATGAATTTAGGAAGTAAACATGCGGTGAAAAAATTTTAGGCGAAGTGAAAATAGGCCAAACAAATTTAGGTCAAATGAAAATTGTGCAAAAAGTTTTTAGGCCAATAAGTAGTGTGCCAAAGACAGTTAGGACAAAAAAAATTAGGCATTCCAATATATACCCGTCAGTGGAACATCCACTCTTTATAGACTTCTTAGCTTTTGTTGCTTCAGCAGAATATTTAGTGCGAAATGTTTTGATTTTCAGTTTGATATCTTCTTCTGTGAGGCCTTCTATATTTAAATATTTTTTTATTAATGAAATTGCATTCAAGCGTTTGTTGCGATCTCTGTAGTTTGCTGAATGATGGTTCCACAAACATTCATGGCGTTTGAAAGATTCCAAAAATAGTGGCGTATTCCAAATATATGTTCATCACGCCATTTAAAAACCATGTTTAGTCTAAAAACAAAAACTTTATGAATATTAAAATAAATACAAACAAGTGACTGACGTCTTGCCGTTCACTGCAGTGATTGTCACTGTTTACACGCGTCATTTATTGTTCATTTCCAATGCCGACGACTGATGAAAGGCCGATGCCCGATGAAACTGCACTGCCGTCTAGTGACTTTCATCGAAAAGGCGCATCGCGATGAAAGATGAATCTACATAATTAGACACGTCATCTTCGAAAATGAACGAAAAAAGGCCCGTCTAATATCTGCATTAGACATCAGTGCGATAAGGCTTGATTACATTAGCCGATCTAGTGTCCAATTTAGAAATCCAATTTAGGGTTGCCACCTGTACTTGATTATTAAATATTCTTTAAAATGTTCGAACATTAGATTGGCTAATGTAATCCACGCTTTATAGACCCTCCTACTTCGATAGACTGCGAAAGTGACCACTGAAAAAAGGTCTCACCTCACCATAAAAAAAACAAGTCTTGGGTCTCGCATTGGCGTTGCTTAGTGCAACACGCGAAAACAGTAAAACTACTTGATTGATTTGAATAAAATAAACTGGTACGGTGCCAAAACTTTATTTGTCGTAAAAGAAATATAAATTGCTACATTCGAAACATATTGACACGGAGAAATGCCGAGGCCAAAATAAGAACGAAATAAAAACCTAGATAATAATAGGTAGAAAGAAATAGCACAGGATCATTGTATTCTGTGACAGGATAAAATAAGAAGCGACAGGGATTTTTTTCCTGAATAGGTTGAATTTAACTACCGCCGTCTTACTGCCCTGTTAGGCCGCCCGCCGGCCCAGAGGCTCATTTTCAATCTATCGCATATTGACCGATGCGTTATGAGTGACCAGACCACATTGGCAAGATAGCCATTAGCTTGGTGTTATCAAATATCGTCGTCTGGGTTGCGAAGTAGGAAGCTTCTGAGAGATATGTCACCCTGAACATGGCCTCCAATCGGAAAAAATAATCGAATGCATGGTCGTGGTGGCATTATTACCTGAACATTTTTTGTGTTTTCATATCGATCGAACCAGGAACAAAGCTAACAAGAGCATAATAAATTAATAATATAATTATGTGAAATATACTTACCCACCCTGACCTCCTATAGACGCTTCTTGAAAGCGACGCAAGACTATGGTTTTATTTACGCCTGGGATCCGCCCCACCCCTTAAATGTAATTACATGACATGTAATTATATGTAGTCGATATTTTTTTGGAAAAAAAGGCTCTTGTCCCGGCTGCGCGCATGCTTCCTGAAAACTAAACAAGCCGATGTCTAACATGTTTGTAATGATGCCACCTATGGACCCTGTTCATCATTTATAGCAACATGCGATCGATTATTTTTTGCGATCGGAGATCATTGTATGGAAGGCCATATGTTCAGGGTGGCATATCTGCAAGAAGCATCCTTCTTCACAACCTAATGTCCGTGAGCCCGCGACAGTAATGCCTACGTCATATGACATCACGATGAAATGCACGGCACACGGTCGGAAAAGTTGTGCTGAACGAGGATCAGAAGATTATCGCAAATAAAATTGGCCGGAAGCTTGAGAAAATCTTCCACTTCCGGTCAAAATTTTAAGATTATATTTACGTCATGTGACATCAGTAAAAGACCCGTCTCATCATTTAGTTTTCAAATGTAGAAAGAGTAAACATAAGTCTGTCAGTTCTGAAATGACTAAAAACCAAAAAAAATAAGTTTAAGGTATTCCGGCCATTTCAGAACTGACAGACTTATGTTTACTCTCTCTACGATTGAAAACTAAATGATGACACGGGTCTCTTACTGATGTCACATGACGTAAATATAATCTTAAAATTTTGACCGGAAGTGGAAGATTTTCTCAAGCTTCTGGCCAATTTTATTTGCGATAATCTTCTGATCCTCACTCAGCACAACTTTTCCGACCGTGTGCCATGAATCTCATAGTGATGTCATATGACGTAGGCAATACTGTCGCGGGCTCACGGACTATAAACGACGATACTTGATAACACCAAAATAGTGGCTATCTTGCTAATAATGTATTGAAAATGAGCCTCTGGCGGCCGGCGGACTGTCAATACCCCATCATACCGCCTGTAGAGTGGAGGTAGGTAAACGAAACACAATGAAGGCGCTTGCTGAAAAATACTTAGTTATGATATACTCCAATAGATGGCGCTTTACAACAAATTTAATTAAAGTCCGTTCGCTTAAGCTAGGGTTTCCTAGGATGACGGTGGCGTCATATTACGGCTGTAATAGAGCAGCGTTGAATGTTGTATATGTAAACAATATGGCGACACCGTAACTTCAGAAACCGCGCCGTATTCTTTACATAGACAACTTTCTACGCCGCTAAATGACGGCCGTAATATGACGGCACCGTCATCCTAGGAAACCCTAGCTTAAGATAGTGTCGGTACACACGCAAACACTTGTATTCAGATACAGGAATACCGGTAACAAACACAACCTTTCACTACGGCACTCTATGTAAACTGCCAAAATCCAAATTCACTTGCGGGTGTACGCCGCACGCGGTATCTTTGTTTAGGCGGCAGCATCCTTTGACAAGAAGGGGCACGTGCAAAGGCGGCGCAATTAAAGGGCGACACTATCTAAGCGAACGGACTTTACTTGTGTCATACCCAAGAATCTTATATTCATTATTATAAATATAAGATTCTTGGTTATACCAAAAGATCGAAACCTGATTTGAATTTGAAATTATTAAAAGTGCTAATAAAACGAATCAATCATTTGGTAGGCTAAAGTGTAGCACTCTCTATTTGTCAAAACATTCTAGGGGATATCAGATTTTTGCGCCATCTGTCGAGGGGTAAGTGAACTGCTGACAAAGGTTGTTGCTGCAACTTTTGCTACTAACCATTTTCTAACCGGTTTCATAGATGGCGTTGCGGACAACAGTCAATATTTGATTGAATGCGTCATTTGGCGGAAGTCCCAAACCATTTTGAAAAAATAAAAATTATTGTAGCTTACTTCCGCAAACAATATTATGCAAGATGCACCACCCGCCCTCCTGCAAAAATAGGCACATGCACACCACAAAATATCAGTGCACAATGATCAGTGCACAGGAGCACACAGGCGTTAGATCGTGCGTAAACTCTACTTACTTACCTAACCCTACCTACTTTATTGGGAATAGAACTAAATGAAAGTTTAAACCTTACTAACCACGTTAAAATAGTCTGTAGCAAAATTAATAGGTTTTTTAATGTCCTAACCCTTAATGTAACTTTGTCTGCTTACTATGGTCTTGTCGCTTCAAATATCTCTTACGGGCTTTTCCTATGGGGCAATATCGCGGATATGAAATTAAGATATTTATTGCTCAAAAGAAATGCATTCAAGCGATATGTAACAAAGGTCCATTTAAAACATGCAGACCACTGTTTGTAATGTTAGGTATCTGTAATAACAGTCCCTAGTATGAACATTTTAGAAATTTTTAAATTTGTTAAAATACTTTTTTAAACTAGCCAAGGATATATACCCTCGAAATACTAGAGACAGTCATAGACTTGTCTTGGATTTTCATCCAAGAACATCTGCATGACGAAAGAGTTATTACTGCATGTGTGTTAAAGTAAGTATATAACAAGATCCCCAACCAATTTAAACTCGGACCTCTAACTCGTGAATGGCTAGCTTGAAAGATTTTCTGAATTGTTAAATTTTGCAAGTTAATATTTTTAACTGAATAGCGGTGGAAACGAAATGTAACAATATCTTGTGTAAATACCTATTCTTTGCAAATAAACACTTTGACTTTGACTCTGACTTTGACCAACACCAGTCATCAGATCCTTAGGAGTCCTGAGGATGCTCCGGGTTGGGGCGAAACACGTGTAGAGTAGCCTAATTGGTGAATGTGCTTGAATTTGTGTGAATGAATTTGCAACTTCATACACGAAATTTACATATAGTTTGCGACCACTCCACTGATTTATAATTATTTTTCAAATCCTATTATATCATACAGTCCATTCAAATTTATATCCAGCCCCCTGGTGTCTAGGGAAATTCGATATTTTTCATTTTATATGTTCTGCTCAAATTGTGGTGTAGGCACCTCCATTTGGCTATGGCGTAAGTCTTGTATGAGCCTGTTCACACACAACACAGTACTTACCTATATACTCTTAGCAATTTTGAAAAAAAAAAAGAAAAACTGAATGAGGGTTTTTCAAATTCACATTAAAAAAAAAGTAACTATTTGCCTCACTAGATGGCGTTGATGGTAAGAGGGAAGTCAAAATTGGTAGTAAAAAATACTTTGAATCCCTTATTTTTTTCAACGCCATCTATCGAGCATACAGCTTTTTGTCATTTTGAAAAGCCCTCATTGACAAAAAATCCATATAATTAGGTATAGAGAATTCCGAATGTAGCAATAGACTATTTGACTAATTTTGGAAAACAAATTTAAATTATTCCTTATTACGTAATAAGCGCTCTACATTGATATTTCAGGAAAAATCAATGTATTTAATTAAAAAATCAATGTTGAAGTTTAAAATTTTAAAACCGCGCCAAAAACGCTATGGCGCTGGACACGTGACTTGTTGACGTCACAAGCCTGTAAACTTGTAATATCCTTAGCCATTTGACAGCCATCAATCGCGGATCCTAAGTCTATGGTCGTGTCAAACGCCTGAAGCCATATTTATTTACAGGCATGTGACGTCATCAGTCAGCTTAGAGTGTTTTCGCCACATGAAAAAAATCAAAAATCATTGCATTTTTCTAGGTGATATTAATCAATTAATAGACTTAATTTAGTCCATATAATAGTTGAATATGATTTTTTACACCATTATCTGTTAGGATGACCACAATTTATAGTATATTTTCAATGTTGTCAAATTGTCTATTAGGAGGTGCTCACAAAATTTCACGAGCCGGACATACCTACAAAAGCATTTTTGCCAGCTCTTCCCGTTCTCGGCTGTAATATACTGAAGGAAAAATGAAAGCGGCTAGTAGCAATTATTGTATGAAATTACCAGTCAGCTGACCTGCCTGATATCGTTGTACAATGTGAAAACAGCCGTTGAGTGGCTTGCACTCTTGCAGTATCATCTTAGCTCAGCATAGTATACAACGTGTTTGTTACAAAAAAAACCCGTAAATCCAAATATGGTAGATAGGAACTGTCTAACTGATCAACTTTTAGCGTCCCCGCAGACTACAAAACAAACTGTCGGCCGATAGTTGGCCAATAGTTGATTTTGTATGAAGAATCGGCCGATACCGAATCGTTCTAGTGTGCGCACTTGCATACACCTTCATACTGATTGAGCGCCCGACTAAACTGTCGGCCGATAGAAAGTCTGTAGTCTTCGAGCGCGCTTACTATGGGACCAACTCTGAAATTGCGAAAAAAAACCTGAGTTTTTTTTATATTTAAGAAAATATCGAATTGTGTGTTGTCTTCGCGATTTCAGAGCCCATAATACCCGGCTGAGTCAATGTCGAAAAACTAACTTTTCTATTTTGACCCGGATAATATATTTGTAGTACCTAGGTACAGTCAGCAAAGTTATGACCTTGAAAGGATGGAAACGTTCGTCTTTACCTGCCTCCATTGATTTATATACAAAAGATGCTTTTGTGACTTTTGGATAAATGCAAGACAATACAGACTACTCAATCTAGAAATGAACCTTAAGGTGTTCCGCTCATAGCTTTGCTGATAGTACGTCTACCTAATGTCGTGGTTATCGACTTCCATTATTCAATTGCTCTGACTAGGTAGGTATATCATTACTTATTTTATAGATATTACTATTATTAACTGAGCTTAAGAATATCGTTATAAGTTTTAATAATTAGAGTGTGGTTTTAAATACTGGAAACGGAAACCTTACGAGGCAGTGACTGACAATACTTATTAAGTAAAAAGTAGACAATAGAAAGGCAGTTTGAACATTCTCCTCTATCTTTTTTGTGTGTTCACATATCCTTACATGTATGACTTTGGCCTGCTCGTCGATGGCGGAGACGAGCAGCGTGCGGTGTTTGCGCGGCTTGTGCGTGTGCGGGCTGCGCCGGCGCCGCTTGCGTCGCCGCTCCAGCTCCAGTTGCTCGGGACTTTGTAACTCCCTACAAAATAAAAACAATTACTATCGTATTGTGGAAAATAACTAAATAATGTTGTTTTAAATAAAATACCTACTAGAAATAAATCTTCTCTTGTAAAATTCTGGGGACGAGTCGATTTTTTTCTAGTACTTTTATTTTAGTATTGAATAAATCTACTCGCCACCTCTTCAGGCCGGACTGGAACCCACAATGGAGTCCGGCCTAATGCTCTGTCGATTTTTTTCTAGTACATTCATTTTATCTTTCACTGAAAGCCAGCTTATTTCATCAATGTGAGGATATACCCTCAACATCCAATTATTTATGTAATAGCGGCCGCCCGCGACTTCGTCTGCGTGGAAAGGTGTTTTGCTATGCCTCAGGAACAATACTTTTTTTCGGGATGAAAGGTACCCTATGTCCTTCTCTGTACCCCTGACAACGTGTATGCAAAATTTCATGATGATCGGTTCAGTAGTTAAGACGTGAAGGCGTAACAAACTAACGGACTTTCGCATTTATAATATTACTAGCGGCCGCCCGCGACTTCGTCTGCGTGGAATGGTTTTTTGCTATCCCTCGGGAACTTTACTTTTTTTCAGGATGAAAGGTACCCTACATAGGGTACCTTTCATCCTGTACCCCTGACAACGTGTATGCAAAATTTCATGATGATCAGTTCAGTAGTTAGGACCTGAAGGCGTAACAAAAATACAAACAAATAAACAAACAAACAAACGGACTTTCGCATTTATACTATTAATAAGGATAGTAAGGATGTTATATTTGAAAATTTAATTTAAGGCTCGGTTGCGCGGAAACATTTGTCTCTGTCTTTTTCTTTACGTGTAAAGAGTATAGAAAATAACCCCACTTCTGCACTTTGACGATGTTTTGGATTATTATTTCATCATTATTTTTATCACAATTATCTTTCTTGAATTAAAGTAATTGGAGCTACTTCACAGTACGTTTCCGCTTTTATTTACGCCAAAAATATGATCCTATGCAAGCGCCTTTGATGATATTCTTTTTTTACAATCATCTGTGAAGTTTATACGCAATTTTATACTTTAACCTACCAGAGAAGCTCTTAAGCTTGTCGTATGTTTTTTTGTGGCTACAACTTTACGTTTTCTATGTATACACCGTCATTTTGTAGTCGTTTTAATTAACTTAAGGGGGTGCTCTACTAATGAAACTAATCATTTTTGCCAAAGAAACATGGGTCGAAAAACGACAAAAATTTTGGACTTTCCCATACAAATACAATGTTTTAGCTTTCTAATTAGTATGGGAGGACCAAAATTTTTTTTCGTTTTTTGACCCATGTTTCTTGGGCAAAAATGTTTAGTTTCATTGGTACAACACACCCTTAAGTTAATTAAAACGACTACAAAATGACGGTGTATAAAAATATGACTCCCGCAAACCATAATTTCCTATAATCGACCCTTAAACATTTTGCGTTATTCAAAATATCCAATTACCAAAAAATATACCTGTGGTGTGTTTGCAGCCTGAGCTTCCTCTGTTTGTGTCTTGCGACCTCATGCTCACACCAATGCGACGGCAGCTCGTCGCCGTGGCTGCCGATTATTGACGCCTCCTCTGGAATATAAAGATAAGAGATTTATAAATTAAGTACCTAATAACACAGATTATACCTTCATAAAAAACATAATAACAGACCATGCGATCTTTTGTTTCAGATAATTATATTTCTATGGGGAATATATAATTGCACTTTATAAATAATGTAACACACTTTAAAATGTTTAGCTTTAAAATTAATACTTTGCACTATACAATTTGATTGTTTAGCTTTAAAATTAATACTTTACACCATACAAATTAATTTTATAACTTTAGTATTGGTAAACAGACGACTAGGTGCGACGACGAGCGGGCACAGCGAGAGAGGAGCCGAGAAGGAGGTTAGGTTCCATTGCGACCAACAACGCTAGAACCGACTTGATGAGACTTGCCATCTCATTAGTCTGACATGGTTTGACAGAAATTAAATGATTTCGGAGTTGGGACACAGTTATAGTGCAAACCATTATTTTTGTAGTGATAATATTAATTTATAGATCTATTATTATTTTAAAGTGCAAATCATTTATTTTTGTAGTGATAGGATTAAATTATAGGTCTATCATTATTTTAAAGTGCTGATATACAATTTTATAGCTGTTTTCATCAAATTTAAAGTGCTATTAAATACATCCTTATTTCTATATGTGGGGATTTGTAAATGGCGTTGGAAAATCTATATGCTATTCTATTGTTTAAATATGTATTTGACTGTAAATCCTCCTACAAGCAAATAAATAAAGGGATGTATTTAATAGCACTTTAAATTTGATGAAAACAGCTATACAATTGTATATCAGCACTTTAAAATAATAGTAGACCTATAATTTAATCACATCACTACAAAAATAATGGTTTGCACTTTAAAATAATAATAGATCTATAAATTAATATTATCACTACAAAAATAATGGTTTGCACTATAACTGTGTCCGAACTCCGAAATCATTTAATTTCTGTCAAACCATGTCAGACTAATGTAATGAGATGGCAAGTCTCATCAAGTCGGTTCTAGCGTTGTTGGTCGCAATGGAACCTAACCTCCTCTTCAGCTCCCCTCTCGATGCGCCCGCCCGCTCGTCGTCGCACCTAGTCGTCTGTTTACAGTACTAAAGTTATAAAATTAATTTGTATGGTGTAAAGTATTAATTTTAAAGCTAAACAATTAAATTGTTTAGTGCAAAGTATTAATTTTAAAACTTAGCATATTTATAGTGGAAACCATTATTTTTAAAGTTCATTCAATAAATTTTGAAGCTAAACATTTTAAAGTGTGTTACATTATTTTTAAAGTGCAATTATATATTCCCCATAAATAAATAAAAAATTGAACATACACTGCTAAATAGTCATCTATTCTAAGCGAGTTCTTTTATGCCTCATGCCATAAAAGAACTCGCTTATTTATTTATGATTTATTCAGAAAACCAATAGCTAAATTAGGTACAGGTTGAGTGATTACATATAAGTCTTAAATAAGCCAATTATAGGTTTCCATAGCTATAACTAATTTATATCATCGTTACAAAATGGATGTTACAGATATCGTTAGGTACATTTATTTTAGTTAGATTTTTTACTAAATCTCCCGTTCAGTTAATGTTGTAGGACATTGCAATAAAACACTTATGGCCGATTGCACTAAACTTAAGAATCGCCTAAGTCTTTTCCTAACTACAACATGACCAAATTAAAACGGTGTCATAAACTTAGCCGTCATATAGCTGTCATTCACTAAGTTAACTTGGTCGCGTTGTAGATAAGAAAAGACTTAGGCAATTCTTAAGTTTAGTGCTTTCACGCGTTACTACCACGGTGTGTTATTGATGATTAGTTTGGTTTCATTTAGATTTTTTTTCCCGATTTTTTATTTTTGACCGACTGAGCGCGAAGCGTCTCCGTCTTATTTCTCAACCGATTCTCGTGAAATTTTGTGAGCGTTCTATAATTATATGTATTTTTGTCGATTCAGTTTTTCGAAATCTTTCAAAGTGGCGGAAGAGTTACAAACGCAATGACTGCAGCTCTACAGAGCCACTAGTTTATTTCGTTTAGTATGCGCGTAAACCTATGAAGTGAAAATTTTATTTTAGGATGTTGATCGCAGCGCAGTATCAACTTTCTTACAAAAAAAAATGTTTCTGACTCTTTCTGAGTCCACACGAATACTGCAATGCTACAGCGGTACATATTTAATGTCAGCACCGCGTAGCCCGCGCTTTGGATAAATTAAAACTTTTTTACGAGTGGCGAGGCAGTGACACAGAATATGTTTCGCATGTTTGTTAGCTTTGTATTTACTGATACTCGAAACACGTGACCGCACGCTTGGTGGGAAAATTATATAGTCCAAAATACGTACTTGCTACATAGTCCTACGGATCCAAAGACTTCAATTACATACAACATAGAAGTCTTTGTACAGAGCCGAACTTTGTGGTGAATAACAGCGTTTATCGTAAATACAAAGTCACTGTATAAAAGTTCTCATTTACTTATAGCAATATCACAAAGAAAAGCTCTATGAATGAACCAGCCGAAATGGACAACGTGCGATCGTAGCACAGCGCGCACAAGTACGTAGCCACGGTAATTATGACGTAGCGTGCTGTATCTCTCAATCAGACGATGCTATGCTTCACACCGACTGCGTGTGCTAGGTACTACTGGGTGAGCAGGGCGAGTGCTACGCGATCATGATGTGGTCAAGGAAAAGGTGGCCGCCCCAATCTCCTCCGTGTACACTGCTGTGTCGGTCATCACGTGCAGTACTGACCATCGGGCACGTGGTCTCGCAGCAGCAGCAGCAGCAGCGGGTGGCGCACCCGCTGCCGCACCTGGGGCTCTATTTTTGAATCCTTCGACTGGCGTCTAGCGCTTGGTTTCTACTGATTTTCGTTCGACATGTGACTTTCCATATTTTTGAATCGCTCGACCGCAACGAGTGCCCTCACCCACTCGTTTGCAGGCGAGCGATACGGTATGGCGAGCAATATTCTTTTCTACTAAAAAGCAACGTTTTTTTTTAACAGCCAATAGAAACATATGAATATTACGTTCCGTTTTCGTTGCGGTAGTTGCCAGTTTTCTCTAAATTCCGTGTGGAACGGATAAAATCCAACATTTCGTTTATGTTGACAGCACCGGAAACGAACGCTTCAAAAATACGGAAAATCGGCTTCATGCGACTTGGAAGACGAGTGTGACTTAAGTCGCATGCGCCAAAACTATGTCATACGAGCGATTCAAAAATAGAGCCCCTGCTCCGCGTGCAGCGCGCGTGCCTTGCGCTCTACCAGCGCCACCAGCACCGCCTCGAGCCACGCCGCGCCGCTCTCCTCCGTGCATACTGCTGTGTCGATTGTCACGTACAACAGTACTGACCGTCGGGCACGTGGTCTCGCAGCAGCAGCAACAGCGGGTGGCGCGCCCGCCGCCGCGCCTGCTCCGCGTGCAGCGCGCGCGCCTTGCACTCTACCAGCGCCACCAGCACCGCCTCGAGCCACGCCGCGCCGCTCTCCTCCGTGCATACTGCTGTGTCGATTGTCACGTACAACAGTACTGACCGTCGGGCACGTGGTCTCGCAGCAGCAGCAACAGCGGGTGGCGCGCCCGCCGCCGCGCCTGCTCCGCGTGCAGCGCGCGCGCCTTGCGCTCTACCAGCGCCACCAGCACCGCCTCGAGCCACGCCGCGCCGCTCTCCTCCGTGCATACTGCTGTGTCGATTGTCACGTACAACAGTACTGACCGTCGGGCACGTGGTCTCGCAGCAGCAGCAACAGCGGGTGGCGCGCCCGCCGCCGCGCCTGCTCCGCGTGCAGCGCGCGCGCCTTGCGCTCTACCAGCGCCACCAGCACCGCCTCGAGCCGCGCCGCGCCGCTCTCCTCCGTGCATACTGCTTTGTCGACCGTCTGGAAATGTGAAATACCTTTTTAACTTAGAATTAGGTAGTTCTACTTTGTATTTATAATCTTTCCTAGCAACGCGCTCTTAGTAAACCAGATATTCCAATACAGTAGATAGATCTATCATGGAATTGATTAGCTAGAGATCAAAATGTTAAGAGAGAGAGTATAGTAAGTAGTTAACTCTTTGTATATTTGCTCGGACGCTGGCGAGTTTTTCAGCCATTAGTTATGTATGACTAATAAAATTATATCGACCAATGCCTTCATCATGCAACCATCAGTCAAACACATTATTACACAATGATTTTAGAATTTTAAAAAGAGGATAGGGATGACGGTTCTTTCATTGTTATTACACAGTAAAATTACAGAATGAACCTATGGGTCAAAGATGGAACCAATGGATCAGATAAAACTCTAAAATAAGGTGATGACGGTTCTGTTCAAGTATTATTTATTAATTGGGATACCTACCTACCCCTCTAAATGCTATTTATAAACAAGAGGGTACCAATAATCAACTGAAAAATTACAAATCATATTTTTGTGATTTCTTTGTTATTAACCTCTAAAAGTAAAATAATTATTAATTGGTTTTGCTGAATCAGCAGACAACACTAAAAAAACGTGTTAAAATTACCCCTTTTCAATGTCAAGCTGATACAAAAAAATAATCAAGCAAACAAGCGTGGGAAAGTTGCAATCTGTCATATTTTACAACATACAAGGTACATTTCTACGGAACGTTAAGCACGCTGCTATCAACAAAATGCAAATTATTTAATTTACAGACCGTTAAAATGTTCGCAGGCGGTTTCCCCTTTCTCGCCCACAACAAGATAAAACAGGAACAATGAATTCCTTTAGACGACAAATATGAAATTTTCCGAGGCTCTTGTAGGTATAAGCTTTTCGTCGTCAAAAGCAAATCAGAAATATCCGTCGTTCATACTGAGATAATACAGAATTTTATTTTAAAAAGTATTGGAATAAAATTAGAAAATACTTATTGGTAAGTATATACTTTGCTAGATAAGTCCAAAGTTAAATTATTAGAATTGTATCAATCACAATGTGATCTTAATTATTTAGTAGTTTATTAATACGTCAATTCAACTGTAATAATCATGACAGTTGAATTGAAACCTTTACCACCATAAGCCGTTTACCTTGAGTGTAGCTTACGAGTTCGAGAATATTTCATAAACCATGGCATTGGCATATAGATCGATGGCGTAACGAATACCAATATTGGAATTAGAAAAGTAGTACACAAGCCACTGAACTATATTTTAGTGCATTATACATTAGTCGCACAAGCTTACACTTATTTACCATTATTAAAATTCACTGAACTAATGTTTCTGTTATAAAATAACTTATTCTGCAAATTAGGAGATCCCTTATTATAAAATGTTCAATATGTGACTTAAAAAATAAGTGACTTTATGGTAGGAGTAATGGGAAAAAAAACCTCATTGATTCTACGGTAGAACTGCCCGGTAGAATAAGTGGCAACAAGAATTTTGAAAATATCTTTCCACAGGATAGGTTTATGTTAACCAGTGGACACATACAATAATTAACTCAAAAACGCTCGTTAAAAGGGATCCAAATGGGTCCACAAATACAGTAATTAAAATTACGCGAAGAACGATAAAAAATATTAAGGACCCTGTTAAAAACGATACTAACGATAATTAACACCGATTAAAACCAAAACAGCCCCTCTCACTCTAAATCTGGTCATAGTATTATAAGTATTTAGTTATTTAGTCAGCAATTTACATGAAGAGTTCTGCAGGCTGAAATAACGGCGCGGGCACTGACCTGGATGGCTGGGTATCTCGAATAACACAGAACTCTTTCAGTTTACAAATGTTCCATTTATCATTCCATCCAGCTATAAAGGTATTTACGAACTCTTTTTGTTTGGACTTTAATCATTCATTGTCTATGAGGCTCTATTTTATCTGATAAAGTGCTTTAAGTGGATGGACGATGTTACAAAATAACATGGAACTTTTTACGAAAAGTAAAGTAACTAAGTATTATCACGAATACGCGATGAATGTCGACGAATTATTGTCAAATGTGAAATTGTTTTCACATATGGTTCCATTTGCTACAGGAAAATGCGTTCGAAATAATCAAGGCGCTGAAAACGTCTTCAATATTTCATTCGTTCTCTAACCAAAGTTTTTTTTTCGTTCGATAGACATTAAATTGAACCAATAAAAAGCAAAATCCGAGGATAAGGTTTCCCTAACAGATTTATTTGCCCAAGAGGCATATTGGAGAGAGAAATATTTCAATCCTACCTTATGTGAATGTTATTTAATTTTATTACATTTTTTGACAGATGTTACCGAGGTAGAAGCTCATCTTCTTAAAAATAATTATGTTTGTATGGATGAATGTATATTATGTAAACTCATATTAAATTTTTTGAACATTAAAATATTCTAGACTTGCTAGAGTACAGATGGATACACAAGACTGTTTCACAAGGAAATGAGCAATGCTTTATACGTTTTGAAAAGCTCTTTGTAGTCACGTTTGGTGTAACAATTGAAATATTATGAAACATTAAACCTCCTATATAAAACATTTCAGAAATGTAATCTATCTTCGAGTATTTTTTAAACTTTTAGCCGGGGGCGCAAATGCGTTTCATATTTCAGTTATTTAAATACTGGTTTTGATTCGTATTTCCCTAAATTGCTAAGTTTCTCCAAAAAGTTTATGTCTTATACAATGTGTTACAAAAAACCCTAAAGCCGAATATGGTAGATGGGGTACCATGCATACAACCCCGGAAAATTATTATAAGCCCTGAAAATTGACACATTAAAAAAAATTCACAGATCTCGTGCCTTTCACGACCTTCTGGTACATTGAAAATGAATTTAATGAATTTAACAAAATATTTTATTATTCTTTTCTTATAGACATTATTATTTTATTGAAAGGTAACCTAAGTACTATGTATAACTAAAACATCTGAATTTCTAAATAAATTAACCCTAATAAAAAAATAAATCAAAATCAAATGCAGCATGCGAGACTCTCGCGCCGACTTCATCATCACTCGAATGTGCGATAACAACCCTCATGTTTACCTAGGCATCATCATCACACTCTCATTCTCAGAGATCGTTGTAAAATTTGGAATCGCAGAGTCACTAAGAAAGACGTGACTGATCGAGTAATTTCAAATCTCGAAAAAATTTAAATAACAGCAACCCACGATATATAATATTTTGGATCTAGTAGAGGCCCTCGGCTTCGCCTCGGGCCTCAAACAAAAATCTCTCTTCTGTTCAACTTTCGCTCAAGATTCGTTTATCCGTTTCTCTACACACAAAAACTCGCTACGACGCCTAGCACGTGTACTGGAGATAATAGCGTCATCTCTTTTGCTCCTACAGTTATTGCTAACACTACTTTCTCTTTCGTTTTCACATAGTAAGCGACGTCACTTACTTGAATATGGACTTATGGAGACATTTCAGTGCAGTCACACTATGTTACCGCCCCGCGCCGCCGTATCTAACGATTTTTAAATCTTTGACTAGATCTGGAATCAGCTCTCGCGTCACGCTCTATTCACGTCATACCATCTGTTGACCTGCTAGAGCTAATCAATATCAATATTATGGTTTTAATATACAGGGTGGAAATTTTTAATGCCACCTGGAGCGAAAGTACTCTAAACAATGGAGATAGCAAATTTCGCTCAAAGGAAACATTCCTTTATTTTTGAAAAAAAACATAACTGCATTCAAAGATTTTTAAAATATACGTTTCCCACACCCAGTAATCGAACTGGCTAAAATTCGAAAAAACAACACCCTGTACTTTTATGATATCAATCGTTAGGGTCGAACACAAGGATCAAATCTCTCTAACAAACATGGTAAATTAAATCAAAGGAAAACCATTAAATCTTAACTTATTTTAATTAAACGAGTAAAAACTTATTTTATTGGTTGTTCGAAATGGGCCCCATGTTGCTGGTATTTCTCTGGTTCCTTTTCCAAATGTAATAAGTACATTACTGACGCGGTCAATAATGACTGCATTGCTGGCAGCGCGATGATGATGGCCGATAGCGTAGTTAAGCTCAGCTTGAGGCCATCATAGCGTGGCCAGCAGTGCAGTCATTGTGGACCAAGTCTTGTATAGTGCTTTACTCAAAAATGTCAAAAAAGTAAAAATGTCAAAAATGTCAAAACAGTCCAAAATTACCAAAATGATCATTTTTGACATTTTTGACATTTTTGATATTTTTGACATTTTTGACATTTTTGCCATTATTGTCATTTTTGACATTTTTGACATTTTTGACATTTTTGACATTTTTGACATTTTTGACATTTTTGACATTTTTGTCATTTTTTACTTTTTGACATTTTTGAGTAAAGCACTATACAAGACTTGGTCCAAAATGACAAAAAAATAAAAAAGGCAAGAAAGTAAAAAAAGTCAAAAATATCAAAAAGGAAAAATAGTAAAAAAGTAAAAAAAAAGTACAAAACCATCACCTAGAAAAAATACAACACCCGCGCAAATAAAGAATGGGATTGAAAATGGCGGCTCACGGCGCTTACCACAACGAGTGTAATCCCATTCATTATCTGCGCGGGTTGTACAATGTACTTTTTTCACCAACTATGTTTGAAACAAAACTCGACAATAATGGATTCTCAAAGAAAATTGCTGGTGGCTAAAACTTAAAACTCGAAAAAATTGAAATCCCATACAACTTTGTTGCGTCACCATCGGAGGAGCACGGCAACCTCGACTTTGTTCAAAGAAGGTTGTCAAAATAATGGCCATATTACAAGCATTTTTGAGTAAAATTCCATAATTTAGATTACTGCTACACGCAGTTTCTATGTCTCATCTATCTTATAAGGAGTCTGCATTACGAAGATCTTATCGAAATAGTTCTACATCAAAGATAATTTATTGCGAACTAGGTAGGTACTAATATAACATATTGGATCATTTAGTAAAAGTGTTTTATATTGTTTTTTATGGTTTTCCTTTCATTTAATTTACCATGTTTGTAAGAATGATTTCATCCTTATGTTTGACCCTATAGATGGATATGATAAAAGTATATGGTGTTGCTTTTTAGAATTGTAGCCGGTTCGATTCCTGGGCGTGGGAAGGGTATTTAAAAAAAAATTAAATGCAGTTTTGTTTCTTTTCAAAAATAAAGGAATGTTTTTTTTTTGTGTGGAATTTGCTATCTCCATTGTTTAGAGTACTTTCCCTCCATGTGGCATTAAAAAATTCCACCCTGTATATCTAAATACTTTTTTATTTATAAAAAATGTGAAAATAAATAAAAAACACAAAATATAAAACACTATTACAAGCTTTGAAATATACAATTATTTAAAAACTTCAATCGTACCTACAACGTATTACCATTATCCCGCGCCGCGTACGTCGCCCGCGGTATCCCAACATTTCGCTTCATAAAGGATAAGCTACAGCCCAGACCGTAAGAGTCAGGGACATATACTAATTTCAGTAGGTAGCCTAACTCAATATCTCTAGGGGTTTTTTCATTTTTTCGATATCGCTTTTCGTTTTTGAGAAATTGTCGATTTAGTGAGAAAAGACCAACGAAAAATTGTGTCATTTTTCTACATTTATGCGATTTTCGAAAAAAGATTTTGACTTTTTCAAAATTTTTTTTCACCATATTGTAGCCCTTGCTGAGACGCATTTTTTGACATTTAGTACATTCACGTAGACCCAAAACTCACGGGACCAGGGCAATGTCCCACTTTTGCTGAAATTGGGTACCTTACTGAAGCGTTAAAAATTCATTATAAACTGCACAGTGGGAACCTTAGACCTAAATTTGTGTTTGCTTATGCCCATTATTGAGATTGATTATCGAAAACAATAAACTATTTCCGTCTAGGGTTGTCACTTTGCAGTTTTCCATACGAAATAATAAAAAGTACGAGCTATTACGACACACCCTGTATATTTTTGCTTATATTGTTGTGTTTCAGACAGTCTTAGTGTATTACTTTGTCTGAGCATCGAATAGTGCGTTTGTGTTAATTATTTATTGGAACGCTGTCCCTGTTATTACCGGAGACGGGCGTTAGTGCTGCGACACAGTTTTATAACTTTTGCGGTTATTAACGTACAATGCTAAAATGTAACAATGTAACTTGTTCCAAATAAACTATTATTATTATTATTATTATATGGGCACTATGAAAGGGGTGTACTCACATCGGTCGACGGCTGCCGCATGGTGAGCGCGCGGCCGGCCCATGTGGCTGATCATCGCCTTGCGCGGGCCGCTACCGGGCAACACCCCACACCTGGAACAACCACCTGGAGTCAATCAGCTGCTCCGTCAACTTAGGCGGCAACAACCCACATAGATCACATCCGAGGATGAAGGTACCATTTTCGATGGGGTATAGACGGCATCTTAAAGGATGAGTACACCGCGTAATCCGCGTATGGTTGCTTTTATCTTTAAATCATTTTTATTTCGAATTCTTTTCTTTTTTTTCTCAAAAAATAAATTTGAAAGAAAAAAAAAAGAAATGCCCTGCAAACGAACTAAAAAAGTATCATTGCAGTCGCGTTCGCTGCATTCGGCCGTACTACACGATACTTGGATATACCCATGGATGGTGACGGATTAAAATCAGACTACAGCACAGCTCCTAAACGAGTGACTTTTAGTTTGATGTTACTTGAATAATTAATAATAATTCTAAACTTCATAATTCACTCAATAAATGAACCCACCCACGCTTGCTTTATGTCATAGTTGTATGAATTAGGTACTTACTTAGATATTACTTTTCTAAACAAACTAGGGAATTTAATACAATACTTAGCAATTTAGTACCTAAACGAATTAACCTACTAGTGTTCATCAGCTACGCACTCTTAATATCACTGATTGTTAACAAAAAGAATTGCATGTAAAAACCATAAGAATAAATTATTTATTCTTATGGTAAAAACATGGTAAAAACATAACTTATTGGTTTATTAAAACTTATTTTGTTTCAATTGTGAAAAATCTGATCGTGCATATTTTATGATAAATGTTGTTATTGTTTAGGTTTGATTGAAAATATTATTATTATTTTATAAAAAAAAAAATTTGTCGTGTTGCTTTATCGTCACTTCCTTCTTAACTTTCACAGTGAGTGCGTAGGGTATCTATGATATATCGCTGCTATTTATTCGGTAACAGGTGGCGCGTACGCGGGAAGACAACGAAAATATCACCGAGGTGTATAGAAGCAAAGGCGAATATCTCCACTTTTCCTGATTTTTTAAAAAACGACAAAAAACAATCTTTGCTAAGATACTCATATTTTTGTACCTACTATTTGTTTTGCTAGGTATTCAGTAGACTAGAGTTGGATGAATATATAAAGCCAGTTTGAATCACATTCATTGCAAACGTTTATTAGTAAATATGGATAAAATTTTGGAGGTTGCTATGTTTGATTCAATTAACTAACTTCGGCGGTTGTTTTGGTCAGTATCTTCAAATAAATAAAGCAGTTTTAAACTTAAGTACCTAAGTAAAATTTGGAAAAATAATTTTGCATAACAATTAAGACAAAAATGTTTTATACAATAATTCCACACCTTTTTTTTTTGCTTCAATGTCCTTTTCCACCTACTGGGTTTTCTTAGCATTTTATAGCTTGTTTTGGAGGCACAAGCATTTAGCTCCAATTTCACATTTATAAAACAATAAAAAAATCTTGAGGCCGGTTTAATGTTTAACAGTTTGAACATTTCAAAACAAAATTGATTTAAAAAACAAAAAACCGACTTCATAAAACCTGCCTCTAAAAAGCAAGAAATAATATTCAAATCATTAGATACGCATTATCATTGTTATAATAACAACACGTCTATTGAAGTCGGGTGGGGCTGGAGTACAACTTCCTTTTTTTATTCTAAAAGCCCTACCCGACTTCAATAGACGTGTTGTTATTATAACAATGATAATGCGTATCTAATGATTTGAATATTATTTCTTGCTTTTAAGAGGCAGGTTTGTTGAAGTCGGTTTTTTGTTTTTTAAAACAATTTTTTATTTTTTTATTTTTAGTGTTAGTACCTTCTCTATTAGGTAGTGTAGGTATATTATTTGGTAGAAAAATCGGCTCAGACAAACGTGAGATATTCGCGGAGAAACATACATACATACAGGTCAAACTGAGAGAGAACCTTCTTTTTTGAAGTCGGTTAAAAAGACCACACTAAAAGTATCCCTTTTCCAACAAAAAAAACATCTAATTCGGTTCATAAATAACAAAGTCAAGATAGTTGATGCAAAATCATAGTATTTTCAGGATTTCTTGAAAACTACTGAACCGATTTGAAAAAAAAATGGGACCATCTCGCAAAAAAACTCAATCGAACAAAAAAATCATCAAAATCGGCCCATAAATGTAGAAGATACGCGCGAAAAACGATTAAAAAAAACATACAATCGAATTGAGAACCTCCTCCTTTTTGTGAAGTCGGTTAAAAAGTAACTATCTGCACTGGAAATTGCGGTCTTTGTTTTGATAGGTCGTTTTTAACAATAAATTTCTAGTGGATATAGACGTATTTGGTTATGATTTTTAGACAGATCACAAGCTTTGAATCATTGCTACTAGATGGCACTATTCACATTCACAGTCACATTCTTGACAAAAGTGGAGATAGTCGCCTTTGCTTCTATACCCCTCCTAACCAGTGAGCTTACAAAACTATTGTGCTCAACTTGATATTCGAGATGCCAAAGTTTTTGAGCCTTATAATGTAATATTATGTAGTTGTTAATCAAATTATTCCATTTATTTAAGAATAAAAATTACGTAATTAAAATTACCTAGATATTATCCGAAGAGCGGGAGAGGACTCGATAATCCTCAACTCCGGTAACTTGCTTTACTACCGGGAGGGCGACCAACAGTCCCAAGGTGGTATCGGGTTCATCGTCCACAAGTCCCTTGTCAACAACGTGACTACCATCGGAAGTGTGTCGACCAGGGTGGCGTACCTTATACTCAGAATATCCAAACGGTGTTCGCTGAATGTTATACAGGTTTACGCACCGACCTCGACACACCAAGATGACGAAGTGGAGGCTATGTATGAGGAGATCTCTAAAGCCATGCATAGCTTCAAAACCCACTACACTGTTGTGATGGGGGACTTCAATGCTAAGTTGGGGAAACGATGCGGTGATGAGCTGAGAGTGGGGCAATTTGGAGTTGGGCAACGGAATGACAGAGGCCAGATGCTGGCTGACTTTATGGAGAAGGAGAACCTCTTTATGATGAACTCCTTCTTCAGAAAGCCGGAATGCCGGAAGTGGTCAAGTCAAGTCAAGTCAAGTCAAATAAGCTTTATTCAAATAAACTTAATTATTAAGTACTTTTGAATCGTCTATATTTTCCTACCACCCGTTCCAGACTTTTTTAGCTGACAAGAAGAACGGGCGCAAGAAACTTATCAGCTGTAACAGCCATAAGTAACGATATTTACAAACTTGAATATATCGTTACCAGAAAATTACAACAGGGTGACAGGATTATTGGCAACAACATAGACTTATTATATTACTTCAACAAAGTACTTATTAGCAAGTTATGTGTTACATCATTTCCACGCATTTAGATCTTTAAGATAATCATCTACTTTATAATAACCTTTACCCATGAGCGTTTTTTTAACATGGTTTTTAAATTCATGCAAAGGAAGATCAATCACTTGTTGTGGAACTTTATTAATAAAGGCTATGCCTTTCCCCATAAATGAACCTCTAGTTTTTGCAAGCCTAAATCTTGGAACGGCAAGTTTATCTTTATTTCTTGTATTGAACTGGTGAATATTGCTGTTCTTAGCAAATGAATCATAGTGTTTCCTTACATAAACTAAATTATCATAAATATATTGGCCTGCCAAAGTTAAAATATTTATTTCTTTGAACATTTCTCTCAAGGTATCTCTCCGCCGTAGATTGTATATGGCGCGAACAGCTCTTTTTTGGAGTACAAAAATATTTTCAATACTGGCAGCTGAGCCCCACAATAGCAGTCCATACGACATTACGCTATGAAAATAACTAAAGTATACTAACCTTGCCGTTTCAATATCAGTTAAAAGCCTTATTTTCTTAACAGCGAATGCCGCTGAACTAAGTCTACTTGACAAGGCTTCAATATGTGGATCCCATTGCAGTCGAGAATCTAGTGTGATACCTAGAAATTTTGTGCTCTCGATAAACTCGACTTCATCGTCATTCAAATTAATATTTAATTTTGTCTGCTCAACATTAGGTAATGAGAATTTAACACATTTAGTTTTTTTGGGGTTAAGTACTAAATTATTACTATTAAACCAGTATGAAACTTTAGAGAGGGCACTATTTACTTCGTCCGAACAGTTATTACCTCTGTTTACTTTAAAAACTAAAGAAGTATCATCCGCAAATAGTACTGTTTCACATAAATTATTCGCGTAGTTGGGAAGGTCATTTATATAAATTAGAAACAGCAATGGGCCCAATATTGATCCCTGTGGCACACCCATATTGATGGGGGCTCCAGTAGATTCAGTTCTATTAATCACTACTTTCTGAGTTCTATTGTACAAATACGATTTCATAAGACTAACTGATTTATCAGAGACACCATAATGTTCTAGCTTCTTTAATAGTGTTTGATGATCAACGCAATCGAATGCCTTAGAAAGGTCACAGAAAATGCCAATTACATCTTGCTTTTCTTCCCAAGCATCAAGAATATGTTTGAGAAGTGCAATTCCAGCATCAGTAGTACTTTTACCCTTGGAAAAACCAAACTGATTTTTATGAAGTATATTATTGTATGTGAAGTAATCTAATAATTGGGAATATATAATTTTTTCAAATATTTTACTAAGTGCTGGTAGTATAGATATTGGCCTAAAGTTAGCTGGGTCACTTTTATCCCCAGATTTAAAAAGAGGAATCAATTTACTATTTTTCATTAGATCAGGAAAGACCCCTTCGTCAATACATTTGTTAAAAATAAAAGCCAAGTAAGGGGCTAGTATATCAATTATTGATTTAATTATGCTTGTTGACATGCCCCAAAGATCTTCTGTTTTTTTAACATTAATTGTTTTAAAAGCTTTAATGATATCTGCACTATTTATATATTTAAAGGAAAAACTTTCATTGCACTTATCAACACTTGACTCCAGAAGGGAGACAGCGATGTTGGGACAAGCACTAAGAGTACTGGTAGTTTCTACAGGTATTCTAGCAAAGAAATCTTCAAAAACTTTAGCGACCTCATGGACCTCGTGGACCTGGGTCAGTCCGGACGGTAAAGTCAGAAATGAGATAGATTTTATCATGTCGACGAAAAAGCAAATATTCAATGATGTCACTGTGATCAACGCTGTTAAGACGGGGAGCGATCACCGATTGGTACGTGGCACATTGAATATCAACCCAAAGCTGGAAAGATCTCGACTGATAAAATCAACAATTCGACCATTGCCGGCCCATATTCAAAACCCCGAGAGCTTTCAACTCGAACTCCAAAACCGCTTCGAAGCCCTTGAGAACAGCATAGATGTGGACGATCTAAACAACATGGTGGTGGATGCTGTCCGTACGGTAGGGTCCAAGCTCTTTAAGACCCGCCGTCCCAAGATAAAGAAACTCTCCGACCACACACTCCTACTCATGGATCAGAGACGTGAAATGAGGCTCCAGAGTTCAGTAGATGCTAATCGTTATCGGCAGCTTAATAGACAGATATCTAAGTCTTTGACGAGCGACCTTCGCCAATTTAATACGAATCGTATTAAAGAGGCCATCGAGCGGAATAAAGGCTCCAAAGTGTTCGCGAGAGATCTGTCTATTGGGCAAAGCCAGATGACGAAGCTGAAAACTGACGACGGACGCATCATTTCATCAAAGCCTGAAATCCTGAGGGAGATCGAGAGCTTCTATGGGCAGTTATATTCCACGCAGACACCTGTTGAAAGCAAGGCTAAAGACCCCAGAGCCAAGCTTACCCGACACTATACCGAAGATATCCCGGACGTCAGCCTGTGCGAGATTAGTATGGCTCTCAAACAGCTGAAAAACAACAAGGCGGCGGGTGACGATGGAATCACTACAGAACTTCTGAGAGCGGGCGGTAAGCCGATACTCAAAGTCCTCCAGAAGCTCTTTAATTCCGTCATCGTCCAGGGCAGAACGCCAAAGACATGGAACATAAGTGAGGTGATCTTGTTCTTTAAAAAGGGTGACAAGTCCCTCTTAAAGAACTATAGACCCATCTCGCTTCTGAGTCATGTCTATAAGCTGTTTTCGAGAGTCCTTACGAATCGTCTCGCTCGCAAGTTCGACGACTTCCAACCTCCCGAACAAGCCGGGTTCCGAAAAGGCTTTAGCACCATAGACCACATCCATACGCTGCGGCAGGTTATACAGAAGACTGAGGAGTATAATGAGCCACTTTGCTTGGCGTTCGTGGACTATGAGAAAGCCTTTGATTCGATTGAAACCTGGGCGGTGCTGCAGTCTCTCCAAAGGTGCCAAGTGGACTATAGGTATATCGAGGTGTTGAGGTACTTATACCAAAATGCCACCATGACGATCCGAGTACAGAACCAGAACACAAATCCTATCCAACTGCAGCGTGGTGTGAGACAGGGAGACGTTATTTCTCCGAAACTGTTCACAGCTGCGTTGGAGGACATCTTTAAGCTCTTGGACTGGAAAGGACTCGGCATCAACATTAATGGCCAGTACCTAACACACCTTCGTTTTGCCGATGATATAGTCCTTATGGCTGAGACCATGGAAGACCTGAACACAATGCTCGAAGATCTCCGTAGTGCTTCCCAAAGAGTGGGTCTTAGGATGAACATGGATAAGACGAAAATTATGTCAAATGCCCATGTTGTACCCTCTCCAGTTCATGTTGGGAACACTACACTTGAAGTTGTTGACCATTACGTATACCTAGGACAGGCAGTCCAGTTAGGTAGGTCCAACTTCGAGAAAGAGATCTCTCGCCGAATCCAACTAGGGTGGGCAGCATTCGGGAAGCTTCGAAAAATCTTCGCGTCCGACTTACCTCAGTGTCTCAAGACGAAAGTCTATGAACAGTGTGTGTTGCCAGTGATGACCTACGGTAGTGAAACGTGGCCGCTAACTATGGGTCTCATAAGGAGGCTCAAGGTCACTCAGCGTGCAATGGAGAGAGCCATGCTCGGCGTTTCCCTACGTGATCAAATCAGAAACGAGGAGATCCGCAGGAGAACTAAAGTAACCGACATCGCTCGAAGGATTGCTCAGCTGAAGTGGCAATGGGCGGGACACATAGCGAGAAGAACCGATGGCCGTTGGGGCAGAAAGGTTCTGGAATGGCGACCGCGCACTGGACGACGCTCCGTGGGTAGGCCCCCGACAAGGTGGACCGACGATCTGGTGGAGGTCGCGGAAAGCCAGTGGATGCAGGCAGCGCAGGACCGATCGTTGTGGAGATCCTTAGGGGAGGCCTATACCCAGCAGTGGGTGTCGTGTGGCTGATATGATGATGATGATGATGAGATATTATGATATCTACGAAAAGAAAAAAAAACATTAAGTTTTGTCTCGTTTAAAGCCCTTTTTCCAATGCTAAACTTATATCGACACAGGCTGGAATGAAATAAATGGAATCTAACTTTATACAAACTACAACACTTTTTATTATATTAATAACGTTGAATTTCCATTTAATAAATTAGGCACTATTATGTCAAAATTATATCAGAAGCGGTAGTCAAGATTGAATTTGGTTAATTATTTGCGTGGACGGAATAGCTAATGTATTATTATGTGGATGATCTTAATGGCGCCTTCAGCACGATTATGCTAACTGGATCTACTGCTGATCATAAAATCTTTATAGCTTTAGCATAAATCCTTTCATTAGATGAGTACCTAATTGAAAGTGGTTTTCTATTATAAGCCTTTTATGCTTCGGGGGCATTTACGCAGTGCCTTCCTTATGGTGAGTTGCACCAAAACGCTGTCAAAGTTACGGTTATCGTCAAATGATATTGCTACCTACTTGTCAGGTCAAACTTGTCAAAGGACATCATGTTGGCTGGAAACCTCTTTTTTTGGCTAACTTGTGCTTAACCGGCACCCTGATTACCTAAAAAGAAACTATTTAGCGACCGGTTGCATTTGACATTGCTACTTTTCTTTGGTATGTTTTTTTTACCCCAAAGAAAAGTAGCAATGTATTACGTTCGTCTGTGAACTGCGACCGGTCGCTAGGCGGTTTCTAATTAGATAATCAGCCCGCGGTACTTTAACAAGCTTTTATCGTTATAGTTAGGTGGTGCAACTCAGCCTTAAGGGCCCTATCACATTTTTTCGTCGAAATTTTGATTTTGACGGATTTTAGCGATACAACCTAGAGAAACCTTTGGGTCTACTAAATACATTTATATGTGTCCGCGACAAAAAGTAATATGATAATTCACTGGAAAGTTAAAGGTTTAGAAAGGAAAATGAAAGTTGGTGAACGATTTCTTAGAGTCAACTTTGAACATACACAGAAAGACAAACAAGTACAAACAACAAATAAAAGTATGAAATTTGATTTACTTACGAAGTAAAGATTATTATGATATAATTTTTACGTAATAATAATAATGTATCTAGGAGAAATCCACAGTTAATTCTGAGCTTTTTTAGGAGTTTTATGGTTTTTGATTTTGATTTTTTTTCACATATTTCATACATAAATTCATAATTCCGAGGCCGCTATGAACTATTCGACTATATAAGAGATAACATTCAATTTTTTTTATTTCAATTCTTTAGCACAGTTGTTCAATCCATGAGCTCAAAAAAGTGCCTTCGCGCATTTTATGAAAATCTTTCTCTGCAATTTCGGGTTTAATTATAAAGTTAAGCAAATTTTCAAAAAAGCGAGGCCGCTATGAACTATTCGAATAGCTATTCTGCACCATTCAATAAATCAAAAGTGTAAATGTATTTTTGTTTCTGAGATCGACAACGCCAAAATTGGTCATTTTACGCAAAAATCACAGTCGAAATGTAATATGCCTCTTAATCTTGACTGTTTTTTCTGGGAGCACGGTAGTGTCCCCGCCAAGACGACCAAGCGAAGCGTAAGGGCATTACCTACCTTTTCTCGAAGCGCTTCGTCGTTTTTTTGAACCCTCATATCTTGGGTTTGGAGTATACTAGATAAACAAAATTCTCGGAATATGATGTCAATAGTAAATTTATTAAACATAAAAAGTTTCAATTGCATAGCTCTTATAATATAGATTCTATTGATATCAAAAATCAAAAACCTGCCTCTAAAAAGCAAGATATAATATTCAAATCATTAGATACGCATTATCATCGTTATAATAACGTCTATTGAAGTCGGGTGGGGTACGAACGTACCTACCGTACGTACGTACGGGAAGTACAACTTCCTTTTTTTATTCTAAAATCCCCACCCGACAACATTTTTTTATTTTTTTTTTATTTATAGTGTAAGTACCTTCTGTATGAGGTAGTGTAGGTATATTATTAGGTAGAAAAATCAGCTCAGCCAAACGTGAGATAATCGCGGAGAAACATAGGTACATACATACAGGTCAAACAGAAAACCTTTTTTTTTTGAAGTCGGTTAAAAGACAACACTAAGGGTATCCCTTTTCCAACACAAAAAACTTCATCTAATTCGGTTAATAAATAACAAAGTCGTCAAGGTAGTTAACGCAAAATCATAGTATTTTCAGGATTACTTAAAAACTACTGAACCGATTTAAAAAAAATGGGACCATCTCGCAAGAATACTCAGTCGAACAAAAAAATTATCATCAAAATCGGTCCATAATTAATGACGAAGATACGCGCGAACAACGATAAAAAAGTATACAATCGAATTGAGAACCTCCTTCTTTTGATGAAGTCGGTTAAAAAACCCCCGTTTTCGTCGAAATTCACTGATAATCACCAAAACTCATAGGGTACTCCCTGAAGTCCTGGAAAGCTGAAATTTGGTATGTAAGCTAGTTTTAGTACACAAACAACAACAAAATATATACAATTTTGAACTTTTACCCCCAACCCCATAAACTAGGGGATGGAAGTTTGTATAAGACTTCCGCAAATTTTGATACTAGAGGTCTGAAAATATGAGACATTTTTATCTGAAAAATCTTTAAATATTTAGTAATTAAGACTTAGTAAATCACTGTTAAAGCAAAGGAAAAAAATATCCAATAATAAAAAAAATTGTGTTCATTTCAAAACTAAATCTTTCGTGGCGCAAACCTCACGCATTTCCGCGTTTTTCCTGAAGGTTGACTGGTAAAGAATACTACTAGCATTAGGTCCGCCCAAGAAGCTTATACCTCGGTCCACTTCTTGCACCATTCTGTATTGTAATAAAAATAAATAAAATACTCTATTTTGCTCTTTGCACTGTCACCTGCGTCAAAGAGTAAAATAATATCACAGCATATTAATTAGTTCTACCACAGAATAAAATAAATAATAGTACAATTACGCTGGTTGATGTTGATCGAATGGGGAGGCGAAGGCAAAGTGAATTACAGATGGCGCTCAGTCTTTGGAACAATTGTCAGTTTGAGCTTATATTGTCTTGACTGTGTATTACGTGATTTTACTTTCTTAGATTGTATTTTTTTCGGTTTTGCGGACAAACAATGTATTTTATGCTAACTTTAGCTCATATAAAATAAGAATTACGGAAAAGAAGAGCCAAAACAACAGGCAAGAAAGTTTATAGCAACTTACAAAAAATTGCTAACAAGCATTACATTTCTTTAAATTTCGTGTAAGATTTACAAGTAATCTTTTTATTTCAGATTAGAAGCATATGATTAAAATTTTAACAAAGCAACTGAGTGTGAATTTCCGTGTTTATAGTTGCCTGATGATGCCTTCTGTGCAATAGTAATTTCAGGTTTCTGTACTGGAATTTCTGTACCATCCAAAATTACACGAACCGTTTTATCATATTTATTTTATTATTCTAAGTTTCTTGAATGACTCTGGCATATAAAATTCTATTAATTCTCTGTTTGGCCCCAATATTGGGCTTATTCCATATTTGATATACCTATCAAATTCATCCAAGTTATAAATATGTTAGAAACTGCTGAGGTTGAAATATTAAAGAACAAAGCTGTTATAATTCAAATGTTGTTTTATTTTGGCGAAGCTTCATCAAATTCATGAAACATTCCTTTTGATTTATAAAGTTTCTCAGGCTCAGCAAAGGAGAAAATCGAGGAAAAAGCATATTTTTTTTGATATTTTTTTGCCCACTGTTTTTTTTGTTACTGGGAAATCGATGAACTCCAATATTTTACAAGTTACATGCATAACAATGCGGCATTTTCTCAGTATAAAATTAAAAAGTGCAATACTCCAAGAGATTCCCATATGTTTTGACAGTTTCTTTGAGGCGGCTCGGTACCAACGCCAAGACGCCACCTATCGGGATAAAATTGCGCTTTTCCTCCCCATTCACCCTGCTTTTCCAGTTTATGGAGAGTTACTTACAAAAAGAAGTGAAATCTTACCATAAACATTGTCATGTTTAATGTTGCCAAAACATACATATGGCTCGCGCTGTCAAAAAGTTATCAGACCTCATGTAAAGCCAAGCTTTTAACTCTACAAGCCCTAACTTCAAAAACTCTACACCTTAGTCAAACGAAATGGCCCAGCCACATATTTTTACTAAGGTGTTGTAAGTTTTTGAAGTTAGGGCTTGTAGAGTTAGGGCGCGTAGAGTTAAAAGCTTGGCTCTACATGAGGTCTGATAACTTTTTGAAAGTGTGAGCTATATCATATGGAAGTCTTGGCAACATTATACATGAAATGTTAGTAGGTAAATGATTAACAGGATTAAATGAAATTTCCCTGAATTTTGGACATGTAATATAGAAAATAAATCCAAGGAACCAACCAACCATATCTGTTTGCCTATGCTAATATTATACTTTAAAACGACAAAAGTATAGTATTATGTAATCTGTGGTATAAACAAATATTATCATCATAAACTATCTACTATCTATCATGTACTGGCAAAAAGCCACAATGTAACCAGGCTTATTCAAAAGAAGTTCGTGGATGATATTATGCAAAAGCGAGCACCTGCACGCCGTTATCTTACTTACTCGCAATTTGGCGTCATAACTTACGTAATATGAAGTAACGAAAAGTGGGTATACTTTATGATGAGATATTTTTATTCTGGAGAGGAGAAAGGTAATAAATGAAAGCCTTAGCTCCAATGTGATACACGTTTTATGTGGTACTCGGGTCTTGTGAAAGTTTAATAATTTGCATGAGCCTCGTTGGCGTTCTGAGCCAGAAATAGATACCTAGTGAATAATCATCCGTTACAGGGTTGGCATTGGGAATAAGATAACCCTTTTGTTACATTCGTCATCAGTATCAGTGATCAGTGATACATCGTCGGTTTTAAGTTTCAGAACATACTTATTACATTGAATCATCATCATCATCATATTCAGCCCACATCAACCCACTGCTGGGTTTTAGGCCTCTTCTCTGTAGCGCCATTCCTCACGGTCCTGTGCCAGCCTCATCCAGTGAGATCCCGTCAACTTGACGATATCGTCTGACCATCGGGCCGGTGGTCTGCCCACTGGCCTTGTTGCTCCTCTTGGCCACCACTCTGTAACTGCCTTGGTCCACCGTCCGTCATCCCGTCTAGCCAAGTGTCCTGCCCATCTCCACCTTAACCTCGTTGTTACATTGAATATGTATTTTTATTTATTAACATGCTCCCCGTTTACAGTTGTGTTTCAAACACAATGTTGTGAAGGTTGTGTTGTAATTTGAACACGATGTGTAGGATACTGAGTGAGCACTTACATAATTTCTAATAGTTGTGTGAGTAATTTAACTAACAAACAACTAATTTATTTCAACTTTAATTAAATTATACACACATTATGCTTTCCAAAGCTTTTATATTTCTTGCTAAAACCGAAGCATACGCGAACAAAAAATTCAGTTTCCATTTGTGGTTTTAACTGCATTGCGATGTTGGATGAAACTAGATAGGGATGGCACCTTTTAAATGCTTTTTGGGGTGGGAGATTTCCCGGTCTAAAGTCTATCCCAGTGTCCGATAACTAATTTGAATGTCCCGCAAGGTTTAATCTTTGGTTTCTTTAGTAAAATAAAATATTTAAAGGCATTAAAAAAAACTTAAAAAAAACACTTTTTTAAAACGATCTAAAATGTAAAAAAATATTTCTCCCGTAAGGATTTATAAAATAAAAATATATATGTTCTGCTTTTCAGTCTTATCTGTGTTAATTGTTCCTGTGGCTTTTTTCAGGCTTCATCATCAGACCCTGAACACCATCTCCAATTACAGTACTTGTCAAGATGAATCAAACAAGCTCCAACCCGATGGGGTTGTATGGTTTTAATACAAAGTTCCTGTGGCCTTCTTTCGGCTCCATTATCGGATTCTGGAAATCGCCACCTATCAGAGTGCTAGTCAAGACAAATCGAACAAGCCCAAAGTTAAAAGGGGTTGCATGATTTTATTGCAGAGTGTCTGTGGTCCTCTTCCGGCGCCATCATCAGATCAGCTCAATGACACCATAATATTGCATTGTCTTCCAGTTCTGATCTGAATTTCAAGTTTTTAACTCATTGGAAAGCTAGATTAAAATAGTTTGCAAAATTTGAGGACAAACAAATAAATAAACGAGAAATGAGCCTAATAAATCATTTTTGATACCTTTAATCTAATTATTGTTAAATTACTCGTATTTAGTAGTAGTTTCACACAATTGACCAGTTAGCAATTTTTTTTTAAATAGCTTTTATAAGTCCCTCCAAACTTACTTGTCTCGATTTTGTGACAACCCTAAGCAATATACTCTAGTGGATTCTTATCAGAAGCGGCTTGTCATGGCGTTATATTATTTACCAATGCCGTTTTGTTCTTGTATGAGACTCTACACTTTAATTTTCAATTTTGAAAATACTATGTAAATGGCCTTGTGTGTTGTGTGTTGTGCGGCCATTTACATTTGTCATTTTCACTGAAAGCCATAATTACTTCCACATGACATCAAAACCTTTGTTACCCTAAACTAATACATCAATTATCAGATCACCGTCTATATAAAGTAAGTTTAACAATTTACCACCAAAAATAATATAGGTGTCACTATTAGTTATATGTTCCGGGGTTTAGATTGAAACAAAAACCAAAATTTATAATTTTATATTTATAATTATTTAAGTTCTGCTGCCCATCTCTTGATGGCTGTGCTGCCTTAGTCGCCTTTCACGAAACGCCAAACATGGTTCTCTCTATTGCACTTTGGGTGACTTTGCGCCTTCTAATGAGACCCATCGTTTCGTTAGTGACTACGTTTCACTCTTGTATGTCGTCACCAACAACCCACACTGGTCAAAGACTTTCCTGTTGCGACACTGAGGTACCTAAGTAGTACCCGAGATTTTCTGAAGCTTCCCGAATGCTACAGATCCGAGCTGTATTCGACGAGAGAACTTGTTCTCGAAATTGAACTTACCTAACTGGTTTGTCGTCTGATCTATAGTTAAGTAATGGTCAAACCTTCAAGTGTAGTGTATTTATTGTTGTCAAATAAAAAAATGATGGTCAATGAACATGATTATCTGATTTTCTATATTTCTAAACCTTTACTCACCACGGTATACTGAAAAATAGAACACTAAAGCTCATCATATTAGGTTGCCTGTCCATTGACGCGGAGCGAGGCAGCAGAGCGGAGAAACGAAGCAATATTACCAATAGGATTGCATAAAATCTCTGCTCCGCTGTTCTAGGTTAATATTTCTTCGTTTCTTTGTTCCGCTGCCCCACCAGAGTACATGGAATAGTGCTCATCATATGGAGTAGTGCTCTCAATGGAGGGCATACTTGTCGCAATTAATGATTGAGATAACGCATACACTTAAAGTGGCTAACTGATTGTGGATTATGCAAACAAACCAAAAAAAATACACAGAGCTCATCAGTGGATCAGCCCTGACACCTAGTAGAGAAACCACCGAGGCTGAAATCGGCAAGGAGAGCCTCATAGTAATTATTAATATACACAATACAAAAAAAACTCCGACAAAAACGTAGCAAAAACCGATATTATTTGTTCTTGATGCAATTTTTTTCAATTATTTTCAACCATATTTTTTCTGACTTTGACGTTACTTAGAAGAAAATATACTAATTATATGTGATGAGGACAACATATATAAAATTTAAATATATTATATGTCATATATTGCTACAAGGGTTGGGACACTCTTCATATAAAATTGCCCATTCTCTTTTGATTAAAAAAAAATCCAAGTTTAATATCGGAAGCCTACACACAACAGTAGGTCTGTATACCTACCAACATTAGGCGATCTCATATTTTAGGTTCTAAGGTTATTTAACAGAGAAATTATAGAAAATAGAGATTTAAATACCTATTCCTAAATACGGCACTGTGTATTTCAATTAAGCAAACGTTCGGTCATTCCAGTAGGTAGACAATCATCACGTAGCGTAGACAATCATCAACCATTTGTATGGAAATTGGCATGACCCGTATCTACCGAAAAAAGCTTCAGCATATTGTTTGGAGTACTTTACCTATTATGTTATTTGACAGATTTAAATATCTATTCCTAAATTCCTGCGTATTTCAATTATACAAACGTTCGGTCATTTCAGTAGGTAGACAATCGTCATGTAGATTCATTTGAGTTCGGTTCGGTGTCTTTTTTAATTATTTGCAAATTAATTCATAGTGAATATTGTGTAATATTGTAGTACAAGTGTCTACGCAACTGAACAATATGTGGGATAACTGAAATAGGCGCGATCTTGGTTGGACATAAGTAATCCAAAAGCTTCAGCATACCAGCAATTGTTGTTTGGAGTGCTTACCTATTATTATATTTTCTGAAAGTGCATTGTTCTACAACAACGAGTTTTAGCTATTTCTCGACTTTTCTGTTATAATAAACATATTTAAATTTTTCGTTAATTATTTATTTCCTTATTTTAATATTATAATACTTTATATTTATTCTTTTGGTGCTCTCGACTTTATATTGAATGACCCTATAAACATATTCTTAAGTTTAGTGCAAACGGGTGAAAATATAATAAAATATTAAACACCCCCTCTAATTTTATGAACCCTATTTTCGGCAAGATTAATTTACATATAATTAGTGTAAATTAATTAGATACAAGTTAGAATCCGCTAGTTCAGGTTTCGGGCAAACAAAAATGCGTTTAAGGCAAGCTCATTAATGAGTGTAAGGTCAGGTTTATATCCTTACTAATATTATAAATGCGAAAGTCCGTTTGTTTGTTTATTTGTTTGTTTGTTTGTTACGCCTTCACGTCGTAACTACTGAACCGATCATCATGAAATTTTGCATACACGTTGTCAGAAGTGCAGAAAAGGACATAGGGTTCCTTTCATCCAGAAAAAACGTACAGTTCCCGAGGGATAGCAAAAAAACTGTCCACGCAGACGAAGTCGCGGGCGGAAGCTAGTAGCTGATAAATGTTCAAACTTTAAAAGAGGAATAACTTTAGATGTCTTAACTAAATAGGGATTTTAACCTAATGTACCTATTATTAAATATTTTATCTTTACTTTTGTATAAATAATCATTTTTATCATGGTTAAAACGGATTTTTCCTTTAATTTAATTGTTTTCTCTTAGCGATAGGTACTTATAAAATACTCTAATCCGTAATCTCTACCAAAGAATAATACTAAGATCCTTACGAATATTATAAATGCGAAAGTCCGTTTGTTTGTTTGTTTGTTACGCCTTCACGTCTTAAATACTGAACCGATCATCATGAAATTTTACATACACGTTGCCAGGGGTACAGAGATGGACATAGGGTACCTTTTATCCCGAAAAAAGTATCCCGAGGGATACCAAAAAACTTTCCACGCAGACGAAATCGCGGGCGAAAGCTAGTTATAAATGTTTGGATGTTTTGTTCTCCATCACGCAAAAAGGCTAAATGGATTTGGGTAAAATTTGGCACATAGTTTATAGCATCTATTGAAATATAGGATACTTATTATTCCAGTCAAAGGTTGCCTAGGGATTTTCCGGATGTCCACGCAGACAAAGTCGCGGACGAAAGCTAGTAGTAACTATTACTACACCTCTACCACAAAATAAAAAGTCAGTTTATCTACTTTATATTTTGAGTCTCTACGCTTTCTTTGAAACCTATTTATGTCATTAGCGATTTTAAAGGTTCCTTAATAAAATTAAATTTAAGCTTTTCGTGGTTTCCAACTACATAGACCAATTTTGATTTAATTCTACTTTTGTCGTAGAAACTTTTATTTAGAAAAACTATTTTTGAGATAATATAAGAACAAGGTAAATTATTTAAAAAAGTACTTATATGTAAAAACTTCGATCGTGTAATAATAAAATAATGACAATCCGGTAATAATAACAAAAACGTACTGCAACGTCGTACATGATACTTTATCCTCAGTCCATTCTTTGTGATAAAATTATCAAAACTAAGTCGAATGTTTTAAGAAGTCTGTAAGCACTTCGATCGAGAAATCATAAAATAATGACCATCTTAAACTTTAAGATTTTTGCATTCACAATGCTATTTTTATATTAAGATGAATAAATAATGAAAAAATATTAGAAAAAATCGGCTCACCCGTAGCAACTCAGACGGGCTAATTTTTTCATTATTTATTCATCTTAATGACCATCTTAGTCCAGTACAGTAAAAAACAAATAAAAAATGTAACATTTAGTAGCTATAGTCCCCTTTTAAGCATGACAATGCCTGTACCAGAGGGCTCCACTCCTCCATTAGGACGTTTAAGATTTTAGTAGGTACTTACTTACGTCCTAATAATTTAAAAAAATATTTAAAAAAAAAACTTGTTTTTAGGAAAATTCTTATTTTACTTATTTGTTTAGTTAAACATGTACAGTACAATGCGAAACAAACAACGGTGTACAAGCAACGGTTGTACAAACGGTACCACCGTTGCTTGTACATAATTACAAACAACACGGTATTCTAACGTTGTTCATGATACTTTATCTTCAGTTCATTAACGTCATTAACTGATAATTGATAATAGTATCGGTGATAGATTGAAAATCGATTAGAGTTTCTTAACAACACTTGCCGTATCATTAGATATCGTTAAATCTCCTGTTTTACGACATCACATCGTATATAAGGTATAACAAAATTCACGCGTCATTACTTATTATCTACCCTAAAGATGCCCTATACTATAGTGCTTTAAAAAGCAAGCGGTAAACATGATTGAAGGATAAAATCAAGGTAAAACCATTACCTAAATATCGTTTGCAGGACATTGCAGAGAAAATCACAAAGAGCCAATAATAATAATAGTGTGTTCAAAAGTACAGTCATAGCGATATTGCTACGACACATGCTACGAAGGTAATATCGGCTACGGCTGCTACGAGAAACTTCGTTGGCCGGCGCGGCGTTCAATTTCAATATTTCTGAATCCTACTGTTTTAAAAATCAAATTTTATTTCAAAAAACCGGGACAAGTGCGAGTCGGGCTCGCCTACCGAGGGTTCTGTACAAATTTAATTATAATTAGTTCAGGAATCGAGTTTCGCAGTTTTTTTCCGAGATTTTACTGTATTTTTTATGATTTAACTACAAATGTATAGTTTTCAGATTTTCCCCTTGTACTTGTAGTATACGACGATATAACTTGCCAAATTTAATTTTTTCACAGCTTCAAGAAACCATAGACGTACATAGTTTTAATTTCAACTCGATACCTCCATGCGTTCTCGAGATAATGGATCTTGATAGGCGGACGGACAGACTATATTTTTCTGATTGAATTACGTATGTGTAGTTTTCAGAATTTTTCCCTGTATTTGTAGTATAAGACAATATTACTTGCCAAATTTCATAGTTCTAGGTCAACGGGGACTACCGACTACCCTATGAATTTCGATTCCCTTGAGAGTGGAATCGAAATAGGCGTATTTGCGGCATAAACGGCAGTATCTTTTTTACGTTAACTTATAAGTTTGATTTTTTCAAGAGACCATAGACTTGAGGTTTATAGTTTTAATTTCAACTCGAAACCTCCACGCGTTCCCAAGATAAAGGGTCTAGACGTGGTTGATTCGTCCAAGGTCTAGACAGACAGACAGACGGACAACAAAGTGATCCTATAAGGGTTCCGTTTTTTCCTTTGAGGAACGGAATCCTAAAAATATATTACTGATGGATTCATATTGTTGAAAGATGTTATTTTCATTATGTAAATAAAGAAAGTGCGCTTGTGCACTCACTTCACTTTTATTATATTTTACTAGCTTCTGCCTGCTACTTGTAACATCAGCCAATTTATTGCCACTGCTAGGGTGGATAAGGAGGATGGGCCATAATCCTCCATGGAGGCCCAATGGGGATTGGTGGGTGTTACGGCTGCAAGTGCAGGCGGTACCAGTTGCTTAACGTGCCTTTCACGGAGGAACTCGAGATAATACATGTTTGGTCACCCATCCCACGACCGACCCTGCAATCGCAGGGCCAGGCGCTAAACCATTGGGCCACTGAGCTGCCTGCTACTTAATCTACGAAGACCTCGGCATAGTTTATAAACTATCTGCATGCCAAATTGTTCAGTCATTTTTATGTAATTGAGTAACAAACATCTAAAATTAATTATTAGGTTCTTAAAAACACAAATTCATATGCGCTTTGATAGCTAATAATCCTTCACAATTTTTCATAATATGTCACCAAAGATATTGCTTTTATCCTTAGATACCATGCCAATATTATAAAGGCAGGAAATCAATTACCCTGAAAGTCTCTGTAGCTCAAAGATTGTTTGCGTCACGACGTCCCACACGCTCCCCTCAGTTTCAAAGGGATGCTCCAATTAGGCCAAAAGTTATGTACTAAATGTAATCAAATTCATTCAGTTCTAATTTTAACTTCTTAAAGTACACTACGACTAATTATGAGAAACTAGCGGCCGCAAGCGACTTTCTCCGCGTGAACCCTTAGGAACCTTTGACCAGGATAAAAAGGCCCAAATTTGTCTACCAGCTAAATTTCATCCAAATCCGTCCAGCCATTTAGGCGTGAAGACAATAAACACACACACACACACACATTTTCGCATTTATTTATAAAATAAGTAGGATATGTGATAATATTAATAACAATATTTTAATTTTAATAATCTTTTAAGGCAACTTATACGATATTAAATTGATTTCGTGTTGAAAATAACTCAATGCTTTACTTACTACTTACTACGCTGGCTCAGCGACCCGAAGTGGATCTTGGCCTCCGACATTAAAGTGCGCCATTCCTTCCTGTTTTGTGTCAAGTGATACCAGTCGGGCACCTCCAGCTCTTTCAGGTCTTTGACAACTTCATCTTTCTAGCGGTATCTTGGACGACCCACTGGGCGTCGTCCAGATGGTTGGCCAAGATACGCTCTTTTAGCAGCTCGATCTTCACCCATTCTCTCTACGTGCCCCAGCCAGCGAAATCGGGCAGCTTTTATTTCCCCAATGATGTTCGGCTCGGACACCAGCTGTTCTATCTCCCGGTTAAACCTTTGCCTCCACTCTCCGTCATCGCCTCTTGTTGGTCCCAGTATCTTTCGTAAGATTTTTCGTTCTGCGACTAAGAGTTGGTTTTCCTCCCTCGAGGTTAGCGTCCAAGTTTCACACCCATACATTAAAATCGATCTAATGATCGTTTTTTAGATCCGGATTTTTGTAGCTCTGTTTATCTTAACTTAGCGCATTGACTATACGGATGCTGATTTCTTCCTCCCTTTGGTTAGTGTCAGTGACCGTACATCCAAGATATTTAAATTTACTAACGCCTTTGTAAGTCGTGCCTTTTACAACAAGATCTTTTCTCTTTGCTTTGACATCTTTGTATCTTTTCATATGTAGGTATTCTGTCTTCTCACGACTGATTCTGAGACCAAGCTGTTTTCCTTCCTCTTCTAATACCGCTGCCATGTCGGTCACTTCTTTCTCGCACTGCCCCAGTATGGCAAGATCGTCAGCGTAACCAATGATTTTGTGCCTTCCGTTCAACTCTACTCCCCCATTTGTCATTAAAACTTTTTGGACAGTGTATTCGAGAGCGATGTTAAACAGTATAGGCGATAAGGCGTCTCCCTGCTTTAGTCCGGTCACTGCTTCAAACTCCTCGGTTAGTTCTCCTCCGACTCTAACTCGCATTTTGCTGGTGCTCGTGGCGACTTTAATCATTCTGACAAGCTTTGAGTTGAGTTGAGTTCTCGTCGTCGTCAACTCAAAGCTTTAGAATTAGTTATAATTAAAATTGTTGTGGAAGATTATAATCTATCGAAGAAATAATCCGTTAAATTGTAAGCATTATTGTAACTATAGATCACAATTTTTTGACAGTTTATAATCTTGCGAGATAGATTATAATTTAACGGTGACATATAAACCAAAAATGCGATTTCTTAGGATCTAGGCGGACTTGGGGTTATAAGTTTGACGTATTTGTGTATCTGTCTGAGGCCATGTAGCTCCCAAAGTAATGAACCGTTTTAGTTGCGATTTTTTGGATGTTACAAACAAACCCATTTTAAAAATGTTTCTAATGACTAAATTGGATATTGAATTATAGAATACATTCAATTACTTCAGAGAACGCTTTCTTGAACAATTAGAAAATCCTTAAGTTCAAACCTAATAATTTTTATATAATGTTCTGCCCCTGTATGTACATAATACTATTATTATTCACGATACAGTACGTACTTCAAATGACCGAAACAACGCGTTTAAACACAGTCTAATTGAGATGCATGAATTTCAGAATAGGTACGGAATATCGCTATTGCGAGCTATAACAACACAACTAACTGAGCATAAGCCATAGATATGAGAAACGAATACAAATAGACCAGTCCGGAGAACACAAATAAAATAATAAATGCTATACCTACGTAGACGGAGGAGGCGTTGCGCGTCATGTGTGCAGCACAGCGTAGCGTCTAGCGGCGCACTAAGCTAGGGTTTCCTAAGATAACGGTGCCGTCATTTTACGGCCGTAATTTAGCGGTGTAGAACGTTGTCTATGTAAACAATATGGCGGCGGCAAAATATAATACGGTGCGCCATATTGTTTACATAGACAGCGGTCTACGCCGCTATATTACGGCCGTAATATGACGGCACCGTCATCCTAGGAAACCCTAGCTTTAGACGTTTTTTCGCGCGTGCATCGGCTCGCGGCATCGCACGTAAAATTTTATTAAACTAGCTTCCGCCCGCGACTTCGTCCGCGTGGATATTAGAGAGAATCCTTAGGTAACCTTCAACCAGGATCCAACCAGCCGTTTTTATGCGATTAGGTGGGTCCCCACCAAGCGCGCTGCCTCGCGAGGCAAGACGTTTGCCGAATGTGGATGTGGCGGGCCTCGCACGAGGCTGCTCGCTTGGTGGGGACCCACCTAATCGCATAAAAACGGCTGGTTGGATCCTGGTTGAAGGTTACCTAAGGATTCTCTCTAATATCCACGCGGACGAAGTCGCGGGCGGAAGCTAGTTTATTACCATAATCAGAATTGGGTCCAGAGATATTAGTAGGTATCCCGTTCCCGTTTCTTAATACTTTTCCGCTCGCGTTCGCGTTCGCCTTCCCGTTCCCGTTCGCGTTCCCGTTCCCGTTCCCGTCCCCTAGGGCTGAATCATGTCCGACGTGTTGGACTTCAAAATAAATGTCATTTTCGCAATCACCATCCTACAAAACCTCAAAAACGACTTCCACATCGATTTTCATGTTTACTTATTCCATTTACCCTCTAAGGGATGATTTTCAAAACAACAAAATATGTGTTTGTCTATTTATTTTTAGTCGTGCTCCTTCGAAGTTTAAAGTTGTACTGTCTATTTTATATTCTTTTTCCATACAAAATTTGAGCCCCATTTTCACCCCTTTAGGGGTTAAATCATGTCCACCGTATTGGACTTCAAAATAAATTTCATTTTCGCAATCACCATCCCATAAAACCTCGAAAAACGACATCCATATTGATTTTTATGTTTACTTACCCCATTTACCGCCTTAGGGGTTGATTTTCAAAATCACAAAATATATGTTTGTCTATTTATTTTTAGTCGTGCTCCTTCGAAGTTTAAAGTTGTACTGTCTATTTTATATTCTTTTTCCATACAAAATTTGAGCCCCATTTTCACCCCTTTAGGAATAAAATCATGCCCGCCGTGTTGGACTTCAAAATAAATGTAATTTTCGCAATCGTCATCCCAGAAAACCTCAATAACGACATCCATATCTATTTTTAGGTTTATTTACCCCATTGCTCTCCCATTTCATCCCCATAGGGGTTGAAAATCTACCAATAATAATTTACGTTGCGTTAGATTTCCATCCGTAAGCTTAAATTACAAATTTAGCGATTTTTACTTCCAAAATAAAGGATTATCTTCTAAGTACAACTTCATCCCCCTTTTCACACCTTCGGGGGTAGAATTTTGAAAAACGCTGAGACACATATTTATTTATTTTCAATCATTAGCCTAAATATAAAATTTGAAGATCCTAGCTTCAAAACTGAAGGACTTTCATACAAACTGTAATCCCTTATTTCATCCCCTTAGGGATGGAATTTTCAAAAATCCTTAGTGGGTGCCTAGACTGTATAAGGTATGTGTGTGCAAAATTTCAAGTCTCTAGGTTCAGCGGTTTGGGCTGTGCGTTGATATCTCACTCAGTCAGTCAGTCAGTCAGTCAGGACTTTGAATTTTATATATATAGATAGAAGATGAAAGAAAATCAAATAACTGCTGAAATAAATGCTCACAATAAGCAATTTTAAATCGTCAATTGTTTTAAACACAAACAAATTTTTAATGACAATAAGTATATGAGTACGATGTTGTTTATGATGATGCGGTGCACGCGGCAGTCATCGCTTCAGGCCCAGTGGCAGGAAGTACGAGGCCTTATAAAATCTAGGTATACTATAAGTACTTACACAAACATTTATTTTATTTTATCTTATTAGGTACTTAGGTTGTTCTAACAGTCTATAGGTCTATGAGTACACAACAGTGACCAGTTAGAACTTGAGCACGATCTGTTTGTTTAGGTCACTTCTGTCCACTGTGCCATTCCACTCTGTGATGAAATTCATGGATAGGTAGCCAAACTCCACACGGTATTGATTCACATACTGTTGGGATACCTAACAGGAATTGGGACACGAGATGAAAAAGTTAATCCGTATTCTTTCCGATTAAATGTTGAAAAATCGGTTGGAAATTAGGTAATTTGCTGTGGTAAAAAAAATGCTCCTAATCTAATCGTCCTAATGCTTTTAAAGTATAGTAGGAAACAATGTGTTCGTGTTATGCAAGACATAGTATAATTGAAAAGAGAAGTACGTTTGTAAATAAGGCGTAGGTACAAGAAATTGTTTACAAAGCTAGTAGTGTAGCTGTTACTCATAAATTGGATGAAAATCTCAGGTTTAAATCATCATAGGTATGGTAGACATAAATCAACACTGAGCCGTGACTGTCTTTTTCGTCGTATTTACAGAAAAACCGGCCAAGTGCGAGTCGGACTCGCGCACGAAGGGTTCCGTACCAAAAAAACGGAAAAAATTACGTTTGTTGTATGGGAGCTTTAATATTTACTTTATTATATTTTTAGTATTTGTTGTTATAGCGGCAACAGAAATACATCATCTATGAAAATTTCAACTGTCTAGCTATCACGGTTCATGAGATACAGCCTGGTGACAGACAGACAGACAGACGGACAGCGGAGGCTTAGTAATAGGGTCTCGTTTTTACCCTTTGGGTACGGAACCCTAAAAAATCAAGCAACCAACCATACCATATTATAAGTAATTATTAAATAACTGTCGTAATTGTAAAAATAAAGAGCCGAGATTTATTTATATTGTCAGAGTACCGATTGAATTTAATTTATATTTTTAAGCAATCGTAGGTTTACTAAAATGTTGATAGTTATTCGACGAAACTAATATCATACGCTTTAACAGAAACTTCACAAATTCATTTCACTTTCAAAAGGAAAACTATTTGGAAACTACAAAGCAACGTGAATACAAAGCTTTGAAGGTAGAATCATGGGTGAATGAATATACACAACACAAGTTACAGTCAGCAATTTTATGAAACTTCATATGACGTATTCAGCATCAGCAGCATATGCTGCTAACTAGCATTTTTCTTGCCTTGTATAGTTGACTAGCTTTAACGGTCGTGTTTCCCAACGAAAAATACGTAGGTGGTACATGATTTGCCATAGATTTCAACCACACCTTAGATTAAAATTAAATCTAAGAACCACACAGATAATAATAGTGAAGTGAAATAGAATTTAAATAAAATAAAGGTTACACATTTTGTTTCTGAAGAGGTAGGTACCTAATACTAACTATAAGACTATAAATAACCTAAGTATAGCAAAGAATAGTTAACTACAACCTACCTATACTATAGAATCTGTAAATGTGTCTGAAAATTTTTCTATGTCTATGATATTTATCGTCTTTCAACTTACCTATATTGATATAGGTACGTATCGTCTAGAATAATTTCATATAAACAAACACCGAGATAAATATTAGAATTTACTACATAAAAAACTTAAAAAAAAGCAATACCTCCTTCAAAAACCTTAAAAAAACAGCTCTAAAAAACCCGCCATCAAGTCAACTGAAAAGATGGAAGCAAGATTAAATATTAAAGGCAACATAATAGTCGGAGGCTTGCATAAAGAAAGTGACGTTATGAATGATTTGAATTATATGCCTCCGACTGGGTACGTATCAGAATATCTAAAGTTAGAATGTCTAAACTTAAAATGGCAAAGTTCAAAATGTCAAAAATTAAAATTCAAATGGTTTGAAATGTCAAAAATCATTAAGAATAACTTCAAAATAGCAAAATTCAAAGTATCAAACGTATCAAATACTTGCGCCAGAAAACAATCTATTTCAAACTCAATTGGTGGATTTTGTTCGCCGGCTACTGAATCACTGACTGGCACCGGCTACCGAATCAGGGAGCGGCGCCTCCTCCTCAAGAACGACATCCATATCGATTTTTATGTTACTCACCCCACTTACCCTCTAAGGGGTTGATTTTCAAAATCCCAAAATATATATTTAGACGTGCTCCTACGAATTTTAAAGTTGTAATTTCGATTTTGTATTCTTTTTCCATTCAAAATTTGAACCCCATTTTTACCCCTTTAGGGGTTAAATCATGTCCACCGTGTTGGACTTCAAAATAAATGTCATTTTTGCAATCGTCATCCCAGAAAACCCCAATAACGACATCTATATCGATTTTTATGTTTATTCACCCCATTTACCCCCTAAGGGGTTGATTTTCAAAATAACAAAATATGTATTTGCCTATTTATTTTTAGATGTGCTCCTACGAATTTTAAAGTTGTAATTTCGATTTTGTATTCTTTTTCCATTCAAAATTTGAACCCCATTTTTACCCCTTTAGGGGTTAAATCATGTCCACCGTGTTGGACTTCAAAATAAATGTCATTTTTGCAATCGTCATCCCAGAAAACCCCAATAACGACATCTATATCGATTTTTATGTTTACTCACCCCATTTACCGCCTAAGGGGTTGATTTTCAAAATAACGAAATATATATTTGCCTATTTATTTTTAGATGTGCTCCTACGAAGTTTAAAGTTGTAATGTCTATTTTATATTATTTTTCCATACAAAATTTGGACCCCATTTTCACCCCTTTAGGGGTTAAATCATGTCCACCGTGGTTGGACTTCAAAATAAATGTCATTTTTGCAATCGTCATCCCACAAAACCCCGATAACGACATCCATATCTATTTTTAGGTTTTTTTAACCCTTTTCACCCCTATTTCATCCCCTTTGGAGTTGAAATCCTAACAAGAACAATATACGTTGCTTTAGATTTCTATCCATAAGCCTGAATTATAAATTTAGCGATTTTTACTTCGAAAATGAAGGATTTTCTTTAATACACAACTTCATCCCCCTTTTGACCCCTTCGGGGGTAGAATTTTGAAAAACGCTGAGACCCGTATTTATTAATTTTCAATCGTCAGCCTAAACACAAAATTTGAAGATTCTAGCTTCAAAACTAAGGGGCCTTTCATACAAACTTTCATCCCTTATTTCATCCCCTTAGGGATGGAATTTTCAAAAATCCTTCCTTAGTGGATGCCCACACTGTATAAAGTATCTGTGTGCAAAATTTCAAGTCTCTAGGTGGGCTGTGCGTTGATAGATCAGTCATTCAGTTTACGATTTTATATATTAAAAAAATATTCTTTGTCCAGATGAGCCCTACCATCATACTGTTCTGGGAGGTCACGACAGATTTGGTAACGATCGCGTAAGTAACTGACTCTGGACACAAAGTAAGTAGTGGCGTTGTGCTCTGGATTCATAGGATAGGGAGGTACTCTCTGATGCTAAATGTCGGTCTGTTTGAGTGAAGTGGTTGTGTTCTTTTTATATGCAGGCTGATAAATGGCTGATTTTGATTTTGGTAACGATAACTAATTTTTCAGCCTGCATATAAAAAGAACGCAACCACTTCACGTAAGCAGACCGACATATTTAGCTTCAGAGTGTGCCCAGAACCCAGAGTCAGCCACTTATGCGATCGTTTCCAAAAGTGTCGTGACCTCCCTAATCTATAAATTAATGTATTACGAACTGACGACCTTTAATTCCTATATTTTCATTTTATTGTTAGCCGTTTTTCAGCACATAATAAAAGTTTTATTTTCTATTTTCATACTTCGTATGGTTTTACTGAGAACCTACGTAAGTACCTACTTTACTTAAAACTTTCTTCTTTTTTGTTATGTTTAAGTCGGTAACATATATAACACGACGGCAATATATTTATTTTATACGAGTATAGGCCCATTACCTCAATCAACTTTTTTAAACGAATCAATACTGTTGTTTATTACTGTTGAACCAGGAAGTAATTAGCCAGGGACAAAAAGGCCTTATTACATCTAATATTTTTTAAGCTTTAAGGCTAAAAACTAAAATGATATAATATTTCTAACATAATAGTTCATGAAGGGCGTAAGAATCGTACCCATTTTGCGATTTCTTTCACAAAGCTTAATGGCTCAAGCAATGATTCGTATTTTTCATCGCCTTGGGCCTGTCAATAACATACCCACAGTAAATAATTCTATTTCTCATGTCATTTCTTTGAATATGTGATTCATATGCCAATGTTGTGTTTCTATTTATACGAATACTTACGTGTTATGTTACATTGCTTACGTTACTTATTACTTGTACCTACTTAAAAATACTTTTCAATAAAAGACACAAGAACTAGCGATTAACCACTTTCTTAATAGCATCACAAAAAGAACTGTGAGAATACTACTTAATATTTTAAATGTGAAAGTTTGTGGGTTTGGATGTTTGTTCGTCAATCACGCATAAACTATTAAACGGATTTGCTTGAAATTTGGCACGCAGATAGAAGATAGCCTGGTTTAAAATATAGAAAAGAAAAGCGTTTTATCTCGATATTCCTACGGGAACAGGAACCACGCGGTTGAAACCGCGGGCGGCCGCTAGTACTTAAATAAAATTATGATGAAGGCTGAAGAAAACTTTCATTCACATTTATTCACAAGTATAATAATAATATTATAAAGCAATGGAGTTGCTGTTCAGATACAAGTAGCAAATATCTGCTAGAACGTCAGATATCGAAGAAAGCAAACTAATTAGCCTCTACCAAGTTGCACAGAGATAGTGGTTCTACGAGAAGTTCGCAGCAGCGCGCTCAATTAACTATAGTTTGGAAACTACTAAGTACTATAATAGCAACCCTAACTGAATTGGTTTTCCGCTATTTAAACGTGACTGTATCATTTCAGCAAATAAGAATAGAGCCCCCAATGAAATTTTACATTTTTCACCCTGAGAACTATAAGTCCTTATCTCTGGTTATTTTCTTGTTTTACTGCAAACCGACCTTTAAAAGCAGGCCGCAAAAACCCGGTACAAAATAAATTTCGGAAACATAGCAGACATCACTGCTTCACCGCATTTTTTACAGACAACCTAACTGACAGGAAAAGTTTTTTCGTTCATATTAAAGATATTTGGAAAATCTAATCTGTTTTATCCATATAATCGTTTAGCTCTAACATTATACATCACAAAGGAGTACTTATCACATTTATTATTTAATTTAATAATAGTAGTTTATGAAACTGGGAGGAGGGGTATTAAAACATGAGTGTATTTTACACTAGTGTTTTAATACCTAGTTATGTGCAGTTTCATACACTTTTTTATCTACTCCCATGCAATTTGTGATTAAAGCGATTGAACCTACAAAAGTTCTACAAAATAAAATATCAATGATAAAAAGAGTAAGTTTGTAGTGCATCGGTAGGTCGCACTACTTACCTGCCTGCCTAGCATGACCGATTTATATCGCGTGATATAGCATTTTATCGACACTCAACTGTCAAATTCCTTTGTCTTTTTGACAGTTAAACGTGATAAAACGCTATTATCACGCGATATAAATTGGTCATGCTAGGCAGGCTGGGTTAAGTAAGACGTTTTTCCGTTGCCGCATCTAAAATATCGGGTGGAGTCAAATTTTCACTCACTACTATGATATTACCATTGAAAATGGTTATCAGATGCAAATCGCCTGAGACGTATTTTTGACCATATCTCCAAGGATTTTAAAAGAATCGAAATAAAAATAGTACCAAAAGTTGAGGAATTTATTGAGACACGTGTGAACGTTTGAATTTTGAAAATCCGCTTGTAACTTTTTTTGGAATTTTGCGAAATTCCAAAAATTCCGGGTTTTTTGAGGGATGTTTGTTCACTAAATTGTAAATATTTCGGAAAAAAAACCGACCTCAGAAAAAATGAAAAAAAGGACCTAGGTTATGAGTTTAGCTATCAAATGGCGAAATAATTTTGAAAATCGGTTTATAATTATGACCTGTAGGTGGTCCCTTTAGATTTGGAATTGTAGAAAAACGGCTGTTTTCGTACATAAAAAGTGATGTAGCTTCTATGATTATTGACCGATCGTCATGGTAATAGTGTTAAAAGATGCAGAAGCGGATGAGAAGTGCATTCGTTGGAATTTTGAAAATTGGTTAATACTATTTCGGCCGCGTCGAGGCAGTCAAAGGGCGCTTTTGTGACACGAGGCGGAGCCGAGTGTCACAATCGTAAAAATAAATAGGTACTACTTAATTTAAACTTAACGGTTACTTTAAAAATATAATAGGACTTTGCATTTGATTTGATTTTGATTTTTCGTAAATTATTGTGTTCATTTTCAATGCTCCGATTCTTGCGGGGACTGTAAAATCTGTGAATTTTTTTAAACAAAAGTAAAATTAAAATCTAAAAATGGCGCGTAATCAATTAGAAAAATAAATAATGAGAAGAAGACTAATCGCTACGATAAATCATCGATCACCATAGAGTACATTTTAATCATGGAAAGTATGTGGAAATATCGTTATTTCTTACGAGTTTTGTTTCTACTGAGCTTTTTTACTACAACATTACAATTTGCAAAGCTTGAGCTTGAGCTGTGTGTAGAAAGAATGTGCACATTCTTTGCCCACCTGTTAACAATAAAATACGCAATTTTGCTAAACAAAAACTGAAGGAACTGAGAAAGCACAAGGTAAAAATAAATACGGGATAACCAGAAATAAATTAATTTAGGTAAGTAAGTATACGAAAGTATTTGATTATCTATAGATTTATGCCTAGATCGGTCAGAAATATCGTCAGTCTTTTAAGCCTTGTAGCACAGCTTGTAATAACTAAGTTATTAGGGGCCTATCTCACTAGGGCACCATGGTTCCGTCACTAGCTGGTCATTTGCTTGCCTCCCAAAATTGGTAGAACAGCCAAGAGGACACCAGGTGAGGAACTTACCCTCCATACATCTGTATCCATTTTGTTGGTACCTCGACTGGTTATACCAAGAATTTTATATTCAGACTAGAATATAAATATAAGATTCTTGGGTTGTACAGACGCCAGCACAGAATACATAATAGTACAAGTACGCTAGTACTATTATTTATTCTGTGGCGGCCCTAGTGAGATATGGAACTTATAAACCATAGAGTTTTTACACAAAAGAGGTCAGAATAAATAGGCTATTATGCTTGTAATATTGCAAATGATGTATCGATATTATCTCGATAATAACAAATGTGTGCTCATATAATGCTTAGTTGATACCTACTGCTCGCTTTGATAGATCGTTTCCTTGCGGAAGAATATCGTCTCATCTATGTATTTGTGCCAAATCTCAAACAACACAATATAAATATTTGTTATAATATGCTTTACTATGACTTGAATCGTCGCTTAGAAGTAGTTAAATACTCTATCAAAATTCTGAAAACTCACAATGTATACGTGTATAGGTACTTCTGGAAGCAAATTCGATAAACACATTTAAACATTGTAATATCTAGCGCTATTTTATTCGAAAATCAAAAATCTATACCTACTAATTACCAAAGTACTTTCAATAAAACCGCGCTAGTATCCGTTAAAAAGTGTTTCATTTCATGTCTAGTGAGCACGTAAGCTTTAGAAATGAATATTGTACCTAATATATTTTTAGTAACTTAATATAAAAAAATACTCTTGCAAATCCGGATATAGTTAACAATTGCCAATATTGATTTAAACTATTAAAAACATATTTAAAAAACAAAACCTTCTTTAAAAAAACTAAATAAAACAGCATTAAAAATAAAAAGCTCAAAAAAGTAAGAAATTATATTGAAATCTGCATAATTTAATTTACTAATAGGTACATACGATACGGTTAAAAACGTCTTTGAAATAACTTTGATTGGCCCAGCCTTTTTCGAGTAATCGGTAAACATACACAATAAAAACGTACAGTCGAACAGAGAATCTCCTCCTTTTTTGAAGTCAGTTAAAAATAAGGAGAAGAAATCTTTTTTTATTTGTTTTTAAAAGTGCTGGGTAAAGAGTTTTCACTTTTAAATAAAATGAGCCCGTTCAATGTCACCTCTACTTCGTTCCAACATTTCGTTCATTGCCGTTTTTCTTGAAAATGTTTTGTAAATAAAATTTCAATAGAGTTCTGTCCTTCTACCTACACATATATTTACCGATAAGAGACATGACTTATACGATAGTTGCGATTTTTATTTTTAGATGAACATTTTTATATCTGAACATTTTATGAGTAAACTGAAGGATTTTCAGTGAAAGGTTTTTATTGCAGTTTCAGCAAGAATATTTATTTGAAAAAAGTTGATATAGTTTGCTTATCAATTTACAAATCATCTAAAATAAGTTTACTTGATATTTATTTGAATCTAAGCTATGAAAAGAATTCATTTTTTTATTCGTTCTTCATCACATTACACGTGTAATTTTTTACAAATACGTCCTAGTTCCGTACTATGTATTTTTTTATTGTAAAAGTAAATAAAATATCTTTATTATCGTGTTCTAAAAGTTTGTATACTTTCATTATAATCGAGACTAACTACCGAACTAAGTTGTAATAGCCGCTGCAAACTTTACATTTCATTTTATTGTAGGTAGCTACTCCGCTCGAGATTAAATTCTCAGATAGCCTTTGCTTCAAGAGAATTTAATAATATGATTTGTGCCTGTTACAAGGGAACGAAGTATCTGTGCCTACCTGATAAAATGGCAAACATTTTTAATTTCTCCAAAAAGAAGATTCAGCAGAATAGGCGTTAATTATTTGGTATTATTATGGTCTGGTTTCTCGTCATCAGCTTATTTGGGTCAGGTCCCGGATTTGATAGAATGAACCTCAATTTGGTCACTATGTACCTATATTACACTCAGTATTTTTTCAAAATCGACCGATCAATGTTTCGTTCCGGGTTCCGGTTCAAAAAGAGGAGGTAAATTTTACTTGTTCTAACACCAACGTTAGCTATTTATTACCATAGTGGCCGATGTTGATAGGGCAACAATTATGTGACTATACAGTGTGTATAACATTAAATTAATTACTCGTTAAATAGGTAGGTACTTACAAAAATGTTACTTATTTTCATTAATTAATTCTATCCCAGTTTGAAGTATGTATTTCAATAAGCATCGACCGACAGTTTTTTTTTTTTCAAAATATAAATTACTTCGGTAGGTACTAAATTATTGCAAGTTAAGTTTATGTAAACAGAAATTTAAAATTCCATTATTTTTCCCAAAAGAACAAACACAGTAACTCGAAATTCATGCTACGATATCGCATCCCGTTATTGCACTTCAGGCCGTAAATTTTCGCTTGTTTTCATTGCAGCTGTTCATTTTATATGCGACGTAAATAAAAATCTAGAGTTGAATTTGGTTAATGACTAGGGGGCTAACTGTCTAATTTCAAAATCTATCGCAATCACTTTCAGGATGTGATACATTGATGCTTCTTTTTGGCACAAATAACAACTTACCAAAGAAATGCAACAATGTGTCACATCCATCTGTAAAATGAATGCGATTGCGATAGATTTTTAAAATTAGACAATAGAAAGGCTGATTCGGTAAGTTGTCCGTACCTGAGAGCTTTATTACTTTAATCTACTTAATAGTAGTAGTCAAAACCCCTGGTCAATAGAAAAAACAAGTCAAGTTGATATCCTGTGAAACTAAAAAATGAAGAACTACTTACTGTATAAAGTGCCTATTATAAGAAAAATTACTACGAATATCTTTTTGTATATAAAATATCTACAAATTAAATTATATTGGCACAAATGCAAAGCCATTTTGGTTCACGCGAAGTACAATAATGAATGGAATTGCAAAACCAATTTACCGGAAAATACAGTAACACTGTAAAGGGTCGAAAGGCGAGTATGAATGGGGTATGAAGAGCACATTCTGTGAATTTTTAATATATTTTCGCTAGACGCAATCCCATAAGAGCCTTAAAGCTCGTGAACAGTGAGCATTACAAAAAGAAATTCACACCTAATACGAAAGGACCGTCTTTTCTCATCTATTAAGAAATGAAAGACAAAATGCTTGCAATTCTTCGTGCATTAAATAATTAGGTTCTTAATAAAATTTAACAAAAGAGCAATTTTCTTACGTCAAACTCCGTGTTGAAAAGTTGTGAGTAGACTGTCATGAATCTTCAATAAGTTTGACGAACTTCTTTACAAATTCTTTAATAACTTTATAAAACGTTATTTTTAAAAGGTTTTCTTTTCTCGTTTTAGCTGTTGAACAATTTTAAAATGATAATAACTAAATACAAAAGATTTTATTGCAGTTGAATCCATAAATGTGAAAGTTTGTGGGTTTGGATGTTTAGATGTTTGGATGTTTGTTCCTCAATCACGCAAAAACTACTGAACGGATTTGGTTGGAATATGGCCCACAGATAGTAAATAGCCTAGATTAAAACAAAGGATTTTTATCCTCTGTAGCTTTTTATCCCGTGGTTCCCATTGGAATGGGAACCACGCGGGTGAAAACCGCGGGCGGCCGCTAGTATTGCTATAAAATACATACGAGGCTTTGACGCTAACTTCTACATACTACACAACAATTTATTAACAATTTTAAGGTTTATTTTCACGAACCAAAAGAGAGAAGCAGATGAATCGTTTTTAACCGACTTCCAAAAAGGAGGAGGTTCTCTGTTCGTTTGTATATTTGTTTTTTTTTTGTGTATGTCCACCGATTACTCGAAAACGGCTGGACCGATTGAAATGATTCAAACGTTATTACATTAGGTAAACTCCCAAGTTGGTCCCATTTTTAAAATTTGGAAATCGGTTCAGTACTTTTCAAGTAATCTTGAAAAAAGCACGAAAATAGTATGATTTTGTATGAATTACTTCGATGATAATGGTCGTATTACTTCTTTGTTTATGAACTGAATAAGATAATTATTTTTTTGTTGGAAGAGGGATATAAGTATGTGTAGTTCTTTAACCGACTTAAAAAAGGAGATTCTCAGTTTGACCCGTATGTATGAATGTTTCTTCGCAATTATCTCACGTTTGGCAGAGCCGATTTTACTATCTAAATAATATAGCTACAAGGTACCTACATTAAAAATAAAAAAATGTTTAAAAAAAACAAGAAACCGACTTCAAAAAACCTACCTGTAAAAAGCAAGAAATAATATTCGTAATAATAAAAACACGTCTATTGAAGTCGGGTGGGGCTTTTAGAATAAAAAAATGGAATCTGTACTCCTACGTAAAGAAAGTCCCGTTAATAATTTTAAATTGTACGTTTCCTTAAATCAAAATGATAATATTTTATTCCTCAGTATAGGAGATGTTTGGTAGTTTTATTACTATTCTTTCAGTTGTGATGACTTTACACGCTGTTACAACTTTTCGTAAACAGCACCGTAAAACTGGATTTGTAAACACATCGATATTAGGGAAATATAGAAAAAAAGTTATCTATACCCACATATTTGTGAGTTCTTTTTGCACTTCATTCAAAACACACTTTAGGTTACATCATAAGTAACAGATGACTATCTATTAGCTACCGTTTGGTAGGTACTTAATAAATATTTCTTAAGTAATCGAGATAATCTTACTTTACAACAATAGAGTTGTCTGTTTGTTTCGCACTAGGACAAATTTATAATAATCGTTTAACGGTTTAATACTAAAACGGTTTTAATCTAAAACAAAGCCAACTTTTAATGGTTCACTAATATTTCAGTAAATAAAATTACCTACAAAACTTTATTTTTTCGCTTACTAAAACCACAGAATAGATTGGTAAAACTAAACTATTCTATTTTGTTTATTTTTAAAAGGTTTTCTTTTTCGTGGCCTGGCAATACTGCCATCGAGACGTCACCTGTCTGTCAAATGTCAACGTCATTGTCAAGAAACCAGAGGGCGCGCGGCCGGCCGGCGCGCGCGTCTCTTCCCCTCTCATCATCCATACCGTTCGAAACTATAACGTCAAAATCAAATCAAACCCAATGTACTAAGTTTTTGTAATATATATAGTTCAGTAAAATTACGGAAGCTAGTATGACGAAATAGAAATAATTTGCAATAGCGGTCTTTCTTCTTTTGATCGTTAGATTAAATGGCTAGCTGTCATTTTGTAAATGAATCCAACTAATTTTTACTAATTTTTTTTTACTTTGCTGACCCTAATATGAATTTATTTAATTGCTTTAGCAAAATTGCTAATTACATACTTTCTTTACTTTTTGCTTGATTTGGAACTATAATTTGATTGTGAATGTAAACCCAACAAAAAAAAGTTACAACTACGCTGTATTTTTTTGTATTCGTAAATTTAGTTGGATTCGTTTATATTAGTGTTTTATAATCACATCAAAGTCAGATTGCAAAATTACAGCTTATTACCATTTAATGTTTTGCGAACCCGTAATTTTACTGAACTAATAATTTCAACTGAAGAAGTCGTACTTCATTTGCACGAACCAGCACTCCACCCCAGCTCAAACATTTATAATATAAACAAAATGTTCAATGCAAGTTATGCAACACAAATTGTTTTATTCATTTGTTTCGATGACGTAAAAGGAACATAAAGGAAGCGAGAAATCAGGATACCGCCATCAGTTTGGTAAACCGAAGACCGGAGAACGATCAATCATGCCTTTCCGTAACGAAGGAGTTTAGTCTCTCGCCAGATAAGCGGTCTCCGAGTTTGTTATTTGTTATTAATAAACAAACCCGCCAGCCGCACTCATCCAGCGCCAACAATTCAATCAACTTTATGAAGGTGCGGACTCTATAATCAATATATTGCCGATGAATCATGAAACGCGACGAAAACTGAATTTACGCCTACACACGTGGAACAAAACGCTTAATTTTTCATACTGAATAAACAAATAAATGTTATTTTTTTATTAATATTCTGAATTCTGATTGAAAACAAATTCTGCCAATGACTAGAGGATTATTTCTGTCGTTTTATAAGAATATGTAGGTATTCAAGCAGTTTCAGTTTTCGGCTAATTTGTACATAACGCAACATTCTATATTTAGACATTATGATATATTATTTTACATAAACTGTTTATCTCTCGGTCGCTTCTTTATGCCTCAATATTTTGTGATAAGTATAAATACCAGTTGTGCTAATAAAATCGTCAAGTAGAAAATCAATCGACCGCCCGCATCCTAATAATGCGATTCTTCAATCTTTCAGCGTTATGACTTAAGAGAAAATATGTTTCAGAATCAATCACCGCCACCCGATACAGTAAAGCTAGGGTTTCCTAGGATAGCGCTGCCGTCATATTACGACCATAATACAGCGGCGTTGAATTATGGTCGTATGTTGTCTTTGTAAACAATACGGTGACACCGTAACGTCAGAAACCGCCCCGTATTGTTTACATAGACAACGTTCTACGCCACTAAATTACGGCCGTAATATGACGGCATCGTCATCCTAGGAAACCCTAGCTTAATAGGTAAGTACTACCATAATACTGTGAAGCGAAGCTGTGGTTGAATTTCCGTCAAACATCCCGCTTAAAACTCGGTCGCTGGAACCTTATGAGTACTGCCTGTGATTTACGATACCACTCGCCGCATCGCAGCAAATAACTGATGCCGCAAGACGCAGCATCTTAAATAGGTCAACTGTCTTCTGGTTGTTTAATTGACTAGGGAGCTTTATCTCAAAAGGGTAAAGTAAATATTATTAAATCATCGTCATACTATAAGGGTTCATCACGAAAAATACGTGTCTTCTCAGTTTGATCCTTTTAACCATACGATAACTTCGATCACCTACACTGAGCAAAGTAGCACAATTAATTTATTAATCCTAAGTTGTAAAAGTATTTGTTTAAACAAAACACAAAATTTACCAAAAGCATAAAGGTATTTTAATGAGCAAGTTCATTTGTATTCTATACCAAACCATTGGTTCAAAAGCTAGCACGTCGTTGTTCAAGTAAACGCGTTAACGCGGCACGTTGAATGCGGCGGGATTCCCGCGGGATCTCTTCCTCTTGAAACTCGGTCACTGCCGGTACAAGTACCTACATTGGACCTATCATATGTTACTACTGTCGGCGGGTCGTATAAAGGCCTATACGGTGTATTCTGGAAATACAATGCTAGTTTTCGAGCACACAACATTTGAAAAACCAATTGTAGAAATTGATAATACTTTATTAACCGACTTCAACAAAAGGAGGAGGTTCTCAATTCGATTGTATGTTTTTTTATCGTTGTTCGCGTGTATCTTAGACATTTATGGACCATTTATGATGATTCTTTTTTGTTTGATTAAGTTTGCTTGCGAGATGGTCCCATTTATTTATTTTTTCAAATCATTCGAGTAGTTTTCAAATAATCCTGAAAATACTACGATTTTGCATCAAATACCTTGACGACTTTCTTATTTATGAACCGAATTAGATTTTTTTTTGTTGGAAAAGGGATACTTTAGTGTAGTCTTTTAAGGAAAAAGGAGGTTCTCAGTTTGACCCGTATGTAGTAGTATGTATGTTTCTCCGCGATTATCTCACGATTTTCTACCTAAATAATATACCTAACCTACACTACCTTATACAGAAAACATACACTAAAAAATTTTTTTTTTAAAGAACAAAAAAACCGACTTCAAAAAACCTGCCTATAAAAAACACGTCTATTGAAGTCGGGTGGGGCTTTTAGAATAAAAAAGGAAGTTGTTCTCCAGCCCCACCCGACTTCAATAGACGTGTTTTATTATAACAATGATAATGCATATCTAATTATTTGAATATTATTTCTTGCTTTTTATAGGCAGGTTTTTTGAAGTCGGTTTTTTTGTGTGGAATAAACACTGAAATCACAAAAACTTTCCGGTAAAATGTATAGAGCAGCTGAAAATTTTATGAAAACTTATTCATAACTAGCTGTTGCCCGCGACTTCGTACGCGTGGACTTTATGACTTTGGCATATGCATTTAAATGAACTAATGTTAGGTGTTCCAGATCTTCGATTTTTATACCTCAACAAAAATGCTCATCAGGCTGAACAACTTTTGCAAAGATGTCATTTTTATATTCCTTATTATAGTTAAGTTGGACCATTATGGTTCTGCATAAGGTGTTCCATTTTCCAAAACCAATTATACCTAAGTTACCCTCAGGCTTAACAGCTATATAACAAAAAAAGTTTCATTCGAATCCGTTCAGTATTTCCTGAGATTAGCGTGTTCAAACAGACAAACAAACAGACAAACAGACACACTTTTTTTTCAAATTCTTACTCTATTACCTACTGTCTCCATCGCCCCAGATATTTTTTTTTTTGAAATATATGTAATGTATACAGACACACTTTTTTTACTGTTTTATTATATGTAAGGATGATCAACGGTACAAATGGTTTTCGGATTTGTGTTATCTATCTAGACACGAAGCCGAAGTCTAATCAATGTTAAATAAGTGAAATTAATAATAATTTTTGTTACCTATAGGTACAAAAGAGTTATACTGAATGCAGGGGTAAAAAACCTTCTTGTATACAAAATACCCGAACAACGCCAGACATAATTATTTCCGGCAATGTATACTTTCCGCCAAATTAAGGGCCTTTTAGGAAATAAATTATCTGTCTGTTTCTACTCGTAAGTTAAATCTTTATTTTACTTGAATCATGACATCAATATTACTTAGTATATATATATTTACAGTTTACAGTAATTTGATTCAAGATTGTTAATTAAGGAAAGCACATTTTATTGATATAAGGTCTAGATTCTAGAACAAATATAGAAAATATCGTTATTTAAATTGACCCAGCCGGAGATCGAACCCAGGAACTCAGAGATGACGACTTGATAAAAAAAGCTTTAAAAAAAAAAGAAAAACCTCCTTCAAAAAACCTAAAACAAAAACAAAAACCGCATCAAAATTGTCTCTAAAAAGCAAGAAATAATATTTAAATCATAAGATACGAGATACGCATATTAATTTTAATAAAACACGTCTATTGAAGTCCGGTGGGGCTGGAAGACCACTTTTTTGTTCTTAAAGCCCAACCCGACTTCATTGGACGTGTTTTAATAAAATTTGACAAAAAAAACAAATATACAGACGAACATAGAACCTCCTCCTTTTTTGAAGTCGGTTAAAAACCTGGTGTACCTTACAAGCCACTTGACTACGGAGGCCGTCGACAATATTGTGGTTTTCCATACAATGTCTGGTTACAATCTTTCTAATTCTTCTAATTTACAATTTAAATCACAACTTTTAATGAGCTTTGCCTTAAATTCTGAAATACGAACACATTTCAATACAAAGAAATTAACAGGGTAGGTAACAGACGCAACATTAGACCGGCAATCTATATCGGCCCGGAAAGCGCGGCACAATGGAGGGAGGGCCACAAGCGAATTAAGGGAAACTGTCTTGCCAACAGGCTAGAACATTATCCCAAAAGCTGACTTAATTTCATGTTAAACATACTCTGTGATTGCACATAAACTCATAGTAAACGTAGGTTTAAAAATAAGTCATAATGGAGTGATGAGATTTATAAATATGTACTGTAAATACTATAAGTAGGTTTTGTTCTGTATCTTGAACTGCCACTACAAAGAAAATTCACAAAATAACTAAATAGGTAATTTTTTTATTTGCAAATAATATCTTAGAATTTCTCATCGTAAACCTTTTTCAGCGCGCAGCTTTCTTTCTATTAAAACTTGGTTTTAGTTCAAAAACTAGACAAGTATATTTTAGAACCGCAGCGTAAAAAAAACTGTGAAGGTCGAACTTTTTCTATCTCTCGTAAAATTAAATGGGTTGAATGACATGGCTTAAGTTTTTATGGTAATTTAAGGGCAAATGGAATGATAGTCTCCTAACTCACAGTCGAGAAAAAATTTAATGTGTAAACCGCTTCTAATCTATAAATTCACTTTGTTGACGTCTTTTTGTTCGAATGGGTTTCTAAATTTCAGATTTTCTCTAAGTTTTAGAATAATTTTACCGACATAACAAAGGAAATGTGTTATTATTTTGTTAATTAATAGGTACCTACCTTTTTGAATTAGTTGAATCAGAATCAAGTTGTAGTAAAATTAGTTTCGTCGGCAAAAAACCCAGAATTACAATCAAAAAACACCGTCCGAAATTTCCCTTCGCAGAGATTTCTTGGCGTTATAATGAAATGGCGGAACGGCCGAGTACACAAACTTAACGTCATTACGGACCCTAACGAAAGAGGATACTTGATTCGCGACTGTTAATGTGATCCCGCTGATCCCGCTATGGACCCGGGCTAATTACGTATTAATGTGTAACTTCCAAGGAGTTTGGTTGGTTACATTACAGCAAAGTAACTTTTGCAAAGGCCCGTTTTACATAAGGTAACAGACTTTTCGCCTAAAGGAAAAACAAGGTATGAATTTTCCTGTCTTTTTAGTTTGATATTTTCGCCATGGTTTAAGTACGTTGGCTGGTCTTTAATTTTTACACATTTATTTGCTTATTTTTTTGCTTTACTCATGTAAAGATTTACTTACACCATTTTATTTGCTTTATATTTTATTCTCAACAGTTCTTTTTTATCAGACTATGACAAAATCTATTGAAACCTAATATTGATTAAGATAGGTAGGTAAAAGTACCAGTGGCGAAGTGTCTATATAAGCCGATTCCTATCTTACGTGAGGAGTGTCTTTGCAGAGTACACCGCTTTTACACAAATAATCAAAATATACCAATACCAGTTAGGCAAAAGAACAAAATTATTTCTTCAAAATCAATCAGGAATTTATTAATACGAAAATGGTCATCGATACGGAATAGGCTGAATGGTTTGAAATTGAAATTTAAAAATTCATAGGTCTGTGGTCTGGTAGAATGCTTATAAATGTGTCATTAATTATGTGATACTTTAGCAATATTCCCGAATCAATAATAGATCGTCATCATCATATCAGCCACACGACACCCACTGCTGGGTATAGGCCTCCCCTAAGGATCTCCACGACGATCGGTCCTGCGCTGCCTGCATCCACTGGCTTTCCGCGACCTTCACCAGATCGTCGGTCCACCTTGTCGGGGGCCTACCCACGGAGCGTCGTCCGGTGCGCGGTCGCCATTCCAGAACCTTTCTGCCCCAACGGCCATCGGTTTTTCTCCCTATGTGTCCCGCCCATTGCCACTTCAGCTGAGCAATCCTTCGAGCGATGTCGGTTACTTTAGTTCTCCTGCGGATCTCCTCGTTTCTGATTTGATCACGTAGGGAAACGCCGAGCATGGCTCTCTCCATTGCACGCTGAGCGACCTTGAGCCTCCTTATGAGACCCATAGTTAGCGGCCACGTTTCACTGCCGTAAGTCATCACTGGCAACACACACTGTTCATAGACTTTCGTCTTGAGACACTGAGGTAAGTCGGACGCGAAGATTTTTCGAAGCTTCCCGAATGCTGCCCACCCGAGTTGGATTCGGCGAGAGATCTCTTTCTCGAAGTTGGACCTACCTAACTGGACTGCCTGTCCTAGGTATACGTAATGGTCAACAACTTCAAGTGTAGTGTTCCCAACATGAACTGGAGAGGGTACAACATGGGCATTTGACATAATTTTCGTCTTTTCCATGTTCATCCTAAGACCCACTCTTTGGGAAGCACTACGGAGATCTTCGAGCATTGTGTTCAGGTCTTCCATGGTCTCAGCCATAAGGACTATATCATCGGCAAAACGAAGGTGTGTTAGGTACTCGCCATTAATGTTGATGCCGAGTCCTTTCCAGTCCAAGAGCTTAAAGATGTCCTCCAACGCAGCTGTGAACAGTTTCGGAGAAATAACGTCTCCCTGTCTCACACCACGCTGCAGTTGGATAGGATTTGTGTTCTGGTTCTGTACTCGGATCGTCATGGTGGCATTTTGGTATAAGTACCTCAACACCTCGATATACCTATAGTCCACTTGGCACCTTTGGAGAGACTGCAGCACCGCCCAGGTTTCAATCGAATCAAAGGCTTTCTCATAGTCCACGAACGCCAAGCAAAGTGGCTCATTATACTCCTCGGTCTTCTGTATAACCTGCCGCAGCGTATGGATGTGGTCTATGGTATTATCAATAATAGATACATTTACCTATATCGTGCGTTGTGGTTGCTTTAATTACGTTAATTATTAAGTATTATTCACATGTCAATAATTTATTTTCTCAAAGAGCTAGCTTTCAATTATAGCGCCAAATAAGTAAAGATAATAAAATTAAAACGGTTTCACTTCGTCAGATATTAAATTATAACTATAGTTGACTATGCTCCAATTATTACAAAGAATTTCCAATACGAAAAGGCAAGCTCAAAGATCAAACATGAATATAAAAAAGTCATCTAATATGGTATTAAATTCAGTCTATATTTAATGTGGACAGACCGACCAGTGAGCCGGCCGCCTCAATTTCATGGCTCGGTAACAATCAATAGAGCGAAAGTCAAGGGACTTAGCTGTCTATCGTGTATTTATTCAGTCCTGCCTGTTAACAAAACTGATTGTCACTGTTTACTACAGAGATTGAAAAATGACTATTTGAAACAAAATTTGGTCAATGCAAGTTTAATTTATACACGCTGAAATTTTAATCATTTGGTTCCCGCCGTGTGGTGGTTCCACTCATGATTACAAGCAACTTTTACTATGGGGCTAACTCTCCTGCTCGCAAAAAAAAATCAGCTGTTCCATACATTAAGGTCGAGTAGGTACTGCACTTTTGTATGGAACAGCTGATTTTTTTTTGCGAGCTGGAGAGTTGGCCCCATAGTAAAAGTTGCTTGTAATCATGAGTGGAACCACCACACGGCGGGAACCAAATGATTAAAATTTCACCCTGTATAGTTGCTGCGTAGTTGCTGCATTGGCGATTGAAAGTTTAAATTATTGCTTTACAAAAAGTTTACTTACAATATCTTTCATGAAAGTTTTTTTAGTGCAACATTTAATTTAAAAAATGCTTTTTATATTGTCAATGAGTATACGCAATGAGCATATTATTATAGAGTCATGATACTGTTTTTTTGTCGACTCACACTTAACTGTTTCTTGCTTATCTGGACTGACACATTCGCATGACGTGATAAAAGGTTCTTTTCTGCGAACTGCGAACACAAAGAATCCGCATGAAACATTTTACTCGACATCCCTCAAATGAAAAAAGCTCCATTGAATGAACAAAATATCCATCGTTCCATTTATGTGAAAATATTTTCAAACAAACAAAACTTCAATTTATTCATAAATTCGTTTAATAAAAAACCTGTACGAAGGCGAAAGAAAAATTAACAAACTGTTTTTCAAGAAGTCGTTGACATTTAATTAAGAAAGCAAATCTGTTCACCGAGTTTGTTTCCTTTACATTACACAGGAGTAGAGGTATTTGAAACATAAAACTATTCCAACTTCTTTATGAAATAAGAAAAATAGAACAAGAGAATAAAAGAATAGGGAACATGCATAAGTCACCGATTTTGATAAATTTGAGTTTGATCGCTGCGGACACGTATAAAAACATGATGGAACAGAAAATTAATAAATAAAATAAAATATTTTAGTTTTATCACACAGGGGAAAATAACGATTTTTTTTTTTCATTTTTGGATATAATGCACTTAACAGTCGGATAGAATATCAAATAAGAAAAAATATTTTGTACAACACATATGTACTTAAATGCAATATTTAAGGAGATATTTGAAAATTCTTGGCTAACTCCATAATAATGCGCCTGAAACGGGACATGAGTGACGTCACACATGTTGACCTTTTTGTATGGAGCGTTTTCGGCGGGTGCTGCTGCGCGCCAACTTCAAGTGACTATATCACGAGAAAAAAACGCAAGAGAAAAGTTTTAATATTACAGTTGATTATCTCACGCATTATACTTTTGATTTTAATACAAAAACAAATTGATGCATGTTCCCTATTGTTATTTTGGTTACAACGTCAATTAAGTTTCTCAAATTGACAATAATTTGAATTCCATTAGCTCAATACCGAAAGAAAACCTTTATTTAATGTTACAAAATATATATCTATCTATATTCTACATTCAAGATGTTAAGAGACCTATCACTTTTATCTTACAAACTTGGCTGGGATTTGCAGAGCGCTATCTTGACATGAAGTTAAACGAAAGCTTTGACACAAATTAAGTGCAATTTGTTAGCTCTGTTAGTTTTCTAAAACTATATAATAATATTTTATGCGTTACATACAGGGTCATTTTTGGACCCCTTTTCAAATTTTGTCAGGTTATTCTATAACTAGCAGTATAATCAATTTTTGAAGTAAAAAAATTTTTTTTTTTACATTTTTACCCCAAACTTTTCCCTATACAAATTGAAATTGTTGTCACTGTTTGCGCATCGCACGGTCGACCCGCGCGAGCCCCCCTCCCGCCACCCACCTTCCCCCGCTCGCATCGCTTGCACGAGGGTGAGCGTGCGCGGCTAAATTTTTTGGACATAAAAAGTGGCTAAAAACTGTGAATTTAAAAAGAAAAAAAAAACATAATTATCTCACCTAATTTTTTTTATTACTCCCTTGAACTTATATTTCATTTTGTAAAGGGGTCGGAAAATTACCCTGTATATGCATGAAACCCGAGGTATTGATTTAAAAACATTAAGTTTTTTAAACCGTTTTTGTTCCTTTATTCTAATCTAAAGCTCATTGTTTCAATTATTTTTTCTGACATGCAGTATTTTATATGTTGCTTATCTCGGGACAATAGTGATGAAGAATAGAAATGAAGAAAAAAGCGAAAACGGCAGAGAATTAGGACAAGTGTATGACACAGCTTTTTAAATCCTCCTCGACTAAGTTTCTACTGCAGGCAGGACGTGTAATCTTTATTTTTTTAGTTACTGAACTGACTAATATATGAACGATCTATTTAACTGGGCAATATGAACATAATTTTACATAGATAGGTACTTCATATTATATTTATTATATGTATAACACGGTTACAATATACACCGTCATTTTGTAGTCGTTTTAATTAGCTTAAGGGAGTGTTATACTAATGAAAATAAACATTTTTGCCAAAGAAACATGGGTCGAAAAACGACAAAAATTTTTGACTTCCCCATACAAATACAATGATTTAGCTGTCTAGTTAGTATGGGAGGACCCAAATTTTTTGTCGTTTTTTGACCCATGTTTCTTGGGCAAAAATGTTTAGTTTCATGGTTACAATACACCCTTAAGTTAATTAAAACGACTACAAAATGACGGTGTATATGGCACCGATGATCAACGCATTGTTAAGATGTGAAAAAAAACCAGCCAAGTGCGAGTCGGACTCGCGCACGAAGGGTTCCGTACCAAAAAACAGCAAAAAATCACGTTTGTTGTATGGGAGCCGCCCTTAAATATTTATTTTATTCCGTTTTTTTTCATCTGTGAAAATTTCACCTGTCTAGCTATCACGGTTCAAGAGATACAGCCTGGTGACAGACAGACAGACAGACGGACAGCGGAGTCTTAGTAATAGGGTCCCGTTTTTACCCTTTGGGTACGGAACCCTAAAAAGAACAAAAGCTCACTTTTCTAAATAAAGTATGAATTTACTTTTTCTGTTTTTGCCTTACAACTTCCAATGCATTCTATGGCGTAGTCATCTATGACACATTTAAAGAAGTTAAAATTAACAAGAATTTAATTTCAGCTCTGTATGTCATACATATCTTTAGATAAGTAGGTACAACACTTAATAATGGGTGATTTTTTCTTTATGACATATAGAGCTGAAGTTGCGCTCAAATTTAAGTAAATTTTATCTTCTTTAAACGTGTCTTGACTTTGCCGTTGAATGCATTTAAGAAGCCGTTAACTAAAAACTGAAAAAGTCTGAAAATTTCAAGGTTTTTCGAGCAGCAAAAAGTAAGCACAGGTCTTTCAAGGTTGCAAATTTGGATTTACACTATTGGTAGGGTATCTATCCTAACAACATCTCAAAAATGCAGAAACTTGCAATTATTTGCAACCTAAGTAACGCGAGTCTTTCCGAAAAAGACAAAAAAAACGACTTTTAGAACTCAATCAGCTGTTGGGACATTATTGTATGGAAAGTCGTTTTTATCTTTTTTGGAAAAGTCGTAGAACAAACGTTGTTTATGGGGAAACTGACGAGTGATAACCAGAACCATGTTAGTAATCCTTACTAATATTATAAATGCGAAAGTCCGTTTGTTTGTTTGTTTGTTACTCCTTCACGTCATAACTACTGAACCCATCATCATGAAATTTTGCATACACGTTGTCAGGTGTACAGAGAAGGACATAGGGTACCTTTCATCCCGAAAAAGAATATAGTTCCCGAGGGATAGCAAAAATACTTTCCACGCAGACGAAGTCGCGGGCGGCCGCTAGTCTACTCTATTACTCTTAGATTGTTGGTGTTGTAGAAGAGTAAACATGTTTAGTTAAAAATAATCATTCTGCAAGTAAAGTAAAACTTACAAAATTGTTTACGGATAATGAATTACACTTTAAAACTTAAAAATGTTACTTGGAAAGACTCTAAATAATTGGCACATATTCTTTTAATTTCTTCTACTCGTAATATGATTTGCCGATGTAGGTAGGTATGTGTAAAATGTTTGAAAACAATCTATTGGAATTAATTAAGAATTTCAATGGGGAATGTCCGAAAAAAATCAAATTGGCTGAATATTTTTCTATAGGTAGGAATAAGGTCCCTTAGTATTAGAAAAAAGTTTCAGAATTTTCGGTTGGGTAAAAAAGTTTTTAAAAATCAAAGTCTCTTCGACTTCACAAATGTATGAAAGTAACAGCAGAATGGAGATTATACCTTTGCCGCTAACTGCCACAAAGACAACACGTATTTAAAAAAAAAAGTTTTGACATTTTGTCTTGAAACTTTTTTTTTAATACCATGTTGTGGTTGTGGCAGGTGTTGGCAAAAGTACAATCTCCATTCTGCTGTTACTTTCATACATTTGTGAAGTCGAAGAGACTTTGATTTTTTGAAATTTTTTCACGAAACCGAAAATTTTGAAAATTTATTCTATTACTAAGGGACCTTATTCCTACCTATAGAAAAATATTCAGCCAATTTGATTTTTTTCGGACATTCCCCATTAGAACTTTGCATTTTAATAAATGATTGAAAGTAAACATTGCAGAAAACGCAGAATGAATGAATGGATCACCCGAATACGAAAACATCGTACCCTCATATTTATCGTGCAATTTAACAAGGCCCTGACTCATGAACAAAGGCCCTCGTAAATTTTTATAGTATTGGAGATAGCGGTGACGGACGCTATCATTTGGGACCAAGTTGAGGAGCCTCTCAAGTCGTATTTTTCTCTTGATCAAGCTCGAAAATACCCGCAGGCATCAGTTTTAGATAAACAGTGCAGATAAAAAAATATTTTTGCTTACACAGCTAAAAATTATGGACTTTAAAAAGTATTATGGCAGAAAATAATGAAAACTTGATTTTATTCTACTAATTTCAAAGTAGGTATTTAACAAAAAAAATATAGAGTAATCCCGAAGTTGGCAAGTGGATAGCTTGAGTTATAGACCTAAAAGCTCTGAGTGGTGTTCGCGACGATAAAGAAAAAGTTTGTATTTTCTACAATGACGGCCGGAATCGAACTTGGGAATCTAGTTCAGTAAAAAGACTGGGGTCGGTGAAAAAAAATTTTGGGACAAACAATCCTCAATATAAGTATTGACTAATTATGGAATATTGAAACTTAGATACTTTTCACTTGATAAGTAAAGGGAAGAGGTACGCCCATTACTTTTAGATGTACATATTAGAATTATTAACATGATTCCAATTAATTACCTAAGTTTTGTAACATTAGCGTTCACGGTTGTTAATTAAGATAATGCTAGTATGAAAAATGCAACTTCTTGAAAATTCTCCATACAAACCGGCAACTACATAGGTCCTATTTTAATCATAACATTCCAATTCAGTCAGTCGAAACTTCAAGAATGTATCACAACATCAATCAAGTATATACGACGACTTAATATGGGTAGCTTTAGTATGTCATGCTCACTTCAAACATTTCTGCGGTGGTGTCGTGTGAGGCGGGTCGTTACGTTCCCTCAAATATGGTTGAGCGAAGCGATGGCTGGTTCATGCGTCATGCTCGTGAACGGGTGCTGCCAGTGGGAATGGGTCTGCTTCTGTCTGCTTGTATTAAGGGCGTCGTATAACTCGTATATAAAAGATCTGTTTTATATTGTCTGTATGTATGGCACTTCTTACTCAAAAAAATATAATTCTTAATAGCTTACCTTGTTTTGATTTATTTAATTGCAATATTTTTACTTTCTATAGTCAGTAGTTTAGTAAAAGACCTATGAAAAGCTTTTGGATATAAATTTTCAATTCGATGCCTTAACATAGGTAGTCTTAGTATGTCATGCTCTCTTTAATCATTTCTGCGGTGGTGTCGTATGAGGCGGGTCGTTACGTTCCCTCAAATATGGTTGAGCGAAGAGATGGCTGGTTCATGCGTCATGCTCGTGAACTGGTGCTGCCAGTGGGAATGGGTCTGCTTCTGACTGCCTATCTTAACGCATATTGAATTGTATGTTTTTCTTTTATTTTTATTTATTGTAACAGCCTAGACTGAATAACAAGTTCAAACTTTGAATTTAGCTTAAAATCTGTAAATTGATTAAGAAATTTGAAACTCATTAAGAAATGAGCTAATTTAATAATGTTATTTATTTGTTAATCTTTGTTAATATAAAGTCTGGAAACGATATACATATTTGTAAATATCGTTCCATCTGATAAAGCTGACAAGTTTTTTGCGCCCATTTTTCTTGTCAGTTAAAAGACGTCATAATGGGTGGTAGGGTAAAAGAATTGACGATTTAAAAATGCTTATTATGTGAGCTTATTTAAATAAAATATATTTCACTTTCACTTTCACTTATAGTTAGGTATATCAGCCCTATGCGGTTGGTTGGTAGGATCACTCAGCTGATTCTAAATTTTATTGAGGTATCGAAGATTCTCTGTTCTGCTTGTTCTGTATAGGTAGATAATATGTAAGTAGTCTTAGAGTAAGACGGGCTTCTACAGAAAGAGAAGCCATACGAAGCGTTCCCCTCTGCCGAAGTACAAGCCCAAATGGGCATACGCATTAGTAAAACCAGTTGCGCCCGGATTTCTTTCTAGACCGAGTCCAGTCGCGCATGTGAACGCTGCTCTGTTTAAAATGTCGATTTGATGAGGTTTTTGCTGTTAAAAGAGGTCTCGAACATCAAGTATACAAAAAGATGGTGTTACATTTCACATGAAAGTAAATTTGTATCATATTATTGCTATTTGTTTACATTAAAACATTAAATTCGTATATTTTATTCTTGATTAGTTGTCAGATTTGTTCAGTGACATCGGGTCTGCTAGTCCATGGCTCGTCCGTACAAATTTCAGATCTGTCGCTAGATAAATCCGAGTTCTCGCCGATGGACAACTTAGTGATGTTACCGTTAAATAATGTTTGTCGATAAAGTGTTGGTCAATCTGGCCCTGATTCTGCGTCAAATTAATTTGCGAGATTTTTGCATGATTTGCTCTGCACTGGTGTGAGCGAGACAGATATCGCGAAATAAATGTCGAAATTGTAGATTATACAACAAGTGAATAAAAAGGGAATTTAGTTCGAGGGACTAACGGCCGTTTGCACTAAACTTAAGAATCGCCTAGTTTTTTCCAAAGTACAACTCGAGCAAGATAATTAGGCGCATGATAGCTGCATGACAAATGATTGAGTTTGTAACCTTTATTCCTTTTTCCGTATCGATATTGCTGCATCGACAGTTGAGCCCAGCCCTTTATGTCAAAAACGTGTCATATTTTGATGTGTGACTCATCCGTACACAATTTTTTGCTGTTTTGTTTTATTTTTTATGTGTGAGTGTCGTCATTACAGTGTTGTTTTTGTATGTGGGTATGCGGAACTGCACTTGTGTGCATTTTCCCCCCCCCCCCGCAAAAAATGCCAGAATAATTTGAATAGAGTTTAATCGCTAAGGCTTCTCCCTTCGTGAAAAACGAAGCCTTTGTTGCTCGAAGTAAGTAGTTATATATCAGGTAAGTAAATTTATAACTTTGTTGAGTTAAAAAAAACCGGCCAAGTGCGAGTCGGACTCGCGCACGAAGGGTTCCGTACCAAAAAAACAGCAAAAAAAAAAAAAAAGCACATTTGTTGTATGGGCGCTTAAATATTTATTTTATTCTGTTTTTAGCATATGTTTTTATAGCAGCAATAGAAATACACGATCTGTGAAAATTTCAACTGTCTACCTGTAGTCGTTATCAATATCGAGCAAAAAACTGCAAACAAATCACGTTTGTTGTATGGGAGCCCCCCTTAAATATTTATTTTATTCTGTTTTCAGTATTAGTTGTTATAGCGGCAACAGAAATACATCATCTGTGAAAATTTCAACTGTCTAGCTAACACGGTTCATGAGATACAGCCTGGTGACAGTCAGACAGACGGACAGCGGAGGCTTAGTAATAGGGTCCCGTTTTTACCCTTTGGGTAAGGAACCCTAAAAACATATTAATAATAATAAATTAACTTTTGAAGGAAACTAATGTAGCTTTTTTCCTCCATCGAAGTTATATTTGTGACTCTTTTCATATTCATTCCGAGATAAGCAACAAGTAAAATGAAACAGTAGCAACTTGGTTAAGTTAATCAGCAACAGTAATCGAAAAACTTTGGGCGATTTGTACTTGTACACTGTTTAAGTTTCTACTTAATTTAACACACTAATCAGGTACATTGAGTAGACTAAAACGACGTTCAAGTTAATATATCGAATAAGCTTTTGTACGATTGACTTTCTGTCAAATACATTAGAGACTATCGTAAATAAACTGTTTTTGGACAGAATTATAAGTCTTAGGAGAAATCTATAATATTTTTATTGTCGTGGAGCGAACTAGAAATAAATAGATCGCAAAAAACAAAGAGTGCTTATCAGTCACCCAATGAAAAAGTTGATAATTGAAGGTTAAACAAACTTACCTGAAGTGAAGTTTGACCGTAATTATACAAGTCGCTGCATCCGAAGAGATTTTCATATTCACCATGTAGTCCACTCCTAAATGTACCAGGCATCGAACAATTTTTAGAGCTAAATAAGAATAAAAATTAAAAAAGAGTACACTTTTTGACTAAATAGTTTGATAGCTGGCGGCGCCAGGGGGCGCGCGCGCAACCTGCCGCCAGCCCGCCATTTTACTTGTCATTCATTTAGAGATAGATTTCCCTAAAAACTTTGGGAAAGTTCATGAGAAATGAACTTCGGGGAGAGGCGGGAACGAAAATCTCTTCGGATGCAGCGACTTGTATAATTACGGTCAAACTTCACTTCAGGTAAGTTTGTTTAACCTTCAATTATACTTCGTCGCTGCATCCTCGAGATTTTCATATTCACCATGTAGATGTTCAGAGTGTTAGGGAAATCGTAAATTGAGAAGAATTACCAATAAATAAAAAGAACTCAACTCTATTTCAACAAGTATATTAATTAACACAATCAGATATTGAATCAGAGTTATTCATAATGGCACAAGAAAAAGCGTTAGGTATTATTATTATTCGCTTGAATAGGGCGATTATAAAATTTTCCAAAAACCAGTGAGTTCCCTGACCATCCGGCAGTTTTCCTTATGATCTCTATAGGGACACCTCTACGATCAGCTGCTGAAGTCGCCGCATGTCGAGCGCTGTGCGCCGAGTAAACATTTGTATCTACACCGCTTTCGCACAATACTTGTTTAATCCAGCGGCTGATAGTAGAGGTGGAGGCATTGTGGTAGGGTTTCTTGGTCGTCAAAATTAGTCTTTCTGAATTCGCGTTAGCCCTGAACAATTTGGTTTTTTCTATATACGATATTAAAGCGTGTGCTGGACAAATTTGTACTTTATCATAAAAGAAAGGGATTACCAGGTGCGGTTGTTGCCGTCCTGGAGTAGAAGTCTTAATTAAGTCATCTATTTTGATATCGATTCCAGTATGCGTTATTTTAATATTGGACAACTTAATGACCGATAGTGTCTGAACTCGTTGTGCAGTCGACAATGCGAGTAGAACTACCAGTTTTTTGGTAATAGTTGATAGAGATAGACTATCGTTTGGGTGCCAATTACAAATAAAATCTAACACAACGTTGGTATCCCAAGTATTTTGATATTTTGGAAAACATGGACGAATTTTGAATATTCCTTTTAATAATCTACTGACATTTGCATCTGAATTAAATCGTTTACCTAATATAAGTGAAAGTGCTGAACGAATTGTATTAATTGTTGAATAACTAGACCCTGTGTTAAACTGAATAGTAAGGAACTCAAGAGCGACTGAGTTTGAAATAGACAAATAATCAACGATGTTTTTAGTTTTACAAAATTCCCATAGCTTTTTATATGCTAAATCATATTGTTTAAGTGTGTTTTGAGAAAGGGACGCAATCATAATCTTGATAGTTTCTTGTGTCAAGAGTTGCCGTGAAAACGCTTCCCTGATAAGCGGCATGACACCAGGGTAAGGCTTCGCCAGAGCGGGTGTTGAGTCCTGGAAGGAGAGAGTAATAAGTCTCTGCTTGGTGGGAAGTAAATTGGATCGGAGGATTGAAGTTCTAAGAATAGCGGAAACCACGCTTGGCTGGGCCAGTAAGGGACAACTATAATGCCTGAAGCTTGGTCGTCGATAATTTTACGTAAACATTTCAAAATCAATGAAAAAGGAGGAAAACAGTAGAAGAAATATATTTTCCAATTCAAGGTAAATGCGTCGATATTGTAGGCATTTGGATCCCTTTTCCAAGAAACGTATAATGAGCATTTTGCATTTAGGCGAGATGCGAACAAATCAATATCCGGAATACCAAGTGTCTGCGAGATCTCATTAAACGCAACTTGTGAAAGTTCCCATTCTGTATCAATGTTAGTCCGCCTAGATTCACGATCTGCTTCGACATTATCTTTCGATTTTATATAAGACGCAAAAATGAAGACCTGTCGTTCCTCGCACCATTGCCAAATTTGGCGTGTAATGTCATTCAGGTGCTCATACTGAACGCCTCCCGTTCTATTAATATAAGCGATCGCGGTCATATTATCTATTCTCAAAAGAATTTCTTTATTATAAGTATCGTTTGCAAAACATTTCAGTCCTATAAAAGCTGCTCGTAATTCTAATAAATTTATATGATCCTGTTTTTCTGCGTTATTCCAAAACCCATTGGACGTTTCGCCATTACAGGCAATGCCCCATCCAGTCAAAGATGCATCAGAAAATATTTCAAGGGCATATTTGTTATTTCGAAATGGTTTGACTGATGTCATAATGTGATCTTTCCACCAAATAAAATCTGATTCAAGATTAGTGTTTAATTGCATTGATTTATCATAATCATCATTTACGTACTGTAAAGCTAAGTGTTTCTCTCTCTCGAATCGCTTCGTGTACAACCAGCCGTAATCTATAGCTGGACAGGAGGAGGTAAGTATACCTAAGAATTTGGCAAAGTCTCTAATGGTTATTGAAGCTTTCCGAGAAATGTCGTTAACTAATTTCCAGATTTTTTGACGCTTGGAACATGGAAGCTTAAGCTCCATTTCCATTGTGTCTATTTCAAATCCCAAGAAAGATTTCTTTTGGCTTGGTTGGAGATCACTTTTCGTATAATTTATCATAAAGCCTAAATTTTCTAAAAGGGTGATAATTTCTTCAACATTCTTGGAGCAGCTTTCATAAGAGCTGTTTATAGATAGCAAATCATCCAAATATAGAACAAATAAGTGGCCACGATTTCTTAGGTACGTTGCGACTGGTCTCATAAGTTTTGTAAAAACGTAAGGCGCCGAACTCAAACCAAATGGAAGACATTGAAATTCATAAATACGATTTTGAAATTTAAATCTTAAGAATTTTTTACTAGTAGGATGAATGGGAACTATAAAATAGGCCTCTTTCAAATCAATGTTTGCCAAATAGTCATATTTAGATATAAGCTTTGAAGCTGTTCTAATGTCTTCCATTTTAAAATGGTGTGTCACGACAAATTTATTAAGCTTTTTAAGGTTTAAAATAAATCTAAAGGAACCATCGCTTTTTGGTGTAAGGAAAACGTTTGATAAGAATTGACCAGGCACAGACTCGCATTCAATAATCGCTCCCGATAGAAGTAGCTTATTTACTTCCTTAGAAATATAACAAATTTCGACTGCGGAAAATGATGGCTCAACTGGTTCATATTCTTGAATAACAGGGCCGGAAAATTGTATTTTATATCCTTTAACATAACCAAGCACAATTGGATCATTAGTTATAGATTTCCATACATCAAAAAAGTATTTTAGCCTACCAGCAAAAGGTGTTACCTCTATGGCTGTTGATTCGGCTTGTTGTTGGCAGCTTTTGGAGGGACTTTGTACCGGTCCGGAGCTACAGGCTGGCGTCTGGGTAGGTGAGGGGAGGCTTGGTATCTCGGCCCACCGCGTTTGCCTCTCTGGACTTGAGTTCTGGGTAGGCCTCTTGAGTTTAACGGGCGCGTTGCATTTGCATAAGGCCGGGTCGAGTACGACGACGTTGACGATTGTCGTTCGAACGATCTCTTGATTTGCAATCCCGAACGCACTGCCGTCTGATTTGCTTTAATCTTATCGCCTAAGTTCTCACCAAATAAGAAAGAGTCCCGTTTTACCCCCTCCACTATATTTAAGAATTTTTTGTCTAGACTGAAGGTTATTAATTTCCTTCTAGCTAAGGTGTTTTGGCAGTGCAGGTCTAATAACACTTGTCCAACTTCTGAAAGTTTCTTTATAATATCATTTTTATCCATTTCACCATCGATTAGGGTTGACATCAAAATTGTAATAGCGGATATACCCTTTCCTAGATGATTTTGAGCTTTTTCGAGACGGGAATCTCTTTTTTTGGTTGATTCAGCCAAAACAGAACCAATCTCTTGGTTAAGAACGGGAGCCTTAAGTAATTTGAAATTTTCAGGTATAAGAATATTTTCTATTAACTTTTGGATTGATTCCCTGCTCAACCCGTCGACAACGATCTTTCCCCAACGTTCAGATACTTCATCTCTAATTTTTGGACCAAATATCTCGGTTTTATTTTTCGGCTGACCTAAAGCCTCTAAAATATCGGCTGATATTGTCGCAACTTCGGGTAAAACATTACTGTTATCATTTGACTGTACAGCTGGAGTATTTTCCAACGTACAAGGTTCCTCTGTCTCCACGATAGGTTCGGGTTCCATTGGAGGTAAGGATATAGTTGACTGGATGCCCCGATTGGTTGAAAAGTCGGATTCATAATCTGTAAGTACAACGATCTAGTTGCAACAAAAAAAGTCTAGCAAAGGCCTTGCTACAATATAAGTAAAACGGTCGCAATCGCGTCGCGACTCTTATATCTAAATGTAGGAAGGTAGACCACAATCGCGTCGTGGTTCTTTATTTTCCTAGTTGGTTAAGGAATACGGCCGTAATCGCGTCACGGCTCTAATAATTCACTCCAAAATGAAATTAAGTTGATGTTTATAATAGTAGAAGCATACATGGCTTTGTGCAATAGACCGCAATCGCATCGCGGTACTTCATAAAAGTATTCACACAAAAAACCTTTTATCTATTAGATTTATATCAATCACATCGTAATAATATCGTCCCGTTGTGGTAAGGAAAGTACCTACTTTGAAAAGCTTAGAAATAAAAAATCACAATCACTACATATTGATAGGCCGTGCAAAATTATAAGATTTATATTGTATTATACGGAAGAATTATTTATTTGTTCATTGCAATATTTTCACCACGACGACTAAATGATAAAAAAAAAAAAAACATGCATCATTTTCATTATGAAATAACGAAAAAAAAAAACACACACTACGTATTTCATGTCGATTTTTGCAAAGAACTAGATTATCACAAAGTAAACGAATAGGTTCATAATATTGATCGCGATGTTGTGTATAGTAGGTAGGTACTTACCAAATTCTGCGTAACTATCACTGCTATCATCATCACTTTGCACTAATAAACGTTCCAAACGTCGGATTTTTTTCCGAATTTTCTCTGGATCTTTCGATTTATGCTTGCGTTTACCCAATTTAACAAAGACACACGAGAACCAACGACTTCTTACATTAAAATATAACGATCACTGAGACTGAGATGTTTCGATGCCCGAACAAAAGAAGTGAATGACAAGTAAAATGGCGGGCTGGCGGCAGGTTGCGCGCGCGCCCCCTGGCGCCGCCAGCTATCAAACTATTTAGTCAAAAAGTGTACTCTTTTTTAATTTTTATTCTTATTTAGCTCTAAAAATTGTTCGATGCCTGGTACATTTAGGAGTGGACTACATGGTGAATATGAAAATCTCGAGGATGCAGCGACGAAGTATAATATCACGATTTTTAATTTAAACTTTATTTCATTCTTAATTAACACACAATATGAAATGTCCTAGAAACAAACAATTACTTACGATGGGGAATCATGAAGCTTCACAAGACAATGTAAAATACTTACCAACTTCTATTAAAGTAATACGATGTTGTTGTTTAATATTACGAGTAATTTAATTATGTTCTTAAATAAATATAACTACTTATTTTCTTTGTTCTCTATAAATTGTTCTTCTTAGATATGAATTTACAAAACGTTAGAAGACTTTTGGGCAATTTAATATCTCTTGAAGTATTCATGAGTATAACAATTTAAATCTTTAACAAGTAAGTACTTATATACCTACCTACCCTCGCAACCGAAAGTCTTTATCTTAAAACACACACAAATCGACGGTAAGCTTAAGATAAATCAGCCATTAAAAGATAAAATCTAAATAACGGAACTCAGCTCCTAATGCCCAATAAGCTAACCACTGTGTAACGAAGGCTGAATACGGTAATTTACTTAGACCGTAAAAGGTCCTAAAATAAACTCCAATATTCTTTTACTTCTGGTTATTTTCATTCGAAGCACGATCCGAGATTTTCAGGCTTTAGATAAGCTGTAACGACGCCATTTACAACTCTCGCTACTCCGGTATCTTCGTGACAATTGACACCTGATCCTATACACTCGCTTTTTAAAGGGGTCACTCATTTAATAATTAGAGCACAATTCGTAAACTCACGCGTGAAAGCACTAAACTTAAGAATCGCCTAAGTCTTTTCTTATCTACAACTCGACCAAGTTAACATGACGGCTAAGTTTATGACACCGTTTTAATTTGGTCATGTTGTAGTTAGGAAAAGACTTAGGCGATTCTTAAGTTTAGTGCAATCGGCCATCAGACTTCCAACTGACAAAATGGAATCAGTCTCGATACACTAGATTTCAGTCATGACTATGACAGCCGAATACCGAAACGTCAAAACTAAGTTAGCCTGCAAAACTAAGTACTACGTGGTACTACAGATGCCTATTTCCATACAAACGAGGTTTTGAAGCTTTGGTTCTCCGCCCAGAATTACACGGGGTGTGATTTGATGATGGCCATTCAAAGAGTAAATGGAGTAGGCCCAGATCGCTAAAGAAACCCAATGGATTAGAAGAGTCGTTTACCCCAGAGACCGTAAGGACTTTTTAATGTTACAATTTCCATAATTTTGATGTAATTTTAGTTTGTTATTTTTTTAAGTTCAACCCTGACCTAACGACTCTTCTGATTTCATTGGGTTTCTTTAGCGATCTGGGTTTCCTCCATTTACTCTTTGACTAGCCATCATCAAATCACACCCCGTTTAAGCCTGGGTGGAGAACAAAGGTTCAAAGTTTTGCAGGCCAATGTACAGTTTGACCATAAAGAGTTGAAATTAAATAAAATGGAACTAAAATTTTTCAGTACAAAATTTAGTAAGTGTTGCCAATTTATTCGTGATTTTGACGTGTTTACATAGAAAGTGGCGCCCTCAATTTTTGTCAACTCTTTATGGTCAAGCTGTACCTACTTACAGTCTATACATATATATTTCTTTTTCTTTACGTTTTGTTACATTACAATTTATATTTCTTTTTCTTGTCTAGTATTTTCTTTCAAAGCCAAAAATATGAAGCTGTTCACTGTTTAAGTACCTACCTACTAAATACCTACCTTACCTACTTATAAGTGTATGTACATACTACATACCTAGTATACCTACCCTATACCATCCCAACAATTCAGTGAGGATTCAGTATTTAAAAGCAATATTGATGAAAAACCTTTTTTATGTCGCAGTAAATATAATATAAATATAAAGAACGTATTATTAATAATTGAACATCAAAGTTTTCACAGATTGAATCTCTATCCGTCCTTTGAAGAATAGCAATTTTCCTTCGAATCCATTTACGTTTATTGAATCCTACAATCCTGTTAGAATCAGCGTAGGTAGTAGCCGTATAGCTATTGATACATACGAGCTTAGAGCATTGAGAAAATCACTTTAGTAGCGAATAGTTAACAAACTCAGGAGTGTTTACATAGTAAAATGTATGATAAACAAAGAAGACATTTTGTGATAATAATTCATTAGTTTATGGGATCAATACGAAGAGTTTGGCGTAAGAAGCACTGCTACTCTTGTTTATGTTAACAAAAGTCGAGAACAATTTATGTCTTTATCAAAATGCATTTTGGGTACTATAAATATACCAACCTGTCAATATTCCATTTGACAATTATTTAGCTGCAGTTTGCTCAGTTACCATTACAGTTCTAACGAAACGAGCAATTCTTGTATAAGTATTTATTTATTTATTTCTGTGATCTCGGAAACAGCTCTAACGATTTCGCTGAAATTTGGTTTATGGGAGTTTTCGAGGGTAAACAATCGTTCTAGAATGTTTGGGAAAACGCGTGTTTTCGAGTTTTCATACGTTTTTTCTTTCGACGCAAAATATGGTTGCTAATTTCGTCCTACCGCCCACTGTCCGTCTGGTCCAGCGGGTTAAGACGCGGACGGCAGGAAACGAATTGTGTTACGGGTTCGAATCCCGCTCGGTGACTTACTTTTGTTTTTTTATATGTTCAAGTTTATATTTACTTTTTATTTTTATTGTTTTTAGACAAGTTAAAAAAATGTTGTTAATGTTTGAGATAACAATGTAGATAATCATCTAAACACCACCATATTACAATAAATAGTAATAACCGAGCAAAGCTCGGTCGCCCAGATATTTATATTAAAAGCGCCCGCTGACTGCCTCGACGCGGCCGAAATAGGTACAGAGTAATTTTGCGACCTCTTTACAAAATTAAATATAAGTTCAAGGAAGTAATAAAAAAAATTGGTGAGATACTTGTGAATTATTTCTATTTAAATTCACAGTTTACAGCCACTTTTTATGTCCAAAAAATTTAGGCGCGCACGCTCACCCTCGCGCAAGCGACGCGAGCGGGGGAAGGCGGGTGGCGGGAGGGGAGCTCGCGCGGGTCGACCGTGCGATGCGCAAACAGTGACAACAATTTCAATTTGTGTAGGGAAAAGTTTGAGGTAAAAATAAAAAATAAAATTTTTTTACTTCACAAATTGATTGTATTGCTGTTATAGAATGACCTGACAAAATTTGAAAAGGGGTCCAAAAATGACCCTGTATATTATTAAGCGATTTTCAAAATTCCTCTGAATGCACTTTTCGTCTGCTTCTGCATCTTTTAACACTATTACCATGACAATACACCAATTTTTATGTACGGAAAGACCCGTTTTTCTATTCTACAATTCGAAATCAAAAGGGACCACAGGTCAGACAGGCCGATTTTCAAAATTGTTTCGCCATTTTGTATCTAAACTTATAAGTTTAGTTTTAGGGTATTCCCTAGAATCCTTTTATAATTTTTTTCTTAAGTCGTTTTTTTTTTCGAAATATTATTTACAATTTAGTAAACATACAACCCTAAAAAACCGAATTTTGCTAAATTTCAAAAAAAGTACCAGTAGATTTTTTTAAACTTAAACGTTCACACGTGTCTCGATAAATTGATCAACTTTTGGTACTATTCCCATCTACATCCTCCCGAAATCCTCGGAGATATGGCCAATAATACGTCTCAGGCGATTTGCATCTGATAACCATTTTCAATGGTAATTAACCCATCTCGATCCTTCCAAAATCCTAGGAAATATGGCCAAAAATAAGTCTCAGGCGATTTGCATCTGATAACCATTTTCAATGGTAAAAACCGTTTACAATATTTACTAAATAAACACCCCCCAAAAACCCAATTTTTTCAAAATTCCGAAAAAGTTACCAGTAGATTTTCAAAATGCAAACGTTCACACGTGTGAACACGATAAATTGATCAACTTTTGGTACTATTCCCATCTCGATCCTCCCAAAATCCTCGGAGTTATGGCCAAAAATACGTCTCAGGCGATTTGCATCTGATAACCATTTTCAATGGTAAAAATCGTTTTCAAAATCAGTCAGTCACCTAAAATTGTACTAACCATAAGCACTGAGAACTTTAGAAAACGAGAAATGGTACTGTTTTATTACCTATTAAGCGCGAGCAGCGGTTCTGAAAGCCGCCTATAAGGTAATTGTCATGTGTCTAATGCAGTTTAAACACAGCTTTATATAACAGTGCGACAAGGATCTATTGGCGGCTTAATGGTGGAGCCACTTTCCCTGTTAAATTAATCATGTTAATGGAAACTTACCCTTACAAACTACCCTTACATGGATAAGACGAAAATTATGTCAAATGCCCATGTTGTACCCTCTCCAGTTCATGTTGGGAATACTACACTTGAAGTTGTTGACCATTACGTATACCTAGGACTGGCAGTCCAGTTAGGTAGGTCCAACTTCGAGAAAGAGATCTCTCGTCGAATCCAACTCGGGTGGGCAGCATTCGGGAAGCTTCGAAAAATCTTCGCGTCCGACTTACCCCAGGTGTCTCAAGACGAAAGTCTATGAACAGTGTGTGTTGCCAGTGATGACTTACGGCAGTGAAACGTGGTCGCTAACTATGGGTCTCATAAGGAGGCTCAAGATCACCTAGCGTGCAATGGAAAGAGCCATGCTCGGCGTTTCCCTGCGTGATCGAATCAGAAACGAGGAGATCTTCAGGAGAAATAAAGTAACCGACATCGCTCGAAGGATTGCTCAGCTGAAGTGGCAATGGGCGGGACACATAGCGAGAAGAACCGATGGCCGTTGGTGCGGAAAGGTTCTGGAATGGCAACCGCGCGTCGTGTTGCTCTAAGTTCATGACTAAGGTTTAATACATAATGGCACAGAATACATAATAATAGATTCGCCACGTCCGTCCGTCAGCCAGCTCAGAGGCCCTAAATACTAGAAAGCTGTAATTTACCAAGAAGTGTATATTAATTAGGTACGCCAAAAAAGTGGTAAAATAACATCGCAATTTTTTTATGTATATCCCCTACATGTAAAGCGGGGATGATTTTTTTTTTCATTGAACTCATAATTAGTGGTATTGTTGGATAAGTATGTCTTTTAATAATATTTTAGGTTTGTGAAAAAACCACTTTTTAATTCAGGGATATGTGACGTGAAAAAATTCAGGAAAGTAGTACAATTATTTTCACTTTCGATCAAATTACAATTAATTTATATTGGAACATTTTTCGTACAACAAAAATGTCATTCAAATAGGTATTATTCCTACTTGGTTTTAGTCGTTAGTTGTGAACAGGAAGTGAACAGAAATATGGTAACTGCATGTATAAGGTAATTGTGGAACCCTATACTGCGCGTGGCCCAACACGCACTTGGCCAGCTTTTAAATATAAATAAAAGATAATGGACCTCATAAAAAGCGTAAAGCTATAACCACTGTGAACGATAATCGTAAATAATAACAAGAGAACAGCTACATGAGAATCTACTCCAACAATATTGGCCTACGGCCAAGCTATTTCTTTATACTTACAAGTTTTTAGTAAACTTGGAAAATGTTGAACACAAGCAAATTAATAAGGTACCCTACCTATATGTGCATTAATAACCGTACCCAAAGGGTAAAAACGGGACCCTATTACTAAGACCCCACTGTCCGTCTGTTTATCTGCCTGTCTGTCTGTCTGCCTATCTGTCTGTCTGTCACCAGGCTGTATCTCATGAACCGTGATGGCTAGACAGTTGAAATTATTGTAGATGATGTATCTCTGTTGCCGCTATAACAACAAATACTAAAAACAGAATAAAATAAATATTTAAGTCGGCCTCCCATACAACAACGTGATTTTTTTGCCGTTTTTTGGTACGGAACCCTTCGTGCGCGAATCCGACTCGCACTTGGCTGGCTTTTAATTTTTCTTAATAAGGTCAAAGTTAAGAAAATCAAGTTCCACGGATCATTTTATCAAAATGAAAAATATTGTAGGTTTCTCAAGGATTTTTAAAGATTTATTAAACTATCAGAAGGTAATAATATATGTAAGTAATTTAATTACAAACATACTCAACACCCTAATAGTACCTATCCATCATGCAAACATAATTTCATTGAAACAAACAACGCTTATTGGCAATTGGATAAAAAAGGCAGATGCTAGCGATTTTCATGACTTGGCATAATAATCCGGTGCATAAAACGTGCATTCAATTGAACATTTGATTTAGCGTGCAAATAAGATTCAGTAATATATCACTGTTAATTAATTCTCGAACAGCCATAATAATAAAGGAACAAACGTAACCACATCCTGACATAAAATTAAAGTGTTAATTATTACGAATCGGACCGCAGGGTAATTGAGGGTTGACCTTTATGTCCATGTGTGTTCTGCAGAAAGGAGTAACTGTAGGGTTAAAACGCATGTTTTAATATTTAATCGCTTTGGAGTTTTAAGTAATTGGAGGATAGGTACCGTGACGTCAACGTTTATGTTTGGAGAGCAGTGTGGTTATGACTGAAAACGAAATTCTTTGTTCATAAGATACCATTATTATAAGTCAAAGTCATTTAGGTAGGTCGATTTTATAAAATTAAATAAACGTGTTAAAATATTAAATCTTAATTAGGATCAAATATACTCACCAACATTGAATCAAAAACTTACGATGTGAAGACTCCAACTTTGGGGTTTCCACGAATTTTCTTCTAAATTATGAGAAATTAAAGTAACCTTTTCACACAACAGTAAATTCTGCTAAATAGTTGTAAATACTTTCATTTTAATTCAGCTTTTGTCGGTAATGAAAGCATATGCCCGCTGCAGACTGCCACACTCCGACAAATCCTTTCTATTTCTACTTATGTTAAATTAATTTTTCCACCTCGACAAACGCACGTCGAAAAAGTATTAAATGTATTGTTGCGTATTAATATAAAGTTACCCCGTACGGTATCGGGGGCGCGTAAATAAATAATGAAAGCTGTCGGAAAATCATCACTGAAAAGTTGTTCGCGAATTCGATTTTCGTCGAAAGGCGCGAGTTTAATGTATTGACTCGGTTTAGGAGCAGCCGTTACGAGTTATAATATCGAAGAGTGCTTACCATGGGTCATGATAAAGCGTCGTAACGTGCCCGATTAGCGAGCGCGGCTCACGCGAGCAGACTGTTGCTCGGTCAGGCCGGGCCCGGCCGACGCGGCGTGCGCAAGTGCGGGCTGCGGGCCCTCCCCGAGCCACCTACGCCAGCCGCACACCGCCACGCGCATTGCCTCCTCGCATCCTATCCTTTGTCTCCAACTCAATTGTCACGCTGACTACTAATCAACTGTTAGACGCAACCTGGCCTGAAATCAAAACCTTCCAGGATCTAAGAACATGTAATCAGGCCAAATCTGATAAACAAGCCAAATGAAAACTTTGAAAAATATCAAATTTTGTAACTACCTTACCTGTACTTTTGCTAGCTTAAACTAAATAAAATAAAAAACTTTCATGTATTTTCTTATTTATTGACACTTCATAAGAAATCTACAATTCAATAAATTTCATAAACTCTTGTCTCATGTCCCTTACTATTTTTTTTATTTTAGATATTGTTAGATTTTTACACATATCTTTATCTCTTGGGTCATTCCAGCCCCCGTGGTCACTATATCCAGGGACAAATAAATCATCTTCAATTTCGATATTTGTGAATACTTCTAGATATGCAGGGAAAAGGGACTCATTGAGCTTGCTCTGTAGCTCTAGTATTTGGTACACACTTTCTATAACATCACAATTCTTTAGAAAACGTTCTAATTCACAAGAGCTTGTTTTGTACAACCTTGGAAACATACTCGACATTATTTTGTATTGTGAACCGACTTCTCGTTTCAACGATAAGTAAAGCAGTGATCGCGCCCAAGAGCTATCATCAACGGTGCAAAATATGTCATAATCAGACACGATACTGTTCCACACTTTAACATCAAATGCTAGAATACTCGGTTCATAACTCAAATCCCATTTCATTATTTCCAGACCCTTAGCATGTTTTATACATTTAAAAGAAGGACTTTTACACTCGAATGTCAGAAATTCGCAATTATCTAGATTGTCGCATACATGCTTCATAAATAATGTCATATATAAAAAATCTTTCAGGAGATACGAGTCTTCTTGAATGAAAACTACGACTCCTGAGTAATTCTCGATAGGACCTAAAATATTTTCAAATACTGCATTAGCCGTCCACCACCAATGATGTTTTTGTTCCACCAGTTTCGGATTTCTGTAATGCCCTTTAAAGTCAGGAGTACGTGAACCTGCACAGTTTATTGCTTCAGCAGTTTCCATGTCCATATCATGAGGACAGTCTTGAGGATTGTAACCGGGAAATGTATATGGATACATTTGTATAGAATAAGGGAAATATATTTGCAGAACACGACAAAAATCTATCCTTTTAATCAAGTTATTGGCTTCTTCATCGAATACTTTATGTGAAAATACTAGAAGCACTTCCTCTATCCCTTGAACTTGTGCTAATGATACTATAAGAAACTGTAAATAAATTGTCAATCCCTGAACGGTGACAACGAATACAACCGTATCTTCTGTGATCGGACCCAAAGATTCGCAATTTATTATATTCTTCCCTTCGTGCAACCGTTCATGGTTATAGTGATTCACAACCTTTCTAAGTTGATAAATATTTTTTGAAGAATTATTCTTTGACTTTTCATAAAACAAATATTTGAAAGCATCATTCGGAATTCTTTCTGAAACTTCTTTGTAATGAATTTTTCTTCTACCTTTTAAAGCTATCAGGAGGAGAATTAATATAAGAAGTAACAACGTGTTACGCAATCGTTTGAGAATACGTACGATTTTCATCTCCGTCTTAGTGGAAAATTTAATGTATTCTAACATGTTAAAATATTAGCCGTAAAAATAATGATTCATAAATATTGGTCAAACATTACCTACGTTAAAATATTTAATACCTACGCCTTTAATAAACAGAAATTTGAAGGAAACCAATTATCGACAAAAATGACAATTATTTTTTTTAAATACAGATTATTTTCATAGAGGAAGTCAAAGAGATATGAATACCTTGGTTTCCTTAGCGCTATCGCACACAGGCAACTTAGTCGCCCAGCAACTGTTTTGTCTCTGTCTCAAGTCCACAGGTTTAAATGGAAGCGCGCACACGAAGCGACGCAGTCTTCGGCAACTTTTCATACAAATCATGTGAGAGACAAAATAGTTGCGGAGACAAAGTCGCCTGTGTGCGGTAGCGCTTATAGTATTTTTTTACTTTACAAAAAAGAAAAAGGCTGATTTTATGCGGGCATAGATTAAGGCTGAAGTTCACCAACACCAAGAAGCTTATACCTCCCTCCAATGGAGATTGCACGGCCATATGTCATAGTGAAGATTGAAAAAAGCTCCTTTAGTGACGTGACGGCTTATTGCTACCTCTTTCTTTAGTGTTACGTGTTCGTTGTTCGTCGTTCGTTTGTTCGTGAGAAACGAAAACGTATTGTAAAACGAAAAGAAAGAGATAGCAATAAGCCATGACGTCACTAAAGAGTCTTTTTCAATCTTCACTTACTAGGCATGCAATCTCCATTGTGGATATAAGCTTCTTGACCAACACAAACAGCTGATTAAAGGTCAAACCGCACTACAGCGGAGCGGCGCTGCGCGGCGCGGCACTGCAGCGGAGCGGCGCGGCCTCTCCTAAACGCACTATCGCGGCAGCGGAGCGGCGCGGTGCGGCTCAAATTGCCAGACGTGGCAAGATTTCATTGAAGTTGGACGCACGAACGAAAAGGGAACGCTCAGTCACGCGTTCCCTAGAACGAATTTCCAAGGAACTATTTAGCGACACATCCTCATATTTTTTATTTATTTATTTGTGATGAGTTATGATGAGTTATGAAATGATCACGTAAAATACCACTTTGTAATTTAATCAAAATGTGTACACTAAAATATCAGTAGAAATAGATTTCCAAATACCCTCTATAGACTGAAGCTCGATTATGAAGAATATTCGGCCGCGCCGCGCCGCGTGCTATACCGCACTAGCGGCAGAGGCGCGGCGAGGCGCGGCGCGGCGCGGCGCGGCGCGGCGCGGCGCGTAAAATATTCTTTCGCACCCAAGTCTGCAGCGCCGCGCCGCGCCGCGCCTCTCCGCTATAGTGCGGTTTGCATCATTGCAATCAATAGAAATAATATTTGGCCGCGCCGCGCCGCTCCGCTGCAGCGCCGCGCCGCGCAGCGCCGCTCCGCTGTGGTGCGGTTTGACCTTAAGTTTTAACCATGTTTTAACAGACTGTTTTTGACGTTTTTATGTATGGAGAAAATGTCAAAAACAGATGATTAAAAATTAATCGACTGGTTAAGAAGTTGGTGAACTCAGGTCTTAAAAAAGGGGTTACCATAAATTTTTGTATGTCTATGGGGGATATACACATAAGTGGGTACTCAATGAATTTCAAAAACAGGTTTAGAATAGAATATGCATACACGTTGTCAGGGGTACAGAAAATGACATAGGGTACCTTTTATCCAGAAAAACGTACAGTTCCCGAGGGATAGCAAAAAAAACTGTCCACGCAGACGAAGTCGCGGGCGGCCACTAGTTTTCGTATAAGTACCTCAACACCTCGATATACCTGTAGACCCTGTAGTCCACTTGGACCTTTGGAGAGACTGCAGCACCGCCGGTTTCATTCGAATCAAAGGCTTCCACGAAATTATTTAAGACTTTAGTCAGTTTTAAAAACATGTTTAAGTACTATAAAAAAAAAATCAGTAAGTAAATTATTATTTTATGTTTTTTAATTGTCAAGACGATTCAAACGAGTCTAAACTCGATGGGGTTGTGTGGTATTATTATAGAATTCCTGTGGCCTTCTTCCAGCTCCATCTTCAGACCTTTGAACACTATTTCCCAACAAAGTACTCGTCAAAACCCTTTGTCGCCCGTGGTCCCTTCTCGTAGTCCCTGGAGGGGACCACGGCACCCTGATTATCTAAAAAGAAACTATTTAGCGACCGGTTGCATTTGACATACATTGCCACTTTTCTTTGGTATGTTTTTGTTTTAACCCAAAAAGAAGTAGCAATGGATCACGATCATCTGTGAACTGCAACCAGTCGCTAGGTGGTTTTTAATTAGATAATCAGCCCGCGGGTATTTTTAATACGTTGTTATTAGGTTGCTTTCTCGTTTGTGTGTTTGTTTGTTTGTTTCTCCACAAAGTTTGCGAACGATTTTATATTAGCTTCCCGATGAGCTAGAGACTTGAAACTTTGAACATAGGTCAGAACTAGAAGGCAATTCAATATTATGGTGTCATTGAGCTGATCTGAAGCCGGAAGAAGGCCAAAGGAACTCTATGATGAAACCATACAACCCCATCGTGGTTGGACTCATTAGAATCGTCTTGACGAGTACTCTAATGGGAGACGAAGTCCAGGGTCTGATGATGAAGCTGGAAGGCCATGCCATAAGAACTCAATATTGGAACCATGCAACCCCATCAAATTTGGGCTCGTTTGAATCGTCTTGACGAGTTCTTTGTTGGAAATAGTTTCCAGGGTCTGATGATGGAGCCGGAAGAAGGACACAGGAACTCTTTAATAAAACTACGCTATCCCATCGAGGTTGGGCTCGTTTGAATTATCTTGACGAGTACTTTATTAGGAAATAGTTTCCGAGGATCTGATGAAGGAGCCGGAGGAAGGCCATAGGAACTCTATAATAAAACCATGCAACTCCATCGAGTTTGGGCTCATTTGAATCATCTTGACGAGTTCTTTGTTGGGAAATAGTTTCCAGGGTCTGATGATGGAGCCGGAAGAAGGACACAGGAACTCTTTAATAAAACCATGCAACCCCATCGAGTTTGGGCTCGTTTGAATCGTCTTGACGAGTGATCCGATAGGAGATGATATATTTTTGGTCGTAGCTCGTTAACTAAAAAGCAGAAAATAAAATTTACTGAAAAAAAATCTTTTTTAAAAACACGTTTTTAAAACGGAATAAATTATTACAACAAAAATCGGACAAAAAAAATTAAAACGGTCTAGTAAAAACAGACTAAAAAGTAAAAAATAAATTCTTCTGTAAATATTTATAACACTATAATATTTATACCTACAGAACCTAAAAACGTGGGGCGCATGCTAAAGACTACATGGATGATAAATTTTATAAAATGCGCCCCACGTTTTTTGGTTTAAATTTTCTGTAGGTATAAATATTATAGTGTTATAAATATTTACAGAAGAATTTATTTTTTTACTTTTTAGTCTGTTTTTACTAGACCGTTTTATTTTTTTTAGTCCGATTTTTTGTTGTAATATTTTTTTCCCCGTGGTTCTTTCAAGAAATATAATACTGCCGAATTAAATTCCCAGACGATTCAAACGAGCTCAAACTTCATGGGGTTGCATGGTTTCAATAGGTACCGAGTTCCTGTAGCCTTCTTCCGGCTTCATCATCAGACCCTGGACCTCGTCTCCCAACAGAGTACTCGTCAAGACGATTCAGTCGAGTACTCTGTTGGAAAATAGTATCCAGGGTCTGATGATGGAGCCGGAAGAAGGCGACAGGAACTTTGTAAAAAAACCATCATGCAACCCCATTGAGTTTGGGGAATTGATTATCGAATGCAATAGTCTATTTGCGTCTAAGGTTGTAATTTTGTATGATTCCATACAAATAAAAAAAACTACATTTCTGAGCCATGGTTTTCAGGGTTTATAATATTTTTCTATGGTTGTTTGCATGGTACCCTATCTACCATATTCGGCTTTATAAGGCTACTACCAAACACCCTGCATATGTTCTGGGCCTTACTCTTTCCATTAGTAGAGATAATACTTACCATCTAAGTATATTTTTAACCGACATTAAAAATTTGAAAAGGAGGAGGTAGAGGAAAATACTGTCGTTTTCGTTACCATTTTATATGAATTCAAACGGATTTTCAACCATTACTTTTTTGTTTATGAACCGATTTAAATGATTCTTTTTTTGTTTAAAAGAAGACACCTTAAAGATGACACCATAATAATTTCATTGGTATTGAACTTTGAATTTTAAAGATACACGAGGGAACTCCTCAAAATCAAAGAAGAACTGTACAGTGATTAAAATATTGGTAGGTTTATGACAATCGAAAATAAGTTAAGGACCTATCTATTGTCAAGGACGTTCTGGACTAGAGTTGAACTGCGAAGGCCCAACGGAACTCCTGTGGAAATTGAGTTAATCAGGGTATGCCATTGAAAAACTGAAACATTATAACGTTTTATTTTATAAAATCATCGCTTACATACCTACAATCAAAAAGTTTAAAATAAAAAGCTTTTTAAAAAAGCAAAACCTCCTTCAAAAACCTTCAAAAACAGCTCTATAAAAAGCAAGAAATAATGTTCAAATCGATTAATTAAAACACGTCTATTGCAGTCGGGTGGGGCTTTTAGAATAGGTATAAACAATACAATAAAGTAAAAAAAAAATGAAATAAAACAATTTTTAACGGATACTAGCGCGGTTTTATTGAAAGTTCTTTGGTATTTAGTTGGTATTTGGTTTGATTTTTGGTTTTTCCGACGTTTCCAACCAAAAATCAAACCAAATACCAACTAAATACCAAAGAACTTTCAATAAAACCGCGCTAGTATCCGTTAAAAATTGTTTTATTTCATGTCTAGTGAGCGCGTAAGCTTGAGAAGTGAATATAAAAAAAAATACTTCCAACTCCACCCGACTTCAATAGACGTGTTTTAATTAATCGATTTGAACATTATTTCTTGCTTTTTATAGAGCTGTTTTTGAAGGTCTTTGAAGGAGGTTTTGCTTTTTTTAAAAAGCTTTTTTACTACAAGTGTTACCTACTACCTAGGTATATTTTTGTAGTTCACCTATTCTAAAAAACCGGCCAAGTGCGAGTTGGACTCGCGCACGAAGGGTTCCTTACCAAAAACGGCAAAAAATCACATTTGTTGTATGGGAGCCCCCTTTAATATTTATTTTATTCTGTTTTCAGTATTTGTTGTTATAGCGGCAATAGAAATACATCATCTGTGAAAATTTCAACTGTCTAGCTATTACGGTTCATGAGATACAGCCTGGTGACAGACAGACAGACAGACAGACAGACGGACAGACAGACAGACAGACGGACAGCGGAGTCTTAGTAATAGGGTCCCGTTTTTACCCTTTGGGTACGTAACCCTAAAAAGGGTAGTATTTAATGGGGTAACAATAAATTCCCATTTTGTATCAAAAATACTGATGCACGGCTGATATGATGATCAAAAATACTGAAATATAGCGTACTGAAATACTAAGTGGGCGACAGACTGAGGGCGACTACAAAATATGTTGAAAATGGGTGACTTTAAAATACAAATTGAGTAACTATAATTATTCAGAACGAGTGACCAAATTACTATTTGGGCGACAACCTTAGAGCACACAAAACATTTACGGTGTTATTACAAAAGATTGTTCAACACATGTTTAACTAAACACTGTTTAAACGTGATGCTGTCTCTGTCAAACAGTGTTTAAAAATCTTTTGTAATAACACGGTTAAAATTTGGCATTAGGTACAAGGTTATTTTTAGTTAATACTAAACCCCATGGATGTTTGTTCCTCAATCACGCAAAAACGGCTGAAAAGATTTGGATGAAATTTGACACACAGATAGTTTATAGCCTGGATCAAAACATGGAACCTTTGACCATTTTCCGAATGTCCACGCGGACAAAGTCGCGGGCGGAAGCTAGTCTTTCTTTAAAACCGCAAAATACAAAACGCGAATTGAAGCTTCATTTTTGGTAAAATTATTTGGACCCCTTTTTAGAAGAGAGTAAAACTAAATTTTGCAAGCGTGAATGAATGCGTGAAAAACCGCAAACTTTTCAGATTTTCTTCATATTTTCGCAGTTCAAGTCAAGCAATTTTTTGCCTCTAATAATTGTTTTTTTTTAAAGTAACACACGCACAGTTCCGTATTTCTAATAATTTCTCAGATATGACTTGATTTTTTGAAAATAGGCATGTTGACTATTTTTTTATTTTATGTTACATAAATTACCCCTCAAAAAAAAGAAACATTGGTATAAGAATTATTTCGCTAGCATGAAAACTGCCCGAGATATCACAGTTTGAAATGCACAAAATTGGACTCACCCGAAAACGCTCCATACTAACGGCTACCAAGTTATGACGTCACGCCCCGCTAGGTTGTATGCAACGCGTAAGAAATTTGTTCGGCAGCTATATTAAATATTGTGTTTATCAAAATGGGTTCTTTGACAAATTTGCTATAAATTTTACGGACTAATTTAATATATTATTTATTTTAACAAATTTTAAACTTTTTAAATGGACTTGTCCACCCAACATTGAAGGGTCATAAAACAAATAATACGCAATATATAAAACCATGAGGTAATACAAGCTACTCCAAAAGTTTGATATGTTTACGATTTTTATTAGTATTTCGTTATTTTATTCACAAGTCAACATCCCTATTATTGAAATTTTAAGATTCGCTTATTGTTTTCAGCCAAAATATCGGGCATAATTACTGATTCTTAGAAATAGTTGTCTTTCGTTTAAGCGCTGAATAAACGGGGTCAGTAACAAAACAATACTGAGATTTATTGTAATCGAGGTAAAAGAACAATAGAAGTTTAAAAATATACAGGTTGTCCCAAAAGAGGGAAAGTACCTTAAATATTGAAGGTAAGAAATTTTCCTTAAAGAAGACTTCATTTTGTTTTCAAAATAAAAGGAACTGCTTTCAAAGTTTTTTTTTTAATCGCATAGGTACGTTACGATACAAATTCATACAATACGTACCTAATATTTTAATCAAAATTTAAATATTAAATTTCATGGTCTTCTTTTTGTTTAAGATGCTGTGTTACTTACGAAAAAAAAAGCCTAACGGGTAACTCTTTTGATTGGTATCGTAAAAATAAAAGATTGTTTTTTTTCCTATTTGAGGTTCGATTCCTGGTTAAGGCAGGCTATTTTTCAAAAATCTTTTAATGCAGTTCCAATAATTTTTACAATCAAAATTAAGTCTTCTTTCAGTAAAATTTCCTCCGGAGGCCACCCCTCTCCCTGCACACATAGATATTTGGCCGGAAGGCCGCGCCTCAACGTACGATCCTGCAGGCTGGGCATTAGACATACGAAGCTGTGACACAACTTCCCAACTTCCTACACAAACGTAATACCAAAATGATTTGCAATTATTTGAGCATAATTAACAGCCCTTCTTGTGATGTTATTCGGATGAAGATTTGTCTAGGGTGCAATTAAGGGTCCTATGTCATTTTTTTGCCAAGCCTTATAAAGAAGGAAGGAAGGCAGGAAAAAGGAACACTAAACCAAACCGACCAACCAACCAAGAAGGACAGACAAATTTTAGTATTTTTTTTTACATTTTGTGTAGGTACTTATATTATTTTCCAAATATACCTTTTCGAATGTAAAAAAAAGACTTCATAGATATAAGAATATAAATTTATACAACAACTAGCTTTTGCCCGCGACTTCGTCCGCGTGAACATTCGGAAAATTGCTATGGAACATTTGACTGAGATAAAAAGTATCCATGTTTTACCACAGGCTATAACTATATGTATATGGGACGTTCTTCTTTTCTATCGACAATGACCTGTCTTCTCCGCAAAAAAATTAATATATAGCTCCTAAATACTAAATTTCTTATTTTTTTTTATAAAAATACACTTGAAAATGCAATAATTATAATACCTTCAAAGTAGATTTTAATTATTCATATTTTTTTCAAAATGAGTGTGACATAGTATACAAAAAGCGTGACGGAGGTGTTTTACATACAAATAAAATATGTCCCTCTATGACCACTAATGTAAACAAACTACTCTGGTAAAAAAAACACATTGAAAGTTTCTATCCAAAAACATTTACTGAACTACTTAACCTTTGTTGTTAAATTAATAAGAAGAAATATTTTTTAATGTTTCTATTATTCAATAAAAAAATATTTTATTGGCTGTCTCCCGACGTATACGATTTTTGTTGCTACCTTCTGTCACTCATTTTATGGTACAAAATAATGTGGGTTAGCAATTTTGTCCTTGGTCACTAGACAAGAGAATAGTCCCCCTCCACCCCGGACCCACGTTTTGCGTCCCTACGCCCCGGCAATTACCAGTCAAGCGCTCGCAAACAGTAAAAGGAGGTGCGTGTGTTTATTTGGCGACCGCTCTGTCACGTAAGTTACTACTTCCAAATGTTATTGTAATTTCTGTGTTTTAATATTATTTTATTGATTCCTTATAAATATTTCATATATGTCCAGTTTTATGCGTAAATTTTAATTAGGAAAATGCTGAGAATCTCGAACACTACTATTTTACACCTCTGTCACGAAGCACCTTTGTCACAAAAATGTGACGGAGTGGTATAACTCGTGACGGAGTGGTCATTTTTGTATGGGACTTAGAAGCCTTAGTTAATATTCATAATATTATTCCACCTTAGGAGGTAGTTAAAAGAGGAAGGCGCGTGTTTTACGAATTTGATCAACCAATAGAAGTTTTTGAAAAATAGAGAAAGTGATAAGATATTGTAAGACTATAGTAATATCTACCATTTAAGTTCAAAGTAATGTATGAACCACTTTATTGGTAATATTTACAAAAAATAAGTTTTTTAGTATTACATGCTAAACAATAAAGGTGTTCACTAGATTTTCAAGTTACTGTATTGGGCGACTTCCATAATATTAAATAGTTTTTTGTCTTAAGAAGCAAAAATGTGACAGAGTGGTATTGGATATTTTTTTTTATATTTATTTTAAGAATTCCGTCCAAAGGAGCTAGATAAAAATAAATGTTAATATTCTTGTCAAAAAAGTTATAAGAAACTGAAGATCTGATTTTAAATGAGAAATAAAAAAAATATTCAATTTTGTGACTGAGGTGTTATTTTTTTATACCATTCCTACGAAATATGAAATTAAACGAAAATTACAAGTAATACTTCGATGCATTATATGTTTTTGAAATCTACAATAACGAGGCAATAATTTAAATCACATTTTACTAAACAAATCACATGTTTACTTTTTTTTTTAATGTAAAAATTTGCCGGTCAGATTGTCGATAAAAAAGAAGAACGTCCCATATGACATAATAGGCTATTCCAAATCCGTTCAGCCGGTTTTACGTGATTGAGTAACAATAAACCTTTCACATTTATAATATTATAAGTTACCGTTCTCGTTCTCATTCCTGTTCCCGTTCCCGTATTGTAATATGGGAACGGGAACAGGAATGAGAACGAGAACGGGAACTTATTCCATAAAAAATTTAACCACCGTTTCAGTCCTTATTACGTGCTGTTAGCTTCGAAAATGGCCCGAATAGTTCACTTTGTGATACCAGCACCAAATTTTAGTATGTTGTTAAACATGTTATTCTATCTTAAAAACCGTCGGGAGCCCACCTGTAAAGTGCCTGGATCCGGAGATATGACGTCATCAAAATGGCGGCCGCCGTATTTAAAAAAATGAGATTTATTATGATTTTATGAGCTCTATATACATGTGTGGGGTGTTAAACGAAAGGTAATTAAGTGTTCTATAATTCTATAATACATAACATCAGCGGAATAGTACAGAGTTACGAAAATATTTTAAATTATATGGAAATTCAATACACAAAAACTCCCCATTTTTTTTATTTAAGTAACCATAATTATTGAACTGATATTTTTAATGGCAAACAAAAAATATGTCCACAAAGTCCATTTAATGCAAATTTAAAAAAACTTTAATTTTTAAGTACCTTTACTAACAATAAATAGCGATAAAAAATTTCGAAACGTCGCGCGCCGTCGATTTCTTTTATAGGTCGAATAAAAAATATTTTTTAGTTATAACAATATGGGTATCCAACAAAAGCTAATAAATAGCCGATTCCAAATATATATACATTGTGACTTTTTATGTTATAGTTTTGATAGAAACTAAAAAAACATAACTCAGAAATGTGAAATATTGGTAATTTATTAGAAAAACAAAAAAAACCGTTAATATCGACACAAAAACGCATAAAATCACAAACGCACATCTTAAAAACCGTCGGGAGCCCACCTGGGGCTCCCGACGGTTTTTAAGATAGAATAACATGTTTAGCAACATACTAAAATTTGGTGCTGGTATCACAAAGTGAACTATTTTTACCCTAACAGAAGGTACTAAGGTGTTGAAAAATGTCCACCGTGTCGTGCGTGTTGGACCCTATGCCATTTTCGCAATCAACATCCCATAAAACATTTTAAAGACATCCATATCGATTTTAAGGTTTATTTACCCACTAACAAGGGGTTGGGGATCAACATCCAATGGACTCCCAATAACGACATTCATATCGATTTATGAAAAAAGTAAAGGTAAGTACTTGTTAATTTTAATTTAAAATAATGTTTGCATGCTATTGTTAATGGTTGAATAGGCAGATCTTTGAAAGACCTCCTGTACCTTAATTAAATACAAATAAATGATTTTCTATTCTATTACGTAGTTTATTTACCCCATCTACCGTGGAGTTAATTATAGGAAAATAAAATACGTGTTTGCTTTTAAAAGTTGTTAGTTTTTAAAAGTACTCCTTTCTCGTCAAAATGTTTATTTAATATTATTTTTTCATACAAAACATGAACCCCATTTTATTTTATATTTATACTTAAAAATAAATGCCATTTTCGCAATCAACATCCCATAAAACCTCAATGACGCCATCCATATCGAGTTAACGGTTTTTACCCCATTTACCCCTTAAGGGGTTGATTTACAGAAATTTACGGAATACATGTTTGATCATTTGTTTATAGAAGTACTCCTACGAAGTTTCAAGTCGTAATGTATATTTTATATTTTTTCCATACAAAGTTTGAACCCCAATTGACCCCTTTAGGGGTAGAATTATGTCTACCACTTAAGAATAAATGCCATTTTAACACGTTTTTATTAGGTTGCTTTCGCGTTTGTTTCTCCGCAAAGTTTGCGAACGATTTTATCCTAGCTTCCCGATGAGCTAGAGACTTGAAACTTTGAACATAGGTCAGAATTGGAAGGCAATGCAATATTATGGTGTCATTGAGCTGATCTGATGATGAAATCGGAAGTAGGCCACAGGAACTCTATGATGAAACCATACAGCCCCATCGTGTTTGGGCTCGTTAGCATCGTCTTGACGAGTACTCTAATGGGAGACGAGGTCCAGGGTCTGATGATGAAGCCGAAAGGTCATGCCATAGGAACTCAATATTGAAACCGTGCAACCCCATCAAATTTGGGCTCGTTTGAATCGTCTTGACGAGTTCTTTGTTGGGAAATAGTTCCCAGGGTCTAATGATGGAGCCGGAGGAAGGCCATAGAAACTCTATGATGAAACCATACAACCCCATCGAGATTGGGCTCGTTTGAATCGTCTTGACGAGTACTTTGTTGGGAAATAGTTTCCGAGGATCTGATGATGGAGCCGGAGGAAGGCTATAGAAACTCTATGATGAAACCATACAACCCCATCGTGTTTGGGCTCGTTAGCATCGTCTTGACGAGTACTCTAATAGGAGACGAGGTCCAGGGTCTGATGATGAAGCCGAAAGGTCATGCCATAGGAACTCAATATTGAAACCGTGCAACCCCATCAAATTTGGGCTCGTTTGAATCGTCTTGACGAGTTCTTTGTTGGGAAATAGTTCCCAGGGTCTGATGATGGAGCCGGAGGAAGGCCATAGAAACTCTATGATGAAACCATACAACCCCATCGAGATTGGGCTCGTTTGAATCGTCTTGACGAGTACTTTGTTGCGAAATAGTTTCCGAGGATCTGATGATGGAGCCGGAGGAAGGCTATAGAAACTCTATGATGAAACCATACAACCCCATCGTGTTTGGGCTCGTTAGCATCGTCTTGACGAGTACTCTAATGGGAGACGAGGTCCAGGGTCTGATGATGAAGCTGAAAGTCCATGCCATAGGAACTCAATATTGAAACCATGCAACCCCATCGAGTTTGGGCTCGTTTGAATCGTATTGACGAGTACTTTGTTAGGAAATAGTTTCCAGGGTCTGATGATGGAGCCGGAAGAAGGCCACTGGGACTCTGTAATAAAACCATGCAACCCCATCGAGTTTGGGCTCGTTTGAATCGTCTTGACGAGTGCTCCGATAGGAGATGGTATATTTTTAGTCTTAGCTCGTTAACTAAAAAGCAGAAAATAAAAATTTGCTGAAAAAAAAACTTTTTTAAAAACACGTTTTTAAAACGGATCAAATTATTACAAAAAAAATCGGACTAAAAACATTAAAACGGACTAGTAAAAACAAGCTAAAAAGTAAACAATAAATTTTTCTGTAAATATTTATAACCCTATACCTACAGAAATTTTAAATCTAAAAACGTGGGGCGCATGCTAGAGACAATATTATGGATGATAAATTTTACAAAATGCGCCCCACGTTTTTAGATTTAAAATTTCTGTAGGTATAGGGTTATAAATATTTACACAAAAAAATATTTTTTACTTTTTAGTCTGTTTTTACTAGTCCGTTTTAATGTTTTTAGTCCGAAACGACACCAATATCGATTTTGGACTTTTTTTTATCCCATTTACTACCTAAAGGGTTAAGTTCCGGAAAACCGCGAAACACGTGTTTGCTTATTTGTTTTAGAAAGTACTCCTACAAAGTTTCAAGTTGAAATGTCTATTTAATTTTTTCTTTCCATACAAAATTTTGTACCCCCGTTTCAACCCTTTGAGATGGAATTTCCAAAAATCCCTTCTTAGTGGGTGTTTACTGTTTACATTATATTAAAGTATCTATGTACAAAATTTCAAGTTTTTAGGTTCAGTGGTTTGGGCTGGGCAATAGTCTGTCAGTCACTCCTTCACTTTTATATAAGAGATTAAATTGAGAAAACAACATAGGTAAAAAAAAAGCTTCCAAATTAAACAGAAGTATAACATAAAGTAAATGCAAAATTCAAAAGAAGCTTTTTTTAATCGGAGACAAGCCAATCAACTTACAAACTTTTCAAAAATAACAATATACTTATCTTTAAATTGCAAAACTAAAAAAAAAACACAAATTAGTTTTATTTTTAGAATGAAAAAAATGACAAAGTAACACTGAAAATGAAAAAGTCGAATAACGGCACAAATATAACCGAGTAGGTCAAAACAAAAGAAACACGATGCACGATTTAAAGACCATCTGCAAATGAAAGACTTTTTAGAATGATTGACTCGATTATTTCAATTCTTCAAAATAATTTTACAATGAATAATCGGTCAATCGATTAATCGAATCGATATCGAACATCCCTAACTAATTTATGTATGTTGTTTCCATGTTGTTTCTATTTATTTCGGAAGTTTTTTGGTATGTTGTTTTCTCAATTTTTTTACATTCGAAAGGGTATATTTGGAAATAATATAAACACCAAAAGTTAAAAAATAGGTCCCCATCTGCTTTTAAAATAATCATCAATGGATAGACAGTCCATCTATCCATACATCCATCCCTTCGATCGATCCATCCATGGACTCCCATTATAGAGTAGGTGTATAAATACTTACCAATCACCTACCGAAAAGACATTACAACGTTTTAAAACATCATTTTCAGTATTTACAAAATAATACCATTAATCTAGAAAATTATCTCGCCGGGCGAAGTCTGCCACAAAGCCTAATCAATTTATAACTCGCGCCTTTTCATTGTCAATAATGCCAACTACAGCAACGACGCATGTCTGCCAACCATCTGCCAACGTAGTCACAAAAAGCAGTCTTCCAATTTAAGAAATTATTATAAAGCGGCAGTTATAGGTTTGTCAAATGATTTCAGTAAATAATAATGCAATTATGAAGACTGATTTAATGATAAAATATATTAAAATATCTCAATATTATTCTTCAATATGACAAAAACACTCAACGATCTTGTTTCCGGTCACTTTATTTCGCCACCAGACAGCGCCACTAGCGCGACGTCACTCGTGTATCTATAGTTTCCTTCTGTTTTGAAACCCAAGCTTAGTGATATAGTTCCTTGAGAAATATTGTAAAAAGCATTTGAGAAGTGTAAAACTGTGTAAAACTTCAGTTTCTCAAAGATGGAAAAGAGGGTCGCCTTGGAGCTAAGGGGGAGGAATCCTTCACAGGTAAATGTGTCTCTATTTCAATTTATTGGAATGTTTTGTCGATACGTATTTCGTCAGGTACATAGATGTAATACGTAAAATATTGTATTATTGCAATTAAAACACTGTAATACTGCAGTTCCTTGTCAGTCCATTATTCTAGTATGTAAATCCATCTCATTATTGGATATGTGGCGTTTTGTGTATAGAAAATTAGCCATTACCGACTGTTACGTTTCATTCATGTGCACATAATTGTTACGATTTATACGATTCTTTTTCATTATTTTCATCGTTCGTCTTAAGCATCAAAACTATATTGTACCGTTTGCCTGTTCATTTAGCTAATAAAATTGATCTAATACATTTTTATTGTAAAAATCACATATTGAGGTTAAGTGTCGAAACCCATGAATTTACGTGGAATTCCTATAAACAACCTCAATTTTTTATACTGAGAATAATATTTCATAGCCTATCATTAATATCCTGCATTGTATTCAAAAGTTGAAAGACAGATTATCATGAAAAGCTTATTTAATTCAAAAATAGGGCTCATTGATTATAGGCTGTCAATGTCAATACGTATTTATCTTACTTAGCGTCCAAATAATCCAAAATACTCTATCAAAAATACCCCGTCTTTATTATAGTAGGCTCCTATATTCGTAATCGTGTCTTCTAGCATTATAATATCACAACATTATCAGATAAGTTTGGTTAAATGAAATTTAACAATGGTAAAATTGTAACAAGGTATTTGGCACAATTTCGCGCCCTTTCACTCTAGTAACTTTTTTTCACTAGAACTTTCATTGAAATTAGTGTAGGGCTAGCGAAAATAAACAACTACATATAATAAGCATTGGGTTTGTGTTTATCAGCGTTACTATTAAACTTTCCAATCATAAATTGACGCACGCCTTACCAATACATACAGCGGCCATTTTTATTGCGTCGCGATGATTCGTGTCATCCGCCATTGCAAAATTAAACTATCCGTGATAAATCCGCAAATACAACACGTAGATTACAATTTGTGGCATAAAAAGTTAAACAGCTATATCCCATTTATGTTTCAATTAGTATTTTTAGGAAATAATCACAAATTTCTTAGATTTTAGCGACTACGCCAGTCGCTTTGACAACTCACACCATTTTGACGTTTTAGTTAGTTCTCTACTATCAATAAAATAAGCTCAAGCCAGTATCAATACTTATTGTGCATCTGTTATTTTCTTGTTTACATTTGGATGGTCATTGTATTTTTTAAAAATCTAAGCTTTTTTACAACATTTTCTTTATTTTCGGGTCGTCTTGTGTAACAAACATCCATAAAACAGTACTTAATAACCTTGCTTGTGGTGCAGAAGTAAACAATATAGTACATAACATCCAATAGGTAGGTAGGTACAGTAGGTTACACCCAAGAACCAAGACAAGAACTAATATATTGGTTACACGTTACACCACTACTTACACCAATGTATTTAATGTTTTTTTTTATTTCAGTTAATTATGTAATAGAGAGAGATATTAAACCTAATAGAAACTTGCAGTAAAAGATCTTGATTTCAAAATAATTACCTAGCAGCAAGTAGTTTTTACTGCTCTTTGCTTTGTCCTTGGTAAAGATATTCAGTTAGCCATAAGCAACATAGATGGCGTTTATCAACTCTTCTACATATAGGTATACCCAACCCAGGGTTGGCATGATTAAAACAAGTTGAAAACACGTGTTTAAAACAGTGTTTAAAACAATTTGAAATAGAACTATGTTTTTTATTAAGTGTTTAAAAACACAGTTTAAAACAAGTTTTAAACAATGTTAAAAACATTAAGAAAAAATACAGGGTTTAAAACTACTATTAATTGAGAATAAATGGTGATTTTCGTAAATTAGTGCATTTTTTTCCCAAAAATATGTTTAAAAACTTGAGATTTCACTGAAAATACACAGAATGACAGTAAAAAGTGTGTTGTTATCGGATATCTTTTGCCAAGATGACAAATCTTAACTAAGTAGGTATTAGCCATTTTATCACCGATAAAAAAAAATCGAAGACTGGTCCTAGTCGAAAACTGGTTCCTCCATCTTGGGGTTTCCCTTATTATTAATGAACACCAAAAAACATAGGTAGGTACCTATTTACAAGGTGTATGTAAGTAAAGCGTTCAGTATTGATAAGAGATATAAAATAAAATATGTTTTTTAACTAATCAATTTTTGTAAATATTTACTAAGGATTCCAAGGCGAATTTGAAAATAGTCTAGATATTTCATATTATAGGTCTAATTGATTTAAAAGCGATGGTTTAAAGTATTAAGTAAAAAAAAAAACATAAAAAACAAAAAAAAACACTTGTTTAAAAAAAATTGAACTGTTTGTTTTATAAAATAAAAAAAAAACTGTTTTATTTCCAACCCTGGGTATACCTACAAAACATAAATTTACCTAGGGTAGGTAGGAGGTATACTTACCTATAGGGAAGACCTAACACTACTGCAGTACTGCTGTCTATCTAGGACCTAGGTTAACTAACAATGTACCTACTCTAAATACCTACCTTCCTACATACTTTTTTCAGTTAGGTAGTATACTAGTACTACCCATTGTCCTGAAGCCACTGACATAAAAATGATATAGATAGCTCAACAAATATTCTAACCAACATTTTATGTTTTTCTTCAGGTCAAAGAATTAAACTTGGACAATTGCAGAAGCACCAACATTGTTGGGCTCACGGATGAGTACACCAACTTAGAAATACTCAGCCTTAACAATGTTGGCCTCACTACGCTGAAAGGATTTCCAACATTGCCAAAACTCAGGAAGCTTGAGCTCTCCGACAACAGAATATCTAACGGTCTCAACTTTCTCAATGGCTGCAAGAAACTTACACACCTGAATTTATCAGGGAATAAAATTAAAGATCTGGAGACATTGAAACCCCTTGATGAATTTGAGAACCTAAAGAATCTTGATCTTTTCAACAATGAAGTCACTAGTATGGATGACTACAGGGTTAAGGTGTTCAATCTGCATCCATCTCTGAAATATTTAGACGGGTAAGCACAAATTATGATTTACATTATTTTGAAAAAGTAGGTACCTACTTTACTTATACAGCGTGAAATTTTGATCATTTGGTTCCCGCCGTGGGGTGGTTCCACTCATGATTACTAGCAACTTTTACTATGGGGCCAACTCTCCTGCTCGCAAAAAAAAATCAGCTGTTCCATACAAAAGTGCAGTACCTACTCGACCTTAATGTATGGAACAGCTGATTTTTTTTGCGAGCAGGAGAGTTGGCCCCATAGTAAAAGTTGCTAGTAATCATTAGTGGAACCACCCCACGGCGCCGGCGGGAACCAAATGATTAAAATTTCAGCGTGTATAGTTTTATGTATTTTTTTTTACTTATTAATTTCAGGTTTGACAAAGAAGATGGAGAAGCAGAGGATAGTGATGCTGAAGAGGAAGATGAGATGAATGGAAATAATGATAGTGAAGAAGAAAGTTAGTATACAAAATCAATCAATTTTTGGAACCTTTCAACAGGGTGGATTTCCTACCCTCAGTCTTAATATGAAAGAAATATGTGAAAATGTAACTGGGGTCTGATTACGTAACTCTGTTGCTAACAATTCTCGATTGAAACCGCAGTTCCATTGCTGCATTAAGTAAGATAGTTGCCACATTGGTTCTTACTAAAGCAGCAATGTAACTGTGATTTATGTCAGAGTTGATTGCAACTAAGTTACAAAATCAAAATGCATCTGCCAACAAAGTAACTTAGTTTAGAGAGCTTTACTTTATACATCGAATCTTTATACTTACTTGTTAATGAGATGGTTAGACTATTAAAGTTATTTCTATAGAATGAGACCATCAAGCTTCATCTTTCTTACACTCAATTTCCTGAAGCCTTGGCCATTTCACTCGCCATCTTATGCGATTTAATGGGTGTAGCACTGTTAATATGCATATTAATTCTGGATCGGGTGGTAGGAAAATATAGACGATTCAAAAGTACTCAATAATTAAGTTTATTTGAATAAAGCTTATTTGACTTTGACTTTATTAACTAAGTAAAGTGCTGATATCTGCTACTTAAAAAAATCACTTTAATGGATCATACCTGCGGTACCTACTAAACTGACAAATTCTTAAATCGAATTGGTTTTGACCTCAATAATTGTACAACTTAGCAATTGCGATTGTCACTTGTAGATCGTTAATAAACTCGCCGGTAATTTGCAGATTACCTAGTTAATGCTCATATTAACGTATTCCTTACTCTGGCGGTAATATTAGTGTCTGGTCAGAGAAAATACAGTGTACCTGTGCCCCCTTATAAACAACAAAATGGTGTTTGTTTTTGTAATTATTCTAGAGCGGGTAGTACAAACTACACTTAACTTTTTTCTGCATAAATAAGCATTTTTGTTTTAAAAAAAAAAAGAAATATATTTAGCTCACTTCCGCAAACAATATATGCAAGATGCACCGCCCACCCGCCCGCAACAGGTGAAGGTGTGTTGCTGTCTTGCTAAATGCAGGTATTGTGCACTGATATTTTGTGGTGTGCATGTGCATATTTTTGCGGGCGGGCGGGCGGTGCATCTTGCATATATTGTTTGCGGAAGTAAGCTACATATATTTCTTTTTTCAAAATGGTTTGGGAGTTCCGCCAAGTGACGCCTGTGGGCCTACCGCCCAAGTACCGTCGACTTCGCCGTCGGCTTCATTTGACAGATGGTTGTAATTCATTGCTTCTTTTCTTTAGCAAGTCTTTATTTGTACCAAAAAAAAGTAGCAATGTATCACATCCATCTGTCAAATGAAGCCGACGGCGAAGTCGACGACACTTGGGCGGTAGGGCCCCTGATTCAATCAAATAAGCATTTTTGTGTTAGCCTTTGAGCATCTCCAATCTCCCCACTGAAAAACTGTCAACATTCAGCTAACATCTTTTCATCTAACATGCTTCCGTATATAATAAAAGACTGAATTAGCAAGTAGGAGTCCAAATATAAGATAAATTCTAAAATAGGCTGAAAATGTGCCTAAACCAATGTGCTATCAAAATCTATAGTATCTTCCAACTTTATACTGAATGTCTTCCAGATTTAGCCATAAGTTTGAATCAGCTGGTGATCGATGATGTGTCACAGCGGCCTGAAGACACCAGGACTTCACTGCCAATGTTGTTATACACAGTTTATGGCTTTCTATTCCACATGGGCTATCTTTTAAAAAGTAAGCATCATGGTTCTTCTGATGCTTCTTTTAGGCTCGTATTATAGAATCAAAGTCAAACTCAAATCAGCTCGAGTACAGTTAAGTATGATTCCGATCTCGGCAGCAAGCAGCAGAGCGTTCCAAATTGAACTGTAATGTTAATGTTAAAAGGCTCAATTTAAAATGAGTTGAAAAGTCGCGACACTTCTTCGCTCACTTCAAATTGACCCGCCTTTCATAACATTACGGTTCAATTTGGAACGCACTGCTGCTTGCTGCCGAGATCGGAATCATACCTTTAGAAAGGGATGGTGCTATTCATCGCATATAGTGCCATTCCTTTCTAACTGTACTCCAGCAAAGATTTGTTTGAGTTTGATTCTATAATACAAGCCTTACTGTACGTAGGGAGCACAAAGATCTGTAAAAAGTGGGTACATGTGAAATAACAGGAAGTAATTCATATTAATCATTACAGGTTCAGATGTTGAAGAAGAAGATGATGACGAGGATATTTCACTAAGCGCAGTCTACAATGAAAATCTTGGTAAGATTATTTTTGTTATTAATATTTTTATCGAAGCAAACATTCGCATCAAAGTGAAATTATTTAGGATCGTATTTTAGAATCAAACTCAAATATCTGCTTTAGTACAGTTAGAAAGGGATGGCGCTATATGCGATGATGCTATTCATCGACAGCCTTAGAGCTGCCGAACATTGAGCCACTAGACGCGACCATTAGTGGCTTAGTCAAGCCACTAGACGCAGCCACCAATCGCAGCCGCTAGTCTGGTCAACGAAAGATGAACCGGAAATGGAGGCGCCACTTTCCCTGTTAAATTAACGTTTAGAGGTTAAGTTATTGGAAACTGAACCTTAAAATAAGGCGCAAAATTAGTTCCATTTCCAATCCAACCGAGACTCATCTTTCGTTGACCAAACTCTAGTAGCTTAGTGGCCGCCGGGAAGGAGCGGCCACAGGGGCCGAGTGCGCGCGCGACGCGAGCGACAATGAGGATCAGTGACGATTTTTGTTTAGTGGCTAATTAGAAAGCTTATGCCACCACATGATTAACTGTGAAATTTTTTTATGATATCTCTTAAACGAGAAGTTATAAGCGCTAAAATACTGGTTTTTTGGGGGTCGTCTTATGTCGTACGTGATAAAGCACATATTGCATTGAGCTTGGCACTTCCTTCAAACCCTTTTAACTCAACCATTTCTAACCGAATTTCAAAAATTCTTTCACTAGGTTTCATAGCTATCAATATGTGTTTATATTATATCAATAAAACTATAGGATTCAAACTTGTCACTGATCCTCATTGCGGCCACAAGTAGCGAGCTCGGGTGACTCGCGCAGCTTTTGGCTCAACGCGGCCACTCGAACGCTCGGTTGGCGCCGACACTATAAAAAATGTATGAAAAAACTCGTCCGCAGCTTGTGGTCGCGACTAGTGGCTCAATGTACGGTAGCTCAGTGTTGTAAATGTCATAATCGTATCGATATTTTATAATAATGTACGTTCGCTACTTTTTCAGAGGAAGAAAGCTCTGCTAGTTCCTTGTTCGACGGCAGCGATGTGTCCGACGAAGAAGACATCGACGAGGAGGACGGGGAGGGCGAAAACGATGCCGACGGAGACCATACCAACAGTAAGGTCCAAGGTGAGTTAAAATGATAATAAATTATTATAGAATATTAGAGATACGCTAAGGGTATCGCTAAGGGCTAGATACGCTAAGGAGCGGGTGAATTCTCTCTTCATTGAGTGGTCTAAAGAGCTCCGAACTGTATAGCGAATCACCCTTTTCCGATGGTACGGTTCGCCGAAATCACTTAGTCGACGGTTGGTTCCACGAATCAATCACTATTCGCCGAAAACACCGTTCATCGATGGTCGGTTCAGCTACAACACCTTTTACCGATCGACGAAATACTTGTGTAAATCCTTTCTTTACTTTAATATTATAAATGCGAATCTCTTTTTGTTACGCCTTTACTCTTAACTATTCGACCGTCGATGAACGGTGTTTTCGGCGAATCGTACCATCGGCAAAAGGTGATTCGCTGTACAGTTTGGAGCTCCCGTTTGACCGGCCTACTTATTCTCTAATTTTCAGAATCTATCGCAATTGCTTTTATTTGACAGATGGATGTGATACATTGCTGCATTTCTTTGGTAAATTTTTATTTGTGCCAAAAAGAAGCATCAATATATCACATCCTGAAAGCGATTGAGATTGATTTTGAAATTAGACAATTAACCCCCTGGCTGTTACTAAAGCATCTAATACACGGTTTTAAACGATCTAGGACACTTTCGTCGAATTCCGTTTTCGTCAGAAAAAAATAGGCTTTTTTATTTCTGACGAAAGCGGAATTCCTCTTTCGTCAGAAAAAACTTAATAAAATAAATGTTTCAACTTACTTGAATTTATCGAAAAAATAACGGGGGTTTAAATCACATCCTGAAAGCGATTGAGATTGATTTTGAAATTAGACAATTAACCCCCTGGCTGTTACTAAAGCATCTAATACACGGTTTTAAACGATCTAGGACACTTTCGTCGAATTCCGTTTTCGTCAGAAAAAAATAGGCTTTTTTATTTCTGACGAAAGCGGAATTCCTCTTTCGTCAGAAAAAACTTAATAAAATAAATGTTTCAACTTACTTGAATTTATCGAAAAAATAACGGGGGTTTAAAGTACCAGGCTAGCATGAATGTAAAGGAGGTCTTTTCATACCTGTTATCAGTCCGGTCAGCATATTCCCCACAGCCCTTAACGGGAATCCTAAATTCCAGAAAAACCAGCCTTAATTTTTTTCTGACGAAACCGGAATCTGATTAAATTCCGTTTTCGTCAGAAAGAAAACCGCCCTTTTTTTCTAACGAAAGTGTACTAGATCTTTTAAACGCCCTTGGTAAGTTTGGTTTGAAACTGATTTCCTGTTTTAAACCGTGTAGCTAGCAAGCGCCCTACTCGCTTTCTTCAAGGTGACCTTGGTTGGTTTCAAAGCGTGTATTAAGCACTTAATACTTGTGGCGCAACTAAGTTAGTTTGTTTATCCGCATAAAGGTATCCGTCTTTTTTTGTCGAAAAGCGGAGTCCCTCCAAAGTATTCCATAAGCAAAGCTAAAGAGTCCGTACATTTTAGATGGTGACGAAAATGCAGACGGCGAGCCCGAGGAGAGTACTCGGGGTAAAAAGCGGAAACATGAAGACGACGACGAAAATTGAGTGTTGCCTTAAGCGGAGTTATCTTACTAGTTTGTAAGTGTACAGCGCTCCGATGCATCGGACAATAAACCTGTGGGGCTACTCAAATGGCCACTTTTCTATTCGTTCGCTAACTTAAAAATTAAAAATAAGCAATATACACCAAAATAACGTGTCGTAGGCTTGTCAATTCTGTACAATACAACAATGTCTGTGATTTACATAAACTTGCGACGTCTGACTTGATCATTAATTGCTTATTTTTAAGATTTAAGTTAGCGAACGAATAGAAAAGTGGCCATTTGAGTAGCCCCCCTGGGCGGACCACGGAGCTTCAGCCGCGCTTGGGTTTTGACGCAGATCGTCACTTTCGCAAATGGTCATCGCGAAAAATTTGGTCACTTTCGCAAATGGTCACTTTCGCAGAATGTCATTCGGATTTTTTTTCTTTTTTTCTCCTATATGTGAAAATTGTGAATGACATTCTGCGAAAGTGACGTTTTGCGAATGTGACCATTTGCGAAAGTGACCAAATTTTTCGTGATGACCATTTGCGAAAGTGACGATCTGCGTCAAAACCCGCGCTTGTTCCCGCAGCGGGCGGGACTCGCTAAAGCTAGGGTTTTAGCGGTGCCGTCATATTACATAATTAATACATCGTTATTTTTAAAGTATATCTAAAAATGAAAAGGGGTGTTCAGACCATGTTAATGAACAACTTTTACTATGGGACCAACCCCGAAATCGCTAAAAAAATCAGCTGTTCCATAAATACATCTACTCGACTATAATGAATGGAACAGCTGTTTTTTTTTTTCACGATTTCGTGGTTTGGCCCATAGTAAAAATTGTTGATTAACGTGGTCTGCCCCCCTAGCATGACCACCGAAACACGATATACCAGGTGTCCCAAAACTTTGCCACACGGAGGGAAAGTACCTTAAATATTGAAGATAGGAAATTTTACTGAAAGAAGACTTCGTGATATATCGTTTTATCCACACTCAACTCAGAAACCGCGCCGTATTATTTACATAGACAACGTTCTATGCCGCTAAATTACGGCCGTAATATGACGGCACCGTCATCCTGGGAAACCCTAGCTTAACCGCCGGTTTCTGAGGTACTTAATCTGAGGGGTCTACGTTATCTGGATTAAAGTGAATTTTATTACTTTAAACCAGATAATGTTGACCCCACCGATTATGTTAAAGCTCCGATAAAATACCTTAGAAACCGGGGGTAAGAGTCCAGCTCCCTCACAGGAACAGAAGGTTTCTAACGGTCGTGGTAAAGCCACAGATCACTATCACATTATGTTGCATTGCAGTCATCCCCTAGACTAGTTGTCACGTGAAATTGGTATTATCGCCACAAGGTTGAAAGTGACTCGCATTCACCTCAATATTAACACCGCGACGAATCGTTCAAAAGTGTATAAATATCATTGAATGTCGATGTCTATTTGTGTGGAATCTGTAGTTTGTTGTCCGACAGGTTAAAATGTTTCAATTAAAATTGTTTATGTAATAATCATTTTTTATTCTATTGACATGCTTAATTTTAGTCTAATCATTGAAATGGAAGTGCATGATTTTAGGATTAAAATAGCTCTCATTTTTAAAACTACGATTTCAATGAATACTTACATTAATTAATTAGTTATAAGTGGGAGAAACTAAAGTGTTAGGCTAAACAGAATTATTCCATGCCCTTGGAAGACATGACAAATCTGATGTGGGCTCCGCCTTTTATTGATGACCAAATTAGACTGATAAACACATACATAATACCACTACTATGACCCTTTAGGCGCAATTGGTCCAATTCACATTATTCGCGGTTGGTCCAATTCGCAGTAGGTCCAATTCGCAGTTGGTCCAATTCGCAGTTGGTCCAAATCGCAGTTGGTCCAATTCGCGATTGGTCCAAATAAAGTATTTCCAAACTTAAACAAAATAACACATTTAATAGTAATCGTGACTAATTAGGTATCGCAACCGATTAATGCACTCATAAGTTGCAAAAATATATGAATATTTAAGTTAGTAAATATGTATTTAAACATAAGACTAACTGCGAATTGGAAATTTTTTTAACATTGGACTTATCGCGAATTGGACCAATTGCGCCTAAAGGACTATGACTATGAGGTCAATTTTCACATATAAAATTTAAGGAAATTTGTCAAAAATTATTTTAAAAAGTACAAGTGGCGAAGTTTATTTAAATACGTTCTCTACGCACGAACATCATTATTAGTAAGATAAATTTAAACTCGTTTAGTCGCATTACGTCCACTTAGCATTTGGTACACTTTCTGAAAACACATCTCTTCCACATTTGGTCCTTTCTAAAATTTACTCCTTTGCAAAAAAAATATATAATAAGTGAAAATATAGAAGTTAACATTCTCCTTAAACGATATATATTTATAAAAAAAGAAAACACCTCCCATATTTGTGAAAGTTGACCAAATGCGAAATGGACGTTCTGCAAAATGTACCAAGTGGACGTAATGCGATTAAACAATTCCCTTATAAGTAATATTATTTATGATAGCTATCTTGTTTCGTTATATTTCTCCAGTTTATTTAAAATTTCCTTCAGAACTTGCTACAACAGTTGTATGTATTTTTTATAAAATTTATTTTATAATTCCTAATAAAATTATCTTATACCAGTACTATTTCGTAAGCTCACTCATGATTACGGATATCGTTAATTGGCATTTCGAAACTTAATTCCAAAGGGCGTAGAAAATAACATTAATCCAAATAAAATTAGATCGAAATCTCGATTCTTTGACGAGTTCAGAGAATATTTTTCTACAATCTTTTTAACTTGAAAGAGCAATTTATGCACTTAGTAATATCAATGAAATGTTTGGTTGATGCATCATGGTGAATGTGCCAGATATGTTGAAGATAATTTTAGTTAATAATTTTATTATATTATGTAAGTCATTAAGTTTAAGTAATTTACAACTTGTCCTGTTGATATATATTATATAATCCTATTAAGACTTTATTTCTGGGATTGTAAAATAAAAGCTAAATTTAATATTTAGTTTCATTCATTGGTTAAGGACTCTGAAGTTTTAAAGGTAAACAAACAAACAGTACACACAACATGAACATTTTGGAATTAGCATAATAATAATAAATAAATAGTACCAGGGGGTCAAACTCTGCATTAGTATACTGCTCGCGGCTGACTCAATCGAGCCAGCGCCATAAGAATAAATAAAACTTACTAGAACGGACACTCCCGCTCCGAACGGGCTCAAGGTCACGATATTACCGCGTCTGTTAAACAGAATACTCAGTCGGGCTGTCACGACCGGCGGCGGTGTCGCCGCACGCGCGTTTGCCTGTTTTTGCGTTCCGTAATATTTTTTCTGTGCGTAAATCTTAGAATTAAATTATATTACAATGGCGCCAAGTTATTGTGTGCTGTGTTTGGTTGTGCAAACAATTCGAAAACAATGCCACAATTAAGTTTCTTTAGTTTTCCCAACGTGCCGGACTACAGCTGGGCCACAAAAAAAAAAGTTGGAAATCTGATTTTTTGACTATGCCATGATGAAGTCGATAATTTGTCGGAATTTGTCGCCAAAAACCAGAATTTGTCGGTCTTGCGTTTAGGAGATACGTGTGGCTCAGCTGTAGAGACGTCTCTACAGCTGGGCCACACAGATCTCGAAAACGGAAGGTCGTAGCGAAAATCTGATTACTCGTATGTGTAGCCGGTAATTTGTCGGATTTTGTCGCCAAAAACCAGAGTTTGTCGGTCTTGCGTTTAGGAGATACGTGTGGCTCAGCTGTAGAGACGTCTCTACAGCTGGGCCACACAGATCTCGAAAACGGCAGGTCGTAGCGAAAATCTGATTACTCGTATGTGTAGCCGGTAGTTTGTCGGATTTTGTCACCAAGAACCAGATTTTGTCGATCTTGCGTTTAGGAGATATGTGAGGATACGCTGTGGAGACTTTTCTACCTGGATCTTGAGAAAGGAAGGTCATAGCGAAAATCTGATAACTCGAGTGTGTAGCCGTTAGTTTGTCGGAATTTGTCACCAAGAATCCATTTTTTTCGATCTTGCGTTTAGGAGATATGTGAGGATGCGCTGTGGAGACCTTTTTACCTGGATCTCGAGAACGAAAGGTCGTAAGCGTATCCTCACATATCTCCTAAACGCAAGATCAGATTTTCGCTATGACCTTCCTTTCTCAAGATCCAGGTAGAAAAGTCTCCACAGCGTATCCTCACATATCTCCTAAACGCAAGATCGACAAAATCTGGTTCTTGGTGACAAAATCAGACAAACTACCGGCTACACATACGAGTAATCAGATTTTCGCTACGACCTTCCGTTTTCGAGATCTGTGTGGCCCAGCTGTAGAGACGTCTCTACAGCTGAGCCACACGTATCTCCTAAACGCAAGACCGACAAACTCTGGTTTTTGGCGACAAAATCCGACAAATTACCGGCTACACATAAGAGTAATCAGATTTTCGCTACGACCTTCCATTTTCGAGATCTGTGTGGCCCAGCTGTAGAGACGTCTCTACAGCTGAGCCACACGTATCTCCTAAACGCAAGACCGACAAATTCTGGTTTTTGGCGACAAATTCCGACAAATTATCGACTTCATCATGGCATAGTCAAAAAGTCAGATTTCCAACTTTTTTTTTTGTGGCCCAGCTGTAGTCCGGCACGTGTTTTCCCAAAGATGATATGAGGGAAGTACCTAATATTATCAAAATATTAGTTTTCGTAGTACCTAATTAATAAAAAGGACCTGACTGAGTCTTGAGGGCTGAGTCTTTATCAAAAAAGATGTACATTTGTGAAAAAAACATCGTCACACAAGTTCTGTGCCAAAATATAAAATAAAAGGAATGAAGAAAATATCTATACCTACCTATATTCATAATTGGGTTTGGATTTCGTTACGTGTTGAAACACAACGAAACAGTAAGGGTCCCCGCAAACGGGCGCCACGCCACAGCCACAAAACGCCGCCACTGACCTATTCCTGTAGTTTTCATACATCGCCGCACACGGTAAAACGCGGTGGTCGCCACACGCCACAAATCGTCGCTTCTCGCTTGTGGCTGACACTGGCCACTAACGCCGACACACGCCACTCGCGCGATACCCTACCCCTCTCTCCCTTTCTTCAGTTAACCTGTCAGTTGGAATCGCAAGGCAACGCATAATTATTACAGTAATAGAGGAGAAAAAGTAAAGGCCTGGGAAGAAATTGTGGTGTGCGTTACCCCAGCAAAAAGTTGAGCTTTAGAGAGATGAGACCTTATCAGATAATTAGTGTGTCATGAGGAGAAATTTGTTTACTAATAGCAAAATTTGTGTGAGTTGTAGTTTTTAAGATATATGAGAAAAACAGATTTTGCTGGGGTCACGTTTTAAACATTACCCTGGCAAAAAAAGTTGTTTCAGCCTGGAACCAAATACATGAATAGATAGCTTTTGTTGCATAGTAAATGTTAGCAAATAGCAAAAATTGTGTGTGTTATGGTTCTTGAGTTATTTAAGTTTTTGCTGGGGTAACGTTTTGGGTTTTCCCAGATCTCGAAAACGGTTCAACGCAGAAGTTTGAAAAAAATACCACTAAGAGACCTTAATTTGTTTAAATTTGTTTGATTGTTAGTTTTTGATTTGGTTGTCGCAAACCAACGTAATTAAATGGTTTCGAAAAACAGAAAAAACGAATTTGCAAGTAAACTACTACACTTATAATCAAATAAACAGCTGTTAAAAATAGCCGTGGTAGACACTTATTACGTCAAGAATTTTAGGCTTTGTAACTTTACACGATATAAAGATATAAACAAATTTGATAAATTTTAGACTGGTCGTACTTTAGCAATCGAATACACAGTTTCCATAACATTAAGACACATGGCATACATTAAACAAATTTAAGTAATTCATTAACATTCCTTCCTGTTAATTTCAGCTCTCAATTACGCCTATCATGAAAGTTTTAACAAAAACAAGAATATGACAACAATTCTCTAATAAGCCGCCTAAATTGTAGAGGTCACGTAAAAGCGACCGCGCTATACATAAGCGTAACCATCTTAAATGAACGGGATAATATGGATCTTTTGTTAGTACAGTTGCGTACAAAAGTTTGCTGGTCAGATTATCTTTAAATATAAAATGTACGTTAGTCTCGCGAAAACTTAAGATTGGCGTGGCCGATTTTGGTTTTAAAATGTTTGTCGTAGTTCCAGGGGAAGGTTTAAATGGTGAGAAATATACCTATATGGAAAAAATGCGAGGTAGTTTCCGTAAAAACTGTTCCTAGGTAGGAACAGTTTTTATGGGTAAATGTTTTTACCTGTCAAACAGAGTGGTCACTGGATTGACATGAGTAGGTTTGGTATTAAAATAAAACATTTGGTTTGAAAAAACAGAAGCAACAAATTACTATAAATGTATATATTGATACTGACAAATAAATCACACTATAAATTGCTTAGCGAGATTATTACCTAATTAGGTTTAGATTATTATTTACCTTTATTTATGTAATGTTGAGTGCCTTCAAAATTTTAACTTTCATGAATTATTACATTCTTTTTAAAATACTATTAATCGCGTAAGTTTATTATTTGATATAAATAAACACGATATTAATTTATAAAATAGAAAACTAGTTGAATCTAAGCTATATCAATAACATTTTTCTTCATAACTGTACAAAACATCGGATACTAAGCTGCTAATTTGCGAAGATAACCCGTACGTATGGTGCGGTCGCTTTTTAGTGACCTTTACAATTTGGTCGGCTTATTCAAGAATTGCTGTCTTAATCTTGTTTTTGTTAAAACTTTCATGATAGGCGTAATTGAGAGCTGAAATTAACAGGAAGGAATGTTAATGAATTACTTAAATTTGTTTAATGTATGCGATGTGTCTTAATGTTATGGAAACTGTGTATTCGATCGCTAAAGTACGACCAGTCTAAAACTTATTAAATTTGTTTATATCTTTACATCGTGTAAAGTTACAAAGCCTAAAATTCTTGACGTAATAAGTGTCTACCACGGCTATTTTTAACAGCTGTTTATTTGATTATAAGTGTAGTAGTTTACTTGCAAATTCGTTTTTTCTGTTTTTCGAAACCATTTAATTACGTTGGTTTGCGACAACCAAATCAAAAACTAACAATCAAACAAATTTAAACAAATTAAGGTCTCTTAGTGGTATTTTTTTCAAACTTCTGCGTTGAACCGTTTTCGAGATCTGGGAAAACCCAAAACGTTACCCCAGCAAAAACTTACATAACTCAAGAACCATAACACACACAATTTTTGCTATTTGCTAACATTTACTATGCAACAAAAGCTATCTATTCATGTATTTGGTTCCAGTCTGAAACAACTTTTTTTGCCAGGGTAATGTTTAAAACGTGACCCCAGCAAAATCTGTTTTTCTCATATATCTTAAAAACTACAACTCACACAAATTTTGCTATTAGTAAACAAATTTCTCCTCATGACACACTAATTATCTGATAAGGTCTCATCTCTCTAAAGCTCAACTTTTTGCTGGGGTAACGCACACGAAATTGTGTTGGTGTCTTGGTGCTTTAATCCATCTTGTAATAAAGTCAATACTAACTACGTAATTCCCAAAATGTGCCTATGCTTTAACGAAAATTGTTGTAAAACTTGTTTGGATGGTCTAAAAATTATCGAAATGCTCGTTGTATGCGTTCACGTTTTTTTAAAATTAGATGTATCCAATAACGGCGGCGGCAATTTTGTCTCCTGCGACGACGTTTTCTTACGAGGAGCAGCGCAATTAAAGCTTCTTTGTCAGAGTCCATTATGATACTGCAAGCAATGGAGGGATAAAAATGTAGCGGCCACCGACCGCAAGTTTCTAATGCCGACCACTTGTGGCTGTCGCGCGCTTCAGCTACTTTTGCGGCCGCTTCTAGCTTCAAGTGGCGGCGTTTTGTGGTTGTGGCGTGGCCCTGTGTGCGGGGACACTAAGCAGATCAAAATCTAAAAATGTTTTAGAAGTACATTTTTGTTCAAAATTTAATTAATTTCCATACCGTCAAACGGGGTGAATAGAACTGACGGGGGGAATAGAGAAAATTCTTGGGATTTTTTTTAAGGCTTTTTATGGCAAACTCGGTATCCCCAGTAAAAAACCCGCAACTTTCATAATTTGTTGGTATAATTTTTCTTACTCTGGCAACTTTTTATTTGTGGCAACATCGCTAAAAACGTCAAAACTTAATGTCAAAGTTGACAACAAAACAAGTTGTTACGTTACGAGGGAGTTTAAACCTCCGTATTTCGATGAATTTTGGTCATAATAGTCTGAAGTTATCTTTAAATCATGGCCAGTGCAGTTATAAATATATTGTGCTATAATTATTAAGGTAAGAATGAGCATTATTATTTAAAATTGATCTTATTTCGTAAGCCTTGTGTTCTTGAATTTTTTGAGGTGATTAGACACACGAAAGGGGTGAATAGACACGCCTGAGGGGTTAATAGGCACGCAAATATGGTCAATAGGCACAGCAAAGGGGTGATTAGAAATTATAATTTTACTTTAAACTAATAATTAAAGATATAGGTACCTTCTCGATTTTGCTTGCCTTTAACCTAAAAAAAATATTTAAGGAACCTACAATGAGGCAGCCTTATGAAATTTTTCTAATCACCCCTCAGGCGTGTCCATTGACCCCCCAGGCGTGTCCATTGTCCCCTGATGGGTGGTAATTAGAAATCACGTATATTTTGTGTCTTTTTTAAAAAACTACAAACATATCCGAACAGAAACTAATTTATTTCAATTGTTTGGCCTAAGACTCAATAAATACATGCTTAAAAAATGGGTAATCAGACCCCCTAGCCAAAGTAACATTTGCAAATTTTCGCTATCGCTTCGCTTCGATACATATATGGATTTGACGTTTTAAAATTCGATAGTTAACGAAACCTTATGTCAATCCCATACATGTTTCGAAAGCGAAGCGATAACGAAGATTTGCCAATGTTACTTTGGCTAGGCCCTCAGTTCTGCAACGTTACGAAAATCGTTACCAAAGTTCGAAACCCTATCTATTCACCCCGTTATACTGTACTTAATGTTTAGGTACCTATTTACTTTATTTATACAAACTCAGGAGTAGGTAAGTACTTACTTACCTAGAAAAAGTGATTATTTCATTTTTGTATCTACTAACTAGAATAAAATAATGACTTTAACCTAAAGAAAAACTCATATTTTAGCGATATGATCTTTAAACGTAAGCAATATTTAACAATAAGAAACCCTGGCAAACACGCTTGGATGAAAGCGGGGCGTAGCGACGTGAAGGGGGAAGTAGTTATATAAATGGCGGCATTTGGGACTCGCAAAGAGTCCGTTCTAGTAGTATTGTTTATTCTTATGCCAGCGCACGGGGGTTGAGACAGAGCTACACGACAGAAATAGAAGCGCTTTGGAGGCGCTTATAATAAGCACGCAGCGCTGTGCAATTTGAAATCGTACTTTATTGCCGTGCAGCGAGAGTAGCTTATAATTATTGTCCTGCGCGTATTATAATATGCTATGCTAGTACCACAGTACATATGTAAGTTTTGAAAAACTTATATATGTACTGTGCTAGTACTGTGTGTCAAGACTACTCAAGACTACTGATCTGAATCCAGATCCAAATAAGAGGGTGATCAATAATATACATACTTTTGAAAAATGAAGTTTATTCCCATCCTTAGCGAGATCAAATAATGTAAAAATCCAGAAGTTAATGTTAGGTATCTTGTTGTTCCAAAAATTGTTGTAATAATGTATTTTCTATAGGTATAACAAGATTCTCGCTTCCATCATAAGTTCGCTTCAATTTAACAAGTTTGTGATCTAGGAATTCAGTCAGCTGTGCTCTCAAAGCAAGATCAGAGCTAACTAAAAATTGCTCGCGACATTTTGAATAGAGATCTTTGAATGGCAGCCCTGAAACAAAGCAAATTATGATTATTTTACAACGAGGTCATATTGTCATGTTATAGATTGATGTTTTTGGACTGAAAGGTCGGTTCTAATCTTACCTTGATAGTGAGCTAGTTTCTGGTTCTCCAACTGATAGTTGATTATAATATTGAAAATACCCTTTGCATTACTTGTCAGCGACTGATAGACACTTCTTAGAGATGAAATTTGCAATGCTCCACTTCTCTGGGTCATAATGGAATTTTCAAATGAAGTTTCCTCAATGTATGGCATGAAAGTAGTAACGTCCCACCACGTAAATTTGAATTTACTCAGCTTGGAATGATCCCACACTAAAAAAATATGTTAAACTTTGAAAAATATGATGCATTATTTACTATAATTTATCTAATAACTATTATACTTACATAAAGGAGCATTTATATGGTCTATTGTTGCAATAGTGTGAACATTTTTGATCTGTGAGATACTAGATAAAGTTGTCTGAGCTTTAGAATTGCGTAACATAGTTCCGTCAATATTGTGAATAATTAGAAACAGATCCATCCCAGCCTCACTCAACTGAGTATCAATTAAACTGACCACATCACCAAGATTAGAAGGAACATGGCTGTTTTCAAGTAGATCAATCACAATAGATTCCAAAATACTTTTGATCGTTAGACTGGGGAAAAAACCATTTACCACAATACATGGAAAATCTTGCAGCTTTTGTGTCTGAAATTCTTGCAACAATGCCCGTTTAGAACCAAGTCCGTATAATATTATATTGAAATTTTCACTCAAAACATATAACCACCGATTAAACAGCTGTGTATATGACCGAGTTAACTCAAATATTCTGGCCTTGTGTTCGTCAGATATTTGTATGTCATCTTTCACACCATCTTCTAAGTTTAAGTTTTTCAGTCTCGCCAATGTGTGGTCTGATGTAGCTATCTATAAAAATAAGTGTTCTTAATACTAACAAATTGCAGTATAAGGCAGTGATCATAGGTACCATGGGAAACAGCGTTGCTTAAACCACTGCTAAGGTTAAAATCGCTTGCACGCCGCGCCCGTTACAAGTAGTACCGGCGTCAGGGGGGGGCGAGCCCGGGGCGCCGGATATAGAGGCCGCCCATTATATCCGCAGCCGCAGGTGTCCCTTTTAGTCCTACGCGTACGCAAAAAAAAACAGCAAATCGATGTACAGCAAAGCCCTTTGGTACACGTATACTTAAAAACAAAATTTTGGACCCGCAGTTCTTAAAAATTCTTCCCTTAGGAAAGGAGTTATGGCATCATCTTTTTTTTGTATGGGAAATTTTTTTTTTCTAAAACCTATCGTGCGTGGTATCGAATGAAAGGTCTTGCTGAGCCGGTTCTAAAAATATATCACGTCATTATATTTCAGCCACTTGTCTTAAATTAAACCAAAAAACATTTTCAAAACATACCAAGTTTGGGCTCCTTCAGATCCGATTTGGTTGAACTGTTTCTTGTAAAATACACCTTAAGGCTCCGTACCGATTTGCCGCTGACTGCCGCTCTCTCGCTCGCACATTTCATGTTTTCTCAAGATTTTTTAAATCTGAGAGAGCAAATGAAAAATGTGTCTCGGCCACTTTTCGCAATTTAAGATTACGGACATTTCAACATATATTTCAGTTTCGAGTTGCTGAAGTACAAAAAGTTATCGTGTTTGCCAGTTCAAATAATTGGTAGATACGATAACTTTTTGTACTTTAACAACAAAAAACTGAAATATATTTTAAAATGTCTGTAATCTTATTTTGCGAAAAGTGGCTGAGACACATTTTTCAATTGCGCACCCGGATTTAAGAAATCTTGAGAAAACATGAAATGTGCGAGCGAGAGAGCTGCAGTCAGCGGCAAAATCGCTACATAATATCCTCATATCAAAGCACAAGAAAGTAATTTTGAAAATATCTGAATTTAGTTTTTTTTTCAAATTTTTGCCCAAACTTACGTTTGTATGGAATTTTTGGAAATTGATTTTTGGTTTAATTTCAAACAAGTGCTGAAATGTAATTATGTGATATATTTTTAGAAACAGCTCAGAAAGCCCTTTCATTCGATATCAGACAAGATAGGTTTTAGAACAGTATTTTTTTTTTATAAATATAAATCACTTTGTGAAAGCTTTGAAATCATGAAAAAATAAAAAAAAATACTAAATATCAATATTTTCAAAATTGCTTTCTTGAGGTTAGATATGAGAATATTGAATATTACATATCATTTGAGGTATATTTTATGAAAAATAATTCAACCATATTGTATCTGTAGGAGCCCAAACTTGGTATGTTTTGAAAATGTTTTTTGGTTTAATTTAAAACAAGTGGCTGAAATATAACGATGTGATATATTTTTGGAACCGGCTCAGCAAGCCCTTTCATTCAATATCATACACGATAGGTTTTAGAACAAAAAAATTTTTTTTTCTCATTCAAAAAAAAGATGACACCATAGCTCCTTTCCTAAGGGAAGAATTTTTAAGAACTGCGGGTCCAAAATTTTGTTTTCACCTCAAGTATACGTGTACCAAATGGCTATACTGTACATCGATTTGCGGTATTCCATTGATTTTGAGCTCGTAGAACACCCACTATTTATACACACGCGCTCATTGAGCGAGTCTGACTAAAAAATCAGGCTGCGCGGCCATTTTTTTTCATAAACAAGCGAGATTACAAGATTAGAAGGTAAAACTGACTAAAAATCACGCTGCGCGGCCGTTTTTTAACAGGGAAAATTAAAAATCCTGCAATCGCAGATACGGAGCGCCTCGTAGAAATGTCGCCCAGGGGCGCTGCGCTGGTAGTGCTAAAACCGGCACTGGTTACAAGTTTAGTTCGTGCAGGGGCGATACGCGCGCACACGAATTTTGTTGCTAACTGGTTAAGCGACGCTGTTGCCTATAGTACCTACTAAAAATTGCTTTTTTCTGTCAGGGAGTCGAACCCAGGAACTCATAGATGGAGTATTACTTAAACTCCATCCAATTATTACTTAAATAAGCTACATATACCCTATATATTATGGCACCTTATTAACCCAGCAATTCACATTGTTAATTGCTGGGTTGGGTACCCACCACCAAAAGGTGTAGCACGCAATGTAACTGACACTATTTTGATCCTAGTGATTAGTGCGAGTGGCTCGTTTAGTGTTTGTTTAGCAAAAAACAATTACTTAACACTAATCAGAGACTGTCCGAACGTGTTTTTTGCTAAACACTAAACGAGCCACTCGCACTAATCACTAATCAAATTGTATACCGGCCATTACCTATGTACACGCACCTACATACACTGTACACACTTAATACAGATACAGTATCAATTACATTGTGTGCTACACCTTTAGGTGAGTACCCAGGTAATGGTCAATGCTTAAATGTACATTACCTTTCTGCTTGAATGCATTAAGAAATAGTTATCAGGAGTAACAATGTACTCTGAATCTTTGGCTCTACTTCTCGTCTCTTTATTAACTTGTACTTTCACTGTTTTCTTTGGTTGTTCCTCTTGTTCTTCTTCTTCAATGGGACTGGCAGATGATGAATTTGACCCAGCATCCTGTAATTGTAATGGATACGATTGAAAATTACCAGTGTTTCTTTCAAGTACTACTTGACTGAAGGTGTTAAAAGAGGGGATGAATGTCTATCTGTTACGCTTTCACGCCTAAACTACTGAACCGATTTTGATGAAATTTGGTACAGAGATAATGTAGAGCTTGAGAAAGGGCATAGGCTACTTTTTATCGCGAAATAAGAGTTGAAGGTGTTAGAATAGGGGATGAAAGTTTGTATGAAAGTCCCTCGGTTTCAAAACTAGGATCTTCAAGTTTTGTGTTTAGGCTATCAATTAAAAATTAAATTATGTGTCTCAGCTCTCAGCGTTTTTGATAATTCCCTGGGGTGAAGAGGTGGATGAAGTTGTGGAAGGTATAGAAATTTCTTCATTTTCAAAGTAAAATTCACTAAATATATTACTTAGGCTTATGGTTGGAAACTAACATATTGGTATTTTTGGATTTGGGGCCCAAGGGGGAGAGGGGAGGGGAGGGTGATGTGACTCTGAAAAACTATTGACTTACTTCTTCATCACTCTCATCGGGTACAAAATCACTGCTGCTTGCTGAAAAATCACTGTCATTGCTATCACTTTCCACTTGATGGATTATTTCTGAAAAAACATGACTATTCTTCACACAAAATATTGGATGTTTTACTCAAAAAAAAGTCTGGAATAAAATAAAAAAATATAGATGATTCAAAAGCACTTTATTGCTAAGTTTATTTGAATTAAGATATTTTTTACTTGAATTGACTATGAGGGAATCTCCAGAGTCCAGGCATTTTGAATGCTGTCATTTGCCTCAACATAAAATTTGTCATGATAGGTTGCGAAAATAATAAAACTTTAGCCGATAAACACTACTTATCTGGAACACTATTCTTGTTACTGGTCATGAGGACAGAATTCTCTTACATAAAATTATGAAAATATATGCTGAAAAGCAACGATGACAGTGTTCAAAACACCTGGAGTTATCTCCAGGCATTTTGTCACCATCACTAAATTTGTTGCTTCATTTAAGGTATGATTCCGATCTCGGCAGCAAGCAGCAGTGTTGCTTCAGCACTACCGGTCCCCATACATTCTCTATAAGTTTATATGAGAATACACTCCGAGCTCGGCAGTACTGCTGCGCAGCACTTCGGAATCATACCTTTATTGTGTTGTGGGAATAAGAGTTAAGGACTCGAGACTCACTTTTCCTCATAATCTCCTTCACATGTTTTGGTGTAGCTTCAGAAACTTTAGTAAACTGGCTCTGGAGTATCCCAGGGAATCCTTTCTTGGGCGTTCTCATGGGGGAGTCACTCAATTTCGGTGAATTTGTTATTGTTGCTTTCACTTTATTTTGTAAATCATGTTTAGTATGACGAGACTTGAACTTGAACATATCGGTACCCTCTACATCATCATTGCTAAACAAAGCTGCAAAATAAAGTTCATCTAATTAAATTAAGATCTATCTAAACCTACCTATAAAATAATATCCTTAAATCAATGCCCGTGGGGCTGCATGCTAGGTACGACAATAGATTTTATGCCTGGCCGGCAACAATAGAAAATCTATTGTCTCTTTTTCCAGGCCTTGGTGTTAAGAAGCATAATAATAATGTCAATGATGCAGGTACTTGATATGAGTAATACAGGGCTTACATGGGTAACTATAGCTACATGATTTTCACTGCTTATGGAAAAATGGCAGTTCAGCTAGGCGGATGACAGAAATCATAAGTTCCAAAGCAGACTAGTCATGCGGCAAACCCAAAAGTCATATAGTCGTACAAGGCTATAATTCTTCAGTTAGGCCGTAAACAGAGAAAGCTGGTAGCCGGCGCTGCTCCGCGCCGGTTAACCTGCGCAGGCATTTACAAACAAGCGCCGAAGGTCGTCGACACGCGCCGGTCAGCGCTGACTACGTTTAGTGGGCGGACCAGCGCCGGTCGGCTACCAGCATTGCTCTCTGTATACGGCCTTACTTACCTGCATAAAACCTGCTATTTTCACTGGATAACCTTTTCAAAATAGTGAGAGTGGCAAATCATTAACTTCCTAGCAATGCAATTTGAAAGAGTTATATACCTGTAGGCTTTACTAAATGGGTTTCATTGTGTATAACCTCTTCATCAGAACTCGAATCAATGGTCTTTCGTTTTGTTGGGGAAGCCTCTACGAATTCACCATATTTCATTGGTTTTTTTCTGTTACGAACCCCTCTTCTTACGGGCGTATCAGACTGTTCTTGATCTGTAAGAGAATGTTCAAAGTATGTACCTATTAATTTAACTAAAGCACACAAACAAAATCTTATTGAAGAGTGTGGTAGTATTCGTCCAAATGGCAAATCAAGATAAATAACTGGAAGGTCAAATGAATATGTCATAGGTAGGTACCTTTTAACGAGCTTAACTATTTAAATAAAAAACTTACCGGGAAAATCATCATCATCAGAAACAAACATTTTCGAGCTTTCATTCATTGTGGGTGGGTTTATTTTGTTACATTTATAGGTACTTATTTAGACTTTTTTCCAATTGTAGTTTATTACCTTATGTAAAAATTTGGCTTTATTTATTAACGGCAGCTAAAATATCTCCTCTCACTCACAGCAGCGAACAAAAATATAACAAAACAAAAAAAGATATTCTACTCTACCGCGTTTTTTCGTCGATTTTTTTTTTTTTTTTTTTTTTCGTTCCGTAGAACAGGCTAAGGTCATAGACCATGCTGCCTCGTCATTAGTTAAGTTTTTTCATAAGTAGTTTTTTTAAAGTTTAATTCTTTAGTTATTTTTGATCAATCCATGAAGAAAATTCAAGTCATATTTCGATAATAGTCAGTCCAAGAATATTTTGTCAACAAAGCTAGCAAAATAAACGATAAACGTCAAAAGAAGAAAAGTCATCCAATCCATCTGACATGTCCAATGACATGACGCATGAATTTGTCAAAAATCAAAATTTTTAGAATTCGCTATTTTGTACAAAACTTAACCGATAGATATTTACACCAAAAACTTATCTATAATATTACAGTAAAATACCATACATGTTTACATTTAAATTTGCCCTACAGTACTTATAACATATTTATAAAGAGGTAGAAAAGTATCAGTATTTACAAGAAGAGCCTGGATGGAGCGCGGTACCGAATCTGGACAACCGTATACCTATTTCGATCAGCTCATCCATCAGCACAAGGCGCTGAATGCCAAAGGATGGGCAATTAAAGAAAATGTGATCCAAGGATTGCTCTGACTGGGAGTTACAATGATCACAAGAGGGACTCTGTACCATTTTTAAACGATGCAGATGATAGTTTAAACGACAGTGTCCAAAACGAAGCCTCAGGATAGTTGTATAAAACTTTCGAGAAAGGTAATTATTGCCCTGGCAGAACCAAGGCATGGAACCTATGGGAATGTTGAATGTAGCATACCATAACCCTTTATTTTCTACTTGTACTGCGTGATTCCAGTGTATTTTCCAAACATCTGTTGATCTTTTCTTTAAAAGAGAAACAATATCTGAGGATGGAACAGAGACATTAAGTCTGGAACTTGAATCTGGAATAGGGACTGAAGAGTTGGTTATTGTTCTTGCTAAAAAGTCAGCCCTTTCATTTCCTAATATGCCGGAGTGTGATGGAACCCACATAAACATAACCTCAAAACCATCTGTGAACAAATCTAACCAAAGCTGTTTGATTGATGAAATTATATAATTAGTGTTAGCATGGACTTTGTTATTTTTAAGATTTTGAAGTACACTCATGCTATCACTAACTATCACCCATTTAAGACAACCACCATTTTTATATTTTATATGTTTGAAAGTTGCAAGAATAGCCACAGCCTCAGCTGTGAATATACTTGTATTTGAGTTAATTTTAAAACCACAACCAGAATTCAATTTTTCATCATAAAATGCAAATGAAACAGCTGACTCAGTTTTTGAGCCATCAGTATAAATTAAATTGAAGCCAATAAATTCAGAAAATCTATTGTAAACAACTTCTTTATAATTCAAATTGCGATCAATAATTATGTTAATAGCAGGATATTTACTATGAAAATCACCTTGATAACATGGTAACAACTCTGATTGATATATTTGCAAATCTTTTAGAAAATTATTGAACTGGGTAAAACCCTGAAGAATGTAAGGATATTTGCGACAAGATATGGTAGGAAAGCTTTTCAAGTTTGAGAACAAGTGATTGTTACTTTTACTATATAATTTTAAAACAAACCTTTCTTTTAAATAGTTAAACCTTATACTCATGGGAGGTAGTCTACATTCAACTTGTAATGTATTAATTGGAGTACTTTTAAACGCTCCAGTAACAAGTCTCATGCCCTTATTCTGAATTTTATCTAAAATATCAACCAACTTACTATCAACTGCAAAACAGAGAAACCCATACTCAAAGTGGCTACGAATAAGTGATTTATATAATAGTAGTAATATTTTAGGATCAGCACCCCAAGATGTTCTACATAATGTTTTTAAAATATTGAAGGCTTTGTTAGCTCTTATACTTAATAAATCAACATATTTATTCCATTTTAAGTCATGACAAAATATTACACCTAAGAATTTAGCCTCATTTGAAACGGGAATAGGAGCTTTGTTATAATAAACACCTGGAGAAGAGTTATTTTTTCCAAACACAACCACTTTTGATTTAGTTGCATTAATATCTAGATTTAAATATGAAAAGTATTTATACAGTCCCTCTAAAGACTTATTTATGCTATTGCTAATTTCCGATTCATTTTTTCCAGAAGAATAAACAACCAGATCATCTGCGAATTGAAGATTTTTGACATCAGGACCAAGAATTAAATTTAACCGACGAATATACAAAATGAATATCAATGGAGAAAGTATGCCACCCTGACAAACCCCAACAGAGGCATTCCTTGGACCATATAGTTTAGAATTATATTTCACAAAAACTTCTCTTTCAGTTAAAAATTTATGTATCCAATTAACCAGTTTGGCCGGAATAGTAATTGACAATAATTCAGAACAAAGAATATCAATATTTACACTATTAAAAGCACCAGCAACATCAAAAAATACAGACAACAAAGACTTTCCACTATTTAAACTATTTACAATATCGAGATGAAATTGGCAAATACTTTCACGAGCAGACATACCCCTTCTGAATCCATACTGGTTAGCAGGTAAGATATTATTTTGCTCTATATAGAATTCTAGTCTTTGTTTTAAAAGTTGTTCAAAGATTTTTCCAACACAAGAAGTAAGTGCAATAGGACGATAGGAATCAGGGTTTGAACTGGGTTTATCTGGTTTTAAAATAGGCACCAAACAGTCAGACTTCCATGTTTGTGGTATTTCATTATTCAACCATAAATAATTGAAGAGATCTAAGAGAATTTGAAAGCTATTTATACTGAGTTTTTTAAGCATCATATAGGGAATGCCATCTAAGCCAAAAGCGCTATCCTTTCTAGAGAAAACTGCAGACTCTAACTCTTGTAATGAGAAAGGCTTAATCATGAAGCTATCTGAAGGGTCTGTAGAATTTGATGTCGAAAATTCAAATTGATTATTTACATAGTCTGGAGTATATTTTTGCAAAAATTGAGGAATCCAACTATCATCCTTAATACTGTGGGAATATGTTTTATTAAACTTACGCATAAATTTCCAGATATAAGACAGCGGAGTGCAACGATGAAAGGAACTACACAATTCAACCCAGCTATTAGACCTCTCAGATTTCAAAGTAAGTTTTTTAAGAGCTTGAAGTCTTTTGAATTCAATGTAAGATTCATTTGAAGGATTATTTTTAAAATTAATATATGCTAATTTAGAATTTAAAACTGCTTCTGAACATTTTTTATTCCACCATGACAAAGGATTTTTTTTAAATGGTTTCCTAATACTATTGGGGTTAAGCGAAGAAGAAGGCGGAGTTTTTGAGGGAAGAGACCTTTCAACGGCTGAATGTAATCTTTTGCAAAACTCTTCATATGCTTCCAAGGGTGTATAGTTTTGTTCCTGAAAACTTGATAATAAAGACTCTGCAATTTGAGTATACATTTTCCAATCTACTGATTTGAAATTAGAGTAGATGGGCAAATGTCTACTATCGATACCACAAGTTTGAGTATTATTATTTACATTATTATTTACATTGTTATCAATAAGTACTTTGATAATTACAGGGAGGTGATAGCTGCCAAGTGGATCATTATGTACAGACCAATCGCAACAAAGAGAGAGTGATGGAGAAACAAGAGTTAAATCTAGGGCGTTAGGACGCCACGACAAAGAACCAACCGTAGTCGCCTCGCCATTATTCAAAAGGACCAAGTCATTATCATCTGCAATTTCTAAGATATCCCTACCTCTGGAATTCGTGGAGTTACATCCCCAAGATGTATGGTGAGCGTTAAAATCACCAGCGAAGATCATTGGCTTAGGTACTGACTTCACTAAGGCGTCAAGTTTATGCTTGTCAAACGAAGGAGTACAATTTGTCGGACAATAAAAACTTACAATCGATATTTCTTTGCTATTTACATTAATTTTTACACATATATTTTGTAAACAACTGTCAAAAAATATATCAATCTTTTGATAGTTTATACTGTTATGAATTAAAATAGCAACGCCATTATGTTTACTTCCAATGTCGTTGCGTTCTATTTTGTATCCTTTAATATTAAACACTTTATTAGGTTGTAACCAAGTTTCAGATAAAATTGCTATGTGAATGTTGTTGTCATAAAGAAATTGAGTAAGCAAAAATTTATTACTGATAATGCTTTGGGCGTTCCATTGCATTATATTGATATAATCCATTATTTGATAGTACTATTATTATTTCTAAATGAATTTAACAGGGTTTCTTTAATTGATGTGTGATTTATTGGATTATCTTTTTGGTTTAAAATAATTTTAGTTATAGCACTTGTAATAATATTCATAAATGTATCAGATTTTGTCAGATTTTGAATTTGGGTTTCCAATGTTTTTGCATGTAGATGTGGAAAGGATGATTCATTAAATAATGCTGAAAAAGTTGTAGCTTTTGATTTTATTTTACTTTCTTCAATTTTTTCTTTTTTTTTAAGACATGTATTTGAAATGGCAACGTGATTGCCACCACAATTCGCGCATTTGGCATTTTTAGGGTCTTCTTTACAATTTTTATAATTATGGTTCTCAGTACAGATAGAGCAAACCTCGGCATTCCTGCAATATTTCGCGATATGACCAAAGCGTAAGCAGTGTAGACACTGCTTTACGGGGGGTATATATACATTTACTTCGTGCCTCCAATTGTCCAAGTATACATATTCAGGTAATTCTGTAGAAGCAAAAGTGACGGCGACAGTCTGCGTCGGCTGAAACGAAATCGTCCCATTATCATTTCGTACTCGTCGCATGAAGCGCCGGACCTGGATAATATTGCGTGTACTGCCGATTAACGAAAAAATTCGCTGGTTGGACAGGCCTATTGGGACTGAAGTCACAACTCCAGTCACCTCTGTATCAGCTGCAGGAATGGTTGCTTTTAAAGACAGTTCATCTAAAAGTTTTATGTTATTTAAAAATACATTGGCGTTATTGGGAACATCGAAAGTAATTGCAACTCTGAATTTATTAACTGGCCGCAGGTGTAATACACCTGTGACACAATGTTTCCTGATGCCATTGGAAATGGCCAGTCTATCCTTGTCGGTAAACGATTGTTTTTCATCTGAATGCGAGAGAAATACTACATATTCATTTTTTTTACAATTTTCCGGGTACTTTCTAGAGTACCCAGGGACTTTATAAATTTGGTACTTCCTGCTAGCATCATCCTCTGAATCCGAGGTTTCAGAGGAGGCACCCGTGGAGTTTCCCGCCGTTCGATGAGGAGGATCCTTTTTCCTCTTCTTTACTCTCCCCATAGTTTACACTAATTACATATGAATTTACACTCCAATATATACAAATTACACTATTTACAGAAAAAATATACAAAATAAACAATATTTAAAGTTATTTGAAAAAATTTTCAAGAGAAGGCGCCCTTCTTGTTCAAGGTTCCCGCGCGACCCGTTTTTTCGTCGAACACCACAGACTTTTTTTTTTTTTTTTTTTTTTTCTGGCTCGTACGATCAGTACATTTGCCAATGTCGAGTAAAAATTAGGGAAACGGAATTAGGAAGAAATGGAATTAGGATAACGGAATTTAGGTGGGATCAGGAAAACTTTTTAGTAGGTATTTACATAAATAGGGTTATATACATAGTGCGTTTATAGTTTAATATTGTTAAGGATAAGGAAGGATATTATACATTTATATACATTGCGATCATTAGAAGATAATAGAGTTACAATACTGGTCGGGAATGAAACACGAAGCGTTAGTAGGTCCTTCCAAAAATCATCTCTGTTGTATTTTGGACAAGCTAATATTATATGATTCGGGTTTCCCTCATCCAACCCGCACTCACACCCAGGGTCGTTAACGATATGGAGCTTGGCAAGATGCGATGGTGTACAGGCATGGCCTAATCTTAAGCGAATGATGATAGATGTTTCCATTTTGCCAAACTTCATTATTGAAAACCAAGGTTTCATGGGGATATTTTTTTGTATTTGAGAATAAAATCTGCCCCTTGTTTGCTGACTGTATTCCCATGCATTTTTCCAATTGTCCTGTAAATATGTTTTGGGAAGTGTTAACAGATCTTGACAGTAATTCTGATAAGGATAAACATCTCCACAAGACACCGCATCGTGAGCAAGTTTATCTGCGATAACATTACCATCAATGTTTGAATGTCCCGGAATCCACGTGAATTCTATGTGTAAGCCTTTATCCAGACATTATTTTGTGATTTTTCTGATATCGAAAATTAAAGGAGAGTATAGTTTTAAGGTAAATGGATTTTTTTGTAAAGCCTGTAGGCAACTTTTCGAATCTGAAAATATCACAGTCTTGTTTAATTTCATAATTTTTATGAATTCGACAGCTTTTAAAATTCCTAGACATTCGCCATAATAGACCGATGACTCGGGTGGCAGCTTTACTTTTTGTACAATATTGGATTGAGAATGGTACACTCCTATGCCAACACACTCAGAAGTGGAATGCTTAGAAGCATCAGTGAATATATAATGGAAATCCTTGAACTTGGATTCAATAAGATGGTTAAATTCAGTTTTAGGGCTTCCATTTTTGACAAAATTAAGATGGATGACTAAAGGATAGATTAATGAATCATAACTAATACTAAATAAAGGAAGAAAATTAGATCGGTAAGTAGGAGAGTTTAAAGATAAATATTTTTGATAGAGGAAAGGAGGGTAATTTGGAATACTGTTGTTAATTTGGGATAGCAGGGTATCACCAAAACTAATGGCGCCATCTCGTTTTATGGACCGTAAACTTATCACAAGTAGTGCCATCTATCGATGTGTTTTCATGGATAGTCTGTCATTTTTCTAAGATGGCGATTAGAGATTGAAAAGGTGAACAGCGTGTGAGAAAAATTATGAGGTACGTGTTTAACCCATTCCCATCGCTAAATTTCCTTATGATTATGTTGTTTGGCTTTATGTGTACTGTAAAATAGGTTATTAATTTTGCATATTAGCATTGATTTCAACAGTTTGTACATTTATAAATAAATAAATTGAGGTTATGTCCCACTACGTCTTGTTGCTAATTTGGAATACCCAATGTGATGTTAATTTGGAATATTCCAAGATTTAATTGAAGGTACTTAAAGGCTGATTAAATTTTATAATATAAATCATATTTCTTTTTATTTACTTAGAGAATAATTATCCTTTCACATTTAAATCATTTACCTACCATCACGGTATTTAATTTTGACTGAAGGTAATTTGGAATACCAAAATGGTATGCCAAATTACCTTCAGTTGGTTTAGGAATCGATTTTACAGAGTTGCTCTCTGGGATTAATATTATAATCACAAACCTTCCACTTTCTTCTCAAACACTTACTTAGTAATAGCTTACATAACTAAGTTAAGCATGGTGAATATAATTTGGAATACTCCTATTCCAAAATACCTGCACCCTATCTCCAAATCTGAATTGAGCCATTTTGCATTCAAACTAAAATTTTAACCTGTAGAGATGTGTATTTGTTTTTGATAGCTTGCACATCGATAGTAAGATAATATAGCTTCAATTTAATCAAGGTTTCATTTTATTAATACCTCACGGAAAAAAGTTGCAGGTCTGAAACAAAACGGTATTCCAAATTACCCTCCTTTCCTCTAGCTAACTAAAAGACATGGAGGAGATTTATGTGTCCAATAACTAGACTCTTGGTACAACTCATATAAACACTGGAGTTTGTCAAATAAAGGATGGTTGTTAAACTGTAGAGTACGGAAAAAGAACTTGTCACATAGAAATTGCCGTCTCAAGTGCAGTGGTGGGTCGCAGCATTCAACCTGCAATGCATTGGTAGGACTAGACTTCATGGCACCGGTTATTATTCGTAAGGCTTTGAATTGAATCAAATCTAATTTCTTGTAAGCTGTAATGTTTCCTGGTTCCAGTAAGTATGTACCATAATCTAACACGCTTCGAATGAGAGCATTATAAATAAGTTTTAATGAGTAAGGATGAGCTCCCCACCATACGCCCGCTAAACATCTTATCATGTTTATCAATCGTTCACATTTGCCAATGACATAGTCGCAATGTTGAGCACCCGTTAATTTAGTGTCCAAAACTACACCCAAGAATTTAACATAAGCCTTAACCGGTATGGTTGCATTATCGTAACTCAAAGTGATATCTGGTGGTTTATTCATACGTGAAAAAAGGACAACTGTACTCTTTGAGGCTGACAATGGGGAGGCGAAGGCAAAGTGAATTACAGATGGCGCTTCATTCTTTGGAACAATTGTCAGTTTGAGCTTATATTGTCTTGACTGTGTATTACGTGATTTTACTTTCTTAGATTGTATTTTTTTCGGTTTTGCGGACAAACAATGTATTATATGCTAACTTTAGCTCATATAAAAGAAGAATTACGGAAAAGAAAAGCCAAAACAACAGGCAAGAAAGTTTATAGCAACTTACAAAAAATTGCTAACAAGCATTACATTTCTTTAAATTTCGTGTAAGATTTACAAGTAATCTTTTTATTTCAGATTATAGAGCATATGATTTAAATTTTAACAAAGCAACTGAGTGTGAATTTCCGTGTTTATAGTTGCCTTCTGTGCAATAGTAATTTCAGGTTTCTGTACTGGAATTTCTGTACCATCCAAAATTACACGAACCGTTTTATCATATTTATTTTATTATTCTAAGTTTCTTGAATGACTCTGGCATATAAAATTCTATTAATTCTCTGTTTGGCCCCAATATTGGGCTTATTCCATATTTGATATACCTATAAAATTCATCCAAGTTATAAATATGCTAGAAACTGCTGAGGTTGAAATATTAAAGAACAAAGCTGTTATAATTCAAATGTTGTTTTATTTTGGCGAAGCTTCATCAAATTCATGAAACATTCCTTTTGATTTATAATGTTTCTCAGGCTCAGCAAAGGAGAAAATCGAGGGAAAAGCATCTTTTTTTTGATATTTTTTTGCCCAATATTTTTTTTGTTACTGGGAAATCGATGAACTCCAATAATTTACAAGTTACATGCATAACAATGCGGAATTTTCTCAGTATAAAATTAAAAAGTGCAATACTCCAAGAGATTCCCATATGTTTTGACACTTTCTTTGAGGCGGCCCGGTACCAAGACCAGACGCCACCTATCGGGATAAAATTGCGCTTTTCCTCCCCATTGAAGGCCATTCATATCCATCCACTCTTTTAGATTCGCTAATGCAACTGACAAAGCGGACAGTGAAATATTGATGGAAGAATTAGCGCTATATAATAACAGGTCATCAGCATACTGTAGTATTTGTATGTTCTCATTTACACAGATATGGGATTGTAGATCGTAGGTGTAAATATTATACAAAAGAGGACTGAGAACAGATCCCTGAGGCAGACCTTTGGAAACAGTTCTAGAAAAATTAAGACCATTTATATTTAAGTTTATTGTTCTTTCTGACAACATATTAAGAATAAAACGTATAAAAATTGGAGGAATTTGCAAAGACTCTAGTTTAATTTTAAGGACATTCAGAAGGACGTTATCATAGGCAGAACATAAATCTACAAATACGGCTAAGAGTGAGTTATTGTTGGAAAAAGCAATGCGGATATCTGAGGTCAGAATGGCCAAATTATCTATAGTGCTCTTACCCTTTCTAAAACCAAATTGAGTATTTGCTAAAAGCCCTTTACTTTCTAAGAACCATTCTAATCGATTCTTTATCAGGTGCTCGGCTAACTTTATTAGTACAGATGATAATGCAATAGGCCGATATCCTGCAATATCGGTTGGTTGTTTGTTTTGTTTTAAGAAGGGCAACACTGTTTGTTGTTTCCAAGATGGAGGAATATTCCCTGTCATCAACACTTTATTTATTAAATCCAAGTAATAGTATAATGTATCATCGCAAACGTTTTCAAGAAATGCATACGGTATGCCATCATTCCCAGGAGCTGAGTTTTTACAATTGTGGAGGATTCCTTTTAATTCGTGCAAAGTAAACGGAGCGCTGAGACCTGTTAGGTTATGAGGTGATAAGAGGGGACAAGTGGGAATGTTGTTATCAGCAACCCAAGGAGGAGCTAATTTATCCATAAAAGAATCGGCTAATTCTATTGGAATTGATGCGGAAGGCTTATTATAAGTGGCAGATTTATATCTGTTGATGTATTGCCAAACTAGGCTTGGTGGAGTATTTGGGGAAATTGATGAACAGAATGAACGCCAGCCTTCAAATTTCTTTTGTTTGATAAGTTTTTTAGTGTCTGCTATGGCTTTAATCACTAAATTGTAATTACTATCCGACATGTCCTCTCTATACCTCTCTTCAGCTTCTTTTCTGTTTTTTATTGCATTGGTGCACTCGCTATCCCACCATGGAGGCGAGGGAATTTTATTGGAGCCACTTTACACTTTACCGCCCCGAACCTGACTCTCCGACCAAAATTTCATTAGCAGCCTCAATAAGAACATTGCCTAATGCCTTTGCACTCTCTTTCTCAGAACCATTAGTCACATCTGGGAGTAGAGATAGTTTGGACTGTACATTATATTTAAATTTTTCCCAATCTTTATTATCTTTATCAGGAAGCTTGTGTTTTAGATGAGAGGTACGTTTTATATTTACAGGTTTATCAAATGGGAAGGTTATGATGATGGGGTAATGATCACTGCCATAAACGGATGGAAGTGTATCCCATAGTAAAGAGCTTGCAAGAGATGGAGAACATAAAGAAAGATCAACTGCACTATCAATCTCATTTGGTTTTGTTAAATGAGTAACCTTTCCCGTATTCAAAATACATATATTAAGAGAATCAATAATATCTATCATTTCTTCTCCATAATTATTTGTTTTAGAGCTGCCCCAACTCTGATGATGACAGTTAAAATCACCTAGTACCAAAAAGGGCTTAGGTAAGTTAGAAATAATTTGTTTAACTTCATTGAGTATAGGTAGAGATGGATGAGAAATGTATATAGAAACAAAACACATTATAAGTTTGTATGGCAAATATAGAAATTTCTTTATGATGAGACGGTATAGGTATTATAGAATAAGATATTGAGTCTTTAATAAGTATAGCCACTCCGCCATGGCCATCATCTCTGTCCTGACGAAGAGTAGTGTATCCAGCAGCCTTAAATCTTTGATGTGGTTTAAGCCATGTTTCTGATAAGACGAACATAAAAGGGTCAAACTTATTCAAAAGATAAATTATTTCACTTCTTTTACCAAGTATGCTTTGACAGTTCCATTGCAATACTTTAGCCCGACTGTCCATTTTGGAGGATTTGAATAAAATTACTAATGGTAGAGGCAACGCACATACAGGTATTTGCACGATCTACGCGGCCAAAAGTCCCGATAACAAAGTAACATTAACATTTATGAAATCGATATCCACTAACAGAGTATGAAAGCGTGAACAATACCCAATACTTATCTACATGCAACCCCGCACCCCGCACCCGTAGTGACAGTTGGAATTTGACCGTTTCACGAAGTGTACGTATCTGTTCTCGGCGCTTTTCTAAACCTTTAACTTTCAAAGTGAATTTTTATATTTTCAAGTTCGTATTACGAATTGAAAGTGATGGATTCTGATAGACAAGGTAAGAGACTTACGAACTACATAAATAAAGTTTTGATCAATTATCAAACTACCCTCTTTTTTTTTAAATAACAAAACTCATCCTCGTTCCATGATTTCTTTCAATATTTTTTCTTTGCTTATGTTTTTGTTAATTTATCGGGGTAGATCGGGGTATGATTTTTATTATAGGTTATTATTTAACCCTTTTTCTTAAAACTACTATCAAAAACATCTCCGGAAACGCCCGGATAAATACAGTTTTGAGGGATTAAAGATACTTTGCGAAATTTAGATGAAACTTATCTAACTTCTTATCTAACTTATCTTAACTTATAGGTAATGATTTAATTACATATTTTTTATTTTTTTTATTTAATAATAAAAAAGATATTTTATATGATTCCACAGGAGAAGGCAAGATGTTTACTGCCATTGCCTTGATAAGTTGATAGTTTACTGCCAATGCGAACGTCGGCACGCCGCCCTAGTGCTTGAATGGCCAATCGACCATTGTGCAAATTTTACAGGAGACGTTTTTTTAGTTAGTTATTATTTGAAATTTATTAAAATCTTTCTTGACTTAGAGACATGTAGTATTTCTTTAGATGAATATTGAAATAGCAATTGAAAATAATAATTATAGTACTGATTAAATTTCACTTATTAATGGAGGTTGGACAAAATGTCTTAAACAAAATTTTGTATATGGAGATTGAGCACAATGACATGGAGATAGTGCTCTAAATTGATATGTAAGTTTAGTGCTTGTTTGTCCAAACTACTATCATATACGCTATACAGCATGTTCAATTTTCTGTAAATACGATACGAATACAAGATTTTATTCCGGAAAGTGTTATTATGGAGTATAGATTTAAACAAATAAAAAACAAAAATCAAAGGTTTTATTATTATTATGGTATCAAATGAAAGGCCTTGATGAGCACATCCCAAAATAATATAATTTAATTTGTTACTAAAATTTAAGTTTTTTTTTTCATTTTTTTTTATATGGGTATCAAATAAAAGGTCTTCATGAGCTCATTCCAAAATTAAATAATTTGTTACTAAAATCTAAGAAAAATATTTTTTTTTCAATATTTGAATATGGGTATCAAATGAAAGGCCTTGAGTACATTCCAAAATTATATAATTTGTCACTAAAATTTAATTAAACATTTTTTTTCAGTTTTTTTAATATGTGTATCAAATGAAAGGCCTTGATGAGCACATTCCAAAATTCTATAACTTTTCACTAAAATCAAAGAATTATTTTTTTCAATTTTTGAATATGGGTATCAAATGAAAGGCCTTGATGAGCACATTCCAAAATTCTATAATTTGTCACTAAAATCTAAAAAATAAAATTTAATTTTACATTCATTTTCTTCAATATTGTTGATTAATTTTAAAATGGGTTTTATGTACGAGTTATACACTCTGCTTTTCACTTCGATTGTGAGGAAATTAAACAGCAATAAAGCAAAAATTCAAAAAAAGTTTTATTCTCAAATTTTAGTACCAAATAATATAATTTTGGAATGTGCTCATCAAGGCCTTTCATTTGATACCCATATTCAAAAAATGTAAAAACATTTTTTTTTCTTAAATTTACTGACAAAATAAGGAAATTTGGAAGGTGCGCATTAAGGCCTTTCATTTGATTCTCATATTCAAAAATATTTTTTTTATTTTTTTATTTTAGTGAAAAATTATAGAATTTTGGAATGTGCTCATCAAGGCCTTTCATTTGATACCCATATTCAAAAATTAAAAAAAAAACATTTTATTTCTTAGCTTTTAGTGACAAATTATAACATTTTGGAATGTGCTCATCAAGGCCTATCATTTGAGACCCATATTCAAAAATAAAAATAAAAAACTTTTTTTTTTATTTTAGTGAAAAATTATAGAATTTTGGAATGTGCTCATCAAGGCCTTTCATTTGAGACCCATATTCAAAAATTGTAAAAAAAAAATCTTTGATTTTAGTGAAAAATTATAGAACTTTGGAATGTGCTCATCAAGGCCTTTCATTTGATACCCATATTCAAAATTTGAAGAAAAAAAGGTAAAAAGTAGCACGCAAAGCACCATAATGACTTAAGTGAGAAAAAGTAACAATCATCCTGTATATCACAGATAAAGTAACTTCAAACACTAAAACAAAAGAATATCAATAAAATGCTAACATACCTTTCAAATTCCAATTCGCTCAATTAATAACCCTTATTCTTCGTTGTTCCTGACATTTTAAAGCACTTTAATTTATTAAAAAACAACTAAATTGTTAATTTTATCGTAGAAATACTGCTAACTATAAAACGAAACAAAATGGCGTTGCGTGGCTTCGGAATACTTGACCGTGATTGGTCAGTTGATGGAGATTGGGCAAACAAGAACGGAGACTGATATTTGAATACGGTCATTTGAGCAAAATTTGGAGTTTGACTAAACAAGCACTAAAAACAGTTTTTATATGGGAGATTGGATATTTTATTTTTGCTATTAGTGTAAGTTTTATTCAAAAAAACTTAAAAATAATAATATTGTATAGCGTGTAATCAGGGTTGCTATAGTTTGAAATAAAAAAGTCAATTTTTGTAAAATTGGTCAGTTGGCCATTCAAGCACTAGGGCAGCGGGCAAGCAAGAAATGAATGCGAATTACCAACTATACGGTATTAATAGAGACAAAAGACAAGACAAGTCAGGCGCGGTCCGAAGCGGGGGTCACGGGGGACATGACCCCCCCCCCCAAAATCGTAAACGTCAAATAGAAATCTTCTATTTAGTAGGGCAATGCAAGCGGTGTGATTGCACTGGGCGCCCTCGTGTGTGGGGCGCCGAAAACGCCCGACCACCGACCGGTCGACTATCAATCGTATTGTTGCCTGGTGATAGCGACTAAGCGACGAATGAAACTGGCAAAAAATCACACTGCGCGGCTATTTTTTAATATAAACAAGCAGGATTAGTAGATGAAACTGACTAAAAATCGCGCTGCGCGGTAGTTTTTTTCTGTAATAAGCAAAATTAGAAATTTAACAGACGAAACTGACCTAAAACTGCGCTGCGCGGCCATTTTTAAGGTTCCGCACCAAAATGGTATTTACTATAAACAAGCAATGTTACAAGATTAGTAGTTGAAACTGACTAAAAATCGCGCTGCGCGGCCGTTGTTCTTTACTATACACAAGCAAGATTAATAGATAAAACTGACTAAAAATCGCGCTGCGTGGCGTTTTTTTTTTTTACTGTAATAAGCAAAATTAGAAGATTAGCAGATGAAACTGACCAAAAACTGCGCTGCGCGGCCATTTTTTACTAAAAACAAGCAAGGTTACAAGATTAGTGGTTGAAACTGACTAAAAATCGCGCTGCGCGGCCGTTTTTCTTTACTGTAAACAAGCAAGATTAGTAGATGAAACTGACTAAAAAACGCGCTGCGCGGCGGTTTTTTACTGAAATAAGCAAAATTAGAAGATTAGCAGATGAAACTGACTAAAAACTGCGCTACGCGGCCATTTTTTTTCCACTAACAAGCAAGGTTACAAGATAAGTAGTTGAAACTGACAAAAAATCACGCTGCGCGGCCGTTTCTTTTACTCTAAACAAGCAAGATTACAAGATTAGTATGTGAAACTGATTAAAAAAACGCGCTGCGCGGCCGTTTTTTAACTAACAGGCAAAATTGAAAATCTTGGAATCGCATATAGGAGGCGCCCGTAGAAATATTACCCAACGCGCTGGTAGTGCTAAAACCGGCACTGCTTCTATAAATTTACAAAATTTATTAGTGACCCCCCCCAAAATTTCAGGCTGCGACCGCGCCTGAGACAAGTGTGACGCTACAGAATAAAAGTATCTAGGTGATGCGTTTCTTAAGAGCCCGTAGCGATTTTGCCGCTGACTGCAGCTCTCTCGCTCGCACATTTGATGTTTTCTCAAGATCTCTTAAATCTGAGTGCGCAATTGAAAAATGTGTCTCGGCCACTTTTCGCAATATAAGATTACATACATTTTAAAATATATTTCAGTTTTTTGTTGCTAAAGTACAAAAAGTTATCGTTTCTAACAGTTATTTTAATTGGCAAATACGATAACTTTTTGTACTTCAGCAACTCGAAACTGAAATATATGTTGAAATGTCCGTAATCTTAAATAGCGAAAAGTGGCCGAGACACATTTTTCATTTACGCACTCAGATTTAAGAAATCTTGAGAAAACAAGAAATGTGCGAGCGAAAGAGCGGCAGTCAGCGGCAAAATCGGTACGGAGCCTTAATTAATTTTAGTGTCACGTGCCATGATATTGTACCTATATTGTGTCAAATCGGAAAATATTGTACAAAAGCGTACAATAACGAGAAAGCTATGTTTTATTGTACAATCTAGTTTCGTATCACGAATTATTGTACGAATCCAATAATTATTGTACGTTTCCCAACACTGACACAAACAAACAAAAAGTAAAACAAATATGATCGTCATCTCGTATGTGCCTTACTCCTTCTGGCTTGTGAGCTATAAAAACCTTCAGTGACGGATAAACAATTTCTTATTTTGGTATTCAGAACAAACGTGACGCAAGCATTTATGAATGATTGACGTTTGAACATGGCACGGACGAGATGACGCTGAAGATTATGTATGCTGGAAATAACAAAAACTAGCAAACGAAAGTCCAGTTTTACTCCATAGATGCTCAGTGACGCAAAAATAAATAAGATTTAACACTCGAACATCTTATAAAACAGAACAGATCTCATAAAATCGTTGTTTAAACATGGTACATACGGAACCGTCTGTGCCAGTTTTCAAATGTCAAAATATCGACAACTAAACCGTTTGAAGACAAATAAAGCATTCTAGCAGCGTCACGTTTGATAAGTGACAGCATATAATACTTGAAATTCATTCGCGTAACGACACATCAATAGAAAAAGCGAAAACAATATTTCGACCCGTCACACTGTCTGGCCCATACTTAAAACTGTCACGTTACGTGAATTTTGCATCACGCATGTTGTAAAGCAATTAATATTAAAAAGAATGTCCGTCACTGAGGATCTAGCTGCATCTAGAACCAATCACTACAGTAGTTACAATAAAATCCATGATAAAATTTGTATGAGATTTTTAAGATAGGGTGACAACAATGTACGTACGTTGATGGACAGAAATGCTATAATCGTCCGCTAGCACTATTATCTAATCTGTGCTGTTAGTTAGTTTTACCACGGACTTTGAATTCTAGCGACTTTAATTACCTACCTAGATATTATCTTATACCTTTAAACGAGCAATTCTTGTATATTTATTTATTTCTGCGATTTCGGAAACGGCTCTAACGATTTTGCTGAAATTTAGTAAATGGGGGTTTTCGGGGGTAAACAATCGAACTAGATTAATCTTATGTTTGGGAAAACGCGTGTTTTTGAGTTTTCATGCGTTTTTCTTTCGACGCAGAATATGGTCGCTAATTTCGCCCGGCCAGCCACTGTCCATCTAGTCCAGCGGTTTAATAAGACGCGGACGGCAATCAACGAGTGTTATGGATTCGAATCCCGCTCGGTGACTTACTTTAGTTTTTCCATATTATTATGTTCAAGTTTATATATTTATTATCTTATACCTTTAAACGTGCAATTCTTGTATATATATATATATATTTCGGTGATCTCGGAAACGGCTCTAACGATTTCGCTGAAATTTGGTAGATATGGGTTTTCGGGGGTAAACAATCGATCTAGATTAGTCTTATGTTTGGAAAAACGCGCGTTTTTGCGTTTTCATGCGATTTTCTTTCGACGCAGAATATGGTCGCTAATTTCGTCCGCGGCCGGCCAATGTCTATGTTCAGCGGGTTAGGACGCGGACCACAAGAAACGAGTGTTCCGAGTTCGAATCCCGCTCGGTGACTTACTTTTTTTATATGTTCAAGTTTATATATATACATATATATATTTAATTGTTTTTAGACAAGTTTAAAAAAAATAGTTAATGTTGCTTTTGAGTTTTTATTTTATTGAGACTTGTGAAGTAATAGTGCAAAACAAAAAAACTACCGATACAAATTTTAAACACAGTTTTTCGGTAAACTTTTTGTGACGCCATTTCTCGGCTAATGCCATAAAAACTAACTACTACGCCTCGCGGAATTATTATGTAATTAACTACATCTTATTACAAAGCTCACGAGCTAAAGACAATAGATGGCGTTACTCTGTGACAAGTGCTTTAAGGGTGAGAATACGAATATCGAAAAAAACATCACATAGGTACATTGCTCTGAAATCAAAGTAGCTAAAGCACTTTTGTTATTATCACCTAACCATTTACAATAAATAGTAATAACCGAGCTTTAGCTCGGTTGTACCCACCCAGGTACTATATATTATTGTGCAATATAATTGATCGTTTAGGGCATTTCAATTATAATGTGCAATTAAATATTACGCAATATGATTGTGTCGTCTAGGGCAATCTCTGTCAATCTTTGTCATTTTTGTTATTAAATTGACCTCTTTTGTCAATTTAAGTCAGCATCCCTACAGTGACAGCCCTTACACTTTTAGTCGTTGCTCCAACTGTCTAGATGAACGGCGGCTTTTTCGCCAAAACAACAGGCGATGGCTGAATGTATAAACTAAATACTTTTTAGGTTGTGGTACTAGTCAGTTTTTAACAAATTAATAATTATTGAACATAATATTGTGATTAAACTGTGATATCCAAAGATATTAGAATTTTTCGTCGTCACAGTGCCAGCTGAAAACGGAGCTAATTAGCAAACCTGAGCGCAGTCTTGCGAAAGCTATAACATTTTGAGTTGCTCCTGAGAAACTTGACGAAAAACAGAACGGAACAATGCTACGTACGACAGTGCTCAAGCATTCGCTCCCATTTACCAAGAGAAGAATAATTTATAAATAAAATTTAAATAAATTATTAAAAAAATATTTTAAGTAAATAAAATAAATTATAAATAAAATTCAACAAATAAACTGTATGCTTAGAATTATTGTATGTATTTTAGGGTAATTAGATGTAAACCTCTACACTACAGGTCGCATTTCTCAGTCGATACTCATGAAATTAAGGCTTATAGACTAGTAGTTCATCTTAAAATTTTCAAGTTCAACGGCATTTTGCGAGCCATTTTGACAAAATGACTTTTCCGAAGTAAAAAGCCTGCTGAATTCGGAGTCCTGGCATAGGTTGTGGGTGTCGCTGAACTCAATTTTGACAACCGACAGTCCGTCCGGGTACCGGAAGTATGAGATGTGGTCGGAGGAGAGAAAATTCCACCACGCGACACTATTTTTTTAACACAGTTACTAAACAAAAATGATTAACAAGATTATTATTCTATATAGTGATACAACTGGGCTATTTACTTGTATTTTTTTTCTGAGACAAATTTTCATAGTTTTAACTCTGTAGAGGATTTAAAAAAAAATTGAGAATTTCCGCCGTCTGACACAAAAGATTTTTTTAACACAGTTACCAGACAAAAAAAATAGCATGTTTATTATTCTACTAGCTGATGCCCGCGACTTCGTACGCGTGGACTTTATGACTTCGGCGAATGCATATAAATGAACTAATGTAGTTACATAAGAAAATACTTGTAGAAGTGTTATGGTTCTGCATCAGGTGTTCCAGATCTTCAGTCTGAACAACTTTTGCAAAGATGTCATTTTTATATTTTGTAAAGTTTAGCTGGACCATTATAGTTCTGCATCAGGTGTTCCGGATCTTCGATTTTTATACCTCAACAAAAAATGCTCATCAGGCTGAACAACTTTTGCAAAGATGTCATTATTATATTTTGTATAGTTTAGCTCAGTCTTTCCCAACGTGGGCGATAACGCCCCCTTGTGGGCGCTGCAGGCCTAAAGGGGGGCGGTAAGAGACCCAGAAAAAAAAGGGGGCATTATTGAACAGCATCAAATTCAACCTTCACATTAGTTTTTATATAAGAATTGATTATGTTTGTTTTATTTTCAATAAAAGATACTCTGTCCGAATACTATAAATTTGCGTTTCAATAATCAGTTATAAGTACTTAGCGGTTTTAAAGTATGTTTAAAAAGGGGGGCGTTAAAAAATAATTTATTCTTAAAGTGGGCAGTAGACAAAAAAAGGTTGGGAACCCCTGGTTTAGCTGGATCATTATGGTTCTGCATCGGGTGTTCTTGATCTGTGATTTTTATACCTCAACAAAAAATGCTCATCAGGCTGAACAACTTTTGCAAAAATGTCATTTTTATGTTTTGTATAGTTTAGCTGGATCATTATGGTTCTGCATCAGATGTTCCAGATCTTCGATTTTCATACCTCATAAAAAAGGCTCATCAGGCTTTACACCTTTTGCAAAGATGTCATTTTTATATTTTGTATAGTTTAGTTAGCTGAACCATTATGGTTCTGCATCAGGTGTTCCAGATCTTCGATTTTTGTACCTCAACAAAAAATGCTCATCAGGCTGAACAATTTTTGCTAAGGTGTCATTTTTATATTTTGTATAGTTTAGCTGGATCATTATGGTTCTGCATCGGGTGTTCCAGATCTTCGATTTTTATACCTCAACAAAAAATGCGCATCAGGCTGAACAACTTTTGCAAAGATGTCATTTTTATATTTTGTATAATTTAGCTGGACCATTATGTTTCTTCATCAGGTTTTCCAGATCTTCGATTATTGTACCTCAACAAAAAATGCTCATCAGGCTGAACAACTTTTGCTAGGGTGTCATTTTTATATTTTGTATATAGTTTAGCTGGACCATTATGGTTCCGCATCAGGTGTTCCATTTTCAAAAATCTTTTTACCCTAAGTTATGCCCAGGCTTAACAGCTATATAACAAAAAAGTTTCATTCGAATCCGTTCAGTGTTTCCGGAGATTAGCGTGTTCAAACAGACAAACAAACAGACACACTTTTTTTTCAAATTCTTACTCTATTACTATGACTCCATCGCGCCAGATATATATTTTTTAAATATATGTAATGTACGACACACTTTTTCTACTGTTTTATTATATGTATAAGGATAAGGATATAGTTAAATAACTGGACTATTTACCAGTATTTTTTTCTTTGACAAATCCTCATGGTTTTAATTCTGTAAAGGATTTTCGAAATAAACAATTAAGAGAAAATTTCGCCGCGCGAATCAAAGTATTTTTTAACACAGTTACTTAACAAAAATGTTTAACAAATTTATTATTCTATATAGTGAAATAACTGGGTTATTTACCAGTGTTTTTTTTTCTGAGGCAAATAAATCCTCATAGTTTTAATCCTGTAGAGTAGAGGATTTTCTCTACATAAACATAGAGATATTTTTATTTTAATTATTCTTGAATCAAGTCGTTAGAAGAGCAAAACACGCTTGAAAAAAAAAGTTTAAATTCGGCTTGGCAACATTCAGAATCGAATTCAGTAGGATTTTTACATCGGAAAAGTCATGTTGCCCAAATGGCTCACAAAATGCCGTTGAAACTGTAAAGGAAGCCGATTTTTAGAATTTTCTACTAGTCTATTAGTTGGCGTGCTGGTTTACTCGACACGTTGAGCGCCACGCGGAGCACCATGTGGGCCAACCTAGGCCTGTTCGTTGGAGCCATCGGAAATTCGCATAAACCACCAATTTTCACAATGTCGGATTGTAGTTATTATCAATTAGAAACATTATAATTAGCGCTATAATCTAAAAACTCTGGTGTTTTTCTTCCTAAAACTGAAGAATTTTTAAGTTGGCACACGGGTATCCCCCATGGCCTCTGCGGAAGGAATTCCGCTTTTTCTTCCGCAGGGGCCACGGGGATCACAGTCTGGCCCACCCCGCATAACTACTCCGCATGCTCATTTTGTTAAATTTGTCCGAATAACCCGTGATTTGTTATTAGACTGTTTTAATAGTAGGGGAAGGTGGGGATCAGTGTTACAAAAAATATATAAACCCTCGTTGTAATCAAAATATTTATTGTATGGCACTTTTGGATTCTTTTGGGGGTACTATTAATACGAAGGGCATGTATAATAATCATGCAATTTTTTTGTAGAAAATCATTTTATTATGTCAAAATTAACATAATAATTCTTAAAAAATCATAAAATTTTCGAAAAAAGGAATGATTAAACTTGTTTTTTCAGGTTCGACGATCATATACATATAATGAAGTCCTGTTTTCTTAATTCTATGGCGTTTATAATATTTTTTTCATCGCTAAATCCAATCACAGTCTTCCTCTTTCTATTCAGCATTATTTCTTCGTATAAAAAAGCAATTTCCAACTTCCCCTACTCATTCTTAAAAATTTGAAATTATTTTACGTATTTTTGTTCTTTTTATTGTTTTATTGTACATAATATATCAAGAAGACAATCGCTTTATTTTAGTTTAAAATATTTCATTTAGTGAAACTTGAAAAAACCCTTACAAAGTATAGAAAATCGTAAATAAATTCTAAGTCTTTTGTGAAAAATAAGAACCAAGCTGACTGAATGTTCTACAGGGCCGCGCGGCCCATTTTCATTACTTTGTTGTATGGTACCGATGCTCCGTGGCTTGTAAATTGAGTTTAAATAGAAGCATTGCAATGGCCCATCGATGACCCCCGTGGCCTGAACGGATTGTTTGGGTTTGGCACACATGTGTCCCCAGTGGTTCAAATGAACAGTCACACATTTTTGTGGCGTTCAACGTGTTAAAGTTGCTATCTAATTGTTACCTAGTCCCAAACTAACAAAGCTTGTAATATGGGTGCTTTTACTACCTATACAATATGTTTAGTTAGCGATGTCGGAGTTTTAAAGGCAGATAATATGGTAAATTTTATCGACAAAATCCCCTGCACGATGGGGTCTATCCCCTCTCCAGTTGGTATGACCGGCATTATAAATTTGACTTTTTATTTTAGATGGCCCTGCCGAAAAATCTTAAATTCTCCGGATTTAAAAGTCCTACACTACATTCAATAAAAAAATACTATTTGAAACCTTAATAATATCAATATCACCTATTGAATCAATTATAAAAAAATGTGAAAACTTTCAGCTTTAATATGTCATAAAAAATTACATAAAGGATTCATTATTTTATTCAGACATCATCATTGTAGTACGTAACTCATAGGCATCAAACTCTATCTAAATGTCTCTTCTGTAAACCATTTAACGATATTCTATGATTAGTAGTGACATTCGGTTGGGGACAATTTTTGAAGTCGCATGGTACTGACATGACAAAACATATCTTTTTAATTCTAATATCATTGGTGATATCTATATGACAATCTTAATGTTAACAAAATATTTTTTTTAGTTTATTTGTACACTAGCTGATGCCCACGACTTCGTACGCGTGGATTTTATGACTCTGGCGTATTTATATATTCCGCCGCATCATGTGTTTCAGATCTTCAATTTGTATACCTCAACAGAAAATGCTCATCAGGCTGAACAGCTTTTGTCATGGCGTCATTTTTATATTCCTTATAGTTTAGTTGGACTATTATGGTTCTGCATCAGAGGGCCTATCCAAAGAAACATTGGCAAATCTTCGTTATCGCTTCGCTTTCGAAACATGTATGGGATTGACATAAGGTTTCGTTAACAATCGAATTTTAAAACGTCAAATCCATACATGTTTCGAAAGCGAAGCGATAACGAAAATTTGCAAATGATACTTTGGCTAGTGTTAAATTTTCCAAAATCAGTTATTCTCTAAACCAGCTATTCCCGAATTCTTTTTGCTACGGAACCCTTTTTGGTTCACTGTTTATAGGCGGAACCATAGCTCAAGTAAGAAGTAAACTGTTTCGAAAACTGTAGTTTTTTTTTACGTGAAATCACACCGAACTGAGGCTTTTTGGCTTGGTGTTCGCATCTTGTAATAGTTTAGACTTTAAAGTTAGAACAAAAAGATATTTACTTAACTCTTGAATTTGCGCGGAACCCTTGAGAGCCGCTTATGGAACCCCAGGCTTCCGCCGAACAACATTCGGGAATCGCTGCCCTAAACTATGCCCAGGCTTAACAGCTATATAGTAGTAGCAGCTCAGACAAGATTCGAATCCGCACCCATGGGATTCCGGCCCAATGCATTAACCAATTATAATACCAAGTCGCTAGTGGTTCACATTGATGAGATAACGCTGGCTTACAGCGGAAACGTAAAAAGTACTAGAAAATTTCGCCGCTCCCACTAGCCGAGTCGCTAGTAGCATAATTGGTTAGTGCATTGGGCTGGTATCCCAAGGGTGAGTCGATTTTTTCTAGTATTTTTTCAATTTATATTAATTCTCTTAGTCATTAATAATTATTGTACATTATTGTGATTGAACTGTGGTATATTTGACATTATTATTGTTATCAAAATAACTTTTTAGTGTCAAGGTCCAAACAAATTATCGGACGCGGCTTATGGACGCGGCTTACTGCCGCGGCTGATAAGTGTGCACACTCTAATTACATCCTGCGTGCCAGATAGCTATCGGACGTCCGATGACGTCATATTAGTCTATGGTTACGTCCGCGACCTACTACATCCGATAGTTTGCACACCTCAGATCAGCCGCGGCAGTAAGCCGCGTCAGTAAGCCGCGTCCGATAATTTGTTTGGACCTTCACACCTTTGGCGTTAATAAATCACAAATTATTGAATTGCTTTCCTGAAGTTTTATTTCCTTAATAAATTTAAAACACGACTGCCCTGCCAAAAACGAACTAAAAAGATAATTAAATAACAAGTGTCATGCAGTCAGGGGACCGTTTTGTGGAACAATGGGGAATGTCCGAAAAAAATCAAATTGGCTGAATATTTTTCTATAGGTAGGAATAAGGTCCCTTAGTAATAGAATAAATTTTCATAATTTTCGGTTTCGTGAAAAAAATTCAAAAAATCAAAGTCTCTTCGACTTCTCAAATGTATGAAAGTAACAGCAGAATGGAGATTGTACCTTTGCCAACACCTGCTACAACCACAACATCGTATTAAAAAAAAAGTTTCAAGATAAAATGTCAAAACTTTTTTTTTAATATGTGTTGTGTTTGTGGCAGTTAGCGGCAAAGGTATAATCTCCATTCTGCTGTTACTTTCATACATTTGTGAAGTCGAAGAGACTTTGATTTTTAAAAACTTTTTTACCCAACCAAAAATTCTGAAACTTTTTTCTATTACTAACGGACCTTATTCCTACCTATAGAAAAATATTCAGCCAATGGGGAGGCGAAGGCAAAGTGAATTACAGATGGCGCTTAGTCTTTGGAACAATTGTCAGTTTGAGCTTATAATGTCTTGACTGTGTATTACGTGATTTTACTTTCTTAGATTGTATTTATTTCGGTTGTATTTCGGTTGTACAATGTATTCTATGCTAACTTTAGCTCATATAAAAGAAGAATTACGGAAAAGAAAAGCCAAAACAACAGGCAAGAAAGTTTATAGCAACTTACAAAAAATTGCTAACAAGCATTACATTTCTTTAAATTTCGTGTAAGATTTACAAGTAATCTTTTTATTTCAGATTAGAAGCATATGATTTAAATTTTAACAAAGCAACTGAGTGAGAATTCCCGTGTTTATAGTTGCTTCATGATGCCTGCTGTGCAATAGTAATTTCAGGTTTCTGTACTGGAATTTCTGTACCATCCAAAATTACACGAACCGTTTTAGCATATTTATTTTATTATTCTAAGTTTCTTGAATGACTCTGGCATATAAAATTCTATTAATTCTCTGTTTGGCCCCAATATTGGGCTTATTCCATATTTGATATACCTATCAAATTCATCCAAGTTATAAATATGTTAGAAACTGCTGAGGTTGAAATATTAAAGAACAAAGCTGTTATAATTCAAATGTTGTTTTATTTTGGCAAAGCTTCATCAAATTCATGAAACATTCCTTTTGATTTATAATGTTTCTCAGGCTCAGCAAAGGAGAAAATCGAGGAAAAAGCATTTTTTTTTGATATTTTTTTGCCCACTATTTTTTTTGTTACTGGGAAATCGATGAACTCCAAAATTTTACAAGTTACATGCATAACAATGCGGCATTTTCTCAGTATAAAATTAAAAAGTGCAATACTCCAAGAGATTCCCATATGTTTTGACAGTTTCTTTGAGGCGGCTCGGTACCAACGACAAGACGCCACCTATCGGGATAAAATTGCGCTTTTCCTCCCCATTTGATTTTTTTCGGACATTCCCCATTTTGAATCAAAGAGGTCCCCCGACTGCAATGGCACTTGGTATTTAATTAACTTTTTAGTTCATTTTTGGCAGGGCAGTCGTGTTTTTACAGTTTTTCAAATTTATTTAATTTAATTTCACACAGGCAAATGATATAGTTTTAGAATGTGCGCCTTTCATTTGATGCCCATATTGTAATAATTGAAGAAAAAAAATTTTTTTTTACATTTAAAAGTGGCGTCGTACAGTCGTCATATTGACTTTTAAAAAATATAGCCAGTGTCACTCGGAATGGTGTAAGGATTCTAACGATACCCCATGCATCTAAATCCGTTAAGCCATTTAGAAGTTATGGTGGAATAAAGAAACTCACATACCTACAAACATACATGAACCCTGAACACATATTATACACTGCTTTTTTATGATCGTCATCTCGTATGTGCCTTACTCCTTCTGGCTTGTGAGCTATAAAAACCTTCAGTGACGGATAAACAATTGCTTATTTTGGTATTCAGAACAAACGTGACGCAAGCGTTTATGAATGATTGACGTTTGAACATGGCACAGACGAGATGACGCTGAAGATTATGTATGCTGGAAATAACAAAAACTAGCAAACGAAAGTCCAGTTTTACTCCATAGATGCTCAGTGACGCAAAAATAAATAAGATTTAACACTCGAACATCATACAAAACAGAACAGGTCTCATAAAATCGTTGTTTAAACATGGCACATACGGAACCCTCTGTGCCAGTTTTCATTTGACAAAATATCGTCAACTAAACCGTTTGGAGCCAAATAAAGCAGTCTAGCAGCGTCACGTTTGATAAGTGACAGCATATAATACATGAAATTCGTTCGTAAAACGACACATCAATAGAAAAAGCGAAAACAATATTTCGACCCGTCACACTGTCTGGCCCATACTTAAAACTGTCACGTTACGTGAATTTTGCCTCACGCATGTTGTAAAGCAATTAATATTAAAAAGAATTTCCGTCACTGAGGATCTAGCTTTATCTGAAACCAATCATTGCAGTACTTACGAAGTAATTCGAGGTTAAAATTAGTATGTAAATAAGCTAGGGTGACCATGAAGTATTATTTTTGCGGACATTGTATTGAAGTTTACTGAGACTGAGAGAGAAGTAATGTGCTACGATACGCTATCCTTACACCATTCCGAGTGACACTGGCTATATTTTTTTAAAAGTCAATATGACGACTGTACGACGCCACTTTTAAATGTGAAAAAAAAATATTTTTCTTCAATTATTACAATATGGGCATCAAATGAAAGGCGCACATTCTAAAACTATATCATTTGCCTGTGTGAAATTAAATTAAATAAAATTGAAAAACTTTAAAAACACGACTGCCCTGCCAAAAACGAACTAAAAAGTTAATTAAATACCAAGTGCCATTGCAGTCGGGGGACCTCTTTGATTAAAAATTGTTCAAAAAAACGGTCCCCTGACTGCATGACACTTGTTATTTAATTATCTTTTTAGTTCGTTTTTGGCAGGGCAGTCGTGTTTTAATTTTATTAAGGAAATAAAACTTCAGGAAATCAATTCAACAATTTGTGATTTATTAACGCCAAAGGTGTGACACTAACAAGTTATTTTGATAACAATAATAATGTCAAATATATCACAATTCACAGTTCAATCACAATAATGTACAATAATTATTATTAATGACTAAGAGAATTAATATAAATTGAAAAAATACTAGAAAAATCGACTCACCCGTAGCAGCTCAGACAGGATTCGAACCCGCACCCTTGGGATTCTAGCCCAATGCACTAACTAATTATGCTACCGAGTCTCTAGTGGGAGCGGCGAAATTTTCTAGTACTTTATACGTTTCCGCTGTAAGCCAGCGTTATCTCATCAATGTGAACCACTAGCGACTCGGTATTATAATTGGTTAATGCATTGGGCTGGAATCCCAAGGGTACGGGTTCGAATCTTGTCTGGGCTGCTACTATATGTATATAGCTGTTAAGCCTGGGCATAGTTTAGGGCAGCGGTTCCCGAATGTTGTTCGGCGGAAGCCTGGGGTTCCATAAGCGGCTCTCAGGGGTTCCGCGAAAATTCAAGTAAATATCTTTTTGTTCTAACTTTAAAGTCAAACTATACTTGCAAGATGCGAACACCAAGCCAAAAAGCCTCAGTTCGGTGTGATTTCACGTAAAAAAAACTACAGTTAGTTTACTTCTTACTTGAGCTATGGTTCCGCCCTATAAACAGTGAACCAAAAAGGGTTCCGTAGCAAAAAGAATTCGGGAATCGCTGGTTTTGGGAATAACTGATTTTGGAAAATTTAACACTAGCCTAAGTATCATTTGCAAATTTTCGTTATCGCTTCGCTTTCGAAACATGTATGGATTTGACATTTTAAAATTCAATTGTTAACGAAACCTTATGTCAATCCCATACATGTTTCGAAAGCGAAGCGATAACGAAGTTATGCCAATGATTCTTTGGCTAGGCCCTCTGATGCAGAACCATAATGGTCCAGCTAAACTATACAAAATATAATAATGACATCTTTGCAAAAGTTGTTCAGCCTGATGAGCATTTTTTGTTGAGGTATAAAAATCGAAGATCTGGAACACCCGATGCAGAACCATAATAGTTAATAGTTAATAGTCATTTATTTGCTATTCTTGTGGTAGTACAAAAAGATCTTATGAGCTAGCAAGTTCACACAAGAACCCTGTAAGGGCACTGCAAAAAGGAAAAATTTTAAAATAATAAATTTATACATACATTGTCGTTAATAAAAAATAAAAAATTTAACGTCACAAAAATTAAGTTAATATAATAATGTCACATCAAATTTATTAAATTATATAAAATAAATCATTAAATGAACTCTGAAATAAAATCCATCCATTACATTCATTAAAAGCAGGTAAATTTATACTCATTAATATTCGTCATTAAATAATAAAGTATCCTACTTTATCAATATACAAAAGTCACATAGATGAATCGTCGAAAAATTATTTTAAGGAATAGTAACATTTTTTAGCTAGGTGCTTATAAAGATTAATTTTAAATGAATTTATTTTGTCAATATTTTGAATCGACACTGGAATTTTATTAAATATTTTTACGGACATGGAATATGGACCGGTGTTCTCCATTTCCAATTTTGATGGGACTGTAGCTAATTTTTTTATAGGTCTTAAATGTTCAGGACGGGAATACTGATGAAACCAATGCATATTGTTTTTTACAAGAAGGCATATTTCCAGGATATATAAACATGTTAACGTTAATATTTTAAATTTAATGAAATATTCTCTACAGCTCGTCATTGAGTCTATATTTGCAAGTACTCGGATGCATTTCTTTTGCAAAATGAATGCTTTGTTGGCGTCCGTGCTATTACCCCACATTACTATGCCATAGCGGAGCCGTGAGTCAGCGTACGCAAAATAGGCGCTCATTGCTGCCTTCAGATCAGTAGTTTTTTTAAGTTCTGTGAGGGCATATGTAAAACTTGATAGTTTGCCTACTAATTTTGAGATGTGGTCCTTCCAATTCAAATGTGCATCAATATTTAAACCGAGCAAACAATGAGATTTAACGGATTCTAATGGAATTTTATTATAGTGATAGTTTATTTCTAAAGGACGTCTTTGGTGGGGCCCAAATTGAAGAAGTATTGTTTTTTTTTAAATTAATTTCAAGGTTATTGTCTTCAAGCCAACTCGTAATTTCGTTCAGTTTGGAAGTTAGAATTTGATGTAGTTGAGAGGTACTTGGACATGGAAGAACCAGTGAGATATCGTCTGCGAAGAGGATACATGGAATGCTCGATACATCTGGTAAGTCATTCACGTAAATCAAAAACATTAAACAACCCAGCACGCTGCCTTGGGAGATTGATTGATTTAAATAAACTTTTTCGGACCTTACATTTTTTATGACCCCGGTATGAAAATCATTGTAAATCACATCAACATACTGTTCACGCTGACAGAGATAGGATTCAAGCCATTTATGAGCCTGGCCTCTCACTCCGATATCATACAGTTTCTTTAGGAGGATATAGTGGGAAACACGATCATACGCCTTGCTCATGTCTAGCAATATACCAATAGCGTGTTGTTTACTGTCTATTACTTTCAACACTTCCTTTATGTATTGGTATACTGCGAGTGCCGTAGAGCGGCCCTTCCTAAAACCATATTGGCTTTCGTTAAATATTTTATATTTCTCACAAAAATAATAGATTCTTTTGTACATTACTGTTTCGAATATCTTAGAAAATATTGTCAATAACGCTATTGGTCGATAGTTGTTGCAATTACTCGTCTCGTCTTGTTTGTGTAAAGGTTTAACTAACGTTATCTTCAGTAGATCCGGTAAGATCTCTTCCGCCAGCGATTGGTTTACAAGTATTGAAAGAGGAAGAGCGAATTCTTCTGCACATTCTTTTACAAGAGTTGGTGGTATTTCATCAAATCCGTGACTCTTTTTGTTTTTAAGTTTTTTAATGATTATCAGTATTTCAGTCGGATTGGTAGGACTAATAAAAATAGAATTTTCTCTAGGTGTGGTTATAGCTCGGTCAACCGGCTTTTTCCCATGTGCACCTACTGATGCAAAGAAGGTATTGAATTTATTTGCTATTTCAAGAGGATCATCTCTAAGTTTATCGTTAATTTTTATCTTTATATTTTCTTTATTTTTTGTTTTAATTTTGTTTGTTCGTTCCTTAACTATTTGCCACATAGTTTTAATGAGGTTGACGGATTTTTTAACTCTTTTTTTTTATATTGTATTCGTTTTGAAGTAGCTACCGCTTTTTTTAATAGTTTTTCATAAAGTTTATAATGTCTGTTTAGAGTGTTATCGTCTGTTTGAGATACGAAAATTTTAAGAAGACGCTTGTTTTTGCAAGCCAATTTCAGACCTTTAGTCAACCATGTTTTCCGTTTTTTGTTTTTTAGTGTTATAACTTGTTTTGGTATGTTATTATTGAGAATTGATTGAACTTTGTTGTGAAATGATTTAAAATTTGAATTTATATTTTTTGATTTATCTATCAGACTATTCCAATTTATTTTTTTAAGCTCTAGTTTAAATTTTTGGACGTTACGCTCACTAAAAACGCGTCTTTCTACCCTCCATGGTTTCGAGTTTTCTTTCTTTGAAATGGGTATTTTTAAAATTACACCTTTGTTGTGGTCCGAAAAACCGTACTCTTTAGTCACTATAGAGAGATTATTGTTAGTATAACTAATATTACTAAATATTAGGTCTAAACAGGTTGCAGATGTTGGAGTTACTCTAGTTGCTTCCTTTACAAATTGGGTAAAGTTAAAGCTTTTCATTAAATTTAAAAGAGTTGATGCTAACGTACTTGACTCTAACATATCGACATTGAAATCACCTCCAATAATGATATTTTTACATTTATCTTTTCTTGTGATAAGCTTCAATAGCTTTGTTAAACATTCTTGTACTTTTTCAGGCATTCTATTTTTATCTGGCCAATATAGAACTATCAAAAGCAAATTTAACTCAGGTATTTCTATTGCACACATTTCTAATATAAATTCTATTGAGATATCCGATATGTCTTTTCTTTCTTGAAATATAACATCGTCTTTCAAAAAAATACAAACTCCTCCTCCCCTTAAATTAGATCTACAAAAACAAGATGCGAGATTATAACCTTCCAAGTGCAAGAAGTCTTGATTTGAAGCCTTGATCCACGTCTCCGATACGCAAATTGCTTGTAAATTTTTGTCTTCTTCTGTAGCAGCTTCTAGTAAGTGTAATTTGTTGTTTAGACTTCTCATATTTTGAAAAAGAATATTAAAACTATCGTCGAAAATTATTTTTACCCAGTCCATAATGATCCAGCTTAAATATACAAAATATAAAAATGACACCTTAGCAAAAATTGTGCAGCCTGATGAGCATTTTTTATTGAGGTACAAAAATCGAAGATCTGGAACAAAACAACACCTGATGCAGAACCATAATGGTTCAGCTAACTAAACTATACAAAATATGAAAATGACATCTTTGCAAAAGGTGTAAAGCCTGATGAGCCTTTTTTATGAGGTATGAAAATCGAAGATCTGGAACTCTGATACAGAACCATAATGGTCCAGCTAAACTATACAAAATATAAAAATGACATTTTTGCAAAAGTTGTTCAGCCTGATGAGCATTTTTTGTTGAGGTATAAAAATCGAAGATCTGGAACACTCGATGCAGAACCATAATGATCCAGCTAAACTATACAAAATATAATAATGACATCTTTGCAAAAGTTGTTCAGCCTGATGAGCATTTTTTGTTGAGGTATAAAAATCGAAGATCCGGAACACCTGATGCAGAACCATAATGGTCCAGCTAAACTTTACAAAATATAAAAATGACATCTTTGCAAAAGTTGTTCAGTCTGAAGATCTGGAACACCTGATGCAGAACCATAACACTTCTGCAAGTATTTTCTTACGTAACTACATTAGTTCATTTATATGCATTTGCCGAAGTCATAAAGTCCACGCGTACGAAGTCGCGGGCATCAGCTAGTAGAATAATAAACATGCTTTTTTTTTGTCTGGTAACTGTGTTAAAAAAATCTTTTGTGTCAGATGACGGATTTTTTTTTTTAAAATCCTCTACAAAGTCAAATCTATGAAAATTGGTCTCAGAAAAAAAAATACAAGTAAATAGCCCAGTTATATCACTAGAATAATAATCTTGTTTAACATTTTTGTTTGGTAACTGTGTTAAAAAAATAGTGTCGCGTGGTGGAATTTTCTCTCCTCCGACCACATCTCATACTTCCGGTACCTGGACGGACTTCCGGTTGTCAAAATTGAGTTCAGCGACACCCACAACCGTTGTATGCCAGGACACCGAATTCAGCAGGCTTTTTACTTCGGAAAAGTCATTTTTCCAAAATAGCTCGCAAAATGCCGTTGAACTTGAAAATTTTAAGATGAACTACTAGTCTATAAGCCTTAATTTCATGAGTATCGATTGAGAAATGCGACCTGTAGTGTAGAGGTTTACATCTAATTACCCTAAAATACATACAATAATTCTAAGCATACTGTTTATTTGTTGAATTTTATTTATAATTTATTTTATTTACTTAAAATATTTTTTTTATAATTTATTTAATTTTTATTTATAAATTATTCTTATCTTGGTAAATGGGAGCGAATGCTTGAGCACTGTCGTAGCATTGTTCCGTTCTGTACATTTATAATCTATGATAGACTTTTTTAGAATAATATTTACTGACATTTTGTATTTCTAATTTACAAATATGAACGAAAATCAACTTAAATATAAAACACGCGCATGAAATGTGATCCTTAGATTTTTTGTAAGTTTACTTGTGTAATTGCTATCGGGAGCAACTCAAAATGTCATAGCTTTCGCAAGACTGCGCTCAGGTTTGCTATTTAGCTCAGTTTTCAGCTGCCACTGTGACGGCGCAAGTAACCCATCTACCTCTTTTTAAAAATTCTAATATCTTTGGATATCACAGTTTAATCACAATATGTAGGTACAATAATTATTAATTTGTTAAAAACTGACTAGTACCACAACCTAAAAAGTATTTATTTTATACATTCAGCCATCACCTGTTGTGTTGGCGAAAAAGCCGCCGTTCATTAGCCGTTCATCTAGACAGTTGGAGCAACGACTAAAAGTGTAAGGGCTGTCACTGTAGGGATGCTGACCTCTTTTGCCAATTTAATAACAAAAATGACAAAGATTGACAGAGATTGCCCTAGACGACACAATCATATTGCGTAATATTTAATTGCACATTATGATTGAAATGGCCTAAACGATCAATTATATTGCACAATAATATATACTAGTGGCTCCGTGAGCTGTAGACCTCGCGAAAAAAAATAATGTCGCCATGAAGTTTTCAAAGCACACAGTAGGTACCTACGTGAGTATTGTAGCTAGATGGTGCTTCTAATTTTGATCATTTTTCAAAATGGGTATTTTTTTATAAATTTAGAAAAATTGGCTTGACTGAACAGTTATATATATATCTCCGTCATTTTCACAAATTTCGAAAAACTGTCTCGACAATTTTTTTTAAATATTTATCAAACCTGCTCACAAAATTTCACCGAGATTGGTTGAGAAATGCGACCTGTAGAGGAGAACATCCAGCGTCAGAAAGCCGGACTGAAATACATTTTTCTTACATATCTCCGCCGTTGATGAAAAAATCTATATGATTTTCAAACCTGCCTACAAAATTTCACGAAGTTCGGTTAAGAGATGCGACCTGTAGAGGAGAAAAGACAGAGCCGGAAAGCTGGACTGCAATAGGTTTTTTTTCATATCTCCGCCATTCCGAAAAAAATCGAAAAAGTGGCGTGACAAAAAAAATTCTATATCATTTTCAAACCTGCTCACAAAATTTCACGAGAATCACTTGAGAAATGCGACCTGTAGAGGAGAACAGACAGCACTGGAAAGCCAAAAAACCTGTTTTTTTTAACATATCTCCGCCATTTTGAAAAATTAAAAAAATCTGGCTCGACAAAAAAAATCCATATAATTTTCGAACCTGCTCACAAATTTTCACGAGAATCGGTTGAGAAATGCGACCTGTAGAAGAGAACATACAGACATAAGAAAGAATTTTTGCCCAAGCTGAAGCAGAGACGCTTCGCTCGCACTTCGTGCTCGCTCGGTCAATAATAAATATATAAACTTGAACATAATAAATATGGAAAAACTAAAGTAAGTCACCGAGCGGGATTCGAATCCGTAACACTCGTTGATTGCCGTCCGCGTCTTATTAACCCGCTGGACTAGATGGACAGTGGCCGGCCGGACGAAATTAGCGACCATATTCTGCATCGAAAGAAAAACGCATGAAAACTCAAAAACACGCCTTTACCCAAACATAAGACTAATCTAGTTCGATTGTTTACCCCCGAAAACCCCCATTTACTAAATTTCAGCAAAATCGTTAGAGCCGTTTCCGAAATCGCAGAAATAAATAAATATACAAGAATTGCTCGTTTAAAGGTATAAGATAATATCTAGCTAACTAAAGTCGCTAGAATGCAAAGTCCGTGGTAAAACTAACTAACAGCATAGATTACATAATAGATAATAGTGCTAGCAGGACGATTATAGCATTTCTGTCCATCAACGTACGTACATTGTTGTCACCATATCTTAAAAATCTCATACAAATTTTATCATGGATTTTATTGTAACTACTGCAGTGATTGGTTCTAGATGCAGCTAGATCCTCAGTGACGGACATTCTTTTTAATATTAATTGGTTTACAACATGCGTGATGCAAAATTCACGTAACGTGACAGTTTTAAGTATGGGCCAGACAGTGTGACGGGTCGAAATATTGTTTTCGCTTTTTCTCTTGATGTGTCGTTACGCGAACGAATTTCAAGTATTATATGCTGTCACTTATCAAACGTGACGCTGCTAGAATGCTTTATTTGGCTCCAAACGGTTTAGTTGTCGATATTTTGACAAATGAAAACTGGCACAGACGGTTCCGTATGTACCATGTTTAAACAACGATTTTATGAGATCTGTTCTGTTTTATAAGATGTTCGAGTGTTAAATCTTATTTATTTTTGCGTCACTGAGCATCTATGGAGTAAAACTGGACTTTCGTTTGCTAGTTTTTGTTATTTCCAGCATACATAATCTTCAGCGTCATCTCGTCCGTGCCATGTTCAAACGTCAATCATTCATAAATGCTTGCGTCACGTTTGTTCTGAATACCAAAATAAGAAATTGTTTATCCGTCACTGAAGGTTTTTATAGCTCACAAGCCAGAAGGAGTAAGGCACATACGAGATGACGATCATGCTTTTTTGGGCAGTCGTGTTAAAACCTAAAAATAATGTGCTACGAACATCGTAAATACTGCAATGATTGGTTTCAGATAAAGCTAGATCCTCAGTGACGGAAATTCTTTTTAATATTAATTGCTTTACAACATGCGTGAGGCAAAATTCACGTAACGTGACAGTTTTAAGTATGGGCCAGACAGTGTGACGGGTCGAAATATTGTTTTCGCTTTTTCTATTGATGTGTCGTTTTACGAACGAATTTCAAGTATTATATGCTGTCACTTATCAAACGTGACGCTGCTAGACTGCTTTATTTGGCTCCAAACGGTTTAGTTGTCGATATTTTGTCAAATGAAAACTGGCACAGAGGGTTCCGTATGTGCCATGTTTAAACAACGATTTTATGAGACCTGTTCTGTTTTGTATGATGTTCGAGTGTTAAATCTTATTTATTTTTGCGTCACTGAGCATCTATGGAGTAAAACTGGACTTTCGTTTGCTAGTTTTTGTTATTTCCAGCATACATAATCTTCAGCGTCATCTCGTCTGTGCCATGTTCAAACGTCAATCATTCATAAACGCTTGCGTCACGTTTGTTCTGAATACCAAAATAAGCAATTGTTTATCCGTCACTGTAGGTTTTTATAGCTCACAAGCCAGAAGGAGTAAGGCACATACGAGATGACGATCATAAACAAATAGCCACAGAGTACTCTTTTATTGTAGGAGAATGGGGAAGGCAACTGTCAAAATGGCGCTGCGTACGCTTGTTCCACGAGAACCAAGAATATAAGATTCTTGATTTTTCCTAGGCTGCTTTCCGAGTCGGTGATTTTGTATGGGTTTGACAGATAACGTGAGCGCTGACATCGATTTTATCGTGATTCGGAATATAGCCCTATAGTACCATGATTTTGACAGGCTAGTGTCATTATTCCTGAGTTGCCATCTATCATAGCCTTCTATATTTCCAAGCCATGAAGTTGAGCAGAACGGCAACATCGCATGTGGTCAAGCACATAGTATTATATTATTTTAATTATTATTTATTTTTTGTTTTTCCTATATTATCTATGTTTAAACTAGTTGTAAATTGTGATGTAAGGTTATTTCAATAAAGTTTTATATTTATTATTATTATTTATTTATTAGAACATAAGGTTTGAGTCAAATTATTTGAACTTTTCGGGGGTCCTTTAGTACGATGAGCATTTTGATCTAAGCCTCTCCTAGCAATAAATCTTACATCATTAGAAAGGTCTTTAAATTTGAAACACTTTATTGTATCACAATAAACGTCAACTATTAGTACTTTGAGAGTTATAACGCTCTGAACTTGACCAATTATTTTATCATTTATGACCTAAAACTCCGAAAACACTAACAACTAACGGCTTGCAATTAAAGAAGGCTATGATAGATGCATAGCCTTCTATAATTGCAAGCCGTGAACATAAGTTTGGCAACGTCTGTTACTGTCAGTTCGTGGTCATGTCGTCGGCCAGTCTCCATACTAAATGTATGGGAATATTTCAATTTTAAGAGGTCGATATTTTTTTTCCTAGTAATCGTGTGAGGTTTAAAATATGAAAATAATTTAGTTCCTTTATTGAAATGCTTTGTATATTTAAACAATAAGAAAAATATCAATGTTAACCAGGAAAAAATGGCTGTCAAAGATGTCATCTTTTTTGTTGATTTTCTTCAGCAGGGAGTTGATTAACACGCCCTCTAGCAATAAATGATATATCATTAGAAAGGTCTTTTAAAGACAAATATTTTCTGTTAATATACTTTATATCAATTGTTTATACTTTTGGAGTTAAAGGTTATTAAAGTATAAAAGTGGTTTATTGTCTATGGGAGTTGATTTACCCCACCTCTAGCAATAAATGAAATGTCATTAGAAAGGTTTTTATATGATAAATATTTGCTGCAAACATACTTTCTATATTAATTGTTAGTATTTTCGGAGTTTTAGGTCATTAATGTTAAAAAAATTGGTCAAGTTTAGAGCGTTATAACTCTCAAAGTACTAATAGTTGACGTTTATAGTAATACAATAAAGTGTTTCAAATTTAAATACCTTTCCAATGATGTAAGATTTATTGCTAGAGGAGGCTTAGATCAAAATGCTCATCTTACTAAAGGACCCCCGAAAAGTTCAAATAATTTGACTTAAACCTTATGTTCTAATAAATAAATAATAATAATAAATATAAAACTTTATTGAAATAATCTTACATCACAATTTACAACTAGTTTAAACATAGATAATATAGGAAAAACAAATAATAAATAATTTTTAAAATAATTTTATACTATGTGCTTGACCACATGCGATGTTGCCGTTCTGCTCAACTTCAGGGCTTGGAAGATATAGAAGGCTATGCATCTATCCATCCTCCCTGTCCCTATCTGTCAAGCAAGACGTGTCAACAATTTTTTTTGTTGTTTTGTTGTTTTATTGGTCAGTAGGCATGTCGATTCATGAAAAAAATAATCGATTTTTGGATCGATTCGAATCGAACGCAGAAGAATCGATCTTCGATTAAATCGACTGTCATGAAATCGATTTTCGATTAATCGATTTTTTTAACATACCTAGTAAAGACGATAATAAGTAATAATAATATCAGTACCTAGCGATAGCTTGACACTATTGGTAGGTGAGGTAGGTCCAGCAACAAAGCTAAAGTTAAAAATATTAGTTATTACTTACAATATGACAATTTTATGGTGCACATAGCTGCACTTAAAAACCTGTGTTTATTTTTTATTTGAATTGCAACTTTAACATTAGTTATTTTTAAGTTCAAATCGATTGGATAAATCTGACGTGCTGCTTGCTGTCCATTATAATATGATATGCTAAATAATATGATAATTATGTGCTAAACAACAAAATAATATGCTAAACAGAAAGAAAATCTGCCTTTATACCTTTATAATATAATAGGTATGCTACCTTAATTAGCAACACTGATATTCAATCTTTTTTTAATTCTCCTCTCATAGGGTAGACAAAGGAATTTAAATCCGTACAGCCGATTATTTTTTGTATTGTTGTTCTCTTTGGTTTGAAAACCGGTAAACCTCACCAATTTTTGGATCTTTAACATTAAAGATGTGAATCGGTTCGATTCCGGAGATTCTTGGATCGATTCACTGAATCGATTCAGTGTTTCAGATCGATTCAAAAAATCGATTTTAGGACCTTAAAAAATCGATTCTTCGATTAATCGATTTAAAATCGACATGCCTATTGGTCAGTTCAGTTCAGTCAAATATGTATTAAAATAATAGATGAAAAGATGTGTTATCAAAGAAACTTAGTTTTTTGCTCAATTTTGTTAACTAGTTTCATTTATGCCGCAGATTCACTGGCATATGATGGTAAAATCCCGTCAAACTTCTATTTTATAGTAATTCTAACCTTCCTTTAGTAATATAATAAGTCTATGCTTCCTTTATATTTATTTCCATTTTTGTTTACAGTACATTGGTTAGGAGGTGCTACTACAATAGAACGTGACTATCCATCTTCAAAACAATCAGTAGACATTTACTGCTACTCCGGAACTCCAAAAAGTTTACTAACGCTTTGGCAAACAGTTAAAGTAAGTACCACAGAATACATAATAGTACAAGTACAGAAGGTCCACTTCGCAAAGTCAATTATTTAAATAGCGACTCTATTCCATACACAATAAAGTGCAATTCAGGTTGCACACCGCTCCCTTGGCTACAGCTATATTCACCTAGAAGTTGCCTCTCTTTCTATCGCGTAGCTCTTATTTCCTCTAACGAATTCAGGGTTTCACTTTCTTCTTTTATATAATAATTAAATAACAGGAAGTTAATTTATTACAAGTTATGAGGTTGTGAAATAATGTGTAGGTACTTAAATATGTTTCAAAATAACCTAGGATAAGTACAGTCAACGCCACATCAGACATGCTGACTTTGAGTCAATTTGCTTTCATACGAAATGAAATTGTATTCATAATTAACTTTATTTCGAAAGTAGGTAAGTGTACCTACCTAATCTATAAATTATTATTTCAGTAAATAGTTGGGTGAATATTGTTTAACAAATAAGACAAGTAAGTACCTACCTAAGAATAAATGGATACTAAATACTAATACGTTTCGATGTCGTTTGGAACTTTTGGAAGTGTGAAAAACACGTGAGGTTCGGATCCTTTTTATTAGTATTAAGGCAGCCCATTACGAATGTCATATGCCTTCATTTTGGTTATAATAAAATTATTATTGAGTGACTATCGAAATCGAACTGCTAACGTGCGACCCAGCCGGCACGCGGCAGCCTCTGAAATTAGTCCGTCCGGACGGACCCGCTGGCTACTTGTAGCTTCGTACCTAAAGCGCGGAGTGGGCCTAGCCTGTAAGTACTACCATATTTTATTTATTCTTATGGCACAGAATAACTGATAGAAGCAGCACTCCGCAAAGTCATTTTAATAAATGGCGACTTTTGCTCCGACACAATAAACTGCAATTTAGGTTGTGCATTGTAATTATATTTACCAAGAAGCTTATAGCCACAATGGAGATTACACGCCTAGTATCACAGTGAAGATTGAAAAAAGACTTTAGTGACGTCACGGTGTATTGCTATCTCTTTCTTTTCGATTTTACAATACGTTTTCGTTTCTCACGAATGAACGAACACGTATTGTAACACTAAAGAAAGAGGTTGCAATAAGCCGTCACGTCACTCAAGGAAATTTTTTCTATCTCACTATGACACTGGCCGTGCAATCTCCATTGGAGGGAGGTATAAGCTTCTTGATATTTACCTAGTAGTTGCCTCTTTCTATCGCGTGCTCTTACCCTTTCTGACGACGCAACGTTAGGGTTGTCTTCTTTTAAATGAACTGCGTAGCATATTATCAAAATGTGAAAAAATACAATTGTTTTTCGGTTTTTTGATTTTGACTAGATATAAGTCTTGGGGCGCAAAATTCAAATCTTGCCAGGGGCGCTTATTATCCTAGAAACATGTCTTGGGGCACAAAATTCAAATCTTGCAAGGGGCGCTCATGATCCTAGAAATAAGCCTTGGGGCGCAAAATTCAAATCTTGCTAGGGGCGCTCATGATTTTAGCTCCAACGCTCCTACAAAACTCGTCCAACCAATTTTTTAGGTAAAAAAGACTGGTTTACAGTGATTTTTTTTTCAATTTTCAATTTGTTTTATTTCAGTTCCACATTAAAATAAAGAATTTTGAGTTCAGTCAATATGTTGGCAGTACTCCTGAAGAGGTATTCAAGCAATACACAGAAGATAGCTATGGCTGGTCTTCTGTTATCAGTCCTTTTCAGAGGAAAGCCCAAAAGACTCTATCCCTGGAGTTGTTTACACCCACATGCATGGCTATTAATACAAAAGAACGGCATAGTATAGAGCTACAGGTTATTAGTAAGTAAAATGTCGCAGCTTTTGCAGAAATATTTTCACTAATAATTCAGAAGTAACAGTGTTGTTTGTTATACTTATATTACAGCTTCTTTCGATCTTCTTTTTCTTGAATATCATCGTCTATTATTATAGAAGAAGCCTTTTACATTTTGCTACAGGATTGTGTCCAGCTAGCAGACCTGCCCCCTTCTCAAATAGCCACTTTTCTATTTGTTCGCTGACTAAAGCTTTAAAATAAACAATTAGAAGATCAAGTCACACATCGCAAGTTTATGTAAATCACAGACATTGTTGTATTGTATGGAATTGACAAACCTCCGACATGTGATTTTGGAGTTTACGGCTTATATTTAATTTTAAGTGAACTGTAAGGAGAACTGGTGGGAGTGGAAAAGGTTGGAGGAGGCCTTTGCCGATTGGCAATCAGACTTGCAGCATATAGTTAAAGCCCAAATACTTAATGAACAGATGTCTGAAGCAAGAGGCTTGAAATGAAATGAATTTAATTTTAAGTTCCCGATCGAATAGAACAGTGGCCATTTGAGTCGGGGGGGCTGTTATTAATGGGCCTAACAATATTGTCACAGTTCTAATTAAACCTATAATATCCGTTTAGCTTCTTAAAATAAATAACACAGATTCCAGCAAACATCTTGACGCTCTTTCGATGGAGTGCGGATAAGTTCGCACATGTGCAGTTGCGAGTGACCAATAGCGCGCCGCGCCCCTCTCCCGCCACCCCCGTACCTCACTGCTGCGCATACCCAAAATATGTGTTCTACGCAATCCCCACCTGATTTCAAGCTGTTTGCTGGCTACTATAATTGCTTATATCAGTCCACTTGACTATGTAATCATAGCCTCAATGAAATAAATAATGTTCATACTAGTACTAAGAATACTTCTTGTTATTTTTTGCAGGAGTTGACATATGGAGAGTGATGGTAATGCTATTTGGGCTACTATTAATTAGTTCCTCAAAGAATCTGAGTGGGAATCCTTTGTTCTTCTATCTGTGTGGCATATTTGTAGGAGTATTTGCCTCGTTCATGGTCTTAGTTTACTACGTTAGTAAACTCCTACCAAAGGTATGTAACTTTCCTCATGTATTATGTTGAGTAAAAATTCACCACTGACCTGAAATTTTTTTTCTCTATTTAACTGGACTGACTGTCTGTATGATTTGACAGCAAAGTTCTTGTGCCTATTTGAAACGCCTCTAGCGTGAGGTCTTGAGAACTAATTTTGACATACCTACAGTGAAAATGGTTACCGTGATGGTCTCTCCAGACTCCAGATTTTAGTACCATGTCCCTCACGCTATGCTCACGTTACGTCCTACTGCGCCAAAATGGCGGAAATCAAATAGGCACAAGAACAGTTTGAGAGCAGCCAGTCCAGTGGAATAAATAGAGGTCAATGAAATTCACTCACAAATTATTTCAAATTTTATTTGTCTTTGAAGATTCATAGGTATATCTAAAGCATTGTCCACACTTGTATCATTTTGGCGTATCAGATCACCGTATCTTTGACATACATCGTCTCTTTGATACAGTATTACTCCCAACGTACCACCAACCAAACTGAACATGTATGCTAAAGATACCGTGATCTGATACGCCAAAATGATACAAGTGTGGACAAGGCTTAAGGGCTTTTTATGGTCTACTGTGTTGTTTCAATTAACCAGGGACCCAAGTCTGCTATTGTTAACCTCATAATCATATTTCAACTGTGTTTGAATGTTAATGCTTTTAGACACAGTTCTTGTTTCTTAAACCCAAAACCGAAACACATTTTAAGATTTATTTCAGGCTTAAGAAACAAGAACTGTGTCAAAAAGCATTAACATTCAAACACGATTATTGCATTAACAATAGCAGACTTGGGCCCTTGTATCCCAATACAAATCCACATAATAGGTATTAGTACTACCGTACAGAAAGGAAACTCTCCGCCCCGCCCCACAACCAATAGGGAACATGCATCAATTTTTTTTGTATCATAATCAAAAGTATAATGTGTGAGAAAATCAACTGCAATATTGAAACTTTTGCGTTTTTTTCTCGTGATATAGTAACTTGAAGTTAGCACGCAGCAGCACCCGCCGAAAACGCTCCATACAAAACGGTCAACATTTATGACGTCACTTATGTCACGTTTCAGGCGCATTATTATGGAGTTAGCGAAGAATTTTCAAATATCTCCCTAAATATTGCGTTTAAGTACATATGTGCCATACAAAATATTATTTCTTATTCGATATTCTATCCGACTGTAAAGTGCATTATATCCGAAAAAAATATCGTTATTTTCCCCTGTGTGATAAAACTAAAATAATGCATTTTTTTTATTTTTTTTTCTGTTCCATCATGTATTTAAAAGTGTCCGCAGCGATCAAGCTCAAATTTATCAAAATCGGTGACTTATGCATGTTCCCTATTACCTCACCCCACTTGCGCCCATCCGTGTGTCGATACGTGTGCTCATTCAATAGCACGCACACAGTTGCGCGTGTGCAAAAACGTCACTGTGTAGCGTTGAAACGTGACGCTTGTATGGAGTGCCTGGGGTGTGACAAATCATCCATTGTCAATGTAGTGTGAAAGTATACTGCATCTGCTCTAAAATTGAATTTTTAACAGCACGTATTGTTTCAGAAAACTCTTACATATGGTATTCTAATAGGAGGTTGGACAGTTGGCGTGTATGTATTCCAGCAGATTTGGGAAAATGTCCGTACCATAATAGCATCATACCAAACATATGTTTTTTGGTATTCACTGGTGACAAGCTTCGTAAGTTTTCTAGTCTGCTACAGAATTGGGCCACCTCAAAACCAACGAAGCAAAAATCTTGTTATGTGGACGCTTCAGGTAATATATGTTCTTGCTGTTAAATATGCGATTGGTTGATTTTTTTTAAAACAATCATTGTACATTTACAGGCTGTAGGTGTATTGATGATATTCCTCAGCAGTAACTACCAAGAAGCTTCTGCCGCTGTGATTGTCTTGTCTTTGGTTGTCAAGTACTTTCCCGACTGGCTCCTACACAAGATACAAGGCTATTGGTATGATACCATTTGGTGTAATTGTAAATTTTAAATAGGTACAGTATGAGGCATATATCTTGAAATTTTTTAGACGGAGTGGGGATAAGTTCGCGCATGTGCTCTTGTGAGCTACCAATAGCGCGCGCCCTATTTCAAGATATTTGCCTTGTAGTTGTACTGTATAGGTAATTAAAACAAAATTATTTATAACAAACAAAAAACATCTCTTTGCATACTTTATATCCATTTCCATGGCTGTTAACGATTATAATAAGATTATTAAATTTAAAGATTAAAAAAAAAACATTTGTTTTAATCTTCATGTCCAATGGGGAATGTCCGAAAAAAATCAAATTGGCTGAATATTTTTCTATAGGTAGGAATAAGATCCCTTAGTAATAGAAAAAAGTTTCAGAATTTTCGGTTGGGTTTAAAAGTTTTTAAAAATCAAAGTCTCTTCGACTTCACAAATGTATGAAAGTAACAGCAGAATGGAGATTGTACCTTTGCCAACACCTGCCACAACCACAACATGGTATTAAAAAAAAAGTTTCAAGACAAAATGTCAAAACTTTTTTTTTTAAATATGTTATGTGTTTGTGGCAGTCAGCGGCAAAGGTATAATCTCCATTCTGTTGTTACTTTCATACATTTGTGAAGTCGAAGAGACTTTGATTTTTAAAAACTTTTTTACCTAACCGCAAATTCTTAAACTTTTTTCTATTACTAAGGGACCTTATTCCTACCTATAGAAAAATATTCAGCCAATTTGATTTTTTTCGGACATTCCCCATTCCGTGGCAGTTAACGATTACAGACAGACCATAGACATAGAAAAATTTTCGCTGCGCTCAAGAAGACCAACAAAGCGTGGAAAAGAGAAGTTAACATCATACGGACATGGTCTATGTAAAAAAGAGACAAACGATCAAGTGACATGTGCCAACATTTTTTACAGTAAGAGCCCCTAGCGTCCCGCCTAGCAAATGAGCAATCACAGTTTGTTTAAAATATTTGTTAATCTTAATTAGAATTTGAAATAAAGGTATCGTGGAGCCATGATGTTTTGTGCTCTAAGTAATTGTGATGTGACAAAAAGAAACAATCCAAGTAATCACACTTTTCACACGTAAATAAGATATTGACACACATTTCTCTAAAACCAAATTTCGCAACATTTATTCATTTATCGACGAAGAAAACAGTATGGATCATAGTTTATTAATTTACTTTGCCATATAATAGTCATATTTTATGAATCTAAGTCATATTTTACGTATCTCATATAAAATGTATACATTCGTTTTCGGATCACCTGTTTATTGACATTGTTGTTCTTTGACATTCTATTTCTATGAGACAGACAGACATAAGGAATAACATTACATCATTATAATATAAATTATGATTTTATCACTCTTTTATTCACCCTCTAACGTTACATGCATTTATTGTCAGGCATAGAAGATTTCCTCCCAAGCCACGACTCCTCACAAGCGAGGAATACTATGAGGAAGGTGCGCGCGAAACGAAACGTGCGCTCGAAGAACTGCGCAAGCACTGCTCCAGCCCTGACTGCGCGCAGTGGCGCATCATGCTCAAGCTGAACGACTCGAAGAGGTCAGTCTTTTAATGCTTAATTTTTGGTACTTATATAGATACCTACCTACCTATATATCTTATACCTTTAAACGACCATTTCTTGTATAACATTAATTATTGTATGTACTTACCTATATATATTTTTTCTGTGATCTCGGAAACGGCTTTAACGATTTCGCTGAAATCGGTATATGGGGGTTTTCGGGGGTAAACAATCGATCTAGATTAGTCTTATGTTTCGGAAAACGCGTTTTTTCGAGTTTTCATGCGTTTTTCTTTCGACGCAGAATATGGTCGCTAATTTCGTGCTGCCGGCCACTGTCCGTCTGGTCTAGCGGATTAAAACGCGGTCGGCAAAAAACTAGTATTTCGGGATCGAATCCCGCTCGGAGACTTTTTTTATTAATTTTTATTATTTTAGACAAGTTTAAAAAAATATTACAATGTAGGTAGATTATCACCTAAACACCACCATATTCGCCCAGATATTGGATACCTATATATAGAGTTCCATCCAGAGCGGACGCTCGCGTTTTAATCAGGGGCATGTGATATGTGTGTGTGTGTGTGTATCGCCACAGAATTAGTACAGAAGCAGCACGCCGCATATTAATTTAAATAAATAGCGACTTTTGCTCCGACACAATAAAGTGCAATTCAGGTCGCGCAGTGGCCTGCAGTACAGTTTATATTCACCTAGTAGTTGCCTCTCTTTCTATCGCGTGCTCTTACCTTTTCTAATGTGTGCGTTACCCCAGCAAAAAGTTGTGCTTTAGAGAGATGAGACCTTATCAGATAATTAGTGTGTCATGAGGAGAAATTTGTTTACTAATAGCAAAATTTGTGTGAGTTGTAGTTTTTAAGATATATGAGAAAAACGGATTTTGCTGGGGTCACGTTTTAAACATAACCCTGGCAAAAAAAGTTGTTTCAGCCTGGAACCAAATACATGAATAGATAGCTTTTGTTGCATAGTAAATGTTAGCAAATAGCAAAAATTGTGTGTGTTATGGTTCTCGAGTTATTTAAGTTTTTGCTGGGGTAACGTTTTGGGTTTTCCCAGATCTCGAAAACGGTTCAACGCAGAAGTTTGAAAAAAATACCACTAAGAGACCTTAATTTGTTTTAAATTTGTTTAATTGTTAGTTTTTGATTTGGTTGTCGCAAACCAACGTAATTAAATGGTTTCGAAAAACAGAAAAAACGAATTTACAAGTAAACTAGTAGACTTATAATCAAATAAACAGCTGTTAAAAATTGCCGTGGTAGACACTTATTACATCAAGAATTTTAGGCTTTGTAACTTTACACGATATAAAGATATAAACAAATTTAATAAATTTTAGACCGGTCGTACTTTAGCGATCGAATACACAGTTTCCATAACATTAAGACACATGGCATACATTAAACAAATTTAAATAATTCATTAACATTACTTCCTGTTAATTTCAGCTTTCAATTACGCCTATCATGAAAGTTTTAACAAAAACAAGATTACGACAGCAATTCTTGAATAAGCCGACCAAATTGTAAAGGTCACTAAAAAGCGACCGCGCCATACATAAGCGTAACCATCTTAAATGAACGGGATGTTATGGATCTTTTGTTAGTACAGTTGCGTACAAAACTTTGCTGGTCAGATTATCTTTAAATATATAATGTACGTTAGTCTCGCGAAAACTCAAGATTGGCTTGGCCGATTTTGGTTTTAAAATGTTTGTCGTATTCCAGGGGAAGGTTTTAATGGTGAGAAATATATATGGAAAAAATGTGAGGTAGTTTCCGTAAAAACTGTTCCTGGGTAGGAACAGTTTTTATGGGTAAATGTTTTTACCTGTCAAACATAGTGGTCAGTGGATTGACATGAGTAGGTTTGGTATTAAAATAAAATATTTGGTTTGATCAAACAGAAGCAACAAATTACGATAAATAAATGTATATATTGATACTGACAAATAAATCACACTATAAATTGCTTAGCGAGATTATTTCCTACTTAGGTTTAGATTATTATTTACCTTTATTTATCTAATGTTGAGTGCCTTCAAACTTTTAACTTTCGTGAATCATTTCATTTTTTAAAAATACTATTTATCGCGTAAGTGTATTATTTGATATTAATAAACACGATATTAATTTATAAAATAGAAAACTAGTAGAATCTTAAGCTATATGAATAACATTTTTCTTCATAACTGTACAAAACATCGGATACTAAGCTGCTAATTTGCGAAGATAACCCGTACGTATGGTGCGGTCGCTTTTTAGTGACCTTTACAATTTGGTCGGCTTATTCAAGAATTGCTGTCGTAATCTTGTTTTTGTTAAAACTTTCATGATAGGCGTAATTGAAAGCTGAAATTAACAGGAAGTAATGTTAATGAATAACTTAAATTTGTTTAATGTATGTCATGTGTCTTAATGTTATGGAAACTGTGTATTCGATCGCTAAAGTACGACCGGCCTAAAATTGATTAAATTTGTTTATATCTTTATATCGTGTAAAGTTACAAAGCCTAAAATTCTTGATGTAATAAGTGTCTACCACGGCTATTTTTAACAGCTGTTTATTTGATTATAAGTGTACTAGTTTACTTGTAAATTCGTTTTTTCTGTTTTTTGAAACCATTTAATTACGTTGGTTTGCGACAACCAAATCAAAAACTAACAATTAAACAAATTTAAACAAATTAAGGTCTCTTAGTGGTATTTTTTTCAAACTTCTGCGTTGAACCGTTTTCGAGATCTGGGAAAACCCAAAACGTTACCCCAGCAAAAACTTAAATAACTCGAGAACCATAACACACACAATTTTTGCTATTTGCTAACATTTACTATGCAACAAAAGCTATCTATTCATGTATTTGGTTCCAGGCTGAAACAACTTTTTTTGCCAGGGTAATGTTTAAAACGTGACCCCAGCAAAATCTGTTTTTCTCATATATCTTAAAAACTACAACTCACACAAATTTTGCTATTAGTAAACAAATTTCTCCTCATGACACACTAATTATCTGATAAGGTCTCACCTCTCTAAAGCACAACTTTTTGCTGGGGTAACGCACACTTTTCTAATGACGCAACGTTAAGGTTGTCTTCTTTTAAATGAACTGCGTAGCGTATAAGGGTGAATCAACTTTTTGTTGTCTTGTGGCATTTCTTAAAATATCTGCGTGAACCATTTTTATATGAAGTTAATATGTAGTTGCAAATACTCTCAGCTAATTATCTTATAAGAAAACTTAAAAGACATAAAAATTTAAACGTGATTTTAAAGAAAAACAAAGGTGACTCAGGAGACAACTCCTATTTTTCATATAAAAGCTGGGGACAACATTGTCCCGGGCCCTGTTTCATATAAGTTACTAATATTATTACCTAATTTTATTAGACTCATAAAATAATTTTATTAGTTGGCATTTTTCTGTTTCATAAACTTTTCGATAACACTAATAAAAAGAGACTCTATGACGTTACTAATATTATGAGACTGCCTGGTATCTATGGTATTTGGACATACGCGCGAACTGTCTAACCTCTATTTAATAAACAAAACGTGTTCCGTTTCACTCAATAGTACGAAATACAGACATTTTATCACACAAAATTATGTTTCTTTTTACGTACACTAAAATAACAATAAAAATAAAAATACGCATTTCCGCGCCGGGAGTGGGATTTCATTTGGAAGGCCTTTCAAAGTTCTACGAAATGTGATATATTTCAATACCAAATTTATCAAGATTTTTCAAATTCTAACCAAAATTGTTCGTTGCAAATTTTATGCCTGTATAAAGAGTTATTCTCCTAAATATCCTCGGGCATCTCACAATAACTTTATCTTCTTAACTTGACTCTGAATCACTCATTTCAAATGATTTTCAAAAACTAATAATAAATTTATTAGTCTAGAAAGACTTATGAAAAGTAACTCATATTATTAGCTGATAATATTAGTTTATTTTGTCTATGAAATGGTTTACTATTAAAACAAATAATATTAGCTAATATTATTAGACTCTACGCTAATAACTCATTTTATTAGTTTGTATTTTTATGAAACAATCTCTAATTATTTAAACTAATATTATTAGTCTAATGCTCATAATATTAGACTCATATTTTTTATGAAACAGGCTCCTGGGTCACCCATGTCTTTCTTTGAAATATTGATTATTTTTGTACAAAATGTTTTATTGGCTATGAATCTAAATATCGTAAAATAGAGATATTTTACAAAAGAGTTATCTAGTTTTGTTTTAATTTATGAAAATTTACACATGGGTCGATTTTTTCCTTACACTAAAAAGTTGATTCACCCATAATCATAATGTGAAAAACGACAATTTTTTATTGGTTTTTTGATTTTGACATCCGTACACGGCACAGTAATGTCGATTCGACATTGTTACTATGTGGTTACTATTATAAAGAGGCAATACTTACGCAGGCAGTAAGATGCCGCGCTTATACGGCGGCGGGCGTGTGGCGGCCCTTTGCTCACATGTTCCGCCGGCGGAACGGCTAGCGGTAGGTGCTTATCGCGCGACCTTGAGCGAGTGATGGAGGCCTGGCCGTACTGGCTAACTTTTCGAACTTCGGCGGATCTGCCGAGCTTCAACTTAAAACAGATAAATCATAGTAAGGAATTTCGTGTTGTACTATTTGCCGAAATTATTTGAAAGATATCGATGTTCGTGTGGCATCATGAATTGAGGTTCGCCATATTGGCCCGACTAGAGCTCAATTTATCTGTTTTAATTTGAAGCGCAGCAGACTTTTGGATGCGTTAGCCGGTACGGCCCCTGTGATTGGTTCATTTGTTTTAGTATTACTTGTGATTGGTAGTTGGGACGCTGTGCGTCCGCGCGGGCACTGTGGGTCCTCATAGTAAATGTGAATACGGCAGGCTGATTACCTAAATTGAGCGACCGAACTCGATTCCTGAATTATTTCGAAATCGTCGCGCGACCGAGTCACTGGTTTGGTATTATATATGCGATCACTTACTAGTTTATGCTCGTTAAGATCTCCATAGAAACTAGCGCCACTGGTAACCGGTGGGGTGGGAGCGACTGAAAAGTCTTTTTACCGAAAGTAGTCTGTGACTATGTATGTGTCTGACCATATGTGCTCTGTGAACATAACCTTTTTGTTTTCGCTTCGAAATTTGTTAACATTTTTTCGTATACAAAATTGCAAATTCTGTGTAGGTTCTCGGTGAAGGACAGGCCTTTTGTTTTACAATTATAGCAATTTTATTTAATTTTGGTTAAAGGTAAGGCTAAGAATTTATCGAAAACTAATCAGAAATTAATTACGTTTTGTCTGGTTTCTGTTTGACAGAAGAAATCGCGAAATCGTTGCGGTCGCGTCGCAGTTTCTGAGTTAGATAATACGAATTTCGGAACATTTCCTTGCAAGTGCTCCTATATTTTAGTGCTTTAGTTGTCCGTTGGAGGCAGCACTCTTAGAAACTCGATCGGTGGTACGAAATCGAGTTTGACAGCGACGATTTCGTAATTAGCACTGGTCGCTATGTGGTTTTTAATTAGATAATCAGCCTGCGGGTCATGCGCATGCGCCGACTCGATCGAATAAAAAGTTGTCTGCGTAGGCTCATTGAAATCATTTAAATGTTTTTTGTACACAGATTCGCGAGTTTCGTCGAGGGCAACTCCCACCTGAGCGATGACGAAATATTAGATTACGAATCGTATGCTTTCTCTTTAGATTCGGCGAGAAAGCCGTCCAACTCAACTAGAAATAACAACATGGAGATCTCTGATGACGACTCCTCAGATGATGAGCTATAGAAGGAAGTTACTGGTTCTGATTTAAAAGTACCGGCACGGATCTTAAGCACTGGGCGAAATCGATATGAACTAAGGCTCGTATTATAGAATCAAACTCAAATTCAAATCTCTGCGAGAAAGGGATGGTGCTATTCATCGCATATAGCGCCATCACTTTCTAACTGTACTCCAGCAGAGATCTGAGTTTGAGTTTGATTCTATCACCCGCGTACATCTAAATTATGTTCTGGGGCCTTACTATAAGCTCATAAAACAGGACTTATATTTAACTGCCTTACTTTTTCGTACCATGACCTTGATTTTAGCTCGAGTTTAGTTCATAAGCAGTCTTGTTTAAGGCATGCTTTTAAACTGAACGGCTTAAGGATGGTTTCTTATTTGCTGATGGTAAGCCCCCTGCGCATCGTCTCATTAAATTATTTGTAAAACTTATACTGGTAACCCTATTGGTGCTGTCAAAATTCTAATTGTAAACATATTTATTTATACTCCAGCCAACTCGTGGAAAGAATGTTTGTAAACAAAACTTTGCGCATGTTTCGTAATTATTCCTCAAATACGTTAAGTTTCAGTAAATTAACACCATAAATTCAACTTGGACAACATAGGTAAGCTATCAATGATATTCTTATGTTTATAAAACATGCAATAAAAAAGTGCTTTTGAGGTTAAGTATGGGCGGTTTGTTTGTAAACATTCTTTCCGCGAGTTGGCTGGAGAATAGATGGGTATTGGTGGGGTGGTTGGGGATTTAGGTGGGTAGTAAAATTATTTTTGAAATTACCTATGTAAACCGACTTTTTAGACAGACTCTACAAGCACGCGGGGCATGTGTGCGTGTCCACTGGCCGCTTGCCGCGTACGCGGAATAACCGGAAAAAACCTGTTTTGACAACTGCAGCCAGTGGACAATCTCAGGGCATTGCTTGTTTTGTTAGTTGCAAGCATAGACATAGAAAAGTTTTCGCTGCGCTCAAGAAGACCAACAAAGCGCGGAAAAGAGATGTTAACATCATACGGACACGGTCTGTGAAAAAGAGACAAAGGATCAAGTGACATGTGCCAACATTTTTTACAGTAAGAGCCCCTAGCGTCCCGCTTAGCAAATGAGCAATCACAGTTTGTTTAAAATATTTGTTAATCTTAATTAAAATTTAAAAAAGGTATCGTGGAGCTATGGTGTCTTGTGCTCTAAGTAATTGTGATGTGACAAAAAGAAACAATCCAAGTAATCACACTTTTCACAGGTAAATAAGATATTGCCACACATTTCTCTAAAACCAAATTTCGCTACATTTATTCGTTTATCGACGAAGAAAACAGTATGGAACATAGCTTATTAATTTCCTTTGCCATATATAGTCATATTTTATGAATCTAAGTAATATTTTATGTATCTCATATAAAATGTATGCATTCGTTTTCGGATCACCTCTTTATTGACATTGTTGTTCTTTGACATTCTATTTCTATGGTTGCAAGTTTGAATTTCACGTTCTTAGGAAGCTTTGTCTCTGGTCCTTTCTTTACTCAATGTGATCGGACCGCGAAGAGGCGACCGGCGCGGGGCGGTACGGCTAGCGAATCCGTATGCAGATTAATATTCATAACTAATTTATGAAAAAAAGGAATACATAGGAACACAGCCAAACCCTTTCTTTAAATTTTAATGAAAAAAATATTTAAATCGGACTAGTTTTGGAGGAGGAAACAGGGAACAACGAAACGTTGATTTTGTCAACTTTGTATAAGATTTTTTTAATTCTCTCGACCGTGGTGTTTCCTCTTAATTGACATCACACGCTATGTAAGTATTAAGGTGCGGGCGCATTTGTCTGATGTCACGCGTTAACACGTGTTAACACGCCGTCAGATGACATCGGTTTTCATAGTAAATGTATACACTTCTCTGACAACACGTCCATACTAATACGGCGTGTTAACACGTGGCGTCAGACAAAAATATGCCCGCACCATTACTCGCCATGCCGCCGCCCGCCCCGCGGGCTGATTATCTAAATAGAAACTATTCAGCGACCGGTTTCATTTGACATACATTGCTACTTTCCTTTGGTATGTTTTTTCTTACCCCAAAATGAAGTAGCAATGTATTACATTCATCTGTCAAATGAGACCGGTCGCTAGGTGGTTTCTAATTAGAATCAGCCTGCCGCACCCTGATTATCTAAAAAGAAACTATTTAGCGACCGGTTGCATTTGATATACATTGCCACTTTTCTTTGGTATGTTTTTATTAACCCAAAAAGAAGTAGCAATGGATCACGATCATCTGTGAACTGCAACGCTGGGTGGTTTTTAATTAGATAATCAGCCCGCCGGTCGCACCTTTGCTTACGAACCTAATAGTTAGGTCGGTAGTGGCACTCATGTATGGCGAGGTCAAAATTTGTCATTAGATGAATTCACTTGGCACATATGTAGCTTAGGTAAAACTGATCTGATTTAGCCCGGTAGCCATCCGCCCCCCCTTGACAGGTAAGGGGGGGTGGCATTCAAAGTTTCGCGCCGCCGCACTTCAGAAAAAAAAACATATCTCCTTCAATATACCTACCACCTTGAGTGTGGTATCATAATGTGATAAATCAAGGATGAGGAAGCCATTTTTGAGACATTTAATGTACAGTTTCATAGAAAAAAAGTGATATATTTTACTATATTGACGACATTATCAAAATCAGTTTGCTATTTTTTTTATTCAACAGTTGGTATCTTTTAAAATTCAAATTTTATGCAAAGGAAAAAAATACTATCTTAAAGTACATTTATTCAGCTTTAAATACATACAAACTTATATATAGTTATCATACAATATCTATCTGACAAAAATCGAACATTGTATGCGAAGGTGTTTCCAAACGTCTTTAATTTCAAGTTAAGTTGGTTTTTCATACAAATTGTATAGAGTACAAACTTAACTTTGCGGCCAATTGATGTTTATGTTTCTACGGTCTTATAGTCTCTCTCAGCTATCGTACAGTCTAATTTATACTTAAATTTTTTTGTGGAAGTCATAACGACAATTGAAAAAAATAGACAGACTTGATCTCAGAATGAGGAAGTCACAAAACGTCGACGCGACGTGGCGTCAAAAGATCAGCTCAAAACGATCAGGTAGGAAAACGTCCTATCCTACCATATTAAGTTTACAGTGCAAAAAGTGTTTAAATCATAATAGGTAGGTACCCTAAGAACCTAGGTATACAAATATATCGTAAAGATAAAACTACTGTTGCATTGAGTATTTTTATACACTCGTGAGCCGAAAAATGGAACAACAGCCCTATTTCATACAAACAAGGTAATTTTAAAGCTTTGGTTCTCCGCCCAAGATTAAACGGGGTATTATGTGATGATGGCAATTTAAAGAGTGAATGGAGAAGGCACAGATCGCAAAAGAAACCCAACGGATCAGAAGAGTCGTTTACACCAGAGACCGTCTAGAGTGTTGAGTGTTACATTTTCCATACTTAAAAATTTTCGCTTGATATTTTTTTAAGTTCAACCCTGAGCTAAATGACTTATCTAATCCGTTCGATTTCTTTAGCATTAAAAGTCTCCGCCATCCATTTTTTAAACTGCCATCATCAGATAACATCTCGTTTAATCCTGAGCGGAGAACCAATGCTTTAAAGTTACCTCGTTTGTATGAAAATAAGCCTGTTAATCATTTTTTTCAGCTCAAAAGTGTATAAAAATACTTAATGCAACAATAGTTGTCCTTGGGGTACCTAATAATTATAATTTAAACATTATTTGCACTTTAGACTTAATTTTGGTAGAATATTTTCCTACCTGGGTCGTTTTGAGATCTAATCTTTTGACGCCACGTCGCGTCGTCGTTTTATGACTTGCTCGTACTGAGAACACGTATGTCTAATTTTTCTATAGTCGTTATGACTTCCACAAAAAGATCTAAGTATGTATAAGACCGTAGGATAGTTGAGAGAGATTGTAAGACCGTAAGAACATAAGCGACAAAATATACCAAAGTTAAGTTTGTATTCTATACATTTTGTATGAAAAAACCAACTTATATTTGCAGTTGGAAATTCTTGGCAACACTGTCACATACTGTGTTCGATTTTTTTCAGAGAGACATTGTAAGATAACTATATTTAAAGTATACCTATTTTTAAAGCTGAATAAGTGTACTTTAAGTCAAAATTTTTTTTCTCTGCACAAAATTAGTATTTTCAAAGATACTGACTGTTGAATAAAAATAATAGCAAAACATTTTTTGATACTTTTAGCAATATATTTTTTTTTTCAATGTCTATAAAATTAAATGACTCAAAAATGAATTTCTTTATGCTTGCTACAGAGTTAAGTTTGTGTTTTATACATTTTGCATGAAATAAAACATCTAATACTGGCTCTTGGAAACGTTGGGAAACACCGTCGCATACCATGTTCGATTTTTTTTCAGATAGACATTTTACGATACCTATATATAAAGTATCTATTTTTTAAAAGCTGGATAAATTTGCTTTAATACAATATTTTTTTTCTTTGCACAAAATTAGTATTTTCGAAGATACCGGCTCTTAAATAAAAAAATAGCAAAGAGATTTTGATACTATCCGTTATATTTTACCTTTTTTCTATGAAACTGTACATGAAATGTCTCAAAAATGAGTCCCCTATCCCTAATTTATCATAAGATGATACCACAGTCGAGGTGATAGGTATATTGAAGGAGATATGATTTTTTGTCTGAAGTGCGGCGGCGTGAAACTTTGAATATCACCCCCCACTACCTGCCAAGGGGGGGAGGATGGCTACCGGGGTAAATCAGCTCAGTTTTACCTAAGCTAAATATGTGCCAAGTGAATTCATCTAATGAAAAATTTTGACCTTTTGCCACTACTTCCTAGGCTATAACACAATGTTCAGCGGCCAGCGCTCAATATCTGTGTCGGCGACTAAACTTACTTATCACTTTATTGGATATTTGCGATCTTATATTACTTTATAAGATTTAGTATATTACTTTGTATGCGATTTTTCACATAAAGTGATTTTTCTGATGATGTAATAACGTATCAAAGCTTTTACATGCGCTCGTTTAAGTTTTTAATTATTGAAACTTGGTTAAGATCTCATTAACTATGCTATTAGTATATATCTTAACTATTTTAGATAATGTTGGGTCATCTTTTAAGTTACTCTGTATTTCTTAATGTTAAATATAATATGCTTTGTGCACTTAGATGTTAATGACTGATAAATGGACTGAATAGATAGTCATAATCATAAATATTAAATAATTATACCATATTAAAATTATAAATGCAAAAGTATCTCTTGTCTGTCTGTTACTTTTTCACGCCTAAACAGCTGCGCCGCTTTTGACGAAAGGTACGGATATAAATGGCACCTTGGGAAAGGAAATAGGCTACTTTTTATCCCACAGCTGGGCACGTGTCCCCGTCCGCACGATATAATATAATCTGTAGTCAGGGATTGAAATACCGTTAAAAAAATAACGATAAAAATAACGTTAAAAATACCGTTAAATCATTTTATTGGTAAATTTACCGGTAAAAATAACGTTTAATTATTTTACCGGTAAAATTTGCGTTAAATATAGCGTTAAACTTTACCGGTACAATATACCGGTAAAATTATCGCTAAAAAAATAACGTTATTAATTGGAATAACGTTAATTTTAAAGTTTAACGGTAAAAAAAGTAAGAAATAACGTTAAAATTTTCGTTATTTACTGAAAAAACGTTAATTTAAATGTAACGTTATCTAAATTAAAGTTATTTATTGAATTAACGTTAATTTTAAAATTAACGCTAAAAAAAGTAAAAAATAACGTTACATTTAAAAATAACTTTATCATTCCCTGCCTGTAGACCACGCGGGTGAAGCAGCGGGCGGAAAGCTGGTATAGTACCTATGGTCATACTTAAAAAAAATTAAAACATGATAATATGGTACTGGTTAGTACCTAATAATTTAATTAATAATTGTTTAGTTGTTTACATTCAATATTTTTTTACTATTCATAACATTTATAAAAAGCACCATCTCATCTTGTGAATAAAAATACATTTCATTAGGGTTTGTAAACAGTTTTATAATGTCATGTTAAATAATAAGTTCCTAGCTTTGTATGACATTTTTAAATGTAAATATTATGTTTGATTTGTGTTTTAATAAATGATTTGTTAATAATTTCTTTCTTTTAATGGACACGACTTTATTCGTACTCTTTTCACAGGAATGTTCGAAACCTATTTTAGAAAAGAAGTAAAAAAGTATTTGGTAATTTAACTGTTTGCTAGAAAAGTCACTTAAATTATTGTACATTTCCCTAAGTGAAAGTTCCAAATTGTTAATTTTTTCACTTAATTGATTAATACCTGGGTATTATTTATTCATTGTTATATGGTGGTGTTTAGGTGATAACAAAAGTGCTTTAGCTACTTACTTTGGGATCAGAGCAATGTACGAGTATGTGATGTTTTTCGATATACGTAATCTCAACCTTACAGGACTTTTCACAGAGTAACGCCATCTATTGTCAATTTCTCTTATTACATAACTCGTAAGATAGAGTTAATTACAAAATAATTCCGCGAGGCGTAGTAGTTAGTTTTGATGGCATCATCCGAGAGATAGCGTCATAAAACGTATCCGAAAAACTGTGTTTCAAATTTGTATCGGTAATTTTTTTGTTTTGCACTATTGCTTCACAAGTCTCAATAAAATAAAAACTCGAAAGCAACATTAACTACATTTTTTAAACTTGTCTAAACAATAAAAATAAAATAAAATATATAAACTTGAACAAACATATAAAAAAAGTAAGTCACCGAGCGGGATTCGAACTCAGAACACTCATTTCTTGTGGTCCGCGTCCTAACCCGCTGAACCAAATGGACATTGGCCGGCCGCGGACGAAATTAGCGACCATATTCTGCGTCGAAAGAAAAACGCATGAAAACGCAAAAATGCGCGTTTTCCCAGACATAAGACTAATCTAGATCGATTGGTTATCCCCGAAAACCCCCATATACCAAATTTCAACGAAATCGTTAGAGCCGTTTCCGAGATCACCGAAATATATAACGTGCACTGTAATTAGTGTCAAATATTTTCGTGACCATCAGTGAGTAAACCTTAAATGTTTTATTTCTTTTAAATTATGCAATAGGCAATTCTCTCATTATGATAAACAAATACAGGGTGGCCCAAACGGTGACGCTAAAAATTTTTTTTTTGTTTCCTCACATCTCGTTGTACCCGAAAATACCCTATGTATGTTCAGTGATTTTTTGTAGTTTTCGAGCTATGAATTATTTTTTAAAATTTTGAGAATTTTTGACTTGACAGACTAAAATATTTTTTTTTCGGAAATTATACATCTTTTTTTGAATTATTTTTTTGTTACATAGACCTCATGACTTGAACTTTAACACATAAAATACCCAGCTTCCTGTCATCAAAATAAGTTACAAAAATATTGACCGACAGTGAAAAATTGACGTAAAATCAAATCATAGTTAAATTTTCAACTTTGAATTAAAAATTAAAAAAATAGGTTCCATGACTTCTGAGTAATTTTAAAAACTTCACAAGACCCTAAGCTTTAATTCTAATTAAAAAAAAAATGTGCTTAATTAGCTTTTTTTAGCCGAAATCTGCCTTCAAATGCACAAAGGTGAAATTTTCTAAGATTTTTTATTGGCTATTTTGTCATTCACAAAATGATTCTTACCAAAATAAAGTTTAAAATGGTACTGTTTATTGAATAAAGAATTAAAAACAACCTTTAAAAGTATGTTATTACGAAGCGGTAACATCGATGTCATTTAGTTATAGTTATTTTGGTTATTTTAAGGATAAATCATATTAAATAAAACAATTACTACAAATTCAACAATTAAATTTATTTCCGAATAAGTTTTCAAAATGTCTCCCTCCCGCTTCAATGCACAACCTACATCGCCTTAAAAAAATTTGTTTTAAATTTCGGAAAGCATTAGTATTTTCTTTGATTTTTATTTCTGCTTCTCTTAGTTTTTGACGCAGCTCTGCTTCAGTGTTTGTTTCGTTTGCGTAAACCATCTCTTTGTAATAGCCCCACAGAAAAAAATCTATGGGGTTTAAGTCTGGTGAACGCGCAGGCCAAGGAATCGGGCCGCCACGCCCAATCCACCGTCTCGGAAAAGTCTGGTTAAGGTGCTCTCGTACTTCTCTAGCATAGTGGCACGGAGCACCATCGTTTTGAAATATCATTCTTCTTCTTGTTAGTAGATTCACATCCTCTAATAAACCGTTCAAGCTATTTCGTAGAAAATCCAAATATTGCGCTCCGTTCAACCTAGCCGGCAATTCAAATGGTCCTATAAATTCCCCATTGACAATTCCTGACCACAAATTTACACTAAACCTTGTTTGAAAATTGGATGGTCTTGCCTTGTGTGGGTTTTCAATGGCCCAACTGTGATAATTATGAATATTGAAAACTCCGGTTCTTTCAAAGCGTGATTCGTCTGTCCACAAAATTTTGTCGAAGAAATCAGGATCGTCTTGAGTTTTTTGAAGCATTGTTTCACAGAAAGTCACTCGTCTTGGATAATCTGCAGGTTGCAATTGTTGCACGCGTTGGATATGAAAAGCGTGGTATCCCTCTGAAAAAAAAAACACCGAAATTGTAAATTCAAAGCATAGGTAAGATAGTCTTTTTTCAGTTTCACCAAATAGTAGGCTAGTGATAATCACTGGTATGTACCACGCTTTCTCGCCCACTAGCGAGTGATTATTTTGTTGCCAAATACACATTCAGTCAGAGTTCAATACTTAAAAAGACCACGTGCTACAAAAAGTCGCTCATAAAGCACGTGCGTGCTATTTTTTTTAAGTCACAATAATTACAGCTAAAAAAAATAGCACGTGGGCATAGTGGGCGAGCTAATGGGTGCGTAATTATGAGGTTTAAAGACAAGATGAAATTAACCCACCTGACTTCAGTATCCTCATAACTGAGGTTCGTGGTACACCAGTCCTTCTTGCGATTGCTCTGGTGCTAGTCGATGAATCCCTTTCCACTTGTTCCACGACTTGATCCATAATATCTGGATCCATTCTGGGTATTCCTTCCTGAGATGAACGTCCAGGAATTCGTCCCTCCATAAATGTATTGTGAGTATTTTGAAATACTCTGTAATTCGGGTAATGCTCCCGTTGTTCTCCTCGCCGTTCCAATTGCTCTCGATAAAGCCTTGCTGCCAAACTAGCATTTCCTTGGGCAACACCGTAAAAATAGTGCATCTCTGCGTATTCACGCAAAGAATAGCTCATGTTGCAGCACAAAGGTCCAAATCACAAGGTAGGTAATCAAAGTCCGAAACACAAGCACAGGTAAATCAGTCACAGGAAGAATCAGAGTCCAGTTAGCAAGCGAGAGTAGTTGTATCAGAATTGAAAACAAAACCAGGAGTAGTAGTAACACGAGCGAAAGCTGTGAACAACTGAGGTGAAGGAGGGAGGAATGCGACCGACATGAGATGAATAGAGCAAGATAGCAAGATAGATAGAGCAAGACAGCAAGATAGATAGAGCAAGACGGCCTAGATGAGAAAGAGAGGACGTGCTTATAGACGACGCTGTGTTGGTCCCCCTTCTTTTGTTCGGCGCGCGGGAAGTCTATTGTTTGTGATTCTAGTGTCTGCCAGAACTATTGTTATTTATGATGTCGCTAAAGATAAACCGGTTGGAGGTAAAGACCATTTTCTTTGTACAAAGACCAACTTGTGCTGTTGAAGTGACAACATACTAACTACCACTAAACTAATTTAGAACTCTAAATTTATAAACTATACTAAATGTCAATTATTATGTTATATCAAACCTAATTAACCTTAGATAATAACAATGAGTGCTTTTAAAATAAATTACCTTTGTACATTTGAAGGCAGATTTCGGCTAAAAAAAGCCTATTAAGCACCACTTTTTTTTAATTAGAATTAAAGCTTAGGGTCTTGTTAAGTTTTTAAAATTACTAAAAAGTCATGGAACCTTTTTTTTTAATTTTTAATTCAAAGTTGAAATTTTAACTATGACTTGCTTTTACCTCAATTTTTTACTGTCGGTCAATATTTTTGGAACTTATTTTGATGACAGGAAGCTGGGTATTTTATGTGTTAAAGAACAAGTCATGAGGTCTATGTAACAAAAAAAAAATTCAAAAAAAGATGTATAATTTCCGGTAAAAAAAAATTTTAGTCTGTCAAGTAAAAAAATCTCAAAATTAAAAAAAAAAATCATAGCTCGAAAACTACAAAAAATCGCTGAACATACATAGGGTATTTCCGGGTACAACTAGATGTGAGGAATCAAAAAAAAAATTTTTAGTGTCACCGTTTGGGCCACCCTGTATAAGCAGTTCATAAGCATTTTTTAGACACAATTTGTAAGTTAAATACGACGATCGACCGGCGATTCAGTTGACTTTAAAGTGCCTTGTTCCGGAGATATGACGTCGTCAAAATGGCGGCTGATGTATTTTGTAAAATATTGATAATCATGATTCTATGAATCTTATATACATGTATGGGGTGTCAGATTTAAGGGAATTAAGTTTTATATAATGTTATGATACAAAACATTCTCTGAGTAGTACATTTACGAAAATATTTTAAATAATATGAAAATTCTATCTATAAAAACTCCACATTTTCATTGTATTTTAAGTTACCGTAAAAATTAAACTAATAATTTTATTTGTAAACAAAAAATATACTATTAAAGTCCATATAATGCAGATTTGGAAAAATATAACTTTTAAGTACTATTACTAATAATTTTTAACGTCGAGTGCAGTCTATTTCTTATATAAAAGATATTTTTTATTAAAGTATAACAATATGAGTATCTAATGAAAGCTAATAAATAGCCAATTCCAAATATATATACATTATGATACTTTAATGTTACTGTTTTGAAGAAAACTTAAAAAAAACGAAAAATCAGAAGTACGAAATATTTGTAAATTATTTGAAAAAACAAAAAAGTCCAGTCAATACTGAAACAAAAAGGGCAAAAATCGCAAGCGCACATGTAACATGATTGTATAAATGTTGTTAGGTCCCTTGAAAGCAGTTTATACCGAAGTATGCAGCCCTGAAACCCTGTGCTGCTCGGAAAAATATGCATTTTTTTCAGTTTCCTCAAAAAAACTTCCCTAAGGGTGTCCTACATCTTGGCATGGACCACTTTGAAAACCGCAATTCTCACTACATGGAAAATTTCTCCCCAATTAGTCCTAACTAGTCCTACTTTTTCGGAATTAGTCCCAAAAAGGACTGAAAGATATAAGCGATTTAAATGGTCCATGCCAAAGCAAACCTTCATTTTGGCAGGGACAGGCTATATCTAGTGAACCACAATACCTAGCCAGGATCTGATTATTCAAAAAAAAAGTCCCTTTTTTATGGATCTCGCAACGCCTAGAATCAAAACGAAATGAAGCGCCGTTCAAAAAATATAAAGGAATGATTTGGTCCATGCCAAAATCAACCTACATCTTGGCGAGGACTTTTGAACCAGGTCACCCAGAGAAAATCTGCTTATTGGAAACGATTCGTGTAAATTAGTCCCAATTAGTCCCAAAGCCACAAAATTAGTCCCCCTTTGGTTTAGGAGATAATCGGAATTAAAATTTGGTTTTTATAGTACGGGAGCTGACTTCCTATTCAGTGACGATCTTTTGTAACTTGTTTTTTTTTTGCGTATTTGTGTTAGAATAACGAAGTGTAATTAGTAACAGAAAAGTATATCGTAAAGTAATACGTAACATTTATGCATTTTCGAAACTCAAATCATAAAATAAAAATGTTTTCTTAGAGATATTTTGATCCTGGGGCTCCTGGACTATATCAAAATAATGTACAGTCACGGACAAAATAATTTCAAAAGAAGTATAAAATGGTATTGAATTTTAAAATTATATTGCTTTCTATCGAAATTATTCATATTTGGAGTGGAGTGATTTTCTTCCTTCAATGGGTTCACTTGAAACTTTGTACCTATACAGGGTTATTTGTAATTCATTTAAAACTTCTCGTGGGGTTGATCGGACCATGAAACTGAACAACTTTCATTATGGGTCCAACCTCAAAATCACGAAAAAAATCAGCTGTTTCATACATTACGATGGAGTACTTACGCATTGTACTTTTGCCCAGTTTGATGGTCTGATAAAGTTCGTTTAAAAGGCTGCAGCTTTCACAAAGAGCCGCAAGATCGGATGCTTAATGTTTTACAATCTGAACACTGCGCATTACGGAACGGAATTGTTTTATGTAGGTACTTAATTAATTTTTACTGTACGCTTTTGTACGTGACTGTACTTATACAAAAAAACGGAATTTCTCCTAAACCAAAGGGGGACTAATTTTGTGGCTTTGGGACTAATTGGGACTAATTTACATGAATCGTTTCCAATAAGCAGATTTTCTCTGGGTGACCTGGTTCAAAAGTCCTCGCCAAGATGTAGGTTGATTTTGGCATGGACCAAATCATTCCTTTATATTTTTTGAACGGCGCTTCATTTCGTTTTGATTCTAGGCGTTGCGAGATCCATAAAAAAGGGACTTTTTTTTCGAATAATCAGATCCTGGCTAGGTATTGTGGTTCACTAGATATAGCCTGTCCCTGCCAAAATGAAGGTTTGCTTTGGCATGGACCATTTAAATCGCTTATATCTTTCAGTCCTTTTAGGGACTAATTCCGAAAAAGTAGGACTAGTTAGGACTAATTGGGGAGAAATTTTCCATGTAGTCAGAATTGCGGTTTTCAAAGTGGTCCATGCCAAGATGTAGGACACTCCCTAAGGAAGTGTTTTTCAGGTAACTTGATCATAATATTTTATGAAGCTTATTAAATTAACTACAGTTTAAGTCAATTTTTAGTAGTCTACGACTATTGATTACGAAGACTCAGCTAGTCAAAGATAGGCAAATGGGAAAAATATGAAAAAATACCAGCTTTGACCTGCTGTATCTCCACAACCAGTAGTCTGAGACTACTCAGATTTAGCTTAAACTGTAGTTAATTTAGTAAGTTTTATAAAACTATGGAACCAAATAACTTAAACACGCTTCGTTAATGTAGTTTTATTGAAGAAACTGAAAAAAATGATAAGTTTTTCGAGCAGCACAGGGTTTCAGGGCTGCATACTTCGGTATAAACTAGTTTAGAGGGACCTAAGTAATAACATTTATACAATCGTGTTATACATGCGCTTGCAATTTTAGCCTTTCTTGTGTCAATATTGACTGGTCTTTTTTGTTTTTTCAAACAATTTACAAATATTTCGTAATTTTTAATTTTTGTTTTTTTTATTTTCTTCAAAACGGTAACATTAAAGTATTATAATGTATATATATTTGGAATTGGCTATTTATAAGCTTTCATTGGATACCCATATTGTTATACTTTAATAAAAAATATCTTTTATATAAGAAATAGTCATAGCGCGACATACATTTTTTTTCTCTCTTTATTGTTAATAAAGGTTCTTGTAAGTTATATTTTTTCAGATTTGCATTGAATTTTATTCATCAGCATATTTTTTGTTTGCAAATAAAATTATCAATTTAATATTTACGGTAACTTAAAATAAAATAAAAAAGGGGAGTTTTTATAGATTGAATTTCCATATAATTTAAAATATTTTCCTAAATGTACAAGTCAACCAATTTTTTGTGTTAGAATATTATAGAACACTTAATTCCCTTTAATCTGACACCCCATACATGTACATAAGCTTCATAGAATCATAATTATCAGTTTTTTACAAAATACATCAGCCGCCATTTTGATGACGTCATATCTCCGGAACAAGGCACTTTAAAGGTGGTCTCCCGACGGTTTTTGAAAGGAAATAAAACGTTTAACAACATACTAAAAGAACAATGGCGAAATAATTGTTGAGTTAATTATTCAGCGTATTAAAATGTCATTATTATGAATTTACGTATTATAAATTAATAAGATTTTTCAGATTATAATTAAGTCCTGACTTAGTCAGGGAAAAAAATCAATTTAAAAAGTAACTCAAATGTCTGTTTATTAGGAACACAAACCATACAACAAGTACTGTGATTGATTAGGTAACAGTAAAAACTGTCATTATTTCTTCTTATTTTTTTTTGTTTTGGCAATCTACTTTCTTTTGGAGGTAACTTTTGCCAGTGTCAAGTGTTTGCTATTCGCTGAAGACTTAGGATTAGGACTACGATAAAAACTTCAAACTGGAATATCTTTATTTCTAGACTTGTGGCAATCGTATACTTAACGTCAAATTATTAAGGAATTTAAGCACCATATTATACCATATTTTTAATACTAATACGCATAAAAAATATGTCAACAAAAATTTGTATGGAGGTTTGCCATTGTTCTTTGGTGCTGATGTCACAAAGTAAACTGTTCCGGCCTTTAACAGAACGCATGTTTAAGATTTTTTTATGCCACTGCCGCGCTGTGTATAATATTTTTTAAACGCATTTTTTATGAAACTGTTCTAATAAAACTTATATTCTTGAAATCTGTATTAATGTGGCTTTCTAACCATATTTTTTTTATGTCGATATTTGTACTCTTTTAACATTTATCGTCACTGGAAATATTTTTTGTTTATAATATTTTCGATTTCTTGGTTTCGGAAATACGGTAATAAATTTTTTTGTATGTAAAGGTGTGTTTTTTTATTTCAAAAAATGATTGGCCATCTTTTATTTATCCGAAAATGATACCCCACTTGCCATAGTAGCTATAAATTAGCAGCTATTACGACCAACATCACGTGCGGCGAAAAAATACTTCACCCGCCCCCCCGTCCCCCTCAGCAAGGTGGCTCCCGCTGTTTCCCGGGTGTTTTTAACTCTGGTCCACCTAAGGAACAAGTATACCAAGTCTCACCCTTTAATGGAAAAAATATTGGTTCCCATACATTGAGTGGCTATACTTACGGCACTATTGGCACTCCACAATAACTTACTTGACTACTACCTACAACTAACTTACCTGTATAGCGATACACACTACACTATACATTAAGATTATTAATAATATAATTGAAAAAATATTAGAAAAAATCAACTCACCCGTAGCAGCTCAGACGCATTGCGCCGGAATCGTAAGGGTGCGGGTTCGAGTCCCGTCTGAGCTGCTACGGGTGAGTCGATTTTTTATTTTCAATTATATTAATAATCTTTACTATTTTAGATAAAAATTAAAACATGATGGTTAGTAATAATTTTATTAATAATTGTTTACGTTCAATATTTTTATACTTACTACTTATTCATAACATAAATACATTCATAAAAAGCACCATCTCATCTTGTTAATAAAATTTCATTAGGGTTTGTAATTAAGTGCACATTTTAACAAAGTTTTAGTGTCATGTTAAATAATAAGATCTTAGCTTTGTATGACATTTTTAAATATAAAGTTTGATTTGTAGTTTAATAAATTACTTGTTAATAATTTCTTTCTTTTAATGGACACGACTTTATTCGTATCATGATCTCTTTTCACAGGAATGTTCGAGACCTATTTTGAAATCATTGAACACGAGGCTGTGGGTTGCAGCCCGAGCCGTAGGCGAAGGCGTAACTCAGCCAAGTGTGCAATAAGCAAGAGCTCACGAGTTACATACGACGTTGATCAACACATTTGCGAGAAAAAACAATAATTTACCACACAACAACAAATACGACAAAAACAAAATATGAATAGATAATTAATTAAAATGGACACCGAACCGAACTCGACAAAATGACGCCAAAAACTCTCAATATGAAAATTATGGAAAATGCAAATATTTTAATATTTTATAACAAAATATTAGGAATAATTTGATAATAATAAATATTTGTTCGACTTAAATTAAGGACTTACGCATTTATTTATTCCAAAAATATATATATGAATTTCAGCGGCATAAAACCTCTTTGTTGTTTCTAAAAAAATACTGTAAGTATTACCCGGTTAAATTGGGTTGGGAATGTTCTGTTTACTCGCATAGAACTTGCAGTACTAATTAAATTTTGTTTTATATATTATTGCACGGTGTTTGTTATAGCTCGGTTTATGGCCCTAAAAACGATGTATTAGGGCTCACTTTACGAGCAAGTGTGTTGAAATAAAAATTACTGTATTACCCTTGTATTACCCGGTTGAATTGGGAATGCTCTGTTTACTCGCATAGAACTTGCAGCAAGGTACTAATTTAACTTTGTAGGGATAGTTCTATAACCAACTAGTGTTTTATACAATGTTATTTTTAGTTTATACAAAACCTCTCATGTGGGGTTGATCAGACCATCAAACTGAACAACTTTCATTATGAGACCAACCTTGAAATCGCGAAAAAAAAACAGCTGTTTCATACATTTTGATGGAGTAGGATTGTACTTTTGTATAGAACAGCTGATTTTTTTTTCGCGATTTCAAGGTTGGTCCCTTAATGAAAGTTGTTCAGTTTGATGGTCTGATCAAAACCACGAGAGGTTTTGTATAAACTAAAAATAACCTTGTATATTATTGCACAGTGTTTGTTATAGCTCGGTTTAGGGCTCACTTTACGAGCAAGTGTGTTGAAAAATGAATAACATACATTTAACATAGCTTATTTAGTAACCGTTAAACATTCAAGACACACAGTTAGTAGATTATGGCACAAAGTTCTTTGAGATTTGGGGGTTTAAGATTTGGCGCGGCTCGCTTTCTTGCTCTTGTCCAGGGTTTGGGCGGGCGGCGGCGGCTTGGCGGACATGTGGCGGCTGTATAACCTGCAAATAGTTATTTTATTAATGACAACAATAGGAAAGTCAAGGCCCGCAACATACAGAAGGAAATTTGATTCGGAATTCCAGAATGGAATTATTCCGAGCGCAGCAAATCCATAAAAATCTATTTGGGGCTTTGAGCAGGCCAATATAGGGTGTTTGGTAATCCTTACTAATATTATAAATGCGAAGTCCGTTTGTTTGTTTGTTACGTCTTCACGTTTGAACTACTGAACCAATCATCATGTTGCATACACGTTGTCACGGGTACAGAAAAGAACATAGGTATGACATAGGGTACTTTTCATCCAGAATAAACGTAAGATTAAAAAAAAACTGCCCATGCAGACAAAGTCGCGGGCGGCCGCTAGTAGCCTTATAAAGCCGAATATAGCAGATAGGGACCATCAAACGAAACAACTTTTACTATGGGAACAACTCTTAAATCGCGAAAAAAAACAGCTGTTTCTTACGAAAATATCAAATGTATGAAACAGCAGTTGTTTTTTCACGATTTCAGAGTTGGTCTAAATGTTGTTCAGTTTGATGGTCCCAACCATATTCGGCTTTATAAGGCTATTACCAAACACCCTGTATAACATTGATACAAGCCCCCCTAGCCAAAGTAACATTTGCAAATTTTCGCTGTCGCTTCGCTTCGAAACATGTATGGATTTGACGTTTTAAAATTCAATTGTTAACGAAACCTTATGTCAATTCCATACATGTCTCGAAAGCGAAGCGATAACGAAGATAAGCGAATGTTACTTTGGCTAGGCCCTAAGCTCTTTCTTTCTTATCGAATAAGGATTAGTGGACACCTCTGGTGTTAGAGTTTACCAAGCAGCCTGTAAGGCCTCTATAACTTGGCTTAACGACCGTTATCAGATGACAACAGCCGGGACCAAAGGTTTAACGTGCCCTCCGAAGCACCAAAGCGCTCAGTTGTAATGCCACTTTAACGGTCACCCATCCGACACCTGACCGGTCCGAGCGTTGCTTAACAAACGTGATCGAGTACGATCAGTCTGTCAAGTTCCGCCATGAGCGCTTCATTATACAAGCATTGATACAAGCTAAAGTTGAAGTGCGTGATCGAATCAGAAATGAGGAGATCCGCAGGTGAACTAAATTAACCGACATCGCTCGAAGGATTGCTCAGCTGAAGTGGCAGTGGGCTGGACACATAGTACGAGAAGAACCGATGGCCATTGGGGCGGAAAGGCTCTGGAATGGCGACCGCGCACCGGACGACGCTCCGTGGGTAGGCCCCCGACAAGGTGGACCGACGTGAGGGGGAAGGTCGCGGTGCGCCGCTGGATGCGGGCAGCGCAGGACCGATCGTCGTGGAAATCCTTGGGGAGGGGTGCAGCACCCAGCACCCAGCAGTGGGTGTCGAGCGGCTGATATGATGATGAAAGTTGAAGTAGTCACTTACACTCTGTAGGTCTCAGACCGCAAGTAGTCAAGCACGTGTGATGGGCCGAGTTTAAGTTGATCTTCGATTGGCGGCACCCAGAAGTTGCCCTCCAAGCGCAGTACTGCTTTGTTGCTGGCCAGGTCTAAGCTACCTGTTGATAACAAAATAAGCCGTATTCAATGGGGATGGCAACGCAAAGCTAATTGTAGATGTCGCTGCGTACGCTTGTTCCTAAGACAGTAGACGTTCAGAACAAATCTATAGGAAAATATTTATTTATTTTGTATATTTTTTTTACCGAAACGGATCGATTGACCCAAAATGGATATAAAAGACTAGGAAACCTTACCCCAGTTCAATATAAATTGTAATAAAAAACCAGAAAAATAAGAAATTAATAAAACTTACCATTAATTTAATGGCAAACAGATTAGTTATGTAGTTTAATTAGTTAAAATAAAGAAATCCTACTTATTATTGCAATTTTTTAATAAACATAACTGTTATTTTTTAAAGGTGGGCCATGATTAGAGCCGGGCCATCTTCGGTCACAGTACCTTACAATGCAAATGCTGGAATTGAAAGCCAAATTGTCATTTTTATGCTTACTGAATTTTTTGTTTCTTAATATCCAGATTTTCGGAATTTTATATTTTATTACACAGAATTTGGTCATTTTAAAGCAAGTATATAAAACGACTTTTAAAGTAAACGCCCTTTGTTTTGTCGGTTTTTGTAGAACAAGCGTACGTAGCCAAGAAGCTTATATCCACAATGGAGATTGCACGCCTAGTATCATAGTGAAGATTGAAAAAAGACTCTTTAGTGACGTCCCGGCTAATTGCTATCTCTTACTTTTCGTTTTACAATACGTTTTCGTTTCTCACGAACGAACGAACGACGAACAGCGAACACGTATTGTAACACTAAAGAAAGAGGTTGCAATAAGCCGTCACGTCACTCAAGGAAATTTTTTCTATCTTCACTATGACATATGGCCGTGCAATCTCCATTCGAGGGAGGTATAATATAAGCTTCTTGGTACGTAGCGTTACTTTGACAGTTGCCTTTCCCATTAGCAGTTTTGGTTGTATTACTATACTATACAACGTGTTACAAAAACCCCTAAAGTAGAATAAGTATGGTAGATAGGGTACCAAGGGGAAAATTATTATAAACAACTAAAACTGCTACTTTCCTATAAAAAAAAATTTCATTTAATGATAAACTACATAGTGGCAATCCTAGACCTAAATTGTGTTTAACTTTTGCCCATTCATGCGATTTATTATCGAAAACAATGGGGTGTGATACTGAGGAACTAATGGCGCCACAAGCGACAGTCCCAAAATAATTTGATTGGTTGTTTCAAATGTCTAATGTCATTGCTGACGTATTTTAACCAATCAAAACCATTGATAGCGGCCAGGTCGCCGCTGGCGCCATCTGCGATTAGCTTTGCGTGATACACCCCATTGTCTATTTGTGACTAGGGTTGTCACTTTGTAGTTTTCCACACAAATAAAAAACTTAACTGATTATTATGAAACGCCCTGTTTAGCGCCGCTAAGCTTGCTAGTTATTAAAAGGCAAAGGATCATGCCGCATTCTGGGCCATGATGCGCATTAACCATACATATCAGTGACAGACTCATGTCATGTCAAAAAGGGGTAGATAACAAAATGTCATATAATAGGAAAATGTCAAACAATTATAACCTCAAACGGCTCCTTGAGATTGAGATTTCTCTTTTTTCCCGCATTATATTTTAATGATATTCTTCCCACGCAATCACTATAAAATTGCTATAGTATTTTGGTAATTTCATCAAAGCGCATCATGGCCTAGCTTGTATAGTAAAATCGGCATAATCCTTTAGCAAAGTTGAGTTTTACCAATTTCGGGTGGCAGCACGACAAGTCGATTGCCTTGAAGATGCAGCTCCCGGAGTCTGGCGAGCTGGCCCAGCTCGCGAGGCACCTCTATCAAGTCGTTTTCCCGCAAAGAAAGCTGCACATAAAATTTATGTCATAAATCCATCAATGTCTTAAATCTATTACATACCTACCCCTAGCATGAACCACCACCACCGAAATACGATATAACATACAGTGCCTTTGGTCTTAAACTAGCGATAATTTAGAGGCGTGAAATACACCTAATTTAATTGACTTTTTAGGGTTCCGAACCCAAAGGGTAAAAACGGGACCCTATTACTAAGACTCCGCTGTCCGTCTGTCTGTCTGTCTGTCACCAGGCTGTATCTCAAGAACCATGATAGCTAGACAGCTGAAATTTTCAAAGATGATGTATTTTTGTTGCCGCTATAGGTAACAATAAATACTAAAAACAACAAACGTGAGTTTTTTGCCGTTTTTTGGTACGGAACCCTTCGTGCGCGAGTCCGACTCGCACTTGGCCGGTTTTTTTTTAGTCATTTCACAGCACTACTGGTCCAGTTAACGTAAAATGATGAAAATATGGATAAATTTATATTTTTTGTGAAATATGGATTTATACTTAAAATATGGAAAATAAAAATTGAATTTTCTCAATCTAAATATCACAAATGATGTAGAGAATATAATTATGTACGAAAACCATGTTAATTAAAAATATGTATTTACATATTAATCCGCGCCCTAGCTATAACCTGCGTAAATATATAAAAAATCTGTAAACGGTAGCAGGCGAGGCGATGATGCTATCTCGCCCATCGCCTACACACAATATGTGGGCATATAATGTGGGTTATGCTATTTAACTCACATTTAATATGTGGCATATAATAATAATAATAATTTTATTGTGATAACTAGTGGGTACATAAACAATATCAGTTATTGGAGCAACCATTTAAATAAATAAATATTGTGTAGGGTAGCAAGTACTCAACTCATTATTATAATATGGTTAGGGTGGTTATACTTTTTTTTACACACACAAACTAACATAATGTGATATGAAATTAAGCAAGACATATTAACATGATACATAAGTAAATATAAGAGAGAGAGAATTACTTACAATTTGTAGATTTTTTAGATTTCCCACTTCAGATGGTAAATATTCAAAATCATTGTCTCCCAAATAAAGGGCTCTCAGGCTTTCTGTAAACATAAAGAGTTATTACTATTGCATTCTTTTTTAGGGTTCCATACACAAAGGGTAAAAACGGGACCCTATCACTAAGACTCCGCTTTTCGTCTGTCGGTCTGTCACCAGGCTGTATCTCATGAATGCAACAAACATGATCTTTTTGCCATTTTTGGTACAGAACCCTTTGTGCGCGAGTCCAACTCGCACTTGCCCGGTTTTTAGTAAACCTACTGAAACAAAAGTTCATAAAATAAACAGTGGAATGAGGAGCTGAAATCCTACACTGCTTCATATTATAGATATTTGTAACAGAGAAACGGGTAGTACTCAAGATTAGTGATGAAAAGACTCAAGTCTTTTAAGTCTTAATAAAAAGACTTGCCTCCGTTTTACGCGACTCAAGTCTAAAGTGAAGACTCGACGTTCGAGTCTTTTTAATAAGACTCAGTTACTATGTTAAAAGACTCAAAAGGCTCAAGCGACTCAAAAGACTCAAACGACTCGAGCTGTTTTTAAAAAGGCTCACGACTGAGTCGTGTATCCAAATACAGCTCAACCTTTAAGGTTCCTAAATAAGTCTAGAAAAATAATACTTATAGACGATTCAAAAGCGCTTAATTAACAAGTTTATTTTAATAAAAAGATTTTGACAAGAAAATAATAACGTAATTTTTAGAATACTGAAATTCAAGATGGCGGCCAACTTTTTTGTTTGTAGGCCGATTCAATGAAACTCGGTTTTTGGTACTATTTTGACGAGAAAATAAGAACGCAATGTTTAAAATATTGAAAAATCCAAGATGGCGGCCAACTTTTTTGTTTGTGGGCCGATTTCGATGAAACTCGGTTTTTGGTACTATTTTGACAAGAAAATAACAACGATATTTTTAAAATAATAAAAATCCAAGATGGCGGCCAACTTTTTTGTTTGTGTGCCGATTTCGATGAAACTCGGTTTTTGGTACTATTTTGACAAGAAAATAACAACGCAATTTTCAAAATACAAAAAATTCAAGATGGCGGCCAACTTTTTTGTTTTTGGGCCGATTTCGATGAAACTTGATTTTTTGAACTATTTTGACACGACAATAACAACGCAATGTTTAAAATATTGAAAAATCCAAGATGGCGGCCAACTTTTTTGTTTGTGGGCCGATTTCGATGAAACTCGGTTTTTGGTACTATTTTGACAAGAAAATAAGAACGATATTTTTAAAATAATAAAAAATCCAAGATGGCGGACATTTTTTTGTTTGTGTGCCGATTTCGATGAAACTCGGTTTTTGGTACTATAATGACAAGAAAATAACAACGCAATTTTTAAAATACAAAAAATTCAAAATGGCGGCCAACTTTTTTGTTTGTGTGCCGATTTCGATGAAACTCGGTTTTTGGTACTATTTTGACAAGAAAATAACAACGCAATTTTTAAAATACAAAAATCCATGATGGCGGCCAACTTTTTGTTTTTGGGCCGATTTCGATGAAACTTGATTTTTGGAACTATCTTGACAAGACAATAACAACGCAATGTTTAAAATATTAAAAAATCTAAGATGGCGGCAAACTTTTTTGTTGGTGGGCCGATTTGGATGAAACTCGGTTCTGGGTACTATGTTGACAAAAAAATAACAACGCAATTTTATAAATACAAAAAATCCAAGATGGCGGCCAACTTTTTTGTTTGTGAGCCGATTTCGATGAAACTCGGTTTTTGGAACTATTTTGACACGACAATAACAACGCAATGTTTAAAATATTGAAAAATCCAAGATGGCGGCCAACTTTTTTATTTTTGGGCCGATTTCGATGAAACTCGGTTTTTAGAAATATTTTGACAAGAAAATAACAACGCAATGTTAAAAATATTGAAAAATCCAAGATGGCGGCGAACGTTTTTGTTTGTGGGCCGATTTCGATGAAAATTGGTTTTCGGTACTATTTTGAAAAGAAAAGACCAACGCAATTTTTAAAATACTAAAAATTTAAGATGGCGGCCAACTTTTTGTTTGTGAGCCGATTTCGATGAAACTCGGTTTTTGGAACTATTTTGACAAGAAAATAACAACGCAATGTTTAAAATATTGAAAAATCCAAGATGGCGGCCAACTTTTTTGTTTGTGGGCCGATTTCGATAAAACTCAGTTTCGGTACTATTTTGAAAAGAAAATAACAACGCAATTTTTAAAATACTTACTTAAAATCCAAGATAACGGCCAACTTTTTTGTTTTCGGGCCGATTTCGATAAAACTCGATTTTTAGTACTATTTAGGGGGCGTCCATTAATCACGTGATGTTATTTTGGCCAATTTTTAACCCCCCCTCCCCCTTGGTGATGCATGGTGAGGTTTTACGTTAACCGCCCTCCCCCCCTCTAAATCACGTGTATTTTTTTGGCTCAAAATAATTTCAACAATAATACGAATATGTCGCTTTCGGTTAAAAGTAACGAAAAAAATTTATACACGTGATATCTCACTACACCCCCCGTCCCCCCTTGTGATACTTCGTGATTTTTTCAAGTACCCCCCCCCCCCCCTTTGAGGCTCACGTGATTAATAGACGACCCCTTAGACGAAAAATTATTACGTAATTAAAATGCAAGATGGCGGCCAACTTTTTTGTTTGTTGGCCCATTTTGATGAAACTCGGTTTTTGGAACTATTTTGACAAGCGAAATCGGCCTACAAACAAATGAATTGGCCGCCATCTTGGATTTTTCAATATTTTAAACATTGCGTTGTTATTTTCTCTTTAAAATAGTACTAAAATCGAGTTTCATCAAAATCGGCCCAAAAAAAAGTTGGCCTCCATATTTGATTTTAAAATATTTTCAGCATTGCGTTATTTTTTTCTTGTCAAAATAGTTCCAAATACCGAGTTTCATCTAAATCGGCCCACAAACAAATGAGTTGGCCGCCATCTTGGATTTTTCAATATTTTAAACATTGCGTTGTTATTTTTTCTTTAAAATAGTACTAAAATCGAGTTTCTTCAAAATCGGCCCAAAAACAAAAAAGTTGACCGCCATATTTGATTTTAAAATATTTTCAGCATTGCGTTATTTTTTTCTTGTCAAAATAGTTCCAAAAACCGAGTTTCATCTAAATCGGCCCACATACAAAAAAGTTGACCGCCATGTTGGATATTAAGTATTTCAAAAATTGAGTTGTTATTTTCTCGTCAAAATCGAGTTTCGTCGAAATCGGCCCAAAAACAAAAAAGTTCGCCGCCATCTTGGATTTTTTGTATTTTAAAAATTGCGTTGTTATTTTCTTGTCAAAATAGTACCAAAAACCAAGTTTCATCGAAATCGGCCCACAAAAAAAAAGTTGGTCGCTAAAAATCTTAGATTTTTAAATATTTTTAACATTGCGTTATTATTTTCTCGTCAAAATAGTACCAAAAAGCGAGATTCATCGAAATCGGCTCACAAACAAAAAAGTTGGCCGCCATCTTAGATTTTTAGTATTTTAAAAATTGCGTTGTTATTTTCTCGTCAAAATAGTGTAAAAAAATCGAGTTTCGTCGAAATCGGCCCAAAAACAAAAAGTTGGCCGCTATCTCGGATTTTTAGTTTTATGTTTTATTTTCAAAATAGTACCAAAAACCGAGTTTGATCGAAATCGGCCTACTAACAAAAAAGTTAGCCACCATAATGGATTTTTCAATACTTCCAACATTGCGTTGTTATTTTCTCGTCCAAATAGTACTAAAAACTGAGTTTCATTGAAATCGGCCCACAAACAAGAAAGTTGGCCGCCATCTTGGATTTTTCAATATGTCCAACATTGCGTTGTTATTTTCTTGCCAAAATAGTACCAAAAACCAAGTTTCATCGAAATTGGCCCACAAACAAAAAAGTTGGCAAAAATCTTGGATTTTTTAATATTTTTCACATAGCGTTGTTATTTTCTTGTCAAAATAGTTCCAAAAACCGAGTTTCATCAAAAATGGGCCCACAAAACAAAAAAGTTGGCCGCCATCTTGGATTTTTAAATATTTTCAACATTGCGTTATTTTTTTCTTGTCAAAATAGTTCCAAAAACCGAGTTTCATCGAAATCGGCCCAAAAACAAAAAAGTTCGCCGTCATCTTGGATTTTTTGTATTTTAAAAATTGCGTTGTTATTTTCTTGTCAAAATAGTACCAAAAACCGAGTTTCATCGAAATCGGCCCACTAACAAAAAAGTTAGCCGCCATCTTGGATTTTTCAATATTTCCAACATTGCGTTGTTATTTTCTTGTCAAAATAGTGCCAAAAACCGAGTTTCATCGAAATCGGCCCACAAACAAAAAAGTTGGCCGCCAACTTGGCTTTTTAAATATTTTCAACATTCCGTTATTTTTTTTCTAGTCAAAATAGTTCCAAAAACCGAGGTTCATCGAAATCGGCCCACAAACAAAAAAGTTGGCCGCCATCTTGGATTTTTAGTATTTTAAAAATTGAGTCCTTGGCCCTCGGTATCGGATTTTTTTAGGTTTTTATTAAGTATTATATTTTATATTTATTTTATTTTAATTCTTTTTTTTGTTTCATTTTTTTCCCTAATAAAAACTTCTATTTTGTTTATTTTTAATTTCAATCAGATCAATGTGCTGAATTTGCTGATATGTATCAGACGGTCAGTATATTGGTTGGTAAACGCCTCTCATGACTTACGACTCCCGAAGCCACAAGGCTCGAGTCTTTTAAGTCCTTTAAACCTTTTAAGAAACGACTCAGCTTTCGAGGCCCGAGGTAAAAGAGCTCGACTCAAATTAGTCTTGAGCTTCGAGTCTTTTGACTCAAGACTTAGGGTTTAAAAGACTCGTCGAGTCGTGAGGCGTTAAAATGAGGCGAGTCTTTGCAAAAGGACTTAAAAGCCTCGAGTCTTTTTCATCACTACTCAAGATTTAAAGTACTGATAAAACCTAAACAAAGCAATAATAAAGGTTTTTTGAATAAATATTAGACAACATCACAAACATTGCTCCGATTCCAAAGTAAGTAGCTAAAGCACTTGTTATGGAAATCAGAGACAACTGTGAAACTATTGTACAAACATCCAGACCTGAGACAATATAGAAAAGATTGATAATTCTGAATTGACCCAGCCGGGGATCGAACCCGGCACATCAGAGTTAGCGACACCTTGAATACCAGTCCACCACTCAACCATGGAGGTTGTTTAAAGTGTTCAAGTAGGTACATACCCATCATATAGAAGTTGCCTGGTAATGTTTTCTCATTCAGGTTATTGTATGTCAAGTCCAGTATCTCTAGTACTGGGAAAGCACCAAAACCTCTTGGTAGACCGTACAGCCTGTTGAGTGACACATTTAGTATACGGAGTTTCGGTAAAGACGACAGACTGAGCGGCAACTCTTCAATTTGATTGTTGGCCAGGTTCAGGATCTCCAAGTTCATCAAATTAGCCAGTGCAGCTGGTACGGTGTGTATTTTGTTGTGGCTCAATGACAAACGGGTGATGTTTGCCATATTAACTAAAAAAAAACAAAAAATAGTGACTGTAAGTAGCTAGTCAAAGCATTGGAACGGACTTTCAAAGGAAGATTCAACCCGCGAGGGTTCAATTCCCATCCGAGAATATGATCTGGTGCGAGTCATATTTTTTCTAGTATATTATTTAGTATTATATATTATTTAGTATTCTAGTATATTATTGTATAATTTAGTATTGACGACCTCCGTGGTCGAGTGGTTCGCACGCCGGTTTTCAAGGCGTCACCATCTCTTGAGGTCCCGGGTTCGATCCCCGGCTGGGTCAATGTAGAAAATGAACTTTTCAATATTGTCTCAGGTCTGGGTGTGTGTCATACCACCGTTGTTTCTGATTTCCATAACACAAGTGCTATAGCTACTTACTTTGGGATTGGAGCAATGTATGTGATGTTGTCAAATATTTATTTATTTATAAAAATAGAGACATAGTAAGAGGGAGAAAACAACAAACTTGAATATCTTCTAAAGCTGATAACAAAAATGAGAACCACAGTCTTTATTTTTTATCATTAGTTTTAATTAAATTTTAAAATAAGCAGAGCAGCATAGTAACAGTGTAACAAAGTAGGGTTTTAATTTTGTTTATCCTTAGTTATTTTTAGATATGCCATCAATGTAACTTTGATTCGGCAGAAAATAATAACCCCGAACCTGACTCTCCGACCTAATTAAGAGAGAAATTGAGTAGGAAATAGTATCCCCTCATTTGGATAATGTGCTTTACAGAAAAAACATTAGCCCCTAAGATGAGAAGTCTATACATTAAATAACCATGACCATGTTATGACACACTCTAAACCAGTTGGGTTGGGCTTGGGTTGCACAAAAAAGGGCAAAGCAAGTGAAGTTAAGCAAACTTACACAACCCTGGAACCTCCTCAAGATTAGTTATCCCTTTATCAACCAAATCGATCTCAGGATTGTTGATTTCTTTGGCTTCTTCAATTACTTTCTTAGCTTTCGACATTTTGGTAGTGTTTGGAATACACGATACTGGAGGTTGATGATGACTCATAATAACCACACAGCTGTTTTCTTTTCCTGTAGTTTAGTGTGAGGGCCATACTATGATAAACAAAAAAATAGACTTAAACAATGTGTGTCGTATACATCGTAGATTTTACACTGAAATATCATTTTCAATCCGTAACCAAACAAGCAATGGAAACACAGAAAAACAACTTACATTACAAATAAACAATTCAATTGTCAGCATCAGCAGTACTGTCAGCTGTCACTGGTGTGGTTTTGTTGTTTTTTAATAAATTCTCCGCCTATCAGAGACATATGAATCTACGTTCATGCAGCCAAGCCCCTAGTATGATATGACCACTGCCCACCTACTCAAATGGCCAACTTTCTATTCGTTTGAACGCTACGCTTACTTTTAAAGCTTAAATATGAGCAATAGATTATTAAATCACATGTCGCAAACTTATGTAAATCACAGACTTCGATGTATTCGTCGTCGCCTATTATTATTCACATATTTTTTTCTCTTGCAACACTAAAATAAAGGTCTGAACACATGCTTTGACGTTTCTATAAGTTGAATAGGTGCAGCACTAGTAAAAAAGAAAAAAAAAATCTATCAGAAGCCCAACATTTGAAAAGAGGTAAGAAGCTAACATTATTATGTGTTTTTATCGTGGTTTTTCGCTATAAAAACTAGATTTCTTTTATTGTCTACAATGGTGACCTACTAGCTAATAAATTATAAATGATATTGATTTGTATGGATACTTTCAAATATTTCTGTCATTAAATGTTTATGCCAGATATGGGATAACATGCAGTGTAGCTTCTTATTGTATTTCCATATATGGGCTTGCATGCAGAATGACACAAATAATGATAAATCCATATTTGGCATAGCATGCAAATGTATCAAATTAATCTATACCTACCTACATCGAATAGAAAAACTTAAAACTATAAAAACATATAGAATATGTATGTAATGTATGTATGTATGTATTTCTGTATGGAAATACTAGTAATTAATTATTTATCTTTGAAAAATATCAGAAATTATAGTAGGTACCCAATGTATAAATAAATATTGATTGATAAGTTGTATTGTATTACTTATTCCAACTGCTCCTACATGTAATGACATATTTGGGAAATAGTTTGATACATCTACTTCTGTATGACATACCATATTTGGCATTGACAGTTTTTGAACAATATTTTGTTAAATACTTGACATAGTTTTTTTTCCTATTTTATGTGTGCTCTCTGGAGCTTACACTACGTCCAGTATTTTTTTGAGACAATTCATAAAATCCATGCAATAAGGGGTTAAAAACTAACCCTTAATAGTCCAATTTTCTATTTTTTTTCTTTTTTTGTAATATTCTTTATACCAACTTTATACATATATCCATCATAATATCAGCCGCACGACACCCACTGCAGCCTGCCTAACATGACCGATTTATATCGCGTGATATAGCATTTTATCGACACTCAACTGTCAAATTCCTTTATCTTTTTGACAGTTAAACGTGATAAAACGCTATATCACGCGATATAAATTGGTCATGCTAGGCAGGCTGGGCAAGTCTGTCATAGGCAGTTTTTGAGATACATATTTAAGTAAAAAAAAAAAAAATGGGTCATTTTCTTTTTTTGGCAATGTCGCTTCCAAAAAACCGTTCCATCTCAAAGAGCAAAAAAAATATTCTATAGCGTAAGTCTATTTTATAGAAGCGACATTGCTAAAAAAATATCTATATATAATTTTTTAAACATAAATAATTATGTCAAAAACTGCCCATGATAGACTAAAGCTATAAAATATTTTTTTGCTTATTTGGATAAGATATTTGAGATGAAACTGCTACTCCATTTGTCCCTACCCTCATCATCTCTGCCCATCGCCATTTGAACCTTCTTATTTTGTAAGTAACATCTTGAACTTTAGTCTAGTTTCTAATATGTTGGTTGTGTAGTCTATCCAATTTATTCACGTTCAACATACTTCTTTCCATTGGCATGTTGGCATCTTACCTTTTTTTGTATTGTTTTGTGTTAAAGCCTAAGTTTGACTGCCATACATTAGTATAGATAGGTAGTATGCAAGTATTGAATAGTCTACTTTTCAAGTGTATGTCAAGCGTTTTGTCCTTCATTATCTCTTTCAACAAGAAGCTTATACCTCCCTCAAATGGAGATTGCACGTCCATATGTCACAGTGAAGATTGAAAAAAGGTCCTTACGGCTTATTGCAACCTCTTTCTTTAGTGTTACAATACGTGTTCGTTGTTCGTTTGTTCGTGAAAAACGAAAACGTATTGTAAAACGAAAAGAAAGAGATAGCAATAAGCCGTAACGTCACTAAAGAGTCTTTTTCAATCTTCACTTACTTACTAGGCGTGCAACCTCCATTGTGGATATAAGCTTCTTGTCTTTCAAGCCCCAGTATCTTTTCCAGCCATTAGCTATTCTTCTGTCGACTTCCTTGTTTATGCAATCGTTTTGTGTCATTAATTGTCCCAAATAGATGTAGGCCCTCCGCTGCCTTAAGCGGGATCCCGCCGCGGGTACACGGCGCGGGAATATAGATTGCTGGTTTTTGACGGACAGATGCTTGCGCAGTGCATGAGTAAGCTCTAATCTATGTCGCCCCGCGCGCGTGTCCCGCTCAAGGCAGCGGAGGGCCGTATTCGTCTGTGTAGTCGATTTGTGTAATTCCAACTTTTATGGTCTTCTTCTCTCCATTTGTTATTACCCTTGTTTTTTCGGGATTCATTTTCAGGCCCACCTTCTCACTCTCCAAAGCCAGCTGATTTATCATTACGTTTATGTCGTCTGCAGTTTTAGCAAATAACACTTAACTATACACTATGTTGTCAGCGAATCTTAAGTGTGTAAGTTAGTAGCCATCCACACTGATGCCCAAATTGTCCCAGTTTAGAGATCTGAATACTGATTTCAATACGGCTGAGCACAGTTTTGGAGACAAGGGGTGTCCTTGCTTTACGCCTTTTTCCACATTGAACAGGGGGGTAATTACGTAACTTTGTTGCAATCAACTTTGACAGAAATCGCAGTTACATCGCTGCTTTAGTAAGAACCAATGTGACAATTATCTTAACTAAAGCAGCAATGCAACTGCGCTTTCAATCGATTTCAATCGAGAATTGTTAGCAACAGACTTACGTGATCAAGGGTCGGGTCACCTTTCTTTTCCATTTCCAGCTAAATTCTCGCTGTACTATTCTGATATAATTTCTGATCAGTCGGATGTATTTCTGTTCGATCCCTTGGTCTTTTAGCGTTTCCCATATCTTTTCGTGTATCAATGAATCGAATGCCTTGGCATAATCGATGAAGCCTATATAATATAGTATGTGAGCTGGTATTCATTGTATTTTTCTAGTATCTGACGTACAATGATGATCTCATGTATGAGGTCTATCCAGGGATTGAAATAGGTACCGTTAAAAAAATAACGATAAAATAAAATAACGTTAAAAATATCGTTAAAACATTTTATCGGTAAATTTACCGGTAAAAATAACGTTAAAAATATTTTACCGGTAAAATTAGCGTTAAATATAGCGTTAAACTTTACCGGTACAATATACCGGTAAAATTATCGCTAAAAAATAATCTTATTAATTGGAATAACGTTAATTTTAAAGTTTAACGGTAAAAAAGTAAGAAATAACGTTAAAATTAACGTTACTGAAATAACATTAATTTCAATGTAACGTTATCTAAATTAACGTTATTTATTGACAAAACGTTAATTTTAAAATAAACGCTAAAAAAAGTAAAAAATAACGTTACATTTGAAAATAACGTTATCATTCCCTGGGTCTATCACTTATTACCAATACCCAAGGATTGAAATACCGTTAAAAAATAACGTTAAAAATACCGTTAAAACATTTTATCGGTAAATTTACCGGTAAAAATAACGTTAGAAATATTTTACCGGTAAAATTAGCGTTAAATATAGCGTTAAACTTTACCGGTACAATAGTACCGGTAACATTATCGCTAAAAATAACGTTATTAATTGGAATAACGTTAATTTTAAAGTTTAACGGTAAAAAAGTAAGAAATAACGTTAAAATTAACGTTACTGAAATAACATTGATTTCAATGTAACGTTATCAAAATTAACGTTATTTATTAACATAACGTTAATGTTAAAATTAACGGTAAAAAAAGTAAGAAATAACCTTACATTTAAAAATAACGTTATCATTTCCTGCTAATATCCCTTTATTTTTCATTTAATTAGAAGTGCCGATAATAAGGTCCATTTAAAAAAAAAATTTGGTCTGAAAAGCAAGACATGCTGCTCTTACGATAAAGGCCTGGGCACACCGGCTGCGTAGACACGCGCGTGGTCACGCGTGCATAGACACGCGCGTAGTGACGCGCGTAACCCCCTGACACACCGGGTTACGCATACGTCTACGCGGCACGCAACGCAACCTGTCCCTTGCAAACCCAGCCGCTGTGGCAGCCATGTTTGCGATTCTAGTGCGTGATGTCAGACGAAGATTGAGTAAATGGACTAATTTATTCGCACTAATTTAATTAGTTTTTCTATAATATCGTTATTCATTACTTAAAAACAAAATAAAACACCACTTACTACCAGTAGTACCGGTACTATTTGTAAACAAATACAACTGAATGCGTGGTCACGCGCGTGGTTACGCGCGTAGTGACGCGCACGAAAAATACGTGCGTGTTCGTATTTGTTCGGTGTGACGTCCAATAGGGAATGCCATTGAGTACAACGTCATTAATGCGTTCCGCTCTGCGTAAGTACGCAGCCTGGTTGTCTCATGCGCTGCAATGCGTAGGGTTACGCATCGGCCTACGTGCACGCGTATGTTACGCTAGCGGTGTGCCATGTCTCATAAAGTTTCAGACATTACAACGTCATGGTACGTACGTCTACGTGCACGCTTACGCATACGGTTACGAATCCGGTGTGCTGGAGCCTTTAACCCTTAGAGTAAGACGGGCTTCTACAGAAAGAGAAGCCATACGAAGCGTTTCCCCTCTGCTGAAGTACAAGCCCAAATGGGCATACGCGTTAGTAAAACCAGTTGCGCCCGGATTTCTTTCTAGACCGAGTCCAGTCGCGCATGTGAACGCTGCTCTGTTTAAAATGTCGAATTGATGAGTTTTTTGCTGTTAAAAGAGATCTTGAACATCAAGTATACAAAAAGACGGTTTTACATTTCACATAAAAGTATTTTTTTATCGTATTAATGCTATTTGTTTACATTTAAACATTAAATTCGTATATTTTATTCTTGATTAGTTTTGTTCAGTGACATCGGGTCTGCTAGTCCATGGCTCGTCCGTACAAATTTCAGATCTGTCGCTAGATAAATCCGAGTTCTCGCCGATGGGCAACTTAGTGATGTTACCGTTAAATAATGTTTGTCGATAAAGTGTTGGTCAATCTGGCCCTGATTCTGCGCCAAATTCATTTGCGAGATTTTTGCATGATTTGCTCTGCAGTGATGTGAGCGCGACAGATATCGCGAAATAAATGTCGAAATAGTAGATTATACAACAAGTGAATAAAAAGGGAATTTAGTTCGAGGGACTAACGGCCGTCTCTCGAGCAAGATAATTAGGCGCATGATAGCTGCATGACAGCTAAGTTCATGACACCGTTTTAATTTGGTCGAGTTGTAGTTAGGAAAGACTTATGCGATTCTTATTCAAGCTGAATACTGACCGTAAGTAGTACTGTTAAATAAATTCAAATTGTTGGGTGTGCAGATGGCAGTACTGTCATGGAGCGATGTTCAGTGTCAGCAGCCTGAGCCCAACTTCCCTGGGTACACATTAGTCCCAACCCAATCACCTACACTCTCGAGCTTTTTGTATAAAGCTCGAGCGTATAAAAATGACCTCTTTGTTGTTATTCACCCCATCGTAAAATGATTGAGTTTGTAACCTTTATTCCTTTTTCCGTATCGATATTGCTGCATCGACAGTTGAGCCCAGCCCTTTATGTCAAAAACGTGTCATATTTTGATGTGTGACTCATCCGTACACAAATTTTTGCTGTTTTGTTTTATTTTTTATGTGTGAGTGTCGTCATTACAGTGTAGTTTTTGTATGTGGGTATGCGGAACTGCACTTGTGTGCATTTCCCCCCCCCCGCAAAAAATGCCAGAATAATTTGAATAGAGTAATATCGCTAAGGCTTCTCCCTTCGTGACAAACGAAGCCTTTTGTTGCTCGAAGCTTTAACCCGACGAATATCTGACGGAAAATACCAACTTGCTTTGCGGGATTCAAAATGTCTTGTTGGCAACACTGCCCACTGGTGTCAGACAGTGTGGCCAGATTAGGCGATTTGTCGCCATTTAGGCTACCTCAAGGGGTCTAATGGCGACCAAAAAATCCGCCTTTCTATTGTCTAATTTAAAAATCTATCGCAATCGCTCTCAGAATGTAACACATTGAGGCTTCTTTTTGGCACAAATAAAATCGTACCAAAGAAATGCAGCAATGTGTCACATCCATCTGTCAAACGAAAGCGATTGCGATAGATTTTTTGAATTAGACAATTAGCCCCCAGATCAGCGACCAGTAGCCATTTAGGCTACCTAGGAAAAAAATCCAGTCGATTTAGGCTACTTGGATAATTGCATAAAATACGTATAACGAAACGTAATTTATACACAGGGATCGTACGCAAGAGCGGTTTTTTAACGTGCGAAATTTTTACCGCCGACGACGTTCCAGGTAGAGCGTCACATTACTTATTTCTCAGCTGTGTGTTCGCACTTCGCACGGACGATGACGAACTTGCACAGGAAAAGTTACCTTAATGACCTGGCTATAAAATACCTTTTCCCGTAGAACGTCGATGGCGGCAAAAATATCACACGTAGAAAAAATCACTCGTGTGAACGATCGCTAATCACTGACGTCCATTATATAATGGACGTCAGTGTCGCTAATAGATAGATCCATCAACTTAAAGGTGCGGTGCGTGCCCTTGAAGATGATGGAGGAATTCTCGAAGAAGTCATTCTCCTTGTCGATGAAGATTGAAGAATAGGTTCGTCGCGCACAAACCTATTCATTCTTCAATCTTCATTAAAAGTAATTTTATTTGAAAACATTTTTTTATAATTTTTATTTTCCTTTTATACATAGCATATGGTAGGTATAAATAAAATTGTGTGGAATGAGAAAACTGGTGTTTTTGGGCTACATGGCAAAAATTTTGGGCGACTTAGGCTACTGTGCGAAGAAAAATTTTAGGCGACTTTAGGCTACTTGGCATGGCAAAACTGGCGATTTCACTCGGACAAGATCTGGCCACACTGGTGTCAGACGTCAACGTCATTAAAATGTCAGTCAGGACTTCACGAGTCCTCCAGTTTCATATTTATTTTTCTTGAAGTACTTATTGATTTGATTTGAATTTCTCATCTGAATAACAATGGAAATACAGTAAAATTCACTGGAATTCAAGTGTACAAACACTTATGAAACTTTTGATTTCAAAGTATCGTGTGGTTCTGATATTTAGCGCTGTACTTTTGGACTGGTAGTTATCTCACACGAAACTAATTATCTCTAATGATTGTGTGTTTTTAGCTTTGTACTTGTAAATCACTTGATTACATTACTTTGTGATTCATTATCTTTGTGGCAGTGTTAACTATACAAGTTTAATTTAACGATACCTGTTTGGCTTTTAATATTCAGTGAGTGAGTACCTACCTGTGCTATTATTTTGATTATTTACCTATCTATCTTATTGATTATATTCATGAAGATCGGAGGCTTAAAACATTTTTTTTATTATCTTCTTTTATAAATAATCGCTTATTATGGAATCACACATTATTTACTATAATAGAATAGTGCATCATACAATATTTCATTATCAGATAATAGCCCCTCGCTACAAAAGGGGAGTAATTTATGGTGTATTAAGAAAGTTATTTCTATTGTCTGTTAAAAAAACAAAAAAAATATGTGATCAAAACTCTTGTCCATCAGCCATTTTTAATGTCCCCACTGCTGGGGCACAGGCCTTCCTTTCCTTATGGGTGGTAAGGAGGATGGGCCATAACCCACCACGCGGGCCCAATGCGGATTGGTGGGTGTTAACGACTGCAAATGCAGCCGGGACCAACGGCTTAACGTGCCTTCCGAAGCACGGAGGAGCTTGAGGTAATAAATTGTTGGTCACCAGGGTTGGTATGATTAAATCACTTTGATTTAAATCATGATTTAAATCACGATTTAAATCAAGTGATTTTTTGAATAAAAATCATTGATTCAATCAAACAGCTTTTTTCGTTCATAGTTGTATAAAAAATAAAATTCTTGATATTAAATAATTGATAAACACATACAAATGTATGTTAAAATTGACTTTGTGTTAGAATTACTGTACAATACTGTTTTTTTTTCAAAATAAAACTGCCAAATCACTTGTCCTTATCTTCTACCAGACACTTTTAACTATTTTATTAATTTTTACTTGTGTTTCTTCCGAATTAAAGTGTCAAAACAGTAAAACAAAAGCGTGTTGTGGTTTCACACACTAGTTAAGGTGGATTTAAAAGGTTCAAGCAAAAAATTGAAAAAAAAAACAGATTTTTTCGATCCCATGACCGACCCTTGCGAACGTTGCTTAACCTTCACAATCGCTGGGCCAGGCGCTAAACCACTGCGCCACCGAGCTCCAGCTCAAAACTCAATGTCAACTAATGGAAGCCAAAATACTTACGTTGTCTTACCTAATACCAGATCTAAAAATCATTAAATCTTTTTTTATTTCAACCTAGCCATGAGTCAGCGTCTGCAGCCCCTGAGGGCTGTCAATCGTATGTTTGATGGCAAAGAACCATGGCAGATCGTCACCATGACTGCATCATCCATATTGGCTCTGCTTTGGGCTTCTAGTCTCTACAATGCAAGGGAAAGTAAGTATTTAAATACAAGTGTAATCTGAGGTGCGATTGTGTGAAGGAATAATATTCATTGGCAGTACAAAATGTACAGTTTCATTTGTCAAACAGATAATTATTAGTGATGGGTCTTGAATAAAAAAAATGTATTCGAATCACCCATAAGTGGTTCGAATCGTTGATTCAAATTTGACGATGATTCGAATTGATATGATGATTCGAATCAGCTAACCAATTCGAATCAGGTGATGAATCAAATGATTCGAATCGGGTGATGAGTTGAATGATTTGAATCAGGTGATGATTCGAATGATTTGAATCAATATCGTAAAATTAATTATTAACCTAAGGAAAATAATTAAATTCACGTGAGCAAAAATCTAAATAATGGTTAAAGAACTTAATAAAACAAATATTTAACTTCCTTCTCAGCCCCTAAGGTAAGCTTGTTACGCCATCAAAGATTCGAATACAAAAATTGATTTGAATTCCAACGGTGATTTGAATCAGCCAACTAATTTGAATCAGCTAACTAATTTGAATTAGGTGATGATTCAAATCGAATCAGGGAACTGATTTGGATCAGGTGATGTTTTGAATCACCCAACCAATTCGAATCAGCCAACTGTTTCGAATCAGGTGAAGATTTGAATCAAGTTTGGATTGACTTGATTCGAATCAATTGTGATTCGAGTCCCATCACTAATAATTATAATGAAAATTCAGCCCCATAAATTAAATTCAAGCTGAAATGTTTGGTTCGCTTAGTACACAAGGTCTGTTTCACAGTTTTCAGTTAGCACTATCTTCATTGCTGCTTTAGTAAGAACCAATGTACCAACTATCTTACTTAAAGCAGCAATGTCACTGCATTTTCAATCGATTTCAATTTGTTAGCAGCAGAGTTACGTAATCAGTACCTTGATTACGTAAAGCTGTTGCTAACAATTCTCGATTGAAATCGATTGAAAGCGCGGTTACATTGCTGCTTTAAGTAAGATACTTGTCACATTGTTTCTTAACTAAAGCAGCAATGTAACTGCGATTTCTGTCAGAGTTGATTGAAACAAAATTACAAAATCACCCCCAGGAAGCTGGTTTTGAAGTTATTTTGTGCATAATTCCGGAACCTGTTCTACAGACCCTTAGCTTGTAATAAGAATAATATTTACAAATTCCTGACAAAAAGACACATAAACATTGTTAAATTAAAGAGTTTATTTGAATTTCCTTCATTGTTTTTGCTCTGTGTTGTAAATACATATTTTTATTTTCAATATGTTTAACCTTAGGTCCAACGGCAAGACTTCGTAAACAGTTCTTCCGGTGGTTGCGCCGTGTCCCTTTAGTTCGGAGAAAGATTGAGGAAAAAATGAATGAAATAAAAAAAGACTTTAAGAAAGATGTGGCAAAGAGATTAGCTGGCACCACTATCAGGAGGGAACTGCCTGAAAGAGGCCTCACTGTGGAACAGGTCGCTGAAGAAGTTAGAGATCATGTCAATTTGGGTAAGAAAAACACTATACATATTTTATTAATAATAATATCCTCACTAATATTATAAATGTGAAAGTCCGTTTGTTTGTTTGTTTGTTACGCCTTCACGTCTTAACTACTGAACCGATCATCATGAAATTTTGCATACACGATATCAGGGGGACAGAAAAGGACATAGGGTACCTTTCATCCCGAAAAAAAGTATCGTTCCCGAGGGATAGCTAAAATCCTTTCCACGCAGACGAAGTCGCGGGCGGCCGCTAGTATAAAAATATTGTTGTTAATAAGTTTTTTAAGTATGAGAAAGTTCATTTAAGAGTCGTTAAATATCAGCAACACTAAGGCCCTGTCCTAATTGGCATCGGTCGTGCGATCATGCGTTGCGATTTCATCGTGCGATGAAACTGAACAATAGACAATTTGGTCGCATCGCATGATCGCGCGACCGTCAATTGGGACATTCAATAGATATCACTAGGTTTGATCGCACGGTCGCACGACCAGTTTCATTGGACGGACGCACCATCGCACGACCGATGGCCAATGGAGAGCCACACGCAAAGCTAATCGCAGATGGCGCCAGCGGCGACCCGGCCGCTATCAATGGTTTTGATTGGTTAAAATACGGCTGGAATAACATTAGACATTTGAAACAACCAATCAAACGATTTTGGGACAGTCGCTTGTGGCGCCATTAGTTCCTCAGTATCACACCCCATTAGGACAGGGCTGCGTTCCGTCGCTTTGGGTGTAGTTGTTTGGTTAAAATTGAACCCATTTGGGTTGCAACCAAGTGACGGAACGATCGAGTTGTTTTTATAACCTCTTTAGGTACAAAGTTTTCGTTTTCCACTTGGAATACGGATAATTTAAACTTTCCTTTAAACTAAATCAAATAAAAATCTGTTTTTTGAGTGGAAGCCATGAACTTTTTGAAATTTAGACACATAAACATCAAAATATAAAATAATGTCAAAATGACAATGACATAATTTTGGTAAGATAAACGTCAGAGCGTTTTTCAACCATCCATTTTGATGGTTGTTTGGTTGCTACGCTCCATGCCACGGAACGGGTGAAACTACGCTCTGACAGCTGTCAGAGTAAAATTTCACCGAACCACGGAACGGTTAGAGCGCGCACCGGAGTGCGCTCGAGTGCACTCGTGTGAAGCCACGGAACGCACCCCAGGGCCTAACGCCTCGGCGACATCACCGCGCGTGTCCTGCGTCTTGCGTCCCGGCAACCACTGCATGCTGTATAGAATTCTGATTGTGTCGGCTTCTCAGCTCGCCGTCGCGACCGCGCAAGACGCTGGAGGAGGAGTGGCCAAGCGGTAAAGTGTGCTTCCTGACACTCCCGAGTAGCGCTGTATCGCGCATGCGGAATCCGACGCGAACGAAACAATTACTGAACTTGAGAAATATAGACGATTCAAAAGTACTTTGAATAAAGCTATTTTTGACGTTGACTGAGGTCCGCGCGCTCTAAAGGTGGCACATAGTACTCTGGATTATTGTTGTGCTGTTGTAGTTTCAAAAGGGGAATATATAAATGCACTTTAAAAATAATTTAACACATTTTAAAATGTTTAGCTTCAAAATGTATTGAATGAACTTTAAAAATAATGGTTTCCACTAAAAATATGCGAAGCTTTAAAATTAATACTTTGCACCATAAAAAATAATTTTATAACTTTAGTACTGGTAAACAGACGACTAGGTGCGACGACGAGCGGGCGTAGCGAGAGAGGAGCTGAGGAGGAGGTTAGGTTCCATTGCGACCAACAACGCCACAACCGACCTGATGGCGTGTATGCATTATGCCACAAGTTGTTATCATCTTGCCATATCATTAGTCTGACATGGTTTGACAGAAATTAAATGGTTTCGGAGTTGGGACACAGTTATAGTGCAAACCATTATTTTTGTAGTGATCATATTAATTATAGATCTATTATTATTTTAAAGTGCTGACAAAATTGTTATAGTGCAAACCATTATTTTTGTAGTGATAATATTAAATTATAGGTCTATCATTATTTTAAAGTGCTGATATTCAATTTTATAGCTGTTTTCATCAAATTTAAAGTGCTATCACAGAATAGATAATAGTACTAGCGTACAGAAGTTGCACTCCGCAAAATCGTTTAAATAAATTGCGACTCTTGCTCCGACACAATAAAGTACAATTCAGGTCGCACAGCGCTCCCTTCGCTCCAAAACATTCACTAAGTAGTTGCCTCTCTTTCTATCGCGTAGGTCTTATCTTTTCTAATGTATGAAATTTGTCCTCTCAGAGGATGCCGAGCGCTTCAGACTCGCGCGCGGACTGACAGAGCCCTGGTGCTATTAAATACATCCCGTTTCAAAATGTAATCCACTTAATGATTGGGTTGGTCACATGTTTTCAGGCGCATATGACTGGAAAAATGGAAATGTATCAGGCGCTGTATACCATTTGAACGAGGAAATAGCGAAGGTGGCGGCAGACGCGTATGCGTTAACAGCGTACACTAATCCCCTCCATTCGGATGTTTTTCCGGGCATAAATAAAATGGAGGCGGAGATCGTGCGTATGGCAATCAACCTTTTCCATGGTGATGAAGAATGCTGCGGAACGGTAAGTTGTGACTATAATAGCGTTAAACAAATTGATTTGCGACCCCCTATCATGACCACCAAAACACTATGTTATGTTGATTATTCGACGACACTTATTGTTGAAATCAAATCTTATGCACTGCAAGCATGCCAGTCTACTGACGCGGAGCGAGGCGGGCGGCGGAGCGGAGAAACAAGGAAATATTAACCAATAGGATTGCGGAGCGGAGATTTTATGTAATCTGTAGCGGTGCGATTATACCGCTACATAAGCAATCAACGAATGACGAAGAAATGCAGGATCGGCAAAAACGTCACACTACGTCAAACTAATATCGAGACAAATGTGAAGGGTTACAGGCATGAAAAGGAAACGCCAGAGCAAGATTCGAGCAGATTTAATTTCAGATATATAATTGAGACACAGCAAAAATATCGGCGGCAGGAAAGTAGAGAGTTGTCAAAATCAAGTGACGTTTGAAATGTCATCTGTCAGTCACCACAGATTGTATTGTGTTTACAAATCTAATAAAATGGACCGCGGTCCCCGAGCACAGACACCTAGCTCGGTGGAAGTACTTCCCTTTTCGCTGAATATATGGTGAAGAGATCCTGCCTCACTCAACATAATCCTATTGGTTAATATTTCCTCTTTTCTCCGGTCCGACGACGCTTCGTTCCACGTCAATGGATAGGCAGCAGACGCCCTTAATTTAGTGGTGCGCATATCAGGCTCAAGCCACACAGAAAAAACGACCGTCGTCGCACTGTGGGCAAGGAAGGGCGCGTCTTTTCTGTGTGGCTTGCGTTGGGCATAGGTCGACTGCTCTCATCAACTTTGAGAACTTTGATTCGTTGATGTAAAAAACAAACTTTACTACAGCGTTTCGAGTCGAGTCTGATTGGTTGTGATACCGCGTCATTGTTAGAACATCACATTTTGTGGGGAGCGTTCAAGTATTACGTAACGAATTGGGGGGGGGGGGGGGGGGTGGTTGTAAAACGTTATTATGCGTTACAGAGGCGGGAGGCTTCCCATAACAAATGTAACCCATAGGTAACAAATGTCTGTCTCTTTTGTTCTAGTTGTTAAGTAATGTTGGTACCATTTATGTTTCTGCCGTTAAGAATAGGCGTTAACCTTCGCTATGCGTGACGAGACGATAAATTGCTCTTCAAACTACGTTATAAATTATAATCCTTTAGAGACTGATGTGATAAGATATATTATCTACTAATCTCACTCACTCGAAATTAGATTTTTAGTTAGTTACACGATAATTATTTTTATTTTCTTACTGGACTTTTGATTTCTTTGGGGAACTTGATTATTATCATCACATACTTCACATAGTATATATTACTTGGAAATTTTGATTATTTTCCAAATTTGTATTGTACCTATAGATAGGTAGTGTAGGGTTACCCTATTTCAGGATAAGTCCTGAGATTTCGGGGTTTTATCCATCAGGGGTAACCTTGCATTGTAGGTAACCACTTACAGTGTCTACTTTCAAGTTGATACTTATTATCAAGACAGAATATATTTTAATGACCTCATTGTTAATGTGACACTGAAAATGTTATTCAGTGTAGGTATAATAGTTCAGTGGACAGAGTCTTTATTATTGAGAATGTTAATGAGTTTTTCCTGAGTTATTAATACATTTTGTTATGATTTAGTTTTCCCTTTTGTGGCACAGAAACCAAAAATAGGCATATGATTCGTCGATGAGGTGTAAAAATATCATTGCACAGCCATTTATGTGCGTACTTCGATTCAGAATTATTAAAAACCTATCGACTATTTATATGAATAGTTCAGTAAAATTACGGGAGCTGTATGACGAAATTGAAATAATTTGCAATAGCTGTTTTTCTTCTTTTGATCGTTAGATTAAATGGCTAGCTGTCATTTTGTAAATGAATCCAACTCACTTATTATTTTTTTACTTTACTGACCCAAAATATTAATTTATTTGGTTGCTTTAGCAAAATTGCTAATTGCATAAGAACTTTCCTTACTTTTTGCTTGATATGCAACTATAATTTAATTGTGAATGTAAATTCAACAAAAAAAGTAACAACAACGTTGTAATTTTTTGTATTCGTAAAATTAAATGTAGTTGGATTCGTGAATATAGTGTTTTATAATCACATCAAAGTGAGATATGCAAAAATACAGCTTATCAGCATTTAATGTTTGGCGAATCCGTAATTTTACTGTATTAAGGTTCTTTTCAGTCCATATTTGAATGTATGTATGAACTCTAATGATAAATATACTGTAAATTTTTAGGTGACCACTGGTGGTACAGAGTCAATAATTATGGCTTGCAAAGCATTCCGCGATCTGGCCTACGAGAGAGGTATATCCAACCCACAGATAGTGGTACCCTCAACGGTACACTCGGCCTTCGACAAAGCGGCTCAGTACTTGGGGTTGTCGGTGAAAACTGTACCAGTAGACCCAGAGACAATGTGTGTTGACATTGATGCTGTCAGGAAGGCTATTGGAAGGAGAACTTGTTTGGTAAGGATTCAAAAGATTCCCATCTGGTTTCTAGTATTAAAATAATTAGGCATTGTTGTTAATTACAAAAAAATAATAATTCATAATTGAATCCTTCTCTAGTTTTTTATGTTGCTTGCGACAGTAGACGTGGCATGTAGATATCGACAAAAATCGAACACACCATTCGAAAAAGTTATTTATCGGTCAAGTCATATTTGACATTTATATTGACTTACCACTTCCGCACTCGTTGTTTTATCATATTTGTCTTCATTTTAATCGTAACATGATCTCGCTTCGTTTACAGATAGTAGGCTCAGCGCCAAACTTCCCCTACGGTACAATGGACGACATCGTCGCGCTATCGAAAATAGCGTGCGAGTACGAAGTGCCGTTGCACGTGGACGCGTGTTTGGGCGGTTTTATAGCCGCGTTCATGCCGGCCGCCGGCCACCACATGCCGCCGTTCGACTTCAGGCTGCCGGGCGTCGCTAGTATATCTGCGGACACGCATAAGGTATTACTGACAGTGAGCAGTCGACATGCCTCATAGCTTGTTAGTTCATGCCGCCACCACATGCCGCCGTTCGACTTCAGGCTGCCGGGCGTCGCTAGTATATCTGCGGACACGCATAAGGTATTACTGACAGTCAGCAGTCGACATGCCTCATAGCTTGTTAGTTCATGCCGCCACCACATGCCGCCGTTCGACTTCAGGCTGCCGGGCGTCGCTAGTATATCTGCGGACACGCATAAGGTATTACTGACAGTGAGCAGTCGACATGCCTCATAGCTTGTTAGTTCATGCCGCCACCACATGCCGCCGTTCGACTTCAGGCTGCCGGGCGTCGCTAGTATATCTGCGGACACGCATAAGGTATTACTGACAGTGAGCAGTCGACATGCCTCATAGCTTGTTAGTTCATGCCGCCACCACATGCCGCCGTTCGACTTCAGGCTGCCGGGCGTCGCTAGTATATCTGCGGACACGCATAAGGTATTACTGACAGTGAGCAGTCGACATGCCTCATAGCTTGTTAGTTCATGCCGCCACCACATGCCGCCGTTCGACTTCAGGCTACCGGGCGTCGCTAGTATATCTGCGGACACGCATAAGGTATTACTGACAGTCAGCAGTAGACATGCCTCATAGCTTGTTAGTTCATGCCGCCACGACATGCCGCCGTTCGACTTCAGGCTGCCGGGCGTCGCTAGTATATCTGCGGACACGCATAAGGTATTACTGACAGTCAGCAGTCGACATGCCTCATAGCTTATTAGTTCATGCCGCCACCACATGCCGCCGTTCGACTTCAGGCTGCCGGGCGTCGCTAGTATATCTGCGGACACGCATAAGGTATTACTGACTGGATTTATGATTTACTGATAAAGCACATATTGCATTGAGCTTGGCATTTCCTTCAAACCCTTTTAACTCAACCATTTCTAAACGGATTTCAAAAATTCTTCTACTAGGTTTCATAGCTATCAATATGTGTTTATATTATATCAATAAAACTATAGGATTCAAACCTGTTACTGATCTTCATTCTTAAACTCATAAGAAAGTAACAGCGCTCTAAAAACGCTTAGTTTCTGTTTAACATAAAGTAGTAGACAACTAAAGAATCTTATATTTTTTTTTATCTATTGCAGTACGGATATGCACCAAAAGGCACTTCCGTGATACTATACCGAAGGCCTGAGTACCGACACTGCCAGTATACAGTCACTACAGAGTGGCCGGGAGGTGTTTATGGCTCGCCTACTGTTAACGGTAGGTCATGTTCTAAAACTGTCAATGCAAACTAGATCTTATGAAAAAAAATGAAAAATGAAAATGAAAAATGTTTATTTCTGTAACAAATTAGTTTAACAGAGATTTAAGGGTGGGCTCCCACTTTTAAGTGCCAAGGCACCTGTGCCAGAAGGAGTCACTCTTCCTTAACAAAGCATACATGTACAGAATTATAAACCAGTACAGTTATAATCAAAGAAACAATAAAGTTACTAAAACTTAAGACTTAACTAATTAAAAATATAAGTAAAAAATTGAGCTTGTTTTTCGTGTGTGTTTGTGTGTGTGTTTGTGTGTGTGTGTGTGTGTGTGTGCGTGTGTGTGTGCGTGTATGTGTGCGTGTGTGTGTGCTATGTGATATCATGTTTAAGTAAATTTTCGGTTTCGTCATAATCTAATGTCTTTAACCATTTGGTAAGATTAGATTTACATTCTTACCAAATTCTTATGCGCTTGTTATAGAGATTATTTTGATGAAAAAGTCAATGCACAGAGTGATCTATAATAATTAAGTCGCCATTTCGGATCCTTTTGGTGCTGGAAGCTATCCAATCTACGGCATACTGTCCTTCTTTATTTTCTTCTTGTCCTCTAACGTTACTTAAGGGTGCATCGTACGTCCACTAGCTCCGCTAATCAAGAAAAAAATCATTACAACGAAATAATTGTTTCATAAAATCCTGAAAAATATAAAAACTAGTATTAGGTAGTTATAAACTGTTCTTGTATACGTTTTTTCTGGTTTAAATGTGTTTGTGTAGTTACAATCTAGATTAACGCCTAAAGTGGCCATTTTAAGCATTAAGTAAATTCCAGATTGTAACTACACGATCACATTTAAACTAAGAATTAACGCATACAGAAATAGTTTATAGATTTTAGGCATTCACAATGCTATTTTTATTTTAATTGTCTTAGCTAATAATAGACTTTATACTTTGCAGAATTTTATTAAACATAGTTATTTCATTGCAATGATTTTTTTTGTTAGTAGCGCTAGTGGAGGCTCGGTGCGCTCTTAATTTGTATAGTTTACCCGGGTACAGTGACCGATCGTAAAAAAGACTAATATCGGTATATAAAAAAGTCAGTCATACGTAAGTGGGGTAATTCTAAAGATTACGTTTTTTTCTTAGGAAGTAGAGCAGGCGGCTTAATAGCGGCTTGTTGGGCGACAATGATGTACGTGGGTAAAGAGAGATACGTGCAGATGACGGACGAAATCGTCACCACCGCGCGCTACATAGAGAACGAGTGAGTTCAGAATCTATCTATACAATTATAGAATATCTCGATACCACCAACTTCACTGTTAAAGCTTATAAATAAACCCCTTACTAATTTATAACGAAGGAATTACTTTAAAAGATTTTTTAAGAAATTACACACGAGCCATTTTGCTAAACTAAATAACAATGGTTCCCTCGTAAGTGAGTATGGACGAGTTGTTTTTTTCTAGTATATTAATTTAAGGCGGTACCCTGACCGAAAGTGACGCCGCGGTGAATTTATTTAATTCACAATTTTAATAAAATTTAATACACAACTTTAATAACACTTTACGTGAAATTTTTCAAGTATTTTTAGACGGTATCATTACATTCCCTCGAAGTCATTGCTAAAATTAGATATTAGCAAAACTGCTAAGAGTAGCCGTTTTGACACATTTGCTATCTACTTCTACGAATGATTACGAGGAAATGTGTAGTCATTCGTAGAAGTGTGTACCCTTTAAAAATACTAGACTATGGGCCCTAAAAATTCCACGTACAGTTTTATTAAAATCCTTTCCTATTGACAACTTATTAACTAAAAATATCCGAGGGCGCCACTTTCGGTGGGGTGGGGGATGGTATAGATCTGATCAGCATTCTAAGAGCTGTTTGGATATGTTTATAAAAACCACGAAAATAGCATTAAAATGTATGGAAATGCTGTAACTGATAACTCTTATCCTTACAGCTCTTAGAATGCTGATCAGATCAATTGGGTGTGTATGGGGATCTGAATCTTCTCCATTCACTCCCTGGATGGCCATCATCAGATCACACCACGTTTAATCCTGGGCGGAGAACCAATGCTTCAAAGTTACCTCGTTTGTATGAAAATAGACCTCTGTAGTACTTAGTTTTGCAGGCCAGTGTAGTTAACACTTGTAGAGTATGCGCAAAATTACTTGGCGGTTCTGAACTTCGCGCGGAACGCTGCGCAGTAGACGAATACAGAGCATGCGCGGGGACGGGGCGCGGGCGGAAGCACTCGGAACTATGGACCCTGCGCGAAATGTCACTTGCGGCTAACTTCCGAGCCGCCAAGTTATTTTGCGCATATTATAAGCTACTGTCTGACAGGCCTGTCGGACATTTCTTGCAGGTGGAAAATAAATAGCATTTTGAATTTGAATGCATAATCAAAATAAATACCACACTTATAAATGTTTTTTATATTACCCAAACGCTATTCTGAATTTGATAGTTGATAGAAACTTTATTTGGTATTGTAATTATCCCAAGGTTGCGTAAAATCGAAGGCATCTTCATCTACGGCAAGCCGGTGACGTCAGTGATCGCGTTCGGTTCGAATCAGTTCGATATATTCAAGTTGGCGGAATCGCTGCACAAGAAGGGATGGTGTTTGAGCGCTCTGCAGTTCCCTTCGGGGTAAGTCATTTTTCGATCAGATTTACCCATAGAAATAGAATGTCAAAGAACAACAATGTCAATAAACAGGTGATCCGAAAAACGAATGCATACATTTTATATGAGATACGTAAAAAATTACTTAGATTCATAAAATATGACTATATATGGCAAAGGAAATTAATAAATACTGTTTTCTTCGTCGATAAAAGAATAAATGTAGCGAAATTTGGTTTTAGAGAAATGTGTGGCAATATCTTATTTACTTGTAAAAAGGGTGATTACTTGGATTGTTTCTTTTTGTTACATCACAATTACTTAGAGCGCAAGACACCATGGCTTCACGATACCTTTATTTGAAATTCTAATTAAGATTAACAAATATTTTAAACAAACTGTGATTGCTCATTTGCAAGGCGGGACGCTAGGGGCTCTTACTGTAAAAATGTTGGCACATGTCACTTGATCCTTTGTCTCTTTTTTACATAGACCGTGTCCGTATGATGTTAACTTCTCTTTTCCACGCTTTGTTGGTCTTCTTGAGCGCAGCGAAAATTTTTCTATGTCTATGGATTTACCTCATAGCAGGGGGTCAATTCTGCTTATGTTAACGTCGAAATCGTGGTTCGATTGTGTTTGAATGGTAATGCTTTTTGACACAGTTCTTGTTTTTTAAACCCAAACTTAAAAAGTCTTAAAAAGTATATGCGCGTTTGCGTTTTTGACTTTTTCTGTCAAGACTTACTGGCCTTCTTGTTTTTTTTTTCCTAATACTAATATTTCATATTTCGGAGTTTGTTTTTTTAAGTTTTTTCCAACACAGTAACATAAAAGTATTAAAAAATATTTATGTTTGGAATTGGCTATTTATTTACTTTCATTTGATACCCATATTGTTAAAAAGAAAAAATATTTTTTTTATTATTTCCCCTAATAAGAAATTGATGGAGCACAACGTTAAAATATTTTATCTACACTCACAACGTAATGTTCCAAATATGAATTCAAAAAAGGTAATATATATACGGATTACTAATGTTTGGGCAAAAAACGTTTCCCAAAATATCACATTGCAAACTATATTACGCAAATTTTCATTTGGCAAAAAAACATTTGGCAAAACAACTTATCGCAATTTTTCAGTTAGCAAAACTCTTTTTGGCAAATTATTGTTTAGCAAATAATTACTTGGTCAAAGTTTCATTTTACCAAATATTATTTAGTCAAATGTATCGTTTGGCAAAACATACTCTTCCCAAAATATTGCATGGCATACGATTTACATATTAATTTGAGTAGTGCATAAGATACAAATTGACGATGAAGTACCAATACCTCCTACCTTAGTTTTTAGCTATTTTTAGTTTTTATGCGACATAAAATACAATTTCACATGTCACGGCCAAAATCTCCTAACGCAATATTGTACTATTTAATCGACACCAATTTCACCCTAACTTTATAGGGAATAGCTTCTATGTAATTACCTATCTTAAAAAAATATGTTAGAAAACTTTGTTAACTGGAAATAAAGTAATTTAATAAGCCTTGAATTTTACACTATTTCATCATTATTAATACGTTTTTTGGGAAGTGAAATTTGACCAAAAATAATTTGGCCAAACGGCAGAACCCCTATAAATACGTACTTTATTTTCGTGGATAGGTAAAATTTAAAAATAAACTCATTACGATGCAGTCAACTGCATCATAAAATAACTTTTTTCTCATTACGATACCGGGCAAATCCAAAAAGAAGGCAGTGCCGTAACATTAAAAAAAACAACGATATTTTCCCACATATTTTCCATGATTAAAATGCACTCTATGGGAATGCATTCATCTCTTTTTTTTCTAATGGAATGCGCGCCATTTCTAAAGCATTTCAAATAAAGTTTTGATTTCAATTTTTACATTTTGTTATAATGAATTATTTAGGTTTTTTTATTATTTATTTAAAATGTGAAAAATAATTGACTCTGCCCGATATTTGAGATGCAGCTAAGGAAATGACTTATTTATTACAAGGTAGGTACAGTCAGTGGCACGAATCATGAATATTTTTCGACGGAGTGGGGATAAGTTCGCGCATGTGCTCTTGTGCGCGACCAATAGCGCGCGCCCCTCTCCCGCCGCCCGCGCCCCTCACCGCAACGCATACCCAAAATACGCGTTCCGCGCAATCCCCACCCGATTTCATGATTCGTGCCACTGACTGTACCTAACTAATACAAAGTCTCTCTCTCTCTTTTCTAACGTTGATCTTTTATTTAGTAGGTTCAATCCCAAATATATGAAACCAAATGCAGTATGAATTACATGCTGCGCCGACCCCAATAGTGGTGGTTCTACGAGCTCAAAATTTTATTTTGTGTAGAACACTATAAATAAATTGGGATAAGGACAGGAGGATGATGAATCCCAAATATATGAGTGTAGATAAAGTAGTGTATAAGCACATAACTAGGTATTAAAACACTTGTGTGATACTATTAAAAACCTCGCCTTTAATATCCCTCTTTATGTGTCAGTTTCATAAACTACTATTTCTTTTTGCTATTTATTGTTGATAAAAGTATTTAAAATATGTGTTTTTTTTTTCTTAAATGGTTAGAATTTTTTTTGTTTGCAAATAAAAACACCAGTTTAATACTTATGGTGACTTAAATAAGTAACCCTTAAGACTAACACTAGCGCTGTGACAATCATCTATGAAGATGATGTGGCCAATGATGATGATGATGATGACTTAAATTTATTAAAATATTTATACATAAACGTATAAAAATGGACCGACTATTTTTTTTTCACATTATCTCTTTAGATCAAAAAATTAAAAAAATATGATTAAAGAAGAAAATTTATTGGCTTACAGAACAAAGCTATATATTAAAGGTGTAAAACATAACATATAAAAAAAAAAAATCAGCTAATAAATTTTTCAACAGAAGATATATTGAAAAATATTAAAATTTAAATTTGGGATATCTCTGAAATCAAAAAGTATTGGATTTCTTTACATACTTATTCTAACTAATACATAAGTACGTATACAGAAAGTATTTTAGCCCGAGGAAATATTCACAGAGAGATATAAGCGATTTTCATGTTAAGGTAAAAATACCTAACTTCTCGTAACAAAATTTATTGGATTATTGTTCATCTGTAATCTGTATTACCTAACTTCATCACATGCCAAATTTCATGGATGGGAGAATTATTCGGAAGTCGCCATACAACAAATATCCTCATTGATTGGACTAATTAGAAAGCTAATGCCACCACATGATTAACTGTGATTTTTTTTTACGATATCTCTTAAACCTGAGAAGTTATAAGATCTAAAACACTGGTTTTTTGAGGGCCCCTATGACGTCATTGCGACGTACACGAACCTTCTGGCGTACGTGATGAAGCACATATTGGCCGCGTTCCGAATCACGCCAACAGTGCTCACAGCGTGTGACGTCATTCTGTGCCGGACCGAATCATTAGCACGCTGTCAGCACGCTCACGATACTATTGATTTGGACCGCTTGTGAGAGCGCTAACACCGCTAACGTTAGATTGTACAGAACAACATAACCTCAAATGGGTTAATCTCGGTAAAGTAAATATTTATTCTAAGGGATAGGTAAATAAAAAGGCACTAATGAATACGAATTAAGTTCCTACACTGAGACCAATTATTTACTAACCAATTTTAAACTTCAAAGCTTCAAAATACTTATTACCACTGCTAGCTTTTTCAACATCAGTTTAATATAATTATTTCGTTCGTATCTTTACAAAACACCTGCAGGTCTATAAATTCAGCCATCTTTTGTAAAAATCACAAATAATGACCACAACATCCACAACGATTCACAATTTAACTACGTATTTTTTGTCAACAATGAACTTTGACAAGGAAGTTTGACAGCTACACCGACTACGCTCACAGTGCTTTGGTGGAATACGCTGAGCGTCGTTAGCACATGCGATGACGTCATCTGTGACGTCACTTTAGCTTACGTGAGCGTTGTAAGCATGATTTGGACCGGGCGTTAGCGCGCTCACAGTGCTGTAAGCGTGATTCGGAACGCGGCCATTGTATTGAGCTTGTAGTCCAATCAACGGAGCTTATGCAACCCGAATAATTCTCCCGTCTATGAAATTTAGCATGTGATGAAGTTAGGTAATACAGATTACAGATGTACAATAATCCAATAAATTTTGTTACGAGAAGTTATGTATTTTTACCTAAACATGAAAATCGCTTATATCTCTCTGTGAATATTTCCTCGGGCTAAAATACTTTCTGTATTCGTACTTATGAGTTAGTTAGAATAAGTATGTAAATAAATCCAATATTTTTTCGATTTCAGAGATACCCCAAATTTAAATTTCAATAGTTTTCAATATATCTTCTGTTGAAATTTTTTTTTGCTGATTATTATTTTTTAATATGTTTTTATACCTTTGATATATAGCTTTGTTCAAAAGCCAATAAATTTTCTTCTTTAATCATATTTATACATAAACGTATAAAAATGCACCGACAATTTTTTCACATTACCTCTTTAGACCAAAAAATTAAAAAAATATGATTAAATAAGAAGTTTATTGGCTTACTGAACAAAGCTATATATTAAAGGTATAAAAACATATTAAAAAATAATAATCAGCAAATAAATTTTTCAACAGAAGATATATTGAAAAATATTAAAATTTAAATTTGGGGTATCTCTAAAATCGAAAAAATATTGGATTTCTTTACATACTTATTCTAACTAATCCATAAGTACGTATACAGAATGTATTTTAGCCAGAGGAAATATTCACAGAGAGATATAAGCGATTTTCATGTTTAGGTAAAAATACCTAACTTCTCGAAACAAAATTTATTGGATTATTGTTCATCTGTAATCTGTATTACCTAACTTCATCACATGCCAAATTTCATTGACGGGAGAATTATTCGGAAGTCGCCATACAACAAATATCCTCATTGATTGGACTATTGGCATTTCCTTCAAATCCTCTTAACTCAACCATTTCTAAACGGATTTAAACAATATTGTACTAGGTTTCATAGCTATCAATATGTGTTTATATTATATCAATAAAACTATAGGATTCCACTCTGTTACTGATCCTCATTAAGTACAATGCAACGCGAAAGTTTAAAAGTGTATAAGAAAATTTCAGTTGAAAATTTTGGTTATTTAGTATTTTTTTCAGTAACTGCTAAATATTGCATTTTTATACCAGAAATGAATCCAACGTTATTGATTTATCCAAAAATGATACCACATTTGATCTATTAGCTAAAATGGACTTAAATTGTACTTGTAATATCCTAGCTTTTTTAAGGCGTGCGCTAATATTTTTTTTCCCTATTTATTGTTGATAAAAGTAGGTACTTAAAAGTTATATTTTCGAATCTGCATTAAACAGTCTTTATTATCATATTTTTCTTTACAAATAAAAACACCAGTTTAATATTAACGGTGACCTAAAGTAAGAAAATGTGTATGACAGTGTAATTTTTCAAAATCTGCTAAATAAATTGCATTTTTTAATCATCATCATCAGCATCATATCAGCCGCACGACACCCACTGCTGGGTATAGGCCTCCCCTAAGGATCTCCACGACGATCGGTCCTGCGCTGCCCGCATCCAGCGGCGCACCGCGACCTTCACCCTCACGTCGGTCCACCTTGTCGGGGGCCTACCCACGGAGCGTCGTCCGGTGCGCGGTCGCCATTCCAGAACCTTTCCGTCCCAGCGGCCATCGGTTCTTCTCGCTATGTGTCCCGCCCATTGCCACTTCAGCTGAGCAATCCTTCGAGCGGAGCGATGTCGGTTACTTTAGTTCTCCTGCGGATCTCCTCGTTTCTGATTCGATCACGTAGGGAAACGCCGAGCATGGCTCTCTCCATTGCACGCTGGGTGACCTTGAGCCTCCTTATGAGACCCATAGTTAGCGACCACGTTTCACTGCCGTAAGTCATCACTGGCAACACACACTGTTCATAGACTTTCGTCTTGAGACACTGAGGTATGTCGGACGCGAAGATTTTTCGAAGCTTCCCGAATGCTGCCCACCCGAGTTGGATTCGACGAGAGATCTCTTTCTCGAAGTTGGACCTACCTAACTGGACTGCTTGTCCTAGGTATACGTAATGGTCAACAACTTCAAGTGTAGTGTTCCCAACATGAACTGGAGAGGGTACAACATGGGCGTTTGACATAATTTTCGTCTTATCCATGTTCATCCTAAGACCCACTCTTTGGGAAGCACTACGGAGATCTTCGAGCATTGTGTTCAGGTCTTCCATGGTCTCAGCCATAAGGACTATATCATCGGCAAAACGAAGGTGTGTTAGGTATTTTTTAAAACCAAAAATGAATTCTACGTTATCGATTTATCTGAAAATGATACTACACTTGACCTATTAGCTAAACATTAACAGTTGAGAATGAAGTAAGGCGGAGCGCCACTTAAACCCTCCCCTCCCCCCGGCGCCAGAGGTGGGGCTCCCATGGGCTACCGATCTTAATCAGCTTACTTTGACCCAAGAAACAGCTGTGCCAAGTTTCATGCTTTTGTCATAAAAGAAAATCGAGCTCTAAACACCTCTAGTACAAAATATTACAAGCATTTTTGAGTAAAATAACTGTTTGTTGATGAGCAGGCTGCACATATCGGTGACGCACGCCCACACGCACGCGGACGTAGCGCGCCGGCTCGTGGACGACATCCGCGCCGCCGCCGCGCACTGCCGCCGCGCCGGCCACGAGCCCTGCACCGGCAAGGTAATGAGCAGGCTGCACGTGTCGCTGCCGCACGCGGGCGTGGCGCGCCGGCTCGTGGGGGACATCCGCGCCGCCGCCGCGCACTGCCGCCGCGCCGGCCACGAGCCCTGCACCGGCAAGGTAATGAGCAGGCTGCACGTGTCGCTGCCGCACGCGGGCGTGGCGCGCCGGCTCGTGGGGGACATCCGCGTCAAATCCATACATGTTTGGAAGGGAAGTGATAACAAAAATTTGCAAATGTTACTTTGGCTAGGGGGGCTGCACCGGCAAGGTAATTGAATGGCAGGATAATTTTGCTGATTCACAAATCGTGCACCAGTCGGCGCAATACTGCTAGCTTGGCGCTAATGTAAATGACCTGTCATTTTGTTGTTTTGTATGAGTTTGCTATCAATTTTTGGATGTTGGATTGGAAGTGAATTTTCGTAAATGTCAATTTTTTTTCCAAGACATTTTGATTTTGTTCAATCATTCATTCGTTTTCTGTCCAACTTCCATTATAATTATTATTGGTAACAGCAATTTTTAGATATAAATAAATAAATAAATAAATAAATAAATATTTGACAACATCACATACATTGCTCCAATCCCAAAGTAAGTAGCTATAGCACTTGTGTTATGGAAATCAGAAACAACGGTGGTATGACACACACCCAGACACACACACAGATATAATTTAAAATAAATAGGATAGGGGAAAAAGCCCGTTCAAATGACTCCAGCAGCAGTAGGGCCACCAAGCGGGATAAATTTTGTGACATACCCCATTGAATCAGAAACATACGGAATAGGACGTTACAGGCGAGCGCGGGAAGTTAGCATTTCCATTGTCGAGGATGGTTTGAAGATAAAGCGAGAGCAGAAAAATCGCACTACAGGCCTATTTTCATACAAACGAGGTAACTTTGAAGCTCTAGTTCTCCGCCCAGAATTAAACGGGCTTTGATCTGATGATGGCAAATTAAAGAATAAATGGAGGAGGCTCAGATCGCTAAAGAAACCCAACGAATCAGAAGCGTTGTTTACACCAGAGCCTGTATGGAGTTTTCAGTGTTACATTTTACATATACTTTTGATGTAATTTTAGCTTGTATTTTTTTTAGTTTAACCCTGAGCTAAACGACTCAACGAATGCGTTAGGTTTCCTTAGCATTATGAGCCTCCTCCATTTATTCTTTAATTTGCCATCATCAGATCAGAGCCCGTTTAATCCTGGGTGGAGAACCAGAGCTTCAAAGTTACCTCGTTTGTATGAAAATAGGCCTGTGGTGCGATTTATCTGCTCTCGAGTTTAGTTATATCCCTAGGGATATAGCTAGGTATCGAAATATAGTTATATTATAAAACGAATTAGTGACATAATTATAAAGTTTAAGACCTCTATTGATTATAAATTTTACAAAAACGTCGTTTCTGACGCTTCGCCGGCCGCTAGAATTTTAATTTTATAGATATTCCGTTTCTGAAATCCGAATAGAATAGAATAGAAAATAATTTATTACTAACCTCACAGAGAATGATCAAAATACTTAAACACTAAATTAAAAACTAAATTAAAATAAAGTAAATTAAAACAAGACAAAACAAAGAGATTAATAAAAGGTCCCTGCCTCAGCGTATGAATGCCGTGACGTGACGTTAGGGTAACGCCACGGCACGCTGCTATAATAAATTTCTGTCTGGGCCTTAGTGATCATTCTACTCTGGTATACAAACAACTACTATATAGATCTTTCCTTATTTCTAGATGGCGATCTACGGAGTAGCGCAAGAGATATCAGACAGAAGTTTGGTGTCCGACATCACAAAGTATTTCATAGATTCCATGTACTATCTCCCTCAGCCCGGTGACGAAGAATAAAATGAGACTTAAACGTAAGGTTTAGAGTCCAATTTACCTTGTTCTTATATACCAATCATCACATAAAAGCTAATGTGATATACCTGTTCATAAAAGTAAGTAAGAAAAGACTCTTCTTTTTAAAATAATATTCCTAAAATTATACCTTATTGCTAGAAATATGTGGTTATAAAAAGTATGAATATTTTTCAATGCTTTTTTGCAATTCTACGCTCAGGAGCAATGCAACTTAAAAAACAACTTAATAAAGAAATAATATAAAGTAGCTTTTATGCTATTTATTGCTTTAGCACCTTTATGTGCCAAAGGACAAAGATTCGAATTGGCATAAAATAACGAATACATACATATTTTGTTTGATGACTTGAAATGCTTGAAATTATACATTGATTTGATATTGTAGATTTACTATAAACATATTGAAGTCACCAATTCCAATTTGCATTTCATAGTATTTATTAAACGGAATGCTAAGTTCTCGATCAGCGGTATAAATTAATTTCTATCATGTGATATTCGTATATTTTACTTGCAAACTGTACAATTGTGTTAGTGGTAGATAAGTATAAACTTTATTTTTATAAATAATATTACTTAGTTGATTTTTTTATACATAGCATTTTTATTGGCACTGACTCCAAGTTGATTAGCAAATATGAGACTTAATTAAGGGGAATAAAGTTGGTTTTATATTAGGACTTATTTTTTTGGCGTTGGTTGTGTGTATGCGCTGAAACCATCGAGTTTAAATATAAAAAGTACTTTTAATAGTAACTCGATATCGCCATACTGTATAGTCATTTGAATGTATAAATTATCTTAATAGTTAATTAAGAATGTTTTTGTATATACTGTCAATTCATCACTGTGTCTTGTTTTATCAATTTTACATATATTATTTTTTTATTTGAATAGCTACAGATGTTAATATGCAACGTGTTACAAAAAACACCCTAATGCCGAATATGGTAGCTAGGGACCATTAAACTGAACAACTTTTACTATTGGACCAACGACATCGCGAAAAAATCTACTGTTTCATACAAAAATATCGAAAATATCAAAATCTATTAAGATGCAAATGAATGCAAAAATCTAAAAAGTTTAAAATCTATTAAATAAAATATCAGCTGATTATTATTTCAGATTTGGTCCCATAGTAAAAGTTGTCCAGTTTGATGGCCCCTACCACAGCCTTCTCTATTGTTCTACAGGCCATGCTATTAGGTTTGGCAACGTTGCGCGTGAACCTATAGGCTGTTGATTTAAGATGGTCAAAAAAGCTCCATGACTTCTAGTAAACGGAGTCTTTTTAATTTGTCGTCGTTGCTATTTGTGTCATGTGATTTGTGTCAAATCGGTTTACGCCTAGTACCGAAATGCGAAGTTGCCAAACCTAATAGCATGGCTTGTGTACAACAATAAGAGAAGGCTGTGCCCCAACAAAAATGTAAACAAAGAACTGTCACAATCAAACTGACCTTGACAGTTACATTTTCAGATAATAAACCTTTGGTCACTTTTATACCGTTTTCATTTATTTAATACATTTTTGAGGCATAATAAGTATTACCCCGGCTCCACACGTTGGTCCCAACGTTTGGCGCCAACGTTGGGACCAACGTTTGGTGAGGCGTAAACACGTTGGCTACTATACGAGTTCTGTCTCGTCAGGGCCAATGTGAAGACGTCCGATACAGAAGTGGAAATTGCTTTACATTACACCTAGTTGTTACTGAAAAATATTTTTTTAATATAAAAAAATAAATTCTATAATATAGTGCCTACTATATTGCGGGCTTGCCTACTATATTTTTTGAAATAAATATATAGTAGGCAAAACTACTACATTTTTTCAAGTGAAAAAATTAAACAAAAGCAGCAAAAAATATTACTTATATGCACATAAGTCATTGCGTTGTGTTTATGGTTGTTGAATAAATTATAAAAATGTTTAGTACCTACTTAAGTATGAAAGATACAACTTCTTTAAAATCTTCCATACAAAACTGCCACCTACTATATTTTTTGGACTTGGCCCGGACGCGTTGGCCCCAACGTTGGGGCCTATCATCTTTCCTTTATTAAGAAGGTATTATTATAAACACTTATTCTCAAATAATTATGAACTGATACAGTCAGTGGCACGAATCATGACAATTTTTCGACGGAGTGGGGATAAGTTCGCGCATCTGCTCTTGTGAGCGACCAATAGCGCGCGCCCCTCTCCCGCCGCCCGCGCCCCTCACCGCAACGCATACCCAAAATACGCGTTTCGCGCAATCCCCACCCGATTTCATGATTCGTGCCACTGACTGTATTATGTTATTATTATAATAGGGGTTAAAGCATAAGTGGTTAAAGTATGAAATTGCCGACTTTTTTCTCACACACAGAGGCTCTGATATCTTCTATGATGTTAAAGATGATTTGGTTACTTTATTTCCTGAACGTAAAAAAGTGTCTTAAAAGTGAGTCCTCCGCGCTCGGCGTCCTCTGCGTGGACAATATCGGCAGGGCTGTCCGTCGCGCTATCGGAATATCTGTAGGGCGTTTTCACATGGTTTTACGATTCCCATGCTTTCATTTCTTTTATTTAATCTTTTAGTATCTATTAGTTTTTAGTATTTATAAATATGGTGAATCCTGTGAAGTATTTTGAATTTTCTTTGTTATTCAGAATTAAATTTATTACCTATAATATTATTTCAAATAAAATATTGACTCACGATACAATGGTTAATTATTGTGAAGTTGTTCACACGATTCAGAATATTTTCGTTAACCGTGAGTTCATAGATGGAAAATACTTATTTGTTATACAAGTGACCAAAATCAATTTGTGCTGCGAGTGCCGACTTTAAATCACGAACTAGCGAAGTAGTATAGAATTGAATCACGAGCGTAGCGAGTGATTCTAATATAGACTACTGAGCACAGTGAGTGATTTAAAGGAACGAGGCAGAACAAAATTTTGGTCTCGTGTAAAACATACAACTTTTCACCTCTACCAGCGAGAAAATTTTCACGTGACTTTCCTGTTAAAAAGCTAAACTCAGCATTAGAAACATGTTCACTCAACTCTTTTGGAGATCTTCATCGTTGGACGCACTCGTTTTTTTGTAATTTATCACAAAAATAGTTCGATCAAACCTATGCTGAAATTTTTTATTCATAAGGTAGATTCCCGTCGTTTTGTTTTATATTACGCTTTGTTTTTCTCTTATTCATTAATATCCCATCTTATTTATTTATTTACTTATTTATAATCATGAACTACTAATTTGTTAATAAATTTCATTAATTTTTCGTATTTTATATTTATTTCATACATGCGACCTAATTTCGTCCATACTCTTTATTTCGAATTATAGACCTTCTTTTTTAATAATCCTTATTTAAAACTCCTTGGTATATCCGTGCATTTTCTTTTTTTTTCTTTTTAATCCATGTATGACACCATAAAGCACTACCTATATCTATTCTTTTCTCACATATCAATTTTACAAGTCTCTCTTTGTCACTTTATTTTTTTTCTTTATTATTTTAAAAGTTGGTATTAGAGAGAAATTAAAAAAGCACTTTGCCTCACGCTCGCAGCAAAAATTGATTTTGCTGCGAGTTTTTACGCGCCAAAAGAGACCTTTTCGTGCTGGAGAGTGAAAAAAATATACCTAGATCGTATTTAATATTTACTTTCACACACATCATTATTAATGTTTTGTAGGCTAATTTAAAGCGAAGGTATTTTCGCTTTTGTATCCGAGTGATGTATGTAACTTAGTTAATTATTATTCAGTAATCTGTGCTGCATGCTGCAACCCTAACGTAGGTCCGTAACTATATCTATGGTCCGTAAAGATAGAATATATGCGATAGAAACGGATGCAGCGTTTATGTGAATATAGCCGATCGTAATTAGCGCCGTACAAGCTGAATCTCACTTTATTGTGTTGAAATTAGAGTTGCTATTTATTTAAATGGTTCAGTGGAGTGCATCTTCTGTACTTGTATTTAAATTAAGACAATGCATGCTAGTAGGGAAAATACTAATGCTTTAAAATTCTACATACAAAACGGCAATTTCATTCTTAAACCCGTCAAACTCATAATAACTCTATACAGGAGCTGCAGTTAGAAACCATACATCCGTGTACTCGCCAGACCTTGCTCCAATAGACTACCACTGTTTTCGGGATTAAGACAATTTTCTACTTGGTAAAAAATTTTCTTCCCTTGAGGCTCAGACCAAATAAAAAAGGGAAGACGGAGTCTTCTGAACGAAGCAGTGAAGCCGATAAAACTACGCTATGGTGTGTACATACACAGTTACACGCACACACATGTAACGAAACTACGCTGTTTCTTAACAGCCAGCGTGCGAAGCGGACGTATTAATAAATTATACATTTCATCAAAGAAAATGCCGAATTGTGTAGTGAAAGGGTGCAAAAACGAATCATCAATACATAAAAAGAAGGATGGAATCACATTTCACACGTAAGTAAAATTGGAAACTAATATTTTCACTAATTCAAAATAAACATTAAGGTATTACTTGAAACACAAAACCTCAACAAGTGTTGCCATGCCAGACGTTATAGTTTAAACCTATTATTGGGTAACATGGAATGTAACATAACGTTATTTGTTTCTTGTTAAAAATAGCGCGTTAATTATTTCTGTTTCTGGACGTTTTTACCCACAACACGGACGGAACGGAACGAAGGCGGTATATGCGACTGGGGTTAGGCGATGGCTACACGCGTGGTAAATACTGTGATCCATCAGTATTTAATCAGGGGCCTATTTCATAAAAAATAGTAAATTTACTACAACAATTTACCATTGTTGTTATTAGGGTAGAATTATTTCTTAATAATGATAAAACATAATTCTACCCCAATAAACTACTACAATGGTATATTACTGTACTTTTTCATTCTTTTTTTTATTTTATTTTTTATTTATTCAATAAATTTTTAGTTATTAGGGTAGAATTATTTCTTAATAATGATAAAACATAATGAGTGGTTTTCAAAAGGCAGTTTAAAAAACAAAAGTAGTAACCCAAAAGACGGCTAGATGTCGTTGTTCAACTAAGTACGTAACTTTTTAAGAAAAAAAGCAAAGGATTTTGTCAATTTGACAGTTAATCTTCTTCTTCTTATTTTTGTTTGGCAATCTACTCCTCTTAAGCGCGTCTACCGCCTAACTCTATCGCTTTGACTCTGGCTTTGGTTTATGACGTCAGTGCACTCTCCGTCCTTGTCATCGTGTTATGATATGACAAGGACGGGGAGAGCATACCTGTCGCTTTGGCTATCGCTTTCAGTTAGGCGGTAGGGCCCCTGGGAGTAAAATTAAAAAAAAACCTCCCTAATTGAATAGCGCCATCTATCAACATAAAAATAAACTGAAATTATTAGCCTCTGTTAACCATAGTACAGGCTTCGCCTAGCTAGTAATTCAGATGACCGTGTGTGTGAAATAGTACATTTTTGTAAATGTTAAATGTTTATTTATTTATTTGTTCTGGTAGGTAAGTAAGTATATTTTTTGTAAGGGTATAAAAATTTGATGATTAGGCTCTTTACTGAATATTGTAAGGACTAATTAATTGTATAACTTCTTAACGTTTTACGTTCTTTTTTAGATTTCCAAATCGAGATGAAAATATAAAAGAGATGTGGATTGCGGTCATTCGTGAAAGTCGGAATGATCCTTTCTGGCATCCATCTTCCCACAGCGTAGTTTGTTCAACTCATTTTGAGAGCGACGATTTGTACTACACAATAAAAGGGTTACGTCGTATAAAAAAACGCAAATCCTAAGGTTTCAAACTTTGTTTATAAAAAAATTATTTAGTTATATGATATTTAATATTACAGTAAATCTATGTATCTGACTTGTTTTGTTTCGTTGAAAATTTGTTGATTGTTTTACTGAAAATGTTCTAGTTGATTGTTAGGTACAAAAAGAAAAATAAATATATTAAAGTTAATTTATAAGATTTGTTTTCTATAATGTGAATAATCCAAAAGAGCCTGACATTTTCTATGTCCGGCCGGAATGCTGACACAAAAAGCCTAACATGTCAGGACAAACATCTCGCTTTAAATACCTACACGATACTTTAGTTATTCTGTTAGTTTTATTTTTACATTTTTCCTATTTCCTTGCTACTTCCGCCACTACTTTTAAAGCGGGCTACTCACAGCCCTGCCCTGGCTTTGAGAAGCTCACCTTATCTATCTATCATTAGGTGAATGACGGCTACACGCGTGGTGAATACTGTGATCCATCAGTATTATTTTATCAAGGTCCAAACAAATTATCGGACGCGGCTTACTGCCGCGGCTGATCTGACGTGTGCAGACTATCGGATGTAGTAAGGTCGCGGACGTATCCGATAGTTTGCACACCTCAGTAGGGCTATTCACGATTGTCGGAAATCTAGTCGAAAGCATTCGGTTCGAATCCGTATCCTCCGATATTACATAAACATAGCAATTCACAAATACATTCGACTGGCATTCGATTCACTTTCTGACGGGAAAGCCCAATGCATTTACAAAGTTAGGTAGCATGAGGTAGAAAATAAGATCGAAGACGATTCGATTCGGAAAGTTGGTTTCCGACAATCGTGAATAACCCCCCAGATCAGCCGCGGCAGTAAGCCGCGTCCGATAATTTGTTTGCACCTTCAAGGCCGAAACAAATTATCGAACGCGGCTTACTGCCGCGGCTGATCTGAGGTGTGCAAACTATCGTTACGTCCGCGACCTACTACATCCGATAGTTTGCACACCTCAGATCAGCCGCGGCAGTAAGCCGCGTCCGATAATTTGTTTGGACCTTCAGGCGTCTATTTCATAAAAGAATGAAAAAGTACAGTAATTTACCATAGTAGTAGTTTATTGGGGTAAAATTATGTTTTATAATTAATAAGAAACATAATTCTAATCTGTAATAATTCTAAACCAATCTTTTATGAAATAGGCCCCTGATTAAATACTGATGGATCACAGTACCAGGCGTGTAGCGTGATATAGCGTTTTGATTCTAATATGTGATAAAACGTTATTATTTCATAACGCGTTATTCTTATTACATTGGGGTAATATGAATTACTATGGCAACACCGGCTCACACACTAATGCATAAAAAAACTGGCTTCAGTGCATTGCTTGGAAGACTCCGTCTTTCCTTTTTTATTTGGTCTGAGCCTTGAGGTAAGTAAAGTAGGTAGTACAAAATGCTTTTCCACAGTTTGTCGAATCTAGATCCCCAGAGTTCTATCGCAAAGGCATAAATTAACTTCCGATTAGATGGCAACAATGTATATGTCGTAGCCAACTAGCTTAATCAGTCGTTCAATTAGCGGCCTAGCCTTTTCATTGACAGGCGCCATTCAATCATCGGTCTAAATAACATCCCGGCATTTCATTTAACGGCTAGGCAAATGTCTTGGTTCGATAATGAGATAATGAGGGTAAATATTTTGACTAGTGGCTCCGTGGGGTACGTATCAGAATGTCTAAAGTTACAATGTCTAAACTAGAAATGGCAAAGTTCAAAATGTCAAAAATTTTAATGTCTAACGATTAAAACGTCGAAAGTTTAAAATGTCAAAAACTAAAATGTAAAGCGGTAAAAATTTAAATAGTCTAAGTTCAAATTAACAAAATTTAAATTGTCTAATATTCCAAATACATAATATAATGACGTATAGAATTTACTTATGCCTTTCTTTCATTTAGGTACCTAATTAATTAGGTAAAATAATTGCGTGTTAACCTATGTGCCTTGGCAAATGTCTTGGTTCGATAACGTTTAACCAATTGCCTAGCCAAGTCATTGTAATTTAGTTCCATTTTCTATCACCAGGCACGCTGAGGCGATGTTGCTGTCAAATCTGTAAATATGGCGTCGACCAGCTGTGATTTCTGGTGCTTTTCACAATTAAATTACGTTTACACTTCGTTTACACGAAAATATCGTGAAATGGAAGTGTTTGGTGAAAAAATAGTGCAAATCAATCTTTGAACGAACGTTTTAAAGAATGTTTTGAAATAAACTTAGAAAATGACCAATACCATCAAAGTGATTGTTTTGTTTTTTTCGTAATTTATTGTTTGTTCCAATGTTTGAGGTAAACAATGTTATTGTCAAGTTTAAATATGAAAATAATTTGTGTTTTCTTTTTAACCGTAAACCTTGGAGTTTAGACATTAGAAAGAATCTTAGTCAGAGAATAAGAATAAATATTTATTGTTATGCAAATAAGTCTATGTTGTTATGGTTAGAGGTTATACACGATAAACGAGAAAGCTCAGGTGACCATGAGTTCTGGACAGAAAAAGACTATTAGGTACTGGATGAACACTTGTGTCGTACTTCGATGATAATATCGTGATTATGACAAAGACAGCTGCTGGTGAAGAACTATTAAAGTTAGCAAGGTATCAATTATAACAAATATTTGTTATCAATATCATTGCATTGAAACTTTTGTACATTTAAATGTTTTTGTTGATTTTATATTATTTTATTGATAGTTTAAACATTATCTGTGTTACCTATTCTCAAGAAAATCAAACGCTTAATGAACCTAAGTATTAGAAAAATGAAAATGAATAATTCTTTATTCTAAGAAACAGGTAATTAAGTGCTTTTGAATTTTCTATATTTTACTACCATTCGAGACTTTTTTTACACTCGACGTCAGAAAAATCGCACCTCTTCGAAAGTAAGTTTAGACTTGGCCATCTACTGTTGCTATCTAACGTTCTATTGTGTAAATGTTGATATCTATTGAAAGTACTTTTAATGAGCTTTCAATTCATATTTGTTTGATTTAATTAACATAACAGTTACCATAAATAAACGCTTGAAGCGTTATTGCTAGCGCCGTCATAAAAGAGAAATAAAAGGGGTAAATTCAGGAAATGCGGGTAAATTCGCTATCGAGATGATAAAGAAAACCCACTTCAACAGTTCAATAAAAAAATGGAATACCTAAGATGGATACTATTGCCCATGAAATTGCTCAAATATTGCAAAAAAAATGAGACAATGTAATGTTGCTCGGAAATTGAATCTCAGTAATTCATTCCGTTCGACGAGTATTCCAACGGTTTCTAGAGACTGTTGGCTATGAATGTTGCTATGTATGTGTATGTTGCTAATTACTGAGATTTAGTTTCTGAGCAACATGAAATTGCCTAATTTTTTTGCAATATTTGAGCAACTTCATGGGCAATATTATCCACCTTGGGTATTCCATTTTTAATTGAACTGTTGAAGTGTGTTTTCTCCATCATTTCAATAGCGAATATAACCGCATTTCCTGAATTTACCCCTATTATTTCCCTTTTATGGCGGCGCAAGCAATAACGCTTTAAAGCCAGTATATTCCAAATTATCGAATTTGGCCTATCTTTGATTCAAAAATAAACAATCATTTATTCTTTATTTTGATATGCAGATAAAAATAAATGTTGAAGTTTCATAAACGATCTTGATTATTTTATGTTTAAAAATACGATATTCGTATCTTCACTCGACTAAAAAAATATGCAAAGACAAAGAAAATTTTCATTAAGTTTATATTTTTTGGATAATACTCAAAGTTTATGAATCCCTTATCCACGAAAAATAAAAATAAAAATAGGTAATGACATACAGAAGAATATTCAACGGTTACTATCTCAAAAAGTGACTTTATGCTCAAAATAACAACAAACATGGAAAAAATAAAAAGTGAGGTTATTTTCATTACTCTTCACACGTAATGAAAAAGACAGAGACAGAGTTTTTGGAATACACTGGCCTTAAGTGTTTAATTATGGTAACTGTTATGTTAATTAAATCAAACAAAATATTAATTGAAAGCTCATTAAATGTACTTTCAATAGATATCAACATTTACACAGTAGAACGTTAGCTAGCAATAGCAGGTGGCCAAGTCTAAACTTACTTTCGAAGAGGTGCGATTTTTCTGAAGCCGAGTGTAGTTGACAAGAAAATTTCTTAAAATGTGATTTATCTTCTTCGTTAAAACTCAGCAGTTAATATTGCGAAAGAAAAAGACAAAACAGGCACCTATGATATTAAAGTACTAGCCTCCGCCCGCGAATTCGTTCGCGTTGACATTTGGAAAATCCCTAGGGAACCTTTGGCTGAGATAAAAAGTATTCTATGTTTTAATCCAGGCTGTAAACTATCTGTGTGTCAAATTTTATCCAAATCTGTTTAGCATTTTTCCCGCGATTGAGGAACAAACATCCAAACCCACAAACTTTCACATTTATAATATTAAGTAGTATTTTACTTAAATAATAATAAAGAATTCAATTTCAAAATATTTCATTTTCTATTCGTCACGATGGTTATCCTATTCAATCAACGGCCTTAGCATCTGCCAGCCCGTTAATTAGATATTGTTTTGGATGTATTGGCTGGATGTCATTTAGGCTGCTGATGAAACGGCGACGTTCAATGAAAAGGCTAGGCGGCTAATTGAACGGCTGATTAAGCCAGTTGCCTGCGACATATAGATAATGAGGGTAAATATTTTGACTAGTGGCTCCGTGGGGTACGTATCAGAATGTCTAAAGTTACAATGTCTAAACTAGAAATGGCAAAGTTCAAAATGTCAAAAATTTTAATGTCTAACGATTAAAACGTCGAAAGTTTAAAATGTCAAAAACTAAAATGTAAAGCGGTAAAAATTTAAATAGTCTAAGTTCAAATTAACAAAATTTAAATTGTCTAATATTCCAAATACATAATATAATGACGTATAGAATTTACTTATGCCTTTCTTTCATTTAGGTACCTAATTAATTAGGTAAAATAATTGCGTGTTAACCTATGTGCCTCCGCCGCAGATCACCATAGCCGCGCCGCTCCTTGATTCGGTAGCCGGTGCCAGTCACTAAATCAGTAGCCGGCGAACAAAATCCACCAATTGAGTTTGAAATAGATTTTTTTCTGACGCTTCACCGGCCGCTGCCGCGGCACGCTCGCTTTGCTCGCTCGGCTCGCGCACTGGGTTCATGTCAACCTAAAATGCTCGTTGCTACGCTCCTCGCACCTATCTCGTGACCTACGGTCTACGGTTTTTACGTCCCCGTAGACTAGTTTAGACTCATTTCCGGCAGCTAAATTTGCTTTAAAGCATTTCAGGCGAAGCTCAAAGACCACCTCCACAGACTCAATCAACCTCAAAGAAGGCGATTTGTTTTAAGATCCAACCCACTTCAAATAAATCATTGTGAACTTAGATAATGACCATTGATATTTTAACTCGTCAAGTATTTGATACGCTTGGCACTTTGAATTTTGCCATTTTGAAGTTATACACAATGATTTTGTCATTTTAAACCATTTGAATTTTAATTTTTGACATTTTGAACTTCGCCATTTTAAGTTTAGACATTCTGATACGTACCCGGCTCCGTGAGCTGCTGTAGGCCTCGCGTTAAAAAGTAACTCCAAATGTAAATCCAATATTTCGAAAAACTGGCCCGATAAAAAAAACTATATAATTTTTGAACCTGCTCACAAAATTTCACGAGAATCGGTTGAGAAATGCGAACTGTAGAGGAGAACAAACCGCGCTGGAGAGCCGGGCTGAAATAAGATTTTATTACATTTTCTCCGCCATTTTGAAAATTTTCAAAAACTGACTTGACGATAAAATTATATGTATTTTTCAAACCGATTACAAAATTACACGAGAATCGATTGAGAAATGTGACCGAGGAGAACAAACGGACAGACCAGACATACAAAAGATTTTTTCCCAAGCTGAAGCAGAGACGCTTCGCTTGCACTTCGTGCTCGCTCGGTCAATTAGGTAAATTAACAAGTGACATTTTAGATAAAAACGAGTTTATATTTTTCAGTACAAATCGGCAATTTCATACTTTTAAGCTAAAAGTACGTTAGTACTATTATATATTCTGTGCTAAAAGTATGAAATTGCCGAAACCCCTTTTTTGGTTAAGCCAATGAGGATCCGTAACGATTTGAGTTGATAATGCAGATTTATAGAGCTAAAAATTCCATAACATACAGTGAAAAAAATTTTGTTCTACGACAAAAATTGACGAAGCTATATCATTACCCGACTGCAAGAGGGTTATGTTTTTCGCGCGTATCTTGTAAGTTTGTTTGTGTGTTTGTATGTAATATTCTTTATAACATATTTGCTCGTAAATGGTCTCTTATTACGCCAATTTCAATATCGTATTGTATCTCATTACGAACTTGTGCGGTAATGTAAAGTAAAACGCACGGTTTATCAAGATGCGTCGTCTTAAACGAACGGTACTTTTTTAAATCTTAGCAAAGAGTTTTTATATCAGAATCTTTTCTGATGCGTCATGTGCGATTGACCTCTTGGTCAACATTTTATGAATAAAATTTACTTTATATAATCTATTTTTTCAATAAAAAAAAATGTTTTTTTTCAATTTTTGAATATGGGTATCAAATGAAAGGCCTTGATGAGCACATTCCAAAATTATATAATTTGTGACAAAAAATTTAAGAAAAAAATTTTTTTTTTCGATTTTTGAATGTGGGTATCAAATGAAAGGCCTTGATGAGCACATTCCAAAATAATATAATGTGTCACTAAAATTTAAGAAAAAAATTTTTTTTTTCGATTTTTGAATATGGGTATCAAATGAAAGGCTTTGATTAGCACATTCCAAAATTACATAATTTGTCACTAAAATTTAAGAAAAAAAAAGTTTTTTTTAATTTTTGAATATGGGTATCAAATGATAGGCCTTGATTAGCACATTCCAAAATTACATAATTTGTCACTAAAATTTAAGAAAAAAATTTTTTTTTTAAATTTTTGAATATGGGTATCAAATGAAAGGCCTTGATGAGCACATTCCAAAATGATATAATTTGTCACCAAAATTAAAAAAAAAAATGGTTTTTTTTTTCAATTTTAGATTTTTTACTTTATTGTTGTTTGATTTCCTCACAGTCGAAGTGAAAGGCAGAAAAATCGACCGATAGAAACTTACAAGTGTATCAAAATTTCATCATTATAGAAAACAAGCAAAAATGCAAAGTCCGAGTTTTATTTATTTCCTCGCAAATATGTTATAAAACGTCGTATGACATACGTGCGCTTTGATAATTACAGCCTCTGCTTTCTTGTAGCCCTCGCCTACGGCTCGGGCTAGCAATATCGCCTCAGCTGTAATTTTCAACTTACCGCACTTATATCATAATGTACTATTACATCATACTGCTCGGCAACTAGGATTTACTAGTATAGTAAGAGGCCGTGTAAGTTGGCATGTGCAACACAGTTTAGATAGAACGTTCCATTTTCAAATCACTTTACAATTCAAGCTATGTCAAACTCCTTAGTGAACCAATTTATTTTCTTATAAAATGACGAAACTTTTTTATAAAAAAAAAACTGAAAATTCAAGCTATGCAAAACTCCTTGGTCAAACAATTTTTTTTTTTCATAAAATGATAAGATTCATTTTGAAAGCGCGAAAAAAATAGCTGTTTTACATTTCGATGGAGTAGGCATTTTAATTTAGTACCTACTTACATTTAGAACATTTTTTTTTCGCGATTTCGAGGTTGGTCCCATAATGAAAGTTGTTCAGTTTGATGGTCTGATCAACCCCACGAGAGGTTTTTAATGTACTAAAAATATCCTTGTAAATGTTTTATTTACCTCGCATGAATGATGTAAAGTAGTATGCTTACCTCGGTTGTAAGTAGCTATTACACCCTCGAACTATATTCGCCCTTGCTCGCTTCGCTCGCTCGGGCGTCTAAATATCTCGGGTGCACTCGATCCATCAGCGCCCTTTGCGAGCTGCGCTCGCACGGGCGCCAAATTGGATCTTGTTCTGTAATAGCTCACTTACGTCTCTTGTGTAACAAACTACTATTATTACCTCATATCTTTCAAACGGCTGAACGGATTTCTATGATTAAGATATGGTTAGATTTGTCTTGTCAGCCCAAGTGTTCTTAAAAAGGTGGCGTTATAAAAAAACCAAAATGGCGGCTGTACGGTGCTTATTATACGTAGTGGAAAAAGAAATTTTTTTTAGAATAATATGGGTGTCAAATTAAAGGGCTTATTATAAGGATTTCAAAAAGGTATCTTTGCCCGCTTTTTTTACATTTTTGAAGATTGTGAAAAAAGTATGTACCGTAGAGATACCTGAGTCACATATTTCGTTTTCAGAGATAAAGTAGAATAGAATAGAATGGTTCCAAACAAGTATTTCTAAGCAGTTTCTTTAAAAAATGGAGTTAAAGAGGTGGGCTAAGTTATGCGGCAAAGTGCCCTTCTTAGCCCACCGCGAATTGTGAAGCCATTTTAACACTTACGGTTCTGATATTAAGACCCAAGGTGCCCCATGATACAAAGATGCGATCTACGTTTTAAATACTTTAAAAAACCCTACATTAAAAAAAAAATTGGTGGGCAATGTTGTGTACACAATTTCTGCAATTTTCATACAAAAATTAATTGTGGCTAGGGGTGTCAAAATGTAAAATAAAAAACAATAAGTATGAACATTTTATAAACTTTTAATATGAAACCTCGGGAACTAATCAGTCATAAAACTAAAGTACAAACATAGTTTAGTTAGGTACAAATAAAAAAAAACACCTAGGTAAGTTACCTACCTATAAAAATCTTAACAATAATACAATCTAATTGAGAACCTCCTTTTTTGGAGTCGGTTAATAAAAAGTGTCAGCCCTAGTGCATTTCAACCTGTGGGCAATATTGGGCCGGCTTGAACGGACTTTCACTACCTAACATTACCCAGCGTCATAACTTGCGAAATAAGCGTCCTATATGTGTGTAATCAACCAACTGATCCTCATTTTTAACCTATTTTTAATCACAACTAGCATTACTACGTATTTCCACTCCTTCTACCACTTCTCTAAAAAGTTTCCGGCAAGAAATTTTGCACCACTTCTGCACGTCCAACTTTGACAACTTATGGTGAGACACTAATTGAGGTTATGAACGTCACATGCATTCAGTGTTGCCATGTAATACTTCAAAAATATACTAAACAGTTAAAAATCACCATAAATGGAATATTTTTCTGGCAATTTCAATTTAAAGTTAAATTTTGTCGTTGGGCAAAAATAGGAAAAAAGGGCAAAGATGGAGGATATGACGGTAACTAAAAAGATATAAATAAAAAAATAAATTGAAAAAATTAAAAAAACCCGCCTGCATAAAAGACCAGTCAACTGAAAAGATGGAAACAAGATTAAATATTAAAGGCAACATAATAACATGCAGTCGTTGGCATGTATAAAGAAAGTGACGTTAAGAATTATTTGAATTATTTATTATTTGCCCAACGACAAAATTTAACTTTAAATTGAAATTGCCAGAAAAATATTCCATTTATGGTGATTTTTAACTGTTTAGTATATTTTTGAAGTATTACATGGCAACACTGAATGCATGTGACGTTCATAACCTCAATTAGTGTCTCACCATAAGTTGTCAAAGTTGGACGTGCGGAAGTGGTGCAAAATTTCTTGCCGGAAACTTTTTAGAGAAGTGGTAGAAGGAGTGGAAATACGTAGTAATGCTAGTTGTGATTAAAAATAGGTTAAAAATGAGGATCAGTTGGTTGATTACACACATATAGGACGCTTATTTCGCAAGTTATGACGCTGGGTAATGTTAGGTAGTGAAAGTCCGTTCAAGCCGGCCCAATATTGCCCACAGGTTGAAATGCACTAGGGCTGACACTTTTTATTAACCGACTCCAAAAAAGGAGGTTCTCAATTAGATTGTATTATTGTTAAGATTTTTATAGGTAGGTAACTTACCTAGGTGTTTTTTTTTATTTGTACCTAACTAAACTATGTTTGTACTTTAGTTTTATGACTGATTAGTTCCCGAGGTTTCATATTAAAAGTTTATAAAATGTTCATACTTATTGTTTTTTATTTTACATTTTGACACCCCTAGCCACAATTAATTTTTGTATGAAAATTGCAGAAATTGTGTACACAACATTGCCCACCAATTTTTTTTTTAATGTAGGGTTTTTTAAAGTATTTAAAACGTAGATCGCATCTTTGTATCATGGGGCACCTTGGGTCTTAATATCAGAACCGTAAGTGTTAAAATGGCTTCACAATTCGCGGTGGGCTAAGAAGGGCACATTGCCGCATAACTTAGCCCACCTCTTTAACTCCATTTTTTAAAGAAACTGCTTAGAAATACTTGTTTGGAACCATTCTATTCTATTCTACTTTATCTCTGAAAACGAAATATGTGACTCAGGTATCTCTACGGTACATACTTTTTTCACAATCTTCAAAAATGTAAAAAAAGCGGGCAAAGATACCTTTTTGAAATCCTTATAATAAGCCCTTTAATTTGACACCCATATTATTCTAAAAAAAATTTCTTTTTCCACTACGTATAATAGCACCGTACAGCCGCCATTTTGGTTTTTTTATAACGCCACCTTTTTAAGAACACTTGGGCTGACAAGACAAATCTAACCATATCTTAATCATAGAAATCCGTTCAGCCGTTTGAAAGATATGAGGTAATAATAGTAGTTTGTTACACAAGAGACGTAAGTGAGCTATTACAGAACAAGATCCAATTTGGCGCCCGTGCGAGCGCAGCTCGCAAAGGGCGCTGATGGATCGAGTGCACCCGAGATATTTAGACGCCCGAGCGAGCGAAGCGAGCAAGGGCGAATATAGTTCGAGGGTGTAATAGCTACTTACAACCGAGGTAAGCATACTACTTTACATCATTCATGCGAGGTAAATAAAACATTTACAAGGATATTTTTAGTACATTAAAAACCTCTCGTGGGGTTGATCAGACCATCAAACTGAACAACTTTCATTATGGGACCAACCTCGAAATCGCGAAAAAAAAATGTTCTAAATGTAAGTAGGTACTAAATTAAAATGCCTACTCCATCGTGGCTAGGGGTGTCAAAATGTAAAATAAAAAACAATAAGTATGAACATTTTATAAACTTTTAATATGAAACCTCGGGAACTAATCTATTTATATAAAATTCAAAGTCCTGACTGACTGAGTGAGATATCAACGCACAGCCCAAACTACTGAACCTAGAGACTTGAAATTTTACACACAGGTACCTTATACAGTGTAGGCATCCACTAAGGAAGGATTTTTGAAAATTCCATCCCTAAGGGGATGAAATAAGGGATGACAGTTTGTATGGAAGTCCCTCAGTTTTGATGCTAGGATCTTCAAATTTTGTATTTAGGCTGATGATTGAAAATTAATAAATACGTGTATCATCGTTTTTCAAAATTCTACCCCCGATGGGGTGAAAAGGGGGATGAAGTTGAGTATAGAAGAAAATCCTTAATTTTCAAAGTAAAAATCGTTAAATTTATAATTTAGGCTTATGGATGGAAATATAACGCAACGTATATGGTTATTGGTAGTATTTTAACCCCTATGGGGATGAAATGGGGTAAATAAACCTAAAATAGATATGGATGTCGTTATTGGGGTTTTCTGGGATGACGATTGCGAAAATGACATTCATTTTGAAGTCCAACACGGTCGACATGATTTAACCACTAAAGGGGTGAAAATTGGGTTCAAATTTGGTATGGAAAACAATATAAAATATACTTTACAACTTAAAACTTCGTACGAGCATGTCTAAAAATAAATAGACAAACATATATATTGTGGTTTTTAAAATCAACCCCTTAGGGTGTAAATGGGGTAAGTAAACATAAAAATCGATATGGATGTCGTTCTTGAGGTTTTATGGGATGGTGATTGCGAAAATGACATTTATTTTGAAGTACAACACTGTGGACATGATTTAACTGCTAAAGGGGTGAAAATGGGGTGCAAATTGTGTATGGAAAAATAATATAAAATGACTTACGGCAGTGAAACGTGGTCGCTAACTATGGGTCTCATAAGGAGGCTCAAGGTCACCCAGCGTGCAATGGAGAGAGCCATGCTCGGCGTTTCCCTGCGTGATCGAATCAGAAATGAGGAGATCCGCAGGCGAACTAAAGTAACCGACATCGCTCGAAGGATTGCTCAGCTAAAGTGGCAGTGGGCTGGACACATAGCGAGAAGAACCGATGGCCGTTGGGGCGGAAAGGTTCTTGAATGGCGACCGCGCACCGGACGGCGCTCCGTGGGTAGGCCCCCGACAAGGTGGACCGACGATCTGGTGAAGGTTGCCGGAAGCCACTGGATGTGGGAAGCGCAGGACCGATCGTCATGGAAATCCTTGGGGGAGGCCTATACCCAGCAGTGGGTGTTGTGCGGCTGATATGATGATGATGATGAGACATTACAACTTTGAAATTCTAAGAAGCATGTCTAAAAATAAATAGGCAAATATATATTTTGTTATTTTGAAAATCATCCCTTAGGGGGTAAATGGGGAAAGTTAACATGAAAATCGATGTGGATGTTGTTCTTGAGGTTTTATGGAATGAGGAATGCGAAAATGACATTTATTTTGAAGTCCAACACGGTGGACATGATTCAGCCGCAGGGGACGGGAACGGGAACGGGAACGAGAAAGGAACGGGAACGCAAACGCGATCGCTCGAAAGCGAACGCGAACGGGAACGGAAACCGGGGACAGGAACGGGACCAAACGGGAACGGAAAAGGGTAAAGAAACGGGAACAGGATACTACTAATATCTCTGGACCCACTTCTGATTGTTGTAATAAACTAGCTTCCGCCAGCGACTTCGTCCGCGTGGATATTAGAGAAAATCCTTAGGGAACCTTCAACCAGAATCCGACCAGCCGATTTTATGCGATTAGGCCGGTCCCCACCAAGCGCGCAGCCTCGTGCGAGGCCTGCCACACGCGGCAAACGTTTTGCCTCGCGAGGCAGCGCGCTTGGTGGGGACCGGCCTAATCGCATAAAATCGGCTGGTCGGATTCTGGTTGAAGGTTCCCTAAGGATTTTCTCTAATATCCACGCGGACGAAGTCGCTGGCGGAAGCTAGTCAGTCATAAAACTAAAGTACAAACATAGTTTAGTTAGGTACAAATAAAAAAAAACACCTAGGTAAGTTACCTACCTATAAAAATCTTAACAATAATACAATCTAATTGAGAACCTCCTTTTTTGGAGTCGGTTAATAAAAAGTGTCAGCCCTAGTGCATTTCAACCTGTGGGCAATATTGGGCCGGCTTGAACGGACTTTCACTACCTAACATTACCCAGCGTCATAACTTGCGAAATAAGCGTCCTATATGTGTGTAATCAACCAACTGATCCTCATTTTTTTTTTAACCTATTTTTAATCACAACTAGCATTACTACGTATTTCCACTCCTTCTACCACTTCTCTAAAAAGTTTCCGGCAAGAAATTTTGCACCACTTCTGCACGTCCAACTTTGACAACTTATGGTGAGACACTAATTGAGGTTATGAACGTCACATGCATTCAGTGTTGCCATGTAATACTTCAAAAATATACTAAACAGTTAAAAATCACCATAAATGGAATATTTTTCTGGCAATTTCAATTTAAAGTTAAATTTTGTCGTTGGGCAAAAATAGGAAAAAAGGGCAAAGACGGACATATGACGGTAACTAAAAAGATATAAATAAAAAAATAAATTGAAAAAATTAAAAAAACCCGCCTGCATAAAAGACCAGTCAACTGAAAAGATGGAAACAAGATTAAATATTAAAGGCAACATAATAACATGCAGTCGGAGGCATATAATTCAAATAATTCTTAACGTCACTTTCTTTATACATGCCAACGACTGCATGTTATTATGTTGCCTTTAATATTTAATCTTGTTTCCATCTTTTCAGTTGACTGATCTTTTTATGCAGGCGGGTTTTTTTTAACAGCGCAGTTCGCTGATCGGGAGGCACGGCCCGATGGCTGTGACGTCACATCTCCCGAGTCGCTCTAAGTTTACATGAAGGCGATATGGACCCCGACGCATTGTGGAGGCTAACGTTCTCAATTATTAAGATAGAATAATAAAAATAGCAAAAAAAGATTCTAAAATGCATACAAACGACTTTTACTATGGAACCAACATTGAAATCGCGAAAAAAAAACAGCTGTTCCATACATTTTGATCTATTTGATTTTAAATTTGCCTTGTGATGCAAAATTCTAAAAATAAGGGTTTCGTTTTTAGCCATTAGATCTGCGGAACCTTAAAAATTGATAATGAAACCTCATAGGTAATCATTTCAAAAGCCCTTTTGAATGACTCCCCAATCCATTGAACCAAAAAATAAGTAAAAAAACATGTTTTTTATATTTTTTATCAATATATTATTATTTTCCGCTTTTAGTCATCGAGCTAAAACTAAAATAAAAATACACCATCTCCCATTGGAGTACTCGTCAAAACGAATCAGATGAGCCCAAACTCGATGACGTTGCATGGTTTTATTACAGAGTTCCTGTGGCCTTCTTCCGTCTCCATCATCAGACCCTTGGACACTTTTTCCCAACAGAGTACTTGTCAAGACCGTTCAAACGAGCCCAAACTCGATGGGGTTGCATGGTTGAAATACTGAGTTCCTGCAGTTTTCTTCTGGCTACATCATCAGTCCCTTGAACACTATTTCCCTACAGAGTACTCGTCAAGACGATTCTAACAAGCCCAAAGTTGATGACGTTGCATGGTTTTATTACAGAGTTCCTGTGGCCTTCTTCCGTCTCCATCATCAGACCCTTGGACACTATTTTCCAACAGAGTACTTGTCAAGACGGTTCAAACGAGCCCAAAAACTCGATGGGGTTGCATGGTTGAAATAATGAGTTCCTGCAGTCTTCTTCTGGCTACATCATCAGTCCCTTGGACACTATTTCCCAACGGAGTACTCGTCAAGACGATTCTAACGAGCCCAATCTCGATGGGGTTGTATGGTTTTTATACAATGACATCATAATATTGCATGGCTTTCCAGTTCTGACCTAAGGTATGTTCAAAGTTTCAAGTTTCTAGCTCATCGGGAAGCTAATATATAAAATCGTTTGCAAACTTTGTGGACACACAAACAAACAAACAAACAAACAAGAAAGAAACCTAATAAAACCGTGTAAAAAAAAAGAGAAAGAAGAGTAAGTTTGATAACTTTTTACACGACTGCCCAAAGCAAAAAGAGTGTAGGTATATGTGTTCAGGGTTCATGTATGTTTGTGGGTATGTGAGTTTCTTTATTCCACCATAACTTCTAAACGCCTGAGGTTGGGATAAATGGGGTATCGTTAGAATCCTAACCGCATCCCGAGTGACACTGGCTATATTTTTTTTTAGAAAAAATCAATATGGCGACTGTACGACGCATAGAAATATAATGTCAAAGAACAACAATGTCAATAAACAGGTGATCCGAAAACGAATGCATACATTTTATATGAGATACTTAAAATATTACTTAGATTCATAAAATATGACTATAATGGCAAAGGAAATTAATAAGCTATGTTCGATACTGTTTTCTTCGTCGATAAACGAATAAATGTAGCGAAATTTGGTTTTAGAGAAATGTGTGGCAAAATCTTATTTACCTGTGATAGGTGTGATTGGATTGTTTCTTTTTATCACATCACAATTACTTAGAGCACAAAACACCATGGCTCCACGATACCTTTATTTTAAATTCCAATTAAGATTAACAAATATTTTAAACAAACTGTGATTGCTCATTTGCTAAGCGGGACGCTAGGGGCTCTTATTGTAAAAAATATTGGCACATGTCACGATCCTTTGTCTCTTTTTTACTTAGACCGTGTCCGTATGATGTTAACTTCTCTTTTCCACGCTTTGTTGGTCTTCTTGAGCGCAGCGAAAATTTTTCTATGTCTATGGTACGACGCCATTTTCAAATGTGAAAAAAATTTTTTTTTCAATTATTACAATATGGGCATCAAATGAAAGGCCTTGATGAGCACATTCCAAAACTATATAATATGTCACTAAAATATGTAAAATAAAAATAAATAAATAAATAAAATATTAAAAACACGACTGCCCTGCCAAAAACGAACTAAAATGTTAAACAACAAGTGTCATTGTCGTTGCAGTCGGGGACCTCTTTGATCAAAAATTGTTCCATAATAAGATTAATAAGGTTCCCCGACTGCAATGACAATGACACTTGTTGTTTAACATTTTAGTTCGTTTTTGGCAGGGCAGTCGTGTTTTTAGTATTTTTTTAATTAATGTATATTTTTGTTGTTGCTTGACTTATTACACGCACTTGACCGATTTTTATCAATATCTCTTTTCGTTTTGGAGAAGTTTAAGATTCTCTGAAAAAAGTTTCTAAAGAAACTGTTAATAATCGGCGTTTTTTTTAATTACGTAATAAGTACCTGTATTTTTTTTGCAGTATTGTAGGTCTTATAGTAACGCATCTTTTGGTGCCATTTTTATTTCTCTATCTTAACAACTTAGGAGGCTAGGCGCCATAATGCGGCGTGGGCCATATAAGGCTGGCCCCAGACCTACCGGTTCCGTTTCTTTGCTTTGCTGTGCTACCTTGCTTGAAAGACCGCCGGCCAAGTAGGGTAATTTTCAATCTATCGCATTTTGGGACTAGACCAAATTGGCAAGATAGCCATTAGCTTGGTTTTATCAAATATCATCGCCTGGATTGCGAAGTAGGAAGCTTTTAGGAGATATGCCACCCTGAACATGGACTCCGATCGTTAAAAATAACTCGATCGCTTATTTATACAAGATGTTTGGTAAAGCCTTATAAAACTGAATATGGTAGATAGGGACCATAATAAAACTGAACAACTTTTACTATGGGACCAAATCTGAAATCGCGAAAAAAAATGAACTGTTTAATACATTTTGATAATTTCGTTATTAATTTTTGTATAAAACAGCAGTTTTTTTTAAAACGAAAACTAAAACTTCTCATCGCACCCCAGACGACGATATTTGATAACACCAAACTAATGGCTATCTTGCCAATGTGGTCAGGTCAAAATATGCGATAGATTGAAAATGAGCCTCTTGGCCGGCGGTCCATGGTAGAACAGCAAAGCAAAGAAATGAAACCGGTAGGTATGTGGCCTGCCTAAACTTCGAGTGCCTCGGGTGAGGTGACGTTGCACGCACCGGCCGCCCGTGAAGCTCGTCGATAAATATTTGCTTTATAAAATGTGTTATAAATTCGCAACGAATGGACCGATTTCGATAATTTAAAAACTATATTGATAAGAAAGCTTAGCGGAACACTTTAAAATTGATCGGTTTTGAGTTGATTTGTCGCCCTAGTACTGATCCTCATTGTTAGGGAAACCCTTTTAAAAAGCTTACCAAATGATAGGGTTTCCCTTTCGATAGGGTTAGTCACGACATGCTTACCGTATCGATAGGGTTTTTGAAAACAAGTATATGAGATACCCAATCAAAAAACCCTTTAACGGTAAGCGGTTCATGAAATACCTACCCAATCAAAACCCCGGTTTCGTAGCCCTACCGCCCAAATCAAAGCTTTAGCCAGAGCGATAGCTAGACTATATCCATCCTTGTCATATCATAACACGATGACAAGGACGGACTTTTACTCTGGCTTTGGTTGATGACGTCAGTGCACTTTCCGTCCTTGTCATCGTGTTATGATATGACAAGGATGGATATAGTCTAGCTATCGCTCTGGCTAAATCTTTGAGTTGGGCGGTAGGGCCCCTGGTCCTTCGGCCCAGGTGGGACTTGGTATAAATTGCTTGAACACGTTTTAAAACCCCTTCATAAAGCCTTCATAGGGTTTCCCTGATAGGCAGCCATTACACGCTAGGTTTTGCTGTCAGTTTAACCACAGTCACGGGCTGTGACTGACGGTTAACCTACCGTGTAATGTAGTGACTGATGGTTGCATGATGTGATTTCTTCTTTCCATCAGTCAATCAGTCAAACATAATTCATGACTGATGGAATTTGACTGACGCTTGCATGACCATGTAATGGCTGCCATAGGGTTTTCGAATTCGGTAAGTGTTACCTGGGTTACTCTTTCTATAGGGTTACCGTATTGAACCCTATCAATGCGGTAACTCTTTACCATATTGATAGTGTTTTTGAAAAGAAGTCTATGAAATACCTACCCAATCAAAAACCCCTTTAACGGTAAGCGGTTCCAGTCTTTTTTTGACTCCTAATCTACTATTTTATACTTACTGGAACCGCACGCAGTATTAAAAGTGTCATCAGTTCAATAATAAGATCGAATGAAATTTTCTTACTATTAAAAAAGGTTTCATGTCTTCTATGATTTTAAAGATTCATCTTCATAATATTATTATATCGAATAATTATGACCTTATCAACCAACTATCAATCAATAATACTAAAGTAGGGCTGCCAGACCTCCCGGTATACCGGGACATATCCTGGTTTGAAGCGTTGTGTACTTGTGTCTTGCTTGTGTCCCGGTGTCCCGGTTAGCAAGTAGCACTGTGTGCTGGTGTCTCGGTCAGCAAAGTAACACTTAAATATAACCCCAGTTTTTGAAAAATCTTTGGTTTATCCTATTTTTGTTCTAAATATCCCGGTCAGCATCTCGGCATTTATGGCAGCCCTATACTAAAGACTATTTTCATTTTAAAAAGATAGGGTGAAATTAAGGGTGAAATTGAAGTACTTATCCTAATCTTACCGTGATATGGTTAACTTTAGGACAAACATTTTGTAACTTTATTTACTTAATACCATAGACTTAGAAAATTTTTCGCTATGCTCAAGTAGACGGACAAAGGTGCGAGTGAGAAACCGATTCTTACGGTTTATGCGATGTGCGAGAAAGAGTAAAAAAAAACTGACAGCTGAACCTGGTTTGACTTCATTTATCATCGTTTATCACCTTGGTGAAAAGCGTCAACAAGATTATTTTGTAATTTTGATCGCGATCGGGTCGGTTTGGCTCTCAAAGCTATATAAATCAATAATGGGTATCGTGTTCTGTACTGGATTGTAATGTTACTTAGGACAGTTACCCAAATAAACACTCATTTCACAGGTAAATATGATTGTAGATACTACCTATTACCATTTTCATAATTCATATTTTAGTTGAATATATTCCCAAACACACTAAGTTATATACTAATATGATGCTATTAAACGCCTATTTCCTAAATAAAGGCTGATTTCTAAACATTATGTGTTAGATAAAAAGATATTATGTCCGTGAACTTGAGAAAATAAGGCGTAGATATTGATCAAAAATTATCGATATCGATACTCATGTCGATGATTTCCAATATAACTTTGTTTGTCTTTGTGAACACTGATAGTTTTATTTAAAGCTGCTTGTAACCGACAGTTTTCAAATGGTAAATTATACCAACTTAGGCTGGCCCCAGACCTACCGGTTCCGTTTCTTTGCTTTGCTGTGCTACCTTGCTTGAAAGACCGCCGGCCAACCAGGGTAATTTTCAATCTATCGCATTTTGGGACTAGATCAAATTGGCAAGATAGCCATGAGCTTGGTTTTATCAAATGTCATCGCCTGGATTGCGAAGTAGGAAGCGTTTAGGAGATATGCCACCCTGAACATGGACTCCGATCGTTAAAAATAACTCGATCGCTTATTTATACAAGATGTTTGGTAAAGCCTTATAAAACTGAATATGGTAGATAGGGACCATAATAAAACTGAACAACTTTTACTATGGGACCAAATCTGAAATCGCGAAAAAAAATGAACTGTTTTATACATTTTGATAATTTCGTTATTAATTTTTGTATAAAACGATAAATAGTTTTTTTTTAAAACGAAAACGAAAACTTCTCATCGCACCCCAGACGACGATATTTGATAACACCAAACTAATGGCTATCTTGCCAATGTGGTCAGGTCAAAATATGCGATAGATTGAAAATGAGCCTCTTGGCCGGCGGTCCATGGTAGAACAGCAAAGCAAAGAAATGAAACCGGTAGGTATGTGGCCTGCCTAAACTTCGAGTGCCTCGGGTGAGGTGACGTTGCACGCACCGGCCGCCCGTGAAGCCCGTCGATAAATATTTGCTTTATAAAATGTGTTATAAATTCGCAACGAATGGACCGATTTCGATAATTTAAAAACTATATTGATAAGAAAGCTTAGCGGAACACTTTAAAATTGATCGGTTTTGAGTTGATTTGTCGCCCTAGTACTGATCCTCATTGTTAGGGAAACCCTTTTAAAAAGCTTACCAAATGATAGGGTTTCCCTTTCGATAGGGTTAGTCACGACATGCTTACCGTATCGATAGGGTTTTTGAAAATGTGGTCAGTCTCTTGGCCGGCGGTCCATAGTAGAACAGCAAAGCAAAGAAACGGAACCGGTAGGTCTGGGGCCAGCCTTAAGTACTAATTTAACAATTATTTCCAGGTTTTCTGTAAATCCAGTGATTAAATTAAACTGGATAAATGTCATAAATAAATAAGCAATCCGCAAATCAAATAAGGAGCCTCAAAGGAGACCTTAAGAAATTATTTAAATAAAATTGTTCAAAATCTTGTTTGTCTTTTATTTATTAGAGCAACAATACATTATGGTTATCGACAACCTAAAATGGACTTCAGTGCATCTCTGAAATTCACGCACACGTTTACATATTTACAAACACTGGCTCATCTCACTTTTGGTTTCGCAGCCAAGTGAACTCTGTTCGTCTATTCCAGTGGATATTAAGCTTAATACTTACGTATTCATTAGTTCAAAGATAATAATTACTCTGTGATCTGTGAGTAGGTAAAACATAGAGTAAGATAAAAAAAGAGTCAAATCACAAAACAAATGATTGACAATGACATACCTCTTGCATAAAAGGCAATAAATCAGAAAATGAAAGACAAAATTAAAGGTTGATAACGAAATTACGATGCTACCCACCGCGTTGTTCCTCGCGAATCTCCTGGTAGTTGCAGCTGCAGCCCAAACCGTCAACTACTGTAGCGCCAAGATGTGCGGGCATACTAACGCGCACACCCTCTGCCAATATCCTGTAAGTTGTCACTTCGCCATCAACCATTTTTAATGTCCTCATTGCTGGGGAACACGGCCTTCTTTATAGGATAAGTGGGTAAAGATTTGCATTTTATAGCATTTTATATGTATTTACCAGAGGTTCTCCTACTGAACAGACCACGGGTACAAAAAGGTACCCGTGGAACACCGAGGCGAACTTCTTTGGTGTTCCACGGGTCAGAAAGGAAATAATAGACCAAGCTCCCGTTGAATGCAACCTTACCTCACAAGGTGGAAGACCAGAAATGTGTTACAGTATATTATTAATTCGTCAGCCAGACAAATTAAGAATTAGAAAAAAAAACAAAGATCATAAAGCCAGACGAATTGAGACGAAAAATTCGCAGTTTATCTGCCAGACGAATTGCGAACCAGACAACCTGCGAAACACTCGATAGGATTTTAGTGGGTTGCCATCGCATATCTTGGAAGAACATTTATTTTTTTTCATTTTTGTACCGCAATTTTGACCGAAAATTACATCATGAGGTGGACGATCGAAACATTTACCCATCAAAAGAGAAACATTTTGAGATCAAAACCCGCATGGGTTGCCAGCCCCAACCCTAGGAGGTTTCAAGGTCAGCCAAGTTTTGTGAGGCTCAAAATAGGGTCCTTACCTCATCAGGTGGAGAGATAAAATTGATGCAGATCGATAGCCCTTTAACGTGCCGTTCGTAAATATATAGGGTTGCCTGCCTTCAGCCTGGCAGTTTTTCTGGTCAGCCACCTCAAACAAATCAATATCTTGGAAAAACGAAAAAACCTTGTAAAGATGCAATAAATAAGGGTATATTTAATGCAAACTGTGATATAAAATTAAAATCTACGCAAGGCAGTCTTGCGCCCATAATGGTGTTGAAATAATCATTGGTAAGTATCTTCAAATTAGAGATGCGCCGAAAGTTCGGCCGAATATTCGTATTCGGTACATTCGGCATATTTTTTCATGTTCGTATTCCGCCGAATATTCGGTTGATTTCCCGAATAGTTACCGAATATTTAAATTATTGTTAATAAAAAAATAAACATTTTATTAAACAAAAAGCTAAAAAAACGAATTATTAAATAAGTGTGGTAGATTCTCTCTAGCGTATCCGACACTAGTCTATGGGCTACGATTAGGGAATTCGATCCCGGCCCTTACTTCTAATCCCGGGATTATTTCGGGATTGAAGATTAAAAATAGAAATATGGAAATCTTACAAAAATTTAACTATACTCAACAAGTGAAAATAGACAAAAATAAACGTAATTATTTTGATTTGGTAAAAAATAGACGTATTAAATCAAAATTTTAACAAAAACCAAAATATTTTTTCGTTACAATACACACCTAGCTAATCAAATCACTCTAACTAGTCAAACATAGAGTTAAACTAAGTAAATCTTACTAGACTAAAAAGTCTGGGTACTTATTGTCTAATTCCAAAATCTATCGCAATCGCTTTCAAGATGTGATACATTGATGCTTTTTTTGGCACAAATAAAAACTTACTAAAGAAATGCAGCAATGTGTCACATCCATCTGTCAAATGAAAGCCATCGCGATAGATTTTTGAAATTAGACAATTAGCCCTCTGGTTAGACTTAGTTAGACCATTCTTTCGGTTAAAGTTATTGTATGAGTTACACCTTTAATGATAGTCCGAGAGAAGTAAAAGTCCTTGATAGAGATAAAATGATATATTGATAAAAGAAAAGATAAAAGATAAATAATAAAATAAAAGATAAATAATTGAATGTTAAGACAAGACCCGCTTATAATTTGTGTGCATGCAACGTATCTTCCAGTACTTCGGGTGCGTGTCCAGACGGAAGCTGGATAACCTTGAGAAGCTCATCGGCGTAGGCCATGTCGAAGGAAAAAGAAAAAGAAGACCACCGATCCGATGTCCCGAATTACGTCAGTTCATAGTATTATTTGAAAAAAAAAGATGGAAAATCGACATGTTTGGAAATAGCCTTAGCGCTATTGCACACAGGCAACTTAGTCGCCCAGTAACTGTTTTGTCTCTGTCTCAAGTCCACAGGTTTAAATGGAAGCGCGCACACGAAGCGACGCAGTCGTCGGCAACTTTTCATACAAATCATGTGAGAGACAAAATACTTAGTTGCGGAGACAAAAGTCGCCTGTGTGCGGTAGCGCTTATTTACATAAAACAGCCACGTCATAAATATTTCTTATCGTTTAGCATAATACTATGGTATTATGCTAAACGATAAGAAATACTGGATAGGATATAAAAAACTGCTATATTTTTCCTAATAATTAACTAATATAAAATAAACAGAAAAGTTACAAATAACTGAAGGGCAACATTCGACAGAAAAACGCTCATAACTCCGTTCGTACTTTTCCTCAGAATCTTTTTCTGCTTTCTGCAGAACGAACAGAAAAGTTTCGAAAGTATGAAAGGTTACCTAGTAAAACATCTCTAAAAATCTATCATAAGTTTCTTCGATATTTAATAATTTCTAGAAAATTATGGTTAATAAGACATCTGTCAAAAGAAATCCGTAACACAGAACAGGACTACTTAAAATTGAGAGCGATTCACTCGCCCGGCTTGCAGGACGCTATCGTTAATTAATTGGTACGATTATTCAACGCTTTAATTTTGAGGGCGCATTTTTAGACGCTAGCTAGTGCATTATCTTCCCTTTTTAATTTCAATTTTATAAGATTTAATGGAAATTATAGATTTTTATTTCAATTCGTTTATTTCTTTAATGCTATGACAGAGTAATTATTATAAACAGCAGATAAAGCAGAGTATATGTAAAATCGTATTTGCAATTTTTTTTTATAATAATATCGTATATGCGATTATTATGATATCAACAAGAACTAGCACTTTGTGAGCTTTTCGCGGTTTCCGGACAAGGATCTGGGTTAGTAAATATTTTTCCATGTTGCAATAGAAATATTTTTCCTAATAAAAAAATCTATTCGACGACATCAAATACGGCTACTAAATGCCCATCCTCCTTTTTTGAGTAAGTATTTACATGTACCAATCACCTAATTAAATTGCGTTCTTATTAAATTTTATGCAATTTTATTAAACAATTAGGTATATCCTTATCATTATTATTATTATTACAATGGATACATGGAAAAATATTTTTCCATGTTTCCTTCCATATAGTACCTTATATTTTCCTAATAAAAAATCTATTCGACGACACCAAATAATTGTTTTGAGTGCGGATACTCAATGCCCATCCTCCTTTTTTTTTATTTTTCGAGTAAGTATTAACATGTACCTATTACCTAATTAAATTGCGTTCTTACTATAATTTTATGCAATATTATTAAACAAGTAGGTATATCCTAATCATTATGAAGAATGTGTCGCATCTGTGTGCATGCTACTTTTTCTTTGACAACTCACGCTCGCACTGTCCATGCGTAGCCGCCATCTTTGCAATCGCTGCGGCAATTTGTGCCATAGATCTGTCCATTCTAGTTTACATACAGTTCAATGAAGCGGTGTACGTATATAATAAGCAAACAATTGTTTTTCCAGGACTGGGTAGAAGATTTGTTCAAAGAAGCTCGCTGGGCTGACCAATGTCGACCCCCACAAACACCTGAAGAACGGGATACTTGCAGATATCTATGTAACACTTCTCTTCAATTCCTTCAGAAAATTATCCCCATCAACTAGTTACCTAGACCAGGGATGTCGAATTGGCGAACCTTTATGTATCAACGTGCCATTTTTCTAAATGTTAATGTTTAATGAGGTCACAGACGTGCCATCAAATTAGGGCTGCCATCTCTAAAACCTACCGCCCAGGACAGGAAGCCTAAAAACCCCGGACTTTGGAGCCTTGACCCCGGACATTTGTTTTTTTTATATTCACTTTTAGCTTGGTTAAAAAATACATTTTACCCAATACTTGACTGAAAAAAATTGAACTTTAAACCTTTTTTCGCATAAAATATGTGTTTTACTAGTTATTATGTAGAGCCGGGTTGTCCAAGACAATTTTGTCGAGGGCCAGGGGCCTTACTATGAGCTCTTATAGCAGGACTTATATTGAACCGCCTTACTTTTTCGTACTACGACCTCAACGATTAGTATGAAAGCAGGCCTTAAGCAGTTTTGTTTAAGGCCTGCTATTGAACTGAACGTTTTCTTATTTGCTGATGGTAAGCCCCCAGAGGCCAGATTTATGGCCGCGCAGCGCGATTTTTCGCGGGGTGCGCAGTGCTTCTTTACCTAAAGTAAAAAAAATAGGCCGCGCAGCGCGATTTTTTTGTCCGGGTTGTCCAACACAATTTCGTCGACGGCCAGGGTCAAGGTTTAGTTGTTTTGCAACCGTAGCAAGCCAAAATAAATGCCAAAATAGCCAGGGGCAGTCCGCAAAAAATTTTTTTGCGGGGTGCGCGGTGCTTGTTTATAGTTTAAAAAAAATGGGCCGCGCAGCGCGATTTCTTGCGGGGTGCACGGTGCTTGTTTACCTCAAGTAATAAGTAATAAAAATGAGCCGCGCAGCGAAATTTTTTGCGGGTTGCGCGTAGTGAAGTGAGGTACCCGGTAGCGCGTGCGCTGAATGAATATAGTACTTTTTTTAGCAGAGCTTGTTCCAAAACCAGGACTTTAATTATAGTCCGGGTTTAACCCGGACTACAATCAGAACCCCGCCCGGACGCTCCCCGGACGCCCTCCAAACTAGGACAAATCCGGGGAAACCCGGACGGATGGCAGCCCTACATCAAATCATCACCGTTAAGGTTCGCGCACGTCATTTCGGGGCGCAGGCAGCTGCAGGTCGGGTCGCAGCACAATTTTTTATATGAACTGTCGCGGATATGCGGCCGCGTTCCGATTCACGCCACCAGTGCTCACAGCGTGTGACGTCATTGTACACCGGTCCAAGGACCCTATTTTTGAATCGCTCGTCTGGCGTAGAGCGCTCGTTTCTACTGATTTTCGTTCGACAAATCTACTCAAATGTATGGGATGTCGAACGAAAATCAGTAGAAACGAGCGCTCGACGCCAGCCGACCGATTCAAAAATAGGGCCCCAAATCATTAGCACGCTGTCAGCACTCTCACGATACTATTGATTCGGACCGCTCGTGAGAGCGCTCACACCGCTAACTTTGGATTGTTTTTAACAACGTAACCTCTAAAAGGGATTATCTCGATAAAGTAAATATTAATTCTATGGGATAAGTAAATACAAAGGCAGTAATGAATATGAATCAAGTTCCTTCACTCTGACAAGTTATTTACTTACCAATTTATAAACCATCAAATATTCAAAATACTTATTACCACTGCTAGCTCTCTCAACATCAATTTATTATAAGTATTTCATTCGTAGCTTTGCAAAACACCTGCAGATCAATAAATTCAGCCATCTTTTCTAAAAATCACAAATAATAACCACAAATTTTAACAAGAATGAACTTTGACAAGGGAGTTTGACAGCTACACCGACAACGCTCACAGTGCTTTGGTGGAATACGCTGAGCGTCGTTAGCACATGCGATGACGTCATCTGTGACGTCACTTCAACTTACGTGAGCGTTGTAAGCATGATTTGGACCGGGCGTTAGCGCGCTCACAGTGCTGTAAGCGTGATTCGGAACGCGGCCATAGTGTGCGATAGTTCATATAAAACACACACGACACGAGCGATTTGAGCGGATTTTAGCGCTGCGACTTCGACCCGACATAATGTGCGTAGTGTAGGAAATGAAGTGATCATTTGCATGGAGACCTCAACATTAAATAATGAGTCGATGAAACTTTTGCAGGGATGTAATATACTACTTAGGTATGAACCAAAACCTGTGTATAAATATCCAAAAACAAAAAAAATACGTTTGGATAATTTAAAATATACGTTTAATTTTTCGTCTACTGAGTCTACGAACTGAGGATTTACTGTGCCCCACTACCTTCCTTTCCTACCCAAAAATTTTGTGACACGTGCCATTGGTTCGCCATCCCTGAGCTAGACCATTTCCACTTCATAGCTATTCATTCACAGAAAAGAAGAAGATAGAATTTTAGGCACCTACTAGGTAGGTATTACTAGGTATAGTTCGAATCACGAAAGATGACCACAAATGGCGTCCATCTTCGCATCATAACTCATGAAGAAAAGACTTTAGACAAAATAATATTTCATATTCATGTAGATATATCGATATTATTTAAATATATCGAGACGTAAGACCGAATAATACTTATTCGGTCTTACGTCTTATCTTCATGAGTTATGACGCGAAGATGGGCGCCATTTGTGGTCATCTTTCGTGATATGAACTGTATTGTCGAAAAACCTTCTTTCTGTCGAAAGATCATCATTGGCACAAATTGGGGGTTGGTGCGTGGGCGTGGAGGGAGACAGGTACTTCCAGACACACGTTTCTGGGCAGCATCATAAGAATTTTATTCTTATGGCAGCATCATTGAAATGTATGGGCAGCATCATCATTTTATTATGGCTTGGAAAGGGTATCAATGATTTTTAATACAGGCAAACCACACGCACACCCCACCGCAAAAATAAATAAAATCCACAGCACCATCGACCCTAAGAGATAAAGAAAAACAAAATGCTCATGAAATTAAATCATTAGATTCATTGCTGTAATGTAACTTTAGCGCTGCCATTTTGTGCTCAGAAGCAAAGATTTCTCAGAAGTAATTTTTTGGGTCTCATTGGCGGGAGACGTGTACGTGACGAACCTAGTCCTCTCCAATTTCTCTCACCGCTAAACCACATATTTTGTGTGCCTAAAGGTGCCTTCCCACGGTGCGTGCTACCACGCACCGCACCGAGCCGCACGAGGGCGAGCACGCACCGATCCTTTGAAGTTACCGGCGAACGCGTCGTTTCCCACGGTGTGTGGTCTTGTCTGGTGCGCTCTCGTGCGTCTACAGACGCACCGGTAGGAAGGCACCTTAAACTTACGTGCCGCGCCGTGGCCTATAACCATTCGTGTAAAGTTGCAACAGATCATACGGCACGATCACGGTCGTCTACCCAAATTCGGCTGCATTCATAAATGCAGTTGAGCTTGCCAACGATAACGCGATTGCACAAATTAAATTCGTTACATATACAGGTATTATTATATTAGGAAGAAAGACCTGCGAAAAGTGACGGTGATCTCACGTTCATAAATCTATCAATCCAGTGGCGGATCCAGGATTTTGGTTTGGGAGGGGCTTAACGTAGGTGAGGGCAGGCTTTACCAAGGTAATTAACAGATTTGCTGGGTGGACCTAAATAATTTTGGGGGGGCTTGAGCCCCTTAGCGCCCCCCCCCCCCCCCCTGGCTCCGCTAGTGTATCAATCTATTTCAACGTAGGTACCTACTCGAAAGCGGGTAAACGATTCAAGGTTAAATATCACCACAAACTATAGGCCAAATAGATGGCGCACATTTTTTTTATCATAGCGTGCCAGGATTTTAGCTTTTACACAATATAGGTACCTAGGTACCCACTATTTTATCAAAGCGAAATTATTATTTCATTAAATTTTACTCGAAGTATTTGGCAAATACAATTGGTTTTCGGATTGCGCGCCATCTATGCTGACAGCAAATTAAAGCTGAGCTTTCCCAGGATTTTAGCATAATACTCGTCAGGCGGCGGGCACGAGAGTGGCGGCGGCCGAGCAGTGGCGGGGCGGGGCGGGCGGTGAGAACGTGGGCACGAAAATCAGCAGGACAGATCGAATTTGTCGAACGATCCACGGCCACACACCGTCAAGTCGATTGGATTCAATCGGGCGGCAGTGTCATGCCAATTGGACGATCGGCAGGATGGTGTGGCCTGCATTAGGCTGGCCCCAGACCTACCGGTTTAATTTCTTTGCTTTGCTTGAGGCGCGGTCAGAACCTACACTTTACGCTCTAACGGCGGCGTTTCAAACACTAGTGCGTTGCAATTTTTTAACCATCAAAATCGGTAGTTGAAAAACGCTCTGTCGTTTATTATACAAAAAACTGGCCAAGTGCGAGTCGGACTCGCGCACGAAGGGTTCCGTACCAAAAAACGGCAAAAAAAATCACGTTTGTTGTAAGGGAGCCCCCCTTAAATATTTATTTTATTCTGTTTTTAGTATTTGTTGTTATAGCAGCAATAGAAATACAACATCTGTGAAAATTTCAACTGTCTACCTGCAGTCGTTATTAAAATCGAGCAAGAAACGGCAAAAAATCACGTTTGTTGTATGGGAGCCCCCCTTAAATATTTATTTTATTCTGTTTTTAGTATTTGTTGTTATAGCGGCAACAGAAATACATCATCTGTGAAAATTTCAACTGTCTAGATATCACGGTTCATGAGATACAGCCTGGTGACAGACAGACGGACAGCGGAGTCTTAGTCATAGGGTCCCGTTTTTACCCTTTGGGTACGGAACCCTAAAAATTTACAATGTCATTTGACATTAAGTAGGTATTTTGAATTTTGATGTTTTTGTGTTTAAGTTTCAAAAAGTTTATAACTAGTCGCTACGCAAACAAAAAAGATTTTATTTGATTAAGAGCCAATTTCACCATTGATTTTAAGCGCGATTAATATCACGTTTTACGTAATGTAGTTTAAGTGTCGAGTTTGATACCCCGTTCCCCGTTTATTCCAAAAATAAATTTCACCAGGTCATTAAAAAAATTGAATCAAGATTTAACAAGGCATTGTTTATTACATAATTGTACATTTTTGTAACAAATTTTACTTTGTTGTTATGACAGTGACAGCCTTGAACTTGTTTTTTGACAAAGCGCGTTTAAAATCAATGGTGAAATTAGCTCTTAGTGTAGAAAGTTTAAATTATCCGTTTTCTAAATGGAAAACGAATACTTTGTATTACTAATGACATCTAAAGTTAAAACAACAATAACAACCAAAACATTCACATTTGGCAATTTAATTAGATAAAAAAATATTTTTAAATAAATATATCTAGGGTCAGTATGGATGTCGGCATCTTGGACATCATTAAAAAAACGATTAAAAAAAGTATTAGCCCTAAGTGTGGGCGCATGAGCATGCTGCGTTTGTACAGCAGTAGGTGTAGTCAAGTCAGTCGTGCCGACGAGACGTCGACCAATACGCACGTAATTCTGCGGACATAATAACCTACAGAATTCAGCACTGTGATATATTGGCTTAGTCGGTCACCCATCCCAAACCCGACCTAGTTTCTTCAACGTACAATCAATACAGTCAGTGGCACGAATCATGAAAATTTTTCGACGGAGTGGGGATAAGTTCGCGCATGTGCTCTTGTGAGCGACTAATAGCGCGCGCCCCTCTCCCGCCGCCCGCGCCCCTCACCGCAACGCATACCCAAAATACGCGTTCCGCGCAATCCCCACCCGATTTCATGATTCGTGCCACTGACTGTACCTATGGGTTTGTATTTAGCCCATCGTCAAAACACTACTAGCGCGGCTGACCGACCGCTAAGTTTCGTGCCCACGTTCTCACCGCCCCACCGCGTCGGCGGCGCCGCCGCCGCTCCGCCACCGCTCCACATGAGTAAAAAGAAAGGAACAGAGACAAAGCTTCCTAAGAACGTGAAATTCAAACTTGCAACTAACAAAACAAATGATGCCCTATGATTGTCCACTGGCTGGCTGTCAAAACAGGTTTTTTCCTTGTACGCGACAAGCGGCCAGTGGACACGCACACATGCCCCGCGTGCTTGTAGTGGTGCAACCGATTTGCGCGGTTTGTCTCTGGTCCTACGTAGTAGTGATTATTTCCTCTGTGACCGCGCCGCCCCGCCACCGCTCGGCCGCCGCCACTCTCGTGCCCGCCCCTTCAATGTTGCTATTGATTGGTTGTTGTTGATTGGTATTTCAATTATTCTGATATTTCAGTAATACAAGAAACTAATACATCATCTAGCCCAGAACCCCTAAGTTATTCTGATGGTGTGTATAACAATTTTATTGTATTTATGTTCCTCCTACACCAGAATTCAAAAATTATGAAAATTACAAAAATGAACCTTTTTCACAGAAAATGATACACTGGGAGTGATAGAAATTAGTAAGTGTATTAATTTCACTGATCTTGCAATAAACATTGAAATAATTCTAAATGTGAGAACAAAATATATAGATATGGAAGAATTGAACAAGACAAGGACAGACGATGATTACTTAAGTGATCGTGAGTACCTACTTAATCAATGGAATACCCCTAGGGAATACCCTACCACCGAAGTAAAAAAAAAGAAAGACCTAATCTAAATGGAACAAGAATAAAATTACTTATGGCACCATAATCCAATATACAAAAATGTTTTCATATAATATTAAATTCGAGTTATACCTACCTACGCCAGTCACCGTAGACACAAAAATCGCGTTATGTTGCAATAAATTGCAAGGTTCTACATTTTTGGGATATTGTTAGGACAGATCGACGGTCCCTAGGTATAGTCCCAGATGTGGCACTTTGGTGATTTTTACTTTTTCATTTAATTTACTTCCCCTGACCTAGCCTTATCGGCTAATAAAACAAAAAAGTGCAATAATTACCTAGATAATCGATGTAATAGACATATCTACATTTCTCCGCCGTAAAACTTCTGTAGTGTCACTAAATTAATGATACGTCGGACAGTTACTGCGCGGGCCACCTCTCACACCCCTCATGTGGCAGTTGAGCGAGCAAATTCCACTACCGTAGCCGTAACATTATATTTTTACAAAAGTTCTTAATATACGGGTTGTTTTAATCATAAAATATATTATTCTTTATTAAAAAAACATTCCATGATATCATCCCCATATGGCAGTTAATTAATTTTACGATGATGGGTAGCTCGATGTTGTTGAAACAGTATGTGCTAGTTACTTGATTGTACGGCACGGGTACCTTGTTGTTGTCGAAATAGTATGTGGTAGTTACTTAACTATACAACGGATTATCAGTATATTGGGACTAGTTTTATATGGTAACAATACATCGCAGTGACGTTTTTTATTTCCAAGCTTTAATAATTTACTTAGCTAAGGGATAAGTTCATAGAACCAGAATATAGTATAACTGTTTATTTAATTTGTTTTTAAACTATTTAATACCCGCTGTCCTAAGTTAAAAAATCACCACCCACACCCAACTCATGAGTCCATGGATCAAAGACGTGAAATGAGGCTACAGAACTTAGCTGTTGATCATCGATACCTAGAAGTCTTTGTCGATACCGGCAATTTTTTTAAGTCTTTGACAAGCGACCTTTGCCCATTTAATACACATCGTATAGCTATTGAGTTTTTGACGATATTAACAGAAATAAAGACTCTTAAGTGTTCGCGAGCGATCTGTCTGATTAGCAAGACTGACGACGGTTGCATCATTTAATTTAAACTTAAAATCTTGAGGGAGATCGAGAGTTTCTATGGGCAGTTAGGTATATTCCATGCAAACACCTATTGAAAGCAATGCTCAACCCCGGAGCCAAGATTACCCAACACTGTACCTAAGAATAAGATATCCCGGACGTCGTCATCTTGTATGAGATTACGTTACTCTTACTATGGCTTTCAAGCAACTGAAAAACAACAAGTTAGTGAGTGACGACGGAATCACTAAAGAACTTCTAAGAGCTGGTGGTAAGCTGATACTCAAAGTCCTCCAAAAGCTTTTCAAGAAATCTGTAGTTTAAAAAGGGGTTTGAAACCCCTTTGACAAACAAACTACAGACCCATCTTACTTTTGACCCATGTTTGATCATTGTTTTCGAGAGCCATTACAAATCGTCTCCCTTGCAGACTAGACAACTTCCTAACCTCCCAAACAAACCGTTCCCGAAAGCTAGCACTATAAACCACATCCTTTTACTGCGACAGGATATACAGAAGCCGAGGAGTATAATCTGTCACTTTGCTTAGCGTTTGTGAACTATGAGAAAACCTTTGATTCGATTAAGACCTGGGTGATGTTACAGTTTTTTCAGAGGTGCCTAGGTGCTGAAGTGTTTATAAAAATGAAACAAAGTTGGTCTGATTACAAACCCAAAACACAAATCCAACTGCAGCCAGGTGTGAGACAGTGGGACTCATTTCTTCAAAACTGTTCACCGCTGCAATGATGAAGGATTTTAAAGCTCCTGAACTAAAGAGAATTCGGCATCAACATCAATGACGAGTACCTAACACAGCTTTGTTTTGACGGTGATGTAATTCTTATGGCTGGAATCTGAACAAAATGCTCGAAGATTTCCGTAGTGCTTCCCGAAGAGTAGGACTCGAGATGAACATGGGAAAGACGTAAAACATTTAAGTTCATGTTAGAAACACGACACTCGAAGTTATTTACCATTACGTATACCTAGGCACTAGGCAGGCACGTCCAGTTAGGTAAGACCAACTTCAAGAAAGAGATCTTTCATCAACTTCAGCTAGGATGGGCATCATTTGGGAAACTTCGATTCTGCAATGGCGAATACTTCTTCTATTTTCAAGAATAATTCTAACGCACAACGCCCAGCGTTAGAATTCATGGCACAGCAGACATTGTTACTGTTATTTTGTTTAATAATTAAACTTTATTGAAATAATTTATCTCTTTTGTTAGGTATCTGTATCTTAATTTGAACACTGATTTACCAAATCCATCAAGAATATGTAATGTGTAGATGATTTGGAAATTATTATGTTAGACTAACAAACGTTAATTTTAAAAATATCCTATATTTTATTTGTCAAACTCCCTAAAAGTTTTCCAAAAACAAAATCAGTAAATGCCACATACAATGTTAGAGGCTTTGTATAGGTCTCCACGTAAAATGCAGTAAATGCCACTTGGGTTGTTAAAGGGCTTGAATTTTTCGACGTAAAGATCAGTAACTGCGAAATATCATTTTAATAATAAATACTAAATAAACTTTTAACTAATGTATTCTTAACTTAAACTACTAAGTAGCTACTTGCCAAATTTGAACACGATAGCATGTATATTTTCAAAGTTATAGAACAATGAACATTCAAACCGCTCTCCTGTAACATATTTGATTGTCACTTATGGGATTATACGTAGAGACCTTCGAGATACCAGTAGTGTAATTCCAAATTTGCAACCCTGAAAGACCTGCGCTGACTTCATTGTGCTCGAAAAACCTCGACTTTTTTCAGTTTTAGGCTTGCAACTTCAAAAAAATACATTCTACGGCAAAGTCGTCTATAGCACTTTTAAAGAAGATAAAATTACCAACAATTTGAGTGCAATTTCAGCTCTGAGTGTCATATATATCTCGAGATACACACTTCAAAAACGGTCCATTTTTGACAAAAAGTTAGAAATTTGTAGTAAAGTTAGTCTTTCGAACAAAATACCGTCTAAAATACTGATTCTACGAGGAAAAATATTACGAATAAAGTTGTAGAGCAGCTATTTAGCTTTAATTTAAGAAAAACGCTTAAAGATCAATAATTTTCTTTGTTATCAAGTAAACAAAAAAAAAACTGATTTTTCAAGAAATTGAGCTTTGAATGTAAATTGTTATCAATATTGCACAGTTATCTATTAATTGTTAATTTATTATCTATTAATGTACCTTTTTGTTGTAATTGATTAATAAATAGTAGGTAATTGACGTGTTGCGTGTTTATGTCGCCCATGCTTTCGTGCAGTGCTGACCCTAACACAGCTTCAAATAATCTACAAGAGCACCTAAACACCATAGATACCTGGTTCAAAAAATGGAGAGTAAAAGCTAGTGCTACTAAGTCTACCCATATAACATTTACTTTAAAGAAACAAGACTGCCCCCCAGTTAAACTTGATGGTACTATCTTACCTCACCAAACAACAGTTAAGTACTTGGGAATGTATCTGGACAGAAGATTAACATGGAGAGATCACATAAAAGCTAAAAGAGATCAAGAAAACAGGAAACTGAAAGAAATGAACTGGCTTGTTGGAAGACAATCGGCTCTGAGCTTGGAGAATAAGGTTCTTATTTACAAAGCCATAATCAAGCCTATATGGACGTACGGAATGCAACTCTGGGGCTCTGCAAGTCACTCCAACATAGAAATACTTCAACGATTTCAAAATGCAGCCCTTAAAATTCTATGCAATGCACCTTGGTTCACGAAAAATGTAGAAGTACACTAATACCTAGAGATACCATACATCAAAGACGAAATAAGCAAATCATGTGAAAACTACGTCCAACGACTTGGAACTCATAAAAACCAACTAGCTACAGCCCTACTTGACACCAGCCAAACCATAAAGCGACTGAAGAGAACACCACTGGCCACCATTTGACTGGGGTCATCTTTATGTGGAGGTGTAAGCTGAGGTCTCTCCATCACTTTGCCACTGAGACATTATTAAGAAATAACACAATAATATTACTTAATTGTGTTTGATTTCATTTAACAGGATAAACAATTCTGCGCTTATTTATGCATTTTTTACCATTTAAACAATTTTACAATGCCAGGCTTATTTTTTTGAAATTTCCGAGTATCAATTTTTTTTTACCTGCTAACAAGAGAACTATTTTAGTACTAAAGCGTTTTTTTTAGTCTTAAATTAAAGTAAAATAACTGTTCTACAACTTTATTTCTCATGTCTTTCCTCGTAGAATGAGCACTTTAGACAGTATTTCGTTCAAAAAACTAGCTTACTATAAATACCATTTTTTTTAATATCCAATTTGAGTTGTTGTATTTCAAGATAGTACAGAGCTAAGGTTATGCTCAAATTGTTGTTTATTTTATCTTCTTTAAAAGTGTTTTCGATAACTTTGCCGTGGAATGCATTTTTTAGAAATTGTAAGTCAAAAACTAAAAAAAGTCTGAAAATTTCGAGGTTCCTCTATCATTTCGCCACTGTGACTTCATTATTAAGAAATTGGCAACCTACTCATGTTTCGCTTTGATTTCTTCCTTTATTTTACCAATAGGGAATATGCATCAAATTTTTTTTTTATCAAAATCAATAGTATAATGCGTGAGAAAATCAACTGTAATATTGAAACTTGTCTCTTGCGTTTTTTTCTCGTAATATAGTTACTTGAAGTTAGCACGCATCAGCTCCCGCCGAAAACGCTCTATACAAAACGGTGACGTCACACATCACGTTTCGGTGTGTTTCGGGCGCGTTTAATATGGAGATAGCCAATAATCTTCAATTATCTCCCTAAATTTTGCGTTTAAGTAGATATGTGTCATACAAAATATTATTTCTTTTTCGATATTCTATCTGACTGTAAAGTGCATTATATCCGAAAACGAAAAAAAAAATATCGTCATTTTCCCCTGATTTCATCGTGTGATAAAACGAAAATAATCAATTTTTTTTATTTTTCTTTCTGTTCCATCATGTTTTTACAAGTGTCTGCAGCGATCAAGCTCAATTTTAGGAAAATCGGTGACTTATGCATATTCCCTATTATAACCTTCCATAACCCCTAAAAGAAAACAAATAGCTTCCAGTCGGCTACTCCATTTGCGCTAAAAGTCTGTTTATTATAGGGTTATCGATCGGATAATGTTATATTTCAACTAATTTACACAAAACCTAAACCAATTATATACATAAACCTTCTTCATAAATCACTTTATCTATCAATGAAAACCGCATGAAAATCCGTGCAGTAGTTTTTGAATTTATCGCGATCAGACAGACAGACGCGGCGGAGAACTTTGTTTTATAATTAAAGTGATTACACGTTAACATTGTATTCAATTTTATTTTGCATGATAAATAGTTTTCCGCTGATTGACATTTGGTAATTTTATCTTTTTTTAAAGTGCCATAAACGACTTTGCCGTAGAGTGCATTTTTTAGAAGTTGTAAGCCAAAAACTGAAAAATGTCGAGGTTTTTCAGGGTTACAAATTTGGAATTACACTACTGGTATCTATCCTAACAACATTCCAAAAATGCAGAACCTTGCAATTTTTTGTAACCTAGAATGTTTAAGATGACTGGGGTAGGTATTAATAGTAAAAAAAAATTTAATAGAGCTTTTACACTCCATGAAAATTTTAAGTTCATTCTATATTTGCTAGATTTTTTTTAAACAATTGGTGCTGTGACCATAAGTATGTAGGTACTATGGGCAAAATTCGCGTGCGTGCGTATCGCCCCTGCACGAACTAAACGTATGTAGTGACGGGGCGCGGCGTGCAAGCGATTTTAACCTTAGCAGTGGTTAAGCGACGCTGTTGTCCATGGTACCTATTTAGTACAGTGGTCAGTTTGTGATTTCTCGCGCGTCAGTTAACCCTGAGGGATTTTAATCATAAATTTTGCGACTAGTGTGGAAGTTTAAAAAAAAACAGGCCAAGTGCGTGTCGGACCACACGCAGTAGAGTTCCGTAGTTACCTTATACCATACCATGTTGAATACCTCTATCAATTTTCATCTTCAAAAATAACTTTGTTTTTCATACAAAAGAATGACAATTATATTTGCGGTTTTGGGAAATGTGCTATAGCTCTAAAAATTATCACTATATCTCGTTTAAATCAATTTTCATTGAAAGTATTTATTAGAATCTACAGCACATATTTTTTTTTAGATTTTTTACTCTCTTATTTTAAAAGTTAAAGTGGGAGGGACACACATTTTACCACTTCGGCAGTGTATATCTTTCAAACGGTTGACTTTGAGAAAAAATGTCTAAGAAACCTCAATTTAATTTTAAAAGAACTATCTATAGACAGACACCCCGCACGTATAGGTTTGATAAAAAAAAACAGATTTAGTTTCATGTATGGGGAGCAACCACTTAATCTTTTATTTTTATGTAAAAATCGTAAAGTGGTTTACAGAATACATCTACCTACCAAGTTTCAACATTAGTGGCTGTGACAGACATACTGACGGACAGACGAGGCTACGGAACCCTAAAAAACCGAAAATAAATGTGATCGTGAATTTTTGATAATATCTGACCTCGCCTCGTCCAAGTATCTGACCATTGAAAAAGAAAGTTTAAAATAGAAAAAGCTTTTTAAAAAAAGCACAACCTCCTTCAAAAATCTTAAAAAACAGCTCTATAAAAAGCAAGAAATAATGTTCAAATCAATTAATTAAAACACGTCTATTGAAGTCGGGTGGAGCTGGAAGTATTTTTTTTATTTATTGTATTGTTTATATTCTTAAAGCCCCACCCGACTTCAATAGACGTGTTTTAATTAATTGATTTGAACATTATTTCTTGCTTTTTATAGAGCTGTTTTTTAAGATTTTTGAAGGAGGTTGTGCTTTTTTTAAAAAGCTTTTTTATTTCAAACTTTTTTGTGGTAGGTATGTAAGTGATGATTTTATAAAATAAAACGTTATGTTTCACATTTTTCAATGGTATACCCCGAGTAACTCAATTTCCACAAGAGTTCAGTTGGGCCTTCGCAGTTCAACCCTAGTCCAGCACGTCCTTGACAATAAATAGGTACCTACTTAACTTGTTTTTGATTGTCATAATCCTACCAATATTTCAATCACTGTACAGTTCCTTTTTAATTTTGAGGAGTTCCCTTGTGTATCTTCAAAATCCAAAGTCCAATACCAATGAAATTAATATGGTATCATCTTTAAGGTATCTTCTTTCAAACAAAAAAAGAATCATCTAAATCGGTTCATAAACAAAAAAGTAATGGTTGAAAATCCGCCTGAATTCATATAAAATGGTAACAAAAACGACAGTTTTTTCAAGATTACTTGAAAACTACTGAACCGATTTCAAAATTTCAAAAAATGGGACCAACTTGGAAACAAATGTCATGTTATAACGTTTGAATCAGTTCAATCGGTTCAGCCGTCTTTGAGTAATCGGTGTACATACATAAATAAAAAAAAAATATACGCGACGAATAGATAACCTCCTCCTTTTCAAATTTTTGAAGTCGGTTAAAAAGAAGTTTTAGGACAGCAAAGGAGGCTACATTTACAACAATTTAATATACTATTTTAAGTATATCATTTTGATACAATCTATTACCACAGTTGAAAGCTGTGCTATTACGTAAATTAAAGAACAACGTAAGAAACATGATGAGTAAGTAGGTAATTGTTACAAGCATCAGTAACACTTTACAAATATTGATTGTGTTGTGATGTCACTCTTTAATTTATAGATTGTAAGCTTCGATCAGAATTGTAAGTATTAAAAGTTGTAGTATCATAGATGGGGAATGTCTGAAAAAAAAATTGGCTGAATATTTTTTATAGGTAGGAATAAGCTCCCTTAGTAATAGAAAAAGTTTCAGAATTTTCGGTTGCGTAAGAAAATTTCATAAAATTACGGCCTTACCACAAAAGATTTTAAAACACTGTTAAGCTAAAACACTGTTTAAGTGTGATGCTGTCTCTTTCAAATAATATTGGCAAAAAACGACAGCCTCACATTTAAACAGTGTTTTGTAGTAAGGCCGTTAAAATCTCTTCGACTTCACAAATATACGAAAGTAACAGCAGAATGGAGATTATACATTTGCCACCGCCTGCCACAACCACAACATGGTATTAAAAAAAGGATCAACACAAAATGTCAAAACCTTTTTTTAAATACTTGTTGTGGTTGTGGCAGGTGATGGCAAAGGTATAATCTCCATTCTGCTGTTACTTTGGAAAATTTGTAAAGTCGAAGAGACTTTTAAGTTTTTTTTTTGTTTTTCACGCGACCGAAAATTCTGAACTTTTTCTATTACTTAGGGAGCTTATTCCTAGTCTTACCTATAAAAAGATATTGTTCGGACATTCCCCATTGTTGCAAATATTAATTTCCAAACATTTATTTTTCTTTTTGAGACTTTTTTTTTACAGTTCATGATATTAAAAAAAATATGAGGGCTAGAATACAATTTCATTTTTTTATCTTCCACACAGTTTTCGAGGTCGCAAATTTAACGTAGAGTCTGTCTAAAAAGTCTGTTTACATGAGAAATTTGAAAATTATTTATAAAAACTTATACTGGTTACCCTGTTAGTGCTGTCAAAATTCTAATTGCACTTAAACATATTTATTTATTTATTTATTAAGATGGGTATTGGTGGGGTGGTTGGGGATTTAGGTGGGTGATAAAATTACCATTGGAATTACCCATGTAAACTGACTTATTAAACAGACTCTATGATTAACAGCCGTCATCAGGCACCGTATACTCCTAGATATTCGTTTTTTATTCGTTCAAACCTCAGGGTTACCAGACGCATCAAATCATAACTCCTTGACTTATTTCCAGGCAAAATTACCTGACTAGTACAGTATTATTTAATGAATTTTAAGGCCAGTATATTCCAAAAACTCTGTCTCTGTCTTTTCCTTTACGTGTGAAGAGTAATGAAGATAACCTCACTTTTTCATTTTTTCAATGTTTTTGTTGTTATTTTGAGCATTAAGTCACTTTTTGAAAAAGTAACCGTTGAATACTCTTCTTTATGTCATTACCTATTTTTCTATATATTATTCGCGATTAATAAACTTTAAGTATTATCCAAAAAATTAAAAATTTATGAAAATTTTCTTTGTCTTTGCATTTTTTTATAGTCGAGTGAAGATACGGATATCGTGTTTTTAACCGTAAAATAATCAAGATCGTTTATGAAACTTTAACATATATTTTTATCTGATCAAAATAAAGTATATTTGATTGTTTATTGTTGAATCAAAAAAAGGGCCAATTTCGATAATTTCGAATATACTGGCCTTAAGAGTAGGTACGTAACGTAGTATTGAAATTGAAATTAAAACGTTACCAAAATGTATTTTTTGTTTTTTCAGCGGAACTACTAGAGGCTTTGGTGCGTGTGGATCCACAACGGAGACCTTCAGTTAAGGTAAATGTCACACATTGTACAGTGTGGTGCTTTGTAAAGTAGACTAGACTTGTAAAAAGCGATATATGACAGCCTTTAAAGAGATAACTAGTGGGTAGGTATAGGTCGGTAAATGGGCAACAGCGTCGCTTAACCAGTTAGCAACAAAATTTGCGTGCGCGCGTATCGCCCCTGCACGAACTAAACGTATGTAGTGACGGTGCGGCGTGCTAACGATTTTAACCTTAGGGGTGGTTAAGCGACGCTGTTGCCTATGGTACATCTAATGCCTCCGCTTACTAGAAAATATACAATAACGTTTTCTGACGAAAACGGTCCAACACACTGTGATCTCCTAACCTGGAGAGGCCTGCGTCCTGCAGAGGACTATGGTGATTAAGACACTAAGAAATATAATGTTATTGGTTATTTTTCAACCAGGTGCATCGTGAGTTAAAAGAATCTTCACCAAATAACAACAAAGAAAATACAAACGAGGCTGCAGAAATGACCAAGCGGGTAGAAGTGCCAGAACATATATTACTCAACATAACAATAAATGGGCAGCCATTGCTTAGTATGGAATTTAAATATTTACTGTACTTAACGCCTTATGAGAAAGAAATACTAGATAAGGCTGATTCTATATGCACTACTGGAGTAGTAGTTTTGGATAAAAAAATAAGAATTACCTTTAATTATGTTCTGGGTTTTGATGGTTTACTACGTTTATTTTGTTTTTTACTACCTATTCTTATTATGTGTTTTATTTTAGTTTGCTAAATTACTACCGTATAACGGGGTGAATAGATAGGGTTTCGAACTTTGGTAACGATTTTCGTAACGTTGCAGAACTGATTACCCATTTTTTAAGCATGTATTTATTGAGTTTTAGGCCAAACAATTGAAATAAATTAGTTTCTATTCGGATATGTTTGTAGTTTTTTAAAAAAGACACAAAATATACGTGATTTCTAATTACCACCCATCAGGGGACAATGGACACGCCTGGGGGGTCAATGGACACGCCTGAGGGGTGATTAGAAAAATTTCATAAGGCTGCCTCATTGTAGGTTCCTTAAATATTTTTTTTAGGTTAAAGGCAAGCAAAATCGAGAAGGTACCTATATCTTTAATTATTAGTTTAAAGTAAAATTATAATTTCTAATCACCCCTTTGCTGTGCCTATTGACCATATTTGCGTGCCTATTAACCCCTCAGGCGTGTCTATTCACCCCTTTCGCGTGTCTAATCACCTCAAAAAATTCAAGAACACAAGGCTTACGAAATAAGATCAATTTTAAATAATAATGCTTATTCTTACCTTAATAATTATAGCACAATATATTTATAACTGCACTGACCGTGATTTAAAGATAACTTCAGACTATTATGACCAAAATTCACCGAAATACGGAGGTTTAAACTCCCTCGTAACGTAACAACTTGTTTTGTTGTCAACTTTGACATTAAGTTTTGACGTTTTTAGCGATGTTGCCACAAATAAAAAGTTGCCAGAGTAAGAAAAATTATACCAACAAATTATGAAAGTTGCGGGTTTTTTACTGGGGATACCGAGTTTGCCATAAAAAGCCTTAAAAATTATCCCAAGAATTTTCTCTATTCCCCCCGTCAGTTCTATTCACCCCGTTTGACGGTACCGTAGTATCTCGCGTAAAGCGCGGTATTACAGTATTGTTTCTGTGTAAACTGAAGGATTATATTATATTAATTAATTGACATGTTTTCTTTCATTCAAACGAACCTTTGTGATACATAGTAGTTAACATACATAGAATATGGATATAAGATTCTTGACATACAATAATAATAGTTGTCTCTACAAAACAAAGCGAACCAAAAACTGCTGTCATCTCCTGTAATACACACATACCTGACAGAATAGTTTCCATCGCCTTTTGAAAAATGGCGGGAGCGTTTGCTAGAGCGTAACGTGTATATTTGAACCATAAAGTTAAAATATTAACTTTATGATTTGAACAAACCTTTCGATGTATTTATAGTTGTAAGTTGCGATGAATCGTCCAATATGAATTCGTTATACGCGTTTTTGAGATCTATTTTACTAAAACGTTTTCCCCCACTTAATTTAGTAAAGACCTCTTCGATTCGCGGTAAAGGGTATTTTTCTATTATTAGGTCCTTATTTAGTGTAACGGAATAATCGCCCGCTATTCTTACTTTACCGTTTTCTTTGAGCACCGGAGCTATTGGCGTCGCATAGTCCAAATGCTCAACTGGAACTAAAATTCCTTACTTAACTAATCTGCGCATTGTTAAGCTAAGCTTTCCCAGGCATAATACCTACCCAGTCTTATTTAATTGTCAATGTTGCAGATTTCCTTGACTTGCCCCAACAAGATATCCCAAATATTGACCGGGATTTGTATTTGAATTATTCTGATATTTCAGTAATACAAGAAACTAATACATCATCTAGCCCAGAACCCTTCAGTTACTCAGATGGTGTGTATAACAATTTTAATGCAAAGATTTAAATCGAAAGATGCGCCCTTTCCATACTATAGCGGCCGAAAATGTAAAAATTGCACAAAAAAACATCACGTGATTAATGGACGCCCCCATGGCATTGGTTAACTGTCAGATAAGATTGAGCTCTTGAATAACTGGGGCCCTATTTTTGAATCGCTCGGCTGGCGTCAAGCGCTCGTTTCTACTGATTTTCGTTCGACAAGTCAACTCAAATGTATGAGCTGTCGAACGAAAATCAGTAGAAGCGAGCGCTCGACGCCAGCCAGCCGAGCGATTCAAAAATACGGCCCCTAATCGTCGTTCGTACTAGGGGTCAAGTTTATGTAGACGTACCTACCAGTGAAACGGCACGCGCCCATGTGTCGTGCGTGCGTGTGAGACGTTACTCACACAAGACAATCATTACGTGGACACTTTTCAGACGCACAGGGCGCATCTTCGATTTAAATCTTTGTTTTAATGTACTTATTTAGGTACCTCCTACACCAGAATTCAAAAAATTAAGAAAATTACAAATATGTACTATTTTCACAGAAAATGTTACACTGGCAGTGAAAGAAATTAGTAATTGCATTAATTTCACTGATACTACGATTAACATTGAAATAATTCTAAATCTGAGAACAGAAAATGAACTAGTGATAACGAGTATCACTAAATTAGTTATGGAAAAATTAAACACGACAAGGACAGACGATGATTCCTTAAGTGATCGTGAGTACCTACACTACCTACTTAATCAATGGAATACCTTACCACCGAAGTTAAAAAAGAAAAATTGATTAAAAACAAAAAAACCGACTTCAAAAACCCTGCCTATAAAAAGCAAGAAATAATATTCAAATCATTAGATATACATTATCATTGTTATAATAAAACCTTCCTTCCTCGTGGTCAAACTTAGTAGTCAAACTGATTTGACCACTAGGAATTTTGAAACACGTCTATTGAAGTCGGGTGGGGCTGGGGTACAACTTCCTTTTTAGGGTTCCATACCCAAAGGGTAAAAACGGGACCCTATTACTAAGCCTCCGCTGTCCGTCTGTCTGTCTGTCTGTCACCAGGCTGTATCTCATGAAACGTGATAGCTAGACAGTTGAAATTTTTACAGATGATGTATTTCTGTTGCCGCTATAACAACAAATACTAAAAACAGAATAAAACTAATATTTAAGGGGGGCTCCCATACAACCAACGTGATTTTTTTGACGTTTTTTGCTCCATATTGATAATGACTACAGGTAGACAGTTGAAATTTTCACAGATCGTGTATTTCTATTGCTGCTATAATAACATATACTATACAAAGAATAAAATAAATATTTAAGGGGGGCTCCCATACAACAAACGTGATTTTTTGCTGTTTTTTGGTATGGAACCCTGCGTGCGCGAGTCCGACTCGCACTTGACCGGTTTTTTATTCTAAAAGCCCCACCCGACTTCAATAGACGTGTTTTTATTATAACAATGATAATGCATATCGAATGATTTGAATATTATTTCTTGCTTTTTATGGGCAGGTTTTTTGAAGTCAGTTTTTTTGTTTTTTTTTTAAACACTTGGTATTGTGGAACATAAGCAGGTACCTACTTTAGTACAGTGGTCAGTTTTTGATTTCTTGTGCGTCAGGTAGCCCAGAGAGATTTTAATCATAAATTTTGCGACTAGTGTTGAAGTTTAAAAAAACGGAAAATAAATGGTATCGTAAATTTTTCATAATATCTGACCATTAAATAAGAAAGTCTAAAATAGAAAAAGAAATTTTAGGCAAGCAAAGGAGGCTACATTTACAACAATTTATTATACTACATCATTTTGATACAATCTATTACGTAATTAAAGAGTGACAACGTAAGAAACATGACTAAGGGAAGTGTACGTAATTACGTAGTATTAAGGCACTTTTGCCTTTCCATGCGATTTCCACTAAAACAGGAAAACTCAGCGAATTGAATTTAGTTCAGTCGTAAAGAGAGGTTTTTAGAGAGTAGATTGATATGTTACACTTACACCACTGTATTAAACAATAATTTATAAGACTAATCGTAATTTTTCTGGACCCCGTAAATGTCCGTTACGGCCATTGACTTCTATATATTCAACTAGACTGGCCGCTGTCAAACTGTTCTTGTGCCTATTTGATTTCCGCCATTTTGGCGCTGTTCAAAAAAAATTTTCATGTCAGTGGTTACGGCGGTATAATATTTGACGCTTCAGTTAATTCCGGAAATGCATGCGTAATTCCGGTATATAAATAAAATGCTGTTTTGCTGCAAAATTATATGAATCGGAAAATAAAAATTTAGTGTGATATGCTCTGAAATAAAATAACAGTAAGTTTTTTGTAAGTATAGGAAAAAGTTTATTAATACTTTTAGGAACTTATGCTAACTTAAAATTTTCATAAAATCAAATTGAACATAATATATCATCTTATTTTAAGCAGGGTATAGAGAACAATATTATATTAATTTATTTATTATAACGTAATCCGTTTTAAAGTCTAAAATAAATTTGTGATTATGCACCGAACTTATTAGTGTCAAATCTGTTCAAATAAAAAAAAATGGTTTCACTTTACACGTATTTTTTAATACAAAAGGTAAATAAAATCGTAATATTTAATTTGATTCAAAGAAACAATGTTATTCCTTATACTCGTAACCACACCTTATTTTCCTTAATTCCGTTATTGTTACGTAATAACGGACATCAGGTGTAGGTAATTGCGGCAATCAATAAATTGTAATTAACTCACGAGTTTTTTTTATAATAAACGCAAAGTAATACGTAATTTGATTCAAAGAAACCATGTTATACTTAAGATAAGACCCGTAACAGCATTTTTCGTTTACATATCTTATCTCGGGTCCTGGAAAATTTCAAAACCAAAATCTCCTTATTTTCCTCAATTCCGTTATCGTTACGTTATAACGGACATGGTTTGGTTTTAGGTGTAGGTAATTGCGGCAATCAGTAAATTACAATTAACTCGCTAAAAACTAAATCAAATAATTTGAAATGGTAATCAATCAGTTTGTTTTAAAGTACTCAAAAAATATTACGACACTTTGTTATAAAAATACTTACTTTATCACTTGTAATATCCTTAAGAAAATCCGTGCGGCAGCTAGCGAGTACGCAACACACGCACTACACTGACTGACATAAGGAGACGTCTCACACGGAATTGACGATATTTTCAGTTCTTCTTTACCGTGTAACTGACGCTCTAATGTTTACACTTGATAGATAATTGTATATTTCTTTGAAACAATTATTAGTTTTCTTATTTTTGGGCCTAAACCGAAAACTTACGGAATTCCGTACACTTACCTTAGGTAGGTAATTTTTACAAACATCAGTAACACTTTATAAATATTGGTTGTGTTGTCACTCTTTAATTTATAGATTGTAAGTATCAAAAGTTGTAGTATAATAAATTGTTGCAAATGTTTATTTCCAAACATTTATTTTTCTTTTTGAGTATCTTTTTTTCAGTTCCTGATATTATCAAAAATGCAAGAGCTAGAATACAAATTCACTTTTTTTAATCTTCCACACAGTTTTCGAGGTCGCAAATATGATTAACAGCTGTCAGGCACTGTATAAATATTCGTTTTTCAAATATAAGGGTTACCTGACGGCCAAATCTCCTACCAAATCACCAAACCATACCAAATCACCAAAACTCCTTGAATTATTTCCAGGCAAAATTACCTGACTACTGTACCTATTACTTAATGAATTTTAAGAGCACGTGACGTAGGATGGAAATTAAAACCTAACCAAAATGTATTTTTAGTTTTTTCAGTGGAAACGGCATGGGAACTACAAGAGGCTTTGGAGCGTGTGGAACGGCCTCTTGAAGAGCCACCGAGACCTTCAGTTAAGGTAATGTCACACATCGTACAGTGTAATGCTTTGTAAAGTAGAATAGAACCAACCACTTGTTAAAAGCGACATAATTATGATAGCCTTTAAAGAGACAACAAGTGGATAGGTATAGGTAGGTACATCTAGAGGTGGATTCACATTGGGCCTACGCGACGCCACCCGAAGCCACGCGACGCCACGCTAGAAGCACACTTGTAACACGCCTAATTTTTAGTGAAGCGATAATCATCGATACATTCGCTCATTTCGTGCCATAGCTCGCTACTCAAAAAATTGATTTGAGTAACAGTTCCGTGTCTGATGAAGATTTGGTAAACTTAGAGGTTTTAAATCACCTATTAAAAATAAAAAAGTGAAATAAGATAATGGGTTCAAAAAATAAATAAAAAAGAGAGTCACATGGTGAATATCATAATCTCGTCTTAGCAGATTTAGTAGATGAACTATTTTTCAAATACTTTCGTGCTACTAAGGCACAGTAATCCATGGTTTCGATATTTTATACGACTCAGTATCGATATTTTAGCACGATTGTTTATTAAAATTTACTATAGATTTAAATATTATAGATAAATATCGATATTTTTACTGTCGAAAACACCTTCCATCCCTACCTGCCGCATCACCCACGTCATAAGGCGTGTTAACACGTCTTCCCACGGGTTAATACGGACGCTGATGCATCGTTATGGGATTTGGTCGCGTCAGCGACGTGTTGTAGGCTAAGTGTGCTTCTAGTTCATACAATTACTATGAAAACCGACCCCGACGTCCTATGACGTCGTGTCGTCGCGTGGCGTAGGGTGGCGTAGCCGTAGGCCCAGTTTGTTTGCACCTTAATACCTCCGCTTACTAGAAAATATACAATAACGTTTTCTGACGAAAATGGTCCAACACTCTGTGAGCTCCAAACATGGAGAGGCCTGCGTCCTGCAGAGGACTATGGTGATTAAGACGCTATAAAATATAATGATACCTACTGCCCCCGTATTACAACCTCTTAAACCTTGCCAATTTTCTGAATGGCTATCAATGCGTTTCTTTTATTTGCTATACAGTGAGAAAGAGATGTAACTACAGCAATTCTTAAACCTGGCAAGTTATGAGATTGTAATACTCTCCCTGGTTATTTTTGAATTAGGTGCGTCGTGAGTTAAAAGAAACTTCACCAAATTACCACAAAGAACACACAAACGAGGCTGCAGAAATGACCAACCGGGTAGAAGTGACAGAACAGATACTACTCAACATAACAATAAATGGGCAGCCATTGCTTAGTAGGGAATTTAAATATTTACTGTACTTAACGCCTTATGAGAAAGAAATACTAGAAAAGGCTGATTCTGCATGCACCACTGGAGTAGTAGATTTGAATACAACAAGTATTACCGTTGTTTATGTTATTGATTTTTATGTTATATTATTTTTCTTTTTGATTTTACTATTGTTAATTATGTGTTTTGGTTTTTGTTTTATGACTACAGCAATACCCCACTTTCCGCGACCTCGTATAACGCGGATTTGCTGTCGCGGTTAAAGTTTCGCGCTAAATTGCCCCAGTTTAGGCGGGTGCAGTGATTGGTCACTGAATTGATATTTAATTGGTTATTTACTTACAAGCGTTTATTTTTTTTATTTACCTTCTAGCTTTAATATTATTACGTTTTTGAGTAAATTATTGTGTTTAAAATGCCTTCAGAATAGAAAAACGTTTAAGCAAGCTCTATCACTCCGCGCGTAGGTACGAGAAAAGCACCTAGCGCTCGGCGTCCTCTGCGTGGACAAAATCGGCAGGGTTGTCCGTATCCGTCGCGTCCTCGGAATATCTGTAGCACTTTTTCACAGGGTCTTACGATTCCCGCGCTTTCATTTATTTTATTTAAGTTTAAATATTGGTATTTATAAATATGGTGAATCCTATATATATTTTTTTGTCTTTGTTATTAATTTTAATTTTAAATTAATTGATGTGATTAGTCCGAATTGACCACATTTTACAATATCTTTATTTTCTTAGTGGTAATCGTAACTTATCGTGAAGTTATTTTCGCTTTTGTATGGAAGTGATGTATGTAACTTAGTAATCTATCACTACTACTATTTAGTAATCTGTGCGCCATGTTGCAACCCTAACGTAGGTCCGAAAAGATAGGATATAGGGTGAATATGCCAATTACCAGCCCCCCCAAGGATTTTTCAACTTTGAATCTCTGTTGTTGCCACAATTGCTATCTTAAAAATATTGTTGATACAGTTTTAGGTAGGTTGATTCATCTTTATTACGAAAATAGAACTTAGTTTTACGTAGTTTTGTGGGAAAAAAATAGAGAAGCGTTTAAATGTCCGAAGGGCGAAAAACCCTAACTCCAGCCGCCTTTGCCCTAATATCAGCCGCTTTGCTTCCTAATTCCAGCCGGGTACAGGGTGTTCTAAAATAATACAACCATGTTAGTATAAAATAAAAAAAATATAATTTGGTAACTCTCAATAGTGATAATAAAACACTAAAGGCTATAAATTATGATTCCCATAGCAAGTCATTGAAACTTACACCTCTCCTGTAGATATTAATCAATTAAGAATACACATATATTAAAAATGGCGTATCAAAAAGTTAACTTTGGTTTAAAAAACATATAATCAACGAGTATGAAATCGTTTTAATTATTTGAAACTTTTTTAAGCGTTTTCCAAGAAGTGGAATTCAATATACATTTTTTTATATTGAATTTATTTTCTGTTTCTATGAGTGAAGAAAAGTATGATTTTAATTATTATTACTTTTTACATCTAACATTAAAAAATAAAACAAAATAATTAAAATCATATTTGACAACACCCTGTATATTGCCGTAAAGTTAGATGACCGGCTGGAGTTAGGTTCTCATACATATCCTAATACCAGCCCCTAATTTGCAGAACAAATAACTTAGGAATTAAACATTTTTCACCCGGCTGTAATTAGGTCATAGGGTGCAGGGTTAGTAATTCTAGTGAATAGCACTACAAATTCCAACCTTGAGACGAGCAAATTAAGATGAACTTGATTTCTTAAACGAAAGTTAAATACCCAATACCAGCCCCGGCTGGTAATAGGAAGTTATTGAAAATCATCCAGTCAAACTCCAGCCCCCCTATTTTTTTCGAAATTAGTAAATTTAATTAAAAACTAGTAATGTCAAAACGTTATATATCTAATCTATTACTAGTATCAAAGCTTAAAACCTAAAAAAATTGCATCTTGCCTACGTAAACACACTTCCCAAAGTTCGCATCGATCGAGCTTTTATGCTGTTTTTCAAACATAGTCACCTCTACTCGGTCTCGGTAAACATTATTGCTCGTTGTGTGAGTTGTAGGTGGCGTGACCGGCTAATAGTGATTTTCCAACTTAGAGGATTAACTAGCGGTGTGGCTCCATCAAACAGTTTCCGATTTTCACTGTTTTTTAATGAAAGCAAAGCAAAAACTTTTGGGGGCTGGTATTAGGGGGGGGGCTGGAGTTAGGCATATCCACCCTATGCGATAGAAAGAGGTGCAGCGTCTAGGTGAATACAGCCGTTCGTAATTAGCGCAGCACAAGCTGAATTCCACTTTATTGTGTTTAAATTAGAGTTGCTATTTATTTAAATGCTTCAGCGGAGTGCATCTACTGTACTTGTATAATTATTTATTCTGTTATGTGGTCAAAGTTAAAAGTTATTAGAAAAATTGAGAATGGTGGCATAGGTTGGATGTCAGTTTGGTCTATCAGAATCTTAATTTTAACAAACCCCGTTATACGCAAAATTTGCTTTACGCGATTTTCCCTGGAACGCATCTCTCGCGTAAAGCGGGGTATTACTGTATTGTTTATATGTCACTGTTGGTTAAGGATTATATTATATTAATTGTAATGTTTTATTTCATTCAAACGAACCTTTGTGATACAGTAGTAGTTTACATACAATAACTAGCTTCTGCCCGCGACCTTGTCCGCGTGGATATTAGGAAAAAACCTTAGGGAACCCTCAACTAGGATCCGACCAGCTGTTTTTCCGATTTTTATTTCGAAAATGAGGGATTTTCTTCTATACACAACTTCACCCCCCTTTTCACCACTTCGGTGGGAGAATTTTTAAAAACGCGGAGACCCGTATTTATTAATTTTCAATCGTCAGCCTGAACAAAAAATTTGAAGATCCTAGCTTCAAAACTGAGGGCCTTTCATACAAACTTTCATCCCTTATTTCGACCCCTTAGGGATATAATTTTCAAAAATCCTTCCTTAGTGGATGCCTACACTGTATAAGTGTAGGTGTTACCGGCAATGTGTATAAACTATGCCTGAGGCCGTCCGCTGCCTTAAGCGGGGTTCCGCCGCGGGTACTCGGCGCGGGAATATAGATTGCTGGTTTTTGACGGACAGATGCTTGCGCAGTGCATGAGTAAGCTCTAATCTATGTCGCCCCGCGCGCGTGTCCCGCTCAAGGCAGCGGAGGGCCTAAAACGATCAGGCAATGTATGAAATATGATTCATTTTAAACATTGCCTAGGCATTGTATACAAATTCCTGCTGGTCCACCGGCAATGTGTAAAATAAGTAGGTATATTTCTGTTGTCTGTTATAAAAAAAATACCTCGAAATTTAAGCCTGATCGTTTCAGGCATTGTATACAATGCCGGATAATACACATTGCCGGTAACATATACAATGCCTGCATTTCATACATTGCCGGTGACATAGGCATTCATTCAAGTCTCAAGGTCCAGCGGTTTGGGCTGTGCGTTGATAGATTAGTTAGTCAGTCAGTCATTCAGTTTACGATTTTATATATTAAGATAATAGTTGTCTCTACAAAACAAAGCGAACCAAAAACTGCTATTTTTATCTTTAGACATAAGTAGGGCTGCCATCTCTAAAACCTGCCGCCCAGGACCGGAAGCGTAAAAACCCCGGACTTTGGAGGCTTGACCCCGGACATTTGATTTTTTTATATTCACTTTTAGCTTGGTAAAAAAATAAATTTTACCCTATTTGACTGAAAAAAAAATGAATTTTAAGACTTTTTTCGCATAAAATAGTGTGTTTTACTAGTTATGATGTAGAGCCGGGGTGTCCAACACAATTTTGTGGAAGGTCAGGGTCCAGGTTTAGTAGTTTTGCAATCGTATCGGGCCAAAATAAATGCCCAAATAGCCAGGGGCGGCCCGAAAAAAAAGCCGCGCAGCGCGATTTTTAGTCAGTTTTTCTCTAACCTTGTAATCTTGCTTGTTTATAGATTTTTTGCGGGGTGCGCGGTTTTTGTTTATAGTACTTACGATAAAAAAGAAATGGGCCGCGCAGCGTGTTTTTTGCGGGGTGCGCGGTGTTTGATTATAGTAAAAAAGGGCCGCGCAGCGCGTTTTTTTCGGGGTGCGCGGTGTTTGTTTATAGTAAAAAAATGCGCGATATTTTGCGGGGTACGCGGTGCTTGTTGATAGTAAAACAAGCCGCCACCCGTGACTTCACCTGCGTGGAAAGTTTTTTGCTATCCCTCGGGAACAACACTCTTTTTCGGGATGACAGTTACCCTATGTCCTTCTCTGTACCCCTGACAAGGTGTATGCAAAATTTCATGAAGATCGGTTCAGTAGTTAAGACGTGAAGGCGTAACAAAGAAACAAACGGACTTTCGCATTATCCTACTAATATTATAAATGTGAAAGTTTGTGGGTTTGGATGTTTGGATGTTTAGATGTTTGGATGTTTGTTCCTCAATCACGCAAAAACTACTAAACGGATTTGGTTGAAATTTGGCACACAGATAGTAAATAGCCTGGATTAAAACATAGGATACTTTTTATCCCGATATTCCCACGGGAACGGGAACCACGCGGGTGAAACCGCGGGAGGCCGCTAGTTTATAATATTAGTAAGGACTAGCGACCCGCGGGCAGTCGTCGGGCTTCGTCTGCGTGGAATTTTTTTTGCTATCCCTCGGGAACGAAACATTTTTTAGGGATGAAAGGTACCCTATGTCCTTCTCTATTACCCCTGGCAACGTGTATGCATGATTATCGGTAGAGTGGTTAAGACGTGAAGGAGTAACAAAGAAACAAATAAACAAACAAACAAACGGACTTTCGCATTTATAATATTAAGTAAGGATATTAGTAAGGAAAAGAAATGGGCCGCGCAGCGCGTTTTTTTGCGGGTTGCGCGGTGCGCCACGCGTAGTGAAGTGAGGCGCCCGGTAACGCGGCGTGCGCTGAATGAATATAGTACTTTTTTGAGCGGAGTTTGATCCAAAACCCGCACCCTGATTATCTAAAAAGAAACTATTTAGCGACCGGTTGCATTTGGCATACATTGCCACTTTTCTTTGATATGTTTTTTTTTTACCCAAAAAGTAGCAATGGATCACGATCATCTGTGAACTGCAACCAGTCGCTAGGTGGTTTTTAATTAGATAATCAGCCCGCCGGACTTTAATTATAGTCCGGGTTTTACCCGGACTACAATAAGAACCCCGCCCGGACGCTCCCCGGACGCCCTCCAAACTAGGACAAATCCGGGGAAACCCGGACGGATGGCAGCCCTAGACATACCTAAGCATGGCGTTTTTGCGTTGAGTCATAGTTACCGCTTCAGTCTTCTAAAGGGTTTTATCTACATAACACCCATGCTTGAAATCCTCTGTAAGACAGAGGTTACACGATCAGACAGGAATGCAATTCTACCATCAGTCTGGATCACAATTTTACCAACTCTGACTGACGCCAGAATTACGCCAGACTGATACAGGGCTGCCAAAGATCTCGATATAATAAAGTAAAAAGTGTTTTAAGATAAACATTAATTTTATTTACCTCGAATATTATGTGGATTAAATGGATTTAGAAATGTAAATTTCTTAATTTGATGATCATATTTGGTTGTGGATTTTTCTTGATTTAAACGTAATTACCTTGTTACAAAAAATGATTTTAGAAACCTACCTAGGCACCTATATCTAAACTCTCTCGCGGTACTTAGGCGTTGGTCTGCAACAAACGCCGGTAGTGACGCTGGTAGTGACTTCCATCCAGCGTCACTGCGATGGTCACTCGTACGTAACTGTTTTTAAGTTTCGCATACGCTCAATGTAAACTGACGTGAGCGATTAAAATATAGATGACCTGCACTGCTACTCACTTTAGGTACTTACCAAAGTGAAGATAATCATGAATGTCAGTACCTACTTAAATATTAAGTTGTTTTTTATCGCATAGTACCTACGCAAGGTAAATAAATACAAAACCTTAAAACAAAGTACCTACACAATACAAAAACAAAATAGGTATGTACCTACGCAAGTGAATAAAACGGATTCTCACCTGGTTGACCAACATCCAAGCTTATTTCTTCCCAACGTTTGTGTTTCAACACATTGTTTTTATTGCTGGCATCACAATAATATGAAACTATGTTTCATTTATCTAATTCTATTAGTACTCCGTCTTGTTCCTACCTAAATTTCCTAAATTTCACCATTTCCAGAGTGATCGCGCGACAAAAACGCGGCGTCCGTGTACGCCAGAATGCTCCGAAATGACTGCGTAGGCGGCGTATCAGGCGTATGGCCTACGGACAGCCGTGACACACTCTGTACGTGAGAGTTCGAGCGATAGCGACCTTGAGCCAGAGCGTGTAAGCGCTAGGGTTGATACCGAAATGGAATTTAGACTTGTGGCAAAGAAAATTACATAGTAGGTATGTTAGGAAATAAACTTGTGCAAGGACATGTTAATGAAGGAAAGGTTTGATTTATAATCATTTTTATTAGGGTTCCGTACCCAAAGGGTAAAAAACGGGACCCTATTACTAAGACTCCGCTGTTTGTCTGTCTGTCACCAGGCTGTATCTCATGAACTGTGTTAGCTGGACAGTTGAAATTTTAACAGATGATGTATTTCTGTTGCCGATAAAACAACAAATACTAAAAACAGAATAAAATAAATATTTGAGGGGGGCTCCCATAAAAGAAAAAACCTTTTTTTTTTGTCGTTTTTTGGTACGGAACCCTTTGTGCGCGAGTCCGGCTCGCACTTGGCCGGTTTTTTTTACTTAATGTCAATTTTACCTACTTGCGAGTTTACGAGGTTTAATCGTCTGAAATCCTTATTTTCAGAGCTTTTTGTTATAATTAAAGTCAGGTTAAAGGAACGGTAAGGGCATCTTGACTAATATTTCATATTTTAACTTATAAAATAGTCGATAAATATTTATTTTATTAAAATTCAAAATATGGTAAAGTTGCAATAGTAGGTCCCATCAACTATGGCAACTTTGACATATATTTTTGTTGTGAAATAAAAGACTTTTTAACGGATACTAGCGCGGTTTTATTGAAAGTACTTTGGTAATTAGTTGGTATTTGGTTTGATTTTTGATTTTTCCGACGTTTCGGCACCTTTGCAGCTGCCGTGGTCACGGGGGACTGAAGCTACTCGTGAGCCTACCCTTAAGCGATGAATTTTTTAAGACGTTCAGAAATTAATATTTTACAATTTTATTTATCTTTTTAATTGGTTTAAGTTGATTTTGTGATTTAATTAATGCTAAAGAGAGAGAATCTACTGAAACTACCACCATTTCACAAAATTGGGAGGCCCCTCCAAGAAAGAAATGGCGAAATAAAACTTGGAGAGGAAAGCCGACCTCCGTCTTTTATATTTATTATTTTATTTGCAAAAGGAACTAACCGTATCATTAGATCTTGCAGTGTGTGTATGGGGCTTCAGCTTGTGAATGATGGGGTCCCAAGCTGGTGGAATTTTCCAACCATCATCTCTATTGAAATTAGGATATTTATTTATTTCGATAGCCTCGCGGAGCATTCTAGGAATAAATCTACGTTCCTTAGCAAGGATTTGGGGTTTGTCAAATCTAATGTAATGGTTGGGCCCCTCAAAGGCGTGATCACACACTGCAGACTTGTTATCGCGCCTATGTTTCATGTCAGCTACATGCTCTTTAACGCGGGTCCCTATACTTCTCTTTGTTTGCCCGATGTAGGAGAGCCCACAGTCACAATCTAGTTTGTAGACGCCTGCGGCTTGAAGGGGGATGTTACACTTGACAGGTCGTAAGAATTGGTTGATCTTCTTCGGCGGCTTGAAGTAAGTTTTGATTGACGCTCGCTTCAGAATGTTTCCAATCTTGTCAGTGACACCCTTCAAATAAGGTAGGATGGCAGGTTGACGCTCTACTGTGGCTGGTTTGTCGCGTTTTCTGTGACGAAGGCGTGGTACTTGCAACTTGTTTTTACGCAGTACTTGTTTGACGTGCTGAAGCTCAGCCGTCAGGTGTTGTTTGTCACAGATGCCGCGGGCTCTCTGAAACAAAGATTTCCCTACGGTAGCTAACTGTATAGGATGATGGTGAGAGTCACCATTGAGGTATCTGTCTGTATGGGTTGCTTTACGATACACTGTATGGCTCAAGGTTTGGTTCGGATTCCTGATAATGAGAATGTCTAGGAAAGCTAGTTTATTATCTGCCTCTAACTCCATAGTAAATTGTATGTTGGGGTTTATGGAGTTAAGATGGTTAAGAAAAGCAGGGACACTGTCTCTAGGTAGTATTGTGAAAGTGTCATCTACGTACCGTTTGTAGAACCGGGGAGTCACTGGTGCTGTGGCTAGTGCTTTCTCCTCAAAATCCTCCATGAAAATGTCAGCAACAATGGGGGATACAGGAAAATAAAAATAAAATAATAAATATAAAAGACGGAGGTCGGCTTTCCTCTCCAAGTTTTATTTCGCCATTTCTTTCTTGGAGGGGCCTCCCAATTTTGTGAAATGGTGGTAGTTTCAGTAGATTCTCTCTCTTTAGCATTAATTAAATCACAAAATCAACTTAAACCAATTAAAAAGATAAATAAAATTGTAAAATATTAATTTCTGAACGTCTTAAAAAATTCATCGCTTAAGGGTAGGCTCACGAGTAGCTTCAGTCCCCCGTGACCACGGCAGCTGCAAAGGTGCCGAAACGTCGGAAAAATCAAAAATCAAACCAAATACCAACTAATTACCAAAGTACTTTCAATAAAACCGCGCTAGTATCCGTTAAAAAGTCTTTTATTTCATGTCTAGTGAGCGCGTAAGCTTGAGAAGTGAATATATTTTTGTTATTTTAAAATAAGATATAAATTTATCGCTTACTCTATAGGTACTTACTTTTCTGGATCACTGGGCAATACGAAGAAACTTTTATCAGGATTTTGTTTTTGGTTGTTGCCACAGCCATAAACACAACAATAACGCCCGCCGCCAGGCATGATTAATTATCTGACAATTAAATAATGTAAATTAAACGCGTAGTCAGTCCGTGCGAAATGCGGTACAATACGGATTGCGGTGCGGTGGGACAAGCGAGCGGCGAGCGAAAGTAGAAAGAAAGAACCCTTGCCCGAGTAAGTCAGCGACTAACTAGCGACTGCACTCCCCGCGCGCCGCGCGCTGCCCCTGCGCGCCTCCAGACACGCACACATAGCCGCGAGCGATTTTACGAGCATACATGCGCAAGTGTCGTTTCTTTTCGCGTTAGAGTATATATTCTGTGCTACGGACGTGGCGCACGGCGCTCGTGCGCCGCGTCAGGCGTGTGAGAGAGACCACACTAGTACATTTCCATAGTAAGCATTCGTAGGCCGCGTACAGCGTTACGCCGGACGCGACCTACGGCGTTTGTTGCAGACCACCGCCTTAGGTATAACAAAAATTATCAGAAAACATGTATTTTTGTGTAATTAATGGGACCATCCAATGAAAATGTAAATACATAAAGTACCTACTTAATTTTAAAATAAATGTGAATTATAGGGAAAAAATAGTCATGTTGTAAAAAAATTCACAGATCTCGTGCCTTTCACGACCTTCTGGTACATTGAAAATGAATTTAATGAATTTAACAAAATATCTTTTTATTCCATTCTTATAGATATTAATATTTTATTGAAAGGTGACTTATTTTATTGAATTAATCTAAATTTTTTAAAACGTTTTCTAAAATAACCTAATAAAAAATAACCAAAATCAAATTCAGCATGCGAGACTCTCGCGCCGACTTCATCATCACTCGATTGTGATATAACAACCCTCATTTTATTGTAATTGTAAACTATGTTTACCTAGGCATCATCATCACACTCTCATTCAGAGATCGTTGTAAAAATTCATTTGGAATCGCAGAGTAATTAAGAAAGACATGACTGATCGAGTCATTTCAAATCTCGAAATTGAATTAACAGCAACCCACGATATATAATATTTTGGATCTACATTTCTGTATCTACTCGTAAGTACCTATTGAGACCCTCGGCTTCGCCTCGGGCCTCAAACTAAAACCTCTCTTCTGTTCAACTTTCACTCAAGATTCGTTTATCCGTTTACCTATACACAAAAACTCACGACGACGCGACGCCTTGCACGTGTACTGGAGATAATAGCGTCATCTCTTTTGCTCCTACAGTAATTGCTAACACAACTTTCTCTTTCGTTTTCACATAGTAAGCGACGTCACTTACTTGAATATGGACTTATGGAGACATTACAGTGCAGTCACACTATGGTACCGCCGTGCCGCCGTATCTAACGATTTAAATCTTTGACTAGATCTGGAATCAGCACTTGCTACACGCTCTATTCGCGTCATACCATCTGTGAACCTACTAGAACTAATCAATATCAATATTAAGGTTTAACATTTTTCATTATTTTTTAGCTTTAAAGCAAATAGACAATACAACTTATTTTAATGGTAGGTGGTACAAGAATGAAACTTGTTTCCAAGTAAGTATACATTTTATCATTACGGTTGAGTTTTACTTTGGCACCAAAAAATCTTTGGTGCCATCTAACGCCAGAAAAAAATCGTTCATCTTTTTTGGCTTCAGTGCAGTTGTAGCTTTTTTTCACCAGGATAGATTTTTTTGGTGCCTTAGGGCGACTTGCACGAAACTTTCTTAAATCTCGATTTTGTTAAAGCTAGATTTAGCTCAAAATTCGGCTTAACTTAAATCCCACCAGGGTTGTATTGCACATCCTAAATTACATTCGACTTAACTAAACCAAGATTTAGCTCATCATTCACTCGCCGTGCATAGAAAACAAAAGAACAGATGGTTACAAAAAAGGTCAAGCAAGCAAATGGTTTGACAAACCATAAAAAAACGTAGGTATAAATAATGGGGTCGAAGTTTCATCCTTTGTTATTTGTTTTATAGTTAAAATTGCGGGCGAATTTTAGTAGGTATTTGGGAAATAACGAATAATTTTACTAGGGAGGAATGGTTGCACCGTGTTTACTTAGCTAACCGGAATCTTTTCAAGAATTCGTCATCTTGTAACATGTTAAATATAGGTATCACCTCCAATAAATAAAGACAGTTCGGGAGAAAAACAGGGTTTCTAAATATTGCATGATATCATCGTCATTGTTTGATATAAAATTATGACCATTGTAAGCTGAAACAGCTAATAAATCCATTTTTACGTAATATCAGAGAGATCAACCAATAAATAATAACGTCATCTGACAATAAAATCGAGATTTAACAACTTTAAAATATCGTCTTCGTCAGATAGTAACGTAACTCATCATCGCTATCACTCAAATAATTCAGAAACATTCTCATTTCTCGCAATAATTCACAATATATAAAATCAACAAAATTCTACACCCACTTAAGCCAAGATTAGGAACTTAAACTGCCGACCACGCCGGTTTAAATTTAAATCTAGTTTAACTCTAAATCGACGCCATGCTATACGATAAGTTCACTCGTGCAAGCCGCCCTTAGTAAAAGTCAGCCCTAATGATAATATCGATATTTCGAAATAAGTTTCATTCCTGTACCATACTTTGATTTTACTTCGAAGATACACAAGGGAACTCCTCAAAGTCAAACAGTACTTATATGGAAAGTGATTTAGGTTTCGGTAAATTTATGGCAATCCAAAACAAACCAAATCATGATTTGCAATGCAACGTTCTGGACTAGACTTGGACTACGAAGACACAACGGAACTCCTCAAAAACAAACAGCGTAAATTTGGAAATTGAGTTCTGGGCATATTACCCATTGAACTGTTTGTAAACTAGAATGGACAGATCTATGGCACAAATTGCCGCAGCGATTGCAAAGATGGCGGCTACGCATGGACAGTGCGAGCGTGAGTTGTCAAAGAAAAAGTAGCATGCACACAGATGCGACACATTCTTCATAATGATTAGGATATACCTACTTGTTTAATAATATTGCATAAAATTATAGTAAGAACGCAATTTAATTAGGTAATAGGTACATGTTAATACTTACTCGAAAAATAAAAAAAGGAGGATGGGCATTGAGTATCCGCACTCAAAACAATTATTTGGTGTCGTCGAATAGATTTTTTATTAGGAAAATATAAGGTAAAAATATTTTTCCATGTATCCATTGTAATAATAATAATAATGATTAGGATATACCTAATTGTTTAATAAAATTGCATAAAATTTTATAAGAACGCAATTTAATTAGGTGATTGGTACATGTAAATACTTACTCGAAAAAGGAGGATGGGCATTTAGTACCCGTATTTGATGTCGTCGAATAGATTTTTTTATTAGGAAAAATATTTCTATTGCAACATGGAAAAATATTTACTAACCCAGATCCTTGTCCGGAAACCGCGAAAAGCTCACAAAGTGCTAGTTCTAGTTGATATCATAATAATCGCATATACGATATTATTATAAAAAGAATTGCAAATACGATTTTACATATACTCTGCTTTATCTGCTGCTTATAATAATTACTCTGTCATAGCATTAAAGAAATAAACGAATTGAAATAAAAATCTATAATTTCAATTAAATCTTATAAAATTGAAATTAAAAAGGGAAGATAATGCACTAGCTAGCGTCTAAAAATGCGCCCTCAAAATTAAAGCGTTGAATAATCGTACCAATTAATTCTATAATTCAAAAACACTTGAAACGTACTGGGGATCGAACCGGCCGGCACAGCGCCTATCCAAATGGTAGTCAACGGCATTAGTAAAGTAAGCATTTATTTGGCGATTTCAATACAATACAGATCTTAAAAATTAGAATTAGACGACCGAAAGGTCTGACCAGGCTCAGCTTGTGTTGTGGAGTCTATTCCACATCGCTGGTTTTCAGCTGGACCCATAAATATATTAAAAATATAAAATATATGTTAAGAGAAAACACATTAACCACTATACTATCGACGATGCCAAAACTGATGTAGGTATAATTCAGTCTAAAATAGTCAAAACAAAAAATGTAACAAAAACATATTGTGTTGATTTATTTTTTCTCTAAACTACCGAGTCAGATTTTGATGCCGCTTTGCATAAGGGTGTAGTTGAGGTATCCCTACATAAATACAACAACAGTGTCGCTATTGGTTCATGGACCACTTCCTATACAAATTTTCCCACTCTCCTTTCTCATAGACAATTACTCTATTGAGCACTTTTACGCGCGTTTTTTTTTCAAGATAGATATTCGTGCTAGGGGTAACGTAGGTACACATTCGAACTCACTATTTGCCTTGCCACTCGAGCGGGATGAGTAATTGCGGCAATGGAGCACAGTTGTTCTGTGCACGGATGTGCCTCGACAACAAAATACAGTAGGGATTTAAGATTAATAATCACTTTTAATTAATTTTTCTTTTTTGACAAGCCCCTGGACATATTTTTCGCCTGACAGCGTAAGTTAAGTACCTACACTGTGGCGGCGCGCGGCGGTGTTGTCCTACATCATAGGCAGTTCTTAACGGAATATAATAATGTACTTATATTGTAAAACTGTGCTATTAGTTCACCTATCCTAGTTTAGTACCTACCTACGTATACAATCTGTATAGTTCACTTTTCATAATCTATGATTTTCATACAAAATGTCGGCTCAGTAGAAATAATGTATAAAAATTAGTTTTGGTTGGTTTATGTTGATGTTTTGTTTACTTACCGATGATAAGTCACTACACAATTTTTTTGCTTCGTAGTGGCACGATTTTTGCACGTCTTCAACACACAGGTCGGCATTTTTATCGGCACAATTACACCGTGCGTTCGCGGTGAGCGTTGGCGAGTGACTAAATGAGTTGAGGTCAATTGACCTCAACGCGTGGAGCAAAAATCGGGGCCGCGAGGTCGATTCTATACATACATTTCAATGATATTACCATTGAAAATATTATAGTACAAAGTTAAAAAAATATTCATAGACTTAGAAAATTTTTCGCTATAAGTTTATGAAAATATTTACACGCTGTGCTTACATACCTACCACTAAAAAGATGAAAATAAAAAAGCTTTTAAAAAAAATAAAAACCGCCTTCAAAAATCTGAAAACAAAAACAGCTTAAAAATTAAATAGGTACCTCTAAAAAGCCAGAAATAAATTCGAATCATTCGTTACACATAACAATATTAATAAAACACGTCTAATGAAGTCGGGTGGGGCTTTTAGAAAAAAATTAAGTTTTCCTCCAGCCCCACCCAACTGGAATTTAGGACAAACATTTCTGTAAATCAAAGTGATCAAAAATTCATCATGTTTTGTAACTTTATCTTCGATCACCTACACCTTAGACCGTTTTCACATTATCCGATACGATATCGGTATCGGCCGCCGATACGATATCGGAGTTAAGTAAAATGCCCTTATTTAGTTGATCCATTCCGATCAACTAGTTGTGCCGTTGAGACTCTGTATGCGACTTTATTCTTATCGGATCAACTATTTGACTTTTCTATTAAATGATGATATTGACATTTCATTTGAAGTTCCTGACGGAACAACTAAATAATAACACATACTTGTTTTTTTAGTGGGATCTAATTTATAGGAGATAACCGCCGCAGATAAAGAAAAAATACCAAGATCACATCAATTTAGAGAAAGTTACCTTACTTTTAATATAATTTTAATACCCTGAAGTGAAATGTACAGTCGACCCAACTGAATCATGACCCACTTTGCCGATAATTCCTTTGAAACCATAAAAATAGCAAGGTTTTCTTTTTTATCATATACGTTGCACTTAGTACGTTTTGAATATGAATAAAAATGCATAATCACGAGTGAGAAATCTATGCAATTTTAACCTTTATTATCAGTGCACTAGATTATATTTTTAAATAAAGCAGTCATGATTTGAATATCGAATAAGATATGGTTCATAATTCTTACTCTTTTTACTTTAGAAAAAATATAATTTTAAAAATAAAATGAAACTATTCAACGCTTGACACTGGCAAAAATAACTCCCTAAAGAGGAAAGTAGATTGCCAAACCAAAAATAAGAAGAAAAAGAAGACATAATGACATTGTGTCAGATGTCAAGTAGTAGTCAGTCATGAGAAAAATTATGGAAAAAAAATATTATGAATGACAGAGACAGTAGTAGGATTTCTGTGTTGTTGTCACGAGTGAGTATAGTCGAGTCAGTCCGATCTATTCACCATAGCATAGCCTTCTTTATTTGCAAGCCGTGAACATAAGTTTAGCAACGTCTGTTACTGTCAGTTCGTGGTCATGTCGTCCGCCAGTCTCCATACTAAATGTATGGGAATATTTCAATTTTAAGAGGTCGATATTTTTTTTCATAGTAATCGTGTGAGGTTTAAAATATGAAAATAATTTAGTTCTATTATTGAAATGCTTTGTATATTAAACAATAAGAAAAATATCAATGTTAACCAGGAAAAAATGGCTGTCAAAGATGTCATCTTTTTTGATGATTTTCTTCAGCAGGGTGTCTACTAACACGCCCTCTAGCAATAAATGATATATCATTAGAAAGGTCTTTCAAAGGCAAATATTTGCTGTTAATTTACTTTATATCAATTGTTAATACTTTTGGAGTTAAAGGTTATTAAAGTATAAAAGTGGTTTATTGTCTATGGGAGTTGATCTACCACACCTATAGAAATGAATAATATATCATAAGAAAGGTTTTTATATGACAAATATTTGCTGCAAACATACTTTCTATTAATTGTTAGTATTTTCGGAGTTTTAGGTCATTAATGTTAAAAAAATTGGTCAAGTTTAGAGCGTTATAACTCTGAAAGTACTAATAGTTGCCGTTTATAGTAATACAAATAAGTGTTTTAAATTTAAATACCTTTCCAATGATGTAAGATTTATTGCTAGAGGAGGCTTAGATCAAAATGCTCATCGTACTAAAGGACCCACGAAAAGTTAAAATAATTTGACTCAAACCTTATGTTCTAATAAATAAATAATAATAATAAATATAAAACTTTATTGAAATAATCTTACATCACAATTTACAACTAGTTTAAACATAGATAATATAGGAAAAACAAATAATAAATAATTTTTGAAATAATTTTATACTATGTGCTTGACCACATGCGATGTTGCCGTTCTGCTCAACTTCAGGGCTTGGAAGATATAGAAGGCTATGACCATAGCCTTCGAGCAACAAAGGCTTCGTTTTTCACGAAGGGAGAAGCCTTAGCGATTAAACTCTATTCAAATTATTCTGGCATTTTTTGCGGGGGGGGAAAATGCACACAAGTGCAGTTCCGCATACCCACATACAAAAACAACACTGTAATGACGACACTCACACATAAAAAATAAAACAAAACAGCAAAAATTTGTGTACGGATGAGTCACACATCAAAATATGACACGTTTTTGACATAAAGGGCTGGGCTCAACTGTCGATGCAGCAATATCGATAAATTTTGAAAAAGGAATAACGGTAAAAAACTCAAATTTACGTACTTATTAATCTTTATTATTTTAATTATCTTTATTTATCGGTTAAATCATTATTTACATCATTATCTCATCATCTCATCTTATTAATTCCCCTCTGAGCCTTTTTATCCAACTTCTTCCATTTCTCTTTTGGAAGGTGAGGGTAGCATGTAGTCCCAATCACACGCAAGTGTTTTATTCTTGGTTTTCTGCCATGCCATAATTCGTACGGTGATTTCCCATCTGGTCCTGGTCCCGTTCTATTCAGGATATACACCGACGTCAAAATCAGTTCAGCCCATAGGCCCGCTGGCATCTCTCCATGGGCGTACATTATGGCTCTTGCCATCTCCACAACAGTCCTGTTCTCTCGCTCAGTAGGATTCTGCTGTGGTGTGTAAGGCATCGTCAACCTCTGTACGATACCTTCTTTTTGCAGTATGCGTCGAACTTCGCCATTATCAAATTCACCTCCATTGTCGCTCAAAATCTCTTTTACTTTAACACCTGCTGCCTTGACTTCGGCTAGCATCAGTGATAGCTTTTGGTGGACTTCCGACTTTTCTCGCATCACATATACCCAACGGTACCCGGTATGAACATCTTTGAATAGCACAAAGTATCTCTTCTTTCCATAAGAGTACGGGAAAGGGCCGCAAACATCTGTACAGATTAACTCTCCAGGTCGGGTTGCCTTCTCTCTGGTTCCAAATCTCAGTCTGTGAGATTTTCCATAGACACAACCACGCACCTTCTTGTATTAGTCGACTCTATGATTGTACACTGTGACATTGAATGTTATGCTATGTCTCTGTACTCTCTTTGTGTTTATGTCCTGTCTAGTTGTCATTGATTTGTCTATAAATCGTACTCACAAATTAAACTCGTAATAACTTTTTCAATCAGTTCTTTATTCGTTAAAATGACATATGTCATCCCATACAAATTACATCCGATGGAATACGATATGAACTGTCTGATCAAAAAAAAATGTGTTCCGGCAGTTAGAGGTAAAATAGCCAGTTCCTCAGCAATGAGGATTCCGGGTGTAGTACGCTTCCACCTTCGGCCTTATCATCACTTAACATCAGGGGCCATACCGGCTAACGAATCGATTATCGAAAAGTCTGCTGGGTTTCAAATTAAAACAGATAAATCGAGCCCCAATTCATGATGTCACACGAACATCGAAATCTTCCAAATTACGTCAACAGAAAGTACAAGACGAAATTCCTTACTTTGATTTTTTCTGTTTTAAGTTGAAACTCGACAGACTTTTCGATAATCGATTCGTTAGTCGGTACAGCCCCGGGTGACGTAAAGGCCAAGCACAGCCCGTTGTGCACTAAAAAAACTTTAGCCCCCCTTAAATATTTTCTGTTCTGTTCTGTTTCTGTTTTAAGTTTCATAGACGAAAAAAAACATGTACCCCCTGTACCCGGGTTGATTTTTTTTTTATATTATAGCTACGTTTATATAAATCAATTTTAAAGTGGTTTGAAGCAGCAACCTAAAGCAACCTATTGACTTTTTTTTAGAAAACCAAGTGTCCATGCCGAGAAGGGAGTTTTATGAAGAATGGTTGAAACACCATAAAAATGATAAAAATTTATGTTTATTCAATTATATTTCTGTAAAATTAGAGTTAAAAGAGGCAACAGAAGAATGCATAAGAAATATAAAATTAAACATATCTCGGGTTTCTTCGAAATTATCAGAAAAATGGCTGCAGTGTGGAAAAAATCGTGAAAATTTTAACGATTCTTAAGTTTAGTGCAATCGGCCATACGTGATGTGAGTTTGGTTTCAAGTTTTGAAAGTGATTCCGATTTTGATTGATACTTATGTCAAAAAACAAATAAATATATAATTTATAAAAGTATTCAGTATTTTTTTTTATTTATAATTACATAAATTAAAAAAATACACTAATAACACTTGAAATAAAGCAAAAACAAAGTTTGTACAACCTCAAATAAATGTCCAATATAGATTGACCTCAGTTCAGTACACGTAGTTCATCGATGCAAGCAGCTTACACTGGCTTTGTGTTTCTACGTAATTACAGCTTGTTTTCTATCATATTAATAAATACTATTATATTGATAAATAAGGCATCAAAACATTTCATTTACAACTCATTTTAAGTCTAAAATAATATTGTCCAGCTAGATCGGCCATTTGGTACATAGTGTGCTCCAAGGAACCTTGGTCGAAAAATGATTTTATACGCCCTTCCATAGTCGGTCAGCTGACCGACTAGTATAAACCTTAAGTAAGTTAAGTAGGTTAATATCGTATAAACCAGCCGGGCTAGGATGAGCGCCGTGACTATTTCTCGACATTTATCTCGCGATATCTGTCGCGCTCACATGAATGCAGAGCAAATCATACAAAAATCTTGCAATAAATTTGACGCAGAATCAGTGCCAGATTGACCAAAACTTTATCGACAAACATTATTATAACGGTAACATCACTAAGTTGCCCATCGCCGAGAACTCGGATTTATCTAGCGACAGATCTGAAATTTGTACGGACGAGCCATGGACTAGCAGATCCGATGTCACTGAACAAATTTGACAACTAATCAAGAAAAAAATATACGAATTTAATGTTTTAATGTAAACAAATAGCAATAATACGATAAAAAAATACTTTCATGTAAAATGTAACACCGTCTTTTTGTATACTTGATGTTCCAGACCTCTTTTAACAGCATAAAACTCATCAATTCGACATTTTAAACAGAGCAGCGTTCACATGCGCGACTGGACTCGGTCTAGAAAGAAATCCGGGCGCAACTGGTTTTACTAACGCGTATGCCCATTTGGGCTTGTACTTCGGCAGAGGGGAACGCTTCGTATGGCTTCTCTTTCTGTAAAGAAGCCCGTCTTACTCTAAGACCATAGCCTAGCCAGTGACTGTCAGCACTGTCAGTGTCTAATAAAATGATAACAGGTTCGTTACCAAGGTAATGAATGTTCAAGCTAATTTCAACCTAATTGTGCACGTTGCGCTCCTCTTCCAATCTCACTCTAGAAATCCCACGCCACTCAACTGACTTCTTCTCATATTCTTTCTCTGTGCATGCCGTACGTCTGTGGAATTTACTCCCGGAGGGTATCAGGAAGGCTCGTTCTCAGAGCTCCTTTCGCGATCAAGTCAGAAGACATTTCCTCTCTTCTATCTAACGTACTTCCTTTCCTTTATCGCTTTTAATCTAGAAAACTTAATTTCTTTCTATATATTCTTGTATAATCTATATCTGTTCTCCTCCCCATATTTGCACCCACTCCCCACTGTCCTCTTCCTCTCTCACTCTATTACTCAAGGTTGCCTGGAAGAAATTGCTATTTTAGCAATAAGGCCGCCTTTTGTGTGCTTTCTCTGTTTATTGTTTTTCTTTGTAATATGTCCTGTCTTAGTGTGCAATAAAGTGTTTTTATTATTATTATTATTATTATTATTGTATTTGAATGACTGTAAGAAAATTACCTTAAGGTGGGTCATGATTCAATTGGGTTGACTGTACTAATGGTAAAAAATATTTTTTAAGTACCAGGGTCACATAAAGGGCTTTGGGTAAAGTTGGCGTCGTTCTCAAATGTTGCGGCCACTCTTGGAAGTTATTTATTTCGAAAGAACAGTTTAAAAGAAACAAGTTTTAGTATGGAGCTCATATGGCTAAATGACATCGGAGCCGAGATATTACCCTTTGTATTTTTTAAAGGAAATCAACGATTTCAAGCATTTTCCTAACAAAACTAATTCTTATAGCATATTCTCATCATGATCATCATATAAGCTGCTTAATGCAACGCTGGGTTTAGGCCTTCCTCGAGGATCTCCACAACTGCCCGCATCCACTCTGGAAATCACAAAGATGTTCGAGCATTATGTTCAAGTCTTCCAAAGTCTCATGCTCAGCCATATGAACTACGTCATCGACAAGTCCTCCAAAAGCTTTTTAATTCCGTCATCGACATAAGTGAGGTGATTTTGTTCTTTAAAAAGGGTGACAAGTCTCTCTTAAAGAACTGCAGACCCATCCCCCTTCTGAGCCATGTCTATAAGTTGTTTTCGACAGTCCTTACGAATCGTCTCGCTCGCAGGTTCGACGACTTCCAACCTCATAACCAAGCTGGGTTTCAAAAAGGCTTTAGCACCATAGACTACATCCATACGCTGCGGCAGGTTATACAGAAGACTGAGAAGTATAATCTGCCAAATTGCTTGGCGTTCGTGGACTATGAGAAAGCCTTTGATTCGATAGCAACTTGGGCGATGCTGCAGTCTCTCCAGAGGTGCCAAGTGGACTACAGGTATATCGAGGTGTTGAGGTATTTATACGAAAATGCCACCATGTCGATCCGAGTACAGAACCAGAGCTTAAATCTTATCCAACTGCAGCGAGGTGTGAGACAGGGAGACCTGAACGCAATGCTCAAAGATCTCCGTAATGCTTCCCAAAGAGTGGGTCTCAGGATGAATATGGATAAGACGAAAATCATGTCGAATGCCCATGTTGGACCCGCTCCAGAGAGCCTTTTACGAAAATAACGTACACAATTGCGTAACGCAGTCACTTGGTCACGATAGTCGTCCGCAGTTCGTCGGTTGTGGCTATTAAACACATTTTCAATTTGGCTATCGTAGCCCAACTATTGAACGAATGATGTCGGGATCCAACTCGGATGGGCAGCATTCGAGAAGCTTCGAAAAATCTTCGCGTCCGATTTATGTCAGTGTCTCAAGATAAAGTCTATGACCAGTGTGCGTTGCCAGTGATGTCTTACGGCAGTGAAACGTGGTTCGCTATACTATGGGTCTCATAAGGAGGCTCAAGGTCACCCAGCGTGCGATGGAGAGAGCCATGCTCGGCGTTTCCATGAGTGACCAAATCAGAAATGAAGAGATCCGCAAGAGAAATAAAGTAACCTACATTGCTTGAAGGATTGCTCAGCATAAGTGGCAGTGGGCTGGGCACATAGCGAGAAGAACAGATGGCCGTTGGGGCGGAAAGGTTCTTGAATGGCGACCGAGCACCGGACGACGTTCCGTGGGTAGGCCCCCGACAAGGTGGACCGACGATCTGGTGAAGGTCGCGGGAAGCCGCTGGATGCAGGCAGCACAGGACCGATCGTTGTGGAGATCCTTGGGGGAGGCCTATACCCAGCAGTGGGTGTCGTGCGGCTGATATGACGATGATGACTAACACATCTTCGTTTCATCATCTTTGTGTTGATGAAAGACCTGAACATAATGCTCGAAGATCTTTGAATGATTCCCGGAGTGGATGCGGGCAGCGCTGGAGCGTTGTGGATATCCTCGGGGCAGGCCTAAACCAAGCATTGGGTGACATGCGGCTTGTAATGATGATGATGATGATGATGAAAATATGCTTTAGGAATTAGTTTGGTAAGGAAATTCCTTTAAATCGTTGCTTTTCTTTGAAAAATAAAAAGGTTAATATCTCGGCTCCGATGTCATTTAGCTATATGAGCTCCATACTAAAACTTGTTTCTATTGAACTGTTCTTATAAAAAAAATAACTTCCAAGAGTGGCCGCTAATAAAAATGATGACGCCACATGTCCATAGTTAGTTACCCAATGCCCTTTATAGAAGGTAAACTTCTATAAAAAAAATCAATATAATAAGGATATCTCAAAACTTTGCCACACGAAGGGAAAGAACCTTAAATATGGAAGGTAGGAATATTATGGAAAGAAGATTTCATTTTGATTTTAAAAATAATTTGCCCTGCATTCAAAGATTTTTGAAAAATCGTAAAAAAAACCTTAACCTGGAATCGAACCCACCAAATATGAAAAAAAACCTTTTTCTACTATACGAGCCTAAGTAGTTGATCTGTTGAGAACTAAAATAGCTGATTCGTTTCTTTCCCAACAGATCAACCAAATAGTTGTCCTGTTGGGAAGTAAAATATTATTGTTCAGTTTCCAGTTGGTCGGTTCAGTTGATCCGAATGGAAAAAGGGGTAAAATGTATGAAATATGTATCTGTCTTTTACATTGTCCGGCCCGATATCGGATATCGGAGCCACATATATCATACATTTTACTTCCTCCATTATCGTATCGTTGTCTGATACCGATATCGTATCGGATAATGTGAAAACGGTCTTAGGTGAGAATATCGTTGAACTTTATTTACTTTATTACCTACGTATTCATTAGTTCACAGATAATAATTACTCTGTGATCTAAGGAGTCAAATCACAAGTCAAATGATTGACAATGACATACCTCAAACTAGTTTTTTACATTCTCTTTGCCTCAAATTTACAGCAACAATAAAGGCATTAATAAAGCAGAAAAATGAAAGACAAAATTAAAGGTTGATTACGATGCTATCCACCGCGTTGTTCCTCGCAAATCTCCTGGTGGCTGCAGCTGCAGCCCAAACCGTCAACTATTGTGGCGCCAAGATGTGCGGGCATACTAACGCGCACACACTCTGCCAATATCCTGTGAGTTGGGACTGCCATCAACCATTTTTAATATCCTCATTGTTGGGGGCACGGCCTTCCTTAGAGCCCGGCCGTGGCTGGCTGTGGTCTGGTCGTTATGAGTGGATAAGGAGGATGGGCATTGCCCACCAAACGGGTCCAATGCGGATTTGTGGGTGTTAGTTAACTACTGCAAATGCAGCCGAGACCAGTGCTATCGAGTTTGTTTTAGTTTGTTGAGGGATGAGAGGAACTGACTTAAATCTGATGAAAAGTTATCTCGAAAATCGTCTCCAGAGAGTAGAAATCACTGGATTTTCAAATACGTCCAATAATCTGAGGATAATTTTGCTTCAGATTACATTAATAATGGTTGTGGCGTACCTCAAGGCAGCATACTTGGCCCATTATTATTCCTACTTTACATTAATGACTTGCCAAATGTCGTCGATCAGCAGTGTATACTATTTGCTGACGACACTACTCTTATAATTAAATCTGACAATAAAGATGACATTCAAAATATTGCACAGCGTAATTTAAAAAAAGTAATAAAATGGCTTGAAATAAATAATCTAAATATTAATATAAATAAAACCAAATTCATTAATTTTAGGACTCGGAACTCTATACGTAAGCATTTAGACATAACTTATAATAATAATAACATTGAAGAGGTGACAGAATTAAAATTTCTAGGTATAAATATTGACAACAAATGTGACTTGAAATCGCATATAAATTTAATGATATGTAAATTGGATCGCTTTGTGTACGTATTATACAGAGTGAAGCATGTTGCATCAAAGGAAGCAGCGCTTATGGCCTACCATGGCTATGTGTCCTCGGTCCTGCGATATGGCATTATATTATGGGGAAACTCGGTGGGTATGAATCGGGCTTTCAAATTACAAAAAAATGTGTTCGTACAATTTGTGGTGCTGGCTATTAAGACAGTTGCAAACCCTTGTTCAAGGCCTTAAATATTCTGCCCTTGCCATGCCTTTACATTTATGAGATAAGTTTATTCGTAAAAAAAATTGTCATTTATTCAAACAGAATCAAGACTTTAACTATAGAGGTAGAAAACAACTTACGAATTCCCGGTCAAAATTTGGTATTACATTCGAAAAACTCATTTTGTATGGCAATACGGATTTACAATAAATTACCAAATAATATTAGAGAATTACCTACAACTAAATTTAAAAGCAAATTGTTTAATATTTTATTAGAAAAGACATATTACTGTATTAATGACTTCCTAAACGATAAAACTATTGACATTGCACACTAATTATAACTTTTGACATTTTCTATTGTTGACATTCCAATAATTTAATTTCATTCTTAATTTAGTGATTTAATGTTGTTTTAAATATGATTGTTGATATCATCTAATAAAATTGTATTATCTTAATTAAGTATTTGCACGTCGAAACATTCGACAGAATATGCTGGAAGAATTATTATAACAACTTGTATGTACCATATTTAGCAAATAAATGAATTATGAATTATGAATTTACACGTTCATAGCTTTCTTCATTATCTTCCAGCTGATAGTGCGGGCTCGCTCCATTCACGTAGGTATCGACCTTTAGTCAGGCTCATGTATACTGAGTGAGACCGGCGGCACTAATATCTAACTAAAGTGATATACCGTTATATTATGTATATGAAAGTACCTCTTATCTAGCTAGGGCCAAGTTCCAAATGTGTCGGTTACATGAACGCTCCACTGAGTCCAGATGAGAAGATGCGGATTATAGCAAGACTCAACCGGCGGCGCAGCGAGGCAGCGAGCGGCCGACTGCGGCTTATGCCCACGGCTGGGAATATGCTTAAGTTGGTATGTTGACAATATGTACTGCTACTCCTATGAATCAGTCAATCAATTTAGAGGTTTAAATGTATAGATGTATAATATACTCCTATCTTATACATCTATACATATAAACCTCTAAATTGATTGACTGATTCATTGATTAATTTGTTGGGATAGGCGTAGACACCATTTTTGGAGGGTACCTTACACCTACTTTTCACACTACACCTTTCATGGTGTAAGGTAAGCACTAAGAAAGGGTTTTGTAAAATTTTCGTTATACAGGGTGCTACAGGGTGTTTTAGTTTAGGCGGTTAGACGTTATAATTACTCTGTGGTCTTGCGTCTTGGCAACCACTGCGCCACAGCCGTGACACACTCTGTACATGAGAGTTCGAGCGCCAGCGACCTTGAGCCAGAGCGTGTAAGCGCTAGGGTTGATACCGAAATGGAATTTAGACTTGTGGCAAAGGAAATTACATAGTAGGTATGTTAGGAAATAAACTTGTGCAAGGACATGTTAATGAAAGATAGGTTTGATTTATAATAAGTTTTTGTAATCTTTTAATTATATTAGGTAAGTACACATCATAAATTGCAACCTTTATACTTTATTTTCTGTTATTTATCATATAATCATTTTGTTTATCTCTTAACGTGTTAATGAAGGAAAGGTTTGATTTATAATAATTTTTATTAGGGTTCCGTACCCAAAGGGTAAAAAACAGGACCCTATTACTAAGACTCCGCTGTCTGTCTGTCTGTCACCAGGCTGTATCTCATGAACCGTGTTAGCTGGACAGTTGAAATTTTAACAGATGATGTATTTCTGTTGCCGATAAAACAGCAAATACTAAAAACAGAATAAAATAAATATTTAAGGGGGGCTCCCATACAAGAAAAGTCCTTTTTTTTGTTGCCGTTTTTTGGTACGGAACCCTTTGTGCGCGAGTCCGGCTCGCACTTGGCCGGTTTTTTTATTTATTGTCAATTTTACCTACTTGCGAGCTTACGAGGTTTAATCGTCTGAAATCCTTATTTTCAGAGCTTTTAGTTATAATTAAAGTCAGGTTAAAGGAACGGTAAGGGCATGACTAATATTTCGTATATTTTAACTTATAAAATAGTCGATAAATATTTATTTTATTAAAATTCAAAATATGGTAAAGTTGCAATAGTAGGTCCCATCAACTATGGCAACTTTGACATATTTTTGTTATTTTAAAATAAGATATAAATTTATCGCTTACTCTATAGGTACTTAATTTTCTGGATCACTGGGCAATACGAAGAAACTTTTATCAGGATTTTGTTTTTGGTTGTTGCCACAGCCATAAACACAACAATAACGCCCGCCGCCGGACATGATTAATTATCTAACAATTAAATAATGTAAATTAAACGCGTAGTCAGTCCGTGCGAAATGCGGTACAATACGGATTGCTGTGGGACAAGCGAGCGGCGAGCGAAAGTAGACCCTTGCCCGAGTAAGTCGGCGACTAACGGCTGCACTCCCCGCGCGCCGCGCGCAGCCCCCGCGCGCCTCCAGACACGCACACATAGCCGCGAGCGATTTTACGAGCATACATGCGCGAGTGTCGTTTCTTTTCGCGTTAGAGTATATATTCTGTGACTGCGCGCTGTCTTGCCGGCTTCTGAGCGCATGTGACTTGGGGCACATTGTATTTAAATGATACTCTCGTACTTATATCAAAAAACTCTCGTTCTAAGTGTACGTACATAACAGGCAAACTATTGTTTTTCCAGCGCTGGGTGGAAGATTTAGCCAGAGAAGCACAACGCTGGGCTGACCAATGTCGACCTCCACAAATACCTGAAGAACGAGATACTTGCAGAGATCTATGTAACATTTCTCTTCAATTCCTTCAGAAAACTATCCAATTAACTAGCTAGACCATTTCTCTTTCATAACATGTTCACTCACAGAAACGAAGAAGATAGAAAGCTAGGTATTGTCGAAAATAACCTGGATTATCATCGGTACAAATGGGGGTTGGTGCATGAAGATACCTACATACGTTCTTGGGCAGTATCATAATTTTATTATGGCTTGGAAAGAGTGTCAATGATTTTTAATACAGGCGGACCGCACCCCACCGCATAAATAAATAAAATCCACTGCACCAACCAAGAAGATTGTAGATAAAATCTTCTTGGCACCAACGACCTTACTAGGGTAATATTTTCTATAAAGTAGAACAAAATATTCATGAAAATATTAAATCATCAGATTCATTGCTGTTACCATTCGTGTAAAGTTGCTAATCATATGGCTACATTCATAAATGCAGAAGAATTTTGCCAGCGATTGCACAAATTCAATTCGTTATGTTAGGGAGACAAAAGTGACTGTAACATAAGAATAAAAGTGACTGTAACATAAGAATAAATAAAAATTTATTCTTATGACTGTAATCTTGCGTTCATGACTCTGAGAAGGAGACGTACTCGAAAGCGGTGGGGATGGCATGGCTAATTGTTGATGTCACTGCGTACGCTTGTTCCTAAGACAGTAGACGTTTAGAACCACAGACCATACAACAAGTACTTTGGTTATAAGGTCTGTGTTTAGAACAAAATGTCTGGGAAAATAGCAATTTATTTAGTGGTATATTTTACCGAAAAAGACCCATTGACCCAAAATGGATATAAAAGACTATTATACAATGCAAGTGCCGGAACTGAAAGTCAAAAATTAAGACGTTTTTTTCCTTTATTCGCTAAATGGCAGATTCTGTAAACGGCAGATTCTGTAAATGGCAGATTCTCTAAATGGCAGAAGTACAGTCCCAAACAACATTCTAATTCTAAAGGATTTTTTTTTAATTATTAGGCTCTATCAAAAAAATTAAAACGGAAATAATGACACACGATAATCCCGACCGACCAGTCGGAAAAGAAATTATTAACTTTTTTTCGTAAAACCATACGTCACCAAAGTACCAGGATCTCATAAATATGGAGAAGGTTAACCACCACCAATATAAACATCAAAACATTATTAATATTGAAATAAATTCTGGTCAAAACCAATGTTTACAAAAAAAACCCATGTCAAAAAACTTTTGTTTTTGCTGTCTGACTGTACAATATCTGTCGTTTAAAGAATCTGCCATTTACAGAATCTGCCGTTTGCAGAATCTGCCGTTTCCAGAATCTGCCATTTAGCGAAAAAAGGTTTTTTTTTTATTCTTACAGTTTTTTTAATATCCTGATTTTTCGGAAATTTGTAAGTGCCAACATCTTTACAGCCCATTACACAGAATTTGATCATTTTAAAGCTATAAAAACGATTTTTAAAGTAAAAGTCCTATGTTTTTATAGTTCTCGTGGAACAAGCGTACGCAGCGCCATTTTGACAAGTTGCCTTCCCCATTGTAATAGGCCGTTGTACAGGTAGGTTCTCTGTCATAACAAGTTTTATGTTTGTTCCTTTAGTTTCCATAAGTGTCGGCCAATGTGTGGCGTCCGTAGTGGGCGAGGCGCCAGGTCTGCGAGTCGAGTCTATGGTGGACTTGTGGTACATGCAGAGCATGCATTACAAGGAAAATGTAACTTCTTTCGTCTTGTTAGTATATAGCCTATATACCTACGATAAGGCGAAGGGTGGAAGCGCGCTACACCCGGAATCCTCATCACTGAGGAACTGGCTATACAAATTGTACCCTCCCCCCCCCCCCCTGGGAGTCAAGCGTCTTACACGGGTGGAAACTGATTGCTATTTTAATTTTCTTTGCTTGAAACGGGAATATGGGAATGTATCTCGAAACAAGAATAATGGCAGTATAAAATACGAACCAGAGCTATGTTAGTTAACTACCGAGCTTTGGTTTGTCATAGCTGTCTGTGATATTTTTATTAGCTGAATCAAGCCTGCTTGGGTAAATACCCAAGCAGTAGTCTAAACATTCGCCTGTAGTAGGTAGGTAGGGTACTTTGACCTTATTTAGATCCTATAAAACGAATGACTTCATCACTGTGAGCTTGAATGAAGTTTTGATCTATGTCCTTGAGTTTTTGTAATCAGTGAGGCGTTTTCATTCTTTTTTTTACTAGATTTAATTTAGTTCTTGCCCCGTGTTTTTATAGGCCGGTGAGCAATGTCAACTATTATGGAGACTTTGCTCAAATGATCTGGTCTCGCAGCTATATGGTCGGCTGTGGCAGAAGCCGCTTTATGGTAAGCAGACATTTTATTATATTTATAGCTTTTTGGCATTATCGGACTCAGTGAGTGAGGAACAACAAAGCTTGTCTTATCATCAATGTAACAAAGTTACAAATTGGTAGATACTATTAAATTACAAAGTGCTTCCTCCCTCAGCTCAGATTGGGCCTCCTTGGCCCCTATTTTTGAATCCTTCGGTGGCGTCGAGCGCTCTTTACTTATCTGACTCGGTGACAGCGTCGCTGTCGTCTGTAACCTAGGTAACAATATGTAATTGCACTTAGTTCCAGTGTTGGCCACTGGGTCAGTTAAGTTTGTAAAGAGAGCTCGACGCCAGCAGAAGGGTTAAAAAATAGGGCCCCTTATCCAACTTCAATTTAGAAGACCCAAGAACAGTGCACGCTAGAGCAACATTTGGCCAAGGTACGTTCGTCGGACGGACTGCTGTTGCCGCACGACTTTTTTTGTATGAAAAAGGCGTCCGTACGCTGTACAACCTCCCGTCTGCTGTAATGATGCAGTAGTCTGTAATGATGCAGTCGTCTCATCATCATCATCATCATCATATCAGCCACACGACACCCACTGCTGGGTATAGGCCTCCCCTAAGGATCTCCACGACGATCGGTCCTGCGCTGCCTGCATCCACTGGCTTTCCGCGACCTTCACCAGATCGTCGGTCCACCTTGTCGGGGGCCTACCCACGGAGCGTCGTCCGGTGCGCGGTCGCCATTCCAGAACCTTTCTGCCCCAACGGCCATCGGTTCTTCTCGCTATGTGTCCCGCCCATTGCCACTTCAGCTGAGCAATCCTTCGAGCGATGTCGGTTACTTTAGTTCTCCTGCGGATCTCCTCGTTTCTGATTTGATCACGTAGGGAAACGCCGAGCATGGCTCTCTCCATTGCACGCTGAGCGACCTTGAGCCTCCTTATGAGACCCATAGTTAGCGGCCACGTTTCACTGCCGTAAGTCATCACTGGCAACACACACTGTTCATAGACTTTCGTCTTGAGACACTGAGGTAAGTCGGACGCGAAGATTTTTCGAAGCTTCCCGAATGCTGCCCACCCGAGTTGGATTCGGCGAGAGATCTCTTTCTCGAAGTTGGACCTACCTAACTGGACTGCCTGTCCTAGGTATACGTAATGGTCAACAACTTCAAGTGTAGTGTTCCCAACATGAACTGGAGAGGGTACAACATGGGCATTTGACATAATTTTCGTCTTTTCCATGTTCATCCTAAGACCCACTCTTTGGGAAGCACTACGGAGATCTTCGAGCATTGTGTTCAGGTCTTCCATGGTCTCAGCCATAAGGACTATATCATCGGCAAAACGAAGGTGTGTTAGGTACTCGCCATTAATGTTGATGCCGAGTCCTTTCCAGTCCAAGAGCTTAAAGATGTCCTCCAACGCAGCTGTGAACAGTTTCGGAGAAATAACGTCTCCCTGTCTCACACCACGCTGCAGTTGGATAGGATTTGTGTTCTGGTTCTGTACTCGGATCGTCATGGTGGCATTTTGGTATAAGTACCTCAACACCTCGATATACCTATAGTCCACTTGGCACCTTTGGAGAGACTGCAGCACCGCCCAGGTTTCAATCGAATCAAAGGCTTTCTCATAGTCCACGAACGCCAAGCAAAGTGGCTCATTATACTCCTCGGTCTTCTGTATAACCTGCCGCAGCGTATGGATGTGGTCTATGGTGCTAAAGCCTTTTCGGAACCCGGCTTGTTCGGGAGGTTGGAAGTCGTCGAACTTGCGAGCGAGACGATTCGTAAGGACTCTCGAAAACTGTTCTCGTCTCAGAACGTCTGAATTGAAAAAGCCCATATATATAAATAAGGGTACTGTTTCTGTCGCGGATTGTAAGTCTGTGTCATGAAATTAATAAATCTATTAATGCTTACCTATCTATTATAAAATTAATAATGAAAATCCCATATTTGCATGCTATCTAATATGGCTACATAGGTTTTAAGCACTTAACAAATGACGACCAACATTTTTGTAAAATACCTACCCTATTTACTGCAAATAAATAATTCTATTCTATTCTATCATCACTTACAACAAGATAATTATACTCAATATCCCGACAGTATCTCAGTTCCATGCGTTTTATCTATGTTTTGCCAGGCTGAAGTGAACGGTCGGATGCGCAGCGTAGAGCGTTTGGTTTGCAACCTGGCGCCGAGGGGTCCATCCGCAGGTCGAGCTTTGTGGGCCCCTGCACCTCCAACTTCAGCCTGCCCCCCACGCTCCATAAAGGACCCCATCCTTCCAGCACTCTGCAATTTCCGTAAGTGTTTAGATATAATATAACCTTAATATCGAATTTGTTACAGCATCAAAAGACAAAGTAAATATGTTCATCGTGATATTTGTTTTTAAAAAAGCTCAGATCGAAGGAAAGCAATTAAATAAAGGGCTTTATTGAAATATGAAAACTTATTTGATTTGTTTACGTATATTAGGAGAATAAAAGATATCAACGGTTGCAGAAGCCTACTTGGACGTATCGACAGATGTAGATGGAGCATTAACAATAGAAGAACACGTCCTTTTAAGTACAGTTCTGGAGATAGAAAGCCAAAATACGCTCGATTATTTAGGAAGCCTTGATGAGTTGTACCTTACAAAACTAGCAATAGTTACCATGGATGATTCAGTTACCCAATCGCTTCCATATGGTAACTCGGTGCATAAAAGAAATATACCAACTATAGTCGTCGATGGTAAAGAAGTTGAAACGGGGGTAAAATTTGTTTATAATACAGCTATGAACGAGACTCTTGATTCTAAATCCGGAGTAAAAAAAGATGTGCCACAAATAATATTTAAAGAAACAAATACTGTAGGGCGACCGAAGCCTTACAATATGGAAGAGTTAATTAATATTGATGCAGAAAAGAATACAGCTGATGAGATAAGTAAGTTGAATGAGAAAAAATATATTTAAGGAACATAATACTCAGTCTCATATAATTGTCAATTGTTGCAGATTCCATTGACTCGCCCCAACAAGATATTCCAAAGATTGACCGGGATTGGTATTTGGATTATTCTGATATTTCAGTAATACAAGAAACTAATACATCATCTAGCCCAGAACCCCTAAGTTTTTCTGATGGTGTGTATTATGATTATGTTTACTACACCAGAAATAAAAAATAAGAATTACAAAAAATTGCTACTTTTACAGAAAATGTTACGCTGGCAGTGATGGAAGTTGGTAATTCCATTGAATCCACAGATACTACAATGAACATTGAAATAATTCAAAATCTGAGCACTGAATATGAACTTGTGAGATCGAGTATCACTGAATTAATTATGGAAATGGTGACGACTTTCAATAATAGTATGAAAGAATTAAACACGACAAGGACAGACGATGATTACTTAAGTGATCGTGAGTAATCAATGAAATACTACCACCGAAGTAAAAAAGAAAAAACGTAATCTATATGCTACAAGAATAAAATTGCTTATGGCACTGTAATCCAATAACTGTACAAAAATTTTTTCTTATAAAATTTTAAAACACTTAAAAAACACTTAAGAAAATAATATTTATTCGAGTTATTAATAATATTTTATTAAGTAGAGCTTTTACACTGCATGAAAATTTAATGTTCGTTCAATATTTGCTAGATTATTTTTTTAAAATTGATATTGTTAATGAACATACCTACTCTAATACAGTGGTCAGGCAGGTATGTTCACACTACCTGGAAATAATTCAAGGAGTTTTAATCAATCATACATTGAATTTGCGAATCGTGTGGAAGTTAAGGTTCACCCTGAGCGAAAGTGGCGCCACCGCGGTGAATTTGATTTAATATTATAATTTTAATACACAATTTTAATAATGTTTTACGTGGAATTTTTAGGGCCCACAGTATAGTATTTTTAGACGGTATCGTTACATTCCCTCGTAGTCACTGCTAGAAGGAGATAGCAAAACTGTTAAAAGTGGCCGTTTTTGACACATTTTCTATCTACTTCTACGACTGACTACGAGGGCATGTAGTGATACTTTCTAAATAACAAGCAAGACCATGTGCCCTAAAAACTCCATGTAAAACATTATTAAAATCTTTTTCTATTCACAACTTATTAAATAAAAACCACTGATAGCGCCACTTTCGGTCATACAACCGTCTTAAAAAAAACCGAAAAAAAATACGTGCCCAAAGAAAGTCTAAAACGAAAAATAAATTTTAGGAAAGCAAAGAAGGCTACATTTGCAAAAATTTACCTATTATTCTACAACATTTTCATACAGTAAGAAACATGACATTAGCCCCATTCGTAGAAGGCAAAAAACGAAGAATACGGCTATTCATGAACCAAATATTTCCTTCGGTAGGATTGATCCTTGTGTTCCTAAGATGGGTTTACGAAGTAGAGCCACCTGGATTTTTCAAGCAGGTGCAGGTAGTGGGGGAGGGGGGAATTTTGCCTTAACGAAGTCCGCGGTTAAACTGCCTAAGTTTAGATACTAAGCCAAGTTTGGTATCATTTTCGGATAAATCAATAACGTAGAATTCATTCCTGGGGGGCTACTCAAATGGCCACTTTTCTATTCGTTCGCTAACTTAAAGCTTAAAAATAAGCAATTAAACGATCAAGTCACACGTCGCAAGTTTATGAAGTTTATGTAAATCACAGACATTGTTGTATTGTATGGAATTGACAAGCCTACGACACGTAATTTTGGAGTTTATGGCTTATTTTTAATTTTTAAGTTAGCGAACGAATAGAAAAGTGGCCATTTGCAGTGGCGTGCACAGAGATTTTAGACAGGGTAGGCACAGATAAAAAATATACCAATTTTATCACTGTTTCGGTATCTGCCAACCTATACTGAACGAAATCCAAACATTTTTATCATCTTGATTGGGCAACAAAATGCATAGAAAACAATACAATTGGTTTGTGTGTACGTACACAAGCTGTTAGCCAGTTATAATTAATTATATTAAAACTTTTTATGAAAAGAACAAGGGGCATTCATAACCTACCTACCATGTTTTTAAACACAACGCATCTTCCCTTTTCAATGAATTTAATTAAACTTTATCCTCAAAAGATAACCTCGATAAAGCGGCAATTTTTAATTTATTTAAACAAACTTTGCCAGCATAGGTCTCGCATGTAAATTATTGAATTTTTCACAGTAAATCAACGAAATAATTACTTAGGTACCTACTTAACTTAAAATAGTCAATAACTTGCGCCAAGAAAAACAATCAAAACAAAGCAAAACTAACTGCAAGGGCAAACTAAAAAACGCTACTCTCTTCAATGCAATCATTACGCGGTCGGTCGGGTTGCAAATAAGCAGTGCCTCCAAAACATAAACACGCGCATACATTTTCACGCACACAGTCACACTTTTGATGTGTACTACACGAGATTCGTTCTATGAAAAAGAAGCAGCCCGTAGTACTGCTTATGGACACGCGGTAAATAATTGGCGCCTCTGTCGCCCGGCCGATCGTTGGTTCTTGTTCTTGTGATTTTTGGTTGAAGTGAATTTAGTTTCAAAAACCACAAATAGATGGCGCTTAAACTAATAGACACGGAAAGCCGAAGAAGTGCTGTGCACGATGATGGGTTCATAACTTTTTAATTACAAGTAGTTTACAAATAATAGGCTAGGGAATTAGGGTCATATATTTATGAGACTACAGGGTATGCAGTGCTTATTTGCATGTATGGAGTGCACGCCACTGGCCATTTGAGTAGCCCCGCTGGTATAAAAATGCAATTTATTAAGAAGTTTCCTAAACATTACACAATAACCAATATTTTCTATTACATTTTTTTTATTTAAGTCACCGTAAATATTAAATTGATGTTCTTATTTGCAAATAAAAAAATGTGTTAATAAAGCTTATAGAATGAAGACTTGAAAAATATAACTTACAAATTTATTTATTAACAATAAATAGCGAAAAAAATTTCACTGTCGCGACTCGCGTGCCGTCAATTTTTTTTACACATATGGAAATATGTTTTTTTTTATTATTACAACGAAAGGTAATAAATAGCCAATTCCAAATATATATACATTATAACACTTTTATGTAACTGTTTTGAAAGAAACTTAAAAAGTATAACGCATAAGTAAAAAATATTAGTAAATTATTAGAACAACAAAACATGCCAGTCAATATCCACAAAAAAGGCAAATATTACAAGCGCGCATGTATTTCAATTTTTTCAGATGTTGATAGGTACCTTGAGAGTAGTTTTACCCAAGTTTTAACCCTTGGAAACCCTGTACTGCTGGAAAAACTTGGCACTTGTTTCAGTATTTTCGAAAAAACTACCTTAAGGAAGAGTTTTTCAGGTATCTCTACTCTATACTGTTATACTAAATTTGCTACAATGTGAGCCTATCAAAAACAAGTTTCGATGTGATTTTTAAAATTTTAATATTTATTAGCCAAACAAGAATATTTTCTTTTATTATTATTTCAAAAATAAAAGAATAATAGAGCTCCTACGAGGTATTTTTCTTTTTCAAATATTCCAATTTATGTATTAATGGATTCTTTTTTCTTTAATCAAGCAAGTATTTTATTTTTGTTTTTATTTTTTTCAATAGTTTTACAATTGAATCGCACAAATATGAATCAAAAAATGAATTCAACCCCCTAAATTCATACGAATATGATATCAAACTGGGCATAGTAGCTCAACTAATACCTATATCTAATCTATCTATCGAGATTGGGCTGAAAGCCAAAACTACAAAAAAAATACTACAAAAATCGTGGTGGCTCCACTTCTTATATCCATCCTAGGTCCTAAGGACCAATCCTACCAAAGGAAATCTCTGGTTCACAAAACGCCGTATTTTTCACCCTAGAGACGCCACTACATCAGTATCACTACTAATATTGATTGTTTAGATTGTATCAAAATGTTGTAGTATGATAAATTGTTGCAAATATACCCTTTCTGCTTTCCTAACATAAAATTTTCTTTTCGAGAATTTTTTCCAAAGTTTAATTTCATTATTTTAAAACATTATTTTAAACAAACAATTTTATTATTCTAAACTTCCACACGGTTTTTGAGGTCGCAATGAATGATAAACAGTCCTCAGGGACCGTATATGTATTAGTTTTTAAACCTCAGGGTTACCTGACGCACAAGAAATTATAACTCCGTGAACTATTTCCAGGCAAAATTACCTGACTACTGTATTACTTAATGAATTTTAAAAGCACGAGGTTTAAAATTAAAACCTAACGAAACTGTATCTTTTTTCAGCGGAAACGGTACAAGAACTAAAAGAGGCTTTGGAGCGTATGGAACGGTCTCTTGAAGAACCAGCGAAACCTTCAGTTAAGGTAATGTCACACATCGTACAGCCCGGTAAAGTAGAAAAGAACCAACCCTTCACACTTGTAATAGGCGACCATGGCAGCCTTTGAAATGTAACTAGTGGGCAGGTATTAACGTTGACGTTACAACCTCCTTTAATGAAAATACGAAACTATCTGTCTACGTTTGTTCTAAAAAGCAATAATGCTACGTTCGTTGTCATAGGATATTTCCTTATAGTTCGGTGCTTTTGGCAAAAAAAACGGCCTAACCTTGACATCCAAAGTAAAAGTATCATTCTAGCTCCAAATTGTTCTATACAGTCCACATATTGTTTGGTAAAAAGTTACACCATTTTGCGCGTCGGTTTTGGGGGAGAGGGGGGAGAGAAGTTGGGTTTTATCGGTTTTTCTTAAATATTTTGAAAACTATGCGGTGTAGCACAAAAGTGTCAAGAGAAAAAATAATCTACATTAAATTGCAAACAACAATGGTCTTAAGCATAATCTCGCTAAAGTGAACGGTTCCAGAGTTACGGAGGGCGTAAGTAGCAATTGTTCGTTTTTTATTTATATTTTTGGAAAAATATGTCATTATTACGAGGAAACAATTTTTTTATATAGAATAGGGAATATGCATAAGTCACCGATTTTGATGAAATTGATCTTGATCGCTGGGGACACTTATAAAAACATGATGGAACAGGAAAAAAAATAAAAAAAATGTATTATTTTAGTTTTATCACACGATGAAATCAGGGAAAAATAACGATATTTTTTTTTCATTTTCGGATATAATGAAAGTGAAAGTGAAAGTGAAATATATTTTATTTAAATAAGCTCACATAATAAGCATTTTTAAATCGTCAATTCTTTTACCCTACCACCCATTATGACGTCTTTTAACTGACAAGAAAAATGGGCGCAAAAAACTTGTCAGCTTTATCAATCAGATGGAACGATATTTACAAATATGTATATCGTTTCCAGACTTTATATTAACAAAGATTAACAAATAAATAACATTATTGAATTAGCTCATTTCTTAATGAGTTTCAAATTTCTTAATCAATTTACAGATTTTAAGCTAAATTCAAAGTTTGAACTTGTTATTCAGTCTAGGATAAAAATAAAAGAAAAACATACAATTCAATATGCATTAAGATAGGTAGTCAGAAGCAGACCCATTCCCACTGGCAGCACCAGTTCCCGAACATGACGCATGAACCAGCCATCTCTTCGCTCAACCATATTTGAGGGAACGTAACGACCCGCCTCATACGACACCACCGCAGAAATGATTAAAGAGAGCATGACATACTAAGACTACCTATGTTAAGGCATCGCATTGAAAATTTATATCCAAAAGCTTTTCATAGGTCTTTCACTAAACTACTGACTATAGAAAGTAAAAATATTGCAATTAAATAAATGCACTTTACAGTCAGATAGAATATCGAATAAGAAATAATATTTTGTATGACATATATGTACTTAAACGCAAAATTTAGGGAGATAATTGAAGATTATTGGCCAACTCCATATTAAACGCGCCGAAATACACCTGAAACGTGATGTGTGACGTCACCGTTTTGTATGGAGCGTTTTCGGCGGGTGCTGCTGCGCGCTAACTTCAAGTAACTATATCACGAGAAAAAAACGCAAGAGAAAAGTTTTAATATAACAGTTATTTTTCTCACGCATTATAACGGGTGGCGCAAAAGTACTGGCACTAAAGAAAATACTTTTATTTTTTTTATATGACATTTTCTGTCATTCTGTTGTTGAAAATTGTGTAGTGAACAAATATAAAATACACTGAAAATAAACATGGACCGTTTTACTCCCCAAGAACGTGGAATAAATATGGATTTAGTGAGGGACGCTTTTCCAGGCCGAGTTATCTCTCGTTTTGGCGATTTGCCTTGGCCTGCAAGATCACCCGATCTGACCAGTCCAGACTTCTTTCTTTGGGGTTTTTTGAAATCTCGGGTGTATGTGAACAAGCCACAGACTCTCGCAGCTCTAAAAGAAAACATTCGTCAAGAAATAACGAACATATCGCAGGAAGTGTTACGGCAAGTTATGCAAAATGTCATAAATAGGGCTCAAATGTGTATCAACTCTGGAGGTCACCATTTAAAAGACATCATCTTTAAATCCTAATGGTACGAAATTTAATGGCACAAATATACATTTAAAAAAACCTAAATCTAGTTTTCTAATTTAGAAAAAATGTTATAGCTGAACCAAATAGGGTCTTTACTTTTGCGCCACCCGTTACTTTTGATTAAGATTAAAAAAAAATTTATGCATATTCCCTATTGTGTTTTGTAAAAACAAATTTCGATTTTAGTGGCCAGTGGTATGTTAGTGATAAGCCCTTGAAGAAACGACAGCCTCACCACCACTCAAGGGGCGCTACTTTTTGAGAGAAAAGCTTTCACAAGCCTAGGCCATATTTTTTTTAATTATTCATTTAGAACCTACCACCAGGTGCAGCAGTGGCTAAATGAGGAGAAGAATCCACTCGAGTGGGGGTGGGTAAACACCTGAGACCAATTTACAACCGCACGTCCTGCAACTCCCTAGAAATTAATTTCCCTCATAGTGTGCGCTTGCAAAGACGAATGCGTCCACAACTGCGAGTGTAAAAAGAGTGGTCTAAGCTGCTTACGCATATGCGGTAATTGCTCAAGCCTAGGATGTGATAATAGGGACACGAACATCATATACGAAAATTTAGAAGAAGAGGGTACTATGTTTGAAGAGGACTGAATACTGATGACGATTGACGATGAATGATGAAATAAGGTCGCATTTAAATCTCAATTTTTTTTTTTAACTTTTAGATTTTTGCATTCACAATGCTATTTTTATATTAAGATGAATAAATAATGAAAAAATATTAGAAAAAATCGACTCACCCTTAGCAACTAAGACTCAGACGGATCCCGTCTGAGTTGCTACGGGTGAGTCGATTTTTTCTAATATTTTTTCATTATTTACTCGACATTTTTATTTGTTTTATTACTTCAGAGTGGGTTTCTCCGTACCACAGGTTTATATGGCCTAGGCCTGTGAAAGCCTTTTTCTCTCCAAAAGTAGCGCCCCTTGAGGGGTGGTGAGGCTGTCGTTTCTTCAAGGGCTTATCACTAACATACCACCGGCCACTAAAATCTAAAATATAAAAAAAATTGTTTCCTCGTAATAATGTCATATTTTTCCAAAAATCTAAAAAAATCGAACAATTGCTACTTACGCCCTCCGTAACTCTGGAACCGTTTACTTTAGCAAGATTATGCGTAAGACCATTTTTGTTTGCAATTTAATGTAGATTATTTTTGCCCTTGGCACTTTTGTCACAGAATACATAATTGCTTTTGTGATAAACTGCATAGTTTTCAAAATATTTAAGAAAAACTGATAAAACCCAACTTCTCCCCCCCCCCCTCCCCCCCAAACCCGACGCGCAAAATAGTGTAACTTTTTACCAAACAATATGTGGACTGTATAGAACAATTTGGAGCTAGAATGATGCTTTTACTTTGGATGTCAAGGTCTGGGCCTAAATGCACCGTACTATTAGAGCAACGCAGCTTCCGTACCGGACCGGACCGCGTTGCTCTAAGGATATTTCATTCGCTCTGAAAAGTCAGCCCATTGTAAATATTCGGAGAAATAACAACAAATAAATTAATTGTGAATATTATTTATAACTAGCTTCCACCCGCGACTTCGTCCGCGTGGACATTCGAGAAAATCCTTAGGGATCTTTTAACCAGGGTAAAAAAATATTTTTTGTTTTAATTTCATCAGATTCCGATCAGCTGTTTTTACGTGATTAGGCCCTACCAAGCACGCTGCCTCGTGACGTGAGGCAGGACATTTGCCGCGTTATTTTTCCTTACAAAATAATCATGTTCACCGTGTTGAACTTTAAAATAAATGCCATTTTTGCAATCGTCATTCCATGAAACCTTATTAATGACATCCATATCGATTTTTAGGTTTATTTATCCCATTTACCCCTTAGGGGATAGATTTTCGAAAAGATACGATATAATATGTGTTTGCTTTTTTGTTTTTACTTTCCGACCTTAAGCCTAAATAATAAATTTTGTGAGTTTTACACAGAAATTATAGGACTTTCCAGATACAATTTCATTCTCCTCTTCATCCGTTCGGGGGTGGAATTAAAAAACGCTTTCACACTGAAACATTAATTTTCAATCGTCAGCCTAGACGTAATTACAAAATATGAAGATCCTAACTTCGAAACTGTAGAACTTTCATACAAACTTTCATCCCCTATTCCACCGAAAAGGGGGTACACTTTTCGGTGGAATTTCCAAAAATCTTTAGTGGATGCCTACACTGTATAAGGTATCTATGCAAAATTTTCTCTAGGTTCACCGGTTTGGGCTGTGCGTGGATATGTCAGTCAGTAAGTCAATCAGGACTTTGAATTTTATAATATAAAGATAGATAAATAAACTAAGGAACACCATTTTACTTCTGTTTTGATTATTGAATTATACAACAACTGCGGAAAAGACTTGTCTTACTTTACGTCCCCACGTCACAGATAAAACATGCTAACTTGAAATAAAACACTTTTTAACGGACACTCGCGCGGTTTTATTGAAAGTACTTTGGTAATTTCAATACCTACAGATGATGGTTGGAAAATTCCACCAGTTTGGGACCCCCCCATCATTCACAAGCTAAAGCCCCAAACACACACTGCAAGATCTAATTATCCCGCCCGCAAGCGGCGCCGCCGCCGCCGAGCCCGCCGATGTTTGGATGTTTGGTCCTCAATCACGCAAAAACTGCTCAACGGATTTGCTTGAAATTTGGCACACAGATAGTAGATAGCCTAGATTAAAACATAGAATACTTTTATCCGGATATTTCCACGGGAATGGGAACCACGCGGGTGAAACCGCTGGCGGCCGCTAGTAAATCCTACTAATATTATAAATGTGAAAGTTTGTGGGTTTGGATGTTTAGATGTTTGTTCCTCAATCACGCAAAAACTACTGAACGGATTTGGTTGAAATTTGGCACACAGATAGAAGATAGCCTAGATTAAAACATAAAATACTTTTTATCCCGATATTACCACGGGAACGGGAACCACGCGGGTGAAACCGCGGGCGGCCGCTAGTATATAATAACGTTTTTCGAAGAAAACGGTCCAACACACTGTGATCTCCAAACTGCCTCCCACGGGCTCTCCCGTTCTGCAGAGGACTATGATGGGCCGTTGGTGATTGGAACACTATAAAATATCCTAACTTGAAATAAAACACTTTTTAACGGACACTAGCACGGTTTTATTGAAAGTACTTTGGTAATTTCAATACAGATGACCAATTCCACCAGCTTGGGACCCCATCATTCACAAGCTAAAGCCCCAAATACACACTGCAAGATCTAATTATATGCAAATCTAATGATTCCTTTTGCAAATAAATTGATAAATATAAAAGACGGGGGTCGGCTTTCCTCTCCAAGTTTTCTTTCGCCATTTCTTTCTTGGAGGGGCCTCCCAATTGGTGGTAGTTTCAGTAGATTCTCTCTTTTTAGCATTAATTAATTTACAAAATTAAATTTTAAATTAACTTAGGTAAACCAATTCAAATGTTTGTTAAATATTAATTTCTGAACGTGTTTAAAATTCATCGCTTGAGGGTAGGCTCATGAGTAGCTTCAGTCCCCCGTCACCACGGCAGCTGCAAAGGTGCCGAAACGTCGGGAAAATAAAAAATCTAACCAAATACCAACTAATTACCAAAGTACTTTCAATAAAACAGCGCTAGTAACCGTTATAAAGGGTTTTATTTCATGTCTAGTGAGCGCGTAAGCTTGAGAAGTGAATACAATGCTCACTTGTTATTTTTCAACCAGGTGCGTCGTGAGTTAAAAGGCCCTTCACCAAATTACAACCAAGAAAACACAAACGTGGCTGCAGAAAAGACCAATCAGGTAGAAGTACCAGAACAGATGTTACTCAACAAAACAATGAATAAGCAGCCATTGCTTGGTATGGTTTTGAAATATTTACCGTACTTAAAACCTTATGAGAAAGAAATACTAGGAAAGGCTGAATCTGGATGCACTACTCCAGTTTTGACTAGTACGTTACTTAGTTTTGATGTTTTGTTAATTTTTAATTATGTGTTTTAGTTTTCGCTTTATGATTATGACTATTGTTTATGTGTAACTGTTGGTAAAGGATTATATATTAAATGTCATGTTTTATTTCATTCAAACAAACCTTTATTGTGACACATTACTTCTACAATGGTTAACAAAGCTAACCCAAAACTGCTATCTCCTGTTAGTATTTACGTGCTCCAAAAAGTGTTTGCTGCTAATTTATATCCTATTGCGTAGACATAAGGATTGCGTTTTTCCGTTGAGTCATATTACCGCCTCAGTCTTTTAAAGGGTTTTGGGGCATTAATGAAACGGTAATGAGCGGGTGTCGCGACGGTCATCGGCCGCGATCGTGGTCATGCATAGCTTAGTTTTAGTTTGTGGTGGACACTCGCCCGCGCCGGTCGTGTGGTCGCGTGGTAGTCGGTGGTCGTGCTTTGTGCGTGCTGAATGAGCTATAGGTATAGGTTTTAAAGGGTTGTTTGTTTTTTGAACTTGGATATTGGTGTCGAATAATCTGTAAGAGTGCTGTATAATTTTGACATTTACAATAGCAACCTCTTATTTGTATTAACTAAAAGAAACTTCTACATATTTTGAACTATTTAGTAATGTATTCTTCTAAAATTACCAGTAACATTTAGATGAAACAAATATATTTGATATAAGTACTTTTCTTTTAGTTCTGTTATGTAACATGTATTAAAGTACATACTCTTTGCAATTATATAAACAGCTAATAAAATAATCTTTTAGACACTTTGACCCATTTTACCTAACATAAATGGTAAAAAACAAAATTTTGTGAAGTGGCTACGAAAAACTCTGCTACGATCGTAGTCATTCTACGAATATCTTGTGTTGACTACGGACTACGGCGTAGCTGTTGAGTTACAGTTTAATTTGTTTACTATTATCCTGAATAATAATTTGTTGAAACATTGGCTTTAACACCAATTTAAGAAAAAATACTATTATATAGGTATTATTTTAAACTAAATGTTTTGTCAAGCTTTATAAATAAGAAACAATTTTTTTTTAAATTTTTTTTTTATTATTTGGTTCACAACTTGAAACATACATCATACATAGGTACACATAAGCAAGCTGTAAAATACATGGTTATGTAGTCTCTTAACTAGTGAACACAGCATGCATTTTGAACTGTAAACATAAATTTAGAACAAAAGAACTTAAAAAAAAATATTTTGAGCACATTTCTGAAATTAAACTTTAAGGTTTTAAAAAAGATCAATAGCTTTACGTATATTATAAAGTTTAACAAAAAACCGACCCAATGGTTGAAAGCAGATCTGAAATGCTGTAAGTTAATAACAAAAAATGACGAACGACACGAAGACTGGAGGCCCTGAGCCGCGTGAGCCGAGAGGGTCGTGGCCACGACGATCAGAGGATGTCAAGATCGAGTTCGGGTTTGGAGTGCCCCTCGGGGCGATGTCGGCGCACCCTGCCTTCCACTCCGCCTGGGACCTTGGATGGTGAGAAATTTTAAAGCTACAGGGGTTGATCCATTTGCGAGCAAAACCGGTAAGCTTACGAATTCGCGAGCCAAAGGTCAACCGCCAACAGTGTAGACCTTTGGCTCGCGAGTTCATTGGCTTACTGGCTGTTTTGCTCGCAAATAGATCACCCCCTCGCACTAAGACTATCTGCAACGCAATATTTGTAATACTATAATTCCAAAGTATGTATTTTATCGGTACGCAACGGATGCATAAAAACCTGATTCTGCGCGTACGCTGCGGTTCGATTCGCAAACTTGTTCATGAATACTAAACTACTATTTTTAATCCGAGTCACCTGACAAATCTAGACCACAGAATACATAATCTAGACGTCAATTTACTCGAATTCACAGAGTACTTTTTGATGTTAGATGCGATGCGTATGATGAGTAAGAGGGGAACTGGGCACAATGGGCATTTAACTTAACCCCCTTTTAGGGTTCCGTACCTCAAAAGAAAAAAACGGAACCCTTATAGAATCACTTTGTTGTATGTCTGTCTGTCTGTCTATCGAATCGAAACCCTTTATCTCGGGAACGCGTGGAAGTATCGAATTGAAATTAAAACCATATACTCAGCTCAGGTCTACGGTCTCTTGAAGCTGTGAAAAATTTAACTTCTAAGTTCACGTGAAAAAAGATACAGCAGTTTATACCGCAAAAAAACGTCTAATTCGACACGCTCAAGAGAATCAAAATTCATACTACCCGTTGACCTAGAAATATGAAAGGCAAGTAATATCGTCTTATACTCGTACTACAAGTACAGGGAAAAATATGAAAAATATGAAAACTATACATTCTTATCCTTACTAATATTATAAATGCTAAAATCGGTTTGTTTGTTTGTTTGTTTATTTGTTTATTTGTTACGCCTTCACGTCTTCATGAAATTTTGCATACACGTTGTCAGAGGTCCACGAAAGGACATAGGGTACATTTTATGCCGAAAAAAAGTATTGTTCCCGAGGGATAGCAAAAAAACTTTCCACGCAGACGAATTCGCGGGCGTCCACTAGTTTGTAATTAAATCATAAACTGTCTCTCTGTTCATCTGTCTGTCAAGACCCTTTGTTTAAGGAACGCGTGAAGGTATCGAGTTGAAAGTAAAACCATAATTATACTAGTCTTGAATGCTCTAAGACTTAAGTCTACAGCTGTGAAAAAAATCAAACTTCTAAGTTAATGTAAAAAAAAACGGCCGTTTATGCCGCAAAAACGCACATTTCGGCACTAAATCAAAATTTATAGGCTACTTCCCGTTGACCTAGAACTATGAAAGGCAAGTAATAATCGTCTAATACTACAAGTACAGGAAAAGTCTGAAAACTGTACATTAAAATTTGTAATTGAATCATAATAGTAGGTACATAATCAATCATGGAGGCTAAGCAACGGTAGGCGCGGTCATAATTCAACTTCCAATTGACCTATGAACTTGGAAGGCGGTGTTTATTATAACGTATTTTACCAACAAATACCAATATACTGATAATTCTGTTTTTTTTTCTTTTAAATTTCCTCATTTTCCTATTAGAAACCAACTTAATTGCGGTCAAACGCATAGCACCGACAAACCCCGCCCGCCCTTCCCTTTCCCTATTTGGTACGGAACCCTAAATGTGCGCAGTCCGACACGCACTTGGTCGGTTTTTTCTACTTGCAACGATCTTTAGATTTTTTTTCGCTTTATCACCATGACAGTCCTCATATGCCCGATTGGGACCGTTGATTTGGCGACTCAATTTTTATTATAATCGAACTGTTTATGTTCACTGAGTCACTTTATGGCAGAAAGTTCTATGCACCTATCTGTAAAATAATTAAAAAAGGATTATAAATAAGATTAAAAAAAACTTTGATAAGTAGGTATGTAAGTACCCGGAGTTGTTTTTGCGATACATGTTTTATTCCTCACGCAAATTTTAATTGCTCACATTTGCATACGAGAGTAATTAAAGTTGGCATAGACTTTGATAGATCCATAGGTTTTGTAGTCAAATATAAAACATATTTCCCTTGAGTACCTACCTACCTTTGAATTTATTGATGTAAAATCCCATAAGTACTTGACCGTAGACGTTGCGTAGATTTTTTTTTCAGTTGTTTATTTTTCATCTTATATTTTTTAAATATATTCATGTTGTAATTTGAATTCAAATATAAGTTGGTATTTCATCATCATCACCCATTTTTAATTTTCCCTCCGTTGAGGCACCGGAAGAGCCGGATTTAGAGGTGTGGAGGTTCTGGGGCAACAAGGGTGTTGAGCACCTAATTATTTTTCAAATATGTTATTATTTTTATTGCAAGGTCTGCCGCTAGCTGACTGAACGCCCGTGTGCAATGCGATTATGCCGCCCCTATAACTACGACTACCTACACTGAACTTGCCAGAAAGAAAAAAATTCTTTTGAGAGCTAAGTTTATTAAATTATACATAAACTTTTTCCCGTGCTTAGTTTTAGTATAAATCTATACAAGTGGGTGGTTTTTATCTTTGTACCCACTTCTCGTGCAGAAGTCTAGTCGTGGCGTGCAAAGCGCGCCGCGCGCTCTGCCACGGTAATTCTATCTTACCGTGGCTCTGGGCAGTGCTACTTGTACTTGGACTATTAGTTATTCTGTGGCAGTGCGGCGATTTAACTGTTTCCCGCGTGAGAGATGCCATTTCCTGCCCCCCTATACAATGACTGTCAAAAGTAATATCAAAGCGATGTTATGATTGAGCTATACGAGCTCTGTCTCTATCACAACATCACTTTGATGTTGCTATAAGAGCTTAGAGTACGGCCTCAGATCTTTGTACCCATTTCTTGCGTAGAAGTCTAGTCGCGGCGTGCGTAGCGAGCCGCACGCTCCGAGACGTGCGGCGATTAAATTATTCCCAGCACTTAATTTTTGTAAATTTCTACATCATACTAATGAATATTTCGTTGAAATCCAACTCAAATAGTAATATTAAGTAGACTTTCGTTGTGTAAGGTTTTTTTAATAATTACAACTTATATGGTGGCTCCTCTCTTGTCGAGGCCCCGGCCGGTTGCCTTGGTTGCCCTCCCTTAAATCCGGCCCTGGGCACCGGCCTTCCTTATGGGTGGATAAGGAGAAGGAGGGGTTGGTATTTACTTTTTATTATGATAAGCCATCTTTTTACTTATTACCTGTAAGTATCCATATTTCTGTGTCAGGCTCGAGTGTCAGGCGTGCGTGCGTGATGAATTAACAGCCTTAATACCAAGGCCCAGTCCAAGGTGAACTTGAAGAGTTTGAATAATTGTTATTTGCGGCTGAAAGAATAATTTATTTATCAACAATTGAAAAAGGCTGTAATACATTAGGTACGTAGGTGCGGCGTTGACGCTGCGTTGGCGTGCTGCGACACGACAAAACACCGTGTCGTGGTTCATTCCATTGTTTCTTGTCCATTTAGGTGCCTATATTATATAGTGATTTAAAAGTCATATACCCAAGGGTATATTAATTACTTATAGTAATCTGTAATTACGTCGTGCAACAAACGCAGAACATTTTCCAATGCTATTGCTTCTCTTAAGTAATATTTTGTAGTAAAAGATTACATACTAATGGCTCCGTGAGCTGGTAACCTCGCGTTAAAAAGTAGCTCAAAATATATGTTGTTAAAAAAATAATCTAAAAGATATCGCCACCCCTTTTTCCCACACTGCTCACTAGATTTGCAAAGCTCATAGTAGGTACGTGCTGTTTGGTATATTATTTGGTAGGTATATTCGCATTAGTAATTTTTCGAACTGATTGTGTTTTTGGTAAATTTCGAAAAATGGGCTGGACCAAAAAAATCTATTTACAAAATTTCACGAGAATCGGTTGAGAAATGCGACCTGTAGAGGAAAACAGACAGATGGAAAGTCGGACTCAAATATGTTTTTTTACATTTCTCCGCCATTTTGAAAAATTTCAAAAAACTGGCATGACAAAAAATTTTTATATACCTAATTTTTGAACCTGCTCACAAAATTTCACGAGAATCGGTTGAGAAATGCGACCTGTAGAGGAGAACATCCAGCGCCAGAGAGCCGGACGTAAATACATTTTTTTTACATATCTCTCCCATTTCGAAAAATTTAGAAAAACTGACTCAACCTAAAAAAATCTATATCATTTTCAAACCTACCCTCAAAATTTCACGGTAATCGGTTAAGAAATGCGACCTGTAGAGGAAAACAGACAGTGCGGGTAAGTCGGACTGAAATATGTTTTTAGGGTTCCGTACCCAAAGGGTAAAAACGGGACCCTATTACTAAGCCTCCGCTGTCCGTCTGTCTGTCTGTCACCAGGCTGTATCTCATGAACCGTGATAGCTAGACAGTTGAAATTTTCACAGATGATGTATTTCTGTTGCCGCTATAACAACAAATACTAAAAACAGTATAAAATAAATTTAAGGGGGCTCCCATACAACAAACGTGATTTTATGCTGTTTTTTGGTACGGAACGGAAACCTTCGTGCATATCTCCACCATTTTAAAAAAAAATAGAAAAATTGGCTCAACTTAAAAAAAAACTATAATTTTTCGAACCTTCCCACAAAATTTCACGATAATCGGTTGAGAAATGCGACCTGTAAAGGAGAACAGACAGAGCCGGAAAGCTGGACTGAAATATGTTTTTCTTACATATCTCCGCCATTTTGAAAAATATCGAAAAACTGGCTCGACAAAAAATTCTATATAATTTTTTAACCTGCTCACAAAATTTCACGAGAATCGGTTGAGAAATGCGACCTGTAGAGGAGAACATCGACCGCCAAAAAGCCAAAAAGCCGGACTGAATTTTTTTTTTAAATACCTAACTCTGCCATTTCGAAAAATTTAGAAAAACTGGCTAGACCAAAAAAAATATATATATAATTTTTAAACCTGTCCACAAAATTTCACGATAATTAGTTGAGAAATGCGTCCTGTAGAGCAGATAAGAAAACTGGACTGGAATATGTCTTTTTTACGTATCTCCGCCATTTTGAAAATATTCAAAAAACTGGCTCGATAAAAAAATCTGTATAATTTTCGAACCTGCTCACAAAAATACACGAGAATCGGTTGAGAAATGTGACCTGTAGAGGAGAACATACAGCCGGACATACGAAATAATTTTTGCCCAAGCTGAAGCAGAGACGCTTCGCTCGCACTTCGTGCTCGCTCGGTCAACAAGTAAAAGTAAAAGATAAATATTAGAACCAAGTGATTACATTCTCTTTGATAATAACTGTATGAGCGCTAATAAATGTCAATGTAATTTAATAAATTAGAAACTTCTTCTAACTTAACTGAAACCTATTAACTGATTCTGGCTATTGCTTAATGTTGACTAAAAATAGCGTAATAACTAGGTGTATGTACGCTTACTTTTTTATAACCTAAAGTTTAGCCTAAAAGCCATTAGGTACGTATGGTCTCCTAATGACTTCAGAATGGCTTTCGAATCATGGAAAATTTTATTTTTTCGTAATAGAGAGTTGTGATCAATAAACGTCTATGTTTTACACCGCCTGCGATCCCATGTTGGCAAGCCAAAAGTACCTTTATTTCCGTTTCAACAGATTTTCGTTTAGTCAGATTTTTGTATCGAAAGAAGATGTACAATCATAACGAAAATCTGTCAAAACGTGATCTATAAAAAAATCTATCGAAAAGGAAATAACCCCAAAAATAGGGGTTATGTAGAGTACGCACCTGCTGGAGCCAGCCAAACAAGTGTGAGTGGACTCATCCACACGACGAAACGAAAGAAGATAGTATTACCAGTGTTGTAGTTTTTTCAGTTCTTTCAGAGATGCTTAGGATTGTTACTGGAAAATCTTAAGATTTACCAACATGAATTGGTAAATCTTAATAGCAAGACGCGTGTGTAAATTCATTATTTTCATTATTTACGTAGACTTAAACAAGATAGTCTCTTTTGAGGCTGATCACAGACCTACAGGTTTATTTTCTTTGCTTTGCTGTTCGACAATGGACCGCCGGTCAAGAGGCTCATTTTCAATCTATCGCATATTTTCAATCTAAGTACATTTCACATAAATGTATGTTCTTGGAGCTTTGTTCTTTAAACGATCTTTATGAAAACACAAAAAAAATAGTTCAGGTAGGTAAAGATGCCACTCACGAAATTGTTCACAATTTATATAAATATGCGATCGATTTATTTTTAGAAATCGGAGACCATGTTTAGGGTGGCATATCTCCCAGAAGCTTCCTACTTCGCAACCCAGACGATGATATTTGATAACACCAAGGTCCAAGCTAATGGCTATCTTGCCAATTTGGTCTGGTCCCAATATGCGATAAATTGAAAATGACCCTGGTTGGCCGGTGGTCTAAACAGAAAAGTAGAACAGCTAAGCAAAGAAAATAAACCGGTAGGTCTGGGGTCAGCCTGATTACGCGCTTGTAATTCTATGAATGAACTTTAAATCCAGAAATCAGTAAAATTTTGGCACATAAACAAATCAATATCTTTATGAATAATTAAATATTGAAACTTTTAATTACACGATTAGAATAGGGAAGAGTTATACTCATTTAATTTTTAGATATACTTAAAAATTAACCGTGTATACCCATCAACAAAGACCTTGGTACAGAAATCTCACCAATTTCCATTCTATAAATAGGTTGGCTGATTCTATCTTCATCCATCATAATCATGATGGTCAAGTGTGGAGTGTTAGTAGCTAAAATTAGGTGTTCATTTTGCAAACTGCGCACGAGGCGACGTCCTCCACCAAGTCAAATGCAATAAAACAGATTGATGTGTGGGCGAGACACTTATTTCAGAGTTGATTTTCATTTGTCTCGTTAAACAATTTGCTCTTGACACGATTCTGCGAAGATAATCGAATTTTAAAGATGTATCCTGCTTGGTTCGTCGTAACGATTCATTTTAATATCGGATGACTGGATGAATTTGAGCGGAGACAACTTGTCTCTAGCATACAAGTGGTAACTGAGAATCCGGCGTTGCTCTAAGCTGATGAATGACTACTAACAAAAAATTAAAACTATCAATTCGTTTCTAATGAAAAATTAACAAGCAATTTTCATTGGAATTGAAGTCGTGAACCTGTTTCGCATGTTTCTGCTAGCACTATTTTCTGGTTATTTTAAAAGCAAGCTGATTTTTATGATGTAAGGTATAATTATATGATGCGATGTAACTCAGTGAGTGTAACTAACCCCACTTTAATTTAAATAACTACTGTTACGGAATCAAACACTGACAATACCCTGTTGAAATTATCTAAATCTGACTAGTTACCGCGCTTTTTACTTAAGTTACATAAAATGAAAAAGAGTTTTTAGATTTGCCACATAATATTTTTAATATAATAATAATAATAATATAATAATATAATCTTTATTTCAGACAAACGTCCATATCACACAAAAAAAAAATATATACACGTAAAATACAAAAATATTAAAAATATATAATATAATACAAAACAAAAATATAACGAAGACTTAACTAAATACATTTCAGGTTGTACCCTTTTAGGTAGCTATTTTAAGCCATTGTGCGTATGTCGACGTCTGCATAAGTCTATCTGACAGGCTTTTGATGATACAATTTTTAGACGTGCCAACTCTGGACATAAAAGATGCGACACGCTTCCTCTGGATGGCATTAAACGTGTTGACTCGCGCCTCCATGAACATTTCAGAGGCGCTGCACCACCGCTTTAGCCCCATTAAATAGCGAAAGACGTTATTATACGCTACTCTCATGCCGCTGTGTGCTTTCTTCGTGTAATTCGTCCAAAGTTGGCACGTATAAAACACCTGACAGAACGTCTGAAATAGGGTAACCCTCACGTCAAACGAGGCTTTGCAAAATTTGCGGGCAAGCATATTTCCCACGACATACAGAGCCCTTCGTTGCCTTTTTAAAACTATATCTCGTTTTTCCTCTAAAACTCTACTATGTTCACATAATTTTCCTTCGAACGTATGACATGAAAACTGTTATACCTACACCTATATTATGTCGGTAGGTACCTACTTCAGATTGAGATTTTCATGTCACTGTCTATAATAATTAGTTACATCATTCAAGGAAATGACCGTAATACCTTATTTCGTCCTAGATAAAGAAGGAAACCATATAACCCCGAAGGCAATCTTATAACAAGTCCTCAATCGATTGCATTATTAATGAATGGAAAATGTAGGGTCGTCGACTCTTAACAATGACAGGTGTCTAGTCATTCACCTTTGGCACACATCCAGTACTTCACTGAACTAGATACTGCTTTCTTGAGTATACATTATTTAGATCGATGCTTGCGAATTGCTTACATGGTAATTTGCAAGTAACGTTCCAAGTAATAGCAATACTATCAATTAAGTAGGTGTTCATAGAACCTAAGCTTTTTCATGAGAATTATGGAGAAGTTGTTATCAACTAGGGAATGTGCTAGTAATTAAACTTTTTATTAAGAATAAGATGTTGTTGGACTGCTGAAAATGCATAACTAGTCAAAGTCAAATAAGCTTTATTCAAATAAACTTAATTATTACTTAACTACTTTTGAATCGCCGATATTCCTACCACGTTCCACACTTTTTTAGCTGACAAAAGAACGACTAGAACGAATATGACTAGAATATGATAGCTTTGCCCATAGCCATAAAGATTAGCGTAGGTACCTAGCTATATCCACTGGTGCTTAGTACCTATTAGCAGTGGGTGCTTGGTACCTAGTTATTTCCACTGATGCTTGGTACCTAGCTATTTCCACTGGTGCTTGGTACCTATTTCCAGTGAGTGCATGGTACCTAGCTGTTTCCACTGGTGCTTGGTACCTAGCTATTTCCACTGGTGCTTGGTACCTATTTCCAGTGGGTACTTGGTACCTACTTATTTCCACTGATGCTTGGTACCTAGCTATTTCCACTGGTGCTTGGTACCTATTTCCAGTGAGTGCTTGGTACCTAGATATTTCCACTGATGCTTGGTACCTAGCTATTTCCACTGGTGCTTGGTACCTATTTCCAGTGGGTGCTTGGTACTTAGTTATTTCCACTGATGCTTGGTACCTAGCTATTTCCACTAGTGCTTGGTACCTATTTCCAGTGAGTGCTTGGTACCTAGATATTTCCACTGATGCTTGGTACCTAGCTATTTCCACTGGTGCTTGGTACCTATTTCCAGTGGGTGCTTGGTACTTAGTTATTTCCACTGATGCTTGGTACCTAGCTATTTCCACTAGTGCTTGGTACCTATTTCCAGTGAGTGCTTGGTACCTAGCTATTTCCACTGGTGCTTGCACGTTTCTATCGGAGAAGGGAAAATCATACTACTTTTTCAAAATGTATGCTATTTTATAATTTCATGATGGAAATTCTATTAAAATTTTAATTTAAACCAGAAGAAATTGATATGTAACCTCTGAAACTAACCCTTAGTGTAATTTCTTAGAGACAAGAGCAGTTTCTAAGTTTTTCGATAAGTTCTAGTTATTTACAGATAATTTCTTTAAAAAATCATTTAAATTAAACCAGAAGATAGTGTTATCCGGAACCTACGAAACAGATACCTACCTACTTATAAGCTTGCATTGTAGGTGAATGAACGGCATGTTTACATTGACGGAACGGGGGTACACTTGTCGAGCTTCAAATGGCTTCAAACTTTGTACTGCATGTAGGTCAGGGGTTAACAACTGGATGAGCTGTTGACAAGTTGATGGTGTCCGATGTCAATGCCGATGGGAAATAAAAAAGTATATGACCTCAGAGAATTTGGGCATTTGGGTGGATGTAGGGTGATTAGGAGTGATGAACAGAAGTTGATAACAAAAAGTTTGGAGATTACAACAAAGAGTTTTTTTTATAGAATTACAAGCTTATGAAGGTGACATTAATCACAATGTCACCTTCATAAGCTTGTAATCCTATTAAAAAAATCTAATTAAGACCATGTCATCAGACCAAGAAGCTTATATTATACAGACCATCAGCGAAAGTTTTTCTATGTCTATGCATTAGACACTGTCAGGGTCTTAATTTGCCTTGAAAGAGGAGAACGTGCGTCCACGGGAAAGCTTGATAAAGAATATCTGTGAATCTGATGTAAGTCCCATTAGGACTGATTATGTAGGGCATATTAGACGTGTTCCAAAAGAGATTAAAATACAAAAGGGCAATGTCAAACATATAAACTTTACTCATATACAATCTTGGTTTGGTTCTACGACAAAATTTTCAATGCTTTATTGGACATTGAACGGCAGTAACCTTTGGCACACATTACAACAAAGCGCGTCAGGTTTACCCCCTCTCTGCCATTGGAATACGAAGCCCCCACATGCAGAAGTTTACTCACTAAATAATATTGCAAATCAATTGCAAACTTCTAATCCTACTCTGTCTAGGTACTTGTTACACTTTTTTGTCAATATTAGCTCTTGGTAAGAAGGTCCAAACTCATGTTTAATTTTTTTAAGGTCAAATCTTCGGATTTCAAGGGTAATAAATTATGTAGGTACTATGTGAGTTCATTATCCGCTAAAGTCCTTAATTTAGTACTGAACTATAAAGTGAGCGACGGACAGAGGGCGACTACAGATATTGAAAATGGGTGACTTTAAAATACAAATTGGGTAACCAGTTATTCAGAACGGGCGACCAAATTATTATTTGGGCGACAACCTAAGGGCACACAAAACAAAAATTGGCATATATTTTATTTAAAAAAGGTGACAAAAACAAACAAACGAGAAAGCAGCCTGATAAAAACGTATTAAAAAATACCACATTGGGCAGCTGCTTAAATCAGTTACATAGTTACCTACTTGGTATAATAGTTGCCCACTCAGTATTTTTGTCACCCATTCAGAGTTTTCACTGCTAACTTAAATTATTTATCATCCATATGTAGTCGCCTTAAGGTAGTCGCCCGTTTTGAGTATTTTTGTAATCCACTGTTAGTCGCCCGTTTAGTTATTTTGTCGCCCAAAAAATAAACTGCTGCCCAGTTTAGTATTTAAGTATCCCATTAACAGTCGCCTTTAATTATTTCCTCTCTCCCAATTAATTAACTTCCATACAATTTTTACTATTAATACTTATTATTTAAGCATATGCATAGAACGTAGTAAACCAATATCTATTCTGTAGCATAGAATCTATACCACAGAATAGATATTGGTTAGTACTACGTTCTATGCATAAATAAAAATGTTAGATAGGTTTCTATTCTAGAGTAAGACGCGCTTCTGTACTATAAAGCCGCGAGGCTCGAAGGATAAGTTTAGTTCTGGATAGTGATTATTTCCTCTGTGGTTCTGGAGGTTATTTGTGATCTAAGACCCAAAAAAATTAATCTCTCTTGGCGCTTTATTTTCGAATCAGGTAGAGATAGGGGATGGAAACTGAGGAACTAATGGCGCCACAAGCGGTTGTACCAAAACATTTGATTGGTTGTTTCAAATATCAAATGTCAAGATGAATAAATACGAGACGGGATCCCGTCTAAGTTGCTACGGGTGAGCCGATTTTTTCTAATATTTTTCATTATTTATTCATCTTAATATAAAAATAGCATTGTGAATGCAAAAATCTAAAAGTTTAATATCAAATGTCATTTGTGGCATATTTTAACCAATCAAAGTATTGATAGCGGTTAGACCGCCGCTGGCGCCATCTGCGATTAGCTTTGCGTTGCCAACCCCGGAGATCATGTAGAGATAGATGTAATCTTCATAAAACACTAACCTACAAACGGCTCTGAGTACAAAGAAAACTGATTCATCATAATAAAGATTGATTTCCATCCAAAGTAGAAACAAGAGTTTTCTTTTCACTAGTATAATCTAATTCACCTCCGAATGACCTTTATTCCATTACGTTAAAGTTCAACTTTAGTTATACAACCGCTTTGGTGGTGGTTTACGCTCCATCTTGCGGTCACTGGACGGTTTCCGCAAACGCATCTCCATGGCAACCGCACCATAACAAAACTGTCAAATAGCACACGTAATTTTCCGACCCGCCTAAACAAAAAGTAATGACACACTTCCCATTTATATATAGCTGAGAAATTATGCCCTGTGACCCTCAGTGACCTCAATTTGAATGCTGCAAACAAATACTGCTTGATGTTTTTACCAAAAGTTATCAGACGACTGGGATTGAGAATGGATTTCGGATTCGGTGATTCTTTGTACCCCAATGTGGGGGGACTGACACAGTACTTCCGACAGGATCCTTTTTTTGGGTATGTGTGATGATCATGGTGATTTGCAGTAGGTTAGTTTAGGTTAGTTAGATCTGTAGGAGTAAGGCAATTGCCATTTATTACCATTGAATTTGATAGTCAGACGAGTTGGCTGGACGAAGAGATAAGTAATAATCAAAGGGCCACGCCACAATCATACACACCAGTCTCATTTATCCATTTAGATTGGGGGGGTCTATTACGAAAAGTTTAATGCGATACACGCAGCTGCGTCCGTGCTTCGTTTAGATTGTTTCCTATTACAAATCACTTTCGTAGGCGATATTGCGAAGAGATTGCGTGAGTTTGACAGTTTCTCTCTAGCGTATCCGACATCGTTGGATTAGTAGTCTATGGACTACGATAGCCAAATTCAAAATGTTTGTTATAACTACAATCAACGAACTGCGGACGACTATCGTGGCCAAGTGACTGCGTTACGCAATTGCGTACGTAATTTTCGTAATAGGCCCCCAGGAATGTTTAAGAGCTCCCTAATCCGAAATGAAAATCTATCCGTAAGGCTGCAAACGCACCGACAGGTGCCTAGATCTTAGATAATATGTATCGAAGTAAAATTAACGTTCTCGAATGTTCGCAACCAGCTGCACTGCGTGCTAGGCGCCTCGATAAATCCAGGCGACTGCCTAGATATAATGTATCGTAGGCGCGAGGCGTACAACCAAAGACCATGAGACTCTAGGCTCCTATCCTAGCAACCCACCTTCCAGTGCGGTCAACATACATGTTACCCAAATGGTATCTAGGCGATAGTCTAGGCACGTGTCGGTGAGTAGGCGGCCTAACCGTAACCGAATCCAATATAAAAGTTTCGGATAATTTCGGACAGGTGATCTAACCAACTTTTACATATTAAAAGTATTAAAATTATTTTGCCAAACTTCTATGTGGTTTGGCTTTTAGGTACCGGCCTTAAATTGAGCATACAAGATTGACTTTATAGTCTTGTTTATATGAATTTTCATAATATCTATGTAGCCTTTAGAGTTTTAGACGCCATCCGTTGTCGAGTAGTTTGTATACCGGTTTTCAAGGAGTCGCCAACTCTGAGGTCCCGGGTTCGAACCCCGGCTGGGTCAATTTGGAAAACCAACTTTTCTATATTGGCTCAGGTCTGGGTGTTTGTAGTTCTACAGTTGTCTCTGATTTCTATAACACAAGTACTACTGTGGAATCAGAGCAATGTTTGTGATGTTATATTTATATTTATAAAAGTATAAAAATATTTTTTTCAGCCCATCATCAGGCTTCCACACCATGGCCAGGATGATGGATCGCATGATGACGGAGAGCCTGCAGCCATTCGGTTTCGCTCGTATGACCACGCGGCGGAGTGGGTCAGACAATAAAGAACCACCCAGAGATGGGCTGAGGACAGAGAAAAGTAACACGAGAAGAGAAAGAGCCAAAAATCCTGCTGACACGCACGTATCGAATGGTACCAGGCATCCACCTACACAAGGTAAAAGTCCAAAGTTAGAACAATAATGGCATTAAGGTAGTAATATCTCTTGAAACATTTCGAATTTTGAACCATGATTGAGCTATGAATATTCTGGTCGTGTTTTTATTTCCAGTGGTCAAACCAACACAAGCTTACACATTCCAAATGTCACCAATGGACCAAGCCAAGCAACCAGACCCGACTACTGAGAAATGGGCCGGTACGCTTCGACGCAGAGACCCCGATATTCAACCGACCTTACCTTCCATCGTCTCTCGTAAAACATCTTCTACATCTTCTTCGGTTGGTAGTGGAAGGAAGTGCAGATCAGTTGACCGCATACCGCGACAGAGAGTACGCCATCTCGCACCGATCAAGCCTACAGTCAGAAAAACCGATGTACCGTCAGAAGGAGATGTAGCACTTCTAGAAAGAGATGAAAAGGTCTTCGATGCGACGGGCTATGAGTTGCATTTAGTAGAAACGTTAGAGAGAGACATTCTACAAAAGAACCCGGATGTGCGTTGGAAGGACGTCATAGGATTGGAAGATGCGAAGTCGGTTTTGCAAGAAGCTATGGTTTTGCCACTCGTGATGCCTGATTATTTTAAGGTTTGTGATTTCTATCTTAGGGTTAAGACTGATAGAATTTTAAATTAGTAACAGACTTTGTCACTAATCCTGTGCTATTGTTATATCAATGAATGATAGCATTTTTACCAAGTACATGGGAACCCTATGTGCCTGGTGCTGTTTCGTTCGTTACGAATAATATCAATTCACTATAGTAGTCTTGAAAAACTAATTTTCATGACTAATCTCATTGTTATCGTTTTCTGAAATTGGTTTTTGTAATATATCGGGCGATATTGATTGTTACAATATATTTTGTGAATAAACAAGTAAACTAAAATCCCACGCCTTTCGTAAACAAATAAAACTTAACCTAGGTTTGTTATCGGTCTAACTACGAGAAGTGAACTATTACGGCAGTCGTTCGACTAGCCTAATTTAAATTAGTTTTTCGCGTGTGCGATATTATCATTACGTCCACCCATTCTTATTTGCTCTTGGAATAAATTCACTCGTCATTAAGAGTTTTCTTTATCAAGAAAATTGCACTTAATAACACACTTTCATTGTACATAAACACAAAGACATTGATTGAGCAGAAATGAGGCTAATCGTTAATGGCACGTCATGAAGTACTTATAATATTTTTCTTGACCAAATCAATACGATATGAAAATATAGAGACATAGAGTTGATGAGCTGAATATGACTCGGAATAAGGTTTTGTTGTCAATTTTTATATTTAGGTTAGCTATCTAATTCTATTTCCATTAATTATTTTCTTTATTAGCGCGTAGCGCTACAAACTTTGCATAAGTCAAAAACATTTATTTCAAACTAGCGGCCGCCCGCGACTTCGTCTGTGTGGAAAGTTTTTTTTTGCTATCCCTCGGGAACAATACTTTTTTCGGAATGAAAGGTACCCTATGTCCTTTTCTGTACCCCTGGCAATGTGTATGTAAAATTTCATGATGATCGGTTCAGTAGTTAAGACGTGAAGGCGTAACAAACAAACGGACTTTCGCATTTATAATGTTATTAAGCATATCTATATTTAATAAAAAGTGTAATAACCGCCCCTATTGACAAATCTGCGCATTATATTATCAAATACGAAAAGCTCCCTTCCGAGTTACTGAATAGAGATAGTAGTTAATTACTCACATAGTTCTCGGCGGAACCTAGTTCTCTATTTGTATGTGTAGAGACGATAAATTATTATGTTAACCATTTTTTTTTAATATTGTAGGGAATTCGAAGGCCGTGGAAAGGAGTATTACTAACGGGACCACCAGGCACCGGCAAGACCCTGCTGGCCAGAGCGGTGGCCACGGAGTGCAAGACCACATTCTTCAACGTCTCTTCAGCCACACTCACTTCTAAATACCGAGGCGACTCCGAGAAACTCGTCCGGCTGCTTTTCGATATGGTATTCTGTTTTTTTTATTCAGATTTAAGTAGCTTACGCAATAAATTAATTGGGGGTGCGATTTGGTTGCCATAAAAACAGTTAATCTAATTTCAATGTCACTAACGTTGACTTCATCTAATTTTTATTTGACCTAAAAATATATGACATATTTTTTATTTAACCTATTATTCATTTGTCATCATTATTATTTGCCATTATTAACATTTGCTCTAACGTTTATATCCCATAAGTATCATTTGATATATTGCTTTTTTATCTAACTTACATTTCATATACATATCATTTGATCTAATTTTACATGTTATAATCAACTTTTACTATAAAATAGAAATAACTAGCTTTTGTTATTATGATGCTTGCTTGATTATCAAATCCACTACTGTTTAATGTACTAACATCTATTAGCATACATATATTATGACACAACAATGACTAGACATGCAAGCAAGCATACAAGCATGCATGTAGCTTGCCAGTAGGTTAGGTTAGTGTTTTGACCACTCGCATGCTTGCATGGATGCTGCATGCTTGCTTGCATGCTGTATGCTTGCTTGCATGCTGCATGCTTGCTTACATGCTGCTTGCTTGCTTGCTTGCAAAATGCTTGCCGGGGGGTGCAGGGGGGCTGGCCCCCCTGCTCGGGGGGGTCGGGGGGCCTGAGGCCCCCGCTATAAAGAAAAACTTTTGATGAACCTACCAGTAGGTTAGGTTAGGTTAGTGTTTTGACCACTCGCACAATGCTTGCATGCATGTTGCATGCTTGCTTGCATGTTGCATGCTGAATGCTTGCTTGCATGCTGCATGCTTGCTTGCATTGCTTGCATGCTGCCTTGCATGCTGCATGCTTGCTTGCATGTTGCATGCTTGCTTGCTTGCTGCATGCTTGCTTGCTTGCTACATGCTTGCTTGCATGCTTGAATGTTGGGTGCTTGCTTGCAAAATGCTTGCTGGGGGGTGCAGGGGGCTGGCCCCAGGCCCCCCGCTATAAAGAATAACTTAATGCACCAGGTAGGTTAGGTTAAGTTAGTGTTTTGACCACCCGCAGCGGAGCGATACTGTAATGTTAGCAGTAAGCTAACTGTTTCAGAACCCTTTATGGAGGACTTAAAGCATGGGTGTAGTTAAAAATATATAAGTAACGAAATCATATTTTTTGGCTATGCTTGTTTTTATAGCATTTAAATCATAGGTCAAATAAAATTATTTTAAATGTTGAATAGAGGAAATAAAAGTTATATGAAATGTGCTTTATATCATCTGTTAATTAGATCAAATGATTATTATATCAAATAATTTTTATATAACACGTATTTAGGTCAAGTGAAATTATATTAACTGTATGTTATATTATTTGATCAGTATGTCAAATGAAATTATATGAAATGTTATTATATCTTCTGATCGTTAGTGCATGTAGATTTAGGTCATACATTACACACCCATTAATTGGATATTGCTTCCACTTTGATTACCTGTTTAGATATTTTTTTCTACTTGAGCAAACCAAACTCTTATCTTTTAAAATTTGGTTTTTAAATTGTAACTTTGAAGTTGGACATTAGGTATGTGCTACGAGAGCGTAGCAATGCTACGGTAATTCTATCAGTCGTAGCTTGTTCTGCTACGGAAGCAAACTATGCCAACGTTATTTTGCTTCAAAACTCGTTACATTATTCTGTGTTACTTGGTCAAAGTCAAAGTATCTTTATTCAAATAAACTTAATAATCAAGTACTATTATTAAGTTTATTTGAATAAAGACACTATATTTTGCTGCCACCCGTTTTAGACTTTTTTAACTGACAAGAAGAACGAGCGCAACAAACTTATTAGATTTAACAGAAATAAGTAACGATAAAATTTATGTGTTACGTAATTTCCAGGCATTTTATCAACTTCATAATAACCTTTACCCATGAGCGTCTTTTGAACATGGTTTTTAAATTCATCCAAAGGAAGATCAATAACTTGTTGTGGAATTTTATTAATAAAGGCTTTGCCTTTCCCTATAAATGAACCTCTAGTTTTTGCAAGCCTAAATCTTGGAACGGCATCACTGACATGAAAAAAATTTTTTGAACGGCATGGAGACTTTAAAACCTAGGATTCAGTTTTATATGGGTTTAAATAACAATAGCAATAATAATAATAATAATTTATTCAACCATTTACATTACATTTTTACTTTACATTAATACAAAGATTTTTACAGATATAGGTACCGGCATTTTACTCACTTCAGAATTATTTTTGTACGGTCGTCCTCTAAGAGCTGAACTTGGGCAAAACATACTTAGCAAACATTATAATTTGTGACTTTAAGTAACTTCAAATGTGTTCAGCTTACACTAATACCAGGCGAGGCGCCAGACATAGTTCAAATATTTGAACACTTGTTAGGACACAGAACGAAATATTGAATGAATGAATGAATAAATGAAAGTTCAGAAAGTATTGCATTCAAGTGTACCTGTTAAACTTTGAACACTGCTACACATGTGTTAAAAAAGTGTTCAAATCTTTGAAGATTTGTGTGGCGCCGGAATTAGGCCAACTGAAACTCAATAACAGATGGCATTGCTTAAATTTAAACCTAAAATGCCGCATTTTAACAGGGTTTATGCGCTACACTAGCGCTACCAATGGAAAAAACGTAGTGCTTAAATATAGACGAACTTGTAAATTGTGTTCTTATATTGCATTTGGAAGAAGTTTTGTGGTACATTTTATAGCTTATAATAGGTCTTTACCTATGAAATTGCCGTATTGCAGTACAGACTTTTTCAAACAAAAAAAAGTTTTGATTGGCTATGAATTCTAAATTCAAATTAATTTTGTTTTAAAAATATGACATTCTATTTACAAAATCTGTCTTTTGTTTATTGATTAGCGTTGTATTTTCATTACATTTCAACATTTTTCGTCATAATGGATACTTCGAAATTTCGTGTAATTATGGAATATGAGTTCCGTCGTGGCACCAACGCGGCACAAACGACACGTAACATCAACGACGTTTACGGAGAGAACTGTACAAACGAACGTACAACCCGTTATTGGTTTGCTCGGTTCCGTTCTGGGAATTTTGACTTGAAAAATGAACCTCGTGGTCGTCCGGAAACTTTGGTCAACAATGATGAATTAAAGGCGATTGTGGAAGCAGATGAATCGCAATCTACAGCTGAGCTGGCAGCAGCTTTTGATGTTAGCATCAAAACAATATTGGTCCATTTGCGACAGATTGGCAAGATAAAAAAGCTTGATAGATAGGTGCCCCACTGCTACTTCACGACAACGCGCGACCCCATACTGCACAACAGACCGTCTCTAAGCTGCATGAGTTGGGTTTGGAAGCTCTCCCTCATCCGCCATACTCACCAGATCTTGCGCCTACCGACTATTACTTTTTCCAAAATTTGGACAACTTTTTAGCGGGAAAAAAATTCAATTCCCGAGAGGCAGTACAAAACGCCTTTGAAGAGTTTGTTGTCTCCCGTCCAGCTGGTTTTTTCAAGAAGGGCATCCATTAACTGCCACAGCGTTGGCAAAGATGCATTGATTGCAGGGGTGATTACTTTGAATAAAAGAAATAAATAAGTTCGAAAAAAAATACTTTAACTTTTTTCAAACAAAACGGCAATTTCATACGTAAAGACCAAATATAATTTTAAAATTTGAGATTATTGCATTTACAATGCTATTTTTAAACAATACTAAAGTAGGGCCACTTTGATAGGCCACATTTGACACTTCATCAAAATTCCGCAACGTAACCTTGTAACGGCGGGCATCAAATATAATATATTTTTTTGATATTAGAACAGCAATTGCTTAATTATTTTCAATTACGCATATATATTTACGGTAAAGTGACCGAAAAAATTAACTTTACGATTTATTTTTACTGAAAGACCATTCTAAAAGTAATAAACAATTTTTGTTTTATTAAAACTTAACGTCGTTACAATGTTATATCAGTGAAAACTTTTTCTTTTTAAACACTAGGGATGTTACCCAAAAATCGAAATATCTAAAGTTGAATGCAATGATTACTTGTGAAGGAATATTTTCACCATAAATTAATAATGTCAATTTTTATACAAGGTGTTTGGTAAAAGCCTTATAAAGCCGAATATGGTGGATAGGGACCATCAAACTGAACAACTTTTACTATGGGATCAACTCTGAAATCGCGAAAAAAAAATCTGCTGTTTCATACAAAAATTAATAACGAAAATATCAAAATGTATGAAACAGCTGATTTTTTTTTCGCTATTTCAGACTTGGTCCCATAGTAAAAATTGATCAGTTTGATGGTCCCTTTCTACCATATTCGGCTTTATAAGGCTTTTACCAAACACCTTGTATAAGAAATTGACGACACGCGACAACAAATTTTATTTCTACTAGTTATCGCTGCGGACACTTGTAAAAACATGATGGAACAGAAAGAAAAAATTTACTGAAAAAAAATCTTTTTTACAAACACGTTTTTAAAACGGACTAAATTATTACAAAAAATTCGGACTAAAACATTAAAACGGACTGGTAAAAACAGACTAAAAAGTATCAAATAAAATTTTCTGTAAATATTTATAACCCTATACCTACAGAAATTTTAAACCTAAAAACGTGGGGCGCATTTTGTAAAATTTATCATCCATATTGACTTTAGCATGCGCCCCACGTTTTTAGGTTTAAAATTTCTGTCGGTATAGGGTAGTAGTACTTATAGGGTTTTTACCATTCCGTTTTAATGTTATAGTCCGGTTTTTTTGTAATAATTTAGTCCGTTTTAAAAACGAGTTTTTAAAAAAGTTTTTTTTTTAGTATATTTTTATTTTCTGCTTTTTAGTTAATGAGCCATGACTAAAAATTACCATCTCATATCGGAGCACTCGTCAAGACGATTCAAACGAGCCCAAACTCGATGGGGTTGCATGGTTTTATTACAGAGTCCCAGTGGCCTTCTTCCGGCTCCATCATCAGACCCTGGAAACTATTTCCCAACAAAGTACTCGTCAAGACGATTCAAACGAGCCCAAACTCGATGGGGTTGCATGGTTTTATTATAGAGTTTTTATGGGCTTCATCCTGCTCCATCATCAGATCCTCGGACACTATTTCCCATTAAAGTACTCGTCAAGATGATTCAGACGAGCCCAAACTCGATGGAATTGCATGGTTTTATTACCGAGTTCCAGTGGCCTTCTTCCGGCTTCATCATCAGACCCTGGACACTATTTCCCAACAAAGTACTCGTCAAGACGATTCAAACGAGCCCAAACTCGATGGGATTGCATGGTTTTATTACCGAGTTCCAGTGGCCTTCTTCCGGCTTCATCATCAGACCCTGGAAACTATTTCCCAACAAAGAACTCGTCAAGACGATTCAAACGAGCCCAAATTTGATGGGGTTGCACGGTTTCAATATTGAGTTTCTATGGCATGGTCTTTCGGCTTCATCATCAGACCCTGGACCTCGTCTCTCGTTAGAGTACTCGTCAAGACAATGCTAACGAAGCCAAACACGATGGGGTTGTATGGTTTCATCATAGAGTTCCATGGACGAATTAACCACTGGACGCGAAATGACAACCATATTCGCCTTTACCCCTCTGCCACTTACTGTGACCGATAGCCTCAGTAAACGATAATGCGTTGTCAGTGTGATGCTAGAGCTTGTGGCGAAACATTGGTACAAAAATGGGCAAAATGCTCCGTATTGTTCAGCAAAAAAAATAGCGGGCCATCAAGAAATGTTTCTTTTCACGCGTAAGCACAGTTTCAACCTATCATAGTAGCTATTTTTCGTAAAATAAATAAAATTTGGTATATAAACAAAGTAGGGTGACTTAGCCGGTTTGCCGGCCCCCTTTGGTTTTCGGCCATTTCGGAAACATAACCAGCCTAATTATTGTCTAATTTTCAAAATCTATCGCAATCGCTTTCATTTGACAGAAGGATGTGACACACTGCTGCATTTCTTTGGTATTTTTTATTTGTGCCAAAAAGAAGCATCAATGTATCACATCCTGAAAGCGATTGCGATAGATTTTGAAATTAGACAATTAGCCCCCGAGCCTCCTACACTTGCTCAAGGTCGCGCGGACAAGGACTTTAACAATTTATTATGTTCAAAAATGTTGACCTCCTCTAAATTTATGCTACCTTGGTATTTTGATAATGTAATTTAAAGAAGATAGTTAAGTTTTTAATGGTAGTGTCGTGGGGAATGCATATGTATAGAATTTTTCATTTACCTACGACACTACTGGGCCGGTAGTGTAGAAGGGGAAAAAAACACCCACGACACTACCAGTGGTGCGCCTTGAGCAAAAGCATTAAGCACCTACGCATACAGCCGTAATAGTGATTTATTGTACTATGCTGTAAATTTAAATTTTAAATTATTATTTAAATTAAAATGAAGTATTATAAAAATTTCGCAATTGGTTATTCCTGACTCCAAAGTCAAAAGATACCAGAAAATATATAATTCACAACAGTTTTGGTAAAGTTTACCAACCCAATTGTTCTGTCCCTCTGTTCCCCGTCGTAGACTTTCTGTTATATTTCCTAGTAATTTTAATCCAGGCCTCTTTCTTTTTGTTGATGAATGCTGTACCCGTTCTTTTAATTTCAATAATTTGTTTATATCTAGATGAAAACAAAGGAAATAAACAAAGTATCAGTACAAAATAACTAACTTACGCACCGACTAAGAATAAAACTTACTGTTTTATGAGATCAGCCAATAATGCTTTTTACTAATGAAATCATTATTTTAATGATTTCATTAGCGATAAAGTGGCATTAGCTAAAGAAGATTTAAAGTGAAGCTTCTTGCAATTGTGAGTATGGTAAATTAGTTTTAGTACTGTTATTTTGTATTAAACGCGTAAAGTTTTCGATGTGATACATTTAAATTTGATGGCCGGGTAACTAAATGCATTTTTGGGAGGTCATTTGCTTCTCGGCCGCGTGGCCGAGAACTAATGTATGAGTTTCACAATCCATAATATTTGACCGGCAATTATGGCCGGAAACCGGCTAAATCACCCTATAATATTGTCATTATTTGACAAGTGTAATCCCCCTCACCCCGCAAAAATTGGTTGAACGTGATTTCATACATTTTTCTTACGTTACGTGTCCAGTGGTTAATTCGTCCAAGTAGAGTTCCTATGGCCTTCTTCCGGCTTCATCATCAGATCAGCTCAATGAAACCATAATATTTCCTTTGCCTTCCAGTTCTGACCTATGTTCAAAGTTTCAAGTCTCTAGCTCATCGGGAAGCTAGGATAAAATCGTTCGCAAACTTTGTGGAGAAACACACAAACAAACAAACAAACGCGAAAGCAACCTAATAAAAACTTGTTAAAATAAAAAAATGGATTATTTTCGTTTTATCACACGATGAAATCAGGGGAAAATAACGATTTTTTTTTTCATTTTTCGGATATAATTCACTTTATAGTCAGATAGAATATCGAAAAAGAAATAATATTTTGTATCACACATACCTATGTACTTAAACGCAAAATTTAGGGAGATAATTGAAGATTATTGGCTAACTCCATATTAAACGCGCCCGAAACACACCGAAACGTGATAATATTATGTGACGTCACCGTTTTGTATAGAGCGTTTTCGGCGGGAGCTGATGCGTTCTAACTTCAAGTAACTATATTACGAGAAAAAAACGCAAGATAAAAGTTTCAATATTACAGTTGATTTTCTCATGCATTATACTATTGAATTTGATTAAAAAAAATGTTGATGCATATTCCCTATTCACAATTTCGTCTTTTCAATTCACATTCACAATGATTTTTTTCCATTGGCGGCTCTAGTGTAGCGCATAAACCCTCTTAATTCCTCCGTTTATCCAACTATAACTGATCCGTAGGCCGCATTCTACGCTCCCAGTACGATATTCTTGGATGAAGTCGACTCTCTGTGCGCGATGCGCGGCGCTGACTCAGAGCACGAGGCTTCGAGGCGGTTTAAGGCCGAGTTGCTGATACAAATGGACGGGCTCTCTGCTGCGTTGTAAGGCTTAAAACACACAAAATTATTACCTGGGTCAATCAACTTCTAATTGTCCTATGAGTTTTCCTGTCCATAAACATAAAAGTATATAATTCCTTGAAAATAAATATCAACTAACTTAAAAATTATGGTTTGGGTTTAATGTAATACTTTAATTATCATTTTGGTAATAGAAATAAATATGTTGTTTACATTTGTTCGTATTTTAACGGTTGTCGAGAAAGATATCGATGTCCCCTTTATTTGTATGAAATTGATGAAATGTCCACTGGACAACCTATCTATAACATAAAAGTGTGTTATCTTTAAATTAAAAATAAAGAAAAAAGTTTAGCTTATAAATACTTAAACTTAAGATTTAGAGTATCATTTTGGTAACAGATATAAATATATTGTTTACATATTTGTTCGTATTATATAGGTTGTCCAGTGGACATTTTATCACATAAAAATAAAGGGGACATCGACGTCTCTCTAGACAACCGTTAAAATACGAATAAATATATAAACTACATTATTTCTATTACCAAAATTATAATTAAAGTATTACATTTAACCCAAAACCATAATTATTAAGTTAGTTGATATTTATTTTCAAGGAATTATCCTACTTTTATGTCACCTTCATAAAAAAACAAAAGCGAAACTATCTTTTGTATACTTTAATTTAAATACTTGTCTTGAAATGAAAATGACAATGTCTTTACTTGCCTTTTAGTTTCCATGGCGATAAGGCCGTATACAGAGAGAACGCTGGTTGACGCTGGTTGCCGAACGGCGCTTATCGGCGCTGGCCCGCGCAGGTAACCAGCGAAGGCATTTGTATGAACAAGCGCTGATAAGCTCTGACGCGCGCCGGTCAGCGCAGACTACTTTTAATACGAAATCCTGCTTCAATCTGCTTGCTTTATGTTAACGGTTACCGGCGCGGACCAGCGCTGATAAGCGCCGGTCGGCAACCAGCGTTCTCTCTGTATACGGCCTAAGTGTATATTTTTTTCTTCTCAGCAATAGTGACAAGATCATTATGGTACTGGCCGCCACAAATCACCCGTGGGACATCGACGAAGCATTCAGGAGAAGATTTGAAAAGAGGATATATATCGGTCTTCCTGACGGTAACAGACTATTAACTCATTGCTGGAAAAAATATCTGTAAAATGATTCTTTAAGAATGCCCCATATTTCACTAAACTAAGTTTTATCGACTTCTAAATAGTTAAATCAAGGTTCTAGAAGCATGACCGATTGCAAATAAAACAAACGTGGTCACCCGTCTGATTAACGACTTTGGTGCTTTTCTTTTTTGTTGGTGGCTAAACGTACAGTTTTGTATTTCGGTGATAGATAAATAGTAGGTAATTCTTTAAGCATTCAGTAGCAGAGATGATTGACCATGTCAATATAAGTAGCTCACTTTCTGATAGCGGCATTTATTTTTGCAGAGTTGACACGAATAAAGTTACTAAACCTGTGTCTCCGAGACGTGGCTTTAGCAGACGATGTCCAGCTGTCAGAATTGGCCAGTAAGCTGGACGGTTACAGCGGTTCTGATATTTGCAACCTGTGCAGGTAAAATAATGCATATTTTATTAGGCACTATTGTGGTTACGCTTGACAAAAATGGTGTTATAGTAGAAAACCTTTTAACATTAACAGATTATAAAAGCATCTGAACTGTACTAGATCTATCTTTTACTGGGGATACTGTTGAACTGGACCGGCAAAGAGTTACCGTTTTGTTCTTTAGGAAGCTCGAGTTCTAAGCTACCTTTTATGTGGCAATTTATAACCCTAATTATTCGACTTGCCTTTTCATAGAGATGCTGCGATGATGAAAATGCGCGAGAAAATCGCTGGCAAGAGCCCCGACCAGATCCGTAAGCTGAAACGTTCTGAGCTTGAAGCACCGGTTTCCAAGACTGATATGGAAGCTGCTATGGAGAAGACTAGACGCACAGTCTCCCCGACAGACATCGCCCGCTACACCACGTGGATGCAACGGCATGGCTGTTCCTAGCGGCGAGCTAAAGCGTTGCGAGCGCTGCTTCGAAGGCTACGCGACGCTTGAACACCATCTGCCCACTTGCCTGATGAGGAATATAGTTTCAACCTCCCCGCGGATGAGTTTCGGTAAGCCACTTGTGAACAAGTGAGTCTGTGGCTTTGGACGAAGTGTTTAGTTGTAAGAACGCATGCAAACATAATTTGATACTATAGTGAAACGTAGGTACCTATCTATCTAGTGATTTATATTGATAACGTTTACAAAGAAATTTAATGTGGTTCTATATTGCTTCAATTTTGAAAATATGTTGTTTTTCTCAAGTTTCTTACCGAGAGCTTGGTTTGAATATCGAGCGAAGAGACTAATCTCCTTTTTTTAATAATTGGCAGAATACCAACTTTTTATTTGGTTCAAGTGACGATCAAAATCCCAAGTCTAGTTATCCATTTATGTGAACTAATGGTTGTCTGCCATGTGACAGACAAATACAAGTGTCTGTCTGAAATTGGCAGAGAATCTTAAACAGTCATACGTACATGAATAGTGTTTTAGATTTACCACGTGTGACTATCTAGTTAATTATTCATATTAATTGGTAAGGTTTTTTGATAGGTACACTTAAAATCATTGTTTTATCAATTCATAGTTTAAGTGCCTCACTTTGTATATTTACTGCACTTTTTACCAAATGTATAGTAAAAGTAACCATAATAATTATAATTACTTTCACGTACGTTCAAATTTATGTAGAGTTCACCATCTAATAACATTAACTAAATGTTGCAATTTTGTACTGACTTTTATATGAACTTTTAAAGATAGGTATTGTAAATGTGTTTTAGCTTAGTACACAATTATGAAAGCATTATATTGAGGTATGATTAATTTATACTTGTTGGGCACATGTACAACCAAACACCTTTTTGGCCTAAACCGAAAAGCCATTAATTTCAGGATTTTTACAAACTTTAGAATTTAATAGACCGTGGTAGTATTACGTCACATAAAGGCTTACATAAATGACGTAGTTTGATATTTTGGGTCAACAAACATCTGAAGCAAGCATGTTTCTCTTCTTGAGACATAAAATTACACCCAGGAGCAAAACAATACAGTACAATACTTATTCCTAATATCAAAATAACTCCATAATTTGATAAGAAAGCAAAAGTGGCAACGTTCTCTTGTTTGTTTTTACCCAAATTTGCGTCATCACTTCCACGGTCTATAGAATAATCAACATTTTATTTGACCGTGCCTAGTTTTTCTAAATCAAATTATACCTATACTTAGAAGTAAGATAGTTTTACAATTTCCTTGATATTTATTGCTTGTTCCTATATGTTTTGAAATAATATAATAATTGATACAAACTATAAATAAGCGTTATAAACCCCTATAAATTGCATGTATCAACATGAAAATAACCTTAATATGAGTAAAATAAAACTCGATATTCGGGTATGATAAATTTTTATTAAGGAATGGTGTAAATTATACTAGTGTCGTTACAATTTGTCTGTCTTTATGTGAATATTTCTGTGTATATGTGTTGTCGGCGTTAAAGTAGAGGAAGATTCAATAAACTTCTTAAGGTTTTACTATAAATGGTTTTTTATTCAAAAAATCCTATTTAATATGATGTAAAAAATGGATTTACCTTCAAGGACAACGTATTAGCAAAGTTTAAACAGGGGCATGTTCCTTCGATCAAGAATATTTTAGAAAATGCTTCACGAACAACTGCACAAAGCGATTTGTTGGAATTCGTATCTTCACATGATCACCCATTTCCCCTAAGACCCACTGCATTACCCACTGGTGGATCGGGAAATCCACTGCACTAGAGTTGGGATAGAGTCTGTGTACAAATTACTATATAAGAAACAAGTGGGTAGTGCCGGTGGGTCCACGGGTCGTGATGCAATATTTTCCCAGCTTGAACGTGGGGTGATTTTAGTTGCAGTCACAGACCACTTGCAGTAGTCCTATAGACAGGTGATCTACTGAGACAAAAAAGTTGCACTTGTTCAACGGTTGAACTAGCCGGCTGTACTAGTGGGAGCGAAGGGTTATTTCGAGGTGCCGTTTTTGAGACCCTGACCGGTATTTTTATTCGCAAATATTCTCAGAGCCAGAGTAAAGTGAACCAATAATAGAGATTGTTGAGAATTTTATAAAATTATCTCAATAAATTTCCAGCGTTAGCTGTATCTAAAAAGGCCACAAGTTGATCCATTTTTATCCTATTTTAAGGCACTCACAACAAAATGCCAACTGAATAAGTTTACTGATAAAGCTTTCTCTCTAGGAAATGAACTACCTATCTTTATAATATTTTGACTTTCAGATTTATTATTTGTCCCAGTTGAGGTTGTATCGAGCGACGTGTCATTAAAAGAACATAGTGAGGTACAACCACCCCTAAAAAATAAATTAACTGCAAAAAGTTCTCGTGTATGGACCTATTATCTATCATACACAGAAAATATCCTTAATATCTGTCCATATAAGGATACTACACGAAAATGGAAACCGGACGGTCTTCGCACAGCGTGCACACGAAAGTTACATAGCACGTTCCGTGTATGTTCCGTTAAAGTCCCGTTAAAGTTTTTCCGTGATGGGGCTTTTGAAAAAAAATTTTTCAGGTCAATGGGCTTTTGGATTTTTTTTTTGCACGAGGTTCAGTTACTTTTACACTACTACTACAGCCGGGCTTGCTTTAAATGATTCAATACGATTCTGGAAAGATTTCATTTTTGAATGACATCTACCTGTTATTAACAAGAAGTTTCAATAAATACTGTAGGTAGTGTAGGTACCTAAACATAAAGCGCCAAGTGTGCGTTGTGTGCGGCAGCAACACGCAGCATTCACAGTACAAAATTCAGCCCCGTCTGTCGCTCTTTGTTTGGACACGTTTTAATAAAATATCGGGACCTTCAGAGGACTAACAGCTGCTAAAAATGTTGCCGAAGGTGAAATCGGCTAGGAACCGATGATGACGAAGATGATGAATATAATGTAAATATTATGTATTGTGTCTGTTCGTTATGGAATCAACAAGGAACTTCTGGAAATCAAAACCCCACTAGTCCCATTAATTCCTTCCTCTGGGAAGGAAAATCTCAGAAGCCCCATCATGGGACAACTTCAACGGAACTTCTGGGAATATACAGCACGTTCTATCACAGCCTTAGAGCAACGTCGGCTAAGTCCGCATTGCTCAAGGATCACAACGGATGATGTTACACACCAACTGTGCGTGCTTTTACAGTTTCGACGCGACTTTGATGTTTGTGATGCAAGGAAAGGTGGATAATTGGAGAAAAAAAATATTTCAGCTCGAAAATAGTGAGTCATCTCTTTGAATTTTTTACACGTCGTCCGATACAGGCTATAAAAAATAGGGTAGTGTAACAGTAACGTTTCCTTAGCGAATACAAAGGCACTATATTTTATTTACACAAAATATCAACAAACATGCTAAAAATAAATTTCACAAATGAACAATAATTATTATAATAAAATAAAAATAACAAATTTCTTAAAATTAGTATTTGTCTTAAAAATATCTTTAACAATTTACTTAAATATAATGCATTCGATTTTTTATGTTACATTACTTTATTTTAATCTATTAACAGCGTGAAATAAAGTATCACAATATTTAAAAACACTCAAACAAGTTCAACTAATAATTGAATAATATTTTCAGAGCTATTTACAAAGTTCTTTCATTGTTAGGTGGTTAATTTGCTATCCATACCAGTGTAAGATTTACTTATAAATAATATCTAAGCTATGAAGGTCATCTATCTTAACTAAGCGGTGCTTTACTCACTTTTATTTGGCTTTTCTAAAACGTAAACAAACATTTTACGTTTGTGATATAGGTACTCAATGTGTACTACACACGGCATCAAGCTGGGTTAGACATTAGTTTAAAAATAAATATGTGGGTACAGTAACGAAATAATATGTCATTATAGTGTTAAAGATGCAAGCGTTCATGTTATTTATAAGTGGTGACTAAACAAGAAATAAAAATTCATTTAACGTTCTTATATTTCTAATGTATGTCTACTTTCAAAGCTCACTAACTAGAACAAATTGTCAAATAGTATAGCTAACTTTCTAGCTAAACTACTCCACATTAAAATTCGGTCTTAGAATACTAACTTCTAGAAGGATAGTATCAAAATACAGTGTCTAAATAAAGCAACAAACGATTGCGTTCGGAAGGCGATAACATTTTTGGCAAAGCCCGAAGTTGGTGCCAAATATGACCCATTTGAGTTGCTTCAATTTGTACGTCTGTATTAGAGGACAAAAGGTATTACTAGAGTGTAAAACTCAATTCCGACAAGAAACTTCTCCGACAGGACGGAGCTCCGACAGCCTGAGCTTCGACAAGCCCGAGCGACAGAGCTCCGACAAGACGCGCCGCTCCGACAAGGCATAGTTCCGCCTACATTACACAACTACTGTTTGGAAAAAAGTCGTATGGTTTTTTAAATATTTATTTTCTTTACACAAAAAACAAATAAGATAAAATATTGTTCAAGTCAGTTTTCTTTTCTGGTATAAAGATTTTATTTTTATTACATTGTAAGTATAATAAAAGACAGGACAGAGCTCCGACAAGACATAGTTCCGCCTACATTACACAACTACTGTTTTGGAAAAAAGTCGTATGGTTTTTTAAATATTTATTTGCTTTACACAAAAAACAAATAAGATAAAATATTTTTCAAGTCAGTTTTCTTTTCTGGTATAAAGATTTTATTTTTATTACATTGTATGTATTTAATTACCTATATGTTTTTTTCATAAAGAAAATAAATATTTAATTATTGACATTTTTTTCCAAACAGTAGTTAGTGTGTATGTCGTCGGAGCTCTGTCCTGTCGGAGCTCGGGCTTGTCGGAGCTCGGCCTGTCGGAGCTCAGGCTGTCGGAGCTCCGTCCTGTCGGAGAAGTGTTTTGTCGGACGGAACGGAGTTTTACACTCCATTATCATTCTAAGGTTTTGACTAACCTCTTTGTCCTACAGTCATAGGCATAATCATTGTTTTATTATAAAAAAAGTAGTAAAGTAAATTACACAAAATAGATGTAACTTGTTATTTTGTTTCACTAGTTTCATGCTATATTATTGCTAAGGCCGATATTGCTAGCTAAAATTCCTCCATGTTATTTGGTCTGTAGTATCCATTATTAATTAATTACTTGTCTAAATAAGGCTCAACAAGGAATACATTTTTGATATACTTACTTATCTTAACACTTCTTAAAAAGGTATAAAGAGTAATTCATCACGTTTAGATTCAATCTCGAATAAGACTTCTTGCTGTTCCTATTAAATAGTGGCATCGTTTAGGGCTTGTTTAATAGGTTTCGGATAGCTGCTATCTTCTGGTTTAATTTCATACCAATGGAACAGACTTTCTATGAAAATTATTTATCAAAGTGTCAACTATGTAATTTAAAAACACACGAGACTTGAAAACACGAGTAAGTATGTAGTTGTAATGTGGATGGAGATGAAGCTAGAAAAATCTTTAGAGATTTTTCAAGTTGCAGGAAACCTAATTTATGAAAGAAGGTTGAGTGTTTATTTAAGTCCATCAAAACGTGGTATTAAATTCTAAACTGGTGTCGTTAGCGGGACGCCACTCGTGCCTGTGTCATTCCGGCGGACTGTTGGCCTCTAAGGCCAGCTCGTCGTCACTGTCCTGTTCCATAATGGCGGCGAACGAGAACGGCGCGAATGCGTAGCCGTGGCCTTCGTAGAACTTGCTCATGAATTCCACCCTGAGGAAAATATAATGACGTAAGTACTGTTATTATAGTATGAACTTGTGCCTTCTAATTTACTTTAACAATAAACTGTGGACATGTGCAACAATTCAAGCGAGCAAGAAGCTAGCCCATTCAAAAGAATTAAAGGGAACTATTGTTCTAGGTGTTCCTATTCTGCTTATCTATAAAACTACTGAATCCTTCTTTGATATTTGATCAAACTTCATCCATCCTTACTAATTCAGTCATCACATAATTTCACAACAATTATTGGCAAGGAAGAAAAGTAAAGGTCTAAATTGTAGCATTTTCTTTTGTGGTTGGTTTCATATTCTTGTAACAAGACTACAATATAGGTTTAGGCGTTCACTAATCATCAGTCCATACATCAATGTCGGCAAAGTTATAAAATATGATGATCGTTCATAAACGGGACATATAAACATAATTTTATTTAGTCTTACCAATGTAGACGTAATGTATGAAGGAATGCTGATAGTCCTTCCATCAGCACCAGTATAGCAAGTGTGAAGAACGCCCACACAGCAAAGATAGCGAAGAGAGCTATCGACATCACTGGGGAGTTGCCCATGCCCATGCGCAGCACTCGCTGCCACAAAACAGCTGACAGCTCTGAAAACACACATAACCACCTCATTTTTCTCGAAAGAGTTTCGATACTCCAAAAAAATATCTGTAAGGCTTCTTACAGACAGCCTGCATTAAGACTGCCAGCCAGCACCAAAACTGCAGTGTACAGTCTTTGTTTGGGTTGGGGATGTCACAATATTTATCCAGTTTGGTGGCGCTACTGCTGCTGGAGACCCTTGTACAGGGATTTACTCCCGATTTTCCCTTTTTTTTTTAAATATATCTAAAATGGTTGATACTAAGTAATCAATAATTATTATGCAAGTCGGACAGTAAACGAATTAAAGATTAAAGAAAACCAAAATGTGTTGGAAAATTCCCTTCCAACATCCAAAAATTGATAGCAAACACATAGCAAACAACAAAATGACTGGTCTACATCTACACTAGCGCCAAGTTAGCGGTAGTGCGCCGACTGGTGGACAATTTGTGATTCAGCAAAATTATCCTGCCATTGAAAAAACTGTAACACAACAGTGCAGCTTGCCTGTGGTCATAAGGATTGCATGCCGATTGCGAGCTGACTGCGCAGTCGGCTTGCAGTTTCAATGGAGTTACTCGTATCGTATGTCAATCGCACAAAAGCTGCAATTATTGCGGCTGGCTGGCAATTCTAATGCAGCCCGTCTGTAAGAAGCCTTACATAGACTTATAAACTTGGATAAAGGACGTTACTTACGTGCGTGTGCGAGCGAAAGAGCCCATAAACGTAGGTATGAGGCGGTATGGGATACCGTTCCCAGCACGTACTCAATGGTGTGGATGCCTTGTGTGATCATCAGCTCACCCATGCTGTCACCATTTTCTTCATCCACCGTCACCTCGCCGGATTCAATACCTTGTTGCTATGGGGGAAAAAATATTAAAAACAGTGGAAATATAAATTCAGACATAAAGAATTCAGTAAGTAGGTTTGTCACCCCTTCAGGTTCATAAAGTCTTAATACATGTGTTTTCACATAAATGTCAAAATAACACATTCTCAAAAACACCTATTACTTACAAAAAAAATACGTAAGAGTCAGCACACAAACTTAGCTAACTAATCAGGTGAAGTTGAAGTGGCAGTGGGTGGGACACATATCGAGAAGAACCGATGGCAGGTGGGGCGGAAAGGTTCAGGAATGGCGACCGCGCACCGGACGACGCTCCGGGGCACAAGGTGGACCGACGATCTGGTTAAGGTCGCAGGAAGCCGCTGGATGCGGGCAGCACAGGACCGATCATCGTGGAGATCCTTGAGGGAGGCCGATACCCAGCAGTGGCTGTCGTGCGGCTGATATGATGATGATGAACTAATCAAGATTTGGCCGCTATAAAGAAGCAATTACCTTCTTCTTCTTAGCGGCTAACATCTGGTATACGGGTTTGCCAAACAGCATAACTGGCACACAAGCGTAAGCGAGGACCAGGAAAGTCTTCTGCAACTCATCCTGCCCATCGTACATGCCTGCTTTGCAGGGAGGCTTGGTTTCCGTCTCTTTTAGCAGCATCATGTTTATGAAGATTATGAGCACGGAAGGTGCACATGATGTCCCATAAGCTGGATCTGAAGAAATAAACAACAAAAGGTTAGCCACATTATCATTTCCTTAAAATGATTAGTGCCCTCACAGTGGCGCCCTCATCTTAATTAAATATTTTATTGCTCGTTAAGTACATCATGTATCGCGCACACAAATCCACACGTACTGATTGAAGCTAAAGTTCTATAGTTTATTTACAACTAGCTTTTGCCCGCGACTTTGTCCGCGTGGACATTCGCTATGGAACCTTTGACCGAGATAAAAAGTATCCATGTTTTACCTCAGGCTATAACTATCTGTGTGCTATTCCAAATCTGTTTAGCCAGTTTTACGTGATTGAGTAACAAACATCCAAACATTAAACTTTCATATTTTAGTTCCCGTTCTCGTTGATTCCTGTTCCCGTTCCCGTATTATTTTTACTTTAAAAAATTGAACCCCCGTTTCAGTCCTTTAGGTGTTGAATATTTACCATGTCGTGTTGGACCCTAAAATAAATGTCAAATCATGGCACCGTGTTGGACTTCAAAATACATGCCATTTTCGCAATCAACATCCCATAAAATCTTTTAACGACATCCATATCGATTTTTAGTTTTATTCACCTACTAACCCCCAAGAGGTGAGGGGTTAGTGGGTAAACAAACCTAAACATTTTCGGAAAATCACGAAATACGTTTTGCTTTGCTTAGTTTTTAAAAGCACTCCTACGAAGATTCAAAGTCAAAACGTTTATTAATAAAAAACACATACAAAATAAGCCCCATTTCACCCCTTCAGGGATTGAATTATAGACAGCGTGTTGGACTTCAAAATAAATACCGTTTTCGTTATCAACATTCCATGAAACCTCAATAACGACATCCATTTCGATTTATGAAAAAAAAAACTATTTGTTAATTTTAATTTAAAATAATGTTTGCATGCTGTTGTTAATGGTATGGTTGAAAAGGCAGATATCGTAGTTATTGCTTTCTCTGTGGCAGATATTTTAAAGACCTACAGTGTACCCTAATCAAATGAATGATATTCTATTCAGTTCCATTCTATTCTATAGGTTTATTTACCCCATTTACCCCTAAGGGGTTAATTATCCAAAAATCACAATAATAATAATAATAATAATAGACACTTTATTGCACACAAGACAAGAAAAAAATTTACAAATAGACACAAAAACAGAAAAAAGCACACAAAAGGCGGCCTTATTGCTAAATAGCAATCTCTTCCAGGCAACCTTGAGTAGTAAAGAGATAAGAAGAAGAGGATTTAGGGGGAGTGGGTGCAATTATGGAAAGAGATATCAGATATAGATAGATATAGATATAAAGAGAGGAATTATGAATAAACTTTAAAGTGAATGAAAGAACAGGACATACTATAGTGTATTAGGTAGAGGAGAGGAAATGTCTTCTGACTTGATCGCGAAATGATCTCAGAGTTTGAGCTTTCCTGATACCCTCTGGGAGGGAATTCCACAGCCGTACAGCATGCACAGAGAAGGAATATGAGACGAAATCAGTAGAATGGCGAGTAATATCAAGAGTAAGGTTAGAAGAAGAGCGCAGTGAGGACAGTGTGGAAGCGGAGCGAAAGCAGAAACATTCTTTGAGATAGACTGGAGTAGTTGGATGGAAAAGGATGGAATAAAGAAGCGTAAGAGTATGTAAGTCCCTGCGCAGACGGATAGGAAGCCAATTGAGCTTAGAACGTAAGTGGGATACGTGGTCATATTTACGTTTATTGAAGATGAATCTGATGCACATATTCTGCAGACGCTCCAACTTGTTGAGCATGACCTCCGACAGATCCGTATAACAGACGTCAGCGTAGTCTAAGATTGAGAGCAGAAGAGACTGGGCCAGAGTGATTTTCGTTCTTGTTGGTAAAAAGTTTCCTAACCGATTAATTGAGTAGTACGCAGCAAAAACTTTTTTCTAACAGCTTCGACCTGAGGGCTCCATGAAAAACACTGATCAAATACCACACCGAGGTTACTGACGGTTTTTGAAAAGGGAATAACAGTGCCATCTAAAGTCACAGGAGATAGCTGCTCAAAGTCGATCCTCGAAACAAAATGAGGACTACCAATAATGATGGACTGCGTCTTAGAGGGATTTACAGTAAGCCCGAATGACTTACTCCAATTACTAATGACCGCAAGATCGGAGTTGGTAACCGCTACTGCACTAGAGAGTTCTGATAAAGGTGCCTGAGTATAGATCTGGAGATCATCGGCATAAAGGTGATAGGAACTTGAAAGAGAAAGTGTTATAGAGTTTATAAAGATAGAGAAGAGTAGAGGAGATAAGACGCCACCCTGAGGAACTCCGGCGTTGATGTCACACCACGCTGAAGATAAATCTCCAGCGCGGATGCGCTGCCGTCGCCCTAGCAGGTAACTTCGAAACCAATCAATTGCAGCTGGAGATATGTTAAGAGATTGTAAGACACCAAGGAGGATATCGAAATCAACTGAATTGAAAGCATTACTAAAGTCAAGTAATGTTAACAAAGTAAGCTTCCGATTTTCCATACCCTGGCGTATATCATCCGTTATCTTAACCAATGCTGTGGATGTGCTATGGCCCGTGCGGAAACCAGACTGAAAAGGATTAAAGAGTTGATTTTTGTTAAGATAGGCAGTCAACTGGCTAAAAACGAGTTTTTCAAGGACTTTGGACAGGAAGGGCAGGACAGAAATAGGTCGATATTCGGAAAACATTACAGGATTAGGTTTTTTTGGAAGTGGGATTACATTAGCAACTTTCCATGACGTAGGAAAAACACCAGTTAAAATAGATGTATTTAGGATTTTGGTTATGACAGAAGTAAGGAGATCTATTAAAGGAAGGACCATTTTACGACTAATAGAATCTTCACCCACAGCATTGGAATTGATAGACAGAATGGTTCTCCTAACATCACAGTCAGCAAAAAGATTAAGAGCAAAGGATGATTCTGGAGTTGGCAAAGTTGAAAGGTAGGTGTATATATACGTGTTTGCTTTTAAAAGTTGTTAGTTTTTAAAAGTACTCCTACGAAGTTTCACGTCAAAATGTTTTTTAATGTTATGTTTTCATACAAAACATAAACTCCATTTTTTCCCTTTAGGGGTTGAAACATGGCCACTATGCTGGACTTAAAAATAAATGCCATTTTCGCAATCAACATCCTAAAGAAACCTCGAAAACGACACCCATTTCGATGTTGGGCTTTTTTTACCCCATTCACCCCCTAAAAGGTTGAGTTTCGGAAAATCACGAAACACGTATTTGCTTATTTGTTTTTAGAAGTACCCATACGAAGTTTCAAGTTGAAATGTCTGTTTAATTTTTCTTTTCCATACAAACTTTGTACCCCCATTTCAACCCTTTAAGGGTAGAATTTCCAAAAATCCCTTCTTAGTGGGTGTTTACATTGTATAAAGTATCTATGTGCAAAATTTCAAGTCTCAAGGTTTAATGGTTTGGGCTTTCCATACAAACTCTGTACCCCCATTTCAACCCTTTAGGGGTGGAATTTCCTAAAATCCCTTCTTAGTGGATGTTTGCACTGTGTAAAGTACTTATCTATGTACAAAATTTCAAGTCTCTAGGTTCAGTGGTTTGGGCTGGGCAATAGTCTGTCAGTCACCCCTTCACTTTTATATAAGAAGAAGATAATCTCTGTAAAATATAATTCGTTGTAGTAGTAGTAGGCAAATGTGCCAAAAGTAGCCACTTTTTGTTCTTACAACGAACTTATTATTCGTAAAAAAACTATAGAAACCTAGCATTAATCGGTACGTGTAAATTTTCGATACATTTATGTACTTAACAAACAATAAATTTCCTTAAGATGAGGGCGCCACTGTGAGGGCACTAATAGCCTAAAATCTGAAAGCAAGGCTCTTATTTTTTAATTTCAAAAATCTTACCTTCCGATATCGCAGAGTACGTTGTCCACTTCATGAACATTAATATGCACAGGTACCAAAATAGCAGCAGTAGGAACAAAATCTGCGGGATGTACTGTAGAAATATCATCTCTGTTCTCCTGAAGAAGCTGTAAAATAATATTTCCATGTAAGTCAGTCTTATCATCAGAGAAAGATTCAAAATCATTTTACGAGCGCTTCTACTGTTTGATAAACAAATTGTGTATCATTGATTTAACTAAAGGTATTGACAGTGTTAAATCAATTACTTGATCTCTTGGAAATCATGCCCCAAGAGATATTATGCAGTTCAATAAAATTTATTAAATTCCTTTTGTAATTATATACATACAAAAACAGTAGTAAATTATCAAACAGTAGATGAAAATGCCCAAAACTAGTTCTATGAATACTTATAATTACTTGAAGTTTACCACACTCATTGTCACACCGAAGGCCATGTGTATCACTCCAAATATGATAGAGAGCTTCATTTTGAAAGAGTTTAGGAATATTATGTTGTTTGAGGCAAACTGAAATAAAAATTACTGTTTAGATTTCACAATTTCATACATACAAATATTGAAATAACATTCAACTTTTTCTTCATTGACTTATAGTAAGGATTTAACGTATAAAGTTGAATTAAATGAACCAACCTGCCAAACTGGATCTAATCCAAACGGATAAGGAGTTTGGGTGTAAGCTTCAGCCGGGTCCATTTCAAGCAAATAGTGCTTACTTAACGTTTCATTGTCATAGAGGTTCCTCCAACTGCTGCCAAAAATATTAAGTGATTTCGAGAACACATCGTTGTATATTAAGCCGGTGTATATTGAAAACACACCCATAAGGAGGATGATATATCTCCCGCCGAAGAAGATGTTCCAGATTTCGTTGTCAGTTTTTTGTTTCATGAACCTTTTCTCGTAGATGACGAGGATGGCGGAGAATATCGTCATGATAAGTCCGTGCCCGACGTCACCGAACATCACAGCGAAGAGGAATGGGAATGTAATGATTGTGTACAGAGCTGAAATCAATGAAATATTTTATAAAGCTAAACAACTGCTACAAGTATGGCTATCAGATTTATATACAGTGAAATAGAAAAAAAAGTCTAGATAATATGTAATTAAGTTGACGATAATAGGTTGGTTTGAAAAATAAGCATTTGTAATGTTTTAGTGCAGAAAGCGTCAGAGATTAAGATTAGAAGGTATGTTTGTAATACCTGGATTAACTTCTCTATAACTAGCGATTCCATAGGAATCAATTAGATTTTGGAAGCCCTTGGTGAACTTATTGGTCTTGTTGAATGTTGGCGGGATCTCATTTGTTGGAACTTGGTGCACGATAGATGGTATTGGACTGCCACTTGCTTTCTGAAAAAAATATTATTTTGGTTTGTAGTACGTAAAAAATAAAGCAATATTTAAAGATTGTTAGATTTATAAAGAGGTTCTCTTCACTTTACAAACAACTACGAAGACCCAGGGTTGGCCATTGTCTTATGTTTGTTTGCTATCAATTTTATAAAAAAAATAACTCGAATACCTACATTTTATGCTGTAAAAATTATGAAATACATACTTAACATTCAATTTGGCAAAGGTTTTATTAGTTGGTTCATTAAAAATGAAAAAGAAGAAAGTCTTCATAAAACTTACCACTCCATCTTCAAGAGCCTTCTGTAGTATATGCAGATCACTTTTGGGTACCCAACACTCCGCTATGAGGCATTTTTTTACTATGTCCATACTGAACATGTTCATTGTATGGTATATCGCTTTCTCTTTCTTCACCACCATCATCCACGTGCTTATGTCTCTTGCTATGTTTGCAAGGACTAATCTTCTATGTTGTTCCGTTTGCTCTAAAACCTGCAACAAGGTTCACTTTTTAATACAAAAATTGTATTTCAGCGTAATCAAAATGAGTCATAATGCGTAAAATTGGTATTTTTATCTGTCGCCCGTTCATGTTTTTTTGTAAAGCTTGTACAAAGACTCATAAAAGCAAGTAGATCCAAACTTAAATAACAGTGGGTGCTAGTCCAGTTTAAATTATCATTTTTCCGTTTCTCACAAACAAAGAAAAAAGATTGTCATTTATCAGAGTAAGTGTAACAGTAATAACCATTGTATAGTATTATATTATTTGTGCCTGCACCTATCAATGTTTTTTCCAAATGAGTGTTTAATAGTTTACCATTTCCAAGTCCTGTATCCTGGTTGCTACTCCACCCAGCATGTCCTGCTGATCCTTGAAGGTGGCAGGGCATGGGTACAGCGTTGCTTGGTAGCCATGACACACCTTCTTAACTCTTAGCTTGATCTGCTCTCCGTGAAAGAAAACTACGAACACAGTCTTCAGGAGATCGTGACCCTGAAAATTAGGTAAGTACATACTAAAGTTTTTACGTAAGCACGAGTTTCGATTAAAATTATTACTCTGATTCACAGTCTACAGGCGTGAATGAAAAAAACTGAAGGTAGGACTTGAAGTAACTGTCATAATATTGCGATAGCAAAAATTATCGGATCAATATTCAGGTTATTTAAAAAAATCTACAAAAGGAGCTATAACAAAGTGGGCAATAATATAATTCAGGCGTTCAATAAAATATCAAGTGCTTTACTAAAGAGTAAAAACCAATATTAATATATCTAATGAAGTATGCAACCTATGAAAACTTCAAGGAGGTAGTTGGCGGGCATGAAAATCAATAAAAAAACCGAGGTAAATGACCGGCCACAGCCTGTCCTTATAGCCTTAATGGTGGTATAAATACATGTCGTCAGCCGAGAAAATTAAACTGATTTAATTGTGAATATCGTGTTTGTTTTAGATGTAGATCATATAGGTTCTATAAAATATGCTAGACTACATAAAAATAGAAAAAGGGTGGATTTATTTTACTCGCAATGTCTTGATATAATATAGTATCAAGCTTTATGATACTGCTAGTCCTATCCTATGCACAATTTAATGAAAGATTAACCAAAAGCAATAGTTTTAAAATTACAAATAAATTAAGTAACTAGTTAACTACGTCTTTTGGCCATAGTATGTAGAGGCGAAACTGGGAAATAAATTGATCTTCCCACCATGGCTTTGCACATGGAAAGAAAGAAAAGACCCGCGGACCGCGCAGTGCTGTTTTACCGTACTGAACTACTGATACTTTCATTTTAGTTAGTAACGTCTATTATGTGGTCACAAAGGTCAAAGGAGAAAATTATAAAAAACGAAAGTTTGAAAGCAAGACTGTTATCAAACGATAAACTACAATTTTCAATGTTAGTGACAGTCGGTTTCGTTAAAACTACAGATGAATATAAAATGATAGTTATTTCCAATTCACAGGTGCGTTATGTTTGCCCAAGCAGAAGCACTACAACTGACATGTCGTGGACATACTAATTCTATTTTCGTTGGTACGACGACATTTGCCGCATATTTAGGTAATGCCCTCACGGGCTAAGTTCACCAACCGGGAAAGGTCAGAGTATCATTAGTTTTGTTTGATACAGGTGCAAATTTTTATGATTTTTTATTTTGATGAACATGTAAACAGAACATAAAAATTTTGTTATAACCAGTTTTTTTTGTTTCAAACTAAAAAATAATATAATTATTTGTTGTTTTAAGTATGCGTAGGTATTTTTCTTAGAATCCTGTTTTGCTTACCGTTCAGATATCTTTCAGTATTTTGCTAGAATAAATGTATTGACATCCAACGCAAAAGCTAGAAGAAGTAGAAGAAGAAAGCCTTACCGTCACAGGGTCCTTCAGCGGATGATCGATCTGTGCTTGTTTGAAGAATATATTTCCATGTGATATCCTCCACAGCATCCTCTCAAAGGATGCTACCCTGGCCGTGGCGACTACCCCAGCTATGAACCCAAGATGGCCCAGCGCATCGGTATTATATATTTGCACTGAAGCAGAAATCTTTCGGTGAGCACTATGATCTTGAAAGAAGGTCTGCATTTTCTCTATAAGAATCCTCAGTTCGATCAGCGATAGGTAGTCTGTCTTTAAATTCTGTGCGTTTCTTGTTATTTCTTGGATTTCTGATTCAATATAGTCGATTCTTTCCTGTAAAGGGAAATAAAGTATCTTTAAATAAATACAACTCCACTATACGTTTTGCTCCACGTGGAGTTAAAGGCGTAGTTAGTTCAGGGACCTTGACAAAAATATTGATCTCTAGTACTGAGTGATTGCATTTACCCAATTCGCTCGTTATATTGATGTCTCCCATTGGGCTGAGTGACCGGGGTGGGCTTGGGTAAGATTGGTAGGTGGTCCTCGACTTGATGCAAAGTACTTTCCATTAAACTGTTTCAATAATACGAACCCCTAAATTAGAATATATATCTCCTTGGATCCGACCAAGAGGGAACAAAATATTGAATCCCTTTAGGTACCTAAATTGATATGCAATTACGCAGCTGTAAATATAGCATGTGCACCTAGGTACTGGATTCCTAGCGGATACTAACTCTTTTCATTCATGCGTTGATCCTGTAACAAGATTGACTACTTTTCTTAAGACTTTAGTTGTTTTATTGACTCCTTCTACTCACTTCAAGTATATTGATCTCCCTCGGGCTCAGCGACCGCGGGCCTGGCTTGGGTGGAGGAGGTGGCTCCGGAAGCTCGCCGCTGACCCAGCGCAGTTTTCTCTCCATTTCGCTGCATCTCCTGACTTCACTCACGTACCGTCTTTGGAAGTCGTTCATTTGAGGGTTCAACTGTAAAATGAATTCAGTCACTTTAAAGTTATATTTTGAAAACTACAAACCTAAACATTTTAAATGAAAATAATGTGAATGGGGAATGGAAAAATAATTTATTTTCTTGAATTGGAGCGTACTAAACTAAATGATTATTTACCATATTGATATCCATGTTACCGTTAGAGTACGGAATCCGTTAATCTGCAGATTAACTAGTGAATCTGCAGATTAACTGGTCGAGTCAGTTAAAGTGCGGAATTTTTCTTAAAGTAGACGATTTCCGCACTTTAACTAGTTGATCTGCAGATTAACGGATGTTATACCGTTACAGTGCGGAATACAGTGAGTGAAATAGCCAAGGCTTCTAGAAATTTAGGTAAAAGACCTACATTGAAAGTTGATTTCACAAAAACTTATTTTCTGGTTTTTGGTCGCAATACTAACCTTACCTAACCAAATGAACACCTTAAGACTTTTTCCATGGCGGGGGGCGGGCTGCGCCCCCCTGTGCCCCCGCTTTTGTGTAATTACCTACACATTTTCTTTAATAAAAGAACCTGTTTCCGTACTTTAACTGATCCTTGGTCGTTAATCTGCAGATTAGCTTGAGAATCTGCAGATTTACCTAGTTAAAGTACGAAATAAAACAATTTTTCGCGCTTTAACTGATTCAACCAGTGAATCTGCAGATTAACTAGTTATTCTGCAGATTCACTGATTTCCGCACTTTAACGGTGACATTCATATCTCTTTATATAAATAAATATACATATCTAAAGATACCCAGTCCTCAATGCCTCTTTTTATTAGTGACCACACCTTCACCCAAAATAAGACCAATTGATATCATACTGTCGCCTCCTTCGGTTTTATTAGCAATCGTGTTTAATTTATTTCATTGTATCGATACTTATAGATCTGATGAAAAATGCGTACTCCACAAAAATATTTTTAACTCTCCTATTTGTTAAAAAAAAAACAAACAGCAAGTAAGGTCCTCATAAATATAATTATATACCGAGTCGACACGCTAAAAAGAAGAAGGACTCGTGTGTTTTGTAAGGTCTTATTTTAAAATACAAATTAAAAAAAATTTCGTGCTTCGATCATAAAGTTAATATACCTAGCGAATGGGTTCGATCAATCAGACAACGCGATCGAACTTAGCGGACGGAAGGCACTTTTTCTTACGGTAATGAGATCCAGATGCAAAAATTTCTAGTAGACTAAGGAGTGCCGGCTGCCCTAGTAGTTTTTATATTTTTTCCTGCGTAGTTGGATGGATAAGATTAGAACATACGATACAAGCTTTTTGAAAATACCACAATAAAATTGTTAATCTTTAAGTCACGTCGCCAGAGATTATTGACTTTTAAATATTTTAAAGTTTTTTATTGTTTATGTATAACGACTTCTAAGCTATTTTCAAAAGTTAGAAATATTTAATATGTGCTTAGTCATATTTCGTATTATGTATGTCAATTTATTAAATGAATACTAACTCAAAAGCTAATTAAATATTTAGTCACACTTACTAAACAATTAAGAGTTTGTATTCGTCAATAGCACTACGAAATACTGAACTAATAGCACATGCTTATAATTAATTATTATTATTATTATTATTATATCTATCCACACAAGAAAAAAAAAAAAGAAAAAAAAACTTTAAAACTTTTTCAGTAAATTATTAGCGCCACGATCAGACTTGTTGGATAATGGCCAATAGAGCAATGAAGGTGACGAAAATTACATTTATTACATTGCAATAGCAATTAGAAAATCCATTTTTGATTGTGGTCGACTGAAACTAACAAAACAATAAAACCGTTTGAGCAAAACGTTTGCTAAGTATCTCCATTCGACGAAATTCATATAACTCTATCAAGCGCGGTTACGTTCAGCATCCTTGTGTGAAGTAACTGGCAATAAAAATAAATTCTCATAAACAAAGCTATTAGAGTAGTTTTAGAGCTGGTGACGCCGACGCCCGCCGTCGGTAGCGGTGTGGGATGCTCGCTCATTGTCGTTTCAATTAAAACAATGACGCGGGGCGGCGAATCAACGTAAATGATGAATGAGGATCAAGTTTACTCGGTAACAGTACTAGAATAGTTGTAGGATCACGTAGAGAACACATGATTTAACTGTATTTTCACATGCCATTCCTTAACGTAGAGAAACACCCCCTTTTCTTTTTTTACATACTGGTAGCTAAATGCATTTAGGTGTGCAAATATGGTATATAGTGTGCCATGTATACAAACCAGCTCGTATAATTATTATAAACGCTGAAACTCACCACATGGCTGAGAATTTTGAATGACAATAGAATTCTGTGACGTCACTTTTTGCTATTAGACAACTTATTGGCTCTACTATTTATTCATTTATTTCAAATAAACGTAATTTAATATAGACTAGAGATGCTAACAACACCTTATATCACTCACTTTGTAACCTTGACACCATTTTCCACCCCATTGACCCCATAGAGTTCTATATGTGGATCTATCCCCGAAATATTTGTGTGAAAATGATATACGTACTCGTACACAAAACAGCATATGTGCGTTTTCACCATAATGCAATATCATTGCTATCAAGTCTTTTTTAGTCGTTTTTTGTCTTAATTTTCGACAGATTATGAAATCAATGGAGCTTTACAGTTCTTGATAAACTTAATATCTATCTATCTATGTTTTTGACCGTTCATCACTTTACTAATGTTGAATACAGTACTTTTTATTTATTTATTTGACAAGTTTAAGAAATGACTAGCTGCACTACTTAATATTATAGTATCTTGATCTTTGTCCAATAAACATAAAATTCAAGGTAAAATAGTCATTTCATCGTATTTTGATGGTTCGCGGAAATAGCCGAAGGTATAGTACCTACCAATTTTATTGGATTATCTTCTGGTATGTAAAAGTGTGTGTGGTGGAATCTCTAGGGTAAATTAAATTAGCGTGTATGGGCTTTTTACTTGACCTTATTTATAATAAATGGTGGAAAAAAAAAACGGTAGTTGGAGGGAAAGTACCTATCATAAATATTAATGATCGCAAGATTTACTGAAAAGAAATATTTCTATATTTAAAAAATAAGTAAAACTGCATTCAAAAGCTTTTTGATAAATCGCTTCAGCCGGGAGTCGAATGGACAAAACCCCAAAAAATAATATTCTGTACTTTTAGGATACCAATCTATAGGGTCAATTATCAAGGTCAATTTCTTCTAAAACACATAGTATCTTCAGATAAAAGCAGACTCAAGAAAGATAACAAAGTAGTTTAATTCAAGCTTACTAACCTAACTTTCTTCGTCTTTTTTCCCACCCTGTATAATGTAGCAAGGCCACCGTTAGTTAGTACCAGTAGTACCTATTAAAACGCAAATAAATTGGTTCATTGAGGTATTGAATGGAAAAAAAATCAAATAGTACTTTCAATTACTAAAAGCTGATTTAATGGTACCACGGTAAAGGAAGGGATTCACTTCAATGCCTAAAATTACTCGTTTTGCGTAAAAAATGATTTTTATTAAAAAAAAGTGTTTTGCGAGTCAAATTATTTTGTAGTCTTAAAAGTCACTGATAACGGCCTCGACTAAAAAATAGTCCCTATATTATTACCTGTTTTAAACTTCTATTATAGAATTTAAGATTAACTTCAGTGATACTTGTATGTGTGTTACTAGTGGGCAAAGACCCCTCAGCAGCTACAATAGGAGTAGTTGAGGTAATCGCCAACGTCCTCTCTGGCGACGAGCTATAGTCCTATTCAATAGAGTTCATACATACATACATACCCGCTCCCGACGATATTACATACCGGTCTGACGCAAATCATATTCGAGCAGCCTAGCTAGCCATATGAGTAGGCACGTACTAGAGAATAATGAGCAGCATATAAAAAGCCCTTTATATTATAACTCTAGTACCCAAGACAAGAATTTTAATATGAGGATGTTTAAGTAATCTTAAATAACAACTTTTATTTTAGAACTAAGTAATAATTAAAGTTGAGAATATAGAATCATCTGTTCCATACATAAGGATGTGTTGTATTCTGAAAGCTAAGAAAGAGTGGGTAAGATATGTTCGATCTCAAGTCAGTTTAGTTATAAGTACAAGTCAATACATATTTAGTACATTTAGTTTTCTCAAGTAGGTACGGTAGATTTATAACTGCTGCATAAAAGGTAAAAAATTCAAAACCTTATATCCAATACTTATTTATTACGATCGAGAGTGTCCACATGCAACTTATCTTAAAGTATAATGTTTGTTAATTTTCTTATCTAACCAATGATAATTTCCTTATCTAGTCACAGACAAACTTTCATTCAAGTAATTTAATAGGGATGTATAGAGTTAGAAAGGAAATGACTATAATACTAAAATAATAGAAAGTACTACAAAAATTTTCAATAAATTTTTCTTCGGTTAGTGCCTATGATGAGTGGCATAGGAAACTAGGCATAGAAAATACAGTAGTGTCGAATTTTTATTTTATTTTTTATGTTCTTCATTAACAAATTGTCACACAAAACCGGCTGGTTTACATGTAATGCAAATGAAATCTTACACCACAGTAACCGTACTTTGAATGATATTTAGGTAAGCAGTACTAAGGTTACAGTTACAGATATTAACGGCTTTTCATGGAACTATTTTTATAGCTGTTGTATGGATGCGTATAGCAGCGACTCACTTTTTACAATGAGCTTTTGGTAAAACCACATAGGGATATGGTTTGAAATTATTTGTTCTTGAAAGTAGTCACGTAACCTAACTCAGTGAGACCTTTGAAGCTTTGCATTATAAACGAGGCAGGTGCCCAATCGATAGGCCGTTGTGTCACGGAACGGGCACTCCCTATGAACAGCACGCGAATCCAGGGAACTGACTCGCGACCCCGAAAGAATTGGGGCTGCTCATTTTACATAAATTAGGACGTAGTGATATGAATTTAGTTATTGCGTTTTCTTTATTAACTTTGGCCAATGTAGTTGCACCCTTAATTTTTAATTACAAATATTTTAGGAGGTTATTAGTATCCATGACAGTAAAAACTTGGGTCTAACTCGAAAAAACTCAGCTGCTCCATACATTTCTAGAATACTTACTCGAATAGAATGTAAAAAAAACAGCTGATATGTGCTGTTAGCCCCATACAAAAAGTTGGTAATTTTCATGGATATTAAAGGGTTTTTTAGCAAAAAAATTCATAAAGACTTTTTCCTGTTTTAACATGATTTTTTTATTATACTCCTAAAATATCTGTCACAGCCCACCCCCCTATTCAAATGGCCAATATTCTATTTATTGTTCGCTAACTCGCAAGCTTATGTATGTACCTAAATCACAAATGTACCTAAATCACAAAAGTTGTTGTTTTGTATGGAATGGCATCGCTTATTTTTAAGCTTTTAATTAGCGAGCGAATAGAAAGTTGGCTAAATAGCCTGGCTAAATTTCTGGCAGAGATGCTGATTTTCCTGATTAAACAAAAAAAATTTGTTAAATCACGCAAATCAATCTAATTTTCCCCCCTATTTATTTAAATAGATAGGGGGGAAATTTGATTGATTTGCGTGATTTAACAATTTTTTTTTGTTTAATCAGGAAAATCAGCATCTCTGCCAGAAAAAATTTGTTAAATCAACAAAAAAAAATTGTTAAATCACGCAAATCAATCTAATTTTAATCAGGAAAATCAGCATCTCTGCCAGAAATTCCACAGAATTCGAATATTGACTGCTCAATTAGGACTCTGAAATGACTACAGTACATTACGAATTTTATCTAGAACACTTTCACAGCAATTTGTGTGAGTCATTCATAAATGGAGCGGTCCAGAGCCATTACGCAATCGCGCATGATAACGTTTCTAATATTTGTCCCTGTATTACTTTATCTGGTGCAAGGGTCATGCGATATCTAGCCTTATATCATACTTGTTTGGGGTTCTTTGTTGGCAAAGCAACAAGTTTCAATTTTTAATATATAATCCAGTGTTCATAGTGTAAGTAATAATAAGTAATAAAAAAAAGAAAAACCGCCTTCAAAAAACTAAAAACAAAAACAGCTTAAAAATTAAATACCTCTAAAAAGCAAGAAATCAATTCGAATCATTCGTTACACATATCAATATTAATAAAACACGTCTATTGAAGTCGGGTGGGGCTGGAGGACAACTTAATTTTTTTCTAAAAGCCCCACCCGACTTCATTAGACGTGTTTTATTAATATTGATATGTGTAACGAATGATTCGAATTTATTTTTTGCTTTTTAGAGGTATTTAATTTTTAAGCTGTTTTTGTTTTCAGTTTTTTGAAGGCGGTTTTTCTTTTTTTTTTAAAAAGCTTTTTATTTTCAACTTTTTAGTGGTAGGTATGTAAGCGCAGTGTGTAAATATTTTTTAACTTTATCCTTACTAATATTATAAATGCGAAAGTTCGTTTGTTAGTTTGTTTGTTACGCCTTCACGTCTTAACTACTGAACCGATCATCATGAAATTTTGCATACACGTTGTCAGAGTACAGAGAAGGACATAGGATACCTTTTATCCCAAAAAAAAATTGTTTCCGAGGGATAAACAAATAACTGTCCACGCAGACGAAGTCGCGGGCGACCGCTAGTATTATAATATTTTCAATGGTAAAATGCCCAGAACTCAATTTCCAAATTTTCGTTGTTTGTTTTTGAGGAGTTCCGTTGTGTCTTCGTAGTCCAAGTCTAGTCCAGAACGTTGCATTGCAAACCATGATTTGGTTTGTTTTGGATTGCCATAAACTTACCAAAATCTAAATCACTTTACATATACTACTAGCTTCTGCCCGCGACTTCGTCCGCGTGGATATTAGAGAAAATCCTAAGGGAACCTGAACAAACCAGGATCCGTCCAGCCATTTTTACGCGATTAGGCGGGTCCCCATCAAGCGCGCTGCGTCACGAGGCAAGACCTTTGCCGCGTGTGGCGGGCCTCGTATGAGGCTTCCCGTTCCCGTCCCGTTCGCGTCCAGTTCCCGTTACCGTTCCCGTTCCCATTCCGTTCCCGTTCCAGTTCCGATCCCGTTCCGTTCCCGTTCCGTTCCCGTCCCGTTCCCGTCTATTTCCCGTCCCTTTCCCGTCCCGTTCGCGTCCCGTTCGCGTTCTGTTCCCATTCCGTTCCCGTTCCCGCCCCCGTTCCTGTCCCCGTCCCCGTTCCCGTTCCCGTTCCCGTCCGCTGAATGTGCATGTCCAGGTCCAGGTTCATGATGTTTCGTGTCCACCGCGTTAGACTTCAAAATAAATCTCATTTTCGCAATCACCATCCCATAAAACTTCAAGAACGACATCCATATCGATTTTTATGTTTACCCACCCCATTTACCCCCTAAGGGGTTGATTTTCAAAATAACAAAATATATGTTTGCCCATTTATTTTTAGACGTGCTTCTACGAAGTTTAAAGTTGTACCTAATGTCTATTTTATATTATTTTTCTATAAAAAATTTGAATCCCATTTTCACCCCTTTAGGGGTTCAATCATGTCCACCGCGTAGGACTTAAAAATAAATGTATTTTTTGCAATCGTCATCCCAGAAAACCCCAATAACGACATCTATATCGATTTTTATGTTTACTTACCCCATTTACCCCCTTAGGGGTTGATTTTCAAAATAACAAAATATATATTTGCCTATTTATTTTAAGACGTGCTCCTACGAAGTTTAAAGTTGTAATGTATATTTTATATTATTTTTCCATCCAGTCATTTTAGGCTTTTTTTGCCCCATTTACTACCTAAAGGGTTGATTTTCGGAAAACCACGAAACACGTGTTTACTTATTTGTCTTTAGAAGTACTCCTACGAAATTTCAAGTCGAAATGTCTATTTAATATTTTTTTCCATACAAACTTTGAACCCCCATTTCACCCCTTTAGGGGTCGAATTTTCAAAAATCCTTTCTTAGTGGATGCTTACACTGCATAAAGTATCTTTGTACAAAACTTCAAGTCTCTAAACCCAGCGGTTTGGGCTGTGCGTTGATATGTCAGTCACCCCTTCACTTTTATATAAGAGACTAGCTTCTGCCCGCGACTTCGTCCGCGTGGATATTAGACGAAATCCTTTTAAGGAACCTTCAACCAGGATCCGGCCAGCCATTTTTACTCGATTAGGCGAGTCCCCATCAAGCGCGCTGCCTCGCGAGGCAAGACATTTGCCGCGTGTGGCGGGCCTCGCACAAGGCTTCCAGTTCCCGTTCCCGTTCCTGCTCCCGCTCCCGTTTGCGTTCCCGTCCCGTAAACGTCCCGTAACCGTCCCGTACCCCTTCCGTTTCCGTTCCCGTTCCCATCCCGTTCCTGTCCCGTTCTCATCCTGTTCTCGTTCCCGTTCCCATCCCGTTATATTTCTGTTATATTCCCGTTATATTTCCGTTCCGTTCCCGTTTCGTTTCCGTTCCATTCACGTTTCATTCCCGTTCCCGTTCCCGTTCCATTCCCGCTGCGTTCCCGTCCCGTAAACGTCCCCTAACCGTCCCGTACGCCTTACGTTCCCGTTCTTGTTCCCGTTCCGTTCCCGTCCGGTTCTTGTTCCCGTTCCCGTTCCCATTCTGTTTTATTCCCGTTCCGTTCCCGTTTCATTCCAATTTCGTTCCTGTTTCGTTCCCGTTCCGTTCTCGTTACGTTCCTGTTTCATTCCTGTTTCGTTTCGTTCCCGTCCGATCCCGTCCCGTACTCGTCCCGTACCCCTTCCGTTCCCGTTCCCATACCCGTCCCGTTCTAGTTCGTAGTAACGTCTCGTTCCCGTTCCGTTCTGTTCCGTTCCGTTCCGTTCCTATTACTGATCTATCAACGCAAAGCCCGTTCGTTCCGTTCCGTTCCGTTCCGTTCCGTTCCGTTCCGTTCCGTTCCGTTCCGTTCCGTTCCGTTCCGTTCCGGTCCGGTCCGGTCCGTTCCGTTCCGTTCCCGTTCCCGTTCCCGTTGCCGTGCCCGTGCCCATTCCGGTTCCCGTTCCCGTTTCCTGGATGTGCATGTCCAGGTCCAGGTCCATATGTGTCATGTCCACCGTGTTGGACTTCAAAATAAATGTCATTTTTGCAATCGTCATCCCAGAAAACGACATCTATATCGATTTTTATGTTTACTCACCCTATTTACCCCCTAAGGGGTTGATTTTCAAAATAACAAAATACATATATATTTGTCTATTTATTTTTAGATGTGCTCCTACGAAGTTTAAAGTTGTAATGTCTATTTTATTTATATTATTTTTCCATACAAAATTTGGACCTCATTTTCACCCCTTTAGGGGTTAAATCATGTCCACCGTGTTGGACTTCAAAATAAATGACATTTTTGCAATCGTCATCCCAGAAAACCCCAATAACGACATCTATATCGATTTTTATGTTTACTCACCCCATTTATCCCCTAAAGGGTTGATTTTCAAAATAACAAAATATATATTTGCCTATTTATTTTTAGATGTGCTCCTACGAAGTTTAAAGTTGTAATGTCTATTTTATATTATTTTTCCATACAAAATTTGGACCCCATTTTCACCCCTTTAGGGGTTAAATCATGTCCACCGTGGTTGGACTTCAAAATAAATGTCATTTTTGCAATCGTCATCCCACAAAACCCCGATAACGACATCCATATCTATTTTTAGGTTTTTTTAACGCTTTTCACCCCCAATTCATCCCCTTTGGAGTTGAAATCCTAACAAAAACAATATACGTTACTTTAGATTTCTATCCATGAGCCTAAATTATAAATTTAGCGATTTTTACTTCGAAAATGAAGGATTTTCTCCAATACACAACTTCATCCCCCTTTTGACCCCTTCGGGGGTAGAATTTAGAAAAACGCTGAAACCCGTATTTATTAATTTTCAATCGTCAGCCTAAACACAAAATTTGAAGATTCTAGCTTCAAAACTGAGGGACTTTCATACAAACTTTCATCCCTTATTTCATCCCCTTAGGGATGGAATTTTCAAAAATCCTTCCTTAGTGGATGCCTACACTGTATAAAGTATCTGTGTGCAAAATTTCAAGTCTCTAGGTCCAGCGGTTTGGGCTTTGCGTTGATAGATCAGTAATAGGAACGGAACGGAGGTCAGTCATTCAGTTTACGATTTTATATATTAAGAAGAAGATTTGACTTTGAGGAGTTCCCTTGTGCATCTTCGAAGTTTGAAATCCAATAACGATGAAATTAAATTGTGACCACTCTTAAAGTATACCCTTTCAAACAAAAAAAGAATCATCTAAATCGGTTCAGAAACAAAGATATTATGTCGGAAATTCCATAAAAACTCGTGCGATGGCGAGCTAAATAGTTGATATTTTTTAGGATTATGAAAAAACTACTGGCCCTGTAAAAAATTTATGGGACCACACACAAACTATGTTCTTTGAGAAAAAAAAAGAATTGTACAAATCAAGTGACAACTGACGAAGCTCTGTTAAAACATACATAAAAACAAAAATACCGTCGACTTGAGAACCTCCTCCTTTTTTTGAAGTCGGTTAAAAAATATACTATTTCAACTTAAAATAAAATGAGCCTTTTGTGTAATAATTTATTAATGGAACGTGAAAGTCATTTACTTTTTTTTTCTCAATAAATGAGAAGCTCCAAACACCCTCAAAATCTGTCCGCCGTTTCCTCTAGCTCCTACTGCAACTTTCCTACTGGTAGGAGTACGAGTACGAGGACATTCTATTAACCCAAGAAAAAAAATGATTTCAAAGTTATATACTAGGTACTCATTCATTTACGGTTTTGCATAAAGATGCACTACTATATGCAAAGGCGTAGATATTTTTTTATGTAATACTAGCTTCCGTCTGCAACTTTGTCCGCGTGGAAATTCGAGAAAATCCTTAGGGAACGTATAACGAGGATAAATAGTATTCTATGTTTTAATTTCATCAAAATCCGATCAGCTGGTCTCAGTCCTAAATATACAGGGTGTTTGGTAATATCCTTAAAAAGCCGAATATAGTAGATAGGGACCATCAAACTGAACAACTTTACTATGGTACCAACTCAGAATTCGCTAAACAAATCAGATGTGATATTTTCGTTATTAATTTTTGTATGAAACAGCTGAATATTTTTTTTACCAAACACTGTATCGTGTCTCTAATATTAGGTCTTTACCTATGAAATTGCCGTTTTGTTTGAAAAAAGTTAAAGTATTTTTTTTTCGAACTTATTTATTTCTTTTATTCAAAGTAATCACCCCTGCAATCAATGCATCTTTGCCAACGCTGTGGCAGTTTATGGATGCCCTTCTTGAAAAAATCAGCTGGACGGGAGACAACAAACTCTTCAAAGGCGTTTTGTACTGCCTCTCGGGAATTGAATTTTTTTTCCGCTAAAAAGTTGTCCAAATTTTGGAAAAAGTAATAGTCGGTAGGCGCAAGATCTGGTGAGTATGGCGGATGAGGGAGAGCTTCCAAACCCAACTCATGCAGCTTAGAGACGGTCTGTTGTGCAGTATGGGGTCGCGCGTTGTCGTGAAGTAGCAGTGGGGCACCCATCTATCAAGCTTTTTTATCTTGCCAATCTGTCGCAAATGGACCAATATTGTTTTGATGCTAACATCAAAAGCTGCTGCCAGCTCAGCTGTAGATTGCGATTCATCTGCTTCCACAATCGCCTTTAATTCATCATTGTTGACCAAAGTTTCCTGACGACCACGAGGTTCATTTTTCAAGTCAAAATTCCCAGAACGGAACCGAGCAAACCAATAACGGGTTGTACGTTTGTTTGTACAGTTCTCTCCGTAAACGTCGTTGATGTTAAGTGTCGTTTGTGCCGCGTTGGTGCCACGACGGAACTCATATTCCATAATTACACGAAATTTCGAAGTATCCATTATGAGGAAAAATGTTGAAATGTAATGAAAATACAACGCTAATCAATAAACAAAAGACTGATTTTGTAAATAGAATGTCATATTTTTAAAACAAAATTAATTTGAATTTAGAATTCATAGCCAATCAAAACTTTTTTTTGTTTGAAAAAGTCTGTACTGCAATACGGCAATTTCATAGGTGAAGACCTATTATTTTATATCCCAGTATAGAAGTTCTACGTAAAATGCGGCCGGTAGGTAATTTTAGTTTGACCTCTGTCGGTCATTTAAAAAGCACTAATATACTCTAATTAAAAGTAATTGGACGGGTTTGAGCTCCATTTGTAACCGGTAGGGAGGCGTCGTTAGTTTGACTTTTAGTATTTAAAAACATTACAAGGTGAAACCTAAATAAATTGCGTTGAAAATGGTTCTTTTGCCAGTCCCATAAATCAAGAAGGTTGGGAAAACAAGGCAAAATTTTGGGCGATGAACATAGACTATGCGCAATTGTTCATCCCCCCGTGGGAACGGGGTCCCTCCTATTTCATCCCTTTATGGGTTGAATCACGTCCGCCATGTCGTATTGGACTTCAAAATATTTTTGTTTTTTTGCAATCAGCATTCCGTTAATTAATACTACATACATATCGATTTCTAGGTTTGTTTACCTAATTTACTCCTTGGGTTCATTTTCAAAAAATGACGAAGTCCTTTTCATTTTTAATTTCCAATCCAACCATTAGCGTAATTAATTAATTTAGTGAATTAACTTTGAAAAATGAAGGACTTTCCGTACACAATTTTACTCCTCTTTTCACTTATTTGGGGGTGAAATTATCAAAAACGCTAACAAACGTAAACATTAATTTTCAATTGTCAGCCTAAACACAAAATATAAAGATCCTTCAAAACTGACGGACTTTCATACAAACTCTTACTCCCTGCACAGTGTTATATTTTGTAAAACGTCAACAAACTGGCAGGAGTAGATTACTAACATCATAAACAACAACATAATATGTAAGATGACTTTTCCGAAGAAAGACAAGAAAAATTCCACTTTTCATACAAAACTCAACCAACTAATAATCTACTTTCTATGGAAAGTCGATTCGATTTTATATGTTTTCGAAAAAGTCGTAGAACGGAATAGAATAGAAAAGAATTTACCCCCTGAGGGGTGGAATTTCCTTAAATCCTATCTTAGTAGATGCCTACACTGTATAAGGTATCAATGTGCAAAATTCAGCGGTTTGGGCTGTGCGTTGATATCAGTCAGTCAGGACTTTGAATCCTTACTAATATTATAAAAGCAAAAGTCCGTTTGTTTGTTTGTTTGTTTGTTTGTTTGTTACGCCTTCACGTCTTAACTACTGAACCGATCATCATGAAATTTTGCATACACGTTCTTAGGGGTACAGAAAAGGACATAGGGTACCTATCATCCCGAAAAAAATTATTGTTCCCGAGGGATAGCAAAAAAACTTTCCACGCAGACGAAGTCGCGGGCGGCCGCTAGTTTTATATAAAGGCACAGAATGATAAAGGGACAAAGGGTGTCCTAAAACTTTGCCACACAAGGGCAAAGTACCTTAAACTGAAGAATTGAAGATAGGAAATTTCACTGAATGAATTCATCATTTTGATTTAAAAAATAATTTAGAACTGTAATGTGTATTTTTTTAATGTTACACGATAGGATACTATACAGTACATATTTATATGTTAAATTTCATGGGTTTGCTTTTGTTTAAAATGCTGCGTTATTCGAGAAAAAATAATCCTTTTAATCAAAAATTAGTAACTCTTTCAATCGGTATCGTATCGGTGCAGTTCCAATTTTTTTTAAATAAAAATGAAGTTTGCTTTCAGTAAAATTTCCTACCATCAATATTTAAAGTAATTGCCCTCTGTGTGGCAAAGATTTGGGACACCCTGTTTACAATGTTTTACAAAAAAAGTAAAACCCCTAATGGTGAATATGGTAGATAGGTTCCATCAAACTGAACAACTTTTACTATGGGACCAACTCTGAAATCGCAAAAAAATAACAGCTGTCTGTTTCATTCAAAAATTAACAACGAAATATCAAAATGCATGAAACAGCTCATTTTTCGCGATTTCAGAGTTGGTCCCATTAGTAAAAGTTGTTCAGTTTGATGGTCCCTATTTACCATATTCGGCATAAGGGGTTGAAACACGTTGTCTAAATTAATATGTATCTACGTGACAGTATTATATTATCTGTGGTGACATCCTCAACAAAATGGGATAAGTAATAAGTATTCGCTTAAACATCTCTACATTTTGTTGTAATTCACTTATCAGCAAAGTAGCGTTCACCCAAATACTACAAATTGCAAAACCGCGTATCTAGCAGAAGTAAAAGGTGTAATCTTTATTAGACCTAATTTTTCAGGAGAAGGTTCCATCTTTATAACTTTCTTGTGTCAACGGCACGGCATCTAGGCATATTTCGTAAATTCGCTACTTTCGGTCAGATATGCGGAATTATCCAATGTTACGCGTATTTGGTCTATCCCGGACGATATAAACAAAATGGTTTAATTTGACATCCTTATTAGCCTCACAGCAAGTAAAATAGTGCCATCAGCTAATGTGGCAGAACATGCATGACACTTGCTGCCCAGTACCAGCCAGTCCTTGCATTCTCCAACTCCAACACATAGAAGGCAAAATTTTGTGAGATGAACATATAATAATTTATTAAATGCCGTACAGTCCCGGCTAAGAATAGGACTGTCCCAACTCATCCCGTGGGTATCGTAGAAGGCGATACAGGGAACATTTTAGGGACCCGGACAGACCATCGCACAAAGGGTCACTCGAATGGCAGCGAGGAAACTGTCAACAACAGCATTCCCGAGGAGGGTTGGTGTCAGGCAGGCGGCCGATCGTAAAACTTTGCCAAAAAACGAATGCAGTATGAATTACATGCTGCGCCGACCCCAATAGTGGTCGTTCTACGAGCTCAAAATTTTATTTTGTGTAGAACACTATAAATAAATTGGGATAAATGCTGGAAGATGATGATGATGAACATATAAGAATTTGAGCTCGCCATAATTAAATTGATTGCCCATATAGAATAGATCCATAGCTTATTAACAATTAGATACGATATCTTAAAAATAAATAAATTAAAAAAAAATTAAAAACACGACTGCCCTGCCAAAACGAACTAAAAAGTTAAACAACAAGTGTCATTGCAGTCGGGGGACCTTATCATGGAACAATTTTTGATCAAAGAGGTCCCTCGACTGCAATGACACTTGTTGTTTAACTTTTTAGTTCGTTTTGGCAGGGCAGTCGTGTTTTTAATATTTTTTTAATTTATTTATTTTTATTTCACACATTTTAGTGACATAGTATATAGTTTTGGAATGTGCTCATCAAGGCCTTTCATTTGATGCCCATATTGTAAAAATAGAAGAAAAAAATTTTTTTTTTCACATTTGAAAATGGCGTCGTACAGCCGCCATATTGATTTTTTCTAAAAAAAATATAGCTAGTGTCACTCGGGATGTTATAAGGATTCTAACGATACCCCATTTATCCAAATCAGTTCAGGCATTTAGAAGTTATGGTGGAATAAAGAAACTCACATACCCACAAACATACATGAACCCTGAACACATAACACTCTTTTTGCTTTGGGCAGTCGTGTAAAAAACACAATAAATAAAGTTTTGATTGTCATTGAACAAAACTCGGTTTTATTCTTTGAGCGAATTTTCCTCAAAATTAAAAAAAAAGACAAAGTAATCTCAATTTTTTTTCTAGATTTAAAAACTTTAATGTAAATAATCTTTCAACACGCTAAACTGTTGTGATTAAAGTTTTCTAAATCCACGTGACATTTTCACGTGTGGGATGTGTTCGCTTCGACAACAACAGTAGCCGTATCAATCAAAATTACCTACCTTTGTTGTTATTGAGCGATAAGCGATCGCTAGTTATTAAGTACTCATGAAATGTTTTAATCGGTAGTATTGAAGAGGATTTTGTCGATTAGCCGTGTAACACAAAAAAAATATTACAGCAAAAAGAGTTCAACGCTGTTTAAGGGGCCGTACAACGTATTTTTAAACAAGGATTTCACACAGTATTACTCGGTTTATCTGGTGTGTATAGATTATAGTACATGTCAGTCATGTGGTTGACAAAAATATCATCATCATCCTCCTATCCTTATCCCAACTTATTTGGGGTCGGTGCATTGCGTTCTTTTCTTCCATTCCTTCCTGTCACTCGTCATTTCCTCATCCACTCCCTTCACATTCATATCATTCCGCACACAATCCATCCATCTTTTCTGCAATCTTCCTCTTACTTTCCAGCCCTCAACATCCATATCCATAACTCTTCTAGTAACATGCCTTTCATCCCTTCTCATAACATGCCCAAACCAAGCCAGACGATTCCCTAGCAGCTTCTCTGTTACTGGTGCTTCTTTCAGACTTCCTCTGACATACTCATTTCTTATTTTATCCATTCGCGTCACACCACACATCCAAAAATATATTAGTAAAAATGTTTTTCGATAGAAAAAAAATCGTGAAGTGCCCTCCAATTTTATAGCTCTTTACTGATGTGCCAACTATTAACAAACCCATAATCTTGAAACTATAATACAAATAAACCTTGTCTAGCCTCAAGTTTTGTGGTTGTCAGTTTACCAAAATAAGAAATAGTTTATTAGTTATTAATTAAAAACGATAATATCGGCAATAATTTCGACAATTTTTACTATGAAAATTGCTTCCAGCGTCATACGGCCCTTAAATATTCCGTGAAGTGCAATTTACGGTTTTATCATCAAACACCATCAAGGGCCCTCACGGCTAACCTTACAAACTTCGGCAAATCTGCCGGGCTTCAACTTAAAACAGATAAATCGAAGTACGGAATTTCGTACTGGTACTATTTGCCGAAGTTATTTGGAAGATATCGATGTTCGTGTGACATCATGATCAATCGGGGTTCGCCATTTTGGCTTGATTGGGGCTCAATTTATCTGCATTAATTTAAAGCCCGGCAGACCTGCCGAGATTCGAAGATTCGGTACGGCCAATGAGAGGTGATTCTCGGGCGCGTGACATAGTGTTAAATTCGAGATATCTCGACTTTTTCGAGATATCTCGAATTTAACACTATGTCTCGACTTTTTCGAGATATCTCGAATTTAACACTATGTCACGCGCCCGAGAATCACCTCTCATTGGCCGTACCGAATCTTCGAATCTCGGCAGGTCTGCCGGGCTTTAAATTAATGCAGATAAATTGAGCCCCAATCAAGCCAAAATGGCGAACCCCGATTGATCATGATGTCACACGAACATCGATATCTCGCTGAAAAAAGTTTAATGGCTGGAATACAGATTTTAGTGACATTTTAAATAGAGATTTGTAATTAGAGATAATCTCAAATTCGAGAAATGTCGTAGTAGTAGTAGAATTGGTTCCCAGGTAAGATAAGCCCAATGAGCGCTTTTCCCTTCATTCCTCTACGATCCACTGGTTTATGGCAAAAAGTGGATTTAAAAAACTCACATCTCTGAACTGCGCTATGCCTGTCTCTCCAAGCTGATACATGGATATGTACGCGGCCTCCGGCTGCACGAACAGCTGGCAGAGGGCCATCTCCTCACTCCGGAACAACGTCCCCATGGTGGTTGATCTGGAACATTAAGGATTTTGTAAGAAACCAAAAAGATCTTTTTTGTTTTTTGTAGTCTCCTGCCAAATGTCCTAGAAATCCATATTTTTATGCACATCTTTCGCAATTTTTTTTTTGCGTATACACTTTTTCTCCATATTATTTATAATAAACACCATTTTTCATGTGGTAAACAGACGGCTGAAGGAAGATCGATATCTCTTTGGATATTATACGGTCAGTCGATTCCATCTGTGTCCGTCATCCATCACCACCAGTCATGAATATTTCGACCAATCGATATGTTAGGGCATCCATAAATTACGTCACACGTTAAGGGGGAGGGAGGGAGTCGACAAATTGTGACATTGTGTGACAATTAAGAGGGGAGGGATCCTCAATTTCATGACGTCACATTTCAAAAACATTTAAATTGAAATTTAACAAATTACTGCACTGCTGTTTTAATTCAATAATTATTTCTAGATGTAAAATCGTAAAATATGTGACATGACACTAGGAAGGGGGTATCTCTGTGACAAGGACAAGGGAGGGGGTATAGAGTACAATATTGTACTTGGGAGGGGGTCAATAATCATGAAATTCCTGTAACGTAATTTATGGATGGCCCTTACGACGATACGTTACGAAGCACAAAACATAGTTTTCATACCTTTTAACAATGTTTATATCACTACGTTTTATTATTGCACGATGGCGGTGTAAGATTGTGACTTTGTGACCTATAATGTAAATACATAAACTAAAAGGAATTTATTTTACTGTCATGAATTGTGAATAATATAGAAACTTAATGACAATAATATTAAGTTGTAAAAATAATTAAATGTCATCATAATTAATATTTCAAAAAAATTCCGAACCGAACCCGCGACCCTTGGAAGTCCGGTCCAATGCTCCCACCAACCAAATGTATTGTTTTTTTGTTTAAAAAGGTACAAAATCGTGTAGCTAGTCTACAGAACAAAAAACGAAGTACATGTTTTTCTTTGTTCTGTGATCTTTGCCTGTCGTTTGCGTATTTGGATGCCAAATAACGTAAGCCTAGCTTACCTATATTATGTCTTCTATTTGTATTGATTATTTTGACTTGACTCAGAATTGTCAGGGTGATGTTTCGGATAAAACTCGCAAACTTATCTTTCTTTTATTTAACCTTTCTCCTTAACCTTTCTTTTATTTGGTTTTCTGAAAATAATGAAACCTATAAAAGTATATTTTAGCCAAAGAAAACGAAAATGCTATCGAATTGTTAAAATGTCATATTTTTAAATTTTGATTTCACATTCTAGTCAAGTAGGCGAAGTAGGTAGATATTTTTATTGCTTGTTAGATGATATCTTTAAGTATTTGCCAAGAATCACTTGTTATTTTGTTTGTTTAGAAGTTCGATAAATTGTTCAAGTAGCCATTGTTTATACAGGATAACATTAGCCATATCACAATAAATAAATAATATTATTATAGGATTTGACTGCATTCACCATATAAATTAAACAATTGTTTGAAAAATTGCTTTGTTCATAATTACTTGTAGGTACCTACAGTACATTCATTTAGATTGATTTACTTATAGCTATTAGACTCAAAGACCAAAATCACTTATTGAGCAAAAAAACCCTCATTTAAATAGAGCTCTGTGATTGGTTCGTTTGTTTTACGTATTACGTGCGATTGGTTGTGGGGACGCTGTGCGTCTTGGACACTGTGAAACATCATAGTAATGTTTGTTTAATGGAAAAGATTGTTTTATTTGGTGAAAGTCAAAGAAAGATTAATATATGTCATCACTAGTTGACCTGACTGATTAACTTGTGTTGTGACAGAGGGTTGAAATATCTAAAAAAATTAATATTTACACTTTTGAATAAAATGTAGTCTGTACTTATAACTTGTGTACAGACCTTTATGAATAAGTGCATAGAATTCAAAAGACTATAAAGTCTCTTAGATTATTGAATAATCTACGCAAAATCTATATTTAACCTATTTCTTAAATGCAGTCTGCTGTCTGGTGTGTGACTAGTTGACCTGACTGATTAACTTATGTTGTGTCAGGGTTGAAATATCTAAAAAAATGAATATTTACACTTTTGAATTTAATGTAGTCTGTACTTATAACTTGTGTAGGTACAGACCTTTTTGAATAAGTGCATAGAATTCAAAAGACTATAAAGTCTCTTAGATTATTGAATAATCTAAGCAACATCTATATTTAACCTATTTCTGAAATGCAGTCTGCTGTCTGGTGTGTGATGTGAACCACGAAATTGTCTAGGAATGTGTTGTCATTCCCGGCGTGTGAGTGGGATGTCGCAAATATAATGTGGCTAGCCATCCACGCGACATGTTGCAACTGTCGCCCGTGACCGCGTTTATTGGAACTCAAAATCGACATTGGCATTCAAACTGCGTGGAAAGTTTATTTCTATCCCTCGGGAACAGTAGATACTTTTTCGGGATGAAAGGTACGCTATGTCCTTCTCTGTACCCGAGACAACGTGTATGCAATTTCATGGTGATCGGTTCAGTAGTTAAGATGCGAAGGCGTTATAAACAAACAAAAAACGTCTTTCTCATTTATACTTATTACTAGTAACGATACACAATACCCTTTAGGCGCATTTGGTCCAATTGGCGAACGGTCTAATGTTCAAAAAAGGTCCAATTAGCAGTTGGTCCAATACGCATTTGGTCAAATTCGCAGTTGGTCCAATTCGCAGTTGGTCCAATTCGCAGTTGGTCCAATTCGCGGTTGCTCCAATTCGCGGTTGGTCTAATTCGCAAATGGTCCAATTCACGGTTGGGCCAAAATGGATAATGTTGCCCAAGTTATATAGTACATAAAGAACGGAATCTATATCTATATAGTACATTAATTTTTTGTTTCGTTTCGTTGATTTTTGTGAAAGTTCAAAACCAATAATTATTTGTAGGAGCTTGAAACACAAGTTATGATTGTAAATAAAGTATGAAGAAATAAATACAGTACAAAATGTGCATAGATGTGTAATATGATTATGAATAAATCAGTAAGATATGTACATAAAAATGTGTTATTTTGTTTAATTTTGGGAATAAACATTATATTGGACCAATCGCGAACTGGACCGACCGCGAATTGTACCAAGTGCGAATTGGACCAACCGCGAATTGGACCAACTGCGATTTGGACCAACTGCGAATTGGACCAACTGCGAATTGGACCAACCACGAATAATGTGAATTGGACTAATCGCGAACTGGACCAAATGCGCCTAAATGACACAATACAACCCATGACATTGTTTTTTCATGAAATTGTCATAAACATTTCAATCATTTGTTAATGGTGCTAAAATATATTTGTTGCTAAAGATCTATCCCTCTGTAAGGAAAAGAATGAGATCACAAAATGTGATTAGGAGTTTTCAAATCGTTAAAAGTAAATTTTAAGCTTTATTGCTTTATTTATAAAAATAAACCTATTACGACGAGACTTTTAAAAGGCCACAGAAAATAATAAATAGCACAGCTGTTTCTTGAATTATATAATTCCAGAATTACAAAAGATCTATACTAAAAATGGTTTCTGTGTTGAAAATATTACTTGTTAAGATGAATAAATAATGAAAAATATTAGAAAAAATCGGCTCACCCGTAGCAACTTAGACGGGATGCTACGGGTGAGCCGATTTTTTCTAATATTTTTCATTATTTATTCATCTTAATATAAAAATAGCATTGTGAATGCAAAAATCTAAAAGTTTAATATTACTTGTGAAAAAATAGAGTTGAAAGACAAAAAATATGTTTTTAACTACAAAATATCCCTTCGTCGCATAATGTACAATACGCAAAATGTGCAACTGTTGCAAAATGTACAATACGCAAAACGTGCATACGCGAAATGTACAATACGCAAAATGTACAATACTCAAAATGTACATACGCAAAATGTACATACGTGAAATGTACAATATGCAAAACGTATATACGCGAAATGTACAAAACGCAAAATGTACAATACGCAAAATAATTTTATTAAGGTAAATAATTTTATTAAGGTAAATAATTTTATTAATTGACATAATTTTTCCTTAAAAATTAAACAGGTGTCCCTTGACTCGCCTAAAGTCATTGGTCCTAATTTCATTTGGCCGAATTTCTTTGGCCTAAACTCCTTAGGTACAATTATTGTTTGGCCTAATAGATTTTTTCGCATTTTTGTCGTTTCGCCTAAACGTTAAAATCCCTAATTGTCACAACCGCTGATGTTAATTGTCCTAAAATTTATTAGCATATATATCTTTTGACATAATAATGACTACGCCGAAGTTTTTTCTGACCAAAGAGGAATTCCATTTTCGTCAGGAAAAAAACAGCCTATACTTTTTTCTGACGAAAAAGGAATCTGACGGAAGTGTCCTAGATCGTTAGGTTAGTTGATCTTAATTGTACTTGTATTGTCATGTTTGCTTGTGTGCAAACCTGCTTGCTTGCAAATTGTCTTGCTTGCAAACCTCAATGTAATTTTTAAAGACCTATCCATAGACACCCCGCACGTATTGGTATGAAGAAAAATTTTTTTTTCAGTTTCAGTTCCATGAATCCCCCCTCCTTAATCTTTTTTTTTATTTTTATGTTAAAATTGTTAAGCGGTTAACAGAATACACCTACTTACTAAGTTTCAACTGTGTAATATTTATACTTTCGGAATAAAATGACTGTGACATACGGACAGACAGACAGACAGACATGACGAATCTATGAGGGTTCCGCGGGCTGATTATCTAATTAGTAACCACCTAGCGACCGGTCTCATTTGACAGATGAATGTGATCCATTGCTACTTCCTTTACGGGTGAAAAAAAACATACCAAAGAAAAGTAGCAATGTATGTCAAACGAAACCGGTCGCTAAATAGTTTCTTTTTAGATAATCAGGGGGCCGTTTTTTGCCAGTTTGGCTACGGAACCCTAAAGATGCGAGTTGCCATTCCGGAAGGTAAAATTATTTTCACCTCTCCAGCACGAAAAGGGCGCTTTTGGCGCGTAATAACTCGCAGCAAAATCGATTTTTGCTGCGAGCGTGAGGCAAAGTTCTTTTTAGGGTTCCGTACCCAGAGGGTAAAAACGGGACCCTATTACTAAGACTCCCTGTCCGTCTGTTTGTCTGTCGCCAGGCTGTATCTCATGAACTGTGATAGCTAGACAGACTTTGAGAAAAAATAGTCTCATTTTTAAAGACCTATCTATAGACATTTTTCCGTGTCAGTTCCATGTATGGGGATCCCCCTTAATCTTTTATTTTTTTTATTTTTGTGTAAAATTCGTAAAGCGATTCATAGAATACAACCTGCCAAGTTTCAACTGCGTAATCGTACTCTCGTAATCTCGTAGGTAATCGTAAATCGTAATCTCAGTTTCGTACTGTACATTTCTCGAATGTACATATTGCGTATGTACGTTTTGCGTATTGTACATTTTGAGTATGTACGTTTTGCGTATTGTACATTTCGCGTATGTACATTTTGCGTATTGTACATTTTGCGTATGTACGTTTTGCGTTTTGTACATTTTGCAACTAGTGCACATTTTGCGTATTGTACATTATGCGACGAAGGGCAAAATATGCAGTTTTTCTGCCAGTTTACATTGCAATTGTGAGTCCGTTTATTAAATAAAATATGATTATAAAATTAATCAGAAATGATGATTTATTCATTTAAATGGACTTCGTTCACACGATAAAATAATAAATTGTCTAAAGAAGAGTAACTATTTTCGCATTTAAATAAAATTCGTATAGGTACAAGTAATTATACGATATTTATATTTTTACTTGACCACATAACTCAACAAACTCGTAAGCATTTGACAGGTCAAGGAGATAATTTTGTATCTTATCAAAACAAACTGGTTACACAAGTTCAATGCTTAAAGGAACCACTTAATCTAAGCACATACTTTGTTATTCTTTACTTTTTTCGAATTTTTCATATTTTTTTTGGTAAGTATCTTAAACCAAACAAAAATACGCACTGCGTGTGAAGAATGCTATTATCAAAAAATAATCGGTGATAGTCCCGGGCTCCCAGGCAGACACACTGAGACAGTCATAGGCATTGTATTTTTGTACCTGGCTACCTTCCAAATAGTACTCTCTCTTATCAAAAATATTGTCCGAATTTCCATTGATCCCTTTTGTACTTTTAAACGACACATTAGGCATACGAGTTTATTTTCGGTCGGAATTGTTATGAGTAAACATTGTTATCGATCCCCGCAAAGTTGACGTTCCATTTTACAATAAAAATTAATTTCACTATTAATGCTATTTGTTGTCGTTTTATCGCTAAAACTTTTTGGTGTAGGTACACTTAACATTTTTTTGTTTTTTTTTTGGTACTTACATGTAGTTTGGTTGTAAAGATAGGTTGTTAGGCACTGTTATGGTCACGTTATGTTAAACTTCGTTGCGGCATCACGTTAGCCGCATAACACACGACCTGCGTCGGCGCGGTCGCAACGCATACTGCGGTTGGAGACGTCGCGTCGCGGCTGACGTTAAATGCATTGTTAACGCTTAATAAAATTTGATTTGATAAGTTGAATGCCGAAAAGTTAAGGAAAATACTGTGTATTATGTTGCATCTTGTAAGTCCAAGATCAGATACCTAGTATAATAAATATTCACCGTTATCACAGGTTATTTTAACATAATAAATTTTAAACACTCTATTAGACATCAACGGATAACCAAAAGATCAACATTTTTATCATTGGTTTCAATTTTGGAAACTTATTTTAGTAATAGTTTTTTTTTTAATTCAGCATTTTGACCGTATTTTAGTTAAAAGTAGAATTTATTTATTATGATTACTTATTATTTTACACCAAAAATCTTACTGGGTGTAAGATCATATTATGAGTGTAGGTACAATTAAACTCGATAGCGACTCTAGTAAACATATTTTGTATGAAAACATTTACCTTAGTGTAGTTATCGTCCGAGATGTGTGCCAAATTGCATACAAAATCTACCGGGCATTGCAAACTTAATTAAAACCGTGCAAACTCATAATACAGGGTAAGGAATCTTAGGTGAACTATATTTTTATATCATTGTGTTTCAATTTTCGTATATTTATTTTATTGCCCCGCGGAAGCCAGTGGTCGGAGTACGAACTCAGTATTGAAGGAAAGCCGCAAATTGACGTAGCATAGGTGTTTGGCTCACTTCAGGTTAAAAAATATTTTTGAGCCTCATACGAAAATGCCCCCAGGAGAGAAATTATGACGTCATCTTTTTTGTATGAAATGACATTATCTACATGATCTAAAAATATTTCACCCCCTTGTTTTAAACTAAACCAAAAAAACTTTCAAATATCCAAGTTTGGTCTTCAAATACAATACGGTTGAATTATTTTACGTAAAATATTTTGACCTGTAAAGTACACGTACCATGGGCAACAGCGTCGCTTAACCACTCCTAAGGTTAAAATCGCTTGCACGCCGCGCCGTCACTACATACGTTTAGTTCGTGCAGGGGCGATACGCGCGCACACGAATTTTGTTGCTAACTGGTTAAGCGACGCTGTTGCCCATAGTACGTGTGCCAAACGGTACGTGGTGTATTATGTGTTTTTTCGTAGTTACATAGTTATCAAAGTACATTGGTGTGCGTTTTTTTTGCGTACACCACTAAAAATGATACACAATATTATGTTATAATTATAAAGAAATAAACCTTTCAATAGCTATGCCGTGTGCGTATTACGGTGTTTATATTTCGTTACACAAATAAGTAACCACCTGCAATTTTGTTAACATTAACTAGTCTAGTGATAGTAACCACACCAATTTATAAACAGAAACAAACAATGCACAACGAAATTATTCAAGTCTATTTGAAGAAAAAAAAGACAATTACTTACATATATCAATTTTAGATTGATATTCAGCGGAACAGCGTCATCAAGCTGTTTAAATAAGATAATTACAACAACTGTAAATTTATTGCAAAAACAAATTAAAATAAACATGATATCACCTTTATGATTTTTTAAAATTTCTGCATGTAGATTATTCCGTAGGCCTAAAAATAAAATTTAAAATTTGCAGGAATGACAGAAAGCAATGTCTCACAGCCTTTGTAAAGTAATAAATATTCCGTATCCTTAGGCTGGCCCCAGACCTACCGGTTCCGTTTCTTTGCTTTGCTGTGCTACCTTGCTTGAAAGACCGCCGGCCAACCAGGGTAATTTTCAATCTATCGCATTTTGGGACTAGACCAAATTGGCAAGATAGCCATTAGCTTGGTTTTATCAAATGTCATCGCCTGGATTGCGAAGTAGGAAGCTTTTAGGAGATATGCCACCCTGAACATGGACTCCGATCGTTAAAAATAACTCGATCGCTTATTTATACAAGATGTTTGGTAAAGCCTTATAAAACTGAATATGGTAGATAGGGACCATAATAAAACTGAACAACTTTTACTATGGGACCAAATCTGAAATCGCGAAAAACAATGAACTGTTTCATACATTTTGATAATTTCGTTATTAATTTTTGTATAAAACAGCAGTTTTTTTTAAAAACGAAAACTTAAACTTCTCATCGCACCCCAGACGACGATATTTGATAACACCAAACTAATGGCTATCTTGCCAATGTGGTCAGGTCAAAATATGCGATAGATTGAAAATAAGCCTCTTGGCCGGCGGTCCATGGTAGAACAGCAAAGCAAAGAAACGGAACCGGTAGGTCTGGGGCCAGCCTTACTAATATTATAAATGCGAAAGTCCGTTAGTTTGTTTCTTACGTCTTTACTACTGAACCGATCATCATGCAATTTTACAAACACGTTGCCAGGGGTACAGAGAAGGACATAGGATATCTTTCATCCCGAAAAAAACATACAGTTTCCGAGGGATAGAGAAATAACTGACCACGCAGACGAGGTCACGGGCGGTCGCTAGTTTTTTTATAAAATAAAATATCACACTTTTAATTCAGGGCTCACATAAGTCTCGCTCTTGTTCGGTTTTTTTACATATAAAGGGCACAGGGAAAGAAAGATCATTGTAATTTTTTCCGACTGAGTTAACAATGCCATCTAGTATAAAATTCACAAAGCTATTTGGTTGTACACATGCGATTAAAAAAACGTCAGTATGGCTGTATGCATAAATATATCATAATCACCAATATCAGATGCAAATCAAGTTTTATTTTTGGTCATATCTCCGATGATTTTGGAAGGATCGAGATGGGAATAGTACCAAAAGTTGGGGAATTTATCCAGACACGTGTAAACGTTTTAATTTTGAAAACTTACTGGTAACTTTTTTGGAATTATGAGAAAATTGGGTTTTTTGGGGGGTGTTTGTTTACTAAATTGTAAATATTTCGAAAAAAAAATCGACTTAAGAAAAATTTAAAAGGGATGTATTTAATAGCACTTTAAATTTGATGAAAACAGCTATAAAATTGTATATCAGCACTTTGAAATAATGATAGACCTATAATTTAATTATAACTACAAAAATAATGGTTTGCATTATAACAATTTTGTCAGCACTTATAATGGATTGCACTATAACTGTGTCCCATCCCAACTCCGAAACCACGTCAGACTGACCACTGTTAAAATGAGGTGGCAAGATGATAACAACTTGTGGCATAATATATACACGCCATCAGGTCAGTTCTGGCGTTGTTGGTCGCAATGGAACCTAACCTCCTCCTCAGCTCCTCCTCCTCCTCCACCACCTAGTCGTCTGTTTACTAAAGTTATAAAATTAATTTGTATGGTGCAAAGTATTAATTTTAAAGCTAAGCAATTAAATTGTATAGTGCAAAGTATTAATTTTAAAGCTAAGCAATTAAATTGTATAGTGCAAAGTATTAATTTTAAAGCTAAGCATATTTATAGTGGAAACCATTATTTTTATAGTTCATTCAATAAATTTTGAAGCTAAACATTTTAAAGTGTGTTACATTATTTTTAAAGTGCATTTATATATTCCCCAATTGAAAAAGGGTCCTAGGGTTATTAGTTTAGCTACAAATGGGCAAAAAATTTTTTTGTGACCTGTAGGTGGTCCCTTTAGATTTGGAATGGGGACTAATCTTGGCAGTTCCAAAAGTATTCGATTGGGCAGCGCTACTGTGTTTGGGGACCTGTCAAAACAAAGGCCTCATTTGGCGCATGCTACACGCTCAATATTTATCGGCAATATTTATCGCGATATATATCGAGTAATATTTTAATGCGAGTAGCTTTAGTATGTCATGCTCACTTTAAACATTTCTGCGGTGGTGTCGTATGAGGCGGGTCGTTAAGTTCCCTCAAATATGGTTGAGCGAAGCGATGGCTGGTTCATGCGTCATGCTCGTGAACGGGTGCTGCCAGTGGGAATGGGTCTGCTTCTGTCTGCTTGTACTAAGGGCGTCGTATATTTATATATATTATTTTTCTGATTAATATTATCAATATGTATGGCACTTTTTACTCAAAATTTAAATTATTAACTAAACCTTGTTTTGATTTCTCATTTTTTTTATTGCAATCATTTTGCTTTCTATATTCAGTAGTTTTGTATGTAAAGGCCTATGAAAAGCTTTTGGATATTAGTTTTCAATTCGGTGCCTTAGGATGGGTGGCCTAAGTATGTCATGCTCTCTTTAATCATTTCTGCGGTGGTGTCGTGTGGGGCGGGTCGTTACGTTCCCTCAAATATGGTTGAGCGAAGCGATGGCTGGTCCATGCGTCATGCTCGTGAATGGGTGCTGCCAGTGGAAAGGGTCTACTTCTGAGTACCTATCTTAATGCATATTTTTTCTTTCGAGTAGCAGACACAGTGATTTCTCAACTAGTTGAAAGTTATTTACTCTCATTACGTATCCGATATGTGGTAGGTATTTAATTTCAACCAACCTACCCATTGTGTGCAAACTTTTGTTAATTATTGTGATGGAAAATGACCTCACTTTAAATGTGGAGCTCATTTTTCAATGTTGACGACTCTGTATGAAATATACAGGGAGAAAAAAGCAGCCCTTGACGAGTTTATTGCCGGTCTTCTCGTTACAAGGTCTCGCTTAGGGTTTGCGAACCGATGGCGTAGCTTCTATGACATTCACAAGTGCTTGTAACAGCCTAGACTGAATAAATTATTTTTGAATTTGAATTAAAAAAAATTGGATCGGCTGGGATGCTACACACTCGATATATATCGGCGTCATTCAGTCTCCATTTCTTACACTGGGTAGACCATACGCGTACAGGAGCAAGTCAGTGCCAACCTGCCAGCAATGAGGCTTGATAATTATCGCACGATACTCGATATAGATCGTGGATTTCTGGATTTTTAGAAATCTGACGATCTGTATCACGATCCGTCGATACATCGTACTACACTGTCGATAAATATCTTGATCCTGGATCGATATACAATTATCACGATAAATATCGAGCGTGTAGCATGCGCCCAACGGGTGTTTCCCTTGTTTCCGTACATACAAAGTGATGTAGCTTCTATGATTATTGACGGATCGTCATGGTAATAGTGTTAAAAGATGCAGAAGCAGACGAGAAGTGCATTCGTTGGTATTTTGAAAATCGGATTTCGGCCCCGTCGAGGCAGTCAGCGGGCGCTTTTCACAATCGTAAAAATAAATAGGTACCTACTACCTAGGTAATTTTAAAAATATAATAGGATTTTGTATTTAATTTGTCTTTGGTTTTTCGTAAAAAAATGTATTATTTTAAAAGTACATATAATTAATGTTCAATGCTATGATGATTCTTGCGGGGACTGCAAAATCTGTGTTTTTTTAATGTTTGTAATCTCATAAGTCTCATAACTTTGTCATTCATAAACCGATTTTAGAAATTCTTTTTTGTTTGAAAGCATATAGTTACTGTTTGGTTCCATTGTCATAAGATCACGATCTGATGATGGGCTTCTGGAGAAATCAAGGGAACTCTTCATATATTTTAGGCACACCTATAGCGATTTTGGTATTTTCTTAAGTAACTCGTGCATTTGCTTTCGGAAAGTACTATTTTGGTGAAGTGGTACTGATGATGAAGACCATAGATGATCATAAGAACTATTCAGTAAGCAGTACTCAATATTTCACTGGTGCGATACGATTACTTTAAAATGGTTACTAGGCTATTTATGTTCGTCATAATGCATATGGTGGAGTGTAGCTGATAGAGAAGTACCAAGAGGACTCCTCAAAAATTAACGCCCCTGCCTGCGTCGGGAAAAGGTGATGAGCCATTGACATAAAAATATTGTAACTTAAAACCATATTACCATATTACTTACCACAAAAAAGTTTAAATAAAAAAAAAAAACTTAAACCCGATATTTTTAAGGCGTGCCGCACCTTTCGTGGGTCTCGTCTTCCCATGTTTTATCTACCTAAATAATATACCTACTAGATAAGGTAATATAAATAAACTAAATCACTACATATTATAAAACAAAGTCCCTCGCCACGTCTGTCTGCCTGTCTGTTCGCGATAAACTCAAAAACTACCGAACGGATTTTCATACGGTTTTTTACCAATGGATAGAGTGATTCCTGAGGAAGGTTTAATTGTATAATAAATTGAGATTTGATGTAAGTTGGCAGAAATATGTCAATAATAATTGTTAAAGAAGTCGGCAAAAATTAAACCGTCTGGGGACTTGCATCGAAAACGCTGCGTAAACATAACGCTATAACAAAATGATGTATGATGGAATTGTTCCTCTTTCATAGATCTACAAAAAAATCCGCGACGGCATATATATATCTTTTTACGAATAACTTACTAAAACCATTTTAATCTTCTAAAAAATTGGTCACGTACAATGCGCTAATTTGGAACGCTATTTAGAAGGATACAGTATTAATACTTATCAACTTAAATATGTTAGTTACCTTAAGCATTTTACGCACATTATTTTAACCCTTTACACCATTGCATTTAAATGAATATCTTGGAGTTATCATAAAAAATTACCGCGTGCAAAAATAAACTCAAGCGCGATTCTTACACCGATGGCGGGACGGGACTCGAACGGGATGGAAGAGACTTTTGGAGATTGGAGGTGAAGACTGTAAGGTAGGTATTTGTTTTCTTTTTGGGAGTTGTTCGGAGGTAGCATTTGGAAAAAAAGGAAGGAACCGAAGCGAAGCGAGGGCGATTCGCTAGTATAAATATAAATAAAATATAGTAATTGCCTACCTAATACAGAAGGTATTTTACTTACACTAAAAAAATATTTAAAAACAAAAAACCGACTTTAAAACACCTGAAAGTAAAAACAAGGAAGCTTCAAAATTAAATACCTCTAAAAAGCAAGAAATCAAATCACTAGATACGCATACCATTGTAATAAAACACGTCTAATGAAGTCGGCTTTTTGTTTTTAATTCCAGGTTTTTTGAAGTCGGGTTTTTGTTTTTTAATAATTTCTTCTGGTTTTCAAACTCTAGAAAAAAATCACAGATTTTGCAGTCCCCGCAAGAATCAGAGCATTGAAAATGAATACAAAAATTTACGAAAAACCAAAATCAAATCAAATGCAAAATCCTATTACATTTTTTAAATTACCTTGGTTCGTAGTACCTATTTAGTTTTACGATTGTGACACTCGGCTCCGCCTCGTGTCACAAAAGCGCCCGCTGACTGCCTCGACGCAGCCGAAATATTATTAACCGATTTTCAAAATTTCAACGAATGCACTTCTCGTCTGCTTCTGCAGCTTTTCACACTATTACCATGATATGACAATCGGTCAATAATCATAGAAGCTACATAACTTTTTATATATGGAAACACCCGTTTTTCTAGAATTCCAAATCTAAAGGGACCACATACAGGTCACAGTTATTTACTGATTTTCAAAATTATTTCGCTATTTGGTAGCTAAACTAATACCCTAGGACACTTTTTTTCATTTTTTCTGAAGTCAGTTTTTTTTGAAACATTTACATTTTAGTAAACAAACACCCCCCAAAAAACCCGGAATTTTCGGAATTTTGCAAAATTTCAAAAAAAGTTACCAGTAGATTTTCAAAATTCAAACGTTCACACGTGTCTCGATAAATTCCTCATTTTTTGGTACTATTTCCATCTCGATCCTCTCAAAATCCTTGGAGATATGGTCAAAAATACGTCTCAGGCGATTTGCATCTGATAACCATTTTCAATGGTAAAAGATTTTAAAATACCTTAGTTAAACTTAGACACTATTTAAATGTGATGCTGTCACTTTTTGACAATATTGTTTGAAAGGGGTGTTTAAGTTAAACAAACATGTGTTTTAATAGTAGAGATAAGTTAGCTTAGGTTGCTCATTGCACACAAGGCTGTGGGTTGCAGTCCGAGCCCGAGCGAGTGTGCAATAAGCAAGAGCTCACGAGTTTCATACGACGTTTTTCAACACATTTGCGAGGAAAAAACAAAGTAATTTACCACACAGCAAAAAATACGACAAAAACAAAATATGATTATTATGATGGGAAAAGGCGCGTAGGTTTTTTTTGTTTTTTTCACACGCCGAATGCAAGAATATTTTGGGTTAGTGAGCAGCCCACCTCAAAATATAATTTTAAGTGATAAAATGCAAATATTTCAATATATATATATAATATAATATATATATTATAATATTTTACTATCTACGAAAACTGAATCCTCAAACAACACACAAATTGAAAATGGCGCCAATGGCGTCTGCAATTTTCACATGTTCTTTTTTCAAATTGTTTATCCTGCCGCCGCAGGGTCGCACTGCCAGCCCGATACCATCCGACACACAGCTAGTGGCCAGTGTCATTTTGCGAACTTGGAGATAAAAACTCACTGTAAATAAAAACTTTTTTCAATACAGTTGCTCGAAAATGTAAGTTTACGATGACAGTCGAGCGTGCGGAAAGTTGATTTTACCGCACGCCGGCGTCGTGCGTTTTTGTTTACGAACGTTTTTTTTTTAATTTCTACTAGCTTCCGCCCGCGACTTCATCCGCGTAGACAGTAGAAACACATTGCAACCATTTTAAAATGACCCCTTTAGTGTATGAAAGCTAGTACTACGGAGAGTTCAAGCTGTTTCCCTGGTTCCACCCGCCTGAATGTGATGAAAAATAGCTTAGATTTTAAGTTGGACCTCAATCTACTAAATTGTGAAAAATTCATCAAAATTCGTTTAGCGGTTTTTGCGTAATTCGCGCACAAATATTTAGAATTTACAGTTTTATTATATGTATAGATTACAATTTCAGTAGTACCTATAATGTTTTCTCGCAAATGTCTTGAAAAAAATAAATAAATTAAAAAAATATTAAAAACACGACTGCCCTGCCAAAAACGAACTAAAAAGTTAAACAACAAGTGTCATTGCAGTCGGGGGACCTTATCATGGAACAATTTTTGATCAAAGAGGTCCCCCGACTGCAATGACACTTGTTGTTTAACTTTTTAGTTCGTTTTTGGCAGGGCAGTCGTGTTTTTAATATTTTTTTAATTTATTTATTTTTATTTCACACATTTTAGTGACAATTATTTAGTTTTGGAATGTGCTCATCAAGGCCTTTCATTTGATGCCCATATTGTAATAATAGAAGAAAAAAATTTTTTTTCCACATTTGAAAATGGCATCGTACAGTCGCCATATTGATTTGTTCTAAAAAAAATATAGCCAGTGTCACTCGGAATGTTGTAAGGATTCTAACGATACCCCATTTATCCAAATCAGGGGGCTTATTGTCTAATATCGAAAATCTATCGCAATCGCTTTCATTTGACAGATGGATGTGACACATTGCTGCATTCCTTTGGTAAGTTTTTATTTGTGCCAAAAAGAAGCATCAATGTATCACATCTTGAAAGCGATTGCGATAGATTTTGAAATTAGACAATAAGTACCCCGTTCAGGCATTTAGAAGTTATGGTAGAATAAAGAAACTCACATACCCACAAACATACATGAACCCTGAACACATAACACTCTTTTTGCTTTGGGCAGTCGTGTAAAAACGTAGTATAGCACACGGTTGTTAAGGTTTTTTAAAACCTCCTGACCAACCTTGTATCATAAACTACTATTGGCTTTTGATATTTAGGTTACCGGCGCATAGTCTTACCCAAAATTAAAAAAGAAAAACCACGTAAGAAATGGATTTTCATATACTTTTCTCTCCCGCTCAGATGCGTTTTCTCCCCGCATATTTGTTCGATATGCAATGACGTACTTTCTACCGTAAATTTGATAAAATATCAAGGTACTTTCCGAGCAGGAGTAGTATAAACATTATTTTGATCGTTACCTCATTTTGCATTCAATCGGTTATAAATAGTTTTCACATTATAAATTCTTAATTTATTTTACACTGAAATTATCGATTTGTGAATATACCAACTTGCAATTTGATTTTCTTTAAAGTTTAGTTTATTTATTGGTTTTAAATTATTATCCTTGTATTGATCTGAGGTTTTGTAAAATCTATTTTGAAAGTTTATATTTGACTTGACACTACCCTGTGGTAGCACCATCCAAATTCTAAATTGGGGAAGGCAACTGTCAAAATGGCGCTGCGTACGCTTGTTCCAAGAGAACTATGAAAACAAAGGACTTTTACTTAAAATAGTAGATTATGCAACAAGTGAATAAAAAGGGAATTTAGTTCGAGGGACTAAGTTGGATCCCGAGAGCGAGGGATTCAAAAGTAGAATCCTGAGCGAAGCGAGGGATACAAAGAACCGAGATGAAATTTTTTATTCACGAGTTGTGTACTCTACTTTTTTCCATTGACTGCGAGAAAACAAATAGGTATGTACCACTGACAGTTAGTATTTATAGTTGACCATCAGCCATTTTTAATGTCCCCATACTGCTGGGGCACAGGCCTTCCTTATGGGTGGGAGGATGGGCCATAACCCACCACGCGGGCCCAATGTAGATTGATGGGTGTTAACGACTGCAAATGCTGCCGGGACCAACGGCTTAATGTGCCTTCCGAGGCACGGAGGCTTAGAGCATTTAAAACGGAGGAGCTCGAGATAATACATTTTGGTCACCCATCCCATGACCGACCCATGCGACCCATGCTTGAAATTAGAAGTTTTCCAATGACATAAAACAACCACGCCAAGAGAGAGATTACATGATCAGTCTGGCATCAGTCCATTTCATCAGTCTGCATAGACTTTGAGTTTTTGCAGGCAAAATATCGTACCAGACTGATGGAATGGACTGATGCAAGACTGAACATTCAATCTCCCTCTAATAGATAGAAAAGAACCCAAAGATAAGACACTAAAAAGAACCTAATTAAATTTGGCGGGATTTTTTTTTCGTTTAATTTTATTGTGTCCATAGCAGCCAGTAGGCATAGGTACTTTTTTGTACATGATGCGCGCTTGTTCCAAATTCAAATTATTTTTATTCACTCGGTGAATAAAATCGCTTATTATTCACTCTTATCGTTGAATTAAACGCACTTTTTAGAGTGGCGATGGTAAAAAATAGTTTTTTACCATTACCACTCGAAAAAGAGCGTTAATTCAACGATAAGAGTGAATAAAACGCATGCAAAATCCTAATATTTTTAAAGTTACCTAGGTAGTACCTATTTATTTTTACGATTGTGATTGTGACACTCGGCTCCGCCTCGTGTCACAAAAGCGCCCGCTGTCTGCCTCGACGCAGCCGAAATATTATTAACCGATTTTCAAAATTCCAACGAATGCACTTCTCGTCTGCTTCTGAATCTTTTAACACTATTACCATGACGATCGGTCAATAATCATAGAAACTACATCACTTTTTATGTACGGAAACAGCTGTTTTTCTAGAATTCCAAATCTAAAGGGACCACCTACAGGTCACAATTATTTACCGATTTTCAAAATTATTTCGCCATTGGTAGCTAAACTAATACCATAGGACCCTTTTTTCATTTTTTCTTAAGTCAGTTTTTTTTCCGAAATATTTACAATTTAGTAAACAAACACCCCCCAAAAAACCCGCATTTTTTGGAATTTTGCAAAATTTCAAAAAAAGTTAATAGTAGATTTTCATAATTCAAACGTTCACACGTGTCTCGATAAATTCCTCAACTTTTGGTACTATTTTCATCTCGATCCTCTCAAAATCCTCGGAGATATGGTCAAAAATACGTCTCAGGCGATTTGCATCTGATAACCATTTTCAATGGTAAAAACCACAAAATAAATACCTATTTTCCCATACATTTTGTTGAACGTCTACGGTCTTAGGAACAAGCGTACGTAGCGACATCTACAATTAGCTTTGCGTTGCCAACCCCAAATGGTGGCCATGCCGGCCGTTAAAAAGATTACAAATAACGTTGTTGTTTATCTTATATTTCCTGACTTGTTCTACTTGAAAATATAAGTTGAACATTCTCGTCAAGTTTTAGAAAGTCGGTTGGTTCTCAAAAACTTTTAAATTTTACTGTTTAGAACTTTTTTTATCGTTTCATATTTTTGTAGTTATTTAAACGAACTGTATTCTTGTTGTATTTGTTTTTAAAATTGCAACTAATTTCGAAAAAGGAATTTTGTTACTTAGCAACACAGAGAGGAAATAATAGCAATAGTTAGGGTTTTGCTATTCTCTACAATCTCTACATAAATACATCAAATGACGCCATCTAGGATCAGCACAAAGAGTTATAACTAACAGTCTGCGGTTGATAGAGCAAAAAATAAAGCATCAGCAGGGATCAACTATCATTAATAGTTTTCGTAAATAAAGAAAAACATGACATAAAAATTGCTAGCCATTATTATTGATAGGTAAGAAGTTAAAAACCAATATCTATTGTATATTATTAATTTATAAGCAATATCAAGAAATATAATAAACTTTTAGCCGTAGAAATAAACATACTTACAAATTTTCAAATTTTATATGTATTGGTTAAAATTTATGTCTAGAAAAAGTAAACTGCAATTAACAATGTTATTTTTTAATAGATATCTATTTTCGTACCGAAAACAAACAAACATAGTTCCACAGTATTTCAATCCCATCTATCTAGATGGCGTTGTGTGTACTGTATCTGCTTTAGTAAAAAAATACAACCTTTGTCCGTATGCCCCAATACAAAAGTGTTAATAAAATCAAATTGGTTTAATGATTATATTTTTAAACTAGCAAATAAAAGCAAGAAAATAACAGTTTACGCCATAGATATAGAATGTCAAAGAACAACAATGTCAATAAACAGGTGATCCGAAAACTAATAACATTTAATATGAGATACGTAAAATATGACTTAGATACATAAAATATGACTATATATGGCAAAGGAAATAATAGTAGATTATACAACAAGTGAAAAAAGAAGGAATTTAGTTCGAGGTACCATGTTGGATCCCGAGAGCAGCGAAGGATTCTAGAGTTGAATCCCGAGCGTAGCGAGGGATTCAAAAGTAGAATCCTGAGCGAAACGAGGGATACAAAGGACCGAGATGAAATTTTTTTTCACGAGTTGTGTACTCTACTTTTTACCATTGACTGCGAGAAAACATAATAGCAGTACTTACTACTACTTACACCTATACACCTATAGTACCTATTTATAGTTATCAAATTTTATTATTTAGATAGGTAATCGGTAATTTAACCGTTAGAAAATAGTGAAACTATAAATTTTCCAATGACATAAAACAACCATGCTATGAGGGAAATTACATGATCAGTCTGACATCAGTCCATTTCATCAGTTTGTATACTTTTACGACTATGAATTTTTACAGACTGAAGATCGTACCAGACTGATGGAATGGACTGATGCAAGACTGAACATCTAATCTCCCTCTAATATAAAGAAAAGAACCCAAAGAAAAGAAACTAAAAAGTACCTAATTAGTTTGGCGAGATATTTTTTTAGAAAAGAACCCAAAGATAAGACACTAAAAAGAACCTAAATAAAATTGGCGGGATATATTTTTTTTTTTAATTGTATAACTATGGCTTTATCTATGGAATAGTTCCATACTTTCAGCACGTTTTATTTTTTTTTGTACATAATTCATACGATGCGCGCTTGTTCCAAATTCAAATTATTTTTATTCACTCGGTGAATAAAATCGCTTATTATTCACTCTTATCGTTGAATTAAAGGCACTTTTTAGAGTGGCGATGGTAAAAATTAAATTTTCACTCCTCTTGCTCAAAAAGTCCGTCATTGTAACGTACAAAAGCCAGGATAAAATAGCATATTTAGCCCTAGGGGATAAAGTTTTTTCTTTTTTAATGTTTGTCTATTACTAATGAGCCTACTAAAACCACAGAATAGATAATAGTACTAGTTAGCGTCTAAAACGAAAAAGTTTTTATTCATAGATAGAATAATCACACATTTTTATTTTTGAAAATGGAACTTCAAGCAGCGATCTCTTCAGTAGAATCATAGACTTATTTATACTATAAGGGATCGATCACATGCTACGAACAACACATGTGCGATTTTTTCAACGCGCGTTTTTTTAGCGCCCGACGGGAACAGGTACCAGAAGACTTCTCAGGTGGGTGTTCGCACGGACGATGACGACGTTCCACGGGAAAAGTTACATTATGACCTGGCCATAAGGTATCTTTCCCGTCAGCGGTAAAAATATCGCGTGTTAAAAAAATCGCTCGTGTAAACGAGCTCTAAGTTTAAAAAGTAGAATCTGTGCATTGTGTTACGTGCGTTACAAAAGAAATAAAAAAAAGCACTGGCGCGAAATCTTTAGAAATAATTTTAATGTTTTGCCGTCAAACACAAAGCATTTATTTAAATACTATACAATATGAAAAGTTTATGAAGTGGAGGATAGAAAAACAAGTGGATTCGTTTACGGAAGGAATTTTTCTCACGAATTTTGATGAACTTTCCAAAAAATATCAAATTTCAACCTATTGGAGATATTCAATGATACAAACAACTACCTATACAGACAAGACATAATGTCAATACAAAGAGGGCTTTTCTCAAGAAATTATCCACCACTACAAGAAATCCAAAGTTTTAGCAAGGGAAGATATTATCTAGAATTTCGTAAATAATAGGCACCACTTGGCAACAAAGGTAGTTACCTACTTACATTTCTAAACATTTTACTATTATTTTCATCAACTAAACTAAATCTAACCAAAATACAGTTTTAATACCCTTAATTATTGTTTTATAGGTTGCCTTAATTTGTGGGATAAGCGGTGCACGCAGGAGGATAGAACTGGCTTACCACATCCATAATTTTACAAATTGTACATTTAGGTTTTAATAAAATAAACTATTTAATATTGTATTTTATTTTCTCGCAATCGTAGTGAAAAGTAGAGTGTAACACACGACGCTAAAAACCCATTGTAACTCGGTTTCTATTTATTCCCTCGCTAAAGCTCGGGAATAAAACTACCTCGTATGCAATGGGTTATTTTAGCGTCTTGTATAACAATCTACTATTGTTCCATACTGTTTTCTTCGTCGATAAACTAATAAATGTAGCGAAATTTGGTTTTAGAGAAATGTGTGGTAATATCTTATTTACCTGTGAAAAGTGTGATTACTTGGATTGTTTCTTTTTGTCACATCACAATTACTTAGAGCACAAGACACCATCAACGATACCTTTATTTCAAATTCTAATTAAGATTAACAAATATTTTAAACAAACTGTGATTGCTCATTTGCTAGGTGGGACGCTAGGGGCTCTGACTATAAAAAATGTTGGCACATGTCACTTGATCCTTTGTCTCTTTTTTACATAGACCGTGTCCGTATGATGTTAACTTCTGTTTTCCACGCTTTGTTGGTCTTCTTGAGGACTGTAGAGGCGGATTCCCCGAAATTATTTTTCCCTATTATTTTAATTGCCATTATCCTTTCTTATCCTATTTGGTAAACAGCTTTTACAGTTGTCATACATCTTTTCAATTTAAATCGTTATTTAAAAATATGTTGTCTAATTAAATCAAATTGTCACTACTATTCATTTCTTTCGTAATCTAGTTGTGGAAAACCATTTGTTGGATTTTGTAATTGATTCTTTTAATATAGAGTTGGGTAAAGATTGTTTATCAAATAAAACAAGACATTGTACTGGATTTCACGTCTACTCGATACCAATATTACCAATTCGATCTCAGATTTTAGTTCGTGTTTCGGGAGTAACCCACCCCCAAGTGTTTTTGTTTTTTATCTTCGGGTTTTTGAAGGTTTTTATAAAAAACAATTGTTGATTGATTGGAGACTCAAAATCAAAAAGTGAATTCCGACACACTTTTATGTGGCAAGATTAAACTCGGACGATTTGGAACTTCGATGTTACTCAATTCCGACAATACACTACACCGATGTCTTAATTTCGATACTACGGTACTCCGACAAAATATTTCTTCGACATGACTTAACTAGGAAACGACGCATGTTCGGCGATATTCTACTCCGACAGTAACTCTACTCAGACATGAGTACGTACCTAAACTTCGACTCACGCTACTCATACATGCTTTGTATCGACACGATGTTAAATCGACACTACAGAAAGTTAAATATAAGTTTGTCATCTAAAATTAAGATCTCACTAAGATCTTTCATTTCTTCAAAGACCCCATAAATCTAGGCTGAGTACTTTTCGAGATATTGCTGTTTTAAGTTTGACAGCTGCCAACTGAAATGAAGATATCACTAGACTTATAATTTCTTTAAAGGTGCTCCCTCACTGGGAGCATTCGCGTGTAATGTAACATTATAGATTCGACTTTGAGCATTACATTACAATAACACCTCCCTCGATCAGTCTAGGATGATTACTTTCCAAGATATGTGCACAGGAAATGACGGACTTAATTCTCTACCAGTCAACTGCTAAGGATTAGCTACTGTGCCGACAATACGGGGTGTTTAGTAATATTCTTATGAAGCCGATCAAGGTAGAGGGTACCATGCAACCAGTTTCATTTACTTAGCTAAACCAAAAAGTTCAGCTAAGTTAATGAAACTGTATATTACTTATTTGAAGAAATAAATAAATAAAAAATATTTTATTATTATTATTCGAAAATAAAGTTTTCCATTCCAGTTCAAAGTAATCAGAGTGGATACAGTTTTTAACCGACTTCAAAAATTTGAAAAGGGGGAGGTTATCAATTCGTCGCGTATATTTTTTTTATATGTATGTACACCGATTACTTGAAGACGGCTGAACCGATTGAAATGATTTAAACGTTATAACATGAGGTTTGTTCCCAAATTGGCCCTGTTTTTTGAAATTTTGAAATCGGTGAAATCAGTAGTTTTCAAGTAATCTTGAAAATACTGTTGTTTTCGTTACCATTTTATACGAATTCAGACGGATTTTAAACCATTACTTTTTTGTTTATGAACCAATTAAGATGATTCTTATTTTGTTTAAAAGAAGACACCTTAAGAATGATACTATATAATTTTATTGGTATTGGATTTTGGATTTTGAAGATACAGGAAGGAACTCCTTAAAATCAAATAGGAACTGTACAGTGATTGAAATACCTATTGGTAGGTTTATGACAATCAAAAACAAGTTAAGTACCTATCTATTGTCAAGGACGTTCTGGACTAGAGTTAAACTGCGAAGGCCCAACAGAAATGCTGTGCACATTGAGTTACTCAAGGTATACTATTGAAAAATGTGAAACATTATGACGTTTTATTTTATAAAATCATCGCTTACGTGGTAGGTATCTACCACAAAAAAGTTTAAAATAAAAAAGCTTTTTTAAAAAAAGTACAACCTCCTTCAAATCTTAAAAAACAGCTCTATAAAAAGCAAGAAATAATGTTCAAATCGATTAATAAAAACACGTCTATTGAAGTCGGGTGGGGATTTTAAAATATAAACAATACAATTACTTCCGGCTCCACCCGACTTCAATAGACGTGTTTTAATTAATCGATTTAACTATTATTTCTTGCTTTTTAAGGTTTTTGTAGGAGATTGTGCTTTTTTTAATAAGCTTTTTATCTCGTAAGATAAACTGTACCTTTACAGCATTTACAGCCTTCGTACATTACCTATCAATATTTTTCATCTCCTGTTGCGAGGAGCTGGAAATTTATTTCCTGCATTCGATAGAATCATTTTATGTTATCGAAATGAAACTTGAGGATCAAACGACAAAAAATTTACAGAGATAAAAACTTTTTTAAAACCACGTTTTATTACAAAAAAGTCGGATTAAAAACATTAAAACGGACTAGTAAAAACAGACTAAAAAGTATATTAATCTTACTAACTACTACGTAATTTATCTTTAGCATGCGCCCCACGTTTTTAGTTTTAAATTTCTGTAGTGTTTTAAATATTTAAAGAAAAAAATATATAACACTTTTTAATCTGTTTTTACTAGTCCGTTTTAATGTTTTTAGTCCGACTTTTTTGTAATAAAAATGTGTTTTTAAAAAAGTTTTTTTTTCAGTAAATTTTTATTTACTGCTTTTTAGTTAACGAGCTAAGACTAAAAATATACTATCTGCTATCGGAGCACTCGTCAAGACGATTCAAACGAGCCCAAACTCGATGGGGTTGCATGGTTTTAATACAGAGTCCCAGTGGCCATCTTCCGGCTCTATCATCAGACCCTGGAAACTTCCCAACAAAGTACTCGACAAGACAATTAAAACGAGCCCAAACTTGATGGGGTTGCATGGTTTTATTATAGAGTTTCTATGGCCTTCCTCCGGCTCCATCATCAGATCCTCGGACACTATTTCCCATTAAAGTACGCATTATGCGAAAACAAAGGATCCCGTCAAGATGATTCAAACGAGCCCAATCTCGATGGGGTAGCGTGGTTTTATTAAAAAGTTCCTGTGTCCTTCCTCCGGCTCCATCATCACACCCTGGAAACTATTTCCCAACAAAGAACTCGTCAAGACGATTCAAACGAGCCCAAACTTGATGGGGTTGCATGGTTTTATTATAGAGTTTCTATGGCCTTCCTCCGGCTCCATCATCAGATCCTCGGACACTATTTCCCATTAAAGTACGCATTATGCGAAAACAAAGGATCCCGTCAAGATGATTCAAACGAGCCCAATCTCGATGGGGTAGCGTGGTTTTATTAAAAAGTTCCTGTGTCCTTCCTCCGGCTCCATCATCACACCCTGGAAACTATTTCCCAACAAAGAACTCGTCAAGACGATTCAAACGAGCCCAAATTTGATGGGGTTGCATGGTTTCAAATTTCAATATTGAGTTCCTATGGCATGGCCTTTCGGCTTCATCATCAGACCCTAAACTACGTCTCCCATTAGAGTACTCGTCAAGACAATTCTAACGAGCCCAAACACGATAGGGTTGTATGGTTTCTTCATAGAGTTCCTGTGGCCTTCTTCCGGCTTCATCATCAGATCAGCTCAATGACACCATAATATTGCATTGCTTTCCAGTTCTGGCCTATGTTCAAAGTTTCAAGTCTCTAGCTCATCGGGAAGTTAGGATAAAATCGTTCGCAAACTTTGTGGAAAAACACACAAACATACAAACAAACAAACAATCAAACAAACGCGAAAGCAACGTAATAAAAACGTGTTAAAAAAGCTATTGTTTGGTTGAAGAAAACGAAATCAAAATAGTTATCTTCTTCTAGTTGATTTTATTCTAGTTGGAATTCTTACTTTTTGTTTACATTTTTAACCCATAAGCTCTTTTTTTACTGAAACACATTTTAATAAAGTAAAAAGTTAATTAGAAAGTAAGGAACTTTTAACGTAAAAGTGTATACTTTCTAACGAAAACCAAACTAAAATACCTTAATTTTGTTTGGTGAATACCAAAAGCCAGATGAAAGCGGCTCTAACTTTAAGTAACTTTTTATTAAAACATCTTGAGAAACATGGGCATTTTTATTCGATTAATAATACTGAACATGAACATGTGCTCCCTTGACAAGCGTATCAAACCGATCGGAAAACTGGGAGAAGAGGCCTATACGAATACAACCCTCCTCTCTCAACTCAACCAACCATTCCAGTCTTCAACGAAGCGTCGAGGCGTCCGCATCTCTCGCGCTACACACGGGTGGATACTCTCGCAATTATTAAAACAATGGACTATCGTCATTAAGAGAACCTCTTTTTCCCCACCCATTGTTTGTGACAACAGCATATGAAAACTCATTAGACATGAAACATAACCGGTAAGTCAATTATTATTTTATCTAAAAGTTTTCGTTTGTTTTCGTATCCCGCTCGCGGTTTTTCTCCCGCGTTTACGTTCACGTAATACGTACTTGTACATCTGGTTTCCCGGATAGTAAATTGCGGATTTTGTTGTTTACCCGGGTTTTAACGAGTTTTTTATGCGAGTCTGGGTTTTGTTAAGTTTTGTGCGGTCAATTATCTGTGACTATTTATAAAACTAATAGATACGGGAAATTTTACAACGTGGTTTCTAAATAATCGCCATTTGTTACTTTTTGTTATTAATAACTAATATACCTACTCGTGTTGTAAACATGCCTAAAAGAAAATAAGTACTGAAGATTGCTGGTATCTTATATTGGGGTACAATTTTCATCCGAGCCAGAGACTCAGAGAAAAATATTTGTCTTACTGATGCCAATAAAAATATTTTCGTTACATTTTCCTGAAACGATCCACTTATGCCCATCAAAACAAGATGCTTTTTCTTTCTTAGTACTTTACCTTTATTTTATTGGACTTACCTTCTCTCAAAGTAACAGCGTTATGAAAGACATAAATATTTTATAACTCCTCGTGAATATTATATGGATATGATTATATGGGTTTCGACATTTTAAGGTACTCTAGAGATCTTAGAGATCGCTGTTTGCCATTAGACTGATAATTTGTAAAAGTACCAAAACTATTCTATTTTCAATCGACTAAAGTAAACTTTAGTTATTAACAAAGCCCGTTTTACCTTTGCAGATGTAATATTTCACAATTAAATAACAATATTCTTATATAATACCCATAATACCCATATTGTGATTTGGTCTATCCATCAACCGTCGCTTTCAACCGAAACTTTTGGGCGCATTGTACTCTCAAAAGTACAAAATTATCAGTCCATACAATTGTCACCCTGTGAACGTTTCAATTCTAATAAGGGTTGTCCAAAGCTTAAATCGTAGATCCAATAAAAAAATAGTAAAAAACCGGACAAGCGCGAGTCGGACTTGTCCACCGAGGGTTCCGTAGTATATTTACGTACTTTAAATAGACTTAATTTTTTATGATTTAATTACAAATGTATTCTTTCCGATCTTTCCCTGTACTGGTAGTATAAGACGATATTACTTGCCAAATTTTATAGTTCTAGGTCAGCGAAAAGTACCCTATAAATTTTGGTTCCCTTGAGAGTGTCGAAATATGCATTTTTTGCTGCATAAACGGTCGTGAATTTTTTCTTTACGTTAACTTATAAGTTTGATATTTTAATAGCTTAAAAGAAAGTACCTACCTATATTATGGTTTTAATTTCAACTCGATGCCTCCTCGCGTTTCGAGATAAAGGGTCTTGACAGACGGACAGATGATCAACAAAGAGGACGATGCCTTATAGGATCCTATAAGGGATTGTCCTAATAGAACGCGACTACGCAACCATCGCAAGTTCGCCCGAATTTTAGTCGCACGAACCCGCAACAAATAATACTGATGTCGAATATAGTGCCCTAATTGGCATTAGCGCTAAACTTTTATTTATTGTTAACTATATCACGAGAAAAAAACGCAAGAGAAAAGTTTTAATATTGCAGTTGATTTTCTCAGGCCTTATACTTGCTTTTGATTTTGATTAAAAAAAAATTGATGCATATTCCCTATTGGCATTCGCGCTATAATCGCGTCGGTCATCGGTACGCTATGGTCGCGTCGTTAATTCTCGCGATGATCGTTCGCTTTGTATTAGGACACACATTTCTTGTAATCGCGCGAACACGCGATGGTCGCGTCGCTTACTCGCGGGATGATCGCATAATCGCGTTCTATTAGGACGATCCTTAAGGGTTCCGTTTTTCCCTTTTCGTAAAAAATGGACAAATATAACACGCACACTGAGGTTTCGCCCAAAATTTTATAATTTTAAGAAAACTTTGAAATATGGCAGCAGTAAAAATTATGACTATCAGAGTTTTCCTTTTTTTGTGTTATGAAACCTTGCTACTTGCCAACTTTCATGATTCAAGGTCAAAATGAAATTTCATTTATTGGCAGGGTCAAATTGAGACTTAAATTCACTTGTGCTCGTTTACGGAGACGCGGGAAACGCCACCTCGCTGTAAACGGGAAAAACGTCCCTCGCCACGCAGCACGCAACGCCGCACGCAACGCTGTATGCAACGCCGAAAACCCCGCGTCTCCGTAAACAGTATAGAATGTTGATTTTTCACAACTCCAAGATTTCAACTTAACACTTCCAACTTGAAAAAGAGCCTAGTGATAGACAATGAAGTATAAGGTTCCTTTTTTTCATATTGAGAAAAGGAACCCTAAATAATCACATTGTAACTTGTAACATAATAGGTATAAATTGCATAATGTAATGATAACGCGTTTAGGTATATATAACTCTTAATAATTAATTTAAATGAAAGAATGGGGAGGCGAAGGCAAAGTGAATTACAGATGGCGCTCAGTCTTTGGAACAATTGTCAGTTTGAGCTTATATTGTCTTGACTGTGTATTACGTGATTTTACTTTCTTAGATTGTATTTTTTTCGGTTTTGCGGACAAACAATGTATTCTATGCTAACTTTAGCTCATATAAAAGAAGAATTACGGAAAAGAAAAGCCAAAACAACAGGCACGAAAGTGTATAGCAACTTACAAAAAATTGCTAACAAGCATTACATTTCTTTAAATTTCGTGTAAGATTTACAAGTAATCTTTTTATTTCAGATTAGAAGCATATGATTTAAATTTTAACAAAGCAACTGAGTGTGAATTTCCGTGTTTATAGTTGCCTGATGATGCCTTCTGTGCAATAGTAATTTCAGGTTTCTGTATTGGAATTTCTGTACCATCCAAAATTACACGAACCGTTTTATCATATTTATTTTATTATTCTAAGTTTCTTGAATGACTCTGGCATATAAAATTCTATTAATTCTCTGTTTGGCCCCAATATTGGGCTTATTCCATATTTGATATACCTATCAAATTCATCCATGTTATAAATATGTTAGAAACTGCTGAGGTTGAAATATTAAAGAACAAAGCTGTTATAATTCAAATGTTGTTTTATTTTGGCGAAGCTTCACCAAATTCATGAAACATTCCTTTTGATTTATAATGTTTCTCAGGCTCAGCAAAGGAGAAAATCGAGGGAAAAGCATATTTTTTTTGATATTTCTTTGCCCACTATTTTTTTTGTTACTGGGAAATCGATGAACTCCAATATTTTACAAGTTACATGCATAACAATGCGGCATTTTCTCAGTATAAAATTAAAAAGTGCAATACTCCAAGAGATTCCCATATGTTTTGACACTTTCTTTGAGGCGGCCGTGTACCAAAGACCAGACGCCACCTATCGGGATAAAATTGCGCTTTTCCTCCCCATTGCATTTAACGCAATATTTTTAACTACTGCCCGAACAAAAGCAAATAGCGAATGACAAAAATTATAATAGGTACTATCTCTGAGAAAATAAAATACTTCGAAAATTTGTAATTTTCTTTTATATTGTTTACGTCATCAAAAATATTATTATAATATTTAACGAATGGGGAGGAAAAGCGCAATTTTATCCCGATAGGTGGCGTCTGGTCTTTGGTACCCGGCCGCCTCAAAGAAAGTGTCAAAACATATGGGAATTTCTTGGAGTATTGCACTTTTTAATTTTATACTGAGAAAATGCCGCATTGTTATGCATGTAACTTGTAAAATATTGGAGTTCATCGATTTCCCAGTAACATAAAAAATAGTGGGCAAAAAAATATCAAAAAAAATATGCTTTTCCCTCGATTTTCTCCTTTGCTGAGCCTGAGAAACATTATAAATCAAAAGGAATGTTTCATGAATTTGATGAAGCTTCGCCAAAATAAAACAACATTTGAATTATAACAGCTTTGTTCTTTAATATTTCAACCTCAGCAGTTTCTAACATATTTATAACTTGGATGAATTTGATAGGTATATCAAATATGGAATAAGCCCAATATTGGGGCCAAACAGAGAATTAATAGAATTTTATATGCCAGAGTCATTCAATAAACTTAGAATAATAAAATAAATATGATAAAACGGTTCGTGTAATTTTGGATGGTACAGAAATTCCAGTACAGAAACCTGAAATTACTATTGCACAGAAGGCATCATCAGGCAACTATAAACACGGAAATTCACACTCAGTTGCTTTGTTAAAATTTAAATCATATGCTTCTAATCTGAAATAAAAAGATTACTTGTAAATCTTACACGAAATTTAAAGAAATGTAATGCTTGTTAGCAATTTTTTGTAAGTTGCTATAAACTTTCTTGTCTGTTGTTTTGGCTTTTCTTTTCCGTAATTCTTCTTTTATATGAGCTAAAGTTAGCATAGAATACATTGTTTGTCCGCAAAACCGAAAAAAATACAATCTAAGAAAGTAAAATCACGTATTACACAGTCAAGACAATATAAGCTCAAACTGACAATTGTTCCAAAGACTGAAGCCCCATCTGTAATTCACTTTGCCTTCGCCTCCCCATTAAGAATTTATAGAGATTTTTGTTGACCTTTCAGAGGGGTAACATTTTTCTCAATTCTCACTTATTAATGAATTACCTTTTAGCGATCATGAGCATGACTTATTTTAGATTTTATTGGGGTTTTTTCTTTCTATGAAGGATTGAATTGCGTTATCTAATATGGTGTACCTACGTAATTGTACAAAAAATCTGACTTAAAAAAAATACTCCGCATAACCTAAAACTCTCAACCCTATTTTAAGCGCGGCCGGTGCGACCGTTATTATTGTGTTCTAGTCGCGTTGTCTCAAACCCTTTGTGATATCACGTTTAGAAGGGTGGGTACAATAGACCCCACGAACTTAGGGATGTGGGGACGAACTATCGCCCCTAAATAATGCTGTACAGATTTATTAGCTACGTTTATTGGCTATCTTATCTGGTTCTCCTATAAATAAGATTTTCGTTTAATACACTTAGGAGGAATGAGTCGGTTTACTTACTTGTGGGGGTTATTTTTTTTTATATTTTTGAGTCAGTTTTTAGGGTTCCGTACCAAAATGGTTAAAGGGAACCCTTATGTCATAGCTAAATATCTCAATAGATACTAATGCTTTGAACTTTAAATTTGGAATAGTTAAAGATGACGTTTTCCGAACTATTTTGCAAATAAGAAAGATTTTTTTTTGCAACAGGCAGGACTTAAAATTTTTAAGTTTGGCTACAGGACAGTGGGGTCTCATTATGAAAAAGCGCTGTTTGCAAATTCCCTAACATTTTATCTTTTTTTACACAACAATATTATTGTCTTTCTTCTAGTGACGCCAATATTCATTTAAGAAATAGATAGGTACATTCGTTCTAGAATTCCTACTGCTACTTATCCAACTCCTCCAAAACCCCATCCTTTAGGAGTAATGTGGAAAATTTAACTAAAACTCATTAATATTTTGAACATATTGTGAAATTCATCCGCCATTGTTATGGTAACAATTATGCTGAGCGCTCGTCAGCCGTCAGATCACGCTTCAATAGTTTTTCTCACATTGTCCCAGTCCTTTATTAGAAATTACGTGTACAAGTTTAATCATTGTTTATCATTGCGTAACAAGCTTAAGAATATGTAATAATAGTTGAATCTGTTTATGTGGATCTTGGATAGTGTTTTAGCTTTGTTCTATGTTTATTAGACACCTCGGCTGCGCTACGCAAAAGTCAAGTAACTCAGTTTCCAAAAAAAAAATTGTTTTTTTGATTTTTTGTTTAAACAAAGCAAATCACATCTACAATTTTTTATTTTATTAAAATTTGGTTTAGTTCGGGAAATATAGCCAATAATTTATTTCAAGAATATTTTTCCATTTGCAAAATCTACGCTAAAACAAAGTATATTTCCCGTTTCTAACTTAAAAACAAGCAAGTCTTATCAAGATACTTGTATTTAAAATAGATCAGCAGATACTTGATTTCTATGTATTTATTTTATAGTATTAAGGACTATATTATGCAAAGCTGAAAACAAGCATCTACTAAAAGTACAACAGATAATCTAAGTTACTTGTTTATAGCGTAGAATATTATTGACAAATCAATACATATTTCTACGCAGAACACTATTTTCGTGCGTCAAAATGTAGGTAAATATGAGAAATATATTTTTCACCTCTCCCGCACGAAAAGGGTGCTTTTGGCGCGTAAAAACTCGCAGAGAAAAAGCGTGAGGCAAAGTGCTTTTTTAATTTCTAACACCAACTTTTATAATAATAAAAAAAAAAGAAATAAAGTGACAAGGATGAGACTTGTAAAATTAATATGTGAGAAAAGGATAGATAGAGTGCTTTATGGTGTCATACACGGATTAAAAAGTAAAAAAATAAAATGCACGGATTTACCAAGGAGTTTTAAATAAGGATTGTTAAAAAAGAAGGTTGATAATTCGGAATAAAGAGTATGGACGAAATGAGGTCGCATGTATGAAATTAATATAAAATAAGAAAAATAAATGAAATTTATTAACAAATTCGTGTTTTATGACTATAAATAAATAAATAAGATGGGATATTAATGAATAAGAGAAAAGCACAACGTGATAATGTAAAACAAAACGGCGGGAATCTACTTTATGAATAAAATTTGTCAGCATAGGTTTGATCGAACTATATTTGTGATAAATTACAAAAAATGAGTGCGTCCAACGGTGAAGATAGTTGTCTAACTCCAATGTCTAACTCCAAAAGAGTTGAGTGAACAAGTTTCTAATGCTGAATTTAGCTTTTTACCAGGAAACTCACGTAAAAATTTTCTCGCTGGTAGAGGTGAAAAGTTGTATGTTTTACACGAGACCAAAATTTTGTTCTGCCTCACTGTGCTCAGTAGTCTATATTAGAATCACTCGCTACGCTCGTGATTCAATTCTAGACTACTTCGCTAGTTCGTGATTTAAAGTCGGCACTCGCAGCACAAATTGATTTTGGTCACTTGTATAACAAATAACTATTTCACCTCTCCCGCACGAAAAGGGCGCTTTTGGCGCGTAAAAACTCGCAGCAAAATCGAGCGTGAGGCAAAGTGCTTTTTTAATTTCTAACACCAACTTTTAAAATAATAAAAAAAGAAATAAAGTGACAAGGATGAGACTTGTAAAATTGATATGTGAGAAAAGGACAGATAGAATGCTTTATGGTGTCATACACGGATTAAAAAGTAAAAAAATAAAATGCACGGATATACCAAGGAGTTTTAAATAAGGATTGTTAAAAAAGAAGGTTGATAATTCGGAATAAAGAGTATGGACGAAATGAGGTCGCATGTATGAAATTAATATAACTTAAGAAAAATTTATGAAATTTATAAACAAATTAGTGTTTCATGATTATAAATAAATAAATAAGATGGGATATTAATGAATAAGAGAAAAGCACAACATAATAATGTAAAACAAAACGGCGGGAATCTACTTTATGAATAAAATTTGTCAGCATAGGTTTGATCGAACTATTTTTGTGATAAATTACAAAAAATGAGTGCGTCCAACGATGAAGATAGTTGTCTAACTCCAAAAGAGTTGAGTGAACAAGTTTCTAATGCTGAATTTAGCTTTTTACCAGGAAACCCAGAAAAATTTTCTCGCTGGTAGAGGTGAAAGGTTGTATGTTTTACACGAGACCAAAATTTTGTTCTGCCTCGTGTCTTTAAATCACTCACTGTGCTCAGTAGTCTATATTAGAATCACTCGCTACGCTCGTGATTCAATTCTAGACTACTTCGCTAGTTCGTGATTTAAAGTCGGCACTCGCAGCACAAATTGATTTTGGTCACTTGTATAACAAATAACTATTTTTTTACAGAAATGTTTTTACCTTAAATACCAATGATATTTTAACATTTTAGTGTTCAGAATATCTTTTTTTTTTCATAAAAACACTAAATCGCGTTTTTAAGCTCTCCTGTAAAGTTTGTCTGGAATGAGATACTTTGGTTTAGGGCAGCCGACCTTATAGCCTATTAAAAAGTTGAGTAAAAGGTATTTTGTTGTTAATTTTTATTCATTACCCAAAGGGGAAGCGCTTATGACCTTAATAAGCTTTCATTAGATTGTAAAATCTACTTGTAGTGCTGCCTTATTAAAGCATCGATTTACATAGGTACGAGAGATATTCAGTTTGATGACAAAATTGGCGCGTCACCTTTCAAAAGGAACTGGCATAATTTGTTTAAAAGAGCAATAAAATACTTATCTAAACAGCAATTGTAGATCAATTGGTGACCAAGCCAGGACATCTCATTGAATCGCAAATTCTGATCTAGACTAGTGTGACTTTAACCTGCGACCTTTGGATCGTGTGTCTCTCGCCATCAAGGGAAATTACAACAATGTAAAATATTATAGATTTCAGTGAACGAACTTATTATTGGAGACACATAGAAAAACATTAGGTATAAATTATTTTTATTGGATATGGTAAAATATTAAAGGAAATAAAAAAGAGAAAAGTTAAACCAATCTTCTTTTTAGGGTTCCGTACCCAAAGGGTAAAAACGGGACCCTATTACTGAGACTCCGCTGTCCGTCTGTCTGTATGTCTGTCTGTCAGTCTGTCTGTCGGTCACCAGGCTGTATCTCATGAACCGTGATAGCTAGACAGGTGAAATTTTCTCAGATGATGTATTTCTGTTGCCGCTATAACAACAAATACTAAAAACAGAATAAAATAAATATTTAAGGGGGGCTCCCATACAACAAACGTGATTTTTTTGCTGTTTTTGCTCGCTATTAATAACGACTGCAGGTAGACAGTTGAAATTTTCACAGTTCTATTGCTGTTATAACAACAAATACTAAAAACAGAAAAAAATATTGCTCCCATACAAAAAAACGTGATTTTTGCTGTTTTTTGGTACGGAACCCTTCGTGCGTGAGTCCGACTCGCACTTGGCCGGTTTTTTTATATTTGTTACGGCTAATACCCGAAGTATGGCTAAACCTAGTTCTAGCCGGCTAAAACTAGGTGTCGCCGGCAGCTGTTGGCTAAAACTAGGTGTAGCCGATTTGTTCGCGGCTAATATTAGGTTTAGCCGTTTGCCTTCGGTTAAAACTAGTTCTAGCTGTCTTTGTGCTGGCTAAACTTTGTTGTAGCCAACCATAGTTGTAGAATCTCTCTTCCCTACAGAATTTTAAGTTAAAAACAACCAACTTAAAAGTTGCCTCTATAGAAAATATCACTTAGTTCTTTTCTTATCTCTCCTAACGACGTCAAGGTTATCGCCTTATAAACAATAATTATTCTTAAATATTTATTTACGTTATGTGCTTTTAATGTGAAATGTGATGATTTTTTTTTTAATAAACCTAGTATATTACCTTATATACTATGTATTTAGTAGTATGTAGATAACAAAAGTCAACTTGGTAGTTAGGTAGGAAGGTAGGTATGTACTACCTATCCTACTACCGATACTATGAAATATAGGTTGTTTATCGTTACTCGTCTACTCGTTCATCGTCCTATTGTAAACAGTTTTTGTCATTGGAAATATGTAATTTTATGTATGGATACATCATCTTTTAAACTAAGGAGTCGTAATTAAAAATATGCGTTCTTATTACGAAATCAAATTGTCATTAATAATTAACTTTCGCGTGAAAGCACTAAACTTAAGAATCGCCTAAGTCTTTTCTTATCTACAACTCGACCAAGTTAACTTAACGAATGACAGCTACATGACGGCTAAGTTTATGACACTGTTTTAAATTGGTCATGTTGTAGTTAGGAAAAGACTTAGGCGATTCTTAAGTTTAGTGCAATCGGCCATTTATTTCGTAAGTTCGTAAGGTAAATACCTAATCTATACGTGGGAAAAACCATTTGTTGTATTTTATAAATTATTATTTCATTAAATACAACTACAACAAAATGGTTTTTCGCATGTATAGATAAGGTACCTTTTTACCTAATTACTAAGTAAGGATAAACAACCTATATTTATAGTATCTGTAGTTCTGTAATATAGAATAGATAGGTACTTACTTACCTACGGCTACCTTCCTACCTAACTACCAAGTTGACTTTAATTATCTAAATACTACTAAGTACCGAGACTATCTAGCCTAAATTTATTTAAAACTATATTTCTTCACATTTACACATAGCCTAATAAAATAAGGTTAAAAAAATGCGTTTTGAGGAATTAATTCCCAGTAAGGTGGAAATAGTTTTATTAGCTTCAGTTGGTCTTAAATACGTGTAATCCAAGTTTGCACCGTTCCAGGAGGTGTGCATAACTTTTGGAAGCCAAAAAACCGCGAAATATTCGCACTTTTTTCAGGTTTTTGCTTCTTACTCAAAAACGGTGCATCGAACGGAAAATATTAGCATACAATATTGAAGAAGATTAAATTCTGCGTCGAATGAACATTTAAAACTTGAAATTTGGTTTAGTGGTATAGCCGAAATCGATAGTTAGATATCGGGAAATGGCATTTTTATACAAACTTACATTTTGTGACTTTTCATGACCAAATATCTTAATACTATACTATAATATACTCCTATTGAAAACCCATAAAGAAAAGTTGTAGAGAATTACGTTTCACGTTATATGGACACCACATTTAGCTAGCTGCCGCTAGGTGTGGACGGCCCTTCATCTATGAAGCTCTCAAGACGGGATGGCATAACGAGGCGCTCTTCATCGGGATCGTCTTCAAAGGGACTGTCGTCACTTATTTCTACTTCTACGGCAATCGGCATGTGGGACATACCCTCATTCTCGAACGGTGCTGAATTCGAGCAGGACTGGCCGTGGCAGTTGAGGCAAATCATTGAGCAATTTATGACTACATTCCGGCAACTGCACTTCCCTGTACTGTACACCCCTTCATACATCCGCAGGAAACTGCGTTGAGGATTTTAGCTGGAGCTGGATCCTTGGTGTTCATTGTGGGGAGCAGGCCAAGGTTTGTCCTCTTCCAACCCCAAATGAGAGTATCCATCGGTCTAGCAGATTGAATGTTGCGTTTTTGACTAATTTTGAGAATATCTCGTGGCGGATTTTGTCCAAGGAGATCTCGTTGGCCTTAGGGGAATATAGGGCTGCCAGGAATAGTTGACCTGCTGAAATGAGGTCCTCAGGATCAGCATCTGCAGGTCATTAGGTATGCAACCTCTACAGAATTTTCTTCCGCAAAATGTAAGTTTGCATCTAAATGAGAAATTTTCTCGATATCGAACTATCAATTTCGGCTATACTACTAAACCGAATCTTAAGTTTTAGATATTCATTCGACGCAGAATTTAACCCTTTTTAATATTGTATTCAATATAACTTTCCATCCGATGCACCGTTTTTGAGTTAGAAGCAAAAACCTGACAAAAGTGCGAAAACTTCGCGGTTTTGGCTCCCAAAAGTTACGCACACCTCCTGGGAAGGTGCAAACTCGGATCACACGTATTTAGGACCAACTGAAGCTAATAAAACGATTTCCAGCTTACTGGGAATTAATTCCGCAAAAAATTCTAAAATGATTGGCCTAACATTATGAGCACATATCTTGTAAATAAATAATAAGAATAATTATTGACGTCATCAGAAGAGATTAGAGCTAAGCGATTCTTTCTATAGAGGCAACTTTTAAGTCAATTCTGTTGAGGAGAGAGACTCTACACCTAGTTTTAACTACTTAGGGTTGGCTACGACTAGGTTTAGCCAGCACAAAGACGGCTAGAACTAATTTTAACCGAAGGCAAGCGGCCAAACCTAGTATTAGCCAAAACCGGCTACACCTAGTTTTAGCCAGCTAGAACTGGGTTTATCCGCACTGCGAGTATTAGCCGTAACATATATCGGGTAATATACCGGGTGTCCCAAAACTTTTCCACATGGAGGGAAAGTACCTTAAATATTGAAGATAGGAATTTTTACTGAAAGAAGACTTCATTTTATTTTAAAAATTAATGCGAACTGCATTCAAAGTTTTTTTTTTTAAATATCGCATTATTTCCTATACTAATTGATACAATACGTAATCATTAGAATTTAAATGTACATGGTCTTCCTTTTGTTTAAGATGCTGATAACGAGTAACACTTTCGATCGGTATCGTAAAAATAAAAGATTGTTTTTTTTTCTAATTTGGTGGGTTTGATTCCTGGTGCATGAGATTTTTCGAAAATCTTTGAATACAGTTCCAATTATTTAAAAAATCAAAATGAAGTCTTCTTTCAATAAACATTCCTATCTTCAATACTTAAGGTACTTTCCCTCCGTGTTGAAAAGTTTTGGGACACCCGGTATATTATAAAAATGAATTACTGTTCATTAGTCTGGCTAAAACTCAAAAACGGCTGGACCGATGAGAATAATTATAAAAAAACAATAAAAAAATAATAATAGGAAAACACAACAGCACAGCAAAATAATCGAAAATTCAAAATTGAATTTGGCAATTTTGTATGGGAATCGTGATTTCGGATGCGTCTTATTAAACCATCCTTCAACTCAACACGCGGCCATGTTGAACAGTAAGATGTAGGTATTACGATTCTCATTTACAACGCTGTGTTACGGAATCCATACTTCGTGTCAACACTAAAATGCAGTATGGTTTCAACCGCGATATTTTAATTCGCAAGTCCGGAATTGCTACTCGTGTTGAACAGTAGGATGGATTCAGTTGATAAGTAAAATAGTAGTAACGCAGAAATAATCCTCGATGTCAACACTTTACTGTGACGTGTTGAACTATAGCTCGTATTCGTTCTCTGTAGCTTGCATGGAGAAAAATATATGCTAATGATAGAATAACATACGCTCAGTTAGCTACGGGTGAAAATGTGACACAAACCACGGGTGATAACATGATACAACCCGATGATCTCGGACTGCCAGCTGACTCGGAATCAAATTTTGACACTTTAAAAGAGCCTATAACATCGCAACAGTTGCCTGAAAATATTGAACGCAACGACGAATTCTTACATGAATTTAAATTTATTCGAAATCTGCAGTCAGAGTTCAACAGGCTCATTGATTTATACGAGAAAAATTCTACACCAAGCGGCCTTAAAGCTGTTCAATATTAACAAAACGGTTTAAGACCGTTAATTCTTCCCAGCACGCTTCAGAATTTATTTTTAACATTTGACCACGGCAGCTGCAAAGGTGCTAAAACGTCGGAAAAAAAAAACAAAAAAACAAACCAAATGAGTTACGTGGACATACCGGAGTTTGGTATTTATCAACTTAACTACGCGGGCATGTTGAGCTGAAGGATGATTTACTAGGCACTTTAGATGATATGCGCTCGAAAATCATCCTCGCGTTCAACACCTAAGTTGAGTATTGTTTCCGGAGGTAAATTTTACAAAAACAGACTGTAATACATCCTACTGTTCAACAGGGCAGGTCCTACGTAGTAGAGATTATTTCCTCTGTGGCAGTGCACTGAGTTGAAGGATGGTTTAATAAGACGCATTTCGGATTACTTTTTAGAGCTAACTTTTGATAAAGAGGTTTGATCAAATAGAGGTTTTAAGTCTGCTGAAAAAAGCACTTGGAGAAATTTATTTCACCAAGTGCTTTTTTCAGCTGATAGCAATCCTTTAGGATTGTCTATTCAAAAGGAGAACATTCTATCCGTTTGAACGCTTCAAGTTATATTAATTAGAAATACTATAATTGGTAATCATATAAAATGCAAGTGTTACGAAGTTCACATACTGTGAACTTCGTAATACTATGTATAAAGTACTATATTCTTACCATATGTGTATTGCGTTTTTATCTTGCACTAGAGGACTAGTGCAAGCTAAAAAACGCAATACACATATTATTTAAACAAAAATAGTTAACGCGAGTCTTGTGACAGTAGGCATTTTTAGCTAGGTTTATCTTTGGGCTTTTTTTTGGTTTTTGTCTGTTTTAAAAGAATTAAGAAAGAATCAAAAGATCGGGGAGCACAGGGAGCATTGTTTTATCAATGTAGATACATCTGCTTAAAGAAATGGTAAATCACAAACATTGGTAAATCATCATGGTAAATTACACATCAACAAAATATAATAAATCGGTTAATGTCATGCGTTCTTCAATAAAATCGCATATATTATGTTGTGTTTGTATTAATCAATTTATTGGTTAGTTTTCAAGTGTTTATTGGTATTTTTTTCCGTTTTTTATTCTAGTTTAGAATAGCTGCTTATACTGTTCAAAGTTTAACATTAAGAACTGTCTACTCTATAAGTTACGAAATCGATCGTTCATAATACAGAAAGCATAACATAAATCGAACCTTTTTTTTGTATGTTAAGACGACTTTCTACTTAGCTCGGCTTACAAGCTTGTAATATGAATAATTTTGCTACTGATCTTGATATAATGTAGCTTTACAGAAAAGCTTAGGGTTAATCTTGCCTAAATAAAGTATGGATGCTTGAGATGCCTTAGTCCTAAAATCTTCTAGCTACAACTTTAAAGACACGAGAAAAGCTAAGGCAGAAAAAAAACAACGATTGCCAAGTTCAGTCCGCTATTTCTCGGTGAAGGTCTCTGAGACCGTGTCATAGTAAATGTTTACTTACTAAAAAAAATTAAACTATGTATATAGTACTATATTCTTACCATACTTTTAACAATTTACAAAAATTTAAGACAAATACAATACTTAATGTCTGGAATAATATTGTTTTTAAGATTAAATTAAATACTTATAGTGGAAAAGTTAAATTTGGAATAATATTGTTTTTAAGATTAAATTAAATTGTGGAAAAGTTAAATTTATTAAAAAGTTAAAAGCCTTATTTGCTTTAGATATTTTATCAAAAAGTCAATTAACTGAAACGTTTTCTTACAATTTTTCATTAGTCTTAAAAGTTAGTTCTTCCAGCGGATGTCTAGATTTAGAGGTAGGAAGTGATTGCAGCCAGTTACACATGCAGGGTCATTTTTGGACCCCTTTTCAAACTTTGTCAGGTCATTCTGTAACAGCAGTACAATCAATTTATGTTAAACAGAAATATTTTTTTTACATTTTTACCCCAAACTTTTCCCTACACAAATTGAAATCGTTGTCACCGTTTGCGCGTCGCACGGTCGACCCGCGCGAGCCCCCCTCCCGCCACTCGCCTTCCCCCGCTCGCGTCCCGTTCGTGACGGTGAGCGTGCGCGCCTAGATTTTTAGGATATAAAAAGTGGTTGAAAACTGTGAATTTAAAAAGAAATAATTCATAATTATCTCACCTAATTTTTTTTATTACTTCCTTGAACTATTATTTGATTTTGTAAAGGGGTCGCAAAATTACCCTGTATAAGTTTATAATGTTAGATAACCATGATGATTTATATTTTGTTTTCGTTTTCAATGGCTAGTAAAGATGAAAAAAAATAATTTCCTTAAAAGAAGAAAAATTCAAACAGAATTGAACTCGACGTAAGTTATATCAAAATGATACAAGTTTTCCGCTAGAGCTAATTGTCAAAATTATTACCTACCGGACGATTATGTTTGTTTTCATTATTCAATCTAAGTATATTTTTTGAGTTGTAATTAAGATTTTTAAGTAACCTTCATTGGGTTATGTTTTTGGGATGGTGCCTACCATGTGAGCCTTCGCCTATTAAACTTAAATTGTAGATGCAGTCTTATAAAATATAACGACAATATATGTATGTACTCTTGATTACCAATTATGTTTTTTTTTGTAATTATAATTAAAATAAAGGAAGTATTACGTAGTTATGTTGTTGACCAAATGTTAGAGGTAGATCAAATGACATGCATCGTGCTCAAACTATTTGCAGTCGCCGTTCACTTTACGACAGAACGTCAATGATGATGATGATTGAAACGATGAACTCATTTTGGAAAAGTAAGTATCTATTACGTAGAGAGTTTTATTGTCATCTCTATTTAATGTAACAGGAAATAAAGCTTTTATATATTATCTAAATTTCCTGTTACATATTAGAAAATTTAGCTAATATTAAACTAAATTTCCTGTTACATTAAATAGAATATTAGATAAATAGAGATTGGTAAATACCAACCTCTATGTTATATTTGTATACTGACGATGACATCAGAATACTTATCACCACCGTGATATTATACCTAATTTAGGACTAATTAATCTTAATTTTATTATTATTCATCCACCTTACGAATGAGTAACCTATGCTGCGTTTGGCTATAAACCAAATCAATTGATAATTCAATCCATATTTACTTCCGACTTCTATTAATAAAATTCCATTCAACTAACTCTGGGCTTAAAATAATATTTCTAGTTTTTCTACAAATCTCTATTTTTGATTCGATTTCGCAAAGAAAAATGTGTAAATATTGCTCGTGAAATTTAAAAAGACAAGCTTCCGTCCATGACTTCATCCGCATGGAATTCTTCCCGTAATAATTTCGATACTTCAATCAAGTTATATGCCAACAAGTATAACTTGATATTGGTATACCGCCTATTTGTAACATTGTCGCATAATGATGAATGGCGCGCAACTTTATGAATATCTTATGAATTCATACAACTGTTTGCTCTTTATGATCACGTATGCATTGCGCCTTCTAGAGTGTATTGAAGTGGATTATATTTGTTGGGAAAATGGATCGGTGTCATAAAAGCGGCTATAATGTGCTATAACAGCTATGATATATCGTAGAAAATAGTCAATGTCTTAAAAGCTTAAAACGTTTTTTGCTTTTGTTCAGTCAAATAATATTGTTTATCGAATTTATTTTAAGAAAAATACATTGATGCTTTAGATTTTTTATTACTAATACGTGAATGAGAATTATAATTATGTTTTGCATATTCAAAGTCAGATTTATAGTGAAACTGAAGCTACTATGAATATTTTAATTAGTATCTTTGGTACTGAAATAAAAGAGTCTAATTTATAACGTTGCTCAATAAACATCTGTGAATAAACGGATACATATTTCTTGTTCTTTCACGGGTGAAGTTCCCGCTTTCTTGGTTTCGTAATCAAAGTCACTAATCGTTTGAACAAACGGCCCTCGGTATAAGGAACAGTTGTTCCGTAGTTAGAATGGTACCTACTCTAAAAACAACTGACCTTTTTTCGGGCATTAAGTGTCATACAATTGTTGAAAACTCTCACTGCCGCATGCCTCCGGAGTTGCTCTAAGCCGCATGCCGAACAAATAAACGAAGAATAAGTTTGTACTTAGAATAGCCAAAAAGTTTGTTTAGGAATACGATGCTTTGTGACGTCAAACGTAAGAAGTAAATATTGCTAAGCGATATTTTTGGTTAAACTAGGTATAAAGTTTGTACGGCAGTCAAGATGTGATTCGAAAAAAGAGATCGACATCATCTTGTATAATTATGATATCAACTAGAGTTTTTGTAAACTAGTATCGTATAAATAGAGCGGAAAATATTTAGTCACTTCATAAGTTTTTTGTGAACAAGAGTAAATTATCTGAGTACAGAAATTTAATTAACAATATTAATTAGAAAGTATTATTTTGTTTTTATATGCGTGTCCAGGCATCGTTTGGGATTTCAGAGATAGTGGTAATGAAAAGGTCTATTTCAGCCTCTATAACTAGTCCATTATGAAAGTTGGTCATAACATCAAATAATTTGACTCTATGCTTTAGTTTAAAATAGTTTTTTTTTCAAATGTTTTCTCATCCAATATACTAAAAATAATAACGTGGGGCTTAAAATTAGATCTGGGGTAACAAGTATCGGGTTAACTTAAAACTAAGTTAAAAATTTGGGTCAATTTCGCCGGTAGGCAGCGTGTATAATTATTTTGTTACTAGAGAGCTGCATGGTTGCAGTTCTGGTTATTTACACTGTAGCTTTTGTTTTTAAAGATCTCTTTTGAAGAAATTTTTTGCTCGAAGTATTTGCATGTTAGAGTTTTCAGCCTTCTTCTATAGAGAACAAATTATTGTCAGACTCATCAACTCGAATGCCATCATAAACATCTTGTTTAACAATATAAAGTTTAAAGTATTGTATTCGTAATTTATATAAACAACATACCATAACATAACATACCATAACATACATAACAACACACCTAACGTGATCTAACCAAGTAGGTACTGAGCTGTTTTTTTCTCTAAACTTTGCTATCATTTTTATTCCGCAGCAGACTGCACTTCTTTTGTAAAAGATACGTAAATAGTTATATGCAAAAAAGGACCTTACGGTAACACTTTAAGGTCTTTCCTTCGAACGAAGAATTGTACTATAGGTGGTCCAATTGCTTATAAATAAGCAACAATGGGAGTATCACACGTGCCATCTTGCTGCAAACACTTTGAATAACTTTGGAGGATATCGTTAAAACGGAAGTTGAAGCACTTAAATTTAAGTGATACTGGTACTTTTTAAGAAAGAAATATCTATGTTAAGGTTTCATATTTGAGTAGATATATATGTGGAATTTTCTTATTTTGTTTATTCTATACCTGCTTTACAATAAAAACAAAAAAAATTTTCTTTTGTACCAGTTAAATTTTAATAAAAACTCATGCGATGGCGAGGAGCTCGGTGGCGCAGTGGTTTAGCGCCTGGCCCAGCGATTGCAAAAGTTAAGCAACGTTCGCAAGGGTCGGTCATGGGATGGGTGACCAAAAATTTATTATCTCGAGCTCCTCCGTGCTTCGGAAGGCACGTTAAGCCGTTAGTCCTGGCTGCATTTGCAGTCGTTAACACCCACCAATCCGCACTGGGCCTGCGTGGTGGGTTATGGCCTATCCTCCTTACCACCCATAAGGAAGGCCTGTGCCCCAGCAGTGGGGACATCAAAAAAGGCTGATAGACAAATTTTAATATACTGTTGTCAGTAAATGTGCGAAATTAATTAAAAACACAAAATGGAATATCATCTTACATTTTGATTCATAGTCTGTAACTTGAGCACAAATTGTTCTTTTTTTCAAAGGAAAAAAAATCTTAGTAAAATTATTTCTGAAACCTTTTCTACGTTTTTTCAGTGACTTACATTATTCTAAGAAACATTGAATTACGCAGTAGTAAATCGATTAAACTCGATGCCGACCGTAACTCGCGGGCTCTCGTCGTAAGTCACTTACGAAGTTGGTCACAACTCCTGAGAAGTTTGTCTTGGAAATCAAGTTAGCAATCTTAACTTGATCCGAGCAGATGTACCTATCATTAATTCTATTACAAAACTGCTAAAGTGATCTTGAAATTTTGAAGTTGTCGCACTACACTATCACGCCAATCAATTTTGGGTTGAAAATTACTTTAAAAAACCGGCTGAGTGCGAGTCGGATTCGCGCACGAAGGGTTCCGTACCAAAAAACAGCAAAAAAAATCACGTTTGTTGTATGGGAGCCCCCCTTAAATATTTATTTTATTCTGTTTTTAGTATTTGTTGTTGACCGAGCGAGCACGAAGTGCGAGTGAAGCGTCTCTGCTTCAGCTTGGGCAAAAATTCTTTCGTATGTCTGTATGTTCTCTTCTACAGGTCGCATTTCTCAACCGATTCTCGTGAAATTTTGTGAGCAGGTTTGAAAATGATATAGATTTTTTTTGTCATGCCACTTTTTAGATTTTTTTCAAAATGGCGGAGATATGTAAAAAAAACATATTGCAGTCCAGCTTTCCGACTCTGTCTTTTCTCCTCTACAGTCGCATTTTTTAACCGAATTTCGTGAAATTTTGTGGGCAGTTTCGAAAATCATATAGATTTTTTCAAGTTGAGACAGTTTTTCTAAATTTTTCGTAACGGCGGAGATATGTAAGAAAAATGTATTTCAGTCCGGTTTTCTGACGCTGGATGTTCTCCTCTACAGGTCGCATTTCTCAATCGATTCTCGTGAAATTTTGTGAGCAGGTTCGAAAATAATATAGATTTTTTTGTCACGCCAGTTTTTTGAAATTTTTCAAAATGACGGAGAAATTTTAAAAATACATATTTCAGTCCGGCTTTACAGTGCTGTCTGTTTTCCTCTACAGGTCGCATTTCTAAACCGATTCTCGTAAAATTTTGTAAGCAGGTTTGAAAATTGTATAGATTTCTTATGTCAAGCCAGTTTTTCATTTTTTTTAAATGGCGGAGATAATGTAAAAAATTCAAATTTCAGTCCGTATTTCCGGCGCTGTCTGTTCTCCTCTACAGGTCGCATTTCTCAACCTATCTCGGTGAAATTTTGTGAGCAGGTTTGATAAATATATAAAATTTTTTGTCGAGACAGTTTTTCGAAATTTGTTAAAATGACGGAGATATGTAAAAAACCATATTTCATTCCAGCTTTCCGGCTGTTTGATCTCCTCTACAAGTCGCATTTCTCAACAGATTCTGGTGAAATTTTGTGAGTAGGTTCGATAATTATATATAACTGTTCAGTCAAGCCAATTTTTCCAAATTTATAAAAAAATACTCACCCATTTCGAAAAATGATCAAAATTAGAGGCACCATCTAACTGCAATACTCACGTACCTACTGTGTGCTTTGAAAACTTCATGGCGACATTTTATTTTATTTTTTCGCGAGGTCTACAGCTCACGGAGCCACTAGTTATAGCGGCAACAGAAATACATCATTCGTGAAAATGTCAACTGTCTAGCTATCACAGTTCATGAGATACAGACTGGTGACATGTGAATATAGCCCACATGCTAGCATATAAACTCAACAACTTTTGTTCTGACAAAGCTGTGTCTAATAGTACTGTTACTAAGGGAACAGTTGCTAACTCTTTTTTAGGAATGTAAGCTTGACCGAAGAGAAGTCTAATGACACTTTGACTTTAGTTCATCAAAATATTCTTAGCTTCTCTGGCAAAATACATAACGTTGAGTTATTGCTTGATAAATTTAATGTGGATATATTATGCCTAACTGAAACTTGGTTGACATCAGATAAAATGTGCTTTGGCATAGAAAATTATAAAATAGCCAGTGTGCTCAACAGAGATAACGTTATAGGAGGAGGCTGTATTCTATTAGTAAAAGACATGATGAAATGTAAAGAACGAAAAGATATAGTAGAACTCTCTGTTGAGCAAGTATGTGAAGTAGCTAGTGCAGAGTTTGATTCTTTCCTTGTAGTTTGTGTGTATAGACCACCGTCTAGTAACTTTAATTCTTTTATTACTGTTTTGGAAGAAGTATTAGAAAAAATGATAAACTGCAATAAGTCACTTGTATTATGTGGCGACTTTAACGTAGATCTTCTTAAAGAAAACTCAGAAAAAGCTGCTTTTACTTTATTATTAAACTGTTATAATTTACGCTGGTTATTTAACGAGCCTACTAGAATCACGCCCAATTCTGCAACATGTCTTGATAATGTTATTGTAAATTGTGATATTAAAAGTAAAGAACTGTTAAGTGAAATGCCTTCTGATCATAAGGGACAAAAAGTTGAGTTCGTTTACAAGGGAAACAAAACAGAGAATGTAACTGTTTCGTTTAGGCCCATTACAGAAAAAAGAACTGAACTTTTTAAAAACAATATATTAAAAGCCATACCGAGTATAAATTTAGATACAAAAGAGCCAAACAACGCATACAATAAGTTATTTGAAACTATTTCAAAGGAGTTTAATAAAGTTTTCCCAAAAAAAGAAGTATGTTTAAAGGAAAAGCTAGTTTTTAGTGATTGGGCTACAAAGGGCATTAGGAAAAGTAGGGATACTCTTTATGAACTTTATGATAGGAAATCATATACAACTGATTTAGGTTTCCATGAGTACGTCAAAAAGTATTCAAAAATTTTCAAAAATGTCTGTTATCAAGCTAAGTCTAATTGTATAAGTTATAAGATTCGTAATGCCAAAGATAAAGTCAAGGCTACTTGGAAAGCTATTAATTCTGAGACCGGAAAAGGAAGACGAAAAGAAACAAATATATCACTTAAAATAAATAATGATTTGACGGAAGATAAATTACAAATTGCTAATGTTTTTGACAGGTTTTTTGCCAGTATTCCTATTGAGACTACAAAACACTTAGACTCATCTCCAGTCCAAGCTGAAAGGTTGCTCAAAACTAATTTTATTAAAGAAGTCCCGCATTTTAAATTTAGACCGATAAAGTCAATCGATATTATTAAGTCATATAAACTTTTAAATAAAAAGAAAACAGAAGACATCTGGGGGCATTCAGTAACGGCGGTGGAGCCCATCATAATAATAATTGCTCCAATATTAGCAGATATATTTAACAGATGTATAGAAGTAGGTTGTTTCCCAGACTTAATGAAACATAGCAAAGTCTCGCCTATTTTTAAATCTGGAGATGTTCACAATCCTTCTGATTATAGACCAGTCTCCGTACTTCCAGTGCTAAGTAAAATTTTTGAATCCATAATTTATGGTCAAATAAATGCACACTTTAGAATTAACGGGATATTTCATGAACACCAGTTTGGTTTCACGAAAGGCCGATCAACTACTGACGCGGGAGCAAGGTTAATAAAAAATATATTGGAAGCATGGGAGAGATCGCATGATACAATAGGTATTTTTTGCGATCTCTCCAAGGCTTTTGATTGCGTTGATCATGATACACTTATTCGCAAATTATATCATTATGGCATTCGTGGAACTGATCTGGACTTATTATCTTCCTATCTCTCCAACCGAAATCAGAAGGTAGGCGTGGCTGGGGTAGTGTCAGATGGATCAGTTGTAGGGATGGGTGTACCTCAGGGGTCAATCCTTGGGCCTCTTCTCTTCCTAATATACATAAATGATCTTCCATTTATGGTTAAGGAAATGTCAGAAATAACACTATTTGCCGATGACACCTCTTTAACATTTTCCTTGGATAGAAAGAACTACAAAGCCGGTGAAAGTAATATCAATGAAACTTTAAATAAAGTATCCCATTGGTTCACTGCCAATAATCTTTTATTCAACGCTAAAAAAACGAAATGCCTAAAATTTTCGCCCCCAAACAGTCAGGTATCTCCTATTAATATAGAAATGGATGGGAAAAGTTTAGAACTAGTTGATAATTCCATATTCTTGGGAATTAACATAGACTGCAAATTACAGTGGGGTCAACACATTAAAGGGCTTGCAAAAAAACTTAGCTCCGCTGCATATGCAGTAAAAAAAATTAGACAATTAACAGATGAAGCTACGGCTAGACTGGTTTATTTCGCTTACTTTCAGAGTATTATGTCTTACGGTATTTTACTCTGGGGGTCGGCAGCTGATGTGGATTCTATATTTATATTGCAGAAGAGGGCTGTGAGATTTATTTATAATATGAAACGACGCGAATCCTTAAGAGATAAATTTAAAAGTATTGATATATTAACATTACCTTCCTTATTCATATTTGTTAACATAATGTACGTCCGGAAAAATTTACACCTCTTAAAAAAACAAAATGCTGTTCATCGCTATAATACTAGGAATAAGAATAAATTGACGATTCCCTTTTTCAGATTAAAAAAAAGCAGCAAGTCCTTTTTAGGCTGCGGGGTTCGTTTTTATAACAAAATACCCGACGATGTCACAGCTCTGACAGACTCTAAATTTAAAATTTTCATAAAGAAAGCTTTAATAAAGAAGGCCTACTATAAAGTTGCCGATTATATTGCAGATAAGTCCGCGTGGAAATAGAATATTATTGCTCTGTGCTGGTGATTTACACCCACTGGCTATAAACTTGGACGAATTAACCACTGGACGCGAAATGACAGCCATATTCGCCTTTACCCCTTAGCCACTTACTGTGACCGATAGCCTCAGTAAACGATATTGCGTTGTCAGTGTGATGCTAGAGCTCGTGGCGAAACATTGGTACAAAAATGGGTAAAATGCTCCGTATTGTACAGCAAAAAAAATAGCGGGCAATCAAGAAATGTTTCTTTTCACGCGTAAGCACAATTTTAACCTATTATTAGTAGCTATTTTTCGTAAAATAAATAATATTTGGTATGTAAACAAAGTAGGGTGCCTTAGCCGGTTTGCCGACCCCCTTTGGTTTTCGGCCATTTCAGAAACATAACTAGACCACCTTCACTTGCTCAAGGTCGCGCGGACAAGGACTTTAACAATGTATTGTGTTTAAAAATGTTGACTTCCTGTAAATCTATGCTACCCTGGTATTTTGGTAATGTAACTTAAAGCAGATAATTAAGTTCCTACGACACTTCTAGGCCGGTAGTGTAGAAGAGAAAAAAAATACACACACCCACGACACTACCAGTAGTGGTGCGCCTTGGACTACCAAGACCACGACACTAGTTACTGTTTAGTTGCTTAAGTAGTACTAGTCTGTCACAACACAAGCTGACGTCCAGGATATTTTTGGAGTATTAAATCTGGTATGCTTGGTTCTGGTATGAAGTTTTTGAGCCTTACTTTGAATCAGATGTGGTGTTTCTGCATCTTACAGAGTTCTAATAAACGTAAAGTGTTAAATTGTATCATGCAGCGTCCTCTAAAGTCATATACCTATTCATGTCAATTAAGCTTTAAAAAAAATCCACGCCGCCGGCGCCGCGCCGCCGCCGACCTAAAATTGCCAGTTCGCCGCCGCCGCAATTTTTTAACGCGGCGCCCATGTCTAATCGGTACCTAATGAACCTACTACCTACCTAATGAAAATACTAATTACCTAATGAAAAAGGTACCTACTTACACTAAAAAAAAATTTTTTTTTTTAAAACAAAAAAACCGACTTCAAAAAACCTGCCTCTAAAAAGCAAGAAATAATACAGGATTTTTGAAGTCGGTTTTTTGTTTTTTTTAAAACAATTTTTAGTACTGTTATTCTGACTTAAATGCGTAAAGTTTTCGGTGTGATACATTTAAATTTGATGGCCGGGTAACTAAATCCATTTTTGGGAGGTCATTTGCTTATCGGCCGCCTGGCCGAGAACTAATGTATGAGTTTCACAATCCATAATATTTGGCCGGCAATTATGGCCGGAAACCGGCTAAATCACCCTATAATATTGTCATTATTTGACAATGTAATCCCCCCTCACCCCGCAAAAATTGGTTGAACGTGATTTCATACATTTTTCTTACGTTACGTGTCCAGTGGTTAATTCGTCCAAGGCTATAAATAAATAAGTTGTAATAATAATTTAAGTAAACGTAGGTTAACATAATATATATTGTTTTCTATCTTGTCTTGACGTCGATAAGCGCCTGTAAAGGTTTACATCGAATAAAATGTTTGATTTGATTTGATTTGATTTGACAGATAGACAGACAGACAGACGAACAGCGGAGGCTTAGTAATAGGGTCCCGTTTTTAACCTTTGGGTACGGAATCCTAAAAATAAGTAAAATTAATCGTTACAGTTTATTATAATCCAGAATAGCGTTTTTAACATAAGTCAGAAGTTAAATCGAAGCATGAAATTACGATACAATTTATAAGTAAAGCTGCTTATGCATATTTTTGATACTTAACTACTACTTTTACCATTGAAAATGGTTATCAGAGGAAATCGCCTGAGAGGTATTTTTGGCCATATCTCCGAGGATTTTGGGATGACCGAGATAGGAATAGCACCAAAAGTTGAGGAATTCATCTAGACACGTAGGCACGTTTGAATTTTGAAAATCTATTGGTAACTTTTTTTTACATATCATCTTAAACAATGCATAGTTTATTGACACGAGAATATTCTTACACAGTTATTACTTAATAACTAGATTTTTCTCATCAATTTCTCCACGGAACAGAAAAACGTGCTGCTATTATTACGCAGTGATGGAACAATGTGTGATGTTTTTGCGATTTAAGTAGCACTTTTTAAGTTCTTCTTGTTCGAATATAATAAATAACATATCACTAAAACTTAAAAAAAATAATTCGTAAGGATATAAACTCTCTAATTTATTGATCATTTTTACATCAAAGATAAGCAAGATAAGCTAATTTAAAATAAAAAAAGTTTAAACACTCTGGCCTAGTTTCTATAGTCTAAGTTCTGCCTGTTTTGTACTATCCCCGTCAATTGGTAATGCGCTGGAACCTTGTCAAATTAACATACACATCAACGTCATCCGAAACTAAAAATGACAACAGTTAAATTCCAATAGGTAATAATATTCATCATATCATATCAGCCACACGACACCCACTGCTGGGTATAGGCCTCCCCTAAGGATCTCCACGACGATCGGTCCTGCGCTGCCTGCATCCACTGGCTTTCCGCGACCTCCACCAGATCGTCGGTTCACCTTGTCGGGGGCCTACCCACGGAGCGTCGTCCGGTGCGCGGTCGCCATTCCAGAACCTTTCTGCCCCAACGGCCATCGGTTCTTCTCGCTATGTGTCCCGCCCATTGCCACTTCAGCTGAGCAATCCTTCGAGCGATGTCGGTTACTTTAGTTCTCCTGCGGATCTCCTCGTTTCTGATTTGATCACGTAGAGTAACGCCGAGCATGGCTCTCTCCATTGCACGCTGAGTGACCTTGAGCCTCCTTATGAGACCCATAGTTAGCGGCCACGTTTCACTGCCGTAAGTCATCACTGGCAACACACACTGTTCATAGACTTTCGTCTTGAGACACTGAGGTAAGTCGGACGCGAAGGTTTTTCAAAGCTTCCCGAATGCTGCCCACCCGAGTTGGATTCGACGAGAGATCTCTTTCTCGAAGTTGGACCTACCTAACTGGACTGCCTGTCCTAGGTATACGTAATGGTCAACAACTTCAAGTGTAGTGTTCCCAACATGAACTGGAGAGGGTACAACATGGGCATTTGACATAATTTTCGTCTTATCCATGTTCATCCTAAGACCCACTCTTTGGGAAGCACTACGGAGATCTTCGAGCATTGTGTTCAGGTCTTCCATGGTCTCAGCCATAAGGACTATATCATCGGCAAAACGAAGGTGTGTTAGGTACTGGCCATTAATGTTGATGCCGAGTCCTTTCCAGTCCAAGAGCTTAAAGATGTCCTCCAACGTAGCTGTGAACAGTTTCGGAGAAATAACGTCTCCCTGTCTCACACCACGCTGCAGTTGGATAGAATTTGTGTTCTGGTTCTGTACTCGGATCGTCATGGTGGCATTTTGGTACAAGTACCTCAACACCTCGATATACCTATAGTCCACTTGGCGCCTTTGGAGAGACTGCAGCACCGCCCAGGTTTCAATCGAATCAAAGGCTTTCTCATAGTCCACGAACGCCAAGCAAAGTGGCTCATTATACTCCTCAGTCTTCTGTATAGCCTGCCGCAGCGTATGGATGTGGTCTATGGTGCTAAAGCCTTTTCGGAACCCGGCTTGTTCGGGAGGTTGGAAGTCGTCGAACTTGCGAGCGAGACGATTCGTAAGGACTCTTGAAAACAACTTAATAATATGGTAATAATATTATCATTACTGAATTCTTATTTTCAATAAGAAAGGGTCTAGGTATATGAAAGAATTACAATTGTTTTTCGTTTTTGAGGTTAAAATCATGGCCGCCAGGCGCATTACCAATTGACGCGGATAGTACGTTTGTTAATTTTGAAATAATATGTTTCTTCTTTATTAAAAAACTACATTTCTTTTTTTTACAAGTCATCCAGTCACTGCTTGCACTTTGGTTCAAAGCTAGACCTTGCTAGAAGGACTATAGAAGTTTCAACAGTGTGAGTTTTACGTTAAAAATTATAACAAAAACAAGTCTATATTTTATTATTAAAACACGGCTTGTCACGTTAGTTTGGCGTGTTTTTAGCTAATAACTGGATCGTGAATTCGCGAAAAATATTCTTTACTTTCTGTTGTAGAATATTTTTATTATTACATTGATATACCGGACTCTTATACCTACTGTAAACGAGATAAGGTCTAGATGTTCTTTTCTAGAGATAATAAACAATAAAGCGTGTTAAAGATTCTCATGAAGTGTTTCACAGACCCGATAAATCAATTTTACTAATGTAGCATATTTTTTCACCTTTGTAATTGTTTTACAATTTGATTTTTATTTCTTGCAAATTGTGAATAAATATTTTTAATTTCTTTTAATAAATGATAATTTGTATTAATTCTTGGATTATTTTCTTATTTCCAAAGGAAAAGACGTAAGAGTTACGATCACATGGAATAAGACAAAGAGAAATAATTATTCGAAAATAAAAAATCTTATAAAACAGCATTCTGAATAAAAAAAACCCGGCCAAGTGCGAGTCGGACGCGCGCACGAAGGGTTCCGTACCAAAAAACACCCGTACACGTTTGTTGTATGAGAGCCCCCCTTAAATATTTATTTTATTCTGTTTTTAGTATTTGTTGTTATAGCGGCAACAGAAATACATCATCTGTGAAAATTTCAACTGTCTAGCTATCACGGTTCATGAGATACAGCCTGGTGACAGACAGATAGACAGACAGACAGACGGACAGACAGACAGACAGACGGACAGCGGAGTCTTAGTAATAGGGTCCCGTTCTTATCCTTTGGGTACGGAACCCTAAAAAGCATGAATCTAAAAACATAACACCTACTACATAAAAACAATATTTTCTTATGACTGAAATAATAACAATACTTAACTATGTAGTATAAGCTCGATTAGTGACACCAATTGAATACAATGCGTTCTGTTTCGGACAAAACTTTATTAAATTTTGATTGAAATCTCAGTTGTACTAATCATAACAGATACCGGTGCAATCCATAAGAGGGTTACGTAGTTTAATCTTTACAGGAACTTAAAAGTATGCAACATTTTCCTTTCTTCCCTATTTTCTTCATTTTAGTCAACGACAGTCTGTCTTAGAGTTTCATTTTTGACAAGTTTTTTTTTATCGTTTACTCATTAACAAGATTATTTTAAGAGTATCTACTGCGCTGCAGTGGGATTTCGTCATTTTCGGTTATGATGAGAAAAGTACATTGCACGAATATACTTTTTATACGTCGAGTCCTATTTTTTAACACGTTTTTATTAGGTTGCTTTCGCGTTTGTTTGTTTTTTTGTGTGTTTCTCCACAAAGTTTGCGAAGGATTTTATCCTAACTTCTCGATGAGCTAGAGACTTGAAACTTTGAACTTAGGCCAGAACTGGAAGGCAATGCAATATTATGGTGTCATTGAGCTGATCTGATGATGAAACCGGAAGAAGGCCACAGGAACTCTATGAAGAAACCATACAAACCCATCGTGTTTGGGCTCGTTAGAATCGTCTTGACGAGTACTCTAATGAGAGACAAGGTCCAGGGTCTGATGATGAAGCTGAAAGGCCATGCCATAGGAACTCAATGTTGGAACCACGCAACCCCATCAAATTTGGGCTCGTTTGAATTGTCTTGACGAGTTCTTTGTTATGAAATAGTTTCCAGGGTCTGATGATGGAGCCGGAAGAAGGACACAGGAACTCTTTAATAAAACCACGCTATCCCATCGAGATTGGGCTCGTTTGAATCGTCTTGACGAGTCTTGGGATCTTGGGAAATAGTTTCCGAGGATCTGATGATGGAGTCGGAGGAAGGCCATAGGAACTCTATAATAAAACCATGCAACTCCATCGGGTTTGGGCTCGTTTGAATCGTCTTGACAAGTTCTTTGTTGGGAAATAGTTTCCAGGGTCTGATGATGGAGCCGGAAGAAGGACACAGGAACTCTTTAATAAAACCATGTTACCCCATCGAGTTTGGACTCATTTGAATCGTCTTGACGAGTTCTTTATTGGGAAATAGTTTCCAGGGTCTGATGATGGAGCCGGAAGAAGGCCACTGGGACTCTGTAATAAAACCATGCAACCCCATCGAGGTAAAGTAGCTTATTTATGATGGTGTAACTGTAAATCGTTATTAGAGTACGAATATTTCTAAATCAACGTCCTCCTAAATTAGTTTCTGCCTTTTTACTTTCAAGAACGTGGTTGAAATTGAAAAACGCTCTTCATTCGTCCCATAAGCCACATATTCACAGATGCTGGGAGCAGATGCGTCCTATGAACTGGGTCAAAGTTTAATGCAATCTTTGTTCGGATTGGTACGGTATATTGTGCATGGGGCAGCTACATTTATATAATGCTCATAAATATATTATATTATATTATGATTTCCATAATGGTATCATACACCGAACACAACATGCTCTTTGTTGATTAACATTTTAATTTCAAAACAAATATACTTATTAAAATAAAAAACAAAACTTATAAAAGTACGAAATGAAACTTATATTACTACTTATATAAGTTTGCGTGAGGCCTTGCGTTTGTGAAATTTTTTGAAATGGCTGTAATATATTTTTCGGTTTTCCCCATTATCACTCTCCGTTTTGGTAAATTTCGAAAAACTGAATCAACAAATCAATATAGAACCTGCTCACAAAATTTCACGAGTATCGGTTAAAAAATGTAGAGGAGAACAAATTTACGGACAGCCAGACAATTATTTCCTGCCACCACTTTAAATAAAAGTATTGCTTAATAATCTTAAAGTCGTTTTTGGGTTGGCAGCAGCAGAATGCTGCAGCAGGTCTCTAAAGTCCTATACTTTTATCATACCATTAAGTAAAATGTAAGAAATGCTCTTTTATTTATTGTTCAAACTAAATAACACACACCCCTTAATGCTGTGATTCCCCTGAGTTTAACGGTTCGTTATTCTGAATGGTTAAATTGACTAGATTCATAGAGGGTGCCGTGATCACCGCTCCCGCAAATCTATATTTATCATTGTTTATGATATTGGTGAATCAAGGATTCCTGTTATTATTTCTAAACCTGAGAGGCATTTAGCTGTAAGTGATATAAGCACAATTTTACAATAGAGATGGTTTTGTGATAAAATTGAAGATGTAAGACTTTATCCCTGAATAACAATTAAAACCAAAGGATGTTTTACAAATCATATTTTTTATTTAGTTAGTAAAAAAAACTATTCTAGATTAAAACTTGACACATTTTAAGATCAACTTTTTAGATTTTCTTGGTTCAATTTGAAGTAATTGAAAAAACTATATATATATATATATATATACAGTGTTACATTTCGGAAAATTATTACAACCAATAGAAGTTACATTAAAAACTATATTTTAATATCTATAAAACTTTTAAAAAGTAGAATCAATTATTTTTAAAATAACTACCTTTTATAAAAAAAAAAACAATAAATTACTACTTCTAATTCCATTTCCAAGAAACAATAAACTACCTACTTCTGAAGGTTTAACATAGGTAGCATAGGTAAAAACATGTATTAAAAAATCATTCATTTTATTTAAAAAATAATTTATTGTTTTTTTATACTTTTTTTAAGACAACAATTGATTCTACTTTCTAAAAAAATTTAGATATTATAAAATGGTTTTATAATATTAATTCTAATGGTTGTAATAACTTTAAGAAGCATAACACTGTATGTAACGGAGTGTTTTAAACTATTTTAAATTTTACCAAGAAAAACCAAAAATTTGATCTCAAAATGTGCGAATTTTTTAACTAGAATAGTTTTTTTTATTAAAAAAATAAAATAATATATGAATAACTTTGGATATTTTGTATTCTGTGCTTTGGTAACATAACAATATGAATCCACACAAACAATAAAATGCATCTTTTATTCTACTGTATTTCGCTTGCAATACTATGCATCAAAGCCGTAACTGTTTCTTACATTGGCTATAAAATTCAGTGTTTTATGCCTGAACTAGTCGTTTTATGCCTGGAAAGATGACGGCAAATCATACACATACATTGGCTTAAGAAGCAGAAAACGCTAAAACCGGACATACGTGTGTTATGCCTCTCAGGAGTCTCAGGTCCAGATTTAATCATCATCATCATTTTAACTTATAGAATTCCTGTTTTGTAAAATAATTGTAGTTTACCTTTCTATTAATTTTTTTTTTAGTTTAGTTATTCACATTATTATGCGGTTATGCATTAGGTACATTAAATTTTAGTGGTAAGAAATATATTTTATTTGAATGTGACCAATATTGATGTAGTAACAGTTCTACATAATGATTTATGCATATTCCTATACTATTATGTTTATTTTACTGTATAATAGAACTAGAAAGTTCAAAGTCCTTTAGGCACTTTATTGTTGTAGAGATGGGGCGTGAGCCAGCAACTTATTTAAGACTTATACAATTCTTCATGTCCCAACCAAAGCACCCTTATCACTCTTAAATTAAGGTTCTGTTTTGGAAAACCATCAAAATTTACGACTTTACAGGACAGTTTAAGAGTTGAATTCATTTGACATTGCTCTTGCGTGACTTGAACAAAGTTCCTATCTTAAAAACTTTAACTGGCTTGGTGGGAGTTATAATGTCGGAATATTATTGTCCTGCAATGGAATATTAGACAATGCGACGCGTTGCGATGATAATTTGATAAAAAAATTAAGTAAACATATTGCAACTAGGTATGGGCTTTACCTTTTGTAAGAAATATACGTTTCAACAAGTAGATAGTTTTGGCCCTTAATTTGTAAATATACAAGGTTATTTTTAGTTTATACAAAACCGCTCGCGGGGTTGATCAGACCATCAAACTGAACAAATTTCAAAATGGGACCAACCTCGAAATCACAAAAAAAAATCGTTCCTGCTGTTCGATCGATCGATCGTGCTGTTCCATACAAAAGACAATCCTACTCCATCGAAATGTATGAAACAGCAGATTTTTCTATCGGTATTTCAAGGTTGGTCTCATAATAAAAGTTGTTCAGTTTGATGGTCTGATCAACCCCACGAGAGGTTTTGTATTAACTAAAAATAACCTTGTATTTAAAATCATACACTCACTCGTAGCTACATGTTTACAATATCTTTGTTTACATTTCATGAGTGTTTTTCATTCCAGATAACATGAGGGTGTGATGACTCAAGCGCGAGAAGCTCTCGGCATCATGGACGGCAATCCACCAACTTGTGACTTCTCTACGAAGACCAAGCGAGGGGTCTACCTCTCCAAAGGCCTTGCATTGGTCATCCTAGTCATATTCGCGTTAGCGCTCGTCGCGACCTCTTTCTTGGTCTACAACTTCGCTGCCTGCCCAAGAACTGATCAGCTAGCAAATGTCACCAAATACGAACTTACACATTGCGATCAAAACAAACTGCTCGTATTGCCCATCAGCACTGAGAGTAGTAAAAGTGTCGTTCCATTAGAAACTACAACTCAAGTAACTACTACTGAGCAGACAGAAGCGTTAGTCACCGATGTACGTTTGCCAACCAATATCAAACCTAACAAATATTATCTGAAACTAACCCCATACATTGAAGGAAACTTCACATTCGATGGAGTGTTAAGTATAGTGGTGACAGTGAAAAATGACACTAAACAAGTGACTTTCCATGCAGTGGAACTTACTTTTCATAGCATAAAACTTTATAGTAAAAGCGATGGAAGAGAGATAAATATTGTGAAAAAAGCGGAAGATGTACTGAGACAGTTCTACATATTGACGGTAGGGGAAACTTTGAAGTCCGGTCAGCAGTATGTGTTAAATATTACATTTACGGGGCTATTAAATGACAATCTGCATGGTTTCTACAGAAGTTCATATGAGGAGAAAAACGTTACTAGGTATGTAAAATTTTCTTGTTTCAAATTTATTTTCAGATAACAATCCAATTTTTTAGCTAAACTTGCTCGAATACCATAAATTAGTGAGCATGTGTCTTATATTTATATTAAGATAAACAAAATCGTTTGTTGCAATGATGTAGACAATAGATCATTAGTTATTATTCCACAGAGGCCAATCTTATGCGGAATTACTACAACCACAATAAGTGACTCCCTACGGAATACAAATAGCCTCTTTAATTCTTAAATTAGACGTCGCAAGGATTTGTTTATAGTTGTAAACACTATAAATGAAATAGTGATTTATTTTTATGTTGTTTACTAGTCAAACTAAAAAACTTTTTAGTTTTCGTACACAGAATGTTTAAAAACTTTTAAGAGCCGAGTCAATAAATACGAATAACTCGTAACAGTTAGGAGTACCCATAGATTGTTTAAACTGAGTTTTCTGAATTTTACTTACATACTAATATTAAATGGTCTAATCATCTAATGATTCTAATGGATAGGATTGGGTTTTCTATTTTAATAATTAAACTGTTTTATTATTATTTTTTCTTAATTTCTGCCAGAAAATTCATGGGTATACAATATCCTATTGTGTCAACCTTTGTCTAATTAAGCCTTTTCGCCGGGTTCGCTAACCCGATTCTTCACTTAAGTATAACAACCGTTTTTTTTTCATTCTAAATTCTATTTCACAATGAAAAACAATTGCTATAACAGCTGTCCAAACTTCTCAGGCATGCATGTTGCATTATTAAAGCTTGCCTAGCAGGAAAGTTGGACAGTATCATTAAATTTGCAGGTGGGATAGCTGTACCCCAGTTCCAAGTAATGGGTGGTGCACGTATTTTTTTTGTAGTTATTTATTTCTATTTATTTTTTTGTTATTTTCCTTAATTTATAAATTAGACAGGAAATGTTTTGGGTTTTTCTTGTAAAAAAATAATTATTAACGTATTTATAGTTATGCTGTGGGTTGTGATAAAAATTTTGGTTGTAGGTAATTTTTTCATACTCCGTATACCTATTCAAACATGGGAAAATTGGTCTAACTTAAAATTTTAATCAACGATAAAAACTTTGCAGACACTAGTGCCGTTATTTAAAATGATTACGTCACTGCGGCGCCTAGTGCATCCGGTAGTAGAATAGACTCACTTAAAGTTGCCGTAAAAGGCAACTAAAGACTTTGAAGTACGTATTCACCTAATTGGATAGAAAAATGACCAGTAACTGAAAATGGTTACATACTATGACCTCAAACCCGCTTGCCAAACGCGGAGATCATGGCAATGACAACGTCCTGCGGGAGAGGATTAAATCCGGCAGTGGATTAACTTCACCGTTGTAAGAATGTGTTTAAATTAAAGAAGAGATTAAGATTAAGTTGAAGAGTGTCATTAAATTTGCAGGTGGATAGCTGTGACTCAGTTCCAGGCGACGGATGCCCGCAGAGCGTTCCCTTGTTGGGACGAACCCGCTCTCAAAGCAAAGTTCACCATTAGTATAGCGAGACCGACCAATATGAGCTCTGTCTCTAATATGAACACAATTGGCAGGGAGAAGCAGTAAGTAGCATAAAGTTATTTAAAACAATGGTATTATTTTGATATAACATTGAGTAATGATACCCCTGCGGGCTATAAAGCCCATCCTACTTATCTGATGGATATAATTATGTGCCCCAGTAGCAGTAGTAAGGACCAACAAATGACTGATAGTTATAAAACTTCTCGAACACAAAACTCACATCATAACACTATGTCATTTAATATATTTTAATAACTACTTTTCAGCCAATCAGCATTGGGTTCGCCAAAAGGGACTTGAAAAATTGCTTACCTATAATCATGAACAATCTAATGTCTGAGCATATTTCCGATTAAATGCTTTTAAATACTTAACGCTTTAAAACGTACAATAGTATAAAAAAACACTAGGCTTATTTTAAAATTCCATGTTTTTTGATGTAATTAGAATAAACAATGTCGGGATTTATACCATGTAGGTACGTCTGCTTATTTTTGAGGTTCCAATAATATTTCGGCGCAGTTGCATGCGCTATGGTCACGGAAGAACCGTCGACTGTTGCGTGCGGGTAGAAGTTATTGGCAGACGAGTCGGTCTACCCTCCGTCTAGGTCTTTTATTACGCTCGGTACCACTGTCTCAAAAATAAACAGGTTTTACATGGTAAAAATCCCGACACAGCTGTTTACTCTAATAATGCTAGATTTCGTTTTTGTACGCTTTAAATGTAATGGTTGTCAGTACTTTATGCTAACTGTACTGGGGGTTGAGTACACCTAAACATGACACAATGTAGAAGAAGTAGATAATGTCCTTCACTAAATAGGTAATTGATGCTGTACTACAAAGGTACATCCAGATTTGAGACAATGTAGAAATAGTTGATCCTTTTAAATTGACACGTCCGGCTTAAGCAGTCATCAAATTAGTTAAATTTACACATCCTTTTTTTCTTTGCAGTGAAACAATACCAAACTACGTATGGGATCATTATGCGGAATCTCTTCCTATGTCAACGTACCTGGTGGCGTTTGCTGTCACCGACTTTGGCAGTATAAGCGACAAGAACTTTACCGTATGGGCCAGAAAAGAAGCTCTTTCATCTGCCAAGTATGCCCTGAACATTGGCCCGAAAATACTTAAATTTTTGGAAGAATATTACAAGATAAAGTTTCCTTTACCGAAGATTGATATGATAGCTCTGCCTGACTTCAAGGCTGGTGCTATGGAAAATTGGGGGTTGCTGACTTTCAGGTAGGTATTTTTATTTAAAACTTGAAAGGCCTTACTATTTGTAGGTAGTATAAATCTAACATTTCTCTAATTCGCCTGCCAAGCGTTGATATTATGACCATCAACCTCCTTAATTCTCTTACCTACAGTGGGAGAGGCATTACGTTCTGTGTTATTTATAATGATGCTGGCCATATTTAAAGAAAAAGGTATCTTTGGTTTATCAATCTCTGATAAAATAGGTCAGTTAACGCAAACATTTACCTACTTGCCGAAAATAGAGAAAAAATACGCAAGACCTTGCTTAATTGTGTCACTTAACTTTGCAAACAAACCCCTTTGTCTAATAAAAGATGAAGCCGTGATACTCAGGGTCAACTTAGATTAAAAACAAACAACCTTACGTAAGGGCTTTCTGGAAAGATTCAGTACATGTAGTCAACAAAAATAAAATGTAAGAAAGAAGGTTGCACTGTAAGGTTTCATTCTGTTTGAGTTGCTATGTTGTTTACGTCATCATCAGTTTTAAAACAAAAGTAGCTTTCGTTCTGTTTTAAATTGCGTTGACCAATTTTGGCAAGTTTCAGAACATCACGTATGTATATTGCCATTTAATAAAAATATTAGTTACTTTACCTACTTACCTCTCTTAGTTATTGGTTTGAGCAGGTATTGTTCTACGTATCTGTCTTGCTACTTCAAACAATAGGTAAACATTAAGCTTTGCCCGACACTGAGAACAATCTCATTGAACTTTCAAAATAATTCTCACCACCCCAAGTGGGTGTTTACAAACGAACATGCCTAATCACAGTTTATTAGCGGTCGGAATAGGGACGCCCATCGATCGGCTGACACCGGGGGAGACACTTCATTAGTCCGAGACACTCCGAGGCCATCTATCACCCCTCGATCAAGGGTGGCTCAATCGACAGACACTCAAGATTACTCTGCACACGCAACTACAATTGATGGGAAAATTATTCGTAAATTTTGGGTATCTCTATTAATGATTTGTCTTTGATGATTGTTGGACGATGATGGTTATGATACCAATAATAGTGCCTGAAGGTCTTTCTACAAAAAACCCGATAATCAGACGATTTGGTGAATATGTTTTTAGAAATTATGCTGGTCTTTTGGTTAGAAGAGGCATGCCTATTTTAATACAACCCATTATTAATTTTTGTCTAAACTTTGACAGAGAAATAGCAATGTTGTACGACAACGGAGTGTACCCGACGACAGCAAAGGCGCGCGTCGCGGCGGTGGTCGCACACGAGATTGCGCACCAGTGGTTCGGGAACTTGGTCACCCCCGCCTGGTGGTCGGATATATGGCTCAATGAGGGATTTGCCAGCTATGTGGAGTACGTTGCTGTAGATGCCGTGAGTCTTATTTGAATTGTCATTTGTAAATAATACGGTAGTCCTAGTACTGTCAGCGTCTAGAGAGCTATTGAAAATTACTGCAAGAGTTATCTCAAGGTCCTCCTCTCAATATGATAGAGTATTTAGGGTGTACATGAGTCAGCACCTACTCCCAGCGCCAGGGACGAAAAATTTTTTTTTCAGTTTCAGTTTCATGTATGGGGAACCTCCCTTAATATTTTTATTTTTTGTGTAAAAATCGTAAAGCGGTTTACAGAATACATCTACTTACCAAGTTTCAACTGTGTAACTGCTGACTGCTTATGTTCCATGACACTGTGGTCTGACTGTTATTTTCATAAATTATGCATAATTATTAAGCAGTATACAAATTTTCAGCCTTGAGATAGCTCTTGTACCGACCTCGAAATTCATACAACTTACGTGGCGTGCTGACTTGGCATGTTCCATGACACTGCGGTCTGACTGCCGTCTTATTTTTTTGTGCTATTCTCTACCATACTGCCAAATTTTAACCTTGAGATAACTCTTGTAGAACATGTCGAAATGCTACATGTTCGGAAGCGTGCTGACGCCAGGTGTTCCAATTCCTGGCGCTGGGAGTAGGTGCTGAACTGCTGACTCATGTACACCCTAAACACTCTATCATATTGAGAGGAGGACCTTGAGATAACTCTTGCAGTAATTTTCAATAGCTCTCTCACTATAGGTACAACCTAGTTTGCAATGCAAAGTAGCAACCGGCGCGGCGCCGGCGGCGGGCGCGACGAGCAAAATCTTTGCGCGGTCGAAACGCTCATGATGCTGCAGTCAATTGACATTATATTATGAATAAGATAGCCGCGTCGCTGGTCACTCCTTGGTTGGCTGTAAAAAACACTTGGAAACATTCAAAGCGGTCGAAAAATAATTATCATTACAACTATTTGACGTCATTGTAAAACATTCGTCTCAGAATTTGTGTTATTACTTAAAATAGATGGGCTATTCCGATATTTTTAATCACCGATAGTTTTCGAAAAACCTATGAACGTAAAAGCTGTCTCCAAATATTTAATACTGACTGCAACACACTTTAGTGCCACCATACATATAGACGGCTCAGCTGAACACGAATTCGCTATCCTTTGTGTATGTATTTAATAATATGGACTCTGCTTTGGCGACCTCACTCTCTGACAACAAACAGATATCTTGCAACAAGTTCTTGGTCGTATAGGTTGTCCTTTGATTGCTTACTAGTTTTCTGCTTTAATCGTGTTAGCATATTTACCCCATTTTGTATAATGACTATTTATATTGCGCTAGTCAACGTATGCAAAATGACGATCCAATCATATGTAAAATATTCATCCTATGACCTCTCATTTAACACTCCCTAGCGACAGCAATTAGTTTTAATAATTAGTTCAGCATAGTTGCTGCTAGAAGCGTTATGAAATTAATCTTCATCAGTGGTTGTTATTATCTTTAGTTTGAACGCTAGTCCCACAATGCTGTTTTGCACCAAATGTTCCCAGCATTTAACATTATATTGATCAATATGTTTTGTACAGGTGGAAAAAACTTGGGAATCCATGGAAGTGTTCGTTTTGAATGAGGTTCAGAGCGTCTTCAAACTTGATGCCCTTACCTCATCGCACCAGATCTCTGTGGAAGTCGGTAACCCTGAAGAAATTGGAGCCATATTTGACAAGATATCTTATGGCAAAGGTAAAATCAACCACCTGACAATTATTGCAGGCTAAATGTTTAATCGGATTTGTACCTAATCTTTTTCATTGAAACCAAACTAGGTGCTTTTGAACAAAGCTAATATACTCTGACGCACTAATATTGGATTTTGTACATTTTTTTTCAATGAAATAATGTTCACAGGCTCAGCAATCCTTCGCATGATGAACCACTTCCTTACTGATGACGTCTTCAATGCCGGTATCACTGACTATCTTAACGCCAAGAAGTTTGGGGACGCCGAGCAAAGAGACCTATGGAGTGCTCTCACCAACGTAGCTCATCAAAAGGGTGTATTGGACGCTGATGTGGCTGTCATTATGGACTCGTGGACTTTGCAGACCGGTTTCCCAGTTCTTTCGATCCAGAGGAATTATAAAACTGGATTGATGTCTTTCAAACAGGTGTATATGCAGCTTAGTTCAATTACTTATTTGGTTACCATTGGTGCATCAGACTTTGTTTACGTTGCGCATCTGTTCGTAGTTATTAACGCAACGCCAACAATTCGATAAGTTTTTGTTGAGTGCAAGTTTGGTAAAGTAAGTCTATTGATAAGACAGGAAATCAGGCATTTAAGACTTACTTATCAGAATTAAAGAGTCATATTTATTTATCATTAATCTTTAATGTTATCTTCATGCATTTATTATTTTGTTTTCTTGTGATTAATCATCATAAATGACTCATAGAATGACTCATTGATTAGTAATGATTTATTGCGGATTATTTGTCAGTTGACTATAATTAGTTTTAAGTCAGAGAGATGGCGTTAGTAGTAGTATTTAGTCGCACCACTCGCACCGTATTTAGTACACTCAGTAGAAACAGTTTACAAGAATAATTGCCTCTTTCCATTCTTACAAGGTCTCCCGGTTAGGGTTTGCAAACCGACGATGGCGTAGATTCTTTCACATTCACAAGTGTAACGGCCTAGAAAAAGATTTTTGAATTTTAGCTCAGTAATAATTATTCAGATCTTCTTTCACGCTTGTTTTGAAATGTCCAGGAGCGGTTCGTACTCATTAACAACACATCTGGCAACGAGACTTCTCCAGTCTGGTGGATCCCTGTTTCCTACACGACCGCTTCAGAAAGAGACTTCAAATCCACCAGGCCGAAGCTATGGCTGAGGGGAGAAAAGGCCATCGAAGTGAACAACATTTCTTTAGCTAAAGACGAGTGGTTTATCGTGAATATTCAGCAAACAGGTAATTTACCCTATAGGCCCTAATAATCCTTTAAATCTTTTTTGATACTATCAAAATTCTTATTTCAACCATGGTCAACTACGGATGTGACCGCAATTTGCTTGCTCACAGTTGTTATTGATAAAGTTTTGAATGAAACGTATGTCACAGAATAGCTGTTAATCTTCTTAATGTATAACAATATGTAAATTTGAATTCTCACGTTTTGTTTTTGTAGGTACAATGAAAAACTTCATAGACTTTAATTAAACAATGCATTTTTCAGGTTTTTATCGTATAAACTACGATGAACACAACTGGAAGCTGCTAGTAGAAGTCCTCAACAATCCAAACAGGTTTCAAGAGATACACCCAATAAACCGAGCCCAGATAGTAGATGATTCCATGAACTTGGCACTGGCTGGCAGACTGGACTACAGGACTGCTTTGGACATCACCAGTTACTTGATTCATGAGAGGAGTTACGTGCCTTGGAAGGCAGGGCTGATGGCTCTGGGTTATATCGACACCATGTTGTCGAAAGGCGCTTATTATTTGGAATATAAGGTGAATCCTGTGCTTCTTGATTCTTGAATACAATAAAAATATAAAGCACTGATAGAAATTAAGGATTGATATTTTTACTTGCATACTTGAGATTTGAATTTTTTTAATTTCTAACTAAAATGTTAAATTGGTTGGTATTATCAATTATGATTTTTGCGGTTGTTTCACATCGTTCTGAAAAATATTACCATGATCATGTTTATTAATGTATAACTATGTATATTTATTACAAGGTCTTTATTTATGCGATAGGCATAATTAAAAAGTGCCTACTGGTAAATTATTAAATATTATCAACAGAAGATTATCGTATCTCAAATGTGAATTGAATTCATGCGTTTGATGATAAGAAAAGTGAGCCAAGCATTTATGATAATCTGTATCCAAGTGTACGGTTGTTATGGCTGAATTATAGAGAATGTCAAAACTTATTGATGAGTAGCGATAACACTAATATAAGTTGTAAATAATTCAATTGATCGTTTATTTTACACATGCAACAATAAACTCTTATTGTATTTATTTATAAGAGAAGGGTACTTTTCCGTAAGATAGAAAAGCCTGTCTGTCCTCCCTTCTGAACTTCGTAAATGTCTTCATAAATGTTAAAAGTAATGCAATTATTATTATCCTTACTAGGGCATTTTTAGGGTTCCGTACCCAAAGGGTAAAAACGGGACCCTATTACTAAGCCTCCGCTGTCTGTCTGTCTGTCTGTCACCAGGCTGTATCTCATGATCATGAACCGTGATAGCTAGACATTTGAAATTTTAACAGATGATGTATTTCTGTTGCCGCTATAACAACAAATACTAAAAACAGAATAAAATAAATATTTAAAAGAGGCTCTCATACAACAAACGTGCTTTTTTTGCTGTTTTTTGGTACGGAACCCTTCGTGCGCGAGTCCGACTCGCACTTGGCCGGTTTTTCATAAAAATTGCTTACGGAAATCATGTTACATTATACAATATATTCTCTGTTATTTTAAAACTCAATTAAGACATCGTTTTCAGCGCTACGTCTTGCATCTCCTGGAAGGAGCTGTCAAGGATCTCGGTTGGGAGGTACCTGCAAATGAGAACGTAGTGCGCGCCCAGCAGCGGGCTGACCTGCTGTCCACAGCGTGCCATCTGGAACACCTGGACTGTCTCATGCAGGCTGTAAGGATGTATACCAACTGGATGGCGACGGCTAATCCCGACGCTTACAATGAGTAAGTTGACTATATCGATTGGAACATCTCTCGGGAGTACAGTCACGTCTAAAAGTATGTATACAATTAAGAACTTTGTCACATTAGTTTTAGTTGTCATTTGTCATTGATTTCTGTTCCAAAAAGTAAATAGCCTTAGAGTGACAGAGTTCTAAACTGTATACATATTTATAGACGCGACTGTACAAGGTGAAACTGACTAGACCGAGTTTGAGATCGAATCCAATAAACCTCAGTACCAATGTGCAATCGTTTCCAAAGTACCAAAATAACTGATTTTTGAGGTTAATTCGATCCTGATGTGAACTCTCTCCCGTCGAGAATAGGGGGGCAGTTTTTTAAACCTCCTTTGACTGTCACGTTAACAGTTGCTATAAATTTTCAGTAGATGGAGTTAGTTGTATTGTATCAAAGTCGTGTTTCTACAGAAATCATTATGATAAAGTAAATATTTTATCTTTGATAATAATAATCCCATCATCCCATGATTAAATTCGTTTTGTTTTGAAGCTAGATGGCACTAGTAGGGTTATGTATATTTTGTATACTTTATTACTTAGTACCTAACTTAGGCTATGGTGATAGGTATTGACTTCATAAGCTTACTTGTCTCCCTCTTGGTACACAAAACTGGTTAAATTAATATTTGACCACCTCTGTGGTCCAGTGGTTCGCCCAACCCTGTAAGACGCAGGGGTCCCGGGTTCGATTCCTAGGAGATTTAGAATTTGTCCTCGGTTTGGTTGGTGGTAGGGCTTATTTTAAGTCCGCCCGGCTAGCCACCACCATCTTACCTAAGTCAGACGCCATAACATCAATTTAAAAATTGTTGTGTTTCGGCAGTTAGAGGTAAGATAGACAGTTCCTCAGTGATGAGGATTCCGGGTGTAATGCGCTTGCACCTTCGGCCTTATCGTCACTTAACATCAGGTGAGGTGAAGGCCAAGAACTATCCCGTTGTGCATAAAAGAAATACTCGTTTTCTCCCAGGATCCATCCTGACGTACGCAGTACAGTATACTGTGTGGGCATCCAAGCTGGCACGGAGAGGGAGTGGCGCTTCGCTTGGAACCGCTTCCGAGTAGCCAGCGCTCCTGCCGAGAGGGAGTTGCTGTTGACTGTACTTGGATGTACTAGATCACCATATCTTCTTTACAGGTACCTACGTTTTGATACAACTTTTATAGACAAACTTATGGTGACAATTCGCATGGCTTGGCTATTCATGTTCGTGTGAATGGATGGTAGGAAAATGTTGATGAATTATAAGAGCTTAATGTTCAAGCGTATTTGAAAAAATAATATTTTGAGTGTGACTTTATCGTGTACCTTATGTGAACACAAAAAGCCAAGTAATGTGCAAAAATGGTGCACTTATTTCTGACGATTCCTATAGTGCAAAATTTTACCTTCTTTATTAAAGTGTATTGGATCTTTCTCTATCCTCAGAGTTCAGTTACACTAATGAAAGGCTTTTTAAGGATTCCATACATTTACATTACACCAACAGACAGCAGTCAATTAATTTATGATAATTATCTCTTACTTTTCTTCAGATACCTGGAGCTGTCTTTAAGGAATGACAGCGGTATCCGCAAGCAAGATACTGTTAGGGTATTTTCTGCCGTTGCTGGTTCAGCAATTGGACAACCAATTGCTCTAAACTTTGTCAGATCAAACTGGAAGAGGATCAAAGAATAGTAAGTATGGTTATTGATATTCTAACTTTTGTTAAGAAGACGACAATAAAAATAAAGTGTGTAACAGAAATGAAACACAACCTGAAAACCATTAGTGAGGCAGAGTCCATCATAACAAACAAATGTTTGTATAGAAGCAACCTGAATTTGAAAATAGGCTAATTTTTGCGATTTTGATGTCAGTGGTACCTACTTCGACACTTTACTAATATGTAGTTTAGTTTTCAATTATTTGTGTCACATATTGTTAAGCCTGATTCGTTATGATCACTATTACTGAAAATAATAAAATTGGGAATTAAATTAAACGACAGCTCGTGCGGTGACAAGTGATGATGTAATTATTCTTTTTTACGAGAACATTAAAAAGAGTACAATACTCAATAGATAAATTTGGATGAAATCCTCCTTTGTCGGTAACAATCACTATGATCAGATTCTGTTGACAACACGTAACCTGTAATTTTTCACAACACAATTACAATTGAAATACATTACGCACCCTTTTCTGATTTTCCACGATTGACAAGGATAGAACGATTAATATTAAAAATTAATGACGTTGCAAATCATGGTTAGAATCTCTTTGTTTGATTAATGTTAACTTACGCATATTTATTTTTACAGTGTTGGCTCTGTATCTACTCTGAACACGATTGTAAAGGTTGTGACCCGAAGATTAAATCAGCCTCATGAATTGGAGGAGGTAAGAAAATTTGTACATTTTACCAAATATTACGGTGAAATAAATAATTTTAGGATGAAGTAATTTTAGAAGACTCTGCCTTATTCTCGTAACCCCTGGCGGGTTATGTTATAGGACATCAACATATTTTTTTGGTGAAAACGAATAATATTTTTTGCTTTTTTGGAAAACCTATCTATTTTTACAGTTTAGATATTGTATCGTTATTTTTCTAGACATTTATATACAACGAAATTTCATACTTCCATGGATTAGGAGGTTATATAAAAAACTAGCGGCCGCCCGCGGTTTCACCCGCGTGGTTCTCTTTCCCGTTAGAATATCGAGATAAAAATATTTTATGTTTTAATCTAGACTATTTACTATCTGTGTTCCAAATTCCAAAGAAATCCGTTCAGTAGTTTTTGCGTGATTGAGAAACAAACATCCAAACATCTAAACATCCAAACTCGCAAACATGCACATTTATAATATTACTAGGATATATTTTGCGAGGCAAATGAGATAAAATTTTGGTTTCGTATAAGTATTCATAGGTCGCTGGTTCATATCCGGCTCGAAGGACCAAAAAATATTGTAAAAAGATATTTTTACCATCGCCACTCTAAAAAGTGCGTTTAATTCAACGATAAGAGTGAATAGGTAATAAGCGATTTTATTCACCGAGTGAATAAAAATAATTTGAATTTGGAACAAGCGCGCATCATGAATTAGTACAAAAATGTACCTTTATACCTACTGGATGCTATGGAGCTATTCCATAGAGCCATAGTTACACAATAAAATTAAAGAAAAAAAATATCCCGCCAAATTTAATTAGGTTCTTTTTAGTGTCGAGGGAGATTGAATGTTCAGTCTTGCATCAATCCATTCCATTAGTCTGTACGATATTCAGTCTGCAAAAATACGAAGTCTACAGACTGATGAAATGGACTGATGCCAGACTGATCATGTAATCTCTCTCTTAGCGTGGTTGTTTTATGTCATTGGAAAACTTCTAATTTCACGCATGGGTCGCATGGGTCGGTCATGGGATGGGTGACCAAAAATGTATTATCTCGAGCTCCTCCGTGCCTCCGAAGGCACGTTAAGCCGTTGGTCCCGGCTGCATTTGCAGTCATTAACACCCATCAATCCGCATTGGACCCGCGTGGTGGGTTATGGCCCATCCTCCCACCCATAAGGAAGGCCTGTGCCCCAGCAGTAGGGACATTAAAAATGGCTGATGGTCAACTAAAAATACTAAGTATAAAGTATTGCTAGGTTTCTATTTGTTTTCTCGCAGTCAATGGCAAAAAGTAGAGTACACAACTCGTGAAAAAAAAATTTCATCTCGGTCCTTTGTATCCCTCGTTTCGCTCAGGATTCTACTTTTGAATCCCTCGCTACGCTCGTGATTCAACTCTAGAATCCTTCGCTACTCTCGGGATCCAACTTAGGCCGAAGTTCACCAATACCAAAACAGGCGATCAAGTCCCAAACGTCTGTTTTTGACGTTTTTATGTATGGAGAAAATGTCAAAATCAGACGGTTAAAAACTAATCGGCCGTTCAAGTTGTTGGTGAAATCGGGTCTTAAAGTCCCTCGAACTAAATTCCCTTTTTATTCACTTGTTGTATAATCTACTATTTTCCTTTTTTCAGTTGAAGAGGTTCATATCAGAATCGTGTACGGAGCTTGGGAGACCGGTGCAGCAAGTTCTGGAAAGAACTGCTGCCAACGTGCAATGGATGGAAAAAAATTACCAGACAATAGTCGACTGGTTGTTAGCCGCTGACAACGGCACCAAGACGTGGTGACGAGACCCTTGTGGGATAACTTGTGCTACGAAGTAGAACAATACAAAATGTCCGCTAAAATTTAAAGATACCTATATCCGGTTCAAAGGACCAAGTTTTTATAGTGAAGATGGCTAAAATTAAATTGCTATTGTACAGTATTACATTTTATTAAATTTTTCTACTATACGTACAAAAAAAATTTTTTTTAAAAATATTAAAAACACGACTGCCCTGCTAAAAACGAACTAAAAAGTTAAACAACAAGGAGACATTTTTGATCAAAAATTGTTCCATAATAAGGTCCCCCGACTGCAATGACACTGTTGTTTAACTTTTTAGTTCGTCTTTGGCAGGGCAGTCGTGTTTTTAATATTTTGTTAATTTATTTATTTTTATTTCACACATTTTAGTGACATATTATATAGTTTTGGAATGTGCTCATCAAGACCTTTCATTTGATGCCCATATTGTAATAATAGAAGCAAAAAAAATTTTTTTTCAAGTTTGAAAATTTCGTCGTGCAGTCGCCATATTGATTTTTTCTAAGAAAAATATAGCCAGTGTCACTCGGAATGCTGTAAGGATTCTAACGATAGCCCATTTATCCAAATCAGTTCAGACATTTAGAAGTTATGGTGGAACTCACATACCCACAAACATACATGAACCCTGAACACATATACACTCTTTTTGCTTTGGGCAGTCATGTAAAAAATCAAGAAAAACATCAAATCGCACCTCTCGAGTATGTTATATGAACTTGATGAACTAAGCAAGGTTTGTATTGTGCGGTCCTTTTGTACTTATGTCATTTATGGTTCATAAATTCTTTACCAAAACTTAGGAACTTAGGACTTGTCATTATTTAAACGCAATTTATTTTTAAGCTATACATTTTGTATGAAGGGAATATCCTGATATCAAATCTTATCAAATCTAAAATAATTACTTACACATAATGAAATTTATGATATCAGGAAAATAGTGCCAATTTGTTTAAATTAGTTTTCAAGGTTCTCTATTTTGTTTCTAGCACATTTTTTTCTTGAGCTTTGTTTGAATTTACACATAATAATAATATGGTCTTCGAAAGTTTTTTTGAATCTTAAGGAGAATAATATTTTAGGATGAAATAATATTATGACGAATTTCGTAGTAATTATTGATAGTTTGAACGTAAGATAAGATTGTCTTAACGTCATTATTATGATTAAAACAAACTAGCATTCAAATGATTTAATCAGTCTGTTACATTTATCAATTTAAGACTCGATGGAGTGGAGATTAAGCCTAAAGTATTACTTTAATGTAAAATATTGAGTACAAACACGAGATCCTGAACAATTAGTGAATTTACATACCTAATAATGCCAAAGCGTAGCTAGTTGATGGAATATAACTATGAAAATATTCATTTCTGGATATTAGATATATTCAGATTATTAAGTTAAATAAACTTATCACTATACTTTTAGCATTGCCTATTAGCGTTTTTGTAACAAATGATGAATTAAAATAAAAGAGGATATAAGTATGATAATTATTTCAATTTAAATGGACTTGCTTGATGTTCACGTATAAATTTTAAACAAATTAAAAATACAATCAAAATGGCAAAACGCGTTTGTTTATTTGTTTTTTCCACATATTTCGTTAAATAATTGATCAATAGCCCCGAAAAATTATGTACGGTGTCAGAAACTGAAAAACCTCGAAATGGTTTTCGATTTAAGGTACCTTGTAAAAAATGAAAACATGTCAATTCTGACATTTGATCAATGATTTCTGTTTTTAATGGTATTTGAATTACATGTAAAAACTTAGCTTAATTATGTATTTTAACTACAAATGTAAAGGCTTAATTGTCTGTAAACCTAATTAGATGAATTATGTAAATTATAACTTTATCGTTTAAAAATGTATGCAATGTTTTTGTGTTCAAATATAATAGATAATTATTACAATTATTTGTGAACACCAAGATTAGTTATACAGGCTGTTTGGTAATAGCCTTATGCTGCATATGGTAGATAGGATACTATGCATACAACCCGAAAAATTATAATAAACCTTGAAAACCACCTCATGCCTGTGCAATTTTGTTTTTTATTTGTATGTAAAAAGGCAAAATGATAACCCAAGTTGCAAATAGACTATTTGATAATCAATCCCATTAAGGGCTAAATAAAAGCATAATTTTGGTCTAGGGTTGTCACTATGAAGTTAATTTTAAAAATATATTTTTTAAATGCTGGTTTTAAGGGTTTATTATAATTTTCCAGGGTTGTATGCATGGTGCCCTATCCTATCTACCATATTCGGTTTCATAAGGCTACTACCAAATAACCTGTATTTTAATATTTAAGTAACTATAAATAAGTAAAATGTTCGCAAAGTAAAATTTTGAGAATAGGTAAATAAGTCACAAAATTTGGATGAGTAAGCATAATATTTTGCCATCACATTTTTTATCGTCGGTAGGTGTTTATTGATTAAGTGGATAAGATTACAACTCCTTATTTTTAAATAGATATTAAATACCTTTTGTAAATAAATGCTCTACTTTGAAGGAAGTTGTTTTATTTCACGTCAAGTTATGTATCCCTTAGAGGTGTGTCTTGACACAGTCGCGTTTATCGAGGTATTCCTTGAAGCGCACCCATTTTTAAGCGCACTTAAGGAAGCGCACCTAAACTATTCTACGAAGCGCACCTAATTAGGTAATTAGTATTGATAGCGCACCTATTTAGGTGCGCTTCAAAATGGGTGCGCTTAGAGGGATACCTCCGTTTATCTTACCCTTTCAACAGAAGCATGCCTCATTGCATTCAATAGCGCATGCCCTATCTTCTCAAAAAACGTCATTATGGCAGAAAGTTGAAAGGGAAATCGCATGGTTTGGAGACAATATTGCATGCGTCTGACGAAAGTTGAATTGAAAGTTGAAGCAACTCGGTGAAGACGGACCATCAAGGTACTAAGGTATACAAGGTTATTTTTAGTTAATACAAAACCTCTCATGGGGTTGATAAGACCATCAAACTGAACAACTTTCATAATGGGACCAACCTCGAAATCACAAGAAAAATCAGCTGTTCCATACAAAAGTACAATCCTACTCCATCGAAATGTATGAAACAGCTTATTTTTTTTTGCGATTTCAAGGTTGGTCCCATAATGAAAGTTGTTCAGTTTGATGGTCTGATCAACCCCACTAGAGTTTTCGTATTAACTTAAAATAACCTTGTATAAAGATACCTATAGACTGCCTGCAATACAATTTACGCTTAGTGTTTGTCTAATATACAGCCCTAAAATAATTTCATGCCGATTGTATTTTAAGACAATTTATTGATGTCATTGTACCTAGCCTACTAGCCTCTTGATGGTTGTATGATTGGAAAAATACTCAATTGCAAAGTCAGACGATTTCTGCATTTTTGCGGTTGTTAAGAGATAAGGGAATAGGTAGATTTTATCTTATCTCACGATTAATATAATTAGTCTGCCAAAATGTCGGCGAAACTAATCTTAAATAAAATAAAATAAGTAAAGCTGATGTTAATTATAACAAAAACTGCGTTTTATTTATTCTGTGGAGAATTCCATTCAGAATTGGAACGTTCGTATTATCCCCGTCAATTGCGCTGGAACCTTGTCACATTAACATCCACGTCGACGTGATCCGCAACTAAAAATGACGTGAAACAAGAAAATTCTAATAGGTAATCTAAATATTAATTATTGAATTATTATTTTCAATAAGATAGGGTCTAGGTATATAATGCTTTTACAATTGTTTTTCGTTTTTGAGGTTAAAATCATTGCCGCCAGGCGCATTACCAATTGACGCGGATAGTATTGTGTATGATGTGCATCTGTAACAGGTATTTTAATAACTTTGTATTCTCTGAACTAGAAGTAGCACTTTAGAACAATGTCATCGGAGTCTGTGATTTACGTAAGTTTGCGACATGCCGTTTAATCATCTATTGCTCATATTTAAGCTTTAAAAGTAAGCGTAGCGTACAAACGAATAGAAAGTTGGCCATTTGAGTAGGGGGGCTGGTGTGACAAAATACTAAAATGTTTAGTTACTGAGACCAACTTTACTTAGGTTAGGGCCAACTTTACTTTTACTTAAGAAGCGATATGTTTTATTTACACAAAATATAAAATTTATAAAAAAAAACTAAGAGCTTATGGAAAGGCTTCTAATATCGAAGTAAGAGCCACATAGGCACTCATCCATTCACGATATCCTCGTTGGGATTCCAGTGATCACATCATCAGCATGATCATAAGCTACTGCAGGATGTAGGCATGTTTAAGGTTGTAATGTTGTAAGGTTGTAATGGGCATGCTAATTTTATTATGCACAACGGGGATAATGCAAGCTAATGCAAACATCACCAGACCGTACGCTGACTGAGTTCTTATAGCAACCTCAAAGTGATGTTGATATAGAGACAGAGCTATACGTCCCGTATAGCGCCACCTGAATCACAAGATCGCATCAATGTTACTTTTGACAGTCATTGTAGGGGGGCTGATGTTAGGTGACGATAAAGCCGAAGGTGGAAGCGCACTACACCCGGAATCCTCATCACTGAGGAACTGGCTATCTTACCTCTAACTGCCGGAACACAACAATTATCAAATTGTTGTTATGGCGTCAGACCTAGATAAGATGGTGGTAGCTAGCCAGGCGGACTTAAAATAAGCCCTAACACCAACCAAAACCAAGTAAAAATCCACCTCCTGGGAATCGAACCCGGGTCTCTTGAGTCTTACACGGGTGGGTGAACCACTAGACCAAAGAGGCGGTTTATACAGTAAATTTAAAAGAGTTTCTAATTAATTTTTATTAGAAACTCTTTTCTGGTAGTTGTAGGTACACCAAATTTTCTTTGTTCTGTGGGTACACCATCGTAATTTTTTTAGTTATAGAAAACATGAAACATACACAAAATACAGGGGCCTTATTTTTTATCTTTCAGTTGGCGTTGATCGTACCGACTCATCTTCGTTCGATATAGCAAAATCCGTATTTTTGAATCGCTTGTTGGTCATCAGGTTATCTAGTTTATGAGTCAATCTCTTTGGGAGATTTTGGGGTGCGATTAAATTGTCAAATTGCGAATGACTCAAAATAACACGCACACCTATTCTCTGCAGCCTATTCCTGTTGTCCACATAAAGTATGGACGGTCTATTCCCGTTCTCCACTACTAGGGGATATCGGGAAGAAATGTATAGAAAAAAAAACTTTTTCCCGACATCCTCCAGTGGTGGACAAAGGTGGGTGGGGGATAACGGGAATAGGCCAACCTCTGGGAGGAAGTTCCTCATTAAATAATCTCTAGACTTGGCAGGGATTGGGGAATGCTGCTGTTGGAAGATACCGCTGCCTGTCATCCGGAAGTGTATCAAAGTGATAAAAAGCACATTGATCATTGAAGGGGTGAGTGACAAAGGTGTTAACTAACAAAAAGTTCAAAATGAGTTATGTGTTTGAAAATTATTTAACATAATTGGAGTTAACTGACAAAAATTTCAGGCTTTAACAGCCTGAAATTTTTGTCAGTTAACTCCTTTGTTAGGGTCAATTTTCAAAATTTGCGTGTTTTGAGCTCATCAGTCGATTTATCCTCTTAAACTCTATATTCATGCAAGAAAGTAGATTTTTCAGTTTTGTCAGATAACACTTTGTCAGCTCACCCCTTCAATTGGTTTTGTAGGGGCATCACTATAAAAATTTTTGTAGACTTATCACAAAATGCTCAACTTATACGAGCACATTACGGCCGTTTCAAAAACCGTCAGACGTGGTATATCACCATTGTTATAAATAAATAAATAAATAAATAAATAAATAAATAAAATAAAGAACTAGTTTAATTTTTTTAGAAACGTAATTAGGTAAGTTAAATCGATATGTCGTAGGATAATCGTATAAGCCGGATCTTTACAAAAATCCTAGGTCGATTGTAAAGATCCGGATAATTGTAATCTAAGACAGATTTTCGGAATCGTTCGAGAAATTTTTAGGATCTTTATAAAAATCCCAGTATGTTTCGGACAATTGTAAACTTGAATGCTGATTGGATAGTCTTAAGAGACGATTTATAACATCTTCAAACTGATTGGTCAGAATATATTGCTGATGGGTTTTGGGGTTATTTCGTACTTTTGCCGAATTAAATACTTCAATTAAAGTTTTTACAAGGTTTTGCAAAAACATGTTGACGAGCGCTGTAGAACTTATTTAGCTCTGTGTAGAAAAGTTATTTTTCGGTTATACTTAACCTCTAAATTGACTGCACTGATCGAGCCCAGCATTTGTATAATATCCAATTCACTCACTTCACTCATCGTACATTAATGTCTCTTGATAGATTTGAGCACTCAGTTTTTTTAAATAAAAAACGTAAAAATAGAACATAACGCTGGAGAAATATTTGACAATAATCACAATAATAATAATGGACGCAGCAATGTTGCCGTTAGCCAATCAGAGCATCCGTCAGTCCATAACGTTAACGTCAGCCAATCAGCGCGCGCAAAGTGATGGTCATTGGCGATTTACCTAAGATAGATAGATAGATAGATAGATGAACACTTTATTGCACACACACATTATAAAAATCAATCACAAATTAAAACTTAAATCTATGGTGGGCAAAGGCGGTCTTATCGCTGGAAGCGATCTCTTCCAGACAACCTTTGATTTAGGATAGGTAGCTGAGAAGAGATTTGGAGGGCAGTGCTAGATATAAATGAAAATTAGATACCTACTTAATCTAAGTTATCAAGTCAATAAACTTACATACTATCATACAGAGCAAATTACAAAAAAAATAAACTACATAAACCTAAATAGTTAATATATAAATATGTGTTGCAAACTAGGATTTTGCTAAAAGGTAAGCTCGCAATTTAGTTTTGAATACGGCAAGGGATTGTGAGTGTCGAAGCTCAGGTGGGAGGTTATTCCATAGGCTAGTCGCCGTAACCGTAAACGACTCTTTGTAATAACCAGAGCCAGGCAGAGGATTTCTAAGGATATTGTCGGTTTTGCTCCGAAGTTCCCGGTTATGATCCACGCCGAGAGGCTGGAAACGCTCTTTAAGATAGGGAGGGGATCTAGGATCATAAAGGATTTTAAAGAGTAGTGTAAGAACATGCTCCTCCCGACGCAACCTAATGGGAAGCCACCCAAGTTCCTTTCTGCAGGCCGACACATGATCGAACTTTCGCAATCCGAAAATGAATCTTATGCACAGATTCTGTAGACGCTGCAGTTTGTCCAAAAGGTCTTCATTGAGGTCAACGGTAGAAACATCTGCGTAGTCAAGAATTGACAAGAGGAGCGATTGTGAAAGTTCGATCTTGGTCTTCACAGGAAGTAAGTTTTTCCACTTACGCAAAGAGCCAGCTGCAGCGTACACCTTCCTGCTCACCTCAGCAATGTGAGGTGACCATGAAAGAGTACTGTCAAAGAGGACACCTAGGTTTTTGACAACATTGCTGAAGGGCAGGGGAGCAGAGTCGAAGACAAGAGGTGGGACATTGACATGTTGCAGTTTGGCGATCTGCTTTGAACCTCCAATAATAATGGCTTGTGATTTGTGGGGATTGACCGTAAGGCCATAGGACAGGCTCCACTCATGGATGGTGGCAAGGTCAGCATTAAGGCTAGATATAAGATGGTTTAAATCAATGATGGAAGATTGAGAGTAGATTTGGAGGTCGTCAGCATAGAGGTGATACTGGCAAGAAAGAAGAGGTGTAAGGAAATTAATAAAAATAGAAAAAAGGAGAGGGGAGAGGACGCCACCCTGGGGTACACCCGCCATAACGTCACAGGGAACAGACATTTTGTCATCAACCCGAACACATTGCAGACGATCAACGAGATAGCAACGAAACCACTCGACCACAACATCCGAAACGAGGACAGTTTTAAGCATTGCCAAGAGTATGTCAAAATCAACAGTGTTAAAAGCGTTGCTGAAATCTAATAGAACTAAAGTTGTAATCTGTTGTTTAGACATACCCTCTCGAATGTCATCAGTTACCTTGGTCAGAGCAGTGACTGTGCCATGCCCAGGGCGGAAACCAGATTGAAAAGGACTGAGAAGATTTACGGAGTTGATAAATGCGTTGATCTGATGAAGCACAAGACGCTCGAGGACTTTCGAAAGAAATGGGAGAATAGAGATAGACCTGAAATGAGAATGAAGAGAAGGATTAGAGGTTTTAGGGATAGGAATTACTACGGCTTGGCGCCAGCAACTAGGAAAAGTGCCGGTGTCAAGTGAGAAGTTAAATATATAGCAGAGAACGGGGACAATGACAGAACCACACTGCAGAATCATTTTCCGACTTATTCTGTCCGCGCCCTCCGCATTAGATTTGATGTCTTGTAACATCTTTTCAATCTCAGGCTCAGATACGCGTCGAAAAGAAAATGCAGAGTGGTGAACGTTTGGCATGGAGGCAAGAGACCGCAACGTGATCTGTTTAACTTGAGAAGAGAGAGGAGAGTGAGATAAAAAGTGGCGATTTAGGGAGTCAGGATCCAGGTTAAATGGAGTAGTCGGTTTTGTCTTACCTATTCCCAACGAATTTAAGAAAGACCACACTTTAGCCGGATTTCCATTCGAGACCGAGGCATGTATGTGTAGGCGCTGCGCATCCCTACACAACCTGTTACACCGATTCCTTAACTCCCTATAACGGCACTTGTTCTATGAGGATGGATCACGCTTGTATTTCGCTTTGGCCGCATTGCGTCGTGTCATCAGGGCCTTAATATCCGCGGTGAGCCAAGGAGCAGGAAGATGCTTTAGACGAATGGGTCGCAATGGGGCATGCTGGTCAAAGAGTTGGATAAGGATTGAGTTGAAAATGTCCAGCTTTAGATCAATGGTTGGAGCATCAAAAACTGCATCCCAGTCGATATTGTTAAGATCTGACAAAAAACTCTTTCCATCTATATTTTTGAAGTCTCGCTGCAAAATGACTCGTGGCTTAGGTTTAGGGCACCGGATTTTATAGGAAAGGAAAATTAGGTCATGGTAGGAAAAGGCGTCGGCAGAGAGTTGCCCGTGATTACTAACGTGATCAGTGGAGGAAACAATGACAAGATCTAACAGGGACGGCTGGCAGTTAGGGAAGTGATGAGTAGAAGAAGACGGTAGAATATTTAGATTAAGGGAATCAACGATTGAGTTAAGCCGAGAAGAACGTGAGTCATGCTTAAGTAAACAAGTGTTAAAGTCACCCAAAATAATTGTGTGATCGACAGTGGGAACTAGATTCTCTAAAATGGATTCAAACTTAGAGAAATAGTCGATGTGAAGATTAGGACTATAAAACACCCCCAGAAGGACTTTGACATGGCCGAGGAGGACTTCAACGAAGAGATGTTCAGAGGACTCAGAATATAGAGTAGGGGATTTATCTAGAACTTTATAAGAGAAGTGACTTCTTAGGTAAATGGCTACACCACCGCCACCCCTGCCAGTCCTGTCATTACGAATAAGGTGGAAACTGGGAAGAGAGTAAGAGGAAGAAGGTAGACAGGGTTTTAAGAACGTTTCCGAAACCAAGATAGCATGGATATTCGGGTTGTTTGACATAGTGGCCACTAAATCAGTATAATGCGCAGGGATACTTTGTGCGTTTAAGTGGACCACATTAAAATTTTTAGAAAACGTTGAGAACTCGGAAGCAAGCTGTGAATCTAAAGGTTGAGATGCGCTATGGAAACTACAGTCAGAGATACTACTAGACGCTGAATGAAAATCTGAGCTATTACTCGAAAAGGACTCGTCATTATCAAAAATAGTATGCAACATTGATAAATATAATAAATATGTTAAAAAAATAAAATTATAAGATTGCAAAATATGCTATAAAATAAATATTAAAATTATCAAAATCTGTAATTATTAAATTACTACCCGCCAGCAGCAGACCAAATACAATATACCAAAAACATAAAGAAAATCAGAAAACAAAAACGAAATACAATCACTATAAGCAAAAGATTCAAATAATTATCAATAAAGAAGAATTTAAGTTAATATCCAAAGATTTTTCAAATAATTAATCAAAAAATTTAATTTTACGTAAATTGGAACGGAACGCAAACTTTTGCACACGTAAAACGTCACTGTCATGTCAAACTGACGTTGACAGATGTAAATGAATGTCAACAAATTGTCAAAACTCAAATGAATTAGTTAGTGTGTGAAGTTTTTGAAATGTTTTTGACTCCAGCTTCCAAAATAAATTACATTACCCACATTTGATTACAATGAAGTGTATGACGCATACAAAACTACAGTTATAACGATGATTCTGATAACAACGAACATAAAATACTATACAGAGATGCGGGAAACTTATGAAGGATTTTATATCGTTGGGATTTTAGTGACAAATTTTATGCATTGTTATCCAAGGAACTTGCAGAGATGCTGCGGAAATCAGACAGGGACTCCACTTTATGCCTTTTCCCATCGGCAGTCTTAATGTTGATAATCCCGTCCATTGTCCAACAGTTAGAGATGCCAAATTTATCCCTTGCTGCCATGAAAACATCATGACGCGATTTTGTTAAAAATTCAGAAAGCGTGATCTTGGACCCCTTCAGCGCAACCTTGTTCTTCCATAAGGACCCACGCACAGACACATCCGCAAATTTTACAACGATCGGTCTGGGTTTGCTATTGCCCGGTTTGCCCAGTCGATAACTTGCGTTAATGCTGGTTGTAGTTAAGCCTTGGACTTTGCAAGTTGTGGCCAAGCTGGAGACCACAGTGGTGCATGTATCTTCACCTTTCCGTTCAGGGATGCCATGCACTAGCAACATTTTGCGTCGAAAACGCATTTCAATCCTGTCAACCCGGCTACGGAGAGAGTCAACTTCAGTTCGAAGCAGTGAGAGGCCGTTGCAAACAAAACTTTTGAAGTTCATAAATTCAGTGTTGAGTGCTGCAATGGAATTTGGATTCTTACGTGACGCTGATGCTTGGTTTAACTCTGCTTGGAATTCCGCCATCTTAGTTTCAAACATTTTTGTCATTTCAACCAAATTAGCCTCCAGCTTCGAGTGGTCCATATTTTGAAGATATCTTGTGTTGTGTTAATAGGAAAAAGAATACTGCAGGCGAGTAGCACTTGGTATGGCTAATATTTTAGCATGTAATTTCAGCTTATTTACTTAGTTATTGATTTTTAAATGTAAATAAAATACGGAGCTAGTTAAAATTGTAGTTTACTTGGCAACTACCCTCTAAAGTTTACTTGGCAACTACCCTCTAAAGTTTACTTGGCAACTACCCTCTAAGATACGCTGGATTTTTGTAAAAATCCTAAACATCACTCGGACGATTGCAAAAATCTGTCTTAGATTCTAATTATCCGGTATTTTACAATCATACTAGGATTTTTGTAAAAATCCTATTTGTACAATTATCCTACGACAGATATACATTACTTTTCGTGGAATTTTTAGGGACCATAGTTCAGTATTTTCGAATGGTATCATTACATTCCCTCGTAGTCACTGCTAGAAATAGGTAGCAAATTGCAAGAAGTGGCCGTTTTTGAAAAATTTGCTCTCAAATTTTAAGAATGACTACGAGGGAATGTAGTGATACCTATGTAAAATCATTTAGAATGTCACCACTGATGGGATCCATTCCTTCCTTATGGATGGATAAGTAGGCTGGGCTATATCTCACTACGTGGGACTAATGTGGATTGGTGGGTATTAACGACTGCGAATGCAGCCAGGCCAGGACCAACGGTTTGACGTGACTTGTTTGTTTGTCATGTCGGTGGAGCTCAAGATGAAAAAGATTTGGTCACCAATATTTGTTCAAGTCTGGTCACAGTTTTATTTTATTTGTCTACGAAACTAGCTTATCAGTATTATGGCTAAAAATAAATCGGTAACCAGCTTAAGATTGAACTTATGACCAGAAAAAAACAAAAATTAACGAACTTTAGATTCAGGCAAGTTTATTGCAACCTTAATGCGATGAGCCAATGAGAAATCCAGCTCCCTATAAAGAAATAAATACAAATATTGGACAACATCACGTATACACTGTTATTTTTAAAGTATAGGTATCTAAAAATGAAAAGGGCCGTTCAGACCACGTTAATGAACAACTTTTACTATGGGGCCAACATCGAAATCGCGAAAAAAAAATTAACTGTTCGCATTATAGTCGAGTCGATGTTGTTCGCGATTTCGAGGTTGACCCCATAGTGAAAGTTGTTCATTAACGTGGTCTGAACACCCCTTTTCATTTTTAGATATACTTTAAAAATAACGGTGTATTGAATTGATCTGATCCTAAATTAAAAAAAATAAAAAAAAAAATTCCACCTTCGGCCTTATCGTCATTTAACATTAGGTGAGGTGAAGGCCAAGTACTATCCCGTTGTGCATTAAAAAAACCGAAGACATGAAAGAAATTATCTTTTTTAACACGTTTTTATTAGGTTGTTTTCTCGTTTGTTTGTTTGTCCGCAAATTTTGCGAACGATTTTAAACTAGCTTTCCGATAAGCTAGAAACTTGAAACTTTGAACATAGGTCAGAACTGGAATACAATGCAATATTATGGTGTCATTGAGCTGGTCTGATGATGAACTGAAATAAGGCCACAGGAACTTAATGATGAAACCATACAACCCCATTGTGATTAGGCTTGTTAGAATCGTCTTGACGAGTACTCTCATAGGAGATAAGGTGCAGGGTCTGATGATGAAGCTGAAAGGCCATGCCAAAGGAACTCAATATTGAAACCGTGCAATCCCATCGAGTTTGGGCTCATTTGAATCGTCTTGACGAGTACTTTGTTGGGAAATAGTGTCCGAGGATCTAATGATGGAGCCGGAAGAAGGCCATAGGAACTCTATAATAAAACCACGCTACCCCATCGAGTTTAGGCTCGTTTGAATCGTCTTGACGAGTACCTACTTTGTTGGGAAATAGTGTCCAAGGTCTGATGATGGAGCCGGAAGAAGGCCATAGGAACTCTATTATAAAACCATGCAACCCCATCGAGTTTGGGCTCGTTTGAATCGCATTGACAAGGACTTTGTTGGGAAATAGTGTCCAGGGTCTGATGATGGAGCAGGAAGAAAAGCACTGGGACTCTGTAATAAAACCATGCAACCCCATCGAGTTTGGGCTCGTTTGAATCGTGTTGACGAGTTCTTTGTTTTAGAAATAGTTTCCAGGGTCTGATGATGGAGCCGGAAGAAGGGCACTGGGACTCTGTAATAAAACCATGTAATCCCATCGAGTTTGGGCTCGTTTGAATCGTTTTGACGAGTGCTCCGATAGGATATGGTATATTTTAAGTCTTAGCTCGTTGACTAAAAAGCATAAAATAATAATTACTGAAAAAAAATTATTTTTTAAAAACACGTTTTTAAAGCGGACTAAATTATTACAAAAAAATCGGACTAAAAATATTAAAACGGACAAGTAAAAACCCTTCCGGACCATCTGACCACTAAAAACTAAAAGTAATAAATAAATTCTTCTGTAAATATTTATAACCCTAATACGTGGGGATATATATCTATAGACAATATGGATGATAAATTTTACAAAACGCGCCCCACGTTTTTAGGTTTAAAATTTTTAGGTTTAAAATTTCTTTAGGTATAGGTTATTAGGGTTATAAATATTTACAGAAGAATTTATTTTTTACTTTTTAGTTTGTTTTTACTTGTCCGTTTTAATATTTTTAGTCCGATTTTTTTTGTAATTATTTAGTTCGTTTAAAAACGTGTTTTTAAAAAATATTTTTTTAATTTATATTTTGATCCAGCCGAGGATCGAGTCTGGGACGTCGAAATGACGAGACTCCTTGAAAACTGGCACCAGCGTGCAAGCAACTAGACTATGGAAGTTTTAAAAAATAAAACACTATTACGAAAAACACTTTTAATTTATAAGTAATACCTAAATATCAAGCTGAATATGCATCGTTATTCGGTTTTTGGAAATTGGTGAACAGTTATCGATACCTACTCACTGATAACTGATAACCTGACGAATCGTGATTAATACAATGCCTGATAGACGATATAATATCAGTGATTAAAAACTTGCGATATACTTCTATAATAATTTAGATTACAATAATCCAGTCGCGAGTGATTGGTTTGCGAAGAAGTTTGGGGAGTCGCAAAGGTAAGTTAGCAAAATTTTTAAACCATTGCAAAATAAAGAGAGTTGTTACAAAAAGAATACCAGTAACGCCGAATATGGTAGACAGAGACCATCAACCTGATCATTTTTTACTATGCGACTAACTGTGAAATTTGCGAAAAAAGATATAGCGACTTCATACTAAAATTAATAACGAAAATATCAATACGTATGAAACAGCAGATTTTTCCCCCGAGATTTCAGAGTTGGTCCCTAGTAAAAGTTGTTCAGTTTGATGGTCCCTATCTACCATATTTGGCTTTAGGGTTTTTTTGTAACACGTTGTATGTTACGGTCATGACACCTCTTTGAAATTCTTATGATAAGCCCTTTAATTTGATACCATTGCAGTATGCCAAAAAAAATTTTTTTACTTCAAATTCTTCATCACCTCGCCGCTGTGTTAGTTTTTTAAAGTCACTTACCTAAGATCACTTAAGCTGTCAAGACAAATCAATAGAAATCCGTTTAGCCGTTTGAAATATTATGAGGTAATCAAGAATATTACATACAAAAATAGGTAAATACTTACATACAAGATACGCGCGGGAAACATAACCATTTCCTTGCATTCGCGTAAAAATCCAAAAAGTGTAAATAAAATGTTAACTACCTACGTCATAAATAATGGTGTTACGTTACAATGTACACTTCATTGTTTGTTCGGAATTAAATGGAATTATAATTAAAAGGTTTTTAATAATTACACCTGTGATAATTTCGATTCAATTAGTGTACCATTCATGAGTAGGTACCTACATAAGATATTGCTATTGTTTTACCTATTTAATGTAATAAGTTCTCTAAGGCAGATACGAATCTTGAAATAAAAATTAACATAATTTTACCAGAAAGAGGTCTACCTCCGAAATTATGAAAATTCTAAGTAGCAGTTAAAATCCATAGTAAATTAATTTCCACCGTATAATTTTCAGACGAATGCTTGATTGAGTAGAAAATTTTTTATACACCAAAGTATATAACTCAAGCAAAAATACAAAATACCTTTAGAAAAAAATGTGTTAATCTTATGATAAATTATCGATAATGATGATTACAAATGACATACTATTTATCACTGATTAATAATAACACCGAGATAATGATTAAGTATTTCAGTTTAAAGTAATTAATTCCTTAAAACCAGGAAAGTGTGAAGAAGTTAGGTGAAAAATTAAGAATAGGCTTGTTTCCACTAAGAATAAATCGGCTAGCATAAGGTTTCTAATGATTAATCATGTTAAATAGTAACCAAAAAAACACTTTTTTCATTACAATAAATAAAGATTACCAATATTTACGGAAAATAAAATCGGCAAAATTGGCCATTTAATCACGTGACATTGAACACCAATCAGAGACGCATGACGTCAAGCCTCGCGAAACCTTTGTTGTTGCTGTCATTTTCACACACACACAAACACACAGAGGTGTATGTGTGTAGGTGTCAAACACGAATGTTTCGCGAGGCGTGACGTCATTCAAGACGCCATGACAGTTTTGGCCTTTTTCGATGTCATTTTGAATTCATTTCTTAAAACGCAAAATTCATAGGTAAAATGACTTATTTTTCTTAAAATAATATATTTTTGGGGTAAAATAGATACCAAACTTTATTATTAAACTATTTTCCAAATTTTGTCAACTAGCCTATTGTTGCAGTGATGTAACTACTTAGATTGTAAAAAATATGCAGTTCGGTTTCTAATGAATCGAATGTTTTACTGTAGAGATATTGAAGAGACGCTAGATCTATTGTACTTTAATAATTTCTAATTAACGGGTGTAACAAGACCTTTAACGAAGCCGAAGTCCACGTATTCCGCCCATCATCAGGGTCATTATTGTCTTTAAGACTTTACCTGGGAAACCAATAGCTACGAAGTTATTGAAGGTCAAAGTAAAAAATTTTTTTTCAATATTTTTATGAAATCTTATTTTATTCGTTATTGCCTACTTTTTGTCCAATGAACGCACATAAACGCTGCCTTTCAACTCGGCCGCACACAGCTGTGCAGCATACACTCGCAGGCGCGGTCTGTTGTACGCGTTACATTTCGTGGTAGTATGAAATGATTTTTTAACACCAAAAATCAAAATTCGTTTCCCAGCAATAATTTTGAACAGAAATGGTCCTGATGATGGGCAGAATACGTAGACCTCGGCTTCGTTGAAGGTCTTGTTACACACGGTATATAAACACTACCGGCCACCCGCAGTTTCACCCGCGTGGTTCCCTTTCCCGTAGGAATATAGGGATAAAAAGTATTCTGTTTTGATCTAGGCTATCTACTATCTGTGTGCCAAATTTAGACCAAATCCGTTCAGTAATTTTTATGTGATTGAGGAACAAACATTCACATTTATAATATTAGTAGGAAGTAGGATTATAGGTACTATTAAAATTGCACATTATCGTACTTTCTAGATCTAGACGAATTAATTTAAATAAGAGCTTGAGGAGGATACATTCCAATAAAAGGAAGAGGAGGAATTCATGAATTGTTTTTTAATTACAAATAATATAATTACGAATGTTACGATTCGAATTTAAAATATCAAAAAGTGTTATTGAAAAATGAAGTACTTAAATACACGAGCATCGCATCAGTTGCATTTTCTTCCAAATTCCTCACGGCCTTGTATACCGTTAACGTATTGGAGTTACATAATATATTATACAGATAAGCTTAATGATAAGTACATTAATTCTTGGATGATAACTATTTCAGATGGCGACTTTAAGGTTCATAATATTAGCACTAGCGTGTCTGGCAGCCGACGCATTTCCAGAAGAACCTCTACCATATAGAAATACCATATTCGGTGATGAAAAGTTAGAGGGGGGGGTTTTTGAAGACGTAGATGCTTTCAATGACATCACTCTTTACAATGCCGCCGACAACCCTTACCGGCTACCTACAACAACAAAACCTGAGTCATACACCGTTCGCTGGCTAGTAAACTTGAGATCTTCGGATAATTTGACATTTTCTGGGGAGGTAGAAATAAATTTAGTAGCCACTACAGAAAACGTGAATGAAATCGTGATTCACGCCCATGATCTGAATATAAACTCTGTAGATTTGACGCTAGGTACATCAACGATCTTCCAAACATTCACGCTTGAACCTCAATACCATTTTCTCCGAGTTCGTCTGACCAGTGGCTCTCTCGCTTTTAATGCCATCAATCCAATCGTATACAGACTGACGATCAACTTTGATGCCCCTCTTAGAAAAGACATGTACGGTATTTATGAAAGTTGGTACCAGAACACTCCAGATACGACTATAAGGTGAGGATGCTTTATGGAAATTATGAAAATGTAGAGTATAAAATTAATACATTTATTTAGTTATTCGAAAAAGCTCATTGGGTTTATCGCATATTTGTATAAATTTTTAATAAAAAGTATAGTGCAGCGAGAGTTCATTACTTGATAAGAAATATTCTTACTTTGATCATTTTACTATTGAATATGATTGTAATTCAATTACTGTTTCTCTTAGGTGGATGGCTTCAACTCAGTTCCAAGCAACGGCAGCTCGATTTGCGTTCCCTTGTTACGACGAGCCAAGTTTCAAAGCGACGTTTGATATCTCTATAATTCGCCCGACGCAATTTACAAGCTGGTCATGTACAAGACTTCAAAATTCTTCTGTCTACCCTGCGGATAAGTTCGTAAAATAACTTTTATGTCTGTAGGTAGGTATTGTTATTTGGTAGTTTTATGGGCACTCTTTAACGGCAATATTTTATCATTTCACAGTAATTATGAAGTGGATATTTTCTATACTACACCCAAGATGTCCACATACCTATTGGCTTTGATTGTTGCTGAGTATGAGGACATACCTGCCTTCAGACAAAACTTAGCAAACGAGACCGTTTTGGCATATGAAGTCATAGCAAGACCAAGTGCGATCAGCGACGGTCAAGGAATATTTTCATTCAATCTGGGACAAGACCTTTTGAGTTATATGAGCAATTACACTAATATTGACTTTTATGAAATAAGTGATTACCTTAAAATGACTCAAGCTGCTATTCCTGATTTTGGTGCTGGAGCTATGGAAAATTGGGGACTTCTCACGTATAGGTAACATTAATATTACTGAATTAATCTTAAAAATAATAAGTTCTAAGAAACCAAATGAATTCACTTCCTCCTGTTGTAAACATTGGATTAATAGAATAAGCTATGTCGGGATTTACACCATGTACCTGTTTATTTTTGAGACTCCGATATTTCGGCGCAGTTGCATGCGCCATGATCACGGAAGAACTGTCGATTGTTGCGTGCGGGTAGATATTATTGGCAGACGAATCGGTCCACCCTCCGTCTAGTTCTTTTATTATTACGTTCGATACCGGTACCACTGTCTGCAAACTCACTATTCACTCGAATTTGTTCTTGACACACGACACTCACTGTATCTGTACGCGAAACGGCACTTTTTTATTTTTGTTCTTTTTACACAAACTACTGGATTCCAGACACTCGACAATTTAAACCCATCCTCACGATTGAAATTCTTGTATTTGGTAATTTCAATTGCTACCCTGACCATTCTTAGTATGTAGTGGCGTTCTGTTGAAATAATCTGAGGGTTATGCAACTCGATCCAGTGATTTGTGTCCGAATGAATTAAATGTTCAGCAATGGCCGATTTTTGCGTATCGTTGTTTTTGACCGCTTTTATGTGCTCCTTTATACGGCATGCTATTGTGCGTTTAGTTTGGCCAATATATGAGCTGCCACAACTGCAGTCGATCTTATAAACGCCAGGTTTCTCCAAAGGAAAACTATCTTTTCGGGACCGTAGACATTGCGATACCTTTTTCAAAGGCGCGAAGATAGTTTTTATTGCGTACTTTTTCAAAATATTTGAGACAGGTACATGGTGTAAATCCTGACATAGCTTATTCTATTAACGTCAATAACCATGGAAACTAAAAAAAAAAAATTGGATTAGCTTCTTTTTGGCCTATATTTGATTATTAACCCACGGTCTGCCATGGAATGGTTGTGCTTTTTGTTTTTAACAAACTAAAAATATAGTATAAGTTTATATTTAAATTGAATAAAATAAACAGCTTTTTAAAATATCAATCAGTCAATCATTGCTTATGAAAATAGAATAGAATAGTAAAAAAGTGGTGACAAACAGTGATGTAAGGAAACCAAGAAATATAGAAAACGTTCTGATGTTGCCATTGTTTTCAGGGAAGCTTATTTGATGCATAGCGCTGACCATACAAACGGTCAGTTGGAACAATTGATTGGTTATATTCTCTCTCACGAAATAGCCCATATGTGGTTTGGAAACCTCGTTACTTGTGACTGGTGGGATGCTTTATGGCTTAACGAGGGTTTTGCCAGATACTATCAGTACTTTTTAACACACTGGGTAAGTGATAACAACTTATGTACGAAGACTTGAGACATACCTATTACATTTTGATCAAGTGTAAAGTTTGTTGGTGAATATACTTCTTTAATTAAAAATTGTTCATCAAAATGATCCCCCGACTGCAATGACACCTTGTTATTTATCTTTTTAATTCGTTTTTGGCAGGGCAGTCATGTTTTTAATATTTTTTAAATTTATTTATTTTTATTTCACACATTTTAGTGACAAATTACATAGTTTTGAAATGTGCTTATTGTGGAATTTCATTTGATGCCCATATTGTAATAAGTTAAGATTTTTTTTGCCATTTTCAATGGCGTCCTACAGTCGCCATATAGACTTTTTTCAAAAAAATATAGCCAGTGTCACTTGGAATGCTATAAGGATTCTAACGATACCACAATTATCTAAATCAATTCAGGCATTTAGAGGAATAAAGAAACTCACATACCCACAAACATACATGAACCCTGAACACATATACACTCTTTTTGCTTTGGGCAGTCGTGTAATAATAAAAATTGAGCTCTGCTGTGCTGAGCTGTGCTTTTCCTTGCTAACTGTGCCAGTGGGATATACCTTCAGCTTAATACTGGACCATAAATAGTACTTAAAGATGTCATCTAATCCGGTGCAGTTTTTAACCATATCGGTGTAAATATCCCAAAAGTAATCTCAATCATAGTAAAGCGCAAACAGCGCAACACACTGCGTGCACAGTAGAGCTCGATGTCACTTAATCACCGTTAGTGATAATTAAGCACTATATCGTATATTATTTATTATATTAAGACTTAGTTTGTTACCAATCAGTTGCTAATTATTATTTAATCTCTTGAACAGGTTGCCCCCAAATATGATCTTGCTACTCGCTTCATCACGGAACAAGTCCACACCTCATTGCTCAGTGACTCAGCGGACAATCCACAACCATTGACCAACCCTGGTGTGGGCAGTCCTGCCTCTGTCAGCGCTATGTTCTCTACTATCAGTTACAATAAAGGAGCAGCTGTTATAAGAATGACGGAACATCTTATGGGGAAAGAAAATCACGATCAAGCCTTGAGATATTATTTGAACACAAGGTACTATCGACCACACATCCACTTTACCACTCCTAAGGTTAAAGTCGCTTGCACGCTGCGCCATCGTTTACATAGGATTAGTTCATGAAAGCTGTTTAGAACACCTTAGTACCTACCATTCAAAATTACATTTCTATGGAGTATCATAATACTACTGAGCATGTTCAGAATTGATTTCTAATTAAAATCTGTATGTTTCTGTATGAAGAAAAGAGATGATCTATGCAAAGAGGCATAATAACTCAATCTATTTCAGCTCGTTATTTAATAGTACATCCAACCATGTTTTTGTTAAACAGGAGGCATGAAACAGCCCGTCCAATTGACCTCTTCGAAGATCTTCAGACAGTTGCTGAACAACTTGGCGCTATTACCGAATACGGACCTGACTTTAACATCATAGAGTACTACAAGACATGGACTGAGCAAGGAGGTCACCCAGTACTCAATGTAGCTGTGAACCATCAAACTGGTATTATGACTGTTACCCAGGTAAGACATTTTTTGATTTTATACACATACAATGGCTGTTACATAATTAAATACACCAGTCGATTTTCAAACAAACGGGGTAACTTTGAAGCCATGGTTCTCCGCCAAGGATTGACCTAGAGTGATCTGATGATAGCTACCCAAGGAGTGAATAGAGGAGATTCAGATATACACACATATCCGACTAATCTGATCAGAATTCTAAGGGATATGAGGATTTGTTTAAAAAAACGCAAATTGGCATAAAAATGTACCTATGGAAACCTAAAACTGAAAACTCTGATCCTCATATCTCTTAGAATGCTGATCAAATCGGATTTGTATGGGTGTGTATAGCGATCTGAATATCCTCCATTCAGTCCCTAGATAACCATCATCAGATCACAGCTAGGTCAACACTTGGCGGAGAACCACAAGGTTTCAAAGATACCTCGTTTGTGTGAAAATCAACTGGTGTTTTTAATTATGTAATTGCCACCTACGAGTATTTTAGCATAAATTCATTATATTCATTATATAATTATCTTTTAGCGACGGTTCAACATCAACAGTGGCTACTCCACGGCTAACACTAACTGGATTATCCCTGTCTCTTTCGCTACTGCCAGCGATCCTGATTTTGAGAACACTAAACCCACTCACATCATTAGGAAATCTTTAACTCAGATCAATCGCAACACTACTGGAGATGAGTGGGTCATCTTTAATAAACAACAGACGGGTAAGCTATTGAAAGTATAAGCAAATCAATATAGACAAAATTGAATAGATGGAAAATATAATATTATGTTAAATTCGTTTTCGGAATTTGATATCAAATTAAAATAATGAATTTCAAATACATATTTCGAAGAAGGACTCAGAGGGAAACCAGTGGGCATTCAAATAGGGTTCAGTCATTTATTATATGTGGGTTCCTCGAGAATTAATTAATACGATCACTTTATAGTTAGTTCAGTAGCATTAAACCAAGAAACACTTCAAATCGGATTTAATTCCTACAAAAGGTTTTATTGTTTTAATGGCATCTTTTGTTGCCCAATATGACTATCCTAGGTTTTCCCCCCCGGCGGAGTGAGTCCGGCTTTCCAGCTGTATGTTCTCCTCTACAGGTCGCATTTCTCAACCGATTCTGGTTTTGTGAGCAGGTTCGATAATTATCTAGAATTATTTAGTCAAGCCAGTTTTTCTAAAAAATAATAAAAAAAAAAAATATCTAAAAAATATTTACCCATTTCGAAAAATGATCGAAAAACCATCTAGCCTGCGAAAACTCTAAATAATATACCAAACAGCACGTACTGTGTGCTTTGAAAACCTCATGGCAACATTTTATTTTAGTACAATTTGAGCCACTTTTTATCGCAAGGTCTACAGCTCCTTGAGCTTTCCACTAGTTTTAGTGGGCTGAAAAAAATAATGATATGCTATTTCTCTTAGCCTTATTGAAAACAAAAAAAAAACTTTATGAGAAGTAAACCTTTTTCCTATGATTTGATTGAATAATTTCTGATGAACAGGTTTCTACAGAGTGAACTATGACGACTATACTTGGGATCTCATCACCATGGCACTAAGAGGACCTGACCGATTGAGGATCGACGAGTACAATAAGGCACAGGTTCGTAGCATAATTAGGAATTCGCTATTGAAGGCACATAACGTGGTTCCCTATTAACTTTTACACAATATACTAACGAAGCAAAATTATCTTATTAAATGCAATATGTTTATAGTATTTGGCGAATACAACATGAGTGTGTACAAATTTGTATATGTGTAATCGTGTATGTATACACACTAAAGTTGCCAAAATATTTTGCTGTATTTTTTTTAAATATATTGTGTAAATGCTAAAATCCTGGGAAACCACGTTATGTGTCTACAATAGCGAGTCACATGATAATGTTTAACTTTAAGGCCCTTATTTATAAACCTAATTCTTAGTTGCAACTTCAATATTCTTTTTGTATATGAGATTATATTAGGAAAGGATTGTTCAGTGACGTTTTGATACTGCATAGAGATGAAAATTATAATAGTCATGTAACAGTTGAAATATTACCAGTATTCGTTAACATTATTGGGTTTTATATGAATTGTTGATATTTTTAATTCCAGATCGTCAACGACGTCTTCCAATTTGCTCGATCTGGCATCATGAATTACACCAGGGCATTCAACATTCTGTCGTTCCTTGAGAACGAGACCGAATATGCGCCATTGGTTGCCGCCATTACTGGCTTTAACTGGATCAGAAACAGAGTTGTAGGAACCACACTCGAAGCTCCTATTAACGTTAGTATATTTTGATATCTAAATGAAAATATGACAATTTTTTCTCACATAAAATCAAACTGAAAGAGCGGTCCCAAATTCTTTCCAAGTTCATCGGGCATGAGCTCGCTGTAAGCAGGAGAGGACATTTTATTTTCCAAAATAAATTGGGAACCCAAAACTCAAACTGTACTGTGGCAATAATCATCGCATATTAACTTAAAGTTTGGATTCTTTTCAGAACTTAATATTAAATTGGACTTCAAACGTAATGAATCAATTGACGTATTATCCTTCTGATGGAGAAGACTTCATGGATTCCTATTTGCGCTACATGCTTGCTCCGGTGTTGTGCACAATTGGAAGTCCAGACTGCTTGGAAGCTGCCAGGATCCAGTTCGAAAACTTTAGACTTGGCAATGAGTATGTATTAGTTATTACAATATCGACTGTCACTTCTTGTACGTGTATCTAACACTATTAGAGGGCTTGCTTTTAACCCCCGACGCAGCGCAAAGAGGGGTGTTATAATTTGAAGCCAATGTCTGTCTGACTGTCAGTCTGTACGTATATTTGTAGTGTCTAAACGGATCAAGCGATTTTAATGCGGTGTTTTTAATTGAAAGCTTAATTAATTGAGATGGTTCTTAGCTACATTTGATGGAAATCCATCCAGCCATTTATGGAGATGGTCACCTGCCAGCCAAAACGGTAAAAGATACAGAGGTGGTGCTTTGACTTAAATAATGCACACCCTGGGCAAATTTAGGTGCAATTAAAAAAAACAAAATGGCGGCATAAAAACATGGCCGCCATAAATTAAATTGCTTCGATTTGTCTGGAATTTGCGATTTTATTGTTAACTACAAAGATGAAGTGAATCTTTAATAGTTTTAGTACCGAGCCTTCCCACACAAAAAGCGAACTCTTAATAAAAAAACATTAAAAAGTTAAAAATAATATCAAGTCATATAGATCTATGAAAAAATGCACATCTTAATAGACGTCGGGGGACCGATAGGTTAATGGATTTAAATCTAAGCTCGTTATATGTATACATAGGCATTATGATGATTACGATTTTACGCCTAGAGGGATGAAATGGGGGTGCAAAGGTGAAAGGAAAAGGAAGGGAACGTAATACTTAATATCTGGACCCAATTCTGAATGGGTACGGGACGGGAACGCCTTCTATTCTACCAGCACTTTAAGAATTCTAAAGATTTTCCAAAATTATGTCCACGCGAACGAAGTTGCGGGCAAAAGCTAGTAATAAATAATCATGATACTTATTGTTATTTACTGACGTTAGCTAAAGGGCAAACTTCTAGTTTATATTTACCAATATTTACGCATCACGTATGTTTCTTTTTTGACCCAGTCGTTAAACCATCATGGCACTTTTGATTATGTACCTATTACCTATTGTCAATTTTTTTAGAGTACCAGTTGATAGCCGTGAATGGGTGTACTGCAACGGTTTGCGCTATGGCTCCGAACAAGATTTCGTCTTCCTTTATCAACGATATTTAACACACCCTGTTTACTCTGAGAAACTTCAAATACTCAGGTCCTTAGGTTGCACTCGACATCAAAATACCCTAAACACGTAAGTAATTTTATCTATGTTAACGTCAGTTTTTTGTCATAAAAAGCGTGATAACGGCAATCATTTTAGACGATTTTTTTAAGTTGGCTGTAAATGCCTTGCGTAATTAGGTACTGCCTGAAACATTATAATTGAAAGAGCGTAACATATTTTGTCTAATTGTGTCTAATTTTTTAATTTAATGGAAGATATTTCATTAATAATGATTATAAATATTACTAATAAATAATTGTGCGTCATTACTATATTATATCTGTTAATTTGACCATTTCATAGCTCATACAGAAAAAGACTTGCGATGAAAATTTACTTACTACCTATAGGTACTTAATTAAAAGTACTGTAGTGAATTCAATCATTGGTACTGAACAAATAATTTTCAGATTTTGCGCTATTTTAATTATTCTTTGTATGATTTAATGCATGTAACTTTTTTTTAAATCACAAATGTTAATTCATTTTCAGTTTTTTGAATGCGATCGTTAACGAAAACTTTGAGATCCGACGCCAAGACTATACGACTGCTTTTAACGCTGCCGTCACCAGTAATGAGGAAAACACCCAAATCGTCTTTCAGTTTATCCAGAACAATCTCGAAAGAGTCAGTGCAGCGTAAGTCCATCACATTCTTCTTCTTCTTCTTTGCGTGTCGACTCTGGTATTCTTATATTTGTGAGGACCAGAACTCAGCCACCGATATAGCATTATCAGTGGCCTTATAATGACCCTCGCGTGTGCATGTGTTGGGACACGCAGGGCATGACAGAACATGTGCCACTGTTTGGGGGGAAATACCACACAGACATGCGCTCTCCGGGCGGTAGCCCCACCTGTGCATGTTCTTCCTGCTTCGGCCTACTTGAGTCCATTGTCTATTTAAGGACTTCCAACATTAGAAACTACTTTATAAATGGCCATCTGTCGTCCTATTGTACTATTTTTTTGCCAGTGCTCAAGGCTCCGTACCGATTTTGCCGCTGACTACCGCTCTCACGCTCGCACATTTCATGATTTCTCAAGATTTTTGAAATCTGAGTGCATAAATGAAAAATGTGTCTCGGCCACTTTTCGCAATATAAGATTACGAACATTTCAACATATATTTCAGTTTCGAGTTGCTGAAGTACAAAAAGTTATCGTATTTGCCAGTTCAAATAACTGTTAGAAACAATAACTTTTTGTACTTAAGCAACAAAAACTGAAATATATTTTAAAATGTATGTAATCTTATATAGCGAATAGTGGCCGAGCGAGACACATTTTTTAATTGCGCACTCAGATTTCAGAAATATTGAGAAAACATGAAATGTGCTAGAGAGAGAGCTGCAGTCAGCGGCAAAATCGCTACGGGCTCTTAATTCAGAATCAGGTAATAGGTACCTACTCGATATTAAATACTATAATCTGAACTAAAATGGACTCTAACATGAATAATTACTTGTGTAGCTGAAATTAAGAATAACGACCACTACCTTTAGCATGAACAACTATCGAAAAAAATAACGCGCGTAAAAGTACTCGATAGAGAATTATCTATGGAAAATTTAATTTCGCTTTACGGCGACAGATGGCACTGTACAAATTTTCCATACAAAATTACTGTATCGAATGTTTTTACGAGCGTTATTTTTCTCGATAGCTGTTCGTGCTAAGGGTACAGACCGCAACATTCCAGACTCAAAAGTCTCAAAACGATCTATCCATATATATTTTTTGTTTTTCTACATTGACATAAAAGGGTTATCGTTAGGATTCCACAGACCATATAACACAGAATCAGATCCTAACCTCTGACTTGATAAAGCAATACTTCTAGTCCTCTTAGATTCGATTGGAACCTTTTTAATGAATTATTATTTTTCAGATTTAACTCAATCACAACGCCTCTTAACGCTGTCGCTTCTAGACTGAGGACTCCTGCGCAAGTGAATGCGGTTAGTAATTTGTGATCAAGATTAATATCCTTAAACAGATTAAAAATAAATAACAGAGTGATCTTACTACCATTTCACATCAATTATTTTACTCCTATGCAACAATTTACTAACCAAGCATGACATATAACTACGTAGTATCTACTGATATCTTTTCTATTTCAAAATTTAAGTATTAAGTTACTTCTGGGACTGACCGTACGAATTTATGTTAATGCGTAGAGTTCCATGGAAAGGAGAAAAAAGGGTTAGATATAATAACCTCATCAAGATATATTCCTGTTTAAGCAATCTCTGTTTAATTATAATTTTTGTTAAGAAAATGTACTTAATTTAGTCCAGTTTAATTAAACTAAAACTAACCATAAATATTTTCCATCTCTGCTCTTAGATTTTATATTTTTTTACATTAGAGTGTACCGTGGATTGGGGGTACTTTGACATTACGGGGTTATATTGATAACAACTTCGAATTAAAAAAAAAAACATTTTTTTCTTGGTTTCTGAACGTTTTCAAATGTTTTTTTCTGTAAAGCTGGCGGCACTGATGGTGCGAAAAGCATATAGCGACCATACAGTTTACTGTCCTCAGGTGTTTTTGTAATAATAATTTTTTCAGAAGTGTACTGGTGACAAGCTATTTTCAAGATAAGAAAAACTCTTAATACACTTAGAATTCTACCATATTAAGATTATTGCTGTTAGTTTTATCTAAGAGTATACACTTTCAGGAATGTGAAACACAGTTGAAAAAGTGTTTTTGTTGATTTCGTATCTATTTAAATGTTTAAAAACAATCAGGGGTGTCTTTGTTCAGAGGACGGGTTTACTTTGGTCAATGATCTATGAGGGGTGACATTGATCATGTTGTTGTTGTAATGTTGATTATGGTAATTTTTATGATGAAAATTGAAGACTAAGGAATGACTGATTTGTTTTAACTGATTTAGATTTAGGTTCTACCAATACTCTATTCAATAACCAATTAGTATAATTGATCAAAACAACCCCAATATCTATGAATAGCTTTAGCGCATAAACCTGCTGGCCGATTTTTATTTTTTTATTATGCTTATTTAAGGGTTTACTTTCAAATCCCGTTATAAAATATAGGGTGATCAAAGAAGCCCCAAAATCGGTTTAAAGTTGATCAGCAGATTTTTTTTTCCTGAGAAACAGATGATTAAAGTTTTGTTTTCTCACTATAATCTTAAAATATGTAAAAAACCGATACTCTCATTTTATTTTTATTTTCGGTACGTTTGTTTTTGAGAAAATACGGCCATTTGAATTTCAAAACTGATCAAAGTACCCCCAATCCACGGTAACGATATTTCTTGTATAACATCACCTGTGATAATGATAACTTATGACTTTCGTTACTTCGTACCATAGACAGCATCTCAAATATTTTACTGGATGATTTCTACGAATACGCGTTGTAAAATAATTATTTCCATCTTTACAGTTCCGTCAGTGGGCAAATAATAACCAAGGGTTCTTGGGAACCAACTTCCAAGCTGTGTTTAATGCTGCTGAGACGTCCATCGCATCCTTGGAATGGGCCGAAACAGTCGAAGCGGACATCGGTAACTACGTTACTGTAGGAGGTCCTAATGTAGGATTTAGCACCCCTGCTCCTATTGTTCCTACTACTCCTTTTACAGCCACTGTTGCACCTATTGTCGCTCCTACAACGCCTTCTTTGCCTAGTTCAGCTAACACCTCATTTTTATCGGCATTCACCATCATGGCAGCTTTACTGGCCAAGTTTTATTTATTAAGTTTGCATTGAACTTTCTCGTACTCTTTTTTTAATTTCCTCTACTAAGATAATGTAGGAAGGAAGAGGATTTTACATGCAATTTACATTTTAAAATAATTGCCTATGGATTTCTTTGTTACTTACGATGTTTTATTTATTTAATAGTTCCTAAGTTTGGCTTTCAAAGTTGAGTGAAAAAGAAGTACTTATTTATTTGTTTCCTGAACCAAAACTGTCTCTGTAAATATTTTATTGAGAACTGGAGCTTTACTAGTCTTGTTTTCAATAAGCGTCCATTTCAATCATTACCTAATAATATAACAATAATTATTATTTTATATTGTTCAAGTATTTTTTGAGATAATATAGTTATTTTGAACCTTGTTGGTGCCACCGAGTTGTAAATAATAGTTTAATTGATGTATTTTTATAACTGATTGAATAAATCTTTATTTTATTAAAATGTTTTTTGATTCTTTATTAGCTACATACACTATGGTTGATAATATAAAGGAGGTTTTTTTAAATCCACCTGGAGGGAAAGTACTCTAAACAATGTAGATAGTAAATTTCAGTTAAGAGAAACATTCTTTAATTTTTTTAAAGGAACGAAACTGCATTCAAAGATTTTCATTAATAAATAAGCTTCCCACACCCAGGTATCTAAACTGCTAAAATTCGAAGCAAAAATACCCCGTACTTTTATGATATCAATCGATAGGGTCAATCATAAGGATCAAATCTCTCACACAAACATGCTAAATTAAATGAAAGGAAGACCATTATTTAAAGTAATTTCCCTCCAGCCCCCCTACTCAAATGGGCAACTTTCTACTCGTTTGAACGCTACGCTTACTTTTAAAGCTTAAATATGAGCAATAGATGATTAAATCACATATCGCAAATTTATTTAAATCATAGACTTCGATGTATTGTATGGAATTGTCAAGTTTACTGCACGTAATTTTATAGTTTACTGCTTATTTTAAAGTTTTAATAGTAAGAGTAACGTTCAAACGAATAGATTGTTTGCCGTTTGAGTAGGGGGCAGGTGGGATTAAAAAAATCCACCCTGTACTCCCACAAAAAGATTGTAAGTATTACAAGCTTAGATTTCTAATCTAACATAAAAAAGTACAGAAGATGTTACTTTTTATATTTTGAACAAAACCAAAATATATAAAAAAAAAATGCAAAGTGTGTGTACCGTATGTGGCTAATATGATGATCATGTTTTTTTGGAAGACTAGCAAAATTTTTACTGAAGCTTGGGGTTAATGAATAGAGGTCGTATCTCGTTATTGGATAGTAGGGGTCTTATTGAGAAACTGCATCAATAATAATGTATCGCCATTGACACTATCATCATAAGTCTCCATCCCTTCTAGCACTGTCCCCGGGGTTGACAATTGGAAATTATCTTGCAATTGGAAATAGTCACGCGGCTGACAGTTTCCCAACTGTTCACATCCAATTCATGTCAGAGGGGGAGATAACACAGTGGCTTCGAATTCGCTGATTAAGCCTGCGATTCGTTATGGTCAGTCATAAAAAATGATCATCCGATGGGTGTCTAATTAGTTTTTGACCCAAATTAGGTCTAAATAGTTTTTATTAAGTGCTCTCAACGATGATATCTAGCTTGAGATAATACTTGAGATGCTCTGGAACAGCATCTCAGGTATGATCTCAAGATAGCTCTCAACGTTGAGAGCGATTTATAAATACGGGCCTAAGGAACCTCAATATCATTTTAAAGAACTATCTATAGACACCCCGCACGTATAAGTTTGATGTTTTTTATTCAGTTTCAGTTCCATGTACGGGGAGCCCCCTCATCTTTGTTTTTTTTTATTTTTGTGTAAAAATCGTAAAGCGGTTTACAGAATACCTACATCTACCTAACCAAGTGTCAACTGTGTAATCCTAAAATTTTCAGAATAAAGTAGCTGTGACATACGGACAGACAGACAGACAGACGCGACGATTCTATAAGGGTTCAGGTTTTTGCCGTTAGGCTACGGAACCCTAAAAACCCTTTTGGGTTTCTTTCCGAAATAAGACTAAAGTAAAAAATAAGTATAGTCTATGGACACACTTTAAACATAATTTAGCTGAAGATAAATAATCAATTTAATTGATAATCAGAAATTTTATAACACCGGCACTGATGAACTAAAGATAAATAGACTATCGGTATTTTTTATCTTATTTTTAGTGCCAATAAATTGTTTAATCGTAATCCATTTGAGCCCGCACCGAATAGTTGGAAGGTGTAGGTGGGAGTCTCAGATCAAGAGTAAGTAGTTTTTATTATTATTTATAATTAAAACATATTTTGTACCTATTATTTCTTGATTGACGTGACTGAAGTACGAGCTTATGCGAAATTGATTGATAAATTGTCGTAGGTGTCGATTCTTTGAGTCTGTTTCATACACGAACTGTAGTAAAATTTAACCGCTCCAGGATACCTAACTGGTGGAAACAGTAAGACATGGTACTCGTATTATATAACAAATTTTATTTCTTTGGTGCTTAATTTTTTATAGTTTTATCCCTGATAAAATTAATAGCTACGCATGAAGTTACATTGTAAATAGGGTTTCGAAATATGTTTTAAGTATCGTAATTTTGTTTTTTCTTAACTCTTTATTATCTGCGGGGCTACTCAAATGGCCATTTTTCTATTCGTTCGCTAACTTAAAAATTAAAAATAAGCCATAAAACACCAAAATAACGTGTCGTAGGCTTGTCAATTCTGTACAATACAACAATGTCTGTGATTTACATAAATTTGCGAACGTCTGACTTGATCATTAATTGCTTATTTTTAAGATTTAAGTTAGCGAACGAATAGAAAAGTGGCCATTTGAGTAGCCCCCCCTTTTTTTTTTTTTTTTTTTTTTTTTTTTTTTATGCCGTAGAAAAACGCCTTTACGCGCTTCCCTTCCCGCTGGTGATCGGGAAGGGGGCATGTGGGACTCGCCAGGAGGGGACCGCAACATTAAACGTTGCGGCTGCCTCCACGACTACCTCCCGCAATTCCACCAAGTCAAAGCTCGATGGAATTTCGGGAGGAGGGAATACCCACTAAAAAACTACGGCACTTGCCCACTCACCACCGGTGGGTCATGCGGGGGGCCATGGGTGGTAATCACCCCAATTGACCCGGTGGCTTGCCCGGCTACCCGGGCCTCCTCGCGGTCGGGAGATGGCCGGGCAAGTTTGGCCATCTCCCCAGACGGTCGGGGACCGTGCAATGCAGGCGATGGGTCACCACCCATCGCCCGCGTGGTCCCCTTCAGAGCGGAATGAGGTGCGCAAAGCGCCTCCTCCTTACGCCCACCCGCCTGCGTCGGAGCCGGTTCGCATGAGCCTCCTGTTCGCGAACTCGCTCCGATGCCTCCTTCTGGAGGATGACTTCCTCACAGAAGGAGACTACCGCCTCCCAGGATCTCTCGGTGGCCAGCATGGCCCGTACCACGCTGGGCAGCGAGAGATCCCTCCCAACCACAGCAACCAGAGTACCGCGCTGCGGAGCCCAAGCCGGACACACCTCAAGGGTGTGCTGGGCACTGTCCTCCGCATCGCCGCACTCGTGGCACTGTGCGGACGCCTCCCTTCCAATCCGACACAGATACTTTCCGAAGCACCCATGCCCGGAAAGCATCTGCGTCAGCCTGAAGGTCAGCGTCCCGTGCTGACGGGAACACCACTCCTCAATTAGCGGGCCGACCGCTTCAAGCGTTCTTGTCCCATAGGGTTCAGACCTCATTTGCTCCTTCCAAACCTCCAGTTTAACCTCTTCAGCCATGCGCCGTTCCGCCACGATTTCTTCGAGGGCAGGACGCTCGCCTCTCTGGATCGCCTCCCTTCGGAACCTGTACACCTCCCTGAGTACCTGAGCTTCTAGCTCCCAGGGAGGTGTACCCGCAAGTGCGCAGGCCGCCGCACACGAAACTGTTCTGTAGCCGCGGATAATTCTAATGGCCATCGCTCGTTGTGCCCGGTGAAGCATCCTTCTGTTGTGGTCGTTTAAGCGATCTGCCCAGACCGGCGCGCCATACATGGCCATGCTTCGCAAGATGCTGCCGAACAACCTCCTGCACTTATCGCCCGGGCCCCCAATGTTCGGCAGGATACGCCCAAGGGCGTTGGCCGTCTTGGAATGGTTGCACTGTATTAAATTTTTGTAAATCTCTCTGTCGATTTCATAATTTGAATTATGACGTTGATTCTTAATTCCAGATGTCGAAGATAACAATAATAGTTTTTGCTTCGGCTTGTCTTTTGGCAAACGGATTTCTTCAAGAGCCTCTACTCAATAGAAATACAATTTTTGGCGATGAGCTATTAGAGGATGGTGCGTTTGAGTTTTTGAACTCCTACACTGACTTGACATTGAATAATGATGATAACCCTTATCGTCTGCCAACAACAACAAGGCCCAACAAATACAGGGTTCATTTAGCAGTTAATATAACAGACTTATCCTTCTTTGGTGATGTTGAAATTGATTTAAGTGCAACACAGCCCAATGTAAATGAAATTGTTATACATGCTCACGACTTGAACATCAAATCATTACAACTGCGCCAAGATGAAACTGCCATTTATCAAACGTTCACTCTGCAACCTGAATATCACTTTTTGCGCGTCCGTCTTACGAGTGGATATCTAGCTACTGACGTCATATACACACTGGCGATCGAATTTGAAGCGCCACTGAGAAGTGACATGACGGGTCTTTATAGAAACTGGTACAGAAATAACGCTACTGATGACCCAAGGTATGTTCCAATAGTCTTATAAGTACAAGAATCATAATAAAAGGAAGAAGTATGAATATGAATTTCTAATATTTCAGTTGGATGGCGTCGACTCATTTCCAAGCAACTGCGGCTCGTTTTGCGTTCCCTTGCTATGATGAGCCAAGCTTCAAAGCAACATTCGATGTAACAATCACGAAACCCGCTGGTTTCGGAAGTTGGTTTTGTACGAGACGAATCGGAACGACTATAAGTACCACTATTCCGTACGTAGTTAAAGCACCTATTCGCTTTTTTCGTTGTTCAAGCATTCATTTGTATTCAAATGAAATCTGACAAACTCATTTTAAAATCCTGTTTTTTTATTGAAAAAATTACCTTTCTTAATTGTGGCTTTGTGAGTGTTAGACCTCGCTTTAACATATTTCCGCCATTTCAAAAACAAAAACTGAATCGACAAATAATTTCATTTTGCAGAGGATTCGAAAGCGATCTGTACTCAACTACTCCAATCATGTCTACCTATCTATTGGCGTTTATAGTTGCTGAATATAAAAGTAAGGCCATAGGAGAAAACGAAAACCTTACATATGAAGTGATAGCTCGACCAGCTGCGATGGAAGATAATCAAGGGGACTATGCATTTTATTTTGGACAAGAATTATTAGAAGAAATGAGCCGTCAAACAGCACTAGACTTTTACTCTCTAAGTCCCAATTTAAAAATGACCCAAGCTGCTATTCCAGATTTTTCTGCAGGTGCCATGGAAAACTGGGGATTACTGGTTTACCGGTATTTATAAAATTAGTAGATATTAAATACTTTAGTTAAATTAAAATAATCATACAAATCTAATTTATTAACTTGTACTTTTTCAGTGAAGCCTACTTAATGTATAGTGAAGATCATACAGATGGTTTTTTTAAACAAAGAATTGCCTTCATTTTGTCTCATGAAATAGCACACATGTGGTTTGGCAATTTAGTCACTTGCGACTGGTGGGACAACCTTTGGATCAATGAAGGTTTTGCCAGATATTATCAGTATTATCTTACTGATGAGGTAAATTCATAATATTGTCAATTTTATTGAAACTGCTAGAATAACAAAAATGTCCTCACTAATTTTTATTTCCTAGGTTGACAAGAATCTTGGCTTTTATATTCGTTTCATTCCTGAACAAGTACATAGTGCGTTACTAACTGACTCAGCGGATAATCCACATCCTCTCAATAACCCTGGTCTTGGAAGTCCCGTAGAAGTCAGAACTATGTTTACGCAGATCAGTTACAATAAAGGCGCTGCTGTTATTAGAATGACCGAACATCTAATGGGTTCTGATAACCACAGAGAAGGTTTAAGAAGATATTTAAGGGAAAGGTAAGTTTATCAATTAAGTGTGCGAACATTTGGGAAATTTTCTAAAAACTTATATTCTTTCAGATCATACAGTACTGCTCTACCCATTCACCTATTCCAAGCACTACAAGACTCGGCTATAGAAACAGGTGCTATATCTGAATACGGTCCTGACTTTAATATCGTAGATTACTACAGAACTTGGGTTGACCAAAGTGGACATCCTGTACTTAATGTTTACGTTAATCATCAGACTGGTCTGATGACTATAACTCAGGTAGCTATTATCAATCTTAGACCTAAGGATTTTGATAAACGGGTCTTTTTATTCTCTCTCCATCAGCCATTTTTAATGTCCCCACTGCTGGGGCACAGGCCTTGCTTATGGGTAGATAAGGAGCACGGGCCATAACCCACCACGCGGGCCCAATGCGGATTGGTGGGTGTTAACGACTGCAAATGCAGCCGGGACCAACGGCTTAACGTGCCTTCCGAAGCACGGAGGAGCTCGAGATAATAAATTTTTGGTCACCCATCCCATGACCGACCCTTGCGAACGTTGCTTAACTTCCGCAATCGCTGGGCCAGGCGCTAAACCACTGCGCCACCGAGCTCCTCTTTTTATTCATGTGGATATAAATGTCCGCGGAAATGTTTCTTTTGTTTGGTAACTATTATCACTTTGGCACACGATTGTCTTACAATGTATCGATGCTTAAGAAACAAGACCATCTATCTACACTTTTGGCGTTTTTTACTTTTTAATGCAGTTCTTTTTATGATTATTAGGAAGCGATGCTTCCTTTAATCAGTTACCTCAAATTCGCATTAAATAAGGAGTTATGAGAAAATACCAATACCACCTAAGTAACAAATTTTAACTAATACCAGCTATCTACGGTAATTTTAAAACTAATAAAGCTTTCTTGAAATTTATGTAAACACCTTATTTAATTTTTTTTTATGCCAATCCTGTAAATGTTCATACATAAAAATAATGAAATTGATTGAAGAAGAACGAAAACTTTTTTTCGTCTCCTGTGAAGTCGACTTTTTTTAGATAGATGGTCTTGGTTCTTAAGCGTCGGTATATGGAATCCTTTTCAAAGTTTCTTTTATTTCTTAATTTAAAACTATTTACTTTTCGTAAGTGCGTTACTACTTCAAGGATAGATGTTTGCATATAACATTCAATCAACCTTTTACGGTTTTCACCATAATATACGATAAATTTGTTTTTTCCAGCGTCGGTTTAACATCAATAGTGGTTACTCTTTGGCTTCCACGAATTGGATTATCCCAATAACCTTTGCCACCGCCAGCAATCCGGACTTTGAGAATACTAAGCCAAGTCACATCATAAGAGATTCTATTACTACCATCAATCGAACTACAGTCGGTGATGAATGGGTAATATTCAATAAACAACAGACAGGTATGATTTTAAAATAAGTTTTTAAAAGGAATAAATGTATGTTGGAAATTAGAATTGAAAATAGTCGTGTTTTAGTATTTTGTACAAATACTGAGGCCATTAGGGATCTCTCCGTATCGCAATGGATGGAAAGATTCGAGTAAAAAATGTCGATGTGATTTATTTTAATAATTTAAAATAAATAAAAAAATAATATAGAATGAGTGAAAATATTTGTTGCAGGATTTTATAGAGTCAACTACGACGATTATACTTGGGATCTCATAACTATACTTTTGAAAGGCCCAGAACGGACATTAGTAAATGAATTCAACAAGGCTCAGGTATATTTTATTTTTAATAAAAAATCAGACTTAATATTAATATTCATCTTTTAACTTTTTGCATTTCAATATGTATTGTTTCACGACATGTAGTGTAGAAATAAGGATAGATAAGAGGTTTACCACAAATATTTTTTCCTATTGCGAAAAAGATGAAAAGCTTCACACGATCACGTTAGAGTTGGCTTATAATTAAACAAAATATGATACATGTTTACGAATAGGCATGAAATATTATTTCTTCTCACATAAAAGCACTATCTTTCTCTGATCTTACTTTTGTGGTAATTAACTTTTGTTGTTAACCGACTTCAACAAAAGGAGGAGGTTCTCAATTCGATTGTTTGTTTTTTTTTATCGTTGTTCGCGCGTATCTTCAGCATTTATGGACCGATTTTGATGATTCTTTTTTTGTTCGATTGAGTTTGCTTGCGAGATGGTCGCGTTTAATTTTTTTTAGAATAGGCTTTTAGAATAAATAAAAAATTGTACTCCAGCCCCACCCGACTTTAATAGACGTGTTTTTATTATAACAATGATAATGCATATCTAATGATTTGAATATTATTTCTTGCTTTTTATAGGCAGGTTTTTTGAAGTCGGTTTTTTTTACACCCAGATCGTCAACGATGTTTTCCAATTCGCTCGCTCGGGGCTCATGAACTACACGAGAGCGTTTAGCATCCTTTCATTCCTAAGTGGTGAAACTGACTACGCCCCGTGGGCTGCAGCCATCACTGGCTTTACTTGGATAAGAAACAGATTTATTCAATCGCCGCTCGAAAGTCAAATAAATGTAAGTATTTTTTTTAAATATTAAGACGACAGAGAACTAAAGGGACTGAAAAGCTAAGACTTGGTATTTTAACTGAATTCGTAATTGAAGATTATATAAAGGTTAGGGAATAATAGAAGATTCAGTTTGTCATCATTTTGGACAAGAACCTTGATTCGTGCATGTTGCTCAAAAAGGAATCTTAAGACGTTAACGTTTATTTAGATAAATAATTGTACACTGGTTTTATGAAATACTAAAAACAATGATTTTAGATAATTATAGGTAAGCGACAAATAATTGAATATTGAAAATTATTTTAATCTTTCAAATATAAAATAAAACTAATATTTAATAGTAGAGATTAGTTTGAATTTAAAAGTGAACTTGCAGTTTTCGAGTTTAATGTGTTGTTTTTTGTGCAGAGCATGTTCATTGAATGGGCAACCCCCCTAATGGAAAATTTGACTTACTATCCTGTTGATGATGAATCCTTTATGAGGTCCTACTTGCGCTACCACCTGGCGCCAGTCATGTGCCAGCTCAAAGTGCCGCAATGCCTTCAGGCCGCGACAGCACAATTCCAAGACTTGAAAAATAATATCAGAGAGTAAGTAGTGCTTTTCTTTCACCTCACCTAATGTTAAATTGTAAATGTACTGTACTACTCCCGGAATCCTCATTACTGAGGAACTGGCTTTCTTACCTCTAGCCGGAACACAACAATTTTTAAATTGTTGATGGCGTCAACTTAGGTGAGATGGTGGTAGCTAGCCAGGCGGACTTGAAATAAGCCCTACTACCAACCAAGGATATGAAAACTATAGCAAAAAACAATAACTATGGACCTTTTTGCAATGTAAATCTCTATTGTTTACTTTGTTATAATGCTGGATTAGATAATTTTAACACAGAAACGCACTTTTCTTCTAATGATATTCAGATCAATTACAGTCTTACATCACATTAAAATAGATAAAGTACAGTGACTTTGACTGGACTTAGTAATTCCTATAATAAGATTAAAGTGGTTTTCTTTGTTTGTTTTTCTTGACGACCTCCGTGGTCGAGTGGTTCGCACGCCGGTTTTCAAGGCGTCACCATCTCTTGAGGTCCCGGGTTCGATCCCCGGCTGGGTCAATGTAGAAAATGAACTTTTCAATATTGTCTCAGGTCTGGGTGTGTGTCATACCACCGTTGTTTCTGATTTCCATAACACAAGTGCTATAGCTACTTACTTTGGGATTGGAGCAATGTATGTGATGTTGTCAAATATTTATTTATTTATTATTTATTTGTTTTCCTCCAGAGTTCCAGTTGACAGTCGTAATTGGGTATACTGCAATGCACTTCGCGAGGGTACTTTGGAAGACTTTGAGTACCTGTGGGAGAGATTCCAGACTCACCCAGTATACTCTGAGAAGATACAGATTGTCAATATTTTAGGTTGTACTACTAATCCAACAGCGCTCAATAGGCAAGTATCTTTTCTAACTTTGGATAATTATGGATTATATGAAACGGTGCTTTAGAGCAACGGAACTCTAAAAATGCTTAAAATAAACTTTAAACTCTTTACCTTTGTTTCTTTATATACAGCAGGGATTCCTAAACTATTTTGGGTAAGAGACCCTTTTTCCTAAATGAACTGATACCTCAGACCCCCATAGCGAAATCACATAATATCAAGTGTTATTAAATTAATATTTTTATTATTCGTTTATGACTTGGCAAGGGGTCGAGATGGACTACTTTGGGAAGCCATGTTTGGGAATACAGTATCTCTATTTTTAGCGAAATATCCATTTAATTGTTTCATTAACTTCCATTGCTTACATTGTTTGAGTGTCATTTAATTTGAATACTTGTTCAAGGTTTCTCGACGGTATCGTACAAGAAAACTTTATCATTCGCCGTCAAGACTACACCACGGCTTTCAGTTCAGCAGTGTCGGGAGACGAAGCTAACACCCAAATCGTGTTCGAATACATAAATAATAACTTTGAGAATGTATCTGCAGCGTAAGTAAATACATCATGTTACAAAATAACCCCTAATGTCGAATATGGTAGAGGGACCACCAAACTGAACAACTTTCACTATGGGATCAACTCTGAAATCGGGAAAAAACATCAGCTGCTTCATACATTAATTTTTGTATGAAATAGCTGATGTTTTTTTCGCGATTTCAGAGTAATTGATACCATAGTGAAAATTATCTACCATATTTGGCATTAGGTGTTATTTTGTAACATGTTGTATAACAATTCTGTAACTTTAGTTGGAGAAAAGAGTGAAATGCTCGAGCACTTTTTTATAACTCAAATTCAACGTGATCACATTTTGATAATATTTTATTATAAAATAAATAAATTAAAAAAATATTAAAAACACGACTGCCCTGCCAAATACGAACTAAAAAGTTAAACAACAAGTGTCATTGCAGTCGGGGGACCTTATTATGAAACCATTTTTGATCAAAGAGGTCCCCCGACTGCAATGACACTTGTTGTTTAACTTTTTAGTTCATTTTTGGCAGGGCAGTCATGTTTTTAATATTTTTTTAATTTATTTATTTTTATTTCACACATTTTAGTGACATAATATATAGTTTTGGTATGTGCTCATCAAGGCCGTTCATTTGATGCACATATTGTAATAATAGAAGAAAACAATTTTTTTTTCACATTTGAAAATGGCGTCGTACAGTCGCCATATTATTTTTTCTAAAAAAATATAGCCAGTGTCACTCGGGATGCTGTAAGGATTCTAAAGATACCCCATATATCTAAATCAGTTTTGGCATTTAGAAGTTATGGCGGAATAAAGAAACTCACATACCCACAAACATACATGAACCCTGAACATATATACACTCTTTTTGCTTTGGGCAGTCGTGTAAAAATTAGTACGGGTTGTTATAAATTTATCTCAATACTATTGTTTACAGACTGGGAGCAGCAACAGCACTTTCTTATATTTCATCAAGACTTAGAACAACTCAGCAAGTAGAAGAGGTAGGTTTCAAGATCATTATTAAAGTTTTTCGGTTAATTACATAACTATTAAATATTTTCCCATAGCTTATTTTGTGATTTTGTTTTTCACTACCAAATTATAGTACATTGAAAATGCACGAATTAACGTAATATGTTTTCATTTAAGTACTTATTTACGTTGTTTGTCCCGAATGACGAGCATGAGCATACAGCTGACGCACAGTGTTCCCAGAGACCTCATTTTTTACTGACCCCGCAGATTGACGTAGTTAATTATGCTGATCAATTGACTAGAAGTAACCCCAGATCAAATATGGATAGTTGTCGAGAAAAAAACTCTTAAAGTTGGCTGTTTGGAAAGGGTAAAAAAACAGAAAAATTGAAATATGTCTGCGGGGTCAGTAAAAAATTTCTGATCCCGAGGTCTCTCGGAACACTGTGTGACGCGCTACTTATCAGTTACTCTCAAATTATCGATATAATATAATCTCTTTTTTTTCTGCAGTTCCAAGAATGGGCAATCAATAATCAAGGATTGCTAGGAACAAATTTCCAGTCTGTTTACAATGGCGCCACCGCATCTCTCAACGCGTTGCTGTGGGCTGGAGAAGTTGAAGCCGATGTCAGCAACTACTTCGAATCAGAGGACATTACAGTACAGACCAGTACAGCCGCCCCAATCACTACAACAAGCCCAGTTACAGCCACTGTTGCGGCTGTTGTAAACCCAACCACCCCCTCACTGCATGACTCAGCTGATACTACTATTTTGTCTGCTTTACTCATCGTAGCTGCAATCTTACTTAATTTCGTCATTTGAGTAAAATTGTTTTCCTATTATTATAAATATGGTTAAGTAATAAGTATCAATAAAAGTTAAAATAAAACATTCCTCTATCTACCCACAAGAAAGGTCTGTGATCCACAGATGGAATCATAAAAAAAATCTGATGATGATGAATCATTACTATACAGGGTTTCCCAGAACCTTGCAATACGGAGGGAAAGTACCTTGAGAAGACTTCATTTTGTTTTTAAAAATAATGGAAATTGCATTAAGAAATGTGTAATTTAAAAAATATATTTTTATGATAATTAAGAAAGAAAATAAGTCAATTTTGATTAAATTAACATAATAAGCGAGTAGCTACAGCGGTGTTACACCGCTGTAACGAGAACTACGACGTAGCAAATACAGGGTTATTTGTAAAACACCAACAACCTCGCAGGAGTAGGTTACTTACATCATAAACGACAACATTTGTTCTACGACTTTTCCGAAAACAGACAAAAAAATTCGACTCTCCATACAAATGTCCCGAACAGCTGATCGAGTTTTGTATGAAAAGTCGATATTGTTCTGTTTACGAAAAAGTCGTAGAACAAAATGTTGTTGTTTATGATGTTAGTAATCTACTCCTGCGAGGTTGTTGGTGTTTTAGAAATAACCCTGTATATCCGTTTATTTGCTACGTCGTAGTTCTCGTAGTGTTGTTCGTAACACCGCTGTAGCTACTCGCTTGTTATGATAATCAAAATTGACTTATTTTGTTTTTTAATTATCATAAAAATATATTTTTTAAATTCAACAACCTTGCAGGAGGCAAGGTTGTTGGTGATTTACAAATAACCCTGTATACGGGTTTGCCAAAAAAAAAAATTAAACTTGCTCTAGTAACTTTTTACGTTGTCCCGTACACTCTCTTTGTTTTGGGTGATCGGGATCCACAAACAACCATTAATTATTTAGCTATGTAGGAAGAAGTGCAAATAAATTATATTTTTACATAATCGTTGTTTTTTTTTCTATTAAACAAGTCCATAGCATCTAATAAATACAATATAATTATGGATTAAAATGGTTCAAATATACGAAATTAAGATATGGTAAAAATATCAATTGTAATTTCGTTATTTTGTACACTTTCCCGATGACCATCAGCCATTTTTGATGTCCCCACTGCTGGGGACACACTTCCTTATGGGTGGATAAAGAGATGGGCCATAACCCACCACGCGGGCCCAACGCAGATTGGTGGGCGTTAACGACTGCAATCCGCAATCGCTGGGTCAGGCGCTAAACCACTGCGCCCTCGAGCTGCTCTAAGACCCGATAGGTATACTGTTTAAATTTTTACAGATGCTAATAGGTAAAAAAATAAAATAAAGGTGTCATGCAATGCAAGCCAATAATTCACTTTCGATAATAACAGAATGATGCTAAAGTGATAAACTGTGTGTGTACTATCCGCGTCAATTGGTAATGCGCCTGGCGGCCATGATTTCAACCTCAAAAACGAAAAACAATTGTAATTTTCTCATATACCTAGACCCTTTCTTATTGAAAATAAGAATTCATTCAATAATTAATATATTGTATTACCTATTAGAATTTTACTGTTTTTTGTCATTTTTAGTTGCGGATGACGATGATGTGTATGTTAATTTGACAAGGTTCCAGCGCATTACCAATTGACGGGGATAGTATTAAACTGGAAAAAACGAATTCAGAGCTGGTTATTAACTAGTTTAGAAATTGGTACTTAGCAAATTAATCCTAGTTGGGAAAGGAAGGTTCTCGACTAACGTGGTTATCGTCTTTTTATTTAAATAGGTAGCAAAAAAAACTACCATACAGTTGTTGGTAACTTTTAAGACTGCAGGACCAGGACTAGGTCTATTACGAAAAGTTTAAAGCGATACACGCAGCTGCGTCCGTGATTCGTTCTGATTGTTTCCTATTACAAAGCACTTGCGTATGCGATATCGCAAAGTGATTGCGTAAGTTTGACAGTTTCTCTCTAGCAGATTCAACATCATTCGTTCAATAGTCTATGGGCTATGTCATAAATACAACCGACGAACTGCGGACGACTATCGTGACCAAGTGACTGCGTTACGCAATTGCGTACGTTATTTTCGTAATAGGCCCCCAGGAACCCAATTCTGCTTATTATTAATAAAGTTTATTAGAATCAGTCAAGTAGTTTTCGCATGATGCGGTAACAGACAGGATAGATGGACAGACCGACTGACAGATAGACGTACAAACAAAGTTTAAAAAATTATGGATTTGACCTCTGCAATGACTATTAGAATTAAAATTTCCAAAAAATATTGAATATTCAGAGTCGACTCCGTTACAGATTTATTATAAGTATAGTTTGCTCTTCATAATATTGTAGCACTGAAGGCTCTTGTAAAAGCTCGAAACAAAAAATAATTTCGTAGCCTTTATAAAACCATTTCTGGTAGATACGGTGTTATAAAGGTTTGATTTTTGAATTCTTATAAGTTATACCACTGCATTTCCCACAATAGTTTATAAATTACTAGCGGCTGCCCGCGACTTCATCCGTCGGAAAGTTTCGGGAACAATACTTTTTTTGGAGACGAAAAGTATAGGAGCCTATGTCCTTCTCTGTACTCCTGGCAACGTGTATGTAAAATTTAATAATGATCGGTTATATTAGTTAAGACGTGAAGGCATAACCAACAAACAAACAAACGGACTTTCGCATTTATTATATTAGTAAGGATAAATGAAACAATTGCTGTTTCGAACAAATAATATTAATATAATATCGATAAAAAGTTTATATTACCTACTTATTAACTTTTATTGCATAAATTTATTCAGTTTGTTATCGCTAATGTATAGATCTCTATTACAACAAAGATTAACTTAATCCAGTTCACATTTTATGTAGAGAGCAGTGAGGCAGTCCTCTAATGGTGAGTAAAAATATATATTTTGTAAACTAAAATTATAAATTAATTGTTAGTTGTGATGAGTAATAATGAGGTGAATAAAGTTTTTTGAAAGTAATTTTAATGCACGTAGGTCATTAAAGTTTACGAATAGTAGGTATATTTAATTCAACGAGGTGATTTATACCAAGTGAAGTAAGTTTATGGAGGGAAATGTTTACAATGTTTTCAAGAAGTTGTTGATATTTTTTTCTCTAATATTGCATTGCATAGCTTTTGGACCCTTTTGTACAATTGTTTGTCAGTAAAATTATTCGTGAATGTTTGCTGGTTTGCTGCAAAAATGAATAAAAAAAACTATGAATGTAAGTACCTAAAAATCTAACATTCACGCACATTAAATCGAAATTTTTTTTTTTAATATGATGTGATTCATATTTACTATCACAGTGATTGAAAAGATTTGAGGAATCGGTTTCCTTATTAAGAATCTTAAGGTGTTTAATTATGTTGTACTTAGATTATTCTTCATATCATTTTGCACTAGCTGTATCTAGATAAGATAAAGAAAGTTAGTTAAATATTTCGTTTTAATTCTACTGTTGATAAAATGTTTTGAAATAAAATTTGGAATTCATAAAAAACATTCATCATAAACAACTATTTCCTTCACATTTTTCTTTCAGATGAGTATTTTTAATGTAGCAATTTTGTTTTCGCTATACACTTTGGCCGATGCAATTCTACAGCCTAATCAATACAGGAATACTATTTTCGACGATGAAAAGCTTGAAGGAGGCCCATTTCAATATTTAGATTCTTCAAAACAAATCTCAGTTACAGAAGATGTTAGTCCATATCGTTTGCCGACGACCACGAAGCCAAACCACTATGATATCCTCTGGGTGGTAAATCTTACTAGCCTAACATTTTCGGGTGAAGTGGACATATATTTGTATGCTATGGAAGCAAATGTGAATGAAATAATCATACATTCACATAACTTGAACATAACTTCAATGAACTTATACGAAGGGAACACAGAGATAAAACAAACTTATACTTTACAACCCGAGTACCATTTTATCAAGGTATTTCTTACAAGTGGGGTTCTCACGTATAATACCACGGTTCCTGTTGTCTACAAACTGTCTATTGGATTCAAGGCACCGTTAAGAACGGATATGTTGGGACTGTACAGTAGTTGGTTTAGAAATAATGCCACTGATGAAGTGAGGTAAATTTCAAGTACTACTATTAAGAATTACCTTAATTGCAATCAAAAGTTACCTATCAAGTATTTTGGTTTTTCAAATACTTTACTCAACAAGACCAAGTACTTTATTGTTACGCTTACAGATTTTACGCTATCAAAGCTTTTGAAATATTTTAGTTAAAAATAATAACTTAAACTTGTTGATTTTTGTAGCTGGATGGCAACAACACTATTTGCACCGTCTGCAGCACGATTTGCATTTCCTTGCTATGATGAGCCAAGTTTCAAAGCTACGTTTCAAGTGACAGTAAGAAGGCCTGTTGGGTACAGAAGTTGGTCTTGTACTAGACAACGTGAAACAAAAAATAATATAAATCTGTACGTAGACGATGACGATTAATAATGTGATGAGCAATGGTGTTCTAACCACTGATGAAATGAGAGATTCGAAGCTCAATATTACACCAATGCACAAAACAATTTCATAATAAACCCTATTCAATTTAGATATTCAAGTATTAAACAATAATTTACGGAATCCTGATGAGCATCTAATTTTTAATACCTTTAACAGAATTGATAAAAACAGTAAAGTTAAAATAAATATTGTTTTTATTTTCACTTTTGCTCGTCGAATGACAGACAATTTTGTATTTTCTGAAAACTTGCATAAAGTAGGATTTGTTTATTGAGTGTTGACAAAATAAAGAATTTTTGCTACCCAACTTACAGTGACTATGAAGAGGATGAATACTACACCACCCCTGTCATGTCTACGTATCTTTTGGCGTTGGTCGTGGCTGAATATAAAGCACAAGATTTAGTAGAGAATGGTACTCTCATGTATGAAGTGATAGGCAGACCAAGTGTGATTGAAAGTGGTCAGTCTAATTATACGTTTAACGTAGGGCAAAAACTTCTTGATGCGATGAGCATTTATACTGATATAGATTTCTATTCTGTTCATCCTGATATTAAAATGACCCAAGCTGCAATCCCAGATTTCTCAGCGGGTGCTATGGAAAATTGGGGATTACTAGCTTACAGGTATAAGGAAACTTAAGATTGCTTATACTTATCAATTTATTTTATATTTTGTTATGAGATCTAAAAAGTTTTTACATTCTTACAGGGAAGCATATATTATGTATGACGAGTCCCATACTAGTCTTCATTTCAAACAAATTATTGCGTACATCGTCGCACACGAAATAACCCACATGTGGTTTGGAAATCTAGTCACTTGTAATTGGTGGAGTGAGTTATGGCTTAATGAAGGATTCGCCCGTTACTATCAATATTTTCTCACCCAATTGGTATGTGTCTAGGTACGACACTAGTAATTATTAGACATTATTCATTATTATATATTTTTTTTATTCAAAGATGAATTTTGTAGGTAGAAGATTATATGGAATTTCCGACTCGCTTTGTCCCTGAACAAGTCCACACATCTTTGCTTAGTGATTCAGCAGATAATCCTCACGCACTAACCAATCCAAATGTGGGTAGCCCAGCATCTGTCGATGCTATGTTTTCTACAATCAGTTATAACAAAGGCTCATGCATTATAAGAATGACTGAACACCTACTTGGTTCTGATGTACATAAAGAAGGCCTTAGAAGATATTTAAAAAACAGGTAGAATAATGTTACAACTTCGCGACTAATATTTTAATATTATTAATCCAAATATTATAATGATCTAAAAAATATAATTAAAGAATCTTCAAATTTCAGATACTTGGACAATGCTCTTCCAATTCACTTATTCCAAATTCTTCATGATACTGCTGCAGAAACTAATGCTATTACTGAATATGGACCCGATTTCAATGTCATTGATTATTATAAAAGTTGGACCGAGCAAGGTGGACATCCTGTACTTAAAGTAGAAATAAACCATAACACTGGAGAAATGATAATAAGTCAAGTAAGTCTTCTGCGAGTGTTACCCATATTTAAATCTCTTGGTTGTTACTCTCAAATGTTTTATCATGTTGTGTAAGCATTACTAAATCTTTTGATTCAAATTTGTAATCTTTTAGCTTAGATTTAATATCAATAGAGGGTACACAACTGCCAATAGAAATTGGATAATACCTATTACTTTCTCAACTGCCAGCCAACCTGACTTTTATAATACTAAACCAACACACATTCTAAGAGATACTGTGACTGTCATAAATCGCACAAGTATTGGAGATGAATGGGTGGTTTTTAATAAACAACAGACTGGTGAGAGACGATCCTTGTGAGTTTTTGAACCATTACCTGTATTTATGGACATCTGAATAATAAATTTATATTCGTAGGTTATTACCGAGTTTATTACGATGATTACACTTGGGATCTTATTACAAACTTTTTGCGTGGAGACGATAGAAACATGATTCATCCTCTTAATCGCGCTCAGGTAAACATTATGTTACGGAATTAATTTTCTTGATACTTTCTCGTATAATAATTATTCATAAATAAAAACGTATTGTTATGTAAATATTTTTAGATTATTGATGACGTCTTCCAATTCGCTAGGTCTGGTATTATGACTTACACTAAAGCTCTTAACATTATTTCCTTCCTCATTTACGAGACTGATTATGCTCCATGGATATCTACCATTTCTGGATTCAATTGGATCAGTAACAGATTTGCTGGAACAGATATTGGATCCCGGCTGAACGTAAGTTACATACTTATGTACCTATATATATAATTAACCTAAATGTGTAAATGTTAATGTATGTAAACTTTTTGGCAGAACTTATTTAAGACATGGGCTACTTCAGTGATGTTCCGGCTAACTTACTACCCAACCGCAGAAGAATTTTTGGATACATATTTGCGCTACCATCTAGCACCGGTTATGTGTCGTTTCGAGGACCCATTATGTCTCGAAGCTGCTCAGAAACAATTCTTGAATTTAAAAAACAATTTGACAGAGTACGTTTTTATATTAAATTGGTTTTAACTATTTTTCTATTGCTTCGGGTCTAGCTCCTCAGATAAATTTTTCTGTTATTGATTTTGGACTTTGTTTTGATCAATGACAGTAATCATGTTTTTTTCCTCTTTTACAGAGTCCCAGTTGACAGTAGAAATTGGGTCTACTGCGCTGGTCTTCGAAATGGCAGCATCGATGACTTCCAGTACCTATGGAATAGATTTTTACAACACAATGTTTACACAGAGAAAATTCTGCTTCTTCAGGTCTTAGGCTGTACTCCTCATGAGCAGGCACTTTACACGTATGTAATAAAAATTTACATGTTTGTAATTATAATTACTATCTTTATACCTTTATTACTTAAATTACTCATATATCTTGATTGTTTTTTTTTTATGTAAGCAACATATACATAAATACACATAATATGTGAAAAATATTCAGTAGCATTGGTTGGTATAAAACTGATAGCGGTTTCTTTGTTTAGTCTTATGGATGCTATTATTGAAGATAACTACATCATTCGTCCCCAAGACTATACGACTGCTTTGAACTCTGCTGTCACCGGGAATGAAGGCAACACTCAAATCGTTTTCAGATACATTCAGAACAACTTGCCTGCTGTTATTTCCACGTAAGTGTTGTTATTAATAAGCTATTAAATAAGTTCATCACTCGAATAAAAGCTCGTTCTCTTAACATACGAGGATTAGTGGCCACCTCTGGTGTCGAGCCACCAGTAAGGCCTCTGACTTAATAGATGACAACACCCGGGACTGACGGTTTAACGTGCCCTACGAAGCACGGAAGCGCTCGGTTGTAGTAATGCCGCTTAACGGTCACCCATCCGACACCTGGCTGGACCGAGCGTTGCTTAGCAAACGTGACCGAGTACGATCAGTCTATCAAGCTCCACCATGAGCGTGTTATATCCAGAGATGTCAAAATAGTTTGTGAACACTAATTTTACAAACATCTCCCTCCACTACCACCCCTGGGTGGTAGGCACTTAAAAAGTCGCCAAAGTAAAAGACCATTATGATTATTACTTTTAAAACATGTTTTTTTACATCCCATAACTCAAGGGTACCAATCAAACCATAAAAAAAGATTAAATATATAGCATAGGAAAATGTTTAATTAGACTTTTTTTCATTAAGTATTTTTTTTATAAAAAAAAATTTGTAAAGTTAAAGACTCTTATACAAAACCTTTACAAAACACCAAATATGGCAAAGTCGTATTGCCGTACCTCTAAATATGAATTAGGTATCTCATCAAAGAAAATCTTAGTACAATGTAGTAGTATTTGTCAATGTAAGTTAAGCACCATTTTCACGTTTAGTGATAATATTGAAAGTAAAGAAGTATGTATGTAATAAATAATCATCATAAGGGTAATTTAGGTGTAGTACTATGTCTAAAACTATGCATTTTCGGACCACATGTCTAAGAGGGTTTTTTTTTTGTTATTTTGACCTGTAGAATAACCTTAGAGTCATGGGATATCAAAATACACGGTGTATATTACATTATCTACGAATATAGTCTCATTATCTTATCTTTCAATATGCATCATTATAATATAAATAAATCTTATTGACTTTACTATCAATCATTATAAATTTAATCATAATGTCAATTAATCAATACAATTAGGGAACAAATCTATTAGAACAACCAAGAGATATGATGTATCATGCGGCTTCATAAATTTGCGAAAAAGTTTTATCATTAACCATTATTATCATTAGTCGTCATCATTATCATTAATCATTATTATCATTAATAATTATTATCATTAATCATTATTATCATTAATCATTATTATCATTAATCATTATTATCATTAATCATTATTATCATTAATCATTATTATCATTAATCATTATTATCATTAATCATTATTATCATTAATCATTATTATCATTAATCATTATTAACTTTATTTAGTTGCAGCACTTTCGTCATTCACTGGGTCATTGACTAACAAATCAATCGGTTTCTTTTTACTACTTGTATTGCTTATTATCATTTATTATTCTTGAAACATGTTCTCTCTCTCAAGTTCTAACTATTTACTAGATATATGATCAAAAACCTAGATGGACAATTCGTTTTAGTCTGCCTGATCACTTGGATTAAATTGGAAGTATAGATTTAATTTTAGATCATTATTTTCTATCAATATAAATTAATACTACTTATGTGTTCTAAACTTTCTTTACATTGGATCAACAGTGATAATAATTATTGTAAATGAAATACAAAAATAAATTTGAATAAAGGCATCAAGCAATGGATTTTTATTAAACTAGGTATAACAGACTAATCCTTTATTCCAAGTGAGTTTGATTCGTAATGCTTCTGTTAAGGGGCCATAATAGAATAGAATAGAATAGAAATAAAAAAGCTTTGTAACATTTTGGAATGCAAAATAAATTGAATTTGAATTTGAATTAAAATTGATTTATTTAGCGGCACAAAATACATGGGTACATGCTTAAATAAAAAGGCAACCTACTCAGCATGTGTCGGGTGTCGCAGACATTCCGACGCTGATCTTCCGTGTTTGCCTAGGTATCTTTCTTTGAGAGCACTACTAATAGGCAAACATGGTTTGCACGAGCCATATTTTAATATAGAAAACGTAAAGTTGTAGCCACAAAAAAAACATACGACAAGCTAAGGAGATTATCTAGTAGCTACAAGTATTAAATTGCGTATAAACCTCACATATTGTAAAAAAAAACAGAATATCATCAAAAGTGCTTGCCGCGGGTCATATTTTTGGCGTATATAATAGCGGAAACGTATTGAATTCTACATCGAAATATACTACGTACTGTACAGTTGCTCCAATAACTTTTTTTTTCAAGAAAGATAATTGTGCTAAAGATTATGATGAAAAAAATAACGAAAAACATCGAAAAGTGCAGAAGTGAGGTTATTTTCCATACTCTTTAAACGTGAAGAAAAAGACAGACCAATGATTTCGCATAACGGAGCCTTAAGAGTTGACTATATTCAATAACCCAACGAAACACGAAATGCAACACTAGTAATTTATAATATCTATACATGAAACTACATCAATCAAATAACGTTATAAATTAATATTATAATATTCATATAACTCAAAGCATTTAACGTTAATTCTGCAACATACAAATCTTTATTTTTCCACTTTACAACAATAATTCGCTAAATCAGAGGTAATAAGCTAACCAACCGGTAAGTCTTGTGAATCAGGGTACTTAATCATAAAAAAAACATAGCCATCGAGGGCCTTACCGGCTTTTCCAGCAGGGAGTCCAGAGGAAAATAGTTTTCTTCTTACTTCGAAGCAAACAAACAAGATACTGTTGCGATACCAGCTTGTTGCCTCGCTGCTGCAATTTCCAGGATCTGGATTACACAGGGGTAACGCAGCGAAGTCATTCTTCTGGTGTAAAGCGCAGGAAGCGTGGCGGGTCACGTCGACATTCACTCTGAAAATGATTAGGAATTGGTGTTAATACATTGTAATATGGACCGAGTCTATCCCTACTTCTGATGTTAGATAAAAGAAAACATAATGATAAGAAATAAAACTAAAAAAGTGAAATTAAATGAAATAGTATTTATTCAATTTAATCGTCCATTTCTTTTACCATACTACCCGTTCGGACGTCATTTTTTAGCTGAGAAGAAGAACGGGCGGAAGAAACTCGTCAGCATTATCAATTCAGACATTTACAAATATATTGTTACAAAGTTCAACAAATTAATCTTAAAAAGATATATAGCTTAATCTCAAAATGATTAAAATACTATATAATTTACCAGCCAAATGAAAAGAGATCAAATCTAGTACTTTACGTAACCAGAATAATCATAAAATTGAATATGAAATTTAATAGCGGGTGGCCTCTGAATACTAATTTAATCACACTCACATTATTTTATAACATTTCAAATCAATTATTCTAAATAACACAATAATAATGTACTTAACTTATGAATCGTGTTGCCAACAACCTTTCCGCCACTCAAACTGGCATAAGCTCCGCTCTGGTCAACGTCTGTGCAAAAAGTGTCCCACAAGTGCTGGGCTCTTTCTTTTATAGCAGTGACAAACAAATAAACGTCATCGAGCTGTCAGTACAGAACACGTGTACATAATTGGTCAACTAGAGTACTCTTTACGTTATTTAAATAATTACAGAATTGAGAATATATCTAGAAACTAGAATTATATTACAAAATTAATATTGTTAGAAATAAATAGTGTAAATGTCGTTTTAACAATGATTTTTCATTTGAATCGTAATCAAATCAACTTCCTGAATCGAGAAATCTAAATATTCCTTAAACAACTATAAATATAGTGCTAAAGTTATAAAAAATCTAAAAAGATATAACACGGCCATTCTGATGTGTACTTTGTTCTCAAAGTACATTTTTAATCAAACAATTCATATCGTGAATAATTCTTAAATTATACAACAATCGCAAACAAAATATAACAAAGATTTATTTATCATTTTTATAAATTAAGTATGATATTACCAGAGATGTGAATCATCTGAAATAAATGTGTTCAAAATACAAAATGCAAAATTCCTACTTTAATTTTTCATTTTGAATTATCATTTTTATATATATTTTCTTTTTATTTGAAATACTTGATAAAATATGTACTTAGTATTTGTAAAATATTTCTTTTTTCAATACGTATTCTGCATTTTGCATTTAAATACTTTCTTTGAAAACCATTTTTTAATTTGAAATTAAATATTGCCAAACATCTGCAATTCTGCACTTTGCATTTAAACACTTTTCACAAACTATTTTGACATCTCTGGATATAACATGGCCATTCTGCTATGTACTTGATGCTCGAAGTACATTTCTAGCAATCAATTACATCAAATTATCATTGCTTATTATGGGCACAGCCACAAGCACAGCCACAGGCACAGCCAACGTGATAGGCACAGCCACAGGCACAGCCACCGTAACAGGCATAGCCACAGGTAAAACCACAGGCACAGCCACAGTATTTTCTAATTCTTCATATTCTTATTGAGTCCGAGTCTCTTACATTATATTTTTTTTATAATAAACTATCTACCATATTATAATTATTATGTTTCACGAGTTCCGGCCTCTTCCAGCTGATACCAGCACCTGGTTTTATTTAAGAATAATAATAGATAAAAAAATAGAACTTTATAATTAATTGTCAAGTAACTTAATAGGAATTAAACCGGAATCCGTGAAACAGAGTTAAATCAGTTTATTCCACTTTATGTTTTATTAAATAGCAACATATCTTAAAAGTATGTATAGCGGTACACTTAGACATAGATACCAATAACATTCATCTACTGCTAGTGAGAATAACTAACACCAAGTATCGATCAGCAATTACCATTTACCCACAGGTATACCCATAAGTTCAAAAAATCTAGCTCTAATCTTCAATTCTATAAAATAATAACAATAACCACAAATTTGTCAATATTAAGAGCTTCGCGGTGTCAGACCTGTCAGTAAAGCTAAGTCTTCACCAGCTCATGGCCAACAGCGTCAACAACCCCTTAATTTATTGATTTATTATCATTATTTTTACCACTGCTATTTTTGTTGGTTTAACAACATGCGGTTTAACAGCGTTTTTAAGTATATTTATAAAATAGTGGAATAAACTAACTTAAACGAACTTGAAAACATGGTGGGTCAAAATGTAGCCCTGTGGATCCTTGAATAATGGTATTTTGTACTTTACACAAACCGTTCGGCCAATCTGACAAGTACAGTTTAAATTTTAATATACGTTGTGGTAAACTCATAATAACATGGTCTTTAAGAGTGATGAAACAATAATGTAGATTAAACCACTACTGCCATCAATGGGCACTAATTTTACAAACATCTCCCTCCACTACCACCCCTGGGTGGTAGGCACTTAAAAAGTCGCCAAAGTAAAAGACCATTATGATTATTACTTTTAAAACATGTTTTTTTACATCCCATAACTCAAGGGTACCAATCAAACCATAAAAAAAGATTAAATATATAGCATAGGAAAATGTTTAATTAGACTTTTTTTCATTAAGTATTTTTTTTATAAAAAAAAATTTGTAAAGTTAAAGACTCTTATACAAAACCTTTACAAAACACCAAATATGGCAAAGTCGTATTGCCGTACCTCTAAATATGAATTAGGTATCTCATCAAAGAAAATCTTAGTACAATGTAGTAGTATTTGTCAATGTAAGTTAAGCACCATTTTCACGTTTAGTGATAATATTGAAAGTAAAGAAGTATGTATGTAATAAATAATCATCATAAGGGTAATTTAGGTGTAGTACTATGTCTAAAACTATGCATTTTCGGACCACATGTCTAAGAGGGTTTTTTTTTTGTTATTTTGACCTGTAGAATAACCTTAGAGTCATGGGATATCAAAATACACGGTGTATATTACATTATCTACGAATATAGTCTCATTATCTTATCTTTCAATATGCATCATTATAATATAAATAAATCTTATTGACTTTACTATCAATCATTATAAATTTAATCATAATGTCAATTAATCAATACAATTAGGGAACAAATCTATTAGAACAACCAAGAGATATGATGTATCATGCGGCTTCATAAATTTGCGAAAAAGTTTTATCATTAACCATTATTATCATTAGTCGTCATCATTATCATTAATCATTATTATCATTAATAATTATTATCATTAATCATTATTATCATTAATCATTATTATCATTAATCATTATTATCATTAATCATTATTATCATTAATCATTATTATCATTAATCATTATTATCATTAATCATTATTATCATTAATCATTATTATCATTAATCATTATTATCATTAATCATTATTAACTTTATTTAGTTGCAGCACTTTCGTCATTCACTGGGTCATTGACTAACAAATCAATCGGTTTCTTTTTACTACTTGTATTGCTTATTATCATTTATTATTCTTGAAACATGTTCTCTCTCTCAAGTTCTAACTATTTACTAGATATATGATCAAAAACCTAGATGGACAATTCGTTTTAGTCTGCCTGATCACTTGGATTAAATTGGAAGTATAGATTTAATTTTAGATCATTATTTTCTATCAATATAAATTAATACTACTTATGTGTTCTAAACTTTCTTTACATTGGATCAACAGTGATAATAATTATTGTAAATGAAATACAAAAATAAATTTGAATAAAGGCATCAAGCAATGGATTTTTATTAAACTAGGTATAACAGACTAATCCTTTATTCCAAGTGAGTTTGATTCGTAATGCTTCTGTTAAGGGGCCATAATAGAATAGAATAGAATAGAAATAAAAAAGCTTTGTAACATTTTGGAATGCAAAATAAATTGAATTTGAATTTGAATTAAAATTGATTTATTTAGCGGCACAAAATACATGGGTACATGCTTAAATAAAAAGGCAACCTACTCAGCATGTGTCGGGTGTCGCAGACATTCCGACGCTGATCTTCCGTGTTTGCCTAGGTATCTTTCTTTGAGAGCACTACTAATAGGCAAACATGGTTTGCACGAGCCATATTTTAATATAGAAAACGTAAAGTTGTAGCCACAAAAAAAACATACGACAAGCTAAGGAGATTATCTAGTAGCTACAAGTATTAAATTGCGTATAAACCTCACATATTGTAAAAAAAAACAGAATATCATCAAAAGTGCTTGCCGCGGGTCATATTTTTGGCGTATATAATAGCGGAAACGTATTGAATTCTACATCGAAATATACTACGTACTGTACAGTTGCTCCAATAACTTTTTTTTTCAAGAAAGATAATTGTGCTAAAGATTATGATGAAAAAAATAACGAAAAACATCGAAAAGTGCAGAAGTGAGGTTATTTTCCATACTCTTTAAACGTGAAGAAAAAGACAGACCAATGATTTCGCATAACGGAGCCTTAAGAGTTGACTATATTCAATAACCCAACGAAACACGAAATGCAACACTAGTAATTTATAATATCTATACATGAAACTACATCAATCAAATAACGTTATAAATTAATATTATAATATTCATATAACTCAAAGCATTTAACGTTAATTCTGCAACATACAAATCTTTATTTTTCCACTTTACAACAATAATTCGCTAAATCAGAGGTAATAAGCTAACCAACCGGTAAGTCTTGTGAATCAGGGTACTTAATCATAAAAAAAACATAGCCATCGAGGGCCTTACCGGCTTTTCCAGCAGGGAGTCCAGAGGAAAATAGTTTTCTTCTTACTTCGAAGCAAACAAACAAGATACTGTTGCGATACCAGCTTGTTGCCTCGCTGCTGCAATTTCCAGGATCTGGATTACACAGGGGTAACGCAGCGAAGTCATTCTTCTGGTGTAAAGCGCAGGAAGCGTGGCGGGTCACGTCGACATTCACTCTGAAAATGATTAGGAATTGGTGTTAATACATTGTAATATGGACCGAGTCTATCCCTACTTCTGATGTTAGATAAAAGAAAACATAATGATAAGAAATAAAACTAAAAAAGTGAAATTAAATGAAATAGTATTTATTCAATTTAATCGTCCATTTCTTTTACCATACTACCCGTTCGGACGTCATTTTTTAGCTGAGAAGAAGAACGGGCGGAAGAAACTCGTCAGCATTATCAATTCAGACATTTACAAATATATTGTTACAAAGTTCAACAAATTAATCTTAAAAAGATATATAGCTTAATCTCAAAATGATTAAAATACTATATAATTTACCAGCCAAATGAAAAGAGATCAAATCTAGTACTTTACGTAACCAGAATAATCATAAAATTGAATATGAAATTTAATAGCGGGTGGCCTCTGAATACTAATTTAATCACACTCACATTATTTTATAACATTTCAAATCAATTATTCTAAATAACACAATAATAATGTACTTAACTTATGAATCGTGTTGCCAACAACCTTTCCGCCACTCAAACTGGCATAAGCTCCGCTCTGGTCAACGTCTGTGCAAAAAGTGTCCCACAAGTGCTGGGCTCTTTCTTTTATAGCAGTGACAAACAAATAAACGTCATCGAGCTGTCAGTACAGAACACGTGTACATAATTGGTCAACTAGAGTACTCTTTACGTTATTTAAATAATTACAGAATTGAGAATATATCTAGAAACTAGAATTATATACAAAATTAATATTGTTAGAAATAAATAGTGTAAATGTCGTTTTAACAATGATTTTTCATTTGAATCGTAATCAAATCAACTTCCTGAATCGAGAAATCTAAATATTCCTTAAACAACTATAAATATAGTGCTAAAGTTATAAAAAATCTAAAAAGATATAACAAGCGCATTGACTGAGAAATATCTCAAAAAATACCGTAGTCATTCAAACATTTCAGCTATATAGGTCTGATGGCGCCCCAACTCTACTTTTCGGTAGAGTTACTCGAATATAATACCAGAGCTCTGGGCGGAAAATAGGTTTATCAAATCTGCTGGTTAATCTGATTTCTAATAAAAACTCTTTAAAAAATTGTGTTGCAGATTCGGGTCTGCCACTACCCCACTTTCATATATTTCATCAAGACTCAGAAATTTTGAAGAAGTGGAAGAGGTACTAATGTTATTCTTTTCATCATTAATATAAGACCAAACAGTATAATTATCCTGTTCTATTTATGCTGTTTTTAGTTTCGTCGGTGGGTGAATGCCAGTCAAGCTGATTTAGGTGCAAGCTATCAAGCTGTATACAATAGCGCAGATACGTCTTACAGCGCCATCGAATGGGCAATTGAAGTTCAAGATGACATTATACATTATCTTGACTTTGGCAATAACCTTCTTCAGACTAGTACTTCACCTCCTATAAGTACTACCACAGATGCTGAAGATGTGACTATTTTTCCCATAGCTGAACCAACAACACCTGATTTTGATGATTCTGCATTACATTTGCATTTGTCAATGTTTACTATATTGCTTGCATTCATCTTAAATATTGTAATGTAAAAGTGCAAGATAATAAATGTGGTTACTCAATGTCATAAATATTTCAAAAAAAGTTTAAATATTCTAGCTGTTTTGAATTCAGACATGTTATTTTTTTACACTATTTGAGACATATTATAAAAATTAATAAAATTATGAAGAATATGTGAGTTGTTTGATTAGTTTTTAACTTTATTATGGCTGTTTTTACAATGACAGTGTTTGATTTATTATTTTTAAACTAGATTTTGTAAGAATTGCAGTCAGTAGATTCAAAGACAAAAGTTATAGGTTTGCTTTCTACAATCTAGCTTACGTGCAAGTTACGTGTCGAGTAAACGAAATTAAATCAATGTAGTTTTAATATGAAGACCGTGGGAAGAATAACTCTCCCAAAAAACTGTTTGATGATTTTCGGAAAGAGTTATTTCAAGAGGATTATGATAAATGGTAGCACTGATAGAAATCAGTGCTACCATTTATCATAATCCTCATCACTAGAATGACTAGAAAAAAGAAGAAAATATAACAATCACATTTTTGCGTTATTGCACAATACAGCTTACTATGAATCATTGTCGTTATAATGCCGACAGGAAGTTTCAATGCCAAAAACCTGTATTTTATCTATAACTACAATATAGGTTCGGCCAAAAGCTTATTACAGAACTACGATAAGATACGGATATTTATAATCATAAAATTAGATACCGATAAATTATAATATGAATGTGGGCTGCTGATTTCTTCATTCGACCAAGTGTTATTATGGTGAGTTCTCGATTCTTATTTACTGTTCTTTATAAATTTGGATTTGGGAAATAATAAAACAATTTATTTTATAGGCGCGCCACTTGTTGACCCTGATTGGTGCAGCTACCTTACTTCAGGGTGCCTTGTTCCTGAGCCCTATTCCAGTGCCTGAGCAGGAATGGGAGGAATTCAGTGCACTTTTAAGGGACCCCGCATATAGATTGCCCACAACTACGTTGCCAGATCACTATGAGTTGTCTTTGACACCGTATTTTGATACAAATGATGCAAAGGCCTTTACGTTTGATGGCACGGTTAAAATCAATATAAAAGCCACCGAAGCTACTAGATTAATAGTTATGCATTGCAATGATTTAACTGTATCAAATGTTAGGGTCCAATATACAAACAGTAATAATCAGATACAGCAGATTGCATCACAAGACCAGGACCTATCTTGTCAAGCACCTTATAGCTTTTTAAGGATAAGCACGACTGTAGATTTGCAGCTTGGTGTGACTTATGAAGTAAATATAGAATTTGCTGGCCGCCTTCAAACAACCATGAGGGGTTTTTACAGGAGTTGGTACATAGATAGTACTAACAATAAGAGGTAATAATGATCATGTCTGTGTACATTTAAATATGTAGGTATATCTTTACTATTACAAAAATCCTGAGAGCGTTTACGCACTGTAAGTATCTGATCTCATAGCCCAATTTAACAAATCTAGATATTAAGTAGCGATAGTAGTTATTATTATTGTGAGGGGTTGCACACTAGACCCGGACTCCCTTTCCCGAATCCGAGAACATCTCTATTTCTGAACAATGTTCACGGACCGAAGTAAATACACTGTTATGTATGAATGTTTGCACACTACGTCCGACCCGATTCTAAGCAAGCGATGATGATGGTATATCGAGAAAATCTATATCTAGAAAACTTGCATCTAGGTTTATATAAGTATACACAAGCTTTGTCTATTGAAATGGATGCAGTGCAAAATCGATTTCCAGATTAGGTCCAAAAGTTTCCTAGATATAGATTTTCTCAGATGAAGATCTGATGTTGTGCATAATCGGTCAGTTTTTTGTGCAGTGTTTGTGTTTCTACAGAAACCTCATTCATATTTATCTAACTTAGGAAACTTTATTTGAACGCAAAACATAATGTTTCAGATGGATGGCGACCACGCAGTTTCAGCCTGGTCACGCTCGGCAAGCGTTCCCTTGCTATGATGAACCTGGTTTTAAAGCTACTTTTGACATAACTATTAACCGGGAATCGGACTTCAGTCCCTCCATTTCTAATATGCCTATAAAAGAGTCGCCTACAAGGTATGAATAATATTTTTTAACAAATATCCAACCCATTTTTCCCCTATGAATGTATCACAGTATTAAACCATTTGAATGTAAAATAAATATTTAATATTCTTGATAAAATCATTATCGTTATTAATTTTGATAACTATCTTTATCGTTGCAAATATAGTGTAGGAAAAGAAGATAGTAGACCCTCACAGTAAATCCTCAGTTGACGAAACTTTACAGTATGATAAAGTATCATAAATGAAACACATTTTTTAAATAATCCAAATAGTTTTTTGTTTGTTTTTGGATCTATGTAAATTATGTTTTGGTTTATACTATATTACATCCCTACAAAGTTTCATCGACTGAGGATTTAATGTTGGGGTCTCCATACAAAAGATCGCTTCATTTCCTACACTAATATTTCTAGGCCTTTGTGATTATTAACCTCAATCATAAGCCGTTTAAGAATTGTCAATGTAATATTAACTCTTTTGTTCCTAGCCTTGTACCTGGTCGGATCGCCGAAACCTTCTACACAACTCCTCGTACTTCCACATATCTCCTGGCGTTTATTGTATCACACTATATAGTAGTTGCTGATAAAAATGACGCACAGAGACCGTTCAAAATTTATGCTAGAGATAATGCTGGTAGTACGGGAGATTGGTCTCTTGAGGTTGGAATAAATTTGCTGAGAGAAATGGAAGAATATACACAAATACCTTACTACACCATGGCACCTTATTTGGACATGAAACAAGCTGCCATTCCCGATTTCTCTGCGGGCGCCATGGAAAATTGGGGGCTTCTAACTTACAGGTAACTTTTATGAAACTTATCGATAGAGGAAGGAAGGATATAGATAAGTATAAATATTTGTTGTATGATCTGTGGGAAGTTTAGTTTATTCTGATTTAAAATTCGAATCACAACATAACTGCATCAATTGACTAGGTATGTCGATTTTAGTGGCAAGTAAGCTAAGTATGTCACCATGGTAGTTTCTTCCCTAGGCTCTCGGGTTCAATTTCCGGTCGGTGTAAGGTGGAAAATGCTTGATTCTAGTTTTATCTGGTTATTTGTGATACAGTCGAGTATGATAACTAATTTGTGATTATAACCTTTTTTCTATCTTTTCAGAGAGGCACTAATTCTTTATGACCCACAAAACTCTAACCACTTTTACAAGCAGCGAGTGGCTAACATTGTAGCTCATGAAATTGCTCACATGTGGTTTGGGAACTTAGTGACTTGTGCCTGGTGGGATAATTTATGGCTAAATGAAGGTTTTGCCAGATTTTATCAGTATTTTTTGACTGCCAAGGTAGGTGTACTTGAGTTTGCAATAAAAACTAATTGTATAGTGCTTATACTATTTAAAGTGATTAAGAGTTAAAGTTGAGAGTTTAAATTGATTCCTGCTTTTAGGTGGCCGATTTGGGTTACGAAACGCGATTCATAGTGGAACAGTTTGAACAAGCGATGACAGCTGATTCCGTGGACAGTGCGCATGCGCTCACTAATCCTAACGTTAATGATCCAACTACTGTCAGCAGCCACTTTTCAGCCATAACATACGCGAGAGGTGCATGCATTATAAGAATGACACAACATCTATTATCTGAAGACACTTTTGTTAAAGGACTTCGAAGTTATTTAAAAGACAGGTAGGTACACGACCTTAATTGAAATAGGTACATAGTGAGTGATCAAATAAATGCTTAATTTAAACACTTAATCCATAAAGGATGGAAAATATCAATATCTTATAACTTTAAAATTGTTTACTAGCTTCCGCCTGTAACTTCGTCTGCTTGGACCTTAGAAAACCTTTGAACAGGATAAAAAGTACACTCTGTTTTAATCCTGGTTATAAAATTAATTATATGTGCCAAATTTCATCAAAATCTGTTCAGCCGTTTTTGCGTGATTGAGTAACAAACACCCTGAACATCCATCAATTTCATCATTCATCATCTGAACATCCAAACTTTCACATTTATAATATAAGTAGTTTTTTTTGTCGTTCTGACCTTTTCATATTTTGTATTTTCAGGCAATTTGATGTTGCTGAGCCCCATCACTTATTCGAAGCATTAGATGCCGCTGCCGCGGAAGACGGTGCTCTGACTGACTACAATGGGATCACCATAGAGCGATATTTTAGAACTTGGTCGGAAAAAGCAGGACATCCGTTATTGACAGTTACTATTGATCAAGAAACTGGAGAAATGAGAGTAAATCAGGTAAAGTTATCTCAGAACAGCTGCTAGTATTATCAGTGATTTGCCAATTGCCCAAATAAGCAAATTGAATGCTGTGATATGCAGGGTAAAAAAAATCCTTGATAGGGAAGTTAAAAACATAGTACATTGCAGTCGCCCGTTAAACAGGTGTATAAATGGACGTTGGCTTGACGTGAAAATGTGGGCCAAGTGGAGGCGGCCCAGGCTTGTTCAGTACTCTTCTCAAACAATGCGCAAATATCCAAAACATTTTTCGTCTCTTGGACTTATTTTATCTTTATAGTTATTTTGTTACATTTACCCAAACCAATCATTCATTTGTTTTTTTTTAGTTTCCGCTATTTTCTATTTTGGAATTAATTCTTCGTTCTATTTTTAAAGTACACGACAAGTGTCGGGTTGTCAAAATGATCTTCCAATCTATATGCAAGTTTGAGAAAAAGTTGTAAAACTCCTTTCAACACATGAGTAAATACATATTTACTCATGTGCTTCCAATTTTAGTATTTGTCTTTTATTAAAAAAAAATGAGTTAAAGTCAAAATATCTTTATTCAAACAAAATAATAATTAAGTGTTTTTAAATAATCTTTATTTTGATTGAGATAAAAGATGACTAGTACATGTAATTATAACGCACAGGCTCGCTGGGAACGCAACACTGGCAATTCACAACATTCTGGTTTGTGGGACATTCCTATTACTTGGACAAGAGCAGGTGCCGCCGATTTCGTCAATCTAAAACCTTCTCAATTCATAACTGAAGAAAATACAATCATACAACGCAATAGCATTGGACGTGAATGGGTTGTTTTCAACAAACAAGCATCTGGTAAATATATACATTTTTATTTCTGACGGTAATGTTATGGAAGTATGATGTACAGCTAAATAAACCCACTGTAGTTTTTATTTGCAGTATATTTTTTGCATACCTATTATCTTTGTTTACATAACATTAAGTCTTGCCACATTTTTAATAGGTTTCTACAGAGTCAACTATGATCGCACTAACTGGGCCCTCATCACACAGGCTTTGAGGTCAAATGTCGATGTCATCCATGAATACAATCGTGCTCAGGTAAAAAACTTTTTTTTTGGCATAGTTAGAGATACAAACCAAGCAGTTAAAATAAATCACAAAACAAAAGTGTAAATTTGTACCTCAATTACAACAATGCACAACATGCAAATACTAATAATTGTATTTAACTCTTTACTTGTGGTGAATACAAAATACCGTTTTCTTGTGATTATTACTTGATAACATCTAAACTAAATCAGTTCACAGTGATCACGGGTACCTAATATACAACAACAATTGAAATCATTTCTTCTGCAAATGGTTGTGGAATGTGGTTACGATTTTATTATTTTGAGGAGCTTGATGACGCAATGGTAATACGATCGCGGCGGTTAAGCAACTATTGCAAGCTTTAGCCGTCGGATCTTTCTTAACATTTATTATCTAGACCTGTTCCGTGCTTTGGAAGGTACGTCATGTCGTTAGTCTCAGCTGCATATGCAATAATTAACATCCGTAAAACCGCATTAGATCCACGTGGTAGGTTATGGTCTATCCATAAGGAAAGCCTGTGCAACAGTCATCATCAGCCTATCAGCGTCTACAGCTGGACATAGGCCTCTCCAAGTGCACGCCATCGAGCACGATCCGCGGCTACTCTCATCCAGTTTTTGCCAGCCACCTTGCGAAGATCGTCGCTCCAACTTGTCTGAGGCTCAACCTTGTCTGAGGCTCCACCTTATCTGACTCGTCTTTTCGTCGGCCATCGGTTCTACGGCCGCTTGCTAATCCAGTGGGCTATGTCGATCGCCTTAGTTCTCTGTCGGATCACCTCGTTCCGGACCCGATCTCTTAGACTATGCCCGAGAGGACTCAATCTCTGTACAACAGTAGTGAGGATAAAAAAATGAAAATTATTGATTTGGAAAACATAATAGAAATGTCAACCTCTTGTGTAATCTTATAATCTTGTTTTGTTGCAGATTATCGACGACTTGATCAGTTTTGGTAGAGCTGGTGTAATGACCTACGAAAGAGTTTTCAATATTATTTCTTTCCTGGAATTCGATTCTCAATACGCTCCGTGGATAAACGCTATCAGTGGATTCAATTTCCTTATCAGAAGACTTGCACACGACGCAGCTAACTTGAATAAATTACAGGTATTAACAAATCAGCTCAGCACTCATAATATCTAACTTTATTTACGAGCATGACTAACTTGGCTTAAAATTACTATTAAGGCAATTTGTATTAAAATTGTAAATATTTTTCAGTCTGTGATAATTAATCTAAGTAAAGCAATTACTGCACGACTTGGTTACGTTGAAAGGCAGGATGAGCCTTATATGGATGGCTTATTGAGAATGTACGCCATGCAGTTTCTATGCAACATCAAAGAAGAACAATGCGTAAATACGGGTAAAGAACGTTTCGCGGCCTGGAGAAATGGAGAATTGTAAGTTAGCTTTTATTTTATTTAGGCTGGATTGTACTACGTACAATTTATATTCATTACATAATTTATAGCTATTTCTTTGAATGAAAATCTTAATTTTCATCAGTACCTAATTGACGCTGTTCTTTTCAGAAAGACTTCTCTTTCTGAAAAGAACAACGTCAATTAAAATACTTAAAGTCACGCACTTTATAACTCTTTATTGATTGTTACTAATGCTTCTCAAAGTAATGTACACAATATTGTACAAATAAATACTCTAATTCTCATACTGCAGATCACTTATAATATTTTAACTACACTGATTAAAAAAACTAATTATGGTACATTTACCTCTACAACTTTTAAAAATATTCAAATATTGAGATTAACATTATTTGGATCAAAGATTCTGGTAAAAAATATTTTTATATTTATTCAACAGCTTACCTGCGAATATGCGTCCATGGGTATATTGCGTTGGTCTACAAGAAGGAACAGCCGCAGATTTCGATTATTTCTGGAGTAGGTACTTAAGTGAAGACCTTGCTGGTGAACAAGTGGTCATGCTACAAGCGGCAGGTTGTACCACTGATCAAGGCAGTCTTGAAAAGTTCCTAAATGCAATTGTAGAGACAGAGGAACTAGTGAGACCGCAAGATCTTACGACTGCCCTCAACTCAGCCGTGTCACGAAATGAAGTCAACACCCTCCGAGTTTTCGAATGGCTGAAGAATAACATTGAAAAGACAACTGACAAGTAATTATAACATGGCAACTTTTTAGTGTCATAATGAAGATCAAGAACTTTTAAAATAACTTTAGATTTCACACATTGGTCGCTCAAAATTCAATCATAACCACATATACCTATTATGAATGGAATATTATAAACAAAAGCCATAAGTATTAATTATTAACATGGTCTATTGTTGCAGATTTGGCAGCATCTCTACGCCTCTGAGCTACATCGCTCCACGTCTTTTGACTGAAAGTGATATAGAAGAGGTAACTAATTAAAACATATATTTCTCTGAAAATTAATTCTTAGAAAAAAAAAACCCAATATTAAAGGTACACTTCAAAAACGTAGTTAACCCTTAGATTAATAAAGTCTAGCTAATAATGAATTTGGCAATATTCCATCTAAAAACCTCTTTGTTTGAACCGGTTAGTTAGACGACCACATTGAGAATAATAGTGCATGAACGAAGTCCGGCACCCTGATTATCTAAAAAGAAACTATTTAGAGACCGGTTGCATTTGACATACATTGCCACTTTTCTTTGGTATGTTTTTTTTAACCCAAAAAGAAGTAGCAATGGATCACGATCATCTGTGAACTGCAACCAGTCGCTAGGTGGTTTTTAATTAGATAATCAGCCCGCGGGTTCAATCCCCAGTTGGGTTAATGTAGAAAAAAGGTATTATAGGTCCCGTCATTGTTTCCCCTATTTCCATTACAAAATGTAATCCCTAATGTATTTAGCTAGAGCACTGCAATCAGAGTAGTGATGATATCTGAAACTTTTGTTAGGATTGTATGTAGCTTTAGTACCTAGCATCTGTAAGGGCCAAACTGTCTAAAAGGCATGAATACAAAGTGCACCTTCTTTATATCTACATAATCTTCGACTATCAATTTCTCAATCTTCCTGCTTAATTAAGATAACGTTGACTGACGGATGATGTAGGTACATGGATAGGCATACGATGAACATAGATGTGGCCACCCGGATTTACTCCTTATGCTTTTTGGAGTGTTGTTATAACGATTTTTTTTCCTATAGTTCGAGAATTGGTTGCAAGATAACCGTGAAGTCATTGGGGAATCGGCGTTTACAACGGGTACTAATGGAGTTAATACCGTTAGAAATAACCTTGAATGGTCAGCAAAGCGAACTCCTGAACTTGAAATATTCTTTGAGACTGGTTATGTCGCTGAAGATCTTGATGATTCTAATGAAATTACGGAAGAACCTCCTGTAATAACTCCTGAAACTTCTCTAATCACTGGACCTGCTCTAACAACGGGTGAACCTGTTGTAACCACTGTTGCACCTCCTGTAACCACTGATGTACCTATTGAAACCACAACCCCTGAGGATGCCGACGATGGAGCTGCTACCGTCGCATTAAGTGTTGTCGCTCTTACCGTTTCATTAGCGATTACATTTCTGAATTAGTTTGTTTTTGTTACAAATAAAGTATAATTCTAAAGAAATATTGTTATATTTAATTAAATAGATATTTTTTATAATATTTTAAGACGTTGTTTAACTTATTTTTAACCGACTTCAACAAAAGGAGGAGGTTCTCAATTCGATTGTATGTTTTTTTATAGTTGTTCGCGCGTATCTTCGACATTTATGGACCGATTTTAATTGTTTTTTTTTTTGTTCCATTGAGCTTGCTTGCGAGATGGTCCCATTTCATTTTTTTTTCAAATCGGTCGAGTAGTTTTCAAGTAATCTTGAAAACACTATGATTTTGCATCAACTACCTTGACGACTTTGTTATTTATGAACCGAATTAGATGAAGTTTTTTGTGTTGGAAAGAAAAAAAATAAAGTTCTCAGTTTGACCTGTATATAGTATGTTTCTGTACATAGTAGGTACGCATTATCATCGTTATAATAACGTCTATTGAAGTCGGGTGGGGCTTTTAGAATAAAAAAAAGGAAGTTGTACTTCCCGCACGTACGTACGGTACATTTGTACCCCACCCGACTTCAATAGACATTATTATAATGATGATAATGCGTACCTATCTAATATTTTGAATATTATATCTTGCTTTTTAGAGGCAGGTTTTTTGAAGTCGGTTTTTTTTGTTTTATAACCATTTTTCTATAGGTGGCAGAGCTATTCCTTCTGAAACTTTGACGCCACTAATGACGTCATACCGGCTGACCATATCCACTAAACAAATATGTATAAAAAAAATACGTGACCTGTAGGCGCGGGTTTCTTGAAAGTGTATATACGATTTTTTAATGATTAGTTTGTGACACAGAGGCGGCTAAATTGCTAGGAACAAAAGGAAAAGAAAATGGAAGGCAAAACATGCAGCTCACCAAAGTCCTGGCTCGAGGTGGTTTCGGGAGCTCCCAAACAGCAGGATGACACTGTCGGACACTGTGATTTCGTAGGCACAATAACTTTGAGTTTTCACCGATATTTGGAACAATTAATGTGAGAGTAATTAATATCGGTCGCGCGCGCATGTCAACAATCGGGTTACTGGCGCGGCCGGTGTATTGTTTTCTTCTTGCTGCATTTGCCATTAAGGATGCGGAAATGGAGCGAGAGGGCAATAGATAGGTTCATAGAAAAGACAAGGATAGGAAGCATTTCGTCGCTCCGTGTCACACTATCTATTAAGATTAAATAGGTACTTATGTATATTACTATAATAACAAAAATAAATTATTTATTGCCTTAATGTGGCGTTAACATGACCAACATATTCAAATTAGTTTCTTAAATTGGCCTAATCTGTAATAAAAAAAATACCTTTTAATTTTTACCCAAAGCCAATTTCACTATTGTCGAGTTTTGTTTCAATCATAGATAGGTGAAAAATAGTGCATGTGCGACGTTCATATTCACTTCTCACTCGCACACTAAATGCCACACCTATATAGCTCTCTCAGTCGTTATAGGAAGCGCGGTGAGCCGCAATTTTTAATCCCATTCTTTATCTGCGCGGGTTGTACATTGAGGAGAGAAAACAGTATTACTCAAATGACTTTTTTTGTACTTTTATATAAAATGAAAATAGAAAAATATAAAAAAACTCGCACTTGACCGTTTTTTTACATTTCATTAAATACCTCTTACCTACTTCTGGGGTTCCGGTCTTATTTTTTAGCCCCATCGACGCACCGTTTCTGAGATAAGTATTTACATTTTTAACCGACTTCAAAAATTTGAAAAGGAGGAGGTTATCTATTCGTCGCGTATTTTTTTTTTATATGTATGTACACCGATTATTTGAAGACGGCTGAACTGCTTGAAATGATTCAAACATTAGGTATAACATGAGGTTTGTTCCTAAGTTGGTCCAATTTTTTTAAAAATTTTGAAATCGGTTCAGTAGTTTTCATGTAATCTTGTAAATACCGGTCTATTTTTTACCATTTTATATAATATGAATTCAGACAGATTTTCAACCATAACTTTTTTGTTTATGAACCGATTTAGATGATTCCTTAATTTCATTGGTATTGGACTTTGGATTTTGAAGATACACGAGGGAACTCCTCAAAATCAAATAGGAACTGTACAGTGATTGAAATATTGGTAGATTTATGACCTTCAAAAACAAGTTAAGTACCTATCCATTGTCAAAGACGTTCTGGACTAGAGTTGAACTGCGAAGGCCCAACGGAACTCCTGTGGAAATTGAGTTACTAGGGGTATGCCATTGAAAAATGTGAAACATTATAACGTTTTATTTAATAAAATCATCGCTTACATACCCACCCCAAAAAAGTTTAAAATAAAAAAAGCCTTTTAAAAAAAGCACAACCTCCTTCAAAAATCTTAAAAAACAGCTCTATATAAAGCAAGAAATAATGTTCAAATCGATTAATAAAAACACGTCTATTGAAGTCAGGTGGGGCTTTTAGAATATAAATAATGCAAATAGTAAAAAAAATACTTCCAGCTCCACCCGACTTCAATAGAAGTGTTTTAATTAATCGTTTTGAACATTATTTTTTGCTTTATGTAGAGCTGTTTTTTAAGATTTTTGAAGGGGGTTGTGCTTTTTTTTAAAAAGCTTTTTTTGTATTTTTTTTAATATAATTTTAAACTATAGTTAGTATAATGTAGTAGGTAGCAATCGCATTTTTTGAGTAAAGTACAATACAAGCCTTGGTCCATAATGACTGCACTGCTGGCCACGTTATGATGGCCTCGAGCAAAGCTTAACTACGCTCTCGGCCTTCAAACTTGGTCATCATTGCAGCCCATGCTGTCCGCGCTATAAAGTCCTCGACCCCAACTTGTGCATTAAGGGCTGCAATGCTGACTGCGCTGCCTGGACCTGCGCTAAGCTCCGCTCTTGGCCATCATCATCGCTTCCAGCAAACGCAGTCATTATAGACCGCGGCAGTAATGTACTATTATATTTTTTATAAGTACCTGCCTATGTATATATACGTATATATATCATAATGCGTTATAATAACAAGGTATTTTTGAGACTTTGTTCTCTGTATGCCTAAAAAAACCGGCCAAGTGCGAGTCGGACTCGCGCACGAAGGGTTCCGTACCAAAAAACGAAAAAAAAAACACGTTTGTTGTATGGGAGCCCCCCTTAAATATTTATTTTATTCTGTTTTAGTATTTATTGTTATAGTAACAACAGAAATACATCATCTGTGAAAATTTCAACTGTCTAACTATTGTCGTTATTAATATCGAGCAAAAAACGGCAAAAGAATCACTTTTGTTGTATGGGAGCCCCCCTTAAATATTAAATTTATTCTGTTTTTAGTATTTGTTGTTGTAGCGGCAACAGAAATACATCATTTGTGAAAATTTAAACTGTCTAGCTATCACAGTTCATGAGATACAGCCTGGTGACAGACAGACAGACGGACAGACGGACAGACATACAGACGGACAGCGAAGTCTTAGTAATAGGGTCCCGTTTTTACCCTTTGGGTACGGAACCCTAAAAACGTAATAAGTCCAAATAGGTAGTTGAAATTAACAGCTAGCACGCATAGACTTTTTAGGGTTCCGTACCTAAAGGGTAAAAACGGAACCCTATTACTAAGACTCCGCTGTCAGTCTGTCTGTCTATCTGTCTGTCACCAGGCTGTATCTCATGAACCGTGATAGCTAGACAACTGAAATTTTCACAGATGATGTATTTCTGTTGCCGCTATTACAACAAATACTAAAAACAGAAAAAAATATTTAAGGGGGGCTCCCATACAATAATCGTGATTTTTTGCCGTTTTTTGTTGGGTGTTAATAACGACAGCAGGTAGACAGTTGAAATTTTCACAGATGATGTATTTCTGTTGCCGCTATAACAACAAAATAAAATAAATATTTAAGGAGGGCTCTTATACAACACATGTGATTTTTTTTGCCGTTTTTTGGTACGGAACCTTGTGTCCGACTCGCACTTGGCCGCTTTTTTTCGAATAGCCTCTCGAAGACAAGAAATTCGTTTCAACTAACTTCTGGATTCCTTTAAATTAATATCTGACAAAATTAAAACAGTATGCGTTTTACCGACTCCTGATGTATCAAATAGTTATTTGATTACGTTCTTGTATAGTAATTTTTTCAATTCTCAAGAGGACTGTTTGCCTATAAGAGATAAACAGGAGGTATGGCTCATTTTTTACTAGCTTAATTGCGCCCGTAACTTGGACATTCAAAAAATCATTAGGAAACCTTTGACCAGGATAAAAAGTATTCTGTAGTACCTCAGTGGTTGGAAATTCTGCGTGAAGTGCACGTTTACTTTCGACCCTACAAACCTTCGATAGTGACAATGGACAAGAACACATTATAACGGTTAATCAGGATTCCGTATAGTCTAACAGCAAAAAAACGGAAGCCTTGTAGATTCGTCCTGTCTGTCTGTCCGTCCGTATGTCACTGTCACAGCCACTTTATTCCGAAACTACGATATTAGGATTACACAGTTGAAACTTGGTAGATAGATGTATTCTGTCAACCGCTTTACGATTTTCACTCAAAAATAAACAAAATAAAAGATTACAAGAAGTGGTAAAATGTGTCCCCCCCCCCCCTCCTCCCTCCCTCTAAGTTTTAAAATAAGAGAGTGAAAAATCTAAAAAAAATATACAGTATGCAATATGCAGTAGATCCTACTCGTAATAAACACTTGCAAAGAAAATTGGTTTGAACAAGATAGTAGTTTTAAGGTGTGTCCCCACTTGGGCCGCGCTCCGCGCTCCGCGCTCCGCGAACCTCGGAGCGCGCTCCGAATTTGCGATCCGACACGGAGCGCGGAGCGCGGTTCGCGGAGCGCGGAGCGCGGAGCGCAGGGGCTATTACGAAAAGTTTAATGCGCAGGGGTCTATTACGAGAAGTTTAAAACGAAGCACGTGCTTCGTTTTGATTGTTTCCTATTACAAATCACTTTCAAGTATATGGGCTACGATAGCCAAATTCAAAATGTTTGTTGTAATTTTCAATTTATTTTGGACCTTGTCTTGACAATGAAGGCTTACATTTTACGTTACTATGGAGTATGGTTGTCTTTTTGTTTATGGGCCGATTTGACCGTTTTCGGTGAAACTCGATTTTTGATACTATTTCGACAGTAAAACACCAACGCAATAATAAAATATAAAAAAAAATCCAAAATGGTGGCCAACTTTTTTGTTTTTGGGCCGATTTCGATGAAACTCGATTTTTGGTACTATTTCGACAATAAAAGAGCAACGCAATAATAAAAATATAAAAAATCCAAGATTGCGGCCAGCTTTTTTGTTTGTGGTCCGATTTAAATAAAACTCGGTTTTTGTTACTATTTTGATAAGAAAATAGCAACGCAATAATAATAAAAAATCCAAGTTGGCGGCCAACTTTTTGTTTGTGGTCCGATTTAAATAAAACTCGGTTTTTGTTTCTATTTTGACAAAAAAATAGCAACGCAATGTTAAAAATATAAAAAATCCAGGATAACGGGCAACTTTTTTGCTTGGTAGCCAATTTCTATGAAACTCGGTTTTTGTTACTGCTTATTAACAAGAAAACAGCAACGCAATATTAAAAATACAAAAATCCAAGATGGCGGCCAACTTTTCTGTTTGTGGGCCGATTTCGATGAAACTCGATTTTTGGTACTATTTTGACAAGAAAACAGCAACGCAATGTTAAAAATAGCAAAAATTCCAAGATGGCGGCCAACTTTGTTGTTTGTGGGCCGATTTCGATGAAACTCGATTTTTGGGTACTATTTCAAAAATAAAACAGCAACGTAATAATAAAAATTGAAAAAAATCCAAGATGGCGGCCAACTTTTTTGTTTTTGGGCCGATTTCGATGAAACTTGGTTTTGGGTACTATTTCGAAGATAAAACAGCAACGCAATAATAAAAATTGAAAAAATCCAAGATGGCGGCCAACTTTTTTGTTTTTGGGCCGATTTCGATGCAACTCGGTTTTGGGTACTATTTCAAAAATAAAACAGCAACGCAATAATGAAAATTGAAAAAAATTCAAGATGGCGGCCAACTTTTTTGTTTTTGGGCCGATTTCGATGAAACTCGGTTTTTGGTACTATTTCGAAAATAAAACAGCAACGCAATAATAAAAATTGAAAAAATCCAAGAAAGCGGCCAACTTTTTCTTTTTGCGCCGATTATGATAGAACTCGGTTTTTAGTACTAGTTCGACAAGAAAACAGCAACGCAATAATAAAAATATAAAATATCCAAGATGGCGGCCAACTTTTTTGTTTTTGGGCTAATTTCGATGAAACTCGGTTTTTAGTACTATTTCGACAAAAAAACAGCAACGCAATAATAAAAATTGAAAAAAAAATCCAAAATGGCGGCCATCTTTTTTGCTTTTGGGCCAATTTCTATGAAACTCGGTTTTTGTTACTGCTTTAACAAGAAAACAGCAACGCAATATTAAAAATACAAAAATCCAAGATGGCGGCCAACTTTTCTGTTTGTGGGCCGATTTCGATGAAACTCGATTTTTGGTACTATTTTGACAAGAAAACAGCAACGCAATGTTAAAAATAGCAAAAATTCCAAGATGGCGGCCAACTTTGTTGTTTGTGGGCCGATTTCGATGAAACTCGATTTTTGGGTATTATTTCAAAAATAAAACAGCAACGTAATAATAAAAATTGAAAAAAATCCAAGATGGCGGCCAACTTTTTTGTTTTTGGGCCGATTTCGATGAAACTTGGTTTTGGGTACTATTTCGAAGATAAAACAGCAACGCAATAATAAAAATTGAAAAAAATCCAAGATGGCGGCCAACTTTTTTGTTTTTGGACCGATTTCGATGAAACTCGATTTTTGGGTATTATTTCAAAAATAAAACAGCAACGTAATAATAAAAATTGAAAAAAATCCAAGATGGCGGCCAACTTTTTTGTTTTTGGGCCGATTTCGATGAAACTTGGTTTTGGGTACTATTTCGAAGATAAAACAGCAACGCAATAATAAAAATTGAGAAAATCCAAGATGGCGGCCAACTTTTTTGTTTTTGGGCCGATTTTGATGAAACTCGGTTTTGGGTACTATTTCAAAAATAAAACAGCAACGCAATAATAAAAATTGTAAAAAATCCAAGATGGCGGCCAACTTTTTCTTTTTGCGCCGATTATGATAGAACTCGGTTTTTAGTACTAGTTCGACAAGAAAACAGCAACGCAATAATAAAAATATAAAATATCCAAGATGGCGGCCAACTTTTTTGTTTTTGGGCTAATTTCGATGAAACTCGGTTTTTAGTACTATTTCGACAAAAAAACAGCAACGCAATAATAAAAATTGAAAAAAAAATCCAAAATGGCGGCCATCTTTTTTGTTTTTGGGCCGATTTCGATGAAACTCGATTTTTGGTACTATTTCGACAGTAAAACACCAACGCAATAATAAAATATAAAAAAAATCCAAAATGGTGGCCAACTTTTTTGTTTTTGGGCCGATTTCGATGAAACTCGATTTTTGGTACTATTTCGACAATAAAAGAGCAACGCAATAATAAAAATATAAAAAATCCAAGATTGCGGCCAGCTTTTTTGTTTGTGGTCCGATTTAAATAAAACTCAGTTTTTGTTACTATTTTGATAAGAAAATAGCAACGCAATAATAATAAAAAATGCAAGATGGCGGCCAACTTTTTGTTTGTGGTCCGATTTAAATAAAACTCGGTTTTTGTTTCTATTTTGACAAGAAAACAGCAACGCAATAATAAAAATATTAAAAATTCCAGGATGCGGCCAAATTCTTTAATTGTTTTACTTTTTTTTTACAACCGAGTTACATCAAAATCAAACCAAAATCAAAGTCAAGTAACTTCGCAGTCATCTTGACCTTTTGTCATTGTTTACATGTTAAATTAAGTTTGGGTATTATTTAATCGCGTTAAAGTACAGTCAGCGTTAAATTGATTTGAGCGTCTAGAGTAGCCAAAATGATCTGAAAACAAAAATTAACAGATCTCGTGCCTCTCACGACCTTCTGGTACATTGAAAATTAATTTAATGAATTTAACAAAATATTTATTTTTATTCCATTCTTATAGATTTTAATATTTTATTGAAAGGTGACTTATTTTATTGAATTTTTCTGAAAATTTAAAAACCTTTTCTGAAATAACCTAATAAAAAATAATCAAAATTAAATTCAGCATGCGAGACTCTCGCGCCGACTTTATCATCACTCGAATGTGCTACAACAACCCTCATTTTATTGCAATTGTAAACTATGTTTCCCTTTTTTTTATTTATTTATCCTTACATACAGGGTCATTTTTGGACCCCTTTTAAAATTTTGTCAGGTCATTCTATAACAGCGGTACAATCAATTTATGAAGTAAAACAAAAACATTTTTTTTACATTTTTACCCCAAACTTTTCCCTACACAAATTGAAATTGTTGTCACCGTTTGCGCGTCGCACGGTCGACCCGCGCGAGCCCCCCCCCCCTCGCCACTCGCCTTCCCCCGCTCGCGTCCCGTTCGTGACGGTGAGCGTGCGCGCCTAGATTTTTAGGATATAAAAAGTGGCTGAAAACTGAGAATTTAAAAAGAAATAAATTAGAATTATCTCACCTAATTTCTTTTTATTACTTCCTTGAACTTATATTTGATTTTGTAAAGGGGTCGCAAAATTACCCTGTGTAATAAAACAGTAAAAAAGTGTGTCTGCCGTACATTACATATATTTCAAAAAAAAATATGTGGGACGATGGAGACATAGTAATAGAGTAAGAATTTAGAAAAAAAGTGTGTCTGTTTGTCTGTTTGAACACGCTAATCTCAGGAAATACTGAACGGATTCGAATGAATCTTTTTTTGTAATATAGCTGTTAAGCCTGGGTATAGTTTAGAGTATAATGATTTTGGAAATTGGAACACCTGATGCAGTACCATAATGGTCCAGTAAACTATACAAAATACAAAAATGACACCTTAACAAAAGTTGTTCAGCCTGATGAGCATTTTTTGTTGAGATATAAAAATCTAAGATCTGGAACACCTGATGCAGAACCATAATGGTACAGCTAAACTATACAAAATATAAAAATGACACCTTAGCAAAAGTTGTTCAGCCTGATGAGCATTTTATATTGAGGTAAAAAAATCGAAGATCTGGAATACCTGGATGACCTTATATGAATACGCCGGAGTAATAATGTCCACGCGTACGAAGTCGCAGGCATCAGCTAGTCAAAAATAAAACATTACATTAGTGTTACACGCACCAAAAATCACGTACATTTGTCCGGTGCGGATTGATTTGATGCTAGTACGTATGACAACATTAGGTAGGTAAGTACTATTATACTATTACTTAGGTAGGTAAGTACAAAGAGAATGTAAAAAAACTAGCGTTTTACGTAAAGATATTTTAGAACTGACAAAAAACATCGAGTTACTCACTTACCTGTTTCTATAATACTATAGAAACAGGTAAAGACTATAACATTTATCTATAACAAGTGAGTCGTATAGAATCAAAGGCGGCAATGTAGGGTATTTGTCAAAAATGACTTATTGATACAGCAGCATTGGAAATTTTAAACGTCATCGACTGTTAATATTGTTAATATTAAGGTTTTAACATTTTTCATTATTTTTTATCTTTAAATCAAATGGACAATGCAACTTATTGGCCCAATTTTTTTAAAGGTATGGTACAGGAATGAAACTTGTTTCCAAGTAATTATAAATTTTATCATTAGGGTTGACTTTTACTATGGCACCAAAAAATCTTAGGTGCCACTAACGCCAGAAAAAAATCGTTCATATTTTTTTTGGCTTCAGTGCAGTTGTAACTTTTTTTCACCAGGATAGATATTTTGGTGCCTTAGTAAAAGTCAGCCCTAATGATACTATCGATATTTCGTAACAAGTTTCATTCCTGTACCATACTTTTCAAGATCTGTCTATTGGGCAAAGCCAGATGACGAAGCTAAAAACTGACGACGGAGGCATCATCTCAGCGAAGCCTAAAATCCTGAGGGAGATCGATAGTTTCTATGGGCAGTTATATTCCACGCAGACACCTGTTGAAAGCAAGGCTAAAGACCCCAGAGCCAAGCTTACCCGACACTATACCCAAGATACTTCGGACGTCAGCATGCACGAGATTAGTATGGCTCTCAAACAGCTGAAAAACAAAAAGGCGGCGGGTGATGACGGAATCACTACAGAACTTCTGAGAGCGGGTGGTAAGCCGATACTTAAAGTCCTCCAGAAGCTATTAAATTTTCATCAAAATTAGCCCAAAAACAAAAAAGTTGGCCGCCATCTTGGATATTTAATATTTTTATCATTGTGTTGCTGTTTTATTTTCGAAATAGTTCGAAAAAACAAGTTTCATCGAAACCGGCCCAAAAACAAAAAGTTGGCCGCCATCTTGGATATTTTATATTTTTATTATTGCGTTGCTGTTTATTTGTCGAAATAGTACTAAAAATCGAGTTTCATCGAAATCGGCCCAAAAACAAAAAAGTTGGCTGCCATTTTGGATTTTTTTCAATTTTTATTATTGCGTTGCTGTTTTTTTTGTCGAAATAGTACTAAAAACCAAGTTTCATCGAAATTAGCCCAAAAACAAAAAAGTTGGCCGCCATCTTGGATATTTTATATTTTTATTATTGCGTTGCTGTTTTCTTGTCGAAATAGTACTAAAAACCGAGTTCTATCAAAATCAGCCCAAAAACAAAAAAGTTGGCCGCCATCTTGGATTTTTTCAATTTTTATTATTGCGTTGCTGTTTTATTTTCGAAATAGTACCCAAAGCCGAATTTCATCGAAATCGGCCCAAAAACAAAAAAGTTGGCCGCCATCTTGGATATTTAATATTTTTATCATTGTGTTGCCGTTTTATTTTCGAAATAGTTCGAAAAAACAAGTTTCATCGAAACCGGCCCAAAAACAAAAAGTTGGCCGCCATCTTGGATATTTTATATTTTTATTATTGCGTTGCTGTTTATTTGTCGAAATAGTACTAAAAATCAAGTTTCATCGAAATCGGCCCAAAAACAAAAAAGTTGGCCGCCACTTTGGATTTTTTCAATTTTTATTATTGCGTTGCTGTTTTTTTTGTCGAAATAGTACTAAAAACCGAGTTTCATCGAAATTAGCCCAAAAACAAAAAAGTTGGCCGCCATCTTGGATATTTTATATTTTTATTATTGCGTTGCTGTTTTCTTGTCGAAATAGTACTAAAAACCGAGTTCTATCAAAATCAGCCCAAAAACAAAAAAGTTGGCCGCCATCTTGGATTTTTTTCAATTTTTAAAATTACGTTGCTGTTTTATTTTCGAAATAGTACCCAAAACCGAGTTTCATCGAAATCGGCTCAAAAACAAAAAGTTGGCCGCCATCTTGGATTTTTATATTTTTATTATTGCGTTGCTGTTTTATTGTCGAAATAGTTCCAAAAAACAATTTTCATCGAAACCGGCCCAAAAACAAAAAAGTTGGCCGCCATCTTGGATATTTTCAATTTTTATTATTGCGTTGCTGTTTTATTTTCGAAATAGTACCCAAAACCGAGTTTCATCGAAATCGGCTCAAAAACAAAAAGTTGGCCGCCATCTTGGATTTTTTATATTTTTATTATTGCGTTGCTGTTTTATTTTTGAAATAGTACCCAAAACCGAGTTTCATCGAAATCGGCCCAAAAACAAAAAAGTTGGCCGCCATCTTGGATTTTTTCAATTTTAATTATTGCGTTGCTGTTATATTTTCGAAATAGTACCCAAAACCGAGTTTCATCGAAATTAGCCCAAAAACAAAAAGTTAGCCGGTATCTTGGAATTTTTATATTTTTGGATATTTTATATTTTATTATTGCGTTGCTGTTTTTTTGTCGAAATAGTATTAAAAACCGAGTTTCATCGAAATTAGCCCAAAAACAAAAAAGTTGGCCGCCATCTTGGATATTTTATATTTTTATTATTGCGTTGCTGTTTTCTTGTCGAAATAGTACTAAAAACCGAGTTCTATCAAAATCGGCCCAAAAACAAAAAAGTTTGCCGCCATCTTGGATTTTTTAAATTTTTATTATTGCGTTGCTGTTTTATTTTCGAAATAGTACCCAAAGCCGAGTTTCATCGAAATCGGCCCAAAAACAAAAAAGTTGGCCGCCATCTTGGATTTTTTATTTTTATTATTGCGTTGCTGTTTTATTTTTGAAATAGTACCCAAAACCGAGTTTCATCGAAATCGGCCCAAAAACAAAAAAGTTGGCCGCCATCTTGGATTTTTTCAATTTTTATTATTGCGTTGCTGTTTTATTTTAAAATAGTACCCAAAACCGAGTTTCATCGAAATCGGCTCAAAAACAAAAAGTTGGCCGCCATCTTGGATTTTTTATATTTTTATTATTGCGTTGCTGTTTTATTTTAAAATAGTACCCAAAACCGAGTTTCATCGAAATCGGCTCAAAAACAAAAAGTTGGCCGCCATCTTGGATTTTTTATATTTTTATTATTGCGTTGCTGTTTTATTGTCGAAATAGTTCCAAAAAACAATTTTCATCGAAACCGGCCCAAAAACAAAAAAGTTGGCCGCCATCTTGGATATTTTATATTTTTATTACTGCGTTGCTGTTTTCTTGTCGAAATAGTACTAAAAACCGAGTTTCATTGAAATCGGCCCACAAATAAAAAAGTTGACCGCCATCTTGGATTTTTGCTATTATTAACATTGCGTTGCTGTTTTCTTGTCAAAATAGTACCAAAAATCGAGTTTCATTGTAATCGGCCCACAAACAGAAAAGTTGGCCGCCATCTTGGATTTTTGTATTTTTAACATTGCGTTGCTGTTTTCTTGTTAAAGCAGTAACAAAAACCGAGTTTCATAGAAATTGGCTACCAAGCAAAAAAGTTGCCCGCTATCCTGGATTTTTTATATTTTTAACATTGCGTTGCTATTTTTTTGTCAAAATAACACCAAAAACCGAGTTTCACCGAAAACGGTCAAATCGGCCCATAAACAAAAAGACATAACCATACTCCATAGTAACGTAAAATGTAAGTAATTTTTTAGAAACGACTACTGGCAACACTAGAAATCGTGGAATTTGCATTCCGGAATTCAGATATCAAGAAAATACTATGATCCATGATTCCACTAGCCTACACACCTTAGAGAAGAGAAGTAAGTAGTTTGGTTGACACAAATTTTTATCAACGCCATCTATCGAGCCAACAGTTTTTTTTTCATTACGAAAAGCCTATTGTCAAGCAAGGTCCAAAATAAATTGAAAATTTTTGACACTTTGTATAACCTGATGTGCTGCTGACTGTACATAGGCATGATTGTTAATTCAAAGTTTTACCCCTTCTTTTCCACTCATTATTAATTACACAATAATAATACTGTGGAGACAAAAGTACTTAATAATTAAGTTTATATGAATAAAGCTTATTTGATTACGGGATCGGAGCGCGGAGCGTGGAGCGCGGAGCGCGGAGCGCGGAGCGCGGAGCAGACGATGTTCGCGCGTCCACATATGCTCCGAGGTTCGCGGAGCGCGGAGCGCGGAGCGCGGCCTAAGTGGGGACACACCCTTAGAGATTAGCACATTTTCCAAAACCGCAAAACTTGTAATTTATACAAACACTATGAAAAACAAAGTTTTTTCTAGATGAAAAATGATATTAAATATAAGTGGTATTAAATAAAATATGGTAACCCTACTGCGCGTGGCCCGACATGCACTTGGCCGGTTTTTTTATCAAATTTGTTAGTTATTAGTTAAAAATTACTAACTGTTATTTGTGTAAGTCCGGTGTGCTCAATAAAAAATACGGCGTTTGGTGATCGAGGGATATCCTTTGGCAGGTTGCACCTTCTGAACCCTTAGATCATTTTAAGAAGGGGAGCCATCTTGAATTTTTGTATGGGAGGGAGATAAAATACAATCTTTTTTTTGTATGTAATTTGAAAAATTACGAAGCTATTTAGGAAATGTGTAAAATATTGTTTTAAAAATGATTTCATACATACATATCCTAGGAAATGTATAAATTTCCTAGGAATGGTACTTATACAATGACGAATTACATACATTTCGGTTAACATCCATACTAATCTCGCAGTGTCCATCTAAACGACTTCTTTTCAGACTGCGGCTGACTTTGAGCGTAAAGTCATTAAAATTTGTATGTTACATACGGCTAATCAAAGAAAACCAAGAAAAATTTATGAAAAATTGATCTCCCTACAAACTGTCATACTAATCAGCCTTTAAGGCCTGGGCACACCGGATTCGTAGACACGCGCGTGGTCACGCGTGCGTGTACACGTGCGTAGTTACGCACGTAACCCCCTGACACACCGGGTTACGCATACGTCTACGCTTACGCATACGCATACGCAACGCAGCCTGTCCCTTGCGTACCCAGCGGGCACACCGGATGCGTAGACACGCGCGTGTACACGCGCGTAGCTACGCACGTAACCCACTGACATATACCCAGCCGCTGCGGCAGCCATACTTTTCATGTTTGCAATTCTTGTGCACGATGTCTGATGATGTGATTCAAGAGTGATTTAAGAGGAAGGTTTATAATTATGTCATCGTGTCAAATTCCACACTACACCGAAGCGAAGCGAGGGCGGGTCACAAGTCCTTTTTTTGCCAAATGCGACCTTTGATTTGATTTGATTTTTTTCGGACATTCCCCATTCCATAATACATTTTTTATTTGGTAGAGCTGCAAGTTTATGCAGTGCTTTCGATGCTAGGCTTCCCAGGCGGCTTAATTTTTGCCGACATCTTCATATTTCTACATACATAAAACCTCAACTTATAATTCACCTATACCTTCCTCAGGAATCACTCTATCATTTGGTGAAAATCGCATGAATATACGTTTAGTAGTTTTTGAGTTTATCGCGAAGCGCAGACAGACAGACAGACGTGGTGAGGGACTTTGTTTTATAATATGTATGTAGTGATATCAAGCAATTGATGACTAGTTTAAATTCATAGAAGTGACGAATTTCTCTATTTCTAAGAAAAAAAGCAAATTTCATAGGTGGGTCCCGAACAAAACAACTGAATGCGTAGTCACGCGCGTGGTTACGCGCGTGGTCACGCGCGTGGTCACGCGCGTAGTGACGCGCAGGAAAGATAGGTGCGTGTTTGTATTTGTTCGGTGTGACGTCCAATAGGGAATGCCATTGAGTACAACGTCATCAATGCGTTCCGCTCTGCAGCCTGGTTGTCTCATGAGAGCTGCAATGCGTAGGGTTACGCATCGGTCTACGTGCACGCGTACGTTACGCAAGCGGTGTGCCATATCTCATAAAGTTTCAGGCATTACAACGTCATGGTACGTCTAAGTGCACGCTTACGCATACGCTTACGCATCCGGTGTGCTGGAGCCTTTAATATTTTAACCCCTAACGTTTGCGCAATTCAACGAAAAAAATAAGCTCACAAAAAGCTTTCAACAGCCCCCCTACTCAAATGGTCAACATTCTATACGTATGAACGCTACGCTTACTTTTAAAGCTTAAATATGAGTAGCAGACGATAAAATCACATGTCGCCAACTTGTGTAAATCAGTTTTGAATTTAACAAAAAAATCTAACTGAACTGTAATGTACCTATTGTATGGAATTGATAAGCTTATGGCACGTTATTTTATAGTTTAGTGATTCTCGATTAGAATCGATTGAAACCGCAGTTACATTACTGTTTTAAGTAAGAAAGTTGCCACATTGGTTCTTACTGAAGCAGCATTGTAACTGTGATTTATGTCAGAGTAAAGAAGATACTGTAATTGCACCGAGGTAGTAAGGGGAGAAAAGACTAATTAGAGTTGGGAATGCGTTACTGACACCCCTAGTGGTTTCGCAAAGCATCTAAAGAATGCAGTGATCGCTAAAGTCAGCTCAGCCCCCCAACTCAAATGGCCAACATTCTATTCGTTTGAACGCTACGCTTACTATTGAAACTTTAAAATAAGCAGTAAACTATAAAATTACGTGCCCTAAGCTTGTCGATTCCATACAACACATCGAAGTCTGTGATTTACATAAGTTTGCGACGTGTGATTTAATCATCTATTACTCATATTTAAGCTTTAAAAGTAAGCGTAGCGTTCAAACGAATAGAAAGTTGGCCATTTGAGTAGGGGGGCAGGACCTTTAATAAAAAAACGAAAATAAAACTTTTAATAAAAAAGGCGATCAAGTTAGAAATCATTTCCTTTCTTGTGATCGTAACTTATAATACATATCTCCTTTCTCTTTCTACCTATATACATTACCTGTCCTCTAATAAATTTGCACCCTTTCCCCTACTTCTACTTATTTATTTTCTTTCACCCAAGGTTGCCTGGAAGAGATTGCTATTTAGCAATAAGGCCGCCTTTTGTATGTTTTCTTTTTGTCATTTTTGTTTCTTTCTGTTTAATGTTTTTGTCGTGTGCAATAAAGCTCTTATTATTATTATAATTATAAAACATCAGATAAATAGTTCTTCAGGTCAAGGGTACCCAAAATTGACGAGTCATGGACGAAGATGAAGCCAATTATTACGAGAGGAACATAGCAAGTGAAAAAAACCGGCCAAGTGCGAGTCGGACTCGCGCACGAAGGGTTCCGTACCAAAAAATGGCAAAAACACGTTTTCTGTATGGGAGCCCCCCTTAAATATTTATTTTATTCTGTTTTTAGTATTTGTTGTTATAGCGGCAACTGAAATACATCATCTGTGAAAATTTCAACTGTCTAGCTATCACGGTTCATGAGATACAGCCTGGTGACAGACAGACAGACAGACAGACGGACAGCGCAGTCTTAGTAATAGGGTCCCGTTTTTACCCTTTGGGTACGGAACCCTAAAAAAGGGATCTCTGTTTTCTACCTCCATAGAAAAAGACGTGATTTTATATGTAGATCAAACCTTTTAATGCATCTCACTTTTATTATAAGCAGATACCTACTTCTTAAAGTACGTTGAAAAAATTTTATAATCAAAAATGACTGTGTTGAGTGATAAGTTATCGATGATCGTTAATAGATATTATTCATATAGACGCACCTGATAATGAAAGGTTTTAGTCGAATTATTTAGACTGGAGATAATTAAGTGATAACTGATAAATATATAAAATTGATAAAATAAGTATTTAGTCGGTCGGTTGGTGCTGCTCGGACCGCTATGGGTAAGTGTGCAAATATTTTTTCCTACTGTTTGCCCCAATATATTTTCAAAACGATAAAAGATGCTTGTGAACACCTTAGATGGGTGTTATGATGGTATATCTAGAGCTAGACTAGCGAAAAGAGTAAGGAGAAAAACAGTACCACGTCACCGCTTGATCATAGTAGTTCAAAATATTTTCATAAATCATCAATAGTGTTCTCGTTGTCGTTAAAAATATAGCAAATAAAGATAATAAGGCCCGTTCTAGAGTATTTCTCGAAAAATTTGTACCTTAACGAAAATGTTGTAACTAAAAAATGCAACGAAATGGTTACATGTAACGCAATGGTACAACGAAAATGTAAGCATGTAACGAAATTGTTATTGTTAAGCATAGTTTACATTTTCCTACTAAATTATTTTAATGTTATGTGTAATATGTATGCTTAAACATGTCATTCGCGTTAATACATACTTTTTTAAATGTTTACTACGATACATACAACTGACAAAGATTTCAATATTTAAAAATTACTGCGAAACAAAACTAAATTTTTCTGTACATTTGTATAGTGTACAACTAGCTTAATTTGAAATGTAACTAAACTGTGTATAAAACATTTTCGTAACGTAACGAAACGTAACTAAATTTTTTTACAAAAATAACCTCAAAATTAATTTGAGTAGTCAAAACGCATTTTATCGCAAGAAACCAAAATAATTATTAAAGCTTATTATTTTATCTACAACGTATTTTGAATTGTACTTACCGAAGAAATGGTCATTTAGTCCAGTATAACTAAATTGTATCAACGGAACTGATATGTACTCAGAAACTTACGTGCAGAAAAAATGACAAACTACGCTAGACAGTTTTGTAACAGCCAATCAGAGACTTCTCAGTGTTGCCAATAGTAAGTATTATAGATGCGTTCCGAAACTCTTCTAAATTCGTGGTTGTCGTATAACGAACCTGCTCGTAACTAAACTGCATTTTTTTGCGACAGAGAATAAAATAATTTTGTTTTATTTTTTTTATATGGAGAGATATGTAATTAAAATATATTTTAATTAAAAAAAGAAGTCTTGAACAGTATAAGTCGAACATGACAGAAAATACTTTACTTTTGAAAATTTTATACTTGATTCAAATATTCTTGAGTACTTGCGACATTGTAATTTTTCTATGGAGAACACAAAACATAGTTTGGTATTTCACAAAAAAAAAATATTTTAAATACAACGTGCGTAGTTCGAGATAGTTTATCAAGAAGAATTATGTATTAGTCTATGCAAAATGTAATTTTCTGTAAAGATATGACAAACTTTTATTGAGTTACAATTATTTTTCAGTTTGAGACAAGATTTTTTAGGCAGAGGTACATTTTTGCTGAGAAATACTCTCTAGAGGTTCCAAAAAAGAAAGCTTGTCCGATAATTTAATAGAATAGGTTCCTAATGTTACGTTCTAAAATAAAACTAGAAATTACGTGCTAATTGGAACCTGTGAAACAGAACAGCCTTCTATTACGAGAGGTTAGAACAATATTAGTATAAGCATTTGATGAAGTTTACAAGTTTTTAAATTTGAGATTATAAAAACTAGTGCTAAGCTGCACCCAGTATACAAGTATTTGCCATATTTCCAATTTTACTTATTCGTTTGCGCTACTTGATTGGATAAATTGTATTATCGTGTAAACGTCATCGCTCAAGGCTACTGTTTTTTAATCAAACGTAATCAGGACATTGTACTGCTTGCGACACTCAAGGTATTTAAAAATGTTTAAAATGATCTTTTTTTTCATAGGGTACACGATGCTATTCCCAATATTTGCAAGTCTTCTCTTGGGGACCGTAATGGCGGTTCCCCCGGAGATCGACATGAGGGCTGGTTTGGAAGTTGACGAGTTCAGCACCAATTTAGATGTGCCAATGTACCGCCTGACTGACGCCGTCCAACCAAAAAACGTCTATGTAGATCTAGACGTTTTCTTACAAGAATCCAGATTCAACGGTCTCGTGGAGTTGGATGTGGAGGTGAGTTTTTTTTCCAACACAACTTACAACACAACTGGGCAACTATATTGCGAGAGCTGCGACCGTTGCTTCAAGACTAAGTTTGGCTTCGCAAGTCACATGCGGGCTCATGATAGGAAATAGCCAGTGTGTCGCCGTCGACGGACACGTCGAGGAGGACATCATCATCATTATTACTGACAATTACATAATCAACTCTATTATTAGTTACTGATGAATAGGCATATAATAACTAAGACCTTTTAGACTAACGAAAGGTAATAAGGCTGAATAAACTTTGGTCTCCAAACGATACAAAAAGCTTTTAACAGATACCTATCTGTAAAACAATTATTGGAGTCTGATCCTGAACAAAAAATGTGTATGTGCACAAATTGTTCTTAGTTCTAAGGCACTCCGCTGCGTTAAGCAGGTTCGCGCCACGGGAACACGGCGCGGTAATATAGGTTGCTGGTTTTTAGGGTTCCGTACCCAAAGGGTAAAAACGGGACCTTATTACTCAGCCTCCGCTGTCCGTCTGTCTGTCTGTCACCAGGCTGTATCTCATGAACCGTGATAGCTAGACAGTTGAAATTTTCACAGATGATGTATTTCTGTTGCCGCTATAACAACAAGTACTAAAAACAGGATAAAATAAATTTTTAAGGGGGGCTCCCATACAACAAACGTGATTTTTTTGCCGTTTTTTGCTCGATATTGATAACGACTACGGGTAGACAGTTGAAATTTTCACAGATCGTGTATTTCTATTGCTCTGCCCTGCAAAGCCAAAACACTGTAACTTGAGTTACAGTGTTTTGGGTTTATAGGGCCAAATCGATTTATTTAAGTGTATTTTATATCCCTATAAAATAATTTTTCAGATTTATATAATATATAAGGAGATATAAGTATATGCAAAACACTGTAACTAAATTTTATTCATAGTTTGTCATGCCAAAACACCCTAATTCAAATTACAGTGTTTTGGCTTTACTGATTTCGCGAGACAAATAGTTACCGTGTTATGGTTAGCCAGTTTTGTCGGACCTATCGTGCAGTAGCATTTAGCATGGAGGAGTAGCTCTACGATAAGCGGTCGTGCCAGAGTCGCGTCACGATCACGCAAAAATGTGTGCCAGTGGTCGTAGTAAAAAAAATTGCAACCAGTGGTTTAATTTTATTCAATCATGTACAACATTATAACCATCCCACTAGAGCTAATATGGCGTCAAAATTAAACAGTATATCAATTAAAAATGACAATAATAGCACCCGCAACAAAGTGCATATTGGCGCCAATAGATCATACGAACGTCGAATTTAATAACACTGACAAGTATTCTAAATTCTATTTTAATAATTCACGCATAAAAGTGTCTTAAATACATTATCTTTTAAATAAGTCAGGAAAATGTACTGGAGATACAGTGTTGTGGTGACAAATAGCAAAATTTCTTACGGTTTTGTTACGCCAATACACGTTTATGAGTATTATTGCAAGAATATTCATTGTATTGGCCTAAAACTTACATGGCTATATAGATCATAAAAATATCTTTCGATTGATATCTAACACTATACACTTTAATTGAAAATTATAACTTAAATCGTCAAAAATTTGAAAAAACTTTTAAACGCCGTTTTCTCAAAACGGGTGTTTCAAAGATACAGTGTTTTGGATTTATAGGGCAGTGCCGCTATAACAAAATATGCTAAAAACAGATTCAAATAAATATTTAAGGGGGGCTCCCATACAACAAACGTGATTTTTTGCAGTTTTTTGGTACGGAATCCTTCGTGCGCGAGTCCGACTCGCACTTAAATAACCACAAAACCCTAAAAATAACCACAAAATTTAAGGCTCACGCCCCGTTACGCTTTAATCGGGACCTATAGGAGTAAAGCAGCTCGGTTACGAATCGGCTTCACCTAGTTTTGGCCGGCTAAAATAGGTTTAGTCGCACTTCGGGTTTAGTCGTAACATTATTTATTACTGAAACATATAAAGTTTGAAGAATTAGTCAATGTCATAATTATCGAATAGAAGAGTGTTTGACTGAAGGAAGCGACAGTGAATTCAGTGAAATTGATTATGAACGAGGTTTTCTGAATTCTGTACCAAAAATCGAATACATAAAAGATGACAAAGAATTAAAACGATAAAGGTTATTTCTGGCCGTTCAACCAGCTAATGTTGAAATATAGCGTTAGAACCTGAAAATTGCAAAAAAAAAATAACTATTTATTTGGAGTAGTTCTGAATGCTTCAGAACATAACGAATATAGAATTCCATAATGAGGCAAGGACTCTTAGAGCATTCAACCAATTAATGCTGTAAGCAAGGACTGTTCCTTATAGATGTGGCACACATGGTTTTTAATTTTAAATAATAAAGAACACTTAAATGTTTGAGATATATATCTTGATTAAATAAGGTATTAATACTAAACAAATAAAGTTATTTTGACATATTATTAAAATGGTGTCTAGCAGACTAACACGTCAGTAGAATAGTAATATTTTTTTTTATTAAAAACACGAGTGCCCTGCCAAAAACGAACTAAAAAGTTAAACAACAAGTGTCATTGCAGTCGGGGGACCTTATTATGGAACAATTTTTGATCAACGAGGTCCCCCGACTGCAATGACACTTGTTGTTTAACTTTTTAGTTCGTTTTTGGCAGGGCAGTCGTGTTTTTAATATTTTTTTAATTTATTTATTTTTATTTCACACATTTTAGTGACATATTATATATAGTTTTGGAATGTACTCATCAAGGCCTTTCATTTGATGCCCATATTGTAATAATAGAAGAAAAATTTTTTTTTCACATTTGAAAATGGCGGCGTATTGTCGCCATATTGATTTATTCTCTAAAAAACTTATAGCCAGTGTCACTCGGAATGCTGTAAGGATTCTAACGATACCCCATTTATCCAAATCAGTTCAGGTATTTAGAAGTTATGGTGGAATAAAGAAACTCACATACCCACAAACATACATGAAACCTGAACACATATACACTCTTTTTGCTTTGGGCAGTCGTGTAAAAATTTGAGGCAAATCAGTTTTTTTTTAAATATACTAATGTTCATCTTACAAATCAACTTACTTATTATTAAAAAATTAGGCGTTGAATTCATATTTAAAATAAAAAAAAACTTATCTCCAATATAATTTATCTTTGTCGAACTTATCTATTGATTAATGAATTTTCATAAGATTAAAGTTTGTACTCATGTCCTTATCATAATTATTGAACAACGAGGAAAATATAAAAATAAAAATAAAACTTTTAAATATAACGGGAATCCACGGGAAACTACAAAAAAAATTTTATACAGAAAAAAAATGGTTACAAAACCTAAAAAATTGTCAAAAATTACACTTTATACCATGCTAACTTGGACGAATTGTGGTTGATTCGTCCAAGCATGCTAATTATATGGGCAAAATCTTACACACTACCATTGACCTGTAGTATATTTATTTTGTAATTTAGAAGTAATTGTATCCGTGAATTACTATTAGGACATTTTATATTTTTTTTTGATAACAGTCATATTTTGACTAGAATTAAATAATTTTCTATTGCATGTAAAAATCATCTCGGGCAATGTTATTGCTTTCTAAACTAAATTTTCGTTTTCAGATCTTGGAACAGAACCTTACCCAAATAGTCCTGCACCAAAAAGTTGTATCAATACAGTCAGTAAATTTGGTGGACTCTAGTGGCAGACCTGTCAATCTTCATTTCCCTACCCCTTACGAAACCAATGACCATTACGAAATTCTCCTTATAAACTTGGCTGATCCTGTTCCCATTGGTAACTACAGTATCACCATCCGCTACACGGGTGCAATCAACCTCAACCAATACGAAAGAGGATTCTACAGAGGTCACTACTTCTTGAACAATCAAATGCGGTGAGTTTTTCTTTATATCTAATAATAACTATTGTAAATTACCAATTATATTTTTTCCAATATTATTAATGTTGTTTTTCCCATATTGTTTGTTTACAGTTACTACGCCACCACACAGTTCCAGCCATACTATGCAAGGATGGCTTTCCCTTGCTTCGATGAGCCACAGTTCAAATCCCGATTTGTCATCTCTATCACACGTGAAGCTAACCTCAGCCCATCCTATTCGAACATGCCTATAGCTCAATCTAGCGTGTAAGTATTTTCATCACAAGTATCTTTAAATCAATGTATATCATTAATGCCTACAATAGTCTACTTAACTAAATTGATGAAGACATTAAATTTTAATTGTATAAAAAAAACTGTTTCAGGCTCACTGGTGGACGCGTCCGTGAGACTTTCTACCCCACTCCTATAGTTTCGTCCTATCTTGTCGCTTTTACTGTGAGTGACTTCGTAGAAACAAATTACACAAGTACTCTTACTCGGCCTTTCGCCATCGTCTCTCGTCCAGGAGTAAACTACCAACATCCATTTGCTGCCGAAATCGGATTGGCCATTACAAATGAGATGGATGACTATTTCGGTATCAAATACTACAAAATGGGACAAGGACAACCGATGAAGAACGATCACCTCGCTATTCCCGATTTCCCGGCTGGTGCTATGGAAAACTGGGGCATGGTTAATTACAGGTAAAGTAACAAAATGAAACAATAATAGCGAGTATCACAGCTGGAATTGGAGCACCTTGATTTAGTGACATCGTGAGGACTGGAAAGTCACAGTCAAAATAATTTCGTTGCAACACAGAGTGTCTCTCTTGATAACTTAGGATTCCGTAGCTTCAATAAGAAGCAGAATATCGATAAACAAATACGCGAATATTTGACATGGCGACAGAACATTCAGGCGCCAGTATTTGGATCTTCTGTTCTATCGTCATGTCAATAGTCGCGTATTGTTTGTCGCAACTACATAGTCACAACATTATTAAAATAAGATGCGATTAAATTGACAATATACTGTAATCCGCAGCAACTACACTCGAGAATGTATGGCAAAGAGACTACAGATTAAAATACGTCGTTTTGTACCGTAAGCGCTCTGAAGTTGGTCACTTCTGTTGTACATTGTTCAATTAATCTCAGTGTACAACGGGCTTCCACTAACTATTTGAATTATTGCTAGACTAAACCAAAGATTTTAGTTAAGAAGCGTTTAAGTATTCATCCATTAATTTTGTATCTATTGTTGAAATCATCTCTAGAGTCTAGAATGTTTATTTTATTACCTATGTATCATTAAAGGTGTTGTTATTTCCAGGGAAGCTTACTTGTTATATGATGAGAATAATACGAACCTGATCAACAAAGTCTTCATCGCCACTATTATGGCGCACGAGCTAGCACATAAATGGTTTGGCAATCTAGTCACTTGCTTCTGGTGGAGCAACCTTTGGCTCAACGAATCTTTTGCCAGCCTGTTCGAATACTTCAGTGCTCACGATGTGAGTATTGAATATTAAACGAATTGTATCCTTCACACTAATTCAGAAAAGTTTCACAACTTCTTAATTATTGATTTTACATAAAAGAAATGGTATCTTAGGAAAAAAGTCAATAATGCATTGTATTCGTCAGTATATTATCACACTACACTTTCTTGATTTGTGCATATTATTTCACTTAAACGTTTGTATACTCTTTCTCCAGGCTGACCCATCATTGGAACTAGATGATCAATTTGTTGTGGATCAAGTACACAGTGCTTTGAACTGGGACGCAGGCGCAGGTGCAACACCAATGAATTTATCTTCCGTTGCTAGCAACCCATCAATATCTTCTCACTTCAGCACAACCAGTTATGCTAAAGGAGCTTCCGTGTTGAGAATGATGGAGCACCTCCTTGGCCCACGTACGTTTAGAATGGGATTGAGATACTACCTGAGAGATAAGTAAGTTAAAATTTCACCTTAATGTTTAATACAGTTGATAAATATATTAGGTACTTTGAAGCCTAATTGATTTTTTACTATAAGGATTTTTGCAGCACTATTAATTACTATCAGTACCTATTTTATATACTGTTTGATTAAGTTTGTCAGCTTATTTGAGTCGAAATGAAAGTATGAATTACGAGTATCTATTTAGTAAGTACATTATTTATAAATTTTTGCTTTTGTTCTTCTGTTTACTTTGGCTGTTACTAGAACTGTTGCTTTATGATTATAAAATGGTTTTCTTTAGCGCCTACGGTATCGGCACCCCAGAACATCTTTATACAGCTTTGAGAAGAGCGGCTTCAGAAGACTTGACTTTTACTAGACTATTCCCAAATGTAGATATCGGTGAAGTTCTTGACAGCTGGGTTCAAAATCCTGGTTCTCCTGTAGTCAATGCTAATGTCAACATGAGCACTGGTCTTATCACTTTAACTCAGGTAGACATTTTTTGTCATTACTTATTATTTTAATAAAACGAAACATTCTGAGCGCATATCTTTTGCTATTACGAATTTAGTTTTGAAGTAATTTTCAGTTAGTATTTCATGTCCTTTACTATCCTTTCAGCATATCATTTCCTTTTCATTATTACATTCACTCCGAATCGCAAGGATACCTTAACGTCATTGTTAGATATGTCACCTTATTTCGAATTTTCATTGATTATTACAGTATAAGATGTTGAAATCACCATCTGATACGTTTATTCTCTGTGAACAGGAAAGGTTCCTGGTTTCTGGAGCTCCACCACCAGCGCACCGTTGGCATATTCCAATCACATGGACGCACAGCGGACAATTCAACTTCCAGGACACAAGACCTAGTTTTATTATCAGTGGAGATTCACATACCATTCAAAACACACCTGGACACAATTTCGTGATCCTTAATATTGCTCAGTCAGGTTAGTCTACAGTTCCACATAACTCATAACAAAATTTTGCCAATATCTTTTTAAAGTATAAATTTTCCTAGTGTTAAAACTTGTTAATCGTAATTGTTAAACTTGTAAAACCGTACAATGTATGTCTATGTGTAAAACCCTCGGATAAGTTAATTATCGTTTTTATGGTTCCGCATCAAAATGGTAAAAAGGAACCCTCATGGTGCGACTTTGTCACAGCTGGATATCTTAAGAACTACTAATGCATATATAAAGGAATAGTTTTAAATGACGCGTTTGCCAAACTATTTTGCAAAAAATCCGTTCCCCCTTATCTCTATAAATTTACAGAAGTAAGAGAATAGTTTTTTTCTTCCTGTAAGTAATTTAAGTAAGATGACAGGAAAAAAAAATCGATGTCTCTCAATAGCACACTTTTTAACTGTACCTATATATTGTACATTAATTTTGAGCTTACTGTTTAACTATGCGCAGGTCTATATCGAGTGAATTATGATGACCACAATTGGGAAATGATTGCCAATTTCCTCGTTAGAAACAACAACAACAGATTGAGTGTTCACAAATTAAACAGAGCACAGGTAAGCGTTTTGTTAATACTAAAACAACTGTTCTTCTATGGTATCATCGCCACGCTTGGCAGGCGGGTTGGCGATCGCAGTAGGCCAAGGTTTTTTGGAGAAGCTGCTGCCCGTCTCTTGAAGGCTATGCTCCCTTAGTCGCCTTTTACGACACCCACGGGATGATAGGGGGTAGTGCTATTCTAGGCCGGCACATACACGGCACGATGGACCGACGATCTGGTGAAGGTCGCGGAAAGCCAGTGGATGCAGGCAGCGCAGGACCGATCGTCGTGGAGATCCTTAGGGGAGGCCTATACCCAGCAGTGGGTGTCGTGTGGCTGATATGATGATGATGATGATGATTAATTTAATGAATTTGGTATGCACTCAATAATTTGATAAACAGTAGGTATTTAAATTTAATTAGTCACACAGCGCGTTATTTGATATGATTATTGCTTTTGTTTTCACTTATGAAATGTCATAAATAATTTCTTTCGTCAGGTCAGTGGTTGTGTGTGTCGCCAAGTCTGAGGACCCGGGTTCAATCCCCGGCTGAATTTAGACATTTAGAAAACGAACTTTTTTATACTATTTCAGGTCGAGTATGTGTGTGTGTGTGCCATTCTTTTGTCAGAGATTTCAATGACAAAGCGTTTATGCTACTTACTTTGGAATCGGAGCAATAGAGAGATTATATGATCAGGTTGGCATCAGTCCAGGTGTCTAATAACAAACTCAGAAAAGTCCAGTAAACATAATTTTGGGTAATTAATTAAAAACGTATAGCTTTGTAAAATTAAAAAAAAAACAACTGTAGTGATTGTTTCCATATTTAAAATTGTAATCATATTAGATATTTAATATTTTTGTAAAATAATACTTGTCAAAATAAGCTCAAAACTTAAAATATGTAATGGACTTGGCCATGTTTGTTAGTAAAGCACGGACTTTTCTGTTTATGTTATGAATGGTTATGGACATTACCGCTTTTGTTATGAATTATTTCACAAAATTGATGCTAGAGACTTAGTGAGAGTTTAGTAAAATTATTTTAAAATTAGTGTATATTCAAAACTTTTATATACCTAAAATACCGATTCGCGCTTGACCAAATTTTAATGTAGTTGTTCAACCCTAACACAATTATTAGACACTAACCTTTGTTTCTTAGCTCTGTTTTGCTTCCAGTTTTCTGGGTTTGCAGCTTTCTTCCTGGCTTTATTTTTAGGCACAACTTTAGGGTTACAGTCCATATTCAAGAAAATACGTTTTTCTATTAGATATTAGCAATTTAAGTACTTAATATTCACAAAAAATAGGAACATACACAGCGTAGTTTCTTGTCAAGCGGCCATTGAAACTGCTGGCTTGTGATTGGTCGAAATGGACTTTGCCACCTTCGTTATGACATTCGGGGACTTTCCCGTATTTGTTAGGAATCGTCTCGTTTAAGTATAGATTTCTATAGGACGTTACCGGATTTGAAATAAACTAATAATGTGGCTATGTGACACTGGAGTTGCCGTTTGAAATACAATAAAAATCAGTGTTTCGTAATTAATGGGACTTTGCCATCTTTGTTATTAGACCTCTGGTCCATTTCATCAGTCTGAATAGACTCAGAATCTTTTCCAGACTAATGATCCAAAATTTGTCCCAGACTGATGAAATGGACTGAATATGTACTCCCTCGATGAGTTTATTTCATATTTATTTCATCATCATCATCATATCAGCCACACGACACCCACTGCTGGGTATAGGCCTCCCCTAAGGATCTCCACAACGATCGGTCCTGCGCTGCCTGCATCCACTGGCTTTCCGCGACCTCCACCAGATCGTCGGTCCACCTTGTCGGGGGCCTACCCACGGAGCGTCGTCCGGTGCGCGGTCGCCATTCCAGAACCTTTCTGCCCCAACGGCCATCGGTTCTTCTCGCTATGTGTCCCGCCCATTGCCACTTCAGCTGAGCAATCCTTCGAGCGATGTCGGTTACTTTAGTTCATCATATTTATTTATTAGCAATCAAATACTGGTTTTCAAGTGTTTATTTGATTATTTCCAGATCGTCAACGACGTCCTTTATTTCATCAGGGCTAAAAAGATTGACGTTAAGCGCGCTTTTGATGTCTTGTCTTTCTTACGAGCGGAAACTGACTACTACGTGTGGGCTGGTGCGATTGGACAGCTTGATTGGATAAGAAGAAGGCTGGAGCACTTACCTGTGGGTCATGCATGGTTTACTGTAAGTTTGATTGCAAATAATATAAAAAGAAGTAAGAGAAATCTTACTAAGTTTTCAAATAGGAATTATATCAACGTATTCGTTAATGAGTACAGTGGTCAAGTTGATTTTTATGGTGTCATCATTAGTTATTAACCTAACTAATGATGACACCATAAAAATCAACCTAACGGTCCCGATTTCAATTCCAGGCCGAGTCAAATTTGAAAAAAACATTTTTCTATCATCGTTGTTTTCAATGTTCATTATTATACAAGCTTGGAATATTTTTATGAGGAATTCAGAAATTGCAGAGCAATAATATGTGATGTTATCTAAATTCTAATCTACATATTTCATTGATCTGTTCATTGTCTTTCTTCAGAGATACATGCTTCATCAGATGAACACCGTAATCAACACTCTTGGTTATGACGAAAGACCCACCGATTCGACTTCAACCATTTTGAACCGTATGCAAATCATGAACTTGGCCTGCAATCTTGGCCACGCTGGATGTATAAGCGACAGTCTTCGCAAGTGGGACACCTTCAAACAGAATACCAGTGCCCTGTAAGTACTGTTCAATTATGACTCTTATACTCGCACTAATAAAATACAACCATATTTCTTATATTTTTTTGGTGTTACAATAAAATTATAGTAAGACTAGGCTGCTAAAAAAAATCGTACGCTCTGGTGATGACAAAAATGGATTAAATCCCAGAACTGTGGAAGTGTAATACTCAGCTCTTCAAGTTGTTTGTATCGCATCGCAACAGTGTCCTAAAATATTCTTTATATTTAGCGAGCGTGATTTAAAATTTAGGGAATCAGAATAAAATCTACTTTAGATAAAATTAGAAAGAAAGAAATAACATTTACTTGAGACAATCACACACAAAATAAATACAAATAAAAAACAAACCTAAACACATTGGTTCGAAATGGGCCCGACTCAGCATAATGCATGTCTGCGACCAGCGCGCTGGTCTCCCATTGGGACCGGTTTGTTGATTTTGTTGACATTATTCGTATGTATTTCCCAGAGTACCAGTGAACCAGCGTCGTTACGTATACTGCATCGGTCTGCGAGAAGGCAACAGCTCAGACTACGAGTTCCTCATGGATCAGTACATGACCTCTGAAAATACCGCTGATATGGTCGTCATACTCCGGGCACTCGCTTGCACCAGAGACAATTCGTCGCTGGCTCAGTAAGTTTTATAAATGACGATTGTAATTTTAGGAATTCAGTCGCTTGTAAATTTTAGAAACAATTTTTGAAATCACGTCTAGGCGCTTCCTCACCGGGAGCATATTTGTCTATTGTGTGACAATACAAAATTCCTGACTGAAAACTCTGATTAATAGATCAGCATCACATAAGTACATTAAAGTTGTACAATCTAACACAGTAATTTTCTTCACAGCTACCTTCTGCAGTCTCTCACCAACGACAGGATCCGTGTTCATGACAGAACTAACGCCTTCGCTTACGCGCTGCAAGGAAACAGGGAGAATCTTAATATTGTCTTGGAATTCCTCTTCCAGAACTTTGCTGTAATCAGAGAAGCGTGAGTTGACAGTTTTGTCTATTTTGGCAGGTATCACGAAACGAATTCGAGTAGTTAGGTTGTTGTTGTTCATTGGGAATAAATTATTAACGTACAAATCTTTTTTCAAGCATTTCCATTCCAACATTAGTCAGGTGTAGAATTTCAGTAATTTGGCACTTTTTACATGTTGCCTCGACTAATGTGCTATCGCAGAAATATTTAAGTAGGTCCCTTGTTTGACACCGCAAAAGATTCCTATTTTTAATTTCAACTTCTTTGTATCGTAGTGCCTACAAATAAATAGCTAATTTACATTGTGAGAGGTTTTCTTTAATGTTATACTTTTATAGGTTTTGTTAATAATATCACGTTTCATTTCACAGACATGGTGGTGAAGCAAGACTGAACGTCAACATTAACAACTTGGTCACATTTTTGACTGACTTTGCTGATATCGAAAGAGTAAGTATAAAAATATTCAGTCAAAATAATATTTTAAGAAAACAAAGTTGAGTGAGATGCACGATACTCTGGTAATATTGTTATTATCTTGTTTCTTAAAATAGGTACTTACTTATATTATTTAATGCAAAAGTCCGTTCGTTTATTTGTTACGCTTTCACGTCTTAACCACTCAACCGATCATCATGGCATATACAAGTTGTCAGGGTTACAGAAAAGAACATAGAGTACCTTTCATCCCGAAAAAAGTATTGTTTTCGAGTGATAGAGAGATGACCACGCAGACGAAGTCGCGGGTGGTCGCTAGTGGTAAATAAAGGAAAAAAAAAATAGTACACGCGCGACCAGGATCTCAATGACTATCATTCTTAATTATTTTAAATATAACAGTAAAGATTAAACAGCATTTATAGATTTTGAAGTTGCAGGTACTAGGTATTATGTATTCTGTGCTTGCAATGGATTTAATCGGATCTATTGAATCGTATAGACCGTGGTAGCTATGACGTAGGTTTGAGTAAAAACAAAGACGAGAACGTTGGCACTTTTGCTATGTTAACAAATAATTGAAATATTTTGGTGCTATGAATAAGTATTATGCCGTATTATTTTGTTCCTGAGTGTAGTTCCATGTCTCAAGAAGAGAAACTTGCTTGTTTCAGACGTTTGTTTTTAGCCAAAATGTCAAACCAAGTCATTTTTGTGACGTCACACTTCCACGATCTATCTATAGTAATAATTTCCTTTCTTCATTAGGTTCGAGTGTGGGTCAACGCCAATGCAGCGGCCCTCGGCCAAAGTAGCTTCAATGCCGCTTCAAGTGTCGTCAGCACAGCAATAAACAACCTACAGTGGGGAAGCGAAAACGCTGAAGCTATCCATATGGAGACTTTGGCAAGAAGCTCTGCTGTCACCCTAGTAACACCATTAGCCTTTATGTTATCAGTCTTAGCTGTACTTTTCTTACTTTAAATTGTATTTAATAGAATACCTAACTTAACCTGGCATTTGAGGTATAATGATAAAAATAAACGTGGACAACCACTTTATTATTAAATCAATAGTTTCTTGCTATTTATTATAAGTGAAAAAGTCTACTTTTTTACCTTTTGTACATTAAATAAAATAGATTTTAAGATTATTGTTTGTTTTATTGTCACGTAGGTACTCAATACTACCTAATTGTTACCACCACCGCGCCGTAGAGATTTTGCATTAAAGTTGCACGAAGGTCATTATTAATTTATTTATTTTGATTTCTTTTACTAAAAATATTGTAAGTTTCTATTAAAATATATTGGAAAATTTAAATCTTTTTACCTTCTAACCTATGTAGGAAACATAAAAGTAGTATAAAAAGTCGTCTAATATTAAGTGTGAGTTGCACCAAAACGCTGTCAAAGTTACGGTTATCGTAAAAATGGATAATGCTACCAATTTGCACGTCAAACTTGTCAAAGGACATCATGCTGGGTGGCGACCTCTTTTTTTGGCTAACTTGTGCTTAACCGGTACTTTAACAAGCTTGTTATCATTATAGTTAGGTGGTGCAACTCAGCCTTAGTCTCAATTTGTTTATCAACAAACATTTACCCTTACCAGAAATTGATCCTGGTAGGAGCTAATGCACGCTAATATTGCCCCTAGGTCATAGTGAATGCCCTTAGGTTTTCTTACCCATTTCTCATTTCAGTTCCTTAGGATTTTAGTATGTAGTCAGAATAGATCAAGTCTCATTTGTATTAAAACTAGATCATCTTTACTTATGATCATCATCATATCAGCCGCACGACACCCACTGCTGGGTATAGGCCTCCCCTAAGGATCTCCACGACGATCGGTCCTGCGCTGCCTGCATCCACTGGCTTCCCGCGACCTTCACCAGATCGTCGGGTCCGGTGCGCGGTCGCCATTCTAGAACCTTTCCGCCCCAACGGCCATCGGTTCTTCTCGCTATGTGTCCCGCCCATTGCCACTTCAGCTGAGCAATCCTTCGAGCGATGTCGGTTCGGTCGGTCGGTTCTCCTGCGGATCTCCTCGTTTCTTACTAACTAACTTTACTTATGATATTATGTTAATAATATAATGTTGTACTAAAATTGACGTCTGGAAGGGTACCACACCCCGGACACTCCAAACAACCGTGCCATTATAAACAGATGACGTTTTTGTACAAGTCTAGGGCTACCGTGCAGTTTGTACTGTATGAGCGGCGTTCAATTCATAATTTGAACTTTTTGGTAAATAAAGTTACGACAATATAAGATTTTTGGTTACGACGCATTGCTTTGAATATCAAAATAAGTTGACAGTTAACACACGACTAAAAAGTTACGACGCATTGCTTTGAATATCAAAATAAGTTGACGTTGACAAACACGATTAAATGAGCACACGATTTGGCACACGAACTCGTGGGGTGAGGTACCTAATTGATTCTGGAGCGGGGCAGAGAGTGACCTTTCTGTACGGCAGTACTTATATCTATTCTGTGTCTAAACTAAAATAACGAAAAAATATGTATAAACCGGAAGCACAATTATTAACCTGATAAATTCATTATTTGTATACTATAGTAAAATCCATACCATCATAGTGTAAAGAAAACTTTACACTTTGTCAATACTGTATGTAACTTCTACTTGCTACTAGATGGCGTTACATCGAGGCACGTATCCAGACTCTTTATTCGGGGGAGCGGGGGGACAACCGCTTCCCGAAAAACCGGGCGAGTGACTCGTCCGCTAAATTTAAATTAGTCTTGTTCTGTATGTTACTGATTTCAGGGGGGGATAAATCCCAACTATCCCCCCTCTGGATACGTGGTAACATCTGAACCAATTTTGATGAATTTGAGTGTTATATTGGATAAAATTAATATCGATTGGGAAAATGAATGTAACGACGAAGTCGCGGGCGACCGCCGCTAGTTATTTCTATACGTTGAAACTACTGCAACAAGCAATCCAAAAGATGGAATTACGACAATCTAATTATTCTGATATGATAAGTAAAGTAGGTAATATTGTCGTGAAATTCAAAGACTTTTTATTGTCCTATTAATCTTATCTATTGCCAATAAAAATGATAAAGATATCCTTGCGATAATATTTATAACAAAAAATAGTTCAGTTTTATTTTTTCCATCACCATCGGCCAACAAACATACCAATAACGAGTTAAGGTATGTTGTTTTTTTTTATAAAAATAATAAATATCTGTTCAATTTTCTGTTGTTTACAAAACCTTGGACACCAATATAGACCCATTTTATAATTAAATGACACATTTTAATTACAGGCATGTCTTGTTTCAAAATAGCACTGAGTTTAACGCTCTTAGTGCTATCTAAAGCCGATTTTCCATTTAATTATAATGACGAATTTGAGGAAGTACCTTCAGAACTTGTTACTACTAGAAGCGAAGAACAGGTGTACAGGTTACCAACAAATGTCATACCTTTGGCTTACGACATTTACATAGATCTGTTCTTTGGAGAAAGGACCGAGAAGCCATTTAGTTACGAAGGCCGAGAATCAATTTTAATTCAGGTAAGTACAATTTCAATTTATTGTTCAATATTATATTGAACAATTAATCAGTAATATGCCAAAAAGTATTAATTTATACACATAATAGTTAAGGGCGATTTATAGACGAGTGGTGAATGATTTGAGTAAAGCTTGCAATTTTCAAATGCTTCTAATATCATATTCACAATATTCACATGCAGTTTATAATATAATTAATCATGTAAGTACTTACTTAATTGTAGTTTAAGTACGATTTTGGTGCAAATTGCATTTAAGATTGATGTATAGTATAAATTGCATCTGAATATAATATTATTTTAGAAGGACTTGAAAGTTGAAAATCAGGTTATTTGATCGAAGGTTTTACTCAGGTCATTACTGACTCGTCTAATACAATGGTGTGAGTTCTAGAAAGAAGCACCGTATTCGAAAACTCTTCTATCATTTGTTTTCACTTGTTTGATAGAGGACACAAAATAGTATAGCTAGTCTGTGGTAGTTTATTATTTTTGTGGCTAAGAGCTGTACAGTATTGACTATAGCCAAGAATTTTAAGTATATTCAAGCTAGAACACGAATCTAAACTTCTTGACTATTAGCCGTTTGACCTGAGATTGCCCGTATGTAAAGACATTTAATATCTCTCAGTGTGTGCACGGAAAACAAAGATTTTTTCAGAGCGACTGTTCTATTTGGGTAATTCAATTAATTTTAATCACGTGATTTCGTTCGGGTTTCTGACCAACTTTTCCTTGGAATTCAGAAACTTGAAGAAATAAAATTTAATTTTCAGGTAGTCGAAGCAAATGTTAACGAAATAGTACTACATGCAAACGTTGACACCATTGACGAAGTTACTTTGTACACTGAAACCGGTACTGAAATTACGATAAATAGATTTTATACCGAACCACAGTATCATTTTTTGAAGATCAGTTTAGATACAAGTTTGATTGTCAATGGTAACTATACGCTCAACATAAGATACTCAAAGACTATGAACGATGGACCTATGCAGAGAGGAATTTGGAAAGGATGGTATATTGATGCCGATGGCGTGGAAAGGTAATTTTTATAATTAAATACGAAAGCTTACCAACATTACTTTGGAAGAGATTATTGTACCGAAATTATTTGAACTGATGGAGAACGAGATGTATCTAAATTAATGGTAAACTTCTCTTCTTCATTTCTAAACAAAGTAAGTTTCATTACCAACACATTACTTATTTATTTACAGAATATACGCAACAACGCATTTCCAGCCCTACAATGCTCGTCAAGCATTTCCTTGCTGGGATGAGCCTTTATTCAAAGCTGAATTCACTCTGCATCTTTCAAGACCAATAAATTACTCTAAAACCTTTTCCAACACAGCACTTAGCGTATCTGAATTGTAAGTATCATTGTAAATCAAATAATTGCAGAACTAAAAATCTGATGAAGTCCTGTTGTTTGAGCTGTGCAATGGTGAATGAGTCATATAGGAGAAGACACATAATTTCATAGCTATATTATGCTAAATTATCTATGAAATTACTTAGTTAAAATAATTGAAGACTGAAATTTTAACAAAACGAATAGAATCATGTATTTTTCAATCGCAACTACCTATGTTCAAAATACACAAAACGATTTAAAGCAATATCTCCACAACTGATTATCAATGTTATCTATTAATTTAAAACAATATCTAAATAGAAAAGGACATGAGGAGCAAAACCTACATAATATTAATTCCTCAATTTTTACATATGCATCGCATAAGAGCTTGACATCACAGTGGATTAGATTTAGCGCATTCGTCCTGCGATTGTAGCAATATCGTTATAGAGTTGGTCATCGGATGGATGACCAAAAATTCATTGCTGCGGGCTCTTCCGTGTTTCCTTGGAAGTGGATAGGCTTTTTGTAGTGAAAATGAATATTAAAAGGGGTTAAATAGGGGAAGAAAGTTCGTAGAAGGACCTGAAACAAAGTCCACAAACAAAGTGTACGATGTCTCAAGCAGTCATTAGTAATTTTTATCATGCGCAGGTAAAAAATTAAGCAATGTTCTTTTTTCAGAATCACTGGAGATAGGGCTATAGATCATTTCCACACGAGCCCTAAAATGTCATCATATCTTGTAACCTTCTTGGTAAGCGAGACGTTCCAGGTTATCGCTGAGGATACAAGTTTCCAACCACCAATCAGAATTATAGGCAGATCAAATACCGCTGGACTCGGAGGCACAGCGTTGGAACTTGCTGTTCAACTGACGAAGTACTTTGATGATTATTTTGGAATACCTTACTCAAGTTTGCATCCCCACCTCCTTAACGATCATATAGCCTCTGCTGATTGGGCTTCTGCTGGAACAGAAAATTGGGGAATGGTTAGTTACAGGTAAGGAAATATTAATAAGCCACAACACGAGTGTTAATAATTAAAAAATCTATTTAGAAATAGAAATAGAACCGGTAAAATTTGCACAGCTTAATTGTTAAACTGTAGTTTTAAGGAAGAGTTTGATGAGTTCTTTTGGTATGGCAATAAAGGCTCCAGCACACCGGATGCGTAAGCGTATGCGTAAGCGTATGCGTAAGCGTGCACGTAGACGTACCATGACCGTTGTAATGTCGGAAACTTTATGAGACATGGCACACCGCTTGCGTAACGTACGCATGCACGTAGACCGATGCGTAACCCTACGCATTGCAGCTCCCACGAGACAACCAGGCTGCGTACTTACTTACGCAGAGCGGAACGCATTGATGACGTTGTACTCAATGGCATTCCCTATTGGACGTCACACCGACCAAAAACGAACACGCACGTATCTTTCCTGCGCTTAACCACGCGCGTGACTACGCATTCAGTTGTATTTGTTTACAAATAATACCGGTACTACCGGTAGTAAGTGTTGTTTTATTTTGTTTTTAAGTAATGAAAAACGATATTAAAGAAAAACTAATTAAATTAGTGCGAAAAAATTAGTGCATTTTCTCAATCTTCGTCTGACATTGCGCACTAGAATCGCAAACATGGCTGCCACAGCGGCTGGGACTATAACAACGCAAGGGACAGGTTGCGTGCATTGCGTGCCGCGTAGACGTATGCGTAACCCGGTGTGTCAGGGGGTTACGCGCGTCACTACGCGCGTGTCTACGCACGCGTGACCACGCGCGTGTCTACGCAGCCGGTGTACCCAGGCCTTAAGAAAACGTTTGTTTTTTATTTCAGGGAACTACATTTGATAATCGATAGTCAAGTAACCACCATGTCGGTGGAGCACTACGGTGTGACTTTGGTTTCCCACGAGCTGGCCCACAAGTGGTTCGGTAATCTCATCACCTGTTACTGGTGGAGTAACACCTGGATCAACGAGGGATACGCTAGCTACTTCGGATATATGGCGGCTCATCAGGTATAGTTAAAAATAAAGTTCGATCAGTTTTAGTAGGGTGGGCTGATTTTGATCATTTTTAGAATTTTGCATCAGAACCACCCCTCAAAAGTTGCGTAATGCAACGTAGGTTATAGGAAAAATAATCAAAAATAGATTATCACTTTGAGCCCTCTACTAGCGATTGATTTTTTTATAAAATACATGTATTTCGTGTATTTCAGACATTAGAAGTTTGCATTAAATGACCCTTCAAAACTTGCACAATGAGACGTAGGTCGTAGGAAAAATAATTAAAAATAGTAGATAGCAACCGAATTTTGTATAAAAAATTAAACAAAATTCGATTATTCGATTTGATTTTGATAAAATTTCTGTTTCAAAGTGATAAGCTTATTTTTTAAATTGTTTTTCCTACAGCCTACGTCGCATTTACGCAAATTTTGAGATGTTTTTTAATGCAAAATTCTTAAGTCTGAAATACACGAAATACAGGTATTTTATAAAAAATCGATCGCTAGAAGACGGCTCAAAGTAATAATTTTTTTTTATTTTTTTTTTCATACAACCTACGTCGCATTATGCAACTTTTGAGGGGTCTTGTGATGCAAAATTCTAAAAATTAATAAAATCGGCCCACCCTATTATTTAGTTCCTAGCTAAATAAAATACATCAGGACTTTGGATACGATAAATTGGATCGCTATCGTTGCAACTGTCACCTGCTAATCATGCGATTTTGAAACTCTTGTGAGGCATTAGATTTTACTTATTATTCGATTATTATTCGATCGATCATTGTATTTTATTGACTAAGTATTCGATCGATCATTCATTGCATTGCTTGAATATTGACAGGCAAAATAAATATTTTTTTGCAATTCTTTCAGATGTTTCCTCGCTACGAATTGCATGAGCATTTCAACTCACGCTACCTTCAGACCTCTCTCTCATTCGATTCTGGAACCGGAACTGTTCCGATGAACCATGATGTCAACACTCCTGCGCAAGTTACTGGTCACTTTGGCACTATCAGTTATTCCAAAGCTGCAGCATTTTTAAGAATGACTGAAAATATGATCACGCCGGATACCTTTAGGAAATCTTGTCAATATTTTTTGAAAAACAAGTAAGACAAGCTCATCAAAACTTTTGTACACACTCAAGTATTTGATATTTCAAAATCCTTATATTAATTATGATTTGCAATTGTAATCCAATACACGATATTTGCAACTTATTCCATGGGAAGTGCTAGTGCATTTTTAGTCTTGGCCTACCTACCAAAACCCCCTAGGGTTCTGTTGTATTCTAGCTCCTTCAGTCGAGAATGCAATGCATCTATAGAATTATGAGTAACCCTGTGTACTCGTCTAATATTTTGGTAGCCTGAAGTTTTATGTATATGTTACGGCTAATACCCGAAGTGCGGCTAAACCTTGTTTTAGCCGGCTAAAACTAGGTGTAGCCGATAGCTGTTGGCTAAAACTAGGTGTAACCGATCTGCTTTACTCCTGTAGGTCCCTGGTTAGGTTAGAAATTTAAGGCGAGCGCGCAGCGCAGCGGAGCGTGAGCCTTAAATTTCGAGGCTATTTTTTTTTAACAGACAACAGAAAAAACTTTCTTTATATCCCATGCTGGACCTAGTTTTAGCCGGCTACACCTAGTATTAGCCGCGAACAAATCGGCTACACCTAGTTTTAGCCAACAGCTAGCGGCTACACCTAGTTTTAGCCGACTAAAACTAGGTTTAGCCGCACTTCGGGTATTAGCCGTAACATATACATCATAATAAACCTAAAACACCCAAAAAACATTCTAAAATATTAAACTTTCTTTTACTTAATAATATTTTTATTGGTTTTTGGGATTGGGTGATGATGAGATATACTTACTTCTAATTCATGTAATACAAACTTACAGCCCTTATAAAGCAACAGACCAATATGACTTATTCAAAGCTTTTGATGATGCTGTTAGTGAAGATGGGACTTTAAGCGAATACCCTCAGTTTAATTTTACTGAGTACTACGATGTATGGGTGAATCAGCCTGGCTACCCTATTCTGATCGTGGATGTTAACCATTCAAATGGTGAAATGACTCTTCGTCAAGTAAGTATATCAATACTCAATACTCAAATTTCGGAAAAGGCAGTCGCAGCGGCATGGGTAACCAATGGTTACAAATCCCATAACTCATTTTCCGAAAGTTGTCACTTTTTATGAGGACAATTATTGTAAGAAAGAATACCTCCATTCAAGTTTTTGTTTCATTCAGCTCTGTTTTTTGTTGGTTTTTTTTAGAAACTTCTAAAACGACCAGTGTTTTATTTCTTATTTTTATCAACCAATATCCAAAATTACGAATAAACTAAATAGGTATAGGTACGCAAATAATTTGTGATTTAAGCAACAATGATTTTGAGAAAATTTACGGTTAAATCTTGATTAAATGACTAGGTACTCATAAAAAAAAACACAGATCTCGTGCCTTTTACGACCTTCTTCTGGTACATTGAAAATGAATTTAATGAATTAAACAAAACAAAATTTATTTGTAAATATTTTCTTTTTAATCAATTGTTAGACATTACAATAGACAACACAATAGACATTAATATTTTATTGAATAGGTAACTTAAATCCTATGGCTAAAATATCTAAGAATTCCTACACAAAATTACCTAATAAAAAAATCTAATTAAAATCAAATGCAGCCAGTGACCATTATTTACTCATGTGCCGCGACCGCCAGCGAGACTCGGTGGCGTCGACTTCATCATCACTCCAATGTGCGATAACAATTTAGCCCATATCTTACTGCAATTACAAACCATGTTTACTTAGGCAGCTTCACACTCTTATTCAGAGACCGTTGTAAAAATTCATTTGGAATCGTAGCGTGACTAAGAGAGACATTGAGACATGCCAGATCGAGTAATTTTAAATCTCGAAATTGAAATAACTGCAACCCACGAATATAATTACAAATCTTTTTTTCTGTGTGTACCTTCTTATTGAGGCCCGAGGCGAACCTCTATTCTATTCAACTTTTGCTCAAGATTCATTTAAGTATCCGCTTACACACAAAAAAGTACCGGGGTATCACGAAATCCCATGGTGCAGTAATGTTTCGTAAATACCAAAACAATAGAATCAGATGCGTCGAAATATTTTTTTTCAATGCCCACGTCACGTGCAAGGCACAACCCCGGCTGGCCTTTTGCATAATAATTATAGAGAAACGTTAAGGTTATTAAAATAATAAATAGTGATATCGTGTTCTTCGTACGGGTATTATTCATGTTTTTTTTAACTTAGCTGTTATACCAAAGAAAAACCAAAAGAGATAAATTATACCAATATTATACTAAAATTTGGCAATATACTAAAACTATACAATATTATTCTTAACTAGGTATACCAATTTAGTACTGAAAATACTTAAAACGGTCACACTGCTCAAGATGCTCGCAGCGCGCACCTGTTTATAGTAACGTTAAGCTCCTCCTTCTTTTCCGTACCCATAATAACTTTAATTTTGAGTAAAATAATAATGTGATAATTATATAATTATTATCATTTTAGTCAATTAAAACTTAAGGGCACTTAAGAATACAGTCTGTAGTAACATAGAGTAACATGCTGTAATAGACCGTAGGTCATACACGACAAGAAAAAAAAATCTATAGTTCTAAAAATACATCGCCAAACATTTCAACATGTGGCTACCATTAAAAACGTCTTAGAAATTCGTTGCCAACATGATGTAGATCGATCTCTTCCTACCACTCGAAAGAACTATAAATTGCTACGAGCATGACATTTTAGTTCGTTAATATCGTTAACAAAAAATGAAAGGTTTTGTAAGTTATAATTTTTTGCCACACTTGTTTGCGACGCGCCTTGGCGACCTAAATGTATATAAAAAAAAACTCTATCGGAAACGCAATGTGATAACTTGAGCACCGCCTGCCGAACGAATCTGAACCTTAAGTTTTGATGGATAAAGACTACGGAGATATAATATCACGTCTCCTTAGTTATTATCAAAATCTAAAAATGCAGTTTCTACGCAAATGCCTTTTTGTTTTTCAGGTTTAATCAGAATGACTGAAAAGTATTTTTAATTGAATGTTGCAAACAACTCCAGACATATTTTGGATGTGAAAAGAATCACGGATGGACCAATACGTCATCGAGAGCGTTGGAGGCGGAGTTTTAGTGCAAGTGCAACAAAACAAGGATAAAGGAAACTGAACCCTAAACTTGACTAATTAAGGATGTAATTAGAATAAACTAGTTTTAGTTCTTTTGTTGTTAACTTTGTATAGAGAAATTTGTAAAGATGGGAGGATTAGCGTCGGGGGCACAGTGTAAGACGGACGTTTTGTGTTGATAAATTTTGTTTACCCAAAATTAGCGTCCCCCGCTTTTCTTTTGAATTATAAAGTAGTAAATTATTAAATTCATATTTTGTGACATGAATATGAATCATGTATAAATTAAATTAAAGAAATAAAAGCCAGGTGCACCTGCTGCAGGAAATATAAGTTAAGTAAATAGAGATAAGGATAATGTTTACGAGTAAATATTTTAGACCGTGTCATTTAGAAATTACACTCAATTTGCTTAACTAATAAATTGATGAGCATTGATCTCACATAACTAAAAGGTCTAAAATAAGTACACTACATTATATTTCATTTTATGTGTTCATGTTTGTTGTTTAGATTAAGAAACTAAATGACGAATCTGGTTTTTTTATTATCTCACTTCGTTTTTCCAGATTCATTATTTTTAGGAACTGAAGTGAGAGACCAATTTCTTACTATATCGTGAGAAATTGATCAAATTAATAATTCAGTTTCGATATCAGTTTCTATTAGAGTAATTTTATAAATTGATTGAAATAACTATATAATTTCTTTTGAATTGATCAAATAATCAAAGAAATTTCCAAATAAAGACCTAAAAATGATAATTTCATAATAAACAGATAATTTCAAAAATAATCAAATTCTCTAAATTAAACCCATTTTATCAAATGATCAAAATAACTTAACAATCAAATTAACTAAATCAAAACCAATTAAAATCATTTCTTAAACATAACAAAATAATCAAATTTTCAAAACAAACATTTCTAATAATAAATGACTTTAGCATTCAATCTGTATTCATATTTCTTTCCATTATAGATATCCCTTTTCATTGATAGGTTTATTTGCATAACCTTGTATTTTCAGAAAAGAGAGCTTAATATCTTTATAGATATAATTAAATTAATACATGTATCATCTTCGAATGGTGATGCCTTTTGTCTGTTGGGTAACAGATAAAATTTGATTATCTTACTTTGAATTTTAATTAACGATAACACGTCTTCGATAACACTTGAATAATTGAGCTGGTGCATAATATGGTTATAGATGAAGTTCAAAGCTATCACGGTTCTTTCGAATAGAACTTAGAATTTTATTGGTTTTAAATTGATAGCCTCAGACAATTAAATTCAAGCTCAGCTTAGATAAACCCTTAACTCAAATCATACTTGATTACATAGTTGAAGTGCTAATGCATTCAATATGAATGATTTATGACGCTGTCATAAATCTTTGATCCATAATCTATAATTGGATTTAGCCAAGAAGTAGTTGCCTACCAAATAATAATAGTATTTATCTTATTCTATATTGATTTAGAGTTGATCATACTGTTTGGATTTATCTTAGCAAACCCTACGTAGTCCCGCATTACGTATGTGAGTTTCGTATGTTGCATCAGACTTATCGATACAGTCAACGTAGTTTTAGCGTAGGAATATATATATGAAGAGCTCGTGCTGATCTACCCTGAAGGTGGCCACCTGTTACAAAAGAAGGGGAGAAAGTTTATCTCCCCCAAACAAATTATTAAAAGGGAATAAAGACAGCAATTGACATCCGTCTAACGAGATTGTCAAACATAGAATAGGCAAAAATGCTAGGACTGCATTCGACTAGTTGCACATACAAAGATTAAGTCCACACGTGTGTTGAAATAATTTTAAATCACTTGCTAATAGTATAAACCCTCTTATCACACCTGCATTTATTATTTGGAAGGTATACAATATCACAGTTCTCAGACGAATATGTAAAAAGATACATTTGTTTAAGCTGAGCTATATTTTGGGATAATATAATCATATAAAATCACTAGACGATCAAAGCAGATACAATAAGTATCTCAGGTAACTAGGACATTCTCAGCCGACTAGGAGCTGAGACTACGACGGGCCATCACACATGGCGCTCGGTGACCAAGATTCTTAGGTTTTGTGTTTACTCAAAGCAAACGCAACTGGGAATCGAACCTTAAAATAATTACACAACGTAGACAATTTATATTGTATCCCAATATTATATTTCAGCATATTTATATTGAATGTTTACCAAACAATGCAGAAAGAAAGTAATGCAGAAACTTTGAATACTAATTCTATAATATCTGATAACCTGATAACTAAATGAGAACATGTATATTCTAAACCTTGGGGAGAGGAAGTTTCTTAACTGCCTATTTGTAATAAAGATAATAACTTTAATTTTATATTTCAGAAGTTGAATAATTCATTCTGCATTCTAGTTTGGTCTTCTGTGCATGGTTTTTTTGTGTGTGTACTTTTACAGGCGATGCTCATTTTATTGTTACATTGTGTTTCGTTCGGCGAGTAAAACAATATTCTTTGGTAGTTTTACACAATAACGTTTAGAAATTAGTTTATTACAGTTGTAGGCAAAGCGTTAGGGAAAAATTAATGACGGTTCGAATGTTTGACGCGACGCGGAAGAAAGTCAGCGGCATTATAATAGTTAGGTTTAGATAAGCGCGAAAAACTTAGTTAGGTATAAAGTAGGTGTAGGTTTAGGTAGAAACGGGTGCTAGCCTAGCACATTTCAATAACAACGGATTGATAGATATTAGCGGGAAAGTTTAAAGTAAATCGTAGCATTAGATTCGCGTACAAAGAGATCTTAGGATAATAGGTTTGTTAGTTAGTTAGAGCATTACTTAATTAGGCAGGTAGTTGTGCGGTTAATTAATCATTTAGGAAAAATAAAACAATACAAGGACGTTCAAAAGAAACGTAATTCATAAAAGCAACATTTTCATAAGTAAAAACGTAAAATTACAAACAGAAAAATAAAAACAATACAAATTAGAATTAAAGTGAAATCAGAATTCAAATTAAATTAAAAATTATATAACATCCAAATAAAATAAATTGTAAAGCCTAGTGCTACACTCTGATATTTGTATTAGTTATTGATCAGATGTTTATCTTTACTAAAACCGAATTACATTGTTTAAGTGTAGTTTTAAACTAAAGTAAGAAGGTTCACATATTATAAGCAACAGTTATACCAGTCAGATGATAGGTCATTAATAGATACCTGTTTCAAATTTAATTTTATTACATAATACCGATTTGTTCAAATCAAATGGTTTATTTTAGGATGGATACACTTAATTTGGTCATTCTAGTACAAGGATGGCGAACCAATGGCACGCGTGCCATTAATGGCACGCGACACAATATTTTGGGCACGTCACCGTTCACAAAATTCATTTTAGCATTACGAAAAAATTACGAATTAATTAATATAAATTACCCGTATAATTGAGACATAGCAAAATGTACATTTTTGGAGTAAAGAAAGAGTTTTGAGATGATCGTATTTATTAGTATTATAATTTTAATCACAAAGTCAGAATTATTTGATGGCACTTTTATGACCTCATTAAAATATCTTTTAGAAAAATGGCACTTTGATACTTATAGGTTCGCCATCCCTGTTCTAGTAGTATTATTATGGACGTGGAACGAGTAAAATTATTCATACAGGTGTATGAATTTATCAATGCGTACTTACATGAAGTTTAAACTTAAGTTAGGAATATAATAAATTAAGTTAGGAATCTGGACCCAACCTAAAAGATCTGAAAATTTACCAGAAATGGAGTTAAAAGTATAGTGAGTGTGACGCAGGTCAAATATTTTTTATCAATCAGCAAATGTTTGAAACAAACAAAAAAGGTTCTCAGGCAATAACTTACCAAGCTGTCGGTGCAGCTGTCTGTTTTCTGAGCAACAATAAATAGTCAATGCTAGAGCTGACCCACAGACTGGCCATTATTAACAAAAGACCATCTGGTTGTTTTAAAGATTCTTTATTTAAGTAAACTTTTAAACGGAAAGGAACTTACAACAAAAGAGTCAATACAATAGACATACAATTCAAACTGTAGGTTAAAGATTTTGAAATCATAAAACAGTCTGGAATGTAACTTTCTAAGAAAGAACAAAAGGGGCCGATATTTGGTATCTTGTTTAAGTTCTATTCAATTAGTAAAAGTGTAATGGTGAGATAAGTTCATAGGGTTTTGCATTGCAATGAAATAGAAAATATAGACAGAGTATTTTTATCATACCTAAAGGTTAGTTATTTAAAATAAATAATTATTATTCATTCTTGAACTGAAAGTGGATTAGTCTGTTCGATTTCAGACTTATGTATTTTGATTGCCGATTGAGAAATGGAACCTATAATTTAGTACTTTAAGTTATATTATACACTGAACCAAAGTAAAACATTACTTCTTCGGATCAAGTGAATTGACCAACTAATAGGTAGACGTAATCTAAGTTTAGTCATTTAAGGGTATCTAACTTCGGAGCAAAAATGGATTTTCCTTGTTAATTCCATCATTGGATAAATTAATATTCTGTGGGATAAAATGAAAAAAAAACAAATCTGAACGGTTTGATTTTTGCAAAACTATTAAGTATAAAAGGAAGGAAAATGTAAGGTTGTAATTTAAGTTACGTATAAATACATGAAGGAGAAAAAAAGGTTTAGGCTTGTCTGTCTTGTCTGATTAAAATTTGGAGGTGAATTGGCATTCAAATTCGAGTTGAAACTAAGATGATTTTGGGTGCATATCTCTGCCCTGTTCGAATCAGGTGGATTATTATATACGTGAAAGAAGTAGTTAATAAATAGTAAGTTTAAGCAATGGAAACTCGTAAAGCTGAATGGATGAGTAATCTTAGATCATATCAAGTAGATGTGACCATCAGCTATCTTTAAAAGATGTAAGGACATTTAAATCTTTAAGACTAATTATACTAGTTAGAAAAATTAAGATATTATAATAAGACTTAGTCGAGCGATAAAACAAGTTGGGCTTATCGCTTAAATGTATTTCTACTAGGCAGGGTGATATTAACGAAAGGAGAAACACGAGACGAGATTGCGAAGTGACTCAGTGGTTTAGTGTAGAAACAATGGATCGTATTTAAAGGTGGTCGCGGGTTCGAATCCCGTTTTGAGAAAGAGATGTGGTGATGAGACAAAGTGATACTAGTATAAACATAAGTATAAGTTTATTCTAATTCAGTGAAAGAACCTATACAATGAAAGCCTACATTGAACAAAGGGCATGCATAAAGCTTGCAGGTTTCAATCGTACCTAAACAATGGGTGATTTCGGATCTTTACTTTACAGTATGTTTAGTCTTATAAGACTTCGGTTTTAATGAAGATATTTTCTGTCAAGAAAAAATAATAGTACCTATCTGGTTTAAAAAGGGTAAAGTGACAATTATATCAATCAATTTATAATCTAACAAAATGTGAATGTTTAAACATAAAACTAAGTTGCATATTTATGACAATAAATAAAAAATAAAATAAAACACACATTTTGATAATTCAAGAATTAATTAAACAATAAACACTATTGTCTGCAAATAAATAATTAGTTCAATAATATTTACAGTGGTGGAAAGATGTTTTAAGAAAGTGATAAGAGAATAATCTATAATAAAACTAAGACAATTAAATGGTTTAAATTTCATTGATTGTAATGAAACGTAATTCTCTTCAAAAGTTAGTTTTGAGCATATGATTGACGTATGAACTATTGTTTACATAAAACGTTACAGAATTAAAATGTGATAAATGTGACGAGATTAAATAAAATGTCTGTGAATATCTTACAAAACGATTTAGGCTTGGGAAGCTACGTATAAATAGTAAAAGGAAGAGCCAACTAATACAATTTAACTAAAACACCACATCAAATTAAAACATTTCAATAGTCCAAAGCAACAGAAATAATAACGGTTTGAGTTACGAGATTTTACACTTTATTGCATTGTAATGAAATTATTAAAACAAGGCATACGGTTGACTATTAAGCTCAAAGTTATGTTTTATGGTAATGTTTATACTTTATTATGCGCAGACCTAAAATTATGAAAGGAGATATAGAAATTCTAAACAAATATGTAGATATTACCTAAATACCTACAAGGAAGTAATAAAGGAATTAAATACTAAAGGTTTTGTCAGGCAGATGTCCGAAAAAAAAAGGATTTGAGGCGCTGGTTCTCGGAAATATTTTTTTTTGGTGATGCTTTAGAAAATCGCAAACAATGACCATTGTATTGTAGTCGTCAGGAATTCAGGATAGTTAAAAGGCGAACTTACAGTAGATTTTTTTTGTCTATCCGTTTCTTATAGAGATTGGATTGAAATAAAACCAGGACTTCAAGAGAAGATTATGTTACTAAAATTTTCAAAAACGTAACAAAATCTGGGGGGGATGTGTAATAGACCGTAGGTCATACACGACAAGAAAAAAAAAATCTATAGTTCTAAAAATACATCGCCAAACATTTCAACATGTGGCTACCATTAAAAACGTCTTAGAAATTCGTTGCCAACATGATGTAGATCGATCTCTTCCTACCACTCGAAAGAACTATAAATTGCTACGAGCATGACATTTTAGTTCGTTAATATCGTTAACAAAAAATGAAAGGTTTTGTAAGTTATAATTTTTTGCCACACTTGTTTGCGACGCGCCTTGGCGACCTAAATGTATATAAAAAAAAACTCTATCGGAAACGCAATGTGATAACTTGAGCACCGCCTGCCGAACGAATCTGAACCTTAAGTTTTGATGGATAAAGACTACGGAGATATAATATCACGTCTCCTTAGTTATTATCAAAATCTAAAAATGCAGTTTCTACGCAAATGCCTTTTTGTTTTTCAGGTTTAATCAGAATGACTGAAAAGTATTTTTAATTGAATGTTGCAAACAACTCCAGACATATTTTGGATGTGAAAAGAATCACGGATGGACCAATACGTCATCGAGAGCGTTGGAGGCGGAGTTTTAGTGCAAGTGCAACAAAACAAGGATAAAGGAAACTGAACCCTAAACTTGACTAATTAAGGATGTAATTAGAATAAACTAGTTTTAGTTCTTTTGTTGTTAACTTTGTATAGAGAAATTTGTAAAGATGGGAGGATTAGCGTCGGGGGCACAGTGTAAGACGGACGTTTTGTGTTGATAAATTTTGTTTACCCAAAATTAGCGTCCCCCGCTTTTCTTTTGAATTATAAAGTAGTAAATTATTAAATTCATATTTTGTGACATGAATATGAATCATGTATAAATTAAATTAAAGAAATAAAAGCCAGGTGCACCTGCTGCAGGAAATATAAGTTAAGTAAATAGAGATAAGGATAATGTTTACGAGTAAATATTTTAGACCGTGTCATTTAGAAATTACACTCAATTTGCTTAACTAATAAATTGATGAGCATTGATCTCACATAACTAAAAGGTCTAAAATAAGTACACTACATTATATTTCATTTTATGTGTTCATGTTTGTTGTTTAGATTAAGAAACTAAATGACGAATCTGGTTTTTTTATTATCTCACTTCGTTTTTCCAGATTCATTATTTTTAGGAACTGAAGTGAGAGACCAATTTCTTACTATATCGTGAGAAATTGATCAAATTAATAATTCAGTTTCGATATCAGTTTCTATTAGAGTAATTTTATAAATTGATTGAAATAACTATATAATTTCTTTTGAATTGATCAAATAATCAAAGAAATTTCCAAATAAAGACCTAAAAATGATAATTTCATAATAAACAGATAATTTCAAAAATAATCAAATTCTCTAAATTAAACCCATTTTATCAAATGATCAAAATAACTTAACAATCAAATTAACTAAATCAAAACCAATTAAAATCATTTCTTAAACATAACAAAATAATCAAATTTTCAAAACAAACATTTCTAATAATAAATGACTTTAGCATTCAATCTGTATTCATATTTCTTTCCATTATAGATATCCCTTTTCATTGATAGGTTTATTTGCATAACCTTGTATTTTCAGAAAAGAGAGCTTAATATCTTTATAGATATAATTAAATTAATACATGTATCATCTTCGAATGGTGATGCCTTTTGTCTGTTGGGTAACAGATAAAATTTGATTATCTTACTTTGAATTTTAATTAACGATAACACGTCTTCGATAACACTTGAATAATTGAGCTGGTGCATAATATGGTTATAGATGAAGTTCAAAGCTATCACGGTTCTTTCGAATAGAACTTAGAATTTTATTGGTTTTAAATTGATAGCCTCAGACAATTAAATTCAAGCTCAGCTTAGATAAACCCTTAACTCAAATCATACTTGATTACATAGTTGAAGTGCTAATGCATTCAATATGAATGATTTATGACGCTGTCATAAATCTTTGATCCATAATCTATAATTGGATTTAGCCAAGAAGTAGTTGCCTACCAAATAATAATAGTATTTATCTTATTCTATATTGATTTAGAGTTGATCATACTGTTTGGATTTATCTTAGCAAACCCTACGTAGTCCCGCATTACGTATGTGAGTTTCGTATGTTGCATCAGACTTATCGATACAGTCAACGTAGTTTTAGCGTAGGAATATATATATGAAGAGCTCGTGCTGATCTACCCTGAAGGTGGCCACCTGTTACAAAAGAAGGGGAGAAAGTTTATCTCCCCCAAACAAATTATTAAAAGGGAATAAAGACAGCAATTGACATCCGTCTAACGAGATTGTCAAACATAGAATAGGCAAAAATGCTAGGACTGCATTCGACTAGTTGCACATACAAAGATTAAGTCCACACGTGTGTTGAAATAATTTTAAATCACTTGCTAATAGTATAAACCCTCTTATCACACCTGCATTTATTATTTGGAAGGTATACAATATCACAGTTCTCAGACGAATATGTAAAAAGATACATTTGTTTAAGCTGAGCTATATTTTGGGATAATATAATCATATAAAATCACTAGACGATCAAAGCAGATACAATAAGTATCTCAGGTAACTAGGACATTCTCAGCCGACTAGGAGCTGAGACTACGACGGGCCATCACAATGCGTAAATCGTAAATTTAGTCCTTTTAAAATATTAATATTTTTCAAAATTTTACGTGTTTCGAAAAAATAAAAAAAAACTCCAGGTCTAGAATCAATCTATAAGTAAAAGATATAAAAAGTTTCAAAATTTAATTATAAAGACCTTTTAGCTTTTCCTTACTAAACGCTAATTTTTAGCGGTTTTCTGGGATTTTCTCAAGAAATTGTAAAATGATAAAAAATCAAAAATTATCATCATGTAGCCCTTATTAATACGCACCTTTTGACAGCTCAATCATTTATCTAGATCTAGAAATAACAACGCTAGAGCGAATTCGCACTTTTACTGAAAGAGAGGCCCCTACTGCAGCGATCGAAAAAACATTTTCAATGTTAAAAATATTTTGAGCCGTTTGCTGACTACAGTGTGATAATGGCTTAGTTATACAACTAGTTTGAAGAACTAATTATTCATAAATATTTAAATATTCCTTGGGTGAATCGTTTTAAATTGTTTTTATCAAGCCTTCGTATTTATTATACAGGAACGCTTTTTCGTGAATGCAGCTCCACCTACAGGCCAAATCTATCCCATACCTATAACGTACTCTACTAGTAGAAATCGTAATTTTGCTCAACTGAAACCTTCCCATATGATGAACACTGAGCGAATGGTCTTACAAAAAAATAGCGGCGAGGAGTGGGTAATTTTTAATCATCAGCAACAAGGTAAGAATCTGTTGGTACAACAAACTGACTTAGATAGAAAAAAACTTTTTTGTTCTGTAATAGATAGTCACGAATTGTCATCCATCAAAAATCACTTGCTGCATACGATCCTGGCAGATTTACTTTGATTCCTCTTCATTCACATTTCGTCTTAAGAAACAAGTGACTGTACCTTTTGAACTATGCTTTAGTACACCTACTTTATGGCCACTCTGGTTGGGTAGGTGACTCTTCTCAAATCAAGGGATATTTATTAACCACTAGGACTGCAACTCTTCCCGGTTACTCATACTTGTGTTATCCTTGTAGAGTATTTTATAAGTTTTTATTAAAATTTCAGCTCATTACAGAGTAACTTACGACGACAGAACATGGAACTTAATCGCAGAAGCTTTAGAGAACGACCGTAATGCTATCCATCATTTAAATAGAGCTCAAGTGAGTGAATCATTCTTTAACGAACGATAAAATTCAATTGAAGCAGAAAAACGGATCCAAGTATTTAAAGTTTTAGAAAACATGCTATAGTCTCCGTAAGAACTATTTGATGTTGGTGTTGTAATAATATCTCTTCTTATATTTGAAGGTGGTTGACGATGTGTTTGCTTTGATGAGGTCGACTAGGATGAGCCACAGCCAAGGTTTTAGCATTCTCCGATTCCTTCGCAACGAAGATAATTACCACGTGTGGAGCCCTGCCATTTCTGGGTTCACATGGATAAGAAATAGGTTGAGGCACTTACCAGACAGCCTATCCGAATTTGACGTAAGTAGTTGGGCTAAATTTGAATGTCTTACGGGTAGCTCTACTATGAGTTGATGCAAACTGTTTTAGCTACTAAAAACTATCGGATATACTGCTCACAGTCAATGCAAGTGAAAGAAAGAAGACGACAGTTTACGGTAGCGAAAACAGTTTGCATCAATTTATAATAGGTCCATTGGATACAACTTGTAAAAGGTAACAAAACATTGTGAAGAATGTTAGTTTCAAAGTACCTAGGTATTTCTAGAAACAAGATGCAATTTTAAAGTTTTAGAAAATGTAAAGTGGATCGTTCTAACGAAGTAAATTGACCTAGTTTTATAAAAAAGAACTTATTTATAAAGTACGATACCTTTATCTATTGCATTTGCTGGTTTTAGTCCATCATCCTCAGCCACATGAACCACGTGATCAATGAGGTTGGATTTGAACCTACATCGAATGAGACGCCTACCGTGAGCATGTTGCGCCAAGAAGTGTTGCAATTTGCCTGTAATCTAGGACATGAGAAATGTATCGAAGAGTCAGTTCGAAGATTTGTCGATATGCGGGATAATGTTGCTGTGTACGTATTCAAAATTGAAATGAATATTACAGATACAAAACACAATCACACTTTTGAGTTCGCATGTACGATTCTTGTTTAAACTTTGAATGAATTAATGATTTATTCGGTGACATGACAATTAATACTAAGCTCAAAAGTATATAAGGTCCTTCTTAAATAGTGCACATAACTTTAAGGGGTCAACGTACTCATGCATACAAACAACTTTTAATATGGTTCCAACATTGAAATCGCGAAAAAAAAATCAGCTGTTCCATACATTTTGATCTATTCGATTTAAAATTTTCTATGGAACAGCTGATTTTTTTCGCGATTTCAATGTTGGTACAATAGTGAAAGTTGTTTGTATGCACGAGTACATTGACCCCTTAAAATTATGTGCACTATTTAAGAAGGACCTTATATACATTAAAATAAATACAAAAGAAATGGTACCGAAATAGTAGTTTATGAAACTGACACATTAGTTATGTGCAATTTCATACACTACTTTATCTACACTCATACATTTGGGATTGAACCTACTAAATAAAAGATCAACGTTAGAAAAGAGAGAGAGACTTTGTTTGTATTAGCTAGGTACCTACCTTGTAATAAGTAATTTCCTTAGCTGCATCTAAAATATCGGGCAGAGTCCATTTTTTTTCACATTTTAAAGCAAGAATTAAAAAAACCTACAAAATTCAGTTAGTATAACAAAATGTAAAAATTAAAATCAAAACTTTATTTGAAATGCTTTAGAAATGGCGCGCATTCCATTAGAAAAAAAAAGATGAGTGCATTCCAACAATTTAATCGCACTAAGTTATCGATTACCATAGAGTGCATTTTAATCAATGAAAATATGTGGGAAAATATCGTTGTTTTTTTTTAATGTTACGGCACTGCCTTCTTTTTGGATTTGCCCTGTATCGTAATGAGAAAAAAAGTTATTTTATGATGCAGTTGACTGCATCGTAATGAGTTTATTTTTTAATTTTACCTATCCACGAAAATAAAGTACGTATTTATATTACCTTTTTTGAATTCATATTTGGAACATTACGTTGTGAGTGTAGATAAAGGCATTTATTCAACATAATGTCGCAGCATTCTAGAACGCCACGACGCTGATCTTCCGTAAATGCCAAAAATAAACGAGAGAAACACTGCTACGCATAGACTCCAATTTGCCGATCTAAAAACTGCAATGCAATACTACATCATTTTTCATTGAATTACTTATAAAGATATTATTGTAATTGATTTAATATATCTTTGTGATTACTTTTAGCGTGGATCGTCGTATTCGCCGAAATGTGTACATGAATGGCATCAGAGAAGGCGGTCAGCAAGATTTTGGATTTTTGCTGAATCGGTTTTCCTCGTCTAATATAGCCAATGACCAGTTGGAAATGTTGAGGGCGTTGGGAGCAACTAAAGACCCGTTGCTGTTGACCCTGTGAGTAGACCTTTCTTCAAAATTTCATTAGTTTTTGAAATAGGCGCGGGCGACGCGGTGTCACAATAAAAAATACAGTCTTGATAAGTAGAATCAAGTTTACTAAACTAAGGTAAAATTACGTAGAATACCAAGCCATTTTATTTTTTCAATATAATTGTAACGTAGGTATATTAAATCACAATGATGACTGTAACAAGTCAGGAATCTAATATTACTTACAGAAGTGGCAGTTTACAATACGTTATTGTTTAGATTATTGCTTAAATTTAAGTTTAAATTTAGCTTTAGCGTTTATGCCAATAAAAAGTTTGCCACGTAAATAGAGAAAAAGATTAACAATGCCATCTTAGAAATCGATACTGTTGTATTTCCAATGAATCCATAATTTTGTGGTTTATTTAAGTTTTCATAAAGTGTTATGTTTATATAATGTATAAGCAAGCATTCTTTAAAATTGCTAGTTATCTTTGTTGTAGAGTAATTACAAATTAATGACTGATGTCTGTGCTGAGATTATCCTGAATATCTATAGATATCCTATCAATACAATATTGGCTCAAACTAAGAACTTCCGCTAACGGTGTTGATGAAAGTAGGTACATAATATAGGTACCTACACGAGAAGTCTACAATTAGGCCGGCCACACACAGACGGAATCCCGTTACGGAATTCCGTACATACGTGATTCCGAACGCAGCAACTGCATACAAAATCTATGGGCCTGCCACACACATGCGGCATTTATCCGTACGGAATCTTCATACATTGTCAAAATTTCGTTCGGAATTCCGTAACGGGATTACGTCTGTGTGTGGTTAGTCATTGTCTACATTTCACCGGAAATAAATATCGGGTGACTCAAAGCAATGGTTTTCGTACTATGTGATTGAAAGATAAATCATTGACTCATCCTCTAATAATAATATTATTAATAATAATAATAAGCCCGCAGGGCAGCTTGTGGCGAGCTGTTGGTGAGTAGCGACACCACGGACCCGAGTGCTCCCGGGAGTCGATCCAGGCCCCCGTCCCCGCAGCAGGGGTGGGCCCCAAGGGGGCCTGCGGACTCCCGCCCCTGGCTCGCCTTCGTCGGCCGTCCAGGGTGGAGTCGTTAGAGCTATACGCTCGCAGGGTAGAAGTGAAACATGCGTAAGACGCGAGTTGGCACACTGTCCCTTGTACAGTCGGTAGAAAGCGGTGTACACCTCTCTACACCCTGAGTCGCCCACGCCGGTGTTGCGCCCCGGGCGGCAGTTGCTGACCAGTTTGGGGTGCCCATCTAGCGGGCGGCGAGCCACCTTCCGCCGATGGTTCGAGTTTGTGAGATGTAGGAAAAGGCGGAAGTCCGTTATCTCACCCCATAGCCCAAGTATCCAATCCATAAACCTTTCACCCAATAGCCCGTTTAGTATTTTTTTATATATTCTCACACTCGCAATAGTCTATGTACCTGCCGGGGTCCGCTTCCGTCTGCGCACTTTTGCGTGTAGTGGGGAGCGGATCCCGGCATGTGCATCACACACTTCACATTATATTAAACCAATCTCAAAGGACCTCTACGTGTTGGACCCATGTCCCCACGCAAGCCTGGCAAAAGGACCGGGCTCTGTCCCGTGAAAACCAAGCCGGAGATACATAATAATAAAAAAGTGTTTAAAATAATTATTAAAATCTGTAATAGGAATGATGATGACGATTATAACGTTTTCTGAATTTCAGTTATCTTCAGCTGACTCTTACCAGAAATGTAAGATCACATGACAAGGCCACTTCTTTTAACTATGCACTTCTTGGACATCAGAATAATGCTGCCATTGTTCTAGAGTTCGTCAAAAACAATATCGATGTTATGAGAATAGAGTAAGTAAAAAAAATATTATTACACCTGGTAGCCCAGGTACTGCTCGTTGAGTAGATGAAGTTGTGAAGGGCTCGCTCGATGGCTGGCTCGCTGCGATGACACGTTGCGTGAATGATGAGGTGATGGAATTAATGGTGTTTATCCTTTAAATAAAACTTGGGAGTTTCTATAGCATCTGCTTTACTTCTTATAACAATTGTTTGGTACAATACAATATGGCAATAAGCTTAGATTCTAAATTTTGTTGGGTGATGGGAGCGTGTACACGCTCCGTCGTTTGTATGTCAGTCGTGGCCGAGAGAAATAATGAAAGTGAATTGTCTTCTGACGTTGACGTCTCGATGACATTTGATGCAGACAGGCGCTCCTAATTGGCTGCTTCTAGGTGTCGTCTATCGATATCACGGCATTGGCCTCATGCCTTTTTCGCCGTTGGCAAGCTTGACAAACAGTTATGCTTGCAGGCGTTAACAGGTTGCCGCCTCGGGAACAGGAACTGTCACTCGTGGGACGGCCGCTGGAACTGGATCCTCAGGTCGGTCTAGAACAGGCAGTGGGCATAAGCGGTTGTAAGCTCTTCTTATAGTCCCTGATGTTGTCCTGACGTCGGCTACTCGTGCCACACCGTCGGAGCCTGGATACACGGTTTCCACTCGACCCAGCAGCCACCTGTTCGCTGGGAGTCGGTCATCCTTGATGAGGACCATCTCGCCGATTGCTAGTTGTTTTCCAGCCTGTTTCCATTTGTGGCTTTTTTGAAGCTCTGAAATGTACTCTTTGTAAAACCGTTGCCAAAAGTGTGCTCTCAGTTCCTGCGTCCTCTTGTAACGTGAAAGAGTACTTAACTTCTCTAAGTCTCGAGGTTCTGAAGATGGCAAGACTGTTGATGCTCTTCCGATGAGGAAATGGGACGGAGTTAAGGCAGCGAGATCGGATGGATCAGATGATAGAGGCGTCAAAGGCCTTGAATTTAAAATTGCTTCTATTTGTGAAAGGACTGTGTTCATTTCCTCATAAGTGAGGTTTGCATATGCTAAGATTCTTTTTAAATGATGTTTCACTGACTTTACGGCACCCTCAGCTAAACCGTTAAAATGTGGACTATAGGCTGGCGAAAAATTAAACTTAATGGATAAATCTAAGGCGTGCAATGCTATGTTATCTTTGTTTAACTTAAGAAATTTTGCAAGTTCATTACAAGCCCCTACAAAACATGTTCCGTTATCTGAATAGATATTCGTGGGTCTTCCCCTACGAGCAATAAATCTATAAAGAGCGGAGAGAAACGTTTCAGAACTCAGATCGCTTACAAGTTCTATATGTACTGCTCTGACCGCCAAACACACAAAAATGCATAAATATGCTTTAATTAATGTAGCACCTCTACCCTTTCGGTTCAATATCATGACAGGTCCGCAATAATCTACGGCACAGTTAGTGAATGCATACTCTGTATGCAATCGCTGTTCAGGGAGATTTCCCATAATTGGTTGTTTCGTTCTGCCTGAAAAACGACAGCACACATTACATTTATGTACTGTTTGTCTTGCCAGATTTCTGCCGTTGATTGCCCAGAATTTATGACGAATGTTAGCAAGCAACAATTGTGGACCAGCGTGTAAAAGTAAGATATGATAATGTTTAAAAATAATGTTTGTTAAATGGTGAGATGCGTGTAATAATATAGGGTGCTTTGTGTCATAATCATAATGAGAGTTGGATAACCTGCCACCAACGCGTATGACATCGTTCGAGTCTAAAAAAGGAGAAAGATTAAGCAATTTATTTTTAGCTGGCAACTGTTTACCATTTTTTAATAGTTTATATTCATATTCAAATGTTTGTAGTTGTGTTAGTTTACATAAAGTGAGTGTTGACATTTTTAATTCATCTAAAGTTAAATAGCCTGTATGCCTAGTGAGAGAGTGTCTACAGTTATGAATAAAGCGTCTTATGTAGGCTGTGATTCGTTGGAGCTTACTGAATTCTGAATATTTAGTAATAAAATCCAATGGAGGTGATTCTGAAACATTTAAATGAGTTAAAACTTTGAGCTCCGGCAAATCAACATTGTTTACTTGTGTTAATTGACTTGGCCAATCGGCTTCTGAATTGATCAAAAATTCAGGACCCGACCACCACAATGTGTTGTTTTCGATTTTTCTCGCGTCCATGCCGCGTGACCCTACATCGGCCGGGTTCATACGCGTAGGCACATAACGCCATGAATCTGGTTCTGAAATAGTAGTAATTTCATGAATTCTATTGTGTACAAATTGTTTTAATAAATTGGTCTTAGACAACTTAATCCAACCTAGGACAATAGTGGAATCGCACCAATAAACTGTTTTCTGAATATTTAATCTTAATGAGGATTTAACTTTATCCGCCAGACGGGCAGCAATTAGCGCACCACACAATTCCAAACGTGCTATTGTCATTTGCTTGATTGGTGCAACTCGACTCTTTGCAGTAACTAGGTGAACTGAAACATGATTGTTGTTAACAGATCTAATGTAAACGCAAGCACTATATGCTTGAGTTGATGCGTCACTGAATACATGTATTTCTAATAATGTAGGACATTCACAAATAATGTGTCGTGGTATTTTAATGTTTTTAATGTAAAGTAATGATTGTAGAAAGTTACCCCATGCCACACGTAAATCTGTGGGGATATCTTCATCCCAAGATATCTGTAACGACCACAGCTTTTGCAAAATTATTTTTGCTTGTAATATGCAAGGATTAATAAGTCCTAAAGGATCAAATAATTGTGACATGTTAGATAAAATTGTCCGTTTTGTAATGCGTTCATGATGTGTGATGTTAACTGAGAATAATAAAATATCTTCCTTACAACCCCACAGTAAACCTAAAGTTTTTGAATAATCATGATTACTTAAATTAAGGAATTCGTTAACACTGGCTTCACCTACAAGTTGTGTAATGACCTGCGGATTATTTGAATGCCATTTTCTTAAATTAAATTGACCACTCTTTAATTGTTTAATTACTCCCTTACAAGTACAAATCAACTGATCTAGATTGTCATTACCACTGATATAGTCATCGATATAATAATCATTAAGGATGCAAGTTGAAACTGACTCATCGGTACATTCCCGGCCCAGCTGACACAAACATCTGGTGGCGAGATAAGGAGCCGAAGCAGTTCCGTAACTCAGCCTATTTAATTTGTATTGTTTGAGTTGCTCATCGGGTTCAAAGCGCCAGAGGATTTGTTGTAAAGAACGTTGATCTTCTGTTACTTTTACCATACGGTACATTTTTTCAACGTCTGCCGTGACCACATACTTGTGTTGACGAAACCGAATTAATATACTAATGAGGTCATTCTGAACCGTAGGGCCCACTCTTTGAATGTTGTTGAATGATACACCGGATGTGGTCACAGCGGAGGCATCAAACACGACCCTTAGTTTAGTAGTTAAACTTTCCTCACGCATTACCCCATGATGTGGCATAAAATATGTGAACTCGTCTTGTTCGGGTGTTGTATTTTCTGTCATATGACCTAAAGTGATGTACTCTTTAATGAATTGAGTGTATTGTGCTTTAAAGTCTGGGTCACGCTTGAATCTACGTTCTAGGGAAATGAACCTAGATAGCGCTTGTTCATAAGAGTCACCCAGCTGTTGTGGCGATTCCTTCAATGGAATCGTTACAACAAAATGACCGTCGTCTTCACGAACTGTAGTATTTGTAAAGTTATACTCACATTCTTCTTCATCCTTCGACATTGGTTTACGAGTTGCAACTGTTTCAAGTTCAAAAAATTGTGTTAATTGCTCGTGAAGACGATCATCGGTTTGTGTTAATGAATGATTGCAATGGACTGTATGATTTTTATGTGATGTGTGTATGGGACCAGATATGACCCATCCAAGCTTTGTCTCACTTAATGTCGGTTTGTTTTTACCTAGTGAGATATTGTTTGAACACAACAAGCTCCAAAATAGATCTGCCCCTAGTAGCATATCGACTTTGGATGGTGTATGGAATGTAGGATCTGCTAATGTAATGTTTTGTGGAATATCTAATGTTGTATAATGAATGTGTGTGCTTGGAAGCAACTGTGTAATGTTTGGAACGACAAGACAATTAATGGTTCTTGTGTATGATGTAGCATGTGATGATATAATGACATCACAGCGCTTGAATATGGATGATGATTGACCATTCAACCCTTCAACTGTTGTTGAAGTTGAAGTGGTAGGCAAATTGAGTTTTGTATGTAAACTGTCTGTAATGAAGCTCGAAGTACTCCCACTGTCCAATAATGCCCGGACAGTATGCTCATGACCATCGTGGTCCTTGACTTTAACGAGAGCCGTTGACAGTAAAACGTTTTGAAAATTCTGAATGGAAGATAATGATATATCCTTTGTTTGTGTGAGAGGAGTACCTTGAGTTTGTGGTGATTGTACACTGTAAAGAACAACACCATTCGCACTTGTAGCGGGTAATGTGGATGTGTCTGTACTCGACTCATGTGAGTTGGATGGTTCGTTTAAATGTAATAATGTATTATGTGGCTTGTGGCACAGTCGGCATGAACCTAATCTGCATGTGTTAACGTTGTGACCTTGACGTAGACAATTAAGACATAATTTAAGTGCCTTTGCTTTCTGAATCCGACTTTCAACAGGTAAAGATTTGAATTTTGTGCAGTGATAAATAGCATGTCTATGTTTGCAAAGAGGACAACAAAATGTTTGCGGTGATGGAAGTGAATGTGACTTGACAGTGAACGCCTTTTGTCGTGTATGTGTAATGTCACTATGTCTACGGCGCATGTTACTATGGTTTGCTTCCTCCATAGTTTCTAGCAAATCAGCTCGACTAGTTAAAAATTTATTGAAATCAGCAAGGGTAGGCAATTCCGTTAATGAATTTCTGAATGTCTCCCATTCACGCGTTGTTGTCGAGTCCAATTTACTAGAAATAATGTGAATAATAAGTAAATCCCAACCATCAACTGGCAAATCTAATGTTTTTAAAGCTCTTAAGTTACGGTTGACAGTATCTATTATGTTCCGTAATGATTTTGCGGACTCTTTAGGAATTGAATCTATGTTGAAAATAGCTTGAATGTGATTGTTGACAAGAAGTCGCTTATTGTTGTAGCGGTCACATAAAAGTTGCCATGCTATATCATAGTTCTCTGTTGAAAGATCCAAAGAACGTATAATTAAAGAAGCACTGTCTCTTAACGATGACCGCAAGTAATGAAATTTGCTAATTTTAGGAATTGAGCTATCTAAGTGTATGAGTGATGTGTATGTGTCACGAAATTCTAACCAGTCATGATAATTTCCCGAAAAGGTAGGTAAGTGTATAGTTGGAAGTTTAAGGTTTGGCCCACCTCGATGTCCAGAAACAGTACCAGCAGAACCTGCAGCCGATCCGAAGTCCCCCGAGAGCTCCTGCTTGGTAGCAGTCAGCTCCCGTGCCTCAGCAACCGCAGCGAAGTACTGGGTTTCGAAGCTCTCACGCTCTTTGTATTGCTCGTCTGGAATTTCACACAAATTCTCTATGTCAGTTTGGATGCAATCAAAATCAGAATAAAGTTCTTCTATTTTGGACAATCTAATATTTAATTCTGTTACTTGCAATGTACTTAAGGTACTTAAGCCTCGAACGCCTTGTACATGTGTTTTAAAAAGAGTTAATTTAGCTTTAAAACTACCTCGTTTCTTAATGAGATCCTTGAAATCCATTTTTAACTGATTAAAATTGAAACTATACTAATCTTACCAGCCAATAATTCACTGAAATGAATACGTTACGTTTATGCACTTTGATAAAAATGAAAGTAATGTGAAATAAATTGGTACTTAAATTTAATGAACGATGCGATGAGTGAGGGTGCACGTAAGCTTGAATGTGCAGCAAGCAGTGAAACAGCATACACGCGCAGCGAAGCTAGGCCCGCGACAGGCAAAGCACAGTTCTGCGCAAGGCCAAACACGCGGTCACTGCCCCACAACGTGGCGTCTCTAGGAACGAAAAAACACCGTCACTTATTTAGCAATGAACACAATACACAGGTCAATCACCCCTTTATATCGACTGTGGAAAGGAAAAAATGCTAAAGCGCCAAAATGCTAGTTGTGGGAAATGAGGTTTAAAGTTTCATTTTTTCGAAAAAAAATCATAACTTTTTTGTTATTAACGTGAGCAAATTCATGTGTATGAAAGACCATATTATTTATTTTTTTCCCAAATTTAGGAAATACTCATTGGTTTCTAATTCTATTATATCGCGAAATACTTGTCGCTTAAGCAAAAATACTTATTTTTTTGAGAAAACTCCAGTCATGAAAAAATTACATGTCCACAATATTGTAAGAACCCAGTCAGTGAAAACTGATTATAAGTCGCAATGATCTTTTCTAGGGCAATGACAAAATGCTTAATGACCTTAACTTTAACAGATGCAGTGAAGAAAAGTTTACTCAATTACCCATGTTGGCGATGATTTACCCGAACCCTTTAGGGAAAATTGCTTAAATGCACCAATGCTGTAGAATAAATGCAAACAAGTATTGCTGAACACCAACTCAATTACTCTATATTAGATTTCTTTTTTACTTATCGATATCAGTAATAAGTATTACTATGTTTCAGTTAATTGTCTATTATTTCGCCCTGGTGCGCGGGCTGCTGAAGCAGCCCGCGGGCATCGCCCTGGTGGACTGTAAACGGCGGCCTTTGGAGAGGCTACTGCTATGCTACTGCTCGGCTACTGCTATGCTACTGCTCGGCTACTGCCATCCGATCAAATCACATTGGAATTTGTCTGCAAGTTGCAGTGCGGTGTGGTGATGGTGATGCACGGTGAAAATTAATGCTGTATTATTTTTTCTGAAATCTTGCTGGCTAATATTAAAATCATCATCATATCGGCCTCACGACACTTACTGCTGGGTACAGGGCTCCCCCAAGGATCTCCACGACGATCGGTCTTGCGCTGCTTGTATCCAGCGGCGCACCGCGACCTTCACCATCGTTGATCCACCTTGTCGGAGGCCTACCCACGGAACGTCGTCCAGTATGGGGTCGCCATTCCAAAACCTTTCCGCCCCAACGGCCGTCGGTTCTTTTCGCAATGTGTCCAGCCCACTGATACTTCAACTGAACAATCCTTCGAGCGATGTCGGTAACTTTAGTTCTCCTGCAGATTTCCTAATTTCTGATTCGATCACGCAAGGAAACGCTTATCATGGCTCTTTCCATTGCAAGCTGGGTGACCTTGAGCCTCCTTATGAGACTCATAGTGAGCGACCACGTTTCACTGCCGTAAATCATTATCACTGACAACACGCACTGACTTTCGTCTTGAGACACTAAGGTAAATTTGAAGCGAAGATATTTCAAAGCTTCCCGAATGCTGCCCATCCCACAACTTCAAGTGTAGTGTTCTCAACATGAACTGGAGCGGGCACAACATGCGCATTCGACATAATTTTCGTCTTACCCATGTTCATCTTGAGACCCACTCTTTGGGGAGCAAAGCACTACTGAGATCTTCGAGCATTGTGTTCAGTTCTTCCAAGATCTCAGCCAGTACTATATCATCGGTAAAACGAAGATATGTTAGGTATTGACCATTAATGTTGATGCCGAGTCCTTTTCAGTTTAAGAGTTTAAAGATGTCCTCTGATGCAGCAGTGAACAGTTTCAAAGAAATTACATTTCCCTGCAGTTGCATTGGATTTGTGCTCTAGTTCTGTACTCGTACTCGACCGGATCGACATGGTGGCATTTTCGTGTTAGTACCTGAACATCTCGATATACCTGCAGTCCACTACCCTTGGCACCTCCGGAGAGACTGCAGTACCGCCCAGGTTTCTATTGAATCAAAGGCTGTCTTTTAGTCCACGAACGCCAAGCAGAGTGGCAAATTATACTCCTCAGTCTTCTGTATGACCTGCCGCAGCGTATGGATGTGGTCCATGGCGCTAAGCCTTTACGGAACCTGGCTTGTTCGGGAGGTTGGAAGTCGCCAAACCTGCGAGCGAGACGATTCGTAAAGACTCTCGAAAACAACTTATAAATATGGCTCAGAAGTCAGATGGGTCTGTAGTTCTTTAAGAGAGTCATGCCTTCGGCGTTCTGCCTTCAACGATGACGGAATCGAAAAGCTTCTGGAGGATTTTAGTATTGGCTTATCACCCGCTCTAAGAAGTTCTGTAGTGATCGGTTGTTATTCAGCTGTTTGAGAGCCATACTTCGACGACCTGAGTAGTGCAGAGGTCAACATTATTTGGATGGGTGAAACCAGGGAAGCATCAAAATCGGTGACTTCCCATTGAGTGTCTTGGAAGCGTGAAGTAATTAGTATTACTATGTTTCAGTTAATCGAAATAATGTCAAATTATGACTTCTGTATTGTAATATACGTTGCATCAATAAATCTGAGAGTAGTATTTTCGCTAACGTTTAGAGTAATAATAACACAAACAGCTAGCAAAAATTGCTTAAGCGCCAGCCGTTCTTACTTCTTAAACCAATGATGTTTTGCTAAAGCGCCAAACCATTGTAGTCTATAAAATGCTTAAATTACTAAATCACCATTACTTTTCAAATTTGAATAAACGAAAATTGCTCAAGTGGTACAAATGAAATAAAGGTGGACCGGATAAAAATTCTTATGCTACATTTGCTACAAAAATAATAAAAATACGTCGCTTTAGTCATATTGACAGCGTAAATTTGTGAAAAACGTTGAATTTTAGAAATGCTAAAGCGCCAAAAAAGTGCTCCGATTGCTTTGAAACCTAGACAGATCGACGCAGAAAAAAAAGCGCTATCCAATGATATATATAACTCATAATGGCCAAAGTGGCGCTTTAGCATTTTTTCCTTTCCACAGTCGATATGTATAGGTATAACCTATTTAGCAAGTTGCAAATTAAAGTGGTTTTGTTATAAACAATAGGCACCTCTAGGGAAAAACTTATTGTTTCAAATTGGTTATTCACTGCACTGTGAAATGAAATTAGCAAATTAATGTGAACAAACTTGAAAAAATGTGTTGATTTTTATGAAAAAATGACTTTGATTTGAAAAATGACTCGACCACTAAATGTCACTAGGGTTGGATGTTGGAAATGTTGGAATGGAAAAAAGAACGAACTTGCATCACATGCCCTTATTCGCATAAAATATGTAGATGGATATTACTTTTTCTGATGCTTAGAGATTTCTTTAACACACGTGTGGATACCAAAATGGCCACCTGTATTTCTTCACAAACTTCACTATTAGCGAACGTAGTACTTCCTAGGTGTTGGCGGCGGCGCGTGACTCAGCTCGACATCCGGCTCGAAGGACCAAAACTTGGTAGCCCAGGTACTGCTCGTTGAGTAGATGAAGTTGTGAAGGGCTCGCTCGATGGCTGGCTCGCTGCGATGACACGTTGCGTGAATGATGAGGTGATGGAATTAATGGTGTTTATCCTTTAAATAAAACTTGGGAGTTTCTATAGCATCTGCTTTACTTCTTATAACAATTGTTTGGTACAATACAATATGGCAATAAGCTTAGATTCTAAATTTTGTTGGGTGATGGGAGCGTGTACACGCTCCGTCGTTTGTATGTCAGTCGTGGCCGAGAGAAATAATGAAAGTGAATTGTCTTCTGACGTTGACGTCTCGATGACATTTGATGCAGACAGGCGCTCCTAATTGGCTGCTTCTAGGTGTCGTCTATCGATATCACGGCATTGGCCTCATGCCTTTTTCGCCGTTGGCAAGCTTGACAAACAGTTATGCTTGCAGGCGTTAACACACCAGTTATATGAATATGGTACAGGCAAGTTCCATAAAATGTACATACAGTTTTGACAGTTCTCTACAAAAATGTGTGCACAAAAGCTCGACTATGTACCTACCATAAATTGTCCCTCTTGGATTAAATTCCATTAGTATCAAAGCAAAAAAACCGCAAATCGATGTAAAGGATAGCTGTTTGGCACACGTAAACTTGAGGTCAAAACAACTTATTTAAGCCATCAAAAAAATCCCAAAAGAGAGGAGTTGTGATGTCATCTTTTTTGTATGTGGAAAAAAATATCACATCATTACATTTCAGCTACTTGTTTTAAATTATACAAAAAAAAAATTCATAAACATACCTACCAAGTTTGGGCTCCTTCAGATACGATGCGGTTAAATTATTTTTTGTAAAATACACCTCAAATGATATAATAATATCCTCATATCTAAGTAGCCTCAGGAAAGTAATTTTGAAAATATTTAGTATATAATTTTTATTTTTGTTTCAACTTATGTTTGTAGGGTACTGAAATGTAATAGGCATGATTACTATTTTTTTATTTTATGTTACATAAATTACCTCTCAAAAAAAAGGAACAAAAAAAAAATAACTGCCCGAGATATCACAGTTTGAAATGCACAAAATTGGACTTACCCGAAAACGCTCCATACTAACGGCTACTCAGTTATGACGTCACGCTTCAGTAGTTTGTATGCAACGCGTAGGAAATTTGTTCGGCAGCCATATTAAATATTGTGTTTATCTTATTGGTTTCATAGACAAATTTGCTATAAATTTTATGGACTTATTAAAGGTATTATTTATTTTAATAAATTTTATACTTTTTAAATGGACTTGTCCGCCCAACTTTGAAGGGTCATAAAACAAATAATACGCAATATATAAAACCAAGAGGTATACAAGCTACTTTAAAAGTTTTATATGTTAACGATTTTTATTAGTATTTCGTTATTTTATTCATTAGGCATTATCCCTATTATGTGACATATTTTTAGCTCAAAAAGCCCTTCATTTAATACCACACACGATAGATTTCAGGACAAAATTTCTTTTTATCATACATAATCACTTTATAAAAACCTTTGTAAAAAATGAAAAAATCCTTACTAATATTATAAATGCGAAAGTCCGTTTGTTTGTTTGTTACGCCTTCACGTCTTAACCACTCAACCGATCATCATGAAATTTTGCATACCTGTTGTCAGGGGTACAGAAAAGGACATAGGGTACCTTTCATCCCGAAAAAAAGTATTGTTCCTGAGGGATAGCAAAAAACCTTTCCACGCAGACGATGTCGCGGGCGGCCGCTAGTAATGAATATTTTCAAAATGGCTTTCTTGATATGAGAATATTACATATCATTTTAAAAAAATTCAATCATAATAATAGGTCTTTACCTATGAAATTGCCGTATTGCAGTACAGACTTTTTCAAGCAAAAAAAAAGTTTTGATTGGCTATGAATTCTAAATTCAAATTAATTTTGTTTTAAAAATATGACATTCTATTTACAAAATCAGTCTTTTGTTTATTGATTAGCGTTGTATTTTCATTACATTTCAACATTTTTCCTCATAATGGATACTTCGAAATTTCGTGTAATTATGGAATATGAGTTCCGTCGTGGCACCAACGCGGCACAAACGACACGTAACATCAACGACGTTTACGGAGAGAACTGTACAAACGAACGTACAACCCGTTATTGGTTTGCTCGGTTCCGTTCTGGGAATTTTGACTTGAAAAATGAACCTCGTGGTCGTCCGGAAACTTTGGTCAACAATGATGAATTAAAGGCGATTGTGGAAGCAGCTGAGCTGGCAGCAGCTTTTGATGTTAGCATCAAAACAATATTGGTCCATTTGCGACAGATTGGCAAGATAAAAAAGCTTGATAGATGGGTGCCCCACTGCTACTTCACGACAACGCGCGACCCCATACTGCACAACAGACTGTCTCTAAGCTGCATGAGTTGGGTTTGGAAGCTCTCCCTCATCCGCCATACTCACCAGATCTTGCGCCTACCGACTATGACTTTTTCCAAAATTTGGACAACTTTTTAGCGGGAAAAAAATTCAATTCCCGAGAGGCAGTACAAAACGCCTTTGAAGAGTTTGTTGTCTCACGTCCAGCTGATTTTTTCAAGAAGGGCATCCATAAACTGCCACAGCGTTGGCAAAGATGCATTGATTGCAGGGGTGATTACTTTGAATAAAAGAAATAAATAAGTTCGAAAAAAAAGTATTTAACTTTTTTCAAACAAAACGGCAATTTCATAGGTAAAGACCTAATAGTATCAAAATAATATCTCAAGGAGCCCAAAGTTGGTATGTTTTGAAAATGATTTTTGGTTTAATTTAAAACAAGTGGCTGAAATGTAATGATGTGATATATTTTTAGAACCGGCTAAAAAGTTCTTTAACTAGATACCACACATGATAGTCTGTGGTGGTAGGTGTTGAACTTTTTTTCCAATACAAAAAAAAGATTATACGTACTCCTCTCCTTAGGTTTTTTTAAGAACTATGGTTCAATAAAATTGTTTTTGCCTCAAGTATACGAGTGCCAAACGGCTACACATCGAAAGTCAATATATGATATGATCACTATCTTAGAGTAAGACGGGCTTCTGAAAAACGAAGCCTTTGTTGCTCGAAGATCACTATGAATTAATGGGACATAATTTACAAAATATATTAGCTTAACAGTAGTCCCATGGGACTACAGCTGGGACATAATTTACAAAATGAAATGAAATAATAATAAATATGAAATAAATAATATATAAATATTAGCAACACTAGTCCCGTGGGACTACTGGGAAATAATTTAAAAAATCTGTTGTCCCATGGGACTAATGGGATATAATCAACCCACCTTTCCCATCATGGGACTGGGTCAATGAGACTAGTGGGACAGACAGGATTTTGAGCTCGTACGCCGACCCCTACAAGGTGTTTGGTAAAAGCCTTCTAGAGCCGAATATGGTGGATAGGGACCATCAAACTGAACAACTTTTACTATATGGGACCAACTCTGAAATCGCAAAAAAAATCAGCTGTTTCATACATTTTGATATTTTCGTTATAAATTTTTGTATGAAACAGCTCTGATTTTCTTCGCGATTTCAGAGTTGGTCCCATAGGAAAAGTTGTCCAGTTTGATGGTCCCTATCTGCCATATTCGGCTTTATAAGGCTTTTGGCAAATACCTTGTAACAACAGTAAATGCTTGCTTATGCTGGAAAAACTTTTTATAATAAAGTCATAAGTATCCGACTGAATTGTGGTTTCCAGATACGTTGAAGATGCACCGCCGACTCCCGTACACACTGCATTGTCAAATCTTGCATCGAATTTAGACGAGGCTGGTTTAGCTGATGTGAGTTATTTATTTTATTACACTTATCATTTCATTATACAAAATCTTAACTAAACTTAATCTTTATAAAATATTTGTTTTTCTTTTACTGTTAGTAGTTTTCTCATTCTGTAAGTATTTTCCATATTTGGAGCGTATCACCGAAAAATGAAATTTAGTCATAAAGGTGTCAGTCTTCGTTTACTCTTAGTTCAATCTTTCTTTTTAACCGACTTCAAAAATAAGGTTCTCAGTTTGACCTGTTACCTAATACAGAAAGTACTTACACTAAAAATAAATAAAATGTAAAAAAAAGACTGACTTCAAAGAACCTGCCTCTAAAAAGCAAGAAATAATATTCAAATCATTTTGAAGTCTGGTGGGGCTATTAGGATAAAAAAGGAAGTTGTACTCCAGTCCCACTCGACTTAAAAATGATTTGAATATTATTTCTTTTGAAGTCGGTTTTTACTTTTAACAATATTAATCATATTTATTAGAAACTTTTTTTCTTAGTGTAAACGGTAATTGAGCATGACCGAGAAGCTCAAGGTGCACTGGTTTAGCGCCTGGCCCGCGATTGTGGCGGTTAAGCAACTTTCGCTAGGGTTGGTCGCCGGACTGATTCCCGCCAGCCCGGAAGTCAATAAAAGAGTACCCCTGAAAAAAAAAGGGTTGGTCATGGGATGGGTAGCCAAAAAATGTATTATCTTCGCTTCGAGCTTCTCAGTGCTTCGGAAGGCATGTTAAGCCGTTGGTCCCAGCTGCATTTATAGTCATTAACACCTACCAATCCGCATTGGGCCCGCGTGGTGTGTTATGGCTTATCATCCTTATCTACTCATAAGGAAGGCCTGTGCACTAGCAGTGGGGACGGTAATTGATTGAATAGAAAAAATAATGCCGATATATAAATACATTATTACAGTACTTACACTAATTATAAACATAAAAATGTGATGCGTTTGTTTATTATATTTTTTTTACAACATTCTCTTAAACTAGTCATTATTTTTTCAACTTTACAGTTTTGTTCAGCCTGTTACAATGTATATTTACCCAAAATTTCAGCCAAATTGACCGATTGGCTTTTTTCGAACATTTTGTGCCGTCCTTTAGTACGTTCTAGAATTTTAATAATCATTTTTGTTCCTTTTTTTTCAGTTTGAAGAGTGGCTTCACCGTACCCAGTCGGGCACAGCTCAGTACAACAGTGCTCTCTCAGCTATTGGGTCAGCTCGCAGTAACATCGAGTGGGCAAATGCCAACGCCGAAAGTATACTGTCTGCGGCAAGAGATGGCGCTGCGACCACTGCAGTTTCTGTGCTTTTGATCACGATCTCTGCCATGATTGTTTCTATTGTTTAAGTTTTATTGCCATATCACAGAATATATAATAGTGCTAGCGTACAGAAGATGCACTCCGCAAATTCTTTTAAATAAATTGCGACCCTTACACCGACACAATAAAATACAATTTCATGTCGCACAGCGTTCCCTTCGCTACACAAAACATTTATTTAGTAGTTGCCTCTCTTTCTATCGCGTCGGCTTTATCTTTTCTGAGGTATGAAATATATCCTCTCAGAGGACGCCGAGCGCTTCATCACGCGCAGAGTGACAGAACCCTGGCCATATCTACTAGGACACCAGCACCCTGATTATCTAAAAAGAAACTATTTAGCGACCGGTTGCATTTGATATACATTGCCACTTTTCTTTGGTATGTTTTTTTTTAACCCAAAAAGAAGTAGCAATGGATCACGATCATCTGTGAACTGCAACCAGTCGCTAGGTGGTTTTTAATTAGATAATCAGCCCGCAGAGGTGGCGCAACCAGTTGCCCCACCAACAAAATGTAATGTATATGTTACCTACTACTATTAATAGTGGTGTATTAACCCCAAGTTTTAGCCGGCTAAAACTAGATGTAGCGGATGGCTGTTGGTTAAACCTAGGTGTAGCCGATTTGCTCGCGGCTAATACTATGTGTAGCCGGTTAAAACTAGGTCCCGCCTTCTTTGTGCTTCTAATAAGGAAGAGTAATTTATGGGGGTATCAAATAAGTTATTTCTATTGTCTCTTAAAAAGTTCACGCTCCGCTAGGCTTCGAGATCGCTTTAAATGATCTATATTCGGGACCTACAGGAGTAAAGCAGATCGGTTAAACCTAGTTTTAACCAACAGCTATCGGATACACCTAGTTTTGGCTGGCTAAAACTAAATTTGTCCGCCACTTCGGGTATTAATTCATAATCATAATAATTTATTATTATGATTATGCCCTGCCTATCCTTTTGAAGATACTCACTTCTTTGTCGTATCAGGGTTAGTATCAAATAGCTGCGCTGAACGACCCCGTTGTCTTATTTGTAATACACAAGCCAGAAATCATTTAAGATTAATAAAAAAAAAACATTATCGTTTATTTGCATAAAACATAGTATAAAAGATGTTGAGTAAAGTATATATATATATATATAAGACAGTACACATGTTTTGCTAAATATTAATAGCATGCAAAAGTAATAAAAACGTGTTAAAATGACAAGTTACATAATGTCAATGCGGTCAATAGTACCATCTAATAAAATTCAATGTCATTAACAGCCGTTTGTAATGTAATGTAATTAATTAGCCGCCACATATACACAGATGTAGGTATTTATGGAGGGTAATTTGGGGGCTCGCTGGTGGCGCAAGCATTCTGTCCTAGTGAGATAGAGCTTTTGAAGTTTGTAAATAAATATTTTATTGTAAAATGTGTTTTGTTTTATTTCAATATCACTACGATGCTGGTAATATATTGAAAGGAAGAGAAGATGATCATATTCTCTTCCTTTCAATATAAAGTCCTTCCATTAAAAACAAAAAGATTCCTTAATGAGATTACACTTCAATGGTCAGAAAAAATAAAAGTTTATTTATCGACAAAGCTTAGTAACAACCTGTCAAAATAGTTTTTTTTTGTTTTTAATAGTAAATTACAAATATGTCGGGTTTTTTTTTCTATATACCCAATGAATATGTTAGAGTACCTTTATCTATTTTAAATCAATACGATTATGTTAAAAACTTATCTAAAATTGAAGAACGTACCTATTACAACTTGTTACAAGTTAACCCATAATGCCAAATATGGCAGATAGGGACCATCAAACTGAACATTTTTTGCTATGCGACCAACTCTGAAATAGCGAAAATAAATCAGCTGTTACGTAGGTACATTTTGCTATTTTCGTTATAAATTTTAGTATGAAACAGTGATTTGTTTTCGCGATTTCAGAGTTCGCCCCATAGTAAAAGTTGTTCAGTTTGATGCTCTCTATCTGCCATATTTGGCATTATGGGTTATTTTGTAATACGTTATATAAAAATGGAATTTATTTTTAACTAAGTTTATCAAAATAATTATTTTCTGGGTTGGATTTTGTTATACATGTAACAGTATTTGCTCAATGACAAACATATTTTTATAAATTTGGCTTTTCTTCTTTCAATGATATTGTTATCTTATCATTTATATTTACTTTAATAATGTGCATTACCTTTTATCGGGTTATTATCTTACATTTTTGATAATTATTACCTCAGTTTTGTTTTTCATGCACCGAAAATTAACAAAAGTGGTCAAAAGAAAAAGGACACAAATATAATACACGACCTCAATAATAGTAGTAATAGAGTACAGATAACAATACAGTACAGATTGAAAAAAAAAGTCAAGACATCAATCAGTATCCAATTATTCCAGAACTAAAATCTTAAATCTATTGTCCGACTCCAAGTCGTTCCGAAGTAGGCCTGTTAGCCTGTTACTTTATAACAAGAGCAGATCCGGAGATTTTTGTTAAAAGCTTAATTTTTGTTAAATAATTAATTAGTAATTATTTTTGAGTTATTTGACCACAGTAAATCAACTAACAGAAGAAAATTAGATTTTCCTAATCTAACTCGAGTCGAGTCGTCCCGAGACTGAATATTTACGATCGGCTTTCGCTCTCCAAGAAAACGATTCAGTTGATTTTTTGTTTGATAGGAGATTGACGACATGAGTGGTGCAGTGGTCAACATCCCGGTCTACTACGCAAGGGGTCCCGGGTTCGATTCCTAGATGGGCAAAAATAGAAATGATAAATTTTAATATCTGTGACGTTTCTGGGTGAAAGGTGTAAATATGTATACATACATACTTCATCATAATCATAATCAGTATGTACCTTTTAAAAAGTTGTCTAGCACCCATATTACAAGCTCTGATTAGTTTGGGGCTAGATGGCGCTGTGTTAAATTGTCCAATAATTTATTTATTAATTATTTGTTATATATAAATATATAAAAATGGCCAATTTTCTATTCTATAGAATAGAAAATTGGCCATTTGAAAAGAGGGGCCGAATATGCCTTTTTATAATTTTATAGATAACGATGAATACGTCATCTATGTATTAATTCTTTCCTTATCATAGAAATATTTATCAAAACTATAATTATTGATATCTTATCAAAATATCATAAAGATAGCAGACGGTTTAATAGGAGAATTATATATTTTTCCATTCATTTCGTGTTAGAATATAACTTAACACTAATTTATACAATAGTAATGTAATACTAGTGAAAGTGTGTTCATCTGTTGATTTGGCTATAAATAAGGTAATAAATGCCATTTTTTTAAACTTTAGATTGTTAGCTCCTGCACTAAATTTTTTCGAAAAGTGATAAGCGGATCGCGAGTCAATTTTTTTTTACTAAACTAACTTTTTGCGTAAACTAAGTGTTTTCTTATCATTCACCTTATTGTAGTATTTAATTCTGAATGCTTAGTTCTTTGTTTGTCATCGTTGTCTCTAATGAGACAGGTAATCCAGGTAATCCTCACATGGATTTTTTTTAATCAATATTTATTACAAATATTCTTTTTTTTATTTTTTTATCAATTTTATATTAGGTAGTGGTAAAGAGTTAAGAAACTTAAAAAAACCTTTTATATTAACGTTGCACTAACAAGAGCCCATTTTGTATGTACCAAAATCTATAATAAGTAATACAATTTTATTATTGAATATACACCGTCATTTTGTAGTCGTTTTAATTAACTTAAGGGAGTGTTCTACTAACGGAACTAAACAGTTTTTCCAAAGAAACATGGGTCGAAAAACGAAAAAAAAAATTGACTTTCCCATACTAATAAAATGTTTTAGCTGTCTACTTAGTATGGGAGACCCAAAATTTTTTGTCGTTTTTCGACCCATGTTTCTTGGGCAAAAATGTTTATTTTCATTGGTACAACACACCCTTAAGTTAATTAAAACGACTACAAAATAACGGTGTATAATACTGGTGGAAGTTTCAGTTATTATTTCAATTACTATCGAGTAATTAGAAAAAACATTATTTTTTCTGTTGTTATGCTCGGTAACAAATGAAACCTTTATAAAACAAATGTCACGAGTTCTATTTCTGAACTGGCAGAGTGTGAAACAAATATGCTTAATTACATGCATTTGAAATCAAATACCTAAGAAGAAAACAATAAATATGCATACAATACTGATTAGTATTTGCATCAAGTCATTTACTCTGTCAACTATGAATGTAGTGTTGAATTCTGTATAAACATAGGACAGCTGCATAAACACGAATATAACTTTTAATATTCATATGACATGGTGCAAAATCTTGAGTTAAATCAGTTGACTTCGACCTAAAACGTGAAAGGAACATGTTTTTTTAAGAAATTGAAATAATAATGGTATCGCCTCAGGAAAAAGTACAATTTGATGGTTCAGAAAGTGGATCACTTGATCAAAGTTTAAAAGTGATTTGTGCCAAGCCAAATGAATTTCAAGAATATTATTTTGTTTTATATTTTCATAATGTGAGCGTAAGTTTTTATAAATTAAAAGTAATTTTTAAATCTTAACTAATTGAAATTATACTAACCTCTGAAATATAATAAAAAAGAAACTTAAGCTTAAATTAATTAATCGAATTAGTACAGTAAAAGCTCTTAACTACAGAGCCGGGCTGTATGAGTCAGAGTTAAAAATGTTGATTGTACAGATATAGAAAAGAATATTAAAATAAAGTTAAAATAAAGTTAATATTATATGACATGTGGAGTGTTGACTAGTAGTAAAAAACCTTACTAATTTGGTTATACATCCATCATTGAATTTGACATAGTTAAATGTATTGAAGGTATGTTATAGATAAAGAGGGATAGATAGATAAAAAAGGAAAGAACCGAAGCGAAGCGAGGGCGGGCCGCTAGTTATAGATAATCGGCAACAATAAAAATAACTGTAGAATAATTCTAATCACAAACTTTTTATTTTTCAGTATCATGGCCCTTATACAATTATTAGCGATAGTTTCAACGCTTTTGGCCCTTAGTAAATCTGAATTCCCCTTCGATTATAATCCAGAGTTAGATGTTGAAACTTACGACTCGAGAAATGATGATTTATTATCTTATCGCCTTCCTGAAGATTTAGATCCTATTCACTGTGACATAGAAATCACCCCTTATTTCGATGAAGCGCCTGAAGGAAAGGAAATATTCACTTTCGATGGAAAAGCAACTTTACTTATCAGAGTGAGTTTGGATTCTTTAAACCGCCAATTGCAAATTATATTTTTCGAAATAGCTGCAAAGCATAAGGTTTTAGACACTGCAGCTATAAAAATCTTTAATACATTATTAAATAGCAGTGAATCGGCTATTAAAATAACTATTATTTTGTTTGTAGCCTCTCACAGATGACCTTACCAGTATTATCATACAAGAAAATGTCAGAGAAATATTATCAGTGGTTGTAACAGATGCTGAAACTGGTGTCTCATTGGAAGATGAGAATAATACATTTGAACGTATTCGTGAGTACCACTTCTTGAGAATAAATCTAAGGGAAGGCGTAACTCTTCAAATTGGACGTGAATACAAAATTTATGTTGAATACATTGGAAATATTAATGAGACACCACTTTCACGAGGAATGTTCAGGGGTTACTACCGGGACGAAAATAATACAGTTCGGTAAGTTGTATGCATTATTGAGATGGTATTCCCAAACTCCCAATAAAATTGTTTGTTTCACCGTTTCACACGAAGCCTGCTTACCAATGACATTGGGTAACATTATGGCGAAGATAAGCCGTTCTTCAAAAATGATCTGCATTGTGGATTGATGTGGTGGGATTTCTAAAAGGTAAGCCGATGGGAATCGGCTTGTATGGACTCTTCGCCAGTGCTACTTACTGGTTTTCCTGATATTTTTTAATGGGATAGTTTATAAGAGTTTGAGCAAAAATGATGTTAGAAAATTTTGATCTAGAAACATATTTTTATTTTAGTTGGTATGCTGCAACTCATTTGCAGCCCACACATTCAAGGCAACTGTTTCCCAGCTTCGATGAACCAGGTTTCAAGTCAACTTTCAATATTATTGTGAACAGACCGAAGAATTTTACAGAAACTTTCTCAAATATGCCACTTGTGAGTGAGGATGAGTAAGTTTTTTTTTTTTAATAATCCATACCTATTAAAGTCAAAACATATTTAATATTAATTCTCATATAGTTAAATGAGAACTTAATTTAATACGCAAAAATTAATCAGGTAGGTAAGTACTGAAAAGAGTTTATAATTATTTAGATTCTTTGTCGTTGTGCATTAAGAAAATTCTGACATTACTTTGGACTTTAAAAAATGTTGCTCATATTAATGTATTTATTATTTCTTCAATAGATTCTTAACTCACACTTTATAAATCCACAGACTGGGAGACCGCGTAAGGGAAGTTTTTTCAACGACACCCAGAATGTCAGCTTATCTGATTTCAATTCACATCAGCGATGGATTCAAGGTTATAGCTGATAATAATAATGCCCAAAAATCTTATCGTATAATTGCAAGACCAACTGCTGAAAACCAAGGAGGATACGCTTTAGAAGTCGGTCCTCCAATAACAGAATGGCTCGACAATTATTTTGGAATCAATTATTACGATATGGCCGTTGGAATAAAGAATGATCAATTAGCTTCACCATTTTGGGCATCTGGTGCTACTGAAAATTGGGGATTGGTAACATACAGGTTGGTTTCATAGTCATATATTGACCTGTGAAAGTCTATGGTCGAGAATTGAACTATCATGGCCCCAATGTTCTACTGTTTTGGTGGTAGATTACAAATTTTATGCAGTAACACTACATAATTTATATAGTATACATATCAAGACTTTTGCTAACTTTAAAACCAAAATAATTCGTCTTACTATTCCTTCCTTACTTATTTCTTTATTCTTTAGAGAAGTTCGCCTGCTGCATGAAGAAAATGAAACCAATGCATTTGACAAGATGTACATCGGAACTATTACTGCCCACGAGTTAGCCCACAAGTGGTTTGGTAACTACATCACGTGCAGATGGTGGGATAATGTTTGGATCAACGAAGGATTCGCCAGCTATTTCGAATACTTCGCCATGCATGGGGTATACAAATAATTCTCTAAATAAGATTCTATCGAATATAACGCAGCGACTTTAACGAGGTTTAATGTTCGCAATATTCGACTTTGAGTATTGTAATCACATATTTTCACGAAATTCGCTACAATCACAAACACAATCAGAAAATCTCGCCCTAGTCTAGACTAGACTATCTAGATCACGAATCCTTTTACTGAACGAACACGATGGACTATTTACAAAAACATTTTTTTACAGGTGGATGAGACATTAGAACTTGAAGATCAGTTCAATGTTATGTATCTGCAAAGTGCATTATCTGTCGATGCAACTCCCAACACGAGAGCTTTACAACACACTGTCAATAGCCCCACTCAAGTGACAGGCCATTTCTCTGGCATCAGTTATTCAAAAGGAGCATCGCTTCTACTCATGCTGAAGCATATGGTCACCGAAGATACTTTTAAGAAAGCTTTACATCTCTTTTTGGTTGATAGGTAAGGCAATCATTAATTATTCGCAATTAGGTATAGTGATACAGATAATTTTATCTTAATCATTGATAGGCGGCGGGCGGTAAATTATTGTTTATGATTTCAACGATAAAATGTTAAATCGCTTGTAGGTTCACACTTTGAAGTATATTAGGTATTTGATTATTTGGGCACGTGTTGCACAAGTCTTGATTAAAAATTATCTCACGTTCATTGCCTTTGGATTTTAGCGTAGATAATTGCTGGATATTATAAATACAGTCGAACTGCTTTTAGGTAGCTAAGCATAGCTAAAACAATAAGAGAGGTATAATAATATTGATTGAAAATGAATATTGAACTAAGCTTCTATCTCCATCAGGTACCTACAAGAGGTTTTAGTTATAACTTTTTGTACAAAAATGCGTTTTGGTTTCCATAAGTCCTATAGACTTCCAGCGTCTCCAGAAAAAGAAACTTCTCTTAGGTACTCTATTATCTTAAATAGTGTTAGTAAGTAATTAATTTTTATTGTTGAGGATTCCGGCCATTTCCAGCAGATGGCATACTTCATGTAAACGTAGTTATTATTTTGTAGATCAATCAATGCTTAGCGGATCGAAGCCGGCGTTGCTCTAAGAATCAATGTTTTATAACAGTGATTTTTTTTCTGTTAAACACAAAGGGCCTACGAACACGCATTCCCTGAAGACTTATATAGAGCATTCGACAATGCTACTAATCAAGATGGGGCATTAATCGATGGCGTGGACATGACAGATTTCATGAGAATCTGGGTCAACCAACCTGGATATCCAGTTCTCACAGTCAATGTCAACATGGCTACTGGTCTTATGTCGTTAACTCAGGTAGATAGATGTTTTTTTATTTGATTATGCGATAGTGGTTACATATTTTGTACTTTTTTAATCTCTACGTTCTAATTTAAATATAACTTGTACTAATGATTTAGTACAAGTTTTATTTAAACTAGAACGTACTACGTAGATTCAAGTTATATTATATTGTTTTTAAAATCATTCGTCATCATCAAATCAGACAGGGTAATTTTGCGACCTCTTTACAAAATTAAATATAAGTTCAAGGAAGTAATAAAAAATTGGTGAGATAATTATAATGAGTTATTTCTTTTTAAATTCACAGTTTTCAGCCACTTTTTATGTCCCAAAAATTTAGGCGCGCACGTTCACCCTCGCGCATGGGACGCGAGCGGGGGAAGGCGGGTGGCGGGAGGGGGGCTCGCGCGGGTCGACCGTGCAATGCGCAAACAAAATATGACAACAAAAAAGTGACAATAATTTCAATTTGTGTAGGGAAAAGTTTGGGACAAAAATGTAAAAAAAATATTTTTTACTTCACCTCCACCACTTCACAAATTGATAGTACCTACTGCTGTTATAGAATGACCTGACAAAATTTGAAAAGGGGTCCAAAAATGACCCTGTATCCTGTACCCTTAATTCTTAGTACTGAACATTTTACGAAATATTAAAATAAGAAAAACATAGTGGCATTTTAATATCTAAGAACTATTATTTGTTCTGCACCGAGAGTATGATAGGGTAACACTTGAGTGTTTCTAAATAATATGATTTCAGAACCGTTTCTACATTAATGCCGACACTGAACAGACAGATGAAGTTTGGCCTCTGCCTTTGACCTTCACTAGTGGAAGCAACCCTAACTGGGATAATTTAACAGTGACCCATATAATGACAGAAAAAACAGACGAGATACAGAAATCTCCTGGACATGAATGGGTTATTTTCAACGTGAAGCAAAAAGGTAAGACAACTTATCACAACCCTAATAATAGGCAGCTAAGTAAAACCCACCGTTACTCCAAATATACCTTAGCATAGGATTGCAGTAGAAAATAGTAGCTATAAATATGTAAAGAGTCTGGATTCAAATCCTAATTGCAATCGAATAATTTTGTAATCGAGCAATTTAGTTCTATAGCTAAGGTGCTCTGCCTAGATCAGGCATTTTTATGGTGATTTATCTGTTTTCCTATTTTTTCTCTGCGTGTACAGTTTTTTTTCTGAATGATCGTTTGAGTAGTTAGGCGTAAAATACAAGTAATCAAACATACTTTCGCATTTACAATTATAAGTTATAATTTGTTATTAGTCATACATAAATCAATTTTTATATTTTTCAGGAATTTATCGAGTTAATTATGACACACACAATTGGGAAATGATTGCTAGTGCCTTGAACAGAGACCTCAATAGTATTCACTACTTGAACCGAGCTCAGGTATAAGCTATACCAGCTTTTCTATTATCTAATTTCAAAATCTATCGCAATCGCTTTCAGGATGTAATACATTGATGCTTCTTTTTGGCACAAATAAAAACTTACCAAAGAAATGCAGCAATGTGTCACATTCATCTGTCAAACGAAAGCGATTGCGATAGATTTTTGAATTAGACAATTAGCCCCCAGATACTTACTTAACTTACTAACATTTTTAGCGTATTACAATATTTTTCCCTCCTCGCCTTTTTATCAGTCTACCTGCTCCGAAAGTGGCGCTTTAAAGGTGCGTCCAGATATGTTCTTTTGATCGTACCGTACCTCCGTTCCGTACCAGCGTTCCGATCAAATAAGTCTGGACGCTACTTTTGCCCGTTCCGTACCTCCGTTCCGTACCACCGTTCCGATCAAACCGCCGAACGTCGCCGCGATCACGTCCAGACTAGCGCCGTACCGTACCTCCGTTCCGTATCAACGTTCCGATCCAATAGTACAGCAGCCTGTAGTAAATTTAAATTACGAAAAAGGTTACCGTTTGCCGTTGTGATATAGTTATTTATTACAAAATTATAGATACTTTAACAGATCGCAACCCGCCGCAACCTATATTTGTATATCTCCAAAAATGATTATTTTTTATTTTTCGAGGTTAATCACATGGTTTAGCTATTGTCGTGTTCTACAGCGCTATGTTTGATTGCCACTGATAATATTAAGACTATGAAAAGTAGCCATACACAGATTTAAGACCAGATAAAGTCCATCCATTTCATCTGGTCTTAAATCTGTGTATGGCTACTTTTCACAGTCTAACTATTATCAGTGGCAATCAAACATAGCGCTGTAGAACACGACAATAGCTAAACCATGTGATTAACCTCGAAAAATAAAAAATCTCATTTTTGGAGATATACAAATATAGGTTACGGCGAGTTAGGATCTGTAAAACTTGGGTTAAAGTATCTATAATTTCATAATAAATAACTACATCACAACGGCAAACGGTACCTAACCTTTTTCGTAATTTAAATGTACTACGGGCTACTGTACTACAACCTCCGAACGTCGGCGTCGCCGCGATCACGTCCAGACTAGCGCCGTACCGTTCCTCCGTTCCGTTTTTCCTTTGAATTTCGTAGTTTTTCTCTGTATTTTGTCATCTGTCTGTAAGCTAAAAACACCCAATAACCCTATTTTTAACGTAGTTGCAAATTGACTATTTTAAATTGAATTGCAAGCAATGTAAACATTATGGTTGGACTTAAGGATAAAAGCTGGGCAATGTTTTGGATTTATGAATTGGGTAGTCTTTTTAGCAGTATGTTAGCAAAATCATAGTGGACTTTTTTTCTAAGTCCACAATGATTTATCCAACCTCTTGGTTGATTTCAGCCTTTGAATGGGTGACAAGACGGCGAAATTATATTATTTTGTTTGTTTTCATAGCTTTACAGTAAGGACGAAGGTTTGATATAATATTCATTAATACATAATAAACACTCTATCTGTGTTTCTAAAGCTCAGAAAATTTACAAACACAAAAAATAAAAAACAGAACTTATCAAAGATAATATTTAATTATTTGTGTGTCAGTTAATGTTCCATTAAAAAGAGTTGTGACAGAGTTTGTAAAGGTTTATGTAGCAGACAAGTGATTAGATGCAAATTGATCAATAATCTGTTTTTGATAATAAAACGATAACTATGTCATTCAGTGATATCAATGCGACGCATTGAAATAATAAATTTATGTAATAGTATTTAGGTAATATTTCTTTCAAGTATCTTATACTATTTCATGATTATTTTTCATTATTTATTCATCTTATCTTATACTCTCAATAAATCTAAAAAACAATGATTTTTTTGGCTGCTACGAGTACTCTTAAATATTTTGTTTCTATTAAAAAAAACGAAAAATAAATAAATAATTTGGTTTCCTTAACTTACTTAAAGCAAATTGTCAACCCCTGTACTATGATGAGAACGTGATTTCATGTACTACTCGTAGTACGTTTTTTCGTTAAATCTGTATATAACAAAAATTGTTTTGTTTCTTTCAGATAGTAGACGATGTGTTCGCGCTCATGCGATCTGAAATAATTACTTACAAGCTTGGGTTCCAAGTTCTAGAATTTCTCAAGAAGGACACCAGCTACTATTCTTGGTATCCTGCCACCGGTGGTTTCAACTGGATTCGCAACCGTTTCTTACATTTACCTGCTGAATTGGAGGAGTTCGATGTAAGTCATAGCCATTTATTAAAATGACAAATTAGCATTCCTACACCTTCTTTTGCAAACCTGAAGCAAAACCCAAGCTTCTTAATTGCATAGGAAAATTAAAATTGAGAGGAATATTAGGTACTAAGTTAAAATTTAAATATTCAGCTTACACAAGAATTTTCACCTATTTTCTTCAAATCAATGTCTTCGATATTAAATATTGATATTTAGTGCATTGTTTATGGTGTTACTTAAGTTAAGTAATTTACTTATAATGTCAAAGTGAAAGGATTAATTTAATTTATTACTTTATTTCAGAAAATAATCTTCGAATATTTAGATGCTGTTATCAAACACGTGGGCTACGATGTGGTTCAGAACGAACCTCTAACTTCAATTTTGAATAGACTGTTTATCCTCTCCTTTGCTTGCAACATTGGCCACTCTGGCTGCATTGAAGATGCTGTTACCAAGTTCAGAAATTACATAGATAATGGAGTTCCGTAAGTATTTGTTTGTATGACACTGAATGGCAAAGTTAAGCTTCAAATAGCGTTCTTAGACAACCTTTTACAATAAGATAAAGAGGGATGGTGTCTATTCTATGGCTAAAATGACCACAACATCAGCTATAGCTAAATGTCTAACGAAAATATTAGTAATAAATGCTCATGTAAAGATTAACGGCCATAATCGTTCGTAGGTTTTCAATAATGAACAGTCTGTCAAAACCTCGTATAGGGTTAAAAATGTGCGTGACCATTTGCCATAGACCGAGAGTAATTGCCAATCGTGGTAATGGCATTATATTAGGTTAGGAGGAAATTGTCTTTATGGCATATAATTATTGAGATTACTTTATGTATGAATCACATAACCATGATTAATAAATATACTTTAGATAGTATAATATAGAAAACTATAACCAAAATGATTTATAACTGATAAAAACAATTTGAAGATCAGTGTGCAATGTGCATAGTTCAATATTGCAAATTATGTAGTTTTGAACATTGCCTACCTAATATTCGAATATTATACTAACTGTATTTTCCAGTGTGCACCCCAATTTAAGACGTCATGTTTTTTGCACCGGTCTTCGCGAAGGAAGTTATCAAGATTGGAGGCGTATTTACGAAAGAAGGAGTGCTTCTAACAATCAAGCTGATGAGGTAGCGATGCTGAGAGCTCTTGGGTGTACACCCGACGAGAATGCTGTACGAGAGTGAGTATTTATAAGTGAATACCAGAAATGAAAAAGGCTCTAAGTACCAAAACCAAAAATTAGAGGAATTTGTGTTTCAAATAATAAATGATCTTATCAACATAGTTCTCGTATTTTAAACTTCACATGGTCATTATTACAATAAAATGATTTTATTTAACAAAAAAAAGTATATTAACTTATTAATTAATGACAATAAACTTACATTTTCTAATCAGTCTGAAGAAAACTTAAAGTCCTATTCCAAGTAACTTAAATAAGGCTCTATGTGCCTTGCGCTATATCCTTAATAACAGCCTTAGTTCCAAGCCTCTTTTGGTATATAGGCACTTTGGCATGTTAACTATAAAAAGAAGTTTGTAGGTTATGATAACAATAAAATCGAATTACCTCATCAGGTGGTGTTTTTTCTCTTAGATCACCTTGCCCTTAGATGTTCGGTATTGTTGACCAGCGTCCTTTAATTCTGTTTTGACACTGCACACTTTTTTCCCCATTTTTTCGTATTCTTCTTCCCGCGCCGGTAACAACAACAGGTGTAAGGTCCGCCATTTTCATAACACTGAGATCACGCAACAACGGACTTAGACCCTTTTAAAGAATTACGGCCCCCGCGTCTTATACCTCCATGCTCCTTAGAGGTTTAAATACCAAGGAAGTAACAAAGCTTGGTATTTAGTTCCTATCTTAGGTTATTGGCGAGGGAACATACTACATTTTAAAGTAATAAAAACGAAACGAGATTTTTGGCACTTAGATCCTTTTTCATTTCTGGTATTCAAGTAGTAAAGAGAGAATAGTGCAGCGGAGTAGATGCCCTCTTTTTCTATTTTAAAAACTATTCGCTCAGGGAGAAAGATAGAGTGATCCGCTCTCCGTCCGTCTTCCACTGCGTTTGCATTATGTCGGCTCCAGACGTTGGCCACAATAATGGCAAATTCATCGTACGTTGAAAGAGGTTCTTTCAAAAGCATCAACGCACGATACATTGGCCAAGGTTTTGGGCCAACGTGTGGAGCAGACATTACGAATGGCCCGTGAACATAAATCGGCACTCTTGAAATGACAGGGACAAGGCTACTAATAATACTATTACATACTTGAACTGCCACTTCATGGCGAGTCTTTTTTTTATACGAGAATGCTTGCTACTGAGACCTCTGCTGGTGAATTGACTGTTCTTCCATTTAGGCCAATACTAATAAACCAACTCAGCATTTTTACTAGATCACATGATTTTGTTATTATATACTTATCGAGTGGTTTGATTTACTTGAAATTAATGAAAAAAATAACTTTAATCTTTGCCTTAATTAGCCAGAGCCAAGGCCAGAGCCTATGACTTTCAAAATAACAAAGTTACATTCGAACCACAAATTAAAACGTATTTCAATGAAGCTTTTGGTTGTCAGGAATCTCATTATGGCTTTAGTGTAATCGCATTGCTCTTCCGCAGTTTCTTGGCCATGGTCACCACCGATGAAGTCAAGGCTCAAGATAGATTAAACGCCATCACCTGGCTGCTTGCCGGTGACAGAAAAAATGCCGATGCATTACTTGAGTTTTTAAAAACCGGTGACAATCTACAAAGAATCAGAACGGCGTAAGTATTCTTATTAATTTATTGATCCCAGCAGGAGATAGGCCTACTACACAAAATCTAGACATTTTGTTATTATTTTTGATCATTTCGAAGAATTGTAGACTTAAGTGAGATTAGGTTATTGGGCCAGGCCGTAAAATACATCTGTTAAGTTAGTCTTCATTTCACCTTATGTTGAGTCAGGATGCGGCTAAAAGAATTACCCAGAATCCTCAACAAGTAGGAACTAGCTGCCTTAATTACTGCTTGATTAGTAGAATGTTAGCATTGTTATTATGGTGACAGCTTAGAATAATTACACCTAGAAGCCGTGTCCGCGTATGCAAAGTGAGGCCACTTATACTGAGCCAAAATGGCTCAGTTCTCAGATTTATATCCTTCATACGTTACCTAATCGTAACTAAAATCCAATAATATAATAATTAATGTCTTTAAGGAAGAGAAATTGAAACTGTTTGGTACTTTTTAGGTATAATTATGTAATAATGGACAATAAAAATCTGAAAACGGCGCCATTTTGGCTGTTTTAGTTGCCTCACTTTTGACAGCGTGCTTTGTAGGGAGTTATCATTCTAGGTGTAATTATTCTAAGGGTGATAGGTTTAGATATGATGGTGGTTGCTATCCAGGCGTGCTTAAAAATATGGATGTACTATGAACCCAGTAATAAAACAAGTTTTGCTAAATTTATCAGTCTTAAAATTGTTTGTTACGAAGGTATCTTACTTCAGTTAATTACACATTACACAAAGTAGAGATTTAATTTAATTCATGTATTTCCCTTGTTTCAGTGTGGTATTACCGGCATCGTTTAATAGTGTACTTTCAACTTTAGCATCATACTTAGACAGAGATGGTTTGACTAAGGTAAGAATGAAAAGGAAAAATATTTAATTTTAAACTTTTAGATTTTTGCATTCACAATGCTATTTTTATATTAAGATGAATAAATAATGAAAAAATATTAGAAAAAATCGACACACCCGTAGCAACTCAACATCACATTCCGGCCCAAAGCACTACCAATTATGCTACCGAGCTCGGTAGCATAATTGGTAATTGGGTGCGGGTTCGAATCCGGTCTGAGTTGCTACGGGTGAGTCGAAAAATATTTAGTAAAAACTTTTTTTCTTATCAAATCTATGAATTCAGAAATAATGATCGACATTTAAGTAATTTTAGTAGACCTCGTATCAGTCTAAGCTTGCATATAAAGGTGGGTCCACACTTGTTGTAATTGTAAAATTACAAGTTTGCACCCACCTTAACAGACAACAATACACTTTTACCGCACCACAATCTTCTTACCTAGTTTTTTTTTACCAGATGGAGGATTGGCTCAGAATGAACCAAGACACGATACCTGAGTACAACGTCGGTCTGAACGCTATAGACACCGCAAGACGGAACCAACAGTGGGGTACGGACAAGGCACCCGCCATACTTGAAGCTGTGAGGGGTTCCGCATCAGTTTTGATACCGACTACTACTTTGTTGATATCTACTCTTATTGCTTTAATGTTAAAATAATATATTTCATCCATCAAGCACGGCAAAAGTTTGTCGGCGATAGCAAAATTTTTAAACACAAAAATCATATGACCTTGTGTAAAAAATAATGTGTTACAATATAGTGCAAAAATTGAGAACAAGAACAACAACAAGAAACTGAGAGGCAGATTTCATTTTTGTTTTTTTTTACAAGTAGTACCTGCCTCAGATAATAATTATATTAAATGTTCAATATATAATTGTGTATTTTATATGAGTGAGCATATTGTAAATCAGAGTATTTTTATACAAAATTTTAACAATTACCCTAATGTAAGTTTAAGTTATTTTTATAAACTAGATGAATAAAACCTAATAAGTGAATTATGTTTTTTATTCTTATTATGCCTCTGCTATATTACATAAATTAATTTTAAAGGCAACGTTAAAATTATTATGATACCACTACAATTATAAATCTCTGTAATTTTGTTCAAAGTGACTCTATATTCTATCCAAAAACAGATTGAAATATGAAAAATCGTGATTCCTTTAGCAGTATGGTCTGAATACTACTATTATTTATTCTGTGATATGTATGATAAAAGTATAATTTACTCGTACCATTGTTATGACTTTTCTTCCAGTAATGTATTGAAAAAATACGATTAAATTCACTGCGCTTCAATCGAATGGACAAATATTACATTAATCCTTTAACGGGCATGTTTTTACCATTGAAAATGGTTATCAAATGCAAATCGCCTGAGACGTATTTTTGGCCATATCTCCGAGGATTTTGAGAGGATCGAGATGAAAATAGTACCAAAAGTTGAGGAATTTATCAAGACATATGTGAACGTTTGAATTTTGAAAATCTACTGGTAACTTTTTTTGGAATTTTGTAAAATTACAAAAATTCCTTTTTGGGGGGTGTTTATTTACTAAATTGTAAATATTTCGGAAAAAAAACCGACTTAAGAAAAAATGAAAAAAAAAGGTCCTAGGGTATTAGTTTAGCTACCAAATGGAAAAATAATTTTGAAAATCGGTTAATAACTGTGACCTGTAGGTGGTCCCTTTAGATTTGGATTTGTAGAAAAACGGCTGTTTCCGTACATAAAAAGTGATGTAGCTTCTACGATTATTGAGCGATCGTCATGGTAATAGTGTTAAAAGATGCAGAAGCAGACAAGAATTGCATTCGTTGGAATTTTGGAAATCGCTTAATAATATTTCGGCTGCGTCGAGGCAGTCAGCGGGCGCTTTTGTGGCACGAGGCGGAGCCGAGTGTCACAATCGTAAAGATAAATAGCTAGGTAACTTTAAAAATATAATAGGACTTTGCATTTGATTTGATTTTGGTTTTTCGTAAATTTTTGTGTTCATTTTCAATGCTCCGATTCTTACGGGGACTGTAAAATCTGTGTTTTTTTTTTCTTTTTGCAAAGTAAAAAATGGAATCCTTATCTTGGTAGACAGTAGCTTTTAATACTTTGAATAAAAATCTATTGAAAATGAAGGAAAATCAATGTTCTTTGGTGGCAAGTAATTTACAAAATAAAAAAACAAAAATAAGAAACTCATTTATTATTAATACTATTTGAAAAAAAAAAGTTTTGGATAAGTAACAATACACTTAATAATAAATGAATCTTTATTTTTTTTATTTATTGGGACTTATACGAGATGATCTAAATGGATTCTTCATGAGTAATTATGTTGAAAACTGCGTCAAAAAGTAAGCAGATTGATGCAACAGCGTCAATAATAAACTTAAAATTTGAACCAATCAACATAGCAGAGAAAAATCGTCGCAAGTATGTCTATTACTTATTTTTTTAGCTTTAAATCAAAAATAAAGTAGGTAAGTTTCAAAGCATTTTGTATGTGTGTGGATTACTGTGGATATAGCTTAGGGCGAGGTCATTTCATAATCTGATGAAAAGATTGATGTTTGAGCTTCCAGTGTGAAGAAATAATGTAGAATTTTTACTTCACAAAAATTACTGTTGACTGAAAAAGAGTAAGAAAGAAAAAGTAGATTTCGTGAACTGCCTGGCCTTAAACATTGCAAGAAAATCGCTAGCTATCTTTGCGTATGTAGATAATTCATCCTTAAATAAAAAAAACAAATTCCCGTTTACATAACGCAAGCCTAATTCCCAGATGGCTCGGAGCAACGTAAATGGAGCCTACACACGCAAGAAAGGTATTCCCGTGTTTCGACGAGCCAGAACTGAAAGCCACCTTCGCCTTGACAATCGACCGCCCCGAGAGTTATAAGCCGTCTTTGGGGAATACCAAGATGCAAGGGTCTACCTACGAACTACTAGTGTGTATGAATATTGTAATCATCTTTAATCACAGGGAAGACGGTTACATCAGAGAAGTTTTCTTTTCAACTCCTCGAATGCCGACTTATTTAGGGCATGTTGGGTATCATAAATGAAAGAGCGCTGTTTGCACATTCTCAGTTAATATATTTGTAGTAGGTTTGACCATGATTTTCAACATAAAGTTTTAAAGAAAAAAGTTAAACTCGTACTTTTCAACTACCTGTTTTTTATCATCGAAAAATATTAATTATGTTCAAACCACGTGTCTGATATGATAATTCTAAGTAGTAAGATTTCCATATTTATTTTATTAGTATTTTTAATTATACATGGTCTTCTTCTTCTTCTTCTTGTAGGTGCAGGCGGTTTCCGCAACTCGACGTCTATTGCGCCTATTTTGCGTCGCAGAATGTGCGGCTGGATCACTCCAGCCATCCCAGCTCAGCCAGGAATGCTCCAAGGGCTTTCACGTTCGTGATCGCTTCCTGGACACTGCCCGGCGAGCCAAGGTATCTCGCCCGGTAAGGGGCCATCCCTCTGCAATCCAGCAGAACGTGGGCGGCTGTTTCTTCTTCCTCCATGCATCCTCTGCATAGGGGACTGTCCGTCACACCTAAGTTAAAAATATGTTTGTTAAATTGTCCATGACCATAGTAATAGCACCTGTTACCAGGCGAAGTTGCGGTCTGCACAGTTGTATCAGGGCCATGGATAAACGAGCGTCCACGCGTGGCAGTGCGAGTTTCGCCTGTCTGCACGAGTCCAGCGAGCTCCAGTTCTGTTGGTGTAGTTCTATGGTGCGTTCACGGATCTTACTTGCAAACCAGCTGGTCGGGATAGGCGCGATCGGCTCTGGGCCAACAGGCGTCGAACCAAATGCGCGTCTAGCCAGTTCGTCGGCTGCGTCGTTTCCCCGTGATCCACTGTGACCTTTGATCCATTGGATAGTAATAGTATTAAGTGCACCTACTGTATTTAGGGCGTGATGACACTCAAGTAAAAGGCTCGATGTGATGCGACTGCCCTGGAGAGCCTGTAGAATGGATTTTCTGTCGGAGAGAATTAAGATGTCGCGGTCTTTTACCTCCCTTGAATCGATTGCCCGAGCCGCCATTATTATGCCCACGCACTCGGCCTGAAACACCGTGTTGTATGAGCTTAAGGGGGATGCAATTTGTATGTTGAGGTTCTCTGAGAAAACACCCGACCCTGTGCCCGATGAGGTCTTGGAGCCGTCGGTGTATATCAGGAGAGCCTTGTGTCTTTTCTTAGAGCTGATGTTGTCTATCAGGTTTATTCTGTATTTTTTGTCAAAAATGAGGGTTGGCTTAACTTTGTCGCATGTTGCTTCAATAAGAGGGGTGTTCAGCCAGCCCTCCAGTAGTCCACTGAGATGTTTTACCCTCTCGAATTTTAGAGATCCCAGTTGTTTTAGTCTTAACGCTGTTTTGGCTGCCTCCTGTTGAATGTGCAGGTGCAGTGGTGTTAGGTTCAGCATTACCTCTAGAGCAGCTGTGGGAGCTGTGCTCATGCATCCAGTGAGGGCGCAGCAGGCCTGACGTTGTAGTCCCTGTAGCTTTTTGGCTCCAGTGATTTGGGCGGCTTTTGGCCACCATACTGCAGATCCATAGCTTACCAGGGGTTTTATGATCGTGTTGTATAGCCAGAGGAATAGTTTGGGTGCTAGGCTCCAACGTTTACCAATCATCTTTCGGCACTGCCATAAAATGACGCTGGCGGACTGCGTTTTGTACTCCAAGTGGCTGTTCCAATTAAGTTTGCTGTCTAGGATTATGCCTAGGTACTTTACCTCGTCAGAGAGTTGTAGTGTAGTTCCAAACAGTTTCGGCAGACAGAAGTCGCCCACTCGACGTTTGTTTGTAAACATTACCATTTCCGTCTTCGTAGGATTGACGGTCAGGTCGTGTCTTTGGCACCACTCTTCAACCTTCTTCAGGGCTGCTTGCATGGTGTTACAGGTTATGCCAGCCTGGTTACCTATACTTAGTATGGTAATGTCGTCCGCATATCCTTTAGTGTAAAAAATAGTTAGAGTTAAGATGGGAGATCAGGTCGTTTACCACCAGGTTCCACAGAAGTGGAGAGAGCACACCTCCTTGGGGGCATCCTCTTGCCACCAGGGCCTTTTGGCCGACGTCCTCTGACACCTGTACCGTTTTGTTGCGTAGCATATTCACAATCCAGTCTACGAGTTGTTTATCGACACCGTGTCTCACTAGTGCTGCCTCAATACTGGTGAATGTAGCTTTGTCAGGATTATATGTATTATGGGGGAAGAAAGAAAACTTATGACTTCGACACGCTGCGCAATCGCAAAGAAGTGTTAAAACTCGCAGTTTTCATTGAATATGCGTTCAGGAACCTATATGGAAACTGGGGCCAGGTAACCTACCATTCTTCAAATAAAATATATACAGATGATAGAGAGACTGAATCAAACATTTATTTCCGATTTTTTTTTATTCGAGAATAAAACCCAGATCCCCAGATATGGCGAGGACTAGATACCTATTTTAGGTTTGGTTAACGCTATTACTAGTGGCTCCGTGAGCTGTAGACCTCGCGATAAAAAGTGGGTCAAATTTAATTGTACAAAAATAAAATGAATTCATGAGGTTTTCAAAGCACACAGTACGTGCTGTTTGGTATATTATTTGGAGTATTCGCAGCAGATGGTGCTTCTAATTTAGATCATTTCTGCGATTCAATTTTGTAAGCGACTTACTAGGTGACTAAAGTCGACCGTCACAGGTGACTAAAATCGTCCCATGTAAATAGCCCAAGAGTATTCTTAAGTTTAGTGCAAACAGCCGAAAACCACCTACAAGCATTATTATCTATGTTCATAATATGTTTTTCTTTTTATACAAACTTTTAAGAATTATCTGAATGTAGACATTTTAGTTTATTACGTAAATGGTGTTTGTTTCGACAGATTGATTTATTGTTTATTAAAAATAAAAATCCTTACCGCATAGGTATCTACAAATTTTTGCCAAAATCATCATCATGTATCATAAGCTATGCGAAATATACTTTAATTTAGTAACTCTCAGAGCAATATAGGTAGGGATTAGTAAACATGGCCATTCTTAGTAATCAGGCGTAACGAAGAAACTCAAGAAAAGACACACTTCATGCTTCTAAAACGTAAAGAATCGTTACTGGGATTTTGGAATTTAGACCAAACTTTTTTATATTATATTTTGGTGGTGCCTGCTCAATCGCAAACTCATTTTAAGAAATAGTTTTAGTTTTAGTTTTAGAAATAGTAGTATTAATGCTTAATAGACAATTATATAAAAAAGTACTTTAATTATTGAACATTTAGTTTTATGCAATTACAATGCTATTTTTATATTAAGATATTCAATATAATTGAAAAAATACTACAAAAAATCACTCAATCATCCCGTCTGAGTTGCTACGGGTGAGTAAATTTTTCCAGCTCTAACTTATTTTTTTCAATTATATTAACTATCTTAATGTAGTTTAATATGAAAAAAAAACAATAAAAAAACGACTGAGGTTTTGGGTTATCGCTAGCCTATTTAATTCCTGAAAGATGATTGTTTCTAGATTTCAATTTATTAAAATTGAAATTTATAAACCATCATCTTTCACTTTTATTGTGTTCATCGACTAAGATTTATCTCTGAATCCGAGATGACTATCATACAAGTTGTAGTCGGTTTCAAAAGATAGTAAATTTGATCAAAACCTTTTATTAACCTTTTTAGGGATTACCCCAAGAAGGTTAATAAAAGTTTTTTCGATTTCCGAAAAGAAAATAGCACATTTGGTATGTCGGTCGATGTTGATCAATCAGCAGCTACTGTAGCTGTAGAATGTATTACTATTATTCCGAAATGAGGTTTGACACGTTGAATTAAAAATACTGAAACATGTTAATTAAAAAAAATGCCAATTGACTATTTAATTGTGTTTTTAACTAAGAGTACTTTGTTAGCTTAAATGGAAACTAAATTTTCACTGATGTACCTACTTTACCTTCACCACACTCTTACAAAGTTATCTTAAAAGTCGGTAAGATAACGTAATTCTTGAGATGATACTTATCTATTTTGTTATTCAACTACTTATTTTCAGTCGTGTCTAGAGTTTCAGTTTAAAGTATCATTTTGAATTGTGAAGACAAAAGGTAAGTGTTAAATTAAATAGTTTTATATAATCTTTTAAATAGTACCAATTTATTTTTTGTCGTAATTTCTTTAAGTTTTTCATAATTGTTCCAAAAACATTTTAAGTGTTTCACAGATTTTGAAATAAAATTGATAATTAAATTACCGGAAGTTCATTTATTATCAAATCTTCATAATTTTTATTTATTTTTTTGCAGTCATGTATCAATTCATAATATTGGCTACCTGTCTTCTCATACAAAATGTGAACAGTGATCCGAACTACCGGCTAAACATACCGATAAAACCATCAGCCTATTCTATTTCAATAACACCTTATTTTGATACAAATGATGAGAAAGCCTTTACTTTCGATGGAGAAGTATCAATTATTTTTACAACTGACGAAGTAACTAATCAAATAAAATTACATTCTGAAAATCTGACATTTACATCTGGAAATATATCAGTGGCTAGTTCATCAAACCAAATTGTACTGAACGATTCTAACCCACTTGAATTCGACACTTTTTATACTTTTGCTCATATTAACTTATTGAGTGAACTTCAAGTTGGTGTAGAATATGTCCTCAATATTGTTTACACGGGACCTATAAGAGAAGACCTCAATGGATTCTACAGGAATTATTATATTGAAAATGGCATCAAAAAGTAAGTATTTTGTTAGATCATTTATGATTTATAATCCTACTAATATTAGCATTGAGAATTGTCCACAAACCCACAAACTTTCACATTTATTATATTATAAATGTGAAAGTTTGTGGGTTGGGATGTTTAGATGTTTGTTCCTCAATCACGCAAAAACACACAGATGGAAGATATAGTTCAGGAAATGAACGCTCAAAAAAAGGTATAGAGGGAAAAGCGTGGATCACATTTTTGACTTCGTAACTTTTTTTGGACCTCTTAGGAGGTGAACAATGAACATATCAAAAGTCCCCGCCCGTAGCCCCTATGCCGGGGGGAGGGGACGGGTTTGAAGGTCCCAGTTTTCGGTTTTTCACATATATCTCTAAAATTCCAGCGACATAAGTTTTTTTACAAAATGAAAGCTGGTTAAATTTGCTACATGTTTAATTCAGTAAAATGTTTTTGATGTCTTGTATAGTTTTCGAGATATTCACTATTAAAAGTCTGTAATTTTAATTTAATATTATAGACTAAGCTCCCATTGCATGAAACCTTACCTCACAAGGTGGAAGAGCAGAAATGTGTTGCAGTAATAGATATTACTTAGGAACACTGGATTTTAGTGGGTTGCCGTTGCATATCCTGGAAGAACATATATTTTTTTTCGTTTTCGTACCGCAATTTTGACCAAAAATTACATCATGAGGTGGAAGATCGAAATGTTTACCCATCGAAAGAGAAACATTTGGAGGTCAAAACCCGCATGGGTTGCCAGCCCCTACCCTGGCAGGTTTCAAGGTCAGCCAAGTTTTATGAGGCCCAAATATGGGGTCACTTACCTCATCAGGTGGAAAGATAAAATTGATGCAGATCGATAACCCTCGACGTGCCATTCATGAATATATAGGGTTGCCTGCCTTCAGCCTGGCAGTTTTTCTGGTCAGCCACCTCAAACAATCTATATCAATATCTTGGAAAAACGAAAAAGTCATGTTAAAGATGCTATTATCAAGGGCGAACCCTCATATTAAATTAAAGTCTACGCACTGGCAGCCTTGCGCCTATTATGGAGTTGAAATAATAGGGTAAATGCACCAGTTATGGACATTTTTCATTGGTATCTTCAAATATTGACGACCTCCGTGGTCGAGTGGTTCGCACGCCGGTTTTCAAGGCGTCACTATCTCTTGAGGTCCCGGGTTCGATCCCCGGCTGGGTCAATGTAGAAAATGAACTTTTCAATATTGTCTCAGGTCTGGGTGTGTGTCATACCACCGTTGTTTCTGATTTCCATAACACAAGTGCTATAGCTACTTACTTTGGGATTGGAGCAATGTATGTGATGTTGTCAAATATTTATTTATTTATTTATTTATTTATTAAAATAGGAATGTAGCTGTTTAACGTCATCAGGTGGCTCAATGAAACTGATGCAGATCGATAGCCGTAGACGTGCCGTTCATGAGTATATCGGGTTGCCTGCCTTCAGCGTGGCAGTTTTTCTGATCAGCCACCTCAAACTAGCTATATCAATATCTTGGAATAACAAAAATGATATGATTCAGGGTAAATTTAATAGAAACCATGATATGAAATTAAAATCTACGCATTGACAGTCTTGCGAAGTATATTATGGTCTTAAAATAATAAGGTAAGCGTGCTCGCAGACTACAGACTTTCTATCGGCCGACAGTTTAGTCGGGCTCTCCAATCAGTATGAAGAAGTATGCAAGTGCGCACACTACAACGATTCGGTATCGGCCGATTCTTTATACAAAACCAACTATCGGGCCAACTATCGGCCGATAGAAAGACTGTAGTCTGCGGGCACGCTAAATGCACCAGTTGTGGGCATTATTATAAAAGAAGAAACTGATTGGTGACTGACATATCAACGCACAGCCCAAACCGCTGGGTCTAGAGACTCCAAATTTGGCACATAGGTTCCTTATGAGGTCTAAGCATGTACTAAGAAAGGATTTTTCAAAACTCACCCCGTAAAAAGGGTGAAACGGGGGTCCAAAGTTTGTATAAAAGTCCCTCAGTTTTTTTAATAAATACGTCTTGAAAATTCTACTCCCGAAGGGGTGAAAAGGGGGATGAAGTTGTGTTTAGAAAATCCTTCATTTTCGAAGTAAAAATAGCTAAATTTACAATTTTGGCATATGGATGCAAATCTGCCTCAACGTATATCGTTATTGTTAGTATTTCAATCATCAATCAAAAAATATTATTTTTCCTAAATTACAGATATTCAGGAGCGGATATCTCAAAAACTATACAAGATATTGAAAAAATTTACATAATAAATCTTGTCTCAAATTTAATTCACTTTCATTTGTAAAATAAATTCATGTCGCTGGAATGCATAGTTCTCGAGATATATCTGAAAAACCGAAAAATGGGACCTTCAAACTCCCCCCTCCCCCCCGGCATGGGGGCTACGGGTGGGGACTTTTGATATGTTCACCTCCTAACTGGTCCAAACAAAGTTACGAAGTCAAAAATTGTGTTCCAATCATTTCCCTCTACACCTTTCTGTTTACTGGGCTACTAGCCTAGATTAAAACATAGGATACTTTTATCTCGATATTCCTACGGAAACGGGAACCACGCGAGTGAAACCGCGAGCGGCTGCTAGTTTATAATAATTAAATAAATATTTCTTTGTCGTCCCCATGTAACTATATTATTATTTCTATTCCTGGACGCTAAGACTAACTTAAAAACTTAAAAAAAAACTGTCGCAAATTTATGTCAATCATAAATGTTTGATTTATTTGAGAAACTGTATGTATTATTATATGATCCAAAGTTGGTTGAAATAAATTGATGTACTTATTATAAGAAAATTCTTGTTTTTTGACTAGATGCTTCTAACGTGAGAAGTTTAAAGCATTGTAGACAGTTATTCAAGATAGAAATATACCTATATCTAATGGATATCCATCGATAAGTGTAATCTTCGATGCTGAGCTATTTCAACAAACACCAAAGATTGGAGATAAAATTTCGAAATATCCAGAACCTTGATACAGTTTTCATGACATTTTGAAACTTGTTTCTTTTCAATTAGCAGACAACTATATGCATTTTTGTAGTTTGACATGTTTGTTTGAGGAAATTGAAAGAAAAAGAATAAAATGGTGTATTAGAATTTTCAAGTTGGTTGTTCTATACTGGTAGCACACAAATGCTAAATTCTTAGTATTATACCAGTTAATTATTATCAAGTCCTATTACGTGTTTTGTAAGATAAGTGTTTACTTACCTTAAGTTGAGTGTCCGTTTAAAGTAAACGACCAGTATGATATCAAACAAAGCGTTATCTTTTCTGAGTAGCTATTATAGAGATTTGTGTTTTTGATTAATCTAGGTAGTTTGAGTATCTTCAGCTTCAACAAAGCAAATAGAGCAATAAAATATTATATTGTTTGCCTTAATGTTCATGGCACGAGTTATCGTTATTATCTTTACAGCAGAATTCTGTGCATTGATAGAAGTGACGTGAATGGAAGAATTTCTTATCAGTCAAACTGTAATGAGTATTAATTTTAGTTTGAAATTTCACATAATAATTATATCTAAATGAATAGTTATATATGTTGTTATTTAAACAACCGAGTTTTGAAGAGCTAACTCTGAAGTAATGTTTCAATTTCCAGTAACATTGCATTTTTACTACAATATCATTTCGGGTCTTTTGTTCTAATCATTTTTGCTGGGAGCTAGATGCTAAGTTCTTATTCCTTTAACAACATATCCCTGTATCCTAGATGGCTTGGTGCAACTCAAATGGAGCCTACACACGCAAGAAAGGTATTCCCGTGTTTCGACGAGCCAGAACTGAAAGCCACCTTCGCCTTGACAATCGACCGCCCTGAGAGTTATAAGCCGACTTTGGCGAATACTAAAATGCAAGAGTCTACGAACTTGTGAGTATGATCTACTCTACTTCGAGTATAGTATACTAACTTCACCTCTGAACAGTGCAAGCCATTTTAAAAAAAAAATTGTGGTCTCTTAACTTAAAATAGTCACGTAGTCATCAATATATTTGTAAAGCACAGTTTTGATATCAGTATCATCTTCAATTACAGGGCAAATGGCTACATCAGAGAAGTATTCTTTCCAACTCCACGAATGCCGACTTACTTAGTTGCATTCCTAGTATCAGAATTTGAAGCAGCGCAGTACAACGTGAGTGGCGACAGGGAATTTGGTGTCTTCACGAGACCACAAGCTGTCAACCAGAGCGAATATGCTTTCGACTTTGGGTTGAGGGTCGTTAAAGCTCTAGGCAATTATTTTGGCATCGATTATTACACCACCAACCCAAATATGAAGTTAGATCACATTGCTCTTATTAATTTTAGAGCGGGTGCTATGGAAAACTGGGGATTGGTCACCTATAGGTAAGATTAGAAAAAAAAAGACACCTAAATAAGGTACTTGCTTTAGTTGTTTAGGGACACTCTTATAAGCTTCATACAAAGTTTATACTGATGCCCAATAATATTTGATATTGTAACTAATTTCATCAATCAGAGTAAAAGTGGGTGCAGTTCTTCAAAATTTATGAACTTTATTTCACTTACAGAGAAGCTCTACTTCTCTTCGTTCCTGAAGATTCCACGCCCTACTATAAATACAGGGTTGCACAGATTGTAGCTCACGAGACTACGCACATGTGGTTCGGGAACCTCGTCACATGCCACTGGTGGAGTAACACGTGGTTGAATGAAGGTTTCGCGAATTACTTCCAGGATTACATTACCTCTTTGGTTAGTATGGGTTTTTGTTATTAATAATTGTTTGTAAGTTTTGAATGTTTTTATAACACAAAAAAATATCAATGGAAAGAATAATAGCCTCAGGATTGTGGGATAACGTTTGTTTTGCTTCGTGACACCAGAATCTCAGAACTAAAGTCCAAAATTACGATAAACATCATCGTTCGATTCCTTTTCTAGTTTTGTAAATGAAAAATGTTGTGTAATAAGTGATTCATAATTTTGATTTTTAACTGAGAAACAATAACAATGTAGTTCTGCAAATCATGGTGATACTACCCGGTCGAGTTAACTCGGGACCTTAAGCGCGATAGACCCCTCTCGTTTTCTCCCTGCCTCACGCCACTGTCATCATGCCAATAGCTTAAGTACATTCTTTAGCAATAATTTATCGATAAATCTATCAAAAACGTTAAAAAAATTGACCAGTGGCGTGAGGAAAGAAAAAAACGAGAGGGGTCTATCGCGAGTTAACTCGACCGGGTTGTACATGATGGGTAATTGATTAATAAATTAATAAATAATTTAAAATGTTCCTTTTAGATTGAACCAGATGTAGGTTCAGGGAATCAGCTAGTAATTGGTTCAGTATACGCCGCTTACGACGCCGACGATTCACCTTCATCACCTGCAATCACAAACGATAATGTGTTTTCACCTGCTGAAATCAGTGGTCACTTTGGAACTATCACTTACCAGAAAGCTGGTTCAGTCATCAGGATGATACACCATCTTTTGGGCGATGTTGCTTTCATATTAGGGTTGAATATTTATTTAACTAACAAGTAAGATTTTTTCTGGACCTTTATTGTTTTCTGTTCTTGTATTTGAGCTCTTATTTGACATTATTGTAATTTGATCTTCAGATATTCAGAAACCAGCGTCAAAATCGCTATGGGTGCAAGTTATATGTTTTTAAAAGTGTTGTTAAGAATCTTATTATTCAACATGAATATAAGATTCTTGGTTTTGAAAGTAAAGCTATGACATTTTCAGTCAATACAATTCTGACTTTACGCAAGTTTGCAAGGTGCTAGTAACAATAAATGCCCTGGCAGCTTATCTTGGGGCTACGGTGGTGTGACGGTTCTATGCGCCCCTAAGTATAATAAAAACGCAATGCTTTAACTTCAAACTATTATTTTATTTAAGAGAACTTGTGGTTAAAACAGTTTTATATCTTTATTGATCTCGGCCCTTAGCCGGTTCCTAACAGACTCCCCAGCCATCAACTCGCAAGCCTCCATTTTTTTATTTTCTTTTCGTTTCAATGATTTAAAATTACCAACTGTTCTAAAAAGGCTTACATACATACAGAGTAAACATTTACTACCAGCGAATATAGCCCATAAACATATAATCCTTACAATATTCCCCACTCCGTTCAAAAAAAAAAAATTTTTACAAATCAAAAATTTTTTTTTTCCAAAGTGACAACCCTATTGCATGAAGCTTTGGTCGCACAAAAGGCAGAAACCCCAAAAATATCACCTACACTTAAGGTGTAGACCCTACCGCAAAAAATCCTATCTACACTTAAGGTGCAGACCCTACTTAAATAACCTATGCCGAGATCTCACAATAAAAGACTAACCTACCTAAAGTCAGAAAGAAAAAATATAAACCATAAGAGGATCAAATCGAATCCATCTAGGATTTAGCTTCTCGAACGATTTCAATTCGAAAAACTTTCTGGCAAAAAAAACTGACCAAAAAATTTGTCAAACGATTAAAATCCTCTCGTTAAACTTAAATTAACACAACTTAATCTTTGCTCACCAAGTTCATTTAAATCACGACACAGTGACCTGTTTATTTCCACCGACCAGAAATATTCCAAAAATTAACGCATGCAAAGATTAAAAAAAAAATCATTTTTAAATGCAGAAAATATCCACTATATTAACAGGATAAACATAACAAAACCAGACACTAAAGCTCCTCAAAACAAAACATTTAAGAGGCTAAAGAATGAGGCCATCAACATCATCCTAAAAATATGGCAAAGTCCACTACGTTTAAAGCCGATGCAACAGTATATAATCATCTCACATAACTTATTGAATTTCAAGAAATTATCAGTTACTACAGTGACTGTGACGGTTCTATGCGCCCCTAAGTATAATAAAAACGCAATGCTTTAACTTCAAACTATTATTTTATTTAAGAGAACTTGTGGTTAAAACAATTTTATATCTTTATTGATCTCGGCCCTTAGCCGGTTCCTAACAGACTCCCCAGCCATCACCTCGCAAGCCTCCATTTTTTAATTTTCTTTTCGTTTCAATGATTTGAAATTACCAACTGTTCTAAAAAGGCTTACATACATACAGAGTAAACATTTACTACCAGCGAATATAGCCCATAAACATATAATCCTTACAGTGGCTTCAGTCATGGGTTCTTGTATATCGAAAGCTGGTCACCCTGTATTAGATATCACAGTGGATTATGAAAATATGCCATCATTTAAAACTATTTTTTTAATAAAGCTATGACGTTTTCAGTCAATTCAGTTCTGGCTATCCTGATTTACTTTACGCCGGTTTGCAAGAAGGTGTTAATAACACCATTGCTCTGACAGCTTATCCCGGAGCCACGGTGGCTTCAGTCATGGGTTCTTGGATATCACAGGCTGGTCACCCTGTATTAGATGTCACAGTGGATTATGAAAATAATGCAGTTACTCTAAGCCAGGTAAATTACTCTCTGATGAGGTAAATTAATTAAATGGAATTGAATTGAATTAAATTAAATTAAATTGAAATGAATAGAATAGAATAGAATGGATTGGAATACAATAGAATTGAATGGCATTAAATGGAATTGAAATAATTTTAGAAAACTAGCTACTATTTACTAAATGATTCCGTTTTAATATGTTTTTGTTTTGTAGAGACGGTTTTACATAAATGGATCTCATTCTTCAAACGAAACATACAAAATACCGATAACATACACCACAGGCGTGTCTCCGGACTTCGCTAATACCGAACCGTCATTTATAATGGAAGAGAAAACTCATTCCTTCAACGTTACCAATATTTCTCAAAATCATAGTTGGATTATTTTAAACGTGCAAGAGACTGGTAAGGAAAGAGTGATTTTTTTAACGCTGGTTGCTGATTTACAACCTCGTTTCATTACAAACAACATTAAAATTTCATTTGTTTGTATTGTAGGTATATTCTGTAGTACTATAATTATTAGTTTGTGACGAATTTGATAAATTTTTAATTTTAGGATTTTATAGAGTAAAATACGATGAACATGCGTATCAGATTATCGCAAGTGCCTTAAAAGGCAGTGGTCGTACAGAAATCCACCATCTCAATCGTGCGAAGGTAAAAACAATTATTCAAAATAAAAAAATAGTTTTGTTAACACTTTAATTTTTATTTTTGTCATTTTGTTCACAGACTGTTAACGATCTTTTTGCGTTTTTCTACGCTGATGAAGTCAACTTTGGTCTACTCAATGACGTCTTAGATTTCATGACTGAAGAAACTGAGTATACTGTATGGTACGCTGCCATAAAAGGCTTGAATAAACTAAGGAATATTTACATGGGAACTGATGCTTTGCCTGATATTGAGGTAATTTTTTAGACTAGATCATTAGATCATCAATGGGGGGATGTCACAAAATTTATCCGGCTTGGTGGCGCTACTGCTGCTGGAGACCTTTGTACGGGCATTTATCCCCGATTGTCCCATTTGTTTTAAATTATATCTAAAAATGGTTGATACTAATATACAAATATTATGGAAGTCGGACAGTAAACGAATAAAAGATTTAAGAAAACCAAAAATGTGTTGGAAGAAAATTTGATATTTACGAAAAATCAATTCGAAAATCCAAAAATTTATAGCAAACACATAGAAAACAACAGAATGACAGGTCTACATCTACACAAGCGCCAAGTTAATTTTGACGATTTGTGAATCAGCAAAATTATCCTGCCATTTTTAGAGTTCCGTACGCGAAGCCCAAACGGAGCTTTATTGCTGTCGCTCATGTATCCGTCTATCTGTCCGTCCGTCCGTTGTCTGTAACAAAGCTCTCTGATAGAGCCTAGCAGCCAAACCGTGTTGAAGCTACATTCTTCATTTGAACCTGAGTTCAAACAGGAATCGATGCTGGGGCATAATCAGGGTAACCCACCCCTAAGTTTCTGTCTGTCCCACTAGTCCCATTAATCAATGGGTCAATAGACCCAGTCCCATGATGGGACAGGTGGGATGACTAAATCAGCTGGAAAGTTGATGGCTTAGAGCTCAGCAACACTGGCTTCCGTACCGAAGCCAGCGTTGCTCTAAGGTTGATGGCTACGATTCTTTGGAATTTTGATGAGTAACTACAAAGAAAAGGGTGTGATAATAAGCGAAGCGAGGGCGGGTCGCTAGTAATACTGTAATTAATAAATAAATAGATGTCTCAACGATAGATATCCCACGTTTGCACGTCGGATGCCAAAAATTGACAAAATCTATTGCAACCTTTAACTGTTTCCTTTTATTTAATTAATTCCTTACCGAAACTCATATACTTTTATACAACAAATTCGATATCGCGATTCATAAAGTTGCATCGCTATCAGTCTGTCGACAATTCATGAAATTACTCTGCGGAGCTGCGCCGCGGGCCGTACCGCGCTTCGTACAGATACCGGCACAGAACTTGACACAGACAAAGATGAGACAAAAGATGTGCCGAATTAAGTGTTTGTAGCTGCTGCACATCTTTTGTCTCATCTTTCTCTAGACAAGTTATATGTCGGTATAGTACGAGCGGCGACCGTAAGATTGCCTACGTCATCTGATACCACGATGAAACCCATGGAGAATGATCAGAAAAAATATGCTTAGCTTAGATCAATCAGTCCGCCAAAGCTGAATTGGCCGGAACTATAAATAAACGGGCCACTTCCGGTAGCAAAATTAAGGGGCCATTTACGTCATTTGATACCGAAATAATAATAATGGCATCAGTTACCCGCGCATTGGTACAGACAAAAAAACCGGCCAAGTGCGAGTACCAAAAAACGACAAAAAATCACGTTTGTTATATGGGAGCCCCCTTAAATATTTATTTTAATTTGTTCTTAGTATTTGTTGTTATAGCGGCAACAGAAATACATCATCTGTAAAAATTTCAGCTGTCTAGTTATCACGGTTCTTGAGATACTGGTGATAGACAGACAGACAGACAGACGGACAACGGTGTCTTAGTAATAGGGTCCCGTTTTTTTAGTAACAGGGCCCCATGTTTGGGTACGAAACCCTAAAAACGTAGTCTGCCAGTTCTTGTATGGCCGGAAGTACTTGGCAGATGGACTCAATAGTGTCGGATCGGACCCCATCGCCTACGTCATCTGATACAAAGATGAAGCTAACTCTAGATACTTAGATTTAATGTTATATTTTAAAATAAATTAGTCTGCCGCGGCAATTTTGGCTGGAACTCCAAAGAAAAACAACGTAAAGATTTTGTGGTCCTAATGGGACAGTGCATTGGGCCGGAATCCCAAGGGTGCGGGTTCGGATACCGTCTGAGCTGCTACAGGTAAGTCGATTATTTCTAGTATTTTTTCAATTATATTAATTCATCATCATACAGCCGCACGACACCCACTGCTGGGTATAGGCCTCCCCCAACGATTTCCACGACGATCGGTCCTGCGCTTCTTATCTTAACAAAAATGACAAATTTCCTACTACTGAAGAAAGTTACCATAGAAACACCAAAATAGGAATATTTAAGATTAAATATCAAAAATTGTTAACGTGGTCGAATTAAGGACAGTTCACCCACTTATATTTCCGTTTAGCAGCGCCGGCTTCGGTGTCGACAACATGAAACAAACCTTGAAAAAAAATGGGTTTTTTTTCGAGTTTGGGTTCGTTTGATTCTTCTTGACAAGTGCTCCGATAGCAGATGGTGTATTTTTAGATTTAGCTCGTTGATTAAAAAGCAACAAAATAATAATTTACTGAGAACATTTTTATTTTTATAAAACACATTTTTATAAACCAGTTTTTGAAAACAGACTGAAAAGTATAAAATAATTTCTACCGTTAAGTTTTAAGACTTAAAACGTGGGGCGCATGCGCATGCAAAAGAAAATAAATCGATGATAAATCTTACAAAATGCGCCCCACGTTTTTAGGTTTAAAACTTGTGTACCTATAGGGTTATAATTTTTTATGTGAGAAATTATTTTATAAACTAAAAAGTTTAGTCCATTTTAAGAACGTGTTTTTTTATAAAAAAAATGTTTTATTATTCCAGCGGTATATTCTGAGCTTATTGGAGAACATAGTCAATTACTTGGGTTACGAAGAGAAGGAAACTGATGACTTCGAAACGCTTCGCAATCGTATGCAAGTTCTTGAATTTGCTTGTAAACTTGGACACGCAGGTTGCATCGAACATGCTAATGGGTTGTTCAGGAACTTTGTGGAAACTGGTGCTAGGTAACATTATTACTACCTACTTAAAGAAGGCATAACTGAAGATAGCAATTCAATTTAAGGCGGTTGTATCACCGAAAGTGGCGCCACAGTGAATTTTGTTTAATATTGTAATTCTGAAACATAATTTTAATAAAACATTCTTCGTGAAATTTTTAGGGCTCATTGTCTAGTATTTTTAGACGGTATCATTACATTCCCTCGTAGTCACTGCTAGAAGTAGATAGCAAAACTGCTAAAAGTGGTCGTTTTGACACATTTGCTATCTAAGTACTTCTACGAATGACTACGAGGGAATATAATCTAAAATAAATATCTAAAAATAAGACCCATGAGCACTAAAAATGTCACGTAAAGTTTTCTTAAAATCTTAAAAGCTATTAAAAACTTATTGTGAACTTATTAAATAAAAACGTCTGAGGGCGCCACTGTTGGTGGTATAACCACCTCAAACATGTTTTATTGCTTATAGTTAATTGTTGTTTATAAGGATTTCACCGAGTTTACGACCAGTTGCATACTGCTATGGTTTGCAACAGGGTGGAGAAGAAGAGTACGAGTTCCTGTGGAAGCGGATGACCACGACCAATGTGGCAAACGAGGCTCGTCTCATTGGAGAAATACTTGGTTGTACCGATCACGAGGACAGCTTGAGGAAGTAAGTTATTTATACTTTGTTAGATAAACCACTTTTATTGTTTACTTCTCAAGCTTACGCGCTCACTAGACATGAAATAATAGTAGTTTATGAAACTGACACATAAAGAGGGGTATTAAAAAGGCGAGGTTTTTAATAATATCACACGAGTGTTTTAATACCTAGTTATGTGCAGTTTCATACACTACTTTATCTACACTCATACATTTAAGAAACAGAACCTACTAAATAAAAGATCAACGTTAGAAAAGAGAGAAAGACTTTGTTTGTATTAGCAAGGTACCTACCTTGTAATAAGTCAATTCCTTAGCTGCATCTAAACTAAAATATCGGGCAGAGTAAATATTTTTTCACATTTTAAAGCAACAATAATAAAAACCTACAAAATTCAGTAATAACAAAATGTAAAAATTGAAATCAAAACTTTATCGGAAATGCTTGGCGCGCATTCCATTAGAAAAAAAAATTTGATCAGTGCATTTCAACAAACTAATCGCACTAAAGTCATCGATTACCATAGAGTACATTTTAATCATGAAAAATATGTGGGAAAATATCGTTGTTTTTTTTAATGTTACGGCACTGCCTTCTTTTTGGATTTGCCCTGTATCGTAATGAGAAAAAAAGTTATTTTATGATGCAGTTGACTGCATCGTAATGAGTTTATTTTTTAATTTTACCTATCCACGAAAGTAAAGTACGTATTTATATTACCTTTTTTGAATTCATATTTGGAACATTACGTTGTGAGTGTAGATAAAACAATTTTAACGTCGGGAAAATCAAAAATCAAACCAAATACCAACTAATTACTAAAGTACTTTCAATAAAACCGCGCTAGTATCCGTTAAAGAGTGTTTTCATGTCACTTTTATTGCTTCAATTTCTAGCACGGCCGAATACTTAATGGTTTTTTAGCTAAAATCTTTAACTTAAAGGAAGCTTTCAGTTTCCTAGAGTTTCTGACAACATTTTTGATTTTAAGATTGCCTGTTACCGACAAAGGAGGATTTCATCCAAATTTATCTATTGAGTATTGTACTCTTTTTAATGTTCTCGTAAAAAAGAATAATTACATCATCACTTGTCGCCGCGCGAGCTGTCGTTTGATTTGTTTCCCAATTTTATTATTTTCAGTAATATTGTGGTCAATCGAGCCAAAAAATGTTAACCAGGTCGAAGACAGGTCGTGTGGAGGCGACTGAAAATTCTGGGGACGCAGGTGTGCCCAATGCAGATGCCCTCGATCGGGGTCCGATCCCCGCTTTTCTCAAGGCATCTGCTGCACCCAACCCTGCCGAGAATCACCAGAATTTTCAGACGCCAATGTGTGTCATACAGTCCACAGTTTCGAAAAGTCCTTCGAGATCTTCGCAGTCGTCGGCTACGGTCCGTGCCCTTCGAGCGACTGCGGAAGCCAAACTTGCGCGCCAGCAGCTCGAACGTAAGCTGCAGCAAGAAAACGAAAGGCGCGAGCGCGAGTTGCAGTTGGAAAACGAAAGGCGCGAGCGCGAGTTGCAGTTGGAAAACGAAAGGCGCGAGCGCGAGTTGCAGTTGGAAAACGAGCGTCGCCGAATCGAGGAGTTGGAGCTTGCAGCCGAGTTGGCCAGTTTAGATGCAGGACACAGCCGCAATTCGGTAAGCTCTGCGTCGCGGACGGAAGCTTGGGTGGCCGAACAGGTACCTGAGGAGCCGTCTCGCGCGCAGCATTTTAATAATCAGTCTGTACCTAAAGAGCCACCTCGTGCGAGGCATTATGATGATCAGTTTTTATCTGATCCGCCTCGCGCGCATTGTGATAATCGGTGTGTTATTTATCCCAAGGGGAACCTTGACTTGACTGCCTTTAACGGCGGATCATTAGAATGGTTAATATTCCAAAAGAATTATAACTCAACAAAACATTTGTTTTCTAATTTAGAAAATTTGAATCGTCTAAGTCGTGCTCTTCACGGGCGAGCGCGGGAAAGTGTTTCCATGTTGCTCCTGACTTCTGAAACTCCAGATGAAGTCATGCAATTATTAGAGCAAACATTCGCGCGCCCGGAGGCGATCGTGACGCGAGCGGTAGCAGAGGTACGTATGTTACCTAAACTGTCGCTAGATTTGAAAGACATTAACAATTTTTGTTGTAAAATTAAAAACTGTATCTCTGTAGTCAAATTACTAAATCAACCCGAATATCTTTACTCCCCCGAGTTATTCAATAGTATTTTAAACAAGTTAACCCCTCTTTTGCGTAGTAAGTGGCTTGACTTTGCATACACGAATTTTTCTTCAGAAAAACCAAAGTTAATGCTGCTGTCTGAGTTTTTAAGTTTAGAAACGGACAAATACAATAAGTTTGGTATTTCTGATCAATCATTTTTACAAAATTCTTGTTTACGTCGTGACAATGTCAACACAGTGTCAATGAAACAATCTGTCAATATTACAGCTGCAAAAGAGGTTTGTGTTTATTGCAGTCAAACTCATAATCTGAAAGATTGCTCTGATTTTATAAAACTTTCTCCTGAACAGAGGTGGTCGTGGTTGTATGAAAATAAATTTTGCTACCGATGTATTAAGGGCGGTTCACACAGGTGGAAGACGTGTAAGGCAAAGCGGTGTGGTATTGATGGCTGCCTTCGTTTTCACCACCCGTTGCTGCACGGTTATCAGCCTTCACCATCGAAAAGCTTTGTGATTCCTGTCACTCAACCATCTCTGCCCGACACGCAAAATACAGCGGAAACATCGTACGTTGCTAAAGCAACAATTTCAAATACTACTGATTTTATTACTACCGAGACTATGCAAAAGGTTTATTTGAGAGTTATTCCAGTGACTGTAAGTGGTCCTAAAGCGAGCGTTATGACGTATGCCTTACTCGATGAAGGCTCCACTGCTACGCTTATTGATTCTGAGCTTGCAACTTCTATTGGAGCAGTGGGCCCTTCACGTTTATTGTGCCTTGAAGGTGTGAGTGGAATGTCAGCTAGTACTGAAGTTCAACTCGTCGATTTTGAAATAAAAGGTCGTTTCGAAAATACTACTCATGAAATTCGAAATGCCAAAACTGTTGATTCTTTATCACTTCTATCACAAACCATTCGTCTTCAAGACTTAAAAAAATTTACGCATTTGACAGATTTATCAGAAATATTATGTTCTGACAGTGCCACGCCAAAAATACTGCTAGGTGCGGAACATTGGCACTTGACCATTCCGAGAGAAATACGCATGGGTTGAGGTCATTCTTAGCTCTCTGATAGGAGCGTTAGGGTCATCCCGCCACAGAAAGCGCAGAGCATCACGATCCTGGTCCCTGATTCTGATCTGCGGGAACATTTCTTTAATATCCGCATTTAACGCAACGCAACCTTCTCTAAACCTGAACAAAATACCCAACAAAGGCTGAAGCAGATCAGGACCAGCGAGCAGCATCGAATTTAAACTAACACCAAGAGTTTTGGCGGCAGCATCGTGTACAACACGTAATTTCTTTTTTTGTGGGTGTACGACACCAAAGTGAGGCAAGTACCAATATAATTTATTGTTTTGAGTAGATGGACACTGTTTCCTAAGATGGTATGAATCGGTGCACTCTTCAGCGTAACCCTTGTCAAGCATTCCCTGTATAAACATTTTGTAACCGGATGCGAATTGATCATCCTTTTGCATGCGTCTCTCCAAAGAAAGAAAACGTGACAGTGCTTGCTGATAGCTATCTGGTACGCTAATAATATTTTCGCGCCACAACAATCCTACCTCAAACCGGCCTGAAGGCAAACGCTTTGAGGTACGATCTAAAATTTCTAAAGCACGTTTATCTTGAGTGTTAATTTTAGTTTCGTGTTTGGTAATTCCTAAACTATCAAGTTTGAAATAATCATTAATAATAGTGTCTAAAGCCGTTTGCTCGTTGTCAAAATTGTCAACTAGCGCGTGGTTGACAAACTCTAGTGGGCGTGTCCAACTATTCGATTGTCCGTGTAAAGACCACCCCAAAAGGCAGCGGGCAGCGACGGGTTGAGACTTCGAACCCATGCGTATTTCTCTCGGAATGGTCAAGTGCCAATGTTCCGCACCTAGCAGTATTTTTGGCGTGGCACTGTCAGAACATAATATTTCTGATAAATCTGTCAAATGCGTAAATTTTTTTAAGTCTTGAAGACGAATGGTTTGTGATAGAAGTGATAAAGAATCAACAGTTTTGGCATTTCGAATTTCATGAGTAGTATTTTCGAAACGACCTTTTATTTCAAAATCGACGAGTTGAACTTCAGTACTAGCTGACATTCCACTCACACCTTCAAGGCACAATAAACGTGAAGGGCCCACTGCTCCAATAGAAGTTGCAAGCTCAGAATCAATAAGCGTAGCAGTGGAGCCTTCATCGAGTAAGGCATACGTCATAACGCTCGCTTTAGGACCACTTACAGTCACTGGAATAACTCTCAAATAAACCTTTTGCATAGTCTCGGTAGTAATAAAATCAGTAGTATTTGAAATTGTTGCTTTAGCAACGTACGATGTTTCCGCTGTATTTTGCGTGTCGGGCAGAGATGGTTGAGTGACAGGAATCACAAAGCTTTTCGATGGTGAAGGCTGATAACCGTGCAGCAACGGGTGGTGAAAACGAAGGCAGCCATCAATACCACACCGCTTTGCCTTACACGTCTTCCACCTGTGTGAACCGCCCTTAATACATCGGTAGCAAAATTTATTTTCATACAACCACGACCACCTCTGTTCAGGAGAAAGTTTTATAAAATCAGAGCAATCTTTCAGATTATGAGTTTGACTGCAATAAACACAAACCTCTTTTGCAGCTGTAATATTGACAGATTGTTTCATTGACACTGTGTTGACATTGTCACGATGTAAACAAGAATTTTGTAAAAATGATTGATCAGAAATACCAAACTTATTGTATTTATCCGTTTCTAAACTTAAAAACTCAGACAGCAGCATTAACTTTGGTTTTTCTGAAGAAAAATTCGTGTATGCAAAGTCAAGCCACTTACTACGCAAAAGAGGGGTTAACTTGTTTAAAACACTATTGAATAACTCGGGGGAGTAAAGATATTCGGGTTGATTTAGTAATTTGACTACAGAGATACAGTTTTTAATTTTACAACAAAAATTGTTAATGTCTTTCAAATCTAGCGACAGTTTAGGTAACATACGTACCTCTGCTACCGCTCGCGTCACGATCGCCTCCGGGCGCGCGAATGTTTGCTCTAATAATTGCATGACTTCATCTGGAGTTTCAGAAGTCAGGAGCAACATGGAAACACTTTCCCGCGCTCGCCCGTGAAGAGCACGACTTAGACGATTCAAATTTTCTAAATTAGAAAACAAATGTTTTGTTGAGTTATAATTCTTTTGGAATATTAACCATTCTAATGATCCGCCGTTAAAGGCAGTCAAGTCAAGGTTCCCCTTGGGATAAATAACACACCGATTATCACAATGCGCGCGAGGCGGATCAGATAAAAACTGATCATCATAATGCCTCGCACGAGGTGGCTCTTTAGGTACAGACTGATTATTAAAATGCTGCGCGCGAGACGGCTCCTCAGGTACCTGTTCGGCCACCCAAGCTTCCGTCCGCGACGCAGAGCTTACCGAATTGCGGTTGTGTCCTGCATCTAAACTGGCCAACTCGGCTGCAAGCTCCAACTCCTCGATTCGGCGACGCTCGTTTTCCAACTGCAACTCGCGCTCGCGCCTTTCGTTTTCCAACTGCAACTCGCGCTCGCGCCTTTCGTTTTCCAACTGCAACTCGCGCTCGCGCCTTTCGTTTTCTTGCTGCAGCTTACGTTCGAGCTGCTGGCGCGCAAGTTTGGCTTCCGCAGTCGCTCGAAGGGCACGGACCGTAGCCGACGACTGCGAAGATCTCGAAGGACTTTTCGAAACTGTGGACTGTATGACACACATTGGCGTCTGAAAATTCTGGTGATTCTCGGCAGGGTTGGGTGCAGCAGATGCCTTGAGAAAAGCGGGGATCGGACCCCGATCGAGGGCATCTGCATTGGGCACACCTGCGTCCCCAGAATTTTCAGTCGCCTCCACACGACCTGTCTTCGACCTGGTTAACATTTTTTGGCTCGATTGACAGAGAGCTTTTTGGGAGAGCGCATTGGAAAAAGGCAATTCGTCTCGCTGATCATTTCTGGACCCGCTGGGTAAAAGAATATCTTCCCACCTTAGTACCTAGACGTCAGACGAACATGGCACAAGTTCATCAGCAGTTGCAAATTTTCCGGCTGTGGTGTGCCAATCGAATCGATGGGAGGTCGCCCAATCTAGGGGTTTCAGTCTTCGCTCTCCGATTTTTACAAGACTGGCAGTTTCTGGAGATTTCACGAACAACACCTCGACAGCTTAAAATCCAGAACTGCTCTCTCAGTTGATTGATAACAGTTTCGTTGTTAGCGTGTGCAGCCTTGAGATGAAAACTATGAATAAGAAGACGGGTGATACGATTTCTACCATCAAGGATAATAGGACGATTACTGATCTGATCTGCATTTTGCACTTCCTCTATTCTTCCGTCTAATTTTAGAAGATCGTCATGGTAAATTACAGTGAGACGGAACAGCTTACTGTACTTCGGAATTGGCTTAGACGACAAAAGGCAAGCGATTTCCTCTTCGAATGATTCGACTTGCGATCGTTGCAGAAGCGTTTCTTCAGCTTTAATGAGGTGAGATGCTGATAATGAAGGTGGATGATGAACGGGGGCAGACCGAGAACCGCGGAGTAATTTGGAATTTGGACTGGAATTATTAGCCAACAAAGATCGAAACTTTTCACACGCGAGGAATACCATAGCGGTTGAACGAACTAACCACAACCAAGTATTATGACTGGTTGGATCCGCAGTAATTGGAGAAGGCACCGAATGTAAAGTAGCACCTACAAACTCGTTAACATTTTTAAAATTAACTTTTAATTCTTCGAGACTTTTCGAAGTTGTTTGTGGAGGCTCTAATGGCCACTCGCCCGGGTCAAGGAGAAGAAAGGGTGGCCCAGCTAGCCACTGGTCGAGACAATTACCGGGGCGAGTGGCAGCATCCGCAGGGTTAAGATTACCTGGTACATATTTCCAACAAGACACTTCTGTTGACTCAGTAATCTCAGCCACCCTGTGCATTACAAAGGGTTTAAACAGACGGCTGTCATTTCTGAGCCAACTCAGAACAGTGGTAGAATCAGTCCAGAAAATTAAACGGGTAGGACTGTTTCGATGAGCTTCGCAAAGAGTTTTAGCAAACCGTGCAGCAATCAAAGCACCCTGTAGTTCTAGACGTGGTACGGTTACAGGCTTGACCGGAGCAACACGAGCCTTGCCGCCAACTAATGAAAGCTTAACGTGACCATCGGCATAAACGTAACGCCAATAAACTACGCACGCGTAAGCTAATTCACTAGCGTCGCAAAAAACATGTAACTCGCGTTCCACCGGTGTGTCAGACCTATCACCATACCAACGTTGAATTTTTGTATTGTTAGTTTTAGCCAACTTGGAAATCCAAAGTACCCAGTCAGCAGCCAGGGCTGTGGGAAGGTCAGCATCCCAATCTAAACCTAATTTCCAAGTTGACTGAAACAAAATCCTTCACTCAACTGTATAGGGAAGCAAGAAACCAAGTGGATCATATACTTGCATTAAATAAGACAACACTTTTCTTTTTGTGAGTGGCGGTTCAATCTTTAAAGTAGCCAGCCTAAAACCAAAAACGTCACTTTGAGGATGCCAGGTCATACCGAGGGTCCTAATAAAAGGTTCAGGCCCTAAACCGACATCTGTCAACTGTGGAGCGCTGCGTAAGTCTTCACTAATGGATAATAATACGGAAGGACGATTAGACTCATTTCGAATCCACCAGCTTTGTGAATGGCCACTATGTCGGCAGCAATCTTAGACGCCTCCTCCTCAGAATCTACACTTCCGATATAATCATCCATGTAATGGTCTTTAACTATCTTTTCGACAGCCTCCGGAAACTTGTTATTAAATTCTAGCGCATTTTTGTTTTTTACATAAAGAGCCGTGCAAGGGCTGCATGCGGCACCAAAGATGACAGAGGTCATTCTTAGCTCTCTGATAGGAGCGTTAGGGTCATCCCGCCACAGAAAGCGCAGAGCATCACGATCCTGGTCCCTGATTCTGATCTGCGGGAACATTTCTTTAATATCCGCATTTAACGCAACGCAACCTTCTCTAAACCTGAACAAAATACCCAACAAAGGCTGAAGCAGATCAGAACCAGCGAGCAGCATCGAATTTAAACTAACACCAAGAGTTTTGGCGGCAGCATCGTGTACAACACGTAATTTCTTTTTTTGTGGGTGTACGACACCAAAGTGAGGCAAGTACCAATATAATTTATTGTTTTGAGTAGATGGACACTGTTTCCTAAGATGGTATGAATCGGTGCACTCTTCAGCGTAACCCTTGTCAAGCATTCCCTGTATAAACATTTTGTAACCGGATGCGAATTGATCATCCTTTTGCATGCGTCTCTCCAAAGAAAGAAAACGTGACAGTGCTTGCTGATAGCTATCTGGTACGCTAATAATATTTTCGTGCCACAACAATCCTACCTCAAACCGGCCTGAAGGCTAACGCTTTGAGGTACGATCTAAAATTTCTAAAGCACGTTTATCTTGAGTGTTAATTTTAGTTTCGTGTTTGGTAATTCCTAAACTATCAAGTTTGAAATAATCATTAATAATAGTGTCTAAAGCTGTTTGCTCGTTGTCAAAATTGTCAACTAGCGCGTGGTTGACAAACTCTAGTGGGCGTGTCCAACTATTCGATTGTCCGTGTAAAGACCACCCCAAAAGGCAGCGGGCAGCGACGGGTTGAGACTTCGAACCCATGCGTATTTCTCTCGGAATGGTCAAGTGCCAATGTTCCGCACCTAGCAGTATTTTTGGCGTGGCACTGTCAGAACATAATATTTCTGATAAATCTGTCAAATGCGCAAATTTTTTTAAGTCTTGAAGACGAATGGTTTGTGATAGAAGTGATAAAGAATCAACAGTTTTGGCATTTCGAATTTCATGAGTAGTATTTTCGAAACGACCTTTTATTTCAAAATCGACGAGTTGAACTTCAGTACTAGCTGACATTCCACTCACACCTTCAAGGCACAATAAACGTGAAGGGCCCACTGCTCCAATAGAAGTTGCAAGCTCAGAATCAATAAGCGTAGCAGTGGAGCCTTCATCGAGTAAGGCATACGTCATAACGCTCGCTTTAGGACCACTTACAGTCACTGGAATAACTCTCAAATAAACCTTTTGCATAGTCTCGGTAGTAATAAAATCAGTAGTATTTGAAATTGTTGCTTTAGCAACGTACGATGTTTCCGCTGTATTTTGCGTGTCGGGCAGAGATGGTTGAGTGACAGGAATCACAAAGCTTTTCGATGGTGAAGGCTGATAACCGTGCAGCAACGGGTGGTGAAAACGAAGGCAGCCATCAATACCACACCGCTTTGCCTTACACGTCTTCCACCTGTGTGAACCGCCCTTAATACATCGGTAGCAAAATTTATTTTCATACAACCACGACCACCTCTGTTCAGGAGAAAGTTTTATAAAATCAGAGCAATCTTTCAGATTATGAGTTTGACTGCAATAAACACAAACCTCTTTTGCAGCTGTAATATTGACAGATTGTTTCATTGACACTGTGTTGTCATTGTCACGACGTAAACAAGAATTTTGTAAAAATGATTGATCAGAAATACCAAACTTATTGTATTTGTCCGTTTCTAAACTTAAAAACTCAGACAGCAGCATTAACTTTGGTTTTTCTGAAGAAAAATTCGTGTATGCAAAGTCAAGCCACTTACTACGCAAAAGAGGGGTTAACTTGTTTAAAATACTATTGAATAACTCGGGGGAGTAAAGATATTCGGGTTGATTTAGTAATTTGACTACAGAGATACAGTTTTTAATTTTACAACAAAAATTGTTAATGTCTCTCAAATCTAGCGACAGTTTAGGTAACATACGTACCTCTGCTACCGCTCGCGTCACGATCGCCTCCGGGCGCGCGAATGTTTGCTCTAATAATTGCATGACTTCATCTGGAGTTTCAGAAGTCAGGAGCAACATGGAAACACTTTCCCGTGCTCGCCCGTGAAAGGGAAGAAACCCTGCAGACAGTCTTTGCTGAAGCGGAGGCTCTAATAAACTGTCGCCCGCTGGTACATGTTTCTGTAGATCCGGAAGATCCAATTGCCCTTACTCCCTTCCACTTTTTGCTGGGCACTCCATCCACCCAACAATTGCCGTCAACTTTAAGTTTTTCGGATAGAGAGCTTTTTGGGAGAGCGCATTGGAAAAAGGCAATTCGTCTCGCTGATCATTTCTGGACCCGCTGGGTAAAAGAATATCTTCCCACCTTAGTACCTAGACGTCAGACGAACATGGCACAAGTTCATCAGCAGTTGCAAATTGATGATGTCGTCCTAATTGTCGACGAAAATTTGCCACGTGGCCTGTGGCCCATTGGGAAGATCACATCTATACATCCAGGCAAGGACGGGACGGTGCGAGTAGTTGAAGTTTAGACGAAGGCTGGCACATTTAAGAGACCGACAAGAAAAGTTGTCAAGTTACCCATCGCAATTCATTCGTAATTAGTTTCATTGAACATTATTTAGATTTATTTCATTTTGTCAGTTTTATATTTAATTGTTGTTTTGTCATTTTCCTTTGTCGGTACTGATTACAGTGTTGTCACACGGGGGCGCTGTGTTACCGACAAAGGAGGATTTCATCCAAATTTATCTATTGAGTATTGTACTCTTTTTAATGTTCTCGTAAAAAAGAATAATTACATCATCACTTGTCGCCGCGCGAGCTGTCGTTTGATTTGTTTCCCAATTTTATTATTTTCAGTAATATTGCCTAATAGATCAAGCTCCTGTAATATTCCTGTGTATTATAAAAATGCAAAAAATGCACATCAATGTCCTAGTTTTTGAGATAATATGTGAGAAAAACGTACTTTAGCAATTTTTTATGACGTATTAAAGTAAAAAAATAACAAAATCATTTTTTTCACCTAATATATGATTTATCTTTCGAAAAGTATTTTTTTATAACTGTAGAACTTTTAAATCCGGAGAAATTAATATTTTTCGGCAGGGCCATCTCCTATAATATTATAAATGTGGGTTTGGATGTTTGTTCCTAAATCACGCAAAAACTACTGAACGGATTTGGTTGAAATTTGGCACTCATATAGTAGATAGCCTGGATTAAAAAATAGGACTTTTTATCCCGATATTCCCACGCTAGTCTAAAATAAAAAGTCAAATTCAAAATGCCGGTCATTCCAACAGGAGAGGGGATAGACCCAACATGTGGGGGGGTTTTGTCGATAAAATTGATCATATTATCTGCCTATAAAAGCTCCGACATCGCTAACCAAACATATTGTAGATGTAATTGTTTCTTTTCACAAAACGTAAAACCATTAATTGTAACTTATCGTAATTTTTTGTATGGAAGTAACCCTGAAATCGTAGAAAAAAAAATCTATTGTTATGACAAGTTGACAGATTTTGTGCAAAAAGGCTAGTAATATAATAAGTCTATGGCAAAAAGTTATTTTATAGAGATTTTATGTTACATAGTTATTGAGTCCATTACAGCTGTTATGATTTTATCTTTTTTAGATACTTGGTTTCCATGCTAGAAGAAAACAGTCCAATTATGTCACAAGATCTGACGGTGCCGTTAAATGCTGTTCTGGGGAACTACAAGCATGTACCCATGGTGATTGGAGATCTGAAGAGCAACGTATCAATGTGGAGCTCCATGTAAGTGATAAAATGAGATACATAGATTCATACTACAGAAACAACGATGATACCACTCAATGTAATATAGATAATGTTCGTTTTCTAAATTGACCTAGCCGGAGATCGAACCTGGGACCTCAAAGCATAGCATAGCATGACCACCGAAACGTGATATGATTATAACGATTGATCACTTTTAACTGTCAAAAGACTACGTTTTGACAGTAGAGTGTTGGTAAAGGAAGAAGAGAAGTCGCTATATAAGGTGTAATGTATCACTTTTTTTTTAAGAATGTTGTCATCGTATTAATAGCCACAAAGAAATTTTTATTTAAAAAAAATGTTGTAGTGTATCACATTTTTTTTAAATAAAAATTTCTCGACGATCAATGATCTCAGAACCTAAGATCGTTGCTTGACCTCACTAAAATTGTGAATGACAAGCCTCCAGGAAGCTTTTGGCAGATAAGGGAGTTTATTTTATTTCTAGATGTATACTTTACAATTTAACAATGTTGTTTATAGCCACAAAGAAAATTTTATTTAAAAAACATGTGATACACCACAAATTTTTTTTTTAATAAAAATTTCTTTGTGGCTATTAATACGATTACAACATTCTTAAATTGTAAAGAATACTATCTAGAAATAAAATTAACTCCCTTATCTGCCAAAAGCCTCCTGGAGGCTTGTCATTCACAATTTTAGTGAGGTCAAGCAACGATCTTAGGTTCTGAGATCGTTGAGGTCAAGTCGAAAAATTCACTCATCGTACTTTGTCTTTAAATTGTCATTTAATTATCAAATATAGGTTATTTTTATGTATAAACAATTCTTTTGGTTATTTAATGACGATTTCAACGGTATATCATTTATAATATAGTTTTTTTTACATATTTTTAAGTATTTTATATTTTTTCGAGGGGGGGCTGCTCTAATTATGCAATTAGCAATTAAAATAATTCGCAAATCCGCGACAGACGACGCCATTTTGAAAAAGTAACCTTTGACAGACAAGTGGATATTGCATTCGCAAAGCAATGTGGTAGCAGCATTACAAAATACACCTATTGTGTAGGTACCCTATTTCAGAATAGCTAGGACCTATAATTATGATACCTAAAAACGATTAAATTTTATTGACCATTTATTTTATTTTATTTCATTGTCTAGATATGAATCCATGGACACTGTTTACACAACTATATCATCAGTACTACGCACTGAGGTAGAGATTGAAGAAGTAAGTAAAACCTTTCTTTTACCTTTTTCTTTTATCAGGCTTTTTTTTAAACTGGCTTGTTTCTGATTTCATTTCAATGTTACTAAGCAGCTACCAGTATTTTCCTGATATAAAAATTTGAAATGTCAAATATAATGGGTGTTCATTAGCGAATCCCTATTGGCAGCCAAACAAAGGGCTTAGTAATGAATGTATACTCTGTGGAGTGTTTGCCGGGCCATTGAGGGCGGTGTAATTAGTGGGAGATAGGACTTTTTCGTTTGTTGATCGTCAAATGTTTACACTCTTTCGGGTGGGTGGGGACAACTTCTACCTTCTACGACTTTGCTTCTACGAGAATTTGACGATGTTTAGATAACGTTTGCAGGAAGTCGCATTACTTGTCATGACTTTAACGCTCCCTAAATAAAATGAGTGCGATTGAACACCACTTTTATATTGTGAGAAGCACACTACAATTGCCGATTAATTAAGTAATGATTGCGTTATAAATATTACACTTTGGCCCAGTGGTCCATTTGAATTGGTCATCTACAAGTTCATGAGTATCCTTTCAATTACATATTTTCTATTCTTGGCTTCTATCCGCTCTTGTGCAGCGTTGAAATATTGAAGTCAAGGTGTAAAATTCGTTTCAGTGAACTGTTCTCACGTCACTTGTGGTATTCATTCGGTCATGTTTACAATGAAATACGTTTGTCATTTGTTTATTTTCTCTCGATTTACCATTTTACAAGTGAACAATAACAATAATTACAGTGAGGTAATCACTTTAATTATTGTTATTGTTTACTTGTATAATCATTTTACTGGGATTTGTGTCTCCGTAGTTTCTTATCTTTACAATAGTTTCAATGTCAATAGCAGTAGTCATGGTTTCAATTTATATTAAAAGCAAAACAATAACTTGGCACCATCTTGCAGTCTTTACTTTCTTATATTCCGCAGTGTTTTGAGGTGTTTAAATCGGTTTCAGGCAAACAAATCTTAAATTCAGAATGTCAACTCCTATAATATTTTTTAAAATTTAAATTAACATAATTACTTATTAGACATTTTTTTATTAGTAACTGGGCAGGGATTTGACATCACATCTTGCTTGGTGAACAGGATGTGGTCTAAGGTGTAGCGTAGCACGCTTGCCCAGGAAATGCCTATTCACTCTCGCCTTGAAGAGACCAAGGTTGTACAGTCAGTGGCACAAATCATGAAATCGGGTGGGGATTGCGCGGAACGCGTATTTTGGGTATGCGTTGCGGTGAGGGGCGCGGGCGGCGGGAGAGGGGCGCGCGCTATTGGTCGCTCACAAGAGCACATGCGCGAACTTATCCCCACTCCGTCGAAAAATATTATACAAGATTATACAAGATACATGCCTCGCACTGTAACACACATGAGCAGGCAGCGCATTTGGCAAATTCATCCGAATTCGTTCAAGATTGCCATGGCTTGGAATGAAATCGAACTTCAATACAGATCATTAAAATGTTTCAACGTTGTGGTATCCCAAGTAGCACATTGGCTGATCAAGTGTCAAATTATACACCTACATAAGGTTAAAAGTGTGATTAAAGATGTTTAAAGGTTTTCGTAGCTTCTCAAGGCTGATATGTTGCATTTAAAAAAGTTATTTATTCAATAATCTGTAAAAGGCACTCCAGAAATACTTAATTAAGCTATGGGCTATTTAAGAGTTCATAATACATGTTTTACTACGTTTGCAGCTGAAAAGCGGCGTAAAGAAATTCTTCTATAATGTTTTTTGCTGTTGAATGGTCTAAAATTAACCCTTTCTAACACCAACTGGTTAACAGTACGTCTGAAAGGTATTGTAAAGTTAGAAGCTGTGCATTGATCTTGAAGGCATCTTTTATGACGCTTTTGAGCTACATGTGGTTTAATATAATACCACTGTAAGGTTGTCTGGTTAAGATCATTAAGGAAATACTTTTAACAGCCTGTTGCTGCTGAAATTACGCCTAAGTAGAAAATAATAACTCTTCAAGCTGAAGAAGTGTATCAAATCATATATTTATACAGCTTTATTTGAGAAACTGTTGTAAACCATTTTTCAAGCGCTTTGTAATTCTCAAAGAGTTAGAATGTAATTTGTCTATACTATTAAACAGTTTTTGGCACCCAATTACACCACATTAAAGTTCGTTGCTGTTATTGACTTCATTTAACAGCTTTTCTACCTATCTGTTGCAAAATTTTTTATTTTGGTTACTAGCTAGTATTCGAATAAACAACGAATTAAAGGTTTATAAGTATTAATAATTAATAATGGACAAGCCTTGGTCGACAAGGAAACGTAATGGTACCGAATTTACAAGAAAACAATTAATATTTTAGACTATACCTACCTATAAGATAAATGTTAGTTGGAGGATGATTTTCTTTTTGATAGAGGACCCCTAACTTGCTGCAAGAAATAGTTGTTGAAATACAATATAACTCATAAGTCATTAGAACGGCATTTCCGGAATCCATATATGAACTAAAAGTGTAAATTAACGTCTCTTATACAGAACACGAGCAGTCTATGGCTGATTAATGGTATTTTGTTCAGCAAATAGTGTCACAAGATAATATTTTAACGATTAAAGCTGATCACCTCATGGACGCCATAACTAACCTAAAAATAGCTTTTTTTATTATTTTCTAAAACATTCTTAACTGCAAGAATACACCTTAATTTAAGCTCTTACTTCATAGGCAATTTAAAGAAACCATTTTTACTAAATATCTCATTTAATTTTCCATCAGAATAGATTAAAACTTTTGCACTCGTAATTTGTCCACATATTTCCTAAGTTAAAATCTAATTATTCGAAGGGCGCATGAAAATTTTGTAGTTAATTGGTATTAACTTCACGATGTAGTTTCACTCGCATCCTGAACGCATTTGTATAAACTGCGCATTTGTAAAACTTTCTAACATAAAATAAAATAAAATATCCCAGTAGAAATGGTGGACGATGATGGAAGATTGAATATAGTTAACTTTACACCATAACTTTTAACAGTCCTTTACATACTTAATTTATTTTAAGATGACTTGTTAAGAACAAAGACGTTAAAAAAGTTTGAATAGGGAGTTGCAAAAGGTTAGAAGCTGTTTAAGAGCTGGTTGGGGGAGTCCTGCACAGAATCAAACTTTTTACAGTGCTTTATTAATGCTCTATTAAAACTTAAATAAGCCTGACCGATGCTTCTCTCCAGCCATTGTAATACCAAAGGCTGTATAATTTGGGGCCCTTTTTAGCTGTTTAAGCGCTTAAACAGCTTTAGTACAGCCAAATTGGTATACCCTTAAACAGCTTTAAGATTCGATGGCAGCATTAATTAAGCACTTATGCAGCATTTGTGTGCTACTTGGGATGTGGCATAAGTTGGATCATAATTTGGGATACCTATATATTTTTTTAGGTCACAGCTATTAGACTGAAACCACTTATTTTTCAGATTATTTATTGAAAGTGAGAGCTATCGCCCGTAACAGTTGGCCCTCTGCCAATCGCGAATTTCAAATTAAATGCCCTTGACAACGGTGATGATAATTTTAACACAACTGTTTGATATTTTTAATATGACCTATTTTTAATGTCACCTTGAAATTATTGCTATTTCTAAGTGAGTTAGATCTAGAAGACGAAGTTAATGAGAAAGATATGGTCTGTCTTCACCGAGTCGCTTCTACTTATAAGAGTTTTAAGTTAAGTTGCGTCAAACGCATGCAATATTTCCTCCAAACCATGCTCTTTCCCTTTCAACTTTCAGGTCAACTTGAGTCAATCCCATGCAATAATAGATTGCCTCCAAACCGTGCGTTTTTCACGTTCTACTTTCTGCCTTAAAAATTTCATTTTTTGAGAAGATAGGGCATACGCTGCTGCCCTAAGGCATGCCTCTGTTGAAAGCGCAAGAGGAAAGCGAAAGCGCACGGTCAGCGTGCGCTATTGAATGCCTTGAGGCATGCGTCAGATGAAAGTGATAGGAAACGGGAAAGCGAAAAATCGCATGAAGACACATCTTATTAGGCTATATAATATCAGTACGGTCAACAAACCTTAGGCTATTATCAGAACGGTCAACAACGAAAGTCGCTTTAACACTTTAGTACTTTGTCAAAGCCACTTTTGTTCAAAGCTTCAAACTGTGAGAGTTTTGTCAAAAAAGCTGCTACGGCACAGAACTAAACTTTTAAATAATTTGCTTTTTAACGTTGCAGATTGTACCTATTATTCTATAATAATTTATTGTTAAATGTTACATAAGCATTATAATTATCAATACAATAGGAGTACAAAATTATAATTGCATTTTTTTATAAATCATCGAATAATTAAGATTCTCATAAGCATAATCAATTCTATTTTGTTAGAGAGCAAAGTTTATATAAAATAACTTGTTGCCAGGGCCTATTCAGTTTCAGAAATTAAAATACAATTCAGCAAGGAGTAATGTCACTGCAAGGACGGTAAAATTTACACAGCTGCGAATTAATGAATTGTTAATGAATGCAAAAGTAATGCAAATGACCTTGTCCTCTAGTGAGGACATTACCTATTTAATTAAATGAGACAAAGCGAAGCGAAAGACGCAGTATAAGACTAATAAGTATTTAAAATACTGTGATTTTAAAGGCACCTAGTGACAACACTAGGTATGTAGGGCTTCCATCCTACCGATGAAAAGGGTTCTTATGTTAAAATATTACGAAAATCTATCGAAACTGAATCTAATGGTTTATTTAGTCTTTGTTTTGAAATAGGGGGTGCTGTTAAAATTTTCGTATAAAATTCTTCTATTCGATTTGTATAAATTCACCTATCATAGTCTGAGTTCAGCATCAGAATAATTTAGAAAAAAAAATAGCACGCTTACGTAACAGAAATCATAAGTAAATAATGCAATTCGGAAGCCGATGAAAAAGTTAATTCAAAGTTTTATACTTTTACGATAAGAATTGTAATAATAGGATTCCGGCAAAAATCTTGACGCTCTTCCGACGGAGTGAAGTTCGCGCATATGCACTTGCGAGCGACCAATAGCATGCGTCCCTCTACCGCCGCCCCCGTCCCTCACATAATATATTTATCACCATTATATTTTGCATGCCAGCTCCTGGTGAATGTGATGTGACAATATGAAATATATTAAGACCCTTATGTACCGCATTCTAGCAAATAAATTCTTGATTCTTGATTCCTCACCGCTACGCATTACTCAAAATACGCGTTTTGTGCAATCCCCATCCGATATCAAGATGTTTGCCGGATACTATAGGTTTGTAAAGAAGAACGTACCAAATTAAACTTTTTTTCTCCTTTTCAGTTCGAAGAATGGTTGAGGTCATGCGAAGAGTGTGGCAGCAAAGACGGAGCACTGAGTAAGCTGGCAGAAGTCAGAGCGACAATCCAGTGGGCGCAGAGCCATAAGGCGGATGTCTTGAGCAGTGTCAGAAACGCTGCGAGTGTCGCCTTCGTTTCTACGCTAACTATCACCATTGGTATCATCGTGACTTTGACACTTAACTGATTCGACAAATGAGGGTTTAATCATATGCGCTTGCGCAATAGAAACCAGCTCTTTGCTTACTTACAAACCTAGGCATTCAATATTTTTTATAAAATTGTATACGACCTTTTTTACCATTTTTGTTAACTACTGTTAAAAGGATGAATTATAGATATTTAAAAAAAAAGTTGTTATGATAGCTTTATTAAAGATTTAAATCTAATAATGTAATTATATTATAAATACTTTGAAACTTAATGTAGATAGTTAAAGTAAGTTAAAATCAAATGAAAGTTGCCCAATGTAATCATTTGTTATTATTTTTTAACTTAGATAAGCAATTTATATTTTTAATTTATATTTAAAAAGTTCGAAGGGATCCTCCTCCACTGTAAGATTGGTTAATTGGGGATTAAAATATTCAATTGAATATAATAAAATATTATTAGAATTATTACTAAACTGCATTTTTATTTGTTTCGCACAACTTAAAATATTTAATTCTCATGTTCTTTATATTTAAGACGAAAATTGAAAGTAGTAAGTAAGTAATAAAAATGTACTTACAGGGTAAAATCGATAAGTCATTGGCAATAGTTTAAACTGAGAATCTAATCGCGATATCGATTACTTTAGGATATAAAAACAAGGTGAAATAAATATAAAAAAAATAACAAGTGGAGACTTAGTCATACATAAGTAAAAGATTTTATTGATGCTAAAAACCATGAAATGAATGAAACACGAAATAAAATAAATTATTTTTTGTCCAAAAATTAAGGTTAAGTACCTATATTTTTAGTTTAAATTTTATTAAATGCTTGCCAGAGTTTTTGACGCCATTTTGTCGAGTACGGTTTGGTGTCTATTTTAATTATTTGAAAATTGATTCATAATGAATATTGTGTCTTAAAATTGGTGCAGTTTTGTGGTACAAGTGTCTACGCAACTGAACAATATGTGGAATAATTGAAATAGGCGCGATCTTGGTTGTGTGAAGCTGAGACTTTTATTGTAGTGGTGGCTACCTCGGCAGAACTTACCGAGTAAACTGTCTTGATATACTTGTTGCCAAAAATGCACCCGCATTCTAATGTAAACTGAAACAATACCTAGCACTGAACTATTAAACACTTGACACTGGCAAAAATTACTTCCAAGAGGAAAGTAGATTGCCAAAATCGAGGGTCTATTACAAAATAGAATCACGATAGTCGGACGCAATTCATCATTTAATTTACTTGGTATTGAACCTTATTCACGAGTCATTAGTGCCATGGAGTGGAACGAACATCGTTCGCTTATCGCGATGCGATTTGTTATTATTATTCAATATATCCATCAATAATAACATTTACTGAGTCATGGTTACGTTCATTATAATAATCCAAAGACCTATATTAGAAGTCGAACCGAAGTATGTTTTAAATATACATTTAAATATAGTTTACCTTTGTATAATCATAGTAAAGCATAATAACTATTCTGGTTATAATAACAGTCTGTACCGTACTAAAACGTGGGTGAAAAATAACTATTGTTCATTGCCACCCACACACTAAAGTACCGTTATAAGTAATGTCGTAGTTCATATTCTTCATTGTGAGATTAACTTATCAAATTGTATGAAAAATTACAAACCTTATAGCATAGGATTGATGGAGAAAAAAGTTGCTTTTATATTTTTATATTATTGTTTTCACCTCTCCAGGACGAAAAGGGTGCTTTTGGCGCGTAAAAACTCGCAGCAAAATCGATTTTTGCTGCGAGCGTGAGACAAAGTACTTTTTTTAATTTCTAACACCAACTTTTAAAATAATAAAGAAAAAACAAATAAAGTGACAAGGATGACACTTGTAAAATTTATATGTGAGAAAAGGATAGATAGAGTGCTTTATGGTGTCATACACGGTTTAAAAACTAAAAAAATAAAATGCACGGATATACCAAGGAGTTTTAAATAAAGATTTTTAAAAAAGAAGGTTGATAATTCGAAATAAAGAGTATGGAGGGGTTACCTATCTTAAGATCGAATTTTGTGTTGGTCGAATTTCATTTTACCGTCAACTTTTTGACTATTTTCGGTTCGCCTTTTTTTACTTCGTCGAAATCACGTTTCCCACTGTATCAGTAGACCTAATATTAATTCGCTTTTTTTTCGTTACTCCGACGTTTCATTTCACCGAAAACTTTTTACCGAGGTAATGCTCGGTCGAAAGCACGATTCGTCGAAGTATTATATTTCCGAATATTCATTACACCACTGATTTATTTGCCATAATTTCAGTTCACCAAACGCCTTAAACACTTTTAGCACACTATTTCCGATTCCTTATCATCTTAGCAAGTCGTGTTTTTTCTAGTATAATATTTAGTATTCTAATGTTATTAGTTGATTTCCAAAATCATTTTAAACTGGAATCGTATTTATTAATTTAAAATATTTTCTGTCTGACTCAATAAATATGACTCAATTAACTAATATTTCCCCAAAGGATCATGCCGGATTCTGGGCCATGATGCGCATTAACCATACATATCTCATTGACTTTGACTTTGAAATGTCATATAATAGGAAAATGTCAAACAATTATAACTGTAAACAGCTCCTTGAGATTGAGATTTCTCTTTTCTCCCGCATTATATTTTAATGACATTCTACCCACGCAATAAGTATAAAATTACTATCGTATATTGGTAATTTCTTCAAAGCGCATCATGGCCTAGCTTGTATAGAAAAATCGGCATAATCCTTTTATACGCGTGCAATATGCAAGCAGGCATGCAGCATGCAAGCGGGCATGCAGCAGGCATGCAGCATGCAAGCAAGCATGCAGATTGCAAGCAAGCATGCAGATTGCAAGCAAGCATGCAGCATGCATGCAAGCATTTTGGAGTCTGCGAGTGGTCAAAACACTAACCTAACCTAACCTACTGGTAGGTGCATTAAAAGTATTTTTTTATAGCGGGGGGCCCCAGGCCCCCCGACCCCCCCGAGCAAGGGGGCCCCCCTGCACCCCCCGGCAAGCATTTTGCAAGCAAGCACCCAACATGCAAACAAGCAAGCATGCGTGCAAGTATGCATCTAAGTGAGCAATCAAACAAGCAAGCACGGAATATGCATGCAAGAATTATTAACTCCACCCGCTTTGTTCGCTCTGCTACGAGTGGTCAAAACACTGACCTAACCTAACCCACCAATGTCAAAGTCAAAGGTAAAGTCAAAGTAAAATATATCTTTATTCATATAAACTTGCGGCCAAATGATATTCGGTAAAATGTTGTTCTGGTGAAGTGAAAGTATGGCAAATAAGTAATCTGGAAAATGAAAAAAAGTCAAAAGAGACTTCGGCCAATAGTAAAAAGTATTTTGAAAATCGGTGAAATGTAGTTCGGTAAAATGAGACATATGCCTAACGATATTTCCATGATTTAAAAATATGGCAAACAAAACATATAGCAACAAAGACGTCGGTCAACAGTTTTCGGTCAAATGAAATTAGGACAAGTAAATATCGGACATGTGATCGGTTACCGTTTTATGATTATAAATAAATAAATAAGACGGGATATTAATGAATAAGAGAAAAACACAACGTAATGTAATCAAAACGACCGGAATCTACTTTACTGACTCTATGAATAAAAATTTTCAGCATAGGTTTGATCGAATTATTTTTGTGATAAATTACAAAAATGAATGCGTCCAACGATGAAGATAGTTTCCTAACTCCAAAAGAGTTAAGTGAACAAGTTTCTAATGCTAAATTAAGTTTTTTACCAGGAAAGTCACGTGAAAAATTTCTCGCGGTCGAGGTGAAAAGTTGTATGTTTTACACGAGACCAAAATGTTGTGACTCGTGCCTTTAAATCACTCACTGTGCTCAGTCCTTACTAATATTATAAATCCGAAAGTCCGTTTGTTTGTTTATTTGTTTGTTACGCCTTCACGTCGTAACTACTGAACCGATCATCATGAAATTTTGCATACACGTTGTCAGGGGTGCAGAAAAAGACATAGGGTACCTTTCATCCAGAAAAAACGTGCAGTTCCCGAGGGATAGCAAAAAAACTGTCTACGCAGACAAAGTCGCGGGCGGAAGCTAGTAGTCTATATTGGAGTTCTAGACTACTTCGCTAGTTCGTGATTTAAAGTCAGCACTCGCAGCACAAATTGAGTTTGGTCACTTGTATAACAAATAACTATTACACTTTTTTCCAAATACTTTCACAGAAACTTTTGAAATAATTGTGTTACTTAACAGATTCAATAAAGCTCAAAAGCACAGAAATAATAGTACCAACGTACTTCTTAAATTACACGAGTAGGTATGTATATTATGATCAGGTACATTTATTAACACGTTTTTATTAGGTTGCTTTCTCGTTTGTGTGTTTGTTTGTGGGTTTGTTTGTTTCTCCACAAAGTTTGCGAACGATTCTATACTAGTTTCCCGATGAGCTAGAGACTTGAAACTTTTATTATTTGAGTTCTTTGATTTGTTATGTTTTGGAAACAATACGACATTAGGAAAGGCTGCAGTAAGTACTTATCTGTTATTAATGGAATAACTATCGACTTTTCGTTAATGAAAAAAGATGAAATGATATAATTGACCGAGCGAATGCGAAGCGTCTCTGCTTCAGGTTATGCACAAATTCTTTCGTATGTCCGTCCGGCGAATGTCTGTCCGTTTGTTCTCCTCTAGGTACAGGGTCGCATTACTCAACCGATTCTTGTGAAATTTGGTGAGCAGGTTCGATAATTACTTATATAGAACTATCTGACCCGACAGACGTTGTCCTGTCTAAGTTATGAATATTGAATTCGGTTTTTTTACATTCTCTTTGACGATATTTGCAGTACGCATATTGTCAATAATATGTAGGTTACGTCATAAGGTTACATTAAAAAAGTTTATACCTACTGTCCAAAATAATTTTAGTAGGTTCAGTATTCTTAAATTTTCTAATTTTCCGCGCAATTTTCTTAATTTTTCTTTCATAAGAACCTTGTCCTGATAATAATAAACACAACAAAAAAATAATTAGCGAAATTGGTCCAGCCGTTCACGCGTGATGGCGTGACCAAGGGAAATAGGGATTAATTTTTATATTTATACAAAGTTATTTTTGGTTAACTCAAAACCTCTCGTGGGGTTGATCAGACCATCAAACTGAACAATTTTCATTATGGGACCAACCTCGAAATCACGAAAAAAAAATCTGCTGTTCCATTTAAAAGTACAATCCTACTCCATCGAAATGTATGAAACAGGCTGTAACAGCTGATTTTTTTCCGCGATTTCAAGGTTGGTCCCATAATAAAAGTTGTTTCAGTTTGATGGTCTGATCAAGCCCACGAGAGGTTTTGTATTAACTAAAAATAACCTTGTATAGATTTTTTATTTCAGGCCAGTTTATCGAAATTTTTAAAAATGCCGGAGATATGTAAACATATTTCATACAGAACATATTTCAGCCGTTTTGAAAAATAGTTATAAAAAACACATAGACAGACATATACATAATCTAAGCACATAGGTACCTACACAAACCATTTTTGTTGGCGGTGCAAGTGCAAAGCCAATTTTGTTTTTTTAGAAGACTCAAAAGTTAATAGTTCAACATATTTATAGCCAATATTCGTGAAAATAGTTTGTGACAGAACTTAATGACTGCGTATATAATTTGTTTTTAAACCTCATACAATTTGAGCTACTTCTTAACATGAGGTCTACAGCTCACTCACGGAGCCACTAGTTTTAAAATTGGCAAATACATCATACAGCCAAAATGTAAACAAAATGTTTTTTGTCATGAAACACATGTATATGAATCACTACACTAATTTACACTATGCATTTAAGCAAAACAAATACGGAGCACGTCTATCCACTCTAAATTGAAACGCGTGGTCTGAATAAAGTCCCCGTGATTCCTTATACATAGCTAATAGAGGAGGGAGAGGTATAGATCAAGTTATGGTGGGCATATACACGGTCGGCGCCAAGTTCGACCTTCTCGTACAGAAAAGAGTTTTCGCTCGCATTGCGTGCGGACGTTTTGGAACGCTCCGATATTGGCGGGAATAAAAAAATATAAATGTCATTTGATTGAAAATGATTCGCGCGCTTATTTTTCTTTTTTTTGTGGCAAAAACCCAGGGAGTTTTTCAAGTGGACGAAGAATGTCTCAACTACACAATTTACCCGGTGCAATACGAACTCACGATAATCCCATATATTTACGGTGATAGAGCTTATTACGATTGCCACATATCGATAACCGTAATCGCTAATGCTCCCGATATTCGGATGATTGAGTTAGAGGCGAAGGATATGACCATAAGTGGTGAATCAATTAAAGTTTATAAAGGAGACAAAAATATAGTGAACAGTCCTCGGCCTTTTATTTACGATAAAGCGAAAGGGAAACTATTTATTTATTTAAATGAAGCTCTTTTACCTTATAAGGGTAAACATTTACAGAACTACGTGATTAAGTTGTCGTTTAGAAAAGATGTGACTTTTGAGAGTACCGGAATTTTTTTGGTGAAGTATTTGGACGACAATCTGAAATACAAGTAAGTAGACCTATTTATTATTACAAGTAAGTAAACTTTATAATGTGTTTTCTATTCTCATTACTAATAACTAACTAATTTACAGACGTAAGTTAGACTACTAAATTGTTGATTACTCAGTGACAAGTTAAAAGTAATAATAATGAAAATTTAAAGGTTTTAATATTATTCTGCAATTTCCGGAAATTTTGATTTCAAAAACATATTAAATGTTTGGTTGTATAGCAAGTTGTACAGTCATAAAAGCCTCCGTACAAAAAATTTACAGCACGCAGTTTTTTCTTCCTCCTGAAAAGTTTCTTCTTTTACACTTACGAGGTTTTCACTCTAAGGATAAGTATCTTATGATTTGATCAAAGATTAAGATGAAAAATATTAGTTTTTCACCGACTTAAAAAAAAGGAGGAGGGTATCAAGTCGACTGTATGTTTTTTTATTTGAATATTAGGTATTTCTTGCTTTTAGAGGTACCTATTTAATTTTGAAGCTGCTTTTTAGGGTTCCGTACCCAAAGGGTAAAAACGGGACCCTATTACTAAGCCTCCGCTGTCCTTCTGTCTGTCTGTCTGTCTGTCACCAGGCTGTATCTCATGAACCGCGATAGCTAGACAGTTGAAATTTTCAGAGATGATGTAGTTCTGTTGCCGCTATAACAACAAATACTAAAAATAAAATAAAATCAATATTTAAGGGGGGCTCCCATACAACAAACGTGTTTTTTTTTTTCGTTTTTTTGCCTTATATTAATAAATACAACAGGTAGACAGTTGATATTTTTACAGATGATGTATTTTTGTTGCCGCTATAATAAAAATTAAAAAAAGCGAATAAAATAAATACTTAAGGGGGGCTCCTATACAACAAACGTGTTTTTTTTGCCGTTTTTTGGTACGGAACCCTTCGTTGATGACCGGTTTTTCTATATTTATCCAACAAACGTTAGTATGTAATGAATGCATAGAAGCTTACGCTTTTTATGATAAAAATATTCATTTTTACATAAATAAAAACGGTATCACAGAGGAGACAAACTGTAAAATATGATCTAGTGAGCGTTTTGTGCAGACTATCAATTTTTGCACAGTAATGTTAATTAGTTTATCACATTTTGCACTAACGGTTAGCGAAAGTGTATTCATTTCAGGTTTCAGACACCGGCTATAAGTTTCAGTTGGGTAAATGTTTCATTTATTACCTTTGTTCGGAAAAGATCTAAGATCTACTAAGATCCATGAGACTTTATAATTTGAAGTATTGTCACATCGATATTTTCTGTACAAAGCCTAAGAAATTCAAAAATTTGTTAATACAATAGTTTTCCTTAATTGTACTGACTTGCTGCCTTATTTGAATTTGTGTCCAATGTCTTTGGTTTTTATTTTTCTTGCTTAAGGTGTTATTTGTTTATTCAACTTAAGATACCAATGTGTGAGCTAGTTGTGGAAACTGTTTTGGCAAATGTATGATTCAATTGTGGTACCCACATTTATTGTAAAATTGCTGTTTGTTTCCCTAATAAACTAAATAAATAAATAATGTCAAAAGTAAAAAAAATCTCTATTTATATCTATTTATATATCTATCTTTAATATGATCGAGACCGTTTTTGTTATTCCAGTTTGTGTTGACACAATATTTAAAATGCATCATTATTTTCTCCTCATAATAATATAAGGTCCGTTTGCGTTAAGATCGGGTCTGTTTCATATCGTTGTGTTGTGTTTACCCGTAACAAGGTCAACGTTTAAGAGTTATTATCTTAGGCAGCCTAATCTGGGAACGCACTAAGGTCATTGCAATGTATTCAGAGTATGATTTCCACGTCATTGATTGTGCGGTGCATACTTTTTGAGTTATGTTATATAATATGAGGCTATTTTTTATAAGTTCATTATTATTGCATGTCGCTCCGCCAGGTTCACAAACGCATAACTACTATTTGTACATTTTTTTAATAGTTCCTGGATCATTTATTAAAAAATATAACCGATTATCTATTGTGTTAGAACAAAAAAAAGCTATCCCTTTTGTAAAAAAGATACCACAGTTGTTGAAAATTATGAAATCGTGACATGAAAGTAAGGTAATTTAGAATAATTTACAAAGTTACCAAGTCGTTTTTTAATATTCTTTTCTGCTATTGTGTTTCTTTGTTTCTTCTTCAGTATTTTTTTTTGTATTAGTGTAGAATTCTATATCTTTTTACACTAGAAGCTCCGAAACAAAAGTGCTAACCAAAACAACTATAATATGCTCAGTGGCTTAGGGATCATAAATGTTAATACGAATTAAAGTTATGCCTTGTGGACTTGAGACTACGTAAACAACATCATAATAAAGATAAACAAATCAAATCAGTTCTTTATTAGTATACAACAAGGCTGATCAGCCTTATTAATTGATTTAAATAATGTAGCATTCATTGAATGTGCCTTTGCATAGCACATAATATATATAAGATATAATATATAAGATATAAGTATAAGAGAGATATAAGATATGAGAGATATAAGATATAAGAGTTTAACATCGCTAATTCCGTTTTTTTTTACTTTTGCTAAGATTATCAAAAATTAAATAAAAGTGAGCATTTTTATAACAAATGACGATTCTTAAATCTAATCTACAAAAAAAAATTACGAAATAATATTTCGACTAGAAAAAATTAAAACCTATAAACATAAAAATTTCGAAAATTGTCATCAAAATTATGTTACGAAAAAAAAATCTAAGAATCGTCATTTGTAATAAAAATGCTCACTTTTATTTAATTTTTGATAATCTTAGCAAAAGTTAAAAAAAAACGGAATTAGCGATGTTAAACTCTATGACAATCCCTAATAAAGACACAAACACTTAGAAAAACCTATCTTGTAGGTTTTCTAGCTAGACAAGTCGGCCTTCTCTCCCACGTGTGGCTAACGACAAATATGGCATCGCCATTATTGGTCAAAAGCGTGTGATCGACGTCGTGCAAACTGACCTTAATTAATTATATTATCATCTAAGGTATTTGAACTACTGATTTCATGAGTAATTGATTAAATAAACATTTAAAATTAATTTTAATGATTCACGCAGGGATTGAAATACCGTTAAAACATTTTATCGGTAAATTTACCGGTAAAAATAACGTTAAAAATATTTAACCGGTAAAACCAGCGTTAAACTTTACCGGTACAATATACCGGTAAAATTATCGTAAAAAATAACGTTATTAATTGGAATAACGTTAATTTTAAAGTTTAACGGTAAAAAAAGTAAGAAATAACGTAAAAATAACGTTAATTTCAATGTAACGTTATCTAAATTAACGTTCTTTATTGACATAACGTTAATTTTAAAATTAACGCTAAAAAAAGTAAAAATTAACGTTACATTTACATTTACATTTAAAAATAACGTTATCATTCCCTGGATTCACGTCGTGTAACTTAATTGAAGGAAAACACAAATTCCACAGAACAGTAAACAAATGTCTGTGCTGACATAGGTATTTTGAGAATATCAATAGTTGAGAAAAAATGTGAGATAATGGCTAGCACAACAAACTTTTAATTGTCATTATTATTGGTTTTTAATAAACTGCTCCCCTGTAAGTAATTACTTATAATGGTCAAAATACTGGGAATCCCGCAAATGCCGGAATCTCGCGAGATTGAGAATGTCCAGTTGCGTTATGCGCTACACTACAATACCTACTTTTAGTTGTAGCTTTTAAATCGTTTGAGTTCAAGATAGACTGCAAAAAAGATTTTTCAGTCTTTTTTTGATTGATCCCTCTAAATATTAGTCTGCGACTCAGTGCCATAGTAACACACAAAAACGACCTTGAGTATGCGAATACGTAGGAGTGTGCTAAGATTTATTGACATTACGACAAGAACAATAAAAAAATCTCCAAGTTTGACGCCTTTGTAGAGCGTTCCAATGTTTTGTTTATTTAATAATTGCATTAAGATTATGATAACATTATATTTTAAAAACTCAAGTTCTTATTCTGATAAAATTATATTATAACGCTGGAATGTTTAAAACGTTTCAATAGGCATGATGCCTATTTTTTTATTTTTATGTTACATAAATTACCTCTCAAAAAAAGAAACATTGGTAAAATAATTATTTCGCTAGCGTGAAAACTGCCCAAGATATCAGAGTTTGAAATGCACAAAATTGGACTCACCCGAAAACGCTCCATACTAACGTCTACTCAGTTATGACGTTACGTTTAAGTAGTTTGTATGCAACAAGTATGCAACGCGTAGGAAATTTGTTCGGCAGCTATGTTAAATATTGTGTTTATCAAAATGGTTTCTTAGACAAATTTGCTATAAATTTTACGGACTAATTAATTGTATTATTTATTTTTACAAATTTTGTTATTTTATTCATTAGTCATCATCCCTATTATTTTGTAAATCTGAACTCAATTTAAAGTCGCTGAATCACCTACAAACGTTTTTGCCAATAATTTTTTCATTAAATTCCAGGTATCTTCTCCAAACTCGACTATCCCCTGACAATGCGAAGTACTTTATACCTTGTTTCGACAATCCTCAATTCGAGTCAGTGTTCAAAATCACAGTCCACGAAATGCCTCCAGGGAGCCAAGTCCAGTACACCAACACCAGCCTTGTCATTGCACAGGAACTAAAGAGAGAGTCGTAAGTAATTCAAAAAGTTTTTAACATTTAAACGCATTAATCTAATCCAACTAATATCATAAATGTGGGTTTGGATGTTTGTTCCTCAATCACGCAAAAACAACTGAACAGATTTGGTTGAAATTTGGCACATAGATAGAAGTAGCCTGGATTAAAACATAGGATACTTTTTATCCCGATATTTATACGGGAACGGGAATCCCGCGGGTGAAACCGCGGGCGCCCGCTAGTAGCCAATAAAATGATCACAGCCAATATTTAGGTACGTTTGACGTGAAGAACGAATAGGTTCTAGTAAAATAAGAAACTCGCTCTAATTTTCAACGATAAAACCAAAACTAAATCGTTAGCAGCAGAATACTTATTAGTTTTGTTTAAATTGTTGAAAGCTATGCCTAGGATGCCAATCTTGGACAATTTAAATGAGAATTCTTAACTTGAACCAAAGATTTTAGGAGGTTCAGTATTATTGCGATTGGGTCAAAGTTAATTTAGTTTAATATTATAAAACTTTTTTTTCACTTTTCAATTAGATCAAATAGAAAAATCCTAAATATCCGCTTTCTTTACCGTTTCAACGGCATTTTGTGAACCATTTGGGCAACATGACTTTTCCGATGTAAAAAAGGCTGCTGAATTCGATTCTGAATGTTGCCAAGCCGAATTTAATTTAATTTTTTTTCAAGCTTGTTTTGCTCTTATTATTGCACTCGATTCAAGAAAATATTTCTATATTTTGCTACAGAAAATCCTCTATAGAATAAAAATTATGACAATTTGCCTCGGAAAAAAAACACTGGTAAATAGCCCAGTTATTTCACTATACAGAATAATAAACATGTTAAACATTTTTGTCTAGTAACTGTGTTAACAAACTAATTTGCATCATGTGGCGGAATTTTCTCAGCCATTTATTTTTACCCGACTGCAAAGAAAGGGTTATATTTTTCGCGCGTATCTTGTATGTAAGTATGTTTGTATGTAATATTCTTTATTACCTCATATCTTTCAAACGGCTGAATGGATTTCTGTAATTAAGATATCGTTAGATTTGTCTTGTCAGCCCAAGTGTTCTTAAGAAGGTGGCGTTATAAAAAAAAACAACATGGCGGCTGTACGGTACTAATATACGTAGTGGAAAAAAAATTTTTTTTTAGAATACTGCAATATGGGTGTCAAATTAAAGGGCTTATTGTAAGGATTTCAAAAAAGTATATCATGACCGTAATATATAATAACTAAAAAGATATAAATAAAAAAATAAATTATAAAAATTAAAAAACCCGCCTTAATTTTAATTCTGTAGAGGATTTTTGAAAAAAAAGACCCGCCTGCATAAAAAGACAAGTCCACTGAAAAGATGGAAACAAGATTAAATATTAAAGGCAACATAATAACATGCAGTCGGAGGCATGCACGTTATGAACGATTGGAATTATATGCCTCCGACTGCATGTTATTATGTTGCCTTTAATATTTAATCTTGTTTCCATCTTTTCAGTGGACTTGTCTTTTTATGCAGGCGGGTCTTTTTTTTTCAAAAATCCTCTACAGAATTAAAATTATTACCGCAGAATAAAAATAATGGTGAGAAGCCTAGTTATTTTACTATATAAAATAATAAACATGTTAAAGGTTTTTGTTTAGTAACTGTGTTAAAAAAAATTTTTGATTCGCACGACGAAATTTTCAATAAATTGTTTTTTTCTAAAATCCTTTACAGAATTACAACTAGTGAAGATTTGCCCCAGAAAAAAAATACTGGTAAATAGTCCAGTTATATATAATCTATATAAAGTGATTTTGTTAAACTTTTTTGTCTAGTAACTGTGTTAAAATAATGTTTTGTGTCGCATGGCGGAATTTTCTCAAATTGTTTTTTTGAAAATCCTCTACAGATTTAAAACTATGAGGATTTGCCCGAGAAAAAAATACTGGTAAATAGCCCAGTAATTGTATCACCATATAGAATAATAAACTTGTTAATTAAAAAAATAATAAGTGTCGCGTGGCAGAATTTTCTCTTCTCGAGCCACATTTCATACTTCCGGTACCCGGACGGACTTCCGGTTATCAAAATTGAGTTCAGCAACGCCCATAACCTATTCCAGCAGGGCTAAGATGCGCGTCGTGACATATCTCGTGGGTGAGACGAGAAAACTTGTCGATGTCGATTCATTTGTCATTTTCCCTAACATGCACACCACGACTGAGAAATATCTCGTTATGACTTTGTCTTGTCGACACGAGAAATCGATGTTGCCATTTTTACCCATCGAAACGGTTTTCATTCGTTCTTTTCTTTATGAACGCATTCTTTTTATGTTTTTTTCTGTCCAAAGCAGAATGACACTGGCAAAAGTTACTTCCGAGAGGAAAGTAGATTGCCAAAACAAAAAAGAAGAATAGGAACAAAAAAAAATGACATTAGTGAAACGGTTTTACTTCGGCTTACACCTCACATGACCAGACTCGAGTTATAATAAGATAAGGCTCTATTTTGGCCGCCATCTTGAATTTTGGGCAAAGGAGCCAAAATTAGGCCTGACAACATTCAGAACCGAATTCAGCAGGCTTTTTTACTTCGGAAAAGTCATGATGCCAAAATGGTTCACAAAATGCCGTTGAACTTGAAAACTTTAATTTGAACTACCAGTCTAAATGACCTATGCGAAATCCGGGCAAATAAAATTGCTTTTATTTTCATTCAAATGATTCTTTTTTTGTTCAAAGGCTTATGTTATACTCTGTCAAGAAAGTATCGGGAAAATCAATGATATACAAAATGTTAGTTTTTCTATTCATCCAACATCCATTCCGATCTTTCTTGACAGAATGTATAGCAGTGGTAACCAAACCGTAGGTGGTCGTATGTAATATTTCATAATGTATATTATCGTAGAAATAACTACGGATTTTAAAATATGCATTGTTTCTGTTTCCCATCAGCACTTTGAAACTTTTATTCTTTCAACGGGCAACCATAACAAATGGATCCATATTTCACAATTTATTTCTACACGCTTTTTCGTTAATTATCCACACAATGTGGGTCATTTTCAAATACTCAGTTACAATATTATTCTAAATTTTCACGATGACGTTACATGTAAGTATCTGTTAAAAATCATAATATTATAGGGAAACAAAAAAATATTGTAGTCGAAACTAATTAGTATTTGTAAATATCGGCCTTATGAATAAACGAAGGGTAAGTTTACAGAGTGTAAACTTACCCTTCGTTTATTCATAAGGCCTTTAACAAAAAATATTGCTTAGCAATATTACTTGTCCTTTGACGTCTCAAAGCGATATATTCCTAAACAAACTTTTTGGTTGTAAAATTACTCATCGTATTTAGTTAGTGCAATAAGCCTAATGTCACGTATTAATTTATCATACATCCTCTTATTAATGTTAATAATAATTGATTCATTAAACCATACGAGCAATGAGATGAATGTCGCAATCGACAGTATAATATTTCCGGGCATTGCATAGGTGCAATGACCCGTGACTTTGCGGTTTAGAAACCGATCATGTGAGATTGGGTAGATGACATAACAATATGATACTATTTATGCTAATTAAATTACACTTTTTTTATAAATAATCTCAAAGTCATTTATTCAGTCTAGGCTATTACAAGCACTTGTGAATCTCAAAGAAGCTACGAAATCGGTTAGCAAACCCTAAGCGGGAGTCCTTCTGTGCTCAAAATTGCTAGTAACGAGAAGAACCGGAAAGAAACTCCTCATTTAAAATAAGGTCATTTTCCATCACAATCATTAATTAAAGCAGGAACCAAATGCTTGTTACTAAACATTATACCTAACATATTTGGTATGGTAATGTTGACATAGTCAACTAGCCCTCAAAATTATTCCATACAATCACAAAAATCAGTCGGACAAACCTACTGACATAATGTTCCTGTGACAGATGTTTACCAAAAATGACACGAGACATGCGCATTGCGCACGCGCCGAGTCGGTGACATGTATCGTGCTAGCACAATAATTGACACCATTCCCAGTGTACAAAAGTGGACCGTATTACTTATATGGTAAGGGCTACTTTAAGGGAGAAGCCACATTAGCAGCTATAATACTAAAGCGATGGGATTTTATAGAAGCTACAAAGTCACTGATGTATAATAAAAAATATTAATGTAAGATATAAGTAATAAACAAAATAATTGGCTTTAAGCGCTCTTTCCGATTAATTTTCATTCGACATGGCCAAAATCTTTAATATTGAATTGCTCGTTGGCCAGTTGTTGTCAAGTGCAGTATATGAATACACGAACGATTAAAAACCAAGAACTACCAAGAATTTTAAAGTCATAGAATTAATTTAGATCTTGTTTTAAAGGAATGGTTTCAAAAATGAGCCCTAGATCCTACACCTGACACTGACTAATAACAGCTAAACCAAAACTTTTACTGGGTTTAAATTTGATATAAAATTTAGGAATAAAAACATTAAATATATATTTACCCGTAATAAACAAATAAAGATGTCATTTTAGAACTTATTTCAGTAGCTGGCCACTATGCCAGTCACAAGTCACTAGGCCAAGTCAGTCACAAGTCACAGTGCAAGATGTTACGTAGTCATAACATCTTGCACTGTGAGATAGACCTTAAATATGATAAAAACTTACCCTAATACTTTAGTATCGTAAGAGAAAATCGAAAAATATTTTCTATTTATTGAGGTTTCACTACTTTATATAGAAAAGAAAAAGCTAATAGCTGTTTTTATTTCAAGAACAATATTTGCGACTGAAAAATAAGATAATGGAAATGACATAAATTATGAACTTCATATATTGTGAAATAAAACAGTTTTTAACGGATACTGGCGCGGTTTTATTGGAAGTACTTTGGTAATTAGTTTGGTATTTGGTTTGACCACGGCAGCTGCAAAGGTGCCGAAACGTCGGGAAAACCAAAAATCAAACCAAATACCAAACTAATTACCAAAGTACTTTCAATAAAACCGCGCCAGTATCCGTTAAAAACTGTTTTATTTCATGTCTAATGAGCGCGTAAGCTTATGAAGTGAATTCATATATTGTTCGAATTAAAATTTGCATTTTGTAATTTCCAGATTATCGGATAAAAGAGTCATCATCCATTACGTACCTTCTTCACAAGTGGCATTGCACCAGCTTGGTTTCCATTACTCTCAGTTTTCCAAAGTGCAGCTCTCGTCAAGATATACCAACAACACGCTGGTCTTCTGGGCACCAAATGAAGAAATTAAGAATTGCTTTTTCTTATTACGCTTTGGTATCAGAATCATTGACCTAATCCACGAATATTCTACGGTCAATCGTACCTTAGTCACTGGACCTATAAATGTTGTGGGTATTCCTGCTTATCTAAATGGATATGAAATTGGCAGTTGGAATTTATTGACGAACAAGTAAGTAGTAAATTTTCTTAAGTGCATTTTAATTGATTCCAAGCTTTGTAATCTAATTTGATAATATTACTCAACATGCTACAGGGCATTAAATATTCAATTCCACGAGAGAATTTCGAAATGCCATCATATTTCAAAAATAACCATTACGAAAATAAGTTTTAGCGTAGATAAACAAATAAAAAAGTACTATTTATAATAAAAAATTGCAGCGTTATTCGCGTCGTTTACCGACCAGAGTTTATCAGTATGAGACAAATGGAACAGATGAAGTTTGAACTGGCTCAGCAGCTCAGTAGAATATGGCTTGGGAATCCTGGCGAGGAAGCCAGAACTCGGTGGAAACAGGAATGGTTCAAGGAGGGAGTTGCCACTTACCTCGCTCATTACTTTTTAGCTCAGGTACTATTTACTTTAAAAGACTCTTTAGTTTTTAAATCAATGACTATAATAAAGTATAACTACTTGTTGTACTTGTATGTTAAACATGTTCGTCAACAAAAACCATCGTGCTGTCTCTTTTGCTGGCAATGACTGATTTTCATCACGAGCAGTACCTATATCTGATGGTTTCCGATATGGTTCCGAATTTCTGATTTACCTATTACTAAGGACTCAAATCTACACAGTATCTAACCCCTTGACCACGACTCCACCGCGTGCGTATCTTGCGTCTTGCGTCTCGGTAATCTCTACGCAGACGTGATAACGAGCTGAGAAGCCGATTCTATCTTATCCAGAATCAGTAACTCTACCATCTGCCTTTTTTCGGAAGCATTCCCCTTACACCCTTGTATTATTTGCTGTAACTTTTACACTTATTTTGATTCTTCCAGTACGAGTTTGGAAGCCAGCAACAAAAATACAAACAGTCACTAGATCACCATGGACTGCGCATGAAGCACATAGCCATGTCCCATGACTGGCATCACAGCACTCCGGCCCTAATTAATTTCAATGATGAACTGGCTGTCAAGATTCCATGGAGGTATAAGGATCTGGTGACTATGAAGACAGCTTCTCTTCTCTGGATGGTGGAAAACTGGTTGGGATCAGAAAAGTTTAATCAAGCTTTGGTGAAATATATAAATAGCAGGTGATGTTCTTTTTTACCATCATCATCATCATTAGGTACGTGAAAAATCCAGACAGTTTTTCTCTCTAATGTAATAATCTGTTGATTCCAGGAGAGGCAGATACATTTCATTGCAGGATTTCATGCAGAGTCTAGACCATGATACGGTGGAATGTTTCCATCAATTCTTTAATGGCTCCACGGCATCTAGAATACTCAACTCATGGTTTCATCACTCTGGGTATCCAGTTATTCAAGTAAATGTTATGAGAGATTCGTCTGAGAACATTATTCAGTTGAAGCAGGTGACTTTCTTTTGTTTTTATTATTAGCAGACATCATAATGAAAGCAATGACTGACCTTGACCATAGGATCTTGATAAAGCAATTAGAACCTAAAACTGTCCACCATTTTGATTAAGCAGAAAATCTAAATGTAGTACAAATTAATGAGCATTGTATCTTTGAAGGGATTTATATTATTTCTTTATAAACATATAATGTCATTTTAAAAACTTTAATTTTCAGAGGCATTTCAGCTTTACCAATGAGAATCGACAGGAGACTGACTTCCTCATACCGATCTCCTATATAGTGCAGAATATGTCTAATTGCTATAACTGCTATCAACCACGATTCACTATCGGAAGACAATCTTATACGTTCAAAGAAAACTTAAACAATGGCTGGATCATTCTCAATCGTCACGCATCTGGTAATTATATTTATAGTTCAGGAAATGAACGCTCAAAAAAGGGTATAGAGGGAAAGGCGTGGAACACATTTTTTGACTTCGTAACTTTGTTTGGACCTGTTAGGAGGTGAACATATCAAAAGTCCCCGCCCGTAGCCCCTATGCCGGGGGGGAGGGGGAGTTTTGAAGGTCCCATTGTTCGGGTTTTCACATATATCTCGAAAACTATACATTCCAGCGACATGAGTATTTCTACAAAATGAAAGCTGGTTAAATTTGCTACATGTTAAATCTTGTAATTTTTTTTGATATCTTGTATAGTTTTCGAGATATTCACTATTAAAAGTCTGTAATTTTATCTTTTTAATATATAAAAGAAGAAACTGATTGGTGACTGACATATCAACGCACAGCCCAAACCACTGGGACTAGAGACTCCAAATTTGGCACATAGATTACTAATGAGGTTTAGGGATGCACTAAGAAAGAATTTTTCAAAACTCACCCCCTAAAGGGTGATACGGGGGTCCAAAGTTTGTATGAAAGTCCGTCAGTTTCGAAGCTAGGATCTTCAAATTTTGTGTTTAGGCTGACGATAAAAAATTAATATATACGTGTCCCAGCGTTTTTGAAAATTTTACTCCCGAAGGGGTGAAAAGGGGGATGAAGTTGTGTATCGAAAATCCTTCATTTTCGAAGTAAAAATAGCTAAATTTATAATTTTGGCATATGGATGCAAATCTAACTCGACGTATATCGTTATTGTTAGTATTTCAGCCATTATGGGGATGAAATGGGGGCGAATCATCATCAATCAAAAAATATTATTTTTCCTAAATTACAGATATTCAGGAGCGGATATCTCAAAAACTATACAAGATATCGAAAAATGTTCCCTAATAAATCTTGTCTCAAATTTAATCAGCTTTTATTTTGTAAAAGAACTCATGTCGCTGGAATGCATAGTTTTCGAGATATATATGAAAAACCGAAAAATTGGACCTTAAAACCGGCATAGGGGCTACGGGCGGGGACTTTTGATATGTTCTCCTCCTAACTGGTCCAAACAAAGTTACGAAGTCAAAAATTGTGTTCCAATCATTTCCCTCTACACCTTTTCATTTACTGGGCTATTTCAAAATTTAAATAAAGTTTTAAGGCAACTTGCACCATAAATTAGTCACATCTTTTTGTTTATTTTAAAAAGTAAGAGAGGCCCTATTACGAAAAAGAATCACGATAGTCGGATGCAATTCGTTGTTCAATTTACTTGATATTGAACTTTATGCGTGAGTCGATAGTGCCACGGAGTGGACGAACATCGTAGGTACGCTTACCGCAATGCTTTTTTGTAATAGGCCCTCAGTTCCTATTAGTTTTGTTTAAATCGAGCGGTACTTTATCTTTTAATTCTATTGTAATAATGTAAATAAAAAAAAACATTTAAAATGTTTATTTTCTGATTTGTAAATATATAATCCTTTTTAAGGTAAAATCAAAGATACCACCAGCGAATTTTCGTAACATTTGACGTAAACACGTACTCAAAAATACGATTCTGTTTCCAGTTGGCCTAATGAACTTGAATCGGTAGATGGCATTGAGTAATCCTTGGCCGCAGCTATTGTTAGTATTTGCACCCACGCGCAGCTCACATCTAGACCGAGCCGAAATGATGATTACGTCCGATGCCTAGTTTCTTATGAGTTTATCGCAGCAATTGAATAACCGACTGATATTGGTTTTATGTTATTTGCTGCTGTTATAATATCATCATGCTCATAATAGCTTGAGCATCTGAATAAGGATCTCATAGACAGAAAAAATTTGGTGATCTTATGAATTCAAATAATGTAAAAAACAAATAACTCTTATTATAATTTCATAAAAATACTTCGATGATATTATAAGTTTCTAAATTGCAAATGAATAGACTCATATTTGCATAAGCTAGCATAGCCAAGATACTAATGTTGAACACTATGTTTCTCAGCCAATTCTTGGATTTGTTTAATTAGTTGATCATGTTTGACTTTTAATATTTTCAGGTTATTACCGAGTAAATTACGACGAGCAAACGTGGAAACTTATTGCGAAAACTTTAAAGGAAGATATGAATATGATAGATGAATTAAATCGAGCCCAGGTAAATTTAAACAGATCCCTATTACCTATTTTAAAATACTTTATTTTTAGCTCTTTTACTTTTAAATTTATTGTAATTTCAGATTGTGAACGATGTGTTTGCCCTGTATGCCGCTGGAGACTTGTCTCAAGATTTGGCCAAATATGTCCTTGATTACTTGGATCGAGAACGAAGTTTCTTAGTATGGGAAGCAGTTATATCGGGTTACGAGATGTTAAGAACAGATGGCGCTAATTGCCATATGACGAAAATACTGTATAGGGAATGGCAGGTTAGTTAAGGCTCCTATATACCCCAAAGTAGCGTCCTGATCATAATAAAATTAATGAGGGCTTTTTACAATGACAAAAAACTGTAGGTTCGATAGATGGCGTTGATAAAAATGTGTGTCAATGTGATTTTTTTACTAAGCTTCGAAAAGTATCAACACCATCTAGTGGGCAAATAGTTACTATTTTTATTTTTTAAATGTCACTTTGAAAGGCCCTCTTTTTGCTCTTTTTCTAACAGTAGAAGTGAGAAAAAAAGCAAAAAGTGGCCACGTTTGACATTTTTCTAGCAACTGCTACAAAGAACTATATTTTCTGAGGTTAATATTGTAAATAAACTTTAGAACGTTAGCTTCAATCTGTACATGTGAATTTTCGATACATTTTCCATTTAGCGAGCAATAAAGGATCATGCCGCATTCTGGGCCATGATGCGCATTAACCATACATATATGTGACAGACTCATGTCATGTCAAAAAGGGGTAGATAACAAAATGTCATATAATAGGAAAATGTCAAACAATTATAACCCCAAACGGCTCCTTGAGATTGAGTTTTTTTTCCCGCATTATATTTTAATGATATTCTTCCCACGCAATCACTATAAAATTACTATAGTATTTTGGTAATTTCATCAAAGCGCATCATAGCCTAGCTTGTATAGTAAAATCGGCATAATCCTTTAATTAAGATGAGGGCGCCACTTGAGTGTGATAGTCGCCTTAAATAGTGTTGTTCAAAGTTTCGAATTCTTTCAAAAATCAAACCATAGAGTAGCCAGAGCCTTTGAATATACAACTCGTACAAGAAAAAACTAAGTAAGAATGAGTTTAAAAATATATAATTTTCGATGAAAACGGGCTTTATTGTATTTTTTCAGAGTTTCTTACGAATGAAAGTGGTGCCTATGTATAAAATTGTGACAAACAGTATTGAACAACAAAATAACATCCGTCTATTCCGAAGCAAGATTGTGGAGTTTGCATGCGCAGTGAAATATGAAAAGTGCATCAATTACGTCAATCATTTATTGTCACAATGGAGAAACAAGAACCAAAGGTGGGGTGATTTTTTTCTATTAAACATAATGTTAATATTTGACAACCTCCGAGGTCGAATGGTTTGTGCACCGCTCGGCTGCTCTAAACCAAATCCAAGTATCTCATTCTAGACAAACTTTACAGGAGAGCTTAAAAACGTTATTTAATGTTTTTATTGAAAAAATAGATATTCTGAACACTAAAATGTTAAAATATAAGGCAAAAATATATTTCTGTAAAAGAAAAATAGTTCCCATACTTACCTACATTTTGACGAACGAAAATAGTTTTCTACGTAGAAATATGTAAGTATTGATTTGTCAATAATATTCTACGCTATAAACAAGTAACTTAGATTATCTATTGTACTTTATTAGATGCTTGTTTTCAGCTTTGCCTAGAGCCATAGAATAGGTATAGTCCTTAATGCTATAAAATAAATACATAGAAATCAGTATCTGCTAATCTATTTTAAATACAAGTATATTAGTAAGTTAAGTTAGAAACGGGAAATATACTTTGTTTTAGCGTAGATTTTGCAAATGGAAAAATATTCTTGAAACAAATTATTGGCTATAGGTACTTATGATGTAACGGGTCATTCCCAACACAGGTATCTCTAGATTACTTACAGGGAAGTCTCAGCAATTTTTGTAAGTACCTAAGATTACTGAAATAAATGTTTATTTTTTTATTTTTTTATTAAATTTATTATAAAAATGGTAGATGCGACTCGCTTTGCTTAAACAGAAAATGAAATATTTTTTTTTTGATAACTGAGTTACTGGACTTCTGCGTAGCGCAGCCGCGCTTTTCGCCATTGCCGAGGTCCCGGGTTAGATCACCGGCTTGGTCAATTTAGAAAACTAACTTTTCTATATTGGCTCAGGTCTGGGTGTTTGTAGTTCCACAGTTGTCTCTGATTTCTATAACACAAGTGCTCTAACTATTGACTTAGGAATCAGAGCGATGTTTGTGATGTTATTTAATATTCATTATTTATTCATGTGTCTCTAGAATCTTCTGTAGTGTGAGTTATAAAATTATTTAATTTCTTTACTCATTAAATGTTGTCAAGAAGGGTAAGCAAAGGTAGTTCATTATAACTGAGTTACGCATTATATTCCCTTATAGTCATTCGTAGAAGTAGATGATAGCAATTATATGTCAAAAACGACCACTTTTAGCAGTTTTGCTATTTACTTCTAGCAGTGACTACGAGGGAATGTAATGATAGACCTTAAAAATACCACGTAAAAGCCTAATATTTATTGAAATAAATGAAAATGTTTTATCAGTTTAATCACCCATTCTTAATATAAACAATTTAATTATTGAATTCTCATTTTTATGTCGTTGTTCATGGCTGCATTCTTTAAATGGGAGTTGTTAACACCCACTTTACATTGAGCTCGTATCTAAAATTTCTGTCATACAAATTATAATTATTAGATGATTAATGACCACATAGCTCATGGACAAAGGATGTTGAATATTTTTATGTTTGTAAACAATTTAACAGTGTTCACATTATTAAAAGGGTTATACCCAAAGCTCCACAGCTCTATTGTTTTCAAAAAATATAAGTTCATACTTTGGTTCCCAACATTAAACATTAAAAAGCATTTCCTTTCCCAGCGGGTCCATGAGAATATTTGGTACAGTCAACAGTAAAAGCTGAGTTATTTTATTTCCAATCACTTTTGGATATACAAAATATATGTTTTTCAATCCCTTGTAAGAAAAACGTTTCTAACTTTTGTAGTTTTCAAAACTCGTGAAACCTTTAATCTTATTATTTTAAACTTATAAATTTGAAAAATGTGAAAGTTAACCTTGTCCATATTTATGTGATCCTGGTACTTTGGAGACGTTTCTATTACAAGAATAAAAATAGAAAAATATAAAATATTTAAAAACACTTCTGGCGAATACAAATAACACAAACTCTCGTATCGTTTTTGTTGATTGTACTTCGGATAAGTCTCGTGGACTCATTGGGAATTCATATATGAAAATTTTAAAATATATTGTAAAATTTCATGGACCCGGTGGAAAACGAAGAACAATAGAGTCATGGAGCTTTGGAAATAACCCTATTAAAAATATAAGATTTCAAAAATGTTCAAAGTGGTCAATTTCAGCACTTTTTCATTAGCTTACTATATTTTTAAAAGTAAAGAATTACGAGGGTGGATTGATAAGTCCATGACTTTTTAATGAAGAAAGACTTTTTTTGGAATATTTTGTTATATTTCTGTACATAATCTTATTGTAGCTCTGCGTATTCAGTCCAAAGAAGTTCCTACCTCTTTAACCCATTATTTTTTTCTTTCATCGCCTGAAAACTGGTAACTGAAATGAGGGCCCATTTCAGACATCACCTTTTGGCTTGATGAAAATCTTTGCCCGCCAAGACATTTATCAAGACATTTATTCATGTTTGGAAGGAGAAAATATCTCACTGGGGTTGAATCTAGAGAATAGGAAGGATTCGCATCTTCATTCGATGAGTTTTGATGTCATGAGTGCCGCCGAGAGGGTCGACAGGGTCATTAAGAAAAGTTAGAACTCGCTTGAGCTTTTTGTTTCCAAAAGTAATAATCTTTTGCCGAATTTGAAAAAAAAATTGTGTAAAGATGCCTTAAGGAGTTTCTTTTTAAGACACTAAAATAAATTATGAAAAAAAGTATTTCTTCTTTTCAAAGTCATGGACTTATCAAACCACCCTCGTATAATAAAGTACTCATAAAACATTTTACTAAGATCGTGTAGAGCAGATTTTTGATAAATTATTTATGTTGTCAGCGAGTTGAGGTATGATTGTAGAAAATCAGCACAACTAATCATTTTTTGGTAATTAATTTATTATTACACCATGGTAATAATAGGGCGCAAATGAGCATGATTTTGATTACCATCAGCCATTTCATTGTACCCACTGGTAGGGCACACGAGTCTTACTTATGGGTGGATAAGGGGGGTGCCTTAACACACCACGCGGGCCAAATGGTCTTAACGATTGCATTTGCAACCGGGACCAACGGCTTAACATTCCTTCCGAAGCACGGAGAAGCTCGAGATAATGCATTTTTGGTCACCCATCCCATGCTCTACCCTTGTAAAAGTTGCTTAACCTCCGCAATCCGCAATCATTGTCAGGCGTTAAACCACTGCGCCATCGAGCTCCTCACATTATTACCCACACTGTTGATTATCTATATAAAAATATGTTTCAGTTTGTTGTTGTTGTTGTACTTTTCAGAATTGATCCAGATTCACGCCCCGCGTGCTACTACGTGGCATATGACACTGATAGATTCTCTAGCTCAGATGCATTCAACGCTTTTGAATCTGAGGATAAAAGCTACGCAGAAAAAGTGCAGTAAGTGATTATATCTTTTTCATCATATTTTTTAATGACACAAGTGCTTTAGCTAGTTCCTACTTTGGAATCGGAGCGACAAAGTTCATTTTTTTTATTAAATAGGTGACCACCAGCCATTTTTAATGTCTGTCTGTCCACTACTGGAGCACAGGCCTTCTTTTTGGGTGGATAAAGATGATGGGCCATTACCCACCACGCGGGCCCAATGCGGATTGGTGGGTGTTAACGGATGCAAATGCAGCCGGGATCAACGGCTTAAAATATCTTCCAAAGCTCGAGATAATTAATTTTTGGTCACCCATCCCATGATTGACCCTTGCGAAAGTAGCTTAACCTCCGCAATCGCTGGGTCAGGCGCTGCCCCACCAAGCTCCTCATCAACATTAGGTTTTAATCATTCGATACTAGCGCCATCTAGTATTTTATATAACTTGGACCTAATTCACTGGTCCCGGATCATTTTCAAATAACTTCGTGCATTAAATATTAATCTAATTTAATTATTATTTGATCATTACTTTTGCAGCCGAAAAGAAAGTAATTTCTATATCAGAATACCCATCGGTCAACCGAGACCAGAAAATATCACGATGACAACTGAAAAACCGGAGCCTGTGGTGAGTACAGCAAACTAAAATCTATGGAAGTGTATTTGCAAACAAATATTGCTAAAAAAATGGCACTACGGGGCTAAAAATGGCACCACTGGCTAAAAAATGGCATCACGGAGCTAAAAATGGCACCACGGGGTTAAAAAATGACAACTCGCAGAGCATAGTAGGGTCAGTCACGCGCCCGGTGACAGACGGTAGCGTTCTTTCCAATAAATTGCAGTTTGTATTTTAAATATAATTTAGATATTACAAGAAATGATGTCATGTGTAGTCGTCTTTTACATTTCCGGGATGCAGAGATAACGTATACCTACTAATTATTAAATATATTTTCCTAAAAGTATAGAAAATATCTATAATTAAGATTATGGTCGCTATTACGCAACCAAGTGTGTCGCTTAGTACTGCACACATACATTATGGTCTGTGGTGCTGCATAACAAAATGCAAGCATTTTTACGCCGCAATCGCCTACATAAGAGAAGGCGTTTGGGGTTCTCATGTGCGCAAAAATTATACCTTAGAAAAATTATACGAAAGAAAGTTATTTAGCAATCAATGAAATGTTGGATTTTCATCAAAATCAATCGAACATGTGATTGCTATATTGCTAAATAACTTTCTTTCTTTATCATCACTCAGATATATTTTTTGCGCACCTAAGATACCTTCGTACTTAGTACTGTTAAGTACTTATGTGTGTACTTAATTATCGAGCTTTAAAGTTCTCGATTGAAATTTTGTGCTTTTTTTGTCTTTCAGCCAACAGAGAAAAGTGCACTGACCGATGCAAGCAAAGACTCTTGTGCAATCATGTCTTCAGTTTTTATTGTAATGTTAGCTATTCTAAGTGTAATGATTGTGAGATAAATGAATTAATTAAGGTTGTATGACCGAAAGTGGCGCCCAAAGGGGTTTTCATTTAATAAGTTATTAATAGAAAAAGATTTTAATAATGTTTTACATGGAGTTTTTAGGGCCCAAGGTCTAGTATTTTTAGAAGGTATCATTACATGCCCTCGTAGTCATTCGTAGAAGTAGATAGCAAATGTGTCAAAAACGACCACTTTTAGCAGTTTTGCTATCTACTTCTAGCAGTGACTACGAGGGAATGTAACGATACCGTCTAAAAATACTAGACTGTGGGCCCTAAAAATTCCATCAAAAACATTATCGAAAGTGTGTGATAGAATTATAATATTAAATAAAATTCACTGCGGCGGCGCCACTTTCGCTCAGGGTGCCACCTTAATAGAGTTTGTAAATATTATCAAGTGGACTAGGCCTCGCCTGAGATTATGTCTGTGGCCTAAGTTTATTTTACAAAAACCGTTTTTATTAAAATTTTGCCAATAGCTGATGTAAAGCTGTAACCCTATCTTGGCCATCCGTCGAAAAGAAAAACGCGTGTAAAAGTATGCTTTACGTCGGTAAATGGCGCCGTACAAATTTTCCATATAACATTACTCAATCGATTTTTTTACGCGCGTTTTTTTATTTTATGTTTTTTAATGTTTACATTAAAAGACTCACCGCGAGTACATTATACATATTCCACATTCCCAATAATTTTGTACATTTTTGATAACGACTGATGAAGACGTATTCTTTAGATTTTTTATAATTATGATTTTTTTTAAATAGTTATATTACCAGTAATAATTATCTACTGTATAGATAGTCTCTACAGAAGGTAGTATAAGAAGAGGCTTTTAATATTTTTTGAACACGTGTTATCTGCGCTTTGCATACACACAAATTATGTGCGTAGGATTTTCAAAACTCTTTTGTACAATTTTTTTTTATTAATAAAAACAAATATGTGTTTGTTTGTAAAAATATATAATCAGCCATCACTGTAATCTCTAGTCAACTTTAGTAATTTATATATTTATTAGGGACACATAATTAATTATACTTCAAATGTTTATTTTTTTATCTTGTTAAACAAATAAAAATCTATTTTATTTCTTAATCTAATTTATTTTAACTTTGAATTAGTTTTACAATGTAACATGTACACATTACAGTATTTTCATTAATTATATATCTTATAATACTTAAATGTGAATATTTTGTAAAATATTTAACTTATTTGTTGTATATCATACAATTAAAATGTGCCTTAATTTCTATATTTAACTGAAATTTGAAGCAAGAGGACGCGTTTGCTTCAAATTTACATTAAGTGGTAATTAATATAATTATAAAGATTATTAATTTACTAATTAAGTTTTATTTATTTAAATCCTAAACCCCTTAAACATATGAGTGAAAATGCCGTATAAAACTTATAACTAGTGGTTTACCTACCACTTTTATGTATATCTAAGACAAATCTTATCAAAACCCTAATAAAAATATGCAAGTCTTAATACTAAAAATTTAAGTAAGTATAATATAATTTTCTATTTTAAATTAAAAACTACGCACTTCGTGCAATCTAAAATAAAAACTACTCATTTTGTGCAATAAATCTTATCAAAACCTAATAAAAAGATTGCAAGTCTTATTACTAAAATCTTAAGTAAGTACATAGGTATAATATATTTTTCTATTCTAAATTAAAAACTACCCACTTCGTGCAATCTAAAATAAAAAGTACTAATTTTGTGCAATAAATCTTATCAAAACCTAATAAAAAAATGCAAGTCTTATTACTAAAATCTTAAGTAAGTACATAGGTTTAATATATTTTTCTATTCTAAATTAAAAACTACTCACTTTGTGCAATTCGAGCATACATTGACAATATTACGAACTAGAAGCATGTTTTAAGCATAATTTACATAACAAAAAATTTTAATATGCTATTATTACGAGGTTAACTACTCTAGTTACAAAAAAGTAACAAGGTGTTAATCAAACAACACTTTTCTTAGGAACATAATAAGGACAATACTCTTCACATCGTAAATAGCGGCTTAACCATGGAAAAAAGCGAAATAAATGTATGTTTATCACTTGTTGCTATCTTTGTGGGCTATTTTTCACAAAATATCAAGAAACTACTTCATCTTGATGTTTGATAAGCGTATTCCGATAATGTCAGCCAGTCAAGTGGGTTTCCAAACCACATGAGAATGTTTCAAAAGATTATTATCAATATTGCATTCCAAAGATTCCAATTCAAACTACAAGTACTATTTGTTAATATAGTAATGTGTTTTATGGATCTTCTATAAAAGTTGTCGATAAAAATTTAAAAATAACATGATAAATAAATTACTTCAAATTAAACCATCACCAATACCCTTTGTTACATAAAATACTTACAAAAATGCACTTAAAGAAAAATATTAGAACCAACCAACACCAGAACCGTGAATTTGTGTATAATAAAAAACCTAGCTACATTTCTATAACATTCCTAAAAATATATTTATCTTTTATTTTATATACACTTCTAAAACCTAGATCTTCTTAAAAAATATAACTTAAAAATAAATAAACATCGTATTATATTGTTTCATAAGCTTACATAAGAAAATTAATACTGTTTACACCATAAAGAGTAAGTTTTTCAACTTCGAATTGGCTTCGAATGTGGGTTTTAACGTTGTTTATATTATTATTTTAACCAAAAATTGTCTTGTACACCTACGAGTGCACTTCATTAAAAGGCACAACTAGATCAATAGCTATAAGTTAGAATTTAATTAAACATAGTAACGACTGCTGTTAAACATAAAAGGATCATAGAAACTGCAGCCGTGGTGGAATCATTTTCGTCTATCCAATCGTACACATTCTGAAGGTGTCTGTTAGACCACTCCATGTTTTCGTTTATAACTTGCAAAGCTGTACGTGCTGCTTCTTCTGAGTCAAATAGGGTATTAGTGTTGCTCTCCACCCAAAGACGATACTGAAATTTAATAGAAAAATGTTAACTGGATACCTTCAAAGTTACTAGGATATACATAGATTGTATAAATACTAAAACTAATCATGCTTTTCCGAGTGCTTCACTTTGCTCGGTTTAATAACTAAGCTCCGGGTAGGAGTGAAACAGGTGTAGAGTTTGCAGGTTTGTGCATTTTGCCGGCTGTGCATAATGTGCATAATTCACAGGCAGGGGGAGGGCAGTGCATGCGTAGATATGCATGTTATTGCTAGATATTATAATTATGTGCATCCATTCTAGAATTATCAAAACAAAAAGGAATAAGGAATGTACTCACATCTCCAGCCATATCGTTATTGACAATGTTATCGGCAATCAAAAAGATAAGTTCTTCTAACTTCTCCCTGCCACCATAGCTGAAAAGTTTTTTTTCATTATTATTTACCTTTATGTATTCACAAGGGGTTATGAATTTAGAAAGCTAACTCAAGTTTAAAGTTTTAGATACGCCTTTCTACAATTTAAATTAAAGCATTAAAACAAATAAAAATACTGAAACATACATACATACATACATACATACACTCACGCCTGTTTCCCATGGGGGTAGGCAGAGACTATGGATCGCCACCTGCTACGATCCTTGCACACTTCTTTCGCTTCATTCATATCCATCAATCTTTTCATACATGCCCTGCGGTTTTTGTCACTGCGTACACCAGCCTTTTTTATAATAACCTCTATTTGGTCCGCGTAGGTTTTTCTGGGACGCCCTCGTGCAATCGTTCCTTCCACATTCGCACAGTATATCTCTTTCGTGATTCGCCTTTCATTCATCCTCTCTAAGTGACCAAACCACTGGAGCATTCCTTTCTCAATTCTTGTCACTATATCATCTTTCAGACCACACCTTTTGCGAATCACCTCATTGCTCACTCTATCACTCAGTTTTACTCCACATATTTTCCTCAACGATCGCATCTCTACCGCATTTATTCTGCTTTCATTCTTCTTCTGCCATACCCAAGATTCACTTCCATACATCAGTGTCGGTACCAGCACTCCGTTATGAATAGCCATTCGCGCCTTTGCAGAAACGGTTTGGCTACTCATAACCGAGTGTATAGCACCACTCACCGAATTTCCTTTCTTCACTCGTCTTTCTATGTCTTCCTCACTCTTTCCGTCCCTTGTGAACAAACTCCCCAAGTATACAAACTCACGGACTTGTTCCACTTTTTCGCCACCTAACATTACCGTACAGTCAGTCATTTCTTCATCTCTCTCAAACACCATCACTTTAGTCTTAGTTACATTCACTTTCATCCCTTTTCTCACAAAATCTTCATTCATAACCGACATCATTTCCTGCAACTCTTGCGCAGAAGACGCAAGTATAACTTGGTCGTCAGCGTAGAGAAGGCACTTGATTTGAGTCCCATTCATCACAACCCCACAGTCACGTTCTTTCAGACCTTTCATACAACTGTCCAAAAACAGATTAAAGAGCCATGGTGACGCAACACATCCCTGTCTGACACCCCTAGAGATGCCAAACCAGTCAGCGTATACGCCGTCAATCCTGACGCATGCACGGGAATCCTCATAGAGAGATTTCAGTGCATGAATCAGTCTGCTCTCCAATCCGTATTCGGACAACACCTTCCATAGCTCATTCCTATCATCTCGATCGTAGGCCTTCTCCAGGTCCACAAAGGCACAGTAAACCTTTTTGTGCTTAGCCAGGTGTTTTTCGGTTAAGCACCTCAAGGAGAAGACCTGATCCGTGCATCCCATTCCCTTTCTGAATCCCGCTTGCACATCCCAAATACTCTGATCAGTTTTTTGCATCACTCTTTCAATCAGTACCTTTGCATACAATTTACTGACAATGCTGAGAAGACTGATCCCGCGGTAGTTTTTAGCATCCTGCCGTGACCCTTTCCCTTTGTACAGCGGCACGACCACGGCTTTACGCCAATCTTCCGGCACTTTGCCACTGTTCCAACATTTATTAAAAATCAGGCACAGCCAGGACGCAACCAGCTCTTTCCCACCTCTCAGCATTTCAACAGTAATTCTGTCATATCCTGCTGCTTTCCCTTTTTTCATGCTCTTCATTGCACTAATAATCTCATCCATATATATATCTCTTTCATCCACTTCTGTCTCTTCCTCGTCTTCCACCCTTTTATCCGAGGCTTCTAGCATAGAGCCATCCGCCTCAAACAAACTCTCAAAATATTTCATCCACTCCTGTAGTACACCTTTTTCATCTGTCACTAGCTCACCTTTTTCATCTCTTATCACATTCATTTTAGACTTATGTGATCCACTTCGAGACGTTTTCACTTGTTTCCAAAACAATTTTATATTGTCTCGAAAGTTATCACAGAGTTTGAAGTCACACTTTTCTTTCATCTTTCTCTTTTTTTCGTCTACTTTTTCTTTCACTACTTTCTTAATCCTTTTAAACTCCCTTGCAATTGTATCAACATCATCTTCTGTAACATTTGCATTCACTCTTTTACTGGCTTTGATGGCCAGCAGATCCTGCCATACTTTTTTCTTTTCATTCACTATCTGTCTTACCTCACTATCCCACCAGTTTATTGGGGGAGCATTCTTCCTTTTACTCACTCCACATATTTCCTCAGCTGTTTCAGTCACACCTTTTTTAAACTTTTCCCAAACTTCCTCAAGCTTGCCATCTTTCACTTCAGCCACATTTCCCAATCGTTCTTTCAATTTGCACAAATATGTCTTTTGCACTTCCACTTCATCCAGGTTCTCAACTTTTACTCTAGTCAGCTCCGTTGTTGACACTGTGGGACGATGACGCCAACTTTTGAACAGACCACTAACCCGAGACACTACAAGAAAGTGGTCTGTTCCAATGTTACTACCCCTAAAGACCCTGGTGTCTACAACTCTGCCCTTCAGTCTTTCGTCAACAATCACAAAATCGATCATACTCTTCTTTTCCCCTCTCTGCCAAGTGTACATATGAATTTCCTTGTGGTCAAACATGGTGTTCGTTACCACAAGATTCTTTTCTAAACATACCTCAATCAAACTCCTGCCATTATCATTTACTCTTTTGTCTCCATATATTCCTAAAACTCCCTCACATCCCTCTCTTCTCACACCTACCCATCCGTTAAAATCTCCAAGCATAACTATCCTTTCATTATCTTTGCATTCATTCAAGATGTCTTCCATACTTTTCCAGAAATCCTCCTTTTCCGTTGCTGACTTGGATATATCGGGAGCATACACGCCAATGACGCGTATCCGAAGTAATCCTACTTTGAGTCTAACCCAGAGAAGTCTGGGACTAACACACTCATACTCAGTCATGCATTCTATCATCCTTTCCGACAGCAGGAGTCCTACGCCCATACTCGCGTGCTCATTTTCGGCAACGCCCGACCACAGAACTTTAAACGGGCCATGTTCTGAGACTCCTTTGCCCTTTCTTTTCGTCTCGTTCACGCATAAAACATCCAACTTCTTTTCTTCCATAATCAAACACACCTCATCCATTTTCTCCTCCATCGCTCCACATACATTCAGCGTAGCAAAACGGGTCTCCGATGCCCGCTTTTCGCCCCGAGAGAAACAAGTTACGCGTGATGAGTGGCGAGCTCTATCGCCGCAGCCAGGTTTATTAAAAAAATTTGAAACCATTTTGTTCCCACGATTAGCTAGGGAAAGACAACTGTCCACCACACAGAGCCCCGCGTGTGTGGTAAGGCTATTTACGCCTGGAGGGCACCAATTTCCAGGGTAGCACGCTTATGACTAGGCACGCCCCTAGCCATGCAGCCATCGGCACGGCAGACCTTAGCTTAGCGGAGGGGAAGGAATAGGATTAGGATAGGGATGTGAGGTGGGTATAGGAGTGTGTAAAATGGGACGGATCAGGGTACAAAAAGGACACCGTTGCTGCGGGGGGGTTGAGAGGTTGCAGCAGCGGAGGCTGAGGGTCCGGGGGCGCTTACCCGTACTTGTCATAGGGAAACCGGACAAGTCCTATGAACAGAATGAATACTGAAACATTACTTTAAATAGGTAAATATTTCAGTTTCTTAGTAATTTAATCTTTCTACAATAGTTGTAATAATTAAAATGTTTACTGACTGTTGTCTAATGTTGTTAGTGTTGCCCCTCATAAACTCAAATGCTATTCTTGCGTTGTTGTAACTGCTTTCGGCAACAGCTGTAAATATCCTAGCCTTTTCTGCGGTAGAATATGGACTGTCATCGGCGACTGTGGCTGCGAGGAATCTGAAAAATACCATACATGAACGAAACGCCTACTAATTTAACAGATAGTGATATTAAAATAATATAAATATTAGATACCTATTTTATGAACAAAATAAATACTAGTGCCCGATTGAAGTATTGGTTTCGGCCAGTTTGGGCCAAAGAAACTAGTGATGCAACGAATACTACTTTAACGAATACGAATACGAATATCAATCCTACTATTCGGCGAATACGAATACGAATAATTCAACAAGGTAATGATAATGAATAATTCACAGTATTCTTTTTTTTTACTAAAAATATTTAATAATTGAAATTAAATTCTGACTAAGTTTTGTTCAAAAAGCACAACATTTGTGACTTCTTAGACATTTTATGCTATGAAGCAAACAAGTAATAATTGACAACTTGAGAACTCGATTTCGTTCGTTCATTCAATGTTAAGGTAATCCCCGTCAAAAGATACAAACAGTATAGTGCGTATTAGGTGCGTTCGGATACACGGTGCAGAGCCAAACTATAACTTGGTTTGCATTCAGTTATAATATAAATATTTTGTTTTAATATTCGTGATGATATTCGGCGTATACGAATATTCGGTAAATATCTACTATTCGGCGAATACGAATATTCGTATTCGTTGCATCACTAAAAGAAACTAGTTTCGGCCACAGTTTCGGTTTCGGCCAAATATTGGCCAAACCTTTCGGCTTGGCCGAAACTCTGTTTCCGAATTGAACTAATTGTCGCATGTCAATCGGATAACTTCGGAGTGCGATACTACAAAAGCCTGTTTGTATTTTTTTACTACAAAAGCCATAGCGTTTCGGCAAATTACCTGGCCGAAATCAACAAGTTATTAGAGTAATGTTTTTGTCCAAAGTGATACTACAACAGCCTGTTGAACTCGGCCAGCTAGCTACTTGGACGAAATCAACAGGCTTTTTAAGTTGGAACAAACTACTTTTAATTTGCTGTCAATAGTTTTGTAATCCAGTGATAATATACAGTCTTTTAAATGAAAAGACAATACAAAATTTCAAATTATGAGACTTACTCGCGTATGAAATCTTCATCTTGTGAACACGCAAGTGATTCCAATATAACGACACGGTCATAAACAGTCCGCGTTTGAACATCTGTCAGGAGATCAATCAACATCTGTCTGTCCTCTCCATCACCTCCTCGTACAACCGCGCAGAAAACGGTCGGTCTCAAGTCTCGTGGAATGTTGGGGTTTCTGTGGGATCAAAATTTTACATGACGTTCTACGCTGAAGACTTTAGGGGCAAGTTTCATACAAATGTGATCCGGAATAACAGAGCGGTTAAAAAAACCGGCCAAGTACGTGTCGGGCCACGCGCAGTAGGGTTCCGTAGTTACCTTATACCATACGATATTTAATACCACTATTATTTTTCGTCTGCAAAAATAACTTTGTTTTTCATAGTGTTGGTATGAATGACAAAGTTATATTTGCGGTTTTGGAAAATGTGCTATATCTCAATAACTAATTATTATATCTCGTTCGTTTTTTTATTTTTGTGTTAAATTCGTTAAGCGGTTAACAGAATACATCTACTTACCAAGTTTCAACTGTGTAATCTTAATACTTTTGGAATAAAGTGGCTGTGAAATACGGACGGACAGACAGACAGACAGACAGACAGACATGACGAATCTATAAGGGTTCCGTTTTTTGCCATTTAGGCTACGGATCCCTAAAAACAGCCTCTAAAAGGTCGAAATCATTTCTTATACGTCGATTGAAGCAGCAGTTGTTGCTAAATCTTTTGGATGGAGCTCATGGACATGATTATTTTTCATTTCATAGCAAACTAATATTTTTAGTAGCATTGTTGATAGTGTTAACGCATCATGCCCGCAGGTAGGAGGCGCAGCAAGCAGACCGTTCACCCTTCATCATTCGTCACTCCTTTCAGTCACCGAAGGTGAGACCTTCACTCCTACAGTAGATCATTCACTCGACCATTTTGCCTGCGTGGCTGCGACACAGACACTTATGGACAAATTACCACTGCTACTACTTTACTACTATTACTACTGCTCTTTCTGTACTAGTCAGTGACGTTTCAATTTTTTTATTTCAATTTGTATGCTACTACTGTAAGTTTGAAAAATTGTTCAAATACGATAATTTATCAAAAATGCTTCGTCTTCTCGTTATCAGTATCCCTTCCTCGGAACTCTCGGAAGCACCACCAGATTGCAAAAACATTTACTGGACGACATTAAGTTTCCGTTTACTTTATGATATTTCTTTCACTACGGGACTGACGAAACATAAACATACTAACACTAAAATCTAGCTGTCTTATTCAGAGTGCGTTCGTTGAACTAGGGCCAAAGTTAACATGGCGTTAGACTGTGGACTAACGCTATTTTAGCGCAAATCATATTCAGAGTGACAGTTTAACGTTTAGTCCCACCGTTTAAGGATCAAAAGGTGCATTGTGATTGGTTTACAAGCATTAAACCAGGTTTTGTTAAAACAGTCTTGCACCCCAGTTTTGTGAAACATCTCTGAATAAGACAGTAGAAGTTTAATGTATATACTGTTACAGTTGTACCCAATACATACACTTCATCATTAGCGCTGTAAAACCAGTCAATAGCAGCAGCAATACAGGGATCATAGCCAGCTCGACAAGCGTGGTCCATCACCAGTGCCCTTGTTAGAGTATCCATCGATGGTTCAACAACATTGAACTCGGGTCGGAAGTCCAACTCGTTTTCTACAGAATGTATTGTTCTTCGCACCATTCTCTAGATTGACAATAACAAGAAATTAAAATATTAGAGTTAAGTATATATTTTGAGTCAGCAGCCACATCCACTTCTAAGTATAGGCCCAAAGCCTCTCAAAAAGGGAAATTGCTATAATGGCTACGCTTGGCATGCAACTTGCCGATGGCAAGCGCTAGAATTTCAGAAGACTCTGCTGTCTGGCTGTGCTCTGCTACAGTCAGCTCTTACTACACTCATCGGGGCGAGGTCAGGTACTGCTATTCTAGCCAGCATTGGCATGGCACAGCATAATATTGTAATAACAGCTATCTTATATCTTTGAATATTTCTAATAAAACAATACTTATCGAATAAAACTATAAATTAGCGAAATATTACCACACATACCAAATAAATATCTGGGTCCAAGTCTTCATCATCTTCTACCATTGCCTCTAGTCGCTTTCTTATAAAGTTCATGTTTCTAACGAAGGCTTTCCAAACAGCGTATTCCGTTTCATGTGACATGGTTAAAACTATTCGTAATGCAATATCATATTGGAGACCAGAAACTAATCGCCTAGCTAAATTCAAAGAGTCATCGAGTAACTGAAAAAAAATAATGATATAGGTAGCTTAATTTATTAAGCAATAATGATTTTCTTCAAATATAGTAGATATTAGGTACTATAAGTGGTAACTTACTGTGGCTCTATTCAGTGGATGGATAACTTCTCTTCGTTCTGGATCTTCAAGAGCGGCTATTATCCTTTCCCACAAGTCCACGTTGTATTGGACTCGATAATAACCTATTTCATAAAAGCAAAATTAATCGATTATTAAACTGGTAATTCTATGAAACGATATTAGTATAGATAAGTCCTTTGAGAAAATTAAATTCAAATCCTCTTTAGGTTACATTAAAACACATGGCCCAGACGATAAAACTGGTAACGAATTAAATGAACGAAAGAAAAAAAAATTGAAACGGGAGAACTAGCTCTGTTAACTTAAGAAGATGTTATATAGATAACGTCATACCTTGTCCTTGTATATTGAACAGTATCCAGTCTTCATCATCAAGATTTACTGGTATATCTATAGTAGTGGGTTCTTGATATATCCTTGATGGAAATACATTGTCAAAATCAGGGTTGACACTGGTGGTGAATGACAGCGGTATGAAAAAGTTCGACCCAGTTGCTACTCCCGCGTAATTGAATGTGCTCTAGAAAGATTTAATTTAAAAATGAAAAATATATTAATAATACCTATCCTATGTCAGTAATTGTACAGAATAGTTAAAGGCACATGCGATTAGTGGGAGCTAGAACATCACTTTCTGGCGTCTAACATCTTCCTAGATTTGATAACCGTCTGGTAAGTAAAAAAGATAAGGTACCTTCTATTATTCCACGGATAAGATTAGGTAATGGTTTCTTTAGTTTTATATAACTTCAATATGACAAGTACCAACTTTACATAAGCGTTCCCGCTGACGAGCGCTTTTTTGTAGCTGCGATTATCGCGGCGTTAATCGCCCGCGAAATGACACGGCAAAGGTTTTACTTAGCCAGCGACAAAAAACCGCCGCGATTATCGCCGCGTTTATCGATACATAAAGTAGCTCGTGGGCGTTTACGTATAGAACTCCGTATGTTCTATTCTCAGCGACAAAAAATTGGTCAGCGATTAATCGCCCGTCAGCGGGGACGCTTATGCTAAAATCTTGACCAAATGGAACTGAATGTAGTTTGAACTTACCCGCGATATTGTGACAAGGTTGCTTTGGTAATTAACTGTCAAAAGTGGACATCCTCGTTCCTTAATGTATGGTGTTAAGAAATCTTCTATACTTTCAAACTGATCGCCATCCCATAAAGCCCCAATCACTTCGTTAAAGTTAAAAGTGTTAACTGTATCTAAATTGCTGTAACACATTAAGATGTAAGTTATTTATTAGGAACACATAAAACAATACGTGATGTGAAAATAGTAAAAAGATCATGCAGTCAAAACATAAAAAAGCGAGTTCTTTTTAAAGCGAGTTCTTTTTAATTGTGCCGCTTTTTTTTCTAAGCCAGTCTAAAATATAATCACTATTATCAGTTAGGGGGTCTACAACTAGAATACTTACGATGATAGTAGAAGTATAGATAAATAAATAAATGATATTAGTAATTTGCTTACAAAATGGACCTGCTGAGTAGTAAGCGCTGAGCTCCATATTGAACATAGTCGGTTTCTTCGTCTAGTGCAAGTCTCAACATTCTCATTATAGCTGGTGCTTTATACTTGAGTAATCCATTATTTATAAGGTTTCTGATTTCTACTTCATCGGTTAAGAAATCATTAGGTTCGAGTATTGTTGCAGAGCTATATCCATCACGAGACAAACTTTCTTGTATTATTTCAGTGACAAATATTGTATTGAAATCGATGATTCCATCACTTCCACTTTCAAACTGAAAGACAATTACGATAACTTAGTTCAAAAGCAGACTATTTAACATGCAAACAGACCGATTATTGGCACATAGTAACATAATGATGCTTGTGAGAAGAGAACTACTCTTGTATATTGTAAGCCTACATATTATATAACCTCCTCGGAAATAACAATATCAATTTACAAATAGAAAATAAATATTTATTTTATTTGTGCACAATAAAGTAGAGATTACCTTTCTGATAAATTAAACTTGGGATAAATAACTAAACGGGGAAAATATATCTCGCCGATCTGCTGTAATAACTTTTAGTAGATAGGTACTTCTTCTATATTTACTATAGTACACGTCGTGTCGATTATGCATTTAGTTAGTACGAATTCACTGTAGTATACCTCTTTTATAGCCTCGAATGCCGCGTAACTTTGTAATCCAGTTATTATCCATTGGTATATCCAATTTTGTGGAATTATGGTAAATCCAAACCAGGGACGTGCGATAGCTTCAGCAATCTTGATTAGAGCAACTTGTCTTTGTTTCACAGAAAATTGTTGGTTCTCCATGAAGACGTAAGGTTCCCTGCAAATAAAATTCAGTACAAAGACTCACACAATTTTTTTGCTCTTCCAGAGACAGTTCTAACGAATATTGAAAATTGGTCTTACCAAAGTCCAACAATGGATAGAGAGTTCCATTCGATGTCAACGTCTGGTAAAGCTATTATATGCATATTGTTTGCCTGATTGAGAATTGTTTCTAAGTATGGTTTTTCTGTCCATTCGTTAAGGGTGTTGAAAATTGCATTTATGGCTATAGACGCTTGATTTTCTTGGCCAGATAAACCTGGTCTGCCGGAAAGGAGAACATTTGGAGTTGGTACATTGTAAGTAGTGAAATCATGTCCGATTAAAGCCCATCGTCCAGGTGCTCCAACTAAACTCGAGAAAGTTGACCTAAAATAAAACATAATTTAAAGTTATATCTAATCTAATATTGAATAGAACTACATAGAGACACATAAGAAACTAATTTGTGAAATACTTACGGATCGTTTTCTACATGCTGAGTATTTGATATTAAATTTCCATAGGTGACCCCATTTATTGTAAAAGTTATATCAGTATTTTGTGTAGGTTCATCTACACACGGAAAAACTCGTCTAGCGTTGGTTGGATAAAGATTCATTCCTATGTAACTGAAACAAAAGAAAATCAATCGTAAAATGATAAATAAAGCATCAAAGTAAAATGAGAGTGTGTTTTTATTTCTTATTATTTTCTTTCTTGCGGCTCACTACGTGATGAATCATGGTCTTTCAAGGCTATGTTTTGAAACCGTTACTTAAAATACACTGTTTATTTAACACTTCTTAATAATAAATTGATTATAATAAAAGAACGATAAAAAAATATTTACTCATCATGTCCTCTATACAACCCGTGGCCATCATTTCTTAAATTACCAGAATATTCTACGATTACGACATAATTTGAATTAATTCGAGCAGGCCTGATTTCTAATAAGCCATCGTATGTATCGATATTGGCTGGAACAGCGTTTTCTACATTATTAACATCTGTTGCCACTGAACGAATCGTTAACCCTTCAGCATGTAGAATTAAGGGGTTATCTCTAGTAGCAGCGGTCACAGTACAATGGAACACTAAACGTCCTTCAAAACTGTCACCATCAATTGTTAATTCTACAGAGTATTGAGAAATATCAAGACCCGGTCTTAATACATTTCTTTGCAAATTTGTTTCACTTCTAGTTTTCTCATTGGTTGCATCAGACGGACTTCCATATGGGATTGAGGTCATTTCTTTGTTTCTTTCACCATTTGCAGTATCAGGTGACTGATTCTCATTCAGCAACGCATTTTTAGCTTCGAATTTTGATTCCGTTACAACGTTTTTGTACTGATTTATTGGCAATGAACTTATAAAATTACTAAATATGACTAAATAACAAAAACCAACACCCCACTTTAAGTTACTCCGGACCATTTTAAAGTAAGTGAATGGCCGGTTTTAACCATAACTTAGTTCGCTACCCATGAAGTTTACGCACAGACTGCAGTCTTGCAAAAGCCAGTAAAATGAAATCAGTATTTTTAAATCTTGATCAAATGCAAATACTTAGGTCATGATAACGTCTCAGTTAACACGGATCATACAAAATATCTAAAGATATTAAGCACCTATTATCTATTTCAACAAGATTTCACAGGTATAATGAATAACAAAAGAACTTTTTGAAAAAGATACTAAATAAATTTTATTATTGTAGTGGCTGGATTACCAGTCAAGAAATTCTTAATTAGCGTGTATAATATTAGTTGAGCCATATAATCCCAAAGGCCAATATTCACTCAATGTCAAAAATGAACTAAAAATGGTGTTTATACTACACCTGCTCGGAAAGTACCTTGATACTTTATCAAATTTACGGTAGAAAGTACGTCATTGCATATCGAACAAATATGCGGGGAGAAAACGCATCTGAGCGGGAGAGAAAAGTGTATGAAAATCCATTTCTTACGTGGTTTTTCTTTTTTAATTTTGGGTAAGACTATGCGCCGGTAACCTAAATATCAAAAGCCAAAAAGTTTTTACAGTGAGTTTTTATCTCCAAGTTAGCAAAATGACACTGGCCACTAGCTGTGTGTCGGATGGTATCGGGCTGGTAGTGCAACCCTGCGGCGGCAGGATAAACAATTTGAAAAAAGAACATGTGAAAATGGGGTGTATCACGCAAAGCTAATCGCAGATGGCGCCAGCGGCGACCTGGCCTCTTTCAATGGTTTTGATTGGTTAAAATACGTCAGAAATGACATTAGATATTTGAAACAACCAATCAAATTATTTTGGGACTGTCGCTTGTGGCGCCATTAGTTCCTCAGTATCACACCTTGATCACACCCCATTGCAGACGCCCTTGGCGCCATTTTCAATTTGTGTGTTGTTTGAGGATTCAATTAGTAAAGATTTAGTTTTTTATTTTCTTCGTAGGTGTAGTATAAAGCACTATGTATCACGCGAGAGAAAGTGCGATTCCCGATCTTGGGTGTTTTAAAGCCCTCGCCTACGGCTCGGGCTTCAAACGACACCCTCGACGGTAATCGGTCTCTTTCTCCTCTCGGTGAACAATGTACTATTTATTAAATTATGGAAGTAGTTTATATAGGTAAACACATTATACATTAAATGTGATTACATCCTTTACAAAATACTGTTTAAAAATAGGGTTAACCAATCCAAAGTAAAAAAAATGTTTTATCGTTTTATTTAAAATGTCATTGAGTGGTATAACTGCCTTTAATTTTTTTATGATTCTCTTATACTTATTGTTTTATATTTATACTGAAAAGCTGTACATAAACTAGTTACAAAAAAATCTTCATACTACCAAATGATGTAATGATATTACTTTAGCAGGTGACATTGTTGCTTTAAACTGAACAACTTTCTCCAAGGAACAAAAATCGAAAATCGAAAAAATTCATACTCCCATACAAAATGTATCAGCTGTCTGACTTACTATGGAAAGACGTAAAAATAATCGTTTTTCGACCTATTTTCCTTGGAGAAAAGTGTTAAGTTTCCGACTGTACTTGCCTGCAGCTGAACAATGATGACAGAAAAACGATAAGATAGGTGTTATATTCTTACTCTTCAAAAATTCTCTGATAAACATCTTTGGCACTGCTTTTTTTATTTCATTTCACATTTTACAATTTAATGTAATCTTACGCTAAATAACATTGAGAAAGCCACAAAGGTTTATAAATCTAATGTTACTTGTTGAAATTGTGTTTTGTTTTTTCCCATGGTTCAAGAAAACAAGATCTACTTTTCGGGAGTAGCTTGCTTACGTCATTGTACAGTTGCGTGACTTTATAGTAACAAGCAAAGAATTAAGAATGAAGACCTTTTGGACAAACTGCAGTGTCTACAGAATGAAAAAATGAAAATGAATGAAAATGAAAAAAATATTTATTTCCACCAAAAGTTACATACAATTTATTAGGTATATATATCAAAAATTCTGGGTAACAGTACAACAATTGATGGACTGGAGCCCAAACTAGGACAATCCTGTATTTCGGGACTCCAGGCCTCTCACCCGTGGTGAAAGACAGCGATTGGATGTGGTACTATACGGTACTATCGGTAGAATCTGTGCATAAGATTCATTTTCGGATTGCAAAAGTTATATCATGTGTCGGCAATGTCGGCATACAGAAAGGAACTTGGATGGCTTCCCATCAGGTTGCGTAGGGAGGAGCATGTTCTTATACTACTACTCTAAAATCCTTTATGATCCTAGATCTCCTAGAGCATTTCCAGCCTATCGGCGTGGATCATAACTGGGAACTTTGGACCAAAACTGACTATCGCCTTAGAAATCCTCTACCCGGCTCTGGTTATTACAAAGAGTCCTTTACGGTTACGGCGACTAGCCTATGCAATAACCTCCAATCTGAGCTTCGACACTCACAATCCTTTGCCGTATTCAAAACTAAATTGCGCGCTTACCTTTTAGCAAAATCCTAGTTTGCAACACATATTTATATATTTATCCAACTAGGTTTATATAGTTTCTTTTTTATTTTGTTATTTGCACTGTATAAACATTATGTAAGTTTATTGATTTGTTAACTTAAAACTAATTTTATTTTTTTATATTTAGCAATGCCCTTCAAATCTCTTCTCAGCTAACTATCCTAAATCAAAGGTTGTCTAGAAGAGATCGCTTCCATCGATAAGGCCGCCTTTGCCCACCATAGATTTAAGTTTTAATTTGTGATTGTTCTTGTATGTGTGTGTGCAATAAAGTGTTCATCTATCTATCTAAGGTTTTTTCCCAATCACACTCATTATAAAATTATTATCGTGCATTTTAATTGAGATTTATTGTTGAATGATCCTAATTCTCAAAACCGATAGTGGAGATGACGTAAACTAGTGTTACCCAGGTGACTTCCTCTGTCTTGGAATGCTATACCTGGCGCAGTATTATTAACAATCTTTTTTCCTTTTAATGGGATTATCGAAAACAATAGTCTATTTGCGTCTAGGGTTGTCACTTTGCAGTTTTCCTTACAAACCCTGAAAATAGGTTTTCAGTGTTTATACAAATTTTCCGGAGTTGTATGCATAGTATTCCCCATACAAACCCATTTTCAAACACTCAGTATAATATTTCCAGTAATGTAAAAAAAATACATTGATTTGCTTTCTCATGGGAAATTTTCTTTAATAGATTTGAATTAACTCTGAATTTTTGACCAAGACTTGTATTTTTCCTATTCAAAATTTTAGACCATTTACGAATTGGGTCATTCGAATAGCATAACGATTTCTTTAACAAGCAAGCATCAGCAATGAGTCAGTCTGATGTGTCATCAAATTGTCGTACTCTTCAGAGATTCAAATTGCATTTCCGCAAAATCAGAGAACTTATTTGTAACTTTTTAAGTTCAACCAACCAGTCAAGATATGTGAAAAGGCACAGAATGATGTAAAGTTTGATTTGAAAATATTATGGGTAGATCCAATGCTGGAAACAAAGTAATTGCAAAGCAAAGGGTCTATTATTATTGTTGCACGTCGCCCATAATTTGAATATTTTTTTTTTGCAAGGTCTACAAAGGTCCAAAAATTTTTGACCATTAGGAGTGAATGTAAAGAGCATATAAGGCTTTTTATTTTTATAAATATAACAGCAACCCTTTTCGGAACGGTGGACAAAAGTGGAAATACTCATTTGAAAGGACATGTCCCATCGCGCCTATGTCATTTGCCCCACCATTCTCCTAAAATGAAAGTCTATCGCGTCTTAATCAAAGTAGTATGTCAGAGTAGGTATTTTTCTCTAGAATCAGATTGATAATTATTATCTGCATTAAAAAGTGGGATTTTAAAGTTAAAACGCTTTTTAATCACATTTTTTATCATTAGAGTACTATTTACTTACATTTTTTTCACAAAATACTTCAGAAAACAACTTAATGTTTTTGTAATAATTGTTTTTCTAAATATGAAACAATTCTTGACTGATATAATACCTAAATAAAATGTAATTAGCATTTTTTAATTATGAAAGTAATTAAATAAAATGAAACTGGGGCAACGCTGGGACATCTCCTTTTACTTGTTGACAATGCAATAAGAATATTATGTGAGTAGTTATTCTTTGACATCCCAAACCAAATCTACTTCAATAACAAAGTGAATAATTGCACATAAGTACAATTTTAAATTAATTAATAACTGTTTCACATATACCCTTCTAAAACTTCTGCACGCACAGTTCATTAGAAATAAAATAACAACTGAATTAATAATATACCTACGCGATGTAATCTGTAAAAAGAGATTTATTTTAAGACTAGCTTCCGCCCGCGACTTCGTCCGCGTGGACATTCGAGAAAATCCTAAGGGAACCTTTAACCAGGATACGAAGTATTATATGTTCTAACGTCCTGCCTCGCTAGGCAGTACGCTTGGTGTGGACGTATCTCGCTTGCAGGCAGGGCGTTTGCCACTTGCGTGTGAGGATGCGGCCCGACATCGCACTCGGTCGATATAGTACGCGCTTACCAGCCAGAGGCCTGCTGCGCGCAAGGCACGTTCACACCAAGCGGGCTACCTAGCAAGGCAGAATATTAAACTTTTTATCCAGGTTAAAGGTTCCCTAAGGATTTTCTCGAATGTCCACGCGAAGGAAGTCGCGGGCGGAAGCTAGTAGTATAAAATAATATAATACTTAGAAAGCGGGCTTAGATTTTACTGCATGCACGTGCATTTTTTTTTCTGAGAAATTACAAAAGACCAAAACTCGACACTTTATTGTTTACTTTTAAGCCATTGACCATTTTACCGTGCCAGATGTTTGAACACCAGGTCCAGGTAGTCGTCGTTCTAACAGTATGATTCCCCAAAGATATTGTTACAACGAATTCATCATAAACTCCTCTTAAAAACTTAAAAGTCGTATATCTTTTGATAGAGTAAACCGATTGCGATGAGATAAAAACTAAATTACTTCGCAAAATACATAGTATATTTCTATGTAAACATCATTACGATTGAGTTAGCGTTTTTCAAGTTATTAGCGCACAAAGGTACAGATAAACAGACAAACAGACAAAAATTCCAAAAATGATAGAAATGGGTTTTATAGATTGTTATCAAACACCCCAACCACTTTTTTTCAAAATATTTTCTTTGTACAGACACAACTTTTCTACAGCTTTATTATATGTATAGATCATAGGATCATTAGTGATTGATAATTGTTTAAGTTTTGAGAGAGTTAAATTTGTGAGAGCATATGAAACTAAATGAGCTAACATTATTGTAGGTAAGACAAGACTAATTATTAAGAATAATTAACATTTTCTTCGAGTTAACAACTTGGAAACTGCCCTTTCAAAATTATAACTAAAATTTTCCATTCTTAAAATGACCGTGTTGGTAGAAAAGTCATGCATATTTTTATTATTGCCTTAGACTAAAATGGCAGCAATGACAAGCAAGATTTACAAATAGGTTAAGTTTAAAGAACATGTAAAAGAAATACTTACTTTCCGTTCTCGAAAGATCCCTCAAAAAGTCCAACTGAAGGATCCAAATTACCCTCATAATTTATTCGGAACCAATAGAGGGTAGAATCTAAATCATTAATCGTCAATAGATCATCTTCCAACTCAAAACCCGCTTCGTTGTATATACCAGAAGCTGCTATCGACACTTCCACAGATACTATATTCAAATCTGCAGCATGAAAAACTATTGGTTCATCCTTCGTATTTATATCACTAATTACTGCAGTAATGACCACTGAACCACTAAAAGTCCCACTCTCAAAATCTGGTTCTAGTACCACTGCGTAACTATTCACTTGAAGACCCGGTCTTACTAAGCTTCTAGTAGAAGTCCTATTATGCACTGTCACATTTTTAACTATCACTGGTTCGTCTATTTGAGGCAATTCCACTTTATTCTCATAAATTGGTAAAGAGTTACAAATTACTATTAGATGTATGAGACACAAAACTTTTAAACGAATCATTTTTCTTGTCATTTGTTAACCGTCATTTGTGTTAATTTGAATATGGTCGATGATCTACAGACTTTCACGACTTCTACATAATGAATGGTGGTCCAGACGAGGAAACAGAACTTAAGTTAACGTTTGTACGTACAACGGTTATTCATATTGATAAACTTGTAGATAACGCGGATAAAAATCACTCGACATGAGTGTCAATCAAACTTATACATGGTGTGAGAACAATAAATAGACTATTTTTTTATTCTATCAATAATAAAAAATATTACTAGCTATGCTCGTATGTTGGTTGATAAAAAAAATAGTATAACTTATTGTTTTTTCTTTTTTAAGTAAGTTAAGTATAACTATAAATAAGTCCAATAATAGTTCAGTACTGTTGCATGTCTGGGAAACTGTATTGGCTATTGCATTGTTATTTATACATGTCATTCTGAGTAAAAGCAGCTGTTTGTTTCCCTTAATAATAAATAAAATAAATAATAAAATAATTAGGTTGTTCTGGTGGTTACCAACAATAAGTTATTGCAATGTAACCATTAGTTGTCAAGTTTCAAAGTGTGGAATTAAAGCGTAATTTATATGTTGCAAATGAGTGAGAATAAGAATAAAGTCAAGAAAGTCTAGCTAAAAATATATTAACTAGTTCCAAAATTCAGAATATTACAACCTATCTTTTTTTACGGACTAAATCGGTAAGGTAGAGACACGATCGCTTTTTAAAGCTTGTATCATTAATTTGCCCAAATGGACTTGTGAATCTAATAAGTATTATTCATATGTTTGATAATTCAATTTGAATATTCAAAGAAATCGTCTGAAACTGCGGTTAATCTACCTCAAGAGTACAGTCGTTCGTCCAGCTTTTAAAGATGTGACTAACTTTTATTAAATATAAAAAAAAACTCCTTGAAGGTATAAATGATCTAAGACGCCTTACATCAATAAACAAAAGTAGTATTAAATATTTTATTTTACGATAAAAAACGTTATTTTTCGTGATCCATATAATGGAACTCAAGTGTAATGCGTCACTTATCTGACTGATACGTTTTTGGCTTATCTAAACTATAGTTAATTTAAGTATCTGACACAGTAATTTTTTTGCCAGTAATGGTATCGATTCGGACCCTGAGCGAAAGTGGCGCCGCGGTGAATTTTAACTAATACACAATTTTAATAACATGTTACCTGGAATTTTTAGAGCCCACAGTCTAGTACTTTTAGACGGTATCGTTACAGTCCCTCGTAGTCACTGCTAGAAGTAGTTAGCAAAACTGCTAAAAGTGCCCTTTTGACACATTTGTTATCTACTTCAGGAATGACTACGAGGGCATGGAGAGATATCTTCTAAAAATAATAGAACAAGGGCCCTAAAAACTCCGCGTAAAACACGACTAAAATCTTTTTCTATTAATAACTTATTAAACAAAAACCTCCGAGGATGCCACTTTCGGTCATAAAACCGCCTTAACTAAATTGGCAAACCTAAACTTAATTTTAGCATTATGTCCTTGTCTTAGTATTTGTTGTATGGTCTGTGTATCTTTTCGATACAGAAGAAAATAAGGAAAACTATATTTAGTTTAGTTCTGTCAATTTAGTTAAGTCGTTGCCAACCGAATCGATACCAATAAAGTGTAATTTAAAGGGACCACTAAATAATAATAAAAATGTTATTTTATTACAAAATTTTATATTATTTATATAAAATATATTTGATATTTAACAATGATTTCAAACACAGATTTGCGTAACTTCTTAAATGGTATGTAAAATATTACAAATTGTAATCTTTTACTTCGTAATTTACTATCAGTAAGTTTATTCAGTCTACGTTTATGTTGTCATAACCAGTGTGTACATTTACTTTTAACTTTTACTAACACTAAGTTTAACCAAAACCGTTACTCTTATCTCTGTTGTCCAATAATAACAGACACCAGAAAAGCTTCTTTTGAACTCCGCAAAGTTTCAAGCAGTTTGGCTGACATTTATTCTTACATAGGTATTCATTATTTTATTCATGCTTTGTTCTCTTATCAATAGGTATGTATAAAAATGATGACATTTAATATTTGCATTTGTACTAAATGTGCCTAATCAATTTCGGCGTAAACAATAGTACCATAGAACTACGACTGGTTAAACATGGCAACAATAAAAGATATGAATAGAAGGAAACTCGCAGTCGTCGTCGTGGCGCTTCCAGGCGCGTAGTGCCCGTTGATCCAATCTGTTACCACTTCTAAGTTGTCGTCATTCCAGATGATGGAGGCATCGATGTTCTCTCTAATGGCCTCGATAGCGGCTAATTCACCATCTGTGATTATGGATTGGTGCTGAGCGAAGAGATTGATGATCTGGTGAAAAAAATATAAAGATTAATTTGGGAGATAGACGTATCATTGAATCTACAAATCTTGCAATCACGGAGAATGTCTAAAAAAAGTCAATTTGGCAGAATATTTTTAATAGCTACGAATAAAGCATAGAGGTTTTGGTTGCATGAACTTTTTTTAAATTAAAATCACTTTGTCTTCGCAAATGTAGACCGCAGAATGGATATTATTCCCTAATCACCACTAAAAAAAAGTCAACCGAAAACTGCTATTTTATGTCTAAGTCAACATAGTCAGTTGACTTTTTAAACATGCATTAGGGAATAATCTCTTATTTGCTGTTGCGAAGACTGCTGGCGAAGACGTAGTGATATTTATTTTTTCATGTATCACAAAATTCTAAACCTTTTTTTATTATTAAGCTAGGAGCTAATTCCTACTAATAAAAAAATATTTAGCCAATTTGATTTCTTTTACAGATATTTTTTTTTCATTTATTCAAGGACAACCAACAAAGCAAACACTAAATACATGATCCAAAACACGGTTGTAAATTAATCTAGGAATAGTGTCACCTTAATTAAAGGCTGCCACGGCATGCAATAGAAAATATAGTCTGGTATAAACTTAAAATTACTTTCGTTACCTATCAAATAGGTAACTAACAAGGTTGGTATCTAAAATTAACTAAAAATATACAGCAAGTACTAAGCAGTTGCAACATTACTAAATTACTAAGTAACTAATAATTTTAATAGTTGGCTTTGGTTAAAAAATAAAAGGTATTTTTTTATATTTTTTACTTACAGATTGTACCGAAAGCTTATTCCTCGAAATGGTTTTGAGATTACCGGTCATGTTCAAAAAGTTAGCAAAGCCAATTCCGTTTTGACTTTCCGTAACTTAAGGTGAAATATATCTAAGCGGCCTCTTTTATTTTAACTATTTTGTAACGAAAGTCGAAAATTTACCTAAATTGCTTTTACTAAGCTTAAGATTAAACAGGGAAAATTTACCAGTACGGGGTAATCTACGAGGACAGTTAAAAGTGATTCTGGAAAGCATATGAGGGCAATCGTACGCACCATTTAAAAGCTTGTGTAAGAATATTTGATCGAGAAGTTGTCTTCTTAACTTAAGGGTATTTAAATTGTGTCTGCTTAAACGGTCGTTATAAGACTATTTTTTTTTACAATCCTTGGACTGGTATGTAAGGTGGCAAAAAACCTTTTTTGCACACGTTCAATAGGCATGACGAAAATGTTTTTATTTTATGTTACATAAATTACTTCTAAAAAAAGAAACATTGGTAAAATAATTATTTTGCTAGCGTGAAAACTGCCCGAGATATCACAGTTTAAAATGCACACAAATTGGACTCACCCGAAAACGCTCCATACTAACGGCTACCCTAGTTATGACGTCACGCGTAGGTGTTTGTATGCAACGCGTAGGAAATTTGTTCGGCAGCTATATTAAATTATTGTGTTTATCAAATGGTTAACTTAGACAAACTTGCTATAAATTTTACGGATTAATTAAAGGTATTATTTATTTTAATACATTTTATACTTTTTAAATGGACTTGTCCGCCCAATTATGAAGGGTTATAAAACAAATAATACGCAATATATAAAACCAAGAGGTATACAAGCTACTCTAAAAGTTCAATATGTTTACGATTTTTATTAGTATTTTGTTATTTTATTCATTAGTCGTCATCCCAATTCTAGACGTATTCGACTTCGACTTCATGTATTTGATAGTGAGGTGACCAAACAGTACTACAATACTCCAGTCTAGACTCTAGACCTAACCAAAGCCTTAAATAAAGATTTTTTGTGGCTGCGTTTTTATACGTGTGTTTTATAAATTCAATCGTCATAAATTTCATTTGAGCATTAGATTAGATGTACTCGTTTATTCTTCTTATTTAATAATATAATATACAGGCTGATTTTAAGCCGACTTAAAAAAAAGGAGGTTCTCAGATCGTCCGAATCTTTTTGTATGTACGATACTAAATTACTTAAAGACGGCAGGACCAATCTGGAAAATTATTTTTTGTTTAAAAGTATGTAATACTTTCAAAGTCATCAAAACAACATTTTGATGATGGGATCCTGGAGAAATCAAGGGAACTCGGCAAAATTTACAGGTACACCTGTAGAAATTTAGGTATGTTATTTAGTAACTCGTGTATTTACTTTCGGAACCATTGGTGAAGTAGGTACCATTTGGTGAAGTGGAACTGAAGATGAGTCGTCGGAACTATTAAATTAGATGTATGTCACTGCAGTAAAAAGCAGATAAAGAAGCAATAATTATTTTGTAAAAGGTGATGGTCAGTTGATATTATTTACGCCTTTCCGCTATGAGTTGTCTTCTATCGACGACGATATTATTAAGATCATATTATCTACCTAGCGGTTTCGCGTTATTGCCACAGAATAGCTAATATGTTATTGCTTCGTGTGTCAACGGTCGGAGCCTATCGGGTGGAATTGCTCGTGAAAAATCAGTGCATTAGAACAGGCTGTTCGCATTTGTTTCGCTTATCGAACTCATGGCGAAACTAAAACGTAGTGATTATTTCCTCTGTGACGGAACTACTGCGGTGTTTCGTGGCGGAGTGTGTTACAGTCGTCAATGCATAGAGTTATTCGTTAGATAAGTCGTATTATAATACCTCCAAATTGAAAATGTATGTCATACGTTTTTTGTCATTTTATTGAAAAACTTTTTTTTTATTTGGTTAATAATTTAACAGATTTTTAAGAATTGAAAATCCAACCCTACCTAAGTTAGGTACTTACCTTTACGGAATGTGCCGTAGATGTTAGTCTTCGAGAAAGAGCATTAAGAATGTTTGTAGTTCCCGTCACACCTTGTACACTGAAATGTGAAATGATTAATATAATTTCATCAATACACAGGATAGGTAATAAAAAGTCTAATTCACACATATCAATAAAGTCACAGTTCCGGCACAGTACCGCCACCGTGATAATTATTTATTTTATTTATTTATTTTATTCTTCATGCACATTATACATAGGCGGACTTAATGCCTTAGGCATTTTCTACCAGTCAACCTTTGGGTGATATGGAGATAGTGATATGGCAGGGTGCACAACCAGTGTAAAACAAAAAAAAATCAAAAGAAATATTATCGTATATATATATATATATATATATTTATATATACGATATATACAACTAAACGTTAAAGACGATTACTGAGATCTAACAGCAAGCTGCTTGCTCAGAAAGAAATTTGCGCAACTTAATTTTAAACGCATACCGACTGGTGGACATTCTGATGTCTAAAGGAAGCGCGTTAATTACATCAGATTGATGAGAGGGACAGCTAAGTAAACGGTTGGAAGAAGAACGAAGGTTCCTATCATGAGAAGTACTTAAGTACTGGAAATGTGAAGTAAGGTAAGGGGGAGCATTAAGAGAGCTTAACAGAGTAAAAACAGTGGTCAAGGACCGCATACTTCTACGTTGCCTAATGGGCAACCATTTGAGCTGTGATGGGTGTGCGGACACATGATCATACTTACGTAGATTGCAGTTACTTAGAAGACGATCGAGGTTATTTAGTAGATCTGCATTCAGGTCGAGGTAGCACACATCACCATAGTCGATAATAGGAAATATTAAGACTTGCACAAGCATTGCTTTGATAGAGGTTGGCACGAAATTGTTCAGGCGGTAAAGGTATCGCAATACTCCAGTAACCTTCTGACAGACGTTTGATACTTGAACTTGCCAGTTCAACCTTCAGTCGATATGTAATCCCAAACCTTTTACACTAGGGCTGAGAGAAATCAAAGTACCGTCGAAAACAATAGGATGCAGATTAGTCAAGTCAACTGTTGATATCATACGAGGACTACCCTACCCACCAATATAGCTTGGCATTTGGCAGGATTAACGGCAACACCAAAAGTCAGACTTGCACTTAATATGGTGCAAATCCCTATTAAGCGCATTGATGGCATCATTAAGGTCATTAACACGTGTCTGGGCATATATCTGTCAATCATCAACATAAAGATGATACAAACACTGAAGTTTGTGTGTGATAAAATTAATAAAAATTGAAAAGAGAAGTGGAGAAAGTATGCCGCCCTGGGGTACGCCAGTATCTAAATAAACCCACGATGAGGTGATCTCACCAAACTGCACCGCTTGCTGGCGTTCCCAAAGATAAGTGGAAAACCATTCCAGTGCCTCATCAGAGATCATAAGATGGGACAAAATGGAAAGAAGGATGGCGTGACTGACAGTATTAAAGGCATTGGAGAAGTCAATAAGAACCAAACCGGTTAATTTACCGTCCTCAACCGCTGCCCTAATATCACCAGTCACCTTGAAGAGAGCAGAAGAGGTGCTGTGTCCGGGTCTGAAACCAGACTACAGGGGACTTAGGAGGGAATTTTGATATACAAAGTGGAAGAATTGCTTGTGGACCCAGGCCTCAAGCACTTTGGACATGAAGGGTAGGATGGAGATTGGACAAACTCTTTACGCCAATTATTCTTTCATACATGCTCTATAGACACGCTTTCACTGACACTCACAGCACTGTCGCGTCACTGACACTGTTAGGAGTGGACGCGTTCATAGAGAATGTATAAAATAATAATTATCACGGTGGCGGTACTGTTCTAGAACTGTGACGGAACTGAGACTTCACTTATATGTGTAAATCTGGCTGGAAGTTTTAATCAACGAAAAGGATCTACTCTTACTTCTGTTGTATCAAGTGGAAGTTTTCGACGATGAAGTCCAAAGCCACCTCCACGTTTTCTGGACCTGAATTGATGACAGAGGCCGCGATAGTATGCCTGTCCTGTTCTCTCACGAGAGAATCTGGAGCGATGATTTGTTCTAAGTAGCTAAGGAAATTAAGATAAAAATTAAAAAAAATGTGTAAAACATAAACTGACATATTGTTCGTATATCTATTAAAAGATAAGATTATCGCAATTACATTAATTATTTTTATTTATTTAACCATTTATTTCAGGCATCAATGGCCCATACAATAAATACCTTAAAGACTAACATACATAAATAATAAAACAATCTTAAAAATATTATACTTTATCACGTATTGATGGCGACGTGTTGCGCAACGCAGTGTCCGGTAACCGGCCGCGGAAACGACGGAACAGGACACCCTTCGGCCAAAAATCTTCATTCAAGAAGGTCTTCAGATGTTCGGTCGGCGCCCTCACCACGAATGAGTTGAAGTTAACATTGTGGCGAGACTCCAACCGTTGGACCCTCAGAGTATATTTTGACTTTATTCTGATCTACTCCACGAGATCGTCTGGTTTAGTGGAGTAATGCAGGCGGGACACGTACACCAGCGTCGTCGGAATAGCCGGGCGCAGCAGATGATTGTGTCCAGTCGGGGCGGTGCCACATAGGTTACGGCGGGCGGGTTTCTTCTTCTTCTCCACCTTTTTAAAGCCGTCCTCGTCACACCCATCATCCTGTCTCCGTGGTGCTGAAGCCTTAGTGACAGGGCCGAGAAGATTTTCTCCCTCATTTTTAGCCCGCTTGAGTTGTGATGTAGCGGGTCGATTAGTAGCGGTGACTTCAGAATATGCACGTTGAGGGGTTGACGTACATACGCGTGACGTATCCGCCGGGGCGGCGGAGCAGGCGGCGGGGCGCGGTGCATCGCGCACTGTGGCGGCAGCGATCGGTGACGCATCCATATGCGCCGACTCGAAACTGCCGATGGATGCATTTTGCGCCCCGCGACGAGTGTTCACGTTGTTGGAGGCTTCGGGTGACCTACTTACCGAAGCGGTGTTGCGTAACAACACGACTTGGGCTCGCAACTCACTTATGGTGTTCTCCGAAGCCTCTAATTTACAAATCACTTCAGCCAGGCTTGTTTTCAGGGAGGTGATGTCCTTCAACAGCCTGGTGACGTCAACGTGGTCGAACGTGACGGGGGGCAGCTTGTGCAGCTCCTTCGCCACGAATGTCGGCACGTCGTCTGGGTCGGTCTCCTTCAAACAGGTGATGATGTCCTGGAGACTCTTCGCACCTCCATCCCTTCGTCGAGATGGCATCTCATCGGCTTTCCCGATGCTTCGGAACAGCAGCGCCTTTCCACTGCAAATCTCATCTTCTTTGAAGTTCGACTTGCAGATCTGGACGATGCTGACCTCATCTATGGTGTCAATGGCATGTTGGATGAAAGCCAAGACTTCATTCACTATGAGTTGCTGGGAGCTCATAGTGACAAAACGCGCAGCGGCTAATGCCGCGCGAAACGTGAATTAATAATTCGCACTAGTGCAATTGAGCGCGTCCGTTTCCGAGCGCGCACGGCACTGCACTGCCTAATTAATATATCCCGTCTAAGTTGCTACGGGTGAGCCGATTTTTTCTAATATTTTTCATTATTTATTCATCTTAATATAAAAATAGCATTGTGAATGCAAAAATGTTGGTGTTTTACAAATAACCCTGTATATTCGATTAAATACTTATTTTATTTACTCTCAACAGACACTTCTAGCGTCAGCTACAAGAAATATTACAATAAATATAATGTTTAACTTGTGAGTAAAAGTAACTTAGGTAATCATAACTCACAAGGCACGTTTCTCAGCGTTGGAGGTACACCCTAGAGCATTCAAAAGAACCGCCTGTGCACTTGAGTCGGAAGTGTCAGTGAACAACTGCCACAGGAAATCGAAGTTATCAGCGTTGCCACCGCGTAGACCAGAGCAGTACACCACGGTCTGAATGTCTGGATTTAAGCTTCCACCTGGAATTCAAAACATAATGTACCTATATTATGGTAGTACCTATACGACTGTATTTCTTATCAAGCCGGATCGAAAAAAAGACCACGATTTCTGGCCAATGATATTGATAGCTAGAACAAACAAAGCCGCTGTAAAGCCGCCAAAAAACAAGCTAAGAAATATAAAAAAAGAATACCTACTAAAAACTAAGCAAGAGATGAGAACCGTTAATGTTTGAAATCATAAAACGCGATTGGTCAACGTAATTCGCCCTCAGAATCCTAATATTTTCCCATACAATGAGTTTCAAAAATTATTATAAAAATCCACTGTTTGCTAAATATTAACCAAGCAGAGTTTGAGTATCTTCCGTTTTCAAATTTGCAGACCTACCTTAAAAGTTACTTTACGTATTTTACCGTTTTGAACTTGCTGCAAAAGTTGCATAGCGGTGTTCACGCAATCTCCGTTGCCAAATCTGCAGTTGATATCCAAGATAATGTTCCTGTGGTATGCCGTGACGTGTTCTTCCCCAGCAGCGGCGTTGAAAGTAAGACGGGTGTATGAGGGCGCTGTTAACTCCAATACGAATCTCTGCAAGTTCCACTTACTTTTAGTTTTCAGACAAAGGAACATAGAATAAAGTTGCTTCAAAATATTCAACAGGAAAGGACCCCGTCGCCTTTCAGTCCACAATGTCAAATTCCCAAAATGTCAAGCGGTTTCAAAATGTCAAGTTCCCAAAACGTCAGATTCCCAAAATGTCAAGTTTCCGAAATGTCAAGTTCCCTAAATGTCAAGTTCCCGAAATGTCAAGTTCCCGAAATGTCATATTCTCGAAATGTCAAGTGATGGTGAATAGGGTATTTGACTGATTTTTTTATTGACTTTAAATGTTTACTGAAATATTAGCAACACAACATAAGTATTTATTTTCAAATATTTTGCATATTTTCAGCGATATAGAGCATCAATCTGTCTAATTTGATAAGGAGAGGGCTACCAGCTACGTGACGTCACATGCTAGTAGCGCCATAGTCTCGCCATAGAAAATTTCGTTTTAGAAAGGGATAGCAAGAGTCACAATTAAGTAACTCATAATTAGCTTGCTACACTACAGATTGAATTTCTTGTTTCACATTTGTTATTCAATAATGTTATATTTCTGAATGTCATAATTAAATATCAACATTTCAATCCCTTTCTAAAACGAATTTTTCTATGGCGAGACTATGGCGCTACTAGCATGTGACGTCAGTGGCTGGTAGCGCTCTCTTTGTCTAATTAGAAAGTTTGATGCTCTATATCGCTGAAAACATGCAAGATATTTGAAAATAAATACTTATGTTGTGTTGCTAATATTTCAGTAAACATTTAAAGTCAATAAAAAAAATTAGTCAAATACCCTATTCATCATCATTTGCTCCCCTATTATAACAGGGAACTTGACATTTCGGGAATTGGACATTTCGGAAACTTGACATTAAGGGAACTTGACATTTAGGGAACTTGACATTTCGGGAACTTGACATTTTGGGAATCTGACATTTTGGGAACTTGACATTTTGAAACCGCTTGACATTTTGGGAATTTGACATTGTGGACGGAAAGGCCTATATAGTTAGAAAAATGTGGTTTCAGTTAAATTTCCTGGGACATTGATATGTTATAGATTTCGGTGCCATGAGTAAAAGTCTCTATGGGTGCTACAACTGTTTCCGAGATCGTTTCAGAGATTTTTCTGTTTTTGTACCATACCTATATAACAAAGTATTAGTACCTACTTAAAAGATTGAAAACAATTGACATTAGATTCAACCTATGTTGTCATGCAGCGGGAATTCCAACTTCAAATGCACGTCGATGTGCATTTTATAGATGTATCATTTCACATCTTGGTATCTAATAATGTGAAAGTTAAAAGTTAAGTTAAAAGTGTAACATTTATAAAAAATATGATTCGGTAGAGGTGTATTGTGTAAATATAGATTGATAATATTTAATCTAAAACACTTGTTTTTCTTTCATTTTGTCCGTTGTTTATAGTTTTTATAATCTGATCAGGAAGGTTCATCATCAGACGAAACTCTGAAAGGAACTCGGAAAGAGTGGTAGCACCCAAAGACTTTTAATCAGGGCACCGAAATTCATATATCAAAATTCCAGGACATTTAACTGAAACCACATTTTTCTAACTATAGGTTCGGGGTCCTTTGGCTTTTCTACAGGAGTACCTAGGCATATAAACTTTAATTCAGCAATAATTTTAATTGTGTTTATTTATTTAATCCACAATTCTGTCCACTATTCAAATCAATTTTAATACCGATACGCATTAATAGGTTTATTATTGACAATTTAAATAGGAGTTCTGATCCCAGCTTCAGTTCGTTTTTGATATTCGTAAGAATTAAAACTTACCCTGAACAGAGGGTACACGTCAGTAGTAGCGAGAACAACGTCCAGATAGTTGAACGCGGCGTTAGCTGACGCCCAGGGGATGTAGTCAAGCTCTTGGGTCAGGTACGTGGCAATTTGCAGTGCATGAGCGTAGGACTGCAAAAAAAACAATGATTGATTGATCAGATTATCAGGATAATGACCCCGGTAAATGAATCCATCTTCGGTAAGTGATCAAGTGGGAATAAATATTAGCAAAGTATGGCGTGACCGCCCATTGTTAGGCATAGCTGTACCGTTAGTACTATTTATTTCCGGTCTTCCGTTACTCATATCCGGCGGCTACCCATCGAGCGTTGTCCGGCACGTGGTTGCTTTTCTAGGTCTTTCCGATCCAATGGCCATCAGTTTCTTCTCACTATATGTGAGACAATATCCCGCCTACCGTCACTTTAGTACCAAACATGACTTCCTAAATGTCCGTTGCGTAACCGCCTTGCCTTGACTGCGATGAGACCCATTTCTCAATTCAAAATGTTTACGTCCCTTTTAGTCAATTATTAGCACTTGGTCGGATTTGCAATAGGTCGGATTCTTATTTTGCATGAAGATAAGATAAGGAACAGTTTGATGAGCACTTTGGTCGGATTGGCAAAACGTCGAAAACTCATGTGCAGTGTTTAAAATGTGATATCTACTTAGAAAAGAAATATTGTACTTACAAGTCGTCTGTTTCTAGCTAAATTGAATGAATCATCGATGATTTGAGCTCTGTTTAGCACATGAATGATCGTGTGATTGTTTGCTAGGACTTGAGTAAGCGCCCTCCAGTTCTCCTCTTCATAGTTAACTCGGTAGTAACCTGTAAATTAAAGAATCTTGAAACTGATATACTATAAGCTGAGGACCTCGACGACCTGAGTGGTGCAGTTTTCAACACGCTATACCGGTCTACTACGTAAGAGGTCTCGGGTTCGATTCCCGATAGGGCAGATATTGATATGATGAATTTCAATTTCTGTGTCAGGTCTCGGTGTTATTATTATAATTAGTATATATTTAAAAAGTATAGTAATTGTCTAGCACACATATCACAAGCTTAGCTTAGTTTGGGGCTAGATGGCGCTCTGTGTGAAATTGTCCAAGCACTTATTTATTTATTTATTTAATTTGATAAGCAAATAAATTCGGCATATTCGGGTGCCATAGTGACAGAGAAGTCACGGTTTCTAGGACTTACCAGTCTGTTGCTTATTCACGATGTACCACTCAGCGGTAGATAGCCCTTGCACATCTAATGAAGTGGCTGGCAATGAAGCGGCGACCCATCCATCAGGTTTGGTGTCAGAGAAGTCAGGGTTTGAGGAGATGACCACGTTGATGGGCACATGCCAGCGATAGCTGGATATCGCCGAACGGTGGGTGAGAAAACGTTTCTGGTGGACCATACATTTTTTAATACGAAATATTGTAAAAATATTCATGCTCAGACCTTGCGAATCCCCACTAATATTATAAGTCCATCCTCACGTATATTATAATCCCCACTAATGCGAAATTCCGTTTGTTTATTTATTTGTTACGCCTTCATGTCTTAACTACTGAACCGATCATCATGAAATTTTAGATACACCGTGTGTCAGGGGTACAGACAAAGACATAGGATACCTTTCATCCTGAAAAAAAAAGTATTGCTCCCGAGGGATAGCAAAAAAACTTTCCACGCAAACGAAGTCGCGGGCAGCCGCTTGTATTTTAATAAAAAGGGTCATCCATAACCTTTAAATCTTTACCACCTTTCCATACATTCTTATTTCTCCGGAATTCTAGATTAATGATGATTTATGATTAATGATAATTGAGATCTTTCAGACCACCGCACCGGTAACGATCAATCGCTATTGTCAATTTTTTCGTCATTGACATTGTTGGAGGAATTATAAATAAACGGTCATTTTCACATCAATGAGCGTCAATGACGTAAAAATTGACAATCATCAATGACCGGAGCGCTTTACTTTATGACACGCAGTTCTTGATTTTTATTATCTGCTTGTATAATTATAGTATTCTAATCACCTGAATATTAATTTAAATTAACCAGCAATAAGTAAACTGACAGAAAATGTCATATTGTAAAATAATGTTGCCTTTAGTAATATTATTGTACTAGTGCTGCATTTAGTTCATTGTGGTTCAGGTCATGCTCAGACAAAGTCAGTAGCGTTCAAGGTTACAACTGGGACCTTTTTTTAAACAAACCTCAAAGGTTCATTGTTACAACCGTAAACGCCAGATTACTCCAGAAAGTATTTTATTATTTTTGGGTTTTTCCATAAAGTAACAGTACTACTATATATTCCGTGGTATCGTCTTATTTCCGAATTCATACCTGTTTAAATACCAAAGAGTTGGCGTTAGGACCTGACTTTGTAATTGTTAGGACTGGAAAGCCACCTTGATTCGTCCATCGGGTTAGGACATCGTCAATAGTGTAAGGAATAGAGTGGTCAGACTCATCAAGGGTAAGCTGTATGCTTCTGTATAAGTCTGATGGTTGAGCAGCATCACGGGACCTAATGGTGTTTTTTTAACAATGATTTATTAATATTAATTTAAGTAATAATATTTTTATAAGAACGATAGATTAGATATCTCACAATACTTTTCTATTAAGTAATCCAAGTTACATTACTAGGATACTCACATTGTTTTTATGTAATGGACGAGTGCTTTACGGAACAACTCAGGAGTCATGAAATGCTGGATATAAGTAGTCAATAAAAATATTAGTGATCATGACTTATTCTAAACTATCACTATCCAGCTTTTCAAATTGCTACCCTTATTCTTAATATTATTTACAAAAAACCAAGCTCAAGTATGAATACATTTTTCCAGTTTCAGTATCTTCCATATGAGTCATATCAAAACAGGAAATCGAGATAAAGCAGAGCACATGACAAGAATTGCCTTACGTGAATGAGTGACTAATAAATGGGGAATGTCTGAAAAAAGTAAAATTGGCTGAATATTTTTTTATAGGTAGGAATAATAATAATCTTCATCATCATATATCAGCCGCACGACACCCACTGCTGGGTAAAGGCCTCCCCCAAGTATCTCCACGACGATCGGTCGGATTCCCGCGACCTTCACCTGATCATCGGTCCACCTTGTCGGGGGCCTACCGCGTCGTACGGTGCGCGGTCGGCATTCCAGAACCTTTCCGCCCCAAAGTCCATCGGTTCTTTTCGCTATGTGTCCAGCTTACTGCCACTTCAGCTGAGCAATCCTTCAAGCGATGTTGGTACTTTAGTTCGCCTGCGGATCTCCACATTTCTGATACGATCACGCAGGGAAACGCCGAGCATGGCTCTCTGGCAGCGCCTACACATACATGCCTAGGTCTCGAATGGAAATCCGGCTAAAGTGTGGTCTTTCTTAAATTCGTTGGGAATAGGTAAGACAAAACCGACTACTCCGTTTAACCTGGATCCTGACTCCCTAAATCGCCACTTTTTACTCACTCTCCTCTCTCTTCTCAAGTTAAACAGATCACGTTGCGGTCTCTTGCCTCCATGCCAAACGTTCACCACTCTGCATTTTCTTTTCGACGCGTATCTGAGCCTGAGATTGAAAAGATGTTACAAGACATCAAATCAAATGCGGAGGGCGCGGACAGAATAAGTCGGAAAATGATTCTGCAGTGTGGTTCTGTCATTGTCCCCGTTCTCTGCTATATATTTAACTTCTCACTTGACACCGGCACTTTTCCTAGTTGCTGGCGCCAAGCCGTAGTAATTCCTATCCCTAAAACCTCTAATCTTTCTCTTCATTCTCATTTCAGGCCTATCTCTATTCTCCCATTTCTTTCGAAAGCCCTCGAGCGTCTTGTGCTTCATCAGATCAACGCATTTATCAACTCCGTAAATCTTCTCAGTCCTTTTCAATCTGGTTTCCGCCCTGGGCATGGCACAGTCACTGCTCTGACCAAGGTAACTGATGACATTCAAGAGGGTATGTCTAAACAACAGATTACAACTTTAGTTCTATTAGATTTCAGCAACGCTTTTAACACTGTTGATTTTGACATACTCTTGGCAATGCTTAAAACTGTCCTCGTTTCGGATGTTGTGGTCGAGTGGTTTCGTTGCTATCTCGTTGATCGTCTGCAATGTGTTCGGGTTGATGACAAAATGTCTGTTTCCTGTGACGTTATGGCGGGTGTACCCCAGGGTGGCGTCCTCTCCCCTCTCCTTTTTTCTATTTTTATTAATTTCCTTACACCTCTTCTTTCTTGCCAGTATCACCTCTATGCTGACGACCTCCAAATCTACTCTCAATCTTCCATCATTGATTTAAACCATCTTATATCTAGCCTTAATGCTGACCTTGCCACCATCCATGAGTGGAGCCTGTCCTATGGCCTTACGGTCAATCCCCACAAATCACAAGCCATTATTATTGGAGGTTCAAAGCAGATCGCCAAACGGCAACATGTCAATGTCCCACCTCTTCTCTTCGACTCTGCTCCCCTGCCCTTCAGCAATGTTGTCAAAAACCTAGGTGTCCTCTTTGACAGTACTCTTTCATGGTCACCTCACATTGCTGAGGTGAGCAGGAAGGTGTACGCTGCAGTTGGCTCTTTGCGTAAGTGGAAAAACTTACTTCCTGTGAAGACCAAGATCGAACTTTCGCAATCGCTCCTCTTGTCAATTCTTGACTACGCAGATGTTTCTACCGTTGACCTCAATGAAGACCTTTTGGACAAACTGCAGCGTTTACAGAATCTGTGCATAAGATTCATTTTCGGATTGCGAAAGTTCGATCATGTGTCGGCCTGCTGAAAGGAACTTGGGTGGCTTCCCATTGGGTTGCGTCGGGAGGAGCATGTTCTTACACTACTCTTTAAAATCCTTTATGATCCTAGATCCCCTCCCTATCTTAAAGAGCGTTTCCAGCCTCTCGGCGTGGATCATAACCGGGAACTTCGGAGCAAAACCGACAATATCCTTAGAAATCCTCTGCCCGGCTCTGGTTATTACAAAGAGTCGTTTACGGTTACGGCGACTAGCCTATGGAATAACCTCCCCCCTGAGCTTCGACACCCACAATCCCTTGCCGTATTCAAAACTAAATTGCGCGCTTACGTTTTAGCAAAATCCTAGTTTGCAACACATATTTATATATTAACTATTTAGGTTTATGTAGTTTTTTTTTTTTTTGTAATTTGCACTGTATGATAATATGTAAGTTTATTGACTTGATAACTTAGATTAAGTAGGTATCTAATTTTCATTTATATGTAGCACTGCCCTCCAAATCTCTTCTCAGCTACCTATCCTAAATCAAAGGTTGTCTGGAAGAGATCGCTTCCAGCGATAAGACCGCCTTTGCCCACCATAGATTTAAGTTTTAGTTTGTGATTGATTTTTTATAATGTGTGTGTGCAATAAAGTGTTCATCAATCTATCTATCTATCTATATTTTAATCTAGGCTATCTACTATCTGTGTGCCAAATTTCAACGTTTAGTAGTTTTTGCGTGATTGAGGAACAAACATCCAAACATCCAAACCCACAAACTTTCACATTTATAATATTAGTAGGATTTTCCACGCAACCGACTTAAGGGAGCTTATTCCATCCTAAAAAAAAATAATTATAGCCAATTTGATTTTTCAGACATTCCTTGTTGTCAACTTTTAAGTGCAAACTTTTTGACTTTGATAGCGCCTAATTAATCTGAGTACCTAAAATAAGTCTATTTTAAACATACAAATTATTAAACAACCAAAATTGAATTATAGAATAGAATAAGTTTTTATTATTAACCTCTTAACCATACAATAATAGTAGATTATTGCATCGAGCACAAAGTAATTTATTATTGCACCGAGTGCCTGATTTAGAGCCCGAGCGTTGCGAGGGCTCTAATCTAACAGGCACGAGGGCAATATAAATTTCTTAAGGCGAGGTGCATAATCTGCTTTTCTTTCAACTATTACCTATAGGAATAGTAGATAAAAGAAACTTTCTAATCAATAAATTTCTCATAAGATTTTACGTATTGTACTCGAGATTTTAAGGGTAAAAGATTTTCTATAACATTGTCGGCTTCATTTAGAATGTTTTCCGGAGTTAATGTGTCGCTAGATAATTCCATTTTAATTCGAAGCCGAAGCACTATAAATCAGATAGTATCACACTTTATCGTTTCCAAAAATATTGTCAAGCAAAATTAACAAAGTTCCCGCCAAATCACTTTTTTAAATTTCTTTCATTTTTAAATCAGAGTTAGAAGCAATCATTTTTTAAATTTGGAACAAGTAGGATAGAAACGAATAATACGTACGTAAAAAAAATCATACATTTTATTGCTCTAGAGCATTAAAGACTCGCTTTGTACTGAGTTTTTAGTGTGATTGTGATGAAATTAAAGCATAGTTGGAAGAAAAAAATTAAAACGAATCATTAGCTAATTACCTATTTAAACACTAAAAGTAAAATAAACTTAAAACTATGTGTATATAAAGAGATCAATAAAATTATCTTACACTTCTGATAAGCGACAGCGTTGAAAGTGCCCAAGATCTCTGAGGGAGTGAACACTGGGTGGGTCATGGGGTTGATGCTGAGGACCGCGTCTGATTGGAACACGTTTTGCATGTTGATCACGAACTGGTCCATCATGCGCCATTCTGGAAGCACCTGCGAAAACGATGATTATGTTACATTACATTTGGTATGTGTGTGAGTGTGTGTGTGGTGTGTGTGTGGTGTGTGCGTGTGTGTGTGTGTGTGTGTGTGTATGTTACGACTAATACCCGAAGCGCGGCTAAACCTAGTTTTAACCGGCTAAAACTAGGTGTAGCCGATAGCTGTTGGCTAAAACTAGGTGTCCCCGATTTGCTCGCGGCTAATACTAGGTGTAACCGGCTAAAACTAGGTGTAGCTTGGGGTATTAAGAAAGTTATTTCTGTTGTCTGTTAAAAAAAATAAACATATTTAAATTTCTAACCTATATTCGGGACCTACAGGGCAGGGGTAAAGCAGATCGGTTCATCTAGTTTTAGCCAACAGCTGTCGGCTACACCTAGTTTTAGCCGGCTAAAACTAGGTTTAGCAGCACTTCGGGTATTAGGCGTTATACACAATTTCAATAAAACTTCTTTTGGAATTTTTAGGGCCCGTAGTCAGTATTTTTAGACGGTATCATCCTTACATATAATAAAACAGTAAAAAAGTGTGTCTGTACATTACATATATTTCAAAAAAAAAATATCTGGGACGATGGAGACATACTAATAGAGTAAGAATTTGAAAAAAAAAGTGTGTCTGTTTAACTGTTTGTTTGTCTGTTTGTTGGTCTGTTTGAACACGCTAATCTCCGGAAATATTGTGGGGAATATACAATAAATGCTCTTTAAAAATAATGTAACACACTTTAAAATGTTAAGCTTCAAAATTTATTGAATGAACTATAAAAAGTGCTTTCCACTATAAATAAGCTAAGCTTTAAAATTAATACTTTGCACTATACATTTTAATTGCTTAGCTTTAAAATTAATACTTTGCACAAGTTTGCACCATACAAATTAATTTTATAACTTTAGTACTGGTAAACAGACGACTAGGTGCAACGACGAGCGGGCGCAGCGATACAGGAGCCGGAGGAGGTTAGGTTCCATTGCGACCAATAACGCCAGAACTGACCTAATGGCGTGTATGCATTATGCCACAAAGTCAAATAAGCTTTATTCAAATAAACTTAATTATTAAGTACTTTTGAATCGTCTATATTTTCCTACCACCCGTTCCAGACTTTTTTGTGAAGTTGTAGTCATCTTGCCATCTCATTTTAACAGTGGTCAGTCTGACATGGTTTGACAGAAATTAAATGGTTTCGGAGTTGGGACACAGTGATAATATTAAGTAGTTAGTGCAAACCATTATTTTTGTAGTGATAATATTGAATTATAGGTCTTTCATTATTTTAAAGTGCTGATATACAATTTTATAGCTGTTTTCATCAAATTTAAAGTGCTATTAAATACATCCCTTTTTTGTTATATAGCTGTAAAGCCTGGGCATAACTTAGGGTTTCATTGATTTTGGAAAATGGAACACCTGATGCAGAACCATAATGGTCCAACTTAACTATAAGGAATATAAAAATGACACCTTAGCAAAAGTTGTTTTGCCTGATGAGCATTTTTAGTTGAGGTTGAAAAATTGCAGATCTGGAACACCTGATGCAGAACCATAATGGTCCAGCTAAACTTTAGAAAATATAAAAATGACATCTTTGCAAAAGTTGTTCAGCCTGATGAGCATTTTTTGTTGAGGTATAAAAATCATAACACTGCTACAAGTATTTTTTATGTAAAGCTACATTAGTTCATTTATATGCATACGCCGAAGTAATAAAGCCCACGCGTACGAAGTCGCGGACATCAGCTAGTTATACAACTAAAAGTGTCTGTTTTTGACACATTTGCTATCTACTTCTAGGATTGACTACAAGGGAATATAGTGATACTTTCTAAAAATACTAGACTATAAGCCCCGAAAATTACACGAGAAGTTTTATTAAAAACTTTTTCTATAAAAACCTCTGTGGGCGCCACTTTCAGTGGAGTATTCACCTTAATCAATTTATTTAATTTTTTAGATGTTTTTTGTCGGGAGGCAAACATGCTTTCGTATGTTTGTCCGTATGTTCTCCTCTACAGCTCACATTTCTCAACCGATTCTCGTGAGTGAGCAGGTTTGATAAATTAACTTTTAATATAAATAACTTTTTTGTCGATTCAGATTTTCAATGTTTTTTTTTCAAAATGGCGGAGATATGTTAAAACGAGGTCTACGACTCAGAGCCACTAGTTTTAATAGACTCAGATTCAATGTGATTATTTCCTTGACGACATGAAATTTGGAAGAGCTCAACGGCATTCTATGTTTGTTAGTTACCAGTTGCTGCCCGCTACGTCAAATGCATGGATTTCGGCTTCGATGAGTGTACCAAGGGCAACATAAACGTAACATTTACTCACCAAATCTGTAGCGAAGCTCTCGAAGAAATTAGCAAAGCCTTCATTGAGCCAAGTGTATGTCCACGAAAAAGGACCGACTTCGTTTCCAAACCACATGTGCAAGTTCTCGTGACAAATTAGTCTGCCGACGTTTTGTTTAGTCAATGTGGTCGTCACACCTTCTCGAACGAGGAGAGCTACCTCTCTGTTAAAAAAAGATGCGATAAGTAAGAGCCAGTTTCATCGGCTCTGAAGTTATTACTAAATCTAAATCTATTACTAAATCCCTAGAGAAAACTTTTCCTTCCATCGAGAAACATAATGTAGTTTATACCGGGAAACAAACAATTTTACATCATACTGCTCGGCAACTAGGATTTACTAGTATAGTAAGAGGCCGTGTAAGTTGGCATGTGCAACACAGTGCATTGTTTAGATAGAACGTTCCATTTTCAAATCACTTTACAATTCAAGCATAGGTGAATGCTTTAGTTGTAAAGTACACTTTACAATTGACAACATATCAAAAATTTTATCCTGTAACAAACCATATTCAGAACCCACAATAAGTTTAGTTCTGCCGCCGCATACTAGGTGGCGCTGTAGTCTCCCGACTCGCGGTAGCGTTTCGTTTTATTAATAGTATAAGGACTGTTCACATATTTGCTACTGTATCGAATCCACGATCAGCACTGAGGTTGCTTCCAAGTTTATTGGGACTTTCTCGGTCACCTCACAATATGACGACACTAAGCTTGGCTTCCACGCTCGTGGGACCTCGCTGGGTTCGTCTCGTGTTTGTAATCATCAGCACATAATTAAACCCCATTGGTTCATCATCAAGCCTTGTCAATCAGCGGTGACGCTGCTCATCCTCATCCTGCGACTTTCGACCTATTACATTGGCGCCCAACGTGGGGCCACCTGGAGGGCCAACGCGCACACCTGGAACACCTGGACGCATACCTGGTGGATCCGGACGGTTTTCTGGGAAATCCTGCAACATCCGGCACTTCTTCTAACTTGACCTGGAGAATTTGGACGTACAGCTGGAAGACCTGGAAGCCGATCTTCGTGTCCAAGAGGTTCACCAAACTGCGCCACACGTTCCGAACAAGGTGGCGTCCCTAACCAGCGTGTATCCCACACCATCGAAACCGAAGATTGTAGTCAAGGAGTTTGCACTAAAGATGACGATGACGTTAACGCATAAAAGCACCGTTTTGAGACAATGTGCAATGTTATTCAAGCAGTTTTAGTCCAGGGGGAGTCCAATTCTACACAGTGAAGTTGTGACTCGGGGTAAGAGCTTTTCTTAATCAGCCCCACTCCTTTGAAGCGATATCCCTGACTAAGCTATTGCGGATAATCTAGACGCCACGTCGTCAATTCGAGTCCGACGGGACCTATCCCCGTCCACGAGTCCGTGCAGCGCTCCCTGTAGCAAGTACGTAGCTCCAGGGCCCCTGCGCCCTAAGTCGTCCACCGAGGTCCAAACGTAACGGAGGTAGAGTACCATGCAATATAAGGAAACTCAAGAACAAGAAGGAAACCCTGGATGTCCAACCAAGGCGCGGGCGCGGCTGACCAAGGAAGACCACCCAATAACGCCATCCTGATCCTGGCTCCTCGTCGGGACGTCTATCGGAGCCAGAGGGGGAGACTGTAACAAACCATATTCAGAACCCACAATAAGTTTAGTTCTGCCGCCGCATACTAGGTGGCGCTGTAGTCTCCCGACTCGCGGTAGCGTTTCGTTTTATTAATAGTATAAGGACTGTTCACATATTTGCTACTGTATCGAATCCACGATCAGCACTGAGGTTGCTTCCCAGCTTATTGGGACTTTCTCGGTCACCTCACAATATGACGACACTAAGCTTGGCTTCCACGCTCGTGGGACCTCGCTGGGTTCGTCTCGTGTTTGTAATCATCAGCACATAATTAAACCCCATTGGTTCATCATCAAGCCTTGTCAATCAGCGGTGACGCTGCTCATCCTCATCCTGCGACTTTCGCCCTATTACAATCCTGTTTTTTTATTTGGTATTTAGAAATTACTGGTGAAAACATGAGACATGTATTTTTTTATTTTCCAAAATTTTTATTTTAAGTCAACGTAATATTAATTTGATAACTTATCTATTCTAAAAGAGCGTAAGTGCCGTTTAAAGGATTTTTGGCGGACAATATCCTTTGCCCATATGGATAAAAAAAATCATTATGACGTCAACCTGCCAATCTAAAGTAGGGCCACTTTAATAGGCCACATTTGACATATGTCAGTCCAAAGTGTGATTTGTCTAAATAAATCGTAAATTAGCTTTATTTCCTGATTATTACAATAAATATGTATTATGAAATGAAAAAAGTTAAGCAATTATGCCTTTGAATAAATAAATATTGTGTTCCCACCGTTAAAAGGTTACGTTGTTGAGATTTCATGAACTGTCAAATGTGACCTAATAAAGTGGCCCTGTAGTAATCTATGGACGGTAATGACGTTTGTTTGTTTATCTTTTGCTCGAGGTTGTTTTCTTTTATTGTCGCTATTTTTACCTTATTTTCAACAATAATAAATAAATATATTCGTAAATTAGATTCCATAATCTCATGTGTAGTTCCTGCCTTAGTAGCATTTAAGTATTTGAACATTTTATATAAATAATTTGCATGCCACAACCTTGGCAAAACATGTGAGTCTTCAAAAATTTATCAACTTTTATACCATGTTTTGAGCAAATAAACGATTTTGATTTTTTGATTTTGATTTGATTTTGCCTGCAAAAATACTGTGATTGAATGCCCAAACAAACACTGTTTTACGTGCCAAACCAAAGTCTACACCTTTACAAGTGGTGTGTTGCTTTAAAGTTTTATGGAAATTGAAACTAATGCACTTCAAAACAAACTGTATTTATTAAACAAACTCAAACGTACTCAATATCTTTTTATTTCTAAAAATAAAATGTTTCGCAGAAGAATTCAGCTTTTGCAGCATGATGAAGTCCATTTTGGTAAGGTTGCGACTGTCTGCTATTAAAAATCCTTCAGAAAACTTGATATTATATTTCGATAGATGTTAAATTTAACCAAACTACTAATTCAAGTTAAAAATATCATGAATACATTCAAAACAAAACTAATCAAAGCGAAAAATATTTTGATTCTTGACACAGACTTTGACATAAATTGTAACCTTGACAGCGACAGTTTTTATGATTATTATTTTTTTAAGATAAAATCACACAACTTTTTCACGCAAATGAGTTAAATATTTAATATTCCTTTATCTCGATGAAACAGTGTTTTTTCTACATATTTCGTCAAATTATTGATCAAAAGCCCCGAAAAATTATGTACGGTGTCAGAAATTGAAAAATCTCGCAATGGTTTTCGATTTAAGGTACCTTGTAAAAAATGAAAACATGTCAATTCAAGCTATCTCAAACTCCTTAGTGAACCAATTTATTTTCTTATAAAATGACGAAACATTTTACTAAAAAGAAAACTATGAAAATTCAAGCTATGCAAAACTTCTTGGTCAAACATTTTTTTTTATAAAATGATAAGATTCATTTTGAAAGCGCGAAAAAAAATTTGCTGTTTCACATTTCGATGGAGTAGGCATTTTACTTTTGTATGGAACAGCAGATTTTTTTTTCGTGATTTCGAGGTTGGTCCCATAATAAAAGTTGTTCAGTTTGATGGTCTGATCATCCCCACTAGAGGTTTTTAATGAACTAAAAATATCCTTGTAAATGTTTTATTTACCTCGCATGAATAATGTAAAGTAGTATACTTACCTCGGTTGTAAGTAGCTATTACACCCTCGATCCATTAGCGCCATTTGCGAGCTGCGCTCGCACAGGCGCCAAATTGGATCTTGTTCTGTAATAGCTCACTTACGTCCCTTGTGTAACGAACTACTATAAATGCATTAATATCCTTTTTCCTTGCGCTGTAATTGACCGAGCGAGCACGAAGTGCGAGCGAAGCGTCTCTGCTTCAGTTTGGGCATAAATTCTTTCGTATGTCCGGCTGTCTGTTCCCACCTACAGGTCGCATTTCTTAACCGATTCTTGTGAAATTTTGTGATCTGGTTCTGAAATTATATAGATTTTTAGTCGAGCCAGTTTTTTTGAAATTTTTCAAAATGGCGGAGATATTCTTTGTTGGGAAATAGTTTCCAGGGTCTGATGATGGAGCCGGAAGAAGGACACAGGAACTCTTTAATAAAACCACGCTATCCCATCGAGATTGGGTTCGTTTGAATCGTCTGAACGAGTACTTTCTTGGGAAATAGTTTCCGAGGATCTGATGATGGAGCCGGAGGAAGCCAATAGGGACTCTAAAATAACACCATGCAACTCCATCGAGTTTGAGCTCGTTTGAATCGTCTTGACAAGTTCTTTATTGGGAAATGGTTTCCAGGGTCTGATGATGGAGCCGGTAGAAGGACACAGGAACTCTTTAAAAAAAACCATGTTACCCCATCGAGTTTGGACTCGTTTGAATCGTCTTGACGAGTTCTTTATTGGGAAATAGTTTCCAGGGTCTGATGATGGAGCCGGAAGAAGGCCACTGGGACTCTGTAATAAAACCATGCAACCCCATTGAGGTTGGGCTCGTTTGAATCGTCTTGGCAAGTGCTCGGATAGGAGATGGTATATTTTTAGTTTTAGCTCGTTAACTAAAAAGCAGAAAATAATAATTTACTGAAAAAAAACTTTTTTTAAAACACGTTTTTAAAACAGACTAAATTATTACAAAAAAACGGACTAAAAACATTAAAACGGACTAAAAACATTAATACGGACTAAAAAGTAAAAAATAAATTCTTCTATAAATATTTATAACCCTGTACCTACAGAAATTGTAAACCTAAAAACGTGGGGCGCATTTTGTAAAATGTATCATCCAATGTCTTTAGCATAAATTTATGCAAAAATTTAAGATCTATATTCTATCGGGGGACTAAAAAGAGCGATAACGGTAATAATTAAAAGCAAAAATCGAAGAAGATAATCAGGGAAATCTGAAGTTTAAGCATGCATCGGGAACTGGGGCTTATTCTGGAATAAATACTTAGTCCTATGATACAGCAACTACGATTCTCTACTATCTACAACGTGAAAACTAATTGGTTTTCGAATTGTCGACAGTACAGGATAAACTTAACTTAAAAAAAAGTTAATTAAAAAATCCAATAATTATTATACTTAAAGTGAAAAACTATGCACAAGTGGCAGGGTGCAGTCGAAATGCAAACCAAATATGTAACACAGAAATCCCGAAAGATAGTTGACATAACTTGTATTAAGTAGGGATACTTAAACTATTAATTATTATATTATAAGTTATAACGTTTTTAATAATGTAAAAAATAAGAATAATCCATTGTCATGATTTCCTAATAACAATAGGACAGAAGCTCCTGGAGCCCTTATTACAGCAGCTATTACAGACAATTAATATGAGTCGTGTCGTGACATAAATAACATAAATTTTAGATATTCATGGTGTTTTGGTAATTTTAGAAGCTTCTGATTATTTTTTGTCAAATATCAGCAAAATTTGCAACCTATGTCTGACGAGGACTCGAAGGATGGCGAAACACCGTTGCGTGAAATTAAAAATGACTATTTTTGGCGCACATATCGTTGTTATATATCTTAACTTATAATAAAACTGTAACAGGTCCAATTCTGTCCATTTAAGATTTTTTTTTTTTTTTGGAGGGAGCTCTATAATCGATACTGAGGCTAAAACTGTATTTTTTTTTCATTCGTGTCTGTCTATCTTTAGGTCTGTCTGTCTGTATCACGGGCTCTATGGACTGCGAAACAAATGGGGAGGAAAAGCGCAATTTTATCCCGATAGGTGGCGTCTGGTCTTTGGTACCCGGCCGCCTCAAAGAAAGTGTCAAAACATATAATTATACATTTTATGTCACCTAAATATTAATTAATTTATTAACCTAATAGCATTGTTATAAACCTTCGTGGTTTCTTAATGTTATTATTAAGTGGAAAATTTTAACTTAGTTTTTAAAATGGTAATTAAATAAAAAAATAAAAAAAAATGGGAATCTCTTGGAGTATTGCACTTTTTAATTTTATACTGAGAAAATGCCGCATTGTTATGCATGTAACTTGTAAAATATTGGAGTTCATCGATTTCCCAGTAACAAAAAAAATAGTGGGCAAAAAAATATAAAAAAAAATATGCTTTTCCCTCGATTTTCTCCTTTGCTGAGCCTGAGAAACATTATAAATCAAAAGGAATGTTTCATGAATTTGATGAAGCTTCGCCAAAATAAAACAACATTTTAATTATAACAGCTTTGTTCTTTAATATTTCAACCTCAGCAGTTTCTAACATATTTATAACTTGGATGAATTTGATAGGTATATCAAATATGGAATAAGCCCAATATTGGGGCCAAACAGAGAATTAATTGAATTTTATATGCCAGAGTCATTCAAGAAACTTAGAATAATAAAATAAATATGATAAAACGGTTCGTGTAATTTTGGATGGTACAGAAATTCCAGTACAGAAACCTAAAATTACTATTGCACAGAAGGCATCATCAGGCAACTATAAACACGGAAATTCACACTCAGTTGCTTTGTTAAAATTTAAATCATATGCTTCTAATCTGAAATAAAAAGATTACTTGTAAATCTTACACGAAATTTAAAGAAATGTAATGCTTGTTAGCAATTTTTTGTAAGTTGCTATAAACTTTCTTGCCTGTTGTTTTGGCTTTTCTTTTCCGTAATTCTTCTTTTATATGAGCTAAAGTTAGCATAGAATACATTGTTTGTCCGCAAAACCGAAAAAAATACAATCTAAGAAAGTAAAATCACGTAATACACAGTCAAGACAATATAAGCTCAAACTGACAATTGTTCCAAAGACTGAGCGCCATCTGTAATTCACTTTGCCTTCGCCTCCCCATTGGGGAGGAAAAGCGCAATTTTATCCCGATAGGTGGCGTCTGGTCTTTGGTACCCGGCCGCTTCAAAGAAAGTGTCAAAACATATGGGAATCTCTTGGAGTATTGCACTTTTTAATTTTATACTGAGAAAATGCCGCATTGTTGTGCATGTAACTTGTAAAATATTGGAGTTCATCGATTTCCCAGTAACAAAAAAAATAGTGGTCAAAAAAATATGCTTTTCCCTCGATTTTCTCCTTTGCTGAGCCTGAGAAACATTATAAATCAAAAGGAATGTTTCATGAATTTGATGAAGCTTCGCCAAAATAAAACAACATTTGAATTATAACAGCTTTGTTCTTTAATATTTCAACCTCAGCAGTTTCTTACATATTTATAACTTGGATGAATTTGATAGGTATATCAAATATGGAATAATCCCAATATTGGGGCCAAACAGAGAATTAATAGAATTTTATATGCCAGAGTCATTCAAGAAACTTAGAATAATAAAATAAATATGATAAAACGGTTCGTGTAATTTTGGATGGTACAGAAATTCCAGTACAGAAACCTGAAATTACTATTGCACAGAAGGCATCATCAGGCAAGTATAAACACGGAAATTCACACTCAGTTGCTTTGTTAAAATTTAAATCATATGCTTCTAATCTGAAATAAAAAGATTACATGTAAATCTTACACGAAATTTAAAGAAATGTAATGCTTGTTAGCAATTTTTTGTAAGTTGCTATAAACTTTCTTGCCTGTTGTTTTGGCTTTCCTTTTCCGTAATTCTTCTTTTATATGAGCTAAAGTTAGCATAGAATACATTGTTTGTCCGCAAAACCGAAAAAAATACAATGTAAGAAAGTAAAATCACGTATTACACAGTCAAGACAATATAAGCTCAAACTGACAATTGTTCCAAAGACTGAGCGTCATCTGTAATTCACTTTGCCTTCGCCTCCCCATTCAAATGAAACTTGGCATGATTTTAGTGCATATTACGAGGAAGGTCAACGTTTACTTTTATCCCGAAATTCAGCACGGTGCCTTTGGGAGAGGGGATGAAAGTCAAAATATGTAATTAGTTGTAATTCATTAACGCGTAGTCCAAATTTACTTAATCTTTTTTTGTTAGAAAGGAGGTACTTTAAAGATTGTCCCGTAAATATTTCAGGGTCATCGGTTTTGTAGAAATAAATAAAATAAAAAAATAAAGAAGTAGCTCAATTTCTATTTTGTTTAAAAATTCTCATCCGAGACATCTATCATGAGAATTTTTAAACAAAATACAGTTTTAGCTTGACCTTCAAACACCGTACTATTTCTGCTGCTTTGGTATTCTTTTAATATATCTATTCGAAGCTAGATGGCGCTTCTTAAATTGTGTCTATCCCAACAAGCAAAAACGTCGTATAAGTGCTGACTTGTACGACTTTAAGTCGGACATCAGTCTTATAATAGGAATGAGATGACTGCTAGGTCCTATAGACGTTTTAAATTTTACTTTTTAGTCGTGCGACAAATATGTCATAATAAACTGGTCATAGTAACGTCGGCACGACTAAACTATACGACGTTATATTAAAGTTTTAGCTAAAACGTCTGTACGACTTGTTGTCGCATTTGAGTCAAGGTTCGACTTTTAAACGACGTTTAACAAAATGGCGGCTTTACTTGGTCTTCAAATAACCTTAAAATGACTTTTTGTCTTTAAAACGTCGTATAGAGATTAGTGTGCGACAAAATTAACATGGCTGACATTTTTAGAATTAAATATAATTTTATTAATACAAATTTTATGTTTCAAACGCTAAATTACGAAGGGGCATGAAAATATTTATAGTATTTACATAGGTATATTATCATAAAATTTTAATTCCCAGACGAACTAAACGGTATGAGAGACAGACACAGTTAGCAAGATATGAAAGTTTAATTAATACTCACCATTTATATCCTTGTAATTGATTTTATTTTGCACTCAGATCTCGAAACATAACCACAAACACGAGTCACTTACGAACATTAAAAATCAGTCGTACAAGTGTTGTTACTTGACTCATATACAACGTTTTCGTCATTCAAAAACGTCTGTATGACCACAATATAACGAAAGAGTCGTTGTAAAGTTTTGATGCGACTACTGTACGATGAAAGTGGTAATCTTGTGACTTTTGTATGACCATTAAACAACAATGTAGGTCGTATAAATGGGGCCCTTTTCGCGTTGAGTAAACGTTATTATAACGTTAGTGTGACCTATCTTTTGCGACCAGTGGTAATAAGATAACGTTTGTACGACCATTGTACGACGTAAAATTGTTAGTTAGGATTACTTCGATCTTGATGCGTGATCCTCAGGCGTGATCCTCAGTGGCCGGACCACATTTAAGTACCCAGATGGTTTAGTTTCACATATTTGCTACCTGAAGTCTACCTTCACAGGAATATATCATAATTAATAGTACCTCAACCGATAAGGAAATATTTAACAAATAAAGTGGTCCGGCCGCAGAGCAATGCTCTCTGGCCCCACCAACTCATATTTCAAAAAGTGTGATACATTTTCAAAAAAAATATATCGCAGTAAAACCTACCTAAATAGTACCTTCCACACGACAAGTTTCGTAAAATAAAACTCATTGGCTTAGAAGTTACAAGCCGTAATTTGTGGTCCGGCTGAAGAGCATTCTCTGCAGCAGGTCAATATCGTAAGTGTGATACATTTTCAAGAAAGTGATATCCCATTAAAAGCTACCTTAATAGTACCTTCCACATGACAAGTTTCATAAAATAAAACTCATTGGCTTAGAAGTTACAAGCCGTAGTTTGTGGTCCGGCTGGGAAGCATTCTCTGCAACAGGTCAATATCGTAAGTGTGATACATTTTCAAGAAAGTGATATCCCAATAAAAGCTACCTAAATAGTACCTTCCACATGACAAGTTTCGTAAAATAAAACTTATTGGCTTAGACGTTACTAGCCGTAATTTGTGGTCCGGCTGAAGAGCATTCTCTGCAGCAGGTCAATATCGTAAGTGTGATACATTTTCAAGAAAGTGATATCCCAATAAAAGCTACCTAAATAGTACCTTCCACACGACAAGTTTTGTGAAATAAAACTCATTGACTTAGAAGATACAAGCCCTAGTTTGTGCTCAAGCTAGAGAATATTGCTCTTTTATTTCATCAAACTATAAATTTGTATAATTAAGCTCAAAGTATTTAATCCGGCTAGGAAGGACTACTTTTTAGCGAATAGAAGCAACTTTCGCAAGGGTCGGTCATGGGATGGGTGACCAAAAAACTGTGCTTCGGAAGGAACGTGCATGCTCGGATCAGAAATGAGGAGATCCGCAGAAGAACTAAAATAACCGACATCGCTCGAAGGATTACTCAGCTGAAGTGGCAGTGGGCTGGACACATAGCGAGAAGAACTGATGGCCGTTGGGGCGGAAGGGTTCTGGAATGGCGACCGCGCACCGGATGACGCTCCGTGGGTAGGCCCCCGACGAGGTGGACTGGCGATCTGGTGAAGGTCGCGGGAAGCCGCTGGATGCGGCAGCGCAGGACCGATCGTCGTGGAGATCCTTAGGGGAGGCCTATACCAAGCAGTGGATGTCGTGCGGCTGATATTATGAGGTATCCACTTCAAAATCACAATGTATGTCAAATGAAATTAGTACAATAATCGTTATGTCAATGAAGCCATTTTGCGAATATAACATAAAAACTTTATGTCGTTCGGGTCATTCCTGTTATGCCAAATCATATTATGACAAAAAAAAACCTGAAAACAAAAACTGCTTAAAAATTAAATACCTCTAAAAAGCAAGAAATAATATTCTAAGCATTCGTTACACATATCAATATTAATAAAACACGTCTATTGAAGTCGGGTGGGGCTGGAGGACAACTTCATTTTTTTCTAAAAGCCCCACCCGACTTCATTAGACGTGTTTTATTAATATTGATATGTGTAACGAATGATTCGAATATTATTTCTTGCTTTTTAGAGGTATTTAATGTTTAAGCTGTTTTTGTTTTCAGGTTTTTTGAAGGCGGTTTTTCTTATTTTTTTAAAGCTTTTTTATTTTCAACTTTTTAGTGGTAGGTATGTAAGCGCAGCGTGTAAATATTTTTTAACTTTATATTATAACATTTTCAATGGTAAAATGCCCAAAACTCAATTTCCAAATTTACGCTGTTTGTTTTTGAGGAGTTCCGTTGTGTCTTCGTAGTCCAAGTCTAGTCCAGAACGTTGCATTGCAAACCATGATTTGGTTTGTTTTGGATTGCCATAAACTTACCAAAACCTAAATCACTTTACATATACTATTTAACTTTGAGGAGTTCCCTTGTGTATCTTCGAAGTTCGAAGTCCAATAACGATGAAATTAAATTGTGACCATTCTTCAAGTATATCCTTTCAAATAAAAAAATTCACAGATTTTACAGTCCCCGCAAGAATCGGAGCATTGAAAATGAACACCAAAATTTACGAAAAACCAAAATCATATCAAATGCAAAGTCCTATTATACATATGTTTTAAGTTACCTAGGTACTAGGTAGTACCTATTTATTTTTACGATTGTGACACTCGGCTCCGCCTCGTGTCACAAAAGCGCCCGCTGACTGCCTCGACGCAGCCGAAATATTATTAACCTATTTTCAAAATTCCAACGAATGCACTTCTCGTCTGCTTCTGCATCTTTTAACACTATTACCATGACGATCGGCCAATAATCATAAAAGCTACATCACTTTTTATGTACGGAAACACCCGTTTTTCAACAATTCCAAATCTAAAGGGACCACCTACAGGTCACAATTATTAACCGATTTTCAAAATTATTTCGCCATTTGGTAGCTAAACTAATACCCTAGGACTCTTTTTTTCATTTTTTCTTAAGTCGGTTTTTGTTTCGAAATATTTACAATTTAGTAAACAAACACCCCCCTAAAAACCCGGAATTATTGGAATTTTTCAAAATTCCAAAAAAAGTTACCAGTAGATTTTCAAAATTCAAACGTTCACACGTGTCTCGATAAATTCCTCAACTTATGTCGATACTATTTTCATCTCAATCCTCAAAAATCTTCGGAAATATGGCCAAAAATACGTCTCAGGCGATTTGCATCTGATAACCATTTTAAATGGTAAAAAGAATCATCTAAATCGGTTCATAAACAAAGATGTTATGTCCGAAATTCCATAAAAACTCGTGCGATGGCGAGCTAATTAATTGATATTTTTCAGGATTATGAGAAAACTACTGGCCAGATCTCAGAAAAAATTTTATGGGACCACACACGAACTATGTTCTTTGAGATAAAAAAATAATTGTACAAATCGGGTAACTACTGACGAAGCTATGTTAAAACCTACATAAAAAAACCGTCGACTTGAGAACCTCCTCCTTTTTTTGAAGTCGGTTAATAATGCGAGTCAAATGGCACACTTATGTACCTACCTACCTATTTGTTTCGTTTGATCTGCCGAATTGGACCGATGACGCGTTAACTTTAATAGTACCTACCGTTAGTCTAATTCCAATCTAATCTCACTCTTCTAATGCACATTATAGGTAAATAATAATTTAAGAAAAATACAAACCTGTAAATTACCAGTCCCCAGTTCTCCATAGCACCAAATGCGAAATCTGGTACCGCTGCCTTATCCAGCTTAGGAAAGACATATTCGAATTCTGTGTAGTTTTCCAAAGCAATCATGTTCTTTTGACCGAAATCCATTGCGAAGGATGTGGTGTCTCTCGTCCCTGGTCGCGAGAATATTTTGAAAGGAACGCGGTATATGGGGTTTTCATCGTTCTCGACATATTCGAAGTTGGACACCAAGAAAGCGAGGAGGTACGTTGACATCATCTCCGTATCTTGGAATTTTCGCTTTACCCATCCATCTTCTTGTACTCTAACAAATTATACAATATTAAATAACGTGATTAATAAATGAAAAATATTAGGAAAAATCGACTCACCCGTAGTAACTCAGACAGGACCTACGGGTGATTCGATTTTTTCTAATATTTTTCATTTATTAATCATCTTAATATAAAAATAGCATTGTGAATGCAAAAATCTAAAAAGTTTAAAATTAAATAACGTACCAGAAAAATACGACTAGCATTCATCAATCTTTTAAAATTAATTTTAATACAAGTTAACAAACATCAAGCTTTGTTAAAAGTTTCTACAAAGAAAGCAAAGAAAATAGCTTCGCCAAAATACTTACATTTTGACAAAAGATTTTGATTTTAATAGGTACTTACTAGTAGATGATGTCGTTAGATATGAGATTGATTCGTATTAACGCCGTTCCTATCTTTTACTTTATTTATTTTAATGAAAAAATATATTTACACCATATTAGTTTGCGGCATATTTGTTCTAACCGCAGTATAGTTTGCTGGCGAAACAATAGTAGTTCTGAATTTGGCTTTCAGCGCCGGTTCGTCATAGCAAGGGAATGCACGACGGGCGAATGTTGGTTGCATCTGAGAAGTGATGAGTTTCCTGAAATAAAAAAAGTTTACTTGTCAGTTCATCCATACTTTAACAGAAACATCGATTTGAAAGGCCATCAGCGCCTTTGGAAATCAGTGCAGGCAGAACCGATGACGTGAAATTATAATCGCTAAAATATGTTTTTGTTTCTTTTTATACAGATTTACTGGAAATATGACGTATTCCTACTAAGGGGCCATAGATGAGGTCAAAACATTTTTTTTTTAAACTAACTTATTCTCAAAAAGTTTATAGATTTTGAGTTAATTTATATTAAATATTTTTTACCAAAAGTACGTTTTCAGACATACAAATTCATACATACATACATACATACATACACTCACGCCTGTTTCCCATGGGGGTAGGCAGAGACTATGGATCGCCACCTGCTACGATCCTTGCACACTTCTTTCGCTTCATTCATATCCATCACTCTTTTCATACATGCCCTGCGGTTTTTGTCACTGCGTACACCAGCCTTTTTTATAATAACCTCTATTTGGTCCGCGTAGGTTTTTCTGGGACGCCCTCGTGCAATCGTTCCTTCCACATTCGCACAGTATATCTCTTTCGTGATTCGCCTTTCATTCATCCTCTCTAAGTGACCAAACCACTGGAGCATTCCTTTCTCAATTCTTGTCACTATATCATCTTTCAGACCACACCTTTTGCGAATCACCTCATTGCTCACTCTATCACTCAGTTTTACTCCGCATATTTTCCTCAACGATCGCATCTCTACCGCATTTATTCTGCTTTCATTCTTCTTCTGCCATACCCAAGATTCACTTCCATACATCAGTGTCGGTACCAGCACTCCGTTATGAATAGCCATTCGCGCCTTTGCAGAAACGGTTTGGCTACTCATAACCGAGTGTATAGCACCACTCACCGAATTTCCTTTCTTCACTCGTCTTTCTATGTCTTCCTCACTCTTTCCGTCCCTTGTGAACAAACTCCCCAAGTATACAAACTCACGGACTTGTTCCACTTTTTCGCCACCTAACATTACCGTACAGTCAGTCATTTCTTCATCCCTCTCAAACACCATCACTTTATAATAACGGCAAATATCAATAAAAAAATCCTAGTGAAACGCTTAATGCATGCAAATTATTAAAAAAACACCATCTATTGAGCTTTCAGTTGAGGTATAAAACTTATTAATAACTTAAGGGCCCTATCACATTTTTTCGTCGAAATTTCGATTTTGACGGATTTTAACGATACAACCTAGAGAAACCTTTGGGTCTACTAAATACATTTATATGTGTTCGTGACAAAAAGTAATATGATGATTCACTGGAAAGTTAAAGGGTTAGAAAGGAAAATTTAATTTGGTGAACGATTTCTTAGAGTCAACTTTGAACATACACAGAAAGACAAACAAGTACAAACAACAAATAAAAGTATGAAATTTGATTTTTTTATGAAGTAAAGATTATTATGATATAATTTTTCCGTAATAATAATAATGTATCTAGGAGAAATCCACAGTTTATTCTGAGCTTTTTTAGTAGTTTTATGGTTTTTGATTGGATTTTTTTTCACATATTCTAATAATATACATAATTTCAAAATTCCGAGGCCGCTATGAACTATTCGACTATATAAGAGATAACTTCCATTTTTTTTTTTATTTCAATTGTTTAGGACAGTTGTTCAATCCATGAGCTCAAAAAAGTGCCTTCGCGCATTTTATGAAAATCTTTCTCTGCAATTTCGGGTTTAATAATAAAGTTAAGCAAATTTTCAAAAAAGCGAGGCCGCTATGAACTATTCCAATAGCTATTCTGCACCATTCAATAAGTCAAAAGTGTTAATGTATGTTTGTTTCTGAGATCGATAACGCCAAAATTGGCCATTTTACGCAAAAATCACAGTCGAAATGTAATATGCCTTATTTAAGATAATGAGAATTATTAATATAATTGAAAAAATATTTAAAAAAATCGACTCGCCCGTATTAGGCTCAGTCGGGATAATTATAATAATCTTAATATAAATAAAAATAGCATTGTGAATGCCTAAAATCTAAAAATTCAGTAAATAATGAGAAACTGAGACTTAACTAATAGTAATCCCATTTCACCTGGAAAAAATCCGACTTCGAGCGCTTCGAAGGTGGCCGTATTATCCTACTAATATCATTATTAATGTAAAAGTTTGCTTATTTAGATGTTTGTTAATCATTGCACACATATAGTTTATAACCCGGATTAAAACAAAGGAGGATACTTTTATCTTGGTTAAAGGATCCCTAGGGATTTTCTCGAATGTCAATGGAGTGAAGTCGCGGGCAGAGGCTAGTTTGCCATAAATGATCGTGCTTACTACGGCCACTTCCGAAGCGCTCGAAGTAGGTTTTTTTTCCAGATGAAATAGGATTACTATTATTTAAGTCTTAGTTTCTCATTATTTGTTTAAGTTATCAATTTTTATACCTTAACTGAAAGCTGAATAGATGGTGATGTTTTTTCAAATATTTTGCACGCTTACACTAGGAATTATTTAAAGATTTTTACAAGCTTTTTTCCAAAAAACCTATAATAATAAAAAAAATATTTAAGGATTGAATTTTTCATAAACACTTGTACCTTTTGTAATTTTTTTTATTTACTATCAACACTTATAAAGTTTTCTATACCAAAATAATAAAAAAACCAGACTCAAATGAGTAGTGATCTTTTATTTTAAATTGTTGTGTCTGAAAACGTACTTTTGGTAAAAAATACTTAATATCAATTAACGAAAAGTTAATAGTTTTTGAGTTAATTGATATTAAGTAGAAGGAATACGTCATATTTCAAGTAACCGTGTAATATACCTACACTACCTATGCTTTGATAAAGATTTATCTGAACCGTACTACTGTAGCAGTACGGTTAAGGGGTCCAAATAGATTTAATACATACATTACTTTTTTAGGGTAAACAAAAATGAGCAGTTGGTATCTGTAGGTACAATACAAGCAAAGCAAAGCTAGACAGGGTGTGGGCTGCTAGAGAAACGTAGGAATTTGAAGGGCAATAGAAAAAAAACAGGTATTTTTCTGGGGAGGGCACCAGACTATCCTGGGGTAAACTGTATTTGATATAGTATGATTGTAAGAATTATCAAACAATATACCGCGTTTGGTTTTAGTTAACGTAATAATATGGTATAAGTACTCACTGTAGGACCCCATTTTCGACATAGCTTGACACATAAATTCCAAACATATTGGTGGCATATTGACCTTCATAGTCAATGTTAAGTATGAATATCTGATTCGGGTTCATGGTTTCACTAACTTGAATCCTCAGTAAATGTGTGTCATCTGTAGCCAGTTCATAGCTAGAATAAATATTTCTCTCAGGATTATTATTAGCTGTCGTCCAAACTTGAATGTTATCAACCTTCATCTCCATAGCGTGAAGGACGATAACATTAGTTGCAATGTTAGGTGTGATTCTAATGGAAACTTTTCCGGTGAAATACTCCTCATTGTCTGGGTTTAGGTTCAATGTGACGTCATAGAATAGGGGGATTGTTTCCCTGGGAAGGTTGTATCGAGCGGCGATGTCCTCATTGCGAGCTCCGGTCACCATGGAACAGGCTACTGAGCCCACCAGCGCTATGAGTAGCAGAATATACATTTCTGGAAAAAAAAAATACCAGTATTTATGTTATAGTAATGTCGCCATGTTATGAAGAGGTAATTTCCTTGGACGAATCAAGTAATTTCTAACAACTTCGGCCTGACATAGGCAAAAACTTAGGAAGTACTGTAGACAATGTCATAGATCAAATCAAAAATCACCATACAAATTTAATAATGCCATCTCACGTAACTAAAGTTGCCAGAGATGTAAGTTTGCAGAAAGTTGGTTGCTTGTAGTGCTAATATATTTTATCTAAAGATAAAGCAAGCCGCCGCTACAAAACACTCAAAAATACGAGTTACGTGTATATGTCATATGCAATATTAATATGAAAAAGCATTAAAAAATATATAAATGATAGTGTACCATATAAATGATACCTCAATAATTCGATTTAGCTTTGTTACGCGTAACTATATCTCAAGATAAGTTAGATACGTGTGACACGGCAGCTAAGTTGTTTTGTCATGAAATAATTAAAATAGTTTTTTCATCCAAATGTTGTATTTTTAAATCCCATTTTCATTTTTCTTTCAATCTTTTTTGAGATTTTCTAGATAACAAATTATTCCTATCGGGGGCCAACAACACAGTAGAATAAAATCAGTAAATACAAAATTAAATCAAACTCACGTCAAAAGTATCAAAATTAATATTTGAAACTTTCGAGATAAAACCCGGTTTCACAAAATTTATTAATTTTAATTATTAATCAATTATATCAAAACGAGATGATAATTGTGTTATCCGGAAAGTTTAAAACAAGCCCATAGTTTATTACTAATAAATAAACATTGAACTAGGTACATACCTTTTTGTGTCAACCTAATGCCTAACGGTACGAACTGAATTAAATTGATTAGCGTACGAGATAATTTCCATTTTATCTTATAGATTATTTTAATATCAAAACGTCATCAATAAAAATACATAAGTACAACTGTTTAACTTTGTAAACATACGAGTATATTATAGTCCGTGCCAGTTAAACTTGCATAAACGGTCATTGCCCTCTGCTGTACCAAGAACTCTTGAAATTTAGCGATATATCGTTCTTTATACAAAACTGTCGCTAACATTACATAGTTTCACGTTTCATAATACACAGGGTATTACAACATAAAATTACGAATCAGTAGGATATCTTAATCTTAATATATAAAATCGTAAACTGAATGACTGACTGATAATTTCTTATTATAGGTGTCGAGGGAGCGACCATATTTAAACTTATAACAGAACTCTATGTGCACCGCATAAAAAGGTGACCGGAAAAGGTGGTGGAGATATAGGACAACAATACTCGAGGATACTTCTCACCAGACTATAGAAGAGATATAGCGTGCTTTGCGGTTTTCTAAAATCTTAAGTAGATCGTATAATGAATCCTACCATTTTGATGCTCCCCTTATCGATGTTGTCGTAGTGAGAACGAAAATTTAATTCCTCATCGAACAGCACTCCTAAATCATTCACAAGTGTTTTCCTACACAAACTATGGTTCTGTATAAAGTAGGTGTGAAGTATTTTGTTCTTTTTTTCTGGTGAAAGACACAACACAGCACTTGTCCACGTTTAGGCTCATTTTATTCAACAGACACCAATTCAAAATAAAGTTTAGATCACTTTGAAGAGCCAAACATTCCCTACTATCACTAACATTTGTAAAAAGCTTTAAATCGTCAGCATAAAGTCATGCAGGGCATACCAATTGATCTACCAGATCATTGATAAAGATATTGAAGAGAAGAGGTCCCAAAAGTGAGCCCTGCGGAACTCCTGAAGTAATGGGCACCGAACCAGAAGAATAACCCTTGACAGTGATAAGTTGACTCTTATTGCTTAAGTACCTTACGATGTTAGCCATATCAGTAAACAACCGTGTATACCGTAATGAGAGAGTTTGAGGCACAGCAGTCGATGATCAACCCTGTCGAAGGCCTTGCTAAAGTCCAGGTATAAGGAATCAAGTAAATTTAGGAGGAAGCACGTCTGGTCCTGCCCCTTTCTTCTCATCCAAGCCTTTAATCTTCCGGTGCATATCATCTTCTGTAATGGAAAAATCATGAAGTGTGGAGTTACAGGTGTAAGGCATGTTCGGTAGGACACTTGGCTCTGGAGAAGAGGCCCCAGCAAATACAGATCCAAAGTATTCTGAAAATAGCTCGCAAATACCTTGACCATCTGAAGAAACCCCGTCCTCGAAAGTCATAGTTTCGGGTATTGTATCTCTGCCCTTTCTACTCTTAATATATCGCCAGAATAACTGCTTTTAATGGTATTCGCGGAAACCTCTGGCGATGGTTTAAGTCTTATATCTCTAATAGAACTCAAAAAGTCGTGATCATGGGCTCAGAATCAGAGATTGCTAAAGTTACTTCCGGTGTCCCACAAGGGTCAATATTGGGTCCGTTATTATTCGTGATCTTCATTAATGACATTCAAAATTGCTTCAAACATAGTAAATTTCTTCTATATGCAGACGATCTCAAAATATATAGAAATATCGACAAAACTGAAGACCATCACCTACTTCAAGAAGACCTCGATACTTTTAGTACTTATTGCTCTAACAATAAACTACAACTCAGCCTTAACAAATGTAAATCAATTACTTTTACTAAAAAGAAGAATAACAGTAAATTTTCTTACACTCTGAGTGGTAATGAAATTGATACAGTCAGCAGTATTAAGGATTTAGGAATAACGTATGATAGTAAATTACACTTTGATATTCACATACATAATATTATTGCTAAGGCATTTAAAATGTATGGATTTATTATGCGCGCAGCCACTGAATTTAAAAACCCACTAACTTATATATACCTTTTTAAATCCCTTGTAAGACCGCAACTTGAGTACGGAGTGTCAATATGGAACCCATTTTACGAAAAATATAATTACAGTATTGAAAGAGTACAAAAAAAGTTCTTGGGCCGTATCAACTATAAATGTTACCATAGGCGAGATTCTTATGTATCTTTATTAGATAAGTTCAAGCTATTAAACTTGGAATCCAGACGGTCCCAACTTGACGCAATGTTGTTATACGACCTATGCAACAACAAATATGATTGTATAGACATTATCAATCAATTATCGTATTCAGTGCCATCACGTGCACATATAAGATCGGTGCGCCCAAAATTACTATTCGCCACCCCTACATGCCGCACAAATTCTGGTCTTCGTTCGCCTTTAAATCGCTTATGTAACTCATATAATAAAAAATTCAGAACAATAGATATTTTTGGATGTAATGCTGGATCATACAGAAGACAAATAATCGAATTACTGTCTGAGACATAAAAGCTATACCATATTGTATTTATCCTTTTTATTTTACACATAATATTGTTAGGTAACCATTTTCTCTAATATTTTTTTTTTTAACCGGTAAAACATTTAAGCCCTTCAAGGATATCTTGTATTTATTTACATACATACCTACGCATTTACACACACTCACATCACACACACATAACACACCCTTACACAATCAACCTCATACATGTACACAATCACGCATACAAAATACACTAGATATAATATATATATATATACTCACACATACATCATTGTTTAATTAAATTTTAATAATCATACATAAGGTACCTACTTACTGTTTTTTATCAACATATTTTATAACTTACATTTTAAATAATATTCTTCCTGTCTATTCAGTAAAATAGTCATATTATACTTACTTACCTTAGTTTTAGTTACTTGAGTCTCGCATTTCATTTAAGTTTTATATTTAAGATGTAACCAACACCGTTGAGTTTACAATAAGTAATGATTATAAAATTATATATCATTGTTAAATTAAGCTGAATTGTAAACTTGTTTGTGGTTCGTAAATAAATTAAAAAAAAAAAAAAAATAGCGCTGCATTCTCATCTAACGAATCCTCTACTGTAGATAAAAACGTATCGTAACACTCATCTATAAAAGACTTGCATGTAGTACGCAATAAAGCAAAGTCATTGTAATCTCGAGGATTACCAAACTTCTTATAGCGTTTGTGGAATTTAGTTTTGTCTTCAGTGCATTGTTTCAAACCATCGTTATACCAAATCGGATATCTGTTTGAAGTATTTTTAACATACAGCGTGTGCTTGGCTATGATTTCAAAAACTCTGCTGTAAAATTTAGCGACGCAGTCGTCAATATTAGAAGACGATAAAAATTGATTCCAATCTACTTCACTTAACATGGATTTTAAACTTTCATACTTGCACTTATTAAAGTTTTAACGTTTCACGAACTCAGGTTTAAGCCTTTCGACGCATAGTGCCAGAAACGCAAATTACCGTACACGCTAACGACCATGTTTCAAAATTGCAACTTACCAGACGTGCAAATGACCCGATACGCAAGCGACCTGAAATGAATTCGCAATTGACCAGATACGCAAACGACCTGAAATGAATTCGCAATTGACCAGGCACGCAAACCACCTGAAATTGATCTTAGAATACAATTTGAAGTGCAGTAATGACTAAGACAGCTAGAATAATTGTAATTTTAGACTCTTTTTGTTTAGTATATATTTTTGGTAAGAGTGGAGGTTTGGTATCCGTTGAGGGATGTGGGGAATATGCTGACCGGATATGTTTGATGAACAGGTATGATAAGACCTCCTTTACATTCATGCTATCCTGGTAATTTTCAATAAACTCATTGGCCTTGTTAGACCAAGTCTCCAGCAGTTAGGACTCCAGAGAGCTGTGAGGAAAATGCTGACCGGATCTGATGAACAGGTACTGTGATGAGCTCCTTTACATTCATACTAGCATGGTCATTTTCGTTTTAATCATAGTCCAAGGTTTGCTATTATCAATACCGCATATGGCTTCATAGGTACATTCATTTTTTATTGTACTGACGATAAAGTGAATGCAGCGCAGACTGAGGAACCTTAGTGAAATAGTTTATTTGCTCTTCACTTCAGTAACAAAATAATTCTAAGTCCCAGGTGGTACTTTGCGTATCTGGCACTATGCGTATAAATTAAATACTAGTCTTTTGCGGAAAAAAATCTGGTCATTTGCATATCTGGTAGTTTGCTGTTAAAAATATGGTCGTTAGCGTCTACGGTAATTTGTGTTTCTGGCACTATGCGTCGAAAGGCCTAATAACAGAAACTCATCCTTGTGCATAGAATCGAGAATCAAACTCTGACAGTTATGATGGAACGCTGCACATTCATCAAGTGGTAAGTCGGGGGGCAAGTAGCAAAGGCAAATATTCAACAGTTGTTCCTCCTGGTCACGCGGCATAATAGTAAATCAGATATCCTCGGCTCCGGTTTCCCAAGATGGTCGACGGACAACATTGATGTGTTTTTTAACGACGACTAGAATACCGCCGCCTTCTTTTCGTCGCCTTTCGCCGCCCATTCGAGGTGACGCCGTGCTGTAGCTGTGCAGTTGCGGTGCCGGTGCCATAACCTTTAACCTTTAACTGAATTGACAGAACTAAAATTTAGCATTCAGAGGTGCTATTCTCTAAGCAACTTCACTGCCAATGATCGTTTCGTCGAGTTTCTGACAGATGTCATATACCTCCCCTTCGCAAAATGCCAGAGATTCCAAAACCAGTAATGGGAATACGACACCTGGCAGACAACGCAGCTGCATTGACGAACTGCCTGCCTAGCATGACCGATTTATATCGCGTGATATAGCATTTTATCGACACTCAGCTGTCAAATTCCTTTGACTTTTTGACAGTTAAACGTGATAAAACGCTATATCACGCGATATAAATCGGTCATGCTAGGCAGGCTGGACGCTGCAAACTTTAGAGAATAGTATAGCTGTTCTTGTTTTTAACCGACTTCATCAAAAGGAGGAGATTCTCAATTCGATTGTATATATTTTTTTAACGTTGTTCGCGCGTATCTTCGTCATTCATGGACCGATTTTGATGATTATTTTTTTGTTGGATTGAGTATTCTTGCGAAATAGTCCCATAATTATTTTTTTCAAATCGGGTCAGTAGTTTTCAAGTAATCCTGAAAATACTATAATGTTGCATTAATTACCTTGAAGACTTTGTTATTTATGAACCGAATTAGCTGAAGTTTTATGTGTTGGAAAAGTGATACATTTAGTGTAGTCTTTTTAACCGACTTCAAAAAAATAAGGTTCTCTGTTTGACCTGTACGTACCTATGTATGTTTCTCCGCGATTACCTCACGTTTGGCTGAGACGATTTTTCTACCTAATAATATACCTACACTACCTAATACAGAAGGTACAGTCAGTGGCACGAATCATGAAATCGGGTGGGGATTGCGCGGAACGCGTATTTTGGGTATGCGTTGCGGTGAGGGGCGCGGGCGGCGGGAGAGGGGCGCGCGCTATTGGTCGCTCACAAGAGCACATGCGCGAACTTATCCCCACTCCGTCGAAAAATATTCATGATTCGTGCCACTGACTATACTTACGCTAAAAAAAATACAAAAAAAAAATGGATGATAATAGATGTTATTATAACTATGATAATGCATAATGATTTAAATATTATTACTTGCTTTTTAGAGGCAGGTTTTTTGAAGTCGGTTTTTTTTATGTTTTTTAAACAATTTTTTGAGTATTTGTTGTATAGTCTGTGTGTCTTTTCAATACAGAAAAAAAAGGCCAAGTGCGAGTCGGACTCGCGCACGAAGGGTTCCGTACCAAAAAAACAGCAAAAAATCACGTTTGTTGTATGGCAGCCCCCTCAAATATTTATTTTATACTATTTTTAGCATTTGTTGTTATAGCAGCAATAGAAATACACGATCTGTGAAAATTTCAACTAACTACCTGTAGTCGTTATCAATATCGAGCAAAAAACGGCAAAAAAATCACGTTTGTTGTATGGGAGCCCCCCTTTAATATTAATTTTATACTGTTTTTAGTATTTGTTGTTATAGCGGCAACATAAATACATCATCTGTGAAAATTTCAACTGTCTAGCTATCACGGTTCATGAGATACAGCCTGGTGACAGACAGACAGACAGACAGACTTAGTAATAGGGTCCCGTTTTTACCCTTTGGGTACGGAACCCTAAAAAAGATGGTAAACTAAATTTGGTTAAGGTGTGTCAATTTAGTTAAGTCGTTATCAACCGAATGGACACCAATAAAGTGTACTTATCTATCTTAAAGGGACTACTAAATAATAATAAAAAAGTTATTTTTATTAGAAAAATATATTATTTATATAAAATATATTTGAAATGTAATGATTTCAAACACAGATTTGCGTAACTTCTAAAATATTTCTATAAAATATTACAAATTGTAATCTTTAACTTCGTAATTTACAATCAAGATACATTTAAGAATACTTATTTCATAAGTTTATTCAGTCTACGTTTTTGTTTTCATAACCAGTGTTTTCATTAACTTTTTGACTTTTACCACAGAATACATAATATTTTACTAATACTAAGTTTAATCAAACCGTTACATAACTCTGTAGGTCAGATATTAACTGACTTCGGAAAAGCTTCTTTTAATGTTTACAAAGCTTCAAGCATTTTGTTATTCTTACATAGGTGTTCATTATTGTATTTATGCTTTGTTCTCTTATCATTAGGTATGTACAAAAATGATGTTAATATTTTCATTTGTACTAAATGTGCCCAATAGGGTATTTACATGGAGCGACTTTGCAGGCGACTTGACAGGCGACTTTAGTCAATTAGCTCTTTTTTTCGATAATCACTGTAAAATCTATTGAGGCGATTTGATTTTACAAGCTATTGTCGATAAAAAGCTCTAATTGACTAAAGTTGCCTGCCAAGTCGACTCTCAGCGCTCTCGCACACGGGCAACTTAGTCGCCCAGCAACTGTTTTGTCTCTCACATCAAGTCCACAGGTGTATATGGAAGCGCGCAGACGAAGCGACACGGTCGTCGGCAACTTTTCACACAAACCATGTGAGAGACAAAACAGTTGCAGGGCGAGTAAGTTGCCCGTGTGCGATAGCGCTTATATATACCCCGTGGTGTCAACCAAATATCAATTGACAGTAGTACCATAGAACTACAAATGGTTAAACATGGCAACAATAAAAGATATGAATAGTAGGAAACTCGCAGTCGTCGTCGTGGCGCTTCCAGGTGCGTAGTGCCCGTTGATCCAATCTGTTACCACTTCCAAGTTGTCGTCACTCCAGGCGATGGAGGCGCCGATGTTCTCTCTAATGGCTGCAATTGCTGCTTGCTCACCAGCTGTGAATATGCTTTGGTGCTGATTGACGAGATTGGTGATCTGGTGGAAAAAATATAAATATTTATCAATTTGATACGGACGTTTCATTGAATCTACAAATCTTGCAATCATTCAATTCAATTCGATTTTTTTAGACTTTCCCTGCCTATTTAAGCAACTTACGGCAGTGAAATGTGGTCGCTAACTATGGGTCTTTTAAGAAGGCTCAAAGTCACCCAGCGTGCAATGGAGAGAGCCATGCTCGGCGCTTCCCTATCTGATGGAATCAGAAATGAGGAGATCCGTAGAAGAACTAAAGTAACCGACATCGGTCGAACGATTGCTCAGCTGAAGTGGCAGAGGGCGGGACACATAGCAAGAAGAACGGGTGGCCGTTAAGGCGGAAAGGTTCTTGAATGGCGACCGGGCACCGGACGAAGCTCCGGTGGGTAGGCCCCCGACAGGGGGGACTAACGTGAGAGTGAAGGTCGCGGCGCGCCGCTGGATGCGGGCAGCACAGGACCGATCATCGTGGAGATCCTTGAGGGAGGCCTATGACCAGCAGTGGGTATCGTGCGGCAGATATAATGATGATGATCATATTCTACTTATTCAATAAGGGCTGATTTTTAGCCGAATTCAAAAAAGAAGGAGGTTCTCAGTTTATCGGAATCTTTTTAATGTAAGTATGTTACTCAATTACTTAAAGACGGCAGGACCAATTTGGAAAATTGTTTTTGTTTGAAAGTACCTTCTACTTTCAAAGTCCCATTGAAATCAGGACAGATTTCAATGGGACTTTGAAAGACGAAATGAAGGCCATAATTGTATGGTCATCGGAACTATTAAATTCGAAGTACCTATCTCACTGCAGTAAAATGCAGAATAAAAAGCAATATTTTGTAAAAGGTGATGATCAGTTGATATCCCTTAATTCATAGAGCTACTAGCGGCCGCCCGCGACTTCGTCTGCGTGGATAGTATTTTGTCTATCCCTCGGGAACAGTTCCTTTTTTTGGGATGAAAGGTACCCTATGTCCTTTTCTGTACCCCTGACAACGTGTGTGTAAAATTTCATGTTGATCGGTTCAGTAGTTAAGACGTGAAGGCGTAACAAACAAACAAACAAACGGACTTTCGCATTTATAATATTAAGTAAGGATTCGTTAGATAAGTCGTATTATACTGCCAAATTGAAAAGTTTGTCATCCATTTGTCTGTCATATTTATTGAAATACTAGCTTCCGCCCGCGACTTCGTCTGCGTGGAAAGTTTTTTTGCTTTCCCTCGGGAACACTACTTTTTTCGGGATGAAAGGTACCCTATGTCCTTCTCTGTACCCCTGGCAACGTGTATGCAAAATTTCATGATGATCGGTTCAGTAGTTAAGACGTGAAGGCGTAACAAACAAACAAACAAACGGACTTTCGCATTTATAATATTAGTAAGGATTTTTTATTTAGTTAATAGTTTAATAGACAGTAATTAATTTTATTTAGTTAATAGTTTAATAGACAGATATCTTATTATCTGAAGATTGAAAATTAGTCCTAAGTTAGCTTACCTTTTGGGAATGTGCCGTAGATGTAAGTCTTCGAGATAGAGCATTAAGAATGTTTGTAGTCCCCGTCAAACCTTGTACACTGAAATGAGAAATGATTATTGTAATTTCATCAAAACATAGGATAGATACTATAAAGCCTGATACACATATCAGTGAAGTCACAATTCCGACACAGTACCGCCGACGTGATAATAATTCTTTCATACATATCGTGGCGGCCACAGTTCCGGTTAAGAATAGGACTGTCCCATCTCGGTTCCTTATGATTTTGCATAAAAAAAATTGTCCTAATATGACATAGCATAATATGATTTCGCCGAATATTATTTACGCATAATATTACTTAGTCATAACAGCTTAGGCATAATTTTTTTAAGCATAACTACTTTAAGCATAATCATATTTAAGCATAATATTCTTTAGCATAAATTTAAACACGCATAATATTATTAACGCATATTTTTAATAGACCTAACACTTATACGCAGAATAATTAACTCCTAAAACTTTATACATTATATAACATCTTATAATTATAATATTGCTGTGATGAAATTTGTAGGCGTTTTACATTTTAGGTAGAACGTAGCAATTTTTTATTTTTCAAAGACGACGGTGGACGTATCGTTAACTATTCTGGGTCTAACTATATTATTGCAAAATTGTAATTTAATCATTTTATATTAAAAGTAAATTGAATTATAGTTACCAATGCACACTTTTATTAGTAAAAGAGGAGGAACTAAATTAAATGTTAATGGTTTCATATATGAGAAAAATCGTGAAGTAAACAACAAATATTATTGGGTGTGTGAATTGAGAAGAAATAACAATTATAAATGTAACTGTCGACTTATTACGAAACTGAACGACGACCGACATGAAATTTTATCAAAAAAATTACAGAGTCACAACCATGAACCAAATGCTCTCAGAGAAACGGTAAATTTTGTGTTTACATTTTATGAAATAATTATCGTGTGTATTACAATCATGTTGGCGGCTTACGGGTGGCCCAAGGGCCACCCACGCCGCACCTTAACCTATTATTACTCTATATTACCCAAGTAAGATTGGTTATAATTAGTACTTTATTTTTGTGTTTCAGGTTCAAAATACCATGAGTAAAATAAAAGAAGATGCAAAATCAAATCCTAATAAAAAAATAATAAAAATCAAAAGATAATAAAAATAAATAAATGTATTGGCGGCATATAATAATTTATAAATTTCATAATATTAATTAATAAATTTCATTAACCTTATATTTTTGTATAATATCTATGTTTTTGCATGAAAATAAATGAAGTAAATTTATTCTTATTGTTTTTTTTAGTTTTATGACTAAATAATATTAGGCGAATAGACAATATGCCAAATAACATTATGCGAAAACAAATTAGTCTAAATGATAATTATGCTAATATAAATAGTATGCCTAAAAACAATTATGCCAAAGTATTATTATGACAAAAAAAATTATGCCGAACCTGTTATGCCAAATCAAATTAGGTATAAAAACATTATGCGAAAACAAGGGATCCCTCCCATCTCATCCCGTGGGCATCGTAGAAGGCGATAGAGGGAAGTTTTAGGGACCCGGTGCAGACCATCGCACAAAGGGTCACTCGAATGGCAGCGAGGAAACAGTCAACAACAGCATTCCCGAGGAGGGTTGTTGTCAGGCAGGCGGCCGATCGTAAAACTTTGCCAAAACCCAATGCAGTATGTACTACATGCTGCGCCGACCCCAATAGTGGTCGTTCTACGAGCGCAAAATTTTATTTTGTGTAGATATAGCACTACAAATAAATTGGGATAAGGACAGGAGGATGATGATCGTGGCGGCATCTGCATACGCCGCACCTACATCCCTACACATTCCCTTTGGACACGCGTTCACTGACACTGAGAGCACTGTCGTGTCACTGGCACTGATAGGTGTGGACATGTTCACAGAGGATGTATAAATAAAAGAATCATGGTGGCGGTAATGTGCCGGAACTGAGCCGGCACTGATATGTGTGAATCTGCCTGCCTTAAAGCTTTAATCAACGAAAATGATCTAATCTTACTTCGGTTGGATTAAGGGGAAGTTTTCGACGATGAAGTCCAAAGCCACCTCCATGTTTTCTGGACCTGAATTGATGACAGAGACGGCGATAGTATGTCTGTCCTGTTCCCTCACGGGAGAATCTTCAGCGATGATCTGTTCTAGATAGCTAAAGAAAATATATTAAAAATAAAAAAAAATTAAAACATATTACGAGTATTAAGAGACAAGATTACTTATTGCAATCACATTAATTTACATAAATTTAAGTTCATTGTTTGGTTAGTGTTATCCTTTTGTTTCTAGCTCAATCTCAGCTTTACACTCTGGCTGTGACAAAACCGAGGTTTGAGACTAATCCGATTTAATTTTACTCTAATAAGTATGTTTAACAGGGTTATTTTTAAAATAATAACAACCTCACTGGAGTGTACTAATATCATAAACAATGTTCTACGACTTTCCGAGAAATAAAATCAACTTTACATACAAAGTTCCATCAGCTGTTCGGATATTTTTATGGAAACTCATTTTTTTTCTTTTGAAAGTCGTAGAACAAACGTTATCGTTTATAATTTTCTACTCATGCGAGGTTGTTGGTGTTTTATAAATAACCCTGTATATTCTATTAAATTCCTCTTGTATTTTCTTTCAATAGCAACTTCTAGCTTCAGCTACAAGAAATATTACAATGAATATATATTTAAAAAGAAATTAGGTAATTATAACTATAGATTACATAATACTATTTATAACTTACAAGGCACGTTTCTCAGCGTTCGAGGTACACCCTAGAGCATTCAAAAGAACCGCCTGTGCACTTGAGTCAGAAGTGTCAGTGTATAACTGCCACAGGAAATCGAAGTTATCAGCGCTGCCACCGCGTAGACCAGAGCAGAATACCACGGTCTGAATGTCTGGATTTAAGCTTCCACCTGCAATTGAAAATATATTCTGGTTGTAAGTATACGACTGTTTTTCTCACAGAACAAAGAATTTTGTGGTTTTGCTCACAGAACAATGTGGTTTTTCTCATCTAGCCGGATCGAAAGAAAGACCACAATTTTGCTGAACTATTGGATGATAGAGAGGGGAAAATGATATTGATAACTAGTAAAAAGCCGCTAGTAAAGCCGCCAACAAACAAGACCCTATCTGATATTTTCCCATACAATGAGTATCGGAATTTACGATATAAATCCACAGTTTGATAAATACATATTGACCAAGCAGAGTTTGAGTACCTTCCGTTTTCAATTTTGCAGACCTACCTTAAAAGTTACTTTACGTATTTTACCGTTTTGAACTTGCTGCAAAAGTTGCATAGAGGTGTTCACACAATCTCCGTTGCCATATCTGCAGTTGATATCCAAGATAATGTTCCTGTGGTACGCTGTGACGTGTTCTTCCTCAGCAGCGGCGTTGAAAGTAAGACGGGCGTATGAGGGCGCCGTTAACTCCAATAGGAATCTCTGCAATATTCACTTTATTTTAGTTTTCAGACAAAGGAACATAGAAAAAGTTGCATTAAAATATTTAACAGGAAATTTGGCTTCTCTAAATGAGTACCTAGTCATATAAACTTTATTCTAAGGCGGACCTCCGTATAACATTATATTCAGCAATCATTTTATTTGCGTTTATTTCTTTTACTCCAACGTAGTACATTCTGTGCACTATTCAAATCAATTTTCATACCGATACGCATGAATGTGTTTATTATAGACAATTTAAGTAGGAGTTCTGATCTCAGCTTTTGTTCGCTTTTGATATTCGTAATAAATGAAACTTACCCTGAACAATGGGTACACTTCAGTGGTAGCGAGGACAACATCCAAATAGTTGAACGCGGCGTTAGCTGACGCCCAGGGGATGTAGTCAAGCTCTTGGGTCAGGTACGTGGCAATCTGCATTGCATGAGCGTAGGACTGCAAACAAACCAATAATTGATTGATCAGATTATCAGAATAATGATCCCAGAATTCAACATAAACAGAACAGTTCAATTCATCTTCGGTAAGTGATCAAGTGAGAATAATTATTAGCGAAGTATGGCTTGCCCGCCCACTATCAGGCATAGGTTAGTAATATTTATTTCCAGTCTTCCGCTACTCATATCTGGTGGCTATCCATGGAGCGTTGTCCGGTACGTGGTTGCCTGTCCAGAACTTTCCGATTCAATAGCCATCAGTTTCTTCTCTCTACGTGAGACATATCCCGCCCACCGTCACTTTAGTTGAGCTTAACTGAGTAACCGTACCAAACATGACTGCCTTTAATGTCCGTTGCGTAACCACCTTGCTTCGAGTGCGATGAGACCCATTTCTCAATTTAAAATGTTTACCTACCATTTTAGTGAGTGCAGTGTTCAAAATGTGATACTTACTGATAAAAGAAATACATATATGTACTCACAAGTCGTCCGTTTCTAGCTAAGTTGAATGAATCATCGATGATTTGAGCTCTGTTTAGCAGATGAATGGTCATGTGGTTGTTTGCTAGGACTTGAGTAAGCGCCCTCCAGTTCTCCTCTTCATAGTTAACTCGGTAGTAACCTGTAAATTAAATAATCTTGACACTGGTATACTAGAAGCTGAGGTACTCGACAACCTGAGTGGTGCAGTGGTCAACACGCCAAACCAGTCTACCATATCTCTGATAAGATCAGTTGGGTATTTATAGCGATCTTAATCTCCTCCATTTAGTCCTTAGATGGGCCATAGATGGTTAGGTTAGGTCCCTAGATGGCCATCATCAGATCACAGCTAGATCAATCCTTGCTGGAGAACCAAGGCTTTAAAGTTACCTCGTTTGTGTGAAAGTCGAGTGGTGTCTTTAATTATGTGACCGCCACGTAGTAGTATTTATATGAGTTGTCTAGCACCCATATCACAAGCTTTGCTTAGTTTGGGGCTAGATGGCGCTGTGTGAAATTGTCCAAGAATTTATTTATTTAATTAGATAAGCAAAAATATACATGCGTTTACGTGAATTGTCATGCTGCATGATCGTCTAGGGACCACAATGCGATCATGCGTGCATTTCAATCCTAGCTTGCAGGATGAAAAATAAAAGAAATTATCAATCAAGTGCCAGCACGTAGTTTGCATGTCATTCAATCAATCAATACAGTTAAACGGTCATGCATGAATGACACCACGTAAAGCATGTCATGCCGCATTACCGTTAGGGACCACATAGACTTATCAGTCTGTTGCTTGTTAACGATGATTACCACACAGCGGTAGATAGAGCTTTTACGTTGAGCGATGTGGTTGAGATCAAGAAGTCAGGGTTTGAGGGGATGGCTATATTAATGGACGTATGTATAGAAAAGGCTTACCAGTCTGTTGCTTATTCACGATGTACCACTCAGCGGTAGCCAGCCCTTGCACATCTAATGAAGTTGCTGGGAATGTAACGGCGACCCATCCGTCAGGTTTGGTGTCAGAGAAGTCAGGGTTTGAGGAGATGACCACGTTGATGGGGACATGCCAGCGGTCAGCGGATGTCAATGAACGGTCGGTGAGAAAACGTTCCTGGTGAACCATAGATTTTTTATTATACAAATTATTGTAAAAATATTCATTCTCAACCCTTGCGAATATTTTACTAAAGTACTAGTAGCTTCTACTAGAATAAGGCAAAAAGAAGTAACCATAACCTTTTTATCTAAACTTCACTTCTTAATTTCCCGGCATTCGAACTTAATGTTGATAGGATCCAAAGAGAATGTAAAAAAAACTATGATGGGATCTTTCAGTAGCTCACTAACTGCTTATTTTTACCGACTTTATTGACACGCAGTTCTTGATTTTTATTAGCTGCTTGTATAATTATAGTATTCTAATCACCTGAATAATAATTACCAGTAACCAGCGATTCATATACTGATTATTTCATTATTTTTGTGTTTCTCCATTAAGTAATTAGTACCTACTACTTATAATACAGTGCCTTTGGTCTTAAACTAGCGATAATTTAAAGGCGTGAAATACACCTAATTTTATCGAAAAAAACGCCCACATGTTGGGGTCTATCTTCACTTCTGTTGGGATGGCCGCTATTTTAAATTTGATTTTTTATTTTAGATGACTCTGCGGAAAAATATTAATTTCTCTGAATTTAGAAGTCCTACAGTTATAACATTAAGAATGGGCATCCATCCATCTAGGTCGTTCCATCATCGTAGATCACATCATCACTTACCATCAGGCGTAATAGCAAGCAAGCGCTTGCCTATCTATCATAAAAAGTCTTATATTTCCGGATTCATACCTGTTCAAATACCAAAGAGTTGGCGTTAGGTCCTGACTTCGTGACGGTTAGGACTGGAAAGCCACCTTGAGTCGTCCATCGGGTTAGAACAGTATCAATAGGGAAAGGAATAGAGTGGTCAGACTCGTCAAGGGTAAGCTGTAAGCTTCTGTATAAGTCTGAAGGTTGAGCAGCATCACGGGACCTGATGGTGTTTTTAACAATGATTATTCATATTAGTATAGTAACAATTCTTCAAAATTACTTACTAAACTACTTATCAAACTTATAAGAACGATAGATTAGATATCTCACAATACTTTTTCCATTAAGTAACCCAAGTTACATTACTACGATACTTACATTGTTTTTATGTAATGGACGAGTGCTTTACGGAACAACTCAGGAGTCATGAAATGCTGGATCATGCGAATCACAGAGCCAGCTGAAAACATCGGTTCATGTTAAAATACAAAGTATTTAAATAAATTTTAACAAAAAATATTGTCAATAAAAATATTAGTGATCATGACTTATTCTAAACTATCACTATTCACTGTGAATGCCTCAAATCAAAATTTTCAATATCACTTTTCAGGTTTTGAAATTGCTACCTACCCTTATTCAAAATATTATTTACAAAAAACCAAGCTCAAGTATGATTTAATTTTTCCAGTTTCAGTATCTATCATATGAGTCATATCAAAACAGGAAATCGAGATAAAGCAGAGCACATGACAAGAATTGCCTTACGTGACTGAGTGACAAATGAATGGGATTCCCCATTTCCACATCTGAAAAAAAAAACAAATTGGCTGAATATTCTTTATAGGTAGGAATAATCATCATCATCAGCATCGTCATATATCAGCCGCACGACACCCACTGCTGCTTAAATGCCTCCCCCAAGGATCTCTACGACGTTCGGTCCTGCGCTGCCCTCATCCAGCTGATTCCCGCGACCGTTCACCAGATCGTTGGTCCACCTTGTCAAGGGCAGAATCTTTCCGCCCCAACGTCCATCGGTTCTTTTCGCTATTTGTACAGCTTACTGCCACTTTAGCTGAGCAATCTTTCGAGCGATGTCGGTTACTTTATGTTAGTTTGCCGGCAGATCTCCACATTTCTGATACGATCACGCAGGGAAACGCAGAGCATGGCTCTCTCCATTGCACGCTGGGTGACCTTGAGCCTCCTTATGAGACCCACACTTAGCGACACCGTTTCATTGCCGTAAGTCATCACTGGCAACACGCACTGGTATAGACTTTCGTCTTGAGACACTAAGTTAATCAGAAACGAAGATTTTTCGAAGCTTCCCGAAAGCTGCCCATCCGAGTTGAATTCGACGAGAGATCTCTTTCTCGAAGTTGGACTTACTTAACTGAACTGCCTGTCTTAGGTATACATAATGGTCAAAAACTTCAAGTGTTTCCAACATGAACTGGAGTGGGTACAACATGGGCATATTTTGACATGATTTTCGTCTTATCCATGTATTCCTGAGATTTCATCCTGAGGTATAGAGTAATAAGCTCCTTTATTGATAAAACGGTGCAGAATTGCGGTTGCGTAAAAAAAAAAAAAATTTAGATTCGACTTCGTCTTTAGGTACAAATGTACGGAAGTACCATAGAGGAAATAATCACTACGTTTGTACCTTAGCCACAATACCTGCCATAACCACAAAAAAGATTCACACCGACAGGTGGTGGCTAAGGAATAATCTCTATTCTGCTTTTACTTCCGTACATAAAGTGACTTTTTTATTTTTCTACGCAACTGAATATTCATCGTTCCTATAAAAAATAATTAGCCATTTTTTTTTCAGAGATTCCTCGTTGTCTACTTTTAAGTGCAAACTTTTTAAGACCTGACTCTGATAGTACCCTAAATAATCTAAGTAACTACCTAAAATATACTTTAAACATACTAAGTATAGTTCTTAATTTCTACAAATTAAACAAGCAAAAGTTAATTATAGAATAGAATAGAATAAGTTTTTATTATTAACCTCTTAACAATACAATAAAAAATTAAAAAGAATCATGAGCAATTAGCTCATTTAAACACTAAAAGTAAAATAAACTAAAAACTACGTGTATAGAAAGAGATCAATAAAATTATCTTACACTTCTGATAAGCGACAGCGTTGAAAGTGCCCAAGATCTGTGAGGGAGTGAACACAGGGTGGGTCATGGGGTTGATGCTGAGGACCGCGTCTGATTGGAACACGTTTTGCATGTTGATCACGAACTGGTCCATCATGCGCCATTCTGGAAGCACCTGCGAAAACGATGATTATGATATATTCCTGTGAAAACGATGATTATGATACATTACTTGTGTCGCTGTGGTTATTTTTTAACACCCGAAGAGGATGTAAGTTGGACGTGTGTGTGTATACACAATTTTAATAAAACTTCGTGGAATTTTTAGGGCCCATAGTCTAGTATTTTTAGACGGTATCATTTTATAACTAAAAGTGGATGTTTTTGACATATTTGATATCTACTTCTACGATAGACATAGAAACATTTTCGCTGCGCTCCAGAAGACCAACAAAGCGTGGAAAAGAGAAGTTAACATTATACGGACACGGTATATGAAAAAAGAGACAAAGGATCAAGTGACAATTTGCAACATTTTTTACAGTAAGAGCCCCTAGCGTCCCGCTAAGCAAAAGAGCAATCACCATTTCTTTAAAATATTTGGTAATCTTGATTAGAATTTTAAATAAGGGTATTGTGACAAAAAGAAACAATCCAAGTAATCACACTTTTCACAGGTAAATAAGATAACTGCCACACATTTCTCTAAAATCAAATTTCGCTACATTTATTCGTTTATTGACGAAGAATGGAATGGAAGTATGGAACATAGTTTATTAATTTACTTTGCCATAATATTTCTATGTGTACGATTGACTACAAGGAAATATAGTGATACCTTCTAAAAATACACGACTATTAGAGTGCTATTAGACTATCATTGAAATATGATAATATATCTATGAGTCATTTTTATATGAAGAAAATAGGACGGTTTAATAACTACATGTGATTCATTTGTCTATGATCATAGTTATTGAAACCTATTTGACAGCGAGTGTACAAGTAGGATCATATTTGTCGCCCCAGTAGTGATTCTTTGCTCTATGTGCTTAACCTCAAAAAATGGCGTCGTCCAAGTGCAAGAATTTTGACTGGAATATTGAAATAACAAAAATATTAATTACTCCTTACAAGGAAAATAAGTGTTTATATAATTATCTTGCTCCGGATTATAAAATACGTCTTTACAAAACCCAAATACGTCTTTTATTTGTTGTTTTGTTCCTATCAGTTTTCTTCTTTTTAAGGATATTAATAAAATTGCACTCATAGGAACGGAAAACACGGCTAAATCGTTATCCATCTTGATTTACTTATAACGTTTATATGATCATAGGTGGATCATAAGTGTAATAAGTAAAAATAAAGAACAGCATCATTTAACTATGATCATAGAATTTGACAGATATGAAATATAAATGATATATATATGATAATATAATAGCGGCCTTAGCCCCGAAAAAGTTTTATTAAAATCTTTTTCTATAAAAACCTCTGAGGGCGCCACTTTCGGTGGGGGTAATTAACACATTTTATTTTTAGCTGTGTTTTGTCGGGAGGCAAAAATGCTTTCGTATGTCTATCCGTATGTTCTCCTCTACAGGTCACATTTCCCAACCGATTCTCGTGAGTGAGCAGGTTCGATAATTAACTTTTCATATAATTAACTCTTTTGTCGATTCGGATTTTCAATGTTTTTCCGAAATAGCGGAGATATGTAAAAGCGAGGTCTACAAGTCAGAGCCACTAGTTTTAATATACTCAGATTCAATGTGATTATTCTCTTGACGATATTTTGAAGAGCTCAACGGCATTTTATAATATAATAATTTATTTATTTATTTTCTCTCACAAACTTTTACAGACTTAGTTGCTAAACTAAAATTAGTTGGGCGTTTACAAAAAGCAATATGTGAGAGACTGGTATCTGTACTAGGATAACCTGTATTACAGATTACCAGGCCTCCGCCTCACAGAATATGAATACATCATCGCCAAAATGGAGTCCATAGGTATCTATTAAAACCTTAGGAGAAAATAATACTTGAAAATAACTGTGTTATTCAGAGTGCTTTCGTTAAACTAGGGCCAAAGTTAACATGGCGTTAGACTGCGGACTAACGCCATTTTAGCGCAAATCGTATTCAGAGTGACAGGTTAACGTTTAGTCCCACCGTTTAAGGATTAAAAGGTGCATTGTGATTGGTTTACAAGCATTAAACCAGGTTTAGTTAGAACAGTCTTGCACCCCAGTTTTGTGAAACATCTCTGAATAAGACAGTAAAAGTTTATTGTATTCTACTTATAATTATAATATTAGGCTATGTACAAGCTTGTTTGTGATAGTATGCATGTGTATGTGTGGGTGTGTGTGTGCGTGTGTGTTTGCGTGCGTGCGTGGGTGGGTATGCATGTATATGTCAGGCTTTTAGGTTGGTACAATTAGGAGATTTTCTGTTTCATCATATGTGAGGTTTTGTAACCAATCAAATACCTTTCTTTTGCACTGTGTCATAGAGAGTGGGTATATATGTAAGATTTCGTTGATTTTGTTATACAAAAACGGGCCAAGAAAACAAAAGAATCTTTTAAAGTGTTTAGTGTTATGAGATACGGATGGGCAAACTTTGTATTTGCGACGTTTATTCTTATATAGTGTCGGATCATATGATAGGAGAGAATGTTGTTTACAAATGATATGGTGAATGAAAAGTTGTCGCACTGTTAAAACTTTAGCTTTTTGATATAGCTCTGCTGTAGGATAGAGGAATGGTAGGTAATAGCAAACCTTGAGAACAGCTCTTTGTGCGCGCTCAATACTAATCATGTTGGATTTTTGAGATCCACCCCATGATGTTATACAGTACGTTAAAATGGATTGGCACAATGCGAGGTAGGTTAGCTTTAGAACCTTTTCATCAGCAACATGACGTAAGTTTTTAAAAATATATATTAATTTTCGAGTTCGGGTAGTAAGCTTATCTATTTATGTTTGTTAGTTACCAGTTGCTGCCCGCTTCGTCGAATGCATGGATTTCGGCTTCGATGAGTGTATCAAGGGAAACATAAACGTAACATTTACTCACCAAATCTGTGGCGAAGTTCTCAAAGAAATTAGCAAAGCCTTCATTGAGCCAAGTATATGTCCACGAAAAAGGACCGACTTCGTTTCCGAACCACATGTGCATGTTCTCGTGGCAAATAATCCTGCCGATGTTTTGTTTAGTTGATGTGGTCGTCACACCATCTCGAACGAGGAGAGCTACCTCTCTGTTAAAAGAAGGGATAAGTTAGAGAGTTTCATAGGCTGTGGAGATACACATAATTTATATTACTAAATCCCTTGAGGAAACTATTCCTTCTGGCTACTTTTTTTATCTATTATTTATTTTAACATTGAAAATGTTTTTTCGATCGCTTCGGTAAGGTACCCAATTTCAGCCAAAGTGAGACATTGCCCTGGTCCCGTGAGTTTTGGGTCTACGTGTATGTAAAGTCCATTCGTTTAGATAGTGTCGCCCTTTTATCGCGCCGCCTTTGCACGTGCCGCTTCTTGTCAAAGGTTGCCGCCGCATAAACAAAGGATACCGCGTGTGGCGTACACCTGCAAGTGAATTTGGATTTTGGCAGTCTGTATCGAAGCGCTGGCGGCGGCGCTGTAGTGAAAGGTTGTATTTGTTGACTCTGCTACGTATATGCACCGAAAATGTTTTTTCGTCCTTGGGAGGTCAGTGAAATTACTCAAGATGAAACTTTAAGTGATCCAACAAAAAAAAAAGACGGGTGTTTTGTAAAACATGTAAACAAATTATAACCAATGTCCATCGAAACTGTGTTGAAATATCAATATTTTGGTAATTCGATTCAGAAAGTGATAATGTTGTGTCTATTATCATAAATACAGATGATAATGACTCCGACATTTCGAGTAATGAAGAATAGTGGTCTAATTAACCGACTTCAAAAATTTGAAAAGGAGGAGGTTATCTATTCGTCGCGTATTTTTTTTTTTTATATATGTATGTACACCGATTACTCGAAGACGGCTGAACCGATTGAAATGATTCAAACGTTATAACATGACATTTGTTTTCAGGTTGGTCCCATTTTTCGAAATTTTGAAATCGGTTCAGTAGTTTTCAAGTAATCTTGAAAAAACTGTCGTTTTTGTTACCATTTTATATGAATTCAGGCGGATTTTCAACCATTACTTTTTTGTTTATGAACCGATTTAGATGATTCTTTTTTTGTTTGAAAGAAGACACCTTAAAGATGATACCATATTAATTTCATTGGTATTGGACTTTGGATTTTGAAGATACACAAGGGAACTCCTCAAAATTAAATAGGAACTGTACAGTGATTGAAATATTGGTAGGATTATGACAATCAAAAACAAGTTAAGTACCTATTTATTGTCAAGGACGTGCTGGACTAGGGTTGAACTGCGAAGGCCCAACGGAACTTTTGTGGAAATTGAGTTACTCGGGGTATACCATTGAAAAATGTGAAACATTATAACGTTTTATTTTATAAAATCATCACTTACATACCTACCACAAAAAAGTTCGAAATAAAAAGCTTTTTAAAAAAAGCACAACCTCCTTCAAAAATCTTAAAAAACAGCTCTATAAAAAGCAAGAAATAATGTTCAAATCGATTAATTAAAACACGTCTATTGAAGTCGGGTGGGCTTTAAGAATATAAACAATACAATAAATAAAAAAAATACTTCCAGCTCCACCCGACTTCAATAGACGTGTTTTAATTAATCGATTTGAACATTATTTCTTGCTTTTTATAGAGCTGTTTTTTAAGATTTTTGAAGGAGGTTGTGCTTTTTTTAAAAAGCTTTTTATTTTACTTTACGTATACCTACATACTCAATTTTTTTCATTAAAATTATCTTTGCATTTTATTACAATAAACACAAGGGACACAAGTGCTTGCGGGTGTACCGACACTATCTAACCGAATGGACTTGTACTAAATGTCAAAAGATGCGTCTCAGCAAGGGCTACAATATGGTGAAAAATTTTTTGAAAAAGTCAAAAACTTTTTTCGAAAATCGCATAAATGTAGAAAAATGACACACTTTTTTGGGGTCTTTTCTCTCTAAATCGACAATTTCTCAAAAACGAAAAGCGATATCGAAAAAATGAAAAAAACCCCTAGAGATACTGAGTTAGGCTAACTATTGAAAATAGTATATGTCCCTGACTCTTACGGTCTGGGCTGTAGCTTATCCTTTATGTAGGGAAATGTTGGGATACCGCGGGCGACACGCGCGGCGCGGGATAATAATAATACGTAGTACGATTGAAGTTTGTAAATTATTGTATATTTCAAAGCTTGTAATAGTGTTTTATATTTTGTATTTTTTATTTATTTCCACATTTTTTTTAAATAAAAAAGTATTCAGATATATATTAACACCATAATATTGATATTGATTAGCTCTAGCAGGTCAACAGATGGTATGACGTGAATAGAGCGTGAAGCGAATGCTGATTCCAGATCTCGTCAAAGATTTAAAAACCGTTAGATACGGCGGCGCGGGGCGGTACCATAGTGTGACTGCACTGAAATGTCTCCATAAGTACATATTCAAGTAAGTGACGTCGCTTACTGTGTGAAAACGAAAGAGAAAGTAGTGCTAGCAATAACTGTAGGAGCAAAAGAGATGACGCTATTATCTCCGGTACACGTGCTAGGCGTCGGTCGTAGTGAGTTTTTGTGTGTAGATAAACGGATAAACAAATCTTGAGCGAAAGTTGAACAGAAGAGAGGTTTTAGTTTGACCTTTACTAGATCCAAAATATTATATATCGTGGGTTGCTGTTATTTCAATTTCGAGATTTGAAATTACTCGATCAGTCACGTCTTTCTTATGACTGCGATTTCAAATGAATTTTTACAACGATCTCTGAGAATGAGAGTGTGATGATGATGCCTAGGTAACATGAGGGTTGTTATCGCACATTCGAGTGATGATGAAGTCGGCGCGAGAGTCTCGCATGCTGCATTTGATTTAGATTTATTTTTTTATTAGGATTAATTTATTTAGAAATTCAGATGTTTTAGTTATACATAGTACTTAGGTTACCTTTCAATAAAATATTAATGTATATAAGAAAGGAATAAAAAATATTTTGTTAAATTCATTTTCAATGTTCCAGAAGGTCGTGAAAGGTACGAGATCTGTAAATTTTTATAACTTTTCTATCTATATTTTTTTATATATTATGTAGTTTAAACATCATTTCATTATACTTATCCTCTTTCCTTGCCTTGTAAAAGCATCGATATTTTTTTAACGTGTAAGTTAATAAAATCACAAGAATGTGTAGTAGATTATTTTAATGCTTCATTTAAAAAAATATATTATGAAATAAAGATAAGGTATTTATGTAAATGAGAATGCGTTAAGACCCCTTCTTTTATTAATATAACTTTTGCCTCTTCATTACCACCAAGGATGTCGATTCGGCTATCAAATGACCCCATTTTTGGTCTGAAAATGGAACCGAGGTGGATTTTTATCACAGAAATGCGGAGTCATGAATTTCAATGGAACGTCTTAGAAGTGCTTTTACGACACGTAAATCGCGGTAATAAGATTGTTTGCGTTGTAAATGTAGACGTAAACACATTCAGATTTTAGAGTTTCCAGATTTAATCTAACCAAGATTAGATGAAACCATTCGTATAAGAACGGAAGGGGTAGAATTATGATGGCACCCTGAGCAAAAGTTGTGCCGCAGTAAAATTTATTTTATATTATAATTCTAATATGCAATTTTAATAATGTTTTACGTAGAATTTTTAGGGCCCACAGTGTAGCATTTTTAAACGGTATCGTTACATTCCTTCGTAGTCACTGCTAGAAAAAGATAGCAAAACTGCTAAAAGTCGCCGTTTTTGACACATTTTCTATCTACTTCTACGAATGACTACGAGGGCATGTAGATACCTTCTAAAAATACTAGACCAAGAGCCCTAAAAACTCCACGTAAAACATTATTAAAATATTTTTCTATTAATAACTTATTAAATAAAAACCTCTGAGGGCGCCACTATCGGTTATAACCTCTGAGGGCGCCCCTTGAGGTTTTTGAGATTAGCCAGAAAATTCAAAATTCCTTAGAAAATTCAATAATGTCAGCATTTATAGCAGTGCAATACGTTTGTTTTTTATTCAAAAAACTCGTGTCTATCAACTTTTGAGCATTTGATTTCTAGACAAAAAGATAAAGCTCATTAGACAACAGAGTGAGAGAGAGAGAGAGAGAGAGAGAGCGATAAAAAAACAGAGTTTTTAGACACTCATCATTAGTCAGTCAACCAGTCATCCAACTGATATATGACAGTGTTAGGTATAGTTATTATTAAAACATCAATATGATGATAATATACTTACTGTAGTATTTCCGACAGTCAATCCATACCATAGGTTAATTGTTGAGAAAAAAAAATCAGTTATTAAGGTTAATGAAATAAAAAATGGCAGTGAAATCCGTCATCGGCCAAAGTATACTCTGACGTCATCTACTACTAGGTAATCACATCGTCGTCAGACGAGTAGTGCAGTACACGCTCTTATACTTTTACATGGTTTCCTATGACTATATTAAGGCATAAGGTTTTTTTGCAGAATGATCAATTCGCATAACTTACTTAAAATCAAAATTTATGCCAATGAAGTCATTCTGCGAATATAACATAAAAAATGTAAGTCGTTCTTGTTATGCCAAACCAAATATATATGACTGAAAATGTTATGCGAGCGAAATGGCACATCTTTTACTTACGTATTTATTTCGTTCAATCGGTCGAATTTGGCCTATGACGGGTTAAGCATAATCGTACCGTAAGTCTAACTCAGTTTTCTAATGCACATTATCGACATATAGGTAGGTAAGTAATAAATAACTTTACGAAAACTACAAACCTATAAATGACCAGTCCCCAGTTCTCCATAGCACCAGCTGCAAAATCTGGTACCGCTGCCTTATCCATCTTAGGAAAGACATATTCGAATTCTGTGTAGTTTTCCAAAGCGATCATGTTCTTTTGACCGAAATCCATTGCAAAGGCTGCGGTGTCTCTCGTCCCTGGTCGCGAGAATACTTTGAAAGGAACACGGTATATGGGGTTTTCATCGTTGTCAACATATTCAAAGTTGGACACCAAAAACGCAAGAAGGTACGTAGACATCACCTCGGTATCTTGGAATTCACGCTTCACCCAACCATCTTCTTGAACTCTAAAAAGATATTTAAATCTATTAATACAAGTAAACAAAGATCAAGTTTTTTTAGGAGTTTCTACAAAGACAGTAAAGAAAATATGTAGCTTCTTGAAAATAATTTCATTTTTACAAGATTTATATAGGTACCTAATAGATGGTGTTGGTATGAGATAGATTCTCTGTTTTACTTTATTAATTTTAATTAAAAAAAATATTTACTCCATATTAGTTTGTGGCATATTTGTTCTAACCACTGTATAGTTTGCAGGCGAAACAATAGTAGTTCTGAATTTAGCTTTCAGCGCCGGTTCGTCATAGCAAGGGAATGCACGACGGGCGAATGTTGGTTGCAGCTGAGAAGTGATGAGTTTCCTGAAAAAAAAGTTTACTTTTCAGTTCATCCACATAAGCTTTGATATAGATTTCTACAAAGCCACTAGCAGTACGGTTAGGGGGTCCAAATAGATATAATACATACATTACTTTTTTAGGATAAACAAAAATGAGCAGTTGGTATCTGTAGGAACATAAAAGCTGTGTTTGGGATTGTATGATTTTACCTATAGAACTGTTGAATTGTTGATTGTTGTAATAAGAGATTGTTTACTCACTGTAGGTCTTGACTTTCGACATAGCTTGACACATAAATTCCAAACATATTGGTGGCATATTGACCTTCATAGTCAATGTTAAGTATGAATATCTGATTCGGATTCATGGTTTCACTGACTTGAATCCTCAGTAAATGTGTGTCATCTGTAGCCAGTTCATAGCTGGAGTAAATATTTCTCTCAGGATTATTATTAGCTGTCGTCCAAACTTGAATGTTATCAACCTTCATCTCCATAGCGTGAAGGACGATAACATTGGTTGCAATATTCGGTGTGATTCTAATGGAAACTTTTCCGGTGAAAAACTCTTCATTGTCTGGGTTTAGGTTCAATGTAACGTCATAGAATAGGGGGATTGTTTCCCTGGGAAGGTTGTATCGAGCAGCGAGGTCTTCATTGCGAGGTTCAGTTGCTGGTATCACGGAACAGGCTACTGAGCCCACCAGGGCTATGAGTAGAAGAAGATACATTTCTAGGGAAAAAAAAATTAATACGAGTAAGATTAACGTTATATAGGTAGTAATGTCGCGTTATTTTTTAAAACCTCTGTGTGTTATAAGCAAAGATCAGTTTTAAATAACGGCGTCTTTAAGACAACAGTGAAAATGTTTATTTATAATCTCGAACAATAAGCTGGTTAATGAGATTGTAGAATAAAATAATCTCTCGAAAAAGCTTTCTATGGGTGAAATGAATGGTTAATATAAACAATAATGGTAATACCATTATGTTAAGCTTGTTTTGATAAATCCAAGTTTAATATAAGTACCTACTATTTCTTTACCTATACATTATGTTTTTAGTAGCTTCTGCAATTTTCGTTGATCAATCTAATGAAATATTTAATTTTTGTTTAATTAATCCTTAAATGCTTATTACAAGCTCCCACAGAAGCTATGTACTAAATAAATAATATGGCAATGACTAGTGCAAATAAGTTTAAATTGTTGCCGGCATTTCCTTTATAGATCGTTAAAATACCACACGTGTGATTTGACGTCATTTGATGAAGCACCATTACTCATAGGAGTAGTGTTAGGTACGATAAGTTTTTCATATCGTATTTGACTGTCAGTAAAATAGGTGAGCAAACAAATCGAAAAACACAGTATGATAAGATTGATAAGGCAAAAAAAACTGAAGATAGATCTATAGAAGAGCCGTTTTATCGATCAGGTTTATCGATAAGATATCTTTATCACGTTTGTACCGAATTCCAAACGATTTGAAAAAGAATGATTCGCCTCAATTGTGCCGATAAAGTATTGCCAAATCAATCTTATCAAATGTTCAAGACGAGAATTATTGAGAAATATCTCTCTGTAGCTCATAAACGCTTTTTACACCAAAAATCATTTTAATAAATATATTCGTACAATATACATATTTTATTAGAATATCAGTAAATAAAGATTTTATAAAAATCTTTGAAAAATAGTTACAGATGGTGACGCATTGGCATAAATGATTGGATGGTGGAATGAAACAATCCATCTCTGCCACAAGTCTGCCAGGTACAGGATAGAAAGAGACATATGCGTGACATTTATAATAAACCACCAGCTGATGCCCGCGACTTCGTCCGCGCGTAATTCGGTTTTATTACAAATACGGAAAACCTCGTGGTGACATCTATTTTACCGCCATCTAGCTTTGAATAAAGTATACCAAAACAGCTGACAAAGTACGGTTTTTAATAACCTCGTGAAAAATCTATTGTGTCTGAAAAATCTGAAGATGTTCCGGGGCTTGAAGGGTTAAGCAATTTTTTTACGTTTATGAAATGTTTAAATCACTTCAAACGCGTAGTCGTGGGTAATACTATTAAAATAGCCAATCCCAAAAAAATAAGTTACCTACTTAATTAAAAATTAGCGCCATCTAGCTTCGAGTAGAATATACTAAAGTATACCAAAAACTGGCCAAACAGATGTCGGGCCACGCGTAGTACGGTTCCGCAGTTACCTTATACAGTTACAATTTGGCTATAAACTTTTATTTATTTCCTACACAACTAACGACAAAACTAAGTATAATACTTAAAATGACATTTGTTCTACGAACCATCAACGACAAACTACAAAATTATTACAGAAAACCGCATCCAAATTGATTAAACCACTTTAGAGATAAATGACAAAATGAATACTGCAGCGCCCCCTAGCGGTTAAACACCATAACAACTATCTGAGAACCATCGCCGATAACCTACAAACCCATTACAGAAAACCGCATCAAAATCAGTTGAGTAGTTTTTGAGAACTTTTCAAGCGCGACTTATCTGGATGCTGCAGCGCCCCCTAGTGATCTACCACCATGAAACACATCTAAGAACCTGCTCTGAAATGAAACCTTTTGAATGCAAAAAACCGCATCGAAATCGGCTTAGTAGTTTCCGAGGAAAATGGTCACAGACAAACATACAAACAAACAAACGAACAACCTCTAACCCCAAACGCATATACCGCCTCCGTTCCGTTCTTTGTGAGTAAAAAAGGTAACTTAACGGTTAAGCTAAAAATTATCCTAATCGAGATGACAAAAATACCATGTTGGGCAGCTAAGCAGCTTAAATCAGTTATATAATATAGTAGGTAGGTAACCTACTTGATATAGGTAATAGTTGCCCACTCAGTATTTTACTTAAATTATTTGTCTCCCACATGTAGTCGCCCGTTTTACGTGTTTTTGTAATCCAGTTTGTCGTCTGTTTAGTTATTTTGTCGCCCAAGAAATTAACCGCTGCCCGGTTTAGTATTTTAGTATCCCATTAACAGTCACCTTTAATTATTTCCAGTCACCCAATTAATTAGTTCCCGAACTCACATCTATTCTACTCATAAAGTTAATATTACCTAAATTAACTTTATGATTCTACTACGCGGTATGACAAGACAAGATAACATAATTATTTAATTTTTATAGTATAATTTTTATAATATATTTATTTTATTATGTGTTTAATAAAATAAATAAAATAAAAAATAAAAATAATTTATTTATTCTTAATTGTTATACAGTACCTATCTATAATCAATATATACCTACTCTGGAGTGATTTTCTTCCCGTTATTGGGTCTGTTTTTTTAACACAAGTATAGGCAAACAAAAAAAAACAATGTTACCTCTTAATTCAATGTGAGTTAAATATAAATTCGAAGGTACTTTTTTCCTACTCAACAGAAATAGGGTAGGTACTACTATCTGTCTAATTTCAAAATCTATCGCAAAATCACTTTCATTTGACAGATGAATGTGACAAATGTGTCAAGAATATTTTATTTGTACCAAAAAGAAATATCAATGTATCACATCCTGAAAGCGATTGCGATAGATTTTGAAATTAGACTACAGCAAAACTAAAATTACTTCATCTTTACATAAAACTCTAAATTGATTGATTCACTGATTTCACTGATTCACTGACACCTAACAGCTGAAGGTAGAGACACCAGTTTTTGAGGGTAGATACCTTTCATGACGAAGATGAGCACTAAGAAAAGATTTTAAAATTTTCCCGTTATACAGGGTGCTACAGGTTGTTCAAGTTTGTATGAGAATTTGTATAGGGTTAAAGGTAGAGACACCATTTTTGGAAGGTAGATTCCTTTTATAATGTAGGTATGTGAGCACTAAGAAAGGGTTTTGGAAAATTCCCGTATACAGGGTGCTACTAGGTGTTCCAGTTTGTATGGAGATTTGTATAGGGCTGAAGGTAGAAACATCATTTCTGGAGAGTATATACCTTTCATGGTGTAGGTGAGCACTAAGAAAGCATTTTGGGAAATTCCCGTTATACAGGTCGCTACAGGGTGTTCCACTTTGTATGGGAATTTGTATAGGGCTGAAGGTAGAGACACCATGTTTGGAGGATAGGTACCTTTCATGGTGTAGGTGAAACACCAAGTAAGTGTTTTGGAAAATTCCCGTTATACAGGGTGCTACAGAGTATTCCAGTTTGTACATGATTTTTTATGAGAAAAATTTTTACGTGTGAAATGAGGATATCATAATTACGCGAACGAAGTCGCAGGCAAAAGCTAGTTATTTGTAAAATAGCTTTTACTGATTTTATAGTAGAACAAATAGAACTAACTAACTAGGTATCTAAAAAGTTTCCTAATTATTCTACTAGTAGAACAGAAAATAATATATTTGTTATTTAAATAATTCCTATTTGTCATACCGCATATTCGAACAGATGTGAGTTTTTTCCCATCAGTTCTATTAGTATATATCACAAATAGTAAAACAACCTCGAAAAATCTTTAAGATTTTAAGGTATTTTTACATAGTATTCAAAAATTAAGCTATTTCTTACATTCCCTAGAATGCCATAGATGATTTATATATTTCAGATTTATATTTTGTAAGTTATCAACTTGAAGTTTATAGTTTCGGCGCAATTTTAGCTCCAACCAGTTTTGTATTTTCTCTCGAGAATGGGACAATTTCCCGAAATAAAAAGTATTCTAGAAGTTGACCCGGATAATTCGTCACTACCACACCAAAAATCATACTTTTTGCGTGATCCGGTAAAAGAAAAAGTTTAAAAAAATGTGGATTTGGCCTCTGTATCCATTCTGTATCTATAATAATGAATTAAAATTTTCAAAAAATATTGAATATACAATACAGAGATAGGTCTGTGATGGATTTGTAGGCTGTAACCATTTAGGCGCTTATTCTCCACACTGTGGCTCTTACGCTATGTTAGTATCTAAGCAACGGTTTGTCTGTTATTCTTCGTAGATTTTAATTTATGTTAAAATATAATTCCCTGATTGTGTTCTTTAATATAGCAATTCTTTAAGCCCAGCCTAGCTTTCATTCTATAACAAGGTCAGTAACATATTTTTCATAATTAAGTAAAGATAAGAGAAATTTAATAATGACAATTGATGATGAGTATAATGAAAATGTAGTATAATATTTCTTTTCATATATGAGTATTTTTTAGGATTATTTTCCTAAAACCCTAAAACAATAAATCACTGTGACGGCAAGGCTCAAAGACAATGCTACCTACGATTTTTATCCCTACAATCTATCTGAAACTTTACGAATATTTCCATTGCTTGAGTAATGATCTAGGTTCGGTACATACAACACGCGACCCGTAATATCTCTTGGATCAAGAGGCCATAATATATCGTAGACCCTTTCAGTAAATATAGCTGTCGTTCTTTTGAAATACTCGTGCCGTATCGTAAATTATCGTATCTATTTTATTTTTTGTTTTTCCCATCAATTTCGATAGGAAATCTATGACAGATTCAAATCACGAAAAACATCATATTCTCAATAAAAGGCATTTTTGGTGAAATTGACACTTGTAGGTGATTCGAATGGAATGTTTTTGTTTCTGTTTAAATGTACATAGAGTATTTTCAAACACGCAAGTTTTCGCTTGAAAAACACTAGTGATATTAAAAAAAACCTCAACAAACCCGTACAATCAGCTTCAGAAGTTGTTTGACACTTGAGTGAATTTGTGACACCAAGTATAACGGCTGTTTAGTTTTATTAATATGAACGCAATATTTGGCGTGACGTAAAGTGTTCTTTCGAACTTAACCCACGCAGTGCAATGAAACAAACAGTTTATACCTACTTACGTTATTTTGTCATGAAATAATATAAAATAGTTTGTTCTTCCAAATGTATTTTAAGATCCCATTTTCGAAACTTTTTATCTTTTTGAAATTTTCTAGATAAAAAAATTAGTCTTATCGAAAGCCGACAACACAGTAGAAGAAAATCAGTAGCTAATATAAATTTAAAACAAACTCACGTCAAAAGTATCAAATTTTAATTTACACTTTTTTGAAATTTTCGAGATAAAGCCCGGTAAATTTACGAGACAGAATAATTTCATATAAATTTTGTTCAATTTTAATAAAACGAGAAGATGTGTTATCCGGAACTTTTGAAACAAGCCCATACTTTATTTTTCATTGATATTAAATTGTATATAATTATACTAGCCAAGCTTACCCGACACTATACTCAAGATATCCCGGACGTCAGCCTGTACGAGATTAGTATGGCTCTCAAACAGCTGAAAAACAACAAGGCGGCGGGTGACGATGGAATCACTACAGAACTTCTGAGAGCGGGCGGTAAGCCGATACTCAAAGTCCTCCAGAAGCTCTTTAATTCCGTCATCGTCCAGGGCAGAACGCCAAAGACGTGGAACATAAGTGAGGTGATCTTGTTCTTTAAAAAGGGTGACAAGTCCCTCTTAAAGAACTATAGACCCATCTCGCTTCTGAGTCATGTCTATAAGTTGTTTTCGAGAGTCCTTACGAATCGTCTCGCTCGCAAGTTCGACGACTTCCAACCTCCCGAACAAGCCGGGTTCCGAAAAGGCTTTAGCACCATAGACCACATCCATACGCTGCGGCAGGTTATACAGAAGACCGAGGAGTATAATGAGCCACTTTGCTTGGCGTTCGTGGACTATGAGAAAGCCTTTGATTCGATTGAAACCTGGGCGGTGCTGCAGTCTCTCCAAAGGTGCCAAGTGGACTATAGGTATATCGAGGTGTTGAGGTACTTATACCAAAATGCCACCATGACGATCCGAGTACAGAACCAGAACACAAATTCTATCCAACTGCAGCGTGGTGTGAGACAGGGAGACGTTATTTCTCCGAAACTGTTCACAGCTGCGTTGGAGGACATCTTTAAGCTCTTGGACTGGAAAGGACTCGGCATCAACATTAATGGCGAGTACCTAACACACCTTCGTTTTGCCGATGATATAGTCCTTATGGCTGAGACCATGGAAGACCTGAACACAATGCTCGAAGATCTCCGTAGTGCTTCCCAAAGAGTGGGTCTTAGGATGAACATGGAAAAGACGAAAATTATGTCAAATGCCCATGTTGTACCCTCTCCAGTTCATGTTGGGAACACTACACTTGAAGTTGTTGACCATTACGTATACCTAGGACAGGCAGTCCAGTTAGGTAGGTCCAACTTCGAGAAAGAGATCTCTCGCCGAATCCAACTCGGGTGGGCAGCATTCGGGAAGCTTCGAAAAATCTTCGCGTCCGACTTACCTCAGTGTCTCAAGACGAAAGTCTATGAACAGTGTGTGTTGCCAGTGATGACTTACGGCAGTGAAACGTGGCCGCTAACTATGGGTCTCATAAGGAGGCTCAAGGTCGCTCAGCGTGCAATGGAGAGAGCCATGCTCGGCGTTTCCCTACGTGATCAAATCAGAAACGAGGAGATCCGCAGGAGAACTAAAGTAACCGACATCGCTCGAAGGATTGCTCAGCTGAAGTGGCAATGGGCGGGACACATAGCGAGAAGAACCGATGGCCGTTGGGGCAGAAAGGTTCTGGAATGGCGACCGCGCACCGGACGACGCTCCGTGGGTAGGCCCCCGACAAGGTGGACCGACGATCTGGTGAAGGTCGCGGAAAGCCAGTGGATGCAGGCAGCGCAGGACCGATCGTCGTGGAGATCCTTAGGGGAGGCCTATACCCAGCAGTGGGTGTCGTGTGGCTGATATGATGATGATGATATAATTATACTAATAAATAAACATTGAAGTACATACCTTTTTGTGTGAACCTAACGCCCAACCGGAACGAACTGAATCAAATTAATTGGTGTAATTGGGTATGCGAGATAATTTCTATTTTATCTTATAGATTATTATAATATCAAAACGATATCAATAAAAGTACATAAGTACAACAGTTTAATTTTGTTCTGTGGCCGCGACATTATTTTTTATCGGTGTGGTTCATTAATACAAAATAAATAAATGAAAATGGACGTCATGGCGGAAATACTAGTTGTATTAAATATATATATATATATATATATATATTCGAAATTTAAGGCTCGCGCTCCGCTGCGCTTCGCGGTCGCCTTAAATTTCGAACCTAACCCGGGACCTACAGGAGTAAAGCAGATCGGTCACACCTAGTTTTAGCCAACAGCTATCGGCTACACCTAGTTTTAGCCGGCTAGAACTAGGTTTAGCCGCACTTCGGGTATTAGCCGTAACATATATAATACAACTTGTATTTCTGCCATATAAATATATATATATATATACTTTATAAGTTACAGTCACAAAGCAAGGCCGATTTCGACTGAAAGAAAAATATATGCGTGCCAATGCATAAGTTAGTCCATAAATTTTTAGCCACTATTGTTTTCCAAGCTTTAACGGCTTTAACATTAAAAATTAAATTTATATTTTGTAAATTTTTTGCAATAAAAGATAGCTGAAATAAACTGAAATTAGTGTGCTGGTAATTCTAGCGACATTGATGCTGCTTATCTTCAGATATTTAATCTGCGGATACTGTTTTACTGTACCTTCATATTTAACACTGCCGGATTTAAGCATAGGCTACATAGGCTGCAGCCTAGGGGCCCGCACCACAAGGGGGCCCGCACCACATTGTTTTTTTTGCATTTTTTAATTACGCGGATGAAATCACAGATTACAAAACAGTAGATGAAACTGACTGAAAATCGCGCTGCACGGCCGTTTTTTTCACTTGAGACAGGCAAGAATACAAGATTAGGAGATAAAACTTGACAATAAATCGCGCTGCGCGGCCTTTTTTTTACTAAAGATAGGCAAGAGTACAATATTAATGTATGAAGCTGACAAAAAATCGCGCTGCGCGGCCGTTTTATTACAAAAGGCAAGCACGATTACCAAGATTAGTGCCTAAAACACACTAAAAATCGCGTTGCGCGGCCATTTTTTTTACTAGGCAAGATTACAAGATTAGTTGATGAAACTGACTAAAAATCGCGCTGCGCGGTCTTTTTTTACTAAAGATAGGCATGATTATAAGATTGGTGGCTTAAACTGACAAAAAATTGCGACGCGCGGCCATTTTTTTTAAACTATAGACAAGCATTTCTTTGAAAACCGTCCCCCCCGCTCTCCCAAATTTAAATTTAGGACAACAAAAAAGATGACATCTTTGACAGCCATTTTTTCCTGGTTAAAATTGATATTTTTCTTATTGTTTAATATACAAAGCATTTCAATAAAAGAACTAAATTATTTTCATATTTTAAACCTCACACGTTTACTATGAAAAAAAAATATCGACCTCTTAAAATTGAAATATTCCCCTACATTTAGTATGGAGACTGGCGGACGACATGACCACGAACTGACAGTAACAGACGTTGCCAAACTTATGTTCACGGCTTGGAAATAAAGAAGGCTATGGCTGTATTCAACGAAAATCTCTTTTTCTCAAAAGTTGGACTTATCGAAGTGGACTGTGTTTGTCCTATCTAGCACAAACGTAATGGTCATCATCTTCGAGTGTTGTGTTCCTAATAGATATTACTTGGTTTCTTGTAAAGCAGTCAAAAGCACTACTTAATATTTGATCGCTGTGTTCAAGTCCTCCAAGATCTCGCAAGAACTTAAACATCGGCAAACCGATGGTGTGTTAAGTATTTCACAGTTCTTTTCCAATCCAACCGGACACAGAAACATTAAAATATCGCTGTGGTGAATAGTTTCAGAGAAAAAACTTATCCTTGTCGCGATAGTATGGGAAATGAACTCTGGTTTTGAATTTTTAGTAATTTTAACAGAAGTATTGATTTTTTAAGGACACAGCACTTCGTAGTTGGCACCTTTGAAGAAACTGTAGCACCCCTATGCCTTGATCGAAGCGAAAGCTTTCATAGTCGCCGAATGCTGAGTAAAATGGCAGATTCTCCTCAGTATTCTGTATGTTTTTATACGACTGGAAAATGCTATGCATGTCCCAGCTTCGGGAGATGCCTAAAGCCTGAAGGTCACTGGGACCTACCACAGTGTGGTATATCGTAAAATCAGTCAATGTCCTTTCGAATCGCCTTGGAACAATACATTATCGAACCATTCTACATTATCTGACTACAAATTACTCAAAGTAGCATATTGGCAACTGATGGAGCCACGGGAATCGTTACGCATACTACCGTGAATATCCACCCACGGCATTTAAGTCCGTGAAGTCTGTTCGTCTGTTCGGGAAGGAAAAGTGTGTCCTGGGGCACGACACGTGGGAGACCCTAAGTCAGGGGAAAACTGTGCAGGTACAGCTCTTTCAAAGTTTCAGCTACAAGAACCACATGATCGGCAAACTGTTATACTCAAATATCTCAGTAGAGCTTTCCAACGCATTCCCTGCTGGCTTTCCGGAGAAAGCGAGGGTCGTAAAACGAACCTTTCGACCAATCCCGATCCGACCTGCCGTAGCGTATAGTATAGATTAGATATGGTCAATAACCAGTCTTTTCGGAACTCAGCTTATTCAAGAAATTAGTTGGAAGTGATGATGATGGCCTCCTCGACGTGTCCGTCGACAGCGACACACTGACAATTTCCTATCATGAGCTCGCATGTGACTTGCGAAGCCAAACTTAGTCTTGAAGCAACGGTCGCAGCTCTCGCAGTATAGTTGCCCAGTAGCGTCGTAAGTGTAGTTATAAGTTGGCTTCGGTCGGGTCTTTTTAAGTTGTCGTTTTGCATCCAGATGTTCGAGACGCAGTTCTTCGAAATTTTTCACACCTTCATTGACGCTTCTACGCCACTGAGACCGTTTTAAAGCGAGATATTCCCAACCATTTGGCGAGATGTTGCACGCTAATAAGTTCCTTTTGATTGTATTGATTGTATGTATTAGGCACAGTCTTATTTATCATACTATATGCCTTAGTAGGGCTTAGGCCTTCGACCCTCAAGGGTGAAGGAATTTAAAACTTCTGGAGAGCTTTTAAGCATACGGCTTGTTTTCATGATTTTTGGTGATTTCGGCATCCTTGCCTTTACTGTTACTGTTTAGTTGCTTAAGCAACTAATACTAATTTAGTACTAATCCCATACAGGCTGACGTCCGGGATATTTTTGGAGTATCAAATCTGGTAAGCTTGGTTCTGGGCTGAAGTCTTTAGGCCTTACTTTAGATCAGGTGTGGCGTTTCTGCATCTTACAGAGTTCTAATAAACGTAGTGTTAAATTGTATCATGCAGCGTTCTCTAAAGCCATATTCCTATTCATGTCAATTACGCTTTAAAAAAAAAACCACGCCGCCGGCGCCGCGCCGCCGCCGGCCTAAAATTGCCAGTTCGCCGCCGCCGCATTTTTTTAACGCGGCGCCCATGTCTACTAGAACCTAGGGGGAGGCCTTTACCCAGCAATGGGTGTCGTGCGGCTGATATGGTGATGATTATGAGACTGGCTTTATAAAATCAATATAAATACCTAATTACCAACTCAAAATCACAAATTGTTAATAACACATATTCAAGAGATCGAGAGACAAAATCACTCAAAAGTATTGTTTGATTAATATTGCCGCGTTGAATTTTACAAAATTTTACCTGTAATTTATTTTTAGACGGTATCATTAGAATTCCTCTTTGTCACTGCTAAAAGTATAACAAAACTGCTAAAAGTGCTCGTTTTTGACACATTTGCTATCTACTTCTATTCTAAGAATGACTACGAGGGAATGTAGTGATACCGTCTAAAAATATTAGATCATGGGCTCTAAAAATACCACGTGGGTTTTTTAATAATCTTTTTCTATAAACAAATTATTAATCTCTGAGGGCACCAGTCACGGTGCGGTATCCACCTTAATCCATTACTAAATTAAACCAGAAGATAGATGCTATCCGTGACCTTTAAAACAAGTTCCTTCTTAAGGTGGCACCCTAAGCGAAAGTGGCGCCGCGGTGAATTTTATTTAATATTGTAATCCTAATACACAATTTTAATTATGTTTTACGTGGAATTTTTAGGGCCCACAGTCTAGTATTTTTAAACGGTTTTCGTTACATTCCCTCGTAGTCACTGCTAGAAGTAGATAGCTTAACTGCTAAGAGTGGCCATTTTTGACACATTTGCTATCTACTTCTACGAATGACTACGAGGGCATGTAGTGATACCTTCTAAAAATACTAGACCATGGGCCCTAAAAACTACACGTAAAACATTATTAAAATGTTTTTCTATTAATAACTTATTAAATAAAAACCTCTGAGGGCACCACTTTCGGTCACACAACTGTCTTAATATTATAAAAAGAATAGTTGTACATTTTAATTTAAGAAGCAATTAATTCCAAGACTATCCTCAGTTCATGTTTTAAATTATTTGATTTTTAGATATGTTATCTTAGATTTCATTTAAAGAGCTGTTACTCGCTCACTTGGTTTACTACGTACTAATATGATGGTATACGAACTGGTATACCATCATATTACACAATGAATTTCTTTCATTTTAATTTACAAGAAAAATACGTCTTTCAGCATCGCGGCATAACGCAACATAAAACCGTGTAAATTACAGCAGAGTTGAAGATTCTGGCAGCTTTAAGACATTAGTATGAATATTAAAGCAGGGTTTAAGGGAGATCTTGTTAAGGGGTTACACGTAAGTACATATATTATGTACTAGCTTCCACCCGTGACTTCGTCCGCGTTAATATTCGAGAAAATCCTTAGGGGACCATTAACAGGATAAATATCATTATATGTTTCAATTTCATCAAAATTTAACGTAATTAGGCGGGTCCCCTCCAAGCGAGCAGCCTCTTGCGAGGCCTACTGCATGCGGTAAACGTCCTGCCTCGCACGTGCTTGGTGGGTCTCTGACTAATCACGTATAAAAATCTGATCGGATTTTGATAAAATTAGAACAAAGAATACTTATTGACCGAGCGAGCACGAAGTGCGAGCGAAGCGTCTCTGCTTCAGCTTGGGCAAAAATTATTTCGTATGTCTGTATGTTCTCTTCTACAGGTCGCATTTCTCAACCGATTCTCGTGAAAATTTGTAAGCAGGTTCGAAAGTTATATAAAAATTTTTTGTCGAGCCAGATTTTTTTATTTTTCAAAATGGCGGAGATATGTTAAAAAAACAGGTTTTACGGCTTTCCAGCGCTGTCTGTTCTCCTCTACAGGTCGCATTTCTCAACCGATTCTCGTGAAATTTTGTGAGCAGGTTTGAAAATAATATAACATTTTTTTGTCACGCCACTTTTTCGATTTTTTTCAAAATGGCGGAGATATGTAAAAAAAAACATATTGCAGTCCAGCTTCCCGGCTCTGTCTTTTCTCCTCTATACAGGTCGCATTTCTCAACCGAATTTCGTGAAATTTTGTGGGCAGGTTCGAAAATCATATAGATTTTTTAAAATTGAGAAAGTTTTTCCAATTTTTTTATTATGGCGGAGATATGTAAGAAAAATGTATTTCAGTCCGGCTTTTTGGCGCTGGATGTTCTTCTCTACAGGTCGCATTTCTCAACCGATTCTCGTGAAATTTTGTGAGCAGGTTTGAAAATAATATAGAATTTTTTAGACACGCCAGTTTTTCGATTTTTTTCAAAATAGCGGAGATATGTAAAAAAAACATATTGCAGTCCAGCTTCCCGGCTCTGTCTTTTCTCCTCTACAGGTCGCATTTCTCAACCGAATTTCGTGAAATTTTGTGGGCAGGCAATCATATAGATTTTTTTAAGTTAAGACAGTTTTTCTAAATTTTTCGTAATGGCGCAGATATGTAAGAAAAATGTATTTCAGTCCGGCTTTTTGACGCTGGATGTTCTCCTCTACAGGTCGCATTTCTCAACCGATTCTCGTCAAATTTTGTGAGCAGGTTCGAAAATTACATAGATTTTTTTTGTCACGCCAGTTTTTTGAAATTTTTCATAATGACGGAGAAATGTAAAAAAACATATTTCAGTCCGACTTTCCAGCTGTCCATTATCCTCTACAGGTCGCATTTCTCAACAGATTCTCGTGAAATTTTGTCAGCAGGTTCGATAATTATATAGATTTTTTAATTTAGCCAGTTTTTCTAAATTTACCAAAAATCACCATTTCGAAAAATGTTTAAAATTAGAAGCGCCATCTAGCTGCGAACATACCTACAAAATTATACCAAACAGCACGTACCTACTACGTGCTTTGAAAAGCTCGTGAACAGTGTGGGAAAAAGGGGTGGCGACATCTTTTAGATAATTTTTTAAACAACATACAATTTGAGCTACTTTTTAACGCGAGGTCTACAGCTCACGGAGCCACTAGTTATCTCGGTTTAATGATCCCAAAGGATTTCCTCGAATGACCACGCGGACGAAGTCGCGGGCGGAAAATTGTGTTTGATTTATTTGTCTTTAGTTACCAATCATAAGTCTAATTAAAATTAAGTGAGTTTTACTTCAAAATGAATGACTTTCCATTTAAAACTTCATCCCCTTTTCACTCCTTCGGAGAGTTGATTTATCAAAAGCGCTAAGATAAATAAATATTAGTTTTCAATAAATTTGAAGATTCTGACTACGAAACTGACGGATTTTCATATAAACTTTCATCCCCTATTTTACCCCCTTAGGGGCTCAACTTTCCAATATCATGATTTTTCTTCCAGCAAAAATACAAATGTTTATAAATTTCTATCTATAAGTATTATTCGGTATTTATTATTGACCGAGCGAGCGCGAAACGCGAGCGAAGCGTCTTGGTTTCAGTTTGGGAAAAAGTACTTTCGTATGTCCGTCCGGCTTTCCAGCTGGCCGTTTGTTCTCCTCCACAGGTCGCATTTCTCAACCGATTCTCGTGAAATTTTGTAAGCATGTTCTATAAGTACCTAGATTTTTTTGTCGATTAAGTTTTTTGAAACTTTTTAAAATGGCGGAGATATGGGGAAAATGTTCAAAAATGTCACAAACGAGGTCTTACTAGCACTACAGAGCCACTAGTATAATTTAACATCTTTTCTCAATCAGGTTCGGCCCAATAGGGTTTATCGATATTTTAAGCATTCCTGCTTTGCTTACATTAAACAGTCAGCACAGCAGTAACATGAAAATACTAAACCCTAAATCTGATGTAGCTTAAAAGTCAGGCTTTGCTACGGGAGTCGTAGCCTGTTGCGCGGCAGTCGTCGGTCGTAGCCCGCTACGTGGCGTTACGCCGTAGCCAGTTATCTGCCGCTCTCGCAACCTTCCACTCGCGGCTCGCGGTCCGACCATAACCCATTTTCTGACGTATTCAGTGAATTCAAAACTTGGTTTTCTTTTTTTACAAATGGAGAGGAACTTTTTGTTGTTAGTGACCGGTTTGTTATGAAGATTCTTTCAAAGAAGTTTTAGTTAATGGTGAGTTTTGATTACAGATTTAGAAGAAATAAGTAATTTAAGTATATAATGAAAGAATTAGTAAATATAAAGTTAGTAATTAAATGGTTTAACTGCGTTAATTTCCACTTTGTTATCAGTCAGACAGGACTAAGTAGTTACATAACTTAATGCTACCAACTTATGTAACTAAAAGTTAAACAACAGTTTAGAACAATACTTAGTTGACGACAAACGTCTGGCATAACTGTCATAAGATTCTTGATTAATATTAGTTTCATAATTTTTAGAGATAGTAATAGTCACCACTATAACAAAACTCTGAAATTTAATTAAAGTAGAAGTCAATATTAATTTTAAAAAAATTTAAAACTGACACATACATTTTAAAAATGTATGCATATTGACAACTTGAGACGATCTTTTACCCTTGCTCTACAATCATTATTTAAATAACAACCAGATAGTATAACAAACTGTAGAACAACGTTGAAAAGTTCGTTAATTTTTAACCCTTTATTTTATAATGTTCGTTAATTGTTTTCAAAAGCCATTTGAAGGGCATTTTGAGCAGGCGTTTATAAAAACTACGTAAAATTTACCGGTTGTATTGTTTTTCTATTAAATTAAACATAGCAAACGATAGGCATCAAATTATTAATTTTTTAGTAATTTTGAAACTATAACTGATACAGATAAGGTAAATAGAGAACATAAACCATTAACATCTAAACTCTCTGTTTTAGTCTTTAAGCTGCCATGTAAAACCGTTGTCTACAAGGTAGTTATCTTAAATTTTACAATTTGACGTGAGTAATAATATGTTCTATTTGCTTACGCCTGCGACTTACGGCCGGTTTCTGAATTAAGAAACTAAAGTTGAGCACTACTCAAATATTACTCACGCATACAAAATTTGTACTTAATTAGGGGTGAACTTCAATTTCTCAATTCAGAAACCACTCATTAGTCCGCGTGTACAGTCGAAAAATACCAAGGAAACCTTTGTTCAGAATAAAAGTATTAAAAACTATCTTTAAGCGTTTCTTAAAATCCGAATCCGTTCAGTTTTTCTTGCATGATTGAATAATAAACATCCAAAAGTACAAACTTACATATTAATAATTTGAAGTATCAGTTTTATTAAGGTTATTATGGAATCAACACTCCTTAAAACACCTAGAACAAAATTGTTTAAAAAACAAAAAACCGACTTCAAAAACCTGCCTCTAAAAAGCAAGAAAAAATATTTAAATACGCATTATCATCGTTATAATAACGTCTATTGAAGTCGGGTGGGGTATGAACGTACCGTACGTACGTACGGGAAGTACTACTTCCTTTTTTATTCTAAAAGCCCCACCCGACTTCAATAGACGTTATTATAACGATCATAATGCGTATTTAAATATTTTTTCTTGCTTTTTAGAGGCAGGTTTTTTGAAGTCGGTTTTTTGCTTTTTAAACAATTTTTTTTATTTTTAGTGTAAGTACCTTCTGTATTAGGTAGTGTAGGTATATTATTAGGTAGAAAAATTGGCTCAGCCAAACGTAAGATAATCGTGGAGAAACACACATACATCAGGTCAAACTGAGAACCTTATTTTTTTTTAAGTCGGTTAAAAAGTCTACACTGAAGGTATCCCTTTTCCAACACAAAAACTTCATCTAATTAAAGTCGTCAAGGTAGTTAATTCAAATTATAGTATTTTCAGGATTACTTGAAAACTACTGTACCGATTTGAAAAAAAAATGGGACCATCTCGCATGAATACTCAATTGAACAAAAAAGAATCATCAAAATCGGTCCATAAATGACGAAGATACGCGCGAACAACGATAAAAAAGTATACAATCGAATTGAGAACCTCCTCCTTTTGATGAAGTCGGTTAAAAATATCAATTTATTACAATTTAGCCTGAAGATGAAAATTGCAATTCATACGGCGTAATGGCGTAATTTATACCAAACAAAATTTGAGAGTTCAATTACAAACTGAAAAAAATGATAAATTATTCAGTCGATGCCATTTTTCAGGCACTTATGAAAGTCAATCACGCTATGAATAATAAAATCGTTGCTTTAAAAATAAGTGAACCGAATCTAATTGTTGGACATACCAAAAACAATAATAAGTACATTTTTATTATTATAAAATTGGTCTAATTGAGTTTTTGTTAGAAATAAATATCAAGAATGATGAGTGACAGATCAATCTTGGTCAGGAATAAAATCAAAACCGACGACCTATTTTAACGAACCTTTTAAGCTTTCAAGGCATCTTCATCGGTTTATCAAAATCCCAGGCAGCTCAGAGATAAATAACCGAATTTTTAGGGTTCCGTACCCAAAAGGTAAAAACAAGACCCTATTACTAAGACTCCGCTGTCCGTCTGTCTGTCTGTCACCAGGCTGTATCTTATGAACCGTGATAGCTAGACAGTTGAAATTGTCACAGATGATGTATTTCTGTTGCCGCTATAACAACAAATACTAAAAACAATAAAATAAATATTTAAGGGAGGCTCCCATACAACAAACGTAATTTTTTTGCCGTTTTTTGGTACGGAACGTTTTGTGCGCGAGTCCGACTCGCACTTAGCCGTTTTTTTTTATTTGCTAATAGTAATTGCAGCAGAAAAAACAGAAAAATCAACCACTATTAAACGTTTGAGCTTAAAATACGAGTAGTTGACTCTCTTACCCCCTTATTAATAAACGAAGATTCGTATATACCAAGTTTAACCAAAAAAAGGAGCATTATTGCTATGCCAAATTTTTGGTTTAACCAGGTGTAAACTTACTCTTCTTTTATTATTAAGGCTGTAATAGACTAAAGGGAGTTTTTATGAAAGTTCAGAAACAGAAAACTTCGCTAACCGATTAGTATTCCGTGTTGCAGGAATACGCATCTTGAACAAATCACTTTCGGTATCTACAAGAACAAAGACAACAGTAAACCGCAAATTATTTCTTATCGGTCCGTGCGATTTTCTACGATGTGGAATACCGCTCGCGTAACAGTTACATAGCTCTAAAAGTAGATGAATTCAGAATTTTGCCTGAAAAAAAAACAGTATCAACTTCGATTCAGTAAAATCTCATATATTTTTTTATAAATTGTTCCACTGTTCTACTAGGACTTGGGCAAAGCTTCATCTTAACCCACCATGAGTGTCCAATAAGGATTAGTGGGATTTAACGACTGTCATCTTCTGACAGCGGAAGGGATCAAACGGCTTTCCGTGCCTTAACATTACCGCAAACTCTTAGTAGCCCACTAAAAACAAGATGAAGCTCAGATTAACTGATGTGTTAAGAGGTGCCAACATAAATGACAATTGACAACATTTCAAAATATTAAGGTACATGTTTTTATGGATATAATGAAAATTTATCGCTTTTTAGGCATCACGTATTTTTTCTTTTCCTTTTATTTTCATACATTACTGAGATATTAATTAATAGAAAATGGTTTATGCTAAAAGGACGTAAGTACAAGATATAGGTAAAATATAAGTGACGTAAAAAATACTGGTCTAAAAATTCTGAAAAAAAATATGTGCTTAGAACACTAAAATCTCGAAATGGTTTTCTAATTTTAGTACTTTCTCAAAATGAAATGTTGTCAATTGCCTAAAATCTATTATTGATTATACTGATTAGAAAGATCATCGTCTGATAACGATCACTGTCCGTGAGCTTTCGCGACAGACAATTTTTAAAGAGTTCCAATGTAGTTTTTTGGAGGTAGATTCAAATTTCATTAATAGTATATAAATATAACGTAATTATAAATAATAATGTCTTTAATTTATTCATTTATTAATTATGATTTTATTCTAATAATCAAATTATACGCACTTTTGCGTCATCTTTAACTTTTTTGCATATATGAAAGCGTGGGCTTTTCTATTATTAACCTTTTCTACAATATATAAAATTATTCTTTATACACATTATGCCCAACTGTTAATGGATATGTCACGCGCAAGATGGCTTCTAATCTACGGCCAGTCTGCGACAGACCTATCTCATCAGATACATCTCGGGCCAGCCCGACAGAGTTCATCCGTAGCTGAAACTATTTAAGAAATATCATACTTGTACTACGGTAACGATATCTTTTTATTACCTACCGTGCTTGTACCATCAATTTTGAATTTTCGAATTTTCATCAAGCGAAAAATACCGTTCTTGCATCTCGTACAACGATGATGATAAGCACGGATGCCACTTTCTTTCAGTATCGAATTAACAATTTACTTCCTTACTATTTTAATGACCTACATTAAATAATTCAAAACTGTTTCTTAACTTTTATTTTGTATTAATTTGCTTTTCCTACAATTTGCCATATATAGTTATTATGGTATACCTAATCGTGATAGAATAACATCGAGATGCTTCTTAGCTTTGATTGATCCTTCGCAAGCATACAGAGAAAGGATGATTGCTTACAAATCAGTCATCAAGGAGGTAATGCTTGTAAACCATAAAAATAATAACTACCAAATATTAATAATTAAAGAATTGTCCATATAAATTGTATTTATCCTGTGGTATGGTAATATTAAAAAGTTTTCCTGCTTAGCTACTCTATTTGAATCACCAATTGTCCAATTGACGATCTTACTATAATATGAAAAGGTAGAAAATAGTAAATAAAAGTATATTTCATTTTGTATGAGTTTATTCATACTTCACAGCTGGGAACGCGCTATTCCACATGAATACAGGGGAAAATCGGATACAAAACCAAACGCGCACCTACTTGTGGGTGTAAAAGTTACCCTTAAAACTGAAATGCTTCCCGAAGCGTTTGATGTTAAAAATAGTTTTATTTATCCAACAGTTACAGAAGTAGGTACTGGTAAAAATAATTTTGTAGAACTAGTTGTGATCGAACGGATTTTTTAATCGAAGGCAAATTCGATTTTAAAGGATCATTCCCAAATTAATTAGGCTTATTAATAAAATTCAATGCGACAACATTTTATAGCCCGGATGACTTAGCGAGTTTTATATTTAATGAGGATTAAATATAAAATGATTTTTCTTAATTTGAATTTTAAAACCTTTAAATTGAGTTGCAGATTATTACCATAGAGTATATTAGCAATGGTTTATACGATTCAAGTGGAACTATGTCATTATTGACTGATTTTAGCTTTGTAATAAGCTCTATGCCAAAAATAAATCCGGGCTCCAAGCAATAATTTTACAGCTCGCTAAAATTGAGTATCGATTAAGTTTCTTCAAGTCACCCGTAAAACTGTAACCCTTGCTTGCTCGACCAAAATAATACGAAGGATAGCGTATAAAACAAGATTATAGCTTATAGCCCTCATGCAAGAAACTCAATACTTTATAGAGTAATATGAAAATTATTATATTTTATCCCTATGTGGCAAAAATATTGATTATGATACACTTTTATGTGTTGCTGTAACTGAACCTAATGATTAGTAAAGTATGAGTAGAAAACCTTATAATACTGCTCTTTTTATAGTTGTGTTTTGTTTCGAAAGCGTTAGCTCTCCATTGAATAAACTATTTTTTACCATTACCACTCGAAAAAGAGCGTTTAATTCAACGATAACAGTGAATAAAATGCAATTTTATTCACCGAGTGAATAAAAATATTTTGAATTTGGAACAAGCGCGCATCGTATTGAATTATGTACAAAAAAATAAAACGTGCTGAAAGTATGGAGCTATTCCATAGATAAATCCATAGATACAATTCAATAAAAAAAAATATCCCGCCAATTTTATTTTGGTTCTTTTTAGTGTCTTATCTTTGGGTTCTTTTCTTTATATTAGAGGGAGATTAGATGTTCAGTCTTGCATCAGTCCATTCCATCAGTTTGGTACGATCTTCAGTCTGTAAAAATTCAAAGTCGTAAAAGTATACAAACTGATGAAATGGACTGATGTCAGACTGATCAATTGTAATTTTCCTCATAGCATGGTTGTTTTATGTCATTGGAAAACTTATAGTTTCACTATTATCTAACCGTTAAATTACCGATTACCTATCTAAATAATAAAATTTGATAACTATAAATAGGTACTATAGGTGTAAGTAGTAGTAAGTATTGCTATTATGTTTTCTCGCAGTCAATGGTAAAAAGTAGAGTACACAACTCATGAAAAAAATTTCATCTCGGTCCTTTGTATCCCTTGTTTTGCTCAGGATTCTACTTTTGAATCCCTCACTACGCTCAGGATTCAACTCTAGAATCCTTCGCTGCTCTCGGGATCCAACATAGTACCTCGAACTAAATTCCTTCTTTTTTCACTTGTTGTATAATCTACTATTACCCACCTACTTTCGTAGAATGAAGTCGGTTAAAAGTACATACATCTAAGTATGAGAATCGTTTTAAGGTAACAAATAGGGAAACTGGTCTTCTCTTTTAGGCATTTTACTCTTTTCGGCATTTAAATAAATCAAAGTATATTATTATGTATTATGTTTTCATTCCAGTCTGATTTATTACTACGACTACTTAGCTTCAAAAAGCTTCGACATCAGCTCATAAATAAAGGGTTATGAAGAACTCAGAAAATGGTTTAGATCTCCTTTTTGTGTTTTATCTCATCCAGAGTCAACGATTGATGAGTAACGGAAATGTAACCAACTTCGATCAGTCAATTATTGTTAATCATAATAAACTAATATACCTACATTTCCAACATCTTTTAATATCCTTATTTCCTTACTAATATTATAAATGCGAAAGTCTGTTTGTTTTTTTGTTGCGCCTACACGTCTTAACTATTGAACCGATCATCATGAAACTTTGCATAGACGTTGTCAGGGGTACAGAAAATGACATATGGTACCTTTCATCCAGAAAAACCTACAGTTTTCGAGGGATAGCAAAAAAACTGTCCACGCAGACGTAGTCGCGGGCGGCCGCTAGTCGTTAAATAAAAGAAGAATTAAGTTAACTATGCTAATAAAGAATCGCAAAACCAAAAGAGAGAAAATAAATGCACTTAATATTCAATAAAATATAGTCGGCCTTTGGCATAGGAAGGACGTGTTACGTCTTTAAAAATCTTTTTCTTCTGATTTTAGTTCTAAATGCACCTAATATTGAAAAAATACTACTTATATAGCCTTTTACACGGAAGGACGTGTTTTGTTTATTAAGATCTGGGGGGCTACTCAAATGGCCACTTTTCTATTCGTTCGCTAACTCAAATCTTAAAAATAATCAATTAATGATCAAGTCAGACGTTCGCAAATTTATGTAAATCACAGACATTGTTGTATTGTACAGAAATGACAAGCCTACGACACGTTATTTTGGTGTTTTATGGCTTATTTTTAATTTTTAAGTAAGCGAACGAATAGAAAAGTAGCCATTTGAGTAGCCCCGCTGTTTCCTGACGTTTTCACTCTAGCCTAGGTCAATTAAAAATACTGTCATTGTAAAACCGGCATTCTGTGGCAGGTATCGACGGTTTATTACATACACTGATTGATAGCACTGGTATTGCATGTCGGATGACGGATCACAGGCGTCTGCGCTGCGAATGTGCATTAGGGTGGTTCGATGAAACATGTACAATGGCTATTTCAAAACTCCATTCACCATTTTTATTTTTTTTTTCTCTATAGAAAATATTAAAGGACTTAACTGCCTAGAATATAATGAAAGCTAAATAATTGAAAATGTTCTCTTTACTCACAAAGTTCGATAAAAAATAACTGGTAATTGTGTACTATCCGGAAGTTATCGGAATGCCCCTAAATTACAATACCTTTGTTTATAAACGGGTTCATAAATGTTATATGTTTTAAATACCATTTCACTCGAGTTGTTTAATTCTTAATAACTAAATAAATAATATAAAGCTATGTTTAATTAGTTTTACGAAAAAGTGTGTAGTTACTATAAACAACGATACGTACATGGGAACGTGAAATTTTAATTATTTGGTTCCTGTACTGAGGTGGTTCTACTCATAATTTTACAAGCAACTTTTACTAAATGCGAAAGTAACTCTGTATGTTTGTTACTTTATTATATTTTTACGCCTCCTGCTGAACCAAAGCTAGTTAGTTGAATTTGGTATAGAGATAGATTTGGATCTTGGAAAAGGAAACCATTGGGCTTTTACTCCCGAAATTCATTAGTTAAATAAAATCACGAAGTCTATAGTAAAAGTTCGTTATGAATATACATAAGCAATTCTCAATCACATTCTATGATTGTCTCATGAACTCACAATGCCATCTGTTTCCCTACGATAAAATGAATTGGTCGAAATAGGAAAGAAACGACACTCGCGCATGTATGCTCGTAAAATCGCTCGCGGCTATGTGTGCGTGTTTGGAGGCGCGCGGGGGCTGCGCGCGGCGCGCGGGGAGTGCAGCCGCTAGTCGCCGACTTACTCGGGCAAGGGTTCTTTCTACTTTCGCTCGCCGCTCGCTTGTCCCACCGCAATCGGCACCCTGATTATCTAAAAAGAAACTATTTAGCGACCGGTTGCATTTGACATACATTGCCACTTTTCTTTGGTATGTTTTTTTTAACCCAAAAAAAAGTAGCAATGGATCACGATCATCTGTGAACTGCAACCAGTCGCTAGGTGGTTTTTAATTAGATAATCAGCCCGCCGTATTGTACCGCATTTCGCACGGACTGACTACGCGTTTAATTTACATTATTTAATTGTTAGATAATTTAATCATGCCCGGCGGCGGACGTTATTGTTGTGTTTATGGCTGTGGCAACAACCAAAAACAAAATCCTGATAAAAGTTTCTTCGTATTGCCCAGTGATCCAGAAAAGTAAGTACCTATAGAGTAAGCGGTAAATTTATATCTTATTTTAAAATAACAAAAATATGTCAAAGTTGCCATAGTTGATGGGACCTACTATTGCAACTTTACCATATTTTGAATTTTAATAAAATAAATATTTATCGACTATTTTATAAGTTAAAATATACGAAATATTAGTCATGCCCTTACCGTTCCTTTAACCTGACTTTAATTATAACAAAAAGCTCTGAAAATAAGGATTTCAGACGATTAAACCTCGTAAACTCGCAAGTAGGTAAAATTGACAATAAATAAAAAAACCGGCCAAGTGCGAGCCGGACTCGCGCACAAAGGGTTCCGTACCAAAAAACAGCAAAAAAAAAATGATTTACTTTACTTTACATACTTTTCTTGTATGGGAGCCCCCCTTAAATATTTATTTTATTCTGTTTTTAGTATTTGTTGTTTTATCGGCAACAGAAATACATCATCTGTTAAAATTTCAACTGTCCAGCTAACACGGTTCATGAGATACAGCCTGGTGACAGACAGACAGACAGCGGAGTCTTAGTAATAGGGTCCCGTTTTTTACCCTTTGGGTACGGAACCCTAATAAAAATGATTATAAATCAAACCTTTCCTTCATTAACACGTTAAGAGATTAAAAAAATGATTATATGATAAATAACAGAAAATAATGTATAAGGGTTGCAATTTATGATGTGTACTTACCTAATATAATTAAAAGATTACAAAAACTTATTATAAATCAAACTTATCTTTCATTAACATGTCCTTGCACAAGTTTATTTCCTAACATATCTACTATGTAATTTCCTTTGCCACAAGTCTAAATTCCATTTCGGTATCAACCCTAGCGCTTACACGCTCTGGCTCAAGGTCGCTGGCGCTCGAACTCTCACGTACAGAGTGTGTCACGGCTGTGTCCTGGGCGAAGAACCAAAGCTTCAAAGTTACCTCGTTTGTATGAAAATGGGACTGTGGTGCGATTTTTCTGCTCTCGAGTGTATGTACACTATGACAACTAGGAAAAATTGAGGTAGCAGAGCTGCATAATACGTGGTCAATAGCTACCGTTATCAATGCTTCCATTAGAAAATACTGTGTAGAAAGAAATAAAAGTTGTACGCCAAGCAGATTCTTCGATAAACTGACGTTCGTAACTTTATAAATTTACATAGTATCAAAAATGTCTCGCTAACTTCGCCAATCCCTCGTGTAAGATCCCTTTACATAATCCTGAATAAGATTATCCTTCTTCAAAACAACAACCGTGAAAAATAAAACTCACTGGGGTAACTTAAACGGTTGAGCACTGAATTTTTTTAACGACCGGGCCTTGCGTCCGTGTTTTTCGCATCACTTGCAGGCGTTTTAATTTTGATAAAAGAGATTTAAAACTTCTCAGAACTTCAGACTCCCTAGCATGGCCACTGAAACTCGATATGATAGTGATTTATCACGTTGAGTGTCGATAAAACACTATATCACGCGATATATATCTTGTTTTTTCGGTCATGCTAGGGAGACTGTCCTATTATTCATTTAAATAAATTACTTTTAGTGGTTGCGCAAGTATTTTATGATTAAAGTGTTCCTTTAAAGTTATTTAGTTTGCCTTTTTAACCATCCGATTTTTAAGTAGGGTCCCCTGTGGGCAAAAACAACCCAAACCCAACCAACCAAAGTTCCAAAATCTACGAAAGCTAAACCAATGATGATTTTCAAATGAGCATTAACTGACTTTTCATCCACATTTCTAGGGTCACTGAAATTTCACTTGCGTCGAGTAGCAATGACCAAGCCGTTCGATAGTCAAAACTATCAATCATTATGAAATTCATGAAATTTGTCAGTTTTAGTAGCTAACAAGTACTCTGTTAACACTCTGTTAGCACCTGAAACTGTTTAATTTCAAACGGTGTCAATCCATTTTAATCGAGAATAGGGAATATGCATCAAATTTTTACAATAAATTACATAAATACAAAACGGTCATGAAATATGACGTTACATATCACGTTTCAGGCGCGCGTTTACCATGAAGTTGGCCAAGAATTTTCAATTATTTTCAATTATCTCCCTAAATTTTGCGTTTAAGTACATATGTGTCATACAAAAAATGATTTCTTATTCGATATTCTATCTGACTGTCAAGTTCATTATATTCGAAAGTGAAAAAAAATATTCGTTATTTTTCCCTAATTTCATCGTGTGATAAAACTAAAATAATACATTATTATTTTTTATTTTCCTGTTCCATCATGTTTTTATACGTGTCCGAAGCGATCAAGCTCAAATTTATCAAAATCGGTGACTTATGCATATTCCCTATTGTTAGCAATTCAGAGTTACGAAATCAACGGGCTGAAAGAAAATCTCAAAAGTTATCACCTATCATTGATAGCCTGATTAGTGTCTTACTACTAAATCTATACTAAAAGCAAAGCAAAATCTAAACTAAAAGACTAGAATTAGACTCATTTCTGTCTCTAGTTCCTTGAGATTTTCCGGTCAAAGTGAACCTTAAAACGCCGCCATTCCTAAGCTACCTCAGGTATTTGCGTAATCCACAGCGAAATGTAGCTCGCTCTCTACGAAGTGGAATCCTTGTGTTCACTGCAAATGGCTACAGAAATTTCACTGCCATAAACATATTCATTATGTTTTTTCAGAAACATTTTCTTCTTCTGGGAACAATATTTTTTTCTATGGCTTCACGCGTACAGTTCATTAGAAATAAAACACCTGTGAAAGGCTTCCCAATTTGTGAACTGGAGGGTTATTCACGATTGTCGGAAATCTACTCGAAAGCATTCGATTCGAATCCGTATCCTCCGATCAATATTACAAAATAATAGCTATTCACAAATACATTTGACTGGCATTTGATTCACTTTCCGACGGAAAAGCGCAATGCATTTACAAATTTTGGAAGCATAAGGTAGAAAATAAGATCGAAGATTTAAAGACTTTCCGATTCGATTCGGAAAAAGTTGGTTTCCTACAATCGTGAATAATCCCCCTGGTGGTAGATTCAGTAGCTTAGTTTTGTTTTACTTCAATCAATGTAATTCAGTAATAATTTTTAGCATCAGAACCGCAGCTATAAAATAATTAAAAAAAAATGTATGCATTTTTAGAAAGTTATGAGCAGATATTGATTGCAGCAATTTTATAAAATTATGAGCAGAGTTTTGCTTTAGTCATCCAGTGACCCGGCCCCTGAAAAAGTGTTGAAACGTAAACGAAAAAAAACAATAAAACGAAACTAAATAACACCTGTAGGGCTACTCAAATGGCCACTTTTCTATTCGTTTGCTAACTTAAAAATTAAAAATAAGCCATAAACACCGAAATAACGTGTCGTAGGCTTGTCAATTCTGTACAATACAACAATGTCTGTGATTTACATAAACTTGCGACGTCTGACTTGATCATTAATTGTTTATTTTTAAGATTTAAGTTAGCGAACGAATAGAAAAGTGGCCATTTGAGTAGCCCCCCAGATCACCTGAATTTATAATAATACGCGTTGTATTGTAAACCGTAAAAAAATATTTCCTAAACAATTTTGTATAAGTACCTACATAGTTTTAGGTAGGTATGTCATCATAGTCTCGTCATAAATTCTGAATAATAACAACGAAAAATAAATGTTTGTCGTCAAAGTCTCAAAAGTCTCGTCGTCTCAAAGTCTCGCCAAGTCGTCAAAGATCGCGAACTTCTTAATTTTAGTTTATAAGCTCTAGAACTTCTTATTTTTTTTTTATAAATATCGTCCATTTTTTATTTCAATTTAATTTTCTTTTTATAGTCATTTTGTGTCAATCAAAACAAACAAAACGTTTCAATCAAACCTTCGTATTGTATTAAATGTTTCTCATCAAAGAATGAATTGAAGAAAATATTGACCTAACAGCCTTAGTTGCCTTGGCTTTAACATAGATTACATAATACTATGCTTGAACTTTTTATATTAAAATAAAAACAACAGAATTGTTTAGTATCGCAGTTATAACCGGCACGGTATCTCAACCATGGCTACAAAGTTTTATCATATCAGGCCGTCCTTTCCGGTCCTTTGCTTTCATTACGTTTGTAAGTCCTTTGCTTTGTGACAATCTTCCATGAATGAATATGGGACTGCTCCTCTCGTACTCATTGTTTCTCTGTAACTAAACCTAAGCATTTCTAATGGAAATTATGGAATTTCCTACGAATACTTATTTGTGAAAAATGCCTACTACAAAGTTTAAAGCCGTGGTAATACAGAGTAAAAGTTGGCTTATGTAATAATAACCCTATGTAAGTAATCGAATACTTTGAAACTTTTCAGATTTTCACATAAAATTACGGAATCGTCATACCTACCAGTAAATGCCCTATTAAAATTCATAAAAATATAAATACTACACACATTTATTGTAGAAAATAATATTAAATTATCTCTTTTTTTTAATAAAAACTTAGTATCTACTACTTTCGTCATCGTAATTGTTTTAAAACATTTTAAGAGTTTTTTTTTCATTGAAACGTAATTTTTTGTAACACACCGCATGATACTTAAAGGCATGTGTATAAGAACAACGCTTATCTCGTTTTAGTTCATAGATCTGACCATAAAAAAATAACTTTATGATAAATGGACCGTAAAAAAAAAGAGCCGAAGTTATCAATAACTAAAGGCAAAAACAACAATGGTTCCATCACACTTTCAGATTTGATTCCCGGGGTCATTTAGCCTTTGAGCGAGACAATGGCGAACCCCGGTCAATAAAGAGATAATTAATGGTTCAACATTCATTTCCGACGCTCCTGGTGATAATTTAGTTGAGTTAGTTAAATTTGATGATAAACTGAATATAATATCCGAGGAGTTGGAAAAAGTTTTCTTTGATTACTCTCCGCGAGTTAGACTAAGCATGAAATTAAATTTACATGAAAAGGTAAGAAGTAAGTTATTTTTCTTGTAGATTTCTTTAAAGTATTCTGATAAGCTAAAGAAAGGACCAGCTATCTATATTATATATTTTTACTTTTGGTATTGCATGTTCCAGAAAACTTTTATCGGGGCAATTCTTTTTTGTGTGTGCGTTTTGATATACTGATAATAACATCAATATGCTCAATTTTTAAACATGGACAAAATAAATCATGCCACTATTTTAGTTAATTTATTCTGAAAATCTAAAGAAAGACTTATTTATAAATTCATAAGAAGCTAATCCTAAGTAATTTTTTCACAGGTGCAATTAAGAGTTAACCAATGGATTACAATAATTCTTAAGGGTACATTTTAACAGTTAATAAATATGATTAGGTACTTATCGTGTTTACAGGTCCCGTATGAATTATGACAATAGTGTTAACCGCTTATAACAGCTTGTACAACAAGCTTTTATTTAACATAGAATTTTTACGCGATCATAGGTTGCAAGCCTACGGCGGGAAACCTTATAACTTTAGAGAACAACTCCTAAGTTGCTCAAGTCTTATAAGTTTTCAACCGTGATCCTACATCCGGTTAAGTTTTTTAATCATGCAAAGTTACAATATCAAGCTGCTGCCACGTAATCCATAGTCAAACATTTAAGATGCCGCCTACAAAGAAATAAATTCAAATGCTCTAACATCGACACACGTTGCAAACATACCCTAATTACATTGACAGTGACAAACAACCTACTACTCTACACATGTTTCGCCCCTACACGGGACATATTCAAGTCAGACAGACAGATGTGCCAAGCTCCGAGCTAATAGTCATGTTAGGTTCCGGGTATCCCTAACTTTTTCTAAAGAGGGCTCCACACTCGCGCCGCGAAAGCTCGCGAAGGCCGCGAACCGCGAGTGTGGAGGATTTCGCGGCTTCGCGTTTGCGCTTCGCGGCGTTCCCCGTCCGGTGGCGGTTTTTAGGTCCGCGTCAAAGGACTTGTGTGCCGAACTAATGTTGCCGTGATTCGCGGCCGCGGTTCACACGCGAATCTGGAGGGCTATATTTTTCGCACCGTTTTCATGCACGAACCGCGCCCGTGATTCGCGCCCGCGGTTCGCGCGCGAGTGTGGAGCCGGCTTAAAAAAAATCATCTGTCAAATAAGTAATTTAGAACTTAACTGGAATTGGAACCTGTCCGGCTCCACACTCGCGCGCGAACCGCGGCCGCGAATCACGGGCGCGGTTCGCACATGAGAGCGATGCGAAAAATATAGCCCTCCAGACTCACGCGTGAACCGCGGCCGCGAATCACGGTAACCTAAAAAGGGCTCCACACTCGCGCCGCGAAAGCCCGCGAAGGCCGCGAACCGCGAGTGTGGTGCGCATGGGCTTCGCGGCTTCACGTTCGCGCTTCGCGGCGTTCCCCGTGCGGTGGCGGTTTTTTGGTCCGTGTCAAAGGACTTGTGTGCCGAATTAAGGTTGCCGTGATTCGCGGCCGCGGTTCACGCGCGAGTCTGTAGGGCTATATTTTTCGCACCGTTTTCGTGCGCGAACCGTGCCCGTGATTCGCGGCCGCGGTTCGCGCGCGAGTGTGGAGCCGGCTTTAGTTCGGCACACAAGCTCTTTAACGCGGATCAAAAAACCGCTACCGGACGGGGAACGCCGCGAAGCGCGAATGCGAAGCCGCGAAGCGCGAACGCGAAGCCGCGAAGCGCGAACGCGAAGCCGCGAAGCGCGAACGCGAAGCCGCGAAACCCTCCACACTCGCAGTTTGCGGCCTTCGCGGTGCGAGTGTAGAGCCATCTTTAGACTGACTCTAAATATTGTAATATTGCAGCCGAAATATTGAGCTTTTGCCAACTATGTAACGCATGATTCTATCAAAATGTTTGCTAGACAGAATATGTTATTGTATAAAACAAACAAAAAAATTTATATTGATATTCTTACACAAGCTTTATGCTATACAGATATAATAAATAACAACAAACAAAAATTTTGATATTAATCTTCTTACACAAGCATTCCTCTGGCAAACTATATATAAAAATTGAAAGTTCCGTCGTGTAACGTAATCTTATTCGAACCTTAAAGGCCTACTGGGAAATAAATTAGAAGACAGTTATGGAAGGAACGTATAAGTAGGTATGATTCAATAGTGCGTACTTATACGTGATTAAATTTTCTTATATGAATAATAACAGAAATACACTAGAAATAAAAAATACGACAATAAAATATCTAAAACGATATCTTGGTACATGATACCTAGTTCTTTCGGAACTTGACTTATATTTTTCCGCTAGCATTTAAAACAACAAGCAACAAATAAGCTTCAAAGTGAGAGAATTATGATACCTGCGTTAACTCAAAGTTTTGGAGGTGATAATCTTCCAAATAAATTCACAATACATTGCGAAGTATATTTGTCCATCAGCCATTTTTTTTAATGTCAACACTGCTGGGGCACAGGCCTTCCTTACGACTTGATAAGAAGGTCGGGCCATAACCCACCACGTGGGCCCAATGTGGATTGGTGGATGTTAACGACTGCAAATGAAACCGGAACAACGGCTTAACGTGCCTTCCGAAGCACGGAGGAGCTCGAGATAATATATTTTTTGTCAGCCATCCCGTGACCGACCCCTGCGAAAGTTGCTCAACCTCCGCAATCGTTGGGCCAGGTGCTAAGCAACTGCGTCACCGAGCTCCTCAAGACAAGTACGTTTAGACAATGTCTATATAAACTTATTTAGCCCTTTCAGACCTGGCGTCCACAATCGAGGACATAAAACTTAAAAAAAATATTTGACTACATGGCCCCATTTGTGCACATAAAGAAAAACTAAATTTTCTCAGGAAGGCGATAAACAATATTTTTTTATATATTTTCCCCATATATTCAGATAGGCACTATCTGTTGCTTATATAAACTAAAAAAAAAATACTGAACCAATCCGAGAGATAAAAATAATTCAGGACTGAAAGGGTTAGTAAACATTCAAAAATAAGTACCTACTTACCTGTTTCTTTATAGAAGGCTTATTAATTACATACATTAATAATTAATCAAACTACTCAGACGCATCATACCGTCAATTAGTTTTTAACAGAATACGGCGAAGCAAAAATGAGGGTTATTGTCTGAGTGTGTTTTATCTTTGTATCGTTAAAACATTCAAGAAATCATTTTTAAGTACCTGCCTCTAACTTTAAAAAAATCTATTAATTGAATGGTAAGTTATGACAGTGGTTCTTAACCTGTGGTCCGCAGACCACTGGTGGTCCCTGGAAGTACCAGAAATGGTCTGCGAAGCCATCCTAAAATAACAACCCTTCATACATTTACTTAAAACTGTATTTTTACCTCCAACCTAAACAGCAGTGGGTGGTCCATGGCAAGACAGAAATTTTGTTAAACGGTTCCTCATCACTAAGAGGTTAAGAACCACTGGTCTAAGACATAGTTATTATAAAAAACCATAGCAGGGTGCGTGTCAGATTTTGCACATTTATGGTTCCGTACCAAATGGGGCTGAGAGGCGGGGCTTATCTGTTCTACCCTTAGAGCAGTGGTTCTTAACCTTTTTGGCTGGCGACCCAAAGTAGAAAAATATTTGAAGTCCGCGACCCTAATCCTAATATTTTATTTTATTTTCCAGTGACAGGTACTAAAATGACATGTTATTTATTTTTGACTAGTGGCCGCCCGCGACTTGTCTGCGTGGACAGATTTTTGCTATACCTGGGAAACTGTTTGTGTATATGTGTGGGGATAATTTGAAAATGTAATGTCGGGATTTTGGGGTTGTTGTCAAGGATAAAATAAAAATGTAACTCTATTGCCTATAGAAAGAAAACAGCCGCGCAGCGCGTTTTTTAATTCACTTTCATCCACTTATCTTATTAATATGCCTGTCTATCGTAAAAAAACGGCCGCGCAGCGCGATTTTTAATCAGTTTTATCCACTAATCTTGTACTTGCCTGTCTATAACAAAAAAAATGCTATTTTTGGTCAGTTTAGAATGGGTGTAATAATAAATTTGAGAATACTTTGTGTTATGACATCGATCGAATAAAAAATAAAAATATTCGCAATTTAAAACGTAACATTTTATCACTTTTTAAAGTCTTTGGGGGCCCGCGACCCAACCCAATACCTCTAGCGACCCGAATTTGGGTCGCGACCCGAGGTTAAGAATCGCTGCCTTAGAGTAAGACGGGCTTCTGTACCAGACGAAGCCGTCGCTGCTCGAAGGTTCTACCCGTTTGACCGCAAAATTGAGATGAAAATGAGGGAATTTAAAAGAAACATTAAGATTTATCAATATAATGGTATTTGTTGGTAAAACATTACTTATAATAAATATTTTAATCAAATTTTAAGTTCATTGGTCAATGGGAAGTTAAAAAATACTCCGAAGCAAAATTTCGAAAAAAGCTGATTTTATCGGCTTGACGCCTTTGTTTTATAATATTTTTAAAACAGAAAATACCGTCTTTGTCTACATAACTAGTTTCAAAAAATGATACCCCACACGTTCCAATAAAAAAGTACTTTTTTTTCAAGCTTCACTTGTATGGGAGCCCCACTCTAAAATATTTAAAATTACTTTTCATACTTTACCTGGCTCTGGGTCAGCATGATACACCTTTAGTGCTAATACTAAGACTGTAGCAACGGTTTACCTGCAAAAGCTTTGTTACAGACGACACAGACGGACACATGAGTGACAGCAATAGGGCTCCGTTTGGCCCTTTCGGGTACGGAACCTTAAAAAGATATTCGATATTATTTTTATGAAAAAATATAATCATGTTTCATCTCATCATAGAAGATATCTAAATTATAGAGATATTCGAGATTGAAAACAACGTTTTGATGATTGTGATTAGATAATAGGATTTTTAAATAGGATAAAGATAGCTATCAAAGTATAGCTTGTATGAAATATTTATTTCATAAGAAAAGTATTTTGAAAACATATTGTGTGACAATAAACAATTTACATTTTATTTTTTAAGTATGTAATTAAATTATGGAATTGAAATTAATATTAAAACCTCAGGGTCAAACAAAAATCTCTCCAACCAAACAAAAAGTACCCAACGGCCAATTTTATTTCGTTAGTCCCATAAGAACAACAATTATCATTTTAATGTTTTAACAGGTCCGTTGGGGCCGAAATGATGAGCCGTAGATTTTTCTGTGCGGTACGGGCGTTTGAGGGTTATTATAACAGTAATAGGAGTATTATGCGAGGTATCTTTATGCGAGGTATCTGCATGGTCGGATTATCCCCGGACTAAGAGGGTTGAGTTGCCGTTTAGATTACTATTGCACAAATTGGGGGTTTTAGAACTAAGCATCGTTATTTTGCGGCATGAAATTTTTAGATGTGATTGTGATGCTAACATTTTTTTGTAAAATGCTTAGGTAAAATGTAAACAGGAATCCTTTTTTTAGAAGGCGTCGACTTTTTTGGGCGGGGGTGTCAAAGATACAGTCCGCGCGGGCCGAATCCGGCCCGCAACAATACGGCCTGCGACCAGAATCTATCCAGTGAGGATTTGAGACGGCATTCGATGCCACTTCGTATTGTTTAAAGTTGCGCGCGCTTTATTTAAAATAATTTAGTACGTAAGTATTTGAGTTTTTATAATTTTTAGTCTGACCAGCTATCACACCCACAATTTTATAAATGGCCCTTTAGAAAAATGAGTTTGACACCCCTGTTTTAGGGTTCCGTACCTAAAGGGTAAAAACGGGACCCTATTACTAAGACACCGCTGTCCGTCTGTCTGTCTGTCACCAGGCTGTATCTCATGAACAGTGATAGCTAGACAGTTGAAATTTTCACAGATGATGTATTTCTGTTGCCGCTACTACAACAAATACTAAAAACAGAATGAAATAAATATGTGAGTGGGGCTCCGATACAACAAACGTGATTTTTTTGCTGTTTTTGGTACGGAACAATTGTCATTATTGTCACAATTGACAACAAGCACTCGGAAAACGCAAACTTATCTGAACTGGTGACGGCGTCGCTGTAGTTTATGTAGTTTGACGTCGTAACCTCGGTAACAATCCTTAGGTACTAATATTATAAATGCGGAGTAGTAGTAGTATCTTAAAATATCTTAAAATAAATAAATAAATATTTGACAACATCACATACATTGCTCCAATCCCAAAGTAAGTAGCTATAGCACTTGTGTTATGGAAATCAGAAACAACGGTGGCATGACACAGACCTGAGACAATATTGAAAAGTTCATTTTCTACATTGACCCAGCCGGAGAACGAACCCGGGACCTCAAGAGATGGTGACGCCTTGAAAACCGGCGTGCAAACCACTCGACCACGGAGGTCGTCAAAAAAAGTGACTCCTCTTTTCATTAGCAGAAATCACCAATTAATTTGTTGTAACCTAGCCGGTCGGTACTTATTTTTTTCACTTAACACCATGTGGCATTAGTTAGCCGAGTGCTTAAATGTTCATTTGTGTTGGATTGGAACTGCCCATCTGACACACCATTGGTTGACAAATGCAAGACAATAAAAATACAAAACGGACGACTGAATCTCAAAATGAACCTTAAGGTGTTCAGCTCATAAGTTTGCTGACTGTACATAAAAGTTTAAAAACATTAGCGGTCAGGGTTGTCGAATAAATTAAGAATTTAGGGGAGGTCAGCTCAGCGCGGCCACCTTAACTTTGACTTTGAAAAAATGCTGTTAAAAACAGAATTTGGAAAAGTATTTTATACCAATAGATAGGGAATTTATTAAACATTTATAACGTATAATCGCATTCCGTGAAAACTTTAATAGTTTCTTTTAATTTGTAAATTACGAAAACTTGTCAAAAAACCGCTATGCCCAAGTGAGCGCCTAAAGCGGCCATGGGGGTAAGGGCAAAGTGGTCATTCCAAAAGATTACAAGAAATTCAATAAAGTTAAAAATCATCGTGGTTAAAAAAACAAGAAACCAAAAATAAATTAAATAAAACTCTACTAATGAAAAAAAATGTTCTTAAGTTTCAAATGAGACATTTATTATTACAGTCTTAGAATCTTCGAATACTTCCTAAATTTACTTTTAATTATTACATTAATAATTATTTTAGTTATGTTATAGGTACGCAACAATTTTCTCATACTTATCTACCAATAGTTCTTCTACTTAAATTAAAATATTCAATAGCTAGGCAAGCACTTGGCCACTTTTCCCGGACCGCTTTGCCTTTTTCCACCGTTTTGTTTTAAAAATTGTTGTTGTTATTAATTGTTGTTTTAAAAACTGTGCTCATAACATTTGTCTCATGTCGGAACCAATGTTACACAAAGAAAGATAAATAGATAAGCAATAATAGACGTAAAATAAAAACATTGAGTTTTATAGAGCTTTGATCAAAACAGATTGAGTTTACCCCGAATTTTCTTAACAAAATGAACAAAAATCTTTCGCATGTTGCCGCGGCCACATGCTGGTTCCGACCACCACCAAATGGCTGCTCGGGGCGGGGCGGTAGGTTTGCTGCATATCAGAACATAAAACATTGTACTATTGTTATAAGTTGCCGAGAACGGAGGCATGGCCGCTTTGCCTCCTATGGCCGCATTGAGCTGACCTCCCCTAAGACAATGTTACTCTATTTTCAATTTTCCTTTATTATTCGTTGTAACACAACGAATAATTGAAGAATAAATTAAAAAGGCCAATATACAACACGTTGTATACAGTGGAACATAGAACACCCTCCTTTTTAAAGTAGGTTAAAACAAAGAAAAACTTTCAAAGGTATGTATTAAGCTCTCCGCCTTTGTAAACTGCTTGACGGTGCCTTATTTTCAACGTTTTTAAAAGATAAATACTTTTGCTCAGTCTAAACTGAAAACATATTTTTTTTCTATTGTGTCGCAGGATAGTAGAATGAAAAAAACAATGGATACTAGTATTTTTGCTGTATCTTCAATCTTTGTGCTTAAAAGTCAAGGAGACCTTTAAAGATGACCTAGCCGTGACATTTGAGTGTTATTAAGTGCATGTACAAGTTGATGACTGAAAATGCCAGCAGTAAAACCTAAACCAGGGGCGTAGCTACCGCCGTATCTGATGTATCAATTATATGGGGCCCCCGGGCCACGGGCGCCCCCAACGTGCGTAAGCAAAAATTCATTTTTTTTTTTATCAGAAATGGAAAAAGTAAAAAAAAGCAATTATTTTTTCCCGCGAAGCGTGCGTATAAATCAGTTTGCCGAAAAAGAGAAGAAGAGTATATATTTAATTTGGATTGTTTGTAAAAATTTTGGAAAAAGGGACAAATACATAATTCTGATGAATAAATAATTCTTTTAATTTTATGTTAAATTTTTTTTTCATTTGTGAAAAAATCTTTACTCTTCCTAAGGGCCCCCAAACAATTTTTTATACGGGGCCCCACCAAGGCACGCTACGCCCCTGACCTAAACACAATAGGCACTTGAAGGATTCGATGAAACGCCAATACTTAAATGTATTTCACGCAGGCTTTTAGGAAAAAAAACAGGTTTGAAAAAAATTGTTTCACGATGTATGTTTGTATTTTTTTATAAAAATTAGGTAAATAAGGTGCCAAAAAAAACAAAATATATTTATTTCTTCACAAGGTATGTAAAATTAAACAATGTGTTGGATAAACCTTTTAAGTATAAAGATACTTGTGCCAGGAATATTCGCTCCTCCAATCATACTTTTACTTTATATGTGTAGGTACCTATGATAATATAACATTACATATTATTTGTGTGTGCGTAATTGTGTGTGTGTATGTGTGTGTGTGTGTGTGTATGTGTGTGTGTGTGTGTGTGTGTGTGTGTGTGTGTGTGTGTGTGTGTGTATGTGTGTGTGTGTGTGTGTGTGAGAGTGCGTATGTGAGTATGTGTATGTATGATTGTGCTATTACGTAGACTGTAAAAGCTGTCTAGGTATAGGTATAGGCAACAGGTGCACATTTTGCGTATTGTACATTATGCTACGAAGGGAAACAAACTATATTGGACCGCTCGCCTTCGCATTTCATTAGCTCTATGTTTTTCCACCACTCAGAGACTTCATTCGCTAAAGCGAGATTAACGCTCGGTATTTTGAATGATTTTGGTGTCATAGCATTTCCTATCAAATTACTTAATATCTGAAACGAGATAGATTATAAATGTATCAGTTTCATCAACTGCTGTTTCCTGTATTTTTTAATACGTTCGCACATTGTCACAATAATTAGTTGATTAGAATCATGATCGGAATAATAAAGTAAATACTTTATTATTACTTAGATTTTGATATGGATGCTTTTGGAATTTAAAAGTTAATGTCAACTATAAAATAAATAATGAAAAGCTATTGATTATAATCTTGATTAATGGTCAGTGCTGTGTTTGTACTAATGTGAATATCAATAAATAATCAACCCGTTTGACCGAATACATTATCACACATGATTCCTAAAGTAAAAAGTGTTTTTAAAATACTTTTTTTAATTCAATTTAATTTCCTTGGTAATTACAAGATATCAAACTTCCAAATCATGACGTACTTACCTAATCACAACTATCATCCAACAATCTAAAATTAATCTTAGTCTATAAAATATCAGTTTAGTACACAGTCAAATGCTGATAAAAATATTTTCACCTGTGGATAGATGGACGGGTGGAGTGAACATTTTCTCATATTACCACTGGGTTTGGTTAGTGGTAGGGCTTATCTATTTTAAGGTTTTTTATCCCTTTTCATCCCCATTTCATCCCCATAGGGGTTGAAATAATAACAAAAACAATATACGTTGCGTGAGATTTTCATCCATAAGCCTAAATTATAAATTTAGTAATTTTTACTTCGAAAATAAAGGATACACAACTTCATCCCCCTTTTAACCCCTTCGGGGGTAAAATTTTGAAAAACGCTGAGACCCGTATTTATTTATTTTCAATCGTTAGCCTAAACACACAGTTTGAAGATTCTAGCTTCAAAACTGAGGGACTTTCATACAAACTTTCATCCCTTATTTCATCCCCTTAGGGATGGAATTTTCAAAAATCCTTCCTTAGTGGATGCCTACACTGTATAAAGTATCTGTGTGAAAAATTTAAAGTCTCTAGGTCCAGCGGTTTGGGCTGTGCGTTGATAGATCAGTCAGTCAGTCAGTCAATCAGTCAGTCAGTCAGTCATTCAGTCATTCAGTTTACGATTTTATATACGTATTAAGAAGATGTCATCAAACAAAACACAACCGTCCGTTTCGACTCACTGGCCTTTTGAGTTTCATCGATCCACAATGCCACTTCTACCACAGGCCTCAGTTTATTATTCCAAAATACACGTAGGTACCTGCACAAGGGCGACCTTCGAATCCCTTTATTTTGAGACGTCGCGGTCGAGTACGCTTTCGAGGTCGATGTGGTGAATAAAGCGGGTGGCGAAATTATAAGAGCACAATTTGAGATATGGAGTGAGTGTTATTATATGACCCGAAGTTGAAGAAGCCGGGTTAATGGATTTGTCACACTGGATGAGTTCTGCGTTCTGCGGTCCGGTCAATTTGAACATTGCGTTCACCCTATGTATGAGTTGACTAGACTGCAGAACGCATCCAGTGTGAAAAATCCTTAAAAGTACCTTTAAAGTACGGAATTCGTCTCAAATGGCCCTACTTAATGTTGGCTTAAGTCCAACTTATGCAAGAGAGAGCATACGAAATAACATTTGGGATAATAACTACCAATAAAGATTAATGCAACGCACTACTTAATCATAGTAGTCTATTTGTCGACTACTTAATAGTGACACTGTAAAACTTCTAACGGAATGCCTTACGACAAACGATTAGAAGCTTTTTATAAAAAAAAAAAACCTTTTTCGTAGAAAATTCCTTCCACTTTCCTTTTTACTAATAGTTTAAGTACATTGTAAACTGACAAATCAAACAAATAGTTCATTATCATCATAATCATCAGCTTTTTTAATGTCCCCGCTGCATAAATGAATAAAGAGGATGGACCCATAACACAACGCACGCGGACCTAATATTTTTTTATTTTATTTTATTATTTTTATTTTATTAAGAAATTACAAAAATGTAATGAATGCGTACAATTAAATATAATAATTAAACTTACCCCTTTCACTTTTCTCGAACTAACTCTAATACTTAGTACTCTACATGTATAATATTTAATCAAGATTTAAACTTTAATTTCAGTGCATTTCGACGTTTTCGTTCGGCTTAAACTACTAAAGTGGACTTACTTTCACGTTATTGCGGATGAATTTGGTGAAGTATTTATGACGTCATAAATATGTACAATAAGAGGTAATAAAAAAACTATTAAAAAAATCGGTGACTTGATGTTGCGGGTGAATTTCGTTAACAGTCATAAAAATATATTGATCATCGATTAAAAATTACAATGGAGCAGATTCAAATTTAATAATGAAATAAGATGTGCAAATTTCCCAAAACCTATCTACCATTTTAAAGGAAAATGTTATTATAAACTAGCTGATGCCCGCGACTTCGTACGCGTGGACTTTATGACTTCGGCGTATGCATATAAATGAACTAATGTAATTACATAAGAAAATACTTGTAGCAGTGTTATGGTTCTGCATCAGGTGTTTCAGATCTTCGATTTTAATACCTCAACAAAAAATGCTCATCAGGCTAAACAACTTTTGCGAAGATGTTATTTTTATATTTTGTAAAGTTTAGCTGGGTTATTATGGTTCTGCATCGGGTCGGGTGTTCCAGATCTTCGATTTTTATACCCTTAACAAAAATGCTTATTAGGCTGAACAACTTCTGCAAAGATGTAATTTTTATATTTTGTATAGTTAACCCAGTTGTTACTGAAACATTTTTTTATCTCGTATCACAGCAGTTTTTTAGTATCGTTACCTTGATGCATGAACTAAACATGGAAAAATAACAAAAAAAAAACAGAGTTTTCTGGAAAACTCGGAAAATGCGGATCGTTTTAACGATCAGTAGTAATAGGCCGGTAGGTTAACGCTCATACAACTACCACTTTATCGATTGTATCTTATTTTATAAATTAAATGAACACAGTGATTACTATGAAAAAAGGTTTATTATCTAGTTGAAAAAGTTAATTAACAAACAAGTCTATGTAGGAGTATGGTAACATGTTTTAGGATGCAAAGGGATTTCACATTTTTGACAAGTGAAGTTTTTTTTGCAAAGCGAACATCGAAGCCGAGTGTCATTGTACTCTACTAGATGTTCAATTCTATCGTATTCTGAAGTTTCCCTGTAAGTATCTACACCTTGACATGGCGTTATATCCTTTAGGCGCATAATATCAGATATATATCATACTGAAATCTGTATGATATATATCTGATATATATATCTGATAGTCTGATGATTCCATCCCAAGTACATGTATCTTCGGGAATCCACTGTAAAGAAGTATAAGCAAGGGAACATTTCATTTCTCTCGTTGTAACATTGCCCTCTTTATATCGCGTAAATATTTGTATATTTGACTAATAATTTGATAACACAGTTATCAAACGAGTGTATTTCATGACTTCGACGACAAAACTGCGCATAACACGATCGCGACAGCTTGTTACTGCCGCTACCGTGGTTGCGACAGAAGACTACTGCGCATATCGTCATAGCGACTGAACTGCGGCGCACCCTACTCCGTTATAACGCTACTTCGACAACTCAAAAAAGCGATAGGACAGTCCGGCAGTGCAACAAACGGTAGGTAGTGTTTATTATTCTTATATTCTCTACCTCCGCAGTACCATTTTTTTTTAAATAATAAAAGTATAAAATGTGTTCCCCCACCCCTCTAATTATACCAAAGTAATAAAATGTGTTCCCCACCCCTCTAATTAAAAAAAAATGGTACTGCGGAGGTAGAGAATATAAGAATAATAAACACTACCTACCGTTTGTTGCACTGCCGGACTGTCCTATCGCTTTTTTGAGTTGTCGAAGTAGCGTTATATCGGAGTAGAGTGCGCCGCAGTGGAGTTCTGTCGCTATGACGATATGCGCAGTAGTCTTCTGTCGCAACCACGGTAGCGGCAGTAACAAGCTGTCGCGATCGTGTTATGCGCAGTTTTGTCGTCGAAGTCATGAAACACTCTTATCAAACATACAAGTCAAAGTAATACGTGGGCATTTGAAGGTATATGGGGCTCTGGGCCCATGATTTTCTTGCTGTTGTGGTCAGTTGGTTTTCTTGCTACTGTGTTCAGTCGTGAGCATTTTTTATTTTTTGTTACGGTTGAATCACCAAAAGAAACAGCTGCTAATAACTGGAGCTGAATTACATTTAGATAGGTCAGGTTGAAGACCTTCTACAATGAGGGGTTCTTCGGTGGTTTGACTTTTTTTTGCTAAAGAAGACAAGGGTAAGGTACACTGTCTTCGTCACTGTTGAATCTCAGCAGGAGCTCTTATAAAAATATATTGATATTTTATTTTCATCTTATTTACCAATCTAATCTCCCAGGTTTGATATATAAAACAACTGATATGAGAAAATAACGTAAATATTTTCAGAAATCTATATCAAACCTGGAAGATTTTTCGCAGTTACAAACTCTTCATCACCAGAATCTTCATCTGTGATGTCAGCATTTGCGTTATCTGTTGGAAAAATGGTTACATTTCTAGGAAATGGGGCAACTTCATCTAATTGTTCCAATGCGTCAATCACTTCATTGAGAGACAATGTTTATTTGTATTCCTGGGTATGAAAGTCAATACATCTCCAAATTACTACCGATCGTTAAAACGATCATCAAATATAATATCATTTGTTTTTTATAAAAGCCACGAAAAGATCAAATATTTTTTTACAGTTTTGTTGGACAGGTTATAAATTCATAAAAAACGTGCATAAAATAAATTTCAATCACAAGCTAATTTGTAAATACTTACCGTTTTGAAGACATAGTGAAAGTTAATTACGCTAATAAGAATCAAAATACAAAAGCACTTCAAAATTATGATCATAAGATAATTATCTATGCACCAAAACAATGTCAACCGATCACTGCGGCGATTGGTAAACAATAAGCAAAAGTTTTCTGCTCATTAATATTTTTAAATTGAGGGTATTCCTCACACTTATTTTTGATCTTTATAACGATCGGTCGTTATAAATGGGTTAAGCTGCTGAGGGAAAAAAAAATCTTTGTTCTGTGAGCTGGACCATTATGGTTCTGCATCAGGTGTTCCAGATCTTCGATTTTTGTACCTCGACAAAAAAAGGTCATCAGGCTGAACAACTTTTGCTAAGGTGTCATTTTTATATTTTGTATAGTTTAGCAGGACCATTATGGTTCTGCATCACGTGTTCCAGATCTTCGATTTTTTTACCTCAACAAAAAATGCTCATCAGGCTGAACAACTTTTGCCAAGGTGTTATTTTTATATTTTGTAAAGTTTAGCTGGACCATTATGGTTCTGCATCAGGTGTTCCAGATCTTAGATTTTTATACCTCAACAAAAAATGCTCATCAGGATGAACAGCTTTTGCTAAGGTGTCATTATTATATTCCTTATAGTTAAGCTGGGCCTTTATGGTTCTGCATCAGGTGTTCCATTTTCCAAAATCAATTATACCCTAAGTTATGCCCAGGCTTAACAGCTATATAACAAAAAGTTTCATACGAATCCGTTCAGTATTTCCGGAGATTAGCATGTTCAAACACACAAACAAACAGACAAACAAACAGACAGACAAACAGACACACTTTTTTTTCAAATTCTTACTCTATTACTATGTCTCCATCGCCCCAGATATATTTTTTTGAAATATACTGTAATGTACAGACACACTTTTTTACTGTTTTATTATATAATATAAGGATTATAATACTTACAGAAGAATATTTTTAACACAAACTATCGAATCTATTTTTATGTAAGTATTTTATCAAAATAATATAAAGAAAAATTTTTTAAAGCGTAGGTACTTAAACCTATAGCTCCCCAAACACCATTTAAAGAATCAACATCATAAGTTGGATTGGCAATGTCAACGCCTGAAAGCGGCCCGACCGCACAACTATGGCAAATCTTTTGTGTCTCATTTTCCGAGGCTTGAAGGAGTTTGCAATTTCACTAGCTAGAGACAAATAATAATATTATTTGTTCCGCTAACACTAAATTAACAACCACGACCTTACTCTTACGTATAGAGGGCCACACAGACAGAGTTATTGTACGCAAACAAATTACGCACAGTCCCCTAAAGGTTTTCAGGTTTCAGTGAAGTGTGAAACTAAACTATCACTGAATAATAAAATTTAGGAGGATATAATCATCTTTTTAATATAAACAAGTTAATGCAACGTATTTAACCGACGTAAAAGAGAAGGAAGGAGGTTATTAATTCGGTTTTTTAATGTTTGTGTCCTCAGTACTCCGTCATGTATGGAGCGATTTGGGTTTTTTATTTCAAAGAGTACTTCCTGACTGGTCCCAATTTTTTAATCAGTTCAGTGGATCAAGATATACATTTACTATTTTTTTAGTTTTTTTTATACAACAAAAGACTTAACTCTCAAAAGACAATGGATTTTTGACAGTTGAGTGTCGATAAAACGCTATTCACGCGATATATCGTTTTTCGGTGGTCATGCTAAGGGGAATGGAGAGAATCGAAGTTACGCAGTGTTGTTGTTACTTTAAAAGTATATTCATCGGCTTTTTATACTCGCTCATGATGCCCATGTTCACAAAGCAATGCATTAAAATTATTATGAAATACAGCGCGACTTCCTGGGGCTATCGACCCATTCGCACTGGCAATGCTGAAAAGAAATTGAAACGGTCATAAGAAATCTGAACTTAATAAGTGTAAGTATAAGTGGAAACATACGAGCGTATCCCACCTCTCCCATCATGGGTCAATGGGACTAGTGGGACAGACAGCTGTATGCTTGTGCAAAAATGTTCCTAAGTGTTCAAACTCAATTAGTGTTAGAAGTATATTCCAATTTAGAGTTAAAATCTTTAAGAAAATTAACTTAAGGTTTGTCAACATAGCATGACGTGGCATTACATTGTTTTGTTATCACTTTATCTAAATGTTTCAGAATATGACAAATATTTTATGTTCTATCAATAACTCTCATTCATCCATCAAAATGTCTACACGAAGTTTCTATTTAAGGAACTCCTGAAGATAAAAGGCTGGAATTATTTTATTATCCAAATAAAAACCTTAGAGCATTTTGTGTCATACTCTGGAATTGCCCGAGGCTTCAGTCTATTCGGTTCGCTGATATTGTCTTTGAGCAAATCTATAGAATTCTAAAAATTCATAGCTAGCCTAACCCTGAACAAATTACAAATAGCATTTATGATTGGTAAATTCAAGTAAATTGGTAAATTAAGAATAAGTCAATCTCGAAATGCCATTTGTAGTGTACATACCTATCAAGCAATCAATAGTGATTTCGATTGTGAAAAAAATAGCCAAATGAAATTTTGTATGTAGGTACGATATCTTAATAATCAAATATATAAACAACATGATCGATTTCACAAAACAATTTCATTTAAAAATATACAGGTATTTCTCTCATTCGTTGCGTTACGTTCTGACCTTTGTTATGGAACGTAACTATTACAGCTTATCCATTAAACTATATCATGTTCCCCCGATAGTCTCCTTCCAAACCAATGGCTACAATCCACTGGAATAAATCCATTCCGATACCCAAACATAATGACGCACAAACCAAATCACTAGATGAATAGCAATATAAATAAACAAAATTTGTTATGGAGGCATTAAGTGACAAAATGAAATTTATTTGCATTTTGGTAAAAAATGAACTTTTTGCAAAGTTAACAGCTTAAAAGAAAATCCTACTAATATTATAAATGTGAAAGTTTGTGGGTTTGGATGTTTAGATGTTTGTTCTTCAATCACGCAAAAACTACTGAACGGATTTGGTTGGAATTTGGCATACAGATATAAGATAGCCTAGATTAAAACATAAGATACTTTTCATCCCGATATTCTCACGGGAACGGGAACTACGCGGGTGAAACCGCGGGCGGCCGCTAGTAATTTAATAATTTCGAACAACTCACACCGACCCTTATTGGCAGATCTTATAATAGATAGAATGTGGATAGAATAGAATAGACTAAAGGTAGGGACAAACTGAGCCCACGTACGCAACATATGCTACGCAACGTGTGAGACTTGTTGTGCACACTTGTCCCACGTATACGACGGACATTGACATCAGACGTTGTTGTGATTTCTTCGGGTACAATGTTTTGTTGTTGAGTCTGACAGTGAATTTGAGGACGATTTATTACGTTTGTTATTTTTAAATGTATAGGTAATTCCGCGCTTAAAGAACAAAAAAAGGGTTAAGAAGAGAAGATATTGGGTTCATGAGATAAACAAAGCTGTTTTGCTATTTATTCCCATGCTGCATTGCGCATAATAGAACTGCGATATTTTCAATGGGTTTAATATGGCTTTATATCGCCTTACCAAATCAATAAGTTGTTTGTCTCCCATTTTAAGTGAGGGTACTCATACCGCTACGTCTAATCCGTGTCTGACGCGCTGCGAACGTAAGATCTAGAAACACCACTAGTCGTACGCGTGGGATAGCGAATGTAAAGCCCCTCCACCTTTGCACTCCGATCGTGCGACAGGTCGAACGTTGCATGGGACGCGTGTGACAGCATTGCGTATGACAATTGTGTTTCTAGGCATACAAATTCTACCATTCAGATTTAATAATGTGTTGCATACGTTATGTACGTGGACTTAGTTTGTCCCTAGCTTAATAAGAATATAAGTTAGGTCTTGCCGAACACGAAGCGGGAGTCATTAGATTGCTAGATACACATAGTTTGCTATCCTAGCTTACACTACTTGCCAGAATACACATACCTAGTTTAGTTATACTACCATGTCAGAAGATAATATTGCTCTCCAATTAGCAGATTTATAAAATATATAACAGTCTGACCACCAAACTTTAATATTATTTAATTGACATCTTTATTATCCTCTTATTCAAATTTCTATTCGTTTGAGTGGTTACGCTAAATTCAAGCTTGAAATAAGTACTTACACAATTATATAATAACAGCTGTTGCAAGCACATAAATAGTTATGTAAATATTTTATGGAACTGACAAGCCTCATCACCTAATTTAGGCTGCGTTCAAACGGTAACACACGACTCGACTTCAACCCGAACTCAACTCAAACTCACTGATGATGATGATGATGATGATGTGTAATGTTCAGGTGAGTTTGAGGTGAGTTCGGGTTGAGTTTGAGTTGAGATTTAATTGAGTTCGGGTTGTGTTCTGGTTGACTTTGTGTTGATTTCGAGTTGAGCGCGGGGCGCGTGCAGTTGCATCGACAAAAATATCGGACGTGTCAGAAAACTTAAAATTGTAAGCGCTGTATTTCAAGGAGTGGGCTCCGGTTGAGTTGAGTTTGAGTTGAATTCGGGTTGAGGTCGGGTCGTGCGTTATCATCTAAACGCAGCCTTTGGTTTTATAAACTTACTAAAAAATTGGTCTTTTTAAAATCAGGCTCCGTTGTTGTGAAAACGCGTATAACAATATTTGTTGTGTTCAAAGTGTCCTACGACTACTATGCAAATTTTCAGAAGTGCTCGTTTCCATGTTTGTTTTTTTTTAATGTTCCAGCTACTTGCCATTTAATTTGCAAACTAAGCAGTTTTTTAAAAAGCTTTTTAGTTGCAGAACGGTACCTAAACTTTGAAACCTTTCCCAAGTCCACACTCAGGAAACGTAATGACGTAGGTAATAAAACTTTAATCACTATGAATCGAAATAAAGCGACCCGTACATCGAATACTTACTCAAAATAATAATACTTACTTCATTTAGTCCCAAATCGTACTCGATCACGTTTGTTAAGCAATGCTCGGTCCGGCCAGGCGTCGGATGGGTGACTGTTAAGTTTCATTACAACTGAACGCTTCCGTGCTTCGAAGGGCACGTTTAACCGTCGATCCCGGCTGTTGTCATCTGATAACAGTCGTTAAGCCAAGTTAGAGGCCTTAAAGGCGGCTTGATAAATTCTAACACAGGTGGCCCTAAGTATTCCTCATACGATAAGAAGAAGAAGATTTAATCCCAAAATGAGTAGATAATTATTGTGTAAACAGTGTATTTTGAAAATTATGAGCCAGTTTTTACAGATTCTGTAAAGTTATAATTTATGTGAATACTTTAGTTGAATTTCATAGAAATTCTGTTTCTTTTTTAAGTTAATCAGTAGATGTATTTGTGAAACAAGCCCTAAATATTGTATAGAATATAAATAAACGGATATACATGAGCAACCATAACTCTGTTAGGAAATGAATTATTTTGAACGTCAAGAATTTCAGCGAAGTGAGCAAGAACATTGCACCAAATCCATGGTTTTTAAACAAATAATCTCAAAACTCTTCTCCGATACAGTAGTTTATCTAAGTTATAACAAGTCAGTAACTTAAATAATACTGAAGGGTCTTTTTAAGGTATATTCTCAATTTCCCAATTCTATAAATACTTGGTAATTGATGCTTTCATTACATACTCTTTACTTGACACAATTGTTTGATCTAAGAATAATATCTATAGACGTTTGCTTGAGAAATTTGCTTCCACGCGAATGGTTTAAACCAGTGAACCAATCCGTTTAAGCTACACTTCATATGAACTTGGCTACAGTGATATACAGAAAACTAGACGTACATAGACAAACTGGTGTTTTGTTTCAGAATATAATACGGTTTTTCTTAACATAATGGCAAGTAATAAATCAATTTATTTATTTCCTGTAACTTGAGTTGGGTTGTATCTTGTATCTAAGCAACATGTCAAATTAATTACAAAGAACAAAGAACGTCACACTTTAACCTCACAGGTGTGCGAATGTTTGGTAATGAAAATGTTACAATTAAAGTTTTAATTAATTAATCGTAATAAATAATTCATTATTGGCCGCAATTTATACACACAATGCAACATTATAGAGCTATAAGTTTGTTTTATTAACAATAAGTTATGAACGTAAACTCTTCACCGATCTAAATTAAAATCTCAAGTAAAATTTAATAGTAAAATGTTCTCACTCCTACCTTCAATTACATTTTCAGTCAAATCGATGTTTCAATTTAATTTAGTTAGGTGCATTTAACCAAATAAGTTATACTTACTTTTATAACGCAGAGTTTTATTGTCGAACAAATTCAAAAACTCACCTACAGGTGAAACTTTTTTCTTTAACGATTAATCGCTGAGCGATTTTTTGTTGCCGAGAATAGAACATAGAGTTTGATATTAAGATGAATAAATAATGAAAAATATTAGAAAAATTCGGCTCACCCGCAGCCCGTCTAAGTTATTCATCTTAATATAAAAATAGCATTGTGAATGCAAAAATCTAAAAGTTAAAATAGAGTTTGATACTTAAACGCCCACGAGTTACAAAAAGTTGCTCACTAAATCGCTTACAAAGTATGGCCAAAAAAATTGCCGTAATTATTGCAGATAAAAAAAGTCGCTCGTAGGCGGGAAGTCTTATGTATACGTCATAAAAATAAGAGATAAATGTGTCAGTGATGAATGATAATGATAAATGATAATTCCTTTGTTTGTTTTTAGTTTGAAGCATTATTGAGTGACTAATTTCTTCTGTTTGACTTTCAAATACAAATGAGGGCTTGGATGTCATGATAGTCAGCTGATTGCATTGTTTTTAGCCAATTTTGCAGCAGTATTATTATAAAAGAGTTTTGAATGATTTACTTTCTAATACTCAGTCATTTCTCTAAATGTTCTTCTTAATATGTTGATACGATTTAGGCGCATTAGGGCTAATTCTCATTATGGCAACCGACTCGCTAATGGTCTACTTCTCATTATGGCCAGTTCTCATTTTGGCTACTTCTGATTAGGGCTACTTCTCACTTGGGCTACTTCTCATTACGGCCACTTCTCACTAGGGCTTCTTCTCATTAGGGCTACTTCTCAAAATTTGGGAATGTTTATTGAAATTAATCTTATCTTTTTGTATGTAAAATAAGAGATCAATGACATTATTTTAAGAATAAATCAACATAAATTAATGTAATAGGCAAGTACACAATATTATAAGTATTACTTCTTGTAATTACTTTAGTCTGGTTTGAAACTAACATTTATTTATTTATAACATACACAAATCAATAGTTAAAGGATAGGAGGAATTGAAGGATAGGATTATAAGAAGTAATACCTACTTATAATATTGTGTACTTATTTATTACATTGGTTGAATTAATGTTGATTTATTTTTAAAATAATGAATGAATGAATGAATGAATGAATGAATGAATGAATGAATGAATGAATACTTTATTGTTCACCATAATAAAAACAAATAAGGACAGTACAGAAGTGGAACAATATTGGCGGCCTTATCGCTGAAAAGCAATTTCTTCCAGGCAACCTTTTATTTACACAGAACAGAAAGAAAAATAAGGAATGGGCAGTTTATGGTGCTTTAAAAAGAGGAACAAAAAACGTTCACTAATATAATTTTAACCTAATATAATAATACAATATTTACACAAATCTACTTATATAATTTATATATGTATGCATAATATATAAATATATTTATACATGTATATGTAATAATATAGACAAACATAATATATATAACAATATACTGTGACGCCCTGGCTGGCGTCGCGTGCAAACTCTTTGGCATTGGCTTAGCATAAAAGAAAAATACAGACGAAAAATAATTCGGATTTAAAGATTCGAACGAAAAAATATTCCTGCTCATCCTTTGTTTTGGGTCATTCTAGAAGCCGACCCGTTACAGTGAACATTGATCATTATATTCGCGAGAAATAAAGAAGGATTTCAAACGATTTAAACGGTGTTTTATCTGCTCTATCGCCTTCAGCCTTTATATGGTGGAGGCGCCGCGGTCGAATAGTATCGCGCGTTAGGGTTTTTTTTTCTGTTTTAGGTGCAAAAAAACGACGGAAATGGAAATGGACAAATTCGACGGAGAAAGGAACCCCGATGAGTGGTTTGAGGAATTCAACAGCGTCATGGCGAAGGAAGGCTATGACGACGAGGCGAAAAAGTTGATTTTGGGCGCTTTCTTGGAGGGCGCACCATATTGGTACTACCGGAAGATTTGTGAGGGGTGCAAGTCTTTCGAGGAACTGCAGGAGCAGATCATTAATGAATTTTCCCCAGTTTCATTTATTTCAGCTCCACCCGTAGCGACCGTTGAGCGATGTCATGTATCAGTGCAGTTGGCCAGGGAAGGCCAGGCTGAAGGAAAAAATGCATCCGCAATCAGCGTGTGCAATGACGCGACAAGAACCGGATCCTCTCGCAGCGATCGAGATCCCCCGTGTCAAGTTGAAAGTGTCTCACATTCATCAATTTTCAGATTGGAAGAAGGTCCACGAACCATCGATGAGGAAATGTCATGCGAAATAATCCCATCAAAAGAGGAGGAAAGAGATGAAAATGTCAAAACGGTGTCTAAGGAGGACGATGGAAAGGATGTTGACAGCGGAGTGACAGTGGAAGGGAAGGAGGAAAAATTTCCCATTTCGTTGGAAGAGGAGGAAAACCAGAGCGAGAGTAAGTTGACTTCGTGTCGCAGTGTGTTTTTCGATCTGGGTAGGGAGGTAGAAAGTGAAGGACAAAGTAAGGAATACGTGGAGGAAGTGCTACCGGTGTGTGCCGTGTCGGGTGAGATAAATAGAGAAAGTGATCAGCGTAAAGCAGAGGAAAGCGAGGACAGGGTCTCCCAACCCTTGGTGGAAAAGAACGAGTGCAGTTGGGACGAAAATCTGTCAGTGAGTGGTGAGAAAGTAATGGTATCGGTTAGGAATCAATTTAGGGATCAATATGTAGGTAGGGATACTAATACTATTTTCTTTCAGGATGGTGATGATAATACAGTGAAAGGTGATGAAAATTTCTTTAAATATTCATTAGAAAGGTCATTTTGTCAGTATAGGAAGAGAAAAGTGTTCAATTGGGATATAGGTTTATCATATTATTTCCATCACCCCAAAAAGAAAAGATTTTCTCTAATTAATGTTACTAAGGGGTTAGTTTAGTTTGTGATAGGGTTTATTTTAGTTTAGGTTTGTTTTAGTTTAGTTTGGGCTTGCATAAGTATATTTTTTATTTCACTGTAGGTGGAAATAATACTTTGATCTGAGGGAGATAGTAGGGTCAAAGAGGAAGGTCAAAGGTCAGTGGGGAAGGTGTGAAAGCATGAGAATAAACAAAACTTATTTATTCTGAGTGTAAAATATGGGAAAAGATAAGTTACTAGTTATGATTAGGTCATATGTTATTAGTTATACATGGGTCAAACAGAAAGTTACTTTAGTTTTAGGATTAATAGGAAAAAATAGTTTGGGAAGGTGTGTAGACTAATACTTACTGTTTTTTTTTCATGTACTATGGCCGCAATGCTGAAAGACATGGAAAATGGAAGGTATCTGGAGCCAGAGCCAACCAGTTCAAGGACTAGGAAGGGGGACGCGGGATCCGGCACCATGAAGAGCGAGATATTAATTCATTGATTGATGTGAATTGTATGTCATTAGGAAAAAAAAATGCTAGATAGGTAGGGATTGCTGAATAAAGTTGGGGGTAGGAAGAAGTTGGGGAACGTGGGAAGTGGGACCTGACGAACTGGGGAACACCCTGACAGTCCCATAAGGACTGGGTGGTCTCGTGGGTTGCGAGGCATCTCCGGGTCCTGGTCGCACTTCCACACGCAAACCATGATAGCCGGATCCAATTTTATGGTTGTTTGGACTTGAAAGTTTAAGCAATGGTGATTGGCTCTGAGGTATCATGAAATGTCAGGTACAATATGCTCTTTTCGAAGTGTCAACACGAATCATAGATTTATTTTTAAAGAGATTTGTTTTGACATTAGGCAAGAGACACATAGCTGTTCTGTGGTTTGCTGACATGGTCTGACAAGTCACAGAATAGATAATGAAGGGATTTGTGGTCGTTTGCTCTATGATCAGTCTATGGTCATGGAAAAAAAAAAAAAAAGGGGAAAAGAAGAAAAAAAAAACCTGACATTTCACGTCTATGAATGGGCAAAGAGTATAGGTAGTTGATAGGGGCATAGAGTATGGTGATTAGTAGGGCTAGCTTTGAATTTTTTACTCTATGTATTAAGGCTAGGGGTGTGCTGTGTGTTCGGCTTTTTGGTGGGTTTTTGCCAGCACAAAGCCAACACGTGGGTAGGCATAGATAACTGACAGCATAGATAATGACCCATGTGCAGGCTCGCCTCTAGTAAAGGCCAGCACACAAGCTTGATAGTATGATTGTAAAACCCTTCCCACACTAGGTAGGACTATGTGTAGGACGTGATTGTAAAGGACAAGGCATGAGCGGGAAAATTTATTTCTTTCCAAAGAAATAAATTTTAGCGGTATCCGGGGGATGTGACGCCCTGGCTGGCGTCGCGTGCAAACTCTTTGGCATTGGCTTAGCATAAAAGAAAAATACAGACGAAAAATAATTCGGATTTAAAGATTCGAACGAAAAAATATTCCTGCTCATCCTTTGTTTTGGGTCATTCTAGAAGCCGACCCGTTACAGTGAACATTGATCATTATATTCGCGAGAAATAAAGAAGGATTTCAAACGATTTAAACGGTGTTTTATCGTAGCTATCGCCTTCAGCCTTTATAATACCATATTTAGATATAATTCAATAAATATCGTTTCGACAAACAAAGGATAGAGTAAAAATAAATACTATGACGGCAAAGACAGATAATGTTCTTTAACTTGGCGTTTAAAACTCTCTATAGATTGTGCATGCTTTATTTCGTTCGGCAGTTCATTCCACAAACGAGCAGCTTGGACAGTAAAGGATTTGTCGAAGAATTTAGTAGAGTGCCTGGGTATCTCAAATATCAAGTTCCCCGATGATCTTAAAACTCGCGAGTGAGTGTCATACAGGTAACGGAAATGTGCCTTAAGATATGGCGGAAAACGAGGATTGAACAGAATATTGTATAGAAGGGTGACAATGTGCGCATTCCGGCGGAGACGAATTGGCAACCACTTGAGTTTGATACGGAAAGCGGACACGTGATCATATTTGCGTAACCCAAATATGAATCTTATACTGAAATTTTGGAGTCGCTCAAGTTTGTTCAGTTGCTCTTCTGTGAGGTCCAGATAGCTGGCATCGGCGTAGTCTAAGATGGGTAGAAGAAGAGATTGTGCTAGCGCAGTTTTAGTGGCTATGGGAAGAAAATTGCGTAACCTTCTTAAGGAACCAGCTGCTGCAAACATTTTGCGACTAACTTCTTTTATTTGGGGTCCCCACGTAAGGTTTTTGTCAACTAACACACCTAAATTTTTTACGCAATCACTAGGAGTCAGGGTAACACCATCAAATTTAAAAACAGGTAAATTTGACCAGATGATTCTATTTGTGTACGTGGAGCTGCCAATGACAATGATTTGGGTCTTGGAAGGATTCACTTTTAGTCCGTATGACCTGCTCCAGTCACAAATCTTAACAAGATCGCTGTTTATAATGTTAATAGCTCGCTCAAGTTGATCGATCGACGTTTGTGTATATATTTGCAAATCATCTGCATAAAGGTGGTAGGATGAAACTAATAATGATGAAATGGAATTGATGAAAATAGAGAAAAGTAATGGAGACAGCACGCCACCCTGTGGTACACCAGCAGTGATATCACACCAATTGGAAAAGGTATCCTCAATGCGAACACGCTGCCGGCGTCCAGACAGGTAACTACGAAACCAGTCAATCATCGTTGGAGATATGTTAATAGAGCGAAGTATGCCCAGCAGGATATCGAAGTCAACGGAATTAAAAGCATTGCTAAAATCTAGCAAGGCAAGGATCGTTACTTTACCAGTATCCATTCCTGACCTGATATAGTCTGTGACGTTTACTAATGCTGTGGTAGTGCTGTGCCCTGAACGGAACCCGGATTGATATGGTTTAAGGAGTTGGTTGCTAAGAAGGAAAGTGGACAATTGAGAATGGACAAGGCGTTCAAGAACTTTTGAAAGAAATGGTAAAATAGATATAGGCCTATAGTCCACCAAGGATGATGGTTTGGAGTTTTTAGGCAGCGGGGTAACGTGAGCATCTTTCCAAGCAGATGGAAAGACACCAGTAGTAATAGAGTGATTAAGTATGTGCGTGATAATGGGAAGGATTTCATCGAGAATAGGTAGTATCATTTTCCGGCCGATGCAGTCACCACCAACAGCATTAGAGGTGATGAAGATAATGCTCTTCTTAACATCACAATCAGTGAATTGACGCAATGAAAAGGTTGAGTAATCTGGGCATGGGAGAGATGAAAGAAAATTCAAAGTATCAACTTTGGTTGATGAGTCGAAGTTATGCGAGGAAGTAAAGTGTTGGTTCAGCGAGTTAATATCAAATTTTTTTGAAAATGAGGTTTGACGTTGTTTTCCAATGCCCAGAGATCTTAGGAATTGCCAAACTTTCGCTGGATCTTCATTATCAACCGATTTATGGATATGTTGGCGTTGCGCATTTCTACACACCTTATTGCAGCGATTGCGAGCTTTGACGTATTTTTCCCAGTTATAAGGAGTGGGGCGACGTTTGTACCTAGCTTTGGCTATATTTTTTAAATCTGAAATACGTTTGATGTCGTCAGTGAGCCATGGTGATGGACGGTGCTTCATTTTGACAGGACGCAGAGGAGCATGGATGTCGAACATTTTAAAATCCTCCATTTTAAGATCCTTAACATAAAAAGTTTAAGTTTACCGTCAACGGAATCACAGTTAAATAGCTGAGACCAGTTGGTATTAACGACATCCTCCTTCAGATTTTCTACGTTGATACCACTAAAATTGCGCTGCATTAAAACTTTGGGCTTTGCTTTTGGAGGACGAGATTTGTACGAGACATAAATTAAGTCATGATATGAGAAGGCATCAGCTGGAAATTGACCATGCTTGGCAATGTGTTGGGAGGAAGAGATTATAATAAGGTCGAGAAGTGAAGGTGTACAATTTGGAAAATTATGAGTGGCATTTAATGGGGGGAGAACTAAGTTATTAGACTGTACCACAGAGAGAAGATTAGCCGATCGGGAGTCGTTTTTGAGAAGACAAGTGTTGAAATCTCCCATTAAAATAGTATGACTGTAAGAGGGACAGAGAAGTTCTATTTTACTTTCGAGTGACGAAAAGAAGTTATAACGAGAGGAAGGGCAGTAGTAAACACCGAGAAGTATTTTTGAATGGCACAGGCTAACCTCCAGGAAAAGATGCTCACCAGCATCTCGCGGTGGCGGCTGCGGTGACATGTCAACCACAGTAAAAGGTATATGTGAACGGAGATAATGTCATTGATCTCTTATGAATGAATAAACAAAATATGTTTATATACAGAAAGACAGTTCTTATTTCAATAAAAAATCCTAAATTTTGAGAAGTAGCCCAAATGGGAAGTAGCCCAAGTGAGAAGTAGCCCTAATCAGATGTAGCCAAAATGAGAAGTGGCTATGTTGCCATAATGAGAATAAGCCCTAATGCGTCTAAACAGTTGGTGATTGATTACGAGTAACCCTTATCTTTTCCTTATCAATGCGGAAGTCAATTTGTTTGTTTGTTCGTTATGCCTTCACATCTTAACACTCAACCGATCATCGTGAAATTTTGCATACACGAAGTCATGGGTACAGAAAAGGACATAGGATACCTTTCATTCTGAATAAAATGTATGGTTCTCCAGGGATAGAAAAATAACTATCCAGGGGGCTTATTGTCTAATTTCGAAAATCTATCGCAATCGCTTTCATTTGACAGATGGATGTGACACATTGCTGCATTCCTTTGGTAAGTTTTTATTTGTGCCAAAAAGAAGCATCAATGTATCACATCTTGAAAGCGATCGCGATAGATTTTGAAATTAGACAATAAGTACCCAGTTGCGGGCAGTAGTTTAATAATAACGACTAATATTTGAAACCTCTTTAAAATATTGTGATTATGAAATCCAAACTTACTCATGATTTCCCTAATCTCCAAATTAATTGCAGTTCCAAATTCTCCAATCAAAACGTTCTGCTTCCTTTCCAGACGGAATCAGGGCGCGATCGCATGGACGACGCGGACGCTCCCGGCGGCCGGCACCGGACGGCGCGCGCCGCCTGTCTGTCCGCAACCTTATCTGTCGAGTGGTGAGTAAATAGGTAATAAAGTTATAGGCTTAGCGATCACTAGAACTGTCACTTTAATTATTTTTCCTAGACTTAAAAAAATCGACTTGCTAGGCGACTTTAGTAGACTAGGGCTTTTATCGACATTCGCTTGTAAAATCGAATTGCCACCTCATTGAAATTAGGTTTTCGATTTGATTTTACAAACGATTGTCGATAAAAAAAACACTATTCGACTAAAGGCGCTAAGCAAAGTCGTCTGGAAATGCAACCCTCGTAAATGTCCCATAACAGTCACTCCCGTAGAACTGTCTATACGCAACCTTATCTGTCGAGTGGTATAAGTTATAGGCTCAACGATCACGAGAACTGCCATTATATTTATTTTTCATAGGTACTTAAAAAATCAGTTTGGTGAAAATTTTTCCTCTTTTATACTTATTCTTTATTTAATGATTATTATGTTCTAGTGATTGCTTAGATTAGAGGTATAATCTTTGGTTAAGCAATTGCTAGAACTACAGAGTTTTTCTTACAAATTAAAATATTTCTTGTCCACTTTGTTTTTAGGAGAGAATTTTAAATCTATATTGTTGATTGTAGGAAAATTCTGAATTAATTTAGTATTTCGTTAGTAATTTAAAAGAACACTTATTTTATTAATTGTATTTTTATGGGTAACAATAATTAAACCGAAATCAAAATAACCCAATTTATGTAAGTGTCACGTCAATCCTAAGTAACAATGGTAAAGAAAGCAAACTTAGGTCATAAAACACAATACCACTTCAAATGGATTCTGAAACTACGTACCTATTTACAAAAATGTTTCCCAATAAAAAATAAACTCAATAGCTGACAGATAAAGTGGTTGCCTACCCACATGTAACCTTGGTTAATTCTAAATACCTTGACAGTGATTGAGGTAGATCCCGTAGAACCGGCAAGGGATAGTTTAGTACGAGTACAATAGTTAAGTGGCAATTTCGCATCCTCGATTTAGGCCAAGTAGGTATCTTGAGCTCGGAAATGGAGACGGCTTGAAACGTGAATCATGTTCATATGAGCCATCCAGCGAACTAAAATCTATTATAATAAGCATTGCGCTCAAAAAATGGCACCACACGAAAAGTAAAACTAAGTGGATGGAGCTAAAAATGCGGGCATTTACATAATTATGCAGCACAAAGCGTCTAAGCATAAACAGTGGTTGTTTATAGCGACTATAATTTGTGTACCTACTCATAGATATTTTCTATACTTTAAAAGAAAAAAATATGATACTATAATATATTTCTGCATATTTTTACTGCCGTCTTTGCGCCTTTTACACCATTTGACTACACAGGACGTCATTTCTAATAAACTTTCTCCTTCTCTCTTTTCTCTACATTACAAACTGCAATTATTGTAAAGAACGTTAACTTCAGTCACCGGGGCGTGGCTAGCCCGACTATGAGTGGGTTGTACTTTTTCGGCCCTGTGGCACAGAATAAATAGGTACTCTAATGTACGATTCAAACAGAACGGCCGGAATCGGCCCGCATCGGAACGGATGCGTACGGATGCGTCGGCAGCCGAACGCAGCCGTCGGCATGCGTACGGATCCGTACGCATCCGTCGGCATGCGTTGGTATTCGTTAGTACGTTCTTATAGGAGGACCGCATTGCAGTCTGTTGGTCAGTGTCTGCTTGCCCGCGTTGACGTAATTTTAATATTATACGAGCAAAATGGTAGATTTAGATGTGGTATTACTGGCTGCTGCATTGGAAGAAGAAAATAATAATATAATTAATGAAAGAAATAGGAAAACGAGAAATTGGGTTGATGATTTGTGGCAGAAAAGGTGTGTAAGGTAAGTAAGGCCACTTGTTTTAAATCTGTATTTTTTACTACGTTGTTATTAGGCCGCTTCCTTGTTTCTTTATTTATTTGTTTGTGCTGAAAACGATTTTATACTAGCGTCCTGATGAGCTAGAGACTGACGTTAAACATACATCGTGAAATTTTAATCATTTGGTTCCCGCCATGGGATGGTTGTACTAATGCTTAAAAGCAACTTTTATCATGAGGCCTACTCTGATATCGCGAAAAAAAAATTACTGTTCCATACAAAAACGCAATACCTACTCGACCTTAATGTATGGAACAGCCAATTTTTTTTCGCGATTACAGAGTTGGCCCCATAGTAAAAGTTGCTTGTAATCATAAGAGGAACCACTCCACTGCGGGAACCAAATGATTAAAATCGTGTATGTCAGAATTGGACGACAATGCAATATGGTGTCATTGAGCTGATCTGATAATGATGTTGATGGAGTTTGAGCTCGCTTGATTCTTGACAAGTACTCCAATGGTAGATGGTGGCCAAGGTCTGATGATGAAGCTAGAAAAAAACTAACACATATAGTGCTAAGACCAGAAAATATTTTTATTGAAGGAAAGACTAGTTTATACAGAAGAGAGTTTATAGAGTTTGTACTTTTACATGTAACTTTTAACATTATAAAGTATTTTCTTATGTAACTACATTAGTTCATATTTATATGCATACGCCGGAGTCATAAAGTCCACGCGTACGAAGTCGCGGGCATCAGCTAGTATAAAATAAGAACAGTGAATTCTGATAACGTGTTTTATGGTTGTACGTAAACAAATAAATAAGATGGGCCGGCTGTCGTGGCGTACATGCGGAGTCAGTCGGCTTCGACGCGTGAGGACGGAGCCGATCGGCTGCCTACGCATCCGAACGGATGCGTACGGATGCGTACGGATGCCGACGCATGCCAATGGAGCCGGTCGAGTTCCAAGCTGCGTTAATTTCAAAGAAATATAGAACTTATAACTACCTATATTGAAAGTTACATATCCTTCAACAGTTTGTAAAATGCGATCCGATGCGAGCCGATTCCGGCCGGTCTGTTTGAATCGTACATAACGCGACCTGTGGTGCCATTTTTTAAGTAATATTTGTTTGCAATTACGCTTCTATTGAATTTAGTTCGCTGGAGACATCTTCATTTTCATGCAGTTCATTTGATAAATTGGCAATAGTTATATAAGACTTGAATTTTTTTTGATTGATTACAATTGGAATCCAATGAAATTGCTAGAGCGCTGTGTGATTTTTTGGATTGTCCACCTTTTATATTGTTCTTAAGGAAATCACCTAACGTACTACGTCAGTGACTGTTATGGGACATTTTGAAAAAATAAATATAGGTAGCTTACTTCCGCAAACAATATATGCAAGATGCACCGCCCGCCCGCCCGCAAAAATATGCACATGCACACCACACTGAAAAAAAAAATAGGTTGGATTTATCAGATTCCTCGTAAATTGTATCGAAGTCGACAGTTGAATATGGTCCTATCACGAATTTTTGTTGATTTCACCAAACTCAAATTGTTGGTGTTGTACCAATTTAATATGGTAGATTGTACCTTAACAGTTTAGTAGATTTGTATCATTAACAAATTACTTTGGTATTTTTTTAAACACGTGGTTTGGTAATACCTACAAAACAGATTTGTATATTTTACTAAATTAGTTTTGTCTTTTTTTACTAAGTTAACTTTAGTATCTTCTAATATCAGATTTCCGCGTAAATTTTATCAAAGTCGACGGTTGAATATGGTCCTATCACGAATTTTTGTTGGTTTTACCAAACTAAAATTGGGTAGATTATACCTATCTTTATACACTAATTTTGTAGGTTTGTAACATTACCAAAGTATACTTTAGTATTTTTAACACGTAGTTTGGTGCTCCCTACAAAACAAACTTGTTTATTGTGATCTATGTTGTTTGGTAAATTGTAACAAATAAAGTTTAGTATTAATTATCCACTTGGTGTTGTAATTGTAACTAAACGTACTTTGGTGTATTTTGTCAGGTTAAGTTTGGTAATAGTTAACCAGATTTATATTGTAGTTATTACCATAGTTTGTTTGATATGACTACCAGATATGATATGTAGTTTTCATCAAAGTAGTTTAGTTTAATCTACCAGATGTGCTATGTAGTTTTCATCAAAGTAGTTTAATTTAATCTACCAGATGTACTATGTAGTTTTCATCAAAGTAGTTTAGTTTAATCTACCAGATGAGCTATGTAGTTTTCATCAAAGTAGTTTAATTTAATCTACCAGATGAGCTATGTAGTTTTCATCAAAGTAGTTTAATTTAATCTACCAGATGTACTATGTAGATTTTATCAAAGTAGTTTAGTTTAATCTACCAGATGTGCTATGTAGTTTTCATCAAAGTAGTTTAATTTAATCTACCAGATATACTATGTAGTTTTCATCAAAGTAGTTTAGTTAAATCTACCAGATGTACTATGTAGTTTTCATCAAAGTAGTTTAGTTTAATCTACCAGATGTTTATTGCAGTTTTTACTTTCGATAATATAGTATTATCTACCAGTAGTGTATTGTAGATTTTACCAAATATAGTTTAGTATACTCTACAACATGTTTTGTATTTATTACTAAAGACAGTTTGGTATTTTCAAACAGATGTTAATTGTAGTTTTTACTAAACTTTTAATGGTAATAACTACTATTATTTTATCAGTGTTGGTCTTGTAAGATATACCAGTCTTAAAGTAGTACTAAATACCAAATTAGCTTCGTACACTTTACTAGTGGTAGTTTGGTTAATTAACCAAACTACCATTAGTAAAATATACAAAGCTAATCTAGTAGATAGTACTACGGCGTGTTACACATCTTCAGATTTAACTGTACAAATAAACTGTGCAGTTAAATCTTCATGAAATCGCATGGTGTGGAGGCAAAACTGTGAAGTTAACATTTTGCCTACATACCATGCAAGTTCATAAAGATTTAAGGTACAGTTTATTTTGTTTACAGCTAAAACTGAAGGCATGTAGCACCGCGCATAAATGCAGTTTTTTTATTTACATAATATAGATAAAATGTGTCTACGCTAAAAATTAAAAAGCTTGGTAGCTAAACGAAAGCTAGTCTGCAATGTTATTTAAATGGTATGAGAATAAACATTGCAGTTTAGACCTCCCATAGCTATTTCAGTTTAAAGATTTCTGCCTAGCCACATTCTAAAAATATAGTGAAATAAAAAACATGACCCAAGAATTTTAAACATAAAAACAGTTAAAAAGTAAAAAGTATTAGATAAAAAATATCTATGACCAACACATCAAAAATATTAGGCTTTCATAAAAGGTCGTGCTAGTGGTGAGTACAATGAAAATATCGATTTGGTATACATGTCATAAAATTTATTTATTGATTAACAACTACTTTTATTAATACAACATTATGTAAGGATGTTAATACCATGCGTAAAACAATTGTCAGTCTTAAACCAATCGTTAAAATTATGACCCTGTGTGTATACAATGCTTAGGGTACTTGCTACAGGAGGTACTATCACAGTACATATATAAGTTTTTTCAAACAGTATGAGAGCTCCATAGAAACGTTCGAATTTGACGGCTGACGTCACTCTAAGAGCTCTAAGCAAAGTTCGCAGTACTTTGGTCAGTGTTGTGACATCGCGTCGCAGTTGTTTCCATAGCGTTCGCGCGTAGCATTCCACGAGACGGCCGGAAAATGCCAACCCTAGCGATCCGACGGAGTGCAATGACAAAGGGGCCTAAGTGACGTTAGCTCCTCTACTGTTCGAAAAAACTTATATATGTACTGTGGTACTATGCAATAACTTAATTAATATAACCTCAAAGGGTTACTAAACAAGATAGTTCTCCAAAAATACCAATTAAACTTAAAATATACATCAGAGTTATACAAAGTTCAAGTTCCTCTGACTTTGGTTATTAGTAAGTATAACTTATTTAGAAGGTCTGATCTATTTTACCACTTTTTTATCCATCCACACCAACACATACACATGATAATGCTTAATAAGCTTTAAATAGTTGTATGCTCAGTCACCATCATAGTTAGGAGCAACCACATAGCTAAATATATCTCAAAACGTTTTTATTACCATAGGACTAATAGGGGTGTGTAAAATTATAAAGAATATTGTCATACGCGACATAAAAATCTTGCAGGGTACCAATTGTGGCTCCGACGACTATGAGTATGGTCTGAAACCGGAGTCCTTTCGCTAGCTGAGGTTTTTGCTTGTAGTCAAGTTGGGTGAGGACTTCGCTTTGGTTCTGGAAATAAGAAGTTTTATGAATTCCTTGTATTCCTTACATTTAGTAATCTTATTGAGCACTTCTTAGGGATCTGATCGGCGGGTGTCAGTAAACATTTTAACGATTAAAGTGCAATTAATAAAGTACAAAGGCCGTAGCAAATTTGAGTTGGTTAAATTTGAACTGATAATTATGTCAATAGAAACTTCAATGATGAATATTATGTTTCAATCTATAGAATTTGCATCATTACACCAAAAATAAGATGAAACATTACTAATGCCAAAATGAAATACTAATCGAAATTCATTATGTAAAATTTACTAAAAAAACATTTTAAAAACACGTTTTTAAAACTAACTAAATTATTACAAAAAAATCAGACTAAAACATTAAAACGGACTAGTAAAAACAGACTAAAAAGTATCAATTTTTTTTTTGTAAATATTTATAACCCTATACCTACAGAAATTTTGAACCAAAAAACGTGGGGCGCATGCTAAAGACAATATGGATGATAAATTTTACAATTTTTTTGTAATAATTTAGTTAGTTTTAAAAACGTGTTTTTAAAAAAAGTTTTTTTTCTGTAAATTTTTATTTTCTGCTTTTTAGTTAACGAGCTAAGACTTAAAATGTACCATCTCCTAACGGAGTACTCGTCAAGATGATTCAAACGAGCCCAAACTCGATGGGGTTGCACGGTTTCAATATTGAGTTCCTATGGCATGGTCTTTCGGCTTCATCATCGGACCCTGGACCTCGTCTCCCATTAGAGTACTCGTCAAGACGATGCTAACGAGACCAAACACGATGGGGTTGTATGGTTTCATCGTAGTGTTCCTATGGCCTTCTTCCGGTTTCATCATCAGATCAACTCAACGACACCATAATATTGCATTGCCTTCCAGTTCTGACCTATGTTCAAAGTTTCAAGTCTCTTGCTCATCACGAAGCTACGATAAAATCGTTCGCAATCTTTGTGGAGTAACATACAAACAAACAAACGCGAAAGCAACCTAATAAAAACGTGTTAAAAATTGTTATATACCTTTGCAATTTTGCATGAAGAAAGAAACTGTTCATAGCTTCTTGAATGCTTGGCTTTACGGCTTTTCCAATGGTTGCGCATTGCGCAGTAGCAGAAAGAACATCTGAAAACAAAAAATTTCAAATGAATTAGTTATATAGGTAATAGATACCCCTAAATTAAATGAAACCTAATGCTATGATCAGACAATGTGTGTTAAGTATCCAAGACATTGTTATTATAATTATTAGTGATTGTACCAAAAGACGAAATTATGAGACAAAAACTGCCAACTAATTTTTGAATGGTCGTCTTCCAAGGACGTTATTAATTTCTTGACACAAAAAAATCAAACCCTCGGTGAAAGCTACTTATAATAATAATAATTGACTAAAACCAACCTTCACTAGGATTTTCATCAATTAATTGGACGTAGGGAGAAGCAGATTTAATTGAATGGTCCTTAAATGGGGGAACGCTTTCTCAATAAATCTCATTTCTTAAATAAACCTTTAAATTTTGTTTCAAAATCCAATTCAATCTGAAAAAGAAAACCAATGATGTATAACGAAGATATGAAGGAAATAAATATTTTTTCCAAATACGCATAATGGCCGTTATACACTTTGATAAGTGATTAGTGCGAGTGGCTCGTTTAGTGTTTAGTGTTTAGCAAAAAACAATTACTTAACACTAATCAGAGACTGTCCGAACGTGTTTTTTGCTAAACACTAAACACTATACGAGCCACTTGCACTAAACACTAATCAAAATGTATACCGGCCATTAATTTCATCATAACATAGATCCACATAGGTATGTATACAATTACTATACATATATAGATCAATGGTAGACTACGATGGTTAAAACCTAAACGGCAACAATATTTTCACGCTTTATTTAAGTATCTCATTATCTATAAACTAAAAAAAATGAAACAAACTCAATTGTTGTTGTTTTATAAAATGTACAAAACTCATTTAGTCGTTTCTAGTTGCGGTTGCTATGCAATGCAATGCCGCCACTATACGACGACAATAGGTACTTTTTATCAAATTAGTCTGATAGGTATTACAAAATGAAAATGGAGTATAGGTTATACCTACTTAAGTAATAATTATAAGACAATAGGCAACAAATCAAACATCTTAGATTAATTAATCTGAGCCAAACATAATGGAAAATTACATGAAATTATAAAGAAAAAACTAATAGGTAGGTAGGTACTTCTTTGCACAGAACGTCGCGATGACCCTCATATTGGCGGGAATAAAAATGGGACTCTGAGCGGTTCTGATAACTGAGAGAACTGGTGTACCTACTTACTTTCGTTTTGCTTTGGCAAGATGGATGTTCCTCGTCTTGGTAAGTCTTGGTCGTGGTCGCCAATGTCCGGGCTGTTTTCGGATCCCGGACACAAATAAAATATGATTTGATTTTCACTGCATATTCTGTAATGAAGATAAATACATTAAATTTCATCATAACATACATCTACATAGGTATGTATACAATTACTATACATATATAGATCAATGGTAGACTACGATGGTTAAAACCTAAACGGCAACAATATTTTCACGCTTTATTTAAGTATCTCATTATCTATAAACTAAAAAAAATGAAACAAACTCAATTGTTGTTGTTTTATAAAATGTACAAAATTCATTTAGTCGTTTCTAGTTGCGGTTGCTATGCAGAGCAATGCCGCCACTATACGACGACGATAGGTACTTTTTATCAAATTAATCTGATAGGTATTACAAAATGAAAATGGAGTATAGGTTATACCTACTTAAGTAATAATAATAAGACAATAGGCAACAAATCAAACATCTTAGATTAATTAATCTGAGCCAAACATAATGGAAAATTACATGAAATTATAAAGAAAAAACTAATAGGTAGGTAGGTACTTCTTTGCACAGAACGTCGCGATGACCCTCATATTGGCGGGAATAAAAATGGGACTCTGAGCGGTTCTGATAACTGAGAGAACTGGTGTACTTACTTTCGTTTTGCTTTGGCAAGATGGATGTTCCTCGTCTTGGTAAGTCTTGGTCGTGGTCGCCAATGTCCGGGCTGTTATCGGATCCCGGACACAAATAAAATATGATTTGATTTTCACTGCATATTCTGTAAGCTATAGATGCTGATGCCTAGCTGTAGATTCACAAAACATTAAAGACTGTTCACAAAAACTAAAGATGCACTAAAGATGGTTGAAGAAGACGCGAGCTCTTTCGCGCTTTACATTGTCGGGCTCCAGCGGCGAGCTCATTGGATAGCGTGGAGGCGCATGACACAATACGCAGACGCGGCGGCCGCGGTAGCACTGTCGCGGGCGGCGTCTCGCTCGGCGCAGTACATGCAATGCACGGCGCGGCGGGGCGAGGGGGGTGACACGAAGCAAGAGCGCATGCGCGGCTTGCTTAGAAACAGAGATTGGCGTAATTTCAACAATCGAAAGGTTTGATACTACTAACATTAACAATCGAAAATACAAAAACAATCGATTGCTAGATGGAATTAGCGCTGTGAAAATCGTAAGGATTATTGTAAAAATCGTTAAAATTAATTAATTTCTTTCAAATGTTTTCCTGAGATAGATTCGCAAACATACTTGTCTTTGTAATTAATTCCTTTTTTATAAATAAATAAATAGTTTATTTTTACTCTGGTTTTTTTATTTTTCTCCGTATTGTGGTAGTTTGAGTATTATTTGATTAGAGTACCTATATTATATTTTTTATCTTATATTATTAAATGTGAAAATTTGGATGATTGTTACGCAAATCACGCACAAACGGATTTGGATGAAATTTAACACACAAATGGTTTATAGCCTGGATTAAAATATAGGATTAATTCAGGCTATTAACTTTTTATCGTAGTCAAAGGTTGCCTAGAGATTTTTCGAATGTCCACGTGGGTGAAGTCGCGGAAGCTAGTATCCTCATAATGCTCCTGCAAAATATACAATAGGTACCTACCTACCTACTTGCTTTTGACCGGCGGCGTAAAATTCGATTATTGCGGGGAGGTCAAGCTAATATTCTTGGGTTCTAAATAGAACCCAATTTCAATTTTTAATAAAAAGTCAGTATCGGAAATTTTGTATCATGCCCAATTACTTATCTACCCTGCCTGACCATTCACTTACATCATAACCCTGACAAATAGTACCTATTCCGCGCAAATACCTAGGTACCTAGAACAATTTTCCACTATACCTAGCGTGCTTCCACGGTAAAAATTTGCTTATACGTAGGTACGAATTTGAAGCCATTTTCTCAATTTCTATTGCTTAGTATTATTGTACCTACCTATACCTACTGATTGAGTTCAATCATTTCAAACAAAAAAAATTAAAGTTTGACGCGCGAGCCATACTTAGGCTGGCCCCAGACCTACCGGTTCCGTTTCTTTGCTTTGCTGTTCTACCATGGACCGCCGGCCAAGAGGCTCATTTTCAATCTATCGCATATTTTGACCTGACCACATTGGCAAGATAGCCATTAGTTTGGTGTTATCAAATATCGTCGTCTGGGGTGCGATGAGAAGTTTTAGTTTTCGTTTTAAAAAAAAAACTGCTGTTTTATACAAAAATTAATAACGAAATTATCAAAATGTATGAAACAGTTCATTTTTTTCGCGATTTCAGATTTGGTCCCATAGTAAAAGTTGTTCAGTTTTATTATGGTCCCTATCTACCATATTCAGTTTTATAAGGCTTTACCAAACATCTTGTATAAATAAGCGATCGAGTTATTTTAAACGATCGGAGTCCATGTTCAGGGTGGCATATCTCCTAAAAGCTTCCTACTTCGCAATCCAGGCGATGATATTTGATAAAACCAAGCTAATGGCTATCTTGCCAATTTGGTCTAGTCCCAAAATGTGATAGATTGAAAATTACCCTAGTTGGCCGGCGGTCTTTCAAGCAAGGTAGCACAGCAAAGCAAAGAAACGGAACCGGTAGGTCTGGGGCCAGCCTAAGACTCCACTGTCCGACTGTCTGTCTGTCACCAGGCTGTATCTCATGAACCATGATAAGTAGACAGTTGAAATTTTCACAGATGATGTATTTCTGTTACAGCTATAACAACAAATACTAAAAACAGAATAAAATAAATATTTAAGGGGGGCTCCCATACAACGATCGTGATTTTCTGCCGTTATTTGGTACGTAACCCTTCGTGCGCGAGTCCGACTCGCACTTGGCCGGTTTTTGTTACTATTTATACAATAAAACAGCAACGCAATAATAATAATGAAAAAAAAATCAAGATGGCGGCCAACTTTTTTATTTTTGGGCCGATTTCGATGAAACTCGGTTTTTAGTACTATTTCGACAAGAAAACAGCAACTCAATAATAAAAATTGAAAAAATCCAAGATAGCGGCCAACTTTTTTGTTTTTGGACCGATTTCGATGAAACTCGGTTTTTGGTAATATTTCGACAATAAAACAGCAACGCGATAATACAATATAAAAAAATTTAAGATGGCGGCCAACTTTTATGTTATTGGGCCGATTTCGATGAAACTCGGCTTTTGGTACTATTTCGACAGTAAAACAGCAACGCAATAATGAAAATTGAAAAAATCCAAGATGGCGGCCAACTTTTTTGTTTTTGGACCGATTTCGATGAAACTCGGTTTTTGGTACTATTTCGAAAATAAAACAGCAACGCGATAATAAAATATAAAAAAATTCAAGATGGCGACCAACTTTTATGTTATTGGGCCGATTTCGATGAAACTCGGCTTTTGGTACTATTTCGACAGTAAAACAGCAACGCAATAATAAAAATTGAAAAAAATCCAAGATGGCGGCCAACTTTTTTATTTTTGGGCCGATTTCGATGAAACTCGGTTTTTAGTACTATTTCGACAAGAAAACAGCAACTCAATAATAAAAATTGAAAAAATCCAAGATGGCGGCCAACTTTTTTGTTTTTGGACCGATTTCGATGAAACTCGGTTTTTGGTAATATTTCGACAATAAAACAGCAACGCGATAATACAATATGAAAAAATTTAAGATGGCGGCCAACTTTTATGTTATTGGGCCGATTTCGATGAAACTCGGCTTTTGGTACTATTTCGACAGTAAAACAGCAACGCAATAATGAAAATTGAAAAAATCCAAGATGGCGGCCAACTTTTTTGTTTTTGGACCGATTTCGATGAAACTCGGTTTTTGGTACTATTTCGAAAATAAAACAGCAACGCGATAATAAAATATAAAAAAATTCAAGATGGCGACCAACTTTTATGTTATTGGGCCGATTTCGATGAAACTCGGCTTTTGGTACTATTTCGACAGTAAAACAGCAACGCAATAATAAAAATTGAAAAAAATCCAAGATGGCGGCAAACTTTTTTGTTCTTGCGTCGATTTCGATTAAACTCGGTTTGAGGTTTTATTTCGACAATAAAACAGCAACGCGATAATAAAAAAAAAAAAACCAAGATGGCGGCCAAGTTTTTGTTTTTGGGCCGATTTTGATGAAACTCGGTTTTTAGTACTATTTCGACAAGAAAACAGCAACGCAATAATAAAATTATAAAAAATCCAAGATGGCGGCCAACTTTTTTGCTTTGGGGCGATTTCGATGAAACTCGGTTTTTAGTACTATTTCGACAAAAAACAGCAACGCAATAATAAAAATATAAATACTCCAAGATGGCGGCCAACATTTTTGTTTTTGGACCGATTTCGATAAAACTCGGTTTTTGGTACTATTTCGACAATAAAACAGCAACGCGATACTAAAAATATAAAAAAATTCAAGATGGCGGCCAACTTTTTTGTTTTTGGGCCGATTTTGATGAAACTAGGTTTTTAGTACTATTTCGACAAAAAAACAGCAACGCAATAATAAAAATTGAAAAGATCCAACATGGCGGCAAACTTTTTTGTTTTTGGACCGATTTCGATAAAACTCGGTTTTTGGTAATATTTCGACAATAAAACAGCAACGCGATAATACAATATGAAAAAATTTAAGATGGCGGCCAACTTTTTTGTTTTTGGGCCAATTTTGATGAAACTAGGTTTTTAGTACTATTTCGACAAAAAAACAGCAACGCAATAATAAAAATTGAAAAAATCCAACATGGCGGCAAACTTTGTCGTTTTTGTGCCGATTTCGATGAAACTCGGTTTTTGGTACTATTTCGACAATAAAACAGCAACGCGATAATAAAAATATAAAAAAATTCAAGATGGTGGCCAACTTTTATGTTATTGGGCCGATTTCGATGAAACTCGGCTTTTGGTACTATTTCGACAGTAAAACAGCAACGCAATAATGAAAATTGAAAAAATCAAGATGGCGGCCAACTTTTTGTTTTTGGGCCGATTTCGATGAAACTCGGTTTTTGGTACTATTTCGACAGTAAAACAGCAACGCAATAATAAAAATTGAAAAAATCCAAGATGGCGGCCAACTTTTTATTTTTGGGCCGATTTCAATGAAACTCGGTTTTTAGTACTATTTCGACAAGAAAACAGCAACGCAATAATAAAAATAAAAAATCCGAGATGGCCGCCAACATTTTTGTTGTTGGGCCGATTTCGATAAAACTTGTCTTTCGGTACTATTTCGACAATAAAACAGCAACGCAATAATAAAAATATAAAAAAAATCAAGAAGGCGGCCAACTTTTTTGTTTTTGGGCCGATTACGGTTAAACTCGGTTTTTGGTACTAATTCGACAAGAAAACACCAACGCAATAATAAAAATATAAAAAATTCAAGATGGCGGCCAACTGTTTCGTTTTTGGGCCGATTTGGATGAAACGCGGTTTTGGTACTATTTCGAAAATAAAACAGCAACGCAATAATAAAAATTGAAAAAATCCAAGATGGCGGCCACCTTTTTTGTTTTTGGGCCGATTTTGATGAAACTAGGTTTTTAGTACTATTTCGTCAAAAAAACAGCAACGCAATAATAAAAATTGAAAAAATCCAACATGGCGGCAAACTTTTTCGTTTTTGTGCCGATTTCGATGAAACTCGATTTTTGGTACTATTTCGACAATAAAACAGCAACGCGATAATAAAAATATAAAAAAATTAAAGATGGTGGCCAACTTTTATGTTATTGGGCCGATTTCGATGAAACTCGGCTTTTGGTACTATTTTGACAGTAAAACAGCAACGCAATAATGAAAATTGAAAAAATCAAGATGGCGGCCAACTTTTTGTTTTTGGGCCGATTTCGATGAAACTCGGTTTTTGGTTTTATTTCGACAGTAAAACAGCAACGCAATAATAAAAATTGAAAAAATCCAAGATGGCGGCCAACTTTTTATTTTTGGGCCGATTTCAATGAAACTCGGTTTTTAGTACTATTTCGACAAGAAAACAGCAACGCAATAATAAAATTCAAAAATCCAAGATTGCCGCCAACATTTTTGTTGTTGGGCCGATTTCGATAAAACTTGTCTTTCGGTACTATTTCGAAAATAAAACAGCAACGCAATAATAAAAATTGAAAAAATCCAAGATGGCGGCCAACTTCTTTGTTCTTGGGCCGATTTCGATGAAACTCGGTTTTTGGTACTATTTCGACAAGAAAACTGCAACGCAATAATAAAAAAATCCAAGATTGCAGCTAACTTTTTTTTTTGGGATGATATTGATAAAACTTGGTTTTTGTGACAGAGTGTTTTTAAAATTATCTTAGCAAACAAAGCTGTCAAAGTTATCTGTGCATTGCATATGCATTATTAAATTGTTGACGGATAGTTTTGACAGCTTTGTTTAATATTTTGAACACTTAGACTGCTCAAATAAATATTAAATAATGAGAAGTAAAATATTCTGAATAGCTTTTGTGCTTACAACAATATGATGATTCTAACTGCGCAGATCATTTTGAGTACTCTAGACGCTTATATCAATTTGGCGCTGACTGTACCAAAATCCGAGTTACATTGAAATCAGCCCAAAAACAGAAATGTTGGCCGCCATCTTGGATTTTTTTATTTCTATTACTTATCACGTTGCTTTCTTGTCGAAATAGTACTAAAAACCGAGTTTCATCAAAATCGGACCAAAAACAAAAAAGTTCGCCGTCATCTTGGATTTTATATAAATTTATTATTGCGTTGCTATTTTCTTGTCGAAATAGTACCCAAAAACCGAGTTTCATCGAAATCGGCCCAAGAACAAAAAAGTTGGGCGCCATCTTGGTTTTTTTTTAATTTTTATTCTCGCGTTACTGTTTTATTTTCGAAATGGTACCAAAAACCGAGTTTCATCAAAATCGGTCCAAAAACAAAAAAGTTGGCCGCCATCTTGGATTTTTTCAATTTTTATTCTTGCGTTGCTGTTTTATTTTCGAAATAGTACCGAAAACCGAGTTTCATCTAAATCGGCCCAAGAACAAAAAGTTGGCCGCCATCGTGGATTTTTATCAATTTTTATTCTTGCGTTGCTGTTTTATTTTCGAAATAGTACCAAAAACCGAGTTTCATCGAAATCGGCCCAAGAACAAAAAAGTTGGCCGCCATCTTGTATTTTTTTAATTTTTATTCTTGCGTTGCTGTTTTATTTTCGAAATAGTACCAAAAACCGAGTTTCATCGAAATCGGCCCAAGAACAAAAAAGTTGGGATCCATCTTGGTTTTTTTTCAATTTTTATTCTTGCGTTACTGTTTTATTTTCGAAATAGTACCAAAAACCGAGTTTCATCAAAATCGGCCCAAAAACAAAAAAGTTGGCCGCCATCTTGGATTTTTCTCAATTTTTATTCTTGCGTTACTGTTTTATTTTCGAAATAGTACCAAAAACCGAGTTTCATCAAAATCGGCCCAAAAACAAAAAAGTTGGCCGCCATCTTGGTTTTTTTTTAATTTTTATTCTTGCGTTGCTGTTTTATTTTCGAAATAGTACCGAAAACCGAGTTTCATCTAAATCGGCCCAAGAACAAAAAAGTTGGCCGCCATCTTGGATTTTTATCAATTTTTATTCTTGCGTTGCTGTTTTATTTTCGAAATAGTACCAAAAACCGAGTTTCATAGAAATCGGCCCAAAAACAAAAAAGTTGGCCGCCATCTTGGATTTTTTCTCAATTTTTATTCTTGCGTTGCTGTTTTATTTTCGAAATAGTACCAAAAACCGAGTTTTATCGAAATCGGCCCAAAACCAAAAAAGTTGGCCGCTATCTTGGATTTTTTCAATTTTTATTCTTGCGTTGCTGTTTTATTTTCGAAATAGTACCAAAAACCGAGTTTCATCGAAATCGGCCCAAGAACAAAAAAAATGGCCGCAACCTTGGATTTTTTTAAATTTTTATTCTTGCGTTGCTGTTTTATTTTCGAAATAGTACCAAAAACCGAGTTTCATCGAAATCGGCCCAAAACCAAAAAAGTTGGCCGCCATCTTGGATTTTTTCAATTTTTATTTTTGCGTTGCTGTTTTATTTTCGAAATAGTACCAAAAACCGAGTTTCATCGAAATCGGCCCAAGAACAAAAAAGTTGGCCGCCATCTTGGATTTTTTTCAATTTTTATTCTTGCGATTCTGTTTTATTTTCGAAATAGCACAAAAAAACCGAGTTTCATCAAAATCGGCCCAAAAACAAAAAAGTTGGCCGCCATCTTGGATTTTTTCTCAATTTTTATTCTCGCGTTGCTGTTTTATTTTCGAAATAGTACCAAAAAACCGAGTTTCATCGATATCGGCCCAAAAACAAAAAAGTTGGCCGCCATCTTGGAATTTTTAACATTGCCTGGCCGTTTTTTGTCAAAATAGTACCAATGCGCGCGCTTCGCTTCGCTTCAATTCACGCCCAGCTTAAATTGACCCTTACATTTTGGTATTATGATAGGAGTGGCTCGGCAGAAATACCAAAAATCGGTAGGTTCGAGACCACGGCGCAGATTTCACTAACTTAATTTCGTTGTCCTGGCCGAAAAATAAAACCGGTTAATGAATGATACCCATATTTTTCCAAACCGATTTAAAAACCGGTTAGAGGAACAGAACCTTTTTCAAAAACATCTATAATTTCGTCAAACCGGTTTAAAAAAATTACCAGTTTCCAAGCGCTACAGACCAAGCAACAATACTGGTACACACTACGTGTTCCCGCTCACGCAGTCTACAACTACTTTATTGATTGGACTATATTAGGTCGAAATCGAATATACACAATAATGTCAATTTGTTTTCTTATTTTTTTTATTGTAGTCAATCTCATATTTTGTTTAAACAACATGTAGGTACCTACATCCTAAAACATTTCTTTACCGATAGGTATGTATCATACATATTTTAATTTGTTCTTATTTGAGAAGAAATTAATTCATCTTCATCTTTATTAATTTGTATGCTGCAAAAAAAACATAATTGTAAAAATTTATCTAGAGTCGCATTGTGTATTATATAATTGAATATGCATGCATATAAATGCATGCATGAATATAATTTACTTATTGTTTTATTGTATCCTTGATTGATCTAAATATTTCGATTGTTCACGATCATGAATAATCCTATTTTATGTGTGAAAAAAAGAAGATTCATTCAATCACCATAAAAATATATTATGCATTTTAAGGACAGACTATACAACAAGATTTTAAGTAATTTAGGTACTACAGGTACGATGTTCAGGGTTTGGTTAGATTGAGATTTGAGCGCAAGCGGACCACTGTTAGTGTCCGGGCACGAAAACTGCGACGGCGGAGCGGCAGCGGGGCGGCGCGACAGCGGAGCGGCGGCGATGCATTCAACAGTATGGCACAGTATGGAGACGCGCACGAAACGGGCGGTGGCGGCGCGGGGCGACGAGCGATGCACGGGCGGGAGGAGAGCGACGAAAACAAATGAACAAACTAGTTGGATTTGGTAGCCTGCGATTACAGTAGTGTTGTGTTGAATAATATAATAGTGTCTGTTTGATTACTAGGTAGTACCTATTTATTCAGTATGGATGTCGGCATCTTGGACATCATTTAAAAAACACAAGATGAGCAAAGAATCCGGTTTTGAAACTAGTTAACGCCTATACTTAGACCATTTTTTCGAACTAAATAAAATTTTTAGACATAGGATATATTTCGTCCTTTGAATATTTTTCGGTATTGATTTAACAAAAAATTTTTTCCATAGCAACATCACATTTGACACATCAATAGAAATAAAAAAAATAAGAAGTTACTTTAGTGGTATACCGTGGTCCTACCAGTAGGTCAAATCGGTAGGTCCATGGGCCCTTAATGGTATTTAGCCCATCTGTCACAACACTACTAGCGCGGCTGACCGACCGCTAAGTTTCGTGCCCACGTTCTCATCGCCCCGCCCCGCCGCCGCTCCGCTGCCGCGCCGCCCCGCCACCGCTCGGCCGCCGCCACTTTCGTGTCCGGACACTTAAAGCATAGATGTGTGCGTGAACCGCGCAAGTGCGTCGATCGCTGTGTGGGTAGCGCTTCGATACCTAATTTTCTCTCGCGCCCGCGGCGTAAGCGCCCCTTAAATGTTTTATTTCTTTTAAATTAGGCAATAAGCAATTCTCTCATTATGATAAGCAAATATAAGCAATTCATAAGCAATTTTTAGACACTATTTCAAAGTTAAATACGACGGTTGACCGGCCATTCTGATGGTCACGAAAGCGTTATGTGCTTGCGAGTCTTGCTTGGCCGCCAATTTTACATGAGATGTTGTTGGTGTATGTAAATTAAGTAAGTAGGTATTTAAAATGTTGTTGGTGTAATTACACAAATGTTTGAATTCTTAATTGAAAGTATGAATTCACCATATTTTGTATGTATAGAAACGTCATAATAGTTCATAATAGTAGTTTACTTTTGCATGATAGTTAGGTAGGTAGGTAGGTGATTTACCTTAATTTTATTTGCAAGTGTTGTTTACTTAAGGACTTATAAGATAAAACCCTAATCCTATTTATACCTACTGAGCTTGTAACGATGTAACAATTGTTGGTAAACCTATTCAATAAACACACAAATAAAACAAACACAGATAAATTATAAAAAAACTTACCGAAATTGTTGAGATTTATTATGCCAAATTTACCATACCCTTTAGTAATTTAAACCGGGTTTCCTACTGTAGTGATTGCAAGGCCGCCATGCGGCAACAGTAGAAAATGTATTATCAAATGAGTCTAATAAGTAGGTATCTACATAAAACAAACTGCTCTTGCAAAAAATATTATATAGGTACCTACCTTCTTTGTCTTAAAACTAACACAGCTATTATGATAAAATTAACCTATCGTGATTAATTTTCCAAAAAATAGGATGCTTTTTTTGTAATTTTAACCATAACTCTGGTAGCAATTGCAGTGCCCTATGGCTCAAGGTCGCGCGATAAGCACCTACCGCTAGCCGTTCGTTCGAACGAACAAGTGAGTAAAGGGCCGCCACACGCACAGTAACAAAGTCGAATCGACATTACTGTGCCGTGTACGGATGTCACAATCAAAAACCAATTAAAAATTGTAATTTTTCATATTATGATATACGCTACGCAGTTCATTTAAAAGAAGACAACCTTAACGTTGCGTCATTAGAAAAGGTAAGAGCACGCGATAGAAAGAGAGGCAACAACTAGGTGAATATAAACTGTACTGCAGGCCATTGCGCGACCTGAATTGCACTTTATTGCGTCGTAGCAAAAGTCGCTATTTATTTAAATTACTATGCGGCGTGCTGCTTCTGTACTTGTACTATTAGTTATTCTGTATAAGTTATTTTGTGCCCATGCGCCGGTAGTACGAACTTTGTTATTCATTTAGTCTTGTGAACTCTTGTGACAAAAATAATGTACCTACTTACTTTCATATCAAATGAGTCTAGTAAATATTACAAACGCTTTTGTAAAAAATACTATAGTTTGTCATAAAACTAACACAGTTATTATGATAAAATTAACCAAACAATATTGTCGTGATTAACTATACAAAAAGTACGATACTCTTTTGTAATTTTAACCATAAATCTGGTAGCGATGGCAGCGCCACTATGCGCCAGTAGTTTGGACTTTGTTACTAAATTAGTCTTGTAATAACAAAAATGTACATCGATAAATTTAACTGCCAAACGTGTAAAAGCAAACAAAACAATCTCATAGTATTTACAGAACAAAAATGTGTTTCAGGTTTTATAAAATTAACATAAATATTTGTTAATTCAAACCATGCCAATTTACATAGTAAAATTATAAAATTAACCAAATTAAATTGTTGAGATTTGTTTTGCTATATTTACTTAGTTACTTACTTACTTTAGGTTCTCTTGAGTCATTTTAACTATAAATCCGGTAGCGATTGCAGCGCCGCCATGCGTCAACTGTAGAAACTTTCATATCAAATGAGTCTAGTACATTTAACAAACGCTTTTGTGAAAAATACTATACTTTGTCATAAAACTAACACAGTTATTATGATAAAATTAAACAAACTGAACTAACTATACAAAAAGTACGATACTCTTTTAAAATTTTAACCATAAGTCTGGTAGCAATTGCAGCGTCTCCATGCGCCAGTAGTATAAACTTTGTTATTCAATTAGTCTTGTAATAACAAAAATGTACTCCGATAAATTTAACTGCTAGCAGTTAAATCCGTGTATAAGCCAACAAATCATTTTCGTAGTATTTACAGAACAAAAATGGGTTTCAGGTTTTGTAAAATTTACATAAATCTTTATTAATTCAAACATACCAACTTACACAGTAAAATTATAAAACTTACCAAATTAAATTGTGAAGATTTGTTTTGCTACATTTACCATTCTATTAAGTAATTGTAACTTTAAATCTGATAGAAACTTGTAGAAACTTTCTTCTCAAATAGTCTTGTACGTAAAACAAACTGCTCTAGTAAAAAATACTTTACTTTGTCATAAAACTAACACAGCTATTATGATAAAATTAACCAAACTATATTGTAGTGATTAAATTTGTAAAAAGTACAATACTCTTTTGTGATTTTAACCAAAAGTCTGGTAGCGATTGCAGCGCCACCATGCGCCGTTATTGGGAACTTGGTTTATTAAATTAGTCTTGTAAATACAACAAAACACTCTGATAAATATTATAGCTAAACGTGTAAAAGTAAACAAAAAATCTCGTAATATTTACAAACCAAAAGTATATTTCAAGTTTTGTAAATTTTACTAAACTCTTTGTCAATTTTAACCATTACTCTGGTTACGACTATAATTTGAAGTCAACCTATTTATGTTTTGTAATTTCAACAGGCAGATCTTGTCATATTTATCAAAGTTCCCGTGTAATTTGGCCAACCTTCGCCGATTTGGTAAATCCAACAAAGCATTTTTTATACAAAAAGTACGAAACTCTTTTGTAATTTTAACTATAAATCTGGTAGCGATGGCAGCGTCACCATGCGCCAGTAGTTTTGACTTTGTTACTAAATTAGTCTTGTAATAACAAAAATGTACTCCGGTTTTAACGGCTAACCGTGTTTAAGCAAATAAAACAATCTCGTAGTATTTACAGAATAAAAATCTGTTTCAGGTTTTATCAAATTGACATAAATATTTGTTAATTCAAACCATGCCAATTTACACAGTAAATTATAAAATTAACCAAATTAAATTATTGAGATTTGTTTTGCTAAATTTACCATACTCTTGAGTTATTTTAACAATAAATCCGGTAGCAATTGCAGCGCCGCCACGCGGCAACTGTAGAAACTTTCTTTTCAAATGAGTCTAGTACATTAAACAAACGCTTTTGTAAAAAATACTATAGTTTGTCATAAAACTAACACAGTTATTATGATAAAATTACCAAACAATATTGTCGTGATTAACTATACAAAAAGTACGATACTCTTTTGTAATTTTAACCATAAATCTGGTAGCGATGGCAGCGCCACTATGCGCCAGTAGTTTGGACTTTGTTACTAAATTAGTCTTGTAATAACAAAAATGTACTCCGATAAATTTAACTGCCAAACGTGTAAAAGCAAACAAAACAATCTCATAGTATTTACAGAACAAAAATGTGTTTCAGGTTTTATAAAATTAACATAAATATTTGTAAATTCAAACCATGCCAATTTACATAGTAAAATTATAAAATTAACCAAATTAAATTGTTGAGATTTGTTTTGCTATATTTACCATACTCTTGAGTCATTTTAACTATAAATCCGGTAGCGATTGCAGCGCCGCCATGCGTCAACTGTAGAAACTTTCATATCAAATGAGTCTAGTACATTTAACAAACGCTTTTGTGAAAAATACTATACTTTGTCATAAAACTAACACAGTTATTATGATAAAATTAAACAAACTGAACTAAATATACAAAAAGTACGATACTCTTTTAAAATTTTAACCATAAGTCTGGTAGCAATTGCAGCGTCTCCATGCGCCAGTAGTATAAACTTTGTTATTCAATTAGTCTTGTAATAACAAAAATGTACTCCGATAAATTTAACTGCTAGCAGTTAAATCCGTCTCTAAGCCAACAAATCAATTTCGTAGTATTTACAGAACAAAAATGGGTTTCAGGTTTTGTAAAATTTACATAAATCTTTATTAATTCAAACATACCAACTTACACAGTAAAATTATAAAACTTACCAAATTAAATTGTGAAGATTTGTTTTGCTACATTTACCATTCTATTAAGTAATTGTAACTTTAAATCTGATAGAAACTTGTAGAAACTTTCTTCTCAAATAGTCTTGTACATAAAACAAACTGCTCTAGTAAAAAATACTTTACTTTGTCATAAAACTAACACAGCTATTATGATAAAATTAACCAAACTATATTGTAGTGATTAAATTTGTAAAAAGTACAATACTCTTTTGTAATTTTAACCAAAAGTCTGGTAGCGATTGCAGCGCCACCATGCGCCGTTATTGGGAACTTGGTTTATTAAATTAGTCTTGTAAATACAACAAAACACTCTGATAAATATTATAGCTAAACGTGTAAAAGTAAACAAAAAATCTCGTAATATTTACAAACCAAAAGTATATTTCAAGTTTTGTAAATTTTACTAAACTCTTTGTCAATTTTAACCATTACTCTGGTTACGACTATAATTTGAAGTCAACCTATTTATGTTTTGTAATTTCAACAGCCAGATCTTGTCATATTTATCAAATTTCCCGTGTAATTTGGCCAACCTTCGCCTATTTGGTAAATCCAACAAAGCATTTTTTTCAGTGCACAAAATATCTGTGCACAATACCTGCATTTAGCAAGACAACAACACACCTTGCACCTTCACCAATTAGGCTACTCTACACGTGTTTTGGGGCAATACACAATACCTGCATTGTGCAGTGTGCACTAATATTTTGTGGCGTGCATGTGCATATTTTTGCGGGCGGGCGGGCGGTGCATCTTTCATATATTGTTTGTGGAAGTAACCTACATATATTTATTTTTTCAAAATGGTTTGGGACTTCCGCCAAGTGACGCCTGATTCAATCAAATATGTTATGGGACATTTACAAGGCTTGAATTTCCAGGCGACTTTGCTTAGCGCCTTTAGTCGAATAGGGCTTTTTATCAACAATCGCTTGTAAAATCGAATCGCAATCCTATTTTCAATGAGGTGGCGATTCAATTTAACAAGCGATTGTCGATAAAAAGCCCTAGTCAATTAAAGTCGCCTAGCAAGTCACCTGGAAAATCGACCCATGTAAATGTTCCATTAATTATAACATTTAAGGCCCTTAAAGCCGCCAATAAGCGCCGCCAATTATTTTTTTTGTTATACGTAAACCAGGTTGATATTTAAAACAGGTAACAACCATGCCCCCTTAAATTGTCTCTAATATTTTATTAATAACTCTTCAACTGTTTTCATTATTTCTGTAAGTTTTAAAAGCTATTTAAACCAAAATGGCCACTGTTGTTTCATTCAAATGCATTTGCATTTTAAAACTAGTACAATGTTAAAGAGTTATTAAGAAAATACAAAAGACAATTTAAGAGGGCAATTGTCTGTTCCCTTTTTTTAATATTTACTTGGTTTAGGAGTAATGAAAATAAATGTATTGGTGGCGCTAGTTCACCTATACAAAGTTATTTTTAGTTAATACAAAACCTCGCGTGGGGTTGATCAGACCATCAAACTGAACAACTTTCATTATGGGACCAACCTCGAAATCACGAAAACAAAATTCTTCTTCTTTCTTCTTTCTTCTGATTTTTTTTCGCGATTTCCAAGTTGGTCCCATAATGAAAGTTGTTCAGTTTGATGCTCTGATCAACCCCACGAGAGGTTTTGTATAAATTAAAAATAACCTTGAATAAGCACCTCCACGACACTAACCACCAAGACCGACTAATCTGTTGTCAAAGCGAATTACACATACCTCCAAATCAATTCAAACCACTCTTGAAATAATTTAAGATGTGTACCACGTAAGCTCACGTAAGGCGCAAAATAAAATTGAATAATAAAATTCGTTATTCTAATGAAACCCGTCCTGTGTGCTGGAGTTGAGAATTCAATATTTGCTCATAGAATTAGCATTTATCAGGGCCCACGTTTCACCTTTGCAAATTGAGAAAATGCAATTTTATTTCCAATTTTGAAATCTTGTATGGATTGCAGATGAATGTATAACAATGTCGTTACCATATTTTGCGCATGTCCGCCAATTATGCGGTGCATGTTGTCATGTGGTCATTAAACATAGGCCTACTTGTATTATTATTTTTGTGATGGTATATACAGATATCTTTGACATCTACGTGAGTGGTTCACGGAAGATTTCCATGCAAAATAAATCTCCTGCGCACGAAATCAAATGAACAATTTATTTCTACTAACATTTTTTTTTAATTCGCTGTTACTACAATAAGTAGATCTTAAAAATTATTATTTGAATTTATACTCATACTAATATGAGTAACAGAACTAAAAACCAAAGTTGTTTAACAGAATAGTATGAATCTTCTAACGTGAGCTTAAGATAAACCCACCTATTTTGTTTCAGACAAACACACAGCTCTCAGATCTGATGCTATCGCGACCCAGACAATAAGTGAGAAGCCTTCGGAGCCACAATGAACGCGACGGAAGCCAGCATCGACGTCAACAAGACAACGCCGATCTATACTATAGGCACCAGTTTTATAACTCAATGGTTTGTATTTTAACACTTTTTTATTTATTGTACACACAACAGCACGACTATGAAAAAATGCTTTTATTACATACGGCATAAGTAGTGACGAGATTCGAATCAAAAAAACGTATTCGAATGGATTCGAACCAATAAGTGGTTCGAATCGTGCGTCGATTCGAATTTGATGATGATTCGAATCGGTATAATGATACGAATCTATGTGATGATTCGAATCAGCTAACCAATTCGAATCAGGTGATGAGTCGAATGATTCGAATCGGGTGATAAGTCGAATGATTCGAATCAGGTAATGATTCGAATCAATGTGATGATTCGAATGATTCGAGTTAATAAAAATATCGCAATTTTAACCTAAGGAAAATAATTAAATTCACGTGAGCGAATATTAAACTACCTTCTCACTCAGCCCCCTGATTCGAATCACCCAACCAATTCGAATCAGCCAACCGATTCGGATCAGGTGATGATTCGAATCACCCAACCAATTCGAATCACCCAACCAATTCGAATCAGCCAACCGATTCGAATCAGGTGATGATTCGAATCAGCATAAATACTCATTCGAATCGAGCTTGGATTGACTTGATTCGAAACATCCGAATCAATTGTGATTCGAGTCCCATCACTAGGCATAAGAACGGTATCAAAGTCTATATGTATAGTCTAATGTGCCGTCGACTGTACTTTAACCATGGTATAATTATTATTAAAATAACCTAGGTAAAATTAATTTTATAAGGAAAAGTTTGATTTTTGTTACCTCTCCATAATATATTAGGTCTTTACCTATGAAATTGCCGTTTTGTTTGAAAAAAGTTAAAGTATTTTTTTTCGAACTTATTTATTTCTTTTATTGAAAGTAATCACCCCTGCAATCAATGCATCTTTGCCAACGCTGTGGCAGTTTATGGATGCCCTTCTTGAAAAAATCAGCTGGACGGGAGACAACAAACTCTTCAAAGGCGTTTTGTACTGCCTCTCGGGAATTGAATTTTTTTCCCGCTAAAAAGTTGTCCAAATTTTGGAAAAAGTAATAGTCGGTAGGCGCAAGATCTGGTGAGCATGGCGGATGAGGGAGAGCTTCCAAACCCAACTCATGCAGCTTAGAGACGGTCTGTTGTGCAGTATGGGGTCGCGCGTTGTCGTGAAGTAGCAGTGGGGCACCCATCTATCATGCTTTTTTATCTTGCCAATCTGTCGCAAATGGACCAATATTGTTTTGATGCTAACATCAAAAGCTGCTGCCAGCTCAGCTGTAGATTGCGATTCATCTGCTTCCACAATCGCCTTTAATTCATCATTGTTGACCAAAGTTTCCGGACGACCACGAGGTTCATTTTTCAAGTCAAAATTCCCAGAACGGAACCGAGCAAACCAATAACGGGTTGTACGTTCGTTTGTACAGTTCTCTCCGTAAACGTCGTTGATGTTACGTGTCGTTTGTGCCGCGTTGGTGCCACGACTGAACTCATATTCCATAATTACACGAAATTTCGAAGTATCCATTATGAGGAAAAATGTTGAAATGTAATGAAAATACAACGCTAATCAATAAACAAAAGACTGATTTTGTAAATAGAATGTCATATTTTTAAAACAAAATTAATTTGAATTTAGAATTCATAGCCAATCAAAACTTTTTTTTTATTTGAGAAAGTCTGTACTGCAATACGGCAATTTCATAGGTGAAGACCTATTATATCTCTCTAATTGATGGATTAATTAAAAAAAGGCACACAAATACTTCATGGCATGGAATGAATTATCATTTATGATAGTTTTTATTCCTAAAACACACAGACTGACTATTTCGTGTCCAAGTCGTCTGTATTTTTCTTCAAGTCCACAGAATAAAAACTGATGCTTTTGAACTTTAATAAAATACAACTATTACGATTTTTAAAGTTTTAATATTAGATCTAAAGAAAACTGCAAGCTCTTCACAGAAAGTTAAAAAAATAGGTACACTTAACTATCAATAGAGGGGTAAAAAATAAACATCTAACCAGCAATATTGACTTTCGTTATTCACCAATAATGCTTATTTCATTCCAAAGTGCAGTTGACTACGAAAAAAAACGTCAAATAGGTACTTTCATTAATCTTGTGCGACATTCTCCATAAATAATCCTCATTCGTTTCTCAATTCTTTACTAACATACTGTGAAAAACTGAGATTGCTCAGATTGTAATCATCAATTTGAAAGGTGGCCTTTTCACGTACTCGCCTTCACATAAAGTGAAGGCGAGTACGTGAAAAGGCTTTCACCCTTTTCACCTTTTGAAATTAAACTGAATGAATGTGTACACAGATTATCTATTAACTAATAGGTACCATATTCATTTTTATGAATGACTAGAGGCCGTCCGCGGTTTCACCCGCGTGGTTCCCGTTCCCGTGGGAATATCGGGATAAATAGTATCCTATGTTTTATTCTAGGCTATCTGCTATCTGTGTGCCCAAATTCAACTAAATCCGTTCCATAGTTTTTGCGTGATTGAGGAACAAACATCTAAACATCCAATCCCACAAACTTTCACATTTATAATATTAGTAGGATGTGAAAGTTTGTGGGTTTGGATGTTTAGATGTTTGGATGTTTGTTCCTCAATCACGCAAAAACTACTGAACGGATTTGGTTGCAGATAGTAGATAGCCTAGATTAAAACAAAGGATACTTTTTATCCAGATATTGCCACGGGAACGGGAACCACGCGGGTGAAACCGCGGGCGGCCGCTAGTAGTTTAATATTTTTACAAGGTATCGATTCCCTCGTAGTCATTACTAGAAGTAGATAGCACAACTGCTAAAAGTGGCCGTTTTTGGCACTTTTGTTATATCTTGAGATCGTAGTCATTTTCGTAGAAGTAGATAGCAAAAGTGCCACTTTGAGCAGTTTTGAAATCTACTTTTAGAAATGACTACGAGGGAATGTAATAAACCTTCTAATAATATTAAACTACTACTACTACTAGAGCTGAGCAAAGTTTTGAGATCACTCATCTATACCCAATGATAGTTGTAGTACTTATTATCCTTATGTTTCGTTTTTTTCGTACTTATGTGGTGTTTCGTTGTGTGCTCTCAAAATAAAAGAAAATCTTTCTTTTCTTTCTTTTCTTTCTTTTCTTTCTTTTCTTTCTTTTCTTTCTTTTCTTTCTTTTCTTTCTTTTCTTTCTTTTCTTTCTGCCAAATGGTGTAGGTAGTATGAACAGACTACCTATATAATATTAGTGTAGATTGGTATATCGATGATAATAATGTCATACCGAAAAGAGGGTGTTTCAAATATCTTTCATTGTTTTAGCCATAAATGAAAACCCTTTTATATGTATGATAAATCAATAATAATAAATCAATAAAAAGATACGACACGAAATGATATTACTGCTATGAAGTACCTATCTCCATTAAACCCTAATTTAATATTACCCTTATTCCCCCAAAAAACATTATTTACAACCCTAGGTAGATTAAATTGGGGCTCATGTGCTATAAGAAGTTAACTTTATTATAACAGCGTAAAGTGGAAATCCCTTTAACATTTTTTTACGATTATTGCGAATCGAATGATATAAAATTCGTTCGTTCCGAAGCGGTTTTCTTCGACTGAGATGATTTTAATAAAAGTCAATGCACTTGATCTGATGAGTTTGAGAAAAATCTGATTGTTAAGTCTTAAAGAACGGAAGTTGATTAAAGTACCTATTTCATTTTAGCACCTTCACCTTTAATCAATGCCTGACTATTGATTTAAAAATGTAATTAAAATAAAAGCTTTGAGGTTTTTGTGTTGACCTGCTATCATAAAATTCTTTTGGCACTTTTTAGATTCTGGTATCCTATTTGGAAAGTTATTCCGATACTAACTGCAAACTATACAGGGTAAAATTGAAGTCATTAGCAATATTTTGGATTTTTGGGGTGTCCAAATACTTTTTTACGATTCGTCATGACGTATTTAGTATTAAAGCTTTTTGCATAGTTGTGAATGTAGTATTGTTGTTGGTCTGTTGGTTGGTAAATTGACTGGTTATTTCGGTATTACACCCGTTGTCGACAAAACTACTGGTACAATGTACACTTTCTCTTGTTATTATTTTACTAACGGCCGCCCGCGGTTTCACCCGCGTGGTTCCCGTTTCCGTCCCGGGAATATCGGGATAAAAAGTATCCTATGTTTGCTATCTACTATGTGTGTGCCAAATTTCAACCAAATCCGTTTAGTAGTTTTTTGCGTGATTTAGGAACAAACATCCAAACATCTAAACATCCAAACATCCAAACCCACAAACTTTCACATTTAAAATATAAATTAGTAGGATTTTATTAGCAAAAGCTATGCAAGTTAATGAAAAATGAAAAAATGATAATTTCATGTTTTTTTACATCAGTAATATTTTACCTATGACTTCTTGTAATTTTGTTTATGTTTATTTCACCTTGAATTTTCTCCGCTTTGATTTAAGAATTTTTCGTCTTATTGCGTTTCTGATATTATGCGCCTAAAGGATCAATATGGCGGTTGAATTCTTAGTTTAAAAGATTGCTATAACTTAGATTTCAACCTGTATTAACTCTGGTCAGATATGAAATAAAAACCAAAATATACCGACATTTATATTAGGATATTTTTGATACAACAGTTTTTTAACTCATATTATTTCCCATTTCCATTTCATGAATTGATCTGTGGACAGACGAGTAAGCAAATACAATCACCAAATAGAAAGACTCACTAGTCGAAATATTAAATTCTCTTTCCGTATTATTTGCAAACATGAAGTTTATATATCACGATTCGTGCATAAACAAAAAACTAAAAATATTTTGTTTTGCACATTTGATGTTGAGCAAGTAAAATTATTAAAAACATTATAAAAATAAGTAACATTTACAAGTCAAGCGTAGTTTTTAGGGTTCTGTACCAAAATAGTAAAAAGGCACGTCTGTTTGTCTGTCCATCTGTCACAGCTGGATATCTCAATAACTATTAATGCTATCAATTTGGGAATAGTTTTAGATGACGTTGTTTTGATGACAATAATTTTGCAAATAAGAAAGATGTATTATGGTATATTTACACCAGGGACTGAAAGGGGTCTTAAAAATTCGAATTTAGGCTACTATGGCATGTGGGTTGGCATATCATATGAATGAAATATCGCTGTTTGCACATAATAATAAAAAATAATAAATATTTGACAACATCAAATACATTGCTCCAATTCCAAAGTAAGTAGCTATAGCACTTGTGTTATGGAAATCAGAAACAACGGTGGTATGACAAACACCCAGACCTGAGACAATATTGAAAAGTTCATTTTCAACATTGACCCAGCCGGGTTTCGAGAACCCGGGACCTCAAGAGATGGTGACGCCTTGAAAACCGGCGTGCAAACCACTCGACCACGCAACATTCTCAAACATTTTTCCTTTTTTTATACGGCGCATAGTTTTTGAATTTTGAGGAAAATAAAAAAATATGCCGTTCTTATCTCCGAAGTTTGCAAAGAGAAAAAATTGAAATGATTCAATGTGATAGAAGAAGGATAGAAGTTTTGTAAATATTACAGGGGAAAAGATGACTCAGTTCACTTTTTCAGAAAACATCACCAAGAAATGGAAACTGCAAAGTGCTACACCGCAGTATATTCTTTGTCAGAGATCATCAACAAAAAATTACAGTAATTCCATTATCAGTCAAGATATGGCGCTGGCCTAAAACTGCAATATTTTACATCGCAGTTTCGTCCAAGATCGCAGTATAATACATGATGGTACGGAACCGTTGGTGCGCAAGTCCGACTCGTTCTTGACCGGTTTTTATCTCCAACGCACCGTTTCCGAGATATTTGATTTACTACCGAGTACTTGTAAGCAGACGATTAGGTGCGACGAAGAGCGAGCGTAGCGAGCGAGGAGGAGGTTAGGTTCCATTGCGACCAATAACGCACGAGCCGAGCGAGCGAAGCGACCGTGCCGCCCGACCTGCAAGTGTGTATGCATTATGCCACAAGTAGTCATCATCTTGCTCTTGCTTATCTTTTTCTGACAGGTGTTGTCAATCTGACATTTTGATGTGCGTTTAGAAACTAACTGGTTTCGCAGTTAGGTCACAGTTATACTGCAAACCATTATTTTTTTAAAGTGATAATATAAAAAAATATTGATCTATTATTATTTTAAGGATTGATATACAACTTTATAGCTGTTTTCATCTAAAGACATCCCACCCATATTATTTTATGTGCCTGTGAACCGACACTTTTGAGAAATGGCGCTGATCTGTTGTGAATCACGGTATCGAATTTGTTTTCCAAAAGTGTATGAACTGAGCTTCGGTAAGGAATAAAACAATGCCCTTCTAAATGAACTGCAAGTCGTTTTACGTTAGGTTCGCTATTAACTATTAATATCATTTTTGGGAATTCCACGTGAAAACGTGGGATAAAAAATCAATCGAGTCATCAAAGAGAACGGATGGTAATGACGGCACAGTATAAATGTAAGTTTTTTCAAAACTTAAACTGTGGTAATCACTGACGTCCATTATACAATGTATAATGGACGTCAGTGGTGGTAATGGTAGGGAAACTAAGGACTATCTTAATAATGAGTGTAATAGTGAGTATAATGACTATCTTAAGTCTCGAATGGGTGGTAGGAAAATATATACAATTCAAAAGCACTGACATACCTAGGTTGGTACCAAATGATGTGATAATATTTAAAAATGTTGCTTAAATTGAAAAACTTTCTCCAAGGAACATAGAAGGGTGGATTGATAAGTCCATGACTTTTTAATGAAGAAATACTTTTTTTCGGAATATTTTGTTTTATATAATCTTATTGTAGCTCTGCGTATTCAGTCCAACAAAGTTCCTACCTCTTTAGCCCATTATTTTTTTCTTTCATCGCCTGAAAACTGGTAACTGAAATGAGGGCCCATTTCAGACATCACCTTTTGGCTTGATGAAAATCTTTGCCCGCCAAGACATTTATTCATGTTTGGTAGGAGAAAATATCTCAATGGGGTTGAATCTAGAGAATAGGAAGGATTCGTATCTTCATTCGATGGGTTTTGATGTCATGAGTGCCGCCGAGAGGGTCGACAGGGTCATTAAGAAAAATTAGAACTCGCTTGAGCTTTTTGTTTCCAAAAGTAAAAATCATTTGCCGAATTTGAAAAAAAAATGTGTAAAGATGCCTTTAGGAGTTTCTTTTTAAGACACAAAAACAAATTATGAAAAAAAAGTATTTCTTCTTTTCAAAGTCATGGACTTATCAAACCACCCTCGTATGTCAAAAAACGATGGATGGTCGGATCCTTTGTCAAGGTTTTGTGAAAACTTGGTGAAAATATAACGATAATTGTTAGAAGTGTCGGAAAAAGTCAAGCCGCCCAAGTCAAGCTCCCAAACTTTCATCGGAAACGCTACCTACTTAATCCCTTTGAAAACAATGCATGAATTTACTCCTTACTCCTATGTTTCTTGGATATAGGTAACCATGGTCAGATAACTGGTTAATATTTTTTTCCTCTAGTATAACTACTTATCTCATAGGAATAGATTTTCATTACAGATAACTATTTTACAATCCTACTAATCAGAAATGTATAAATTTGTAAATTTTTAAAACACAAAAGTATTGAATCATATAATGGTCCACCATTGATAAAGTATAAAAAACGAAGAACACAAAGTTGTATATTTAAAACTAGCGGCCACCCGCGACTTTATCTGCATGGAAAGTTTTTTTACTATCTTCGGACTTGGGAACAGTACTTTTCTTCTGGATGATTCATGATGATCGGTTCAGTAGTTAAGACGTGAAGGCGTAACAAACAAACAAACGGACCTTCGCATTTATTAAGGACTAGCGGCCGCCCGCGACTTCGTCTGCGTGGAAAGTTTTTTTGCTATTCCTCGGGAACTGCACGTTTTTTCTGGATGAAAGGTACCCTATGTCCTTCTCTGTACCCCTGACAACGTGTATGCAAAATTTTATGATGATCGGTTTAATAGTTTAGACGTGAAGGCGTAACTAACAAACAAACAAATAAACAAACAAACAAACAAACGGACTTTCGCATTAATAATATTAGTAAAGACTAGCGGCCGCCCGCGACATCGTCTGCATGAACATTTTTTTTCGCTATCACCCCCGGCGACGTGTATGAAAAATTTCATGATAATCAGTTCAGAAGTTAAGACGTGAAGGCGTAACAAACAAACAAATAAACAAACATACGGACTTTCGCATTTATAAAATTAGTAAGGATTAGTAAAGTAATTAGTAAGGATAAGGATAAATATGAGGAAATGTTTATGAAGAGCGACCATTATACCTCTCTTTTTGATGGCGCACGTGGTTTCAAGATAATCGAATTATGTATCAGAACCACGTTTTGGTAGAAACCTTTACTTACTACATCAACGGACCGCATGTTACACAACGCCCTTTACCTTCATAAAAAAACCACAGCTTCATTTTCAATGTAGGGACAACGCTGCAGGTAGGTATCCGTATAGGTACCGTCCTAAGATTTACAACAATGTGGTTTGTGAAGAAGTAGTGAGCAATTCTTACTCCCTTTTAAACAAAAAACACTTGCTTGTGTTAGGAGGCCCCGCTCTTTCTTAGCATAGTTACAAATAGAATAGTCAAAACCGCCTCATTATCTATAAATTAACATTATCTAAATTTCATCACTAACAACTATAGCCAGTCACTGGGTAGAGAGGATATAAGACTAATTTGCGCTACGTATCGAAAATAGACATTTTAAACTGAACTGAACTGAAATTTTAACTAGTGTCTACACGAGTCAAAAAGCAAGTTAGCGCTAGACTGTGTGACTGGGTACTGTCAAGTTACTGCCACCGTGAACAATGTTCTACTAAAATTAACACTAGTAGAACAGAATAACAATGTATGGGATTGACAGGACCTAAGCGTTAGCTTATGTTATTCCCATACATTGTAAGTAGAATGGCCAAATAGCCATTGACCAATATCTGCCCTCCACTCAAATGAGTGGAGAGCAGATATTAGTCAAAATTGTCTAACCAAAGTCCCTTTTCTAGGAAGCTGCAGAAGTTAAAACACCGCTCGTGCCTGTCCACGAACCTGCAGGACTGCCAGGGGTACTGGCTCATCAACAGCACAAACTTCACTGACACATACTACTTCAACAGCACCGTCGAAAACATACTCGCAGCGAATGGGGAACTGGTGAGTCTCATCTATATCTTTTTATTTTTAGAAATTACAAAACTTACTTAATTGCCAGAATTTACACATCTAGTCCATAAAGGCCAGTTACCGGACACTGCGTTGCGCAACACGTCGCCGTCAATACGTGATAAAGTGTAATATTTATAAGATTGTTTATTATTTATGTATGTTAGTCTTTAAGGTATTTATTGTATGGGCCATTGATGCCTGAAATAAATGGTTAAATAAATAAAAAATAAAAAACTTTTGTTATGGTTATACATTCCAAGGTTATGCAAGTTAATTCATCGATATAACTTTAAATTACATGATAGTTTTACTTAATACTTTTAATCGACTTCCAAAAAGGAGGAGGAGGTTCTGTGTTCGTCTGTATGTATGTTTTTTTATGTATGTCCACCGATTACTCGAAGACGGCTAAACCGATTGAAATAATTCCAACGGTATTAGATCAGGTATGTTCTCAAATTGGTCCTATTTTTTGAAATTTTGAAATCGGTTCAGTATTTTTCAGAAAAACTTGAAAATACTGTCGTTGCCTTTCCATTTTATGAACTTATACGGATGATCGACCATATTATCTTCTTTGTTTGTGTACCGATTTAAATGATCCTTTTTTTGTTTGAAAGAGGATACTTTAGTAGTGATACTACATATTTTGATTTCATTGTTATTGGACCTTGGATTTTAAAGATACACAAGGGAACTCCTCAAAAAGTTAAAACTACCTAATATAGAAGGTACTTACACCAAAAAGAAAAAAAAATGTTAAAAAACAAAAAAACCGACTTAAAAAAACCTGAAAATAAAAACAAAATTTGCTTCAAAATTAAATACCTCTAAAAAGCAAGAAATACTTTTCAAATCATTAAATACTTCTTTACTTCTTTACTCGGACTTCATTAGACGTGTTTTATTACAATGATATGCGTATTTAATTATTTGAAAATTATTTCTTGCTTTTTAGAGGTATTTAATTTTGAATCTAATTTTGTTTTTATTTTCAGGTTTTTTTAAGTCGGTCTTTTTGTTTTTAAACAATTTTTTGCTTTCGATTGCAGTCTCATACTACCATGAACATAACGGCATTGTATCTTCTCGATTATGCCCGATTATCCCACTGTTGACATTGATTCCTCTACCAACTCTCCCCTAAATACATCACCTTTGAGTTCCTTTGTGATGACTTCAACAGATGAGTCCGAAGTATTTCGCATAATTGCTGGACTGAAAGAAAAGTGTGCTGTAGGAATAGACCAAATATCCAGTGAAATTATAAAAAGGTATGCGTCATTCTTGGTCATTCCGATCACACACAATTGCAACCTGTCGATCTCAAGTGGAGTTTTTCCAACCGTTTTCAAGATTGGTCTAATTAAACCCATTCACAAGGGGGGTGATCGAGATCGTGTGGACAACTACAGGCCCATCTCCATACTTCCAACCCTTTCTAAGATTCTCGAACGCCTGATGAATGAGAGATTAGTAAAATACCTAGAGACTAACAATCTCCTATCACCCTCACAGTACGGTTTCCGAGCGGGCAGGTCTACGAGTGACGCCGTACAAGACCTAGTTGATTCAATCGTCACCACATTAGACGCTAAAAGGAAGTGTGTGGTTGTATTTCTAGATCTAGCAAAGGCTTTCGACACGGTTTCGATCCCCCGCCTTCTGTCTAGCCTGGAAAGGGCCGGAATCAGAGGACTGCCCCTTCAACTCTTCCAAGACTATTTGAGCAACCGAACTCAGAGGACTAAAATTTGATTGCTGGATCAGTGATGAAGCCACCGTCACCTATGGTGTACCTCAAGGCAGCATTATTGGCCCTACATTGTTCCTGCTATACATAAATGGCCTCTGCCAAACTGTCCTCACTGGCTGTAAGGTCTTCACATTTGCGGACGATACCGCCCTTTTCTTTAGTGGAGACGACTGGGATGAAGCCTTCGACAATGCGCAAAAGGGTTTCGACGAGGTCAACCAATGGCTGAGTAGCAACATGTTAACTCTCATTGTTACAAAGACCAAATATGTCCCTTTTGCGATCAGATCGGACCAGCTTCCGTCCCAATCATATGGTATTACTGCCCACAATTGCTTCTCCCAATCACCCTTAACTACATGTGACTGCCCTTCCCTCGAAAGAACAGAGTGCATAAAGTATCTAGGCATCATATTGGACCACAACCTTACCTTCAAGTCTCATATTGACACTACGATTTTAAGGTTGAGAAAACTTACGTACATCTTTAGAAACCTCAAGCATGTCGCTGATCGTAATATCATAAGAACAGTTTACTATGCCTTATGTCACTCCCTTCTCGAGTATTGTATCACAGCTTGGGGCGGAGCTGCCAAAACCCACATGTTGGGTCTGGAGAGGGCTCAACGCCTTATTCTCAAGGTTGCTGCGGGACTCCCATATCGTCACCCAACTACTGCCCTCTATAGAGAATGGGACATGCTTACGGTCCGTCAAACGTTCATTCTCAAAATAGTCTTAAGAAAGCATGTGCAAACCCCATACGACCCTGAAAAGATGAAAGGTAAACGTAGAAAAGGTGATGTCTGCACTTCTCTAAGTCTAAGAACTTCCTTCGCTAAAAGCTTCTACTGCCATCTAGGATCCTATCTGTACAATAAATTCAACACCACTCTCAACATCTACCCACTACTTACAGTTAGCTGTAAAAGCTCCTTAAAACAACACCTGAAGACACTGGATTATGAGGCCACTGAGTGTTTACTATTACCCCTCTCGTAAACAGGAAACTGTTTGCTCGCTACTAGGTGTTTTTTTTTTTTTTTTTATATTTTCATCCCATGTTTTTGTTTTTGTCTGATGTCCCAGTCTCGGTGCTTACCCACTATGGATTGTCCACTTCGTCCTTTACGTTCGCTCACTACTTGCGTTTCTCCCTTATTAACACACATACACACACCTCCCACTTAAACTAACACTCACTCAAACACACAATCATAATACACACACAACTCTAACACAATCACACCAACATTCACAGTTTTAATATCACTCATACTTATACTTGGTTCTTTATAACTTATCTAAATGCTACTAGAGATTAATTAATTTATAATTATCATTACCTTAGTTAAACCTTTTTCTGTTTTTCTATTTAAAGTTATTGATTTCATACCTCATCAGCTTGCTCAGTGTTATCTAGCTTTTGTAATCCTTTCTGCGGGAGGAGGCTGGTGACCTGTGGTACAGGTTTCTGCGAAACCTATTTCGGGCACCAGTCCTTCACAAATTTAGGTTATAAATGCTTTGATCTATGTACACATCCATCCATGTATTAAGTTTGTGAAGTGACAAATAAAAACATTTTATTATTATTATTATTATTATTATATCTATAGATACAACTCGCGCAGATAAAGAATGATATTTAAAATGGTGGTTCACCCCGCTTTCCACAACGAGTGGGAGTAAAGAAACGATAGGTGTAGTTGTTTAGTGTGTGAGCGAGAACTGAATATGTGCAACGCCATTTTTTATCCCATTCTCTGTCTGCGCAGGTTGTAAATGTACCGAAAGTTCTTTCTAAAACCCTATACTTAACGCGAATTTCACAACAAAAACTTAAATCCGATCAACCTCTGCATAATAAACATCGTCAACCGAATTGGTAATACAATCCATTATGCATGACGTGTCAGCAAAATTACAGTTGTACCTAATTTAGCTACGTTACACCACACCGCAACTTTGGTACTTTGTTTGCGCCATCCAGTTTTGATACGAGCTACATCGTGTATGCAAATTGCTAATTCACGTGACAACGTTATAGTATTTTCCTGGCAACTGAAATTAATTCGGTGCAACGTTTTCTGTGGTCTCGTCTGGCGCTAAGTGTCTCGTATTGTCGCTGAATTTTCAGACTCTGTTGTTGAGGTATATTGTTAGAATTTAGGTATACCCTTTATCTTCACTCGTGACGTGAATCGTGTTCAAGTTAAAGTCTCTTCGAATTGCCAACTCTTACAAAAATTAACAAAAACGAAAGTATTTGTGTGTGCAAAGACGAAAACCAAACCCCATCTTTAAGCAAACATAACACTGTGAATACAAAATATAAGTTTAAAATTATAAAATAAGTAGTTTCAAAAAGCAACATGATACCACACTATTGTAGACATCTCCATAAAATAAAATCTAATACGGTCAGCAAAAGAAGTAAGCAGCCTTTTAAAGCTAAAAGCATCCAGCCAGAGTAGGTAATAGAAAAGATGCAAGGAAGGATAGCCTAGTTTACATGTTTGTTTTAGAGCAAACTCAAGCTACACTATCAGCAAATAAAACGTGCTGTATTTTATTTTCAAATAAATTACCTACAACCCACAAATCCCTATGGAATTTGCAATAATGTAACCTAAGGCGTTATTAATTTGGTCTGTTACTACGAACTTGATTAGAATTTTGCTCACAGATACCTATCGTTTAAAATACTGGAGAGGACATTGGTATTTTACTTTTTACCACGGGAAAATACAGTATTCTTGTTTTACATGAATAATTATTGACCGAGCGAGCACGAAGTGCGAGCGAAGCGTCTCTGCTTCAGCTTAGGCAAAAATTCTTTCGTATGTCCGGCTCTCTGTTCCAGCCTACAGGTCGCATTTCTCAACTGATTCTTGTGAAATTTTGTGAGCAGGTTTGAAAATTATATATAATATTTTTGTCGAGCCAGTTTTTTGAAATTTTTCAAAATGGCAGAGATATGTTAAAAAAACAGATTTCAGTCCGCTTTCCAGCTCTGCCTGTTTTCCTCTAAAGGTCGCATTTTTCAACCGATTCTCGTAAAATTTTGTAAGCAGGTTTGAAAATAATATGCATTTTTTTTTGTCAAACCAGTTTTTAGATTTTTTTTAAATGGCAGAGATTTGTTAGAAAAACTGATTTCAGTCCGGCTTTCCAGCGCTGTATGTTCTCCTCTACAGATCGCATTTCTCAACTGATGCTCGTGAAATTTTGTAAGCAGGTTCAAAAATAATGTAATTTTTTTTTGTCACGCCACTTTTTTGAAATTTTTCTAATTGTTGGAGATATGTTAAAAACATATTCCAGTGCGGCTCTCCAGAAGTGTCTGTTCTCCTCTACAGGTCGCATTTCTCAACCGATTCTCGTGAAATTTTGTGGGCTAGTTAAAAAATTGTATAGATTTTTTTATTAAAGCCAGTCTTTCAATTTTATTTCAAATGAAGGAGATATGTAAAAAAAACATATTTCAGTCCGGATTTTCGGCGCTGTCTGTTCTCCTCTACAGGTTGCATTTCTCAACCGATCCCGGTAAACTTTTGTAAGCAGGTTTGTTAAATATATAAAAAAAAAATTGAGACAGTTTTTCGAAATTTATTAAAATGACGGAGATATGTCAAAAAACATATTTCAGTCCAGCTTTCCGGCTGTTTATTCTCCTCTACAGGTCGCTCTGGTGAAATTTTGTGAGTAGGTTCGATAATCATATATAACTGTATAGTCAAGCCAATTTATCCAAATTTATAAAAAAAATCACCCATTATGAAAAAATGATCAAAGTTAGAAGCACCACCTAGCTGCGAATACTCACGTACCTACTACTACTGTGTCCTTTGAAAACTTCATGGCGACATTTTATTTTATTTTATCGCGAGGTCTACAGCTCACGGAGCCACTAGTGTATGATGGTTAAGAAAAATTTTCGTTGACTTGTATTTAGTGCAAAAGCTGAAAAAAATATTGATATAAAATTTAGTTGAATCGGGGGCGTCGGCCATAGGTGCATTGACCAGTGGGTGCCTAGGACACGAACCCGTTGCAATTCATCTTTTACTCAGACAGTGTGGTATTGAATTACACATTAATGATTATCCATTTCAATGATAAATCTTATAACAGAGTTATGCATGCCTTTGAGTATAGCGTAATGATTACTATAGTGTGGCAACTCGGTCGTATTGACAGGGCAACGATGAGGCGGTGGGGACGCCACTGTACCCCGCTAGGGTGCGGGGTACGGTGGCGTCCCCACACCGCTACCACACACTAATTTGTATTTCTTCTGAAAGTGCGATACTATAATTTTTCGTTTTTTTGCAGACAAATGGGTTAACTTTGGTTACTTACAAATAAAACACTTTTTACGAATTACAGCGCGTATATTATTAATTCAGGTGTTATTTTAGAATTATTTAGTTTGGAGTTATTGTTTTTTTTATTTCTCGATGTTTTGACACCTTTCCAGGGGCCGTGGTCACAGGATGACTAAAGCAAAATGACTGCTTACAATTTTATTAAACCGTTTCGAACTGTATTACTAGTGGCTCTGTGAGCTGCAGACCTCTATTAACATATCTTCGTCATTTTGAAAAAAATCGAAAAACTGAAACAACAAAAAATATAATTATCGAACTTGCTCACAAAATTTTATGAGAATCGGTGGAGAATTGCGACCAGAGGAAAACAAACGGACAGTCGGACATAAGGAAGCATTTTTGCCCAAGCTGAAACCGAGACGCTTCGCTCGCGCTTCGTGCTTTTTCGGTCAAAAATGCATTCAACATAATTAATATTTATAGCTGCGTTCTGATTTAAAATATTACTACTGAATTAAATTAATTTAAGTTACTAGTTGGGACGCCTCTCCAATCTTCGATTACCTAGTTCACTTTTAGGAAAAAATATTTAAGTATGGTGCCGAATGTTTAAATCAAAGCGCAGGCCGTTCATGACATCATAATAACTAATCGATTACTCATTCAAGTAGAGGCCATGAGTTTGCCCTGAAAGAAACAATTTATGTTATAAAAAAACACATTGCAAAGCCATTTATATAATGACAAAAGTGATGGCTATTATGTTAATACTGTATTATTAAATAGGGACTGTGAAAATTGATTCTATGAAAAGAAATCGTTTATATTTTTTATTTTTATTCCATAATAAAATCAAACCGCTGTTCTTAATGTGCTTCAAACTATGTACATAGTTATATTATTTTTTCTGTGAAACTACTTACCAAAGTATTATTATGTTCCCCTTAATTATGAATAAAAAGAGACAACATCAGCATGACACTTCTGAAGGTAAAACACAGTTTAATATTAGTACATAACTTTAAAGGGTAAGCAAGCATTGCACACAAATCGAAACTATATCTTGAAACTTTTAGATCCTATAAGCGCTATCACACACGGGCAACTTAGTCGCCCAGCAACTGTTTTGTCTCTCACATCACTTGATGTGAGAGACAAAACAGTTGCTGGGCGACTAAGTTGCCCGTGTGTGGACTTCCACGGGTTTATATGGAAGCGCGCACACGAAGCGACGCGGTCGTCGGCAACTTTTCATACAAACCATGTGAGACACAAAAAGTTGCGGAGACAAAAGTTGCCTGTAGCCGATGGCGCTAAGTTTTGAGTAGCTTTCTTGACAGATTATTTGACAGTTGTGATATAAAAATATGTCAAATCATCTGTCAAGTAAGCTACTCAGAACTTACGTTTTGATTCTGAAAGTTTTAAGAACACTACGTGCAATGGAAACTCATATCTATGAAACGGTAAACGTAACATTTATCTCATTACGGAATAGAAAGAGTTAGAACATAATAATATATTAAACCAAGTGATTGTTATTTGACCAGATAATGGCCATATAGCCCCAGTCGTAGGAGGCAAAAAAACGAAGAATACGGCTATCCATGAACCAAAGATTTCCTTCGGTAGGATTGATCCTTGGGTTCCTAAGATGGGTTTACGAAGTGGAGCCACCTGGATTTTTCAAGCAGGTGGGGGGAGGGGGGAATTCTGCCTTAACGAAGTCCGAGGTTAATAACTACCTAAGTTTAGATACTAAGCCAAGTTTGGTATCATTTTCGGATAAAAGAATAGAATTCATTTCTGGTATAAAAAAAGGAATTTATTAAGAAGTTTCCTAAACATTACACAATAACCAATATTTTCAACTACATTTTTTTTACTTTGAGTCACCGTAAATATTAAACTGATGTTCATATTTGCAAACAAAAAATATTATAACAACGCTTATAGAATGAAGACTTGAAAAAATATTACTTTCAAATTTCTTTATTAACAATAAATAGCAAAAAAAAATGGACTGTCGCGTGCCGTCAATTTCTTTTACACTTATAGCCCAGTAAAAATCTACATTTAAATCGCAAAACGCGATGTAAAGCTGCATTTTTGGTATGTTATTTGGACCCCTTAAGGGAGTGTGGAACCATGTTTTGCAAGCAAAAAAAAGTTGTGCTAGTTGCGTTATACGTGAAAAACTGCATTTTTATTCAGTTTTTGCAGTTTTATTTAAAAACTTTGAGCTTTTGACATTAATTGCCAACATCATTTTGAAAGTGTATTAAATTTCAAACAATTTAAGCTTACTTTCAGCTCTGTATGTCTAATAGTTTTTGAGATATGATGCTTGAAATATTGACACTAACCGGCACATCTAACCGCCTACACCGTTATTTTCATATAAACATGCTCACTTCACAGTCTCATAAATTAAAAAAGGTTGTGCATCTCTGCAATGATTTGTATGTTGATAGATTAGTCAGGTGCTCATTTTTCGAATAAAAATATCAACTAAGTGTAGATACCTCTCAATTTATCCAAAAAGAGGAAAAGGTAAACCAATTTCCTCGTTCCATACAATGATAATATATGGTATTAAAATTATGCATTGCTTTATTGCATTTTTGGCGAAATTGAGAGATGTCTATGCTTATTTGACATTCTTATTCGAAAAACGAGCACCTTCCTAAACTCTTAAACATACAAAGCATTGCAGAGATGCGTATACTTTTATATTTATGAGACTGTGAAGTGAGCATGTTTGTATGAAAATGACGGTGTAGGCGGTTAGATATGCCGGTGAGTGTCAATATTACAAGCATCATATCTCAAAAACTATTAGACATACAGAGCTGAAAGTTGGTTTTAATTGTTTAAAATTTAATACACTTTCAAAATTAATATTGGCAACTAATGTCAAAAGCTCATAGTTTTTTAATAAAACTGCAAAAACTGAAAAAAAATGCAGTTTTTCACGTATAACGCAGCTAGCACAACTTTTTTTTGCTTGCAAAACATGGTTCCACAGTCCCTTAAGGGGTCCAAATAACATACCAAAAATGCAGCTTTACATCGCGTTTTGCGATTTTAGGAAAAACATTTGTAAGAATTTACTATTATGGAAATATTATTATTTTTTATTATAACAATATGGGTATCAAATGAAAGGTAATAAATAGCCAATCCCAAATATACACCGTCATTTTGTAGTCGTTTTAATTAACTTAAGGGTGTGTTGTACCAATGAAAATAAACATTTTTGCCCAAGAAACATGGGTCGAAAAACGACAAAAAAATTTGGGTCTCCCATACTAAGTAGACAGCTAAAACATTTTATTAGTATGGGAAAGTCAAATTTTTTTGTCGTTTTTCGACCCATGTTTCTTTGGCAAAAATTTTTATTTTCATTGGTACAACACACCCTTAAGTTAATTAAAACGACTACAAAATGACGGTGTATATATAAAGAAAAAATATTTCTTTAATCTCTTATTTTATTTCTTTTACTTGGCTGTTCAGATTGGATGCCTTTGCTTTTGTAAACTAAAAACTAGAACTGTCATAAGTGTCGAGTCATGTCAAAAAAGTGAGGTTAGTTTTTATTGTGAAAAATTGTATTGGAAACTTAAACGAATAAATAAACTTTTAATGTCGTTTCTCCATTAAAAGCAAGCAACACATTATAGTTTGATTTAACAATCTTATATATATACATTATAACACTTTTAATGAACTGTTTTGAAATAAACTTAAAAAGTATAACGCAGCATTGAAAAATATCAGTAAATTATTAGAAAAACAAAAAATGGCAGTCAATATCGTCAAAAAAAGGCAAATATCACAAGCGCGCATGTAACTACAGTTTTTTTCAGATGTTGTTAGGTACCTTGAGAGTAGTTTTACCCAAGTTTTAACCCTTGGAAACCCTGTAAAGCTGGAAAAACTTGGCACTTGTTTCAGTATTTTTGAAAAAAAACTACCTTTAGGAAGCGTTTTTCAGATATCTCTACTCTATACTTTTATAAAGCTAACTAAATTTGCTACAATTTGAGCTTATCACAAACAAGTTTCGAATTGATATTTAAAAATTTAATATTTCATAAAAATAATAACTTCCTTACAACGGTAACGAAGTTATTTTTTTTTAATTAGCCAAAACAAGAATATTTTATTTTATTATTATTTTAAAAATAAAAGGATAATAGACCTCCTACGAGGTATTTTTCTTTTTCAAATATTCCAATTTGTGTATTTAATGGAAAATTTTATCTATAATCAAGCTAGTATTTTATTTTTGTTTTTATTTTGTTTAAATAGTTTAACAATTGAATTGTACAAATATGAATCCAAAAATGAATTCGACACCCTAAATTCATACGAATATGATATCAAACGAATTACCGAATACCAAGAAAATAACAAATTAACGAATATTTTATATCTACTTCAAACAAAAAAACTACACCATCTACCCTACCTAGAATGTCAAATAATTATACAAATAAAATCCAACCAATAAGTCATAGTATTTTTCTCAAACCAGTAACTGAAGATGAAGTTTTAAAAATTATAAAATCCCTAAACAATACCAAATCTGTTGGGTATGATGATATCTCAACTGAGATCATCAAAAAAATTGGAACACTTATCTGTCCAGTTTTAACTCACTTATTAAATCTGTCTCTAACAGACGGAGTATTTCCTGACAAACTAAAACTCTCTGTTGTTAAGCCTTTACATAAAAAAGGTGATCGAGAGGATATAAATAATTATCGGCCTATAACTCTCATCCCTGTCCTAGCCAAAATATTTGAAAAATGTATGCAAAGTCGCCTTTCATGCTTCTTGGAAAAATACGATATAATAAGAAAAGAACAAAACGGTTTTCAAAAAAACAAATCTACTACGTTGGCTGCATATTATATGACTAGTAGTGTTCTTGACCATTTAGATAAACGTATTCCTGTCTCCGCGACCTTCTGGGATATGACGAAAGCATTTGATTCCGTTGACCACAGCATACTGCTTAACAAATGCGAAAAATATGGTATTAGAGGTCCAGCATTAAAATGGATACAAAGTTACCTTACAGATCGTAGGCAGTACGTGGAACTAAATCAACTTAATAATAACAACTATTTGACAACGTATACATCAGATCCTCAACTCAATAGATACGGCGTGCCTCAGGGTAGTATTTTGGGCCCGCTGCTTTTTTTGCTCTATATTAATGATCTGCCTTTAGCAATTAGCCATCAGTGCATTCTTTTTGCGGACGATATCTCGATTATTGTCGCAAATCATAAGAAGGAGGTAAAAACACATGAGGACCTAATGAAATCTGCGACAAAAGAAGTTTTGACCTGGCTAAAATGTAATAATCTGAGTGCTTATTTCTAAAACTTAATACATGACATTTACAAATTATAATAACAATGACAATTTGAATCTCAATCTGACGTGCCTCGGCGAAACTTTAGAGAAAGTTGACATAATTAAATTTCTAGGTATAATGATAGACAAAAATTTAAATTGGAAGGCACATGTAGAACAGGTGTGTAAGAAATTGAATAAATTTGTATTTGCGTTAAGAAAACTACGGACAAACTCCAGCGAGGAAACTGCTCTCACAGCATATCACGGTTTTGTGGCATCCGTGCTGAGATATGGACTTGTGCTTTGGGGAAATTCAGTAGATATAAATAAGGCTTTTATCGTACAAAAAAAATGCGTTCGAGCAATATGTGGAGTAGCCCCCCTGACATCCTGTAGACAATTGTTTACAAGTCTTAAATTGCTTACTTTGATCGATTTATATATTCTTCAAGTTTGTGTATTCATAAGAGAAAACTCACATTTGTTCCCTAAATATGGAGATAAACTCTCTTCTGTAATAAGAAAACGGGATCCGACTAGGCTAATTATTCCCTTTAGAAACACAAAACTGAGCCAAAAAAATTGTAGTACAATGTCGATGAAGATCTACAATAACATTCCCAAAAACATAAGGGAACTGCCTATAAAGCAATTCAAATTCAAACTTCATGCATGGCTCGTGTCTAAATGTCATTATAGCTTAAAAGAGTTTTTTATTAGATAGTTATTCACATTCATTTATATTATTATTTTAAGACATAGATATTTGACATTTTTTTTTTTTCATATCAGAACATTTGACATTATTGGAATTGTATTTTTTTATTATATGACTTTTTTTAATTTGCATGTCGGGAATCCGGCGAAATATGTGTACCCGCCTGTTAAATATTTTTGTCATCTTTAAATAACCATGTTTCATGCAATAAATATCTTTATCTTTAAACTGGGCACAGCAGCTTAACTAATACATCTATCAAGATTGGGCTGAAAGCCAAAACTTCAAAAAATTTACTACTTACTAAAATCGTGGTGGCTCCACTTTTTATATCCATCCTAGGGTCCTAAGGACCAATCCTACCAAAGGAAATGTATGGTTCACAAAACGCCGTATTTTTCACCCTACTGACGCCACTAATACTAATATTAAACAAGAACATAATTATCCATTTAAATTATGTATTGTCGATAAGGAAGTTAGATTATGATCGGCTACTGAATTGATTTATAGTTAAGCAATTTTGTATCATACAATAGGGAATATGCATAAGTCACCGATTTTGATGAATTTGAGCTTGATCGCTGCGGACACTTATAAAAACATGATGGAACAGGAAAAAAAATAAAAAAAATGTATAATCCTAGTTTTATCACACGATGAAATCAGGGGAAAATGACGATATTTTTTTTTCATTTTCGGATATAATACACTTTACAGTCAGATAGAATATCGTATAAGAAACAATATTTTGTATGACACATATGTACTTAAACGCAAAATTTAGGGAGATAATTGAAGATTATTGGCTAACTCCATATTAAACGCGCCGAAACACACCTGAAACGTGATGTGTGACGTCACCATTTTGTATGGAGCGTTTTCGGCGGGTGCTGCTGCGCGCTAACTTCAAGTAAGTATATCTCGAGAAAAAAACGCAAGAGAAAAGTTTTAATATTACAGTTAACTTTCTCACGCATTATACTTTTGATTAAGATTAAAAAAAAAATTGATGCATATTCCCTATTATCCAATTATCTGATTAATCGACTACAGAATTAATTACTATATTGTTTTTTTATTACAAAATTAACACCAAATAGTTAAATTTGCTACAGACGATGCTTCTTTCAAAACAGAGTAAATCACACGTAATTTGAAAGAAAAATTTTAATGGAAAAATTTACTCTTTAAAAAACTGCATGGCGTAGGTGGTAACTGGCCCAAATGAAACTCGCGCCCACTTTTTTTTTGTTAGTTACAGTTCTATTAACCTTAACTAATTCCGTTTCGTTACCTACGTCAGTGACGAGGGGTGAAATTATGGCGTACAAAAATGGTGAGGTAGGATTTCTTAAAAGGGGCCGATGGGAATTGGCTTGTATGGACCCTTTGCCACTACCTACCTATTCGTTATCAGCATCAGCTACGCTATCAGGGGCCCTACCGGCTAATTTTTTGAACTTCGCGGGTAACAGTAAACAGATAAATCGAAGTAGGGAATTTCGTATTGTACTATTTGCCGAAGTTATTTGGAAGATATCGATGTTCGTGTAACATCATGAATGAGGTTCGCCATTTTGGCCTGAATCAGGCTCGATTTATCTGTTTTAATTTGAAGCCTGACAGACTTGCCGAGGTTCGGAACGTTAGCCGGTACGACCCCAGTTGCGGCGTTGCTAATCCCAGCTTTGTCCGATGGGAATTGGCTTGTATGGACCCTTTGCCACTACCTACCTATTCGTTATCAGCATCAGCTACGCTATCAGGGGCCCTACCGGCTAATTTTTTGAACTTCGCGGGTAACAGTAAACAGATAAATCGAAGTAGGGAATTTCGTATTGTACTATTCGCCGAAGTTATTTGGAAGATATCGATGTTCGTGTAACATCATGAATGAGGTTCGCCATTTTGGCCTGAATCAGGCTCGATTTATCTGTTTTAATTTGAAGCCTTGTCAGGTTGCCGAGGTTTGGAACGTTAGCCGGTACGACCCCAGTTGCGGCGTTGCTAATCCCAGCTTTGTCCACAGGAACCGATCCTGCCACCATTTCCTCTGTGGTTGACGGCCATATTTGCCACGTGCCTGCTACTTGTGATCTTGCTGACTGTCAGTGGAAACGTTCTGGTGCTCCTCGCGTTCCTCGTGGACCGAACAATCAGGCAGCCCAGCAATTACTTCATAGCATCACTCGCGGCCACGGATCTGCTTATCGGTGAGAGGTCTTGTGTTAAGAACTGTAATTTCAATAGGTGTACACGAGCTACTTATTATAAAAATAGTTTTATCAAAGCTCTACTTTTCATAAAAGTATCCTTCTCACAAATATTTAAAGCTAAAAGGCCAGCTTTGAGACAGAATTGACGGTGAGTTAACTCCTTTGTATCGGCGATGAAATGACGACTAGTCCTACAGTACCGCATTTTCAAATGTTGAAATGGCACCGTGTGTCCCTATCTACCTTCTGGTACTATTGATGATGGTGGCCATGCCCCCACTATCTTCTTCTGCTATTTGGAAGTAAAAGGTAGATAGGGGCAACCGGTGATATTACATAGTGAAAAGTTAGGTACTCGCCTGCGAAGTAGCGATAGGAGGACGCCCCGCATTCTATCTAATCGTTGCCCTATTCGGCCGAGTTACCCCACTTTAAAAAGAAATCATTACACTCAGCAGCTAAAACAACGGAGAGAAAAGCTTATAGTTAAGTGCAATATATCATACCTACTTATGTAAATAAAAACATAAAATTTTAACACACTATCAAAAATTGAATTTACTATCAGTTTGTCTCTAACTTACTATCAGTTTGAAATAGGCAAACAATTAGCCTGGAATACCAAAATGACTAGCTTGTTATTCCGGTCGTGTCAGGCGAATTCAATCAACTCGACATAAATATCAAATTAAATCGTTGTTCATTGATGAATATTTAACCATGAATAATTTTTAAGTTATGATAAAGCCTGCTTTTGCTTATATAACTTCAGACATGAATAATAAAATTGTAAATTCTAAAATTTATTATGCCTAATTTATAAAAACGGTTATGCAGCGTTTTGAAGAAGAGTTCTTATAACTTACTTATTTTTCGAAATGAAAAATTTATTTTTTGTTCGCAGGTACTATAGCTCTTCCCTTTTATACAGACTACGTTTTAAAAGGATATTGGCATCTCGGACCATTGTTATGCGACCTCTGGCTATCAGTGGATTATACTGTCTGTTTGGTATCTCAATACACGGTTCTACTTATAACTGTAGATAGATTTTGCAGTGTGAAAATAGCAGCCAGATATCGAGCGTGGCGAACTAAGAATCGAGTCATATGGATGGTGACTGTAACGTGGATAATACCCGCCTTACTGTTTTTCACAACTATTTTTGGATGGGAACACTTTGTAGGATATAGAGATTTACAAGAAGGCGAGTGCGCAGTACAATTCCTTAAAGATCCTGTATTCAACACAGCACTTATTATTGGTTATTATTGGACGACTCTATTTGTACTCATTGCTTTGTACGCGGGGATTTTTAAGACTGCCTACGATATGCAAAAGAAAAGTGAAGCAAAACAAAGAAAAATGCAGTCAATGGTAGCGCTAAGTGCAGGTTTTATGACTGGAATGGCAGGGCGAGCAGCAGGTACTTCCACCATACCTAAGCCAACCATATCTAGCGAAGATCAGGTGAAAGTCTCAGAAAGCATTCGAAAGGATTCTACATCAAAAGGTTCTTTAGCTGCGCCTCTACTAGCGTTGGGTGGATCAACTGATTCAAACTCCAGTCAAAAATCTTCAGCCCGCAAAAGTAGTGCAACGGCCACCGGAACATCAACAACACAAGAATCAGATGGAGATAAAAAAGAAGATCAGGTAGAAGCTGAAAGATCAAGTAGCCCAGCCTTTGACTCAGATGAGGAAAGTACAACACAGACTAACTCCAAGAAACGCCCATCTGTCGCAAATTTAGTGATGCAAACTGGTGCTCTACAATTGTTAAATAATATGCGAATGAACGGTGGTATGCTGATAAAAACAGATGTGAAACAGTCTTCAATGTCTAAGCATGAACCCGAAAAAGCTAAAACATCACTCTCCCAAATATCTGAAAAGAGTTTGTTAGACACTGACAATCAAGAAAACTCACAAAGTAGTGGCCACACGCCTCTGCCTACAGTGCCTCTATCTACCGGTAGCCTTATGTCGCCTATCTCTTCAGGTATAGCTACACCGTCCGAACAAAGAGAAGTTTCGACTACTATTGCTCAAAGAATCATACCTCCGCCATCCGAATTCAGATGCAGTCCAGCTGTGTCTGAAAGTCCTCCCTCCTATTCCGAATCGTCGCGAACTAAAACTGTTCGTGTCGTGAAAAGCGATGGTACATCCTATGATATCCTTGTGGGTATGGATGGTGCTGACCTGAGGTATATGGATGAAAGTTCTGTAATCGTTCCCTCTCCAACTTTTGAAAGCCCACCATCATCAGTTACATTTCCGACAGCAACTGAACCATCTTCACCACCAACAACAAATGCCGGTGTCACAAACACTTCCTTGCTTCAAGCCACTCTAATTAGAGCTACGGCTGAAGCTCAAGTAACCCAACCAAAAACTACTTTTTCACCGCCGCCTCCAGTTAAGGTAAATACAGAGGTGAGTTTATTGACGGGTGAGAAATCCAAGCCTGTAATTACATTAGTATCATCGTCTTCCAAAAATAATGATCCTCAAACATCAAAGCCTACTGAAAGTAAAGTAACGCCTTTAAAAGTTAATCCAATAAGTCCAGCTGTTGAGAACAGCGATATCTCGAACACCGCAGTAACTGGGTCAGGCCGCGGTAATTCCAAGAAAGAGTTTGTCAAAAACATAGGAAAAAAAATAAAAGTTAAACGTTCGAAGCGGGATGGTTTATTTCAAAGTATCGGACGACAGAAGTCGAAATCTGAAAATAGAGCACGGAAAGCTTTCAGAACAATATCATTCATTTTGGGTGCGTTCCTTGTTTGTTGGACTCCTTACCACATTTTAGCATTGGTTGAAGGTTTTTGTACAGATCCACCATGTATTAATAAACATTTGTACATGTTTTCGTACTTTTTATGTTATGCGAATAGCCCTATTAATCCATTCTGCTATGCATTAGCCAACCAACAATTTAAAAAGACTTTCACGAGGCTTTTGCGAGGGGACTTCCACATCACCTAGTCCATGTATGTTGGTCACAGGCGTGCTTAGACATATCGACACTGGCACTGATGGCTCAGTAGCAGCACGCCATGATCTCAAATCAATAATTAATATAAAAAAGACAATACCGATCAGTAATGACGTAAATACTCGTATGCTTTCGATGTATAGTAACAGTAAATTTTACTGTGTAGAATAAATGTATTCAAATGTATAGTGAAAACGTCGGCTTTAAAAGCAGATTTTGTAAATAAGGTAGGAAATGTTGTATATTTATAAAGTTTTTATTTGATCTCGAAGTTCAGAACTGACAATAAATTGTTAGAATGTTAGTTACTTTTTGTATGCACGAAACCTAAAAACTATTTGTTGGTTTCAACGATACAACATTTTTTGTAGGTAAAGAAATAACTTTCATAGACTAACATAACCATAAAATACTTTTATTTATAGACATGCTAGGGTTTCATTGAAACCAGACTCAATAAATAGACGCTTGCAAATAATATTCAGGTTTCGTACATACAAAAAAAATATGTTAATGTTAAAGTCTAATAGTTCAAAAGTCTCTTTATATTTCTAGTTAAGCGTGTATTAATTAAACTGTAAGCTAAGTTTTAACAATGTATGAGTAGCCGTTTATGTATGAGATACAATTATATCGTTTAACAAAAGACAGAAGTCTTAGTACTGTGACGCTGTGTATGCAACAGGTTATAGGTATTTATCAATTTGTAATTGTCATGTAGCAATAAAAAAAAATTTTTTTTTTTCTTTATTTTTATTTTTTTTTCTCTAGTCTTATTTGGATAATTTGTGTTGCATACCATAGTCACACTACGAACTAACGCTTAAAAACTTTTAGCCACGAGCCCAGCTAAAGATTTTCAGCGTTAACCAAATAGTCAATTAAAATTTAGTTTTGTATAAGATTTATTATTACGGGCCTAAATCCATGTATTATGTGTTGCTACGTAGCAGGAAAATAGTATTTTTTGTTGAGCAGGGTACTCACGAGGTGTAGCACGAAAGCCCTTCAATTTTGACATGGTACTTTTAAACTATACTTTAGGGTAATTCATTAATTAAAAGAGATTTGAGAAATTGTATGATTCGTGAGCTGTGTGTCCTAATGTCAATCCCGTTGACGTAGATAGGTTAAATTTAATTACTTAATTTTTAGAGGTCGATTTGATGGATATTTTATTTTAGTGTCAAGTTAGTAAGCGCTTAGTTTTATTAGTAATATTATCTACTTATACCGATATCTATTTCCTTCAATCATCTTTTCCTACCTATTTCTATTCTTTTTCTACAGGATTTTTAAATAAATAACATATGACCTTTTCATTAGCTTACCATGGATCTGATTTTAGCTAAGGCTTTGATACTACTTTAAATATAAATCCATAACCTTTTATAACTAACGTTATACTAATAGTAGCAAACCAAACATGTAATAAACTAAGCATACATAAATTCATGTTGTACTATTTCATAAGTTATTACAAAATGAAAGACGAAAGTGAAATATAGTAGTTAGTTATAAATGGAAGTAAAAACAAGAAATAGTGACTTTAATAGTGAGTACAAAGTGTTATTTTAAAAATACATTCTTGAATAGTTATCCCATTAAAAAGGTAGGAACTTATGGTCATAAATTAATAGAAAATATAAAACCTATTTATTTTAGGTAAGCTAAACAAACTTTTTAAACACTACAATAAAAACCGTTTTTTTATGAACAACTTTAATATTATTATACATTTATAATATTCATGTTAACGCACAAGTCTAATACAATTTAAATAACCTCCACAAATTGTGATTAAAGTCTTCTCGTTTGATAAAATAATACCAAGACTTTGCGCTGAAGACTGTTATCTACTGCAGTTAATGACGCAAGTAACTACATGGAGTAATGAGAATATTAAGCCGATAGTCAAACATATGAATAACTTTTACTGCGGGATCAACTCGCCATTCCAGTATATAAACTAACTCCAAGAACTGGTTCACTGTCTAGTTATATTCATACATTCACTGTATTATAAATTTATAATAGCTCTATAACTACGAAATTGCCGATTTGTATGAAGAATTTTCAAGAAGCTGCATTTTTCATACCAGCATTTTCTTTGTTCACAAATCTAATTTTATGTACTATTGTTTGTACACTATGCTAACTTTTTTCACTTGCGAAAAATATAAATTTTGGCTAAGTTACAACTCCTGACTGCTGACATGCTGAAAGACTATAAATTAGACTATTTCACAACCTCTATCTAATTTAACAAGTATAATATAAAAAACATTATTAAATTAAGATATTGCTACAAACCTGTTTTATATTGTTGTAGTGCATATTTAAAATACTCTTTGTTTACTGTTTATATTTATTATTAGGTATATATTATGTGTTGAAACTATTGATGTCGCCTTAGAACTGTGTCAATAAATAGTTAAGATTGTAAATATTGCTTTAAACATTGTCTGAAAATGTTTTGAAAAAAAAAAGAGCAGTAAAAATAAATAGTGATTTCAGAATACCTTATTTCATTTCAGAAAATTAACACACCATTTATTTTGCAGTTTCTTTCTTGACGTTAAACTTTTACTTGTCTCGATTCAATTGACTCCAATAAACTGTCTATCAACCTAAACATGTCGTCTGGAGATAGAAGAAGTTTTTATTGAATTTTAAGAGGGTAATAAAACAAAATGGTAAGATCATGCATGAGTATTTACCTAACAAGCAGAAATTTACCTAAGCCGATTCAAGAAGTGAATTCAAGTTGAATAAAATAAAACGTTGATCCGACCGATCGTCGTCGTGGAGATCCTTGGGGGAGGCCTATAACCCAGCAGTGGGTGTCGTGCGTCTGATCTGATGAAAGAAAATACTTATTACATTATCTACTACTACATTATCATTATCATATCATTACTACATTATCCAAAATCTTTATTTTCATCATGGATTTAATGTGATGCTATGATTTTTTTTACATTTAAGTTTAAAATATTTTAAAGATATTAATAGCAAATATTCTACTCGCCTTTCTAAGATTTTAGTTTCTATTAAATTTTCCGTAACTCTAATTCAATAATCGCTCTTAAGTTAATGAGTCTATGTTGATTTATTCGTCATTTTCCACAACCTTCAGCTATTTTCGGAGTTAATGCCTCTTGTCACGAGACTATCACCTGCCGAGACAAATTATGGCAATTCTGATTTTGTTATTTCCTTCTTTTTCCACTGATTACGGTAGTGCCGTCTGAAATTATAAAGTTTCTTGGCATAAAAGTATTTGTCTGTTTGACCTCAAGTTATTTTGGAATAAAAAGGTTGTAGTATTTGTAAATTTTATTAAATTAAAGTAAATTTCAACTTTTTACCAATTAACACACACGCATAGCGGCGTTTGAAGCATGAATTCCCGAATAAACAGAATAATAATTCTAGTTTGGGAATTCTTATAAACTATTTTTGTGTACCTTTTTATGTTTCTCTTATGCTTAATTATAAAATAGTTTACACACTGAATCTCTATCAGACTGTCTTCGCTTCCTGATCCACGAGATACAGGTCTTTTGTGCCTAGTTTGTTGGATTGGGTGGGCGACTGATCGTGTGATTAGACAAAATCTGTTGTTTGTAACACCTGCACTGTAAATTGTTTTTAGCTTAGAAACTAATCAATAAAAATATTTTTATTTTATTTATTAACAACATGAGTTACAAATAGTAAAATGAACAGGTTGTGTAGTTAAATAAGTCGATTAACAACGATATTAACTTTAATACTTTTTGTGTCTAAATTACTAAACGACATCAGCATTTGTTTATAGTTTCCTCTTCAATTCAAAACTAAGTTGTTTTGTTAAAGTTGACCTTACACAGTCCACTGAATATCAAAGTTATTACAATTTATCATCTCCAACACATATAAACCACAACGCGTGAATAGTGACAACATTATTTGTAGGGAAGACACACCTATTGTGCCCGATGGTTGTGACGGGGGCCGAGTCCCGTGGAACAGAATAGGCGCGAGATAGTTGTCACGGCGGCTGTCACTTCTGAGCACTGTGGGTGGGAGGCATAAACTGATAGCGGTTTAACGACAAAACAAGTCAAGCATTACGAGAGCTTAGATTACATTCTAAAGGGTGATTCATTTAGAAGTACTTTTTTCAAAACTAAAAAAATAATAACAAAAATTAATTTATCATGTCATTTTTATTATTATACAAAAGAACTATTCTTTACATTTATTTTTTTAAGATTATTTCTTCCAAATGTTGGCTGTAGCTCCGGTTAACATAGTCCATTCTGCCGTTCCAATTTTCGATGATGCGTCGAGCATTTAGATTGATATTTAGCGAATAACGCGAGTAATATTGGCTTCCAGTTGGTCAATCGTACCTGCTTAACTGGACTTTACATATATCCAAAGGAAAAAGTCTAGGGGTGTGATATCACAGGATCTAGGCGGCAAACTCACCGGTCCAAAGCGCGAAATTAACTGTTAACTAACTTGTTCACGCAATAAAGCCACGGTTTCACGTGCAGTGTGGCAATTGGCACCGTATTGTTGGTACCAAATGTCCTGAGGGTCAAGTCTGCTAATGTTTTCGTCAAAATCGTCGTTCAATGGTGTTTGAATGGTAATGCTTTTTGACACAGTTCTTGTTTCTTAAACCCAAAACCGAAACACATTGTGTTTGTTAAACCCAACACGGAAACATATTGTGTCTCGATTTTGGGTTTAAGAAATGAGAACTTTGTCAAAAAGCATAACCATTCAAACACCATTGAACCACAATTTTGACGAAAACATTAGCAGACTTGACCCCCTGAGATCATGGGCTTCAATTTCAGGAAACAAATAATCTGTTATCATGGCACGACAACAGTCACTTGTTGTTGCGAATGGCGCCAGATCGATTCTTTGTGGTCATCGCGAACACTCTCAGCTACCGCAGCAATATTTTCTTCACTACATCTTGGATGTGGTCTATTTGGTCGTGTATTATCTAATAATGTAAATTGGCTTTCAAACTTTTCGCTGGTACAGCGAACAGTGCGTTCGGTAGGCCGATTATGTGGACCATAAGTTTCTAAACACATTTCTCGCAGCAAGCTGATTTTAGTAATACAGCTGAATAATTTGGAGACGCTGTGCGGGGCTAACCGATTATGTGGACCATAAGTTTCTAAACACATTTCTCGCAGCAAGCTGATTTTAGTAATACAGCTGAATAATTTGGAGACGCTGTGCGGGGCTAAGTCTTTCCTTGATAAAATGTCAAACAATACAGAAAAAAAAATACCATAAAAGTTTATCATAACTCACGCTTCATCTGCCAAAAAATCCATATCCAAAAAAGTACCTCCAAATGAATCACCCGTTATATTTATGATTAAACAAAACAATTCTCACAAAGTATGTTCTATCAACACAGGAATTACCACGCATCATTGCAAAAAAGGAAGGGGTTGTTATAACAAAGATATAACCCCCTACCATGACCACCGAAATGCGATATGATATAACGATTTATTAAGTTTAACTGTCGAAAGACAATGGATTTTGACAGTTGAGTGTCGATAAACGCTATATCACGCGATATATATCGTGTTTCGGTGGTCATGCTAATGCTAGGGGGGAGGGGGGCAGAGTAAGTAAGACTCTTGAAGTATGAGTTCAAAGCCATGAAAACAGGCGTCGAGTTGCTGCAACAGGTACCTAAGAATAATACAGAAAAAATCTTCCCACATTTTTACAAGATACCTATCTGATGGTCCACTAGTGTAATGGTAGATAAATTATCATCAGAAAGAAACTTAAATAATTATTAAATAGAGTTAAAACGTGACCTCTATATCCTGTGCCTCGTAGCATCGTCGTCATCATGTGGCACAATAGGTGCGGGTGGTGTGAGGCCGCTTTAATTTGTTTGAGCATTGTATTGATACACCGCCCGCCCGCCCGCCGTACAACGTGCGTGTGAGCGTTATCGTACCGCTTTGCTGGCTAACTTGTAGCATGACGAACCCGGCATTTTTTTTATCAACGTGTGAATGTCTTTTTGACAACAAACAAAAAGTTTATGTACTTCGGGATGAAGTTTTTTTAACGTAGTCTACACAGTTTTGGAGCTCTTCATGCTATAGCTGCGCTTTCGGGCTGGACAAGTGGCCAAGCCAAGTGCTGAGCTGTAAGCTGTCATCCACGCAATGAAGATAATTCGCCGCCACCACCGCCGCTACGGCGCCGTTCACGGCTTCTCGAGACATGACTTAGGGGCATTATGTTATTTTTATGAGTACCTTGACTGTTACACTCTGTAAAGGTAAAAAAATATGAAAAATTGAGTAGGTAGCTATTTAGATAGATAACCTATATCAACGGTGAAATTATTTATAATATAAACAACTTCACCTATTTTTTTTCTATGCATAATTGAAAGTAAGCTCACAGTCTAGCAGATTTTTATTCAGAAAGCGTTGTACAGCTGTCTTCAAAAATAAAATATAGAAGCGACCGCATAAAAGTCGCGAATGGCGAATCTTTTTCAGCCAAAGTAATTAATTTCTTGAAACCCTGACTATTGTGAACTTTATTGCTATAGAACGGAGGCATTGTATTTTTTACCATTTTGTCTGCTAAGGAGGCCGTTTTAGCATTGGGTTTAATTAAAAAGTAGTTGGTCTGCAAAGACTTTTTTATGAAATGAATAAACAGGCATGTCCTTCGGCATTGTGATTCAAGCCGATTTAGAAGACTTATTTAAGTGTTTGTTATTTTAGTACTAAATAGGATCGTGCGTTAAATTGCGGGAGTCCGTTATTGAAGTCCGCCCAGAGTTTGCATTCATGCATTTATTTGTGGGCATGCACAAATTTCTTGCATGTTTTATTACCATCTATTGTGTAGAAAGAAGTTATGGCTGTTTTTTTTTCATCTAATATTTACTATTATTTGATCATAGTAATCAAGAAACAGAACTCGACTCCGAACCCGCACTCTTGGAGGAATCCCGGAAGGCCCAATACCTGACTAATGCTACCGAACCGCTAATAGGATCGACAAAACATTCTAGTAGGTACTTTAAACTTAGCGATGAAGCAGCTGGAACCGCAATACATCCATATTCATCAACCACTAAGGAAACACTTTACAAAATTCCAAACTTTGAGTCTACTTGTGCATCAAAAAGATTTCCCAGGCCGCCATTTTTTCCTCCTTGAATCCAACATAGAAACATTAATATTGAAACAGGGGATTGTCATTTCCCGATGAAAGCCGCCGGACATCGATTATGGTAATGACGTCATCAAATTGCAAATGTCTGCCAAGTAGCCGATTTACTACGCCTTTGTCCTATCTTGCCTGAGAAGGTAGCCTACCTTGCGTAATAACTTTTTTTCATTATAATGTTATAGCGCAAGTCTAAAGAAGTTGTTTGACTTCAAAAGTTGGCGATCGCTTTTGAAAGAAGGTTATCAGAATCTGTCTTATGAAACGCATTTTAATACTTAGAATATTTTTTATTTATGTAACAGAATGCCTTTGAAAAACATAGTACATTGCATAATTTCAGAGAAAAAGGTAATCAAAGCAATAACAGCAATGCCTCGGATTTCCCGTTGCTATTGAGAAAACAAGTGAAACTTTTAAAATATATCTTGATATACATATTCTATATATATGGGTATATGGGTATATATATATATGGGTGACCAAAAATGTATTATCTCGAGCTCCTCCGTGCTTCGCAAGGCACGTTAAGCCGTTGGTCCCGGCTGCATTTGCAGTCGTTAATACTCACCAATCCGCATTGGGCCAGCGTGGTGGGTTATGGCCCGTCCTCCTTACCACCCATAAGGAAGGCCTGTGCCCCAGCAGTGGGGACATTAAAATGGCTGATGGACATGGACATATTCTACGAGTTTCATATTGTTTTCTCACTTCTACAACCAACTTTAATTTGAAAAACTACTTTTGAGAGCTTGCAAATCTTAGCAATTGATACTACTCAACAGCAGTTTCGTAACAAGTTAAGTACAATAAACATTTTGCCTTACAAATAGGGGAACACTTTAAAGTTTTTGAAGATTATTTACACCTGTTTAATTTGAATTATGACGATGGTTTCATTAGGTTTCATTCTTAGAATAATAACTCATTTGTGTCTTTTCTCATAATGAAACCTCCGGGGAATGTCCGAAAAAATCAAACTGGCTGAATATTTTTATAGGTAGGAATAAGCTCCCTTAGTAATAGAAAATAGTTTCAGAATTTTCGGTTGCGTGAAAAAAAAGTGGCTTTGACTTCACAAATTTACGAAAGTAGCAGCAGAATTGAGATTATGCCTTCGCCACCACTTGCCACAACCACAACACGGTATTAAAAGAAGTTTCAACACAATAGTCAAGTCTTTTTTTAGGGTTCCGTACCCAAAGGGTAAAAACGGGACCCTATTACTAAGCCTCCGCTGTCCGTCTGTCACCAGGCTGTATCTCATGAACCGTGATAGCTAGACAGTGATTTTTTTTGCCGTTTTTTGGTACGGAACCCTTCGTGCGCGAGTCCGACTCGCACTTGGCCGGTTTTTTAAATACTTGTTGTGGTTGTGGCAGGCGGTGGCAAAGGTACTTCCACAACCTGTAAATTTTATTCAATAATTTTTAAACTTTAAATCGAGCAGTTTAAAGTTCAAAATTCATTAGAGATTTTTGACAGTTTTGTATAGCTTGATATGCTGCTGACTGTCCCACCACTAGGTATTATACCTTCGCTAATTTATTGTTCTGTGGTTTTGTGCGCAGCAGTGTCTCATATCGCATCTGTATGCACCTGAAACACCAAAAAACTTCTTATTCATATTATATTTTTAAGGCGCAATCTACACTTTCAAATCACAGCTGAAATTGAAAATGCTACCTTTTTTTAATTAATTAGAGATTTTAGCATTCACAATGCTATTTTTAGATAATAAAAAAATATACAGAGTTATTTGTAAAACACCAACAACCTCGCGGATTGCTATACATCATAAAATTTGTTCTACGACTTTTCCGAAAACAGACAAAAAAAATCTGACTTTTCATACAAAACTCGCAAAATTCGGTCAGCTGTTATGGACATTTGTATGGAAAGTCGAATTTTTTTGTCGCTTTTCGGAAAAGTCGTAGAACATAAGTTGTTGTTCATGATGTTATTGATTTACCTACTACTGCGAGGTTGGTTGTTGGTGGTTTTTTACAAATAACCCTGTATATTAGAAAAAAAATCGTCTTGTCGCCAGAATGGTCTCAGGCGAGAATTGAACCCGCGAGCTTTGGAAGTCCGGAGTGACTCGATTACTAAAAATGCTTAGAATAATTACACCTAGAAGCCGTGTCCTTGTATGCTAAGTAAGGCAACTTATACTGAGCCAAAATGGCTCAGTTCTCAGATTTATATCCTTCATACGTTACCTAATCGTAACTAAAATCCAATAATATAATAATTAATCTCTTTAAGATTGGGAAATTGAAACTGTTTTGTAATTAGGTATGATTATTTAATAATGGACAATAAAAATCAGAAAACGGCGCCATTTTGGCTGTTTTTGTTGCCTCACTTTTAACAGCGCGCTTTGTAGGGAATTATCGTTCTAAGGTGTAATTATTCTAAGTAAAAATGTATCGTCCTCATCGTTTGTTTTGATGCGCCCCGAGCTCCTTGGTATCTCCGGGGACCTAAATGTTTTTTTTGTTTGAAATCATTCGTGTGACAAAGTCACATGGGACGTAATGTCACAATGAGGGCTTTTCAAAATGACAAAAAACTGTAGGCTCGACAGATGGCGTTGATAAAAATGTACGTGTCAATGTGGTTTTTTTCACTAAGCCGAAGAGATGTCTACATCCATGTTAAGCTTCGAAGAGTACTCAGGTAGGCAGGCACGCAAATGTAAACCTAAACATCACTAAACATACACAATTTGGACACTAACTACTCTTTCCGTCAATGCCATCTAGTGGGGAAAATAGTTATTATTTTTATTTTTTAAATGTCACTTTGAAAACCCCTCGTTAACAATAGAATTGTTAATGAGGGGATGATTATACCACACTGACAACTACTGGCCAACGAGCGATTCAAACATACGGATTTGGGCGATGTCGAATGAAAATGAGTTGAAGAGCGGTCGACGCCAGCCGAATGACTTCAAAATTAGGGCTCCTGGGTTGGCGTGATATTGCCTGTATAAAATGTCTATGTGTGCATATTCGGAAAACCACGATTCGTTATGAGCGACTCCACTATTCGCTTATATTTTGTGGTCTAGGCTTCTCGGGACCGCGACTCTCGTCTCGCGGCCATTTCGTATTTTATCACAGCCTTTGTTTGCGCCGTCATTCATCCGAGCCAAGTCATTAGTGGAATGTTTAGTGTTCTGTTTGCGCTTGCTTTATTAAATGCCTTTTGTTTTTTTTTTATTCATTCTTATGGCTTCTGTAGGCACGAAAATACTACGGTTTATTTTCTCACAATATCAATAGTTACTGTTTCTGAATCATTATTTATTTTATAGTCAAGTTATACCTAATAAAGAATACTGTAAAAATTTACAAAAGCATTTTGATGATTTCTTAAAGATTTAATCATAATATTCAACTCTTTCACTCTTCTTTGATACAATTCTATGTGATGTCTGATATTGTATCCAGCTACGTTGGCAAATATGTATAAATATTGCCTTGGTTATTTTAAATATACTTTCTTTTTTATAGTTTGCGCAACCCCAATATGTAAACAATCACTCTACTTATTTACAAAATAAATGTTAGGATAATGATGAATAAACATTTTGAAACTTATATTTGGTAATATTTTTTCAAACACATCATCCATCGGTCGTACACCAATGAATACACACTGAAATATGTAAGTAATTTTACTTATGCGGCCAGTTGACGAATTTTAATTTGTGATAAGCGTCAACTTGCCATCTTAAAATCTAATAAATCAAGCTAATTTTATACCAAAAATATCATCAAAATCGCTTCAGCAGTTTAGGCGAGAAATTGTAATAGACGGACATAGACTGTTAATTGATAATAAAGATCATTATCATTACCACCGAAAGACGATAATGATGTAACAATTTTATAGACACTTGTTTAGAATCCATTGTCTTTTGCCAATTAAGTATTGATTCTATCCAAGAAGCTTATACCTCCCTCCAAGGGAGATTGCACGGCCATATGTCATAGTGAAGATTGAAAAAAGCTCCTTTAGTGACGTGACGGCTTATTGCAACCTCTTTCTTTAGTGTTACAATACGTGTTCGTTGTTCGTCGTTCGTTCGTTCGTGAGAAACGAAAACGTATTGTAAAACGAAAAGAAAGAGATAGCAATACGCCGTGACGTCACTAAAGAGTCTTTTTCAATCTTCAGTTTGATACTAGGCGTGCAAACTCCATTGTGGTTTTAAGCTTCTTGATTCTATCATATCGTATTTCGGTGGTGATGCTAGAGGGGCAAAGACAATAAATTAGAGTTAAAAAATCGTATCAATCAAAATCTACGAGTAATTTTGAAACTGAAATGAGTTTTTTATGTAGGTATCTTAAAGATATTTCTTTTTCACTGTAAGAAAATGTGTTAATCGTAGTATGAACCCTAAATGTAATAAAAAAGTTTAGTAAAACGACGCCGCTTTGCAAAGTTTTTACCTAACATGCCTTAACTGAAGCACCGGAAGCTCAGCATCCCTTTTTTACACTTCAAAGGAAAGCTTTCCGTAAGTATCTTGACCTTTGCAACGTTAAGTACGGTCAACCTAAACATTGACTTGATTCATAAATAAACTCTGAAGAAACATCCTCATAATATTTTTTGTCCCATTAAGAATTTATCTAGGAATACTTATATCGTATACACAACGAGAACAAAATAAATTATAAACATTCTGAGATAGCACCTAGACTAATCAAGTTTTGTACAGTCAGTGGCACGAATCATGAAAATTTTTCGACGGAGTAGCGATAAGTTCGCGCATGTGCTCTTGTGAGCGACCAATAGCGCGCGCCCCTCTCCCGCCGCCCGCGCCCCTCACCGCAACGCATACCCAAAATACGCGTACCGCGCAATCCCCACCCGATTTCATGATTCGTGCCACTGACTGTATTTCTAAGTCTTTTGGTTTGTTCACTAGACCAATGTTGAGGTTCACAATTATTGAAAACATGGAACTTCAGTAAAAGGAATGTCATATCCGTATCCGTTTACCCATTTAAGCACAGGGCAAAAAGATGCCCCTGAAATCATTACGAATTGAAGATTTTAGACACTTTTGAGCTTTATTTGAATAACAGTGGATTTTTTTTATATCTCTGAGTGTCTTGTAAAGTATCCTACTAATATTATAAATGTGACAGTTTGTGGGTTTGGATGTTTGGATGTTTGTTCCTCAATCACGCAAAAACTACTAAACGGATTTGGTTGAAATTTGACACACAGATAGTAGATAGCCTGGATTAAAACATAGGATACTTTTTATCCCAATATTCCCATGGGAACGGGAACCACGCGGGTGCAACCGCGGGCGGCCGCTAGTATGTTCATAAATATTGATAATATTATAATTGACGCTTTATTTATAGAGTGCGGCTTAAAAAGCATAAGTACCCAAGTGTTATCTGCATAATGAAAGTTTTATAAAGTAAATAGCGGGTTGATTAAGGTCGTGTAACGTGTTACAGTCGCGTGCTCTACTCGCGTGTGTTGCACGTAATCTGATCGATGGCAAGAGATCCATGAGTACCAACTTACTTTTTTATTGAAAAATTAAATTGGCTTTTTCACATTTGACAAATTATTTCAAAGGTTTATCTAAGTTACAGAATATGCAAAGGTTGCAACGGCCCGCCAGAATGTAGAATGAAAGTTATTCATATTTCACCGAAAATCGTTTAATTGGAAAACAAAAATTCATACACGATGATTGAACTAACTTTTCAATACAGGGACCATTTGTCTAACCACCTCTAGTCTGTGGTCTAGCTAGTGGTACGCCTACCCATGTAAGACGCAGGGGTCCCGGGTTTGATTCCCAGGGGGGTACAATTTGTACTCGGTTTGGTTGGTGGTAGGACTTATTTCAAGCCCGCCTGGCTAGCTACCATCATATTACCTAAGTCTAACGCCATAACAACAATTTAAACATTGTTGTGTGTTCTGGCAGTTAAGCTAGGGTTTCCTAGGATAGCGGTGCCGTCATATTACGGCCGTAATATAGCGGCGTTGAATGTTGTCTATGTAATCAATACGGCGTACCGTAACGTCATAAACCGCGCCGTATTGTTTACATATACAACGTTCTATGCCGCTAAATTACGGCCGTAATATGGCGGCACCTTCATCCTAGTAAACCCTAGCTTTAGAGGTGAGATATCCAGTTCCTCAGTGATGACGATTCCGGATGTAGTGCGCTTCCACATTCGGCCTTAACGTCACTTAACATCAGGTCAGGTGAAGGCCGAGCACTATCCCGTTAAGCAAAAAAAATACAGGTTTAATTTTGTAGCATTCAGAACGAGAGTTCTGACATTAGTCCCAAAGCTTATAGCGTTCGAAATAATATTAGTTCAGTGAAACAGAGAAACTCGATTAGACCCGTATTAAGTAAAGTTTCAGCTGAAGTTAAACTGTCATTAGCCTGAAGAATCAGTTCAACTACGTTTGCTGCTCCAGGTTTAATGAAACCAGGTTAATTTCCATTTATCATTAATGCTTTTAGTGCCCGTCACCTAACTTAATAATTTCCTTTCAGTGCAATATTTTCAAGCTAGTTTCGTGCTGTAAAATAGGGGTTGCGAATAATCGCATCTTCATCCGCAATGGCGGAGCTTCCGCATTGATTTGGACATCTGCATCCGCGGAGGCTGTGCGAAGGAGCGTTCATCAAGAAAAAAAATTGATATTAGCACTATTAGCACGCAGATTTTTATCGCCGCCACCCGCCAGTGCTACTAGTGAATATGTTTTTAGAAGCGCTAACGCAGGTTTAATTTATGAACCTGAAATTAATTTTTATTAAATACTAGCGGCCGCTCGCGGTTTCACCCGCGTGGTTCCCATTCCCGTTGGAATATCGGGATAAAAAGTATTCTATGTTTTAATCTAGGCTATCTACTATATGTGTGCCTAATTTCAACCAAATCCGTTCAGTAGTTTTTGCGTGATTGAGGAACAAACATCCAAACATCCAAACCCACAAACTTTCACATTTATAAATAATATTAGTAAGAGTAGGATAACATGGCATTTTTTTTTATTTTGATCACTATTTTTTTATATTCAATAAAAATATTAAACATTTATTATATGTTTATGCCTCTCTGCCTCCATAATGAAGCTTTCAAAAAAAATCATGAGATCCTTCAAAAGTCTTCAAAACTCCGAATCCGCATCCGCATCTGCGGATGTCAAAAAATCTGCATCCGCAACATCCCTGCATAAAAGACCCCAAGATTATTTCCTAAATTTTGACCGAAAGCAAGGGTTGAAAGGCTACAGAAATAGTTTGAAACTACTTCTCTGACATGTTGAAAATAAATCACGCGTGACGTCATCACCTGAAACTTACATAACCGCACGCAAATTTACTTTGCGAGAAATCGAATAACTCGAGTGAACGCTTTTACAAAATTAAATTCTAGCTGTGGGAATATTTTAAGACGATAAAAGTCAGGTAAACATTTTTCCAATATTCAATGACGGAAGCCAGACAGATTACGAGTGTTGCGGTGGAGGCACCAGTAAACTAGATAAACGGCAAGCGCTCGTGCCGCGGTGGCGAAGTGATTTTAAAATAAATTTGTTAAGTGAAAATAAAGGTTCTTTCATTATAAAGATATTTTTGGTTGTTGAAATAAATAATCTTCTTTCTATTTCTATTCCCTTGTAATCAATAATGATTACAAACTAAATTGCTAGCTCCTATTAAATGTTTAACCATGAGACAACCAGGCACTTTTCACAAGCATTGCCAACTCTGGCCTCATTTCCTACCCCTTGACCACCGACTTTTTTTTATCCTTTGAGGATTAGTGGCCACCTCTAGTGTTACAGTTTATAAAGCCGCCTGTAACGCTTCTGACTTGGTTTAACGACTGTCATCAGATAACAACAGCTGGGACCGATGGTTTAACTTGCCCTCCGAAGCACAGAAGCGCTCAGTTGTAATGCCACTTAAAGGTCACCCATCCGAACCTGACCGGACCGAGCGTTACTTAACAAACGTGATCGAGTACGATCAGTCTGTCAAGCTCCGCCATGAACACAATACTTGGTGAAAAATATTTACATTTCATACACATAGGTACGTATTACTAACATTATCTATAGAACATCATCCTACTAATATTATAAATGTGAAAGTTTGTGGGTTTGGATGTTTAGATGTTTGTTCCTCAATCACGCAAAAACTACTTGGTTGAAATTTTGCACACATATTGTAGATAGCCTAGATTAAAACATTAAATATTTTTATTCCGATATTCTTACAGGAACGGGAACCACGCGGGTGAAACCGCGGGCGGCCGCTAGTAAGTTATATTAATATATAAGATTCTTGGTAGAAACTAATGATAAGTATAACATTAGTCTTCAAAGAGTCATCAAAAAGGTTTTTATAAGCACGAGAGTCGTATTTAGATTTCTAGTAAAAAATATCCGAGTAACGTTGTTTGTGCTTTGTATTACCTACCTATTTACTATAAGATCATTTGCATAGGTGACGATTTCCAATATTTTATTAATAAAATCTTAATAATATTTTTATGGTGCGTCTCCACGCAGAGCCTTGAACTGATTCACACTTTCGAATTTGCTCGATTTGACCGCAAAAATGTCGAGCTTGTGTGTAGGACGAACGGTCCATACAAGCCGATTCCCATCGGCTTACCTTTTAGAAGTCCCACCCCACCGATCCACTATGCAGATCACAACATTTTTGTAGAACGGCTTACCTTCGCTATAATTTCACCCCTCGCCACTGTACCTACTTTAATACGAGTACAAACTGTTTATAAAGGGTGTCTCAGTAAGAGTGCACTTTTTAATTAAAAAATAAAAACACTTCTTTTTTGAGAGAGTTGTGATATTTTTATTGGATTGTAAAAAATACATGTTCCGATTGAGTATGGAATAAAATATCCAGCAAAGGACCCCCACGGCTCTGATGCCAGGCCATTACTCTTATCATAAAATTTTCTATGACATTATCACATGCCGTTCACAACCACTTCAATTTCGGCCTCATCTTAGAAAAAGTAAGGTCTTAACACACCGCCTGACCAAAATCGGCACCAGACAGTTGCCCGTCATAGGCCGTCATCCGATCATAGGCCGATCCAACGCGACATCGGTGAGATACAGCCACATCACTGTGAAAAAGTAATGGAAAATTTAATGAAAAATTTAATGAAAAGAGTAATGGTCTGGCATCAGGGCCGTGGGGGCCATTTGCCAGATATTTTATTCCATACTCAATTACTCAATTGGAACATGTCTTCTTTACAATCCAACTCTCTCAAAAAATACAGGTTAAAATTTTGATATTAAAATGTGCACTCTTACTGAGACACCCTTTACAACTCGTAATAACAGTAGAATATGTAAAAGGTAGATATTATCCGGCAGATCAGACCATTGTCTTGTCACGTAACATGAAGCCATCAGAATGCAGGATATTCTTCAAAGCACTTTTATGGCCTTTTTATTTTCAGAAATAGATATCGTATTGTTTTGCAATCCATTCAACAGTTATCAACAACGGTCGGTATAACGGTACCAATATCAACAGTATTATTTACCGAATAGTCGATATTCATCGAAAAGAGTGAGCTCTAGATAGAAGAAAAAAGGATGTAATGCTTGTCTCTGTCACCGTAGTACATATTATTTTTGGTAAAAGCTTTATAAAGTTACTTTATCAAGAGAATTACCTATTGAGAAAGAGAAAAACGGATTATTGCTAATTTAATCAGGACCAACGACATCATTATTGGTCTCCCATCCTGTTACAGGCCTTTCCAAAAATTGCTTAACATTCTTAATCACTCAAGAACACAATATAAAATTTTATGAAATGTATAGAGCTACAAAATGTTATAAGCTGACGAGCAGCAAAGTCAAGTTTATAGCCGTTCTGCTCTTGTAAAATATCGTCTTACATTTTATCGAAGAACGCTGAATAGTGTCATAAAAATCTTCATGTACGAACCAGCTTTAAAGCTGGCAATGCCGATAATACGAAACTTCAAGAAATATTTTCGATTTAAGTGGATGAAATGCATTCGTAGAGATCGCCTTTAGAGCTCAAAGCATTTACTCTAGAATTTCATATGCTAATAGCACTAAGAATTGTAAAGTCAGGAACTGTATTGCACAAACGTACGATAAACCTCTTCATACTAAATAATCTTGGTTTATTTGAAAATTCATCGAAGTCAATTGGTAATGCGCCTGGCGGCCATGATTATAACCTCAAAAGCGAAAAACAATTGTAATTTTCTCATATACCTAGACCCTTTCTTATTGAAAATAAGAATTCAATAATTAATATATTATATTACCTATTAGAATTTTACTGTTTTTTGACATTTTTAGATGCGGATGACGATGATGTGTAGGTATGTTAATTTGACAAGGTTCCAGCGCATTACCAATTGACGGGGATAGTACGTACAATATCGTATTCAGCACAAACAGAGAAGAAGCATTAACCAGATAAGTAAACGCTTCGATCTAAAGCCAGAGATAATGACAAACTGTGGTTGTCGTGCTCTGAGGCTAAACTTACTGCGGTGTACTCCCGCTCGCCACACTGACAAAATTTGCTGTATTATGAGCTATATTTAACTCAAAATTTAGAAATGATCACGTCTTCCAAAAAATATAATGTTATTGATATATCTTTTACGAAGAAAGATAAGTAGTAGGTAGGTACTCATAAAATTTTAAATTCACTTATATTAATGTAATTTTTTTTTCAAATCACCTTTTTATATAATTTTTAAGATTGTAATGTAACCCAATTATTTCGAAAGTTATGCAACCACATTCATATGTCGCAACTCCGCTCAAATAGTGTATTAACTCAAAAAATCACTTTGTTGAGAAACAGACAAAAGAAGTTGGACTTGTCAACTTTTTTCACTATTCGGTCAATAACTTAAAAACTAATCCGAATTTTTAAAAACCCTTGTAGGATATTTAAAAGCTTTCCAAGGCCTACAAAATTGTGTACTCAATATCTTGAAATAATCAAAAATAAAATCTTAGATTTTGAGTTATGACAGTATAAGGTATAAGAAAATGCAAGTTTTGAGAAATTTTGTTTTTCTAAAGAGACATCTGAAAACAAAATTCTTCCAGTTTTAATGAAAAATTGATTTAATCTGTATAAATCAAGAATTTAAAAACAATAGCCATTAATTAGCTCCTAATAACAACGGTTTTTACTGATTTTCTAGTAGACAATAATAAAACTTTCAATAAATCTAACAAATTACTTGTTCAATAAACTACTATAATCTAATTTCTTAAATATAAATCTTTGTTGTATGAATATGCGCATCACACACTCATAATCTTAGGATTTTTTTTTATTCTACCTACTTATGGCACGCTTGAAATCATATAAACTGAAAAAGGAAGGTTTCTGATCGAAGAAGATCGGAAGAAGCGGAGGAATTCTTTATAAGAAAAAATAAAAATCTCTAAGTGCCTAAGGATCATTCGGTGTCTGCATACGAGATTTTATACATTAAGTAGTTAGTGTATCTTTGGAGATTACCATTATTTTTATGTCGGAAATCTTTATTTTACCATGAGTTGTTACACCCATTTATTCGAATATAGTGTCATAAGTCTACAAAACACATACTTTATAAACCGATATGCTTACGTCAGTTGTACAAAAATAGTGACATGAGTAGACGAAGTACACTAATTTTTGCACTGGGCTCCCAAACCACCTGGCGCAAGCTATTATACGACACTGTTTGTGCGTCGGCCAATCACGTTCTCGATAGACAATACAAATCAAAGATCTAAAACTACTAATATGACACTATTAGAGATTAAAGTTTGGACGATTGTGGTTCGAAAGCTGTAAGAAAACCGTTTTTAATTTTTTTTGAGTTAATTTACACTATTTGAGCGTACCTAGGTGCGATGTTATTGTTTCTAAAAAAGATTTTTGTGAAAGTTAATATTATTAGTATTATCATATTTTAAGATGAATGTAAGGTTTTGAAATCGAGAAAAACATAAAATCTCATTGATCGCGGGCAATGCGACGTGGTGTAACCCTTTACACGCTAGAGCACGGGCTGAAGTACAAAGCTTTTAGTTCGATATTACTTCGAACGTTTCAAATCTGTTAATTCTGGTAATAATGTTTTGCCGCTCGTCCACGACCACCGATTTCACCACGCGTGCGTCTTTCGTCTTGCGTCTCGGCAACCACTGCGCGGTCGCGACAACCGACGCGACATCGAGACAGCACGCAGTGGTTGCCGAGACGCAAGATGCAGGAGGCGCGCGCGGTGATGTCGTGGCCGATGCGTTATTTTTGTCATCATTTTTATTGAAGTAAACGTGAAAAAACACTAAACAACAAGAAAACGGGTTCGTGTGTTACGCCCCTGGTGTGTTTTGCCCCCGTGGTATTTGCACCCGATTTTTCACTAAATAATATCTTATTTCTTAGTAAAAATCGGGTGCAAATACCACGGGGGCAAAACACACCGGGGGCGTAACACACGAATCCAATAAAACAAAACGGTTAACCTCCCAGCCAACACATAAGCCAGATAGTAGCGAAAATATACCACAATAATCAGTGTCAAGCTTTATTACTTCTGTATTACAGCTGACGTTATGGCTTTATTTTGAATAAGAGAGTTCTTAAATTAAAATAATGTTGTAAGCTTACTAAATTCTGTATAAAGTTCGCGGTATTTTTTCAAGCTGAATAGTAATCAAGAGTAGAACCTGCTAAACAAGCGATATTCAAATAAAAGTAATTGAAGCAGCTATTATCTGCACAGTAGCTGAAGTTTTTGCATCGTCCTGTATAACATATTCAAGCAAAGCAGTTAAACAGCAAAACGCTGAATATTAGACGAAAGATTTTCTTTAAGCTGCATAGTGTACGAATTTGTACTAATTTATTCAACTGCTGAATATTTTAGATGTTTTCTTCTTTACACAGCTGACTTCTGCATAATTGAAAATAAACTCCTTGTTTTACCTAACTTATAGCGCTATAAGCGTACAATTGTCTTTATGTTCAGCTTAAAACAATATCAGTTACAAATGTAGGTATCTTAAGCAGCAAATAACTGATTAGTTGAAGATATCGTATACTTTTGGTTGCGCGATACTTTTGGTTGCGACTACCTACTAGGTGCTGTGTGTTTATATGTATATTTTAGTTGGTAATATAAACAATTGTCTAACTAAATATTACGCAATGCGTCATTCATAATAGTACTGTAAATACCTAATAGTGGGTCCTACCTACATTAGTATAGGTCCCATCAACCTCAAATATTCATAGATTTATTTTCTATAAAAAAGAACCCTAAAAAGCTGAATAAGAGTATACTGCATTATGTAGTTTAAGACCTTTCTCTGAGAAATGTATAATTATTGTACTTTAAACCAATTAATTTCTGGATATGTAGTCGTATGTGAACTATTATGCAGAAATAAGCAAAATAATCACTGAAAGAGACACTTTTATTCAAATTGGCCGTCCGCCATTAACTAACGTTCGACATAACCTCTTTTTATAAAAATCCTCAACATTTATCTTATGAAACACTTTGTTAAGTGAGTAGGAAACATTAGCAGTTATACAAAGTTTCTCATTATTCGCTGGGACTAAAATGTGATAAAAACCCAACAAGCAAAAACGTCGCATAAGTCCTGACTTGTACGACTTTAAGTCGGATAACAGTCTTATAATAGTAATGAGATGACTGCTAGGTTCTATAGACGTCTTAAATTTAACTTTTTAGTCATGCGACAAATATGTCATAATAAACTGGTCATAGCAACGTCGGCACGACTAAATTATACGACGTTATATTAACGTTTTAGCTTAAACCTCTGTACGACTTGTAGTCGCATTTGAGTCAAGTTTCGACTTTTAAATGACGTTTAACAAAATGGCGGCCTTACTTGGTCTTCAAACAACCTTAAAATGACTTTTTGTCTTTAAAGCGTCATATAGAGATTAGTGTGCGACCAAATTAACATGGCTGACATTTTGAGAATTAAATATAATTTTATTAATAAAATTTTTATGTTTTAAACGCAAAACTATGAAGGGGCATAAAAATGTGAATAGTATTTACATAGGTATATTATCATAAAATTTTAATTCCCAGACGAACTAAACGGTATGAGAGACAAACACAGTTAGCAAGATATGAAAGTTAATTAATACTCACCATTTATTATACCTTGTATTGTAATGGATTTATTTTGCACTCAGATCTCGAAACATAACCACAAACACGAGTCACTGACGAACATTAAATATCAGTCGTACAAGTGTTGTTACTTGACTCATATACAACGTTTTCGTCATTCAAAAACATCTGTATGACCACAATATAACGAAAGAGTCGTTGTAAAGTTTTGATGCGACTACTGTACGATGAAAGTGGTAATCTTGTGACTTTTGTATGACCATTAAACAACAATGTAGGTCGTATAAATGGGGCCCTTTTCGCGTTGAGCAAACGTTATTATAAAGTTAGTGTGACCTATCTTTTGCGACCAGTGGTAATATGATAACGTTTGTACAACCATTGTACGACGTAAAATTGTTAGTTGGGAAGTAAAAATATTTTAATTTAAATATTATTTCGCATTTGTTTACCTTTTAAATTGTAGCTTTATCTTAAGGCGCTCAAAAATTTTATTAATAATCATATTGATAATTCACAGTAAAGTGCCATGCGTTTATATAATTCACCTTAAACTTACAAAAATATGGTAAGTAAATTGTTTCAATTTACTAACCATATTTTTGAAGACGGATCAGCGACCATTACAATTAAGTAACACAAAATAATCTCGTCACAATGAAAAGTACATTTATACTTTTTTACTTGCAGAATTTCTTTATAAAACTACTCCTGAGATCGGAATTTTGAATATCATTTGAATATCTGAACTCACAAATTAACAACTGCATAAAAGATGTATAACTTCTGGACTGAAGAAAAATCAGAATTTATGCAGAAGATATTCAGTGTGTTGTATATTTATTCAGCTGCTATGTGGCTATTAATCAAATGTTATCCAAATTGAAGCAAGATATTTTGTGCCCACATTACTTGAATATCATCTGTGTAAGCGCTTACTCAGAAGTTATTCAAATACTTAATTCAGCTTAAAGTCACAAGAATTGCTTTTACGCAAAATTTATTCAGCTAATCTGTGTTGGCTGGGCTGTTTATGAAAAACAAAAAAGTTGCCTACGGGTTTACCTCAAATGTATCAGTTGGAACACGGTAATACACCGAGGTTAGGTCTTGCAAACAAAGAACAGGGGTTAGATGTGATGTGAGCCAGTTGGAAGTTGTCACTAATCCTTTCCACTTAGCTGCATTTTCGAAGCATTTCGCGGATGCTTGGCTTGACCACCGAAACTTAGAAAAATAATGATATAGTGATTTATCACGTTTAACTGAAACGTGATAAATAAATAATAATAAATATTTGACAACATCACATACATTGCTCCAATCCCAAAGTAAGTAGCTATAGCACTTGTGTTATGGAAATCAGAAACAACGGTGGTATGACACACACCCAGACCTGAGACAATATTGAAAAGTTCATTTTCTACATTGACCCAGCCGGGAATCGAACCCGGGACCTCAAGAGATGGTGACGCCTTGAAAACCGGCGTGCGATCCACTCGACCACGGAGGTCGTCGTTATCGATAAATCGACAAAAGACAATGGATTTTAGAATATATTATATCGTGCGATATATATATCGTGTTTCGTCAGTTATGGTAGGGGCCTGGAGCGCATACGGTTATAGTAATACAAGGCGCCAATCTTTCAGTTACCCCTATTTATGTTATGGACCAAATGTTCCAAGCAAGAATTATTGAAAGTTTAGATTCTTGAACATACTATAATGCGTTCGAATTTATCATCATTACAATATAATTAATGTTGCCGCTAATATTAACGCGATCCTTGTTGTTATTAATCCAATGTCAAAGAAACTTCATAGCATAAATTAGAGATGTGAAACTCCCATTTGTGTCGTTGAGTGTGAATTTGCGACCGTACTTGTTGAGTGCCGTTGTTTGTTCTGAAGTGGCTTCTAACTGAAGGAACTATATGGCACTTACTCTCAGTGCTTTCGTATTTTTATTTTGGTATGTCTAATTAAAAATAATATTTTGTTCAAAATTCAAATGCATTACTTTTTAAATAATATCTTACACCTATTTTTCAGTTCTTGTCCATCCTAAGGTGGGTCGGGTTACAACTCGTCAGTTTCCCTAATTCGCCAGTTTCCCTAATTCGCCAGTTTCTTAAACTAGTCAGTTTCCTAAATCGAGAAAAATATTTTTTTAGTGATATGGCCGCCAATTGTAAGTCTCCTTGTATTTGTGATTTTATTTTGTTCTTTTGCGTACAATAAAGTATAAAAAATACGTAAATCTTTCTATGAAAGTCCTAAGCGCATTATAATTTTATCTACCTAATTAATTTTGAACGCATCAAAAAGGGCTGCGTGCGTAATTAATATGATGTTAACATGCTTGTGTAGAACGAAAACCGTACCTTATCTTGTGTTTCTCATACAATTTCCATGTCCGACTTTCCATTAAGACTTTTTGAACTTTTAATTAACACAATACACCACCTTTAAAGTTCCTTCTTCAAACTCTTCAGTGCAGATGTAGCTCAGTCGTAGTGCCACTCAATGACTGAGATCTGTCAGAAATAATATTTCAGTCCGGCTTTCCAGCTGTTTGTTCTCCTCTACAGGTCGCATTTCTCAACCGATTTTGGTGAAATTTTATGAGCAGGTTTGATAATCATCTAAAACTATTCAGTCGAGCCAGTTTTTCCAAATTTATCTAAAAATATATTTACTAATATCGAAAAATTATCTAAATTAGAAGCACCAATTGCTGCGAATACTCCAAATAATATACCAAACAGCACGTACTGTGTGCTTTAAAAATCTCATGGTAACATTTTATTTTTGTACAATTTGAGCCACTTTTTATCGCGAAGTCTACAGCCCAGCGGAGCTACTAGTTATAAGGTAGAGTCCGTTCATTGAAACCGTTTTGTTATAGACGTTGATATGTCAATCACATTTGAATTGTTTCACAACGACGTTCAAAAAACGCCAAGGATTCAAGGACATGGTTTTTTTAGCTTTCATTTTCTTAATTTTTTATGTAATAGCTCATGTGGACTTCAAAATGTGTATTACTTACGTCGAATTTTTATGCTAAGGTTAGCATAAAAATTCAACGTAATATCTGTATATTTACTAGTTTACAAGACAGTTGTACAAGATACCCAACACGTGAATACCAAACAAAGATACTACAACTACAACTTGGCTTCAACAACGACGTGTAGCTGTTGAAGCCAGTTGAAGTTCCAACGACGCGTCGTTGTTGAAGCCAGTTGAAGTTCCATCGAAGTCCTATCTTAGTTTGGTATTCACGACGTTGACGTTGTGTTAGGCCTCCATCACTCGCTAGGTCACGCGATAAGCACCTACCGATAGCCGTTCGTTCGAACGAAAAAGTGAGCAAAGCCTCTCTTGCCTCTTTATAATAGTAACAATGTCGAATTGACATTACTGTGCCGTGTACGGATGTCAAAATCAAAAAACCAATAAAAAAAATTCGTTTTTCACATTATGATATACGCTACGCAGCTCATTTAAAAGAAGACAACCTTAACGTTGCGTCATTAGAAAAGGTAAGAGCACGCGAAAGAAACAGAGGCAACTACTAGGTGAATATAAACTGTACTGCAGGCCATTGCGCGACCCAAATTGCACTTTATTGTGTCGGAGCAAAAGTCGCTATTTATTTAAATTAATATGCGGCGTGCTGCTTACTTGTACTAATTAGTTATTCTGTGGCTGTGTTTTCGATTTAAGGCCCTAAATTAAAATATTAGAACGACGAATATAGTCCGATTATCGCAATTCTTTTTTCTTAGTAGGACCTCGAAGATTTCAATAAGCTCAACGGTTAACCACAACTGCATCGTTCAATTAATTATTTCAAGAACTAAATTCTGAACAGTTTTCTTCAGCCACTGAAATAGAGCAATCAAATTTCCTTTCAGTAATATAAAAGTAGGTACAGTGTTTAACGAAATGTTATATCAGTTTTTTTTTAATTTAGAAAAAACTTGATTTGGTTTTTTTTTGTATAAATCATCAAAGTTCATTAAATTACCTAAATACTTTTACAAAATATTTGAAGAATTGCAGTCATGTCATTGTTTGATTCAATGCTAACAATGTTAGGCTTATCATTTTTTTTTCTCTTAAAATGTATATTGAAACGAATAAATTTCATTGAGTGTTCGTTATACAAAATTTTGATAAAAATAAAGTGGGTTTAATATTTGCATATTTTTAGGAATGTGTTTGAAAACCACAGCTTATTGCCAATTTAATGCTGACTAGAACCGGAGAGATCGAAATATGAAGCTAAATTAATTAATTCTGCTAAAATTGTCTGCTTAGCATGTTTCGGGTTATAACCATTGTTATATCTACCACATCCATGCCTCATAAAGTTTAATTTATTACGATACAGGCTGCTCGTGACTTCGTCTGCGTGGACAGTTTTTTATACCCCTCGGGAATAGTACATTTTTTCTGGATAAAAAGTACCCTATTTCCTTTTCTGTACCCCTGATAACGTGTACATGCAAAATTTCATGAGTATTGGTTGAGTAGTTAAGACAAAATTGTTTTAAAAAACAAAAAACCGACTTCAAAAACCTGCCTCTAAAAAGCAAGAAATAATATTCAAATCATTAGATACGCATTATCATTGTTATAACAACACGTCTATTGAAGTCAGGTAGGGCTTTTAGAATAAAAAAAGGAAGTTGTACTCCAGCCCCACCCGACTTCAATAGACGTGTTGTTATAACAATGATAATGCGTATCTAATGATTTGAATATTATTTCTTGCTTTTTAGAGGCAGGTTTTTGAAGTCGGTTTTTTGTTTTTTAAAACAATTTTTTATTTTATTATTTTTAGTGTAAGTACCTTCTATATTAGGTATATTATTGGGTAGAAAAATCGGCTCAGCCAAACGTGAGATATTCGCGGAGAAACATACATTCATACAGGTCAAACTGAAAGAGAACCTTTTTTTTGAAGTCGGTTAAAAAGACTACACTAAAAGTACCCCTTTCCCAACAAAAAGAAACATCTAATTCGGTTCATAAATAACAAAGTCGTCATGTGAGTTGATGAAAATCATAGTATTTTCAGGATTTCTCAAAAACTACTGAACCGATTTGAAAAAAAATTAAATGGGACCATCTCGCAAGAAAACTCAATCGAACAAAAAAAGAATCATCAAAATCGGTTTATAAATGACGAAGATATGCGCGAATAACTATAAAAAAAAACATACGATCGAATTGAGAACCTCCTCCTTTTTGTGAAGTCGGTTAATAAAAGCGACAAACACACTTTCGCATTTACATTAGTTAGGATGAGTGTATCTTGTTACGGCCCGTTACACAGTTTCGGGAGTATAGTCTAGCTAGCTACTACAACAGGGTAATAAATGTCAAGTTACCTAAATGCGAACACATTTAGCACAAAACAAATTAAAGATTTTTGACAGTTTTGTATAACTTGATGCTGCTGACTGTACTTGACAACTAATTTCATAGACACTCTGTTCCATTTTTAATTGAACCAGAAGATATTGCCGTCCGGAGTCTGTGAAACAGGACTATAGGCTCTTGTTATTTTCATTATTATACCTTTTCAAAGGACGTCGTAATGGAATTTAATCGGTTGCGAACTGAGAAATGCGACCTGTAGCTGTAGATGAAAACAGCCAGACAGACATGCGAAAGCAACCCAAGCTGAAACGGAGAAGCTTCGCTCGCGCTTCGCGCGCGCTTGGGAGTAACAAAGTTTTCGTTTGCGCCCAAATCTTACCATCATATTATTGTATATACTTAGTACAAATATAACGCATGTCTACCTACTCGTAAAAAAAATAATTCATATGTTATCCAACAATAACTGTGAAAGCTTGGTATTATTGGCTAATAATTAACCATATTTTTTATTTAAATATTGTAGAGCTGTAAGTTCTCCAATAAAATAAAATAAAATGTTGTAGGTGCCTACAGATTAAATAAATTACATTTCACTTTAATATGTAGTTCGTAAAGTTTCATCAACTTTCTCCCTTCTTTTTCGTTCTAGAGCGTGGAACGAGATTTTTTGCTGGCTTGTGTTTGAAAGTGGTTCGCAGTTGCTGTTTATGTCCCAAGTTTCCTAATATCAAGAGCCGGTTCGGCGTCATGACTATCCGTTCTTATGATTAAAGTTACAGTGTTTTTACAACTGATTTTTATGTTTGTATTATATAAGAGATTAGAAGAGCATATTGAAAAAAAAGAAACAAAGTAAGTTTTCTTACTGTTAAGAGTGTTAAATACACGCAGCATGAATGACGCTATCAAAGGTCTCAGCAGCAGTTACGCTTGAATAATAAAAAAGAACTAAATACCTACTTAAGAATATTTACAAAATATTTCAAACTAAATAGCAGAGGTGCCTAAACGGTCGATCGCGAGAGGTTTTAAAGTCGATCGCCAAGGATTACAGATTTGACACTTTGCACCTAATGTAGTTTTACTTAAGCATTATTTTTAAAAACTGTTAAAATGTCGATCCCTTATTCATAAATTGTTGTTAGGTCGATCTCCTTAAGAAGTATGGGCACCCCTGCTATATAGGATTTACCCAGCCTGAAATAACCTTTTCTAAGCAATTTCTATCATGTTACAATTCTAGAGGACTGAGGCCTCAATTATTTGCCAACAAAGTTACCGTTCGGAACTATCGAGTAGACGGACTAGGTGAAATTTGTTTATCCGCCATTCTTGGTCTGTCCATTAATACATTAGTAAGGTTGAATCAGGAATTAGTGTTGTTTTTAGGCCTTGTTTACGCTTGTTTACTTGAGCTTAACTGTTTTTCCTCAAATCGTGATCTATTATGAGGAACACAGCTAATGCCTTTTGTCATTACAACAGGCTAGGCAGTCTATTATTCTTATGTCAATACGCTATACAGTGGATGACCTAGAACCGGGGATAATATTGAAAATAGAGACTCTCTAGAAGTCTATATTTATTCTGAAAAGATTCCAGTTATTCCTTAAGCAAACACACAATAAGAATTTAAAGTTACGATTCATAATCAGTGTATTGTTGCAAAACGAATTAAATTGCATTGATTGAATTTGCGATTAAGTTAGAAAAAATAAATATTGTAAATTAAAATAAATATAATAAATGATTTTAATTACTTGGGACCATAATGATTCAATAAAGTAATTAATTCCCCGGTTCTAGGCCACACACTGCACACTGTATACTGTAGGTAATTAATAAGCTGTTAAGATTAAGGAACTGAACTTATTTTACTATGGCAAAAGCATAGTCTTTGCGACAAAAAAAGCAAGAATCGGCCGTACCAAATCGTTGTAACGTGTGCACTTGAATACTTCTTCATACTGCTTCAAGACCCTACCCAACTATCGGCCGAATAGTTTGGTCTGTAAGAATGTCAAAATTCCTCGTGGTCAAATCAGTTTGACTACTAAGTTTGACCACGAGGAAGGAAGGTCCAAAACTTGTAGTTAAAACCTAAAACTTATTTTTCAACAGTTTACCAAAAAAATACCGACATTATACAGACATCACCTACCAGATAAACGTAGATTAATTATCACCCCTGAATAATATATCAATCAAGGCGTCCATATTCTTTCCCTATCTTCATTATGAATCTTCTGCCTTACTCGTATCATATTCAGGATGCCACGTTTTATCTGAGCGAGAAGCCTAATGAGTAATCGATGTAGAGCGTGCAGGTGTATCGTAATTGGTGTCTTAATATCCAGCTTTTGCTACTCGATCAATCTTGCGACGTACTTCAGTGACATTATGATGTTGTTTTAATAACATCTTGGGTACTCTGCCTACTGTTGAAGATATAGATCGTTGTTTAAACTTGGATATATTTGAATAACCAACATGAAGCTTGATATTATATTTATAACAAGAAAACAACTTTATTAACCTTTTATCACTATTATTTTAAAGAAACTTTTGTAATTACTAACATTTTAAACTTATTGCTAATAAAACAACTCATTTAGACCTCAATATTGCATTAACTGCCAATAAAACAACACATTATCACACATTGCATACTACCGGATCATTGACGACAGAGGACAACATATTAACTCAAGGTGGTCTCAGTTGAAATGATATTCACAAATATAAGGTCCTTCTTAAATAGTGCACAAAATTTTAAGGGGTCAATGTACTCATGCATACAAACAACTTTTACTATGGTACCAATATTGAAATCGCGAAAAAAAATCAGCTGTTCCATACATTTTGATCTATTCGATTTTAAATTTTCTATGGAACAGCTGATTTCGCCATTTTCGCCATTTCAATGTTGGTACCATAGTAAAAGTTGTTTGTATGCGTGAGTACATTGACCCCTTAAAATTATGTGCACTATTTAAGAAGGACCTTATATATAGGTAATAAATAAGTTTTAACTGAATAAATTGAATTATTAGTTTGAATGTATAATTTCCACAAACAAAACTATAGTTCAAATGATATACATTTAAAAGAGTTGTTGTACATGATCACGTGAAGGACAGACATATCGAAGGAATACGTAAAAGTGTGGTTTAGATGACTAAAACATGAATGATTACGTAAGTTTTTTGATAGTTGAGCTTGTATGTATAAGGCTACGGTACGATGAAGTCACAATCGCATTAGAGAGACTCTGCCTCTGCATATAATATGCAGGTAACGTTGGCAAAATAACTGTTTACGGATATTATTGGCGGCAATAACGTTATTTCTGTTAATTAGTAGAAGAAACTTTAAAGTCTGATTCGCACTTATCAGTGAAGTCCAGTTCCGGCACAGTACCGCCACCATGATAAATATATTATTTCATAATATTCTCTATAATCACGCGTTCACTGACACTGAGAGCACTGTCTCGTCACTGACGCGTCTCGTGAACGCGTTCATAGAGAATGTATGAAAGAATAATTAATTATCCCGGTGGCAGTACGTCCGGTAGCCTCTGAGGGTGCATAGTACCTAGGGTTTTTTTTTTTGGTATAGCTTTAGTTTTATTTGGTTGGTATAGCCACATAACCCCGTTACTTGTCAGGCATGGGGTATAAAAACCAGCCAAGTGTGAGTCGGACTCGCGCACGAAGAGTTTTGTACCAAAAAACGGCAAAAAAATACGTTTGTTGTATGCGAGCCCCCCTTTAGTATTTATTTTATTCTGTTTTTAGTATTTGTTATTATAGCGGCAACAGAAATACATCATTTGTAAAAATTTCAACTGTCTAGCTATCATGGTTTATGAGATACAGCCTGGTGACAAACAGACAGACAGACGGACAGCGGAGTCTTAGTAATAGGGTCCCGTTTTTACCCTTGGGTACGGAACCCTAAAAACATTCTCCCTACATGAAATAGGAGAAATTTTCATCTGCTGTTAATTCCTGAACTCAACAAGATTTCAGGAACTAACAGCAGCACTTTTTCATCACAATTACTGTAACAGTTTTAAAGCTCTAATTTATGTACTGATTAGTAAAATTATTATTATCTCATTACTATTGTTCCCATGCAGTTTCAAAGTGAATAAATGAATAGAAGTAAACTAAAACTAAAAAATAGAAGTAAACTAAAACTAAAACGTTGTGACAATACTGTATCATTTACCTATTTTAACCAATAACTCCGGATAGTTACTTCTATAAAAGTCCTACACATAAGAACTACCCATAGTTGCACAGACTTAAAGAAGCTTGATTATTATAAATTAAAAGCCACCCACTAAACAATATTGTACTTGTTTTGCCGTCCCTACTTATTAAGCTGGATTTAGGTAGGCACCTAGCATGTGCATGAAACAATACACATGTTCCGGATCCGGACTCAACGAGAAGCAGCACGATAACGTAAACCCTGGTGCACACTGTATCTCTCATATTGTTCCTTCTACACTACAACGAGTTTACAAACTTTGCGAGCATACGAACTGAAGAAAAAATATAGTTGTTCTATCTCACGAAGTCCGTTCGGCTGTGAATGTTGTTAGGCACGTTCATATTATGCACATTGTTTTAGTGTGCATCTGCGCGCTCTCGTATTACGCAAACTAAAATAATGTGCATGTGCACGCCTAGTAGAACGCCTAACGATAGAACATATATACACCGTCATTTTGTAGTCGTTTTAATTAACTTAAGGGTGTGTTGTACCAATGAAAATAAACATTTTTGCCCAAGAAACATGGGACGAAAAACGACAAAAAAATTTGGGTCTCCCATACTAAGTAGACAGCTAAAACATTTTATTAGTATGGGAAAGTCAATTTTTTTGTCGTTTTTCGACCCATGTTTTTTTGGCAAAAATGTTTAGTTCCGTTAGTAGAACACTTCCTTAAGTTGATTAAAACGACTACAAAATGACGGTGTATACCATGTGCAAGATTGTGTCAAATGCTATCATCTTTAACAAAGTAGGTACCTACCGATAAAGATGAGATAAGTAATACAAAAATATAAAAAACAGAGGTCATTAAACTTTCGTTCGATATTCGATCCGATGATTGACCCTAGCGATAGTTATTTAACCGACGCAATCGCAGGCAAAAGCACTAAGCTAGGTACTAAATAATTCCTGAAGACTACAAAAAATAATATTTTATGCAACATAGATTACCTTGAAATTACCACCTAACGATTTTCCAGTGAGCACCTAACCTTTATTTAGCTAGCTCGCTATGAACATAATTACAAAGCGTATGATTGTATTTCTTGGTAATTCTGGTTGTGTCGTGCCCTAATTGCAATGTTTGTCTCCTATTTCAAGTAGTATAGTACCTAAGCATAGCAAAGGGAAAATAGTAAAGTAAAGTACATATTTTTTAAGTTTTAAAAGTTTAACCGAGAATATATATTTCTTCAAAGGACGCATGTTACCGTTAAAGTGCGGAAATCAGTAAGAGTGCACATTTTAACTAATTGATCTGCAGATTCACTGGTCAGATCAGTTAAAGTGCGAAATATTGTTTCATTTCGTACTTTAACTAGGTAATCTGCAGATTAACGACCAAGGATCAGTTAAAGTGCAAAAACAGGTTCTTTAATTGAAAAAATAGTGTAATCACATAAAAGGGGATAGACACAAAAGCGGGGGGATGGAGGGCCGCCTCCGAGCTATGGAAAAGCGCGCGACCCGGAGCGAGCGTGCCGCGGCAGCGGCCGGCGGCGAAGCGCCAGAAACGACGTTTTTGTAAAACTAACTTTCAATATAGGTCCAATTTAAATTTCCTGAAGCCTTGGCTATTCCACTCACTGTCTTACGCACTGTAACGATGTAGCTTCCGTTAGTGTGCAGATTAACTAGTAAAAAGTGCGGAAATCTGCTACTAATAGAAACATTTCGCACTTTAACTGACTCGATAATTTAATAATGTGTAGATTAACTGGTTAAGATTAACTAGTTAATTTGCACATTAACCAATTCCGCACTTTAGCGGTAACACGAACATTATTAACCAACTAATTTATAATTCACTTCATTTATTTGAGTACAACTGTACTGCGGTCATACCAAAACTGTGCAACAAAAACAACTGCTTTAAAACTTTTCAGCATTTGAATGGTTTGTTAAATCTGTGAGTTCTATTTGAAACAATTCCGGTTCTTGTTATTTTATTTCAGCTTTGTATTTTTAAGCCGAAAAGTTGATTTTCCCTTGCCATAACTACGTAGCGTAATTTTATTAAAGCTTTAAATAACGGAGAGTTCACAACTTCAACTTTTTGCAGAATTAAGAAACACGGATAAGTATATGTTTATATTGTGCTTAGATCTATTCTATCAGCGCTACTTGATGATGTTTCTTGTGGCGACGAAAGACGTGTAGAGTAGTTTGGTGATGCGATGTGCAAATCAATGCAAGAGGTGTACTGCTGTCAGTGTGTCTGCAGGAATTTCCATTTATTTGCCAATCGTGCGTGTGTATTCATTTCCGGTGCATATGTCTTGCAAGTTTTATCATTTGTCGTGTAGAAGCTACTGCTAGATATTGCTGTTTTTGCATCCTTATTGGACGCCCGCCAAGTAATGCCTAATTTTATTAGATATTTATTTCATTTGTTTTTTTTCGACCAACTTAATTGAAAACAAGTGTTTTTGTCATCATATCGAACGAACCTCGAAAACGTCTGCATGGAGTGTCATTATTATGTCGCAAGATGCGTTGACTTATTTCCAACTTTTCCTTATCAGCTATAAGAAGTAGCGGAAATTTTAAGATCAATGAATATGAACGAAGCTGCAAAGCAAAGAATGGAATCGTTAATGTTATTTTTATCTTGTAAAACCTCAGTAACATATTTTATCGGAGAAAAACAAGAGTTGCTTTGGGCGAACTTGCAGGGTTTTTTTATTAATATTAGAGTTTTTGTAAATTTTATCAAAGTAAGATATTGCAGAACATTTTCTTGTTTAAAACAAATAATAGAAACTCTTAAGTTTTCGATAGGATCTGGAAAGAGATACAGAAGAAAAATGAATGTATCTTATTTCTTTAAATTTCTGGGGTATCTGTAAGTCAAACTCGGTTTTCCATATCATACGTTCATGCAAAAACGCTTAGAAAGTTGAACGAAATGAAAGTTTCAAGCAAAGCCTGGGGTTATACGGAAGGGAAAAGTCATAAGCCGTCGTGAACCCACAGTCGAGGATGAATCAGTATCACTCCTCACTTTATTTTGATTTAATGCTGTTCGTTAGTAAGCACACTTGAGCAATCTCGCAATAAAACTCAATTAAATAAAAAAAGATCATCAAAATCGATCCATAAATGTCGAAGATACGCGCGAACAACGCAAAAAATATATACAATCGAATTGAAAACCTCCCCCCTTTTTGAAATCGGTCAAAAAGTAGGAATATTCCTGGATTGTTTTCAAATTAGAGAATATCTAAACGAATTTTAGGTTCTAACTCAAGTCTCACTCAACCCTCAGGATTCAAATGACGTAGGTAATCGTATTTAGATAAATGTTATCAAGAAGAAAAGACAGAGGAAAAGATACTGTGGGAATGAAAATCTTTCCTGTTTTTTTTAAGTTCAAACTTAATTTGAACAGGAGAACTCTACCGGGTCAGTTAGTCACAAATAAAAATAGCGTATAGCATTTAACACAAAAAATAATATAATATTTGCCTAATAGTAGGCAAACATTAAAATTATTTTATAGAACCAACATCGATTCTAAGTGAAAGACTCTTATTTAAATGATACTTAAGAAAACGCTGTAAATAAGAAAATACTTATGCCAATGATGTATGTAAATACGCGTTGTTATGCGGGCTTTACCATAAATTTGTTGTTCTTCAAAGGGAGACATTCCCACTCGATGTCCGTATTTACATTCATTATTTCGCCACTTTGCTGTTTGTAAATCGCTTACAAAGTCTAATAAAATGGAAATAAGTCAGAACTTTACGTCTAAGAAAGGAAATTCGTAAGCTTCGAGCCGCGAAACGTAGAAAAATTCCATTTTCATAAGTTGCCCATTGTTAGCAGCTGTTTGAAGGGACGAAAGAAACAACGCTGTTGTTGTCTCTTTTATCATTAGGTTTTTAGAGAGAGATGTTTCATGTATTTGGATGTAATAGTGGTAGTACGGCAGAACATCGCTGAGATGTTCACTCCCATTTGGATGCGTTTGAGTCTAACGGACCTTATTATTCCTATGCTGGCAACAAAACTTTATGACTGAGATTTTCTTGTAATCTTCAATCTTCACTTTTACGCAACGCTTTTGAAGATTAATATAACTATATAGTTATGTTACTACCTATATAGTTAAACAAGTTTTTTACGTACCTATATACGGAAAAAAACTTGTTTTACTATAACTTAGTTTGTAGAAAACAGATGGTTGGAAAAAAAATCTGTATTAGAAAATAATTCGGTCAGTGACAAGATTAATAAGTAGGTATATGTATAATTAAGCTTTCCGCTCGCAGCTTCGCACGCGTGGACTACAGGTTATATCGTGTGGGAGGAGACTCATGCCCAGCAGTGGGATAAAAATGGTCCTTCCCCGAGGTCCCATCTATATGCGTACCCAATTTTGTTATAATCGGTCTAGCAGTCTAGGTGTGTGACAACGTGACAGACAGACAGATTTAATATCGCATTTATAATATTATAAATGCGAAATTAAATCTGTCTGTCTGTCACGTTGACCCAAAGCTTAACAGTTAATTCATACTAATATATTAGTATTTGATTGTAGTCATTTGATTTTAAAAATGTTTTTTTTTAATATTGAAGCAACTCAAATGGTAGAATAATGATTGGTGACTCTAAAGACCTTTTAGACGCACAATACCACTTAATAATATCATTTATGCAAAATGCCAACTAAGCAGAACACCAAAGACGATATTTATGTATCTTTACTCAAAGTAGGCGCATTATGAGTTTACGTTTACTATATTCGATAGCGACTGTAGTAAGATTTTTTTGTATGCATACAAAAATGCTTACTACAGTCTCAATAGGTAGAGTATAGTAATGGTAACTATGTTAACTCACAACACAGGCACTGATGTCAGGTGGTTAATAAATAGTGATGTACAAAACTCGAGTCATCGAGTTCTACTTTTGAAGACTCGACTCGGATTGGCAGGACTCGGTGAGCTCAGTAGGCTCGTAAGTCCGAGCCTAGCCGAAAAACGAGCTCTCTGAGCCACGCCTCGAGGCTTAAAAAGAGTTTCAAGCCTTCAAAAGAGCTCGAACCTATTAAAAGAGCTCAAGCCGTCAAAAAAGCTCGAGTCTTAAAATGAAGGCGAGCCTCATAAAAAGCTTAGAGTTTATGTTTATGACTTTAATATCTCCGTAAATAATAATATTTACAATATTATTATTTACGGAGATTTTAAATTTTAAAGCCGAGCCTATCGAGCTCACAGAGCCCTGAAAATCTGACTCTAGTCTTCAAAATTAGAACTCAAAAAGATGAATGTCTTATGTTATAAAGAGCACCGTAGATGCTTAATCTATTGTGCTTCAGCTCTACTTATCCTCATTCATCAGCAGCCCATCACAACTAGTGCGCCGAAAAAGACTCGAGCCGTGAAAAAGCCTTGAGATTGACCGACCTCTCAAAAAGGCTCGAGCCGTGAATAATGGCTCGAAGTCGGCCGAGCTCTGAAAAAGGCTCGAGCTCTGAAAAAGACTCCCGAGTCGTCGAGCTTCATACAAACGAGGCGAGCCCTGTAAAACGACTCCGAGCTCTGGACAAAAGGACTCGGAGGACTCCAGTCTTGTACATCACTATTAATAAAGCAAGAGTAGGTACCACATTAGCTGTCCTTGCTTTGCCAGCTCGCAACATGCCTCGTCGGGACACGTCTGAACAACCCTTTGTCAGAAAACAATAGTCGTAATATGGGAAAAGTTTACAAAATTACTTTTCATCTCGACAAATCTATGGTTAACTATAACTTTAGAATGCGCGTCGGCTATGAATGTTGTTAGGCTTGCACGTGCACATCGTTTTAGTGTGCGTCTGCACGCTTACGTATTAACAACAAATAACTATAGCAATGTTACCTGCACATAATTTAACGTTTTACTTTGGAGAATAAACTAAACAACTAGACATTACCGACATTAAATCAGTCTAAAATCAACTCAATACAATGTAACATAACATCAATTAATAATTGATCGTAATTAACTCATAAAATATAGTAGGTATGTAAGTTTTGAAAACTTCATAATTATGAAAATACTTCGAAATTTTCCAAAAAACTAAACTAAGGAATAGGAGCAGCCCAAGTTACAACTCCGTAGATCGCATCAAAGTGTCTGATCAAAGTAGGAATCTTTAAAAGACCCACATTTTTGGTGTACTCCTCTTTTACACAAGCTGCTTTGTACCGCGAAATAAATCCTAACTCTGCTTGCAGTAAATAAAGTTATTATCATTACGAAAATGTAGATCGAACACTTTTGTAAAATTGAGACTTGAGGTTGTCCATTGTTTGTATTCTTGCATTATATAGGTAAGTACTATGTGTATAGAGAAAAAACGTGCCTAAAAAAATCAGTAAACTTATTACCTATAAGAAATTTGTAAAGCGCCATCTACGCCAAAAAGCGAAATGAGTGTTTTCATAAACAATTTCTTTATCGATTATCTAATATTACGCGTGTTTTTTTAGAGTTCCGTACCCAAAGGGTAAAATGGAACCCTATTACTAAGACTCCGCTGTCCGTCTGTCTGTCACCAGGCTGTATCTCATGAACAGTGATAGCAAGACAGCTGAAGTTTTCACAGATGATGTATTTCTGTTGCCACTATAACAACATATACTAAAAATAGAATAAAATAAATATTTAAGGGGACTCCCATACAACAAACGTGATTTTTTTGCCGTTTTTTGCTCGATATTAATAACGACAGCAGGTAGACAGTTGAAACTTTCACAGATGATGTATTTCTTTGGCGCTATAACAACAAATACTGAAAACAAATAAAATAAATATTTGAGGGGGCTCCCATACAACAAACGTGATATTTTTGCCGTTTTTTGGTACGGAACCCTTCGTGCGTGAGTCTGACTCGCACTTGGCCGGTTTTTTTCTTTACTACAACTACTAGTATTACTCACGCAGTTTAGTTTTCGTGATTTCCAGTACATAAGTGCCCTACACTGAGAAAATAATTAAAAACTATATTTTTAACCTAAATTAAAAACGAATACCGTTGACTTCCGTGAAAAAAAATTTCAATGTAGGTGAAATTATTTGTCTCAACTTATTTTTACTCACTTGTTAATTCAAATTACTAACGACTGTCGGGAAAACACCAGCCCTTTGAGCAAACTCCGCGCCTAGCTGCAAGTTTTGAACTAAGAGGACGCCCTTCGGGGCGTTCCAATATGCCCCTCACGTACCACTCTGAGAAACAAAATTGAACTCATTTTCTTTTTTCTTTCACATCTGAAAGGAAATAAAGGGGCTTACAGATTTGCTGTGGTGTTAGTGGTTAACTAAATTGTTATGTTTTGAGTTAAGATTTGCGAAGTTTTGCAATAATGCTAAACTTTTACTTAAAGAAATATAACAGTGAAAGTATTTTACTTACCTCCGACGAAGTCAGAATGCCAGTGAGAAAAAAAACGCGCGTAAGTATTCTATAGAATAATTCTCTAGGGAAGATCTCATTTCGTTTTTCAGCGTCAGCTGTACAAATTTTCCATACAAAATTACTATATCGGTCGGTAAAAATCGGTCAATTTCTTTAGGAGCTACGTTACCTCAAACAGACACACAAATACACTAATTTCCACAGCAGCTGAGGTGAAGGCCATAGCACTATCCCTTTGTGCATGAAGAAAGTACCGATTGATTTGGAATTTGGTGAAGCACAATATATTAATTGTAAAAAAACCGGCCAAGTGCGAGTCGGACTAACGCACGAAGGGTTCCGTACCAAAAAAACAGCAAAAAAAAATCACGTTTGTTGTATGGGAGCCCCCCGTAAATATTTATTTTATTCTGTTTTTAGTATTTGTTGCTATAGCGGCAACAGAAACACATCATCTGTGAAAATTTCAACTGTCTAGCTATCACGGTTCATGAGATACAGCCTGGTGACAGACAGACAGACAGACGGACAGTGGAGGCTTAGTAATAGGGTCCCGTTTTTACCCTTTGGGTACGGAACCCTAAAAATAGGTGATATTTTCAAGACTGGTGCTTTGAGCTGATGCTACAGTATCAGGTAATCTGCGGGTTACCCAACCTCTCGGAAACTTACAGCATATAAAGCGTATTTGAGATCATTAAAATGGTCTCAATCAGTAGGTGTTTGATAGATAACAATCAAGGATTAGAGGATTTCGGCAAACAAGATTTTATATTGCAATTACGTATTTCGTCCTGAATAGTATTTTAGTACTTTTAGTACTTATCTTTAAAGTGTGTAATAATAATTAAATTAAAAATGTAAATGACCCACGAAAGAAAAACCTATATATAATGAAAAAATTCACAGATTTTATAGTCCCCGCAAGAATCGGAGCATTGAAAATGAACACAAAAATTTACGAAAAACCAAAATTAAATCAAATGAAAAGTCCTATTATATTTTTAAAGTTACCTAGGCAGTACTTACCTATTTATTTTTACGATTGTGACACTCGGCTCCGCCTTGTGTCACAAAAGCGCCCGCTGACTGCCTCAACGCAGCCGAAATAATTATTAACCAATTTTCAAAATTCCTACGAATGCACTTCTTGTCTGCTTCTGCATCTTTTAACACTATTACCATGACGATCGGTCAATAATCATAGAAGCTACATCACTTTTTATGTACTAGTGGGTGTTCTACGAGCTCAAAATCAATGGAATACCGCAAATCGATGTACAGTATAGCCATTTGGTACACGTATACTTGAGGTGAAAACAAAATTTTGGACCCGCAGTTCTTAAAAAATCTTCCCTTAGGAAAGGAGCTATGGTGTCATCTTTTTTTTGTATGAGAAAAAAATTTATTTGATCTAAAACCTATCGTGTATGGCATTGAATGCAAGGGCTTGCTGAGCCGGTTCCAAAAATATATCACATCGTTATATTTCAGCCACTTGTTTTAAATTAAACCAAAAAACATTTTCAAAACATACCAAGTTTGGGCTCCTACAGATACAATACGGTTGAATTATTTTTCATAAAATATATCTCAAATGATATGTAATATTCTCATATCTATCCTCAAGAAAGCAATTTTGAAAATATTGATATTTAGTATTTTTTTTTATTTTTTCATGATTTCAAAGCTTTCACAAAGTGATTATATTTATTTAAAAAAAAATACTGTTCTAAAACCTATCTTGTGTGATATCGAATGAAAGGGCTTTCTGAGCTGTTTCTAAAAATATATCACATAATTACATTTCAGCACTTGTTTGAACTTAAACCAGAAATCAATTTCCAAAAATCCCATACAAACGTAAGTTTGGGCAAAAATTTGAAAAAAATACTAAATTTAGATATTTTTAAAATTACTTTCTTGTGCTTTGATATAAGGATATTATGTAACTCTTAAGGTGTATTTTACAAGAAACAGTTCAACCAAATCGGATCTGAAGGAGCCCAAACTTTGTATGTTTTTAAAATGTTTTTTGGTTTAATTTAAGACAAGTGGCTGAAATATAATGATCCATCTCTTATATAAAAGTGAAGGGGTGACTGACATAACAACGCACAGCCCAAACTACTGGACCTAGAGTCTTGAAATTTTGTACATAGATACGTTACACAGTGTAGGCATCCACTAAGAAGGGATTTTTCGAAATTCCGCCCCTAAAGGGGTGAAACGGGGGTTCAACGTTTGTATGGAAAAAAAATATTAAATAGACATTTTGACTTAAAACTTCGTAGGAGTACTTCTTAAAACAAATAACCAAACACGTGTTTCGTGGTTTTCCGAAAATCAACCCTTTAGGGGGTCAATGGGGTAAAAAAGTCCAAAATCGATTGAAAAATCAACGCACAGCCAAAGCCGCTAGAGCTAGAGACTTGAAATTATGTACAAAGATACTTTACACAGTGTAAGCATCCACTAAGAACGAATTTTGGAAAATTTCGCCCCTAAAGGGGTGAAATGGTGTTTCAATGTTTGCACGGAAAAAATATTAAATAGACATTTCGACTAGAAACTTCGTAGGAATACTCCTTAAAACAAATAAGTAAGAATGTGTTTCGTGGTTTTCCGAAAATCAACCCTTTAGTTAGGTGGTAATTGGGGCAAGAAAAGCCCAAAATGACTGACAAATCAACGCACAGCCTACTGGACCTAGAGACTTGAAATTTTGCATACTTTATACAGTGCAAGCATCGAATAAGGAAGGATTTTTGAAAATTCTATCCCTAAAGGGATGAAATAAGGGATGAAATTTTGTATGAAAGTCCCTCAGTATTGAAGCTAGGATCTCAAAATGTTGTGTTTGGGCTGACGATTGAAAACTAATAAATACGTATCTGAGCGTTTTTCTAAATTCTACCCCCGAAGGGGTGAAAAGGGGGATGAGGTTGTGTATATAAGAAAATCCTTCATTTTCGAAGTAAAAATCGCTAGATTTATAATTTAGGCTTCTGGATGGAAATTTAACGCAACTCATATTGTTATTGTTTGTATTTTAACCCATATGGGGATAAAATGGGGTAAATAAACCTAAAAATAGATATGGATGTCGTCATTGGAGTTTTCTGGGATGATGATTGCGAAAATGACATTTATTTTGAAGTCCAACACGGTGGACATGATTTAACCCCTAAAAGGGTGAAAATGGGGTTAAAATTTTGTATGGAAAGATAGTATAAATTGACATGACAACTTCAAATTTCGTAGAGGCACGTATAAAAATAAATAGGCAAACATACATTTTGTTATTTTGAAAATCAACCCCTTAGGGCGTAATGGGGTAAGTAAACATAAATCGATATGGATATCATTCTTGAGGTTTTATGGGATGGTGATTGCGAAAATGACATTTATTTTGAAGGCAAAAAAATAAATAGGCAAGCACATAATTTGTTATGTTATTTTGAAAATCATCCCTTAGTTAAGGGGTAAATGGGGTAGGTAAACATAAAAATCGATGTTAATGTCGTTCTTGAGGTTCCATGGGATGGTGATTGCGAAAATGATATTTATCTTGAAGTCCAACACGGTGGACCTGATACAGCCTATAAAAAGGTAAAGGGAGAGTCTCCCGGAGAGGGAGAGGGAGAGCGAGAGATAGAGGGACAGCAGGGATAGGAAGAGGGACTGATAAACTAGCTTTTACCCGCGACTTCGCGTGGATATTAGAGAAAATCATTAGGGAACCTTCAACCAGGATCTAACCAGCCATTTTCACGTGATTAGGCGTGTCCCCACCAAGCGAGCGGTCTCGTGCGAGGCCTGCCACATGCGACAAACGTCTTGCCTCGCGAGACAGCGCGCTTGGTGGGGACCCGCCTAATCGCGTAAAAACGGCTGGTCGGATCCTGCTGAAGGTTCCCTAATGATTTTCTCTAATATCCACGCGGACGAAGTCGCGGGCAAAAACTAGTACTAATATTATAAATGCGAAAGTAACTCTGTCTGTCTGTCTGTCCGTCTGTATGTTACGCCTTCACGCCGAAACTACTGAACCGATTTGTATGAAATTTGGTACAGAGGTAGAGTAGAGCTCGAGAAAGGACATAGGCTACCTTTTATTGTGAAATAAGTGTTGGATGGGTTGAAATAGGGGATGAAAGTTTGATTGTACCCCAGTATAGAGAGACTAAAGAAGTTATGCCACTATCGTATTTATAAGGTACCTACTTACATACTTTTACACTACGAGATTATGTTATTCAATCGACTTCCATGAGTTTAACTCATGAAACTACTGAACCGATTTGGATGAAATTTGGTACAGAGGTAGAGTAGAGCTCGAGAAAGGACATAGGCTACCTTTTATTGTGAAATAAGTGTTGGATGGGTTGAAATAGGGGATGAAAGTTTGATTGTACCCCAGTATAGAGAGACTAAAGAAGTTATGCCACTATCGTATTTATAAGGTACCTACTTACGTACTTTTACACTACGAGATTATGTTATTCAATCGACTTCCATGAGTTTAACTCATGAAACTACTGAACCGATTTGGATGAAATTTGGTACAGAGGTAGAGTAGAGCTCGAGAAAGGACATAGGCTACCTTTTATTGCGAAATAAGTGTTGGATGGGTTGAAATAGGGGATAAAAGTTTGATTGTACCACAGTATAGAGAGACTATAGAAGTTATGCCACTATCGTATTTATAAGGTACCTACTTACATACTTTTACACTACGAGATTATGTTATTCAATCGACTTCCATGAGTTAAATTGACAGAACAAAATTCAAAATCTAAAATACAAAATCTATACTTAATCCATAATAATATTATAAATGCGAAAGTAATTTTGTCTGTCTGTCTGTCTGTTAAGCTATCACGCCTAAAATACTAAACCGATTTTAATGAAATTTGCCACAGAGATAGAGTAAAGCTTTAGAAATGACACAGGCTACCTTTTATTACGAAATAATGGTGGAAAGAGTTTTAATAGCGGATGAAAATTTGTACGAAAGTCTGTAGGTGTCAAAACAGGGAATGAAATTTTATGAGAGGAAAAAGCGGTTCAGCGCGCTTGGTGGGGAACCGCCTAATCACGTTAAAACGGCTGATCAGATTTTGATGAAATTAAAACATTGAATACTATTTATCCTGGTTTAAAGTTCCCATAGGATTTTCTCGAATATCCACGCGGATGAAGTCGCGGGCAAAAGCTAGTGTGATATATTTTTGGAACCGGCTCAGCAAGCCCTTTCATTCGATACCACGCACGATAGGATTTAGAAAAAAAAATTTTTTTCCTATACAAAAAAAAGATGATGCCATAACTCCTTTCCTAAGGGAAGAATTTTTAAGAACTGCGGGTCCAAAATTTTGTTTTTACCTCAAGTATACGTGTACCAAAGGGCTTTGCTGTACATCAATTTGCGGTTTTTTTTTGCGTACGCGTAGGACTATACGGAAACAGACGTTTTCCGTTTGAAGTGCTACGGGTGAGTCGATTTTTTCTCGTATTTTTTCTAATATGGTAATTATCTTAATATTTTTTTAAACCATAAAATACCTATTGCTATCAGCTTAAGAAGTGCAAAACTAATAAGTAGTCAGGATAACAACTCAAACTATTGAAAATAACAAACCATTAACCATTTTGTTTACAGTACCTTTACTCCAGAAGCAATTTACCAAAGGAGTTTATTTACATGAACAGTTCGAGCATTAACTCCAGTCGATCCTTGACGTTATCCAACATAATCTCACATTGTCGATAGTATTCCAATCAGCTGTAGGCGTCATATGGGCAGGAAACTTAGAGAAACTCCATTAAGGGTAATCTACTGGGAAATGACAATTGCTAATTAGTCGAGTATAATCACACCTGAGATCCTATGTGGATTACAGCGATTGGTATTTAATATCTGATGCTTGAATGGAAATCCATTGTTAATGACGCAATTATTAGCTGTTCCAGATTACTTTGGTAAGACATAGTAGTCAAAGAACAAATATTATTCTGTAATTATAGATAAAAAAACATAAAAATCTTGCAACTTTTAGCACTTTTAAATCTATTACTACGACGAACTACTGATGTTTTATAGAGTAAATTCTTTTTAATTAAATACCTATACCTACGCTCTTTTTGATTTCTTCCCTCTCGAAAACCTTACAATTAAATAAGACAAAACCTAATATTTTTACCCGACTGCCCAAAAAGGAGTGTATATGTATGACTGTGTTTAGGGTTCATGGATGTTTTTGGGTATGTGAGTTTCTTTATTCCACCATAACTTCTAAATGCCTGAACTGCTTAGGATAAATGGGGTATCGTTAGAATTCTTACAGCATACCAAGCGACACTGGCCATATTTAAAAAAAAATCAATATGGCGACTGTACGACGCCATTTCAAATGTGAAAAAAAAAATTCTCCTATTATTACAATATGGGCATCAAATGAAAGGCCTTGATGAGCACATTCCAAAACTATATAATATGTCACTAAAATGTGTGAAATAAAAATAAATAAATTAAAAAAAATGTTAAAAACACGACTGCCCTGCCAAAAACAAACTAAAAAGTTAAACAATAAACATCAAGTGTCATTGCAGTCGGGGTCCTCTTTGATCAAAAATTGTTCCATGAAAAAGTCTCCCAACTGCAATGACACTTGTTACCCGACTGCAAAGAAAGGGTTATGTTTTTCGCGCGTATCTTGTATGTAAGTATGTTTGTGTGTTTGTATGTAATATTCTTTAATACCTCATATCTTTCAAACGGCTGAATGGATTTCTGTTATTAAGATATCGTTAGATTTGTCTCGTCAGCCCAAGTGTTCTTAAGAAGGTGGCGTTATAAAAAAAACAAAATGGCGGCTGTACGGTGCTATTATACGTAGTGAAAAAAAATTTTTTTTTTAATACTACAATATGGGTGTCAAATTAAAGGGCTTATTATAAGGATTTCAAAAAGGTATATCATTACCCTAATATGTAATAACTAAAAAGATATAAATAAAAAAATAAATTAAAAAAATTAAAAAACCCGCCTGCATAAAAAGACAAGTCAACTGAAAAGATGGAAACAAGATTAAATATTAAAGGAAACATAATAACATGCAGTCGGAGGCATATAATTCAAATAATTCATAATGTCACTTTCTTTATGCATGCCTCCGACTGCATGTTATTATGTTGCCTTTAATATTTAATCTTGTTTCCATCTTTTCAGTTGACTTGTCTTTTTATGCAGGCGGGTTTTTTAATTTTTTAACTTTTTAGTTTGTTTTTGGCAGGGCAGTCGTGTTGTTAATATTATTTTTTTGCTTTTATGTTTATGATAGCCTCAGCTCAATACATACAAGAATATTTGATCCTTCATCCAAAGTCAAGCAGGTGTAAAAAAGAACACGACAAGAAAATAGATGTACCCTTGTACAGCGCTGTCGTTGATCAGTGGAGCCAATAGCATCCCCTCAAGCAGACAAGGCAGATCGGTAGGGCTGCTACCTAAACTTTTTCATAACAAGTAAGAAATAATGTCTTCGCACATTACACCAGCTCCACTCTTATTCAACTCACAGTAAAGCGTTAAAATGTGAACTATAGTATCGTGGCCCTAACGATGTAATTTAAGACATTTCATTGAAAAAAGTGCCTAACGTGTGAACCACTCGTGAACCACGCGTGGTAAATGTCGTAATGTTATCGTTATAAAATAAGTAAAAGAAATAAAATATTATATAAAAACAATAAAAAGCTCGCATTTCAACGATTTACAGTGAGTTGAGTAGGAGTCCCATTTCCATTTAATCTTTCCCTCATTACTGAGGATCGTGATCACTGGCTTCTTTTATGATTTGCGATACATTAAAGAAGATTTTAAACTGTAACTTTTTACTTATTTGCAAATTACTTAGATTGTTGCAGATAAGCAGACGAATCTCTTTTCCTCATCTAATAGAGTCAACACTCTTTTAAGGTCATCAAATTATTGTCGAATACAAAAAATAGTTTGCAAATAACTATTACTGTCAACCCTAAATATCTCAAGTACGCCAAGAAGATGTGTTATGTTCTTGACCTTTTCTTGATAAAAAGAAGAGAAAATAAGCCATCGTTAACGTGTCGGCAACAAGTAAGCCATAATATTGCTGATATGCTGATACAAGTATTTTCATATTTACGGCTTCAATCTTATATCTCTATACATTTGTGTAAGCTTATACTTCACAATATGGATATGACAACTATCCGTAATATTATATATTTTTTTCCTATTAAGTATACAACTTGTTAATGAACAAACGCAAAACCTCTTACGTGGTGATTGTACCCTTGAATATGAACAACTTTTGCTATGGGGCCAACTCTGCAACTCAACAAAAATCAGCTGTTTCATACAAGTTGTCAATACCTACTCGACCAGAATGTATGAAACAGCAGATTTTTTTTGTTGAGTTGCAGATTTGGCCCCATAGTCCATATTCATGAGCACAATGATTTGTTCCGGATTCGTCATGTTCCTGACACGTCGTATTCCAGATTTGACGAATTCCAGATTGGCCGATTTCCTGATTCGTCGTAATACGTACAATCGATAACACTGGCGCTTTACTACTACATACTATTTCTAACTTTAAAATTACTTGCACGCTGCGCCATCACGATGCGCGTGTCAGAAATAGTCACACAATAAAATAAACTTCTTAAATGGACAAATTATTATTAAAGTAAGTATACATTTTGGATTTGTTTTTTTTTATTACGAACATGCTTCAGATTAATTAATATTTGAACTAAAATGTAATGTATATTATGCTGTTGTTGTACCTTATCATTTAATAAATACTTGAATAAATAAATACAAAATATTGTCATCGACTGTATTCCGACGAATCTGGAATACGGCGAATCTGGAATACGACGAGTCAGGAACATGACGAATCCGGAACAAATCAGCACAATCACCACCTAAGAGGTTTTGCGTTTATTCATTAACACGTTGTACAGGGTCATTTTTAATTCACCATCCAAATTTTAAGGATGTGTTGTCCAATCCATGAAACTGAACAACATTATCTAAGGAACATCGGGCCAAATATTAAAAAAAAAACTATTATCCATACAAATCAAAGAGATCACGTGAACAGTTTAGTATGGGATGACCAAAATCTTGTGGCAAAATTCGACTCCTTTTCTTGGAAAAAGTTGTTTAGTTTCATAGACTTAACACAACCTTAAAAGGATGATGAATATTAAATGACCCTTTATACTACGTGTTACAAAATAATAAATATCCCTTAATATGCCGAACATGGTAGGTAGGGACAGGGTAGGAACCTTCAAATTGCACAATTTTTAGTATGGAACCAACTTTGGAATCGCGAAAAAAGAATCAACTGTTTCATACAAAAATTAATAACGAAAATATCAAAATGGATGAAACAGCATTTTTTTTTTCGTGATTTCAGAGTTGGTATTTGGCATTACGGGGGTTTTATGTAATACGTTGTATATACTATACATATTACTTAGCTTTCCGCTCATAGCTTCGCTCGCGTAGACGATAGGTTATTATCGTGCGGGCGCAGACCCGTGCCCAGCAGTGGGACAAACAGTAGCCTAGTTGTCCTTCCCCTAGGTCCCAACTATCTCCGTACCAAATTTCATCAAAATCAATTCAGTAGTTTAGGCGTGAAAGCGTAACAGACAGACAGAGTTACTTTCGCATTATAATATGTATTATTAATAGCGATACTATCCATTGGTTTTAATCATAAGCGAAAAATTTTCTAAGTCTATGGTTTTAATATCTATGAAGTCGTGGGCAAAATCTTGTAAGATTATATAATATTGAGAATGTTGAGTCAACCCTCCTGGTGACTATAAAAAAACACAGACACCCAAAGAGCCCATATCGCCATTTATTGTTTAAAGAGTAATAAAATGCCTGAAGCCGAAAATGAGCCCCACATCCAATCTGTACGGGAGCTGTATTTATTTATATGTCAGTGTATCTTTCAAAAGTATCCTTTTTACGAAATGGCTGGATTTTGCACCGGGAAATATTAATTTATTAAACGCTATTGTGAAACTTCTACTTATTTTATATAAGGTAATTAATAATGTATTATTTCCTGACTGTATACTTCCTGAATAATGGCGCGGTATTGTTCTTCGAGACTGTATCCAAAAGATTGACATAATCGGTATGTTGTCAAAATGTTAATGTTATCGTATGTCGAAATCTTAACGAACCCCTGCCCCCTAGCATGACTACCGGAATATGATATATATTTAAATCAATTGTCTTTTGGCAGTTATATATCATATCGCGTTCCAGTAGTCATGCTAGGAGCGCAGGATTTTATGTTATTTTATTAAATATTGACAACAAAAAATACAGATTCTGGACAGCACAATAGATTACATTACATTTAGTTGAGATTTAGTTAAATGTAATATAATCTATTGTGCTGCGAGACTTTGCTTCCTGCCAAATATTATCATAAACGAATCACGAACGAAATGGTCAACTTGTGGGCCTACCAGTGCAGCATTGCGGTGAGACCACGGTTAATAGGAGAACGAAAAATTTAGATATCCTATAAGTTTTGCTTTAATTTGAAATAATTTAAAATTGATATCAGACAGACAAAATAATGGAACATCAAATGATCCCTGTAAGGGCTCCACCCCATTTTCCTTTTTGAGTTATATAACCCTAAAATACTATTCCTTAGGAAAGATAAACTTTTGTAATCTACAGTATCTTTTTTTATTTCCAAACAAATCCAATGTCGTATTTTGACACCAGATAAAAAGTAGTTAAATTGACTTGTCAGTCCGCCGCATTTATTTAAAAGTTTCTGCATAATTCATCCAATAGTTTGCCTGCGACACTCGTGAAAGGCTCTATTTTACGAGTTTGTCATATAAACGTGGTCAATATGCTTATTTGCTTGGAGCAAATAAATCACACTTTGAAGGCGACATTTAATAACGCCAAGTTCGTAAAACAGATAAATTTTCTTCGCTCTGGATATTTCCCTTAGTAAGTATATTATATTCGCAGCTATTTAGCGAGGTACTATTAAATTAAAGCTAACTAAAAGTGAATTCGTTGTAGCTGAAAATTTAATATTTTTTTTTAAATTTTTCAATACAGGGCCTCATATTATATTGTTAATTTCAACTATGCTCTGGTCACTGGGAATGAAACGACTACGACTTGTTTTATTATAATACAAGTTACCATTGATACCTATTATTTATATGTAAAAAAAAACACAATAAGCCGCTTAATTCACCAACGCCATATGTAACATCGACTTAATTTACAAGACCAAATAAATTCATGTCAAAAACTTCATATTATAAGCCGCCAATACAATGTAACATCGAATTAATTTACAAAGCCAAATCGGACCTTACCTATTTAAGGTTTGTCACCCCTGACCATCGCAACTATGTTTCACTTCCCCCGGATTATGTTTTTTTGATAAATCTGGACCATATTTTATGAGAATTTGATACATTTTGGATATTAATATTATTAATAATAATACATTGCGTTGCCGTTTTCTTGCCAAAATAGTACCAAAAACTGAGTTTTATCTAAATCGGCCCGCAAACAATAAAGATGGCCGCCATCTTGGATTTTAATTTTTTTTAACATTGCGTTGCTGTTTTCATGTCAAAAAAGTACCAAAAACCGAGTTTCATCGAAATCGGACTTGAAACAAAAAAGTTGGCCGCCATCTTGGATTTTTTATTTTTCTTAACTTGCGTTGCTGTTATCTTGTAAAAAAAGTAACAAAAACCGAGTTTCATCAAGATCAGAAGCCCCAAAAAAAAAGTTGGCCGCCATCTTGGATTTTTGAAATTTCTAACATCACGTTGCCGTTTTCTTGCCAAAATAGTACTAAAAACTGAATTTCATCTAAATCGGCCCGCAAACAATAAAGATAGCCGTCACCTTGGATTTAATTTTTTTTAACATTGCGTTGCTGTTTTCATGTAAAAAAAGTACTAAAAACTGAGTTTCATAGAAATCGGACAACAAACAAAAAAGTTGGCCGCCATCTTGGATTTTTTATATTTTTAACGTTGCGTTGCTGTTTTCTTGCCAAAACAGTACCAAAAACCAAGTTTCATCGAAATCAGACCACAAACAACAAAGATGGCCGCCAATTTGGATTTATAATTTTTTTAACAATGCGTTGCTATTTTCTTATCAAAATAGTACCAAAAACCGAGTTTCATCGAAATCAGACCACAAAAAAAATTTGGCCGCCATCTTGGATTTTTTAATATTTTTAACAATGCGTTGCTGTTTTCTTATCAAAATAGTACCAAAAACTGAGTTTTATCGAAATCGGACCACAAACAAAAAAGTTGGCCGCCATCTTGATTTTTTAATATTTTTAACAACACCTTGCTGTTTTCTTGTCAAAATAGTGCCCCAAACCAAGTTTCATCGAAATCGGCTCACAAACAATAAAGTTAAAACAACAAATATAGGTACCTAACAAAAATCTTGTTCTTTGATAATGGGCGCATTCTGTCAGACAAATTTTTGAGTCATCGATCGCCATAGAGTAAAATTAACCATGGAAAGTAAAATATTGAACATTCTATACAAATTACTTTCCATGGTTAAAAATTACTCAATGTACGTTATAAAAGTTCATGGAAAAAAGGTTTGTGATATCTGACATGGGGAAAGTGCGCCATATGTTTCACTTCCCCGTCATGACTGTTTCACTTCCCCCTTTTAGCTCTTTTAGATGTTAAGATTTTCAGATTATGATAACTCAATTTCATGAAGGATTTATCTAAAATAGACGTTGGATCATGTAAGATAATACTTTACGTGCAATACTTATTACAAAATTTTTAATTACTCTTTAATTTTGCTTGTATTATTGCCAAAATGTTCCCGCCTATCACTCGTGTTTTGCGTTTTGACATCTAATGAATTTCTTTTTGGTTTACTAGCTGTTTAATGATCGCAGCGATATCCGTGTTGTGTCAAGGGAAGTAATTCGCCATTCCTGCTTTATCGACACATCGCTATGAGAATAAAATACGATAGTTTCTTAGATATGGTTGGGTGTTTCACTTACCCCGGTGTTTCACTTACCCCACCTGACTATAATATTTTAGTTTTATCACACGATGAAATCAGGGAAAAATAACGATATTTTTTTTCACTTTCGAATATAATGAACTCAACAGTCAGATAGAATATCGAATAAGAAATCATTTTTTGTATGATACATATGTACTTAAACGCAAAATTTTGGGAGATAATTGAAAATTCTTGGCTAACTCCATAGTAAATGCGTGCCCGAAACGTGACATGTGACGTCATATATCATGTCCGTTTTGTATGGAGCGTTTTCGGCGGTTGCTGCTGCGTGCTAACTTCAAGTATCACGAGAAAAAAACGCAAGAAAAGAGTTTTACTATTACAGTTGATTTTCTCACGCATTATACTTTTAAATTTGATTAAAAAAATCACAGATCTCGTGCCTTTCACGACCTTCTGGTACATTGAAAATGAATTTAATGAATTTAACAAAATATTTTATTATTCTTTTCTTATAGACATTAATATTTTATTGAAAGGTAACCTAAGTACTATGTATAACCGCCGACTTCATCATCATTCGAATGTGCGAAAACAACCCTCATGTTTACCTAGGCATCATCATCACACTCTCATTCTCAGAGGTCGTTGTAAAATTTGGAATCGCAGAGTCACTAAGAAAGACGTGACTGATCGATTAATTTCAAATCTCGAAAAAATTTAAATAACAGCAACCCACGATATATAATATTTTGGATCTAGTAGAGGCCCTCGGCTTCGCCTCGGGCTTCAAACTAAAATCTCTCTTCTGTTCAACTTTCGCTAAAGATTCGTTTATCCGTTTCTCTACACACAAAAACTCGCTATGACGCCTAGCACGTGTACTGGAGATAATAGCGTCATCTCTTTTGCTCCTACAGTTATTGCTAACACTACTTTCTCTTTCGTTTTCACATAGTAAGCGACGTCAGTTACTTGAATATGGACTTATGGAGACATTTCAGTGCAGTCACACTATGGTACCGCCCCGCGCCGCCGTATCTAACGATTTTTAAATCTTTGACTAGATCTGGAATCAGCTCTCGCTTCACGCTCTATTCACGTCATACCATCTGTTGACCTGCTAGAGCTAATCAATATCAATATTATGGTTTTAATATACAGGGTGTAAATTTTTAATGCCACCTGGAGGGAAAGTACTCTGAACAATGGAGATAGCAAATTTCGCTCAAAGGAAACATTCCTTTATTTTTGAAAAGAAACATAACTGCATTCAAAGATTTTTAAAATATACGCTTCCCATACCCAGGAATCGAACTGGCTTAAATTCGAAAAAACAACACCCTGTACTTTTATGATATCAATCGTTAGGGTCGAACATAAGGATCAAATCTCTCTAACAAACATGGTAAATTAAATCAAAGGAAAACCATTAAATCTTAACTTATTTTAATTAAACGAGAAAAAACTTATTTTATTGGTTGTTCGAAATGGGCCCCATGTTGCTGGTATATCTCTGGTTCCTTTTCCAAATGTAAAATTCCATAATTTAGATTACTGCTACACGCAGTTTTTATGTCTCATCTATCTTATATGGAGTCTGCATTACGAACATCTTATCGAAATAGTTCTACATCAATAGTACATTACTGACGCGGTCAATAATGACTGCATTGCTGGCAGCGCGATGATGATGGCCGATAGCGTAGCTTAGCGCAGGTCCAGGCCGTCACAGCGCGGTCAGCATTGCAGCCCTTGATGGCCAAGCTGGAATAAAGGCCGAGACCGGAGGTCGAGGCCTTTATAGCGCGGACAGCAAGGGCTGCAATGACGACCAAGCTTGAAGGCTGAGAGCGTAGTTAAGCTCAGCTTGAGGCCATCATAGCGTGGCCAGCAGTGCAGTCATTGTGGACCAAGTCTTGTATAGTGCTTTACTCAAAAATGTCAAAAATGTCAAAAATGTCAAAAACATACAAAAATGTCAAAAATGACGAAAATGTCAAAAATTGACATTTTTGACATTTCTGAAATTTTCGACATTTTTGACATTTTTGAGTAAAGCACTATACAAGACTTGGTCCAAAATGACAAACATGTTAAAAATTATTAAAATTACAATAACTATGTTTGAAACAAAACTCGAAAATAATGGATTTTCAAAGGAAATTGCTGGTGGCTAAAACTCGACAATAATGAAATCCCATACAACTTTGTTGCGTCACCATCGGAGGAGCGCGGCAACCTCGACTTTGTTCAAAGAAGGTTGTCAAAATAATGGCCATATTACAAGCATTTTTGAGTAAAGATAATTTATTGCGAACTAGGTAGGTACTAATATAACATATTGGATCATTTAGTAATAGTAGTTTGTTACACAAGGGACGTAAGTGAGCTATTACAGAACAAGATCCAATTTGGCGCCCGTGCGAGCGCAGCTCGCAAAGGGCGCTAATGGATCGAGTGCACCCGAGATATTTAGACGCCCGAGCGAGCGAAGCGAGCGAGGGCGAATATAGTTCGAGGGTGTAATAGCTACTTACAACCGAGGTAAGCATACTACTTTACATCATTCATGCGAGGTAAATTTAGTAAAAAAAAAATATAAAAAATATAAAAAAAATAAAAAAGTAAAAAAATAAATAAAAAAATAATAATAAAAAAAAAAAAAAACAAAATCAAAATCAAAATCGAAAATCAAAATCAAAATCAAAATCCAAGGAGTTTTGCATAGCTTGAACGGAAATGAAATGCCGCCATATTTATTGTTTTTTTTTTTCAGTAAAAAGTTTCCACAGTTTATAATATAAGAAAAGAGATTGGTTCACTAAGGAGTTTGACATAGCTTGAATTGTAAAGTTACTTTACAGTTAAAGCATTCACCCATGCTTGAATTGTAAAGTGATTTGAAAATGGAACGTTCTATCTAAACAATGCACTGTGTTGCACATGCCAACTTACACGGCCTCTTACTATACTAGTAAATCCTAGTTGCCGAGCAGTATGATGTAAAAGTGTTTTATCTTGTCTTTTATGGTTTTCCTTTCATTTAATTTACCATGTTTGTAAGAAAGATTTCATCCTTATGTTTGACCCTATAGATGAATATGATAAAAGTATGTGGTGTTTTTTCGAATTGTAGCCGGTTCGATTCCTGGGCGTGGGAAGGGTATTTAAAAAAAATTGAATGCAGTTTTGTTTCTTTTCAAAAATAAAGGAATGTTTTCTTTGAGTGGAATTTGCTATCTCCATTGTTTAGAGTACTTTCCCTCCAGGTGGCATTAAAAAATTCCACCCTGTATATCTAAATGTTTTTTTATTTATAAAACATTTGGAAATAAATAAAAAATACAAAATATAAAACACTATTACAAGCTTTGAAATATACAATTATTTTGAAAACTTCAATCGTACCTACTACGTATTACCATTATCCCGCGCCGTGTACGTCGCCCGCGGTATCCCAACATTTCGCTTCATAAAGGATAAGCTACAGCCCAGATCGTAAGAGTCAGGGACATATACTAATTTCAGTAGGTAGCCTAACTCAATATCTCTAGGGGTTTTTTTCATTTTTTCGATATCGCTTTTCGTTTTTGAGAAATTGTCGATTTAGTGAGAAAAGACCCCGAAAAAGTGTGTCATTTTTCTACATTTATACGATTTTCGAAAAAAGTTTTTGACTTTTTCAAAATTTTTTTTCACCATATTGTAGCCCTTGCTGAGAGGCATCTTTTGACATTTAGTACATTCACGTAGACCCAAAACTCACGGGACCAGGGCAATGTCTCACTTTTGCTGAAATTGGGTACCTTACCGAAGCGATCGAAAAAACATTTTCAGTGTTAAAAATTGATGCATATTCCCTATTCATAAACCTGGCAAGTTTTATAAGCTTGTTATACCCCCAGGAAGTTTTATAAGCTACACACCATAAGCGAATGTCTGAAGACGTATCACAGAGAATCAACTTGAAATTTACAAATTTCGGAAACAGTGTAAGGCCAGTATATTCCAAATAATCGAATTTGGCCTATGTTTGATTCAAAAGTAAACAATCAATTATTCTTTATTTTGAGCAGATAAAAATATTATGTTTTGAAGTTTCATAAACGATCTTGATTATTTTACGGTTAAAAATACGATATTCGTATCTTCACTCGACTAAAAAAATATGCAAAGACAAAGATTTTTTTTTATTAATTTTATATTTTTTGGATAATACTTAAAGTTTATCAATCCCTTATTCACGAAAAATATATAGAAAAATAGGTAATAACATATTGAAGAATATTCAACGGTTAATTTTTTTTAAAGTGACTTTATGCTCAAAATAACAACAAAAACATTTAAAAAAATGAAAAAGTGAGGTTATTTTCATTACTCTTCACGCGTAAAGAAAAAGACAGACAGAGTTTTTGGAATAGTCATAAAATTTTCTCTTTACCACGCATTATCAAGTGAAGTTGCAGCGATTCACTGCCTATTGTCAATTTAACCGCATAATAGGTACGTATTAACTAAGTTAATAGTGATCAAATTACAAAGCTTGTTAGCAATATGGCTCAGCTGCATATTGTTCATTCATTAAATTTAATAATCTGGTGCATCAAAGCCCTCGGCCAACCGCACATTTAGCAAGCACACGTGTCGATTTTACAGAACGACCACGAAACTAATTAGCCTTCTGGCATAAATCCACTAAAATAGGTATCGTATAATGTTTTTAATTAAGTTTTTGTTTTAATAATATCTCCTGATGTTTCTGGATTTATAAAAAATATAATATGAACATCTTTGGGGGTCTTCGTTATTAAATTAAACAAAACTTAAAATACCCCTTCAATCAATGTTAATGTTAGCTTAACAATGAATATTACCATTAAAACAATGAATATACCATTGGTTATTCAATGTTCAGAATATTATATTGGTGCTTTAATTACGAAAACAGAATTTGAACCTATACTTACATTCAAACAAAGCACATCAAAATATAAAGCTAATTATATAAGTCTTTAAAATATTTTAGATTGTCGTCTTACATTATTTTTATTTTCTTACTTTTTCTACAAATTCCATGACGAAATATGTTTTTAAACTGGACTAAAAAGAAAAACATTTAATGACGAGAAAAAGTAATTCTTTAAGTCGAAATTGATAAGAAAGGATTGTAAAAAACATTTGAAAAAAGCCTCTGGCAAATGATTTACCTATTTAGATTCCTTTTTCGTTAATGAAAGAAACGGCAAAATTGGATAGTTTTGTTTCAATATGGACGTGCTATTGAATTTTATTCCAAGTTTCATTTAAAAGTGCCCATGCAGTAAATCGGTTATACCTATAAGTCTTATATAAAGTCACACATTTTTGAAGCCCGAGCAGTTATTTATTTATTTCTTTCTTCCTAGGAAAACCAATAACAAGAACAATAATAATTAATAGGTAAGTGTAGCAGTAGATATACCTATAAACCTATTGGCTAATAGGTCCTCACAAATAGCATAAAATATTAAAATTACACTTACTTACGAACAAAATTACGCACATCGTTTAGCATACAAGACACGCAGTTATAGGTAGCAGGAAAACTGTTCCCGAGTTAAAAATAGTTTTGAATAGCGAAGTTAAGTGATCGATAGGCTGAACAGTATCCCGAGTTATCAGGAGTCGCAGCTTCGCTTGTAACAAAGGGCACCCTCACTTAAAATCGCACTTTACACCTGACTGCAGCGCGTATTGTGAGCACACTGAATCCACTTAATCACTCAATGCAGTCATTCTGATTTTACGTATGACTGTAGCGTGTAAGGCTTTTTGTTGTCATCTTGGAACATATTATAAGCAGAAAGGCTTTAGCTTTGTTACAGTTTTACCTATTTTTTCGGTATTTTGTGTGGGGATATTCTGCCGTTCTTATAAAGAGTGCAATAACTTGGTATTGGCTACTTTCGAGTTAATCGCAATTAAATATTTAATTTTTGTTTTGTGTATATCTTCGTAACTATTATATATATTAACTTGAAACTTTTAACATACGACACATAAAATTATACAGAATTTTATGTAATACATTATATTTGTTTATATAGTCATTAAAAATACAATAATGTGTTTATCTTTAGGACTAATTATTGTTTTGAGTTGGCAAAAACTGTATGTTCTGTAGTTTTCTTCTAACTATAAGTGCAATAAATGTCTTAGTTATTGCGGTTTTCATTAGCAAAATAGTTTAATGAACTCTTACTTGTTGCGCTAAAATGACTAGTTAGTACCTAAATGTGCCCTAAATTGAATAAATGCACTAATCATAAGTCCAAAACTAGACTTATTGCGGTTATCTTTAGTAATATCGAAAAATATTATAGCTAACCATGCCATAACTCAAGTTATTTCGTTTATGATATACAATAGTTTGTGATATTAGATATTGCATTTATGCCTAACAAAATAACCGAATTTACTGACAATACAAAAAAAGTATCTAAGAAGAAATTAGAGAGCTCATTTTCCTGATTACGGATATGTAGATACTTAAGTCAGTTAGCCTAAAAACCCGAGTTATTGCACATATCGTAAGGATGGCAGTATTGTTTCTCTTAAGTAATTACTAACTTAAACGACAATGTATGGTATCATAGAACTTTATAAAACGGATGCAATTAATCTTTCTTATTTATTAATTTTCTACAGGAAATTTTCGCCCTTTCCACCTTCACCTTTCAATACAAATTGATCTTTGTTATTGAACGACAACGTAACTTTTAAACGAGGGTTCCTTTTTACAGCCCAATCTTACATGGTTGTTACGGTGTTCCGAAGCAGGTGCAGACGATAAACTCAGCCCACTGATTTTGATGGCCGCCTCCCCCCTGTATAGCAAAACTCCACCAGGGAAAGTACATAAACTGGCGGTAAAATAGACTCCCAAACATTTACACGCAACTTTTTTAACATCAAACAGATGGTGGATTGTACTAGCACTATAAAGGGTGTAAGGGAACTGAAATACAAATATCTACAAATGTAGTAAATGCTTTGTGCAGATTTTTCAACTAAACTTAACTAAGTATCATGTTGGGGGGGTGGTGGACTATAAAATGTTTAACTAATCCGTTAGGTCTTATAAAATTTACTGTTTGATTACTTTTGAGCACTGTTGTTTGTTGTTCACTTACCACTTTTATTGGCATTATTAAAATCTACCAATAATAAAGACCGATACTACCGAAAACAAATATGATTTAATACTGCTGAAATATTTAACAAAGGAATTCACCGCTTCTACCGCAAGGCTAGTCTTTTCAAAACAAACAGTTTCGGTTCACATTTAGTGGTTTACTCAAAGCTACTTAGAAACCCTATGGACCTTGAATGTCATGGCTGTTCATATGCGAAGTTTGCTCGATAGGTGTGGGTATCGATCACGGTAAGCAGGTCACGGTGATATCTCCTTGATTAGCTAAAAATCACTTATCGTCACAAGGGATAAATCTTAAAATAAAAATGAGGGTTTAGAGAAGGAATTCTAATAACAGGGAATGGTAATATAAAACCAACAACAATATGCCTCAATATTTCATAAGAAAAATATAAATCGATTAAAAATATTTAAATAAAATTAGATTAAAAAAGATTAAACTCTGAGTTTCTTTTTTTCTGTATTACTTGGATGTGCGATGCGATGTGCCTCATTTAAATATTTTTTTAATTTCTACTTTAGGCGTAAGTTTATCAAGACCAATTGGTCTTGATAATGAATAGCATCATAATATAAAAGCTTGATCATTGAAATTGTTTACAGTGTTTGAAATAAAATTCCATTTTGAGTACCACATAAATTAGATCTTTCTTTACTTTGCCCAATTTACATAATGTTTTTTTGTACCCAAGTCAGACAGTGATGGATTGGGATGCTGTGATGAATCGTGCCACAAGAAAAACGTTAACTTAACAGCCGTGGACAAATATTTGTTATAATTACCCATACCAAAGAATGGAGATACTGTTTTATTTAAGCTAAAGGGTATTTGTGATTGTTTTGTTGCCCTTGTTATACCATACCATGATACCTTATACCTCACTAAGGCTGAGTTGCACCACCTAACTATAACGATGACAAGCTTGTTAAAGTACCGGTTAAGCACAAGTTAGTCAAAAATTATCATTTGACGATAACCGTAACTTTGACAGCGTTTTGGTGCAACTCACACTTAGTGTGATTGGTATTTGTTCTTTTTTGGTCACGTCAAACTTGTCAAAGGACATCATGCTGGCTGACAACCCCTTTTTTTTGGCTAGCTTGTGCCTAACCGGTACTTTAACAAACTTGTTCTCGTTAAAGTAAAGTGGTGCAACTCAGCCTTAGTCAGCAACAACGTTTTTGTGGCCATCGTTTTTGAAAAAAAATACGTTGCTGGCATGGGCAGAAGAGTTGACGCTGTAAATGCTTATACTGGTATTTCTTTGATGCTATTTCATAAAAGAGCTTTATCATGCCATTACGTATGATTCGAATTTGTTTCGCGTTACCATAGCCACCATATTTCCACTGTTTGATTCTACTTGATGTTAAAACAGAGTAGTCACCACCTTTTTATTTGAAGTTTTAAAAGATTCAGAAGAATTTTTTCAATGTTAAAGAACATCCATCACCCCTCCCAAGTTATGTTTAGTGTATAGTTTAGGCACAGTTTAGCCTTTCAAGCTGCTGACCTATTTCACAATAGGCCTAACGCTCTTTATGCCTAGCTCGCATTTTGACTAGTCGTAACGCGACATAGCCTCAATACGCTATACCCGGCAAAAAGGTGTAATTTGTGTGATAGTACTAAAAAAAATCTTCTAAACAAAGACGTCTGTTCTTATAATCGTCGTATTCCCTAAACACGTTACGTGACTCAATTTTGCTGTGTCCAATGTCCGTCCATTGGGTACCTATCTTTTTACGCTCGAAATATGTCTGTGAAACAATTTCTTCTGTAGTGTCTTGACAGTTTAGTCCATAGAAATAGAATGTCAAAGAACAACAATGCCAATAAACAGGTGATCCGAAAACGAATGCATACATTTTATATGAGATACGTAAAATATGACTTAGATTCATAAAATATGACTATATAATATGGCAAAGGAAATTAATAAACTATGTTCCATACTGTTTTCTTCGTCGATAAACGAATAAATGTAGCGAAATTTGGTTTTAGAGAAATGTGTGGCAATATCTTATATACCTGTGAAAAGTGCGATTACTTGGATTATTTCTTTTTGTCACATCTTACTTAGAGCACAAGACACCATGGCTCCACGATACCTTTATTTTAAATTCTAATTAAGATTAACAAATATTTTAAACAAACTGTGATTGCTCATTTGCTAGGCGGGACGCTAGGGGCTCTTACTGTAAAAAATGTTGGCACATGTCACTTGATCCTTTGTCTCTTTTTTACATAGACCGTGTCCGTATGATGTTAACTTCTCTTTTCCATGCTTTATTGGTCTTCTTGAGCGCAGCGAAAATTTTTTTATGTCTATGGTCTCGACAGTTTAGTCTTTTGTTTCTTTTTCATGAATCGACATTTTAGTATTTGTTTGTTTTTCATGGCACTTGCTTAGTATGTTGTTGTATCATACTAAGGTATTGTTGTTCAAAGATAAAAGTCTCGAGTGTTAGACCAGAGTTTGTATTCTTAAATACGGACTTTCGTATATGTATACTCATAAATCCAAACCTTACTGAATCACTCGCAAAGCAAACTGTCAAGGCAATAATCAATATTGCAGGTTGATATTCAGAATCACAACATTTTTTGTTTAACGCGGTTGCAAAATTACAACTTGAAGTAAACCTATTTAATAGTAATTAAAAAAGAAAAATCTGTTGGAAAATTTCTACATGAGCGAGACTCGAAACCACGCTTTGGCATGTCAGCCGTGCACGTATTACAAGTGAACTACGTTACAGGCAGCTAGTAATTAGGTACGGTACTTATTTATACGGAAAATATTTTTACCATGTTTTTACCATTGAAAATCATGGTTATCAGATGCAAATCGCCTGAGACGTATTTTTGACCATATCTTCGAGGATTTTGAGAGGATCGTGATGGAAATAGTACCAAAAGTTGAGGAATTTATCGAGACATGTGTGAATTTTTTTGAAATTCTGCAAAATTAAAAAAATTCCGTGTTTTTTGGGGGCTGTTTGTTTACTAAATTGTAAATATTTCGGAAAATAAACTGAGTTAAGAAAAAATGAAAAAAAAAGGTCCTATGGTATTAGTTTAGCTACCAATTGGCGAAATAATTTTGAAAATCGGTAAATAATTGTGACCTGTAGGTGGTCCCTTTAGATTTGGAATTCTAGAAAAACGGGTGTTTCCGTACATAAAAAGTTCTATGATTATTGACTGATCGTCATGGTAATAGTGTTAAAAGCATAGACTTAGAAAATTTTTCGAAGATGTAGAAGCAGACGAGAAGTAGTGCATTCGTTGGAATTTCGAAAATCGGTTAATAATATTTCGGCTGCGTCGAGGCAGTCAGCGGACGCTTTTGTACAATCGTAAAAACTAGTGGCTCCGTGAGCTGTAGACCTCGTGTTAAAAAATAGCTAAAATTGTATGTTGTTTAAAAAATAATCTAAAAGATGTCGCCACCCCAAGCACGTACTAGGTACGTGCTGTTTGGTATTATTTGGTAGGTATATTCGCAGCTAGATGGCGCTTCTAATTTTAAACATTTTTCGAAATGGTGATTTTTGGTAAATTTAGAAAAACTGGCTAAACTAAAAAAACTATATAATTATCGAACCTGATCACAAAATTTTACGAGAATCTGTTGAGAAATGCGACCTGTAGAGGAAAATGGACAGCTGGAAAGTCGGACTGAAATATGTTTTTTCACATTTCTCCGTCATTATGAAAAATTTCAAAAAACTGGCGTGACAAAAAAAACTATGTAATTTTCAAACCTGCTGACAAAATTTGACGAGAATCGGTTGAGAAATGCGACCTGTAGAGGAGAACATCCAGCGCCAGAAAGCCGGACTGAAATAATTTTTTTCTTACATATCTCCGCCATTACGGAAAATTTAGAAAAACTGTCTCAACTTAAAAACATCTAAATGATTTTCGAACCTGCCCACAAAATTTCACGAAATTCGGTTGAGAAATGCGAACTGTAGAGGAGAAAAGACAGAGCCGGTAAGCTGGACTGCAATATGTTTTTTTTTACATATCTCCGCCATTTAGAAAAAAATAAAAAAGTGGCGTGACAAAAAAAATCTATATCATTTTCAAACCTGCTCACAAAATTTCACGAGAATCGGTTAAGAAATGCGACCTGTAGAGGAGAACAGACCGCGCTGGAAAGCCGTACAACCTGTTTTTTAAACATATCTCCGCCATTTTGAAAAATTAAAAAATCTGGCTCGACAAAAAAATTATATATATAGTTGAGAAATGCAACCTACAGAAGAGAAAATACAGACATACGAAAGAATTTTTGCCCAAGCTGAAGCAGAGACGCTTTGCTCGCACTTCGTGCTCGCTCGGTCAATAAATAGCTACTGTTAGCGTGTACGGTAATTTGCGTTTCTGGCACTATGCGTCGAAAGGTACCTAGGTAACTTTAAAAATATAATAGGATTTTGCATTTGATTTGATTTTGGTTTTTTTTTAATTTTTGTATTCATTTTCAATGCTCCGATTCTTGCGGGGACTGCAAAATCTGTGAATTTTTTCTCAATGATTGTCTTGGATTGGTTGGTTGTGAAATCGTAATACGAAATCCATTAGCAATTATCTTATTTAGTCAAATTATATGTCCAAATGTTACGTTTACTCACATTAACTTCCCTCTACTACCCAGTACTATAAAAATACTATTCAGTTAACTCTGTTCAAGTTCTCATAATATTATCGCATTTATTGAATGGTTGATTTCCATCTACCTGACATACATTCTGAAAGAGTGAAGAGGAGTTTCACGGAGCATATTTCAAGTAGATGGAAATATTTAAAAAGTTACAAGTGTCCTTATTCCGTGCCTTGTTATACAAAAGGTCAAGTTCACTTGTATCGTGACCTTAAGGTTCTTACGACAAAAGTTTATCGCACTGAAGGTCACTATCAGTTACCCCGTAGCACCTTTTCCCGTACTTATTCAGGCAGATAGTACGTAATGGTTGCAGTAGCCTTTACGGCGTAGATAAAAAGGTTGATTTTTCAATGATGGTGTTGCAGTTGTTTTGCCTATCTTCCTTATTTATGGAGGTCACGTTATGAGCTCTTTTTAACAGTTATCTAAGAAGTTATTTGTCATGAGATTATTCACGGTTTAAGATAAGAAGTAAAGAACCGGGACCAAATATATGTGTATTGAATGGAACAGAAGGGTTGGTATGATGATGATGATTGAAACTTTTGAAATTTTGCTCTTAGGTATTAATTGTAAATTTTTATTTCATATATTTTTAAATTCAATACTACTATGTCGTGAAATAAATGAAAATCCTCTAGTAGAATCCACTAATAACTTTATTATCAAAAGATTTTATATAAACATACAATTTTACACATCGCAGGTCAGTCGACAGGGTGGAAGAGAGCGCTCCATAGAGTAAAGTAAAGAGCCACAGATTATACATTTACAAATACAATACCAAGAAAGTTACACGTTTGGCTGGAAGTAACAGTACAGTTTATAGTTGTCTAGCTTCCGCCCGCGACTTCGTCTGCGTGGATAGTATTTTGTCTATCCCTCGGGAATAGTTCCTTTTTTCGGGATGAAAGGTACCCTAAGTCCTTCTCTGTACTCCTGATAAAGTGTATGCAAAATTTCATGATGATCGGTTCAAGACGTGAAGGCGTAACAATCAAACAAACAAATAAACAAACAAACGGACTTTCGCATTTATAATATTAGTAAGGATAATAAAGCCTATTTATATTTGTATCATTTAATATCATTTCAACTTTTTATCTGAATTTTCGCTTTATGTATTCGGTTTGACCAGGCCTATGAGGTAAACTCGTACCTCTCTATTGGAATGAAAAGTATTTTATCAGGAACGTGATGATTAGGTTCCAAAGTATAAATTATACATCTAAGTATGGAACGACTATATAGGTCAATTGTTTAATTTACCATTTTATGATGAACACAAAAGTAGTATTTTTTTTATATAATGTTATAGTCAAACACAGAAGCTCCGGTGCTCCTAGGTTTGACAAGAAAACTTAGTCCAAGTCCTAAAGTATAGCGTGTTTCGGCCTTTGACTAACGAATTTATTTCAAACCTAGGAGAGACCAACTTGTACAGTCAAACGCCGAAACTCAATTCGATCAAATCGGGGATTGACCAGTCAGACTTATATTAGGTACAGAATTTGTTGCTTTGTATGTAAATGAATGAAAAACAACAGTTAACATCGGAAATGAACGAAGTTTTTCATAATCTTGAGGTTAAGTTTAGTCAAAGCCGCCCTACTCCTGTAGGTTAGAAGACGATCGCAAAGCGCAACTAAGTTTTCTTGTCAAACCTAGGAGCGCCGGAACTTCGGAATTTGTCTGTAACATAATATAAATAAAATCTCATCGTTCGTTTGCACACAATTAATACAGGCAGCTTAATATAATATTGATTCAGTCTGAGTTAAAATGAGAGACATGAGAAACCTATTAGAATTTTATCGTCGATTCTTCGTATTTAAGTTATAATATTAACTGGAGCTGTGGCTGTGAGTCAGGGGAGGTTTGATTTCACTTATTAAATAATAAACATTGAGCAAATTCAAAGCATTTATTTTATGGAAATTAATAGAAATCGTAGAGCTAAACAACTTCGAAAACTCTCATCGAGTTGAAAAAAAAACTATTTTCTACTAATACCACTACTTTTCAACCAGCTTAATGATCTGAATCTTGTGTTTAATCTGGAAAGTTTTTGAGAGACGACGAAGATTCATCAATACTATAAAGCCTAGTAAAGGAGCAAGATTTCTCATCTCCATCAGATTTTTGTAAAAAATATGAAAATCTTTTCTGAAAAAAGGTAATTCCCCGGGATGTCTGCGAGGCCATTCTGAAATAATTTATTGCTCCTATTTTTAATTAATCCACTCAAAAAAAAACAATAAAAAAACACATTACTTATCCCCGAGTATGGGGAATATTTTTCCGCATAAACCGTTCTTTTATATCACTGCTCCAATATGAATCAATATGGCAAATGGAGCCTCTGTGTTTGTCAATTAAAGAGGTGACTCGGCAGCCCCAATATTTGCATTGCTGCCATATTGACTCCCAGCACTAATGGTCAGAACCGTATCCGTATGTTCTGTTAATGGTGACTGATTGCGAAGCACGCCGAGAATTCAAACCTTATTAAATGCCGGGAAATTTATAGCTTTCACTGGCATTCGGTTATTTCGGATATGATCCTGGAATTTCAAATAGTGAACTTGACGGATGATTTGGGTTCAGTTTTGAGTGCATATACACATTGTTTTAGTGTGCGTCTGCGTGTGTGTACGCTTAAACAACATTCATAGCAAAAGGGTCTTCGTGAGACAGAACAACTCAAATCTATCGATTGTAAAGAAATCAAGCAAAGTTGTGACATCTATTCTATGGATGTGACTTAAAATAATTAGTAGAACAGTTTATTTGACTGAGATCTACAAAGTGTTCAAGTTCTTTACACTTTCCTTGTAGGTACTGCAATGGTTAATTATGGGTAGGTAATTGATCTCCAAAAAAATTATTAAAGAGTGAATTTTTTCACCTCCTCTTCTTAATGTTAAATATAGTCCAGGCAAGAAGCTACTGTTCAACACATCATGAACAAAGTAAAAATAATTTCATCTTTATAAAAGAAAATAAGAAGGTAAATCATTGTATTTTCGTCATTTATCAATTTTCTGCAGGATATAAACCATTAAAATAAAATATAAAATGATGATACATGGTAAATTCGCCTGCTAAGCTCCAATTTCCAAAAATACATTCAGAATCCTGTCAATCTTTAATGATTGTGGTTAACATTACACGGGAACCATGAGCGATACCTTTCATTTAATTAGCACACAATCAAACCGAAAAGACAAATAACAAATAAAAATAGCTACACACATAGATAGATTGATAGTTTCAACCATAGACATAGAAAAATTTTCGCTGCGCTCAAGAAGACCAACAAAGCGTGGAAAAGAGAAGTTAACATCATACGGATGTGCTTTAAGTAGTTGTGATGTGACAAAAAGAAACAATCCAAGTAATCACACTTTTCACAGGTAAATAAGATATTGCCACACATTTCTCTAAAACCAAATTTCGCTACATTTATTCGTTTATCGACGAAGAAAACAGTATGGAACGTAGCTTATTAATTTCCTTTGCCATATATAGTCATATTTTATGAATCTAAGTAATATTTTATGTATCTCATATAAAATGTATGCATTCGTTTTCGGATCACCTGTTTATTGACATTGTTGTTCTTTGACATTCTTTTTCTATGGTATCAACTATCAATGTTTTAACAATTCGTAACGGATGCCAGCACTTACACTCTAACTTTATAACTACGTAAATAAAGTACAAATTGGTTTATCTCGATGGCAAGCCATGAAATAATTTACTAACCATATTCAATTATCGGTGCTACATCCAGGCAAAACATCAACATGGAAATATAATAATTCGTGGGGACACGATAAAGTAACTTTGTTGAGAGTTAAATGGCGGTCCCTCATAGTTTCAACTAAAATTGAATTTTGCATAAGCTTTTGAGTTAATAACGTTGTCGGTGGTTTACAAATGGGTCTAATCGATTCCCTGAATTTTGTTAAACTTTTAGATGGCAAAATAACTTTGAGGATTGTGATTGGTTTAATCAAACAATCTAGTAAAGTAGTTATTATTTTGTCGTTTTTCGTAAAAGTAGGTATTTTAATTCGACTACGCTACGAAGTAACGAAAACAACCTATTTAGGTCAATGACTAACACTCTTATAAAGATCGTCAGGTTTCAAAACTGCTTCATAATCCTGCTGAAAGGTAAAACTCGATCAGCTTTTTATCTATCAAAGACCCGATAACTTAATCTCTGATGACTACCGGAGGATTTAAAAGGTTCAAGCAAATTACTTCCACAAAGCTCTTCCAGTAAGGTCTTTATTTCTTCGTCACGCTCAATTTCTCTGTGAAGCAATAGTCCAGTCAGTACTGGCACTCATGTATGGCGAGGTCAAAATTTGTCATTAGATGAATTCACTTGGAACATATGTAGCTTAGGTAAAACTGAGCTGATTTAGCCCGGTAGCCATCAGCCACCCCTTGGCAGGTAGGGAGGGGTGGCATTTAAAGTTTCACGCCGCCGCACTTCAGAAAAAAAAACATATCTCCTTCAATATACCTACCACCTCGAGTGTGATATCATTTTATGATGAATCAAGGATAAGGAATTCATTTTTAAAACTTTAAATGTACAATGTCATAGAAAAAAGGTAAAATATTGACGATAGTTTAAAAATAAGTTTGCTATTTTTTTATTCAACAGTCAGTATCTATTAAAAATAATCATTTTGTGCAATGAAAGAAAATATTATCTTAAAGTACATATATTAAGCTTTTTAAAAATATATACTTTTTATATAGTTATCGTTCAATGTATATCTGAAAAAAAATCGAACATGGTATGCGACGCTGTTTCCAAGCGAAGCGTCTACAATTAATAAGTTAAGTACCTAGGTATAAGTTGTTTTTTTCAATTAAAATATGATAAATCTAAGATGTGTTTTTTATTTTTGGTACAATAATGACACCCTTTCATTTTCATATACATTTTGCAATTCCCGGGAATTCCCAGGAATCGGGTATTTTCGACATTTTGGTACCATAGAAGAAGTTGTTTAGTTTGATGGTCCCTTCTACCGTATTCGGAATTATGAGTTTTTTTTGTAACACCCTGTATATCAAAATAAGAGAATTAAAAAATAATTTTGTTAATGATTTTCTTTTGTGGTGTTAAATAAAACACTGCAAGCATTCGTTTGTTACGAAATACTTAAAATATTGATAATGATTTATGGACAAAAATTAAAAAGAACGTTTATATATTTAAATAAAAATATTTAATTTTCTTTTACTTTTACCTTCAATATCTTCATTGCTTTTGATTTCCCAGGTATGCAAAAACTAACCTGATGGTGGGCAGAATATGGAGGTCCTGGCTTAGTCAAGGGTCTTTTAATACTTGTCGTATTAGTTGTCTCTAAAAGCTTTTGTTTTTTCCCTCTGCTACAATTTACGGTCACAATGTCATTGATATTTTCTTGTTTAAATGTAAAACGAAACGCTTAAATAATATAATAGTTATTAATCTTTTTAACCGCAATATAAACTCCCGTCGTTCCGGGTATCCTGGCGCATATTTTTCGGGATCGGGTTTAAAAAACATCCCGGTAATTCCCAGAAATGGGAACCCAGGAACGCAACCCTAATCACAGTCCAATTTTCATATAAACGAGGTAACTTTGAAGCTTTTGTTCTTCGTCAGGGATTGAACAAGGTGTGGTGTGATGATGGTTATCCAAAGAGTGAATGGAGGAGGTCAAGATCGCTTAAGAAACCCAACGGATCAGAAGAGTCGTTTACACTAGAGACCGTCTGGAGCTTTTAGTGTTACATTTTCCATACTTCTTAATTTTCATTTGATATTTTTTTAAGTTCAACCCTGAGCTAAACCGCTCATCTAATCTGTTAGGTTTATTTAGCATAATGAGCCTCCGTCATTCATTCTTTAATTTGCCATCATCAGCACACACCTCGTTCAATCCTGGGCAGAGAACCAAAGCTGTAGGTTTACCCCGTTTGTTCGAAAATTGACCTGTGATTTAATTTTTCTGCTCACGAGTGTACAAAAAATACTCAATGGAAAATATTTTAATTTCTACTGTATATTTATATGCCTAGGTCCTTAAGGAACCTACCTATTAAAACTTTAAAAAATTTTGCACTTTAGTTTTAATGTGGTAAGACATTTTCCTTCCTGACCGTTTTCAGATCTAATTTTTTGACGTCACGACGCTTCGTCGTTTTATGACTTTCTTATACATAGATCAAGTCTGTCTATTTTTTTATATAGTCTTTATGACTCTCACAAAAAGATCTAAGTATGTATCAGACCGTAAGATAGTTGAGAGAGACTTTATGACCGTAAGAACATAAGCGGCAGTCGAACGCAAAGTTAAGTTTGTATTCCATACATGTTGTATGAAAAAACCAACTTAACTTGCAATCGCAGACATCTGGAAACACCGTCGCATACCATGTTAGATTTTTTTTCAGATGGAAATTGTATGATAACTATATATAAAGTTTGTATTAGTTTAAAGCTGAATAAATGTTCTTTAAGGTGGTATTTTTTTCTTTGCATAAAATTAGCATTTTAAAAGATACCCGACTGTTGAACAAAAACAATTGTAAACCGATTTTTGACACTTTGGTCAACATATTTTTTTTTCAATGAAACTATACATTAAATGTCCCAAAAATAAATTCCTCATGCCTGCTACAAAAAGAACTAAATATGCATCAAAACATAAAATAGTTAAAAGAGACTATAAGATCGTAAGACCATAAGCGGCAGCCGAACGCAAAGTTAAGTTTGTACTCTATACATTTTGTATGAAAAAACCAACTTAACTTTCAATCGCGGATGTTTGGAAACAGCGTCGCACACCATGTTCGATTTTTTTTCAGATAGACATTCAAAGATAACTATATATAAAGTATATATTTTTAAAAAGCTTAATAAATGTAGTTTAAGATAATATTTTCTTTCATTGCACAAAATGATTATTTTTAATAGATACTGACTGTTGAATAAAAAAATAGCTAACTTATTTTTAAACTATCGTCAATATTTTACCTTTTTTCTATGACATTGTACATTTAAAGTTTTAAAAATGAATTCCTCATCCTTGATTCATCATAAAATGATATCACACTCGAGGTGGTAGGTATATTGAAGGAGATATGACTTTTTTTCTGAAGTGCGGCGGTGTGAAACTTTGAATGCCACCCCCCCCTACCTGCCAAGGGGGGGCTGATGGCTACCGGGCTGAATCAGCTCAGTTTTACCTAAGGTACATATGTGCCAAGTGAATTCATCTAATGACAAATTTTGACCTTCTGCCACTAATTCCCCAACTACAAGCAGCCTAGCGGTTAAGCGTCCATTACACTTTGGTCTGCTATCTCGCTTATTGTACCCCCTGTTTTAGTGCTACATGTCTGTCAGGTGGGGAGGGTCAGGGGTCAGATTATTTTGGATAGTGAACGGACATACCTGTAACTTTGGTGGCCAAAACCGCAGCTCCACTAAACAGGCGACGTCTACCGGTTTAATACTGTGAGGAGCTAAAGAGCTAGTAATAAACCTAATGACTTGATTTTATGTGGAAGTTTTCCTAGCAAATAAGGTAAACATCATTCTCGTATTTGTTAAAGAAAAAAGTTTCATTTATATACATAAGAAACACCTAGCTTTTCCTTATCTCTTCAATTATTTACCTACGATAATTTGACCGCAAGAAATATTTTTTTAACACAAGTAGACCTTGCAAGTCGTCAGTAAAATATAAACAAAAAAGTTAAAACCTAATTAATATACACACGAGTACTATAAATATCATTTCCCTAATTAGTCTTTTAGTTGCAGTAACATTTCAGAAAATGAAACACCGCAACCGCTCCGAACAAAACGCTCGGTTAGCTAAGTAGTTTGTGTTATTCCAGAATCCCACAAAACCGCCGAGCAGCGAAACTTGGCGAATCATACCCCGGTTATGCTAACCGTACTGTATTGTGTAAATTGTGTTTGTCAAACTTAGTACGTGGACTCGGATAAAGTTAAGTTCCTGCTTAAATTGGTTTTATTGCGGGTGTTAAGTTAAACTACGTCGTGCCTACTCATTTATCTATTACGCGGTTCAACACAAAGATACCAAAGTGCATGTAATCGATAAAAAGAGACTGTAAGAATCACTCGACAAAGTACCTAATATAAAAACTGTTAAATTTCTTTATTTTTAAACATGGTACCACAGAATAAAGTGGTACCAAACCTAATGTAAGTATACTGTGTTGGTTGGTACTGTGGTAGGTTTATCCTAGGATTTTTAATATTAATGACAGTTTCTTTTCCATTTAAAATATGAGCGAAGCCGCTGGCAAAAACTAGTTCTAGAATATAATTATTATACAACAATAACTAATTATAATAAATATAAATTACCAATATACTTTCTAATACAACGTCCGAAGACGGTGCACAAGAAACCTCGGAATTTTTGAAATTTATTTAAAAAATTGGTCAAAAACTAACAGGACACATAATAATTTATGTTATGACATGTGTATTCACCATCCAAATTTTGAGGAGGTGTTCAGTCCATGAAGCTGAACAACTTTATCTAAGGAACACATGGCCATATAATATGTAAAAAAATCGACTATCCATATCCATAAAATCAAAGAGATCACAATAATTATGATCAATTTAGTATGGCAAGACCAAAATTTTGTGGCGAAATTCGACACATTTTTCTTAGAGAAAGTTGTTAGTTTCATTACCATCCTTTCAAGGATGGTAAGTTCAGAATGACCCGATATATCCGCGTATTTTTGTCTTCAATGTCTTAGATTGTTCAATGTATGAATAGGTAGTCTTTCCGTAACCGTTTCAAAATGTAGGGCTTGTAAATTGCAGTTTAAAATAATATTATGCTTCAAGAAATTCTGATTACCGTCACATCAGAATCCGCAATCAAGGCTGATTCAACGTAGGATTTCGGTACATTTAATAAATGAAACCTCCAGGAACCGGTATAAGGCCAATTGACTGGAACCAACGGGAAACGCGTACGATTTTGGGGAAATCGAAATATAAATTGTGCGATAAATTATCGAAATTCTTCATTCGCAATCAGCTGAGGAGATAAAAAATATTGGCAAAATAATTTTGTGAGCATCCAAAAATATTGATGCATGAAGTAATTTTGTTACTGCCTGTGTGACCCAGTAGCATATAAATAGCTAGATACAGGTATAAAAGAACTAAAATAATATGCCCACTATAACGCTAAAAGCTCTATCATCGGTATCGTCATCTGAATATTTCTGAATTTAATGAAAAATATTCACAAAACCAGTAAGTTATAGCATCTACTTTTACTGTCTTTTACATACACACAAAGTACCAATCACACAATAGATAACGCCAAAGTGCCAATGTCCTAATCCACTTAGCTCTCACCGCTGACTCACTATCTGACAAAACCAGAACTTACCAGCTTCTGAATCTTGTGGAATTTTAAGAAAAAAAAGCATGATCACTGAAACGCCTTTTGATATAGCGTTAACTATCAAAAGACAATGGATTTTGACAGTTGAGTGTTGATAAAACGAATCGGTCCCAGACTCCCACTATTTCCTTAATAATCACCTTAATGGTAATAGTGGCATTAACTTTCCCAAATTGAGGGCTTTTCAAAATGACAAAAAGCTGTAGGCTCTATAGATGGCGTTGAAAAAAAATAGGGGATTCAAAGTGTTTTTTTTTTTGAAGAGTACTCAGCTAGAGGGGCAGATGTAACTGACCTCCTTGTATAATAGAGGTCAGTGCAGTACATGCTTACTGGCCGGTTGGTTAGCCATTTATTTTTAAAAGCTAATTTTGACTTCCCTCTTACCATCAACGCCATCTAGTGAGGCTAATAGTTACTTTTCTTTTTTTTAAATGTCAATTTGAAAACCCCTCATTACCATTACGTTTTATGAAAGTCATAGGTCAATTCTTAAGGCGCTGTAGGTAGTGAATGTGGCGCCCCCACTACATTTATTTTTATTACTCGTAAACCAAGTCAATATTTATAAAAAGCACAAGTAATAATCTCTTAAATTGTGTCTAATAATTTTTAAATAACTCTTCAACAGTTATCATTCATTCTGTAAGTTTTAAAATCCATAATTGCCAAAAGTGGCCACTTTGAGCTAAAATGCATTTTAAAACTTACAGAAAGAATGAAAACTGTTGAAGAGTTATTAAAAAAATACTAGACACAATTTAAGAGATTTATACTTGTGCTTTTTTTAAATATTGACTTGGTTTACGAGTAATAAAAATAAATGTAGTGGGGGCGCCACATTCACTAGGTACCACCGCGCCTTAAATCAATGGTTATACTGGGACTGTTTTTTAGAAAAAAGTAAGGTTGCCCATTGCAATGGGAATAGTGGGACTGACTCGATAAAACGCTATATGACGCGATAAATATTATGTTTTGTCGATCATGATAAGGGGGCAGGTAAAGTTGTATAGCACATAATCTACTTGTAGACATTACAAAGTACCAATCGCACAACACAACAGTACGGAACTTAAGAGGCCACGACGGCAAAGTGGCAATGTCCTGATCCACTCAGCGCTCACCGCCGACTTCCAATCAACCTGTTGATTGGCCCCTAAGTGGAAATCCACTGTAGCCTTATTGCGGCTCCAGTCTTAAATGTCTCTGATATGTGACTCGTGTCTTGGTTTACATATTTGCCTCCTGCCAAAATTGTGCAACGAGCTTTATAAAACAGGTAATGTATTAAAAAAGAAAGATGGAGCGTTGCGAACAATGAAGTGAGGCCGGTTTATGATGGTACCTACATGAGTACGTACTATGGGCAACAGCGACGCTTAACCAGTTTGCAACAAAATTCGTGTGCGCGCGTATCGCCCCTACACGAACTAAACGTATGGTTGTGCGGGCGCGGCGTGCAAGCGATTTTGACCTTAGCAGTGGTTAAGCGTCGCTGTTGCCCATGGTACAAGGAGGCGGGCGGGGGCCAGCCGGCTGGGTTTATGGAAAGCCAAGGCGTAGTTTCGTTACATGTGTGTGCGTGAACTGTGTATGTACACAGCCAATGCGTAGTTTTACAGGCCTCACCGCTTTCATCGGAAGACTTCGTCTTGCTTTTTTATTTGGTCTGAGGTATGCACCTATACCACAGATAACAATCATAATACTACTATTACATTCCGACATACAAAATAATAAACGTAGGGAGTTTTGAAAGGTCAATAATTATTTTGATAAATCAGAAATCCGATACAAAATTTCCCTCCGTCTATTAAAATCCCGTAGTTAAAAGTTTAACTATTATAGGATATGATTGATCCAAGTTTTACCATTCCTTAAAGAGTTTGCATGTAATGTATCCGCAATCTAAGCGGCGAGAAACTTCGAGAAACTTAATTAAAGGAGGTGGTAGAAACCTGCTGTAACATTTATAACGTTCGCGTTATAACTCGGAGAGGTGGTAAACGAAAATGGTTTATTGACGATGGGGAAGATACGGGAATTTAATTATGCCGAGATTTCGAAAGTTCGATGAGTTTTTTATAAGTTTCAGATATTTTTGGAAGGCAATTTATCTTTGCCAACAACTTCTGTTACAGGTTATCTTGTGAACGCTTCTGTATGTTCTGCCATAAAGAGGGAACTCGCTTTAGTATCAACTTTATAATTTTATCAGTCGCATGCCGTACTACCAAGCAACTGTTCAAGAAAAACTTTGTTCAATCGTAAGACTCTTTCCAAGCCCATATATTTTTACACACATACATCCTACTTCCTACTAATATTATAAATGTGAAAGTTTGTGGGTTTGGATGTTTGGATGTTTAGATGTTTGGATGTTTGTTCCTCAATTACGCAAAAACTAATGAATGGATTTGGTTGAAATTTAACACACAGATAGTAGATAGCCTAGATTAAAATATAGGATACTTTTTATCCCGATATTCCTATGGAAACGGGAACCACGCGGGTGAAACCGCGGGCGGCCGCTAGTTTTTAATACACAGACATAGATACCCGAGTGCATACATAAAAATCTAGTGCTATTTGCGTTGAATTCGAATACAGCAAGGTTACGTCTGATTTCAAGTCTATTCCACTTACATTTTACAAAATATTTTCTACTAGCGACTGCCCGCGGTTTCACCCGCGTGGTTCCCGTTCCCGTGATAATATTGAGATAAAAAGTATACATACATACATACATACACTCACGCCTGTTTCCCATGGGGGTAGGCAGAGACTATGGATCGCCACCTGCTACGATCCTTGCACACTTCTTTCGCTTCATTCATATCCATCAATCTTTTCATACATGCCCTGTGGTTTTTGTCACTGCGTACACCAGCCTTTTTTATAATAACCTCTATTTGGTCCGCGTAGGTTTTTCTGGGACGCCCTCGTGCAATCGTTCCTTCCACATTCGCACAGTATATCTCTTTCGTGATTCGCCTTTCATTCATCCTCTCTAAGTGACCAAACCACCGGAGCATTCCTTTCTCAATTCTTGTCACTATATCATCTTTCAGACCACACCTTTTGCGAATCACCTCATTGCTCACTCTATCACTCAGTTTTACTCCGCATATTTTCCTCAACGATCGCATCTCTACCGCATTTATTCTTCTGCTTTCATTCTTCTTCTGCCATACCCAAGATTCACTTCCATCAAAAAGTATCCTATGTTTTAATCTAGGCTATCTATCATCTGTGTGCCAAATTCCAACCAAATCCGTTCAGTAGTTTTTGCGTGATTGAGGAACAAACATCCAAACATCTAAACATCCAAACCCACAAACTTTCACATTAATAATATTAGCAGGATTTAAAAGTAGAACAAGTTAAACACTGGAATCTAAGTTTATATATATTTTTTCTTTATTTAAACTAAGTATTATTAAGCCATGGATAAAAAAAGTTTTTTTTTTAAACAAAACCTCTTTAAAAAAAACTTAAAAAATAACCTAAAAAAAGCTTAAAAATAGCTTCAAAAAGAAATTGCTCTAAAAGGCAAGAAATAGTAGATTGTATTACAAGGGAGCAAAATAATATTTTTACGGCGAGGGCGCTATTTTGAATCCAGAGCGAAGTGAGGGATTCTAGAGTAGAATCCCGAGCGTAGCGAGGGATTCTTCAGTAGAATCCTGAACGTAGCGAGGGATTCAAAGTATGTCACCCTCGCCAAAAATATTTTGCGCCCGAGTCATATACTCTACTTTTCATCCCCTTTCTATGAGAAAATAAATAGGAGACTGTGTTTATGTAATTAATGAAAATGTTCTTTATTTAAAAAATACACGTGAAAAGTAAAAATAATTACAAATTTATAGTTACGTTTGATACACTAGCGCAATTTTCAAAAGTTATTGTACTAAGTACGTAAGTATGTACTAATTACAAGAACACAGACTTAATTCGCGCGCTTATGTTTTTTTTTTAGTCTCCGCGCCGTCTATACAGCCAGTCAATACATACCAGCCGGCGCCGGCGGTGTTCGAATTCTTTGAAAGATACATGTTCTAAATTCAAATCTCTTTTCCTCCCACTAAAAAGTTCTTACCAGAAAAGAGCTATTTTGGTCCCACTTATATAGGAACAAATCATCATTTTTCGAATAGAAGGGATGAAATAGTAGATTGTATTACAAGGGGGCAAAATAATATTTTTACGGCGAGGGCGCTTTTTTGAATCCAGAGCGAAGTGAGGGATTCTAGAGTAGAATCCCGAGCGTAGCGAGGGATTCTTCAGTAGAATCCCGAACGTAGCGAGGGATTCAAAGTACATCGCCCGAGCCAAAAATATATTTTGCGCCCGAGTGATACACTCTACTTTTCATCCCCTTTCTATGAGAAAATAAATAGGAGACTGTGTTTATGTAATTAATGAAAATGTTCTTTATTTAAAACAGACACGTGAAAAGTAAAAATAATTACAAATTTATAGTAACGTTTGATACACTAGCGCAATTTTCAAAAGTTATTGTACTTAGTACGTAAGTATGTACTAATTACAAGAACACAGACTTAATTCACGCGCTTATCTTTTTTTTTCAGTTTGCGCGCTCGCCGCGCCCTCTATACAGCCAGTCAATACATACCAGCTGGCGGCGGCGTTCGAATTCTTTGAAAGATACATGTTCTAAATTCAAATCTCTTTTCCTCCCACTAAAAAGCTCTTACCAGAAAAGAGCTATTTTGGTCCCACTTATATAGGAACAAAGCATCATTTTTCGAATAGAAGGGATGAAAAATAAATAAAATATTCATATCTGCATAATTAGTAACTCGAAAGTTTGTAGGTATATACTCTACTTCTATTACATTATCTAAGTAGTTTTTCTTTATGAGCTTCTACTTTTATAAAAGCTAACTATGTTGTAAAGCAAAAATTTCATCACGATTTTTGTTTACTGTTTCTAACATTAAGCTTGGTTTTTGGGCATTAGCTAGGTACCTACATAATAATGCTGAAACAATACTGAAACATTTCACGAAATTTATTTCAAAACGTTTCTGAATAACAAACCTTAGTTTCGACAATAGAAAATATGCATACATTGCTACAAAGATAAATGCTAAATAAATATCAATACTACATTTCCTCGAGTTAAAATTCTAGGACGGGCGACGGAATAAAAGTGCATGAATCGTGAATGCAACTGGAGAAATTCCGCTGAAAATGTACGAACCAGCTTCAGGCGTCCCGGCAATATTGAGTGAATTTGCCTGTTACGCGTTGCGAGGATATTTTCATATAATAATATGCTCTAGGCTTGTGTTTTGCTATCAACTTCTTATTACCTACTTCTACTAACAAATATTGTCCCTAAAAGAGGTAATATATTTTTTTATGTTCGCCTTAGGTACGTGAATATTCGTATTCTGGCTTCTTTTTGTCCTTCTAAGTGAAAAAATGAAAAAGCCCATTTTATCACAAAGACAAATCCCTTCACAGCTCGTGAACAACAGAACACTGGAACCTACTTCCACTTTGTAAAAACTTGAGAACATTTATACTAAGTACAAAACCTTAAAGCATACATTAAACTCTACTTAAATAATTTTGCGGTGAACTAGAGCAATACATTTTAGGCTGTAAGTCTGCAGCATTAAGGACCACTATGGATGCACTTTTTTCCTTTGAACGGGAGGCGGCGAGATTGCATTCTGTTCATATTCCGTTCATCTCGGGGTCGTCGAGGTAAAGTTAGGAGGCGAGTGGTTTAAGTTATCAGAGGAAAGTGTACTCTATTTTAAGGTTTTAAGCTGCATTTAAAACTAGGTTGATCGTATCAGAATACATAAAAAAATTCACAGATTTTACAGTCCCCGCAAGAATCGGAGCATTGAAAATGAACACCAAAATTTACGAAAAACCAAAATCAAATCAAATGTAAAGTCCTATTACATGTTTAAAGTTACCTAGGTAAAATATTTATTTTTACGATTGTGACACTCGGCTCCGCCTCGTGTCACAAAAGCGCCCGCTGACTGCCTCGACGCAGCCGAAATATTATTAACCTATTTTCAAAATTCCAACAAATGCACTTCTCGTCTGCTTCTGCATCTTTTAACACTATTACCATGACGATCGGCCAATAATCATAAAAGCTACATCACTTTTTATGTACGGAAACACCCGTTTTTCAACAATTCCAAATCTAAAGGGACCACCTACAGGTCACAATTATTAACCGATTTTCAAAATTATTTTGCCATTTGGTAGCTAAACTAATAGCCTAGGACCCTTTTTTTCATTTTTTCTTAAGTCGTTTTTGTTTCGTAATATTTACAATTTAGTAAACAAACACCCCCCTAAAAACCCGGAATTTTAGGAATTTTGCAAAATTCCAAAAAAAGTTACCAGTAGATTTTCAAAATTCAAACGTTCACACGTGTCTCGATAAATTCCTCAACTTATAGTACTATTTTCATCTCGATCCTCCCAAAATTTTCGGAAATATGGGCAAAAATACGTCTCAGGCGATTTGCATCTGATAACCATTTTCAATGGTAAAAAGAAACAGACTAAAAGTTTGAAATAAATTCTTCTGTAAGTAAATATTTATAACCCTATACCCACCTACACAAATTTTAAACCTTAAAACATGGGTAAGAATAGGGTTATAAATTTACAGAAGAATTTATGTTATACTTTTTAGTCTGTTTCTATTTCCGTTTTAATGTTTTTAGTCCGATTTTTATAATTTGTATTCCGGTTTGAAAACGTGTTTTTAAAAAATATTTTTTTTTTCAGTAAATTTTATTTTCTGCTTTTTATTTAACGAGCTATGACAAAAAAATCACAGATTTTACAGTCCCCGCAAGAATCAGAGCATTGAAAATGAACACAAAAATTTACGAAAAACCAAAATCAAATCAAAAATAAAGTCCTATTATATTTTTAAAGTACCTAGTTAGTACCTATTTCTCTTTACGATTGTGACACTCGGCTTCGCCTCGTGTCACAAAAGCGCCCGCTGCTGACTGCCTCGACGCAGCCGAAATATTATTAAACGATTTTCAAAATTCCAACAAATGCACTTCTAGTCGAGAAGCGAGAGCTTCTTCATCTTTTAACACTATTACCATGACGATCGGTCAATAATTATAAAAGCTACATCACTTTTTAAGTACGGAAACACCCGTTTTTCTACAATTCCAAATCTAAAGGGACCACCTACAGGTCACAATTATTAACTGATTTACAAAATTATTTCGCCATTAGGTAGCTAAACTAATAGCCTAGGACCCTTTTTTTCATTTTTTCTTAAGTCGGTTTCATTTCCGAAATATTTACAACTTTGTAAATATTCCGGAATTTTTGGAATTTTGTAAAATTCCCAAAAAAGTTACCAATAGATTTTTAAAATTTAAACGTTCACAGGTGTCTCGATAAATTCCTCAACTTTTAGTACTATTCCTATCTCGATCCTCTTAAAATCCTCGGAGATATGGTCAAAAATACGTCTCAGGCGATTTGCATCTGATATCCATTTTCAATGGTAAAACATACCAAAGAAAAGTAATGGCAATGTATGTCAAAAGCAACCGGTCGCTAAATAGTTTCTTTTTAGATAATCAGGGTGCGGGTCATCCCGACAGCAACCACATTTAAATAGTTTTCATCAGGTGCGGTATCCCGTCAAAAAGACCCAATATCCGATGAGTTTTTTATGCAAAAGGGAAATATTTGACGTCAAAACCATAAAACAGTATTTGTATCTTTCCTACGTCTAAGGAAATTGAATATATCTATCCAGCATTACGGGGAAGTCAAGCATTTTTTTCGCCGCACCATAGGAAAGTATTGCATCGGGTGCTTTCAACCCGATACCACAGCGAACGAATTAACCACCGCAATCGCACGCTGAATTCAATCAAACTCTTCGTAAATGTCACTAACCAGTAAAATAAATTATTGAAAATATATTTTGATACCAAGTTTTATTACTGTTACCAATAAAGGAAATAATCTCTTCGCGTATTCATATTATTATCTATAAAATTATCATAAAACATGTCACAGAGAATACTACTGTTCTCAAACATCCAAAACACTTCAGAATTCTCATTACAATTTGAGATCGAGTACAAACCCGATTACGTGACTTATCATAAGCCTAAATTTAATAAAAAGGAAAACATGTTTAATATTAATAAGCTTACTGTTTACTTTGACTTTCCATGAATAATAAATTATAGCGCTAGTGACACACGCACGAAAAACCAAAATCAAATCAAAAATAAAGTCCTATTATATTTTTAAAGTACCTAGTTAGTACCTATTTCTCTTTACGATTGTGACACTCGGCTTCGCCTCGTGTCACAAAAGCGCCCGCTGACTGCCTCGACGCAGCCGAAATATTATTAAACGATTTTCAAAATTCCAACAAATGCACTTCTAGTCGAGAAGCGAGAGCTTCTTCATCTTTTAACACTATTACCATGACGATCGGTCAATAATTATAAAAGCTACATCACTTTTTAAGTACGGAAACACCCGTTTTTCTACAATTCCAAATCTAAAGGGACCACCTACAGGTCACAATTATTAACCGATTTTCAAAATTATTTTGCCATTTGGTAGCTAAACTAATAGCCTAGGACCCTTTTTTTCATTTTTTCTTAAGTCGGTTTTTGTTTCGTAATATTTACAATTTAGTAAACAAACACCCCCCTAAAAACCCGGAATTTTAGGAATTTTGCAAAATTCCAAAAAAAGTTACCAGTAGATTTTCAAAATTCAAACGTTCACACGTGTCTCGATAAATTCCTCAACTTATAGTACTATTTTCATCTCGATCCTCCCAAAATTTTCGGAAATATGGGCAAAAATACGTCTCAGGCGATTTGCATCTGATAACCATTTTCAATGGTAAAAAGAAACAGACTAAAAGTTTGAAATAAATTCTTCTGTAAGTAAATATTTATAACCCTATACCCACCTACACAAATTTTAAACCTTAAAACATGGGTAAGAATAGGGTTATAAATTTACAGAAGAATTTATGTTATACTTTTTAGTCTGTTTCTATTTCCGTTTTAATGTTTTTAGTCCGATTTTTATAATTTGTATTCCGGTTTGAAAACGTGTTTTTAAAAAATATTTTTTTTTTCAGTAAATTTTATTTTCTGCTTTTTATTTAACGAGCTATGACAAAAAAATCACAGATTTTACAGTCCCCGCAAGAATCAGAGCATTGAAAATGAACACAAAAATTTACGAAAAACCAAAATCAAATCAAAAATAAAGTCCTATTATATTTTTAAAGTACCTAGTTAGTACCTATTTCTCTTTACGATTGTGACACTCGGCTTCGCCTCGTGTCACAAAAGCGCCCGCTGACTGCCTCGACGCAGCCGAAATATTATTAAACGATTTTCAAAATTCCAACAAATGCACTTCTAGTCGAGAAGCGAGAGCTTCTTCATCTTTTAACACTATTACCATGACGATCGGTCAATAATTATAAAAGCTACATCACTTTTTAAGTACGGAAACACCCGTTTTTCTACAATTCCAAATCTAAAGGGACCACCTACAGGTCACAATTATTAACTGATTTACAAAATTATTTCGCCATTAGGTAGCTAAACTAATAGCCTAGGACCCTTTTTTTCATTTTTTCTTAAGTCGGTTTCATTTCCGAAATATTTACAACTTTGTAAATATTCCGGAATTTTTGGAATTTTGTAAAATTCCCAAAAAAGTTACCAATAGATTTTTAAAATTTAAACGTTCACAGGTGTCTCGATAAATTCCTCAACTTTTAGTACTATTCCTATCTCGATCCTCTTAAAATCCTCGGAGATATGGTCAAAAATACGTCTCAGGCGATTTGCATCTGATATCCATTTTCAATGGTAAAACATACCAAAGAAAAGTAATGGCAATGTATGTCAAAAGCAACCGGTCGCTAAATAGTTTCTTTTTAGATAATCAGGGTGCGGGTCATCCCGACAGCAACCACATTTAAATAGTTTTCATCAGGTGCGGTATCCCGTCAAAAAGACCCAATATCCGATGAGTTTTTTATGCAAAAGGGAAATATTTGACGTCAAAACCATAAAACAGTATTTGTATCTTTCCTACGTCTAAGAAAATTGAATATATCTATCCAGCATTACGGGGAAGTCAAGCATTTTTTTCGCCGCACCATAGGAAAGTATTGCATCGGGTGCTTTCAACCCGATACCACAGCGAACGAATTAACCACCGCAATCGCACGCTGAATTCAATCAAACTCTTCGTAAATGTCACTAACCAGTAAAATAAATTATTGAAAATATATTTTGATACCAAGTTTTATTACTGTTACCAATAAAGGAAATAATCTCTTCGCGTATTCATATTATTATCTATAAAATTATCATAAAACATGTCACAGAGAATACTACTGTTCTCAAACATCCAAAACACTTCAGAATTCTCATTACAATTTGAGATCGAGTACAAACCCGATTACGTGACTTATCATAAGCCTAAATTTAATAAAAAGGAAAACATGTTTAATATTAATAAGCTTACTGTTTACTTTGACTTTCCATGAATAATAAATTATAGCGCTAGTGACACACGCTTTACTAAGTAGAAAGGTATCCATTCAAATTATAATTTTGCAAAATAACATTAAATTACAGTTCGTGTCACGAAAGATGACCACAAATGGCGCCCATCTTCGCGTCATAACTCATGAAGTTAAGACATAAGACTTAATAATATTTCATATATTTAAATAATATCGATATATCTGTATGAATATTAAACATTATTTCGTCTAAAGTCTTCTTCATGAGTAATGACGCGAAGATGGGCACTATTTGTGGTCATCTTTCGTGATTCGAACTATACATTGATTTAATTTAATGAGATACTTCAGAATCTTGGCCTGTATACTTTCAGCCTTTAAAAGTTTATTATAGTCTGCATAATAAACGGATCTAGTCTACTATTATTCTGAGTTTCAAAACATGTGTATCTGCTTAATATAAAAATAGCATTGTGAATGCAAAAATCTAAAAGTTTAAAATGTGTATCTGCGTTTCATTCGATAATAATTATGTTATGTAAATTAATAACTAACGTTTAGAAAACCTACATAAAAGTTTGAATGGGTTCTTTTGTAATTTTGTAATAGAGCAAAAAAAACAAATGACGGAAATTTTGAATGCGGTCGGATGGCGCTTTTTTGTGTAGAACCCATACGTGGAAAACACGAGGGCATAAAATATAGTGTGTTTTTGTGCCATCGCTGTCACTCCTGCCTTCAACCTTTCCTCTTCTAAATCACGTGGGATCGTATGAATACGAAAGACCCTTCATTCAGCCGCCAAAGAAGGCACTCGTTATAGCCCGGACTCAAATGGAAACTTTTATCGTGTGCTGTATTATAGTACGCGTCCCCGAGGACTCGGGTATTCTAGAGATTACCTAGAATAGCACTACCGTCAGAATGCTTACAACACTATTATGACCAAATCTACTGACATAAATTCTTAAAGAAATGTTTTGCTTACGTAACAGATATTTTTAATAGCTCAAGTATTGTTTTAAGGTGACCTATCCATAGTAGGGTGGGTTTGGGCGGTTTGTCTTCTTTTTACCAAGTGGTATAAATAGGTACAATAATAACAGAAATAGCAAAGCTTTTTATAAAAAACGAAAACACCTTAAAACTTGCAGATGTATTAAGGTTCACTTCGGTAGCCCATATCCCTTTTACGTAACAATTTATGTTGCAGCCAGGGAATGATAACGTTATTTTTAATGTAACGTTATTTTTTACTTTTTTTAGCGTTAATTTTAAAATTAACGTTTTGTCAATAAATAACGTTAATTTAGATAACGTTACATTGAAATTAACGTTATTTCAGGAAATAACGTTAATTTTTTTGGCGATAGTTTTACCGGTATATTGAACCGGTAAAGTTTAACGCTATATTTAACGCTAATTTTACCGGTAAAATATTTTAACGTTATTTTTAACGGTAAAATATTTTAATCTTTTTTTTAACGTCAATTTTTTTTTATCGTTATATTTTTTAACGGTATTTTAATCCCTGGTTGCAGCACGCGTTATATTTTCATAGTTTGGCTGTACTACATCGGCCATTGCTCCCAATAAGCCAATTAAGCAACTCCACCGATCTCCACCGGAATTTCATTACTCCTACTCAGAGCCATACACTGCTCTTTCTTTCTTTTTCTATAAAATAATTTTGAAATCGTCACTGCCAATGCAAATTCGTATTAGCTATCAATCCACCGAGACGGTGCTAACATTTGTGAGCAACTCTTTGCTCCGTCTCGTGTCGGTTGCTTCGCGAGTTTGTATGACAAGATTGCCTTTTTATAAAATAATATTATGCCCATCTTGATGCCGATACACATTGTTAATGGTCCGATAAACAGTCTAAAAAGTAGGGACAGTGGGCCACAATGGTACACGAGGCACAATGAAACAACCGCGACAACTTTTTAAATTTTAAATAAATCCGCGCGCTTTCTTTTGGGCCAATTACAGCGACCCATGTGCCACGTGATAACGCAGTCAAAAATGGCCGGTCTGGGATAATGACTAAAGTCAGGAGAAGAAAAAAATTGTTTTTAACAGTAAAAAGTTGAAATTTCGAACTGAAGAACTTTCGTTTTTGAAGAAAAAGTTTTAATAGCAAGCAAGTGGTATTCTTTTCTTTGAATGTTCAACATTTTAGCTGTCAAATGCAGTTAAGTGTAAAGTAGAAAACATACCTTCAATTTATAAGTTAGCGATTGAAATTTCCGAGACCCTATGGGGCACAACGGAACGGGGTACTATGGAACTAAATTTCCCCAAAGCAAATTAAATTTTTCATCCGACAACTATTATCGGATGTTGACCAAAATAACGAATATGACATTAGTTATATGCGCCAGAGTACCAAAATTGATAATAGTTTTTATTTCCCTTTGGAACCCGATATGGCAGTGGTGTCAATTTCGGATATAGAGCTCGTGCTGCCAAGTCCAAACTTGGCAGGGAAAACAAAACGCCAGAGCAATATCTATTCATTCCCTGAAATGGTGTTAAACAAGTTTAAACTCGGTTAATAAATGATACATTTCACGTAGTTATTAGTCTTGTTCCAATGTACCCCAGGTACTGTTTTATAGTACCCCAAACCTGGGGCACATGGGAACAGAAGAGGACTTTTGCAAAAATACATTTTTCTTAAGTTTAAGGTTAATTATGAATCTCAAATTTGTAGTCAATCGATAGTGTAAGAAGTGTACTTGATTGTTTATAAAAAAAATTAAAATATATGAAGCACAGATTAAAAAAAAAATCTTTTTCGTTCCATTGTACCCCCACTGTCCCTAAAAGATAAACTCACTTGGCTCAAAATTGAAAGAGGTTGACAGTTTTTGTCTACAAAATATCGATGTAATTAATTTGTGAAATAATTATGACAAATTGTGTGGTTTTGTTTAATAAATAACATGTTCATCCAATTATAGTTTACCGCCGTGATATTAACGTAAACAACATTATTTACCATTCGTTAGCCTTATTGTAGGTGTCCTTGGTTGATTTAGAAACTTTGTTGAATCTCTGTTGATTGCGAAGTTATACCAGTTTCGTAAATCAAATTATATTTAAAGTATAAGAAAGCTAGTCTTGTTACTTGGTGTTTGGAATAACCTTTGAATTCATTCACTAGATCCTAAAACATATTATATGAAAATACTTCCAAAATTTTAAATGAACGCTCATAAAGAAAATACTGAAACACACACCTTCGTTCGAGACTTTCTCGCTTTGCGTTCTTTAGTTTTTGTCTTTTTACACAAAAAAACATAATTTACATTAGTAAGATAGACTCAGAATTTTGAGAATAACTATACCTACTTAAAACCTATATTTTGTTTCACTATTTTTCTACCACAATTTTGAAATATTATCCAAAAAGTCAGTCCTAAAAAGTATAAGACTGGGGTTTCAGATAGGTAGAGGGTATCCTTTTAGAATTTATAGAATTGGGTATCAAAACAGTATAAAACGACGTATTTTATCCTTCAAAATATTGGAGTCAATATTTGCACTCCACATAAATAGTTATCTGAAAAAACTAGTTCAAAATAATTAAATAATAAATGAATTGAATACTTTCAGCGCTATCTAGCCCCAAACTAAGTAAGCAAAGCTTTTTTTTATTTATACGCATTTTAAATATTAAATTCTTTTTTTTTTTTTTTTTTTTTTTTTTTTTTTTTTTTTCCCTGGCGGGTAGTTGGTGAAAGAAGTCGTAATTTCAAAACGCTCAATTTTAAATTTCATATTTATAAAAATATTGCTCAAAAGATAATTTTCATGACCGAAACTATTAGCTAACACTATTACCCACCCGCTCAAGTGTTATCTCCTACATAACTTCAGCAAATCCAAAATCTGAGTTCACTTCACAATGGACCAAGTTCAAAACACTCTTCTGGGGCTTATGGAAACGTTCGAGAGCAGAATGGCGAGCTTCGAGGCTGAGCTGCAGAAAACTCCGTCAGCAAGCATCACAGGTTTGGCCACAGATTTTGCTGCATTTAAGACCTTTATCATTGGATCACTCAACGGGCTTCAGTCACAAATTCACATACTTGCTAAGACGGTTGATAAGCTCGAAATGCAGGGCCGTAGAAAGATTCTAATGTTTCACGGTGTGCCAGAGCAGGATCAGGAAGACCCCTCCCATCTGGTGGCAAAGGTCATCACAAATAGCCTCAAGATAGATGGTTTCACACCAAATGATATCAAGCGGTGTCATAGATTGGGCCGTACTAGCTCTTCAAAGCAGAAACCTCGTCCCATCATAGTGAAGTTTCACCAGGTCGACACACGAGACAAGGTTTGGTTTGGTAAAGGCAAGTTAAAGGGCACAGGTACAACCTTGTCGGAATTTTTAACGCATTCCCGGCACAGTGCATTCATGGCAGCACGAGAAAAGTTTGGTGTCAGTAGATGTTGGACTCGGGAGGGCATTATTTATGTTCTCGGCCCCAACAACACCAGATCTCGCGTCACCAGCATAGCCGAAGTTCATTCGTTGGAGATTGGACCAGCAAAACCTGCCGCTCCGCCCTCTGGGCCGGCTCCGAAGACAAGGCGGGCTGCAGCCACGAAGAAGTAATTTGTCGCTTATCACTACTGTAATCATTCCACCTTGTTTACTCATTAACTTTGCCAAATCACATCACTTTATATGTATGTACCTACTTATATTTGCTTTTGTAAACTTGTTTCTTCACTATTATTTTAGTAGGTAAAATTTGTTTTTGTCTTGTCTTGTCATGTCACTTGTCACTCGTTCGTCACGTCAAGTCAAAGTCAAAGTCACTGAGTGCGTTCCGGTGGACTAATCGCTGAGCCATCGGTCCCCGTGATTCATTTTGGCCATAGAATAAAATTTAACTTTTTATCAATTTTATTAATTTCTATTATTCAAAGTGTGTACTGTAGTCGTCGGTGGCTTTGCGGTTAGTATGAATGCACCTTGCAACGTTCCGTTCCTGTTTTCGTTAATCTGTTTTTCTGTTGCGTTTGGTTGTGTTTACGTTTTACTGTTTTTAAACTGAATTTGTTAAATCTAGTACTAAGCACTTGCGGGTGGTTAATGGTGTTTTATTGTTTTGTTCAATTAACACTAGTGTTATATTATATACATAGGTATATATTTATATTATATTTTATTTTATATAGGTATTTCTTTTTTATCGTTATTATTATTTATTTTTAATATTGTAAATGTCGTCGACTGATGAAAATGATAGTTTTTTATCGGCAAATAGTAGCCTTAATGATAGTTTCTCTAGCATCCCTAACTTATCCGAATCTCTAGACTCATGTTTCTCCGATGTTTCAAAAAACTTCAACGTAGTTCATATAAATGCTCAAAGCATTCCGGCTCATTTTTCTGATATGCTGGCAAGTTTTGACTGTAAGAACATCCATGCCATACTTGTCTCCGAGTCATGGCTTAAGCCTTGTTTACCTTCCGCTTCTTATTCACTGCCAGGCTTTAACCTAATAAGGAATGATCGTACGGTGGGGGCTGGGGGCGGTGTCGCTATTTATCTCCGTTCACATATACCTTTTACTTTGGTTGACATGTCTCCGCAGCCGCCACCGCAACAAGCTGGTGAGCATCTTTTCCTGGAGGTTAGCCTGTGCCATTCAAAAATACTTCTCGGCGTTTACTACTGCCCTTCCTCTCGTTTTAATTTCTTTTCATCACTGGAAAGCAAGATAGAACTTCTCTGTCCCTCTTACAGTCATACTATTTTAATGGGAGATTTCAACACTTGTCTTCTCAAAAACGACTCCCGATCGGCTAATCTTCTCTCTGTTGTACAGTCTAATAACTTAGTTCTCCCCCCATTAAATGCCACTCATAATTTTCCAAATTGTACTCCTTCACTTCTCGACCTTATTGTTGTCTCTTCCTCCCAACACATCGCCAAGCATGGTCAATTCCCAGCTGATGCCTTCTCATATCATGACTTAATTTACGTCTCGTACAAGTCTCGTCCTCCAAAGGCAAAGCCCAAAGTTTTAATGCAGCGCAATTTTAGTGGTATTAACCTAGAAAATCTGAAGGAGGATGTCGTTAATACCGACTGGTCTCAGCTATTTAACTGTGATTCCGTTGACAGTAAACTTAAACTGTTTATGTTGACGATCATCATGTTGTTCGACATTCATGCTCCTTTGCGTCCTGTCAAAATGAAGCACCGTCCATCACCATGGCTTACCGACGACATCAAACGTATTTCAAATTTAAAAAATATTGCCAAAGCTAGGTATAAGCGTCGCCCCACACCTTACAACTGGGAAAAATACGTCAAAGCTCGCAATCGCTGCAATAAGGTGTGTAGAAATGCGCAACGCCAACATATCCATAAATCGGTTGATAATGAAGATCCAGCAAAAGTCTGGTAATTCCTTAGATCTTTGGGCATTGGAAAACAACGTCAAACCTCACTTTCAAAAAATTTAGATATTAACTCGCTGAACCAACATTTTACTTCCTCGCATAACTTCGACTCAACAACCAAAGCTGATACTTTGAATTTTCTTTCATCTCTCCCGTGCCCAAATTACTCATCCTTTTGTCTGCGTCAATTCACTGATTGTGATGTTAAGAAGAGCATTATGTCCATCACCTCTAATGCTGTTGGTGGTGACTGTATCGGCCGGAAAATGATACTCCCTATTCTTGACGAAATCCTTCCCATTATTACGCACATACTTAATCACTCTATTACTACTGGTGTCTTTCCATCTGCTTGGAAAGATGCTCATGTTACTCCGCTACCTAAAAACCCCAAACCATCATCCTTCACAGACTATAGACCTATATCTATTTTACCTTTTCTTTCAAAAGTTCTCGAGCGCCTTGTGCATTCTCAATTGTCCACCTTTCTTCTTAGCAACCAACTCCTTAATCCATATCAATCCGGGTTCCGTCCAGGGCACAGCACTACCACAGCATTAGTGAACATCACAGACGATATCAGGTCGGGAATGGATAGTGGTAAAGTAACGATCCTTGCCTTGCTAGATTTTAGCAATGCTTTTAATTCTGTTGACCTCGATATCCTGCTCGGCATACTTCGCTCTATTAACATATCTCCAACGATGATTGACTGGTTTCGTAGTTACCTGTCTGGACGCCGGCAGCGTGTTCGCATTGAGGAAACTTTTTCCAATTGGTGTGATATCACTGCTGGTGTACCACAGGGTGGCGTGCTGTCTCCACTACTTTTCTCTATTTTCATCAATTCCATTTCATCACTGTTAGTTTCATCCTACCACCTTTATGCAGATGATTTGCAAATATATACACAAGCGTCGATCGATCAACTTGACCGAGCTATTAACATTATTAACAGCGATCTTGCTACGATTTGTGACTGGAGCAGGTCACATGGACTAAAAGTGAATCCTTCCAAGACCCAAATCATTGTCATTGGCAGCTCCACGTTCACAAACAGAATCATCTGGTCAAATTTACCTGTCTTTAAATTTGATGGCGTTACCCTGACTCCTAGTGATTGCGTAAAAAATTTAGGTGTGTTAGTTGACAAAAATCTTACGTGGGGACCTCAAATAAAAGAAGTAAGTCGCAAAATGTTCGCAGCAGCTGGTTCCTTAAGAAGGTTACGCAATTTTCTTCCCATATCCACTAAAACTGCGCTAGCACAATCTCTTCTTCTACCCATCCTAGACTATGCCGATGCCAGCTATCTGGACCTTACAGAGGAGCAACTGAATAAACTTGAGCGACTCCAAAATTTCGGTATAAGATTCATATTTGGGCTACGCAAATATGATCACGTGTCCACTTTCCGTGTCAAACTCAAGTGGTTGCCAATCCGTCTCCGCCGGAATGCGCACATTGTCACACTGCTATACAATATTCTGTTCAATCCTCGTTTTCCGCCATATCTAAAGGCACATTTCCATTACCTGCATGACACTCACTCGCGAGTTTTGAGATCATCGGAGAACTTGATATTGGAGATACCCAGGCACTCCACTAAATTCTTTGACAAATCCTTTACTGTCCAAGCTGCTCGTTTGTGGAATGAACTGCCGAACGAAATAAAGCATGCACAATCTATAGAGAGTTTTAAACGCCAAGTTAAAGAACATTATCTGTCTTTGCCGTCATAGTATTTATTTTTACTTTATCCTTTGTTTGTCGAAACGATATTTATTGTATTATATCTAGATCTAGTAGTTTGTTATATATATAATTATTATTATTATATTTATATTTATGCATATATATTTATGTATTATATACATGTATAAATTATATAAGTAGATTTATGTAAATATTGTATTATTAAATTAGGTTAAACTATATTAATGAACGTTTTTTGTTCCTACGTTTGAAGCACCATAAACTGCCCATTCCTTATTTTTCTTTCTGTTCTGTATAAATAAATGGTTGCCTGGAAGAAATCGCTTTTCAGCGATAAGGCCGCCAATTGTTCCACTTTTGTACTGTCCTTCTATGTATTTATTATGGTGAACAATAAAGTATTTATTCATTCATTCATAAATTATTTTTGAACGACACTCATAACTCTCTTCTTAACATCCTGTCACCAACAAACCATCATTATTACTTATAATAACCTATTATAACTCCAAATAGTGGTAATAAAGTTTAAATGAGCCTATAACCGAAATTGTTTGTTCAAGGGTCTTATTACACCGATGTGATCGAATTGCTTGAACTTTGAACAATCTCTGTTTGAACAATTTAATATTTACTTAAAGGGTAGGTAAGTACATAGATTTTAATTAGTGTTCTAAGTAGAAAATTGTCGAGAATCACTATCGACTCTTTACCAATAGTACCTACAGTAATTATTATTTATTTTCATCAGAAAGTCGCAGGCGTTCAATATTTTTTTTTAACTATTACAAATTCGTGGAAGTGATGGTAGTCAACATAATTAACACAAGAAAATTATTTTGCCTATATTCTTAGGAATTGACTTTCTGATGAGTTATGACTTAGTGACTACATAAATTTGCATTAAAAAATAATTAATGTGTGTGTGTAATGGTTTTGTGTGATTTTAATTACACATTGTTTATGGTGATCATCGTTCGCGTCGGTGTGGAATCACTGAAAAGGGACCTTCCCTAATTGTTTCCTCCAGATTAATGAGAAACCTACGAAATTCCACCGCAAAGGTGTAACTTTCCCTTGAACAGTTACATCGAAATTGGTCAGTGTGTAATTTGTAGGAAAACTTGTGGGAATTTACAAAGTTAGGGTACTTAGGTAAGTACCTATATTAATGGGCAGTAACTTTTGGCACGGTGTTATAACACTGTTATTTTCATTAAACAATGCCTACTCGCCAAAATATCATGCCGCATTCTGGGCCATGATGCGCATTAACCATACATATCTGTCATGTCAAAAAAGGGGTAGATAGCAAAATGTCATATAATAGGAAAATGTTAAACAATTGAAACTCCAAACGGCTCCTTGATATTGAGATTTCTCTATTCTCCCACATTATATTTTAACTAGCTTTCGCCCGCGACTTCGTCCGCGTGGACATTCGGAAAATCCTTAGGGGACTTTTGACCGAGAAAAGTATCTGTTTTAATCCAGGCTATAAAATATCTGTGTGTGCCATTTTAAATCCGTCGTTTTTGCGATTGAGTTATAACATCTCTAAACATCCAAACCTTCACTAAATAACTTTTTAATTTTTGCAATCAACATTCCATTAAACTTCAATAACGATTTCCATAAAGATTTTTAGGTTTATTTACCCTGTTTAAGCCTCGATTACATACGCCGATTTAAGGAACCAATTATTTAGAGTTGCCACTCGTATAAATAAGTTAAATTTTAACAGTGAATTTGCACAAATGACGGAAAGGTCAAATTTTTTTATGATTTTTTATTTTCAATTCTCATCTCCAATCTTAAACAATGTTTACTTTTCCGTTATAGTGTAGATTCGATTTTAAAATCGAACTTATACTACAATATTTTATTGTCAAGACAGTACGGGTGGCAACCCGAAATTGCTTCCTAGCTAGGAAGCTAAATTGGCGTATGTACTATCCGCGTCAATTGGTAATGCGCCTGGCGGCCATGATTTTAACCTCAAAAACGAAAAACAATTGTAATTTTTTCATATACCTAGACCCTTTCTTATTGAAAATAAGAATTCAATAATTAATATATTATATTACCTATTAGAATTTTACTGATTTTTGTCATTTTAAGTTGCGGATGACGTTGATGTGTATGTTAATTTGTCAAGGTTCCAGCGCATTACCAATTGACGGGGATAGTAATCGAGGCATTCAAGAAGCATTACTCCTTAAGGGAAAAATATCAGAAAGTCACAAAATACATATTTGGTTAATTTTTTAAATTTCTACTATGAAGTTGTAGGTTGCAATGACGATAAAATATTATTTTTCCACTGGATTGACGATATTTTTTATTAATTCCTGGGCCATTGCAATCATGGGCATAGAATAAAGCACTATATTAAGACACTGCTATAAACTATATTGTATGTCTTTCCATTTGGCGCGAATACATACAAATTCTGGGCAGTAGACACACGCGAACATGCTACATATAGTTGACCATGGGAAAAACATGGCTTTTCCAGATGAACCCCTGCTACCTGTAATGTTTGCCCTTGCGCTTTATTTATAGTGAAAGCAAAGCTTAATTTGACTGGAAATTGAAGCCTCTTAAACTGGAATGGTAGGTCAGTGGCGATTATTGGGATTCGAGGTATTAAAATAGTGGCTCCGATGATATTTTGTCCTAATAAAATTGTGTGATACGAAGCCGCGTCCCATTACATAACCGGGGTGCATCTATATTTCGCATCAGCATGACCGGTACACCTAATTTCAATTCGAGTTTATGCGAGGGTAGGTACACACACGGAAAACTTCAGAGAATTTAAAAATTCAGCGGGGTATGAAGTGCTCTGTTCTGTGTCCATGATTGTATCTATAGAAATATACTGTTTTGTTTCTCCCAGCACCTCTTTCAAAATTTCAGTGTTTAGTTTGTTGACTATTTCATTTTTTGGTGCAAGAATTGCTCTTGCACACAACCACTGATCACAGTTTAAATTATTTTGCAAGTCCGGGTAAACTTTAGCCATGAGCTCCAAATCGTTTTCCACCAAATGACAAAATTCCCTTGTTAGTAAAACACAACCTTCAGCATCTGTTTCCAAACGTCCATCACCAATTTTCAATAGAGTCTCTGCATAAAGTCCCGAATCTACGTCATTATAAAAGTGTACTCTCATATTAGTTGTTAGACTAAATTTTTTCACTTTTTCCCATAAGATTGATGACTTGAGACAGGCTTTGATTTCATCTGCAGGTGTGCCCTTTTGGATCACCGGTAGAGTTTGTCGGAAGTCACCAGCCAGTAAAACTGCCATTCCTCCCATAATATCTGTACTGTCTCGCAGGTCCTGAAGAGTACGGTTTAACGCCTCTATGGCCTTTTTGTGAGGCATCGTACTTTCGTCCCACACTAATAGTTTACACTGTCGTAGCATCATACCTCGAAAGCTATTTTTGCTGAAATTGCAGATAGGTGACTCTTCTTGTGCAAGATTTAATGGCAATTTTAGAACGGAATGTGCAGTACGGCCACCGTTGAGCAGTGTAGCGGCTACACCAGAGGAAGCTACGGCAACGGCTATTTTCTGGTCTTTTCTTATGAACGTCAATAATAAGTTCAGTAAAAACGTTTTTCCGGTTCCTCCAGGGGCGTCGAGAAAGAAGAGTGCACCCTTCCCTGACTCTACTCGACTTAATACCTGATGAAAGACGTAACTTTGTTCTGGAAGCAACCGCGGAACTAATTCGGTTACTTGCTGTTGCAACGCTGTGAAATCATAATTTAATTCTCGAGAAATTTTATCGTTTAAGTTATTTTCGTCTGATCGTCGAGGGCTCACCATTCCAAAATCTTGTAGCTTCTTCCCCGCCATTGTCATAACCTTGTTTTCAATCTTCGTCAGCGCTTCGTTGTAGATGTGATCATTAAAAGTCATATCTGCATGTAATTGCTGCAGCCGCCGCTAAATATCTTCCGCCATGTACTGTTTGTTTTTTCTGGATGAAAAGTACCCTATGTCCTTCTCTGTACCCCTGAAAATGTGTATGCAAAATTTCATGATGATCAGTTCAGTAGTTAAGACGTGAAGGTGTAATGGACAGTTTTTTAACTATCCCTCGGGAACTGTTTGTTTTTTCTGGATGAAAGGTACCCTATGTCCTTCTCTGTATCCCTGAAAACGTGTATGCAAAATTTCATGATGATCGGTTCAGTAGCTAAGACGTGAAGGCGTAATGGACAGTTTTTTACTATCCCTCGGGAACTGTTCGTTTTTTCTGGATGAAAAGTACCCTATGTCCTTCTCTGTACCTCTGAATACATGTATGCAAAATGATGATCGGTTCAGTAGTTAAGACGTGAAGGCGTAATGGACAGTTTTTTTACTATCCCTCGGGAACTGTTCGTTTTTTCTGGATGAAAGGTACCCTATGTCCTTCTCTGTACCCCTGAAAACGTGTATGCAAAATTTCATGATGATCGGTTCAGTAGTTAAGACGTAAAGGCGTAATGGACAGTTTTTTACTATCCCTCGGGAACTGTTCGTTTTTTCTGGATGAAAGGTACCCTATGTCCTTCTCTGTACCTCTGACAACATGTATGCAAAATTTCATGTTAATCGGTTCAGTAGTTAAGACGTGAAGGCGTAACAAACAAACAAACAAACAAACAAACGGACTTTCGCATTTATAATATTAGTAAGGATGATATTCTTCCCACGCAATCACTATAAAATTACTATAGTATATTGGTAAAAAAAAAAAACTCGTTCGGTTAGATAGTGTCGGTACACCTGCAAGCAAATGTGTTCAGCAGTGTCAGGCATACCGGCAAGTTTTTGGTAATGTTACTGATAACGGTAAACAATATCATTATCGGTATATCGGTACCATAGTGTGCGGGCGGGGGGAGGGGGGGTCGTGTTTTTAGATAACGGTATCCGTCCCTACTTGTGTTTATTATAATAAAATACGAATACAAATAATACACACAAGCGAGGTGGAAAGAGAATTTTAATGAAAAATTAAATAAAAAAAATTAGACTACCCACCTACTATTCTTCATCACTTGAAGTGTGTTATTATCACCTGTATTTATAATAATAGATCCAACATCATCACGTAATCCATACCAATATATCGATTTTCTTCTTTAATTGCGTGATCTACACATCTTTTGTGTTTACATGTTTTACAAAACACCCGTCTTTTTTTGTTGGTTTACTTAAAGTTTCATCTTGAGGCACTTCACTGTCCTCCCAAGGACGAAAATCACTTTTAGTATACGTAGCAGAGTCAACAAACACAACCTTTCAATACGGCGCGGAGCTTCGATTTAAACTGCCAAAATCCAAATTGACTTGCGGGTGTACGCCACACGCGGTATCCTTTGTTTATGCGGCGGCATCCTTTGACAAGAAGCGGCATGTGCAAAGGCGGCGCGATAAAAGGGCGACACTATCTAAGCGAATGCGCTTTAATTTAATTTTCATCTAAGCGCATCATGGCCTAGCTTGTATAGAAAAATCGGCATAATCCTTTTAGTGCTAGTTATTGCTCAAAAATGTCAATAAAATATTTTAAGGATTTTTTCTAAATCAAATTGAGAAAGAGGTTTTGAGAAGAGTAAGAACTCAAACAACCATTCGTTTTCTGAAAATCTGCATTGGCTTCGCAAAAACTGCTTAAAACATGTGAAATGAATAGTTCAGTGTTTAGTTTATATTTCCTGTGCCGTCTGTAATTTTTAGACGCCAGGCTTTTTAACGAGCACTATTACAAGTACTACAGACCAGACCATATAACAAATACATACATAATAGGTAGCATAAAGACGTTTACTGAAACCTCAATATAAACGCTCGCTGCCTGTGTTCTAAATTGCGGACGCCTGTAATTGTAATTCCGCCTCACAGCTGCGCCTGACCGCGTCCTAACGTGACCGCTTCTTTATTGCGATCATTTTGTGGGCCATCGTTAACTAAAGAAACGATCATACAACAAAATCATTATTTGAATTGTGAAAACTATTAAAATAAACTTCTTTGCGAGGTAGGTAACTGAAACCTCAATATAAACCCCACCTGCCGCTGTGCCCTAAATTGCGGACGCCCGCCCTGTAATTGTAATTTCGTTTCACAGCTACGCCTGTCTGCGTCCTACGTGATAATTATGTGAGCCACCGTAAATAATTATGTTCATATGAATAGCTATTTTAAGTGTGATTAAGGTCTAAGTATTTTTTCACTCCTCTTGCTCAAAAAGTCCGTCATTAGATCTCTTCAGTAGAATCATGATTGAGATGGTCCCATTTATTTATTTTTTTAATTGATTGAATAGTTTTCAAGTAATCCTGAAAATACTATGCTTTTGCATCAATTACCTTGACAACTTTGTTATTTATGAACCGAATCAGATGATTATTTTTTTTTGTTGGGAAAGGGATAACTTTAGTGTAGTCTTTTTAACCAACTTCAAAAAAGGAGGTTCTCAGTTTGACCCGTATGTATGTATGTTTCTCCGCGATTATCTCACGTTTGAGTTAGCCTATTCTTCTACCTAAATAATATACCTGCACTACCTAATACATAATATACTTACACTAAAAATAAAAAACATAAAAAAATGTTTAAAAAACAAAAAACCGTCTTCAAAAAACCTGCCTCTAAATGTCAAGAAATAAGATAAAAACACGTCTATTGAAGTCGGGTGGGACTTTTAGAATAAAAAAAGGAAGTTGTACTCCAGCCTAACCCGACTTCAATGTGTTTTTATTATAACAATGATAATTCGTATCTAATGATTTGAATATTATTTCTTGATTTTAGAGGCAGGTTTTTTGAAATCGGTTTTTTGTTTTTTAAACAATTTTATCGAGTTCGGTTCGGTATATCTATTTTAATTATTTGCAAATTGATTCATAGTGGTGGTTTTGTGGTACAAGTGTCTACGCAACTGAACAATATGTGGGAGAACTGAATTAGGCGCGATCTTGGTTGTGTGAATCTGACACTTTCAATCTTGTGGTGGCTACCTCGGCAGAACTAACCGAGTAAACTGTCTTGATATACTTGGTGTCGAATGCTCTTGGAATGCGATGCACCCGCATTCTAATAAAAATTGAAACAATATCTACCACTGAACTATTCAACACTTGACACTGGCAAAAATTACTTCCAAGAGGAAAGTAGATTGCCAAAACAAAAAATAGAAGTAGAACATTATAGCTTTTTACGTGATAAGTTTTAGTTTAGTGTTAGTGTGTTATTCATATTCTATGAATAAGATTCTTGGTTTAATTTAATTTTACCATAAAATTGTTTTTTTATAGCAATGATTTTCTAGACCTTTTTGAAACTCACGCTGTTACAGCTGTTACAAAAGAGTTTGTGATTCAATGAACTAGCTTTTCTCAGTTTAGAGGGAATTCGAACACTCCCCTGCGCTGCGTTTAATTACCCGCGCACTGCAGCCGCTGAAAGTGTGTCATCGTGATTCCGCGAGCGAAAGCTTTTTTCCCCTATTTCTAGAACCAGGTGTCATTCATTCTGTAGGACGCTGAGACTGGTATGATTTGTCAGTTCTATAGTGGCTTGTGAAACTGATACGATTTCGTGAAGCACATTTTTCAGTTCTATAGTGGCTTATTTATTCATGAAAAAACAACTGTTAGAAAATTTTCTCAAATGTAAATATAATAGAATAAACTATGTAGGGATTTACACCATGTATGGGTTTATTTTTGAGGCTCCGATATTTCGGCGCAGAGATTTTTGGAAGCTAGACTGATTCCTCTGCTAATAACATATACCCGTACGCAACAATCGACAGTCAACTTCCGTGACCATGGCGCATGCAACTGCGCCGAAATATCGCAGCCTCAAAAATAAACAGGTACATGGTGTAAATACCGACATAGTTTATTCTAATAACGTCAATTACCATGGAATTTAAAACAATATAATGTTAATATACTACTGACAGGATAAATTGTCGGGTTAGTCATGCTACGCCTGCTAATTGGTACGCCAATATTAAAAACTATTATCATTATTGAAATGATATAAAATAAATACTAAGGTTTGTAAAAATTTGGATGCTCAGCACGCATCAGGGCTCGTTAGACGCAGAGGCAGACGAAAGGCGTCAACTTCAGCCGCAATGCCTTTGACATGCAAATTGAAAACCAGACGCGTCTGTTCCCGGTGCAAGATGGAAATTGGCGGTTTCCTAACCTTCCACTAACTGGGCCCTGGCAAATTTGATTAACGGCCAATTTGAGGGTTCCACTAACATTTGACAGAAACATTGCGGATTATTTTAAAACCAAAATAGTGCCTACCTAGCCTATAGCATGAAATCAAAATTCACTGAGTCATATTATACTATGTTGTACCTATACCCTTAGAATAATAACACCTAGAGCGATAATAGGGAAGTTTCCATTTTTTTTATTTTCTTTACAAAACATCACATTAAGCTTGCAATGAAACCCAGTAATTTTTTTTTTCAAATATCTCTGAAAATGACGAAATTATAGGACTTTTCCTTTCCGTTAAAAAAATAATGGTGTGACGTCATGCGTACCTATTTTACGGAGCTGCCACGGCAGGGCCCAGCTCTCTTTTGTTTACTTGTGAAGCAGAGCTGCCAGATTAGGAATTTTTCCCGCGATTTTGGGTAAAATAGGGAAAAAAACTTGCAATGTGTTCGCCAATTGAAAATGATAAGTGCTTTCCTCATGTTTTTAAACGGTTAGTATTTAATCGGGTTCAATAAATTCCCATTTTGAGTATCAAAAATACTAAATATAGCGTACTGAAATATTAAGTGGGCGACGGACTGAGGGCGACTAAAAGAATTGAAAAAGGATGACTTTAAAATACAAACTGAGTAACTAGTTATTAGAACGGGCGACTAAATATATATTTGGGCGACAACCTTAAGGCACACAAAACATAAAAAATGACATATTTTATTTAAAAAGGCGACTATTAATCTAATCAAGATGACAAAAATACTATGTTGGGCAAAAAGGCTCACAAAAACAAAATGAAGCTTTCTAATAACTAATTGGTGTACAGTCGACAGCAACATTAAGCGGGATAAGAGCGGTCACGACAACTCAAAACAGCAATATCTCGAAAGGTACTCATCTCAGACTGATAGTGTCTTTGAAGAAATGAAAGGTCTTGATGAGATCTTCATTTCAGATGACAAACTTAAATTTGACAGCTGTCATACATTTTGTAGCAAAATGATACACATGTTATAGAATGTTATCGTGTTATACAATATTATTTATCGTTATATAATTGCTGTGTGGGAGCACCCTAATACCTGTGGTTAGAGCCTCGTCGTCGCCGTTCTGCTGTTTCCAAAAAATATATACGTATGCTAAAATAGTATTACAGTATCCCACAATATTTTAATCGTCGCCCACTTTCTTGAAGCCCCGTTAGATATTTACCCACTTAGTTTAATAGTCGCCCACTCAGTAATTTTGTCACTCATTAAATTTTTTACTGCCAATTTAAATTATTTGTTTCCCACAGATAGTTGCCCATTTTTATTTCTTTTTGTAACCCACAGTTTGTCGCCCGTTTAGTTATTCTGTCACCAACAAAATAAACCGCTGCCAGGTTTATTATTTAAATATCCCATTAACAGTCGCCTTAAATTATTTATATAGGTACAGAAAATAGTTAAAGGCGACTGTTAATGTCGTGGAAATCCTTGGGGGAGGCCTATACCCAGCAGTGGGTGTCGTGTGGCTGATATGATGATGATGATGACTGTTAATGGGATACTTAAATACTAAACCTGGCAGCGGTTTATTTTTTGGGTGACAAAATAACTAAACCGGTGACTAACTGTGGATTACAAAACATACGTTAAACGGGCGACTACAAGTTGGCCGTCATCTTGGATTTTTGACATTTTTAACATTGGGTTGCTGTTTGTTTTCTTATAACAACAAACATTAAAAATTGTTGCGATTAGTATTATGGTCACTCTGGTATAGAAATTAATACGCATCAATAACATAACATTACATAAGTATTCTAGGGTTAAGTTCAAAACGAACAAATGACTGGCCTAGGTGGCCACAGACTAACTATTTTATGCTGTGACCGGACGGTACATGTGACGTCACAGAAAATTTAATAAACGCGATTGTAAAAACTTGAATAACTTCGTCATTTTTAACATATCGGAATAATTTTTTCACCATTATTCATGTATTTTGTTTATCTTTCTATTCATATATGTAGTTGTTGTTTTTTCAGACTTTGGAAACTTCCCTATTCCCTTCAAAGCGCACTGTCAAATGTGAGGCAATTAAAACAGCCAAAATGGCGCCGTTTTCAGATTTGTATTGTCCATTATTACATAATCATACCTAATAAGTACAAAACAGTTTCAATTTCCCTACCTTAAAGAGATAAGTTACTATATTATTGGATTTTAGTTACGATTAGGTAACGCATGAAGGACATAAATCTGAAAACTCAGCCATTTTGGCTCAGTATGAGTTGCCTCACTTTGCATACGAAAACACGGCTTCTAGGTGTAATTATTCTAAGCCTATACCTACCTAAATTCTTGCTAAACAAATGTAGTTGCCGATTAACTATAGCGTTGTGATTTTTCGAGTTCCGAGCCCAAAGGGTAAAAACAGGACCCTATTACTGAGACTACACTGTCCGTCTGTATGTCTGTCTGTTGCTAGCTAGACAGTTGAAATTTTCACATGTGATATATTTCTGTTGCTGCTACATTAACATCAAATTAAGGAGAGATTAAGTTAGGGCTCTCATACAACAATGTTGTAAAGATGGATGAAATACGGATACGGAACCCTTCGTGCGCCAGTCTGACTTGCACTTGGCTGGTTTTTTTAACATAAGTAACATTTTTTTACATAACAAGTGGTTGATGTAAACATACAAGTGGTTTTTTATCATCAGTAGCATTTCGAATCAAAATGAACAATTATTTTTTATTTATTTATTTGCAAACATAAATACCATAACTTAGTAAGATAATAATATCTATAATTGTTATTTATGGTTAATAATTGTATTTTCCTGAGATAAGCTGTTGTCATTGTAATTACCCACTATTATAATAAGGTAAACAATTTAACGAAAAACAGCGTAAAATTATAAAGTTTTCTTAAAAATTATAGAATCATAATTATTAATGTCTTTTGCCTGTTTATTTCCTGTTAGTATCAAATTCAATGTTAGTTAAAAAACAAAATGAATATTGTTTTCAGATTATTATTTCATCGCATTTGCTTTATTACGTGATCAAAAGAAGTAATAAAGAGTCTTTTGTTTTTCATTGATTGAAAAGCAATTTAATAATTAATAAGCTAAAAAAAATTATCTTAAATGGCGTTGTTTTTGTTTAATTTCCTTATTTATGAAAACTGTAATAGCCTGACTTATAAGTTCAATTCTTATAAGGTGAAAGATAACTGTTGGTAAAATCCCAAATGCTGATAATTCCCGCTACGTATATAATATAGAATTACACGTTGACTTATCGATAGTTTCAATATCGATTAAAACGTTTTTTTATTCAACCTTCCTCCGCCTTTATTACTACTAGTTCTCCAAATAAATACTAAAATTTTCAATTATCTAAAATACCATTTGCTTAATTCTTTTCACTACCCCACGCCGTTTAATCGTTTGTCTGAACTAACCACAATCAATTTTCGAATCAGGATCGAATAAATCATTTTGTAAATAACTAGCCATCGCCCGCGACTTCGTCTGCGTGGGCAGCTTTATTTTCAATCCCTCATGCAGGGACAGTTCTACTTTTCGAGATGAAAAGTACAACGTATACAATGCAATATTTCATCGGTTGTGTAGTTAAGACGTGAAGGCGTGTAAAACACAAACAAACAAACTGACTTTCGCAATTCGCATTTATAATATGTAAGGATGTTTTCAGCAATGGATATAGCAAGTTTGAATATTATATCAACACGAAAATCAACACAAAGGTATTAAAATTTCAAAAGCAATGTAACTCACCCTGCTTTTATAATTTTAGGAAGTAGGTACTTTTCAAATTATAACTAAAAATATTTAACATAACCTTGGATTTTAACTTGATTATCTTAATAAATAGTAGGTAAGATGATCATCAAGAAATTAGCGATGTATTTTCCAAAAAAAACAAACGGTACATCACTATTAGTGGACATTGGTGGACAACTGTTGAGTCAATAGCAACCGGCCATGCGCAAGCGATTATAAACATAAAAACTGGTTGACACGACGATAGCCAGTTAGTGACGCTCTGCTAAGGCTGACACACGTTTACTAGTCCTAGTTATTAAAATAATAATAAATTATAACTCAAAATGGACAAGCTCTTCTCGCTTTTTGTCATAGGTAAGAATTATTGAAATTAATTACTGATTAAGTAAGTTTAATTTAATAAATAGTTATATTTGTTAGGTAGGTTTATTTATTTAAATAAAAAAGTGCCCAATTCACGCTTTATTTTTTTTTAAACGTGGTTTTTTGCTCGTTTGCGAAATCACAAATAAGTTAAATAAACCTTTTGCCATGTTTTCTAAAAAAAGCAGTATTATTATAACATCTGTCATATTAATTTTATCCACAGTTAATGAACAAAAAATCTCAGGTTCTTACCGGATTTCATTACAACAGTAATCGTAAATACTTATGTTCATTTAATTTGAGTAGACGGTAATCAACCTCGGCAGTGACCTCTCAGAATGAGATGGTAAATCCGTCATGATGTGAGCAAAACAAACATTAAAAATCTCGTCCGTCTCTTGTAAAAAAGTCTGGAACACCGTGGTAGGAAAATATAGACGATTCAAGTTGAATAAAGACATTTTGACTTGACTTAACTTGTTCATGAAACAAATTGTTTTGTTTTTGGAAAATAGCTTGAAAGAGAAATACTAAGTTTGATTCTGTAATTAAATACGAATCAAAAAATATATTTGTTTGTTAATCAATGAACAGTTATTAAATTGTTTTAAAAGTTTCACTTTGGATACTGTATAAGTATCTATTAATGAATATTGTTTATTTTCTCCTAATTATTTACATTTTTAGGGTTCCGTAGAGTCAAGTCAACAAGGAACCCAAGTTTCGACATGTCCGTCCGTCTGCGGCTAAGCTCAGAGGCTCTTCTGGCATGAATGTGTACAAGACAAATGTAATTTTGAAATCTCGTTAATTTCATAGTGAGGGGTGTCGTTGGATAATATGCTTTTTTGGCCTAATTTGGCAATTTGACTCAATTTGCTTCGATTAATAAACGCCGCATATTATGCAGTGCATTATTGATAATAAAACAGTCTTCCTACATAAGAAAATCTGTTTTTTGTACAAAAGACAACAATCTTCAAAATTAACCTTGCCAATGCTTTTTATGTGTATTTTTATGACATGTGAACAATGTAGTTTCTTCCGTGCAAATATTATGTTAAGATGAAGAAGACTAAGATAATTTATGCATTAAAATTATATCACCAGTGACCTGTATATCAAGTTATTACCAGAAAAGTTGATAACCTTAATCAATAATGTGATTTCGGAAACACACTTGGTTTCTCCAGATTGCATTACGATAATTTTATGTATGAAATTCCCAGATTTTCAAATACACTTGTTTGTATAGTTGAAGATTGACTAATATATTGATCGGATCGCCTAGATATTTGTTTTTTCATGAGATTGTAATCATTTTCTTGTTTATTCCAGCGATGGTCGCTGAAAGTGTTGTAGCAATGGCCTATAGACATAAAAGACAGGTCAATAATGGAGACGATAATCTTGAGGAAAGGTATGGTTTCGAACAAACGATGAGACAAAGGCCATTCTTCCCTGGGCAAAATCAGTTCCCTGGAATGAATCAGTTCCCTGGGCAGATGTTCCCTGGACAAAACCAGTTTCCTGGACAGAATCAGTTCCCTGGACAGTTCCCCGGGCAGATGTTCCCTGGACAAAACCAGTTTCCCGGAATGAATCAGTTCCCTGGTCAGAATCAGTTCCCTGGACAGAACCAGTTCCCTGGACAGAACCAGTTTCCCGGAATGAATCAGTTCCCTGGACAAAATCAGTTACCTGGACAGAACCAACCCGGACAGAATCAACAACAGACTACTACTCCTCTACCAGGGTACGTTTTGAATTTGTTAAAAATTGATGTCTTTAAATTTAAATACCCTTCTAACAAATTAAAATCAGTTTTAATTGCTGATGTTGGCTCAAAAATACGACATTTGGCATCGAGGAACTTTATTTGGCAGGGTGAACCTTCTGAGCCCGTATGTAAATCATTTTAAGAAGCGGAGCCTTTTTTTTACACAGAGTGTTTGGTAATCCTTACTAATATTATAAATGCGAAAGTCCGTTTGTTTGTTACGCCTTCACGTCGTAAATACTAACCCGATCATCATGAAATTTGCATTCACGTTACCAGGGGTACAGAAAAGGACATAGGATACCTTTCATCCAGAAAAAACGTAGGTACAGTTTCCGAGGGATAGCAAAAAAACTGTCCACGCAGACGAAGTCGCGGGCGGCCGCTAGTAGGGCTATAAAGCCGAATATGGTAAAAAGAGTAGCAACCATGCATACAACCCCGGAAAATTATTATAAACCTTGAAATCATCACTTTCAGAAAAACATATTTTTATTTAGACCGAAATTGTGTTGTTTTGTTATCGAAAACAAAAGTCCATTTGCGTTCAGGGTTGTAACTTGCACATTTCAGGCTTTTTAAAAATGTTCAAGGGTTGTATGCATATCTACCATATTTGGCTTTATAAGGGTCTTACCGAACAGGCCTGGTTTTTTTTATAACGGGTGTAAAGAGACCCTGAACGAAGCCGAAGTTCACGCATTCCGCCCACCATTAGGATCATATTTATCTTTTAGACTATATCTGAGAAATCAATAGTTTCGAAGTAATTGAAGGTCAAAATAAAAAAATAAATATGAAATCTTATTTTATTCGTTATTTCCTAATTTTTGTCCAAAGAAATATTATCAAAATTTTAAGTATTTCGTAACAAACAATAGATTCAAAACGTCATCACTCGATGTATCTCATGGGCACGCACATAAACGCTGCCTTTCAACTCGGCCGCACGCAGCTGTGTAGCATACACTCGCAGGCGCGGTCTGTTGTATGCGTTACATTGCGTGCATGGTAATGTATTTGTATGCAATGCTTTTCTACCACCAAAAATTAAAATCGTTTTCCAGCAATAATTTTGAACAGAAATGGTCCAGATGATGGGCAGAATACGTAGACCTCGGCTTCGTTAAGGGTCTTGTTACACCCGGTAATATGATCAATCAATCGACAAATCAATACAAAGAATCTAATTTGTTTGACAGAGTAAGATTTGAGTGTGATTATTTTTCATAAATTTTCAGGAACGGCGGACAGTCCGATGCAGTTACACAGTGCCTGGCGAGCTGCCCAGTGACCTCCGAATACAACCCAGTGTGCGGAACCGACAGTGTTATATACCCTAACCCTGGCAGGTTGTCTTGTGCTCAATCCTGTGGCGTCAGTAAGTATCTTACAAAAGCCTTACACTCTTTTTTTACCCGACTCCGAATAAAACGGAGGGTATTTGATTTTGAACGGTATGTATGTATGTTCGCACCCTAAAAGGTAAAACCGGTTATCTGCAATTTTTGCAAAAAATTTACACCAATCGATAGGAAATTTCAAGCTGCGTCTACAGGTAGAACCCGTTTTCTCGAATTCCGCTTAGTTTAGGAGATACAGAATTATATTTCAAAAATATCTACAGGAAAAACTAACTCAGGTTATGTTAATCTTATGTCTTTTTTTACTTTCGAGTAGAACCCAGTACGTGTATTTAGTTAGTTTTTGTTGTTAAAATTAATGAAAAATTTTCATAATCGCTACAACTAAAACAGAGTAACATAGTTTTAGCATTCTAAAATTTCATGGATTGAATCAGCTAATATTTATTAAATGAACTTTTTTCAGGTAAAACCAATTAAATGTCTCCCCTTCTCACACTAGTCCTAACTGCCCATATTTCGAAGCGTCATATCTTGAAAACGATTAATTATAAAAAGATGATTTAAAAACCAAATTGTAGCAAATTTAGTCTAGTTATTTCTTTTGACACCTTTGCTGTAAAATCATAGCTTTAGAATTTATCTAACAAAATCTGAAGAAAGGACGAAATTAGTTCGAATAAAAATTTTACTTTTCTGTGGAACAGCTGATTTTTTTTCGCTATTTCATTATTGGCTCTATAGTAAAAGTTATAAAACGTACTTCACGCAATTATTTTAGTCAAAACACACTGAAAAGTGTAAAGATTAGCAGATAAGAGGTTTTCACATTGATATTTCGATACTTTATACGGGTAAAACCAACTATAAATATTTCAATAAAAATTGTTTATTCAGTTTCTGTAGTACTTACAGGTTTCAAAATTTTACAAAAGATAGCTATTGTTTAGAACGTCTTGCAAAATATTTCTAACAGCGATACGCATATTACTTTAGGAAATACAGCTGCTTATTATTTTATTTTTTTATTCAGGTAAAACCAATTAAATGTCTCCCCTTGTCAAAGATATTTACATTTTTTTATACATTCCGAGCAAAAATTTACAGTTTTTATCATTTAGATCTTCAAACATATTGTTTGTCCTTCATAATAGTATCTACAACCAGAAAGATTATTTAATTTTAATGCCTAAATCTAACCTCAAACTTTCAAATTGCGATACTGTAAAGTTGTTTTTTTGCAGATAACCGGTTTTACCTTTTAGGGTACGGTATGTTCATCTGTTATCCCATAATTATTTATTCCGCTCAATCCTGTGGCATCAGTGGGTTTGGTTTTTTATACTTCTTCTCGTTAAGTATTTTATCTCAGGCATGAACGAATTTTTTTCGTCCATGTTAACTTAATCTAAGAGGTCAACATTATCTGGTATAAGTAATAAAATAAACTTCAAACCAGATAATGTAGACCCCTTCGATAAAGTTAAACTTCCGATAACCTCCGATTAAGTACCTCAGAAACCGGGGTTTAATCAGGCAACGAGCTAAAGTAAAAGAGATTACAATGAGTATCATACCTAATTATTTGGTCATTAGTACAATCAGGACAGTTGTTTTTTTATTAAACTTAGCAAAGAGCATGTTACTTACACTTAGCCATAAGAAGACTCTGAAGGCCTAGATAAAGTAACATTTGCCAGTTCTTCGTTATCACTTTGCTTTTGAAAGAGCCATAACGAAGTTTTGCAAATGTTACCTTGGCTAGGGACTGATGAATGTCGTCTACTATTCATCAAATGCGAAGCGGCCACTTGAGGCTTATCGTGAAGGAAAGGAAGCGATCTTTTGTATGGAGACCCCAACATTATATCCTCAGTCGATTAAACTTTGCAGGGATGTAACATAGTAGCCATAACGAAGTTTTGCAAATGTTACCTTGGCTAGGGACTGATGAATGTCGTCTACTATTCATCAAATGCGAAGCGGCCACTTGAGGCTTATAGTGAAGGAAAGGAAGCGATCTTTTGTATGGAGACCCCAACATTATATCCTCAGTCGATGAAACTTTGCAGGGATGTAACATAGTAGCCATAACGAAGTTTTGCAAATGTTACCTTGGCTAGGGACTGATGAATGTCGTCTACTATTCATCAAATGCGAAGCGGCCACTTGAGGCTTATAGTGAAGGAAAGGAAGCGATCTTTTGTATGGAGACCCCAACATTATATCCTCAGTCGATGAAACTTTGCAGGGATGTAACATAGTAGCCATAACGAAGTTTTGCAAATGTTACCTTGGCTAGGGACTGATGTATGTCGTCTACTATTTATCAAATGCGAAGCAGCCACTTGAGGCTTATAGTGTAGAAAAGGCAGCGATCTTTTGTATGGAGACCCCAACATTATATCCTCAGTCGATGAAACTTTCCAAGGATGTAATATAGTATGAACCAAAACCTATGTACAAATATCCAAAAACAAAAAAAAAAGATTTGGATTATTAATAAAAAAATATTTCATTTATGATACTTTATCATAAGTTTCGTCTACTGAGGATTTACTGTGGAGGTCCACTACCTTCCTTTCCTACACTATTAGGTAATTTTTAGTACTTGTATGTCCTGAAACCAAAAACACATATTTGATATTAAAACTGGTGGTAGTTAGATTAATAAAAAATAAAATCGACGTATTTATTTTGTCACTGTCAATAAATTAATTCATATAAATAAATTCACACACAAAATACGATGTTTTAAATAGGATTTAAATAAAAATGAGCCATGAATTCATAAAAATACAAGAATATTAACAAATTAAATCTATAAATATATCTAAACATATAATAAAGCTGTAGAAAAGTTGTGTCTGTACAAAGAAAATATTTTGAAAAAAGTGTTTGGGGTGTTTAATAACAACATATAAAACCCATTTCTATCATTTTTGGAATTTTTGTCTGTTTGTCTGTTTATGTTAATCTGTTTGTCTGTTTATCTGTTAATCTGTTTGTCTGTTTGTTTGTGTGCTAATAACTTAAAAAGCGCTAACTCAATCGTAATGACATTTACATACAAATATACTATGTATTTTGCAAAATAATTTAATCTTTATCTCATCGCAATCGGTTCACTCAATCAAAAGATATACGTCTTTTAAGTTTTAAGAAGAGTTTACGATGAATTCGTTGTAACAATTATCTTTGGGGAATTATACTGTTAGAACGACGACTACCGGGACCTGGTGTTTCCACATCTGGCACGGTAAAATAGTCAATGGCTTAAAGGTAAACAATAACGTGTCGAGTTTTGGGTCTTCTTTTGTAATTTCTCAGAAAAAAAATGCATGTGCATGCAGTAAAATCTAAGCCAGCTTTCTATTATATTATTTTATACTACTAGCTTCCGCCCGCGACTTCGTTCGCGTGGACATTACACAGAATATTCTAAATGTTTGTGCGCAAATAACTCAAAAACTACTAAACAGATTTTGATGAAATTTTCATAGTTTAGTAGCATAAGGTCGAGCCTAAAACCTAGTTTATGTTTCATCTGATTTAGGTGGGTAGAACCTGGGAAACAGCTTGAACTTTCTGTAGTACTAAGATTTCATTTCATACACTAAGAAGATCATTTAAACTGGTCGCCTTATTGTTAAATTGCAGGCAAAATGGATACGTACCTGGGGATTTTTCTATTGTCTACGACACGGTAAAAAAAATTCTCTACCGTGTCCGATTTCACGGGCGGAGGCTATCCAGAATAAAAGTACTGGTTTCGAGGAATAGCAAAAAACTTTCCACGTAGACGAAGTCGCTGGCGGCATTTATTGGAATATAAATACACTAGCTGAAAGACAGTCTTTCATCAGTTACTTACAATATTTATTAAAATGTTAATTTTTTACTTTTTTCAGATGTAAGTCTCCTCAGGGCAGCACCATGCCCCAGTCCAACGACAGCAGCGCCAGCCTAAAATAAACATATAAGTAAAAGTAGTAGTCAAAAATAATGAAAAAGTGTGATTATTGACGCTTTTGTGAGTGAGTGTACCAATAAGTTTAGTGTATTTAAAAAATATATCAATAACTGCTTCAAAAGTGTTAAATATTGTTACTTTATTTGGCAACGAAATATTTTTTCCAGTAATGTGAAATAAAAATCAAATTCTGAGTTGAATAATGCATATCAGAATATTCAGAACCACACTGACAATCTGAAAAGATAATAAAACTATGAAATACAAAAAGTGTTTATATTTAAGTCTACCATATATGCTCTTATTTTTCCTACTATAATGATTTATTACTTAGTTGCACAAACAACTTGTTGACTAAAGTAAAAAGTAAAAATAGTTATTTTTTAGCAGTGACTATTTAATTTTATTTTTTTTATTTTATTTTATTTTATTTTAACACAATACAGCTATTCTTACAGGGGTTCCTAATACAATAGTGTAGTCATCTAAATTTACAGATACTTACTTATTTAAAAAATTAAATTAAATTCATTTACTAGTTCTACTAGAACTGTGTACCTATTTAAGGCCCCTACATACCTCAAATTGGCGCGCCATATCATAGTAAAATTAATAGCTTGCAACGTATATAATGTATCAAAAATTCACATGTACAGAAATGTACATTTTTTTCTTGAAATTCACATGTCGAGAAAAAAATGTGACACACTTTTGGCACTTTTGCTAACTACTACTACAACGAACTATATTTTACTGAGGTTATTATTGGTAAATAAACTATAAAACCTTAACTTCAATCTGTACATGTATATTTTTGATAAATTATGTACCTACTTCTGTGGATATTGCATGACCATAGCATTATTTGTGGGACACCTCAAACTCCCCCAAAACGCAGCCCACTATGAAAGTCCCCCACGAATTGTCATACAACTTGACGTTTAGTGTCGCGTGATTTGTCAATCGGCATGTGCCACATTTCAGCTTTGTTATTGTATGACGTGCCACATCCACAGGTATAGATGATCGAAGTTAGCGAGCAATAGGATCATGCCGCATTCTGGGCCATGATGCGCATTAACCATACATATCTGTGACAGACTCACGTCATATCAAAAAGGGGTAGATAACAAAATGTCATATAATAGGAAAATGTCAAACTATTATAACCCCAAACGGCTCCTTGAGATTGAGATTTCTCTTTTTTCCCGCATTATATTTTAATGATATTCTTCCCACGCAATCACTATAAAATTACTGTAGTATTTTGGTAATTTCATCAAAGCACATCATGGCCTAGCTTGTATAGTAAAATCGGCATAATCCTTTAATTAAGATGAGGGCGCCACTTGAGTCTGATAGTCGCCTTAAGACACACCCCTTACCTTTTTTCCTACCCGATACAACGCTTAGAACTTTAATCACGTATATCTACAGATTTTTGTGGATTAAAGTTAGCACAAAACACAAATTCTTCTTTTTATGAATATAAATGAAATATGTATTTAATTTTTTAACATAAATAGCTTGGCCTGAGGTATACGTAAACTATATTTTCTTGTCTGTTAGTGTGTTTGACTTGATAATTACTAAATCAATTAATTTAATTGTTTTCTGAGAAAAATATGTATTTACTTTTTGTTTGTCTTTCATACTGGTATGTTACACTATACAGGGTTGCTGGAAATATGACGTACTAGCGGCCGCCCGCGACTTCGTCGGCGTGGAAAGGTTTTTTTGCTATCCCTCGGGAACTATACCTTTTTTCGGGATGAAAGGTACCCTATGTCCTTTTCTGTACCCCTGACAACGTGTATGCAAAATTTCATGTTGATCGGTTCAGTAGTTAGGACGTGAAGGCGTAACAAACAAACGGACTTTCGCATTTATAATATTAGTAAGGAAGTAAGGATTCCTGCTAAGGGGTTATAAATGAAATCAAGACAAATATTTTTGTTAGATAACTTTTTCTCGAAAAAATATTAATTTTTGATCAAACAAGGTACAATCGACTTCATTAATATGTTGGCATTTTTGACAGCTCATCAACCTTTATGGCTTTATAATAAAGGTCAACAGCCTGTCAAAAATGCCAACATATTAATGTACTCGACTCTCTATCTTTGATTTGAGTAAACAAAATCTCTAAGCATTCAAGATACTGTTACAGTTTTTGTTTGTTGTAACAAAGTCCTAAATTTTAGTCACTTTATTTTTTGATTACACTATTATGATAAGTATTATTGTTCAGTAATCCTACTAATATAAATGTGAAAGTTTGTGGGTTTGGATTTTAGATGTTAGGATGTTTGTTCCTCAATCACGCGAAAATTATTGAACGGATTTGGTTATAATTTGGCACATAGATAGTAGATAGCTTAGATTAAAACATAGAATACTTTTTATCCTGATATTCCAACGGGGACGGTAACCACGCGGATGAAACCGCGGGCGGCGGCTAGTATTAACTATAAAATTAAAGTAAATAAAAACCTTTAGTAAATTGCATTTTAACCCGTTTTGCAGGGAAGACCCTCGTCTTGATCAAGTCACTGACTGGTTCAAATATTTTCACAACTAAAATTAGCTCGTATGACAACCACCTTCAGCATACTTTACAAAATCAGCAAAATACTCTACTTTTTACTGTAATAAGGTAAAAAAGTAATGGTTGAGGATCATTATAGTTACATACAGGTTTTACGAGATATTCAAGTCGCTTTACAGTCTACGTAAATGGCTTATACTCCAAGATGCAGTTAATATTTCCATTAAAACAATGTTAAAATTTTTTTTTAAGGAATAAGTTTGGGAGAAAGTATTCGAAAACCTTTTTGATTTTAAATTAACTCTTTTTTTCAAACGCAATATGTTAAATTCGATGAACAATTAAAAAATAATTACAATTGATTGTATTTACAAAACGAGTTTTCCCTGGAACGACAAGTCTTTTACAGAAACAAAAGTTATCATTTAGAATCTTTAGAGAGAACAAGACACACGTACATACTTGTTTGTGTAGTTATTATGAAGTGAATGTTTTCGTACAATGTACATACACTGGACTTTACTTTTAGGTGAGTACTTAATTTTTTTTATTTCTGGTAAAGCAAAATTTAGTTGTTATGTTGTTTTTCCTCATGGTAGCAAAACGATTAATTGTCTACTTATTATTTTCCTGGTTGATTTTCATACTCCTGTGATTAATATTAAGGAAAATTATAATTAGGAATAATAATAATTAATGCATGATTTCCATGAAAACAAAACCACTTTAAGAACTATGACTAGTCACAATCACAAGACTCATTAGGAGTGAAAATTTTTGTTTTATAAATTACAAAGAGCCTTTAAAGCAATTTTAAATACATATGCATTTTCTTTTTTTTATATAAATATGGTTAGATTCATAAACTTGTGTTGTTTATGTTAATCTCGCGCTACTTGCATGTTATACCGCAAAGATTGTTTTAAGTAATTGTATAATTCTAACAAGTTTAATACACAATTTGGAATTTTTTAGTGATAACGTTACATTTTTAGATTGTTTATTAGCCAACTTGGTTTTGACAACAATTTACTTAGCACAAACAACAACTGGGTTAGGTCCTTGAAAGTATAAATAGCTTTGGGTTGACTCATTTAAACGTCAATGACCAAAACCATGTTGTTTTAATTTGTTTGCTACAATGGTTTTTTGACAAGCTCTGTTTTCCTTTACAGAATTAGCAGCTGTTATAGCTTCCGAGTGGAATGGCTTCCAAGGTGGTGGTATCCGACATGATGGTTTTTGGTACTTCAACAAACCACATTACAACTTTCAAACATCGTCCCCGCAAATTTTGCGACCTTTTCGAGTCCCTAGCATACCAGCGACAGGTAGTGTATCGCTACCCGAAACGCGTTCTGGAGGCAATGTTCCGAATGTTGTATCAAGGTACGTAAATGTTCTTTTGATATGTTTATATTCCTCTATAAAAAAAGCTTTTTAAAAGAAGCACAACCTCCTTCAAAAATCTTAAAAAACAGCTCTATAAAAAGCAAGAAATAATGTTCAAATCGATTAACTTAAACACGTCTATTGAAGTCGGGTGGAGCTGGAAGATTTTTTTATTTATTGTATTCTTTATATTCTTAAAGCCCCACCCCCGACTTCAATAGACATGTTTTAATTAATCGATTTGAACATTATTTCTTGCTTTTTATAGAGCTGTTTTTTAAGACTTTTGAAGGAGGTTGTGCTTTTTTTTAAAAGCTTTTTTATTTTAAACTTTTTTGTGGTAGGTATGTATGTGATTATTTTATAAAATAAAACGTTATAATGTTTCACATTTTTCAATGGTATATCCCGAGTAACTCAATTTCCACAAGAGTTCCGTTGGGCCTTCGCAATTCAACCATAGTCCAGTAGGTCCTTGACAATAAATAGGTACTTAACTTGTTTTTGATTGTCATAAACCTGCCAATATTTCAATCACTGTACAGTTCTTATTTGATTTTAAGGAGTTCCCTTGTGTATCTTCAAAATCCAAAGTCCATAACAATGAAATTAGTATGGTATCATTCTTAAGGTGTTTTCTTTCAAACAAAAAAAGAATCATCTAAATCGGTGCATAAACAAAAAAGTAATGGTCAATGGTAATGGAAAATCCGCCTGAATTCGTATAAAATGGTAACGAAAACGACAGTTTTTTCAAGATTACTTGAAAACTACTAAACCGATTTCAAAATTCCAAAAAATGGGACCAACTTGGAAACAAACGTCATGTTATAACGTTTGAATCATATCAATCGATTCAGCCGTCTTCGAGTAATCGGTGTACATACATATAAATAAATAAAAAATATACGCGACGAATAGATAACCTCCTCCTTTTCAAATTTTTAAAGTCGGTTAAAAACGAAAGAGAACATTGGTTTTTCTCTCGAAAAATTTCTCTATCTTCGAAAAAGTAATCTTTGGACCTCAACAAAATATAATATGATGGAAGTAGCACTGAGGGCACACTTTAGTTTTTGATCTCGACTTGAATGATAAGAAGCTAGAACACAATATTGTATTGTGATAACCAGAGTCTAACGATTTTTTTTTTGTATCTGATTCTTATAATTACATAATTTAGCAATCAATTTTCCACAGACAGCCATCAACAGCCACAGTAACTTCAACTGTTTCTTCCACAACAGTAAAATCAACTACAATATCAACAACAACAATAAATGTACCAAATACAAAATCTTTATATTTTGAGTACTGCGTAAGAAAATGTCGAATCACCCATGAATTAAAACCAGTATGTGGTTCTGATGGTGTAACGTATAAAAACCCTAGCATCTTGAAATGTGCTAGAGATTGTGGAATCGGTAAGTATACCTTCTCCTCTATTTTTCCTCTTATATTAATAGTAAATTCAGCTAAAGAAAGTTCAAAATAAAGATCAGCACAGTAAGTTATAAGTATGTATAATTTCACTGTGCTCAAAGTTTTGTACTAACAACAACAGTTTTATTAAGGAAATTCAGTATTTTTTCTGATCGTTACTGAGATGATATGATGACAAAGTAGACCGTTTTCATTGGTAATAATCTAAACGAATGTTTCTGTACAGTCAATCAAGACTTAGAATACATAGTATTTAACACGTATGTTTTTTATAGATGTATTTATAAGTAAACCTGGAAGATGCGAGATAAACGGTGATGGTTGCACTGAAACTAAAACTACAGAAGCTTCAGTGACACCGTCTTCCGAAATCATACGAGCGTGTATAGTCAACTGTCCTAGTACCACTGAATTCAGTCCTGTGTGTGGTAGTAACGGAGTAACTTATGACAATCGTGGTCGATTGGAATGCGCCAAATCTTGTGGAGTTGGTTAGTATTTTTGACAGCCCTGTAAGGTCTACTAAGAAATTCAGGTTCTCTGAAAATTTAAACCCAAGTCGTCTCTTTCAATTTTCGTTGTAACTCCTATTTAGTTTTTATTTTCCTCACTTCAATTATTTTTAGCTAAAATATGCTATTATCATTCAAAGTCAAAGTCAAATAAGCTTTATTCAAATAAACTTAATTATTAAGTACTTTTGAATCGTCTATATTTTCCTACCACCCGTTCCAGACTTTTTTAGCTGACAAGAAGAACGGGCGCAAGAAACTTATCAGCTGTAACAGCCATAAGTAACGATATTTACAAACTTGAATATATCGTTACCAGAAAATTACAACAGGGTGACAGGATTATTGGCAACAACATAGACTTATTATATTACTTCAACAAAGTACTTATTAGCAAGTTATGTGTTACATCATTTCCACGCATTTAGATCTTTAAGATAATCATCTACTTTATAATAACCTTTACCCATGAGCGTTTTTTTAACATGGTTTTTAAATTCATTATCTTTAAGATCAAGAATAAGGTGACTCCAGTATACGGTAAAGTTAAAATGTAACTTATGTTGTACTGTACAAAAATATTGTTTGTCAATGATTGTATTAATAAATTAAATTAAAAAGTAAAATAAATAAATAGTCTTTAAATAATTAGTCTTATATAGTGTAGTTTTTGGTGTGTATTGTCTGAAATTCTTCGACCTTGTTTTCTGGTTTTTAATTCAAATATAGGTACTAGATCATAAAGACCTCACTCAATCGTCCAGAAAATGATAACATGTGTAATTTGTTTATTTGTGTTTCTATCTAAACGAAAAAATACCGTCTTTTTTTTTCTAAATTTCACTAATTTTGTTTTTAATTTCCAGATGTGACATTATCCAGAAATTCCAAATGTCCCCCAAACGGTGCATCAACCGCAAGTCCCCCTTCGGCCACCACATCAGCTCCTGTGACACCATCCATGGAGGCCATACGAGCGTGTATGGCTAATTGTCCCATGACCACGGAGTACAATCCAGTCTGCGGCAGTAACGGAGTGACTTACAACAACCCCAGCCACCTGGAGTGTGTCAAGATATGTGGAATCAGTAAGCTGTTTATTCTTTCAACAGTTTTATGCCAGATAATTATTTTAGCTTGGAGTATTACTTAATTACTTTTTAAATTTACCTTATTATATGTAGGTAAAAAATATTCAAATTCGTAATCATAAGAAACAACAATATCTGGAAAGAGCCTGAAAAAAATGGGAGAAAAAGAGAGCTCTCGCAAAGTTCGTTTATTTTAATTTCACTGACAGTATCAAAGTCAAAGGTTTTTTTTCTTGAGTTAGTGAAATCAAACTCACTTAACGTTTCGCATTTTTCAGATGTCGAAGTTACAAGATTCTCCCGCTGTCCAGTAGGTGGAGTAACATCAAGGCCAGCTACCAACGCCACACCAAAACCTATAACTCCAACACTTTCAACGATATCAACGTCGTCATTAATAACAGATACACCACCAAGACCGACTACTCCGTCTCCTTTGACCACATCAACTACAACGTCTATTACTCAAGCTACACTAAGACCAACTACTCCATCAGTGACACCTATAACTGATGCTCAAACGCCGACCAGCGGTAACCTGAACTTCACTATCTCACAGGGCATTTTGGACCAAATTTTCAGTACGGACTATAGCGGCCTTATAGATGAAAGGCATGAAGACTAGCCTTAAATAATTATTGGATTAGACTATACTTGACAGTAAAGTTTTAAATATTTTTTATCATTTGTCTGCGCGACATAGATTTGTGCATAAATCTTCACAAATTCAGAAGCGATTTCCAGAAGAGTATTTGACATATTTGACAAAAACTCGTGGTGTAATTTTAATCAAATAGTGATACTTTCATTAAAAATTAAAAACTTACTTCCTCGCTATTAAGTTTCATTCAGTTAAAAACAACATTAATATTAATTCTTTAATTATTCTTACAGAATACCTACTTGTATTTAGAGAATACACATACTTTTTTAGAATACTTAAAAAGAGGAATTCGTACTAGCTGCCTATAAGCAGTTTTTTAAGATTTCTGACACCTCAGTCCACGTAGCTCAAGAAAAAGAAAATAACGTCGAGAACATGAAGTACTCAAGTATTTACGTGCAGGCCGACGTGCATATCCCCCAACACGAGTAGGCACTATTCTGCGGGCGACAAAGCCTATTCAGGGTAATTCAAGCGGTACAAAGTTGCACGCATTCAAGTTTAATGGAGAAAGTTTGCTCATAGAATATACATACAGCAGAACGAGAACTCTTTGAAAGTTTACTGGCTGAGAAAAACTACCTTAATACTGTTTTGTTGACTGGTATAAAGTAAATCAGTTTTAAATTTTGATGTTATTATTATCAGCTAAAGAAAGCACTGCGATGCCTAAATCTCATTAGTTAGGGCAAGTTTGACATAGGCTTCAGTGACGAGACGTCACTGTCACAGTGTGTATGTTGTGTTAGAGTTGCTCCCATAGTAAAAGTTGTTCAGATTGATGGTCCCTATCTATCATATTCGGCTTTAGGGGTTTTTTTGTAATACGTTGTGTAGGAAAATTATATGAGTAGGTACTGCTGTGAGTGAGCATTGAAAAATATTTTTACTATACCTACTAGGTGAATGAGTTTTCCAGCGACTGCGCCCAATCTTAACTACTAACTAGTATTATGTAATCTGTGCTAGTACTTACTTTTTTTCAATTGTAAACAAACGCATTATTCTCGCAGCCGTCATTGACGAGTCGCAATTGCAACTCAGATGAGTTATTTGCTCTCATAACGACTGTGTCGACTATCGATTGCGTTACTCGTTTCCAGTCCAATATCAGCTGTAAATCAGTTTCTGCGGGCGATACGTTGACGCGCGAGTTATCGAATAAATTTCTTTTTCACTTCTCATGCTCGTAAAGTTCGTCTTCATGCTTCATACCCAAGTATAGGCTGCATAAAATCGCTTTTCATGCTCTAGCTAAAGCATAAAGTAAAATCTTTGTCTAAGTTCAGACTAACAAATAAGTGAAGACAAAGGTCGGCAGGTAAACAGCCACACATTTTTAATTTTTTATAGATAATCCATGCTATAAAACTTATTTATATTTTTGAAAATATTTTTTTTATATGGGTATCAAATGCCTTATGATACCAAAGGCCTTATTGAAGACATTCCAAAATTATATAATACTAGCTTCCGCCCGCGACTTCATCTGCGTGGATAGTATTTTGTCTATCCCTCGGGAAAGTTCCTTTTTTCGGGATGAAAGGTACCCTATGTCCTTCTCTGTACCCCTGACAACGTGTGTGTAAAATTTCATGATGATCGGTTAAGTAGTGAAGACGTGAAGGCGTAACAAACAAACAAACGGACTTTCGCATTTATAATATTAGTAAGGAAGTAAGGATGTCACATTTTTTTTTTTTGCCATATTGCTGTTTAATTTCCTCGCAATCGAAGTGAAAAGCAGAGTATATAACTCCTACATAAAACCCATTTTATGCAATTGTTATACAATCTACTATTTCACCTCTCCAGCACGAAAAAAGTGCGTTTGATGCGTAAAAACTCCCAGCCAATTGTCTTTTGGATGCGAGCAAAAACTGATTAGGTCCCATGAGAGTGAACCAACTATCACTCACATAAAATAACGAACCCGTGTCCAACGCGAGTATAAAAAAATATAAAATATATAATTAAAAAAAACACCTTAAATTACGTTTTACATGGTGTGCTTACTAATAAATCAGGAAATAGCCCCAATTCTGGAGGCTTGGTATAAAGTACAAACGCTTAGAATTACTTAAATTTCAAACTAAGTATTTATAATAACTTATATGATCAATACAGGAATTTTGGCGTATCATAATTATCATTATAATTATCATCACAATAACATTTTCTCCTCAATATTCGTCTATTTACAATATCATAACTATTTTCCTCAATATCGTATTAAAAGACGAGACATTTTTTGAATTGTAGCTTAACTTTTCTTAAATTATCATATTATTTGATTTTCTACCTTGATTTATTTATTTATTACACAACAAAAATTTATTAAGCCTTTTGGCCGGGTACTTACATTATGATCTTAGGCATTTATGATTACGACACCTGTTCTTTGTTATACCATAAGGTGTACTCGTTACTAAAACAAAATATTTTATAACATATTTGCTTGTAAAGAGTCTCTTATTACACCAATTTCAATGCTGTCTGTCTCTCTCTTATCTATATCTTTAAAACTACGCAACGGATTTTGATGCGGTTTCTTTTAATTGATAGAGTGATTCATAATTATGTATAATACATCGTATCAAATTCCACACTACACCGAAGCGAAGCGAGGGCGGGTCACAAGTCCTTTTTATGCCAAATGCGACCTTTGATTTGATTTGACTTTTTTCGGACATTCCCCATTCCATAATAAATTATTTATTTTGTTAGAGCTCAGAAATTTATGTAGTGCTTTCGATGCTAGGCTTCCCATTCCCAGGCGGCTTAATTTTTGCCGACATCTTCATATAATACATAAAACCTCGATCAACTTATAATTCACCTAAGTATACCTTCCTCAGGAATCACTCTATCATTTGGTGAAAATCGCATGAATATAGTACGTTTTGTAGTTTTTGAGTTTATCGCGAAGCGCAGACAGACAGACAGACGCAGTGAGGGACTTTGTTTTATAATATGTATGTAGTGATATCAAGCAATTGATGACTAGTTTAAATTCATAGAAGTAACGAAGTTCTCTGTTTGTAAGAAAATAAAGCAAATTTCATAGGTAGGGGACTCGAACAAAACAACTGAATGCGTAGTCACGCGCGTGGTCACGCGCGTGGTCACGCGCGTAGTGACGCGCAGGAAAGATACGTGCGTGTTCGTATTTGTTCGGTGTGACGTCCAATAGGGAATGCCATTGAGTACAACGTCATCAATGCGTTCCGCTCTGCGTAAGTACGCAGCCTGGTTGTCTCATGAGAGCTGCAATGCGTAGGGTTACGCATCGGTCTACGTGCACGCGTACGTTACGCAAGCGGTGTGCCATGTCTCATAAAGTTTCAGGCATTACAACGTCATAGTACGTCTACGTGCACGCTTACGCATACGCTTACGCATCCGGTGTGCTGGAGCCTTATATGTCAGAAAAGAGGTCAACAATTTATGAATAAAATTATCTTTGGGTAATAAAATATAATAAATAAACAATTAATTATTAACTTTAGTTAATTTTGACAATAAATTACAAACATTTATCTGTAACAAGAATGCTGGTTATGCCTTAAGCGCTGATGCGCGCGCATCGCTAATTTGAACAAGTAAAAATTATTCCACGCTTTTTCTTTTTGCTGTATAGTTTTTATTTAAAAATGTCGTCAAGTAGTGATGAATTTATTAAATTGACACCGCCAGAAGTCTCAGAGGCAGCGAAAAAGGCTACAGTAAGCCTCTTGCCCGGAAAAATCGACCGATGAATACTTACAAGCGTATCAAAATTTCATCATAATAATATGGAAAACAAGCAAAGATGCAAAGTCCGAGTCTTATTTATTTCCTCAAAAATATGTTATAAAACGTCGTTTGACATACGTGCGCGTTTATAATTACCGCACTTATATCAAACTAACATAATACACAAATGATTATGAGGCGTTTGGGTACTTAATAGGTTCTGAAACCAACATTTTAACGAAAATTTTTATTTTGGTCTATATTGTAGAAACCTGTAGGTTTTATTTATATACTTAATTCTCTCTTAATATTATGTAGTTCTTAATTATTGTAACTGCTGTATATGTTCATACATAATATATAACTTATTTTATAACTCGCTACCGCCTGTGAGTCAGCCACCGCGTTGCTGGGTCAACCCTTACTTACGAGCCAATAAACGCTCACGAATAAGCATATGGCACGTAACCATGCTTCTAATGACTGGGGAAATTGGCCTATTTCACTGCCTATTATCGCAGTAAAAATGATTTATTCTCTTCAAATATAGTAACTTTGAAAAATATTTATAATATGGTACAACAAGAACGAGATGCGGTACCGAAAGTAACAAAAAAATATGAAGGTATAATATTTAACCGTTAAGGCTCAATTACATTACACAATTTTAAGCACGCGATTTCAAGACTAAGCATGGTGTAAACGGACTAAGACAGTAAGAATCTTAAAATCGTGCGGCCTAGCCCGCTCGGTAATAAGATTCTTAAAATTGTGTCGTCTAAATGCACGCACGATTTCAAGACAGTCTAACTGTACCTACGACGGCACGTCAGACGTAACAGTTGTACTACAAAAACCAACTTTATACCTAAGGCATAAAGGCGTTCTCAAGGTCAACGTGTAGAGGTAATGTGACAGACAGAGACAGACTCTGTCTGACTCGCGACAGATAGACGATACTGCCACAGTACAAGATAAGTTCAAAAAGGTATGTTGGTTTTTTAACACGTTTTCATATGGACGTTTTCTTGTTTATTTATTTATTTATACTATTAATATTTATAAGTAGGTTCGTTTATTTGTTTGTCCGTAATTTTAGAAAAGAGTATTTTATACTAGGTAAGTACCTACCTACCTAGCTTCCTGATGAGCTAGAGACTTGAAACTTATAGGTAGGTAGGTTGTTTTTAACACGCTTTTATTAGGTTGCTTTCTCGTTTGCTTGTGTGTTTGTTTGTTTGTTTCTACACAAAGTTTGCGAACAATTTAAACTAGCTTTCGGATGAGCTAGAGACTTGAAACTTTGAACATAAGTCAGAAATGGAAGGCAATGCAATATTATGGTATCATTGGGCTGATCTGATGATGGAGCCGGAAGAAGGCCACAGGAACTCTATAATGGAACCATACAACTCCATCGTGCTTGGGCTCGTTAGAATCGTCTTAATGAGTACTTTAAAGGGAGATTAGGTCCAGGCTCTGATGATTTAGCTGGAAGGCCATGCCATAGGAACTTAATATTGAAATCGTGCAACCCCATTGAATTTGGGCTCCTTTGAATCGTCTTGACGAGTGCTTTGTTGGGAAATAGTGTCCAGGGTCTGATGATGGAGCCGGAAGAAGGACACTGGAACTCTTTAATAAAACCACGCTACCCCATTGAATTTGGGCTCGTTTGAATCGTCTTGACGAGTACTTTGTTGGGAAATAGTGTAACGTATAATAACGCGATATCTAGGTAGGTCGATACGTGCGCGACCGACAACAACGACGATGTGCACCTTCTGAGCTGGACGCCCGCGCCGTGGGCGGGCGTGGCGCGGGGTGGGTCACGCCGAGAGGCGGGCGGGTGCCGCTGCCGCGGTCCGCGCGCGAGCCGTTGCGTTCGCGTTGGTGTGCAGTGCGGTGCGGTGCGGCGTGTGTGTCTGTTGAGTTATGCACAAGAACGACAGTCTTGTTTTGTTTGATACGATTCTTGCAATTTGCATTAAGTAACTACCTACACATTAGAGGTTTTTATCTACTTAAATAAAATGATACTAGGTAAATATACCTACTACTACTTCATACCTACTAGGTAAAATATTTCTATTCGTGAGCCTTTCGAATTTTCAACCTAGTCAGATATTAATGTTATGTAGGTTTCTAATAGGTAGATAATAGTTGAAAAAAATTATTGATTAATATATAAGTAAGGAGATAGGTACCTAAAATTTTATTTGATACGACGACTGCAAATTGAAAATATTTATAATTAACCTCTTAACAAACAATGGTTAAGGAAAAGGAATTTGGTATTAGGTAGGTGCTTAAAGAATTAAAACAGAAAATAAAACAAATACAAAAACTACAATGTAAATAACTCCAACAGTACGTTGATTGAAAAAGACATTGGAGACTTACTGCCTTCTCTTATACTATGACAGTAAGCACGGCCGAGCGTGCTAGAAATTGTGTGGTGTAAATGCGCGCATTCTTAGTCGTTTTCAAGACAGTCTTAAAATCGCTTGCTTAAAATTGTATAGTGTAATTGAGCCTTTAGGAACCCAACATGTCACATAAATATTTATCCATGTTAAGAATCAAAAACATGTCATTTTATTCGGTCAATACTAAATTAATTCGAAAAAGTTTTCTCAACATTCATTCTACTTCTGGCACATAAGCTATTGTAACCAAAAGCAAATATTTTATTTCTAATGCTCCGTCCAATAAACTTCACTTGAAGACTACAGGCTAGGTTGTACACACACTTATTAACTTATCATAAAAACTTTATCAGAGATTAATCCAAAGTTAGAAGAGTAATCTCGTCGTGTACAAAACCAAACATTCAAACATCAATCCAGCATCTAATGCAGACAATGCAGTCAAAATAACATTCATCCATCAGCCATTTTTGATGTCCCCACTGCTGGGGCACAGGCCTTCCTTATGGGTGGTAAGGAGGATGGGCCATAACCCACCACGCGGGCCCAATGCGGATTGGTGGGTGTTAACGACTGCAAATGCAGCCGGGACCAACGGCTTAACGTGCCTTCCGAAGCACGGAGGAGCTCTAGATAATAAATTTTTGGTCACCCATCCCATAACCGACCCTTGCGAACGTTGCTTAACTTCCGCAATCGCTGGGCCAGGCGCTAAACCACTGCGCCACCGAGCTCCTTAATATTATGTGACATAACAACAACATTATGTAACATAACAAAATAACATTACGGCTGCAGTTTCAGTAAATAGAACGAAGAATATCGTCCGATTATCACGACTCTCTTTTGTAATACATTGCTGGCGCAGAACAGAATCATCTCTGTAGTTGTAGCGGTTTTTTTTATTCACAGCTGGATAGTGGCTTGCCTTCATCTCAACTGATGTTAAGTGACGATAAGGTCAAAGGTGGAAGCGCACTACACCCGGAATCCTCATCACTGGTTATCTTACCTCTTCAGAGTCGGTTCCATAGTACCTAGAATTCGTTCAGTTTGATGGTCCCTATCTACCATATTCGGCTTTATAAGGCTATTACCAAACACCCTATATCAATATATTGTTTTAAATTTCCATGGTTATTGACGTTAATAGAATAAACTATGTCGGGATTTACACCATACACCGGAGATCTATCGATCGATCACCATACACCAGAGATACACCGGAGTCTCAAAAATAAACAGGTACATGGTGTAAATCCCGACATAGTTTATTCTATTAACCCTATATCAAGTAGACAAGCCCCCTACTCAAATGGCCAATTTTCTATTCGTTCTTAAAAATAAGCAATAGGGAATATGCATAAGTCACCGATTTTGATGAATTTGAGCTTGATCGCTGCGGACACTTATAAAAACATGATGGAACAGGAAAAAAAATTTAAAAAAATAATTATTTTAGTTTTATCACACGATGAAATCAGGGAAAAATAACAATATTTTTTTTTCATTTTCGGATATAATGCACTTTACAGTCAGATAGAATATCGAATAAGAAACAATATTTTGTATGACACATATGTACTTAAACGCAAAATTTAGGGAGATAATTGAAGATTATTGGCTAACTCCATATTAAACGCGCCGAAACACACCTGAAACGTGATGTGTGACGTCACCGTTTTGTATGGAGCGTTTTCGGCGGGTGCTGCTGCGCGCTAACTTCAAGTAAGTAACTATATCACGAGAAAAAAACGCAATAGAAAAGTTTTAATATCACAGTTAATTTTCTCACACATTATACTTTTGATTAAGATTAAAAAAAAAATTGATGCATATTCCCTATTAGACGATCAAGTCACATGTCCCAAGTATATGTAAATCACAGAAATTGTTATATTTTGTGAAAATGACAAGCTTACGACCCGTAATTTTAGAGTTATGGCTTATTTTTAATTTTTAAGTTAGCGAACGAATAGAAAATTGGCAATTTGAGAAGCGGGGAAGAGCCGCTCGCAAAAAATCGCTTTTTTTGCATGCACACACAGAAAGTGCTAACTGTAAAGTCATGTCACATAGGGTAAACCTTCGAGCAACAAAAGGCTTCGTTTGTCACGAAGGGAGAAGCCTTAGCGATATTACTCTATTCAAATTATTCTGGCATTTTTTGCGGGGGGGGAAAATGCACACAAGTGTAGTTCCGCATACCCACATACAAAAACTACACTGTAATGACGACACTCACACATAAAAAATAAAACAAAACAGCAAAAATTTGTGTACGGATGAGTCACACACAGATCTGAAATTTGTACGGACGAGCCATGGACTAGCAGACCCGATGTCACTGAACAAATTTGACAACTAATCAAGAATAAAATATACGAATTTAATGTTTAGATGTAAACAAATAGCAATAATACGATAAAAAATTACTTTTATGTGAAATGTAAAACCGTCTTTTTGTATACTTGATGTTCAAGATCTCTTTTAACAGCAAAAAACTCATCAATTCGACATTTTAAACAGAGCAGCGTTCACATGCGCGACTGGACTCGGTCTAGAAAGAAATCCGGGCGCAACTGGTTTTACTAACGCGTATGCCCATTTGGGCTTGTACTTCGGCAGAGGGGAAACGCTTCGTATGGCTTCTCTTTCTGTAGAAGCCCGTTAACATCATACGGGCACGGTCTATGTAAAAAAGAGACGAAGGATCAAGTGACATGTGCCAACATTTTTTACAGTAAGAGCCCCTAGCGTCCCGCCTAGCAAATGAGCAATGACAGTTTGTTTAAAATATTTGTTAATCTTAATTAGAATTTAAAATAAAGGTATCGTGGAGCCATGGTGTTTTGTGCTCTAAGTAATTTGTGATGTTATAAAAAGAAACAATCCAAGTAATCGCACTTTTTAAAGGTACCCAAATAAGATTTTGCCATCACATTTCTCTAAAACCTAATTTCGCTACATTTATTCATTTATTGACGAAGAAAACAGTATGGAAAATAGTTTATTAATTTCCTTTGCCATAATATAGTCATATTTTATGTATGTAAGTCATATTTTACGTATCTCATATATAATGTATTCATTCGTTTTTCGGATCACCTGTTTAATGACATTGCTGTTCTTTGGCATTCTATTTCTATGGGGTAAACATAAATGGTGTCATTATTCATGTAGTCAATATACTGTAGCAGCAGAGAAGCGCAACAAATCAAATGACGGAAAAGTTTTCGAAAACAGCCTACTGTCGTCGCTAGTTTAGACAGTAGTCTAGAACACAAGACTATATTTATATTTTGCACGCTGCATCGAAACGCGGCCTAAGAAACTACGAAAATTCTATGTAAAAAGAAACTGTTTGCAACGCACTTTGACTTGACACACAAATAATATAAAAGATATAGGTACATTATTCGGTGCTCTATTAGGAGAACTTTATGGCACGGCGGCACACAATTATTTCCAAAACAAACAGCAATAGGTGTTCTATAGGGCTTTATCGAGACGCCCTTGAACTGTCCCCTCGAAGGGCTGCCACCCCACCGATGCTTTTCACGGTTGTTGAGTCTTCAGTCCTATGATCATGATAAAAATATCCTAACATAGCTACCTACAATGGAAATGATGTTTTCTGTAATGTTGACCCAGTTGGATTATGTATGTGTGTCAAAATAATGATAAAACAAATTTCCTTATTTTTTTCTTTAAAAATATTAACTTTGTCGTCTAACGCAATGACACGAAGTGGTCTTGGCCTCCGGAACAAGAGATGATAACCTATATTTGACGAAATCTAAACACTTTTAAACTTTCGCGTTGAATTTTATTTTTAATCTTTTATAATTAAATATCTACTTTGATTAGATTAAGTAGGTACTTTTCCTGCTACAATACAATACAACTATGCAAAAAGTGAAAAGTGTTAGGTAATAATAAATACTTAAGTGGGTAATGTCATCAAAATATGAGCAGCCTTTTGCTTTAGTCGTCCCGTAACCACGGCTGTACTATTAGTTATTCTGTGACCACGGCCCCTGGAAAAGTGTCGGAACGTCGGGAAACCAAATAAATCAACAAATCAAACTAAATTATTCTAAAATAACATCTGAATTAACCAATTTACGCGCTGTACTCCGTAAAAAGTGTTTTATTTCCAATTAACTGTACGCGCGGAAGTCTTAAACGTGTATAAATAAGTGAAACCAAATAAATATTAAATTTGACTCAAATCAAAGTGTCCCGCAGGCTGATTATCTAACAAGAAACCATTTGTAATAATTCCGGAATCGTCGCTGACAAACGGTTTGATAGCGACGATTTCGTACTTATTACTGGTCGCTAACTGGTTTCTAGCTAGATAATCAGCCTGCCGATCATCGGTCCGTAAATGTAATAAATGGCAAGGCAACCCTAGCAGTAGGGTGCACGAACCGGAATAATGATGACCTCCCCAAAACATAAGGTTTCGTGCTTCACGAAACAAATGAACGACACTCGGTTCGAACAAAAACGAACTTGCGAAATCTCACCAAATGACGGGTAGAGACGTAGGTAAACCATAATAATATACCCGTAAGCGTAGCGTGCACGTACGCGTAGACGTACCATGACGTTGGAATGTCTGAAAGGATCATGCCGTATTCTGGGCCATGTTGCGCATTAACCATACATAATATCTGTGACAGACTCATGTCATGTCAAAAAGGGTTAGATAACAAAATGTCATATAATAGGAAAATGTAACCCCAAACGGCTCCTTGAGATTGAGATTTCTCTTTTTTCCCGCATTACTTTTTGATGATATTCTTCCCACGCAATCACTATAAAATTACTATAGTATATTGGTAATTTCATCAAAGCGTATCATGGCCTAGCTTGTATAGAAAAATCGGCATAATCCTTTATGAGACATGGCACACCGCTTGCGTAACGTACGCGTGCACGTAAACCGATGCGTAACTCTACGCATTGCAGCTCCCATGAGACAAACAGGCTGCGTACCTACCTACGCAGAGTGGAACGCATTGATTTTGTTGTACTCAATGGCATTTCCTATTGGACGTCACACCGAACAAATTCGAACACGCACGTATCTTTGCTGCGCGTAACTACGCGCGTGAATTTTACCTAGCTTGTAAAACTCATTGATAGTATAAGGGTACTGAATGCTTCGATCATCTAATAGATGATCAAAGACTGAATGTTCCAAGTCCTTAAAAAAATCGTTCTAGATAGGTAGATGCCTGACTGCTGACAGAGGCTAGCAATGTTTCCGCCACTAATAAAAACGTCTAGAAGCCTACGATTCGCCGGAAGAAAAATAATCACGAGCGGAGCTTTTTTCTTCCCTCGAGTTCCACTGAGCTAAGTAAGGTGAGGTCCACTTTTGTACTTTTTATCTCCCCGCAAAAAATAACCAAGAAGTGTACTCATTCTGATTTCTAAAGTCCATTTCCACATTTGAAATGTATTTTCTTTTTTTTATGCTTAGGATACCGGAATGCTTTTATGAAAGGACGTGTATTTATACACTATTTAAAACAAATGAGTTTTTATAAATGATATTAAAGGACAGTGTACGTGGTTCGCGCGCTAAGGCCCCGCCGCAGACAGAAAGAGTTCCTCCGTTCTAGTTCTGCGTTCCGCATTCTTTGTAAGGTTTGTAACTTTATAGTGCCGCGCAGACAGCAGACCATAGACTTACGCTAGAAACATACTATTGTGTTGTGTTGTGTCGTGTCGCGATCTGTCGCGTATCGGTTTCTTACATTTAGTATGGTTAGAAACACATTACTACAGTGTGTCGTGTCGACACAACACAATACAATAGTGTGTTTCTAGTCATACTAAATGTATGAAACCGATACGCGACAGATCGCGACACGACACAAAACAACACAATAGTATGTTTCTAGCGTTAGAAAAATTTTCGCTGCGCTCACAACAGACGGTCTGACAGACCGCGCCGCCGGCGCATTTGCATCATAGACTCTTTTAGACTAAATAAAAATAACGCCGTCTAATGCTTTCTGCTAAAACGGAACGCACTTTAACTGACTTTCTCCTGTTGTAACTCTGATCGAATGAACGCGATTCAAACGCTGAACTCCGAACGCTTTCCAGTCTGCGAGGAGCCTCAATTCTCCTCTCAGTGTTAATTGGATGCACTGCAATATTTTCTTTTTTCATTGGACTCCTGTAGACTCCATAAAAATAACGCCTCAACTTTGAAAATTGAATTGCCGATTCCCATACATACAACTTTGGCTGCTAAAATGAAACACACTTTAACTGACTTTTTTCGTGTGTGCGTTAAGAACTCCTAGAACCGAATGAACGCGAGTTGAACGCTGAACCCCAAACGCTTTTCCTGCACTCTGCACGGAGCCGAAGTTCCAAACTTCTTATAATCTTTTTACATATGATTATAATTTTCAAAAGTGGCTAAGATTCAATTCAATACCACTATTAGTTTTTTTTTCAAACATCGGCTACAATAAGTGCAGTCCAGCAAACAAACAGTTGCTTTAAAACGCAATAGCGCAGCGGCCCATTTTAACGGGAGCGCCACGAACAATAATACAAGCATAATGCTGACAATACTATTGTGTATGCCTGCCACAACGAGCCGAGGCCGGTTTTATACCCCAGATGAAATTTTTGTTTTCTATCGCACCGATGACACAAATAATCTACGGGACGAATAAAATGGTCCATTTTTAAGAAACACTATTTGGTACTATGTGAACTACTTAAATTAAATTTAAATAATTTTATAGACAGTCTTCAATACTTATGTTAGTAATAATTAATATAAGGGTGCTTGTACACGATGCGTTATGTAGCTTGCGCACGTTGAAGCGCGAGTTACTTGCACGGGGTTACGATGCTATGGAGCTGGACCCACCCACGTCTTTGCACGGAGCATGTAACCAGCGCAAGTGCCCAACTTGCGCGGGCTACTTGCACGGTCTACTTGCAGCGTGTAGAAGCACCCTAATCACAATAGGGTATTTTCCAAATTCTTTAAAACTGCTTATATTTAAAGATTGAGACGAACGATTTAACAGAAAAATATTAAAAAAATAATTTATTTTTAAATAGTTTTGAATTTACTGCCAAAACGCTCGGTTCGACGACGTCACTGTGTGACGTCATCTTTGTGTAAACAATAGAGTAAATTGTTACACAGACTACATAGGTGTTAAAATTGTTTACACAAAGTTGACGTCTCACAGTAGACGAAATTCATAACCATTAAAAATAAATTAGACATTAATTGTTTTAATAGAGAAAAAAGACATTAATTAATTTATTTTTATTTTTCCGTTAAATCGATCGTTCCAATCTTTAAATTAAAGCAGTTTTCAAAAAAATTGAAAATACCCTATTATGAAAAAAGTGCTTGAAATTCAACCTACATAATTTTGTGATACCTTCATACCCTAAATAAAAACAACAGAAACATCTTGAAACCAAACAGCTTAATCATGATTGCCAGTTCCAACAAACAATTGACGAATAGTTTCAACAAAGAGTTTTCCAACAAAACTGGCAACAAAAAGATAGCGAACCGAATGGCGCGTGCAATTAATTCGTACGCTCCCTCGTTTCCCGGCAAAAAAATAAACTGCATATAGGTCGAAACGGTTTTATCTTCATTTATTTAGCTAGGAATTGTGAAATTAGTAAAACTTGTTTTTTTAGTTTTTACATGAACCTGCTTCGAGCAGAATACACTTGAGTAGGTACCTACTACAGTATAACTTGTTGATCAGCAGTTTTTAATATGTAAATTATAAAAAAATCCCTTTATTAAATTTTAATAACTATACAAATAAATGCAAGGAAAATGTACCGAAGCCAAGTTTTCACGTTCTTAAAAAAACTATAAATTAAATCTGAGCCAACCATTGGACTATTCAGTTGGTCTAATTACCTAGAAGTCGAGCACACCTCCTCACAACTAGAAGCCACGACTTTGGTCTCAGTAACAAGCTGAGCGGAAAGCGTGAACTGACATAGAAGATAGACAAATGCTTTAATTTTCTAGATTCTTTATATTAGATCCAAAAAATGATTGCAACTGAACATGCTAACTCAAAAAATACCTTTCGACGCATAGTGCCAGAAACGCAAATTACCGTACACGCTAACGACCATGTTTCAATTTCGCAACCTGAAATTGGTCTTAAAATACAATTTGAAGTGCAGTAATGACTAAGACAGCTAGAACAATTGTAATTTTAGACTTTTTTTGTATTTAGTATATATTTTTGGTAAGAGAGGTTAGGGTATCAGCAGTTAGGACTACCGTTGAGGGCTATGGGGAATATGCTGACCGGATCTGTCTGATGAACAGGTATGATAAGACCTCCTTTACATTCATGCTAGCCTGGTACTTTTCGTTTTATTCATAGTCCGAGGTTCGCTATTATCTATACCGCATATGGTTTCATGTACTGACGATAAAGTGAATGCAGTGCAGACTGAGGAACCTTAGAGAAATAGTTTATTTGGCCACTTCACAAGTCCCAGGTGGTACTTTGCGTATCTGGCACTATGCGTATAAATTAGATACTGGTCGTTTGCGGAAAAAAATCTGGTCATTTGCATATCTGGTAGTTTGCTGTTAAAAACATGGTCGTTAGCGTGTACGGTAATTTGCGTATCTGGCACTATGCGTCGAAAGGAAAAAATACGTGGGTACCTAGGTATAGTTATTGGTGTGTCGGGTGAGAATATTCTCGGCCATATTGGGAATATTCCCGGCAATACTGAGTATTGCCTGACTATTACTGATATTCTTAGATATAGAGAATATTGCAGGGAATATTCTCACCCGGCACATCAATAGGTAAGGTATAGTAGCTTATTTGCTTTTTTTGTAGGTAGTTATAACTTGCGGAAACTCACAGTATGTAGTGTACTTAACATTACATGGTATTTCTTTGGGTATGGGTATGATATTATAGACATGCCTAGCCTATAGATTCCGTTCAAGTGTTAGAGCCCAAAGAGAAAAAAAAAGCCTAAAAGACTTAGGAAAATTTATTGGCCTTATTTTCGAATGACAATGAATAGCTATCAACGCCTTTCAAAAATAGGGCCCCAAAACGGTACGTCAAAAATCGCTCTAAATTCCGCTTGTTGCGCAATATTGTGGTCACACCCTCGAGCTCAGCCGAGCGTCTGATATGAGTTTTATTATTTTTCTCGACTAATCGGATCTGAAGCGGCGACCTACATCCAGCACCTTCACGGCTTGCTTCCAAATCAATTAACAACCGCAATTACCACCACAGACTAATATGATGTAGATGCAAAAATATTATGAGCTTGTCCATGTCCAATCATTTTTCACTTCAAATGCTTTGAACTTCATATTATTACATTTTATGCATACACAACCCTATCATTCGGCAGCTCTACATTGAAACCCATATTTCTTAATGTTTCTTCTTCTTGTCAGCTAAAAAAGTCTCGAATGGGTGATAGGAAAACATAGACAAATCAAAAGCACTTAATTATTACATTTATTTGAATAAATGATTTTTCAATTTCAATTTCAGGAATCTGCTCTTCAGGAGATTTGTCTAAAGGATAGACAAGTTGTTTAATTTTTGTATTTTATTTACATAAATATTTGCGTACTTAATTATTAATAATCCAATTAGTATCAAGAAATGAATTTTCCATTTCCCGAGACGTTTCAGCACCATGTTCTGGCTGAAAGATGTTGTGCGCTTTTCTCAACACAATTTTAAGATTTGAGCAGATGGATTTTTCCGAGCTCCTTAACCTGAAGTCAATGACATGTAAAATAATGTAATTTAGCTATCAAGACTTCGAGGCCAGCATATGGAAAATATAGAAAAATTACTGTTCAGTACTATAGTCTGTGCTACCTAACCTACTCTGTCGACAGCACTCATAACCAGGTGCCAGATGGAACTGATTCAGCGTGTGGTCTTATAGCTGCACTGCACCGGCACCAGTGCAAAGCAAAATGAGAACAACTGCTGCACAAGCTATTATTTTATAAAATAATTAGAGGGACATTTTCTTATACAGAATGTTTGGTAATAGCTTTATAAAGCCGAATATGGTTGACAGGGACCATCAACTGAACAACTTTTACTATGGGACCAACTCTGAAATCGCAAAAAAAAATATCTGCTGTTTCATACATTTTGATATTTTCGTTATTAATTTTTGTATGAAACAGCAGATTTTTTTTCGCGATTTTTAGAGTTGGTCCCATAGTAAAAGTTGTTCAGTTTGGCGGTCCCTATCTATCATATTCCGCTTAATAGGGCTTTTACCAAACACCTTGTATAGGGAAAAATTTAAGTCAATCTCTTAAACTAAGAATCTAACCTATGCAATAGAATAAATAGATTCGTTTATGCCCTTAAGCGAATGAGGGATGCAACCAACAAAAAAACGGCTATTTTATGCTATCGTGCATACATAGAATCAATCCTACGCTACGGTATTTTATTATGGGGCAACAGTACGGATAGAAATAGGGTTTTTGTTGCTCAAAAGAAGTGCATCAGGGCTATATGTGGAATTTTACCTGACCAATCCTGTAAACCGCTATTCAAAAGTCTTGGATTATTACCACTACCTTCGCTTTACGTTTATGAAGTTGCTGTGTTTGTCAATAAAAATTTAGGATTGTTAAAAAAAAAAATAACTTCAGACTAAGAGACCCGCATAGAATGATTTTTAATGATCGACCAGTCAGCTAAATATCTGAAAAGTTGTTTATGCATGTGTGTAACAATCTATAACAAGATTCCTAAAGATATTAAAATGCTAAATATTAACATGTTTAAAAATAAATTATTCAAATGGCTGACTGAAAATAATTTTTATGACATGAAATCTTTTTTAGACAAAGTTGACAGTAAAATATGACATGCAATGTAGGTATTTATGAAAAGCGTATTTTCTGACAATATTTCTAATGTTTTTTAATTAATTTAATAATTCGAATTTGATATTTCTTGACATATTTTCTTATTTTTGTGAATTGACATTTTATTTTTAATTAATTTTACTTGTATATTTGCATGCTATTTCTATTGATGGCGAAACATGAGCACCTTATTACTCTGTACCACCTTTCATACCGTGTTTGAAGCAAATAAATGTTTTTATGGTTTTTTTTATGTTTTATGTTTTAACCGCGAAATTGAGATTAGATTTTACGATTCCATTTTACTTAAAAGATTTTAATGAAAAGCCCTATTCGACTAAAGTCACTTAGCAAGTCGCCCGGAAAATCGACTCGTGTAAATGCCCCCACGGGTCGATATTTCAGGCGACAGTTATCAATATCGCGGTAAGATTCTTAGTTTAAAAGATGTCCAATAATTTCGATTTCACCCTGTGTATCAGTTTACACATCATCATCATATCAGCCGCACGACACCCACTGCTGGGTATAGGCCTCCCCTAAGGATCTCCACGACTATCGGTCCTGCGCTGCCCGCATCCAGTGGCTTCACCAGATCGTCGGTCCACCTTGTCGGGGGCCTACCCTCGGAGCGTCGTCCGGTGCGCTGCGTTTCCGCCCCATCGGCCATCGGTTCTTCTCGCTGTGTCCCACCCATTGCCACTTCAACTGAGCTTCAGCTGAGTAACGTGTTAAAAAATAACCCCTAATGCCGAATATGGTATATAGGGACCATAAAACTAAACAACTTTTACTATGAAACCAACTCTGAAATCGTGAAAAAATCAGCTGTTTCATACATTTTAATATTTTTCTTAATATTGTTTGTATGAAACAGCTGATTTTTTCGCGATTTCAGAGTTGGTTTCATAGTAAAAGTTGTTTAGTTCTATGGTCCCTATCTACCATATTCGGCATTAGGGGTAATTTTGTAACATGTTGTATACGATACGGGGTATTATAAATATCTGTATGTACCTTGTGTATATCCATCGAATTCACTAAAATCAATTTGAATTCCAGTTCCTAAAATACACATTTCGTTAGTATTGTTCTCGGAAATAAAGACGCAATCCACAAACCGAAACATTTTTCCGAATGGCGATGATTCCAAAATAATGGTAATAGCGGTTACGTAAAATATTGCCGCGATCCGTCTTGTACGCGCCGCTTGCGTTCTCGCCTGTACGCTTAGCGCTTTTCTCAACACCCCAACGCCCATTGACTACACTCAAGAAAACTCCTTTTGAATTCACGTAAACCCTAACACGACGTGATTCAAGCTATTTTTGTTTGATTCTGTATCTCTTAACGTAATGCCTATTGTACGATTCATTCATTCACTGTCTAATAAACTTGTATTTTGCTCGGGTAAATTCTTGTTTAAATTGTTGTGATTTCGAGTACAATCGGTCCAGTTTTTGTTTTACGTGGCTATTAGTGCCAGAGTTATACCTGACGTTAATGTAGATCTTTAAAGCTAAACCTACCATCTAATTAGGAGCTCGATGAAGCAGTGGTTTTGTGGATTTGAACTATTTTGACATTGCCAGTTACGCCTGCACATTATAAAGCTTTCAGTTTTCATGAGGTAGGTATTTTCGATACCCAAGTTTTTTGTGGAACCATAATATTTTAATACGTAGGGAAAATCAAACCAAATACCAACTAATTAAAACCGCGCTAGTATCCGTTATAAATAATGTTTTTTATTTCAAGTCTAGTGAGCGCGTAAGCTTGAGAGGTGTTTTAATTACTGTTCTATCAAGTTACAAAGCTACGGGCTTTATGCAAGAAACAGATTTAAGTTAATTGCCGAATCGGCCCCAATGTAAACAGAGAAGCGATCGCTTAAAATTCAGAATGGATTTAATTTAAACTGCATTCGTACACCTACCTGCTCAATTGATACCGAACGATTCGTTAATGGAAAATAGTTCAGGAAATGAACGCTCAAAATAAGGTATAGAGGGAAAGACGTGGAACACAATTTTTGACTTCGTAACTTTGTTTGGACCTGTTAGGAGGTAAACATATCAAAAGTCCCCGCCCGTAACCCCTATGCCGGGGGGGAGAGGGGTGTTTAAAGGTCCCATTTTTCGGTTTTTTACATATATCTCGAAAACTATACATTCCAGCGACATGAGTTATTTTACTAAATGAAAGCTGGGTAAATTTGCAACATGTTTAATTCAGTAAAAAAAAATGATATTTTGTAAAGTTTTCGAGATATTCACTAGTAAAAGTCTGAAATTTTATCTTAATATAATAAAAGAAGAAACTGATTGGTGACTGACATATCAACGCACAGCTCAAACCGCTGGGTCTATTAACTCCAAAGTTGGCACATAGATTCCTTATAAGGTCTAGGGATGCACTAAGAAAGGATTTTTCAAAACTCACCCCCTTAAGGGTGAAACGGGGGTCCAAAGTTTGTATGAAAGTCCGTCGGTTTCAATGCTAGGATCTTCAAATTTTGTGTTTAGGCTGACAATTAAAAACTAATAAATACGTGTCCCAGCGTTATTGAAAATTCTGCTCCCAAAGGGGTGAAAAGGGGGATGAAGTTGTGTATAGAAAATCGTTCATTTTCGAAGTAAAAATAGCTAAATTTATAATTTTGGCATATGGATGCAAATCTAACTCAACATTATATGTTATTGTTAGTATTTCAACCATTATGGGGATGAAATGAGGGCGAATCATCATCAATCAAAAAATATTATTTTTCCTAAATTACAGATATTCAGGAGCGGATATCTCAAAAACTATACAAGATATCGAAAAATTTTACATTATAAATCTTGTCTCAAATTTTATCATCTTTCATTTTGTGAAAAAACTCATGTCACTGAAATGCATAGTTTTCGAGATATATGTGAAAAATCGAAAAATGGGACCTTCAAACACTCCCCTCCCCCCCGGCATAGGAGCTACGGGCGGGGACTTTTGATATGTTTACCTCCTAACTGGTCCAAACAAAGTTACGAAGTCAAAAATTGTGTTCCACGCCTTTCCCTCTATACCTTTTCGTTTACTGGGCTAAAAGTCTAGTCTGATTGTTCAATCTCTTCTTGTGACAAAACCATGCATTTTTTATCCACTCTACTGCACTTTTAGGATAAAATATATTAATTTGGGACCCAATATTGTATCTCTACTTTATACTTAGTACAAGGACCGTGTTTATTTAGGATAGATTCTGTTGAAAGTATGAAAAATAAAGAATGAATTTCTCTTTCTTAACATAAGATAGGCTCTACATGATTTTGTGCTTGAATAGGAGTATAACCAATGATATTTATCATTGAGTATAACGCGTTGTTGTGAAATACTTATTTGTTATAGAGTCTGTGTTGTGATCATTTAGTATTTTGTTTCTTTTGCTTACACAAAACCTCCTTTATATTTTTTAAACTTTAAGCGTAACTTTATTTTTTTTATTTTAAAGAATATTATTCCCGTTGGATTTTTGTAAAATATATTTTCAATATTAATTTGTGTATTCTAGTCTCCGCCGGTCCACTAACCATAACCACAAAACGCCGCCACTGACCTCTTTCCTGTAGTTTTCATACATTTTATATGAAACGCCGGTCGCCACACGCCACATGCGACACTCCACACGCCACACGCCACACGCCACACGCCACACGCCACACGCCACACACCACAACACGCTTATTTGAAAGGCGGCGTTTGTGACAATGGTTAGTGGCTAGTGGCCCGTGTGCGGTGACACCTATCAGTTTATTAGTCGCCATGTGTATGCAAAAAAAAGTAGTTCAGAATTATTTATCTTCAAATAACTCGTCAAAATATCAATATTTTGAATCCACTACAAAATATCCACTTGAGACGACACACGAATCCACTCAAAGAAACTAGAAAGTCAACAAGCGCCGAACAATACAGGTTTCTTGGAAACTAGAGCCTACGCTACGCAAGTAAATCTTGAATTCAATTTGAAAAACAATTTAGTCATAACAGCTTTAAAGGCCCATTATAGGTAGGTATTATAGTACACTGCAGGGAGCAGAAGCCCATTATATTATAGTATCTGCAGGGTGTAGGCCTCCCGTGAGGTACGGCTATAATCTCCACGCTTAGCAGGCTCGTTGGAAAGAAAACGGTCCTGTCCATTATCGCTCCACGTAGGTGTTAAATGGACTTACCTATAGGTAAATCAATGGCGGGATGTCACAAAATTTATCCCGCATGGTGGCGCTACTACTGTTGGAGACTTTTGTATGGGCATTTATCCCCGATTTTCTCATTTTTTTATAATTATTTTTTATAATATTTTGCTCGTAAAGGGCCTCTTATTACGCCAATTTCAATATCGTATTGCTTCTCATTACGAACTTGTGCGGTAATGTAAAGTAAAACGCACGGTTTATCAAGAATAGAATAGAATAGAATTTATTTGTGAAATGCAGGTGTTAGTATTACAATGATGGAAGTTGTCATTATTTTGTTAGTGTCACTACATTCCCACCTTATATTCTAAGGTATACAAATAATAAAGATAGATTAACGCGAAACAGGCAACCAATAGCAAACAAGATTATTTTCATATGTGTCAAATATTAAATTATCACAATAGGGAATATGCATAAGTCACCGATTTTCCTAAAATTGAGCTTGATCGCTGCGGACACTTGTAAAAACATGATGAAACAGAAAGAAAAATAAAAAAAATGATTATTTTCGTTTTATCACACGATGAAATCAGGGGAAAATAACGATATTTTTTTTTCGTTTTCGGATATAATGCACTTTACAGTCAGATAGAATATAGAAAAAGAAATAATATTTTGTATGACACATATCTACTTAAACGCAAAATTTAGGGAGATAATTGAAGATTATTGGCTAACTCCATATTAAACGCGCCCGAAACACACCGAAACGTGATGTGTGACGTCACCGTTTTGTATAGAGCGTTTTCGGCGGGAGCTGATGCGTGCTAACTTCAAGTGACTATATTACGAGAAAAAAACGCAAGAGACAAGTTTCAATATTACAGTTGATTTTCTCACGCATTATACTATTGATTTTGATAAAAAAAATTGATGCATATTCCCTATTGTCAGATACTTTCGTATTCGCAAATTTCATTAGAGTTATATAAAAATGTCAAATGTTAAAATAAGTAGGTGTCAGATTAAAATGTTATAAAATGTCATTAATACTAAAGATAGAAAATAAAACTAAATAAACAATTAAACATGTCAAATTATTTCAATGATTTGTCGTCTAAAAATTCCTGTACGGAGTAATAGGCTTTGTCAACAAGTAATGTCACCAGTCGATTTTTAAAGTTGTTTATTGGCAAGCTCTTAAGTGCAACAGGTATTTTATTAAAGATTCTGTGAGCCATTCCAAAGAAGCTACTACTAACGTGTTTATATTCTACTCCCATTGCGGTGACTCCTATTTGGGTTCCTTTCTGCAAATGTAGTAAAGAGGTAGTCGTTACGCTTGACGAACATTGCCACTTCATAAATATATAAAGATGGTAGAATAAGAATTTTCAATTGACGGAAAAATGGTTTACAACTATCAGTTGTCTTAAGGCCAGTAATCGCTCTTATACATCTTTTTTGATATTTAAATACTAGACTCTTGCCCACAGAATTTCCCCAGAATATGATTCCGTAGCGCAATATGGACTCAACGTATCCGCGGTAAAGCTAGGGTTTCCTAAGATGACGGTGCCGTCATACTACGGCCGTAATTTAGCGGTGTAGAACGTTTTCTATGTAAACAATACGGCGCGGTTTCCTAGAGAGCGGTGCTGGACAGCGACGTCAAAAAGCGGTGCCGCCATTTTTATGACGGCCGTCATGACGGTGTAGTATACAGTTCGAAAACGTTTTTTTGCGAGATAGCGGTAACAAAATGAATTCCTTCTGGAGCAACGAAGACGACGAAATTTTAATAGATTTCATCCGTAATCATGAAGTCCTTTAGTATAATATAAAAAGAAAAGAATTTAGGAAAACCCAGTTTAAACAAAATTTATGGCGGGAAATTGGCGAAATTTTAAATAAATCAGGTATATATATGTAAACAATTCACTGAATAGGTATTTGTAGTCAATTATTTGTATTAAAAATTCCAGTAAATACCTAAACTAAGCTAGGTAGGTACTAGGTACCTAGTTTATTATAGGTATTAAATTTTGGTACTTTTGAACTACCTATCGTTATTAATTAATTTACTAAATATGATGTGACATTATTGAATTTTTATTTTCTTATTTAATGCAATTCAAATGTGTACGTTTACATTTATTTTGACATTTTTATTATCTTTTGTCATTCTTATTAAAAATTCAGATACCTAATTCCATTTTTAAAAAATTACGGCCGTAACTCTGTTGTACGGTGTTGTTACTTTCCACGTGTCTTCACCGTTAAAACGGCCGTAAAATTACGGCCGCTGAGTGACGTTTACGTCCGTAAAATTACGGCCGCTATGTGACGGCACCGCTTTCTTAGGAAACCCTAGCTTAAGCAATCAAGACAGTGTCTCTATTTGTAACTCTAGAGAGTTTGTAGAGAGCATAAACTGGTCTATTAATTCTTTTACAGAAATTCTCAGTGTGTAACTTCCAATTAGTTTGGTAATCTATTTGCAGGCCTAAAAATTTTGTGTCGGTGACGGACTCAATTTCCTCCCCATTGCACATTAAAGCCACCGTAGGCATTTCTGTCATTTGTCGAAAATGCATTATTTTGGTTTTTTTACTGTTTAGACACAGATTGTTTTTGACCAACCAACTATTGATATTTTTCATTACACAATTAATGTCGTCTTCGTAGGTTGAGTTATTATGGCCGTGCTGTCATCGGCAAGATCATTGACTTGTAAAAAATTTTTTCATGTCAGTGATCAAGATGCTTCGTCTAAAACAAAACGAATGATACTTTTTTAATCTTAGCAAAGAGTTTTTATGTCAGAAAAGAGGTCAACATTTTATGAATAAAATTTTGTTTATACTTATAATAACTAAAAAAAAATTTTTTTTCAAATTTTGAATATGGGTATCAAACAAGAAGCTTATACCTCAAATGGAGTTTGCACGGCCATATGTCATAGTGAAGATTGAAAAAAGGTCCTTACGGCTTATTGCAACCTCTTTCTTTAGTGTTACAATACGTGTTCGTTGTTCGTCGTTCGTTTGTTCGTGAGAAACGAAAACGTATTGTAAAACGAAAAGAAAGAGATAGCAATACGCCGTAACGTCACTAAAGAGTCTTTTTCAATCTTCACTTACTTACTAGGCGTGCAACCTCCATTGTGGATATAAGCTTCTTGGTATCAAATGAAAGGCCTTGATGAGCACATTCCAAAATTATATATTTTGTCACTAAAAGTTAAGAATTTTTTTTTTTTTTTAGTTTTTGAATATGGGTATCAAATGAAAGGCCTTGATGATAACATTTCAAAATAATATAATTTGTCACTAAATTTAAGAAAAAAAATTTTTTTTTTCAATTTTTGAATATGGGTATCAAATGAGCCTTGATGAGCACATTCCAAAATTAAATAATTTGTCACTAAATTAAAGGAATTTTTTTTTTTTTTTATTTTTGAATATGGGTATCAAATGAAAGGCCTTGATGATAACATTTCAAAATAATATAATTTGTCACTAAATTTAAGAAAAAAAAATTTTTTTTTTCAATTTTTTAATATGGGTATCAAATGAAAGGCCTTGATGAGCACATTCCAAAATTATATAATTTGTCACTAAATTAAAGGAAAAAAAAAATATTTTTTATTTTTGAATATGGGTATCAAATGAAAGGCCTTGATGAGCACATTCCAAAATGATATAATTTGTCACTAAAATTTAAAAAAAAATGTTTTTTTCAATTTTTGTTTCTCTACTTTATTGTTGTTTAATTTCCTCACAATCGAAGTGAAAGGCAGAAAAATCGACCGATAGATACTTACAAGCGTATCAAAATTTCATCATTATGGATAACAAGCAAAGATGCAAAGTCCGAGTTTTATTTATTTCCTCGCAAATATGTTATAAAACGTCGTATGACATAGTACGTGCGCTTTGATAATTATCGCACTTATATCATAATGTACTATTAAACTATCTCTAAAATGGTTGATACTAAAAAATAATGATTATGGAAGTCAGACAGTAAACGAATTAAAGATTGAAGAAAACTAAATTGTGTTGGAAGAAAAAATGATATTTACGAAAAATTGCTTCCAACATCCAAATATTCATAGCAAACACATAGTAAATAACAAAATGACAGGTCTACATCTACTAGCGCCAAATTAGTAATAGTGAGCCGACTGGTGGACAATTTGTGAATCAGCAAAATTATCCTGCCATTGTAGCGTTTTAAGATTCTGATAAATGCGACACAGGAGCTCGATGGCGCAGTGGTTTAGAGCCTGGCCCAGCAATTGCGGAGGTTAAGCAACTTTCGCAAGGGCTGGTCATGCATGGGATGGGTGACCTAAAATTTATTATCTCGAGCTCCTCCGTGCTTAGGAAGGCACGTTAAGCCGTTGGTCCTGGTTGCATTTGTAGTCGATAACACCCGCCAATCCGCATTGGGCCCGCGTGGTAGGTTACAGCCTATCCTCCTTATACTCCTATAAAGAAGGCCTGTGCCCCAGCAGTGGAGACATTAAAAATGGCTGATAGTCATGGTCAATGCGACACGGCGTAAAAAACGAAAAGTGCTATACAATTCTTAACAAAGTTACTGGAAGCTAGACTAATTACTTAAATGTTTGGTCGAAATCAGCATCATGGAATGAAACACAATCCATCAGTTTCTTAATTTTTATTGAAATTTATTGCGTCCGCCTATCGTGTTTAATTAAATTCTTTCTGAGTGCGGAGTCAACGACTAATGAAGTCTCCCTTTAAAATTGACCTACATAGCACTTATTAAAATTTAGGAGGGAAATACACAAGCATACTCATCTAAGCTCCAAGCTAGCCTTAAGTTTTTATGCACCTTTAATCTTTAAGTATATCTAAAAATGAAATGGGAATATCAGACAACGTTTCTGAATATGAATGTACAGTTAAAAGATAAAAATGAATAGTTTGAAAATATCGCAAAAAATCGGCAAACTCACAATAATAGCAAGACACATTCCCTTCCTGATTTACCTCGGTAAACAAGATAGTCTCTTTTGATTACGCACGTGTAATTCTATGAATGAGATCCAGAAATCAGTAAAATTTTGGGACATAAACAAACCTCAATATCTGGACCAATTATTAAATATTGAAACTTATAACTGTACATACTCTATTAGGATAGGGAAGAGATACACTCGTTAGATTTTTAGATTTACTTAAAAATTAACCGTGTAATGACCGATATAACTTAGAATAATAACGCCTCTCAGCTCTCAGAACACTGTGATCTGTCTGTGTAACGCCTAGAAGCCGCGTCTGAACCAAAACAGCATAAACGCGTGCCTTTTTCATTATCCTTGCGTGCGTAAGCTTTTCATACAAAACTCGACCAGCTGTTGAGACATTTTGTGAGGAAAAGCATTTTATTTTTATTGTTTTCGGAAAAGTCGTAGATCAAAATGTTGTTGTTTATGATGATAGTAATCTACTCTTGCGAAGTGGTTGGGGTTTTATAAATAACCATGTAATATACCTAAGTTTTATTTGCACGTTTTTCTTGCTCGCTATAGGTTTCTAAGCGTTATTATTATATAAATAACTTTCAATGGTCCGTCAATATTATTATGCCAAACTTACTGATTTCTGGATCTCATTCATAGAATTAAAAGATACCATTTTTTTATTTAATAAAATACCTATTGCGTTTTTCTTGCTTGCAATAGATTTCTAGGCGTTATTATTCTAAGTAGGTATAATAACTTGTAATAGTCAGTAAATATTTATTATGCCAAACTTTTAAAAGAAAACATTTTTTTAGATTTAATAGAATACCTACCTATTGATGATAGCATTGATATCGTAACGTATTCTAATATGCTTAACCCACTATCTGATTCATTTATACCGTTGTCTAAGTTACTCGATAGTTATTAAACAGGAATTTGTGTAACATGAAAATACTTATGAAATATTTAAATAAACTATTTTTAGTTGACTTATTTAAAAAAACTTAGGTTTTAACATCAATAGGGAATATGCATCAATTTTTTTTTAAATCTTAATCAAAAGTATAATGCTTGAGAAAATTAACTGTAATATTAAAACTTTTCTCTTTCGTTTTTTTCTCGTGATATAGTTACTTGAAATTAGCGCGCAGCAGCACCCGCCGAAAACGCTCCATACAAAACGGTGACGTCACATATCACGTTTCAGGTGTGTTTCGGCGCGTTTAATATGGAGTTAGCCAATAATCTTCAATTATCTCCCTAAATTTTGCGTTTAAGTACATATGTGTCGTACAAAATATTGTTTCTTATTCGATATTCTATCTGACTGTAAAGTGCATTATATCCGAAAATGAAAAAAATTAATTGTTATTTTTCCCTGATTTCATCGTGTGATAAAACTAAAATAATACATTTTTTTTTATTTTTTTTTCCTGTTCCATCATGTTTTTATAAGTGTCCGCAGCGATCAAGCTCAAATTCATCAAAATCGGTGACTTATGCATATTCCCTATTGTGTAACACGCCTTACAAGACTCCGAAAAAATTGAAGTGGACAAATTAAATCCTTAATGGCAGTGCCTACGTGGCGCTTTCAATTGCTTTGTTCCTTTTTCAAAGGTACGGTCTTGTAAGAAAAGCCGAACATTTTATTTTCACAAATACCTACCGTTTAACGTTACGTTATCAAAGCTCGAGAATTTTTGCTCCATTACGTTTAGTCAGGTTTAATTAATGTTGAACGTTAATATTTTCACACTTCAATCGACTTTAACACAAATTTCAGTCACTTTATATACGTAAAATAAATGCTTGACTTTGATTACATAACGTCGTTGCAAAATCTATGTGTCATTTTAGTCGAGAATAATTTTTAAATAGTTATTCAAAGATTAACACCCTATTCAAGAACAATACTGAAAGGACCCTTGCCTAAAGCTAGGATTTCCTAAGATGACGCGACGGTGCCGTTATATTACGGCCGTAATTTAGCGGCGTAGAACTGTTCACAGAAAACGTTCTACGTCGCTAAATTACGGCCGTAATATGACGGCACCGTCATCTTAGGAAACCCTAGCTTAAGCTAATGCGCTACGTTGAATGAAATACAGCTTTATGATTGGTTCGTTTGTTTTACGTATGAGTGGCCACATACAGACGGAATTCCGTTACGTAATTCCGTACATACGTAATTCCGAACGCAGCTAATCCATACAAATCTATGGACCTACCACACACATGCGGGAATTTTCCGTACGGAATTTTCATACATTATCGATATTCCGTTCGGAATTCCGAATCGGGATTCCGTCGTGTATGTGGCCGGGCACGTATGATTAATAGTTGGGATGCTGCTGTGCTTTAGTGGTCATTGTGAGGCCGCATAGTAATGTTTGTAAATACGGCACCCTGATTATCTAAAAAGAAACTATTTAGCGACCAGTTGCATTTGACATACATTGACACTTTTCTTTGGTATGTTTTTTTTTAACCCAAAGAGAAGTAGCAATGGATCACAATCATCTGTGAACTGCAACCCGTCGCCAGGTGGTTTTTAATGAGATAATCAGCCCGCGAAAGTATGTTTGAAAAAACTCTTATTAATAAACCAAAAAGACACATACTTAAGGTTTGCAATTTATTATTAATCCTAGACATGACCATCAGCCATTTTTGAGTGCCCACTGCTGGGGCACACACAGGCCTTCCTTATGAGTGGATAAGTAGGATGGGTCATAACCCACCACGCGGGCCCAACGCGGATTGGTGGATGTTAATAACTGCAAATGCACCCGGGACCAACGGCTTGACGTGCCTTCCAAAGTACGGAGAAGTTCGATATAATATATTTTTGGTCACCCATCCCATGACCGACCCTTGCGAAACTTGCTTAACCTCCGCAATCGCTGGGCCAGGCGCTAAACCACTGCCCCATCGAGCTCCTCAAGCCTAGACATAGGACTCTGAAGTTATTGTTTCTTATTTCTTATTAAAAGAGTGCCGTTTTTATATGAATACAATGAATACAAAAATAAACTATGTACGTGTAATTTTAAACTGTTTCCGAAAAAATATCAAGGTCTGACAAATTAATGGGCTATTCACATGGGTCAAAAATTGAATCGCAGGTGATGGCGTCGCTGTTGTCTATTTAGTTGATGGTGTAACCTAGGTAACAATATGTAATAACCAAGTAATAACAATTCCACAGAATCTAAAGACGAAAGTCTTCAACCAGTGCGTCCTGCCTGTCATGACATACGGAGCCGAAACGTGGACACTCACTGTAGGGCTGGTTCACAAATTTAAAGTCGCGCAGCGAGCTATGAAAAGGGCTATGCTCGGAGTTTCTCTGAGAGATAGGGTCCGGAACGTGGTGATCCGACAGAGAACTAAAGTCATTGACATAGCTCACCGGATTAGCAAGCTGAAGTGGCAGTGGGCCGGCCATATCAGCCGTAGAACCGATGGCCGCTGGGGCAGACGAGTTCTTGAGTGGAGACCCCGAATGGGCAAACGTAGTGTAGGACGCCCTCAGACAAGGTGGAGCGACGATCTTCGCAAGGTGGCTGGCATAAACTGGATGAGTATAGCCGCGGATCGTGGTCAGTGGCGTGCACTCGGAGAGGCCTATGTTCAGCAGTGGACGATGATAGGCTGATGATGATGATGAAGTAATAACATAGTTCCAGTTTTGGCCACCGGATCAGATAATTTTGTTAAGCCCCTGCGGCCTAGGCCGAATTGCCATTTACACGGTCGAATTTAATTGTGCGGCGAAAGTTGTGTGGCTTTAGTCACCAATGTAAATACCACTTAAGATGTAGGTACAACGTATTTTATATGGTAGGTCGGTAAGCTCAGCTTATGAATATAAAAGCACAAACTCAAAAAAATTAATAGTAATAATTCACACAAGAAACTCAGGCCAAACTCATTCAAGCTGAGCAGGTGCAAATAATTGAAAACAGAATTATGACTGAATCATTCGAGAATGGAAAATAAATGCGCTCATTCCCAAGCTAATCCAGTCCACCTCTTAGAAAAAGTAATTTCCATAATTCACGAAGTAAATAAATAGTAGGGAGGAGCCGATACCCGAACCGCTCGCTGGAAGTAATAGAATGTGAAAGTTTTCTCAAAGTGGACGAGTTCGTTGAAGTCCTCTGAAACACTATCTCGCTTGGACTTTTAGACTACCTATCTTACTTAACTATCGGGATCTATACGAATTTTCGGAAGATAGTGATAAATGTAAATACTTCTCTTTTGTTCAAAAGGATATCTGGTTTGACGGCCTTTGTAAATAAACGGACTTTGGGCTGTTTTTCAATCCTCAGATAACAGATATCTGTCAGTTAAATTATAATCCGAATAACATAAAATGTATTCAATTTGGCGGCATAACGTTAACAAACGAATTTAACGAATTTTATTAGTTATTTGAGCGTTATCAATCGGGGCATTGAAAAAGCAGCCTTCAATTTAATACGCTAAAAAAGTAGCTGCCCGCTAGGCTAGGTATACGCTAGTTATTCTGTGGTAACACGCAAGGGGCGGGGGCTGAAGATACTCTGGGTCATATGAAACGTGCAATACCTAGTTGGTTATTTAAATACATTGACAACCTCCGTGGTCAAGTGGCTTGTACATGCATACAGACGCAATTCCGTTACGTAATGCCGTTTTGTTTGTCTCATTGTTGTTGTTTTCATGGAGTCGCCATCTCTGAGGTCCCGGGTTCGATCCCCGGCTGGGTGAATTTAGAATAGGATCATTTCTCAGCGTTGGTTTGCTTCTGATTTACATAACTCAGCGCTTTAGCTACTAACTTTGAAAATTGAGCAATGTAATGTACCCTATATGATGTTGATATTATAGTGATGTTGTCCAATATTTGATGTGCTCCAAAAATACTATCATAATTTAATGAGATCGTTGTAATTTAATGAAAATTCCGGTGGATGCGGGCAGCGCAGGACCGATCATCGTGGAGATCCTTGGGGGAGGCCTATACCCAGCAGTCGGTGTCGTGCGGCTGATATGATGATGATGATGAGACGATGATAATAAAAAAATATTATAATATTAAAAAAAATATAAAAGTCTACGATCTGATAAAAGTTGCTACGAAATTTTTGATGATTAGATATTCACTTTGGTAACGAAATTGGCTAACATCTAATAATTATAACTGAAACCCAAAAAAATATTAATTCCAAAACGAGTCTCTCACATTCGTTGAACCACTAAAGGTTTTTTTAACTGTGATTTAACGTTATTCCCGATAGTAGCGCATATCGGACCGAGCGATGAAGCGAGCTGTCCGCGCGTGGACGTCAACTGGAATGTTCAATTTTCGATAATTACATGCCACAAAGTTTGGTGCTATATTCCTGTGGGATACTGGCTAATGAGACAATATCAATATTAATGAAATAAAGGTGTCATAGTTTGCATGCTTCATCTTTAGCATTTTTATAGCATTGGTGACTTTATTTATATAAAATTTAAGAAGTGGACTTCAAAGTAATGGCCATTTAGTTTCGCTGGAACATGGAGCCAATCAAGAATTTTAGAAGAATATGATTATAAACTTCTTGGTTCCAATTCTAATATTTATTTCATCTACACTCATGATTTAATTAAATCCTTTATGAAGGGTTCTGAAACGGTTAGCTTACTGTTGCTGCTTATGTAGTGCTCTTCACGCCCACGCACTACGAGTTACATTATGAAATTCAGTACAACATTATACCACTCGTTCGTTTGATATGACGAGTAGGAAGAAAGTCAAAGTCTAAACCCTTTACTGAGGGGATGCATATCATGGGTGTAGATAAACTACTGTACATAATTAAGTATTAAAACACTTATGTGTGTGTACCCCTGTGTACCCCTCATTATAGTACAGTTGCATATACAGGGTGGATTGTTGAGACGGGATATTAAGGGCAGGTATCTTAACCGTCATAGTTACAGGAAAACGTTCCAGGGAGACCATCCATAACTTTTTGAAATATTCTGAACTGCATTTACAGATTTCGGAAAAAAATACCGTTAGCAAAAAAAATGCTAAAATACAAAAAAAAAAATTTTTATGCCAATCGATCCTATTTCATGTGGGGATCAAAAGACTCTATGGGACCATTTAAGGTATGAGTACTAGAAACGTCAGAAATCGACAAAAACTTTTCCCATACATTTTGTACGGAAAAACGAAAAATTTAATCGAAATATTTTTTAGTGCCAAATGATCTTATTTCTTACTGTGATCAAAATACTCTTTTAGGCCAACTGAAATTTGAGTACAGAAACTACTTTTTGGATCTAATGTTGTAAACGATTGTGCCTGCGTGTGAAGACGATGTTGTGTGTGACTTACGTAGTTTCTGTACTCAAATTTTAGTTGGCCTTAAAGAGTATTTTGATCACAGTTACAAGAAATAAGATCGTTTGACACTAAAAAATATTTCGAGTATATTTTCGTTTTTCCGTACAAAATGTATGGGAAAAGTTTTTGTCGATTTTTGACGTTTCTAGTACTCATACCTTAAATGGTCCTATAGAGTCTTTTGATCCCCACATGAAATAGAATCGATTGGCATAATATTTTTTTTTTGTATTTTTTTGCTAACGGTATTTTTTTCCAAAATCTGTAAATGCAGTTCAGAATATCTCAAAAAGTTATGGATGGTCTCCCTGGAACGTTTTCCTGTAACTATAACGGTTAAGGTACCTGCCCTTAATGTCCCGTCTCAAAAATCCACCCTGTATAACTAAAAAATCATTTTAAAGCAATAAGGTTTTATTTTAAAGTTATATCTTTATACATTACATAAATTATGATAGTCTATGCCGCTGGAACTTCATCGGTCTCTGGTCGCTGGCACGTGAGGGCACCGCACCTGTTGGCGCAGCACTTCAGGGTTCGAGGACAGTCTGAGTCGCCGGTACAGGAGTGGGAGCACACCCACACCCCACGCGGATACTCGGGGCATCGGCCTTTCTTTACTGTAAACCGAACAAACGTACTAAAAGACGCCGTTTCCTTGTGGCCAAACTAAAAAGCCAAACTAATTTGGCCACGAGGAAACTTAATTCCTTGTAGCCAAACCGTAGTAATCAGGGTTGAAAAAAAACTGTTTTTTTTTTATTTTATAAAACAAGGAAATAAGTTTCCTCGTGACCAAATTAGTTTGGCATTTTAGTTTGGCCACAAGGAAACGGCCCTAAAAGAATGGTAATTATTGGAAACATCGGTGAGGATTTTAATGTTGAGCACTTTGATAATGGTCAGGTCTTGGATGGGTGACCGGATCAATTATTACCTCGAATTATTACGGAATGGTGTGTGGACTTAAGACTAGGGCAGATCTACATTTATCCATAGGAAGGCTAACTAACGCCTTTACCGCGCGAAAGGGCAAACGGCGGCACCATTTCTCTATATCTCTTCATTGCGCTTTCGAAATGCTCACAGCAGTTAATTAATCTTCTCATTGCGCTGCCATTAGCTCCTTCGCATTGCCTGACTGATATCCTAGCAGTGAATGAGATGTGTATGACAATCGTTTGAAGAATTTGAACCTTAATTGTTGTGCATAAGGATTCTGCAATGAATACTAGGACTTTCAATTCCGGTATTCCGGTTTATGCTACCGGTATATGTAACCTGTAATACTGACCTAAAGTAACAAAGTGCCGCTGCGTCACCGGGTCCACGCACATGGCTCCCCCACAGGCTGTAGGGCAGCACATCTGGGTGGTGTTAGAACAGGGGGAGGCCGGACCACATGTGGCCTCACAGATGTCCACGGGTAAGGTGGGGGGGCAGGAGCCGCCCACTGCCAAAGTCAGGCATCGTGCAGCCGACGCTAGCACCAATACTGCTGAAACTAAGTGAAATTATTTTTACCTACATTATCCTCTTCAATATCCGCTACATTTAAGCACTAATAAGTACCAAAAAATTCTCAACACTACCAATAGACCATGTTACTACTTTACCTACATCCAAAAAACTGACATGATCAATTTTATTACTGACACAAGTAATTATTATGCTTTGCTAAATAAATAAGAAATTACTCTCCTTCATTTAATAAATACCTACAGAACGCAAGACAAAACGTAAGCTTAAGGGTCCTTACCCTCAGTCGTTGTGACCCCATGATCTACAAAGTGCTTCTTCAGAACAAAGTAAAAAATTGGAGGTGACACGAAAACGAGAACATTAACAGAGTAGCAAAGACTTATAAATAATTAATTGCTAAAATTATTTTCCAACCCACTACACCAGTATTTTAGACAGACAGACTTTTAGTTTAGGCTTTTAGTGTAGGTTCGCAGAATGTCAATGTACTTAATGAAAATTATTTTACTATTGGTGTTTCATATTAATCAGTAACAAACTATATTAGTCGGTCCCAATATTTCCGTAAACACAAACACAATTAAAAACCGATAAGCACAGCAAAAAACATAATTATCTAATATCACACTCATAAGTTCACCGTGATCACGTAAACAACAAAGCACAAATCGCGCAACACAATTAAACGCAGTAAGCATCTCGTCAACTCACCAATTAGGAGGTGCTGTCGGGCCATCTCCGCAGTCACGAGCTCGTGCCACACTCAGCTGCTTTATAATTCGCGTTCACTCCAATAATTGCTGCCCGTGTCTTGACACAAATAACATTGCGACACACGGACTCTCTGAACAACAAATTATTATAATATAATTTATCCTCGTCTTGTTCCTAGAATAGCTCGCGCAGCGAGTTAAGAGCTCTCGGTAAAATGTAGAGGGGGGTATGCGCAGTAGTAATTTGTTACAAAAAAAAACCCTCTCCACACTGCCGAGCCAACTGTGACATTTTTTTAAATCTCGTAAATTTTGCCATCGAGCTTGTGTGACACTTAGCAGCTTTATTATTTGCGTTCACTCTTAATAATTATTTTTGCCAGTGTTTGAATTGACTAAATAGAAATAACAACATTACAATTTCGCTTATCCAAATAGACAAGTCGTTTCAATGTTGTTAGGTACATTTTGACAAGAAATAATTTCGCATTTTGAAAAAAATAGTAGTGGAATCGTTATCTTCTTATTTTTATGCGTTAAGCATTCTGTCCTCCGTTTACAAGAAAAAACTAAGCTACGGGTGGCTGTATCATAGTTTTTTGTATTGGTTTATTATTTGTTACTTTATGAACGTAGAATCTGCGTGTCAGGCATGTCAGCCGATAACACTTCGTCGGCAATCCGGATCAACTTGTGGATAGATATATTTGTAAGTTCATTTTTTTCTGTCAGATTTATTACCGACACATCGATACACGTTCTGAGAAAACTTCATCTTATTTTTTCTTCGTATAAGAACTACAAAAGCATTTTAATACCGTACCGACAAGCGTACCGACATGATTTAAACGCACCGCACGTTCCAAACACAGTTTTTCTTTTTTTTCCTAATTGCATCTGTGACTTTAAATAATCCTTTTACTTAACTTAATTGGTAGTTACCTATTTTGTTTTTTATAAGCAAAACGATTGTCCTGGAAAAAAATATACCCGATCACCGGTTCTTTTTACAATCACAAATACCAATATTTAACCAGTAAAGTCACATAAGTAGGTGCTACTGTACAGCTAGTATGTAATAAGGAAAAAACTATAAGGAAAATTGTTTTATTTAGCAACAGAATGGACCGCTTATTATCAGAAGTGTCCTTAAAACCTGTGACATTATTCGTAATATTAACGATATGTTTTCTTATTCTTGTTCGCACATACATATATCACAAGATTTTTATATCCTTATTCTCTGTACCTATGTAAATAAACAGGAATGGGATATTTCATAGTCAATACCTAGGTTTGGGTTTGAGCAGATACAAGTAATCTGTACATATAAAATTCTAAATTGATTGATTGTTGGGATATAGGCGTGGAGCCCTAACGGCTGAAGGTAGAGGGTTTTGGAAAATTCCCGTTATACAGAGTGCTACAGGGTGTTGAAGTTTATATTAAGGTAGAGACACCATTTTTGGAGGGTAGATACCTTTCATGATGTAGATGAGCACTAAGAAAGGATTTTAGAAAATTCCCGTTATACAGGGTGCTACAGGTTGTTCAAGTTTGTATGAAAATTTGTATAGGGTTAAAGGTAGAGACACCATTTTTGGAGGGTAGATACCTTTCATGGTGTAGGTAAGCACTAAGAAAGGGTTTTGTGAAATTGCCGTTATTCAGGGTGCTACAGGGTGTTCCATTTTGTATGGGAATTTGTATAGGGCTGAAGTTGAGACACCATTTTTGGAGGGTAAATACCTTTCATAGTGTAGGTAAGCACTAAGAAAGGGTTTTGTGAAATTTCCGTTATTTAGGGTGCTACAGGGTGTTCCAGTTTGTATGGGAATTTGTATAGGGCTGAAGGTAGAAGCACCATTTTTGGAGGGTAGATACCTTTCATAGTGTAGGTAAGCACTAAGAAAGGGTTTTGTAAAATTTTCGTTATACAGGGTGCTACAGGGTATTCCAGTTTGTATGGCAATTTGTATAGGGCTGAAGTTGAGACACCATTTTTGGAGGGTAAATACCTTTCATTGTGTAGGTAAGGACTAAGAAAGGGTTTTGTGAAATTTCCGTTATTCAGGGTGCTACAGGGTGTTCCAGTTTGTATGGGAATTTGTATAGGGCTGAAGGTAGAAGCACCATTTTTGGAGGGTAGATTCCTTTCATAATGTACGTGAGCACTACGAAAAGGGTTTTGGAAAATTCCCGTTATACAGAGTGCTACAGGGTGTTGAAGTTTGTATTAAGGTAGAGACACCATTTTTGGAGGGTAAATACCTTTCATGGTGTAGGTGAGCATTAAGAAAGGGTTTTGGAAAATTCCCATCATACAGGGTGCTACAGAGTGTTCCAGTTTGTACCTACATGAATTTTTATGAGAAAATTTAAATGTGTGAAATGAGGTCTACAGATACCTAGGTATATTGGCAATCCGTGACTATCAAAATAAATGCAAAACTATTTTAATCACGCGAACGAAGTCGCGGGCAAAAGCTAGTAATAATTACAAAGTTGTCATTCATTACCTACCTAATATAAAATATCAGTTATCACTAAAACCTTGAACTTGGTAACTATTTAGTAATCTGTGCTTGAACCCAGTAGGTACCTACTTATACTTACGTCAATTCTTAGAAGCTTCTTATTATTTATTTTGTTTAAAACAAAGTTATCGGTAAACGTACATCGGCCAGAGTTATATATATCTTTTGCTCAATTGAATAAATATTGGGTTTTAATTACTTACTTAATTTCCTATGTGTCCTCTAGATGGGGCAGAGGGCGATCCACAGTGTCCCTCCGAGTGAACCGAATGCAGCACAGGGCATAGGCACAGCTCAGTTGTAGCGAAATGATGATGCATTGTGAAATGCATTATATGTCACACTATACCGAACGCGCAACAAGGGTTACCAGATCACAGGAATTTTCCTGACATGTCAGGAATTTTAGGCATCTGTTAGGAAAACAGGGAAAACTTTAGTTGTCAGGGATATTTGAAATACCAAAAAATCGATAACACACATAATTTGTTAATCATTTTGGTGAGAAAAAATAATTTAAGCGATAACGAAATGAGGAATGTACTTGGGTGTACGAAATGTCAGGAAATTTTCTGAAAAGTCGGGGAAAAAGTCAGGAAATCTCATTATTGGATCTACCAGATCCAACCCTACGCGCAACTGATGCGCTGCTGCGCATTTAAGTATGAGACGGCGACGACGGCTTCGCGCGGCATTCGGTGTAAAATATAAAATCTTTATAAAATATACTGTCATATACATGTAAACGCAATACTACGCGTTGTATTGTGCTGTCCAAAACTAAAATTCAAATATGTGATTGAAATATTTCCGGGACAATTTTTTTTTAATATATGAATAATTTAAACTCACAATTGCTTAATCGGCACAGCCGTTCTCAATAATTGATGCAGTTACCGACAAACTCCAATTCAGTTTTATTAATAGAATCTAACAGTCTCATTTACCAAATCGATTAGGTATAGGCATCAGGGTATCATCTTCACTTCATAAAGATTTTTTTTTCTGAATCCTCCTGGGAATAAAGCATACCTACCTTTCATCTTCGTGGATTCGCCTGATTAACTTTAGTAAACTCCGATCAATTTCCCACCAGTGTATCAGAATTTGCTGAGTTTATTCTACACAGTATGATATTCATGGCAATTGAGTTTGTTGAACTTTCTTATATTTACTCTTATTCGGGTAATGAATCTTATGTGTGAAACGGTAGAGTTCTTGCCGATTTTTGTCGCAATTACTTAAGTTTCTTGCAAAAAGAGCTTTTCTTCGTCTACGATCGTAAAACTAACGGTGAGCTATTACCACAAATTACCTATATTACTTTGATCGACACTCTCTGATTCTCAAGAGATAAGATGTCAAATCGCTATGAAGCTTTTCAATAGTAGGAAGATCGAAACGTTAAAATTCAAACACCAACTTTTAGCTTTAAGGTAGCTAGACCACCGAAAGTGGCGCCCTCAGAGGTTTTCATTTAATAATTTGTTAATAGAAAACTTATAGAAAATGATTTTAATAACGTGTACATTTTAGGGCCCATGGTCTAGTATTTATTTTAAGAAGGTATCACTACTTTCTCTCGTAGTCATTCATAGAAGTAGATAGCAAATGTGTCAAGAGCGGCCACTTTTAGCAGTTTTGCTATCTACTTCTAGCAGTGACTAGGGAATGTAATTATAACGTCTAAAATACTAGACTATGAGCCTTAAACATTTTATTATAATTGTGTATTAGAATTACAATATTAAATAACCTTAAGTTTTTTCAGTTTTCGAAACTTGCATTTCTTTATACAAACGAGGAGATATCGTGGTGATATCATTTGAATCACCTAGGTTAGGGTATATATTCTATGACCTAGGTGAATTAAGTCTACTCATAAACTTAATATCCACTGGAAAAAAAATTCTAAGTCTATGAGTCTACTGAAGCACAGAATATATACTCTAACGCGAAACTGAAGGGAAATTACATCCTCAAACTTTTCAATACAGTAGAGCCCCCATTTTCCTTAAATGTTTAAAAGATTAAGCTTCACTAATTCGAGCAGACCCTCTACTAATTTCCGCATAGGAGCTCCGCAGACCTGTCATTATGTTCACTTGGTCGTAATAACTGAAATGGATATTGGAGATTAAAATTCGACATCTGCCAAATAGAAGCAACTTATCTAGAAAGCAATTTTTTCGTTTTTTTTTCACTACGAATAATGTCGCGCCGTCCTTTGACTAATGACTGACAGACAGACGGAGGGTGACAGGGATGACGTCGATACGGGATGGACGGACAGATGACTATCGACAGAAGACGGAACTGGTGCTGAACTTGTAAAAGACACTATCAGGACGACCAGGACCGACCCTTGACCCACAGGACGACAACTGCGACCAAAAAAAGTGGTCCTACTTATCTTGTGCATATCGTACAAATCAATTTTTTACAAGTTTGGAATATTCCTTAGGAAGGTAAAATGTCCACAAAACTCAAACAAACACTTATTAAGTTTTATCGCCTTTATTTAAAAAAACATATAAATACTCCTTACATAATATTAATTTTTAACCTATCCACTTTGTTCAAAACCGTGTAGCTATACACAATTTCTTATATATTTTGTGACAATACTATGGGTCCCTGTAATAACTAAATGCGGTAAGTTAATGATAATAGAAACGGCTTGAAAGTTATCAATGATCCAAAAGAATAAAACTATGAAATAATCTTAGGTAAAAGAAAATATGAAACACTTTTCATTGTATGTATGAATACTTCACGAAATAACTAATTAATGTGATATCAAAATTGTTCCAGAACTAAGTTTTAATCATTGCAACCACAAAGTTACAATTAAAGCTAGATACCTAATTGGAATCAACTTACATAATACATGCTACGCTGTCGACTGCTTTCACATACAGAGAATGGTAGATCATTGATTCTCAATTTTTTATGAACTGGTCATCTTTCACATCAGAGCTGGCGAGATACCTGTCCAACCATTGTTCTATTACTGGAAGGTTCTCAGCAGACCACTTGGCTTCTTCTCTAATATTCTTCATGGAGCGCTCTATGATCCTCTCTGCTGTTCCGAACTCTCCCTGATGAGCTACATACAAATTGGTGACGAGATCCAAGCCCGCTTGAGTCGTGAAGTGGGAAGTGGCAGAGGTGATCAGGTTGTCCCAGAGATTGGTTTTGCTTGATAATCTGTGAAATAAGATAATGTTAATATGGATTAGTGAGATAATATTTAAGGGAGCTCAGAAAATATATCTTCTTCAATGTCATGGGGATAATATTGTCGTTTTCAAATCTTTGATAATGTTATTAGTTTAGTGTTATTTCAAAATTTTCATCTGTAAGAGCTGACATTATACGAGCATTAAAATTTATTGCTCATCCTCATTTATGATTTCTCAGACTCATCTTATCATAACCTATTTATTAAAAATAAACGGAGGAATTCACGACCAACAACAACAAGAATACCAAACTCAAATTATTCCCTAGGTCTGAATTATGTAAGAATTTACAGCATAGTCTTAATTATCATTTAAAGTTATAGTGAAACTTTAAACTCACTTTTCCTTTAGGACTTCCCAATTGTTATTCAAGAAGTGAAACAGTGTAGTGTAGCCCCGCGACCCTCCCGAGAGCATACTGAATATTAAGAAGGTGTCTGTCTCAGTAAAGTTTCCGTTGCCCTCGAGGACCGTTATATTTAACAGTCTTATGATCTTGCTCTCGTCGTTAGGACACCCAGCTAAAGTCTTCAGGAGATATGTCCGTTCACTCTGTTTCCTCGATGGAGGGAAGTTGATCACTCTCTGCAGACCAAATTCCCATTCTTTCTTAGTACCCCATTTGAACACGGGGCATATGAACTGGTTGGAGATTCTGAAAAAAAAATAAGTAATCTTAAAACTCATTTATATTATGAATAAAAGGCTTAATAGTAGATTGTTATACAAGACGCTAAAATGACCCATTGCATACGAGGTAGTTTTATTCCCGAGCTTTAGCGAGGGAATAAATAGAAACCGAGTTACAATGGGTTTTAGCGTCGTGTGTTACACTCTACTTTTCACTACGATTGCGAAAAAATAAAATCCAATATTAAATACCTATAGTTTATACTTCCGTAAACGAATCCACTCGTTTTTCTATCCTCCACTTCATAAACTTTTCATACAGTATTTAAATACGCAATTTGTGATTGACGGCAAAAGATTAAAATTATTTCTATTCTATTACTTACTTGCAGTCACACAATTCAATCAGTTTTTAGAGAGTCAGGAATTAGAGAAAAATTCTAAAGATTTCGCGCCAGTGCCTTTTTTAATTTCTACTTATAATAGCAGCTAAGAAACACAATGCACGCATTTTAAACTAAAAGTCACAGAGTATAAATAAGTCTATGATTTCACCGAAGAGATCGCTGCTTTTAGTTCCATTTTCAAAAATCGAGCGAGTTTTCATTCGTAATTATGAATAAAGACTTTTTCGTTTTAGTAGGTTCATTGGTAATAGACAAACATTAAAAAAGAAAAAACTTTATCCCCTAGGGGTATTTATGCTATATTATCCTGACTCTTGTACCTTACAATGACGGACTTTTTGAGCAAGAGGAGTGAAAAATATATCTTTCATATGAAACCTCATAACGTATTAAAGAACGAATTTAGATAAAATCTGTTATACGACATGATAAGGCTCTGGTTCGGTCGGCAGCACAACTAAAATGTAATAGATATGATCAAGAAATAAGAAATGAAACAATCAATTTCGATCAAACAATTTCATTCCCAAATAAAAGGCCTTCAGGGATCTGGCAGAATAATCCAAATACAAAAATCTTATCCGAATCAGCAGTACACATTGTGAGCACAAATGAAAGCAATATGACAATTATTTTCGGTTCAATGTATTTAGGTGTTCTGCTATTATTTCAGGTAATATATTTTTAAAACGCTTAGCTAGAGATGTCTGTCTGTATGTGTATACAGAGCGTGAAATTTTAATCATTTGGTTCCCTCAGTGGGATGGTTCCACTCAACAAGCGACTTTTATTATGGGGCCAGCTCTGATATCGCCAAACAAAAAATCTGCTGTTCCAAACATTAAGGTCGAGTAGGTATTGCGCTTTTGTATGGAACAGAAGATTTTTAACGTTTTTGTTTATTCTAATTTATTTATCCTCAAGAACGGCTGAACCTATTTGGATGAAATTTAGTTGGTCTATAGATTAATACCTGGATTAACATATAGGCCACTTTTTAGCCCGGTGAAAGGTTCCCTAGGTTCCACGCGGATGAAGTCACGGGCGGCTGCTAGTATTATTATAAGCATCAAGCATAATCTTTATCTAGTAGAGCACTTTTGATCCAAGCAAATGTTAATAACACTTATTAGAGGTATCTACAAAAACAGGAAAATCCGAACAAATAATGAGAGTGCTCTCAGATTTTATTTCATAAGAGTAGGTATAGGTAGGTAGTAACAAGTGACCCTTAATCCCTTCCTGTCAAATAAAGTAAAAGTAGATTAAATCCTAGTAGAATGAGTAAATACTTATTCACTGTCTGCGACTTTATTAAGGAGAAGATAATATAGTCGTTAATTGTTAGTTCTCAGACTATACTTCATTAAATGTAAAAAAAAGCTTTGGGAGCTATTCTTTTGTGCGCCGCTGAACTCACTGACCTATTTTAATTCGTTTAACCAAAGAATCGTGAAAACAGCCAGTGTGCACGTTGGGGACATCAAAGGAAAGGATATGACTGTGGGGGCCCAGAGAAATTGAATCGGAATAAGCAGAGCGACGACCGTTCCGTATAAAGAGATGGCATTGGGTTGTGTAATGAGGGCGAATATTACGAAATCATCCGTACCTATCCCAAATTGCATTGTTAAGATAAAGAAAGGTCATTGTCATAAATAAAATTTGACCCTTAAAATTTTCCCATTCCAACACTCTCGCCATAAACACTCGTAGGTATAGATAGGTAGTCTGAAGATAAGTTTTCAGATGATTTTAATCACATTATTACAGATACTTTGACGTTACCCACGGCTAGAAGAAAATAGTAGGGCTTTTTTTCTTAGTCGCGCTTATATTATTTTTAGATGTAAGAAACTAAAATACTCACGGGTTACCCTCATCAGGATTCTTAGCCTGCATCCATTTGCTGTACTGCTCCTGAGCCTCACGGATGCACGGTTTGTAACCAGCTTGGCTGAGGAACGTCTTCGTCATGGTGCGTAAATTCTTGCGCCAGCTTTCTTCATCTTCCCGCTCGTCTTTTATCTCTTCATACAGGGGACTTAGAAGAATTCTTACATATGCCTAGAAAATATGCTTCATAAGTACAAATGTGAAGATGTCAGAGTTTATTCTTCAATGAATAAAGAGAAAGTGCGGGAGATGTGCTCACTAACTTGATCGTTCTATGAAGAATCCTCAACTAATTTAATTATGCAGTCAATTAATACTTGTTTATAGTTAATGTCGTTTGAATTGAGTAAGGTCTCGAAGTTCCACGGAGGAAAAAGTCAGGCAGATAGAATCCTTAGAGACTCTATCTATAGGTACTAATTTAGTATCTAATATTTAAGTTAAAGTCTGACGCCCACCCCAAACCAGTGGACCTACAGACTTGAAATTTTGTATAAGATATTTGAAACAGTGTAAGCATCCACTAAGAAAGGATTTGTGGAAATTCCACCATGAAATCTCCATTTTAACCTTTAGGGTAGGAGTAGGTACTTCTATAAATTAATAAGCAAACACGTACTTCCTAATTTTCCGAAACTCAGCTTCTTAGGGATAAATGAACTGAAAAATTCGATACGGATGTCGTTATTGAGGTTTTATGGTATGTTGATTGCGAATCAAAACGGCTGAACACACATATTGTTTTACTTTTTATCCCGGCCAAAGGTTCCTTAGAGACTTTCCGAATGTCTTGTCCACGCGGACAAAGTTGCGGGCGAAAGCTAGTATGCTAATAAATGCGGCAAACAAACAACAAAAGAATGTCAACAACGAGATGTTCCATCATTTAATTTAGGAAATTTTTGGTTTTTAATAACTTTTAATTTTAATCAATTTATAGGTAATTCATTTTTATTCATTTTTAATCAATTTTTAATATTTTTTTTTAATAATATTGTAAATCCATTTTCTTAGTCAAGTGTATTTTATTTCTGTTTAAGTTTATTTTTTATAATTACATTTTAAATTGGATTTATTTAGTGAAATTTAAGTGATGTATATTGTGATTATGACTTACCTAGTGTAACGTACTGTGTTACAAGGTTGATAAAGTTTGATTTGATTTGGTTGATAATTTTCCCTATTAGATATTATACTAGTTGAAACGTGTATTTCACAGGCATGGGTCGTCATCCGGTCTATTTTCGCATATTTATCCTTGGAGTGGAGGAAGGGATATCCGGGAAGCGCTGGAGCTGAAGTTTTTCACGCTGCTGTCTTATATCTAAACCGGGTCAGTACCCAGTTTGTTTGATGTTTAAGGGTCTAATTAAAAATTCTTTATCGATAATTATTTTCGGTGTGTTTTCGACTAAGTATCTACTTTTACCAAGGTATTTTATAATCTAACATACTCTTGTAAAAAATAATGTAAGTACTTACTTGGAATTTACCATGTATGCATTCACAGATATGATTTCCTAAATGATCAATCATTGTGAACACGGGATCCCACACGAGATGATTTCTCTCGTTCTTTAGGAACAGTGTCATGTTGAAGGCTGTTGCAAAAGAAAGGTCCCCAGCGTATGCTAGATTCCAAGCATCGTGGAGCAGCTTAGCTCGCGTCAGCTCTGGTATCAAGTTACGATTCTTGCCCTGAAGGTATTGGGAGAGGAGGTTCCAGTTCTCATGATCGTAATTTACTGGGAATGGCGCTGAAAAGATTGTAAAATAATTAGTAAATGAATAACGTAATGCAACGGCTTTTTTAATATATTGGACTGTAAAATGAAAAAAGCTGTAGCTTTCTCAAAGTCGCAGATAAAGTCTCCACGGACTAGGACTAATGAATCGAATTAAAACTTAAGACAAACGTCTGTGTACTATACTTACCAATTTCTTCAGGATTGACAATGATGAACCGGTCTTTTCCTGGCATGTCTCCAAGGCTCAGTTCTTTCTTATCCTTCATCCAAACAGCCGGAGTGCCATTGGTGAAGTCCAGCTTATCTTCACGGACCACGACTATGGGAGCCCACCATGACATACGTGCTGCGTCAGGGACATCATGAGGGCGCTCGCGAAGATACACTTTCTAAAATAAAACAGAGTTTCACATATTTAGACATGTCAAACAGCTGTGAAGCAACATAATTCTTTAGAAATACATGCATTTATCCATAGTCAAGTTGGCCAAGTCCTTAAGATGCCGCTTAACACTGACAAACTAAGTAGGTATTGGGTTAGTTAGACAATTGTTAGCTTAGAATTTTTGGAATAATTTGAGAAATCTAACGGTACATTAGTAATAGTAACAAAGCAATATGATTTGTCCTAACCTGCCTCAATATCACAGTCTTACTGTCATAGTTCCTCTCGGCGATGACCACTGGGAGGCGGTCCTTATCAATCCATGTGTTGGCGATCGTCTTGATATTGGAGTCTTTTGGAATCTTCCCATCAGTGATTGCAGCTGTGTTGAGGGCGTTCCAAATATCATCCCCGGAGAAAGTTTTAAATTTCCTTACAAAAAAAATTAAACCATTGTATAATCAGCCCCGAAGGAATAAAAATAGTTGTCGAAATTGAAAGGGCATTTATTTGTTGGTGCTTGGTTGTATCGATGCTATGCTAACTCAAGAGAAAGGCAGTTTCTGTTTAAATAGGTTTGTAACAGCGCCCTTGCTATCTTCAAAGGTTTAAAATATTAATGGAGTTTCTTCTTGGTTAAAAAAAAAAAAAAGGATAAAATGACAAAAGATTTCAAAATCTTTTCTTATTCCGAAATTGAGATTCTTACAACATGATCCACATTATCAGAAGACACTTTGATCAGCTCAATAACAAATGATGCAGTCAGTCAAGGACCTTGACTATGTCATTCATCATTTGTTAGAAACATAAAATCTCTAAAAATCTATAAGTTGCCATAGTCTACTGACTAGAGTCTAAGCCGCAGAACAGTTCTAACAACACGGATGTATGTAATTAACTAAATAATCTTCTTCTCCGTTTAAGTTACCTGGATTCAATGAAGGTTCTGAGTCCTTTCTTGAAGGTGTCGCCACCAAGAGTGTAGTTGAACATGCGGAACAGCAGCTCGATCTTCGTGCAAGCCGTCTCCTGCTTCATGCCCGTGATACGGGAGTGGGGGTAGCGCTTGCTGAACTCGTAGTATAAGGAGTATAGCACTGTCATGGGCCACTTGCCTTCCATCTCTGAACCATTGTTGATCTGAGTACAATATTCTTGGTATAAGTTATGTTTAAGAAATCACAAATGTTTTGTAATTTTGGCTTAATGAGTTCACAAGATCACAGGCAACACTAAAACGTAGTTTTTTTTACATTCTCTTTGGGCAACACAAGAAAGAAAAAATCCTACTACTTTCAGTTACTAAATTGGTAACTAACTTTGCTAGTATTTCCAAATATTAAATCTTCGAATCCACCCTTATTTTGTAAAGTGATCACTCGGAATCTGTAGAACTTCAAACTGACATTGTATGTATATTCATTATAATAAATACTTACGCAACAATTAAAAAAATAATGAAAGTAGTTTAAAACCTTTCACAATCACAATACCACTGGTAGACACTGCTACGCTAGTAAACGGACACATAGTTTGGCTTATTGGTAAAATTTGTTAGTATTAATATCAAATATTTTTCTAGACTAGAGAAATCTTATCAATATCATGCAGTAAGTACCTACCACTAATATTAAATACCTTGAAAGCAGTTTCAGCAGCCAAGTACCCGACCAGGGCCTTATTCAGGTGCGCGTCCGACCACCAAGCGGGCGTCGCGAGCGCTCCCAGCCACTGGTACGTTATCTCCTGAGCCAGTTTCAAGTACCCTCTACTACTCAAATCACTCTCCCTGTAGGATAAAATACATTTTCAATACCTACTTCACTAGAACCTTCTACAATGTCAAGTGAAAAAGTTTATTCATGGTATGATCCAGAAAACCGTTTTCACTTATTCTTTAAATCATTATTATACAAGTGTTTACAAATTTTTGTAGAGAAAACCTGTACCTATATAGATAGGTACCAGTGGCGAGGGGTGAAATTATGGCGAAGGTAGGCCGTTCTACAAAAATGTTATGATCTGCATAGTGGATCGGTGGGGTAGGATTTCTAAAACGTAAGCAGATGGGAATCGGCTTGTATGGTCCCTTCGCCACTGATAGGTAGCTATAAATTGGTATGAAATATATATATTTTCAGTTAGGTATTCAAAAAAAACGGGATTTCCTTTTCAGTTTTGACGAAGCACCTAGTATATACTAGCGAGTTGTAGATATCTGTTCCTTCGCCTTAAAGTATTTAATTGACTTTCCAAGTAAATGTTAATTCATATAGTTAGACTCCACCGCACTCCCTTTTAAAAAGAGAGCATTTAAATCCAAGAACTTAAATAAAAAGAAGTAGCTCGATTTCACCTAAATTCCTTATCAGTAACCTTGGGTGTCTAACGTTTGATAGTTCAGGCATATTTATCGTCAAACCTTGAACCACGTTCACAAATTAACATAGATAATTTCTTCGAGACGATAAGCTACCATTTAGCGAAATCCTAAAGTTATAGTATTTTGAAACAATTAATATGTTAACATAAATTATATAAAAATAAATTATAATAGTGCGAAAGTGACGCTAAATTAACTTTAAAGAGTATTAAGGTTAAAAAGCAGGCTTTTTGTCTCATAAACCAAACAAATCGAATACAATGCCCACATCTTGGAATCAAGAAGCCTCAAAAGTAGCTTAGCTTGCCTTTTAGTACCTACTATATCCAAACACCAACCAAGATAAGATAGCAAAACAGAAATGTCATAGAATAATAAATAAATGTATTTAGTGATAGAACCTGAATCGTAAAATATGTACGTAAAAATAAGAAAATAATGAAATAGAAAGTAAGGAAATATGTATTAGAAATCGGAAAAGTAAGCAGTTGTAACAAATTGTTTTTAAAAAGAAATTGTTAAAGCAGGCTCTGACCTCTGTCAGAGGTATAAGAAATTAAAAAAAGAAAACACCAACCAAGTATAACGCTTGCTCAGTAAAAACGCAATCATTGGCGCGATGTGGTAGTAGTTAATAATAGTTTTAAACTACATACTTCTGAAGCCGAGTGTACGAGACCGTTCTCTATAACTGGGATGGGGCTTTATCGATCTTATAGGAAATTAATATTCAAACTACATGTACATACGCGTGAAGCAAGGTATGCAAACTTACTGATAAGGAAAATTTGCAATGGTTACAAACTGGCCCTGCATAGTTAAAACGACAATATACTCGTACGAAGATTCAAATGGACGCTTAAGTTTTCATGTATCAGCAATTCTGCAGTATCCTGTCGTATGCGGGTAAATATCCTGCTCGTTTTAATAATAGGGGTAGTGTCGTAATTTAGAACAATAACATTATGATAGCATACGACCTAAATAAGTAGTCACGTAAATAAATATAACAAGTAATCCTGAAAAGATCTGCTGAAAATATTGCTTACGTTAACCAGGTACTTTGAAAAGTAAACAATTACTTGATGTTAGTTAAATTAACCCGCTCCAATAAACTTTGTAAAACTACAGCGAATTGCGATACCCAGCTGACAATTATAATGTTTCGCATTGAATTAAAACTTGTAACGAGCAACTTGGCACTGAAAAATATAACTTAATAATATCTTGTATTAACTTAGCTTTTATAATTCATAATTCATTTATTCCATAACAAAATAATTTGTGTCGGAAAAAAATACAATAATAATAAATTAAATTAAAATAATCAATCGGCAAATTAAAATAATCAATCGGCAAACATAAAAGGCATGTCAAAAATATTCATAAATGTCAAATAATTTGTTAAATAATGAGAATTAAAGTAAAAAATGTATACGTTCCGAAATTAATAATTCTTATGTCCGACAAAATCATCTAAACTATAATAGCATTTTTTTAACAAGAAGTCCCTTAATTGTCTTTGAAATAATTTATAGTCAACAATAGATTTTAGCGTGATTGGAAGGCTGTTAAACATTTTGACTGCCTGATACCTAACGCTGTGTTTTACTACTTTTAGCTTTGATACAACCAACTGCGATAGATCCTTTCGGCGAGTTTTCAGACGGATGTCTCGCTCCGTAGGAGATTCAAACTTTTCTATGTTTTTAACCAGATTTGTCAAAATCACTAAAATATAAAGACTAGGGACGGTTAAAATGTTTAATTTTATGAAATATTCTCTTTTAAGATCCATTGTTACTAACCATTATGAGACTTTATTTCTTGAATAAATCAATTGAATTGAATTGAATTTTCAGGATTATGAAAAACCTCCTAGCTAGATCTCTGTCAAAATCACACGTGAACTATGTTCTTTGAGATAAAAAAATAATTGTTTATTTATATCGGTTTACAACTCGCGATTTTATGGTAAAATATACATAAAAAAAATAAAAAAGTGAATATATTCAACTGTGTCTTTACTCACTTAAACACTATAAGACCCCAGTTGTCCGCAGGCTTGACTCCTTGATAGTTTGGTAAAGCAACAATGTCCAACTTCTTCAGCGGTAGAGGCACATGCCAAAGGCTCGAGATTTCACCGAACACTCGGTTCACTTTCTCATTCACTCCTTCCAAAGCTTGGTGAAACTCTTGCCGGCCCCAAACGCGAATTTCTGCATAAAAAAAATAGACAAAGATACACATTATAATATTATGATTATGAATAAAGCACCATTTAACCACTTCGCCATATAATGCATTATGACGAGCATAAATAGCCTAGCAATCATATAAAAGTAATCATATCGCACCAGTCAAATATGAACAATACGATGATCATCTGTGGTCTTCATCATCAGTTCCACTTCACCAAAATGGTACTTTCCGAAAGCAAATGCATAAGTTACTTGAGATTAAAAAGACGTGACGTAGACGTGTTTTATTACAATGATATGCGTATCTACCTGATTTGAAACTTGCTTTTTAGAGGTATTTAATTTTGAGCTAATTTTGTTTCTATTTTTAGGTTTTTTGAAGTCGGTTTTTGTTGTTTTTAATCAATTTCTTATTTTTTTCTTTTTAGTGTAATAGCTTCTGTATTAGGTAGATTTACTTTTTATGGGTATGTATATTATGTAAATGTAAACGATGATGTTATGTTGTTAAGGAGTTCCGTTGTTCCTTCGCTGTTCCAGTCTAGTCCAAAACGTCCTTGACCATAGTTAGATACCTAATTTGTGTAAGATTGTCATAATCCTAGCAATATTTCAATCACCATACAGTTTCTATTTGATTTTGAAGAGTTCCCATGTGTATCTTTAAAATCCAAGGTCCAATAACAAATAAATCAAAATGGTATCACCACTAAAGTATCCTCTTTCAAACAAAAAAAGAATCATCTAAATCGGTACATAAACAAAGAAGATATGGTCGATCATCCGTATAAGTTCATAAAATGGTAACGAAAACGACAGTATTTTCAAGTTTTACTGAAAAAAATTGAACCGATTTCAAAATTTCAAAAAATGGGACCAACTTGAGAACAAAGTTGATCTAATAACGTTTGAATTATTACAATCGGTTTAGCCGTCTTCGAGTAATCGGTGGACATACATAAAAAAAACATACATACAGACGAACAGAGAACCTCCTCCTTTTTGGAAGTCGGTTAAAAATACCGAAATCGCTATAGGTGTGCCTATAATATTTGAAGAGTTCCCTTGATTTCTCCAGGATTTTATCATCAGATCCTGACCTTATGACAATGGGACCAACTTGGAAAGTAATTACTTTCAAACAAAAAAAAAACAAATCGCTCCAGCCGTAATCGAGTAACATAAATAAAAAAATACAAACATTTCGACGGACTGATAATCTCCTCCTTTTTTGATGTTGGTTAAAAAGCGATTATCTACCTACTGATTTGCTTCTAAGGTTGGAATAGAAGCAATCCTTTAACACTGAATGAGATTATTATTCTGTCGGAGGTACTTTGCATTCATTGTCTGCAGAATCCTTAAAATAACTAAACGCGATTAGACGTTCCCAAAATTGCTTCAAACGCAGTATCGTCCAAGTTTCTAGATTAATTAACACTGGACGTCTTCTGAGCGAGACGTACGTCTCCGCAGAATTGAGATATTCTGTTATAAGCGGCAATCTTCTAGCGGAATGCCTTGGTTACGCACAATGAACTTCCTGAATAATATCTCAATCTTTTTGTTCTTTGTGATTCTTAAAAATTTCATGTAGATTTTGTATAAGACATGGATTGCATTAGATTTGTATTGCAATATTAGAAATTATTGCTTTTTTATTTTTACGAAATCCTAAAAAAAATATGTTGGATTTTTAGATCTTACCAAGATCATTTCCATGATCGTCCTTGTAGTGGATAGATTCGCCGAGCTGCTTGAGGTCAGCGATGATGAGACCCAGTGTGAAGGTGGACATAGGTGGGGTTCTCTCGAAGTAGTCCCAGACGGCGTTAGGTTCTCCAGTGCTACGAAAATTTAAACTCTGTGATTATCTGATTATTTTTCAAGTATGATATATTGTCAAACTTTTTATTCTTCATGGACGGCAAACTAAGATAGGCTCTGCGCTTTCATCACTATCCAAAAAAGAGTCATGTATGGATTACCTAGAAAATCCGCATCATTTCATTTTTCGTATACCTGGATCCTGGACCCTGGATCTTTTTTACTAGTCAATCATATCTAGACTTCTACCAGTCAAATGGCACTACTTGCATGTAAACTAAGAAAAGTAATGTTAAAAGAAAACCTTTTAAAAATCAGAGCTATAAGTGAGCACCACTTATAGCTCTTTGAAGTTTTATCAAGATTGTATCTATGTATCTAGTACCGGCAATATCGGAATAGTAAGCTGAAAACACATAACACTCACATATCTTCAGTCCTAGCCAGAGGTGTGTTGCTGAGTGCGACCATGTTCTTGGGCCTCACGACGCTAATATCGAAGGGCGTCTTGTAACCCGGCTCGTCGAAGCAAGGGAACATGCGCCGAGCGTTGTTGGGCCGAAGTTGTGTCGCTGCCACAATCCTACGAGATGTACATTTTCCTCATAAACTAATTATTTCGTTCGATTAACATAACCAATTTTAACCCAATGTACCAACCACTTGCTGCAGCAAAACAGAACTTCCTTTTATCAAATGTATTCGTAAAGATATTAAATGCTACTCAAATGGCCACTTTTCTATGCGTTCGCTAAATTAAAAATAAAAAAATAAGCCATAAACTCTAAAATAGGGATGTTGACTTATGAATAAAATAACGAAATACTAATAAAAATCGTAAACATACCAAACTTTTGGAGTAGTTTGTATACCTCTTGGTTTTATATATTGCGTATTATTTGTTTTATGACCCTTCAAAGTTGGGTGGACAAGTCCATTTAAAAAGTATAAAATTTGTTAAAATAAATAATACATTTAGTTAGTCCGTAAAATTAATAGCAAATTTGTCAAAGAAACCATTTTGATAAACACAATATTTAATATAGCTGCCGAACAAATTTCCTACGAGTTGCATACAACGTAGGAAGGCGTGACGTCATAACTTGGTAGCCGTTAGTATGGAGCGTTTTCGGGTGAGTCTAATTTTGTGCATTTCAAACTGTGATATCTCGGGCAGTTTTCATGCTAGCGAAATAATTCTTATATAAATGTTTCTTTTTTTGAGGGGTAATTTATGGAACATAAAATAAAAAAATAGTCAACATGCCTATTACGTGTTGTAGCTTGTTTATTCCATACAGTTCAACTATGTCTGATTTACATAAACTTGTGACGTGTGATTTGATCGTCTATTGATTATTTTTAAGTTGTAAGTTAGCGAACGAATAGAAAAGTGGCCATTTGAGTAGGGGGTAGTGTCGTCTATATATTTTTTAATTTACTTTGTTTATCATAAATCAATGCTTTTGTAATAGATTCTTGTATAAATTTTAAAAATGTTGAGTATTTTTTTAATAATACCTATGGCGTTTGTTTTTTATCCGTCATTACCTATAAATCCACAACACAAAGAAAAAATGTTCTACAAATCTATTCTTTGATCTAAATTTAGATTCAATTAACAAGAAAGCAAGAAACATCAACACTCAACAGGCTTTTACTTTTAATCAAAGTGAAAGAATACCAAACATACGCAAAAGTAATAAATACACTTTATTGTCTACAAAAGATACAAAGAAAAAAGAATTTTACTACATTGTAGTACATTTACCTCCGAATCGTATTGTGGAATCGGATATTGCTGGCGAATGTTTGAACTACATTCTTTATTGAGCTGTATCCGTGAAGCAATTCCGAGCATTTCCGACTGTGATTGTAAGAGCATTCGAACTAGATTTTATACGGAACAACATGATTTTATTTCTTTGAAGAGATTAAAGTATGGGATATTGTCGAAGGAAATAGAACTAACTTATGCATAGTCTCATAAGAGTCTGAAATATTTATATTGCTCTCGAGATTGAGTACCTACTTATTGTTTTTATATTTAAGTTATTATGGATGGATAGAGGGACAAAAACTTTTTTAAAAACACGTTTTTATTCCAAAAATTTGGACTAAAAACATTAAAACGGACTAGTAAAAACAAACTAAACAGTACGTATATAATACATTTTTCTTTAAATATTTATAACCCTACAGAAATTTTAAACCTAAAAACGTGGGGCGCATTTTGTAAAATGTATCATCCATATTGTCTTTAGCATGCGCCCCACGTTTTTAGGTTTAACATTTCTGTAGGGTTATAAATATTTAAAGAAAAAAAATTTTTTATAATTTTTAGTCTGTTTTTACTAGTCCGTTTTAATGTTTTTAGTCCGAATTTTTTGTAATAAAAACGTGTTTTTAAAAAGTTTTTTTCAGTAAATTTTTATTTTCTGCTTTTTAGTTAACGAGCTAAGACTAAAAATATACCATCTCCTATCGGAGCACTCGTCAAGACGATCCAAACGAGCCCAAACTCGATGGGGTTGCATGGTTTTAATACAGAGTCCCAGTGGCCTTCTTCCGGCTCTATCATCAGACCCTGGAAACTTCCTAACAAAGTGCTCGTCAAGACAATTCAAACGAGCCCAAACTCGATGGGGTTGCATGGTTTTATTAGAGAGTTTCTATGGCCATCCTCAGGCTCTATCATCAGGTCCTGGGAACTCTATTTTCCATTAAAGTACTCGTCAAGATGATTCAAACGAGCCCAAACTCGATAGGATTGCATGGTTTTATTACCGAGTTCTAGTGGCCTTCTTCCGGCTCCATCATCAGACCCTGGACACTATTTCCCAACAAAGTACTCGTCAAGACGATTCAAACGAGCCCAATCTCGATGGGGTAGCGTGGTTTTATTAAAGAGTGACTGTGTCCTTCCTCCGGCTCCATCATCAGACCCTGGAAACTATTTCCCAACAAAGAACTCGTCAAGACGATTCAAACGAGCCCAAATTTGATGGGGTTGCACGGTTTCAATATTGAGTTCCTATGGCATGGCCTTTCGGCTTCATCATCAGACCCTAAACCACGTCCCCCATTAGAGTACTCGTCAAGACAATTCTAACGAGCCCAAACACGATGGGGTTGTATGGTTTCTTCATAGAGTTCTTGTGGCCGTCTTCCGGCTTCATCATCAGATCAGCTCAATGATACCATAATATTGCATTGCCTTCCAGTTTTGGCCTATGTTCAAAGTTTTAAGTCTCTAGCTCATCGGAAAGTTAGGATAAAATCGTTCGCAAACTTTGTGGAGAAACACACAAACAAACAAACGCGAAAGCAACCTAATAAAAACGTGTTAAAAAGGTGGAAGTGGTGGAACTTCCAAAGCATTAGTTGCTTCGAGGGCATAAAGATAAATAGATAATTTGGTTTTATACTCACTTTTCAACCTCCTGCTCAGTATAAATAGTCTTGAAGAAAGCCTCGGTAGAAGCCGTTTCCAACTTGCCATGGAAGCTGATATCCAAAAACCCTACAGATTTAGCTGGTACCGATTTCTCCAGATAAATAGTAACCAATGGCTTCTTCAGATCGGGCACTAGTTTTCTCACAGGAATCTTTTGGAGTTCCTTTCTATAATAAAAACATACACCTAAATCGTTTTCGTTTGATAATACCACGCAATACTGAGTTCGCACGACTCTATATTTTGTCATATTCGTTTACGCTATTTCCCCTAAAATAGACAACTTCGTGTGGCATTTATACATAGCAGTGGCGAAAGGCCCATACAAGCCGATTCCCATCGGCTTACCTTTTAGAAATCCCACCCCACCGATCCACTATGCAGATAATATAATGTTTTCATCCCTTCTATTCGAAAAATGATGATTTGTTCCTATATAAGTGGGACCAAAATAGCTCTTTTCTGGCTCAGACCAAATAAAAAAGGAAAGACGGAGTCTTCCAAGCAATGCACTGAAGCCAGTTTTTTTATGCATTAGTGTGTGAGCCGGTGTTGCCATAGTAATTCATATTACCCCAATGTAATAAGAATAACGCGTTATGAAATAATAACGTTATTTATATCACATATTAGAATCAAAACGCTATATCACGCGATATAAATCAGTCATGCTAGGCTGGATTCAAGAGATCATAATACGGCCCCAAGCTCAAGTATTACAAGCTCCTAAAACTTGTCAGTTTTCTGAATGGCTATCAATGCGTCTCTTTTATTACTGATAAAAGAAACACAGACGATGATAGCCATTCAGCCATTCTGACTCGAGGTTTGGACTTGTGAGGCGACGGCTACACGCCTGGTACTGTGATCCATCAGTATTTAATCAGGGCCTATTTCATAAAAGATTAGTTTAGAATTATTACAGATTAGAATTATGTTTCTTATTAATTATAAAACATAATTTTACCCCAATAAACTACTACTAAACTATGGTAAATAGGGTATTTTCCACATTTTTGAAAACTGCTTATATTTAAGGATTGGGACGAACAATTTAACAGAAAAATAAAAATTAATTAATTAATGTCTTTTTTACTCCATTAAACCAATTAAAATCAAATTTATTTTTAATTGTTTTGAATTTACCGTCAAAACGCTCGGTTCACTGACATCTACTGAGTGACGTCAACTTTGTGTCAACTATAGAGTAAATTGCAAAGTAAATTGTAACTTGTTTACACAAAGTTGACGTCACGCAGTAGACGTCATCGAACCGAGCGTTTTGGCGGTAAATTCAAAAGCATCAAAAATATATTTGATTTTAATTGGTTTAATGGAGAAAAAGACATTATTTAATTTATTTTTATTTTTCTGTTAAATTGTTCGTCCCAATCTTTAAATATAAGCAGTTTTCATAAATTTGGAAAATACCCTATTACTGTACTTTTTCATTCTTTTATGAAAAAGACGCCTGATAAAATAATACTGATGGATCACAGTATTCACCACGCGTGTAGCCGTCATTCACCTAATGATAGATAGATAAAGTGAGCTTCTCAAAGCCCTGCATGCAGGGCTGTGAGTAGCCCGCTTTAAAAGTAGTGGCGGAAGTAGCAAGGAAATAGGAAAAATGTAAAAAATAAAACTACAGAATAACTAAAGTTTCGTGTATTTAAAGCGAGATGTTTGTCGTGACATGTTAGGCTTTTTGTGTCAGCATTCCGGCCGGATATAGAAAATATCAGGCTCTTTTGGATTATTCACATTATAGAAAACAAATCTTATAAATTAGCTTTAATATATTTATTTTTCTTACAAGTCTGCATTGAAGTCGGCCCGGTAATTTCCGAGGAAAATGGTAACAAACAAACATAGACAAACAAACAAAAAACCTCTAAGGCGACGGCTACACGCTCTGGCTTTGGTTTATGACGTCAGTGCACTCTCCGTCCTTGTCATCGTGTTATGTGCCTAGTTCCAAATCACGCCAACAGCACTGTTAGCGTATAATCCATTAAATGAAGTAGGTACACAAATACCCTATTTGTATAATATTTTGTGACTATTTAATTTGGTCGGATACGCGCTAACAGTGCTGTGAGTGTGATTCGGAACGCGGGGATGATATGACAAGGACGGATAGAGCATAGCTATCGCTTTGGCTATCGCTTTGAGTTAGGCGGTAGGGCCCCTGGGAGTAAAATTAAAAAAAACCTACCTAGTTGAATAGCGCCATCTATCAACATAAAAATAAACTAAAAATCTCAGCTGTCAGAAAACCGCTCATTATGTTTTATCATTATTAGGGCTAATTTTTCAATCGCCAATAACAGATATCAGTCAGTTAAATTATTAACCACATAAAATAAATAGTATTGAAAACATTTGATAGACAAGCGAATGACAAACACTATCAATTTGGCGGTTTAATACGTTATCAAGCGAATAAAATTAATCTAGGCATTGAAAAATAAGCCCTTAAGAAATAATTCTACCCTAATAACAACAATGGTAAATTGTTGTAGTAAATTTACTATTTTTTATAAAATAGGCCCCTGATTAAATACTGATGGATCACAGTATTTACCACGCGTGTAGCCGTCGCCTAACCCCAATCGCATATACCGCCTCCGTTCCGTTCCGTCCGTGTCGTGGGTAAAAACAGTCCAGAAACAGAAATAATTAACGCGTTATTTTTAACAAGAAACAAATAACGTTATGTTACGTTCCATGTTACCCAATAATAGGTTTAAACTATAACGTCTGGCATGGCAACACTTGTTGAGGTTTTGTGATTCAAGTAATACCTTAATGTTTATATTTAAAATTAGTGAAAATATTAGTTTCCAATTTTATTTACGTGTGAAATGTGATTCCATCCTGCTTTTTATGTGTTGAAGATTGACTTTTACACCGTTTCACTACACAATTCGGCATTTTCGTTGGTGAATTTATATTTTATTAGTACGTCCTTGGTACGTCCGCTTCGCACGGTGGCTGTTAAGAAAAGGCATAGTTTCGTTATATGTGTGTGCGTGTAACTGTGTATGTACATGCCAAGGCATAGTTTTATCGGCTTCACTGCTTCGTTCTATGAAGACTCCGTCTTCCCTTTTTTATTTGGTCTGAGTTTTCTGGTAAGAACTTTTTAGTGGGAGGAAAAGAGATTTGAATTTAGAACATGTATCTCTCAAAGAATTCGAACGCGCCGCCCCGCCGGCTGGTCTGTATTGACTGGCTGTATAGACGGCGCGGAGACTAAAAAAAACATAAGCGCGCGAATTAAGGCCCGTATTTATAAACCGCTCTCAATACCGATCTCAAGAGCGCTCTCAGCTGATACGCTCTCAAGATGTGAGCAGCATCTTAAGTTGGATATTAATTAATAGTCAGATATCAAGGGCGTATCAAATGAGATCGATCTCAGCTCTTAAGATCAATCTTAAGAGCAGGATCTTAAGTTCACGGTGGTTTTTATACAGTAACATGACAAAGATTGAATGATTAACGTTTCGTTTAAGCTGTGTAGAATAATTAGCTCAAATTAAAAAAAAAACAATAATTTTATAATTGTCTCATATTGCACATTAGTGCAAATCATTTCAGACAAGTGGTAAAATGTAATATTTATTTATATTACTTATTTACACATAAATAAAATATCACTTTATTTTACTACGTCAGTTCAAGAAGACTGAAGTCTTGGATTATGTATTCTGTGGCTGTATGATGCAAATATGCCTTTGCCTTTTCTGTGTCATGATAAAAAAAAGGAAAAAAATGGCTGGAAATTGTAATTGTTATTATGACTAATACATTTCCTAATTTATGTAAGTAATATCGTAATCAATATCATCATAATGATTAATTTCCTTTATTAGATTTTTTAAATCTATAGTTTTATCCACGTAAATCCACGTACATAGGTACAAACACATACGTAGCAGATCAATATAAAATGACATCCCTCTCTTTTTGCATAACTTTCCCGCGCGCGCACGCTCTCAAGTCACGGTTTTGCAGCACTTGGCGAACAGGCGCTCAATCATCATCTCAAGAGTGATCTCAAGTGCAGAGTTTTGTTTATTAATATGAGTGATCTCAGTTGATACCACGAACTTAAATCTGTACTTAAGTATGATCTATTAATTAGAACAGCATCTCGAGTATGATCTCAAGATAGCTCTCAACGTTGAGAGCGGTTTATAAATACGGGCCTAAGTCTGTGTTCTTGTAATTAGTACATACTTACGTACTTAGTACCATAACTTTTGAAAATTGCGCTAGTGTATCAAACGTAACTATAAATTTGTAATTATTTTTACTTTTCACGTGTCTTTTTTAAATAAAGAACATTTTCATTAATTACATAAACACAGTGTCCTATTTATTTTCTCATAGAAAGGGGATGAAAAGTAGAGTATATGACTCGGGCGCAAAATATTTTTGGCGAGGGCGACATACTTTGAATCCCTCGCTACGTTCAGGATTCTACTGAAGAATCCCTCACTTCGCTCTGGATTCAAAAAAGCGCCCTCGCCGTAAAAATATTATTTTGCTCCCTTGTAATACAATCTACTATTGTAGAACGGCTACGCCATAATTTCACACCTCACCACTGATACATAGATAAACGATGGATGGTTGAATGAAAATAGACAAAAGTGCTTCGATTCTGTTCTAAATGACGAAAACAAACCAAAATCGATACTTAACTGACTTTTCTATAAAGCTAAAAGGCTAAAACTTAAAAAGAATTCAATACCTATTCTAATAAAAGTAATTACAAGTTCTGATAAAGTTATCGTATTTCTTCACAACGATATCGACTATTATGATAAATGTCCATATATGAGTAAGGCCACATGGTTATCGCTGTCATCGAAGCATAAAACAATGCATTTCGAATTCGTAGAAAATATTTTAAATTTTTATACATTGCAAACATTTTACACTGGATAAAATTTCCCTTATCTTATTCTAACTCTTAAAATTTCAGTGACTATGTTAATAATATTATGCAATAAAGCATTTGCAAAGAAATAATTAGATGAAATCATAAAAATCTAAAATACTTACGAATCAGCTGGAATATGAGCCTTAACTTCAGTGTCCGTAATTTCAAGGTCATGAGAACTGTGTATGTTGATCTCATCAGCTTCCTGCTCCCAGGTGATATTGATGCTGACGTGTCCCTTAAACAGTCCATCATCCAAGTACGGCTCCAGCTCGAGCCGGTATCCCGTTGGAATAACTGCTTTCTCTAATCGCGTCTCCATGGTGAGGCCATGGGCATTGTTCAGGTCTATGCTTCTTGCTCTTATGATATGGGTTGCTGGAATCTGTTGATAAATGCAAACAATTTTCAGTGCTGCTGACTACTTCTGCGATGGCTAGATCTCATATTTTTTGTCACAGGTTATATAAAACGTGATATTTAGTGTATATATTGTATATATGTTGTGTATATATTTAGATATTTAGTTATGATTCATAGTGAATAAGTGAACATTTCCATCAGGAAGTTAACATTCAAAATAATCATGCATATACGACGGAGGAAAAGTGAACTATGCTTACATTTTCTTCTTTTTAATGAGATCATTATATTAATCATCAGATTTTGTCTTACTATAAAACTGTATCAGCAATATTCATAATTCAACTCCAAATAATATTAATTAAAGTCTAATGCTTCCGTCTAATGCTTCCGTGGGTAGGCCCCCGACAAGGTGGACCGACGATCTGGTGAAGGTCGCGGAAAGCCAGTGGATGCAGGCAGCGCAGGACCGATCGTCGTGGAGATCCTTAGGGGAGGCCTATACCCAGCAGTGGGTGTCGTGTGGCTGATATGATGATGATGATGATGATGAATGCTTCCGTGAAAACCTACGATATTGGCTTATGGGACCAACTCTGAAATCGGGAAAAATAAATCAGCTGTTTCATAACAAAATTAATAACGAAAACATCAAAATGTATGAAACAGCTGATTTTTTTCGCAATTTTAGAGTTGGTCCCATAGTAAAAGTTGTTCAGTTTGATGGTCTCTATCTACCATATTCGGCATTAGAGGTTATATTGTATTGTAACTCGTTGTATATTGCGAAGTACTAAGCTTGACTTCTGTTATCTCTCTATTTTGTGGTCATAGTGACTCGAGGGGACAATATAAATTACATAATGCCAATTTATGGTACCTACAGCCTACTTCGCACTCAACATACAATTTGAATCAAGGTTACTTTTTCGTGTATAGGTTAAATACTTAGGAATGATTAGCTCTTGATAATGATGACTTATTATAAGTACCTAGATACAGTTCATTCACAGTTAGTTTTCCCTGCCAATAGGGAATATGCATTATTTTTTTTTAAATCAAAATTACCTATAATGCGTGAGAAAATCAACTGTTATATTAAAACTTTTCTCTTGCGTTTTTTTCTCATGATATAGTTACTTGAAGTTAGCACGCAGCAGCACCCGCCGAAAACGCTCTATACAAAACAGTCATGACGTCACTTGTCACGTTTCATGTGTGTTTCAGGCGCTTTTAATATATCGAGTTATCCAAGAATTTTCAATTATCTTTCTAAATTTTGCCTTTAAGTACATAGGAATCATACAAAATATTATTTCGTATTCGATATTCTATCTGACTGTTAAGTGCATTATATCCGCAAATGAAAAAAAAAATATTTTCCCCTGATTTCATCGCGTGATAAAAATAATTTTTTTTTTTTCTGTTTCATCATGTTTTTATACGTGCCCGCAGCGATCAAGCTCAAATTTGTGAAAATCGGTGACTTATATATATGCTTATTCCCTATTACAGAATTGACATATTATTTACATACAAATAAACTTCGATACTTTGAATTATTTTTGGTATATGCTCACAAAGACATCGATAAATCAATGAAACAATTTACCTATTTTTCTTCGCAATTAGATCAATTACGAGAAATATCATCTTTCAGAAGTAAAATAGGTAACTCTGAACGCACTGTAGAATGGAAAATTGTTCATAGCCGATGTATAACTAACCTTATCCGGGGGTAGAGCCTGCACACAGACACACGCGACCACGAAGAACAGGGCAAATATCCGGCGGTCCATTATTTGATCCTGACGATGGTAAATGGGAAAAATTTAATTATAATTTGTTTTTTTATGGATTTAATTAACTCGTCTTTATTACCACTGTGAAAAACAATAGTAGAAATATTGCTCGGAATCCAGAAAACGAATTAAATTTTTACAAAATCACTGGACGATATTCAAACCTAATCCTTACCAATATTATAAATGCGAAAGTAAGTTCGTTTGTTTGTTACGCCTTCACGTCTATCTAAACTACAACTCAATTCAACCGATCAACATGCACACACCTTGTTAGGGTAAAGGGTAGGGTACCTTTCATCCCGAAAAAAAGTACTAGGGTCCTACCGGCTAACTTTTCATACTTCAACTTTCGAGCTTCAACTTAAAACAGATAAATCGAAGTAAGGAATTTCGTATTGTACTATTTGACGAAGTTATTTGAAAGATATCGATGGTCGTGTGATATCATGAATTGGGGTTCGCCATTTTGGCCTGATTGGGGCTCGATTTATCTGTTTTTATTTGAAACCCAGCAGACCTGCCGGAATTCAATGCTTTAGAGTTTAGCCGGTACGGCCCCTTATCCCGAGGGATAGAGAAAAAAATGATCACGCAGATGAAGTCACGGGCGGAAGCTAATATAGAATATTTTTAATGGTTGCAACTGAAACTTATATAAACTGGCAGAAGAACAACAAAAAGCTGATGACGTAATTATTATGTAAGAAATTGCCAGCTGAGTTTTATGGTTAAATACGTTTTCAGTCTGCTGCGTACATCTATTCAGAGAAAGGCTAAAATCCTTGCCAGCATAAGCGACATAAGTAACCGTCTCAGTTTGCAATTGTCCTGGCAATCATGTGAGTGAGTGACCCTTCGTATGCCCAAGGCTGTATTGATTGCAATCTAGAAGTTTCATCTCGTATGATCTTTGACTCAGAGATAAAATTGACTGCTTCAATCTTCGAGTTGGTAGCAAGCGTATGCTCTTGGCATTTCTGAGGTCCCGTGTTAAATTTAGTTAGAGACAATTCAAAGTAGAAAAACAAGGGATTGGGTGGTTAAAAATTTCCTCTCATTATATTTGGCTCCACAATTTTTTTTCTCGTGTTAACAAAGTGTAGGTGCTAACCTAAAAAAATGTATAAACATACTTCCATATTATCAATAATTCACAAAGTCATAAGTCATGTTCAAAAAGAAAAAAAATACTCAACAAACAACAAAAACATGTCGAAATATGAAGAGTTGACCAGAGGTAATTTCAACTACTTACTGCGAATTATCTGAAAATTAACTATTCCTTCGCACTTAATTTGAAACAATTTAATGAAATTTGGAATGAAAACAGAATACCAACATTTTAGTGAAAAACACGTCGGTCGTTTTGTCTTAGGGTCAAATTTTTCGTCGTTTTTCTTCCCATGTCTCTTTAGAGAAATTGTTTAGTTTGGTAAGGATGCTAATGACTACTGATGATATGATTTCACCTTTTATGTCTTGGGCATAAAAATATTTGCTAAGTCAATCCAATGAAAACAGGATACATTTTATGTAGTTTAAATTTATTTTAGTGAAAAACACGGCGTTCTGTCTTAGATCTTTCCCATGTCTCTTTAGAGAAACTGTTTAGTTTCATTGACGTTAGGATGCTAATAATTAATGGTGCTATGATTTCACCTTTTATAATTATCGGCTAATAAAATATTCGCTGAAACAATCCAGGTGTACTCACCTGCAGATAACCCATCGGTGATCAGGACACGACTGAGGTCCCGGCAGCCCAGCCGCCCCAATTGTCGGCAGGATGCAGCTCATTGGCAATGACGCGCCCAGATTGCGCGGGGTAATCGTTTACTTGCGTACACGGTGATTTCGGAGGCACTATTTAGGGAGCATCGATGTTCCATCTGTACTTCGAATGTTTGTGATAAGGATACTTCGTCAAATCATACACTTTCATTGGGTTAATGCAACCCAATAAATACAAGTAAGTATCTGCTTATATGACGATTTCCACAAAATGATTTCCGTTTTACGTAAGTTTAACTATATATATGATTATGAAATAAAAGGCTTTTTAACGGATACTAGCGCGGTTTTATTGAAAATACTTTTTCACTCCTCTTGCTCAAAAAGTCCGTCATTGTAAGGTACAAGAGTCAGGATAAAATAGCATAAATACCCCTAGGGGATAAAGTTTAATGTTTGTCTATTACCAATGAACCTACTAAAACGAAAAAGTCTTTATTCATAATTACGACTAAAAACTCGCTCGATTTTTGAAAATGGAACTAAAAGCAGCGATCTCTTCGATGAAATCATAGACTTGTTTATACTCTGTGACTTTTAGTTTAAAATGCGTGCATTGTGTTTCTTAGCTGCTACAGTAGAAATTAAAAAAGGCACTGGCGCGAAATCTTTAGAATTTTTCTCTAATTCCAAACTGATTGAATCGTGTGACTGTAAGTAAGTAATAGGATAGAAATAATTTTAATCTTTTGCCGTCAAGCACAAATCATTTATTTAAATACTGTATGAAAAGTTTATGAAGTGGAGGATAGAAAAACGAGTGGATTCGTTTACGGAAGTATCAACTATAGGTATTTAATATTGGATTTTATTTTTTCGCAATCGTAGTGAAAAGTAGAGTGTAACACACGACGCTAAAACCCATTGTAACTCGGTTTCTATTTATTCCCTCGCTAAAGCTCGGGAATAAAACTACCTCGTATGCAATGGGTCATTTTAGCGTCTTGTATAACAATCTACTATTGTAATTGTCCCCCGTGACCACGGCAGCTGCAAAGGTGCCGAAACGTCGGGAAAATCAAAAATCAAACCAAATACCTACTAATTACCAAAGTACTTTCAATAAAACCGCGCTAGTATCCGTTAAAAAGTCTTTTATTTCATGTCTAGTGAGCGCGTAAGCTTGAGAAGTGAATATTATAATTATGATTTCTTGGCACTATTACCATCTCTGAGAACTTGCCTTAATAATGTCATAAATGCCTGAATAAATTTTCCTGTAATCTACTTACTTAACTACGGCCGTTTATGCCTCACATTTTGTCACTCACTAATAAATAAAAACATTACAGTTTAAGCCCCACCAGACTTCAACAGAAGTGTTTGATTGAAATTGATATGGCGTATCTAATGATTTGAATATTATTTCTTGCTTTTAAGCGGTACATATTTAATTTTGAGCAGTTTCTGTTTTTATTTTCAGGTTTTTTGAAGGTTTTTCTTTTTTTTAGTTACTTTTATTACAACTACGTACTTAAATAGCTATAAGTACATATATTTTTATTAAGGCTAGTTTCGCAAGTTTCGGATAAATTTAAATTGAATTGCATGTCAGATAATTTCATTGTAAATCTGTGATTCTGTCCTAGTTTTAAATGGAGTCAGAAGATCGGCATGGGAACCTGTGACACAGACACAGGTTCCTATTGCCCTTAGTGTAATGACTATCAAATAAAAACAATAATATCTTTATTATTTGCTACAAATAATATTTAACAATGTGTGGGTGTGGGTTGGTGAAAAAAACCTGTATTAGAATAGGCCCCTCTCTTTAGTTTACAATATCTGGGCGAACCGAGCTTCGCTCGGTTATTATTTGTTGTAATATGGTGGTGTTTAGGTGATAACAAAAGTGCTTTAGCTACTTACTTTGGGATCAGAGCAATGTACGAATATGTGATGTTTTTCGATATTCGTAATCTCAACCTTACATGACTTTTCACAGAGTAATGCCATCTATTGTCAATTTCTCTTATTACGTAACTCGTAAGATGTAGTTAATTACATAATAATTCCGCGAGTATATCAATAACGTATCCGAAAAACTGTGTTTAAAATTTGTATCGGTAATTTTTTTGTTTTGCACTATTGCACAAGTCTCAATAAAATAAAAACTCGAAAGTAACATTAACTAAATTTTTTAAACTTGTCTAAAAACAATAAAAATAAAAATAAATATACAAACTTGAACAAACATATAAAAAAAGTAAGTCACCGAGAGGGATTCGAACTCAGAACACTCATTTCTTGTGGTCCGCGTCCTAACCCGCTGAACCAAATGGACATTGGCCGGCCGCGGACGATATTAGCGACTATATTCTGCGTCGAAAGAAAAACGAATGAAAACGCAAAAATGCGCGTTTTCCCAGACATAAGACTAATCTAGATATACCAAATACCCCCATATACCAAATTTCAACGAAATCGTTAGAGCCGTTTCCGAGATCACCGAAATATATATATACAAGAATTGCTCGTTTAAAGATATAAGATAAGTACATAGTATACCTACTAAGGGCTAAAATTTATATGGCGTACCTATCTAATGATTTGAATACTATTTCTTGTTTTACAGGTCTTTAATTTTGAAGCTGTTTTTGTTTGTTATTGTTAAGGTATTTTGAAAGAGATTCTTCTTTTTTAATTATTTTCAACATTTTTATGGTAGGTATGTAAACGTGTAATAGTAGTTTGTTACACAAGGGACGTAAGTGAGCTATTACAGAACAAGATCCAATTTGGCGCCCGTGCGAGCGCAGCTCGCAAAGGGCGCTAATGGATCGAGTGCACCCGAGATATTCAGACGAGTATAGTTCGAGGGTGTAATAGCTACTTACAACCGAGGTAAGCATACTACTTTACATCATTCATGCGAGGTAAATTTAATAAAAAAAAATAAAAAAAACATAAAAAAAAAGTAAAAAAAAAATAAAAAATAAAATAATAAAAAAAAAAAAAAAAAATTTAAAAAAATTTAAAAAAATCAAATTCAAAATCAAAATCAAAATCAAAATCAAAATCCAAATCCAAATCCAAATCCAAATCCAAATCCAAATCCAAATCCAAATCCAAATCCAAATCGAAATCGAAATCGAAATCGAAATCGAAATCGAAATCGAAATCGAAATCGAAATCGAAATCGAAATCGAAATCGAAATCGAAATCGAAATCGAAATCGAAATCGAAATCGAAATCGAAATCGAAAATCGAAAATCGAAAATCAAAATCAAAATCCAAGGAGTTTTGCATAGCTTGAACGGAAATGAAATGCCGCCATATTTATTGTTTTTTTTTTCAGTAAAAAGTTTCCACAGTTTATAATATGAGAAAAGAGATTGGTTCACTAAGGAGTTTGACATAGCTTGAATTGTAAAGTTACTTTACAGTTAAAGCATTCACCCATGCTTGAATTGTAAAGTGATTTGAAAATGGAACGTTCTATCTAAACAATGCACTGTGTTGCACATGCCAACTTACACGGCCTCTTACTATACTAGTAAATCCTAGTTGCCGAGCAGTATGATGTAAATATTTTTTAACATCATATAATATTTTGAAGGTCGTACAATGCTCATAACTGTATTTCCAAATTCACACTGCTTGTTTTTAAGGAGTTCCATTGTGCCATCATAGGCAGCCCAAGTCTAGTCCAAAGCATCTTTGTAAAATGTAATTCGTGTTCCGTTTTTATTTTATTTTAATTTGATTTAATTTTGATTTCATTTTAATTTTAGTTCTCTTATAACTTCTAATAACTTACTGTATTAATTGAATTTGTGCAACTTACTACGAATGTTGTGTATATCTATAATAAGCGTACATATAAGAACCGATCCTTTATTCTTGCTGCTGCATTGTTGCATATGTATGCTGTTGGTGTACCTTTTTTAATAAATAAATAAATAAATAAATAAATAAAACCTCGCAAACAATATCTCGGTTTGTTTTGGATTGTCATAAACATAACAATATCTCAATCACTGTGCACTGCTATATCCACATCCTATTTGACTTTGAGGAGTTCCCTTGTATATCTTCGAAGTCCAAGGTCCAATACCAATGAAATTAAAATGTGACCACTATTGAGGTATACTTACCCTTTCAAACAAAAATAATATCCTCTAAATCGGTTCCGAAACAAACAAGTTTGCCCGAAAATCCGTAAAAAATCGTACGACGATATTAAGCTAAATACTGGCTTATCAACGCGAAGTTCGTTTGTTTCTTTGTTTGTTTGTTACGCCTTCACACTAAGCTACTCAGCCGATCATGATGAAATTTGCATACACTTAGGACATAGAAATACCTTTCATCTAGAAAAAATAACAGTTCCCGAAGGATATCAGAAAAATTCTCCAAACTAATGGTCCAAACAGACGAAGTCGCGGGCGGCCACTAGTAATTGATATTTTTCAGGATTATGAAAAATTACTAGCCAGATCTCAGTAAAAAATATGGGACCACACCTGAACAATGTTCTTTCAGATAAAAGTTCAATTTCAAATAAAATAGTTATTAAAACAGGCAAAGTTACAGTAAAACATACATAAAAAAACCGTCGACTTGAGAACCTCCTCCTTTTTTGAAGTCGGTCAAAAATAAACGTTTGATGCACGACCTTTTGTACAATTTTGTACGGAACACTCGTAACGTATAAGTCTCGTAACGCTGTCGTGTGTCTGGTTAAAATATGATAGGACTTTAGACAGCTGCTGCAGATCGCCAAATTGTATTTAATGACTGCGTGGAAAGGTTTTTTGCTATCCCTCGGGAACAATACTATTTTTCGGGATTAAAGGTACTATATATCCTTCTCTGTACCCCTGACAACGTGTATGCATAATTTCATGATGATCAGTTCAGTAGTTAAGACGTGAAGGCGTAACAAACAAACAAACAAACGGACTCTCGCATTTATAATATTAGACCACCTGACTTCAAGCACCTTGAGCCTATACCTACAACGTGTTAGGTACAAAAAAATTCCTAAAGTCGAATATGTAGATAAGGGACTATGAACAATTTTTACTATGGGAGTATGGGACCAACTATGAAATCGCGAATATTAATTCATCTGTTTCATACATTTTGATATTTTCGTTATAGGGAACATGCATAAGTCACCGATTTTAATAAATTTGAGCTTGATCGCTGCTTTGCTTGATTGACTGAAAATATTTTAGTTTTATCACACAGGTGAAAATAGCGAATTTTTTTTCATTTTCGGATATAATGCACTTAACAGTCGGATAGAATATCGAATAAGAAATAATATTTTGAATGACACATATGTACTTTAACGCAATATTTAAGGAGATATTTGAAAATTCTTGGCTAACTCCATAATAATGCGCCTGAAACGTGACATGAGTGACGTCACAAATGTTGACCGTTTTGTATAGAGCGTTTTCGGCGGGTGCTGCTGCGCGCTAACTTCAAGTGACTATATCACGAGAAAAAAACGCAAGAGAAAAGTTTTAATATTACAGTTGATTATCTCACGCATTATACTTTTGATTTTGATACAAAAACAAATTGATGCAATTTCCCTATTATTTTTTGTATGAAACAGCTGATTTTTTCGTGAGTTTCAGAGTTGGGTGGGTCCCGTAGTAAAAATTGTTTAGTTTGATGGTCCCTGTCTACTATATTCCGGCTTCAGGGTATTTTCGTAACACATTGTATCTCTTACGAAAAAAAAAGAAAAATGACAATGGATTAGGTGGATGCAATACACAAACAACCACCAACCAAGGGCCCAAGTCTGCTACTTTCTTCACGCGGTTACTTTTAATTTTCTTTATTACATCATAAATAATAAAGAAGTACAAGTAGTAAAACTTACTTAGGTTCAAATATATTTTACAAACAATCAAAATGACCTTGCGAAATTCGCACCTTAATGTCAATGATAGAAACATACCTACGTACTTACAAACATGTTACCAAACCATAATTTATTTTTCACCTCTCCAGCACGAAAAGGGTGCTTTTGGCGCGTAAAAACTCGCAGCAAAATCGATTTTTGCTGCGAGCGTGAGGCAAAGTGCTTTTTTAATTTCTAACACCAACTTTTAAAATAATAAAGAAAAAAGAAATAAAGTGACAAGGATGACACTTGTAAAATTGATATGTGAGAAAAGGATAGATAGAGAGCTTTATGGTGTCATACACGGATTAAAAAGTAAAAAAATAAAATGCACGGATATACCAAGGAGTTTTAAATAAGGATTGTTAAAAAAGAAGGTTGATAATTCGAAATAAAGAGTATGTAGGTAATGAGGTCACATGTATGAAACAAATATGAAATAATAAAAATTAATGAAATTTATTACCAATTATATGTTTTATGATTATAAATAAATAAATAAGACGGTATATTAATGAATAAGAGAAAAACACAACGCAATGTAATCAAAACGACGACGGGAATCTACTTTACTGACTCTATGAATAAAATTTTTCAGCATCGGTTTGATTGAATTATTTTTGTGATAAATTACAAAAATGAATGCGTCCAACGATGAAGATAGTTGTCTAACTCCAAAAGAGTTAAGTAAACAAGTTTCTAATGCTGAATTAAGCTTTTTTTACCAGGAAAGTCACGTGAAAATTTTCTCGCTGGTCGAGGTGAAAAGTTGTATGTTTTACACGAGACCAAAATGTTGTTCTGCCTCGTGATTTAAAGTCGCTACTCGCAGCACAATTTGATTTTGGTCACTTGTATAACAAATAACTATTTCACCTCTCCAGCACGAAAAGGGCGCTTTTGGCGCGTAAAAACTCGCAGCAACATCGATTTTTGCTGCGAGCGTAAGGCAAAGTGCTTTTTTAATTTCTAACACCAACTTTTAAAATAATAAAGAAAAAAGAAATAAAGTGACAAGGATGAGACTTGTAAAATTGATATGTCAGAAAAGGATAGATAGAGTGCTTTATGGTGACATACATGGATTAAAAAGTAAAAAAATAAAATGCACGTATAAGTACCTATACCAAGGAGTTTTAAATAAGGATTGTTAAAAAAGAAGGTTGAGAATCCTATCCTACTAATATTATAAATGTGAAAGTTTGTGGGTTTGGATGTTTGGATGTTTAGATGTTTGTTCCTCAATCACGCAAAAACTACTGAACGGATTTGGTTGAAATAGTACCTGAAAGAAACACTGCACATGTAGTCATCCGTTTTACGTATTTTTTTTGTAATCCACTGTTTGTCGCCCGTTTAGTTATTTTGTCGCCCAAAAAATAAACCGCTCTGCCAGATTTAGTATTCAAGTATCCCATTTAACAGTCACCTTTAATTATTTCCAGTCACCCAAACACCCGCGATAAAATACAAAACTTACTGCAGTTTTGTATTTTCGCGGGTATCTCAATCGATATTCTGCTGCTGAATTAGACTGTAGGAACATTCTACAAAATTCGTTTCAGTACTATTAGTTTTCTTTATAAGAGAAATGTGACTTTATGTGACTAATGTTAAAAAATAAGTTTCTTATAAATTCATTTAAAATAATATATATTTTAAATGAATTTATAAGAAACTTATTTTTTTATTACTAGGTTTTTACCTGAAACCCCTTTATATGGTCGATGTAAAGAGAGGTTATTGACTGTTTTCAAACTTTATTAGATTTTTTTTTTTTCAATTTATTGAAGTTTAAATAGATCTGATTCATTCTTGACAAAACTCTGACTCTACGTTTGATTAGTAAGAGTGATTACATTTTTAACTTTCAATCCCGAAATAATCCTGGGACTCCAGGGTTGATTAAGTATAACCCCGATATCCAGGGATCAGAAATAAGGGCCGGGATCGAATTCCCTAGTCGCAACGTTTAGGGCAGCAATAGCTGAACACTACAAAGTTATACAATCTGCTATGCTAGGGAATTTTTTGTTATTTTTTTATGTATAGGGTGCTAGGTATTATCTATTGTGGTTTGGAAAAGGTATTCCTGTGGTATAGGTAGGTACCAGTGGCGAAGGGTAAAGGACAATACATCTCGATTCCTATCGGCTTCCCTTTCATAAATCCTACCCCAGCGATCCACCATACAGTTAAGAAAATTTTGGAGAAATTATCGGTCCGGCTTACCTTTGCCATATTTCGACTCCTCGCCACTGGTAGGTACCTACCCATACCATAGGAATACCTATTCCAGGTTATTTTAGAACACTGACCGAGAGTTAACGATAATATTTACATACATGAACATTTTGCTCTGCGGACCACCCCCTCAGAATTGAATAGGAGGAGATTGAAACAAAAGAATACGTAAACAAAAAAGTTTGCATTCCGTGTCGATACATTGGTTGAGTTACATACGAACAATTTTTATGAAGCCAACCAAATACAATAAAATTAGTCAAAATAGACAATCATGTTATTTGATAGCAACGCATCTGGCGTAGAACATGAAAACAATATTGATTCATGACTTATTTCAGTTGTTTCTGTGCTTTATATTGTCGATCAAAACATTTTGACATCTCAAAGTGATAAACGCCTCTACATAATATTTTGTAATACCTACTCTTGCTTAACCCTGTCATAAACAAATCATGGCTTAGCAAGTACTGACATATCGGTCGGTCTTACTTAAATCGAAATAAGGGCAAAATTCCCATTCTTATTTGGAGACAGCATTTTAGAGATAGCAAGTTTCTGTTAGTAGTTCTAGTAAGTACCTAGTAAGTAGAACGCTTACATTGGCCTTCTAAACATCAAGTGTAATAAAGGCCAAGTGCTTTCCGTTGTAGATTAAAAGAGTACCTGGTTACCTATATAATCACAGAACAATAGGGATGGCAACTCAAAGCTAATTGTAGATGTCGCTGCGTACGCTTGTTTCTAAGACAGTACTTTTGATTGGTTAAAAAATTGTCAGAAATGACATTTGACATTTGAAACCAATCAAATGATTTTGGTACAAGCGTTTGTTGCGCCATTAGTTCCTCAGTTTGCATCCCCATTGACGGTGTACATATTGGAAACAATGCAGTAAAACCTTACCTTAGTAGTTAACTAAAGTAATCCTACTGGTTAATGCATAACTGAGAACTTCCTAATGAAACCAAGAAATAACAACGTGTGTAGGTAATTCTGTATGTGTGAGAAACAGAGCAACTAAACTCGACTAATGTGGTGGATATTGTTAGCAGTTCTCACCTTGGCGATAAACAGTCACTTATATAATGGATAGCTTAGCTGTTTGGATTTTACAATAATTTACAATGCTAAAACAGTGAGTTTTTTAACTAGTAGTCGATTGACCAGACTGCAATATTTCAGGCTCTTTCAGGTTCAAAAATTATAAAGAATTTTAAAAAACTTCAGTCCGGCTTTCCGGCGCTGTTTGTCACCTCTACTACACATACAGACTTGTACTATTATGTATTCTGTGACTACAGGTCGCATTTCTCAACCGATTCTCATGAAATTTTGTGAGCAGGTTTGAAAATTATATAGAATTTTTCAGCCGATCCAGTTTTTCGATTTTTTTTGTAATGGCGGAGACATGTAAAAAAAGACATACCTAGCTATTTCAACAGTTTCAAAACTTTTTTGTTAGCGGTGCAAAGTAAATTATGTTTTTTATTTTTAGGAGACTCAAAAGTTCATCAATCAAAACATTTCTGGCCAATATTCGAAATTTGAAAATAAATCTAATTAAATTTGAAAATAAAATTTATTTTCAAATTTAGAAATGTTTTGATTGATAAACTTTTGAGTCTTCTAAAAATATAAAACAAAATTTACTTAGCACCGCTAACAAAAAAGTTTTGTTACATTTTTGATCATTTTTCGAAACTATTGAAATATGTCTTTTTTACATATCTCCACCATTTTCAAAAATTTCTTAAAACTGGCTCGACTGAAAAATTATATTTAATTTTCGAACCTGCTCACAAAATTTCACGATAATCGGTTGAATAAGGTTGTGACCTGGTGACATAACCTATGTCCTATAGGATCGCTTATATTATTTGCACAGTCATCATCATCATCATATCAGCCGCACGACACCCACTGCTGGGTATATAGGCCTCCCTCAAGGATCTCCACGACGATCGGTCCTGCGCTGCCCGCATCCAGCGGCTTCCCGCGACCTTCACCAATTCGTCGGTCCACCTTGTGGGGGACCTACCCACGGAGCGTCGGTCGTCCATACTTATTAGTTGAAAAAACTAATACTTATTTATTCTGTGTTATTTGTTTTTAAAAAACATACAATTTGAGCAAGTGAATTAGGTATAATTTAAAACTCTTAAGTCATTATGAGTAGTAGTAAACTTCGCAGAAAATTACTTTTCTCATTTGATATGAGTTTTTTTTTCTGGTAGGTAAATCTGGTATCTGGTAAACCAGTCATGTTTCCGCTTGTGTGTATAATTCAAAAATTACGATTACGAGACTGCATCAAATCAATGTTACTTTACGTTACGCAAAATCAGTATAGAAACGATAAGGAATGTATGGTCAATTTCGTTCAGAAACAAAATATATTTAAAGTGTTTGGTATGTAAAGAATCTGCGTTAGTGAGTCTTTAATCTTGTTGATTTGTTAGCAGGTAAATAAGAATCGGCTATTGTTTATTGTTTAGCCGTGACAGTTAATTACTAGTACGAGAACGGTACACCTCTTGAGGCGCATTCTTACAATTGGCTGGCCTAGGTCGGACGATCGGCGCAGCAGTTAGAAGCAAGCATTACCTTTGACAAGGTCGAAGGAAAACGTTAAATTGCCATACGCTTTTCTTACTGATACATTAACCGGTTTACAACGACCCCCTCGCCCTCCGAAACAGACGTTCTTTGAGTTAGTGCTACGGTAAACGCGCGAACAACAGAGTTCTGACTAAAATGGTCATTGAATACGTAAAGTAATGCTGAACGTAGGAGCATGCATTTACCATATTGGTGTCGCGTGTACGACTGTCGGCGCATAATATCGGTTTTTCTTTTTTATTCAGTGAAACAGCATTAATTTAAGATCGAACAAAAACTAGATTTTCCATTTTAGCGCTTGTTGCACGTGTTTTTTACTTTATGGTGGTGTTGCAGTAACGAAGTTCAGTGAAATGTGTAATAAAAAAAAACAGCCAGTTGTGTAAAAACATGGTAAAAACTATAATAGAAAAATCGTGAAGTTCCTACATGGTACCTGCCTAAATGTGTTTTTTTATCGACATTTAACTACCTGTCAGTTTGCGGTTTTTTTTATCTTACCCACAGTAATAAATACTTTCCTACAAATTAGTTCTAAAGTGCTCGTGTCTTGAACAAATCGGTGGTAAGTGTTTTGTTTTTATTTCTCCTATGTTATTTTATTTTTTTCACGTTCTGATTTTTATATCTAAGGTCTGCTTTAAAAGGCTGCGTCCTTTCTTTTGTTTAATATTTAGTTATTGGATTAATTTCTAATTACCTTTGTTATACAATATAAAATATGATTACATCGAGTAGGTATTGAAGGGAAAAACCAAATAAGAATCTATATAAGAACATATTAAGTACCCATGTAATGCATTGACACGGCTTGAGGCTCCAAAAGATGATATTATTTTTTTGTTATAATTTACAATCATATTATGATTATAACTTCAAACTACCTAATAAAAATACACGCGTTTCTGATTTAAGAAGTCGTGTTTGAGAGACAAACGGACGACGAAGTCGTTAATTCGGTTTTTCCTTTTAAATTAAAGATCAAGCAGACAAGCAACCGTCTAAGTAAAATTCGTGAGCCCTACATGTTAAACAGCTATCGACGATAATTTCCTATTCGATGTCATTAATACAAGACTTTGATCTTCAGCCTCAAACCCGCAAAGGTGTCTCAATGTTGTGTAAACACTTATTTCATTGTGTTCTTGCAATACAAATGAAGTAACTCTTAATTCTAGTGAAACTCTTTCAAAACACTGAAAATAACGAATTTTCAGTGTTATTTTCAGTATCGGTCGGTGATTCAAAGGCATCAGGCTACAATATTAATGTAGCTGTAATGTCCTTCAGCCCATCGAAATATTTCGGTGCTTCAGCCAGCATTTATTTGTAAAATCTATATTGACAGCTTAGCAAGGTTTAGCAAATGCCAGCCTTTTTTTTAAATAGGCTTAACTTTTCATATAAAAATAAATAGATGAATTTGAACGTGGTATGGAAATAAATTGATGGTGATTGGTGGTAGATTATCTATTCTGTAGGTAGTGGTGGTAAAGTATTTAAATAAAATGTTATCTAACAATTCTCGATTGAAATCGATTGAAAGCGCAGTTGCATTGCTGCTTTAGTTAAGATAGTTGTCACATTTGGTTCTTACTAAAGCAGCGATGTAACTGCGATTTCTGTCAGAGTTGATTGCAACAAAGTTACGTGATTACCCCCCTGATCACTTTATTAAGGTAACGGTTGGGTTGAGTGTAGATAATTGGTAAGAAGTGTCTATGAGTATTAAGGTGTCGTAAAATACCTCAGCTCCGTGTTGCTGAATCCCAGACCGAAATTATGCCCATTAAATTGGATTAACTATCGAAAACAATAGTCTGTTTGCATTTAGGGTTCTCACTTTGCAGTTTTTCAAACAAATAAAAAATAAAATTTCTTAGCCATGGTTTTCAGGCTTTATTAATAATTTTCCGGATATGCGCTTTATCTACTTTATTCTCTTGTGCGTCCATGTGCAAAATAAATTCTGCTACAAAGGAGAAACTAAGTTATTGACATATCAGTCAGTGCATAGCTTTTAGTTAATAATAAAAGTTTGAAGTTTTCACAGGGATTATTTCATATTGTAGGCCAGCACTAAGAAAGGTTATTTTCTGTGAAAACTTTTTTCTTCAAAGAAAGTCGATTTCCAGTTTCCACGTGGACAAAGTCGCAGGCGGCCGCTAGTAAAATACAAATGCGTCCTAATGTTACTGAACAAAATCGGATTGCATTAGTAATAGTGTCGTTATCACGACCCGCATTTGGCGTGCCTGCCGCTCGATGCCTCGGTGGGTTTCGATACGGCTTGATATCACAGTTTTACTATTATTGAGTTTTGTTTGCCTTTTTTTTGTTGAAAACTGGCTATATGATATGATCGCCCTTTTATAGCATTTTTTCGAACCTAACTTTTTTGAAATACTTGTCTGTCTGTTTAAATTCTATTAATTAATCGTTCTGTTAAGTTTTCCTTTTTGAGACTGGGCCAGCCTTCTAATTATCTAAATCGCAATCGCTTTCACTTGACAGATAGATGTGACACATTGTCACAGAATATATGACATTGCTCCCAGGCCCGCCGCAAGCGGGCGTGCAAGGCGTGCACCGCACGCGGGCGGCACGTCTAGGGGGGCGGCAAATCGACCGATCCAAGCGGCGAAGCTAGGGTCGAAGAAGGGTCATGATATGAGCGACACTTGCAAGATTTGAATTTGGCGCCCCAAAACAAATTTCTAGGATAATGAGCGCCCCTGGCAAGATTTGAATTTTGACTCACAAGACTAATAGACTATTTTCTAGATATGGGTCATCAAATTGAGGGTTGCGCAAACGCCGCCCTTGCCTTTAATTTAAAGATTATCCCTTAAAATTATTTTTTTAATTAATTCTATAATTCATTTATTTATAAAATAAATTAAAAATATGTATTTATTTGGCTTCGAGCGCTCTTTTCTACTGATTTTCGTTCGACATTTGACTCAATCTCATTCATTTGAGTAATTCGAACGAAAATTTGCCGATGGATTCAAAAATAGGACCCCTGATTTTTCATCGCGCTTGGACAAAATTATTGAACCATCCGTTGATTGTAATGATTTTGTCCAAACATAATTGCCGCATGACCTGAAGCGCGCGGCGCGCTTCGCACGCCGCGACTAGACTTCTACATAACAAGTACCTAGGTACCAATATAATAGCATCTTTCAAGAAACCACCAACTTTTGTAGAATTTTGCAAAAACTAAGCGCGGGGAAGAGTCAAATCGCCACATGTCCCGAAGCGCGCGGAGCGCTTCGCACGCCGCGACTCTAGACTTCTACATAAGGAGTGGGTATAAAGATAAAGGCATCTTTCAAGAAATCACCCACATGTGTAGAATTTTACAAAAAAACTAAGCGCGGGGAAGAGATAAATTTAATTTTAGCTCTCGCTAAGAAGTTTTTTTTTTTTCTGACAAGCCAAAGTCGTAGCGTAGTAGGGGGCGGCATAATCGGTCTTGCACGCGGGCGCTCAAACAGCTGGCGGCGGGCCTGATTGCTCCATTTCTTTGGTATGTTTTTATTTTTGCCAAAAAGAAGCATCAATGTATTACATCCAGGGCCCTATTTCACCAAGTCGACATTTGTCAACGACATATGTCGGTTAATTTTACAATTGTCGTTACTTTAATAAGGGACAGGTATGTTGTGAAACAGGGATATTTTTTACAAGTCGACATATTTGTAGATTTGTTAGTAATTCTTGACATGAGATTAGAGCTGAGTCAACTTTGCCTGTTTCACAACATAATTGTCCCTTATTAAAGTAAAAAAGATTATTGAAAGTACTCGTACTTTGGGAATTAGTTGGTACCTATTTGGTTTGATTTTTTATTTTCCCTACGTTTCGGCACCTTTGCAGCTGCCGTGGTCACGGGGAGTCGGGGACTGAAGCTGCTCGTTAGCCTAGCCTCAAGCATACTACTATACATGCCTCAAGCGATGAATTTATAAAGACGTTCAGAAATTAATATTAAACAAAAATGTTCATTGCTTTAATGAAGTCAAAAGTTTTCCTAAACGTCGATTTCTCTTAATCGAAAACTGGATTTAGGTTTTAGAAATAAATATAATTGTGGTTTGTATTTTTAATGTTATTTTGCAATAACTATTTAAAATAAACAAAAGACAAAAATATACTTACCTTACCTACCTATTTAAAATTTAATGGAAATAGAAATTAGTGATGGTAACGGTTAGTCTATCTCGTCTATCTACTTATGGGTTAAAATAACCTTGGCCGCGAAACATCATGGCTGCGTGCGGGTTCTTATTCCGCTAGGGCAAATGGTTTCTGCAATTCTGCATTCAGCCCACATACACCAGTCCTTTAATATCGCGTTATGAACTCATCATAACGCAGCTGACCTTCAATATATGTACTTAGGCATACGAGAAATCAGCTCTTGTAATCAACCATTCCATAGTAATTTGATTGGCACCAATATAGGATATTGGGTTTGAATTTGCAAGTGGGAGTAGGTACCTACACCTACTAATTAAGCGTCATTGCAACACGTGTCAGATATCTCATCAAAGTTAATGAAATTCATGCACACGTGACGCATCAGCATTCGTATGAAATTGAAATTGAAAAATTTCTATTCAAATAATCTACCAACCATGACAAGAAAAATGGGTGCAAAAAACTTGTCAGTTTTATCAGGTGGGACGATATTTACAAACACCTATGTATATCGTTTCCAGACATTATATTAACATAGATTAACAAATAACATTATTTAATTAGCTCATTTCTTAATGAATCAATTTACAGGGTTCAAGCTAAGTTCAAAATTTAAAGTCATTATTCAGGCTGATACAAAAAAACCCCATGACAGACCATGTGAACTACTTTTTTAAACTTACCAGCCAAATTTTAAGGATATGTTCAGTGCATGAAACTGAACAAGTTTCTCCAAGAAAATATCGAATTTCACCACAAAATTTCGGTCAACCCATACTAAATTGATCACGTGATCTCTTTGATTTGTATGGTTAGAGGATTTTTTATTTTATTTTTGGCCTTATGTTCCTTAGAGAAAGTTGTTCAGTTTCATGTACTGAATAGAAAATATAAAATCAAATAATTCTAAGGAAAGTAAACTGTTGTTAAATTGCAATCTGTTAATTCCTTCGATAGCAGTACCCTTAGCACGAACAGCTATCGAGAAAAATAACGCGCGTAAAATTACTCGATAGTGCAATTTTGTATGAAAAATTAGTACAGCGCCATCTACCGCCGAATAGCGAAATTAAATTTTCCATAGAGAATTCTCTATCGAGTAATTTTACGCGCGTTATTTTTCTCGATAGCTGTTCGTGCTAAGGGTACTGTTCGTGCTATGGGTACAGGGTTAATTAATTCGCAAGAAGAAAGGCTAATCGAAGTAGGTAGGTACACAATGTACGAAAAGATCGTGACCGGCAAATTTTAATGAAAACCTTAAAAATATCAAACGAAAAATGTATAATCATTATTTAAGTATTTTATTGCCGTTGGATGCTTTAATATTAATACGGCGTCCAATCTACATTATTGTCTATAAGTAATTACTTGGCTTTGCGGCAAACTTTCTGCCAATTTTTGAGTAAAGACCTCCACGAGGATTTCAGTTCACGAATAAGATCAGCGATGGTTAGTTACTGCATTTGTTGCCCTTAGTTTAGGCTTCATCCCCGCCCAAATGTTTTCAATTGCATTGCCATCAATGGTCTGTACAACACGTCAATGCCACGTTCCACTTTCCAAGTAGTGCAGAGCCGACTTCGGTGTTTAGTTAGGGTCATTACTCTCTAGCAGAAAACATGGGAAAACTTATGTTTTTTTACAAAGCATTTTAGGAAAATTATTGTTCTATTCAGCCTAATATTTAGTTTTTTATACTGCATGCCAATATTTAAAAATATGCCGGTCACGTTCTTGTCGAACACACTGTATAACAATATTTGATTTCAAGTAAGTAATAACTTAATATTTCCTCAGGATGAATTTGCGATGTCGCTTTCCACAAGCCGGCAGCAGTTCCTGGCGTATGAGACGCAAAACCCTGAAGACATCCATTATGGGCGGAAAGGCGGTATATTCGTCTCCTCCTGCGTGTGTGTCACTTTCATACTCTTCACTGTCGTCTTGGCCGCTTTGGTTGGCGTAATAGTCTACTTCATCACGTTTTTCAAGGTAAACACTTGAAGGAATTTTTACAAAAACTATTTACTTAACTGATACTCTTTGCAATTTCTTGTTCATGGTATCAAAATATTCATTAGAAAAACCGGCCAAGTGCGAGTCGGACTCGCGCACGAAGGGTTCCGTACAAAAAACGGCAAAAAAACATGTTTGTTGTATGGGAGCCCCCCTTAAATATTTATTTTATTTGGTTTTTAGTATTTGTTGTTATCGCGGCAACAGAAATACATCATCTGTGAAAATTTCAACTGTCTAGCTATCACGGTTCATGAGATACAGCCTGGTGACAGACAGACAGACAGACAGACGGACTGCGGAGGCTTAGTAATAGGGTCCCGTTTTTACCCTTTGGGTACGGAACCCTAAAAAATGCTAAGTAGGTACATGCTACTGAAATATTTTTTTACAAGATTTGGGTGGACAAAGTACGTATAATATTTAGGTAAGTAGGTTACGTAGTTTTTGTAAAAAAACATATTGGTGCTGATATAAATATTTAAAAAAATATCTTTTACCAAGGTTTAAATTGACAACGAAGATAAGACTTGAGTAATGATAAGTTTGGAATTTTTTAACGCATCAACCACAAAAACTGCATAACTTTAACATACATTTTCACAATCTGGAATGTCTGGAATATACCCACAAGAACAGTTTATGCAAATATTTAATTTTGTGATGATAAAGTTAAACCGTAGCTACGGTTTAAGTGCAGTGGTTCCCAATTAGATTTTTCTACCACTCACTTCAAGAATATCCCATAAGTATATGAGGAATTACTATGGGTACCTACCCCAGCCAGGGGCACGCGAGGTTGCATCAAGGGTCAAGGGGTGCCTACGCTCAGCAAACTCTTAACTGATACTTAAATCATAACTGATTTAATTTTTAGGGTTCCGTACCCAAAGGGTAAAAACGAGACCCTATTACTAAGGCTGCACTGTCCATCGGTCTGTTTGTCACCAGGCTAGGCTAGGCGCACTCCGCGCTTTAGGTACAAAGCTACAAGTAGGTAGCGGGTCCGTCCGGACGGACTAATTTCAGAGGGCTACCGCGTGCCGGCTGGGTCGCACATTAGCAGTTCGATTTCGATAGTAAGCCTTAATACGAATAAAAAGGATCCGAATCTCACGTTTTTCACTCTTCCAAAAGTTCCAAACGACATCAAAACGTAAGAAGTGCTTGTCTACTAGGTACCTAGTTAGTAACTAGTATCCGTTTATTCTTATTTCTAAACAATCTTCACCCAACAATTTATTGAAATAATAATTTATTGATTAGGTAGGTACTTACTTACCTACCTACTTTCGAAATAAAATTAATTATAATTACAATTTCATTTCGTAATAAAGTCAATTGCTTTAAAGCCAGCATGTATAGTCTGATGTGGTGTTGACTGTACCTAGCCTATGTTTTTTTTAAACGTATTTAACTACATATTATTTCACAAACACATAACTTGTAATAAATTAACTACCAGTTATTTAATTATTATTTAAAAGAAGAAACCCTGAAGTCGTTAGAAGAGATAAGAGCTACGCGATAGAAAGAGAGGCAACTTCTAGGTGAATATAACTGTAGGCAAGAGAGCGGCGTGCAACCTGAATTGCACTTTATTGGGTATGGAATAGACGTTACCTATTTATTTAAATGACTTTGCGGAGTGGATCTTCTGTACTTGTACTATTATGTATTCTGTGACCAGGCGTATCTCATGAACCGTGATAACTAGACAGTTAATCACAGATGATGTATTTCTGTTGCCGCTATAACAACAAATACTAAAAACAGAATAAAGTAAACAAACGTGTTTTTTTTTTCGTTTTTTGTTACGGAACCCTTCGTGCGCGAGTCCGACTCACACTTAGCCGATTTTTTTAATTAAAATTCCTGCAATAGGAGAACATGGGGGTACCTACGCGTTCCATCATAACATAATCCTTCCTTCGTTGTTTTATTCTAATCTAAGTTTATACAGAACGTTTGGTACCTTTTAGATTACATAATTTCTATCGTCGTCATTCTAATCTACAGGTTATTATGTAAAGTTAAACAATTTGTTATGTTATTATATTATTTTTGGTTTCCTTATCGTCTTTTTTAGGCAGTTGTACAGTGTACTCGTAACCTTTGACATTATGAATGAACTGTGAAAAAATAAAACGTCAAAGTCATTCACCACCAGTGCTGCCAGACCGTCGGCAATTGCCCACACTATGGGTTATTTTAGGAGTTTTTGAAAAAGGGCGTAAAGGTCTTGGAACCTGTAAAATATTTATCTTATGAAACAAATAACTTTGATAATACTTTATTACATGAATAGCTATTATAACTGAGTTCAGATAGCATTATAATATAAAAAAGTTTCCCATAAATATGTTTTTGTTACCCTTACTAATATTATAAATGCGAATGTCCGTTTGTTTGTTTGTTACGCCTTCACATCTTAACCACTGATCCAATCATCATGAAATTTTGCATACACGTTGTCAGAGGTACAGAGAAGGACATAGGGTACCTTTCATCCCAAAAAAAAGTATTGTTCCCGAGGGATAGCAAAAAACCTTTCCACGCAGATGAAGTCGCGGGCGGCCGCTAGTAGTGAATAAATCGACATCAAGTTAAATAAAAAAATCGCACTTTATCAGTAATGTTGCGGCTAATGTGGCCGGGTAGATCGTTGCAACGCGATGTATTTGGGCGCAGACAATGTCCTATCGGGGCACTGTCGGTAAACTGGCGCGCATCAAAGGGATTTGACGCGATAATTATCGCTCGGGTGGCTATACCTACGGCGCGGCACTTCAGTCAGTTACCGCTAGGGTTGCTAACTTTTTTAACAAATTATAAAGTATATTATTAAGGTCGGAGAAGAAAAATAAACAGTATTTTAGAAAAATGTACAGTATTTTTTAATGTTTTCAATATAATTTCTTAGTGCTTTTCGTACAACTTGTCATTTTTTAAAGCTTCGTAAGCCTCATAACAATCGAAATCAAAATTTATATAAAATGAGAAGCAAGTTCTTTATTAAAATTGAAACCCTCTTTGAATTCATTATAGAAGAACTCTTACTGTAAATTAAATATGAGAACTTTGCTAATTCTATGGATTTAGCAAATTTTTTTGAATTTTAGTTTCATTTAAAAGTAAAGTATCATGTAGTGAAAATCATTATACTTATTATTACTGTTTTATCAGTATAGTTGGCAACCCTATTTATTGGCGCCTACGTCTCAGCCGCAAAATAACACAATTCGGCACGATGAATCTTCGTCCGCTGATGTAGGTAGACAAGAACATCGCGTAGGTAGGTATATGCCCGTAGCGTAGATGATGTTTTTAACGCGCCATCGCGACACGAATCTTCGTCCGCTGATGTAGGTAGCTGCTCCATTAGAAATCTAAAAATATTTTACTTTTTTTACTCCGCTCGTAGTACCTACAGTCTGGTCAACGAAAGATGAACCGGAAATGGAGGCGCCACTTTCCCTGTTAAATTAATGTTTAGAGGTTAAGTTATTGGAAACTGAACCTCAAAATAAGGCGAAAAATTAGTTCCATTTCCAACCGAGACTCATCTTTCGTTGACCAAACTCTACTTGTACAGTGCCAGCAGTGGTTCGCGTCGCACCGTCTCGTCCGTTCGTGTGTGTCACGCACGGTTCCGGTTCACAAAACTTCACGTTGGAGTTGTCAAAGGATGTTAGATAGACAAAATTTCTTAAAAAGGCAGTAATTTTCGATACAATTGATAACAATCTTAATTGTTATAAAGTACAAAGGGTGACAAGGCACACAGATTTCCCTACACATCGTTATTTTAATGATTTTATGGGCGTTTTTGTGTCGGAAAAGGCAATTTTAACATTCTGCGTGGGCAAAAGGTTTGTTTGGGTCTGGCAACACTGTTCACCACCCGTCCGTCAACGTCAAGTACGAACTTTTGTTGTGGAGTGTAATTTATTTAAATTCAATTCATTTTAATTAGAATTAGATCGTAAAAATCAACAATGAGTAAAAGATAAACAGCTATAATTTTTTTTAATTGCTTGCATTTATAAAACTGTGATATTTTATAGTTAATTGTGAAAATGGATTTGAACCTATGTATCCTGATAGTTTTAATTAAATTATCTATTATTAGTGGTTTTATGATTGTGAGTAATATGTAAATTCATTTATGTTTACGTTTAGGGCTTTTTTTACAATTTCTTGCATGATTTAAAGGGTTTTAAATATTATTTAATAATGATTTTACTAAACACTGAGTATAATACATTTACTATCATCCTTACTAATATTATGAATGCGAAAGTCCGTTTATTCGTTTGTTTATTTGTTTGTTTGTTTCGCCTTCACGTCTAAACTACTCAACCGATCATCATGAAATTGCATACACGTTGTGAGGGGTACAGAAAAGGACATAGGGTACCTTTCATCCAGAAAAAAACAACAGTTCCCGAGGGATAGCAAAAAACTGTTCGCGCAGACGAAGTCGCTGGCGGCCACTAGTAATACTATAAAAATATATGGAAATAGACCATAATATTTGTCTATATTGTAATATAACACCAAAACTGAACAAAATATAATTCATTCACTTGCTGATTTGAATTTTTAATATTTCTTTTTCAGCTATCACAGGAAAAGACAAGTGCTGAGTTTTGGGATGAAACTGAACCGTTTGGCAACTTTGAACAGCCCTCGCCAGATCTCAGACTACCGACTGATGTTGTACCAAGTTTCTACCGTCTCAAACTTCACACTAACTTGGATAACTTAAACTTTACCGGTGAAGTGTACATAACCATCAGAGCAAGCAAACCTGTGAAAGAAATTATACTACACTCAAAAGATCTCAGTATTAATGATAATGCTAAGCTAACTGAACAGATATATGAAAGAGTTGAAACATTCCATTCAAGATCAAAGAGACAAACTGACAATGAAACATTGGCAACAAACGGCAATCTTGATAATAATACTTTCACTACATCAAGTGAAAATGTTACAATTGAAACAGAAACAACTTTTACTCCATCAACAGTAAATAATTACAACAATGACACTACTGTACAAAATGTTGTTGAAACCACTACACAACCAATCACTGAAACATCTGTTCCGTCAATCGTCACTCAGGTTACGCACAGCAGTGTACGTAATATAAAAATTGTGTCAATCAAAAAAACTACCGGTGACCGATTGATTCTTCAACTGGAATCTGCCCTTGCAACCAATGTGGATTATACACTGCAAATGACTTTTAGTGGTCAAATAACAAATTCATTGACAGGATTTTACAAAAGTACCTACTCTGATAGCCAACACAACATTAAGTAAGTATATCACTAGTAATTGTAATTGTTTTTGTTGACATTAAATATAATTCAAGTAGCATTGAAGCAGACTTTGTGGTTTTACTATCAAAGACAATAGCGAATGCAATGACTAATTTTCTATGTAGTTCCTCAATCAACCACAATACTTAAATAAAAATATTATCTCAAAACTTACCTAACTGAAATAAAAATATCATTGTATTGTTTTCCCTGACTATATTAAGAGAACTTATTCTGTACACTAGAGCTGCCACTGAAACGAGAATCAAAATGATTAAATAAAGATGAAATTTTGAATTATCTCTGCAGTGAACTCCGAACAAGCTTTGTGGTACTTTTTATCACTTCACCTCTTAATCACTGCATGTTGTTGCAGAAAGCTTGGAGTGACTCAATTTGAACCAACATCGGCAAGAGCAGCGTTCCCCTGTTTTGACGAGCCGGCTTTCAAGGCTATGTTCGAGATCAGCATTGCACATCCAAGCAACCTCACTGTACTCTCCAACATGAAGGTGTCCACTCAAGAAGCCATGTATGATATTTCTCTACACATAAGTTTTTTTATTCAACATACTTTCTTTAATTTTTCCCTGATCAAAATTCTGTAATAACTTGGGAATAAAAAATAGTTTCTCAAACTGAAACTGCACACACACTAGTTTCTCAGATGAATTGATCAACAGTCTTAAGATGATAATAATAAGGACATGCTTATTAGCAGCTAAATAATCAGTTAAGGGATGTGGTGATGATCATGCGTATTTGTATACTACTCCAATTTCTTACTTAGTCTATCTATTCCTGGAGCTCATAGAAAATTAAAACTTAAGTAGGTAATTAAGAAAAAGTGGAGCTTGGTAGCTTAGAGTCATGGTTGGAGAAGGGGATTTCATGGGATGGGTGACAAAAAAATATTATCTCGAGCTCCTCCGTGCTTCGTAAGGAGCGTTAAGCCGTTGGTCCCGGATGCATTTGCAGTCGTAAACACCCACCTATTTGCATTGGGCCCACGTGGTGGATTATAGCCCATCCTCCTTACCCACCCATAAGGAAAGCCTGTGCCCCAGCAGTGGGTACATTAAAAATAGCTGATGGTCAATTAAAAAAACACTTTTTTCTACAGTGTAGAAGAGCCAGGCTGGAAATGGACCCACTTTGAACGCTCTGTGAACATGTCAACATACTTAGTAGCATACATATTATCAGACTTCGCATCTTTAACCACCAGCTACCTGAGCAAAGACAATGTGACCAAGGAGATCAGAATCTGGACACGACCAGAGTTGATAAACAAAGCCAAATATGCCCTTAACATTACTCCGAAACTGCTCGGCTACTACGAAGAAGTGTTTGGGGTGCCATATGCTTTAGATAAAATGGATCTGGTTGCTGTTCCTGACTTCTCTAGTGGTGCTATGGAAAATTGGGGCTTGATAACATTCAGGTTGATATTCATATTATTTTATAATAAAATTTCTCGAGAAAATAATTATAAAGATTTATATAATAAAACAGTGGATAAATTGGGTAATAATAATTATTATGTTGAGCTTAAATTCTACGAGTATCATGGAATGTTGTAATTATATCTTTGTGAGTTATTGTTACATAATCCTACTAATATTATAAATGTGAAAGTTTGTGGGTTTGGATGTTTGTTCCTCAATCACGCAAAAACTACTGAACGGATTTGGTTAAAATTTGGCACACAGATAGTAAATAGCTTAGATTAAAACAAATAATACTTTTTATCCCGATATTCCCACGGGAACGGGAACCATGCAGGTGAAACCGCGGGCAGCCGCTAGTTTTGTAATATTTTATTTGTACTTGAGTAGCATTTCAATGAATAGCCATTGTGTGGTCTATTTGTAAAATGGTCTCACTTTACAGCTGCTAGCTTTGATTAATATTGTTTCAATTTAATTTCATAATATGAAATTAAATTCTTCCCACATTAGAATATTTTCCATAGTTTGAACTATTTAAACAAAACATGCAAGTGTCAGTATGTTTCTAATTGAAAACAGTAGTAAATCCATGTAAATCATACATAGTATAGTTGACAGATATAACTCTAACATTTTAGTATAGGTTGATTGATCTATTGTTTGATTACAATAGAAATCATTACAAAAAAGTTGTAATATTACAAAACCTTAAAAGTAGTTGATTGTGATATTAATATAATAAGGTTTTCAACAAAGAGGCATATAGAATCAAAAATGGTGCCATACATTACATAAATCAACTGAATACCACCATCTAGAGAATTTTCGGTTTTAACTGTTTAGGTAAGTAACTACTTCTTTTATTTTAGAATCAATTACCGCTAAAGCCCTTGAAATTGCATCTAAGCATTGAAATTTGGTTCAAAGGCAGCTAAAGCCCATACAAAAGTGAATCATGAGAGAACCTGTCATACTCAAAAGGCGTTTCCTGTCAATTTTACATTTAGACACTTACCTGTTTTTATTTTTATATGCCTCAAATAGGTACTTATTCACTTAATTTGTATTAGGGAAACCACTCTTCTGTTCGACGAAGTTGAAGGCGTTCCTCGTGAGAAGCAAAACGTGGCAATCGACGTGGCTCACGAGCTGGCGCACCAGTGGTTCGGCAACCTGGTCACCATGCGCTGGTGGACCGACCTCTGGCTCAATGAGGGCTTCGCCACGTACATCGAGTACGTCGGAGTCGACTATGTGAGTCTTTATATCACCACTCACTCAACACACCACCACTCTTCTCTCTCGAACTCCCCTTTCTCTATGTATATCTCGCAGGCAACTAGCTTAATCAGCCGCTTAATTAACGGCCTAGCCTTTTCAATTAACGGCGCCGTTCAATCAGCGGCCTAAATAATATGCAGCCATCCAATGGAATGGCTAGGCAAATGATTTGGACCAATGACGTTTAATGACCTGCCAAGCTAGCCAATACATTGACATATAGTTCCTTTTTCTGTCACCTGGCGCGCTGTAAACCGAGCTGTCAATATAGCATCGACAAGCTGTATAATTTCTGGTGTTTCTCAAGATTTCTGGAGTCTCTCATACACACACGACACTCTACCCCCTCTCTGTCACTCCACCTTCTCTCTCTCTCTTGTTCCCCTATTATGTCTCTGTCTATCACATTCCAAATCATAATAAAACTGTTTTGAAACTTTGAGGATTTTTACTGTATTTTCAAGTAGAAGTACCCAAAAAAAATACTTGTATATTCACAACCTTATTTACCAATTCTATTGATTGACTATCCATCGCAAAATGTATTTATTTGTTTGACTGCACAAGTCTTAGTCGAGCGACATTGTATTTCATTAATATTATAGCTAGTGATATTTCACAGATCGAACCCAAATGGAATATGTTCGAGACGTTCATCCGTGACAAAATGGACTTGCTTCGGTCGGACGCCCTCAAAAACACTTCTCCCGTGTCTCGACAAGTGATAGACGCCTCCGAGATATCGCAGAAGTTCGACGAGATCTCCTACAACAAGGGTGCTAATCTGATACGAATGCTGAACCATACCATATCTGAAGATTTGTTCCACAAAGGGCTTGTGATTTATCTCAATGATTGGTAAGTTAACCTGCATAATTATCTTTCTGATTATTATTCTACATACAACTACTTACACAAAACGTTATAAGTAGTATTTTCAGGGTTCGGTACCCAAAGGGTAAAAACGGGACCCTATTACTAAGACTCCGCTGTCCGTCTGTCTGTCTGTCACCAGGCTGTATCTCATGAACCGTGATAGCTAGAAAGTTGAAATTTTCACAGATGATGTATTATTGTTGCCGCTATAACAACATTTAAGGGGGGCTCCCATACAACAAACGTTATTTTTTTTGCCGTTTTTTGCTCGGTATTAATAACGAAAACAGGTAGACAGTTAAAATTTTCACAGATTATGTACTTCTGTTGCCGCTATAACAACAAATACTAAAAACAGAATAAAATACATACTTTAAGGAGGGGCTCCCATACAACAAACGTGATTTTTTGCCGTTTTTTGGTACGGAACCCTTCGTGCGCGAGTCCGACTCGTACTTGGCCGGTTTTTTTATAGCAATTCAATATTGCAAATAGTAGAAAATACATTTCACATTAAAACTTTCGCATGCATCGATCTAAATGTAAGGATGACTACAGGAAATATACGAACGCCGAAGAGAACGATTTGTGGGAAGCCATGTCTAAAGCGACATCTGCCGACCCCTCGCTGAAGCAGCTGTCGGTGGTGGAGTTCATGAACACGTGGACGCGGCAAGCGGGGTACCCCGTGCTCAACGTCACTAGGGATTACGACAGTGGACAGATTGAAATTCACCAGGTTGGTACAATTCATTTGATAATGCTGCCGTCCTTACGATAAGTGCAATAACTCGGGTTTTTAGGCTAACTGACTTAAGTACATATCCGTAATCAGGAAAATGAGCTCTATATTTTCTCCTTAGATGTTTTTTTTGTATTGTCAGTAAATTCGGTTATTTTGTTAAGCATAAATGCAATATCTAATATTACCATTTGTAAGTTGCATATCATAAACGAAATAACTTGAATTATGGCATGGTTATTGGTTAGCTATAATATTTTCGATTCGATATTACTAAAGATAACCACAATAAGTCTAGTTATTGTACTTATGATTAGCGCATTTATTCAATTTAGGGCACATTTACTAGTCATTAGCGCAACAAGTAAGAGTTCATTAAACTATTTTGCTAATGAAAACTGCAATAACTAAGACATTTATTGCACTTATGGTTAGAAGAAAACTACAGAACATACAGTTTTTGCAACTCAAAAGTGCAATAAGTCGGTTAACTAATGACATGGACGAAAAAATATAAGGACCGACAATCACATGTCATAAAAACGTAGCCCCAAAATTCCACCTTAAACCTAGATGGCGTTCGTAATCGAGCTCCTTATAGGTTTCCTTGCATTTTCCGCATGGATCGCTGCCGTCGCAAAAAGCTTACGTCTGCTCGTTGTTCTACCGTGTTCTAATAGTTCAAAGAAAAATGGGTAGATGGCGTTCAAAACTACAAAACGTATTTTAAATTTGGAATAGTTTTAGCATTCACAATACTATTTTTATAATATACTAATAAAATATTAAATAATATACCTAGATATAAGAAAAGATCGGAAAAGTAAAAAGTAAAAAAGTAATGTAGGTATATTATTATGAATCTCTTTAGAAAAAATGTTTAGTTTCATTGATATAATATGTAGAACATTAAAATGCAGGCTTAGAATAATAACGCCTAGAACGATAATTCCCTACAAAGCGCGCTGTGTCAGCTGTGTGAGGCAACAAAAACAGCCAAAATATTGCCGATTTCAGATTTTTAGTGTCCATTATTAAATAATCATACCTAATAAGTACAAAACTGTTTCAATTTCCCTACCTTAAAGAGTGTAATAATTCTATTATTGGATTTTAGTTACGATTAGGTTACGTATGAAGGATATAAATCTGAGAACTGAGCCATTTTGGCTCAGTATAAGTTGCCTCACTTTGCAATTGCATACAAGGACACGGCTTCTAGGTGTATCTAAGCCTGATGGTAGGTAGGTAGGTATTATATCGGCATGGTAATCGGCATGGACGAAATATTTTCGTCCAAGTAGGTAATCGGTAAAAAAAAACAAAAAACTTCTAAACAAAATAATCAATGTTTATTACTTTAATAATGAATGATAATGATCATTTTTCCCAACAAATTGTCTGTCACTGACACTAAATATTTCATCTTCTTATTTTTGTTTTAGAAATTCACTCTTAACAAACTTACCCTCTCTTTTATAAAAACACGTTTTTAAAACGGATTAAAAATTATAAAAATCGGACTAAAAACATTAAAACGGACTATCTACGTAGTAAAAACAATTTTTATTGTTTTTACTTTACTTTTTTTGTAAAGTAGGCCTACTTATAAAATAAATTCTTCTGTAAATATTTATAACCCTAAAGGTAGGTAGGTAGAGGTAGGTATACAGAAGTTTTAAATCTAAAAACGTGAGGCGCATGCTAAAGACAATATTGATACAAAATTTAACAAAATGCGCCCCACGATTTTAATTAAAAAAAACTTCTGTAGGTAATATTTATTTTACAAAACATAATAAAATGTAATATTCAATTCAACCAACAAAAAATAATTAATAAATTATTATAATGTTCACATTCTAAGTAGGTAGGTAACAGAATAATCAACATGGAACAAGCGACTGTTATTTACAACAAAAACTACTCATTATTGAATACTCCAGGTAGGGTGAATATGCCTATTACCAGCCCCCCCAAGGGACTCAAAAAGTGAATTCCGACAAACTTTTATGCGACAAAATTAAACTCAGACGATTTGGAACTTCGATGTTACTAAATTCCGACAATACACTATACCGATATCGAGGGTATTCTGGGAAAACTGAATAAGTAGCAAAACTGTTATGATGAGAAAAATGCAATTCAAGTTTTGGATGATCATAGGTAAACGACGAATCAGAATTACAGAAAATTTTCACTACTTTTACTCAGATACATTTATCTAAGATTGTTTTGATACATTAATTTATGCAGTGATTGTCATAAAAAGTTTAAAAAAGGGGAAAGTTGGCGTGAAGGTATTGCAGTTATCTTGTTTTACCTGAAATACGTAATAAAGCTGTAAATCTCTTAAACACATATTAATCTTTACCTACTGCATTAAGAATAGTTCTCTGCCCCCTATTATACACCGTCATTTTGTAGTCGTTTTAATTAACTTAAGGGTGTGTTGTACCAATGAAACTAAACATTTTTGCCCAAGAAACATGGGTCAAAAAACGACAAAAAAATTTGGTCCTCCCATACTAACTAGACAGCTAAAATATTGTATTTGTATGGGAAAGTCCAAAATTTTTGTCGTTTTTCGACCCATGTTTCTTTGGCAAAAATGATTATTTTCATTAGTAGAGCACTCCCTTAAGTTAATTAAAATTACTACAAAATGACGGTGTATAAGTTAATGTTAAAATAAGTTGAAATTAAATCTTTATTAAGGCGGTAAAAATATTTTTTTCTCAGTTATCTGTTTCTACCTGTAAATTTTATGGGAATTGCTGCATTAAAAAAACAAATAAGCCATATTTATGTTATTTATTGTAAGCTTTCTTAAGTTTAAACAGTTTAATCCTGTAGATAAAATTGCATTTAAAAAATATTATCATGAAAAAATATTATGAAAGGAAATTACGAAATAGTTTCCTCGCAAGACATCTCATCTTCCTCATCAGCCTCTTCAGGAAAATTAACGGTTTTCAGATTTTTATACCAAGGCTCCAAATCATAAAATTTATGGTATTTTAACTCTTTTGTTTTGTATGGCTCCTTGACTATCTTCTTCTGTTGAACAGTATGCATTTTCCTACGCCTTGCACGTTCGCATATTGAAATCCAGTTTTGCATTGAATATACTGATGTTTATTCTTAACCTTGTGTTGCACTGTCATTGAATCAGTGATACAATCTTCATTCATCTGGAACCCATTTCACACAGATTCACTTAATATAACACAGTAATTATTCGATATAAGCTCTCGATGAAGTAAACACGTGCACACGCGATGACTTTTAACCAAGACTAACATACAAAAACGTTAGCAAACAAAACAGACTAAGTAATCTGTAAAAGAGCTTATCAAACTGCATTACTTTTAGCATGCAAAACACAACAAACCCGCTTATTCTGTTCTGCCTGTCAAAAAAAAAACAAAGAACTCTGTTTGTTTTACCAATGAGAAACAAATAAGATGTAATATTTTGTTTTACTTATTAATATATGTGAGATCATAACTATGTGTAGGAGGATCTATTGGATTCATTCTATCAAACTACCTACCTAAACGATTACTTATAAGCGATCAGGTTTGGAAAAATAACAATAAAGGTCTGAGAATAATTGATTTATTTAATTAAACTTAGAAAGTAAGTTCTTTTGATTGTCTATATTTTCCTACCACCCATTCGAGACTTTTTTAGCTGACAAGAAGAATGGGCGCAAGAAACTTATCAGCTTTAATATCAACAATAATTTTATAGTCGTACAATCAGCTAATTTTATAATCAGTTCGCACTAATACTAATTGCCCTACGTACGTAGCCTAGCCAAAGCAAAGCAGTCAGTATTTGGACAATCAGTTCTATTCATATTGAGTGGAATTTAGTGACAAGCAGCAGCGTAGTTAGTAGGGATTCGGACAATCTGTAGCGATCGTTCCTATCCCTATTGATTGAGTCGACTTAACAAGGATTCGGACAATCTGAGGCGATCGGTCCTATCCTAGGCGACTCCGTGATGGATTGAGTCGGCTTAATAAGGATTCGGACAATCTGAGGCGATCAGTCCTATCCTAGGCGACTCCAGCCACACCAAGTAGCGGATTTTATTATTGCGAGTTGCGGACGATCCAGAAGATCAAGTCCTAATTGAGTCGACTCCGGGGAGCGACTGACTGCTGTGCGCTGGCGCAGGCTTTATATAGTGTTCGGCTGGCGGGGCGGCACAATGAGACTGACGATCGATCGATAATGCTGGCGCCGTCATGTCGCGCAGGTTCGTGCGCCTGTCTGGCGCCATGCGCTTGCTCGGTTTGTTATGATTTTGCGCCGACACGGCCATTCTGACATCTGTTGCGTGCTCTGCAACAGCAGTATCCTGAAAGTCGAAAATATTCTGAAAGTATCTGTAACTTGTGAAGCCTTAACGGCTCGATATAAATTTTTCATGACAAATAACATTTTATTAAACTTCAAAGATTTTTTTTTTATTAGGCACTCGAATACATTCTGGGACTACTTTCTAACTTGTGAAACCTTGACGGCTCGATATAAATTTTTCAACAAATAACACCTCTTTTTTTTTAAATATAAGGTCTACGATGAAGCTAGTTTATCCATAATGTGCCTATTCACTCTGGCTTCGAAAAGAGTCAGGTTGTATGCGCTCGGAAACACAGACGCCTGCAGGGAATTCCCTGCACAGCTAAAGAATGGAATTCCATTCTTTAGCTGTGCATATTATAAACGATGTTGAGAAGCGTTTGGTACGCAGAAAAGGTAAATCAACCAAGAACGGGTGGTAACCTGCAGTGCGTCTGGATGTCCGATGGTAGAAAAGAGAAGGTGGAATGAGCTCGTGCAGCTCTTGACTCGCCGAATCACAATCTATAGAAGACCGACACTTTATTACACTTCAGACAATTTCATTAGGCACTGTGCTCTAGGCTTCTTAGCCGTGTTACACGTTACACTGTACATAAGAAGTCAATGTGCTCTAGGTTTGGAAACCATGTTACACAGCTGTGAAAAAATTGGAAGACTGATGTTGTGCTCTGGGTTCTTTGATCGTGTTACACAGTTAGTCACTGTGCTCTGGGTTTCTAAACCGTGTTACACTTTTACACTGTTAGTCACTGTGTTCTGGGTTTCGAAACCGTGCTACACAGGAAGTTAGAAAAATTTGAAAGGCTGATGCTGTGCTCTGGGTTTCAGAACCGTATTACACAGAGTGTTAGAACACTTTGGAATGCTGATTCTGTGCTCTGGGTTCTTAATCGTGTTACACAGGTAGTCACTGTGCTCTGGGTTTTACAACCGTGTTACACAGGAGGTTAGAAAAATTTGAAAGGCTGATGCTGTGCTCTGGGTTTCAGAACCGTGTTACACAGAGTGCTAGAACACTTTGGAATGCTGATTCTGTGCTCTGGGTTCTTAATCGTGTTACACAGGTAGTCACTGTGCTCTGGGTTTTACAACCGTGTTACACAGGAGGTTAGAAAAAGGCGATGTCCCAGCGTTGCCCCAGTTTCATTTTATTTAATTACTGGTCATCATTAAAAAATGCTAATTACATTTTATTAAGGTATCAAGAATTGTTTTATAATTAGAAAAACAATTACAAAAACAAGTTGTTTTCTGAAGTATTTTGTGAAAAAAATGTAAGTAAATAGTACTCTAATGATAAAGAAAAAGTGATTTAAAAGCGTTTTAACTTAAAAACCCCACTTTTTAATGCAGAAAATAATTATCAATCTGATTCTAGAGTAAAATACCTATTCTGGCATACTACTTTGATTAAGACGCGATAGACTTTCATTTTTTGAGAATGGTGAGGCAAATCACATAGGCGCGATGGGACATGTCCTTTGGAAGACTGATGCTGTGCTCTGGGTTTCAGAACCGTGTTACACAGGGGCTCTAAGGAATAAGGTGGGTTGATGCTGTGCTCTGGGTTCTATGACCGTGATACACAGGGGCTCTAAAAAGAAAGGATAAAAAAGAAAGGAAAATAAGTTATTAAGTTAAAATAACTAAATACGCTCACCGGGCGACGAAAGCTACAATGCTGTGTCTGTAGATACAACATCAACTTCTGGTGTGGTATCACTGGAACCCATGGCAGCGTTATCTGGGTTTGGCACATCATTTTCTTCTTTCTTTCCTCTTTCTTTCTTCTTTATTTCTTCTTTCTTTCTTCTTTCTTTCTTTTGGTGGCATAACTTTCATGTGGCGTACTGTAGACATAATTATCTGCATGTACTTCAGCCGACACGGTTATTTACTGACCAAGATTTGGAGTGTGTTGAAGTTGATCATGAGCAACTTTCCGTGATATACCACCGTCCACGACACGTACAAGGTACCGATTCTTGTCTAAGTTCCTTAACACCTCAAAAGTGCGTTTTTTTGACTTGACAATTTGCTCGGCTGACACCTGACGTAACCGTTTGGATTTCTAAGGATGTACTTGGACATCACAGAAGATTTTGAATTTGATTGATTAATGGCCGATGTTTAAGATCTCGATATTGTTCTTCTATTAGCCATTCATGATCTTTGTTCATAACATGAACAGAAAATATCAGGGGAGAAGGATTTCAACCAAAGAAATCTGCATGATTGATGCGTTCCTCTTTCCTATATTGTATTTCTAAGTTGGAACTCATGAACAAAAAAAAAAGTCAGAAAATAAAGATTTCAACTAAAGAAATCTGCATGATGGATGCGTTCCTCTTTCCAATATTCTATTTCTAAGTTGAAACTCATGAACAGAAAAAGACAGAGCAGAAAGATTTCGACTAAAGAAATCTGCATGATGAATGCCTTTCCAATATTATATTTCCAAGTTGAAACTCATGAAATTCAGTTCAATTTCAGTTGATATACCTCCTGAGCACTGTAAGTAGAATAGACGTCAAACAGAAAATCTACACAAAGATCATCATTGAGAAGAATGAGATTTTAATTCAACATTAATGGCATTATATGAATGAAAAAAAAAACAGGGGGCGCGGCAGCAACCAGGCTAACGTCGGCTGTTCCTGGAGGTTCAGAAATAGAGGATCACAAGGATTGCGATCCCACTTCTGATGTGAGATCATAACTATGTGTAGGAGGATCTATTGGATTCATTCTATCAAACTACCTACCTAAACGATTACTTATAAGCGATCAGGTTTGGAAAAATAACAATAAAGGTCTGAGAATAATTGATTTATTTAATTAAACTTAGAAAGTAAGTTCTTTTGATTGTCTATATTTTCCTACCACCCATTCGAGACTTTTTTAGCTGACAAGAAGAATGGGCGCAAGAAACTTATCAGCTTTAATATCAACAATAATTTTATAGTCGTACAATCAGCTAATTTTATAATCAGTTCGCACTAATACTAATTGCCCTACGTACGTAGCCTAGCCAAAGCAAAGCAGTCAGTATTTGGACAATCAGTTCTATTCATATTGAGTGGAATTTAGTGACAAGCAGCAGCGTAGTTAGTAGGGATTCGGACAATCTGTAGCGATCGTTCCTATCCCTATTGATTGAGTCGACTTAACAAGGATTCGGACAATCTGAGGCGATCGGTCCTATCCTAGGCGACTCCGTGATGGATTGAGTCGGCTTAATAAGGATTCGGACAATCTGAGGCGATCAGTCCTATCCTAGGCGACTCCAGCCACACCAAGTAGCGGATTTTATTATTGCGAGTTGCGGACGATCCAGAAGATCAAGTCCTAATTGAGTCGACTCCGGGGAGCGACTGACTGCTGTGCGCTGGCGCAGGCTTTATATAGTGTTCGGCTGGCGGGGCGGCACAATGAGACTGACGATCGATCGATAATGCTGGCGCCGTCATGTCGCGCAGGTTCGTGCGCCTGTCTGGCGCCATGCGCTTGCTCGGTTTGTTATGATTTTGCGCCGACATATACAAAACAATTTTTCTTTAAGTGTTTTGTGGGTAAACAAAGTAAATTGTTTTATTTCGTTGTCACTGTAATATTTTTTGTATTTTGTTTTTTAAGAGTCCATATCTTTTTGCTTTTAAAATTATTGAAAAAAATGATAGATATTTTCTTTCCCTAGAAGAAAAAACCGTTGTTAAAGCTTCGACAGTTATATGGTTTTGCCAGGTAAAAAATGCGTCAAAAACTGAGTATCCTATGTTTTTAACTAAATTTTTAAAATTTTTGCACTTATTCGGTTCTGCCAGAATACCCTCGATATGTCTTATTAATTTCGATACTACGGTACTCCGACAAAATATTACTTCGACATGACTTAACTAGGAAACGCCGCGTGTTCGACGATATTGTACTCCGACAGTAATTCTACTCCGACATTAGTAAACTTCGACTAACGCTACTCATACATGCTTTGTATCGACACTGTGTTAAATCGACACTACATAATTAAGGCGGTTGTTTGAATGAAAGTGGCGGCCTCAGAGGTTTTTATTTAATAAGTCATTAATAGAAAAAGATTATAATAATGTTCTAAGTGGAGTTTTTAGGGCCCATGGTCTAGTACTCGTAGTCATTCGTAGAAGTAGATAGCAAATGCGTCAAAAACGGCCACTTTTAGCATTTTGCTATCTACTTCTAGTAGTGACTACAAGGGAATGTAACGATACTGTCTAAAAGTACTAGACTGTGGGCCCTAAAAATTCCACGTGAAACATGATTAAAATTGTGTAGTAGAATTATAATATTGAATAAATCTCACCACGGCGGTGGCGCCACTTTCCCTTAGGGTGCCACCTTAAGACACGAATTTTTTTTGAATAATATTTTAAAAAAGAAGGACAGTCTAATTATAGTAATATTTTTTTACTTTTGGTGTTTATATTATTTCCAAATTTTTTTCTTCTTTTCAAATGCAAAAAAAGACTTAATAGATATAAGAATACTAGCTTCCGCCCGCAACTTCGTCCGCGAGCACTTTACAGAAAATCCTTACGGAATCCTTCAACCAGGATCCGAACAGCCGTTTTTACGCGATTAGGCGGGTCCCCACCCCACCAAGCGAGCAGCCTCGCGAGGCATATTTGCCGCGTGTGACGGGCCTCGCACGAAGCTGCTCGATAAAGGCTCAATTACACTATACAATTTTAAGCAAGCGATTTTAAGACTGTCTTGAAAACGCCTAAGAATGCGCGCATTTACACCACACAATTTCTAGCACGCTCGGCCGTGCTTACTGTTATAGTAAAAGAGAAGGCAGTAAGTCTCTAATGTCTTTTTCAATCAACGTAGTATTGGAGTTATTTACATTGTAGTTTTTGTATTTGTTTTATTTTCTGTTTTAGTTCTTTAAGCACCTACCTAATACCAAATTCCTTTTCTTTAATCATTGTTTGTTAAGAGGTTAATTATAAATATTTTCAATTTGCAGTCGTCGTGTCAAATAAAATTTTAGGTACCTATCTCCTTACTTATATATTAATCAATCATTTTTTTCAACTATTATCTACCTATTAGAAACCTACATAACATTAATATCTGACTAGGTTGAAAATTCGAAAGGCTCACCAATAGAAATATTTTACCTAGTAGGTATGAAGTAGTAGTAGGTATATTTACCTAGTATCATTTTATTTAAGTAGATAAAAACTTCTAATGTGTAGGTACTTACTTAATGCAAATTGCAAGAATCGTATCAAACAAAACAAGACTGTCGCTCTTGTGAATAACTCGACGGACACACACGCCGCACCGCACCGCACCGCACACCAACGCGAACGCGACGGCTCGCACACGGGCCGCGGCAGCGGCACCCGCCCGCCCCTCGGCGTGACCCATCCGCCTCTCGGCGTGACCCACCCCGCGCCACGCCCGCCCACGGCGTCCGGCTCAGAAGGTGCACATCGTCGTTGTTGTCGGTCGCGCACGTACCGACCTACCTAGATATCGCGTTATTATACGTTACACTATTTCCCAACAAAGTACTCGTCAAGACGATTCAAACGAGCCCAAACTCGATGGGGTTGCATGGTTTTATTATAGAGTTCCTATGGCCTTCTTTCGGTTCCATCATCAGATCCTTGGACACTATTTCCCATTAGAGTACTCGCCAAGACGATTCAAACGAGCCTAAACTCAATGGGGTAGCGTGGTTTTATTAAATAGTTCCAGTGTCCTTCTTCCGGCTCCATCATCAGACCCTGGACACTATTTCCCAACAAAGCACTCGTCAAGACGATTCAAAGGAGCCCAAATTCAATGGGGTTGCACGGTTTCAATATTAAGTTCCTATGGCATGGCCTTCCAGCTAAATCATCAGAGCCTGGACCTCATCTCCCTTTAAAGTACTCATCAAGACGATTCTAACGAGCCCAAGCACGATGGGGTTGTATGGTTCCATTATAGAGTTCCTGTGGTCTTCGTCCGGCTCCATCATCAGATCAGCCCAATGATACCATAATATTGCATTGCCTTCTATTTCTGACCTATGTTCAAAGTTTCAAGTCTCTAGCTCATCCGAAAGCTAGTTTAAATTGTTCGCAAACTTTATGGAGAAACAAACAAACAAACACACAAGCAAACGAGAAAGCAACCTAATAAAAGCGTGTTAAAAACAACCTACCTACCTATAAGTTTCAAGTCTCTAGCTCATCGGGAAGCTAGGTAGGTAGGTACTTACCTAGTATAAAATACTCTTTTCTAAAGTTACGGACAAACAAATAAACGAACCTACTTATAAATATTAATAGTATAAATAAACAAGAAAACGTCCATATGAAAACGTGTTAAAAAACCAACATTCCTTTTTGAACTTATCTTGTACTGTGGCAGTATCGTCTATCTGTCGCGAGTCAGACAGAGTCTGTCTCTGTCTGTCACATTACCTCTACACGTTGACCTTGAGAACGCCTTTATGCCTTAGGTATAAAGTTGGGTTTTGTAGTACAACTGTTACGTCTGACGTGCCGTCGTAGGTACAGTTAGCCTGTCTTGAAATCGTGCGTGCATTTAGACGACACAATTTTAAGAATCTTATTACCGAGCGGGCTAGGCCGCACGATTTTAAGATTCTTACTGTCTTAGTCCGCTTACACCATGCTTAGTCTTGAAATCGCGTGCTTAAAATTGTGTAATGTAATTGAGCCTTAAATGTCATTTTCGTAATGACCATCTCATAAGACCTTAAGAACGACATCCATATCGATTTTCATTTTTCTTACCCCATGTACCCCTAAGGGATGATTTCAAAATAACAAAATATGTGTTTGCCTATTGATAACTGTGCATTTTTTGATAAACTGTGAATGGGGATACTCTTAAAATTGTAAACATGTTAACTAAACCAATAAAAATAAAGTATTGCACATGTTCCAATATTCTTGAATATCGTTTTCATTTTACTTCGGTTTTGCATTCCCTAGTTAGGAACAGCCTACAGATCAGTTTCCACCATGTGGCCAAACTTATCACGACTTATCCCAACTTTTTTTGTATAGACGTTCATACCTACTACATGAGCGACACTTGCAAGATATAAGTTGTGCGCCCCAAAACAAATTTCTAGGAAAATGAGCGCCCCTGGCAAGATTTGAATTTTGCGTCCCAAATCTTTTAGACAATTTTCTAGCTATAGGTCAGCTAATTGAACAATATTTTTAAAATAGCAATTGTGGCAACAACAGAGATTCAAAGTTGAAAAATCCGTGGGGGGGCTGGTAATAGGCATATTCACCCTATCACGCGGTTTAATGTGTATACCTTCAGTTAATCGATTGATTTTAGTTGTTCTCTTGCATATTAACTAACTATAACAATAACTAGTAATTTCGAAACTTTTCTTCTGATTGCGCGAGGGCGTTAAAAGTTTAGTCAAATCGGACAGCTGGTAGTACGCTTACGGTAAAACAACAATCACTAATCATAGTTTATTGTAAAACAATAAATAACATTGATTATTAAAAAAATTGACTTACAAAAGTAAGTTTTATATTGATTATTATGATATATTTTTTTCACCTCTCCAGCACGAAAAGGGCGCTTTTGGCGCGTAAAAACTCGCAGCAAAACTGATTTTTGCTGCGAGCGTGAGGCAAAGTGCTTTTTTAACATATAACACCAACTTTTAAAATAATAAAGAAAAAATAAATAAAGTGACAAGGATGACACTTGTAAAATTGATATGTGAGAAAAGGACAGATAGAGTGCTTTATGGTGTCATACATGGATTAAAAATTAAAAAAATAAAATGCACGGATAGGTATACCAAGGAGTTTTAAACAAGGATTGTTAAAAAAGAAGGTTGATAATTCTAATAAAGAGTATGGACGTAATGAGGTCGCATGTATGACAAATAGGATGAAATAAGAAAAAAATATGAAATTTATTAATACATTTTATGTTTTATGATTAAAAATAAATAAGACGGGATATTTATGAATAAGAGAAAAACACAACGTAATGTAATCAAAACCACGGGAATCTACTTAACTGACTCTATGAATAAAATTTTTCAGCATACCTCGGTTTGATCGAATTATTTTTGTGATAGATAAATTACAAAAATGAATGCGTCCAACAATGAAAATATTTGTCTAACTCCAAAAGAGTTAAGTGAACAAGTTTATAATCAGCGAACTATTGTTTCTAATGCTGAATTAAGCTTTTTACCAGTAAAGTCACGTGAAAATTTTCTCGCTGGTAGAGGTAAAAAGTTGTATGTTTTACACGAGACCAAAATTTTGTTCTGCCTCGTGCCTTTAAGTCAACACTTGCAGCACAAATTGATTTTGGTCACTTGTAAAACAAATAACTATTGTTGACTATTTTTATTACATACTTACTTTATTTATTGTTTTTTATTTAATTTAATTGGCGGATGGATAGTTAGAAACACCAGTTGATTTCATACAAATGGGGTTCTCCGCCCACCAGGGATTGACCGATTGAAGGAAATCCAAATAGCTATTTTAAACTTATCCAAACAGCTCTTAGAATACTGATCAGATCAGTTGGATGAATACCTACATTGATCTGGATCTTCTCCATTCGCTCTCTGGATAGCCATCATCAGATCACAGCTCAATCAATCCCTATCGGAGAACCAAGGCTTAAAAATTATCTTGTTTAGACGTGACAAACAAACAAACAAACGGACTTTTGCATTTATAAAATTAAGTAAGGATAGAGATCGCGAAAATAAAATCAGCTGTTTCATACACTTTCATATTTTTTTTAAGTTTTGTATATAGGTAGGTACCTATACAATTGAATAATGTGAAAAATAACGTTTTATTTTATAAAATCATCGCTTACCTACATACCTACAAGAAAGTTAAAAATAAAAAAGCCTTTTAAAAAAGCAAAATCTTCAAAAACTTAAAAAAACAGCTCTATAAAAAGCAAGAAATAATGTTCAAATCTATTAATTAAAACACGTCTATTGAAGTCGGGTGGGGCTTTTAGAATATAAACAATACAATAAGTAAAAAAAATACTTCCAGCTCCACTCCACCCGACTTCAATAGAGTACATTACTTCTTGCTTTTTATAGAGCTGTTTTTTTAAGGTTTTTGAAGGAGGTTTTGCTTTTTTTTAAAAGCTTTTTACTGTCACAGCAAATAAAACAAAGATGAAAACTACAATGTGGATAACTCCGACACTACGTTAAAAAATATATAGAGACCTACTTTCTTTCCTTTTACTATGACAGTAAGCGCGGTCGAGCGTGCTAGAAATTGTGTGGTGTAAATGCGCGCAGTAGGTACCTATTTCAAGACAGTCTTGAAATCGCATGCTTAAAATTGTGTAATGTAAGGTACCTAATTGAGGCTTTAAATTCGACCATGGTCAATTCCATGGTACCTAGGTAAGTTTGTACTCTACTAGACACAATACATAATAGTACAAGTCTCCAGAGGCATTTTTTAATTCATATTTTTGATTTATATTTTTTGACGTATTAGTATAGGTAGTACCTACTTACTACATACTTTTGTGCTAGATATTTCATTTTGTTATCATATATTTTCGTCCATGTCATGTAGGTAGGTACTAAATATTGAAATTTTCAACTGTCGTCATGCTGTCGTCATGCTGTCGTCATTTGTTATTTTATATTAGTGTAAAACCACCTTTGAATACATTTTATTATTTACTAACGTAGTACGTACTTTTTTTTATTTCATTTTGTTATATAACATTTAGTAAATATCAAAATAAAAAAAAACTATCATTCATTACACAGCGCCATCTAGTGAAATACTTGTAGTGTGGTTTACGTTCGAATAGCATGCTCGGTTTGTGCTGCAAGGGTATGCTTGCGTGCGGTAAAAAAGTTACAATTTTGCTCCAAACGGAACACGTAGGGACATCTGTCACAACTTTTGGTACTAAAAATCAGTTTACGTTTTGAAGTATGAGATTGTCGGTCCTTATATTTTTTCGTCCATGCTAATGATAACTGCAATAAGTAATCTACTTATTGCGGTTATGATTAGTCACGCTTTATCAAAACAATAATTAGTCCTTATGATAAACACATTATTGTATTTTTAATGACTATATAACTATATAAACAAATATAATGTATTACATAAAATTCTGTATCATTTTCTCTATCATATATTAAAAGTTTCAAGTTAATATTTATAATAGTTACGAAGATATACACACAACAAAATTTTAAATATTTAATTGCGATTATCTCTAAAGTAGCCAAAACCAAGTTATTGCACTCTTCATAAGAACGGCAGAATGGACTCTATGTGCTGGTATTAAAGTTCAAAATCGCATGAGGACTTTGGTCATTTTCGAAGTGTTGACACAGAATAACTAATAGTACAAGTACAGAAGCAGCACGCCGCATAGTAATTTAAATAAATAGCGACTTTTGCTCCGACACAATAAAGTGCAATTCAGGTCGCGCAATGGCCTGCAGTACAGTTTATATTCACCTAGTAGTTGCCTCTCTTTCTATCGCGTGCTCTTCCCTTTTCTAATGACGCAACGTTAGGGTTGTCTTCTTACAAATGAACTGCGTAGCATATATCATAATTTGAAAAACGACAATTGTTTATTGGTTTTTTGTTTTTGACATCCATACACGGCCCAGTAATGTCGACTCGACATTGTTACTATTATAAAGAGACAATACCTACGCAGGCAGTAAGATGCCGCGCGACTACACAGGCGGGCCTTTGCTCGCTTGTCCCGCCGGCGGAACGGCTAGCGGTAGGTACTTATCGCGCGACCTTGAGCGAGTGATGGAGGCCTGGTGTTGATTTAGGCATGTAGAAGTTGTGGTGGAATAAAGAAATTCACATACATACAAACTTACATGAACCCTGATCACAATACACTCTTCTTTCTTTAGACAGTCGTGCAAAAAACCGTTCATAACTGACTATAATATAGTACCCTATAGTACAGTATAGTATAGTATAGTGCTCTTGCTTAAGCCTGTCAAGTACGTAAATTTTTCGGCTTGTCAATCATATTTAGCTCGTTTAGGAGCGATGTTGGACGAGCACGTAGGTATCACGTGATTACCGTGGCCTATCAAAGGTAGGCCACGCCCCCAAATGGTAGTGGTGGTGGTAATTACGTGTACGTGCTTGACGAGCCATATTTGATCGTCTAACTAAGGCCTACTTATGGGACATTTTCGAAGTCAACCCAGTGGTTTTTTGACAATGTTTGTTAAAAACCTTTCGACGCATAGTGCCAGAAACGCAAATTACCGTGCACGCTAACGACCATGTTTCAAATTCGCCACTTACCAGACGTGCAAATGACCCGATACGCAAACGACCTGAAATGAATTCGCAATTGACCAGATACGCAAACGACCTGAAATGAATTCGCAATTGACCAGGCACGCAAACGACCTGAAATTAGTCTTAGAATACGATTTGAAGTGCAGTAATTACTAAGACAGCTAGAACAATTGTAATTTTTCGACTTTTTTTTTGTTTAGTTTATATTTTTGGTAAGAGAGGTTAGGGTATCAGCAGTTAGGACTCCCGTTGAGGGCTGTGGGGAATATGCTGACCGGATCAGTTTGATGAACAGGGGCCGTATTATGACCTCTTATTTCCAGGCAGTTTTCTGACTGGCTATCAATCTATCTCTTTTATTTGCTATACGACGAGAAAGAGATGTCACTACAGCAATTTATAAACCTGGCAGGATTTAAGAGGTTGTAATACGGCCTCTGGTATGATAAGACCTCCTTTACATTCATGCTATCCTGGTAATTTTCAATAAACTCATTGGCCTTGTTTGACCAAGTCTCCAGCAGTTAGGACTCCAGAGAGTTGTGGGGAAAATGCTGACCGGATCTGATGAACAGGTACTGTGATTAGCTCCTTTACATTCATACTACTATGGTCATTTTCGTTTTAATCATAGTCCAAGGTTTGCTATTATCAATACCGCATATGGCTTCATAGGTACATTCATTTTTTATTGTACTGACGATAAAGTGAATGCAGCGCAGACTGAGGAACCTTAGTGAAATAGTTTATTTGGCCACTTCACTTCAGTAACAAAATAATTCTAAGTCCCAGGTGGTACTTTGCGTATCTGGCACTATGCGTATAAATAAAATACTGTTCGTTTGCTGAAAAAAATTTGATCATTTGCATATCTGGTAGTTTGCTGTTAAAAATATGGTTGTTAGCGTCTACGTACGGTAATTTGCGTTTCTAGCACTATGGGTCTAAAGGGTTAAAAACGACCTTTAAAATAAATTACCTTTATTTCTCTCCTTTCAGAGGCTGTTCACAAGTACCAAAGACCCTTACCCCAGCATGGTAGATCAGCTGTGGCACATCCCCATCAGCTACGCCGCCGCCGACAGCGCTGCCAGCGAATGGACCACCAAGCCGAAGATCTGGCTGAAAGAACGGCGCCAACTAATCCAACTGCCCATAAATAAAAGCGAAGCACTATACGTCAACGTTGATGCCATTGGTGAGTGCTATTTAAGTGCATCATACACTGGCCTGCAAAACTAAGTATTACAAAGGTCTTTTTTCATACAAACGAGGTAACTTTAAAGCATTGGTTCTCCGCCCAGGATTAAACGTGGGGTGATCTGATGATGGCCATTCAGGGAGTGAATGGAGAAGATTCAGATCCCTATACACACCCAATAGATCTGATCAGCATTCTAAGAGCTGTTTGGATATGTTTAAAAAAACCACGAAAATAGCATTAAAATGTATGGAAATGCTGTAACTGATAACTCTTATCCTTACAGCTCTTAGAATGCTGATCAGATCAATTGGGTGTGTATGGGGATCTGAATCTTCTCCATTCACTCCCTGGATGGGCATCATCAGATCACACCACGTTTAATCCTGGGCGGAGAACCAATGCTTCAAAGTTACCTCGTTTGTATGAAAATAGACCTCTGTAGTACTTAGTTTTGCAGGCCAGTGTAGTTGGTGCTCAGAACGCGTCATGGTTTAGAAGATCTTGAGTTTGTCTCGTTAGGACTTCTAGCTTTATGGGCTTAGGAGCTCTGAGGTTTCTGTTTTCTAAGTGAGTTGAAATGAAACTCCGTAGAAGGTGTAAAATGAATGTGTATTGTGTATGTATGTATATTGTAAAACTAAACCTACTTAAGTACTAAAGGATTGCTTACATTTTTAATTTATTGCCACAAAGCATTGTGGTCGTTTTGTATGATGACAACGACAAGAATAGGGAATATGCATAATTTTTTTTTTAATCTTAATCAAAAGTATAATGCGTGAGAAAATTAACTGTATTATTAAAACTTTTCTCTTGCGTTTTTTTCTCGTGATATAGTTACTTGAAGTTAGCGCGCAGCAGCACCCGCCGAAAACGCTCCATACAAAATGGTGACGTCACACATCACGTTTCAGGTGTGTTTCGGCGCGTTTAATATGGAGTTAGCCAATAATCTTCAATTATCTCCCTAAATTTTGCGTTTAAGTACATATGTGTCATACAAAATATTGTTTCTTATTCGATATTCTATCTGGCTGTAAAGTGCATTATATCCAAAAATGAAAAAAAAAATTGTTATTTTTCCCTGATTTCATCGTTTGATAAAACTAAAATAATACATTTTTTTTTTTATTTTTTTTCCTGTTCCAACATGTTTTTATAAGTGTCCGCAGCGATCAAGCTCAAATTTATCAAAATCGGTGACTTATGCATATTCCCTATTGCGCTATGTGGTCTTTCTTTGATTACCTACCTCAACGCGTCATGGGCGTTTTTTTATAAGAGCTACAACACGAATTTTGCATTGTGGTTTTTTTGGCAGTGACCACAACGCGTTGTGAGCGGTTTTTGCACTTAATTAGTGATTTCGGACTTTGAGCTTAATGCAACAAAGGTGACCGCCGGAATTCCAAACAAGGCCTTACGTTAATAACTTTTTAGACAAACTTACCTATCTCGATAGCATTGAGCGCTTCGGTACTCGAAAACCAATAAAAATAATTAATGTACACACGACGGCACATTAAATATACATGTTGACCTTGAGGCCGTCTTATGCCCTATGTAATAAAAGCTGTTTTCGCAGTTCAACTGTTTAACTAAGAGAATTAATTAATATACTAAACCTGTCAGCTGTTTATTTTTTCGGTGACAAAATAACTAAGCGGGCGACAAACTGTGGATGACAAAAAGTACGTAAAACAAGCGACTACATGTGGGAGAAAAATAATTTAAGTTAGCAGGGAAAATTCTAAATGAGTGACAAAACTACTGAGTGGGCAACTATTATACCAACTATGTAACTATCAAGGGCAAGTTAATATTAAAGTGGATGAGAAAAATATGAATTTTAAGTACAGTCAAGAGCACCTAGTGAATTTATTCAAGTTTTGAGATGGGGCGGGGTTTATCGGAAAAGCAAGTTAATTGCACGGGCGCAGGACTTTGGTTATTTAGCAGTTGGCTACATTTTTAACCTCTGCCCACCCTTGGCGACGCCCTTGGTAACTATATTTATGTGATTTAAGCTGCCCAACGTGTTATTTTTGTCATTTCGATTAGGATAATAGTCACCTTTTTAAATAAAATTAATGCCAAATTTTAAATGTTTTGTTTTTGCCCTAAGGTTGTCGCCTTAATAGTAATTTGGTCACCAGTTATGAATAACTAGTTAATCAATTTGTATTTTAAAGTCGCTGGCCCAGCGATTGCGGAAGTTAAGCATCGTTCGCAAGGGTCGGTCATGGGATGGGTGACCAAAAGTTTATTATCTCGAGCTCCTCCGTGCTTCGGAAGGCACGTTAAGCCGTTGATCCCGGCTGCATTTGCAGTCGTTAACACCCACCAATCCGCATTGGGCCCGCGTGGTGGGTTATGGCCCATCCTCCTTACCACCCATAAGGAAGGCCTGTGCCCCAGTAGTGGGGACATCAAAAAATGGCTGATGGACATTATCAACATTAATAGTCGCCCTCAGTCCGTCGCCCACTTTGTATTTCAATACGCTATATTGAGTATTTTTGATACTCAAAATGGCAATTTATTGTTACCCGATTAAATACTACCCTTTAACTAACGTGTGCTGTCGTGTGTACGTTTAGTTTGAAATCCCTAAACATGTCGATATCGTCAGCAGTGTTTCTTTTAGGTACTAGTTCGGGGGGGCAGTGCCCCCCCGGAGCAGCCTTAGTGCCCCCCCGGAGAAAAATGTGTTGTGTGTAGGTAGACGGGCAAACTAGTGTAGTGATCGACAGTCGAGCTCCCCCTAACAACTTAATTGCCCCCCCGGAGAATTTTGTCTGAAAGAAACACTGATCGTCAGCTGTCATAAAAGCATCTCTAGCTGCAATCAATCACATCGAAAAAGCAACCTTTCGCGCCTTGTTTTCTGTTGAATTTGCCTACTCTATTTCATTCCACATAGGTTACTACCGCGTCAACTACGACAAAAGAAACTGGGAACTCCTAAGTGTAGCCCTAAAGTCTGGTCGCATTAAGTCACCGATAGCAAAGGCACAACTAATAGATGACGCATTCAACTTGGCCAAGGCCGCGCAACTCGATTACAGCTACGCTTTGGGGCTCACCACTTGTGTGGCGAATGGGGAAGACTCCAAGATCGTGTGGGATATGCTGCTCAATAATATGGGATTCCTGAAGCATAATTTGAAGGCTTCGTCTGGTTACGTGTATTTCCAAGTGAGTATCGAATTGTAACATAATTTCAGAAGTTATGATTAGATGATTTTGAGCAATACTGTTTATCTTTTGTGACCTTTATGGATCATTCACACAGCTCAGTTACGTCAGTCAGTCAAATTTCGATACAAATTTTTGACAGTCCCTTAACGCGTCAGTCACCGGCAAGTCAAAACTTGTATTGAAAGACTGACCGTTGTTGGCGTGACTGTGCTATGTGAGTGATCCATTAGTATAACATATAATTTTTTTATGTAACTCTTTCACAAAAGGATTCCTCTACAAACTTCTTCAAACCTACAGTATTTTTGAGATTTGAGCGATGTAATCCCCTTAAAAATTTGTCATCGAACATGCCACCATCAAATTGAGATTAATATCCAAATACATTTAGCTGGAGAACCGTTTCATCATTATCATCATATTCAGCCCACATCAACCCACTGCTGGGTATAGGCCTCTTCTCTATAGCGCCATTCCTCACGGTCCTGTGCCAGCCTCATCCAGTGAGATCCCGTCAACTTGACGATATCGTCTGACCATCGGGCCGGTGGTCTGCCCACTGGCCTTGTTGCTCCTCTTGGCCACCACTCTGTAACTGCCTTGGTCCACCGTCCGTCATCCCGTCTAGCCAAGTGTCCTGCCCATCTCCACCTCAACCTCGTTATCCGCCTACCCACGTCTTCGACCTTCGTTTTTTGTCGAATTTCGACATTTGGTATACGGTCAACGAGAGAGATACCTAACATAGAACGCTCCATTGCTCTTTGTGTTACCTTAATTTTGTGCATATTCTGCTTAGTGAGCGTCCAAGTTTCAGCACCGTAGGTGAGGATAGGCAAGATACATTGGTTGTACACCTTGGTCTTAAGGCATTGTGGGAGTTTAGACTTAAAGACGTCCTCGAGTTTACCAAAGGTAGCCCACCCTAATCCGGTGCGTCTTTCGATCTCCTTCACCTGCGCTTCTCGATCAAAGGACAAACGATGTCCAAGATAGACGTAATCGCTGACCACCTGTATGGTGTCATTACCAACGGTTATATCTGGTATTCGTGTAGAGAACCGTTTACAATTATTTAAAAAAAATGTTGGCTTTAACATTCAATCACCTTGCTTGCTTCATTTATTTAAGCTAGGTTGGAATATCATCTGAACAAGAACGCGGAAGGGTTTTTTCCAACGCTTTATAAATAATAATCTTCTTTTCTCAGGACTACATGAGAATGATATTGAAAAAGCAGTTAGAAACCCTGAACTACGGTCTTTCCAAACCAAAAGATGACAACGAAGCTTTCCTAGCAGAAAACCTCGTCATGTGGGAGTGCCTTACGGAATCCCCGCGGTGCCTTAATTGGGCTCGCAACCAGTTCGAAGCGTGGATGAACGAAACCGATATCAGTCATAACCCGTAAGCACAGAATAGATATAAGTTCTACCGTATAAAAAGGACACTCCCCGCCCCGCCCTAGAATCAATTACCTAACCCCCTGCGAGTTCGTATGCTCGTTTAGTCGTGTTTTTGTCAAATGTCGACTTATCTTGATATTCAAAGCGACGTGTCATAACTTTTTAGTCAAGTTTGTCAACTGTCAACTTATTGTGATATTCAAAGAAATGCTTAGTGACTTTATTTACCAAAAAAATTGAATTATGAATGGTGAATGTCTGAAAAAATCAAATTGGCTGAATATTTTTTATAGGTAGGAATAAGCTCCCTTAGTAATAGAAAAAAGTTTAAGAATTTTCCGTTGCGTAGAAAAATTATAAAAAATTAAAGTCTCTTCGACTTTACAAATGTGTAAAAGTAACAGCAGAATGGAGATTATACCTTTGCCACCACCTGCCACAACAACAACAAGAATAAAAAATAAAAAGTTTTGACATTTTGACAATAACAAATGTCAAAATGTCAACACTTTGAACTTGAAACTTTTTAATACCATGTTGTGGTTGTGGCAAAGGTATGATTTCCATTCTGCTGTTACTTTTGTATATTTGTGAAGTAGAAGAGAGTTAAATTTTTAAAATTTTTTTTCACTCAACCAAAAGTTCTGAAACTTTTTTCTATTACTAAGGGAGCTTATTCCTACCTATAGAAAAATATTCAGCCAATTTGATTTTTTTCGGACATTCCCCATTGAACATACAGTACAAACTGCACGGTAGCCCTAGACTTACATACACAGTTGCACGTTTACAAAACGACATCTGACGTCATCTGTTTAAAATGGCGCGGTTATATGGAGTGTCCAGGGTGTGCCGTAAGGACCGGGCTGGTACAGCCAGATATGCCATAACAAAACGATAAAGCGTAATGAAATTTGATCTTTATTCACTGTTATTTAAGTTGAAAATTGTTTGACCGCCAATGTCCGCTAGACAAAAACGACGGTCGCTCAAACGATTTTCAACTTAAAATCTAGTTAATTATTATTATTATTATTTTATAATGACATCTGGACCGGCCCGGTTCGCCGTGGAAATGCGGCCAAAGTATACCTACCATACACGTTACAGACGTAACATCGTTTAAGGTAATTGTCCCAGGGATTGCCTGGGTTAGACCTGATAGCTTTGAAAGGACATCATCCATTTTGGTCCAAATGTGAAAGTGACGGCCAAAAAGCAAAAGTGCTTTATTCTGATAGACTTTGTCAACCTAAGCATTTCTTATTATGGCACCGAAGCTGTAGCACAGCTTTTTACTTGATTTTAAATAAGTTCAAAAAGTCTGTCTTTTGATAGATTTTGGCACAAATATAAAAAAAAGTCAGCCAAAAAGCAAATTCTGATAGATTTTCTCCGCCTAAGCATTTCTTATTATGGCACCGAAGCTGTAGCACCGCTGCACTTGATTTTAATTGAGTTCAAAAAGTCTGTCTTTTCATACATTTTGACACAAATGTGAAGCGGTGCTACAGCTTCAGTGACATAATAAAAAATGCTTAGGTGGACAAAATCTGTTAGAATAAAGCACACGTACGCACGTACGTAAAAAAGTACGAAATGAGTGTAACGTGTATAGTTATGTCCTTTTTCTTATAAAAAACCATATTGTAAAATTGCAGTCAATACGACTACCTAGGTGACGTCAAACTAATTTCATGATTAAGAAAATACGTCGAGTTATCACAAAGCAATCTGACTCTGACCAATCAGAAAGTCAACTTATAATTTGTTTACTACCATGGCAGGGGGGTCTCACTCGCTTAAACTATATTACGTACTGCTCGCGGCTGACTCAGTCGAACCAGCGCACGAGGGTTGTCATGTGTCGGTTGAGACAGAGCTAAGCGACAGAAAGAAGCAACTCCCGCAGCGCTGTGCAATTTGAAATTGTACTTTATTGCCGTGCAGCGAGAGTAGCTTATTATTTAATTGTCCTCGCGCGGATGGACTTCTGTACGCTTAGTATTATTGAATGTCTAATTACTAAACATTTTTAGAATACCGAACTACCTACGCTCACTGGTATACAGCGTAGCGCTGAAGTATGGCAGTCGGCGAGAATTTGATTTCTTATGGCGTGTGTTCATGGAATCCACCGACCCCAACGTGAAGAGCGTCGCCATCAATACTCTGCCCAGCACGAGGGACGAGTCTCTCATCACCATGTGAGTATAAATCAATTGTTTATTTAAGTCCCGCTTTGCGTTCGATCCGAATCCTTTCCGAAGACATGCATAGAAAACTGCATGTCGTACAAATAATGCTAAGATTCGATTGGAAGAATAATGGAGAAGTTTCATGATGTTAAAACTGCTTTATTTAACTTCATAAAATCAAAATATAGCCTTAAATTAATATACTAGTGAAAAAAATATGAAATCCGTCAGTAAATGGCAGAGTAATAAATAATTTAAGTTGAGGAATTTTTGCGCGATGCGATTGTAAGGACGTGACGTCATCCCACCTGCTGCTTGTATGGCGGTAGCGCGGCCGGCCGCTGATGTTCCGTAGATGACGTCAGGCGACCGGTTCCCGATGAGCGGAATTATCTTAAAATCGTAACTTTCACGTCCTTTTCATTTTTAGAAATAATTTGATAATTCTTTTACAGCTGTTTATAATAAGGATGATGACTAATGAATAAAATAACGAAATACTAATAAAATCGTAAACATATTAAACTTTTAGAGTAGCGTGTATACCTCTTGGTTTTATAAATTGCGTATTATTGGTTTTATGACTCTTCAAAGTTGGGCGGACAAGTCCATTTAAAAAGTATAAAATTTGTTGAAATAAATAATACATTTAATTAGTCCGTAAAATTTATAGTAAATTTGTCTAAGAAACCATTTTGTTAAACACAATATTTAATATAGCTGCCGAACAAATTTCCTACGCGTTGCATACAAACTACTCAAGCGTGACGTCATAACTGAGTAGCCGTTAGTATGGAGCGTTTTCGGGTGAGTCCAATGAGGATCAGTAACAGGTTTGAATTCTATAGTTTTATTGATATAATATAAACACATATTGATAGCTATGAAACCTAGTGAAAGAATTTTTGAAATCCGTTTAGAAATGGTTGAGTTAAAAGGATTTGAAGGAAATGCCAAGCTCAATGCAATATGTGCTTTATCACGTACGACATAAGGTTCGCGTCCGTCGCGATGACGTCATAAGGAGCCCCAAAAAACCAGTGTTTTAGCTCATGTAACTTCTCAGGTTTAAGAGATATCGCAAATTTTTTTTCACAGTTAATCATGTGGTGGCATTAACTTTCTAATTAGCCAATAAAAAAAATCGTTACTGATCTTCATTTTGTGCATTTCAAACTGTGATATCTCAGGCAGTTTTCATGCTAGCGAAATAATTCTTTTACCAATGTTTCTATTTTTTGAGAGGTAATTTATGTAACATACAATAAAAAAACAGTCATCATGCCTATGTTGCCTTAATTTTAATATAATATCGAATAAAAAAAACTAGGAAACTTCTCCATTATTATCACGGTGGCGGAACTGTGACTTAACTGATATCTGTGAATCAGGCTTTACGAATTCAACTCAACCGAACGCGGTCGAAGAATGACTTCCAAGTAAAAATTTATATGGCTCTTATAGCGTTCAAAAATGATCAAAAGTTACATTTTTTTTTTTGTTTGATTTATTATACGAGTATCATTTACAGGTTGCTAGAGAAAAGCTTGTCAGAGTTACCTAAGCAGTACGCAGTGGCGGCGTGGAGCGTGGAAGCGCCGGTGGGAATGCGGCTCGCACAAGACTTTCTGATACAAAACTTCGACAGAGTTCACGAAAAGTTCACCAAAATTGACTCCTTTATGTTCCAATCGGTGCTCAATGGTGCCTTCGGGGGCATCCATAATGAGGAAGATCTTAACAAGGTAGGTGACTTGTGATCTAAGAAGCAGGGCTTCAAATACCGTTAAAAATTAGTAACGTTAAAAAAAGAACGTTAAAAATTTAATTTTATAACGGTAAAACAGAATTTAACGTTATTTTTTCGTTCCTTGATAACGTTATTATGTTATTGTATAAAAATATTTAAAAGCAATGTGTAATTGACGTTGACGCCGCCGTGACGTGATCGGTCTCTGCGGTAGGTACTAGGTAGTAGAGGTACCTACCTACAATACGCAATATTTATAAAATTACCGTTAAAAATAACGTTATTTTTAACGCTATCGACATTAATTTAACGTTATATTAAGGTTATGTTATTATTAGGTATCATTAAAAAAATAACGTTATCAAAGTATCATATTGAAAATAACGTTACGTAACGTTATTTTTACTGTTAATTGATAACGTTATAAAGCCCTGCTAAGAAGTGCTTTATTTGCGCCAATCCATCGCCTCTGTGGTCTAGTGGTTCGCCTACCCGTGTAAGACGCACATGTCCCGGGTTCGATTCCCAGGAGGGGTACATTTTGTACTCGGTGTGGTTGGTGGTAGGGCTTATTTCAACTCCGCCTGGCTAGCTACCGCCATCTTACCTAAGTCTGACGCCATAACAACAATTCAAAAAAAATTGTGTTCCGACTTACCTCCAACTGGCTATCTTACGTTCTGAGGATTCCGGGTGCGCTCTCACCTTCGGCCTTATCGTCACTTAACATCATGTGGGGTGAAGGCCAAATGTGAGGTGAAGCACTAAGTGCATAAAAAAATCAAATAAAAAAGATTGTCTGGCCTAGGGTGGAGTCACTCCGCGCTTAAATTTTTATATTGGCCCGCTCGCGGCCCACTCAGTCGAGCCAGCGCACTAGGGGTGTCGTGTGTCGGTTGATACAGAGCTACGCGACTAACGCGACAGAAAGAGAAAGTGCATACAATAATAGACACGTAGCGCTGTGCAATAGACTATTTGACTAATTTTGGAAAACCATTTTAAATTATTCCTTATTACGTAACAAGCGCACTACGTTGATATTTCAGGAAAAATCAATGTATTTAATTAAAAAATCAATGTTAAAGTTTAAAATTTTAAAACCGCGCCAAAAACGCTATGGCGCTGGACACGTGACTTGTTGACGTCACAAGCCTGTTAACATTGTAATATCCTTAGCCATTTGACAGCCATCAACCGCGGATCCTAAGTCTATGGTCGTGTCAAACGCCTGAAGCCATATTTATTTACAGGCATGTGACGTCATCAGTCAGCTTAAAGCGTTTTCGCCACAGAAAAAAAATCAAAAATTATTTCATTTTTCTAGGTGAAATTAATCAATAAATAGACTTAATTTAGTCCATAGAATAGTTGAATATATTTTTTTACACCGTTATCTGTTAGGATGACCACAAATTGTAGTATATTTTCAATGTTGTCAAATTGTCTATTTGATATTTTGTACTTTATTGCCGTGCAGCAAGAGTAGCTTATTATTTGATTGTCCTCCCGCGGATGGGCTTCTGTACGTTTAGTACAATATTCTGTGGCAGCGCCCCCACATTAATACAACACTACGTCATTAGACAATTAAGTCGGGTGGGGCTTTTAGAATAAAAAAAAAGTTATCCTCCAGCCCCATCCGACTTCAATAGACGTGTTGTATTAATATTGATATGTGTAACTAATGATTTGAATATTATTTCTTGCTTTTAGAGGTATTTTTAAACTGTTTTGTTTACAGGTTTTTGAAGTCGTTTTTTTTGTTTTTTAATCAATTTTTAAATGTCCCTTTAAAAAGCCCTCATTGACGAATCTAGGGAGAAAAATTTCCATCATCGTGATTGGTTTAATAATAATTTATTCACATTAACTTGTTTTGTTGTAGCTGAAAAGCCTAGCGATTAAACACAAGCAACAACTACTGCCGATGTCGCAAACCCTGCAGAAGTTGATCGACACTGCGTCGCTGCGCATCGCGTGGGTACAACGCTACGCCGCCGATATCAACAACTGGTTTAAAGACTACGTCACTAGTAAGTAAATAAATATTAACATAACTTTTCACAGGATCCCAACTCTCACGGACATCAATATCTTCCATATAACTTCGGCAAATACTACAATACGAAATTCCTTACTTATTTATCCCGGCAGACCCGCCCAAATTCGAAAAGTTAGCCGGTAGTGCCCGTCCATGCGCATTTGGTCCACTTCGCATTTGGTCCACTTGGTCCATTTCGCATTTGGTCCACTTCGCGGAACATCCATTTCGCATTTGGCCCACGTCGCGAAACGTCCATTTCGCATTTGGTCCATTTCGCGGAACGTCCATTTCGCATGGTCAACTTTCACATAAATATGCTATATATTATTTTATGGAGTATTTTAGCTTCTATTTTCGCTTTTCGTATATATTTTGGTTTTTTCTTGTTCTTAGTACGTCACCAAAGTACCAGGATCACATAAATATGGAGAAAGTTAACTTATTTAATTTAACTCAGAAATTTAATTCAGAAAACAATTTCAAATGATCCCGAATTTCATGAATATGTAAGAAACTATTCAAAAATGTTTAATAAAGTATGTACTTTAGCAAAAGCAAAATGTATATCTACAATAATTCATCAGTCAGATAATAAAATAAGAGCCACTTGGAATATTATAAATAAAGAGACTGGGAAAACTAAAAATAATGACCGTGAATACTCAATAGTATCAGACAATAAAATTATTGAGTCAGATGAAGGAGTGGCAACAATTTTTCAAGATTTCTTTTCTAAAATACCTATTGCAACTACCAGTAATTTAAATTCATCTCCAAAAATTGCTGTCTCCCTCTTGGAATCATGTGTTGATAAGTGCAATAATGTATTTAAATTTAGACATATCAATAGTGATACCATTCTTAAAACATTTAATTCAATAAATATAAAAAAGACTGAAGATCTCTGGGGCATTTCAACTCACGTCTATAATAACTACCATTGCTCCCCATCTTGCTTTTATTTTCAATAAGTGTGTTGATGAAGGGATATTTCCAGACTTAATGAAATATAGTAAAATCATCCCTCTTTTTAAATCTGGGGACAAAAGCGATCCCGCTAACTTTAGACCCATTTCCATTTTGCCAGCACTAAGCAAAATTTTTGAAAAGATCATTTATGATCAATTATTAGCACATTTTCTTATCAACAAACTACTTCACGAGAAACAATTTGGTTTTACTCGTGGTAGATGCACAACTGATGCTGGAATTGCACTTCTCAAACACGTCTTTGAAGCATGGGAGAGTAAACAGGATGCAATTGGTATATTTTGTGATCTCTCTAAAGCATTTGATTGTGTCAGTCACAGTACTTTATTAGATAAATTGGAACATTATGGTGTATCAAAAAATGCAGTAAGCCTTATGCAATCGTATCTGTCGGCGAGAACCCAAAAAGTTGTTGTAAATAAAACAGAATCCTATGAAGCACCTATTACCATGGGCGTGCCGCAGGGATCGATATTGGGTCCATTGCTTTTTCTTATTTATATTAATGACCTTCCTTACTATACTAAAAACTTATGTGAAATAGTACTGTTTGCTGATGATACTTATTTAATTTTTAAAGTTGATAGAGGATGTAACTGCAGTGACGATGTAAACAGCACTCTTTCCAAGGTGATGCATTGGTTTACTATTAATAATCTGAAGCTTAACTCTAGTAAAACTAAATGTGTCAAATTTTCACTTCCTAATGTGAGGCAGGTTCATATGACTATACATGTAAATGGCGAAGCAGTCGAATTTGTTGACTCAACAAAATTTTTAGGTATTACTATAGACTCGCGGTTGCAATGGGACCCTCATATCGATATCCTGTCAAGCAGACTTAGCTCTGCTGCCTTTGCAGTTAAGAAAATAAGGCTTCTGACCGACATTGAGACAGCAAGATTGGTTTACTTCAGTTATTTTCATAGTATTATGACCTACGGTTTGTTGTTGTGGGGCTCAGCTGCTAATATTAATAACATATTCATCTTACAAAAAAGGGCAGTGCGCGCTATATACAACTTACGGTCTAGAGATACTCTTCGTGACCTATTTAAAGAAATTAAAATATTAACGGTAGCTTCCCAATACATCTATGAAAATATAATGTATGTAAAGAAAAATTTAGATAGCTTTGTAAAAAATAGTAATGTTCATAAACTCAATACAAGAAACAAGAACAAACTTGCTGTTCCAAGGCGCAGACTGCATAAAACCGGAAGCTCTTTTTTGTGTAGATGTATTACCTTTTATAATAAGATACCAGAACAAGTCACAGAACTGCCCTTGGAAAAATTTAAAAATACTGTTAAATCCAATTTAATGAGTAAAGGTTATTACACTGTTGACGATTATTTGAAGGATAAAAAGGCATGGGCATAGCTTTTGTATTGTTAATTATTACTCTAATACCTCAGTATTGATTGGAAAAAGTCCGGGGTTCTTTCATAGGTCTAGATAAAAGTCCTTTAATTAAACTCGAATCGTGATTTTCTTTTCTAAGTATAAAATTGTGAGAAGTATCCTACCTACTTAAAAACGTACTTCTGGCTTCCTGACTCGACGACTTAATATGGGTAGCTTTAGTATGTCATGCTCACTTCAAACATTTCTGCGGTGGTGTCGTGTGAGGCGGGTCGTTACGTTCCCTCAAATATGGTTGAGCGAAGCGATGGCTGGTTCATGCGTCATGCTCGTGAACGGGTGCTGCCAGTGGGAATGGGTCTGCTTCTGTCTGCTTGTATTAAGGGCGTCGTATAACTCGTATATAAAAGATCTGTTTTATATTGTCTGTATGTATGGCACTTCTTACTCAAAAAATATAATTCTTAATAGCTTACCTTGTTTTGATTTATTTAATTGCAATATTTTTACTTTCTATAGTCAGTAGTTTAGTGAAAGACCTATGAAAAGCTTTTGGATATAAATTTTCAATTCGATGCCTTAACATAGGTAGTCTTAGTATGTCATGCTATCTTTAATCATTTCTGCGGTGGTGTCGTATGAGGCGGGTCGTTACGTTCCCTCAAATATGGTTGAGCGAAGAGATGGCTGGTTCATGCGTCATGTTCGGGAACTGGTGCTGCCAGTGGGAATGGGTCTGCTTCTGACTACCTATCTTAATGCATATTGAATTGTATGTTTTTCTTTTATTTTTATTTATTGTAACAGCCTAGACTGAATAACAAGTTCAAACTTTGAATTTAGCTTAAAATCTGTAAATTGATTAAGAAATTTGAAACTCATTAAGAAATGAGCTAATTCAATAATGTTATTTATTTGTTAATCTTTGTTAATATAAAGTCTGGAAACGATATACATATTTGTAAATATCGTTCCATCTGATTGATAAAGCTGACAAGTTTTTTGCGCCCATTTTTCTTGTCAGTTAAAAGACGTCATAATGGGTGGTAGGGTAAAAGAATTGACGATTTAAAAATGCTTATTATGTGAGCTTATTTAAATAAAATATATTTCACTTTCACTTTCACTAACATTTTGGTAAACGTGCGAGCACAAAACGCTCGCAAAGGAGGAAATTTTAGAAAGTGGACCAAATGCGAAATGGACGTTCCGCGAAATGGACTAAATGCGAAATGGACGTTCCGCGAAATGGACCAAATGCGAAGTGGACGTTTTTTCGGCAAGTGGACCAAATGCGCATGAACGACTGGAACATATCCAAAAACTGTAAAACTGGCCCTAATTATTTTTATTAGGTACCGTAACTCGAGGCTCCTCTTTAATTCGGAACCTACGATAGCCGGTCATTTGGTCCCGCATCTACGTTAACGCCCACTAATCCGCATTTGGCCGCACGGTGGTTTATGATATCCTCCTTATCCATCCATAAGGAAGGCGTGCCTATAAACACTTAACAAAATTTTGGGCTTACTCCTACTTAAATAATTAATTTCATAATATCGAGTCACTTATTGATGTATAAAATAAGTTGTTATTTATGTTATCTTAAAAATATTCGTTTTATAATATATTTCTATTTCTTCCATATTCGATGTCCTAATTAAAACTACAATTTCTTCAATCGAAAAAATTAAGGAATGTGGGTCCTAAAATGCTCCCTTGTGAAACTCCTTATAGTAATGCAGCATTTATTACTCGGTTATTACGGAGTCTTACTTACTTACGGAATACGGAATGTTACTTACGTTGCTTACAATTTACAGCCACTTTTACACATAAAGAATATTACATACAAACACACAAACTTACAAGATACGCGCGGAAAACATAACCCTTTCTTTGCAGTCGGGTAAAAACCCGCCTGCATAAAAAGACAAGTCAACTGAAAAGATGTAAACAAGATTAAATATTAAAGGCAACATAATAACATGCAGTCGGAGGCATATAATTCAAATCATTCATAACGTCACTTTCTTTATGCATGCCTCCGACTGCATGTTATTATGTTGCCTTTAATATTTAATCTTGTTTACATCTTTTCAGTTGACTTGTCTTTTTATGCAGGCGGGTTTTTTTACATAGGTACCTTATTGTTTATGGAGAATATTAACTTCAATGTTTTTCAGTTTTTGTTTTTTTTTTTCGCAAAGGAGTAAATTTTTGAAAGTAGACCAAATGCGAAATCGTCTTAATGCGAAATGGGTGTTCTGCGAAATGAACCAAATGCGAAAGAGAGGTGTTTTCGGAAAGTAGACCGAAAAAGAAAAAGACGTGTTAGTAATGCGAAACGCGTTAATCTGAATATATTGTTTCAGACGCTTCACGTTCAAACACAACAAGCACAACGTCCACAACAACACCCAGCGTATCTCAAAATGAAACGGAGACACTGACTAACACACCTGATTCTCCAAAGCCTAGTGATGTTGCCACTTTGAGTGGCAGTAACGAACACGGCAATCTCACCGACAATGTTGCCAACTCCAAAGAAAGCCAAAGCAACGAACCGACTATAGCTAATGTAACCGAAGAACCAAAGAATTTATAAAAGAAACTGCGATAGGGATGTCATTATCAACTATTAAAACGAACCTCAAAACTATTATTTTTAGATAATAGTATTAGTCTCTTGATAAGAAACACAAAATGACAATGTTATTTAATGTCAATGATCTAATCATTTATCTCAAATGCTGTATATTTAATTTTAAAAGTAATTGATTTAGCTAAATATCTATTTATAATTTATATATTATAATTATTATATTTTATGGTTAGATCTCTATCTGTACAGTTTTCTAATAACGCGTGCCAAATAGATAATTCTAACAAGCTAAGTGATGTGATGAAACAGAGAAATCAAATGGGTTATTTTTATTTATATAATGTTTTATTCACGATAGAGTATGAATAATCATACAGTACGAGGTAAACGTCTTGAAATCGGGTGGGGATTGCGCGGAACGCGTATTTTGGGTATGCGTAGCGGTGAGGGGCGCGTGCTATTGGTCGCTCACAAGAGCACATGCGCGAACTTATCCCCTCTCCGTCGAAAAAAATTCAAGATGTTTGTCTCGTACTGTACCGTAGTTTTTAGACAAGTGATATTTCTATACACAATTAGTTAGGTTTATATAAATACTTTAGTGTTACCTAGTCACATTCGCATACTGTTAAAGGTACTTTATCGGATAAAGTGTAACAGTATGACAGATATTTGACTTTACTGTTTCTTTCGTCGCTTTAAAGCTCATTCTATAGTAAAAATACATTCCCGCAAGCAGATCTCTTCGTTTATCCCTTCCATATAATATTATTTTATTCCTTAGAAAATTATATGTTTGATGTTTTTCCTGACCATTTACGTTAACTTACTAATATTTTTAATCCCATTAAGATTATCTTAATCAATATGAATGAGTAAACATCACACAAAATATTCATACTAATTATTTATACCATATACTTACAGTGTGTTTTTTTTTTCAAGTGAACCTGAATCCCATCTACAGCAACCGTTTTAAAAAAAATCCTTCAATGCAGTTTTGTTTCTTTTTATAAAAAAGTTATATCTCATTTTGAGCAAAAACTCCCTACCTCCTTTATTTAGAGTACATTCCCTCCAGGTTCACTTATAAAAGCCCGCGGCCGGCCACATACACAACGGAGTCCCGATTGGGAATTTCGAACGGAATATCGATAATGTATGAAAATTCCGTACGAAGAAATCCCGTATGTGTGTGGCCACTCTAATTCAGAATAAAATTCCGTCACGCGAGAAAACCTTCACGGCCTACTGTAAAAAAAAATCTTTATAGTAAAAATATTTTGTACAAAATTATCTGTAGAAATATTATGTAAAAAAAATATCTTATGTATTTTTAATTATTTGCAAACCCTGATGATACTGATCTGATACTACTCTGAACTTCAGTATTGTTTCACATCAATATCATACAATACATAGTATAAAGGAATAATGTAAAACTGAACTATTTTAGGTACCTATATTTTAAAGAATACAAAAGGTCAAAATCACTTTTAAATTGACAAGTACAAACAAAAGACAGATCGCATTATTTATTATATAAGTGTACTTACTATTTATCATTATTTATTTTAAGGACAATTTTTTGAATAACTATTAATAATAATAATGTAAATTAGACACAATATTATGTAATTAGCTCTCTTATTGTTATTATTGGTACTTTCTAAATTATGTTATTCAATGAATTTATATTATGTATTTTTATTGAAAGTTTATAAATAAATCAGATAATATTAAGTAAACAGATTATGTTAATAATTGTCACAATATTCTTATTGAGTTCCTATTTTTCTAAGTCCTAAGTTACTCATAATTTTGAAATAGATGCATGTTCAATATTATATTTTAACTACAGTTCTGCATGTTTGAAAATATTGTTGTAAGTCATTAAAATTTATAATAAATGTTTTAATTTCGGATTCCATAGTTTCATTATCTTACTAATATTATAAATGTGAAAGTTTGTGGATTTTGATGTTTAAATGTTTGGATGTTTGTTCCTCAATCACGCAAAAACTACTGAACGGATTTGGTTGGAATTTGGCGGACAGATAGTAAATAGCCTAGATTAAATACTTTTTATTCCGATATTCCCACGGGAACGGGAAGCACACGGGTGAAACCGCGGGCGGCCGCTAGTTATTCATAACGAAAAAACAATATTATTTTATTTTATTTATTATGGTATACTTACAGCTAAACATACACAACATTTAATTTATTGTCGCTTGTTACATAAGGGCATGTATGTAAGACTTACAAGTAAGTATCTACCGCTGAGCAACGTAATATCTATTCCATTTAATCAATCTTCTATGAAAGACATTTAATCAACTAATGCCAAAGGTCCCAGATTCGAAACACGGTAGGGGGCAACAAACGGATCCTTTTTGATCAGAAAGGCTAACTTCCAGAATTCATAATAAATGAATACAATCTTAATAGTTACCTACCTCCTTATATTTTTGAGTCATTGTTATTTATATACTTACGTTAGGGTTATTTATGTCTTCTTTTTCTCTTCTTCTTCAACGCATATCCGCCCACCGTTGAGCATACGCCTCTCCAATAATTGTCCTCCAAGCAGCCATAAAGCAGCCCTGTTTTCTGTTTGTCTAGGCCAGAGTGGTCCTGCGACTGTTGATATGTCGTCAGACCATCTGGCTGGTGGTCTGCCTACGTTTCTTTTAGTGCAAGGTGTCCAGATGAAAACGCACTTGCTCCACCTGTCATCGCTGCGGCGCGCCGGCGCGGCACATATATGGCCAGCCCAAGCCAATTTCAGTTTTGCGACGCGGTACCCAATGTCTACCACTTTGGTCTGTTTTCGAATCACTTCGTTTCGGATCCTGTCTCGAAGCGATATACCGAGCATACCGCGCTCCATATGCCGTTGGGCAACTTTAAGTTTGGTTACCTTTGCGGTTAGAGGCAAGGTTTCGCAAGCATATGTCATAACCGGGAGAACACATTGGTTGTAAACTTTGGTCTTAAGTGACTGTGGTAGCTTGGACTTAAAAACATCTTTCTTCAGCTTTTCAAAGGCTGCCCATCCCATCTGAATTCGTCGATCTATTTCAGCTACCATGTTGTCGCGGCATAGCTTGATGCGTAGTCCGAGGTAGATAGAGTCCTCCACTTGTTCCAGCTGCTTACTGCCTAGAGTTATGGGTTGCAGCGTTAGATCGACTGTAGCCATGATCTTGGTTTTATCCATGTTCATTTTTAATCCCGTGTTGAGTGACGCGCGGTGTAATTCCGTTAACATGAGTTGCAGGTCTTGCCTCGATTCAGCTATGAGGACGATATCATCGGCGTATCTATGTATTGTACTTGTACTTATTTGTTATCTCGCGTCCATATTACTTTGGTACTAAATAAATGTTATTTAGTTGATCGGATCCCAAATAAACTTAGTTTATCCTTCTCATAGCTAAGCTCGAAGTGGGCCGACTTAACTTACTACACAATCACAGTCCCTTGCTTCCTCTAGATTCTTAGTTTATTTAAATAATATATTTAAGTAATTCATACAGACATAGTAACATTAGTCAATCATTTGCTCTATAGAATTAGGTATAAACTATTTATTTATTGGATCACCTGGCTACACATTTTCCGTAGCTCTGTCTCTTTTCGTTGCTCGGAACCATCAGTTATTCGCTAGAGCAAAGATTAAGCTGCTATGTTAAAAAGCGCTGTATAACGGCGCCGAGTGCCAGAGTTTAAGTACGAAAGCCAAAGTCACGCTCACGATGTTTTCGAATCGAAAAAAGATACTTAAAACTACGGAAAAAAGGAAATGCCTGGGCAAGCCAATTATGCTATAACCCTTCCTTAATACACACACAGTCTCTAGTCTAGACTACCTCTATTTTTTTTTCTTTGGGGAGCTTACAGCATTATTTTATGGAAATAAATATACTTAAAGCAGGCTAATTACAAGCTTCCACAGTTAAAATCAACGAATCATCCTGCATATTGTAAGATTTCTTGTTACAAAGGTATTCAACACTCAATGTATTATTTCAATGCATAGTAGAAAATACAGTGCAGACCTATAATTGTATACAATACTTTTCAACATGATGGTCCGTATCTTCTGTGCACTGTTACAGTAACATTGCCACGTCACATTATTTCCAGCGTACAACACTCGTTGCAAATGGCAGCCCCAATTCTGTTCGCGCTAAAATCAATAATCTGCTTGTAAACACAAGCCCTACATGTGGGGCAAGCGTTTTTGTTGCTAACACGTTTTTATACACAATAATTTAAGTTATGTGTATTTGTTTCAAGTATTTATACTATTAATAAATGTTTACGTTGCGTAGCGATATTAGATAAATCATATTTATAGCTAAAGTGACCATGGATTCGACAAATGTAGGATATTCGTACCACTTACCGTCAGGAGGATGGAATTACAAAATTCGCAACACACTATCCCAGTTCAGTGATTTATTTAGTGAATTCAACAAATATATAGCTCCTGCATATCATCATGACCGCTGTGAAAGGTAAAATATAAGATTAATCCATACTATCAAGATTTTACGTTAATTTCTACAACGCAATTACGTAGGTACCACCTACTAACACTAATAAATTTTATTTTCTGTTTTTCCAGATCCGTTCAAATGAGGATATATTCAATGCACAAAGGAGAGTTTGTGATGGTTTTTATAGCGTTTTTTGCTTGCTTTGGACTGGGGGTGTTTATAGGATTAGCAGGTAAATATATTTTTTATTTTATAATATAATTTCGTATTAGGGTAGCTAGTTCTTACTAAATACGAATCAAGCTTGATGATGATGTCTTCTTATCCCTTATCAGGGACTTAATGCTCTCAGAAGGGACCTCCACTTTAAGAATCAAGCTTACTTACTTTGTAATTTTCGAAGTAGAATGTGTTTTTTATTCTCCGATGAACTAAATCTACATTTAATATTATTATTTACTAAACCTCTCTTGCACGAGCATATAAACTAAGTGTTAAGTTTTTATATTTTTAAGTTTTTTATTTAAGTTTTTCTATTTGAAGTAACTACTAATGTATTATGTTTGCACTGGCTACTGTACTAGGTCACTTATGAGGAGCGACTGCTTCCTGACATACAGGTCTAATACCTAGTTCATTATATGTAATCTTTGCAGTCTATAAATATTAATTTATTTTATTTTAAGTGAATAAAATAAATACTAGCGGCCCGTCCGCCGTCGTCGCTTCGATTCGGTACCTTCCTTTTTTTGCCAATGGGGAATGTCCGAAAAAAATCAAATTGGCTGAATATTTTTTATAGGTAGGATAAGCTCTCTTAGTAATAAAAAAAAGTTTCAGAATTTTCGGTTACGTGAAAAAATCTAAAAAACATAGTTTCACAAATGTACAAAAGTAACACCATAATGGAGATTAAACCTTTGCCACCACCTGCTTATGTTTTTTACACATGACAAATTAGGAAATTATATACTTACTCAAACCTAAATCACTCTATCCATTGGTGAAAACCGCATGAACCCTGCAGTAATTTTTGAGTTTATCGCGAACAGTCAGACAGACGAGTCATAGGACTTTGTTTTATAATAATGTATTGAAGTATGACACCTTCTTCTAGGACCTTCGCCGACGATGACGACGTCGATCGCAGCGTCGAGCCTTCTGTCCAACACAAGTACCATTTACGAGGGACCGTTCCACCTCCACAGCCCCGCGCTTGGCACGCGCGTGCAGCAGCTGTGGTTGCTCGCCGAGATATTAACTAACAATGATGACGGTGACCACTTTACAACTATTTCTTTATGCGCAACGGGGTAGTATTTGGCCTTCACCTCACCTGATGAAGGCCGAAGGTGGAAGCGCACTACACCCGGAATCCTCATCACTGAGAACTATAATAAAATAATAATATTATATAAGTATTGAACAACATCATATACATAGCTAAGCACTTGTGTCAGGGCTCTATCACTCCGCGCGTAGGTATGACAAAAGTACCTAGCGCTCGGCGTCCTGTGCGTGGACAAAATCGGCAGGGTTGTCCGTCGCGTCCTTGGAATATCTGTAGCGCGTTTTCACAGGGTCTTACGATTCCCGCGCTTTCATTGCCGCAAGCTGCAACCCTAGCGTAGCGTAGGTCCGAAAAGATAGGATATATGTGATAGAAAGAGATGCAGCGTCTAGGTGAATAAAGCCGTTCGTAATTAGCGCCGTACAAGTTGAATTCCACTTTATCATGTTGAAATTAGAGTTGCTATTTATTTAAATGGTTCAGTGGAGTGCATCTTCTGTACTTGTACTATTATTTATTCTGTGCCTGTGTTATGGAAATCAGAGACAAACCTGAACCAATATTATAAAAGTTCGTTATTGATCTAGCCGAGGATCGAACCGGGGACCTTGTGTTATAGGTAAGCCATTCGACCACAGAGGTCGTCAAATCTAACTTTTTTTCGTTAGGTCAGTAGGGTAAACAGATGATTAAGATGAAGCCTGTGAAAGATTTTTATTGGAAGATCAGCAGCAATATTGGATAAAACCACCCATTTTCTTATGTTTGTCTTTTTCAGAGGAAATATTTGATAAAAGCTTCCAAATCAGCATATCTATTGATGGAGTGATAAGTGACCATAAAACGGTAAACCTTATCCCGGAAAGTGAAGCTACGAACAGGTACGTGTGATCATTAATACTTCTGCCGTACATTTCAACTTATGATTAAGTATGTGAAGTATAGTGTAGGACCTACACCATACTTAACGTAGTACTTAATGACTACCTACACTGTAGGTAGTCATTAAGTACTAAGTTAAGTACTAAATATAGATACAGAGGAACGATGGGCCACTCACATGCTTTACCACTTTGCAGAGAAAATCGTGTGCGCGCGTATCGCTTCTGCACGAACTAAACGTATATGTTAGTGACGGGCGTGCAAACAATTTTAATCTTAGGAGTGGTCAAGCAGAAGTGTTATCGATAGTACCTATAGAAAATCTGGTTTAATGTACTTGGCTGTTGTATAAAAAATCTTCGACTATCTAAAAGGAAGTGATTTCGGCCTTTAACCGTTGATTTCACGGCGAAAAAACGCGTTTCGTTTCGGTCACTTGCGCTCGCTTCGCTACAAATTGCTCGTTGTCAGGATTTAACCGTTAGGCATACTGGCTATTTGTAGAACAACTTAAAACATCTCTTCTTTTTTCAGAACTCAACACCTAAAGTGCAAGAAACAAGTATGCGAAGAGGTCATGGCGCTGCACTTAGGCTCGTTAGAGTACACGCACTACGTACTCAATATTCGCTTTTACGGACTCAAAGAGTTCCATAAACGTTACAACATGAGAGAAGTTATATTCTATGTCAGTAAAATACTAGATTTCTAAACTTTTAGATTTTTGCATTCACAATGCTGTTTTTATATTAAGATGAATAAATAATGAAAAATATTAGAAAAAATCGGCTCACCCGTAGCCGTATCCCGTCTAAGTTGCTACGGGTGAGCCGATTTTTTCTAATATTTTTCATTATTTATTAATCTAGATTTCTAAATTAATCACACTTTTCCCGCTTCAGAAAAACATTTTCCTTCATACAGTGAAATTGTTAAGTACCTAATTATTATGATCTGTGGTGATTGATATGCGTTTTTTTTCAGTTCAAAACATACAATCCAGCATTTACTCAAATGGAAACTTGGTTCAGATTTATATTTCTACTCACAACATTTACTATAGCCGTAAGTACTAAGTTGTATCTATGATGTATGTATGTTATATCATCATGTCTTTGAAAAATCGTCTCATATTTTTCCAGATTTCTGGTCACATAAGTGTGTTTGTTTCTTAATCGGTAGGCAATGTTGCAAAATATAATTATGAAACATTTAACAATTATTATAGACTACTTTAATAATTTAAATATTCACTAGGTATTTATTAACAGTATGTTAACTACGAAATTATTTTTACAGTGCTGGTTTGCCCATACACTAAGGAAATATTCGACACAGGACTGGGCTATAGAACAGAAATGGCTATCTATATTGTTGCCATTGCTTTTACTGTACAATGGTAAGTACGTACCTACCTATACCTAACAAGTCAACTTAGTTAACAAAAAAGATGCCAAAGACCAGAGACGACCAATGTTGTGATATTTTAGATTTTTACTTGAATATAAAGAGACAATTTATTTCAAATTGCCTGGCGACGACGTAGGTACCTAATAAAGCAACCATTATCGTATCGCCATCAAAAATGGCGTCCTGCAGGTGTAGCGTAACGAAAACCTGACAAGAATTTTGCCTAAATACCTACTTACATGCTAAATAGGTACCTACCTACATAATTTTTTTACAAATAAAAGGTAATCCCGATACATCCATTTATTCCCATTTGCCCCCTTCGAGCATTGGCGTGCCAACCACCCGTGCGGTGGTTGGCGCTAATAGTTGGCGTTTACCTCCCCGGTGGTCAAAAGCACCGATTTATTCCCATCTGCCACCTTCGAGCTTGCCATCGGGTGGCAGTAATAGGTGGCGTTTACCACCCCGCTGTTGGCAAAGCTCGAAGGGGGCAGATGGGAAACAGCCGAAACGTCAGGATCCGGATATTTTTGACATTTTGACGTTCTAACTACACTGGCCTGCAAGACTAAGTACTACAGAGGTCTATTTTCATACAAACGAGGTAACTTTGAAGCATTGGTTCTCCGCCCAGGATTAAACGTGGTGTGATCTGATGATGGCCATCCAGAGAGTGAATGGAGAAGATTCAGATCCCGATACACACCCAATAGATCTGATCAGCATTCTAAGAGCTGTTTGTATATGTTTAAAAAAACCACGAAAATAGCATTAAAATGTATGGAAATGCTGTAACTGATAACTCTTATCCTTACAGCTCTTAGAATGCTGATCAGATCAATTGGGTGTGTATGGGGATTTGAATCTTCTCCATTCACTCCCTGGGTGGCCATCATCAGATCACACCACGTTTTATCCTTGGCGGAGATCCAATGCTTCAAAGTTACCTCGTTTGTATGAAAATAGACCTCTGTAGTACTTAGCTTTGCAGGCCAGTGTAGATAAAACCACTCTCGAGCTCGTTGTGTTGCAGGGTCTGGTGAAGTGTAGCTCTAAAACAGACCCTCTCTTCGCAGATCCAATATTCCCGCTGCGCCTGGTGTCCGGCAGCTGCCTGGCGCCGCTGCTGGACACGGTGTTCCAGACGGGGTTCCTCGCCTGCGTGATGCTGTCGTGGCTCGCGCAGTACCACGGCCTTAGGCAGGTCAGATATTGTCTTCTTACTCTATTAGTACCTACCTACCTACAACATTTTAATTCTCGGAACGGAATCACACAATCTATTTTGTGATTCCACGAGTTGGAATCCGACTCGATTGAACCTAAATTTATGTTAGATGTTGCGATTGCTAATAATAAGCTTAGCACGTCAGCCATTTTAGAAAATCGGTACTATGGGCAACAGCGTCGCTTAACCAGTTTCCAACAAAATTCGTGTGCGCGCGGATCGCCCCTACACGAACTAAACGTATGTGACAGCGGGCGCGGCGTGCAAGCGCTTTTAACCTTAAGCTAGGGTTTCCTAGGATGACGGTGCCGCGCCGTCATATTACGGCCGTAATTTAGCGGTGTAGAACGTTGTCTATGTAAACAATACGGCGTGGTTACACCGACGTCAAAAAGCGGTGCCGCCATTTTTATGACGGCCGTCATGACGGTGTAGGACAGTTCAAAACAATTTTTTTTTTGCGAGATAGCGGTAACAAAATGAATTCCTTCTGGAGCAACGAAGACGACGAAATTTTAAATAGATTTCGTTCGTTATGAAGTCCTTTATAATATAAAAGTAAAGAATTTAGGAAAACCCAGTTAAAACAAAATTTATGGCGGGAAATTGGCGAAATTTTAAATAAGTAAATCAGGTACCTACCTATAGGTAAAAAATTCACTGAAAGGTATTTATAGTCAACTATTTGTATTCAAAATACCAGTAAATACCTATAATAAACTAGGTAGGTACATCTTTTGAGAATAAAAATATACTTATATTGGTACTTTTGAACTAGGTACCTATCGTTATTAATTAATTTACTAACTATGATGTGACATTATTGAATATTTATTTACTTATTTAATGCAATTCAAATGTGCACATACATATATTTTGAAATTTTTATTATCTTTTGTCATTCTTATTAATGAGATACTAATTAGGATAGGATAAATAAAGGATTTTCCTCAATGGGGAGGCGAAGGCAAAGTGAATTACAGATGACGCTTCAGTCTTTGGACCCATTGTCAGTTTGAGATTATATTGTCTTGACTGTGTATTACGTGATTTTACTTTCTTAGATTATATTTTTTTTTCGGTTTTGCGGACAAACAATGTATTCCATGCTAACTTTAGCTCAGATAAAAGAATAATTGCGGAAAAGAAAAGCCAGAACAACAGGCAAGAAAGTTTATAGCAACTTACAAAAAATTGCTAACAAGCATTACATTTCTTTAAATTTCGTGTAAGATTTACAAGTAATCTTTTAATTTCAGATTAGAAGCATATGATTTAAAGGTGATGTCCAAAAATGTATGAGGTCTGGGCCACGTCTTTGTACAGTATACCAAAAAATAGATAAAGACACGATAAACAGTTTCTAATTATTCAATTTCTTTAAAATCGCTTTGTTTTCTGGAAGGAACATTAAACAAAATGCAAAAACGCATTTCACTTCACAACTTCTTTCTTATACGTCTGTGTTAACAACAACCCACAGCATAGAGTAGGTAGAACTCAATGACAGCAGGCCCATCTTACCCACTGGGCACTCTGGGCACTTGCCCAGGGCCCCACGATTGATAGGGGCCCCTTGTTTCTTGCCAGATCGCTTAATGATAACGGATACTTATTATATTACGAAAAAAAAATCTAAGAGTAGATACCTCTTCAAACCACATAGATTTTCAATCACTAACCCTTAAATTCTCAAAAAGTTACTTTAGTGGATCATACAATAATTATGTTCTTATTAAAATCGCGTTGCGCGGCCGTTTTCTTTACTTTAGACAGGCATAATTACGAGATTATTTGATAAAACTGACTAAAGGTCGCGCTGCGCGGCCATTTTTTTTACTATAGACAGGTAAAATAACGAGATTATTGGATGACACTGACTAAAAATCGTGCTGCGCGGCCGTTTTTTTACTATAGGCAGGCGAAATATCAAGATTATTTGATGAAACTAACTAAAAATCGCGCTGCGCGGCCGTTTTTTTACTATAGATAGGCAAAATAACGAGATTATTGAATGAAAACTACTAAAAATCGCACTGCGCGGCCGTTTTTTTCACTAAAGTCAGGTAATATTACAAGATTAGTGAATGAAACTGACTAATAATCGCGCTTTGCGGCCGATTTTTGCTATACCTAGACAAGCATTTTTCTAAAAAAATCTGGCATTCTGTGCCTCATATACAGGTATCCTCTCTTACTTTGATGGTAACTCAAGTCAAGGTCATAGGGGCCCCATTATCCTAATGTGCCCAAGGCCTCAAATAGGTTAAAGACGGCCTTGAATGACAGTGATAATGGGCGCATTCTGCCAGACAAATCGTTGAGTTATCGATCGCCATAGAGAGGACATTTTAACCATGGAAAGTAAAATATTGATCAATACCGGCAGCTAGTCCGCCTATCTCAAAGCGATAGTAATGCTGTATCCGTCCGTGTGCTACACGGTGCATGTATCTTGCGCACGTTGAGGCACGGGTTACTTGCGCGAGTGTACAATGCTATGGAGCTGACCCGCTTTACGTGTTTCCACGGAGCATGTAACCTGCGCAAGTGCTCAACTTGCGCGGGCTACTTGCACCGTGTAGAAACATCCTAAGCACCTACCGCTATACTTTCCATGGTTAAAAATGGCAAACTCAAAGATTTGTCTGCCAGAATGCGCCCACTGAACGGCTTTTTAACGGAGAGTTGCCATATTTGACACTTTATTTCAAGTAAAAAACATTGATCTGTTTTTATTAATAACCATTTAACCATGCATTCTATAAAATTATTTGTATTTTTCTCAGAATCAGTGTATTTTTCTTCATCTTTGAGGGTGGTGTACATAGACGTGGCCCAAATTAGGACATGTCCTTTCAACATAGCAACTGAGTGTGAATTTCCGTGTTTATAGTTGCCTCATGATGCCTGCTGTGCAATAGTAATTTCAGGTTTCTGTACTGGAATTTCTGTACCATCCAAAATTACACGAACCATTTTATCATATTTATTTTATTATTCAAAGTTTCTTGAATGACTCTGGAATATAAAATTCTATTAATTCTCTGTTTGACCCCAATATTGGGCTTATTCCATATTTGATATACCTATCAAATTCATCCAAGTTATAAACCAATATGTTAGAAACTGATGAGGTTGAAATATTAAAGAACAAAGCTGTTATAATTCAAATATTGTTTTATTTTGGCAAAGCTTCATTAAATTCATGAAACATTTCTTTTGATTTATAATGTTTCTCAGGCTCAGTAAAGGAGAAAATCGGCCCTAACGGTGTTGTACGGTGTTGACTTTCCACGTGTCTTTACCGTTAAAACGACCGTAAAATTACGGTCGCTGAGTGACGTTTACGTCCGTAAAATTACGGCCGCAATGTGACGGCACCGCTTTCTTAGGAAACCCTAGCTTTAGCAGTGGTTAAGCGACGCTGTTGCCCATGGTACCTTAAAGATTCGACCCGTTAAAACATGACATATCCGGCTCGAAGGACCACGAAACTAATTTAAATAGCTATCAAGTTTTAAACAAAATTAGCTGAAATATCACAATGTACCTTCATTAGGCAAACCTTTTATAAATGTCCTAATATTTTGATTTTCAGAATGAAAGAGGTTTTTTGTCATTTTACCTGATGAAAGTAATAGTGGTGGCGTTGATTTGGACACCGGCTATGGTCATAACGATATGGCAGAAATATTATGCATTTTACGATCCTACATTTAACTATATGATGAATCCTAATTATCCTGTAAGTACATAATTTTTTATCTATGTTAAAGTACCTTACTACTAGTTAAGTACCTTAACTCAAGTGTTATAAACTTGGAGCTCTGTATTTTTGGATTTTTGGATATTATTTATGGAGATTTTAATTTGATTCTTTGGTTGCAGGTTGTTAAAATTATGTTCTTCAGTGCTGTTACATTATATTTCTTATATTTAGTCGTACTAATTGTAAAAGCATATAGTGACCTGAGAAGTATGCCTTTCTTTGGTGAGTATAAACGAGTATAACTGTTCGGTAGGCTGTCTCTTGCACGTCCCGTACTATTTTATTATTTTGTACACTATATATTGAATCGCGAATCCAAAAAAAAACATTATTGTTGATATTGTCTTTAACAATATCAACAACTAGCTTCCGCCCGCGACTTCGTCCGCGTGGATATTAGAGAAAATCCTTAGGGAACCTTCAACCAGAATCCGACCAGCCGATTTTATGCGATTAGGCCGGTCCCCACCAAGCGCGCTGCCTCGCGAGGCAAAACGTTTGCCGCGTGTGGCAGGCCTCGCACGAGGCTGCGCGCTTGGTGGGGACCGGCCTAATCGCATAAAATCGGCTGGTCGGATTCTGGTTGAAGGTTCCCTAAGGATTTTCTCTAATATCCACGCGGACGAAGTCGCGGGCGGAAGCTAGTTTATTACAACAATCAGAAGTGGGTCCAGAGATATTAGTAGTATCCTGTTCCCGTTTCTTTACCCTTTTCCGTTCCCGTTTGGTCCCGTTCCTGTCCCCGGTTTCCGTTCCCGTTCGCGTTCGCTTTCGAGCGATCGCGTTTGCGTTCCCGTTCCTTTCTCGTTCCCGTTCCCGTTCCCGTCCCCTGCGGCTGAATCATGTCCACCGTGTTGGACTTCAAAATAAATGTCATTTTCGCATTCCTCATTCCATAAAACCTCAAGAACAACATCCACATCGATTTTCATGTTAACTTGCCCCATTTACCCCCTAAGGGATGATTTTCAAAATAACAAAATATATATTTGCCTATTTATTTTTAGACATGCTTCTTAGAATTTCAAAGTTGTAATGTCTCATCATCATCATCATATCAGCCGCACAACACCCACTGCTGGGTATAGGCCTCCTCCAAGGATTTCCATGACGATCGGTCCTGCGCTTCCCACATCCAGTGGCTTCCGGCAACCTTCACCAGATCGTCGGTCCACCTTGTCGGGGGCCTACCCACGGAGCGCCGTCCGGTGCGCGGTCGCCATTCAAGAACCTTTCCGCCCCAACGGCCATCGGTTCTTCTCGCTATGTGTCCAGCCCACTGCCACTTTAGCTGAGCAATCCTTCGAGCGATGTCGGTTACTTTAGTTCGCCTGCGGATCTCCTCATTTCTGATTCGATCACGCAGGGAAACGCCGAGCATGGCTCTCTCCATTGCACGCTGGGTGACCTTGAGCCTCCTTATGAGACCCATAGTTAGCGACCACGTTTCACTGCCGTAAGTCATTTTATATTATTTTTCCATACACAATTTGCACCCCATTTTCACCCCTTTAGCAGTTAAATCATGTCCACAGTGTTGTACTTCAAAATAAATGTCATTTTCGCAATCACCATCCCATAAAACCTCAAGAACGACATCCATATCGATTTTTATGTTTACTTACCCCATTTACACCCTAAGGGGTTGATTTTAAAAACTACAATATATATGTTTGTCTATTTATTTTTAGACATGCTCGTACGAAGTTTTAAGTTGTAAAGTATATTTTATATTGTTTTCCATACCAAATTTGAACCCAATTTTCACCCCTTTAGTGGTTAAATCATGTCGACCGTGTTAGACTTCAAAATGAATGTCATTTTCGCAATCGTCATCCCAGAAAACCCCAATAACGACATCCATATCTATTTTAGGTTTATTTACCCCATTTCATCCCCATAGGGGTTAAAATACTACCAATAACCATATACGTTGCGTTATATTTCCATCCATAAGTCTAAATTATAAATTTAACGATTTTTACTTTAAAAATTAAGGATTTTCTTCTATACTCAACTTCATCCCCCTTTTCACCCCATCGGGGGTAGAATTTTGAAAAACGATGATACACGTATTTATTAATTTTCAATCATCAGCCTGAATACAAAATTTGAAGATCCTAGCATCAAAACTGAGGGACTTCCATACAAACTCTCATCCCTTATTTCATCCCCTTAGGGATGGAATTTTCAAAAATCCTTCCTTAGTGGATGCCTACACTGTATAAGGTACCTGTGTGTAAAATTTCAAGTCTCTAGGTTCAGTAGTTTGGGCTGTGCGTTGATATCTCACTCAGTCAGGACTTTGAATTTTATATACACCGTCATTTTGTAGTCGTTTTAATTAACTTAAGGGAGTGTTCTACTAATGGAACTAAACATTTTTGCCCAAGAAACATGGGTCGAAAAATGACAAAAATGTTTGACTTTCCCATACTAATAAAATGTTTTCGCTGTCTAGTTAGTATGGGAGACCCAAAAATTTTTGTCGTTTTTCGACCCATGTTTCTTGGGCAAAAATGTTTAGTTTCATTAGTACAACACACCCTTAAGTTAATTAAAACGACTACAAAATGACGGTGTATATAGATAATGTTTTTTTTGGATAACTGGAAATTAAACAACACACTGATACAGTCAGTGGCACGAATCATGAAAATTTTTCGACGGAGTGGGGATAAGTTCGCGCATGTGCTCTTGTGAGCGACCATTAGCGCGCCCCTCTCCCGCCGCCCGCGCCCCTCACCGCAACGCATACCCAAAATACGCGTTCCGCGCAATCCCCACCCGATTTCATGATTCGTGCCACTGACTGTACTCTCAGACTTTTTATTCAACTGAAACACATACAGTGAATGTGTATCAGTATCGTGTATGTCATACACGATGTTTAAGGAAATAGATTTAATCTAATGAGGAGCCGATACAATCGTGTGATCGGTCAGACAAAACAGGCCGAGGACACTGGTAGCGACATCTAGCTCAAAACAGATAGGTATCAACAAAAACCAAAACCTCAGATTGATAAATACAATTTCTTTACAAAAGAGACTAGGTCCCTGACTTTACAGTGGGGCTAGTATACTTGACGTTCCAACGTTGGCGCCCCACTTTTGTTGTTAAATGAAAACTGACTTTAATAAGGCCTATTAAGGCGAGGTGGTAGTGAAAGTGGCGCCGCCACTACATTTGTTTTTATTACTCGTAAACCAAGTCAATATTTAAAAAAAGCTCATGTAATAATCTCTTAAATTGTCTCTAATATTTTTTGAATAACTCTTTGAAGAGTTATTGAAAACTGTTGACAGTTTTCATTCTTTCTGTAAGTTTTAAAAACCATTTTAACTCAAAGTGGCCACTTTTGGCAATTATGGATTTTAAAACTTACAGAATGAATGATAACTGTTGAAGAGTTATTCAAAAAATATTTGAGACAATTTAAGAGATTATTACTTGAGCTTTTTTTAAATATTGACTTGGTTTACGAGTAATAAATATAAATGTAGTGGCGGCGCCACTTTCACTACCACCTCGCCTAAAGTAACTTTTCCGAGAATCCGGTGAAATTTCTCTAAAAACTATAAGGAACTCTATTCAAATTTGTTTATGTAATTTGTCTATTTCAATGGTAATACGCATACAATGCTATGGCATCGCACGATGAAATCGCAACGCATGATCGCACGACCGATGCCTTGGACAGGACCTTAGTCTTTATTCGAAATAATAAATCTATATATGATATACACACACATACGCACCCACACATACACACACACACACATTCACACACACACACCCGCACGCACGCACGCAAATACATACAACTGCATGCAAATCTACTTTTTACTTAAGAGTCTTGGCTTGTTGGGTAGGTATTTGTAATTTATTGTTATTTTAGTTTGTTGTAGTATCTTTTTACAATTTTAAGTATGTATAATCATTAATGAGGAGAAATAAATAATTTTTATTTTATTATTTATTTTTATATGGACTACTAGCGACCCGCCCTCGCTTCGCTTCGGTGTAGTGTGGAATTTGACACCATGTATTATACATATAAAACTTCCTCTTGAATCACTCTATTTTTAAAAAAAACCGCATCAAAATCCGTTGCGTAGTTTTAAAGATTTAAGCATACATATCGATATAGGGACAGAGAAAGCGACTTTGTTTTATACTATGTAGTGATTCTAACTATTCCTCCTGTCCTAATAATATGAACTTTCTTCAAATTTTTTACGCATCCAGATTTTTAATAATTTGTAACCTTTTTCTTTTCCACACAGATATAAGGCTGAAATGTCTGTCGAGCGTGGTGGGCACGGTGACTATCCTGACGGTGATCCTGGGGCTGCAGGGCTGGGGCCCGGCCGCGCTACAAGACCACTGGGCGTCGCAGCCGCGGGCCCACTTCGACACCTCCGCGCCCTTCATGGCGATGTACGGCCTCTACAACTTCTACGTATACACGCTGGCCTATCTGTTCTCACCGGGTGGGGGATCCATACATGGTAAGTTTTTTAACTGGCCATCCCACTTCTGATATATTACTCTTCATATCTTTGAGCTGCAAGGCCAAATACCTACCAGCCGTTTCAAAAGCACTGGGTATCACAGCCGCGGGCCCACTTCGATACTTCCGCGCCCTTCATGGCGTGGCGATGTACGGCCTCTACAACTTCTACGTATACACGCTGGCCTATCTGTTCTCACCGGGTGGGGGATCCATACATGGTAAGTATTTTCAACAGGCGATCCCACTTCTGATACATTAGTCTTATCTTTGGGCTGCAAGGCCAAATACCGGCCGCGTTACAACACCATTGGGCGTCGTAGCCGCGTGGTCCCACTTCGATACATTCGCGCCCTTCATGGCGATGTACGGCCTCTACAACTTCTACGTATATACGCTGGCCTATCTGTTCTCACCAGGTGGGGGATCCATACATGGTAAGTATTTTCAACAGGTGATCCCACTTCTGATACATTAGTCTTTAGATCTTTGGGCTGCAAGGCCAAATACCTGCCACGTTACAAGACCACTGGGCGTCGCAGCCGCGGGCCTACTTCGATGTAGGGAATGCAATCCGGATAATCCGTAATCCGAAAAATCCGGATATCCGCACATTTTTACTAGACTTGCAAATCCGGATTTGAAAATCAAATCCGGATTTTTCGAATAATAAGAAATTGTTGCAAAAAAAAATTAAACAAGCAAGTTTCTCGGAAGTATTCCACTTACGAGTAGAGTAATCGAGCGAATAGCAAGTAAATATTGATAGCTGTGCTTTAAGTGGAATACTTTAGTTGTTATTCGCCCAATTGCTATTCACTCAGTTGCTTTAAGTGGAACACTTCGTTTCTCGCATTAGATAGACGGTAGATGCTATTTACACGACTGCCCAAAAGGAGTGTATATGTGTTTAGGGTTCATGTATGTTTGTGGGTATGTGAGTTTTTTCTAGACGACGCCATTCACGCGTCTTGCTAGTGCCGTGTCTCAGGTCTGTCACATTAAGTCCCAAAAAGTACGTTTGGTTGAACCAGCTCTCCTGGTGTTCCTGCCGATACAACTCTCCTTCTTCATCGTCAATTTCTGAGTGTACTTGCAGCGTCTCTAGCTCGACCAGTGGGTCTACCGCGCAAGTGTCATTGGCATCGCTATCTGCTTCATTTGACAGATAAGTATGACACATTGCTACTTTTATACTTCGTATCACTTTCATTAGTGCGTGTGCTTCTTGTCGACTGGAAAATGTAAAATGACCATCATCTTCTATGCGAACTTCTTGGTTGTTTTCACTGGTGCGCCTAGGGTCTCTTCTTCCCGTTGGCGTGGTGGCGTATAGTCTTCCGGATGGTGCGCGGGTGACACTCCTCCTAACATCCTAAGGAACGAGTGGCTAATACGGCGCGCCTCTCAATCTCTCAGGGCTTTATCACATTAAGTCCCAAAAAATAATTTGTATTTTTCAAATTCACATAAACTAAACAACATTTATGTTATCTAGTTTAATCATATTAATATATTATTCTTCATTTGTATAATTTTATAAAGAGTATTATTTTTATTTGCGCTTTTTCGACGTCTTATCGCAAGATTTTTCTAAGAGCCATAACATACTGGGACGCCGTGGTGACATCGCCGGTGACGTGACCATGGCTACCTCTGGCAACCTAGCGTAGCCAAATGAAGTTTCCAAATAAGTAGCCACTGTCCTACGTGCATAGAAGAGATCGCTATATTATTGTTATCTGCGTCATAAAATGAAAAAGAAGAAATCTAAAAAGTTATGGGTCCATCCTTTTATATCAGATCGAAGTCGAAGTGTTTTTTTTAAACTATATGCAGATTATGAAAATATCCTTAATAAAAATTGTTCAACTATGTGAGAATATCAATAACATCTTTTGATGAATTATTAAACTTATATAGAAATAAATTGATCGATCAGAGTATTCTTTAGATGTGGTACTTATCCCAAAAACATGGACGGTTTTGAATCTCTCAATTGTTTGGATACGTAGCCGGCGGCGTCGCCATGGCGTCCCAATGTGTTAAGGCTCTAACGCTTCGGAATAGAACAACTGTGTGTTTGCACGAGCGATTTTAACATTGAAAATGTTTTTTCGATAGTTTCAGTAAGGTACCCAATTTCAGCCAGAATGAGACATCGCCCTGGTCCCGTGAGTTTTGGGTCTACGTGAATGTAATAAGTGTCAAAAGATGCGTCTCGGCAAGGGCTACAATATAATGAAAAAAAAATTGAAAAAGTCCTAAAGTTTTTTCGAAAATCGCATTAATGTAGAAAAATGACACACTTTTTTGGGGTCTTTTCTCACTAAATCGATAATTTCTCAAAAACTAAAAGAGATATCGAAAAAATTAAAAAAACCCCTAGAGATATTGAGTTGGGTTACATTTAAAAAATATTATATGACCCTAACTTTTACGGTCTGAGCTGTAGCTTATCCTTTATGTAGCGAAATGTCGGGACACCGCGGGAGACGCGCGCCGCGGTGCGGGATAATTGTAATACGTAGTAGGTACGATTGAAGTTTGTAAATTATTGTGTATTTCAAAGCTTTTATATTTTGTATTTTTATTAATTTTCACATTTTAAATAAATAAAAAAATATTTAAGTAGATCTATTTTCTGACGATTTATTAAAAATAATGAAAAATATAAAAACCGATTAGTTCTAAGTAAGTCAACAGATTAGATGGTATGACGCGAGTAAAACATGAAGCGAGTGCTGATTCCAGATCTAGTCAAGGATTTAACTCGCTAGATAGTGTGACTGCGCTGAAATGTCTTCATTAGTCCATATTCAAGTAAGTGACGTCGCTTACTATGTGAAAACGAAAGGAACGGATAAACGAATCTTGAGCAAAAGTTGAACAGAAGAGAGGTTTTAGTTTGAGGCCCGAGGCGAAGCCGAAGGTCTCAATAGGTACTTAAAAGTAGATACAGAAATGTAGATCCAAAATATTATATCGTGGGTTGCTGTTATTTCAATTTCGAGATTTGAAATGACTCGATCAGTCATGTCTTTCTTAATTACTTCGCGATTCCAAATGAATTTTTACAACGATCTCTGAATGAGAGTATTATGATGATGCCTTGGTAAACATACATAGTTTGCAATTGCAATAAAATTAGGGTTGTTATCGCAACTTCGAGTGATGATGAAGTCGGCGTGAGAGTCTCGCATGCTGCATTTGATTTTCATTCGTTTTATTAGGTTATTTATTATTTTATATTATACGTAGTACTTAGGTTACCTTTCAATAAAATATTAATGTCTATAAAAATATATTTTTTAAATTAATTTTCAATGTACCAGGAGGTCGTGAAAGGCACGAGATCTGTGATTTTTTTTTACCGTGCGATATTTTTGTCCCGTTCCACAGTCAGTCACATTGTGTTCTATTCGAAGCTTAAGAAATATCGCGCGATAAAACGTCGCAAAAGCGCTCATGCAAACGATCGCTTACGTCACCTACTCGCAAATCGTACACTATTTTAATTAAATTTGAACAATAATAGGTAACATCATAATATTGTAGTATTTTATGACAAAAAAATATTGGATTTGATTAATATTGTCCTTTTCATTGAATTCATTTACATAAATATAAGAGACATCACATTACTGAACTTATATGTACAGAAATGACTTATATTTATAAAAAAGAAAATATTTTTATAAAAAATCCGTAATATCCGGATAATCCGGATTTGACGAAATATCCGTTCTTAAAATCCGGATTTCGAAATATATACGGATTTGCATTCACTACTTCGATGTACGGCCTCTACAATTTCTACGTATTTACGCTGGCCTATCTATTCTCACCGGGTGGGGGATTCATCCATAAATGGCAAGTTTTTTTTAACAGGCGATCCTACTTCTGATGCATTAGTCTTGATATTTGGGCTGCAAGGCCAATACCGGCCGTCTTACAGCACCATTGGGCAACGCAGCCGCGGTCCAACTTGCGTGGTGAATAACAACAGCGACATTTTCGATAGAAAAATATCAAAAAATCAAATTGAACCGCTTAGGCCTTTTCATAGAACATTTTTGTATTAAACTAATAAGGTAAGTAATTTTGATTTTATTTTTTTCTATCGAAAATGTCGCTGTTGTTATTCACCACGCAAATTGCTAGTCACCCCAGTTTACAACTAACTTAATCCTACCCATTTCACCTCGATCAGTCTGCGATACTTGTACGTAGCAGAATAATGAATGGTTTTCTCGTATACGAATTTTGTTCCAGAAACGGCCATAACCAAAGACAATCCTGCGTTCTCTATGATAAACGACTCCGACGAAGACGTGATCTACGGCTCCGACGAGGAAAGCCGGCGGCCGCTCAACTCGCACCACAGAATCAATAGCGAGGACATATGATTCCATAGACAAACGTATTTTTGCTGAGATGCATGTTTTTTCTTATTACAAAAGTAACATAAATAGGTGTTTTATTTTTATTTTTTCCAAAACACGACAAAATTGTTTATTAAAAACTAACTTCTGCCCGCGACTTCGTCCGCGTGGATATTCAAGAAAATCCTTAGGGTAGGGAATCTTTAAACCATGCAGGGTCTTCGATCATCTATCCAGTATAATCTTCATCCCACCAAGCGCGCTGCCCCCCCCCCCCCCCCTTTCCTCCTCCTCCCCTCCCTTCGCTCAAATACAAATATCTTTATTTGCTTTAAATAGGGTACAAATAGAGATCTTAAATGTAGGTGAATCAGAAGCTTAACCTATTTAGCCAACTTAAGCTACTTAAGTTGGCTGTTGCATGCTAATGCAAACATAAACAAAAATCCCTTATTGCTCTCCGTGCTATCCGAAGTCGCTACCTACCTTATCTATTAGATTAGCTAGCTTATCTAGGGGATTAGTATTTATAAATCTAAGCCTTAGCGAGATTGAACCACGCCACAGATATACGTATCTACCAAAATTGATTCTAAATATAAAATACCTAAGTACTGGAACGCACTCCCTGAGGGAATTCGGAAGGCTCGTACCTTAAGATCTTTTAGCGATCAAGTTAGAAGACTTTTTCTTTCTTCCATATAACACTATTTAATCTACCTATATTTCCTTGTAATTTTTCATTAATTGTATTTATTTCTATCTCTATTATCTCTATTCATGTACATCTATATCTAATATCCTTCCGTAATTTCACCCACTTCCCCATTGTTCTCTATTTCCCCTTATTTCTCTTCTACTCAAGGTTGCCTGGAAGAGATTGCTATTAAGCAATAAGGCCGCCTTTTGTGTGCTTTCTTTCTTATTTGTTTCTTTGTAATGTGTTTTGTCTTTATGTGTAATAAAGTGTCAATAATTGTTATTAACTATGTTGACAAACTCTCAATACTGCATGAAGGTGCGAGCAACTGGAATTAGAAATCTCAAAAATAGTACCTATCCTCTTACGAATTCCTAATTAATTATTTCGATCACAAGGAAGATATTAGCTCAGAGACAGAGAGCACGCAGTCTGCACGCCACTGGAAAAAAAAGATAGTTCATAAATAAAGACGAAATTGTAAATTATCTCTTTGTAGTGCACTCCGATCCGAAGAAGCTTTTTGGTACTTTTTTCTAGCCCGTCGTTTAGTTTAATGGGGTTTTATTGCTAAAAGTGGCCACTTTTCGCAATCAAACTCCATTAAAATAAACAAGTGCAGAATAAGACTTGTACTATTATGTATTCTGGTAAACCCAGGCTAGGCGCACTCCGCGCTTTAGGTACGAAGCTACAAGTAGCCGGCGGGTCCGTCCGGACGGACTAATTTCAGAGGGTTTGCCTGCCGCGTGCCGCTGGGTCACACCACACGTTAGCAGTTCGATTACGATACTCACTCACGCACGCATTCGCGTATTGTTGCGTCGTTCGTTCGCACATTTATGATATTTAACCAAAATGAAGGCATATTGCATCGTAATGGGCAAAATAAAAAGGATCCGAACTTTTTCACACTTACAAAAGTTCCAAACGACATCGAAACGTAGGAAGAGCTTATCTACTTTTAGTTAGTATTTACCTAGTATCCGTTTATTCTAAGATGTTTATTTGTTTTATTTGCTAAACTATCTTCACCCAACTAGTTATTTATTAAAATAATAATTTATAGATTAGGTTACTTATTACTATAGATATACTTTCGAAATACTTACTTATCTACTTTCGAAATAAAGTTAATTATTAATGACATTTGATTTCGTAAGAAAGCAAATTGCCTCAAAGTCAGCATGTATAGTCTGATGTGGCGTTGACTGTATCTACCTAGCCTAGGGTTTTTTGAAACGTATTTAAGTATACATTTTATTTCACAAACACATAACTTGTAATAAATTAAGTACCTATTATTTCATTATTATTTAAAAAGTAGAAACCCTGAAGTCGTTAGAAGAGATAAGAGCTACGCGATAAAAAGAGAGGCAACTTCTAGGTGAATATAACTGTAGGCAAGGGAGCGGTGTGCGACCTGAATTGCACTTTATAGTGTCTGGGATAGAGTCGCTATTTATTTAAATGACTGTGCGGAGTGGATCTTCTGTACTTGTACTATTATGTATTCTGGTAAACCCTCTGGAACTGGAAAAATCTGTATGGATTGAGGAGCCTCCTCAGCTTTTAAAGCGCAGCTCACACCATTATTTAACAGGACTTTTGCAGTAAAAATCCTGGATTTAGCAGCAAAATTGAGGAACCAAGAAATTGAGGAGCCACCTGGAACTCGTTATGTAGGTAGGTTATAGGTATTTGGATATTTTTGAAAATTTTGCATCATTTAAATGATGAACTTAGTATGATCGGCTGGCATAGTGGTATGGTAACCATATTTTTTTTTATTTTTGACGGGGATTTCGGAAATATAGCGGCGCACGAAGAAACCTGTGTATCTACTTTTATCGTTAGGGGATCTATAGACGAACAAAAAATGTCTTATGATATGATATAAGTAAGTCCTAAAGCGCAACGTTTTTGAGATAATCCGGGGAATCAGTTTGGATTTTTATCTATAAGTAGGTACAGCTGCCGGCAGATAAATTGGCAAGAGAAAGTTGAGACAAAAGATGCGCAGTAGCTGCTGCCGTTTTTTCCCTAAAAATAGGTATGATTTTAAGATTAGTTGCTTAAACTGACTAGAAATCGCGCTGCACGGCCGTTTTTTTATCGAAAGACAGGCAAGATTACAAGATTAGTGGCTGAAACACTAAAAATTGCGCTGCGCGGCCATTTTTTTTTTACAATTGATAGGCAAGATTCATCGTCTGGCAACACTGCCAAGTGTGCAATACGCTCCCGGAATTTTATTCATCTTTTCCATAAAACAAGTGTAAAAGTTTAATTTGCGTATATCAATCTGTAATGTGATTTTTGTGTGACCTGTGACACCATTAACAGTGATTTTCTCGGGCTGTGGATCGACTAAACACCAAAAGTTAAGTTACCTTTAAATACCCACACAACATCCAACTGGTTCGAATAGATAGTTTTACCCTCAAAATCGTCAATATTTTAAGCGTCAAAATCAACTGACAGCTTTACATTTGAGTTTGGCAGCGTCACTTTCAACTGACAGCAACTTTTTTGATTTTGACGATCTGAGAAGTGTTGCCATATGATAATAATTTTCCCTAAAAGTGGGAATTACATGAGTTAAGGCGCTACTAAGAAGAATATTTATATTTTATTGAGACGGGGTACATTTCCATAAAGAAATGTCACAATCTGCCTGGGGATGTTGCTCATTGGAAGAATCAGATAGTAGCGAAGAGTTTATTAACTGCATAAATTGTAAAAAGCCTTATCATTTCCTTTGTCTATCAATCCCGGTATTAACTAAAAGTTCTCCAGCATACAAGAAATGGAAATGTCCTTCCTGTTTAAATCCGGTCCCAAAAACTTCAAAGTCGGATACAACTCCTGTCCGCAATGCAACTAACTCTAGGGGGAGTAAGAGACCTGCTCCAAATTCGCCACCAGGTGCATCTGCCATCACACGAGAGGATGTTCAGGATATTATACAGAGTGTTATGAAAACTGAAATTGGTTTGCTGTTTACACAATTCAGTAATCATTTGGCTGACGTCATCAACAAGGAAATGGAGCCAATCAAAACTGAAATAAGTGATATAAAGGACTCGCTGGCATTTATAAACAAGCGCTATGAGGAAATTGAGAATGAACAAAGGAATACGAGTAAGACAATGAAAGAATTGCAAGTAGAGAACACAAAATTAAAGTCTACAGTTGCAGACCTAGGCCTGCGTCTAAACAGCCTCGAGCAACAATCGCGCTCCAATAACATTGAGATCCAATGCCTGCCTGAAAAGAAAAATGAAAATGTTTGTACTATTGTGAAGCAGCTAGGTTCTGTGGTTGGATGTGAAATAAAAGATTGTGAAATTTTAAACTGTAGCCGTGTAGCTAAAATTAATACCAATGCACAACGACCACGATCGATTGTCGCTCAGCTTGCTTCGCCCCGGATCCGTGACCAGCTCTTGGCCTCTGTAATTACATTTAATAAAAAGAACCCACAAGGCAAAATTAACACCACGCATTTCGGACTAAATGGTCCCAAGACATCAGTATACATTAGCGAGCACCTGTCACCAACTAATAAGGCTCTTCATGCCGCTACAAGACTGAAAGCCAAGGAAAGAGGATACAAGTTTGTTTGGGTTAGAAGTGGTAGAATATTCGTGAGGAAGTCTGAAGATACGGAATATATATTAATAAAAAATATGGACTCATTAAGTAAACTAATATGAATTCTGTATTCACAGTTCGTTAATTACCAATACATGTGACAAATTACCCATTTGTTTAAAATTCAAACAATTAACTATTTATTACCAAAATGTGCGTGGTTTGCGAACCAAAACTGATACTTTTTTACGTAATATACAATGTAATGATTATGATGTTGTCGTTTTATCAGAAACATGGTTAAATGGGTCTGTACTCAGCGGCGAGCTATTTGATTGTAGATACGATGTGTACAGAAGAGACAGGGAAAGTTCTGATCGATATCGTGGTAAAGAAGGCGGTGGAGTTCTAATTGCCATAAAAAAACTATTAAGTCCAAGCGTGTTACTTGCTGGGAGTCGGACTGCGAGGACCTATGGATACTGATCGATGCTCCTACTAATGGTCTACGTCAGATAGCTCTCTGCGCAGTATACTTACCTTCGCCTGTACATCGTCAGTTGCTGAAACACTATTTGGATAACTGTAATTCTAACTTGGAGCAAATTAAAGATACCCACATTTGTATTATTGGAGACTTTAACCTAAGTGGCATTGACTGGCAGTCTATTACAAATTCTACTCAATGTTCAAATTTGCATAATTTAAATGAAACTCTCGTGGACTTTACATTTGTTAACCAGCTCACTCAATCGAATAATGTAAATAACTCGATCGGTGGAATTCTAGACTTGGTGCTTTCAACAATTCCATCCTGTGTAGTAGTTGAAAGTATTGATCCTCTAAGTAAAGTTGATAAATACCATCCCCCGTTAGTAGTAACAATACCTTGCAATAACGAGAATAAAATGCCATATAATAATAAAAACAACGTAAGGCGCAACTTTTACAAAGCCGACTATGATTCAATTAATAATTATTTGGGTAATTTCGAATGGGATAAACATTTTGAAGCACAGAGTGATGTGAACGGTAAAGTTGAAGTATTGTATAAGGCACTTGACGACGTAATCACAAAATTTGTTCCACTTCGTAAAATTCATAAGCATAAATACCCTATATGGTTTAACGCTAAATTAATTAAAATGTTAAATGAAAAAAACAATATAAGACAACGTCATAATAAATACAAAAATCCGAGGGACGCTATTGAACTAAAACTTATCACCGAACGTTGTGAGAAAATAGCAAAGGAATGCCATGATAACTACAAACAACGTTTGGAGGAGGAAATAGCAGATAATCCTAAGTTGTTTTGGTCACACGTGAAAAGCAAAAGAGGTGGGTCGAGTGCATTCCCAAGTTCTATGACGGATGGCACTATTGTGACTTCCGAGGGGTCTGAGGTTTGTGAAATGTTTTCTGACTACTTCTCATCTATTTATCTCCCTGACGTGGAAAGTGGACACGAAGTTAATTCAGATTACCTTAAGGAAGTTAACACAAACAGCCATACTTTGACGGTCTCACTTGTAGACAGTGAGCTTTTACTGAAGAAATTGCGTAGCATTGACTGTAACAAAACTGCAGGAGCAGATGGTATACCGCCTATACTAATTGTTAGATGTGCGTCTGTGTTGGTATACCCACTACAAATCATTTACAATGACTCATTAACTTCAGGGACTTTTCCTCTGAAGTGGAAAGAAGGTAAGGTTGTACCAGTTCACAAAGCTGAAAGTAATGACAATGTACGCAACTACAGACCCTATTACGATTTTGTCATGTTTTGCCAAAATACTTGAAGCAATTGTTTATCCTCACTTCCAGAAACACCTAAAATTGTACTTATGTGACCAACAGCATGGATTTGTTCAAGCCAGATCTACAAACACAAACTTGGTCAGCTTTACTGAAACACTGATCAAGGCTATAGACTCTGGCTTTCAAACAGATGTTATATACACGGACTTTAGTAAAGCATTTGATATTGTTTCGCACAAAATCCTCTTATTGAAGCTACGTAGCTATGGTATCTCAGGCAGTCTATATAAGTGGATATCGTCGTACTTGCATGGGAGATCTTTTTGTGTGGTTGTCAATGGTTTCCAATCCACATCACGTGACATTCTTTCGGGTGTTCCCCAAGGTTCCCATTTGGGACCAATTTTATTCAATTTTTTTATTAACGACATCCCTTATTGCTTTCGCTATTCTCAAGTCTACATGTTTGCAGATGACTTGAAATTTCTGAGAGTAGTTAAGTCTTGTGATGATGCCAGCCTCCTACAAAGTGACTTAAATAGACTCGTGGAATGGTGCGACAATAATAGAATGGTTTTGAACTCAAAAAAGTGTAACCATATAAAATTCTCACGCAATCACAATTTAATTTATGCTAATTACTATATCAGAAATGATGAAGTGGAAGAAGTTGATACAGTTAAGGATCTTGGAGTTATTTATGACAAAAAGTTAACTTTTATTCCCCATTTGGATAGTATTGCCAAAAAGTCCTCAAAAATTTTGGGATTTGTTCTTAGAAATTGTAAGTCATTCAGTAACATTAAAACTAAAATACTTCTATATAACACTTTAGTCCGAAGTATATTGGAATATTGCAGTGTAGTATGGAGGCCCCATTATGCTACGCATATATTGCGCCTTGAACGTATCCAAAAAAGATTTTTGTGGCACTAAGTTTTTTCTGTAGGTAAAGCGAAAACATTGAAATCTTATAAACAAAGACTGCAGTTTTTTTTAAATCTCGTCTCTTTCTAAGCGAAGAGCTCTCATAGACGCAAAGTTCTTGAGTAATATATTGAATAATGCGATTCAATGTCCGCAATTATTGAGTCTCATCAACTTTCGTGCCCCTGCAAGAATGCCTCGTAGGCCGATCACACCACTTTGTCCGCCATTAAGAAGAACAGTTTTGGGCGCTAATTCTCCTTATGCAAGGTTCTGTAAAAATTTTAATGGCTTCAGTGATAAATTCGACATACACTTTGATAGTCCCAAGACACTGACTTCCACCTTACGTGAATACCTATCAGATTGATTATCGTCCTGTTTTTATTTACTAACCTACTTTTTTTCTTTTTAAATTTTTATGTTAGACACACATAGAATTGTATTTAGTAGAATAATTTTCCTTTTTTTGTTATTTTAATTTGTCTTTTTTATTGTTTGGCGTATATAATAGAGAATGTGGTGTTTACCTATAAGTAATTGTAGCATTTAGCTGAGTGTTTGTTATTATGCAATAGTGTTGTATAAGTTTGGGTGTTGCAATTGTTGGTGAACCTAATAAATAAAAAAAAAAAAAAAAAAAAAATTACAAGATTAGTGGATGTAACTGACTATAAATCGCGCTGCACAGCCGTTTTTTCCTAAAGATACGCATGATTATAAGATTAGGTAGTGGCTTAAACTGACTAAAAATCGCGCTGCACGGCCGTTTTTTTTATCGAAAGACAGGCAAGATTACAAGATTAGTGGCTGAAACACACTAAAAATCACGCTGCGCGGCCGTTTTTTATCGTAAGACAGGCGCGATTACAAGATTAGTGGCTGAAACACTAAAAATCGCGCTGCGCGGCCATTTTTTTTTACAATTGATAGGCAAGATTACAATATTAGTGGCTTAAACTGACTAAAAATCGCGCTGCGCGGCCATTTTTTTACAATCGATAGGCAAGATTACAAGTTTAATGGATGAAACTGACTATAAATTGCGCTGCGCAGCCGTTTTTTTCTTAAAGATAGGCATTATTATAAGATTAGTGGCTTAAACTGACTAAAAATTGCGTTGTGCGGCCATTTTTTACAAAAGTCAGGAAAAATTACAAGATCAGTGGGTAAACTGGCTAAAAATCCAGCTGCGCGGCTTTTTTTTTCAACTATAGACAGGCATTTCTCTGAAAAATCGTGTGTTGACACCTCTCTACAACTGCGTTTTACTACTAGACGGGGGGCCCGCACCACAGAATGAGCCTAGGGGTCCATAGTTCTTAAATCCGGCCCTGGGTACAGGTACAGGATCTTTAATATAGGTATTGTGGATTATCTCGGAAACGTTGCGCTTTAGGACTTTATACCTATCTAGCATTAAGAAATTTTTTGTTCATCTATAAGTAGATTCTCTATCGATATCACTGCCTAAGTAGGTACAACACTTTTCGATGTTCTTCCTTCGTTGTGAAGTGTGACCCATATCGGGACAAATAGTTGCAACATGCTCTACATTGTTTTCTCAAAGTAAAAAATTGGCAGTAAGCTAGATTATTTATAATACCAAAAAAAACAAGCGAGTGCGTGCGTGGTCGTTAGCGTGTATGGTAATTTGCGTTTCTGGCACTATGCGTCGAAACTTAGAGTAAGACGGGCTTCTACAGAAAGAGAAGCCATACGAAGCGTTTCCCCTCTGCCGAAGTACAAGCCCAAATGGGCATACGCGTTAGTAAAACCAGTTGCGCCCGGATTTCTTTCTAGACCGAGTCCAGTCGCGCATGTGAACGCTGCTCTGTTTAAAATGTCGAATTGATGAGTTTTATGCTGTTAAAAGAGGTCTGGAACATCAAGTATACAAAAAGACGGTGTTACATTTTACATGAAAGTATTTTTTTATCGTATTATTGCTATTTGTTTACATTAAAACATTAAATTCGTATATTTTTTTCTTGATTAGTTGTCAAATTTGTTCAGTGACATCGGATCTGCTAGTCCATGGCTCGTCCGTACAAATTTCAGATCTGTCGCTAGATAAATCCGAGTTCTCGGCGATGGGCAACTTAGTGATGTTACCGTTATAATAAGGTTTGTCGATAAAGTTTTGGTCAATCTGGCACTGATTCTGCGTCAAATTTATTGCAAGATTTTTGCATGATTTGCTCTGCATTCATGTGAGCGCGACAGATATCGCGAGATAAATGTCGAGAAATAGTCACGGCGCTCATCCTAGCCCGGCTGGTTTATACGATATTAACCTACTTAACCAAATACTGAATACTTTTATAAATTATATATTTATTTGTTTTTTGACATAAGTATCAATCAAAATCGGAATCACTTTCAAAACTTGAAACCAAACTCACATCACGTATGGCCGATTGCACTAAACTTCATCATAACTTAAGAGCCGCGCTCTTGTCGGTGTAGCTTCCTCCACTTGTTTCTGTTCAAGGCCAGTTCTTTGGTTTCTTGATAAGACACGACGTTTGCCTTCTCTTTGAGCAAGGGTTCTACGATATACCCCGTAGGACTGGGTCCCCATCCGAACTTCGCCACCATCTCACTCTACCTCTTGAAGTGAGCGGTGCCCACCCCCGCGACGTGGACGCGCCGGACGGGAATTACCCCAGTGGGAGACAGAGAAGGTGACTCTGTCACCCCTGAGGCCGGGTTAATGGTTTTGTATGAAGCCAAAACCAAGGGCAATGAAGCCAAAACCAAGGGCAAAATTAAGAATCGTTAAAATTTTCACGATTTTTTCCACACTGCAGCCATTTTTCTGATAATTTCGAAGAAACCCGAGATATGTTTAATTTTATATTTCTTATGCATTCTTCTGTTGCCTCTTTTAACTCTAATTTTACAGAAATATAATTGAATAAACAAAAATTTTATCATTTTTATGGTGTTTCAACCATTCTTCATAAAACTCCCTTCTCGGCATGGACACTTGGTTTTCTAAAAAAAAAGTCAATAGGTTGCTTTAGGTTGCTGCTTCAAACCACTTTAAAATTGATTTATATAAACGTAGCTATAATATAAAAAAAAATCAACCCGGGTACAGGGGGTACATGTTTTTTTTCGTCTATGAAACTTAAAACTCTAACTGCCGGAACACATTTTTTTTGATCAGACAGTTCATATCGTATTCCATCGGATGTAATTTGTTTTTTAATATGGGATGACATATGTTATGATACAATATGAACTGTCAAATGAATACAATTGACTTTACGCAATCGCCTAACTGATTGTCTTTTACATATTAAAATTAATGAAATACTTCACAAGATATCTAATGTTGTTAATAAGATGAGATGATGAGATAATGATGTAAATAATGATTTAACCGATAAATAAAGATAATTAAAATAATAAAGATTAATAAGTACGTAAATTTGAGTTTTTTACCTTTATTCCTTTTTCAAAATTTATCGATATTGCTGCATCGGCAGTGGAGCCCAGCCCTTTATGTCAAAAACGTGTCATATTTTGATGTGTGACTCATCCGTACACAAATTTTTGCTGTTTTGTTTTATTTTTTATGTGTGAGTGTCGTCATTACAGTGTTGTTTTTGTATGTGGGTATGCGGAACTGCACTTGTGTGCATTTTCCCCCCCCCCGCAAAAAATGCCAGAATAATTTGAATAGAGTTTAATCGCTAAGGCATCTCCCTTCGTGAAAAACGAAGCCTTTGTTGCTCGAAGCGTCGAAAGGACTCACGCACCGAGAATTCCACACCATCATAGGATTCATAGGTAGTGTTATTTATTATTGAAGTTTTAGGTCAGCGCCATCTCTTGACCGATAGTTGAACTAATTTATTTTTTCTGCGTTGTAGAATATTGCCGATTTAGGTCAACGCCATCTCTTGACCGATAGTAGAACTAATATAATTGTTTTTGATAATTTGTATGGGAGCCCCCCTTTTTATATTTATTATTTTATTCTGTTTTTAGTATTTGTTGCTATAGTGGCTATATATTTATATAAGAAATAGGTACATCTGTGAAAATTGCAACGGTTTAGCTATCACGGTTCATGAGATACAATACATAGCCTGGTGACAAACAGACAGATGGACAGTGAAGCCTTAAGTTCAAACCGCACTACAGCGGAGCGGCCTCAGACCAAGTCTGAGGGAGCGGCACGGCGTGACAAAATATTCTTTCGCACCCGTCTGCAGCGCCGCGCCTCTCCGCTATAGTGCGGTTTGCATCATTGCAATCAATAGAAATAATATTTTTCCGCGCCGCCGCCGCTCCGCTGCAGTGCTGCGCCGCGCAGCGCCGCTCCGCTGTAGTGCGGTTTGACCTTTAGTAGTAGGGTCTCGTTTTTACCCTTTGGGTAGGGAACCCTAAAAAGAGAAGTTAGACCGCTTATCGAGGAACATGCCAAATCATAGATTGCTGGTTTTCTGACGGACAAATTCTTGCAGTGCATGAGTAAGCTCTAATCCAAGGCAGGCCAAACCCACGCACGCAGGCCACCAAGTGGCCTGCCAAGGCTTTTGAATTTTCTTGCCAGAGACCGGCCGGGTGGCGGGCGCACGGTAGCACCACGCGCTGGCCAGCCCGGATTTAAAGTTGTGGCCCGGGCAAAAGTAAAAAAATGTTGCCCAACTGGTGACCAAGGCAAGCCAAACCCAGGCACGCAAGCCACTTTGCCCGCCAGCGGTTAGCCGGCTGGTACTGCCCCCACCTGATGGTAAACCTAAGTTGTGGCCCGGCACCCCACAGTCTAAAAAATTTGCTCACCTAGAAAATCTATTGGGCCAGCTTTGCTCTAATAATCTATGCCTGTCCATCTGTCTGCCTGTCTTCCGTCTGTCACCAAAGAACAAATATGTAGGTACTAAAAACAGAATAAAATAAATATTTAAGGGGTGCTCCCAGCTCCCATACAACCAAACGTTTTTTTGCCGTTTTTTGCTCGATATTAACAAAAGCAACAGGGACGCTTGAAATATTCACAGAAGGAAGAAATAAGGGGGGCTCCCATGGTATGGAAAATGGTACGGAACCCTTAGTAGGAGAGTCCGACTCGCACTTGGCCTGTTTTTTTGTACTACATATAATCTATACTCGACGTCAGAAAAATCGCACCTCTTCGAAAATAAGTTTAGACTCGTCCACCTGCTATTGCTAGCTAACGTTTCTTTGTGTAAATGTTGACATCTATTGAAAGTACATTTAATGAGCTTTCATTTAATAATTGTTTTATTTACCATAATTAAACGCATAAAGCGTAATTGCTTGCGCCGCCATAAAAGGGAAATAAAAGGGGTCAATTCAGAAAATGAGGGTAAATTCGAGATGATGGAGAAAACACACTTCAACAGTTCAACTAAAAAAAGGCATACCTAAGATGGATACTATTGTCCACGAAGTTGCACAAATATTGCAAAAAAATGAGGCAATGTAATGTTACTCGGAAACTGAATCTCGGTAATTGATTCCGTTCGACGAGTATTCCAACGGTTTCTAGAGACTGTTGGCTATGTCCGAAGGGAAAGAAGCATATAACAACACTTACCATTAAATAAGACAGGATTAAATTAACTTTGAAGAAATGTTTTGAAAAGGTGCGATTTTTCTGACGCCGAGTGTAGTTTTGAGAAAACACTTTTGTGAGCATGTTGACTTGACATAACTACTCACTTTAAAAGCGCGCTGTTCTGCCAGGTGTTCCACTTCCTAGCCTTAGTTAGTAGTAGGTGCTGACTCATGTACACACCCTAATAGTCCGTAAGCCCGCGACAATATTGCCTACGTCATATGACATCACGATGAAAGGCAAGGCACACGGTCGGAAATGTTGTGCAGAGCGAGGGTCAGAAGATTATCGCAAATAAAATTGGCCGGAAGCTTGAGAAAATCCTTCACTTCCGGTTAAAAATCACTTTTGAAGGACTTCCGGCCAGATATATGTTTGAGAATAAAATAATAAGCCTGCCAAGCCATATCTGGCTTGGCAAGGATTTCCTCAAACTTCCGGCCAATTTTATTAGCGATAATCTTCTGATCCTCGCTCAGCACAACATATGACGTAGGCAAAATCCTTTATTCTCATAAGGACAGATTCTCAAAAGGACAGCAGTACAGGTAAGCAGAAAAAGAGAAAAGAAGGTTTAACTTCTATATTTTGAATAGCTTTTTCTCTTATTTTTCGTAATACAATTAGGGAATTCAATCCCGGCCCATATTTCTAATCCCGGGATTTCGGGATTACACTTAGTCAATCCCGGGATCCCGGGAATGAGCTAGAGACTTGAAACTTTGAACATAGGTCAGAACTGGAAGGCAATGCAATATTATGGTGTCTTTGAGCTGATCTGATGATGAAGCCGAAAGAAGGCCTCAAACTTCCGGCCAATTTTATTAGCGATAATCTTCTGATCCTCGCTCAGCACAACATATGACGTAGGCAAAATCCTTTATTCTCATAAGGACAGATTCTCAAAAGGACAGCAGTACAGGTAAGCAGAAAAAGAGAAAAGAAGGTTTAACTTCTATATTTTGAATAGCTTTTTCTCTTATTTTTCGTAATACAATTAGGGTATTCAATCCCGGCCCATATTTCTAATCCCGGGATTTCGGGATTACACTTAGTCAATCCCGGGATCCCGGGATGAGCTAGAGACTTGAAACTTTGAACATAGGTCAGAACTGGAAGGCAATGCAATATTATGGTGTCATTGAGCTGATCTGATGATGAAGCCGAAAGAAGGCCACAGGAACTCTATGATGAAACCATACAACCCCATCGTGTTTGGTCTCGTTAGCATCGTCTTGACGAGTACTCTAACGGGAGACGAGGTCCAGGGTCTGATGATGAAGCCGAAAGACCATTCCATAGGAACTCAATATTGAAACCGTGCAACGCCATCAAATTTGGGCTCGTTTGAATCGTCTTGACGAGTTCTTTGTTGGGAAATAGTTTTCAGGGTCTGATGATGAAGCCGAAGAAGGCCACTGGAACTCGGTAATAAAACCATGCAATCCCATCGAGTTTGGGCTCGTTTGAATCGTCTTGACGAGTACTTTAATGGGAAATAGTGTCCTAGGGTCTAGGATCTGATCTAACTAGGATCTGATGATGGAGCCGGAGGAAGGCCATAGAAACTCGATAATAAAACCATGCTACCCCATCGAGTTTGGGGTCGTTTGAATCGTCTTGACGAGTTCTTTGTTGGGAAATAGTTTCCAGGGTCTGATGATGGAGCCGGAGGAAGGCCATAGAAACTCGATAATAAAACCATGCTACCCCATCGAGTTTGGGCTCGTTTGAATCGTCTTGACGAGTTCTTTGTTGGGAAATAGTTTCCAGGGTCTGATGATGGAGCCGGAAGAAGGCCACTGGGACTCTGTAATAAAACCATGCAACCCCATCGAGTTTGGGCTCGTTTGAATCGTCTTGACGAGTGCTCAGATAGGAGATGGTTTTTTTTTAGTCTTAGGTCGTTAACTAAAAAGAAGAAAATAAAAATTTACTGAAAAAAAAACTTTTTTAACACGTTTTTAAAACGGACTGAATTATTACAAAAAAAGTCGGACTAAAACATTAAAACGGACTGGTAAAAACAGACTAAAAAGTATCAAATAAGTATCAGAAATTTTAAACCTAAAAACGTGGGGCGCATGCTAAAGACAATATGTATGATAAAATTTACAAAATGCGCCCCACGTTTTAGATTTAAAATTTCTGTAGGTATAGGGTTATAAATATTTACAGATAATTTTATTTGATACTTTTTAGTCCGTTTTAATGTTTTAGTCCGACCTTTTTTTGTAATAATTTAGTCCGTTTTAAAAACGTGTTTTAAAAAAGTTTTTTTTGAGAATCTGGCCTTATGAGAATAAAGGGGCAAAATTGTCGCGGGCTTACGGACTATAACTTATTGTTATTTATGGGCCTTGAGATACCTCTTGCAGAGTTTTGTCGCGACGACCTCTGCAGCTCTGCAACTATACGGTCTATCACAGCCAGCAGCCGCCCACCATATTTTTTTTTTTCATTAATTTATTTTTAACTGAATTAGATGTGAGTCATGCTTTGATAGCTCTTCCGACCATAGCTCTGTGATATTGACCATCAGCACACTGCTAATTCAATCTGAGACTAAAGAAACGCTCACTACAAAGCATACAGATTGGGACTCATTCAGGGAGTATATCGAAAACAACATAGAGTTAAAAGTGCCTCTCAAAAGTTCAGACGACATAGAGGAAGCAACTATTTATATAACACAACTGATACAAAAAGCTTGCTGGATCCATACACCCTCGCTCGAACCGAATAATAGGCACCTAAATCATCCTCTGAGAATTAAAAATGCATTACTGGGTAAACGCAGACTACGAAGAATCTGGCAACAGAGCAGACTACCAGCGGATAAGACTGTATTCAACAAGGCTGCTTTAGATCTTAAAGAGCTATTACAAGATTGGCACAATAAGACATTAGAAGACCAATTGCAGTCCTTAACAGCAAATGCGAAAACGGATTACTCTCTTTGGAAATTCACAAAGAACATGGATAGACCCCAAAATGCTAAGCCTCCACTTAGAACACTAAGAGGCTGGGCTCGAACACCACAGGAAAAAGTGGATACATTCGCCGAACATTTAAGGAAGGTATTTACTCCGAACATGCCCACTAACCCGCATAGTGAGGAATTTATTGACAAAACCCTTGATCAAGACTTTCAAATGTCGCTGCCCCCATGCCCCGTTACTGTGAGAGAGGTATGGCGAACCATTCAAAACTTAAAAGATAAAAAAGCCCCTGGTTATGATCTTCTTACCAAGGAAATATTAAAACAGCTACCAAAAAAGGCCATTGTATTCCTCACGTCACTTTTCAACAGCATACTGAGAGTACAGTACTTTCCACTTGTATGGAAAGTGTCACAAATTGTTATGATTCACAAGGCAGGCAAACCACCCAATGAAGTGACCTCATACAGACCTATAAGCCTTCTTCCAATATTATCGAAAGTGTTTGAAAAGCTACTTAAATACCGTATACTACCTATTCTGAACAGTGCTAAACTAATTCCAGATCATCAGTTCGGTTTCAGACAAGAGCATTCCACCACTGAACAGGTCCATAGAGTTTATGAGAAGATCAGAAAAAGCTTGGAGGAGAAGCAATATTGCTCATCGGTGTTTTTGGATATCCAACAGGCGTTCGACAAGGTGTGGCACAAAGGGCTCCTGTATAAATTGAAAATCAACCTTCCTCATCAGTACTACTCCCTTCTAAAGTCATATCTTACTGAAAGAATATTTCAAGTCAAAGATGGAGATAATAAATCTAAATTTCACGATATTTTGGCTGGAGTTCCGCAGGGGTCTGTCCTGGGCCCAATCTTGTACACAGTATACACTGCAGACTTACCACAGATTGATGGTGTTACAACAGCGACTTTTGCTGATGATACTGCGATACTCGCAAGCAACAGCGACCCAGAATTGGCAACAAAAGTGCTTCAGAAGGGTCTCGATAAAATAACATCATGGCTTCAACAATGGCGGATAAAAGCAAGTACGAGCAAATCAGTACATGTCACCTTTACGCTTCGGAAAGGCAACTGCCCACCTGTTACTCTCGAAAATGTCATTTTACCACACCAAGACCATGTAAGATATCTAGGGCTCCATCTTGATCGCCGCCTGACTTGGTCTCACCATATTAAAACCAAGAGGCAGGAGCTTAATATACGATACAAAAACCTTCATTGGATTATGGGACGCAACAGCAAATTAAGTATCGATAACAAACTCCTGATCTATAAGGCCATTCTGAAACCAATATGGCTTTACGGCATCCAACTCTGGGGTAGCGCCTGCAAGTCCAGTGTAATTAAAATACAAAGAATGCAAAATTCTATCTTACGAACAATAAGTGGTGTTCCTTGGTTCGTCACTAACGCTGAAATTCACAAAGAGTTGATGATCAGTACCATCCAGGAGGAAATCCAGAAACACAAAAGCAAATACCAGGAGAGACTGGAAAAGCATCCTAATGATCTGGCCGCAGCACTAAAGACGAGATCTTACTCCAAGCGCCTAAAAAGAAAAGACATACTATAGTCGAATCGGCTCCTATAGTGATAGTTAACTTCGAGAAGATGGCTCGCTGGAGTCACGCTCTGAATGACAATGATCAAACACCAAATCTGATTAAAGTAGAATACTGATTGCAGATAGGATCCAGGGTTGCCAGATGCCTAACTGGTCAAGTCGCCACTTTGCGATGAAAAGATAGCCCAAAGTAGCCCAATTTGAAAAAAAAAACAAAAAAACGTTTAATCGTGTCATGCTGCTGTTCTATTACACTGGAATAACGATTATTTATATTATTATTTACCCCATTTTCACTTTTTGTTTGATTGTTCGTTCACTTACTCTCCCATTCCGCGCGCATAGAAAGACTAGACTAGACAACACATAGAGAAAACTATGTAAATTGATATCAATAAGTCAAAAAACGTGTCGCCCAACAGGCGATAAGTCGCCATTCCATATTTTTAGTAGCCGCGACGGTCCCAAAGATAGCCCAATTGGCTATATGTCGCCCAATCTGTAGACCCTGATAGGATCACAAACAAAAAAAAAAAAAAAAAAAATATTTTTAACTGAATTTCCCGTTCGACCCACCAGTAGGTAATGCCGCCGGTGGGTCCACGGGTCATCATCACCCATAAAACCCCTACTTTGCGTCGTCGGTTTGCGTACTCTACATAGTTCAGTAATCATTCATTACTATTATACTTTATACTATGACATAACATAATACAAGACGCACGCTTATAAAAGTTTTTAGTTTTTTGCTATTTTGTGTTATTCAACGCGGAATTACGATTGCTGCGACTTGTGATTGCGGAACTTTGTCTAGGTACCTATCATCGACGAAATCGTCCATGCTAGGTGTGACAAGCTAGACAGCGCGCCCCGAACTACGGAATTTGACGGTAAATGATTATTTGGTTGAACGGCTTCTAACGCGGGGGTTTAATAACCCCCGCTCATAATATGCCGATTACACCCCGCCCTACAAAAATATATAAGTAGGTAGCTGGTAGACAATAAATAGCTTTGTAAAACTAATTGCTGACATTTCTGCATGTCTGCATCGAAGCCTACTAAAAAGTTTTGGATCGGATGTGGTACCGCTGCCGGGTTAGTCCCAAATGCCTCCACCATCCACCACACGATACAAATGTGTGAGCATTTTTTTTTTGTCTCTTGAATAGCTAGGCAATAGCTGAGTCCACAACGAGCGAGCAGCCTCGCAGCCTCGCCCACGTTCCGAACTACAGCTGCGCCACAAAAATTAATAAGGTGGAATTGTGACTTTTTTGACTATGCCATGATGAAGTCGATAGTTTGTCGGAATTTGTCACATAAAAACTAGAATTTATCGGTTCTGCGTTAAGGAGATACGTGTGGCGCAGCTGTAGAGACTTATCTACAGCTGCGCCACATTGATCTCGAGAACTGAGGGTCGTAGCGAAGATCTGATTACTCGTGTGTGTAGCCGTTAGTTTTTCGGAATTTGTTGCACAAAATCAGTGTCGGTCTTGATTTAGGAGATACGTGTGGCACAGCTGTAGAGACTTCTCTACATCTCGAAAACGGAAGGTCGTAGCGAAAATCTGATTACTCCTATTTGTTTTGTCTTGCGTTTAGGAGATACGTGTCATACATATCTTCTAAAAGCAAGACCGACAAATACTGTTTTTTTTGAGACAAATTCCGACAAACTACCATCTATTCAAAAAAATAATCATTATCGCTACGACTTTCCGTTGTCGAGCCTTAGGCAGAAAGGTCTACAGCGTATCCTCACACATCTCCTAAACGCTAGACCGACAAATTATGGTTTTGTCAGACAAACTAACGGCTACACACTCGAGTAATCAGATTTTCGCTACAACCTTCCGTTTTCGAGATCCAGGTAGAAAGGTCTCCACAGCGTAACCTCACATATCTTCATAACGCGTGGCCGATAAATTCTGGTTTTTGTGTGACAAATTCTGACAAACTACCAGTCACACACACGAGTAATCAGATTTTCACTTCGGCCTTTCGTTTTCGAGCTCTACAGCTGCGCCACGCGTATCTCCTAAACGCAAGACCGGAAAATTCTGGTTTTTGTGCGACAAATTCCGCGACAAACTAACGGCTACACAACACACACAAGTAATCACATTTCCACAACGACGACCTTCTCTTCTAGAGATCTATGTGGCGCAGCTGTAGAGACGTCTCTAGAGCTGCGCCACACGTATCTCCTAAACGCAAGACCGACAAATTCTAGTTTTTGTGCGAAAAATTCCGACAAAGTCGATAGACTTCATCATGGCAGTCATAAAGTCCGATTTTGAGATTTCCAACTTTTTTTGTGGCGCAGCTGTAGTCCGGCACTTGCCTCGCCTCGTCCTCCGTCCTCACTGGCAAGTTCTTGATCGAAGCTCGCGAGCCGGCTCGCTCGGCAAGTCTACACTCGTTGTGAGACAGGACGTATGCCGCACGCGGCGTGGATGCAGCTACGGGAAAAAGCTGCCGTTTATTTATAGGCATTATGCTAAATAAAAACATGCAACAAATCAATTCAAGTACACTTAGGATGAAACTCAAACAGCTCAACACAGACAACCAACACATTACTATAATGGGTATTTTTGTTTGGTTTGTTATTGTTAATATTGTGCATAATGACGAAAAATTTTGAGTTGGTTAAAAAAGGTGCAAACACAAAAAGTAATGGAACAGCTTTAATTTTGTTGCAAATAGTCTGTTTCGTACGTATAACATGTACATGTCCACTCTGGGAAGACTTAAATAAAATCAAATGAATTAAATCAGGTATAATTATTAAATTAATTATTAAAACTACTTATCAAAACAAAAATTTAAGCTACTTATGAACTATTTTACATGCTCAAATTAATGGCTTCATAATACAAAATATCACAGCAGACCGAGTATCAGATTACCTTTAAGTCAGCCATTTTGTTATAGGTACTTCGGTGCCATCTTTAATTTAAAAAGTAATGGATTCTATTGATTTAAATAAGTCCTATATTAGAAGCAATAATAAATCTGTTGATGTGCAATTAAATAACTTCATATGATTAAATAATAATAATAATATAAATTATGAGAGTCAAGGTATATTCCCACTTGCCACTTTTTGATTGGTCGACTACACAATCAATTATTATTCTGATATTCAATAACATACAACTTTGCTGAATAACAGTGGATGCTGTATATTGAAGCAGCTGAAATAGGCTCTGGCCTGTACCTAACCCAAAGCTTTTTTGTGGTTAGGTATTGCTGAAATCCAAACTTGCATACTTACGCCTCATAGAAGTTCTACTTCAGAAGGCCTCTATTCCACTAATTTACTGATACCGACTGTCAAAATGTTAATCTACCAAATGAAATTACGGACTATGAGAATGTACCATGAATCATGCTTGACACACAATATATTTACAACACGATTCAGAATCTCAGTAATATCCCACTTCTGCTACTTCAAATAAAACATAAATCGAACATTAAAATGTTTAATAGTTAATTAGTGTAATAATAAATAATTAGTAACATACCTATTACAGGCAAATTACTTCGAATCACTCTAGAGATATAGTCTGTAAATGATTGAGTGTGTGCGCAATGAGAATAACGGGGTGCGGTTGCAGAACAGCAGATGCGAGCGGGCGATTACGAGCGCCGCAGGGGTCTGCCGGTAGCGGACGGTGGCGAGCGCCACACGGCTCTGCAGGCAGCTGGCGAGGCGTTGCGGGCGGCACCGCGCGTCGCAACACCGCTCCACCACGCATCACACATGCTATTCCAGCACGTGGGTCACAATTCTCATTCACACTTCCTCCTTCATCATCCGAGCAAAGATCGATGACCTCACACTCTTCTATCCGTTTCAGTGGATCCTTTGCTTCCGGTTGAGAAATATGCTCACCGTACTCCAATCCATCCACGTAGATAACGTCCTTTTCAGCAGCGATTCTCCTTTTCTCTGCCTCCTCCTTCAAATTGTCGATATACTCCTGTATATACTTCTTTGTCATCCGTTCTACGTCAACTGAAATGGGCCGACACTTCAAAAGCAGCAGCTGACCTTTCAGATCTAGAATCTTTTTATTCCTTTGATTTGGAAATGTGTGTCGCCGGTACCAGTGATCAATAGGTCTTCGATACCGTACAGGAAACTGTTGATTTTTACTTTTACTAGCTACAGTTTTACTAACTGGAAATGGGGTGCAACAGTACCTCTCAATTCTTTCCCTAGAGTAGCTGGTATCTCTCTGTATGTTTGGTTTTGTGTTTCTCATGTAAGCCAATGAAGAAAATGGATACGGAGGTCCCCTATCTATGTTTGTTGCATTTCTTGAATTCCTGGGTTTGCTTTCATTATTATAGTTCTTCGAATTAGATATTTCTACCATATTTCCAACAGGCTGCAACTTAAGCGCAGAAAGAAACTCAGGCAGTCCACCACTACATGAAGTCGATGGTGAACTTTCATTATTACAGAGCCTCTCATGAGCTGTTAGTACGTCTAGATTATCAAAGTGACTGTCACAGTTGTCACACAAATATATGTCAGCCGGTCGAGGTGAATCCTCCACTTCAATGGGAGTATCTCGATCATAGAAGATATTCTCATTTCTGAACGTGACAAGCAATCGACTGTTCGGGCGGTAATAGAGAGACGTCGTATGATCCCGGTTGTCCACATACCTCAGCCTGTTGCGTGGGTAGCGCGCCAGCTGAGCCGAAAACACCAGTAAGAATGTACTCTTGTGAAAATCGTAGCATTTCTTCACAAGATTCTTCAACCTAGCTTCCCAATCTTTGGGCACCTCTAATGGTCTGACGAAAGGGTGGGAAAATGCTACATCTTTCGGCCACCACGGAGGCTGGCGAATATCTTTGGCAGTGTCATGGCCCCAGGAACATGTCACCATAAAAGTTATGAACCTCTCCAGCTCTTCGGCACTGATTTTGGACAGTGCCGTTGGATTGCCATTGGCAAAAAGAAGCGGTAAATTGGCGATCATCATTCCCGCTGACGCTTGGTCATCGCAATCGGAAAGCAGTCAGCGCTTGCGATGTTACTTCGTCGCGCGTTGATTCCATTACAGTCAATGTAAGCAAATCCATTGCAGGACTTTTAACAATCCACATCTGTTACACATGTACACTAATACTTCCAACCACTTTCAGAATTTAGCAAAAAATTACACTGAGAATCACAAAATTATTGCGAGGAGCGAGAGCGTACGTTAAAAAGAGAAAGATCCACAGCAGCACAGACTACCTAGGCAAAAACGGGGATGCTAACTGTACTGAGGAACTATGGCGCCACAAGCGACTGTCCTAAAATCGTTTGATTGGTTGTTTCAAATGTCAAGTGTCATTTCTGACGTATTTTAACCAATCGAAACCATCGATAGCGGCGGTCACCGCTGGCGCCATCTGCAATAAGCTTCGCGCTTGGATCGCGAGACGGGAAACAGGATCCCCAAGGGATCCCATCCCATTGGATTGGAACCAAGAAGCTTATACGCACAATGGAGATTGCACGTCTAGTATCATAGTGAAGATTGAAAAAAGACTCTTTAGTGACGTCACGGCGTATTGCTATCTCTTTCTTTTCGTTTTACAATACGTCTTCGTTTCTCACGAACGAACGAACGACGAACAACGAACACGTATTATAACACTAAAGAAAGAGGTTGCAATAAGCCGTCACGCGCTCAAGGACATTTTTTCTATCTTCACTATGACACTGGCCGTGCAATCTCCATTGGAGGGAAGCATAGCCTTCTTTATTTCCAAGCCGTGAACATAAGTTTGGCAACGTCTGTTACTGTCAGTTCGTGGTCATGTCGTGCGCCAGTCTCCATACTAAATGTATGGGAATATTTCAATTTTAAGAGTTCGATATTTTTTTTCATAATAATCGTGTGACCCCGGTCTCTCACATGCGCGCAAAGGTTCGTACATTGTACGAACCTTTGCACGCATGTGAGTGGCTGTCAGAAATGGGGAGGAAAAGCGCAATTTTATCCCGATAGGTGGCGTCTGGTCTTTGGTACCGGGCCGCCTCAAAGAAAGTGTCAAAACATATGGGAATCTCTTGGAGTATTGCACTTTTTAATTTTATACTGAGAAAATACCGCATTGTTATGCATGTAACTTGTAAAATATTGGAGTTCATCGATTTCCCAGTAACAAAAAAAATATTGGGCAAAAAAAAATCAAAAAAAAAGATGCTTTTCCCTCGATTTTCTCCTTTGCTGAGCCTGAGAAACATTATAAATCAAAAGGAATGTTTCATGAATTTGATGAAGCTTCGCCAAAATAAAACAACATTTGAATTATAACAGCTTTGTTCTTTAATATTTACACCTTAGCAGTTTCTAACATATTTATAACTTGGATGAATTTGATAGGTATATCAAATATGGAATAAGCCCAATATTGGGGCCAAACAGAGAATTAATAGAATTTTATATGCCAGAGTCATTCAAGAAACTTAGAATAATAAAATAAATATGATAAAACGGTTCGTGTATTTTTGGATGGTACAGAAATTCCAGTACAGAAACCTGAAATTACTATTGCACAGAAGGCATCATCAGGCAACTATAAACACGGAAATTCACACTCAGTTGCTTTGTTAAAATTTAAATCATATGCTTCTAATCTGAAATAAAAAGATTACTTGTAAATCTTACACGAAATTTAAAGAAATGTAATGCTTGTTAGCAATTTTTTGTAAGTTGCTATAAACTTTCTTGCCTGTTGTTTTGGCTTTTCTTTTCCGTAATTCTTCTTTTATATGAGCTAAAGTTAGCATATAATACATTGTTTGTCCGCAAAACCGAAAAAAATACAATCTAAGAAAGTAAAATCACGTAATACACAGTCAAGACAAACTGACAATTGTTCCAAAGAATGAAGCGCCATCTGTAATTCACTTTGCCTTCGCCTCCCCATTCATTCGCAAAGTCAGAAACTTCGCGAATAGGTTCGCATATGAGTGTGCGAATCCATTTGCACTTCCTCCATAGACTTCCTCCTACACTTGTTCACGAATGTTTATTTTTACTTGCGATTTTGTGAACAATGAACGGTGAAGATGATTTTAATAGAGCTGTTGGACTGTTTTATGTATTCTCATATGCTTACTATTTTCAATATAGAAAATAAAGGCTAAATAAAGGTCGCCACTACTAAGAAAATACGCGTAACCACAGATTACTAATGGTCGTACGTATGCTTTCGTCTGTGGCACGAATGTGTGGGAATGTGCTAAGCGAAGGTTCGAGGTTCGCGCGCTTTGATGTGCGTAAAAACCGACACAGCTTGGAAAAGTACGAATGTCTCGAAAACTTCGCGAAGTCATTCGCGAAGGTCGTCCTACACATGTGGGTTTAACGTATTCGCGAACCTTTGCGCGCATGTGAGTGACCGGGGTGAGGTTTAAAATATGAAAATAATTTAGTTCTTTTATTGAAATGCTTTGTATATTAAACAGTAAGAAAAATAACAATGTTAACCAGGAAAAAATGTCTGTCAAAGATGTCATATTTTTTGTTGATTTTCTTCAGCAGGGAGTTGATTAACACGCCCTCTAGCAATAAATGATATATGAATTTGTTTGGTTGGACAAAGTGCTCTATTATGTAGGCCCTTCTTGCCACAGTGTTTGCAAGCTATGTGTTTGGATCTACAGAAGTTAGCTTGATGACCTGCCCGAAAACAAATAAAACAACGGTTCTTTAATTTTAATTTTCTTTGTTGTAGAATCTTGTTATTTGTGCATTCATCATTAAAGTGATCTCCTTTACAAAATATGCAATTGAGTTTCTTCTTTTCTGATTGGATCCATGTTCATTCTTCTCTTCACTGGATTGAAATTTCCTCTTAGTGTCAAAGGTTTTGTTGAAAGCAGTCGCACTAGGTTTAATTCTCTTATTTGTATTCTTTATATTGTTTGCTTTTCGGACTCTTGTTCTTTTCCCATTCTCTTGTTCTAATATGTGAAGCGTTTCTGTTGTATAACTATCATCTTCTGTATTGAAATTTTCAGAGGTTTTCTTGGCACCTTCTCTGGCTAAGAGTACAATATGAAGCTATTTTCTTATTTCTTCGATGGTATCATTACTTAATTTCAATTTCAATTCGTTTACTACATCTTCAGGGAACTTTTCTAAAATTAAGAATCTTAAGTGATTATGTTCTGTATTTTCACCCAGTGAGTTTAATACACGGAGGTGTCTTTCGATTTCATCTAATACCCTTCTGCAGTCTTCCTGTCTGTCTGCTCTTTTAAGTTTATAAAGCGTTGAATAATGAGCATCAATTATTTGCATTTTCTTCCCATATCTATCTGTCAAAGTTGCTACGGCAATTTTATAATTATCATTAGTAGTCTCAAGACCATCCAAAATCGTTTTCGCTTCACCCTTCACTGAAGTGTCGACATCTCTTAATGTTCTTTGGTCAATGTTGGAAGAAAATTGATTCCAAAATTGTGTCCATTGTAGAACATCTCCGGAAAATGTGGGTAAGTTCAATTCTGGTAGTTTGCCTTTATTAATTGATTGATTAGAACTGGAAGAAGATGAATCAATTTTGTCTCTTTTTACTTGTATTTTTGCGTTTAATTCGGCTAATGCTTCATCCCCTTCCAATTGTTCCGTTGTCATACTAGATATGTCATCGGCGTTCGGGTTTGTTGAAGTATTAAAATATTGATACAGTTCACTATAGAATCGGTGAATTACCGCTTGTAATTTTGAAGACACCATTTTTGCTTGTTCTATATCATCATCTGACCACGACTTCTTAGCACAGAGAACACGGGAGCTGTCAGTCAAATCTTTAATACTTGCCACAAACTTGGTTAGTCTATTTATATATATTTCTTCCATAGTGTTAGTGTTATATATACTGATTGAGATGAATCTGAAATCATCATAAATATTTTATGATCTTATTCCTAAATCATTCATGCTCAATGAAAAAAAGATTCAGATTCCTTGTAGTCAATCATGTCTGTCTATTTGTCAAGCTCTATTGTCCATTTGCTATGTATAGAATAAGTATCTGCGGCTCAGCACTCAATCAACATCTCTATTGATTTGCAGTAATAACCGTGATATTTATTTAATTTATGTTCCAACGGTTTATTTTATTACGTTAAATGAAATGTTAAATTTTATTATTTAGTGACCATCTGTATCCCACAATGGACAACCTTTCAAAAATATAATATGTCGTTTTCACTTTGTGTAATGAAAGTAGATACAAAATTAGGGGACACGTATTTTTTATTTAAACTTTTAATTGTTTTTTTGTATATTAAATCATTGTTTGAATTCTTACTCATTCTAAAAGAGCGTAAGTACATTGTCAGGAAGTTGAAATGTGTAGCTTTTGCCAAAAAAAAATCAATTCTGATCTTATCTGTGACAAAATGACACCATGATTTCGATAGTGATGTGGCATGGGATTTCTGTAAGTGATGTCGATAATAGACAACATTTTCATTTTAAGAAAGTCAACGTTTAAATGTCGTCAGCTTATATAAATATTTTCAGCTTTTTAGGGTTCCGTACCCAAAGGATAAAAACGGGACCCTATTACTAAGCCTCCGCTGTCCGTCTGTCTGTCTGTCTGTCTGTCACCAGGCTGTATCTCATGAACCGTGATAGCTAGACAGTTGAAATTTTCATAGATGATGTATTTCTGTTGCCGCTATAACAACAAATACTAAAAACTGAATAAAATAAATATTTAAGGGGGGCTCCCATACAACAAATTAGTATTTTATGATTATAAATAAGTATTTTTTAGAACTATCGAATATAAAATGTAAAAAATTGACAAAAACTAATTTCAAATAAATATTTATTTGTTTCTTAATCAATCAAGAAAAAAAGGCTGAACTCATTTTGGATAAAAAGCACACACATAGTTAATAACCTAGCGGAAACTAGTCAAGGAAATTAAAAGAACACGTTAAAAATATCAGTGTTTATTGTGTTAAGGCGTTCACTGTTTTAACTCTTTCTAGTTGTCGCTGCAAACTATAAATAGGTAATTGCTTCATGTCGATAGCACGCAGGCTCTCCTGACGTGTTACGTTTTGTGTTTTGTTGGATAACGGTGGCGCCTAAAACAAAGAAATTGAGCTTGTAGTAGTACCTACATACAAAACATTATGTTACAACTGATTTGAGTTTTCAAATGTAAATTACGTGATTATTATTTATTTACATAAAAGAAAGATGTGCCAAGCCATGTGATGGTTTTCTACATTTTGTTCCCATCAAATATAAAGTAAGAAAGTACAATAAAACAAATATCGATATAGAAATCCACATCACTAGGAGAAATAATATAACCTCTACATGTAATAAAAAATCTGATATTTGCAAAATCAGCAAAGAACTGGACACAAACGACTATTTGCAGAAATTATTAGTATATTATAATAGTTTCAAGTTATTTACACTACTTAAAAACATCTAAAACAATATAAACTTACCGATGAAATCATAATGTTTATTGATTATTTTCATTTCTTCCCGTGCGAGATTTATAGCCTTTAATCGCACAAGACATAATTTCACTGGTAACGCATAAGTATCCCAAACAATGCTATGACTTTCTTTTAAGTTTTTTACAAGAAAATTTTATAAATTTCTACATTTTACTAGTCTGATCAGAAATACGCTTGAATGACATTCTGTCACTATGATTTATTATGACAATGGATTTTATTTTTTAATGAATGCACAGATAATATAAATACAAGACAAATAGACTCAACTCAAACTTCCTGACATTCCCAATTTGGACTAGTTTTTAGTTTTTTTTAAATAACTTAAAAAATACTGAACTAAAAATTCTGAAAATAAAAATATGAGCTTAGAACACTAAAATCTCGAAATGGTTTTCTAATTTTAGTACTTTCTCAAAATGAAATGTTGTCCATTGACCTTATTGAGCAACCCTTGTAAGTCGCTCACACTTAGGTTACCATCCATTGAGAAATTTAAAAAGTCTGACAAAGTCGGACAGGTTAGAGAAAAATCCGAAATAACCCTACTCACACTGCTCAACCTAGTCTATGATCATAGCACTAGCAAGCCAGTTATTTTTTCCTTTAAAACATTTGGTCTCATCCAAACTTGGCTATGGCACTACCGTGCCCCCTTTATTCAACCATATGGGAACACAAGAAAGTTCACTAAGCTATACCCTTTGTTCACGCCTTCGTAGCGCGATGGAATTTACTTTTTGAAATAAACTCAGGTTGAATTTTGATGGATTTTAATGAAATATAGTTTTACAAGATATTCGATGCTGTCGCAAGTGACGTGTGAGACGGAAAGAAGAAAAAGCGTAGACAATATCGGCGACACGGCGAGACTTTGCTATTTCGGATTAGTAGGCGTTACCATACTCCCCCCCGTTGATGACTTCAGTTCTTCAACTCCTTAAGAGTCATCGTCGCTTAGAAGAGGGCAGAGGCGAACCAAGGGACGTCGGTAGCATCCGGTAGTTGTCTTCACGTCTGCGACGCGGGATATCCCATCAGCTCCTGGATACAAATTGGTGACTCGACCAGTGCGCCAACATAGAAGTGGTAGAGAGTCTTCGCAGAGCAGGACCATGTCTCCGACCTTTAGTTGAGTAGTGTCTTGCTTCCATTTTCTTGGGACTTGCAGTTCTGACAAGTACTCTTTGTGCCACCTTGTCCAAAAATGCTGGCGTAGCTTCTCCAGGCGAGCATAGCGATTCAGTCGATTTTCGTTCTCAGCTTCCAGAGCAGGTGATGCCATCGAGTTTAGTGGTCTTCCAATAAGGAAGTGCCCTGGGGAGAGGAATTGGAGATCATCGGGAGATGGTGATAAGGGACACAAGGGACGACTGTTTAATATAGCCTCCACCTGTGCAAAAAGTCTATAACTATAACACGTCTTAAAATTCTTTTGGAACTTTTAATTAAAGATTCCCAAGTCCCACCGAAGTGGGGAGCGTAAGATGGTGTAAATGAAAATTTTATGCCTTCATGAGCGGCAAACTCGTTTAAGATTTCGGTTTGTTGATTTTGAAATAGTTTAAGCTCTTTAGCTGCACCTACAAAATTGCGACCATTGTCGGAAAAAATATTCGCTGGTCGTCCTCGACGTGAGACAAATCTGCGAAGTGCCAACAAAAATGCACTTTTCGATAGGTCGGTAACCACCTCCAAATGAACACATTTGTATCTAAAACAAACGAATAAGCATAGATAGCATTTAGACAATTTTAGTCGCGTAGCCAGAGAAAAATTACCTTCGATAATACTAAAAGTTTTAGTTTTTGCTGAGTGTATAGATTATGTGCATTGTGAGCTATTGTTGAAAAGTTAGAAGTTTTATGCCGGTGCTTTAGGTATAGTTTAGGTATTTCGTAATATTTCGTTTAACGTAATATATATAGAATTAAAGTTTGAAATGTTGATTGTTTCATAATAAGAACTATGTTATCTTCATGTTGTAAAATATTTAGAAAGTTATTATGTGTGGAAGTGCGTAAATCACAAAATCACTCTTTTGTGTTCGAATAAAATTTTAAAATTTCTGAAATCTTATTTTAAGACTTTCAGTGGTTAGATATACCAGTTCAACAAAGTTTAGAAAGTTAAGTGGTGTGCTTCTTTGATATTTTAATTTTTCCTTTATAACATACGGAATAATGAATTAAAAATTGATAAGATCGCTCTTACAATACCTTTTCAATGCACTTATATACTACACAAAAAATTAGAAACATACATAATGTGGGTTTTGTTTAAATTACGGATAAATTATTGCGCTAAAATACGAATTATACGGGACGCGCGGGTGCATACAGGGGCCGCTGACTGCCACGCGGCGCGCGAGCGGGCGCGGGGCCACAAACAATAAGCTACTCTCGTTGCATGGCAATAAAGTACAATTTCAAATTTCACAGCGCTGCGTGCATGATATTACAAGCACCTACGAAGCGCCACTCTTTTTGTCGCGTAATCGACGAAATTACACAGAATACTTATAAAATAAAATAAAGCTACCTACCTACTAAATAAGCTGATCATAATTGTTTTTCTAAGGTAGTTTGGCAAATCAACTTTTAAGGAACTCCTTTCAGAGGATTTTGAAACAGAAAACAAAAAAAAAATTAATTGAATTTACAAGAATTTATATCATTTATCTAATTTTTAGATTTTAAAGGTGGCCACGAATGGCCACGATGTTTGACGTTGAGTTTTTGAGATTTTTGAGAATAACAAAAGATCGTCTTAAAAATTTCCCCTCTGTTATTTTGTGTTTTTTTTGTGAATGAAAATGATACTTCTAAGAAAATCAGATACCGTAAACTGCTGCAACTTTGCACGAAATTTAAGGTTTTTTTTTTAATTTTTCTTCAAGTATTTATTATCTGTGTCCATTTTTACATTAGCGCGCGAATTGGAGATGTATGTCATTTATCTTAAGGTTCATAACGCCGAAACGGCTGTTAGATTGATCTCCAGAAACCGTCAAAGTCGTAGGCAAAGTTGTGATAAAATATCCCAACTTTGCCTAGAAGATTATAAGCAAAAATACGAGCCGCATTTAAAAACTGGTCATAATTATAGAGCCATACAAATTGCGTTACCATCGAGATGTGCATGGATTACCACATATAAGCATCAATATTTTTTTCTGGCAAGCAGGCGAAGTTGGGCACAAGCAGGCAAACTTTGAGCAGTATCAGTAAATATTTCCATAGTAAATTTGGAGCATACTACGGGTTCCCACAAATAGAAAAACACAAAATTTAAAAGACTTACTATAATTTCAATAAAAATGGGTAAATCCGGACGTAAACCAACTAAATTCACAGGACTAAACTAATTTCATTTGATTTGTTTTAATTTCTTTATTTTGAATTTATTATTTTATTTTGAATTTATTTTTATATAACTATTAAACCTTTAAACATTTATAATTACTTTTGTAAGATTGTTTTCTATTTTTATAGCTGTATATCTTTTTATTTAATAACTAAACAAAGTAAACATAGACTGCCCTCCAAACCGCTTTACTGTCGTTGAGTAAGTAGTGGCAACCCTAGGGCTAGGCAAACTTGAGTCACTAATGCTCGAGAAGCCTTTTACAACATTGCCTACCGTGGTTCTAGCCGTAAATGATTGACATTAACAAGAAAAACCCTTATAAACAGGAGAAAGAGCATATTTGCTTACCCTATAAATACTAAGAGAGCTGAAATTCTCGATTTTTCCAAGGAAAAACTAAAAGTTTGCGACCGTTGACAGCTGTCAGACAAAAAAGTAACGCGGCGTTGCCACTTTGGAAATGGGTTGCCAATAAAACGAAGGTATTTCTCTCATTATCAAAAGTAAAAAATAGATGGCGGTTATAAAGTAATGTTAGTTTTACTAGATTAGGCAAAATTGAAGCTTAGGGGCAATCTTGCAGCAGTTTACGGTACTTACATTTAGTATTTAATACAACAAGAAAGTATCCTATCAAAATAATGTATCTATGTTTATAGTAATAGTTTCTAAGATTTACATGATTTTAACTCCACTGCGTTACTTTGACATAAATGTATGTTAAACTTTAAAATAATTTGATATTAAACAGCCACTTGAAACTTACGTCTATGTCAGGCAGTACCTTTCTTTTCTTTATACATATTACGTTCACTGTATTGTTTACAAGTATAATTGAATTGTATAAATTATTTATACATAAAAACCTTCGATCAAGTATATCCTAGATAACGCTTACGAACTAAAACAGTATGCAAACATGGCACCTCAATAGCGTCCCACTTACAAACTTGGCGCTTATTTTGTACATGATCACCTCTTATTTTGTACAAACTCACATTTTATATCACTTATTTTGCACAAAATAAGCTTATTTTTTACAAAAATACATCTTTTATCACTTACTTTGTGCAAAATAAGCACCCAGTTTGTAGTGGGACGCTATTTGAGGTGCCATTTTTGAGACTCTGACCGGACATCTAGGGTATTCTTGATCAAAGATAAAAGTAATCAAAAATTAGGGGACACCAGGGTAACACTAGAGAATATAGTAACTCCAGAGAAAAGAAAATAATTAGAGAATACTAGCTTCCGCCCGCGACTTCGTCCGCGTGGACTTTCGAGAAAATCCTAAGGGTACCTTTAACCAGGATACGAAGTATTCTATGTTCTAACGTCCTGCCTCGCTAGGCAGTACGCTTGGTGTGGACGTACCTCGCTTGCAGCAAATACTATAGAAACTCTTCTATAGTATTTGCTTGCAGGCAGGGCGTTTGCCACTTGCGCGTGAGGATGCGGCCCGACATCGCACTCAGTCGCTATAGTACGCGCATACCAGCCAGAGGCCTGCTGCGCGCAAGGCACGTTCACACCTAGCAAGGCAGGATATTAAACTTTTTATCCAGGTTAAAGGTTCCCTAATGATTTTCTCGAATGTCCACGCGAACCAAGTCGCGGGCGGAAGCTAGTAGTATAAAATATTATAATACTTAGAAAGCGGGCTTAGATTTTACTGCATTCACGTGCATTTTTTTCTGAGAAATTACAAAAGACAGACCCCAAAACTCGACACTTTATTGTTTACTTTTAAGCCATTGACCATTTTACCGTGCCAGATGTGGCAACACCAGGTCCTGAACCCCTAGTGTAAGTTTTCACAAGGAAAAAACGTAACTACAGCGTTTGCGTTTCGAGCAACATTTGTATGGGGAAAGTACAGCGCCGCCACGCGGCGAGAGGATGAACCAATTCTCGTGAGTGTGAGTTTGACCAAAACGTAAGTCGATCGGTTTTTAAACGCATCGAGCGCGTTTTGCTATCCGAATAGGGTTTTGGGTGCTTTTTGTGAGTGTAATTGACAAATTTGACAGGGCGAATAGTTAACTAACGCAAACGCAGTAGTTAAGTAACTCACTTGTTGATTCGCTAGTGAGATCGAGCGTTTCAGTGTTTTGCAAGGATATTTTGAAGTGTTTAGGTATTCATTTACTATAGCTACTAGTTTTTTTTTTAAAGATGTCAGCGAACACTGAAATGCAAGACAGATTGTGATTAGCTACGCAGGCAAAATACTATTTTAGAACTTACTTTGATCCAATCAATCTTACAAAACAATTATGTGTATTTACGGTGGTGCAACAAGAAGTACTTATAAGTAGGTAGGTACTCACTGTTCCATTAATTCACCAATATTTTGAATTGGTTAGCACTTGGATTCATTCACTTTCGGAGGCCTATGATAAACTATTATTTCGATTTAGTTTAAGACCTAAACTGAGGCTCGCAGACACTCTACTCCTTTAACAACAATAACCACGGAAGCTCGCCGAAATATAACGCACTCACAATTAATCTGAAATGCATTTTTTGCAGTTTCTTTATTGTTTTTAGAAATCATATGTTAAAAACAAACAACTGCTCACCAGCCATTGAAAGTTAACTAGTAAAGTGTTCTCTGTCTGTGCTTGAAAGAATGGCTAGCAGGTAGTTAATACTTAGGGCCGCATCTTTTGTCTCCGTCTTTCTTGGGAATAAAAAAGAAAAAGCACTAAGCTCATTGATGAGAAATGTTATCCTATTTTAGGAAGAGGTATTACGTTATACAAGACTACTCTCTTAAAGTATAGCTTCTAATTTGGTCGTCTATTATTCGTCGAAACCGAATCCGAAGACAGGCTGACAACATAAAAATCATGACTTAACTTTCGGATAAGTGAGCATACGTAAAAGTTTATCGAGTGGTGAAATATAACCTACACTCGCATGTGTCACACATACTTTAAAGTTTGCGTTAACTCAATTAACTTTTTGGTGACGTTTTATGATTTGGAACGAAAAACTTACACTAGGGGTTCAGGTAGTCGTCGTTAGATATTGTTACAACGAATTCATCGTAAACTCTTCTTAAAAACTTAAAAGTCGTATATCTTTTGATTGAGTGAACTGATTGCGATGAGATAAAAACTTAATTACTTCGCAAAATACATAGTATATTTCTATGTAAACATCATTACGATTGAGTTAGCGCTTTTTAAGTTATTAGCGCACAAACATACAGATAAACAGATAAAAAGGAGACAACCCTAACAGCGTCAGAAGAGATGAGCGCTACGCGATAGAAAGAGAGAAAACTTCTAGGTGAATATAACTGTAGGCGCTGTAGCGGTGTGCGATCTGAATTGCGCCTTATTGAGTTGTAGCAAGAGTCGCTATTTAATTAAATGATGTTGCAGAATGCGGCTTCTGTACTTGTACTATTATGTATTCTGTGACGGAGTGCACGTTTTTTAGGTGAGTGTTAAACTTTTAGTTTTTCCTTGGAAAAATCGAGAATTTCAGCTCTATTTACGGGGTAAGCAAATATGCTGTTTCTCCTATTTATAAGGGTTTTTCTTGTTAATGTCAATCATTTACGGCTAGAACCACGGTAGGCAATGTTGTAAAAGGCTTCTCGGGCATTAGTGACTCAAGTTTGCCTAGCCCTAGGGTTGCCACTACTTACTCAACGACAGTAAAGCGGTTTGGAGGGCAGTCTATGTTTACTTTGTTTAGTTATTAAATAAAAAGATATACAGCTATAAAAATAGAAAACAATCTTACAAAAGTAATTATAAATGTTTAAAGGTTTAATAGTTATATAAAAATAAATTCAAAATAAAATAATAAATTCAAAATAAAGAAATTAAAACAAATCAAATGAAATTAGTTTAGTCCTATGAATTTAGTTGGTTTACGTCCGGATTTACCCATTTTTATTGAAATTATAGTAAGTCTTTTAAATTTTGTGTTTTTCTATTTGTGGCAACCCGTAGTATGCTCCAAATTTACTATGGAAATATTTACTGATACTGCTCAAAGTTTGCCTGCTTGTGCCCAACTTCGCCTGCTTGCCAGAAAAAAATATTGATGCTTATATGTGGTAATCCATGCACATCTCGATGGTAACGCAATTTGTATGGCTCTATAATTAAGACCAGTTTTTAAATGCGGCTCGTATTTTTGCTTATAATCTTCTAGGCAAAGTTGGGATATTTTATCACAACTTTGCCTACGACTTTGACGGTTTCTGGAGATCAATCTAACAGCCGTTTCGGCGTTATGAACCTTAAGATATATGGCATACATCTCCAATTCGCGTCTTAATGTAAACGACATGACACAGATAACACAGAAATGACACAGATAATAAATACTTGAAGAGATATTAAAAAAAAACCTTAAATTTCGTGCAAAGATGCAGCAGTTTACGGTATTGATCAAAGTGTTTAAACCAACTAACTTGTCTTATTTATCTATGTAGCTGCCTACATCTGTGGCTAATTTCATAAAATTACTGTCGTCTTTTAGGGACTTCCATTTTGTGGCAATTGTATAAATTAGGTAGGTAGGTACATTAGTTAGAGAGCTAGGTAGATTAGAGTCGCACTATCCATACTAATATTATAAATGCCAAAGTCTGTTTGTTACGCCTTCGCGTCATGAATACTGAACCGATCATCATGAAATTTTGCATACACGTTGCCAGGGGTATAGAAAAGGAGATAGGGTTTTATCCCGAAAAAAGTATGGTTCCCGAGGGATAGCAAAAAAATTCCACGCAGACGAAGTCGAGGGCGGCCACTAGTGGAATCATAATAATATCATTTCGGGATAAGAGATAGGTCAGATAGGAGTCGACACGTTTTGTAAGTAGCCGAGCGTACAACTTGTAAGTAAGTAGGTAGCTGTAGGTAGTGTAGGTACCTTCATACACTTCGCGCGCGAGCATAAAGGTGGCGACTGACCTGGAACATTTCATCATAACGTAACGTTACGTTACGACGAAATGTTACAGATCAGTCGCCACCTTAATAATAATTTATTCTTATTTATGGCGCGAGTGGGCCTGGGACCCTATTTTTTTTTTGAATCACTCGACTGGCGCCGAGCGCTCTTTTCTATTGATTTTCGTTCGACATTTGACTCAAATGTATGGGATGTCGAACGAAAATCAGTAGAAACGAGCGCTCGACACCAGTCGAGCGATTCAAAAATAGGGCTCCTGGACTGGCGGCCGGCCGCCGCGCGCCGCCAGCGGCACCGGACCGGCGCGGGCGGCCTGTAGCGACAATACTACATATTTTATCCGTAATTAAACAAAAGCCACTGTATGTATTTTTCTAATTTTTTGTGTAGTATATAAGTGCATTGAAAAGGTATTGTAAGAGCGATCTTATCAATTTTTAATTCATTATTCCGTATGTTATAAAGGAAAAATGAAAATATCAAAGAAGCACACCACTTAACTTTCTAAACTTTGTTGAACTGGTATATCTAACCACTGAAAGTCTTAAAATAAGATTTCAGAAATTTTAAAATTTTATTCGAACACAAAAGAGTGATTTTGTGATTTACGCACTTCCACACATAATAACTTTCTAAATATTTTACAATATGAAGATAACATAGTTCTTATTATGAAACAATCAACATTTCAAACTTTAATTATATATATATTACGTTAAACGAAATATTACGAAATACCTAAACTATACTTAAAGCACAGGCATAAAACTTCTAACTTTTCAACAATAGCTCACAATGCACATAATCTATACACTCAGCAAAAACTAAAACTTTTAGTATTATCAAAACTTCTTTATGAAATTTAATGTCCCACGACCGGACTATTAGTGAGTTATTACCAATTCCGACAACATTAATTGAAGTGGGTTTTGATTGTAATGATAATTTTTGTTGTAATGATTTTGTAATGAAAGATGACTCACTTCCTGAATCCAATAAGCTACGGACGGTTATTACCTCTTAAGTTATTGGGTTCAATACATCGATTAAAGCAGTTGACAAAATAACATGTTTAGAGCAGTTATTTTCTTTAGAAAAATTGACTATGGAATCACATTCCTGGATTTGGGCATTGTTGGCTTTAGTTGCTTCAACTGAATGCAGTAATGTATTGTGACGCTTATTGCACTGTCTACAAGGGCCCATGCGACACTCAAAGAGAATGTAATATCACTACGTATTATTTAGCGACACTCGCTGACCGGCACCCTGATTATCTAAAAAGAAACTATTTAGCGACCGGTTGCATTTGACATCCATTGCTACTTTTCGATGGTATGTTTTTTTTTACCCCAAAGAAAAGTAGCAATGTAGGTATTACGTATATCTGTGAACTGCGACCGGTCGCTAGGCGGTTTCTAATTAGATAATCAGCCCGCCGGTGACCTTGACGTAGACAATTTGAACATAATTTGTATTTAGAAACATCAGATAATTTTTGCTCTATGGATTTAGATTTAAAACTTGGACAGTCGTATATTTTGTGATCTTTGTCACAAATTATACACTGGCATACACTTACACTATGATTTTTGTTTTGTTGCATTGTAGCATAGGATTTTGTTTGAAATATTTGTTTGTTATTGTTTGACTGCGAATGCTGAGAAGGTTTTACAAAATTACTTTTATTTATATTAGAATTAGAATTCGTGAATTTGTTACGATTTATAGACTCAATAATGTGTGCCCTATCAATTAAAAATGATTTAAATTGTTCTAAACTGGGAAAGTCGTCTAAGCTGTTACGTTGTTCCTCCCATTTCACAAGTGTGTGGCTATCGAGCTTAGAAGAAACTAAATAGATAATAAGCGTGTCCCAGTGTTGAATGGGTTGACCTAAATTAGCTAGGGCGCGTAAGTTTTTGGTGATATGGTCCACTGTAAAACATGTATTCTGTGGTAAAACGTAAAGAACCCTCAGTTCCGCGCGTCAATGACTCACTCATCAATCTCCCCTTTTTAATATACTATATCTATGTCAATCTCATCATTGGCTATATTCCGAATCACGATAAAATCGATGTCAGCGCTCACGTTATCTGTCAAACCCATACAAAATCACCGACTCGGAACGCATTTTAGTGCGCTGTCTTCGATTTTAGTGTGATTCGGAATGCAGCCATTGTTTGTTTGACATTTTGACTTGACATTGACATGACAATCTTTTGTGTTGGTTGTGTGAACTTGTGTGTCGATTCGAGATTTTAAAATAATTACGGCAAATATATATAATATAAGACTGCACTGATAATTGTGTGATTAGTTTTAAAATTAAACAAATTTATAACGAGTAGCGAGATGTTAAAATTGTTGGTATCTTGATAGATAAATTATAGATATACCTTCACAACAATCATGGTCAGTTATCAGTAGTTTTTATTTAACTAATTTGTTCAGCAACCCTATGGCTCAGTAGATATTTGGTCGGAGAGTCAGGTTTTAAATACCTGCTATAAGCTATTATTTTAAATTTCAGGAAAATGCCACGACCGACGACTCGTCGAGCTCGTCGACTCAAAATAATTTTGAAATTGTTGATTATGAGTGAGTAACAACTTGAATAACTTGAATTTAATAGAAAACTGCTAAAACCTTTGTTCTTATAGGTACACCATTTTTTTGTAATAAAGTAGCTCTAAAGAGCTACTTTATTAAAATAAAGATACTTATCATTATAATATATTGTAGTACAAAGCAATAAAGTTATTTAGTAAAATTGCATTTGCATTGCAATTATTTTTTAATAGTGTCTATTTATTTCAATTAATAATATTAAAATGGTAAATAATCTTTGTAGTCCTCTTTGATCATAATTTAAAGGCATTGTTTTTATAAAAAAATATCAATTTCTTCAAATAAAACTAGTTTATAAGTTAATTGGTAAGCAAAGATGTTTCTGTAATCTTGTTGTAAAATTTAAATAGATATAGGCTCACCTTTCCATTAGCGGACCACGAGTTCCGAATTCATATTTTTTTATGTAAAGAACTCATGATTTGGAACACATATACGAAATTTTATGTTTAGGAACCAAATAATACGCGAGAAAAAAAATCTAAAAATTAAGATTTTTTAGGTAAAAAAAATAATTTTAGACCTGTGTCGCAATTTTTTACGTTTAATGGCGGCGCACTAGGTTGGTAGCACTACTAAAGGACCTCAGGTCACACGATAGGTGCGAGGAGCGTAGCGACGAGCATGTTAGGTGTACATGAACCCAGCGCGCAAGCCGAGCGAGCGAAGCGAGCGTGCCGCGGCAGCGGCCGGCGAAGCGTCAGAAACGACTTTTTTTACGTGCGAAATTTTGTACGTACGTCCCCTCCCCTCTCCCCACCTTTTTTTAGCCTCCCCTGCTTAATTTACATATTTTTAGTTTTTTTTTTAACCATTAAAAAAAAAGTATCCATCTCCTAACTTTCAAACTTTAGGGAGGGGTTGCCACCCTCCCCCTACTCCTCCCCCCTCACCCCCTCCCCCCAAAATCGTGGTCCGTTAATGGATATAAGTGGTAAACGGAAAACAAAAGATTCAGAAGAGTCCATCTGATGGACTAAATTGTAAGTTCAGTGCGTTACAAAAACAATGGAAACTAATATTCAGTTGTCCATCAGCCATTTTTAATGTCCCCACTGCTGGGGCACATTCTTTCCTTATCGGTGGATAAGGAGGACGGGCCATAACCCACCACACGGGCCCAATGCGGATTGAGTTTTAACAACTGCATATGCAGCCGGGACCAACGGCTTAACGTGCCTTCCGAAACACAGAGGAGCTCAAGATAATACATTTTTGGTCACACATCCAATGACCGACCCATGCGAATGTTGCTTAACCTCTGCAATCGCTGGGCCAGGCGCTAAACCACTGCGCCTCCGAGCTCCGCAAATATTCAGTTAGGTACTGACAATTTACATTCAACACAAAATACTTAAATTATAAAAAGACTAAGTACTTTAGTCTGTTTATCCTTACTTGTCCTGTTAGTAAACAACTTTTCACAGTTGTCATACGACTTTATAGTTATTGAAAACTATGTCATCTTATTAAATCAAATTGTCACTAATATTTACTAATTTATTTCGTATTAGAGGCCGCCTGCGATTTTATCTGCATGGACAGTTTTTTTGCTATCCCTCGGGAACTGTATGTTTTTTCTAGATGAAAGGTACCCTATGTCCTTTTCTGTACCCCTGACTACGTCTATGCAAAATTTCATGATGATCGGTTCAGTAGTTAAGACGTGAAGGCGTAACAAACAAACAAATGGACTTTCACATTTATAATATTAGTAAGGATTTTTCAATAAAGAGTCTGGTGAAGATTGTTTACCAAACAAGTAAGGATAAAATTTATCCTACAACTAAAGTCTATTAATAGATTTAAGTTCAGTCAACAATATTTCCTGTACAGCTTAACAGAATGGAATTTGGAGTGGTTGAAGCAAGCAGCATGGGAACAACGGTTGGTGCGACCGAGAGGCCTTGCATGGGCTATCCTGCTGCAAGCGTTGCCGTCACCCCAAGCCGATATTGTTACCAGGTGCAAATTCCCACACAACCACTGACACAACTCAATTCAATTTAATTCTTAATTTGGATCCATGGTTTACAAGGAACATGGTTGCAACCTAAAATGTTTGATTTCAACTCTTAACATCCTTGTTTTTAATAAATTGAGAATGTTTTGATAAATCTTTTGTTACAATGAAATGAGTTGTAAACTCTGTTCATTTGTTTACAATAAGTACTTAGATCAATTTCAACTAATACAATTTTTTACAGCTTAAAAAGTCATAGAAACTTCTATGATGAATTAAGGTTAAAACTTTCTATGGATCCACGAGCAGTGGTTGGTGATGATCCACTGTCACAAAGCGATGAGGTAAGAGAATATACTTCATATTTTTTTATAATAAGAGTTTAATTGTAAATTATCTATCTGTAATCCTTTTTTTATTATGTCGGCACTGCACATTGTCCCAAACCCTGGCCAATGTATCATTATGTTGATACTTTTGAAAGAACTTCTTTGAAGCATTTCTTACAAAACCGGCTACGTACAATGAAATCCCCAATATTGTGGCCAACGTGTGGAGCCGATATTACACCACAGTTTGAGTTATATATAACAATCAATCAGCTAGCATTATTTTTATAAAATTTTATGGTTGCACCACTGGTCATTTAACATGGCCACACGAACCAATTTAAAAATGTCATCTTTTTCTTTGCAGAGTGTTTGGAAGCAACATTTCTGTGATAATGAACTCAAAGCGGTGATAATGCAAGATGTGGTTCGGACATTCCCTGATGAACTATACTTTCGTGACAAGGACGTTCAAGATACTCTAGTAAGAGAAAATTAATCTGTCTAGTATAATAATTGAAATAGAAAATAATGAAATACTATGGACTTTTGTGCTTATGGTCTTAAAGATGTGACCATTTTTATCTAAAAAGAACTTTGCTATTTCATCAAATGGATTCGCCGTGTGGTTTAGAATAGAAAGAAATCGGAGTTTCATACAAAAATACGCAACACATTTTTCTAAGTAATTGACGTGAAGGGGTAACAAAGAAACAATTACTTTCGAATTTATAATATTAAGTAAGCACATGGATTAAATTAACACTTTGGTGGGCGCAAGAACCACGTGGCGAGTTCGTAAAATGATATTAAAAATTTCCATTCCTACATTTTCCAAACAACTCACCACGTTATTAAGGCTGGTTTACATTAGATTATTTTTAGTAGAGTACTTTAGTAGCGTGCGAGTAGACTCGAATGCGAGTGCTTTAGTAGTTTTGGTGCCTTTCCAGTGAGCGTTTACATGCTTCCAGTACAGTGTCATTTGACTAAAGCACTCTACTAACTACGCCACTAAAATTTCGATTTACATGCTTCCAGTGCGAGGAAAGTGTCGCGTGAGGGGTGAGCGGGCGCGCAGGGGGTGCTACTGGAAAGTGATGATTCAAGTTGAAAGGCAACAGAACGTTACTCTCTTTAGTCATAAGACGACCATTTACATGTTTCAACTAAATCACTCTCCTAAAGCACTCTACTAAAGACTAAGATAATTTAGTAAACCAGCCTTAAGAAGTAGTGTCATTTTTCAAACCATTTGATACCCCCCCTATTGACGCAGTGTCCACGAAGGTGTTATTAATACATTATTGTATCGACTCAGGTTCGAGTGCTGTTCTTTTGGGCGCGTTCACATTCCCACGTTGGATACAGGCAAGGCATGCATGAGATCGTGGCGCCCATACTGTTCGAACTGTTCCAAGACAGGATGTTTGCGCCTAAGGAACTCAAGTTAGTTGGTTTTGTTGACAGCTGTTCTTATTTAGAAAAGCTGGATCGATTTTTTATTAAAAAGTTTTGGCCTTCACCTCACCTAATTTTACGTGACGGTAAGACCGAAGGTGGAAGCGCACTACACCTGGAATCCTCAGCACTGAGGAACTGGCTATCTTACCTCTAACTGCCGGAACACAACAATCTTTAAATTGTTGTTATGGCGTCAGACTTAGGTAAGATAGTGGTACCTAGCCAATATATCGCGTGATATAGCGTTTTATCGCCACTCAACTGTCAAAATTCATTGTCTTTTGTCAGTCAAACGTAAATTGTTATTTCATAATAATTATCACGTTTCAATAGGCATGCTAAAGGGGTGATACACTCCCTTTTTTCATAACTGTTGGCACAGATCACCTTTTTTCACTGGGACAGTTTCACAGCCTCATAGGTTCTTTATTACTTCCAATTAACATTATTGACAGAAAATTTTACAATGTAGATATTAAAATGCAAAAATTGCTTTTATTACTTAGAGTACAAAGATGGTCTCAAGTCTTAACGCCAACATATTGTAATACTCTGATGTACTTACTGTCGTCGATATTTACATTCCTTAAAAGTGACACATATTTTTGTTGCAGTAAATCATTGAAATGTATACTGGACGATGACTACCTAGAACATGATAGCTAGTAAGCAATTTCCAATTTATACTGCAAATACTTAGAGTTTATTTTTCCGTAACAATAATAATAATTAATGATTTTTCCAGTATGCTATTTAACGCTGTGATGAGGGGTCTTGAAAGGTTTTACACCACTGGCGAGGTCGTGCCGTCGCCTGGTGGAAGATTACCGACCTCTAAAATGGTGCATGTATGTATAAAAGTCTTTTGAATACCTACGCTATTACAATAATAAAAAAACTAATGTTATACTTGCTGACACGTAAATAAAATTAGTCACACAAGTAAGCTCGGACACTTAGGATATAATCTCAATATAAAGTTTTAAATCTTAATTGGTAATAAGGGTTTGAACTACAATGCGATTAAAGGATTATGCCGATTTTTCTATACAAGCTAGGCCATGATGCGCTTTGATGAAATTACCAATATACTATAGTAATTTTATACTGATTGCGTGGGACGACGACGCTCCGTGGGTAGGCCCCCGACAAGGTGGACCGCCGTGAGGGTGAAGGTCGCGGGAAGCCAGTGGATGCAGGCAGCGCGGGACCGATCGTCGTGGAGATCCTTAGGGGAGGCCTATACCCAGCAGTGGGTGTCGTGCGGCTGATATGATGATTGCGTGGGAAGAATGTCATTAAAATATAATGCGGGAGAAAAGAGAAATCTCAATCTCAAGGAGCTGTTTACAGTTATAATTGTTTGACATTTTCCTATTATATGAATAAAAAGTTATAATTGTTTGACATTTTCCTATAATATTCAAAGTCAAAGTCAATGAGATATGTATGGTTAATGCGCATCATGGCCCAGAATCCGGCATGATCCCCGCTGCAACTTCACTCGAGAGTGTATGGCCAAGATAAAATTTTACAGATTAAAAAAATATGTCGTTTTGTACCGCAAGCGCTCTGAAGTTATCCATTTTCATTTTCAAAAGTACTTAATAATTAAGTTTATTTGAATAAAGCTTATTTGACTTTTGACTTTGACTTTGATTTCTGTTGTACTATGGACAATAGCGTTGCTTAACCGGTTAGCAACAAAATTCGGGCCAAGATAAAATTTTACAGATTAAAAAAACATGTCGTTTTGTACCGCAAGCGCTCTGAAGTTATCCATTTCTGTTGTACTATGGACAACAGCGTTGCTTAACCAGTTAGCAACAAAATTCGTGTTCTCGCGTATCGCCCCCGTACGAACTAAACGTATGTTGTGATGGGGCGTGGCGTGCAAGCCGTTTTAATCTTAGGAGTGGTTAAGCGATGCTTTTGCCTATAGCAGGCCTCCTTCACTCGCTCAAAGTCGCGCGATAAGCACCTACCGCTAGCCGTGCCTTTCAAGGCACAAGTGAGCAGAGGGCCGCCATACGCCCGCCTATATAGTCGCGCGGCATCCTACTGCCTGCGTGAGTATTCATCATCAGCCTATCATCGTCCACTGCTGAATATAGACCTCTCCGAGTGCACGCCACTGAGCACGATCCGCGGCTATACCCATCCAGTTTATGCCAGCCACCTTGCGAAGATCGTCGCTCCATCTTGTCTGAGGGCGTCCCACACTACGTTTGCCCATCCGCGGTCTCCACTCAAGAACTCGTCTGCCCCAGCGGCCATCGGTTCTACGGCTAATATGGCAGGCCCACTGCCACTTCAGCTTGCTAAACCGGTGGACTATGTTGATGACTTTAACTATTCACAACATACGTTTAGTTCTCTGTCGGATCACCGCGTGGGTATTGTCTCCTTATAGAATAGAATAGAATAATTATTTATTTTCCATTGGTGCAGATACAAAGTTTTTGTGCAAGGTTTACATAATGAACAATATATAACGTTTGCCTGAACTAGGAAATCCTGTGTTTCAGGCGATTTGAGCTAATAATATTCACAAAAATTAGTTAATCACTAACTTATTACTTAAGCAAATATTTCTTTTTTCTCCACAATAAAAGTTTTTGTTAAAGTTAAAGTAGGTACACATACATTACAAATTATTCTTTGATTAAAACTTACCTAAATAAATATACAATTTACTATTTTAATACAACCAATAGTCTCTCTGTATCTTCATAGGACATGATTTGTAGAAATTTCTAGAATTGAGCGGGTAGATGTTTGCTATACGATTTAATCTATTGTACAGCAGTGGGCCCAGGAATAAATAGATTTTTTTTGTAAAAGCATAATTAATAGAAACTCTTTGAGTGCATACTATATCTTTGCGTCTTTTATAAATTATGTCAGGGTTAAAAGAAAGTGCTGAGTGCTGTTTTAATACTATGTGCATTATAAATAATTGTCGAACCGTTAGCAAATTACAAGACTTATACAGAAGGTTAGTGGGAAATAGAAAAGGGCGGGAAGTTGACACTTTGAGAATCGCTCTCTGTGCTCTCTCTGTGGTTAGTATCAATGTTTTACTTGCACCTCCCCATGTCGTGATACAGTAAGTTAATATTGATTCACATAGTGCAAAATATACCTGCCTTATTATTGTCGGTTCAGCAATATGTCGTAACTTTTTGAATACAAATATTAACTTACGTAATCTGCTATTTAAAGCCGCAATATGTGGCTTAAAAGAAAGAGTTTCATCTAATATAATACCCAGGTATTTAATTTTATCTGTTTCTTTAATTTCGGGGCACATACATTGGTTATCCAGATGGACTCCACAATAATGGGCATGTAGTGTTGGGTTAGTGTTAGAAAAACATTGTTTACGTACAAAAAACTTAATATAGTTAGTTTTTTCAGCATTTAGTGTTAAAAGGTTAGATTGAAGCCAATTATTTACAACATTGAATCCTCGTTATAATAGTAACAATGTCAAAAAGAAATTGTCGTTTTTCACATTATGATATATGCTACGCAGTTCATTTAAAGGAAGACAACCCTAATGTTGCGTCGTCAGAAAAGGTAAGAGCACGCGATAGAAAGAGAGGCAACTACTAGGTGAATATAACAGTAGGCCATTAGCGCTGCGCGACCTGAATTGTACTTTATTGTGTCGGAGCAAAAGTCGCTATTTATTTAAATGACTTTGCGGAGTGCTGCTTCTATACTTGTATGAGTTATTCTGTGCCCATGGTACATTGTTAAATTAATCGCTTTGTATTTTTTTCCTTTTATTTAATGTATTTTTTAACCTTCATTTATTTATCATTTATCTAAAATGTATTTTTAAAGTAATGGTAGAACTTTTATTTCTTAACTTAAAAATATAACTTAAAAACAAACTCATCGACATGACAGTCGACACATTCCCTAACATTGGTTAATGTTGTTACAGAATCCAAATGAAGTAGTGAGATATTTAGATATAGTGAGAGAAGAGTTTTTAGTGCCCCTGGACCATGAAGTGGCGGCGCATTTAGCCTCCTGTAACATTACTATGGAATTATTTGGAATGTAAGTAGATTTTTTATTTGGTTGAACTTTACAGGTAGTGCGTTCTGCAATCTTGCGGAGTTACGCTATGTTTCATCTCTTAAAAATGACTTCGATGTTTTTCAAAACGGTTAATGCAAAATACCGGAATAAAATAAAATTTTAGTAGCTTTTAGTAAAGTGAAGTTATTACGCGGATTTGATTGTTACCTTTTTTTACAAGCCTTTATTTACTTTCACTTGTCCGGTGTTTGTCGGTCTGTATTCAAAAGCGTGTTATATTTGGACAGGAAGAATGGCCTAACTAGTAGTTATCAAAATTTTGACTACATGTCGCTTTAAGCTGGGCCCTATTTCACCAAGTCGACATTTGTCAGTGACATATGTCAGCAATTTTTATAGTCTTTTTTACTTTAATAAGGGACAATAAACAGTGGATAATATTTACAAGTCGACAATTGTCACGCAAACTTGACTCAGCTCCAATCTCATATCAAGAATTACTGACAAATCTACAAATATGTCGACTTGTAAAAAATATCCCTGTTTCACAACATACCTGTCCCTTATTAAAGTAATGACAATTGTAAAATTAACCGACATATGTCGGTGACAAATGTCGACTTGGTGAAATAGGGCCCTGATGGCCTTGTAGCCAACCACAGGACAAGAAAATATGGCGGACAAAGTGAAGTCGGCAATAAAAGCTTGCAACCAGGGAATGATAACGTTATATTTAAATGTAACGTTATTGCTTACTTTTTTTTATCGTTACTTTAAAATTAACGTTATTCCAATTAATAACGTTATTTTTACCGATATAATTTTACCGGTACTATTGTACCGGTAAAGTTTAACGCTATATTTAACGCAAATTTTACCGGTACTATATTTTTAACGTTATTTTTACCGGTAAATTTACCGATAAAATGTTTTATCGGTATTTTTAACGTGATTTTTTCGTATCGCTATTTTTTTTAACGGTATTACAATCCCTGCTTGCACCTACCAAAAAAAATTGTTTATCAAAAACTTATTATAATTTCGAATCATAATTCTAATGTTTCAGTCGATGGCTACGACTATTATTCGGGCGAGAGTTCACACGGGGGGAGATACCGCATCTATGGGGGTTCATATTCGCAGATGGCCCTTCGTTACCTCACATACACTTTATAATTGTGGCTATGCTTATGTCACTACGGAATATATGTAAGTAAAAATATCAAGTATTTGGTTTTCTTGATGGTTGAGTTGTTTTATGACTTGTTCTTTAAGTAACATTATTTATTTATGTGGCCCTGCCAACATATTTAGTCTCTCTCTTTTGCTCTGCAGACTATGCATAATGTTTTGAATTACAGCACATCCCTATAGTCTGTTCACGGAAACGAGTTAGTGGAGCGCTATCTCACTCACACAACTTTTTAACTATGATTGGTCAGTGATAAACGCTAAGGCGGTGTACACAGTACGAGTACTTTTTAGTCTACTCATACTCCCCGTACTGTGCAGACGAGCTTTTACTTGTGACTGTGTTCTCAATTCGTTACCTGGCTTGTGTATTGAATTTTGAATCCCAAGGTGGCGCAGGTGTGCTAATGACCCGTATTGTTCTTTTGTCATAAGCAATAACTTAAGAGGATACCTCGTGGATTTTCATGCTTTTCAATTTAGATTTAGTCCTATTGATCCTTCTACAATTGTTCTAATTTTGGAATATGTTAAAATAGACTAATAAATACATCTTTTGGTTAAGCTCAAAACATGAACGGAAACAATTTTCTCGATAAAAAAAAATCCAAAGTTGATGCCTCTCATATCATTTTTGCAGTACTGTAAGCAAACGGACTCATATTTTGAACTGAAATTAAGTTTATAAGAAAAGTAATAAATAGTTCCAGCTTCTGATAAAACCACTTTTTTCAAAAATAATTTAGTTTTTTAATAAATCAACTATTTTCATAATGTCGCTTACGTTATTTTATTTCGGAACGCGTGCGCTATTGTTGTCCCTTTCTTTGCGCTGGGAAGCTATATTACTTTACCTCTTTGCACCGGAACTTCAGACGGCCGCGAGCCTTTATTGAGGACGGACCTGTGCTTGAGCGCTCAAAAAATTTACCAGCCAAAACACGTAAAATGACAGTTATACTGACAATGACAGTTTTAATTGCTCCCACATTTCAAAGACAAGAGTCTATAATACTCATGCAACCTATTTTTAGGAGATGGAATTTATCAACAGAACAAAACTTCCAAGAGTCGCCATTGCGTAACAAAAAATGTATTATCCACAAAAAGAAGGTGGGTGATTCGAAATAAAGTGTATGGACGAAATGAGGTCGCATGTATGAAATAAATATAAAATAAGAAAAAATAAGAGGAAGCACAACGTAAAACAAAATGACGGGAATCTACTAAACTCTTTGAATATTTTTTTTCAGCAAAGCTTTGTTCCACAGTGTTTATGTTCTGTGGTTTGATCGAACTATTTTTAACATATAAATTAATGGGGAAGGCAACTGTCAAAATGGCGCTGCGTACGCTTGTTCCACGAGAACTATGAAAAAAAGGACTTTTACTTAAAAAATATTTTTTTAAGCTTTAAAATGATTAAATTCTGTATAATAGGCTCTAAAAAAGTTGGCACTTACAAATTTCCGAAAAATCTGGATATGGAAAAAATTTATAGATTCTGTAAGAATAAAAACGTCTTAACTTGGCTTTAAATTCCGGCATTTGCATTGTAGAATAGTCTTATAAAACAATTTTTGGTCAATGGGTCTTTTTCGGTAAAAAAAAAACACAAAATAAATATCTATTTTCCCATACATTTTGTTCTGAACGTCTACTGTCTTAGGAACAAGCGTACGCAGCGACATCTACAATTAGCTTTGCGTTGCCAACCCCATTAAGTATTACGTTTTGTATAGTACAAATACGGTCATATATTATTTCCCTCATCTTCACTTCGAACTTCAGATAACCCATCATTGTACTAAAGTCCGAAGAGATGCAATCGTGTATGAGAAGAGTTGTAAGTAATTAAATTGTAGGTATATACAAGGTGCATTTGTAAACACTCTCCAAATTTTAAGGATGTGTTCAGTCCATGAAACTGAACAACTTTCTCTAAGAAACATAGGGTCAAATATGTAAAAAAAAATTGACTTTTCATACAAATCAAAGAGATCACGTGATCAGATTAGTATGGGATGACCAAAATCTTTTGGCGTATTTCGATACATGTTTCATGGAGAAAGTTGTTCATTTACATGGACTGAACACATCCTTAAAATTTGGAGAGTGGTTACAAATGCACCCGGTATTATGTGTACATAATAGGTATATAAGTGAACTATTTTTCCATATTTTTAGTCATATATTTTATCATTTAAGTACTCTTCCTTTGACTTTATTATCGTTTGTTTAATAATACAATATGTTTGGTTAGCGATATCGGAACTTTTAAAGGCAGATAATATGATAAATTTTATCGGCAAAACCCCCCACATGTTGGACTCTATCCCTCTCCTGTAGGAATGACAGGCATTTTAAATTTGACTTTTTATTTTAGATGGCTTTGCACCTAAGTAAGTAAACTTTTAACTTTAATTCGTCATAAAAAACTACTAAAGTAAATGTTAACCTGAAATTAGTGTTTTTTTTAGTTTCCATAAAAAATTGAGCCCCCACTGCATCCTTTAGGTGTTGAATAATGTCCACCGTGTCGTGTTGGACCCTAAAATATATGCCATTTTCGCAATCAACATCCCATAAAACCTCGATAACGACACCTATATCGATGTTGGGCTTTTTTTAACCCATTTACCTCCTAAAGAGTTGAGTTTGGAAAACCGCGAAACACGTTTTTGCTTATTTGTTTATAGTACGAAGTTTTAAGTTGAAATGTCTATTTAATATTTTTTCCATACAAACTTTGTACCCCTATTTCAACCCTATAGAAGTGGAATTTCCAAAAAACCCTTCTTAGTGGGTATTTACATTGTATAAAGTAACTGTGTACAAAATTTCAAATCTCTAGGTACCATAGGCAACAGCGTCGCTTAACCACTGCTAAGGTTAAAATCGCTTGCACGCCGCGCCGTCACTACATACGTTTAGTTCGTGCAAGGGCGATACGCGCGCACGCGAATTTTGTTTGTTGCTAACTGGTTAAGCGACGCTGTTGCCAATAGTACAGTGGTTTGGGCTGGGCAATAGTCTGTCAGTCACCCCTTCACTTTTATATATAAGAGATTGTATTTTTGTATAATTAATAAACTAAACATGAAATAAAACATTTTTTAACGGATACTAGCGCGGTTTTACTGAAAGAACTTTGGTAATTAGTTGGTATTTGGCTTGATTTTTATTTTCCCGACGTTTACGTTTTTACGTTTATTTTCATTTTTCAATTTGAAGATACATAAATTTATCAAAGAAAATGTTCTAAATACAATGTATTGCGACTCCATCGTTTCTCAATTCTTCTTCTTTAAACTTTCGATGAAACCTCACAGGCATTTGGCGCGAAAATCAAACTTTACGATTGAAGGCAGAATGTCACTATGGGATACGAGGGGTGAGTGGGCGGAGCCTGTAAAAAATTTTTTTCACGAGGCGTCGTCTTAAGAAAATACTTGTTTCCAAATTTTTTTACAATAAAATAGCCCAGGTGTGCTAGTTCCATTGTTATTCTCTGTAATAAATGGCTCTCAAATAGGATAGATGAAGCCGCAGGTATAAGCTAAGCGAATTTTTGATAAGCGCAGTGTGAGCGCACATTTACTTTTCTAAGGTGTTGTTAACGCCCACTGACCCTAAAAAAGTTTTTTTTGTCTTTGTTATTTGTATGAAAATGTGTGATAGAGAAGGCGCTATACTAACTCGTTTCCTTGAACAGAGTATAGAGTTGAAAGTGCCTATCAAGCTGCGGTAACCGCTTACAGAAGTTTTATCTCGCGAAGGCGCGGCGGCTATGAAAGTTTTAAGTGCCCGTAGCGATTATGCCGCTGACTGCAGCTCTCTCGCTCGCACATTTCATGTTTTCTCAAGATTACTTAAATTTGAGTGCGTAATTGAAAAATGTGTCTCGGCCACTTTTCGCAATATAAGATTACAGACATTTTAAAATATATTTCAGTTTCGAGTTGCTGAAGTACAAAAAGTTATCGTTTGTAACAGTTATTTGAACTGACAAGTACGATAACTTTTTGTACTTCAGCAACTCGAAACTGAAATATTTGAAATGTCCGTAATCTTATATTACGAAAAGTGGCCGAGACACAGTTTTCATTTACGCACTCAGATTTAAAAAAAATTGAGAAAACATGAAATGTGCGAGCGAGAGAACGGCAGTCAGCGACAAAATCGGTACGGAGCCTTAAGGGGGGAATATATAAATGCACTTTAAACATAATTTAACACTTTAAAATGTTTAGTAGTTTAGGACCTAAACACACACTTTAAATTTGATTACCTAAACATTAGGTAATCAAATTTAAAGTGTGCACACATGCGCATTGTTTAAGTGTGCGTCTGCTAGGCTTGTTGAAAAAATATCGATACATCGATATTTTTAGCCAATATATTTTTAACCAATATATCGATACAAAATAACCAATATCGAAAATCGTATCAAAAACGATATATTTTTATTTATTAGCATCACAACTAGTGTTGTAAAAGAACTGAGTCTTTTAGTCTTTATATCAAGACTCGAGACTTTTTTGAAGACTCAAGTCAAAAAAGAATAAATAAAAGCTCAAGCCTCTCTGAGTTTATAGTCTTCATAAAATAGACTCCAGTCTTCCCAAAGAGAACTCGAGACTTGAGTCTTTTGAAAGAGCTCACTCTTTACAAAAAGAACTCAAGAGTTAGCTTTTCTAAAAAGAACTAGCCAACTTTTTTGTTTGAGGGCCAATTCCGATGAAACTCGGTTTTTGGTACTATTTTGACACGAAAATAACAATGCAATGATAAAAAATAAAATATCCAAGATGGCAGCCAACTTTTTTGTTTGTGGGCCGATTTCGATGAAACTCTGTTTTTGGTACTATTTTGACACGAAAATAACAATGCAATGATAAAAAATAAAAAGTTTAAGATGGCGGCAAACTTATTTGTTTTTGGTCAATTCCGATGAAACTCGGTTTTTGGTACTATTTTGACAAGAACATAACAATGCAATGATAAATAATAAAAAAATCTAAGATGACGGCCAACTTTTATGTTTGAAGGCCGATTTAGATAAATTTCGATTTTTGGTACTATTTTGACAAGAAAATAACAACGCAATATGGGAAACATTAAAAAATCCAAGATGGCGGCAAACTTTTTTGTGTTTGGGCCAATTCCGATGAAACTCGGTTTTTGGTAAGTACTATTTTGACAAGAAAATAACAATGCAATGACAAAAATAAAAAAAATCCAAAATGGCGGTTAACTTTTCAGTTTTTGGGCCGATTCTTGGCTTTTTTTAAATTTTCGACATTGCGTTATTATTTTCGTGTTACCTACCAAAAATCGAGTTTCATCAGAATTGGCCCAAAAACAAAAAAGTTTGCCGCTATCTTGGATTTTTTAATGTTTCCCCATATTGCGTTGTTATTTTCTTGTCAAATTAGTACCAAAAATCTAAATTTATCTAAATCGGCCTTCAAACATAAAAGTTGGCCGCCATCTTAGATTTTTTTATTGTTTATCATTGCATTGTTATGTTCTTGTCAAAATAGTACCGAAAACCGAGTTTCATCGGAATTGGCCAAAAACAAATAAGTTTGCCGCCATCTTGAACTTTTTATTTTTTATCATTGCATTGTTCAAAAACATAGTTTCATCGAAATCGGCTCACAAACAAAAAAGTTGGCCGCCATCTTGGATATTTTATTTTTTATTATTGCATTGTTATTTTCGTGTCTAAATAGTACCAAAAACCGAATTTCATCAAAATCAGCCCAAAAAAAAAGTTGGCCGCCATCTTGGCTTTTTTTAAATTTTCGACATTGCGTTATTATTTTCGTGTCAAAATAGTACCAAAAATCGAGTTTCATCAGAATTGGCTCAAAAACAAAAAAGTTGGCTGCCATCTTGGATTTTTGTATATTTTCAACATCGCGTTGTTATTTACGTGTCAAAATAGTACCAAAAACCGAGTTTCATTGAAATCGGTCCCCAAACAAAAACCTTGGGCGCCATCTTGGATTTTTAATATTTTCAATATTGTGTTGTTATTTTCATGTGAAAATAGAACCAAAAACCGAGTTTCATTGAAATCGGTCCCCAAACAAAAAAGTTTGCCGTCATCTTGGATTTTTTAATACACTCGGCGTCAGAAAAACCGCACCTTTTCTTCAAAGTTAATTTAATCCCATATAATTTAATGATAAGTGTTATTATATACTTCTTCCCCTTCGGACATAGCCAACAGTCTTTAGAAACCGTTGGAATACTCGTCGAACGGAATCAATTACTGAGATTGAGTTTTCGAGCACATTACATTGCCTAATTTTTTTGCAATATTTGAGTAACGTCATGGGCAATAGGATCCATCTTGGGTATTCCTTTTTTTAATTGAACTGTTGAAGTGTATTTTCTCCATCATCTCGATAGCGAATTTACCCGCATTTCCTGAAGGGGTTAACCCTTTTATTTCCCTTTTGTGGTGGCGCTAGCAATAACGCTTTAATCGTTTAATTATGGTAACTGTTATGTTAACTAAATCAAACAATTATCAAAAGAAAGCTCATTAAATGTACTTTCAATAGATGTCAACATTTACACAATAAAACGTTAGCTAGCAATAGCAGATGGCCAAGTCAAACTTAGTGTCGAAGAGGTGCGGTTTTTCTGACGTCGAGTGTATTTTCAACATTGCGTTGTTATTTTGGTGTCAAAATAGTACTTAAAACCGAGTTGCATCTAAATCGGCCCTCAAATAAAAAACTTGGCCGCCATCTTGGATTTTTACTATTTTCAACATTGCGTTGTTATTTTCGTGTCAAAATAGTACCAAAGACCGAGTGTCATTGAAATCGGTCCCCAAACAAAAAAGTTGGCCTCCATCTTGGATTTTTAATATTTTCGACATTGCGTTGTTATTTTCGTGTCAAAATAGTACCAAAAACCGAGTTTCTTCTAAATCGGCCCTCAAATAAAAAACTTGGCCGCCGTCTTGGATTTTTACTATTATCAACATTGCGTTATTATTTTCGTGTCAAAATAGTACCATAAACCGAGTTACATTGAAATCGGCCCCAAAACAAAAAAGTTGGCCGCCATCTTAGATTTTTACTATTTTCAACATTGCGTTGTTATTTTCGTGTCAAAATAGTACCAAAAACCGAGTTTCATTGAAATCGCCCCCCAAACAATAAAGTTGGCCGCCATCTTGGATTTTTAAATATTTTCAATCAACATTGCGTAAATATGAATAAATAATGAAAAAATAGCATTGTGAATGCAAAAATCTAAAAGTTTAAAATCAACATTGCGTTTTTATTTTCGTGTCAAAAGAGTACCTTTTGATTGGGCTGCAGTACTCTACTTTATAGTTCACGACTCAAAATTCACGACTCATAAGACTTGAAAGAACTTAAAGGACTCAAAGAGCTCAAAGGACTGAAAAACAACGAAGGGACTTAGAATAAATCTAACGATAACGACTCAAGAAATTTTAGGGCTGAAAGAACTGAAAAGACTCAAAAGAACTCAAGACTCAGGACTCAGAAGACTAATTCTAATAAATATGCGCCTGATTTTATAAATTATCTTCGTTTTTATTAAAATTTTCATACATTAAAGCAATGTGTGTTGTCTGATAAAATCTATTGATATTACTGAGCTAGACTGAAATAAATACATTGTTATTTAAAAACCGCAAGAGTTCTCTGAAAATTGGACCGATATCGCGTATTTTTTTATTCGATATATCGAAGCCGATATTGATATTTTTATAAATATCGATATATCAATTTTTTTTTTCAATTTCGACATCCCTAGCGTCTGCACGCTCTCATATTACGCACACTAATGTAAAGTAATGTGCAAGTGCACGTCTAACAACATTCATAGACGACGCGCCTTCGCGAGGTAAAAAAACTGTACCATCCGTCTTTTTTGTGGTCAGTGTTAGACGCGGAGTCAGGGGCAGTGTTGTCAGCACTAATGCGTCCGCTGCCGCTGAGCGCCGCGTACGTGTGCGCACTCGCCCGGCACCTGCGCGCGCCGCTGCAGCACCCGCGCCCGCCGCCGCCCCGCCCGCACCCGCGCCCCGCCCCCGCGTGAGTACACTACAGTAACGAGGCGCGTGTGATGTACGTGTGCGGCACCTGCGCGCGCCACCCGCGCCCGCCGCCGCCCCGCCCGCACCCGCGCCCCGCCCCCGCGTGAGTACACTACAGTAACGAGGCGCGTGTGATGTACGTGTGCGGCACCTGCGCGCGCCACCCGCGCCCGCCGCCGCCCCGCCCGCACCCGCGCCCCGCCCCCGCGTGAGTACACTACAGTAACGAGGCGCGTGTGATGTACGTGTGCGGCACCTGCGCGCGCCACCCGCGCCCGCCGCCGCCCCGCCCGCACCCGCGCCCCGCCCCCGCGTGAGTACACTACAGTAACGAGGCGCGTGTGATGTACGTGTGCGGCACCTGCGCGCGCCACCCGCGCCCGCCGCCGCCCCGCCCGCACCCGCGCCCCGCCCCCGCGTGAGTACACTACAGTAACGAGGCGCGTGTGATGTTAATAGACACAACGTTCAGCGCTGGTTTCTGGAGCGGTGTTTTTTGTGGTTCATGGGATCAAAGCCTTGACAAAGGCTTTTTTGATGGCCCTTAAAAGGGCTGTTTGAACAGGGTTTTTACCATTGAGTAGTGGTGGGAGGATCGGCTAGTCTGCGCTACCGACTTGCCGTCCGCAAACCATTGCCCAGGGTGCGCCGGACGCATACTTAGGGTTGTGCAGTGCGCTTTCTGCTGAAACTGATTACAGGGCATTTTTCTAAATTAAGGAATAGTTTATTATACAATAAGTATCAAATGCTCTTAGGTCATTTTGCAATAGTTAACAATCATGAGGATTTTGGATTATTCTAAATTTTTTGTATCATCAGCATATAGTAACATATCTGATTTACAGGTAGTACTAATGTCGTTTACATATAAATTAAACAATAATGGTCCAAGATGTGACCCTTGAGGAACACCTGAACTAATTTCTCTATATTGTGATGTGAAACCTCTTAGTACAACTGCCTGGGTTCTTTTTTCTATGTATGACCTACTCCATTGTAAGAGATCCCATAATAACATATCTGATTTACAGGTAGTACTAATGTCGTTTACATATAAGTTAAACAATAATGGTCCAAGGTGTGACCCTTGAGGAACACCTGAACTAATTTCTCTATTTTGTGATGTGAAACCTCTCAGTACAACTGTCTGGGTTCTTTTTTCTATGTATGACCTAATCCATCGTAAGAGATCCCCTTGAATACCAAGTCGCGAAAGTTTAAGCAATAGGGTGTTATGACAAATTTTGTCAAAACATTTAGCAAAATCAGTCAATTTAGTAAATTGCGTCGACGTGATAATTAGCATTCATAGCATTAAAATTAATTTTGAAAATAACAAGAGATTAGTATCAACACTACGGCCCTGGAAAAAAACATGTTGATTCGGATTAATAATGTTATGAACTGCATGTGAAATTTGATCAGTCACTAGTTTCTCCAGGATCTTTGCAAATTGACACAACTTCACACACACAATAATACCTAATGTAATGCTAAAGTATTTCTTAGGTAGGTAAAGTGTATGGTACTTTGATTAAAAATAAATAACTATACCACAGGTCCCCGTCAGAAACCACATCGAGCTGGTCACTAGAACAAGAAGGCGTAAACACAGAAGCGGACCCCGACTCCGGGTCAGAAGGCGTGCCGGAGGGCGGGGACGTGGCTCGGGAACTGGCGGCGTTGGCGTTGCTGCGCGCGCGCCTGCCGCCCGCCGCCGCGAGTCTGGCCGCGGCCTTACCGCGCCCGCCGCCGAAAGCTGTGCAGCCGCTGCATCAGATAATACAGGTATTTTGACCCCGGTTCAGGCGTGCCGGAGGGCGGCGACGGACCTCGGTCACTCCAAATGGTATTCCATACAACCGCTCCGTTATAAATAGTCATACTCATACGCAAAAAAAAACGCAAATCGATGTACAGCAAAGCAGTTTGGTACACGTAGTCCTACTCGTACGCAAAAAGAAACCGCAAATCGATGTACAGTATAGCCGTTTGGTACACGTATACTTGAGGTGAAAACTAAATTTTGGACCCGTAGTTCTCAAAAATTCTTCCCTTAAGAGAGGAGTATTGGTGTCATCTTTTTTTTTTGTATGGAAAAAAAATTTTCTAAAACCTATCGTGCATGGTATATCGATGTGGTTTAAATTAGAAAGAAAAAATACTAAATTTAGATATATTCAAAATCACTTTCTTGTGATTTGATATGAGGATATTATGTAACTTTTAAGGTGTATTTTACAAAAAATAATTTAACCACATCGGATCTGAAGGAGCCCAAACTTGGTATGTTTTGTAAATGTTTTTTGGTTTAATTTAAGACAAGTGGCTGAAATATAATGAATTGATATATTTTTAGAACCGGCTCAGCAAGCCCTTTAATTCGATACCATGCACGATAGGTTTTAGAAAAAAAAAATCCCATACAAAAGAAAAGATGACACCATAACTCTCCTAAGAGAAAAATTTTTAAGAACTGCGGGTCCAAAATTTTGTTTTTACCTCAAGTATACGTATACCAAACGGCTTTGCTGTACATCGATTGGTGCGTAGCGTAGTGCATCACTGCGCACCGCATCTTTGGCAGTTGGTAACTGTGAGGTAACTGGTCGCGGGTGGGGACGCATTCATCAGCGGGAGGCAGGGAGCGGCCACACTACGCAAGTACTCATTATTATACTATGGCGGGGACTTGGCTCGGGAACTGGCGGCGTTGGCGTTGCTGCGCGCGCGCCTGCCGCCCGCCGCCGCGAGTCTGGCCCAGGCGCGGTCGCAGCCTCAAATTTTGGAGGGGGTCACTATACACACTATGATACAATCTTTTTCTTTTTTATTTTGTGCCGGTTTTTTTTAGTGCTGGTTTTTGCACTACCAGCGCCCTGGGCGATATTTCTACGCGGCGCCCCCTATATGCGATTCCAAGATTTTCAATTTTGCCTGTTAGTCAACAAACGTTTTTTCAGTCAGTTTCACCTACTAAACTTGTAATCTTGCTTGTTTATAGTTAAAAAAAACGGCCGCGCAGCGCGATTTTTAGTCAGTTTCTACCACTAATCTTGTAACCTTGCTTGTTTATAGCAAAAAATGGCCGCGCAGCACAGTTTTTAGTCAGTTTCATCTGCTAATCTACTAATTTTGCTTATTACAGAAAAAAACTATGGCGCAGTGCGATTTTTAGTCAGTTTCATCGACAAATCCTCCTTGTTCATAGTAAGAAATGGCCGCGCAGCGCAGTTTTTAGTCAGTTTCATCTGCTAATCTACTAATTTTGCTTATTACAGAAAAAAAACTACCGCGTAGCGCGATTTTTAGTCAGTTTCATCAACTAATCTTGTGATAACGCTTGTTTTTAGAAAAATAATGGCCGTGCAGCGCGATTTTTAGTCAGTTTCATCGACTAATCCTGCTTGTTTATATTAAAAAATGGCCGCGCAGTACAGTTTTTAGTTAGTTTCATTCGTCGCTTCGTCGCTCATCAGGCAACAATACGATTGATAGTCGACCGGTGGTCGGGCGTTTTCGGCGCCGGCGCCCTAAACACGCGGGCGCCCAGTGCAGTCGCACCGCTTGCATCGCCCTACTGTCGGTACTGTATAGAAGATTTTTCTATTTGACGTGTACGATTTTGGGGGGGGGGTCATGTCCCCCGTGACCCCTCCCTTCGGACCGCGCCTGTCTGGCCGCGGCCTTACCGCGCCCGCCGCCGAGAGCTGCGCAGCCGCTGCATCAGATATTACAGGTATTTCCATAATAAGGACTTAAGCCATTAAATTTTATGGAACGCGTTATGTCGTAACGCACCAGCCCCCTATCATGACCACCGAAACACATCTCTTAGGCCCGTATTTATAAACCGCTGTCATCATTGAGAGAGGTTTATCAATAGGGCCAATGCTCATCACATCTGTTGGGTGTGTATAGCGATCTGGATCTTCACCATTCACTCCCATTCATTCAGCCATCATCAGATCACAGCTCGATCAACCCCTGGCGGAGAACCAAGGTGTCTAAGTTGCCTGCTCGTTTGTATTGAAATCGACTGGCATAACCACTATGTATCCCGTGATATAGCGTTTTAACGACACGCAACTGTCAATATCCAATGTATTTTTAATTTAAAGTGATAAATCGCTATATCACATCGCTTTTCTGTGGTCATGCTAGGGCTAGAACCCCGTCAGAATACTATCGAAACAAGTCTGCACAACACGATACAGAATAGCACATAATGTGAATGCTTCTGTAAGTATTCCAGCATACCGTTGGGTGGGGCGCACATGGTAAAAGGTTGGAAACCCTGCCTAACTGGACGTAATTATCTCTATTATTTAGAAAGATGTATTACCAGGCCTCCTTCACTCGCTCTAGGTCGTGCGATAAGGACTTACCGCTAGCCGTTCCGCCGGCGGGACTAGTGAGCAGCGGGCCGCCGTACGAGCGCGGCATCTTACTGCACAAGTAGATATTGTCTCTTTATAATAGTAACAATGTGGAATCGACATTACTGTGCTGTGTACGGATGTCAAAATCAAAAAAGTCGATTTTCACATTATGATACATGCTGCACAGTTCATTTAAAAGAAGACAACCTTAACGTTGCGTCGTCAGAAAGGGTAGGAGCACGCGATAGAAAGAGAGACAACTACTAGGTGAACTGCGCGACCTGAATTGCACTTTATTGTGTCGGAACTAAAGTAGCTTTTTATTTAAATGACTTTGCCGCGTGCTGCTTCTGTACCTTGTACTATTAGTTATTCTGTGGTATTACGTCGTAGATAGGGTTCAAGATTGCTATGTATATTTTACTAGATTAACATTTCGACTTCGACTCGTTATTTTTGCGTCCCTCAATTAAAACAACAATATGTTCCTTGCAGTTGGCTGCTCTCCTACAATGCCGTAACCACGCCCTAATTGACGTGGAAACCGCATTGGAGGCTGCAGAAGGTGGAAACTCCGACAAAATCGGTCGTAGGCAACTCGTGCCCGTAACTCTAGTACCTAAACCAAGCCCTAACAAAACCCCCCATAAACAAATCCCGAGAATTAAAGAAGTACCACTCAAACTGTTCTACCAAGTAGAGTGTCATACCGCCAGTGATCTACCCTTCTTAGATCCATTGAGGCTTAGAACAGAATGACTAAGACGCAAAATTCTACTCTATAGTTACTACCACTAAGACGTTTTTCAATTGAAAAGAACTGCCTTTCCTAAATTTTCCCTAAATACTCAATAAGTCAAACAAAATTTGTAGATAATTGTTATCAGGAGTGAATGTACCTAATTAATTTAACTCTTTCTGAATACGACATATTTTTAAAGCGGGCTCTACACTACAAGGCGAAGTTCCTCGCCGAAGTAATCATTGAAAGTTACCCGAGTACGAAGTGAGTAAAAAAAATAAAAAAGTGTTTTTGTTCTTGGGACCAAATCGTAACCATGACGAAAAATCAATTCCAAAATAAAAAATAATACAAAATACAAAACAATAATCACGAAACGTAGGGTACGTAAATAAAACTGTTTTCTTTAGACTGAAGTTATCCGAGTAGTGTAGTGAGCCACTTCGTATTCGTCCAACTCCGTCCCTTTGACTGAGTTCAAAAACCGACAACGAACGGAGGTCGCCCGTAGCGAGGCGAGGATGCACGAAATTATTTGAAGTGCCTCTCTACACTCTCGTCTTCGCTCAACTTCGATCAACTTCGCGAGTAGTGTAGTGCGGGCTTAAGGGTGGTGTAAAAAAATGGTGCAAAGTTTAAATTTTGGAAAGTATTTAAAGAGTTAAAAAAATTAAGTACATTTGCTCCCTGTTGATTATTAGGTAGCTGACATAATTAATTAGTAGAGCGTATTATTGCTTTATAAAGATGCTTTTAATGAATTACTGGGTTTTATGTATGTTTGAAAATTTCAAAGAACACGTAAGGTTTCTTTGTGAGATGAAATGCTAAAATATATTATAAGTAAATTGTTATGTTTGATTGAGACGTATCGATGGACAAAATGATTTGTTGTATGTCTTTCACACGATGAAAGTTCATAATTTAAAAAAATGTGTAATGGCTTTGAGAGTATAGTTTACCTACATTATTAAATTGAGCTGTGAACTTTTTTATCAATATTTTTGTCTAGAATATTTTTCGTTCTATAATAAAAATTCTTTGCTATGTCCACACCAAGGGCCCTACCGGCTAACTTTTCGAACTTCGGCGGGTCTGCCGAGCTTCAACTTAAAACAGATAAATTGAAGTAAGGAATTTCGTATTGTACTATTTGCCTTAGTTATTTGGAAGATATCGATGTGGTTCGCCATTCTGGCCTGATTGGGGTTCGATTTATCTGTTTTAATTTGAAGCCCGGCAGACTTGCCGAGGTCGGAGCGTTAGCCGGTACGGTCCCAGGGGCTCTTCCGGCTAACTTTTTGAACTTTGGCGGGTCTGCCGAGCTTCAACTTAAACAGATCAATCGAAATAAGTAATTTCGTATTGTACTATTTGCCGAAGTAATTTGGAAGATATCGATGTTCGTGTGCCATCATGTTGGGGTTCGTCATTTTGGCCTGATTGGGGCTCGATTTATTCCGTTTTAATTTGAAGCTCGGCAGACTTGAGGAAGTTCGATGCGTTAGCCGGTACGGCCCCCGTGCGCTTTCACATTCATCTTTCGTCTTTAAGTTTCAATTAGCCTTGCGACAAGCGCATGCAACACTGAATACATGACTTTCTATTGAGACCATAGAAATAGAATGTCAAAGAACAACAATGTCAATAAACAGGTGATCCGAAAACGAATGCATACATTTTATATGAGATACGTAAAATATGACTTAGATTCATAAAATATGACTATATATGGCAAAGGAAATTAACTATGTTCCATACTGTTTTCTTCGTCGATAAACGAATAAATGTAGCGAAATTTGGTTTAAGAGAAATGTGTGGCAATATCTTATTTACCTGTGAAAAGTGTGATTACTTGGATTATTTCTTTTTGTCATATCACAATTTCTTAGAGCACAAGACACCATGCTCCACGATACCTTTGTTTTATATTCTAATTAAGATTAACAAATATTTTAAACAAACTGTGATTGCTCATTTGCTAGGCGGGACGCTAGGGGCTCTTACTGTAAAAAAATGTTGGCACGTGTCACTTGATCCTTTGTCTCTTTTTTACATAGACCGTGTCCGTATGATGTTAACTTCTCTTTTCCACGCTTTGTTGGTCTTCTTGAGCGCAGCGAAAATTGTTCTATGTCTATGATTGAGACGCACGCTATGATAAAATCAGCGCCATCTATGGCCTATAGTTTCGAGTCCAATTCTGATGTTTAACATAAAACAGATCTTTTTTGTAAAGATTTTTTTTTCTAGGGTAGGCACCAGACTATTCTAGGGTGGGCACGCGTCAGATGAAAGCGAGATATGAACGTGAAAGCGAACTGGTTTAGTTAGCGTAGTCATTTAGTTTTATAATTTAAAATGAAACTTGGTGAGATAACATAGTGCAATTTATTTGTAAGCGTATGAATGAAATAGTTTGTTAAGTTTTAAATGATTTTTAAATTCATTAAAGGAAATACTGCCAATTATAATCGATTTAGTTAACGTTGCGGAGAAAGAAAAATGTAAGTAAGTATATTGATATAAACATGATGAAAGGAATTAAATTATCATTAATTTAATGTAAGTGTGCTCAACACGGCAGTTATATAATGTTATATAACAAATGTTACCTATGCAACATCCTCCTACTTCATTTTGTAGCAAAATGTTACACACTGTTTTATAATGCTATCGTGTTACAAAATGTTATAAAACGTTATATAACTGCTGTGTGGGAGCAACATTATGTACCTAGTGCTTCATATTGTAAATCCATGAACATGTAGTTAAGATAATGCAAATCAACATGTCAAGATTTCACATCCATGTGAGTGAGTAACTGTGAAAATAATATATTATTCTTAATAAAAGCTGCCTCTTATTACGTTTCTTAAACTGGCGTCGCGATTAAACTTAAGCCCCGATTACATTATGCAGGCCACACACCATCCAATCGATCGTCCAATCGGCATGAAACTACCGATTGGATCCAACCAAACTGACCGTGTGTGGCCGTGGATCGGTTGGACGATCGAACTGACGGAAAAATCAAAATGGCTGGATCATGCCGATTGGACGGTGTGTGGCAGTGGGCAATCGATCGTATGATTTTCTTAACCGACTTCAAAAAAAGGAAGTTCTCAGTTTGACCTGTATATGTATGTTTGTCCGCGATTATCTCAAGTTTAGCTGAACCGATTTTGATGCGCTTACCAGAAAAGCATTTCTTACATTTAGGAGAAGGTTTTGGTATTTTAACCGACTTCAAAAAAGAAGGAGGTTCTCTTTTGGATTGTAAATATATTTTTTATCATTGTTCGCGCGTATCTTCGATATGTATGGACCGATTTTGATGATTATTTTTTTATTTCAAAGAATTTTCTTGCGACATTTTTTCTTTTTAAAATCGGTTCAGCAGTTCTCAATTCAAGTAATCCTGAAAATACTATGATTAACTACCTCGATGACTTTATTTATGAACCGAATTGTATGATTTTTTGTTGGAAAATGGATAGACAGCGTGAATATGGAAATTGAGTTGAGTAATGACATTAGCATTTTGAAAATATATAGAGTTAAAAAATATTATACGCATAGCTACCACCAAAAAGCTGAAAATAAATAAGCTTTAAAAAAATAAAAATCTCTTTCAAAAACTCAAAAATAAAAACAACTTTCAAATTAAAATAACGATGATGAAACATTTATTATACAGCGTGAAATTTTAATCATTTGGTTCCCGCTGTGTGGTGGTTCCACTCATGATTACAAGCAACTTTTACTATGGGGTCAACTCTCCTGCTCGCAAAAAAAAATCAGCTGTTCCATACATTAAGGTCGAGTAGGTACTGCACTTTTGTATGGAACAGCTGATTTATTTTTGCGAGCAGGAGCTTTGGCCCCATAGTAAAAGTTGCTTGTAATCACGAGTGGAACCACCCCACGGCGGGAACCAAATGATTAAAATTTCAGCGTGTATACAATCGAATTATAAAAACCTCCTTCTTTTTTTGAAGTCGGTTAAGAAAATCATACGATCGATCGCCACTGCCGATTGGACAGTTAGAATTGATCGTGTGTGGTGTGTATGGACGAGCTGCAGATTGGATCCAATCGGTAGTTTCATGCCGATTGGACGATCGATTGGATGGTGTGTGGCCTGCATTAGCCAATTCAGGGCCTATTTCATAAATACTAACGTAGTAAATTACAACAATGGTTTGTTGTCAATTATAAACTACTGATACACACCGCAATGTATGCAAATTACCGTAGTAAATTTCAAAATTTTCGATTCTCATCTCTAATCATAAACAAATTGTGTACATTCACTGTCAAAATTTAACTTATTAGGTAAACAATATTTTGTTGTCAAGTACGGGTGGCAGCCCTAAATTGGTTCCTAAATAGGACACTAGATTGACTAATGAAATCGAGGCTTTAATCTACAAAATCAATATTTTTTATAGGTATGGTAAGATTAAGATTTACATAGGTCAAATCAGTCTATCGCAACATTCGCAACTCGTGAAGAAAAAATTCTATGAAACGGGGTAGAACTTTAATGGCGGCTATATTTATCTCACTCTTTCGTCATATGTTTGCAAGTGTTAGCAGCGTTAAAAGAACCCTTTTTTGATATTTGGCGTGTTAAAAAATTTGTATGAAGTCCCGTCTCTTATACAGGGTAATTTTGCGACCCCTTTACAAAATCAAATAATAGTTCAAGGAAGTAATAAAAAAAATTAGGTGAGATAATTATAAATTATTTCTTTTTAAATTCACAGTTTTCAACCACTTTTTATATCCTAAAAATCTAGGCGCGCACGCTCACCGTCACGAACGGGACGCGAGCGGGGAAAGGCGAGTGGCGGGAGGGGGGCTCGCACGGGTCGACCGTGCGACGCGCAAACGGTGACAACAATTTCAATTTGTGTAGGGAAAAGTTTGGGGTAAAAATGTAAAAAAAAATGTTGTTTTACTTCATAAATTGATTGTATACTGCCTTTATAGAATGACCTGACAAAGTTTGAAAAGGGGTCCAAAAATTACCCTGTATATAACGTAGTGATTTTACATTCTCTTTGGGTCAAGTATTTAGCGAAGTAGATAGGTAAGTGGTGTAAACGATTGGACGATTTTCTCAGCCATACATTCTCGAGTGAACTTGCAGTGGTGATGTATTCTATTTTCAATCGCATTGTACCTTTTGTTGTACCTGTTTAAAAAACAATTTTGTAGGCCGGCGCGGCCCAGCCTTAGGCCGTATACAGAATGAAAGCTGGTAGCCGGGGCGCCGATCTTCCAGCGCCCATAAGCCGAACGTCGCCTTGTCGGCGACTTTCCGGCGCGGACCAGCGCCGGTTACCGGCGCGTACCAGCGCTGATAAACGCTGGTAGATCGGTGCCGGCGCCGGCTACCAGATTTCTTTCTGTATAGTTTATACGGCCTTAGAGCACGCGGCTTCCGTATGGAGCCGCGGACGGAGGCCGCGTTGCCCTGAGGACCCAGCGATTACATTTCTTTGATTAGGCCCAGCCAAGAATCTTATATTCATCCAGCCTCCATTGAAAAACGCTTACGGAACAACTGTTTTACTCTATGGTGATCGATTAGTCTGCTTGCTGGATGAAATCAAGAAGCTTTTCGTATGTCCAAGGAGGTTTACTAAAGAACAGTGCACTGTCCAAATAATCAAACTTTTCGTATAAAGAAATTCAACTTTATCGTAATAATTATAGAGTTGAAATTCTATCGACAACATTGACTGAAGGTGTGTGTGAAACAATACCAAGTAGAGGGGAATGCCTCGTTCGCACAATTGCCATTACTAAACTATAACATCACGATAATGTAGGAGAAAAAAAAATGAATCAAGTAATGTATTAAATCAAGGATTTTAAATTGCGATTTCGAAAATATACTACTTAAATGATAATTTGGAATTACACATTTCAAAATAAAACTAATAATAAAAATCTGGACTGCAAACAATCCCACTAAAAAAAGTTGTAGAATGTAGCGGCGCAAATATACGCTACCTACATAATAAATGATGAAGAAACGCAGGAGCAGCGAAAAGTATAAATGAGTGGAGCGGCATCTACCATACGCCGGCGCCGCATAGACTACACAACAGACCGTACAATAATGTTTCACATCGAGTTCACTAGATGGCGCCTGATGCAGAAGAAATGACAATTAGTATGGAGAGCGAGGAAACAGTATGGGAATCCTACATCTCGCTATCGGAATTTTCTTAGCGACTTGGCATATATACAACTACCTACCATCAACGGTTGGACCGCGGTCCCCGAGCAGTCACCTAGCTCGGTGGAAGTACTATCCCCGTCAATTGGTAATGCGCTGGAACCTTGTCGAATTAACATACTCATCAACGTCATCCGCAACTAAAAATGACAAAAAACAGTAAAATTCTAATAGGTAATATAATATATTAATTATTGAATTCTTATTTTCAATAAGAAAGGGTCTAGGTATATAAAAAAAATACAATTGTTTTTCGTTTTTGAGGTTAAAATCATGGCCGCCAGGCGCATTACCAATTGACGCGGATAGTACTTCCCTTTTCGCTGAATACTTGGCGAAGTGATCCTGCCTCTTCATAGAAATAGAATTAAATGAGAACGGAGATTTCTCTATTGATTTAATTAGATTTCTACAATAATCATTTATCAGCTATCATCGATGAGGTGGTAATAATTCAAGTGTCATCACAACCTGGCAAGTCCGATTTTGGCTTTGGCGCAGGCCTCAGAAAAAGGAAACCTATGGAAGTGACATAAACTGCAATAACAAATATACTATATCTATGAATAACAAAGCATTCGTGACGTCAGGCGCGTGCCGTGTCCGCCATATTGTGTTGCATTTACGTTACAATTTCGACTCTATTTTGTATACGTAAGGTGTATGTACTGTACACTAAGCTAAGCCGCCATGTTTAGTTGCGTTAGAATGGAGAACAATGAAGTAGGTATGCACGCTTTTTTCGTAGGTATGTCAGGTCCATATCATTCCTTTGTCATTGGCGCCGGCCGATAAAAGAGCATGTACAAACTGACGCGAATTCGCTCGCGTCGCGTAAATTCAAAGCGATATAAAGCCATTAGGCTATGTTTACATTACGCCAGCAGCTCGGCCCAGCAAACTGGGTCCAGTAACTCGGGCATTACTCGACTCGCCCTACTCCGTTTATATTGGTAAAGTAACTGGGCCCAGTAGGGTTGCCACCTGCCACTACTTGATTTAAAGGTTACATATAGAAAAAATACGGGTTTTTTATTTTTTTTACGGCAGTAAAAGAGCATTGTTTTATATGTATTCTGTGGTTTGGTGCCCATACTTTTTCTAAAGGAGATCGACCTAGCAATAATTTATAAATAAGAGAACGACATTTTGACCGTTGTTGAAAAAAAATTGCATTAGTAAACTACATTAGGTGCAAAGTGTCAAATCTGTTATCCTTGGCGATCGACCGTTTGGGCACCTCTGTTTTAGAGCATTTATTAAGCTACATTTCGTCTCCCATCCATTTTTATGTCTGCAATCATATTTTCTATTTTTCCGCTTACTACGTTGACGGTGGTAAAAATATCGGGCGTTGAATAAATCGCTTGTGCTATAGCGGTAGCGTTAGCAATGCACCATCCGTCCCCCTTACTCAAATGGCCACTTTACTATTCGTTCGCTAACTTAAAAATTAAAAATAAGCCATAACTCTAAAATTACGTCTCGGAGGCTTGGCAATTCCATATAATACAACAATGTTTGTGATTTACATAAACTTGCGACATATGACTTGATTGTCTAATTGATTATTTTTAAGCTTTAAGTTAGCGCACGAATAGAAAAGTGGCCATTTGAGTAGGGGGTGCATGCATGGGCGTACCCACGTTGGGGCAAGGTGGGGCGCTTGCCCCACCCTCTACCCTGACTTTAAGCTAAATGTTTACAAAACTATTTATTTATTAATTTCATTCAAATTCTAAATTACCGCGTGACATAACCTTCTTGTAGTTGTGACTATTTTATAATTTTACAAACGGTTTTCTTGATAAAGCTGAATTGTTGTATGTGGGAACAGAAAAATAAGGCACAGAGCGAGTTGGTTGCGCTAGTTCAGGAAACGGCAAGTCGCGCCTCGCGAGGATTTTTCATCGCGCTTGGATAAAATCATTATACCATCATTGATTATGATTTTGTCCAAACCATAATCGCCGCATGGCCTAGAGCGCGCGACGCGCTTTCAAGCCCGCCAGCATCCCGCGACTAGGCTACACCATCATTGATTGTAATGATTTTGTCCAAACCATCATCGCCGCTCGGTCCGGCAGGCTGATTATCTTATTAAAAACCACCTAGCGACCGGTCATAATTACGAAATCGTCGCTGTCAAACTCGATTTCGTACCACTGATCGAGTTTCTACGAGTGCTGCCTCCAACGGACAACTAAAGAACTAAAATATACGAGCACTTGCAAGGAAATGCTCCGAAATTCGTATTATCTAGCTCAGAAACCGCGACGCGACCGCGACGATTTCGCGATTTCTTCTGTCAAACAGAAACCAGACAAAACGTAATTTCTGATTGGTTTTCGTTAAATTCTTAGCCTTACCTTTAACCAAAATTAAATAAAATTGCTATAATGTAAAACAAAAGGCCTGTCCTTTAATACCTACACGGAATTTGCAATTTTAAAGACGAAAAAATGTAAACAAAATTCGAAGCGAAAACAAAAAGGTTATGTTCACAGAGCACATTTGGTCAGACACATACATAGTCACAGACTACTTTCGGTAAAAAGACTTTTCAGTCGCTCCCACCGGTTGCCAGTGGCGCTAGTTTCTATGGAGATCTTCACGAGCATAAACTAATCAGCGATCGCATACATAATACCAAATCAGTGACTCGGTCGCGTGACGATTTCGAAATAATTTAGGAATCGAGATCGGTCGCTCATTTTAGATAATCAGGGGGCGGAGCGTGCAGCACGGTTCGCACGCTGCGTCTAAGCTACACCATCTTTGATTGTAATGATTTTGCCCAAACCATCATCGCCGCTCGGTCCAGAGCGCGCAGCGCGGTTCGCACGCTGTGTCTAGGCTACACATGATGAATGATTCGGCCGAATATTTGGTTCGGTACATTTTGGACCGAATATTCGGCCGAACATTCGTATTCGGTTGAACCTACATTCGGCGCATCTCTAGTCCAAAGAATTTTATTTTGTACTGCTCATGTTCAACAAACAAGTGTGTTTGCGGTAGAGCTCTACATTATAAGTTTCCTCCTCGGATCACTTCATGTGTTTATTATTAGAGCTTATTGTAAATAATATAAATATAAACGTTAAAACTAGAAACAAACAAACTAGTCACATCACAACACAACATAACCTCCAAACCAAACCCCACTCGACTCGCTTTCAGACTGACCCGACGATTTCCATTGGGCCTGCCTACTGCAGGCGTGACGAGTAAATTAGGTGGTGGGGGAACAACTCGGCCGAGCGACTACGCTCCGCACTAGACTCGTCCGGTACTCGGCCCAGTTTACTCACCCTTTCGTTTACATTGGCCGAGTTAGCTTGCTTTTTATCACTCGCTACTCGACTCGGTCGTCTACTCGACTAATGTAAACTTAGCTTTACTCTGTGGTGATATCAATGATTTGCCGATTAGTTTGCTGGAATGCACCCAGTGCAACTGTCACTGTCATTTCATAAATAATCTGTCTGTCAAATCTTTGCTGTCTGTCAATCTGTCCAACGGTGTGGTTAGGGTAGGGATGCAAATATCGAAAGACAAAACATCGATGTATCGATACATCGATGTTAGAGAACAAACATCGATGTACGAAAAACATCGGCCTTAAAAACATCGACGTATCGAAACATCGATGTTTTTTAATATTATTTTTATGATCTAATAAATAGTTAAATTGCATATTATCTATTATTTATACCAATATTATCTATTGAATAGGTGAGTCTTTAGTGAATAAGGAAAGTGTTGATTAGAGGAAATAAAATTACATTCGACAGCAACTGAACAAGTCATTGATTCTGGTCAGGCTCTGCTAAAAGTACCAAATATTTCAATAATGTAATGGCAGGCAAAACATCGATGTAAAAACATGTACTATCCCCGTCAATTGGTAATGCGCCTGGTGGCCATGATTTTAACCTCAAAAACGAAAAACAATTGTAATTTTTTCATATACCTAGACCCTTTCTTATTGAAAATAAGAATTCAATAATTAATGTTTTATATTACATTTTAGAATTTTACTGTTTTTTGTCATTTTTAGTTGCGGATGACGTTGATGTGTATGTTAATTTGACAAGGTTCCAGCGCATTACCAATTGACGAGGATAATATAAAATAACATCGATACATCGATGTTTTGCAATAGTGAACATCGATGGCAAACATCGTTGTTTTTTTACTGAAACATCGATGTTTCAGAAACTTCGATGTATCGTTTGCATCCCTAGGTGTGGTCCAACCCAACCAACTGTGTGTGTTTTTGTGTATTTTCGGAAAATAATTATAAACTATTAATAAAAACTTTGGCTTAATATTTGCAATTGCATTGCAGTACGTTTGAAAACATGTCTTCTTTGCATCTTCAAAGAGATAAGAAAAAAACCCAAGACGAAATGCGACGTCTTATGGCAGAAAGACGAAAAAAGCAAGTAAAACAAGTAAAAATTGATAACCCTCTCGCAAAATACAACAGCGCTGGACAACTAACGTGCGTGTTGTGTTCATCGATAGTGCGTTCGGAAAATGTTTGGCCTGTTCACGTAAACAGCAAGCAACATAGAGAAAACGTCGAAAATGCCAAGAAACTAAAGGAAAAAACAAATAATTTTACAACTGGAAAATTAAAACACAAATTAGAAGGAAAACCTGCAGATGCTCCAGAGGAAAAGAAAATAAAAGGAATTTTGAAAAATGCTCCACAGCCTACTCCGGTGCCATTAGAAAAGATCAAAAATGTTGCCCCTCAAATTATTATTTCACACGATGAAGAGATCAAACGAGCTCCTTTAAACTTAAACATTCTCAACTCAGTACCAGAAGGTAAGGAAATTATTAGGTATTTACTACAATGTACAGCTCGCGCAACATAACTTGAACCAAACCATAGACAAAAAAGCTTGCGCAGTAGCAATTTTCAGTACAAAAATTGTAGTGCGCAGGTCACGTGGTACTAAAAATTGGGTCAAGTTATGTTGCACGAGCTATAGCAGTAACCAAACTTCATAAGCAAAAGACGTATAGGATTGTCATGTCTTTGCTAATCAAAGCATTTTAAGATGTCAAATCCATATGCCTTGACTTTACCAAGCTAATTATACTTTTGCAAAAATGAAACTAAGCTAACGCTAGGGGAAGATCTATCTCAGTATAAAATAGGCATGGGGCAACATTCAGGCCAGATCCAGCCCGCCTCGGCTTTTGACCTGACCTGTGTGGTGTGCGTTACCCCAGCAAAAAGTTGTGCTTTAGAGAGATGAGACCTTATCAGATAATTAGTGTGTCATGAGGAGAAATTTGTTTACTAATAGCAAAATTTGTGTGAGTTGTAGTTTTAAAGATATATGAGAAAAACGGATTTTGCTGGGGTCACGTTTTAAACATTACCCTGGCAAAAAAAGTTGTTTCAGCCTGGAACCAAATACATGAATAGATAGCTTTTGTTGCATAGTAAATGTTAGCAAATAGCAAAAATTATATGTGTTATGGTTCTCGAGTTATTTAAGTTTTTGCTGGGGTAACGTTTTGGGTTTTCCCAGATCTCGAAAACGGTTCAACGCACAAGTTTGAAAAAAATACCACTAAGAGACCTTAATTTGTTTAAATTTGTTTAATTGTTAGTTTTTGATTTGGTTGTCGCAAACCAACGTAATTAAATGGTTTCGAAAAACAGAAAAAACGAATTTACAAGTAAACTAGTACACTTATAATCAAATAAACAGCTGTTAAAAATAGCCGTGGTAGACACTTATTACATCAAGAATTTTAGGCTTTGTAACTTTACACGATATAAAGATATAAACAAATTTAATAAATTTTAGACCGGTCGTACTTTAGCGATCGAATACACAGTTTCCATAACATTAAGACACATGACATACATTAAACAAATTTAAGTAATTCATTAACATTACTTCCTGTTAATTTCAGCTTTCAATTACGCCTATCATGAAAGTTTTAACAAAAACAAGATTACGACAGCAATTCTTGAATAAGCCGACCAAATTGTAAAGGTCACTAAAAAGCGACCGCGCCATACATAAGCGTAACCATCTTAAATGAACGGGATGTTATGGATCTTTTGTTAGTACAGTTGCGTACAAAACTTTGCTGGTCAGATTATCTTTAAATATATAATGTACGTTAGTCTCGCGAAAACTCAAGATTGGCTTGGCCGATTTTGGTTTTAAAATGTTTGTCGTATTCCAGGGGAAGGTTTAAATGGTGAGAAATATATATGGAAAAAATGCGAGGTAGTTTCCGTAAAAACTGTTCCTAGGTAGGAACAGTTTTTATGGGTAAATGTTTTTACCTGTCAAACATAGTGGTCACTGGATTGACATGAGTAGGTTTGGTATTAAAATAAAACATTTGGTTTCATCAAACAGAAGCAACAAATTACTATAAATGTATATATTGATACTGACAAATAAATCACACTATAAATAGCTTAGCGAGATTATTTCCTACTTAGGTTTAGATTATTATTTACCTTTATTTATGTAATGTTGAGTGCCTTCAAACTTTTAACTTTCGTGAATCATTACATTTTTTAAAAATACTATTAATCGCGTAAGTTTATTATTTGATATTAATAAACACGATATTAATTTATAAAATAGAAAACTAGTACAATCTTAAGCTATATGAATAACATTTTTCTTCATAACTGTACAAAACATCGGATACTAAGCTGCTAATTTGCGAAGATAACCCGTACGTATGGTGCGGTCGCTTTTTAGTGACCTTTACAATTTGGTCGGCTTATTCAAGAATTGCTGTCGTAATCTTGTTTTTGTTAAAACTTTCATGATAGGCGTAATTGAAAGCTGAAATTAACTGGAAGTAATGTTAATGAATTACTTAAATTTGTTTAATGTATGCCATGTGTCTTAATGTTATGGAAACTGTGTATTCGATCGCTAAATTACGACCGGCCTAAAATTTATTAAATTTGTTTATATCTTTATATCGTGTAAAGTTACAAAGCCTAAAATTCTTGAAGTAATAAGTGTCTACCACGGCTATTTTTAACAGCTGTTTATTTGATTATAAGTGTACTAGTTTACTTGCAAATTCGTTTTTTCTGTTTCTCGAAACCATTTAACTACGTTGGTTTGCGACAACCAAATCAAAAACTAACAATTAAACAAATTTAAACAAATTAAGGTCTCTTAGTGGTATTTCTTTCAAACTTGTGTGTTGAACCGTTTTCGAGATCTGGGAAAACCCAAAACGTTACCCCAGCAAAAACTTAAATAACTCGAGAACCATAACACACACAATTTTTGCTATTTGCTAACATTTACTATGCAACAAAAGCTATCTATTCATGTATTTGGTTCCAGGCTGAAACAACTTTTTTTGCCAGGGTAATGTTTAAAACGTGACCCCAGCAAAATCTGTTTTTCTCATATATCTTAAAAACTACAACTCACACAAATTTTGCTATTAGTAAACAAATTTCTTCTCATGACACACTAATTATCTGATAAGGTCTCATCTCTCTAAAGCACAACTTTTTGCTGGGGTAACGCACACACCTGTGTGATACTTGAAACTCACAGATTAAAATATAGAACAGTCGTTTTACCTCTGTAGAAGTGGAATTCAACCAGATATTGGATAAACTTCTTGCTGAAGTTCAAACACAAATATTATATCACCTTAACCAATACATGTAATTTATCTTCATTAGTAACTAACTTACTAAATAATCTTTGTGTTTATTTATTTCCTGCTATGACTGCATTAATATAGTAAAGTTTGGCACACAACTTGCCAAAGGTTGCCCATGCCTGGTATAAAGCATGGCATCCAAATAAGTCTTTCTTAAATATTTTATGGGAAAATTTAAAAATAAATCACTTTCTTTATTATTTTAATTGCTTAAAGTATTTATGACAATAGGGTATTTTCCAAATTTTTGAAAACTGCTTATATTCAAAGATTGGGACGAACAGTATAACAGAAAAATGAAAATTAATTAAAAAATGTCTTTTTTCTCCATTAAAATTATTAAAGTCAATTTTATTTTTAATGGTTTTGAATTTACCGCCAAAACGCTCAGTTAGATAATGTCTACTATGTGACGTCAACTTTGTGTTAACCTATATAGTCTGTGGTACAATTTACTCTATTGTTTACACAAAGTTGACGTCACACAGTAGACATCATCGAACCGAGCGTTTTGGCGGTAAATTCAAAACCATTAAGTAAGTTTGATTTTAAATTGGTTTAATGAAGAAAAAAGGCATTAATAAATTTATTTTTATTTTTCTGTTAAATTGTTCGTCCCAATCTTTAAATATAAGCAGTTTTCAAAAATTTGGAAAATACCCTATTAGCTTAAAGCTAACTGCAGTGAATGTGTCACAAAACAAAAAGATACACAATTTATTTAGAAAACAGCTTTTACTTTCTGGTTTATGACAGTTGGTAAAATGTTGAATTCTTTGGAAATAAAACAGTAAATAAATTGGTTTAATGCTAAAATTAAGGATAAAGTTAGAATCATTTATTTCAATCACCCATCAGTTAAAACTTAAAAATATTGTAATCATTATTCTGATACATTCTTCATTTATATGTATATTATAATACGAGTATTTCTTAATGGGAATTAATACTTTAGCATACCAAAAAAATACATTTTGTTTTCCAAAATTGTAAATGCTTACCAAATCTTAAACCGCCCATGAAGATTTGGTGAGCATTTACTAATGCTGGGTTATGTTAGGGGTCGTCCATTAATCACGTGAGCCTCGAAAGGGGGGGGGTACTTGAAAAAATCACGAAGTATCACAAGGGGGGATGGGGGGTGTAGTGAGATATCACGTGTATTAATTTTTTTCGTTAAACGCGTGACTTTTAACCAAAAGCGACATATTCGTACTGAAAATTGTTGAAATTATTTTGTACCAAAAAATACACGTGATTTGGAGGGGGGGGGGGGGATTAACGTAAAACCTCACCATGCATCACCAGGGGGGAGGGGGGGTTAAAAATTTGGCCAAAAAAACATCACGTAATTAATGGACGCCCCCTTAGTATGGTAATCATTTAAACATAAGCCTTTCTTATTTAGCCTTTATTACAATATAAATACCCATCAGACAATCTTTAACTAGTTTATTTAAATTAAATGGTGCATTTGTTAGTTAGATATAATTTAGACACACCTTCAAAATAAATCTTTTTAACATTTAAGGATTTGCAACACTGGATGCGTTCTGCGTTCAGCAGTCCGGTCAACCCATACATAGGGTGAACGCAATGTATGGGTTGACCAGAACGCATCCAGTAGTGTGGCAAATCCCTTACTGTGTCTTTAAGCAATGATGACAAAATTGAAATGAATGATGATCACATGACAGACTTACCTTCCAGAGTTGGTAAATCTTAGGTTTTACTGGAAAATCTTAGGATTCATCAGAGTTCGAGGTTTTACAGTAACACATTTACATTTACAGCCACGGGCGTAGCCAGGGGGGGGGTTTTGGGGGTTCAAACCCCCCCCGAAATATACAATAGGCATCATCTATTTATTGATCTATAACATTAAAATAAAGTTAGGCAAGGCGAGGAATATAATTATTAAACATTAACATTTTGAATTTGCCGCGCTGCTGCCATCTGTCACCGATCATTTGAATTACACCCCACCGCATCACATTCGATAATTTTCGTATGTTTTCGTGCACCGCTCGGCTGTCGCCAGTCAACATTCAGCAGCAGCACCGATTACCGCGATAATAATTTAGTGGGTAGGTCAAGGGTAGGTATATACATATTCTAGCGTGCGTGCCGGACTGCAGTGAACGAAGTATTTTGTCACTTACTTGTAAGTAAATGAAAATAACTAAAAAAAAATGGGCCAATTTAATATATCACATTTGACATCTGTCAGTCCATAGTGTGATTTGGTAAGTAAATGGTAAAGCTTTCTTTCGTGATTATTTATACCATAAAACTTATTATTATTAAGTTTTGGCATCCCGAGGTAACCTCGGCGAGGTTAGCACTAGCAGACAACCAGCCTACATGCCTTATGATAAAGGAGTAACAGATAAGATCGGCCACGTTTTACGTGAATACTCTGTACCAGCAGTCTACACTCCTGGCATAAAGGTCAACAACATATTGGGTTCGCCGAAGGATGTCACACAACACCATTACACTACAGATTACAAGATTAGCGGATGAAACTAACTAAAAATCGCGGCCGTTTTATTACAATATAGACAGGCAAGAGTACAAGATTAATGGATGAAACGGGTGAAACTAACTAAAAATCGCGCTGCGCGGCCGTTTTTTTTCAATAGACAGGCAAGATCACAACTTACAAGATTAGTGGATAAAACTGACTAAAAATCACGCTGCGCAGCCGTTTTTTTTTCTCAATAGTTAGACAAGATTACAACTTACAAGATTAGTGGATGAAACTAACTAAAAATCGCGCTGCGCGGCCGTTTTTTTTTATAGACAGGCAAGATCATAACTTACAAGATTAGTGGATGAAACTGACTAAAAATCGCGCTGCCCGGCCGTTTTTTTACTATATACAGGCATTTAAGTTACATCTTTAATTTTAAATATTTATTTCTCCCAGCGGTCCTCTAATGTCCATGGGTTCATTTAATAAGAATATACCTAAATGTCATTTCATTTACATTGTTGTAGTTTTATTTTCTTAAAACCCCCCCCGATACATAATTCTGGCTACGCCCGTGTTACAGAGTATAGAACATGTAATTATTGTAAATCTATCTTAGTAGTTATTTTTCCCAATAATTTATAACAGTATAAAATCACTATGTACTTAATCTAAAACTCCAATCTTCTTTTGTAGATTCTGTTAAAAAAGATGGAAGTGCAGGTACCGAGCCAGTTGTTGAACAGCCAATACCAGAGGGATTTTTCGATGACCCCATTTTAGATGCCAAAGTAAGAAAACTTTCTTGATTATTTTATTTAAAACCCCGTATAAGACCGCCTTCCTCTTATATACCTAATTCATATAAGACCACTAAGCAAAGAAAATAAATGTATTAATATCCTCATTTTCCAAAGAGTTCCTCAAAAGATTCATGTATGTAGTCAATCATATCAGAGGCTAACATACTACGACCTTTGCACTTAAAAGCTTTTTCATTACATTTTCTTACTAAGGCAGATGCAGCAAAGCATGACAGTGATGCAGCAAATAAATCTTTAGAATCTGTTGTTATATCAATTGCATTGCTATTTTCTAGTGTCCAATTCAAAAAAGTTGCGATTGCTCCAGATAAGAGGTCACCTTGTCCACCACATCTGCGACCAGAACCACCTAAATTTAAATTCCATTGAACCTCAGAATGCGGGCTGATCACTTCATCATTAGAGCCTTTTCTCAGTATTATAATATTTTTACCTATTTCATTTAATGCATTAAAAATTTTTCTCAATCTTTCAAATTCTATCTTGTTTGGTGTTAATATTACAAGTGATGTCATTTTTCTAATCAAATCTGGGTTCTCTGTTAATAAGAAAAGCCCATCGGCATCGATGACTAATGGTATTTTCTTGTTTTGAATAATTTCAATCAGTTCCGATACAACAGTAAATGTTGCTGTTTCTCTCCCTAAGCCGGGGCCTATCACCACGGCATGCAATCGGTCAAGCCAAGGAGATATCGAAGCTACTGCATTCTCTTTATCCAGCAATGGGTGTACTATAAGTTCAGGGCTGTATGATTTAATAACAGTGCCTGCCGACGAAGTGCAAAATATATGTACTAAATCAGCACCAACCTAGAAAAAGAAAGTAGTTAAGTTATTTACTTTGTATTGGACTAAAGAATCAATATCACTACCCCTATGTATGCTTAGGTCTTTATGTACGCTTAGATCTTTAAAACTACCCAACAGATTTTGATGCGTTTTTTTAATAGATAGAAAAAACCGCATCAAAATCTGTTGGGTAGTTTTTTCCAGCGGAATATCAAGAGGAAAGTTTATTTATATGATAATACATAGTGTCAAATTCCACACTAAACCGAAGTGAAGCGAGGGCGGGTTGCTAGTTATGAGTATGAATATGTCATTGACATAACATAAATAAATATGTTTATTCATTTAACATTAGGGTTGCCAGATGTCCGGTATTTAAGCATACAGTCCGGTATTTTCGAGGCCTGTCCGGTAAAAAATAAATAGTTCTACTGGACAGAACAATGTCCGGTATTTTGAGGAAAGTCGGTACTACTGTACTACTGGCCACAAGCGCCTACAAAAGTAGGCATATGAAATACCTCAAACACGATGGCCCGGTATTTTTTTGCTACTCACCTGGCAACCCTATTTAACATACATAAACATGTGCCTACATATTTATAAATAACACCTGCATAAGATAAGACGGTACCAAAACACCCAACATCTCCAACAAGTCTTTAGCCCAATATAACCAACGCAATACTAACTTTTAAAGCGCTAATTCCAGAAAAATATGGTGCTCCTGTGTACTCCAAGGAGCCGCCGACGATTCCTATTCGTCCAGCTTGACCTTTGTGTTTCTTTTCATCCAGTGTAGGAATACACTGTTTGACGTACTCAAACATGGTACTTTGTTCCATTTTGTATCGTTTTGAGTTGGTAAATAGTTTATTTATAAAAAGTAATTTATTTAATTTACTAGAAATTAACATTTGAGTGACTAGAAACTTGTGTCTCTCGTCCTTCCTTCTTTCTCTTATAAAATACAGACAAATTGACAGATGTCATACTGACTTTGACTTAACTAGTGAAGCGAATTATCACTTGAACTAGGGACGCTGCTGTAATTTCGATGGTTATCGATTTCTTTAAAAAAAAAAACTTAATCTATAATTACGTATTTTAATCTGTAAAATTTTCTTTGCCATACATTCTGTAATTAAATTGCAGCGAATCACTGTCTATTGTAAATTTAATCGCATAATACAAAATACATCTAGTACAGGTAACTCGAATATTGGAGTTGCATATCTCTCTACTCCCCTAAATAATCGTAATTTATTTTCCTATGCCCACTGACGAAGTAGGCATGTATAAGCTCTTACTCATCATAATCATACCCCGTTATCGCGGGTGCACGAATGATCGAAGCCAAAGACAAAGTACAACAGAAGGTCTATTTTTGATTAATTTGATAATTCTACCTAATCCCGTTCAACCTCTGAGAGAATATATCTGTAATAAATTTTTTTTAGTTTACCTGTATTTCAGGATAATCTTTTATCCACAACTCCATAAATACGTGACGAGATTTTTTTCTCGGAGGCATATTGTTGGTTAAGATAAAAATGATACGCAATTAGACAACAATTGATCACTAAATGACCCGTAAAGAAGAGAGGGCGCGGAGCGTGAGACAACACCTAGTAGAGTACAAGACGACACGACAACACGCGCGCGAGTGGCGTTCGGCCGGCTTTTGTCGGCATCCGTCAAAGCGGACACCGCGCGGCGGGCTTTTGTGCGCCTTTGTCGGCATCCGTCAAAACCGACACCGCGCGGCGACCGCGTGCGCGTGAGTACGGTCCGCACTGTTATAGCAAAATAAGCTCTATACATTAAAAAAATCCGATTCAAAATAAATATCGTCCTTCACTTTGTGCAGTTAGATTTTAGGAAGAATTAAAGTTATGTATAGGTATTGTCTAAAAATATAGTTCACTTTCACTCAGCTTGAAAATTTTCGCACCTTAAGGCCGGCCACACACAGACGGAATCACGGAATTCCGTACATACGTGATTCCGAACGCAGCAACTGCATACAAAATCTATGGGCCTGCCACACACATGCGGGATTTTTCCGTACGGAATCTTCATACATTGTCGAAATTGCGTTCGGAATTCCGTAAAGAGATTACCGGCCGAATACTCAAACGCTGCTTAACTAAAATCTTAGTCGAGGCCACCTTAAGTTTAAGGAGCCATTAGATTTAAGTGAAATACTCAAACGCTTTTTATCTGTCGATAATGTCTGCTTAGCTAAGGACGCCTTAACCATTTGTAATCTGGTAACATTACTGAGATTTTCAAACCGTTTCTTTTCATGCAGTCCATCGATATCAGACCTGGCATTACGTAATCAAAGTTACCTCAAAAAAATAACGTGCAACGGAATAACGAGCTCTCTATGCTCTTGGCTGCATTCCGAATCACACAAATCGATGACAGCGCACTAAAATGCGTTCCGAGTCGGTGATTTTGTATGGGTTTGACAGATAACGTGAGCGCTGACATCGATTTTATCGTGATTCGGAATATAGCCAATGTCAAATCTCAATCAAAATAAACATTGAATTTCGCGTCGACTAATTTTTAATATTTAATAATTAAAAGTTATTAAAAAAACAAGAAACGATGGAAAATAAGGAGAAAAATGGGGGTTCCAACTACATGGAGTTAGAAAAATCAATTTGATTAAAGTCGAATGGTCAAAGGTAAGTAAAGTACGTAGGTATATTGTTTTTAAACATAGAAGTAATTTTTCTTGTTCAAAGATTTGTTAATTATCGGGTACTATATTGGTTGTAATCTACTAGTATAACAGAGAACAAAGTAACAAACCTTGATTGTTTGTAACAAATGCTGTTTTCATAGAAAAAACAAGCTACTTATTTGGGGCAAAAATGTCCTCGAAAGAATACAATTCTCACGCAGTCATAGGGCCGAGATCGTGGTTGTAACTCTTATCTATACGATAACATCAAACAAAAACTATGCAAAACAGTAGCAAAACTGCAAAAGAAAACTTAAGATACATTCCCACTTGATGAAAAGTGGGGGCGATTATTTATTACCTAAGTAAGATTAATGGCAGGTATATTTTATTTGCAGAGAAAGAGATATGATTCATTAATTGAACAAGAGAAGGAAAATGAAATTATACAATAGAAGAAGAATATTTTACCACTTCGAGGTTCGGAAAATGAGACAATAGATTTTCTATTGTTGTCCGGCCACAGACATTTGTGAATTAAAGAACTATGGAAAAAAGCAATTCATGATAAGGTAGATTAATTCCTTGATACTAAGCATTGGTGTAACATAACTAGGTATTAAGTGATATTATTATATATATGTATTTTTCTTACAGATGTCGTCGTATTTGTCACATTCGAAAGATACTATGTCGAAAAAAAGTGAGCAGTACTTAAAGAGTGCTCGACACCAGCAGAACGTTTAAAAAATTTGACCCCTGACCCTGTTCACTCTGAGTTTGCTGCTGATGATCTGATGTTAAAGTTTTTCTATTTAATGCTGAAATTTCTAATCATGAGTCACCAAATGGAGGACCGCGCTTCGCATCCGGACCACCAACCCATTTTGTGTGGACCGCAAAAACACAGGAACTTACAAAAATACCTTTAAGTACCTAATAATTAAATTTCTGTATTAAATGTTATTTTCTATAAAATGTTGTGCGGACCACTATGGTCATTTCATTTCTTAAAACGGACCCCGAATGAAACTAATTGGTGAGTTTGGTCACCCGTGTTCTAAGCAATAGATGAACAATACTTACCTAAGTTTAAATTAATAATTAATGTAATATTTGAATAAAAACATGGAACATAATGTCTCTGATTGAATTTCTCTGCATTCCTCCTTCATTTGAGTGCTGCGAATACTGTTTGTCCGCTAAATCCTCACTGAAACTAAGTATTTAGATGAAGATTCTATGATCTTAATCCAAATTCTGTTTCGTCATCCTTACTTAATTCATTACTATCCTTACTTAATCCTTACTAATATTATAAACTAGCAGCCGCCCACGACTTCGTCTGCGTGGAAAGGTTTTTTTGTTATCCCTCGGGAACAATACTTTGTTTTGGGATGAAAGGTACCCTATGTCCTTCTCTGTAATCCTGACAATGTGTATGCAAAATTTCATGATTACTACTGAACCGATCATTATGAAGTTTTGTTCATTGTCAGGGGTACAGAAAAGGACATAGGGTACCTTTCATCCAGGAAAAATGTACAGTTACCGAGGGAAAGCAAAAAAAAACTGTCCTCGCAGACGAAGTGGCGGGCTTATTGTTTGTTTGTTTGTTACGCCTTCACGTCTTAACTACTGAACCGATCATCATGAAATGTTGCATACACGTCAGGGGTACTGAAAAGGACATGAGGTACCTTTCATCCAGAATAAAACGTACATTGCCCAAGGGATAGCAAAAAAAACTGTCCCCGCAGACGTGTGGGGACATTTTGGGCGACAGATGGGGACAGTGGCTAATTCACTAATTCACATTGGGCCTGCGTGGTGGCACCACGCAGGCCCAATGTGAATTAGTAGGTGTTAACGACTGCAAATACAGCCGGGACCAACAGCTTAAGGTGCCATCCGAAACACGGTAGAACTCGAGAGATAATTAATTTTTGGTCACCCATCCCATCATGGGATGGGTGACCAAAAATCCCTTGCGAAAGTTGCTTCCGCAATGGCAGGGCCAGGCGCTAAACCACTGCACCACAGAGCTCCTCGAACTTTACAACGCTTTTAATTAATACTAGCAACCGCCGGGACAGTGGTGGGTTATGGCGCATCTTTCTTCGTTTCAAATAGTCAGACACCATACAAGTCGCACAACGACACTTGAGAGACGTCGAAGCTTCCTTAAATTAAGAGCGACCTTAATCAACTTGAGGCGGCCTCAAACACCTGTCAGAACTTAATGAACGTTTGAGTATTCCATTTTCGATAGTTTTTGAAGATAAGCGGTCCTTAACTTAAGGCCGTCTTAGAAATTGAGGGGCTCTCAAATTTTGAATTGAGTATGAGTTAAGGCGGTCTCAACTGTTTGAGGAGCTCTTAACTATTTAAGCAGCGTTTGAGTATTCGGCCGTACGTCTGTGTGTGGTCAGCCTTAATTGGTTTTTTGAGTAGAAAAACGTAGGCAAATAGGTGGCCCTAAAGGTCTATCGCTTCTGATTTTTTAGTCTATGAATCGTTCCTGCACGCCCGATAACGGGGTATGATCATAATACACACATTTTACCTATACAACGTACTCAGTCATATAGGTTTCAAAGTCACGTATTCATTTTCTTACTAGCTTCCGCCCGAGACTTCGTGCGTGTGGACATTCGAAAAATCACTAGGGAATCTTTGATCATGATAACAAGTATCCTACCAGGCTATAAACTGTGTGCCAAATTTCAGCCAAATCTATTCAAGCCGTTTTTGTTTGATTGAGTTACCTACATTACAAACATCCATACGTCTTTTCACATTTATAATTATATCAGTAGGATATGTTATGTATGTTCATTCAGTCAACAGCATTGAAGTTATTGTTTTTTTCCGATCTTGTTTGATTAGTTCTTCCTTGAAATTACACCCGAAGATACAGACTGGAAATACACAATAAAATTTTCATTTGAATAATTCACACAGGTCCGAAATATCGAGTATAAAGATCCTGTGGAAGAAGAATGGGAAAAATTTAAAAAAGAAATAAAAGATGAAACTAGTGCCTCGGCAGAAATAATTGCTGGTGAACAAGAAGAAGCCACCGCTGAAAGACAAATTGATGAAATTGACGAACAAATAAGAAACTGGAATAAGTAAGTATGAGCATTAATCAGTACCATAAATTAAGGGCCCTATCACATTTTTTCTCGTCGAAATTTCGATTTTGACGGATTTTAGCGATACAACCTAGAGAAACCTTTGGGTCTACTAAATACATTTATATGTGTCCGCGACAAAAAGTAATATGATGATTCACAGGAAAGTTAAAGGGTTAGAAAGGAAAATGAAAGTCGGTGAACGATTTCTTAGAGTCAACTTTGAACATACACAGAAAGACAAACAAGTTTAAACAACAAATAAAAGTATGAAATTTGATTTTCTTATGAAGTAAAGATTATTATGATATAATTTTTACGTAATAATAATGATGTATCTAGGAGAAATCCACAGTTAATTCTGAGCTTTTTTAGTAGTTTTATGGTTTTTAATTGGGATTTTTTTTTCACATATATTCCATACATAATTTCGAAATTCCGAGGCCACTATGAACTATTCGACTATATAAGAGATAACATTCAATATTTTTTATTTCAATTGTTTAGCACAGTTGTTGTCGCAAAAATCACAGTCGAAATGTAATATGCCTCTTAAAAAAAATATGATATGACCCATAAGTAATAGAAGATTTAAATCATGGTATATTGTAGATAAAGTAATGTAAGGTGTAGGTAACAATACAAAATAAACTCCACGGGCTCAAGCAATAGCTAGCTAGGGACTTGAAATAGTAAACGTCATGGGATTTGTGCTTAGAGGCCCTATAGCCTGTAAGTGGGGCTGAGCCATAATTACTGTTTTTGTCATATTGACGGCACTGTTACGTCATTAAAGTATGCGACTGACTGTCATATAGTATGATAGTCGCACTATAATGACGTAATAGTGCCGTCAAAATGACAAAAACGGTAATCAAGCACAAATCCCATGAGAAGGTTCTCTTTCCCCACAGACCTATTATTAGGCGATTAATCTAAGAATGTGCATGCATCATAAGATGTGTGACATCCTGAGAAACAAACTCTTGTGGTAGGTATGGTATAAACAATGTTGATTTTGAAACTTCAATCGGAAAGAAAATGGTTTATGTTTGGCTTCAATGTGATCGATCACTATAGTAATCTACTTCACCTCTTTCATTTTACTTTTTTACTCAGTTTTAAATGCTAATCGATCAATCAGGGATATCCTAAACTATTAACATGTAAAAAGATATTTACGTTAAAATCTGGGACGCAAAAAATACATATTGCTTTAAAAATATTTAAAATTTTTGTACATACTGTACTTTCTTGGGTGAAATTAACAGGAGGGCCCAAATCTGCTGTTTTTAACGTGATAATCGTGTTTCAATTATGTTTCGGTTTTGAGTTTAAGAAACAAGAACTGTGTCAAAATCAAAAAGCATTACATAGCAGACTTGGGCCCCAGATTGCGTGCACATAGTAATCTTCTGCTCTTACAAGAAACATGGGTTTTACTTTAATATTTGCTGTATGGTCTGTCGTTTTACTTATGCTGCTTCTTTAACTTTCAGGGTTTTGGACTTAGAATTGAAAAAAGAAGAAACGAAAAAGCAACGGCAAGAGACCGACCAAATGAGTGAAGATGAGGATTCTGATTCTAATAACGACGAAGACATTGACGAATTTCTAGATTGGCGAGCAAAAAAATCGTGATCGTTTTGACTCGGAACTGTGGTCATATTTTGTTTACATATTGTTAATAATAAGCAGAGTAAATTAATTTTTAAAAGCTAATTATTTTATTGAATCTGTCGCCACACGGTTCTTCGCCGTGAAAATTAATCCAATTTGGGGCTCGAATTCATTATGACAGGGTTGCCTCCCTTGCCAAGGTTAAATATTTAGTGTAATTATTTATTATGGTTAGGTATTTAGAAAATATCAAATCAATATTAAAATACATTCACCCAAATAACACTAGACAATGTTATATCAAGTACGGGTGGCAACCCTGTTGGTGAAATAGGATTTGATTTGGGGCATAGTAGTGTAATAGCTCCCCGGATCGGATAGGAAATTGGATATTGTAAGTGGCTTTATCTTCCGTAGGTTCTGCGTCATGAAGTTTTCCTGCTTTTACCGAGTGCTGTGTGATGGGTGCTTCAATATCTTATATCTTTAAACGAGCAATTCTTGTATATATATATAAAGTCTGTCCAGCCTTACTTGTCTTATATGGTAAACAATCTTCACCCAACTCTTTATTGAAATAATCATTTATAAAATACAACAATTGGTTTTCCACACATAGATTACAAAATAAAATGTTAATAATAAATAACAATTTCATAAAGTTACTTACATATTTTTAATTAACTATTTAAGTTTAAAAGACGTATGACAACTGTCAAAAACTGTTTACTAAATAAGACAAGTAAGGATGGACAGACTTTATATATATTTCTGTGATCTCGGAAACGGCTCTAACGATTTCGTTGAAATTTGGTATATGAGGGTTTTCGGGGGTAAACAATCGATCTAGATTGGTTTTACGTTTGGGAAAACGCGCATTTTCGCATTTTCGTGCCTTTTTCTTTCGACGCAGAATATGGTCGCTAATTTCGTCCGCGGGCGGCCAATGTCCATTTGGTTCAGCGGGTTACGGACTACAAGAAATGAGTGTTCTGAGTTCGAATCCCGCTCGGTGACTTACTTTTTTTTATATGTTTGTTCAAGTTTATATATTTTTTTATTTTTATTGTTTTTAGACAAGTTTAAAAAATGTAGTTAATGTTGCTTTCGAGTTTTTATTTTATTGAGACTTGTGAAGCAATAGTGCAAAACAAAAAATTACCGATACAAATTTTAAACACAGTTTTTCGGATACGTTTTATGATACCATCTCTCGGATGATGCCATCAAAACTAACTACTACGTCTCGCGGAATTATTATGTAATTAACTACATCTTACGAGTTATGTAATAAGAGAAATTGACAATAGATGGCGTTACTCTGTGAAAAGTTCTGGGGCCCTATTTTTGAATCGCTCAGCTGGCGTCGAGCTCTCATTTCTACTGATTTTCGTTCGACATCTCATACATTTGAGTTGATTTGTCGAACGAAAATCAGTAGAAACGAGCGCTCGACTCCAGTCGAGTGATTCAAAAATAGGGGCCCTGTAAGGTTGAGATTACGAATATCGAAAAACATCATATACTCGTAATCTCTCTGATCCCAAAGTAAGTAGCTAAAGCACTATTGTTATCACCTAAACACCACCATATTACAATAAATAATAACTGAGCGAAGCTCGGTTCACCCAGATATTAAGTATTTTATACGTCGATATTTCGGTCGTATCGTATGTGTTATGAATTTTCGGCATTTTGATACATACCCCTTTTGCAAGAAAATAAATAAGTACGTAAAAATTCTTATTGTTTTTGATTTTTATGTCTAAATAATATTAGGCGATAATTAGGTAGATAATATGCCTAATAACATTATGCTAAAACAAATAAGTCTAAATTATTATTATGCCTATATAAATAGTATGCCAAAAAACAATTATGCCAAAGTATTATTATGAGTGACAAAAAAAATTATGCCAAATCAAATTAGGTATAAAACCATTATGCGAAAACAATCCCTCTTGGGGATTCCTCCCTCTTGGAACATACACAGATTTAAGACCAGATAAAGTCCATACATTTTCATCGGGTCTTAAATCTGTGTATGGTTACTTTTCATAGTCTTACTATTATCAGTGACAATCAAAAAAAGCTGTAGAACACGACAATAGCTAAACCATGTGGTAAACCTTGAAAAATAAAAATAAAACATTTTTGGAGATATAAAAATATAGGTTACGGCGGCTTGCGATCTGTAAAACTTGGGTTAAAGTATCTATAATTTCGTAATAAATAACTATATCACAACGGCAAACGGTAACCTTTTTCGTGATTGAAATGTACTACGGGCTACTGTACTATTAGAGAAAGTTGTTTAGTTTCATGGACTGGACACATCCTTAAGGATGGTAAGTTCAAAATGACCCGATATATCGATATTTCTTTTTTTAAATGGATATTTTGATATATCGATGTTTTTATCCAAGCCTAGGCGGCGTAAGCGCAAGATGGCAGATGTTATGATGTAATCAGTGACGTCACACGGGCAGAGGGCCTAGTACGAGTTGGTTTTTTGCTCTCACTTCACTTTGCGAATAGTTAACTGTCGTTTTCTCTCTTTCACTCGTTCACTCACTCGCATGATTTCCTCTCTTTCACTCGATACTATTCGCAAAGTGAGGTGAGAAACACAACTCGTACTAGGCCCTCTGTTGTTATCGCGCTTACGGTGAGTCGGTACGCAAATCAGCGCGATGACATCGCTGACGCCGGTGTGACTCGGAATGCACCCTTCATATTCGGAAATATCGATATATCGAGAAAAAAATATCAACGATATAATTTATCGATATGTTTTTAAAAAAATATCGATATTTTGATATACCTATCGATATTTTTTACCCAAGAATATACATTGGGCGCATTCTGCCAGACAAATCTTTGAGTCATCGCTCGCCGAAAGTAAAATATTCAACATTCTATACAAATTACTTTCCATGGTTAAAAATTACTCTATGGCGCTCGATGACTTAAAGATTTATCTGGCAGAATGCGCCCATTCTGTGCCAGTGCCATGCGGAATAACCACTGACCTGAATTTTTTTTTCTATTTAACTGGACTGGCTGTCTGTATGATTTGACAGCAAAGTTCTTGTGCCTATTTGATTTTGACGTACCTACAATGAAAATGGTATGACTTTCCATTAGTTGACGTGGAATTTAAGGGTGGGAGGGGTGGTAGGGGGGAGGGGGGGGTCCCCCTTAACCCCCCCTTAAAATTTGGGAGTCAGGAAATACATACTTTTTTTTTAAATGAATTTTTAATTTCGCACAAAAAAGTAATGATAACAACCAAATTACTGCTTTTTTCGGCAATTAAAGGAGGGCAAGGGGGGGCGGAAGGGAAACAACTCCCTCCTCCAATCCCCATCTGCCGGTGATGCGTAGTTTTCGAGAAATACATTTTTGTGTAAACATAACCTCAAAACAAAATGGAGTAATATGGAAATTAAGCAGGGGAGGCTAAAAAGAGGTGGGGAGAGGGGAGGTGACGTACGTAAAAAATTTCGCACGTAAAAAAGTCGTTTCTGGGTTCATGTACACCTAACATGCTCGTCGCTACGCTCCTCGCACCTATCACGTGACCTGCGGTCTTTGGTCACCATCGCAACAATTTTTTTGTACCTTGTGCATTTATGTGTATTCGCGATAATATCGATATTTTCGCCATACGGACCGCAGCCTTAGTAGCAGTGCTACCAACCTAGCGCCGACATTAAACGTCAAAAATAACGACACTGGGGCCCTACCGCCCAACTCAAAGCTTTAGGTCGCTGTATACGGGACGGGAACGGAGCGGGGAAAATATCGTTTCATACAAAATGTATAGGAGCATGCATACGGAGCGGAGGCACGACGGGGCCCGGACGGGACGGGAACGGAACGGGAAAAACTCCGTCGGCGGCACGTCGCCGCCCCGTGCCCGTTCCGTTCCCGCTACGTATGCATTGAAACTCCGTTCTCTCTTAGGCTCGTATTACAGAATGAAACTCAAGCTTTGATCTCTACTTAAAACTAGTTTTAAGCCGAGTATTAATTCTAGAACTGTGCTTGAGCAGAGATTCAACAAACTAAACTCAAACTCAGATCATGCTAATTTTAAAACGATGTTTGAGTACGCGACTCAGATCGAGCTTATTTTAGAACGATGCTTGACTGCGTAGGTTATGAGGTTTACGATTTCGCTAGTGTTGCCAGGGTTTTATTTCAATTAGTTAAGTTTAAATTTAGGGCAAGGGGTGGATGGGAGGGAGAGAGGGGACCTCCCCACCTAAGAATTTTGTGCGGAAACGCACAGTTTTATGTTTAATTGAATTTTGAAATTTTACTAATCCTAACCTCAAAATGTATGAAAAAATCATTAAAGGGGGGTGAGCGAGGGGAAAAAAATAAAGTAGAGAGGGGGGAGCGGGGGACTCCCTATGTATTTAGCATTATCTGTTAAAAAAACATAAAAAATAAATTTCTAACCTATCACATCACTTGACAAACTTAAGGGGGGATGGGAGATTCCCCCTTCTATTTTCTACTCTTTTCCCCTCGCTCGCCCACCTTTAAAGATTTTTTTAGGTTTTTCATACATTTTGAGGTTAGGTTTGGTAAAATGTCAAAATTCATTTTTAAAAATCAAAATTATTTGATAAGGGGTAGGGGGCTCTCCCAACCATCCGCCCCCTTAAATTCGACCTTAACTAATGTAAATATGAACCCAAATCAATGCTCGAGCGTGGTCTCGACCATACTTACGTAAACAGAGATCAAATTCTTTCTAAGCAGAGATTTTAGTTCTAAAATTAGTCGAGCATTGCTCGAGTATCGTTTGAAAATTAGCATGATCTGAGTTGAGTATAGTTTGTTGAATTGATGAGGTCAAGTTCATCATATTCCGTTTTACGAAAAACTTACTGCAGTGACAAAACCACCCATTATAATCTTCGCAATATTCCTATAATTATAAACATTAATACCTTATTTATTAAAATTAACGTTTAATTGGCCAATGCTACTCATAAAAATATATAAATCACGTTGCGACGCAACATTTACTTGGCCTAATTATGCGTAAAATGAAACTCATTCTGCTAAAAACAAATTTCGTAATAGGAAACAGACTATAACCATAGATAGTCGCAAATCTCTATTTAAGTAGAGATCAGCTGAGTCTAGACTCAAGCATAGTTTTGGAATCAACAGGGTGCTTGAGACTAGATTCAGTAATTAAGTAGAGATGATTAGAGTTCAAGCTGTGCTTGAGTCTCATTCTATAATACGAGCCTTAGTGATGGATGTGTAATGCAAAGCTTTCTTGTGGATTTTGGATTTTAATACTAATGACATTTTAATATTCGATAATGTTCTGTGATGCGTGCATTGTATCGTACGTAACGTAATACAATATTCTATCTACTTATTCATTAAGTAACTATAGCAAAACTTTAAATTACCTATATCTGAATATTGGGGAATTTAAGGGTTGCCTCCCTAGCCAAGGCTATTTAGGTAAGGCAAATGAAACTTTGATCATGCAGCCAAGTCTTCAGTCATACTTTTTTCTTTAGTTTGCATTTCTGCGGGTGTATTATTACGGGCACGTAATTTGGCAAGGCAAAGATGAGACAAAAGATGCACAGCAGCTACAAACACTAAACTCGGTGCATCTTTTGTCTCATCTTTGTTTTGCCAAGTTATATGCCGGTACCTATATCACATTATAAGTAACCCCTAGATGATCAAGCATAGCTTGTCAATAATTTACATTGCATTACCACCCACCACTACCATTTGAGTGCGTACCAAAAATTCAAGATTGGGGGCCAACTTTTTTGTTTTTGGCCTGATTTCGATGAAACTCGGTTTTTGGTACTATTTTGGCAAGAAAATAACAACTAAATTTTTCAAATAATAAAAATCCAAGATGGCGGCCATCTTTTTTGTTTGTGGGCTGATTTCGATGAAACTCAGTTTTTGCTACTATTTTGACAAGAAAATAACAACACAATTTTTCAAATACTTAAAAATCCAAGATGGCGACCAATTTTTTTGTTTGTGGGCCAATTTCGATGAAACTCAGTTTTCGCTACTATGTTGACAAGAAAATGACAACCCAATTTTTCAAAAACAAAAAATCCAAGAAGGCAGCCAACTTTTTTGTTTATGGGCCGATTTCAAAGAAACTCGGTTTTGTTACTACTTTGACGAAAAAATAACGAAATGTTGAAAATAATAATAAAATCAATATACCAGCCAACTCTTTTATTTATGGCCCGATTTCTCAATTTTTCGATTTCGATGATGATGATTATTGTTACTATTTAAGTAGTTTGTACCAAAACCCAAGTTTTATTAAAATCGGACCACGAACAAAAAAATAGGCCACCATCTTGGATTTTTAATATTTTTAACATCGCCTTGTTATTTTCTTGTCAAAATAGTACCAACAACCGAGTTTAATCGAAATCGGCCCAATAGCAAAAAAGTTGGCCGTCATCTTGGATTTTTGAATATTTTTAAGATTGTGTTGTTATTTTCATGTCAAAATAGGACCAAAAACCGAGTTTTATCAAAATCGGCCCAAAAACAAAAAGTTGACCGCCATCTTGAATTTTTAATATTTAAAAAATTGTGTTGTTATTTTCATGTTAAAATAGTACCAAAACCGAGTTTCATCGAAATCGGCCCACAAAAAAAAAATGTTGGCCGCCATCTTGGATTTCTTAATATTTTCAATATTGCGTTGTTATTTTCTTGTCAAAATAGGACCAAAAACCGAGTTTTTTCGAAATCGGCCCAAAAACAAAAAAGTTGGCCGTCATCTTGGATTTTTGAATATTTTTAAGAGTGTGTTGTTATTTTCTTGACAAAATAGGACCAAAATCCGAGTTTTATCGAAATCGGCCCAAAAACAAAAAAGTTGACCGCCATCTTAGATTTTTAGTATTTGAAAAATTGTGTTGTTATTTTCTTGTTAAAATAGTACAAAAACCGAGTTTCATTGAAGGCCCGAGGCCCACAAACAAAAATGTTGGCCGCCATCTTGGATTTTAAATATTTTCAACATTTCGTTGTTATTTTTTGTCAAAATAGTAACAAAACCGAGTTTCATTGAAATCGGCCCACAAACAATAAAGTTGACCGCCATCTTTTTTATTTCAGAGTTCTAGTGGCCTTTTTCCGTCCGGCTTCATCATCAAACCATTTCCTATCAGAGTACTCATCAAAACCTACCTTTACATTTCCGTTAATAGTGAAAACTCATTGTTTAATCTATGAAAGTGAAAGTGAAAGTGAAATATATTTTATTTAAATAAGCTCACATAATAAGCATTTTTAAATCGTCAATTCTTTTACCCTACCACCCATTATGACGTCTTTTAACTGACAAGAAAAATGGGCGCAAAAAACTTGTCAGCTTTATCAATCAGATGGAACGATATTTACAAATATGTATATCGTTTCCAGACTTTATATTAACAAAGATTAACAAATAAATAACATTATTGAATTAGCTCATTTCTTAATGAGTTTCAAATTTCTTAATCAATTTACAGATTTTAAGCTAAATTCAAAGTTTGAACTTGTTATTCAGTCTAGGCTGTTACAATAAATAAAAATAAAAGAAAAACATACAATTCAATATGCATTAAGATAGGTAGTCAGAAGCAGACCCATTCCCACTGGCAGCACCAGTTCCCGAACATGACGCATGAACCAGCCATCTCTTCGCTCAACCATATTTGAGGGAACGTAACGACCCGCCTCATACGACACCACCGCAGAAATGATTAAAGATAGCATGACATACTAAGACTACCTATGTTAAGGCATCGAATTGAAAATTTATATCCAAAAGCTTTTCATAGGTCTTTCACTAAACTACTGACTATAGAAAGTAAAAATATTGCAATTAAATAAATCAAAACAAGGTAAGCTATTAAGAATTATATTTTTTGAGTAAGAAGTGCCATACATACAGACAATATAAAACAGATCTTTTATATACGAGTTATACGACGCCCTTAATACAAGCAGACAGAAGCAGACCCATTCCCACTGGCAGCACCCGTTCACGAGCATGACGCATGAACCAGCCATCGCTTCGCTCAACCATATTTGAGGGAACGTAACGACCCGCCTCACACGACACCACCGCAGAAATGTTTGAAGTGAGCATGACATACGATATGTATGTACAATAATGTTATTGTCAAGTACTGGTGACAACCCTAATCAGTAAAATCATGTCCTAATTGGGGCATAGTGTGATCGCTACATCCAATTTGGGTTCCTAGATTGGATCCCCAGTAAGGAAGCTAAATCGGCGTATGTAATCGAGGCTTAAATCGGCGTATGTAATCGAGGCTTAATTTCCATGGTAAAAAAATCTTTGACAAGCGGTTTTCAAAAGGCAGTTTAAGAAAAAAAGTAGTACACAAAAAAGAACTAGATGTCGTTGTACGACTAAGTAGGTAGGTTTTTAAGAAAAAGGCAAAGGATGAAACGTGATTACTTTTTTTATCATAAGTTTGTTGCGTATGTGGTCTGTTGCGTTGTGCGTTGGTTGTCCTTTGGCGTGTTCCGTCGAACTTTTCTGACACTTAGCGCGAATAATTTTTAAAAACCTGCCTAGTTGAAGTAGTGCCATCTATCGACAAAATTTTACTAAAATTATCAGCTGTCAGAAAACCGCTCATTAGATATACATAGGTACCTACTTAAAATCTTAAGTCAGTTTAGCTAAATACTTAAATCGGTGTAGAAAAAAGTGGAATTGTATCAATTGAGATTGAAAATATAAAATTAGTCGCAAAAATAGTGTTTTAATAAAGTTGTTTTCACAACACTAGCACGTTACTACCACGTCAACTGTCGCGACTAGCACGTTGCGTATGCATTAAACTCCCCGTCAGGATCACCTTCCGTCCCCGCCCCGTGCCCGTTCCGTTCGGGGTTTTTCCCGTCCCGTATACAGCGACCTTTTTAGCCAGAGCGATAGCTAGATCCATCCTTGTCATATCATAACACGATGACAAGGACGGACAGTGCACTGACGTCATCAACCAAAGCCAGAGTAAAAGTCCGTCCTTGTCATCGTGTTATGATATGACAAGGATGGATATAGTCTAGCTATCGCTCTGGCTAAAGCTTTGAGTTGGGCAGTCCAGGGGCTGGTCTAAGATAAGACATTTTTAACCTAGAAAATCTACATTTTTAGAAATTTATTTCTCGCGTTCTATTCGTTTCCGTAACATAATATTTCGTATTCGCGATCCAAATGATGAGTTCTTTACACAAAAAAAATATGAATTCAAAACTCTACGTCAACTAAAGGAAAGAAGAGCCCGTAGTCCTACAGGCTACAGCGCCAAAATGGCGAAAATCAAATAGGCACAAGAACAGTTTGACAGCAGCCAGTCCAGTGTAATAATATAGAGTATAGAGGTCAATGAGAATAAGGCTGGCCCCAGACCTACCGGTTTCATTTCTTTGCTTTGCTGTTCTACCATGGACCGCCGGCCAAGAGGCTCATTTTCAATCTATCGCATATTTTGACCTGACCACATTGGCAAGATAGCCATTAGTTTGGTGTTATCAAATATCGTCGTCTGGGGTGCGATGAGAAGTTTTAGTTTTCGTTTAAAAAAAAACTGCTGTTTTATACAAAAATTAATAACGAAATTATCAAAATGTATGAAACAGTTCATTTTTTTTCGCGATTTCAGATTTGGTCCCATAGTAAAAGTTGTTCAGTTTTATTATGGTCCCTATCTACCATATTCAGTTTTATAAGGCTTTACCAAACATCTTGGGGCTTACCATCAGCAAATAAGAAACCATCCTTAAGCCGTTCAATTCAGAAGCAGGCCCTAAACAAAATTGCTTAAATCGGTACCATGACCGTCTTTTAGGTGAACGGCTTAAAGATTGTTTTGACTCAAGGCATAGCCTTCTTCATTTCCAAGCCGTGAACATAAGTTTGGCAACGTCTGTTACTGTCAGTTCGTGGTCATGTCGTCCGCCAGTCTCCATACTAAATGTATGGGAATATTTCAATTTTAAGAGGTCGATATTTTTTTTCATAGTAATCGTGTGAGGTTTAAAATATGAAAATAATTTAGTTCTTTTATTGAAATGCTTTGTATATTAAACAATAAGAAAAATATCAATGTTAACCAGGAAAAAATGGCTGTCAAAGATGTCATCTTTTTTGTTGATTTTCTTCAGCAGGGAGTTGATTAACACGCCCTCTAGCAATAAATGATATATCATTATAAAGGTTTTTAAAGACAAATATTTGCTGTTAATATACTTTATATCAATTGTTAATACTTTTGGAGTTAAAGGTTATTAAAGTATAAAAGTGGTTTATTGTCTATGGGAGTTGATCTACCACACCTATAGAAATGAGTGATATATCATAAGAAAGGTTTTTATATGACAAATATTTGCTGCAAACATACTTTCTATTAATTGTTAGTATTTTCGGAGTTTTAGGTCATTAATGTTAAAAAAATTGGTCAAGTTTAGAGCATTATAACTCTCAAAGTACTAATAGTTCACGATTATAGTAATACAATAAAGTGTTTCAAATTTAAATACCTTTAAGATTTATTGCTAGAGGAGGCTTAGATCAAAATTCTCATCGTACTAAAGGACCCCCAAAAAGTTCAAATAATTTGACTCAAACCTTATGTTCTAATAAGTAAATAATAATAATAAATATAAAACTCTATTGAAATAATCTTACATCACAATTTACAACTAGTTAAAACATAGATAATAAAGGAAAAACAAATAATAAATAATTTTTAAAATAATTTTATACTATGTGCTTGACCACATGCGATGTTGCCGTTCTGCTCAACTTCAGGGCTTGGAAGATGTAGAAGGCTATGCTCAAGGTGAACGGTTAGTTTGTCTCTGGTATGCTTTGTCACAGATCACTAATGCTTTGTAGACGATGCGAAAACGAGCTAGCCTATACAAATCGATGGGTGCATTCTGTAAGACAAATCTCTGAGTCATCGATCGCCATAAATTTGTTAACCTGGGAAAGTAATTTGTTTAGAATATTCATTTACTTTTCATGGTTAAAATGTACTTTATGGCGTTCGATGACTCAGATATTTGTTTGCTGACCCAATTTATCGCTTATTATCCCCGCCAAATGGTAATGCACCTGGCGGCCATGTTTTTAACCTCAAAAACGAAAAACAATTTTTAAATTTTTGATATACCTAGACCCTATCTTACTAAAAATAATAATTCAATAAATAATAATTATATTAGATTACCTATTAAGAATTTTCTTATTTCATGGCATTTTTAGTTTAGGATCACGCGTCGATGTGGATGTTAATGTGACAAGGTTCTTGCGAATTACCAATTGGCGGGGATAGTATATCTCTGTCTGCCGCGACGTTCTAAATTGATGAAAAATAAAATAACGGTCACTTACTAGTTTTTTTTAATGAGAACATTGCAAATAAAGTATCACAACTTCATATTTATTTTTAAGTGCGATTTACTAGGTGCGTGCTCTAATAAAATATCGCAAGTCAATAAAACAAATTAAAGTTATATTATTTCAGTTTTTTTATTTTCAATATCATTTCACACCATTAGTTTGTTAATTACATCGAATAAAATAAATCATTTTCTTCTTTATTTGATTATTATTATTCATAATAACATAAAATGTAATGCAATTTAGGTACTTATTTATGGGGTCTCATCTCTCATCATTTCTTTTTATTTTAGTGATATTCAACAACAAGGAAGTCGTCGCGTTGCCTTTATCAAGTTACATAATTCCCTGTTAAATAATAAACATTAAAAGAAATTCACAAATCTTAAAATTCTCACACCAAACTTATCTAAATACACTAAACAATTTTGAAAAAGCTGATCACGTAGGAACTTTTTATGAATTGCTTTATTTGACATCACAGACGCTATAAAACAGCTCCCAAACTGTCAAACCGTGCGTCGTGGTACGCTTCGTCCATACATAAAAAACGGTGAACGGTTTAAGAGCGTGTATTAAAGCAGGCCCTCCGCAGGCCTGCTAAATCGAGGTCATGGTACGAAAAAGTAATGCCATTCAGTATAAGTCCTGCTATAAGAGCTCATAGTAAGGCCACTTGTATAAATAAGCGATCGAGTTATTTTTAACGATCGGAGTCCATGTTCAGGGTGGCATATCTCCTAAAAGCTTCCTACTTCGCAATCCAGGCGATGATATTTGATAAAACCAAGCTAATGGCTATCTTGCCAATTTGGTCTAGTCCCAAAATGCGATAGATTGAAAATTACCCTGGTTGGCCGGCGGTCTTTCAAGCAAGGTAGCACAGCAAAGCAAAGAAACGGAACCGGTAGGTCTGGGGCCAGCCTAACAAACAAATGAATGCCGCGTTCCGAATCACGCTTACAGCACAATGAGCGCGCTAACGCCCGGACCGATTCATGCTAACAACGCTCACGTAAGCTGCAGTGACGTCACTGATGACGTCATCGCATGTGCTAAGGGCGCTCAGCGTATTCTACCAAAGCACTGTGAGCGTTGTCGGTGTAGCTGTCAAACTTCCTTGTCAAAGTTCATTCTTGTTAAAATTTGTGGTTATTATTTGTGATTTTTAGAAAAGATGGCTGAATTTATTAATCTGCAGGTGTTTTGCGAAGTTATGAACGAAATACTTATAATAAATTGATGTTGAGAGAGCTAGCAGTGGTAATAAGTATTTTGAATCTTTGATGGTTTATAAATTAGTAAGTAAATAAGTGGTCAGAGTGAAGGAACTTGATTCATATTCATTACTGCCTTTGTATTAATTTATCCCAAAGAATTAATATTTACTTTATCGAGATAACCCCTTTTGGAGGTTACGTTGTTAAAAACAATCCAACGTTGGCTATATTCCGAATCACGATAAAATCGATGTCAGCGCTCACGTTATGTGTCAAACCCATACAAAACCACCGACTCGGAACGCATTTTAGTGCGCTGTCATCGATTTTAGTGTGATTCGGAATGCAGCCGTTAGCGGTGTGAGCGCTCTCACGAGCGGTCCAAATCAATAGTATCGTGAGCGTGCTGGCTGACAGCGTGCTAATGATTTGGACCGGTGTACAATGACGTCACACGCTGTGAGCACTGTTGGCGTGATTCGGAACGCGGCCGAAAAGTGTCAGTCACTGCAGCGGGTGGTTTTTTGTATTTTATTGTTGATTTATAATATAATAGCGCATTTTTAAATGTAAACTATAATTATTACCATTTTATTTATTTGAACCACAACATAAAAGTTACATAAGTTTTGTTTCAGACTGAAAATACTGATCTTTAAAACATCATCATGACTGGACAAGATACCGAACAATTTCGAATATTTCTGAGTCAGTTGCAGAGAGAAGAGCACAGACCTTCTGCTTTAAATGAATTGAAAAACCTGCTGATTTTGAAACCAGCAGGTGAAGCTAGCAGTACTATCAGAGATACTGGAATATCGAAAATAGTTCAGTGTTTGAATGTTTCAGATAAGTATGTATATGTCGCAGGCGTATTGTATATTTAGCCGTATTACATAGCAACTAGCCGTTTTAGAAAACGGCGCCGTATTGTAATGCGGCGGATTAAAGATACGCCGTATTCAAAACGGCTGATCAAAAGTACGCCGCATTGAATAGTGCGCTTTGCGATTTTCAATACGGCTAGCCGTAATGTAATTGGGCGGTTCATAAGCCGCTTTTCCGTCAGTTTTTAGTTCTAATTATCAACACTTGCGGCGCTGCCTACCATAACAATAAAAATGGCGTCAAGATCGGATATTGCATCGAAAATAAGTAAGAATACGGATGTATTAAATCAAGAAATGGTGCCAAATGTGTACAGATAATTGTTTTAAGGACAATTTATAATGTGCAGTTAAATAGTTTTTACGCAGCTCAATGCGGAAGTGTGAAAAAACCGTGGATTAAAGAACGAGATTAAAACTGCTAAGGTGGCAATGGTTTCTGATGTTGTGCGGAATCCTACGCAATATTATTGGTGTAAAAAATACAACGTAATGAGTGTAGCCAGTGAAGATTAAAGAAACATATTTCGTAAGACCCTACTTTTTGAGCAGTGCCCAAAGAACAAATTTTTTATGCATTACATTTACAAAAAAAGTGAACTTTTAAAAAGATTTGAAATTATTTAAACAAAAAAAATAGCTAAATGATCTAGTACGTCTAACTAATATTACAATTTTAAAAACAAGAACCAAACCGTTTTTGTACCGTACCTACTTATTTGATAGAAGTAGTACTTATACATTCCTTAAAACTAATAAAAAGAACACATGTTTCCCACTACTTAGGTACTAGGTGCTTTAAAAGTTACTTAAACCTACCTTTTTTCATAATTATTAAAATTAAATTATTTTTGATTAAGCACTGTTTCGTTTTGTTAGTGTGGTCACCCTACAATAGAACTTTGATACAAAACGGCTAAACGTGCTCCGCCGTATTGAACAACGTATCACATTAACAATCTGGCGTATCGTTGACTCGCCGTATTACAATACGGCGCCGTTTTCTAAAACGGCTAGTTGCTATGTAATACGGCTAAATATACAATACGCCTGCGACATATACACACTGCTTTTACTTCTGTTCTGAGAGCCTAGTACGAGTTGTGTTTCTCACCTCACTTTGTGAATAGTATCGAGTGAAAGAGAGAAAACGATAGTTAACTATTCGCAAAGTGATGTGAAAACAAAAAACCACCTCGTACTAGGCCCTCAGATAACTTTTACTTGTTTACTGTTAAATGCTGTATTTATTGAAAATTTATCCTTTTATAATTTACAGGAATCATGTAGATTTGGCATGTGAAGTCTTAAAAATATGTTTTGAGAAATTCCCACCAGGTGATATTGTAAAAAACTACACAGGCCATGTTATGTATTTGTTAAGACATGAGAAAAGTTGTGTGCGTAAACTAGCAGTTGAAGAGGTAATTTGTAGTTTAGTTTAGAACATGCTTTACTTGGATCTGCTCTCCTAGCATGCATGACCACCGAAATGCGATATGAATCAAGTTGATTGCAAAAAATTGTGTTTGGGTGATCATGCTAGAGGGGCTGCATAATTATTGCATAAAATATAGATACATATTACTTGAAATAGCCTGTATAATTAAGAGTGACGAACTGTAAGCTTCACATACAAACATATTCCCAAAGTGATTTGATTATGTAGACTGATAGATCATTGTGATGTTTTTGACAGATACATAAAGCAGTAACACTGGATGTAGCAATTTTGCCTATTCCATGGTACATTGACGTCTTTGTAGCTGTTGCCCAACTTGTTGGCGATTCAGATGTTGGTGTAGCAAACAAGGCAATTCTCATCACTTCCAACCTGCCACCTGAAGCCTATCCTAAAGTATTAGATGAAATGAGAATTGCCCTAGAATATAATGTCAGCAGCAAATGTAATGCTTATGAGGTAAAAAGAAATATTACATAATTCAATCTATATTCAATTTTATTGTAATCACTAGCTTCCGCCCGCGACTTCGTCCGCGTGGATATTAGAGAAAATCCTTAGGGAACCTTCAACCAAGATCCGACCAGCCGTTTTTACGCGATTAGGCGGGTCCCCACCAAGCGCACTGCCTCGCGAGGCAAAACGATTGCCGCATGTGGCAGGCCTCGCACGAGGCAGTGCGCTAGGTGGGGACCCGCCTAATCGCGTAAAAACGGCTGGTCGGATCTTGGTTGAAGGTTCCCTAAGGATTTTCTCTAATATCCACGCGGACGAAGTCGCGGGCGGAAGCTAGTTTATTACAATAATCAGAATGGAGTCCAGAGATATTAGTAGTATCCCGTTCCCGTTCCCTACGGACTTCAAAATAAATGTCATTTTCGCATTCCTCATCCCATAAAACCTCAAAAACGACATCCACATCGATTTTCATGTTTACTTACCCCATTTACTCCCTAAGGGATGATTTTCAAAATAACAAAATATGTGTTTGCCCATTTTATTTTTAGACATGCTCCTATGAATTTTAAAGTTGTAATGTATATTTTAAATTTATTTTTCCATACATAATTTGAACCCCATTTTCACCCCTTTAGCGGTTAAATCTTGTCCACCGTGTTGGACTTCAAAATAAATGTTATTTTCGCAATCACCATCCCATAAAACCTCAATAACGACATCCATATCGATTTTTATGTTTACTTACCCCATTTACCCCCTAAGGGGTTGATTTTCAAAATCACAAAATATATGTTTGCCTATTTATTTTTAGACATGCTTCTACGAAGTTTACAGTTGTAATGTCTATTTTATATTATTTTCCATACCAAATTTGAACCCCATTTTCACCCCTTTAGGGGTTAAATCATGTCAACCGTGTTGAACTTCAAAATAAATGTCATTTTTGCAATCGTCATCCCAGAAAACCCCAATAACGACATCCATATCTATTTTAGGCTTATTTACCCCATTTCATCCCTATAGGGGTTAAAATACTACCCAATAACAATATATGTTGCATTATATTTCCATCCATAAGCCTAAATTATAAATTTTGCGATTTTTACTTCGAAAATTAAGGCTTTTCTTCTATACACAACTTCATCCCCCTTTTCACCCCTTCGGGGGTAAAATTTTGAAAAACGCTCAAACACGTATTTATTTATTTTCAATCATCAGCCTAAACACAAAATTTGAAGATCCTAGCGTCAAAACTGAGGGACTTTCATACAAACTATCATCCCTTATTTCATCCTCTTAGGGATGGAATTTTCAAAAATCCTTTCTTAGTGGACGCCTACACTATATAAGGTATCTATGTGCAAAATTTCAAGTCTCTAGGTTCAACGGTTTGGGCTGTGCGTTGATATCTCACTCAGTCAGTCAGTCAGGACTTTGAATTTTATATTTATAGATTATAGTGATTGTATTGAATTTTCTATCAATAGCCAAAGATAAGGAGTACTGGAAAGAGTTGGGGAAGACCTATGCCTACAAAAGGCAAACAGACAAGCAATAAACATAATTGACAAAAATTAATTTATAAAAATAATAATATGAAAATGACCTTTAAATCAGTTGAAAATTATATTTAATGTGAATGCCTGAGTAAAGGCTTTTATTATTATTATTATTAGAGATTCTATTAATATTCCTCTGTTGCAGGTAATTATCAACATATCTACCAGATCTCATGAATTATTCCAAATGAGTGTTGATGCCGGATACATAGATCATATGACATCAGAACTCCAAACAAGCGACATACTGTACCAACTCAACATAGTAGAGCTGTTATCGAAATTGGCTGTCAAGCCGTATGGAATAAATTATCTTGTAAAGCAAGGAGCACTAAAACAAATATCTGACATGATAACCAGTTTACCAAATAACCCTTGTAGTGGCTTGTTGATTCCTGGTTAGTATAATGGCTGCACTACATATTCGCCCATGCAGTGCAGGCATAATGCATATCACAAAAACATTATAAACTTCTTTTCTTCCTTAATATAAGTTACATTTATTAAGTATGTACTGTTTCAGGTTACATGAAATTTTTTGGCTGTATAGCTCATTATTATCCAAGAGATATATTTGATAAATATCCTGCACTAATTGATGTGTTATTCAATACCATTGAGAGTGGTGATCGAACTGTTTTGCCTGTAGCTTTGGACACATTTGGTTTCATAGGCTGTACCATAGAAGGGAAGTTGTGTTTAGCTGCTTTAGGTAATAAATATTGTGCCATTAAGTCTAACATGATCACCATCACTTTATAATTTTAAGTAATATAACCTTATGAGGACCTTAGATTTGACATCTACCCATACTTGGTAAGCAATTCTGTTGACTATGTCCTCGACTATGCGAAATAAAGACTACAACAATGCATCTATTTTATGATGTGATGGTCAAATGGTAATCAGGGTTGCAAAAAATCATGATTTTTTTATTTTAATCAAAAAAATCTGTTTTTTTTTTTAAAATCGTGATTTTTTTGATTTATTTGATTATTTTGATTTTTATTAGGTTTTGCGACCATTACCCTAGTTTTTATTGTGGGCAACATTTTTATTTAGGTAGAATTGATGTATAGTGCTGGCAACACCACCAAAAAAAAAAAAATGTCACATTGACCAGAAAAAATGACTTTAGTAAATTTGAGTTTCGATTGTTTATTTGTTGATATATCCGAAAATTTAATATCTGTATCTGTCTGTCTATGCTCCTTGCATTGCATGTAATGAATGAAAGTTCCTAATCATTATTGTTATATTTTTACTGACACAAAAAATCTAATATTTGATTGTTGGTTTTTATTGCAGTAAATAACTTAGCTTACACCTATCGTACTTTGTATTAATATTGTTTTCAAACATAACTGATGCACTCCCAGAAGTTAATTAATTCCTTTCTCGGATTTTGATTTAAATCAGTGATTTTTATTAAAAAAATCATGCAATAAAAATCGTGATTTAAATCATGATTTAAATCAAGTTGATTTAAATCATGCAACCCTGATGGTAATGTGCTTTCCTCTTGTTACATTATAATACCATAATGGTTGTTTATGTTCTAGGAAGTAAATACACCCAAGCCATTAATGGTTTAAGTCAAATTATTAAGAACAGTCCAACAGAAATAAAAGTTCGTGCTCTACATTGTTTTGCAAGTATAATTGGTGTTGAAAATGATCCAAATATGCCATCGAATGGCCCAATAGATCACAGAGTAACACTGATGACTAGAGAATGGTTTAGAAGTCTTAGTTCTCGTCCAAGCTCAATGGAGTATTTGTTTGACATGTGTAAAAATCCATTTCCTGATATAAGACTGGGAGCCTTTGCTTTACTTGATGCTGTCTGTCAACATAGATGGGGTGAAGAACTGGTAGCAACAACAGCAGGTAAAATGATGTTATGAAAAGAAAAACTTTTTTGAAAGACTTTGACTTTGAAAGTTTTTCTGTGATCCAATATCTTCAAGCTTTAAAATGTCTTTTCTTTTTCAGGATTCATAGAGTATTTACTAGATCGTACTATTGATCACACAAAGGAGTTAAAAGAAGCAAAATATGATATTATTAGAAGACTTTCAAGTTCACCAGCATTTGATGCTCAAATAATTACCAGACTCCAGACATACGTAGAACAAGGACCATTTTATACTGAAAGAACATTAGAAGTTGCAATGGAAGATGGAGACTAAATTAAAAAAAAAAACTCATTTATTTTTTATTGTATTTACGTAAAGGACATGCAAAATAATTGTACTCTCAGAAAATTAGACAACATCTTCAAGTTACTTAACATAATCTTTTTATAATAAATAATATAAAAATAATATTTTTACTTTTTCCTCTTATTCTTTGTGGATGTTTCCACTTTGGCAGCTGCCTTTCTTTTTGACAGTTTGGATGCTTTGGCGCTATATTTTTCTGCCAAGTTATCAAGAAAAGAATCCATTTGTTGAGCCCGTGACTGTTGCTTCTGTTTTATCAGTAATTCTAAACTGTTGGCACCTAAAAAAAAGTTATGCCTAGAGAATATCGTTGTTAACCCAAATACTGTGACAGGACTTTAAAATGGTTAAAAAAACCATATAATTTTTTTATGAATTATATCACTAGCTTTCGCCCGCAACTTTGTCTGAATGGCGTGGAATATCCCTAGGAAACCAGGGCAGGATAAAAAATATCATGTGCCGGACTACAGCTGGGCCACAAAAAAAAAAGTTGGAAATCTGACTTTTTGACTATGCCATGATGAAGTCGATAATTTGTCGGAATTTGTCGCCAAAAAACAGAATTTGTCGGTCTTGCGTTTAGGAGATACGTGTGGCTCGTAGAGACGTCTCTACAGCTGGGCCACACAGATCTCGAAAACGGAAGGTCGTAGCGAAAATCTGATTACTTGCATGTGTAGCCGGTAATTTGTCGGATTTTGTCGCCAAAAACCAGAGTTTGTCGGTCTTGCGTTTAGGAGATACGTGTGGCTCAGCTGTAGAGACGTCTCTACAGCTGGGCCACACAGATCTCGAAAACGGAAGGTCGTAGCGAAAATCTGATTACTCGTATGTGTAGCCGGTAGTTTGTCGGATTTTGTCGTCAAGAACCAGATTTTGTCGATCTTGCGATTAGGAGATATGTGAGGATACGCTGTGGAGACTTTTCTACCTGAATCTTGAGAAAGGAAGGTCATAGCGAAAATCTGATAACTCGAGTGTGTAGCCGTTAGTTTGTCGGAATTTGTCACCAAGAATCAATTTTGTCGATCTTGCGTTTAGGAGATATGTGAGGATCCAGGTAGAAAAGTCTCCAAAGCGTATCCTCACATATCTCCTAAACGCAAGATCGACAAAATCTGGTTCTTGGCGACAAAATCCGACAAACTACCGGCTACACATACGAGTAATCAGATTTTCGCTACGACCTTCCGTTTTCGAGATCTGTGTGGCCCAGCTGTAGAGACGTCTCTACAGCTGAGCCACACGTATCTCCTAAACGCAAGACCGACAAATACTGGTTTTTGGCGACAAATTCCGACAAATTATCGAGTTCATCATGGCATAGTCAAAAAGTCAGATTTCACAATTATAATAGAAGTTCTAATTTCCATTAGTTAAGGTCGAATTAAGGGGGATGAGTTTTACCCCTAAATTAAACCTTAGGCTTATATAAGTACGAGTCTAAATATTTATAATAATAACAAACCTGATCCCATTCCCAACTCATTTTTTAACTGTTCAGCTTCCTCTGCTTCACAGTTTTCTTTAGCAAGCCTACGTTGGCGCTTCTTTGCTGGCTCGTGTGTAAAGATTTTATATGATGGAATCTCTTTGTTTTCAATCATTTCCTAAAACATCAAACAATTAAGTTTTCAGAAACAGAGTAGGTAAGTATATCAGTTTTTCAAATCACGGTAAGTACTCACTTCCAGTATTTTTCGAATTCTAGGCTCATGTTCTGACCTAGCAAATTGTACTTGATCACAGATATAATCCATATCCCCTTTGCCTGCAAGATATGCTTCTTTCAGATCTTTCTTTTCCTCCTCAGAACCTACAAGAAATACAAGACTGTGTTTTATCAAGCAGACAAATAGCTATAAACCAGTGGTGCCTAATTAGTTTTTTCTCTACATACCACTCCAAGATCTCATCCTTATACCATTAATTGGAAAACACTGCTTCAAATGGATTGTAAAACATAGTACAATCATAAGAATAAATAAAACTGGATAGAATGGACACTCCCACTCCTGACGGGCTCAAGGTCACGATATTATATTTATATATATATATATTTATTTATTTAAATGTAAGTATATTAATATTATATAATTCTGTAGACATGTATTTATTGGTGTGTATCAATGTATTTTGTATGCATGTAAATATCGTTCTTCCTTATTTGTGCTGCATTCACGTTTATCTTTTTACTGTTGGTTGACTGGTAGAGAATGCTATTAGCATTAAGTCCGCCATTTGTACCTTACTCTATGTATTTTTTAAATATTTGTACAATAAAGATTTATAAATAAAAAAATATTAGCCTACACCGTTAAACAGAAAACTCAGTCCAGCTGCCATGCCATGGCCGGCGTCGCCGCACGCGCGTTTTTCTGTTTGTCCGTTCCGTACGATCTTGGAAACAAATTACAATGGCCTCATGTTATTGTGGTGTTTGGTTGTAAAAACAATTCAAAAGCCATGCCACACTTAAGTTTTTAGGGTTCCGTACCCAAAGGATAAAAACGATATTACTAAGCCTATGCTGTCAGTCTGTCACCAGGCTGTATCTAATGAACCGTGATAGCTAGACAGTTGAAATTTTCACAGATGATGTATTTCTGTTGCCGCTATAACAACAAATACTAAAAACAGAATAAAATAGATATTTAAGGGGGGCTCCCATACAGCAAACGTGATTTTTTGCAGTTTTTTTGTACAGAACCCTTCGTACGCGAGTCTGACTTGCACTTGGCCAGTTTTTTTTTAGTTTGCTGACGATAGGTAGGTATAATTTCTAATTATTATTTCCTTTTCGTACCTATATTATCAAAAGGACATGTTCAACAGTTCTTTTTGTGTAGCCAATTGCTTCACCCAATGGTAAAATTTAGTTAAAGTAGGTACCTACAGTATTTTTAATTGTCTTCAAATCGTTTTCAATAGCCCTGCACATCCAGTCCTTGATCGCATATTTTGTAAAACTAGAATAAAATAATGATTTCAAAGCAAAGAAAAACATATATTTCGTTACATTAAGATTAGTATCTTTGGACGTAAGCAATATTTAAGAGTAAGCAACCCTGACAACATGCCTGGACAACAGCGGGGCGTAACGACGTGAAGGGGGAAGTAGGTATATAAATGGCGGCGTTTTGGACCCGGTCAAAGAAGAGTCCGGTCTACCCAGTTTTAATTATTCTTATGGCAGGCCTCCATCACTCGCTCAAGGTCGCGCGATAAGCACCTACTGCTAGCCGCACGTTCAAACGAACAAGTGAGCAAAGGGCCGCCACACGCCCGCCGCCGTACAAGCGCGGCATCTTACTGCCTGCGTAGGTATTGCCTCTTTATAACAGTAACAATGTCGAATCGACATTACTGTGCAGTGTATGGATGTCAAAATCAAGAAACCAATAAAAACTTGTCGTTTTTCACATTATGATATACGCTATGCAGTTCATTTAAAAGAAGACAACCTTAACGTTGTGTCATTAGAAAAGGTAAGAGCACGCGATAGAAAGAGAGGCAACTACTAGGTGAATATAAACTGTACTGCAGACCATGGCGTGACCTGAATTGCACTTTATTAAGTCCGAGCAAAAGTCGCTATTTATTTAAATTTACTATGCGGCGTGCTGCTTCTGTACTTGTATTATTAGTTATTCTGTGCTTATGGTACCTACAATCAAGTATACTCCAGCCATCTTAGGTTAAGAATGTTTGTAAACAAAACTAAACATTTTTCATAATTATACCACAAATATGGTAATTTTCTGTGAATTAACACCATAAATACAACATAGGTAATCTATTAATGATATTCATATATTTATAAAACATGCAATAAAAAAGTACTTTTGAGGTTAAGTAGGGGCAGTTTGTAAACATTCTTTCCCCAAGTTGGCTGGAGTATAGGTAGCACATTAATCTTACCAACATATTCCTTTTCATAAGATTTTATATCATCAATGGTTATTTTCTTGAATAGCATTCTCCAATAGATTGACCAATCCCTGTCTACTATCACATTGTAATCATCATCATCGACACTTTTAGTCTCATCATATAATGCTCTTTTATTTTCGTCGCTAAGTATTGCATGAATGCTGCCAAGTACTTTAAATTTTTCTGTAGCTTCAAGTTTGTCACTTTCCTCGACTCTATCTGGATGCACTTTCAAGGATAACTTGTGGTATGCTTTTTTGACTAAAAATTTAAAAATCGTTAATTTAGAATATAAGTAACCAAGCAATTTTTATTCAAAACATTATTAAATCTACGTGTAAAAAAAAGAAGAAAAAAATACCTTCTTTGTCAGTTGCCTTTTCAGTTATATTTAATACTTCATAAAGGTTAGTTGTTTTGAAATACTTTTCACATAAGTCTAAAAGACCCATCTTTCACAAAAAGATTCTAAATAACGTAGGATAAATCGAGAAAAATATTAAATAACACGAGAGAAATTGATGGATCCGATTATCAGGGTCAGGGTGACAGATGTTTCTGTTTACCCGGCTAAAATAGATAGGTTAGGTACGAACTGTCATGTATGTCACTGTCACTAGTGTCACTGCCAATCAGTGTTGCCAACTAGGCTAGTACAAAATGTGCTAAAGTGCTGTTAAAAAAAATGCCAAAAATATGCTAGTTTTTTTAAAAAAGTGCTAAAAAATATGCCAAATTAATATGAAGTTTTAATCAAAATAAAAAATACAGATTAGCTGTGTGTGTGGATGAATTACACCAAGTTTTGAGATAAACTGTCAATATCTTGATCTTCATCAACTCTTGTAGATGTTAAAGGCTGACAGAGAAAACTATACAAGCTAGATCAAAATAAAAAAATATTTTTGTGTAGCCTAATATATTAGAATAAAACTAGACTATTTTATTTTAAAACGTTCCAAAATATTATGGTATTTGATGCATCAGAACTATTTTTAAAAAATAAGCAAGCGATACAGTTCAACGCATGCTAAAAAGCAATGCAAAACGCTTCAAACTGCGAGTACAAAAAAGCACTGCTTTCCTTGCACAACGCCATTTACATATTTCTTTTGTATTTATAAACAAAATACGCGGTCAAAAGCGTGCTTTGTATTAGATTTAGAAGTGCAGCAGATTTTTTTTCTTAAAAGTGTAGTTTTTTAAGGTATTATGTATTATGCTAAAAAATATGCTATATGCTAAATGAATAAATAATATGCTAAACAGAACGAAAATTTGCTAAATTTAGCATATAAAATGCCAAATTGGCAACACTGCTGCCAATGGGTGCATTCAAGCAGACCAACCGCTAAGTCATCGATCACTGTTCAAATTTTATTACTGTCCATGGTTTAAGACTGTATATCCACATATCAAAGAAATTAACGTTTTTCCAAAGAAGTTATCTGAAGAATGGAAGCATTACTATACAAAATTCTTAAATTAGTGCCGTTTAGAGAGAAAAAACCATAATATATTATCAGGTATTTTAAAACAAAGACAATCAGCTGTTCAAGTGGAATTTCAAATTTGCTTGTCAGAGGTATTTTTCACAAACATTTCAGCTGTAACAAATAAGAATGACTCATATTTTTTTTCACTTATTTGTCATTGTCAAGGAGTGTCCTTTAGAGAGAAAAGTAAAAAACAATGATTTTAATCACAACAAATAAAATATTAAAATAATGCTCAAATCGGTACACTTTGACATGTTTTTTTACTGGTAGGTATTTACAGATTCTAAAGTATTTTTTATTCTTCTTAGGAATAATGGGGTATTTGTCTATTGTATTGCGTGTTTTGTATATGTCGTAGGATAATTGTACAAATAGGATTTTTACAAAAATCCTAGTATGATTGTAAAATACCGGATAATTAGAATCTAAGACAGATTTTTGCAATCGTCCGAGTAATGTTTAGGATTTTTACAAAAATCCAGCGTATCTTAGGTAGGTAAATCGCCAATGACCATCACTTTGCGCGCGCTGATTGGCTGACGTTAACGTTATGGACTGACGGATGCTCTGATTGGCTAACGGCAACATTGCTGCGTCCATTATTATTATTGTGATTATTGTCAAATATTTGTCCAGCGTTATGTTCTATTTTTAACACGTTTTTATTAGGTTGCTTTCTCGTTTGTTTGTTTGTTTGTCCGCAAAGTTAGCGAACGATTTTAAACTAGCTTCCCGATGAGCTAGAGACTTGAAACTTTGAACATAGGTCAGAACTGGAATACAATGCAATATTATGGTGTCATTGAGATGATCTGATGATGGAACTGGAAGAAGGCCACAGGAACTTAATGATGAAACCATACAATCCCATTGTAATTACGCTTGTTAGAATCGTCTTGACGAGTACTCTGATAGGAGATAAGGTCCAGGGTCTGATGATGAAGCTGGAAGGCCATGCCAAAGGAACTCAATATCGGAACCGTGCAATCCCATCGAGTTTGGGCTCATTTGAATCGTCTTGACGAGTACTTTGTTGGGAAATAGTGTTCGAGGATCTGATGATGGAGCCGGAAGAAGGCAATAGGAACTCTATAATAAAACCACGCTACCCCATCGAGTTTGAGCTCATTTGAATCGTCTTGACGAGTACTTTGTTGGGAAACAGTGTCCGAGGAACTGATGATGGAGCCGGAAGAAGGCCATAGGAACTCTATAATAAAACCACGCTACCCCATCGAGTTTGGGCTCGTTTGAATCGTCTTGACGAGTACTTTGTTGGGAGACAGTGTCCGAGGATCTGATGATGGAGCCGGAAGAAGGCCATAGGCACTCTTTGATAAAACCACGCTACCCCATCGAGTTTGGGCTCGTTTTAATCGTCTTGACGAGGACTTTGTTGGGAAATAGTTTCCAGGGTCTGATGATGGAGCAGGAAGAAGGCTTATGGAACTCTATAATAAAACCATGCAACCCCATCGAGTTTGGGCTCGTTTGAATCGTCTCGACGAGTTCTTTGTTGGGAAATAGTTTCCAGGGTCTGATGATGGAGCAGGAAGAAGGGCACTGCGACTCTGTAATAAAACCATGCAACCCCATCGAGTTTGGGCTCGTTTGAATTGTTTTGACGAGTTCTTTGTTGGGAAATAGTTTCCAGGGTCTGATGATGGAGCCGGAAGAAGGGCACTGGGACTCTGTAATAAAACCATGCAACCCCATCGAGTTTGGGCTCGTTCGAATCGTTTTGACGAGTGCTCCGATAGGAGATGGTATATTTTTAGTCTTAGCTCGTTATCTAAAAAGCATAAAATAATAATTTTCTGAAAAAAATGTTTTTTAAAAACACGTTTTTAAAACGGACTAAATTATTTTACGTTTTTTATTTAAAAAAAACTGAGTGCTCAAATCTATCAAGAGACATTAATGTACGATGAGTGAAGTGAGTGAATTGGATATTATACAAATGCTGGGCTCGATCATTGCAGTCAATTACCGAAAAATTACTTTTCAACATAGAGCCAAGTAAGTTCTACAGCGCTCGTCAAAATGTTTTTGCAAAAATTTAATTCTTAAATTTTTGCAAAAACATGTTAATTCTTAAATTACGAAATAACCCCAAAACCCGTCAGCAATATGTTCTGACCAATCAGATTGAAGATGTTATAAATCGTCTCTTAAGACTATCCAATCAGCATTCAAGTTTACAATTGTCCGAAACATACTGGGATTTTTACAAAGATCTTAAAAATTTCTCGGACGATTGCGAAAATCTGTCTTAGATTACAATTATCCGGTTCTTTACAATGGACCTAAGATTTTTGTAAAGATCCGGCTTATACGATTATCCTACGACATATGTTATTATATCTATTTAATAATTTAATAGGAATTTGCAAAGTTAGCCCTCATTACGGCTCGCGCAGAGTTGTTTTGATAATTTGTATTGAAAATGTAAAAATGGAACGCGATGTGCGTCTACACCCTTAAAATGAGGTCTGTTGGATTGCGACCATTGAAAGTAATAACTTACCGATGGTTAAAGGTCGCTGTATACGTAATGGGAAAAACCCCGGACGGGACTGGAACGGAATGGGCACGGGGCAGGAATTATATCTAAATAAGTTTTAGATTCAAATAAATGGCATTCAACATATTTTTCAGAGGCAAGACCAGCCTAGAATAGAGTTTAGGGGTTCTAATCATAGTATCGTAATACAATATTCCCCTATTAAAAAATATTTATTAGGTATAATGGTACTTAGAGTCTGGCCAACGAGTCGTGTCATCTGAAACTAGCGGCAAATTTAAAATTTTGAAACTTTATTCACTCAAAATAGTGCGAAATAGCAATTTCAGACTTTCATTAAATTGTTTTAGCTTGGAGTTTTGTCAAGGTATGGTTTTGTCAAAGATAAAATTGATATTTCGAAGTATTTTGAGTGAATTAGGTTTCGAAATTTTAAATTTGCCGCTCGTTTGAGATGACACGACTCGTTGGCCAGACTCGAAATCGATTTTTTATTTATTTATTTATAATAAAAGATCGTTCTGTCTTTTGTTAATCAAAAATATTTAAGTCGGTTTAGATAAAACTGGAATTGTATCAATTGAGATTGAAAATATAAAATTGGTCGCATAAATAGTGTTTTATTAAAGTTGTTTTCACAACACTAGCACGTTACTACCACGTCAACAATCGCGAACAGCATGTGCGTACATGCATTAAAAAACTCCCCGTCAGGATCACGTTCCGTGCCCGCCCCATGCCCGTTCCATCCAGGATTTTTCCCGTTAAATATACAGCAACCTTAAAATCTATTCTGGTGATCTATTACTTAGCGGTTGATCTGCCGGAATGCACCAATGGGTGCATTCATAGTAGAATTCTACTATGGTGCATTCCAGCAGTTAAATTATTATGTAAAATATTTTGTCTCACTTATCTATACATTTCGAAAAACTGTATCGACAAAAAAAAATCTGTATATTTATCAAACCTGCTCACAAAATTTCACCGGGTTCGGTTGAGAAATGCGACCTGTAGAGGAGAACAGACAGCGCTGGAAAGCCGGACTGGAATATGTTTTTTTAACATATCTCCACCAATTAGAAAAAAATCAAAAAACTGGCGTGACAAAAAAATATGTTTTTGAACCTGCTCACAAAATTTCACGAGAATCGGTTGAGAAATGCGACCTGTAGAGGAGAACAGACAGCGCTGGAAAGCCGGAATGAAATCTGTTTTTTTAACATCTCCACCAATTAGAAAAAAATCAAAAACTGGCGTGACAAAAGAAAAGTATGTTATTTTCGAACCTACTCACAAAATTTCACGAGAATCGGTTGAGAAATGCGACCTGTAGAGGAGAACAGACAGGACTGGAAAGCCGGACTGAAATCTGATATTTTATTAGGTGGGTACACGTAGTAGGTTGTAACTTACTTTACTGCTATTGCTGGTCAGATAATGGCAGGCACTTTGAAAAAAAAAGGTTTGACTCACGTCAACTCATAAACGACACGACATGGACGACATTACCAAGACGTTACTTTGTTTTCAATTTACAAATTGATTTCTCTGTGATTTACATTTTTAAATAATATATTTGTCGACACTTTGCCTATCAAACAAAATTTGTGATCACTCCTTTCTATAAGTATATTTTGGTAATATTTCTTAAATGGATACCTTTAAACTAGCTTCTGGTGATAATAATAAGTCTCCACGGTTTTTAGAAAACGATTTAGAGAAAACTGAAGAACCGAATGACCACACTGAAAAAGAACAAGGGGAAAGTTATAAAAATGAAATGGTAACTCCTAAGACGATTGAAGACAATGAAGCTAAGCTTAAAGAGCGAATAGCACAATGCCGAAGCATTATAGAGTCTTTAAAATCTGAACTCAGCAAAGAAAAGTCAAAATTAGAAAAAGAAACTAGAAATCCCCAAGAACCTTCGTCGTCTGATTTTACCAACAACGTAACTACTCATGTAGACACACCAAACGCAGATTTTTTAGTAGTAGGTGACCTCTATTCTTCTAACATTTATAGCGCTAGTGTTGATGATAGATTAAATTGTGATGAGAGTCTGATTGAGTATGAAAAGCAGCTACAAAGATATCAAAACACTTTAAACATGGCTCAAATAGAGAAGAAAAACGCTATCAGAAAACAAATGCTAGCAAAAGCGTTCAAACTAAAACTACTTGAAGTCGAAAATCAATGTAATATAGAGCTATTACGTGTGAAGCAGAGCCTACAGTGCCTGGAACCATTGCAAATGATTGCTAATAAGTGGAAAACATCTTCTAATGACTCTACAACTACATACGATATCGATAATTTTGACCTGATTCCCAGATTTCCAGAGTTATACGCGAACTCAGGAAGTGACTTAAATTCATTCAGGGATGATAGCGACACTAAAGCTTCGCCAGATAAATCAGGAATTTGTGCCAATGAAGACTTGACATTGGACTGAAAAAATCTATTAGAATCCGTTTCTTAGTATTAAATTTTATGCACTAATAAACTTTTTAAAAATACAATGCTTTCATTTCATATTAATTCGGCATTAATGTTAAGTTTGTATTTGAATTTTATTGAATACTAGCGACCCGCCCTCGCTTCGCTTCGGTGTAGTGTGGAATTTGACACCATGTATTATACACATATGAACCTTCCTCTTGAATCACTATCTATTCAAAAAAACCGCATCAAAATCCGTTGCGTAGTTTTAAAGATTTAAGCATACATAGGGATATAGGGACAGAGAAAGCGACTTTGTTTTATACTATGTAGTGAAGTTGTTAATAGAACAAGATTTTAATAAAACTTTTCATGGAATTTTTAGGGCTCAGTCTAGTATTTTTAGAAGAAGGTAAGTATCACAACATTCCCTCGCAGTCATTCGTAGAAGTAGATAGCAAATGTGTCAAAACTTTTTTTCTCTCGACGAAGGAGATGGGATGGATGAGAGCAATATAAACTTTGGAGGAATGTACCTAGGCGAAATTCTGTGCCAATATCAACAGCTACAGCTTCCTTTGTTGGAAACTTTTAGGTACTACATAAAACTTATCTATAAAAGGCTTGCCGCCTGAGCTCTATGATTTTTTTAATCACCGGCAGTCAGTATCTAAAATGAAGCATCACAAAACCCAAAAATTTTCAGAAGTAGGTAACTGTTTCAACCACACGAGGTGTTTTATTTGCGTCAAGATTTGTATGCAAAATATTCAATTAGCAGAAAACGGCGTGAACAGTTGATTTTAATAAATCAAAAAGGGAGGAGGACCTCCTAAGTGGACCACACACATCGAGGCACGCGCTTCGAATGCTGGTGTGGTGACTTTTTGTTTTGCCGCCGAGTGTCGATCGCGCATGTTCGGCAACCGTCGGCACCCGGTCGGGAGAATTTTCGCTGATATCACGCGCGTCTGCCTGCGCCCGCGCCTGCGCCCGGTCAGTTCGGAACTTGAACTTTATTTTATTAAGATTCCAATTTGTCAATTAGAGGGCAGTGCATGAACGAAACTGGTTTGACTCCTTTACACCTCATGATTTTTAAATAAAACGCATGCACCTACCTATTTACTTACTTGAATGATTATTTAAGTTTTGAATTTCAGTTTTAACGAATTATTGATCTCGTATGTAGTCAGGAAATAAATGGTATTTCCTTGCAATCAGATAAATTGAATCGCAATAGAGATTCGTTGTAAAGAGTACACGCTCAAAGAAGAAAAGGTACTTACATAAATATAGATCTTCAGATGATGATCTTTGATTTTGATATGCAAACTCTAATGTTTGAAAGCACTAAACTTAGGAATCACCTAAGTCTTTTCTTATCTACAACTCGACCAAGTTAACTAGGCGAATGACAGCTACATGACGGATAAGTTTATGATACCGTTTTAATTTGGTCGTGTTGTAGTTAGGAAAAGACTTGGGCGATCCTTAAGTTTAGTGCAATCGGTCATAAGTATTAGTGCGTACGTTTATTTAAGTAGGTAATCGGTACTTATTTAAGCAATACTTTAAGTTACAACTAATATAACATACTGCTAAATGATTATTCTTTAAGACTTTTAACTACCTACCTACTTATTTATTTACTAGCAGCCGCCCGCGACTTCGTCTGCGTGGACAGTTTTTTGCTATCCCTCGGGAACTGTACGTTTTTTCTGGATTAAAAGTAGGTATCCTATGTCCTTTTCTGTATCCTTGAAAACATGTATGTAAAATTTCATGATGATCGGTTCAGTAGTTAAGACGTGAAAGCGTAACAAACAAGCAAACGGACTTTCGCATTTATAATATTATATTAAGTAAGAATTTGGTGCTTTAACCATGATTTTATTAAAATTTTCCTTCGCTACAAACAAAGAAAATCTATTTTCCTGATTTATTCCTCCTCACCCCCCACAAATATCACGTGAAATTTTTAAAACACGTTTTTTTAGGGTAATTACGTTAATCTATGCTTGCTTGCTTTGCATTTATTTAAATAGATATTATTATTGTTTAGGATTAAAAAAAATAAAAAACTTAATTATTTAAATTACAAGCACGTTTATGTATTAATTTAAATTAAATACTTAGTCAAAAATTAACAAAAATGATTAACTTAGTTAAACCCAGTTTTCTCGCGTTTCTCCCCCACGTGAGATTGGGTTAGATTCGGCTCCCTCCCCCCCTCACGTAAATAGACGCTCCCTAATCTTAGAATGGTCTAATTATTCTAAGTCCCTAACCACTCGATTGCTTCGCGGTACTGTAGTACCGCAAACAAAAGACGGTCCTTTGTCGCGCGGTGCTGTAGGACCGGGTCGATCGCTTTTCGATTTCTACCAATTTGGTAGGTTTTTTTTAGGCGGCCACACCAAAACCTCTTGGGCTGATTTAGATTATGATTTTGGCAACACTAATATCGCAAAAAAAAGTAGAAAAGGCCTGTGATTGGTTGAAAAAAATAATTTTGAAGAGTTTCACATCAGTTGACGCCATACTTGTTTTTTCTGTGTGAAGTGCTCTAATTTGATATGCCGTAAGTATTTTGTTAATTTATATTTCTCTTTGGTGTCATATATTAAAAGAATCGTCATATCGTGATTTATACGATCATATAAATATCTCGTCACAAATTTAATGTCTATTGTTCAAAATCATAACAAAACCGTAGCCCGGTAAATTTCTTGATGTATTGTTTCTGTTTACAACAACATTATGTTATAATTTTGATTGGTTAATCAAAGAATTATCCGAAATAAGATAATAATACTATTAGTGAACAGTTTCAAAGTGGTTTCAAAATATAACATTCATCTGTTTACACAGGATGATTGATGCAACGCAAAATAGTGAGTTTTTATTACGCCATTATCCACGGTCAAGGTAACAAGGTCCTGTGGGACCTTGAAACAAACTAGCATTTTGGCAGGGCTGCCTCACACGCTTATTATTTTCATATTAGGTTGTGTTTATGTTGTTTTTATATATTACCTAGTGAATGTTTTTTTGGTTTTGGTGTTGGTTATTGTGGTTGGTGTTGGGTGTCTAGTTATAAATTTTTAGTCCACATCCATTTTATATTTTATGCTGTGTACAGTGGAAATCGAGGAGAGCGAGGCAGGGGACGAGGAAGAGGAGAACTATTAAAAAAAAATGTGACTATAAAATTAAAAATATATAAAAAAAAATTAAGTACCTACCTAGTTTTATTTAATGTGTGCGACAACCCTGAACTAAACTCGGCTACGAGCGGCCATCTTGGCAGCGAACGGCCCGTACGCCAGCGCCCGGCAGCGCGGAATTGGATTATTTAGCTCGAAATTTTACATACATTTTGGAAGAATCTTTGCTATGTATTGCATACTGTTAGAAACTGCAGGTTTTGCTCTTTCTGTACATATAATTAGTACAAGGTAATCTTGATCCAAGTCTAACCAATCAACGCTTGTTACAAAAACACAATTTTATCATTTATAGTGGGCCGCTTTAATGTTATAATTTTTTACAAAGATACTTTTCTTCAAGAGTGTCATCTTTTTTTACAAAATATGAAAGTTGAAATCTGTATCTTTCTAAAATATATTTTATTTTTGTCACAAGCCTTCCACAATTGGAATAAAATACTACGAAACAGCGCTTAGACTCAGCAGCGAATTAAGACGCGCAGTAAAAATTTGTGCGATATACAAACATTATTAAGACCGTTGAATTGCTTCCAATTCATAAAAAAATTGGCATGTACGGAAAGGGGTATTATTCTAGTTTTTAATTATGTAAAAAAAAACACTAGTTATCGATTTAGATTTAATATTAAAAATCAATTCCCATTACAAGTCGTGAATTTTCTCTTTAGCTAAATTCACGAATTTTTTAGAAATTATTTTACCATTACAGGTACTCGTTTTTTTTTCAATACTTATAGCTTCATCCATTACCTATACGAAATAGAACATTATTTGTTCGTATACAAACAGGAATGGGTCATAAAAACGGTTTTAACGCAGCTGTGCAAGTGCACTGCTGTAACGCAAAACTGCGTGACAAACAAGGAAATTGCGCGCCGGCCGCGCGACAAACGAGTGGCTAATGTAGAGTCTGGCAACTTTTAATTAAAAATAAAAATTCTATACAATACCAAGTAACGTGGTGACGCATTCGTTCTTCAGGCGTCCAGTATGTTCCTCATCTAACTACCTGACGTCAATACGTCAAACATGTGTATACACAGGGCTATTTGTTTGGTAGCGGAGATCTCTTCATCCATGGCCGGCGACAGCACCCGTGTGTGAACTGGAGAGCTTTATGGAAGAGTAAACAATTTAAAACACTAGAGGCTCGGTGTTGGCCCAGCACTCCCATCCATTAGCCTTAGTCGACACCTCGGTCGCTTTGTCGAAAATTATGTTTGCTTTGAGTTTGAGCACAGGGGGGACTGGACCGAGGCACAGGCGCGAGGTGCCGGCTGGCCACTCACCACCACTTGGTAAGTTTGATTTAAACATAAAAGTGGTTAGTAATCGGCGTGTATTTTTTCGATGACGGGTAATATAAGATGTGACAAAATATGAGTGAACTTCAAGAAAAGATAAAGATTCAACTTATAATCCGCAATTGTTTAAAATCTGCACTTTCGTTAAAAGGTATACTTACATATTTTCAAACTACACTGGCCTGCAAAACTATTTCATACAAACGAGGTAACTTTGAAGCATTGGTTCTCCGCCCAGGATTAAACGTGGTGTGATCTGATGATGGCCATCCAGGGAGTGAATAGAGAAGATTCAGATCCCCATACACACCCAATAGATCTGATCAGCATTCTAAGAGCTGTTTGGATATGTTTAAAAAAACCTTATGTTGAAAATAGCATTAAAATGTATGGAATTGCTGTAACTGATAACTCTTATCCTTACAGCTCTTAGAATGCTGATCAGATCTATTGGGTGTGTATGGGGATCTGAATCTTCTCCATTCACTCCCTGGATGGCCATCATCAGATCACACCACGTTTAATCCTGGGCGGAGAACCAATGCTTCAAAGTTACCTCGTTTGTATGAAAATAGACCTCTGTAGTACTTAGTTTTGCAGCCAGTGTAGTTAGGTGGTATAATTTGTGTTGGTTTAGTAAATATCACTATTTAAGCCAATATTTTTAAGCCAAGATTTATAAAAAAAAGACATCGATGCTTTTAGTGCGTGAATTCTTCAAAACACAATCATGAATTTTTGTCTCAATTTCTTTCTCACATTTTTACAATGATCTTATCGGATATGACAAAGAAACTATCGCACGGTAAAGTTAAAAATTAACAGCGGATATTTACTTTTGAACATTCTCGAGAACATAATCCCTATTGGCATCCGTCGAGAGGTATGAATGAGTCGGTAAAGATACGAATTAAAACAACAATGGTGTGCTTATTGATGCCTTATTGTGTGTGAATGTTGCTGTTGCCACAGTGGAAAATGGGAAAGTATTAAGGGTATCTGAAAAAGGTATAAATTACAAAAAAATATGGTGTTTCTAATTGGTATGTAATAAAATAAAATTGATAAAGCCTGGGTCAAACCGAATGCGTGTGCGTTGCATTGCAGTACATTACATGTTTTTTGTTCCTAAAGTTGCAGCTCCGGCGGCCCTATTAGATTGACTATATTTCCTAGCGAAAAGAGTGAAAAGTTCAATCTCAAGTAGGTATCATTATTTAATTTTAGCCTGATAATCTTATCCACCAAGGCAAGGTTAGCAGAACCTGCTCACTCGCGGAGGGGTTATTAAATTCCCAGTTTTTTTATATTAAAACACGACTGCCCTGTACATTACAAAATAGCGTCATGCAGCCGACATCGATATATCGACGTTTATCTAAAAATATTATACACCGTCATTTTGTAGTCGTTTTAATTAGCTTAAGGGAGTGTTCTACCAATGAAACTAAACATATTTGGCAAAGAAACATGGGTCGAAATACGACATTTTTTTTTTTTACTTTCCTATACTAAAACAATATTTTAGATGTCCAGTTAGTATGGGAGGACCAAAATTTTTTGTCGTTTTTCGACCCATGTTTCTTAGGCAAAAATGTTTAGTATCATTGGTAGAACACTCCCTTAAGTTAATTAAAATGACTACAAAATGACGGTGTATAGCTCAGCCTGCCTAGCATGACCGATTTTTATCGCGTGATATAGCATTTTATCGACACTCAACTGTCAAATTCCTTTGTCTTTTTGACAGTTAAACGTGATAAAACGGTATATTACGCGATATAAATCGTTCATGCTAGGCAGGCAGGGTGATGTAAGGATTCTAACGATCTTCTCACACATCCAAATTTGTTCAGGCATTTAGAAGTTACGGTGGAATAAAGAAACTCACATACATACAAACATAAGTACATGAACTCTGAACACAGCACACTCTCCTTTTTTTGGGTAGTCGTGTAAAAACAAATCAGAAAAGCTGTCAGTGGCATCATTGCCCCTTAAGTCTCGCGTTATTTCACCCACTGTGTGTACGTCCACTATGTTTTAACGTGGCCAGTCTCGTGTCCACTATCAGTGGCGCCAGGGGGTGTAATAACCATAATTACGTTGCAATAACCTGCCATTGTTATCGTAGCAGTGACGCAATTGGTGTTATAGTGTTACTTCCTGACCAAATTTTTGTCAGTCAACAAACATCAGGCCAATATTTTTTTCACCTCTCCAGCACGAAAAGGGCGCTTTTGGTTTGTAAAAACTCGCTGGTAGAGGTGAAAAGTTGTGTTTCACACGAAAGCAATTTCTGTTTGTCTGGTGCTTCTAAATCACTCACTGTGCTCTATACTCGACTATTTCGCTAGTTCGTGATTAAGACAGCACTCGCAGCTAAAAATTAGGCTTTGATCAGAAAGGAAAATAGGTAACTTTGCTCACTTATCGAACAAATAATTTAGCTTTTTTACCTTATTTAGCTTTTTTTAAATGTGTTTAAATTTTTTGGAAATATCTCATTAGTTTGTATCAAACTTTGATAGAAGAATAAATCAAGTATTTTTCTGGATCATACCTAGTCAGTACCAAACTTAAATCCGCTTATGAGACGCAGACATGGAATAAACAGTGTTTTAACATTGAACATGTTTTTTCGATCGCTTCAGTATCCCCCCAATTTCGCTCAGTGTGACATCGCCCTCCGCCCTGCCCCCTACTCAAATGGCTATTCTACTAAAATTATGAGGCTAGTAGAATAGAATTGCCTACGATGTATTGGAATGACATAAGCTAACGCTTAGCAGTTAGCTCCTGTGAATCCCATGCATTATCATTCTATTCTACCAGCTTTAATTTTAGTATGAATGGCCATTTGAGTAGGCCCTCTGGCTGTCGTGAGTTTAAGAGCTATGTGGATGGTTAAGGTCTCAAAAGGTGAATATTGACGAGGGCTACCATAGATTTTGAAAAAATCGCAAAAAAGTGAAAATTTAGTAAAAAATACTTTTTTCTCGATTTTTGTCACAAATTCTTCTAAATCTCGAAAGCTAAATGCGATCTCGAAAAATGAAAAAAATCGCCAACAAGATGAGCTACATTTTGAAAAAAAAAACAGAACAATAGTCGCGTATCACATTCATCATGGTCTATGCCAGCGCAGCGAAAAATTTTCTGTCTATGGTCTATGCGCTGTAGCTTGTGGGTCGACAAAAAAAATTTATCGAACTTGCTCACAAAATTTCATGAGAATCGGTTGAAAAATGCTATCGCGACCGTCCGTAGAGTGAACAAACGGACAGCCGCCGGACAGACATACGGAAGCATTTTTGCCCAAGCTGGAAGTAGAGGCGCTTCGCGCCCTGTGAAATGCATTTTAACACTGAATTTAGTAAATAAATAATTAGGTTTGCTGTGATTTCAAAGTATTGTACTAATTTATGGCAATGCAAATATTTGTTTTATAAATTTCATGAAATTCGTTTTCAATATTCTAGAAGGTTAAGAGATCTGTATTTTTTTATTTCAGACTTAGAAAAATTTTCGCTATGCTCAAGTAGACGGACAAAGGTGCGAGTGAGAAACCGATTCTTACGGCTTATGCGATGTGCGAGAAAGAGTAAAAAAAAACTGACAGCTGAACCTGGTTTGACTTCAATTATCATCGTTTATCACCTTGGTGAAAAGCGTCAACAAGATTATTTTGTAATTTTGATCGCGATCGGGTCGGTTTGACTCTCAAAGCTATATAAATCAATAATGGTGTCGTGTTCTGTACTGGATTGTAATGTTACTTACGACAATAACCCAAATAAACACTCATTTCACAGGTAAATATGATTGTACTATTACCATTTTCATAATTCATATTTTAGTTGAATATATTCCCAAACACACTAAGTTATATACCTACTAATATGATGCTATTAAACGCCTATTTCCTAAATAAAGGCTGATTTCTAAACATTATGTGTTAGATAAAAATATATTATGTCCGTGAACTTGAGAAAATAAGGCGTAGATATTGATCAAAAATTATCGATATCGATACTCATGTCGATGATTTCCAATATAACTTTGTTTGTCTTTGTGAACACTGATAGTTGTATTTAAACCTGCTTGTAACCGACAGTTTTCAAATGGTAAATTATACCAACTTAAGTACTAATTTAACAATTATCTCCAGGTTTTCTGTAAATCCAGTGATTAAATTAAACTGGATAAATGTCATAAATAAATAAGCAGGGAGCCTCAAAGGAGACCTTAAGAAATTATTCAAATAAAATTGTTCAAAATTTGTTTGTGTTTTATTTATTAGAGCAATAATACATTATGGTTATCGACAACCTAAAATGGACTTCAGTGCATCTCTAAATTCACACACACTTTTACATATTTACAAACACTGGCTCATCTCACTTTTGGTTTCGCAGCCAAGTGAACTCTGTTCGTCTATTCCAGTGGATATTAAGTTTATGGTTTAAATAAAAAATCACCAACCAAATTGGTAACTCAGGTAAATTCTACAGGTGAATCACCCACCACCGGTCGAGGGAAAGTAAGTACCTACGTGCACTAATTTATCGGTGGGGAAAAATTAGCTCACCAAAAGGAAGAGGCTTTGTATGTTATCTTATCGGTGACCGATATTGAGATTTGTATTGTGCGTGCTTTTTGCACCCCTTTGTTGAGATTCAGTTCACACGCCTAATTCTGACTAAGGAATTACAAAGTGTGAAGACTTGTCTTTGCGTGTTTCACGTTTAGACGTTGTCTGTTTTTTCCACGGACTGATATACCATTTGCTATCGGATGAATGGACTTTGAAAAATAAAGATAATATTATAGATATCATTCGTATTCATCTAAGAATTGTTTTCATAATTTTTAATATTCTCAGTATATATTACCTACATTTATCTAAAATATTAAGATAATCAAGTATAGAATTCCATTATTTTCATTTTTATAGGGTTTTAATTTTTTATTAATTTAAATGTTTATTTGTGAATTTACAGCATAATACAACATTGTTTGATTTTAGCCACAGTCGTATTTTTTAAGCTTTATAGATTTTTAAGGGTTGGTAGTAGGCAAACGTGTTCTGGGTGGGATGGGATTGACAGTGAAAATTTTTCTATGTCTATGGATTGACATAACTTTAATACTATACTGGCTAGCTAAAGAGCTTGACTTGTTGCCTTTTGTTGCTAATACAAATCGATTTGAAGATAAACGTTATAGTACATGAAGGTAAAAAAAAAACGTTATAGTACTTACATGAAGGTAAAAAAAAAACACAGATTTCGCAGTTCCCGCAAGAATCGGAGCATTGAAAATGAATACAAAAATTTACGAAAAAACTAAATCAAATCAAAAGCAAAATCCCACAATTTTTCTAAGGTATACTAGGTACCTTTTTAACCGACTTCAAAAACTTTGAAAAAAAGGAGGTTATCTATTCGTCGCGTATATTTTTTGTTTTTTATGTGTATGTACACCGATTACTCAAAGACGGCTGAACCGATTGAAATGATTCAAACATTATAACATGAGGTTTGTTCCCAAGTTGGTCCCATTTTTTGAAATTTTGAAATCGGTTCAGTAGTTTTCAAGTAATCTTGAAAATACTGTCGTTTTCGTTACCATTTTATATGAATTGAGACCGATTTTCAACCATTACTTTTTTGTTTATGAACTGATTTAGACAATTCTTTTTTTGTTTGAAAGAAGACACCTTAAGAATGATACCATATTAATTTCATTGGTATTGGACTTTGGATTTTGAAGATACACGAGGGAACTCCTCAAAATCAAATAGGAACTGTACAGTGATTGAAATATTGGTAGGTTTATTATTGTCAAGGAAGTTCTGGACTAGAGTTGAACTGCGAAGACCCAACGGAACACCTGTGGACATTGAGTTACTCGGGATATACCATTGAAAAATGTGAAACATTATACTTAACGTTTTATTTTATAAAATCCTTACATACCTACCACAAAAAAGTTTAAAATAAAAAGCTTTTAAAAAAAAGTAAAACCTCCTTCAAAAACCTTAAAAAAACAGCTCTATAAAAAGCAAGAAATAATGTTCAAATCGATTAATTAAAACACGTCTATTGAAGTTGGGTGGGGCTTTTAGAATATAAACATCACAATAAGTAAAAAAAATACTTCCAGCTCCATCCGACTTCAATAGACGTGTTTTAATTAATCGATTTGAACATTATTTCTTGCTTTTTATAGAGCTGTTTTTTAAGGTTTTTGAAGGAGGTTTTACTTTTTTTTAAAAGCTTTTTTTATTTTTACGATCGATTGTGACAAAAGTGCCCCTGACTGCTTCGACGCGGCTGAAATATTATTAACCGATTCACAAAAATCAACTAATGCATATTCTCGTCTGCTTCCGCATCTTTCAATACCTTTACCATGACGATCGGTCAATAATCATAGAAACTACATCACTTTTTATATACCGAAATACCAGTTTTTCTACAATTCCAAATCTAAAGGGACCACCTACAGGTCACAATTATAAACCAATTTTCAAAAAAATTTGCTATTTTGTAGCTAAACTAGGACCTTTTTTTTCATTTTTTCTTAAGTCGGTTTTTCTCTCGAAATATTTACAATTTAGTAAACAAACACCCCCCCAAAAAAACGAATTTTTCGAAATTTCAAAAAAAGTTACCGACCGATTTTCAAAATTCAAACGTTCACACGTGTCTCAATAAATTCCTCAACTTTTGGTACTATTCCCATCTCGATCCTCCTAAAATCCTCGGAACTATGACCAAACATATGTCTCAGGCGATTTGCATTTGATAACCATTTTCAATGGTAAAATGAAAAGTGCAAAAAGGTGCCAAAAACACTGTAAATTGTCATAGCGTTGGCGTAAGTAGGAACGAACATGAATTTTATTTATTTATTTATTTATTTATTTATAGACTACAAAAACCAAAGAAGTAGACGATAAATTTTGTTTTCTATAACAATACTTACTTCTGTTCTGCGTAAAAAGTCGTTGCAACTTTTTTTTAAAGTTAGAAGATTTTGGGCGGAAAATTGCGAATTTTTAACACAAAACAAAAGAAAAACCTAGTAATAATGAGAAACACATAAACATTCAGTGGGTTCTTTATTCTTTGTTACCCATACGACATCAGTAATTTAATCAGTAAATTAATATTTCCGCTGCTGGGGCCTTCCTTATGGGTGAATAAGGAGGATGGGCCATAACCCACCACGTAGGCCCAATTAGGACTGTTGGGTGTTAACGGCTTAACGTGCTTTGCAAAGCATGGAGGAATTCGATATAAATAAACGTTTGGTCCTCATCCCATGACCGACACTTGATAGCAGGGCCAGGCGCTAAACCACTGTGCCGCCAAGCTCCTAGTCCTGACAATTCATTCATGTCACAGAATACATAATAATACAAGTTTCATGTTAAAAAAACTCAAATTTCAAACTTATGGAAAAAGGCACTTTTTGGCACGTTTTAGTGATTTTCAAACCTATATTTTTTACATTTATTTACTATACGGTTTATCCTCAATTCGATTTTTGTATAGCCTAGCCCTAGTTCAACTCAGGTCAGATGTTATTTTCGTGGCGACTACTTTACATTTTCTTTATAAACTATGACAATTTCGGAAACCTTTTTTGCTGTAATCAACCCTTAACCCTTTATATTTTTTAACATTTTAGTCTTCGTTTTGAAGCATACTCTGAAAAGCCTTATTGGGATTAAATAATTTTAATTAAAAATACATATTTCCACATATTAATAATCAGTGTATGCGTTGGAAGAAAACACCTAAGTAATTGATTATTTTTCTTTATTTTTTTCTGGAAAAGACGAACAAGATGAGAAATTCTTCCAGAGACATTATGAGCGGTTTATGCAGCTGTATTGATGTTGGGTGTGTGCGTACAAATTGCCCTAAATAGGCACTTTCTGTTATGTAAATGTGCATATAAATTTGTCTGGTGAAGATGTTATTCCGGGTCAAAACTCAAAGGGAACGCAAGTGCTTACAAATTTTTTTGCTTGGTCACTCACTGTGAACTGTGAAGGAACGAATAATACTCGTATATATAAAAGTTACAGACAATGGGATAAAAAGTCATAGAATCGAGAAGATTACTTTACGCGAGAATTTATAAACACGGGACTAGATATTTTATCTTTTTTTTGTCAGATCTTTGTGAAAGTTTCATAAATTTCATTATCTTCTAATTCAGAATATAGGCGCTACATTGCATGGGTCCATCAACATAAAATGATACAAGCATCTTACAAAGACAAAGGATCATTGCTTGCTCAATAACTAAGTTGACGATCTTGACTTGACGCACTATGTATCGGTCACCAGTCAACTAATCAGCACAGCGAGTTTTGAACGTTCCTGAGTTAGATTGAAGTGTAGACTACGAGATACGTATTTCCGTTGTTGAGGAATATTCTTCAAGATTTGTTCTGAAATACAGCTGTCAGCAAAAATGCATGGCTCATGCATCAAAACAACAAGATAGAGATTAAAGGCAGACAGAGTAGTAGTAGAGTACCTACCTCATTGAATCTTTAAATGATCAAATAACCCAAAAATTAGATTAATTATCTAAAGTACAAAATAAAATTCTGACAAACGCTTGTGTACGGTACATTTCTTGCGCAATGTGGGTACCGTACTTTATGCTTTTTTGTCAGAGTTTCGTTCGTTACACGCTAACTGGTATTAATTTGGTTATCAGATATAAATGTTAGATTTTCGATTATTTTTCAAACTAAGAATAATGGCTTTGATTTCGGGACGAAGCCGGCGTTGCTCTAGGCTTCAAAGGATGATAAAACGCCTGCGTTTGCGCCATTTTGCGTTTTAGGGAGGTACTTGCTGGTCACAGTCTTTGACAGTCTTCGTATCGAAGACACAAAAACATTTAAGTGTTACATACAAAGTTAAAAGTTACATTTATTTTTGCTTTTAAAAGTATAGTTTTCACTCCTCTTGCTCTAAAAGTCCGTCATTGTAAGGTACAAGAGCCAGGATAAAATAGCAAAATTACCCCTAATCATAATCATAATCATAATCATTTATTGCAAAAATATGGTAAAACAAAGATGTCAAACATGTAAATATCCGCATATTTTACCATTGGAGGCATGCAATTTAAAAAGAATTTAACGCAGGTATTAATCAAAAGTATTAGGTACAATATTGTTTTAACATTACGAAAATAAAGAATACATGTCATTTAAAATTAATACAAGAAATACAATTCATTCAATTAAAATCATTCCATACTTAAATATGTCAAAATTAATATAAATACAAATAAATCACATTATACAACAAAATTCATCAATTTAATAATTTCAATAACATGTCAAATTATAATCATTATAGGTACATTAAATTAATTAAATTAATCATTTTATAAACATGTCACCCACTTTATAAAAATTTTTGTCCTTAAGCCATGTCAATAATTTTGATTTGAATAACTTACTGGGTAACTCCTTTATAGCATTTGGTAAAGCATTAAAAATTTTTACACACATACAATTACATTGTTTTCGGTAAAATGCTAATCTTGGCATACTATTATAAATTAACCTATTAGGATTACGCACACTTCTACAGTTAAAATTATTTCGGGTTTTAAAAAGTTCTAAATTATTCTTAACAAAATTTGCCACTTCAAATATATATAAGCATGGAAGGGGCAATATCCCTAGTGATTTAAATAGAGGCTTGCAAGACTCACGGGGTGATAGGCCACATATTGCCCTTACACATTTCTTTTGCGTTCTAAACAGCTTATCTATGTCTGTTGAGTTCCCCCAAATTAAAATCGCATATCTCAGCACAGACGAAACATAGCCATGATATGCTGCGAGAGTTGTTGAAATTGCACAAGTCTCTCTTAGCCTATTTAACACAAAGACATAACGGTTTAATTTATTTCTAATAAGATCTATATGCTGTTTCCAATCACAATTGTCATCTAGTAAAACACCCAAAAACTTTGTCTCACTTACTTCACTAATTGTCTTACCTTCATGTCTAACATTAAGTTGTCCCTAGGGGATAAAGTTTTTTCTTTTTTAATGTTTGTCTATTACCAATGAGCCTACTAAAACGAAAAAGTCTTTATTCATAATCACGAATAAAGACTCGCTCGACTTAATACTGTTTCTCATTTTTATTTTTGAAAATGGAACTAAAAGCAGCGATCTCTTCGGTGAAATCATAGACTTATTTATACTCTGTGAACTTTTAGATTTTTGCATTCACAATGCTATTTTTATATTAAGATGAATAAATAATGAAAAATATTAGAAAAAATCGGCTCACCCGTAGCAACTTAGACGGGATAAGTTGCTACGGGTGAGCCGATTTTTTTCTAATATTTTTCATTATTTATTCATCTTAATATACTCTGTGACTTTAAGTTTGATCGTAGAATGCGTGCATTGTGTTTTTTAGCTGCTACAGTAGAAATTAAAAAAGGGGCGAAATCTTTAGAATTTTTACACGACTGCCCAAAGCAAAAAGAGTGTATATGTGTTCAGGGTTCATGTATGTTTGTGGGTATGTGAGTTTCTTTATTCCACCATAACTTCTAAATGCCTGAACTGATTTGGATAAATAGGGTATCGTTAGAATCCTTAAAGTATTCCGAGTGACACTGGCTTAATTTTCAGTGAAAAAAGTCAATAAAGCGACTGTAGGACGCCATTTTGAAATGTGAAAAACAATTTTTTTTCTTCAATTATTACAATATGGGCATCAAATGAAAGGCCACAATGAGCACATTTGAAAACTATATAATTTGTCACTAAAATGTGTGAAATAAAAATAAATAAATTTTTAAAAATATTAAAAACACGACTGCCCTGCCAAAAACGAACTAAAAAGATAAATAACAAGGTGTCATTGCAGTCGGGGGACCTCTTTAATTGAAAATTGATCCACAAAACGGTCCCCCGACTGCAATGACACCTTGTTATTTATCTTTTTAGTTCGTTTTTGGCAGGGCAGTCGTGTTTTTAATATTTTTTAAATTTATTTATTTTTCTCTAATACCAAACTGATTTCATGAATTGTGTGACTGTAAGTAAGTAATAGGAAAGAAATAATTTTAATCTTTTGCCGTCAAGCACAAATCATTTATTTAAATACTGTATGAAAAGTTTATGAAGTGGAGGATAGAAAAATGAGTGGATTCGTTTACGTAAGTATAAACAAGGTATTTAATATTGTATTTTATTTTCTCGCCTTGAAAAGTAGAGTGTAACACACGACGCTAAAACCCATTGTAACTCGGTTTCTATTTATTCCCTCGCTAAAGCTCGGGAATAAAACTACCTCGTATGCAATGGGTCATTTTAGCGTCTTGTATAACAATCTACTATTTCGTATTCGGTCAGTTTGACGATTATTAACTTATTTGATTATATAATAAGTAAATAGGTAGCCTAGTTTCTTGGATAAACATATAGAACCACCTTCGATATGTTTATCCTAAAAACTGCAGTTTGTAAGTCTTTATAGTACGTTAATTTATTATACTGGTGGGTGATGCAACCCAGTTTCACACCTACTTGTGATTTCTGTCCATTGATTATATAATATTGTATTTACTTATCCATAAACTAAGAACACTAAACACACACCATATGGTGTAGGGAGGGATTATCGTGTATTGATGTAGATTTGTTTCCAAGAATCAAACTGGAATATGACTGACGAGTGCGTCAAACTCGGAAAAACCTTTATTTCCAGCAAGCAAAGTGTTTATTTAGTGTCGTTGTTACCGTTAAAGTGCGTGAATCAGTTAGAGTTTAGAGTGCACATTAACTAGTTAATCTGTATAGATTAACTGGTCGAATATCTATCAGTTAAAGTGTGTTTTTTTTCATTTTGCACTTTAACTACTTAGGTAATCTGCAGATTGACGACCAAGGATCTCGCCCACCGAGGGTTCCATACAGATTTGTAGGTACCTACTTAAATAAATACTATATTTTTTATGATTTATATACAAATGTATAGCTTTCAGACCTTTCCCTGTACTTGTAGTACTTATAAATAAGAGATATTATTTGCCAAATTTCAAAGTTCCCTTGAGAGTGTGAATATATGCGTTTTTTGCGGAATAAACGGACGTATTAACTAAAGTAGTTAGAAGATTGATTTTTTCACAGCTGCAAAGGACTGTAGACCTAGTACACCTATAGTTTTAATTTCACCCCGATACCTCCACTCGTCCCTGAGATAAAGAGTCTTGACAGAGAGACGGACACACAGACAGACAGTTTGTGATTTGATTATAAATGTATAGTTTAATGTTTTCCCTGTACTTGTATTGTAGTATAAGACGATATTAATTGCCTAATTTCATAGTTCTAGATCAAGGAAAAGTATCCAATGAATTTTGATTCCCTTGAGAGTGTCGAAATATGCATTTTTGCAGCAGAAACGGTCGTATCTTTTTTTACGTTAACTTAGAAGTTTGTTTTTTCACAGCTTTAAGGGACTGTAGACCTGAGTATATGGTTTTAATTTCAACTTGATACCTCTACGTGTTCTCGAGATAAAAGGTCTTGACAGACAGACAGACATACATACGGACAACAAAGTGGTCATATAAGGATTCCATTTTTTCCTTTTGATTTGACGTACCTACGGAACCCTAAAAAACTTTTAAAGCCTTGGCTATTTCACTCACAGTCTTTTAACTGTGTGCGGAAATCTGCTACTTTAAGAGCGCACTTTAACTAAGTTGATCAGTATTAATGTGCAGATTAACTAGTTAATTCGCACATTAACGGATTCCGTTCTTTAGCAGTTACATCGATATAGGGAATTGTATACCAATGGAAAAATGATTCAATGAAAATGTGAGGTCATTATTAGGTTTATTTTACTTAAATTAAACTTATAATAATTAATAAATAAATAATTAAAAAAAAACTAGTGACTATGTGAGCTGTCGACCTCGCTTTAACAATCATAATCTCTGTCATTTAAGTATATTTAACTCCGTAATTTTGAAAAAAAATCGTATAACTGAATCGACAAATAAAAATCTATAATGATATCTTGCTCACAAAATTTCACGAAAATTGCACGGACATACATTTTTGCCCAAGCTGAAACACGACGCTTTACACTCGCGCGGGACTCGAAACAGTAACACTCGTTTTTTGCCTTCCGCGTCTTAACCCGCTGGACCAGACGGATAGTGGTCGGCAGGACGAAATTAGCGACCATATTCTGCGTCGAAAGAAAAACGCATGAAAACTCGAAAACACGCGTTTTTCCAAACATAAGACTAATCTAGATCGATTGTTTACCCCCGAAAACCCCCATATACTAAATTTCAGCGAAATCGTTAGAGCCTTTTCCGAGATCACAGATATTTTATATACATATAAATAAATAAGCTCGTTTATATAAGATTAAATAAACGTACGTACGAGTTACCTACCTATCACTAGGGAAATTGAAATATCGATTTGAAATTTGATATAAGTACCTAAATGAAATCAAATGCAGATGCTTCATAAATTAATATCAACTTTTTAAGGTTTTCCAAGAATTTCTGCTACAAATCAGTAAGTATTTCAGTGCTTCATTTACAATTTTGCCTTTTTAGACCCCCGGCCTGCTCAATACATCATAAACCTAATTGAATATTAATAAATATTGACCCCACCAGGGGTAAAGTATTAACCCGTTTAAAAACTTACCTAATTTGCTAATTACGGAGTCAAGATCAGCAAAGTTAATTGATGTTGACAAAATTACCTTCGTGACACAATTTGAGTTTGATAAAACGGATAACTTTGATGTCATTCTATGGATAGGATTCATTTTTTTTTTCTGTCTGGTCTGGTTTTTCCTCATGTTGCAAGAGTATTTTCCAGACAAACACTGTTGGATGGACTTTGATTAGAAGGCAGCCATAAAATAACCATCACTTCATGATTGATTTGCACATCAATCTTACAGCGGTTTTAGTTTAGGTTTCAGTGTGGTTTCAGTGTGGTTTCAGTGTCATAAAAAAACCCTAACTAGTTATACCTACCTACCTACTGTGACTGTTTGTTATTAGAAATAATGTTGTAAAATATAAAGTTTTAATAATCATGACTAATGCGAAAACATCAAGTAAATTAATTAGTCAACCACATGAACGTATTTAATCCAAAAAATAAATAAAGGTGGATCCAAATTATGTAACAATACTGAAATAGGGAGGAGCTCGGTGGCGCAGTGGTTTAGCGCTTGGCCCAGCGATTGCGGAGGTTAAGCAACTTTCGCAAGGGTCAGTAATGGGATGGGTGACCAAAAATTTACTATTTCGAGCTCCTCCGTGCTTCGGAAGGCACGTTAAGCCGTTGGTCCCAGGTGCATTTGCAGTCGTTAACAACCACCAATCCGCATTGGGCCCGCGTGGTGGGTTATGGCCTGTCATCCTTATCCACCCATAAGGAAGGCCTGTGCCCCAGCAGTGGGGACATTAAGAATGGCTGATGGACACTGAAATAGGTGATAGTTTTGCTTAAAGTGAAAAACTATCTCCAAGGAATAAAGGTCGAAAAATTATACTCCCATACAAAATGTATTGTGTTAGGTTAGCTAACCGTCTTACTTATAGAAAGGTGAAAAAAATTTATTTTCCGCCTAAGTATGAATGAACCTTGTAGAAAGTTGATCGTTCATTAAGCAACACTGTTTCAGTGGTTTCAGTATTAATAAATAATTTGGTTCCCTCTTGTATATAGCAAAGAAATTTTATATAAAAATTAAATATAATTATATGTAATAAATGTAATGTAATAATTATATATATAATTTTTCAACAAGTTGTTTTTCATGCTCATGTAGGTTAACATTTAAAAAAATATTCAGCGACCACAAGCAATAATAGCAAAGCTTATGGAAAAAAAAGTTTTGGTGTAGTTATAACGACTAAAGTGGTGGTAAGCAAAAAAAGTCTTAAATCAAAACATATTTTATTCAATTTTAGAGAAAAAAATAATGATCTCATTATTTCTGAAACTACCTATTTAAACTGAAACTTGACCGTTAGGTCACGTTAGGTCGCTTAGTTGGATTGGTTGGTTTTCCCGTGGCTCACAAGATTTTCACTATTTTCAAAACGAGCTCACTTCATTTTCCTGTGACTACCTACAGTTTAAAAAAAATTCCGGAATTTCAAAAACACCTTTCTAACTAAATAAAAGATCTAAATATTAGTAACGCAAGTTGCATGTTCATAAAATTAATACTTACCTACTAATAGTATTATCGTAACTGTTGGTAGTATGTGACAAACAATAAGTTGTGTTTTTTGGATGTTTTGCGGTTTTCGAAAAAAGGTAATATTACCTATAAATTGAAGCATTACTCGTATAATGAGCACATACTTATAATATGACGTAGGTCCAACGCTGTTGTAAAAAAACTGTAAATTTAAAAGATTCACTGAAGTTTTTCCTTAACATTTTGTTAAAAATCATTAATTTGTCCTTTGAAATATTTGCAACGCTTTTTTGATCAAAATCAAAATTTTCTCTTATAGAAATTAAAGAATTTGATTATTTCTTTAAGTTTTATAATTGGAAGGTTAGTAGTTAATCATACAATGCGATTTAATTGACATTGTACAACAGAAGCGACGTGACGAGTGCCAACTTCAGCGCGCTTGCAGTAGAAATCGACGTATTTAATTTGTAAAATTTTCTCTTTTCCATACATTCTCGAATGTAGTTGCAGCGGATTACTGTCTATGTCTAGTCAATTTAATCGCATTGTACATACATCGGTGTCATTTAACTATTTTTAAAGGACTTATTATTTTATAGGAATCATCAAATCGTTATGTACTTCAAATATTCCTTATTCTTTTAAGTTTTTGCCTGGTCAGTTAATTATTATCAAAGTCTTGTATCAATTTTGGCATTCATTGAAAACCCACTTTTAATCTGCTTTCCCAAGTCTAACAAAAGGTCCTTTATATTGCTATTATTCAAAAGTAGTGTGTGCAACGTCAGTGCACAGGAAACAATGAGATTTTCCGGTGAGATGAAAGGCGGGCAGCGGTGGTGACGGCGCGCGGACAAGGGATGCAGCCGTGGTGGAGGATCGGCCGCTCAGAGTTGGCTCAGTGTCGCTCAGGTGTCGGCGCGCGGTGGTCGTGCGTCGAGCGCGCGTGAAGTGATGTCTGCGAGATGAGGCTGTCCGTGGTGTTACTGTGGCTGGGCGCGGCGGCGGCGTGCGGCCCCGGCCGCGGCTTCAACCGCCGCCACCCCGCGCGGCGCATCTACCCGCTCGTGTACCGGCAGCACGAGCCCAACTACAGCGAGATCAACAAGTCCGCCAGCGGCCCCCCCGAGGGCCGCATCACCAGAGACGATGACAAGTTCAAAGACTTAGTGCCTAATTACAATCCGGACATCGATTTCAAAGACGACGAAGGAACCGGTGCCGACCGCCTCATGACACAGGTGAGTCCGAGGCCGCCGAAGCGCGCCGTCCACAGTGAAGTGCTACAAAGTTTTCGATGGTTCTCGACGAGTGCTGAGCCTCCCCGTTAAAAATGTTTGATTTTGTCTCGGAAACAATGGCTTTTACGAAGTCTTCTCTGTTTTGAAAACAGCTCCTTAGTGTGCGGGTAGGGACAATCGGCGATGTAAACATTACGTCCGTGGAACAATAATCACAAATTGCGGGCGTTACGGTAGCTTCGTAGCGTAGCTTCGTTCCGATTGTAGCACTGCAATTATGCAGGCTTTGACAACAAATATTTTGACTCTGTAACTAATCGATGAATGATGAATTCTTTTCAATTTTGATGCCAGTTTCGGTGAATATATGGCCGCCATAAAACTCGGTGTCGAAGGCATTCTCCGTCATGCGTTGTCGTTCACGATGCTTTGTGATGCCTACGGGAAACTTATTGACGAGGGTTACTTCATTCATTGTCATTCATTTTAACACCTAATGTTTTCTTAGTTTTTTCATTAATATTAATTTAAGTAGCTGTTCACAGTAAAATGCTTTATTTATCAAATATTAAAATTGGTTATGAAATTAGTCTACTTAGGGCAGATAAAAAACCGGCCAAGTGCGAGTCGGACTCGCGCACGAAGGGTTCCGTGCCAAAAACGGCAAAAAAACACGTTTGTTGTAGGGGAGCCCCACTTAAATATTTATTTTATTCTCTATTTAGTATTTGTTGTTATAGCGGCAACTGAAATACATCATCTGTGAAAATTTCAACTGTCTAGCTATCACGGTTCATGAGATACAGCCTGGTGACAGACAGACAGACGGACAGCGGAGTCTTAGTAATAGGGTCCCGTTTTTACCCTTTGGGTACGGAACCCTAAAAATTATGATGAGAAGTAAGCTATTGTCATTCATTAGCTATTGCCATTCATAAAACTCACTTACCCACCATTACCTATATTGATAAAATAATGAATGCAATAATAATTTCATTTAAAACTGAGTAAGTACATAATGCTTGCTCATGTTAGTATGAAAACTGAATTTTCCTCAAGTTAATTTTAAATTTTAATTTATTACTTTCATTACGACTTGCGGTTATTATGATAGTAGGTATTTATAACTATATTATTTCATTTAAAAAAACTTAGGTAAGTAACTTTTTGTAAAAACTCCAACTCAATTTAAAACTAACAAGAAACTATAAATATTTTTTTTAATGAAAAGCCAAGTTCTTTTGCGCATTGTTTCAGTTAGTCCATTCAATGATACTTTTTTCTTGGATTTTAAATAGTTTTTCCATCGCCACAACCCTGATGTCGGCTGAACGGCCGGCCTAGTAGGCGTGAGCAGTAAAGTGCACAAACAGCCTGTCATACACTTTAGTGCCAATTTGCCCGTCGACTGTGGTTCACCGTCGCTTATTTTCATTATTGATGAACTTCACCTAGATGTTAAATCTTCCTTAAACATATCATTGTTCTAGAACGGAGTTATTTGAACTATGTTTAGTGAAAAAACTAAAAAAAAATACAAATTAGTAGGTAACAAGGTAGGCGTTTAAGTGTTAATTACCAATGATTGCAAACTTTTGGTTACATAGACATTTTTGGGTTTGGCACATATAACGTACTTTGATTAAATATTAAATGATTTCTTTACTAAAGCAGTTTTATACAGTGTCATTTCGGTACTGGAATTTAATTTGTATATCTGTTGTAGTCAAACCCAGAAGTCCAGGCGCTCCTAGGTTTGCCTAGACAAACCTCAGGTTTGACAAGAAGGCTTAGTCAAAGTTCAAAACTGATAGCGTGTTTCGGGCTTTGACTAACGCATTTACAGCCAAACCTAGGAGAGACTAACTTGGACAGTCAAACACGGAAACGCAATTCGATCATATCGGGGTTCGACCAGTCAGACTTAAATTAGGTAAATCTTAGTCAAAGCTGCCTTACTCCTGTAGGTCACGTTTAGGTTAGAAATTCACTCCACTGCGCTTCGCGATCGTCTTAAATTTCGTGGTTATTTTTTTTAACAGACAAAAGAAATCTTTGTCTCACAGGAAGATTGTTGATTTAGTTACATTTTCACTCTAAAGAATGTATTTTTACACATTTACATACAAAATATCACATTCTGACCCTAATTTAAGTCCGACTGGTCAAACCCCGATTTGATCGTATTAAGTTTCGGCGTTTGACTATCCAAGTTGGTCTCTCCTAGTTTTGGCCATAAATTCGTTAGTCAAAGCTCGAAATATGCTTTAGTTTTGGACTTTGACTAAGCCTTCTTGTCAAACCTGAGGTTTGACTAGGCAAACCTAGGAGCGCCTGGACTTCGGGGTTTGACTATAACATATCCATTGTTACGTTGAACCGTTGAAGAAAGTCACGGATAATGCGTGTCTTTCTCACTTTTTAGTCATGAATACTAATTGTTTTCGCCTTATATTGTTTTAAGTTGATGAATTTCGACGCATCTCATTTGGTTTAGTTGTTTTCATATTCACTTCTTAAGATTGTGTCAGTCATTAAAAAATTACTACCCATTGTTCTTAGGGTTTTTCTTACTTTTGAATGTCTAAAAGACTATTATCTCTTGTGATAGATATTCTACACTACAAAGACAAACCTACTTACTGAAATTCTCTTACATTTTGAACTATTTGCTCATTCACTATACTAGAAATAGAAAAGTACAAATATACTTATAAGTTGGGTAAGTTTTAACTGGAATAAGTTAGTTTGCTGTATGCTTTACAACGCTATTCGCATTTAAAGTTGAAATAAATAAATTTAATGATTTTGAACAAACAGCAATCATCGATTGCGGTCGGCAAATAGTGAAGTAAAGTACATAATAGGCAAAGGTACCGCTAAAGCCATTTCAATATGAGCAAATATTATAGATATTTACTCCATGTAAATACTGCCTTGAGTAGAGGTAGGGTCAAAGTAATATAATAAGACTATGGGTAGGGTACTTACGTTGCGATTTTTGTTATTAATGGTGACCGTTAATGGCGGAGGATGAAATATTTTTTTTATACAGGGTGTTCTTAAACTTTGTCACATGGAGGAACTTAAATAATGAAGATAGTAAATTTTACTGAAAGCAGACTTCATTTTGTTTTTAATAATAATTGGAACTGCATTCAAAATTTTTTTTAAAGTTCGCATACAATACGATACAAATAATAAAAATTTAAATGTTAAATTTCATGGTCTTCCTTTATTTAAAATGCTACGTTACTTAAGAAAAAATAATAATGAGTAACCATTTCGATCGGTATCTTAGAAATAAATGATTGTTTTTTTTATATTTGGGTTCGATTCCTGGTTAAGGCAGGCGATTTTTCAAAAATCTTTCAATGCAGTTTCAATTCTTACACGAGATAAAGTCCTCTCTTAGTATAATTTTCTACCTTCAATGTTTAAGGTATTTTCCCTTCGTGTGGCAAACTTTTGGGACAGCCTGTATTTGTAGAAATACTCAATTTATTCAATTTATTTTTTCAGTGAATAAATAAATACGTGTATGGCAAAGCTTTATTGTTTAAATACGATATAAATAAACAAAATCAAGTGGCTTTCAATGTAACTTATAAATAGAATTTGGTTTAGTAAATTTGAAATTTGAAAAGATGGAGTGTAACTTCTTAAAAAATACATAATAGTTTCATTTATTTTCATAACTAGTTGGCGACGTTGCTTCACAGACTTTTCTTTCTTTCAGAGTTTTCTTGAATGAAGTACTCTTTTTTGTAGTGAGTACTTTTATTTCTTTGTAAAGTACTGGTGTACAGTAGGTAAGTACAATACAGATTTTTATTTTTTTACTTTTTTATATAAACTAAAACACGAAGTTACAGTATCTTCCGAAAACTTAATCTCATGTCAAGTGCTACGCGTTTGACCGCAAAGGTCATTGGGCATATTTGACCTGCTTGATGAAAGTTCGCGTACAGAAACCAAATCAGTTTTAAATTGAAGAATTCAATCCCACTTTTCAAAATTGTATTTTTTTTATGTACCGACTGGCAGAAAAAAGTTATTTCACAGTATGTGTGCGAGTATATGTATGATGTTATTAAACTTTTGTTAAGTACAAACATACTAAATGTTTGTATTGTCTTTATTTATTTATTTTATTTATTATTGAAATGATATGATATAATGACAAAAATTAAACATGACCTGCAAGAATGCGACCCATATCACTGAGTAGCAGATACATTTCTCTACATATCTAGCCCTATTTCGTTTGTGTACGCCATAGGTCAAACGTTTGAACAAAATGCCCATTGTCCTTTGTTCAAAAAAGTTCAATAAACATTATCACCCAAGTTAAAATACTGCAGAACAAAATTTTGGAAAAAATGCTGACTGTGGCCGTGTGGCGGCTTCTCGTGCCTTTGTTTTCTAATATTTTTTAACATAAAAACGAAAAATTATTATTGCAGTTTAAGATCAGCGCCATCTCTTGACCGATAGTGGAACTAATATATTTTTTTCTAGGTTAGCGCCATCTCTTGACCGGTAATGGAACTAATGTATTTTTTCTTACGTCCGTCAGCGCTATCCGTTGACTGGTAGTGGAACTAATGTGTATTTTGTTGATAATATCTGAAAAAGTGTAATTTTTAAACTACTATTACCTAGAATTATTTAAGATTTTTCTCTTTGCAAACTTCGGAGATAAGGGGGGAACGATTTTTTTTACTTTTTTCATCATAAAGTCGAAAACTATGCGGCCTACAATTTTTTTTCAAAATATACAAACAGCGCTCTTTCATATGATACCCCATATGCCCTAGTAGCCCCACTTCAAATTTTAAGACACCCTGTTGTAAAAAACTTTTTTTTTCTTATTTGCAAAATAGTTGGGCAAATTAGAGTAAGACGGATGAAAGTAATTACTTTCATACTCGAACTATAATAGCCGCCCTCGCTGAGCTTAAATATCTTGTATAGACATTGCTTCCTTTCGACCGGTTGTATAACAATCTACTTTTTCAGTAGCGTTCTTCAAACGTATCTTAAGGAATGTTATAATTTTTATATCACAGTCAAATTGCTTTTTGCAGTTTGGAAGGATGTCTTCAAACGTAATAATACCATACTCTCCTTTAAACATTTTCTCAAACATACTTGGAAATTCGAACATTATTTAAACAACTTTCTTTAAGCTAAACCGGAGTAGCTGGACAGGCCCAAAACACGCCTGCAATGTAAGTATGAAAATCCATATTTTCTAACTTATGCTCTGAAAATAAACTAAAATAAAAAATATGATCATAAACATTTTGAAAAATGAATTAATGAATCAGACCACATTTACATGGTGGTCTGATTCATTAATTGCGGAAATTAATTTAATACTTACTTTCCCCACTAGTGCAGGAAGTAGTATTCCAAATTAATAACGGTAGAACTCATCAGTTGGCATTATTTTTATAAAACTTTATGCTGTCATGACTGGTCGTTTAATATGACCACACGATCCAATTTAAAAAATACATTTTTACAAAAAAATAAAATTCCCCACATTTCTTGAGAAAAGCACTATCTATGCAAGCCTTGTGCGGGAAGCAAATTACATTGTCTCGAATGACTAACGCCCTCGCCTGCAGCTTGGGCAATGTAAATGCTAAATTCACGCGCTCGTACTATTACCTTGTAATTTGTAATCGAGAAATTCAAAAATGGAACAAACTTTTTCAATGTACATGGCAATCAAAAATTCACATAGCGCCATGAGCGAGCTAACGCCCGCCCAGTCCGATAACTACAAAACTCTCATCATATGATTCGGACCGGGGCGGCATAAAATTACATCACGACCATCAGCCATTTTAATGTCCCCACTGCTGGGGCACAGGCCTTCCCTATGGGTGATAAGGAGGATGGGCCATAACCCACCACGCAGGCCCAATGCGGATTGGTGGGTGTTAACGACTGCGAATGCATCCGGAACCAGCGGCTTAACGTGCCTTCCGAAGCACGGAGGAGCTCGAGATAATACAATTTTAGTCACCCATCCCATAACCGACCCTTGTGAACGTTGCTTAACCTCCGCAAACGGTGGGCCAGGCGCGCTGCGCCACCAAGCTCCTCAAATTACGTCACACGTCTAACTAATTACCTATTCATTTGAAGAAATCAGCTCAAGTGAAGAAAATGAGAGTGATGAAAATATTTTTAACTAGTGGCCGCCCGCGACTTCGTCTGCGTTAACAGTTTTTTTGCTATCCCTCGGGAACTGTACGTTTTTTCTGGATGAAAGTTACCCTATGTCCTTTTCTGCACCCCTGACAACGTGTATGCAAAATTTCATGATGATCGGTTCAGTAGTTAGTTACGACGTGAAGGCGTAACAAACAAACAAACAAACGGACTTTCGCATTTATAATATTAGTAAGGATTTCCGCGTGTTGTTTGAGAAAAGTACTATACAAGTCTTGGCCGCAACTAGGCATTAATAGATGTGTGCCTCGGGTCACATCATCACGTTCGTCCATCAATGCCCCTATGTTGCATGCAGCTTTTTTTCATTTTCTTGAAAGTGACCTATGGTATAAGGCATTTCAGAGTTCAGTCAATCTTTCAGTGGGCAATATCGGAATAACACCGATGGCCTCCGACTAATGGATCAACAAACAGAGCGTGTTTACTAACAAAAGAGCAAACATTCCGTTTGCTGGTCGTTATTTTCAGGGATATGTGGGTCACAGGACAGGTCCCAAAAAATGTTCTATCAATGGAGTCTACTTTTTTACACGATCTCTCAAAAAAAACAGAGAGTGTCGTTGAAGTTAAATTGATGTTTATACCTATGTCACAGAATACATAATAGTACCTATGTATCAATATGTTCCTGGAAAACTTTAACCATTGAAATTCCATTGGTAAAAGTTTTCGAAACGAATAGTTCGAAAATAATTGACATGCTTTTAAGATAAACTACAGAATGTATAATATAAATGACTACAAAATAATCAGTAAAAAAGCAATTGCAAAAGAGGACTCATCACTACATATTATAAAAAAAATCCCTCGCCGCGTCTGTCTCTCTGTTCGCGATGAACTCAAAAACTACTAAACGGATTTTCACGCGGTTTTCATCGAATGATAGAGTGATTCCTGAGGAAACCTAAACAGGTTTATAATGAGTTAAGGTTTTATGTAAATTAGTAAAAATATGACGAGAATTGTTGAAGAGGAAAGAAAAATTAAGCCGACTGGGAGCTTGCATCGAAAACGCTGCCTAAACCTTTTGAGGTATAACAACGTAATGTACATACCTATATGATGGAATTGTTTCTCTGTTAATATAGTTCTACAAAAAAGTCCACGACGGCATAAATGTCTATCTTTTAAGGATAGCTTACTAAAGCCATTTTAACTTTTTTTTAACGGTCACAAATAATGTGGTAGTAATTGAAAAGGTATTAAATACCTTTGCAATATTAAATTTGAGCTTGATCGCTGTGGACACGTATAAAACATGATGGAACAGAAAAATAAAAAATAATAATGTAATATTTTAGTTTTATCACACGATGAAATAAGGGAAAAATAACTATTATTTTTTTGTCATTTTCGAATATAATGCACTTAACAGTCCGATAGAATATCGATCGAATAAGAAATAAGTAATATTTTGTATGACACATATGCACTTAAACGCAATATTTAGGGAGATATTTGAAAATTCTTGGCTAACTTCATAATAAACGCGCCTGAAAATGGTCTGAAACGTGACATATTGTGACGTCATATATCATGTCGGTTTTGTATAGAGCGTTTTCGGCGGTTGCTGCTGCGTGCTAACTTCAAGTAACTATTTCACGAGAAAAAAACGTAAAAGAAAAGTTTTAATATTATAGTTGATTTTCTCACGCATTATACATTTGATTTTGATAAAAAAATATTGATGCACATTCCCTATTACCACATTATTTGGATACAGTATTAACCCTTATCGAATTAAATACGTTCGTTGCCATAAGTGTCACATGTACATAATTTTATCCCTATTTACACTATATAATTTAAATGAATATTTAAAAAATGAGTTATAGCAAAAAGTTTACGCGCGGGAAAATAAATTCGCTTGAATAATAAGAAATGCACGTTTGCATTTCTCATACCGATGACGGGACTCGAACGGGAGGGTACAGACTTTTGGAAGGGATTTGATTTCTTTTTGGATGATGTTTGAAGGTCGCAAAGGAACCGAAACGAAGCGAGGGTGGGTCGCTAGTTATTGGATAAAAGAACACATTAAAACAGAGAGTGTAATGTGTTCTTTTATCCAATAATGAGTCCTCTTTTGCAATTGTTTTTTTTAGTGATTATTTTGTAGTTCCGTTATTTATATTATAAATTCTGTAGTTTATCTTAAACACGTCAGTCATTTTCGAACTATTAGTTTCGAAAACTTTTACCAATGGAATTTCAATATATTTTTTTTTTTCAATTCAGTTTTCCAGGAACATTAAATTTATGCATAGGTATAAACATCAATTTAACTACAACGATTTCAGATGTTTACAAGCAAATCACTTAGAACGGCACAATCATTTGACACGTCTATCGAGTTTCCTATTCCGACTCGCAGCTAAATGTAATGTCAATCGATTGTTTGGCAAAGCAACTTGATTCATTGTTGGGGACAAGGTGTTTACGATTGAACTAGAGCGAGCCCAAACTCGGTCGGCGGACGTCATCTCGCCAATATTTCAAAACGTCAACCTGAATACTGAAATAGTGGTCGCTCGTTCAAAGGATGCTATTGTTTACTCACTCATTTGCAAATAATGACTCGTATAATAAGTACGAGTGGATTTGCACGGCAAATATTTTAATAGTCTAATGTGGTCTTTACTCGGAATCCAGTTATATGGAGATAATAATCGGTATAAGATGGGGCGCGCGGGCGATAGGGCGCTGTGCGGCGCGGGCGCAGGTGTGTGCGTGGAAGAAAGGCCGCGGCGCGAATCTGCCGATGGTTATGTTATGTGCCCGCCGCCGCGGGCAGCATATAGCCGCTCGGCTCGAGAGCCTTGCATTCGTAAAAATCTCCAAACCGGTTCGATGCGCCTCCATTACTTTCTTTCTGCCTCCACCGGGCACCGTGCCTCCCATTTTAACTCGGGCCCACTTTTTATCAGGAATCGGTATCTCAGTCTAATAGTATTATTTATTTCTCATAAATAAGAGGGAATATAAGTAAAGTTAATGCGTACAGGAAGCGGTATGTTACAAGCCAGATGCTTCAAAGATAAATGTGCTATGCTCTTTCCTCTAATGTTGTATGGCGTTGCATAACTTGAGCGCTGACAGCAGTTGTAAATTTATACAGCCTCTTTATGCGTATAATCTTTATTTACAAACAATTGTATATAGACGGCTTGGTTTGCTGAAGGGCGGAATGACTGAATGACAAATCAATGTCCATTGTTTTTATAAGATAAAGCTCACTAGGTACAGTTAAATAAAATCATTTATTGAAGTCTGTTATAATATGTGTTGAATAGCTGAAAAGTTATGTTATAGCCTTCGATCAGGTTATAGCATCAAAAATTTTATCTTTTAATGTGAGATGCGTTAAATGTCTATTATTTTTATCATTTATCAAAGTCTAAGATTTCAAATCGGGTGTTCTATAATAGATTAACCAACAGAAGATCGTATTTAATTTAATTATTTATTTAAACATTAATTGCTAATTTCGAACATGTTTTACTTTATATTACGTGTGAGAATTAAAAAAACGATAATGATTTACTAGCGAAATTTATTTTTCAAGTGCAATTTCTTCGTTGCCCATTGGTTGTTTAAAGTTTGAACCAGCAAACCGCAGAATAGATGCGTGAGCGCAACCGCATACCTTGAGTTTTGCGCTCCTTCAATTCCAATCGGAATTACTTACCATTTTATGTGTGTTTTTATTTATTATTTTATATCTCTGGGCGCAATAAGGCCGGCAGGCACCGAGGGGGTGGTGAGGGGCGGCGGGGTTTGAGGGACATAAATATCTCAGTGATTTATGAGCCAGGCGGTCGCGGGATAGGTCAGCATTATTCAATTTCGTATTTGAGGCTCGGGTTACAATGAGCTTTTACAGCGCGAGCGCAGATAGAGAGCAATCCCAACCGCCGCCGCCGCACTGGCTTTTTGTTATCTACTTTTTCATGTAATCCTAGGATTAACTTATGTTAAAAATCTCGGTTGACGCAACTGTCCATACTTATCTAGAGCATTTTAAACAAGCGCTCTAAATAAGTAGTTTGGAAATGGTAAACAGAGATTTTATAAGTCTAAATCGATATATGGACACTTAATTATAGACTGTTAATATTGATTTTATTTAATGAACTGATACGCTAAAGTAGTATAATTTGTTAGAAGCAAAGACACCGCCGCCTCAATTAGATGCTTTAGGGATTATTAGCGCAGGATAAAAAAAATGGAACGAGTCCCGATTGCTTTGTGAATAATTGACCATAATCAAATTAATCCTAAAATTCTACGGTGGGTTTACAACGCTGTAAAATGTTATAAAGACCTCCTAACGGCCGTATTAAACATTGTGTGTTCGATACTAATAGGTCTGTTAAACTGATAATATTCTGTTTGTTTATTATGATAGAAGAAATGCGTCGTTTAATATTAAAACCGTTTTAAGTAAGATTTATTGTTGCATTAATATTGTTTAAATTATCGACATCGGAAAATAATTATATGAGTAAAATAAAAATACAATGGCTCCTATTTATACAGCTACTATATTTTTGATGCTACATTAGTACAGATACTATTTTTTTTACGTTAGTAAACACTTTTTCGTCAGCAACACGTCGTATCGTGTAATTTAAGTAATTTAGCCATAAATCTAATTTGGCTATTAACAACCTTCAAATAGCCATTTCAGTTGAAATAAATATAACACGCGTAAGCGCAGATTAGGCGCTGTAAACAACTTCTTAACGTCGGCGTTACGGAAAATTATAAGTAGTTAGGTAACTACTTATTTATTTTTAAATGTAGATTTAGTTAAACATTACTTTTTAGTGCGCTTAAGATTTTATTTGAAGCTAAACACAGTTTTTTCTTTTTCTATTCGGAATCATACGATGCTTATTGCTATAATTTATTATTTTAAATCTCGAAAATATGTAAGATAAACAAGAGGTCTGTGCTAGGGAATGCAATCTCGATCTCATTATCTCGGGCATTTTTATCTAGATTAAATCTTGGCTAAAAATCGGACGAGATCTTCGCGAAATAAACAAGATTGTATAGGAGCACTAGCGGCCGCCCGCGGTTTCACCCGCGTGGTTCCCGTTCCCGTAAGAATATCGGAATAAAAAGTATCCTATGTTTTAATCTAGGCTATCTAATATCTCTGTGCCTTACAACCAAATCCGTTCAGTAGTTTTTGCGTGATTGAGGAACAAACATCCAAACCCACAAACTTTCACATTTATAATATTAAGTAGGATAAATACCCATACAATGTGTTTCCCGTAGCTTCTGCGATGATTCCTTCAACATCAGCTGCTACTAATGATGTTACTGATACTGATGATATTCCTCTTTCATTACTTTCCAAGAATACCGAGAAAGGAAGAAGCATTTCATTAAGTATAGGAAGAACTTAAATAATTTTTGACTGCATTAAAAGAGCCAAAAGAGTAAGCAATCGCATCTGCTAATTTGTTGGAGACTATCATTTATTTTTTAAACAATGATTAAAAAATAAATGAATCTTTATGAAGCCCCCGGCTTGTAAATGGTGAGATCTCGCAAGATTGATATTTCCAATCTCGCGAGATCCCGGCTTCGCGAAAATCTCACGACGTTGTTGCATTCCCTAGCTGTACCAAGCAGAAATCGATTCCGCGGCCTGAAGTAGCTAGGATGCCATTTTTACAAGCTTTTATTCAGTTTCACCTATCCGGTGTTTGTTTGTTTGTCTGTAATCAAGAACTAAAAAGTATACAATACATATATTTTACCAGTAAGTACTAAATCTTTGTGTATTATGATAGTCACAAGTTTTCAAAATAAAAGCGTGTAACATTTCAACAGCAAGAGAGAAAAAAGTTTTTGTTTTAAAAACTTGTGACTGTCATAAATATCTACATTCTACATACACAAAGATTTAGATGTATCGTATATAAATTGATAAGTATATGGCTTATTTCAATTAGGAGTAATTTTTTTTTTAACTTTTTAGTTCTTTTTTTATTAACGTTAGAAAAGCTTGGTATTATATTATTTTTTTAATTCAAAAACCGTCTCATAAATAAGTAAAACACGAGATGAGTTAAATGTCATCCATTATACAAAACATAACTCAATATTCGTAAATAACGCCAAAAACACTTGTTCAAATATTGTACGCAAATAAATCCAGTCTAATCCTTTCATCATTTTAAGACAAGAGAAAATCCTTCGTCTCTTACACCACACGAATAAATGAGTGAGAAAAACTATACCTCTGTTCGTCGAAAGAAGTAAAAGGAAAGTCACAGTAGGTCCAGTCCAGAGATAGGTCTTTGAACCCCGTCATGTTTGCAGTATAATTCATATAGCTTCTAAGGTGGCGATGAATTAACGATTTGCATCTCTTCAGGTAACGTAAACACCGGTGATATATGTAAACACAACTGTGTTCATATCTGCGAGAGAATCTTAGGAATCTCTTGAGTACCTATTATTTGGTGTATTTAACTGTTGTGAGCTGTTTAGTTCTAGCCTGTAGCCAGTTCTGTTCGACCCAAATGTTTTTGTCGATACTTCAAATAAGTACAATGAAAGATCTCAAATATTTTTTTAAAAGGAAACGGAAAATTTTTGATCTAAATCTAGATCTATTAATTTCTGCAGGAATTCGCAGACTTGAACACGAATTTTCCAAATTGCTATAAAAATACTTCAGCTTCTGTTTTTCCTTTACTTTTTTAAGCAATTAAGCAAAGTTCTTAAGTAAATGAAAGCCTAATTTTAAAGACGTTTCCGAAACGAAACATCTAGCAAAAACAGAACTGCGTGTTTGCGCGGGCGGCGGGCGGCTTGTGAGGCGCGGTTTGTTTTAATTACATGTGCTAATATTTGCTTCTTCTCATGGTAAATGTACGGTTGACATTATAATTATTAGCCTCAGATTAATTAGATTAGGTGTTAGAATAAGATCTTAAAAAAATATAAAAAAAAAATTTCTTACCGGGTGTTTCAATTAAAATGATTTGCAAATTTTAGTTTTAGTTTTATTTTATTCTATTTTATTTTATTTTAAGCTTTTGCGGAAAACTTACAGCTACTACAGAGTTTAGTATGGTATAATAATGTCACAGTAAAGCCAATTACAAGTTTTCACATATAGAAAAAACAATAACTAAATTTAAACGCTGATATATATACATTTAATTTTTTTTCTTTTGTTATCACCAAATTATTTTTTTAAACATTTCTGAGTGAAAGTGAAATACCAGAACATTTGTCCATCTTCAAATATTATGAAGATTAAAAGAATTTTCAGAAGATTAAAAGAAGTTCTTTATACAATTCTTTATTTGCTGACTTTACATCTGTTAGTTTATCTCTATCTTATCTGTCAAACCTCAGTCAATGCTGAGGCACGAGCCTAAGTTTATAACATACAATGTTATAATAAAAACTCAGCATTTATATTAAGATTTGTTTGATATAAAACCGCTATTTACTCTTTTAGAGCTATTTCCTACTCTTACCCCTTAAGATAAATTGAGTAGTTGTGTGAAGTTTTCTTATAGTGCATGACGACTTTTTATTTAGGTGTATTCAGTCATATTATGATTTAAACTATTTTTTAGTTACTTTCAAAAATAATCTGCTGTATATAAATAAAGTATGTACATTAAGGTCAAGGTGTTGGGAGGAATTGAAATAATAGGTATCCAACTCTGAAGTAAAAAGTAAAAGAAAATTAAATCACTACCGCTATGAAAAGTCATAATTTTTCAGTTGCATTGTATGGAAAAGTTATCTCTAATTTGGAGAATAAATAGTTCGTCATTCATTGCCTATGTCACACTAATATTTTTTTCTTAAAATATGTTTCACTGTAATACGAATTCATCTGTAAGTCGTGGTTTATTAGGAGCCAATGCAGCTGCACCTTGAACATACAAATTTTCAACAATGTTAGTATTCATTATTTAGCTTATGGATGATGACATAAGTTATGTCAATAACATTTAAAAACATTACATCAAAACTGCATTCTATGGCTAACATAGCAGTAAAGTAAATTGGTGTGTGAATACATAGTAGCCTTGACACATTGCTTTAAATAATTTTATGTTTATGAATAAAAAAATGCTTTTTTAATCTTGCAAGTAGTTTTAGTAGCTAAGATGGGTAAACGGTACCTAACGACTTTAGTTTAAGTCGTAAGCTAAACTGAAACTTTGTAATTGCTGACAAACTTTGTTTATTCCCATGAAACAAATGGTTTACTTCAAAGAGAGATGTTAATACTTACAAATACGCAAGACGTTACTAAGTTGATTGATATAAAATTACCTACTTACTTCAGATCCAAATCTAGGATATCATCATATTTTCAATCAATGATCAGGTAGATCATGCGCTTGGAAGTGTTATCCGTTAGTTGCTTTTGATGGCTATTAGTAATTTATTGCTTTCAAATGGTAAGCACGCTCTCTTCCTTGCTTTCGCAATATTACGATCTGTTCCCTTTGATATATGTTTTAAAGGTGATTCACCCGAATAAGAGAGTGATTTACGAATTTGGGACCGCTTTCATAATCTACATACTGGAGTTAAAATAGAATTATGTTTCTTTAGAGTAAAGTGCAATGTTGTTATATTTTATGATATGGTTACTTAGTTTTTTTTTATTATTTTAAAGGAGTTATACAAACAATCAATCATTTATTTATTTGCCAAGACATGGTGGATACAGGTTTTACACAATTATTTTGAGTACAGCATGACCTGTCGAGTTTATCGACGTGCAAATCTTTTATCATTTTGTTAAAACTTAATAATATTAAATATGCCTTTCGTTAGTTACTATAATTACAGCAAGTATTAATAAGATAATCTCAAGTAGTGCAATTGTTCAGTTATTATTTAAATATTATCTACTTAGCTACTTACTAACAATTTATTTGTGTGTCAGCAATTCTATTTAACAATTTATTAATGATGTCATTAAAAGGAATTAGTCAAATTATCCGTCAAAAATTCATTAAAAGAGTAATATGTTTTATCCATCAAAAAATATATAAATTTGTTTTAAATTTGTTAAACGCCATTTCAGCCAATTTATTTGGCAATTTATTATAGATAGAAATTGCCATACAATAGGCAATCATAGATTACTGTTATCTTAATAAACTAATGTTGTAAGAACGTAAGTTTTAACAGCTATTAGGGACTAAACCGTTTACCGCGAAATATTACGTCACAGATTTACGTAACTACTTACATCAAGTATGTTTAAATGATAAATTATATGAACATGTTTATTTTGAGGGCATTGTATGTTTATTCCATAGATAATTTGGCATGTTTTAACAATGTAGGTTAGGTTTAAGCACATCCATAAAACGGCTTGAGCTTCGTTGATTGAAAGTCCATTGAAGTCAGGCTTATCTGCATAACTCTTATTCGTCGTAAAAGTGGACTCATCAGAAGTGCGCGCGCGCCGACGACACTTAAAACTTACACCCAATAAAAGTTCAGCTCGCTAGCTAAAGCATTGCAATTGGTCCTGAACATAATTACAGACGACGCGAGCGAAACGCGGCCATACATTAACGACTCTCATTGGCTCATTTAATGACGTCACACGACCAGATACAATTTAAGTTTTAGTTTATCAGCCATTTTTGATGTCCCCACTGCTGGGGCACAGGCCTTCCTTATGGGTGGATAAGGAGGACGGGCCCATAACCCACCAAGCGAGCCCAATGCGGATTGGTGGGTGTTAACGACTGCAAATGCAGCCGGGACCAACGGCTTAACGTGCCTTCCGAAGCACGAAGGAGCTCGAGAGTATAATTTTTTGGTCACCCATCCCATGACCGACCCTTGCGAACGTTGCTTAACCTCTGCAAGCGCTGGTCCAGGCGCTAAACCACTGCGCCACTGAGCTCCAGATACAATACAACCTTGATAATTTCAGATGAATCCAAAAATTATCAAATTTATTTAAAGAATAAATCCAATCGCAGCTCGCAGCCTCTATTTTAGCACACTAGCGTAGATCAGAAGTTTTCACAACTTTCTTACGTTTTTTTAAATTCGTAGTAGTTAGTAGCAGTAGATGTGGGCGATGCTATGTTTATCTAATCGATAAACTTATTTTCTGCGAAAACGTGAAACAACATAATGTTCGAGAATCTTTAAACATGCATTGCCAATGTATATTTATTATCATTTTAGTTACAACATTTTTACAACAATACATATGATGCAAATAGGTATTACAAAAGCTAAATTCTTTCAACACATTTAACAGTTTAAAGGAGGCATGTTAAGGTAAGGATGCGGTCGCAGGCGCCGCGGGACGCCCGCGCCCCGCGCCCTCACCTTTATTTATATTTATTTACCTTCCCTTCATTCACCAAGGGCCGCCCTTTCGGCCCTTTTTGTCGCCCTGCAATATGACCGACACAAATATTGTAAAAGAACCTGCGGTCGGAGTCAATTTATTGTTGCACTTATCTTCCCCAGGATGCCGCAAATCTGCATTCCTGGGTTTGCATAAAATATGTCTATAAATATGAAAAAAAAACTACAGTGTAGAAAGAAAGTTTTGTCGAGACGCATTTGGGCGAGACTATCAATAATATTCCAAAAGTTTAAAAAACAATGGGCTTTGCATAGGTGTACATGGAATCCCTTAACACTAATTTAATTATTTTTAATAAACCTATGCAAAACCAGAGGGCATCAAAGTTAAGATAAATCATAACAAATTATTGTCCTGAAGATCAAATCTTCACCCCATCTGAATCGTGTGACGGGCGACGCGACGTTCACGTGGATCAGTTATCATGATAAATGGCGTATTTATTTATCCGACGAGCCTAAATAGCTATGGTAATATTGGCCCTACAACGGCACAAAAGGTAACAAAACACAAAAGTTGAAAAAGGTAAACCGCGCTATTTACAAAGTGGCTAGCGAGGACCACACAGCCACAATCGCGCCGCGCGTGCGACTCACCCGCTCACAACGAAAAAAAATCATTCTCAACATAGATCTTTTTTTGGTTATAGATCTCGCATTTTGGTGGTGTGATTTGTGACTTTCGGAAACATTAATGGCACCAAAGATTGTCCTTTTGTGTTTGCCATTGTTTTAGGATCTTTAACGAGGTTCCGTTACCGTTTATTAGATTTCAGTTTGATTTGGGCATAAATTGATTTCGACATATTATCGTAATACAGAGCGCGCGGTTTCAGTAAAAACGCAAACTGTTTAGTAAATGCGCACGCGGTTGTGTTTACGCGATCGGCGCAGGCGCTGACGGACGATGAACAAGCCCGCAGTCTTTGACACCGCGGCGGCGCGGCGGGCCTCGAATTCTGCCCCAGGCTATTTTTAGTTAGTTCTATCTCACAGACAATTCCTATTGTTTTGCTATTTTCACTTTTGTTTTCTCATTGCAGCGAAGTGGCTAACCGTTTATCCTTCCCAAACGCCCATATATCTATCGACCTACCGAAGGCCCGTGTAGTAATAGGAATGTTTCTTTCGAAAACAAGACGTAATGAGTAAGTTATTGGTAGCAATCAGCCCACAGTATAATTACTACAAAACTGATTTATTTGGTATTTAGTGTGGTGATGCAGCAAGCCTCTCGTATCGTAATGCGCCCAACGTTTTGGAGTATCGGCGATCTATACGTAGGCGGCCGCCTCTGCCGTTGTCGAAACAATTCACGGTATGCGCTTACATCAATGTTTTTCCCGAAGATCATTACCTACACGTGGAAGTTGATAGGTACACGTTATTAGTTGCGTTTACATATGCACATATGCGCTACTTTGGGGTTCGTCTAATTGAATGTGGGCGCGGCGGCGGGCTGCCTAACCTAATTTACATTAATGCAAACGAGGAGCATTGTTCAGGTGTGAAACGCCAGTGTCAACACGAGGCCGCTGCTCAAATAGTTTATTAGCTCCACCCAGCGGTGTTCTGGCGGACAGACCTTTGTTACACTGACAACCCTTTAAAAGACATGCATACTTAACGCTTAAATATAAGTATTCAACAAGCCGCGACGACACACACCGGTTGAGCAATGCGCTGAAACTAATCTATACGCAACTATGAAGCTTCTTATTTAACCTTCCTCTGGTCTAATGGCAGCTCTTAGCATTCCATATAATTGGTTGGATTAAAACCGATGTTCTGTTCATGATGCAATCTTAAGTTATCCAGGTGTGTTGTGTGTTACCTCGGTTACAATTTCACGAAATGCATCAACATTTTATGAGCTCTTACTTTACTTTATAGGAGTGTTTCAGGGTCGATTTAACGGCTATAAATGATTTGAGTGCAACAAATTGTGTTGGTCAGGGTGTGTCGGGTTCGTTGACTCGGGAGGGCTGTGGTCGGGCTGAAACTCAAGAAGATCGTAGCGGTCACCAGTTTTGTATCACAACGGCCGCGCGCACGCAGCTGACCGCGGTGTGATCGCATGGAAACATCCTACTTGCTTGCATAACGTGCACGGGAGATGCAGTTAAGTGCACACTAACAAGGCGATAATTTTAGCATTGAAGTTTGCTTTTAAATGTTCCTTAAACTTTGGTTTCTTTATTGTGGTTATTGTGGTCCCATCTCATCGTTCAACTGACTCATAGGCCGCCAGATAATGATACGATATAAATGACACTATCAAATAATTATAAATATGAACATCATTTTTTATGCTCGATATCCGATAACAGCCAGTGACATTGGTTTGAAAAGATGTAATTTAATCGGACGGGCGATTGCGAACCGATGACGTCACGAAAAAGACAATGGGCGATCATAAATTAAAGTGACAATCTGCCACCTCGGAAATTAATCTTTGCATGTTGTGTCGTGTATCGCCGGGCTGTTCGTAAACATAAAAAAATTGCCGTTTGACTCTCGGCGGAAGGTAAAGTGCATTCTTGTGTTGTTAAAGTCAATTCGCAGGGATGTGCGAATGTGTTATCGTCAGTTGTTAATGTTGTTATTAGCCATCAACGCGGCGTATTAACATATTTTATAGTTATGAATCACCTTTATTTGGTCCAATATTATCACAAATGAGCTAAAAGACTAAGCGTGACCATTCATAATACCGTTTGTATTTTATGTCGTAATAACCACTCTTGGTTTCGATCTGATAGTGCGATAATTTTTATGTTGAAAACTGGAAATAGCGGTTGAAAATAAAATAAAACAGATTTTTTATGCTGATTTGCATAAAATAAAAAAAACCGAAAAGATGCTACGATATCATAGAGATGAAGTAGCAAAATAGGTTTCTTCATAGTTTTTTTCTTATGCATTTCAGAATCTTTAAAACTATCAAAGTTAAAGAAAATATTTTCTATGGCTGTCATTATTCTTTAATCTTTACTACTTCTCCTCAGAAATGTGAGTGAGTTACCTTATAAAATAAAAAACAAAAAAAAGTAAGTATCTCAGTGTTTTTGTCCCATGCTGTTGAAGAGCCATTTAATTAGAAAACAAAATAGATATTATTTTCAAATGAAATAGCTACCTATTATAATAAAGTTGGGGGAAAAGGATTTTAAGTTTGTATCAACGCTGAGGCCATACCTACATTGCTAAGAAGTAAATAAGATAAAAACATTTTCCACCGAATGTGCAAGTTAATAATGATATACTATTTTACATCATAACTAAGTATTGTAAGCGATTTTTTTTATTATCTTTGAATGTCAAAATGTTCTACTGTAATTTAGATTCAAATAGGCTGATGTAATTATTTACTGAAAATTAGTTAAGTATACAGATGAAAACCAAATTAATTACAAAGTCTTCTCTTACTCTAAGTAACAGATCTAATTCGTGTAATTATCATTGTGGTTAAAACTACAAGGCAGTAACTGTATGTAGGTCATGCATGACAATCGAATATATTTATCTATTTTTTTTTTTATGTTTTAACATTGAAAATGTTTTTTCGATCGCTTCGGTAAGGTACCCAATTTCAGCCAAAGTGAGACATTGCCCTGGTCCCGTAAGTTTTGGTGGGTATGTACTAAATGTCAAAAGATGCGTCTCAGCAAAAGCTACAATATGGTGAAAAAAAAATTTTGAAAAAGTCAAAAACTTTTTTCGAAAATCGCATATATGTAGAAAAATGACACACTTTTCGGGGTTTTTTCTCACTAAATCGACAATTTCTCAAAAATGAAAAGCGATATCGAAAAAATGAAAAAAAAAACCCCTAGAGATATTGAGTTAGGCTACCTACTGAAATTAGTATATGTCCCTGACTCTTACGGTCTGGGCTGTAGCTTATCCTTTATGAAGCGAAATGTTGAGATACCGCGGGCGACGTGCGCGGCGCGGGATAATGGTAATACGTAGTAGGTACGATTGAAGTTTTTAAATAATTGTACCTATATTTCAAAGCTTGTAATAGTGTTTTATATTTTGTATTTTTTATTTATTTCCACATTTTTTATAAATAAAAAAGTATTTAGATATATATTAAAACCATAATATTGATATTGATTAGCTCTAGCAGGTCAACAGATAGTATGACGTGAATAGAGCGTGAAGCGAGAGCTGATTTCATATCTAGTCAAAGATTTAAAAATCGTTAGATACGGCGGCGCGGGGTGGTACCATAGTGTGACTGCACTGAAATGTTTCCATAAGTCCATATTCAAGTAAGTGACGTCGCTTACTATGTGAAAACGAAAGAGAAAGTAGTGTTAGCAATAACTGTAGGAACAAAAGAGATGACGCTATTATCTCCAGTATACGTGCTAAGCGTCGTAGTGAGTTTTTGTGTGTAGAGAAACGGATAAACAAATCTTGAGCGAAAGTTGAACAGAAGAGAGGTTTTAGTTTGAGGCCCGAGGCGAAGCCGAGGGCCTCTACTAGATCCAAAATATTATATCGTGGGTTGCTGTTATTTCAATTTCAAGATTTGAAATTACTCGATCAGTCACGTCTTTCTTAGTGACTCTGCGATTCCAAATTTTACAACGATCTCTAAGAATGAGAGTGTGATGATGATGCCTAGGTAAACATGAGGGTTGTTATCGCACATTCGAGTGATGATGAAGTCGGCGCGAGAGTCTCGCATGCTGCATTTGATTTTTATTTATTTTTATTAGCGTTAATTTATTTAGAAATTCAGATGTTTTAGTTATACATAGTACTAAGGTTACCTTTCAATAAAATATTAATGTCTATAAGAAAAGAATAATAAATTATTTTGTTAAATTCATTAAATTCATTTTCAATGTACCAGAAGGTCGTGAAAGGCACGAGATCTGTGTTTTTTTTTAGAAATAACTAACTTAATTTATCGTAAAAAAAGCCAAGTTCATAACGGCCCACGCGCAGTGGGTTCCGTTCCGTAGTTACCTTATAGTACCATAACATTTCCCTGGTTATAAACTTATATTTAGGTACTTCCTGTTTCACACAACTAATGACTATAACTAATTATAATACTTAATTATTCAATCAAACCTATGAAAACTTTTCCAATATTCAATATTTTTTATAAGTTGATCTACTATTACTCAACTTGGAAGCCTACCTCGCAGTGATAATTTTCCTTTTAACTTCATTACTTATTGTGCAATTTTCCTGTCTTAAATTTACAAGTTTTGAAAACGAAAAGATAATGGGTAAAATTATTCGTTCATTTTCATTCATTAAACTTATTACATTTTATTTTTTAAACATGTATTTAAAAGAGAAAATCTGTAATAATTGCACATATTAATTGGAATTTCTTTAGCAATAATGTTCATAAACATTTTCCGGAAGTTTACTCCCAAATTCCGACTGTAACAACACTGAAAATAGGTTGTTCGCTTGAAAGATTTATACGTTCTCAACACGATCGCCCGTGTAATTGTGTTAAACTTCGTTTTAATTGATTTCAGTCAAGTTTTGAGCAGCAAGGTATGCGATTGTAGGTATGTTATTGAAGTGGTTTCATGGGCATATAATTGGGTTTCTTTATGGCATCGTTGTTTATATGGGAAGGTATTCGTACAACGCTTTGTTTACGACCGGCTACCATATTGCAGATCATTTGCGAGCAATCATATAGAACGCCTACGTTAATGTTATTCTTATATCCAGTTTTGAATGGCTCATAAATTCTGAATTTGTGTATGTAATTTAAAGTTGTTTCACATATCGGTGTTGTTGGATTTGTACATGTTTAATGATTATACCTTGTGGTTTGATTGTCTAAAACTGGTTAGATTAGAATCGGATAGACAGTGATTTTTGAATTTAACATAAAAATAATCAAAGGATTAGAACTAACGCCTTCTTTTGTTAAATCATTTCGTAAATAGTGAATAATATTTTTTGTAGTACTAAGTAAAATACACTTTTATGACAGACGTTTCTAAAGTACTAAACAAAGACGTATATTACTAAAAAGTAAAAACAATCGCGTAATAAATTCTGAAGTAGTAAGTTTACACAGTAACCGTGACATATTATTATAAAATATGTAAATATTAAGGACAGTAACTTTCGCATTGTAACAATTTCGTGTTTATAGGAGCGAGCATGTGCGCGTGCGCCGGCGACCGCACTGGCCGTTCTCACGGTGCTCGACTGCTCGTCTTTGCGTCCCACTCACTCTTCCTATCGACCTCATTGTTGTCATTCAGAATCATCGTTGAGTTATTACTTTTTGATACTGTAAGTTATTTACTCGGTTTCCATTTCAGTTCTAAGTAAGTAAGAAAGTGACATAAGTGACATACTTTTTGCATTAATATTTAGTGAAAGTTACATATAAGTTATATTTATATTAACAATAAAATGCGAAAATTTCAGTCACATTTTATTTAATCGCTGAACACGCTATTTGTGTATAGTTAGCAAGTAGCAACGATGTAAGTACATCGTGCGTGTACTTTTCTGCTATACCGTGACCGTATTTAAGTAACCTGAAACGTCGTTATTTGGTCTAGCAACGATTGTCCCCATCGGAACAATGCTGTGTTCGGGAGCGATTAATAAACTAATGGGTATAATTGTTATGTGCCCAAAGCCCGAGACGTTATTTTGACTATGACCGATCGCTTTCGTGCCCGATAAGGCACACTCGTTTCTTGCCATTCATTTCATTTATTGTTATATAAACGTCCCGTGGCAATACGACTTCCGTTTTCGCGAATGATAACATCGATTCGTTTAAAATCAATTCGGTGCTCTCACTAAATCAGTCTAAGAATGTCGAATATAAAGGCTGGGAAATGTTCGAGATACTGTTGTCCCACGGGCTTCCATTAATTTAATGCTCGTGTTTGGAGGCAGCGGCGACTAATAGCGGCACAGATAAGCCGACGCGGGTTTACGCTACTTTTCCTGCCCAATGAGACATAAATACAAAGTTATTGGTCATTGTTTTAATACAACGGCCGGCGCACCGTCTCAACTATTAAAATGCTCTATGGACGATGCGTTGACCTGAAATGAGCATGCGCACAGATACTTGCAACTTGCAAAATTTATTGCAAAGACGTATTTACTGTGATGAAATATGTTGAAGAGGCCGTATAAGTACGTATATTTCAGTTTCGTGTTGCTGAATTACTAAAGGTTGTCGTTTCTGGCAGCTCAAATAACTTTCAGAAACCTTTTATACTTCAGCAACACGATATTAAAATAAGAAAAATGATAAATGTCCGTAATTTTATATTGCGAAAAGTGACCGAAACATATTTTTTAATTACGCACTCAGATTTAAGAAATATTGAATTATAAAATGCCTATAAGTATGCAAAGGTTGTCAGAAAACATTTATTTTGTTATTCAACACTTCGGTATCGCCACGGTGAGCTGTGCTGCGTGATATTGTTAAAATAAATTAAGAATTTAACAAATAAAAATGTAACAAAATTTATAATATTTGCTAAGATACGAACAGTATACTACCTACTTATATTATTACCTGACTGCAAAAATAGAAATCCTTGGTTTAGAGTTTAAGTTAAATTTGCCGAGAAAAAGAGTTCGCCTAATAATTTCGTGTCCTTTGAAGGTAATTAATATAATTTGACATCACTACCTCGTTCGATTTGTATGCGCAACTTTTGTGGACAACAATAAATAATGGTGTTGAAACACAAAATATGGCATTGTGCAGTCGACAAGGCAACGTGCGATAACCATCGCGACCGTCCACGTGACAGTTCGCACTCCTGCGACCGCGCATCGCTAATCCCTCAAATTATACACTATGATGCTTATATTTTGAATCACAGTTAAATGATCGTGCGGTATCGTCGTGCTGTAAAGATTGCTTTCGCCTTACCAGGGTAGATGAGTACGACCCCTCGTTCACACAAAACGCTGGATTCGCAAAAATACCTAAATAATAATCTACAATATAAAGTATATCAATACAAGTTGTACCTACTACTTTTTTCGCTATGAATCCTGGTCACGGTATCAAAGATGTAATGCTCCCCCCCCTACCTAAACTATATGATACTGATGTGACCTAATTACCTGGTGATGGTATTTTAATTGGATTCTAGTTCTTACTGTTTTACTACATGGATTGGTGATATTCTAACCCTAGCATAGTTAACCTAACGCATACCTAACTACAAATCCCATTCATGTTGATTAGCCGCTAAACGGCTTCCGAACTAACTATCCCTACTTGTGATTCCATTAAATGTTTTATCTATGTTTTGCCTAGTTTATTTTCCCTAACCCTATTTTATTGCATGCTAGAATAATCTAATATTAATGCTTTTGTAAGTGTGAAATGGGCGCATGATGTCTAGTGATATTTCCCAGGTTGTAATCCGTAATTACCCTAAGTTCTCGAATATTGCTGGGTGGATATAAATATTAACTTTACATGACTAACTTTAATTATTTATGTTTCGATAGATAATGAACTAAGAACCTATTACTAAAAGAAGGAAATTACTTGGCCTGATTTTCCTACAGAATAGAAATTAAGATATTAATTGCTCATTCCAAGTTGATCCAACTTCATACTAATCTGTTACTTTGTTTAATGCTTAGAAATAACTACGTTTATCAAATAAAATACCGATCTATTTTATTACGGAGGACCCTAATCCATTAGATTTCTACCTTATGATGTCATGGTCATGCTATATCAACTTATTGATAAATTTATTACTAATTAGTTATAACTTCAACAATGAATTACTAGTGACCGCCTGCTGTGTTAATGAAAAATTGAGAATTTACCTATTTTACTACTATACTATCAGTTATAAAGAATCTATTATCTATGTCAACAATGTTTCAATTCATATCTTTGGATTTACTTGACAAATTTTAATAATAATAGCCGGCCCGACTGCGGCTTTTAGAAAATCTCTAGAATTTGTTAATTTTCTAACTTTAAAAGGAATAATATTATATAAATATCTTGGAAAGTATCTTAGGGTTGCCTCTCACCTAGTTTTCTATGTTAATGCCAAAACCAATACTGAAATTATATTATGAAAATCTGAATGTTTTGCTTTTATGATTTATTTCTTTATTTCTATTCGTCTAATTTGATGTATAGATGTCCTAGCTCTGAACAAAGGATATGGAACCAACGCTTTGACTACAAGATGAGTTTAGTAAGTATGTTTTGTAACATTAAGTATGTGCTTAAACAAATGGGCTTCGCTCATCGCTATTGGATTGTATAGTTGGTCGTTGCCTATCTTCAGTTTAATGTGTTTATACCCAAAGAAGAATATGATCAGACGGTTTCCTAGTTAATGGTATTGATTCCTCATCTTACAACAAAAGTATTCGCTTTTATTACTAGGTCTCAATTATTCCTGTTATTACAATTATTACTTAATAAAATTACTACTAAATGGATATTATTACTCTTTTGATATAACCAGGGAAATAGAATTTAAGTTTGTAATTTTCCTAAATAAGTTTACTTTAATCTCATACTAATTCTTAATATTTGTTACTATACCATGGAGATTTTAATAGTCCTCTAGCGATTAGAAATGGAGATACTATAGGAAAGAGATAAGCGTTTCCTCCTACATTCCGCTGAATGAAGTAAGTACGAACAATGTTGATAGAAATTGGTCAAAGTGGATTTAAGAGTTAATTGGAGTATTGTTATAAATTAGTAGGGTAGAAGAGGGTATATCGAGCCATAATAGACAATAGGGTAAAAGGAGGTAACTCGAGCTATAAAGAAAGTTAAGTTTGGGTAATTCTACTCCGCTACCAAATATTAGTTTATTTGTCATATACAACGTTATTCTAAGTAATGTAAATCATCCAATGTCGACTTAGTTTATCAAGATAAGAGAGGTAATTTGAAGCAAGTTAAAGAGTTATAGTCACTTAAAATCAAGGTATGGATAAACTGTCTTCGTCACTGATTTAGAATTTATTTGCTATCTTTAGTGTTACGTAAAAATATACAATGTGGCTTTCCTGGCTAGATAAAGAGCCCCTCCACCGCTCAATATGGTAAGCCTCGTCTCCAGAACTGGGCAACTTTCCCCCAGGACCAGCCAATTACAATCATTCTTTAATTTAAGTAAAGTATATGGTCGATAATCTAAGTTTGTCTGTATATTCCAACAAGAAGAGGACAAGCAAAATGCTCCAAGCGATTTCCCAGTTTTTCACAATTGAGATATTCTTTTCTCAAATGTGATGGCCAGATCAATTTTTTTTTCTTTTTTTTTCTAAATTCTGATTTATCTTATATCAACACAAATTCAATCTTACAATTTATGAACTTAAGAAAGGGAATAAGTACTGGAAAATCTAGGGATTTCAGAAGGAAAGTTTATTAAATTTAGGGACATATAATAAATAAATATTTGCGTTAAACCTTTCCTACTTTTGAACAATAGCTTTGGATTGCATTGTCAAAATGGCATTGAATAAATCTTCTTATGATTATTGTGTGATAAACTTGATATTGATTTCCTTTAAATTGAGTCGACTGTTAAATTTGATTTAGAATATTTAACTCAGAGAATACTTTGATTCCAGTAATCGTGAACTTAACATATTCACCAATTTAATTGATACTTTCATAGTATATAAATGTTGGTCAAAGTATTGTTTAGTGCTACATACCGAGCATTATTTTGTTAATTTGTGGAAGCCTACTCAAAATTTGTGTCTTGTGATATTAATGAGTTGGAATTGACATGGCTCAAATAATATCACGGGTCAACATTACACCCAGACTTTTCTTTAGCATTCATCCACATTTATTACCAAAATATTTTATTTTATTTATAGTCAACAGATTGAACCATGGTCAAAATTATTAAAGTCAGCCCAATTCAAAGATATTACTTCTGTTATGATTTGATAGTCTATTAGTTAATTAGATTGTGCGTCCAACTAGCTTTAGCACAATAGTAGGTAGATATTTTTCATTCACTGAAATTTATTTACAATGCCACTTCACAACACCCATAGATGCCACTGAGAATTTAAGATAACAAATTCACTAATACGTTCCCATTTAACCCTCCAACTTGCTCGTATTTACCTGCCTATGACACAACTTGAAAATCATCATACATTTTAATTTACTTTTGTCATGATCCGCCATATTGTTTATCAAAATTAGCTTGGATGAAATGCATCACTTAGTGAACCAATAGCGGCCATTTTGTAATGCACCTTTGCAATTTTCCTATCGATAAATAATAATTCGGCCATTTTGTTGAATTTATGCCTAACTTATCCTACAACAATTTCGAGTCTAGAATGCTAATTTTACATTGTGACGACCTACCTAACTAGATTTTCGTTCGTTCTACATGCCTGCCTAGCAGATTATGCGCCTATTCCGCTCTATTGACGACGATTCACAACACCAGTATCACAAACCCCCCCAGGTTTTTGTGATACTCTACCTAATTTTCGCGCAGTTAACCCTACAGTCGGCCTATGATTTTACCTGCCTAATTCAGACTACATGAGAATTTCCTATGCCAATTTTTGTGGTTCTTACCAGCGCCACACGTCGCCCCATTCTTGTACAGTTTTGAGCGGCACTCACCTAGCATAACCTATCAACCTTTACGTGCCAGAATCGGAGGGGAAGGAGCCGATTCCGGGGCCCTAGCTCGAGGAATAATGAAAACCTGCCCTCGGGGCTTAAACGGAAAACAGAACTACGTTCTAACGGCAGCACTTGATGAAGCCTTTTTCCATATTAAGTCACGCAGGCTTACATTATGTGACTAACTAGGCAGACCAACGAATTGGCCGCCCGTTTATGACGCCACAATCATAAACTTCAATTTTACCTAGTACCCCCCTCGAAAGTCCATAGCGAATCGCCCCAGTACGACACAATCCTATTTTTAATTATTCAAGATAAAAACTCCCTTTCCCACATTCCATTTCATATGAAATTAGTTTTAGAAAATCTATTTTCACTAATTCTTGAATTTACTTGATACAGCTACGTTAATTTGATGTAAACTTCACAACCAAACTATATATTTCAGTCAGGCTTTAATTTTACCATTTAAAGCTTGTCTGAAACATTACCCCAAAGGTTAGAAACTTGCCCGTGCAAGACCTATACACATAGACTTTCGTTTCTTTCACTTATTTGCTGACTATTTCGGTCTTGAGTTAAATAAAAACTTGTTCAGCAGCCATCTTACAGAGGGAAGTGTGCTTGCGTCTTCTTCGGTGGCAGTCAAGAAAAGAGAACCGGCTCCCCCGCGCCCGGCCTTATATACATGCGGAAAAGTTACCTCTGCGAAAATCTTGATGACGCTTAATCTTATTGGTTCTTAATTTTTTAGAGTGCCCTGTCACTAATTTTTCTAATTTACCCAATAATGGGGTAATTTCTCCCTGAACTAATCTACCTATCACGTGAATATAATAATAGGAACCCGTAATTACTTCGATACTGACGATAGTTATAATTATAAATATAATTAGTTTTGCTTATTCTAGAATTTACAAAACTCCTCACATACGCAAATATTGTTCTAATTTCCTAATGACACAATCGATTTAACCTTCCCTGTACGTTTGAATACATCTTTTGGTCTATCGCTATTCTAACCTCCCAAGAAAAATCTTATAATCAATAAATATGTTATCTGACCGCTTTTATTATTTCCAATCGACGCATAGCTTTATTTAATAATAGCAAAGAATTGATAACAAGAACCCAATGATATTATGCTTAACCAACCAAACTTGGGGTATAATAACGCTAACAACGAATATTACTCACATACGTAACCTACTGTTGTATATTATTTTGTCGCCTCATCTTACAATTTGCCTCTTCAGTCACTGAATGAGTTCATCTACATACTATGGTATTTTAAAAATATTTCAAACCCTCTCTGTCTCTAACTTTTCTTTCTTGTGCAAAAGTAATGGCATCATTTTTATTTCTTCATCTATTCGCCGTTTCTATTGTTATTTCTAGCCCAAAGTCACTTTTACTGAAAGGTGACCGTTGAATATCCTTCCACATAACATTTAATCTATTCATATATCTATTATTTGTGAGTAAAGGATTTGTAATCTCCAAGTATTATTCAGAAAATATAAAATCAATTAAAGTTTTTATTGTATTTGCAGGTTTACTATACTGAATATATGGATATCATATTTCTTACTGTAAGATAATCAACGTCGTTTATAAAATCTAAGCATATATTTTCATCTATTCAAAACAAAGGAACATTTGATCGCTTATTGATGAATCGAAAATACACCAAATCTCACAATTTCGAATATACTAGCCTTAAGATGAATCCAGGCCTTAACACCCCCGACTCATACATACATACATACGCGACCTCTTTTGCCGTTCCCCTGGCACGGAACCTTGCTCTCGAGTCCGACTCGCACTTGGCCAGTTCTTTTCCCATATTATATTACTAAGGGTACTTTATAGACTCTAACTGGTAACATTTAATTTTACACGTCACCATTGCGAATTATGATTGGCTACTTTAAAATCTGGCGCCATGTAGCTTAATCTTAGGAAAATCCACGCCCACACATAATCCGAGCTCCTGATTGGCTACCACAAACATTTTCCCTTCGTCTTTTTGTTTATGAACAAAGGAAAGCCACGATCCATTCTACGGTGTGTTGTTTTTATGTCTAGTTCCTTTACAACCTTTTACTAGTTATCGTTTCTATTTAATGTTTATTTATTACAAATATAATCATTCGTAATCTTCCTTTACTTTTAATATTAAATGATTTTACTTTATTCATAATCCCAAGCTTAATTTACAAATAATGTTTTTTGAGATTTGCTGAAAACGAAACGCGATATGTGTTTACACCAAACCTAAACATTATTTTACACATTTAGAATAACTAAATTATTATTTGTTTATTTTAATATTTTATAATCATTCGACTTCCTTTTACCTTATAAATTTTTAATGATATAATTTACCAAGGATTATTTCGTTCTCTTTTTTTTCTCTTTAAAATATAGAGTGATTTTTCTCTATGGATTATCACTTTAGTTCCAAAAACGGCCACCAAATGTCAAATGCATTTGTCTATGTAAATGTCAACGAATTGTTTATTATTGTAGAAACATATTTTCAGGTTAAAGAAATCCCGCAAAAGTATCCGTTTTTTATATAGAATTATGATAATTCGTGAATGTTGTATTTGCAAATCGCAGTCATAGCCTACAATTATCTGTGATCAAAGAGTTTGTGCTACAAGAATACTGTTGTAATTGCAGTAAATATCGTAATGCCAGACAATATGCATTGAAAGACATCCCAAATTGCATAAACAACCCTTTTTTTTTTATTAAAATGAGAATAAACATCCCTTCATGGTAAGTTATTCAACGAGTTTATTTATTGATTCATCACATAACTTTATTTTTTTTTATTGCTTACAACTATTTTTTCCAACCCTGGACTTCTTTGTATCTCGCAGATTTACAAATTATCACTAAGATAGAGTTAATTGAAAGAAATGGAGTCTCCAAGGCGATAGAAAAAGGTAATACATTGGAGGCGATGGGATTATTAAGGAGCAACAAAATATCTTTCCCAGTGCCGGTTCATAGGTCAGTAACCCCTCTTATTTTTATTTTTATTAAATATTTGAGAAAAAGATAACATGTTCAATTTTGAACTGTTACAGTGCGAAGATTAAGTTCTGTCAGAATATTTGTTACACATAGCAAAATGTGAAGTGTGTGTGTGTGCTAAGATTAAGGCCTAATGAGAAATTCCGTCCAGCATAGGTACAGCTGCTTCTATAGTGGACCCAAAAAAATATTTTTTCAGGGACTAACTTAACCAGTACAGTATAATAAAACTTAAAATGTGCGTGCGTTACGAACTGCAGAGGTTAGCCGCAAGCGTGCCAGTAATGATGACATAGTAACGTTTATCAACATAGAAGAATCTACTTTTAATGTAAAGAAACTAGTAGATATTAAACCTTAAATCGCCAAGACAAAACCATCAGTGTGTACAAGGGTGGCAACCCTAGGTGCGCGCGCGAGCGCGACGCGCGACACGGAGCTGAGCAACACGCTCGTGTGTCCGCCGCACGTCGTTTTATGTCCAATTAATTTAAATAATAGCCGCTTCCCGACCTACCTGTGACTACCACGACCCTTCTCTCGTATCATACACACCGCTATTTTTGAGACAAGCCAAATGTTTTGACTGCCCTTTTGATTTTTTTTAATTTGTCCGTCGACAAATTATCCTGGGGTAGTTAATGACATATAGGCACTTCACTTTTTGCTGTTTCGCATTTTCTGGGTCGTTAATCGCCATATAAAGTACGTACATAAGTCAACGTATCAACACAGTATCAGTAACTGTTAAATTCAAAGTAGGCTTTACACTTAAGACTTATCGGTCCGTCTGTTCACGACAATGTAGTCTGTATCTAATTTTACTATTTTTAAAGTACCCGAGAGGCAGTTCTCATTCATATATGCACTTCATTACGGCCCTAAATAGGAATAAAGCGCTCTAGACTTTTAAATTAGCATGTCTTAAAAGTGGATTGATCGCTTAGAGGTCGCTCATTGTGTTCGCTAAGGGGGACATTTGTCTACATTATTATTTGGTGCCGGTTTTTTCATGTACCTGCCTACATGGCGCTTACCTATTCATATTCAAATAGGAATTTCGTGTTGGGTAATTTTTAACATTTATTTACTATTGTGTAATCCGATAGCCCAAACGATAAATTTGAATGAGGAGATATTGATGAGATAAATTGATGTGCCCACAGTTGGATGCTGATGTGGTCATTTTTAATGTACATACTTTTTTCGGTAAGAAATAATGTTATTTTAAAAATAAGTTGTCAACGTCATTTTGAAAGCTAGATAAAACATATAATTAACTATAGGTAACGTACTTTTAAGATTAATAACCATATTTTAAAATTACAGTTACTTACATGTGTTTTCCAATACATTTAAATGAATTAAACCATTTGACGTAAGTCATTCCTGCCAAACTTCTTTTAAAAAGCCCATTCAAGTGCCAACAATGCCACAGTTTGAGGTAAAGGGGACTTTTCCATAAGTACTGTTACAATTTTTATTAACGGCATTGATTTACGGACTCAAAAGTATTGACTATGATTAATAATTTATTAATATTATGAGGATTTATTCAATCGTCAGCGTCGGGCGCGGGCTGCGCGGGCCCTCGCACTGTCCAGCTTATTCATTAGCGCAGTGTTCCTCCCACCGACGTCGGTCATTTCACTTTATTTATTGCCGCCGAGCCGAGGTGAGACCCCAATTTCGCATGCGCCTGTGGCTTGATAATTATACCCTAGCCACGGCTGAAAAAGGACGGCCGTTTTATATTGAATATGAGCGGCCCAACATCCTTGGATTCCATAACATGACTAATATACCAGTTTAAACGGTTCTGGAGGGGTAGGCATATTTTTATGTCAAGTATATTATTTATTTTGAAGCCATGTAGATTTGCCATTTGAAATGTTTCTTTCAAAACCTTTTTTACATAGTTACTTTGCATACTAAACTAAGTAATTCGCTTATGTTAACCACAGCTTTTCCATTAGTAGTTAATACTTATTGAATAAATGAATTAAATATTCAGTATTAATTTTGTTATTAGTAAATTCATAATATAGTGGAGTAATAAGCTACGAATAATTAATTCGTAACTTATACGTTCAAAGCTATTCTGAAGACTAGCATTGGGATGCAAAGGTAAGCGAATTAATCTATCTGCAACTTCACGATAAAGTCTATCAACATAGATAATGTCTAAATTAAATAATAATTCGAATGAATCGATCGATCGTTAATTCAGGATTTATGCCGTCACCTCTCATGTTGAGACAAGAAGGTCAGATCAAGGGACTCGGTGGCAAAAAGCTCTCTCGTGTCCGCGATGTTAAGATAACCTTAAACTGGACACTTCTGAACATTTGTTATCCTTATCTGGTGCGCGAGCGTGGCTAATGTGGCTGCAGGCTGATACCCGATCGATTTATGTCTCCTGGCACCCACGACAAATTGATAATTAATTTTCGAGAGTGGCCTTTGATCGCACCGTGCTATTTGCGTGTGTTTACGATTAATTTTGACTACCGTTAAAACAGTCGATAAATATTGTTTTCAATTCTAACTAAGCACCTCAGCATCTACTTGTGAAGCTTCACGTGTGAATGCAGTCGAACGAGCTTTTACTTGACGCTTCAACATTACTCGTTAATTCAGAAAGCATTTTAAGCTTTATCTCTTATGACCACTAATTTAGTAACTGTATAATGAATTAAGTAAAAATCCTCGTCCAAGTAAAAATCATGGTAACAATTTATTAGAAAACATTGCTAATTAACTACTGCTTATTTTGCGGTTATGGTGAAGTGATTGAATGAAAAAAAAAATAGAGTCTTGAAATTATAAATTTTTTGTCATTTCTTTTTTCGATACGAAACTGTCAAAAAATAAATAATTTAAACGCGGAGTTTAGTACGATAACCGCAATTTAATGGAAGTAGAGCTCATCATGGTACGGGGCCAGCGAGACCAACGATACCATTTGAGTGATGCCCAGCCCGGCAGCGCATTGTTCCCAGATAAGCGGAATAAATAAATCGACCCCTCCACCACTGACGGACAGACTCACGGAATGTTTATGTTATGAGAATTGTTTTCTATTTCCTTGGGACACGACGCGCCTTTATTCGTTCATTTTGTGCTGTGCCTCTTCACTTGAGATTATGACTTGTATTGTGTGGCCCTCGTAAAATGTTTAAATTACCTTTTTGCGGTGAAACAAATTCTCGTATAAGTATTTTCTAATATAATAACACATTCCTATTCACATTATCGAATGCTATTAAAGCTATACTTAAATCATTGGAACCTGTTGTTGGTTACTTTTTATTTCGTTTTGTCTGGAGGAACCCGCTAAATTCCTTGAAACTACTGAGGCAGACCGACCGCAACATTATAGTCATCTCAGATGTCAATGTGTCTCCCAACAATACATCAATCGGTTTCAAACGCGTTACCGTAATCGTAAACCAATATGCTGTGGAACTTTTAAAGATGCATCCTTGTTCATCAAGGAATTAAAGATAATTTTAATGACCGGTGAATAGAGTTCAATGTTAATAAATTGCAAGATTATACGAAAGTGGACAGCTCGGGTCTGACCCAAAAAAACTTCACCTCTGTCATCGGGCAATTCCGTCAAATTACTGGAGGTATCAGTTTTGATTCGGGCATCGAAAACATTTGGAAACTTTAGTTCTTTTGTGTAACACGAAACCGAACCTCAGTCGCGGACTCGAGTCGAGACGTCGGTCGCTCATCGTCGCTCGTTGGGCAAAAAGCTAAAAAAGATCCATTAAATGCCTTAAGATTTAGAAAGGAATTTGTCAAATATTACGGTGAAACAATCTTCGAAGCTAAAGACTAAAAACAACAAAAACGTCGTTATCTGTTTAGGCACGGTAGTCGTTTCAGATTTATTTATTCAAAATAAAACGACATGTGTCATAAAAATATGCGTCTTATGATTATGACACGTTGGCCCAAGGAATCTCATAAACGTGCTCTAATCCCTTAAAACAATGCTAATGGAGGTGCGTAAAGTAGCCGCCGGAGCCTGTCGACGCACCGAACCCTGCCCGATCACCTTAACGCTTCGTTCGCACCAATAAAGTTGACACCAAATTAGAATAGCCTCTTTCTTTTTTAAACTAACTCACAAAACTGTGAATTAATATTTTATTATACGTGTTCATTGGACGCATTTTAGTATGAGAGATGAACACGGATTCATGTCAAAACATCTTTATCGGGTTATTTGTCTTATAAAATATTATCAAGAGGCTCTTCGGGACCGTCAGCAAAAGAGGACGTGCGATGTTGACTTTACGCCCACGTGATGTGATCACTTCTGCTCGGGGCGAGGGATAAACAATGAAAGCGGCGATTACGTGTCAATGGCGTAACAAAGATAGTTTATCTTTCTTCAGAGATGGGCTCTTGATGAGAGCAGTTTGTTAGGTGTGAACCGCGGCGGACCGTACCGGCCCTGCGCACCCGCCCGTGGCAAACGCGACGCGACGCCCGTCTGCGGGAATTATGATATGCTGATAAATCAATAACCCACGAGCAAAAAGCTCGTTAGCATTCGTATTTTGAAGTTCTCAATACTTGGGTCCTCTTATTTTCTAATTATGTAAAAAGTTAGAGTAAAGGTGAAGGTACTTTTTTAAGAAAAAAATCAGAATTATTTTACAAACAAGATAGTTATCTTGGGCTGCTTAGCTTTCTACACAGATGTAGCGCATAAAGAAGTGCCTAGTTAAGTTGAAAATTATGCAGATGTTTATGATGTTAGCTCGCACCGGCGAGATAGACAGTGGCTTAAGGGCGCGCTGTGCGCGTCGCGGGCGCGCTAAGTACAAGGCGGCGACGCGACCGGTTGCGTCGGAAGGGGCGGGCGCGCCTCCCGCAATCACGCACTTGTCGCGTTTTCATCACCTGCCTGCTAAAAGTGACGTAATTACGGATGCAAATCGATCAAAAGCAGTTATCGGCTCGACGAGGGTTGACGCTGTAAATTAGCACTATACGCCACTTAATGTTTATAGCCTTCCGCGCGAAAATCCATTTAAACGAATCGGTAATTGTGCAGATAGGCGTGTTTCGTTAAAGTTTTAACGCACTTTTCTTATTTTATTACGTGACAAGAATTAACATTTTATATCATTTACATGGCGAACACTTGTAAATGGCTTATAGTTACTTATTTTGTAATTACTTATATCGCGTCGATAGCTGTAAGTTTTCCAACGAAATAAAATATAATATTAAAACATGAACCTTGATTTTGTTGTCAAGACAAAGCTCTATAAAAAGTAGTAAAATCAAAATGAGTATCTATGAAAGATAAATTACCCTGATAGATTTTGTTGTTTGGCGTGTAGCTTTAACAAGTTATGAAGCTTAACTCATATTGACATGGAATGGGCATCGTTCGGTACGAAACAAAGGATAAATACAAATTTGATCGATGTCGGAAGCGTGGATTCCATCGCTCGTTCGGATGACTTGCAACTAGTGAGTATGCTCTCACTGACTCCGCCATTGACCCCGCGTCAACCAGCGTTAGTGATCACAATAATATAAATAATGCAATCACATCCGTCCCGTGGGTATTAACCACGAACATATACATTCTTAAGAGAAAACATGGGTTTAACCGATCGTCCCCCAGGGTGAAGCCGCCACCGCACAAACTCACTGTGAATGGCGATGCCTTGAATAGAATTTTGCACCTGGTATTACTAACAGGATTTATGGTCTATTATGACATTTAACAGCACTTATTAAACAGTGCAAATTCTAGTAGCTCCTATGATTTAGAAGACGTCAGTTTATCTTCAGAGATCAGGAACATTTTACACAATGGCTGCGTTTACCATTATTTATCTCTTCTATTTACATCCACAAACTTCACCTTTGGAAGTGTGTGCACACTCAATATTTGTATCTTTTCCCAACATGTGTGTAGCGTGCCCTATTATGGTGTAGGCACTTGCTCCAGTTGAGTGAATGAAGTGTAACGTTTCATTAACAGAGCTCTGTGGCGGGCAAATACCGCATATCGGTGTCTTGTTTCAAGTTTTTTGAACGGGTGAAAGGCACCCGCGTCTCCTTAAAAGCCTTGTGGATTGTGTTCGTTAGCATGCCTTTACACACAGTGTAGCGGTCAATGCGACAAAAGGTATTTTGAATGCATAGAAAAAAACGCAAGATACCATCTTATTATTACACTGAAATTGTCTTTTAGCTTGTATCATACATACCTATACCATCTTTAGTTAGATCAAATAAGTTGTTACAAAGGTAGAAATTTTGATTTTCATTATTCGTTTTTTCTACTATTTCTAGAAGCATAAGACTACTTAATAAACAGGTACATCGGCCTGACATACTGATGGCCGTTTGGCCTAACGGTTATTGACCCAAGCTCTGGTAGGTATGTACCTACATACATAACCTACCCATGGTTGTAATTTTTATTCTTGCGAAATTATGTGATGAGCATGACCATTTCGCACTTACCAGAAATTTTTGTTTACAAGGTCTACTCTAAAATTAGTTGCAATGAATTACTAATAATTATTATTTATTACAAACACAAACTGTACTTAAAGATAAAAAAAAACCTTACAGTACTGGCATACATGACACACGCATTAGTGCACTAGCACAGAATAGATATGGCACTACACTAGGCGAGTATGCAACTGAATGCAGTGGCGCGGCGCGACGTGTCGACGACAACAGCATTATGACAACAAAGGGCGATATTTTTCGTGGACAAACATCAAGAGGTTTTGAACACACACGGTACAGGTGATGCATCCTCACGATGCATATTTATGATGTGTTCGACAGCCGGCGCGACACTAGGGCTTATGGTCAACAAATATTTGTTGAGTACAGCTTCGGAAACTGTGCGTTCTGTGAGCAAACGAATCAGAACTTAATGATTTTCAATCTGTCAGTATGTAAATGCGTATGCTTAAATGAAACTAGACACTGTCTTGTTTATTTGATTGATTTGTCGATATTTTTCGACTTTTTCTTAAACAACGCAGTCTCACTCCTACAATGCTCGCAGAGAGTTAAAAGTCTAAATAGGTTCTCGTATCTTTTAAAATTAATGGATGGACGATATTTTATAAAATCTAAATTTACTAAAATAATTCAATTTCATTTAATTACTAACAATAGCATTAAGATTAGGTACTAACACATATGGATGTCATTATCTGAAATAAAAATTATTTAATTTAATTTAATTTAAAAGCCCGGATCACATAATATTACACATATTTCGTAATTTATTATTAGCCTCATCGGAATACGATCTTCTTGATTATCATAAATTTACATAGACATTACTTAATTGATGTAATATTATTGGTCACAAGCTATATCTGTGACAAATTGCCATAGTGAGAAATTGAAAGCTCTCCGAAGACGTTCAAAAATTATTCAAGATGGTCGTCGCTGATTCACACTTGCGGTTTCTATTTTGTGAATGAAATAACGTGTTGCGAGGAGTAGTCCCTCCCAGCCCTATCATCCGCCAATAAGAAAAAATATCCCATTCCCATAAAAACAAAGTGTTACTCAGACTGGGCATATTACCGAACAAAATTATACTTTGCGACGCCGAAACGCTGTTGAGGTTCGAGTCAGTTCAACCGCACATTTTAGAAGCACATTATTTGGCAGGTAGAAACCTAAATATGATTAAGCCAAACACAAGTTTACCTAAATACCCTTTTTTAGATTTTTATAGAGTTGATATGGTTTTGCCATCATTTAATTTATTGGATGCTTCCATTATCATGATTATACCTAATTGAATTGATAAAATCAGCATACAGAAGGGTTTTATTGTTATTATATGTTTAAATGCAAATTTTTATATTTATGAACAAGTTTAGAACAGTGTTTTGGCTTTTATACGTGGAGATAATAAAAACGCCTTAAATTTTCGTGTCATGTTATCCATAATTGCTGTTTTGACATGTTTGCAGGAAACCCAAAATCACGTTACGCCTTATAGGGTCGAAAGATGGTTCGCGTGAACAAAATGAACGGTCGGTATCACAAAAAACCGCCCTTAAACTATTTGTTGTGGTTTCCACAAAGAAAAAAAGTGGAACATCAAAAACCAGTCAGCATTGGTCGGTGCTTTTCGAATGCAGTGGCCTTGTAAAAAAACGACGTGTTAAGGAATGTAAAGAGCCATTTAATTATCCTAATATATTGTTATGGTCACAGAGGGAGGCGGTCATAAATTAGCGCGCGTCGGCCGAGCGAGGTGGCGAATGGTCCCGGCTCGCTAAACGCCTTATCTAATATATTCGAACCGTCATATATTTCCTACCATTTAATGTTTGATGAGGTTGGAGACGTATAAATCAGCGGGAAAATACAATATTCATTTCATATAGTGTACGGTCGTGACAGGCGCTTGCGTTTCAGTGTGATGATCCTCTGTGTTTTTATTCCATTTTTACCACACTTCCATCGGTCGGCCTTCATTATGCCGTCCGCAAGTGCTCCGGTCGCCACCGGTTCAGGTAGCTCTCCGTTTCGCTTCAAAACTTTGACCTTAGGTATTCGTTTCGCTTGTTAATTTTTTGTCAATCAATATGAGCTTTTGATGTGGTGTAATTTGATAATTTGCGAAAATGAATTTACTTGAATCGAGGGTATAAAAACTGGTTTAATGTCGGGCGCCTCTCTCAGACTGATGATGTCGGTGAGGCCGGTTGGGCCACGAGCTCGGGCGGGCGGCGAGGCGAGGTGGCGGGGGCGGGGCGCCCCGCTGCGTCCGACCATTGTGATCGACAGCTTGTTTACTAAAAATATGCATAATGAATTTATAATGGCCCGCTCGATCTGTCGCGACGCCTTGTTGTCGATCTAGACGCACTCACACGATCAAAAAAATAAATAAGAACTCGGTTTATCCCTATTTATTTACATATAGATCGAAATCGATCATGTCCACTCGGTAAATATAACGAAGCCTTTAGTGCCAGGGGAAATATATTTGCCGTTTAAAGTAAATAGAATTGATAAGTAGAACTGTTTGTAAAAGTAAGAATCCCAGAGTTGCGATGGGTGCAAGGTGCCTAATTGCGCCACCAATCGTTCCCACGTTTAAGTGCACGAACTGTTTGAGGTTGCATTTAGCATTCGATTGTTTTAGTGTGCAGCGAGACCTCTGAGAAGCAAACATCAGGCTTCCTGGCTTCTCGCACCGCCACTATCTACTAAAACTTGGGATTTTTTTTAACCTTGATTTGTGATAAATTACTTCTTTATAAACGTAAGAAAGTCATAGGCCTTCTCTATAATAACGTATTGAATAAATTTGCTATTCATAGCAAAGAATGCATGTATATATAAATAAAAAGATACCGTAGCTAATTTGGAATCACTGGCGAATTGGACGCTTTGTAGTTTTCCCAACTCTTTATCAGGTGGTTGAAGCGTTCGTAGAAATAATTATGTACGGTGCTCCAAAGTATCTGGTACGTGAATGCGCCGAGCAAGCGGGGCGCCCGTTCGTGGCGATTCGTTACGTCAATCTCACAATTTTTTATCTAAGAAATCTGCATAAAGTGAGTTGACATTGGACGACAAAGCCGACACGCGGCGCGCTCCGCATTGTCCGCATTTCTTTATAAATATTTTGACATTTCTTCTATTTGTATCGCGGAGTTTCACAAACGAAATTGTGTCGATCCCTTCGTGCGGTGCGTTTTAATTTGATTTATTTCTTCACAACAGAACGTCCGACATCCTGTGTTGTCTAGTCGTGGGGCGGCGGCGTTTGTCGATTTGTTAGCACATGTATTGGTATTTTCTTTAGTAGGTGCAAACAAAAAGCTTCGCACGTTTGGAGTGTCGACATTGTTACTCGAGTTGTTCGTTCACTTTAGATGTTTTAGAGATATTTGCAAAACTGTTTTATTTCTAATGTGCCATTGATTATGTTTTAAATGATTCAATGATACCTCAGTCACACTTTTCTTGTTCTTCTTTTAAAATTAAAAACAAATACTTTTGACGATAAAAGTAGCAATAATAAAAGTTAATAATAGACTATTTGACTAATTTTGGAAAACATTTTTTAATTATTCCTCATTGCGTAATAAGCGCACTACATTGATATTTTAGGAAAAATACATGTATTTCATTAAAAAATCAATGTTAAAGTTTAAAATTTTAAAACCGCGCCAAAAACGCTATGGCGCTGGACACGAGACTTGTTGACGTCACAAGCCTGTAAATATTGTAATATCCTTAGCCATTTGACAGTCATCAATCGCGGATCCTAAGTCTATGGTCAAATGTACTGATCGTACGAGCCAGTAAAAAAAAAAAAAAAAAAGTCTATGGTCGTGTCAAACGCCTGAAGCCATATTTATTTACAGGCAAGTGACGTCATCAGTCAGCTTAGAGTGTTTTCACCACAGGAAAAAAATCAAAAATTATTGCATTTTTCTAGGTGAAATTAATCGATTAATAGACTTAATTTAGTCCTTATAATAGTTGAATATGTTTTTTTACACCATGATCTGTTAGGATGACCACAATTTATAGTATATTTTCAATGTTGTCAAATTGTCTATTGTATTACAAGTGAATAAAAGAAAAAGTAAAGTTAGAGACTTTAATTAATCTATTTTCATTTCTTTACCTAATATACCAATCTGTAATTTCCAGAGATGTAAAGAAAAACTGAACACGCTGGCGATCAGCGTTATGAACCAGTGGCCCGGGGTCCACCTGCGGGTGATCGAGGGCTGGGACGAGGAGAACTCCCACGGCGACAACTCGCTGCACTACGAGGGCCGCGCCGTGGACATCACCACCAGCGACCGTGACACCAGCAAGGTGGGCATGCTGGCCAGGCTCGCCTACCAGGCTGGCTTCGACTGGGTCTACTACAGGAGCCGCTCTTACATACACTGTTCTGTTAAAACAGGTGAGAATTTACAATTGGCACCTATCAACATGAGTCACATAGTGAAATTAAAGTTTTCCAATGACATAAAATAGCTAAGTGGGAGATAATATGATCAGTATGGCATCAGTCAATTCCATCAGTCTGTATAGACTTTGAATTTTATTTTTCCAGACTGATGATCGCACCAGACTAATGAAATGAACTGATGCAAGACTGAACATGTAATCTCCCTTTCATAGATAGAAAAGAACCCAAAAATAAGACACTAAAAAGAAACTAACGAAAATATACGGGATTTAAAAAAAATAACTATATCTCTATGGAATAGCTCCATAGCAGCCATTAGTGTACTTTCAGCACTTTTTTTGTACATACAATACAATTCATAAGATGTACGCTTATTCCAAATTCAAAATATTTTTATTCACTCAGTGAATAAAATCGCGTTTTATTCACTGTTATCGGTGAATTAAATGCACTTTTTCGAGTGGCGATGGTAAATAATACTTATGCATTTTACCCCTTTGAAATAGGCTTATAATAAATACAACAAACCGGTTGCCCATACATAACCTAGTAGATGACGTTTTGTAGTTATTTTCAAATACTGTTTACTACAAAATAAGACATTTAAGAATAAAATGATAATTAATTAAGTAGATACAAACTACTAACTAAACAGTAAAGCTATAAATAATAAGTTTTTAATAAACAAATTGATTACTGAATTAACTGATACGAGAAAGAAAAGGCAGTAATAAAATCGAGCTTAATGCTACACAATATATAAACAATTACATTATAACAGTTTATTTTATACTATGCAGTAAATAGTATAATTCCGTAATGATTTTTAAAGTATCGTTACCTCAGACAGTTTTTCGTAGCAATAGCAAAATAATAGTATGAAGTTTTCATAGAAAAAATACTAGAAAAAATCGACTCACCCGTAGCAGCTCAGACCCGTCTGAGGGATTGAAATGAGGGATATGAAAATAGCATTGTGAATGCCTTAAATCTAAAAATTCAAAAATAATAGTATCTCAGGAAAAGTCATAACAAAAATTCACGACAGAACGGTACCAACTTGGGCACTGAGGTTGGCATGCTAATAAAAACAGAATATCATTGGTCTTGCTAAGTTTTTAGGCACAAAAATTAAGTTAACCATTTAGAACGAATTTAAGTTGATCCTGACTTTCCAAAACAAAACACATGATCTTAATAAAAAAAACATCTTGAATAAAACAATACAACAAATTACTTTCTACCGAAAGTAACAAAAATCAATCAAAATTGTAGCTACAAAAAATATTAAGCAACTTTCCGTCATAGTACTGTATAGGTAGTAACGCGTTGATGTCTTTTATATGGCGCTTTGTTTATTCACGCCATTTTCGTTTAATATCGTCTCCATACCTGTTTCACTGCATTGTAAATGTAAAGTATGATTCATAAAAATAAACACTAATGTAGAAAATTGAAAAACATGAAAAGTGTTATGGAAAATCTTCATTGAGTAAAAGGCAGCTAAAAGTCACGTTGCCCTAAAATATTCAAACGGGAAAAGAGTCATAATCACGTGACGGGTACATAACTGTTCGACGGTGCCTACGGGACGGTCCAAATATATAGTTGAACTTTACAAGAAGAATGCATCTCAGACAGCTTCCCGCGCCCGCGCCTCGGCGGTGTCGATCAAACGTACGAACAAGCCTCTTGTTAGCGTCCCTCCCGCTCGCACCCGACCTATTAAACCTGTCCATCCTCGTCGCACGCAGCCGCATCGCAGCCAATCCCCCACTTCTATAATTACGTCGGTCGGTGATTCAATGGCTACTTATATCTATATATGCGTACAGCATAACGATGAGAAGCGAGTGTTCATGTATGTGTGAGTTTTTAGATATTATGGAGGCATTCCGCCGCTTGCATAGTTCCAATTAATTTTGCAGATGAGCCATTAAAGTGCTTGGCTTTTGAAAGCGAAAGCACTTTTAAACCTAACCAAGATAATTATGTTTTTTTTTGCTTTTTTTATCTTTCTGTTTAAAGTGTCTTGTAGTGATATAGGTAGGTATGTTATCATCTTAAACAGATTTTAGTTTGATCTTTGGAGTGAATAATTAATTAACATGTTCAGGTACGTCGTAGGCGTCAGTCATGTCGTGTTTTAGAACATAGCTTTAGAATACGTTCTGAAAATTCAATTACAAATTATGATGCTCTGTAAAATTACAGAAAGATCTTTACTGACCGAAACCGTCTTTATGCATAAAAATAAAAAGCAATCGAATCGATGGTTCATTGTTTCGAATGACCCGCGACGGACGCAGCCAATTTGTTGGATGTTTATTCATTTATTCCGGCGTTTTGTTGGAGCGTGGCCTTTTAGTATTAATTTGGAGTTTATGAATAATTAATGGGGTGCACGTATGTACGGGCTCGTTGCTCGTGGTCAAGGCCGGCGGGGGACGCCCGGTGCACTCTCTCTGCCGATGTTTTGTGAACAATCTTCGATTCGCGCACGAGCTCCGTGACTCGATCAAATTGAGGTATGCGCTAGGGCAAGGCTGCTCAACTTTTTTCAAAGTTGGGCCAAATGGTCGATTTACAAAATTATGCCGGGCCACTGTAACAATTCCTATTTTCATATGGGACTTGGGCAAAAAACAAGATAAAGAAACTAAACTGTGTAACAAAATCGCAGCAAAGAAAAAAAGGCTTTTCAATTCGATGTCTGACGATGTTTCTGTTGTAATATTTTTCCACTAGCTTGCAACCTTTAAATTTTAAAAAGCAGTTTTCAGTAAAATTAACAATTCCTTACCATTTGAAAATATAAACCAAACAACGAGGGATAGCAATTAATAAAAAGGCAATATTTTATTTATGACTATGCCAAAGGAAATTTAAAACCAAATAACTAGTTTTTGCTGAAAGATAAAGTGGTAGAATTTAGATAATTTCCTAATCGAATAACATTAAATTATCCTGTCGACGAAGCGCCTCCTCGGCAAAATATGAAAAGGATTCTCACAGAAATTTTATTAGTACGAGCATGTTAATTTTATTTTAAGTTTTTACTATCAATTGTATCTTTTTGATATCACCGAGAACCGATAAATCGCGTTTAAACTATGCATTGATGGGCTCGTTAGTTATATTAAAGTATCGCACCTATCACGTGGACGCTAATAAAACTATACCAGCTTTTTATATAGCTTCGATTAATTGGTTTTCATTGGTAGGCGCTCGGCTCTTTTATGTAAGCATTGCTAGTTTTTATTGACGTGTCTGCTGCCGTTGATTTACTTATGTTTCAATAATAATGTATGAAGGAATGCGCATTCCTATGAAGACACACGTGGCAATTGTGAAGTGCCTAGTCGCTTTGTGGTTGACAGGTGTTTTACTTCGATTGTTCTTTGAGATAGAATGACGACAACAAAATATTTCATTGTATAATAACGACAACAAAATATTTCATTCTATAATGACGACAACAAAATATTTCATTTACAAAGTGTTAACATGGTAGTGATTTATTTTAGACAATTTGAATCGTTACATAAAAAATACATAGACAGATTAACAACAAACCTTCCTTTCAAAAGACATCAACGCGCTTAGGAAGTCAACGTTTCCTTCTATAGTTTAAATTACCAAACATTTGTATGCAAACGATGAAAATGTGCTAAAAGCAATGTAGAACAATGCGATGAGTGGTGGCAGGGCCGGTAAATGGGGCGTGACCGGTGACCGCGGCGGGTCACGATCCACTAGACCAGCCTGCGGTGTATTTCTCGTTCTTTCAACGATCAGCGTGCGTAGAAATTGAAGCTTTGGAGCCTCTTTAAAATATTTAGCGTTTGGAAATATTAACTGTATAACGCGTACGTACATTGACTTTGAAAGACACTCAATTTCCTAGCAATGAAATGTAAAGCTTTTCTCATTTAAAATGATAGCTCGGCAACTTTATTAAGATATAATAATAAAACCTTTTTGTGCTCACGTAGTAGTTTAGGTTAAACTGATTATCAAATTAAGGTATCTAAATTATAATTTATACAATAGTACTTCAGAAATTTTTCAATTATAATTAACCTATTAATTAGGATAATAAGTATAGGAGGAAGGAAAGATAAACAGTTGTTTTTCTCTAGTGCTTGAAAGATAGGAGCGCGAGTGAGTGCGTGCGTGCGAAAGCGCGACACCCGAGACGCGACATCCCGGAAGGCTGCGGCCGGCCTTTCCCACAGGAGCCTTGAGAAAACGGACTTGCGTCATCCACACTCACGTGAACATGATTATGAAATATCTATTCGAAAAGCCATAAAGTATTCAGAAACGTATTAACAATATAATAGATCTTTAGATTCTTTTGTTTTGTTTACTGTCTGATTCGAATTGTTTTTTTTTTAATTTTGAGTTGGTATACTGATATTTCTTGAGAGGTTTCATAAATTAAAATAATAAGATATATACAACGACTTAAACCTCCTAAATAATTTCAATTATACATCTCACAAATCACAAAAAATGATAATAATAAAATATACCAAATGATAACATTTGCCACACAATACTATACCGAAAGTCGTAGATAAGTTTCACATGCAATATCTCAGTGGCTTATGGTAATCCTAGCATATTTATGCTATTTATAAGTACGTATTTCACTAGAAAGTCTGCTTTGCTTATTTGCGCGCTATATCATTTCGACTAGGACTGCAATATGCCTTCTAGTTTAATTGCTGTCGTACATTTAGGAATTACGTGAAGTGATTAGAATTATTGAATATATTTTAGTCATAAACATTCTTCAACATCACTTTTGAATTAATATAGGCTAGGCTATACTTATATGTATTTTTACCAATCTTGACTGAAACTGCGGTGCGGAGTGGTGGAAAATGAGGATTCATAAAATTCATACAACTAGATAAGTAAAAAATTCTGTCATGTCTAAGTGGGATACAGATATTTATGTAATCAAAAAAACAAATACAAATTTGTAAAAATTCGTGTTAAAAATATAAGTCATTAAATCCTTTTTATTTTTTATATTTTTTATATTTAAGATAACCTTAATAACTGAAGACAATACGCACATAAATACATAATTACATTCGAAAGTCAGCATCTCTTAGTTAGGTATTAATGCGCACTATATCATCAGTGTTTCTTTCAGAAAAAATCTCAGGGGGGGCAATTTAAAGGTTCGGGGGAGCTCGTCCGTCGATCACTACACTAGTTTGCCCGTCTACCTACACACAACACATTTTCTCCGGGGGGGCACTAAGGCTGCTCCGGGGGGGCACTAAGGCTGCTCCGGGGGGGCACTGCCCCCCCGAAATAGTACCTGAAAGAAACACTGTATATCATTTTGTTCCCTAGGACGGATAATGCATTATTATATTGCATTTATACAAATTATTACATTAAAATAATGTACCTATACAATGTAATTAAATTTTCGTTGTTGATGACGTCTCCTAGAATAAATCAGCATATGTTATTTCCAAATACTAATTACAAAGTTATTACAAAAATAACCTAAGTTAAATATAAAATAATTCAGATCTTACTTTGCAATAGTGTGAAGTTCTTTCAATAGTAAATGTTTATAGCCATATAAGTGAATGGTACTTGCATTTTTTGTCATACAAATGAATCGTTGAGTGTGTCAGTTAGGTACGTGAATCATGCGCACGCAGACCGACATTTGCGAGATCGTCCATCACCTTATTGATATTCTATTTGTAAAAGCTACTCTCAATATAATTGGTTGACTCAGTTGGTATTTAAATAGTGATACTGGTTCACTTTAGCTTCTGCTCGTATTTTTTTATGCTAGAAATTTGTAACTGCCATTTTGATGGTTCTAGTATTATCTATTCTGTAGTTCTAGTGATAAATTAGCGTGCTCTAAAGGTACTTGGATGTCAGCTGCAATAGTTTATTGATTTAATATCCACTTGAAATTTCATATTTATGATTGCCTAACTGTTATTGTTGTTTATAATTGTGTGATTGCAATAATTTATTAACTTCTTTATTCCCTACTTATTTTCTTTGAAATATAAAGATAAAATATCTCAAGAGCTTTAAAAATTGGGAATAGGGCTTAGAGCTAGTAGGTAAGTGTCTATGATTGTTATTATCAAGGAAGGAATCTTAAGCCGAAAACTACACTGCGGTGAATGTTTCATAAGTCTTCGAACACAAGCATCATGAGGCTAATGACTTTACTACAAGGATTCTCCAATAAAAAGGCGATGTTTTAACGAACTTTACAAAGTATAAAAAATATTAGATTGTAATAACTTTCCGCTAAACGTAGCGCTTAAAATATATAAAATGTTTTTCTTTATTATGACTTGGCGATGTTTGAAATCGCTTTTTCAAATGTTAGATACTTTTTCTAGGGTGGCTGAAAGAGTAGGTTCGCACAAACCTTGGTTCGCATGGAGAGGTCCCGTGGAGTGGCGTGGTAGTGGCGGGGCAGGCAGCGCCGCCTAGCTACCCCGGTGGTCTGCGGGGGGCGGGGTCAGCGCGGCCACTCGGCTGCGCCCGCGCACCTCGCCCCCCGCGCCCTGCGCACCGCGCCGCTCTTATCGTCGCATCTTCGGCCGCGTTACGTCACTGTGAAATCGTACTTTGACCGGTTTGACTTTAAAGCTTTAGGAGTTTATGAGGAATGTTGATTGTGCGGAAAATACCCCCATATGATCAGGATGAAGACCTGCAATCTGTTTTTGGTGTAGGACTGTTTGTTATTCCAATATAATAAATGGAAAGATTAATTGTTTTACATAAAACTTATGTCAATATTACAACAGTAAATTCCATTCCACAAAAAAAGTTTAAATGTCGGTTAACCATTTTATTCCCTAACAATTGAATAATCAGAAGTAACATTTATCTCCACAATAGCTTCATGATCATTAAATAGATACTATTTACGTTTCGAAACCCCGGAAACCCAAAATATACGTCAATAAATAAAGTGCATTACCAACAAAATGCAAGCTGAGATGGGCGTAGAAAAAATCGCAAAGGTGGCCGACACCTATTCAATGAATCGTGTGATGTGTTCACCCCGCGACAAACAAAATGTCGACAATAAGCGCTTGACTTTGAACGAAATCTAATTTGTGTGGTTATTGTGTAATGCGATCTGGTAGAGCCCATTGTGAAAAGCTTGTGAACGGGGATCTGAATTTATCGGTCGGTTTCACAACAAATCAAAATTTAACGAGCTCGCGCAAACGACGCCAGTGGCTTTGCCGATACCTCCGTGCTCATTTACCCGTGTAATTACACCACCCCCTGTAATTGTAAATAAAACCGAGCTGGCTGCGGCGAGCTGTGTACTTTCCGTGCACGCTACTTAATAACTTCTCGGACCATTGTACTCTCACACTCGAACAGCGGCTGTCCACGTCACCGAAGCTTAAAGCTAAATCCGTTTCGACTTATCTCTCGAATACCATTTACGCACGTAAATATACACTTTTTGTAACGTCGCACCAGAGATTATGCTCAGGTACAGTTCATTCGGGATAGGTAAATACTATTAGATACTAAACAAACTAGTTCAGAAAGTCAGGTTCCGTCTTTTTTCATTTGTTAAATATTATTTCAACAATACAGTAAAAAATGTTCACAAAACGGATTGAGTTTGTTCATCGCCTTAAAAAGTTTGTCTACGGGCTTATGATTAGATGTTTCCTCGAAATCCTCCCATTGTTTGCGAACGATATATCCGCACGACGGATTGTGGTAAGCTATTACCTGTGCCGCGTACAAAAGTCGCTGGAGATAACCCTCCCTGGCTTTGGAAACGCTGCGATTCTCTTTTGTTTCGTATCTTATCGGATTTTAATTACGAGCGTAGAGAAATCTCGTTATTCCTTAAAGGGATATGACTGCTCCGAGCTAATTTACTATCGACCCTTGCACGATTTTATGTTCTTGAGTTTATTTTATTGCTTTTGGTTTGACTTTATGTAGGTACGGCACGCACGTATTATGTCCGCTTGATGCATGGTCCTTACATTTAATATTTCACGGACGATTCAATTCAATAATTTCATGTTCAATAACTCATTTATACTGTATATTGCGCGACGGATTTGACAAGGGAGTTGATTTTTTCGTTGGCTGTATATGCTTATGTGGACTTTTTGTTTATTTTCAGAATCGTCAGTGGGAACAGGGGCTGGCTGCTTCCCGTCCGGGGCGCTGGTGCATACGGAGGATGGCCCTCGAGATATTGCCACCGTCAAGAAAGGAGACAGAGTCCTGGCTTCTGATGATACTGGCAAGCTCGTTTATTCAGAGGTATGTTAACATATTTTGTCTATTTGGTTTTATATGCAAAAAGTTTGATGAGATGAGGTTTCTATCATATTGTTAATTATCTGTATAACAATGGCGCAGGTTTTATTTATTAGCAAATTATAAAAAAAAATACTAGCTAAAAATTAAAGTACCTACTTTTTGAAAATTCGTTCTCTAATCATTTCCCCGGGTGGAACCCCCACCGACACCGAAAATTGCGCTCTCGAAAGTTTTTATTTAATAAGTTGTTAAGAGAAAAGGATTTTAAACGTGGAATTTTTAAGACCCATTGTCTAGTATTTTTAGAAGGTATCATTAACTTCCCTCGTAGTCATTCGAAGAAGTAGATAGCAAAAAATGACAATAATTGCCACTTTTAGCAGTTTTGCTATCTACTTCTACGAATGAGTACGAGGGAATGTAATGATACCTTTCCGCATAATACTACACTATGAGCCTTAAAATTCCACTTTTAGTTGAAATTATCTTTTATAATTACCTACAATATTAAATAAAACTCACCGCAGCGCCACTGTCGGCCTAGGAATCGCCTTAATGGAAAACCTTTGTCACCAAAGAAAATTATGCTGATCAAAAAACATTTCAGGTTCTAACGTTCCTCGATCGAGAGCCGAACACAACAAGAGAATTCATCCAAGTGACAGCCGAGAACGGCGTCACGATAACAGCGACGCCGTCGCATTTGTTGCTGCTGGCGGCGGCGGATGGGTGGCGGGAGGTGTTCGCTGCCCACGTGGACATCGGCGACGTGCTGCTGACGCGCGGGCCCGGCAGCGTCATGCGCCCCTCCCGCGTCGCCCACACACGCGTCGTCATGAAGCGCGGCGTCTACGCCCCCATGACCAGGGCGGGCACCATCATCGTCGACGACGCCCTAGCGTCCTGCTACGCGATCGTCCGAAGCCAGTCCCTCGCGCACGCCGCGATGGCCCCCCTCCGATGGATGTCCCACTGGAGCTCCGAGGAGCTACCCCGCGGCGTGCACTGGTACGCCAGCGCCTTGTACTCCTTCGGCGACCTCGTTCTACCCACATCGTACAAGTACCGTTAATGTGAAAGGATTTTTAAACGCGCGCGGGACGTGCATGGACGTGTACATAAACAATTGTGTAAATAATATTGAGAGCGGACCGACGAACTATTATCGATACCGTGAATAACGACGACAACGATTTATACCTACTTATCTAAACCCGAAATTATTTATTAAGTAGTTTTAAGACCATATTTGCAAATTTTGCACATTATTTAGTTAAAGTATGAATATTTGTAAATTGTGTCCGTATTGTTATTCTGCACAATGCAGAAATACTTAAATGTATGCGCTTATGTTTTTTAAGTAACTGTATAAATAGGTATTTATAGGCATTAGCTGTTCCGAGTTGTATTTCATCTGAAACGCACCTTCATTAAAAAGAAACACTATTCTTCCCATTCGTTCCTCATTACAACTGGAATTGACTAGACTGTTAAAATTCTATGATCTTACTGACGGACGCATAAGAATTGATGAAATTGTGATCGTGGTACCTAAAACTGTGCCTTAAGATTTTATTTATTGTTAGTTATAAGCTAGGTATCTATTTAAAAATTGACGCAAATGTTAAAATCTAACACATAGAAGTAATTAATGCATTTAGGTATCAATCAATCGCTATATCTTAAACTGTAGACGTTGATGTTATCTCGTAACATTTCTTATTTAAAATCTGTTCACTATTACTTTAACTAATTTAATGTTCCTGTAATTACGAGCTTTTCTTTCTTTCTTTTTCTTTTGTATGAATCTCTCTTCTTTGTACGTACTTAATGATTGTACTCAAACAATAATTATCCCTAATATAGGACTGTATGACGGATACAGAAAGTACTTTTTAGTTTGGTGGACGTTCGGTGTTACGTACGACACGAGTCGTCAGTAATTTATTTTTGCGTCTAGCGAAATGACGTGGATCGCTTAGGAGATCGTGAACTGATGCATGGGTTCCTATAGTATGAATTAGTGGATCGAGGTCTATTGACTGGCAATGATAAATTTTATTAACCACTATAGATTCAACAAATTAATAGATATTTATTGCCTTTTTTATTTTTTTGTCTTTAAATAAGAGTAAGAAACCTATTTCAAATCGAGTTCAGAAACTACCAGTGCCACTATATTTGTATACATTTTTCTACCACAATTGTCTTGATTTTTTTTATAGAATCTATTGAAGTAGTATTAGATCTTTTGTAGAATTTGGTACCATGGGCAACAGCGTCGCTTAACCACTGCTAAGGTTAAAATCGCTTGCACGCCGCGCCCGCTGTCACATACGTTTAGTTCGTGCAGGGGCGATACGCGCGCACACGAATTTTGTTGCAAACTGGTTAAGCGACGCTGTTGCCCATAGTACCTTTTAACAAAAATATATAAATGTACCTATTGGAAAGCTTTAACTACCAACGTTCGACATCGCATTTTGCCATAAACATTGCCATATTATAATTTTAGAACGGGACATCGGGCTCTTAGCTCTTTTTGTAAAGAAAGCACAAGTAAGTGTTACTAAGTACATGTACAATACGTGTACAATGCATTGAAAATAATATTAACTAGACATTTTGGCATGAAATGTTCTTTTGTAATTAAAACTATTTAACATAAAATGAGTCTGTCAAAAAATAATGTTATCTAAAAATACAAAAAAGTGTCTTTGTTTAGCGACTATAGTTTGTATTTTCCAAATATCAGTATTTCTAATAGTAAGTGAAATAAAAACAATGCGACATTCTTTTTTGATAGACAGTTTTTGGGGAATTGAATCCATCATGTAAATTAATACAATATGTAATTATTGTGCTTTTATATTATTTATTTATTGATGTTATTTTTGTATTGATAAAAAGTCGCTTCGTAGAAAATTGTATTTTACTTTCCTTTGTCCTTAAAACATTTTTATATACATTTATAAAAAGGGTTCTAAACAACTTAATGTTTACCGTTATCTAAAAGTCGTCTTACCATTTTTTTAATGCAAGCTCAAAATACGGAATTGTACTATACTTAATACAAAGATGTATAAAACCCTTTCAGTCCTGATGGTATGTTACGTCCCGTACCACGAAAAACCGATGGGAATATACATCCCGTCAGCCGTTGGTTCAAGACTGAAGTTAATTTTTTACTTAGAAATTGTGTGACGGTTTTTTACTTAGCACATTGGGATCCTTAGTCCCAAACGGTTTCTTATAAAATCAAATTAAAACCAAATTTACATAAATTATGCAGATAATTTGAAAAATTAGTGTCAGTCCTGGCAATGCACCCCCACGTTCAACCGAAAGGGTTAATTAAACACGTTTTTATCAGCGCGTAAAATAACATTGGAATGGAATGCGAGGGGCGGTCCAGGGGGGCTACTCAAATGGCCACTTTTCTATTCGTTTGCTAACTTAAAACTTAAAAATAAGCCATAAACTCCAAAATGACTTGCCGTAGGCTTGTCAATTCCAAACAATACAACAATGTCTGTGATTTACATAAACTTGCGACGTGTGACTTGATCGTTTAATTGCTTATTTTCAAGTTTTAAGTTAGCGAACGAATAGAAAAGTGACCATTTGAGTAGGGGGGCTGTTCCACTTCGGACTTGGAATAAGGCATAGTAGACATTGTTGACAATGATGATTTTAGAGGAGACGAATCTGTCGATGGCATTGAATAAATAGATGAAAAGTTATTTTCCATCACAGTCTACTCCTACTTTTCCTAGATGAAGTTTTTTTAGTCTAATTTACCTGTAGGTCTGTACTTTATAGTAAATGAAAATTAAAATGACAAAATAACATTTCGTTACAACATTTTAAAATATTTCACCTTTTAGAAATGGCTTACACTTTTACTTGTTTACTTAGGAAACAGAAACTTACATAAACACATCATCCACCCCGTTCCGTTAAGGTGATTAGTAATTAAATTTATTGCTCGCTAAGTACATAATGTATCAAAAATTCAAACGTTGAGTATTGATTATTTACAAATAATAACCACTTTAAAATATAGTTTGTTGTTGTAGTAGTAGGTAATAGTAGTTTGTTACATACGGGACGTAAGTGAGCTATTACAGAACAAGATTCAATTTGGCGCCCGTGCGAGCGCAGCTCGCTACTTGCAACCGAGGTAAGCATACTACTTTACATCATTCATGCGAGGTAAATAAAACATTTACAAGGATATTTTTAGTTAATTAAAAACCTCTCGTGGGGATGATCAGACCATCAAACTGAACAACTTTCATAATGGGACCTACCTCGAAATCACGAAAAAAAATCTGCTGTTCCATACAAAAGTAAAATGCCTACTCCATCGAAATGTAAAACAGCTAATGGGGAAGCTTACTGTCAAATTAGTTTCGCACAGATGGCGCTAAGTGTTTGTCACAAAAGTGTTTTTTTCGCGCTTTCAAAATGAATCTTATATCATTTTATGAAAAAAAAAATTGTTTGACCAAGGAGTTTTGCATAGCTTGAATTTTCATAGTTTTTTTTAGGAAAAGGTTTCGTCATTTTATAAGAAAAGAAATTGGTTCACTTAAGGAGTTTGACATAGCTTGAATGAGGATCAGTAACGATTTTTTTACCATTGAAAATGGTTATCAGATGCAAATCGCCTGAGACGTAATTTTAACCATCTCTCCGAGGATTTTGAGAGGATCGAGATAGAAATAGTACCAAAAGTTGAGGAATTTATCGAGACACGTGTGAACGTTTGTATTTTGAAAATTTACTGGTAACTTTTTTTGAAATTTTGCAAAATTCCATAAATTCCGGGTTTTTTGGGGGGTGTTTGTTTACTAAATTGTAAATATTTCGAAAAAAAAACTGACTTAAGAAAAAATGAAAAAAAAGGGTCCTAGGGTATTAGCTTAGCTATCACATGGCGAAATAATTTTAAAAATCGGTAAATAATTGTGACCTGTAGGTGGTCCCTTTAGATTTGGAATTCTAGAAAAACGAGTGTTTCCGTACATAAACAGTTATGTAGCTTCTATGATTATTGACCGATCGTCATGGTAATAGTGTTAAAATATGCAGAAGCAGACGAGAAGTGCGTTCGTTGGAATTTTGAAGATCGGTTAATAATATTTCGGCTGCGTCGAGGCAGTCAGCGGGCGCGGGGCCTTACTCGGCTCCGCCTCGTGTCACAATCACAATCGTAAAAATAAATAGGTACTACCTAGGTAACTTTAACAATATTAGGATTTTGCATTTGATAAGATTTTGGTATTTCGTAAATTTTTGTATTCATTTTCAATGCTCCGATTCTTGCGGGGAGTGCAAAATCTGTGAATTTTTTAATGGCTAATTAGAAAGCTAATGCCATTATATGATTAACTGTGTAAACATTTTTACGATATCTTTTAAACTTGAGAAGTTATAAGAGCTACTATCCGCGTCAATTGGTAATGCGCCTGGCGGCCTTGATTTTAACCTCAAAAACGAAAAACAAATGTAATTTTCTCATATACCTAGACCCTTTCTTATTGAAAATAAGAATTCAATAATTAATCTTATCTATATATATAAAATTCAAAGTCCTGACTGACTGAGTGAGATATCAACGCACAGCCCAAACCGCTGAACCTAGAGACTTGAAATTTTGCACACAGATACCTTATACAGTGTAGGCATCCACTAAGGAAGGATTTTTGAAAATTCCATCCCTAAGGGGATGAAATAAGGGATGAAAGTTTGTATGAAAGTCCCTCAGTTTTGAAGCTAGGATCATCAAATTTTGTGTTTAGGCTGATGATTGAAAATAAATAAATAAATGTCTCAGCGTTTTTCAAAATTCTACCCCCGAAGGGGTGAAAAGGGGGATGAAGTTGTGTTTAGAAGATAATCCTTTATTTTTGAAGTACAAATAGCTCAATTTGTAATTTAGGCTTATGGATAGAAATCTAACGCAACGTATATTGTTATTGGCAGTATTTTAACCCCTATGGGGATGAAATGGGGTAAATAAACCTTAAACAGATATGGATGTCGTTTTTGGGGTTTTCTGGGATGACGATTGCGAAAATGACATTTATTTTGAAGTCCAACACGGTGAACATGATTTAACCCTTAAAGGGGTGAAAATGGGGTTCAAATTTTGTATGGAAAATTTATATAAAACAGACATTACAACTTTAAACTTCGTAGGAGCACGTCTAAAAATAAATTGAGAAACATATATTTTGTGATTTCGAAAAACAACCCTTAGTGGCTAAATGGGGTGAGTAAACATAAAGATCGATATGGATGTCGTTCTTGAGGTTTTATGAGAAGGTGATTGCGAAAATGACATTTATTTTGAAGTCCAACGCGGTGGACATGATTTAACCCCTAAAAGGTTAAAAATGGGGTTAAAATTTTGTACATTTTGTAAAATTTTGTGATAAAAGAATATAAAATAGACATTACAACTTTAAAATTCGTAGGAGTACGTCTAAAAATAAAAAGGCAAACACATATTTTGAAAATCATCCCTTAGGGGGTAAATGGGATAAGTAAACATGAAAATCGATGTGGATGTCGTTTTTGAGGTTTTGTGGGATGGTGATTGCGATAATGACATTTATTTTGAAGTCCAACACGCTGGACATGATTCAGCCCCAGGGGACGGGAACGGGAATGGAAACGGGAACGTGAACAGGAACGGGAACGCGAGCGCGAACGGAAACGGGAAAGTGTAAAGAAACGGGAACGGGATAGCTACTAATATCTCTGGACCTAATTCTGATTATTGTAATAAACTAGCTTCCGCCCGCGACTTCGTCCGCGTGGATATTAGAGAAAATCCTTAGGGAACCTTCAACCAGGATCCGACCAGCCGTTTTTACGCGATTAGGCGGGTCCCCACCAAGCAAGCAGCCTCGTGCGAGGCCCGTCACACTCGGCAAACGTCTTGCCTCGCGAGGCAGCGCGCTTGGTGGGGACCCGCCTAATCGCGTAAAAACGGCTGGTCGGATCCTGGTTGAAGGTTCCCTAAGGATTTTCTCTAATATCCACGCGGACGAAGTCGCGGGCGGAAGCTAGTAATATATAAAATCGTAAACTGAATGACTGACTGATCTATCAACGCACAGCCCAAACCGCTGGACCTAGAGACTTGAAATTTTGCACACAGATACTTTATACAGTGTAGGCATCCACTAAGGAAGGATTTTTGAAAATTCCATCCCTAAGGGGATGAAATAAGGGATGAAAGTTTGTATGAAAGTCCCTCAGTTTTGAAGCTAGAATCTTCAAACTTTGTGTTTAGGCTAACGATTGAAAATAAATAAATACGGGTCTCAGCGTTTTTCAAAATTCTACCCCCGAAGGGATCAAAAGGGGGATGAAGTTGTGTATTGAAGAAAATCCTTTATTTTCAAGTTAAAAATCGATAAATTTATAATTTAGGCTTATTGATGAAAATCTAACGCAACGCATATTGTTTGTGTTATTATTTCAACCCCTATGGGGATGAAATAGGGGTGAAAAGGGATAAAAAACCTAAAAATAGATATGGATATCGTTATCGGGGTTTTCTGGGATGACGATTGCAAAAATGACATTTATTTTGAAGTCCAACACGGTGGACATGATTTAAATCCTAAAGGGATGAAAATGGGGTTCAAATTTTGTATGGAAAAATAATATAAAATAGACATTACAACTTTCAACTTCGTAGGAGCTCTAAAACTGAATAGATAAACATATATTTTGTGATTTTGAAAATCAACCCCTTAGGGGGTAAATGGGGTGAGTAAATATGAAAATCGATGTGGATGTCGTTCTTGAGGTTTCATGGGATGGTGATTGCGAAAATGACATTTATTTTGAAGTCCTACACGGTGGACATGATTGGACCTGGACATGCACATCCAATGGACGGGGACACGGACGGGAACGGGAACGGGGAGGGGACGGGTACGGGACCAGGAGCGGGAACGGGAACGGGAACGGGAACGGGAACGGGAACGGGAACGGGAACGGGAACGGGAACGGGAACGGGAACGGGAACGGGAACGGGAACGGGAACGGGAACGGGAACGGGAACGGGAACGGGAACGGGAACGGGAACGGGAACGGGAACGGGAACGGGAACGGGAACGGGAACGGGAACGGGAACGGGAACGGGAACGGGAACGGGAACGGGAACGGGAACGGGAACGGGAACGGGAACGGGAACGGGAACGGGAACGGGAACGGGAACGGGAACGGGAACGGGAACGGGAACGGGAACGGGAACGGGAACGGGAACGGGAACGGGAACGGGAACGGGAACGGGAACGGGAACGGGAACGGGAACGGGAACGGGAACGGGAACGGGAACGGGAACGGGAACGGGAACGGGAACGGGAACGGGAACGGGAACGGGAACGGGAACGGGAACGGGAACGGGAACGGGAACGGGAACGGGAACGGGAACGGGAACGGGAACGGGAACGGGAACGGGAACGGGAACGGGAACGGGAACGGGAACGGGAACGGGAACGGGAACGGGAACGGGAACGGGAACGGGAACGGGAAGCCTCGTGCGAGGTCGCGCTTGGTGGAGACCCGCCAAATCGCGTAAAAATGGCTGGTTGGTTCCTGGTTGAAGGTTCCCTAAGGATTTTCTCTAATATCCACGCGGACGAAGTCGCGGGCAGAAGCTAGTATATTATATTACCTATTAGAATTTTACTGTTTTTTGTCATTTTTGTTGCGGATGACGATGATGTGTATGTTAATTTGACAAGGTTCCAGCGCATTACCAATTGGCGGGAATAGTAAAACACTGATTTTTCGGGGGTCCCTATGACGTCATCGCGACGGACGCGAACCTTATGTCGTACGTGATAAAGCACATATTGCATTGAGCTTGGCATTTCCTTTAAACCCTTTTAACTCAATCATTTCTAAACGGATTTCAAAAATTATTTCACTAGGTTTCATAGCTATCAAAATGTGTTTATATTATATCAATAATAATAATAATAATAACGTTTATTCAATAGAAAGATGCATTACAATAACACAATTAGGTATAAAATATTACAAATTTAAAATCTTATAAACTTAATTACCCGAACTAGGTTATAATAATAACCTGTATTTCAGGCGAATGAAGTCTTAATAATTAAAATATTCACTAACTATATAAATTAACAGTAAATAAACATTTAATAGGTAAGTAGGTACTTGAGATAACAGAAACTTAATTTAACAATGGATAAAACACTTATTTCTTACATAATTATTTTCAGCAGCTCCTCAGTCTCGTCGTAAGACAAGTTACATAAATAATTAAATAAAGCTAACTTACAAATAAACAACTAACAAATAAAACTATAGGATTCAAACCTGTTACTGATCCTCATTGTAAAGTGATTTGAAAATGGAACGTTCTATCTAAACAATGCACTGTGTTGCACATGCCAACTTACACGGCCTCTTACTATACTAGTAAATCCTAGTTGCCGAGCAGTATGATGTAATAATAGTTTGTTACACAAGGGACGTAAGTGAGCTATTACAGAACAAGATCCAATTTGGCGCCCGTGCGAGCGCAGCTCGCAAAGGGCGCTAATGGATCGAGTGCACCCGAGATATATACCCGAATATAGTTCGAGGGTGTAATAGCTACTTACAACCGAGGTAAGCATACTACTTTACATCATTCATGCGAGGTAAGTTTAATAAAAATAAAAATGAAAATGAAAATAAAAATAAAAATGAAAATGAAAATAAAAATAAAAATAGAAATAGAAAAAGAAATAGAAATAGAAATAGAAATAGAAATAGAAATAGAAATAAAAGTAAAAGTAAAAGTCAAAGTCAAAATCAAAATCAAAATCAAAATCAAAATCAAAATCAAAATCAAAATCAAAATCAAATCAAAATCAAAATCAAAATCCAAGGAGTTTTGCATAGATTGAACGGAAATGAAATGCCGCCATATTTATTGTTTTTTTTTCAGTAAAAAGTTTCCACAGTTTCTAATATAAGAAATGAGATTGGTTCACTAAGGAGTTTTAAATGCTTGAATTGTAAAGTGTACTTTACAGTTAAAGCATTCACCATGCTTGAATTGTAAAGTGATTTGAAAATGGAACGTTCTATCTAAACAATGCACTGTGTTGCACATGCCAACTTACACGGCCTCTTACTATACTAGTAAATCCTAGTTGCCGAGCAGTATGATGTAAAAGAGCAATAAAAGGCCACTTTTGACAATTTGCCTACCACTACTACAACGAACTATATTTTACTAAATTTATTGTTCGTAAATAAACTATAGAACCTTAGCTTCAATCTCAACGTTTGGATTTTTGATACATTATGTACTTAGCGAGCAATAAATTTAATTAAGGTGAGGGCGCCACTGTGAGGAAGGTAATCGTCTAATTTGCTTTAACTTCATGGGCAATAGTAAATCTTGGGTATTCCTTTTTTTAATTGAACTGTTGATGTGTGTTTTCTCCATCATCTCGATAGCAAATTTATCCGCATTTCCTGAATTGACCCCTTTTGTTTCCCTTTTATGGCGGCGCAAGCAATAACGCTTATAACAAACGCGTGCAATAATATATAAAACACTAGTTGGTTATAGAATTATCCCTACAAAGTTAAATAGGTACCTTACTGCTTATATGCGAGTAAACAGAGCATACCCAATTTAACCGGGTAATACAGTTATTTTTTTAATAACAACAAAGAGGTTTTATGCCGCTGAAAATTCATATACCTACCACCAAAAACATTTACATGTAAATGTTGCGGCCAAGAGCTCGCACTGTCAAAAAATTATGAGAGCACATGTAGAGCCAAGCTTCTAACTCTACGCGCCCTAACTCTACAAGCCTTTACTTCAAAAACTCTTACATGAAAATGTTTTTGGTAGGATTTCACTTCTTTTTGTAACTCTCCATATACCGGAAAAGCAAGCTGGGGTCAGAATTTATTGTGGTCTAATATCGTATAAAATTCAATCAACAAGCGTACTAGTACTATTATTTATTCTGTGGTAGAAAAAAATCATTTATGCTGTGATATTATTTTACTCTTTAACGCAGAAAGTGACAGTGCAAAGAGCAAAATAGAGTCTGGGGGTCTATTACGAAAAGTTTAATGCGATACACGCAGCTGCGTCCGTGCTTCGTTTTGATTGTTTCCTATTACAAATCACTTTCGTATGCGATATTGCTTGATTTGTAATTATCGATTGATTAATAATAAATAAAGATTTATTATTATTATATTTTATTATTGCGAAGAGATGGCGTGAGTTTGACAGTTGCTCTCTAGCTTATCCGACATCGTTGGATTAGTAGTATGGACTACGATAGCCAAATTCAAAATGTTTGTTATAACTACCCAACGAACTGCGGACGACTATCGTGGCCAAGTGACTGCGTTACGCAATGGGGAGGAAAAGCGCAATTTTATCCCGATAGGTGGCGTCTGGTCTTGGTACCGGGCCGCCTCAAAGAAAGTGTCAAAACATATGGGAATCTCTTGGAGTATTGCACTTTTTAATTTTATACTGAGAAAATTCCGCATTGTTATGCATGTAACTTGTAAATTATTGGAGTTCATCGATTTCCCAGTAACAAAAAAAATATTGGGCAAAAAAATATCAAAAAAAAAGATGCTTTTCCCTCGATTTTCTCCTTTGCTGAGCCTGAGAAACATTATAAATCAAAAGGAATGTTTCATGAATTTGATGAAGCTTCGCCAAAATAAAACAACATTTGAATTATAACAGCTTTGTTCTTTAATATTTCAACCTCAGCAGTTTCTAGCATATTTATAACTTGGATGAATTTGATAGGTATATCAAATATGGAATAAGCCCAATATTGGGGCCAAACAGAGAATTAATAGAATTTTATATGCCAGAGTCATTCAAGAAACTTAGAATAATAAAATAAATATGATAAAACGGTTCGTGTAATTTTGGATGGTACAGAAATTCCACTACAGAAACCTGAAATTACTATTGCACAGAAGGCATCATCAGGCAACTATAAACACGGAAATTCACACTCAGTTGCTTTGTTAAAATTTAAATCATATGCTTCTAATCTGAAATAAAAAGATTACTTGTAAATCTTACACGAAATTTAAAGAAATGTAATGCTTGTTAGCAATTTTTTGTAAGTTGCTATAAAACTTTCTTGCCTGTTGTTTTGGCTTTTCTTTTCCGTAATTCTTCTTTTATATGAGCTAAAGTTAGCATAGAATACATTGTTTGTCCGCAAAACCGAAAAAAATACAATCTAAGAAAGTAAAATCACGTAATACACAGTCAAGACAATATAAGCTCAAACTGACAATTGTTCCAAAGAATGAAGCGCCATCTGTAATTCACTTTTCCTTCGCCTCCCCATTGTGTACGTAATTTTCGTAATTGGCCCCCGCGCGAGTTTTGCGTCATGAAAGAAGTAGTGAAATCAAGTGAAATGAACACATCTTTTTATGACTACCTTTTTCCATTGCTTTAACAGTGATTTACTAAGGCTTAAAAATAATTATTTAAAGATTTTTTAGATTCATTATGTCAAATTTTTTCAGACCTCCAGCATCAAAATTTGCGGAAGTCTCATATTTACAAACTTCCAAAGTTTTATAATTTTTCTGCAGTTTGTGTACTAATACTAGCTTACATACCAAATTTCAGCTTTCTAGGACTTCGGGAAGTACCCTAGGAATTTTGATGATTATCAGTAAGTTTTGACGAAATTGAGGTTTTTTAGATATCAATAAAATCCAAAGTTTAAACTACAGACATCATATCCTGAGAATTTTGTGCTTCTGGTATAATCCAAACCCAAGTTATGAGGGTTAAGCGGTTGGGGGGTTAAGGTCCAATTTCATAATTTTTTTGTAGTTTTTTGTAGGACTTCACGAAGTACCCTATAGGTTTTGATGATCATGAGTGAGTCAGTGACGAAATCGGGGTTTTTTAGATATCAATAAAATTTATATTATAAGAGCTATGAAATTGAAACTTTGTGTGTTTAATTAGTTTACTACTGACATCATATTGCGAGAATTTTGTTTATCTGGTATACTTCAAACCCAAGATATGAGGGTTCAAAAAAACGACGAAGTACTTCGAGAAAAGGTAGGTAGTGCCCTTGAGTTTCGCTGGCTCGTCTCGGCAGATACATTTTTGGAATAAATAAACTTTAAGTCCTTAATTAAGTCAAACAAATATTTATTATTATCAAATTATTCATAATTCATAATATTTTGTTATAAAATATTTGTATTTTATCACTTAAAATTATAATTTTGAAGTAGGTTGTATGCTCACTAACCCTGTTGTTCGCAAAATATTCTTGCATTGGGAGTGTGAAAAAAAATCGGCCAAGTGCGAGTCGGACTCGCCCACGAAGAGTTCCGTACCAAAAAACTGCAAAAACTCACGTTTGTTGTATGGGAGCCCCTCTTTAATATTTATTTTATTCAGTTTTTAGCATATTATGTTGTTATAGCAGCAATAGAAATACACGATCTGTGAAAATTTCAACTGTCTACCTGTAGTCGTTATCAATATACACCGTCATTTTGTAGTCGTTTTAAATAATTTAAGGGCGTGTTGTACCAATGAAAATAATCATTTTTGGCCAAGAAACATGGGTCGAAAAACGACAAAAAAATTTGGGTCTCTCATACTAACTAGACAGCTAAAACATTTTATTAGTATGGGAAAGTCAAATTTTTTTTGTCGTTTTTCGACCCATGTTTCTTTGGCAAAAATGTTTAGTTCCGATAGTAGAACACTCCCTTAAGTTAATTAAAACGACTACAAAATGACGGTGTAGAGCAAAAACGGCAAAAAAACACGTTTGTCGTTTGGGAGCCCCCCTTAAATATTTACTTTATTCTGTTTTTAGGGTTCCGTTCCCAAAGGGTAAAAACGGGACCCTAGCTATTACTAAGACTTCGCTGTCCGTCTGTCTGTCTGTCACCAGGCTGTATCTCATGAACCGTCATAGCTAGTTGACATTTTCACAGATGATGTATTTCTGTTGCCGCTAGAACAACAAATACCAAAAACAGAATAAAACAAATATTTAGGGGGGCTCCCATACAACAAACGTGATTTTTGTGCCGTTTTTTGCTCGATTACGACTGCAGGTAGACAGTTGAATTTTTCACAGATGATGTATTTCTATTGCTGCTATAACAACAAATACTAAACAGAATAAAATAAATATTTAAGGGGGGCTCCCATACAACAAACGCGATTTTTTTGCCGTTTTTTGGTACGGAACCCTTCGTGCGCGAGTCCGAATCGCACTTGGCCGGTTTTTTAGTATTTGTTGTTATAGCGGCAACAGAAATACATCATCTGTGAAAATTTCAACTGACTAGCTATCACGATTCATGAGATACAGCCTGGTGACAGACAGACAGACAGACAGACAGACAGACGGACAGACGGACAGCGGAGGCTTAGTAATAGGGTCCCGTTAGGTATGGAACCCTAAAAAACAAAAAAAACCTACGCGCCTTTTCCTATCATAATTATCATATTTTGTTTTTGTCGATTTGTTGCTGTGTGGTAAATTTCTTAGTTTTACCATTGAAAATGGTTATCAGATGCAAATCGCCTAAAACGTATTTTTGACCATATCTCCGAGGATTTTAAGAGGATCGAGATGGAAATAGTACCAAAAGTTGAGAAATTTATCGAGACACGTGTGAACGTTTGAATTTTGAAAATCTACTGGTAACTTTTTTTGAAGCTTTGCAAAATTCCAAAAATTCCGGGATTTTTGGGGGGTGTTTGTTTACTAAATTGTAAATATTTCGAAAAAAAAACTGCCTTAAGAAAAAATGAAAAAAAGGTCCTAGGGTATTAGTTTAGCTACCAAATGGCGAAATAATTTTGAAAATCGGTAAATAATTGTGACCTGTAGGTGGTCCCTTTAGATTTGGAATTCTAGAAAAACGGGTGTTTCCGTACATAAAAAGTTATGAAGCTTCTATGATTATTGACCGATCGTCATGGTAATAGTGTTAATAGATGCAGAAGCAGACGAGAAGTGCATTCGTTGGAATTTTGAAAATCGGTTAATAATATTAATTCGGCTTGTCGAGGCAGTCAGCGGGCGCTTTTGTGACACGAGGCGGAGCAGAGTGTCACAATCGTAAAAATAAATAGGTACTACCTATAGGTAACTTTAAAAATATAATAGGATTTTGCATTTGATTTGTTTTTGGTTTTTCGTAAATTTTTGTATTAATTTTCAATGCTCCGATTCTTGCGTGGACTGCAAAATCCGTGAATTTTTTCCTCGCAAGTGTGTTAAAAAACGTCGTATGAAACTCGTGAGTTCTTGCTTATTGCACACTCGGCTGAGTTACGCCCTCGCCTGCGGCTCGGGCTGCAACCCACAGCCTTGTGTGCAATGAGCAACCTAAGCTAACTTGTCTCACAATGTACTATTATTTAACTTTGTAGGGATAATTCTATAACGCACTAGTGTTTTATATATTACTAGCGGCCGCCCGCGGTTTCACCCGCGTGGTTCCCGTTCCCGTGGGAATATCGGGATAAAAAGTATTCATGTTTTAATCTAGGCTATCTTCTATCTGTGGCCCAAATTTCGACCAATTCCGTTCAGTAGTTTTTGCGTGATTGAGGAACAAACATCCAAACATCCAAACCCACAAACTTTCACATTTATAATATTAGTAGGATTGCACGGTGTTTGTTATAGCTCGGTTTATGGCCCTAAAAGCGATGTATTATGGCTAACTTTACGAGCAAGTGTGTTGAAAAGTCAGTTCCTTTGATACTTTGAGTTTTAATTCAATGTTTGAAAAAAGAGATCCCACCATAAACATTTTCATGTAAAATGTCAAAAAGTTATCAGACTTCATCATCATCATCATCGTCATATCAGCCGCACGACACCCACTGCTGGCCTACCCCAAGGATCTCCAAGAGACGCTCGGTCCTGCGCTGCCTGCCCGCAACCAGCGCAGCGGCGCACCGCGACCGCACACCAGATCGTCTGTCCACCTTGTCGGGGGCCTACCCACAGAGCGTCGTCCGGTGCGCGGTCGCCATTCCAGAACCGCCCCAACTCTACATGAAAATTTTATTTCTTTTTGTAAGTTGCTCATGACAGTATTTTTTCCGAAAAATTTTATTTTAGGCCTTCCTTCACAATGCTATTTTTATATTAAGAGAATTAATATAATTGAAAAAATACTAGAAAAAATCGACTCACCCGTAGCAGCTCAGATAGGATTCGAACGCTGTCTGAGCTGCTACGGGTGAGTCGATTTTTCCTAGTAGTTTTTCAATGGGGAAGGCAACTGTCAAAATGGCGCTGCGTACGCTTGTTCCACGAGAACTATGAAAACAAAGGACTTTTACTTTAAAAAATCGTTTTTTTAAGCTTTAAAATGATTGAATTCTGTGTTATAGGCTTTAAAAATGTTGGCACTTACATATTTCCGAAAAATCTGGATATAGAAAAAATTTATAAATTCTGTGAGAATAAAAACTTCTTAATTTGGCTTTAAATTCCGGCATTTGCATTGTAGAATAGTCTTTTATATCCATTTTGGGTCATTGGGTCTTTTTAGGTAAAAAAACCAGAAAAAAAACCACAAAATAAATATCTATTTTCCCATACATTTTGTTCTGAACGTCAACTGTCTTAGGAACAAGCGTACGATGCGACATCTACAATTAGCTTTGCGTTGCCATCCCCATTTAATATTTTTTCTTTTATTTATTTTTTCTTTTTTGGGGTGTCTTTATTGCACATCAGAGGTGAGTTTTTCACAGCCCACTCTCTATCTTAACAAGGAGTCCCTTTATCAATTTTCAGACCTCTAGCATCACTTGCGGAAGTCTCATACAAACTTCCATTCCCTAGTTTATGGGGTTGGGGGGTAAAATTTTTTTTGTTGTTGGTGTACTAATACTAACTTACATACCAAATTTCAGCATCCTAGGACTTCAGGAAGAACACAAAAAATGTTATGATCATTAGTGAGTCAATAACGAAATCAGGTTTTTTTATACACCGTTCCACTCATGATTACAAGCAACTTTTACTATGGGGTCAACTCTGATATCGCGAAAAAAAAAATCAGCTGCTCCATACTTTAAAGTCGAGTAGGTAAATTGCACTTTTGTATGAAACAGCTGATTTTTTTTCGCGTTGTGAGAGTTGGCCCCGTAGTAAAAGTTGCTTGTAATCATGAGTGGATCCACCCCTCAATGGGAAACTACCATCAAAATTTCAGCGTGTATATCAATAAAATCTGAAGTCTACGAGCTTTACATAATTTAAAATTTTATATGTTTAATAAGTCAACTATTTGACATCATAATCCCGAGAATTTTGTGTACCTGGTATAAACCAAACCCAAGTCAAAAATACGACGAAGCGCTTCGAGGAAAGGTAGCTATAGTGCCCTTGCGCTTCGCTTGGTCCCAAGTAGCATTTTACTCCATTTCCCAAGTAACACAAAGAAGCTGTTAAGTAGATGAAAAACAGAATTTCCCCATGCCAAAGGCTGTAGTAAAAGGCTGTAAAAAGTCTGCATAACCCTAAACCAGCTCTTATACATCTAATTTGGGCCACACTATCCAGAAAATATCCAGCCTTTGGCTGGATAGCCCTGCTTTGTAAGACATTATACAGATTTTGGCTTTATAGCGACTGTTTTGTAGTATACAAACTGCTGTATAATGGACAAGTAAGAGCTTGATAAAACCTGACAAATTTGCGTTTGTCTTATAGTATAGTCTTTTCTGCAACGCTAAGCCAGCCTGAGTTATTTTAACGGCGAAATATTAGAATTTTCCAAAGTTGTTTGTTTTACTAACGCATTTTAAATTACAAAATGAACTCATTTTAGTAAAGATACAAAAAATGGTGGTTGAAGTGTCAATATATTGAAGTTTTGTCGGATTTTATAACTGTGAAGGCTGTGTATTTATTTAGCCACTTGATACTCTTTATTACACTCTTTGTACGTTGTATGGTTCACACTGCGTCCCATATAGTGCCGTAAGTTAGCCTTAAGTCCGATGTTACTACTTAAACTGCTATTATAATGCTATTATACTGCTAATGTAGAGCCATAGTGAACTTAAGGCTATCTAATTTGTGCTCAAACTGGTTCTATAAGAGCATTATAGCAAGCTATACAGCTTTTATACAGCTGACTTATACACAGCTTGTGGAGTACATGTGAACGACTAGACATCTTATATAGAACCCCGAATGCTACTTGGGGTTGTCTTGGCAGGGGCAATACCGTGCCCTCAGATGAAAATTCATTGCATCTCTTTTGTCAAACATTGCAAATTGTGAATACAAAAGTTGACAAATGACAAAAATCGCTGTGGATTTGAAATAATAGCAATAACGATTAATTATGTTTTATTTGTTGGTCTATCTATACGACTGGTCCGCGATCTCCGCTTGGGTGATAAAATAGAGGAAGATATAAAAACAGGCAGTATAAAGTAAGGAGATAATGTTATTACTAATACCGATTTTATCGATACTTTTGTTTCATTATCAACCTTACATGGTGCAGATACTATCAAAATTAGGTATAGTCAGGTGGGGTAAGTGAAACACCGGGGTAAGTGAAACACCCAACCATATCTAAGAAACTATCGTAGTTTATTCTCATAGCGATGTGTCGATAAAGCAGGAATGACGAATTACTTCCCTTAATACAACACAGATATCGCTGCGATCATTAAACTAGCTAGTAAACCAAAAAGAAATTCATTAGATGTCAAAACGCAAAACACGATTTTTTTTTGATAAATCTTTAAAACTGGACCCTATTTTATGAGAATTTGATACATTTTGGATATTAACGGTTAAACGTGATCCTTTTGTCCTGTTTTTAATTAAATGGACACAATATTTAAAGCTATTTTGGCCACTGTTTCACTTCCCCCTTGTCAGGGGTAAGTGAAACACTTCTTAGCTTTTATATTCTTTTCGTGATTTTGTTGCTTAATGCAAGTCTTTAGATATTTATATGCATACCGTTAAAGGCTGATTTAATTAGGAGTACATTGCCTATACAGCTACTTTAATTGCGAGTTTTATAGCTGTACTACACCTTGTTAAATAAAAATAAAATAAAGTATGTTTCACTTACCCCACCTGACTATACCTTTTTATTATTTTCTTTTACTGTTTGGATTTTTTTTTGAGCTTTTATGTGCTTTTGAGTGTATAGGAAGTATATGCCCTGAATCACTTGCATATTATACCCAATATTGCAGGAGTATCAATTATATATATTGCTGCAATATTGGGTGTCTTGTTCGCATCGGTTGGTGAAAAGCCAAATTTAGTTTGAGCGCGAGGAGCGCCATCTAGTGAGATACGCGATTATCTTGAGACACGTCACGCACGGCATACGAAAAAAGGTGACCCTATCTTGTGTGGGGTTTACAGTCGGCTAGCGCTTTTTATTGATATAATCGCTTGTAAAATCTAATGAAAGTAGAGGAAAGAAGCGGTAATTCGATTTTACAAGCATTGTCCATTAAAAGCGCAAGTCTCTATTTTTTATCTATTTTTTAAAGGCGGCGAGCGCTCTTTTTTTCATTGCATGCGGTGTAATGTCACAAATTGGCAACACGCACGCGAACAGTACAAACGTGGTACAAACTTATCTGACTAGGTGACGGTGGCGTCGCTGTTGTCTATAGACGAGACGGGACGTCACCTATGTAACATTTTGAAAAACGAAATATATGTATCCTCAGGAAATATATGTATAAAAAAGAAATATATGTATCGTGCGTAAACCAACACCAATCGGTGTTGGTTTACGCACGATCTAACTCCTGAGGATGCCCCGGGTTGGGGCGAAACACGTGTAGAGTAGCCTAATTGGAGAAAGTTGCAAGGTTGTTGCTGTCTTGCTAAATGCAGGTATTGTGCACAGATATTTTGTGGTGTGCATGTGCATATTTTTGCGGGCGGGCGGGCGGTGCATCTTGCATATATTGTTTGCGGAAGTAAGCTACATTCAGTGACGCCTGATTCAATCAAATACCTAGGTAACAATCATGTATTAGTGCCAGTTTTATTTTGGCCACTGGGTCAGATAAGTTTGTGTCACTGTCTGAAAATACGGATTTTACCATAGAAATAGAAGGCCAAAGAACAACAATGACAATAAACAGGTGATCTGAAAAACGAATGTATACATTATATATAAGATACGTAAAATATGACTTACATACATAAAATATGTTATATTTTTTTTTTTTTTTTTTTTTTTTTAATAATCACATAAATAACAATTTAAATAATTCTAAGAGACTGGCAAAATTTGAAAAATTCTTTATCACTAAATAAGAAATCAGAACTGGATCTCCCTACTTACTTGGCCATTCCAGATCAAATGAATGCACATTTCCTCAATACACCTGGGGACAATGGAGTGTCAATATCTCAACTCACTTATTTGGAATATCACAAACACGGCACTGCAACCTTCTCATTACACCCAGTCAGCGAGGATCTGGTATTAAAGACCATTAGGAGCTTCAAATCCAATGCGCAAGGTGACGATGGTATCTCCTTGGAAATGTTGCAACTTACCCTCCCTCAATCATTGCAAACTATAACTAGCATAATTAACAGGTCGATAGAGGAATGCACGTTTCCTGAAAGTTGGAAGGTTGCGGTTGTCAAGCCGCTACCAAAGACCAACCAGCCTGATTCACTACAGGACCTTCGACCCATCAGTCTGCTCTCTTGTGTCTCTAAGATTCTGGAAAAGATAGTCTGTGAGCAGCTTACAAAATTTCTGGAAGACAACAACATACTCCCGCAGTTACAATCTGGCTTTCGGAAGGGTTATGGTACCGCTACTGCTTTGGCCGATGTGGTGGATAATCTTCTAACAGCTCAGGACCAGGGATTGATGAGTGCCATGGTCTTGCTTGATTTCTCACGCGCTTTCGACACAATTAATACAACTCTGTTGTTGTCAAAGTTGTCGTACTATGGAGTTGATGCAAAAGCACTTAGATGGATGAATAGCTATCTTTCGCGCAGGCAGCAGTATGTGGAGTTAACCAAGGGTGATGGGACCAAAGTCCAATCTACCCACCTACCCGTAACACGCGGCGTACCCCAAGGGTCAATCTTAGGCCCTATCCTCTACGTTTTATACAGTGCAGACATCACCAGAAACATTACTCATTGCAAATACCATTTATACGCAGATGACCTGCAATTATACTTCTCCTTCCCACCTTCTGATCATGCTGCTGCTATAGCGAAAATAAACAATGACCTATCTCAAGTAGCTGTGTGGTGCCAACAGAATTGCTTGAAACTAAACCCCAAAAAGTCAAAGCTTATCTTATTTGGTACGAGACACAATCTCCACAACTTCGCGAATACCTGCCCATCATTCAATATTACACTTAATGGGGAAAACATTGAACAAGTTAAAAAGGTAAGAAATCTGGGACTGGTTCTGGATGGCCACTTAAATTTTGAACCACATATTGCTGAATGTGCTCGAAACTGCTTTTATCGCCTTAAGTTATTATACAAAATACGACCATACTTAAGCGAAGAGTTAAGGATTCGGTTGTGCGAGTCGCTAGTGTTGTCCAAATTAAACTATTGTGACACTGTCTATGGACCATGTCTACTGTCCCGAACCAAAAAACTCATCCATCGTGTGCAAAATGCTTGCGCTAGGTTCTGCTTTCATATACCGCCTCGTACACATGTTACTCCGTTTCTAAATACTGCAAATCTGCTCAAGATGGAGGCCCGTAGAAAACTGCACCTTGCATCCATGTTATTTGACATCGTTCATTCAAGGAAGCCTCAGTATCTTTTTGACAAGCTGGTATGGGCATGGGAACGCAGCAGGTATCCAAAAAGAACAAGTACCCATACCTTTTCTATTCCCAAGCATCGTACTATGGCCTTTCGCGGATCATTTAGATTTGCGGCGTCTCGGTGCTGGAATGACCTTCCACCACCAATACGTGACCTAAAAACGAAACATACTTTTAAAAAACACTTAAAATACTATCTGATCGAACAACAAAAGTGTTTTGATTTAGGCGTGTGATTATTTTACTGTACTCACTTCCGGGTTTTCACGAGATTGTCGAGGTTCCAGCCGTCGCGTCGACACGCCGCTACACCGCCGTGCTGCTGCTTGGGAAAGTACATACATAGCACGTTTTCCGCGTCCTTTCTTGGTCACTTAACAACACACTAGCTAGGTAGGTCCATCCACCCATGTGGCATAACATGATTGCCACGTCTACGCCACGTGTCATTATTAATTTCTGAAAATTATTATTACCCACCCGCATTAAACATTTAATTCTTATTTCCTTTTCGTTTTGTCATTCTCGTTAACTATACTTAAATTAAAAAACATGTCAGAACAAAGTCCGTCAATGTCACTCTCACAGGCTAATATCATTTTATTTCGTTTCGTAATGTCAAACCACAGATTTTTTTTTTTTACCTGTTCCAGTGCCTAAGACATTTTTATTTCTTGCATGATATCGTTGTTTTTTTTTTTTGTAATCTCAAAAAGGTGTCTCAAATAAGTATCCATTTTTGTCATTGTATATTTAATATGTGTTCCAATCGCTCCTCTGGCCCTGTCAGAATATCAGTGCTTCTGGTCATTCTGTACATCGAAGAATGACCCAGAAGTTAATTTTGCTGAGGCAGGGCCCATTAGCTTCACACTTTCTGTTTTTATATTGTAGAATAAATATGTATTTATCTCTTCTTGTTTGTATCTTGTTTCATTGTATACTGTTTTATTTTATTTTGTGTGTTGTTAATAAACGTTTCTTTCTTTCTTTCTTTCTTTCAAATATGACTATATTATGGCAAAGGAAATTAATAAACTTTGTTCCATACTGTTCTTCGTCGATAAACGAATAAATGTAGCGGAATTTGGTTTTAGATAAATGTGTGGCAAAATCTTATTTACCTTTAAAAAGTGTGATTACTTGAATTGTTTCTTTTTATCACATCACAATTACTTTGAGCACAAGACACCATGGCTCCACGATACCTTTATTTAAAATTCTAATAAGGATTAACAAATATTTTAAACAAACTGTGATTGCTCATTTGCAAGGCGGGACGCTAGGGGCTCTTACTGTAAAAAATGTTAGCACATTGTCACTTGATTCTTTGTCTCTTTTTTCACAGACCATGTCCGTATAATGTTAACTTCTCTTTTCCACGCTTTGTTGGTCTTCTTGAGGGCAGCGAAAATTTCTCTATGTCTATGGATTTTACTCTGTCGAATAAAAGTCAGTGAAAAGAGCGCTCGCCGCCTTTCCAAAATAATGCCCATAGTCGAATAAAAACTCGACAAGCAAGTCGCCTGAAAAATCGACTCGTGTAAATGTCCCATTATAGTGCATAACAAACTATGAGGTTCTTACCAGTTCTTACCTATTAACCTATAAATCTGCCACATCTGCCTATATGCCTCCGTAAAAAATCGTAGCACCTTTATGTATTTATTTACTCTCTTTAAAAAGTACCGTTAAGCAATATATAGTTCAAAGCGAGTAGAAAACTGAAATAGACTACCTCTACCTGAACACTGAACAGCATTTTATCAAACTAAGTTAATTTCAAAGTACTCTTCTCTCTCGAGGCTAATGTTCTCCTGCTACCGGGAGCCATGCAAATTATAACTAACATTATTACTTTTAAAATTAGATTTTCCCCTTTAGTTTATATACATACTCTAAACTTAGGATAGAAAAATTATTTTAAACACGATGAATGTTTTAGCCTATTGTAGAACCTTCTTAATTTATTCATAATTTGATGAAAAATTATTACCAACTACTACCACTTCGGTTCATTTTCTATTTATTTTTAAGTGGTCATTTAATTATTATTTACTGTACCAAGAATCAAAATTGCGATATTAATCCTGAGCCCTTTAACCCTTAATGAAAATAGCATAGCCAATAAGAATACAACTAACTCAATTCAAAATACGTTTACCTATCCTCTTTCCAAAAGAATAGTCTCATGTCTGTTATAAGTTTCTATATCGAGAACCAACTGAATAGTTATGGGATATTTAATAAGTACTGCGAGCGTAAAACAAATGAAGAATACATGAAAATCCTCCGAATTGTTGCAAGCCCGCGAGGCGGATACTGTCGGTTTAGCACGCTGACCGTATCTGTTTTATGCTTCCTTTATAGCTATTGTTTTCTACTATTATGTTGATGTCAACGCAAATCACCATACTGTTCCCACTCCAACACTCCTTATGTATTGACGTATCATGCAGTGCGCAGTTCTCACGCGGAAATGGAAAATGGAACGAGAAAAGCCAACGCTATAAAGTTATCGTTGGTAAAATGAGAGTAATGGTTTCTGTGTGATGAACCAGTATTATTTTAGTGTCGAGTAGGAAAAGACGTCACTCTTGTTTTAAAATCTTAGAGAAGAAATCGTCGTGAAGCTTTTTACATGAGAAATAATAGATAAATCACGCTTAATTAAAAAAATATGGAAAATACAATAGTGCTTGTGATATTATTTTGTAACCAAAGCAAGGTTTAGTTTTCGCAGTTTAATCAAAAAGCCAACTTAACTAAATAAGATAAATACCTTTTTTAAATTGTATTGAATTTATTGCTATTGAAAGTAAATCTACTTTAAAGGAAAACTCAAAATCTCCCTCAAGTGAACATCGAGAGACTTTGATAAAATATCTCCCTCAAAATGAGGTAAGTTACATTTTATGTATTTCTATTTCTTGGTGCGGGGTTTTGGAAACAAGTAATTCCTTTTGATGTAGCTTTTCTTCGAATAAAGTTGTGGACTCAAGGGATTATTAGTATTTGCGGAACGTCTTCCTTTTATTATAACGTTTGTTAAGTGAAATAATTTGCATATAAATTTTTCCTTGTTTCTACTTATCGATATTCCGTTTTGGAATTCCGAATCGTGATTTCGTCTGTACGTGGCCGGGTTAAAAGTTTAGTCCTGTCAATTTAGTTAAGTAATTGCCAAGAATCTTATATTCATAATCATCATTGCCGACCCAATCGACACCAATGTCATATCATAATAAGTACATGAGAGTAGCTAAGTAGCTAAAGCAATAGGGAATATGCATAAGTCACCGAATTTTGATAAATTTAAGCTTGATCGCTGCGGACACGTATAAAAACACTAGCGGCCGCCAGCGGTTTCACCCGCGTGGTTCCCGTTCCCGTGGGAATATCGGGATAAAAAGTATTCTATGTTTTAATCTAGGCTATCTACTATCTGTGTGCCAAATTTCAACCGAATCCGTTCAGTAGTTTTTGCGTGATTGAGGAACAAACATCCAAACACCAAACCCACAAACTTTCACATTTATAATATTACTAGCAGCCGCCCGCGGTTTCACCCGCGTGGTTCCCGTTCCCGTGAGAATATCGGGATAAAAAGTATTCTATGTTTTAATCTAGGCTATCTACTATCTGTGTGCCAAATTTCAACCGAATCCGTTCAGTAGTTTTTGCGTGATTGAGGAACAAACATCCAAACACCAAACCCACAAACTTTCACATTTATAATATTACTAGCGGCCGCCCGCGGTTTCACCCGCGTGGTTCCCGTTCCCGTGAGAATATCGGGATAAAAAGTATCCTATGTTTTAATCTAGGCTATTTACTATCTGTGTGCCAAATTTCAACCAAATCCGTTCAGTAGTTTTTGCGTGATTGAGGAACAAACATCTAAACATCCAAACCCACAAAATTTCACATTTATAATATTAGTAGGATGATGGAACAGAAAAGAAAATTTTTATTATTTTAGTTTTATCACAGAAAATCGAATAAGAAAGAATATTTTGTAAGACACATACCTATGTACTTAAACGCAAAATTTAGTTAGATAATTGAAAATTCTTGGCTAACTCCATAATAAACGCGCCTGAAACAAACCTAAAACGTGACGTCAGAAATCATGACCGTTTTGTATAGAGCGTTTTCGGAGGGTGCTGCTGCGTGCTAACTTCAATTAACTATATCACGAGAAAAAAAACGCAAGAGAAATGTTTTAATATTTCAGTTGATTTTCTCACGCATTATACTTTTGATTTAAAAAAATTGATGCATATTCCCTATTGTGTTATAGAACACGGAGACATCGATGGTGGTTTTTCTATGATTACCACAACGCGTGGACATTTTTATAAGAGCCATAACATTTTTGGGAGTGACCACAACGCGTTGTGAGCGTTTTTTCGCTCAGTGAGCGATTTCGTTCTTTGAGACTGACATACTCTGTATATTATTATAACTAGTGGCTCCGTGAGCTGTAGACCTCGCGAAAAAATAAAATAAAATGTCGCCATGAAGTTTTCAAAGCACACAGGTAGGTACGTGCGTATTGCAGCTAGATGGTGCTTCTAATTTTGATCATTTTTCAAAATGGGTGAGTATTTTTTTATAAATTTGGAAAAATTGGCTTGACTGAACAGTTATATATAATTATCGAACCTACTCACAAAATTTCACCAGAATCTGTTGTGAAATGCGACTTGTAGAGGAGATCAAACAGCCGGAAAGCTAGAATGAAATATGGTTTTTTACATATCTCCGTAATTTTAACAAATTTCGGAAAACTGTCTCGACAAAAAAATTCTATATATTTATCAAACCTGCTCACAACATTTCACCGAGATCGGTTGAGAAATGCGACCTGTAGAGGAGAACAGACAGCGCCGGAAATACGGACTGAAATTTAAATTTTTTACATTATCTCCGCCATTTAAAAAAAATGAAAAACTGGCTTGACATAAGAAATCTATACAATTTTCAAACCTGCTTACAAAATTTTACGAGAATCGGTTGAGAAATGCGACCTGTAGAGGAAAACAGACAGCACTGGAAAGCCGGACTGAAATATGTAATTTTAACATTTCTCCGTCATTTTGAAAATTTTCAAAAAACTGGCGTGACAAAAAAATTCTATATCATTTTCAAACCTGCTCACAAAATTTCACGAGAATCGGTTGAGAAATGCGACCTGTAGAGGAGAACATCCAGCGTCAGAAAGCCGGACTGAAATACATTTTTCTTACATATCTCCGCCATTACGAAAAATTTAGAAAACTGTCTTAATTTGAAAAAATCTATATGATTTTCAAACCTGCCCACAAAATTTCACGAAATTCGGTTAAGAAATGCGACCTGTAGAGGAGAAAAGACAGAGCCGGAAAGCTGGACTGCAATATGTTTTTTTTTACATATGTCCGCCATTTTGAAAGAAATCGAAAAAGTGGCGCGACAAAAAAAATCTATATCATTTTCAAACCTGCTCACAAAATTTAATGAGAATCGGTTGAGAAATGCGACCTGTAGAGGAGAACAGACAGCGCTGGAAAGCCTAAAAACCTGTTTTTTTTAACATTTCTCCGCCATTTAGAAAAATTGAAAAAATCTGGCTCGACAAAAAAATTATATATAATTTTCGAACCTGCTCACAAATTTTCACGAGAATCGATTGAGAAAAGCGACCTGTAGAAGAGAACATACAGACATACGAAAGAATTTTTGCCCAAGCTGAAGCAGAGACGCTTCGCTCGCACTTCGTGCTCGCTCGGTCAATTATTTATACAACGTGTTACAAAATAACCCCTAATGCCGAATATGGTAGATAGGGACCATCAAACTGAACAACTTTTACTATGGGACCAACTCTGAAATCGCGAAAAAAAATCTGCTGTTTCATACATTTGATATTTTCGTTATTATTTTTTGTATGAAACAGCTTTTTTTGCGATTTCTGAGTTAATCCCATAGTGAAAGTTATTCTGTTTGATGGTCCCTTCTACCATATTCAGCATTAGGGGTTATTTAGTAACACGTTTTTTTTCTCTTTATTTATTAGTAACACGTTGTACCTGTAACTCAATATTTTACCTTGTAATTATCAGAATAATAAGTAAGTACAATAATTAATTGTCTTACAATAAGTAATTTCTTTGCGCCTCAAAATACCTAGTTGCAAGTTTCTAAATGCACTGAAGCACTTCGTTAGTGCTCAAGATGGAATCTATTGTTTTAGTTTTCGTTCTCGGTTCGGTTCAATTTCAACTTAGGCGCTGAGAAAACTTTCAGTGAAACGTTTTAATAATTTCAATCAAGACGTAAGTTTACTGAACTTGAAATACAATTCTGAAGTATTGTCAAGTAAGTTGACAAATACACTGGCCTGCAAAACTAAGTACTACAGAGGTCTATTTTCATACAAACGAGGTAACTTTGAAGCATTGGTTCTCCGCCCAGGATTAAACGTGGTGTGATCTGATGATGGCCATCCAGGGAGTGAATGGAGAAGATTCAGATCCCCATACACACCCAATAGATTTAATCAGCATTCTAAGAGCTGTAAGGATAAGAGTTATCAGTTACAGCATTTCCATACATTTTAATGCTATTTTCGTGGTTTTTTTAAACATATCCAAACAGCTCTTAGAATGCTGATCAGATCTATTGGGTGTGTATGGGGATCTGAATCTTCTCCATTCACTCCATGGATGGCCATAATCAGATCACACCACGTTTAATCCTGGGCGGAGAACCAAAGCTTCAAAGTTACCTCGTTTGTATGAAAATAGACCTCTGTAGTACTTAGTTTTGCAGGCCAGTGTAATTTGAGAGTATTATCGATAAAAGTAGAGAGAGAGATTTTTCATAAATACAACTCGGTTTCTTTTTTCACATAGGTACTAGTATAAGCTCATACTCACCTTTCGATGTTTCATAAAATTATTAAAATAACGGTCAAGTATGGTGAAAAATAATAATTCTTAAGTATTCCTACGTTAAAAAGTTGTAAGCATTAAGATATATACAGTGCGAGGCATGTATCTTGAATATTTTTCGACGGAGAGGGGATAAGTTCGCGCATGTGCTCTTGTGAGCGACCAATAGCGCGCGCCCCTCTCCCGCCGCCCGCGCCCCTCACCGCTACGCATGCCCAAAATACGCGTTCCGCGCAATCCCCACCCGATTTCATGATTCGTGCCACTGACTGTACCTACTTCTTTTTTTTAGTGAAAAATTGCGTTTTTGCTAATCAGTTTTGTATGTACCTACAGATATTATGCGATATTATGACTTAGCTTAATAGGTATTAAATTTTTTTTTAATTGTAACAGATTAATATAGCGTTCGTTACTCTTAAAGAAAATTAGGAAAAGGTTAGTATTGAAATGCAAATTCATCAAAAATCTTCACACAATACCGAAGTTTTATTAGTATTGTGCGCAGTAATATTATACATAGGGTAGTATATCGTTATTTTGTGATACATACTTGATTTTTATAGCAACGGTTCAAAGCAAGCTATAAACAGGCGCCTCTGTATTACCCTCTAGACGTATTATAAAACGTTTAAAACCAATCAATTGAGGAATTCAATAGAAAAATCTTGACATGAAAGTGAAGCTATAAGTAGTACAACTTCGTTATTTTTTCACACATGCGATGGATCTGTTTGTTCCCCGTCTGGCGGTAATTTGATAAAATGGTGTTCATTAATTTTTTTTGGTACGTTTATTCTGTTTTCGATATGATAATGTTTATGATTATTATGATTATGTAAATTTTAGAGATATACAGACAAAAATAATGATTTAACGTTGTAGCGTGGTTTTTTTGCTGTTTTGTCGATTTCCCTTAAAGGGGAAGTTTTTTTGGTAGTTTGTTTCCATTAATGATAAAATTTATTTTTTGGCAGTATGCCTCATGTCCTTTTCCTTATTTCCGTAAAAAGTCCGTTTGAAAATACGCGGCATCGACTTATAAAAAAAAAAAAAAAGAAAGATTAAGATCGTATTTCTTATGGTCGTCCTTCGCCCACTTCAGGGGCCTTTGCGATGAGCCCTTATCGCAAGGATTTCTATTCAATTGTTTACCTTTCATACTAGATCCCAAAGGTTAGTGTGAAAGCAGGCCTTAAGCAGTCCTGTTTAAGGCCTGCTTTTGAACTGAAATGGTATTTTTTTTTGTCCGTAATGTCGTAAGTAGGTTGTTTGACCGTGTTTTCGGGAAGTCCGATCCGATTGAAGTCGCTTTCGGCGGCGCGATGTCAGTCCAGTCCACGCTCATCGATCAGGAAGTCGGAATGCGTCGTGATGGCGCGAGACTTGGAACGCAGCGAATATCAGCTGTGATTCATAGGATACAAAATTTTTCGGTTGGAAAGAATTTCATTTTATATTTATATCGCTGTTAAAGTTATTGGATTCGTAATTGTTCCTGATTTAAATAATATCTTGCAGCTATTCATTGTAATTTTCGTCGGCACAATAGAATTTCGCCAAGGTACATATTTGTGATTTCCTAGACATTCAGCTGTTGGCAGTGTGAGAATTTGAAATTTATTTTTATCATCATATTCGTTATTTACAGAGGGTTTTGGCTAATAAAAGCCGCCGAGAAGAGTTCTAATTCGTGTCGTGATATCCGACCGAAGGAGGAATACTGATTGACCGGATTCTAAACCATATAAAATATATTGTTTACAAGGAGCCGCAGGTATATCAAAATTTATTGCTATCCATTATCTAGTATTTACTTCAAGGGGTGTCTATATATTTATTACTTTCAATTTCAGTTCTTTTCATGTGAAAAGAGACTTTGTAAGTTGAGAGCTACGGTATGTTTCTACATCTCAATTCTGTATAGGGGATAGTTTAACAGAAAAGTCAGGGATCAGTAATATTTATTGTCAGAATGAACATACAGGAATAGATTTTCCTCAGTTCTACTATACGCTGCAGGGTCCCCCCGTCATGGAATAGTTGTAGTCCATTTAAGGCCGACGTTGTTAAATTATGGTTTTTGTGCACACCATTCCAGGTGAAGAGTGGCGTACGTATCCAGCCACGAGTCAACCACTGCTCTGTCGTCCATTCAACCCCAGTTAAGCGGAAAAAGTTGAAATAAACCGGACTTTGGTTTCTCACCCACGGCTCCGAGGCATAATTAATAGAAAGCAGCCATCGAAGCGTTTCTCTACTAAACAGACTCGCTGCGAGATATTCTAATAGGTACCAGTTAACTCTCAAATCTTTTTAACCCGTAAACTAACCGAAGTATAAGAATCCAGCTATCCGTACTTAGGCCTTCGAGTACGACCTACACGAGCTAGATTTATGTTAGATAATTACCACATTTCTGATATCCTAGGGCAGGCAACCCTTACCCACGTAACGCTCTGCGAGTAGATTTAAGTTTAACCTTTTAAAATAACCCCTTGGGAAAAAGATTAGATTCATAGCTTCGTTTTCTTCGTGTCAAATCACCGTGTAAATTTGCAGATCTGCGATTACAACGTTTGATGTTTATTATTGTATAGAATCCACCATATTTCAATAAAACTATAGTTTGCTGTTGACTGTATATTAAGTGTTTATTTATTTTCCCTTGAGTTGTCATTAAGGTGAGTCATTCGCATGAGTTTATTTATTACATACTGTTTCTTAAGCCAAAAAGGCAATAAGAGAGAGAAAAGACATAACAACGTGTCGTTAGAACCAGCTAACAACTGGAACAAAGAAACATTAGAATATTTTTATTACAATTGTAAAATTATGTTACGTATGTTGTTTAGTGTATAGCTAAGTTAATTTATAGTTAATTGTAATGCATTTATCTTTATTATGGTTTTGTGATACCTAATAAAATTATGTATCCCAACATGACATCTAATAACAATCTTCATAATTTATATTATAGTGTCATAATTTAAATCAGGGATCCTCAAAGTGATCGATTTCGATGACAACACGAAACTTAATGAAACATTAAACTTAATTGACGTCTCTGAGTACGGCAGTTAAGTATATCAAAACAAATTAAAAAGCTTAAAAGTCAATAAGTAATTAAAATAGCAAATAATTATTATTAATGTAGAATACTATGGCTCAAAATGTCAATTACACAACAAAATCCTTACCCTTCTTAGAACATTACAAAATCAAACAAAATTTTGTAATGCTCTAAGGGTAAGAATTTTGTTTTATTCAAATTCCCATTACGATAAAATAAACCAGCGGTTTGAAACTTATGTTATTACTAGCGGCTGCCCGCGAATTCGTCTGCGTGGAATAGTACTTTATGAGACAAGTTAGCTTAGGTTGCTCATTGCACACAAGGCTGTGGGTTGCATGCAGCCTGAGCCGCAGGCGAGGGCGTAACTCAGCCGAGTGTGCAATAAGCAAGAGCTTACGAATTTCATACGACGTTTTTCAACACAATTGCGAGGAAAAAACAAATTTTCACTCCTCTTGCTCAAAAAGTCCGTCATTGTAAGGTACAAGAGTCAGGATAAAATAGCATAAATACCCCTAGGGGATAAAGTTTTTTCTTTTTTAATGTTTGTCTATTACCAATGAACCTACTAAAACGAAAAAGTCTTTATTCATAATTATTACGAATGAAAACTCGCTCGATTTTTGAAAATGGAACTAAAAGCAGCGATCTCTTCGGTGAAATCATAGACTTATTTATACTCTGTGACTTTTAGTTTAAAATGCGTGCATTGTGTTTCTTAGCTGCTATTATAAGTAGAAATTAAAAAAGGCACTGGCGCGAAATCTTTAGAATTTTTCTCTAATTCCAAACTGATTGAATTGTGTGACTGCAAGTAAGTAATAGAATAGAAATAATTTTAATCTTTTGCCGTCAATCACAAATTGCGTATTTAAATACTGTATGAAAAGTTTATGAAGTGGAGGATAGAAAAACGAGTGGATTCGTTTACGGAAGTATAAACTATAGGTATTTAATATTGGATTTTATTTTTTCGCAATCGTAGTGAAAAGTAGAGTGTAACACACGACGCTAAAACCCATTGTAACTCGGTTTCTATTTATTCCCTCGCTAAAGCTCGGGAATAAAACTACCTCGTATGCAATGGGTCATTTTAGCGTCTTGTATAACAATCTACTATAATTTACGAGTACCACACAGCAACAAATACGACAAAAACAAAATATGATAATTATGATGGAAAAAGGCGCGAAGGTTTCTTTTTGTTTTTTTTTACACGCCAAATGCAAGAATATTTTGCAAACAAAGGGGTGAGTGAGCATACAGCCACTTCAAAATTATAATTTTAAGTGATAAAATGCTAATATTTTAATATTTTATAATAAAATATTGTGAATTATGAATAACTAGCGGCCGCCCGCGACTTCGTCTGCGCGGAAAGGTTTTTTGCTATCCCTCGGGAACAATACCTTTTTTGGGATGAAAGGTACCCTATGTCCTTCTCTGTACTCCTGACAACGTGTATACAAAATTTCATCACGATCGGTTCTGTAGTTGCGACGTGAAGGCGTAACAAACAAACAAATAAACAAACAAACAAACGGACTTTCGCATTTATAATATTAGTAAGGAAGTAAGGATTTGATAATAATAAATATTTGTTTCACTTAATTAAGGACTTAGGTGCACATTTATTTATTACAAAAATGTATATGAATTTTCAGCGGCATAAAACCTCTTTGTTGTTACTAAAAAAAATCTGTATCACCCGGTTAAATTGGGAATGCTTTGTTTACTCGCATAGAACTTGCAGTTAAAACGTAGTGATTACTTGCTCAGTGCTTGCAGTAAGGTACTTATTTAACTTTGTAGGGATAATTCTATAACCAACTAGTGTTTTTTTATATTATTGCACGCGTTTGTTATAGCTCGGTTTATGGCTCTAAAAGCGATGTATGAGGGGTCACTTTACGAGCAAATGTGTTGAAAAGGTTTTTTACTATCCCTCGGGAACAATACTTTTTTTCGGGATGAAAGGTACCCTATGTCCTTCTCTGTACCCCTGACAACGTGTATGCAAAATTTCATGATGATCGGTTCAGTAGTTAAGACGTGAAGGCGTAACAAACAAACAAATAAACGAACAAACAAACAGACTTTCGTATTTATAATATTAGTAAGGAAGTAAGGATTTCGTAGACTTTTATTTCAAAAAAGCAAAAAAATAGGTATTTCTTTCTAAAGTAATTACGATCATCTTTTGTTGACACATTATGTTCTCAACCGCATTTTACAACCGATTTTCGTGAAATTTTGTGAGCTGACCCCTACTCTCGACGGAAATTACGAGATCGAGAATAAATCTGTTATTTTCGTTTATTGAAAATGGTTGCCATGGTTTCCATTGTACTGTTTTGACGTTATTCGATGCCAATTCGATCTCAGAAACTCGTTGGTGTTTTACTTAGAGTAAGACGGGCTTCTACAGACAAACGAAGCCTTTTGTTGCTCGAAGGTGTTTTAGGAGTAACCCCCCAGATTTCTTTGACATTTATCAAAATGGTGGAGGTAAGGTCCGTCGGGGCAAGTGCGCCTACGGGGTAAGTGCGCCTATCTCAAAAATATCGAAAAGTACAAATATTATACAACTAACGACATCTTACGTACACGCAAGAAACTAAACTACAGTTCCACATCTAAAACACAGATGGCTCTGTTCACCATAACTTGAAATATCCGCCATTTTAGCTTTAGTGTCATTTATACCGGCTGCCTAAGATGACCTCGTGTCAGTAATCAGTTCAAATCTGGAAAATTTTGACATGTTCCGGTAAACTAATGCGGTGAGTAAAGAGTTTAAATGTTTTTCTTCCATTCTATGTTTGTATTTTAGTTCTAAACGTTGATATTAATATTTTTTATTTAATTGAAAATCCTAACCTCGAAATAGTTAAGTTGAGGCAAGTGCGCCATAGATGACAGAACTATGGCGCACTTGCCCCCCCCCCAGAGGTCGCCAACCTTCACGATTTTGGCGATGATTTTAACCCACTTAATTTAGGCAATAGAAACAATAATAAATCAGAGTTCAGCTTATAATTATACTATATAAAGCTCGAAACAATAATCGATATTTAAGTACACACTTATGGGCATTGGATGCCTTTATATTAAGTATTGTTTGATTTTGATATTTCAAGTCATTTATTAAGTAAGTCTATCAAAGTCTGAATTGCTTTATATTTTTATTTGTAAGTTCCTGCGTGCCATTCACTAAATAAATATTAACGTTCTATCTAGATTCTAGCCAAAGGAAAAAATATTACCTATATTTGTATTACTTAGTAAATAAATAAAAATATTGTAATTTAAAGTTTGACTTAATTATTCAAAATAAATATATATTTTATATCCAGTCAAACAGTTTTAATTCATTTATAATTTTAAAAATAATTTTAAAATTATAAATGAATTAAAACTGTAATACCTAATAATGTAAACCTTTAATGGTATAAACCATTAAAGGTTTAGAACCCCTGATTATTAATCTATGGCGCACTTGCCCCTCATTTGCGAAGAAAGCTGTAGTAGCTCTATAAGATTAGATAATAATATGAAAAAAAAGGGAATGTGTTTAGTGGTCAATATTCCATAGAGTAAAACTATTGTTTTTATTGTACGCATTACATTGGCGCTTTTTTTTTAAATAGGCGCACTTGCCCCGTTTTGAGGGGCAAGTGCGCCTAAGGCCATGTTTTTAAATTTCTTACAAAATATCGTTAAATTTATGATAGATTTGATTGCATTGATAGTCATTGCAGTTACAAAATACCAAATATTGTTAATGTAATAAATATACACTCATAAGTTGATATTTAAACAGAATATTTTGCATCGAAATCATCTATGAAAAAACTATGGCGCACTTGCCCCGACTCACCTTATGCTACCTACAGCGTATCACCGACGTTCAGTGACGAATGTCCATTATTTGGTAGAAATTCTACAAATATAACCCTACCAAGTAGAATTTAAAAATAAGATCATTCACATGTTAGAAGTTACTTTAATACAAAGAAAGCAAATACTATCTATGCTAGCGAATAAAACAATATTTTGATATATAACCTGACTTTACCTTACTTTTTAACGTATGTAAGATAAAGCCAAGATTTAGCTATTGTAAGTTGATGTTTAAATACGTAGGTACAAGGATTTTCAAATCCTAAAAATATTTAGATATGATTATGATCGAGATGTATCGTTCATGTCAGCAAAGGATATCGTTTTTTTTTTATAGTTTGTTATTATTTATAGTATACAATACAGCGGCGTGTATTCGTAGCACGTGAACGGGACGAAATCTGATGTGTGCCGAAATTAATTTACTTATCAACCGAAATTCAATATTTGCCTACTCTACAACGGTGCTGATAGCCCTATCTGACGTGTACATAATATCAGCTAATTTATAATTTGAAATCGAGGCGGTACCTACTACACGCAAGCGATATGCTCTGATAGAGTGATTCATTAGATATTGCCGATTTTTACAAACAAAAAGAGCCTCCTATGATTTTTAATATTGATCAGATGCTACATATCATATCGAATAATGACTAAAAGCCAACGATCAGCCGATATTAAGTTGCTTATTTTTGTTTTTATTACGTTAAATAAACTTAAATGTGATCGTTTTTTTTGTGGCAACAATTAATTTTGTTAATTGTAACTTAGACAAGACTTCGTTTTTTTGCTTAACACACATCGCATTAATACAACTAGTGTTCAAACATTTGTACGATCGGCCAATGACGTGCTTTACCACTTTGCATCGGAGAAAAAGTTCATGTGCGGCTATTTCCGTTGCCCCCCACTTTTAACCGCCACTGGAGTTATTTTACATAGGTACTGGTACATACTTTTTTCTAATTAGGAATGACGAGCAAGCGATATAACCTTAGTGGTGGTGAATGGTGAAGCGCCGCGTCGCCGTCGTCGGTGTGGTTGATAGTGGATAAAAGTTTTATTACCATAACACAGAACAGATATACAAGTACCTACTGCGTAACTTTCTATAGTGTGTGGTTGTTTAATACTTAAATTAAGAAAACGTTCTTATGAAAAATGCAACTTCTATAAAAGTCTTCATTAGGTACTAATCGGCAATTTAAACACTGAATATTATGTAAATTACAAACTTCGGCAGTTACACAGAATCAAATGAGGAAGTTAGACAATAAATTTCTACACTGATTCCTCTTTAAGTCACTTTCATAAGTATGATAAAGTTCCTTGACTAACAAAGCTTTTGTTATTTGTACACGTTGTTAACGGTTGCAATGTAGTGCTGAAGAAATATATATTTTGAATATCGAGTGGACAGTGGGAATAAAAGGATGGACCTGCTTGATAGATAAAAAGTGGAACATATACTTAAATATTCATTGAAATAAAAAACAGTTAGGTACAACGGATTAATTGCTTTTGATTTTTAAGCTTTGGATATGAGTACGTAGTTGGAATTTGTATTTTCCGATGTTTCAGATCCTTTTCGTGGGCAATGGTCTCTGGATTTATAACATGGGAGTCTACGTTCTAAAATGTTTAGATTATTTTTGATCAGTATACTTATTATTTTCACTATTTTCTGTTCTGTGTTGATTGCTACTATATCAAAAATAATAAAAAAATGTATGTGAACTATGACTAAATATAAAATAATGATTTGTCGTAATTTGTACCTGTTTTGCTCGTTTATGGGTTTCTAATCCTACTTATTTATTACTGTTCCCTTTTATTAGGCTTTCCCTACAAGTAACAACGCTAACTTTTACTTCATCACAGCAGATAACACACTATACAATACAGTACCTTCATTTTCCACCTCTTCAATTCGCGTTATTACACTCCAGTGCCTTTGTCGAGCTTGGTATAAGTAATGTTATTGCAAACAGTCATACGTCTTCTTTTATAATACTTAGGAGATTCTTTCTGAGTGAGTTCTTTTGGAAAAAATCTTAACATTTTTTTCAATATCAAATTAATGTAATTTATTACAAAAAGTTCCGTGCTTTATTATGAGAATACTGGGGAAGGAATTTTCTTCTCTCTTATCTGTAGAAAACACACCAAGTAACATTATTCGGTAGTCTTATGTATAAACATTGTCACTTGGTGTTTTCTAATAGATAAGAGAGAAGAACATTCTTACCCATAAGGGTTCAGAAAACTCTGGTGTCTGTATTCTATGTAGCCTAGCTAGACCACACTCGGACGTCTCATTAATATTTCTCAAAAATCTTACTTGTTCAAATCTATACTTGTATAGATTTGTGATGATAAAATATTTCCCTAGCGACTCGCTGACTGATTCATCATAGTACAGCTCGCGCAACATAACTAGAACCAAACCATAGACAATGAAGCTTGCGCAGTAGTAATTTTCAGTCACAGAGTGTTTTCAGTACAAAAATTGTAGTATTGTAGCAGGTCACGTGGTACAAAAAATTGGGTCAAGAGCAGCAAGCTGCTACGTCTCCGTTGCAGCTTGGTCAAAAATGTTTTTGTACTTATGTCTGTCCGGCTGTCTGTCAGTTCTCCTCTGCAAGTCGCATTTCTCATCCGATTCTAGTGAAATTTTGTGATCAGGTTCGATACTTATGTCATGTATAATTTTTTGTCGGTTGTTTTTCGATTTTTTCCAAAAAAACATATTTCAGCTACTTGATGGAAGTAACGCAACTGTCGCCGTTTCATGCCGCTTGAAAGTATGTCATCGCTCCATATTGCAGCCTACTCACGGTCATGTCGCATTCCAGTGGCACGTTTTCCTTTTACTCCTGAGGGTATATTTCGTTATCCAAGGTGGTTGGTGGAACTGATAATATAGTTATTTTTAATTACTTACCAAACATTTTTTTTGAGTTTGCTTATGTTTTCAAATGCACTTTCCAAAGATGATTAAATATAGTAGGTAAGTTATTAGAACTATCATAAAAAGCTTTGTTGATCACGTTTCGGTGTAAGTAGGTAGTTATATTTTATTCATTCTCCCTACATACCTAACTGTCTTTCCTGGCTTCCCCAAGACACCTATTATGATATGACGTAAGCATCCGCTAAGAAAGCAATTACCGAAGATGAAAAAGCGGGCTGACGGATGTGCACATTTCTTTTTCTGGGAAATCCTTGGTTACATCGGAAAACTTAGATAAGTCCAATTATACAGCTAAATTGACGCAGAAATGACAAATCTATACCTATAGATGCAAAAGTACGTAGTACGCAATTAAGTAAAGTACCTATCCAACGAGTTTTTAATTACTCCGACATAACTTTTGCAATAATTCAGATTAAGGTATTTTAATTTTTTAGGACTACGTTATACCTAATTGAGCAACTTAATACTTTTATGGCAAAAGTAACGAAATTGTTTTCAAAGTCTGTTTTTTTCTACCTTTGCTCTTATTCTGTTCAGCACGATTATTTATTACTGAATTCAGAAAATAGTGAAAGAGGATGCATGAGTAAGATCCACCCTGTATGCTGCTAAGTTACCCACGATTTCAGATGCGTTAGGATTCGTCTCGTTAACAAATAAGTTCATCAGTCCATTCGAAGTTGACACCCTTGGAAACCCTTTCAATTAAACATGACACGTGAAATGTTATAGTGTCAGAGGATCTTATTACGTACACACAAGTAGATTTCAATTAAACCATTCCATTGGTCCAAAGGTTAACCGAGAGTTTCTGAGAGCAATTGTTACCCGACAGTTTCTGAAATACCAAATTATAAATTTCGATTTAGCCACAACAAGGGAGGTCAGGAGAACAATAAATCACCAATGTTTGTTAGAAATTCATTAAATGGAAAACGGGCTTTGAAAATACCAGAAATTGCCTGTTAATTATGAACGTTTGATTTGATAAAAAAAAGTTGGCCAGTAAACAGAGTCTAACAAAATAATTCTGTCAAGGAGAAGATGGATCATGTAGAAACTACATTTACGAGCAAAAAATAATATCACCAATAGGTTTGTTTTTTGCACCTAGCAATATTGGCTAAAAGGAAGTAGGCACATAGGTGCCTACTTCCATATTCAGATAGCTGAATGAATCTGAAATTACTGGTTGCAAATAATTAATGCATCAAACGTTAAAATGTGGGATGTTTTGCAATGTGAATTTGAAATGTGGTTCCAAGTCGTAAGAAATAAGATCTTAATTTAAATCATTACATTAATGTTTTCTTAGGGTCCCTCAGTGGTTCAGCTGAAAAGTTCACGAACGAGCTAATAGGCTCTAAAGGTTTGATAGTTTTCCGTTAGTTCTTGACCTTTTAACTCCTTCGACGTAGTCAAGGATAATATTCTTGTTTAACTTTTGCAATATCGTATCAATTTTAAAATTTAAGTATAGAGTTCAAATCATTATCTTATTGCGCGGGGAAATATGGTGAAAATAGTTTAGAAAGTAACTATATGACCCAGGGATACTCAATAGTAAGTTGTTGGTCAGTAACCGAAAGAACCAAGTTTTCTTGAGACACACGAAGTAGAAAACACTTTTCTTATTTCCTTTTGTTTACAAACTTATATGATCTGAGTACGAAACAGACTATATTTTTTGTATCCGTCGTATAGAAAAATGAATCAACAAGTACCGAATACTCCAGTTCTGACTGAGCTTCACAAATAATGTCTTGTGGTTTTCTCATTGAAAACCATTCTAAAACTGTGTACCGCTTACTCGAGGTGCGGAACCACGGCTTCTATGAGCAAATGTAATTACAGGGCACTATGCTCTAGACACTGCTAAGTGTCCATTACGTTACGCCGGAGACTACATGGTATATTCTTAATTAGATAAAGTTCCGTTCGAAATCCGAAGCGACATGTAATAATATGTTAGTCTCAATAGTACCTATGTATCTTATAGAATGAAATGGGTACATTAAAAAAGTGAAATCAAGAATAAAATGTGCACTGTCTTTCTATCATAAATTTTAATATTGAGTTACTGTCGAGTTTTATTCATCATTTCCATGCGATATACGAGGGTGGTTTGATAAGTCCATGACTTTGAAAAGAAGAAATACTTTTTTTTCATAATTTATTTTTCTGTCTTAAAAAGAAACTCCTTAAGACATCTTTACACTACATTTTTTTCAACTTTGGCAAAAGATTATTACTTCTGGAGACAAAAAGCTCAAGCGACTTCTCACTTTTCTTAATGACCCTGTCGACCCTCTCGGCGGCACTCATGACATCAAAACTCATCGAATGAAGATGCGAATCCTTCCTTTTCTCTAGATTCAACCCCAGTGAGATTTTTTCTCCTACCAAACATGAATAAATGTCTTGATAAATGTCTTGGCGGGCAAAGATTTTCATCAAGCCAAAAGGTGATGTCTGAAATGGGCCCTCATTTCAGTTACCAGTTTTCAGGCGATAAAAGAAAAAAATAATGGGTTAAAGAGGTAGGAACTTCGTTGGACTGAATACGCAGAGCTACAATAAGATTATGTACAGAAATAAAACAAAATATTCCGAATAAAAGTCTTTCCTCATTAAAAAGTCATGGACTTATCAATCCACCCTCGTAATTTGGGTTTTGGTGTTCAAGTAGGTAAGTATATCCTCTTACGACAGAATTCAAAACAGGGAAGGGAACCAATTTAGTATCTTAATATAGTTTTCAGATACAGTATATATGTCACCGGCAATGTATGAAACGCAGGCATTGTATACAATGCCTGGCCCTTTTAGGCAATGTATGAAATAGAATGAATATTATTGTCTATTTCATACATTACCTAGGCATTGTATACAATGCCTGCTGGTCCACAGGCAATGTGTAAAATAAAAAGATTTTGATCGAGGGGAGGGCTCGAGGGGGGCTCGAAGGGGGCTCGGGGGGGGCTCGGGTGGGCTCGAGGGGGGTCGGGGGGGGCTCGAGGGGCACTCGGGTGGGCTCGAGGGGGGGTCGGGGGGGCTCGAGGGGCGCTCGGTGGGGCTCGGGGGGGGCTCGAGGGGGCTCGGGGGGGCTCGAGTGGGGCTCGAGGGGGGCTCGAGTGGGGCTCGAGGGGGGCTCGGGGGGGCTCGAGGGGAGCTTGAGCCTTGAGGGCGGCTTATTGAGTTTGGAACCGAACCTGCTTTACTCCTGTAGGTCCCGGGTTAGGTTAGAAATTTAAGGCGAGCGCGTAGCGCAGCGGAGCGTGAGCCTTAAGTGACTGGGTTCTAATAAGCCGAAGTTTAGAAATAAACAGGGAACATCTGCTGCTGTCTCAGACAAAATTAAAGTTGCTATTCGATATTCTTATTTATACGTGACTCGTTTTGACAAAAACACTACTGAACAGGATATTAAGGAATATATCACAGAATCCGGTGAAACGGCGACGGATGTGGAGCGACTTGTCAGTAAAAGACCATTTGCATCTTTCAAAATTACGTTGCCGGCTCATAAATATAGTGTACTTGCAAGTGAAAACTTTTGGCCTATAGGAATTGAATTTAGAGGCTTTCGCGCACGTAAACAACTCCACACGGCCACTCAAATAACTACAGAATGAGTGGTGAAAACAAAGTGCGAGTAGTAAGTTTTAATTGCAAGTCAATTAAAAGATGTAGTACTCAAGTTAAAGACCTGTGTGACCAATATGATGTCATTGCACTTCAAGAGCTATGGTTGTTACCTGATGATATTGATTACCTGAGCACCATCCATCCAGACTTCGCATATCACGGTATCTCGGCGGTGGATACAGGGAGTGGAACGCTGAAAGGAAGACCTTACGGTGGTGTCGCGTTGCTATGGCGGCGGGACCTCTTCACGAGAGCAGTTCCATTAGATAGTGGTTCCAAACGTATTGCGGCAGTGCGCTTCATGCTTGGTGATAAGTACCTTATAGTGATGTCGGTTTATATGCCTACTGAGTGTATGGATAACTTAACGTTATTTACCGAATGTCTGGGAAAATTAAGTGCGATCGTTGAAGATAACGACACGGAAAGTGTTCTAATGTTAGGTGACTATAACGCTAACGTAAACAGCCTCTTTGACAAGGAAATGTTATCCTACTGCGCGGATCAGGATTGGGTATGTGCTGATTATGATATTTTGGGCAGGTCGTCGGGCACGTACACGTTTAGAAGTGATGCGCACGGTACCACTAGCTGGTTAGACCACTGCTTGGCTACTCAAAGCGGGAACCAGCTCATCAATGACGTTTTCGTGCTCTACGACGTTTATTGGTCAGACCATTTTCCTATTGTTTTCGAATGTGACATGGGGGAATTGAAAACTAAATCTATGACATTTAACAACACTACACTTGTGAATAAAACAATATGGGGTAATAGAGATGCAAACCAAAGATCCGAATATAGTAAATTGTGTAATGAATATATAATGGAAAATAATAATTTATCGAAATGTTTATGTATTAATAACTCTTGTGACAATTTAAAACATAAAAATGAGATTGACATTTATTATAATGACATTATTAATTGTTTAACGAAAGCAGCGGTTTACTCATATGTGGGTAAATCCATAATAAAAAAGAAACAAGTTCCGGGTTGGAACTTGCACGTCAAAGATAGTCATGAAAAAGCTAGATTAGCGTTTCAAATGTGGTTACTATATAATAAACCCATTCAGGGAATTATTTACAATGAAATGATTGCAACAAGAAAAGAATTTAAAAGGAATTTAAGATACTGTCAAAATAATGCGGAACATATTAAAATGGATATTTTAGCAAAATACAGACAGCAGAAAGATTTTTCAAAATTTTGGAAATCTGCTAAAAGTATGAATTATAAGCCTAGTCTCTCATTGACAGTAAATAATTGCCAGGATGGTAAACAGATCGCTAATATGTTTGCTTCCCAATTTAGTATTAAGAATGATGATGTCAATACGACAGACTTATGTAATAACGGTGACGATGAGATTTTCTCTCACAAGAAACGGGCACTATTTGGGGCCGAATCAAACCATGCGCATCCGTCGGGGACGGGGGGCGAGTTTGGCGTCACCGCGCGTCAGGTCTATGACTGTGTGCGCTCGATGAAGCGTGGCAAGTCTCCTGGCCACGACGGCCTTAGTGTTGAACATATTCTCTATGCGGGTCCACAGCTCTTTGAAAAAATGGCTACACTGTACAATTCATGTTTATCACATAGTTTTTTGCCCGGGGCCTTTATGAAAACTGTTGTGGTTCCGCTGGTGAAGAATAGGACTGGGGACGTGTCCAGCCTGTCCAACTATCGCCCCATATCCCTGGCCACTGTATTTTCAAAGATATTAGAAAGACTTATTAACCCCAATTTGACAAAAAATATTCCCTTGAACGATGCGCAGTTTGGTTTTCGCGCCGGTCTTTCAACTGATATGGCAATATTCGCTCTTAAAAACACAGTCAAAAGTTACGTTAGGAAAAACACATCAGTATATGCATGTTTTCTTGATTTAAGTCGTGCTTTTGACACTATTAGTTATAAAATTCTTTGGAAAAAATTAAGAAACACCGCTGTGTCAAAAAATATAGTCAATCTGTTGGAGTACTGGTACGGTAATCAGGCAAACGTAGTTAGGTGGGGTAAAGAGTACTCGAGCCCATATAAACTTGAACGCGGAGTGAGACAGGGTGGACTTACGTCCCCAATCCTGTTTAATTTATATGTTGATCAGCTGATTGAGGAATTTAGTGCTACCAACGTTGGCTGTTACGTCAATGATCAATTAATAAACAACCTCAGTTACGCTGACGATATGGTGTTGCTAAGTCCCTCAATCGGAGGTCTAAGGAATCTCATCGCTAAATGTGAGCGTTACGCTGAAATGCATGGGCTCACGTACAATGTAAACAAAACTGAAATAGTAATTTTTAAACATGATAATGTGGGTCCAAAAAATGTGCTTCCTGTATACTTAAGCGGCTCTGTTATCAATGTAGTGCCAAAATTTAAATACCTGGGCCATATAGTCTCAGAGTCACTACGGGATGATGAGGACATAGACCGCCAAAGGCGCGCGCTTGCTATGCGGGCTAACATGCTCGCTCGGCGGTTCGCGCGCTGTTCTTATTTTTTTTTTTTTTTTTTATTTTATTTTACAAATCTTCGGAAAACTTACAGCTAGGTTAAAATAAAGTAGGTCATTTAAATAGTTATTGAAAGCCAATTACAAGTTTCCACATATAACATATAGTAAATACAACGATTGCCTACGAAAGGATAGAAAAAAAAAATACAATATAAACCAATTGTTAATTCTTAATTTGGTGTTTGTTAGTGAAATAATGCCAGATAGCGTAGCACTACACTACACAGGTTGGTCAAAAGTTCTGTTACTGAGTTTCTTTATCGATTACTGGCCATTAAAACAAATGAAAAGAAAAAATAAAAATGACATATTATTGACAGTTTTATAAGCTATAATTCCATACCACACGTATATCATATTTTGTTTATTTCACCATGGAATGGGGGTTGAAGGAGAATCGTGTCGCTGTAATTGCTCTGCACAAATGTGGGCAGCCACCGAATATGATTTTCAAGTTGCTACAAAAGTTGAAAATCAACAAGCAATTTATTTATCGCACTATCCATAGGTACAGTAATACCTTGACCGTCGATGACCGAAAAAGATCAGGAAGACCACGTACCGTTCGGACACCAGCTGTGATCAAGGCAGTGAAGGCGAGAATCACGAGAAATCCCGTCCGGAAGCAAAAGTTATTGGCAATACAGATGACTGTGAAGAGAAGTTCCCTTAAAAAAATTATCAATGATGACCTTGGGCTTCACGCTTACCGTAGACGAAAGGGCCATCTGCTAAACGCACGATTGAAGGCTATGAGGTTAGCACGAAGTCGCGCTCTACTAAAGCAGTACGCACAAAACGGCCATCGAAAAATCTTGTTTACTGATGAAAAAATCTTCACAGTCGAAGAAAATTTTAACCGTCAAAATGATAGAGTATACGCTAAGAATAGTAAAGAAGCCAGCATGATTGCTCCGAGGGTCCAACGAGGTCACCACCCCTCATCAGTGATGATTTGGCTGGGGGTGTCCTATTCAGGGCTAAGTAAGGTTCATTTCTGTGAAAAAGGTGTGAAAACTGGCGCTAGAGTCTATCAAGATACCGTTCTGGAACCTGTTGTCAAACCCTTAAGCCACACTTTATTTCAAAACCAGCCATGGGTCTTCCAGCAGGACTCTGCCCCTGCGCACAAAGCAAAATCTACACAAGCATGGTTTCGGGCTAACAAAATTGATTTTATCGCGCAGGAAGAATGGCCATCCTCCAGCCCAGACTTAAATCCTCTGGATTATGCCATATGGCAACTTATTGAGGAGAAAGCATGTGCTAAGCCCCACATGAATCTCGACTCTCTTAAGCGCGCTATTCTCAAGGCAGTCGCAGAATTGGATATGGTGGTAGTTCGTGCTGCCATCGATGACTGGCCTCGTCGTCTAAAGGCGTGTATTCATGCCAGAGGCGGTCATTTCGAATAATTTTAATACATGATAATCTTAAATATTTGTGCTTTCATTTGGTATATAATTCATTGTAGCATTATTTGTAAATTTAGTATTATTCATGTTTTCCATAGTTACAGAACTTAGTAACCAACTAGGTAATTACAGTTAGTTGTTCGAGAAGTATACATTACTTAATAGTCGCTTGAGCTTGTTACAAGGAGTGTTAAAAAGATCTATGTCAAATTGCTTTGCCACCGTGTTAAAACATTTGCTCGTTCTTATAAGAAATGAATTTTGCCTATAATTAGTTTTGCTTGGGGGAACGTGAAGTATATTAGGCTTACGGAAGGAGGCTACTGGAACTCGCAAACCAATGCTACTTAGGAGTTCAGGACAGTCAACGACGCCGCTCGCTATGCCAAGTAAGTACGATACATCGGCGATGCGTCTTCTCTCTACAAGCGGTAGAAAGTGGAACCTACGGCATCGCTTATCGTAATTATGAATGTAAGTCTTGGATTTAAACTGCAGGTATCGTAAGAACCTTCTCTGGATCATTTCAATCCGCGTGTCGTATAAATTGTAACAGGGGTTCCATATTTGAGAAGCGTATTCTAAATGACTGCGTACATAAGCACAGTATAGTATTTTTAATGTTTTTACAGAATTGAAATCGTGTGACATCCGCATCACAAAACCGAGTGCCTTAGATGCTTTAGCAACAATTTCATTTATGTGACTATCAAAGAGCAGTTTGCTGTCAAAGGTTACTCCTAGGTCGCGTATGGTAGAAACTCTAGTGATATTAACGTCTAAAAGCTTGTAGGATGATAAAATGGGTTCCGGTTTCCGAGAAAAAGTGCAGACATAGCATTTGGAAACGTTTAGGTCGAGTTTGTTGATCTGGCAGTAATGTTCAAACCTTGTCAGGTCCTCCTGAAGATGCTGCGCATCTAGAGTTGAGTTGATGGGCATTAGTACCTTCATATCATCGGCGTACATAATGATTTTAGCGTAAGTGAAACAAGACGAAATATCATTTATAAAGATGTTATAGAGTAAAGGTCCTAATATTGAACCTTGAGGCACGCCCGATGGTATAAGCATGGGAGAAGATGTGTAGCCGTTAAGTACAACAGTCTGGCATCTGTCTTTTACATAAGAGGAGAACCATCTAAACAAGTTACCCTTAATACCCATGGCGCTCAGTTTACGCAAAAGTATAGTGTGGTTAATTCTAGAGATGTTAAATTGACCCTGTTCAAGGCCTACTGCCAGGGGCTTTACACATGTCATCTTTGGTACTCATTCACGCAACACTCCTACCACACAGCAAAGGAAACGGCGGTTGAAAGGGGAAAAGGAAGATATAATAGCAGATAAAAGGAAACACATTTACAATAGGCAAAGGAAGGCAATATGACAAGAATAGAGTAAAGAGACAAAAACACAGTATAGGTATTTACATACTAATTACAGAGTAAAATATAAGTCTATACATGGGTGGGCCTGTCCTTGACATAGCCCTCCTCGTAAACGAAGTTTACTTAATTTAGCCAAGGACAGACCCTTCGTCTTAAAACAAACTCATTCTTGAAAAACAACAAAAAAGAAAACCTTAATTAAAAACAAAAAATCTAGACGCTTAGTCTAACTAATTTCCTAACCGGACGTCTCAACGTGCCGCCTACTGTGCGCACGTCCGCTACTCGCACAATTCCGTCTCGACCAGGGTAGACTCTGTCAACTCTTCCTTTAGGCCATACACCACGCGGCAGGTTGGCATCACATATAAGGACAAGGTCACCGGTTTCTAGGTTTGTCGCAGCAGCACCCGCATCCCTTCTTGGGTTCAAAATCGGAAGATACTCGCGAACCCAGCGCTGCCAAAAATGGTCAGCCAATCTGACGGCCTTCTTCCAATTCGCTCGTCGCACCAGGTCGCTGTCATCAAGGTTGTCTGGGCGAGGGAGTGGAGAAGACTGGCCAATGAGAAAGTGGTTAGGCGTAAGAGCTGGCGCGTCTTGCGGTTCTACAGGAACATGGGTCATCGGCCGAGAATTGACTATACCTTCGGCCTCCAACAAAAGCGTGTTGAACACTTCTTCGCGAGGAGCCCTTTCTTTTAGGGTTGCAGATAGGGTTCGCTTGACGCATCCCACAAGTCTCTCCCACACTCCCCCCATGAAAGGCGCTGAAGGCGGAAGAAAATGCCACTCTATCTGCTGATTGCTCATGAAGTCTGTGATGGCTGGTTGGTGCGACTGCCACTCCTGCTGGATCTCGCGATTGGCTCCAACAAAAGATGTTCCATTGTCTGAAAAGATTTGCTGTGGACATCCTCGCCTAGACATAAACCGACGCAGAGCCATGATTGCAGAGTCGGCTGACAAACTTCCCACCACTTCCAAATGAACTGCTCGGGTGGAGAAGCAGGTGAAGAGTGCGACCCAACGTTTCTCTCGGCGCCTCCCCACAGCAACTTCGACGGGCCCAAAGTAGTCCAAACCGGTGATGGAGAAAGGACGCTGATGGTGGAGAAGTCGTTCTTCAGGCAAGTTTCCGACTGGAGGGACGGACGCTGTGGCTCTCTTATTCCTGCAGACTTGGCAGGCTGCAGCGACTGTTCTGACGGTAGGCCGGAGACGGATTATCCAGTAACGCTGGCGAAGCTCGTTCACGACTATCTCTCGACCAGCGTGTCCTGCCCAGACGTGGTAGTGATGGACGATGAGGCGGGTTACATGATCTGATCCGTTCAAAATGACAGGCTGTTTCACATCCTCCGCGACGTCGCTCGCAGCAGCAATTCGACCGTGCAGACGATACAGGCCTAGGCTATCTTGTTTAGCTTGCAAGTGCTCAAAACAACTCACACTGAGGCTTTCTTGCTGGCTTTGTCGCAAAATGTGCAATTCAGCGCTCTTCATGTCAGCGGCTAGTAGCGGACGCAGCCCTCCTCGTTGGCGAGGACGTTTAGAAAAAGCCTTCTCACGAAGGAGACGCAAAAATTGATGGGCTCGTGCGGTAGCACGTAATAACCTAATCCACGAACTAAACAGTTTACAATTAGGATGTACAAGATTAAAAATTATCGTAGGAGTCAATGTAACAAACGTTTTAATTTCTACAGAATTGCTTGGCTCGGCAGGGAATTCTAATTGATTACGTAACAAAATATCGGGTCCCTGCAGCCACCTGCTTAACGATTCAACACCAGTTGACGCGATACGAGTGGCGTCATCAGCCACATTAAGCTCGGTTGGAATCCAAAACCATTTCTTGAGCCTGAGTCAGCTCAGCAATTTCGCCTATCCGATTCCGCACAAAAGTATTTGAATCGCTAACAGCACTCCGAATCCAAGCAAGGACGGTTTGTGAGTCGCACCAAAAGAATCTTTTGGAGGGCTTAATACGGTGCTGCTCACAAATCGTAGTAGCTAATCTAACTCCTAACAACGCGGCTTGCAATTCGAGGCGCGGCACTGAAGTCGGCTTCAGCGGCGCGACCCGAGATTTGGCCATTATAAAGGCAACTTTCACGGAACCGTCCGCAAAAATAAATCGCCAGTACGAAACGCAGGCGTAAGCTTGGTTGCTCGCATCTGAAAACGTATGCAGTTCGCAAGCAACGGGACCAACGGTATCGGTATAGCAGCGTGGAATCGAAAGAGATCCTAAAGACGCCACGCTGTTGTACCACTCTCCCCATCGCGATCGTTCGGCAGAGGGCAAAACATCATCCCATTCCCGAACCAATTGCCAAGTGCGTTGGAAAAGAATCTTTCCCGTAGTAATGATGGGAGCTAAGAAACCTAAAGGGTCAAATATTTTCATCAGATCTCGCAGCGCTTGACGTTTCGTCAACGCTTCGAGGTCAGGTGAACAGAAATTGATTTTGAAAATAAAACGGTCAGCGTGAGGGACCCAATGCAAACCTAAAACGCGCATGCCTACCCCCTCGAAATTCAAATCGACCTCTCGAATTTCCTCTTTGACCAAGCTCGGCGGCAGCAGTTTAAGAGCCTCTGTATTATTGGACACCCACGACCGCATTTCAAAGCCACATTGACTGTGGACATGAACGATGTCAGCAGCCACCCTAGCTGCGTCTTCTACACTATCATAGCTGCCAAGATAGTCATCCATATAGTGACATTCTACTATATCTCTAGATGCTTCAGGATACTCAGACTCAAACTCTCTCGCGTTTCTGTTTTTTATGTAAATAGCAATAAAAGGAGAACACGATGCACCGAAAATTAGTGATGTCATTCTAAACTCTCTTACAGGATCCTCAAAATCTGAGCGCCAGAGGTATCTTTGGCAATCCAAATCTTCTCTTCGAATTTTGATTTGCGGGAACATTTCCCTGATGTCGCCTGTCAAAGCGACTTGACCTTCGCGAAACTTCATCAAAACTCCTAGTAAAGATTGCAAAAGATCGGGCCCTGGCAATAAAAGAGAGTTTAGACAGACTCCATGGGTAAGAGCGGCTGCATCATGAACGATTCTAAGCTTACCTGGCTTATTGACATTGGTAACACCAAAATGTGGAAGGTACCAACGCTTGGTGTTGACGTGTGATTTATGTGAGTCTGTGCATTCTTCCGCATAGCCTTTGTCTACGTATGCTTGAATATTTTTCGTATAAAGATCAACATAATCGCTATCGCGCCTAAAACGCCTCAAAAGTGAATTAAGCCGGCTGAGAGCCAGGTGGTAGCTATCAGGCAAACGAGGATTGTCTTCTCGCCATGGCAAACCAACCTCGAACCTACCATTCGGCAGACGGCGTGTTGTTTCTTCTACAATTCTGACAGCTCTCTGCTCTTGGGTGGTATAGGGTTGCTGATGTCTAATTCCAATCGACTCTAATTTATAATAGTCCCTAATCAGAGAATTCAGCTCTTCGTCACTGTCGGTAACGAGACAATGATGAAGAGCTGGTATGTTCTTGCTGAATTTGGGCTGGCAACCGTATATCACCCAGCCAAGTGCAGTGCGTATCGCAGCGGGTTGAGACGGCGATGAACCAAACCGGTTCTCTAAGCTAACCAGTAAGTGCCAGTCACAAATACCAATAAGAACTCGAGGAGTAGCTTGCTCAAACGACAACCCATCTGCGATGTCACTGAGGTAACTGTAAGAGGAAAAATCTTCTCTGCGCACTGACTGGCTAGCCAGAGACAGGTCAGGCACAGTTCGCGCATCACTAATGTTAAAAACTTCCGAAGTATTTCTTCCCCGAATATAAAAGGTGACTCGTTTCGAATTAATCTTGCGGGAACCTGTCACGCCGCTCATGAAAACTTCTTCATTAGCGCCATCTAAACCTAAAGCGTCTGACAACTTAGAATCAAGTAGAGTAGTGGTAGACCTATCATCAAGTAAAGCGTATGTATGCACTTCCCCACCTGGGCCCGATAGTACTACGGGCACAATTTTCAATAAAACTCTATAAGAACTTTTATCTTTCACTGAAAAAGAGGTCGCATTACAAGCGTTGTCGGTTGAGGTGGCAGGTTGTACGCAAACTTCTTGGTCGGAAATCATACCACGATTACGATTGTCGTTGATACTGACGTTATGTGAAGGCGAAACTTTTGTGACAGATGGCAATGAATTACGGGTGACAACTGACGTTGGAATGTTTTGATGATTCTGACACTGACGATTCGTGGAATTATTTTCGTTGGAATGCGATGAATCTGAATGCAGTAAATGGTGATGATTTAAACTACATTTGTTGCATGATTTTGCTCTGCAGGTTCGCCAATTATGCTTGCCTTTACGGAAACACTTGGGACAAATGTTGGATTGACGAACCCACGACCAACGTTCGTCGATGGAAAGCAATGAAAACTGAGGACATGATTTGATGCTGTGGTTCGACTGACAATACAAACACTTAGGTGAAGCTATAGAGTTTGCGTGCACCCGATGAAACGCCGGCTGGGTCTTCGGCCTGTCCGTGACAAAAGCAGCGCCGCCACTCAAAAGGGGGCTGGGGCTAAAGCGAGCATGTTTGCTAGCTTCCTGCTCCAGGAACGTCGCCAACAACTCCAACATCGGTGTCTGGGGGTCAAAATTTTTATCTGCGAAGTCCAACCACTTGTCCTGCAAATTAAAAGTTAGTTTCGCCAACAGAGTATGTACAATTTCCGGTGAATAAATGTATTCATTCTTATTAAGTTGTTTAATTATACATAAGCAAGATTGTACTTTTGATGCGAATGTGAAAATTTCGTTAGGGTTTCGTAATTTCGGTAGGGCGCGCACCATAGCAATCTCGTTGAGAACGATTTGCTCTGGGCGCGCAAAACGAAGCTCTAACGCCTTTAAAACCAAATCAGGCTCATCCGACGACAACAGCAAGGTCCTCACTGCCTCGCGCGCCACGCCACATACGGCTTTACGCAGTCGCACCATATTTTCTTTGGCAGAAAAGGAAGACCTCGTGTCGTCGAAACTCCTCTTAAAAGGGAGCCACTCTGTGACGTCCCCTGAAAAATTGACAATATCAATATTCATTATCGAACGGGCGCTGTTGTTCTGCGCTAGTAGCGTTATCGCGTTCGCTAACTGGATAATCTCCGACGCTGGCACTTCGTCTCTAGGTTTCGCGCTCGGTGCTTCACTATGTGGAAATTCGCGTTGCACCTTCGCAGATGCCGATACGCCCTCCCCGATCGGGTGCATAGCACGGGCGACCTTCTCCTGCGTGGTGCTGTGCACATTCTCGCAATGTGATAACACAAGTTTTGGTACCTGAGATACAACGCATGGCGACCGTAATCGGTCGCACCTCGGTGATAGGTGGGTCGGAGATTGGCGATCCATGAGCCGGGATGGTGACCCTTCGGCGCTGCGGGCTTTGCCAACCCACTCCGCCGTGCGCTCCATGGAAGCCGCAGTTGTTCCTACCAGTGCCTCCTCTGCCTCAGCGGCAGCTGTCTCTGCTTCAAGCTCCGCGCGCGCAGCCGCCTCCTCTACCATCACTGTGTGCTGTGTGAGCTCCGCGATCTTGCGCCTGTATTTGGCTTCGGCAGCCTTTTGCCGCGCAACAAGACTCGCGCGCTGCGATGACGTGGTGGAAGCCACGACAGAGCTTGCCTTTCCTCCCCCCTCAGAAGGTGAGGGTTCCGCCATCCCTTTTGCTGCTTGCGCTCTCGTAAGCATAACGGAAAAGTAAATTTAGAAAAGGTGCTGAAGTTGCAAAAAAAGAAAAGATGGATCGAAGGACCAGGATGTCGAGGACAGCAAAGGAAACGGCGGTTGAAAGGGGAAAAGGAAGATATAATAGCAGATAAAAGGAAACACATTTACAATAGGCAAAGGAAGGCAATATGACAAGAATAGAGTAAAGAGACAAAAACACAGTATAGGTATTTACATACTAATTACAGAGTAAAATATAAGTCTATACATGGGTGGGCCTGTCCTTGACAAAGAGTACAATACAACAACGCGTTCAGAGGCTTGATGGGCCTACCATGGCGTTGTAGCGCCTCAAGTATGTTTGCCGTGTACAGGGTTAATGATTTTTTCGCGATAATGAGGAATGCGAGGGCAAACTTTGAAAAACGTGCAAGTGCAACCCGGAATAAAATAATAAGGACAGTGTATGACAATTTTTATATCTTTGACGATCATTTTAATGTGATAATATATAATCTATATTGAAATTAATTTTTAAATGCTAATTGTTAAGTTTAATTAAAGTTAAATTTAATATAATCTAATATAATGTAATTTAAAACTATGGGTGTAATTTAGCCTGAAATAAATGATTTTTATTTTATTTTTTATTTATTTATAAACATTACAGCATATGTATAGTTTCATGCCGTAATGTTTATAAGTTTATATATGTTACTGTAAAAGCCCGAATATTGTTAAATCTTAGGTTTTACTAGTAAATCTTAAGATTTACCAAGAAGAGTTGGCAAATGAAAGGATTTTATATAAAATAGAGATGTCTTCGTGCTTTTACCACTAGAAATTGGCATATGCTAGGTTTTACAAATGACGGTTGGTAAATGTTGGATTTTTTTAAATAAAACAATTGATACAAATACAAATCATTTATTTGTTAGAATGCAGTGCTACAATAATTTGTGATAATAAGATATATTATAAGTCCATGATACATTCTACTATAAACATGGCGTATAAAGGGCTTTGGGTAAAGTTGGCGTCGTTCTCAAATGTTGCGGCCACTCTTGGAAGTTATTTATACTGGTTGAATTGAAAGATTTCAAAATATAATATTCATAGATGTAGCACATCCCTTCCTCCTTGATAATATCAAACAAATAAACAAACAAAAAAAGTACTAATGTCAAATGTCAATCAACAACCACACATTTAATTAATGTCTAATTAATTATGTCATAATTAATGTTAATACCACCAAATGTCAATTTTTATTTTTAATACAAAATTCATTAAATTCTTTTATGTCAAAAAACTGTGTTCCATAAGCCATTTTGATAATTTCTTATTAAAAATTTGAACAGGAAGATCTTTAAACGAATTAGGTACATAGTTTATTAAATACTTGGTTTGCGGTATAAAATGCATTCTTTTTGGACAAGTCGACATCTTGGTGTATACAATTTGTATGGATTCCTAGCCACAACCTGCCTTTTAATGATATCTGTATGTCTAGGAAAATAGTTCGAGTGTTTTTTTACAAACATGCAAAGTTCTTTAATGTACATACAAGGTAAGGGTTGAATGTTAAGCTGCTTGAATAATGGTCTACAGCTCTCCAGGTACCAGACACCAGCGATAGCCCTGACAATTTTTTTCTGAACGCTAAAAGCCCTAAGCTAGTCCACAGAATTTCCCCACAGCAGTAACCCATAAAGCAGTACTGAAGATAGGTAGCCGTGGTAAGTAACTACTAAGCGAGTGTTTTGGAGCAAAGGGAGCGCTGTGCGACCTGAATTGCACTTTATTGTGTCGGGGCTAGAGTCGCTATTTATTTAAACGATTCTGCGGAGTGCAAATTCTGTACGTTAGTACTATTTATTATCTATTCTGTGGTTGTAATGTCAATTTATATTCTTTTTCCGTACATAATTTGAACCGCATTTTAACCCCTAAATCATGTAACTTCAAAGTAAATATCATTTTCGCAATCGTCATCCCAGAAAACCCCAATGACGACATCCACATAATTGTTTAGGTTTATCTACCCTATTTTATCCCCATTGAGGTTAAAATACTAACAATAACAATATACCGTGCGTTAGATTTCCATCCAGAAGCCTAAATTATAAATTTAGCGATTTTTACTTCAAAAATTAAGGATTTTCTATTATACACAACTTCATCCCCCTTTTCACCACTTCGGAGGTAGAATTTTGAAAAACGCTGAGACACGTCTCAGACTTTTCAATTGTCAGCCTAAACACAAAATTTGGAGAGCTTAGCTTCAAAACTGAGGGACTTTCGTACAAAATTTCACCCCTTATTTCATCCCCTTAGGGATGGAATTTTCAAAAATCCTTCCTTAGTCGATGCTTACACTGTATTTACGGAAAACCACGAAACACGAGTTTACTTATTTGTTTTAAGGAGTACTCCTACGAAGTTTCAAATAGAAATGTCTATTTAATATTTTTTATATGCAAACTTTAAACCCCCATTTCACCCCTTTAGGGTCGGAATTTCCAAAAATCCTTTCTTAGTGGATGCTTACACTGTGTAAAGCATCTTTGTACATAATTTCAAGTCTCTAGTTCCAGTGGTTTGGACTGTGCGTTGACTTTTCAATCGATTTTGGACTTTTTTACCCCATTGACCCCTAAAAAAGGGTTGATTTTCGGAAAACCACGAAACACGTGTTTGATTATTTGTTATAAGAAGTACTCCAACGAAATTTCAAGTCGAAATGTCTATTTAATATTTTTTTTTCCATACAAACTTTGAACCCCCATTTCACCCTTTTGGGGGCGGAATTTCCAAAAATCCTTTCTTAGTGGATGCCTACACTGTGTAAAGTATCTATGTACAAAATTTCAAGTCTCTAGGTCCAGTGGTTTGGGCTGTGCGTTGATATGTCAGTCACCCCTTCACTTTTATTTAAGAGAAGATGCAAAAGTATCTCTGTCTGTCTGGCCGTCTGTCTGCCTGTTAAGCTTTCACGCCTAAACTACTATACCGATTGTAATGAAATTTGCCACAGAGATAGAGTAAAGCTTGAGAAAGTACACAGGCTACACTTTATTACGAAATAATGGTTGAAAGAGTTAAAATAGGGGATGAAAGTTTGTATGAAAGTCTGAAGGGGTTAAAATAGGGGACGAAATTGTATGAGAGGAAAAAGAGGGGCAGCGCGCTTGATCACGTAAAAACAGCTGATCTGATTTTGATTAAATTAAAACATTGAATACTATTTATCCTGGTTAAAGGTTTTCATAGGATTTTCTCGAATATCCACGCGGACGAAGTCACGGGCAAAAGCTAGTGCCTAAATATTATGTACTTTTTACTTGTTCTATAATGTCATCTTTATATTTTACATTTAATTCGGTCAATTTTGCTCTAGATGTCTGAAGTTTTATCAGTTTAGTTTTATGTAAATTTATTTGCAAGTTATTATTATGAAGCCATGTAATAATATTAAATATCGCTTCATTTATCATAGCTTCTAAGTCGTCTGCAAAAAATATTGTATCGTGGTATGTAGCTTAAGGTAGGTCATTTATATATAACAGGAATAGGAATGGACCCAAAACACTACCCTGTGGAACTCCATATCTGTTGACAACAAAGTTCGATCTAAATTCTTTCTTTTCCCCGTTTATTATTTTATTTATTTGTACACACTGTAGCCTTTTATTTGGATAAGATTTAAGCCAGTCGTTTGCTTTTCCTCTAATCTCATATTTGTCTAATTTGGACAATAACAGTTCATGATTCACAAAGTCGAAGGCTTTGCTCATATCCAGGAAAACTGCTGTAACTGGTTCCTTGTTATTCATTGCTTCTAAAATTATTTTTACTAAATCAAAACATGCAAGTGACGTAGTGCTATCTTTTCTATTTTAGTTAACAGTGATAACTAGTTGGAAGCCTCTTGGCAGTTACCGGATTCATAAAAATCTATGCTAAACATAACTTTTTACTAATACGCCTAAATTTATCTTTCATAGGATATAATGCGTCAGTAAGATCAATTTTACAACAAAAGGTTACGAGCAATACATTAAACAGATCTAACATCACCGTATTGTATATTTTTATTTGAATGTTTTAAAAGTCGACTCGATTAGTGAATGGTAAATATTTAACAAAAACAGATTTTTTTCCGTAAAATTTTGAGAGCCAATAATGAATTTATTTTACCAATGTTACCTTTATATAAAATAATAAAATACTCTGTAGAGCGTAGGGCTCGTATTTACAAGGTGTTTGGTAAAAGCCTTATAAAGCCGAATATGGTAGATAGGAATCATCAAACTGAACAACTTTTACTATGGGACCAACTCTGAAATTGCTAAAAAAACTGCAGTTTCATACATTTTGATATTTTCATTATTAATTTTTGTATGAAACAGATTTTTTTCGCAAACCGCTCTAAACGCTGAGATTCATCTTGAGATCATACGAGATGTTGTTCTTTAGGAAGAGCATCTCAAGTATGATCTCAAGACAGCTCTAACGGCCCAATTTCAAGAGAGCTGGGGGCTAATTGTCTAATTTAAAAAATCTATCGCAATCGCTTTCGTTTGACAGATGGATGTGACACATTGCTGCATTTCTTTGGTAACTTTTTATTTGTGCCAAAAAGAAGCTTCAATGTGTTACATTCTGAAAGCGATTGCGATAGATTTTGAAATTAGACAATATAAAGGCAGGTTGTAAATACTGGCCTAGGCAAGTCTTCCATTTCAACTCGCTCGCTTTTTAAATTCTTATTTACTTGCTGCAGTTGTTAGGTACCTAACCAATAGTAACATAGGTATCTAATGATAAGTCAGTATTATTTTCGTGATCTATTAGTTACAGGTAGTGATGCAACATGAAAAAAAAACAACTTTGTTTTTTTTCACAATGTTGAAAAAAAACATGAAAAAAAAACACAGCACCGTTGTTATTTTTTTCTAAATTTGTTTTTTTTTTCAAAAAAACAATCTTTATTAGATTTTTATTATACGTCAGTGTCTCCAGATATGAATTTCAATTTTTTTTCCAGATCTCATTTTATTTTTCCCAAAATGAAGAAAAGATTAAATTTTTCCCCAACGCGATTTTTTGTTCCCCAATAATTAGAATTTTCCACACAATGGGGAAACCCCCCAATCTGGAGACACTGTTCTTCATTCTAAGTTCATAGGTACATAGGTACTTCAAAAAAACATAAACCGAATGAAAATTTTACCGTGCGCGTCTTTAAATGCTGCAAACTGTTTAAAACTTGGTACTTTTCAACCAAAATATTAAAAAATGAACACAAAACTTTAATATGAATTTAATATGAAATTACTCAATGGAACAGTGGATTATGTATCTGTTTAAAACTCGACATAAATTCTTTTGAAAAAAAAACCAAATGTACGTAACAGTTGTGTCTTTTTTGTTACGTCAATTAATCACACAATCAATAAAGTTTATTCATTATTTAAATAAATACATTCTTCATCGCTTAGTCAATTTTAAGTGCCGTTGTCAATTTGATCACCTTTTGTGAAATATGATGACTCAATAACAAAGCATGTATCGCTAGCTTGTCTTTTTATTTTGAATGTTTAACTAATCAAGATTTTCCTAAAACAAGTGTCTCCGTGAGCTGTAGACCTCGCGTTAAAAAGAAGCTCAAATTGCATGTATTTTAAAAACAAATAACACGGAATAGATACCTATAAGTTTTTTCAACTATCTATCTATCTATACTATCTAACTATGCAAAATATTGGCCATAAATATTTTGATTGGTAAACTTATTATTATGAGTCTTCTAAAAATAGAAAACACTTTGCACAACTAACGAAAAAGTTTTGTTAAATTTTTGATCATTTTTTGAAACTGTTGAAATATGTTTTTTCTCAACATATCTCCGCCATTTTGAAAAATTTCGAAAAACTGGCCCAACTGAACAATTCTATATAATTATCAAACTTGTTTACAGAATTTCACGAGAATCGGTTGAGAAATGCGACCTGTAGAGGAGAACAGCCAGAACCCAGAACCGGAAAGCCGGACTAAAATATGTTTTTTCTACATATCTCCACCATTTAAAAAAAATCGAAAAACTGGCTTGACAAAAACACAGCGCCATCTACTTACTGCCGAAAAGCGAAATGAAATTTCCCAATTCCCATAGATAATTACTATATCGATTACCTACTTTTACGAGTGTTTTTTTCTCTATAGCTTTCGTGATAGGGGTACCTACCTACTGAACCCTCTCGTCTAGTCAAAACCATCGAAAAATTTTCTAAATCTATGAGTCAGAACGAGGAATTGACAACAATAAATTATTTCAAGAAACAGGACAAGGTCTAAATATTTTTGAGATTCAAGTAAATATCTGGGAAAAAATCAGAAATTTATATTTTCATAAAAAAAGATAATTTTGTTTATAAAGAGTTCTCAACTAATAGGTAGGACTGGACTGCCTGTAATTAGGCTATTTCAAAATACTTTCTGACTGATGCCATAAGAATAATTTTATTTATTCTTATGCTGATGCCTACTCCGTCATGTAACAAAATAACAATATTATTTTTATTACCTATTTATTTGTTAATCAAAAGAAACATTTTAGATTCTATTTAATTGCCTTATTTCTGAAGTTTTACTTTGTATTATATGAATCGTTTTAGGGAAAGCTTCTTAGACATGGAGCAATATTGCTTCCAGCTATATTTATTCGGGTTGACCAACAGTCCGTGCGGTGAAAATGGATACAAAGGAAACTCGAGAAACTCGTTACATGAAGCAATTTCTCCCTAATTGTTTCGTAACCAGTTATTATTTTAAACGACTCAAGCTGCAAGAAAGAGACTTCTATAAATATATGAAATGTCGATAAATATGTTACAATCTTTGTTTGTAGGTATCCATACTTACCTCTAGTAAAATGCCTACGAACAAAATTACTCGTTTTTTTTTGAGATTTTAGCACAATGGTATTTTTATACAATACCTACTAAATAATATACTAAAAAAAATTGGACTCGTCACCAGATCATATTCTCAGGCGGCAATGGAACCCGCGACCTTTGGAAATCCGGTCCAAAGCTCTTCCAACTGAGCTACCGAGTCACTCCCGAGTCCATTCTGGGGGGTTATTCACGACTGTCGGAAACCAACTTTCCGAATCGAATCGGAAAGTCTATAGTCTTCGATCTTATTTTTCTACCTTATGCTACCAAACTTTATAAATGCATTGCTCTTTCCCGTCGGAAAGTGAATCGAATGCCAGTCGAATGTATTTGTGAATAGCTATATTTTTGTAATATCGGAGCATACGGATTCGAATCAAATGCTTTCGGGTAGATTTCCGACAATCGTAAATAACCCTACAGGAGTGAATCGAATACGAATCGAGAATATTTCTATTAAAATTACTCGTTGTTTATTTCGTATGTTTGGACTTTGTACTTGAAAATATTGTATCTAAATATTTGTATTAGAGAGTGTAGGTAGGTGGTGCTAATATAATTTTTGGAAGTTGAACTGATGAGAAATCAGACCTTTTAATTTTCTATAAAAATTTAAGCCACAACTACTAATTTATCTTTACTTAATTTTATAGCAACTGGGATTATAAGGTGCGTTTGTTTCCATGTAATTTCCATCATCATTACGTATCGCGTCGTCCACACTAGGTAATAAGAATTATTAAAAGATTTTGTAGGTTGTCGAATCTGTGTAAATTCTGACATCAGAAATCCTTGCTAGAAGACAGCTCGTAAAGTTAAATTTAGAAAATGGGAAGCGACAGTTACATTTGATACGTTTGCAAGTCCAATTTTCAGCAGTCTCTGCGGGATCGCCGAGCAAACATCGAGCGTTGTTCTAGTTAGGAGACCCGTTAAGTACGACTCGAATTTACACAAGTGAATTCCGAGTTTAATATGTTATCTTATTTACTAAGTAAGCGCATTTTGGCGTAGAACATAAACTTATCTGTGAAGATAACTTTGTACAATGTGCTATTACTGTTAATGGAGTGAGGAGTATTATAGGTAGTAAAGGTCTTAATTAACGCAAGTGCACGTCACACAATGGAACTTTATTAATAATGTTTCGTTTACTTAATCGTCTCACAAAACACCAGAGACCCTAGACAAGTGGCACACGCTTGGATTTTGTAATACCTAATGTTACTGTAAATATTCTGTGGTAAAAGCCCGTATATTGGTAAATCTTAGGTTTTACCAGTAAATCTTAGGATTTACCAATATGAATTGGAAAATGTAATGCTTTTATACAAAAGAGTTATTTTTTTAAGCTTCTACCAATAGGTTGGTTTTACCAATGAGGTAAAACCAACCTATTGAATTTACCAAACCATGCTAGGTTTTATCAATGACGGTTGGTAAATATTGAATTTGGATTAATATAAATCTGGTAATTAAATTAACTGAATAATAAAATTAATAATTACAGCTTAAAATTAATTAATTTAGTTGCCAATCAGTAAAAAACCTTAAATATTTTAAATAATAATTATCATTTTGATACCTACATTTTTCATACCATTATTTTTTAATTATCCTTACTAATATTATAAATGCGAAAGTCCGTTTGTTTGTTTTGTTTGTCACGCCTTCAGATCTTAACTACTCAACCGATCATCATGAAATTTTACATACAACGTTGTCAGCGGTACAGAGAAGAACATAGGGTACTTTTCATCCAGAAAAAAAGTAAATTACTACCGAGGGATAGCAAAAAACTTTCCACGCAGAAGTTGCGGGCGGCTGCTGATTACGATATAATTCAAATCAATCAAATCCTTAATTAGTTTAAATTATTATCACTTGGAATATTTATTTGTAACTAGTAAAAATTAGTGATGAAATACCTACCTTCAAATATATTTTTTTACAATTTACCGTGACTCTCAGCAAAACCCTAAGATTTACCGAGTGAATGGTGTCAAAAGTTCGAAATGAACGATGGTAAATATTAGGTTTTACTGAAAAATCTTCCTAAATAAGACATTCAGTGCAAAAAAAATGAATTGATAACGTCCTCTTTTCGCCAACATCTTTTATAGTACTATTATAATGACACTGTCATGAAAGTCGGCGATCCATTCCGCTTGATCTAGCGCCATAGATATAGTATATTAAAAAGGGGTCTAACGCATTGCTCTTATTTGACAAGGAACCCTGGAAGGAATTTATTTGCGCACTGAAGCGTCCGGGCGTAATCTTGTTGAATTAAAGAGGATCGATCTTATGTCTTCGGTGCGGGTAACGAGTGTTTCATCAACACTTCTGAAAATATACAACTTTATAGTTAGTGTTGGTTCATTTTATTTATTTATTATTTTTATTTATACAGGTAGGTATGTTACTTTATTATAAAATATAGGTAGGTATTATTTTATTGAAAATTAAAATTTTCACAATTATAATACATTATTATAAAAAGTACATAACCTACCTGCCAAGTAACTACAGCTGGCTAGTTCGGTAACAAAATATACAAACGTCATCTATAAAATAATCGATATTTAAATCACAAACAAATCGACAGGTCTTTAATAAAGTTTTAGATGAAAACCAAAACATAAACAAACATTTTAACTTTCGATGTTATGACCTTAAAGTTGGTTATGACCTGTCGAAACTTCGAATTTCAAAAACTTCGATCTGATAAACGTTCGAATGCACAGAAAAAAAAATTGTTTAAAAAACAAAAAAAAACGACTTCAAAAAACCTGCCTCTAAAAGCAAGAAATAATATTCAAATTATCATCGTTATAATAACGTCTATTGAAGTCGGGTGGGGTACGTACGAACGTACCGTACGTACGTAGGTACGGGAAGTACAACTTCCTTTTTTAGGGTTCCGTACCGAAAGGGTAAAAACGGGACCCTATTACTAAGCCTCCGCTGTCCGTCTGTCTGTCTGTCTGTCTGTCTGTCACCAGGCTGTATCTCATGAACCGTGATAGCTAAACAGTTGAAATTTTCACAGATGATGTATTTCTGTTGCCGCTATAACAACAAATACTAAAAACAGAATAAAATAGATATTTAAGGGGGGCTCCCATAATTGATAACGACTACAGATAGACAGTTGAAATTTTCACAGATCGTGTATTTCTATTGATGCTATAACAACATATGCTAAAAACAGAATAAAATAAATATTTTAGGGGGGCTCCCATACAACAAACGTGATTTTTTGCAGTTTTTTGGTACGGAACCCTTCGTGTGCGAGTCTGACTCGCACTTGGCCGGTTTTTTATTCTTAAAGCCCCACCTGACTTCAATAGACGAGATAATCGTGGAGAAACATACAGGTCAAACTGAGAACCTTATTTTTTAACCGACTTCAAAAAAAGGAAGGAGAGGTTCTCAAGTCGACGGTATTTTTTTTATATTTTTTTTATATATGGGGCCTATTGCATAACAAAATACAAGCTAATATTATTAGTGATTTTCCATAGAAATTGCATAACAAAATACAAGCTAATATTATTAGTGATTTTCCATAGAAATTCACTAATAATATTAGCTTGTAATTTGTTATGCAATAGCCCCCGCCAGTAGTTTATTTAGCTCGCCATCGCACGAGTTTTTATGGAATTTCGGACATAACATCTTTGTTTATGAACCGATTTAGACGATTCTTTTTTTATTTGAAAGGGTATACTTCAAGAGTGGTAACAATTTAATTTCATCGATATTGGACTTTGAACTTCGAAGATACACAAGGGAACTCCTCAAAGTCAAATAGTATATGTAAAGTGATTTAGGTTTTGGTAAGTTTATGGCAATCCAAAACAAACCAAATCATGGTTTGCGATGCAACGTTCTGGACTAGACTTGGACTACGAAGACACAACGGAACTCCTCAAAAACAAACAGCGTCAATTTGGAAATTGAGTTCTGGGCATTTCACCATTGAAAATGTTATAATATAAAGTTAAAAAATATTTATTTTAAGTCGGTTAAAAAGAATAAACTAAAGATATTCCTTTTCCAACACAAAAAACTTCATTTAATTTGGTTCATAAATAACAAAGTCGTCAAGGTAGTTAATGCAAAATCATAGTATTTTCAGGATTACTTGAAAACTACAGAGCCGATTTGAAAAAAAGAAGAATACTCAATCGAACAAAAAAAGAATCATCAAAATCGGTCCATAAATGACGAAATTACGCGCGAACAACGATTAAAAAAAGTATGACAATCGAATTGAGAACCTCCTTTTGATGAAGTCGGTTAAAAATTGATTCTCCATTCGCGAAGCGTCTCTGCTTCAACTTGGCAAAAATGCTTTCGTTCCCACTGTACGTTTGTTCTTCTCAACTGGTCCCATTTTTCAACCGATTCTCGTGAAATTTTGTGAGCAGGTTCAATAATTATATGGAATTTGTTGTCGATTCGGTTTTTAGATTTTTTTCAAAATGGCAGAGATTAGGGAAAAAACATATTTCAGCCATTTCGAAAAATGATCAAAAATGTTGCAAACGCGAGGTCTACGTACAGCTCTACAGTACCACTAGTAAATAATTAAAAATACCTATGAAAGGAGAGGCTCGAATATTTTCTGGTTTTTCAATTTGTCTCTTTAGGAAAATGATAAATGTTTGTCGTAGGAACTCTCTTCTCTTATGTAAGCAAATAAAGTAAGTAAGTACCTAGGTACTTACGTTAGTACCTGCTACTTGTGCAAACGTCTCCCAAAATGTCACGAAGTTTTCGTTTGAAGGTCGTAGCTTTTAAATAATACTTTCGAAGGCAAAATTCCTACTTCGTAGTTTTGTTTATAATTTACACTGTGAAAGGGTTAAGTACTTATTAAGTACTCGTAAGTAGGTCAATTCTCCAATCGCACGGTAAAATATATGTACCTAAAATATACCTACGTAATTTATTTTTTAATTTTAGATTTTATTCGCTTGGTTTATTTTATTTTATTTCATGTAGGTGCAATGGTTTCGGTTATTGGGATGTACAGTTGGTACCTACTAACTTATATTTTGCTAACAATCAACAAATATTTACATTGTGCTGTACAATGTAGGTACCTAAGTAAGTAGGTACCTATTTACTATAATTTGTACACACGAAGGGAGACAGTGAAGTGAGCTATTTATTACTAACGAGGGAGGAGGAGGGAGGGTGTAGTTTGAGGCAGAGATTGAAATACCGTTAAAAAAAATAACGATAAAACATTTTATCGGTAAATTTACCGGTAAAAATAACGTTAAAAATATTTTACCGGTAAAATTAGCGTTAAATATAACGTTAAACTTTACCGGTACAATATACCGGTAAAATTATCGCTAAAAAAATAACGTTATTAATTGAAATAACGTTAATTTTAAAGTTTAACGGTAAAAAAAGTAAGCAATAACGTTAAAATTAACGTTATTTACTGAAATAATGTTAATTTCAATGTAACGTTATCTAAGTTAACGTTATTTATTGACATAACGTTAATTTTAAAATTAACGCTAAAAAAAGTAAAAAATAACGTTACATTAAAAAATAACGTTATCATTCCCTGGTTTGAGGCCAAAAGCGAAGCCAATGACCGTAATACACATGAGTTAGCCATCGCACCATGATCGCACCTTCTTAATTTAGATTCTAGTGCTTTATGCTTCCATTCGTACCTATATAGCAGGGGTGCCCATACTTTTTTTAAGGAGATCGACTTAGCAAAAATTTATGACTAAGAGATCGACATTTTGACCGTTTAACCTACCAAATATTTAACTAGAAAAAAATGCATATGTAAAACTACATTGGGTGCAAAATGTCAAATCAGTTATCCTTGGCGATCGACCTTAAAACCAGGGCTTCAAATACCGTTAAAATACGTTAAAAAAAAACATTAAAAATGGAAATTAATAGGTAACGGTAAAACAGAATTTATCGAATATTTCGTTCCTTGATAACGTTATTATGTAACTGTATAAAAATATTTAAAAGCAATGTGTAATTGACGTTGACGCCGCCGTGACGTGATCAGTCTCTGCGGTAGGTACTAGGTAGTAGAGGTACCTACCTACCACAGACCTTATAACCAAGTACTTGTTGTATGGTCTTTGCTACCTACAATACGCAATATTTATAAAATTACCGTTAAAAATAACGTTATTTTTTAACGTTATCGACATTAATTTAACGTTATATTACGGTTATGTTATGAGGTATTGTTAAAAAAATAACGTTATAGAGGTATCATAATTTGAAAATAACGTTACGTAACGTTATTTTTACTATTAATTGGTAACGTTATAAAGCCCAGCTTAAAACCTCTCGCGATCGACCGTTTGGGCACCTCTGCTATATAAGGTCCTTCTTAAATAGTGCACATAATTTTAAGAGGTCAATGTACTCATGCATACAAACAACTTTTACTATGGCACCAACATTGAAATCGCGAAAAAAAATCAGCTGTTCCATACATTTTGATCTATTCGATTTTAAATTTTGGAACAGCTGATTTTTTTTTCGCGATTTCAATGTTGGTGCCATAGTAAAAGTTGTTTGTATGCATGAGTACATTGACCCCTTAAAATTATGTGCACTATTTAAGAAGAACCTTATATAGCAGAGGTGCCCAAACGGTCGATCGCGAGAGGTTGGTACCATAGTAAAAGTTGTTTGTATTCATGAGTACATTGACCCCTTAAAATTATGTGCACTATTTAAGAAGGACCTTATACAGGGTGGATTTTTGAGACGGGACATTAAGGGCAGGTACCTTAACCGTTATAGTTACAGGAAAACGTTTCAGGGAGACCATCCATAACTTTTTGAGATATTCTGAACTGCATTTACAGATTTTGGAAAAAAATACCGTTAGCAAAAAAAATGCTAAAATACCAAAAAAAAATTTTTATGCCAATCGATCCTATTTCATGTGGGGATCCAAAGACTCTATTGGACCATTTAAGGTATGAGTACTTGAAACGTCAGAAATCGCCAAAAACTTTTCCCATACATTTTGTACGGAAAAACGAAAAATTTACTCGAAATATTTTTTAGTGCCAAACGATCTTATTTCTTACTGTGATCAAAATACACTTTCAGGCCAACTAAAATTTGAGTACAGAAACTAAGACGTAAGTCACACACAACATCGTCTTCACACGCAGGCACAATCGTTTACAGCATTAGATGCAAAAAGTAGTTTCTGTACTCAAATTTCAGTTGGCCTTAAAGAGTATTTTGATCACAGTAAGAAATAAGATCGTTTGGCACTAAAAATATTTCGAATAAATTTTTCGTTTTTCCGTACAAAATGTATGGGAAAAGTTTTTGGCGATTTCTGACGTTTCTAGTACTCATACCTTAGATGGTCCCTTAGAGTCTTTTGATCCCCACATGAAATAGGATCGATTGGCATAAAAATATTTTTTTGGTATTTTAGCATTTTTTTTGCTAACGGTAATTTTTTCCAAAATCTGTAAATGCAGTTCAGAATATCTCAAAAAGTTATGGATGGTCTCCCTGGAACGTTTTCCTGTAACTATAACGGTTAAGGTACCTGCCCTTAATGTCCCGTCCCGTCTCAACAATCCACCCTGTATAGGTAGGTACCTACTACACCTACAAAGAAAATAAAACAATTACCTACTTAGGTAAAATGTTTATGGAAAAAGTTAATAATTTTCAAAATTGCTAAAAAGTCTTTTAAGCCGTTGGCCCAACTGCATTTCGCTAACACGCACCAATTCGTATTCGGCCCACGTAAAGATTATGATTATCCTCCTTGTCCATTCGGACCAGTTAGGTACGTTAGTGAAGGCCTGTGCAGTGCAGTTCACCAGCAGTGGGGACACTAATATGGCCGATGATGAATGAATTTTGAAAGAGAATTTGTGATCCAGCTATAAAAGAATCTTACAAAATAATTTCCTCTTTACACGATATCTTTAACTACCCAATAACAAAGAATCGTAAAAGTATACCTACCTACCTACTTGATCACGACATTGACCCCTTGATTTAGGTAGGTAGTATATATTTATTGAGATAATAAAACATGATTCTGCGAAAATACCAATGTTGAGCCATTGTCATTTCGGTAAGGTTTACTGATATTTTTTTTTATATTATTACTTAAGTATTGGAAGTTAATGAGTACCTAGGCCCTGTTTTTTTACGTGGCAGGTTAGATAGGTACCTACTTAAGTACTTTAATTATGTACCAACCATGTTATCCCGAGCAACGGACGCTCAATAAAACTTAGATAGTTTTAGTTAACGCATTATAAACTCTTGTCCCGATTATATTTGCCTAACAAATGCCTATTTTGTAAGGCAAATATAGTGCACTTCAATCACCCTGGCAGCCCGGCAGGACTGGACAAATACGCACATAACTTTGTCTAGGGATTATAGGTGCTATTTTCATACAAACGAGTTAACTTTGAAGCCTTGGTTTCCTGCCAGGGATGTACTGTGATGTGATTTGATAATGGCTATCCAGGGAGTGAATGGAGGAGATTCAGATAGTGATGTAAGTACAAGACTCGAGTCCTCTGAGTCCTTTTGTCCAGAGCTCGGAGTCGTTTTACATGGCTCGCCTCGTTTAAATGAAGCTCGACGACTCGGGAGTATTTTTCAGAGCTCGAGCCTTTTTTAGAGCTCGGTCAATTTTGAGGCTTTTTCACGGCTCGAGTCTTTTTCGGCGCACTAGTTGTGATGGGCTGCTGATGAATGAGGATAAGTAGAGCTAAAGCATAATAGATTAAGCATCTACGGTGCTCTTTATAACATAAGACATTCATCTTTTTGAGTTCTAATTTTAAAGACTAGAGTCAGATTTTCAGGGCTCTGTGAGCTCGATAGGCTCGGCTTTAATATCTCCCTAAATAATAATAATATTGTAAACATTATTATTTACGGAGATATTAAAGTCATAAACATAAACTCTAAGCTTTTTATGAGCCTCGCGTTCATTTTAGGACTCGACCTTTGTTAAAGGTTCGAGCTCTTTTATATAATAGGTTCGAGCTCTTTTGAAGGCTTGAAACTCTTTTGAAGCCTCGAGGCGTGGCTCAGAAAGCTCGTTTTTCGGCTAGGCTCGGGCTTACGAGCCTACTGAGCTCACCGAATCCTGCCAATCCGAGTCGAGTCTTTAAAAGTAGAACTCGACGACTCGAGTTTTGTACATCACTAGATTCATACACACCCAACTGATCTGACCAGCATTCTAAATGATAAAAGGATATGTTTAAAAAAAACCGCGAAAACAGCATGAAAATGTAGTTTGACGACCTCCGTAGTCGAGTGGTTCACACGCCGGTTTTCAAGGCGTCACCATCTCTTGAGGTCCCGGGTTCGATCCCCGGCTGGGTCAATGTAGAAAATGAACTTTTCAATATTGTCTCAGGTCTGGGTGTGTGTCATACCACCGTTGTTTCTGATTTCCATAACACAAGTGCTATAGCTACCAGTGGCGAGGAGTCAAAATATGACAAAGGTAAGCCGGACCAATAATTTGGCCAAAAATTCTCTTAACTGTATGGTGGATTGCTGGGGTGGGATTTCTAAAAGGCAAGCCGATAGGAATCGAAATGTATGGATCCTTCGCCACTGATAGCTACTTACTTTGGAATTGGAGCAATGTATGTGATGTTGTCATAGTCTATTACATTACGATATTAGTGCGAGGCGGAATTTCAGCCCGAGCCGAAGGCGAGGGCGTAATTGAGCCGAGCATGTTATAACCAATACGCACGTATATCGTACGACGTTTTTAACACATTTGCGAGGAAACAGAAAAAAAATACGCCAAAAGTACATTTTCGGAAAATGTCTTGGCATTTTTCATGTTTTTCCACTTCAAGAAATTTTCTTACGTGGTTATGTATCTGTCCTTGGATATTGACAGCAGCAAGCTGTCGCATGCGGTTCGCGCTTCTGTTAGTATATCCGGTGGAGTTGAAGTAATATATTGCTCATCTTCATTATTGAAAGTTGTCATTTTTAGATATTCACAATACAAGTACAAAGAAAAGAAAATTTGAGAAAAATGGCGCGAGGATTATTTTCTGCCGTGGCTGCGTGAAAATGTTGGCAAAGACGCTAGAGCATGCAGCCAAGTTTTTAAATGAGGATCAGTAACAGGTTTGAATCCTATAGTTTTATTGATATAATATAAACACATATTGATATCTATGAAACCTAGTGAAATAATTTTTGAAATCCGTTTAGAAATGGTTAAGTTAAAGGGGTTTAAAGGAAATGCCAAGCTCAATGCAATATGTTCTTTATCACGTACGACATAAGGTTCGCGTCCGTCACGATGACGTCATAGGGACCCCCAAAAAATCAGTGTTTTACCTCTTATAACTTCTCAAGTTTAAGAGATATCGTAAAAATTTTTTCACAGTTAATCATGTAGTGGCATTAGCTTTCTTATTAGCAACTAAAAAAATCGTTACTGATCCTCATTACCGAATAAACTGTTTATTTTTTATTTTAAATAAACTCAATCTGTGAATGCACACTGTCTACTGACTGGCGCCGCGCGGCGATTAGTTCGAAATTTGAATAGCAACAGCGCGCTGCTCACTAGCTGGAGTCGTGCGGCGGCAATCAGTTCCATATTTGAAATGGCAAATAATACTGTTATGGAATTTGTATGGACTATAACTTAACTATTTGCTTTGGTAACACACGCGTTTTTATGACCCGCTTTACATATTTAAAACCGGTGGAATTACATCAGCTTTACGAGCAAAGGTGTTAAAAATATTTTATTTATTTATTATTATTAAATGTATGGAAATCCTGAAACTGAGAACTCTGACCCATTAATCTTTTAGAATGCTGATCAGATCAGTTGCGTGTGTATAGCGATCTGAATCTCCTCCATTCACTCCCTGGATGGCCATATCTAATCAGATCACAGCACGGTACATCCCTGGCAGAAAACCAAGGCTTCAAGGTTACCTCGTTTGTATGAAAATAACACCTGTATCCCTAGACAAAGTTGATGAGTTCCTACCTATACTAAGTTATGTTAGAAAATGCACTTAAAATAACGGATTTACTTGACTTTCCAGATGAAAACCTGCTGGTTGGCAACCATGGGACGGAACTCCAGTGGTGTGGAGTCGAACGGCGAGCTCCGCATACTCCTAGTGGTGACTGTAGTAGTGGGCTTGCTGCTCATGCTGTCCCTACTCATGTGCTACGCCTGCGTGCTCAAGCGGCTATGCTGTGGCACCCCTAGGGAACGGGCCAAAAACATGGCCGCCGCCAGAAGGACTGAGAGCTACCCGATGGGCGAAGTCACATTACTTTCTCAACCTACAGAAAGCGAACGAGTTTAATCTACTAGTCTTATTATTTATTTTTTTACACGAATTATGTAACTTTGTACGGACCTACTTTGTAAAGATAGGTATAAGAATTGATTTGTACCTACTTACTTGAAATGAAAATCGATCTGAATGTGTCTTAAAAAAACTTTTACTCACTTATGCTCTGAAATGTTATCATTCCATTTGAAAAAAGAATGCGGGGCGTTCAACATTTCCGTGGGGGTCTGGTTCATCACATTCAAAATTTGAAATTCAGTGCGGAAATGAAATTCAATACTTACTTCCCGCACTGAGTGCGGGAAGTAAGTGTTCCAAATTCAAATCTGTAGAACTTATCAGCTAGCATTCTTTTTATGAAACTTTATGGTTGCATGACCGGTCAGTAAACATGGCCACGCGAACCAATTTAAATATCACATTTTTACAAAGAAAATTGTATTTCCTCGCATTTCGTGAGTAAAGTATTATACAAACCTTGTACTGGAAGCTACTTGCATTGCCTCGAATGATTAAAGCCCTCGCCTGCGGCTCGGGCTTCAAACCATCCTCGACAATGCAATCGCTAGCTTCCTGTTCTCGGATGTAATGTACTATTTCATGTGCGTCTTAAAATTAACCGATTTGATGCATAGAGATTAGTCAGATTTTGGTTTACATGTAGGTATTTAGGTACTTACCTACCTTAGGTATTAGATAATTATTTAGATAAGGTAAACTGATTTTTAGGCAATATATCTGACACATTACAAGTCGAAGCTCCATTTGCCAAGGTTAACCGAGTATTTTGCTTTGTAACTTGACAACTTGCTTTTTAAAAAGTTTTTGAACTAATTTATTTTCCTTGTGCATGCATTTTACATGCAAGGTTCTGTAGCACTTCGATGAAATTAGAATTTGGGGCCCTTCTCTCCAATATTTCATTTGACGCGCCAAACTCCCTTCGCCCGTCTACGAAGCCGATGCTACGTAGCCGATCAGCCGATGATGCTACGTAACCGCTACGAAGAATTTATATTCTTGCTATGATACCAGTTCCATAAGAAGAAATATTTTTAAGTAAAGAAATATTTTAGTTATACGAAATTGTTCATATTACCTATGCTATGTGACACGTGATCTCGTAGCAAAAAAAATCATAGACACTGAACTTCTATAGCATCGGTTTCTTACGGCCATAGAGAAGGCCAAACTTTGTTTTCAACAGATATAGCCTAGGAAGTAGTGACAAAAGGTCAAAATTTTTCATTAGATGAATTCACTTGGCACATATTTAGCTTAGGTAAAACTGAGCTGATTTAGCCCGGTAGCCATCCTCCCCCCCTTGGCAGGTAGTGGGGGGTGATATTCAAAGTTTCACGCCGCCGCACTTCAGACAAAAAATCATATCTCCTTCAATATACCTATCACCTCGAATGTGGTATCATTTTATGATAAATTAGGGATAGGGGACTCATTTTTGAGACATTTCATGTACAGTTTCATAGAAAAAAGGTAAAATATAACGGATAGTATCAAAATCTCTTTGCTATTTTTTTTATTTAAGAGCCGGTATCTTCGAAAATACTAATTTTGTGCAAAGAAAAAAAATACTGTATTAAAGAAAATTTATCCAGCTTTTAAAAAATATATTCTTTATATATAGGTATCGTACAATGTCTATCTGAAAAAAAATCGAACATGGTATGCGACGGTGTTTCCCAACGTTTCCAAGAGCCAGTATTAGATGTTTTATTTCATGCAAAATGTATAGAACACAAACTTAACTCTGTAGCAAGCATAAAGAAATTCATTTTTGAGTCATTTAATTTTATAGACATTGAAAAAAAATATATATTGCTAAAAGTATCAAAAAATGTTTTGCTATTATTTTTATTCAACAGTCAGTATCTTTGAAAATACTAATTTTGTGCAGAGAAAAAAAATTTTGACATAAAGTACACTTATTCAGCTTTAAAAATATGTATACTTTAAATATAGTTATCTTACAATGTCTCTCTGAAAAAAATCGAACACAGTATGTGACAGTGTTGCCAAGAATTTCCAACTGCAAATATAAGTTGGTTTTTTCATACAAAATGTATAGAATACAAACTTAACTTTGGTATATTTTGTCGCTTATGTTCTTACGGTCTTACAATCTCTCTCAACTATCTTACGGTCTAATACATACTTAGATCTTTTTGTGGAAGTCATAACGACTATAGAAAAAATTAGACATACGTGTTCTCAGTACGAGCAAGTCATAAAACGACGACGCGACGTGGCGTCAAAAGATTAGATCTCAAAACGACCCAGATAGGAAAATATTCTACCAAATTAAGTCTAAAGTGCAAATAATGTTTAAATTATAATTATTAGGTACCCCCAAGGACCTAGGCATATAAATATATCGTAAAAATGAAACTATTGTTGCATTAAGTATTTTTATACACTTTTGAGCTGAAAAAATGATTAACAGGCTTATTTTCATACAAACGAGGTAACTTTAAAGCTTTGGTTCTCCGCTCAGGATTAAACGAGATGTTATCTGATGATGGCAGTTTAAAGAATGGATGGCGGAGACTTATAATGCTAAAGAAATCGAACGGATTAGATAAGTCATTTAGCTCAGGGTTGAACTTAAAAAAATATCAAGCGAAAATTTTTAAGTATGGAAAATGTAACACTCAACACTCTAGACGGTCTCTGGTGTAAACGACTCTTCTGATCCGTTGGGTTTCTTTTGCGATCTGTGCCTTCTCCATTCACTCTTTAAATTGCCATCCTCACATAATACCCCGTTTAATCTTGGGCGGAGAACCAAAGCTTTAAAATTACCTTGTTTGTATGAAATAGGGCTGTTGTTCCATTTTTCTGCTCACGAGTGTATAAAAATACTCAATGCAACAGTAGTTTTATCTTTACGATATATTTGTATACCTAGGTTCTTAGGGTACCTACCTATTATGATTTAAACACTTTTTGCACTGTAAACTTAATATGGTAGGATAGGACGTTTTCCTACCTGATCGTTTTGAGCTGATCTTTTGACGCCACGTCGCGTCGACGTTTTGTGACTTCCTCATTCTGAGATCAAGTCTGTCTATTTTTTTCAATTGTCGTTATGACTTCCACAAAAAAATTTAAGTATAAATTAGACTGTACGATAGCTGAGAGAGACTATAAGACCGTAGAAACATAAACATCAATTGGCCGCAAAGTTAAGTTTGTACTCTATACAATTTGTATGAAAAACCAACTTAACTTGAAATTAAAGACGTTTGGAAACACCTTCGCATACAATGTTCGATTTTTGTCAGATAGATATTGTATGATAACTATATATAAGTTTGTATGTATTTAAAGCTGAATAAATGTACTTTAAGATAGTATTTTTTTCCTTTGCATAAAGTTTGAATTTTCAAAGATACCAACTGTTGAATAAAAAAAATAGCAAACTGATTTTGATAATGTCGTCAATATAGTAAAATATATCACTTTTTTCTATGAAACTGTACATTAAATGTCTCAAAAATGGCTTCCTCATCCTTTATTTATCACATTATGATACCACACTCAAGGTGGTAGGTATATTGAAGGAGATATGATTTTTTTTCTGAAGTGCGGCGGCGCGAAACTTTGAATGCCACCCCCCCTTACATGCCAAGGGGGGGCGGATGGCTACCGGGCTAAATCAGATCAGTTTTACCTAAGCTACATATGTGCCAAGTGAATTCATCTAATGACAAATTTTGACCTCGCCATACATGAGTGCCACTACTGACCTAACTAATATACATACATACATGATATTGATGTCTTATGATTTACTTACAAAGACTTGAGATGTTGTATTTTGAAGTCTTTGTTTACTTACATGATTTTGTATGACTGGATTATCCTGGACAGTAATTAATTTATGTACAACCTGACCATAAAGAGTTGACAAAAATTAAGAGCGCCTCTTTCTATTTAAACACGTCAAAATCACGAATAATTTGGCAACACATTTTGTACTGAAAATTTTTAGTAATATTTTATTTAATTTCAACTCTTTATGACATGACCATGTTGTAAGTAGGTACCTAACTAAGGGCAGAAAAATCAAAAGCTACTGCTACTATTTACCAGTCGTGAAGTCGGAATTAGTAGTGTCATCACAGAATTAAACGTTTACTAATCCTGAATAAATTGTACCCAACCAACCCACCTAGACTTGGTGTCAACTCGATACAACTCTCATAGACCATTAAGTATTAAAACATATGGCGGCATCTTTATGTACCTACCATTATTGTACTAATCCTTACATATAATAAAACAGTAAAAAAAGTGTGTTTTTTTACTGTTTAAATAAAAACATTACATATTTCAAAAAAAAATCTGGGGCGATGGAGACATAGTAATAGAGTAAGAATTAAAAAAAAATCTTCGGAAATACTGGACGGATTTAAGAGGCATATTACATTTCGACTGTGATTTTTGCGTAAAATGGCCAATTTTGGCGTTTCGATCTCAGAAACAAAAATACATTTACACTTTTGACTTATTGAATGGTGCAGAATAGCTATTGGAATAGTTCATAGCGGCCTTGCTTTTTTGAAAATTTGCTTAACTTTATAATTAAACCCGAAATTGCAGAGAGAGATTTTCATAAAATGCGCGAAGGCACTTTTTTGAGCTCATGGATTCAACAACTGTGCTAAACAATTGGAACGAAAAAAATTTAATGTTATCTCTTATATAGTCGAATAGTTCATAGCAGCCTCGGAATTTTGAAATTATGTACAGAATATGTGAAAAAAAAATCCAATCAAAAACCATAAAACTACTGAAAACGCTCAGAATAAACTATGGATTTCTCCTAGATACATTATTATTATTACGTAAAAATTGTATCATAATAATCTTTACTTCATAAAAAAACAAATTTCATACTTTTATTTGTTGTTTGTACTTGTTTGTCTTTCTGTGTATGTTCAAAGTTGACTCTAAGAAATCGTTCACCAACTTTCATTTTCCTTTCTAACCCTTTAACTGTCCAGTGAATCATCATATTACTTTTTGTCGCGGACACATATAAATGTATTTAGTAGACCCAAAGGTTTCTCTAGGTTGTATCGCTAAAATCCGTCAAAATCGAAATTTCGACGAAAAAATGTGATAGGGCCCTTAAGGTATAGCTGTTAAGCCTGGACATAATTTAGGGTATAATTGATTTTGGAAAATGGAACACCTGATGCAGAACCATAATGGCCCAACTAAACTATAAGGAATATAAAAATAACGCCTAAAGTTGTTCAGCCTGATGAGCATTTTTTGTTGAGGTATAAAAATCTAAGATCTGGAACACCTGCCTGGTGCAAAACCATAATGGTCCAGCTAAACTATACAAAATATAAAATGACACCTTAGCAAAAGTTGTTCATCCTGATGACCATTTTTTGTTGAGGCATAAAAATCGAAGATCTGGAACACCTGCTGCAGAACCATAATGGTCCAGCTAAACTATTAGAAAAATAAAAATGACACCTTAGCAAAAGTTGTTCAGCCTGATGAGCATTTTTGTTGAGGTATAACAATCGAAGATCTGGAACACCTGATGCAGAACCATAATGGTGTCCAGCTAAACTATACAAAATATAAAAATGACACCTCAGCAAAAGTTGTTCAGCCTGATGGGATTTTTTTGTGGAGGTATAAAATCGAAGATCTGAAATACTTGATGCAGAACCAAGTTTAAATTATTTTCACAAACATGTGTTTACAAAAAATCAAAGCTCATCTGATGTGGAAGGAAATCTAAGAGATCAGTTTAAAGATGTTTAGCATAATATAATAATTTTAAACTTTTAGATTTTTGCATTCACGATGCTATTTTTATATTAAGATGAATAAATAATGAAAAATATTAGAAAAAATCGACTCACCCGTAGCAACTCAGACGGGATTCGAACCCGCACCCTTAGGATTCCGGCCCAATGCACTAACTATACAAATCTAATATTTTTCATTATTTATTCATCTTAATATAAAAATAGCATTGTGAATGCAAAAATCTAAAAGTTTAAAATTATATGACTGTTTCACCTTAATTGATTGTCTAACACCTGCAATGGGGGCTGCTTTCGAATGTCGAAGTAATTCTCTTCACATTGGTGAGATGGCGCTGATCTTCAGCGGAAACGTAAAAAGTATTAGAAAATTTCGCCAAATTCATTAGTGGCATAATTGGTAGTGCATTGGGCCGGAATCCTAAGGGTGCGGGTTCGAATCCCGTCTGAGTTGCTACGGGTGAGTCGATTTTTTCTAATATTTTTCATTATTTATTCATCTTAATAATATAATAACATAAGCTGGGTGTGAAGGCGGTGTGGTGAAGGCGGCAGTTTGGGCCTAATTTTTGATATCCTAAATACGGGTCAGACGCTTAAAACAGCTGGTGTCGATCTAAGGACTGGTTGTTTTTCGCATGGATAACTTTATGTGGCTTTTGCAGGGTTAGTAACGCTTCGGGTCTTTTCATATTGGCTCCCGAAGGAAAGACTCCGACCATAGTTAATAATTTTTTTTGAACTGTTTACATGTTAAATATATAATATTGTATATTAAATATATAATATTAAATATAAAAATAAAATAAAAACAGTTTATTAACTTTTAACATTATAATACTGCTACAAGTATTTTCTTATGTAATTACATTAATACTATACTGTATGCATACGCCGGAGGAGTCCACGCGTACGAAGTCGCGGTTCGAGTTTTGATAGTTGGCCCGTTAGTTTAGTTAATTTTAGTAAACTTATAAAAAACAGGTTTTTCATTGATTGATTAACTTCAATGGGACTTAGTAGAATGCTGATGATCAGTTGGATGTGTATAGGGATCTGGATCTCTTCCATTCACTCCCTGGATGGCCATCATCAGATCACAGCTCGGTCATTCCTTGGCTTTAAAGTTACCTCGTTTGTATGAATTTCAACTGGTGTCCTTAATTATGTGGCCACTACTATAAATCATCATCATCATATCAGCCACACGACACCCACTGCTGGGTATAGGCCTCCCCTAAGGATCTCCACGACGATCGGTCCTGCGCTGCCTGCATCCACTGGCTTTCCGCGACCTTCCCCAGATCGTCGGTCCACCTTGTCGGGGGCCTACCCACTACTATAAATACCTCCACCGATCTTTTTAAACTCTCGTCAAGTCGATCTACATTTATTTTATAGTGTGTGTTACCGACACGAAAATGACAAAATACAAATTATTTACTTACACATGCATAGCGTAGCGAGAAGAACCAATGGTCGTTGGGGCGGGGCGGTTTTTGAATGGCGACCGCGCACCGGACGGCGACGCTTCGTGGGTAGGCCCCCGACAAGGTGGACCGACGTGAGGGTGAAGGTCGCGGAAAGCCAGTGGATGCAGGCAGCGCAGGACCGATCGTCGTGGAGATCCTTAAAGGTGCGTCCAGATATGTTCTTTTGCCCGTACCGTACCTCCGTTCCGATCGGCGTCGCGATCAAAGAACGCTAGTCTGGACGTATGTTCGGAACGGTGCGGAGGTACGCCGTTCCGTTCGCCGAACAGGTACGCCCCGATCCACCTCGAATCTCTCGCTCTTTTGCCCGTACCTGTATCTCTCGCTCTTGAGCGTCGCGAACAAAGAACGCTAGTCTGGACGCATGTTCGGAACGGTGCGGAGGTACGCCGTCTCGATCGCCGACAGGTACGCTCCGATCCATCGCGAGTCGGTTTTTTCGCCCCGTTCAAAGGAAAAACGGAACGGAGGAACGGTACGGCGCTAGTCTGGACGTGATCGCGGCGACGCCGACGTTCGGAGGTTGTAGTACAGTAGCCCGTAGTACATTTAAATTACGAAAAAGGTTAGGTACCGTTTGCCGTTGTGATATAGTTATTTATTATGAAATTATAGATACTTTAACCCAAGTTTTACAGATCGCAACTCGCCGTAACCTATATTTGTATAACTCCAAAAATGATATTTTTTATTTTTCGAGGTTAATCACATGAATCCAATATGGCGGCCAACTATTTTGTTTGAGGGCCGATTTGGATGAAACTCGGTTTTTGGTACTATTTTGACAAGAAAACTGCTACGCAATTTTCAAAATATAAAAAAATCCAAGATGGCGGCCAACTTTTTTGTTTGTGGGCCGATTTCGATGAAACTCGGTTTTTAGTACTTTTTTGACAAGAAAACAGCAACGCAATTTAAAAAAATATAAAAAATCCAAAATGGCGGCCAACTTTTTTGTTTGAGGGCCGATTTGGATGAAACTCGGTTTTTGGTACTATTTTGACAAGAAAACAGCAACGCAATTTTAAAAGTATAAAAAATCCAAGATGGCGGCCAACTTTTTTGTTTGTGGACCGATTTCGATGAAACTCGGTTATTGGTACTATTTTGACATAAAAACAGCAACGCAATTTTAAAAGTATAAAAAATCCAAGATGGCGGCCAACTTTTTTGTTTGTGGGCCGATTTGGATGAAACTCGGTTTATGGTACTATTTTGACAAGAAAACAGCTACGCAATTTTCAAAATATATAAAAATCCAAGATGGCGGCCAACTTTTTTGTTTGTGGGCCGATTTGGATGAAACTCGGTTTTTAGTACTATTTTGACAAGGAAACAGCAACACTATGTGAAAAATATAAAAAATCCAAGATGGCGGCCAACTTTTTTGTTTGTGGACCGATTTCGATGAAACTCGGTTATTGGTACTATTTTGACATAAAAACAGCAACGCAATTTTAAAAGTATAAAAAATCCAAGATGGCGGCCAACTTTTTTGTTTGTGAGCCGATTTGGATGAAACTCGGTTTTTAGTACTATTTTGACAAGGAAACAGCAACACTTTGTAAAAAATATTAAAAAATTCAAGATGGCAGCCAACATTTTTGTTTGTGGGCCGATTTCGATGAAACTCGGTTTTTGGTACTATTTTGACAAGAAAACAGCTACGCAATTTTCAAAATATAAAAAATCCAAGATGGCGGCCAACTTTTTGTTTGTGGGCCGATTTCGCTGAAACTCGGTTTTTAGTACTATTTTGACAAGAAAACAGCAACGCAATTTTAAAAATACTAAAAAAAACGATCGAACGAAAAAGTTGGCCTCCATCTTGGATTTTTTATATTTTGAAAATTGCGTAGCTGTTTTCTTGTCAAAATAGTACCAAAAACCGAGTTTCATCGAAATCGGCCCACAAACAAAAATGTTGGCTGCCATCTTGAATTTTTTAATATTTTTTACAAAGTGTTGCTGTTTCCTTGTCAAAATAGTACTAAAAACCGAGTTTCATCCAAATCGGCTCACAAACAAAAAAGTTGGCCGCCATCTTGGATTTTTTATACTTTTAAAATTGCGTAGCTGTTTTCTTGTCAAAATAGTACCAAAAACCGAGTTTCATCCAAATCGGACCTCAAACAAAAAAGTTGGCCGCCATCTTGGATTTTTTATATTTTTCACATATTGTTGCTGTTTTCTTGTCGAAATAGCACTAAAAACCGAGTTTCATCGAAATCGGCCCACAAACAAAAAAGTTTGCCGCAATATCGGATTTTTTTATCTTTTGAAAATTGCGTAGCTGTTTTCTTGTCAAAATAGTACCAATAACCGAGTTTCATCCAAATCGGACCTCAAACAAAAAACGGAGGTACGGAACGGAGGTACGGAACGGAGGTACGGAACGGAGGTACGGAACGGAGGTACGGAACGGAGGTACGGAACGGAGGTACGGAACGGAGGTACGGAACGGGCAAAATAGCGTCCAGACTTATTTGATCGGAACGCTGGTACGGAACGGAGGTACGGTGCGATCAAAAGAACATATCTGGACGCACCTTAAGGTGCGTCCAGATATGTTCTTTTGCCCGTACCGTACCTCCGTTCCGATCGGCGTCGCGATCAAAGAACGCTAGTCTGGACGCATGTTCGGAACGGTGCGGAGGTACGCCGTTCCGTTCGCCGAACAGGTACGCCCCGATCCACCTCGAATCTCTCGCTCTTTTGCCCGTACCCGTATCTCTCGCTCTTGAGCGTCGCGAACAAAGAACGCTAGTCTGGACGCATGTTCGGAACGGTGCGGAGGTACGCCGTCTCGATCGCCGACAGGTACGCTCCGATCCATCACGAGTCGGTTTTTTCGCCCCGTTCAAAGGAAAAACGGAACGGAGGAACGGTACGGCGCTAGTCTGGACGTGATCGCGGCGACGCCGACGTTCGGAGGTTGTAGTACAGTAGCCCGTAGTACATTTAAATTACGAAAAAGGTTAGGTACCGTTTGCCGTTGTGATATAGTTATTTATTATGAAATTATAGATACTTTAACCCAAGTTTTACAGATCGCAACTCGCCGTAACCTATATTTGCATATCTCCAAAAATGAGATTTTTTATTTTTCGAGGTTAATCACATGGTTTAGCTATTGTCGTGTTCTACAGCGCTATGTTTGATTACCACTGATAATAGTTAAACTGTGAAAAGTAGCCATACACAGATTTAAGATCAGATGAAATGGATGGACTTTATCTGGTCTTAAATCTGTGTATGGCTACTTTTCAGTCTTAATATTATCAGTGGCAATCAAACATAGCGCTGTAGAACACGACAATAGCTAAACCATGTGATTAACCTCGAAAAATAAAAAATAATCATTTTTGGAGATATACAAATATAGGTTGCGGCGGGTTGCGATCTGTTAAAGTATCTATAATTTTGTAATAAATAACTATATCACAACGGCAAACGGTAACCTTTTTCGTAATTTAAATTTACTACGGGCTGCTGTACTATTGGATCGGAACGTTGATACGGAACGGAGGTACGGTACGGCGCTAGTCTGGACGTGATCGCGGCGACGTTCGGCGGTTTGATCGGAACGGTGGTACGGAACGGAGGTACGGAACGGGCAAAAGTAGCTTTCAGACTTATTTGATCGGAACGCTGGTACGGAACGGAGGTACGGTGCGATCAAAAGAACATATCTGGACGCACCTTTAGGGGAGGCCTATACCCAGCAGTGGGTGACGTGCGGCTGATATGATGACACAAATATAATAAAACTCGGAATTTTATAACAATCTATATATTCATTTCTAACAGCTTCTTTATGAACCGTACCCTGGCAAACACTTACTAACTAAAGGCACTAGATATTGTCTTAGGACTAACTATGCAATTTCATTAACCATTTTCATAAAATATTTACTATTAATAATTCATTCATTCGGTAAATCATGCTTTATTGCACTCCATCCATTTGTTACATATTCCAATATTGTTCAAATTTTTTTATAGAATTTGTGCACAGTTTTTACATGTACAAAACAAAACAATATAACACAAGTATAATATGTTAATTTATATTCAAATTTGCTATTTCCAATCAAGTTACTTTTAACACACGTCATCAAAAATAATATGCATACCCAAGAAGCTTATACCTCCCTCCAATGGAGATTGCACGGCCAGTGTCATAGTGAAGATAGAAAAAATGTCCTTGAGTGACGTGACGGCTTATTGCAACCTCTTTCTTTAGTGTTACAATACGTGTTCGTTGTTCGTCGTTCGTTCGTTCGTGAGAAACAAAAACGTATTGTAAAACGAAAAGAAAGAGATAGCAATACGCCGTGACGTCACTAAAGAGACTTTTTTTCAATCTTCACTATGATACTAGGCGTGCAATCTCCATTGTGGGTATAAGCTTCTTGTGCATACCACTATATAAAGTTGCAACTCTCTTAAACTAGATTTATTCATTATTATATTGGAAAATTATTCGGTTGCATCCTTCACAATATATATAAAATAAGTAGGTAAGTATATAACATTATTATGTTACACATAATTATATAAACATAGGTACACATAGAAATGTAATCAAAGTGAACGCAATAATAGTTATACTTACTTCGTAAATTAAAACAACTTGGTTACTATTTAAAATAATGACATTGAAAATATGGCGCGTAGTACACATTTACTGACAATACCTATACATTGTTTTAAAAAACATCATTCAAGGTGTTTAAAAAAAACCGGCCTAGTGCGAGTCGGACTCACACACGAAGGGTTCCGTACCAAAAAACAGCAAAAAAATCAAGTTTGTTGTATGGGAGCCCCCCTTAAATATTTATTTTATTTTGTTTTTAGTATTTATTGTTATAGCGGCAACAGAAATACATCATCTGTGAAAATTTCAACTGTCTACCTGTTGTCGTTATTAATATCGAGCAAAAACGGCAAAAAAACATGTTTGTTGTATGGGAGCCCCCCTGAAATATTTATTTTATCTTGTTTTTAGTATTTTTTGTTATAGCGGCAACAGAAATACATCATCTGTGAGAATTTCAACTGTCTACCTGTTGTCGATATTAATATCGAGCAAAAACGGCAAAAAAATGTTTGTTGTATGGGAGCCCCCCTGAAATATTTATTTTATCTTGTTTTTAGTCTTTGTTTTTATAGCGGCAACAGAAATACATCATCTGTGAAAATTTCAACTGTCTACCTGTTGTCGTTATTAATATAGAGCATAAACGGCAAAAAAAATGTTTGTTGTATGGGAGCCCCCCTGATATATTTATTTTATTGTTTTTAGTATTTGTTGTTATAGCGGCAACAGAAATACATCATCTGTGAAAATTTCAACTGTCTAGCTATCACGGTTCATGAGATACAGCCTGGTGACAGACAGACAGACGGACAGCGGAGGCTTAGTAATAGGGTCCCGTTTTTACCCTTTGGGTACGGAACCCTAAAAACACAAAATCATGTTTGGCTTCTCTATAACTATTATTCCTTCATGATAACTTACAATTTGCAACCTTGATTGCTTTTTTACACGACTGCCCAAATTAAGAACAGTGTATTGTGTTCAGGTTTCATGTATGTTTGTATGTGAGTTTCTTTATTCCACCATAACTTCTAAATGCCTTAACAGATTTGGATGTATGAGATATCGTTACAATTCTTATCCGAGTAACACTGGCTATAGATTTTTTGAAGAAAGTCGTGAAATATGTCAGCTAAATGACGCCAATTTTGTAAAGTATAACATTTTTTTTCTTCAATTATTACAATATGGATATCAAATGAAAGGCCTTGATGAGCACATTCTAAAATTATGCTATTTGTTACTAATATTTATGAAATAGAAATAAACAAAAAATTTTAAAAATATGATTGCCCTGCCAAAAACGAACCTCGTTATTAAACTAAAAAAATTAAATAACGAGTGTCATTGCATTCAGGGGACCCCTTTGATTAAAAATTGTTCCACAGAACGGCCGCCAACTGCAATTACACTTGTTATTTAATTTATTTGTTCGTTTTTGGCAGGGCTGTCGTGTTTTTAATATTTTTAAATAGAAATGTGCGAGCGAGGTAGCTTAGCTGTCGTTTCAATTTCAACCGTTAACAATTATGAAGTAGGTGTTTGTGATTACTTTTGCAGCGTCGCTAGGCATCCTCATTGGGCTTCCTACTCTTGAAAGAGACCTAAAGACTCTAGCCCTGAAGACACCTAAGCGAAAACTATTTCTCCAACGCCATCGCCATATCAACGAAAAGCTATTTGACTAATGGGTTATTTGATCCATGAGTCATTTGACCGAAAAACCATATGTTCGAAATCCCATTTCACCGATACCTACTACATTTCTTCATTTTCTTGTTGTGTTACAATGTTATTTCAAAGCCATCAATCTTATATCAAAACTTAATATTTCTTCACATCGAACTATAATCTTCTTAAATTAAACTTTTTTATTTAACAAAATTGTTTTATTTCACCATCGATTTTAAGGCATGAGAAGAAATGCACTTCGGTGAAATGGGATTTCGAACATTTGGTTTTTCGGTCAATTGACCAATGGATCAATATAACCCATTGATCAAATAGCTTTTCATTGACATGGCGTTGGAGAAATGGACTTCGGTTAAGTGTCTTTCGGTCACGAGTAGGAAACCCATTATTATAACGCTCAGCTTCCTCGCAAATCACTAGTAGAAAACAGCCTAAACACTAGTCACGGTTAAGAAAATATGTCAGATACTATTCAAAATATACCAACTTATCGCTTCACAAGTTACAGCTGGCAAAAAGTTAAAGAAAATAATGTGGGAGCCACTTTTTTTTCGTCAGTGTTATTGTATGGCAACATTCAATAACTTTTGTAGACAAAAACCACATGTTGCTAGTAATAATGATGTATTGAAAATTTTGATTTTAGGCATTCACAATGCTATTTTTATATTAAGACAGACAGTCTGGACGGGTGAGTCGATTTTTTCTAGTATTTTTCAATTATATTAATTCTCTTAACAATAATGTAATACCGTTTCAAGACTTTTTGGCCAGCTATAAACATGTAACTGCTTTAAATTTCCATACCTAACTTGATTGTAGGTCGATAGTAGCTTTCATTCAGTTAGTATTCTTATTTAATCCCTGATAACCATTTAATTTCATCGACTGTCACCAGAAATGAACCTAGTAAGTATGTACAAGCATTTTTTTGACAATAACAAAACTTATTATCACACTTCAGAAACATTTTCGGACGATGTTTCAACGTTAAACATTGTTAAGGCGTATAATTTTGCTCTCGCAACACATCGTGAACCATAGTCCTTAGTGAGTTCGGTTTGCAATATTCTTCTAGCCAGTTGAACACACCAGCCGAGAACTCGGCGAAGTTGTTTGTGGGCACCGATTCGAATGAATCAAACAACTTATCCATTATACCCTGAAACTAAATGGAAAAAAACAATTATTGGTATCACTTTATTAATTTCCAAAACTAGCAAAATGAAATTACAAATACAAAGGAGTCATACAATTAGCGGCCTTATAATAGGCAACTATTATTAATGAAAAAGTTAATAGATAGTGATTTCAGTGAGACAGCTATACAGGGGGTCAAGTCTGCTAATGTTTTCGTCAAAATTGCGGTTCAATGGTGTTTGAATGGTTATGCTTTTAGACACTGTTCTCGTTTTTTAAACCCAAAATCGAGACCCAATATGTTTCCGTTTTGGGTTTAAGAAACACAAAGTATTTCGGTTTTGGGTTTAAGAAACAAGAACTGTGTCAAAAAGCATTACCATTCAAACACCATTGAACTACGATTTTGACGAAAACATTAGCAGACTTGACCCCCAGCTTGTTTGTTAACAGCCTTATAAACCCGAATATGGTAAATAGGGACCATCAAACTTAACAATTTTGGAACCTCTCTTTCTCTTCTCTTTTTGGAACTACGGAACCAACTCTGAAATCGCGTAAAAAAATCAACTGATTCGTACAAAAATTCATCCTTATCGAAAGAAAATATCAAAATGTATGAAAAAGCTGTTTTTTTCGCGATTTCAGAGTTGGTCCCATAATAAAAGTTGTTTAGTTTGATGGTTCCTATCTACCATATTCGGTTTTATAAGGCTAATATCAAACACCCTGTACTAAGAAGAAAAAACGAGACAACAACGGCTTTGAATCATGATTGCTACTTACCACTTGGAACTTGTCTTGATCAGTAAGCCTCTGTTCATTATGGCCCGGGATGGAGTGCTGGGCCTTAACGATCTGCTCGTAGTTCGCCTGCATGATACGTAGCGCCACCACATCCTTGCGCAAAGCATTCCTCTCGTCTTCTTGTCTGCGGCGTTGTTGCAGCAAGTACTGGATGTAATCTATTGATTTTTGAAGAACCTAAAAATGCAATTCAATGTGTGACACCAGTATTTTAACTACATTCGTGAGCAGAAAAATTGAATCACAGGCCTATTTTCATACAAACGAGGTAACTATGAAGCTTTGGTTCTCCGCCCAGGATTAAACAGGGTGTGAATTGTGATCTACCCCCCTACTCAAATGGCCAACATTACTCATACTCAGCCATCTAAGTAGAGGGACTGATCAGGCAATTATAAGAATGAATGGCGGAAGCCCATGGAATTCCAAAGAAACCTAACGGATAAGTCGTTTAGCTCAAGGTTGAACTTAAAAAAATAACAAGCGAAAATTACATCAGAAGTATGGAAAATGTTAAAAACTAACTTAATACGGTCTATGGTGTAAACAACTCTACTGATCCATTGGGTTTCTTTAGCGATCAGTAGGGTTATTCACGATTGTCGGAAATCTAGTCGAAAGCTTTTGATTCGAATCCGTATCCTCCGATATAACAAAAATATAGCTATTCACAAATACATTCGACTGGCATTCGATTCACTTTCCGACGGGAAAGCAAAATGTATTTACAAAGTTTGGTAGCATAAGGTAGAAAATAAGATCGAAGACTATAGACTTTCCGATTCGATTCGGAAAGTTGGTTTCCGACAATCGTGAATTTGGGCTCTGGGCCTCCCCCATTCACTCTTTGAATAGCCATCAACAGATCACACCCTGTTCAATCCCTGACGGAAAATAAAGGCTTCAAAGTTACACTATGAAAATTGTATGGAATGAAAGAGTGTAGTTTATTGATCGAGATATGATTCGAACAAATCCCAATTTTCCAGGGGAATTAATTAATTTAGTGACTGGAAATAATTAACGGCGACTGTTAATGGGATACTTAAATACTAAACCGGGCAGCGCAGCGGTTTATTTTTTGGGTGACAAAATGACTAAACGGGCGACAAACTGTGGATTACAAAAATACGTAAAACAGGCGACTGTGGGAGATAAATTAGCAGTGAAAATTCTTAATGAGTGACAAAATACCATAAAGTTAATATACCAGGTAATATTAACTTTATGCAAAATACTTTAACTATTATACCACAGAATATATACTCTAACGCGAAAAGAAACGACACTTGCGCATGTATGCTCGTAAAATCGCTCGCGGCTATGTGTGCGTGTCTGGAGGCGTGCGGGGGCAGCGCGCGGCGCGCGGGGAGTGCAGCCGTTAGTCGCCGACTTGCCCGGCCAAGGGTTCTACTGTCGGTCGCCGCTCGCTTGGCCCATCGCAATCCGCATTGTACCGCATTTCTCACGGACTGACTACGCCACGCGACGCAACATTATTTAATTGTTAGATAATCATGCCCGGCGGCGGGCATTATTGTTGTGTTTGTTGTTGTGACAACAACCAAAAACAAAATCCTGATAAAAGTATCTTCGTATTTTAAAAGTTAAAATATACGAAATATTAGTCATGCTTCTCTCCTTACCCTTCCTTTTACCTTACTTTAATTATAAAAAAAGATCTGAAAACAAGGATTTCAGACGATTAAACTCGTAAACTCGCAAGTAGGTAAAATTGACAATAAATAAAAAAAATACAAATCAAATCTTTCATTAACATGTTAAAGATTAATAATTTTATTATAAATAACAGAAAATATAGTATAAGAGTTGCAATTTATGATGTATCTACCCTACCTAATATAATTTAAAGATTACAAAAAGTTATTATAAATCAAACCTATCTTTCATTAACATGTCCTTGCACAAGTTTATATTTCCTAACATACTATGTTATCTCCTTTGTTACAAGTCTAAATTCGGTATCAACCCTAGCGCTTCCACGCTCTGGCTCAAGGTCGCTGGCGCTCGAACTCTCATGTACAGAGTGTGTCACGGCTGTGATTATACCAAGTAAGTAACTATATAACTGATTTAAGCTGCCCAACATGGTATTTATGTCATATCGATTAGAATAATAGCCACCTCTTTAAAATAAAATATATTCCAAATTTTAAATGTTTTGTGTGCCCTAAGGTTGTCGCCCAAATAGTAATTTGGTCGCCCGTTCTGAATACTCGATTTGTATTTTAAAGTCACCCATTTTCAATATATGTAATCGCCCTTAGTCCGTCGCCCACTTAGTATTTCAATACGCTATATTCAGTATTTTTGAAACCCAAAATGGTAATTTATTGTTACCCGATTAAATACTACCCATTTTCTAGTAAGGCACAATGACCATTTTAAAACGTAGGAGTAACTTCTTATTATAGGTATCAACATATATCAGCCGTACATCATTTTTGTTATCCGAATATAACTGGCTGGTTCGCGTTATCACGATCACGCATCTACCGCCTGAAAGCTTAGCTATCTTTTCTGTTATCGGGCCGGTTTTTGTTGCCTTTGATTTCTAACCAACTTGCGACGGCATAAACACGATGCCACATAGTAGCACATGTATAGCTACGCCTATTCTGACTTAAAATAAAATATACCTACTTTATATGGCTAATTATTAAGGCGCGGTGGTAGTGAATGTGGCGCCCCCACTACATTTATTTTTTTTACTCGTAAACCAAGTCAATATTAAAAAAAAGCACAAGTATAAATCTCTTGAATTGTGTCTAGTATTTTTTGAATAACTCTTCAACAGTTTTCATTCTTTCTGTAAGTTTTAAAATCCATTTTAGCTCAAAGTGGCCACTTTTGGCAATTATGGATTTTAAAACTTACAGAATGAATGATAACTGTTGAAGAGTTATTCAAAAATTATAAGACACAATTTAAGAGATTATTACTTGTGCTTTTTTTAAATATTGACTTGGTTTACGAGTAATAAAAATAAATGTAGTGGGGGCGCCACATTCACTACCTACAGCGCCTTAACCAAGCTCACTAAATTTCACGAGAATCGGTTGAGAAATGCGACCTGCGTAGAGGAGAACAAAAGGACAGCGGGACGGACATACGAAAGCATTTTTGCCTAAGCTGAAGCAGAGACGCTACGCGCTTCGCGCTTGCTTGGTCAATAATCAATAATATGACATTAATTGTATGAATATTAATATTGATGAGATAGATAATAATCAATAAATAATGAAAGATTTCTATTCAGTTTAGTTCCAATTCCAAATTCCAAGGTTATAATTGAATTTGTCATAAATGCATAGGAAGGAAAGCTAGTTAAGTTAGAGATGTGAGAAAGAAAAATGCGAACACGGCAGCCATGCCGGCGGGGCCGAGTGATCATTTGATAAACTAGATCAAGTTAGTTTGAAAGGCAATAGAAAAATATACCAGGGTTTTTCTGGGGTGGGCACCAGACTGTTCTGGGCTGGCTAATCGCTGCGACCGTTAATACCACTAAATAATCATGAATATGAATCGGAAGCGGCGCGGCAGCGGTGCCGTCTACTCAAAACCCAGTAGCTACTTTTGTAACGAATGTAATATATTTAAAATCTGTCAAATCGATTTGTACAGATATATTGCAGTTAGCGTCAAAATGATCTGAGCATTCAAACAAACCAAAATACATGAATCTTTGTTAAAAATCAACCTTATCTCAAAACGTGTGGACATGGGCGTCTGTGGATGAAATTTCATTTGCTGTCTGAGAACTGTACACACTCGATGAGAGACTTCAAAGGGGAATATATAATTGCACTTTAAAAATAATGTAACACACTTTAAAATGTTTAGCTTCAAAATTTATTGAACGAACTTTAAAAATAATGGTTTTCACTTTAAATATGTTGAGCTTTAAAATTAATACTTTGCACTATACAGTTAATTGTTTAGCTTTAAATTTAATACTTTACACCATACAAATTAATTTTATAACTTTAGTACTGGTAAACAGACGACTAGGTGCGACGACGAGCGCGCGCAGCGATTGGGAAGCTGAGGAAGAGGTTAGGTTCCATTGCGACCAACAACGCTAGAACCTAGAACCGACTTGATGAGACTTGCTCTCTCATTAGTCTGACATGGTTTGACAGAAATTAAATGATTCCGGAGTTGGGACACAGTTATAGTGCAAACCATTATTTTTGTAGTGATATGATTAAATTATAGGTCTATCATTATTTTAAAGTGCTGATATACAGTTTTATAGCTGTTTTCATCAAATTTAAAGTGCTATTAAATACGTCCCGACTTCAAAGCAGAACGAGTGTATGCTCTCCATATCTCCGTGTTCGTGCATATGGTCGCTCTCAAGCACAAATCTTTCAGCCTAGATGTCACAAGGTGGGCGAGAGCACTCAGACAAGAGTGTACAGCTACCATTACTGGGCCGCATTATACTATTTTTCGTAATTAAAAATTTGTATAAACAAATACGTTAAGTTTCGTGAATTAACACTACAAATATAACTTGTACAACATAGGTAAAGCTATCAATGATATTCATATATTTTATAAAACGTGCAATAAAAAAAGTACTAGGTTAAGTAGGTATAGGTGGTTTGTTTGTAAAAAATATTTCCGTAAGTTAAGTTTTGCTACTTACAGCTGCTTTACTAGGTTTATATCCAGATGCATCAGTTTGCTGACAAGTTGGAACTAGCTCTTGGAGAGAGTCATACCCCTTCTTAATAGCATCTCTTCTCTTCTGTTCAGCCTAAAAAATAAAAATGAAAACACATTGACTAAAATACAACAAGAACTATTCTTTAGTCTCTTCTTCTGTAAATACTCTTCAGAAAAATCTCTTCTTTAGTAAATTACTTATACCAAAATGCATCTTTCTCGTGATCTACATTTCCCAAAATGTATCTTTCGCAAAATGTATCTTCCCAAAATGTACACTGTTAGAACAAATAGAAATAACAGATTGGATACATTTTAAAGAACCTGGGTCACATAAATATGGAGAAGGTTAACTTTGCTTCTTTTATTAAAATAAACTTTCTTTTTTATTTTTAAATAAAATATAAAAAAGTGTTTTTTAATAATAGAAGTTAACCTTCTCCATATTTATGTGATCCTGGTACTTTAAAATGTATCCAATCAGTTATTCCTATCTGTTTTAATACTACATTTTGGGAAATGTAGATTTAGTAAAGGTACATTTAATGTAAATTTTGGGAAGTTGACCTATCAAGAAAACCTTTTGAGACCGGTGTACATTATGGGAAATACACATTTTGAACCTGAAGGCTAATAGCACTAACCTGCGTGTGAGCTTCTCTTCTCCTTTCTTTGAAGCTGATAGCTGATGCTTTGTTGTCACCACTGTCATCCTCGTCTTCTGTAATTTTAAATTTAACACGTCTTCTATAAATTCACCAACAGGAGATAGTGCATAGACGTAGCCAGGCCTGGGATGTAGCGAAGTGGGGGGGATCAAGCGCAGTTTTTTAGTGGGGTCGTTCGGTCGTAAATTGTAGTTAGTTATTAGAATAATTGTTTTAAAAAGCTCAATAGAAGTTGAAAACATATAAGAACTAAGCAGTTGACTAGTCTTGGTGCATTGTATAAAATAAAAGGAAGATGAACGGAATAAAAGGAGAATCAGATTATTATGATAGTAGATAACTAATAGGGCGTATGGTAGGCCTATATTACACATATTAAAAAAATTAAGGGAACCTCAGTCTTTATTATCTTCCTTACAATAATAATGCCTAGAAACCTATTGTAAGCACGAAATCATGCTAGCCATATCTGCCCCCTAGCATGACCACCGAAACACTATATCATGGGTCACCAATTAATTTCGTTCGGGTCCGTTTTAAGAAATGAAATGACCATCGTGGTCCGCACAGCTTTTTATAGAAAAGAATATTTATTACAGAAAAGTAATTATTAGCTACTTAAAGTAGGTATTTTTGTAAGTTCCTGTGTTCTCACGGTCCGCACAAAATGGGTCGGCGGTCCGGATGCAGACTGCGGTTCACCATTTGGCGACACCTGCACTATATGATATAGCTATTTATCATGTTTAACTGTCAAAATACAATGGATTTTGACAGTGGAGAAAGTCTTCATAATTTTAGGAAGACTTTGAAAATGATGTCCAGGTCAGGTAACTTCTTGGACATATCAAAACAAACAACTGGCGAGCTGCGACTCATTCTTGTTCTGCAGACTTTTTTGAACAGTCGGAACTTTAAAAGTGAATTTGTGGTCAGAGAGTCAGGTTCGGTTAATTAATACAGGACTATCAATTAATGATTGTTTAACAAGTGTAATTTTTTTGGGGTAATTTTAAGCCCAGTCTACAATAATATTTGAACCTTCTGGCATTCTCTTGATTCTCTCTCTTTCTTCTCCAACTCTATCTAACAATTATGAGCAGAGCTATGACGTATGTACGAGTAAACAACATAAATATTGAGAACACGACAAGCTGGGCTTAATGAACTATACTAAGAAAGTAAGACAACATACGACGCATTAAATATGTAACGTACAACAGTACAACTGGATATCATATTTTCTTATAAATACATTTCAATGCTGTGTGATAGATAACATACAAAGTTTAGATAAATTGTCGACACAGTACCTGTATTTTGATTGGAGGAGGACGGCGTTTGGTGTATGTTCTGGATAGAACCACTACTCCCACAACGAGAGTACATCATTAAAAGTTTAGACTATTTATTAACACCACACTAAGAATAAAATAAAACCAATTTTAAGAAATCCAAAACACCTGTTTTTACTCCATGCATGAATGACGTGAAAATGACGTTACGATTTTGACGTTGACGTCTTGATTTGACATATGACATTGGCTGCATTCCGAATCACACTAAAATCGATGACAGCGCACTAAAATGCGTTCCGAGTCGGTGATTTTGTATGGGTTTGACAGATAACGTGAGCGCTGACATCGATTTTATCGTGATTCGGAATATAGCCATTACTGAACCGAATGGATGCATTCCAGCAGATATAAGCTCTGTTTACATGGGTCAAGCAATCGCTTATTAATAATATTGGGTTGGTAAACTTTTTCAAAACTGTTGTGAATTATATATTTTCTGGTAGCTTTTGGCTTTGGCGTCAGGAATAATTGTCCAATTGCGGAATTTTTATAATACGTCATTTTAATTTAAATAATAATTTAAAATTAAAATTTACAACATAGTACAATAAATCACTATTACTACTGTATGCGTAGGGTAGTGCTTTTGCTCAAAAAAAAAAAGAAAAGTTTGGCATTGGCAATGTCAACTAGTTGTCATGTTAGTTACAGTCAGCTAAAATAAATAAAATAGGTAACTCTTTTGTAAGTTTGTAGATATACCTACATATATTTACCCACTCACCTGTTCTGCAAAAAATATGCAGAACAGGTGAGTGGGGACGGTACGGGGATGGTCATCTGATCCGCCTCTGTGCCGCGAGCGCGCGCTTTTCGTCAGGTTACATTTGAGCACTTTTTTCACCACCGTGGAATGTTTATTTATGTTCCGACTGTTCTGATAAGTTGTTAGGCCTATTCACAAGAATGTTTTTCTATTCGGTGCGTGTAAATAAAAACGATAGTTTCTTTGTTTTGAGCGTTCAAACCGTATGCATGGGAAATTTTTAAATTTTTGTTCATAATTTTCAGATTATTACGAAATCTAAATCGATAACGTATGAATATTTTATGCTCTTTAGAATGAAAAATACTTGCTTTATATTATTAAAAGGTTATTTAAACATTGCTCCATAGCAAAAACAAAAAATATCGTCAATTGAAAATTGTTGGAGAATTCTTTAAAAAAATCTAGGTAAAGTTTTTATTTAATTGCTTACTATGTTTACTGTTTCTATTTTATACAAAAAATAGACCTTTACACTAAAAGTAGACTATATTATGAATGTTCTGACATGAGATTTATTACATTTAAGTAAAATAGCACTTTAAAATATGATCTGGAAACGAGCACCAATTTTTGACAGTGTGCGTAGTCATTCTTCATTTCATTTTTATCAGTGTTGTTAGTATGTGTGGGAATCTGTTAGGCCTTTCGTCCATAGGTGTTATGACCGTAGGCCTTTCAAATTTAGACCTTGTGATACGTAACCGTTCTTAAGGGGCTGTCTTCACGAGCGAGAGAATCGCGACGATATGTTATGCATTCCATACAACTATCGCCGCGATAACATCGCCGTGTGTAGACAGACACGCAGAGAGTGTATAGAAATACGTGGCACGACGATAACATCGTCGGCGATTCTCTCACTCGTAGAGACAGCCCCTTACTACTTCAACTGGGTGAACGACTATTCACTAAATTTTAAACTAAATTTTAACTTTAAATTAAGTTGTCCATTTAGTTACTACCTACTTAATCACTTGAACCATGTAAATAGCCCTTAAAAGCGAAGCTAGTTGGTAAATGCTAAAATGCTGGTATGGGGTATTATGCATAGAGTATGGTAACACTGAGTGAAATAAAAAAAAAATATTTTTGAGAAAGCGTACTGCATCTAGCAAATTACGTTTCCATTTTCCAATAATTTCTTGTTACAATATTACTGCTACTTATTGTAAAACATGTGCATGAACTCTTGAGTGAGTGATTTCATCATATTAAAGATTTAATTTGCCAGATTATGCATCGATATCATACAGAAATTTTCAAGTGATTAGTTGCGATTGCGATAGCCATCCACGGACGGCCTCCATTTTAGAATTCGCTTGGTAGTGTTCAGAAATAAATTCGTTTTTATATTCACTCTATTTATTGATCTTGTTTATAAAATACTGTTCTGTATATCCGCTAATAATCATAGAATGTAAAGGAATGATAACATTCTTGACTTTTAACCACTATTTATTTTTTATTTGAGGATTAAGTACTCATCGTAAAGAAAAACTTTAGTTTTCAGAGATAATTTGTAAAAAAAAGCTGGGCAAAATGGTGTCCACGAGGCAGATGAGTAGTGTGGTGGGCAGCAGTGGGAACAACGAAGGCGCCGGTCCATCGCACGCGGAGCCTGTGGCCGTGTCTCGCGTGACTCGACACTCGAGCGCTTTGCTCCCTGGCGGATCGTCGCCGCACGCTTCCACATCTAAGTGCACCAGCATAGTTCCAGTTCCCAAGGCGTTTACTACGAACTTGCTCGATCTTCCGATCGAAGTTATTGAAAAGATTTTTGGCTACTTGGGATTCAAAACTGTATCTCATCTGAGAATGGTTAATTTTTTTATTTTTTTTATTTACACATGTGCATTGATGGGATCTATTTCCCTATGATTTTAACTTTTTATTAATTTTCAAATGAGCATAACTCGATGTTAGATTTTTATTATAATAAATGTGTAGTAGGTAAGTGATTCTCAATTTCAAAGAAATTGAGCCTTGCTGACTTTACCTAATGTGCCTGCAATCATTATTTCATTGGAGGCATAGGGGTAGCCAGCCCAGTTTTTCGAGGGGATCAAGACCAGTTTTTGAAGGGGTCGTTTGATATGTTAAAACACTTGACAGAAAAAAGGATTTCACTAAGTACGTCTTTATTTTGGGGGGTATTGAACCCCCAAATCTCCTCCCTTGCTACGCCCATGATTGCAGGTAGCGAATATTACAGAAGCCCTTTATCTACTTCTAAACTTAATCCAAGGGCTTCATAAGGTATTCTTTAACTCGTCAACGCCGGAAAACAAGACACAATAGATTTTCTATTGTTATCCGGTCGCCGGAGACCGCTCTGGCGCTGATGAATTAAATAGAGAAACAAATTATTTTTTTAGTTATATTTTTTGTCAAGTCCGTCAGGAAGTAAAAAATTTAGATATGTAGAATATCGTTTTTAGTATTGTATGATGAAGTAACATATTGATCCATTTCAGGTCAATCGCCATTTCAACACAATATGTAGCTCTGTATTAAATTCAACATTTCAACGTCTACAAAATCAGATGTTGCACAGATTTCAATCGATTAAAGCAAAGATGCCACGTAGAGAGAGTGCACGTAGGAGTCACCCTCTTGCTTGCGAGTCTGATATTATTGAAACTCTACATATGCGATTAAGCCTGTTACAAATGACATTCGGAAAACATATTGAGAGAAAACATTGCTGTTTTTTCCCAGGAGAGGTAAGGACTTTTTTACCATTTTTATTTACTACTAAGTATTGAAATGTTATTTAAGGGCCCTCTCATATTTTTTCGTCGAAATTTCGATTTTGACGGATTTTAACGATACAACCTAGAGAAACCTTTGGGTCTACTAAATACATTTATATGTGTTCGTGACAAAAAGTAATATGATGATTCACTGGAAAGTTAAAGGGTTAGAAAGGAAAATTAAATTTGGTGAACGATTTCTTAGAGTCAACTTTGAACATACACAGAAAGACGAACAAGTACAAACAACAAATAAAAGTATGAAATTTGATTTTCTTATGAAGTAAAGATTATTATGATATAATTTTTACGTAATAATAATAATGTATCTAGGAGAAATCCACAGTTTATTCTGAGCTTTTTTAGTAGTTTTATGGTTTTTGATTGGATTTTTTTTTTCACATATTCTATACATAATTTCAAAATTCCGAGGCCGCTATGAACTATTCGACTATATAAGAGATAACATTAAATTTTTTATTTCAATTGTTTAGCACAGTTGTTCAATCCATGAGCTCAAAAAAGTGCCTTCGCGCATTTTATGAAAATCTTTCTCTGCAATTTCGGGTTTAATTATAAAGTTAAGCAAATTTTCAAAAAAGCGAGGCCGCTATGAACTATTTCAATAGCTATTCTGCACCATTCAATAAGTCAAAAGTTTTAATGTATTTTTGTTTCTGAGATCGATAACGCCAAAATAGGCCATTTTACGCAAAAATCACAGTCGAAATGTACTTCCTAGTTCTTGATCTAAAGGTACTAAAATAGTTGTAGTTGTGAGAGAATTCTTCTGTATTATTCATTGATCCTGATTGCTACTCTAGTTAAGATGAGGTATAAAGCAAATTGCCAGTTTTAGATTTCATTTTTATAATAGTAATATAAAAAAAAAACAAATATTTATATTTTTGAATTTCTCGATTTTGAGCATTCACAATGCTATTTTTATATTAAGATAAATATTTTAATAGAAAAAATCGACTCACCTGTAGCAGCTCAGACTGGACTATTTATATGGTCGAGAATGATATAAAGTTGCATCTAATTTTAGACTCTTTATTTCCAATAAATTGCTTAATACTGAGTTGAATTTTTAACATATTAATTATTCTAGTTTACATAACAAAGCTACTGTATTAGCATTTTTTTTTCAAAAATGTATATTTTAAGAGTTCACATTTTGTGTGTTTGTGTGTCCCTTTCTCACGTGAGCTTTTATGTATATTTTTATCCTTGTTGTTTCACTAGCTGGATAGCAAGGTGGAATTTCATGAGGTGTTCTTTTGTGGTCGTTTGGCTTTTATCTTGTTCAGCAAAACCATTCCTAGTTTCAAGGAGAATTTTAATCTAAATGACTTATTGATCCTTTCAATTTGTTTCTGTTTAACAATTATAATTAGATACTATTTATTTTTAATTAGAAAATGTGTTTAAGTAGGTATATGAGCTTTTGAAAGCCTGTTTATTAGGCTGTGAAATAAGTTAACTACATCTTGAATTGTTTCATGTTGAGAATATGGGTTTTAGATAGAATAGGTATTACAGTATAACATACCTACACAATGAGATATTATTTTATCGTTTCTGTTGAAACGTGACAAACTAGACCTAATAAGTCCTAATTAGGTGGTTAGGTTTATGAGATTTGGGTAATTTGTCGTATTCACCTGGCGATTCATTTGGGAACTAGACGGATTCATGTCATGACCTTTCATTTCCCCCTTGAAATACTTTGATTTTCGTTATTTTGCGTTTGGTAGGAACTATGCCAGTCACTCATTCATGAGATTGCCAAGACAATCCATGCTGCTGCTGCCCCCTACTTAGATTTGATTAGTTGCTAGTATCTTGGACAAGCAAGAGTTGCATGAGGATTCTCTTTCAAATCTAGCAGTAATAAGATTGACGATTATTGGAAAGGATACCTTTCATTTTGCGTTTGGTAGAATCTATGCCAGTCACTCATTCGTGAGATTGCTGGCAAGGCATGCTGTTGCTGTCCCCTACTAAGAAGTGATTGGTCTCTAGTATCTTGGACAAACAAGAGTATCATGCGAATTCTCTTCCGAATCTAACAGTAATAAGATTGACCATTATTGCAGAAGATACCATTCAAATCCCCGTTTGAAATACTTTGATTTTCGTTATTTCGCGTTTTTTTAGGATCTACGCCAGTCACTCATTCGTGAGATTGCCGGCAACGCATGCTATTGCTGTCCCCTACTTAGAGTAAGATATGATTGGTCGCTAGTACCTTGGACAAGCAAGAGTTTCATGAGAATTATCTTTCAAATCTAGCAGTACTTGATTGACTAATGGAGAAGATCGAATGTGTTCCACAGCTTTAGACTTTGTAATACAACAGACTAGTCACTTAGCCATAAAAAAATGCAGATTCTCATCATTCGCGTTACAATTGCGGTTAAGTAATTGCCCATGAGACTTCATAATGGCTAGCCATTCAGACATTCGCGAAGTACAGAGATCTCTGGGCTTTCATATCCCACTTTGAAAACTTGAAACCACTGACCCTGAAAACCTCTAACCCTGCATCAGGTCTGCCTGAGATTCTTTCTAATGCGTCTTTAATTCGTAGTTGTTTTGCCACACAAGACATTGTCGTCATATAGTATAAAGCTCTGGCTTTGATATCCCACTTTGAAATACCGACCCTGAAAACCTAAAACCCTGTATCAGGTCTGCCTGGGATTCTTTCTAATGCTGAGCACAAGACGTTGTCGTCATTATAGTATAAAGAGACGTTAAAAAGTGCCGAGCGAGCCGACATCCAAACCTTGGCATTTTCCCAGACAGACCTGATACAGAGGGACCTCAAAAGTAGTTTTCTGATTTCGCGTTAAGTCTATCTACGCCAGTCGTCGTTCGTTCCGCCCCATTTTGTTATTTTGCTCGTGAATCTTCTCGCTCGGTAAAACGGCTTTCGCTGCACTCGTTATTTAATCTAGCTGCGAATTATTTTATTGCGCCGCGTCATTTGATTGCATGTATTTGTTTTAATCGCATGGTGCACCTGTCCCCCCTTTTCTCCTCCCCCTCTAACTACTCGCTCGCGCGTTACTAGCTACACGAGTATTATAATTGCAAATTTAAGTGATAAGATTAAACATTCTCTTCCAAAATCTTAATTGAGCAATCTCTTCCAAATCTAACAGTAATTCTTAGGCCTTGGTCTCCTATTATATACTATACAGCATACGCGACGTCTGACGTCAGCGCAAACATTCCTATACATTTCATACGATGTCAGTGTTTGAAAGAGACCACAACAGTCCTTTCTTTAGTAAGCATTGTGAAGTTGACGCTGTAAGCGGCCTACCGACGGCGTAAATAGGAGACCAATGCTTTAGATTGAGCATTCTTTACTAAATCTAACAGTAATAAGATTTAGTATTCCCTTCCAAATATCACATTAACCAACCATGATGGAGCAAATTGGAAAGGCACATGTCTGTTAAGGTGACACCCTGAGCGAAAGTGGCGCCGCGGTGAATTTTATTTAATATTATAATTCTAATACACAATTTTAATAATGTTTTACTTGGAATTTTTGGGGCCCACAGTCTAATATTTTTGACGGTATCGTTATATTCCCTCGTAGTCACTGCTAGAAGTAGATAGCCAAACTGCTAAAAGTGGCCGTTTTTGACACATTTGCTATCTACTTCTACAAATGACTGCGAGGGAATGTAGTGATACCTTCTAAAAATACTAGACTATGAGCCCTGAAAATTCCACGAAAAGTTTTATTATAATCCTTTTCTTTTAGCAATTTATTAAATAAAAACCTCTGACGGCGCAATTTCAAGGAATCGCCTTACATAAAACCATCCAAATGATTTCCTTACATCACCACGTAATTACTATACATACATACTTATATCTATAATGTATTTTAGATATTGGATGAAGTGTATAGTATTCTTTCTTACCTGAAGACCGCAACTAAGTTAGCCAGACCTTACAAAGTAACCGATGAGTTGTTCGACTTGACAACGATGGCCATGGAATATTTCAAAGAACATATTGAACCGAACCTACCAGAGATTACATATTTTGGCACGGATTTCTTAGATATCTCTACAGCATTTTCTCGTAAGTATTGTTTCTATTTTGCTATACACAAACTATACATAGTTTTTAAGGTTACCATATAGTGTAGAAAATGAAGCGATCTTTTGTATGGAGACCCCAACATTAAATCCTCAGTCGATGAAACTTTCCAGGGATGTAACATAGCATGAACCAAAACCTATGTACAAATATCCAAAATAAAAAAATAAAACGATTTGGATTATTTAAAAAATATGTCATTTATGATACTTTATCATACTGTAAAGTTTCGTCTACTGAGGATTTACTGTGGGGGTCCACTACCTTCCTTTCCTAAACTAATACTAGCCCCCTGATTTTGTAACTCTATTGCAATCAACTTCTGATTGAAACTGACAGAAATCGCAGCTTTACATTGATGCTTGCTTAGCTTAGTAAGAATCAGTGTGACAATTATCCTTACTTAGTATTAATATTCCATTTGTTTGTTTATTTGTTACGCCTTCACGTCTTAACTACTGAACCGATCATCATGAAATTTTGCATACACGTCGGGCCCTATTTTTGAATCGCTCGACTGGCGTCGAGTGCTCTGGGGCCCTATTTTTGAATCGCTCGGCTGGCGTCGAGCGCTCTTTTCTACTGATTTTCGTTCGACATTTCACTCAAATGTATGGAGATAGATGTCGAACGAAAATCAGTAGAAAAGAGCGCTCGACGCCAGCCGAGTGATTCAAAAATAGGGCCCCTGTTCTAATGATTTTCGTTCGACATCTCATACATTTGAGTCAAATGTCTAACGAAAATCAGTAGAAACGAGCGCTCGAAGCTAGCCGAGCGATTCAAAAATAAGGCCCCAGGGGTACAGAGAAGGACATAGGGTACATTCCATCCCGAAAAAAAGTATTGTTCCCGAGAATACCAAAAAAACTTTCCACGCAGATGAAGTCGCGGGTGGCCGCTAGTCTTACATAAAGCAGTAATGTGACTGCGATTTCCGTCATTTTCAATCAGAAGTTGATTGCAACATAGTTACAAAAATCAGGGGGCTGACATATGACTTGGCGAAAACCAAGTTTTAGATAATCTGTCGTATTATTTAACGGCCGATTTCAATAACCTATCATCAGTTACCCAAGATTGTAATTTATGACCGTTGTCCAGGGGCCGTACCGGCTAACGCATCGAACTTCGAAAAGACTGCTGGGCTTGGGAATTAAAACAGATAAATCAAGCCCCAGTCGGGCCAAAATGGCGAACCCCAATTCATGATGTCACACGAACCTTGATATCTTCCAAATAACTTCGGCAAATAGATACGAAATTCCTTTCTTCGAATTATCTGTTTTAAGCTCGGCTGACCCGCCGAACTTCGAAAAGTTAGCCGGTAGGGCCCCAGGTAAGTAGTTTTCTATCCGTTTGAAAGAAATAGTCTCGTGTGCTCAATAAAAAATACGGCGTTTGGTGATCGAGAGATATCCTTTGGCAGGTTGCACCTCCTGAACCCTTAGATCATTTTAAGAAGGGCAGCCATCTTGGATTTTTGTATGGGAGGGAGATAAAATACAATCCTTTTTTTGCATGGAATTTGATTTTTTTTTCAAAACATATCGTGTGGGATATCGGATGAAAGGGATTTTTGAGCTGATTCCAAATATATATAATATTGTTATATTGCAGCTACAGGTTTAAAAATCGGAAAATAATTTTCCAAACATACTAAGTTTGGGCTCTTGCAGGAAGAAACTACTAAATGAATTTTTATGAATTTGCCCAGGGTTTTGAAAAAAAAAATCAAATTCCATACAAAAAAAAGATTGTATTTTATCTCCCTCCCATACAAAAATCCAAGATGGCTCCCCATACTTAAAATGATCTAAGGGTTCAGAAGGTGCACCCTGCCAAAGGATATCCCTCGATCACCAAACGCCGTATATTGCACTTTTATGTCGTGAGGAAATGTAACTAAAATACGCAATTAGAAAAGGAGCCTTAAATGATGCCATGAACCCATTTTTAGCGGGCGAAAGCAGTAAATCGTACATTTGCCTGGACTCGCCTCCGCCCAGTGGGTTTGAGCAGCAACAGTCGGGCGGCAGCGGGTCCGGCGAGCGGCTCAACATGTCCTCGCTCAACATGTACATGGAGGAGAGCTTGCCGCCCTCCCCGCCGCCGCCCCAGAGCAACATGGTGCTCCGGAAGAGGATACACCGTATCAAGCAAGGGATGAAGAAGTAAGATTCAGACCCTCAAACGAAACTTAACCATCGGCTTGGCTCCCAAATTCTTTTGGCTACGGAACCCTTTTTGGTTTACCGTTTTTGGGCGGAACCCTAGCTCAAGTAAGAAGTAAACTAACTGTATGTTTTTTTACGTGAAATGACACCATACTGAGACTTTTTGGCTTGGTGTTCGCATCTTGTAAGTATAGTTTGACTTTAAAACAAGGACTTATTTAGATAAAAATAGTTATTTGGTTAGAACAAAAAGATATTTACTTTATCTCTTGAATTTTCGCGGAACCTCAGAGCCTCTTACGGATCCCCAGGATTCTGCGTAACACCATTTGGAAACCGCTGCTGCACCTGCCGATCTGATTATAATTTTCGAATGAAATTATGTCTTTAGAGGCCAATATGGTACTACAGCTGTTAATAAGTACTCGTGTCCAGTTTCTGAGGTACTTTGGTCGGAGGTTTACCAGATAATTGAGGAGATCGGTGGCGCAGTGGTTTAGTGCCCGGCCCTACGATTGCAGAGGTTAAGCAACTTTTGCATGGGTCGGTCATGAGATGGGTGACCAAAAATTTATTATCTCGAGCTTCTCAGTGCTTCGGAAGGCACGTTAAGCCGTTGGTCCCGGTTGCATGTTGCAGTCGTTAACACCCATCAATACGCATTGAGCCCACGTGGTAGGATATGGCCCATCCTCCTTATCGACCCAGGAAGGCCTGTGCGTGTGCCAGGGTTGGCATGATTAAATCACTTTGATTTAAATTATGATTTAAATCACGATTTAAATCACGATTTAAATCAAGTGATTTTTTGAATAAAAATCATTGATTCAATCAAATTGCTTTTTTCTTTCCTTTTTGTATAAAAAAATAAAATGTCTTATTTAAATAACTGATAGACACATACAAATGTATGTTAAAATTTACTTTGTGTTAGAAATACTGCACAATACTGATTTTTCTTAAAAAAAAACTGCCAAATAATTTGTCCTTTGTATATTCCACTAGACATTTTTAACTATTCTATTGATCTTTACTTGTGTTTCTTCCGAATTAAAGTCTCAAATAAGAAAAACAAAAGCGTATTGTGGTTTCACACACTATTTTAAGTGGATTTTAAAGGTTCAAGCAAAAAATCTGTGATTTTTGATTTTTTGCAAAAAATCATGATTTTTTCCAACCCTGGCGTGTGCCCCAGCAGAAGGGACATTAAAAATGGCTCATGTCGAAACTAGATAATGTGGACCTCTTATCAAACAGATAAACCTCTGACAAAGTATCTCGGAAACTAGGCATTATTCGGACAACCTAAACTCCAGCCAAGATAACCTCAAAAGTTCTTTTTTATTACTTACACATTTTATAAATTATGAAAGTCGTAGATTATAGATTATTATAATAGTACCATCTTGTCCAAAATTGATATAATTATGGACTTAATTTATTGTTACTATGTGTAACATATTCATGGAATAAGTACAAAAAATGCACAGTTTTGTTTACATTTTGTAGATTATCGCTTCTCGTTGACCTTACTTTAAATTCGATCGCTTTGCGGTCGGACATTGCTGTCTTGTTCCTCGTCTGATTTTCCTTAATTTTAACATTGAAAACGTTTTTTCGGTCGCTCCAATAGGCCCCCATTTTCGCAGAAAGTGAGATTCGCCCGTGATACCCTGAGGTTTATTGCCACGAGGACGTATGAGGCCTCAAAAGCCGCGGAATTTGAAGGGCTTTAAGAAGATGTCAAAATTATTTTGGAAAAGTCAAAAACTTTTTTGGAAATCGAAAAAAAAACTACTTTTTTCAACCGATAAATCGTGTGTTTTCACAAAAAAAAACCGATATCTCGAGAACGGGGCCGAATTTCAAAAATATGAAAAAAATCACCTCGGCATTGAACCAAGGAACATTTTAGGTCATTACACTTTTTTCGATATTGGTGACGGTTGAGGCTGTAGAGGTGCCCTTAGCCGCGAGTTTTGCGCGGCGGACGCGAGGTGCGATATCACAGCACGAGAACGTATGAGAGCTCAAAAGACGCGGAATTCGAAGGGCTTTAAGATTATCTACAAATATTTTGGAAAAGTTGGTTTTGAAAAAAAAAATTGGTATTGAAAAAAACAAATTTTTCGACCAAAAAATGACGCGTTCTTACTGAAAATTGAAATCAACGGGTTCAAATCTAGATAATGTGCGCGTAATTTCGGGAAGCGCGCTCCTTAGATGCGCGTTGCGTCGCTGAGTTGCTATGGAGGTTTGGTTTGACGTACTTGAAGTAGTAAAATTTTTATATTTTTTAGGTAGTAGTACTACCTTTCAATAAAATAGTAGGTAATTTTTATAACAATGAAACATTTTTATATGAATTTCATACACACGAATCACTGAAAAGTAGATCCAAAATTGTTCATGGCTTTGCTGTGATTTCAAAGTATTGTAAGTACTAATTCAAATAAATTAAAACAAAGGAATATATTTTAAAAAAATTTAATAATATAATAGGTAGATTCATTTTCAATGCCCTTTCAAGTCGTGTAGAGCACGCAATCTGTGAATTTTTTAAAGGCTTGTTAGAAAAAATCGGTTATATTATTTATCTCCCCAGAGTTACAGAATATATAAATGGTAAACCAGAGTAGTAAACAAGGTTTTATCTTTAATGTATAAATCCAACTAATATTATAAATGCGAATGTGTGTGTGTGTGTTTTTATGTTACCTCCTCACGCCTAAACGGCTGGACGGATTTGGATAAAATTTGGCACTCAGATAGTTTATATAATAACCTGGATTAAAACATAGGATACTTTTTATCCCAAGGGTCCACGCGAACGAAATCCTAAGTTGATAAATTGTCTAAGTTGTAACAAATTGATTTGTAAAAGGTTTAAGACATTGAAATAAAAATCTTCATCAGTCTAGAATTAGATGATAAGATAAGCGATTTATCTGCGTTATTTATATTTTTGTCAGCATAGTGCAAGCCCAAGTTCCTGGCTGTCACATAGCAACTCTTTATCTTGGTTGCATCCTTGGACTAACCTCTGTTCTGCAATATTAGCGATAATAAGGTAAATATCAAACCTAACGTCAATTATTGTTCGTTTTCAGGTACAATGACCAACTTTCAGCTTTACGTACCGACCTGAGGAGTTGTAAACGTAAGACGGCGTTGCAACAAAAACAGATTGGTGAGCAACAGAAACAGATAGCTGAGCAACAGAAACAGACCCTGGAATACGCGAATCGGCTCGATGACTATGACAAGAAGAATGAGGAAACTAGCCGAAAATTTCAAACACTTTTACAGGTACATACTTAGAACCTAAGAGCCCTCGCAAACTACAGACTTTCTATCGGCCGATTGTTGGGTCGGACCTTTTTTGATATGAAGAATCGGCCGATTCCAAATCGTTGTAATGTGTGCACTTGCATACTTCTTCATACTGATTAAAGGCCCGACCAAACTATCGGCCGATAGTTTGGTCGGTAGTTTGCGGGGACCTAAACCTACTGACTACTAAGTTCAGGCCTCGGCACGGATCTTGAGCGGCGACAGAATGCGCAAATATCATTTTTAGGTCTCATTGGCGGGAGACGTGGTGCGGGACGACTGCAAACATGAGCAGTAATCCCCTCCAAATTCTCCCCGCTTACGACTCGTGCCGGCACCTAATACCACTCTGATTCTTGTTTTTATCGCATATTATTCATATAAATTGCTGTGATCTATATTGTCTCATAACCTTGTCCTATCCATGAATTATATAGTATTTGTGTAAATTAGGAGCAACGACGATACCACTACAGGCCTGAGAGAAATACTCAAAATATTGGTTTTCCTTATCAATCGGGAATCGAACTCGCCTCTTTAGTTATCAGGCTAAGGAGGAAATCACAAACTTTAAAAAAAAACTAAGCGCTTTTAAATAGTCTATATTTTTCTACCACCCGTTGTATGGAACAGGTTTTTTGTGTCATACAATATAATAAATACATAGCCTGGTGCGCCAGTGCGTATACATTGGTGGACTAGAAACACCAGTCGATTTTCATGCTAACGAGACTAGCTAAAGAGCTGTGATCTGATGATGGCTGTCGAGGGAGTAAATGGAGGAGATCCAGAAGGCTATACACACCCAACTGTTCTGATCAGCATTTTAAGAGCTGCTTGAATATGTTTAAAAAAATCCCGAAAATAGCAACAATAGAGATTCTGAAACTGAGATATTTGATCCTTACAGCTCTTAATATACTGATTAGATTAGTTGGGAGTGTATAGCGATCTGGATCTCTTTCATTTACTCCCTGAATAACCATCATCAGATCACAGCTCGATCAATCCCTGGTGGAAAACTAAGACTTCAAAGTTACCTCGTTTGAATGAAAATCGAATGGTGTTTCTAACTATCCGTCCACCACTTTATATTACTATGGTCATACATTATTAAGTAGGTTGTTGTGGCTGTTTACTTATTTGCTAGACAAGTTGTCTACCTATAAAAAATAATTTACCCTATAAGGTTACACGGCTGAGAAACTCGACTAACACGAGACTTGGCTCAGCTCTCGTTTATATAAAAACGGCCGTATCCAATGGTCTATAAACACGAAGACAGAACTACGCCACAATCAACTACGAACATCAGAGCCTATATTATTTTGTTCTCATGTTAATGTATGCTAATGTTACCAATTGAATGTTTCCGAGGCATTAGGAAAATTCTTTATAGCAACTATGCATTGTCTGTTTCATATTCAAATAGCGTGGGAGATGCAAGCGTAAATCCATAGAGATATATATCACGGATGTAAGCATAATTGATTTATTATTATCTTTCAAAAACTCTTAAAATGTTTAAATCAAAATTATAGTTTGAAATAAACTTGGCAAAATTGAATAGGCTCTGTTCATGTTGTAAAATGCCTTACAACAATAAAAATGGTATAAGTACTTACCTTCTTTTGTTTGATATAAAAAGAAGGTACTTACATGTGCTTGGGGCAGGTAAGCCATTTATTAAAAAAACATATTTCTCTTTCAATGAAATATAGAAGTTGTTGCCTATTTTTTTTTACTTTTATGAAAATCTAATTCTAAATTACTAAATTTTTAAAGATGCTGCCTTAAAAAATCTTACAGACTAATATGATTGTTAGATAAATGTGTCATTGTTCTTTCATGTATTTTGTTGTTGTTCAGGAATTGAATAAGTGCAAGACGGAGCTCCAGTACTGGCGCTCGCGCTCGCCCGCGGTGCCGCCGCTGTGCGCCGAGTGCGGCGCGTCGCTGAGCGTGTCGCCCGCGTCTGCCTTGGCGCAGGTATGGAACTATACTGTGTATAGTAGTTGTATAAGTGCAGACGGAGCTCCAGTACTGGCGCTCGCGCTCGCCCGCGGTGCCGCCGCTGTGCGCCGAGTGCGGCGCGTCGCTGAGCGTGTCGCCCGCGTCTGCCTTGGCGCAGGTATGGAACTATACTGTGTATAGTAGTTGTATAAGTGCAGACGGAGCTCCAGTACTGGCGCTCGCGCTCGCCCGCGGTGCCGCCGCTGTGCGCCGAGTGCGGCGCGTCGCTGAGCGTGTCGCCCGCGTCTGCCTTGGCGCAGGTATGGAACTATACTGTGTATAGTAGTTGTATAAGTGCAGACGGAGCTCCAGTACTGGCGCTCGCGCTCGCCCGCGGTGCCGCCGCTGTGCGCCGAGTGCGGCGCGTCGCTGAGCGTGTCGCCCGCGTCTGCCTTGGCGCAGGTATGGAACTATACTGTGTATAGTAGTTGTATAAGTGCAGACGGAGCTCCAGTACTGGCGCTCGCGCTCGCCCGCGGTGCCGCCGCTGTGCGCCGAGTGCGGCGCGTCGCTGAGCGTGTCGCCCGCGTCTGCCTTGGCGCAGGTATGGAACTATACTGTGTATAGTAGTTGTATAAGTGCAGACGGAGCTCCAGTACTGGCGCTCGCGCTCGCCCGCGGTGCCGCCGCTGTGCGCCGAGTGCGGCGCGTCGCTGAGCGTGTCGCCCGCGTCTGCCTTGGCGCAGGTATGGAACTATACTGTGTATAGTAGTTGTATAAGTGCAGACGGAGCTCCAGTACTGGCGCTCGCGCTCGCCCGCGGTGCCGCCGCTGTGCGCCGAGTGCGGCGCGTCGCTGAGCGTGTCGCCCGCGTCTGCCTTGGCGCAGGTATGGAACTATGCTGTTTTATTATTGAATCGAATAAGTCTAAGTTCACATGACCGTGCAGAACTACTGACTGCGCGATACAAAATTATACTAATCTATGATAACAGTACGAAGTACGTATCTTGAAATCGGGTGGGGATTGCGTGAAACGTGTATTTTGGGTATGCGTAGTGGTGAGGGGCGCGGGCGGCGGAAGAGGGGTGCGTGCTATTGGTCGCTCACAAGAGCACATGCGCGAACTTATCTCTACTCCGTCGAAAAAATTTCAAGATACGTGCTTAGTACTAACTGTATATCGTCTACATTACCGCGCGCTATTGTGCGGTTCAAGATCTACAAACCTGAATCGACCTGTTCAGTTAAGCCGTGTGGGTTGCGGCTCAACTGAACAGGTCGAAATAAATAAACTGCCCCTTTCACGTCACTGTTGATGCTAGACTGCCGCGCGTGCTTATGATATCATGTGAACGCTCCTACCGCGCGATGACGCGCGACACCGCGCGTTCATATGAACTTAACCTAAGCGCTCGCAGTTCTTCCGAGTACGGCGTGTCGCACTCACAATCCACATCGCCTTTGGATCCTCGGGGAGAGTAAATACGAATTGTATTAAATCTATAATTTGACGACTGTTGTATTGAGCAAAACTGCTCGCCTCGTCATAAATTTTGTTGACGTAATTATATTACGTCTATCGAGAGCGGATCCAGGTCTTTTTTCTAGCAGGGGCAGATGGGTAAAAATATCCTATAAGTATGTACTGTGATAGAATCTTCACAGTACGCCTTCCTACCACTCCTATCAACGAAACTATGTACGTCCAACAGTGGGCAGCCGGCAGCAGCGCAGAAGTAGCAGAAGCGGACGCGTGCACGAGCGTGGCCAGCGGCAGCTCGGCCGCCGTGGAGCCCGCCACCGAGCTGCCCCTCAAGGAGCTCAAGCCGGAGCCCGAGCCGGAGGCGGCCACGCCGCCCGCGCCGGCGCGCCGCCGCGCCTCCGACGACGCGCCCAGCACCACGCCCGACCGCAAGAAGCGGCGCCTCACGCGCCCCAGGAAACTCTGAGCGGTAACACGCACCAGGGAACTCTGAGCGATAACACGCCCCTTGAAACTCTGAGCGATAACACACCCCAGGAAACTGAGCGATAACACGCTCCTAGGAACTCTAAGCGATAACACACTCCTAGAAACTAAGCGATAAAACGCCCCTAGAAACTCTGAGCGATAACACGCCCCGGGGAACTGAGCGCTAACTAGAGGTTTTGACGCAGATCATCATTTTCGCAAATAGTCATTGCGAAAAATTGGTCACTTTCGCAGAATGTCACTATCGCAAATCGTCACTTTCGCAACTGGTCACTTTCGCAGAATGTTTTTCTCCTTTTTTTTCCCAAAATTGTGAGTTTGAGAAAAAATGTGAATGACATTCTGCAAAAGTGACCTTTTGCGAAAGTGGCAATTTGCAAAAGTGACCAAATTTTCCGCGATGACCATTTGCGAAAATGACGTTCTGCGTCAAAACCTAACTAGACATAGGATTCTTAAAATGCGTTTATTCCCTGAAAACAGAATAGATATAAGTACTATCGTACAGAGAGGAAACTCCGCCCCGTCCCACAATCAATTCCCTCACCCCACTCCGCGAGTTCGTGTGCCGAATCGTATACTCATTCAATAGCCCTAGACTTATTTGACACTTGATAAGAGTCTGGTCAACGAAAGATGAGATTAAAATGGCAGCGCCACTTTCTCTGTTAAATTAACTTTTAGATTTAGAGGTTAAGTTATTGGAAACTGAACCTTATAATAAGGCGCAAAATTAGTTCCATTTCCAACCGAATCTCATCTTTCGTTGGCCAAACTACAACATAAAAAAGTTGTGTTTGCTTCGTCAAAAATCACAAGGACTAATATTATCTGGTCCTTCATTTGGCAGGTTTATACAACGTGTTAATGAATTAACGCAAAATGAGAAAACCGTTTCTTCGGACCATTAAACTGAACAACTTTTACTATGGGACCAACTCTGAAATCGCGAAAAAAATCTGCTGTTTCATGCAAAAATTAATGACGAAAATATAGAAATGTATGAAGCAGCAGATTTTTTTATCGCGATTTCAGAGTTGGTCCCATAGTCACAGAATAACTAATAGTACAAGGTACAGAAGCAGCACGCCGCATAGTAATTTAAATAAATAGCGACTTTTGCTTCGACACAATAAAGTGCTATTCAGGTCGCGCAATGCCCTGCAGTACAGTTTATATTCACCTAGTAGTTGCCTCTCTTTCTAGCGCGTGCTCTTACCTTTTCTAATGACGCAACGTTAAGGTTGTCTTCTTATAAATGAACTGCGTAGCATATATCATAATTTGAAAAACGACAATTGTTTATTGGCTTTTTGATTTTGACATCCGTACACGGCACAGTAATGTCGACTCGACATTGTTACTATTATAAAGAGACAATACCTACGCAGGCAGTAAGATGCCGCGCGACTACACAGGCGGGCCTTTGCTCGCTTGTCCCGCCGGCGGAACGGCTAGCGGTAGGTACTTATCGCGCGACCTTGAGCGAGTGATGGAGGCCTGCCATAGTAAAAGTTGTTCAGTTTGATGGTCCGAAGAAACGGTTTTCTCATCTTGCGTTAATTCATTAACACGTTGCATAATCAAGCTCGACTCCAAGCCTCGACAGTCGAGTTTCTACTCTTAAGCGATAAACCCCTTTTTTCTAAAGTGAAAATCTATCTACGCGCCCACCACGTGGTTGAACGAAAATGCTTTTTTCCCTCTGAAAGTTTTTCACATGGCCTATTTAAATGGGATGTATTTAATAGCACTTTAAATTTGATGAAGATAGCCATAAAATTGTATTTAGCACCTATAATTTAATATGATCACTACAAAAATAATGGTTTGCACTTTAAAATAATAATCCTACTAATATTATAAATGTGAAAGTTTGTGGGTTTAGATGTTTGGATGTTTGTTCCTCATTCACGTAAAAACTACTGGACGGATTTGGTTGAAATTTGGCACACAGATAGTAGATAGCCTAGATTAAAACATAGGATACTTTTTATCCCGATATTCCTACGGGAACGGGAGCCACGCGGGTGAAACCGCGGGCGGCCGCTAGTAGATCTATAATTTAGTATTATCACTACGAAAATAATGTTTTGCACTTTAACTGTGTCCCAACCATTGGTCCCAACTCCGAAACCATTTTGTTTCTGTCCAACCATGTCAGACTGACCACTGTTAAAATGAGATGGAAAGATGAAAACAACTTGTGGCATAATACATATACACCATCAGGTCGGTTCTGGCGTTGTTGGTCACAATGGAACCTAACCTCCTCCTGGGCTCCTCTCTCGCTGCGCCCGTTCATCGTCGCACCTAGTCGTATGTTTACCAGTGCTAAAGTTATAAAATTAATTTGTAAGGTGCAAAGTATTAATTTTAAAGCTAAGCAATTAAATTGTATAGTGCAAAGTATTAATTTTAAAGCTTAGCATATTTATAGTGGAAACCATTATTTTTATGGTTCATTCAATAAATTTTGAAGCTAAACATTTTGAAGTGTGTTACATTATTTTTAAAGTGCATTTATATATTCCCCTATTTAAATCTGCACACTATAATTGTGCCGATAAGCTCGCCACTCTACCCGGCCGCTGAGTCTTCAATTCAGTTTTTAGGGTCTATTTCAAATAAAGTTGCTGATTAAATAATTGCTTGCGTTACGCTATCCAGCAGAGGGTCAGAGGCTTACTCTCCTGTCAGCTATAGTAATTTCTTAAGTGTCCGACTTGAAAGGGGGTTGTTTAGTGACGCTATGTGAACAAAGTAAAAAATATTGGGTCTCCGATACAATATGTGGTCAAGTGACAGAACATTTTGTGTTGGAAGCCCTTTTTTACGTATCCGCGTTTTTTTATTTTACTTAAGAGCCCGTAGTGATTTTGCTGCTGACTGCAGCTCTCTCGCTCGCACATTTAATGTTTTCTCAAGATTTCTTAAATCTGAGTGCGCAATTGAAAAATGTGTCTCGGCCACTTTTCGCAATATGAGATTACAGACATTTTAAAATTATTTCAGTTTTTTGTTGCTATAGTACAAAAAGTTATCGTTTCTAACAGTTATTTGAACTGGCAAATACGATAACTTTTTGTACTTCAGCAACTCGAAACTGAAATATATGTTGAAATGTCCGTAATCTTAAATTGCGGAAAGTGGCCGAGACACATTTTTCATTTACGCACTCAGATTTATAAAATCTTGACAAAACATGAAATGTGCGAGCGAGAGAGCGGCAGTCAGCGACAAAATCGGTACGGAGCCTTAACAATAGTTGTTCATTCAGCGACACTGAACATCTCCCTTTCGGGTCGGACATTTGAGGAATTACACCTGTATTTGAATATGCCCTTAGTGTATCCGTCGTCTGATACGACGAATAGTTGGCCGCAAAGTAGCGCTATCGCATTAATATAAGACAGTGCGATAAGACGCCTATGAAAGCGCCCTTAAAATCTAAAAAAGATATCAACATTGGTTTGGTTAGTTTGCACGTCAGTTTTGAAGATGGTATTTTTATACGATTACGGCTAGTTGCTTAGATTAAATACTCGCAGTTGGAACTATGCATTTAATAGTTATCGTGAAGATATATTTTTTAAAATAACAGCATTTTTAACATGTAAAACTCCGTTAACTGTCAGAGCCACCGTGCGTATCATTAGAAATACTTTTTTTAACTGAAATAACCAATATCGGATATTAGCAATTGGCGAATGCAACCTACTAACGATGAAGGCGTAGCGATCCCAATAAATAATCAGTACAAAAGATGAAATTAAAACAGGAAAAAATCGGCTAAATATTTTTTTTGTTCTAGCTTTCTGTTATAAAAATGTTGATCGCTTACCGATTTGCCTTTACTCTGAATTTATTTTATTATCATTAAAATATCGCTGATTGTTCTTAAGAACGAGTTGTTTTTCAACCTATCCTAGATTGGGTTTAGCACAACTCACAAAAATGTGTCTTAAGTATAATAGCTGGGTATAAAAAAATGATACCCATTTGTTCAATATGTATCGCTCGTACTGGTCTAACAGAGTTTGTTCTAATGTTTCTAACGATATCTATAACTTGTAAGAAGTTAATATGGTTTTGTATGGAAAGCAAAATAATAAATTGGCTCTTTTTAATGTCATACATACCAAAATTTTCATGGGTTGATATAAATATTCAACTACACGGCGTCAGGAAAATCGCCCCTCTTCAAATATTTCTTCAAAGTTAATTTAGTCCTATCTAATTAAATGGTAATAGCCAACAGTCTCTAGAAACCGTTGGAATACTCGTCGAACGGAATCATTCCTTTCCATTTTTAATTGAAGTGTGTTTTCTTCATCATCTCGATAGCGAATTTACCCGCATTTCCTGAATTGAATTCCTTTTATTTCCCTTTTATGGCGGCGCAAGCAATAACGCTTTAAGCGTTTAATTATGGTAACTGTTATGTTAATTAAATCAAACAATTATTAATTGAAAGCTCATTAAATGTACTTTCAATAGATATCAACATTTACAGAATAAAACGTTAGCTAGCAACAGCAGGTGGCCAAGTCTAAACTTATTTTCGAAGAGGGGCGATTTTTCTGACGTCGAGTGAAACATCCATCAATCATATAAAAAATGTGTTGTCTCACTCAATTTTTAAGTTACTATATTTTTTATGTTAGTGCCTTTACAGATCGGGCATAATATATTATATCAATTATATGAGTGAGTAGGCTTATAAGAACGAAAGCTCTTTTATAGAGGTAATTGCAACTATAAAAAAAATTAAAAGCTTGTTTAAGGCGCGGTGGTAGTGAATGTGGCGCCCCCACGACATTTATTTTTATTACTCGTAAACCAAGTCAATATTTAAAAAAAGCACAAGTATAAATCTCTTAAATTGTGTCTAATATTTTTTGAATAACTCTTCAACAGTTTTCATTTTTCATGTAAGTTTTAAAATCCATTTTAGCTCAAAGTGGCCACTTTTGGCAATTATGGATTTTAAAACTTACAGAAAGAATGAAAACTGTTGAAGAGTTATTCAAAAAATATTAGACACAATTTAAGAGATTATTACTTGTGCTTTTTATAAATATTGACTTGGTTTACGAGTAATAAAAATAAATGTAGTGGTGGCGCTAGTTTCACTACCTACAGCGCCTTAAATCAACTGCACATAGAAATATGCGCCCGCTCTGTAAATGTCTGATATGTGGGTAAAAAGCAAATATATGAAGTTATCTCCATGAAATTATTCACATTGAATCAAAACTTTGCGCTTCAGAATTTTAAAGTTTACAATCAACATAGTTGATAAAAATTAAAAGTTACAGTTTGTTTCTATAATATAATATTATATTGTGTCATCATGAAGTTCACTGTATATATTGATATTATAAGAAGCATGTTGTTTAGTCTCTTGCTAATGATTAGGAGCAGGGTCTCCTAAAAACTTAAAAGACATTACTAAATGTACATATACAGCCTATTTTATCTCAGGCTTCCAATGTAACAATATTTCATCAGTATTCTGTTCCCAAAGACCGGTCTAAATATCTTCCTATGTCTGTTTATTTTATTACTTGTATATTTTAACCCTAGTTATGGATGCTCTACCTCACAGAACGGTTGATTATTGTCATCAAACGTCTGAACACAAGTTTGGACGGACGTAAAATTGTGATTCTATCGTTAAGCTGTATCACACTGTGATACTTACATAACTATATCTAGACAGACTTCATGATTGATATCTGTATATCTTTAATAACTGTTTTGATGTTTTACTTGATGTCGCATTATATAGTAGAGTAGAGCGACACTTACTTATCATTTCAAACTAATTAAACACTGATCTTCCTCACAAAGCTTGTTTACTCCTGGTAATAAGTTTTCACAAGAATATTTTCTGCATTTATAATATTATATATACAAGTGAATTTACTAACTACAGTAACTGAATATTTCTCCTGACCGCTAGAAATTGTATTATTGCAGATGTTGTTAAGGGCAGTATTTATATACCAAAAGGCTTAAGTTTCTTATGATGATGATACCTTAAGTATAACATATAACATTGTAAATAAAAATGTTTAAAAATGTTACATCTACAGCAAGTCCGTTTAGATAAATATAATTTGAAATATTCAACTGCAACTAGTAATGTTATTTTTAAGTTATTGTCTCTAATTTGTGTTAGTTAATATGTTATAGAAATTCTGTATTTATCCCTAACTTTTTAATTATATTTATTTATTTTCAGAATTAATCAAAAGATTAAGTTTGGTCCTTATTTAGGATCTTCTAGTAAATATAATGAAAAATGCAATATAAAACATCATATTGGTAGTAATTCATAGAGGGCATTTATTGATTCTGATATTGTTTGAGGTTCACGTTCATTCATAAACACTAATGTTTTTTCCATATACAAGGAAAGTGCTCTTAAAATTCTCCATGAAACAGTTTCAACTGTCCTCTGTCCATAGCATTTTATTTTAATTCTGTATGTTACATACACTCGAACTAAATAGAATAAACTATCATTAAAATACAACTTGGAGTTAAGTTAGAGATTTCATCTGTTAGGGGTTAGTGTTAGATAAAATGATATAAATTCTAAAACTCGAAAATTACGTTAATTTAGTTTCTACAGCCCTAATTATTATAGTTTTAATTGATTAGATAACTATTGTGAATAGAGGTGAAGGTTGAAATGTTGTGTTAATTTGTAAATAGTTTAAAAGAATAAAATCACACGTATAATGTACAAATGAATATATTTATGATTATATGAATACACAACCGTGTAAAATAAATATTTTTGCGACATGGTGTATAGGTAAGCGACAGTAGTTGCGGCAAATAGTTATTTTCCATACATTACGTGTTTTAGAAGATGTGCTCACAGGGCTTCACACAGTTCTTGCATCATGTCACAAACGACTTGGAACATATCAACCAATCAACGAGTCATCCCTTCTGGTTACCCTAGCGATCTTTTAATTCATACGCACAACCACTATGATAAAATTGTACATACACGAACTAGCGTCTGTTATTAAATTGTCCTTTCATTTGTACTCAATTAAGTCATTCACCTTTAATTCGCAAATTAATTCTGAATTACAGTTTACTGTACAACTGATATTTTTTTTCCGAAAAAAGATCTCTTTTTTCTTGGGACCATGGCTCCCATACTCGTGTCTCATCTTTGTTGAGACAATAGCTCCCATCCCACTTGGGCAATAAGAATTGTTAGTTACCAGTTATTTGCCAAGTCTATCATATTAGGTACGAAAATGCATTAGATATTCGCCTTAACGAATGCTTTAATAAATACTTTCACGAAGAAGCTACTTAGTTGCAAAAATATTATTTAAGTTATTCCGGGTTCGATAGTACATTATGCTATTGCGTGTTCACACTGTGGCAAAGTAGAACTCTCGTTTGATATCTTTGCCATGATATATATTTGTGTATATAGTTACGATTGTACATACTATGTATGCTGTGTGTAGAACTGTAGATTGTTTCATGTTTTAGCGATGTAAGTCAAGTTGTAGAATACAAAAAGAGTACACATCGATTTGATTCTTGTCGTAGACGTGATCCCAATAATGGAAATAGAATTTTGTCGTATCTCCTGAGTTCAGGACATTTCACAGGCATGTAGATGTTTGTGCAGTGATTACTATTATTACCTACTACAAGATAATGATGTTTCGGTATAAAATCAATAAATATAATGATCGTTGGCGGTGCAGTTGTTACATTTATTTCGGTACAAAGACGACACGGTTATATTATGACGGCTATGATATATTTCTGTTAATTCCTGTGTTTGTATAATACGAATAATAAATTAATAATAATCTTTAATTTATTAATTTACAATCTCTATTAAAGGTGAATGTTACAAATGAGTTTGTCTAATTATCGTTTCGCCATTTTATTTCGGTTACATTGTGTACATAATAACTTAGTTTAAGTATTCCACATGAAATCATCACCCCATGTGCATGGCGAGCTCGCTTGCGTGTCACTAATAATAGCGTCTTACTCATGTCATGTTGTAAAAATATAATGTATTTTATTGTTAATTTTTATACTTACTATAAATTCGTGTCAAGTTGGTAGTAATGAAGACGAAATTAACACTTTTCTAAATGAAATATGTTTTCTTAAAATATTGACCTGACCGTTACTGATAAAGAACAGTTACATTATAATTCATTATATTGGAGCCAATGAGACCTTAGGAAAAACGTAAACAAACTAATTTTGTTTTCGTAAAAATGTCATTATCATAAATATTAGACTGACTTTTTTATCTTGTTTATCTGCAATTTAGATATAATTTGATTTATTATTTACACTTTAGGATAAATTGAACAAATTTAAAATATATTCTTTCAAAGTAAGCCGCATATGTTTGGCAGTTTCCAATGCCACAATATCCCGACAATACGCATTTAAACGGTAATAAAATTGTTAATCGATTGTTTTATTTGATATTGACTAAATATGTATGACGAACTGGCAAACAAGCGCGCTAATTTGATGTAACTAATGGGGAATGTCCGAAAAAAATCAAATTGGCTGAATATTTTTCTATAGATAGGAATAAGGTCCCTTAGTAATAGAAAAAACTTTCAGAATTTTCGGTTTGGTAAAAAAGTTTTTAAAAATCAAAGTCTCTTCGACTTCACAAATGTATGAAAGTAACAGCAGAATGGAGATTATACCTTTGCCGCTAACTGCCACAAAGACAACACGTATTAAAAATAAAAAAATTGACATTTTGTCTTGAAACTTTTTTTTAATACCATGTTGTGGTTGTGGCAGGTGTTGGCAAAGGTACAATCTCCATTCTGCTGTTACTTTCATACATTTGTGAAGTCGAAGAGACTTTGATTTTTTGAAATTTTTTCACGAAACCGAAAATTTTGAAAATTTATTCTATTACTAAGGGACCTTATTCCTACCTATAGAAAAATATTCAGCCAATTTGATTTTTTTCGGACATTCCCCATTATAATATTCGTCTGAAATTTAAATTGAATACTTATAGCAAATATAAATTTCCTTTGAAATATGTATGTATATTAAACATTACATTTTTCCTAGTATCTCCTTGGCAACAGTATAGTAATTCCATAAATGTGTCGTAGATCATAATAAATTGAGAATCTTAAAATTATACCTAGTTTTAACAATCGTAAATTACTTACCGCTGATTCTATTGGTGTGCCTAACTTATAATTAGTACTTAAATATCAACGCAAAAGCCGAATTGAAAAATAAAGTAATATCGATAAACATAGAACCAAGTTATTTAAGCACGTACATAATTTTTAAATGTAATTGAAACCCCATTATCTAATGTGTCAATATATCCTGGTTTAGTAGTGCAATACATATTAATTGCCCATTGAATGGTGTTATTTCGGAAGTGTAGATTTTTTCTTCAAAACTTTATGATAGTTGTGATAGGGCTGTAAATTAAGGTAAAATAATCCTGTTAATAAATCCTTGAAAGTGCACTAAATGCATTATGGGAGTTTAAAATGTTGTGCTCAGATGAGTGGTACAACCAGCAAGACTGTCAATTGCTGTAGATATACTCTTTACGATAGTTATATGAAATAGTATTTTTATTAGACAAAAATACAATAAATGTGTGAAGTCCATTTATGTCTTTTATTAAACCTTGTTAAAGATTCTTGAACATACAGTAGAAACTGTTGGATGCATGTTGGATGTATTTATAATTTAGGCTGACTCGGGCTTTCATGATGTTGCTGTAATCAATATAAAGCCCTTTTTAGAGTTCCGTACCCGAAGGGGCCAAACGGAGCCCTATTGCTCCCTTCGGGGCCGTGTCTCCCCAGGGGAGACAAAGGGATGTTGCTAGTGGCCGTAGCTCCCCTGAATGGGGGAGACAAGCCCCTCCATTTATTCAATAATTTTATGGTGGTTTTGTCTCCCTCATGTTTTAAAATGACAGGCCAGTGAACTTCGTAGCTCCCGACACTAGGCTCCCATGACTTCGCCCCCATGGTTTGGGATCCCTTAGGATAGGATTCCTCAGATTTTTGTGAACCCAGTAGGTACCTAATCTTTTTTCCTAGCCTACCTCTTTTTTTGAAGCTAACTTTGTAATATTCTACAAAAAATTGTTCTTTGTTAGATTTTTTTTTTGAGTAATTTATACTTTGTGAAAGCCGTTAAATATCTTTTATTGATCTTGAAGACATATACTGGTTTTTGAATCCACCATTATTCAGATTTTGTGTTACTTGGGATGTGACGACGTCGTCACATCGGACCCTTTGATCAGCATCGGCCACAGTAAAAAGAGTTTCAGTTACGATCATAATAATAGTTTTCGGTGTAAAGTTTTTATTTTTTTCATTCTGAGAATAAATATAAAGTCACTTTTAGAAAAAGTAACCGTAAAATATTCTTCTATATTGAATTACCTTTTTTTCTATATATTATTTGTGCGTAAGAGATTAATAGTCTTTAAGTATTATTCAAAAAACATTGAAAATTTTCAATGTGTTTGCATATTTTTATAGTCGAGTGAAGATACGAAAATCGTGTTTTTAACCGTAAAATAATCAAGTTCATTTATGAAACTCCAACATATATTTTTATCTGCTCAAAATAAATAATGTTTGACTGTTTAAAATTGAATCAAAAAAAGGGCGATTTCGAATATACTGCTCTTAAAAGGTTCACTCCGTTCCTTGTCAGTTTAATTAAATTATGATTTGCCTGTGCCTTTGATTTTCCATTTTGGCCGATTTTAAGATGACCTCATTTAGTCATTAGTGTGAAAATTACTCGTGAAGATAATTTATTAGTGTAGGTATTTGTTTGATTTCTTTATTCGCTATATAAATTTTACTTCGTAGCGAGTGCTCACATACCTACTTACATTGCTTCGATCCAAAATAAGTAAGTAGCATTTGTTGAATACAAAAGTTATTATTATTCAGGAAGATGAAAATAATATTAATTGTAGGTAAGTACAGTCAAGAGCACCTAGTAAATTTATTCAAGTTTCTTTTATGCAGGATATATCGGAAAAGCAAGTCAATTGCATGATTTGCACGGCCTTAAGACTGGTTTCGTTGCAGTTGGCTACATTTTTTAACCTCTAGGGGGGGGCCGCTGCCCCCCCCCCCCTGCCCACAACTGGCGACGCCCTTGAATAGAGGTAGGTAGTTTCTAATTCCTTTACTGCCCCTGGTCCGATCGCGGAGTTCTGCTGGGCGATCCATGGGCATTTTTATTTGCCTGTTGATCCAACCGTTGATCGACATCAGGACCTCGGAGATAGCGACACCATGAAGCCACTCTACCACGGAGATCGTCTAGTAACTTATTAATTTTATTATGGTCTAAATATTAGCGAAAACAACATGCTTTCCTTAGAGCCATACCTACACGGGGCTAGGTACCTATTACCCAATTTCAAAATCTATCGCAATCGCTTTCATTTGACAGATGGATGTGAAACATTCCTACTTTATTTTGTAGTGCCTATGTTGTTATTTGTGCTAAAAAGAAGTACTTACTTACCTACCTATCAATGTTTCATATCCTGAAAGCGATTGCGATAGATTTTGAAATTAGACCAATAATAGATAGGCAGATTTCACATAAATATATTTTATACTACTGGTAGATTATGCTGGTCAGAGTTAGAGATTGCAAACCGGGCCCGCCCGGGCCCGGTGGCCTTTTTGACACCCACCGGGCCCGGCCATTCTTATCGGGCCCGGTCACCGGACCCGGTAGGCATAAAAACCGAGGCGCGGGAGCGCCAACTCGTAGAAAATTGTAACACTCACTGTTTTTAATAGCAAAATTTTAAGAAAACACATAATATTTTGCTTTTGGCAAATAAGAATTTGATTTAATTTATACCAACAAAGCTACCAAAATGTATTTATCTATATTATAATAAGTTGATAAGACAAGTTTAGTGTACTTGACTTTAAGCTGCGTTATTATTAGTTTCTTATTCTGATACTATGTATTCAAATATACACTATAAGGAGTAAAGAGAAAGACCCGCTTGCTTAAACTAATAAAAAAAATACTAATATTAATCTTACTATTCCGTCCATAAGACAGTAAAAAAGTAATAAATTCTGTATTAAACCAGTGATTTTGGGACTGAGTGAGTGATTATTCCGCCGGGCCCGGGCCGGGTTGGCGACGAATGCTACCGGGCCCGGCTGGGTTGAGAAACATACCGGGTTGCAATCTCTAGTCAGAGTACTTAGCTCTATATTTTTTATTTTATAGCAGGGTCTACTATAGTTACTTCTACTATTGCTGAAGATGGTGGTAAATGGTGTCGCACGCAGCTGCACTTTGCAAGGTAGTTTGCCATTCACTTATTTTATAGATACCAAAGGCACTCAAATAAAGCAAAAAGCGTAAGCGTAAAGTACCTACTTATAGGTATAGTTAAATTGTGTTATGGCTCATAAACGTTTTGATCGTTTTAATATTCTGTCCATTGTAAATTCAAAGGTCTTGAGACAATAATTAACAGTTAATGCCTCATGACATTTATGAATCTTCTGTGGTTTGGGACTTGTACTATATATTACTACTACTTGTACTGTTAGTTAATTTTTATAGTATATTGTATTTCATAAAGTAGTTGTGACCATTTGCAGTTTAACGTAGTCTATTGTAACCAAGCTATGGAAGAGCGGTGCTGCCTAACACAAGCAAACTTTTGCTTAAAAGGTTAGCTCCAACCAGTGGCGTAACTATAGGGTGGCAGAGCGGGCAAAATGCCACGGGCCCCTGGCCCGAAGGGGCCCCCCAGCTCGAGAGGCCGTGACCACAAGAGGAACCTAACATTAATTACAAAAAATTGCAAAAAAAAAACTGTCAATAGGGTTCATTATCCTAGCCAAACTTATACAAACGTAAAGCGGAAATAAGAATGCATGGGATGGGAACCAAAAGTTCGCATTGTCTCTACCTCTGAACTGTTGTATAAACTATTTACTGTAATAAGGACACTGGCAGTTTTATAGTATTGTCCTGTATTTGAATTTGATAGACAGTACTTGACACACTCTTGTTTTTAACCTAACTTTTGCTACCGCTGTTCATCACTAAAAGGCTATTATAAATATATTTTATTTCCGTTAATCTGCGTTTTACTGCAGGTTATGGGCCCAGTGCCTTTAACCTTGCAGGTCTAAAGTATCTCGCGCAAAAATGATTGTACCACCAACAGCTGAAGATCGCCCTCGAGATCAGGGTGATAGCCACTATGCTGCCGTTCCTGCTCAGGTTGGACCAGCGGTTATTGCCAGCGGTGTACCACCCATCCCAAAGTTGGAAGGACGTTCCAACTACGGATCCTGGAGTTTCGGCATGAAAATGTTCCTAGTCGATTGTGGCTTATGGAAGTGCGTCGAGTCACCAGAAGCATTTGCAGCAGAGAGACCAGACTTCAACAGGTTAGATGAACAGACTCGAGCGAAAATCTGTCTTAGCATAGCTCCACGTATTTACTCAACAGTAAAGTCTGCAAAGACAGCAAAAGAAACGTGGACCAAACTGCAGTGCCAGTATGCCGATGGAGGTCTCGACAGGAAACTAACTTTGCTCAGGCAGTTATTCAACACGAAGATGACAACCTTTGGTGATATGGAAAGCTATGTAAACTCCATAAGAGATTTGCAAGAGAAGTTACTGGAGATAGATGCTGGGTTGAGTGATGAGTTTGTGGGCGTGATAATGTTAACGGGATTAACAGACGAATACAAACCCTTGATTATGGCGATTGAAAATTCCGGTGTACGGATCTCATCCGACTCAGTGGCCACGCGCCTATTAAAAGAAGATCTGAAGTTTCACCGTGAAGAATCATCCCCCTGTTCCCCAAGTGCATTAGTTTCGGCCTCCAACTCTAGCTCTAAATCAGTAAAGTGTAAATTTTGTAATAAGTTTGGGCATGTAATTTCTAATTGTAGAAAAAGAAAACAACATCATAAAAATTCAAACATTGTTCCAAAAACTAATATTACATCAGATATAACACTTTCATCTTCTTTCACTCCATATTCTTCAGGTCATCAAAACAGTCAAGATTGGCTATTGGATTCGGGAGCGACTTCACACATGTGTCACAATTCCAATTGCTTCCAGAGCTTGCATAAGAAGTCGAAACCAATCTTCGTTGCCAACAATGACCAGATTCTTTGTGAAGGATCAGGTACTGTTCGTTTGCCTCTAAATAGCAATAGTGATATGAGTACTATTTCAGATGTGCTTTATGTCCCAAAGTTAGCATCGAATTTAATGTCGGTGAGTTCTCTTGTACGTGACGGCTTTGTCGTTTTATTTTCCCAGCGCGGCGCTACAATTTTACGAAAAGAAAACTGTAAAGTTTCCGGAAAAATTGTCGCAACTGCATCCAATTTTAATAATTTGTACAAGCTTGACGTCTGCCACCAAACTAATTTGACGAATTGTTTACAAACAGCGTTGCTATGGCACCGTCGCCTTGGACATTTAAATCACAAAGCTGTCAACGTCTTGAAAAATAAACACGTAGGCATAGACTTTAAAGACAGACTATCTGAACCGTGTGTGTCATGCATACGAGGTAAATTATCAAAGAGACCATTTAAATCCTCTATGAAGGAGTCAAGTAATAAATTAGACTTAATTCACAGTGACGTCTGTGGACCAATGAGTACGCATTCTTTTGGCGGTGCTCTATATTTATTAACTTTTACCGACAACTTTTCGCGAAAAACTTTCGGTTATCTAATTAAACATAAAAACGAAGTTTTTAATAAGTTTGTCGAATTTAAAAGTTTGGTCGAGAACCAAACAGGTCTCAAAATTAAAATACTCCGATCAGATTGCGGTGGAGAATATATTAATCGACCAATGTCGAATTTTTTAAGGGAGAATGGAATTATTCACCAAACTTCTATACCATATAATCCACAGCAGAACGGGTTATCGGAACGAGTAAACCGCACTGTCATAGAAAAAGCGCGGTCAATGCTTGAAGATGCTGGTTTACCGAGAGCCTACTGGGGAGAAGCTGTCAGTACAGCAATTTATCTCAAAAATCATTCCCCCACCACAGCGCTCAACAACAGGATTCCCGAGGAAATCTGGACCGGTACTAAGGTGAACCTTTCTCATCTTAGAATTTTCGGTTGTGAAGCTCATGTGTTTATTCCAGAGGAAAAGCGCAAGACGCTTGACGCCAAGACACAAAAGTGTATATTTGTAGGTTACGCTGAACACTCGAAAGGTTATCGTTTAATCGATACACGGAACCCGAGGAATGTTATTATTGCCAGAGACGTAATTTTCATTGAAAATAAACATCCGAAAAGTCCTGCGACAACTCCAAGTCAACTTCCTAACGAAAGTTCCCCAAGAGCAACGACTCCGTACGTTGTTGAAATCCACGAATCCACTTCTTCACCTTCATCCAATTCAAGTTCTCCGCTTATAGAAGATTCGACTCCCACATCTACGCGTGAGTTACAGCAGTCAGCTCCTATTCCAGATCCGTGTTCAGTTGAGGTGATACCTGCAGAGGTTCCAATCGTCAATGTTTCAGAACCACCACCAGTGTCACCACAACTAGAACCTGAGCCAGCTGTTGTCGTGCCCGAAGAAAGTGAGAGACGATATCCCTCTAGAGAGCGTCGACCTCCAATTCGTTTTCCAGCGGATGATGGATCATCTCTCTATTTGGTTTCTTCTCATTCTGAACCGGAGACATATAAAGAAGCTTTGGAAGATGCTAGCAAAGATGAATGGATTAAAGCTATGGAAGCAGAATACGAATGTCTTATGAAAAATAGAACGTGGAATTTAGTGGACAGACCCAACGATAGAAAAATAATAAAAAATAAGTGGGTTTATAAAATTAAGAGGGACACTGACGGAAAAATCGTGAAGTACAAAGCTAGACTTGTAGCAAAAGGCTTCACACAAGTCTATGGTGTGGACTATAGTGAAACTTTTTCACCAGTCGCGAGACTGTCGTCCATCCGAATCCTACTGGCTTTATCAGCTAAATTGAATCTGAAAGTTGACCACATAGATGTGGAGACTGCCTTCCTAAACGGAGAGTTGGAAGAAGAAATCTTCATGGAGCAGCCTGAAGGTTACGCTCCTGAAGGAAAGAATCTGTCTGTCTTCTAAAGAAGTCATTATATGGCTTAAAACAGGCTCCGAGGCAATGGAACCTGAAAGTTCGTGAAGCCATGGCGTGTCTCTCTATGACACAACTTGAGACGGAGCACTGTGTATATTTCAAGAGAAAGGAAAGTGAGTTTTTAATTGTTGCTGTTTTCGTTGATGACTTTTTTCTGTTTAGCACTAACGAAGACATGAAAAATGACTTCAAAAAGGAGCTACAGAAAAAGTTCATAATTAAAGATTTAGGCCGATTAAAAGACTGTCTTGGAATGCGTGTAACACAAGCCGAAGGGACGTTTACACTAGACCAAACCAGTTACATTGAGAAACTGATACATAAATTTGGCATGAAGGACGCCATTCCTGTCTCAACACCACTTGAACCTGGACTCAAGTTGATTTTACCTGACAAAGAAGCTGAACGCCCAGATCTTCCGTACCAGCAGCTCATCGGCTCTCTAATGTATGTTGCTATAGGCACGAGACCTGACATAGCTCATGCTGTCTCACTTCTCAGCCAATTCAACACACATTACGGGGAGGTGCACTGGCGAGCCGCTAAGCGGGTCGTTCGCTATCTTAAAGCGACAAAATCAATGGGTCTACGATTTAAGGATGACAAAACGTCGTGCCTCAACATTACGGGCTACGCCGATGCCGATTACGGGTCGTGTCTTGTAGATCGTCGGTCGTATACAGGGTATGTATTTACGTTCAGTGGAGCACCCATATCTTGGGAGTCTCGCAAACAGCGTACGGTCGCTCTCTCGACGACGGAAGCTGAATACATGTCTCTAAGCGATGCATGTAAAGAGGCTATCTACATACAATCCATTGTAAATAATCTCATGAACACAGTCACACCGATAAAACTGTTCTGTGATAATCAAAGCGCTTTAAAGCTCTCTCACAGCAACAGCTATCATTCTCGATCCAAACACATTGACATTAGATACCATTTCATACGCACTTGTTTGGACGACACACTCATCTCATTGCATTACATCCCCACAAATCAAATGCCTGCTGATGTTTTGACAAAACCTCTGCCCAAAATCAAACATCAGAAATGCATAAAATTATTAGGGTTAATTTAGTTTAAAATGTTAATACCTTATTTGTGCCGTCATTTGTTTGTATTAAGTTGTATGCAGTTATCAATTTCTTTTTAACATGTCTTGTGTTAGTTATAAGGTGTGTTACTAATGTGTTTGTTAGTTCTATTTACTTATACACATGGTGTTCTTATTACGGGGAGGTGTTGTATAAACTATTTACTGTAATAAGGACACTGGCAGTTTTATAGTATTGTCCTGTATTTGAATTTGATAGACAGTACTTGACACACTCTTGTTTTTAACCTAACTTTTGCTACCGCTGTTCATCACTAAAAGGCTATTATAAATATATTTTATTTCCGTTAATCTGCGTTTTACTGCATGAACAAAAAAGGACTAGGTACACGTGCGGCTCTAAAAAGTCGAAACATGAAAGTGCAGATGGTCGGTCAATGGTCAAATTCCTTTGTTAACATAATGGTAGCTCACTCAAAATCACTTTTACCAAATCTCTGTATCCAAAAAGGGTCCATTCATTGTGGCAACAGTCATAGTAAGTTTCTTGTGAGAATTGGTTGGTTGTTTGTGACATTGTTTTTTAACCAACTTCAACAAAAGGAGGAGGTTCTCAATTCGATTGTATGTTTTTTTTTATTTTTTTTATCGTTGTTCGCGCATATCTTCGTCATTTATGGACCAATTTTGATGATTCTTTTTTTGTTCGATAGAGTTTGCTTGCGAAATGGTCCCATTTATTTTTTTTTCAAATCGGTCGGGTAGTTTTTAAGTAATCCTGAAAATACTATGATTTTGCATCAACTACCTTGACGACTTTCTTATTTATGAACCGAATTAGATGATTTTTTTTTGTTGGAAAAGGGATACTTTAGTGTAGTCTTTTTAACCGACTTCAAAAAAGGAGGTTCTCAGTATGTATGTATGTTTCTTCGCGATTATCTCACGTTTGGCTGAGTCGATTTTTCTACCTAAATAATATGCCTAATACAGAAGGTACTTACACTAAAAATAAAAAATTGTTTATAATAAAACAAAAAAACCGACTTCAAAAAACCTGCCTATAAAAAGCAAGAAATAATATTCAAATCATTAGGTATGCATTATCATTGTTATAATAAAAACACGTCCATTGAAGTCGGGTGGGGCTTTTAGAATAAAAAATTAGGAAGTTGTACTCCAGCCCCACCCGACTTCAATAGACGTGTTTTTATTATAACAATGATAATGCATACCTAATGATTTGAATATTATTTCTTGCTTTTTATAGGCAGGTTTTTTGAAGTCGGTTTTTTTTTAGTCGTCGTAGTTTTCATTTAATCGTCATTGAATTTCAATGTTAATCGTGTATTTTAGTAGTGGAATAAAGATGTCACTATGTTCTATAAAGAAAAATTGCAAGTCGGTACTTGAATGAGGATTTTATTGACGATAAGTCGAGTAAGCAGTGCTTAGGAAATGAAAAAAGGGGCGCTGAAAGTGCTAAAATAGCAGAGCCTGACCCAAGTGAATATCCGATCCTGAACAAGTAACAATTCTTGTTTATTTATATTACCTTTTTATGATTTCAAGGTACTTATATATTATAATGCAGTCTTTTTCTCTTCCATTAATATTTTGACTTAATTTATTCAAACTTCACATCCACCCCTGGAAATCGGTCTTTCGCCTATCCCACGGGCGAAAACATTACAACGAGCCTATACCCTGTTTGCTGCTGCACACAGGCACATCCGCATTACCATTAGTTAAGCTTTCATTTTTTTCGTATATGGTTATTCATGTACCTACTAGATGTTTCTATATTGTGTTGGATTGGAACAAATAAAAAAATATCTATCTACACTGGCCTGCAAAACTACGTACTACAGAGGTCTATTTTCATACAAACGTGGTAACTTTGAAGCTTTGGTTCTCCGCCCAGGATTAAGCGGGATGTGATCTGATGATGGCCATCCAGGGAGTGAATGGAAAAGATTCAGATCTCCATACACACCCAATTGATCTGATCAGCATTCTAAGAGCTGTAAGGATTAGAGTTATCAGTTACAGCATTTCCATACATTTTAATGCTATTTTTGTGGTTTTTTTAAACATATCCAAACAGCTCTTAGAATGCTGATCAGATCAATTGGGTGTGTATGGGGATCCGAATCTTCTCCATTCACTCCCTGGATGGCCATCATCAGATCACACTACGTTTAATCCTGGGCGGAGAACCAATGCTTCAAAGTTACCTCGTTTGTATGAAAATTGACCTCTGTAGTACTTGGTTTTGCAGGCCAGTGTATTTATCTTTTTAAAAAATTCCTGCAAAACCATGCAAATAAAAACAAAAACCAGCTTTTGAAGCTGTTTAACAATAACAGCTTCAAAATTAAATACCTCTAAAAAGCAAGAAATAATATTCAAATTGCATAATATCAATTTTAATAAAACATGTCTATTGAAGTAGTGTGGGGCTGAACGACAACTTTTTAAAACAATTTTGAAAGCCTCACCCAACTTCATTAGACGTGTTTTATTAAATTTGATAAGCGTTTTATGAAATTTTGAAGCTGTTTTGGTTTTTATTTTCAGGTTTTTGAAAGATGTTTTTTATTTTTTTTAAGCTTTTCTATTTGTAACTTTTTCGTGGTAGGGTAGGGTAGAGATTTAAATATTTTTTAACTTTTTTAATTTTTTTTCAATGGTACAATGATGCCCAACTCAATTTGTTGTTTTTAATTATTTTAAGGAGTCCTTGTGCCTTCGTAGTCCAAGTCTAGTGCAGAACGTCGCAGACCGTAGCTCAGTTTTGTTTTGCATTGTCATAAAATAATCGAGTTAAATCTTTGAAAATAATCTACCAATATCTCAATCTTGTCCTAGGTCCAATAGGACCTTGGACAAATAGGATATATTAAGTGATTGAGATAACATTGGTATTCCAATGAAATTAAAATATGACCACTCTTAATTGATATTTTTCGGAATTACGAAAAAGCTACTTGCCAATCTGTGTAAAAATTGTATGGAACCTCACATGAACTATGTCCTTTCAGAAAAAAAACCGATCTTGTGCCTTTCACGGCCTTCTGGTACATTGAAAAATTTATTTATTGAATTTTATAAAAAATGTATTCCTTTGATTGAATTAGTACTTACAATACTTTGAAATCACAACAAAGCCATAACAATTTTGGATCTACTTTTCTGTGATTCGTGTGTATGAAATTCATATAAAAATATTTCATTGTTATAAACATTACTATTTTATTGAAAGGTAATAAGTACTACCTACTATACTACTACCTAAAATATATAACATTTTCTATGATTCGTTATGAAACTCAGCGACGCGACGCGCATCTAAAGAGCGCGCTTTCCGAAATTACGTGCACATTATCTTGAAACCCGTCGATTTCAATTTTCAGTAAGAAGGCGTAATTTTTCGGTCAAAAATTTGAAACCCGTCGAATTAAATTTTCAGTAAGAAGGCGTAATTTTTCGGTCAAAAATTTTAATTTTTTTTTTTCAAATACAAAAAATTTTTTTCGAATCTTCATTCCAAAATATTTTTACATCATCTTAAAGCCTTTCGAATTCCGCGTCTTTTGAGCTCTCATACGTCCTCGTGGCCGCACGCGAGCCGCCCGCCGCGTGATATCGCACCTCGCGCCGCAAAACTCGCGGCTAAGGGCACCTCTACAGCCTCAACCGTCACCAATATGGAAAAAAGTGTAATGACCTATGTTCCTTGGTTCAATACCGAGGCGCTTTTTTCATGTTTTTGAAATTCAGCCCCGTTCTCGAGATATCGGAAATTTCCTGTGAAATCACACGATTTTTCAGTCGGAAAAAGTTGTTTTTCTTCGATTTCCAAAAAAAATTTTCTTTTCCAATATATTTTTTACATTTTACCTAAAGCCCTTCAAATTCCGCGTCTTTTGAGCCCTTACTCCTCGTGGCCCTAAACCTCAGGGTATCACGGGCGAGTCGCACTTTCAGCGAAAATGGGGGCCTACTGGAGCGAACGAAAAAACATTTTCAATATTTAAAAAATATAAAAATCGGTTAACAACTGGCGAAGTTATCGTAAAACACATAAAAAACCGTTGATTTGCGAACCTCCTCCTTTTTTTAAGTCGGTTAAAAATGATACCTACTAACACGTTAAACTTTTTTACATGGGAGGGCAAGGGCAGGGCTCACAGAAAACTTAAAGAGAGGGCCCCGGTCGATGAATTTGCCACGGGCCTCAGATAGTATAGTTACGCCACTGGCTCCAACCACTTATTATTGTACTAGACTAAGATAATGAAATAAATATTTTGTATTTGTATTTGTATTTTTGTACTATTATGTATTCTGTGGTTTGGGTTCGAATCTTGTTTCGGTCGGACATGGATATTTGTAAGTATAAGTACTTAGTTCGAATCACGAAAGATGACCACAAATGGCGCCCATCTTCGCTTCATAACTCATGAAGAAAAGACTAGGTAGACAAAATAATATTTCATATTCATATAGATATATCGATATTAAATATATAAAATATTATTTTGTCTAAAGTCTTATCTTCATGAGTTACCTATGACGCGAAGATGGGCGCCATTTGTGGTCATCTTTCGTGATTCGATCTTGTACGTAGTGATTATTTCCTCTGTGATTTGTATTTCTTTTATATTGAAGTCAGTTTTTGCTTATTGTCCGACAGACACGGTAGTGTTTTCTAAAAAACTTTCTGACTTACTGGTTGACTAAGAGAGAATGCCTAAAAGCATTAAGTTCGTCATTTGCTGTATTTTTTAACATGCAATAATAACACTTCACCAATGCTTCGATTTACGCAACAAGCTAAATTAGTGAGTTGAATTAATTACCTAGGCTAGGCTGTTCCAAAAATTGTTAGTCACAAAGTAGTTTTTTTTGGGATGAAATTTAATGACCACCAAAAAAAACAATCGTTACCCTAAACAGCCTCATCCAAAAAAAATATAATATGTACAAATAAATAAAACCCGTACCAAAATCTTTCGGGCTATTTAAGTCATACCTGCACTACAAAAACTTTTTATAACCCAAAAAGGCCACGCGTGCACCAAATTTTAACTAGCAAAGTTTTGTGTCATTACTACCCAAATATATTACTGCGTTTGCCATAAAATGTATGCATATAACCAAGTATATTATATTGAAGGCCGATTGGTTGAGTCTCGCGGCATAAGAATAAATAAAACTGACTAGAACGGACTCTACTTTGTCCGCGCGCGTCCCAAATGCCGCCATTTATATAACTTCTTCCCCCTTCACGTCGCTACGCCCCGCTGTCGTCCCAGCGTGTTTGCCAGGGTTGTTACTGTTAATAATATCGCTAAAATATGAGTTTTTCTTTAGTTTGAATTTGAAATCATTATTTTAGTGTAGTTAGTACATACAAAATATTCACTTTTTCTGGGTAAGTACTTACCTACTCTTGAGTTTGTATACTTAAATAGCCTTTATACATTTTACGGTAGTATCGGTAAACCTTTAGAACTTCATTTATATTTTTTGGGTAAACAATCATTTATTAGGATAAAATTGTGTAACATATTTGGATGAAATTTTTAAATAAAATGCGAGTACATATTTGGTGCATGCGTGGCCTTTTTTGGGTAGCTCAGCGATTATTCTGAAGACACTTGCCTTTTTTAGGTCAGCAGACTTTACGTTTATTGGTGATAATTTCATATTAAAATGGGGATTAAATTCTGGTAAGTACTAACGATTTTTTGGGCGTTATATTTCATTATATCTGGTGATTGCTTAAACCTAAGCCGTTTTTTTTCCTGAAATTATTTTTAATTGGCGGGTAATTTCCATAAAAATATCCTTGGTGAAAATCACTGCCCAACTATGCTGTTATGACCAGTGTTTCTTTCAGACAACATTCTCCGGGGGGGCGATCAAGAGGTTCGGGGGAGCTCGTCCGTCGATCACTACACTAGTTTGCCCGTCTATCTACACACAACTCATTTTTCTCCGGGGGGGCACTAAGGCTGCTCCGGGGGGCTCGGCCCCCCTGGAATAGTACTTGAAAGAAACAGTGGTTATGACATCACCACAACACCAACTCGAGAACGCTAGCAGCGGCGATCGCAACATTAGCGCCTCCTACAAGATTTTCATTGAACTATCGACGCCGGAAGGAGATGACACCTACTAACATACCACTACAAGGCTCAACTTTTTCATTCAATTTAATTGTGAGAGATCTGGGCTCCTACACACAGAAACAATGCATAGTTTTTTTTAATATTAATTTTAAGTTAATCTGGTGCTCTTCTTTTCTTTGTAACAATGGACGTCTCGCGAGAAGCTTTTCGTGCGATGATTTACTATGCTAAAAACAATGGCTAGTTATCCTTTATGGAATCTTACGATCACACTACTTTTTGTAAGTCTTCTCCTTCGTTAGCAACAGTTTTGTAAATTAAAACGTGGTCGAAAGAACTTTAACGATGTTTCCGAACGATGAACGACCGCTGCGGTAACTCACGAAAACTTTATCAGGGTAGCGTGGCTTTGAAGGAACATAGGATAGGATACCTATAGATATCGGAAAATTCGGGCTGAACTGAAGATTAGATCTAAAAATTTGCCTTTGGTCTTTTAGAGCTATTTAATTTTGAAGCTGTTTTATTTTTAGGTTTTTGAAGGAGTTTTTTTTAAAAAAAAACTTTTTTTTCATCAGGATAACGCGCCCGCTCACACGGCTGCTAGAATTATCAACTTTTTGATAATTTCTGGGGAACAATAATGTTCTGGCTTCTGCCTCGATTTACCTCCGTGCGGTAAAAAAAATGGAAAAAAAATAACACCGCAGAAGAGAGGCCGTCCAAAATTTTAGACCGCTATTTTTCAACTTTTCGCAAGATGCGTTTTTTATACTTATGTTGAAAGCATTGCAAGCAAATAGTGCATTCATAACTCAAAACATTGCTTTTGATAAACCTTTTTATTTTTTCTTTGTTTTTTTTCAAGTGTAATGCTTAATTTGATATCAATATAAGTCTTACCTTTCTAGTGGGTATTTGTTATCGTTTAATTCCTTTTTAATTCCTTGTCTAACTAAGCGGAATCTATTGACACTCCAGATATTGATAATGTGAAATACTTTTCTATATGTTAGTCATATGGATTTAAGTGAAAGGAAACTATATCTACCCTTCCTATAAATATGTCACCCACTCATAGGGTTGCCAAAACTACTATTATTATATTTTGGGCCATGCTAATAGGTACAGGGTTATTTGTAAAACACCAACAACCTTGCAGGAGTAGATTGCTAACATCATAAACAACAACATTAATTCTACGACTTTTCCGAAAACAGACAAAAAATTCACAGATTTTACAGTCCCCGCAAGAATCGGAGCATTGAAAATGAACACAAAAATTTACGAAAAACCAAAATCAAATCAAATGCAGAGTCCTATTATATTTTTAAAGTTACCTAGGTAGTACCTATTTATTTTTACGATTGTGACACTCGGCTCCGCCTCGTGTCACAAAAGCGCCCGCTGACTGCCTCGACGCAGCCGAAATAATATTAACCAATTTTCAAAATTCTAACGAATGCACTTCTCGTCTGCTTCTGCATCTTTTAACACTATTACCATGACGATCGGTCAATAATCATAGAAGCTACATCACTTTTTATGTACGGAAACAGCCGTTTTTCTACAATAGGGTATTTTCCAAATTTATGAAAACTGCTTATATTTAAAGATTGGGACGAACAATTTAACAGAAAAATAAAAATTAATTAAATAATGTCTTTTTCTCCATTAAACCAATTAAAATCAAATATATTTTTGATGCTTTTGAATTTACCGCCAAAACGCTCGGTTCGATGACGTCTACTGCGTGACGTCAACTTTGTGTAAACAGTTTGCAATTTACTCTATAGTGGACACAAAGTTGACGTCACTCAGTAGATGTCAGTGAACCGAGCGTTTTGACGGTAAATTCAAAACAATTAAAAATAAATTTGATTTTAATTGGTTTAATGGAGAAAAAAAGACATTAATTAATTATTTTTTATTTTTCTGTTAAATTGTTCGTCCCAATCCTTAAATACAAGGTGTTTGGTAAAAGCCTTATAAAGCCGAATATGGTAGATAGGGATCATCAAACTGAACAACTTTTACTATGGGAACCCTGAAATCGCGAAAAAAAAATCAGCTGTTTCATACATTTTGATATTTTCGTTATTAATTTTTGTATGAAACAGCTGATTTTTTTTTCGCTTTTCGCGATTTCAGAGTTGGTCCCATAGTAAAAGTTGTTCAGTTTGATGGTCCCTATGTACCATATTCGGCTTTATAAGGCTTTTACCAAACACCTTGTATAAGCAGTTTTCAAAAATGTGGAAAATACCCTATTCCAAATCTAAAGGGACCACCTACAGGTCACAATTATAAACCATAGACTTAGAAAAATTTTCGCTAATGTTATAAACCGATTTTCAAAATTATTTCGCCATTTAATAGCTAAACTAATACCCTAGGACCCTTTTTTTCATTTTTTCTTAAGTGGTTTTTTTTTCGAAATATTTACAATTTAGTAAACAAACATCCCCCAAAAAACCCGGAATTTTTGGAATTTTGCAAAATTCCAAAAAAAGTTAGCAGTAGATTTTCAAAATTTAAACATTCACACGTGTCTCGATAAATTTCTCAACTTTTGGTACTATTTTCATTTCGATCCTTCCAAAATCCTCGGAGATATGGCCAAAAATACGTCTCAGGCGATTTGCATCTGATAACCATTTTCAATGGTAAAATCAATTTTCCATACAAATTTCCGAACAGCTGATCGAGTTTATAGATAGTATGAAAAGTCGTTTTTTGTGTTTTTTCGGAAATGTTGTTGTTTACGGTGTTAGTACACTTATACTCCTGCGAGGTTGTTGGAGTTTTACAAATAACCCTGTATACTGTTGGAAAAATATATAAGTAGTAGCCAAATCTACATATTTCAGCAATACCTACAGCAGTAACACTCTAACACTGTCGGTCGGGTTATTATTTCAATAGTTTCCATTCCATTTCAGCTTAGGTACCTACCACGTTTGGAAACCTCACAATAATAAAAACCTTTTGAGATGTGTCGTAGGTCGGATAATTTCTGTTTCTTATTCATAAATAAAGGACAAGTAGGTAGGTACTATATTCTTAAGGATACTTACTGTTTTTTGACCCCATAAAGGGAAATCCACTATATTTTGCTTCAAATTTTTTGGCAACCCTACCCACCCACCAAGGGTCGTCTTCATAAATTTTATATTAAAGTGCCCGGAAATATGGAATCTACCCAATAGAGCTATATTATCTTACAGGGGTCGTCATTTAAGTGTTAAGTAATGTATAAACCGCCGCCGGTCTCTACAGACAGTTGTCAGTTGTCGCTCGGGAGCAAAGCGCGTACTCGCGGTCGCAATAAAAAAAAAACCATTGCCGTTCGTAATTTTAATAATACATCACATCACATAAAATGACATTTGTTAAATAAAATTCAGAACTGAATATAAATAAAAAGTGGTTTCCACACAATTAGAAAGTTGCTAAAAAAGTTGTGACTTCAAAAGTTGTTAAAAATTACTGTGATGCAGTTAACAATATCATCATTTTTTGCACTCACACTTTTACAAGGTAGGTGTGCTTATATAAGTATTCACCATAAAATTAAATTTAGTTTTGGTTGGTAATGGTTTTGTTATTGATTTTTAAAATTAACAATTAGGCTCGCTGTCATGATGGTCGTGACCCCTATCCTATAACTTATCCGAAATCAAATATCTCTGTAAATACATTTTTTTACTTAGTAATATTGTATAGTGTATCTGTATTAAACGAGTCTTAATTTTTAACCAAATTTAAAAAAAGGAGGGTGTTATTTTTCTCAAGTATGATTACATCGTGTGATACAATTAAAAAGATAAGTCAAACGCTAATCTTCAGCCAAATCTGCTGTTAAATCTAAGCAGTAAGCGAAAGCTTAGACATCTGTGTAGATGTTCTAAGAACGATAGTCGTGAGCTCGTGACAGTCAGACACAATTATAAACCTTTTTACTAGATTTAGATTGTTGTCTTACCACATAAACCAGGGAAAGTCGTTCCTTGAGATCCATGATAACTTTAGTGTTCAAAACAATGTGATTATTAGGTATAATAATTGATAGAGCGTAGAGCGAGCGCGTAGCGTCTCCGTTTCAGCTTGGGCAAAGATGTTTTCGTATGGCCGGCTACGTCCGGCTGTTCTCCTCTGCACTACGGCGGGTCTATCGGCTAAAAACATTGAAGTTTATGTAAACTATAATTTGACAATGGATGTGATAAATTGCTAAGTACTTCGTTTTGGCACAAATCAAAATTTACCAAAGAAAGTAAAAGTAGCAATGTATCACATCCAGATGGAGGACAGATGTCAAATTACAGTTAACATGAACTTTAATGTTTTTAGCCGATAGACCCGCAATTTTGTGATCAGTTTCTTTATTTACACAGATTTTTTGTCGATTCAGTTATTCGATTTTTCAAAATAGGTAGCGGAGATATGGGGAAAATTATATTGCCGCCTTTTCAAAAAATTATCAAAAATTTCTCAAAGGCGAGGTCTACAACTACAGAGCCAAGTAATAAATTCATCTAGGTTGGTACATATTAAACTTATCGGAGTTTCTCTGATTTTTTTTTCAACTATAGTAAAAGAAGAATCATAATCGTCCACCAATATGAGAAAAAATCCAAAAAGAAAACAACAAAGAAGACAAGCTAAAATAATGCCTGTTCGACAAGTGCTTATTGGTAAAGAATACTCCTACCTAACTTAGATGTAAGTTTTCAAGAGCGGTACCGGCGATGCCTAATTTCTTAATTTTGTGTTAGAAATTAATCAAGCGATTGGTGGACTTACATAGCATTACTTTACAACAAATTTATCGTGGATCGCAGCCTTTGATTATACTTATGAGCGACAAGTCTACTCACTAAAAAACAAGCTTAAACTTATGAAAATCTTAAATACAAAATTAAAATCGCTTATTGTGAATTATACCACGGCCCGCAGACGATGCCCACGACAATACAATTTAATACCATTGTGCTTGTGAGTGAGTGACATATTATCAAACGAGATCTTAATACAGTACAGATCTGCGGGGCCATTCGCCGAGATCCTGTAAAAAGTCATCTGACGGGTGATATTAGCTAGGTACCTGCTCAGTAGCTCGTTGCGCTCTACAAATTACAAGGTGCTCACTAAGTTTTCGTCTAAAAGCCTTGAAAACTCAAGGTTGTTCCATACACCTCCGGGATACAAGGTTAATGACAGCAAAGTCTGAAAAAAAAACTTAACAATAGTATTTCATACTGCGCGATGGCTTTCAAATTTTTTACGCGCATTCTCTGTCTAACATGGCCCAACTTTCGGCTTATTTATTTTAAGATAAAACTTAGCACAGAAAAACTTGTAAGAACCAGTTTCACAGGTTCTGGATATGTGTTCTGATACCTGACCAGGCACGTATCCAAGGGGGGGGGATAGTTGGGATTTATCCCCCCCCGAAATCCGGAACACACAGAACAGGAGTAAATTCAAATTTAGCGGGCGAGGCACGCTCCGGTTTGCGGGATGCAGTTATCCCCCCCCGAATTAAAAGTCTGGATACGTGCCTGTACCTGACAAATAATGTCACAAATTCCGTTTCCAAAAATTATACTGAAACATAAAGGCTCTTTATGTAGGTACTGAATCTGTAACGCGCCGAGCTGGCTGATGCATGATGTTGCGCCGACAAATGAGTAAAGGTTGGTGCTATGCGAAACCTGTGAAACAAAACCTGCATAACAAAAAAAAAAAAAAACTGGATCAAAGTGGAATAAGAAATGTATGATTATATTTAAATCCACTTTTTACCGTAAACCGGTGCCGGTGGATCGTAGAGGAATGAGGGAAATTTCCAAGAATTTAGCAACATCTTTTGAACTAATTTTCGTGAAGAACTCGTATTTACTCTACTACTTTAAGAGTTTAATAAGTAAGTTTCATCTTTTTACACAAATATGCAAAATTGGATATTAATCTGCCGTTGGACACCTTATTATTAACTAGCTTTTGCCCGCGACTTCGTCCGCGTGGATATTCGAGAAAATCCAATTGGAACATTATTCAATGTTTTAGTTTCATCAAAATCTGATCAGCCGTTTTAACGTGATTAGGCGGGTCCCCACCAAGCGCGCGAATCCGCTTTTTTCTCCTACAATTTCATCCCTATTTTAACCCCTACAGACTTACATACAAACTTGCATCCCCTAGTTTAACTCTTTAAACCATTATTTCGCAATAAAAGGTACAGGTAGCCTATGTCCTTTCTCGAGCTCTACTCTACATCTGTACCAAATTTCATCCAAATCAGTTTAGTAGTTAAGGTGTGAAGGCGTAACAGACAGACAGACAGACAGAGTTACTTTCGCATTTATAATATTAGTATGGAAGTATGGATTACTTATAAATACTTACTTATTTTTCTGAATCCTTTTAAATTGGTATTTATTTACGTAAGTAGGTACTTAAGTGCGGGTCCTCTATACCTATATGTCGGATCTACTTATAAGTAGGTACACGCATTCTTAAGTTTTTGCTGGTGGTTTCAATGTAATTTTTTGTTCGGTAATCTTGTTTGTTTTTCTGTCCATAACTTTTGTGACGGGAGCCACAAACAACCTGCTCTGTTTATCCAATGGTTGATTGACTCTTTTTTTACCTTACTTTATCAAAGTTACCTTACTACCTACTTATAATATTTACTAAGTATCAATTTAAAATTATACTAGTACTTTAGCATTCTTGTCCGATGAAGTAAGGGTTTAAGAAGTAAAAACTTGTTTGTGAACGGTCACATTTCGTGATGGTTGTTCGTCCATAACTTATACAAATGCTACACGTCTTTTCTCAATGATGTTTGTCATAAGAGTCGGTACGAACGAACCAAAGTGCTTTCCGAAACTCGAAGGAAATCGAGAAAATGAGAAAATTGGTCACCCATACAATTTTCACACCTATTTACTACGGTTCAGTTCAGTTTCATCATCTTCTAAGATATTCTCGCTAAAAGTTAGTTTGATTAATATCAACATAATAGTTACAAATCATAGGTACAAGCAAGATTTAAATCTTTGGGTACAAGGTGATGTTATCTTTCATGTAGGCAAAAAATAAAATAAGTTTCTCAACATAGTAATAAACTTAACAATAGGTCGTATCCTTAATAATTAGATATGAGCTCGTAGGTACCAACATTTATGTAATTTTCTACTTAGAAGCATTACGAGATTTTATAAATAATAATTATAGACGCTAAATCACCGTCTGCAACGCTAGAGATAAAGATCTTTGACTTAAAAACTTAAAAAAACGTTACATAGAAAAATGGTTTTGTATGTAACGTTTCTGCAGTGCATCGGGTATGTTTGCACAGATGCACAAAGACGATTTCTACGCTATCATGCGAAAGAAAACTGCCTCGTTGCTCTTCAGGGTGCGGGCCAAATCCAACTCCATTCTGCAAGTAATAGGAAATCGATAATGATTCTCCTATTATAGCCTATTATAGCTAATTGTGTCCGGAAATGTATCACGGGCACAAAACTTGTGTCTAAGTAACGATAATACTAACATTAGGTAATAAGATATTAAAATACTACAAATCAAATATGGATGTTCTCTAGTCCGAAATAAAATTTACTTTATTTTATTTTATTTAAAAATATAGGTATTATCCTGAATTGCATCATGGGTCTTACCTATATAATAATATGTTCTCTCTCTCCAAAGCTGTTCACAAAGCTTAGTCTTAGCATTAGGATTAAAGGGGATTAATAGGATCTGTCGTAGTGTGTGGGAGTCTCAAAACCAAGATAATAATGATAAAGTACATTTGCGAAAGATCTTCAGGTGTGCCAAAAGGAAATATTTAAATCGTCTTTGTTTATAGTACCTACGATAGCTTACGCTGAGCCTGAGTGATAGCCAAGTGGCTTATCCAAACACAAAATGTTCTGGTACCTACGTTCTGCACCTCATACACTCGGTGCCAGGTTTCCAAGCATACCTACCATTTTAGGGTCAGTTCAGACAGAACGGAAAATGCCCGAGCTATTTTCTGGCTTCATTGAAAATAGGACCGTATTACAATCCAATGCAGGTCGCGGGAAGCCGCTGGAAGCGTAGGATCGAGAGTCGGGAGATCCCTGGGGGAGGCCTATACCCACCCAGCAGTGGGAGTCGTGCGGCTGATATGATGATAATAATGATGAATGCAGATAATGGCGGGATGTTACAAAATTTATCCCGCTTGGTGGCGCTACTGCTGCTGGAGACCTTTGTACGGGCATTTACCCCCACTTTTCCCATTTATTTTAAATTAAGTATCTAAAAATAGTTGATATTAATAATTATTATTATGGAAGTTGGACAGTAAACGAATTAAAGATTAAAGAAAACCAAAATGAAGAAAATTTTATTCACAAACAATTCGCATGCAACCTTCAAAAATTTATAGCAAACAACAAAATGCTGGTTTACATCTACACTAGCACGAAGTTAGCGGTAGTGCGCCGACTGGTGGGCGATTTGTGAATCAGCAAAATTATCCTGCCATGCCATTGTATGAATATCGACTGATCTCGCGCACTGACGGTCTGATCACAGTTAGGTACAGTTAATAGTCAAGCTTCCGGCCAATTTTATTTGCGATAATCTTCTGATCCTCGCTCTGCACAACTTTTCCGACCGTGTGCCATGCATTTCATCGTGATGTCATATGACGTAGCCAATACTGTCGCGGGCTCACGGACTATTATTGTTATAGGGGTCTTATTTTCAATGAAGCCAGAAAATTGCTCGGGCATTTTTCCGTTCTGTTTGAACTGACCGCAGCAGATAGTAAACTTTATGATATGATAAATCCAACACAGAAAGAAGGAGGAGGATCATAACGGGCTTAGCATGATAAGCTCGACAAAAAATGACTACATCGAGAACCGGGATGTTATTTGTTGTTACATTTCGATATTAACAAAAACCACTTTCGAGCTCGACAGGCGGGCTCGTTATAATTTGTAAAGAAAAGATGTGGCCGTGAATTAATGGCTTAGCAAAGAGCCCTTGCAAAAAGTGTAATATGAGTAACAGCTGTTCCTCTTCTGTTAGAACTTTTGAAGAATCAATAGTTACCGGGACCTGTACCTAGATTTTTTTTAAACTGACATCCGCATCATGTCGCTAAGCCAACGAGAGAAGTAAATCAGAACAAAGGTTTTGCCGTGAAACTGAAACCGTCCTGATTACGTGGTCACGACACGACTATCTACAAAATTGCGTTTTAAAATGCGGATGCACTAGTAAGTAACACTAACCATACAATTACCGGTAAATGTTTTAACTTTTTGACAAAATAATGTAAGTCGTTTTACTGTGTAGGTACTTTTTGAAAGCCATTAAAATAATGTTTACAAAACACTAGGTAAGTAATTTTATTTTTGTCTGACGGATATGAACTATTATTCGGAATGGGTTTCGGGGGTTCAATTCGAATTCAATATCCGTAATCGTCGATAGAAACATTATCGCTTTGTCATCTGTTCAACGGTAATTTGGTACTTAAACTCAATTACTAGGTGGTTTGATAGAAAAAGTTAGAGTACAAAATTCGTGGTAGGTTAGGTACTTGTTCAAAATGATGATCTTGCTTTTTTGCAAACGGCCGGCCGCAATGCGGACCCGACGACGCGCTCGCTTTACGGTTGATATTGTTGATTGAGCGTAGCAAAAACGCAGACAGTGGGTGCGGATCGGTTTCTATACTTCTGGCTATATATACTAATGTATAAATTTACTTGTACGCAACGAACTAACTTGTACGTCAATACATCCAATACAATTCATTGACACCTTGGTTGCTTGCTTTTAGTAACTACTTTTATCGTGATTTTTTCTAATGCGTTAAAAATATGCAAAAGATCTCAAAATACAATAAGTATCACAAAAGTAGGTAGAGTTATTTGTGGCGTCAAACTATATTGCCCATTTACTGATGTAATAGCACAGTTATAAATCCTTAATCTGTGGTAATAGAATGAATAGAATGCAAAAATAGACTACGAACTGCGGTAACGCGTGGTAGCACGTAATAAACATTCCGAAATCTTATAACGTTCCGCAATCGCATCATAATTTTTCGCTGCAGTTGGTAAAAAATTTTGTTTCTTTCAAAATAAAATCAAAGAAGGTTTACTGTGTTTAAGAATAACATCGTCAATTTCTTATTACTTTAAAGCAATATCTGCCCCACGATTTTACTAAAAATTGCAGTATTCGCCGTTTTGTCGTAATACAAGGTTATTTTTAGTTTATACAAAACCTCTCGTGGGGTTGATCAGACCATCAAACTGAACAACTTTCATTATGGGACCAACCTTGAAATCGCGAAAAAAAAATCAGCTGTTCCATACAAAAGTACAATCTTACTCCATCGAAATGTATGAAACAGCTGATATTTTTTTTCGTGATTTCGAGGTTGGTCCCATAATGAAAGTTGTTCAGTTTGATGCTCTGATCAACCTCACGAGAGGTTTTGTATACACTAAAAATAACCTTAAATAACCTTATAAGCAAATAGAGGCACAATTATATTTAATTTAGACATTGGTATTTCGTATTAAGCATAGTACATTAACTTGTTACCTCGCAACAGCGAGTAATTAATTAGAATTTACTTATTGACCGTAAAACAACAAACTAAAGTAAACTAAGTCTTTAATAACATTATATAATTACAGAGAACACTTAAATTATTAACCTCAATCAATCGATAACGAAGTGAAACAATGCCATAAGTTTTACGTGTCACATTTTACTAAAGTATTTTCTAAAAAAAACTAAATATTTGCAGACGTGGGTACGAAAATTAATCGTATTCAATAATCCGAGTCTATATTATAATTAACATTAGTCAAACGAAAAATCATTTATGAGGAGGGGATTTAAATATTCTAATAAAACAATCCTTACCTCCTTTAAATATTCTAATAAATTAAATGATTTACGAAATAAGAAAATAGCTAACATTTCGTTATGCTTGTTATAAAAAATGTTTCATTTATATTCAAGAAATGTTTGAAAATAAAAAGTTTTTTCATTTTTGTCTTAAATCAATGTAAGAGATCTTAAGCTGAAGAAACTCAGAAGAAGTTAAGTAAACTAAAAAAAATACTTACCCATTTAAATTGTTAATGTATTCATGATTATATTTAGTCGAGGTTTCAATAAAAGTCAACGTTAGACACTGCTATATAGTACTAATTATTTAAATCAATCAAGATTATGGCTATTCTTAGACATGTTCTCAATCGCATTCACCAGTTCATTAAAGCTTCACACTTAATTTGCATACTTTCTAATAGGCTTTTATTTCATTTAGCCTTTAGTTAAAGTGGTCTTTTTTTAACTCCGTTTGTTGTACAAATAGACCGTGTCACGGCTGCGACGAATTTGACGTGCCGCTTCCATTGCGTCGGCGTCGGTTATTTATTTACATGATATAATTAAACTAAATGCTGGCTGCATGCACAATGCAACGGCCATTAAAAGAATTTATAGCATTTGGACTTGAACCAAGTTCAACCGTTTAAATGTTTCGCTTGGATTGTTTTGGCGGTAATGCATTTTGGTTAACGACATCATTTTAGGCTGCCCATCATGTAGATGATGCCTGGACGCAGAGGAAACAGCCGCCCACGTGATCCTGGAGTGCGCGGGTTTGGCCGCACACCGGGCAGAAATCCTCAAAGACGTGAGGTCGCTCCTAGAAGCCTGTGAACGCCCCAGGAGGCTTCTGCGCTTCTGGAAGGAGCTGGGATGGCTAGACTAGCCACACCAATGCTGTGTTCACGCATAACGGACCAAATGCGAGTCTAAATGCGGAAAAAAGAGCCCATCACCAATACCAATAGGCTGCCCATCTTTGATGCTCGTCAGCTGGTTAAAATTTTCGTTGTGTAGACGGGCTGATTTCAAGTAAGTACTAAAAGAAACACCCAGGAAAAGAGTACAGCCAAAAGTAATTATACCTAACTATTACTTTACTGACAAAAAATAGAATAGCTAGAAAACCTTACACACCGCAATATTGAAATTACAACAAAAACGTAAAGTAGACTGATAAGAACAAATTACTTCATACACGAACTATTAGCAAATAACAGAATATAGATGAATAATTTCTCAACCTCTTTGAAAAGTAAGTCAGTAATAGGGTATTTTCCAAATTTATGAAAACTGCTTATATTTAAAGATTGGGACGAACAATTTAACAGAAAAATAAAAATAAATTAAATAATGTCTTTTTTCTCCATTAAACCAATTAAAATCAAATATATTTTTAATGCTTTTGAATTTACCGCCAAAACGCTCGGTTCGATGACGTCTACTGCGTGACGTCAACTTTGTGTAAACACTTTCAACATCTTTGTAGTCTGTGTTACAATTTACTCTATACTTTACACAAAGTTGACGTCACTCAGTAGATGTCAGTGAACCGAGCGTTTTGGCGGTGAATTCAAAACAATTAAAAATAAATTTGATTTTAATTGGTTTAATGGAGAAAAAAAGACATTAATTAATTAATTTTTATTTTTCTGTTAAATTGTTCGTTCCAATCCTTAAATATAAGCAGTTTTCAAAAATGTGGAAAATACCCTATTAATTAGTTTGTGCTTTGGAAAAAAAATAAGAGTACAGTCAAAAAAATCATATGGATGAATTAAATAAATCTTTACTACATACTACTAGGACTAATGGAAAGATTATTGTTTTATTATTCACTGGCCCGTGAATCAACACAGGTGCTCGATAGCCCGAATCTAGGTAGGTGGAGGACCGATTTATCATTCATGGTGTACTACTCGATTGACACAAACACCAAAAAAAAATCACGGTCGTTCAAGGGAAACTTAGCGCGTTGATGTCTTATTTAGGACACGGCCTGCTATTTTCACACGCGTAGGTATTCCTCAATGTTATCGCGGATTTCTCGCGAATCTTGTGAAACTGTATGAAGTAGATTGTTAGCAGTTGTTACGTGGTTTGCTGGCAATTTGTAATAAATGAAACATACAATAGAACAGTGCTGTAGATAGGCACTTATTCTGATTCTACAGCTGCTGAAGAAGTATACCAGAACAGAGTTAAGATTTTACGGGTTTTTAATTTATTCAAAAGGATGCCTAATGTGTGTCGCAAATCAAATAATTTACGTTTGACAGAAAAGACTGGTTGCTTTATTTATGTGCACTTTCGCCTCAGATCAAATAAAAAGTAAGATGCAGAGCGTTGCGAACAATGAAGTGAGGCCGGTTTTTGATGGTACATGTGTGTGTACAAGGGGGCGGGCGGGGGCCGGGCGGCAGGGTTTTATATGGAAAGCCAAGGCGTAGTTTCGTTACACGTGTGTGCGTGAACTGTGTATGTACACAGCCAAGGCGTAGTTTTACAGGCCTCACCGCTTTGTTCGGAAGACTCCGTCTTACTTTTTTTTATTTGGTCTGAGACTTTCGCATAACAGTGTTTCTAGCATTAAATTACGACAACGAAAGCTTAAATTAAAATGTCAAATAGGTATTAAAGAAATTACGTAAGTGTACTATGTGAAACCTGTTTGTGTGTGTTCTGTAGGTAATAATTTATTCCATAAGTCTGGTAAAAGCTAGGCAAATTCATTAAATAATCAAGCCTGCCTGCGACGGTTTATTGTTTTAACAAATACGACTTTCTTTTCTGAATAATACAATTTTAGTTGTCGCCTTACTACTTTCTAGTGATTACTCCAAAATTGAGTTTTACTAGGAAGAACTACATATTTGTATTTGTATCCAGAAGTTATTTTAATGTACTGCCAGATCATTATTGAAGGAGACAAAACCACAGTTTATAATAAACAATGAGTAATAAGTACCTACTCAATTTATCATTTTATGAAACCAAAAAACGTTATAAATAGAAAATTGCAATTATTTAAAAAACTCATTTGTATTCAAGTAGTGACAATAAACGCAGATTTAAATAAAACAAACAGTCAATATAAAAAAGGTCGTTGCCGGGTAATCTTGACCTTTTAAAGTCCTTTGTAGGAATACACCAGTTTGTAAGATCTTTATGACCACGGAAAGAGGATAATCCATTTTGGTACACGGGGTGAGCTTAAAAATTGTAAGTACTTGTGTGGTGTGTCATCATGATAAAATCAGCCACCTACAGGCTATTTATACTTACACTTAGGAAGCACAGCTAAAGTGGAAAGTTTCTCAAATACGTTTTCATATCTACGTAATAGAGGTATGTAAGTTAAGTGTGTACCTTATGACATGTTTAGATATAATGAATACAAAAAATACTATCAGTATGAATCTCGCCCAGCTAGAACATTTGACATCCATTGTGTCCATAACCTTTAAAATAACCATAATTTGCTATGTCATTATGACACCTAATACACGTTTAGTGGTTTTCCCATGGTTTTACATATAAAAAAACACTGAAACTATTCCTAACAGATCTTTCGATTAGAGATGTTACGAATGTCAAATTTTACACAATGCGAATATTTAGGTTGCGAATGTGCGAATGCGAATGTTAAGACATCAAGTATGACAAAAACCATATGAATTAATAAATAATTTTTATTACTAAAACGGGAAAAACGTATAATACAAAATAATAAATACACACTATAATTTATGACGACATCCATTACTGATTTTTTGTCAAAAAAATCATGCTTTTTTAATGCATATGACTGTGCACTTTAATATTATTGTAATAGTCGAAGTTCAAATAAAGTAAAATAAAAAAATCGCTATAGATCACTTTTCTTTCCAGGTGCCATAATGAAAAACTGTATAATTTTCACAAAACACTTTAAAACACAATGAATTATTTGTTTACCAAAAAGAGGAATTACAGTAGACTGGCAACTAAGACAAAACAATCAACAAACCAAGCGACAAAGTGGACCACATCAACAAGCAATCAGTATTCACAAACTACCCGAGTGAAATAAACGCTTTCTATTGGTTGAATTAATGAAGTTATGCACACATTCGCATTCGCATAAAATTCGTATTGATTGATGCGAATGCGAATGTTTAAAACGATGCGAACCATTCGCATATGCGAATACGAATAATCGTAACATCTCTACTTTCGATACACATAACTAGAGACATCGGATTTTATGCATTTGCATACTTACATATGCAAATGCATATAACTCTCTAATTACGGCGTTAATGCTTATTTTAGCCTTTTTCCCAATCGTGCATATTTCGTTTATAATAGCGGGAGGTACGTATAGGGGGCTATTTAAGCTACCTAACTTCTATTTAAATCAATAAAAATACTGGAAAAACAATTATCGAACTCGCCAACACCTTTACTAATTCTTATGTTAGTACATTTCGACAGTATGTAGATATCCTCAAGCTGCCAACGGCACCTTAGTCATAATCTGAAATATTGGCTACTTATTTTGAATCACATTAAATAACAGAAAAAAGGGATATCATTATGAATGCCATCGTTTCATTGTGCATACGATTTCGTGATGCAATGTTTTGTGTTTCCTTACTATTGTTAATGGCTTAAATGTATTACAATCAACTATGTTTATTTAAATCAATCGATATCATTGGACGCGCCCCTTGGTACCTGTTAGAAGTTTGCGAAATCGTCGTAACAAAGATACTCAAAAGTCATTTTTTTATAAAGGATAGGTAATAATTGGATCGTGGAGAGACCTGCCTCAACATTTGTACAGCATGCAGCTATATAATTGCGTTAATTGCTTTTATTACATTAACATTGTAAGAAATGCACCATTGATCACAAAAGAAGGCAAAGATACAAAAAAATAAGTAAAAGTATATCAATATATTTTCCTAGATAGTTCATTCAACCAAGGAAGAAGTGACAAAACAATATCATTTGCTGTACGTAGGTATCTTAATTTATTCAACAAGATGAAACTTTGGACTGATAGAAAATACTGAGTTTACACAGTCCTTGTGAAATTAAAGAGTTGTGTTGAAAACAGCTAACCGAAATCGAGACTATTAGTACTAGTTTAGTATGTATGACCACAGACATTAACATAATTCAATACCAACTATACTAGTATTATTCTGCGGTTACGTCCAATAAAGGAAATGCGTATGATCCTGTGTAATGATAAACTACCTACTAGAGAAAGTGCAAGTTTAATGACAAATACGTAAGTAAAGATGAATGAGTGTGTGTAACCTCGTTACCCGTTTGAACTAACGCGTACTATTATTTATTCTTTTCTTGCTAATGCTATGTATTCTGTGCTAATGCTAAGAATAAATTATGAAGTTAGTTAAGTTACCATCATTATTATTACTTTCATCAGTGACAAAGAGAATGTAAAAAACTAAATCAGTAATATGAAAAATTTGTGAAATAAATAAATTTTATATTAGTGATTACGATATCTTTGTTACTGACGACTGACATATTTAAATGATTTAAATGACATATCTATTCTAAAATTATTCAAAATGTAAGTTTTTCTTTGGTCTAATATTTATCATGAATTCTACCGGTTTTTAAAGAAAACAAGAATTAGCTACGCAACTTTGTCCATGTTTGCCAACAGTATAATTAATTACAATCTTTTTAAATATAATGACTGCGAATAATTTGTATTTTTTTTGGCTATATTTTAATGTAACAATCCTCAGGTTTCTTTAGATTTACGATGTGACGACAAACGGAAGTCTTATTACTAAACTGGTTAGATTCACGACCGTAACCAAGTAATTATTGCGATGAATGCTAAATTATCACGACTAGTACTTACTTAAAAAACAAAGTAGTACACTTTTACTTTTAAAATTATTTACCAATTTGAAAACGTGATTTTTCATCGCGTCATTCAAAATTGCATAGAAATGCTCAAATTGTTACTTTTGTTTATGAACTTAAATAAGTTTTTTTTTCCATCAGCCTTTTTTTTGATGTCCCCTCTGCTGGGGCACAGGCCTTCCTTATGGGTGGTAAGGAGGATGAGCCATAACCCACCACGCGGGGCCAGTGCGGATTGGTGGGTGTTAACGACTGCAAATGCAGCCGGGACCAACGGCTTAACGTGCCTTCCGAAGCACGGAGGAGCTCAAGATAATACATTTTTGGTCACCCATCCCATGACCGACCCTTGCGAACGTTGCTTAACTTCCGCAATCGCTGGGCCAGGCGCTAAACCACTGCGCCACCGAGCTCCTCAAAATAAGTATAAGTACATTAAAATGAAATGCTGTTGGTAAAGCGCATTATGTTCGGTTCACATTGTTCGTATAACGTCTATCAGGTCAGCTAGTAGTTAATAAATATCCAAAATACACATAAAATTCTTCATCTGTAATTAAAATAGTAAATTCAAGTTATTTGATTTATTGACCATAAATAATTACTTAAGTATTTCTGATAACCTGACTTATGAGCACCTAAAGCTACGATATTTATATTGTTAATTAATCCTCAGGTTATTTTAATAACATCCTCACATTGCCATGCCACGTGATATTTTACCACAAGCTTAAAGTTACAATCACTATAGCTAGTTAGGTACGTACGTACATATATATAAAACATAGGTAATAAATTATCAAACAGTCCAGACAGGGTAAAAAACAGGTTAACATTCTCGTAACTGTAGGTACCTACTTAGTTTTTTAAGTTTCGTGATGGATATTAGTCAAGTTTCTCCACAAGCAGAAAAAATCTATTAGGTATTGGAACCAGTTGGAGTTAAGAATGAAATAGTAGTTTCTTAATCAACTCCATACAACTTTAGAATATGAATTTTGACTGTGAGAATGCCAAAAAAATATAATTCAGAATATCCCAAGACCTTGCCTATAAGCAAGTGAGGATGCCAGCAGGTCGGTTCTGGCACGCTACCCTGTGAGGGTTACAAATGCACGTGACTTTCTATCGGTAGTAAAAAACATAGGACCTACCTAGGTAATGGCCTGGTGACATTGCTCCATTTATTTCTAACTAAACAATCGCTCACACGCACGCTACATACAATACACATGTCTTTTTATTACATCACCTGCATCAACAAGTTGTCTCCAAACAAATCAAACTATACCCATTAATGCAGTGTAACTTGTACTAAGTATTATGTATTCTATGCTAGGTACCTACTGACAAATCTGACGATGAGGACCAGGTAGAGATTTCAGAGCGCTGCTGTTATCAAATCACAATGATCTCCTTCGGCCACGCATTTCCTTATAAATTATATGAATCTGTATCACAAAAGGTGCTGACACTGAAGTGCAAGCATATCACGTAGGTTGTCTTTATAAAGTAGTTTGTTTAGACAATAACATGCATTGTTTTGTCGTCGTCCATCGACGTAACGGAAGATCGGCGACGGACATGAATGGCGATTGTCCGATACCTACTCTCGAGCGAGAATCACCGTCGAAGGCCTCATTGCACGCCTCTTTGTTTCTAATTTGCTTTTTCCTAATTGTCATCTGTGTTTTACGCTAAACACAATCAATTATGTAGAATGCCAGTAGCCTCGGTTTCCTACTAAATAAATCTTCTACTTCTATTTACTTCACTTCCGCGCCCATTATCCGTTAGATTAAAGTCGTAAACGGATAGAAAGTGTGTATTAATATTGTTGAGTATTTTCTTATGTTCCTAATAAAATATTTTGACCTCCGTCAAATCCGTTACTAATTCTAAATTTCTTATGATAATCTTGATAATATTTAAAGCTTTTCTCGTGGAAAGCAAAATTATTTTCTTCATGTTTTTTAATGTTTTCAATTCGTGATATTTGTGTGCCTTAAAAACCGGCTTGCTTATGCAATTTAGAATTTTTTATTCAGCCTGTTTTCATAAGCACTGTTAAAAATAGACACAGACACCTAACCTACATTACGATAGTTCAATATTTAGTTATTAGCGTTTATACGCTGGTTTTTGGCCTTTAATTAAAATATTCAGTTAGCAATCATCCAAATATCCATCCAAACCGATTACTTATATTGTAACTTATCAGACCTACATAATTAAGCAATATACCTAGGTACAAAAGTTTTAGAATTAGTATAGAAATTTACAAAAAGTTGACCAAGTTCAATAGATAATTAAGTCCAAAGATAATTAGAATTTTCTCTTTCTATGGAAACATAGAAAGAGAAAATTCTAATTATCTTTTTTCAGTGTCCTTTTTTTATTTAAATAATAGGTCTTCACCTATGAAATTGCCGTATTGTAGTACAGACTTTTTCAAACAAAAAAAAGTATTGATTGGCTATGAATTCTAAATTCAAATTAATTTTGTTTTAAAAATATGACACTCTATTTACAAAATCAGTCTTTTGTTTATTGATTAGCGTTGTATTTTCATCACATTTCAACATTTTTCCTTATAATGGATACTTCGAAATTTCGTGTAATTATGGAATATGAGTTCCGTCGTGGCACCAACGCGGCACAAACGACACGTAACATCAACGACGTTTACGGAGAGAACTGTACAAACGAACGTACAACCCGTTATTGGTTTGCTCGGTTCCGTTCTGGGAATTTTGACTTGAAAAATGAACCTCGTGGTCGTCCGGAAACTTTGGTCAACAATGATGAATTAAAGGCGATTGTGGAAGCAGATGAATCGCAATCTACAGCTGAGCTGGCAGCAGCTTTTGATGTTAGCATCAAAACAATATTGGTCCATTTGCGACAGATTGGCAAGATAAAAAAGCTTGATAGATGGGTGCCCCACTGCTACTTCACGACAACGCGCGACCCCATACTGCACAACAGACCGTCTCTAAGCTGCATGAGTTGGGTTTGGAAGCTCTCCCTCATCCGCCATACTCACCAGATCTTGCGCCTACCGACTATTACTTTTTCCAAAATTTGGACAACTTTTTAGCGGGAAAAAAATTTAATTCCCGAGAGGCAGTACAAAACGCCTTTGAAGAGTTTGTTGTCTCCCGTCCAGCTGATTTTTTCAAGAAGGGCATCCATAAACTGCCACAGCGTTGGCAAAGATGCATTGATTGCAGGGGTGATTACTTTGAATAAAAGAAATAAATAAGTTTAAAAAAAAATACTTTCACTTTTTTCAAACAAAACGGCAATTTCATAGGTAAAGACCTAATATTATCAATTTTTGTTAGTCCACCTCTATAGTATAGATAGAGTCTAAACTACCTTTACATCATACTGCTCGGCAACTAGGATTTACTAGTATAGTAAGAGGCCGTGTAAGTTGGCATGTGCAACACAGTGCATTGTTTAGATAGAACGTTCCATTTTCAAATCACTTTACAATTCAAGCATGGGTGAATGCTTTAACTGTAAAGTAACTTTACAATTCAAGCTATGTCAAACTCCTTAGTGAACCAATCTCTTTTCTTATATTATAAACTGTGGAAACTTTTTACTGAAAAAAAAACAATATATATGGCGGCATTTCATTTCCGTTCAAGCTATGCAAAACTCCTTGGATTTTGATTTTGACTTTGATTTTGATTTTGACTTTGATTTTGATTTTGATATTGATTTTGATTTTGATTTCCGATTTTCGATTTTGATTTTGATTTTTTTTTTTTTTTTTATTTTTTTTTATTTTTATTATTATTATTATTATTTTTTTTTTTTTTACTTTTTTTTTTTTTTTTTTTTTTTTTTTTTTTTTAAATTTACCTCGCATGAATGATGTAAAGTAGTATGCTTACCTCGGTTGTAAGTAGCTATTACACCCTCGAACTATATTCGCCCTCGCTCGCTTCGCTCGCTCGGGCGTCTAAATATCTCGGGTGCACTCGATCCATTAGCGCCCTTTGCGAGCTGCGCTCGCACGGGCGCCAAATTGGATCTTGTTCTGTAATAGCTCACTTACGTCCCTTGTGTAACAAACTACTATTACATCATACTGCTCGGCAACTAGGATTTACTAGTATAGTAAGAGGCCGTGTAAGTTGGCATGTGCAACACAGTGCATTGTTTAGATAGAACGTTCCATTTTCAAATCACTTTACAATTCAAGCATGGGTGAATGCTTTAACTGTAAAGTAACTTTACAATTCAAGCTATGTCAAACTCCTTAGTGAACCAATCTCTTTTCTTATATTATAAACTGTGGAAACTTTTTACTGAAAAAAAAACAATATATATGGCGGCATTTCATTTCCGTTCAAGCTATGCAAAACTCCTTGGATTTTGATTTTGACTTTGATTTTGATTTTGACTTTGATTTTGATTTTGATATTGATTTTGATTTTGATTTTGATTTCCGATTTTCGATTTTGATTTTGATTTTTTTTTTTTTTTTTATTTTTTTTTTTTTTTATTATTATTATTATTTTTTTTTTTTTTTTTACTTTTTTTTATTTTTTTTTTTATTTTTTTTTATTAAATTTACCTCGCATGAATGATGTAAAGTAGTATGCTTACCTCGGTTGTAAGTAGCTATTACACCCTCGAACTATATTCGCCCTCGCTCGCTTCGCTCGCTCGGGCGTCTAAATATCTCGGGTGCACTCGATCCATTAGCGCCCTTTGCGAGCTGCGCTCGCACGGGCGCCAAATTGGATCTTGTTCTGTAATAGCTCACTTACGTCCCTTGTGTAACAAACTACTATTACATCATACTGCTCGGCAACTAGGATTTACTAGTATAGTAAGAGGCCGTGTAAGTTGGCATGTGCAACACAGTGCATTGTTTAGATAGAACGTTCCATTTTCAAATCACTTTACAATTCAAGCATAGGTGAATGCTTTAATTGTAAAGTACACTTTACAATTCAAGCTATGTCAAACTCCTTAGTGAATCAATTTCTTTTCTTACAATGACGAAACTTTTTACTAAAAAAAAAACTATGCAAAACTCCTTGGTCAAAAAAAATTTTTTTTAATAAAATGATAAGATTCATTCTGAAAGCGCGAAAAAATATAATCTGTTTTACATTTCGATGGAGTAGGCATTTTACTTTTGTATGGAACAGCAGATTTTTTTCGTGATTTCGAGGTTGGTCCCTCCCTAAGGCTGGCCCCAGACCTACCGGTTCCGTTTCTTTGCTTTGCTGTTCTACCATGGACCGCCGGCCAAGAGGCTCACTTTCAATCTATCGCATATTTTGACCTGACCACATTGGCAAGATAGCCATTACTTTGGTGTTATCAAATATCGTCGTCTGGGGTGCGATGAGAAGTTTTAGTTTTCGTTTTAAAAAAAAACTGCTGTTTTATACAAAAAATAATAACGAAATTATCAAAATGTATGAAACAGTTCATTTTTTTCGCGATTTCAGATTTGGTCCCATAGTAAAAGTTGTTCAGTTTTATTATGGTCCCTATCTACCATATTCAGTTTTATAAGGCTTTACCAAACATCTTGTATAAATAAGCGATCGAGTTATTTTTAACGATCGGAGTCCATGTTCAGGGTGGCACATCTCCTAAAAGCTTCCTACTTCGCAATCCAGGCGATGATATTTGATAAAACCAAGCTAATGGCTATCTTGCCAATTTGGTCTAGTCCCAAAATGCGATAGATTGAAAATTACCCTGGTTGGCCGGCGGTAGGGCATGGAACCGATTTTAACCGATTCCAAAATAACCGGGAAAAACCGATTATTTTTTGTCCTGTAAGAATCGGTTTTTAAATTAGTGAGAATCGATTCTCGATTTTTTTCGATTCTTGTTAAAAAATACCAAATTCCCATTCTTACTGCTTAGACGGCTTAAGTTAAGTTAATAATTATAATCGAATAAACAATTATAATAACATCCGAATAGACCGTATGGTATTAGATTTCTTGGCCTGCCAGCTCACTTCACTATTGGGCGATCGAAAAAAAACAACTGTCATTCATTTCGTGCTTCATTATTGTCATTGTCAGTGCTTACAGTTGTAAGTTTAACGGTATGCTTTTGCAGTGTTTTGTAGAGAAACAGTGGAAATAGTAATACATAATAAGATAAGACGCGGATTCATGTTCTCTGGGTAAGTTATAACTTCCATATTTATAAAAAATAACAATAACAATAAATATTTTTGTAGCATTCTTGTATGGGTAAATTGGATAATAATATAAGGCCCGGATGCAAAGCAATGCATGCAACCTTGAATGCAATGCAGTGCAACTCCATGAGATTGAAAGAGAAACATGCTTGTCTGTCGCTCAACCACTGACCTCCATTAAACAAGACGCTGGACAGGCTATTGTCATGAAATGACAGCAATTTTTTGTGCTGATTTGAAAATCGCCATATTGGCGCTGAGAGCAGTAGATTTTACTATGAGAGCAGTGAGTGTACTTGGAACTAATTAGTTCTAAGTACACTCACTACTGCCATAGTAGAATCTACTGCTCTCAGCGCCAATATAGCGGTTTTTTAAATCGGATCAAACGATTGGTAACGTTCGCCTGTCCAGCGTACTTGTTTAATGGACAGTCAGTGCGCTCAACGCTCTGTAGAGGCAATGACGCTATGACATTCTTACAGTTATTTTTTCATTTCGACGCGCTAAATAAATCGTGGCTCTCTGTTAATAATTACGCGGTACATTTTTCATCGATTTTTTTGCATTAAAGATTGTTGGTGGTATGAGTGGTTATGGTTATATAACAACCGAGCTTTTGGGCTTGTATGAAGGTTGTATGAGTGGTTATTGTTATGGTTATATAGCAAACCGCGCTTTTGGGCCTGTATGAAGGTATCGCCGCATTGCTTTGCTGTCATTTACTATAGTTTTTTTTTCAGTTGGGCGAAAAATAATACTTACGTATTAAAGGAGGCATAGTATCATATATATATTTACCCAATCATGATGTTTGAAGAAGTGACCGAGAAAGCTAGTAACAAAGCATCTATTTGGCATCATTATCTGCGAGCCAAGGATAAATCAAGTGCCAAATGTAAATTATGCAGTAAAGTATTAAAATCAGCTGGAGGTACTACGACCGCGCTTCATAAACATTTGAAAGGCCAACACAACAGTAACGTAGCTAATGCAGCAACAACAAGCCAACCGTTATTGTCAATTTCCGAAGAAGTTCCAAAAAAAAAATTGAAAATTACGGATTATTATGAGAATAAAGGTAATCCATCCATGGCTGTAATGGTTTCGCGCATGGCCTCCGTAGATGGTGTGCCATTTCGTATGTTTGCTGTATCGAAAGATTTGCGCTATCTATTCAAGACGAAAGGTGAAACGTTGCCAAAATCAGCCAACGGTATTCGGGACATAGTTCTCAAAGAATATGATAAAAATCGGCAACAAGTTATTCAGGAAATAAAAAACATATTGGATAATAATCATAAATTCTCTATCTGTTTCGACGAATGGACGTCAAATAACAACAAACGCTACATGAGTCTTACTTTGCACTCGCCGCAATTAAGTGGAGAATCCAAATTCCGAAACTTAGGCCTCTTGAGAGTCTACGGATCTATGAATGCAGAGAAATGCGTGCACGAGATTAGGAGCAAATTGATGGAGTATGGTGTGTCTCTTGACGATGATATCATCGCCCAAACAACCGATGGCTGCAGTCTTATGGTCAAGTTTGGTAAATATTTGAATTCTTTTCACCAGCTTTGCATAGCTCATGCGCTCCAACTAGCGATTGTGGATGTCATGTACAATAAACCCAATGTAAGAGATGAAGAAACAGCGCCAGTGCCACTAGTGCCAGAAGATGATGAAGATAATTTGACACTAGGAGAGCTTTCACGGAGAATGCATGCAGGAGAATATAACGATGAAAATCCTATTACTGACAGTGAAGATGAGGGTAGTGTCAACTTTTTTGACGAATCGCCACCGCTAGTACCTAACCCTGAACATGAAGAAAACAATTTTGCGTACTATGACCTTATTGCAAAAGTGAGAAAAATCGTCAAACTATTTAAAAGGTCTCCAACGAAGAACGACGACATTCTCCAAAAATAGGTGCGAGCTGATATAGGACAACAAAATTCTCTACTGCTTGATTGCAAAACCCGCTGGAGTAGCATGGCCACAATGCTAACCAGATTTCTCAAGCTTAAAGGGCCTATTACTAAATCTCTGATTGATCTAAATTCCTCAGTCCAGTTTACTGAACTTGATTGGGAAACAATTACAGAACTGGAGAACGTCTTGGCAGTGGTAAAAAGCGTTGTAGAAGCTTTGTGTGCACGCGATGCAACACTGATAACGGCAGATGTTGCCATTAAATTTGCTTTAAAAAAGCTGAGCAGTTTTAATACATCTTTAAGCAAAAAAATGGAAGCTTCTCTGTTCAAACGATACAGACAAAGGAGACTTATTCAAACTTCGATTCTACTATATTTAACTAATCCTTCTATGTATTATCAAACCAGAAATGACGATATTTTTGCTCGCCCGGACGCAACTGAAATGCAAAAAGAGTTAGAAGCGCTCATTAGACGAACAAGTTTGCAAGTGCGAGAACTGGAAATAATGGAAGAATTGAATACCACAAACATGAATGAGTTACAGATACAGCAAGCTAATGAAACGTCGCTAACTCTGAAAGAACAGCTCAATCGGGAAATTAAGCAAGCCGTTGGCGCAAATATCACACGTAACGTGAATGTTACCACAAGGCTGAGTGATGAAGATGACAGCCTTGGTAACCTTGATATGGCAATAAGATTAGAAATGGCGCTCTTTGATAATGGTGGTATCAAAGGACGGTATTTAATGCAAGCATATGATCATCTAATAACAATCCCTCCTACAAGTGTGGAGCCCGAGCGATTGTTTTCGTCTGCAGGGTTCATCTGTAACCGCCTCCGAACTTCGCTAAGCGATAGGAGCTTAAATGCCTTATTATTTTTACGCTCTTATTATCAGAGTCAGAAGTCTGAACAAAAATAAAACAGAATCTAGGGCAAAAAAGTGTTTTTTTTAATCTATTTGTGAGATTTTTTCCTTGATTCCTTCCTTTTATTTTTAACTGTTATTGTTCCTATCGTTAATTCCTGTGCAATTAATTGTTACTTTATTTCCTTCTTTTATGTTTTCGTGTTATATTTTAATGTGATTTTATTAAAAAACAATAAAAAAACACGTTTTTTCTTTACTTAACATGAAACAAAATTGCAAAAACAAAAAACCAAAAAAGAATCGAAAAGAATCGAAAAAACCGGGTACCCGATTCCGACCAAGGAATCGAAATCGAAATTTTCGATTCTTCAAAGAGGTCCGATTCTGCATGCCCTAGCCGGCGGTCTTTCAAGCAAGGTAGCACAGCAAAGCAAAGAAACGGAACCGGTAGGTCTGGGGCCAGCCTAACTTCTTGACGCCGACCCGGCCGCATGAGGCCAGCTAAATATTATTTAAGCCATTCTGTCAACGCCGAGCCGGCCGCATGAGGCCAGCACTTTGTTTACGTTTTCTTCTATTGTTCTCTTATCTTCTCTGGTGATAATAATTTTTAGAATTTTTAGGCGGGTATACGGCCGGCGCAGATGGGCTAATGAAAGTTAGTTTGTTGGTCTTATCAACCCCACGAGAGGTTTTTAATGAACTAAAAATATCCTTGTAAATGTTTTATTTACCTCGCCTGAATGATGTAAAGTAGTATGCTTACCTCGGTTGTAAGTAGCTATTACACCCTCGAACTATATTCGCCCGATGGATCGTGCACTCGATCCATTAGCGCCCTTTGCGAGCTGCGCTCGCACGGGCGCCAAATTGGATCTTGTTCTGTAATAGCTCACTTACGTCCCTTGTGTAACAAACTACTATTACAATTCAAGCTATGTCAAACTCCTTAGTGAACCATTTTCTTTTCTTATAATATGACGAAACTTTTTACTAAAAAAAACTATGAAAATTAAAGCTATGCAAAACCCCTTGGTCAAACAATTTATTTTTTTATAAAATGATAAGATTCATTTTGAAAGCGCGAAAAAAAATCAGCTGTTTTGCATTTCGATGGAGTAGGCATTTTACTTATGTATGGAACAGCAGATTTTTTTTCGTGATTTCGAGGTTGGTCCCATAATGAAAGTTGTTCAGTTTGATGGTCTGATCAACCCCACCAGAGGTTTTTAATGAACTAAAAATATCCTTGTCAATGTTTTATTTACCTCGCATGAATGATGTAAAGTAGTATGCTTACCTCGCTGCGCTCGCACGGGCGCCAAATTGGATCTTGTTCTGTAATAGCTCACTTACGTCCCTTGTGCAACAAACTACTATTTTAGATCACGCATATTATTTACTACGTCTGATTTATTAAGTGTCTTGAATTAATTCCGAAAACTTAAACGTGAAAGTTTATTTAAAATGCCCTAGGGGAGACTGGGGAGGGTTGATCCCCCCTTTTCATTTTGGTCCCTAACTTTTTTACTATTCACAGTATTAGGATTTATTTTGAGTTATTATATTAAGAATTTATCTATTTACTAAATATATGAAAGAGGGTAAGGCTCGGTTATATTTGGAATTATAATTTAATTTAATGTCGTATGGTAACTATTTACCAAGTGTCCCCTATATAGGGGAGACTTGTTTCCCACCAGTTGGAAGACTTGATCCTGGGGTTCAAGTCTACCACACATAGGGGACACACGGTAACAATATTGGATTCAGCCTCATATATCCGAAAAGAGTAATACATCTTTAAATATAAAGAAAGAACAGTACTAGGTACCAAATAATAAGTAAATCTGTAATCAAATCAGCTTCTTCTATTTGAACTTTATGCTCATATGCAGCTCAATTTTGAAAAGGGAAACAAATATGAAATAGTTTTAATCTCTTTAGAACAAGGTAATTAATATTCGGACTACAAATTAAAGCAGTCTAGAAACAAAATATCCATAACAAACCAAAACGTAATTAGTGATCATCTTTACTTTTTTTATTCTTATCCTTACTAAAATTATGAATGCGAAATGCCGTTTGACTGATTATTTGTTTGTTTGTTACGCCTTCACGTCTTAACTATTGAACCGATCATCATTAAATTTTACAAACACGTTGTCAGGGTACAGAAAAAGACATAGGGTATCTTTCATCCAGAAAAATAAAATTATTGTTCCCAAGGGATAGCAAAAACCCTTTACCTTCTAAAAATCTTGACTAAAATGTCTCACAATTTTCTCAATCTCAGATTCAGAAAAGTAGGTACCTAAGTAGATAAAAAAATAAGAGTAAATATGAAAATACTTCTTTTGTATAAAAAAAGATAAAAACTGTGAAAAGTCTTTATTTTACTGACAAAAATCTACATAGGGTAGATTTGATCCCTTATAGGGGACACATGATCCCTGGGATCATTCCATCCCCAAAGAAAAGGATCAAGTCTACCCATACATATTGAGGTTAGAAAACATGTTTTTTGCGAACCAATTTATCACTTATATCATGGTAAGTAATGTTAATCAGCAGAAAAATAAACATCTTAAAAGATAAAAACATTTCCAGGAAGCAGTTTCAAAGCATCATATTAAATTAATCAAGTCAAAACTTGCCATAAATTAAATATTTTAACACAACAAATTTTTGGCGGCCACCATTTGTAAACCTTTGATATCTGTCAAACGAAATCATGACATAAAGTGATCATTGCCATAAACGAATAACTGTTGCTAACCTAAAGAACTGTAACACGCGTGGTAGATTCGTCAATCAAGGTTACCAAGTGTCCCCTAGGGAACAACTGTACCCAGCTTCCCCTATGTTGAAAACGAAAAACATTGAAAAAATTAAATTACCTAATGCGACATGCTGCAAAAACCAGCAATCAATCGTTGCAGGTATCAATGCCACGCCATGAATTATAGAGCGGCTAACTACGGGGCGCGACACACCATCATAGGTACACCTTCATTCCTAATTCAGTACACGGCTCTTTAGTAATTTCAATACATTTCCAATCCAAGACATTTTGATTGAATATTGTGTTTGGTAAGTATATTCAATATTCTATAGCATGGCCTATATCAAAAATAGAATGTGCACTAATTCTTTTGTTTTAGTTTGGTAAATATTAACTTTTTTCTGCGTCGTCAAGCATGGCGCCTGGAAAAGCGTATCTAAAGAAAACGAAGACATTACAAAACAATATTTGTGGCAAACAATAAGATTTTATTTATTATACAAATGGGTAGTAGAAGTTAAACAGTTGTACTGTAGTACCGTAATTCATTATTCGATTTATTTTTATCAATGAACTTGACACGCGTCGGTGGCCGTCACGGTACGTATAATTTGTTGCAGTGATCCCATTTGCAATCGCCTTTACGGTACGTGAATAGCCGTGAAAATTATAATGGAATCTAAAAAAAAACAATTATTTCAAAGTTGACAACCTTTTTTTGTTGTTCTAACGCGTGACAATATTGACTTCGCTTCGATTAGCTTTTTTGCTACAGCAATACATTAATGAAATCTATCTTTACGCTACCCGTGTCTGTTTAAGCTGTAGGTACGATTGGTTAATTTTATGTTCTAACATTATAATCGCTACGTTTTAGTTCTGGCCGTATTCGAAGATATTTAGTTACGTTAAATGTATAATTTAGCGCCAGCTAGAGCGCAACATTACCCATTTAGAAAATGATTACGGTACTTAGGTGTATTTTTTCTTTCAAGAATTAATTTTAAATAAGTTCGAGAACTCGAAGATCGGACTCAGTGGAACTCTCTTGAAGAACTGGTAGCAGTTAAGCCGCCGAAAAGTTGCTTGCCTATCGGTCTTTTATAGATTGTACTTCGGTGAGTGTGCTCAAGAACTGCATGAACTCATTCCACCTTCTCCTTTCTACCATCGGACATCCAGACGCACTGCAGGTTACCACCCGTTCTTAGTTGATATACCTTTTCTGCGTACCAAACACTACTCATCATCGTTCATAATGTGCACAGCTATGGAATGGAATTCCCTGCCCGCGTCTGTGTTTCCGAGCGCATACAACCTGACTCTAAAGGCCAGAGTGAATAAGCTCCTTCTGGGAAGCTCGCTCCATCGTAGACCCTGTCTTTGCTTTTGGGCAAGACTGGGGTCAAGAGCAAACCCATTCAATATAAAAAAAGAGTACTTTTAACTTTTTGATTGAGGTTAATATTCGGATCATCACACTTGCTCTGTTGGTTAGAGTTGGCCGGTCGAAGCGACAAGCATGGCCACAAAATATCAGCCCCCCTAGCCAAAATAACATTTGCAAATTTTCGCTATCGCTTCGTTTGAAACATGTATGGATTTGACGTTTTAAAATTCGATTGTTAACGAAACCTTATGTCAATCCCATATATGTTTCGAAAGCGAAGTGATAACGAAGATTTGCGAATGTTATACTTTGGCTAGGCCCTCTGATCTGGCGGAGCGCCGCCACTGCTTACTTTGTGGAATGGCGTAGGATAAGTTCAAAATACGTTCATAGTAAATTTTCCAGAAAATGTTCTTTATACTTTCACATCACCCCTCACCCTTTTTTTTTACATCATTATCACATACTTATTATAATGTAATCGATAAAGGGGGTGTTAAAGAAACTGTTTAATTTACAGTAAATTATTAACTTATGGAAAATTAATTTTGACATATCGACTTGAACTTAAACCACAGAATAATTAAAACGTAGGTCGTCCCACAGAACAAAGATTTTTCCCCCCCCCGGTCGTCCGATATAATTCCTTCCTATCTACGTCACATTTACAATAATTATTCTAATGATAAAATCATTGGAAATATCATTGTCAGTTTTAATTAGACACATCGACTTGTATAACTGAAGACAAATTACAGCACTGGCCTAATCAAAAGTAATTGTATATCTAGATTTACATAGTTTCTAGGTGATTCGGTCAATTTTATATGGATAATGTATGCGGAAAACTATGAGCGCTAGATTTAGAATATGGCATCAGGTATATAGGCTATACAATAGCGACTACCATGGATTGTAGTTCATTGATAATGTAATAGCTATGTTCCGGTGTTAAGGTTAACAAAGGGAATACGTATTCTAAAGTACGCATGGAGCGAAATATTGCACACTTATTTGTATGTTCAGTTAAGGTAATCATGCAAATACCTGCGGACATCGCGGCTGTTCTTTATCTCGGATCTATTTTGTAGGCTGCTCGTGGTTTCCTAGTTATTTATGTAACTTATACACAAACTGAATTAGGCGAGAACTGCCAGAAGCCAGAATTAACAGCTTTAGCTTCGAAGTGTCGAACTAAAAACAAGCGTGCTCTAGCTAGGCTTGGTGGTTACACCGCACAGAACAAAAAAAAATTGCTGCCTACTATCCTTTCAATTTGAGGATCTTGATTTTTAAAACCTTATTCTTTTTAGGGTTCCGTACCCAAAGTGTAAAAACGGGACCTTATTACTAAGACTCCACTGTCCGTCTGTCTGTCTGTCTGTCTGTCACCAGGCTGTATCTCATGAACCGTGATGTATTCCTTTTGCCGCTATAACAACAAATACTATAAACAGAATAAAATAAATATTTAAGGGAGGCTCCCATATAACAAACTTGTTTTTTTGCCGTTTTTGGTACGGAACCCTTCGTGCGTGAGTCCGACTCGCACTTGGCCGGTTTTTTTTTATTTACAACTGGATAGTGCTTGGCCTTTATCTCACCTGATGTTAAGTGACGATAAGGCCGAAGGTGGAAACGCACTACACCCGGAATCCTCATCACTGAGGAAATGGCTATCTTACCTCTAACTGCCGGAACACAACAATTTTCAAATTGTTGTTACGACGTCAGACTTAGATAAGATGGTGGTAGCTAGCCAGGCGGACTTGAAATATAAGCCCTACCACCAACCAAACAGAGTACAAATTAGTTGTTTCTCAGAGGGGGTACCTACTTCTGGAAATCGAACCCGGGAACCTTGCGTCTTACACGGGTAAGTGAATCACTAGACCACAGAGGTGGTTATTTCTTCTTTTTGAGATAATTAATAAGATCCTAACACAGCGAATTTTGCGAGTCTGGCCTACCTAGGCCTGAAGGGAATACTACATATGTAATGTAGCAATACGGTGACAATTATTTGCAACACAATCATTGCAATGTCACGTACTTATTTGGAGTTTTAGATGTAATGAATGAATGTTTAGGAAAGCCTAGAGAACAAACATAGAAAAAAGTTTATGTAGGTGCCTACTTATAAAATATTTTTTGCGTCAGTAGGTAACCTTTGCTTTTAAAGGAGCAAGGTTCAATCTAAATTCAGATTAAGTATTTGAGTTTTTAAATCCTAATTCTTACAAAAATGATAGTACTACCTTTTTTCGCCCACAGATATTGTTTAAAGCTGTAGTTTTGCCAAAAATATACCTAATTTTGTAAGATATATAGAGCCGTGATGTAGAGTTTTGAACATTATTGATCTTCATTTCGTTATACCCGCATAAACAAATAAACAGTTACCTACATTATCTGTCGGTAAGTTTATCTATTCATAGCATGTCGACTTGTCCACGGTCCGATACAATTTTCTCATTATATTGACATTACAAACAATTGTTGAAGTATTACTCGGTCTGTAGTATTAGATAAGTATAAGAACTTGCACATAATAACCTACTTACTTATTTATCCTATCTGTATAATGGTTTAAAGATAGGTGAAAGTGGGCTCTTTTCTTTATGTAGGTTACCTAGGTAAACTTTGCACAATTGCTACTTGAGTACCTAATACTTAGAAATATCGATATTTTAAATTGTAATAAAAAAATATGCCTTAAATGTACCCTACGTACGGTCAACGGCATGCTGGGCTTCTAAGACAGCGTATTGATTTTCAATCAATTTTATACTTAAATGCAAAGCTATTAAGGTTCAAAACTTAGAATAATAACACCAGAAGGAAGCCGTGTCTTTGTATGCAAGGTGAGGCAACTAATACTGAGCCAAAATGGCTCAATTTTCAGATTTATATCCTTCATACGTTACGCAATCGTAACTAAAATCCAATAATATAGTAACTAATCTCCTTAAGGTAGGGAAATTGAAACTGTTTTGTACTTATTATGTATGATAATGAAGTAATGGAGAATAAAAATCTGAAAACGGCGCCATTTTGGCTGTTTTAGTTGCCTCACTTTTGTCAGTGCGCTTTGTAGGGAACTATCGTTTTAGGTGTTATTATTCTAAGGTTCAAAATAAATTACAGATTTTTGACAGTTTTGTATAACCTCATGTGCTGCCGACTGTACCTACCTATGATTCTTGTTCATTTTGTTTTTTGTTAAATAAGTTAAGTACTTACTTAACTTAAGTCTTACTCTACTTAAGTCCAAGTCAAATATTTTCAAACTTTTAATACCTACCTACCTACCCTGTTATTGTTAGCTATACCTATTTATTACACTAGGTACTAAATAAATAAATAAATAATTTGTTGCTTGTAGGTACTTATTGTATTTTTCTGAGTAAGTACAAACAAATTAAGTAATAGTATTTCTTTTTATATTTCAGCGCCCATACTGACGAGAGGCGAAGATTTCGGCTATGACGGGGTTATAGGTGAGTAAAATATTTAAAATTTAAGTACTTATTACGTAGGTATTTTAACTGATGAATGAAACGATTGTTCTTTCCAGCGCTTATTTAATTTTCTGTAAGAATATAAAATATGACAGTAGGAAAAGATAGAGCATAGGTACAACTAGTTAGGAGAAAAAAATTGAAGACAAATTCGAATGGGGTCGGAGTGTATATGTCACCGTTAAAGTGCGAAATAAGTGAATCTGCAGATTAACTAGTTAATCTACAGATTCTTTGGTCAAATCAGTTAAAGTGAGAAAAATTGTTTTATTTCGTACTTTAATTAGGTAATCTGCAGATTAACGGATTCCATACTTTAACGGTAACATATATATTTTTTATGACTTCGAAAGACAAAACTGCAATTACGCACGGCGGCGGCGCCGGGCGATGCGATATATGCGTTGCGATAGTTTGTCACTGCGGCTGCGACTGCGATAGTCGTTATAGCGACTGAACTCTACTGCGACGCGACGCATCCCACTATTCCCAATCCGATATAACGCCACTGCGACAACTCGAAGAATCGACGGAGACGGTCCGACAGTGCAATAAACGATAGGTTGGTGAAAAAAAGGTAGTGCTTTTAATCTTATAATATCTATCTCGGGAGCAGGTAACATAGAGTGTCGAAAATACCCTTTAAAATTGAAAAGGAGGAGGTTATCGATCGACAATCGATCTTTCCCACTAACGTGAATTGTATTATCGTGGTTAGACCGATAATTACGTTTGGAATACGAGGAAGTAAAGGCGAAGACGACACATAAGTTATAAGTACAATATCTTTGGTCTTGTAGGTACTAGCGATAATCTAACTAAAGGCGTGAAATATACTTACCTATTAATTTTATCGACAAGAACATCCATATGTTGGGGTCCATCTCCTCTCCTTTGGGTTGGGACTTTGGGACTAACCGCCATTTTTTATTTTAAATGGCATTGCAAAAAATAAAATAATAATTTTCGAAATGGAAAAATAATAATTAGAAAATTACTCATAGTCCTTTAGTTTTTTTCTTAATATGATAATTTTATCTGAATATAAGTGATATCAGACGGTAAAAACATGTGAGTTTTGAATTTTGTTTGAATTTTATCCATTTTCGAAAATTAACATTTAAGTTCGAACACACCGGATGCGATTTAGGCCTGGGTCGTCGTTATTCATTATTTAAAAACAAAATAAAACAACACTACCGGTACTATTTGTAAACAAATACAACTGAATGCGTAGTCACGCGCGTGGTTACGCGCGTAGTGCCGCGCAGCAGAGATACGTGCGTGTTCGAATTAGTTCGGTGTGACGTCCAATAGGGAATCCCATTGACTACAACGTCATCAATGCGTTCCGCTCTGCGTAGGTAGGTACATACGCAGCCTGTTTGTCTCATGGGAGCTGCAATGCGTAGGGTTACGCATCGGTCTACGTGCACGCGTACGTTACGCAAGCGGTGTGCCATGTCTCATAAAGTTTCAGAGATTACAAAGTCATGGTACGTACACGCTAAACTTCTAGATCCGGACATAATTAATATTTTTAGGCAGGGCCATTAAGGGTCCTAGATAGGAAAACATGGTTTGCGCGTTCCATATTTTTATATAGATAACGTAAAGTTGTAGCCACAAAAAAAAACATACGTCAAGCTAAACAGATTATCTAGTAGCTACAAGTATTAAATTACGTATAAACCTCACATAATGATTGTAAAAAAAAAACAGAATATCATTAAAAGCACTTGTCGCGGGTCATATTTTTGGCGTAAATAATAGCGGAAACGTATTGAATTCTACATCAAAATACACTTTAACGTACTGTGTAGGTGCTCCAATAACTTTTTGCAATAAAGATAATTGTGCTAAAGATAATGACGAAAAAACAATCAAAATCATCGAAAAAGTGCAGAAGTCAGGTTATTTTGCATAATTTTTACACGTAAAGAAAAATACAGAGACAAATGTTTCCGCATAACAGAGCCTTAGTAAAAAATAAAATTAAAAATGGCGGTCATTCCAAAAGGAGAAGGGATGGACCATAATATGTGGGTGATTTCGTCGATAAAATTTGGTATATTCAAGTTCACGATATGATGAAAAGATTGATTTTTAAGCTTCCAATGTGAAGAACTTATCTAGAATTCTACTTAAAATTACTGTAGACTGAAAAAGAAACAAAGAAATACAATAACCGAACAGAATATTGAAAAATGGCTTGGTAACTCTGTAGAAAATCCTGAATAACACCACTTATAAAAATAAACTTCCAAACATCAGATTTCGTAATTTTCAACGACACAGTGATAGGTATGATTTTTTAAGCAAAAAGGAAACATAGTTTTTTATTGATCTAATTAACACAATAACCGAATACATTTTAATAAATCGTCCAGTATTCCAGAAATCAATCAATTTCATCAAATTAAAGCTATGCAATAAGTAATCAACCATAAATTCTAGAGAGGATTTCGTGAACTGTCCTAGCCCAGTGTACCCTAGTGTACCTATAAAATTGACGAAGAACAGTGTACTATGCAAAGAATATTGATTTAACTGCAATTAGTTATTTAAAAATTGGTCAAACCATTCGGAAAATGATTACTACAGCGCCCCCTACCGGCTGAACACCATAACACCAAAAACAATCGCCGACAAACTACAAAACTATTACAGAAAACCGCATCCAAATTGGTCAAACCGCTTTGGAAATAAATGAGAAAATGATAACTGCAGCGCCCCCTAGCGGTTAAACACCATAACATCTATCTGAGAACCATCGCCGATAACCTACAAACCCATTACAGAAAACCGCATCGAAATCAGTTGAGTAGTTTTAGAGAACTTCTCAAGCGCGACTTATCTGGTTGCTGCAGCGCCCCCTGGTGGTCTACCACCATGTAACATATCTAAGAACCTGCTCTGAAATGAAACCTTTTGATTGCAAAAAAACCGCATTGAAATCGGCCCAGTAGTTTCCAAGGAAAATGGTAATAGACAAACTTGACTTATCTGGTTGCTGCAGAGCCCCCTGGTGGTCTAACACCATGAAACATGTCTAAGAACCTGCTCTAAAATGAAACCTTTTGAATGCAAAAAACCGCATCGAAATCGGCTTAGTAGTTTCCGAGGAAAATGGTAACAGACAAACACACAAACAAACAAACGCACAACCTCTAACCCCAAACGCATATACCGCCTCTGTTCCGTTCCGTCCGTCGTGGGTAAAAATAGAATAATAAAATATTATTCTATTTTGTCTGCCGTTAATGTCAATTTTGCCGTTTCTGCCTTTATGGGTTTCAGTTATATAAGTGTCTTTTCTATGTTTATGGGGAAAAAAGTGTCCATCAGCTTATGCACTTTTCCATCGAGAATGCCGTTAAAAAACGCCTTGGATAATGATAAAGTACCTAATGAGTCCGAGATAGTATTTTTGTAGCTGTAAAACAATACCTTTAGCTGTGTCACAAAATATAGGAATGTGGCTGTGCAGGCACGTATCCAAGGGGGGGGATAGTTGGGATTTATCCCCCCCCGAAATCCAGAACACACAGTACAGGACTAAATTCAAATTTAGAGGGCGAGGCACTCTCCGGTTTGCGGGATGCAGTTGTCCCCCCCCCGAATTAAAAGTCTTGATACGTGCCTGTGGCTGTGTGTAATAAAATAATTATTCTGAATGTCGACAGGTCCTACCCACTGGGGCGAGCGATACCGCGAGTGCGCGGGCAAGCACCAGAGCCCCATCAACATCAACGTGCTGCGCGTCAAGCAGGTCACGCTGCCAGACATCGTGTTCATAGGCTTCGACGACTCCATCGATGGGGTACACGTCACCAACAACGGGCATACTGGTGTGTATAGATTAAGTATATCTACCTTCAACATTCAAGCAGGGCAAGTACCAGAGCCCCATCAACATCAACGTGCTGCGCGTCAAGCAGGTCACGCTGCCAGACATCGTGTTCATAGGCTTCGACGACTCCATAGATGGGGTACACGTCACCAACAACGGGCATACTGGTGTGTATAGATTAAGTATATCTACCTTCAACATTCAAGCAGGGCAAGTACCAGAGCCCCATCAACATCAACGTGCTGCGCGTCAAGCAGGTCACGCTGCCAGACATCGTGATCATAGGCTTCGACGACTCCATCGATGGGGTACACGTCACCAACAACGGGCATACTGGTGTGTATAGAATAAGTATATCTACCTTCAACATTCAAGCGGGGCAAGTACCAGAGGCCGCACATCAACGTGCTACGCTACGCGTCAAGCAGGTCACGCTGCCAGACATCGTGTTCATAGGCTTCGACGACTCCATCGATGGGGTGCACGTCTCCAACAACAGGCACACTGGTGTGTACCTACCTATAGATGAAGTACCTCTTTCAACATTCAAACGGCCAGCACCAAAACCCCATCAAAATCAACGTGCTACGCGTCACGCAGGTGACGCCACGCAGACAGACATCGTGTTAGCAAGTTTCGACGACTTCATTGATGGGGTACTTAAATATCTTCAACGATGGGCATCATACTGGTGTTTACCTATAAGTACTTACCTATACATATAAGTAACCTTCAACAATCGTCACAAGGGGCACCTCAAACACGCGGGCGAGCACCAGCAAAGCCCGATCACCATCAACGTGCTACGCGTCAAGCATGTCACGCTACTTCTCAACTCCATCCATGGGGTACATCATATATCTTCAAAAACTGGCATCATCAGACTGGTGTGTACCTATCTATACCTATATGAATTCCCTTCAACAATCAAGAGGCACTGCAAGCACTCCGACGACTCCATTGATGGGGTACACGTCTCCAACAACGGATATACTTATTATACAAAGTGATATCGAACTCATTAGCTTACTCACACCTAAAAGCGAGTCTTCTACAGGAAGATTTATCCCTTTTGGTTAATAATTATTGCCATAGTGATTTATCACCCTCATTTAAGTCATGTTTAGAGATAGAATAATACCAATGCGTTTGTTGAAATGAAATAAGTGAGTTGAAGTTGTTGAACTGAAGGTATCTAGAATACGTTATCAGCGACACAGTTGGATAGTTTTTAGTGTACTATCTAGTCTACCTAACTGTACTCGTAAATGTTGAGTAGGTAATTGTTTAATGATGTTTTAAATTGTGTGACTTAGTACTCCTCCAGTGCTGATAGAGGAGAACGATCCCCAGAGTCACACAAATCCCATCTTTCCTGGATCCTATGGGACGGGAGTCAAGAGGCGAAAAATTTTTTTTATCTTTTTTAGGAACAAACTTATTTAGGTACCTAAGTAGGTACTCAATTTATGTAAGTACCTACATAAATTGAGTACAATACAAATTACAAACAAAGAACGAAAAAATAAACTTATAGTTCCCTATTTCATAATCAAAATAGTAAAATTATATGGTGGATCCCATGCGAGAGAAGCATCCTAGTGACCGGAGGGATCCAGCAGTAGATCAATGCCACAGACGTGATGATTTTGGGGTTGACATAAAAATTGGATACCTAATGGATTTTTTTATTTTGTGTTCAGTGCTGATAGAAGTGGAGAACGAGCCACACCCGCGAGTGCGCGGCGGCCCGCTGGACGGCGACTACGTGTTCAGCCAGATGCATTTCCACTGGGGCGACAACGACACCTTCGGCTCCGAAGACAAGATAAACCATCGGAGGTTGGAACATTTACTAGTCTAATCAGAAACAATTACTAGTGGCTCCATGAGCTGTAGACAAATTAATAGATGTCGCCATCGCCATGAGGTTTTCAAAGCACATAGTAAAGTAGGTACGTACTGTTTGGTATATTAGGTATTTGGTATATTCGCATCTAGATGGCGCTTCTAATTTTGATAATTTTTCGAAATGTGTGAAATTTTTATTATAAACTTAGAAAAACTGGCTCGACTAAAAAAAATATACTTACATTATATAATTATCGAACCTGCTCACAAGAGAATCGGTTGAAAAATGCAACCTGTAGAGGAGAACAAACGGAAAGCCGGAAGGAAGGACATACGAAAGAATTTTTGTCTAAGCTGAAGCAGAGACGCTTCGCGCTCGCTCGATCAATAGAAGTCCCTTCTTTTGGTCCCTTCCCTTTTTTTCTTCCGGAGAGCGGTTGGTCATCCAGATAAAAGAGATAGGTAACAGTCAGCCCTACACGAGATAACAGTCAGCCTTACACGAGATAACAGTCGGCCTTACATGAGATAGAAGCACTTGAAAATACTTTTCACTTTGCTACACCAAGTATAAAACGAAAAATTCCTCGTCCAAAGAGCAAACATCAGTACATTGATTGTGTGATTAGAGAAAATTACTGAATCACTTAGATTGTGTATCCTATTTCAGTTTCCCAATGGAGCTTCATATGGTATTCTACAAAGAAGAGTACAACACTGTGAAGGAAGCTGTTCAGCATCCTGATGGCCTGACAGTTCTTGCTTTCTTCTACGAGGTAATTTGCCTTTCTTTTAAGAATTAATACTTTAGCATAAAAAAAACATTGTGTACTCCAAAATTAGCCAAAGCTCACCAAATCCTAAACCACCCAAGAAGATTGGTGAGCTTTATTTACTTACTAATTCTGGGTTAGGTTAGGTTGGAGGTGAGAAAACGAAAGGATGGTTCTGGTTTCCTGAAACTGTGGGTACCTCTAGCCTTGGCCAAGGTGGTGTGCGACCTAGGTAAGCTACAGATAGGCTGAAGTGTCGCTCGCATTAGCGTGCTTGCCCAACGCCCCCTGCGCTGTTACAGGTGCATGGAGCTTGGGCATACTAAGATGAAATGCTCAGAGGTGGACAGAAGCAGAGTCTGCTTCAATTGCGAAGAGCTTGGCCATAAGGCGGAGGCGTGTAAAGAGGAGGCTAAGTGCCTAGTGTGCTCTGCACATAAAATGCCGGCAAACCACCTAATGGGTAGTCGCCTGTGCAATCCCCCGATAACGAAGGGCGGTGGCCCCGGGAGCCAGATTGCCAGTGCGCAAGGGAGAGAGTGCCAAACTAGTGGGAGAAGCACGGGGATGTCCGTTTAAGCGGACACCCTGTTTCGTGGGGGTTAGCCCCGGGATGCTCCCCGCTCTTCTCGGTGAGGAGAAAAGCACGGGAGCCGTTGGTGGGGGGGGGACATACCACCTGTCCCCCCGGTCGGGGCTAAGCGGGCAGTGGGAGGTGAACCACTGCTCGCCTTGCACGGCCCTGGCGAGAAGGGGGGAATGGCTAAACTTACCCGGTCATTCCCCGGCGGAGGAGGCCTGGAGAGCCGGGCAGGCCGCGTTGCCGTTGGGGAGAATGCCACCCACGGCCCCCCACACAGCCCCTTGCCTGGCGGCACTAGCGGCGAGAGGGTAGGTGCCGGAGGTTTTTAGTGGGTATTCCCTCCTCCCGGGATCCCACCGAACCGCCTGGTTGGGTGGGATCACGAAAGGCAGTCGTGGAGGGAGCCGCAACGTTGAATGTTGCGGTCCCCTCCTGGCGAGTCCCTCTTGCTCACCTGCAGGAAGGGAAGCGCGTAAATGCGTTTTCCTTCGGGTTAGGTTGGTATGGTCACAAAGTTCGTAGCGGCGGCGCTCTGTTTTGTGATATAAATGGTGATCATTTAAACATAAGCCATTTCTTTTAAAGCTATCAAAAGTTAATGAGCGTGTAGTCCGGCGACTACAGCTGTGCCACAAAAAAAGTTGGAAATCTGACATTTTGACTATGCCTTGATGTAGTCGATAGTTTGTCGGAATATTATGTCGCACAAAAACTTGAATTTGTCGGTCTTGCGTTTAGGAGATACGTGTGGCGCAGCTGTAGAGACGTCTCTACAGCTGCGCTTCACAGATCTCGCGCTCGTTGCGAAAATCTGATTACTCGAGCAAGTGTGTAGCCTAGTTTGTCGAATTCGTCAGTCTAGCATTTATGTTAGGAAATAAGTATCATCATCATCATCATCATCCTCCTGCCCTTATCCCAATTTATTTATAGTGTTCTACACAAAATAAAATTTTGAGCTCGTAGAACGACCACTATTGGGGTCGGCGCAGCATGTAATTCATACTGCATTAGGTTTTGGCAAAGTTTTACGGTCGGCCGCCTGCCTGACACCAACCCTCCTCGGGAATGCTGTTGTTGACAGTTTCCTCGCTGCCATCCGAGTGACCCTTTGTGCGATGGTCTGTACCGGGTCCCTAAAAACTTCCCTCTATCGCCTTCTACGATACCCACGAGATGAGATGGGACAGTCCTATTCTTGTCCGGGACTGTACGGTGAGATAGATTAGGAGATAAGTATCATATCTCCTAAATGCACAAACTCTACCACGTATAAATTAAATTATTTGATGATCGTTTGTTCGTAGTTGGACCGGCACCAGCACCCGGCGTACGACGAGATCACGGAGGCGCTGCTGAGCGTGACGGAGCCGCACTCGAGCGTGCTGATGCAGCACCCTTTCTCGTTCCTCAACATCCTGCCGTACGACCTGCGCCGCTACTTCACGTACCGCGGCTCGCTCACCACGCCGCCCTGCTCCGAGGTCGTCATCTGGCTGGACTTCGAGCAGCCCGTCAGACTCGCCCAGGACCAGGTATTGATAATGCTGATGCAGCACCCTTTCTCGTTCCTCAACATCCTGCCGTACGACCTGCGCCGCTACTTCACGCACCGCGGCTCGCTCACCACGCCGCCCTGCTCAGTGGTCGTCATCTGGCTGGACTTCGAGCAGCCCGTCAAACTCGCCCTGGACCAGGTATTGATAGAGCTGATGCAGCACCCCTTCTCGTTCCTTAACATCCTGCCGCACGACCTGCGCCGCTACTTCACGCACCGCGGCTCGCTCACCACGCCGCCCTGCTCCGAGGTCGTCATCTGGCTGGACTTCGAGCAGCCCGTCAGACTTTCCCAGGCAGGCAACTCTTAGCATATACAACCTAGTCAAGTTTACGGTACCTGAAGCGAAACGACCCCTCTCCTTTTCTCCTTGCGTCACGCACGCCACACCGTCGTATATTTTTTGAAAATTTTCGATAGATCATCGCCAAGTTACCGCTGTGACATTGGACTTGCCTGCTATTCCTTAACTAATGCGAAAATTTAATAACAACATGGATGGGAAGGCATCGTATCTCCGATAAGCGTACTATGTACTATGAAATAGCTCGGCCATATAATTGACAAATAATTAAACCTACCATTACCTCGTTCTAGGTTTGAACGAATCGATCGAAATGTCTCCAATTGATTTCTATCGGGCTAATTGAGACTTATTCAAGGGCAATATAATACAAGAGTTAGCTACGAGACGAGGGCCACTTATTTGATTCTGATAATTATAATTATAAGGCATAACAATTAATTTATTACAGCAAAACTATATCGTAAAGTAACTATAATGCTATTATTCAGTTAGTCTGGTCAACGAAAGATGACACTGAAATGATGGCGCCACTTTCCCTGTTAAATTAATAAGTTATTGGAAACAGACCCCTATAAGGCGCAATTTTTTTATGCATAACTCACCTTTTGTTAAGTGATGATAAAGCCGAAGGTGGAAGCGCACTGCTCCCGGAATCCTCATCACTGAGGAACTGGCTATCTGACCTCTAACTGCCGGAACACAACAATTTTTAAATTGTTGTAATGGCGTTAGACTTAGGTATGATAGTGTCAGCTTGCCAGGGGGACTTAAAATAAGCCCTACCACCAACCAAACCGAGTACAAATTGTACCCCCATTGGGAATCGAACCCGGAATCCGTCTTACACGGGTTCCGGACCACTTGACCACAGAGATGGTTGAAATTAGTTCCTTTTCCAATTTGTGTGCTTTTTACAATTTACAGATCAAGGCGTTCAGAGAACTGAAATCAATGCACGGCAAAATCACGCACAACTTCAGGCCGATTCAGCCCATCGGCGACCGAGTGGTATTCTATAACATCGACAACAACTACTTTACCTATAACGAAGTTGACCAGGACGACGACCAAGATGCTCCCCCCACAAAGTCCTCACGCAGAAGGGGCCACAATAAAGCCACTTCTTTACTTCCGAAGTTATTAGTCGTATCTCTTTTACTAACATTACCAATAACGAATAGTTATAAACATAAGTTTAGCTAAGCTAAGATAACTACATTACGATAGAGATACAATAAGCATAATGTTGGTTGCTTTATGAATGTGCTTGTAACTGTTAAGATTAAAAGTTGGAAAAAATATTAAGTTGAAAGAATATAATCTTATCAAATTTAAAATCTTAGATGAATGTGTGTAGTTTTGTACGTCAGGTAGCAATAGAAACCATTGTAAAGTTGTACAAATATTTATAGTGAAAAGAATTGTTAATGAATTGCATGCAAGTACATAAACAATAATGAGGCAATGATGGGGTGGAAATAATGTGAGAGCATTTAAATCATCATCAGCCAAATCATAAACTAAATGTTTTTATTTATGTATTTTATCTACACCCATGCTTTAAATCCTCTATAAAAGTTTCCGAAACAGCTTATAGAACGAGTTCCCTAAGCAGTTGCAACTGTACATTAGGTTAAAACACTCATGTGATACTATTATCACTGGTGTTTTAATACCAATTATACTACAGTTGCATAATAACTATTATTATGTAATTTAGTTTGTTTTGTTAATGAACTCACTCAGACTGGCTTCTGCATGATTATAGTTTGTAATTCAATATTGTATTGTGTAGAATAACTATCCAGCATTATACATAATAGCCAATTATTTACTTTATTTATGCTGTTTGTCTGATTTTTGTATTTATTTATAAAAAAAGTGAAAAGTTGAATGAATTTCTAATCAGCAGGCCTACACTTGCAGTCAAGAGCGATTGACATGCACTACCAGCGCCGTATCCAGTCAATATTATGCGGTCATTGAGTGAACTAATTTTGGTTGGAATTGAAATCATTCAATCCGTTATCATGTATTGAGATTGATGTTATAGTTTTTATGTTATGTTATATGTATTATATTATTAAACTTGGCACATACAGTGGCGGTCACATAATTAAAGACACCAGTCGATTTTCATACAAACGAGGTAACTTTGAAGCCTTGGTTCTCCGCCAAGGATTGGTCTAGCTGTGATCTGATGATGGCTATCCAGGGAGTGAATGGAGGAGATTCAGACCGCTATACACATCCAACTAATTTGATCAGCATTCTAAGAGATATAAGGATATGTTTAAAAAAACCGCGAAGTTAGCATAAACATGTATGGAAATACTGAAACAGAAAACTCTGATTCGTTAGGCTGGCCCCAGACCTACCGGTTTCATTTCTTTGCTTTGCTGTGCTACCATGGACCGCCGGCTAAGAGGCTCATTTTCAATCTATCGCATATTTTGACCAGACCATATTGGCAAGATAGCCATTAGTTTGGTGTTATCAAATTTCATCGTCTGGGTTGCAATGCAACGCGAAGTTTTAATTTTAGTTTAAAAAAAAGCTGCTGTTTCATACAAAAATTAATAACAAAATTATCAAAATGTATGAAACAGCTCATTTTTTTTCGCGATTTCAGATTTGGTCCCATAGTAAAAGTTGTTCAGTTTTATGGTCCCTATCTACCATATTCAGCTCTATAAGTCTTTACCAAACATCTTGCATAACTATTCATTTATTTTTAACGGTCGGAGTCCATGTTCAGGGTGGCATATCTCCTAAAAGCTTCCTACTTCGCAATCCAGGCGATGATATTTGATAACACCAAGCTAATGGCTATCTTGCTAATTTGGTCTAGTCCTAAAATGCGATAGATTGAAAATTACCCTGGTTGGCCGGCGGTCTTTCAAGCAAGGTAGAACAGCAAAGCAAAGAAATGAAACCGGTAGGTCTGGGGCCAGCCTTAATCTCTTATAATGCTGATCAGATCAGTTGGGTCCAAAATTTTGTTTTGACCTCAAGTATACGTGTATCAAACGGCTTTGCTGTGTGTAGGTACATCGATTTACGGTTTTTTTCGTACGAGTAGGAGTATAGGTCAATCCTTGGCCGAGAACCAAGGCTTCAAAGTTACCTCGTTTATATGAAAATCGACTGGTGTCTTTAATTATGTGACCGCCACTGTATAACAATATTATAATCATTAACTGTGTGAGAGTAGTTTTGAGGAAATACAATAGCTCTGTTTGATTTATCAACTGACTGACCATAAATCATATAAAACTGTAAATTTTGTATTAATAATACTTTAATATACTGTGATATTAAACTACTTTTTTGTGTTTTAATTCAGTTTCAAGCTATCACTACTCCAATGGATTTGAAAAAATTCACCTATGGGACTATAAATATTAAAACTATTTACTAAACTTAGTATATTTTATTTTCACTTATTATAATAATTATTACTATGAATTTGCACAAAATTCGAGTACCTACAACCCGGTTAAGTTAACTCGGTACCTGAAGTGAAAGCAAAACTAATAATTATAAAAACTGCAAAAGCTTTTCTCCTTGCCTAGCGATGGGCGTTTCTTGAGAAAAAAACAATCGACTAAATCGAAAATCGAGCACATTCGATTGTCGATTTAGTAGTTCCTCATCATGATTATTCGAATAACAATCGACGAACTACTAACTGAACTACTAATTTGTACACTACTTTGTTTGCGCAATCCGCTATGCAGGCGAGTGTGCGTGCGTGCGGTAGATAATTAAGTGTAAGAAAAAAAATTTTTTTTTCATTTTTCGTGGTTCATATTTTTTTAGTTTTGTTTATTTATTAGCTACCTAGTTGATTTGAGAAGATAAGTAATTTAATTTTTGTTTTACTTAATAAAGTTGTACCAATCTTGTATTGGACTGAACAATACCTTACCTTCTTAGTTGTTCCTATAACATCGTTTGTTAAGGTAGATTAGAATTTAAATAAATATACTTTATAACTTTTTTGTTTAATTCTTATTCTAGTCTTACTTAGTTAGAAATTCCTTAAAATTACCCATCTATTCGTAATGTAGGTAGGTAGTACCAACTTGCACTAGTAATGGACGTTCCCTCTATCGAATAATCAATAAGCGCCAATCGTTTAGTAACTGCAGTCGTAAGTAGAGGCGCACGGATTTTTAACCGTTGACCTTGCACGACGCAGCGCACGCACGCACCGTCTTTTGTAACTACTGATTTAGTAGTACGAGTGCGCTGCTGCGCTACGAATTAGTAGTTAAAAGTTGACACGCGCACCGCACGCAAGCAGTCGACTATGACTGCGTGCCGCGCGCCGTTAGTCGAAAACAATCGACTGACATCGATTGTTATCGACTTTTATCGACTAAACTGAACAATCAACAAATTCGATTACTTTTAGTAGTAATCGCCCATCGCTATCCTTGCCTGACGTCACAGTCGTTAATTTTTAGAAAATTTTCGATAGATTATCGATAAATTATCGCTAAACGGTGTACTAACGCTACTGGCATGACACGGTGGCCTGAGGCAAGGAGAAAAGGAGAGGGGTCGCTTTCGCTTCAGTTGCCGAGTTAACTTGACCGGGTTGTACTTAATTCAGTTTTTGTTACTATACGATTCAACTTTATTGGCGGCTGTGAAGTTATCCACTATGCCTGTAGCGGTGCCCACTCTCTCTCTCCCACTCTCCCACCCACTAACATTGAAATAGTGTGCGTATCGTCTTGCGCGATGTTCTGAGCCGCCGATAAGTTTAAAACGTATTATACTTGGAGGCTAGTTTTTTTGATTCTTCTACATCTCAAAAAACATTTGTCACAAAAATATTAGTCAGTTTTCAAATAACTGTGTTAGCAAAAAATGGGGTGGTGACTTTTAGTGTGTAGTAAATTCATTGTTCATTAAATTAAATTATATAAAGTATCTAACACATCAATCATCATCAGTAGGTTTGTTATCAGACATCGTTACCATAGCTCCCAGGTTGTCTTCACCTCCATACTTCAACCTTTCCCAGATAAGCTCAGCAATAGCCTTCTGTGTTCTCCGTTCTAACTTTTCCAGTTTTTTTGCGACATCTCGTTTGAGATCCCAATCTGGTTTTCTAGGTGCTAAACTGGAAACATCTAAGTCTTGTAGTACTACCTGGAAATTGCATAAAAGTGAACACGTTTGAAATTTTGCAAACTAAATTTTTATAAGTAGTTTTATAAGGTGGGTATAATTTGTAAAACTAATGCCATGTGAAAAAGTTAAATCTAGGCTTTGCACCCAACACTTTAGGTGGCTTCATTAAAAAAAGAATTACTACAGGCAGTGCTTTTGTGATGAATATTATCATTTTAATTTTTCAAAGCATTTTAAATGTAGGTATATATAACCCGATTCAAACTTTATGTACTTCTGTGAAGCTGGCCATTATGCGCGTAGCCGTGCCCCACCACATTTTTCTCTCACAATTACATCAAATTTCTGGGCTTTAGAGTTGTTTGTTCCAATTTAAAAAGCCTGTTGATTTCGTCCAAGTCAACAGGCTTTTGTAGTCTCGCTTTTTCAAAAACATTACTCTAATAACCTGTTGTTTTCAGCCAGGTACTTGGCCAAAATGTTCTTCGAGCCAGAGCGTTTCGTCCAAGTATCTGGCGGAAATCAAAAGGCTTTTGTAATCTCGAGTCACAGTATACTACAGTACAATACATAATAGTACAAGTGCAGGGTCTCGTGCAATGTTCACAGTAGTCATAAAGTTTGAATCAGTTTGTACCTGACAATTTTAATGAAAATATATTTAAATTTCAAATAATTAGTCTCTCTGTAATGTTGTTGACTCCATAGCCATGTTTTTCATAATAGATTAGAACATGATAAACCTTTTACTTTCTTATTACTAATTTTATCTACCTACACCCATGCTTTAAATCCTCTGTAAAGGGTTCTGAAACAGTTAGCTTACTGCCAACATTACAATATCCGAGCGAGAGGATGTTGCGCTGCGCCGCGCGCCCACGCGCGACGAGTTACATTATAAAATTCAGTACAACATTATAACACTCGTTCGGATGATATAATGACGAGGAGGAGGAGGAAAGTCAAAGTCTTTATAAAGGATACATTTACATATCATGGGTGTAGATAAATATTGTGGGTGTTTTTAATACATATGTATTAAAATATTGAATGTTACCCAAATAAAAATAAAAAATATAAAAAAAATGGGTTTAGATTAAGTCTTGTATACAATTGTACTAAATAGGTATTAAAACACTCATGTGATACTATTATCCGACATTCATTACATTTGCATAAATAACTATAAAATTTACTGTATCATAGGTCAATATTAAATGTTTTAATTGTATACCTTTTCTTTCCCCGCTTCTAGTAAGTCTTTCACTTCATCTTCAACTAGAGTAGGTTGTGCTTCCTCCAGCTTCGCCTCCTGCAGTTGCTCATCTTGTGGTCTGTAACTTCTGAACTTTGGTCTGGAAACAATAAAAAAATATTTCAGAAACAGTTTACTATCCCCACAAATTTCGAAAGGACCTGGCATTTTTTTAACCTCTAAAATGCAAAACAATTGTACAATTTTTATATTCCTAGACCCTAGTTTATTGAAAATAATAATTCAATAACCTGTTATATGTAATTTTTTGGTGGCGATGATGTCAATGTGGATATTAATGTGACAAGGTTCTATAGCAATTTGTGGGGATAATACCTGCTCTTTAATATTGTGTTTTTATATTTTGACATAATTATCATGAATTCCTATTGGATGAAGTAACTAGGATATACTTAAGGCTTCATGATAGGAAAACATGATTTGCGCAGGCCATATTTCTGTATAGAAAATGTAAACTTGTAGCCACAAAAAAATATAGAACAAGCTAAAGAGATATCTAGTAACTACAAGTATTAAATTGCATATAAACCTCAGCCGATTGTAAAAAAAAACAGAATATCATCAAAAGCGCTTGTCACAAGTCATATTTTTGGTGTAAATAATAGCAGAAAAGTATTGAATTCTTCATCAAAATACACTTTAACGTACTGTGTAGTTGCTCCAATAATTATTTTTCAAGAAAGATATTTGTGCTAAAGATAATGATGAAAAAAACAACGAAAAAGTGCAGATTTCCATACTCTTTACACATAAATAAAAAGACAGAGACAAGCATTAATTATAATTTTCTAGAAGCTTTCATCATGTCTTGGATATTTTCTATACTTAAACGAAAAAATATGATATGTCATTTCTGCATTTATTTAATGCCTTATTTGCGTCTTTTACACCACTTGACTACACAGGGGCGTCATTTCTAATAAACTTTTTCTTTCTCTCTTTTCTCTACAGTACAAACTGCAATTATTGTAAAGAATGTTAACGTCAGTCACCGTGGCTGGCCAGACTAAAGCAGAGCAGATTGTACTTTTTCAGCCCCATGGTGCCATTTTTAAGCAATGTTTGTTTATGTGTGGGTCTCCAGCTTCCTCATAGCCTATAGAGAAATTCTAAGCTTGCCATATTTTAAAGCATAATAGCAGCAATCAAACTTCCAGACAAAATAATAGCAGCCACCATAAGTTCTTTACCATGAGTTGTTTTATGTGTGTGAGCTGGCGACACGTGTCTGCAGCTTACACATCCCGTTAAGGCAAACCAGTGAGGTTACGGTTTTAGACTATAGTCAAAAATTTAGAGCCTAATTGCAGCAATAAGATCCAAAAAAACTAACCATCACACTCAAATACTGTTGTAACTACGAGCATAAAACTGTGTGCGAGCTGGAGACACGTGTCACTGGCTTGCACATCTGTATTTTCGTAATTACTTAAGCTACGATTATGTTATATACCTCAAAATTCTCAGCCGAATTGGAGCATTAGGCTCCAAATTTATCAAAGCTTTAACTCGAAAAGTTTTTGAGCTACGAGCCGATATCTATGTGTGAGCTGGTGACACGTGTCTCTGGCTGACACATGGTGAATTGCTGTAACTGTATATGTTAGAGTTTCGTTTTAAAGATCAAATAATACGTTATAATTGCAGCACACACGCACGAGGCATAATTTCAAATCTCTGGGCCTCTTAGTTTCAAAATTATAAGCCAAAAACTGTTTTCCCGCCAAAATATTCAAAATAATGGCTCGGAAGCGCCTAATCGCGCCGTTGCCGTTCCGTGCGCTACACTATTGCAATCGAATTTGAACCTAAGAGCTAGTATTATTTTGGTTCATTTTAATTTACGCTCTCGATCGTTTTAATTTCTGTACTGAGAATTTTAGTCTAGGAGGTAGAAGCCGTCTGATTTAACTGGTTACCTAATTTTAAAGAAAATCAAAGTCTATTTATTTAGGAATGTTTATATTGCTATGCTTAGTTATTATACAAATTTTGTCTGTCTGTCTGTATGTTTGTTACTCTTTCACGCCGAAATTTGGCATACTAAAATAAAAAGTCAAATTTAAAATGGCGGCCATTCCAACAGGAGTGGGGATAGACCCCAACATGTGGGTGTTTTTGTCGATAAAATTAGGTGTATTTCACGTCTTTAAATTATCGTTAAGAAAAACAGGTGCAAGCTATTTTCGACCTTATTGACATTTGAAATTCGGTTGGTTTTTTGGCGTATTCTCATTAACTAACTTTGATCTGTCATTAAAAACCGTGATTTTGATAAATGTCAATAAGGTCGAAAATCGCTTGCACTTATTTTTCTAACTTGTGATCACTAGACAATGTTTTCTAGTAAGAAAAAACAGGTGCAAGCAATTTTCGACCTTATTGACGTTTAAAATTTGTTTGATTTTTTGCCGTATTCTCGTTTACTAACTTTGATCTTTCATTAAAAACCGTGATTTTGATAAATGTCAATAAGGTCGAAAATCGCTTGCACTCATTTTTCTAACTTGTGATCTCTAGACAAGGTTTTCTAGTTAAAAAAAAACAGGTGCAAGAGATTTTGACCTTATTGACGTTTGAAATACGGTTGTTTTACCATATCTCGCGTTCACTAACTTTGCTTAGCTAAATAGCTTTTACATAATACTTACTAATTGACTTCGTTGTGTCATAAAAGTCCTAATCGAACTAACACAATATAGGGTCGCGCGCGTTATTATACTCATACCTAGCGTGCTGCGAGAGAAACGCGCGTAACGCGTCCGATAGCAACAGCGCGCACGCGATGAATGCCCGCGCACCCGTCCGGCCAACGATGCTACTTGTTGCCACGCGCGATATTCATAGCGCCATAGCGTCTACTTACCTACATAGCGCGCTATGTGCGCTATGTAAATATAGCGGGCTATAATATGGCGCTAGATGCTATATTAACCACCTCTAGTGCTAATGATAAATAAAACAGAGCGCGCGCACACTGATATATTTACACGGCTATAATAATAATTCCTTGGTGCGCGAACAGATGGCGTGATTTTGTTTATAACTCTTTACAGGATTATTTTTATTTTTTGATTGTGTTAATCCCGATTCCAGTCCAGGCCATATTTATATCTGTCTGTATGCCAAATTTCGGCGTGCAAGAGTAACAAACATACAGACAGACAAACAAATGTTCGAAGTTTTAATGTAAGTGAGATTAGTGTAAAAAAATTGTGTAATAACTAAGCATAGCGATATAAATATTCCTAAATAAATAGACTTTGTTTTTCTTTAAAATTAGGTAACCAGTTATATCAGACGGCTTCTACCTCCTAGACTAAAATTCTCAGTACAGAAATTAAAACGATCGAGAGCGTAAATTAAAATGAACCAAAATAATACTAGCTCTTAGGTTCAAATTCGATTGCAATAGTGTAGCGCACGGAACGGCAACGGCGCGATTAGGCGCTTCCGAGCCATTATTTTGAATATTTTGGCGGGAAAACAGTTTTTGGCTTATAATTTTGAAACTAAGAGGCCCAGAGATTTGAAATTATGCCTCGTGTGTGCTGCAATTATAACGTATTATTTGATCTTTAAAACGAAACTCTAACATATACAGTTACAGCAATTCACCATGTGTCAGCCAGAGACACGTGTCACCAGCTTACACATAGATATCGGCTCGTAGCTCAAAAACTTTTCAAGTTAAAGCTTTGATAAATTTGGAGCCTAATGCTCCAATTTGGCTGAGAATTTTAAGTTATATAACATAATTGTAGCTTAAATAATTACGAAAATACAGATGTGCAAGCCAGTGACACGTGTCTCCAGCTCGCACACAGTTTTATGCTCGTAGTTACAACAGTATTTGAGTGTGATGGTTAGTTTTTTTGGATCTTATTGCTGCAATTAGGCTCTAAATTTTTGACTATAGTCTAAAACCGTAACCTCACTGGTTTGCCTTAACGGGATGTGTAAGCTGCAGACACGTGTCGCCAGCTCACACACATAAAACAACTCATGGTAACGAACTTATGGTGGCTGCTATTATTTTGTCTGGAAGTTTGATTGCTGCTATTATGCTTTAAAATATGGCAAGCTTAGAATTTCTCTATAGCCTATGAGGAAGCTGGAGACCCACACATTGTTTGTTTGCAATTACACTTCCATAGATTTTAGTTTGCTGTATCTAAATCATAACCTAATCACTAAAATTTAGTCGAACTTCTTTACTTACTTTGGAAGTACAATCGCTTCAGTAGCTTCGGAAGTAGTATTTTCATTGCCTGGATTTTTTCTCTTTAGGTTTTTTAGTCTTTCTTTTCGTACACGAGCTTGTTCTTCGAGAGTTCCTACACTCTCGCTTTTATCCATGATAACCATGAATGAAATAAACCAGCACACTTTTTACTTATATAAATAGCAGGCCCTTTAAAATTATCTTTTAATATATTTATATCCCTAATTTTAGGTGGAATTTAATTTTAGTTTTTACGAATTACAACAATAAACAAATCTTCAGATCAGCTGCCTTGCATGACCGATTTTTATCGCGTGATAGCGTTTTATCACGTTTAACTGTCAAAAAGACCAGTGTTGCCAGACCTGATCAACACACTTGCCCACACAGGTTGTTAAAACTGCCCTTTCCGACACAAAATCGCCCATAATCGTTAAAACAACGACATGTAGGGGGGAAACTCTCGTATAATGACACGCTTTGTACCCAGGGACGTATTGTAAGATTCGGCGCCTAAGGTATGCCGCCCCTAGGGTTACGTGCGGGAGGAAGAGGATGCTTGTGTATACTTAAAAAAATGCCGCGCAGCGCGATTTTTAATCATTTTCATTAAAAAACCCTGTAATTTTGTCAATCTTCAGTAAAAAAATTGTAATTTTGCCTGACTATGAGTACCTACTTATTAAAAAAATCGGCAGCGCAGCACGATTTTTGTCAGTTCCATCCACTAATCTTGTAATTTTGCCTGACTATAAGTAACAAAAAAAACGGCCGCGCACCGAGATTTTTTTTTCAGTTTTGTCTACTAATCTCACTAATCACGTAACATCATGAACGGAAAATGAACATTCTGCACTGCAGTTCGTCAATAAATGATTGGTATAACTAATTATGAAATGCGCCCTTAAGCTAAGCCCTAGGGGCGGCTGACTGAAGCTATTTATTGTAAATAACAGGAACCCTACTCACTAATAAAAATACTACTAATATTGTAATTATAAAAGTTATAAAAAAGACTGGATGAAACTGACAAAAAATCACGCGAATTTTGTCAGTTTCATCCACTTATCTTGTAGTCTTGCTTTTCTATTGTAAAAACGTTAAAAAAACGGCCACGCAGCGCGATTTACAGTTAGTTTCATCTACTATGTAAAAAAAATCGTTGTAATTTAAATTAAAAGTAATTTAAATTGTTGTAAAAAAATTGTTATTTTTCTCACGAATAATTTCAAAAGGCGTCCCTAAGCTCGCGAGGGCCGGTTCACGCCGCCCCTCGCAGCCTGGCGCCGCCCTGGGCCATGGCCCCCTTGGACTCTAGGATAAATACGTCCCTGTTTGTAATTAGAACAATCTTAATTTTTCGAAAGCTTCCGCCCTTTAGCCATTTAAATGTCTGGGCGACTATGGTCGATCGAAAAATTTTGGTAAAAAATGTAGTTCAGTGGATCTACATCGGTAAAACTGTTTTTATCTGCGAAATCATAAACGCAGGTGCTGGGCTTAGTTCCTAGATGGTTCTATAGGAAGAAACGTCTATGGATACCCAACCTTAGCTGTGATTTTGTGTTTTTGTACTTTGTGCCAGGTGTTTTTATGTGATTTCTGGTTAGTGAGTTCCGTGATTTCCAAAATTGCCCATATTTTACCGGTTCCAAGACCTTTCCGCTCTTTTTGCCCTTTTTTCAAAAAAATCCCAAAATTGCCCATGGCGTGGGCAATTGCCCACGGTCTGGCAACACTGAAAAAGACAAAGGAATTTGACAGTTGAGTGTCGAGTCGATAAAATGCTATATCACGCGATATAAATCGGTCATGCTAGGCAGGCTGTTGACACGATCAAAGTATATTTGGACATTCAGCAATAGACGGTTCATTTTACGTTCATTTTCGATGCTTCATCGCAGTGAAGCATCGAAAATGAAGTGTCTAATTATGAGATTCATCTTTCATCACGATGCGCCTTTTTGATGAAAGTCACTAGACGGCAGTGCGCTTTCATCGGGCATCGGTCATCGCATCGGAAATGAACAATAAATGAAACGTGTAAACAGTGTCATTCACTGCAGTGAACGGCATGTCGTCAGTAACTTATTTGTGTTTATTTTAAAATGCCTTTATTTTTCGTTTTTTAGACTTTTTCAACCCGCATCATGCAATATGCATACAAGCAGTGCAGGCAAGCATTTTTTTTCTCTTTAATTAACTCTTAATGAGGATCAGTAACGATTTTTGTTTAGTGGCTAATTAGAATGCTTATGCCACCACATGATTAACTGTGAAAAATTTTTTACGATATCTCTTAAACCTGAGAAGTTCTAAGAGCTAAAATACTGGGTTTTTGGGGGTCATTATGATGTCATCGCGACGTACGCGAACCCTATGTCGTATATGATAAAGCACAAATTGCATTGAGCTTGGGATTTCCTTCAAACCCTTTTAACTCAAGCATTTCCAAACGGATTTCAAAAATTCTTTCAATAGGTTTCATAGCTATCAATATGTGTTTATATTATATCAATAAAACTATAGTTCAAAACTGTTACTGATCCTCATTCTTTTAAAAATTATCACGCACAACCTGTTGCCGCGAAATTTTGAGAGAAATGAGAAATACTACATTCATTTTACATTTAGTGTCTAAATACAAAAAGTCGTTCACTGGTCACTATTCATCGAAAATGAAGCACTTTTGATGAACCGTCTAATTTCTGCATTAGATGGATTGGTGACGCGACGTCAAACAAAGTGCACTTTGATTGCTCGTTTACATGATCCAAGTAGTCAGCAAGGGCGCCAGCAGAATTAATTCCCAAGGGGGCCAGCTTTTAGTTTTTCATATGGGTTAGTGCCATCGCACAGAATTAACAATTCTTCAATACACTTCCTTGTGAAGTGGGTTTTACTGAATCATAGAGTTTTCATTTAAATAGCACTAGGTAATGTTGCTCGCGAGCAGAAGATTGATAACGTTATTTTTAAATGTAACGTTATTTCTTACTTTTTTTACCGTTACTTTTAACATTAACGTTATGTCAATAAATAACGTTACTGTAAGGTATCCGTGAAATTGTTTGTATGGGCATACCTTCAATTTGTGATGTATGTGTCATGGCCAGTCTCGTAATAAACGAATTGCCGCGACTACGTGTTTTACTCCGGCGCCTCTCATATATCTATATACCTTCTAGTGGCGACGAAAAAAATCGGTTTTCTGCGTGCGTTAATTAGTAATTACCAATAAACGTAAAAATGTCGATCGGAAAGATTTCCGAGTTCAAAGTGCAGTCGGACAACTGGAAATTATATGTGGAGCGGTTACAACAGTATTTCCTTGTAAATAAGATCGCTAAAGAGCTGGAAGTACCAACTTTGATAACAGTGATGGGTGCAGAGAGCTACGAGTTGCTTGTAAGCCTATGTACGCCCGACCAACCAAATAAAATGACATTCGAATATATCACAACGGTCATGGAGAATCATTTACAACCGAAACAGAGTGAGTTGGTAGAAAGATTTAAATTTCGACATAGAAAACAGAATGAGGGTGAAACTGTTTCCGACTACTACGTTGCAATTTTGAAAAAAATGTCAAAGACTTGCGAGTTTGGAAATTGGCTACAAGAAAGTTTGAGAGATCAGCTGGTGTGCGGTATAAGGAGCGAGACCATTAGGCAGCGCCTTTTTGCCGAAAGTAAGCTAGACTTTGGCAAGGCGTACAGGCTAGCGGTGAGCATGGAAGCGGGCGAGAAGGACGCGGCGGCCGTCATGAGTCATTCAAGGACATCGACAAGTGAAACGATCGCCGCCGTCACAGCCGTGACACACTCTGTACGTGAGAGTTCGAGCGCCAGCGACCTTGAGCCAGAGCGTGTAAGCGCTAGGGTTGATACCGAAATGGAATTTAGACTTGTGGCAAAGGAAATTACATAGTAGGTATGTTAGAAAATAAACTTGTGCAAGGACATGTTAATGAAAGATAAGTTTGATTTATAATAAGTTTTTGTAATCTTTTAATTATATTAGGTAAGTACACATCATAAATTGCAACCCTTATACTTTATTTTCTGTTATTTATCATATAATATTTTTTTTAATCTCTTAACGTGTTAATGAAGGAAAGGTTTGATTTATAATCATTTTTATTAGGGTTCCGTACCCAAAGGGTAAAAAACGGGACCCTATTACTAAGACTCCGCTGTCTGTCTGTCTGTCACCAGGCTGTATCTCATGAACCGTGTTAGCTGGACAGTTGAAATTTTAACAGATGATGTATTTCTGTTGCCGATATAACAACAAATACTAAAAACAGAATAAAATAAATATTTAAGGGGGGCTCCCATACAAGAAAAGTCCTTTTTTTTTTTTGCCGTTTTTTGGTACGGAACCCTTTGTGCGCGAGTCCGGCTCGCACTTTCCGGTTTTTTTATTTATTGTCAATTTTACCTACTTGCGAGTTTACGAGGTTTAATCGTCTGAAATCCTTATTTTCAGAGCTTTTTGTTATAATTAAAGTCAGGTTAAAGGAACGGTAAGGGCATGACTAATATTTCGTATATTTTAACTTATAAAATAGTCGATAAATATTTATTTTATTAAAATTCAAAATATGGTAAAGTTGCAATAGTAGGTCCCATCAACTATGGCAACTTTGACATATTTTTGTTATTTTAAAATAAGATATAAATTTATCGCTTACTCTATAGGTACTTACTTTTCTGGATCACTGGGCAATACGAAGAAACTTTTATCAGGATTTTGTTTTTGGTTGTTGCCACAGCCATAAACACAACAATAACGCCCGCCGCCGGGCATGATTAATTATCTAACAATTAAATAATGTAAATTAAACGCGTAGTCAGTCCGTGCGAAATGTGGTACAATACGGATTGCGGTGGGACAAGCGAGCGGCGAGCGAAAGTAGAAAGAACCCTTGCCCGAGTAAGTCGGCGACTAACGGCTGCACTCCCCGCACGCCGCGCGCAGACCCCGCGCGCCTCCAGACACGCACACATAGCCGCGAGCGATTTTACGAGCATACATGCGCGAGTGTCGTTTCTTTTCGCGTTAGAGTATATATTCTGTGCCGCCGTGTAGGGATGTTCGATCCGGGTACCTTGTATCGATATTCTGGATCGCAATGGATCGTAATCCATTGTATCGATCCATGGATCGATCCATTAAAATTGATACGATTTTTTGGATCGATCCAGTATCGAATTAAATATTTTAGAAAAGTCGATTTTTTTATTACACCTTAATATAAACGTGATATTAAGTACCTAATGTACTAAGTAATGTTTAATAAACGTGGATACAAACTGAGGAACTAATGGCGCCACAAGCGTTTGTACTTAAATCGTTTGATTAGTTGTGTCAAATATCATATGTCATTTGTGACATATTATAACCAATCAAAGCTGTATTGATAACGGTTAGATCGCCACTGGTGCCATCTGCGATTAGCTTTGTGTGCGTTGCCAACCCCATTAATAAAATATTTTTAATATTGCCAATATTTCAATTTTAAAGTACGCAAAAACAAAATTAAAAGTTGCTGGTTGTTAAAGTGAACAACACGTTTTTAACAAAGTAACATTGTTCTCAAACTAAACAAAAAGCAATATAATAGCTATGACGAATTTGATGGTACATTGAAATATGATATGGCAACAATTGATAAGAGATTTTTTTATATAAAAAATATAGATTCTATTGTACTTATTTGAAACAAAGGAAAAGTTCAAGTTCAAATATTCTCTAAGCAATTACTATAAAGGGTGTTCCAAAACTTTGCCACACGGAGAAAAGTACCTTTAATATTGAAAATAGACAATTTTACTGAAAGAAGACTTCATTTTGTTTTTAAATACAAATGCAAATTTATACAGTCCGTAATAATTATAATTGAAATATTAAATAAGATTTTAGATGATGTGTCAATTAAGAAAAAATAATCCTTATGAGTGATCCTATCGATTGGTCTCGTAAAATAAACAAATTTTTTTTTTGCTTTTTTGGTGGATTCGATTCCTGGTGGCAGGGGATTTATCAAAAATCTTTGAATGCAGTTCTAAATATTTTTTAAATCAAAATGAATCTTCTTTCAAAAAATCCTATCTTTAATATTTAAGGTACTTTCCCTTCGTGTTGCAAAGATTTGGGACACTGTATACTATAATACGATAAATACATAATACGATTTTTTCGATCCGATCCTCTATGTATGTGTATCGATCCGCCAAAGGATCGAATGCTATTGTATCGATACAAAAATCGAATGGATCGTAACGCATTGTATCGATCCACGCAAGTATCGGATCGGATCGAACATCCCTACCGCCGTGGAATGTCAAGCCATTCGAGTGGAGCGTCATGCGGCGGCTGTAGGGACGGCAGCGCGCGGCCGCCGCCCGCCGCAGCGCAGTGGCCCGCGCGGGACAGGAGCAGCGTCGGCGCCGCCGCGGGAGTGCGCTCAGCGACAGCAACTATGCCGAGTGTGTGGAGGTGAACACGATTCTACAGTGTGCAAGTTTAGACGTTATGTGTGCCGTGTATGTACGAAAGTGGGTCATTTACGGCGCATGTGTCCAAACTTATCAGGACAGTACAACTTGGATGTGGCGCCTCAAGATAACCTAAATGAACAGGAAAGTGACAATAGTGAAGAGGTAAATATTGTTGACTTTAATCAGATTTCTATTGATCAGTGTAAACCTATATTTATATCATTGTTAATTCATAACAATCAATTTAAGATGGAGTGTGATACCGGCAGTGCCGTATCGTGTATTAGTTTTGAAATGTATCAAAAACACTTAAGGGACTTACCAATTAAAAAGAGTATGTTAACTGTAAAGTTTTACACGGGCGATGTAATTAAGCCAGTCGGAGTAATAAGCCCAATGGTAAAGTATAGGGATAAAGAAAAGCAGTTAGACTTGTATGTGATTAGAAATGGCAAAACTGTATTGTTAGGTAGACAATGGATAGCAGAACTCGACATTCAGTTGCCTGAACTCGTTTACAGCAGCCAGGTGAACAAAATAAATGTACAACAATTTAATTTTAGCGAATTTAGTTCCAGATATTGTGAAGTGTTTAAGGACGGACTGGGACGATTCATCGGTGAGCCGGTGCGCATTCACGTGCACGAGGGGGCCCGGCCGGTGTTTATGCGCGCGCGACCGCTCGCCTACGCGATGCGTGAGCCCGTGGAACGCGCGCTCGACCAACTGGTGCGCGACGGCATCCTCACTCCGGTCGACCGCTCCGACTGGGCCACTCCGATTGTGCCCGTCGTCAAAAAGGACGGTAACATTAGAATATGCGCAGATTATAAACTTACTCTTAATAAGGTGATAGAAGTAGACCGTTATCCGTTACCGAGAGTCGAGGACTTACTTGCGAGATTACACGGGGGCGAGCATTTTAGTAAAATCGATCTTTCGCAGGCATACGCTCAACTAGTTGTAATAGCCGAATTAACACTTGCACCGTAACTTAACGTTACGCTCTGCAACATGACGTATGTCGCTGATGACCTACTAATTAGTTTAGTTAAATAAATTGTAATAAGTAATAATCGCTCTCTTGTGTTGTAACACCCGTCAATACAACATGTTACTACAATCTACTGGTTTTACTTGAAGCATCCCCAAACGCCAACACTTCATCTTATCTCATGGCGACCTTGCATTAAGAATTTGGACTTTTTGAAGAAAGAAAATGAAATATTATATCAAGAAAATGAAGATTACAAATACATTATTTGAAGAAAGAAGTATAAATATGAAGGCCTAAAAATAAGAAGATACACAATTTTGAAGACAATTTAAAGAAGATAGAAGAATTTAACACGTGAAGAAAGAAGCGTACGGGTCCAGGATGGTGTCCAGGGTATAGCCCGGCCCAGTTGGAGCGGAGTCCAGGGATTATCCCGGCCCATGGAGTCCAGGGTATAGCCCGGCCCAACCATCGAGCAGCCAACTTCCTGCCGACGTGCCACGTGCTGCCACCTTCGCCCTACATCCAGCTGCCTACGTGCATCGAGCTGTCGACATGACGTCGCCCCGACTCGCCACATCGCTGCGATGCATTATTGCGTCACTTTACATTTAATTTACGGTATTTTTATGTTAAGTTATTTAAATACTATAATATGAGTTAAAGTTTTTGATTTTAATTTTTTTTTTGCAATTTAGTAAAATTTTAAATGTTTAAAGTAATATAGCATGTCTCAACAGTTAAGAGAATTACTGGAAAAGTTTAATTATATACGCGAAAGTTTAGTTAAATTAGGTCCAGAGAGACGACAGAAGGAAATAGGTTTTAAAAAATTAGACGAAGCGAAAAGTCTTTATAGTAACGTTGAGTATATTGTGTCTCAATTGAATAATGAATTAAACTTAGTCTCATTAGATTCTTCCGAAGTAGATTTAATTAATTCGTTACTTGGGGATATCAAATTAGTTTATAGTAAAATTAAGCAATTAGTGAGTGAGCCGTGTAGTAGTAATAGTTCCGAAGATAAAGTTATTGAAAGCGGCCACAAGACTTTATTATCTAGCAAAATGGCAAATACAAGTTTTGATATAAAAACGGCCATTGCCTTGTTACCCAACATGACGGGACAAGAGGATACCACGAAAAAATTAATCGATGGTATTAATATGTATAGCTCTATTATTAATGAGGAATCACAGGGGTTACTCGTAAATTTTGTTTTAAAAACTAGACTATCATCTAGCGCTCAATTAAGATTAAAGTCCGCATATGCTAGCGTAGCAGATCTTGTTTTTGACATGCGAAAATTTTTACTTCCTAAGAAGTCGACAGAAGCCCTTCAGGCCAAGCTGTTTCGTACAAGACAGGGACGTAGGTCCATAGAATCGTTTGGGTCCGAAATCGAGGATCTTTTCGTGAATTTGACTATCACGCAAGCAGATAATGATGATAGCAAGTTCGAATTTTTAAGATCGCTGAACGAGAAGACGGCGATAAAGCGATTCGCTGATGGGTTATCGGACACAAGGCTTAGCACCATAATTGCTTCGAGGCAATTTTCATCTTTGTCAGAGGCCATTAGAACAGCTGTCGATGAACAAGTCTTGGCTTCAGGACACGATCAGGTTGCTCATTATTCGCAGGAGCACAGTCCCTATCGTGCTCACCATTTTAATAGCAACAGAGGTAAGTATCCCTCGGTTAGGGGCCAATCTTTTAATCGTGGTCAGGGAAACATTTATTTTTCTCGAAGTCATAATTACAATCATAGAAATAATATGACGCAACCTGCATGAATAATACAGGTAGAGGTAAACGCACCACGCAGTATTTTGCGCGGTCAGCGCGAGGCTCGCGAAACGCCCCGCCCGCCCCGCGGATTCACCAAGTGCAACATAATGACAATGTAGGTCAATATAATAATAATTCTAATCGGTTTCAGTTTTTTCGTTCCTAAATTAAATTATGGCATTTTTAGTTATAACAATACGAGCATAGTTAACTGTAAGATAGGTAATAATTTAATTGATTTATTAGTAGACAGTGGAGCCAGTTTACGCGTATTAAAATACGAATGGCTTCAAAGTTATCCAGATTTATTGCAAAGTATTAATACAGAAGAAATAACTATTAAGGGCATTAGTGGAAATTTAGTCTCGGAAGGATATATATATTTAGATTTGAATTTTAATGGTTTAGTTTGTAATCAAAAGTTTTATGTATTTAGGAATTTGACTTGTTATGCTGATGGAATATTAGGTCAAAACTTTTTCCAGCGTTACAAAGCGATAATTAATTATAGGATTAACGTTTTATCATTATGTCATAATAGTTGTAGTGTGGAGATATCTATAAGTAATAATAACAGTAGTTTTATTCATATTATTCCGCCACGGTGTGAAATTATCAAATACATACCTACCAGTCAATGCGATGACTGTGTCACTCTGGCGCAAGAAATACAAAAAGGTGTATTTGTTGCGGGTTTGATTTCCAAACCTACCTATGGTCGAATACCCATACGTATTTTAAATACGACTGATAGCGAGATAGAGATAGATTTATCAAGTTTAGAATATCATAGTTTAAATTTTTTCGACGAATGTAGTTTCGACAAACAAAGAATAAGTGTCGATAGAGTAAAAACTTTGTTTGGGTTGCTTAACTTGAGTTCATACTTAAATGAAGATGAACAGTTAAGTATTCAAAAGATTTGTGCTAAGTACGCTGACGTTTTTCACTTGCCAGGAGACAAGCTTAGTACTACAAACTTGTTACAGCATTCTATAAAGTTAAAAGAAAATACAAGTCCAGTGTACGTTAAGCCTTACAGAATCCCAAACGCTTTGCAAAAGGAGGTTCAAAAACAGATCCAGGAAATGCTCGATAACGACATTATAGAGGAGACTACTTCAGAGTGGTCCAGCCCTGTTTTGCTTGTTCCTAAAAAATCGGACAAAAATGGACAGAAAAAATGGAGATTAGTAGTCGATTACAGACAGTTAAATAACAGAATAGTTGACGACAAGTTTCCATTACCGAACATAGTAGAAATTTTAGATTCTTTGTCAGGTAGTGTTTATTTTTCGAAACTTGACCTATCCCAAAGTTATTACCAACTTTCCTTAGATAAAAAATCCAGAAAATACACTGCTTTTACTACCGACAAAATGTACCAAATGAAGCGTTGTCCTATGGGACTTAAGACAAGTCCTAGTGTTTTTTCAAGGCTTATGACTATAGCCATGTCAGGTCTCAATTATAGGCAATGTTTTATTTATTTGGACGATTGCATTAGGAAATTCTATATTTGACCATAACAAAAACTTAGTTAGTGTCTTAGAACGATTTAGGAGTAGTAATCTGAAACTAAATCCATTAAAGTGCGAATTCTTACGAAAGGAAATTATGTATTTAGGTCACAAAATAACTTCACAGGGAGTCGAACCAGATCCTGATAAAGTTATTGCTTTGACGAATTACCCAAGACCGAAAAGTACAGAAGACGTCAAGAGATTCGTTGCATTTGCAAATTATTATAGACGTTTCATTAATAACTTTGCCAATATAGCTTATCCTTTAAATTACTTATCAAAAAAAGGTGTCGAATTTAATTGGAGCCCTGAATGTGAATCTGCATTTTTGAAATTAAAAGAGGCACTTGTAAGCCCTCAAGTTTTAGATTACCCGGATTTTTCAGATAATAACACCTTTATATTAAATACGGACGCATCAAAGATAGGTTTAGGCGCCGTACTGTCTAATAGCAACGGTAAGGTTGTCGCGTACGCCAGTCGTAACTTGAAACCAGCAGAAACGCGATATCCACTGATTGAGTTAGAGCTGTTAGCGATAGTATGGGCCACTAAACATTTCAGACCTTATCTTTATGGCAAAAAGTTTAAAATTATAACGGACCATAGACCATTAATTTATCTTTTCGGAATGACTGATCCATCGAGTCGATTAACTAAATTTAGATTATATTTAGAAGAATACGATTTTGACATCGAATATATCCCGGGACAGCAAAATGCAGCTGCAGACGCATTGAGCCGGCTACCGGTTAACAGTAAAGATTTGAAAAATATGAGAGAACACGTTGTATCAGTCACGACGAGAGCCCAAAGTCGTAAACAATTAAGATTAAATAATGACGACAACCGTACTGACTTGACAACTGAGGCTTCCACTAGTTCTAGGCCTGATCAACCGAAAACTGTGGAAATTCTCAAAAGACCAAGACATTGTATAGAATTGTTATTGAATAGAAATGCATATAGGAAAGAAAAAGAGGAAGTATTAAGCAATAAAGGTAACTTTGTATATGTACCTTCAAAGTTTTGCATATATCTGATATCCCGATCGTTATCTACCGTAGGCGTGTTAGCGAGGGAATTAGAAGAATTCTGCAAAAAACTAAATATTGACGAGGTAGTTATTGTGAAAGATAAAGAAAATACGATATTTTTAAATAAATTTTTAGAGCGCAAATGCGATTATCCTCGTATTCTCGTAACGAAAAATGTTACAAAGTTAAATGACTCAGATGAAATTAGAGTTGTGCTGAATGATTTTCATTTATTGCCAACCAGTGGCCATGCTGGTGTTAATAGGATGATGAACAATATTAAACAATATTATTTTTGGCCAAATATGAGCCGTGACGTCAATGATTACGTCAATAAGTGTAAGGAATGTCAAATCCAAAAACACACAAATAGTAACACCCGTGAACCGATGGTGATTACTACGACTCCGAGCACTTCGATGGAGCGAATTTCGTTAGATTTAGCGGGCCCCCTAGATAAAGATAATTTTAATTTTACTTATATATTAACTATTCAGTGTAATTTAACTAAGTTTGTCGAAGCATACCCTTTAGAAAGGAAAGATTCAGAATCAGTTAGTAGGTTATTTGTAAATAATTTTATATTGCGCTATGGTGTCCCAAAGGAGATCATAACTGATCAGGGAACCGAGTTTATGAGTAATGTGTTCACAGATGTGTGTAATTTATTGCAGATTAAAAAATTAAATTCTACTGCTTACCATCATGAAACACTGGGAGCACTAGAAAACACACATAAACATTTAGGCGCTTATCTTAGAATAATGTGTAGTAATAACAAAACTGATTGGAGTAGTTGGCTAAGTTATTGGTGTTTTTCTTTTAACACCACAGTTCATACAGAGACACAATATACGCCTCACGAGTTAGTCTTCGGTAAGCTTTGCAATTTGCCACGCAATTTAAGTACTTCTGTCGACCCTCTTTATAATTACGATAGTTATCCTAAGGAATTTAAATTTAGATTGCAGAAAGCACAGGTAGATGCTAAGAATAATTTGTTATTAAGTAAGATTAAAAGGAAACTAACATACGATAAGAAAATTAATACATTAACATACAAACCCGGTGACTTTTTACTTGTTAAAAATCAAGTTGGAAATAAGTTAGATCCCATTTGGAATGGTCCATTTTTAGTTTTAGAGGATATGTCACCTAATGTTAAAATTCTTAAAAATAATAAAGAATATATAGCTCATAAGAATAATACTAAATTGTTTTGTACGTAATGGAATTATTTGTATTTAAAAAAAAATGTGTACTTAATTAAGATAATATTTTTTTTATTTAGAGTAATAGAAGGATCCTCAACGATGTACGTCACATTTTTTTTTCTTCTTCTCCGGGGGTAAAGGTTGACTTTCGGGGGAGGTGTAATAGCCGAATTAACACTTGCACCGTAACTTAACGTTACGCTCTGCAACATGACGTATGTCGCTGATGACCTACTAATTAGTTTAGTTAAATAAATTGTAATAAGTAATAATCGCTCTCTTGTGTTGTAACACCCGTCAATACAACATGTTACTACAATCTACTGGTTTTACTTGAAGCATCCCCAAACGCCAACACTTCATCTTATCTCATAGTCTTAGATGATTCTAGTATATATACCGTTATTAACGGGATGTATTTAATAGCACTTTAAATTTGATGAAAACAGCTATAAAATTGTATATCAGCACTTTAAAATAATGATAGACCTATAATTTAATCTTATCACTACAAAAATAATGGTTTGCACTTTAAAATAATAATAGATCTATAGATTAATATTATCACTACAAAAATAATGGTTTGCACTATAACTGTGTCCCAACTCCGAAATCATTTAATTTCTGTCAAACCATGTCAGACTAATGAGATGGCAAGTCTCACCAAGTCGGTTCTAGCGTTGTTGGTCGCAATGGAACCTAACCTCCTCCTGCTCCCCTCTCGATACGCCCGCTCGTCGTCGCACCTAGTCGTCTGTTTACCAGTACTTATGTTTTAAAATTAATTTGTATGGTGCAAAGTATTAATTTTAAAGCTAAACAATTAAATTGTATAGTGCAAAGTATTAATTTTAAAGCTTAGCATATTGTAAAGATCCCCCCCCTACCTAAACTATTATTATATGATGATTACTATGATGAGACCTAACGATACCTAACTTAACCTGGTGATGGGATTTTATTGGATTCTAGTTCTTACTGTTTTACTATATGGATTGGTGATATTCTAACCCTAGCATAGTTAACCTAACGCATACCTAACTACAAATCCCATTCATGTTGATTAGCCGCTAAACGGCTTCTGAACTAACCATCCCTACTTGTGATTCCATTAAACGTTTTTATCTATGTTTTGCCTAGTTTATTTTCCCTAACCCTATTTTATTTGCATGATAGAATAAACTAATAATAATGCTTTTGTAAGTGTGAAATGGGCGCATGATGTCTAGTGATATTTCCCAGGTTGTAATCCGTAATTACCCTAAGTTCTCGAATATTGCTGGGTGGATATAAATATTAACTTTACATGACTAACTTTAATTATTTATGCTTCGATAGATAATGAACTAAGAACCTATTACTAAAAGAAGGAAATTACTTTGCCTGATTTTCCTACAGAATAGAAATTAAGATATTAATTGCTCATTCCAAGTTGATCCAACTTCATACTAATCTGTTACTTTGTTTAATGCTTAGAAACAACTACGTTTATCAAATAAAATACCGATCTATTTTATTACGGAGGACCCTAATCCATTAGATTTCTACCTTATGATGGCGAGCGACCATTTTAAAAATCTTTTATGCCGCTATCGTTTATTAGGTATAATTTTATTATAGTACATATTAATAATGGTGCACACTTGTTTTGTTCCGTATACGGATGTACCTCGACGGCGACATACAACAAGGACTTAAAATTTCATATATTTCCCCGTGCGTGATGCGAGGTACAGTTTGGCTATAAAGAGTTGAAATTAAATAAAATGGAACTAAAATTTTTCAGTACAAAATTTAGTAAGTGTTGCCAATTTATTCGTGATTTTGACGTGTTTACATAGAAAGTGGCGCCCTCAATTTTTGTCAACTCTTTATGGTCAAGCTGTAAGTTTGTTTATTCTTATAAGTAATTTCGTATTACTTACCTACTTAACCAATCATCATCTCGTGCTGTTAAGTACTTTTTTTGTATAATTCAATAATACCTGTCGTGTGCAGTTTTATAGTAAAATTTGATTGCAGCTAAAGAATAACTTCAAGTAGATTTGTGAAATAAATAATGAATATATATTTGGTAGGTATGTAGGAACTAGGTACATAAGCATATCGTGCGTGTTGCTATCATCACAAAATAGCTAGGTACCTACGACCTTGTTTGAACCAGAGTTTTACGTAATACACTGGTGGTACCTACCTGCCTACATAGGTACCTACTAATTTTTTTCTGTGCAACTAGGGACTCGAACACTATTAATTAGTTAATGACGCCGCAGCCGTTCTGTTAAAGTAAGTACTTAAAAGCAAGCTAGGTGCCACTTTTGAAGTTTATTTGATATAGGTACCTACCGACTTACCTACATACCTGCGCTTTGCGCACGGTCTATAAGCACTTGAACACTGATCGTGTAATGTTAGATTATTTATATCCTTGTTCTACTAATTACTAATCCTACTTTCTACTAATACCTACCTACTATTATAAATGCGAAAGTTTGTGTGTATGTGTGTTGTAAATAATTATTTATTAATCACATTTATTTTCTATTTTGACAACCCTTGCACATTTGCGGCTGATTGCGTAAGTACCTACACGGGCGGCGGCACGCAGCGGCATCGTCCAACATCAAAGGCGTTTAACAACTGTATGGAGTTAAACTGTGATCGTGGGTTGTAACGACGGGTGAAAACGCTGCAGTCTCAGTAAACATCAACACGATACGATGTCCGCAAAAAAATACTTCGTGGTCACCCTAGGTGATCTATATACTAATTTAAATCTCGAATTGCATCGTAAGTACTGCAGTGATTTGTTCCAAATAAAGCTAGATCCTCAGTGACGGAAATTTTTATTACTATAAACTGCTTTACAACTTAAGTAACGCAAAATTCACGTAACGTAACGGTATTAATTGTGGGCCACACAGTCTGATGGGTCGAAATATTGTTTTTGCTTTTTCTATTGATGTGTTGTTACGCGAACGGATTTAAAGTGTTATATGCTGTCACTTATCAAACGTAACGCTGCTAGACTGCTTAATTTGACTTTGGTTTAGTTGTAGATATTTTGACAAATGAAAACTGGCACATACGGTTCCGTGTGTGCCACGTTTAAACAACGATTTTATGAGTTCTGTTCTGTTTTGTATGGTTTTCGAATGTTAAATCTTATTTATTTTTGCGTCACTGAGCATCTATGGACTGAAACTGCACTTTCGTTAGCTAGTTTTTGTTATTTCCAGCATCCATGATCTTCAGCGTCATTTCGTGAGGACCATGTTCAAACGTCAATAATTCATAAATTCTAGCGTTACGTTTGTTCTGAATACCAAAATAAGAAATTGTTTATCCGTCACTGAAGGATTTATAAGCTGACAAGCCTGAAGGAGTAAGTCACACACGAGATGACGATCATTTTCAATCCCTGCTCCCGAGATTCCCAAGAGGTGCAAGTGCACCACCTGGCATCCCCTGCGCCGGCGCCCATGATCTACTTGGTCCGGTCCGAGTAAACTTGAATTATGTCAACGCGGCGCTTTAAAGCACCTACTCACGTCACGATTCAACTCGACCACAATCTGCTGACACAATTTGTTGAAGTCGCGGTTGGCTGTGCTCTACTCACGTTGCGTTTCGCACTCTAGTCTACTACTGACGGTTCAATCTGCCAACTCTCAGCAGATTAGGTCAGCAAGTTGGAAAAGAAGTTGAATCGTGAGAAGTCGCTTTTAGCTACTGCAACGCACGCAACTGGCAAGTCTGGCAACAGCTTTGCTTGGCTCGACTGCACTGAACCACAGAATATATACTCTAAACTGGGGGGTAATTACGTAACTTTGTTGCAATCAACTCTGACAGAAATCGCAGTAACATCGCTGCTTTAGTAAGAACCAATGTGACAACTATCTTAGGCTGGCCCCAGACCTACCGGTTCCGTTTCTTTGCTTTGCTGTGCTACCTTGCTTGAAAGACCGCCGGCCAACCAGGGTAATTTTCAATCTATCGCATTTTGGGACTAGACCAAATTGGCAAGATAGCCATTAGCTTGGTTTTATCAAATGTCATCGCCTGGATTGCGAAGTAGGAAGCTTTTAGGAGATATGCCACCCTGAACATGGACTCCGATCGTTAAAAATAACTCGATCGCTTATTTATACAAGATGTTTGGTAAAGCCTTATAAAACTGAATATGGTAGATAGGGACCATAATAAAACTGAACAACTTTTACTATGGGACCAAATCTGAAATCGCGAAAAAAAATGAACTGTTTCATACATTTTGATAATTTCGTTATTAATTTTTGTATAAAACAGCAGTTTTTTTTTTAAAACGAAAACTAAAACTTCTCATCGCACCCCAGACGACGATATTTGATTACACCAAACTAATGGCTATCTTGTCAATGTGGTCAGGTCAAAATATGCGATAGATTGAAAATGAGCCTCTTGGCCGGCGGTCCATGGTAGAACAGCAAAGCAAAGAAATGAAACCGGTAGGTCTGGGGCCAGCCTTAACTAAAGCAGCAATGCAACCGCGCTTTCAAACGATTTCAATCGAGAATTGTTAGCAACAGCTTTACGTAATCAAGGTACAGAACTGCAGTGCAGGCAGACAGATTATCCTTCTCTATTTATGTCATTAGTTTATAACCTCACTTTTTTGCATTTTGAATGAAAGATCATCCATCATTGATCTTGATTTCAGAATTGGTTCACTTTATTAATATTGACAGAATTTATATCACACTCTAAATGATTTGTCCAGACTTTTTAGAATTTCAGGTATATAGGTACTTTAAGGTATTAATATTATCATCGAACATTGCTATAGATTAATTTACTAAAACTACAAAAAAATTACAGGATAACCTGAAGAAGATGCGGATCTTGGACGACAAGATTGTTTACGCTCTAAATACTTCTTTACCTACAGAATCATTTCAAAAAAAAGTGAATGCCACAGCTGCGTGCCAAGACTTGTATTCCCAAATACAAAAAGGCCACTCTGAAAGAGAAAACGTTATCAAAAATTGTATTGTTGTGACTGCTGAAACTGTAAAAAAACTTAAAGCCGCTAAAGAACATACACCAGATGACTTTGAACTGTTAAAGAATTTAAAAACAGAACAAAAAAAGGTGTGTAATTTAATGTAAAACATAGCCCTAAATACGTAGAATAGTAAAAGTTGAACCTATTTCTCTTCTAACCATGTTGATATTGGTGATGGTGAGGGTCCACACTTTATAGTTCATCAAGTGGCGTTGTAGAAATAATAGTCCAATCAATGAGGATATATTTTGTTGTATGGCGACTTCCGAATAATTCTCCCGTCTATGAAATTTGGCATGTGATGAAGTTAGGTAATACAGATTACAGATGAACAATAATCCAATAAATTTTGTCACGAGAAGTTAGGTATTTTTACCTAAACATGAAAATCGCTTATATCTCTCTTTATGATGGATTTCTTTACATTATTATTCTAACTAATACGTAAGTACGTATACAGAAAGTATTTTATCCCGAGGAAATATTCACAGAGAGATATAAGCGATTTTCATGTTTAGGTAAAAATACCTAACTTCTCATAACAAAATTTATTGGATTATTGTTCATCTGTAATCTGTATTACCTAACTTCATCACATGCCAAATTTCATAGACGGGAGAATTATTCGGGTTGCATAAGCCCCGTTGATTGGACTATAAGTATGAAGTACCTAGGTGTCTTGTGATTCGAGCAAAGTTGTGCCTATTTTGGCCAATCCTAATTTTATAAAAGTGAAAGAAAGTTTGTTTGTTTTTTAAGACTTCACGTCTTAACTACTTAACCTGATCATGAAATTTTCCATACTCGTTGTCACGGGTACAGAAAAAGACATAGGGTACCTTTCATCTAGAAAAAAAGTATGGTTCCCGAGGAATTGAAAAAGAAACTGTCCATGTAGACGAAGTGGCAGGAGGTCGCTAATGATCACTAAAATTACAAATCTAGTTGAATAATTTGTTATCTGTGAAAAAAATCTCTGCTTTTTTTCTTTCAGTTACGTTTATTGCAGACTGAACTTAGTGTTGAGGAAGTTATAAAAGAAAAAACAACTAAGTTGTTTATTGAGAAATGCAGAACTTACTACAAACCAAATAATTTATGAAGACTGATCATGATACAAGGATTTGCTAGTTATTTGTATATATTATAAATAGTAGTAGCTAAACTGTTTTTTAATCATTCTAAATCATAAACTATATAATAATGTACAATTTTGACTTCATGCCACACTTATTTATTTTTACAAACATAAGAAAGGATTGTAGTTTGGGGTATTAGGTATTCTGATTAATTTAAAAAAATTGTTGAGATCAACTCAGGGTAGGGTGTAGCGTTTCGTCACAACTTCACAAGTGTTTGATCCACTTGTGACACAACACCCTACCCTGAGTTTCTCATCAATTTTTTTATTTAATCAGAATATTCAATACCGTCCCCACCCCCCTGTGAAACAGTGAAAGGATATAAAATTTACCTATCAATTATTACAAGAATGGAAATAAATAAACTTTTATTTAATTTTGTACAGTATTAAATTTCTACATAATATACAGGCTACAACCATTTGCAATTTTGTTACAGAACTATTTAGAAAAAACAGCAGCAGTTGCCTCTTTCTCTTTGTACTCTTCTTGGTATTTTTTGTGCCACTCCAAATTCATTTTATGAACAGATTCACCTCTTTTAGCTGCAGCTTTTCCAGCTAAAATAGCTCCAAAACTTGCCAGTGCTGTTAGTACTATCAGAATATTTGACAGTTTTATCCTGGCTTCACTTCGGGACCGGTCTATCAGATCACCTCTGAAATGAAATAAATGGAATAAATTTTCAAGTATGTATGAGTCAAACAAAGTTGTAATATAAAAAATTAGGGATAATAATATTATATTTTTAATCGGGCGACTAAAAAAAATCCTGGCAATTATTGAATGATACGTAATTACTTAAATATTAAACCTATAGTATATTATTATATTGAAAATAGCAGTATCGATAGTTCAGTTAGGGGGAGAGGGGGGAGTGATGAAACTCCCATAGTAGTCTTTTCGTACAGAATACATATTAGTCGATTCTGCAGTCTTTGTGTACAGAATACGTATTAGTCGATTCTGTGAACACAGGATTCAAATTTAAAAACCAATTAGTCTAGTTAATTCCTCTAGAAGAAATCTTTGCTTTAAATGGATGTCTTAGAATTGATTTAACTAAAACTGAAAAAAAAACATCTATTCATACGCTTGTTTTTGTGTTTTGTTCACTGCCCAGCATGATATTATAAACTATCTCGACTAAGATATAACACAGCACTTTCGAAATAAAATATATAATATGCAATATTTAATATACTATAAAATCTGCTGCAACTTCACTCGAGAATGTGTGGCAGAGAAACATTATTGACATTATTATCACTCAGTGATTCCTTTAATTAAAAGGTTATTTTTTATATGTAAATACTAAATACTTACATCATAAAAATTATTTAAAAAAAACAAACTAGAATAAGTTGTTATCTAGGTGTACAATAAACCTTTATCTTCTTAGCTTATATAATAGAAGAGAACAATCAGAGTAGGTATGCCCAGCCTATAAACTAAGATACTATTATACTTACGACACATATTTTGGAATTTCTTCCTTACTTTTAAACTTTTTCGTCCAAACCAAAATAAACTTTTGTAAATCCGAGGGTTTATATCTATTAGACATTGAAGAAACAGAAGGTCCTTTAACTTCTTCAGGTGGTCCTTTACACATGTTCCTCTTTATTATTAAAGCCAACCAGTTAGGGCGAAAGTATTGTCGATACATGGTGATAATATAAACGTATCTTCTCCCTAGTTTTATTTTGTCGAACAAACAAAAATAATTTCGTTTTCATAAATGCAAATCAACAAAAAAACAGGGTCTGCCTGTCCTGTCACTGTCACCTCTAGGGTTGCCAATAGGGATGTTGAAAAAATATCGATACATCGATATATCGATATTTTTTATTCGATATATCGATATTTTTAGCCGATGTATTTTGAACCGATATATCGATACAAAATAACCAATATCGAAAATCGTATCAAAAACGATATATTTTTATTTATTTTACTATCACTCTAAAGTTGCTAGAATACAAAGCTATACAATGCGTTTATTATTCCTATGGCGTTATGTTGGCAGTACCGTCATTGTAATCTTATTGCTATAAAATAAGGTTCAAAATTGAATAAATTTACGGGATACCAACATAACACCAGAGGTAATAACCGATGAAACGCACTCTAAAAGATTGGAATTGAAAAATAGAAAACAACTTATCTGTACTTTCATCATAATTCATTATTGATATTTTTTTTATAAAAACATATTGTCTATGACTTGAACGTTTTTTGAACTGCGTTGAATCTGATTTAATAAATATGCGCCTGATATTATAAATAATATTCGTTTTTTTTTGAGATTTTCTTACATTAGTTAGAGTAATGTATGTTGTTTTATAAATTCTATTGATATTACTGAGCTAGACTAAAATAAGTACATTATTTCAAAACCGCAAATTTTCTCTGAAAATTCAACCGATATATCGATATTTTTTTCGCGATATATCGAGGCCGATATTGATATTTTTATAAATATCGATGTATCGATATATCGATATTTTTTTTCACTTTCGACATCCCTAGTTGCCAAGCCAACTCCTATTCACGGATATCCGGCGGGCTGATTATCTAATTAGAAACTGCCTAGCGATCGGTCGCAGTTCACAGATGAACGTAATACATTGCTACTTTTATTTGGGGTAAAAAAAAAGATACCAAAGAAAAGTAGCAATGTATGTCAAATGCAACCGGTCGCTAAATAGTTTCTTTTTAGATAATCAGGGTGCGGGACGCGATATTAGAAATGCCTGTGGGATACAGACACTACCTGCTCTGTACCGCTCTGGGTTTTTCTAACTAATAACGTTAGAAAAAGCCTGTGTGTTTCAGAGGGCCTAGTACGAGTTGGTTTTTTGTTCTCACTTCACTTTTCGAATAGTTAACTATCGTCTTCTCTCTTTCACTCGTTTACTCACTCGCATGATTTCCTCTCTTTCACTAAATACTATTCGCAAAGTGAGGTGAGAAACACAACTCATACTAGGCACCCAGAGCATCGCTTGCTCTGGAGCGCGCGGGGTTGTTCGACTAAAAATTTAATAATATCACCGTAAAAAGCCTGTGGAACACAGACAATTCAGAAAATTACAGTTGTGGTTAAAGTATTCCTTCTTCATGTTTCGGTAAATTAGGTATGTAGAATATTAAAATAGTGATTTATAGTTATACTAGCGATATTTTTTTTAAGGTGGTATATTTTTTTAGTGTAACCTAGTATTAATATTAATTTATTGTGTATGTTAAAATATTTTTTCTCTTAAACCCATAAAAATGGCAGGCTATGCTAAATGGGATGGATTGGGATGAAAGGCACACAGGTAGTTTTTTTAACCTGGATTAAAATATAGCAGACTTTGGTTCCTAAGAACGTCGCGGGCGGTAGCTTGATAGAGCGCATTTTCAAGTTTCTTGGATAATTAATAAACAATACCTAATTATGTTTTATTGTATCACTAATCTGACATAAGTAATATTTATGTGATACTGAATGTGTTTTTCATTTCGATTAATTATTTTTTCATAAATATTTTTGTTATAAATAAAAGAATATTACAAAAAAGACAAAAAAACACATTATCAGTGATTATAATTTTCTTGTTAACAGAAAAAGCCAGCAAGATTCTTTATTTCCTATATTACAAAAGTACTCTTTGATGTGGGTATACAAGACAGCACGTTAAGTTAAACAGTTGAACTGCAAAACAGCTTTTATAACGTACGGCATAAAGGCGGTCACAAGGTCAAGTACCTATAGTCTAAATCTGATGTGCTGTTGACTGTAGGTACAAACATTATCAAACGAAATAAAAAGTTTGAAATAACGTTCGGCTTTTAGTTATTGCACTCGGAAATTGCGAAAAACTATCAAAATACTTTTCTTTTATAAAAATATAAATTTTTGTAAAACTCTCAATTAATATTATTTATGGTAGGATATTTTCAATTCCCTACACACATTACACACATTTTTAGGTAAGGTAGGTAAAATGAAAAGTTTGATTGTGCTATGCCGTTTTCGAGAAATTTTGCAAATTGCGATAAAACAGCTGTTCTTTGGGGATTTCTCTCTAAAAGGACCTACAAAAAAAAATATGTCCCATGTTTTTTTGACGAGTTAAAAGTTTTTTTGATAAGAGAGATTTGATATTTTAGTTTAATATCCAAGTTTCACGATACTTAGTGCCTTACGCGTCTGTATCGCTCGGGGTATTTATATTTAGAAAATCACTGTGGATCACAGTGCAAGGTGTCTGTGTTCCACAGGCTTTTTAGGACGATATTATTAATTTTTTGTTGAAAATGTGATACAGAGCAAGCTGTGCTCTGAAACACACAGGCTTTTTCGACGTTATTGATTTGAAAAACCCAGAGCGGTACAGAGCAGGCAGTGTCTTTACCCAACAGGCATTTCTGATATCGCATCCGGCGGGCTGATTATCTAATTAAAAACCACCTAGCGACTGGTCGCAGTTCACAGATGATCGTGATCCATTGCTACTTCTTTTTGGGTAAAAAAAAACATACCAAAGAAAAGTGGCAATGTATGTCAAATGCAACCGGTCGCTAAATAGTTTATTTTTAGATAATCAGGGTGCGGGACATCAGATGTGTTTATGCGGGACTTAGCCAAAAAAAGCGGGACCTGCCTACAAATGTAGATAAACGAGAAAAAACCGTAAAAACACGGCCAAGCAGTGCGATTTTTAGTCGGTTTTATTCATTGATCTTGTGATCTTGTCTGTCTATAGCAAAAATAGCCACGCAGCGCGATTTTTAGTACGTTTCTTCCACTTATCTTGAACTTGCACTCTTGCCCATAATAAAAAAAAGCCGCGCATCGCGACTTTTAAGTCAGTTTCATCCATTCATCTTGCACTCTTGCCTATAGTAAAAAAACGGCTGCGCAGCACGCACGACTTTTAAGTCAGTTTCATCCACTAATCTTGTATTTTCCTGCCTATATTACAAAAAACGGCCACGCAGTGCAATTTTTGTGCGCAGTCAATGTTCTGTATGTGTGAAAAGCGGGACATTTAGCGTCCCGCAAACACCCTGAGCGGGACGTCTCGTTAAATTGCGGGACGATTGGCAACCATAGTCACCTCTGTCTGTCATACCACAATACTGAATACTGATGCATGTCAGTCATGTGATCAAAGAGTAAAATAATTACCGCCCATGCGAAAAAATTTCTAAGTCTATGTTACCGCCCAATGGAGTTTGCACGCCTAGTATTATACTGAAGATTGAAAAAGACTCTTTAGTGACGTCACGGCGTATTGATATCTCTTTCTTTTCGTATTACAATACGTTTTCGTTTCTCACGAACGAACGACGAACAACAAACACGTATTGTAACACTAAAGAAAGAGGTTGCAATAAGCCGTCACGTCACTAAAGGAGCTTTTTTCAATCTTCACTATGACATATGGCCGTGCAATCTCCATTGGAGGTATAAGCTTCTTGTTACCGCCCATAAACTTAATATTCCACTGGAATAGACGAACAGAGTTCGCTTGGCTGCGACACAAAAAGTGACATGAGCCAGTGTTTGTAAATTTGCAAGGAAATTATAAGTACTTCGTATTTCTACACATACAATAATCCAAACCAAAGACCTAACTAGCTAAACATCAAAATACACTTGGATATCAAACACATTTCATTTTAAATGATGATTCATTTACTTTCTAATCCCTTATAGAGCGTTCCATATTCCGCTCAGATCAAAGCTGGTTTCTCAGACTCTTCCAACATTGACTCATATAAGGCCTAGGCCGCACTACGGCTAAACCGCTGTGGTTTTTAATCGCGTGAATTTGTGAGTCTAGAAAACTAATACAAACGGCCGCACTTGCGGTTTTTTCCCGCGACTGATTTTAAAACCGTGGAATTTTACAAAATGCTCGCGGATAAAAACCGCGGCAAAATTTGTGATCCATAGAACTTAATTGGCGCGCACGCACTGCGTTTAACCGCGGGCGGTTTTTAGGTCAGTATTCGGTAGACTGTCGTGAAGAGCAGTGGTTGCATTGGCGCGATTGCAACTATGTCATCAACCGAGTCGGAGTCTGTTTCATTGTAAAATCATAAGATTTTACAAATTTCAATTTGTAAAATCATATCGAAGCTGGCTACTGACATTCTATAGTAATTGAAAAAAATTATCTTTAACTTAGACGAGAGACTTTAACTTAACTTATGTTCTCTTTAACTTAGATATTTCTTATGAAAGAAACCTTTCTCGAATCTACGGCCAACAGTGGATGGTTCTGTAGCTGCAGCCGCAAAGCTGCAATACATTTCATGAAGATTTCGTTCATACGACGCGCCACGCTTCGCGCGCGTCGATACGTCCGCTCTGGCTCTGGAAGTGGCGCCGCCCCGCGCCGTCTGTTTTATCTGCGCGCGGGGCGGGCCCCCTCCGCTCCGCTGTGCCGCGCGCGATCGTCGATCGCCCGGCCAGCTCGCTCGCAAGCGCCCTCTACCGTTTGTAGTTCTAAGTTTTGGTTTATCGTTTGATTTTATATACTAGTGGTAAGCAATCCTTTAGTACTTAAGTAGGTAGGTTTAGTTTTTACAAATATACATTCATTTTTACACCTTCTACGGAGTTTAATTTCAAGAACCTCAAAATAGAAGCTAGGAACTAACTCCCTTACATAGCTTAGCCAACATAAGCTAAAGTGGTGACACCCTCGTTTGGATAAGCAACCTTCAACGAAAAACGAAGACGAATCAAGCACTACCATGGAGTCAACAGCCTCACCTTCACTAATGCAACTGCTCACCGAGGAAGTGCACCGGCTCAAGCAAACCATCGCCGAGCTGAAAGAAAGCGCGCAATGTCCGCCACCACCCAGACGCCATCCGCCTCGTCGCTACAACAAACAACATCACAACCGTCGTCGCAGCCACAGCGTCATACAACAGCGAAGCCACGACGACGCCATCAAACAAAACCAATCGTTAGACGAAGCGGGATCCGACGTTCTAGGAAAATCATACCGTCTCTTCGTATCCGACAAGAAATCAAGACTGAAGTTTCTCATCGACACTGGTGCCAACGTCTCAGTCATTCCACGGAAGAGAGGGTCAACAATGAAGCCACTACCATTCAACTTCTTCTTCTTCTTCTTCTTAGTCGGGCACTCTTGACAGAGTGGTCGTGGCCGACGATGGACAGGGTTGCGGCTCGACGTCGCCACTCGCTCCCAGGGCGGCCGCACGACGTGCGATGTCTCTCCATCTTTGCCGATTCTCGGCGTTGCGAAAACACTGTACCGCGGTCGACTGCGTAGTTTTCTTAATGAGGTCGATCCAACGAGTCGGAGAGCGGCCTCGTGGTCTCTTCCCCTCTGTGTGGCCTTGTACTACCAGCCTCTCCATCGATTTCTCGTTTCTGGAGATATGCCCAAAGAACTTAAGGATTCGTAACTGCACAATCGACGATAACCTATCACGTATGTGAAGTTCTTTGAGGATGGATAAGTTGGTGCGGAACGCTGTCCAGGGTATTTTTAGCAGTCGTCTCCAACACCACATCTCCAGTGCATCGATTTTGCGGCGGTCCTGGAGTCTTAGCGACCAAGTTTCGGCTCCGTATAGAAAGATTGGAAAAACAAGGCTCTTCATTAGGCGGACCTTTGTGCTCTTGGTTATCCTCCTGTCTTTCCAAATCTTTCCTAATCGCTCCACTGCCGATCTGGTGATAGCGCAACGTCGCTTAATCTCGTCTTCGCATCCTCCTACGTTTGAGATAGTAGAACCGAGGTAGATGTAGCGTTGCACTACTTCACAGTTGGCTATATTGAGAATGCCCGTAATGTTATGTTCAGCTCGATCTACTATCATGACTTTCGTCTTGTCTCTATTTAAAGCAAGACCGTATTGGAGACTAGTGGTTTCCAGACGAGTCAAGAGCTCCTCCAAATCTTCTCTCGATCTAGCAAGAAGAGTAGTATCATCAGCGTACCTTAAATTATTAATTACGCGACCACCGATTGATATACCCCTGTCCCACCCATCCAAGACAATGCGCATAATGTTTTCGGTGTATGTGTTAAAAAGTAGGGGCGACAGAATACAACAATACCATTCAACTTGTATGCTGCTAATAACACCACTATAAGTACTTACGGCGAACAAACACTTGAACTGGATCTGAACCTACGAAGACCGTACAAGTGGAAATTCATCATCGCCGACGTCAGCAAGCCAATCATCGGAGCCGACTTTCTCTGTCATCACGAACTTCTCGTCGACATGAAGAACCGAAGACTGATCGATAACGTCACAAAGTTATCAATCCACGCTCCCGGCTGCTACACCAACATACCTACAGTACGCAGCATCGACCTAGAACAATCATACCACGACATTCTCAACGACTTTCCCGGCATCACACGTCTCACCTCCATGAAGCTCACACCGAAACATCGAGTGGAACATCACATCGAAACAACCGGACCACCACTGCACAGCCGCGCTCGACCCATTCCACCACACCGCTACGAAGCCGTCAGAAAGGAATTCGAATCCATGATGCAGCAAGGCCTATGCAGACCAAGCAAGAGTCCCTGGTCCAGCCCACTTCACGTTGTACCGAAGAAAAACGGAGACCTGAGAGTCTGTGGAGACTATCGCCGACTGAACACAATAACCAAACCAGACCGATACCCGATACCCAGAATCAAGGACTTCACCTACCAACTGGCTGGCAAGACCATTTTCTCCACCATAGACCTGAATCGAGCTTATTCACAAATACCAAACAAAGAAGCCGACATAGAGAAGACAGCCATCATAACTCCATTTGGGTTATTCGAGTTTCCTCGAATGTGCCCAGGTCTGAAGAACGCAGGTCAAACGTTCCAGCGATTCATCCACGACGTACTTCGAGGACTTGACTTCGTATTCCCTTTTGTGGACGACCTACTCCTAGCCTCAGAATCAGAAGAGCAACACCGAGAACACCTACGCATCGTACTACAACGTTTAGAAGACGCTGGTATCACCATCAACCCGTCAAAATGTGTTTTCGGCAAGAAGTCAGTCAAGTTTCTCGGCTACGAAGTATCATCCACCGGCATCATTCCACCTCAAGAAAAAGTAACCACCATCACTGAATACCCAAGACCGAAAACCATTCAGCAGTTACGTACTTTTCTCGGTATGATCAACTACTATCGAGAACACATACCGAACGCCGCATCACTTCAAGCACCGCTCAACCAATACCTACACAATTCAAAAAAACGCGACAAGACAGAAATCCAGTGGTCAACCGAAGCAACCGAAGCATTCGAAAAATCCAAGACATGCCTACAAAACGCAGCGCTACTAGCACATCCGCAAAACAACGTACCGCAAGCACTATTCTGCGACGCATCAAACACATGTGCGGGCGCCGTTCTGCAACAATATGTCAACAATACCTGGCAACCACTTGGATACTACTCAAAGAAATTTTCCGTTACGCAACAAAGTACCTACGACAGGGAATTACTTTCCATCTACATGTCAATGAAGCATTTTCGGAAGATGTTCGAAGGAAGAGAACTAATAGTATTCACCGATCACAAGCCATTGACCTACGCACTTCAAAAACCAACATCGGACAGCGAAACTCCACGTCGTGCAAGACAACTTTTATTCATCGCCGAATTCACAACCGACATTCGTCACATCAGCGGGAAAAACAACATCGTCGCCGACGCACTATCACGCATCGAAACCATCACTTGTCCGACATCAATAGACTACGAGCAACTATCAACAGCCCAACAACAAGATTCCGAATTACCTACTCTACTTCAACAACGAAACCTGCAAATGAAGAAAATCAGAATTCCGAACACCGACTGCGATGTCTACTGCGAAACATCAACATCAAACATACGTCCGTATCTACCTACTGACTTTCGCCGCACCGCTTTCGACGCCGTGCATAAGGTCAGTCACCCCGGAACGCGGACGACACGAAAACTTATTCAAGAACGCTACTTTTGGCCGTCAATGAACGTGGATATCGGCAACTGGGCGAAAACCTGTTTATCCTGTCAACGTGCGAAGATACAGCGTCACACACAATCAAGCTTATCGACATACGCCACCTGCGACAGATTGCATCATTTAAATATCGACATATGTGTCATGTCAACCGCGTTGGACTTCAAAATAAATCTCATTTTCGCAATCACCATCCCATAAAACCTCAAGAACGACATCCATATTGATTTTTATGTTACTCACCCCATTTACCCCCTAAGGGGTTGATTTTCAAAACAACAAAATATATATTTGCCTATTTATTTTTAGATGTGCTCCTACGAAGTTTAAAGTTGTAATGTCTATTTTATATTATTTTTCCATAAAATATTTGGACCCCATTTTCACCCCTTTAGGGGTTAAATCATGTCCACCGTGTTGGACTTCAAAATAAATGTCATTTTTGCAATCGTCATCCCAGAAAACCCCAATAACGACATCTATATCGATTTTTATGTTTACTCATCCCATTTACCCCCTAAGGGGTTGATTTTCAAAATAACAAAATATATATTTGCCTATTTATTTTTAGATGTGCTCCTACGAAGTTTAAAGTTGTAATGTCTATTTTATATTATTTTTCCATACAAAATTTGGACCCTATTTTCACCCCTTTAGGGGTTAAATCATGTCCACCGTGGTTGGACTTCAAAATAAATGTCATTTTTGCAATCGTCATCCCACAAAACCCCGATAACGACATCCATATCTATTTTTAGGTTTTTTAACCCTTTCCACCCCCATTTCATCCCCTTTGGAGTTGAAATCCTAAAAACAAGCCCGGCCGTTAAAAACAAGCGAAAACGGATATCGATACCTACTCACTATGATCGATCGCACTACGCGCTGGCCCGAAGCAATACCTATCAAGGAAATAACAAGCGAAGTCGTCGCCGCCAACGTCTACAATGCCTGGATAACAAGATTTGGTTGCCCAAAAACAATAACAACCGACCAAGGCCGCCAATTTGAAAGTCAGCTGTTTCGCGCGCTTACACATCTACTTGGCGCTGAAAAAACAAGAACAACCGCTTATCACCCGCAGAGCAACGGAATCATCGAACGCTGGCACCGATCACTGAAAGCCGCACTGATGTCTCGTCTCGAACCGAATACAAAATGGATCGACGAGCTGCCCACCGTGCTCATGGGACTTCGCGCAGCAATCCGCACCGACACCAACACAAGCGCAGCACAGCTAACCTACGGACAAGCTCTACGCCTTCCCGGTGATTTCATCACGCCATCACCGTCACCAAACATCAACATGAATCAAGATTTCGTTCAACAACTGCATTCGTCAATCACCGCACTCACGCCGACATACCTACCGCATAGCAACAAGCGAAATATGTTCGTGCACACCGACCTAGCAACATGTGATTCCGTATTTCTACGAATCGACGCCGTACGAAAACCACTACAACCACCGTACGAAGGCCCGTATCCAGTTTTGAAGCGCAACCACAAGTTCTACGAAATTCAACTACCCGGACGAAAAGCTACAGTATCAATCGACAGATTGAAACCGGCGTACACAACGAATACCGCGCTACTTGACAACAACACCGTCAACACTGCGCCGCATAGCATCAAAGAATCATAGAATCATCATAGAAATCATCATAGAATCAAATAAATAAATCTTATGGACATGGATCAAGTTACAACAAAGCATTGCAAATTCGTTACTTATAACTGTAAAAATGTGAAGACTTCATTGTGTGAAATTAGACATTTTTGTAATACGGCGGATATAATATGCCTGCAAGAAACATGGCTAATGCCTTACGACGTGTCGTATCTTGGTGAGATAAGCGACGAGTTTGGCTACACTGGGTCGTCGTCAGTGGACATCGCGTCTGGACCTCTCCGTGGACGGCCACACGGAGGCGTCGCCATCTTATGGCGCAAATCATTGTTCCCGAATGTGTCGGTGATCGAGGTTGACAGCAAACGTATAGTAGCGATAAAGGTGTCAACGGGCACCAGTGCGTTTGTTGTGTGCTGTGCGTATATGCCTACTGATTGTACAGATAACTTTGTTGTGTTCTCACAGTGCTTGGGTGCGTTAAGTGCTATTGTGGAAGAGTGTGACACGGAGTATGTTTACATGTTTGGTGATTATAACGCCCACCCTACGGAGAATTTTGGTAAGGAGTTACTATCTTTTACTACAGAACAAGACTGGTTATGTGCGGACATTGAATACCTAGGCATTAACAGTGACAATTTCACATACATTAGTGAAGCACACAATTGTAAAAGGTGGCTCGATCATTGCGTCGTAACGAAGTCTGCGTGGAGCACAATAACGAACATAAATATTAATTATAATATATTCTCATCTGACCATTTTCCATTAATAGTTGAATGCGATTTAAATGTTATTACTGCAAAATTATGTAACTCGAATTGATACTGAGCGAGCTAATGAAAATGAGTAAACGAAGATTTGTAACGTTTAAAATATATTTATATCACAAGAAACAGCACTGAAGGTCCGAACAAATTATCGGACGCGGCTTATGGACGCGGCTTACTGCCGCGGCTGATAAGTGTGCACGCTCTCATAACATCCTGCGTGCCAGATAGCTATCGGACGTCCGATGACGTCATATTAGTCTATGGTTTCGTCCGCGACCTACTACATCCGATAGTTTGCACACCTCAGATCAGCCGCGGCAGTAAGCCGCGTCCGATAATTTGTTCGGACCTTCACAACAGCAAAAACATGACACAATGTAAAAAGGAACAGAAATCAAAAGTAATAAAAAATAAGTTAAAAAACCATAAAGTTTGTATCAAAAAGAGGTCGGCTCGGCGACATTCCCGCCCCTCGTGCAAGAACGTGCACAGCCAAACCAAACTGGCGAAAGACTAATCAATCACTCGATGTATCGAGCTTCACCAGCTTGGTGAGGGGACGGCGCAGCGTACCGGCCATGGTTGATACGTCCACCACCCTCACTACCCCATCGTGACCTGGATACGTCGCAGCTATTACGCCTCGGGGCCATACTCCGCGAGGGAGGTTGCCATCGACTACTAGTACGACGTCACCAACAGAGATTTGGTCGGTCGTGTGGCGGTGTGGTCTATCACGCGGTTGCATCGTCGGAAGTACCTCTTTTACCCATCGGGACCAAAAAAGCTCTGACAGCCGTAACGCCTTTTTCCATTCTGCTCGCCCAAACAGCACACTGTTATCGAATCGTGCGGGCAAACTGGTTGTGGAGGATGAGCCAATTAAGAAGTGAAAAGGTGTCAAGGTTTCTGGGTCTTCGGGGTCCTGAGAAATGTGGGTTAGCGGTCGCGAATTCACCACAGCTTCTGCTTCTAGTAACAGCGTCAGTAGTGTCTCTTCTTTCGGCGCACGTTCTCTCAGTGTAGCGCTGAGAGCCACCTTAACGGACCGGACTAATCTCTCCCAACATCCACCAAAATTCGGAGCAGCAGGCGGTATAAAAGCCCAACCAATTCCATGGTTCGTCGTGAAGTCTTCGACGCTAGATTGGTAAAACTCTCTCAAAATTCGGTTGGCGCCAACGAAAGCAGTGCCATTATCGGAGAATATAGTGGTTGGGGCTCCTCTTCTGGCAATAAATCGGCGAATGCTCGATATGGCTGAGTCTGCAGACAGGGAGTGTACTAACTCTAAGTGGACCGCTCTTGATGTCATGCACGTAAATAGCGCTACGTATCGCTTCTCACGCCTGCGACCAATTGACACGTCGATAGGGCCGAAGTAGTCCAGGCCAGTAAAGGTGAAGCAACGCTGATGGTGAGCCATTCGTTGTGGTGGGAGATCACCGGTCGGGGGTGTTTGCGGCAAGGTCTTGCGAATGCGACACATTAAACATCGGTGCGCTACTGACCGCACTGTATTTCGCAACCGCAGTAGCCAATAGCGTTGGCGTAGCTCGTTGATTACTGTTTCGTGGTTTGCGTGGCCCATCTTGACGTGGTAGTGATGCACCAGTAAACGGACTATGGGGTGGCAACCGTCAAGAAGTACTGGTGTTTTGACACTTTGGCTCACATCCTCTGCTGCTCTGATCCGCCCTCCTAGGCGAAGTAGCTTATCTTCTCCAACGAAAGGAGACAGCTTAGTGAGGCGACTGGTTCTGGGCAATGGCTTGGAGTTGAGGATATTTTTGAATTCTATGCCAAAGCTTTCAAGCTGTGTCTTGAGTAGAAGGTGCCTTTCTGCGGCTTTCATAAAATTGGGTGTTATTTTAACTAAAGTGGCGGTAGTGGACGTACGTTGTGATGGTTGTGATCGATCGCGATAAGAAGACGAAGAATTTTGAATTAGTTGTCTAAACATAAACGCGGCTTGGTGTACGCGCGCAGTAGCGCGCACCAAGCGCAACCAGCTGCTGCAACGTGAGCTGTCTACTGTTACCGCTGAAGGCGGACTAATACGTTCCGTCAGAACTCCCACCATTTCGCAAGGTGCACGTTTTAATTCGACTTGAGTTTGAAGTGACGGGAGTTCTGAAACTGGTTCTTTAGGCCAGTCCTCGGGAGAAAGAAAAAGAAACGAAGGTCCATTGAACCATCTGCTGTGCTGATCCAACTGGACTGAACGCGCTCGAGTGGCGTCGTCAGCCACGTTCATGCCTGTCGGTACCCATCTCCAATCGGATATGTTCGAATTTTCTGTTATTTCGCCAATACGATGGGCCACGAAAGGCTTGAACGTGCGCGCGTCGCTACGTAACCAACCGAGGACAGTAAGGGAGTCAGTCCAAAAAAATGTGTTGGAAGGTTTTTTTACGTGACTCTCCTTGATGGTTACAGCGAGGCGCGTTGCAATCAGAGCTGCCATTAGCTCTAACCGTGGGATTGAAATTGGTTTCAAGGGGGTAACCCTAGCCTTGCTACCGACGAGAGCCATCTTCACCGACCCGTTAGCGTATACGAGTCTCCAAAACGCTACGCAGGCATATGCCGCTTCACTCGCGTCAGCAAAAACATGGAGTTCGCGGTGAAGAGGTTCCTCGTCGCTGGCTTTGGCGTACCAGCGTGGGATTTTGATTGTTGAAATGGCCGAAAGTTCTTGAAACCATTCCATCCACTTCAAAGTTTCTGTGGGAGATAAATTAGAATCCCAACCAATATTAGATCTCCAAATGTCCTGAAAAAGTATGCGGCCCTTAACCACAACAGGATTGAGGAGACCTAAAGGGTCATACACGCGCATAATGTGTGAGATCGCTATGCGCTTAGTTAATTGTTGGGGAATAGTTTCGCCCAGACCTGTTCGGAACCCCAATGTGTCCGAAAGAGGATCCCATATGATGCCTAATGCTCTGATTGTCGTAGGAGAGTTCCCAATGTCTACTTGTGATGGTTTTTCAGCACACAGTTCGCTGGGGATGAGCTTCAATGCAGCGTCGTCATTTGAAACCCATCCTCGCATTTCGAAATGTGCAAAGCTGTGTACCGTAACTATGTCCTTCGCAATTTGTGCCGCTGTAGTAGTGGAGTCATGAGATCCAAGATAATCGTCCATATAATGGTCCTCGACAATCGCCTTTGCTGCGTTAGGGAAGTTATGTTCATGTTCCATAGCATTTTTATTTTTTATGTATAACGCAGTAAAGGGGCTTGAGGAGGCGCCGAAAATGACGGATGTCATTCTGTATTCTTTGATAGGTTGCTTTTGGTCTCCACCTCTCCAAAGAAACCGTAAAGCATCTCTATCCTCGGGCCTGATACGTATTTGAGGGAACATTTCTTTAACGTCAGCAGTTAAGGCAACACGGCCTTCTCTAAATCTAAAAAGAATGTGCAGCAAGTTTTGGAGAAGATCAGGGCCCTGTAGTAATAAAGAATGGGGAATGTCCGAAAAAAATCAAATTGGCTGAATATTTTTCTATAGGTAGGAATAAGGTCCCTTAGTAATAGAATAAATTATCATAATTTTTGGTTTCGTGAAAAAATTTCAAAAAATCAAAGTCTCTTCGAGTTCACAAATGTATGAAAGTAACAGCAGAATGGAGATTGTACCTTTGCCAACACCTGCCACAACCACAACATGGTATTAAAAAAAAAGTTTCAAGACAAAATGTCAAAACTTTTTTTTTTTAATACGTGTTGTGTTTGTGGCAGTAGCGGCAAAGGTATAATCTCCATTCTGCTGTTACTTTCATACATTTGTGAAATCGAAGAGACTTTGATTTTTAAAAACTATTTTACCCAACCGAAAATTCTGAAACTTTTTTCTATTACTAAGGGACCTTATTCCTACCTATAGAAAAATATTCAGCCAATTTGATTTTTTTCGGACATTCCCCATTCAGACTGACTCCTTGGTTCATGGCAGCGGCATCGTGAACAACACGAAGCTTGCGTTTCTGCGGATGAAATATGCCAAAATGAGGTAAATATAATCGGTAAGTTTTAGAATTTTGAAGATTCTGGGAATAATATGTTTCAGAAGAGCATTCTTCTGCGTAACCCTTTTCAAACATATTGTTCATAAATTTGATATATGCCTCTGCAAAAACCGGTTCACGCCGCATGCGTCTCTCGAGACTCAGGAGGCGTGACAAAGCCTGTGGATAACTATCCGGTATTTGCGTAATATCGTCGCGCCATGGCAACTTGAAACCGTCCGGTCGGCAAACGTGAAGTAGTACTCTCTAAAATTTCAACGGCGCGTTTATCTTGCTTGTTTAGTATTGTTTCGTGTTTTGATATTCCTAACGAGTCCAACTTATAATGTTCCTTAATTAAAGTTTCCAAGTTTTCGTTTTTGGTCGCTAACTCCTGGTCTATAAATGTGGTTCGGACGTCCGATGACGTCATATTAGTCTATGGTTACGTCCGCGACCTACTACATCCGATAGTTTGCACACCTCAGATCAGCCGCGGCAGTAAGCCGCGTCCGATAATTTGTTTGGACCTTGACAAACTGAATACAGTTTGTACTATTTTTAGATGACAACCCATATAGTGTCCAGCCTAAAAGTGTGAGACAGGCTACTGGTTGGTTACGGGTACCTTTGCGCACAGCGCGGTTTATGGACAAATGCCAATGTTCGGCACCAATAAGAACCATGGGAGTCGCCTTTTCATAAACTAAAAGTTCTGTTAGGTCGTGTAAATGTTTATATACCGCAACGTTCTGCTTAGTTACCGTTTGAGTGTGGAGTGACAGTGACGGTAAGGACTTAGCGCGTTTTACCTCAAACACGTCTTGTGTGAACTTACCCTTAATTTTAAAATCAATATACGTGACGTCAACATTTTTTGTGAGGCCACCGACACCGTTCACACAAATTTTTTGGCGAGGGCCCACTGCTCCGATACGCGCGGCAACACTGGCATCCATGAGTGTGGCAGTGCTGCCGTCGTCGAGCAAGGCATAAGTGTCGTGACTACCTAATGGACCGAATACGGTTACGGGTATGATTTTGAGTAACGTACTGGGACGTGAAGGCAGCGTAATCCGCCCACTTGAATTATCATCCCATGCCTTTGTGGACGTGGTAGACACAACAACTGCTTCGCACTCCGCGCTGGCCGTTGAGGGCTCTTGAAGGGCGACGTCAGACGTATGGTTCACCGGCGTAGGCCACTGAGCACCGTGAAGCAACGGGTGATGGTGTAAAGTACAACCGTCGACGCCGCACGGGTTGACTTTGCACGTTCGCCAAGTGTGTGGGCTACTTCGTAGACACCTATAACAAACCTTTGCTTCGCGTTGCCACAGCCATCGTTTCTCTATAGAAAGTGCCTTAAAATTGGGACACGTTTTTATACTGTGTTCTTTTTTACAGAATAGACAATTTGTTTTATTGACCTCGGTCGAGGTTTTATTTATGGAACTATTTACATGCTTTTGTTGTGGCGAAACAGTATGAACGTACTCACGTCTTTGTTTATCATGCGACGAGCTAGCTACAGGCGACCCGGCTGCATGCTCTGGTGTTAAACCGAATCTAACGTGTCTGTCTAACTCGCGCATGAGAAATGCGGACAAGAGCTCAAGCTTTGGCTGGTCTCGCGAACAGTTGTCAGCTGCGAAATCTGTCCACCTCATTTTTACTGTAGGGTTCAGCTTTCCCAAAATGGTGTGGAAGAGTTCGGGTGAAAATAAGTATTCGTTGTAGTCTAGCATACGTATAGTGTGTACACTATTTCGTACCTTTGTTGCGAAAGTGCATAACTCACGCAAATCATTACCCAGGCGAGGTAAGCTTTTCAGAGCAGCGACTTCTTTGAAGATAATCATCTCCGGGCGGGCGAAGTTTTGTTCCAGCACGGAGAGAATTTCTTCGGGTTCGCTGGCTGAGATCAAGAGAGCGCCAACAGCTTCACGCGCTGCACCTCGTAGAGATTGTTGCAGGCGCGCTACATTTTCTAAAGGAGAAAAGAAAGCTTTTGTAGTGTCGAACAATCTTTTAAACTGTAGCCATTTAGATGTTTCTCCGGCAAATGGTGTTAATTCAATATGCTTTGTTGGTTGGTGTCGGGTGGTTGCGAGAGCTTTCGCAGCTGCCGCTGTGTCTGCCACTGCTTGCAAAAGTTTGTTGGAATCCGACACACACAGGACGTTGTCGTCTACCGTGGGGATGTGCGGCGGTATGCGTGCCGCGCCCTCAGACGCGTTCGTTGCCTGTATGGGTTGGTTAGTGGTGAAAGGATAAGAATGAGGATGATCATTGCCCACGTGAGTTAGTGGAGGCTGAAGTTGGGCCCCCGTTTCGGACAATTTTGTAATTGTTGGATGATGTTGAAGGGAACATTGTGAATTACGTACCGCGTTTTGAACCCATGCTTCCGTCCTATTAGATCGCAACGAGCTTACAGAACCATTGCAATGACTGCGTCGACTGCTACGGCTTCCTTCAGCTTCAATCGCGGCCAGCTCCGCTTGCAATTCGCGCTCCTCCATCTTGTTTTTCATCGCGAGGAGTTGTTGCTTATGCTGCCTCTCTTCATCCGCGAGCTGCCGTTTGCGCTGCCTCTCTTCATCCGCGAGCTGCCGTTTGCGCTGCATCTCCTCCTCCGCGAGCTGCCGCTTGCGCTGTATCTCCTCCTCCGCGAGCTGCCGCTTGCGCTGTATCTCCTCCTCCGCGAGCTGCAACTCGCGTTCGAGCTGCCGGCGACGTGCAATGGCCTCTGCGGCGGCCTTACGGGCCCTGATTGTGGAGGCTGATGAGGATGTCATGGAGCGTGATTGACGTGGTTGGGGTTCGGCGGTGGTGTGAATGTTACCTTCTGATGGTGTTTTACGTGACTGTGAACGGGTGAGCATGTTTTATGGGATCTAAAAGCGATGAACTGTATGAAAACTAAATGTCAACTACGAATGGAAGAAAATGTGAAATACGTCGCTGAATTTCTACGGTGGAAGGACCAATGATACTGAGCGAGCTAATGAAAATGAGTAAACGAAGATTTGTAACGTTTAAAATATATTTATATCACAAGAAACAGCACTGACAACAGCAAAAACATGACACAATGTAAAAAGGAACAGAAATCAAAAGTAATAAAAAATAAGTTAAAAAACCATAAAGTTTGTATCAAAAAGAGGTCGGCTCGGCGACACGAATTATGTATGTAACAAAGTGCTTTGGGGAAATAGAAATTCTAATCAAATTAAAGAATATACGAAGTTGTGTCATGATGAATTAAGAAAAATTGATTTTCCTGTTGAATTAAGTCAGTGTGCTGACATGACATGTAGTAACGTTGAGCATAAGATGGTTTTAAGTACTTTTTATGACAAAATTATACGCGTTCTGACGGAGTCGGCATCTGCCACGTACAGGGGCCCGCATAGTATTAATAGTAAGAAGAAGCGTAAAGTAGTGGGATGGAACCTTCATGTCAGTGATGCTCACAGGGAGGCCAGGCGTTGTTTTGAGCTATGGTCGTTGCACGGCAAACCCCTATTCGGTGAAATATTTGATTTAATGCGTGAATCTCGAAAGATTTTCAAATCGAAATTAAATTGGTGTTTAAAAAATCAAAACAGAATTAAAATGGACATCATTGCCAAACAGCACAAAAATAAAGATTTTTCTAAATTTTGGAGAAGCACAAAGTCATTAAATTCTAATCCTGGCCTGCCTGCGAGCATCGAGGGGGTAAGTAATCAGAAAGATATTGCGGACCTATTTATGCATCATTTTAGAGTACAGGCATTGCCAACAGTTGATAACGTCACTGTAAATAAGGAATTCAATGCAGAGCTACGGCGTGATGGCACCCTCGTTTACTTCTCTGCCCAAAATGTGCGAGAAATAATTAATAACATGAGCAGAGGTAAGTCGCCTGGTCACGACGGGCTCAGCATTGAGCACTTTAAACATGCAGGTGTTCACTTGCCAAGATTGCTGAGTATGTTGTATAATTTGTGTATACGTCATTCTTACCTGCCCCATGACCTTATAAAGACTTTAGTAGTTCCCATTATCAAAAATAAAACGCGGGATTTATCCCACTCAAGTAACTATAGACCTATATCGCTGGCTACAGTGACAGCTAAGGTGCTTGATGGGCTTCTTGACAAACAACTGGACCAGGGGCGTAGCGTGCCGTGACGGGGCCCCGTATAAAAATTTGTTTGGGGGCCCTTAGGAAGGGTAAAGATTTCTCACAAAAGAATTTTTTTTTTTTAAATTGTTTGCATACAATTAAAAGAAATATTTATTCATCATAATTATCTATCTGTCACTTTTTCCAATTTTTTTACAAACAATCCAAATTAAATATGCAACGTATAACGTGTAACAAAACCCGTTAACCCGAAAGGAAGTCAATGTACTCGTGAATCTGAACTGAATATAAGATTCTCGATCTGAACACCTTCCAACAGAAAAAAAAAAAATTTTTGGCTCCATAGAAAATTTGAAATTGCCGACAAATTTTTTTATGGAAAGTACAAATTTTTTTTTTCTGTTGGTAGGTGTTGAGTTTCACGAGTACATTGACCTCCTCACAAGGTTGCCACTTTTAGGAACAAAAGAGTCGGGACAAGGGCGGCGGCGAGCGCAAAGCGCGAGCCGCAAAAAAATTTTTGGTCTATGTTCTAAATGTTTACTGGCAGTAAAACTACTGTAGAGACTGGTAACTGATAAATGAAGGACATATTGAATGTATGTGGCTGTTTGTAATTAAAATACTCAAAATCAATGGAAACAAACGGGCAGCTCAGCAAAATAAGAGGTAAATAAAAAATGAGAACTTACCTAGCTGTAGGGAAAGAAGAGACATTTGATTTAATGTTTTATTTTTATCTTGACTATGTTTCCATGCATATTTTGTATTACTACGGGCCTCTCATTAATTTCGCCGCGTCATTTTTATATTTACTTACGAATTCCGAACAAGACATGTCTTTTGCAATTCTGCTTTCATTTAATCTGCTGCAACATTAGATCATTTAAGCGTCATATGGGAAAATACTCGCTCAACATAAGAATTTGAAGGGATACAATGCAAAATAAGGCATTTAACTTGTTGTCCTTTAATCTTTTAAACATTTGGACCCATTTTTTATCAACACTTTGATTTTGATCGCGTGTAACATCAAAAATCGAGGCAAATCGAGGCAAAACTGATGGATCGTCGGGACGCGGGACAACACGTTGTATCTCCTTACCTATTTTTCGGCCAACTGGTTTATGCTGTTGTTATTATGTTTATGGTGAAAAAAATAGTTTTTTTTTACTTTATCCATTAAAAAAAGTTTTTATTAATTTTTGATTACGCTCGTTGGGGGCCCCCGTGGCCCGGGGGCCCCGTATAATTGATACGGCTGATACGGCGGTAGCTACGCCCCTGAACTGGACAAATATTTACATTTACATGAAGCGCAATTTGGCTTTCGGAAGGGATTGTCCACTGAGAGCGCCATATTTGTTCTCAAGGAGACCGTCAGGTATTACTTGCAAAGGAACACCCCTGTATATGGCTGTTTCCTCGATCTCACAAAGGCTTTCGACCTGGTGTCTTATAAGATACTTTGGCAAAAGCTAGCAGCAACTGGATTTCCTGAGGAGCTTGTGAATCTCTTTCAACATTGGTACGATCATCAGGAGAACTTTGTGAGATGGGGGAGAGCGATGTCGGACTCCTATAAAATGGAATGTGGCGTAAGACAGGGCGGATTAACCTCGCCAAAGCTGTTCAGCTTGTACATAGACCAACTGATCGTTGGACTCAGCAGCATGCATGCGGGGTGCTCCATAGATGGTCGCATGATCAATAATATCAGCTACGCGGACGACATGGTGCTGCTGAGTCCGTCGGTGTGTGCGCTGCGGGATTTGCTGCGTGTCTGCGAGACCTACGCTGAAAGCCACGGTCTCATATATAACTGCAAAAAGAGTGAGATAATGGTTTTTACGCCGCGTAGTATTTCCCCCGGTTTTGTGCCGCCCCTCAGGCTATATGGCAGTGAACTTGTGAGGGTAAACAGTTTTAAATATCTGGGTCACGTGGTCACTCCTGACCTTAGTGACGATAGTGACATAGAAAGGGAGCGTAGGGCGCTGGCTGTCAGAGGTAATATGCTGGCTCGCAGGTTCGCACAATGCACAGCTGATGTTAAAATCACATTGTTCAAGACATTCTGTCAATCATTTTACACAGGCGGCCTGTGGTCGGTATATACTCAAAAAGCGTTCAGCGCCCTGCGCGTTCTATACAACAATTTGTTCAGGATGTTGATGGGCCTGCCTAGATTCTGCAGTGCTTCTGGCATGTTTGCAGATGCACATGTGAACGACTTTCACGCTGTAATGCGCAACAAAATTTCATCTGTCAGAGGTAGAATGCTAGGCGGCCCCAACGGCATAACAGGTTTACTAGCTAACAGACCTGACAGTCATTTACAGAGGCACTGGGTTTCCGCCCTGATTAATCCTAAGGCAGAGTCAGTATATCGCATTAATTAATATTTTACTAGACATTATATAATAAATTTATAAATTGATAATTGTTAACAATATGTATTTTAATAATCAAATTGAATGAATAATTTTTGACATTGTAAATTGAATTTGAAATTATTTTTTGACATTATACTATTACTTACATAAATTAATTCTCCATTTATACTAACATAGTACTTAAGTATTTTTTCCATAATTGTTTTACTAACAACTCTGGATCTATGATATCTGAGAATAAATGATTTTAATTTAATTTTTAATAGCAACTCCGCAACCGCAACAAACACAAGTCCTACGCCGAGCCCTCTAACGACGCAAGCTGAAGATCCGAAGGAGCGAAGATCACGATCCGGCAGGAGGATCAACCTTCCCGTACGCTTCGCTTGAGGAGTCCTGTAGCTGCAGCCGCAAAGCTGCAATACATTTCATGAAGATTTCGTTCATACGACGCGCCACGCTTCGCGCGCGTCGATACGTCCGCTCTCTTCGATGGTCACCGACAACTGAAGTGACTAGGGATGTTCGATCCGATCCGATACTTGCGTGGATCGATACAATGTGTTACGATCCATTCGATTTTTGTATCGATACAATAGCATTCGATCCTTTGGCGGATCGATACACATACATAGCGGATCGGATCGAAAAAATCGTATGATGTATTTATCGCATTATACAACGTGTTAATGAATTAACGCAAAATGAGAAAACCGTTTCTTCGGACCATCAAACTGAACAACTTTTACTATGGGACCGACTCTGAAATCGACAAAAAATCAGCTGTTTCATACAAAAATGAATAACGAAAATATAAAAATGTATGAAGCAGCTGATTTTTTTTCGCGATTTCAGAGTTGGTCCCAAAGTAAAAGTTATTCAGTTTGATGGTCCGAAGAAACGGTTTTCTCATATTGCGTTAAATCATTAACTCGTTGTATATAGTAATGACTTAGAGAATATTTGAACTTGAATTTTTCCTTTGTTTAAAATCAGGGTTGGAAAAAAAACAGTTTTTTTTTAATTTAAATAAAACAAACAGTTCAAAATGTTTTAAACAAGTGTTTTTTTGTTTTTTTTTTACTTATTACTTTAAACCATCACTTTCAAATCAATTAGACATATAATATTACATTTCTAGACTATTTTCAAATTCGCCTTACAATCCTTAGTCAATATTTACAAAAATCGATTAGTTAATAAACATATTTTTATTTTATATCTCTTATCAATACTGAACGCTACATACACCTTGTAAATAGGTACTACCTATATTCTCTGATGTTCATTAATAATAAGGGAAACCCCAATATATAGGATGGAGGAACCAGTTTTCGACAAGGACCAGTCTTCGATTTTTTTAATCGGTGATAAAATGGCTTATTAGCTAACTAAGTAGGTATTCCTACTTAGTTAAGATTTGTCATCTTGGCAAAAGATATCCGATAACATTACACTTTTTACTGTCATATTTTTGGGAAAAAAGTGCACAAATTTACGAAAATCACCATTTATTCTCAATTAATAGTAGTTTTAAACCCTGCTAACTTATTAATGTTTTTAACATTGTTTAAAACTTGTTTTAAACTGTGTTTTTAAACACTTAATAAAAAACATAGTTTTATTTCAAATTGTTTTAAACACTGTTTTAAACAAGTGTTTTAAAACAACTTGTTTTAATCAAGCCATCCCTGTTTAAAATACTATAGTATAGCGGGCGACGAAGAGATCCATATTTTTTTTAAAATCTCTTATCAATTGTTGCTATATCATATTTCAATGTACCATCAAATTCGTCATAACTATTAGAGTGCATTTCATCGGTTATTATTAGGTACCTTCGGCGTTATGTTGATACCCCGGAAATTTATTCAATTTTGAATCTTATTCCATCGCAATAATAATAAATTTACTGGGTACCAACATAACGCCATAGGTATTAACCGATGAAACACACTCTATATTGCTTTTTGTTTAGTTTGAGAGCAATTTATTTTTACTTTGTTAAAACGTTTTGTTCACTTTGACAACCAGCAACTTTTAATTTTGTTTTTGCGTACTTTAAAATGCAAATACTGGCAAAATTCAAAATATTTTATTAGTTTATTAAATGGGCAGCAGCGTCGCTTAACCAGTTAGCAACAAAATTCGTGTGCGCGTGTGTCGCCCCTGCACGAACTAAACGTATGTAGTGACAGCGCGGCGTGCAAGCGATTTTAACCTTAGCAGTGGTGAAGCGACGCTGTTGCCCATGATACCTAATATCACGTTTATAATAAAGTGTGATTGAAAATTCGACTTTTCTAAAATATTTAATTCGATACCGGATCGATCCAAATATCGTATCAATTTTAATGGATCGATCCATGGATCGATACAATGGATTACGATCCATTGCGATCCAGAATATCGATACAAGGTACCCGGATCGAACATCCCTAGAAGTGACGCCGCCCCGCGCCGTCTGTTTTATCTGCGCGCGGGGCGGGCCCCCTCCGCTCCGCTGTGCCGCGCGCGATCGTCGATCGCCCGGCCAGCTCGCTCGCAAGCGCCTTCTACCGTTTGTAGTTCTAAGTTTTGGTTTTTCGTTTGATTTTATATACTAGTTGTAAGCAATCCTTTAGTACTTAAGTAGGTAGGTATAGTTTTACAAATATACATTCATTTTTACACCTTCTACGGAGTTTAATTTCAAGAACCTCAAGATAGAAGCTAGGAACTAACTCCCTTACATAGCTTAGCCAACATAAGCTAAAGTTCCAATATTTGCTAAATTTACGCTGACGTCTTCTCTTTCTATTTCTTAGTATCAGAGCAACAACACATACTGCTATCTTGAAATCCATCTTAAAACTGTGAAAATTCACGGGCCGTTTGGCAGTTTTTAATCGTAGTGTGTGCGTCTCAAGCGGTTTCGCGGTTTAGCGATTAATCGCTAGCTGGAAAAAACCGTAGTGCGGACTCGGCCTAACTCGATATTTGAAATAGGTTGTTTTGTGACATTTTCGTTTGTCATTACAGGCAAAAGAGAAAGAGCCGTTTTTAAATCGAATTTGGCCATATTGTTGCTTTCCTCACAATCGCTTTCAATTTCACTCGAAGAACACAATTCTATAATTTTTGAATACAATGTATTTACGCTTATTTTTAACTTATTTATATATTCAGCAGTTTTCTGTCTTTAGGTCAAACTGTACAATATTTTTTTCTATAATATCATACTCTAAATTAAATTCATTATACAAAGTAGTGCTTTCAGTATATTTTTCTGACTTTATCTTACTTGTTCTACGTTTTGCACCTACTTTTACAAGATAATCACGAATATTTTTTATTTTACTATATATTTCCACAAGTTTATCAGCCATAACATAGTAATATTACAAACAATTATACATGATTTACTCAAATTGCAATAAAAAATATTATAGAGTTCATACGAGGATATAAAATAAAATAGTGATTAAATACCTACGAACTCACGGATTTTTTTAAATTATTACACTTGTAGATCACTTACGATTACGATCAACGATCACCAATCACACAATGTCCATCTTAAATTTATTTCCTTCCTGGGCTGGGCGAGGGCGTCTCAGGAATGATGGTCCTCGAAGAAAATGGTCATTAATGGCTTTCCGCGCCCATTTTCCGTGGCAGTATATAGACCCGATGACTGCGATGATGGTCAAAACTGAAGGGTTGTGGCAATGAGACCAGGAGACTTTTGTATACACGTTTATTAAGCATTCTGACACTTTATATCACATTATCACACTTCAACAGATAGTTTTCCTAATATAACTCTAAGACAACCTTTCAGTACCACGGCTTTACAATGAATACGTCAAACTACAGATGTGCAGGCAGATTGACATAATCAAACTCACTTGAATTCCGAATGTACCATAGAGCAGAGCATATAGGTTAGTAACCTCCCTCAACAAAAACAACCAATACGACGTTGCTGACGCTCATATGGAACAGGAGTTGATCAGTAGAGGCAGAATTCAGACCCCCAACAGCATTTTGTGCAATTACAACATTACAACCTCTTGCGGCTGCTCCTTGCTGTATTGTTTTCCCATTTTCCGCAATAATATTTATTAACTAAGTTTGTCGAGAAAAAGTCTACCACCACTGGCGAGGATGATTTAATTATTAAATTCATTTTGATTACTTTCACTTCAGTTCAGTCACATAATAAAATTGTTTCTAGAGCACACTCCATATTTAGTACCGGACTTTGAACGCACGAGGCAAGCTCCTATGGCAAAGGGTCGCCATCTAAGGAGACTCATAAGTACCTATAGTTAGTAAGTAGATATACCTAATACGTAAGGGTTGGCACATCACAGTGTCCCCGGTAGGCCTCATCCACTTTAAAGTTTATAATAATAAGAAATTTAATAAGATCGTTCCAAGTAATATACACGTTTAATAAAAACTAGTCTGAAAGTAAGTTAATATCGTCAATTTAGTCGCTTTCAACATTCTTTAAAGTAACAATATCGACGAAGGGAACATTTTCATTCTCGTATTCTAATTCTTTATCAGCCACAATCAATTACTTTTGAACATCACTTGACACATATTTATGTTTCCTAAATAATTTTGGTCGCAATGTCGCAATGTTGAAATACACGGATCTTGATTTGCAAATTGTTTAAAATATCCCATTAATTGTCGCTTTCCTGCAAAATTTTCTGGAATGATGTTCACGATAGTGTCTCAAATCCTTATTAAATTCAGAAGCTTCTTCAGACAATTTTCCGATTGGAATAAGACCAAAATTTACTATTGTGTCCTAGCCACGGATGGGCCAGAATTTTAGGCACGCTTGCGGGCATGAAGTACCATTTATACAATTGCACATACAAAATCTTGGTTTCATCAGCAAATTCCTTGAATTTTTCTAATAATGTCCAGAATTAACTCAATTTATTTTTTATCATCTCATATTTATATACCTTTTAGGGCTAATTTTTCAATCGCCAGATAAAAGATATCAGTCAGGTTAAATTATTACCCAAATAAAATAAATAGTATTGAAAACATTTGACAGACAAGCGAATGACAAACACTGTCAATTTGGCGGTTTAATACGTTATCAAGCGAATAAAATTTATCTAGGCATTGAAAAATCAGCCCTTAGTCTTTCTGTGGTTTCGTTTAAAAAGGCCTGTTACCTTATTTGGCCAGTGACGTCATCAAAATTTAATATATATTATTTAATATTACTACCCCTAGAATTTATAAAATTTATCTGTTTTGTTAAACATCGTTGATAGGAAAATAATATAACTAACCTATACTATCTTTTTTATACAGAAGGTACTTACACTAAAAATAAAAAATAAATATTAAAAAACAAAAACCAACTTCAAAAAACCTGCCTATAAAAATCAAGAAATAATATTCAAATCATTAGATGGGGCTGGAGTACAACTTTTTTTTTATTCTAAAAGACCATCCGACTTCAAAAGACGTGTTTTTTTTTATCATAACAGTGATAATACATATATAATGATTTGAACATTATTTCTTGCTTTTTGTAGGCAGGTTTTTTGAAGTCGGTTTTTTTTTTTAAATTTTTAAATTTTTAATTTAAGTACCTTCTGTATAAAAAAGGTAGTATAGGTTAGGTATATTATTTAGGTAGAAAAATCGGCTCAGCCAAACGTGAGATAATCGCGGAGAAACATACATACATATGGGTCAAACTGAGAACCTCCTTTTTTTGAAGTCCATTAAAAAGACTACACTAAAGTATCCCTTTTCCAACAAAAAAACATCATCTAATTCGGTTCATAAATAAGAAAGTCGTCAAGGTAGTTGATGCAAAATCATAGATATAGTATTTTCAGGAAAACTTGAAAACTACTCGACCGATTTGAAAAAATAAATAAATGGGACCATCTCGCAAGCAAACTCAATCGAACAAAAAAATAATCATCAAAATAGGTCCGTAAATGTCGAAGATAGGCGCGAACTCCTCCTTTTGTTGAAGTCGGTTAAAAATGGCGCGGTTCCGAGGGTTTCCGAGGCAACAGACTATGGTATTTAGATAGCTTTTATAGCCTTTTTAAAGGATCTGACAAAATTATTTTTTTGAACTTTTTGAAAAAAAAAAATTTTATACTTTCTCCCATACAAATAAATATATAACTCGCCATATCTCTTAAAATAATAAAGTTAAAGAAAAATGCTAAAGAGTAAAACATATTTCATTTTACTGGTAGTAGATCTACATTAAAAAAAAACTCAAAATAGGTATGTCCACAAAACCATTTCAGCCTATAGTGAGATTAGTGAGCCGCGTCCGATAATTTGTTTCCACCTTAACACGTCCATATAATAAATACAGCGCAGCGTGGCCAGCGTGTTAACACGTCGCGTCAGACAAATGTGCCCGCACCTTTACTTTTTATGGTTAAAATTTACTCTATGGCGATCGATGACTCAGAGATTTGTCTGGTAGTATGCACCCAATCTACTCTTTGACATGACACTCTTGACAGCTGTGCTTGACAGTGACATTTATTCTACACTAGGGCTGCATTCCGAATCACACTAAAATCGATGACAGCGCACTAAAATGCGTTCCGCGTCGGTGATTTTGTATGGGTTTGACAGATAACGTGAGCGCTGACATCGATTTTATCGTGATTCGGAATATAGCCTAGGGTAGTCTGCTCATCTGCTGTGGTGGGTTTTTTATAAAATAAAATTAATAAAATCTAAGTTTTAACTTTAACATTTGATGGTGGATTGATTTTTATTATTCAGAAGAAGCTTCTTTCAGTTCCACTCCACGCTCATTTTTCAAATAAACGTGAGTATAAATTGTTAAGCAATATCAATTCTACTAGGTAGTAAGTAATAATGATTTCATTTCAAAGATTCAGAATTGTATTTCTAAAAATTTAGCCCTACCTACCTACCTACGAAGTGTGATGGAAGTGTGTTTTTGCACTTTGCAGTAGTACCATTAGTTTTATTTCGTGATAATCTTAAATCTGGCTAAAAGATAATCTATTGTAATGAAATATCTATTGTGATTTTGTTGAATCAACCAATACTACCTGTAAGTAATGATTACAACTAAACCATAAAAGATCTATTTATAGTACCTGTATGTTGATTTGTTGTTTGTAGGTATTAAGGTAATGGGCCCTCCTCATGCTCAGGCGGCCGGAGAGGCAGAGAAGGACTGAGCAATACAAAGAAAAGGGACATACTGACAACATTGTCTTGTTTGGAGTCAGGGAAACTAGGAGAATTCTTACACATACATTCTTTATTTATATTGAACTGGTACAGACAAGAACTATAAAAGGGGCATATTTCTCTTAAACTCTCCATTAAGCCTCACAGTGAAGTCTCACATTGAAGTAGGTACACCTACTGTCATGTGCAGCGTGATTGTCACATTTAAATTCCGATGTACTAAAGAGAAGCTTTGACTACAGAGGTCGGCTCTCACAAGCCTCCTTCTACACATTCCCTTTTCTTCGTATTGCTCCGTCCTTCTCGGCCTCTCCAAGTGTCTATAAGTCTTATCAATTACTGGCATTGGAGGCAATGGTTGATTTTATTATAATCTGAATATCTTTCACACTGTTTCTAAAGTTGCTAACGTATCAATGATATTCCATCTCAAAGAGAGATTGCTATACACAAATGATAGTAACAGACCCACTAGCTTAGGGGTCGTCCATTAATCACGTCACGGGGGTAGTTGAAAAAATCACGAAGTATCACAAGGGGGGACGGGGGGGTGTAGTGAGATATCACGTGTATTAATTTTTTTTCGTTGAATGCGTGATTTTTAACCGAAAACGGCGTCTGATTGTTGACTCACCGTTACCAGGACGATAACCCCGCCCACCGCGACATATTTGCACTGAAAAACGTTGAGATTCTTTTGTACCAAAAAATACACGTGATTTAGAGGGGGGGGGGGGGTTAACGTAAAACCTCACCATGTATCACCAAGGGGGAGGGGGGGTTATAAATTGGCCAAAAAAAACATCACGTGATTAATGGACGCCCCCTTACTGTTTTTGGTTCATGTAAAGTTAAAAGTAATAATCAATTTGACTTTTCAAGGATATTCAGAAGCTTTACTAACTGTGATTTTCGCTACAAATAAGTAGACATTGAAAAGTACAAAGCTCGAACATGACTCTCCAACTCCTTTATGTCTAAACACGATTTGGTTCAAAGGTGTGTTACACACAATAGATATAAGTACTATGTGTTACACCTCAGTTTCAATTTCAAATATAATTTTGACTAAGTTTCTAGTTATTTGTTGTTATTAAACCAAACAATGAATAAATAAATTATTTGCCATTGTGATTATTGTTATGATATGATGAATGAGTACATTATTGTAATCTCTGCTTAATAAACTGAAAAGTATTACATTTTAGCATATGAACAGTAGATTGACCAGAGAGCCAAAAAATTTGTGCATGATTTATAGCTTTACATGGTCAGTTGTTTGTTGAACTAGTGCAAATAGAAAATCATTAATGTAATAAATAATATTTTTTAAGTCAAGTAATCAACTAATGAACATCTTTGGTTTGGTCAAGTGGGAATGGGGCCTATTAGTACGTGCTGTTAGCTTCAAAAATGGCCCGAATATTTCACTTTGTGATACCAGCACCAAATTTTAGTGTGTTGGTAAACATGTTATTCTATCTTAAAAACCGTCGGAAGCCCACCTGTAAAGTGCCTGGATCCGGACATATGACGTCATCAAAATGGCGGCCGCCGTATTTAAAAAAAATGCGAATAATTATGATTTTATGAGCCCTATATACATGTGTGGAGTGTTAAATGAAAGGTAATTAAGTGTTATATAATGCTATAATGCACAACATTGGCGGAATAGTATAGTTACAAAAATATTTTAAATTATATGGAAATTCAATACACAAAATCTCCTCATTTTTTTATTTAATTAACCATAATTATTAAACTTATATTTTTAATGGCAAACAAAAAATATGTCAACAATGTCCATTTAATGCAGATTTGAAAGAATATAACTTTTAAGTACCTTTACAAACAATAAGTAGCGAAAAAAAATTTAGAAACATCGCGTGCCGTCGATTTCTTTTATAGGTCGAATAAAAAAATTTTTTTGGTCATAACAATATGGGTATCCAATAAAAGCTAATTAAAAGCCGATTCCAAATATATATACATTATGCCGTGTATGTGCCGGCCTAGAATAGCACTACCCCCTATCATCCCGTGGGTGTCGTAAAAGGCGACTAAGGGAGCATAGCCTTCAAGAGACGGGCAGCAGCGTCTCCAAAAAACCTTGGCCTACTGCGATCGCCAACCCGCCTGCCAAGCGTGGCGATTATGGCAAACCCCCCCCCCCTCATGCATAATGGATCAAAAAATTGGCCCCCAGTCCCCGGCAGCCCCGCTATTCCTAGCTACGGTAGCGGCTACGGTAACGGCGGGGCAGGGGGTGCTAAGAATCCCCGGGTGCGGCTCGGCTACCAAAAACGACGACAACTGCACCTGGCAACCTATAACACGCGCACACTAAGGACCGACGCGAAGTTAACCGAGTTGGAAGAAGTTATCAGCAAGGTACACTGGGACATTATCGGGTTATCTGAAGTCCGAAGAGCGGAAGAGGACTCGATAATCCTCAACTCCGGTAACTTGCTTTACTACCGGGAGGGCGACCAACAGTCCCAAGGTGGTATCGGGTTCATCGTCCACAAGTCCCTTGTCAACAACGTGACTACCATCGGAAGTGTGTCGACCAGGGTGGCGTACCTTATACTCAGAATATCCAAACGGTGTTCGCTGAATGTTATACAGGTTTACGCACCGACCTCGACACACCAAGATGACGAAGTGGAGGCTATGTATGAGGAGATCTCTAAAGCCATGCATAGCTTCAAAACCCACTACACTGTTGTGATGGGGGACTTCAATGCAAAGTTGGGGAAACGATGCGGTGATGAGCTGAGAGTGGGGCAATTTGGAGTTGGGCAACGGAATGACAGAGGCCAGATGCTGGCTGACTTTATGGAGAAGGAGAACCTCTTTATGATGAACTCCTTCTTCAGAAAGCCGGAATGCCGGAAGTGGACCTGGGTCAGTCCGGACGGTAAAGTCAGAAATGAGATAGATTTTATCATGTCGACGAAAAAGCAAATATTCAATGATGTCACTGTGATCAACGCTGTTAAGACGGGGAGCGATCACCGATTGGTACGTGGCACATTGAATATCAACCCAAAGCTGGAAAGATCTCGACTGATAAAATCAACAATTCGACCATTGCCGGCCCATATTCAAAACCCCAAAAGTTTTCAACTCGAACTCCAAAACCGCTTCGAAGCCCTTGAGAACAGCATAGATGTGGACGATCTAAACAACATGGTGGTGGATGCTGTCCGTACGGTAGGGTCCAAGCTCTTTAAGACCCGCCGTCCCAATATAAAGAAACTCTCCGACCACACACTCCTACTCATGGATCAGAGACGTGAAATGAGGCTCCAGAGTTCAGTAGATGCTAATCGTTATCGGCAGCTTAATAGACAGATATCTAAGTCTTTGACGAGCGACCTTCGCCAATTTAATACGAATCGTATTAAAGAGGCCATCGAGCGGAATAAAGGCTCCAAAGTGTTCGCGAGAGATCTGTCTATTGGGCAAAGCCAGATGACGAAGCTGAAAACTGACGACGGACGCATCATTTCATCAAAGCCTGAAATCCTGAGGGAGATCGAGAGCTTCTATGGGCAGTTATATTCCACGCAGACACCTGTTGAAAGCAAGGCTAAAGACCCCAGAGCCAAGCTTACCCGACACTATACCGAAGATATCCCGGACGTCAGCCTGTGCGAGATTAGTATGGCTCTCAAACAGCTGAAAAACAACAAGGCGGCGGGTGACGATGGAATCACTACAGAACTTCTGAGAGCGGGCGGTAAGCCGATACTCAAAGTCCTCCAGAAGCTCTTTAATTCCGTCATCGTCCAGGGCAGAACGCCAAAGACATGGAACATAAGTGAGGTGATCTTGTTCTTTAAAAAGGGTGACAAGTCCCTCTTAAAGAACTATAGACCCATCTCGCTTCTGAGTCATGTCTATAAGTTGTTTTCGAGAGTCCTTACGAATCGTCTCGCTCGCAAGTTCGACGACTTCCAACCTCCCGAACAAGCCGGGTTCCGAAAAGGCTTTAGCACCATAGACCACATCCATACGCTGCGGCAGGTTATACAGAAGACTGAGGAGTATAATGAGCCACTTTGCTTGGCGTTCGTGGACTATGAGAAAGCCTTTGATTCGATTGAAACCTGGGCGGTGCTGCAGTCTCTACAAAGGTGCCAAGTGGACTATAGGTATATCGAGGTGTTGAGGTACTTATACCAAAATGCCACCATGACGATCCGAGTACAGAACCAGAACACAAATCCTATCCAACTGCAGCGTGGTGTGAGACAGGGAGACGTTATTTCTCCGAAACTGTTCACAGCTGCGTTGGAGGACATCTTTAAGCTCTTGGACTGGAAAGGACTCGGCATCAACATTAATGGCCAGTACCTAACACACCTTCGTTTTGCCGATGATATAGTCCTTATGGCTGAGACCATGGAAGACCTGAACACAATGCTCGAAGATCTCCGTAGTGCTTCCCAAAGAGTGGGTCTTAGGATGAACATGGATAAGACGAAAATTATGTCAAATGCCCATGTTGTACCCTCTCCAGTTCATGTTGGGAACACTACACTTGAAGTTGTTGACCATTACGTATACCTAGGACAGGCAGTCCAGTTAGGTAAGTCCAACTTCGAGAAAGAGATCTCTCGTCGAATCCAACTCGGGTGGGCAGCATTCGGGAAGCTTCGAAAAATCTTCGCGTCCGACTTACCTCAGTGTCTCAAGACGAAAGTCTATGAACAGTGTGTGTTGCCAGTGATGACTTACGGCAGTGAAACGTGGCCGCTAACTATGGGTCTCATAAGGAGGCTCAAGGTCACTCAGCGTGCAATGGAGAGAGCCATGCTCGGCGTTTCCCTACGTGATCAAATCAGAAACGAGGAGATCCGCAGGAGAACTAAAGTAACCGACATCGCTCGAAGGATTGCTCAGCTGAAGTGGCAATGGGCGGGACACATAGCGAGAAGAACCGATGGCCGTTGGGGCAGAAAGGTTCTGGAATGGCGACCGCGCACCGGACGACGCTCCGTGGGTAGGCCCCCGACAAGGTGGACCGACGATCTGGTGGAGGTCGCGGAAAGCCAGTGGATGCAGGCAGCGCAGGACCGATCGTTGTGGAGATCCTTAGGGGAGGCCTATACCCAGCAGTGGGTGTCGTGTGGCTGATATGATGATGATGATGATACATTATGATATTTTTGTGTTATAGTTTTGACAGAAACTAAAAAAAACGCAACTCAGAAGTCTGAAATATTAGTAATTTATTAGATAAACAAAAAAATATCAGTCAATATCGACCCAAAAAGGCAAAAATAACAAATGCGCAGGTAATTACGATTTTTAATAAGTTATTAAGTCCCTTGAGTGCCTTTGTACCCAAGTTTACAACCCTGAAACCCTGTGCTGCAGCTCGAAAAACTTAACACTTATTTCAGTTTCTTTAAAAAACTACCTTAAGAAAGCGTTTTTCAGGTTACTTTGTCATACGCTTTTGCAAAGTTTACTAAATTTGCTACAATTTTAGCCTAACTCGAATAGTCTAGGTCTATTGGTTGCGAAGACACAGCTAATCAAATATGGTTTTGTAAAAATTTTCAATCTATGACTAGCTGTGTCTCCGCAACCAATGGTTGTAGACTATTCGGGTTAAGCTGTAATTGTAGAAAATTTAATTAACTTTGCAAAAATGTATAACAAAGTAACCTGAAAAACGCTTCCTTGAGGAAGTTTTTTAAAGAAACTGAAATCAGTGTTAAGTTTTTCGAGCTGCAGCACAGGGTTTCAGGTATGTAAACTTGGGTACAAAGACACTCAAGGGACTTAATAACATATTAAAATCGTAATTATATGCGCGTTTGTGATTTTTGCCTTTTTGGGTCGATATTGACTGATATTTTTTTGTTTTTCTAGTAAATTACCAATATTTCACATTTTAGAGTTATGTTTTTTTAGTTTCTATCAAAACTATAACACAAAAGTATCAAAATGTATACATATTACGAATCAGCTATTTACTAGCTTTTATTGGATACCCATATTGTTATGAAAAAAAAAAATTTTTATTCGTCCTATAAAAGGAATCGACGGCGCACGACGTTTCGACAATTTTTTTCGCTATTTATTGTTAGTAAAGGTACTTAAAAGTTATATTCTTTCAAATCTGCATTAAATGGACATTGTTGACATATTTTTTGTTTGCCATTAAAAATATAAGTTTAATAATTATGGTTATTTAAATAAAAAAAATGAGTAGATTTTGTGTATTGAATTTCCATATAATTTTAAATATTTTTGTAACTGTACTATTCCGCCGATGTTGTGCATTATAACTAAAGGCCGGATTTGCGGTGGCAGGAATACAAACTTGCTAGTGATTACCAAATTATCGTAAATGTTTTTAGATATCGATGTTTTGAAAATATTTTTGAAGTGGAACTTCTTTGATCGCGTCTATATTTATATTTTGTATTTTACCAAGGAGGATGTATTTCTTAAAAATTTGACATTCTACTTCACTCACTTTGACTTGGCTATCTTTGCATCAAAAAAAAACTGCAGTGAATTTTATTATTTATACATTTCACGATTTTCACTTTTCTTAATGTATGTAGGTAATTTCTACTATTTCCGACAGTACGTCTATATTGTCACGTTACATAATTATATTTTTTTTATCGATAAATTACACAAATAGATAATCAAGTTGTCCACGCACTATTAAACGTCATTTTATTCGTGCTACCGCAAATCCGGGGTCTGATTATAACATTATAGAACACTTAATACCTTTCATTTAACACCCCACACACGTATATAGGGCTCATTAAATCATAATTATTCGCATTTTTTTTAAATACGGCGGCCGCCATTTTGATGACGTCATATCTCCGGATCCAGGCACTATACAGGTGGGCTCCCGACGGTTTTTAAGATAGAAAAACATGTTTAACAACATACTAAAATTTGGCGCTGGTATCACAAAGTGAACTATATTTACCCTAACAGAAGGGACTATATGTCTTTGATTGAACTACAGCAAAGTTAGTACCACTTTATGTATGATATATATAGGTATACATTTTTTAATTGCAAACACCTATTTATTATGTTTAAGTAATAATAAATAGGTGTTTGCTATTTATAATTGTTGTTGTACTCGACAGGGTCCATAGTGATCCAATAAATAATATAAAAACAACTGTAACAGTGTGGAATGCAATAAATGATTTGACTAATATCTATTCTGTGCTACAGTCACATAATGCTTAAAGTACAAGGTCTACAGTGTCTTTTTTTAAGTACATTTTACTTTCGCTGTAACCAGACTTGTTAATTAATAATAGAGCTTTATTTGTTCCATATAATTTACATTACAAAATGAGGTAAATATATATTATCTATGTATTTGATAATAATATAAATATTATTAAATTATCTCGCCAAGATCAGCCATCACTGATGGCCCATCAGCAGGCAAGTATCCAGACTTTTAATTCGGGGGGGGGGGGGGGGGGACAACTGAATCCCGCAAACTGGAGAGTGCCTCGCCCGCGAAATTTGAATTTAGTCCTGTTCTGTGTGTTCTGGATTTCGGGGGGGGGGATAAATCCCAACTATCCCCCCCTTGGATACGTGCCTGCCCATCAGCCATGAAAAGAGCATTAAAACTGAACCTGTAAATATACAAAAAAATAATGCAAGAAGTCACGATCCTCAACCCTGAGGGAATGACTGAGGAGGAGGAGGATGAATGCAATGATAGAACAAAATATGCACTTCTCAGATTTTACGATACATGCGATGCGATATGTCATAGTCGATTTATAAGACACACCAAGTGTGAAGGCTTGGTGCAATTCTACTTTATCATTTTATTCTGCCTGTGCGTGATCCGCTGTGTTTATGTCCCGTTTTTATAGCAATACATCGCGCGAGCATGTTACATTTATTTCTGTTTGTTTGTTTAGATGTCTGGTGGTCACAAACATCGATATAAGAATGCTGGTTTGAGCGCTGACGAACTCCGACGTCGGCGTGAAGAAGAGGGTGTTCAACTTCGAAAACAGAAGAGGGAACAACAGTTGTTCAAACGTAGGAATGTGAATCTTCCTGCACCAAATGCGCCTGATATTGCTTTGCAGGTATTTGCGTCTTTGGGTTTGGTTCACACATTGTTTTCATGTGATTTTTTTTTGTGAAAAGTTGGCAACCTTTGAACTGCTGAAGCGTAATATTTATCTACATGCATTAGTTTTTTTGTGGATTTTATTAGTCTCTGGTCACACCAATAGAAAGCTCATTTTGTCAACTTTTTTGCAGAGATGTGTATTTTTTAAATAAGTCGTTTATTTTATTTTATGTTAGATATATGATGTATAACATTTTTAAATGAATTTCTGAGTATTTTTTTTCTAGGGGCACTGTGTTTTTCATATCAATGGATTGCTTGTTTAGTTTATTATAGGGAAGAGGTGCCCAAACGGTCGATCGCGATCGGCCAGTCGATCGCGAGAGGTATTAAGGTCGATCGCCAAGGATAACACATTTGACAGTTTATGCACCCAATGTAGTTTTACTTATGCAATTTCTTTTCTTGATAAATATTTAGTGGGTTAAACGGCCAAAATGTCGATCTTTTAATCATACATTTTGGCTAGGTCGATCTCCTTAAGAAAAAGTATGGGCACCCCTGTTATAGGGTATAGTAAATCAAAACAAAATTAACTTGAAAATATACTTGAAATATCTGATCGTTTCACAGTTACTATGGTAAGATTGGTAAGTTGCATGTGTAGTCCATCACTACCTGTTAAAATAAAATAATAAGAAATGTTTTAGCTATAGATATAACATGGCAGAATACATTGGTGGTCAACTTTCAAAATAAATCGTTGAATAACTCACTTTCAAAGAATTTACCGGAAATATTCAATAAATTCCGCACCCTATCCCTGCGGCCAGACTGTCGCGCTGTCGCGAAGCTTTTCGTTGTCGTGTTATACAATTAGAAACTATGAGTCAAGGGATTAAAGTATATTTTCGTGAAATGCCCTTAAATTATTTCCTTTATTTTGAAACTAGCTGATGCCCGCGACTTCGTACGCGTGTACTTTATAACTTCGGCGTACGCATATAAATGAACGAATGTAGTTACATAAGAAAATACTTGTAGCAGTGTTCTGCATCAGATGTTCCAGATTTTCAATTTTTATACCTCAACAAAAAATGCTCATCACGCTGAACAATTTTTGCTAAGGTGTCATTTTTGTATTTTGTATAGTTTAGCTGGTTTAGCTGGATCATTATAGTTCTGCATCGGGTGTTCCAGATCTTCGATTTTCATACTTCAACAAAAATGCTCATCAGGCTGAACAACTTATGCAAAGATGTCATTCTTATATTTTGTAAAGTTTAGCTGGACCTTATGGTTCTGCAACAGGTGTCCAGATCTTCGATTTTTATACCTCAACAAAAAATGCTCATCAGGCTGAACAACTTTTGCTAAGGTGTCATTTTTATATTCCTTATAGTTATGTTGGACCATTATGGTTCTGCATCTGGTGTCCCATTTTCCAAAATCAATTATACCCTAAGTTATGCCCAGGCTTAACAGCTATATAACAAAAAAAGTTTCATTCGAATCCGTTCAGTATTTCCGGAGATTAGCGTGTTCAAACAGACAAACAAACAGACAAACAGACACACTTTTTTCTACTGTTTTATTATATGTATAAGGATTAAACTTTAATTCCTAGATTCAAAATTTCTTAATTGACGAAAAGCTTCGCGACTGGCCGGGTACTGAATGCGCTCTCTTTACGCCATGACTCCGCAGTCTTCGCAGACGACGTGTACTGAATTGCTCGCCCTTTCGCATATCAAATGTTTCTTATTTTTTTTTATTTATTCAGAAAACCAACAGCTATATTAGGTACAGAATGAGTTATTAAATATGGATCTTAAATAAGCCAATTATAGGTTTCTATAGCTATAACAAATATATCATCATTACACAGGTACACTACAAATTTATATATGTAGTGTACTTATGTATATCCACATCTTTACATTTTCTTTTCAGGATGACATCAATATATCGTCATCGGATGATATCACTCCAGCTATGGTGGCTGCACTGTACGGGGACAATCCTCAAGAACAAGTCATGGCCACACAGAAGTTTCGAAAACTTCTTAGTAGAGAGCCCAATCCACCTATTGATGAAGTGATACGAACAGGAATAGTCCCAAAATTTGTTGAATTTCTCACTAATAGTTCGAATCCCACATTACAGGTACTTATTACGTTGTTGCCTGATATTTTTAATTTAACATTCATTTTATGTTAATCATTTAGATTCATGTTAATGATTTATATTCGTTCGATACAATAAGGGACGAAAGTGTCAACTTAGGTCAAATCTTACCCTATCCAGCGTGTGGCATGCCAACACTGTCAACTGCCAAGCGCGAGTACACTGCTACCTTGCACTTATATACGTTTGTAGATTGTGACTCGCCTTCTCGTCGTGGGGGAGGCGGGCGTAGTTAACCTTAGGGTGTCTGCTGCGTTAAGCGGGATCCGCGCGCAGGTACACTGCGCGGGAATATAGATATTGCTGGTTTCCTGAAAAGCCGATGCTTGTACTGCATGGTAAGCTCTAATCTATGTCGCCCCGCGCCGGGATCCCGCTTAACGCAGCGGATGCACTCAATCTGACCTGAACGATATGACGATAAATTATTTTAAAAACTAAATAATAAAATAAAATAAGTTAATTGTTCGGTCGGTCTAGTTCGAAGCAGCGTGGGCGTTGACGAACATAGCGTCCGGTTCGTCGGAGCAGACGCAGGTGGTGGTGGAATGTGGGGCCGTGCAGGTGCTAGTGGGGCTGGTGGCCAGCGGCGCCAGCGACGACGTGCGCGAGCAGGCGGTGTGGGCGCTCGGCAACGTCGCCGGCGACTCGCCGCGCTGCAGGGACACCGTGCTCGCCGCGGGCGTGCTCCCGCCACTAATAGAGTGAGTCACCCACATGACTGTATGCGGCGCCAGCGACGTGTGCGAGCAGGCGGTGTGGGCGCTCGGCAACGTCGCCGGCGACTCGCCGCGCTGCAGGGACACCGTGCTCGCCGCGGGCGTGCTCCCGCCACTAATAGAGTGAGTCACCCACATGACTGTATGCGGCGCCAGCGACGTGCGCGAGCAGGCGGTGTGGGCGCTCGGCAACGTCGCCGGCGACTCGCCGCGCTGCAGGGACACCGTGCTCGCCGCGGGCGTGCTCCCGCCACTAATAGAGTGAGTCACCCACATGACTGTATGCGGCGCCAGCGACGTGCGCGAGCAGGCGGTGTGGGCGCTCGGCAACGTCGCCGGCGACTCGCCGCGCTGCAGGGAGTGAATATCAAGATGGCGTTATATTTCTGGTAGTGGTTTTTGATGGTGGTGGCTATTTTGATATCAAGATGGCGAGACAACCGGCTATGCTGAATATCTTTGAAACTATTAATGACAGAATTTTTTGAACATAGGCACCGAATAGCACCAAAATGGCACTATATCCTAGCCACGAAATATTTCAAAAACCAGACGGTATCCCGCCATCTTGACATTCACTGCAGGGAAACCGTGCTCGCCTCTGGTAAGATTAAGTGAAATGAAAAATATAGTATCGGCTAAGTTACAACGATTAAGTGGTCATTTCTGCTAACGAAGATCACATTTTTAAAGTTCAGGAAACAAAATCAGAAATATTTTTATTTGCTAATAGCGGGCCGTTAAGATCCTAATTCAAAATAATAAAAAGTAACCGAAGCCATATTAACATGAATAGAAGATGTGATATGAGAGCCTCTGTGTGTGAGAAAAAAAATCGACAATTTCATACCTTAACCCCTATTATTAAAACACTTGATAACTTAAATGTCTGATGGGATTTTTCTGTTATGTGGGATTCCAAAAAGTGTACAATTTTAAAAACTATCATTCCTATTTAGCAGCACATCTGGTTACCGCCAAATGTCAATTGTTTACTGATTTTCAACAACGTCTAGAATTTTACAAGTACTTACCTATATTAAAATTTATTAGTCAATATATTTTTTTATACATTTTTTCCAGGATCCTTAATAAATATACAAGGTTATCCATGACAAGAAATGCTGTGTGGACGTTGTCAAACTTATGTAGGGGAAAGAATCCACCTACGAACTTCGAAGCTGTCGCACCAGGCAAGTTTGTAAAGTAAATGTGGGTACATTATGCATTTACTTCTATATTTTACCAAATTCACTGAAACCTAAGGACGTTGATTTATTAAAAAAATACAATCAAATGAAACCAATGGCTCTATAGGCCGGACTGATTTTTTTGCATGGTTTCATTTTACTCCTAGTTTATGTCAAACTGGCCCTACAAAAAATTTTTTTTATTAATATTATGCATGTGAAAGTTTGTATGTTTGTTACTTAATTATTCAAAACAGCTTAACGAATTTCGACGAAATTTCGCACACAGATAGTTTACAACTGCCTCCTGGTTACGTAACTCTGTTTCTGACAATTCTCGTTTTGAAATTAACGAAATTATGGTTGCAACCTTGTATGTTCAATTTTACAATTTCAATTCATTGCAGTATATTGAACCCTGTTAGCAACTAAAACCGTCAAATCGTACATTCATAATAGCAAAAGTAACAATTTCATTAATTGCAAAACGAAAATTGTTAGCAATAGAGTAAAATAATGAGGGGGCTGGATTAAAACATAGGATTCTTTTTACCCCGGTCAAAGGTTCTCTAGGGGTTTTCCGAAGTCGCGGTAAGCTAGTTATTATAAGTAAATGTAGAATAGTATTGACATTTTAAATAATGTTCTATTTTAAATAATATATTTGGCACAGGTATTCCAGTACTAGCCAGATTGTTGCATCACACCGATGCCGACGTGTTGAGCGACGCTTGCTGGGCTCTCTCATATCTGTCTGACGGACCAAATGAGAAAATACAAGCCGTTATCGACGCTGGCGTCTGTAGAAGGCTTGTGGAATTGCTAATGTAAGTAAACTTACACCCGCAGGCTGATTATCTAATTAAAAATCATCTAGCGACCAGTAATAATTACGTTACGGAATCGTCGCTGTCAAACCCGATTTCGTACCAGCAATCGAGTTTCTGATAGTGTTGCCTCCAGCGAACAACCAAAGAACTAACAAAAACTAGCACTTGTGCAAGGAAATGTTTCAGATCTCGTATTATCTGACTCGGTAACCGCTACGCGACTGCGACGGATTCGCGATTGATTTATTCTGTCAAAACGGTTTGACAGCGACGATTCAGTAATTATTACTGGTCGCTAGATGGTTTTTAGTTCGATTAGCCTGCCGTATTCATTAACAATACTTAAACGACCCTTGGCTACGCGAACGCAATGCGTTGAAATAAAGCTCTGTGGTTCATTAGTTTTACGTATTACCGTGCGTTTGACAGATCCGTCGTTATTACTGGCCGTAATGTTCACACCGTATTTACAAGGTTAAACAATAGCACTGGACTCGCTATTATAGGCCAACAGATGCCGCTAATTTGGTTAATCCACGAGCATTTTCAACGCCCGTCATACCCATCGACATATTTTCATAATTTTAGAGTAAGAAAATTCTCTCCCCTTGACTAGAATAGGGCCCAGACGAGTAACGTTTAGCAGCATTAGTTATATTATTTTTGCAACCTATCATAACTTTAATATCGAGGAGAATGACGGTATTCCAAACGCCCGTGGATTTACCCTTCAACATAAAGTGATTTCCCAGGATTTTAGCTTTTACCCTTAGATTTTTTTTACCTATTATAAAATTTGGGGTTGTATTATTTAACATATTTTTGACATCACCCTAGGCATGGCAAATCGACAGTAGTATCGGCCGCATTGCGAGCGGTGGGCAACATAGTGACGGGCAACGACGCTCAGACGCAGGCGGTGCTCAACTGCCAGCCGCTGACCAACTTGCACGCGCTGCTCAGGTCCAACACGGAGGCGCTCAAGAAGGAGGCGTGTTGGACTCTGTCCAATATCACGGCGGGCAACGCTAATCAGATACAGGTAATTTGATATTTACATCCGACCGTTATTATAAAGAAATTCACAGTTTAGGAACAGACTCAGGCAGTGTTGAACTTGCACTCGCTGCTCAGGTCCAACACTGAGGCGCTCAAGAAGGAGGCGTGTTGGACTCTGTCCAATATCACGGCGGGCAACGCTAACCAGATTCAGGTAATTTATTATTGCATCCTACCGCTATAAGCAAATTCACAGCATAGGAACACTCAGGCAGTGTTGAACTTGCACGCGCTGCTCAGGTCCAACACTGAGGCGCTCAAGAAGGAGGCGTGTTGGACTCTGTCCAACATCACGGCGGGCAACGCTAACCAGATACAGGTAATTTGATATTGCATCCTGCCGTTATAAGTAAATTCACAACATAGGAACAGACTCAGGCAGTGTTGAACTTGCACGCGCTGCTCAGGTCCAACACTGAGGCGCTCAAGAAGGAGACGTGTTGGACTCTGTCCAACATCACGGCGGGCAACGCTAATCAGATACAGGTAATTTGATATTACATCTGATATTAGCAAATTCACAGCTCAGGAACAGACTCAGGCAGTGTCGAACTTGCACGCGCTGCTCAGGCCCAACACGGAGGCGCTCAAGAAGAAGGCGTGTTGGACTCTGTCCAATATCACGGCGGGAACGCTAACCAGATATAGGTAATTTGATATTACATCCGACCGCTATTATTAATTAAATCCCATGCGGCTACATGTGACCGGACAACAATAATAGTTATTTATGCAAGTGTACTATAATATAAGATCAAACGAACTTCTAGAAGTGAAGTTCGATCGATATTATATGAGTCGCTTCATACGAAAGATATAAATAAATATATAATTATTTATGGTTTACTTGTAGTACCTCCCAGGTACTCGGCAGATTCGCACTATTTTAAAGAGTATGAAAACTACTTGTTTTAGAAAATGTCTCACCACTTCCGGCAATAACGTCACCAACACCCCACCCCAGCTTACTTGGTTACCGGTCTTGTGATCGCACCTCATTCTTTTAAAGATACAGATAGATTAGCAAAACTGACTAAAGGGTACAAAGGGGTGGGTGGGAAGTTTATATCTTTCGTATGAAGCGACTCATATAATATCGATCGAACTTCACTTCTAGAAGTTCGTTTGATCTTATATTATATTTCGTCGCTTCATACTCAGATATAAATAAATATATAATTATTTATGGTTTACTTGTAGATGTTTAGAGATATAAGGAAAGTTTTGCTAAACAAAAGATTCTTAGAATATAATGTACTTAATCAATTCAAAGCGTTATTATTCGTTCATAATGTAGATAATTATTAATTATCTCAAAATTACAATAATGTAAGTGATTTGTTATTTGGAAAAGTAATAGTGAATTGATTATTATTCTTATTAGAAATAAAAACTATTACTTCTCAAAATATGTCAATTATTAAATCGAGCAAATACATAAGACCTGTCCGTCCAGTCCACTGTTCCTCCGATGGTGTCTCTCTATCTATAGAGACCCGCAGAAGCGAGATGGCAGACGTGGCTGCTTGTCGCCGGCCATGAGCACTGAAAACTAGTAAAAAAAATGAGAACTGGTGTTAGCCCCACTCTCATCGGACAACTTTTGCTTGATCTACCGATCAAATTGATTGCGACTGACGTGATGGGCGCCTCTGTTAGTTCTATGAGTAAATAAGAGATAATATATGTTAAATAATATACCACAGGAATGAGATTATTCATGTTATTCGGCCTTGTGTCCCTGGTCACTGACAAATAGCTCTGTAGCATTATAGCCGGATATATATTTTGATGGTCATCAAAAAGGGAAATAGGTAAAAGAGTATTATAACAATGAGATAGTTCACGACCTGGAGCTGAGGTTTTAATAATATCTAAAATAACAGTGTATTTCTTTGTGTTCAGTTTATAAGTATTTTTATTTTTAATAAAAAGTATTTTGGGCTTTGTGGGTGGTACAAAGAGCCAACAAAATAAGAAGTAGGTGCCTTCGGTAGGCATAAAGCTAGATTTAACTACCTGATTATAGATTTTAATACCAATTTGAAATCTATTGTATGAACCCAATATCTTGGTCTAAGAGTTCTTTTGAAAACTCTTTTGTAAGCGTTTTACGTTTTCATCAGCTCCAATCAAGTTCTGTTTCCATCCTTATAGGGACAAAGCAGGTCGATAGGTGTTTTACAAACACAAATTAACAAAATGTTTTTTTTTATATAAAATTGTTCCCTTAATAAAAGTATTAGATCTTGAACTGAATTTATGGTATGGATCAAGTTTTTGCCTGAAAAAGAATATGTTTCTAAAGTTAAAGCTCGCTGAAAGTGAGACCATCATCAGTTCTATCTACGGCCGCCGCGCCGCTAGTGTCGCCTTCTGCATGAAGGCCGCACGCCGACTGTGCGGTCTGCAAAGCTACTGATGTTGCCTGTTTTGAAAATATTAAGTTTATATCAGGTTTTAAAACTTAGGTGCTTAACTAAAAAAGATTTTAGACTAAAATATATTTTAGACTAAAATACATTTTAGAAGGGGCCGTTGAGATGGCCGAGTAGGAACATAAAATGACGCAAGCATAGTCATATTTAATTTTTATTTCTACCATAAGTAGGTAAAATAGATAAACACGAGGATGAAAAAGTATATAAACCTACTATTTAAATATATAAATATATATATATATATATATATATACAATCATATAAGCATATATATGCTTTGATCCTATTTCCATGACGTGTATGTACCTAATCTACAATTTGGCCGTGGTGCGGGACACAAAGAAATCAACCTAATTTGAAACATCAATTAATATTGTGGTTATCTCAGAGAATGCAAGCTCAGATAATGACCGCTCTGTGTCCGTGTTTAGTTTTCTAGATTTTTAATCAGCTCCGCGAGTTTTTATCGTTTTTATGTACGGATACGAGACGTATGCTAACCATATAATTACGGCTATGGCACCACTGCCAAATTATGGTAGATTAATTATTAAGATGAGGGCAATGCACCCTATAAAATAAATTAACCATAAAATGAAATAAATGACTGTTGTATTATTTCAGCCTAATAATACTAAACAATTAGACTAGATTTTGGCAAATGTTTTTGGTGTCAAAAAGACTGCTGAAATTGCTAGTTTAGTGAAAATTTATATTTCAATGGTATGGTAATGGTCTTATAATTATTATGCACACAATATTCAAATATTGTGGAAATGTTTTGTAACTATCGGGTTATATATTTATTTTTATATTATCTCAGGAATATTTATTACGATATCATGATCACTATTTCAGTGTGACGCTCCAAAGTTATAAACTTTGTCTATCTTAAACCTTTGTGTGTAGCCAACCATAATACTTTGTAGCTGGGCAAGCAGCTGTAATATTCTAAAAATATTTGAGAATTTTCTTATGCTACACTGTAATTTGAATTTCTTGAAGAGATGATACCTACCTTCGTAGGTAGGTATAAGTAGGTATAAGTCTAAGACTTGCACATCTGCATAATGTAGGCTTTAAGACTACAACCAAGAATAATTTATCAGAGAGTCAATGCCTTTTTGATACTTAAACTTAATACAACACCATATAGCCCAGTAAAAATCTACATATAAATCGCAAAACGCGATGTAAAGCTGCATTTTTGGTATGTTATTTGGACCCCTTAAGGGAGTGTGGAACCATGTTTTGCAACCAAAAAAAAGTTGTGCTAGCTGCGTTATACGTGAAAAACTGCACTTTTATTCAGTGTTTGCAGTTTTATTAAAAAACTATGAGCTTTTGACATTAGTTGCTAACATCATTTTGAAAGTGTGTTAAATTTCAAACAATTAAAGCTTTCAGCTCTGTATGTCTAATAGTTTTTGAGATATGATGCTTGAAATATTGACACTCACCGGCATATCTAACCGCCTACACCGTTATTTTCATATAAACGTGCTCACTTCACAGTCTCATAAATAAAAAAGGTTGCACATCTGTGCAATGATTTGTATGTTGATAGATTAGTCAGGTGCTTATTTTTCGAATAAAAATGTCAAATAAGTATAGATACCTCTCAATTTTTCCAAAAAGAGGAAAAGGTAAACCAATTTCCTCGTTCCATACAATGATATATAGTATTAAAATTATGCATTACTTTATTGCATTTTTGACGAAATTGAGAGATGTCTATGCTTATTTGACATTCTTATTCGAAAAACGAGCACCTTCCTAAACTTTTAAACCTACAAACCATTGCAGAGATGCGTATACTTTTATATTTATGAGACTGTGAAGTGAGCATGTTTATATGAAATAACGGTGTAGGTGGTAAGTGCCAATATTTCAAGCATCATATTTTAAAAACTATTAGACATACAGAGCTGAAAGTTAGCTTTAATTGTTTGAAATTTAACACACTTTCAAAATGATGTTGGCTACTAATGTCAAAAGCTCATAGTTTTTAATAAAACTGCAAAAACTGAAAAAAAAAATGCAAAACGCAACGCAACGTATAACGCAGCTAGCACAACTTTTTTTTGCTTGCAAAACATGGTTCCACACTTCCTTAAGGGGTCCAAATAACATACCAAACATGCAGCTTTACATCGCGTTTTGCGATTTTAGGAAAAACATTTGTAAGAATATACTGGCCTAATACGAGATCATCATCATCATCATCATCATATCAGCCACACGACACCCACTGCTGGGTATAGGCCTCCCCTAAGGATCTCCACAACGATCGGTCCTGCGCTGCCTGCATCCACTGGCTTTCCGCGACCTCCACCAGATCGTCGGTCCACCTTGTCGGGGGCCTACCCACGGAGCGTCGTCCGGTGCGCGGTCGCCATTCCAGAACCTTTCTGCCCCAACGGCCATCGGTTCTTCTCGCTATGTGTCCCGCCCATTGCCACTTCAGCTGAGCAATCCTTCGAGCGATGTCGGTTACTTTAGTTCTCCTGCGGATCTCCTCGTTTCTGATTTGATCACGTAGGGAAACGCCGAGCATGGCTCTCTCCATTGCACGCTGAGTGACCTTGAGCCTCCTTATGAGACCCATAGTTAGCGGCCACGTTTCACTGCCGTAAGTCATCACTGGCAACACACACTGTTCATAGACTTTCGTCTTGAGACACTGAGGTAAGTCGGACGCGAAGATTTTTCGAAGCTTCCCGAATGCTGCCCACCCGAGTTGGATTCGACGAGAGATCTCTTTCTCGAAGTTGGACTTACCTAACTGGACTGCCTGTCCTAGGTATACGTAATGGTCAACAACTTCAAGTGTAGTGTTCCCAACATGAACTGGAGAGGGTACAACATGGGCATTTGACATAATTTTCGTCTTATCCATGTTCATCCTAAGACCCACTCTTTGGGAAGCACTTCGGAGATCTTCGAGCATTGTGTTCAGGTCTTCCATGGTCTCAGCCATAAGGACTATATCATCGGCAAAACGAAGGTGTGTTAGGTACTGGCCATTAATGTTGATGCCGAGTCCTTTCCAGTCCAAGAGCTTAAAGATGTCCTCCAACGCAGCTGTGAACAGTTTCGGAGAAATAACGTCTCCCTGTCTCACACCACGCTGCAGTTGGATAGGATTTGTGTTCTGGTTCTGTACTCGGATCGTCATGGTGGCATTTTGGTATAAGTACCTCAACACCTCGATATACCTATAGTCCACTTGGCACCTTTGGAGAGACTGCAGCACCGCCCAGGTTTCAATCGAATCAAAGGCTTTCTCATAGTCCACGAACGCCAAGCAAAGTGGCTCATTATACTCCTCAGTCTTCTGTATAACCTGCCGCAGCGTATGGATGTGGTCTATGGTGCTAAAGCCTTTTCGGAACCCGGCTTGTTCGGGAGGTTGGAAGTCGTCGAACTTGCGAGCGAGACGATTCGTAAGGACTCTCGAAAACAACTTATAGACATGACTCAGAAGCGAGATGGGTCTATAGTTCTTTAAGAGGGACTTGTCATCCTTTTTAAAGAACAAGATCACCTCACTTATATTCCATGTCTTTGGCGTTCTGCCCTGGACGATGACGGAATTAAAGAGCTTCTGGAGGACTTTGAGTATCGGCTTACCGCCCGCTCTCAGAAGTTCTGTAGTGATTCCATCGTCACCCGCCGCCTTGTTGTTTTTCAGCTGTTTGAGAGCCATACTAATCTCGCACAGGCTGACGTCCGGGATATCTTCGGTATAGTGTCGGGTAAGCTTGGCTCTGGGGTCTTTAGCCTTGGTTTCAACAGGTGTCTGCGTGGAATATAACTGCCCATAGAAGCTCTCGATCTCCCTCAGGATTTCAGGCTTTGATGAAATGATGCGTCCGTCGTCAGTTTTCAGCTTCGTCATCTGGCTTTGCCCAATAGACAGATCTCTCGCGAACACTTTGGAGCCTTTATTCCGCTCGATGGCCTCTTTAATACGATTCGTATTAAATTGGCGAAGGTCGCTCGTCAAAGACTTAGATATCTGTCTATTAAGCTGCCGATAACGATTAGCATCTACTGAACTCTGGAGCCTCATTTCACGTCTCTGATCCATGAGTAGGAGTGTGTGGTCGGAGAGTTTCTTTATCTTGGGACGGCGGGTCTTAAAGAGCTTGGACCCTACCGTACGGACAGCATCCACCACCATGTTGTTTAGATCGTCCACATCTATGCTGTTCTCAAGGGCTTCGAAGCGGTTTTGGAGTTCGAGTTGAAAGCTCTCGGGGTTTTGAATATGGGCCGGCAATGGTCGAATTGTTGATTTTATCAGTCGAGATCTTTCCAGCTTTGGGTTGATATTCAATGTGCCACGTACCAATCGGTGATCGCTCCCCGTCTTAACAGCGTTGATCACAGTGACATCATTGAATATTTGCTTTTTCGTCGACATGATAAAATCTATCTCATTTCTGACTTTACCGTCCGGACTGACCCAGGTCCACTTCCGGCATTCCGGCTTTCTGAAGAAGGAGTTCATCATAAAGAGGTTCTCCTTCTCCATAAAGTCAGCCAGCATCTGGCCTCTGTCATTCCGTTGCCCAACTCCAAATTGCCCCACTCTCAGCTCATCACCGCATCGTTTCCCCAACTTTGCATTGAAGTCCCCCATCACAACAGTGTAGTGGGTTTTGAAGCTATGCATGGCTTTAGAGATCTCCTCATACATAGCCTCCACTTCGTCATCTTGGTGTGTCGAGGTCGGTGCGTAAACCTGTATAACATTCAGCGAACACCGTTTGGATATTCTGAGTATAAGGTACGCCACCCTGGTCGACACACTTCCGATGGTAGTCACGTTGTTGACAAGGGACTTGTGGACGATGAACCCGATACCACCTTGGGACTGTTGGTCGCCCTCCCGGTAGTAAAGCAAGTTACCGGAGTTGAGGATTATCGAGTCCTCTCCCGCTCTTCGGACTTCAGATAAGCCGATAATGTCCCAGTGTACCTTGCTGATAACTTCTTCCAAGTCGGTTAACTTCGCGTCGGTCCTTAGTGTGCGCGTGTTATAGGTTGCCAGGTGCAGTTGTCGTCGTTTTTGGTAGCCGAGCCGCACCCGGGGATTCTTAGCACCCCCTGCCCCGCCGTTACCGTAGCCGCTACCGTAGCTAGGAATAGCGGGGCTGCCGGGGACTGGGGGCCAATTTTTTTGATCCATTATGAATGAGGGGGGGGGGGGGGTTTGCCATAATCGCCACGCTTGGCAGGCGGGTTGGCGATCGCAGTAGGCCAAGGTTATTTGGAGACGCTGCTGCCCGTCTCTTGAAGGCTATGCTCCCTTAGTCGCCTTTTACGACACCCACGGGATGATAGGGGGTAGTGCTATTCTAGGCCGGCACATACACGGCATTACGAGATACGAGTACATTATGTTCTCTAAATTAACACTTACCTCTTAGGGAAGTTTATCTTGCTAAGACATGAACTTATTGAAAGCCCGATAGCATGCTTGACTGTCAAAGTAAGTACTTGTATTAAGATATTCAAATCATAATAACTTTTATTCTTAAATAATAATCAGCAAAAATTGCATTGTAAAATGCTAAAATTCCAAAATTAATTAAAAAAATAATCATTATTTTTTGATACTCACAGGGGCAAATAAATAAAGAAGTTTATTTCTAATCAATGTTACAGATTATATGTTGTGTTATTAGCTTATCAGTCAGCAATTTACATGCAGTTTGATAATTTTCCATCTTAAATTGATGTTTAAGATGTTTAAAGTAAAGTTGTACTTAGTTTAAACTAATCTAAATTACTACAAGTTACATTTATTTATATCTGAGTATGAAGCGACGAAATATAATGAGGGGTATTATAACACTAATGTGATAATAGTATCACATGAGTGTTTTTATGACTCCATCCTGTAAACCGAGCGAGCGAGTGACTCGCTTGCTAAATTTGAATTAATGATTTTCTTTGTTTTAGTATTTGAAAATATGAACTTATAGTTTATTATGAACAAGTTTCAGTAAAAGTTTAATTTCTCTTTACAGGCAGTCATTGATGCAAATATATTTCCAACATTAATTGAAATTTTAAAAGAAGCCGAATTTAAAACGAGAAAAGAAGCCGCTTGGGCTATCACAAATGCCACCAGCGGCGGTAACCATACGCAAATTAGGTAAGCACATATTAACAAAATTAAAATATCTAATTGGATCTGTATGATAGTTATTTGCGTAACTGTAGTATAATGAGGAGTATTAAAACACGAATGTGGCTTTATCACATGAGTGTTTTAATACCTAATTATCTACAGTTTGCATACAAGACTTACAAGACTACAACATACAAGACTATCTACCTACACCCATGATTTGAATCCTCTATAAAGGGTTTTGAAACGGTGGCTTATTGGCAACATTGAAACAACCAGTGTCATGGTAGCTCTTATATCCGAGCGAGTGAGTGGCTGGTCGAGTCCCTCATAAAAACATCGAAACGAGTGTTTTAATAATATACTGTATTTCATAATGTAACTCCTTCAGGCGTGGTTGCGGGGAGCGCGACCGTCTTTTGTTCGGATATTGTGGTTACTACGACAATGGTTGTTTTAATGTTGGCTATAAGGTAACTGTTTCCTAACCTTTTATAGAGGATTTAAAGCATAGGCGTAGGGAAAATTAATTAACAAAACAATTTCAGGTACCTAGTTGAACAAGGTTGTATTCCACCACTATGTGACTTATTAACATTAACAGACGTTAAAACTATTCAAGTTGCCTTGAATGGACTAGACAATATTCTAAAATCCGGCCAGCAGTCCGACCAACGGGACAATCCATATGCTGCACTAATCGAAGAGTGTTTTGGTAAGTATTATAATGAATTAGTTTGTCTATCACTTTCATAAGTATTTGATTGTTTACTACCTACATAGATCAATAATAACTAATGTAACGAATGGCAAAAGTTATATCGAGCCTTTTCAGGAAGAACATCGTAAACCGCCATTTTGAAAATTTTATAGGAGAAGGCTTTTTTAAATATTTTTCAAAATTATCGCAAGCGACAAGTATTTATAGTCCGGCAACTTCGTGCGCGACCGTCCCGCGGCGTGACAGACGGTGGCGGGGACGAGGTAGCGGGGGCGGGGGGTGGGAGGTGGGGAGGCAGATGCACGAGTTTCTCTTCCCCGTCCCCGCCCCCGCCACCGTCTGTCACCCCGCGGGACGGTCGCGCACGAAGTTGCCGGACTATAACTTACGTTGCATAATTTATCGTAAGTGCCAAGTAGGCTTTGCTATAAAGTTTATAATGCACTGGAGCCAGAGAAATATACATATGTTTTTTTCTGGCTAAACTAAAGCAATCATAACCTTTTTTTACTGGGATAGATGTTTTGGTGCCATAACAGTAAAAGTCAAGCATAATGATAATATCTATAGTCGGAAACAAGTTTCATTCCTGTACTACAAAAAAATTGTTCCGTAGGTCGAGGGAAAAATGCATTTTTTTAAAACATCACAAACATTGCTCCGATTCCAAAGTAGCTAAAGCATTTGTGTTATGAATATCAGAGACATCTCTGGTATCACAAACACCCAGACCTGAGACAATATAGAAAAGTTCGTTTTCTAAAGTGACCCAGTCGGGGATCGAATCCGGGATCTCAGAGATAGCGACATCTTGAAAACCGGCGTACAAAGCCGCGCACGCGCATCCCCCCGTGCGGGCGTCTTTCTAACGAACGGAGTGAGACGTTTTGTGTTTTAAAATGTCGAAAGCGGTGAAATGTGTTTCCTGCAATATTGTTATTGACGAATTGTTATCATATGTACAAAACAAGTTATCAGTGATTGATGAGGATACACTAGTGAATATATGTTCCTCTGCGTTCACCAGTGAAGAGATAGAAAAATCTAAGGAGCTATTGTTTGAATCGGTTCCTACCGAAAAAGCCAAAATAAAGCGCAAAAATAAGGGAAAACAGCAAAGAGATCTTGTGGACATAGTGAGTGTGTTTAAATCCGTGGAACCAGATTTAGTTCCAATCTTTGTGGCCAAAAATCTGGAACGGTTGCCGCCGATTCTATTTGATCACCTCGATTGCACGAAGCTACTTAAAGACCTTCTTCGATTGCAGAACGAACTTAAAGAAGTGAAAGAAACGTATGTCACACAGGCACAATAGGGAATATGCATCAATTTTTTTTTTAATCTTAATCAAAAGTATAATGCGTGAGAAAATTAACTGTAATATTAAAACTTTTCTCTTGCGTTTATTTCTCGTGATATAGTTACTTGAAGTTAGCGCGCAGCAGCACCCGCCGAAAACGCTCCATACAAAATGGTGACGTCACACATCACGTTTCGGGTGTGTTTCGGCGCGTTTAATATGGAGTTAGCCAATAATCTTCAATTATCTCCCTAAATTTTGCGTTTAAGTACATACGTGTCATACAAAATATCATTTCTTATTCGATATTCTATCTAACTGTAAACTGCATTATATCCGAAAATGAAAAAAAAATATCGTTATTTTCCCCTGATTTCATCGTGTGATAAAACTAAAATAATACATTTTTTTTATTTTTTTTCCTGTTCCATGATGTTTTTATAAGTGTCCGCAGCGATCAAGCTCAAATTCATCAAAATCGGTGACTTATGCATATTCCCTATTGGACGAAGTGAAGACGGATATTTTGAAAAACCAGAATGACTCGTTAATTTCTCCATCCAGGTATAAAGTTAATACGAAGCGAGGCGGATGGTTAATGGATAGTGGCCCTATAGGATTATCACACGTCCAAGATTCGTCATTAGATGAGTGTATAGACGCAGTCGAGGTTTCACCGCGAGCTAGACTTGGTAACACCAACCAGCGATTACGAAACATTAAGACGGTAAACGGGGAAATACCCGACAAAAATATAACGGCTGTGCAGCAAGTACGAGGCGCGAGTGGAAGTCCCCTCCCGCCCCGCGTCGGGTCCGCCTCTAGCCCGAGCGTAGCCGACTCGCCGCGACCGGCCGTGACGTCACCGCTCGAGCCGCCGCCACCGACACAGCAGCAAACCTTATCAGCTGTTACAAATAATATTGACGAAAACAAACAAGGAATTATGAAGCGCACGAGTGAAATTATGACGACCTACCAACCTGAGCCGGCTCGCAGGGATGATGGCGATGGCGAGGGTTGGCAAAGAGTTTCACATCGCAGGAGACGTATGAATTACCGTTATCATGGTGAGACCGGCATTGTCAGAGAAAGCGCAGGGAATTTCAAGGCCGCTGTGAAAAAAGTACCGATATTTATTACTAAGGTGCACAAAGATACGACCGAAAAAGATATAACCGATTACGTCTATCAAAAAACGGCAGAAATTATAACTCTAGAACCAATATTGTTCAAATATCCAAAAACCTATAACGCGTTTAAATTTTTGGTACCGGAAGTTAAATTATCTTTATTTCTGAATAGCGGACTATGGCCTGAAGGAATTATTTTCAGACGTTTTGTAAACTTCAAATTCAGAAATTCGAACGCGAACGGTGTAAGCAAAGACACTGTGACCGGCCCATGTAACTAAATTAATGGATTTAAAGTCTATTTACAAACTTGTTAGTTACAACTGCAAGAGCGTGAAACGCTCTGTGGAAAGTATAAGGCAGTTATGTCGCACATCAGATATAATAGCCCTTCAGGAAACTTGGCTGATGCCGGGAGATATTTCGTTTCTAAGCGAGATCGACGGGGAGTTCGGCTGCACCGGGACGTCGGCGGTGGACACCGGCGCTGGCATGCTGCGCGGCCGCCCCTACGGCGGCGTCGCGCTGCTGTGGCGGAAAAATGTGTTTACCGACGTATCGGTTGTGCAGTGCGATAACCCACGAGTGTGTGCCGTTAACATAAACGCTTGTCAAAGGTCTTTCATGGTGTTTAGTGTGTACATGCCGACGGATAGTGACGCAAATCTAACGGAATTTACGGATTGTCTCAGTCTGGTGAGCGCTATCATAAACAATAGTAGTGTAGAATCGGTTTATATACTCGGGGACTTTAACTCGCATCCGCATGAACGTTTTTATGTTGAGTTAGAGAGTTTTTGTGCGGAATCACAATGGTTATGCGCAGATGTCGAAATATTAGGGTTGAATTCTGGAACTTATACATTTATAAGCGAGGCGAACGGATCAAAGCGCTGGCTTGATCATTGTGTAGCCACTAAATCTGCACGGGAGACTATTATAAATGTAAAAGTTAAAGAAGACGTGTTATGGTCGGATCACTTTCCGCTAGTGATTGATATTTTGTTAGACAGTATCAAACCCAAAGCTAATAAACAGTATTTGCAATGTAACAGGGTGCGTTGGGGTGATAGAAACTCTGATCAATGTGACATGTATAGTAATTTATGTAATGATAATTTAAAATTAATTGACTTTCCTATTGAAATGACTAAATGTTGTGATTATGTATGTAAAAATGTTGACCACCATCTTGTTATTGATAATATGTACGATAAAATAGTTGACTTATTAAGGCGCGCAGCTTGTGATAGTCATTCGTCCAAAGTTCCCAGATATAGGAGGCCGATACCCGGTTGGAACAGGCACGTGGGTAGCGCGCACAGGGCGGCCAGGGAAAAGTTTGAGTTGTGGGTGTTGTACGGCAGGCCGGCGGAAGGTCGCGCGTGGGATGAAATGCAGACGAGTCGGAGGATTTTTAAATCGCGTTTACGCTGGTGTCAAAATCATACTGATCAAATTAAAATGGACATCCTTGCGTCGCACCATTCCAGGGGCGACTTCCGCAGTTTCTGGAAGTCTACGAATAAACTTAATTGTAAGCCAGGTCTTCCTGTGAGTGTCGACGGTGCCTGTGACCTGCCGGGAATAGCAAATATATTTAGGGACCATTTTACCGTAAAGTCACCACTGGGTCCAACACAGTCGGCGAGCGATGATGGTTGTAGTGGTCGGGAAGTCAGCGTCCGATTTACGGCCAAAGACGTCCGGCAGGCCATAAAATCAATGTCACGGGGTAAGTCTCCCGGCCACGATGACCTGAGCATTGAACACCTAAGGTACGCGGGATATCATCTGCCCAGAGTACTGGCGATGTTCTACTCCCTGTGTGTGGGACATTCCTACTTGCCTGCGCCGATGATGAAGACTGTGGTGGTACCAGTTGTCAAAAACAAAACGGGTGACATTAGCGACAAATGTAATTATCGTCCGATTTCGTTAGCCACTATTATCGCGAAGGTGCTTGACAGTTTGCTTAACACTCAGCTTGATAAACACTTACATATACACGACAACCAATTCGGTTTCAAGTCGGGTCTATCCACTGAAACGGCTATATTGTGTCTGAAGCAAACTGTCAAGTACTATGCGGACAAAAATACGCCCATTTTTGCGTGTTTTCTTGATTTATCGAAAGCGTTTGATCTGGTTTCCTACGATATTCTATGGCAAAAACTACACGAAACATCGATGCCCGAGGAATTAATCCGTACTTTTAAATATTGGTACGGGAACCAGATCAACGTTGTCCGGTGGTCGGGGGCGTATTCGACACCATACAGATTGGAGTGCGGCGTGAGGCAGGGGGGGCTGACATCGCCAAAGCTTTTTAATTTGTATGTAAACGCACTTGTGGAGGAGCTCAGCAGCACACATGTCGGCTGCCATATTGGTGGAGTCTGCCTTAATAATATTAGTTACGCGGACGACATGGTGCTGCTGAGTGCCTCTGTATGTGGACTGTCACAGCTGCTTGACATTTGCGAAAAATATGCTAAACAACATGGTTTGATTTATAATGTAAAGAAAAGCGAGTGGATGATCTTTCAGGCTCGGGGAAGGTCCCTGGGACAGACACCCAAACTTAGACTGTATGGCTGCCCTCTCAACAGAGTAGAACAATTTAAGTACCTTGGGCACATTCTAACCCCGGACCTGAAGGACAATGCGGATATTGAAAGGGAGCGTAGGGCGCTGTCTGTTCGTGCGAATATGATAGCTCGCAGATTTGCTCGCTGTTCTAGAGACGTCAAAATAACCCTGTTCAGGGCATTTTGCACGTCCTTCTACACGAGCAGTCTGTGGGTGAGCTATACGCAGAAGCAGTACGGCGCCTTACGCGTCCAATTCAATAATGCATTCAGGACTCTGTTGGGGCTGCCTCGATTCTGTAGCGCCTCAGGGATGTTCGCTGAAGCGCGCGTGGATTGTTTTTCCACAACCATGCGCAAGAGGTGCACATCCCTGGTGCGCAGGGTACGGGCCAGCCCGAACAGTCTCCTGCGAGCTTTTGCCGAGCGCTTTGACTGCCAGTACCTGTATCATTGTGACATGATACATCTGCAGGCAAACAATGTTATACTGTTTTGATATTTATTTTATTTATTTTCCAATTAATTAAATTTTGTAAAATTTGTGGAACATGTTCGACCACGGAAGTCGTCAAATGCATCGTCCTTTAACTTACATTTCAGGTTTGGACAAAATAGAATTTTTACAATCGCACCAAAACCTTGATATATACCAGAAGTCGTTCGAAATAATCGAGAACTTCTTCGGGTCGGAAGAGGAGGACAGCCGGTTAGCGCCCGCCGTGTCGTCGACCACGGACCACTTCCAGTTCAGCGCCGACCAGGCCGTGCCCATGGGCGGCTTCCAGTTCTAGCATGCGCTCCACACGCGACCACTGCAGTGAGTGTTCACATAGCTCTCTACAGCCCGCCGTGTCTCGACCACGGACCACTTCCAGTTCAGCGCCGACCAGGCCGTGCCCATGGGCGGCTTCCAGTTCTAGCATGCGCTCCACACGCGACCACTGCAGTGAGTGTTCACATAGCTCTCTATAGCCCGCCGTGTCGTCGACCACGGACCACTTCCAGTTCAGCGCCGACCAGGCCGTGCCCATGGGCGGCTTCCAGTTCTAGCCTGCGCTCCACACGCGACCACTGCAGTGAGTGTTCACATAGATCTCTACAGCCCGCCGTGTCGTCGACCACGGACCACTTCCAGTTCAGCGCCGACCAGGCCGTGCCCATGGGCGGCTTCCAGTTCTAGCCTGCGCTCCACACGCGACCACTGCAGTGAGTGTTCACATAGATCTCTACAGCCCGCCGTGTCGTCGACCACGGACCACTTCCAGTTCAGCGCCGACCAGGCCGTGCCCATGGGCGGCTTCCAGTTCTAGCCTGCGCTCCACACGCGACCACTGCAGTGAGTGTTCACATAGCTCTCTACAGCCCGCCGTGTCTCGACCACGGACCACTTCCAGTTCAGCGCCGACCAGGCCGTGCCCATGGGCGGCTTCCAGTTCTAGCCTGCGCTCCACACGCGACCACTGCAGTGAGTGTTCACATAGCTCTCTACAGCCCGCCGTGTCTCGACCACGGACCACTTCCAGTTCAGCGCCGACCAGGCCGTGCCCATGGGCGGCTTCCAGTTCTAGCCTGCGCTCCACACGCGACCACTGCAGTGAGTGTTCACATAGCTCTCTACAGCCCGCCGTGTCTCGACCACGGACCACTTCCAGTTCAGCGCCGACCAGGCCATCTCATGGGCGGCTTCCAGTTCTAGCCTGTGTTCCACACGCGACCACTGCAGTGAGTGTTCACATAGCTCTCTACAGCCCGCCGTGTCTCGACCACGGACCACTTCCAGTTCAGCGCCGACCAGGCCGTCTCATGGGCGGCTTCCAGTTCTAGCCTGTGCTCCACACGCGACCACTGCAGTGAGTGTTCACATAGGTCTCTACAGCCCGCCGTGTCTCGACCACGGACCACTTCCAGTTCAGCGCCGACCAGGCCGTGCCCATGGGCGGCTTCCAGTTCTAGCCTGCGCTCCACACGCGACCACTGCAGTGAGTGTTCACATAGCTCTCTACAGCCCGCCGTGTCTCGACTACGGACCACTTCCAGTTCAGCGCCGACCAGGCCGTGCCCATGGGCGGCTTCCAGTTCTAGCCTGCGCTCCACACGCGACCACTGCAGTGAGTGTTCACATAGCTCTCTACAGCTCGCCGTGTCTTGACCACGGACCACTTCCAGTTCAGCGCCGACGGGCCGTACCGGCTTTAATAATAGAAGTTAACCATTTATATTTATGTGATCCTAGTACTTTAAAATGTATCCAATCAGTTATCTGTTTTATAATTTTTTTGAATACTTAGGTATTATTGGTACTGAACCAAACTATACCAAACAAACTAGCATTTTATTATAACCACTGTTTCGATGGTAAATTAAAATTAAAAATAAATAAATAAAATAAAAATAATTTATTTCAGGCTAAATTACACCCAAAGTTTTAAATTACTTTAAATTAAATTAAATACGAACAGCTTTCTCTTTACTATTTCAATAATTACTGTCGCAGGTTATTTCACCTGTAACAGTGTGATTGTTTGGGAAAAGTTCCCATTGAGTAACAAACAGGTGTGACTGGTTGGGAATTTTTAATAAAAACTTCCCAACCAGTCACAGTTGATGGTGTGACTCGTTGGGAACAAATGGTTTTGGTGAACTAATAATATTTGATGAAACATTACATTAGGGTTGTTATGAGCTTACAATTCTTCAAAATTGTGTACTTGGGCCCTTTTTAAGCAAAATTGTAAAGTAGAAATTACTCGTAATTAAGTTTCATTAGCAAAATTTATTTGGCTGCAATTTTTTGTTATGGTTTTTTCCCGCTCATTTTCGTTTTGGATCCATTATAGCAGGGCCACAGAATAGATATGGCAGGGCCTAGTAACTCAAACTATATTACTTGTTCACCTCTCAAGCTCACTAGACATGAAATAAAACACTTTTTAACGGATACTAGCGCGGTTTTATTGACAAACCATTAAATACCAACTAATTACCAAAGCACTTTCGATAAAACCGCGCTAGTATCCGTTAAAAAGTGTTTAAGTTTTACTTGCTCATACAATATTTTTATTTTACTATCCTCAAGACATTTTTTTTATTATTTCAGATATCCGTAATGTGTTGGAGTATGGACTTCACTTAGGCAATCAATTTTGCGAACAAAACTTACACCCGAGTGTATGATATATTTTGCACCTTTTATGTATATGTCATTTTATTATAATTTATGGTTGAAATTATTAACAAAAGAAATAAGAAAATGCGCCTTATATTTTGCTATTGTAGATAACGGCATTATCTAGTTCATTTATGTTGTAATTAAAAATATTTTTTGTTGGCCTCCATGTCTGTATTTGTTACTTATAAAATAAAACTTGTATATTGTTATGTGAAAAGGAATATTTTTTATTGCTCAGAACTAATACATAATTAATACACCATGACTGTTTTGCTTCCTAGACCCCACTATAGTAAGTCCATAAATTGCATTAATAACCATTATAATGAATACTCTTTTGAATCTATTTCCTCTTAGAGACACTGCTATGCTCTAGACAATTTTAGACAATAAGATTTTTTATTTTTCTTCAGAAAATAAGTTAGTAGCCCCAAATATTTTTAGACACTTTTAGCCGATTGCACTAAACTTAAGAATCGCCTAAGTCTTTTCCTAACTACAACACGACCAAATTAAAACAGTGTCATAAATTTAGCCGTCATGTAGCTGTCATTTGCCTAGTTAACTTGGTCGAGTTGTAGATAAGAAAAGACTTAGACGATTCTTAAGTTTAGTGCAATCGGCCATTTGTCACATTAGTAGGCTAACTAGGGCAGACTGCAATAATTTTCCTCTACACTCATGATGTATAGTTGTTGTTGATTAAAAATACTTTTGATAATAAGATTTATAATAGTTATATTTCAAAGTTCTTACAAATAAATAACATTCGTGGTATGCATAGCTTAGCTTAGCACCAACTACAGTCAGTTCGGCACCCTGATTATCTAAAAAGAAACTATTTAGCGACCGGTTGCATTTGACATACATTGCCACTTTTCTTTGGTATGTTTTTTTTTTAACCCAAAAAGAAGTAGCAATGGATCACGATCATCTGTGAACTGCAACCAGGCGCTAGGTGGTTTTTAATTAGATAATCAGCCCGCCGATTTTGGATTATGCTGACTGGAGGATTTTTTTTAATGTTTCAATTCAAGACTGATAAATCAGGTTTATTACCAATATACTCCCAATTCATTGAAATATATCGACATCAAAACAAAAGAGTTTTCTTTATGAAGGTCTTCCCAAAATCGCATTCTCTCATGGAAGGGATTTCTACCTTTAGTTAGTTCTGTTCCTATACTAAGATAATTTAATTTTTCCTTGTTTTCTATGCAGTTCCATTTAATTTGTAGTAGAGGATCATCTTCTTCTGGAGTAGGATTGCTAAAAAATATAAATATCATTTATTATAATTAGAAAAATCAAAAAAAGCTACATACTATATATAGCAGAGGTGCCCAAACGGTCGATCGCGAGAGGTTTTAAGGTCGATCGCCAAGGACAACACATTTGACCGTTTATGCACCCAATGTAGTTTCACTTATACAATTTCTTTTCTTGATAAATATTTGGTGTATTAAACGGTCAAAATGTCGATCTCTTAATCATAATTTTTTGCTAGGTCGATCTCCTTAAGAAAAAGTATGGGCACCCCTGATATATAGGCTAGACTGATAGACTGCTTTAATTAAGGACTTTTGAAGTGCATACTTGGAGCGCAGATAACAATGTAGATAAATAAGTAGGTGATAATAATAAACCATGATTCAGTAACTTAATATTGTTTCTGCCAAATTAAGTCTTTGGCGGAGTAAGCAAGCTAGATCACCGACTATTGTACCAAACAAAAATTATATATTTTTTTAAATTTATATTTAGGTATATTGAATCATAATAAGTAATTGTGTGCATTGATGGAGTCCTTGAAATATTTCGATTTCAGTTTGGTATTTTGAACAATATTAATGATAAGTGGTACAAATAAGATGAATTTGTTACATAATAGTTTACATACCCAAATTTCGCAAAATTAGTCCACATTTTTACAACTCTGCTTCTAGTAACAACAGAGTCTCTCGAGCCCTTACATATTTGAGGTTTATTTGAAGAATTGTTCAACTTTATGCCATAAATGAATGCAATTTCTGCAGCATGTCCAAGGCTACACAAACATGCAAGGTTCTTTGGTACAGACCAATCACCTGCACAGTTAATTATATAATAAAATACAGGACATTCTGAGGCAAACTCACTGTGTAACCTCACAGTTTTGTTCATGTAATATAAGAAATAATAATCACTTATCAATTGTAAATACTGTGATTTAGTATTTTCATGGAATGTACAGTCTTCTCCTAGATAAAATTTTAATAATTTGTGACCAATATCTTTGGTTACTTTTGCATCTGATGAAAGTGACTTTGGCACAATTCGGCAAACATCTTCATTAAACTTCTGAAAATCACCATAGAAATCATCTGTTATGAATTCTAAAACTGATCCTTCAATATTATTGGAACCAATAATTATTGGTACTTTGTTGAAATTACCACTTTTTAATAGTAACAATGGGCTTTTGGTAAGGAAAGCTGGTAAACCTTCTAGATCATCTTCTATACATGGCTTGAAAATAGAATAAAAAATGTTACACTGATCCAAATTGTTAAATTCCTCCTGTAATTCAGAAGTAGCTTTTAAAATATCTTCTGCAGATAATGTTCTCAATTCTTCAACAATTTCTATGACATTTTGTTTGTTGATACCAAGCTTTTTAGCTAAATCCATTACTGCTAATGATGGATTTTTTGTTAAACACCAGTTATTTAAGGCACTGCAGCTTTGAATAATAGCCTTGTGAAACAATCCTGATGCCATAGGGGACATCATTAGTAAATGCACCGCTGTGCCTCCTGTACTGTTGCCAAATATGGTGACATTGTTGGGGTCTCCACCAAACTTTGCTATATTTTTTTGGACCCATTTTAATGCCATAACTAAATCTTTCAAGCCACAGTTTCCAGGAGCTGTGAATTCATTAATTGACAAGAAACCAAATGGCCCAAGCCTAAATCCACATCTTACAAACACAACACCCTGATCATTTAGCAGTGAAGGATCCAAATACATGTCTAAAGTGTTTGTAAATAGGTAAGTTCCGATCCAGAACATTACTGGTAGAGGTTTATCATGATTTATACTTTTTGTAGAAATTTCAATGTAAAGGCAATCTTCTGATCCTTGAAATTTTTTATCTTCCATACATATGGGCAGGTCTGCAGCTTGAGTACAATCACGTACTTCTGTCCAAGGTGTGACGGGAGCTGGTGGCTAAAATAGGTAAGTAAACATCATCAATAGCACCTAAACAGTAAGATAATAGGTAGGTATATACAAGTCTTTCAAGTAAACCTTTCTTTTAGAAGTGTTTTCATATTTTGCAGATCAGATAGGTTATAAAAATAATAAATGAATAGGTGAATGTTTTCTGTTTCAATCAGTTGATGTCTTATAAACTTACATTACTATTTAACTCAACAACGCCTGGAAAATGAGACACAATAGATTTACTATTGTTGTTTGGTCGCCGGAGACCGCTCGGGCATTGATGAATTAAAAAGATGTTGTCTTAATCAAGTTATCATTATAATAACAATATCTTTCATATTCTATGTGTGGAAAACTATTTCTTGTATTTTATAAATGATTATTTCAATACATAAGAGCTGGGTAAAGATTTTTTACCAAATAAGACAAGTAAGTAAGGAGAAACTATCTATATCTACATTAATATTGTTTCTCTCATATCATATTTGTCAGTCAACCCAACGCTTGCTTAACTAGGGTTATATAGGGTTACGAAAACAATCATGTTTGTCAAATTATTAAAATTGTGGTGCAACAATTTGATAAGAACTAACTTACTCTAAATCTTAATGCTCCCAGAGGAGGTTTTGCATAAGGTATTTTCTTGAAATTATAATAAGTCCCATCGTTTCTTTTATCGATATACCCATTAATAGGACCGTCTGTAGTATTAATTAAATATTTTTGTAATTCCTTCGATGAAGAGTTTTCCATTGTTCCCAATCCATAGAATAGAAACAACACAACTAAAAATAAATAGAAGAGGGAAGGAATCAAAACACAATATTCACAAATTCACATTCACAAAAGTAAACTCCATTATTACTGAAATGAAAATATACTGAAATACATAATTTTTTTCTCCACCACAATTGTTTGAGTTGTCATTGTCATTGTCAGTGTCAGTCACGTCACTGTCACTACTGTCAGTCATCTTCTTCTATTTTTATTTTGGCAATCTACTTTCCTCTTGGAAGTAATTTTTGCCAGTGTCAAGTGTTTAATAGTTCAGTGGTAGGTATTGTTTCAGTTTAAGTTTACATTAGAATGCGGGTGCATCACATTCTAATGCTGCTTGGAGCATTTGGCAACAAGTATATCAAGACAGTGTACTCGGTAAGTTCTGCCGAGGTACCAATACAATAAAAGTCTTAGCGTCACACAAACAAGATCGCGCCTATTACAATTATCCCACATATTGTCCAGTTGCGTAGACACTTGTACCACAAAACTGCACCAATTTTAAGACACAATATCTGGAGGTGCTTACTCCACAATTTGAGCAGAAAATATATAAACAAAAAAATAGCGGATTTCCCTAAGCACAAGGGGGCTGGTTTTTGATATATAATAAGTGGACTGTAATGAGGATGTAAGAATATATTGCAGGGTGTTCGCAATCCATAGTTTTTGTATATATAGGTAAACTTGCAAAGCGCTTGTAAATATTAGGCTAAATAAAAACGGGCATGGAAATCAAGGAAAAGTATAGGAACACGCACCTGTTTCTGGAGAAAGCCTTTCTCTTGTTATGTCCTGCAGGTTTCTAGTTCCATCGGCCAGCCGAGGTGGGCTTCCAACATTTAGCACCACACACAAACACTTCACAATGTCTATCAAAAAATAGCGGTTTCTTCAATTATAAAATTCGTTCTTCTGTGTCTGAGCTCACGTCGCGGAATCACAAAGGTAACTGTTCTTTTCTCGAACGTTCGATTACTTATAAAAAATCCGATGCACATAATTCACACACTTGCAATGGCGAAACAATGCACAACAAATAGTTCGACGTGCGTGTAGGAAAGGGATGGGAGATAATAGGATAAAACGCTTTGCAAATAATGCATTTTCCATTTAAATTATACGAAATCCAACATCCCCCCAGCCTTGAAGAAACCCTTCAAAAAAAAAATTTTTTTTAGAAAAGTAAGAAAAAGGCTATACTTAGCAACTTGAAGTAGCGGGGTAACTAATAACCAGAACGGATAAATACTAATGAAATAACTATGATAAACTAAATTAACAAAACTAATATGTATGACGGAAGGAAATATTAGGAATTGACTATTGAGTCGGAAGTGGGCATAACCGCACAAGCACAACTGGTCGTATATACGTTCCTGATTTAGTCTTTAGCCACGCGGATAACACCATCCTTACCAGGGTAAACATTAGTAACAATTCCTAACGGCCACTGTAAAGGTGGAGCGTTATCTACATTTAACAACACAACGGTACCGACTGTGACTGGTTTGGAAGGAGTATTCCATTTTTCGCGTTGCTGCAAATTATGCAAATATTCCGACTTAAATCGTTTCCAATAGGATTGTACTATCGAATCCATTAAGGAGAAACGAGACAAAAGACTTATTCGTTCTTCGGATAGGTCAGCCGCGGGTAAACACTCCAACGGAGAGGTAAACAAAAAATGTGCGGGAGTAAGCGCCAATGGCTCTGATGGGTCAGAGCTCAAAACATAAAGAGGGCGGCTATTAAGCATAGCCTCAATTTGAGTGAGAACGGTCAACATCTCCTCATACGTGAGCACTTGATTCCCGATCGTACGAAATAATAGCGACTTAGTGCTTTTAACGTTCGCTTCCCATATACCACCAAAGTGGCTTGCTGTGGGAGGATTCATACGCCATGTAATGCGATTCTTCGCGAGTTCACGACTAAAAGTGAAACAGATCTAACAATTTTCTCTCAAAACATACGAAGTATTTACCGTAATTTTGATGATTTTTGTCTCACTTTGTCTCAGTTTAATTTTTCTATAGACGTGATTGTACTATCAGAGTGTTGGATTAACCCAAAAAAACCTATCCCACAATTACAAAATTACATATCATTTGCAACAACACAACACTTAAATCAGTCTGATGGAGTTGTAATTTACACAAAGAAAGAACATAAAGTTAAGGTAAATGAGATCACGCTTTCAAATGCCTCATGTCTTCAACTTACTTTAAATGACTTCACTATTCTAGGGACCTATCGCTCTCCATCTAATCCCAATGGGGATAACTTCATTTACTCTTTAGATAATCACCTAAATCACATAAATACAGACAAAACCATTATTATTACTGGAGATATTAATATAAACATAATAAATGACGATAACATGCCGCAAATCGAACAAAAAAATAAACAAAATTATTTAAATATGTTAGCAACACATGGCTTGTTACCAGGACATACTTTACCGACTAGAGGCAAAAACTGTTTGGATCATTTCATATTAAAATTAGATAAAAATAAAAACTCAGCTAATATAAATGTTTTGAATACGTCAATTACTGATCACAGCATGATTTTTCTAAAGTTATCCAATGTAGTACATGAACGAAGTTTATCCAAAACCAGGACCTCAATCGACTTTGATAAAGCGATTGAATCTTTTAAAGGTATAGATTTTCTAGACTTGCTATCTTATACCGATCCCAATGCTCTCACTGATCTATTTATTAGTCGATTGAGACAGTGTATTTTGACAAGTACAATAACAACAACAATTCCTTGTAAAAATCGTATAATAAAACCATGGATTACAGTGGGCATTCTCCGTTGTATTAGAAACAGAAACAATATGCAGAAAAAACTAAAAACTGACCCAAAAAACTTAATCTTAAAAATAACATATAGACGTTATCGTAATCACTGCAACACTTTGATTAAAACATTGAAACGAAATTATGATAGAGACAAATTAAATAAAAATAAAAAGAATCCTAGATCACTTTGGAAATCTATAAATAATATTACTCACCGCAAAGAAAATAAAACAAGTAACTTAGAACTACTAAACTCTAAACCGACCGCTAATGAATCAGTAAATTATATAAATAGTCATTTTGCAAATGTTGGCAGTTCCTTGGCTGATAGTATTATAACACGTCGTTCAATTCAGAATAGATCTTTCAAATATTTGTCCGCTCCACAACGGTCCTCCTCTTTTGTCTTTTTGGAAACAGACCCTGACGAAATATATGGAATTTTAATGGGGCTAAAATCAGAGAGTGCTGCGGGCTGGGATGGTATCTCAACAACATTTCTGAAGCAAATTGGCAAAGAGATTTCTCCCATAATTGCTCATTTGGCAAATCTTTGTATAACGCAGGGCATCTTTCCGACTTCACTTAAGAAGGCCGTAGTCACGCCCATACATAAGGGTGGAGATAGAGACGACGTCTGCAACTACAGACCCATCTCAGTCCTACCACCTTGTCAAAAATATTGGAAAAAATTATTAATAATAGATTAATTAACTACTTAAATAAATTTGAACTTTTATCGAACTCCCAATACGGCTTTAGAAGAGGGGTCTCTACTGAAGATGCTATAATTGCCTTGACGTCACACATTTCTAAAAATGTTGACAGGAGTAAAAAGTGCATTACAGTTTTTCTAGATCTTCAAAAGGCGTTCGACACCGTCTCCGTTTCCACCCTTATACGCAAATTGGAATCAATAGGGGTCAGAGGTATCCCTCTGGCATTGTTAAGTGACTACTTACATGATCGTAAGCAATGCGTTAAAATCGGTGACCACATTAGCGAGCTGGTAGACATTACCTATGGAGTGCCCCAGGGAAGCGTTCTGGGACCCACTCTCTTCTTGATCTACATTAATAACCTCTGCAACTTGGATATATGTGATGGGAAAATCTTTTCATATGCAGATGACACCGCTGTCGTTTTCTTGGGGTCAACATGGGATGATGTACATGCTCTCGCTCAAAAAGGTCTTGCCCAAATAGCCCGCTGGTTAGACAGTAATCTATTAACCCTGAATGCATCCAAAACTAAATATATTTGCTTCACAAATTATAACAGCACTCAACCTGACTCAAAGTTCCACATGAAAATTCACTCTTGTAACAATCATACTAACCAAAACTGTTCGTGCGTTATGATAGATAAAGTAGCTAAAATTAAATATCTTGGTGTAATGGTCGACCAACGTCTAACTTGGCATGCGCACATTGACTTACTAATAGGTAGAATTCGGAAACTTTCATGGGTCTTTAAAATTCTCAGACATGTTGCTAATACCGATTTATTAGAACAAGTATATACATCGTTGGCTCAATCCGTCCTCAGCTATTGCATCCCAATCTGGGGTGGAGCCACAAAAACAAAATTTTTGGAATTGGAACGGGCTCAAAGATCTTTGTTGAAAATAACATATTTCAAACCTTATAGGTTTCCAACCGACAGTCTATATTCTCAATGTTGCCTCCTTTCTGTGAGGAAACTCTATATCCTACACGTCGTTTTAAAATTACACAAAAACCTTCCACTAGATCCAAAAACACAAAACAAAAGAACTGTTGTGAGCGTAGCACCTGTAGATTATGTAAAAACTGTTTACGCCCAGAGACAGTACACGGTACATTCAGCACACATTTATAATAGAATAAATAAAATTCTCAACTTTCACCCTCTAACATTAAAAACCTGCAAGCACACATTACAAAACTGGCTACAGACTAAAAATTATGATGAAATAGAGAATCTTATCTAATAAAACTAGTAAAATAATAATAAAAAAAAAAAAAAATTAAATAAAAGAAATTCGTCACAACTGCAAACACAAACACACATACATACACCCACACACTCTTCTTGATAACACACACGCACACACACACGCACACAGACACACAATTAACCGAACCCGTTACAATTATTTACACCACTTTATTTAGCAAGCACACAACCCACATGATTATACAAAAAACCAACTCCACGCAATTTGTTTGTTTGTAACTATAACTATTTTAAGGGCATTATCTTATTTTATAAACGCACATTGAAATACATTTAAAACTTAAAAAAATATTATATTTTTAGTTTAGCAGTTACTTAAAAATTGTAAAATTGAAACAACAAATGTATCTTTTGTAATCTTAGAAGGAGCGGGGCTCTTAACACAGGTTTTATACTTAAAAGGGGCCTCAGCCATATGTTATGTAATGTACTTAAAAGATACTGAATAAATATTTTTTCATTTTTTTTTTTTCAAAAGTTTGATAAAAATCTGCGGTTTGCAAAAACTCGTGAAGCTCATTAAAATATGCTTTAGAAGCGACAAAATTAGTTCCGTTATCGGAATATAAAAAATTACAAGGACCTCTTCGCGATATAAATCGTTTAAACGCATCAATAAAGGCAGCAGAAGTTAAGTTAGAGACTAATTCGATATGAACCGCTTTCGTTACGAGGCAAATAAAGATACAAATATAAACTTTTACACTGCGTACGCCCCGTTTACGGTAAGGAGTGATATATAGCGGTCCCGCTAGATCTACGCCGGTGTGTAGATACGCTTTACATTGTTCTAATCTACATTTAGGCAAATCAGCCATAGGCGGAAACGTAGGTTTAGGATTAACTCGAAAACAATCATTACATTTGTGTATACAGGGTGACATGGAAATTCGACCTATTCCTTGAAAGGGGTTATACTAGAGATCATTACCAACAAATTAAGCCCAGTAAACCAGGGGTCAAAACTTGATGGTTACCGAGCTGCAGCAGTTCTTCGATATTTAAGAAATTTTCCGACTTGTTACCAAAAACCATTAATTATTAATAAACTACTTCACTCTAAACATTGAATTGATACTTTTCTGAAAGCTGAAAAATAAGTGATCAATTTAAAAAAACGTTGGCCCAAAACATACATAATCACAGAAATAAAAGGTCCTAAGTAGCAATAACTTTTATTTTCTGTATTTTTTCCCGAACATCGTCGTAAGTTATTGAAAAAAAACTGTATGAAAGTTCGCGTACAAGTTAGTAGAATAACTAACTAGTTTCATTAGCTTTCCAAAAAGGTACAAATGTCATTAACTTTCCCAGCTGTTTTAAAAAAAAATCGGCAAAAGAGCGCTGTAGGTCAAAGTTTAGATTTTGAATTGTTAATTGAATTCAGCTCGAAAGTCAACAATGTTACTCTAACTACACTGTGAATAAAAAATAAATGTAAGTTGATAAAGTTTAGTAAAAAAAAACAGTTAACAAAAATTACAAATCCCGTTCAAACTGCCTACCATTGTTGCGTATGCAAGCACGAAGCCTACGACGTCGTACTTCACTCACTGTTACTCGCGTTGAAAGTGAGGTTTTTATTTGTTCGGCAACTGCCAAAATTCTCTCCCGCAACTCTTCAATGGATGATACATCTGGGCTCCCATCGTACACTATATCTGTTCTTGTAGCACATCTTCCAAAAGCGTGTTCAGTTCACTACCTCTCTTAAAAAAATCGTACGATGTACCATTTGGGGCAAGAAGAAAGCCCCGATCAACTTATCATGGACAGTCCCCATCCAAACATTTAATGTAAATCTTCTGTGGTGGGCCCTTTCTTAAATTTTTCTTGGGTTTTGGCCCTTAGGGACCCAAAAGTGCAAATAGTGGTACCAGAGAAGATTTTTCATAAAAAGTTTTCGTACGTTGTACCATTTATTCTTCCACCACAGCTTCCGAAAACGTGTTCACTCGCTTTTGGAAGATGTGCCACTAGCTACAAGAAGAGATATGGTGTACCAGCACGATGGGTGCCCAGATGTAACTTTGGGGTCACATGAAGGACTAAGTGTACCCCCTGCGATTCGACCAGCGACATCCATTGAAGAGTTGCGGGAGAGAATTTTGGCAGTTGCCGAAAAAATAAAAACCTCATTTTCAACGCGAGTAACAGTGAGTGAAGTACGACGTCGTGTCGTAGGCTTCGTGCTTGCATACGCAACAATGGTAGGCAGTTTGAGCAAGATTTGTAATTTTTGTTAACTGTTTTTTTTTACTAAACTTTATCAACTTACATTTATTTTTTATTCACAGTGTAGTTAGAGTAACACTGTTGACTTTCGAGCTAAATTCAATTAACAATTCAAAATAAAAACTTTGACCTACGGCGCTCTTTTGCCGATTTTTTTTAAAACAGCTGAGAAAATTTATGACATTTGTACCTTTTTGGAAAGCTAATGAAACAAGTTAGTTATTCTACTAATTTGTACGCGAACTTTCATACAGTTTTTTTTCAATAACTTACGACGATGTTCGGGAAAAAATACAGAAAATAAAAGTTATTGCTACTTAGGACCTTTTATTTCTGTGATTATGTATGTTTTGGGCCAACGTTTTTTTAAATTGATCACTTATTTTTCAGCTTTCAGAAAAGTATCAATTCAATGTTTAGAGTGAAGTAGTTTATTAATAATTAATGGTTTTTGGTAACAAGTCGGAAAATTTCTTAAATATCGAAGAACTGCTGCAGCTCGGTAACCATCAAGTTTTGACCCCTGGTTCACTGGACTTAATTTGTTGCTAATGACCTCTAGTATAATCCCTTTCAAGGAATAGGTCGAATTTCCATGTCACCCTGTATATTGTCGAACAAAACGTCTAGCGGAAATAATCCAATATTTGGATCTTAATATTGAAATTAATAGTTGCGGTCCGGCATGACAATTGTCGCGGTGATAAAATTCAATTAGTAATTTAACAATATGTCCTTGTCCGGGAAGTAATATCGGGTGTTTAGAAGAATATTCTAATGTCGAGTTCGGTAAGCGACCTCCCATACGTAAAAGTCCGTTACATAAAAATGGAAACAATTTCCGTAACTTAGTGGAACATGGTTGACCCTTAGAAATATTCTTTATGTCGTCAGAGAAATACTTAGACTGAACAGCACGAATAATTTCCAATTCAGCCGTATTTAAGTCTTCAGCGGTGATAATATCTTTTTTCGGCAATCCATACTAATATTATAAATGCGAAAGTAACTCTGTCTGTCTGTCCGTCTGTCTGTTACGCCTTCACGGCGAAACTACTGAACCGATTTGGATGAAATTTGGTCCAGAGGGTAAAGCTCGAGAAACTACATAGGCTACCTTTTAATGCAAAATAAGGGTTAGAAGGGTTGAAATAGGGGATGAAAGTTTGATTGTACCACAGAATAGAGAGACTTCAGAAGTTATGCCACCATCGTATTTATTTGGTACCCATTTACATACTTTTACACTACGAGATTATTTTGTTTAATCGACTACCATGTGTAAAATTGACAGAACTAAATTAGAAATCAATAATACAAAATCCATACTTAATATTATAAATGCGAAAGTAACTCTGTCTGTCCGTCCGTCTGTCTGTTACGCCTTGACGCCGAAACTACTGAACCGATTTGGATGAAATTTGGTATAGAGGTAGAGTAGAGCTCGAGAAAGGACATAGGTTACCTTTTATTGCAAAATAAGGGTTAGAAGGGTTGAAATAGGGGATGAAAGTTTGATTGTACCACAGAATAGAGAGACTTCAGAAGTTATGCCACCATCGTATTTATTTGGTACCCATTTACATTACTTTTACACTACGAGATTATTTTGTTTAATCGACTACCATGTGTAAAATTGACAGAACTAAATTCAAAATCAATAATACAAAATCCATACTAATATTATAAATGCGAAAGTAACTCTGTCTGTCTGTCCGTCTGTCTGTTACGCCTTCACGCCGTAACTACTGAACCGATTTGGATGAAATTTGGTACAGAGGTAGAGTAGAGCTCGAGAAAGGACATAGGTTACCTTTTATTGCAAAATAAGGGTTAGAAGGGTTGAAATAGGGGATAAAAGTTTGATTGTACCACAGAATAGAGAGACTTCAGAAGTTATGCCACCATCGTATTTATTTGGTACCCATTTACATACTTTTACACTACGAGATTATGTTGTTTAATCGACTACCATGTGTAAAATTGACAGAACTAAATTCAAAATCAATAATACAAAATCCATACTAATTACTAATATTATAAATGCGAAAGTAACTCTGTCTGTCTGTCCGTTTGTCTGTTACGCCTTCACGCCAAAACTACTGAACCGATTTGGATGAAATTTGGTACAGAGGTAGAGTAGCGAGAAAGGACATAGGCTACCTTTTAATGCAAAATAAGGGTTGGAATGGTCGAACTAGGGGATGAAAGTTTGATTGTACCACATAATAGAGAGACTTCAGAAGTTATGCTACCATCGTATTTATTTGGTACCCATTTACATACTTTTACACTACGAGATTATTTTGTTTAATCGACTACCATATGTAAAATTGACAGAACGAAATTCAAAATCAAAAATAAAAAATCCATACTAATATTATATATGCGAAAATAACTCTGTCTGTCTGTCTGTTACGCCTTCAAGCCGAAACTACTGAACCGATTTAGATGAAATTTGGTACACAGAGGTAAAGTAGAGCTCGAGAAAGGACATAGGCTACCTTTTATTGCGAAATAAGGGTTGAAGGGGTTGAAATAGGGGATGAAAGTTTGATTGTACCACAGAATAGAGAGACTAAAGAATGCCACTATCGTATTTATTAGGTACATACTTTTACACTACGAGATAATGTTGTTTAATCGACTACCATGAGTAAAATTGACAGAACGAAATTCAAAATCAATAATACAAAATCCATACTAATATTATAAATGCGGAAGTAACTCTGTCTGTCTGTTACGCCTTCACGCCGAAACTACTGAACCGATTTAGATGAAATTTGGTACAGAGGTAGAGTAGAGCTCGATAAAGGACATAGGCTACCTTTTATTGCGAAATTAGGGTTGGAGGGGTTGAAATAGGGGATGAAAATTTGATTGTACCACAGAATAGAGAGACTAAAAAGTTATGCACTTTCGTATTTATTAGGTACTTACTTACATACTTTTACACTACGAGATTATGTTATTTAATCGACTTCCATGAGTTAAATTGACAGAACAAAATTCAAAATCTAAAATACAAAATCTATACTTAATCCATAATCTATACTAATATTATAAATGCGAAAGTAATTTTGTCTGTCTGTCAAAGCTTTCACGCCTAAAATACTAAACCAATTTTAATGAAATTTGCCACAGAGATAGAGTAAAGCTTGAGAAATGACACAGACTACCTTTTATTACGAAATAATGGTTGAAAGATATAAAATAGGGGATGAAAGTTTGTATGAAAGTCTGTAGGTGTCAAAATAGTGGATGAATTTTTATGAGAGGAAGCGGGTCAGCGCGCTTGGTAGGGATCCGCCTAATCACGTTAAAACGGCTGATCTGATTTTGATGAAATTAAAACATTGAAAACTTTTTATCCTGGTTTAAAGTTCCCATAGGATTTTCTCGAATATCCACGCGGACAAAGTCGCGGGCAAAAGCTAGTTATCCATAAATAAATATAATTCACTGTAATACTTATCAAAATTAAGATAAAAAAATTGAACCCGCAGTTACAAATTCATTAGATTTTCGTAAGATCTTCAATAAATTGAGGGCCCATTAGTTATATTCCAAAAACACCATACACGTTTCACAGTTTAGCTGATGTTGGCTAAGCTATGTAAGGGAGTAGTTCCTAGCTTCTATCTTGAGGTTCTTGAAATTAAACTCCGCAGAAGGTGTAAAAATTGAATGTATATTTGTAAAAACTAAACCTACTTAAGTACTAAAGGATTGCTTACAACTAGTATATAAAATCAAACGATAAAGTAAAACTTAAATCTATAGACGGTAGAGGGCGCTTGCGAGCTCTCAACAACGGCGCGCGGCGGCGCGTGGGCGGAGCCCGCCCCGCGCCCCGCGCACAGACAAAACAGGCGCGCGCGTCGGCGCTCGAGCCTCGATTTAGTAGCCAGCACTGAGCAAGTAATCACTACGTTTTAAGAGTAGGCACTTCACAATTATGAACGTAGTTTCTACCAACCTAATAAATAGAATCGTACTACCAACATAAACAGAGGAAATGTCAAAAGAATAGTGAAGTACCTTACCAACTTGAAATGATATCGATATCGATAAAAAATGCTTCCAGGCGTCTATACTCATAAACCTCATAATATTTCATATTTTGGAAATAAAAGCAGGCGATAAATCCCAACACAACACGACAGCAAAATCCATAATAATATTATACTCGTAATAATTGTCGACATTAAATGATATGTATAGGTACATATTTGTCTAATAAAAATCTGGAATTTCTGTCTTGATGACATGCCGCGAATGGAATATCGCTTACTTTCTTAAATAAAAGAAAGGTAAGAATCAAGTAATTTATTCAGCAGCGAGTTAATTTTTTTCTATTGTGACAAGAATGACTCGCTGTTAAAACTGCACTTTAGTTTGGCCTGAATTTCAGTCCTTTGCTGGAGGCTGCAACAAAAATTATATAACATTATTAACTACCCACTAGATAGTCATAAATACAGTACCTAGGTAGTATTCAACCCATAATCAACATCTAAAATAAAATAAAATCGATAACTTTAGCACAGCACTATGACAATGTAATAATAACATGATTTATCGCTAATTTCATTGAAATGTCACTTAAAACCTATATATTTACCGATATTACTACTATTATTAACAATATTTTTTACTCAAATTAACTTAAAACTTCTAAAATTTAGAAAAAGTTAATAAAATTACCTGCTTGGATCAAGCGGGAATTCTAGTCAAAATTATGTCCTTACTCGACCCTCTCACTCTTCGGACACCACAAATTTCACACTCTTGCAAAGATTTGTCTCACCCATTATGTCTTTTTAACACGTTTTTATTACAATTTTGTTTTATTAAAATGCGTAAATTAATTTTACCAAAACTTCTGCAAAAAATTAATTTTTGGCGGCGCGTCACATGCTGGCCAACATGACCACAACATAACTTGACGTATAATGCGGCTAAATTACCGAGTCATGGCTGGTACAATAAGACAAAACGATTAACTACCTTTTTTCATTGGTAGGATTGTTTCGTATTTTAATGTTGGCACAAAGTACGTTCATAATTCCATATTAATATTTTTTGTATGAAGTTGATAAAGTGTCGACCCACTGGTAGCCAGCGGTCACCTAGGGATGTTCGATCCGGGTACCTTGTATCGATATTCCGGATCGCAATGGATCGTAATCCATTGTATCGATTCATGGATCGATCCAATAAAATTGATACGATTTTTTGGATCGATCCAGTATCGAATCAAATATTTTAGAAATGTCGAATTTTTAGTCACGCTTTAATAGAAACCTACATAATTAAGACCTACTACCTATACATGGTTAATTATTTAAGTATATCTAAAAATGAGTGTATCCCTTCTTGACCCTTCCCTGTTCTAATCGAGTATGTACAGTTAAAAGTTTCAATATTTATATTTGGTCAAGATATTGAGGTTTGTTTGTGTCCCAAACTTTTACTGATTTCGATTTTACTAGAGTTTTTTCGTAGAATTACACGTGCGTGATCAAAAGAGAGTATCTTGTTTACCTACGTCAATAATGAAAAGAATTTATCTACGCACGTGTATTGTTATTTTTGTGAGTATGCCGATTAAACAATATTTTTTCCGATATTTTCAAACTATTAATTTTTAACTTTTAACTGCACGTTCATATTCATAAACGTGGTCTGATATCCCCATTTAAAACTTAGATATATTAAAAAATTAACGGTGTATAATATTTTAGTAATGTATTTTGTTTTTTTATTTTTATTTATTAGGAAACTCAACAGCTTCTTTACTACAATCTTGCTTAAAATATAAACTTAAAAATTATACTTAGCCAATGACAGAGTTTCACCGCATGTTACATACAGAGTATATTATGTATAATAAATAAATAAAATATTGCTAAAACAAAATTTAAAGTTGCTGGTGGTCCAACCGACCAAAACGTACTAAATGAAATAAAAATTGTTCTCTTCTCAAAGTAAAAAATAGATAAGATGAAGTTGACGGTACATTGTTTAAGATTGAACATATGTATAACACGTGGTTAGAGAAATGTTAATATTAATAATATGGGATCTGTTCGCCCGCTATAGTATTTTAAACAAAGGATGCGGTATCATTATTATAACGAATAATTGTTTTGACTAAATTCTGTTCACTCAAGTTCAACTATTCTCTAGGTATTTACTTTACATATTACGATAAATTAAAAACATAATACGTTTGGTTCGATCCGATCCACTACGCATGTGTATCGATCCACCAGAGGATCGAATGCTATTGTATCGATACAAAAATCGACTGGATCGTAACGCATTGTATCGATCCACGAAAGTATCGGATCGGATCGAACATCCCTACGGTCACCGGAGAGAGTGGACGTATCGACGCGCGCGAAGCGTGGCGCGTCGTATGCACGAGATCTTTATGAAATGTATTGCAGCTTGCGGCTGCAGCTACAACAGTAAATTAAATTTGCCGATGTTTATCACCTAAACAAGCCGCGTAACTCAAATAGTATATTTACACTACCATTCCATTCCACCATTTTATTATTTCACTACACGCCAGCCATAATTATTATACAAAAACATCATCACACATGTAATAGAAATTAACCCAAAGAAAGTCCCAATTTCCACTGAAAGCTGCAATACACGATTCGGAGTGAATGAAATAATGAGCGGATGTCTGACGTTCATTCATTCAATTAGTGCCAATAGGGTGCTTAAGGAGTGAAAATAGCGGTTGTAAGAAATTACATGCGCTTTTATGAAACTCTACTGGATCTATTAAAATAGGTTCTAAAGTCGCCGCTTTAGATCTAAAACAGCTCCAAAAGGGTTGCATAGCGCGCTATGCCGCTGACTCTTGCAGCTTCTAACTGTAATTATATACGCTATATAGGTCTTAACCACTCGTTTGTCGCGCGGCCGGCGCGCAATTTCCTTGTTTGTCACGCAGTTTTGAGTTACCGCAGTGCACTTGTACAGCTGCGTTAAAACCGTTTTTATGACCCGTTCCTGTTTGTATACCAACAAATAATGTTCTATTTCGTATAGCTAATGGATGAAGCTATAAGTATTGAAAAAAAACGAGTACCAGTAATGGTAAAATAATTTATAAGAAATTCGTGAATTTTGCTAAAGAGAAAATTCACGACTTGTAATAGAAATTGATTTTTAATATTAAATTTAAATCGATAACTAGTGTTTTTTTTTACATAATTAAAAACTAGAATAATATCCCTTTCCGTACATGCCAATTTTTTATGATTTGGAAGCAATTCAACAGTCATAATAATGTTTGTATATCGCACTAATTTTTCCTGCGCGTCTAAATTCGCTGCTGAGTCTAAGCGCTGTTTCGTAGTATTTTATTCCAATTGGGGAAGGCTTGTGACAAAAATAAAATATATTTTAGAAAGATACAGCTTTCAACTTTTATATTTTGTAAAAAAAATGAGACTCTTGAAGAAAAGTATATTTGTAAAAAATTATAACATTAAAGCGGCCCACTATAAATGATAAAATTGTGTTTTTGTAACAAGCGCTGATTTTTCTAGACTCGGATCAAGATACCTTGTACCAATTATATGTACAGAAAGAGCAAAACCTGTAGTTTCTAACAGTATACAATACATAGCAAAGATTCTTCCGAAATGTAAAATTTTAAGTGTAAAATTTCGAGCTAAATAATCCAATTCCGCACTGCCGCCGGGCCGTTCGCTGCCAAGATGGCCGCGCCGTCGAGTTTAGTTCAGGGTTGTCGCACACATTAAATAAAACTAGGTACGTACTTATTTTTATATATATATTTTTTTAATTGATTTTCACATTTTTTTTTAAATAGTTCTCCTCTACTTCGTCCCCTGCCCCGTCCTCGCTCTCCTCGATTTCAATTGTACACAGCATAAAATATAAAATGGATGTGGATTGTGGACTAAAAATTAATAACTAGACAACCAACACCAAGCACAATAACCAACACCAAAACCAAAAAACATTCACTAGGTAATATATAAAAACAACATAAACACAACCCAATATAAAAAAAATTATAAGCGTGTGAAGCAGCCCTGCCAAAATGCTAGTTTGTTTCAAGGTCCCACAGGACCTTGTTACCTTGATCTTGGATAATGGCGTAATAAAAACTCACTATTTTGCGTTGCATCAATCATCCTGTGTAAACAGATGAATGTTATATTTTGAAACCACTTTGAAACTGTTCACTAATAGTATTATTATCATATTTCGGATAATTCTTTGATAAACCAATAAAATTTTTAACATGATGTTGTCGTAAACAAAAACAATACATCGAGACATTTACCGGGCGACGGTTTTGTTATGATTTTGAACACTAGACATTAAATTTGTGACAAGATATTTATATGATCGAATAAAACACGATATGACGATTCTTTTAATATATGACACCAAACAGAAGTATTAATTAACAAAATACTTACGGCATATCAAATTAGAGCACTTCACACAGAAAAAACAAGTATGGCGTGTACTGACGTGAAACATTTCATAAATATTTTTTTCAACCAATCACAGGCCTTTTCTACTTTTTTTTTGCGATATTAGTGTTGCCAAAATCATAATCTAAATCAGCCCAAGAGGTTTTGGTGTGGCCGCCTAAAAAAAACCTACCAAATAGGTAGAAATCGAACAGCGATCGACCCGGTCCTATAGCACCGCGCGAGAAAGGACCGTCTTTTGCTTGCGGTACTACAGTACCGCGAAGCAATCGAGTGGTTAAGCAGACGTCTTGTGCTAGTTGGGTGAAAACTATTTCCCAACAAAGTACCCAGCAAACATTTTAAGTATTTTTGTCCAAGACTGAAAGTGAAAGTGAAATATATTTTATTTAAATAAGCTCACATAATAAGCATTTTTAAATCGTCAATTCTTTTACCCTACCACCCATTATGACGTCTTTTAACTGACAAGAAAAATGGGCGCAAAAAACTTGTCAGCTTTATCAATCAGATGGAACGATATTTACAAATATGTATATCGTTTCCAGACTTTATATTAACAAAGATTAACAAATAAATAACATTATTGACTTAGCTCATTTCTTAATGAGTTTCAAATTTCTTAATCAATTTACAGATTTTAAGCTAAATTCAAAGTTTGAACTTGTTATTCAGTCTAGGATAAAAATAAAAGAAAAACATACAATTCAATATGCATTAAGATAGGTAGTCAGAAGCAGACCCATTCCCACTGGCAGCACCAGTTCCCGAACATGACGCATGAACCAGCCATCTCTTCGCTCAACCATATTTGAGGGAACGTAACGACCCGCCTCATACGACACCACCGCAGAAATGATTAAAGAGAGCATGACATACTAAGACTACCTATGTTAAGGCATCGAATTGAAAATTTATATCCAAAAGCTTTTCATAGGTCTTTCACTAAACTACTGACTATAGAAAGTAAAAATATTGCAATTAAATAAATCAAAACAAGGTAAGCTATTAAGAATTATATTTTTTGAGTAAGAAGTGCCATACATACAGACAATATAAAACAGATCTTTTATATACGAGTTATACGACGCCCTTAATACAAGCAGACAGAAGCAGACCCATTCCCACTGGCAGCACCCGTTCACGAGCATGACGCATGAACCAGCCATCGCTTCGCTCAACCATATTTGAGGGAACGTAACGACCCGCCTCACACGACACCACCGCAGAAATGTTTGAAGTGAGCATGACATACTAAAGCTACCCATATTAAGTCGTCGAGTCAGGAAGCCAGAAGTACGTTTTTAAGTAGGTAGGATACTTCTCACAATTTTATACTTAGAAAAGAAAATCACGATTCGAGTTTAATTAAAGGACTTTTATCTAGACCTATGAAAGAATTCCGGACTTGTTCTAATCAATACTGAGGTATTAGAGTAATAATTAACAATACAAAAGCTATGCCCATGCCTTTTTATCCTTCAAATAATCGTCAACAGTGTAATAACCTTTACTCATTAAATTGGATTTAACAGTATTTTTAAATTTTTCCAAGGGCAGTTCTGTGACTTGTTCTGGTATCTTATTATAAAAGGTAATACATCTACACAAAAAAGAGCTTCCGGTTTTATGCAGTCTGCGCCTTGGAACAGCAAGTTTGTTCTTGTTTCTTGTATTGAGTTTATGAACATTACTATTTTTTACAAAGCTATCTAAATTTTTCTTTACATACATTATATTTTCATAGATGTATTGGGAAGCTACCGTTAATATTTTAATTTCTTTAAATAGGTCACGAAGAGTATCTCTAGACCGTAAGTTGTATATAGCGCGCACTGCCCTTTTTTGTAAGATGAATATGTTATTAATATTAGCAGCTGAGCCCCACAACAACAAACCGTAGGTCATAATACTATGAAAATAACTGAAGTAAACCAATCTTGCTGTTTCAATGTCGGTCAGAAGCCTTATTTTACTAAAGAATATATTACCAATTCACGTAAAAATAACGTCCCACGCACCAATTTTTTTCACTTCAAACACACTTTAACTGCTACGTCGAAATATGTAGCAATTAAAACGTTATTTTTACATAATCTGGTAGAAGACTTTAAAGTTGAAATTTAGTCGAAATAAGTGGTAGAATTGACGGTTGAAACATTGACCAATAAGTCATGAATACTTGTACGTGCTTGCTTGGTATTTACTACGTAATTATTTCTTATTCAGCGACCATTAGGTCATCGATTTTAAGTCGAATTTAATACTAATTTTGAAGTAAATTTTACCAATAGTAAATACCAAAATGCGACAATCGAGTGAAAAATACTTGTAAAGTATTTGCAATACCGTTAGGTTATATCGTGATAACTTATAAGTCAGAATTACTTAGTAATTTAACTAATAAGTCTTAGGTGACGGAGGCAACCTGACGTTTATCGTGTTTTAGTTACAAATAAGTCAGTTTACGGTGAACTACGACATATTACATGTGACCTAGCTTTTTTCATTAAAATTAAACTTCTAATCTGCAATGGGCAAAGATAAAAAATTGTACAGACATTCAACTTCCTACTATAGAAAATGCAAACGAAAAACAGAAGCTCAGAAAGCTGAAATGCGTAAGAGAACATTAAAAGAAGGACCATGTCAATTGCCTGTAAATTTATTAGCATCCGATGCTCATCCGTCGGCCTCCACGCCATCTTTTCATGAAAATGCATCTTCAAGTCAGCTTATAAAATCAAACGTAGAGATAAGTAATGACAATCTACAGAAAAATAATAATGAAGAATCAGAATCTCAGCGCTAGCGAACTCAGATCAAATAAAAAAGTAAGATGGAGCGTTTGAAGAACAATGAAGTGAGGCCGGTTTTTGATGGTACATGTGTGCGTACCGGGGCGGGCGGGGGCCGGGCGGCAGGGTTTTATATGGAAAGCCAAGGCGTAGTTTTGTTACACGTGTGTGCGTGAACTGTGTATGTACACAGCCAGGTTGATAAATAAATAAAAACATCTTGACTTGAAAAAATAGAATTTTGTAATATACAGGGTGTAACAAGACCCTCAACGAAGCCAAGGTCTACGTATTCTGCCCATCATCAGGACCATTTCTGTTTAAAATTATTGCTGGGAAACGATTTTAATTTTTGGTGTTAAAAAAGCATTGCATACATTACCACGCAATGTAACGCGTACAAAAGACCGCGCCTGCGAGTGAATGCTACACCGCTGTATGCAGCCGAGTTAAAGGGCAATGTTTATGTGCGTGCTCATGAAATACATTGAGTGATGACGTTTTGAAGCCATTGTTTGTTACGAAATACTAAAAATTTTGATAATGTTTCTGTAGACAAAAATTAGGAAATAACGAATAAAATAAGATTTCATAAAAAAATTGAATTTTTTTTTTTACTTTGACCTTCAATAACTTTGTAGGTATTGGTTTCCCAGGTATAGTCTGAAAGACAAAAATGATCCTGATGATGGGCGGAATACGTGGACTTCGGCTTCGTTGAGGGTCTTGTTACACCCGTTATTTGAAGCCCATCAGCAGATTTCACCGTTAAATCAACATAATGCGCGAAAAAAATTTCATCGCAGAAGATTTCGTCATAATATCGCGTTGTAATGAGCGCCAAAACTTGGAAACTTGTAAAGCCGCCATTATTATTCTATCGATACAGAGTTTAGCTTTTTAGTTAGACATTTTGTTTTGGAGTAAATGTACTATTGTCTCTTTTATATTTGTCTCTTTGTATATTTACCTAAATCACCTAATATAAATCACCTAATATGTAATTAAATTGTAAAAAACACGTGCGATATACGTTTAAAAGAGGTAAATGATTACCAAATTAGTAATTGCAACTACAAGGCACGTCGTGGTGACGTCGAGTTTACGTGGAAAATATGACCTATCTGTTGACCTGCTGGTTGCAATCACTAAAATTACGTGGGATAAACGTCACAGGCACGTGCTTTTTTTCCCCACTTAGGGTGATTTCACGTCGACTCTACGTCGATTCTAGGTATCTTATTTTGGTCACCGTAAAAATTGCAACCTAAAATTGGTATTTTTATTGTAATTTTGACCTAAAATGTTTGCTGGGTACTCGTTAAGACGATTCAAATGAGTCCAAACTCGATGGGGTAACATGGGTTTATTAAAGAGTTCCTGTGTCCTTCGTCCGGCTCCATCATCAGACCCTGGAAACTATTTTCCAACAAAGAACTCGTCAAGACGATTCAAACGAGCCCAAACTCGATGGAGTTGCATGGTTTTATTATAGAGTTCCTATGGCCTTCCTCCGGCTCCATCATCAGATCCTCGGACACTGTTTCCTAACAAAGTACCTACTCATCAAGTCGATTCAAACGAGCCCAATCTCGACGGGGTAGCGTGGTTTTATTAAAGAGTTCCTGTGTCCTTCTTCCGGCTCCATCATCAGACCCTGGAAACTATTTCCCAACAAAGAACTCGTCAAGACGATTCAAACGAGCCCAAATTTGATGGGGCTTGCACGGTTTCAATATTGAGTTTCTATGGCATGGCCTTTCAGCTTCATCATTAGACCCTGGACCTCGTCTCCTATTAGAGTACTCATCAAGACGATTCTAATGAGCCCAAACACGATGGGGTTGTATGGTTTAATCATAGAGTTCCTGTGGCCATCTTCCGGTTTCATCATCAGATCAGCTCAATGACACCATAATATTGCATCGCCTTCTAGTTCTGACAAAGTTTTAAGTCTCTAGCTCGCAAAATTTGTGGAGAAACACACAAACAAACAAACAAACGAGAAAGCAACCTAATAAAAACGTGTTAAAATAGTAGGATTTTGCATTTGATTTGATTTTGTTTATAACATTTTTTCGTAAATTATTGTAAGTTTATTTTCAATGATTCTTGCGGGGACTGCAAAATCTGTGATACCTACCTACATAATCACTTTGTAAAAGCTTTGTAATCATGAAAAATTTGTAAGAAATACTAATTGCAAATATTTTCAAAATTGCTTTCTTGAGGTTAGATATGAGAATATTACAAAATAAATCTTGAGGTAAGTACCAATATTTTGTAAAAAATAATTCAACCATATCGTACGTAAGTATCTGTAGGAGCCCAAACTTGGTATGTTTTGAAAATGATTTTTGGGCCGGCTCAGCGAGACCCTTTCATTCGATACCACACACGATAAGTTTTAGAACAAATAAAAGATTTGCAGTTTTTTTGCGTACACCTAGCACTTAAACACTGTGATCTCAAGCAAGACTGCATAATAATAATGCGTTTTATAGACTGCCTCAACGCGGACGAACCACAAATCACTTCCACCTTTGGTAACCTCCGTAGCTCACGTCTGTCGTCCGATCCTGCCCTACAGGTTGCTAATTTACAATTCTCGATTGAAATTGATTGAAACCGCAGTTACATACTTGTAATATTAGTTATTCTGTGACATTGCTGCTTTAAGTAAGATGGTGGTCATATTGGTTCATTGGTTCTTAGCAGCAATGTAACTTTCTGCGATTTCTGTCACAGTTGATTGCAACAAAGTTACAAAATCAGGGGGCAGATGAGTTTTATTCCCCGAAAAAAAGTTATTCTAATTTTTGTTCGGCAAGTCGGAAACATTTTTAAATTTTTGCAACACAAAAACTAGCCAACCGATTTTGAATAGGTGTTGAACCCCCATAGGGGTTGAAATACTAACAATAACAATATACGTTGTGTTAGATTTCCATCCATAAGCCTAAATATGTATTTTGATTGTTTTTGTAATGTTTAGATATAGATGGTGAATGGCAGTGTGCAGAAAAATCTATGCAGATTTTTGCAACACTGTACGGTCGAAATTATGTTCTGAATCATTGTTTATTATTAAATAAAAAAAAATAAAAAAAATATATATAAATTTAGTGATTTTTACTATGAAAATGAAGGATTTTCTTCTATTCACAACTTCATCCTTTTTCACCCCTTCGAGGGTAAAATTTTGAAAAATGTTGAGAGAATTTGAAGTTCCTAGCCATTGAAATGTATGTTTCCTAGCTTCAAAACTGAGAGACTTTTATACAAACTTTCATCCCTTATATTATATCCTTAGGGATGGAATTTTTGAAATTCCTTCGTTAATGCCTACACTGTATAGGGTATCTGTGTGAAAAATTTCAAGTCTCGTCCAGCGGTTTGGGCTGTGAGTTGATAGATCAGTCAGTCAGTCAGTCATTCAGTTACGATTTTATATATTGAGATTAAGTAATATAATAAAAGTAGGTATACCTACCTATATCTAACAAAATTTATTGCTTTCTTTCCTCTAGCACACTTATCTACTTACTTATATAGATTTTAATACCATTCCGAGTTTTACGTTACATTTTACGATTCGTGCAAAATACAATTATACTGAAAATGTTTAGTCCTGCATTTATTTTGCTCACATTTTGTACGCTGAAATTCGTACAATGCAACACCTACAACGCCACCGTCCTAGCCATAGCTAAGTAATTCTTACTGACACTATTACAGTTTTTGTTCTTTACCTACCTACTTCTTAATTGTAATTAAAATTGGTATTTCTTGCTTTAAGGGCTGAGGAAGCAAATAGTGTTGCAGTTGTTGTGTTAAATTTTTATTTCGAAAACTTTTTGCGCTGTTTATCAATCACTGCCCCAGGTCAACAGTATGTACTAGCTTGTCTAATAATTAAACTGTGGTATCAAGGAAAAATGAGATGAGTCCAATATAAGATTCTTGGATAATTCAATAAATTTGGAACATGAATTCTTTGAAAATATTTGTTCAAAACATTAATAATGTGAATTTTTTACTCATCTCCTTTTTCCTTGTCACCACAGTAGTTCCAAGCTTGGGTGTTAATAAAATGTGCTAGCAGAAAAAAACTTCGCGAAAGATGCGTTAAAATAGTACAAGAGACAAGTTACTTAGTTAGGTTGCTCATTGCACACGAGGCTGTGGGTTGCAGCCCTAGCCGTAGGCGAGAGCGTAACTCAGCCAAGTGTGCAATAAGTAAGAGCTCACGAGTTTCATACGACGTTTTTCAACACATTTGTGAGGAAAAAACAAATAGTGTAGGAAATGAAGCGATCTTTTGAATGGAGAATTGGAGACCCCAAGATTAAATCCTCAGTCAATGAAACTTTGCAGGGATGTAATATAGTTTGTATCAAAATCTATGTAGGTACAAATATATATATAAAAAAAAAAAAGATTTGGATAATTTAAAAAATATCTTTCATTTTCGATACTTTATCATACTGTAAAGTTTCATCTACTGAGGATTTAATGTTGGGGTCCACTACCTTTATTTCCTACACCAAAAGTAATTTACCAACAAATACGACAAAAACAAAATATAAAAATTATGGAAAAGGCCGCGAGGTTTTTTTTCACACGCCCAATGCAAGAATATTTTGCGAACAAAGGGTGAGTGAGCATACAGCCTACTTCAAAAGTATAATTTTATGCGATAAAATGCAAATATTTTAATATTTTATAAATAAATATTGTGAATTATGAATACTTAATTTATTTACATAATAATAAATATTTGTTTGACTTACACATTTTATTCCATATATGAATTTTCAGCGGCTTAAAACCTCTTTGTTGTTACTTAAAAAAAAAAATAACTGTATTACCCGGTTAAATTGGGAATGCTCTGTTTACTCGCATAGAACTTGCAGTAAGGTACTAATTTGAATTTGTAGGGATAATTCTATAACCCACTAGTGTTTCATATTATTATGGCACGGTGTTTGTTATAGCTCGGTTTATGGCCCTAAAAGCGATGTATTAAGGCTCACTTTACGAGGAAGTGTGTTGAACAAAAACAAAGGTATTACCCGCTTAAATTGGGAATGCTTTGTTTGCTCGCATAGAACTTGCAGTAAGGTACTAATTTAACTTAGTAGAGAGATAATTCTATAACGCACTAGTGTTTTATACTTATATTACGCAACGTGTTTGTTATAGCTAAAAGCGATGTATTAGGGCTCACTTTACGAACAAGTTTGTTGAAAATATTGTTACATGCCGCTGATTGCCGCTGGACGTGCAGTCGTTAATACTTACAAATCCACATCGGGCCCGAGTGGAGGATAATGGTCCTATTTTACAATGCAATTAAATTGACAAAAGACAATGATCAGCTGCAAATTCACTAGAGAATGTAGGGCAAAGAGATTTTTTCCCAGATTCAAATACGACGATTTTTACCTACCGCAAGCGCTTTGGAGTTATAGCCACGTCATGCAGTCAGTCACAGTATTATTTAATGGGTAGGTAGAATTTAATCGGGTAACAATCAATTCCCATTTTGGGTATCAAAAATACTGAATATAGCGTACTGAAATACTAAGTGGGCGACGACGGACCGAGGGCGACTACAGATATTGAAAATGGGTGACTTTAAATTACAAATTGGGTAACTAGTTATTGAGAACGGGCGACCAAATTACTATTTGGGCGACAACCTTAGGGCACACAAACAAGCTTCTCTGCTTCAGCTTGGGCAAAAATTCTTTTGTATGTCGGGCTGTCTGTTCCAGCCTACAGGTCGCCTCAACCGATTCTTGTGAAATTTTGTGAGCAGGTTCGAAAATTATATAGATTTTCTTTGTCGAACAGTTTTTTGAAATTTTTCAAAATGCCGGAGATATCTTAAAAAAACAGATTTCAGTCCGCTTTCCAGCTCTACATGTTTTCCTCTACAGGTCGCATTTTTCAACCGATTCTTGTAAAATTTTGTAAGCAGGTTAGAAAATAATATAATTTTTTTTGTCAAGCCAGTTTTTAGATTTTTTTTTAAATGGCAGAGATATGTTAAAAAAACCGATTTCAGTCCGGCTTTCTAGCGCTGTATGTTCTCCTCTACAGGTCGCATTTCTCAACTGATTCTCGTGAACTTTTGTAAGCAGGTTCAAAAATAATACAAAAAAAAAATTGTCACGCCACTTTGTTGATTTTTTTTCTAATTGGTGGAAAAATGTTAAAAAAACATATTCCAGTCCGGCTTTCCAGCAGTGTCTGTTCTCCTGTAAAGGTCACATTTCTCAACCGATTCTCGTGAAACTTTGTGGGCAAGTTCAAAAATTGTATAGATTTTTTTGTTATAGCCAATCTTTCAATTTTATTTAACATGGCGGAGATATTATGTAAAAAAAAACATATTTCATTCCGGCTTTCCGGCGCTGTCTGTTCTCCTCTACAGGTCGTATTTCTCAACCGATCCTCGTGAAATTTTGCGAGCAGGTTTAAAAATACTATACAATTTTTTTTCACGCCAGTTTTTTGAAAATTTTCAAAATAGCGGAGATATGTTAAAAAAACTTATTTCAGTCCGGCTTCCCAGCGCTGTTTGTTCTCTTCTACAGGGGCCGTATTATGACCTCTTATTTCCAGGCAGTTTTCTGACTGGCTATCAATCTATCTCTTTTATTTGCTATACGCCGAGAAAGAGATGTCACTACAGCAATTTATAAACCTGGCAGGATTTAAGAGCTTGTAATACGGCCTCAGGTCGCATATCTCAACCGCTTCTCGTGAATTTTGTGAGCAGGTTCGAAAAATATATAGATTTTTTTGTATAGCCAGTTTTTCAATCTTTTCTAAAATGGTGGAGACATGTAAAAAAATCATGTTTCAGTCTGGCTTTCCGGCGTTGTCTCCTCTACAGGTCGCATTTCTCAACCGATCCCGGTGAAATTTTGTGAGCAGGTTTGATAAATATACAGTTTTTTTTGTCTAGACAGTTTTTCGAAATTTATTTAAATGACGGAGATATGTCAGAAAAAATATTTTAGTCCGGCTTTCCAGCTGTTTGTTCTCGTCTACAGGTCGCATTTCTCAACCAATTCTGGTGAAATTTTGTGAGCAGGTTCGATAATTATCTAGAATTATTTAATCGAGTCAGTTTTTCCAAATTTATCTAAAAAATAATTACCCATTTCGCAAAATTATCTACTAAGTAGTTGCGAATACTCTAAATAATATACCAAACAGCACGTACTGTCTGATTTAAAAACCTCATGGTAACATTTTATTTTTGTACAATTTGAGCCACTTTTTATCGCGAGGTCCACAGCTCACGGAGCCACTACTTAGTAGGTATTGTTACCTACTTGGTATACTTAATAGTTGCCACTCAGTATTTTTGTCACCCATTTAGTTAGAGTATTCACTGCTAACTTAAATTATTTATCACCCATATGTAGTCGCCCGTGTTGAGTATTTTTGTCTCTAATCCTCTGTTAGTCGCCCGTTTAGTTATTTTGTCGCCCAAAAAATAAACTGCTGCCCAGTTTAGTATTAGTTTAGTATTTAGTAAGTATCCCATTAACAGTCGCCTTTAATTATTTCCAGTCACCCAATTAATTAATTCCCTTATTTAATTAAGACTATGCTTCAGTTGTACATGCTTAAATTACCTAATCGCATCGCATTGTACTATGGGCAACAGCGTCGCTTAACCAGTTTGCAACAAAATTGGTGTGTGCGCGTATCGACCCTGCCCGAACTAAACGTATGTTGTGACGGCGCGGCGTGCAAGCGATTTTAACCTTAGGAGTGGTTAAGCGACGCTGTTGCCCATGGTACGTGTCATATTGTGCTCTGGAATACTCTGGATCACAGAACCTTTGTTCGCAAAATATTATTGTTACCGACCAGCAACGTTACAGCATCTTTTTCAGTGACATCTTTTTATAAAACAAATGTACCTAAATGTAAATAAGCTGGGATTTAATGGGAATTAAATAACGGGAAAAACGTGGATTTAATTGCTGTTGCACTAATCCTCAACAATTATATTCGCAAAATATAACATTAGCAAAATATTACATTTTTAAAATATTCTAAATACAATGAAACACAAAATGTAATGTAATATTCTGTGTTCCGGATGGGACAAAACTCTGGACTCTGGTTTAGAGGTTTTTCTGGTTTAAAGTAAACTGGACTTAACCAGTTACAATTATTTTTTAATAGGATCAAGGTATTTTATCCTCTGATGTTGTTGCAGGTTTATAACGGATAATCTTCAGCGTTTTGTTAATCATCCGTCAAAAACTACGGTTGGTTATGCCCCGAAATTTACAAGTAACCGGAAATTTTTCGCAAACTTACTGGGAACCACAGCTTTTAAGGAAATGCTGGCAAATGACGAAGACGAATTAAAAAAAGACACCTTGAGAAAAATGAAATACTGCGATGTAATCACCATGGACCAATCTATATTGCAAGATTTATATGACCGAGAAGTTGACCAAGGAAAGTTATAGGATCTAAAATATAATGTTCGTTGATTAGAATGCACAAAGACACTTTTTATATGGTAGGTAGGTATACTTGTTTGAGCGCTCTACTAAGGTATACAGACTGGAAAAAAAGACGGTAGTTTGAGGGAAAGTACCCTAAACATTGATGATGAAAAATTTTCCTGACAGTAGAACTGCATTCAAAGATTTTTGAAAAAATGTGCAATAAAATTATTTGAACTAAACTACCTACCATTTTTGTTACCTTTCTTGGTAGCCTGAAGCGCTCATCGCGGAACTTAACAGACTGATCGTACTCGATCACGGTTGTTAAGCAACGCTCGGTCCGGCCAGGTGTCGGATGGGTGACCGTTAAACTGGCATTACATCTGAGCGATCCAGTGCTTTGGAGGGCACGTTAAACCGTCGGCGTCGGCCCCGGCTGCATATTAGTAAATACCCGACGCGTTATCCACTCGGGAAGTTTCGGCTGCCGCTCAGGCGGAGATGAGACATAAAGCATCAATGAATGACTAATTTAGCCATTAACTTTCAAGTCAACGTGGCGCATCGGAGAGACTACTCACCTTAAATGCGTGAGGCCGCGGTTCGATCCTCCGTAAGACCAATGTGTTTTGATAGTTTTTTTGATATTTTTAGAATGTTTACAAAAACTTATAATATTTGTAAAAGGTTTATTTACATATTCCAAAATTATATTTTAGCTGTTGCAACTTTATAATCGTATTTGACCTGACGTGTCGACGATCGAACTGCTTTATTCCTGTAGGTCCCGGGTTAGGTTAGAAATTTAAGGCGAGCGCGAAGCGCAGCGTAGCGTGAGCCTTAAATTTCGAGGTAATTTTTTTATATCAGACAACAGAAATATTTTCTTTTATTATAATAACTGACGCGGTACGTTTGCTATTTATAAAGCAATTCAGGCTCTTGTAAATAGCAGACGCGTTAGTCGGACACGTCTGCTATTTACATAAACTTAATATCCGAAAGCAAGGCTAAAGGCTAAAGCAAGCAAGGCTAAAGACCCCAGAGCCAAGCTTACCCGACACTATACCGAAGATATCCCGGACGTCAGCCTGTTCGAGATTAGTATGGCTCTCAAACAGCTGAAAAACAACAAGGCGGCGGGTGACGATGGAATCACTACAGAACTTCTGAGAGCGGGCGGTAAGCCGATACTCAAAGTCCTCCAGAAGCTCTTTAATTCCGTCATCGTCCAGGGCAGAACGCCAAAGACATGGAACATAAGTGAGGTGATCTTGTTCTTTAAAAAGGGTGACAAGTCCCTCTTAAAGAACTATAGACCCATCTCGCTTCTGAGTCATGTCTATAAGTTGTTTTCGAGAGTGCTTACAAATCGTCTCGCTCGCAAGTTCGACGACTTCCAACCTCCCGAACAAGCCGGGTTCCGAAAAGGCTTTAGCACCATAGACCACATCCATACGCTGCGGCAGGTTATACAGAAGACTGAGGAGTATAATGAGCCACTTTGCTTGGCTTTCGTGGACTATGAGAAAGCCTTTGATTCGATTGAAACCTGGGCGGTGCTGCAGTCTCTCCAAAGGTGCCAAGTGGACTATAGGTATATCGAGGTGTTGAGGTACTTATACCAAAATGCCACCATGACGATCCGAGTACAGAACCAGAACACAAATCCTATCCAACTGCAGCGTGGTGTGAGACAGGGAGACGTTATTTCTCCGAAACTGTTCACAGCTGCGTTGGAGGACATCTTTAAGCTCTTGGACTGGAAAGGACTCGGCATCAACATTAATGGCCAGTACCTAACACACCTTCGTTTTGCCGATGATATAGTCCTTATGGCTGAGACCATGGAAGACCTGAACACAATGCTCGGAGATCTCCGTAGTGCTTCCCAAAGAGTGGGTCTTAGGATGAACATGGATAAGACGAAAATTATGTCAAATGCCCATGTTGTACCCTCTCCAGTTCATGTTGGGAACACTACACTTGAAGTTGTTGACCACTACGTATACCTAGGACAGGCAGTCCAGTTAGGTAGGTCCAACTTCGAGAAAGAGATCTCTCGTCGAATCCAACTCGGGTGGGCAGCATTCGGGAAGCTTCGAAAAATCTTCTCGTCCGACTTACCTCAGTGTCTCAAGACGAAAGTCTATGACCAGTGTGTGTTGCCAGTGATGACTTACGGCAGTGAAACGTGGCCGCTAACTATGGGTCTCATAAGGAGGCTCAAGGTCACTCAGCGTGCAATGGAGAGAGCCATGCTCGGCGTTTCTCTGCGTGATCAAATCAGAAACGAGGAGATCCGCAGGAGAACTAAAGTAACCGACATCGCTCGAACGATTGCTCAGCAGAAGTGGCAATGGGCGGGACACATAGCGAGAAGAACCGATGGCCGTTGGGGCAGAAAGGTTCTGGAATGGCGACCGCGCACCGGACGACGCTCCGTGGGTAGGCCCCCGACAAGGTGGACCGACGATCTGGTGGAGGTCGCGGAAAGCCAGTGGATGCAGGTAGCGCAGGACCGATCGTCGTGGAGATCCTTAGGGGAGGCCTATACCCAGCAGTGGGTGTCGTGTGGCTGATATGATGATGATGATGATGAATATCCGAAAAATTTTCTAAGTCTATGGCTATTTACCACGCAGCCGAAACTTCCCGAGTGGATAACGCGTCGGGTATATACGAACATGCGTCCCGGCTGTTGTCTGATAACAGTGGTTAAGCCAAGTTAGAGGCTTTACACTCGGCTCGATAAACTCTTGCTGGTACTGGTAGTCCTCATTTGATAACGAGCCTTAGTGTATTGTTTGTGCCATTGCCATTGGCTTATCAGATTATTGTACGCATAAAAAAATCTTAGTCTATGATTGTACATGAAAGTAACTATGGTTTTACACGAAACGGGTTTCGCATGTTGTAATAAAATTAAAATTATAATGTAGGTACCTAAGTATACATAATGAACACTGATAGGTATGTTTTATTTTTAACCGACTTCAAAAAAGGAGGAGGTTCTATGTTCGTCTATATATTTGTTTTGTTTTTGTGTATGTCCACCGATTACTTGAAAACGGCTGTACCGATTTGACCTTGAGCGCCTTAGAGCATTCAACCAAGTAAGGAGACGCCACTAGCACTAATTTGTTTACGAAAAAGTCTGCCACTTTCCGCGGGGGACGAGGTAATGCACACACAAATAGTGTTAAACACTAATGCATTTTCGGACACGTCACTACGCACGCACACGACAAAATTATCAAACACTAGCTTAAACCTTACGCACACAAATACATACACACATAAAACCAACCTGTCAGTACACGAGATGACGTCATTTTCATGTAAACGGGGATAGTGCTTGACATTATCGATATTTTACTCTCGATACCTTCGGCTCATATTTTTAATTTGCTAAAAGCAATAGGTAATAAATGTGCGAGTACGTTTAGGTTTCCACGAAACATGTTTTGCACAAGCTTGGATCGAGGCATCTCGTATCATTGCATCTTTTGGAAATCTGAAATATAAAGATTTAGGCCACTTTCGTCACATTCCGCTTTCGTCAAAATAAATTATAGGCTGTATTTTTTTCTGAATAAACGAAATTCCTCTTTCGACAGAAAAAACGTTGAATATTTTTTCAATATTTTATAGCCGGAATAACATACCTAGGTAATGATAAAGTCGATATCGATATTCGTTTCTGTGCTGTCACAACAATACTTTTGCTGCAGTGTGGCCACCGTTTCTAAATTAAAACGGCATATTTTGGAAATAATTAGTGACATCCAATATTTTATGATAATATTCTGTAACTTTACGGAGGTAAAAAAGTAAAGTGTAGTAGAACGTGAAGTTCTACTACACTTGAAAAGTTGGAAAAAAAAAAACTTGGAAGTGAAAGACAGAAATATAATCAATTTATTTATGATAGGTAATCCTCAAGTAGGCAATCCGAAATGGATGTCGTTATTGAGGTTTTCTGGGTTGACGAGTGCGAAATTAACATTTATTTTGAAGTCCAACACGGTGGACATGATTTAACCCCAAAAGGGGTGAAAATGGGTTTCAAATTTTTGTTAAGAGGTCGGGGACGGGCAGGGGTATGGGAAAGGATGAGGGAGAGGGAGAGGGGAGGGAGAGGGAGATAGAGAGGGAGAGCGAGAGCGAGAGGGAGAGCGAGAGGGATAAAAATTGAAGATCTGGATTACCTGATGCAGAACCAAGTTTAATTTATTTGCACAAACATGTTTACAAAAATCGAAGATCATCTGATGTGGAAATCAAAAATCGAAGATCATCAGCTGATGTTGAAATCTAAGAGATCTGTACCCTTAGCACGAACAGCCATCGAGAAATCTTACGCGCGTAAGAAAATACTACTCGAAAACGTACTCGATTCGAAAGCTAGCAAAATCGGCAGCACGAATTTTACAGAGCTGGCTAACGTCAACTCGATAGTAGCGATAAATAAAGCTAACCTGACACAATCCAATTATCAATCCAATTGAAGCAAGGTGCGTTCAAAAACCATGTTATAATCTATGTAAATCATAAATATGTAAATTAAAATTCAATCAAGTTGTTTATTATCATAATTTTACATTTATTATTCTTATTATTAATAATAAAACTGTTAACAATATTAATTTCATTTAATAACTTAAATTAATTTGCAAATATTATAATAATATTTAAAATGTGCATGATTTTGCCCATGCTTTTGAACGGTCATTGCACCTTGCCCGTGATTGGTTTGAAAAAGAAGAGTGTCGCTATTCTTTCTCTCTTTCTTTCTCATCCTGTGATTTAATGAAAAATATAACCTAAAATAGCCATTTCTTTATTTTGTTTTTTGTCTAAAATGATTTATCTGTGTCGGCTAATAAATAATACAACTGCGAGGAAATGATATTATTATGACCTAGGAGTAAACTACAATGTTTCATAGTTTCATCAAATTGTTCTAATTGAAGATTTTTTATGAACTTGAAGAATAACAATGGAATATCGTCAATGAATAATAAATTGTTTACACATAAACAATAAAACCTTTGGACGTGCTATGAAAATATGTGAATTTCATCGGAATTAGTGCCTAGTGTTTGAAGATTCGACAAATAAGAGACTTTGTTAAGTTTGCAATTGTTATACCTAGTTAGTTTTCGTAATAGTTTTATGGTCTTATTTTTTTAATATCTACTTAATGAAACATAATTAATTAACTGTATCCAAACTGTGTGATGTGTTGTCTGAAAACAAATATTATACGTATAACACCGTATTCTATAGTTTTATTTGAGTTTTGTAGGTAAGTTCTAAAATATTGCTAAAATAAAGGTATGGAGGGTGTGGGGGACACCGTGGATAGCGTAAAATGACGAGATTTTTATTTTACAAATTTCTATGTTTAATGAGAACAATTTAAGTAATATTGCCTGTGGATAATTCAGTTGACATTTCATAGTTCTCAAATTTAATTTTTGTTACGACATAAATGCTTTTAAAATTTAATAATAAATAATACAAAGTCACTCGAAAAGTCTCTCACTGAAAAAATGTCAGTGAGTAAGTTGTCGATAGCCAGCTTGCGAGTGTCTCGATACCGTATGTCAAAAGTGGGTTCGTGCTACCGATTCCCATACAAGTTGTAACTTTACTATTCGAACTCGATTCGAAGGCTGCTCGATACCTTATGTCAACATGTTTCGTGCTTCCAAATCTTAGTTCCGTTTACGGACGTAGTGGCGCTGTACAAATTTCCATACAAAATTGTAGGATTCGAGTAGTTTTACGCGCGTTATTTTTCTCGATAGCTGTTCGTGCTAAGGCTACAGGTTAAAGTTGTTTATTTAGCATAATATAATAACATAAGCTGGGAGTACCTCCACACCACGTGGTGAAGGCAGTAACAGTTTGGGCCTAATTTTTGATATCGACTTGCCCAAAATACGGGTCAGTACCCTTAGCACGAACAGCTATCGAGAAAAATAACGCGCGTAAAATTACTCGAATCTCACAATTTTGTATGGAAATTAGTACAGCGCCACTACGTCCGTAAACGGAACTAAGATTTGGAAGCACGAAACATTTTGACTTACGGTATCGAGCAGCCTTCGAATCGAGATCGAATAGTAAAGTTACAACTTGTATGGAAATCGGTAGCACGAACCCACTTTTGACATACGGTATCGAGACACTCGCAAGCTGGCTATCGACAACTTACTCACTGACATTTTTTCAGTAAGAGACTTTCCGAGCGACTTTGTATTATTTATTATTAAATTTTAAAAGCATGTATGTAGTAACAAAAATTTAATTTGAGAACTATGACATGTCTACTGAATTATCCACAGGCAATATTACTTAAATTGTTCTCATTAGACACAGAAATTTGTAAAATAAAAATCTCGTCATTTTACGCTATCCACGGTGTCCCCCACACCCACCATACCTTTATTTTAGCAATATTTTAGAACTTACCTACAAAACTGAAATAAAACTATAGAATACGGTGTTATACGTATAATATTTGTTTTCAGACAACACATCACACAGTTTGGATACAGTTAATTAATTATGTTTCATTTAAGTAGATATTAAAAAAAATAAGACCATAAAACTATGACGAAAACTAACTAGGTATAATAATGCAAACTTAACAAAGTCTCTAATTTGTCGAATCTTCAAACACTATAGGCACTAATTCCGATGAAATTCACATATTTTCATTGCACGTCCATGCAAAGGTTTTATTGTTCATGTGTAAACAATTTATTATTCATTGACGATATTCCATTGTTATTCTTCAAGTTCATAAAAAATCTTCAATTAGAACAATTTGATGAAACTATGAAACATTGTAGTTTACTCCTAGGTGACCTAGGTCATAATATCATTTCCTCGCAATTGTATAATTTATTAGCCGACACAGCTAAATCATTTTAGACAAAAACAAAATAAAGAAATGGCTTCACGGCTTTTTATTATTTTAGGTTATATTTTTCATTAAATCACAGGATGAAAAAGAAAGAGAGAAAGAATAGAGACACTCTTCTTTTTCAAACCAATCACGGACAAGGTGCAATGACCGTTCAAAAGCATGGGCAAAATCATGCACATTTTAAAAATTATTATAATATTTGCAAATTAATTTAAGTTATTAAATGAAATTAATATTGCTAACAGTTTTATTATTAATAATAAGAATAATAAATGTAAAATTATGATGATAAACAACTTGATTGAATTTTAATTTACATATTTATGATTTACATAGATATATAACATGGTTTTTGAACGCACCTTGCTTCAATTGGATTGATAATTGGATTGTGTCAGGTTAGCTTTATTTATCGCTACTATCGAGTTGACGTTAGCCAGCTCTGTAAAATTCGTGCTGCCGATTTTGCTAGCTTTCGAATCGAGTACGTTTTCGAGTAGTATTTTCTTACGCGCGTAAGATTTCTCGATGGCTGTTCGTGCTAAGGGTACAGACGCTTAAAGCACACCAGCGGGTGTCGAGCTAAGGACTGGTTGTTTTTCGCATGGACAACTTTATGTGGCTTTTATTAAATTAAATAAAAATTATGTATTATCTTTTAACATTATAACACTTCTACAAGTATTTTATGTAACTAAATTAGTTCATATTTACATGTGTGAGATAATAGGAAACATAATGAAAAGAAATAAAACTAAAAAGTGAAATTAAATGAAATTGTATTTATATTCAATTGAATCGTCCTTTTCTTTTACCCTACTACCCGTTCGGACGTCTTTTTTTTAGCTGAGGAGAAGAACGGGCGGAAGAAACTCGTCAGCTTTATCAATTCAGTCATTTACAAATATATTGTTACAAAGTACAACGAATAAATCATAAAAAAATATATATAGCTTAGTCTCAAATTTATTCAAATAGTATAGTAGTATATCATTTAATTTATTTAGTATTTTATTGAAATACTATATGATTTACCAAATGAAAAAAGAGATCAGATCTCTTACTTTACTTATTAATATCACAAGTAATCAGAATAATCATAAAATAGAATATGAAATTTAACCGGGAATGGCCTCTGAATAATAATTTAGTCACACTCACACTATTCTATAACATTTCCAATCAATTATTCCAAATAACACAATAATAATATACTTAACTTATGAATCGTGTTGCCGACAACCTTTACGCCACTCAAACTAGCATAAGCTCCGCTATGGTCAACGTCTGTTCAAAAAGTGCCCCAAAACTGCTGGGCTCTTTCTTTTATAGCAGTAACAAACAAGTAAAAAATCATCGAGCTGTCAATACAGAACACGTGTACATAATTGGTCAACTAGAGTACTCTTTAAGTTATAAAAGTAATAACAGGGATGAAAATATATCGAAAAACTATAATTAGATTACAAAATTAATATTGTTATAAATAAATAGTGTAAATGTCGTTTTAACAATGATTTTTTTATTTAAATCATAACCGAATCAACTTCCTGAATCAAGAAGTCTCAATTTTCCTTAAACAACTAAATAGTTTAGTGCTACAGTTATAAAAAAAGCTAAAAATATATAACACATGCATACGCCGGAGTCATAAAGTCCACGTGTACGAAGTCGCGGGCATCAGCTAGTCTATAATAAATTCATCAAGCATCTACACTAATGATAATATTAACAGGTAAAGAACGTGATGTTTTAAGTGTCATACATTCAACTTTAAATTTAAAATTAGGCTAAAAGAGATCTTGTATAATTTAGTGGCAACACTGTTTAATTGACAATATTTTTGAATTATTTTCATTTTTAGTGCATTATTTGATAATAATTGGTCGAAATAATACTAACAAATGGAAAATAACGTTATCCTTTTACACACTAGATGTTTCCAATCTTTTTTTAAATGAAAAAACACTGCCATTCGGCATTTTTAGCTCCCGTCGTTTCGCGTGTACGATGATCAGCTGAATGGCGCGGAACTCGGGTCAACTAGTTTTATATAACGAGTAACTCATATACCTTTGACAGAGGGGTACGCCTGACAGTGGCGTCTCCTTAATTGGTTAAATGCTCTAAGTTGAGCGCAGCGAAAATTTTTCTATGTCTATGGATTTGACCGTTTTGGCCAAAATCGGCTGATTTGGCCGATTTTGTTTTTGTTTTAAGGGCCCTATCACATTTTTTTGTCGAAATTTCGATTTTGACGGATTTTAGCGACCTAGAGAAACCTTTGGGTCTACTAAATACATTTATATGTGTCCGCGACAAAAAGTAATATGATGATTCACTGGAAAGTTAAAGAGTTAGAAAGAAAAATGAAAGTTGGTGAACGATTTCTTAGAGTCAACTTTGAACATAGACAGAAAGACAGACAAGTTTAAACAACAAATAAAAGTATGAAATTTGATTTTCTTATGAAGTAAAGATTATTATGATATAATTTTTACGTAATAATAATGATGAATCTAGGAGAAATCCACAGTTAATTCTGAGCTTTTTTAGTAGTTTTATGGTTTTCAATTGGGATTTTTTTTCACATATTCCATACATAATTTTGAAATTCCGAGGCCGCTATGAACTATTCGACTATATAAGAGATAACATAAATTTTTTTTATTTCAATTGTTCAGCACAGTTGTTCAATCCATGAGCTCAAAAAAGTGCCTTCGCGCATTTTATGAAAATCTTTTTCTGCAATTTCGGGTTTAATTATAAAGTTAAGCAAATTCTCAAAAAAGCGAGGCTGCTATGAACTATTCCAATAGCTATTCTGCACTATTCAATAAGTCAAAAGTGTTAATGTATTTTTGTTTCTGAGATCGATAACGCCAAAATTGGCCATTTTACGCAAAAATCACTGTCGAAATGTAATATGCCTCTTAAGTTTTTTGAAGGAGGTTTTTCTTTTTTTTTGTAACCACCTAACGAAAATATAAAAAAGAGTTTTAATTATATTATATTGTCATTTTCAAGAAAATTCGAAAAATCCGTGTAACCAAATTAAGAGGGCAGCATCCTCAACAGGATGCATGACTGTGAAAACAGTGTTTCTATTTTGTTGCGTTTCTTCGGATACAGATAGAGCGGTGATGTGAAGGCGAGGAAATTATCATTTTTCTCGGATTCCGCCCGCGATGCGGGAGGTTTGCATTTTGAAATGACGTTTGAAATGAATTTCCGCTGAGGCGTCGCTCGTCGCCGGGGGCGTTCGATTGGAACATTGGCCCGATAATAATTAATTCCCTCAAACCGCATCCGGTTTTCGAGTTTCTAGCGCTCCACTTGCTTATATACAATCTGTTTCTTTATTTCCGTAGTAGAAACGTTTAGGCTTGTTACGAAGTTTTATATCCGAGATGGGAATGTATTTTTCTAGGGCTGCGTTTTGCTAAACAGGGTGATTGTGAGTGAGTGATGATTATGAAGGTAAGGGTGAAGATGCAATGCAGTGATGCGGAAAATGGAAACTTACGTTAAGTCATATACTTAAGTACTACAGTCAAATTAGATATGAAAAAGGGGTAATGAATGGTTGCAGCAAATCAGGTATTTTTGGTTTTTGGATATATTGATGGTAATGTGGAGGCACTGCATTGATAGGTACCTACACATTAACACAGACACTAGACACATCACTCAGCAAAGACACCCTAAAGGACATAATGAGAGACAGCAAAGAAAGAGATAAATCAATAGAATTTGCAAAGAAAATTATTTAAATAGTAAATGAAAGAAACAAGACATAAGACAGAATACAAAATATTGTAAATGCAAATATATTATAATAAATAATATTAAGACATGTCATGCAATATTGTAAGAGGAAATGTATTAGAATTAAGATATGTAAAGACCTGGACCCCCATGTCTAGGGAGAAGTTGTAATAATAAAAAAGAAAAAAAATGTAGAGGCAATGTTAAATGCAAGTTTTTTTTTGAGAAAGACCCGGCCGTCTGCCGATGTCGAAAACTTGGATTTATCATAGCCTCCATCCACATTACCAACAAAAGGTATATCCAAAAACCAAAAATTTTATTTGAAGCAATCATGCAACAATCAATGTCTAATTTGGTGTAAGTAAGTATAAAGAAAAGTTAAGTGTCATTTTTAGAATATTATCTCAAACAAATATTATTATTACTAGCTTCCGCCCGCGGCTTCGTCCGCGTGGATATTAGAGAAAATCCTTAAAACCTTCAACCCGGGATCCGACCAGCCGTTTTTACGCGATTAGGCGGGTCCCCCCCCCCACCAAGCGCACTGCCTCGCGAGGCATGACGTTTGCCGCATGTGGCGGGCCTTGCACGAGGCTGCTTGCTTTAATCGCGTAAAAACGGCTGGTCGGATCCTAAGGATTTTCTCTAATTTCCACGCGGACGAAGTCGCGGGCGGAAGCTAGTTTATTATAATAATCAGAATTGGGTCCAAAGATATTGTTCCCGTTTCTTTTCGCTTTCCCGTTCCCGTTCCCGGCCCCGTCCCCGTCCCCATCCCCTAGGGTTGAGTCCACTGTGTTGGACTTCAAAATAAATGTCATTTTCGTAATCACCATCCCATAAAACCTCAAGAACGACATCCACATCGATTGTCATTTTTACTTACCCATTTACCCCCTAAGGAATGATTTTCAAAATAACAAAATATGTGTTTGCCTATTTATTTTTAGACGTGCTCGAACTAATTTTAAAGTTGTAATGTCTATTTTATATTATTTTTCCATCCAAATTTGAACCCCATTTTCACCCCCTTAGGGGTTAAATCTTATCCACGGTGTTGGACTTCAAAATAAATGTCATTTTCGCAATCACCATCTCATAAAACCTCAAGAACGACATCCATATCGATTTTTATGTTTACTTACCCATTTACCCCCTAAGGGGTGGATTTTTAAAATCACAAAATATTTAATTGCCTATATTTATTTTTAGACGTGCTCCAAGTAATTTTAAAGTTGTAATGTCTATTTTATATTATTTTTCCATACAAAATTTGACCCCATTTTCACCCCTTTAGGGGTTAAATCATGTCCACCTTGTTGGATTTCAAAATAAATGTCATTTTCGCAATCGTCATCCCAGAAAACCCCAATAACGACATCCATATCTATTTTTAGGTTTTTTACCCCATTTCACCCCTATTTCATCCCCATAGGAGTTGAAATACTACCAATTACAATTTACGTTGCATTAGATTTCTATCCATAAGCCTAAATTGTAAATTAAGCGATTTTTACTTCGAAAATGAAGGATTTTCTATACACAACTCTATCCCCCTTTTCACCCCTTCAAGGGTAGACTTTTCAAAAAGCTGAGATATGTATACATTAACTTTTAATTGTCAGCCTAAACACAAAATTTGAAGATCCTAACTTCTAAACTGAGGGATTTTCATACAAAATTTGATCCCCTTTTTTACCCCCTTCGGGGATGAATTTTGAAAAATCCTTACTTAGTGCACCCCTAGACCTTATAAGGAACCTATGTGCCAAATATGGAGTCTCTAGACTCAGCGGTTTGGGCTGTGCGTTGATATGTCAGTCAGTTTCTTGTTTTATATATTTAGACTAGCTTCTGCCCGCGACTTCGTCCGCGTGGATATTAGACGAAATCCTTTTAAGGAACCTTCAACCAGGATCCGGCCAGCCATTTTTACGCGATTAGGCGAGTCCCCATCAAGCGCGCTGCCTCGCGAGGCAAGACATTTGCCGCGTGTGGCGGGCCTCGCACAAGGCTTCCAGTTCCCGTTTCCGTTCCCGCTCCCGCTCCCGTTCCCGTTCCCGTTCCCCGTTCCCGTTCCGTTCCCGTCCCGTTTGCATTCCCGTCCCGTAAACGTCCCGTAACCGTCCCGTACCCCTTCCGTTTCCGTTCCCGTTCTCATCCCGTTCCTGTCCCGTTCCCATCCTGTTCTCGTTCCCGTTCCCGTCCCGTTATATTCCCGTTCCATTTCCGTTCCGTTCCCGTTCCGTTCACGTTTCTTTCCCGTTCCCATTCCCGTTCCGTTCCCGCTGCGTTCCCGTCCCGTAAACGTCCCCTAACCGTCCCGTACGCCTTACGTTCCCGTTCTTGTTCCCGTTCCGTTCCCGTCCGGTTCTTGTTCCCGTTCCCATCCTGTTCTATTCCCGTTTCGTTCCATTCCTGTTCCGTTCCCGTCCGATCCCGTCCCGTACTCGTCCCGTACCCCTTCCGTTCCCGTACCCGTCCCGTTCTAGTTCCCGTTACCGTCTCGTTCCCGTTCCGTTTCGTTCCGCTCCGTTCCGTTCCGTTCCGGTCCGGTTCGTTCCGTTCCGTTCCGTTCCGTTCCGTTCCGTTCCGTTCCGTTCCGTTCCGTTCCGTTCCGTTCCGTTCCGTTCCGTTCCGTTCCGTTCCGTTCCGTTCCGTTCCGTTCCGTTCCGTTCCGTTCCGTTCCGTTCCGTTCCGTTCCGTTCCGTTCCGTTCCGTTCCGTTCCGTTCCGTTCCGTTCCGTTCCGTTCCGTTCCCGTTCCCATGCCCGTGCCCGTTCCGGTTCCCGTTCCCGTTCCCTGGATGTGCATGTCCAGGTCCAGGTCCATATGTGTCATGTCCACCGCGTTGGACTTCAAAATAAATCTAATTTTCGCAATCACCATCCCATAAAACCTCAAAAACGACATCCATATCGATTTTTATGTTACTCACCCCACTTACCCTCTAAGGGGTTGATTTTCAAAATCCCAAAATATATATTTGCCTATTTATTTTTAGATGTGCTCCTACGAAGTTTTAAGTTGTAATGTCTATTTTATATTATTTTTCCATACAAAATTTGGACCCCATTTTCACCCCTTTAGGGGTTAAATCATGTCCACCGTGTTGGGCTTCAAAATAAATGTCATTTTTGCAATCGTCATCCCAGAAAACCCCAATAACGACATCAATATCGATTTTTATGTTTACTCACCCCATTTACCCCCTAAGGGGTTGATTTTCAAAATAACAAAATATATATTTGCCTATTTATTTTTAGATGTGCTCCTACGAAGTTTAAAGTTGTAATGTCTATTTTATATTATTTTTCCATACAAAATTTGGACCCCATTTTCACCCCTTTAGGGGTTAAATCATGTCCACCGTGGTTGGACTTCAAAATAAATGTCATTTTAGCAAACATCATCCCACAAAACCCCGATAACGACATCCATATCTATTTTTAGGTTTTTTTAACCCTTTTCACCCCCATTTCATCCCCTTTGGAGTTGAAATCCTAACAAAAACAATATACGTTGCTTTAGATTTCTATCCATAAGCCTAAATTATAAATTTAGCGATTTTTACTTTGAAAATAAAGGATTTTCTTTAATACACAACTTCATCCCCCTTTTGACCCCTTCGGGGGTAGAATTTTGAAAAACGCTGAGACCCGTATTTATTAACTTTCAATCGTCAGCCTAAACACAAAATTTGAAGATTCTAGCTTCAAAACTGAGGGACTTTCATACAAACTTTCATCCCTTATTTCATCCCCTTAGGGATGGAATTTTCAAAAATCCTTCCTTAGTGGATGCCTACACTGTATAAAGTATCTGTGTGCAAAATTTCAAGTCTCTAGGTCCAGCGGTTTGGGCTGTGCGTTGATAGATCAGTCAGTCAGTCAGTCAGTCATTCAGTTTACGATTTTATATATTAAGATTCGAGATGATTTTGCATTATTAATTCTATGACTTATAATTGGTTGGGAAACCGTTATTGAAAATGATGAAAAATATTTAGACAGCTAGGTATATTGAAATAGCTCAGTCCAGCCAGTCGTACAGTCGTAGTCACCCTAGTCGTGGACTCGTGACAACATAGATATAGAATTTTTTTGCTGCCCTCAAGAAGACCAACAAAGCGTGGAAAAGAGAAGTTAATATTATACGGACACTGTCTGTAAAAAAAAGAGACAAAGAATCAAGTGACAATGTGCGAACATTTTTTACAGTAAGAGCCCCTAGCATCCCGCCTTGAAAATGAGCAATCACAGTTTGTTTAAAATATTTGTTAATCCTTATTAGAAATTCAAATAAAGGTATCGTGGACCCATGGTGTGTGTGTGATAAAAAGAAAATCCAAGTAATCACACTTTTCAAAGGAAAATAAAATTTTGCCACACATTTCTCTAAAACCAAATTTCGCTACATTTATTCGTTTATCGATGAAGAAAACAGTACGGAACACAGTTTATTAATTTCCTTTGCCATAATATAGTCATATTTTATGTATGTAACTTATGTAAGTCATATTTTACGTATCTCATATATATAATGTTTACATTCGTTTATTCGGATCACCTGTTTATTGGCATTGTTGTTCTTTGGCATTCTATTTCTATGCGTGACAATGTATTTTTTTGCAGTAAATGAGAAAAATGGCCTTGACATGGCGACTTTCGGCACACGAGTAAATAAATTGGTATTTACACGACACGACAGTCGATACTAATTACCGGGCTGACGTATCATGAGCGTCGCGCCTGCCAGTGACAGCCGGTCGCCGAGCGCACCGGCAATTTATCTGTCAATACACTAATCTTAGTTTATAGCACACTATTAATTAATATGAAACAATTACACTAATGTCACTCTTTCATGGCAGATAAAATCTATACATATAAAACTCTAAATTGATTTACTGATTCATTGACTGAATCATTGTTGGGATAGGCCTGGAGCCCTAACGGCTGTAGGTAGAGATACCATTTTTGGAGGGTAGATACCTTACTTACATGATGTAGATGAGCACTAAGAAAGCATCTTAGAAAATTCCCGTTATACAGGGTGCTACAGGTCGTTCAAGTTTGTATGAGAATTTGTATAGGGTTGAAGGTAGAGACACCATTTTTGGAGGGTAGATAACTTTCATTGTGTAGCTGAGCACTAAGAAAGTGTTTTGTAAAATTTCCGTTATACAGGGTGCTACAGGCTGTTCCAGTTTGTATGGGAATTTGTATAGGGCTGAAGATAGATACACCATTTTGGAGGGTAGATTCCTTTTATGATGTATGTGAGCACTAAGAAAGGGTTTTGGAAAATTCCGAGTGTTCTAGTTTGTACGGAGTTTGTATAGGGCTGAAGGTAGAGACACCATTTTTGGAGGGTAGATACCTTTCATGGGTGTGCCACATAATATTGTCGGTAAGTTAGCATGGTATAAATAACTTCACAAGAATATGAAAAAATACTACCGAGGTACGTACTTATTACTTAATTCAAATAGGAACCGATAAGTAAGTACTTACTTATTTTTATCGATTAGATTAGAGGCTAAATAATGAAAAATATTAGAAAAAATCGGCTCACCCGTAGCAACTTAGACGGGATCTAGGTTGCTACGGGTGAGCCGATTTTTTCTAATATTTTTCATTATTTATTCATATTAATATAAAAATAGCATTGTGAATGCAAAGGTCTAAAAGTTTAGATTAGAGGCATTTAACCCTGGCATTTAAGTATTTTACTAATGGTTTTCAGGACAGTTTTAGAGGTCTTCACCTTCAAGCATATTATTGACGTATTGAACGTTGTTGGTCGGCTGGTATTTTAGACCTTATTAAGGGTAGGGTTCGGAATGCACGGCCAGACGGACCCATTATATTGCATTCTTCCCTTTGACCACATAACAATATCGAAACTATTTTTTTTTATATCTCGGGAAGTGCCTTTGCCAGTTTTATTCTTTACTAGCTTCCGCCCGCGACTTCGTCCGCGTGGATATTAGAGAAAATCCTTAGGGAACCTTCAGCCAGGATCCGACCAGCCGTTTTTACGCGATTAGGCGGGTCCCCACCAAGCGCGCTGCCTCGCGAGGCAAAACGTTTGCCGCGTGTGACAGGCCTCGCACGAGGCTGCGCGCTTGGTGGGGACCCGCCTAATCGCGTAAAAACGGCTGGTCGGATCCTGGCTGAAGGTTCCCTAAGAATTTTCTCTAATATCCACGCGGACGATGTCGCGGGCGGAAGCTAGTTTATTACAATAATCAGAATTAGGTCCAGAGATAGTAGTATCGCGTTCCCGTTTCTTTGCTTTTTTTCGTTCACGTTCCCGTTCCCGTCCCCGTCCCCTGGGGCTGAATCATGTCCACCGTGTTGGACTTTGAAACAAATGTCATTTTCGCATTCCTCATCCCATTAAACCTCAAGAACGACATCCACATCGATTTTCAGTTTTTGTTGTTTGTTTACTTACCCCATTTACCCCCTAACGGATGACTTTCAAAATAACAAAAAAAATATGTGTTTGCCTATTTATTTTTAGACATGCTCCTACGAATTTTAAAGCTGTAAACTATGTAAAGTCTATTTTATATTTTTTTTCCATACATAATTTGTACCCCATTTTCACCCCTTCAGGGGTTAAATCATGTCCACCGTGTAAACCGTGTTGGACTTCAAAATGAATGTCATTTTCGCAATCACCATCCCATAAAACCTCAATTCAATTCAATTCATTTCAATTCATTTATTCGCAGATATAGGTAAAAAAAGGAAACATACATAATTATCACAAGAAATGCATGCGAAAAATAAAGTGTCGATTTAAAGAATTAGTATATCATTTTTGCATACAAAAATTTTACAAATACAAATTAATGTCAAATTTACATCCTCAAGAACGATTCTATGTTTACTTTGTTTACCCATTTACCCCCTAAGGGGTTGATTTTCAAAACCACAAAATATATGTTTGCCTATTTATTTTTAGACTTGCTCCTACGAAGTTTTAAGTTGAAATGTCGATTTTATATTGTTTTCCATACCAAATTTAATTCCAATTTTCACCCCTTTAGGGATTAAATCATGTAGACCGTGTTGGACCTCAAAATAAATGTCATTTTCGCAATCGTCATCCCAGAAAACCCCAATAACGACATCCATATTATTTTAGGTTTATTTACCCCATTTCATCCCCATAGGGGTTGAAATACTACCAATTATAATATACGTTGCGTTATATTTCCATCCATAAGCCTAAATTATAAATTTTTACATCGAAAATTAAGGATTTTCTTCTATGTACAACTTCATCCCCCTTTTCACCCCTTCGGGGGTAGAATTTTGAAAAACGCTGAGACACGTATTTATTAATTTTCAATCATCAGCCTAAACACAAAATTTTAAGATCCTAGCTTCAAAACTGAGGGACTTCCATACAAACTTTCATCCCTTATTTCATCCCCTTAGGAATGGAATTTTCAAAAATCGTTTCTTAGTGGATGCCTACACTATATAAGGTATCTATGTCCAAAATTTCAAGTCTCTAGGTTCAACGGTTTGGGCTGTGCGTTGATATCTCAGTCAGTCAATCAGTCAGTCAGTCAGGACTTTGAATTTTAAATATATAGATTTATAAAATAGTTATCAAATTAATTGTGTTTTATTAAGTATTGATACAAATAATTACAATGGCTTTCCCGGAATGAATAAGGACAAATTAGGTGTATAAAATAAGGTATTTAAATCTTTCTTAAATTATTTTTCTTAAATCTATTTTAATCATAGGGCTTAATTCTCACAAAGAAAACGTCTCTTATATTTTGTGAGCATCGATATTTTTTTCAACTATTTAAGTAAGTAACCAAAGAACCAAATAGCATAATAATTTTATCACTGAAAATTTTCACAGCAACGGCGCGTTTTTGTGACCAAAATTACGATCGTTAAAATCCACGAGTTTGCATTAACCGTCGTTAATTTATATGATACGGGGCGCAGCGGCTAAATTGTGATGTATGCCACAAATGGTACACTGATACCATTCGATGTTTGTCCCCCATTGCAATATGACTCCCTGGAGTAGAAGAGATGGGAATTTTTAATGAGAATTAATATGTTGAGTATCAAAATTATATGAAAAAGAAAAAAAATGCTTGCCTTAATGGAACATTAAGGAACATGAATTGAACATTAAATTTGGTATGCGTTAAGAAGGTAAAAAACATAAAAATTAGGTTCGTTTAGTTTAGAACAGCTATCAACATACCGCGTTTTAATTTTTGTGAGTTAAGTGTTAAACTATAAGTAGTTAGGTAAGCGATGTAGGTAGGTACTTTGCGTGTGTAATTTAATACTAAATTTAGTAGGTAGGTTTTAGATTTTAAAACATTATAAATAAAACTTACTTACTTTTAACCATGGACGAATTAAATATTCCTCCATGCTTTTAACCAATACAAATGACCAATTTACATCTTAAGTACGAAGCAAAGATTTGCCATAATGTGACACACTGTTTCTCAATGGAAAACATAGGCATGGATCCTTTCTCGTTACAAATTTTGCAATTTGTTTCTGCTTCTTCCTCCCCCACAATTAAATTTAAAGAGAACCGCTGGAGACTTTGGCGTATCGTTGTTTTGATTTAAGGGAATTAATTAAAGTAACTTCCTTGTACGTTTACTTCAATGATAAATTTTAACTTGTGCTTAATCTTTACTCGGAATAAGATGTTCTTTTGTAATTTTAATGTATTTTTGTAGTGATTAAGAAACGAAAGTACCTACGACACTTACGTACCTCAACAGTTGAATGATTTTTAATCATAAAACCTACGTCATATTTATTAAGTGAAATAATATTTGCTTTTAAATTATATAGATATATAAAAAATACAGATTTAAACTAACTGCGAAATAAGTAATAAAGTAAAAGTAGTAAAAGGGTGCACGAAAATCGAGATTGATAATAATTTTAAATACATAGTACTGTATAGTTTTAATTTCTATAATAGTATCTATAATAAACACTTTATTTTACACGACAAGCACATGATACAAACAGTATAACATAAAAGACTGCTACATCTAGCAATCTTCCAGGATACCTTGGGTCACAACAGAATAGATGTAAGTTACTACCCTTGGCTGAAAGAAAATAAACAAAGAGGACAACGGACCTAAAGGATGATAATTAATAAATGCTAGAAAATAATACAGATAGAACAAAGAATTAGGCAATATTATAATTTTATACCTATTAAGAGGAAGGAAGGAAATTACTTCTGAGTTCTGACTTGATCGCCAAAGGACCTCAGAGTCTATACTGAATATTCTTCTGTCTGAGGATTAACTTATTTCAAACACTTGTATTACATAAATATCCTTACTTCCTTACTAATATTATAAGTCTGTTCGTTTCTGTTTGTTTGTTACGCCTTCACGTCTTAACTACTCAACCGGTCATAATGAAATTTTGCATACACATTGTCAGGGGTACAGAAAAGGACATAAGGTACCTTTCAACCCGAAAAAAAAATTGTTCTGGAGAGATAGCAAAAAAAACATTCCACGCAGACAAAGTCGTGGGCGGTGTCTAGTAAACAAATAAATGCACAAATAAACATTAATCAAGTTCAGTATTCAGTTAGCAATCACGGTTAATTAAGCCACGGTTTGGAAGTCGCGGCGTAAAGGCTTAAGCACGCCTTGAATTAGTTAAACATAGGGCAGCATAGCTGAAATATTTATAGGGCCTGCCAATTACGAATTCGTACGGCAGCTGCGTTCTAATGGAGTATTTGGTAGTCGCTCTAGCTTCAAATGAAAGGGCCAAGTAGCAGATGTGCCGCCGCGCGTCAACGCGCGGTGATGCTGCCCCGTCACGTAAGAGAGAGCGATTCGGTTTCCAAGTAACAAAGTACTGATGAAAGGTAAGTAAAGTATGTAGTTAAGTACAATAAAAAATACATCTGAAAAAACTGGCATTAAGTCATTTTAATCCAGAATATTACAATAGCTATTATCATAATCAATTATTATCCCAAAAAATAGTTTTATGTGGTTTTACCCTATTATTTCTGCTAATTTAGCTGCCTATATACTCTTACTTAGTTACTTTTATCGAGTAGTTCTTAGGAAATCGTAATTAAAATTGGAATAATTTTTGCTCTCCAATGAAATATCGGCTGAGTAGGTAAAAGTAGGTACCTACCTACATAACTTTTCACAGCGTTGCTTTTATAGATTTTCACTCAAAATATTTTCAGAATTCTCAAAATGTGACTTATGTTCATTTGTATTTTCAGTGAATTATGAACCCTTCGTGGGTTTTTCCTGGCCTCGATTATGTCACCCCGTCACCCGCCATTCCCTTATAATTTGTGCGTCAAATTACAAAGCACCGGAATCTCGGCCACCTAGTCATCGCCTTCAGACGCTTTCTTGCATGTAATTTTAATTTTATTTGAGCTTAAATAAAATCCAGACGTAAATTTAGCCCTATTCCAATTGAAATTAGGAAAGGGGTGAAAGTAAACGCCACGTAATTTATGGGAGAGGAAAGGGAAAGTCAAAGAAATATGTATCACCGAATAATGGCCTTTCCGATAAAATATTTCGTTAGGTGATATTGAATAGGTATCCTCTAATATAAGTTCAGCGAAGGCTTAAAAATAATTTAAATTTTCCGAAGTTTTAAGGATCATTCCCACAGCTCCGGCGCGTCACCGGCGCGTCACCGGCGCGTCAACGGCCCGTCCGTCAACGTCAAAAATATGTGTGAACAAGCAGTTCAGATCACCGGCGCCGGCACGTCACCGGCGCGGGCGGCGCGTCGCCGGCTCGTTTCAGTCAAGTCAACGTCGCTTCACCGGCAAGGCAAGCAGGGTTGCCACTTTTTTGTTTTAATAAAGTATAGGTTGCTATAATAGGTAGAAAAAAGTACATTGTGGTATGGAAATAATGAATTATTTATTTATTTCTACTTTAAAAACCTACTGTTTAAGTATTGTTTTTTGGAAATATTTTGGTAACTTTATTAGACTTAATTTACTTATTCCACTAAGTTCAAGTAAAGGTAAGTAGGTACTATTTTCTCGAATTATAATAGAAATACAACAACGTATGCGAATGTCGGATTTTCGGGTAAACAAATGAATGTCGGAACACAAGTGAAGGCATGAAAACATTGTCTACAGAAATTGTTGTATTATTATTAAAATTCGAAAAAATAGTACCTTTGCTTGAACTTAGTGGTAAAGGTGAATTAAGTCTAACAAAGTTACCAAAATACTACCAAAAACTATACTTAAACAGTAGGTTCTTAAAGTTGAAATAAATAAATAAATACTTTATTTCTACACCACAATCTACTTTTTTCTACCTATTATAACAACCAATAATTTATTATAATAAATAAGTGGCAACCCTGTTTGCCATGCCGGGGACGCGCCGGTGACGTGACGGCCGGCGACGCGCCGGTGACGTGACGGCCGGTGACGCGCCGGTGATGTGACGGCCGGCACGTCACCGGCACGGCGCGTCGCCGGTGAGGCACCGGCAAGACAAACAGGGCTGCTACTTTTTGTTTTAATAAATTATTGGTTACTATAATCGGCACAGAAAAAGTATATTGTGGTTTGGAAAAAGTATAATTTATTTATTTCAGCCTTGAAAAACATTTTATTATAACTTTTGTTAATATTTCGGTAACTTTATGAGACCTTATTCATCTGTTCCACTAAATTTTGGTAAGGGTACAATTTTTCGAATTTTAATAAAAATACAACGTGTGTGGATTTCGGGTAAACAATTGAATCTCAGAAAAACAAGTGAAGGTCAACAATTTCTTTTTGCGAAATTGTTGTTTTAAGTTGTCATTTGTCAAGGTCGAAACAAATTATCGGACGCGGCTTATGGACGCGGCTTACTGCCGCGGCTGATAAGTGTGCACACTCTCATAACATCCTGCGTGCCAGATAGCTATCGGACGTCCGATGACGTCATATTAGTCTATGGTTACGTCCGCGACCTACTACATCCGATAGTTTGCACACCTCAGATCAGCCGCGGCAGTAAGCCGCGTCCGATAATTAGTTTGGACCTTCAATCTTAAAACAGCAATATATCTCGAAAAATACTCATCCTAAAGTAGTGGTGTAAATTTAGTCTATAAAATTTACCAAAATATTAAGAAAAGTATAAATAAAATGTTTTTTAAAGTTGAAATAAATAAATAATACTTTATTTCCATACCACAATGTACTTTTTTTTCTACCTATTATAACAACCAATACTTTATTGAATCAAATAAGTGGCAACCCTGTTTACCTTGCCGGCGACGCGCCGGTGACGTGACGGCCGGCGCGTCGCCGGCGACTCAACGGCAAGGCAAACAGGGTTGCTACTTTTTTGTTTTTATAAATTATTAATTGCTATAATCGGTATAGATAAATACACTGTGGTATGGAAATAGAGTATTATTTATTTATCCCAACTTTGAAAAACATTTATTTTTATTACTTTTGGTAAATTTATTAGACTTAATTTACACCACCAGTCTAGGATAAGTATTTTTCGAGATATTGCTGTTTTAAGATTGACAGATGACAGCTGTCAAACTTAAAACAGCAATACCTATCTCAAATAAAAATTGTGACCTTCAATTAATTTTACGTCATTCATTTGTTTACCCAAAATCCACACACATTGTTGTATTTTTATTTAAATTCGAAAAATGTTACCCTTACTAGAACCGCCGTTCGTCTAGCTAGGCAGTTGACGCAACGACTAAAGGTGTAAGGGTTGGCACTCTGTGATTTGCCTTTTTGAATATCAAAAATTAATAAGAAAAATAAGATTGGTACTTCAAAATTCATGTTATATTCTTTGAAAAAAATATTGTCTTTTTTTTATAAGGTAAGATTTTTTTTTTTAAATTTGTCTCTTTTTCTTCTTTTTATGCTCTTCAAATAAAGAATAGAAAAAAATGTGACTTAGTTTTTGCTCCTTTTCTTTTTGTTTATGGGCCGATTTCGATAGAGCTCGCTTTTTGATATAACTTTGACACGAAAATAACAACGCAATGTTGAAAACATTAAAAAATTCAAAATGGCGGCAAACTTTTTTGATTGTGGGCTGATTTCGATGAAACTCGGTTTTTGCTACTATTTTGACAAGAAAACAGCAACGCACTCTTAAAAATGTAAAAAATTCAAGATGGCGGCTAACTTTTTTGCTTGTGGGTCGATTTCGATGAAACTCGGTTTTTGGTACTATTTTGACAAGAAAACAGCAACGCAATGTTAAAAATGTAAAAAATTAAAGATGGCGGCCAAATTTTTTGTTTGCGGGCCGATTTCGATGAATCTCGGTTTTTGGTACTATTTTGCCAAGAAAACAGCAACGCAATGTTAAAAATACAAAAATATCTAAGATAGCGGCCAACTTTTTTGTTTGCAGGACGATTTCGATGAAACACGGTTTTGACACTATTTTGACAAGAAAACAGCAACGCAAAGTTACAAATGTAAAAATTCAAGATGGCGGCCAACTTTTTGGCTTGTGGGCTGATTTCTATGAAACTCGATTTTTGGTACTATTTTGACAAGAAAACAGCTACGCTATATTAAAAACATAAAAATATGCAAGATGGCAGCCAACTTTTTGCTTGTTGGCCGATTTTGATGAAACTCGGTTTTTTGGACCGTTTTAACCAGAAAACGGCATCACCGAGTTTCATCGAAATCAGCTCACAAGCGAAAAAGTTGGCCACCATCTTGAATTTATTTCATTTTTAACTTTGCGTAGCTGTTCTCTTGTCAAAATACTAGCAAAAACCGAGTTTCATTGAAATCAGCCCACAAGCAAAAAAGTTGGCTGCCATCTTGAACTTTGACATTTTTAACATTGCGTTGCCGTTTTCTTGTAAAAAAAAGTACAAAAACCGAGTTTCATCGAAATCGGCCCACAAATAATGGAGTTGGCCACTATCTTGAATTTTAACATTTTTAACTTTGCGTAGCTGTTCTTATGTCAAAATAGTACCAAAAACCGAGTTTCATTGAAATCGGCCCACAAACAAAAAAGTTGGCCGCCATCTTGAATTATTTAGTTGCCGTTTTTTTTACAAGAAAACGGCAACGCAATGTTAAAAATGTCAAAGTTCAAGATGGCAGCCAACTTTTTTGCTTGTGGGCTGATTTCAATGAAACTCGGTTTTTGCTAGTATTTTGACAAGAGAACAGCTACGCAAAGTTAAAAATGGAATAAATTCAAGATGGTGGCCAACTTTTTCGCTTGTGAGCTGATTTCGATGAAACTCGGTGATGCCGTTTTCTGGTTAAAACGGTCCAAAAAACCGAGTTTCATCAAAATCGGCCAACAAGCAAAAAGTTGGCTGCCATCTTGCATATTTTTATGTTTTTAATATAGCGTAGCTGTTTTCTTGTCAAAATAGTACCAAAACCCGAGTTTCATCGAAATTGGCTCGCAAATAAAAAGTTGGCCGCCATCTTGAATTTTTTGCTTTTTTAACATTGCGTCGCTGTTTGCTTGTCAAAATAGTACCAAAAACTGAGTTACATCTAAATCGGCCCTCAAACAGAGAAGTTGGCCACCATCTTGAATTTTTACATTTTTAACTTTACGTAGCTGTTCTCATGGTGTGCGTTACCCCAGCAAAAAGTTAAGCTTTAGAGAGATGAGACCTTATCAGATAATTAGTGTGTCATGAGGAGTTTGTTTACTAATAGCAAAATTTGTGTGAGTTGTAGTTTTTAAGATATATGAGAAAAACAGATTTTGCTGGGGTCACGTTTTAAACATTACCCTGGCAAAAAAAGTTGTTTCAGCCTGGAACCAAATACATGAATAGATAGCTTTTGTTGTATAGTAAATGTTAGCAAATAGCAAAAATTGTGTGTGTTATGGTTCTTGAGTTATTTAAGTTTTTGCTGGGGTAACGTTTTGGGTTTTCCCCGATCTCGAAAACGGTTCAACGCAGAAGTTTGAAAAAAATACCACTAAGAGACCTTAATTTGTTTAAATTTGTTTGATTGTTAGTTTTTGATTTGGTTGTCGCAAACCAACGTAATTAAATGGTTTCGAAAAAAAGAAAAAACGAATTTGCAAGTAAACTAGTACACTTATAATCAAATAAACAGCTGTAAAAAATAGCCGTGGTAGACACTTATTACGTCAAGAATTTTAGGCTTTATAACTTTACACGATATAAAGATATAAACAAATTTGATAAATTTTAGACGGTCGTACTTTAGCAATCGAATACACAGTTTCCATAACATTAAGACACATGGCGTACATTAAACAAATTTAATTAATTCATTAACATTCTTTCCTGTTAATTTCAGCTTTCAATTACGCCTATCATGAAAGTTTTAACAAAAACAAGATTAAGACAGCAATTCTTGAATAAGCCGACCAAATTGTAAAGGTCACTAAAAAGCGACCGCACCATACGTACGGGTTATCTTCGCAAATTAGCAGCTTAGTATCCGATGTTTTGTACAGTTATGAAGAAAAATGTTATTGATATAGCTTAGATTCAACTAGTTTTCTATTTTATAAATTAATATCGTGTTTATTAATATCAAATAATACACTTACGCGATTAATAGTATTTTCAAAAGAATGTAATGATTCATGAAAGTTAAAAGTTTGAAGGCACTCAACATTACATAAATAAAGGTAAATAATAATCTAAACCTAATTAGGTAATAATCTCGCTAAGCAATTTAAAGTGTGATTTATTTGTCAGTATCAATATATACATTTATAGTAATTTGTTGCTTCTGTTTTTGCAAACCAAATGTTTTATTTTAATACCAAACCTACTCATGTCAATCCAGTGACCACTATGCTTGACAGGTAAAAACATTTACCCATAAAAACTGTTCCTACCTAGGAACAGTTTTTACGGAAACTACCTCGCATTTTTTCCATATAGGTATATTTCTCACCATTTAAACCTTCCCCTGGAACTACGACAAACATTTTAAAACCAAAATCGGCTAAGCCAATCTTAAGTTTTCGCGAGACTAACGTACATTTTATATTTAAAGAGAATCTGACCAGAAAACTTTTGTACGCAACTGTACTAACAAAAGATCCATATTATCCCGTTCATTTAAGATAGTTACGCTTATGTATAGCGCGGTCGCTTTTACGTGACCTCTACAATTTAGGCGGCTTATTAGAGAATTGTTGTCATATTCTTGTTTTTGTTAAAACTTTCATGATAGGCGTAATTGAAAGCTGAAATTAACAGAAAAGAATGTTAATGAATTACTTAAATTTGTTTAATGTACGCCATGTGTCTTAATGTTATGGAAACTGTGTATTCGATTGCTAAAGTACGACCGTCTAAAATTTATCAAATTTGTTTATATCTTTATATCGTGTAAAGTTATAAAGCCTAAAATTCTTGACGTAATAAGTGTCTACCACGGCTATTTTTTACAGCTGTTTATTTGATTATAAGTGTACTAGTTTACTTGCAAATTCGTTTTTTCTTTTTTTCGAAACCATTTAATTACGTTGGTTTGCGACAACCAAATCAAAAACTAACAATCAAACAAATTTAAACAAATTAAGGTCTCTTAGTGGTATTTTTTTCAAACTTCTGCGTTGAACCGTTTTCGAGATCTGGGAAAACCCAAAACGTTACCCCAGCAAAAACTTAAATAACTCAAGAACCATAACACACACAATTTTTGCTATTTGCTAACATTTACTATGCAACAAAAGCTATCTATTCATGTATTTGGTTCCAGGCTGAAACAACTTTTTTTGCCAGGGTAATGTTTAAAACGTGGCCCCAGCAAAATCTGTTTTTCTCATATATCTTAAAAACTACAACTCACACAAATTTTGCTATTAGTAAACAAATTTCTCCTCATGACACACTAATTATCTGATAAGGTCTCATCTCTCTAAAGCTCAACTTTTTGCTGGGGTAACGCACACGTTCTCATGTCAAAATAGTACCAAAAACCAAGTTTCATCGAAATCGGCCCACAAGCAAAAAAGTTGGCCGCCATCTTGAATTTTTTTACATTTTTAGCATTGCGTTGCTGTTTTCTTGTCAAAATAGTACTAAAAACCGAATTTCATCGAAATCGGCCCACAAACAAAAAAGTTGGCCGCCATCTTGATTTTTTTAGATTTTTAACACTGCGTTGCTGTTTTCTTGTCAAAATAGTACCAAAAACCGAGTTTCATTGAAATCGGCCCACAAACAAAAAAGAAAATTTTAATAAATTTTTGACAACATCACATACATTGCTCCAATTCCAAAGTAAATAGCTATAGCACTTGTGTTATGGAAATCAGAAACAACGGTGGTATGACAAACACCCAGACCTGAGACAATATTGAAACCCAGCCGGGGATCGAACCCGGGACCTCAAGAGATGGTGACGCCTTGAAAACCGGCGTGCAAACCACTCGACCACGGAGGTCGTCAAACAAAGTTGGCCGCCATCTTGAATTATTTACATTTTTAACATTGCGTAGCTGTTCTCATGTCAAAATAATACCAAAAACCAAGTTTCATCAAAATCGGCCCACAAGCAAAAAAGTTGGCCGCCATCTTGAATTTTTTTACATTTTTAACATTGCGTTGCTGTTTTCTTGTCAAAATAGTACCAAAAACCGAGTTTCATTGAAATCGGCCCACAAACAAAAAAGTTGGCTGCCATCTTGAATTATTTACATTTTTAACAGTGCATTGCCGTTTTCTTGTCAAAATAGTACCAAAACCCGAGTTTCATCGAAATTGGCTCGCAAATAAAAAGTTGGCCGCCATCTTGAATTTTTTGCTTTTTTAACATTGCGTCGCTGTTTGCTTGTCAAAATAGTACCAAAAACTGAGTTACATCTAAATCGGCCCTCAAACAGAGAAGTTGGCCAACATCTTGAATTTTTACATTTTTAACTTTACGTAGCTGTTCTCATGTCAAAATAGTACCAAAAACCAAGTTTCATCGAAATCGGCCAACAAGCAAAAAAGTTGGCCTTCATTTTGAATTTTTTTACAATTTTAGCATTGCGTTGCTGTTTTCTTGTCAAAATAGTAATAAAAACCGAATTTCATCGAAATCGGCCCACAAACAAAAAAGTTGGCCGCCATCTTGATTTTTTTAGATTTTTAACACTGCGTTGCTGTTTTCTTGTCAAAATAGTACCAAAAACCGAGTTTCATTGAAATCGGCCCACAAACAAAAAAAAATTTTTTAATAAAATTTTGACAACATCACATACATTGCTCCAATTCCAAAGTAAGTAGCTATAGCACTTGTGTTATGGAAATCAGAAACAACGGTGGTATGACAAACACCCAGACCTGAGACAATATTGAAACCCAGCCGGGGATCGAACCCGGGACCTCAAGAGATGGTGACGCCTTGAAAACCGGCGTGCAAACCACTCGACCACGGAGGTCGTCAAACAAAGTTGGCCGCCATCTTGAATTATTTACATTTTTAACATTGCGTAGCTGTTCTCATGTCAAAATAATACCAAAAACCAAGTTTCATCAAAATCGGCCCACAAGCAAAAAAGTTGGCCGCCATCTTGAATTTTTTTACATTTTTAACATTGCGTTGCTGTTTTCTTGTCAAAATAGTACCAAAAACCGAATTAAATCGAAATCGGCCCACAAATAAAAAAGTTGGCCGCCATCTTGTTCTTTTTTAGATTTTTAACCCTGCGTTGCTCTTTTCTTGTCAAAATAGTACCAAAAACCGAGTTTCATTGAAATCGGCCCACAAACAAAAAAGTTGGCCGCCATCTTGAATTATTTACATTTTTAACAGTGCATTGCCGTTTTCTTGCCAAATTGTCCAAAAACCGAGTTTCATCGAAATTGGCCCGCAAATAAAAAGTTGGCCACCATCTTGAATTTTTTACTTTTTTAACATTGCGTCGCGCTGTTTGCTTGTCAAAATAGTACCAAAAACTGAATTTCATCTAAATCGGCCCGCAAACAGAGAAGTTGGCCACCATCTTGAATTTTTACTTTTTAACTTTGCGTAGCTGTTCTCATGTCAAAATAGTACCAAAAACCAAGTTTCATCGAAATCGGCCCACAAGAAAAAATGTTGGCCGCCATCTTGAATTTTTTTACATTTTTAGCATTGCGTTGCTGTTTTCTTGTCAAAATAGTACTAAAAACCGAATTTCCTCGAAATCGGCCCACAAACAAAAAAGTTGGCCGCCATCTTGATTTTTTTAGATTTTTAACACTGCGTTGCTGTTTTCTTGTCAAAATAGTACCCAAAACCAAGTTTCATTGAAATCGACCCACAAACAAAAAAGTTGGCTGCCATCTTGAATTATTTACATTTTTAACAGTGCATTGCCGTTTTCTTGTCAAAATAGTACCAAAAACAGAGTTTCATCGAAATTTGCCCGCAAATAAAAAGTTGGCGCCATCTTGATTTTTTTACTTTTTTAACATTGCGTCGCTGTTTGCTTGTCAAAATAGTACCAAAAACTGAGTTTCATCTAAATCGGCCTGCAAACAAAAAAATTGGCCGCCATCTTGAATTTTTAATTTTTAACATTGCGTTGATATTAGCCTCTCGGGACCTCCCACACCCCTTCCCCCCTTCTATTAGCCTCTCGGGACCTCCCACCCCCCTTCTATACTGCACCACCCCGCACCATTGCTCTGTCTAGACTCCTTCGATGATCGACTGTATGAACTAAATATCGGCTGTGCTAGAACTTAGTGGAACAGGTGAGTTAAGTCTCATAAAGCTACCGAAATATTAACAAAAGTAATAAAAAAATTATTTTCAAAGTTGTAATAAATAAATAATACTTTATTTCCATACCACAATATACTTTTTCTCTACCGATTATAGCAACCAATAATTTATTAAAACAAAAAAGTAGCAACCCTGTTTGTCTTGCCGGTGACTCGCCGGCGACGCGCCGTGCCGGTGACGCGCCGGCCGTCACGTCACCGGCGCGTCACCGGCCGTCACGTCACCGGCGCGTCCCCGGCGGCATGACAAACAGGGTTGCCGCTTATTTATTATTGGTACAAACATTGTGGCATGGAAATAAAGTATTATTTATTTATTTCAACTTTAAAAATCTTTTTTTATTACTTTGTTAATATTTTGGTAACTTTATTCTGTACCAAAACGCTGTCAAAGTTAAAGTTATCGTCAAATGGTAATGCTACCTATTTGTCACGTCAAACTTGTCAAAGGACATCAAGCTGGCTAACAACCTCTTTTTTTGGCTAACTTATGCTTAACCGGTACTATAACTAGCCTGTTATCGTTAAAGTTAGGTGGTGCAACTGAGCCTTAATTCACAACCTCTTTTTTTGGCTAACTTATACAAACTTAACCGGTACTAGAACTAGCCTGTTATCGTTAAAGTTGGGTGGTGCAACTGAGCCTTAATTCACCCTTTCCACCGAGTTCTAGTAAAGGTACTGTTTCTTGATTTCGGGTAAACAAATGAACGTCGGAAAAACAAGTGAAGGTTAACAATTTCTTTTTGAGATATTGCTGTTTTAAGTTTGACAGCTGTCATCTGTCAATCTTAAAACAGAAATTTATCTTGAAAAATACTCATCCTGGTGGTGTAAATTAAGTCTAATAAATTTACCAAAATATTACCAAAAAGTAATAAAAATAAATGTTTTTCAAAGATGAAATAAATAAATAATACCTACTTTATTTCCATACCACAGTGTACTTTTCTTTACCGATTATAGCAACCAATAATTTATTAAACTTTTAGATTATGCTATTTTTATATTAAGATGAATAAATAATGAAAAATATTAGAAAAACTCGGCTCACCCGATATTTATTAAAACAAAAAAGTAGCAACCCTGTTTGCCTTGCCGGTGACTCGCCGGCGGCGCGACGTGCCGGTGACGCGCCGGCCGTCACGTCACCGGCGCGTCACCGGCCTTCACGTCACCGGCGCGTCGCCGGCCGGCGCGTCAACGGCAAAGCAAACAGGGTTGCTACTTATTTGTTTTAATAAAGTATTGGTTGTTATAATAGGTAGAAAAAAAGTGTGGCATGGAAATAAAGTATTATTTATTTATTTCAACTTTAAAAAACATTTAATTTTTTAATTCTGTTAATATTTTGGTAACTTTATGAGACTTAATTCACCTGTTCCACTAAGTTCTAGTAAAGGTATTTTTTTTTCGAATTTTAATAAAAATACAACAATGTGAGTGAACTTCGGGTAAACAAATGAATGTCGTAAAAACAAGTGAAGCTAGGAAAACATAGTCTTGTGATCTGTAAATAAATTATGACGTCATCCGCGACGTACGCAAATCTCAACAATTTTTTTTATTGATATTGCTGTTTTAAGTTTGACAGGGGTCATCTGTTAATCTTAAAACAGAAATATCTCGAAAAATACTCATCCTAGACTGGTGGTGTAAATTAATTACCAATATATTACCAAAAGTAGTAAAAATAAATGTTTTTCAAAGTTGAAATAAATAAATTATACTTTATTTCCATACCACAGTGTAATTTTCTGTACCGATTTCAGCAACCAATAATTTATTTAAACAAAAAAGTAGCAACCCTGTTTGCCTTGCCGGTGACTCGCCGGCGACGCGCCGTGCCGGTGACGCGCCGGCCGTCACGTCACCGGCGCGTCGACGGCATGCCGTAGCAATATGCGTTTGACGTTGACGGGCCGGTGACGCGCCGTTGACGCGCCATGACTGATGTGTGTGAACAGTGTAGTACAACTTGTATGTAACTATATTTTTGACGTTGACGGGCCGGTGACGCGCCGTTGACGCGCCGGAGCTGTGTGAATGATCCTTTATACAATTTGTGATTTTTGTAGTAGGCAAGTGGAATTTATGATCGTAAGTATTTTCTATATGCTTGGGTATAAATTTCAAAATCTTTGAAATTCAATGGTATTATGTTGATGTTCTTAAACTTAAATCAAATGGTACAGAAGTTTATTGAAATACGAGGTAGGTTGTATTTCTGTGTGGAGTAGCGTCTCGTGTGCGATCGCATGGCACATGGCGCTCTCGTGCTCAGCAGTGTAAATGAACATGAAGCGAAGCGCACCGCACGGCCCGTTGGCCGCTCATCAGACCCAGATTCTCACTCCAAGAGACGACTGTCGACTATTGGAGATAGTATAATATAATCGATTTAGAGATCAAAGGGGGCATCAGATAACCGCCATTTTTCGTTTCAGTACTTCATTGTTTAATTTAAAAGTTGTAAGTACCATATATTTGAGATGTGATAAAAGTAACGCAAGTTTTGTAATTTATATTATTTGTTGCAAAGACATTTATAGTACATATTTTTTTGTTTATAGGTAGGTACTTACTCCCTAAGCTTACTTCATATTTTGAGGCAAAAAACCAGTTCTTAGTGAAACCCATCGTAAGAATTGGCTTCTAGATATAAATTACGCAAACAAGAGGGCCACCGGCCATTGCTATTATTTTTAATGGTAAAAATATCGATAGAATTCATGTGAATCTAGGTGATGGCATGTCAACAGGCTGTCATGTTGTACACAAGGCTTCCAGTGTGACGCAGATTACGTGTCAAATCGAAGCCGAGCCCGCGCCGATGAATTTGGGTTTGTTTGCTCAACTAAGAGCACGGGGGATGTGGGTCATCCCACACTCAGTCCTCTATGCTATGATATCCTTAGTACAGATATTCAGAAAATAATAATAAATTAGTGGCTCTATAGAGCTGTAGTCCTCGCCTTAGTGACATTTTTGAAATTTTTTCGAAATGGCTGAAATATGTTATTTTCCCATATATACCTACGCCATTTTGAAAAACTTCAAAAAACTGCATCGACAGAAAAATCCATATAATTATAGAACCTGCTCACAAAATTTCACTAGAATCGGTTGAGAAATGCGACCTGTAGAGGAGAACAGACGGACAGCCGGACGCATTTCTACCCAAGCTGAAACGCAGACTCTTCGCTCGCGTTTCGCGCTCCTTCGGTAAAAACTAAGTACCTATATGGTAAATTAAAAAACTAGTGGCTCTGTCAGCTGTACAGAATCCGCGCGTGATGAGAATGGGATGCAAAATTGGAATCTTGTCAAACTGAGACCAAATGATAACCCTGGTAGTAATACTGGTAGTACCACGGGCAACAAAGGACCAAAAAGACGGTGTCACGCATCCGAGGTGAGAGAACTTTTGCTGCAGCAACTTCAAATAAGATAACAAGTAAACAATTAGTTGAAGAATTAAATTAAAATTAACTACTAATCAATTTTCGATTTACTTTGACAAGGTTCCATCCCATTCTCATCGCGCGCGGATTATACCCTAATCACGAGACAACCAAGGCCTTACAATTTTGAACATTTTTCGTAACTGAAATGTTGTTCTTTTTTCGAAAACAAAAAATTACAAACTGAATCAACAAAAAAATCAAACATAGGTATAATCGAACCCGCTCACAGAATTTCACGAGAATATCGGTTGAGAAACGCGACCTCTAGACTAGAGGAGAACGTGTTGAAGTTTTTTAGTCCTAGGAAAGTTAACAATATCCCAGTTTTGTTATGTATGATAGCAGGTTTATTTAAAAATTGAAATAACAAGCTAGCACAAAACCCTTGTTAAAACATATTACATGATCTAATTATGGTTTATCAAATTTTCGAAATTGTAAAACTAACTTTGAAGTTCATCATATTTTTTACGGACCTAACTATTTGTATCCAAAATTTTATAACTGCGTTACATACCTATGTTACCATAAAAGCCCGTATATAAGTAAAAAATAATTTCAAAACATTTTTAAAATCAACCTTTTGCCGCGTTTCTGAGGTAAACCTAAAATTTACCGAGTGAATGGTGGTAAAAGCATAAGAATATAAAAGTTCAAAATGAACGATGATCACAGAACTCGAACTTTTACCATTTCGTGTCGGTAAATCTTAAGTATTACTGGAGAATTTAAGGATTTACATAAGTTCGGGGTTTTACAGTAACATACCTATACCTACAATGAAAATAAGAGCTTTTAGAAGCTTTTCGTGAAGAAATCTAAGTAGTACCTACAAACTTCTATTTCAGCTTACTGTGCACGGACTTTGAACGAGAATAATGTCCTATTCAATAAATAAGTCAAGTCCCATTATTGTCAGCGGTACGCGCAACTACTTCTAAAGCTAAATCTAGGATAAATAATCCAAGTTCGAAACATATTTCTTATTAGTTTTCTCAATAAATAAATAGTTTTTCATTTTTTGTCATTTAAGGTAGTAAAATACCTACCTAGGGGGTCCAAGAGTAACAACAAGTATTTGTGGACACCAAGGGGGTTCAAGTGTCATATATAGTAAGTTTCCATGAACACCCCAGGGGTTCAAATGGGGGTATCAAGTGGAGAGAAGGGAATTTTTCGCCTTTGAATATTGCCGTCGATTGTAGGTACATTATCATGTAATATCTTACACTCTTATGAGTAGTAAGAGCATGGCGAATGTATGCCTTAAAAATTACTTTGGAGTACCCTTATGTCAAATATGTTTCCTTTTACGAAAAATAATAAATAAATTAGAAAAATATTAAAAACACGACTGCCCTGCCAAAAACGAACTAAAAAGTTAAACAACAAGTGTCATTGCAGTCGGGGGACCTTATTATGGAACAATTTTTGATCAAAGAGGTCCCCCGACTGCAATGACACTTGTTGTTTAACTTTTTAGTTCGTTTTTGGCAGGGCAGTCGTGTTTTTAATATTTTTTTAATTTATTTATTTTAATTTCACACTTTTTAGTGACATATTATATAATTTTGGAATGTGCTCATCAAGGCCTTTCATTTCATGCCCATATTGTAATAATAGAAGAAAAAAATTTTTTTTTCTCATTTGAAAATGGCGTCGTACAGTCGCCATATTATTTTTTTCTAAAAAAAATATAGCCAGTGTCACCCGGGATGCTGTAAGGATTCTAACGATACCCCATTTATCCAAATCAGTTCAGGCATTTAGAAGTTATGGTGGAATAAAGAAACTCACATACCCACAAACATACATTAACCCTGAACACATATACACTCTTTTTGCTTTGGGCAGTCGTGTAAAAATACAAAAAACCGAATCGATAGAAAATCTTCAATGTGTAACATAAAGGGGATATCAACCCGAAAAGAGGTCAATGTACTCATGAATCTGAACACCTTCCAACAGAAAAAAAAATTCAAAACGAAAAAAAAAATTTGTACTCTCCATAGAAAAGTTGAATTTGCGGCCAACATTTTGTATGGAGAGTTCATTTTTTTTTAATTTAATTGATTTTTTTTCTGTTGGAAAGTGTTTAGTTTCACGAGTACGTTGACCTCCTTTCGGGTTGATACCTCCTTTCTGTTACACGTTGTATATAATAATCGTTGCTCACAAAATTTCACGAGAATCGGTTGAGAAATGCAACTACTAGAGGAGAACAGACGAAGAGCCGGACGAAAGATTTTTTTGCCCAAGGTGAAACGGAGACGCTTCGCGCTCGCTCGGTCAATAACGCGTAGCTTGCTGTGATACGCTGCGGCGCACATAGGGGCCGCTACCCTCAAAACGTACCGAAAATTCAATAACTCAAAGTGATTTCAGGGGACCTTCATTCATTCACTTAATTAGAACATAAACCAAGGTATAATTTGACAGTATTGGAATGCGTCATAGTGTACCTACTCAGTTTTTTATAAATGAGTTGTGAACATATCATATTGTTGATAAGCTATTTAGTGCTAGTAATTTACGTGCAACTGAGAGCAATTTCTTATTAAAATGAACAGTTTTTGGCGTTATTTAGATATGAGGTTTGAGGTTTGAGACATTTATTTCTCTAAAAGAATTCACATTCACTTATAAGAGAAATACACTATAGTCTTAAAAATAAATCTTAGAAACTAGTAAGTGCAGCAGACAAGTTCGTAAATATTAATTTTTTTTTTTTTTGTTAGGTTACCCACATTGCATTCGTAAAACAATTTCTTACAGTTGCAGCAAGTTGGTCTCTATTACGTATCGCTTAGTTGTTGCCGTATGAGTTAGCTCCAATAGACATTGGATGGCAATGAATGACAATGCATTAAAAACAAAAAGTATTTCACAACATTAAATACTGTTCGCCTCCGAAACAGTATCCTTATAATAATAATAATACAATACAAAAAATAAAATTGAAAAATATGCCTATTATAATAATAATAGTAATGATACTATCTTATTACCATTGCATTAACTTATTTTAGGAAAAATGGTTTAAAAAGTGTCGTTTTAGATTGTTTTTAAAGGATAATAAACATTTTATATTTTTTAAATGATTAGGTAATTTGTTGAATAGTTGTGCGCCTTCGTACTTTATGTTTTTCTTGCCATAATTTGTTCGAGGTGATATTAATTGAATATCATATGGTCTTCTCAAAGAGCGCTTTTGTACTTGTGAGTTTATTTTAAATGATATTTGTGTATGGATATTTCTTGCAAGTATTTTATGTACAAGTATGCATGTATTATATTTATACATCTGAGATAATGTCATTAGACCGGTTTTTTTATAAATTTCTGATGTTGGCGTTAAATAGTCAAAGTGAAACAGCAGTTTTATTAGTTTATTTTGGGTTCTTTGCAATTTATTATGATGATAGATATGGAACCTTCAACCTCAGGTATGTAACTATGTTTTAGTGCTTTTTTTCTTCATTACTTAAATAGTTTCTAGTAGCCGAGACAAATAAAGTGACTAAGTCAAATTCTGGGAAATTTTGCATAAATTCGATGTTTTGTTTAGGTTCAAAGCAATATTAAGGTATGGTTGTGATCTGAAAATATTCTGTACTTTATAGGCTTTTAAACAAATACTTTTACAAATAATTTTAAAATTTTGCCACTTTTAAAAATATCCCTCAAAAAAGCACTGTTCATGTTGAAAACTCCATCCCCAACTAAATCTTTTAGTGAAAGTGCTGATGATGATGAGCATGACGATGAAGATGATGACGATGATGATGCATTCACGCTTCTTCAATAATAATCCAATACTGTTTGTATCGACGAACTTTGGTGGTTTTAGGAATTTATTTAGATTATTACTTTATCGAAATAATAATGTGATGTGCTTTGTTAACATAAAAAAAAAAAAATTTTTCACCAAATTTGAGTTTATTTCCTAAAACTATTTCCTAATCCTATTTGATAACACCCGATCCATTTTAGAAGGTCTAACTGGTTTAGTTGATTTGATGGTACAAATGAGGGTCTCCGGCCCCACTGTGCGGCGCTAGTCGCTACGCAATGTGCTGCATCCGGTTTGACCGAGCTTAACTTTACAGTAAGCTAAAAGATTTCTTATTGACTATTAATAGTAGATTGTTATACAAGACGCTAAAATGAACCATTGCATACGAGGTAGTTTTATACCCGCGCTTTAGCGAGGGAATAAATAGAAACCGAGTTACAATGGGTTTTTAGCGTCGTGTGTTACACTCTACTTTTCACTACGATTGCGAGAAAATAAAATACAATATTAAATAGTTTATTTTATTAAAACCGAAATGAACACTGTGTAAAATTATGGATGTGGTAAGCCAGTTCTATCCTCCTGCGTGCACCGCTTATCCCACAAATTAAGGCAACCTGTAAAACAATAATTAAGGGTATTGAAACTGTATTTTGGTTAGATTTAGTTTAGTTAATGAAAATAATAGTAAAATGTTTAGAAATGTAAGTAGGTAACTACTACCTTAGTTGCCAAGTGGTGCCTATTATTTACGAAATTCTAGATATCTTCTCTCGTTAAAACTTTGGATTTCTTGTAGTGGTGGATAATTTCTTGAGAAAAGCCCTCTTTATATTGACATTATGTCTTGTCTGTATAGGTACCTAGTTGTTTCTAACATTGAATATCTCCAAAAGGTTAAACTTTGATATTTTTTGGAAAGTTCATCAAAATTCGTAAGAAAAATTCCTTCCGTATAAACGAATCCACTCGTTTTTCTATCCTCCACTTCATAAACTTTTCGTATAGTATTTAAATAAATGCTTTGTGCTTGACGGCAAAACATTAAAATTATTTCTAGAGATTTCGCGACTGTGCTTTTTTTTATTTCTTCTGTAACGCACGTACCAACGTAACACAATGCACGCATTCTACTTTTTAAACTTAGAGCTCGTTCACACGAGCGATTTTTTCAACGCGCGATTTTTTTTTACCGCCGACGGGAAAGATACCTTATGGCCAGGTCATAAGGTAACTTTTCCCGTGGAACGTCGTCATCGTCCGTGCGAACACCCACCTGAGAAGTCTTCTGGGCCCTATTCAATAAAACTTACAATTTACAATTACAGGTGACAGGTGACAATTTTACAAGTTTCTGTTCAATAAAAAATACAAGTTACAAATTTGTAATGGTGGAAAATTTACATATTTGTCGAATTGTACTTACAATTTTACATATTTCTGTTCAATAAACATTTTCCTGTTACAGGTGACAATTTACAAATTTGTAGGAAAAACTGCTTTATTGAACGCATAATTGTATTTACAAGTTTACTTATTTGTAGAATTGTAATACATTTCTGACAGGTGACCGCACCCTGGGTAAAATTTTATAACTCGGCATTTTTTTTTGTTTTAGCTGCTTTTTTACCAAAATTTGTAGTGGGAGGAGTGATAACGATGAAATCGTGCTAATCGAACGACAAAGAAAAATATTTAAAAACATAATATTTTTTTCTTTTGATGTGACTGATTTCACATTTAATGAGAAGTTTAGGGTAAGTAAGGCAACTATCGATTATTTTAAAATTCTAAGATTTTTTAAATCTATCCTCGTTAATTAAGAATCTTCAACAAAAATTTCGAGGAGCTCGGTGGCGCAGTGGTTTAGCGGCTGGCCCACCGATTGCGGAGGTTAAGCAACGTTCGCAAGAGTCGCTCATGGGATGGGTGACCAAAAATGTATTATCTCGAGCTGCTCCGTGCTTCGGATGGCTCGTTAAGCCGTTGGTCCCGGCTGCATTAGCAGTCATTAACACCCACCAATCCGCATTGGGCCCGCATTATGGTTATGGCCCGTCCTCCTTATCCACCCATAAGGAAGGCCTGTGCCCCAGTAGTGGGGACATAAAAAATGGCTGATGGACAACAACAGTTTACAAATTTATGTAATTTGTAAATTACAACTACAAATTTGTAGATACAATATTGTCATCGAAATCTACAGGCGTTTTCTACATATGTAAACGTTTATTGAACAGCATTTATAATTGTAATATTTGTAAGATTTTGAGTTGTAAAATTCTTACATAATTGTAAGGTTTATTGAACAGCACTTGTCATACAACTTGACAAATATGTCACTTATTGACAAATTTGTAGGATTGTAAGTTTTATTGAATAGGGCCCAGGTACCATTTACCGTCGGGCGGTAAAAAAAAAGCGCGTTGAAAAAATCGCACGTGTGATCGATCCCTTTTAGTATAAATAGTCTATGATTCTACTGAAGAGATCGCTGCTTTAAGTTCCATTTTCAAAAATAAAAATGTGTGATTATTCTATCTATCTATGAATAAAAACTTTTTCGTTTAAAGTAGGCTCATTGGTAACAGACAAACATTAAAAAAGAAAAAACTTTATATCCTAGGGCTAAATATGCTATTTTATCCTAGCTTTTGTACGTTACAATGACGGACTTTTTGAGCAAGAGGAGTGAAAACTAGATTTGCTTGCTCTACATTAAACATTACATGAAATTAGGGACAAAAACAAAATAAAGGACAGATTCGAAATTATTAATGAAATAAATATGTAGGTACGTGTTTGACCTCTGCCTCAAGCTATCGTGGCCTGCATTCTACATTTCATTATAAAAATAAAAGGCGTCACATTTGTTGGGTATAAAGGTGGACTAATAGTGAGATAATTTATTTTCAGTGAACTGTAAAGTTAAATGAAACGTGAATTTTGTTGAGGTTTTAGGGGCCGGCTAGAAAATTAAACGTAACCCTTGGTTTACGTAAAACATGTCTTCTTTACAAACAAACAGCGAACTTCTTATCTATAAGTTATCAAAATCTGATGTATTCCTCGAAGCGCACCCATTTTGAAACGCGTTTCAATTCAAGGAATACCTAGTTTAGGTGCGCTTCATTAGGTGCGTTTCAAAATGGGTGCGCTTCCAGGAATACATCCAAAATCTGCCTTTAATATATGATTTCGCGAAAAATAATTGACCGAGCGAGCACGAAAAGCGCAGGATAAGCGTCTCTGCTTCAGCTTGGGCAAAAATTCTTTCGTATGTCCGGCTGTCTGTTCCATCCTACAGGTCGCATTTCTCAACCGATTCTCATGAAATTTTGTGAATAGGTTCGAAAATTATATAGATTTTTTTTGACGAGACAGATTTTCGAAATTTATTAAAATGACGGAGATATGTAAAAAAACATATTTCAGTCCAGCTTTCCGGCTGTTTGTTCTCCGATTCTGGTGAAATTGTGTGAGTAGGTTCGATAATCATATAAAACTGTTTAGTCAAGCCAATTTTTCCAAATTTATAAAAAAAAAAATCATCCATTTTGAAAAATTATCAAAATTAGAAGCACCATCTAGCTTCAATTTTCAAACTTCAAACTTCATGGCGACATTTTATTTTATTTATCGCGAGGTCTACAGCTCACGGAGCCACTAGTTAAAAATATAAACTTCTAAGTAAAAAAAACCTACATAAAAACCTACTTAGCGTTCGTTGCTCTATCTACAAAAATAAAATCTTCTCCATACTTGATAATATCTCATCTACAAATTCAGCAGTATAAAATGAGATATAGATTGTATTACACTGTCATATTTCATACTACACAGAACCTTAATGAAATATTTATCTTCATATATGTATGTATGTACATATAGGGTCGTGTTCACTCAAGCATTTTAGACCATCCCATAGGCAAGACGGAAACTATTTCTTTAATATTTGTAAGTTACTCTCCTTTTTTATGCAGATAAAGTAAGTACAAGGTCTTTTATGCAAACTCAGTCATCTGTCCCGGTGGTACGGCTATAAAAGGCATCAATTTACACACCATTACTTTTCAGTTACGACTGTGATATTATTTCAACTAAAATAATTTATGATGATGTAGGTATGTAGAAGAAGTTATTCATTTTAGTGGTCTACTTTCTCAAGATTGGTATGTATCTGTTTAGGTACTTATATGTTTTATTTGCTAACCTGTAATGCTCTGTATCTGTTCTCAACGTTTGACCTAATTTAATTAGGTTTGGCTTCAATATGTAGATGCGTTGTAACATGTAGGAAAACTTATAACCTACTAGCGGCCGCCCGGGGTTTCACCCGCGTGGTTCCCATTCCTGTGGGAATATTGGGATAAAAAGTATCCTTTGTTTTAATCTAGGCTATCTAATGGTGTCAATTCGGCTAGCACGACTTAACTAAATTGACAGGACTAAACTTAATTTTAGCATTCTGTTCTTGTCTTTTCGATACAGAAAGAAAAGGATGGAAAACTAAATTTAGTTTAGTCCTGTCAATTTAGTTAAGTCGTTGCTAACCGAATCGACACCACTTGGCGTGATTGAGGAACAAACATCCAAACATCCAAACCCACAAACTTCCACATTTATAATATTAACAGGATAGGATATCGATCTAAACATAGGTATAGAGCCACGTATAGTTCATCTATATCACGATGTCTGTTCAGCCACAGAATTAATAATAGGTAGCCTACCTACTAACGTTTGGTTATGAATTGCACATTTTTTTAGTGCTAGCAACATTCATAGCCGAACGGCAGGCTGATTATCTAAAATGAGCGACCGATCTCGATTCCTGAATTATTTCGAAATCGTCGCGCGACCGAATCACTGGTTTGGTATTAAGTATGAAATCGCTGACTAGTTTATGCTCGTGAAGATCTCCATAGAAACTAGCGCCACTGGCAACCGGTGGGAGCGACTGAAAAGTCTTTTTACCGAAAGTAGTCTGTGACTGTGTATGTGTCTGACCATATGTGCTCTGTGAACATAACCTTTTTGTTTTCGCTTCAAATTTTGTTTACATTTTTTCGTCTTCAAAATTGCAAATTCCGTGTAGGTATGAAAGGACAGGCCTTTTGTTTTACATTATAGCAATTTTATTTAATTTTGGTTAAAGGTAAGGCTAAGAATTTAACGAAAACCAATCAGAAATTACGTTTTGTCTGGTTTCTGTTTGACAGAAGAAATCGCGAAATCGTCGCGGTCGCGTCGCGGTTTCTGAGTTAGATAATACGAATTTCGGAGAATTTCCTTGCAAGTGCTCGTATATTTTAGTTCTTTAGTTGTCCGTTGGAGGCAGCACTCGTAGAAACTCGATCGGTGGTACGAAATCGAGTTTGACAGCGACGATTCCGAAATTATGACCGGTCGCTAGGTCATTTTTAATTAGATAATCAGGCTGCGGACTTCATGAGATAGAACAATATTCGCATAGGTATAGAGAACATTCTGGGGTCTTGGCGAATATATAATTTATTGATATCACTGGTAGGTGCCCATAGATACTCCCAGTTTACGGCACGGCACATTAAGATTTTACAGGGGCCTCAAAGGTCAAACCGAGGATAAAATTTATTCTCAAGCACACTGCGGTTTTAATTCTAGTTGTTGGGATTTACACCACATTCAAATTTTACTGAAGCCCATTAAAATGTTTAGGCACTGGATTTTTTTTCAAAATTACATACGTAACTATATGTATGTATTTAGATTGAAGACATTTATTTATTATTTTTCTAAATACAATTATTATGAGAGAAATGCAATCTTACGTGTTATTTTTCATCCCATAACAATAATTTTCATGATAGTAAGAATAAAACGTATATTCCCAAATGTTTACTTTAGTGCTGTGTCCTGTGTGTATTGCGTTTTGCTTTTATACCTCCCTACTATATACACGACGTCATACCACAGAATATATCGGGTCATTTTGAACATACCATCCAAATTTTGAGGATGTGTTCAGTCCATGAAACTGAACAACTTACTCTAAGGAACACATGGTCAAATATGTAAATAGTAAAATAAAAATCGACTTTCCATACAAATCAAAGAGATCACGTGATCATTTTAGTATGGGATGACCAAAATTTTGTGGCGAAATTTGACAGATGTTTCTAACAGAAAGTTGTTTAGTTTCATGGGCTGGACACATCCTTAAAATTTGGATGGTAAGTTCAAAATGACCCGATATAAAAGTACTAAATAGGCATTGGTGAAAAATCCGATTGGCAAACTTTGACAAAAACTAAATATCCGTCGGCGAGCAATAATTCTCGCATCGTGCGTGATAATACTAATACCAAACTCTCTCGGATTTCGGAACGGGTAAAGGTAAAGGTATACGTTGCGTGATACGTAACGTTCGCTTTTCTATCGGATTTCAGTTCAATCTAATCTCATAAAGGGAGGAGGCATCCGCTTCGAGACACAATATTTCACTTTTTATGATGTAGGTGGCATCCCGAGCGCCGTAAAAAATATAAAGAGAAAGAAAGTGCTGCGGCGTTTTTATGACGCCTTTAATAGTGTCGCAGGGCTAGTTGGGTGCTTTTTATAATGAAAAGTGTCACATCAAATATTTTTATTTGTTCTAATAAGTTTTTTTATGTGGGTGTTTGGATTTACAAGCAACATTATGAATGTACTTAGATATACACTTCTAAGACTTCCGCGCGTACAGTTCATTAGAAATAAAACACTTTTTACGGATTATAGCACGTATATTGGTTAATTCAGATGTTATTTTGATATTATTTAGTTTTGATTTGTCGGTTTTTTGGGTTTTCCGACATTTCGACACCTTTCCAGGGGCCGTGGTCACGGGAAATGCCTCAAAGGGACCCTACCATTACATTAGATTTGACAAACCACAAATCCTTGTCAAAGAACAACTAAAGACTTATTCCCAAAATGCTACGCGAGACTTTTGAAATCAACAAATATTCAAATTTCAATAGAGAAGATAGTTGGAGAGTACCACCACCAGCTTGGGACCCCATAATTCATCAACTAAAATCCCATCCCATATCACACACTGCAGGATCTAAAGATATAGTTAGTTCGTTTTGTAGATAGGGATCAAAAATACAACCTCTCTGAGTTTTATTCCGCCAGTCGCCAGGAAAGCCCGGCGAGGCCTACCAATTTGTGAACTGGTGGTCGATTCAGTAGCTAGATCGTGTTTTCTAATTAACGTTATTCAATTTAATTCAATAATAATTATTAAAATCAGAACGCAGATATAAAATAATTTAATAAACTTGGCATTTTTATAAAGTTACGAGCGGGTAACTTCATAAAAATATGAGCAGCCTTTTTGCTTTAGTCGTCCCGTGACCACGGCCCCTGGAAAGGTGTCGAAACGTCGGGAAATCCAAAAAACAACAACAAACCAAAACTAAATAATTGTAAAATAACATCTGGATTAACCAATACGTGCTGTAATCAATAAAGTGTTTTATTTCTATTGTACTAAGATATTTTTTTTAGTTTGACTCGTTGTAAGCTTAAGCTATGAAGGATAAGTGACGTAGAAGATTACATAGGGCTTGCGTTTGACGTAACAGCTGCCGATGTAGCTGCAGCATGGAGCGTGTGAGTAAGCACTTGGCCTACATCGTATCGCACGTCGGCGTGCTGTTTCAGCCACGCCGGCATGATTTACACGGCTACCGACGAGCATTTGTCCACGACAAACGCACGGCCCGTCGGAGTTCAACCAGTAAATCTCTCCTTTAAGTAGTGTAGAATAGCCTGAAATGATGTTCTTCATAATCATAGACTTAGAAAATTTTTCGCTATGCTCGATATTAAGTTTATGTTCATAATAAGGAAGCTATCTACAATGCCATTACACTTCAGTCATTGCTAAAGTTGCAAGTTAATTTTAATTTTGTAAGCTTTTTCACGTCACACAAATTAATTTTTATGAAAAGGCGTTTGCAAATTGTTTTCAAGATACCTCTATATTTGGAATTAAAAATGTTAATTGAATTTAATTAAGGACGTTAATTTCTCCTTCATTAAAATTAGTTTGATATTTGAAAAGATAATTATAAAGGCATTTTAGCATGTAATGAAACATTTTATTTTAATAATATAATAAGCTGTCGTATTACATTGCTGTTCATTATGAAATAAGTGGTAGTATGGAATATTTAATGTGCTATTGCAAGATTGTTTCATGTGAAAATCGAAGGTATTTTGTCACAGATAGTGCGGTCAAGAACCAGTCAGATATTTGGGTTTAATATTGTTAGTCTATGTATTGGTTTATTTTAGTAGGTAGTAGACGAGGCGCACAATCTGTCGAGCAATAAGTCACGACTGTCAATACAACGACAGAATATAAAACATTAGTTCCCTGGGGCGAGCTCTCATATTTCAAGGAGGCGTGTGCGTGCATTTTGAAACGGACCGGGGTGATTGATTAAAGCGCCGACCTTCAGAAATCCAGGCCCACTGACCAGTTTGGCCTTTTAGATTGATGTGGGAAAACCTTTTATTTCAGAAGTGATTTCTATAACTTAAGCAATCGGAGCAGAAATATTATTAGCTTAGAGGAGTGGAATATAAAAATAGAGAATTACGTATTTGGTCAATATACTGACCTGATGTTTTACCCTAATTGAGGTCAGCGATTGAATATGTTCTAATATGGGTATAGTGTTATTTATGTTTTTACCAGGTGGCATCTACTGACTAGTGGCTCCGTGAGCTGTAGAGCTCGCGATAAAAACTGGCTCAAATTGTACAAAAATAAAATATTGCCATTAGGTTTTCAAAGCACGGAGTACGTGCTGTTTGGTAAATTATTTGGAGTATTCGCAGCTAGATGGTGCTATTTATAGGGTGAAAAAAATATTCCCCCTATTTATAGGCGGAATATTTTTTAGATAAATTTGGAAAAACTGGCTCGACTAAACAATTCTAGAAAAAAATAGCTGGAAAGCGGGACTGAAATATTTTTTCTGACATATCTCCGTCTCTTATATTTATCAAACTTGCTCACAAAATTTTACCAGGATTGGTTGAGAAATGCGACCTGTAGAAGAGAACAGACAGCGCCGGAAAGCCAGACAGAAATATGTCTTTTTTACATACCTCCACCATTTTAGAAAAGATTGAAAAACTGACTTGACAAAAAAATCTATACATTTTTCAAAGCTGCTCACAAAATTTCACGAGAATCGGTTGAGAAATGCGACATGTAGAGAAGAACAGACAGCACTGGAAAGCCAGACTGAAATAAGTATTTTTAACATATCTCCACCAATAAGAAAAATTTCAAAAAACTGGAGTGGCAAAAAAATTGTATGTTATTTTCGAACCTGTTTACAAAATTTCACGAGATTCAGTTGAGAAATGCGACCTGTAGAGGAGAACAGACAGCGCTGGAAAGCCGGACTGAAATCTGTTTTTAAACATATCTTCGCCATTTTGAAAAATTAGAAAAAACTTGCTTTACAAAAAAAATGTATACCATTTTCAAACTTGCTTATAAAATTTCAAGAGAATCGGTTGAGATATGCAACCTGTAGAGAAGAACAGACAGCGCTGGAAAGCCAGACTGAAATAAGTTTTTAATTTAACATATCTCCACCAATAAGAAAAAAATTCCATTCATTATTTTTTTTATTTACTCACCCCTCACCCTAAATTAATAGTGTTCGCAACTCATCCAAAAAAAAAATCTTATCCTGAATGTATTATTGTATTGTTTAAAGCGTAATGATTATACAAATTTAAATTCATATTTATATAGATTTATAAAGACAGGGTGGTAGAGTTACTGCTTCTCGATAAGATAGCTAAAAACATTGTAAATTATTTTTTATACCGCTTTTTTCAACTGCAATGGTATGTATGAAGTCTTATAACAAAGACTAAAAAAAAAATAAAAAATTACACACGTAAAGTATGCAAAATAAGTCAGATGATCGGCTGCGGCGACCGACGGTTACTGTACCTACGGCCCATACGCATACGGAATGGACGGACGGACTCATATAGAAGCGTTCCACTCATACCCTGTATGCTATGGTACTTTCCTATTTGTAACAAAAAATGACAGTTGTCACTTTTGCTAATTTTCGAACGAGGATTGAGAGACGAGATACGAGAAGAAAACACGTGACTATTCAAAGTCTACCTATGCAACTATGCATAGAAAACAGGAAAATCTTCCAAAAGCGACAAAGCAATCAAAATATAAAACTGCTTAATAAACGCACTCAACTCCAGCGCAATTAAGACAAGCATCGCGCGTTACCGTTTGCGGAATAAAAACTGCGGCTTGTTACAGAGAAACCGCAGCGGGTTAATGAGGACGGGCGTTAGGAATCGCCTAGTGGCCGCGCCGAGATGGGGCTAGGGATGCGCGGTGGGTCAATGTAAATACTCGATACAACCCGGGTACTATTGCCTAATTTCAAAATCCGAGGCCCTCCGCACATGGCTCGTAAGCGTAGTCGTCTCGTAAGCGTATCGTAAAGACGCGATGAGTACGATACGAGCAGAGTTCTACACACGAATCGTAGCGTAAACGTAAATAAATATTGTTCCAGAATATGAACTAGAGCTTCACATTGACGAAAATTCATCACCAAATGTATAGAAAGTATTTTCTACGCTTGCTTTTTTACGCCAGTACGCTAAAACTATCGTATTGACAATAAGATCTCATACGATATTATGCTTACGCTACGACGCCGTGTGCGCAGGGGCTAAGTATCGCAATCGCTTGCATTTGACAGATGGATGTGACACATTGCTTCATTTCTTTGGTATGTTTTTTCTTGTACCAAAAAGAAGTATCAATGTGGCACATCCTGAAAGCGATTGCGATAGATTTTGAAATTAGACAATAAGTGGGCTGGTCAAGTTAACTCTGCACCTGAAGCGAAAGCGATCCCTCTCCTTTTCAAATCGCCTCATGCCACCGTCGTTTTGTCAGTAGCGTTAGTAAATTTGTTAGCGATAATTTATTTTAAAATTTATAAAATTTTCAAAAAATTTACGACGCACATTGGGGTATTTGATATCAAAAGTTGATCAAAACTAATATTAAAGTCATCTTTTAAATATTGTAGATCCGAACAGCCCCTCAATTCTCTAAAAACATCCGCTCGACGCTGCGGAAACGTCATTTTTGTTTAGAAAAATAGTTTTGACCATCGGCGAGCTCGTCGTCCTAGCGCTAGCGTCTATGTGACAGCCTTGCCGCATCATCGTAGAGCTATTTTTAGAGAATTGACAGTCGACACGCCGATTTTAGTTCGACACAGCACATCACTAGGCAGGCGCGTAATAAAGTTTTACGCCACGACCCTTATTACGGCGCACCATTCACCCGCTGCCGGACAGGCCGATTAACAATGCGTAAACTGATTTAGCCGCTAGATTTGTGGCGCTTCGTACGCATTATACGGGATTACGTTACGTTTGATGACTAATTACGACTGTAGGTACCGCCGTTGTTTTGCGATTAGCGGTAGAGGTCATGTCAACATTTTAGTTTTTGTTAGAACATGTGGAATTTGGTTTATGTGATTTAAAATTACTTTCAAACTTCGGATTTCCTCATTTCCTTTATTACGTGAATTTTTTCACGTTTTGTTTTAGATAAAATTATGTCTTTGAAATCTATGAAACCATATTAAGTTTTGTTTTCATTGGATAATGTGTCCATGTCCATGACCGCCATTTTTAATGCACCCACTGCTGGGGCACAAGCCTTCCTTATGGGTGGATAAGGAGGACGGGCTATAACACACCACGCGGGCCCAATGCGGATTGGTGGGTGTTAACGTCTGCAAATGCAGCCGGGACCAACGGTTTAACGTGCCTTCCGAAGCACGGAGGAGCTCGAGATAATACATTTTTGGTCACCAATCCCATGAGCGACCCTTGCGAAAGTTACTTGACCTCCGCAATCGCTGGGCCAGGCGATAAACCACTGCGCCACCGAGCTCCTCGGATAATGTAATGAAAAAAATGTCACAAATACATTTATGAGGGTTTCTTTATGCTGGATTTCAATTCAGTGTTTTAACGTTACTGAATAAAAAAGTAGGTATATGTGGTAGATCTTCCCACTTCACGACAGTAGAGATTTTAGTCTGTTTTAATGAGACGACAATGTGGACGGGACGTTCGTTTTGTCTGGATGTTTCTCTTTCTCCTCGAAGTTCGTACTTTCGTGTACTATTAGGTATTCCTGTGTTTTCGGTCAAATTCTCTTCTCTGAAATCTGATTTACAGGCGGGAGTCTCGAGTCGAGTCAAGAGCTATAATAATGTTTGGTGATAGGATAAAAACTTGATAAAGAAATTTCTACTTAGAAAAATATTTATGATGCATTGTTGCTTGTTCGAATTGACTTTAAGAGGTTTTGATGTTTTATTTTTAATTCAAAAGATCGTTTTGCGGATATCCAGAGTAGACCCCGTCGGGATTAGTTGCTTCGTTAGTTACACAGCTTGCGCAATCCTAAAGTCAGGAATTATACGTTCTTGGCTCCTTTGCAAGTTGTTATGTAACGAAAAAAACACTTAGTTGCCCGTGCAGAGGTTTCATTTGGCAGACATTGCGATTATAAACCCTTTTAATAATAACCATATTCTTCAGGTTTTGGTTCGTTGAAAGCATAATTTCAGTCCGCAGCATATTTAAAAATAAATGTTCTTAGAGATTCTGTTTAGAATTTTTAACACGCAAAACAGGCGTGTCTCCTACAGACGGTTGCGGCGAGGCTGGACGTGGATAGTGCAATTATGCAACACTGGACGCGCGTCCACCTCTCGAAGGACACTAAGCCGTCCTATAATAATAATTTTATAAATCATATTGTGTAGTGTAGGTAATATGGACTTACGTCTGAAATAAATGATTTTATTTTATTTTAAATAGTGATTCGTGAAAATTCTACACGTTTTCCAAATTAATTCACTAAGTTTACGAGGTTTTCTTTTTATTATTTTAGTGTAATTTTTTTATAAAAGTTTTAACTTTTTTTTTAAGAAAAACATTTTTTTAATACAGTAGAAATATTATGTCGGTGCAGACAGACGTGTTTAAAATGAATTGATTTTTATAAAAGGGTCGGATTAGGTACAGTCAGTAAATTAGCAATACATTTAAAACTTTTTGGGCAAAGTTAAAACGTGCTAGTGATAGGAGAATTGGTGCAATTTATCAATTACGTGCAGCAGTGGCGCAATGTGGGCCAGAGCGGCCTGCCAAGGGGCGGCCGGTTCATTAGGTCCTGCAGCCAAAGAGGTATCCTCGCCGCGTCAGCGTCCCTCGTTACCCTAATGACAGCGATTTTGTTCCACGGGCACTTTTAGTTCCAGGTACAGTTTAGTGTTACAGCTCGCTAATGGTCCATTGCTTCGGTTCTACTTAATTGCTTCATTTTGTTACTTAATCACTGCCCGACTTGGGTTAAAGCAAATAACAATTATGTTAGTAGAACATGGATCACATAATAATGTGGTAATCGGGGGTTATAAGGAAGGCCTTTATAGAGATTTGTGATTACCTATAAATAGAAAAAGATCTGTTTTACGAGGTTTAATAAACCACCAACGCCTAATTTTTAATCACAGATCTGTTTTACGATGTTTAATAAACCACCAACGCCTAATTTTTAATCACAAACTCGGTCAGGAAAGTTTTAATCAAAGTTGTACTATGAATATTTAAATTGCTAATTAACGGTTAGCCTTTGCCTGTTTCAAGATTCGAATGATCGACTGTCAGGTCGCAGTCGTAACCACTAATTGTAGGTAATTACTATTTTTTTAATATTCCCCTGTTATAAATATTTTTCTCTTCATCATCATATGGCTATGGTTACATTATAATATTCTCGTTTGATGTTCGATTGAGATTTATGTGAACAAATAGGTAATCTATTGGAGAAAAAGATTACTTTGAATGTTTCTCGGCAAAGCTCGGCTTTAACTGAATTTTTAAGCTCGATAGATCTGCGATTTGGAACGAATCGGCTTTCTTGTTAGAAGGTTGGTACCTACTTATGTAAAGGCTTTTCCTTTTTATTCGGTTTACTGCGAAAACCCACCATTTCCTGACTATGATTTATCTTGCGGTCTCTAAGCTGAGGGTCACTTTAATAAATGTATTCGGGAAAGGTGCTTCCAGAAATGGATGGCGAATGCTCTAGTTGCAATAACCTAATATACGAAAGATATATCCGGATGCCCGGCTGTGAAGTATTTCTTAACTAGCTAAATTGAAATTTCGGGAAAACATTGTTATTTATAGATCTAATAATAAATGGATTGAGCGGACAGCGCAACTCTCGACAGGATTTTATTATAAGAGGATATCCAAGTATATCAAAAAGTTTGAGAATAATTTTCTGAAATGTGAGAATAATCTTAGAATAATAAAAGATTACTTGTGTCATTTTTAAAATTGTTTTAGTAATGCGAAATAATATTTTTACTCCTCTTGCTCAAAAAGTCCGTTATTAAAGCGTATACCAGAGCTGGGATGAAATAACATATTTGTTCCTCTAGGGATTTTATTATTTTAATTTTTGTCTGTTATCAACGAGCCTCGAAAAACGAAATAGTAGTTTATGAAACTGATGCATAATGAGGGGTATTAAAACGTGATTTGGCTCGGTTTTTCATAGTATCATACGAGTGTTTTAATACCTAGCTATGTGCAGTTTCACAACTTTAACTACACACACACAATTGGGATTAAACCTAATAAAAGATCCAGAGAGAGAGAGAGAGACTACTGGTATTACCGTATTACCTTGATAACTTAGAATAATTACACCTAGAAGCCGTGTCCTTGTATGCAAAGTGAGGCAACTTATACTGAGCCAAAATGGCTCAGTTCTCTGATTTATATCCTTCATACGTTACCTAATCGTAAGTAAAATCTAATAATATAATAATTAATCTCTTTAAGGTAGGGAAATTGAAACTGTTTTGTACTTATTAGGTATGATTATTTAATAATGGACAATAAAAATCTGAAAACGACGCCATTTTGGCTGTTTTTGTTGCCTCACTTATGACAGCGCGCTTTGTAGGGAATTATCGTTCTAGGTGTAATTATTCTAAGCTTGATAATGAGTCATTTCCGTATCTCATAGCCTTCTTTATTTCCAAGCCGTGAACGTAAGTTTGGTAACGTCTGTTACTGTCAGTTCGTGGTCATGTCGTCGGACTCGTCGGCCAGTCTCCATACTAAATGTATGGGAATATTTAAATTTTAAGAGATTTTTTTCGTAGTAATCGTGTGAGGTTTAAAGTATGAAAATAATTTAGTTCTTTTATTGAAATGCTTTGTATATTAAACAATAAGAAAAATATCAATGTTAACCATGAAAAAATGCCTGTCAAAGATGTCATCTTTTTTGTTGATTTTCTTCAGCAGGGAGTTGATTAACACTACGCCTTCTAGCAATAAATGATATATCATTAGAAAGGTCTTTTAAAGACAAATATTTGCTGTTAACATACTTTATATCAATTGTTAATAATTTTAAAGTTAAAGGTTATTAAAGTATAAAAGTGTTTCATTGTCTATGGGAGTTGATCTACCCCACCTCTAGCAATGAATGAATGATCATTAGAAAGGTTTTCATATGACAAATATTTTCTGCAAACATACTTTCTATTAATTGTTAGTATTTTCGGAGTTTTAGGTCATTAATGTTAAAAAAATTGTTCAAGTTCAGAGCGTTATAACTCTCAAAGTACTAATAGTTGACGTTTATTGTCATACAATAAAGTGTTTTAAATTTAAAGACCTTTCCAATGATGTAAGATTTATTGCTAGAGGAGGCTTAGATCAAAATGCTCATCGTACTAAAGGACCCCCGAAAAGTTCAAATAATTTGACTCAAACCTTTTGTCCTAATAAATAAATAATTAAAATAAATATAAAATCTTTATTTAAATAATCTAACAACTCAATTTACAACTAGTTTAAACATAGAAAATATAGTAAAAAGAAATAATAAATAGAATATTATTATACTATGTGCTTGACCACATGCAATGTTGCCGTTCTGCTCAACTTCAGGGCTTGGAAAATATAGAAGGCTATGCGTCACTGCATCTAAAATTTTGGACGGAGTCAAAGTTTCCCCACATCCTCCTGCTATCAGACATTTTTAAGCAAGAATTAAAAAAACCTATGAAATTCAGTACAACAAAAAGTGACAATTAAAATCAAAATTATTACGTATTGCGCTAAAAATGGCCCGCTCTGCACCACAGACCATGATACTACAATAAGCCTATACGTGCCAATAAATTAAAAAGTAAAAGTGTGCTATAAAAACTAAAGAGTTATTTTACGATTAGTTGATTGCACTGTAATGGGTTTTTTTTAATAATAAATAAATAATAATTTTAGTTATTCGCGAAAATAAAGTAAGTCTTTATACAATCTTTTTTGAATTCATATTAATTAGAACACTACGTTGTGAGTGTAGAATCATGAGTACTCGTCCTGTTTCAAATAAAAGAAAAACGTTTATTTTTGAAAATGGAACTAAAAGCGGCTATCTCTACCATATCAACAAAACAAGGAAATGCAGTTTTTCCATAATCTCTGATCTCTACGGTAGAGTGCGTGCATTGCGTTGTAGCTAAACAGATGAAATAAAATGTTATATGCGCGAAATCTTTTTTTTCTCTTATTACGTTAATCATTTCTGCGGTGGTGTCGTGTGAGGCGGGTCATTACGTTCCCTCAAATATGGTTGAGCGAAGCGATGGCTGGTTCATGCGTCATGCTCGTGAACGAGTGCTGCCAGTGGGAATGGGTCTTCTGACTACTTATTTTAACGCATATTGAATTGTATTTTGATTGTAAACTTTGAATTTATCTTGAACCCTGTAATTTGATTAAGTAATTTGAAATTCATTAAGAAATGAGCTAATGAAATATTTTTATTTATTTGTTAATCTTTGTTATTATAAAGTCTGGAAACGATATACATATTTGTAAAAATCGTTCCATCTGATAACTTCGACAAGTTTTTTGCGCCCATTTTTCTTGTCAGCTAAAAGACGTCATAATGGGTGGTAGGGTAAAAAATTTTGACGATTTAAAAATGCTTATTATGTAAGCTTATTTAAATAAAGATCTTTTCATTTCATTTCATTTCATTACAAATTAAAGTGGTGACCGTAATTTATTTTAATATTGTATTAGATCATTTTATTTTCTCGAAATCGTAGTGAAAAGTAGAGTTCAACACATAGTTTCTATTTACTTCCTCGTTAAAAGCTCGGGAGTAAAACTACCTCGTATATAGGTAATTAATTAGCCTGTATTGTATAACAATCTACTATTTTAAGTATGGGTAAACTCAAAATAATTCACTGTTCTTGGAATAGAAAACGGACGGGAAAAAACAAATGATACTTTAATTTTAATTGATTAATATAGAGTTAGCGAGAAGCTAGTAGCGTTAACATTTGAGATTTTAATCTCTATCAAATGGATACTATTTCATACAAAGTGAAAGATATGAGCTAAGTTTACGAGAAACCTTTTTTTTCAATATGGGTCTGTAATATTATGTGTGCGGGAAAGTCGTAAATTAAGAATTAGAATGAAATACGCACGCAAGTAACATACGCAAGGTGGACCTTATTTGTGAGGTTTCATTCTCAGAACTAGTAATGGTGTAGTCATGTGTTACGAAAGCAAAAGGTGATGGAGAAAACCATTAAAACACTTTTAATGATTGACTTTTAGAAAAAAAAAACAAGGTGCAATAAGGAAGTTTTATGTGAAATCGTCAATACAAGGTCAACAATCGGAATTATCATCATTATTCAATGTACCATGGGCAACAGCGACGCTTAACCACTGCTAAGGTCAAAATCGCTTGCACGCCGCGCCGGCACAACCATCCATACGTTTAGTTCGTGTAGGGGCGATACGCGCACACACGAATTTTGTTGCAAACTGGTTAAGCGTCGCTGTTGCCCATAGTACCACGTTGTTAATTAATGATTTGTGTTTTTTTACTACTTACACACTGATTTTAGCGAGTAGGTTATTGTATAAATACTTTGTATGTTCTTTGTACTAAATTCAATAATTATATAGCTATTTCATCTTAATCGATTGTCTGGTATCTGTAAAGATGTTGCATTCGAATGTTGAAGGTAATTCTTTACATTGATGAAATAACGCTGGCTTACAGCGGAAACGTAAAAAGTACTAGAAAATTGACTCGGTAGCATAATTGGTAGTGCATTGGGCCGGATTCTTATGGGTTCGTGTCCCGTCTGAACTGCTACGGGTGAGTCGATTTTTTCTAGTATTTCATTGTAATATTTTTTTTTACCTTAAATACTTACTTCTTAATGATAAACTTACACAGTGTAGCCATTTATTCTGCGTATTTCTTTTTAAATTTTCCACATCCCGACTTTGCAGATTCTAGGAAGGGACAAAAAAGTTCAAATAACCAGAATTAAGGATCGCAATAAAGTGACCCTTTGGAAAAACCATGTGGGGACAATTCATGAAGATGCTGTCGGACGTTTCAGTAAAGATGTTCGAAACAGTATAAAGAAAGGGTTGGACGAAGGCGGAGACGGGATTGACCTTTACTTTATTGCCTTCATTTAAGAGAACGTCCAAGTGAGGCCAAAATGCAGCGCTGGATTATCTGCTGTACTCTGTGCAAATTATTTGCACCCAGGGTTGCCAGCACCCTTAGTATAAATGTACGATTACAATGATATCGAAAACAGCTATCAAATTATTGCTAAGGGTAGTAAAACAGTCAATGCGATTAAAAGAGATAGATAGAGCGATAAACTTGTACTATAGGTACCTACTGACTTACTGTTGTAATGATCATCAGCAACTTTTATTGTCCCCACTGCTGGGGCACAGGCCTTCTTTATGGATGGATGGGTTTGGTTCATGAATGTTACTGCGTATAGTCATAGAGTCTAGGGGTCTTCCACGTATGCGAATTTTATACGTAAACGTGTCATGGGAGTTACACACGCACAGGACCGGCCTGCAGTCTTGGACTAGGCTTGCGCAATGTTCATGTGTAGCGCCCATCAGGCGTATCCGGGCCGTCAGTGAACAAGTTCATACAAAATGTATGCAATTTTCCCCATAAAACGGAACTCTGACCCGGAAATGTGTGCATAGCACTATAAGCAGTCATTGTCCATGTATAGTACAGTCATCAGACTTATTTATGCTGCTTAATTGCTACTCGAAAGTTTACTGAAACAAAGCTATTTACTCACCTTTTCTAACTTTCGTTATAAGGCTTTTTGTTTCGAAGTGGCTTTGAAGGTTACAAGTTCAAGCAAACAATTTGAACTTACATTGTTTTGCAAATGGAAGGACCTGACTATAACTACACGTATTGATACACAATTTAAAATGTTATTGAATTGAGGTTTACTAAATTGATAATACGTGTCTGTAAATAAATAGTCCTCTGCGACTACGGCACTGTAGCAACCGTAGCAAGTGTCGTAGCACTTGCTACGAAATATTTTCGTAGTATTTAAATAATATTATATACTACGAAAATGATGTTCCTTCTAAAGAAATTCGGTATTATGCCTCAGTTATGTTTATGTTCAATTGTTACTTAGGATTAGGAGTAAGAATTTGTAGCTTTAATTACTTACAATTACAATACAATTTATTGGTGCAATTTTCCATAAAAAGTTAGATTAGATTATTAAAGAATGCAAACATGATGATCCTATAATGAAACATAAAAAAATATAATTTATATAGAAGCCTTCCGGATGACTTCGGTGTTCTATGTCCAGTTAAAAAACCTCCGTTTTTTACTTTAGTAGAAAATAGTAAATAACCACATACGACACGTATCATTATATTATGTAACACTTGTAATAGCGTATCGTATCGTATACGTGTAAATATCCCTTTTCCATATTAGTTTGCATATAAAGAGATTCCCGATCGAGTTAAACTCGGATTTCCCCCTTTGAATCATCTTTTTACTTCACTACTTTTATATTGAGTTCTGAAGAGGTTGTAAAGTTATAAAAATATGAAGGGAATACGCAACAATTTCCGTCTACTAGCTTTATGATGTAATATAAAGTTAGTAGGTAAGCTATTCAGCAATAATAAGTTATCGTTTAAATCATGCTCGCCTGCCGGGAGGGCCCAACGGGGAGCGATCTCTGCTAGAGAGCAACCGAAAAATATTACGTACACTTAATACTTGCGTCCTCAAAATAACGTATTAGGGAGCGCCGAGTATGACATAAATAGTGGTGGTGTGGAAGTCACTAGACTATATAAAAATAGGGCTGAAGATGTAGCGGCGGCGGCAGGGCGCCGGCGCGGCGCTGGCACTCGCCGACGGGCCGCACAGTTCACCGCCAGACCCGCTGGCGCCCGCCGACTCGCCGGCTGTCCGTGCCCCACGCCGCGCGCCCGCCGACCTCACGTGTCCCTCCCGCCGCCTCCGACGCCACAGCTGACCGTGCGGAGCATGAGTGCCACTCCATCCACCAAGTGATAGTGCTCTGTGAAGTTACAATAATGCTTTATTCCCATGGAGTCCATTATTCTTGTGATGTTGTGAAACACGACAGTTCATCCGAGTCATGTCGACTTCTGTACCATTTGGTTCTTAATCCAGCATAAAGAAGACGTGCGTAATTTTATCAGACATGGCTTTAACTATCAGACAGTGCTTACTCGTGATTATACTATCGTCGTGGCAGGTAACAAATTTGGCTTCAACATGCCCAGAGACTTGTGAATGCAATAACAATATAACGTTATGCTTAAAATGTTCATATAATTTAACATTGAAAGAAAATTTGAAGGTACATCACTTTTCCATATGCTGTAATGAAGATGTAACACTGTCAACGTGGCCTCAGAATTATGCGAATGTTACTTTTGTGGAGGTTTCAGCTTATTACAGTCGCACATGTAATAAAAATGTCACAGTGCTTGATTTGCCTTTGTTGGATATGTATTCACTGACGTTACGAAATAATAATATAGTGAAAATAAAAATCAACGTTATGTCACGAAAACTTCAAGAAATAGATATTTCTTCAAATCGCTTACAGCTGATATCAGAAGGTTTGTATAACAAGTTTACGAACCTTCGAAAACTTGATTTGAGTAAAAACAGAATAGCTAACATATTTGAAGGAAGTTTTAGCGGACTCTCGAAACTGGAGTATTTGGATTTATCTGAGAATAATTTAACATTACTGGCCAATGTTTTCACTCCATTGAAAAATCTGCAGCACTTGAACCTAAGTAGAAATAGTATAGAATTCATTCATGAAAATTATTTCAACAACTGGTTACTTCAACACTTAGATGTGTCCCATAATAATTTGAGAAAATTGGCTCCTGGAGCTTTGCAGCTACTACCAAATCTAGCTCGTCTATTGTTGACCGATAACCCGCATTTAGGGATCACACAATTAGACACACAACTACTAGTAGGCACTGGGCGAAGATTGCAGCAGATCGATGCATCGAGGACTGGGCTCTATCAAGTGCCAGAAGCATTTACTCATTCTGTAAGATTTCTATCATTAGTTGGAAACCGAATAATTTCAGTTCGTTGTGGTGATTTAGATAGCTACCCATTACTACAATCATTAGATTTTTCTGATAATAAAGTTGCTTCCGTAGAAGAAGATTCTTTGGGTAGATTGGAAATGCTTCTATTTTTAAACTTGAATAAGAACTTGTTAACGGTTGTCCCGAAATCATTGCCAGATGAATTGAAATATTTATCTATCAATAATAACATGATTAAGAACCTGACCACGACAGATTTTAAAAATTTACCGAATCTGAGAATACTATTACTGCAAAATAATCAGATACGTTACATACAGGATCATGTCTTCGATGATTTGTTATCACTGGAGATGTTGGATTTATCTAATAATCCTATACAATCACTTTCATCGAGCACTTTTGACGGACCTTTATCATTGCGGGATTTGAGACTTTGCTATTTGAATTTGTCTGTGCCGGCGAAGGACGGCTCATTCCCGATGTCGTCGCCGGAGAGCGTGCAGATGCTGCACCTCCAGTCTAGCCCTGGATTAGCGCGGCAGCTACTTGCTGATTCAGCTGCTTTGGCTGCTTTTACACACTTACAGTATTTGGACTTGAGAATGAACAACCTTTCAGAAATTCGCAATGATCTGCTCTTTTATCTAGTTCAACTTAAAACTTTAAGGTTGCATGGAAATAAAGTGAATTGCAGCACGGAACTATGGCTGAAAGACTGGATGACTTGGAATAATAGTTTGTCGAATGGTGAAACTTGTTACTACTCCACATCGGAATCTAAAGCAGATGTAACAAAGTATAATTGCACGTTTTCAGAAACTTTCACGATTAGTGAAAGCTTACCTCCTGTAAATCTGTATAGTACAGAGATGATTAATAAATTACTAAGGTACTACGGTTACTTAAATAATAAAACAGAAAGAGGCTCGAAACATGAAAACAACGTCCACTCTGATAAAAATAGCTTGGGTTTAACTAAATCACAAAAGATATTGGCTAAGTCAAAACAAAAAGGTCAAGTTTTATCTCAAGTTCTACAAAACGAAAATTTGTCACCACCGAAGTCGGAAAATAAAAATATTCTCATGGATTACTTCAATGAAACTGCCGTAGTGAAGGCTAGAGAATCTTCAAAAATATTGGATCAGAATAAACTACAAATGGATCAATTCAACATAGATCACAAGTTTTTAGATATCGAACCCTATCTGACTCAGCCAACAAAAACCAAAGAAAAGCTTGATCAAGATGATATTCTTGAAGTTCGCCACAAAAACAGATCTGGAAAGCGTTTGAATACACCCATCATTATAACAAAAGATACACCAGAAAAATCATATAAAAATTTTTCGAGAATTAATGTTTTACCTAAATTTTCACATGGATTAGACAAAGACTCTAGTACAGTATATTCTGCGAATGTCAGTGAGAAAACTGAATTTTCGCCCTTCCAGTCTGCGCATTCCAACTATGCTCAATACATGGGGACAGTTGCGGTATCAAGTTTAATAGTGATGTCACTGATACTGTGGGCGAGTTTCCGCCTGCGGTATCGGAGAAGACGGGTGCCGGTTGTCAATGTGGAGTCCGAGGACCAAATAGAGGTGTCCAATATTTCTGGAGGGGTCCTGTGGTGACACCTGAGAGCAGCCGATCCTACACCCTTCGAATACGATTCATTATTGACGTAGCGCTAAAGTGAGTATAGCTTTGTGTTTTTGTATAGCATTTGATTTAAGCATTTTTGAACATAAATGTTTATTTTTAGTTTCAAATAGGTACGCTCTACGTTGCCTGTATCAAACTTTTCGAATTGAATTTAATCACTCTATTCAATGTAATCATTTTACAGACTCAGTGCAGTCAACAGTCAGAATAGTCATATTCTGTAGTTTTATATCGAATATTCATATTAGCCGCTTCTTTTTTTTGTTCTTTTGTTCTAAAAAAAATTGACCAATATTTATATGGATCTATCCCAATCGTAAAATAAAAATATGTATCATTGTTTCGTATCGATACGAAGTTTCCTTTTTAAATTCAAACTATGTTTTCATTTCAATCTTAGTTTGAAAATAGTGCCTGACAGAATGCATTTTTTTTTCAGTTTGAAGCGGTCGGCTGCTGGCGTACGGGAGGTGTTATGTGATATAATTGGACGTGCGTATTTTTTTATGAATAAGTACAAATAGAGTGATTGGCTGGGCTGCGGCTACCGGCTACCCTTTCTGAACTGTAAATATAAATTGTTTCGTTATTTATCGAAGACCATAGAAATAGAAATATTTTTGTGCGAAGTCGTAGGTGCGTTATAATTATTACTACTAAAATTATATTTTATATTTTGAAACGTCAATGTAGTTTCAATACGAGTGCCATTATTGCTGGCAATCGTGTCAGTTTTCTTTACCTAATTTATATTAATATTGATCTTTATAAAATTACAAAGGATTTCTGCAACGTCAACTTTGCCAATTTCGGATATGAATATTGGCAGCAACAATGGCCTATAAAATAAATAAAAAATGAGTGTGTATTGTAATAGCGATTATTATTATGGTACAATGTTGCCACGGGCACCCGGATTACTCTCGAACGAACGCCAACAGAATTCTCACAATAATGGTAATGTAAGTTTACGGATTACTTAATCTTGATAAATCGGATCATTGATGTTTTGAGATAAGGGTTTGTTTAACAAGAAGCACTGACAATTTAAATATTTGCATACTCTTACTTCTATATTCGTTAGTTTTGTTCCCCAAAACACTCGCCAGTGTCTAGTTAGTAGGTGCTATGTTACTTATGAATTGCAATTTTTATATAAAGATGAAAAGTCATGTGGTTTTCTTACAGACTTGAGATAATGTGATGCTTTTTAAATAAGTGCCTGTAGTTGTCTTAAGCACTTGGATATATATAAATGTGTACAGAAACTAAAGCTCTTCCTTAAACGTAACGCACACACACAACGTTAATTTGAGTTTAAGCACCACTTCTGCTCGCTTTAAATGGGCTTGAATTATAATGTTTCGAGAGTAACCCCACAGATCAAGTCTTCCCTAATAACCCTTTGTAACTATTAACATAATGATATTGCTAATTATCGTGTATTCAAGTGCCAAATGTTTATTTAAATGCCAACAAATTGTATTCAGTTCGTTATCTCAATTCAAAAAGCAAATTATATAAAAAAAAAAATACCTTTTAAATTGCTTTGAATTGTTATATCGTCAGTTTGTTGTGTTTTATCAAATTAATAAACGGAGAAAAGGTGTGTCTTCATACGATCACTTTCCCGTTCCCTTTCATCCAACGCTTGCCTCAAAGCATTCAATAGCGCACGCTGACCGTGCGTTTTCGCCTTCTTCTTGCGCTTGCAACAGAGGCTTGCTTCAAATAGCGCAAGCACTAGCACTTGCCTTTATCTTCTCAAAAAAACCTCGTACGACAGAAAGTTGAAGGTGAAAGCGCATGGTTTGGAGGCAATATTGCATGAGTTTGACGCAAGTCGACTTGAAAGTTGAATTGAAAGCTAAAGCAACACGGTGAAGACAGACCAGTTTTTTTTACAAGGTTAACCTTAAAAACCTTTTTGAGCCGTAAATTCTAATGATTAGATGCCAAAGCGATTGTGCTTAGTTTTACTGGTTGAACTGGGCAGAATTGTAATAGTCTTTGTAAAATAAATAAACTTAATTATCTTAAGTGTTCAGTGAAAGAAAACATTTAATTCTTTGTTACATTTAGTCTTAAGTTTAAGTATCGCAGTTGCGAACTGCGATACTCATTTATTGCGCTTTCATTTTAATTTGATTGGTATTTTATTGGTAAATGTTTACATTTTTATTTTAAAGATTTATTTAGCTAAAGATAGTTAAATAAACCTTTGAATAGATCTACTTTTTTCATACTGACTGTTCATAGCTCCTTTTATTGGTATCAGAAAAAAATAGCATAAAATTGTAACTGGTTTTACTATTCAATAGTTTGTATTTAAATGTTTCACGTATGTTATCGATATACTTACATTATTTCATTCATCACTCTGAAACTAAGGTTGTAAACTTGATATATAACATTTTGAGAACAATGATGTGTAGATATATGTTTTTACGTGATTGTAGTCTATGATGTACAAATGGTTAGTCAAGATTTAATAAACAAATAGAATGAAAACGTATTTTGAATTTTATTGCTAGATTTTTACTGCAATGTTTCCTACTGCATGTATAGGTTTTACTTAGAGTTTTATGTTACTATTTATTTGTTATCACTCCTGTTGCATTTAACACTTGCAAACCATTTACATAATTTTATGTCCAAAAACAAGAAAGATAATTTATCAGGATGAAGAAAAACCATTTTCCTTGTAGCTGTGTTCACTTAAAAGAAAAGAAGTGAACATAAGATAATGATTTTTCAATATTTGTATTGACAGGAAAAATAAGAGGGCTCCTCCGTTTTTATATGCCTGTAGGGTATTTGATTGATTTGTTCAGCAAAATTGTCGAGTATGCCACATTATAAATATTTCGGAACCTCGGTTCTAAGGAAAATACAATATTTATTTTGAAGATGGATGAAATAATAATGATTTTGTGTTGAAAGATTTTTATTTTTTAAAAAGAATTATAGGTACATTCATTCCAATCTTTTTTAAGGACGATACAGAAGAAAAAGTTGTTGTTTAAAAAGATACTTTAAATCATATATAAAAGGTTCTGAAACAGTTAGCTTACTGCCAGCATTATAACAACCAGTGTCATAGTAATCAATATCCGATCGAGAGCATGTCGCGCAGCTCCTCCCCGCGCCTAACCCATCACGGGGGCCGAATGCGGATTGGTAGGTGTTAACGACTGCAAATGTAGCCGCGACGAACGGTTTAACGTGCTTTCCGAAGCACGGAAGAGCTCGAGGTATTAAATTTATCGTAATATTTATAGTACAGTTGCATAAATAACTGTTAAATGTTGAGTTGATTATTATAAATCAACAAGTAGAATATCAAATTCTCGTCACAACTTTGGTTTACCCGGGATTACCTCGATTAAGCCTTCAACTGTCGATTTCATCGCGGCGATTTTTCAAAAGAGCTTATTGCAGCGTTGCACCTAAGCTGAGAGTTAGGCGGGGGTTTCAGGTAAGGCAGCCTTGCAATTTTTAAGACCGCTTACAGTGTCTGCAAGTTTGCGGAATAGCTAACATTACACCAGACGAACGGCGGGAGACACTAGACTGTTACCTCAAAACGGGAATATGAAATATTAACGGGGTTATTCGATACTTTACATATACACGATGTGCCAAAACTTTGCCACACTGAAGGAAAGTAGGTACCTTAAATATTGAAGATAGGATTTTTTACTGAAAGAAGACGTCATTTTGTTTTTAAAAAGAAACGTAATTGCATTCAAAGTTTTTTTTAAATCGCATACGATTCGATACAAATTGATAAAAACAGTATTAATTAAAATTTAAATGTTAAATTTCATGGTCATCTTTTTGTTTAGGATGCTATGTCACTAAGAAAAAAATATCCTTATATTATATTTTCGTGTCGTAATAATTACCAAACAATTTTTTATCGTTTTTGGTGGGTTCGATTCATGGTTAAGGCAAGCGATTTTTCAAAAATCTTTAAATGCAGATCCAATTATTTTTAAAACAAAATGAAGTCTTCTTTCAGTAATATTTCCCATCTTCAATATTTAAGGTACTTTCCCTCCGTGTGGCAAAGTAAAATGAAATTCAAACTTAAGCTACTAGCCAAGTTATTCGTGAAATAATCGCAAATAATATAAGTAAATAGTGTTCGGCTTAAGTACTATTTTTTTTTCATTTATGTACATTATGAAAGTTGAAAGATTCAGATAATACCAGATAAGCAAGAAAGATAAAAGAAATCGAATAATAATGGAAAATAATAAATTTAATTGCTTGCTATTGACTAAGTCACAAGATCAACATTCATGGGTAGTACGACTCGATCAAACCCTTCTGTAAATATTTCATGTAAATGTAAAGGGCGCACCGTGTACCTACTGTTTGTCTTGTGCACCACGATTCATAACAGCTTAGGGCTGTTTACACTTCACTATAGAATCTCGAGTAACCTTGTTAACATTTTCATATTCCCCTTTGGGTAAGGCGCCTGTTCGCCCTAACGATACATTTGTAGTAATCTTCGAGGATAAATTGTGCTTAAAATTTAATTTATAACAAAATATAAACCGGAGGGTCGTTTTAAGTAGAGGTATATCAAGTTATTGTAGCGACGGTCGTCAATCCCGGTTGCTTTTAATAACCAATCCTTACATAATCCTTGTCTTCATTAAAGGCTCCAGCACACCGGCTGCGTAAGCGTATGCGTAAGCGTGCACGTAGACGTACTATGACGTTGTAATGCCTGAAACTTTATGAGACATGGCACACCGCTTGCGTAACGTACGCGTGCACGTAGACCGATGCGTAACCCTACGCATTGCAGCTCTCATGAGACAACCAGGCTGCGTACTTACGCAGAGCGGAACGCATTGATGACGTTGTACTCAATGGCATTCCCTATTGGACGTCACACCAAACAAATACGAACACGCACGTATCTTTCCTGCGCGTCACTACGCGCGTGACCACGCGCGTGACCACGCGCGTAACCACGCGCGTGACTACGCATTCAGTTGTTTTGTTCGAGTCCCCTACCTATGAAATTTGCTTTATTTTCTTACAAACAGAGAACTTCGTCACTTCTATGAATTTAAACTAGTCATCAATTGCTTGATATCACTACATACATATTATAAAACAAAGTCCCTCACTGCGTCTGTCTGTCTGTCTGCGCTTCGCGATAAACTCAAAAACTACAAAACGTACTATATTCATGCGATTTTCACCAAATGATAGAGTGATTCCTGAGGAAGGTAGGTGAATTATAAGTTGATCGAGGTTTTATGTATTATATGAAGATGTCGGCAAAAATTAAGCCGCCTGGGAATGGGAAGCCTAGCATCCAAAGCACTGCATACATTTCTGAGCTCTAACAAAATAAATAATTTATTATGGAATGGGGAATGTCCGAAAAAGTCAAATCAAATCAAAGGTCGCATTTGGCATAAAAAGGACTTGTGACCCGCCCTCGCTTCGCTTCGGTGTAGTGTGGAATTTGATACGATGTATTATACATAATTATGAATCACTCTATCAATTAAAAGAAACCGCATCAAGATCCGTTGCGTAGTTTTAAAGATATAGATAAGAGAGAGACAGACAGCGGGAAGCGACTTTGTTTAATACTATGTATAGGTAGTAACATCATATAATGACCATAGACAATTATTAATAGTAAAAAAATCCTTATTACTTATAGTATGGCTGCCGCAGCGGCTGAGTATGTGTCAGGGGGTTACGTGCGTAACTACGCGCGTGTACACGCGCGTGTCTACGCATCCGGTGTGCCCGCTGGGTACGCAAGGGACAGGCTGCGTTGCGTATGCGTATGCGTAAGCGTAGACGTATGCGTAACCCGGTGTGTCAGGGGGTTACGTGCGTAACCACGCGCGTGTACACGCACGCGTAACCACGCGCGTGTCTACGCATCCGGTGTGCCCAGGCCTTAAAGTGTGGCGGCCATCTTTGGTATTACTGTCTAGCTAGGATTTCTGAATACAGGCAAAATGACTTTTTAATAATCTTTTGCGCATGAATATTAGTTTTTTTTAAAAGGTGAGCATTATTTGACCGTACATATAACTTTGTGTGTACTAAGATGATTAATAATTGAAAACATATTAGAAAAAATCGACTCACCCGTAGCAACTCAGACGGGACGTTGCTACGAGTGAGTCGATTTTTTCTACAATTTTTTCAATTATTATTCATCTATATATATAAAATTCAAAGTCCTGACTGAGTGAGATATCAACGCACAGCCCAAACTACTGAACCTAGAGACTTGAAATTTTACACACAGGTACCTTATACAGTGTAGGCATCCACTAAGGAAGGATTTTTGAAAATTCCATCCCTAAGGGGATGAAATAAGGGATGAGAGTTTGTATGGAAGTCCCTCAGTTTTGATGCTAGGATCTTCAAATTTTGTATTCAGGCTGATGATTGAAAATTAATAAATACGTGTATCATCGTTTTTCAAAATTCTACCCCCGATGGGGTGAAAAGGGGGATGAAGTTGAGTATAGAAGAAAATCCTTAATTTTTAAAGTAAAAATCGTTAAATTTATAATTTAGACTTATGGATGGAAATATAACGCAACGTATATGGTTATTGGTAGTATTTTAACCCCTATGGGGATGAAATGGGGTAAATAAACCTAAAATAGATATGGATGTCGTTATTGGGGTTTTCTGGGATGACGATTGCGAAAATGACATTCATTTTGAAGTCTAACACGGTCGACATGATTTAACCACTAAAGGGGTGAAAATTGGGTTCAAATTTGGTATGGAAAACAATATAAAATATACTTTACAACTTAAAACTTCGTACGAGCATGTCTAAAAATAAATAGACAAACATATATATTGTAGTTTTTAAAATCAACCCCTTAGGGTGTAAATGGGGTAAGTAAACATAAAAATCGATATGGATGTCGTTCTTGAGGTTTTATGGGATGGTGATTGCGAAAATGACATTTATTTTGAAGTACAACACTGTAGACATGATTTAACTGCTAAAGGGGTGAAAATGGGGTGCAAATTGTGTATGGAAAAATAATATAAAATGACTTACGGCAGTGAAACGTGGTCGCTAACTATGGGTCTCATAAGGAGGCTCAAGGTCACCCAGCGTGCAATGGAGAGAGCCATGCTCGGCGTTTCCCTGCGTGATCGAATCAGAAATGAGGAGATCCGCAGGCGAACTAAAGTAACCGACATCGCTCGAAGGATTGCTCAGCTAAAGTGGCAGTGGGCTGGACACATAGCGAGAAGAACCGATGGCCGTTGGGGCGGAAAGGTTCTTGAATGGCGACCGCGCACCGGACGGCGCTCCGTGGGTAGGCCCCCGACAAGGTGGACCGACGATCTGGTGAAGGTTGCCGGAAGCCACTGGATGTGGGAAGCGCAGGACCGATCGTCATGGAAATCCTTGGAGGAGGCCTATACCCAGCAGTGGGTGTTGTGCGGCTGATATGATGATGATGATGAGACATTACAACTTTGAAATTCTAAGAAGCATGTCTAAAAATAAATAGGCAAATATATATTTTGTTATTTTGAAAATCATCCCTTAGGGGGTAAATGGGGCAAGTTAACATGAAAATCGATGTGGATGTTGTTCTTGAGGTTTTATGGAATGAGGAATGCGAAAATGACATTTATTTTGAAGTCCAACACGGTGGACATGATTCAGCCGCAGGGGACGGGAACGGGAACGGGAACGAGAAAGGAACGGGAACGCAAACGCGATCGCTCGAAAGCGAACGCGAACGGGAACGGAAACCGGGGACAGGAACGGGACCAAACGGGAACGGAAAAGGGTAAAGAAACGGGAACAGGATACTACTAATATCTCTGGACCCACTTCTGATTGTTGTAATAAACTAGCTTCCGCCCGCGACTTCGTCCGCGTGGATATTAGAGAAAATCCTTAGGGAACCTTCAACCAGAATCCGACCAGCCGATTTTATGCGATTAGGCCGGTCCCCACCAAGCGCGCAGCCTCGTGCGAGGCCTGCCACACGCGGCAAACGTTTTGCCTCGCGAGGCAGCGCGCTTGGTGGGGACCGGCCTAATCGCATAAAATCGGCTGGTCGGATTCTGGTTGAAGGTTCCCTAAGGATTTTCTCTAATATCCACGCGGACGAAGTCGCGGGCGGAAGCTAGTCTTAATATAAAAATAGCATTGTGAATGCATAAAAAATCTAAAGTTTAAAATTTGTATATACTCTTGGAAGCAGGTAAACCGCGTCAAGGTTAAAATTAGTTTACACAAGAGATTAATTTTATTTCGGGGACGAACGAAAACCTTTTTTAAAAAGCAGTGTAATGTTGTGTTGGCATAAAAGGGTTTCCTAGTTCGCAGCTAAAATTGTAAGAGCAGTCTTGATAAATCTGACACAGCAGATCGTCGCCGGCACGGGTCGGTCAAAACCACTGAATTATTCATTTTTCTAACTATAGCAGTGGCGATTCACTCTGTTGCTTCTGTTAGTATAATTTTTATATCTTGTTATCTCTAAATTTATCCTCCATCCTTTTATTCTTGGGTTGGGTGTTGTACAATGTTAGATTTTAGTTTATTACGCTTCATTCGATAACGTTATTTATATTATAACTAGCAGCCGCCCGCGGTTTTACCCGCGTGGTTCCCGTTCCCGTGAGAATATCGGAATAAAAAGTATTGTATGTTTTAATCTAGGCTATCTACTATCTGTGTGCAAGATTTTAACCAAATCCGTTCAGTAGTTTTTGCGTGATTAAGGAACAAACATCTAAACATCCAAACCCACAAACTTTCACATTTATGATATTAGTAGGATAGTGTTATTACAAGCTAGCTAGTGTTCTTAAAACTTTTAATTCTACAGTCGCATTTCGATTGATAATGTTATGAAAGCTCTGCTGTCACGTACTCTTTGAAAATAAAAATATTGTTCTCACTTATTGATAGTTATGGAAGAGGATAATAGAATAGAAGTACACTAATCCGATTCCTTTCATTCATACTTACACTTTAAATATACTTGATAAACAATTTTAAAATATTTATCTACTCAAAATTAATTGCTGTTTGTGAATTTCAGGAGCACGAAAGGTTAGCATAGTCGGCATATTATACCTAAATATATTGCTAACATATCGTTATGATAGCGATATATTTACTACATACAGAAATGTTTTTCGTACGATATGAATTGTGATATAGGTCAAGAATAGCCGGTGTGGTATGGACGAGGAACGAGAAAGAGGTTCGCAATTGACTATCTTGAATAATTCATTCCGGTCCGCTCTGTCACTGCCTTACTTTAGCAGGATTTTTCCGATTGTATCTTATTCATTTTGTTTGTTTCTCCGTCATATTTTATGGCTAATATTCGGTGGCAGTTTGAAACAGCCTTTTTGTCGCTTGCTAATGAGCTTGTACAGTATTGTCTGGTAGAAAAATATTTGCAATATTCCGGGTAGTTTAATCTCATGCGGTTAAAGTTTGTAAAATCTACAAACGGGGAAGCAGTTAAAAATCTCGAGCTTATCTATGCAGGAACTGTAAGCCTTATGGCCTAGCTAATGTAGTCATTAGCAGTCCCAAGCAGAAATATTTAAGAATTCAAAGTCCAATTAGGTCGTTTGAGTGTCGAAGTAAGCAAAAAAAATATCTTGCTAAGGTCGATGGAACGCTTGCATCGCCACTGCTAACGAGCGCTCAAAGATGACTCGTATTAATTTGAAAGGCTTGTATATTGCAGGACTTGAAAGCCGTGTCTATTGCAGCCTGTCGATTTTGTAACCAAACTCGCATCTCACTTCGAACCTCGAACAAATTCACTTCGCGTGAATTTGTTATTAGAAATTTACTGTATATAAGCTACTTTACCGATTGCAAAAGGTTCTAGGTAGCTACCGCAGCTATCTTTGTGAAAAAAATCTTTGTGTGAGTAAAATTTTTGTGATTATAAAAACAGCCTACCATTATCTCATTCATGCATGATTTAAAATTCCCGCAAGTGAGAATCAAATGAGGTTACAGAATCGACAGGCAGGACAACATTCTTGCATTTCACTTGTTACTAGGATCAACGCCATGAATATTTTAGAAAAACAATACAATTTTCTTACGGAATTAATCTTACCTTACAACGAAGCCACACAGAAGCTTCATTTTACAGAGCTGCCGCGAATAGAAGCGTGTTTGCTCAAATCTCTTGAGAGGTTAAATCATTCATTATTCGGCACCGTTTCCATCTTGTTTCCTTTACGAATGTTCACATATTTTTCAGTCACATTTCACTTTGCTTTTATTTTACGTGCCCTTGGATCTTCATACGAAGGTATATTATTATATGTTAGACGTATTACAAGACCGAAGCTATTGTTATGAGGAAGGGTCGTATATATAGAATGCCTTATAAGGACGTAGAACAACGACCCAGTTTTATTAGGTTGAACAAATTATTGCGTAGTAACAGATTTCCCAGTAATGCGGACATTGGCTGAGGATGATAACCAGGATTTCCCGTTGGACAAGAGAGTTTTTAAGGTGTCTTATAAAAGCAATTTTCTACCTTAGAAAATATACATGCAATATGATTGAAGAAAAATGAAGGGTTCAAAGAGTTAGTACAATCATTTCTAAAACCTTTAGGGTGATTTTTTGAACAGTGGACCATTTTATCTGGACAACTTTGTCTATGGGACCAACTCCATCAGAGCAATAAAATTCAAAGCAAAAAAACGTGTTAAAAATCTACATTTTAGTAGACTAGATATTGACGTTTTCTATGGAACAGCTGATTATTTTTTGCTCTCATTATGTTGGTCCCATAGAAGTTGTTCAGTTTGACGGTCTAATAAAGCCACACCTCAAAATTTTTCGACTTTTTTCGATTTCATCCTGTAGAGTTACTACAGTTATAGTTCACTTATTAAACTTTTTTGTAATTGACATTTGACATTTATTTTAATCTTCGTGGCTGGATGAAGAAATATTTTTTTTTTAACTTTAAACCATACTACATAATTATTTTAGTGTTATAATAATTTGCATAACCAATACGGAAAATATGTGCTTTTTATGAATTGTAAAATGGTATAAGGTTGGTCTGAATCGTAAGTATATAAAAACCAATCGAAAAATATTTTTCTCTCTTCTTGATAAGTATTTACCAAAACCATCGCTATGTAATTTTATTGACTATTGTTCCTGTTATTTATGATTCTGTGAATCCTATTTTGATCAGACAATGGATAAGGTCCCCCCTATCTTCGGTAATTGTGTTAATAAATCAGATTTCTTTTGTGCCGCATTTTGTTACCCTTCTGTCGTTTATTAGCATCGTAAGATGGTTTAAGACGCTAGCTAAAGCCTACACAATACGCTGAGAGGACATATTAAAATGACTTACACAACGATTATTTGGAAGCTTTATCTTTTTTAAGAGTAGGCAGGATACAACTTATTATTAATTTATGTCAGCCACAAAGATAACGTTTTCTTAGATAGATAGATAGATACCTAATGATTTATTCATAAACCACTTACAGCACACAACAACAATAACAAGAACACTTTATGAAATACAAAAATGAGTTAACTTAAAAACATTGACCAAGAAAGTACCGTACCGGAGTGTGCAGCAGCGGCAGACTGAAAAGGAATTCGGCTTAGTGTTGATAGTTCCGAGGAACCAGACAGTGATTTTCAGCCGAGTCCCAGTCATCGTTTGGTCGCAACGCAAGCAACAAAACAAAAGTTTCATCAAATGTAATTTATTTAGGTAAGTATGTTTAGATTTTTTTATAAATCAGGTTGTATAAGTCCTTAGAGGCTTTATAATCTTAACTAGTTCTAACTAGTAAATAAGTTCGAAATTTATTTTTTTAATGAAATAAGGATAGTGACATAACCATAAGTGTTCGACACTGAAATACGATCGTATAGTTACATCACATTCGTTTAAACGAAAGGAAGAATACTCTCTACCAGTTCATGGCTTTGATCTACACAAGGAAGATAAAACGTTTTTAGAAATGAAAGGACGAAACTTGCCAGATTAGGCCCGCACCCTTGCTTCCTGCGTCGGGATGACACGCTTATTTCACGTGAACTTCATAGAATAAAAAGTTTCTGAACGGAAATCTTTTTGTGCTCAAGTTAATGAACGCTCGAGCATTTTTGTTTAGAACTCAGAACTTTCGTTGAAGGCAATAATTGTCATACTCACAAATATGCTTTTATTTTTGTCTTCTTCAAAAGGAAAGTTCTTTATGTAGGTTGGTTTTATTTGCAAAATAAAATTAAATTGATCTCTAGTCGACTTTTACTACCTAAGTACCTATCTCTAGTTGACTTCTACAACCTAAGTACCTATCATTTTTTCGAAGTAAGACCTTTCTCTGACACTTATACTGATATAACTGATAATCATTTGTGCTCTTACACAAAAATAAACTGTAAAAAATTAAACGACCACTGCGCCATTTCCTTTCAAGTCAATATTGTTGCTTTAAACATTATCATTGTGTGTTCCTGGCGCAGAGCAAGTTGCTTTACTGCTGTTATTACTGTCCTCGTAATTTTACATCCCTTTATCTCCATTGACAGAACTTGCTGATGTATTTTGTCCGAATTTCCCAACTTCGGCCAGATAACGCGCTCGAATTGCCGTCGGCGCTTGAGTTTATAGTCCATTTTTACATAAAACAGTGTCGTTACCAACATCTGACATAATAAATGTTATTGTATTTTATTTGTCATGCTTGCTTCTTACAAACAGTATTCTCTCAAGTCGAAATAACAAGGTATAAAACATTATCTCATTATGGTATGGTACGTTTTACATTCTTAGGAAGAAGCTACTGTAAGATCCTTCATCCTTACTAAGATTATAAATGCGAAAGTCCGCTTGTTTGTTTGTTTGTTACGCCTTCACGTCCTAACTACTGAACCGATCATCATGAAATTTTGCGTACACGTTGTCAAGGTACTTTTCATCCCGAAAAAAGTATAGTTCCCGAAGGATAGCAAAAAACCTTTCCACGCAGACGAAGTCGCGGGTGGCCGCTAGTTCTGAATAATGTTTAATGTAGGTATCCAATACTTGCTGGACTGACTATAAGAACCCATGCAGATTTGTGGTGTTAATAGTTAATCGGTGGATGTATGGTAGACTAGTATTAACAATAAATGCTAATGCAGCCGGGACAAACGTGGCTACTTTTTGCTCTTTTGCCTACTACGAGTACTATTACAACGAACTATAGTATACTGAGATTTTTGTTTTTAAATAAACTAAAGAACCATATAGCTTCAATCTGCACATGTGAAATTTAAAAACATTATTGTACTTGGTGAGTAATTAAAATCAAGATGAGGGGATGTATAATGTCGGTGAGATCCTAATCTACTTATTACTAATTTTGTCAAACATTATTACATTTGATCGCAACGATTGGAGCAATGTTTCCCGTTTTGCTCATTTCATAATTCATAAATGCCTTCTCTCGCGTAAATGACCGAGCACTGTAAAATTAAAAACGGCACTGTAGAACAAGAGCTCTTAAAAGTCTTGTTCAAGAGTTGGAGTGTATAAAGAGGAATAAATAATTTATGGAACCGTCTCTATATAGATACATTGGCGATTGGGTTCATAGTCGGTAGGGTTACTACAATGATGTGCTGATAAAAAAACTTGATCCTACTGATATTATAAATGTGAAAGTTTGTGGTTTTGGATGTTTGTTCCTCAGCCACGCAAAAACGGCTGAACAGGTTTGGGTGAAATTTGACACACAGATAGTTTATAGCCTGGATTGAAATATAAGATACTTTTTTCCCTGTTAAAGGTTCTGTAGGGATTTTTCAAATGTTCACGCGGACGGAGTCGCGGGCAGAAGACAATAAGGTCCAATCCAAAATAAAAATACTCTCTGTTATTTTACTGTCGTAATTCAAACAAAAAATTCACAGATTTTACAGTCCCCGCAAGAATCGGAGCATTGAAAATGAACACAAAAATTTACGAAAAACCAAAATCAAATCAAATGCAAAGTCCTATTATATTTTTAAAGTTACCTAAATAGTACCTATTTATTTTTACGATTGTGACACTCGGCTCCGCCTCGTGTCACAAAAGCGCCTGCTGAATGCCTCGACGCGGCCGAAATAATATTAACCAATTTTCGAAATTCCAACGAATGCTCTTCTCGTCCGCTTCTGCATCTTTTAACACTATTATCATGACGATCGGTCAATAATCATAGAAGCTCAAGAATCAAGAACATCACTTTTTATGTACGGAAACAGCCGTTTTTCTACAATTCTAAATCTAAAGGGACCACCTGCATATCACAATTATAAACTGATTTTCAAATTTATTTCGCCATTTCATAGCTAAACCCTAGGACCCTTCTTTTAATTTTTTCTTAAGTCGGTTTTTTTTCCGAAATATTTACAATTTAGTAAACAAACATCCCCCGGAATTTTTGGAATTTCGCAAAATTCCAAAAAAAGTTACCAGTAGATTTTCAATATTCAAACGTTCACACGTGTCTCGATAAACTCCTCAACTTTTGGTACTATTTTTATTTGGATCCTCCCAAAATCCTCGGAGATACGTCTCAGGCGATTTGCATCTGATAACCATTTTCAATGGTAAAAACTTTAGTTAATTTAACTATAAAGTAACTTTCACTTGAAGAAAAGATACAAGTAAATGAAAATTGTGTAAATAAAAAGCATCTTAATTATTAACCAATCAAAATATTTTTTTTGATTTTAAGTATAATCATAAAAATATTTTAACTTATCTCTGGGATAAAAGTTATTTTCTAGAATGTTTCAGGTACGGGCGTACAGCACAACTGGTAAATTCGAAAAAGATTTACTTAGATCTCAGTAGATCCGCCGACTCGCAACAGAAAACAATGACAATCGTTTATACATATATTTGTAGGAGAAAGAACCCGCTGCGAAGTTTTGCAAACTAATCCAATTAGGGAGGGGGTGGGGGCGGGCAGACGTTGCCAATCCGTCCGTCCCGCTGGTAACCATGAGCCAGTCTTTTGGTATTTTTTAAAAGGAAAATTCATTCCGAAAATACCATGGGAATTTTAACTTAATGATTAAAATAAACATTCACTTATTAACTTAGCTTAACAGGATTGCGATTTAGATTGTAACTGTATCATTTTATATGTTACAATTGTAATTTCTAGCGTGTCATTGTGCACACCTTCATGCTCATATGCGTTATTGTAAATGAGAAGTTTGAATCACAAATAAATATAACGAGGTATTTTGTTAAAAAAATATTGAGCTTACATTATCAGTCTTTAAACATTGCATTCATATGAACAGACAAATATATTATTTATACTCGGGCGCTTGCAGAGACGCAAGGTTCAAAATAAAAAGACTAGGTAGGAGTACCTTGATTATGTTTTATTTATAGTACCTAATGTTATAATTTGGTATTCACTAATTTTGTTTACCAGACTGGTACTTTAACATTACTTTTACATACACGACACGATGCTATTACGACTCACGTCCTTAATTCTACTGGTTACGACTCGTGGCGAACGATAAACAGCTAGATGAATACGAGTCTAGGTCATATAAATATTTGTTTTTCCTTGGCTCCTGATCAACACGAAAAGAAAGAACGAGACAAGAAAATAAAACAGTCATATTGTCTTAGCAGCTTTGATTATTTTGCTTTCAGTAGGTAAGTATTTAGGTAAAAGGGTAAATAAGATTAGACCTTATTTTTTTTCTGTAAAATTAAACATTATTGACTTTCTTTATTTGTCAAAGTTTTAAGTGGCAGCGTAAGTAACTCTGTAACAGTTACTTTTGTGAAAATCTTTCTTTTACCTCAAGTTTGCGGTACTTTATGGAAGCAAGGTACTGTCAAATGCTAACCGTGCCAGATACCTATATGCATCACAAATTGTCGTAAAAAGTTTACGACTTTGGCTACAATGATTTTAATTTATCTGTAAAATAATGTTAAATTGCGGTCAATTTGCGGAACAAAAACCAAAAAAATAAAAATGTTCTTCCAGGATATGCGATGGTAACCCGCTAAAATCCGGTGTTCCTAAGTAATATCTGTTACTGTAACACATTTATGATCCACCTTATGAGGTAAGGTTTCAATAACGAAAGCTTGGTCTATGTAGAATAGAAATTAACAACCTACCTACAAATAGAAACAAGATACAACTCGAAGGTAACTTTTCTTATTTGGGTGTGATAAGGGTTTGTGTTGATGTCATTTTAAGGGTTTTTTGATAACGACTAATTAGCTTAAAATCTTCCTAAAATATTAGAATCCATTACTAGCACATTTCCGGAATGTCTTTAAGCTCTACCCTCAGGAGTATTGTTGGTTGGCTATTAGGCAGGTACTCGTATTGTTGGCAAAGGATACCCGATGCTATAGCTATCTCCTATCTATTTGACAATACCAAAACAGGAGGCGAATCCAGGAAATTCCGTTAATCCTCCTCTAATTAGATTAGTTGGCAAGTTCTGACCCAGGCCTGATAACTGCCCAAGACGCTCACTTGCGGAAACCGCTTACAACTGAACCTGTATCAAATATTATGTAACGAGACTTTGTTTAGACAATCTAACACATTATATAAAGTCAGAGTATTTTTATTCTTCATAAAAAATCCTGACTAAAGTAATTGTAACATACAGACAGAAATAATAGGTCTTTACCTATGAAATTGCCGTATTGCAGTACAGACTTTTTCAAACAAAAAAAAGTTTTGATTGGCTATGAATTCCAAATTCAAATTAATTTTGTTTTAAAAATATGACATTCTATTTACAAAATCAGTCTTTTGTTTATTGATTAGCTTTGTATTTTCATTACATTTCAACATTTTTCCTCATAATGGATACTTCGAAATTTCGTGTAATTATGGAATATGAGTTCCGTCGTGGCACCAACGCGGCACAAACGACACGTAACATCAACGACGTTTACGGAGAGAACTGTACAAACGAACGTACAACCCGTTATTGGTTTGCTCGGTTCCGTTCTGGGAATTTTGACTTGAAAAATGAACCTCGTGGTCGTCCGGAAACTTTGGTCAACAATGATGAATTAAAGGCGATTGTGGAAGCAGATGAATCGCAATCTACAGCTGAGCTGGCAGCAGCTTTTGATGTTAGCATCAAAACAATATTGGTCCATTTGCGACAGATTGGCAAGATAAAAAAGCTTGATAGATGGGTGCCCCACTGCTACTTCACGACAACGCGCGACCCCATACTGCACAACAGACCGTCTCTAAGCTGCATGAGTTGGATTTGGAAGCTCTCCCTCATCCGCCATACTCACCAGATCTTGCGCCTACCGACTATTACTTTTTCCAAAATTTGGACAACTTTTTAGCGGGAAAAAAATTCAATAATAATAATAATAACATAATAATAACATTTGACAACATCACATACATTGCTCCAATCCCAAAGTAAGTAGCTATAGCACTTGTGTTATGGAAATCAGAAACAACGGTGGTATGACACACACCCAGACCTGAGACAATATTGAAAAGTTCATTTTCTACATTGACCCAGCCGGGGATCGAACCCGGGACCTCAAGAGATGGTGACGCCTTGAAAACCGGCGTGCGGACCACTCGACCACGGAGGTCGTCAATTCCCGAGAGGCAGTACAAAACGCCTTTGAAGAGTTTGTTGTCTCCCGTATAGCTGATTTTTTCAAGAAGGGCATCCATAAACTGCCACAGCGTTGGCAAAGATGCATTGATTGCAGGGGTGATTACTTTGAATAAAAGAAAAAAATAAGTTCGAAAAAAAAATACTTTAACTTTTTTCAAACAAAACGGCAATTTCATAGGTAAAGACCTAATAATATATATTCGCTTAGCTTAACATTAGAATTATAAGAACGGAAATCGTAAACTATTTTAGTAAGTAGGTACACAATATAAAATATTTTTCGAACCGTTTCAGTGTTATAATTAGTAGATGACGAATAAAATTAATTTTGAACAAAAACGAAGAAGCAGTAACGTATACTGAAAAAAATATAATGACATGAAAATGTTCATAGAGACAGGATCACGGTTCACCCAAGTGACTTAAAATAAGGAAGAAAACGATGACGTCAGATGCAAGTGTGTACAATGTAAGTTCTTAATGTAAAAAAAGATATTTTGTGTTTTATTTGAATAACAAATTTAAATTAGTTATAAATGCATTCAGAAATCTCCTAGACATAGAATTACCGAAACTAATTAAAACTCTTTCTATGCCAGTCATGTTTCTTAAGGCTGGATTAGTTTATATTTTAAAACATAACTCAATTTAGTAACCAAAGCGTACGGTTGTTTCTTTGAGTACGCATTACTTTGCTCATTCTATTTGGAGCCCTTTGTGAAAAAGGCAGCACCGCTGAATACGAAGCAGCTTGAACTTGAATAACTCAAGAACGTCACCTTCAAACGGATTTTATGTAAAGAACGTAGATTTATTAGTGTGTTAGGATTTCATTTACGACTGCAACAAAAAGGTTGAGTATCCATATATATTTTGTTTGTTTTAATTTGAATGATAAGGTAGGTTTGGTAGGTTTAGAACGCCATAAGACAATGCATTAGGTCAGTTCCACATGGACACGACGGAGTTTCTCGACTGATTGAGTCCGCACATATTTATTTCGTTTCTACTTATAATGTAAAATTGAAATAAGTACCTAAGATGATAGTTATGATATGATGATGAAGATGATAATAAGATGTGCGAACTCGACTAGATAAAAAACCGGCCAAGTGCGAGTCGGACTCGCGCACCAAGGGTTCCGTACTAAAAAACGGCAAAAAACACATTTGTTGTATGGGAGCCCCACTTAAATATTTATTTTATTCTGTTTTTAGTATTCGTTGTTATGAGTGGAAATTTTGACTGTCTAGCTATCACGGTTCACAAGATACAGCCTGGTGACAGACATACAGACAGACAGACAGTGGAGTCTTAGTTGGTCCTGTTTTTACCCTTCGGGTACGGAACCCTAAAAAGTGCATCGTCTGCGTTGGCCGCGTTGGCTCTTGCAAACTATTTTTATAAGAATCGTAACTTACTGTGCTTTGCTGTAGATGGTTTCTATTTCTATATCTTTTGCCCATAGTATTGGGTATTTTACTGGGTTACATGTAAACGAAAACACAAATGCGAATAGGAAAGAAAGGAAAATGTAATTTTCTATTATTAACCATAATTATCTAAATGTTTACGTAATATTTGGTATCCTAATTTGCTGAACAGAGAATGAGTGGTAAGCAAGAAAATAATTTGCGTACACATGGTAGATTAGATGGCACGCGTGAAGTACACTCCACTTCGAATAATTTAGGTAACATAATGAAAGTCACGCTTTAATTAATTGAGGTGAGTGTAATGGGCGTAAAGGGGGGTAGAGGGGTTCCACAGTGCCTCTAGTTTAAGTACTTATTCATACAAGTGCTGCTCTATTAAAAAGTAGAGCTATTTTTCCAAACAGCCTTTAACTCCATTCTCATTTGCAGTAACTTAAGTCGTTATGCTAGGAAAATTTTAAAACAACTTATGCAAATGATTGTTCGTAGAATTAATATTACGTTTTTTCATATTCTTTCTGTTTATTCGAGCATTATTTTTATTTAACTCATAAGATCTTAATAAACAAAGCAATACTTATTTGATTTACAAGTGGTGCTGCGTATTTGATATGTACATATACTTTAAACATTATGTTGCCAGTTTGCATGTCAGAAAATATTAAAATGTTTGTAAGTACAGTAAAGATGTAAATAAGTTTCTTGAAAATCAAAACCATTTCTTCATTGAGAGATAAATAAACATCTTCATCAGAAATAGGATAAGGTATTCTGACGTTATTTAGGTCGAATTGTGCAGTCCAAAGTGTCCCCAAAGTTTGTTCGGTGATTGTTGCCCGTTGTAAAGTCGACCGAGGTGTCAACTGTCGGCGTGATGTTCCCAAGAAAGGCGCCAACTCCGATAAGTTCGACAACTCCCCTCTGCGAAACCTGGGAATTTTAAACAGGCACCAGGTGAACGAGTTTATTCCAAAATACTCAAATATTTAAGAAATAACTCGCTAAGATTTCTTATTACAAAGTTTTGCTCTGTTATTTCGAGCACACCGTGAACAGCGGAGACCGCATTACCTAAGTTTTGATTAGGTAAAGTGCTAAACAAATGTTTCCGAGTTCTGTTCCGCAGTTATACATAGTAAAAATTGTTGCTTAACCACGATCTTGAGAAAAACACTATTGAGTTGGATGGTATAGTAACAATATGATATTCATGATATTATTTGTTATCAATTGATACAATTTGAATATCAATATTATTCTAAGCGTCATGATTGGAATATATAACAGCTATTTTCTATCAGTGTTATCTCGTATTTGCATGAACAAGTAGAGGTATAGCGTATACACGACTCAATTAGCATGAAACGAAATACAATCGTGGTTGCTTCTTTGTCGGAGGACGCGAGCCAAACAGCGGCATTAAATAACGCTGTATCTGTAGGGAAATACGACGAGATAACATCGCCGCGCGTTGCCAAATTACACCCTTGTTGCGTTTTACAATAACCGCTGGGGTAACGCGTCGGCTCGCGCGTAAAATGTATGTGTAAAAAGCAACAACAATCTCAAACAACTGGGATGTGGTACTTGATACGGGGAATAGTCACAACCATAAAAATTCGTTGGTTTGTAAAAAAAAAACAGAAACAGCTTTTATTTTATTGTCGTTGACCAAGAATCGCAGTTGCATGAAACACGTAGGTCTTTCGCTGAAAAAATACCGTTGTTTGAAGTTTTTAGATATAAAAATAAGACTTAGTATATTATTTAAGGCAGCTTCTCGCATTTAGTACACATTTTTTTTTCATATTCTACATACATATAGTACTTAACTCTTTACTCTTATTATCATCTGATGTTAATAATTTCAAGCTTTCAAACTTGGAAACCGCTTGGTATAGGTGTTCTAACAATATTTTTAGAAAGTAAACTTGCTAAACTATATAAGCACTGCATTTGCAGACGAGCAATTTACTCGCGAAAGATAAGATAGTTTGTGTAAATCTTCATTACATAAGCTCCCCTGTCTCGAAGCATATTTTCAGGGGCCCTATTTTTGAATCGCTCGGCTGGCGTCGAGCGCTCGTTTCTACTGATTTTCGTTCGACAAATGTATGAGCTGTCGAACGAAAATCAGTAGAAACGAGCGCTCGAAGCCAGCCGAGTGATTCAAAAATAGGGCCCAGAGCGGACGCTTTAACGTCCTTAGCGCTTGCACCAAACGGGTGTTACCTTTCCCGTATAATTCAGTGGTGAAATAATAACAGATATGCTTGGTGTCATCTCAAAAGACTGTTTGAATTTCACACGAAAAAACCACTTTACGTGGCTCATTTTCGCGAACACAAAAACCGGCCAAGTGCGAGTTGGACTCGTGCACGAAGGGTTCTTTACCAAAAAACAGCAAAAAAAAACGCTTGTTGTGTGGGAGCCCCACTTTAATGTTTATTTAATTATGTTTTTAGTATTTGTTGTTGTTATAGTGGCAATAGAAATACATCATCTGTGAAAATTTCACCTGTCATTACGGTTCATATGATACAGCCTGGTGACAGACAGACAGACAGACGGACAGCGGAGGCTTAGTAATAGGGTCCCGTTTTTACCCTTTGGGTACGGAACTCTAAAAATTAATCCGATTTCGCGTGGTCAAGACATCACGCGTGAACGGCTGGACCGATTTCGCAATTTTTTTTTGTTGTGATTGTTATTATCAGGAGATGGTTCTTTTGAAAGAAAAAATTAAGAAAGTTGCGCGGAAAATTAGAAAATTTAAGAATACATTACCACCAATAGGCTTAGTAAAAGGGTCCCGTTTTTACCCTTTGGGTACGGAACCTTAAAAATCGCGTATTCTAGTGTTTTATTTCTCTCCAAAATTAAGACAGCTGCAGAGTATTGGCCACGACATCATCCTGCTTCTGCGTCTGTCAGCAACCACTGCCACAGATTGCTAAATAGATCGTTTTCTCCTCAACGTTACTGAAAACCGCAGTCAAACCTTTGGGTAGAGGTGTCAGTGAGTAGGGTAATAGGGTTGCAAGAGCTAAGGGCCATGGGAATGAGGTCAGGACTAGCAACACGCTTGTTACGTTTTCCATTTTCACTATAAATAAAGTAATTTACACTAATAAAGTGTATTCTCGCACCACCACCTAACAAAAAAAGTATTTGGCCTGCGAATTCAGTTATCATAAGGAAGTGTGACAAAAAATGTTATCTTGAACTTTTTTGTGCTTAGTAAGCCGTTAGTCCTTGCTGCAATATTGTAAATACTCACCAATTCGCATATGGCCCTCGTGCGGTGGGTTATGGTCCATCCTCTTTGTCCATCCATTGGACAGTCTTCAGTAGTGGGATGGGAACATTAATTGAGTTTATGATGATTTTAAGAGTTTTTTAGTTTGGATGTAGGGTGTTATCTCTGAAATTATACTAATCCCACTTCATAATTTGATTCACCACCAGAGCTACCATATCATTGACTGATTTAGGGTGATATTTCGTGACCATTATTTCCACGGGAAGTTGAATTCCATCCAGACAAAGTCACGGGTGGAAACTAGTTAGCTACTGAATTTACAAACTATGTTCCAGATAGAATCATCACCTAGTATTTTTACTTATGAAGTTACAGTTCTAGTTTAAGTTCCCTTAAAACCTTAATGCCTGCCACATTTACGTTACGTCTATAAACTTAAAAACCTTTACTACACTTTAAATAAACTTGGAAGAGTCTTTATACAGGTATTTAAACTTAAGAGAATTTATATTTCACAACAAAATGTAGGCAACTTCTCATATTTAGTACAACCCGTGTAATGTGTTACTTTTTAAATATGATACAACGGTATCACCTGATAATGAATGCAACAACCTTAAAAGCTACATTGTATATTAAAGGCATTACCTACCGCCACTTAAAAAACTTTTATGTTTACGTGTACGGTGATGATACAGTTTTTATCTACACTCACAACGTAATGTTCCAAATATGAATTCAAAAAAGGTAATATAAATACGTACTTTATTTTCGTGGATAGGTAAAATTAAAAAATAAACTCAATACGATGCAGTCAACTGCATTATAAAATAACTTTTTTTCTCATTACGATACAGGGCAAATCCAAAAAGAAGGCAGTGCCGTAACATTAAAAAAAAACAACGATATTTTCCTTTTCCCACATATTTTTCATGATTAAAATGTACTCTATGGTAATCGATGACTTTAGTGCGATTAGTTTGTTGAAATGCACTGATCAAATTTTTTTTTCTAATGGAATGCGCGCCAAGCATTTCCGATAAAATTTGGTTTCAATTTTTACATTTTGTTATACTTAACTGAATTTTGTAGGTTTTTTTATTCTTGCTCTAAAATGTGAAAAAAAAATTACTCTGCCCGATATTTTAGTTTAGATGCAGCTAAGGAATTGACTTATTACAAGGTAGGTAGTTACCTTGCTAATACAAACAAAGTCTCTCTCTCTTTTCTAACGTTGATCTTTTATTTAGTAGGTTCAATCCCAAATGTATGAGTGTAGATAAAGTAGTGTATGAAACTGCACATAACTAGGTATTAAAACACTCGTGTGATACTATTAAAAACCTCGCCTACGGCTCGGTTTTTAAACACACACTCGTGTTTTAATACCCCTCTTTATGTGTCAGTTTCATAAACTACTATTAAAATATTGGACATTTTGTTTATGATAGCATAATGCTACGAGTATATTCTACGTACGATGGTTTTCGACGCTTTGACCAAATTTAAATAATGTTATTTAATTTCATAACTCTAATGAGTAATAGCTGTAGTAATAACTTCGATAATGGATTCTCCGAAGAGTTTTATTACTTATACAAACATCTAATATTCTGGAATATAACTTCTCAGCTAAGTTTCAGATGGGAGTTAGCAACTTCAAAAAACTTGGCCCAAGTTTAAGTTAAGAGTTGTGAAAATGGCAATAAAATCAAGCTGGTTCGTAGTCATTCGTCTCGTATCGTGGCATTTTCTTGTCAGTCTCTGTATAATGAGATTGTTTCTAATTCGGCCGACTCCACCGCATCCTGTGGCGACCTTTTAACTTGCTAATCAGCTTATCCGGGCCCATGGATTTGTGTACTTTTAAAGAGACAGTTAAATTTGCCTTCGTCACACACAGCCTTTTGTATTTATTGTTATTTATTAAAAGCCAAGGATTTAATTTATATAATATCAACAACGAGACATATTTTTTTAGAAGTTAAACATCCATTTCCATAGATTTTATTTCATCTTGATTGCTGCTCCAAAAGTTATAGGTTAGGGGGGGTAATCGAATGTTTAAGTGATTAACATCAATTTTCATATGTTTTCATTAAATACCTACTTAAGTACTTATTTTAGCACTGCCCTGTAATTTAGTGTCAAATGTAAAATAATAATTTCCAAATATTTTACGCATTCTTTATCAACCAAACCAAAATTAAATAAAAGTTCATTTGATTTCACATAATCAATCTTGTTTTATCTAGTTCCAGTCCCGAGTGTATTGTACAACTGTACAATTTTATTTTAATTTACTCTAAGACTAACGGTTTAAGCAAAGACTAAGGGGATAAAACTGTTTCAAGTCAACTACTGTGTAAATTGCTTGAAAGCTTTAAAACATTTGCTTTATTTTGAAATTTAATCAAGTAAAAAGTTGTCTTAGCAAAAGAAACACCATTTTACATTTTCTTAATCACTTAAGATGGATTCTAGTCTAGGTAGAAATAATACCACTACCAGATATCATATTAAACTTTTGTAATTAAGGCTATGCCTTCAGTAATTTCTAACGTCTGCTTGGCACAGGCCTCCTTTATGGATAGATCAATATGGGCCATTATCCATAATCCACCACGGACTCAACGTGGATAATGCAGCTATGACACAAACGACTTAATGTGACTTAAGTACCTATAGGTAAAGATAGGGTTTCCCAGGATGACGGTGCCGTCATATTTCGGCCGTCATTTAGCGGCGTAGAACGTTGTCCATGTAAACTATACGGTGCGGTTTCTGACGTTACGGTGTCGCCATATTGTTTACATAGACAACATTCAACACCGCTATATTACGGCCGTAATATGACGGCACCGTCATCCTAGGAAACCCTAGCTTTAGTAAGTACTTTAATGGTCATGTCATGCATCCGATGACCGACCGCCAACAGAGATTTTTTACACTTACGTCTCTGTTTTGTGGTCGAAATCGCAGGCCGAAAGTGATATGCCACTGCGCAATAAAGTTTATAGCAAGATGTAGGTATGCTTAGGTAGTAATATTAAATAAAGAAGTTGCATCCATTTACATCCAAGTGGCTTTTGCATCACTCTGAGGATACCAACTCTTAACGTTTGAATGCGGCGCCTGCCTCTTTAGCCAACGGAGTGGTGTTGCAAGCTAGAAAATATTGTTCTGTGTTTGTAAGCCTCGACGGGCGCTCGCAATGGAAAAGGATCTGTTTCACAATCACAAAGTAAGTTCCGAGCATAAACTTATAGCGAAAAAATAAAGTCTATGGTTCCGAGTAGCTTGATTATTTGGTATATTTTTCATATCACAACTGTCAAATCGCATCTGTCAAGTAAGACTTTTTGATTGTGAAACAGGCCATTCTTACGTAGTTATTGCTTTCTCTCTGCAGGCCATATCCTACAACTAAAAACATTATTGATATATTTCAAAATTGAAATTTTTCAACGTTTTTCATATTTATTTTCATGATGTTTGGTCGAAACTACTCTGCGCCGATATAGTTCGATAGTTAATGTTTGCATTTTACTTTATTTCTGCAGTTTTAATAATTTTTTCGCTAAATGTAGGAACTAGTTATTATGTTTATAAATGTATCTTGCAAGCATCGCGAGATTTCTATACAGTTTTCAGCATTACTTTAGCTCGAGGCGACATGAATGGTGATCATTTGGCGCGAAAGTGGGACACGTTTCACGTAGTCCAGTGTCAGCTATCGAGTTAGCCAGTAGAGTATTTTATTTTCAACTTGAAGTCGAAGGTACGAGAATCGATTTAGGCCTTCGGGACACTAGGAGGCCTACAACGAAAAAATATTCGCAAAAAATCGGACCTTGTTCCTAAGATAATAACGACACGAAGTGGAACGAACGCGTCATCTGATTGGTCCTCAAATTATAAGGATTACTAATGCCTAAGTGTTTAAAACTAGAGTTTGATTTATAATCCGTAACTTTAAAAAATATTCAAGAGTCATTAGGTGGCACACCTTTTACTAAATAAACTTTGTTCAGCTCTACATTTCTTTTGAAGCTTTTTTCCCCAATAAGAGGCAAAGCCCACTAAGCCATTAAAACATAGAGTAGATGACTAAGAAAAATCAATTTTACTTCAGTACTTTTTATTTAGCCAAATAATAAGAACTTGTTGAATGCATATTTTGCATACCTATATACAACGTGTTACAAAAAACCTGTCATGCCAAATATGGTAGATAAGGACCATCAAACTGAACAACTTTTACTATGGGACCAACTCTGAAATCGCGAAAAAAAATCATCTGTTTCATACAAAAATTAATAACGAATATCAAAACGTATGAAATAGCTGATTTACTGCGATACTCTGACACTCGGACGTTCGAATCGCATTTGTATAGAATCTTCAGGTAGAGGGTCGGTCACGTTTCGCAGCCGCTTCTTGCTTGTGATTAGGGATCTCTTGCTTTCCTCTACTCCAAAATCTAAGTATTTGTATTGTGACAGGATTCTGGTGTTTACATTGTGTTTGTATATTTTATCTATCATACTTTTAAACTGTTCAATATGAAAATATAATTTATCATAAACCAAAACTCAATTTTGAATCCGTGTTCACTTTTTAATATATTTTGAGCAGAATGTCAATATACTCAAAATATTATTTCCATGTAAAGAAGTACGAGTATCGTACTGAATCACAAGATGATTTGAAGTCAGAGTAATCAATACCAAATTCTCTTTGTACCGAATTCTGTATCATATATGATACAAAAAAGAGAATTTGGTATGAGGTATACCTACGCAATTAATCTTCCATAGAGATTTACGAAAGCTATGTTTCATACGTGCTCTATTTCAATGATTTAGGCTTATGAGTTCCGTGATAGTCAGTAAATAAAACAAATAAGTAATAATGTAATAATCTATGTACTCACAAAGAAGATTTTCCGTTTTATTATAAATAAATCAAGCCAACCATATTTTTTTCCAAGCCATTTGGAATCCTAAAACTTGGAATTTCTATTATCAATTTAAGAACTTTAATATCAATATATTAAAGTTTTTTTTAATTCACAATATTCTAAGAAATATTTCTAAAGAGAAAGTCAGAAAGGGCATTGGACAACCGTATCGAATGCGTAACGATAACAATGTAACAGCATCATGGCTTCCACTTTAAATGGTAATACGATGTTACCTCTAGAGAATTATCTGTATAGCTTAAAGAAAATACAAAATGACGTAAAGTTCTGAGCTTATTTTTTAAATGTCAAGTTTGTTTTGCCAAACACTTTAATTTTTCACTTGCCTTATACCTAATTGTCTCTGACAAATGTTGAAGTGTAAATTCTTTTTTACATTAAAAAAACCAATTATTGTTAAATGGTAGGTACAAAGGTAGGTACAATAAACCAGGCTGTATGATACTCGTACTTTCGATTAATGAATACCTATTGAATTAATATACTATCACAGAATAGATATAAGTACTACCGTATTCTATATGAAAAAAGCAATTAAGTTTCCACCAAGCGCGCTGATATAAATTCTCTATAACTATAAATCAGGTAACAATAAATTTGCTATATAACTTTAAAATTGAGTGAAATTGCAGAGAGATGAATGTGAATCAAGTGATTGTATGAGCTATATTGAACAGAGTCCATTCAGCGCAGTCGGCGCGTGGTAAGCACAATGCTCCCTGAATGCACTCAGAATTCAATTGTCCCAAAGTTTAACCTTTTTACATATATTTTTTTTTTTTTTTTTTTTAATTTATTATTAAGGGAAACAAACAGCTGCTTTTACACAGGATGACATGTATGAATAACAATGCAATAGCCAATACAGTTTCCACAATTAGCATTAGCAGACATGCAACAGTATTGAACTATTATTCGACTTATTTATAGTTATACTTAACTTACTTAAAAAAAATACAATAAGTGATACAAATATTGATGTTCGTACATATATTATGATTAAGCGAATGTGAAAACACAACAAGGTTACCTGCAACAATCGCTAGCAGTTATTATTGCAAAGATTTACAAAATTATCTATTTAATGGACAACAACTTTGTCTTAAAAGATTTAGTATTTTCAAAAAATATATCAATATCCTTAAATTTGTTATTATAATTCCTGCATGCGCGAACCAAAAATCTATTTTTAGCATATTTAGTTTTACAAAATGGAATTCTAAAAAGTGTTTGCGTACGTAAGTTTTGTTTTGAACAATATAGTGAAATACGGCTTAATAAGTAAGGAGAATCAACCTGGTGGTTTAAGACTTTATAAAGAAATACCTGATCACGTATTGATCTACGATTGTCCAGGGGCTTCAAACAGTTTTTAAAAGTGTTTTTAAATTTATATTTTAATCTTTTTATAAATTTATTCTGTATACGTTGGAGTGCATATATATGCGTTTGATACTGTGGGTTCCATACTACAGATGCGTATTCGAGCGAAGATCTTACGAGCGCATTATAAAGTAAACATAAAGTACCTGGTGCCTGAAATGTACCACATTGTCTAAATATAAAACCAAGCATCCTATAAGCCTTTGCTGTTACGTTGTCAATATGACATTGGAACAACATTTCACTATCGAGCGTAACTCCCAGGTCTCTCACCTCGGTCACCCTAGGTAGTATTTCATTATTTATTGAGTAAGTGTGTACAATCTTTTTCTTTTTTCTGGTAAAAGATATAATGTTGCATTTTTGTGTATTTAAGAAAAGTTTATTAGTTTTACAATAATCATGTAATGCATCTAGATCTTGTTGTAAATCATAACAATCTTCAATCGACTTTATTACTTTGTATATTTTTGTGTCGTCTGCATATAGTAAACTATTTGAGGAACGGAAACATACATTTATATCATTTACAAATATGTTAAAAAGCAAAGGACCGAGATGGGAGCCCTGGGGCACGCCCGACGTGATAGGGATGAAAGTAGAAGTATGTCCCTTGACTGCAACGGCTTGACTTCTATTTCTTAGATAAGAATCGAGCCATCTCAGGAGGCTGCCGTGTACACCAACTGATTCCAACTTTTGGATTAAGATTGAATGAGAAATTTTATCGAACGCTTTGGAATAGTCAGTGTACACGGCATCCACCTGGTGGCCCTTGTCCATAGAGTCAAGAACAAAGTCTACAAACTCGCATAGGTTGGATTCAGTCGATTTTTTGCTAATAAACCCATGCTGATTGTTCATTATTGATGATCGTATCAAGTTGGATAAACAGTCGCATACTATTTTTTCAAACAATTTTGGGATTATAGATAGCTTTGAAATTCCTCTGTAATTTTGAACGTCATGAATATCGCCTTTTTTGAAAATAGGGGTTATTAAACTTTTTTTCCATTGGGAGGGAACTATACCTTCTGTAAGTGATTTGGAAAAGAGTATCCACAAGGGGAGCGCCAAAGACTTTCTGCAATTTTTTAGGAATATTGGCGGCAGCCCGTCCGGTCCACTGCCCTTTGAGGTATCTATAGAAGACAGATACTTCTCAACCACTTCTACAGTCAGATGAATATTAGAAATATTAAAATTATTATTTGAGGAGGAACAATCAGCAGTGCTTAATGAGGATAATGGTACATCAGGTTCAAAGACTGACTGAAAAAAGTTATTAAATAAATTACAGATACTTTGACCATCGTTTGCAATGTTGTCTAATAAGAAAACTGAATCTGGAATTTCTGAGCTCTGTTTTTTTGATTTAATAAATGTCCAAAAGTGTTTAGAATTTTTACGAATATTTTCTTCAGATTTACGTAAGAAGCCGTCATAACACGATATTTCAAGTTCTTTTTGTTCTATTCTCAACTGATGAAACCTGTCATAATCGCGACTTCTACCATACACTTTCCATCTTTTATGAATTTTTAATTTCTTTTTAATACATTTTATAAGTGTTTTTGAGTACCAAATAGGGTAACGCATGTTCTGACCGCTTCTTTTTATAGGTACATTATTTTTTATGATGTCGTTTAAAATCGAATAAAAGTTATCTACGTCTTGTTCTATGCTGTTTGATGAGAGTAGGTGAGACCAATCCAAACCATCTAATTTGGAGCAAAGAGTTGCGTAATCGGCTGCATAGAAACGATACATTAATCGTGAGGCTGGTTTTAAAGCGGCTGGGGGGGAACACGTACGCGTTTCCACGCACAGAGCGGGGTGGTGGCCATCCTCGGGGACCAACGGCGTACCTCGACGTACCTTGCATTCGAAGCTGGCGAACACTAAATCTAGTAATCGACCGTTCTTATTGGAAACATTATTGAACTGGTAAAGTCCTGTTAAGTTGATGAACTCATATGTATTTTCAATTAGATTGTCGGAAGTGGGGTTGGTTAAGATCATGCTACTATGAGTCGAAGATTGCGCCCATATACCATTTGTGATATTAAAGTCCCCTAATACGATAGTTTCGTCCTGGGGGTGGTCTAAAATGAGATCGGTCAGATATTCGTAAAAAGCAAGTTCAGAATTCCTTTGTTCCGGTCCATGTGGAAAGTAACAACAAAAAACGTGTAACAATTTCTTTTTTAAGCCTGTACTTAACGCTATTTTAACGTATGTTATGTCTGCATCGGACATACGCGGCAAAGGGCGACCCGGTCGAACATCAATAGTAATTTTTTTGTCGACAGCGATTAAAGTACCACCACCTGTTGACTTACCTGCCGCGTCACAGTCACGATCCGTTCGATACACATTATACCTCATATCGAATAGTTCTGCGTCAAAAATTCCTGGTAAAAGCCAAGTTTCACTAATGCAAACCATGTCGTAATTAGCACTCGTAAGGTTCCTAGAAAACACATTAGTTTTTGTCCGAAGCCCTCGAACATTTTGATACATTATATTAAATGCCATTTTAAATTAAAAAGAAAGAAAAAATGGACGCAGGGTAAATATATTCTGTGCCTATAAGCGTGATAGATACCTCTAAATAAACCACAAACATTGTTATCAGAGTGAGTGAGGAATAAAAATAAAAAATCTATATTTCGATACTTATGATAGGGATGGGTTACAAAATAATAATTATCTTCGTGATTAAATAATTTTGATGAGGGTATGTATCGCGCTAATCTATCGAGACCATTCCACATGCGTAATCTGTAATAAAAACAAGTTGATTCTCCGTTCTGTTTGTTGAGATCACAGCGAAATAACTTTGAAAAACATTTTATTATATTAGAATTAAACCAAGTATTCCAGAAAATTAACACATAATAATCATAGGGCACTAGGGTTATGTTAACATTAATAGTTAGTTTGCGCCAACATCTTACTTTTTGTAAATTAGTACTGATTTTATTATGCATTTTACTACGTTACATTATAGGAAACAATCATTAAATACTATATGGAAAATATTAATTAGGTAATGGCAACGAGTATTTTTAGGTGAGGTTTTTTAAAACACTTAAGTTTTTCACAAAAACAGAGTTGGACGTTTCATTTTTACGAATGTAGATACGCCCGCCACGTATCCAGACAAATTTAAAATTAAGTTCTTTAGCTCGAATTCTTGCAGCGGCGTGTAAGGACTTATTCTCAGGTGATAGGTTTTCTGTTACGTACACTGGTAGCTTGCGTTCTTGGGCAATTCCAAGGTGTGAGGTGTTTAATTTATTATCCTGGTGCTCCTTATTGTATTTCATGACTGCGGCTAGAAGGGTGTCACGAGTACGTGGCGTGTTGAATTTTACCAGGATACTACGCGGGCGAGCACTAGATATGTTTTGTTTGGCAATTCTAGCACAATAGACAATTTCATTTTCGTTAATATTCACATTCGTTATCACACCGACCTGCTTCACAATGCTTACTATATTTTCGGACTTAAATTCGGGGACACACTGGATTTCCAGATTGGTGGACCTATTCAGCTGGTCAAGTAGACTGACCCGGTCAGTGACAGCAATTAAATCTGAACGAAGGGTCTCATTTTCCTTCCTCAGTGACTTCACTTCGGCATTAACTGTTGAAAATTCATTACTTATTTTGTCAAATTGAGCACTCATAAAGTTTAAAGATTCTTTAAATCCACTCATTTGGTCTGACAGATCTTTATAGCGCGAGTTAAGGTTGGTGGTGAAGTCACTTAGACACTCTTTTATCACGTCGCGCATCTCTTCACGTATAATTTCACGTATGTTACGTGAGTTAATATCGGAAATGGGCACCGGAGACGATCTGGAGGACGACGTCGAATCATGTTTTTGTCCTTTGCGACGCGTGCCGACAAATGTAAGTTCAGCTGAGCCAGTTGGTGTAGATGGTCGAGCTGAATTGTTCGTATTGTCACCCTTTCTCTGTTTACATAAACAATTAGGACAATTCCAAGAACACTTGTACTCCTGTGAAAGTAATTCGTAGGCATCACCGTCATTATTGAGGCATAAAAAGTGATATTTATGCGTGCAACGCTGACACGTTAAGTATTCAGTGTTGGCTATCTTTTCTTGGCAGGCTGCGCATTGATTCATTGTGGCAGGATTATATCCGTCCGCGCGATAAAGATGGCAATTATTGTGAGCGATGTTTCACGGCACAGAGGTGAGGGGTCCCCGCGCTAGCAGCTCCCGTGCGCGCCTTCGGTTGCAAATGACATATTTTTTTCGTTAGAACACAATGCACTGATATGCAAAAACAACACTTATTATAACGGGTTGAAGTCGAAGTTTACTTTATGATTATGATAAAAAATATTAGATAACTGGACGCACGTCTGCTTCGTACCAAGCTCGAGCGACGCATGGTGGAAGTAAATCGTTGCAGTTACCGATTGGATGGCTGCTGTTGAGTATTGTATTGTATGATAGGAATATTTCTAGTGGTGAAGATTCTGCACAAGCTCACTCCATCATTCACCATCGCCCTCTTCTTAAGATTCAAAATGTGGCCGAAAGTTTGCCTGTAAATAAGAACAAAAATCTGACTTAGACCAAAATATGACCAAATAAAACCAAATATGGCAGAACCTTTCATCACTGCATTGCATACTTATTTCGTTGCGCTTTACTGCTGAAGTATGTGTGCTTTTGCAGTAGATAAATCGACAGTGGTAGCTTTTTTCGGCAGCGTATTCATTCATCCATGTTTCTGGCACCTTTGCCAGATTTTTCATGCTATTTTTAAACGGTTTTATCTATCGAACTGTCTTTGTCATTTTTGAAAGCCAGCTGTCAAACTAATAATTTTTATGTAAGTTTTTTTTGTGTACCTACTTACAGCTGTTTAATAAGTTTTTTTTTTACTTTTATTTAATGAAATTAATGTTTCAATTGAGACAGAGTTCTACATTATGTATAGCTCTAACTAAATGCTTTATTATCGAAAATAAATTCACTCACAGATCCCTAAAAGTGAAAAAACCAGTAAGTAGGTACCTAAGTTATTATAGTAAAAGTTATGCATTGGGAGCTTGAAATTGAATAAGATGGCAAAGGCTATGAAATGCGAGCGATCTTATTTGAATTGATACGAAAGGTAACAAAGTAAATTACATATCTATCATGGGAGCATGAAGTTATAATGTTTATGTAATAGATGCGGCATATTTTAAAGGTCTGTCTGCCTTCAGAAAGATACACAAAAATGAAAATGTTATTTTGGAAATGAATGGTCATTTGAAGTCTTCGTCTTGAGATCTTGGTAGTATGTATAAACATTTTAAGGGCTTGCTTCACAAAGTCCGATTCAGCTGTATTTAATATTTGACGATTAATTTAATTACATTTTGTTTCATTATTAAATTAAACCAAAAGTTAATATGATTGATTATGAAACAAGCACTCTTTTTCATGTCAGTTGCCAATGTGTGCTAGGGAATAAAGGGATTAGAAACACAGACATCTTATTCTTAACATAACAGACAAAAAAGTCAAAGTACACGAGGTATTCTTGTCGTGATTATGTCGATCGCCAAAGTATTCCAATAAGTAAGGTAATGGTGTAAATAATTTTAAGTAAGTTTCGTTGCTTCGAGATTGTCCTTCTATGACTGTAGTTTTCATTCCATAAGACTATTTGTCTCTGAAGACCAATTTCTGATCCTTCAAAGTAATGTAATTTAGACTTGAAAGATGGTCTCAAGTAAAGAGGATGTTTGTAAAAATATCAGGCACTTTTAGGCAGACAAAATATACTGTGTACGTGAGTGCGTAGCCTCAAAGAGAACGACTGAAAAACATTCACCGAAAGTGGAAATAAATCTTCATGATGTGTGGAGACTTAATAATTCGTAGCTCGCGGATGCCGGTGTCCGTTACACGGCGCCTGCCGGACGTCTCCGGAATATTAACTCAGATGGGATAAAAATGGCGGCGGCCCCCGGCTCAGGTGACACTGGAATTTGACGGTGGTAATTTGACGCCTTTATCCGGGTCAGCTTCCCTACAAATAGCGGATACAGGACGAAATGACGCTGAATGTGCCCAGGCGAGTCACCAATGTATCTGAAAAATGCGATTTCTAATCCAACTTTCTGTTTACGTGAAACACGAAATCCTGTGCCTCTATTCTCTCTCTCTAAATACCTCTATTGTAATGTGACTCGTTCGTTCACATTCCCTTAATTTTTAATTAACTACAATGTAGACTGTAGAGGTAAATTAAAGCGTACCTGTGTAGCGGACATCTGCTTGTGATATATTTTAATTAAATTCAATTGGCATGCGCAATGCTGCGCCAATGTTTGTTTTATGCAGAGATCTTAGCGTATAACAAGTTTGCTTTAACGGGACGTTTTAATTAGTCAGTAAAGTTTAAAAGAGGGTGGCGTAAAATTTTTACGACGATGCAGAATTCTAGTAGGGAGGACAGCGATCTCATGAATGAATGCCGGAAGAAAGCAATAAAAGTAATTACGGAAGAACGAGTGAAACTTGGCCGCGGTCTCGAATTATGTGGACTTAGTGCCTGCTGCGCGAAAAGTTGTGCCAATTATACTTGGGAATGTATCGGGACGGGAAGGCCGCCGCAACTGCGCTCGCACTGATAGCCCACGACGTTACATTTAATGTTTCAATTAGTTAAAGCCAAAGGGAAATATAGTGATCGTAAAAGCTGTGTTTTTCACCAAAGCGTATAAAAATGTAAAAGACGTATAGTGTGTATGAACCCTATTAAAACATACGTATAGTCCCTCGTCGGTTTTATGATTGAGTTAAATAAATGAGCCTGTGACCTTTTACAGCTGGACCAACGTAACATAATGTAGAAAGTCTAATCATCAGACTAAAATTAGGGAAATTTCTCAAAATTAAGTACCTACATAGGTCAGATAAAAAACTTCCAATAGTTTAGCTGAAGGAGTAAAATTTATAGGTACCTAATAAGTATGGTAGACAAAAATAAGTGAATTTATAATTTGTTGCACAAAAGTGGTGTAAATTTCAAATAATAAAAAAGATATTAAGTCAAGTCAAGAAAATTAATGGGAATATCTCAAAGCGTATAAAATACTTGATCATCGAAAATTCAGCCCTTTGACAAATTGAATATTCTGGACGCGGTTTACAAACCTAATATTATTCGCAGAGTTTTAGGAACTTTCCTAAAATTTTGCTTATAAAATAACCATTCTACGTTTTATTCAACCAAGTAAATCCCTTTATTGACATGTTTTCATTATTGTTAGCTTTTCAAAGTATGTACCTAAGTATATTATTTACAAAGTAGGCAACTAATAAACAGGTTTGTATGATGTTTTTTTGCTTGAAAACAACAATTCCCACATCTTTATCTCGCTTGTTTTCTTCCAGCAAGCGTTGGAATAAATCCAAGTGCGTAAAGGAAACTTTTTCAGGGGCATTTAGAAAATTTTATTAGACTCGAGAGGCCCTCATCGTTTCGGATCAACGATAATCCCATTACATTTCCAGTTTCGGCAATTTTGGAGCTCTGCTCTATGGCAGTAAAAAGTTATTATGAAACGCAGGTGAGGTGAGTACACGCCCCATGGAAGACATCTACTAAACTTTACTCAATATCACGAATATTTTATGTTACTCGTTACTTATGTTGAAGCTTTCATGATGTTAAGTATTTTTTTGTTTTATGACATTATGTATATTGATGTGTGTGATTATAACTTAGGGGAGGTCAGCTCAGCGCGGCCACCTTAACTTTGACTTTAAAAAAATGCTGTTAAAAAACAGAATTTGGAAAAGTATTTTATACCAATAGATAGGGAATTTATTAAACTTTTATAATGTGTAATCGCTTTCCGTGAAAACTTTAATAGTTTCTTTTAATTTGTAAATTACGAAAACTTGTCAAAAAACCGCTTTGCCCAAGTGAGCGCCTAAAGCGGCCATCAGGGTAAGGGCAAAGTGGTCATTCCAAAAGATTACAAGAAATTCATTTAAAGTTGAAAAACATCGTGCTTAAAAAACAAGAAGACCAAAAATAAATTAAATAAAACTCTACTAATGAAAAAAAAATGTTCTTAAGTTTCAAATGAGACATTTATTATTACAGTCTTAGAATCTTCGAATACTTCCTAAATTTATTTTTAATTATTATTATTAATAATTATTTTAGTTACGTTATAGGTACCCAACAATTTTCTCATACTTATCTACCAACAGTTCTTCTACTTAAATTAAAATATTCAACAGCTAGGTAAAGCACTTGGCCACTTTGCCCGGACCGCTTTGCCTTTTTCCACCGTTTTGTTTTAAAAATTAACTGTGCTCATAACATTTGTCTCATGTCGGAACCGATGTTATACAAACAAAGCCAAATAGATAAGCAATAATAGACGTAAAATAAAAACATTGAGTTTTATAGAGTTTTGATCAAAACAGATTGAGTTTACTCTGGATTTTCTTAACAAAATGAACAAAAATCTTTCGCATGTTGCCGCGGCCACATGCTGGTTCCGACCACTACCAAATGGCTGCTCGGGGCGGGGCGGTAGGTTTGCTGCATATCAGAACATATAACATTGTACTATCGTTGTAAGTTGCCGAGAAATGAGCCATGGCCGCTTTGCCTCCTATGGCCGCATTGAGCTGACCTCCCCTAGTATATGAGTTGAAATATGTTTTGATATTAACTTTATATTATGTAATATAATGTGAATACAATATTATTTTGAGGTCAAGCGCGCTACTTGCGTAACAATTACCGATGCTAGTTGAGTTTATAAACAATTTTTCTTCCAACTATGCTTTAATTTCATCACAATCACACTAAAAACTCAGTACAAAGCGAGTCTTTATTTCTCTAGAGCAATAAAAATGTATGAAATTTCATTGTTGCACAGTTTTTTTTTTCGCACCAAAAAGTGCCAATCTCAATGTATTAACTCTATTCAGCCAGCCGATATCAATACTTTTTTTTACGTACGTGTATTATTCGTTTCTATCCTACTTGTTCCAAATTTAAAAAATGATTGCTGCTAACTCTGATTTAAAAATGAAAGAAATTTAAAAAAGTGATTAGGTGGGAACTTTATTAATTTTTTTGCTTGACTATATTTTTGGAAACGATAAAGTGTGATACTATCTGATTTTGAGTGCTTCGGCTTCGAATTAAAATGGAATCATCTAACGACACATTAACTCCGGAAAACATAATTCTAAATGAAGCCGACAATGTTATAGAAAATGAAACTCTTTGATATGAGTTTCTTTTATCTACTATTCCTATAGGTAATAGTTAAAAGAAAAGCAGATTATGCACCTCACCTTAAGTAATTTATATTGCCCTCGTGCCTGTTAGATTAGAGCCCTCGCTGACGCTCGGGCTCTAAATCAGGCACTCGGTGCAATAATAAATTACTTTGTGTAATAATCTACTATTAGAAAGTTAGGATTCAAAAGTAGTTGTCAAAAGTAGTAGAAGGTTCATTTACTAAAAGGCATATATACAGGGTGTTTGGTAATAGCCTTATAAAGCCGAATATGGTAGATAGGGATCATCAAACTGAACAACTTTTACTATGGGACCAATTCTGAAATTGCGAAAAAATTATCAGCTGCTTCATACGAAAATTAATAACGAAAGCATCAAAATGTATGAAACAGCTGATTTTTTTTCTCGCGATTTGAGAGTTGATTCCATAGAAAAAATAGTTCAGTTTGATGGTCCCTAATCCCTATCTGCTATATTCTGCACCAAACACAAAACACCCTGTATTACAATTTGCTTGTTTATTTGTTACCTTCTTTTGTGTCCTAATAAAAAAACCTTACGTAAGTTTGAAATGTTCTTATCCTTACCCTTTGCTGTTATTCAGTCGATTTCAACAACTATTTATTGAGAGAAATGTCGGAACGGACGATACAGTAAGAATAGGGGCGAGATAGTCCAGGCGCCGACACCGAAATAAATCTAAAAGCTCTGACTCAGCAGCGGCGCTCGCGAGCATGCTGTGATACAGCGATCTTCGCAGATAAGCGCCTGGCTGTCCTCCCACCGGCTGATTTATCGAACATTAGCTCCAGGACGCCTATGAAACGTTAAACCCTCTTCATAAATTCTTTAGTAATAACATACCTATTATTATTCTCGGTCCCATTCCGGCTTCGAGTCGAGGGACGATACTTTCTAAATTTGAGTTATCACTGACGTGTCTGGAATGGTTAATTTGTTTTTTAAAAGGTATAATTAATATTCGTAGCTATTACGGGTGTTTATCCTGTAATCCGTTCAGGTGTTGTAACGAGTGGTATATTTACAAAAATAGCAACGTTTAATAATCCACTAGAGTCATTATCGACTCGAAGTTAAAGGCGATGTTTGAGTTAAAGCCAGTAATAAAAGTTATCGGTCAAATATTTGTTCTTCTATAACTTTTGGATATTGGTTACATAGAAATAATCTTCTATCTATTGGTATCAGCCCCTTTATTTCTATTGGAAAGTCAACACTGACTTAATACTTAAAAATAAAATTAAAAAATATTAAAAACACGACTGCCCTGCCAATAACGAACTAAAAAGTTAAACAACAAGTGTCATTGCAGTCGGGGGACACTATTATGGAACAATTTTTGATCAAAGTGTTTTTTTTTTTATTTTATTTATTTTTATTTCACACATTTTAGTGAAAAATTATATAGTTTTGGAATGTGCTCATCAAGGCCTTTCATTTGATGCCCATATTGTAATAATAGAAGTATATTTTTTTTTATTTGAAAATAGCGTTGTACAGTCGCCATTTTAATTGTTTCTAAAAAAAATTAGCCAGTGTCAATCAAGATGCTGTAAGGATTCTAACGATACCCCGTTTATCCAAATCAGTTCAGGCATTTAGAAATTATGGTGGAATAAAGAAACTCACATACCCACAAAGCAAAAAGAGTGTATATGTGTTCAGGGTTCATGTATGTTTGTGGGTATGTGAGTTTCTTTATTCCACAATAACTTCTAAATTCCTGAACTGATTTGGATAAATGGGGTATCGTTAGAATCCTTACAGCATCCCGAGTGACACTGGCTATATTTTTTTTTAAGAAAAAATAAATATGGCGACTGAACGACGCTATTTTCAAATGTGAAAAAAAAAATAATAATAATAAAAACGACTGCCCTGCCAAAAACGAACTAAAAAGTTAAACAACAAGTGTCATTGCAGTCGGGGGACCTCTTTGATCAAAAATTGTTCCATAATAAGTCCCCCGACTGCAATGACACTTGTTGTTTAACTTTTTAGTTCGTTTTTGGCAGGGCAGTCGTTTTTATTATTAATTTTTTAAGTAAGCGTTCAATCAAACTAATAAATAAAAAAGTTTTCCATTTGAATAGGGGGCCAAGGTCTCTCTGAATTAGTAAAACAGTAAGAAACGTATTAACGGATGTCGTTTTATTGTAATTATTCTATATTCTAGAACGGTCTTGCATTTAAACGACCTGTTTGTGTCCTGACTACTGCCACTTCATACAAAAACCGACCAAATGCGTGTCGGGTCACGCGTAGATAGGGTTCCGTACAGTAGTAACCTCATTCATACTATACCATATGGCTATAAACTTATGTTCCCTGTTCCACTACTAACGAATATAACTAAAAAAATTGCAACGACACCCAATACTATGAGATTTACGAGAAAAAAAATATTGTTACTGGATTAGTGTTTGCGTATTATTCTTTATTCAAAAAGCAAAAAAAATTTTTAACCTCCGACGCAGCGCAAAGAAGCTATTATAAGTTTGAAGCCTATGTTTATCTGTCTGTACGTACATCATCCGTGACTAAACGGATCAAGTGATTTTAATGCGGTTTTTCTTATTGAAAGCTAAATTAATCGAAATGGTTCTTAGCCACATTTGAAGGAAATCCATCCAGCCATTTATGGAGATGGTCAACTGCCTGTCGGAACGTTAAAAGATACAGAGGTGGTGTTTTGACTAAAATAATGTACATCCTGGGCAAATTTAGGTGCAATAAAAAAACAAAATTGTGTCAAAAATGGCCGCCAAAATTAAGTTTAAAAAGAGTAAAATAAAACTTTATAAATTATTAAACCTCCGACACAAAAAGTTAACTATTTTAAAATAAAATAAGAAATCATTAACGGATTTACATCTGCTTGTCACATAATATGTCTAGCGATACATAACGGTCCCAGACGTATATTTTCTTCATAGCTCTATATGACTTGACTCCTTGGACGAATCGTCCAAGCTTGACTCGGAGCATTAATAATTGTTTTAACGCTCTAAGTGACTTGATATTTTAGTTATATATATTTGTTGTTATCTGTATGTTTATAAGCTGTTAGCTATCCAAAAACGATAAATAACTAAATAACTAAAATAAATATTATTTTTAACTTTACAAGAGTTGGCTTTTTTGTATCGGGAGTTTTTTTACTTCCATTATCTTAATACAAAAATCCGACTTTGTGATGCTGAATGGTGATATACTGTGGGTTAGTAACGAGTAAATTCATTAACGTAAAACCACAGTAGGTTAGGTATATATAGTAAAACCATCTAATGTAAACCAGTGCAAACGGTAACAGGGTTGCCAGATCAGGCAAATTATACTTACGATACTGTAAAAAATAATAATCAATGTTTGTTGCTGGCAGCCCGTTTTCTACTGATTGTGTCAAATAGCTTATGTTTTATCGATTTGAATTAAGAAGTAAATATATAATTTAGATATTATTTTTAAGGTTACAACCGATAATCATAATTTAATAGGTAGGTACTCAACGTCCATCAAGAATACCCTAGATGTCCGGTTAGAGTCTCAAAAATAGCACCACAAAATATCGTCCCACTTACAAACTGGGCGCTTATTTTGTACAAAGTAAGTGATAAAAGATGAGATTTTATTTACAATAAAATGAGCTTATTTTGTACATAATAAGCGCCTAGTCTGTAAGTGGGACGCTATTTCGAGGTGCCGTTTTTGCGTGGTGCTGTTTTAGTTCGTGAAGCGTCAGCGATATTCTTGATCGAAAGTACTCAAGTTAAAGATTAATAATAGTGATATTTGCGCTTCGTTCTAATTTACGCTTAATTATAACGATATTATTGTTTTACAGTTCGATTTCAGGATAGCAAAATTGTTCCTTTTACCCCCAGCTAATGGACGCAACATTTGTTCAGCCTAAAGAGTGCTAACCCTAAAAGATATCCTCGGCAGAAAAACTTCATCTAAAACTTTCTCTTTTCCCTTTATTAGGTTTCCACACTTTACTACGATTCTCCTTTTTTTCCTTAAAATTGTTTAAAAGAACTCAAAGCTTTCTTTGGTTTGAAATGTAGGAATTATTTATGTTACGCAAGTATGATGAAATTATTTCTTTTGTGAAAGTCAATTGTTTTTGCTGAGATAATTAGCAATGATTAATAGCGGCTTCAACTTAATAAATAGGTCATTATAGATAGGATGGAGTGACATCTAATTAAGTGTCGTTTTCACTATGTAGGTATTGACGCGTATCATAAATCTTAATAAGTATTATCACAATATTACTGTGCTTCGAAAATACATGATAATAATGCCATATGCCACGGTACCGTTAATACCTTAATACGGCAATAAAATTTCGGGATACAGGATTAGGATACCGCGTATCGCGTGATAGAGTTTTACTAATCCTCAATGAATAACTTTCAAAACCCAGTTAATATATTGGTATTGCCTAGATTCAATCGCTATGAAATTGGTGATCGAGATTATTTTATACAAAACGTTTTTGGAATTTTGTTTCAGTTACACATAGTGTTAGCAGTTTATCGGGAAACACAGTTTGTCCATGACAAGTGTTTATTACGAGTATCTACATGTCAATGAGGGCATTTCAAAGTGACATTTAAAAAATAAAAATAGTAGCTATTTGTAACCAATCACTAGATGGCGTTGATGGAAAGAGAAGTGTCAAAATTGGCTTTTAAAAATAAACGGCATTGCCAAAGAGGCATGTAAGCGCCCGCTGGCTGACATCTTCCCAAAGAGAAACATTGTATAGGGTTACATCTGCCTACCTACCTGAGTACTCACTCTTCGAAGTTTAGTAAAAAAAACTCATTTTTAGGGTTCCGTACCCAAAGGGTAAAAACGGGACCCTATTACTAAGACTCCGCTGTCCGTCTGTCTGTCTGTCTGTCACCAGGCTGTAACTCAAGAACCGTGATAGTTAGACAGCTGAAATTTTCACAGATGACGTATTTCTGTTGCCGCTATAACAACAAATACTAAATACAAAATAAAATAAATATTTAAGGGGGGCTCCCCAACAAACATGTTTTTTTTGCCGTTTTTTTGCTCGATATTAATAACGACAATAGGTAGACTGTTAAAATTTTCACAGATGATGTATTTCTGTTGCTGCAATAACAACAAATACTAAAAACAACATAAAATAAATTTTTACCATACAACAAACGTGATTTTTTTGCCGTTTTTTGGTACGGAACCCTTCGTGCGTGCGTCCGAATCGCACTTGGCCGGTTTTTATCAACACCATCTATCGAACATACAGTTTTTGTCATTGTGAAAAGCAATGCTCTAAGTGAAAAGCCCTCATTTGAATGTTATTTTGTATATTGGAACAAAAGTGGCAGAACTCAATGTCATGTATGAAATAATTATGCACTATTATGAGGCACTTAACTCTTTTAAACCTTTTCATAATAAACTTACGTGAAAGATTACACATCGTGCCGTAACAAGTATGTGTACTTTATCTTCCTTTTACCGCGTACTGGAGAAAGTTGGGGAAGTAATAATAAACACGGTGCGGTTCCAAAACGGAGTTACTTCGTGGGGGTGTAGAAAGTAATTAAATGTGAATTGAAAACAAGTCAGTTGTTGCCAGCACCCTCGGGAAAACTCCCAAAAGAACGGCAACAATGTATTTTCTCGTTACATTACGACTGTTTATTTTGGACCCTTGGAAATATATTGGGAATAAAATGATAATACGATTCTTTATAAATATACGATTTTCATTGGTTGTTTGTTGCGTTTGGGGGATGCGAATGAAAATTCCAATGAAATAAAACTACTTATACTTAGATATTCCTTTTTCTAAAAGGCGCTAAAATAAACAAATACTTAAATGTATTTTTCTTTTTCCTAACTTTGCGGTCACGTGTTTACAGAAAAGTCTAGATGGAACGACATTTTAAATAAGTAACAACTCTTTTATTTTTTCGGTGTTTTATTATGTAATTATTTTATCCTATTACGTACATAAACGGTTTTTGTATCTCAGACCTAATTCCCCGGTTTGTTTCAAATGAACGTGATTAAATTTCACTATGTGAGGAGGAGGAGTGAGGACGAATTCCGTGTAACATAGTTTGTTTTTTTTATTCAAATTGGATTTTAAAGTACAAACAACGTTCTGTCACATATTCCGTATTGCAGTTTCTGAATATAATAATGTTTTTGTGAACACCCGTCTGATACCTATATGGTTCGTTTGTTAATGGCCTAAGATATTTTTTGTATGGGTTGTTAACATTGTATTATACCCAACGTTAAGATAACGAGCCGGCAGATCGTCTGGTTGTTATTTTTATGTGGTTCCTGGCACTTGTTATGTTAGTCGATACGACTTACGTTTCGTTAAGGGAATTGTGTCTAGCGCTGAGCGTTTCGTAGCATTTAATGAGGATTCATTACTGTTGCTTTGGGGATGTTAGATTTTTAAAATCTTTTCCGTTGTATCCTCATGACTGAGATTCGTGACAACAGAAGGTGATTTTAAAATCACGTTACTATAAATATCAGATCATCATCATCGTAATACGAGTTATAAAACGCCCTCGGCCTCCTAAAAAATAAGTTTTCAGGATTGCTTTCATACAAAAAGTAGTTCGTAATTACGAGCCCTTGTAAATTTAAGATAATGTGCTAAATGCTGATGGATGCTGATATGAATGCGGTGTTTCTTGGTTGGCATTAACTCTCAAACATAAAGTTAGTTATAGTGTAAGGTTATATGTGTTAATATTACACACTAAGGTGCAAAAGCACTAAACTTAAGAATTGCCTAAGTCTTTTCTTATCTACAACTCGACCAAAATAACTAGGCGAATGACAGCTACATGACAGCTAAGTTTATGACACCGTTTTAATTTGGTCGTGTTGTAGTTAGGAAAAGACTTAGGCGATCCTTAAGTTTAGTGCAATCGGGCGTAATTTTACCGAACACTTGTATTATTTAGTGGAACGGCCAAACTATACGTTAAATAAGGGTAGTCTAATATGGCTGATTAATTTTGCTGCAATATGAGGTTGGAAGAGTAATGTTTATGTATATTAATTGTGCACAATGGGGGTGAAATGAGTATGAGGGTCTAAACAATGTATTGACAGGATACATAAAAGCTTTTGTGTTGTGCTTGCGTCCCGCTTATAGCTGTGACAAAGTAACACGAGGCCGGTACATATGGCATAATGTTATAGCACCGCTTAATAGTTTTTCAGCTAACAATATACCCGTAGTTTATGTTTTCAGTAGCTGAAGAATTTGTAAGAATTGTTTGGATAAATTCGATGATTTAGTCCAAATATATTCGATAATTTAGAGGCTCTATCTTTTGGTTCGGTAGTGAATCTCACTATGAATTTTCCGGGTTTGAATCCTATGAGTAAATAAGTAGGTAAGTAATCAATAATTTCATCAACTGATTTTAAATCTATAGTAATTTATGTCTCTATATTACTTACATTGTTTAGTATCAATTAAAAAAGCTAAAAGTCAACAAGAGCGCGAAGCGCGAGCGGAGCGCTAGCTGAGCGTCTCTGCTTCAGCTTGGGCAAAAATTATTTCGTATGTCCTTCCGGCTGTACATTGGCTGTCCGTTTGTTCTCCTCTACAGATCGCATTTCTTAACCGATTTTGGTGAAATTTTAGGAGCAGGTTCGAAAATTAAAATTGTTTTTTTTGTCAAGCCAGTTTTTCGGAATTTTATAAAATGGCGGCGATATGTAAAAAAAAACATATTTTAGTCCGGCTTTCCGGCGCTGTTTGTTCTTCTATACGGGTCGCATTTCTCAATCGATTCTCGTTAAATTTAGTTCGAATTTTATACTTTTAGAATTTTATTTTGGCGAGCCAATTTTTCGGAATTTATGTCGAAAAATGTTCAAAATTAGAAGCACTATCTAGCTGCGAATATATCGACGTTCACCTGCTCACGGAGCTACTGGTTAATTAATAATAAATAAATAAGTTTTCATTGTTATTCGGAATAAGAAATCAAACAAGTGAGCATCGTTATTTTATTTAAACTAAGAACATATCTTTTTTTTTAATACGATGTTCTCGTTATTACAAGGTAGCAGCACACGGGCTCGCAACGTTTACGGTAACGATACAGTCCAGTGCCCCTTATAGCTGGCATGAGTTCAAATAAAACGGAATGAAATCGCATCGCTTTGCCGCCTCTGCGTGTGTGTTGTGTGTATACCTTTTTATATAACGTTATACCTACGCAGTCTAGTTAACTACTTTTGTGTAGGAGATTTAATATGCCCAATACACGTAACCAATTAATTTTATCATGGATGTTTTTCCTTTTTTACTTATATAAATGTTGTTGACAAATATCATGTTTTTTCCTCGTTACGTATACAACGTAGTCGATTTACAATACCTGATATTCAATTAGGTGCTATTGAAAAACACGTAGTAAATAAGTAGGTTTGATAACTATCTATTTTAAGGGGCGGTAATAGGAAAACATGGTTTGCGCGGGCCATTTTTTTATATAGAAAACGTAAACTTGTAGCCACCAAAAAAATCATACGACAAGCTAAAGAGTTTATCTAGTTGCTACAAACATAAGATTGTGTATAAACCTAACAGATGATTGTAGAAAAAAATCAGAATATCATCAAAAGCGCTTGTCGCGGGCCATATTTTTGGCGTAAATAATAGCGGGAACGTATTGAATTCTACATCAAAATACACTTTAACGTAGTGCAGTTACTCCAATAACTTTTTTTCAAGAAATATAGATGTGCTAAAGATAATGATGAAAAAACAACGAAAAACATCGAAAAAGTGCAGAAGTGAGGTTATTTTCCATACTCTTTACACGTAAAGAAAAAAACAGAGACAAATGATTTCGCGTAACGGAGCCTTAAACGATATTATATGGACTATTAGAAACACCCAGACGTGGGTTTTTTAAATACCTTGACGTTTCCTCTGAAATTGATCATACCAATAACAGTAGGTAGAATAGGTAGTACGCACGTAGGTATAATAAGTAGGTAGGTAGGTACGTCGTACGCATGACTAATCTAAAAAAAAAATTTACTTGTTTTTCATGAATAAAAGTTAAATCAAAGCGAATTTCAATATTATAAGTACTAAGAATACTACCCCACTTAATTACGTATCTCGGAGCAACTTCAGCGTTTTAACTTCTTATTGTAACGACTACGAGTGTGGTTCAGATTAAGTGCTTTCGGACTAACTTTAGACATTACTGTAATAGATTAAGATTTCGGTAACTTTCCGTGAGTTATAGTTATGTTAAACGTTTTATTGTAAGGAGAATTATGGCTCAGATTCACCGCTTTTCTAAAAACAATGATTGTGAAGCAACAGAAATTTAATTCAATTTTGTATTGACTAAGCATTATATATAACGTTGTTTCGTTCGAATCGAATTGCTTTTTATTAATAGGACGTGCAAACATTGTTTCGATGTCAATTATTTCCGATAGACAACGTTGTGACTAAAAAAAATACTTAAAACTAAAACGAGAGGATCTCGGTGGCTTATCACCTGGCCCCATGCATGCGGAGGTTAAGCAACTTTCCCAAGGGTCGGTTATGGGATGGGTCATCAAAAAATTATAGGCCTCTCTGTGCTTCAAAAAGCAGGTTAAACTGTTGGTTCCGGCAGCATTTGCTGTCGTTAACACCCACCAATCCACATTGGGCCCGCGTGGTGTGTTATGGCCTATTTTCCTTCTCCACTCATAAGGGAGGCCTATGACAGGAACTGAAAAATGGCTCATATAGAATGAAACTAGGCTGAGGCTTTAAAAAGACACGAATATCTTTTTGACAGAAACAAAGAGTTAGGCCTATCCTTGGACGATTCGTCCAAGGGCCTATCTCAATAAAAATTTAATGATTGATCGTTTTAAATTAAATTGTAAGTTTGTTTTCAATTACAATACAATTCGAATCATAATAGTAATAAAATAGCAGTGTTCTACGCCTAAAATAATATTTCGTTAATTGCGGGTATTGTTATAGTAATGTCACGTATTGAATTTTGTGTTTACTCTTAAATAGGTACTCATTTGTTTTGTTTTTTATGAAAATAGCGTACCTACTGACTTAAAATAATTACACCTAGAAGCCGTGTCTTCGTATGCAAAGTGAGGCAACTAATACTGAGCCAAATGGCTCAGTTTTCAGATTTATATCCTTCATGCGTTACCTAATCGTAACCTAAATTCAATAATATAGTAACTTATCTCTTTAAGGTAAGGAAAGTGAAACGACGCAATTTTGGCTGTTTTAGTTGCCTCACTTTTGACAGTGCGCTTTGTAGGGAATTATCGTTCTAGGTGTTATTACTCTAAGCCTACTGTCTATAACCGTGAAAATAATAGAGGGCTTAGATGTAAGTTGTTGGTGTTGGTTGGAGGAAATTGGAGAGGGAAATAAAAGAAGTACAGGTATGAATGAGGGTGAAACTCATTCTAATCCACTCACATAAAACTAGTTCGAATGCTATCCGACCTTGCCAAAACGTACAGTAGTGAGCAGAATCGGTTTAAGTTGAGCACTTTGAACGCGAAACTTGTTTCAAGTCCAATGTTGTTGAACAGCAAAGCTTTTGAATGTGTTTAGTTTGGAAGATCGTTCGGTGGGAGCGACGAACGTCGGTAATTAAAACTGTCGCATGTCGTAGTGTTCAATTAAGGGACGCCATTAGAGCTAGTTCATAGCTAAACCTGGCTAGCTACATTAATCCGAGGCTAATCGTAAGTGGGTGAATCAACTTTTTGATGTTTTGTGGCATTTCTTAAAATATCTACGTGAACCATTTTTATATGAAGATAATCTGTAGTTGCAAATACTCTAAGCTAATTATCTTATAAGAAAACTTAAAAAACATGAACATTTTAACACGATTTTAAAGAAAAACATAGGTGACCCAGGAGACAACTCCTATTTTTCATATAAAAGCTGGGGACAACATTGTCCTCTGGGTCACCCATGTTTTTCTATAAACTATTGATTAATTTTGTACAAGACTAAGTATGTTTTATTGGCTATGAATCTAAATATCGATAAATAGAGATTTTTTTTAAAGTTATCTAGTTTTGTTTTAATTTATGAAAATTTACACATGGGTCGATTTTTTCCTTACATTAAAAAGTTGATTCACCCAAGTACGCCCAAATACAAAGGCTTCTGAACGAGCTTGAACGATCTATAAAACTATAATGGCAGTATCTATTTAACTTAGTTTTCAATTTTGAGAAATAGAAATCGTACCTACCGATTTTTTTAATAAGTTATTTAAGTATCTCCTTTTACTAACAAAAAGACACATATGTGGCATAAAGTTCCGTAAAGAAACGCAATACCGGCTCCTTTTTGGCTTAACGTCATTGATAGCGTTATAAGAAGTGTAAACCAATAAAAGTAGGTACCTATTAAAAAAACTAGATGTCAAGTTTTTGCTAAATAAACGATTATTTTCTATACATTGTAATTAAACGACGCATTAATTCTGCAATGTTATATTTTTTGTAGAATTCCGTATTTTTCCGACGTTGTTTAGTAGATGATACAAAAATTAAACAACATGAGCAATTAAAGTAGATAGAATTCATCAAGGCAGTAAAGTAATCGCTTTCTAATAGACTATAGAGAGACTCCATTAGCTGGCATTATCGAGTCTTCTCCGCATTCTCCGCTTTACTTTTTTATTTAACTTTATAGCTCATAGTTTTTCTGGTTCATTTAAAGATAAAATTTTGTAAATTATAATGAGGTGAAAGCTAAGCTCTTGTTAGTGTAGGTACCAAAAATATGTCTAATCGCCTTTTTTTAAACCGTTCGCCATTTTGAACGTCTATTATAAAAGTCTAAGCTTGAAGTTCTTTAAGTCTCGTTCTCTTAAATAGCCTTAGCCCTCGAGACTTTAATCTTATAGAAGCTTTGAATATTATAGAAACTTTTTACGAAGCTTTCAAGTTTTTAGAAAATAGTTTGAATGATTTTATGTTCTTTTAACCTTCTTCATTAGTCTTTCTTCTTCGTTAAGGGTCAGTTACCGGTTCGAGATAAGTTCTAATTAAAATATATTAAACAGCGGCCGCCCGCGGTTTCACCCGCGTGGTTCCCGTTCCCTTGGGAATATCGGGATTAAAAGTATTCTATGTTTTAATCTAAGCTATCTACTACCTGTGTGCCAAATTTCAACCAAATCCGTTCAGTAGTTATTGCGTGATTGAGGAACAAACATCCAAACATCTTAACATCCAAACCCACAAACTTTCACATTTATAATATTAGTAGGATTCAAATATGTTTTTATTAAACAAGCCGTAGCATGACCGACGAAACACAATATACACTCGGCGTCAGAAAAATCGCACCTTTTCAAAAATTTCTTCAAAGTTAATTTAATCCTATCAGTAAGTGCTCGTATATCTTCCTCTTCGGATATAGCCAACAGTCTCTAAAAACCGTTGGAATACTCGTCGAACGGAATCAATTACTATGTAGGATTCAGTTTCCGAGCAACATTACATTGCCTCATTTTTTGCAATATTTGAGCAACTTCATGGGCAATAGCATCCATCTTGGGTGTTCCTTTTTTTAATTGAACTGTTGAAGTGTGTCTTCTCCATCATCTCGATAGCGAATTTACCCGCATTGCCTGAATTGATCCCTTTTATATTCCTTTTATGGTGGCGTAATAAGCATAATTTTAACCGCCTCCGTGGTCTAGTGGTTCGCCCACCCGTGTAAGACGCAGAGGTCCCGGGTACAATTTGTACTCGGTTTGGTTGGTGGTAGGGCTAAGTCCGCCTGGCTAGCTACCACCATCTTACCTAAGTCTGACGCTAAGTCTGACTGACTTAAAAATTGTTGTGTTCCGGCAGATAAGGTAAGATAGTCAGTATTCCGGGTGTAGTGCGCTTCCACCTTCGGCCTTATCGTCATTTAACATTAGATGAGATGAAGGCCAAGCACTATCCCGTTGTGTATAAAAAAAAAGCAAGAATGCTTTAACCGTTAATGGTAACTCTTATGTTTATTAAATCAAAAAATTTTTAATTGAAAGCTCATTAAATGTACTTTCAATAGATATCAATATTTACACAATAAAACGTTAGCTAGCAATAGCAGGTGGCCAAGTCCAAACTTATTTTCGAAGATGTGCGATTTTTCTGACGTCGAGTGTATATCGCGTGATATAGCGTTTTATCGCCGACGAAACAAAATATATATCGCGTGATATAGCGTTTTATCGACACCCAACTGTCAAAATCCATTGTCTTTTGACAGTTAAACACGATAAATCTCTATTTATATCATATCGTATTTCGGTGGTCATGCTAGGCAGGCTAATGATAATATTAGTTTTAGGGAAAATATCCCTAGAAATCAATTAGATACATTTACACTATTGCACAATAATAAGGAAATGAATAAGGTACAACGTTTGTATTAAATCGAGGTTATGTCATTAGGTAGTCTGTGGTAATGCTATCCAGTGGCATTTACTCGAATAAGACGGCATGGGAGCCTTATGATGGATGAGGCTCGGTTCTGCTGTAAAGGCTTGATTGCCTCAGTGTAATATGGTTGCCATTTTGTTGTGTTGTACGGAATGTCTTACGGCCTTACAAATGTGTAAGCTTAGAGTTTATTCAGTGTTTTTTTTCAATTCAAACCATGATGTAAGTGCACATAATTTGTATTTAACTAAGTTTATAAATGTCGTGTTCTATATTTCTTTTCAAAGTGCTTTAGAAAATAAATACAAATACTCAATAGATCTACTGTTTCTAGGATATATAGTGCTTGTAGTTTTTTTTACAAAATTTTGATGCAAAAAAACATCAAAATAGGTAAGTAGGTATAACTATTTCCGGTTGAAGTAGCACATATCGAATTATGTATGTGTAACTAGAGTCCTGTAAAGTCCTTTATTATAATTTTATCATTACCTTGGATCTCCAGCGGCGCGTATAATGAAGTTTAGGAACTTGAAATTAGTTGGGCTCATAATCTCACCCACATTACATGAGCCACTACGCAAACTGAGCCTTTACTGATAGCTTCGATGCTTTCGCTTTATAATTAGCCGACCCGATATTATGATTCTGAACAAAGTTCAGCGTTATCTGCGAATCTTAGGGTAATTCATGGACAGCGTGAAAATAATGAGGGCTTTTCTAAGTCACATTTAAGAAATAAAAATAGTAACTATTTGCCTCAATAGATGGCGTTGATAAAAAAAAGAGAAGTGTCAAAATTGGCTTTATAAATAAACTTCCTGTACCAAAGAGGAAAGTAAGTGCTCGCTGGCTGACATCTGCCCAAAGAGAAACATTTTAGGGTTACATGTGCCTGCCTACCTGAGTGCTCTTCGAAGTTTAGTAAAAAAATACAATGACACATACATTTTTATCAACGCCATCTATCGAGCCTACAGTTTCTCTCATAAAGAGCTCTCCATAATGAGGGGTTTTCAAAAAGTCGGATGATGGTTGATTTAGATGAAAACGAATGAAAGACGTAGGGTAAAACCCGGATAGTTGCCCCACTTTTTGAAATTACTTTATATCTCTTAGTACAAAAAGCGAGATTCTTTAGTTGTTAAACGGGTAGCTACTTTGGTTTATTATCTTCAAATTTATGAAAGGTAATACATATTATCTTTGATATTTCCAGAGTATTGGTGATTTTTGCGGACCTCTAAATTTTGAGACAACTATCCCATATAGGGGATAATTGCCAAATCTACCTATATAAATTACGTTTAGGATAGATGCCTCGTCGCGACAGAGGACATTTATCCCGCAAAAACTTTGATCGCACCTAGCCGTCCCTTAGTTGTAGTTGCAGAGTCTCTCGATAGATAAATAAAATACCATGTGTTTCATTCGCGAAACTAGAGTAATTGCAATCGAAGCTACTATACCCCCGAGGCGACTATCCGGGTTTTACCCTATGTTGATTTTATTTCAAAAACATCCAGTAACAATTTACTAAAATAAAGGTCGTTATTTCAATTATATCAAATTAAAAGATAAGCGATACAAACAGCACAAAGATATTGTCAAAGTCAAGCGGAAATAACTTCCCGTACCGCTACGGAGCGCAGCAATCCTTTTTGACAATTGAGTTTCAGTTCGCCAAGAAACTAATTTACCTTCCTATTGTTCCTTCTTATTTACCGAGTTATTACATCTGCCTTGATCAGATATTAAATTGCCTCACGGAACGACCCTCTCTATAAGATTTACGAACGCATGCACACTGGGCGGAAGCAATCTTATTTGTAAATAATTCAACCAACAATCAGTTTACGGCTGCCCTATATACACTTTAATAACGGTCGAAGAGAAACTTACATTAACTTAACATTTTCTTGGGGAATAAAGTTAAGCATTACTTGTCTTCATTGATGAGTATAAATTACAAACCACGAAAAGCTTTAACTTACAACAGTTTTGTAGCCTTTTTGTTTTAATTGGCATGTTTGTAGCCTAATTTCAAGTAAGTATACTTAGTTGACTGAGCAAGCGCGAAGCGTTTTGGTTTCAGCTTGGGCAAAAATTCTTTCGTATGTCCGTCTGTTCTTCACTACAGGTCGCATTTCTCAACCAATTTTCCTAAAATTTTGTAAGCAGGTTCGATAATTATATAAAATTTCTTTGTCGATATAGCTTTTTGAAATTTTGCGAAAAAAAAACATTTCAGCCATTTCATAAATGTCATAAACACAAAAGCGAGGTCTACAGCTCACAGAGCCAATACTTTTTAAATTAAGTAAGCTTTCAGAAGAAAATTTTGAAGAAATTGATATAAACTATATTCCTACTAAATGTTATTAGGTTGCTCAATAACCTAATAGTTCATTGGAATCATTTCATAAACAACACAATATTGTGTATTCTGATTATTGATAGTTGCCAACAATGCAATTAATTAATTAGTTTCCAATCAATAAATTCTCTATGATTCGAGTTTATATTTTAATTTCAGGTACACAAATGGCTGGTGGTTATGGAATGGTATGAAATTAATCAGTGCCTACACTTATCGGGGAGATGAATGCCGATAATTGAAAATCCAGTCGAGTGGCGACGATTTAAGCTGAGGACAGACGAGCGGACAGAGCGATAATTATTATTATCTCGCTGTGCCGGCCCTTTCGAACATTAAACTAATTTGTTGAGACAATGAGTAGCTTTGACAATGTTAAGAATTATAATTGGAGGGTTGAAATTTACGTTCACTTTGGATTCAGCGGTATTATTTCTGTAATATTTTATACCATTTGCTTGTTACATTTTGTAGTTGCAAACTCGATTCGATTGTCTAATTATTTATTGCACATATAAAAAATAAGAAGACTCTCAAATAAACTGCATTTATATTATAACAGACTATGATGAACATTTTAATATGCGGGTAACCATTATTTAGTTGAAATCACGTATTATGCGATAGTAAAGGTAACATTCGATGAAACATAATAGTTTTTCGCAATTAACGAGCGACAGTGACGTATTTGGGACGTAGTGTCGCTTCGGCATCCGCTAACGATGATATTTATTATGAAGAGCCGGTCTGCACTCACGCTAGTGCCGTCAAAGGGGAAACTTTGCTAATTAGCAAATACGCCGAATTGAACTCACGTTCTCTAAACGTGAAAGTTCGCATCTCGGTAATGTCTTTCATGTTGCATTTTGGCTCTGTGCTCTAAACTAATAGAGATTGCCTTGCTCTTCAAACGCTTCGGAATGCAAAATTGATGACTGCTAACGTTGAATGCTGATCATAACATAGCTAATTATGTTTGCTACTTGTTGGGACCGCCTCGATTTAGAACGCTACCTAAATTATGAAACAAATGTCGACTTTGTGAAAGCAGTTTGATGGTTAAATAACTGGGAATATGACCCTGCACACATTCAGTCGCTTGAAAAGAGTGGAATGAAAAGTTTCAGTGCACCGCAGACGGCTTCAACTTGCGTTGCCATAGTAACTATAGATAAATTGAAGCCTACTGGATGGACAGCGGGCTCGGTGCCTCGGCCAACTAAAAAAAACCGGCCAAGTGCGAGTCGGACTCGCGCACGAAGGGTTCCGTACAAAAAACGGCAAAAAAACATGTTTATTGTATGGGAGCCCCCCTTAAATATTTATTTTATTTGGTTTTTAGTATTTGTTGTTATAGCGGCTACAGAAATACATCATCTGTGAAAATTTCAACTGTCTAGCTATCACGGTTCATGAGATACAGCCTGGTGACAGACAGACAGACAGACAGACAGACAGTCAGACAGACAGACAGACAGACGGACAGCGGAGGCTTAGTAATAGGGTCCCGTTTTTACCCTTTGGGTACGGAACCCTAAAAAGTACGTTAATATTTCATCAAACCGAAAAACTCTGATTCCTGAATAATTTTGTGATTTCAAACCGGGATCCGAAGAACTATTACTAATTTGAAAAGAAGCAATACTACTACAGTTGCTATAAACAAAATTCAAAACCCGTGTTATTAATTGTGTTTTATTGAAAACTGGCGGCTGCCCGCGATTTCATCTGCGTGGAATTTTTTTTGCTAGTAATAATACTAGCATATTCCCGAATAATACTTTCATCCCGAATAATACTTTCATCCCGAAAAAAAGTATTATTCGGGAATAATCCCGAATAATACTTTTTTGCGGGATGAAAGGCCCTATGTCCTTTACTATACTCCTAACAAAGTGTATTAAAATTTCATGATGATCGGTTCAGCAGTTAAGACGTGAAGGCGTAACAAACAAACAAACGGACTTTAGCATTTATAATATTACTAGCGGCCGCCTGCGACTTCGTCTGCGTGGAAAGTTTTTTGCTATCTCTTGGGAACAATACATTTTTCGGGATTAAAGGTATCCTATGTCCTTCTCTGTATCCCTAAGAACGTGTATGCAAAATTTCATGATGATCGGTTCGGCGTAACAAACAAACAAACGGACTTTCGCATTTATAATATTAGTAAGGATTAGTAAAGATTTAATGGATGCAGTATAAGTTACGGGAATTTACCTGCTTACCCTAATTCGATTATAATACTAATAATAGAAGTAAAGGGTCATTTAGCGTAAGTTTGGCGGAGCGTCAAATTCTGCGAAGCGACCCACGGGGCGGCTGGACCACTGAAATCCGACCTGAAGTTTGGCGGAGCGTCAAATTCTACCGGTGTGCCCGGAGACCGCGATTTGTTGCTTAATTCATTTAACTAATGAGTACCTGTATTACTTATTATAACGTCTCTTTTTGTATTACCTTTACCGTAACATAGTTTATAATTGTTTTTCTATACTAGTTCATTTGATCTCGTATAATATCATTAATCAAAATTATCTTTAAAATTATATAACATATTTGTATTAAGATGATTAATAAATGAAAAATATTAGAAAAAATCGATTCACCCGTAGCAACTCAGACGGGACTCGAACCCGCACCCTTAGGATTCCGGCCCAATGCACTACCAATTATGCTACCGAGCCGCTTAATGGGATTGGCGAAATTTTCTAATACTTTTTACGTTTACGCTGTAGACCAGCGCCATCTCACCAATGTGAAGAGAATCAACTTCAACATTCGAAAGCAGCCCCTTTGCAGATGCTAGACAATCGATTTAGGTGTAATAGCCATATCATTTTTAAACTTTTTAGATTTTTGCATTCACAATGCTTTTTTTATATTAAGATGATTAATAAATGAAAAATATTAGAAAAAATCGACTCACCCGTAGCAACTCAGACGGGACTCGAACCCGCACCCTTAGGATTCCGGCCCAATGCACTACCAATTATGCTACCGAGCCGCTTAATGGGATTGGCGAAATTTTCTAATACTTTTTACTTTTATAAAAATAGCATTGTGAATGCAAAAATCTAAAAAGTTTAAAAATTATATGGGTATTTCACCTTAATCGATTGTCTAGCATCTGCAAAGGGGCTGCTTTCGAGTGTCGAAGTTGATTCTCTTCACATTGGTGAGATGGCACTGGTCTACAGCGTAAACGTAAAAAGTATTAGAAAATTTCGCCAATCCCATTAAGCGGCTCGGTAACATAATTGGTAGTGCATTGGGCCGGAATCCTAAGGGTGCGGGTTCGAGTCCCGTCTGAGTTGCTACGGGTGAGTCGATTTTTTCTAATATTTTTCATTTTTTAATCATCTTAATATAAAAATAGCATTGTGAATGCAAAAATCTAAAAAGTTTAAAAATTACATATTTGTTCAATATTTTGCTTGTAAGTATACAAATACATGTATATACACGGAAGTCGTAAAGAGTTAGCAGTAATTACGCAAACCTTATTTACGTATTCCTTGAGCTCAACACGCTTACAAAAACATCAAACATTGTTTTCCTTTACCAATTATACCTACATTGAACCAGTCAGTCCGCTAAAAATATTCGCTTAACGAAAGCGAAATATCAATGGGTACCTACGTAATATTTGGAGCTGACTCGCCAGTAATTGGATTTGCTGATTTTTCCAGACCTTAATATAGACGAAGAAAACGAAAATCAATTTATAAAATATTCTAATATTTCGTTTACCTCGCTGCCAAAAAGTGTGTTTTTAAAAATAAGTATAACTCATTTACATAAAATACAATCGCAGAAACAGCTGCTTTGAATCTCGACACAGCGGGTGCATTTGACACGCGATTTATGATTTTAATAAAATTCTTGAGTCGACGCGATAACGGTTACGAGTATTATATTATAACATTTCTTCAGTCCGCGTAATTACGGAGATCAAGAATGAGCAGACGTTTCGTTTTAATTAAATCCATTATGCAATGTCAACATTCAAATATGTGTTTGTTTCAGCAGAAATGTTTCATGTATTCGTAGTATTCGTACACGTGTCAAATCTCACATAGAGTTTGTTACACGAATATTATTATAGTAGGTACTTCGAAAATAAACACACCACTTTCATATAGAATGACAATATTCAAAGACCAAAGAGACAAAAGGAACGAATTATGTGAAAAGTAATTAAGTATCCCCAATTTTACATTTTTGTATGATGTACATTATATTACATTACATAATAGCTTCTCGTTTGGAGGAAAAGTTTGCAATTCTAAAAGTCACAAGCTCTGTTTTTGTTGCATTTTCTTCACAATTCACCAAATCGAGAAAAAAACTATTACAAGAAAAATACAACATGTACAAACATCTAAACGTTTGTTCGTTTTGTATATTGCTATGGCTTAGAACACTAAATTCAGTGCGATGCTGGAACTTCAATAAATCACAGCGTATGTGCAGAGTTAGGTATTGAGTGCAGTTATGGAGATATGGGAGAAATATTGGCTTGCAGCGCTGCATTCATTCATTTAGTTGAACGTGCAACTTATTTGCTAATCAAGTGCTTTCAGTTCAGCTAAATATAGCAAAACTATTCAGCTCTCTATATTTTATGCCTTTTGAACGCACTATTCATGAATATAGTGATACCACAATTTCTGTAACGTGTTTAGTAGCTTGGTATTATTTTTCGATGTTTAGGTCCGCTATAAAAAGTCAGAGTACGAAATCAAATAATTTCGATCTTTTAACATTGAAAATGTTTTTTCGATCGCTTCAGTAAGGTACCCAATTTCAGCCAAAGTGAGACATTGCCCTGGTCCCGTGAGTTTTGGGTCTACGTGTATGTACTAAATGTCAAAAGATGCGTCTCAGCAAGGGCTACAATATGGTGAAAAAAATTTTGGAAAAAGTCAAAAACTTTTTTCGAAAATCGCATAAATGTAGAAAAATGACACACTTTTTCGCGGTCTTTTCTCACTAAATCGACAATTTCTCAAAAACGAAAAGCGATATCGAAAAAATCATTACCCCTAGAGATATTGAGTTACGCTACCTACTGAAATTAGTATATGTCCCTGACTCTTACGGTCTGGGCTGTAGCTTATCCTTTATGAAGCGAAATGTTGGGATACCGCGGGCGACGTGCGCGGCGCGGGATAACTCGTTCGATTGAAGTTTTTAAATAATTGTATATTTCAAAGTTTGTAATAGTGTTTTATATTTTGTATGTTTTATTTATTTCCACATTTTTTATAAATAAAAAAGTATTTAGATGTATATTAAAACCATAATATTGATATTGATTAGCTCTAGCAGGTCAACAGATGGTATGACGTGAATAGAGCGTGAAGCGAGAGCTGATTCCAGATCTAGTCAAAGATTTAAACATCGTTAGATACGGCGGCGCGGGGCGGTACCATAGTGTGACTGCACTTAAATGTCTCCATAAGTCCATATTCAAGTAAGTGACGTCGCTTACTATGTGAAAACGAAAGAGAAAGTAGTGTTAGCAATAACTGTAGGAGCAAAAGAGATGACGCTATTATCTCCAGTACCAGTACACGTGCAAGGCGTCGTAGTGAGTTTTTGTGTGTAGAGAAACGGATAAACGAATCTTGAGCGAAAGTAGAACAGAAGAGAGGCTTTAGTTTGAGGCCCGAGGCGAAGCCGAGGGCCTCTACTAGATCCAAAATATTATATATCGTGGGTTGCTCTTATTTCAATTTCGAGATTTGAAATTACTCGATCAGTCACGTCTTTCTTAGTGACTCTGCGATTCCAAATTTTACAACGATCTCTGAGAATGAGAGTGTGATGATGATGCCTAGGTAAACATGAGGGTTGTTATCGCACATTCGAGTGATGATGAAGTCGGCGCGAGAGTCTCGCATGCTGCATTTGATTTTGATTTAATTTTTTTATTAGGGTAAATTTATTTAGAAATTTTTGACAGTACTTAGGTTACCTTTCAATAAAATATTAATGTCTATAAGAAAAGATTAAAAAAATATTTTGTTAAATTCATTAAATTTATTTTCAATGTACCAGAAGGTCGTGAAAGGCACGAGATCTGTGATTTTTTTTATTTTTGATGATGTATAAGTATTAGTTTGTACGAAAGGTGTTGTTTTAAAGTATGTTAATTTCCTCTCCTAGTTCCCAAATAAGTCCTCCCGGGTTTGGGCGTCGACAATGAAACATTCGCGGGAGTACGTGCGCAGTTTATTTACGGCGGCGTAGTTAATGTACCAGAAAGGCCTAATGTGTGTTATCCTTTTAATCCAGTTCCACAATAAACATGGAGCGGTAGAGCAACGTGATATGTTCGGATTACCGACTCTAAAGTTCCCCTCAAAAACGACCGGGTAATTTCGAGTGTAAATGGCCTTTATTCCAAATTTATGTTTGTTTGCCTAATGAACCGGAAGCGTGGTTATAGAATAGAATGGTATTTTTATTAAAGTCGATTTATAACTCAATTTATAGGAGGTATACGCTGAGACAGATCCTTTTATTTTGAAAATTACTTAACTAAGCTTAGCGTAATTTAAAACTTGGGCAATTCATGGTACGTAAATGTTATTGATATTCAAATACCTTTCAGGTGGTAATTTGAAAAAGAGGCTTTCAGTTTTGAGATATTTACATTACTTAGTTGTAAAATGACAAAAACACAGTCTTAACTATTTAACACAGTCTTTACAAAAACATTGCTTCGTTCTAAAATGACAAAAACATAGCCTCTATGTATAATAAACATTTTTCATTGTAAAGACTGTGACTTTACATAAAGCAGTAATTCTGCGAAACGCGTACTGTCACATCTGACAGTACGCGTTTCGCAGAATTACTGCTTTGAAATGTGAAACTTCAAAGAAATGTATCATCATACATTTCTTTGAAGTTTCACATTTCAATGACTTTGGATCTTGTTTCGCTAATACTTATTTTATTTCTTACTTCGATCTATTCCGGACAAAACTTTTCCGTCTAACAAAAACTTATTACCTTATCTATTTAGAATAGCTATACCTATTTGTGTTTATTTTTTATAACATAAACCTGCCTAGGAACTCGTTTCTTGGTAATATACGCGACGACGGGAAATAATCTACTCAACACATTTTTTGTAGTTAGGTACATTTTTTTTATTTTCGTGTTATTTTACTTAGGTACTGCTTAACGTGAAGCAATATTTTACCGTCTTATAAATGAGGTACAAAATTTGATTATGAAAAGTTGAGTTGAAGAGAGTCCAATTTCACCTCGTTTTCTTTTTACTCCCACCTAGCAAAGTATCCAATGTAATTCCCACCCCAGGGATGAACAATGCCCGGGTAAATGAAATAACAACATTGTTGAGTATATTATGTTATGTATTTTTAAAGTTATTTATTTTAGCCCATTGACGAATTACAAAGAGCTTTATGGCCAAGCTGTAATAATATTGTTCGTCAATGTTATTTTATTAAGTTTGGTAGGTACCTAACCTAGATAGGTAATTAATATAATGTCTTGAAGTGAAATGAATCAATTTATACAATGATATATAAATAACTCACGATGTATCTCACTTCATGACGTATTTTTCATAATATTATGTGGCACCAACTGTACATAAATCCATATCATACACACTGATATTAATTTCCTCATTAAATTAAAAATCAGTATACAATGTTGCTCTATAGCTTTAACTGAATCATATTTAAAAAAACTATAAAACTGCTGATAAATCGCATAATATTCACACAAAAATCGGCAAATGGTGAAAAGTTGGTTTCATTAGTAAACCTAAGTAAGCTTAAAAATATAGCTATAGAAAAAGTAACATAGGTATAAGTACTAACAGAAGCTAGAACGTAGAGTCCTGTTTTGTACGAAGCCCCGAGCCTGCAAATATTTATCTAACAGTTTAATGTTTGCTCTAAAGTGCTTAGCGTACTATGCTCTGTAGACTTGTTAAAAGATTCAATTTTCTAAATATTGCTTGTAGTGGCTGTTGTTAATTAATGATTATTTAAAAGTATTTCTTTAGCATAAAACGGAAAATAGTTAATGGCCTATTTACATGCTCCTTTTATTCACTTAGATTTTAGTCACCTGTGACGGTTGACTTTAGTCACTTGTAAAATTGAATCGCAGGTGACACATAGTTGATCGTCGCTATGTAGTCGCGTCTATGTAGTCGATGGCGTAACCTAGGTAACAATATGTATAACACTTTAGTTCTAGATAAGTTTGTTCAGACACCTGCGGCCTAGGCAGAATTGTTTGCACTGTCGATTTTCGCCGTCGTGCGGCAAAATTCGTGCTGCTTTAGTCACTCGTGTAAATACCACATACCTAAACAACAAAATAGTTGAATGGCTTTGCTGTTGAATGTTTGCTTGTTGAGATAACCAATAAGTTACAATAATTACTTACAATAAGTACATTTGACAAATAGCAAGTAAGTATTCAATATTAGTATTAAATGTTAATCTTATCTCATCAACAATTTTTTTTTTATTAAGTTTGATGTGCTGAATTTGACAAGATTGTACATTATCCCAATTTTTTTTACAGATTTTTACGTAAATTTACATTAGGTATAGCTAGCGGCCGCCTGCATGCGTTTTTGTCCGCGTGGACCCAAGGGAACCTTTGACCAGGATAAATAGAACCTATCCGAGGTTTTATTTAAAAAATATCTGCGTTACTCATATCCCTTTCATTCAAATCCCTCTTACCGTTTAGGCGTGAAGAGGTAACAAACACACACACACACGCACACACACATACAAACTTTAGGATTTATAATATTAGAGGATGAAATTAAAATACCCTGGGCCTTTGTCACGTGCTATATTTTACAGTCCCTCTTTACCATTAACATCTTAAGCCTATCAGCTTTACCCCTCAGGACCCAGTGTCCACACACCCCTGGGACAATCAATATTTGTGCAACAGTTCCCAGATTACCGTGCGAACCAAACTTTAGTCTCAGTTTAATTAATTAAACAAAGATTAAAGCAGGTTTATGGAAAGGGTACATTTTGGGTCTGATATAAATAAAAAGGAAAGGTTTTTAGTGGTCCCACTCTAAGGTCTTTATTATTCTGTATAACCAACAAAAGCCGTTTTTAAAACATTATTTTATACTTTATTTTATTTTACGTATCTAACAACCCAACTTGGTTGGATAGGTACTTTCTGTAATGTTTATTATATCACAGCTTTCTCAAGAAGGTAATATGTTGATATTAATTTAATATTATTATCATGCACTGAATTTTTCGTTATGATATGAAACAGTATGAATACACGGTTAAATATTTAAAATAATTAATAATAATATTTATTATATATATATTATAATATTTATTATTATTAAAATAAACCAGGGGGTCTATTACGAAAAGTTTCACGCGATACACGCAACTACGTCCGTGCTTCGTTTAGATTTTTTCCTATTACAAAGCACTTGCGTATGCGATATTGCAAAGTGATTGCGTAAGTTTGACAGTTTTTTTCTAGCGTATCCGACATTATTCGTTCAATAGTCTTTGGGCTACGATAGCCAAATTGAAAATGTGTTTCATAGCCACAATCGAGGAACTGCGGACGACTATCGTGACCAAGTGACTGCGTACGCAATTGCGTATGTTATTTTCGTAATAGGCCCCCAGATACAGTGTTATATGCAATTCTGGTTTGTGATAAAGTAGGTAGGTATGTGCAATAACTTTTTGTGTACCGGAGCAAGCCGCGTGCGCGTCCTTTGACCAAAGCCCCGATTCGCGTCCATTCGATTCATAAAGCGGGCTTGTAATTTTTGCGTGGCCGCGGTTTCTCGGTCAATATGGCGAGCGCGGCGATGCAGCGGCAACAATGCGCGGCACCCACAAAGCCCAGCCAGATAATGGATATTGCTTTTCTTGCGAGTTTCAAAGCAGCCTACTTCGGAACCTCTCGTAATCCGCTTACCGCTTCTCGCAAGCACGTTATTGTGCCTCACTGGAAACATTTCAGTGGGCTGAAATTCGTGCCTCCTGTATCATACTATTGGCTGGGCTGCTACGGCTTTGTTGCTAAAACACTGGCAAATAGGAGTAAGTATTATTTACTTTATACTTACATAAACAAAGTAGCCGACCTTACTGCGAACTCTTGATTTTGTTTCATATTATGTTACCTCGAGAGTGCATTCTCGGCGACAAAGATTTAAGTTACTTAACAGTTGCTAAACTGTATTTCTACTCGTATTATGAAGACATTATTATTATGTTTGTATAGGTATATTATTATGGACCTATGGAGTAAGTATAATTACCGGTTCACTGATTTAGAACTCCGCAGCCCCCCTACTCAAATGGCCAACTTTCTAAACGTTTGAACGCTACGCTTACTTTTAAAGCTTAAATATGAGCAATAGATGATTAAATCATATGTCGCAAACTTATATAAATCACAGACTTTGATGTATTGTATGGAATTGTCAAGCTTACGGCACGTACCTAAATTTTATAGTTTACTGCTTATTTTAAAGTTTTAATAGTAAGCGTAGGTAGCGTTCAAACGAATAGAATGTGGCCAACATTCTACTAGGGGGGCAGGTCCCTCTACTTAAATGGGAAACATTCTATTTCGTTTAAATGCTAACGCAAAATAAGAGTTTCAGAAACTAAGACCCGTATTTATAATGATTTGAGAATATAATGTATTGAGATCATGCTTGAGATGCTCTTCATATAGAAATAGTCTCTCAGGTATGATCTCAAGATAGCTCTCAACTAAAGCTTATAAATACGGGTCTAAGACTGTTTTTCCTCGTATACTGTAACTATAATAAAGCAGTGCGTTCGGCAGGTGTCGCAAAGACCGCAAAGCGCCAAGTGACTCGACTCAATTACCCGCACTGAGTGCCATAAATTTTGTGTCCGCACGCCGACACGGCAATTACTGTCGGCGCTCATCCGCAAAACGATGTTAATAGCCCTCCGATTCCTACATTTATCTCGGTTACGCTGTATCTTTTATTATTCGTAGTGAATCGTGAACTTCGGCAGTAACGATTTCTACGACGCTGCGGCGGCGCCCCTAATCGTTACGGTCGGTAGGGGTAAATGTGCCTGGCCATAATGACGCTAAAATGCCTTACGGGATTATACCCTTCGTTCGGAGTGGATCACTGAATTCTCAGCTTGGACTGACAGAGATGGACTAAGATTCCTTATTATTAATGAAAGTAAGATCATGCATTACGCTATAAGACTCTTTCTTAATCGTTTAAAACGAGGTGTAAAAATCTGTAGCAATATCAAAATGATTAAAGTCTCTTCTTCAGAATCAATAAAACTTTTTGTAGTGAAAAATAAATCAGAACTAGTTCGTGTGTTATATTTAGCGAAAGAAAAAAATGTTTTACTTTTCCGTACTTTGTTAAAAAGGGCCCTCTTGGTAGTCAGTATGTGTAATACACATTCGTTCCATCTTGTAGGACGTGATAAAACGTTACGTAGTCCTTCGCAGCAAGTAATAAACTAAACTCCGTATTACATTACAAACTATAGATACATAAGTACTCTCTCGAATACCTATTTGTCCGTAATGACATGAGAATATTTTGATACAAGCTATTTTTAGAAAACAAATTATTTTTAGATTTATTTGAAATCTGTTGCCTCAATTTGATTAAGAGATTTTAAATTGCTATATACAATACTTTATTATTCAAGTTAATATTAAGAATTAACACTCAAAATAAGATTATATAAGAAAAGAAAGGTACGATCCTTATTACAAAATAAGTAACATTGTGTATCTCATGATGTAGCTTTACCTCATTTCTCAAAAAAGTGTCGCAATCTTTAATGTTCGACATTTTTAATAAATCTTGTTTAAAACTATTGCTGGCATTAGAAAATAGGGAGTTAAGTTGAAATTTTCTGGTTCGTAGTTGAGATTGTAGATAAAGTTTTAGTTTGGCAGCTAGGCTATCTTTCATCGCCTGGCCTGAGACGGCTTTCTACTGCAAGTGAAGCCACTTTTGAGAGACTTCACTTAAAGGAAATAAAATAAAATTTGCAGTTATAAGAGGCAACTTATCTCAGCTTTTCAATCGTAGTTCTTGAGTCATACAATCTACAACGAAACGAAATCAGCGATCCCGAAACAAATGCTCGATAGAAGTAAATGCACTTAGCATCTAGGAATTCAATGTACCTACTTAAATGAAAATTTGCATCTACAGTGAAGTAGTAATGTTTTACATTGTAGTATATTGTACAATGTAGACTTTTCAGCTCATTTGTTCGAGGGCTTTAGGCAAAAGATTTTGTCAGATAGGTCACCCTCCAGAATAAATTTCAAAGGTCAAAAGATCGTTTTCTCAGAGGTCCGGTTCATGAGATCGAACGATCCTTTATTTGATCGTGATATCTTTTGATATCAGATTCGCATCATCGAAGGCTTGCCAAGGTGAATTCTATAAATGACATCGTCACAAAGGTTGGGGACGTTTAATTAAGAACGTGGGCGATACATAGGTATTCAATTGGCGCTTTGTATGCGATTCCATTGATAGCTTAGGTATGATCGAGTTGGGGAATTCCATACATGTCCAAACTAATGCAGTAGATCAAATGTTCATAGAGCTCCTCACTGAGGTTAATCCAAGGTAGAAGCTATACAATCAACCCAGCTGGTCCGTTTATTGACTCATGTGCCAGCTGTAGGCAATACAGGCACGTTTGCATTTTACATTAGACTTAAAATTCTTTTGTTCGTCTTCGTCATCGTTAGTTAAATAATATTTTCGAGAAAATGAACTTCTGAGCAGTTGTTAAAATGTACCTACTAAGCAGAACAGAAACAGCGCCGTATTGTTTACATAGACAACGTTCTACGCCGCTAAATGACGGCCGTAATAATATGACGGCACCGTCATCCTAGGAAACCCTAGCTTAACAGAGGCATGTCGAAGATGATACAGATTTTTAGTTCTAGTTAGATACGCAACAATATAAAAGGTTATGTAGCCACGTGTCATATCCACCATCACGCGGAGAAAGCTTCAATATTGCCGTTGAATTTTTCAGCGAACTTTTAAACTCGTTGGGCGTTACACCCGATGAGTTTCAGATTCAGGATTAGCAGATAGCACACGTCGCGCAAGAATGTGCAAACGAGCTCTTTGAATAATGACGCAGACGCTCGAACCATTCGCACTTGATTAAGCGCCCCTTTGAAGCAAGTGACACGATGATTAATAACCGGTTATGACAACCGACTCAAACGTGGCCGATACGATACAACCTATTAAGATTCTAAAACTTATTTTTTTGAAGAAAACAAATAAACGCCTTTGCAATAATGATTTTCTATGTTTACATGATTATTGAAGGTGAGGCTAATGACAGGTTGTCTGAATGTACAAACAACACAGACCATACAACAAGTACTAACAAACAATAAAGCCCAATAACGGACCTACTAATAACAATAAATATAGGTTGTCATTATTATAACAAGGTAAAGTTATGGTTAGTAAGGAAGTAAAATAAAAGAAGTTCAAGGATTTTTTATTTTTAAATACCTATAGGTATAGGTATACACAGTACCGGCGTTAGGGGGGGGCGAGCACGGGCGACCGCCCGGGGCGCCGGATACAGAGGGGCGCCCCAGGTGCCCCTTTATATCCGCAGCTGCAGGTGTCCCTTTATACACACACGCTCATTGAGCGATTCTGACTAAAAAATCGCGCTGCACGGCCAGTTTTTAAACTAGAACAAGCAAGATTACAAGATTAGTAGGTGAAACTGACTAAAAATCGCGCTGCGCGGCCGTTTTATAGCTAACAGGCAAAATTGAAAATCCTAGGGGGCGCCCCGTAGAAATGTTGCCCAGGGGCGCTGGTAGTGCTAAAACCGGCACTGGGTATACAGTCTTATAACATGTCATATTATTGTAATAAACAGTTTTGTCAGTTCTTGCATTATTTAAAAATCTAGACTTTTTAAATCAAATTGTCATTAATAATTTACCGTAATCTGTGTTTGGAAAACAATAGGGAATATGCATCATTTTTTTTCATCAAAATCAATAGTATAATGCGTGAGAAAATCAACTGTAATATTGAAACTTTTCTCTTGCGTTTTTTCTCGTAATATAGTTACTTGAAGTTAGCACGTATCAGCTCCCGCCGAAAACGCTCAATACAAATATGTGACGTCACTTATCACGTTTCAGGTGTGTTTCAGGCGCGTTTAATATGGAGTTAGCCAAGAATCTTCAATTATCTCCTTAAATTTTGCGTTTAAGTACATATGTGATTTACAAAATATTATTTCTTATTGGATATTCTATCTGATTGTTAAGTGCATTATATCCAAAAAAATATATATCGTTATTTTCCTCTGATTTCATCGTGTGATAAAACTAAAATAATTCATTTTTATATTTTTATTTCTGTTCCATCATGTTTTTACAAGTGTCCGCAGCGATCAAGCTTAATTTTATGAATATCGGTGACTTATGCATCATATTCCCTATTGTCGTAAGTAAATAAAAAAAAATCCATAAAAAGTTGAATTAATATTGTTTACCAAATAAGACAAGTAAGATTAATTATTTTATGTTCTTTCTTTTTGGCATCAAAAGTCTACTGAGATCATCAACCAGTTCCAAGGACACACAAGGAGAGTCTCGCACGCGAGTCTCGCACATGAGTGGCATTTTCCTTCTAGAAATCGCCACTCGCGTGCGAGACTCTCCTTGTGTAACAGCATCCTTAGTTTTGTATGAAGATTTGAATAGTTTGACGAGGGTTTTTAAATCTCTCGCCCGATCTGCTGTTGATGGGGTAAACTTTAAATCAACAGGGTTTAGATTCTATCCACACTGAAAGGAAAAGGTTTGCGCTGCCCGCCGAGCACTCAGAAGGGTCAAGAAATGTTTTTACGATTATTATTGTAAGACGGAGATAGTTAAATATTGATATAAGTAATGTAAATTTCTACTTCTTTCAATAACTTAATAACAAGAATTACTTTGGTTAAGCAATGAAGTACTTTGTAACAACATAAAGTGATTGATATATATACCTAATATACGTATAAACATCGATTTTAATGTTTTCTTAATTACTACAATAATTACTCCTTTATCCGTTTTAAAACTAGACATAATATGAGGATTATAATACAAGGTGTTTGGTAAAAGCCTTATAAAGCCGAATATGGTAGATAGGGACCATCAAACTGAACAACTTTTACTATGGGACCAACTCTAAAATCGCAAAAAAAAAATCAGCTGTTTCATACATTTTGATATTTTCGTTATTAATTTTTGTATGAAACAGCTGATTTTTTTTTCGCGAATTCAGTGTTGGTCCTATAGTAAAAGTTGTTCAGTTTGATGGTCCCTCTCTACCATATTCGGCTTTATAAGGCTTTTACCAAACACCTTGTATAATACTTATTGTACTGACTAAGCTAAGAACTTACAAGATTCGATGCAAAAACCACAATTTCATTTCATGAATGAAGTTTTTAAAGTGATTTAAGTAGATTTTAATACACACATCAACTTTGTCTAGGTATACAGGTGTTATTTTCATACAAACGAGGTAACTTTGAAGCCTTGGTTTCCTGCCAGGGATGTGCTGTGCTGTGATCTGATGAGGGCTTTCTAGGGAGTGAATGGAGGAGATTCAGATCGCTATAAACGAGGTAACTTTGAAGCTTTGGTTCTCCGCCCAGGATTAAACGTGGTGTGATCTGATGATAGCCATCCAAGGAGTGAATGGAGAAGATTCAGATCCCCATACACACCCAATTGATCTGATTAGCATTCTAAGAGCTGTTTGGATATGTTTAAAAAACCACAGTACACACCCTACTGATCTGACCAGCATTCTAAAAGATTAAAGTACATGTTTAAAAAAACCGCCAAAATAGCATGAAAATGTATGTAAATCTTGAAACTGAGAACTCTGACCCATTAATCTTTTAGAATGCTGATCAGATCAGTTGGGTGTGTATAGCGATCTGAATCTCCTTCATTCACTCCCTGGCTGACCATCATCAGATCACAGCACAGTAGTACATCCCTGGCAGAAAACCAAGGCTTCAAAGATACCTCGTTTGTATGAAAATAACACCTGTATACCTAGACAAAGTTGATGAGTATAGTTCGTACCGAGTTGAGTCCTAGGTGGCCTTTACGCAAAAACGATACTTAAGTATTCAAAAACAAACGAGCACGTTCAGAACCCGGTACCTTTTGCAAAACGGACGACAGGGTTGACGGGAGAGCTCAAACCAAGCCACTTTTGCCGATTGCTGTTTTTATTACACTTACCGTTTCTTGTATTTTCTCATTTGATGTGGTCTAATTACTCGTTTTGCGATGAAATTTATCAGGAATTTCGGAGAACGAGCAAATGTCAAGTTAATTTTCTTCAAATATTCCTGAAATAGAGCAGCAGAGTGTACAATAGCCAACATAGAGGTTCCTCATTAATTTGGTAATAAAGCTCTGCCTTGAGGAAGTTCTTTTCTGCAAATATAGCTTAATAATATAGGAAAAAGATCCCAACACAATTTCTATATTATAAAAATGAGTGATGAAATGACGAGAAGTAATAGTGGTTCGAATATAAACATATTGTTCAATAAGAGTGGCGGGGCGGCGGACGGTTGCGATGCCGGGCACGTGCGTATTATTGGCAGGCGGAATCAGAGGCTGCCGTCAACGCCTCGCTACGCTTCCCGCACCTCACACTCCACTGGAAGCTTAGAGCGATATATCGCACGGCTTTAGCACAAAATATTAAAGCCTGTGTGTACCTTTATTTAGCGTATGAGGCTCCGTCACTCCGCGCGCGAGTTTGAATCGCTCGGCGTCTTCTGATAGGACAAATTTCATACCTCAGAAAGGATAAGATCTACGCGACAGAAAGAGAGGCAACTACTAAGCGAGTGTTTTGGAGCAAAGCGACCTGAATTGCACTTTATTATGTCGGGGCTAGAATCGCTATTTATTTAAACGATTCTGCGGAGTGCAAATTCTGTACGCTAGTACTATTATCTATTCTGTGGTATGAATCTAAACAAAAGAATACATCTCTACTTTTCTCAGTTGAGTTATTATCAAAAGTTCGTTCGTTTGTTTCGATGCTACTTTTAATGTGCGTAGAGTGCAGATTAAACGGTCGAGTCCGTTAAAGTGATCCTGATCAGCCCCCCCTACTCAAATGGCCACGTTTCTCTTCGTTCGCTAACTTAAAGCTAAAAAAAAACAATTAGATAATCGAGTCACACGGTGGAACTTTATGAAAATCACAGACATTGTAGTATTGTATGGAATTGACAAGCCTACGACACGTAATTTTAGAGTTTATGGCTTATTTTTAATCATTAAGATAGCGAACGAATAGAAAAGTGGTAATTTGAGTACGGGCTGATCAACAAAGGAAATAATAAATGTCAGGATATATTTAAAAAACGGTGACAATAGCATACAAATGTATGGAAAACCTTAAAACACTGATCCTTACATCTCATAGAATGCTGATCGGATCAGTTGGTTGTGTCGTGTATAGCGATCTGGGGCCGTACGGCTAACGAATCAATTATCGAAAAGTCTGTCGGGTTTCAAATTAAAACAGATAAATCGAGCCCCAATTGGGCCAAAATGGCGAACCCCAATTCATGATGTCACACGAACATCGATATCTTCCAAATTACGTCAACAGAAAGTACAAGACGAAATTCCTTTCTTTGATTTTTCTGTTTTAAGTTGAAACTCCCCTGGATCCCCTCCATTCACTTCCTGGATGGCTATCATCAGATCACATCTCGGTCAATCCTTGGCGGAGAACCAAGGCTTCAAAATTACCTCGTTTGTATGAAAATCGACTTCGATCGATCTTGATTATGTAGCCATCACTAGTATAAAACGTGTTTTATAATGCATTTACACCTCTCACCTACAACTTTGGGTGGTTTCTTGTAATCATCAGTGTGTGCCTACTGGGCCTCAGGGCAAATCCAAACACCAACAACCTTGCACGAGGATACCTACCACTAACATCATAAACAACATAAACACATATTCAATACCGTTGCTCGAAAATGTAAGTTTACGATGACAGTCGAGCGTGCGGTAAGTTGATTTTACCGCACGCCGTGTGTTTTTGTTTACGGATTAGTACAGCGTGCGTAAAGTTGATTTTACCGCACGCCGGCGATGTGCGTTTTTGTTTACGAACGTTTTTTTAAATTTCTACTAGCTTCCGCCCGCGACTTCATCCGCGTAGACAGTAGAAACATATTGCAACCAGTTTAAAATGACCCCTTTAGTGTATGAAAGCTAGTACTACGGAGAGTTCAAGCTGTTTCCCTGGTTCCACCCACTTGAATTTGATGAAACATAGCTTAGATTTTAAGTTGAACCTCTATCTACTCAATTGTGAAAAATCCATCAAAATTCGTTCAGCGGTTTTTGCGTAATTCGCGCACAAATATTTAGTATTTACAGTTTTATTATATGTATAGATTACAATTTCAGTAGTACCTATAATGATTTCTCGCAAATGTATTGAAAAACGTAGTATGGCACACGGTTGTTAAGGTTTTTTTAAAACTCGTGACGATTATAAACCCTCGCCTGCGGCTCGGGCTTATAAAACGTCAACTCGTCTTAAAAACCTCCTTACCAACCTTGTATCATAAACTACTATTGTTCTACGACTTTTCTGAAAACAAAAAATAAATCCAAACAAACGTCCAAACAGTTCATCGAGTTTTGTATGAAAAGTCTCGTTTTTGTCTGTTTTCGGAAAAGTCGTAGAACAAAATATGTTGTTTACGATTTTAGTATAATCTATTTCTGCGAGGTTCTTGGTGTTTTACAAATAAACCTTTATAGTTTAACACAGCGACGAAATAGATGGTGCTAAGTTAAGCGAAAAGCATAGCAGATAAGTAATATTAGATTTATGCTGACTCATATTAAAGTCCCACATGTAACACGTGCCTACTCAAGTTGCACATTATAATGTCTACGTTATTATACAATATACAGTTATCTAATTATTTTCCCCCTTCAGGAAATAAATACAAATAGTAGGTACAAACCGGCAATTTTAAAAATATCCACATTTATTTCTTTCACCAAATCCACGGACTACTGACCCGTAATTTATTAAAAACCTATTTCAGGCACCGACCGGTCTCTCTCATAATGGCTTTTTAATGTTACGTTATTTATGTGTATCTTCTGCTGCCTTTGAAAGCATTGTGATGGACAACGTTTAAGCTATTATTGTTCTTGAAAATGAAACTAGATATCTTTCGTATCTTTTACAAAATTTTGTAAAGTCGACAGACCATAAAACAGGTTTATTGCGACATCTAAATATATATTTGTTTAAGTACTTTACCTCTGAGGATTATTTACGGTCCTCGTTTACAGTAAAAACTTACTCTTAATTTCGTGAAATTCTTGTGTAGGTATTGTGTTACTCAAATTACCGTTTCCATAGAGAGAACATGTTAACTCAACCAGTAAAAATATTCGAGTTTTACGTGTAAGAGTTGGAATGAATTATGCTAGGTACCCTCTGTACCTCTTGTTAAGGCTTACTCAAACCTGAGCGGTATCCATTACCGACGTGGGTAGCGATAATACCCTAGCTATATCCCGCGCGTTAATTTGTATGGCATTTTTGCAACTGTCACGAAACCGGATCCGCATACTGAATGGGTACGCGATACGTACTGTCAGCAAAGCTATGAGCTGAACACCTTAAGTTTCATTTCTAGATTGAGTAGTCTGTATTGTCTTGCATTTACCCAAAAGTCACAAAAGCATCTTTTTTATAAAAACAATGGAGGCAGGTAAAGACGAACTTTTAGTTCCATCCTTGCAAGCGATTTATTTTCAAACTGTTAAGGTCATAACATTGCTGACTGTACCTCGTGTTCGGCGAAACTTTTACCTATCCCCCAGCAGACTCACTCCGCGCCGCCCGCCCGTAGCACTCGCATCGCGCGCAGTTATATCGCTGCCGCCTGCGGTAGCGGTAAAATTCCACTATGGTCTGAACAGCGCGTTATCTGCAAGCGGTAACGATATCCATACCCATTGGGATATCTTTACCGCCACTGGTAGAGGATACCGCTGAGATTTGAATAGGCCTTTAAACAAACGCGGTTCGAATTCATTCGAACTACTTGTAGCTTCAAGTGGACGGTGGGTGTAATGCTCGGCGCGTTCCCTCGGCCGTTCCACAAAGACACACGTACAGAAGAGACGTCATTATCGGCTCTCCGATCGTGCATTATTGTGCTTCAGTGTGTTTAGGCGCTACCTACACATAAATACACTTTTGCCCCAGCGAACTAAAATCTATGGAAGTGTAATTGCAAACAAATATTGCTTAAAAATTTCACCACGGTGCCAAACAATAGGGAATATGCATAAGTCACCGATTTTGATGAATTTGAGCTTGATCGCTGCAGACACTTATAAAAACATGATGGAACAGGAAAAAAATAAAAATAAATATAATCCTACTTTTATCACACGATGAAATCAGGGGAAAATAACGTTTTTTTTTTTTCATTTTCGGATATAATACACTTTACAGTCAGATAGAATATCGAATAAGAAACAATATTTTGTATGACACATATAATTTAAACGCAAAATTTAGGGAGATAATTGAAGATTATTGGCTAACTCCATATTAAACGCGCCGAAACACACCTGAAACGTGATGTGTGACGTCACCGTTTTGTATCGAGCGTTATCGGCGGGTGCTGCTGCGCGCTAACTTCAAGTAACTATATCACGAGAAAAAAACGCAAGAGAAAAGTTTTAATATTACTGTTAACTTCCTCACGCATTATACTGTTGATTAAGATTAAAAAAAATTGATGCATATTCCTTATTACAACCCGCACAGCTTTAATCAGGCCGGCCACGCGCTTGGTGACTGATATTAGCGTTATTGTAATAAAAGAAACAAAGAGTTTATTAGAACAAATGACGTTCTGTGTAGCCAAATGGTGTAAAAGACGCAAAGAAGGCAGTAAAAAAATGCAGAAATAATACAATATCTATGAGGATACCTACAAATAAATTATGAGCGGAATGCTTGTTCCATAGATTTTAGTTCGCTGATTGCCCCAAATGTATGTGTAACCAACAACAAGTACGCAAAAACCTTGAATATTACGTTGGACAAATTTCACACGGAGCTTTTGTTTTGTTTTTATTATTTAAAAGAGAAAAGGAGATTTGCTAAATGTAAACATCGTATTATCCTTGCGTGGAATAAAGCAACATATCCTAAGGGATTTGGTGTCGTGCATATCACGCGGCCTCGTCGGCTTGCCGGCTGCTCACTTGAACAAAATATTAATGTGTGTAGAAAAACAATTTGGACGTGAATCTGTTGAAACTTGAAAGTGTTCGCAAATAACATTATGTTTAATAAAGTAAACAGAAAATAATATTGCTAGTAGGTACATAATTAATTAAAAAGTAAATTTTAGACAGGTTTTGTTTGCTTTTAGATAAAAGATTATGCTTTTCCCAGTTTTTATTTTATAATTACCTTACAAAGCGAATAGCTTTTCGTAAGCCATTGCTATTTGCTTGTAAATAATAAACTCTAGAATTACAAGGCAAAGTAGAATAGATTATTAAATTTAATTTTCATCCCTTCTATTCGAAAAAGGATGCATTGTTCCTATATAAGTGGGACCAAAATAGCTCTTTTCTGGTAAGAACTTTTTAGTGGGAGGAAAAGAGATTTGAATTTAGAACATGTATCTTTCAAAGAATTCGAACGCAGCCGCCGGCTGGTATGTATTGACTGGCTGTATAGACGAACTGAAAAAAAAACATAAGCGCGCGAATTAAGTCTGTGTTTACGTACTTAGTACAATAACTTTTGAAAATTGCGCTAGTGTATCAAACGTAACTATAAATTTGTAATTATTTTTACTTTTGACGTGTCTTTTTTAAATAAATAACATTTTCATTAATTACATAAACACAGTCTCCTATTTATTTTCTCATAGAAAGGGGATGAAAAGTAGAGTATATGACTCGGGCGCAAAATATTTTTGGCGAGGGCGACATACTTTGAATCCCTCGCTACGTTCAGGATTCTACTGAAGAATCCCTCGCTACGCTCGGGATTCTACTCTAGAATCCCTCACTTCGCTCTGGATTCAAAAAAGCGCCCTCGCCGTAAAAATATTATTTTGCTCCCTTGTAATACAATCTACTATTAAACGTTTTTATTATCACTCTGAACTGTTCGCAGAGATTACAAAAAAGCTGAAATTCTGGAGAAGTATCAAGTTGATAAATGAATGAACCATTACCGAGTTCGTTTCATTCTAGGCCCGCACATAGTGTTTGCATGAAAATTGATTACTCAACTAAGTAACGTTTTAGGCAGCTCTTAGAAATCTATTCACAATTGAAATTATTTCAGGAGATATCTTCAGATGAATTTAGACCAACTAGCTATTATGATGATTATAATGCTGACTAATGGCTCCGTGACGTGAGCTGTAGATCTCGTAAGTTGTTTAAAAATAATAGATGTATATTACTTGTTGTCTTCGCAGCTAGATGGCGCTTCTTATTTAGAAAAATTTTCTTTTATAAAAAAACTGGCTCCGCTAAAAATATATATTAATTATCGAACATGCTCACAAAGTTTCACGGGGATCGGTTGAGAAATGTGACTTATAGAGGAGAACAGACAGCCGGAAAGCCAATCTGAAGTATGTTTTTTACATATCTCCACCATTTTGAAAAAATCGAAAAACTGACTCTACAGAAAAAAACTATTATAATTTTTAAACTTGCTCACAAAATTTCACGAAAATCGGTTGAGAAATGCGACCTGTAGAGTAGAACAGACAGCCGGACATACGAAACAATTTTTGCCCAAGCTGACGCTTCGCTCGCAATTCGCACTCGCTCGGTCAATTATTAAATTTAAACAAATTATTTTACTTGGTTGTACTCAGTAAAATGCGAAGATAAGTTCAAAGGAATCTATAACCTACATCTCGGCTAACTCAGAACGTGTCTAAATTGGTAACCTAATACAAGTTTGTTAAATTACTGCGGTAGTTAGTGAAGGGGCTAAGACGGGGGTGGATAACTCATGCTTTCCGATAAGAAAGTTGGGAACAAGAAACGGATGCGCTCCCCGGTTGTTCCTCAGACAATAGTAAAGATCATAATCTAATAAACCCGTTTTGTTCATTTAATTAACTTCACAAATTGCTATCCTAACATTGAAAGGCAAAATTCTGAATAATCAGAAGCAATCTCGCGCGGCGAAACGTAGCCTCGTCGCCCAACGGGAGCGGTTATTAAAGGCGCCGTACAAAATGATCGAGTATTGAACCTAATCAAAGAAACATAATCTGCGGCAGTGGGACTAGGTAAAATTTAATGTATGAATAATTGAAAACAGAGGTAAAAGGTTCAAGTAGGGTCGTTATCGCTGCCCCACGGGAAATGAACCAGGCAGCGGCAGATTTCGTTCGACCGGAAAAAAATTTCCTGTTCATTCGCCAACTTCGATAATAAATTATTTTATTGAGTTACAGTTATTCAATTTAACGTTGTCTTTAGATGTTCCTTAGGGTATTGTTGGTGACATTATTAAAATAAGCCTGAACTTTTCGTTTGAATTATTATAAACGACCCTTTTTGTGCAATGTAAATTTGTGCGATACTTAGTGTTACGACACCTTATTGCAGTACCTACACCTGCATTTTGGCTTGCATTCACTTTTCTTTTGTCAGATTAAAACTCGTAGCACAAAAGTTCATAGGAAAGATCGTACGTTTTGCGTTCTTCATAAATCAGCCATAACATCCATAAGTTAAGCACAATAACCCTAAGATGAACGTAAAACAGAGCAGTAGAACTAGGACGAGTTATTAGTGGTGGAAGTATTTTAAAGTAAGAAAAAAATAGGATAGTTTCCCGGCCAGAAAAGCACGTAGCACCACGACCATATAAACATTAAAGTTTTAAAGACATTACAGGCATGGAAATAACCGGACGCGGTTTCGTGTCTTGAATGCAAATGAACTATTACATTAAACTTTATAGTAGCTGTTAAGGGATTATCGGCCAGCAAAGGTACCGGTTATACTTAGAGTTTGTCGGAGCACTTTTAAGATCTTATAAAGTGGACACTTTATTATCCTTTTAGAAAAGTAAAACATTGCGTACACTACTTGGTACATTTTTTAATAAATTCAATAAATAGGTAAGTACTATTTGTATGAATCTGGCTCCTTGGTTAAATCTAAGTTCATAAACAAATTTTCAAACCATTGTTATCCGACGAGGAAAAGAAACAATATGGAAAAAGAAGAAAGGTGCAATCGGTTGGAACAATATTTACTTAAGTGGAAAGAATATTCGCTTCACAGCACTGGGACACACATTTGCTACGATGTGATATAAGGTTAGTATGAGTTAAAATAATATGTGACCGCAACAGCTCAAAAATAGGCCTATATTGTAAGACTGCACTGTGTCACATTAAAGAAAAAAAAAATTCTCAATGTGTACGTAACAGATTCACAGTAAAGGTATTGTAAATATAAGGCGTTAACGTTAATTTCCAAATAAAATATACAGAAAATGTATGAAATGTAGGATACATTGTATTGAATTCCTAGGATTCGATACACACGCTCGCCGTGATAGGTTACTTATTAAATTAAATCGGTGGTATTTATTGAATCATAGAGGTTTATTACGCCGCAGCTATTTTACTAAGCGATTCTGCCGGTCCACCTGGCAAGGTTGCATGCTAGCAACCACCTTTAGTGCTCATTTGCATCTCCCAGTTTGTTGCCTAAGCTTGGCCCAGTAAATTTTGCCTACATGGCTATTAAGTATCTGGTCTGACATTCTGCGGAACTTCCTAAGGCGTTGTTGCTTCATTAAAAGTTTGGTGGCAGGTATTTAGTTCCTTGTGCTCCAAATGAGTTCCAAAGTGAATAACTCTTGCGTCATGAGAAAGCAAAGTAATTGTTACTGAGTTTTTATGAGGCAAACGCAGGAAAGTCAAAAGTGGTTTATGAATCCAGGAGGAGAGTCTTAGACAACATTTTTTTTTCGTAAAATAAAGCTCTTTTTTCGTAAGGTCAAGAAGATAGCAACGTGTAGAGAGGAGTGGAGAAGACTCCACCGACAAGAAATTAAAGAAAAAGAAAGCATGGTAATGGCAAAATAATCTTTTAAAATCCTTAAACGTCAAGCTTGAGCAATAATTTTTGTTTGAAGAGAAGATTTCGGTTTCTTATCAACAGTTTTTAAAATAAAGCCACCGGAATCTTTAAAGAATGAATTACAAATATTTGTACGATTACAAACAAACAAAGTGCTCAATTCATAAATAAGCACCACGAATTTAGATTTGAAGGATGCCAGAGTAATAAATTAATTACGTAAATTAACTAAGCAGAATTCTCGGGGAGGCCCTTTAAGTATACGAAGGAAACAATACGTTTGGCTCATTAATCAACGTCACGTCTTAACACGACTGGAATGACCGATTTCCGAGGCAGTTCCTATAAAAAATACATGAATCGAAACCCACTTGGGAAAATCTCGTATTCCACTATTACCATAATTTTGCACTTATGGAATAATTTAGAGAGGAATACAATTGTATTAGCGCTTAGATTTTGGGAATAAGAATTCCCCTGGCGGTAATGGTAAATGATTTGAAATATCAGTAATCACAAGTCACAATACAACTATAAATAGTTACTTCCACTACAACATTAAATATGACCTTAGCCGTGTTGTCGATGTTCACAGAATCAAAGCAAATCACTAACAGTATTTTTTTGGGTGAATTAATCTACAAAAAATCAATAAAAGATTTAAAAAAATCCGCAAATTTATGAAATTAATTAATTTTGATTTTGAAATTAAAGGTTTGGTTGGGACTGTTCTCCTTGGTCAGTTTCGTTTCATGATTGAGTAATTTATTGGTATAGCACGCTGCTAGTACAACGTATTACCGTTTATTCTGTGCTATTTCTATTATTTCATCTATGGTATGCAAATGATTATTGTTTTATTACAGGTCTACAATCACCATCGGTCAATTTACTTCTCTATACTGGGCTATTGGCTTTCCTACTAGCGAAAAACAGTAAAAGCTGATTAGGCGTGCTCAACTAAGTTAACATATCGTACAATGCTTATTACGAATTTCCGATGTAAATGTTTCCTCGATAATAATTATACACTTTAAGGCAATTGTTCGACGAAAATACATTAGTAGAGGAGACATAACAGGCATTTTCCACTACAAGTAAAAGCACACGAAACGTTAATCCACGGCGCTCCCGCCGCCATTGTCTCGCGGAGACAGGCGAAATTAAGGCAGAACGTTTTATTATTTTCATTTTTAATTCTCCCAGTTGAAAGCGAAGTTTAAAAAGCAGACAATAACCTTTACGCAGAACACAACGGCTCGGTCAAAACAGTAAATGTGCTCTTTTATTGTCGCTTTAATTACATTCTTCGCGTTCGCACCGTTTCCTTCATTTTCGCGCATTACATTGTTATAAAGCGATCGACATTGTCGTGTTTTTATTTTTGTGCCCGCGGACCGACAGTTTCCGGCTGCTGTATTGTTTTTATTTACCTTTGTATAAAAAGCTTTTATCATATTCTGCCCGTGTGTCCAATATTCTGTAATGTAAAGGCTACTCAAATGGCCACTTTTCTATTCGTTCGCTAACTTAAAAATTAAGAATAAGCCATAAACTCCAAAATTACGTGTCGTAGGCTTGTCAATTCCATACAATACAACTATTTCTGTGATTTACATTAACTTGTGACGTGTGACGTGATCGTTTAATTGCTTATTTTTAAGCTTTAAGTTAGCGAACGAATAGAAAAGTGGCCATTTGAGTAGGGGGGCAGAATAGTTTTTTTTAAATACACATTTTGCTTCAATTGATAAAGGTACTAAGTAATATATGAAGAAAACCTATGTAGGTAGACAAAGTTCTTACTTTGTCTAGACTAATAGTACCTAATCGAACTCAAACCGTTGGCGTTCTAGAAACGCTCGAAGCGTTATAGAAATGCTACCAAATATGTGGTTATCACCTAAATATTTATTTATCAATAGTCAGTGTCATTAAATAAAGTTCGTTTTGATCGTTTATATCTAAAAATGAAAGCGTCTAATCACTATAATAAAATTGTGCCCGAAACAAATACGACTATTTTATTTGGATCCCTAACACGTGTAATCAGTTTAGCAATTAGTTAATGCTTGTTCCGTTCCAGATAAATATTATATACCGAAGTTTCTCGTACTTATCCCGTCTTGAGAAACACAAATATTGATATAATTAATAACTACGGAACACATTCACTGACTACTTGGCTTGAATTATAACTAGCGCTACGTTTCCCTGTCTTGCGATTTGACAAGCCAGTTTTGGATGAGTGATATTCATTATGTGGATATGAATGACTAGCGGCCGCCCGCGACTTCGTCTGCGTGGAAAGTTTTTTTGCTATCCCTCGAGAACAGTATTTTTATTCTGGATATACTCCGCTTGCGAAATCATCCGCGTCGTGGACACGGTAGAGAAATTTCTTTAACGTGGCGTAGACAATAGAAAAATCCCCAGGTAGGGTATCCCTTTTGCCCGCGATTTAACAATAAGGCGACCAGTTTAAAATGATCTCCTTAGTGTATGAAATCTAGTACTACGGAGAGTTCAAGCTGTTTCCCAGGTTCTACCCACCCGAATCAGATGAAACATAGCCTAAGTTTTAAGTTGGACCCTATGCTACCAAACTGTGAAAATTCCATCAAAATCTATTCTGTGATTTTTGAGTTATTTGCGCACAAACATACAGATAAACAGACAAACAGATAAACAGACAAACAGACAAAAATTCCAAAAATGATAGAAATGGGTTTTATAGGTTGTTATCAAACACCCCAACCAATTTTTTTCCAAATATTTTCTTTGTACAGACACAACTTTTCTACAGCTTTATTATATGTATAGATTTATAAACTTCAAAAGCTTTAGTATTTGTCTTCCAAGATATCATTGAAGTTAACTTAATAAATCATTCAAAAGAGAAAAACAAATTTTTATTCTTAGTATAGAGAAAAGTTTGTATTTGTAAATTCAAAGTACCTATATTCCTAATATTTTTTTTACAATAGTTAATTTTTGTAGCATTGGTTATTATTCTTCATGAAAGAAGATAGCACTTTAAAATATTAAAAGTAGGAATGGGGACTCAGAAACCACAATTATCTATCTATAAGAGCATCAGTAAATGAAAAAATTATTCCATCAAATACGCAAACCAATTCATGTGAGTGAGTGCGAATATAAAAAGCGAGAAAAATTATCAAAATGCGTCACTAAAAGGGAAAACGCGGCTTTATAAGCGGGATGGCAAAAATGTATCTCGGATTTTGTATAACGACTTTCGATTTACCGAATACAAGTGCCCTCGAGAAGGGTTGGAGAGGGGAGGTATCACTTCACATCGACTCGAGTACAGTCTGCCAAATAAGGCGTAACAAATTCCAGTCCGCGAGTTTACTGCCTCTATGAAATTAAATCAAATTGCTTTATTTCAATTTAAACTTTAAAATATTCATTGCACTTGAATTTGGAGCCAATTTCAACCTCTTCGGCCATTGACCATCAGCCATTTTTGATGGTCCCCACTGCTGGGGCACAGGCCTTCCTTATATGTGTGAATAAGGAGGATGGGCCATAACCCACCACGCGGGCCCAATGCGGATTGGTGGGTGTTAACGACTGCAAATGCACCCGGGACCAACGGCTTAACGTGCCTTCCAAAGCACGGAAAAGCTCGAGATAATAAATTTTTGGTCACCCATCCCATGACCGACCCTTGTAAAACTTGCTTAACCTCCGCAATCGCTGGGCCAGGCATTAAACCACTGCGCTATCGAGCTCCTCCTTCGGCCATTATTATGGCTGAATAAGTTGAAATAGGCTCCTAATTATAGTATTTATTCTTTTTATATATAGTCAGGTGGGATAAGTGAAACATACTTTATTTTATTTTTATTTAACAAGGTGTAGTAAAGCTATAAAACTCGCAATTAAAGTAGCTGTATAGGCAATGTACTCCTAATTAAATCAGCCTTTAACGGTATGAATATAATTATATCTAAAGACTTGCATTAAGCAACAAAATCACGAAAAGAATATAAAAGCTAAGAAGTGTTTCACTTACCCCTGACAAGGGGGAAGTGAAACAGTGGCCAAAATAGCTTTAAATATTGTGTCCATTTAATTAAAAACAGGACAAAAGGATCACGTTTAACCGTTAATATCCAAAATGTATCAAATTCTCATAAAATAGGGTCCAGTTTTAAAGATTTATCAAAAAAACATCGTGTTTTGCGTTTTGACATCTAATGAATTTCTTTTTGGTTTACTAGCTAGTTTAATGATCGCAGCGATATCTGTGTTGTATTAAGGGAAGTAATTCGTCATTCCTGCTTTATCGACACATCGCTAAGAGAATAAACTACGATAGTTTCTTAGATATGGTTGGGTGTTTCACTTACCTCGGTGTTTCACTTACCCCACCTGACTATAGTTCCTTTTGAATGATTTTATCTATATAGTATCGTATTCGGTACTGGATAAAATCATATAAATTTAACTTGCCATGTTATTAATTTTTTTCTAACTTGATATTTTTTTAATTAAAAAAAAATCTTTGGTTTGATTGAATTACGGGAGAAAAATATGCATTACATTTACCACTTAAATAGGTATATGAAAGGTTAATTTAAACTGTTTGATATTTTATCGGTATTATCTCATATTTTAACATTTTCGAGAAAAACAACCACGCACATGCTCGTATTTTCTTTTTATTACCGATATCGGTTTAAAATTGAGCAAATATTAAAACGCTGGAAAAGTGTTGTTTTATTTGAAAAAAATAATGGTATAACAAAGATAGGTGTATTTGTATGGAAATGAAACTTGTTGAATCTGAATACCCTATATCCTATTAATATTGGTTATAAATGTGAAAGTTTGTGGGTTTGGATGTTTAGATGTTTCGATGTTTGTTCCTCAATCACGTAAAAACTACTAAACGGATTTGGTTGAAAGGCACACAGATAGTAGATAGCCTAGATTAAAACATAGGATACTTTTTATCCCGATATTCCCACGGAAACGGGAACCACGCAGGTGAAACCGCGGGCGGCCGCTAGTAATCAAATAGTTAAAAATACTAATGTAATAAATCACGTTATTGTTGATTTAGTTTTCAGGTTATATGATGGTAGCTGGCCAGGTAAATCAAAAAAAAACTTTATATCCAACCAATCTCGGAAAAAATTCCCGAGATTCGATTTGGATGCTTGACACTGCAATCAGCTGGTACCAGTCGGTATTAATTAAGTTAAGTTTGTTAGTTTATTCAATTAAGTTTAATTTAACTAAAAGACTTCAAATAAAAAAACCAAACATAAAAACCGCTCTATTCTCCGTAAAAAGAGTTTTATTTCAAAAAGAAAATGAATGAAGTGTCTGATGGACAAAAGGCAAACAAAAGTTTGTCACCCGTCTACGCCTCGCTTCTGTTGACAAGTCAAAAATTAACACTAACAGATTCTGTCTGCGAATGTGCTACCAACTCATTTTACTGGTGACTTTTCATTTCATCTTTTTATTCAATAAGTTTACGACGACAACATCTGGGAGTCAGTGTTCTTAGGGGGTATGTACACGAGTCAACGTGGCAGGCGACTTTAGTCAATTAGCGCTTTTTATTGACAATCGCTTGTAAAATGTAATCGGAAACCTAATTTCTATAGGTGGCGATTCGATTTTACAAGCGATTGTCGATAAAAAGTGCCTGCCAAGTTGCTTAGCTGCTACATGTAAATACCACATTATGGGGTATTTAGCATTGAAATAAAGCTCGAAAGTAATACAAACTTGAATGTTATTCAATTTGTGGGTAAAAACAAAGTAAAATCCATTATTAAAAAAAAATATTATTAAAAACACGACTGCCCTGACAAAAACGAAATCAAAGGGTTAGTGTTATTTTAAGTGTTTAACTTTTAAGTTAGATTTTGGCAGGGCAGTCGTGTTTTAATAATTTTTTTTTAATTCACACATTTTAATGACACATTATATAATTTTGGAATGTGCTTTATTTGTTTACCCAAAGAAATTGTATATTAAAGATTGTTTTTACATTACAAAAGGGCGTAATGCAGTCGACATAATATGTCTATGTCGCCGTTTTTAAAAAAATCTATAGCCAGTTTCACTCGGGGTGATGTAATTAAGGATAACGATACCTCATACATCCAAATCTGTTCAGGCATTTAGAATAAATTTATGGTGGAATAAAGAAAGTCGCTTACATACAAACAAACAAATATTGAATCTTGAACACAATACACTCTTCTTTTTGGTCAGTCGTGTAAAAGTAAATAAGCCTATAGGCTCAAGTAAACACAAACACTCTTCTTTTTGGTCAGTCGTGTAAAAGTAAATAAGCCTATAGGCTCAAGTAACTCCAATAAACATAAATTTTAACCCAAGCCAACATTTATTTCTCAAGTGTAGAGAAATCTATTGACTGTCTACTTTGAAATGCAGCCTCAAAGAATCACGATCATGAAGGTGAATAATTTATGAGAAAGGGCTCCAAGTACTGAACTCAATGAAGATTTTTTTTACATTTAGACTTTTTACAGACTCTCGATATTTTATTTATTTTGAAATAGTATTACCCACAGAACAGAGGTGTTCCCAACTCTATTACTCCTAGATATCTTAATATATAAAATCGTAAACTGAATGACTGACTGACTGACTGACTGACTGACTGACTGACTGATCTATCAACGCACAGCCCAAACCGCTGGACCTAGAGACTTGAAATTTTGCACACAGATACTTTATACAGTGTAGGCATCCACTAAGGAAGGATTTTTGAAAATTCCATCCCTAAGGGGATGAAATAAGGGATGAAAGTTTGTATGAAAGTCCCTCAGTTTTGAAGCTAGAATCTTCAAATTTTGTGTTTAGGCTGACCATTGAAAATTAATAAATACGGGTCTCAGCGTTTTTCAAAATTCTACCCCCGAAGGGGTCAAAAGGGGGATGAAGTTGTGTATTAAAGAAAATACTTTATTTTCGAAGTAAAAATCGCTAAATTTATAATTTAGGCTTATGGATAGAAATCTAAAGCAACGTATATTGTTTTTGTTAGGATTTCAACTCCAAAGGGGATGAAATGGGGGTGAAAAGGGTTAAAAAAAACCTAAAAATAGATATGGATGTCGTTATCGGGGTTTTGTGGGATGACGATTGCAAAAATGACATTTATTTTGAAGTCCAACCACGGTGGACATGATTTAACCCCTAAAGGGGTGAAAATGGGGTCCAAATTTTGTATGGAAAAATAATATAAAATAGACATTACAACTTTAAACTTCGTAGGAGCACATCTAAAAATAAATAGGCAAATATATATTTTGTTATTTTGAAAATCAACCCCTTAGGGGGTAAATGGGGTGAGTAAACATAAAAATCGATATTGATGTCGTTATTGGGGTTTTCTGGGATGACGATTGCAAAAATGACATTTATTTTGAAGTCCAACACGGTAGACATGATTTAACCCCTAAAGGGGTGAAAATGGGGTCCAAATTTTGTATGGAAAAATAATATAAAATAGACATTACAACTTTAAACTTCGTAGGAGCACATCTAAAAATAAATAGGCAAATGTATATTTTGTTATTTTGAAAATCATCCCCTTAGGGGGTAAATGGGGTGAGTAAACATAAAAATCGATATAGATGTCGTTATTGGGGTTTTCTGGGATGACGATTGCAAAAATGTCATTCATTTTGAAGTCCAACACGGTGGTCATGATTTAACCCCTAAAGGGGTAAAAATGGTGTTCAAATTTTGTATGGAAAAAGAATACAAAATCGAAATAACAACTTTAAAATTCGTAGGAGCACGTCTAAATATATATTTTGGGATTTTGAAAATCAACCCCTTAGAGGGTAAGTGGGGTGAGTAACATAAAAATCGATATGGATGTCGTTTTTGAGGTTTTATGGGATGGTGATTGCGAAAATTAGATTTATTTTGAAGTCCAACGCGGTGGACAGGACACATATGGACCTGGACCTGGACATGCACATCCAGGGAACGGGAACGGGAACCGGAACGGGCACGGGCACGGGCACGGGCACGGGAACGGAACGGAACGGAACGGAACGGAACGGAACGGAACGGAACGGAACGGAACGGAACGGAACGGAACGGAACGGAACGGAACGGAACGGAACGGAACGGAACGGAACGGAACGGAACGGAACGGAACGGAACGGAACGGAACGGAACGGAACGGAACGGAACGGGAACGAGACGGTAACGGGAACTAGAACGGGACGGGTACGGGAACGGGAACGGAAGGGGTACGGGACGAGTACGGGACGGGATCGGACGAGAACGGAACAGAAACGGAACGAAACGGGAATGAAACAGGAACGTAACGGGAACGGAACGGGAACGAAACAGGAACGAAATTGGAATGAAACGGGAACGGAACGGGAATAGAACAGGATGGAAACGGGAACAAGAACCGGACGGGAACGGAACGGGAACAAGAACGGGAACGTAAGGCGTACGGGACGGTTAGGGGACGTTTACGGGACGGGAACGCAGCGGGAACGGAACGGGAATGGGAACGGGAAAGAAACGTGAACGGAACGGGAACGGAACGGAAACGGAACGGGAATATAACGGGACGGGAACGGGAACGAGAACAGGATGGGAACGGGACAGGAACGGGATGGGAACGGGAACGGAAACGGAAGGGGTACGGGACGGTTACGGGACGTTTACGGGACGGGAACGCAAACGGGACGGGAACGGAACGGGAACGGGAACGGGGAACGGGGAACGGGGAACGGGGAACGGGAACGGGAGCGGGAGCGGGAACGGAAACGGGAACTGGAAGCCTTGTGCGAGGCCCGCCACACGCGGCAAATGTCTTGCCTCGCGAGGCAGCGCGCTTGATGGGGACTCGCCTAATCGCGTAAAAATGGCTGGCCGGATCCTGGTTGAAGGTTCCTTAAAAGGATTTCGTCTAATATCCACGCGGACGTTGTCGCGGGCAGAAGCTAGTAGTTTATAAAAACATAAGTTTTAGTAAAAGGTACAGTTTTTGGGCAATTTTTTCGTCTCTTGCCGGCTTTATAGACTATCACAGACCATATAACAAAAATGTTTATGTGGATAGACCACACATTTCGCATTCTGAAAAAAAAAAGATACCTAGGAACCGATAATAAGGTTTCTAACAGTTATATAAATATTTAATTTCATACATACTTCACTCATTGACAATGCGAGAGATAAAATATTTAGTATCCTACCAAAGTTATTAAAAAATAAATAAATTAAAAAAATATTAAAAACACGACTGCCCTGCCAAAACGAACTAAAAAGTTAAACAACAAGTGTCATTGCAGTCGGGGGACCTTATCATGGAACAATGTTTGATCAAAGAGGTCCCCCGACTGCAATGACACTTGTTGTTTAACTTTTTAGTTCGTTTTGGCAGGGCAGTCGTGTTTTTAATATTTTTTTAATTTATTTATTTTTATTTCACACATTTTAGTGACAAAGTATATAGTTTTGGAATGTGCTCATCAAGGCCTTTCATTTGATGCCCATATTGTAATAATAGAAGAAAAAAAATTTTTTTCACATTTGAAAATGGCGTCGTACAGACGCCACATAATTTTTTTCTAAAAAAAATATAGCCAGTGTCACTCGGGATGTTGTAAGGATTCTAACGATACCCCATTTATCCAAATCAGTTCAGGCATTTAGAAGTTATGGTGGAATAAAGAAACTCACATACCCACAAACATACATGAACCCTGAACACATAACACTCTTTTTGCTTTGGGCAGTCGTGTAAAAAGACTAGCCGCCGCTGCGACTCCGTCTGCGTGGGCTGTTATAAAAGTGCTGTTCTCCTTGAAGGATAGTTTTCTATCCCTCACGCACTTTTTTCGATTTGTTCCGGATTCGTCATGTTCCTGACTCGTCTTATTTTAGATTCGCCGTATTCCAGATTTGACGTATTCCAGATTCATCGGAATACAGTCGATGACATGTTTTTTTGTTTATTTATTTAAGTACTAGCGGCCGCCCGCGGTTTCACCCGCGTGGTTCCCGTTCCCGTGGGAATATCGGAATAAAAAGTATTCTATGTTTTAATCTAGGCTACTTACTATCTATATGCCAAATTTCAAGCAAATCCGTTTAGTAGTTTTTACGTGATTGAGGAACAAACATCCAAACATCTAAACATCCAAACATCCAAACCCACAAACTTTCACATTTATAATATCAGTAGGAAGTATTTATTTAATTATAAGGTACAACAACATCATGATATTCATTACATTTTACAAATATTAATGGGGAGGAAAAGTGCAATTTTATCCCGATAGGTGGCGTCTGGTCTTTGGTACCCGGCCGCCTCAAAGAAAGTGTCAAAACATATGGGAATCTCTTGGAGTATTGCACTTTTTAATTTTATACTGAGAAAATGCCGCATTGTTATGCATGTAACTTGTAAAATATTGGAGTTCATCGATTTCCCAAAAACAAAAAAAATATTGGGCAAAAAAATATCAAAAAAATATGCTTTTCCCTCGATTTTCTCCTTTTCTGAGCCTGAGAAACATTATAAATCAAAAGGAATGTTTCATGAATTTGATGAAGCTTCGCCAAAATAAAACAACATTTGAATTATAACAGCTTTGTTCTTTAATATTTCAACCTCAGCAGTTTCTAACATATTTATAACTTGGATGAATTTGATAGGTAGGTATATCAAATATGGAATAAGCCCAATATTGGGGCCAAACAGAGAATTAATAGAATTTTATATGCCAGAGTCATTCAAGAAACTTAGAATAATAAAATAAATATGATAAAACGGTTCGTGTAATTTTGGATGGTACAGAAATTCCAGTACAGAAACCTGAAATTACTATTGCACAGAAGGCATCATCAGGCAACTATAAACACGGAAATTCACACTCAGTTGCTTTGTTAAAATTTAAATCATATGCTTCTAATCTGAAATAAAAAGATTACTTGTAAATCTTACACGAAATTTAAAGAAATGTAATGCTTGTTAGCAATTTTTTGTAAGTTGCTATAAACTTTCTTGCCTGTTGTTTTGGCTTTTCTTTTCCGTAATTCTTCTTTTATATGAGCTAAAGTTAGCATAGAATACATTGTTTGTCCGCAAAACCGAAAAAAATACAATCTAAGAAAGTAAAATCACGTAATACACAGTCAAGATAATATAAGCTCAAACTGACAATTGTTCCAAAGACTGAGCGCCATCTGTAATTCACTTTGCCTTCGCCTCCCCATTAGGCTGGCCCCAGACCTACCGGTTCTGTTTCTTTGCTTTGCTGTTCTACCTTGCTTGAAAGACCGCCGGCCAACCAGGGCAATTTTCAATCTATCGCATTTTGGGACTAGACCAAATTGGCAAGATAGCCATTAGCTTGGTTTTATCAAATATCATCGCCTGGATTGCAAAGTAGGAAGCTTTTAGGAGATATGCCACCCTGAACATGGACTCCGATCGTTAAAAATAACTCGATCGCTTATTTATACAAGATGTTTGGTAAAGCCTTATAAAACTGAATATGGTAGATAGGGACCATAATAAAACTGAACAACTTTTACTATGGGACCAAATCTGAAATCGCGAAAAAAAATGAACTGTTTCATACATTTTGATAATTTCGTTATTAATTTTTGTATAATACAGCAGTTTTTTTTTTAAAACGAAAACTAAAACTTCTCATCGCACCCCAGACGACGATATTTGATAACACCAAACTAATGGCTATCTTGCCAATGTGGTCAGGTCAAAATATGCGATAGATTGAAAATGAGCCTCTTGGCCGGCGGTCCATGGTAGAACAGCAAAGCAAAGAAATGAAACCGGTAGGTCTGGGGCCAGCCTTAATCGTCTGAAGTATGTTCGTAATGAAAAAACAAATTATACAAAATTGACACTTACTTTAATGATATTTTTGACACGCGCATCGTGATGGCGCGGTGTGCAATAAAAAAGCGCCATTGTTATCGATTGTACGTATTACGACGAATCAGGAAATTGGCGAATCTGGAATTCGGCGAATCTGGAATACGACGAGTCAGGAACATGACGAATCCGGAACAAATCCTTTTTTTTGGATGAAAGGAAAACCGTCCTTATCTGTATGTACCCCTGACAACGTATATATGCAAAATTTCATGATGTTCTGTTGAGTAGTAAAGAAGTGAAAGAATAAAAATACCTAAAAACAAACAGACTTACTTTGGCATTTATAATATAAGTTACGATTCTCATAAGAATATCATGCAATACAACTAATTATCAATTAAATTGATCGATTCCTTCAATTATAGTGATGGGCGGCACACATTTGAATAATTTAATTACTCATATTATGAAGGGTTAGCCCCTTCTGATAATAACAGACATCGTGAATATGATATCAAGCAAATTGAACGGACAAATTGAGTTTCATAATTAATACATGTTTCATGTTTGCTAGATTAAACTGAATCACGCCTATATGGAGTGGTGTGATATTTATATTCTAATTCAGTGTAACAGAATGAGTGACGTAAGTTTAGTCTAAAATCTAGCTGACTAATAACCTAACCGAGTTTCGCCACTAATTCTGACCTAATTTTACTAGTGGCTTTGGGCGTTCCAATTCTAGACCTATTTCCGTAATCCCTATCCATTGTATTAAGTAATCGAAAGAACGAAGAAATCAAATTCTATGAGGATAACATGCAATGCAATGAATTGATCGTTTTATTTCTAACTAGCGACCCGCCCTCGCTTTAGCTTTGGTGTAGGTAGTGTGGAATTTGACACCATGCATCACATATTATAAAAACAAAGTCCTCCGCTGCGTCTGTCTGTCTGTCGTCCTGTCTGTCTGTTCGCGATAAACTCAAAAACTACAGAACGGGTTTTCATGCTGTTTTCACTAAACGATAGAGTGATATAGGGACAGACAACGGGAAGCGACTTTGTTTTATACTATATAGTGATAAATAATGTAGAGGTGATAGATATTACTTCTTTTGTTGTTAGTACTTTCTTACAACTAGGTAGGTATTAGTTTGTACGATACGAAATATCATACATCAAAAACTACCTTTTTATGCATTTTAATAACAATTTGCCTATAACGTTAGCATATAAAAAATTCACAGATTTTACAGTCCCCGCAAGAATCGGAGCATTGAAAATGAACACAAAAATTTACGAAAAACCCAAAATCAAATCAAATGCAAAGTCCTATTATATTTTTAATGTTACCTAGGTAGTACCTATTTATTTTTACGATTGTGACACTCGGCTCCGCCTCGTGTCACAAAAGCGCCCGCTGACTGCCTCGACGCAGCCGAAATAATATTAACCAATTTTCAAAATTCCAACGAATGCACTTCTCGTTTGCTTCTGCATCTTTTAACACTGTTACCATGACGATCGGTCAATAATCATAGAAGCTACATCACTTTTTATGTACGGAATCAGCCGTTTTTCTACAATTCCAAATCTAAAGGGACCACCTACAGGTCACAATTATTTACTGATTTTCAAAATTATTTCGCCATTTGGTAGCTAAACTAACACCCTAGGACCTTTTTTATTCATTTTTTCTTAAGTCAGTTTTTTTTCCGAAATATTTACAATTTAGTAAACAAACACCCCCCAAAAAACCCGGAATTTTTGGAATTTTGCAAAATTTCAAAAAAAGTTACCAGTAGATTTTCAAAATTCAAACGTTCTCACGTGTCTCGATAAATTCCTCAACTTTTGGTACTATTTTCATCTCGATCCTCTCAAAATCCTCAGATATGGTCAAAAATACGTCTCAGGCGATTTGCATCTGATAACCATTTTCAATGGTAAAATTCACAGATTTTACAGTCCCCGCAAGAATCGGAACATTGAAAATGAACACAAAAATTTACGAAAAACCAAAATCAAATCAAATGCAAAGTCCTATTATATTTTTAAAGTTACCTAGGTAGTATCTATTTATTTTTACGATTGTGACACTCGGCTCCGCCTTGTGTCACAAAAGCGCCCGCTGACTGCCTCGACGCGGCCGAAATAATATTAAGCGATTCTCGAAATTCCAACGAATGCACTTCTGCATCTTTTAACACTATTACCATGACGATCGGTCAATAATCATAGAAACTACATCACTTTTTATGTACGGAAACAGCCGTTTTTCTACAATTCCAAATCTAAAGGGACCACCTACAGGTCACAATTATAAACAGATTTTCAAAATTATTTCGCCATTTCATAGCTAAACTAATACTCTAGGACCCTTTTTTCATTCTTTCTTAAGTCGGTTTTTTTCCCGAAATATTTACAATTTAGTAAACAAACATCCCCCAAAAAACCCGGAATTTTTGGAATTTCGCAAAATTCCAAAAAAGTTACCAGTAGGTTTTCAAAATTCAAACGTTCACACGTGTCTCAATAAACTCCTCAACTTTTGGTACTATTTTTATTTCGATCCTCCCAAAATCCTCGGAGATATGGCCAAAAATACGTCTCAGGCGATTTGCATCTGATAACCATTTTCAATGGTAAAATAATTTTGATAAAATGAAGGTACTCATGAACCACAGATTAATCTTAAGAACCCTACGTTCTTTTTGATAACATACAATGAGAAAAATGCCCACTGTATTCAAGTCACGCATGGTTTGAAGAAACTTCGCTCGCTGAAACACTAATTACCTAACTTTTTGTTGGCTTTACATCCTCGGAATTTCGTTAGCGAAGTTTCTTGCTGTTATTATGTGACTCTTTGCCGTTAAGCGGTGACTAGGAGAAAATAACGGCGCTGCGCTTAGAAATTAAGGAGATTTGGTTTAAACCACGCATGGAATGTTTATCTGTTAGTCCAGAAATTAGGAACAGTTTCATAAATTGTATAGCTACTATTAATACAATGAAAATCTATTTTTATTTAATGAAATCTAATTCGTAGTCTCAACGACATACAGATAAATTTTCCCGGCTTGGTGTATAATGACGTTCGTAAAATTTCATTTTTTTAGGAATAAAATATTTAAGAAGAAACTTAAAAAGTGATTTTGAAGAGAAATTAATTAAAAAAGGCACCTTTTTTCTACGCCTCTTTAACTTGTATCACAAATGACTAACATTATCGCGTAGCACCTGTAAGTTTGTTTCCTAGGATGACGGTGCCGTCATATTACGGCCGTAATTTAGCGGCGTAGAACGTTGTCTATGTAAACAATACGGCGGCGGCAAAATATAATACAGCGCGCCATATTGTTTACATAGACAACGTTCTACGCCGCTAAATGACGGCCGTAATATGACGGCACCGCACTGACGTCCATTATTGTATAATGGACGTCAGTGCGGCACCGTCATCCTAGGAAACCCTAGTATTAGTTATTCTGTGACCCTAGCATAAGCTCGCGCAGTCGGTTTGTAGCATCGTTTGCCCGATTGGCGCGCGCGCGTTACGATTTTCGTAGTGAACGCTTATGCTACGATCGCTACGATCGAGCGATACCATTTTGGGCGGTCCATTTATGAATCTATATAAGCTTTTTTTCCTTTCCGATTTCAATAGACGAGGAAATATTTATAGTACTTTTTATTTTTTATGTTAATTTTCAATGGACTCTGATAGTTGCGTGGAGCGTGAAATTTGCATTTTTTTGTACAGTCAGCAGCACATGAGGTTATACAAAACTGTAAAAAATCGGTAATTTATTTTAAACCTTAATAGCTTTGCTTTTAAGCATAAATTTATTGAATATCATTACACTGTCGTGGAAGCCCAGCGTGCCGTTGACCGTACCTATACCATTTACACGTGAATTAATTTTGGGTATTCGTTCATCCATCACTTAATATTTATCTTAATTTTTTCAAATATCTTTCGATACATTCTCTAACTGCAGTTCATAATGAGATGTTATAATATAACTCTTATTTTATATTATTATTACATTATTTTTTACAATACCTACACTTAGATAACGAACCAATTTCAAGGTGGCACAGTTAACACAGGAATACGAAAATCAATTTTATAGTAAACTTGAAGTGATGAATGTAAGCATTGTGACTAAAGTGACAGATATGCTTTATTTTGTTTGTTTTTAATGACACAACGATGGACGATGGAATATTAAGAGACACAATGTCTTAAAATCCATTAAAAGAACTTTGGTTCAGCAATCCAATCGTAGAGCTCAAGAGGAGATTTAAAATTTTCAGTCTAATGGATCAAAGCCGTCAGTCGTTATCATGTTTTTCAATTAGATTACAATATCAAAGAGATGGCTTATTCTTCAAACTTGAAACTTCAGATAAAAGTCTTTTATTTTTGATAATCCAGGCTGATTTAAATTGTTTTGAGTTTATAATTGTGCAGAGAAATGACAGAAACATTTATACGAAAGTAGGTAGGTGTGCTCTTATTAAATTTTTGTTTCAAATCGCTTCATATAAACGCGTTGTTCCAGCACCCGAGATAAAGTCGTCTCCAGCGCACTATTATGTCAGTATTTTTCTCGAGTACTATACACACGAGCACATTCCTTGTCAATTCCTCGGAGACCGCATTGCAGCATTTGAATTATTTATCAGTCTCCTTTGTGTTACTTCCAAAACCAACTAGTTCGAACCGCCTCGATTTCTGCTCCATGTCCTTTATTTTATTGTGTCGCTGTGAATTCAACAAGCAATGCTGACATTGACATAATTTAATCAACATTCCGTGCGCCATATAATCAAACCTGGCGTACGGCGCGTAGCCCTTGGCTCATTTGTCACACAGCCAATAAGCAACCAACCAATTAATTCCCCCACCTATCAAAAACACGTCCCATGATAAAACTACGGCGTAAACCTTTATTTGTAATACAACGATGTACGAGTTCTACAAGTCCCTGAAAGAAAACGATACGTGGTACGTAACAAATGAACTGATTTCAGATACACATGTACTGCAACCGCACATTCTTTCCTAGTGCAATTTCGTTGTTATTCTGTACTGATACACCGAAAAATCTTTACCCCGGACACTTTTAAAATAGGTAACAACTACGTACGTTAGGGGAACGTAGTTTTGTTTTTATCGTGTCATGCAACAGAGCATTTTGAACAGCCATGTTCCACTTTTGTTTCTATTCCAATTAGATATTTCTAAAGCGGGGTTGTTGTACACGCAAGATGATATTATTAAATTCGAAGCTCGACGACAATAGATGACACCGTAAAAAGTGGATCAGCAGGCGTAACAAGAACAGGGATGTCTTTATGAAATTATGTTTTGCCCCGGCAGCGTTGAGTGGCTGACGTTGACAAATGACACGAGGGCTGTTTTTCACTGTCAGATCGAAGTGACATGTTTTCCCCTGACTGTGAAGTGTGGAATCAGTAAAGTGAAATAAACGCCCGAAAAAACGCCGTACCCCAGACCTAATGGAGGCGAAAGAAATTAATATGGTTTTTCCGCCGCAAAAAATATATGGTATAACTCAGCGGTTCCAAACGTTTATGAAAGAAATCACATCACAAAATTCACTTACTTCACTGCATTACGTGCTTATAGATTATTACATAACTGTTTATTTTCGACAGCAAACATTACCATTGGGAGCTGCTACCTACACAAACTTAAGAACTTTGGTATCACATACAAGATATCAATTAAATGAGGTATGCTTTTGATATTCTGTTAAAATAATTTCTTTACACACGTGCCTAAGTACACTTTTCGGAAGAACAAAACAAAATCAAAAGACCTTTTTATTTAAGACGTCATGCCCCAATCTGTAATGAATTGGGTCTGGCAAAACCTTCTGAAAGCCTCCTCTCAATCTTTCTAAACGATGGCCCCGCGGATATCAAAGCGCATCTGCACCCTCCAGCACAAACTAAATTGAATATTCCCCTAAATCTTGATAGTAGAAAACAACCCAAGCGCAATCTTACTAACCAAAATAAGCTTTGAAACTCGTCAAATAAGTTTTGAAGGTATTTGCTTTTGACTTGTCCAATTAATTTTTCTTTCTCTCTCAACTCAAGCCACTTTTGATCTTTAATCGAGAATTTCAAAACTATGCTAGCAAAGGAAAATAAAATATTGGTTTTTAAAATATCTTGATTTTACTTAGTGGATTAAAACACTTTTCTGTTTACAAAAACCGGCCAAGTGCGAGTCGGACTCGCGCACGAAAGGTTCCGTACCAAAAAACGGCAAAAAAAAAAAAACACGTTTGTTGTATGGGAGTCCCCTTTAAATATTTATTTTGTTCTGTTTTTAGTATTTGTTGTCATATAGCGGCAACAAAAATACATCATCTGTGAAAATTTCAACTGTCTAGCTATCACGGTTCTTGAGATACAGCCTGGTGACAGACAGACAAGACGGACAACGGAGGCTTAGTAATAGGGACCCGTTTTTACCCTTTGGGTACGGAACCCTAAAAAGGAAAAAGTAATTTCTAGAAATAGGGGTACCTACGATTTAAGCCAATAAGTATTCCCTGTTATTTTCGATTTCTTTGAAGTTCAGAAAAGCTCAAATAAATAACAAATAATTAAATGTTATTCAAGTAACAGAAAGACAACCCTGTTATATAAAGATAACTTAGTGACGGAAATTCCAACTTTTAGTATAGTAACACGATATTTTTCGTACAAAGTAATCTATTAATAGATAGGTATGCCTTTGTTCTGTATGTTGTAAACCGAGTCGACAACTTGTGCCCTCATTAGACAACACTTGCCTTCATTAGTAGGTATCAAAAGTATTATCAGTTTCAGCTGTCGACATTCGAATTGTAAATTGAATAAATGAAACTAATGGCTCTGTGAGCTGCAGACCTCGCGTTTGTGACATTTTTGAATATTTTTTGAAATGGCTGAAATATGATTTTTTCGACAAATTTCAAATAATTGAATCGCTATAAAATGTCGAACCTGCTCACAAAATTTCACGAGAATCGGTTGAGATATGCGACCTGTAGAGAAGAACAGCCGGACAGACATACGTTAGCTGGAAGCCTCATGTAGAAAAACTGCACCGAAAATTAAATAGCTTTATGTATGCACTACGAGAAATAAAAAAAACAACAGACGTAGCCACCGCAATAACAACTTATTACGCGTATGCATACGCGTGGCTAAGCTATGGCGTCATCCTATGGGGGTCTAGTACTGATGTCGGAAGTTTATTGACAGTTCAAAAGAAACTTATTAGAATCATTGTTAACATAGAGGAATCAGACAGCTGCAAACCTTACTTTGAAAAACATAAAATCTTAACCTTACCCTGCATCTATATTCTAGAGATATGTAAATTTGTTCGGAAATACTCAAATTTATACAATAAACGAGATGATCAAAACATAAAACATAATCTTAGAAACAGAAATAAATTAATACTTCCTAATTCTTATATGAAACACCATTCGTCCAGCCCGCTAGCCATGTCCATAAAAATTTTCAATAAGCTACCCGATTCACTTAAAAATATCAATGATGATAAAAAAATCTCAAATAATTTAAAACAATTACTTACAAAAAAGTGTTATTACAGTATGAAGGAATATTTAGAAGATGAAAATATAGAAATATGAATGTTGTAGACAAAAAGTAAACTAAATTAAATCATTAAAATACATAAGTGCAATATAATTTAACAGAAATTAATAAATAAAATAGCTATTTATTTATTTATTAAAAGGAAGTAGTTTTTATTCATTAAGTAAATAACTCCTATTGTAATGAAACAAACATAATTAACTAATTAAGATATAATTAACTTCATTAAGTATGATTTATATAATAATGTTTAAGTAATAATAAATAAGTGTTTGCTATCTATTACTTATTGTTGTTGTGCCCGACAGGGTCCATAGTGATCTAAAATATTATAATTAAGAACTACTGTAACACTGTGGAATGCAATAAATGATTTGAGTATTGAGTATTGAGCATACATCTGCGCCCAAGCTGAAACAGAGACGCTTCGCTTCCGCTTCGCGCTCGGTAAACAAAATGAACGTGTTTTTCTAATATCAAACGATAATTACGTTAAATATTTAAGGATTTACTTATAGATTCTTACTCACATTCCTTACCATATCTTACATTTCCTTTCTTCCTTTATTTTATACCACATTGCCATCGATTTTTAAGCAAAGCACTACTCGTGAAACTTTTAACAAAGAACCACTTACCAAAATGAATTATGATTCGTCGTAGAAACCATTAGATAAGTTGACGTGATGCCTCGAATAATCATGATCAGAATAGCTTTAGTGCGTAGGAGTTAATTCGCTAATATCTCATTAAGCCGTAGAACGTTATCTGACGGCTTCGCTACACCGGCCGCTGTAATCCCAGACTCCGGGATCCCGGGATCTCGATCCCGTGTCTCCCCGGGATTACTCGCGTCTGTGCAAGGACAACCTAGCAATATTTGCTGGAGACATACATTGTTCCCACGCTTGATTTTATTCCATTTGTCAATTAGTTTGCCTAACGAACGTATTTATAGAATCTGTATCGAATACCTACTTAGGAGCTGATGAAACCCAGACGACCATAGACCACGCAATTTGTTTCGAGGTTCCATAGAAGTTAATAATCTTTTAAATAGTAATATTCATCTAAATTTATTTTCTCTTCGGTGTGTCTATCACATAAAACTTAGTTTTTTTACCTAGTATAATATGATTGTCCATTAGGATGTATGAAACATCTGTCTCTGTTTTTTCTTTACGTGTAAAGAGTATGGAAAATAACCTCACTTCTGCACTTTTTCGATGTTATTCGTTGTTTTTTCATCATTATCTTTAGCACAATAGGGTATTTTCCAAATTTATGAAAACTGCTTATATTTAAAGATTGGGACGAACAATTTAACAGAAAAATAAAAATAAATTAAATAATGTCTTTTTTCTCCATTAAACCAATTAAAATCAAATATATTTTTAATGCTTTTGAATTTACCGCCAAAACGCTCGGTTCGATGACGTCTACTGCGTGACGTCAACTTTGTGTAAACACTTTCGACATCTTTGTAGTCTGTGTTACAATTTACTCTATACTTTACACAAAGTTGACGTCACTCAGTAGATGTCAGTGAACCGAGCGTTTTGGCGGTGAATTCAAAACAATTAAAAATAAATTTGATTTTAATTGGTTTAATGGAGAAAAAAAGACATTAATTAATTAATTTTTATTTTTCTGTTAAATTGTTCGTTCCAATCCTTAAATATAAGCAGTTTCCAAAAATGTGGAAAATACCCTATTATATTTCTTGAAAAAAAGTTAATACAGCAAATGCACAGTACCTACGTTAAAGTGTATTTTGATGTAGAATTTAATACGATTCCGCTATTATTTACGCCAGAAATATGACCCGCGATAAGCAATTTTGATGATATTCTGATTTTTGTACAATTATCTGTGAGGCTTATATGCAATTTAATACGTGTAGAGCTACTAGATAATCTCTTTAGCTTGTCGTACGTTTTTTGTGGTACAATATTATTATAAAAGTATGGCCCGCGCAAACCATGTTTTCCTATCATGGACCCTTAAGCAATGGTAATATAGTGTAATTTCTATTTCTCGAAGTTGAGTTCAATAAGTATTAGATGCCGTTGGTGAGTCATGTAAAAAAATCAAGACAGCTTAATTTACCACAAGCAAAAGCATCTTCAAGAATAGGTACGCACAAGGCACATAATTTAGGTAAGGTAAGCATCCTCTGCACGCGTCAAAATAAACTAACTCGTGATATAACTCATAGACGTCTGTGGCTCAGGTCAGAAGCGATTTACAAAACGTAGCAAACGAGTAACCTCGGAACTAATAAAGGCCCTGATAGATGGGCGCTGTCGCAGGCGCGCCGCAAGGGCTGCGTTTCTACTGTTCGGTGGAATTAGAGGAGCTTACAGTTGTAGAATTGTTTGCAACAGACGTATGTTTACGTGAAGATGCTTAAGTATTCTGACGTTTGAAAGATTTGCTTTCGAGCTTCTGGTTTGTATCCAAATAGTCTACGAGTCACTAACGTCGATGTAGTGTTACTTTAATTACAGCTTATTGCAACTTTCAACAAAATTATAACTAAATGTTCATAAACATTTGCAACACAGCAAAGTTAAATGAAAAATAAACTTCTCCTAGGTAGATACCTGTTTCAGAAAGCACCTTAACCTATTTAGTTACTTTATTATGACTCACCAACATTTTACAAGTGCAGTTAACTGCTTAACTGCTTACATTTATCGTGTTAGGTGGTTTCTTAAGCATGTCACGTGGTTTTATTAGAAAGCGAACGAGCAGGGGTGGATCACCATTCCCTACTTGGTATTTCGACGGGGTGCTCTGTGACAATTTGAATGATACGACGTAACCGAAACTAAACGACTCGATCAATATTTTATTCACAATTACCCCCAACAAATGGGCATCATTCAGAGATGTGATGGTAAAGGAAGTCTTGAGATACAATCCTTATACTTACTTATCCTTACTATTCCTTACTAATATTAAAAATGCGAAAGTCCGTTTATTTGATTGTTTTTTGTTACGCATTCACGTCTTAACAAATCAAACAATCATCATGAAATTTTGCATATCCGTTCTCAGGGGTACAACATAGGGTATCGTTCATCCAGAAAAAAGTATTATTCCCGAGCAAAACAAAATTTCAAGCAGACGAAGTCGCGGGCGGTCGCTAGTTTAAAAATAAATAAATGAGCAAGTATAAAGGATTTTTTTTTCGTCGTTACTATTCTTTTTTCAAGTGGTATTTATCAATGCAGTTGAGGTTGCCGATGAAGGATAAAAAATAAATCCTGTTGATATATATGGAATTCATTCTCTTCTTCCTGTAGAATATTATTACATTTTCCAATGAGCCTTCTTTGAAGAACGTAACAATTAAGAATTATTAATTAAGTCACCAAGGATGTGTTCATTGAATATTAGAGTATCGGGCGAAGTAAAGAAGTGCGCAGTAAAACAATAATCTCTCTACGATGCACAAAGACTCGCAATGAGACGTTTATCAACCTATTTTCATTAAAAAAGTGCAAGACTTTTCTGCAAAATCATCTTGATGTAGATATATATTATTAGGACAGCAATAAAAAAAGAACAGTTTAAAAGTTTGCTTCATTGATCTATTTAAAATAGGTTTAATCGTTTGTTTTGTTACCAATAAGTTATAGAATAGTTCAGATGTCAAAGTCAAAGTCAAAGTCAAATAAGCTTTATTCAAATAAACTTAATTATTAAGTACTTTTGAATCGTCTATATTTTCCTACCACCCGTTCCAGACTTTTTTAGCTGACAAGAAGAACGGGCGCAAGAAACTTATCAGCTGTAACAGCCATAAGTAACGATATTTACAAACTTGAATATATCGTTACCAGAAAATTACAACAGGGTGACAGGATTATTGGCAACAACATAGACTTATTATATTACTTCAACAAAGTACTTATTAGCAAGTTATGTGTTACATCATTTCCACGCATTTAGATCTTTAAGATAATCATCTACTTTATAATAACCTTTACCCATGAGCGTTTTTTTAACATGGTTTTTAAATTCATGCAAAGGAAGATCAATCACTTGTTGTGGAACTTTATTAATAAAGGCTATGCCTTTCCCCATAAATGAACCTCTAGTTTTTGCAAGCCTAAATCTTGGAACGGCAAGTTTATCTTTATTTCTTGTATTGAACTGGTGAATATTGCTGTTCTTAGCAAATGAATCATAGTGTTTCCTTACATAAACTAAATTATCATAAATATATTGGCCTGCCAAAGTTAAAATATTTATTTCTTTGAACATTTCTCTCAAGGTATCTCTCCGCCGTAGATTGTATATGGCGCGAACAGCTCTTTTTTGGAGTACAAAAATATTTTCAATACTGGCAGCTGAGCCCCACAATAGCAGTCCATACGACATTACGCTATGAAAATAACTAAAGTATACTAACCTTGCCGTTTCAATATCAGTTAAAAGCCTTATTTTCTTAACAGCGAATGCCGCTGAACTAAGTCTACTTGACAAGGCTTCAATATGTGGATCCCATTGCAGTCGAGAATCTAGTGTGATACCTAGAAATTTTGTGCTCTCGATAAACTCGACTTCATCGTCATTCAAATTAATATTTAATTTTGTCTGCTCAACATTAGGTAATGAGAATTTAACACATTTAGTTTTTTTGGGGTTAAGTACTAAATTATTACTATTAAACCAGTATGAAACTTTAGAGAGGGCACTATTTACTTCGTCCGAACAGTTATTACCTCTGTTTACTTTAAAAACTAAAGAAGTATCATCCGCAAATAGTACTGTTTCACATAAATTATTCGCGTAGTTGGGAAGGTCATTTATATAAATTAGAAACAGCAATGGGCCCAATATTGATCCCTGTGGCACACCCATATTGATGGGGGCTCCAGTAGATTCAGTTCTATTAATCACTACTTTCTGAGTTCTATTGTACAAATACGATTTCATAAGACTAACTGATTTATCAGAGACACCATAATGTTCTAGCTTCTTTAATAGTGTTTGATGATCAACGCAATCGAATGCCTTAGAAAGGTCACAGAAAATGCCAATTACATCTTGCTTTTCTTCCCAAGCATCAAGAATATGTTTGAGAAGTGCAATTCCAGCATCAGTAGTACTTTTACCCTTGGAAAAACCAAACTGATTTTTATGAAGTATATTATTGTATGTGAAGTAATCTAATAATTGGGAATATATAATTTTTTCAAATATTTTACTAAGTGCTGGTAGTATAGATATTGGCCTAAAGTTAGCTGGGTCACTTTTATCCCCAGATTTAAAAAGAGGAATCAATTTACTATTTTTCATTAGATCAGGAAAGACCCCTTCGTCAATACATTTGTTAAAAATAAAAGCCAAGTAAGGGGCTAGTATATCAATTATTGATTTAATTATGCTTGTTGACATGCCCCAAAGATCTTCTGTTTTTTTAACATTAATTGTTTTAAAAGCTTTAATGATATCTGCACTATTTATATATTTAAAGGAAAAACTTTCATTGCACTTATCAACACTTGACTCCAGAAGGGAGACAGCGATGTTGGGACAAGCACTAAGAGTACTGGTAGTTTCTACAGGTATTCTAGCAAAGAAATCTTCAAAAACTTTAGCGACCTCATTGTCAGATTCAAAAGTTTGATCACCAGTTTTTAAACAGAAGGAATTTATATTGGATTTTGATTTGCCTGTTTCTTTGTTAATAATATTCCAAGTAGCCTTAATTTTATTGTCTGCTAATTTAATTTTATTTGCAAAGTACTTGGACTTTGCTAAGATACAGACTTCTCTGAATGTTTGTGAATACTTCTTGACAAATTCAATGAAGTTAGGATCACTAGAAGTAGCTTTCTCTGCATAAAGTTCGTATAATTTCCTTCTGCTCTTATATATGCCGGGTGTGGCCCAGTCACTAAATTTCGTACTATCATTACATTTGATGACTTTTTGTTTAAAAGTTTTACTAAATTCAGTTTGAACTATGCTAAATAAATGATTATATAGGTTATTGGCTTCAAAATTTGGTTCTGGTAATGTTTCAATTTTACTTGTGACATTGGTTCTGAATTTTTCAATACAGTGTTTTTTTACTGGCCTACACATTATTTCCCGTTTAGGCGGAACATGATGGTGCTCAATGGAGGCTAATTGTCCACTATGGTCGGATTTAATACAATTTAAAATTGATTTTTCAATGACATTACAGTTACAGAAAATATTATCTAAGCAGGTTGCCGATGTGGGTGTGATACGCGTTGGTTCATTAAAAATATGTAGCAAATTAAATGATTTAAATAGGTTTATGAACCTACTCGACAGTTTGGCTATTTTAGGGTCTAAGATGTCGACATTAAAATCTCCGCAAATTGCGACTTTTTTATTCTTCCTACAAGTTATTTTTAAAACTTCCTCCATAGTGGACTCAAACTCAGAGTAATTCGCTTTGGGGGGTCTATATACGCATACTATAATTATTTGATCAAGTTCCACGCACGATAACTCAACGGTTCGTTCAATTGAGAGGGATACTACATCTCTACGCTCTTTACATTGTAAACTATTGTGTAGAATAATAAGTGAACCCCCTCTTATAGTAGATTTCCTACTAAGCGAGCTAACAACTTTATAATTATCTAAACTTAAAAGTAATTCGTGCTTTTTCAACCAATGCTCAGTAACACATAACACATCAATATCTTCAGAGTTTAAGAATAAGCTTATTTCTAAATCTTTGCCAGAAAAGCCTTGCATATTTTGGTGTACAATTCTTAAACACTTTGGCTTTTCTATTGTTAAGTCAGGGCTAGAGTACGCCTCTATTGTCCTAAATGGTAATTTAAATGTGAAACATTATTATTACTTGAACTAAGTAAAATGTTATAATTATTTTTATTTGGAACAGATTCCAAAGTTGAATGACTAATGTCAATAGTTGACTGCTCAATAAAAGCAGTTGTTTTACTAGCCAGATTATTGGCTAAATGTTTAAAATAAAAAGATAGCGATAATGCTATTTGTCTCCTAAAAGAACTAGGCAGATAGAACTTATCTTTTGTCAAGTAAAAACTATTAAATAATTTATTGATGTCAATTATGTGTAGCTGTTCACTATTATGAAATGCTACCGTATTCAATGTTACGTTCAACTGATACCTAAAGTTATTTTCCATTTGTGACACACTTTTGCAATAAGGGAATGTGAACAAAATCACTTTTTTTACTTTTAAAGACATTAAGGAATTACAATAAGCTATCAGTTGGTGTTTGTTCACATTACCCCTATTTCCTATCAAAATTATCAAATTAGTGTTTTTATTAAAATGTTTTGATGTAAAACCGTCTCCTAGTTCTATTATGTATTACGCTAGTACTATTAGGTATTTATTGTATGGTATTAATTTTCCATTAATGTTCATCAACGGACTTCACTCTGTTACGCGCAAATGCATGTCATGGCGGACATTGAAATGAAATGGCACTGCGAGTTTTTGCACGCTGAAGGCGTCAACCATTATCATATCCAGGTACCGATGATCGAAGCATTATTGCAGTGAGGGGAGGAAATACCAAAGACTCATACCAGGCCGTTGTAGACTATGGTGGAGGCACGGCTTATCAGTATTCCAGTCAGACGCCGTTAGTTTGGTTAGGGTGTTCTCAAGAGTCTCGCAGGCGATTCCCTAAACAGGTTAGGTAACCGCATTTATATAGTCAGCGGAACACAAATATTAGCATAATTAGACTCGTACGCTCCTTAAATATAAATACGCCTCCGATCTAATCAATTGTATAAGTGACGTACGTACGCCCCCAGGCGGAAGCGAGAATTCCTGGTATTTAATTAAGATCTCTATTACTTAACTTGGATCAAAAGCTATTGCGTATTTTTTTGTATTGAAATATTTATTTGATTAAATAAAATATTAATTCTTTTTATATGAAAATATAATAGGAAATACATCAGCCCCGAGTCCGACCTTTTCAAATATGAAAAAATTCCTAAAATATAATAACTTTTCTTCTTCCTGCATATGGTTCTTGGAATAAATAGTCAAAATGCTTTAAGAATGGCCACACACATTCTCTTCTCAAAAAAGTTTTGGCCAACGTTTTAAATTTAAATAAAAAGCGGTTTTTCTAGTAGTAAAATATTGAGAATTTACAGATACCTACCTTTATCATTAGCTTCAGTAGTTTTAAATGTATTGTGTATACGTTATTATTAACGTCATAGAACTGAACGATAGATCTATACGGATAAAATTATTCATTCACGCATCAGAAATACTATATGAAATCGAGTGTAGTCGAAAACAACATGAAAATTCAAATTACAGTTTACAGTCCGATAACTACGAAAAGCGACGGTTTTAAAAGTTTCGAAGCATAACAATTGCAGTATTTTGACTAAAGTTTTGCAAGGCGGGAGCTCCACTGCAAAGTAGTTAAGTTCTGTTAATACAAAAACAATTTCACTTGCATACAAAACGGCCAAGTGCCTGCGAGCGGCTTAAGGCTCCAGCACACCGGCTGCGTAAGCGTATGCGTAAGCGTGCACGTAGACGTACTATGACGTTGTAATGCCTGAAACTTTATGAGACATGGCACACCGCTTGCGTAACGTACGCGTGCACGTAGACCGATGCGTAACCCTACGCATTGCAGCTCTCATGAGACAACCAGGCTGCGTACTTACGCAGAGCGGAACGCATTGATGACGTTGTACTCAATGGCATTCCCTATTGGACGTCACACCAAACAAATACGAACACGCACGTATCTTTCCTGCGCGTCACTACGCGCGTGACCACGCGCGTGACCACGCGCGTGACCACGCGCGTGACTACGCATTCAGTTGTTTTGTTCGAGTCCCCTACCTATGAAATTTGCTTTATTTTCTTACAAACAGAGAACTTCGTCACTTCTATGAATTTAAACTAGTCATCAATTGCTTGATATCACTACATACATATTATAAAACAAAGTCCCTCACTGCGTCTGTCTGTCTGTCTGCGCTTCGCGATAAACTCAAAAACTACAAAACGTACTATATTCATGCGATTTTCACCAAATGATAGAGTGATTCCTGAGGAAGGTAGGTGAATTATAAGTTGATCGAGGTTTTATGTATTATATGAAGATGTCGGCAAAAATTAAGCCGCCTGGGAATGGGAAGCCTAGCATCCAAAGCACTGCATACATTTCTGAGCTCTAACAAAATAAATAATTTATTATGGAATGGGGAATGTCCGAAAAAGTCAAATCAAATCAAAGGTCGCATTTGGCATAAAAAGGACTTGTGACCCGCCCTCGCTTCGCTTCGGTGTAGTGTGGAATTTGATACGATGTATTATACATAATTATGAATCACTCTATCAATTAAAAGAAACCGCATCAAGATCCGTTGCGTAGTTTTAAAGATATAGATAAGAGAGAGACAGACAGCGGGAAGCGACTTTGTTTAATACTATGTATAGGTAGTAACATCATATAATGACCATAGACAATTATTAATAGTAAAAAAATCCTTATTACTTATAGTATGGCTGCCGCAGCGGCTGAGTATGTGTCAGGGGGTTACGTGCGTAACTACGCGCGTGTACACGCGCGTGTCTACGCATCCGGTGTGCCCGCTGGGTACGCAAGGGACAGGCTGCGTTGCGTATGCGTATGCGTAAGCGTAGACGTATGCGTAACCCGGTGTGTCAGGGGGTTACGTGCGTAACCACGCGCGTGTACACGCACGCGTAACCACGCGCGTGTCTACGCATCCGGTGTGCCCAGGCCTTAAAGTTTAACACGGAGTACAGCACGCGTATATATGTATCTACGGCTTTAAATTGAAAGACTGTTTTATAAATAAATGTTTTTTCAACTAAGATAGGTTATGTTGACAAATGCTAATCACTAAACCATTTTTGTGTATTCTCAGTTTTTCTGTTTGTTTGAGCCTTAGACCATTAAAACAAGTTTGAGCCGTGAAAATTGACAGATAGAGACAAATTCGATTTAAATTACTTGTACGCTGATTCTTGCGTCTCTGACCATCCACAAGCTTTTGCAACTTTCGGTTTGAACCTCTGTTTCTTACTTAAACAAAAAATTTAATACAGTAATATTAAAGTTATTAAAATGTAAAAGAGCTGTGGCGTGTGTTGTTAACAGTAGCATTATTTAGTAGGTGGAGCGGACAGCTCATCGCGACAGTGCATCGAGATAGCATGCAACATGTTATGCTAATGAGCCGTTGACTCAGATAAAACTAATTTATGACGGCTGCCTACCGCTCTGATAATATTCTACTATAGATAAATATCGTATTGTATTCGATATTTAGTTAAACAGACAACCATGTGTATTGTATTTTAATTATTGATTTGTAAAGCCAATGAACGCAATATCCATTCTGTATCAGATACAACTAAGTATTTAACTTAACCTGAGTATAAGTTACAATTAGATATATACAATGTATCTATCTAATTATAATCCATTGTTGCTGTAATGAGAAACGTATGTAGAAAGCATTGCCTACTCTTTCATTTTATTGGTCTTGATCTTTACAATGACCACAAATGATTCCATTTACATTTACCGTTGACTAAACCACAGGATGATTCTACCTACATTTAACCGGGCGGGGTTAAAGGCGATTACAGTATAAACTTCGGTCTTAGCAAGAATATTACGTAGCCTTATTTTTTTACAAGCTCTCTGGTCACAGTAATAATTCTTATTGATTTTGTGATTATGTACAATGAGTGTAATAATGTATTTTGCACTTTTTGACTGTACTGCTAATGAAGGAATTAAGCCCGTTATTAGGCACTTGCATATTTTAACGAATAATGTACGATAACAACTAAATAATAAAAAAAAGAATATTCATGACTTTCGCAATTTAGGTGCGTAAATGCTTGAAAGAAAGTGAACAATGCTTTTTTCTTATCTTTTTTCGATCGATTTACCAATCCTATGTGAACACTTTCATTAAAAGCCCAGCTAAATGGCGAACCGTCTGAAAAGTTTAGTCTGCGAGGGCCTCGGTTGTAATTGTGACATGTGATTCTACTCAAGTAACGAGCTATAAATCTAGATAAGATATTACATCAAAAGCTTAGTCATTTAGTCTAGTGTACATTTATTACAGCCCCAAAGCTAGCGAATCGTGAGATTAAATCACAAGGAACTAAGTTTGTAACTTAAATAAATCAATTGCAGCGCTTGCAATTTTAGACATTTAATCAACGATCTCTTGCATTTAATAAATTTTTCCAAACGTATACCTAAAACCCCAGTTCATTTGTTTTTCAGTATCATGCCAAATGTAGAAATTTTTGAGTCCTTTTCTATTTAATGAAAATGTATTATTTATGGCTGTTGAACACGTGTAAAATGCATCGTAACAGCTGGAGATCATCATTCAACAGAGGAAAATATTTCCAGTAAATAAAGTGATAAAGCTCATATTAAATGGTCGAAATAAATTCAATGAAATTCAGTCCATTCAGTTGAATGAATTCAACATGCAAAACTGTATAATTCAATTTCACCGCTGTCCTTGTCTTTCCATTACAGGTGTCAATATCAATCCAAGTATGCATGTAAGTACTTAAAATTGCTTCACTTACCCATATCGCACACCTCGCGGAGTATAAGTTGTAAAGCTTAAAACCCAAGCGACTCGTTCATTGTAGTGAAATTTCGTGGTAAACGTACCATAAATTTTATGCTCAAGGCAAAGTTAGTGAATAAATTTCCGTGTCTCTGTTTATTATAAGCTGGGAAAGTTAGCTGGGAGTTGTTACGTAATCAACTTCACGAATGTGGGTACCCTGGTTCACTGATTGCGAGGCAGCTAACATGCGTAGCGACACAAACAATGTTTGAGGGCTAACTTGCTCACTTCAAAACTTCTACTTGATGATTTCAACAAAGGGGCTTGAATTATTGTCTTTAACTGGAATGTATCAATCATTTCGAGTCAATTCATTTTATAAAACTACGATGTTTGGAATAAAAGGAATATTTCATAACTGAGCAATATCTGCTGAAATTAGATATTGGAAATAGAGGAGCTATTGCGGAAAATGAATGTTTTCACATAATGTTTTAATTGCGAATACTCAAAAGTTACATAATAGTTACATAATAAAACCTGAATGTTAGCTTTACCAGCATCACTATGCATAGTAAAGTTCGCGGCCTTTTTAACACGTTTTTATTAGGTTGCTTTCTCGTTTGTGTGTTTGTTTGTTTGATTGTTTGTTTTTTGTTTGTTTGTTTCTCCACAAAGTTTGCGAACGATTTTATATTAGCTTCCCGATGAGCTAGAGACTTGAAACTTTGAACATAGGTCAGCACTAGAAGGCAATTCAATACTATGGTGTCATTGAGCTGATCTGATGATGAAGCCGTAAGAAGGCCACAGGAACTCTATGATGAAACCATACAACCCCATCGTGGTTGGATTCATTAGAATCGTCTTGACGAGTACTCTAATGGGAGATGAAGTCCAGGGTCTGATGATGAAGCTGGAAGGCCATGCCATAGGAACTCAATATTGGAACCATGCAACCCCATCAAATTTGGGCTCGTTTGAATCGTCTTGACGAGTTCTTTGTTGAAAAATAGTTTCCAGGGTCTGATGATGGAGCCGGAAGAAGGACACAGGAACTCTTTAATAAAACTACGCTATCCCATCGAGATTGGGCTCGTTTGAATTATCTTGACGAGTACTTTATTAGGAAATATTTTCTGAGGATCTGATGATGGAGCCGGAGGAAGGCCATAGGAACTCAATAATAAAACCATGCAACTCCATCGAGTTTGGGCTCATTTGAATCATCTTGACGAGTTCTTTGTTGGGAAATAGTTTCCAGGGTCTGATGATGGAGCCGGAAGAAGGACACAGGAACTCTTTAATAAAACCATGTTACCCCATCGAGTTTGGACTCATTTGAATCGTCTTGACGAGTACTTTATTGGGAAATAGTTTCCAGGGTCTGATGATGGAGCCGGAAGATGGCCACTGGGACTCTGTAATAAAACCATGCAACCCCATCGAGTTTGGGCTCGTTTGACGAGTGCTCCGATAGGAGATGGTATATTTTTGGTCTTAGCTCGTTAACTAAAAAGCAGAAAATATAAATTTACTGAAAAAAAAACTTTTTTAAAAACACGTTTTTAAAACGGACTAAATTATTATAACAAAAAATCGGACTAAAAAAATTAAAACGGTCTAGTAAAAACAGACTAAAAAGTAAAAAATAAATTCTTCTGTAAATATTTATAACACTATAATATTTATACCTACAGAAAATTTAAACCTAAAAACGTGGGGCGCATTTTATAAAATTTATCATCCATGTAGTCTTTAGCATGCGCCCCACGTTTTTAGGTTTAAATTTTCTGTGGGTATAATTATTATAGTGTTATAAATATTTACAGAAGAATTTATTTTTTACTTTTTAGTCTGTTTTTACTAGACCGTTTTAATTTTTTTAGTCCGATTTTTTGTTATTATTATTTTTGAAACATGAATTTTGCCTGTTATATTTCTGTCAATACTGGGACATGCGGGGACATGTGTCATATTGTTTGACAGCTGAACTGGTAACAGCGATAAAATTAAAACAAATTGATAATTTCTCTTGCTTTTTAATATTTTTAATAATTTTTATTAAATACGATTTGCAATTTTTTTTATTAGGGTTCAGATCCTTAATAAAACAAAGAAAAATCTGAAATATTAATTGTCGAATACTACTGCAAAAAATGGTTCAACAGCTTCAGGTCTGGTAATTTTGATGATAAGGATGTTCCTCGCTGCTATCTTTAAATTTTTTTTATACAAAAAAGACGCGAACTTTACCGACTACCTAATATTTAAGCTTAGAGCATGGCGGGGACGAAGCCGGCGGCGTTGCTCTAAGTATTTAAGTAACACAACCCTTTCTTGTAAAAAGTACCACCTGTTGCGCAAAAATTTGCATTAATAAAAAGTAGGTACACATGCTATGATATCAACTTCCTTGGTTGAGTAATTTAGACTGCTCTGAAACGCCGACAGCGCAGTAACTCAGTTTGAGGCAAGCTGTTGAAGTTTTTTCTTTTTGTCTTTTGAGGAAAGTTATTACAGTTTTTAACTCAGCCAAGTGGTGTAATTTAAGAGGCTCAGTTAAGGGAAATTCAATGTCCCTTATAATAAACTCAGAATTTAGTCTTTTAGAGGTCCAAATTTTGTAACCTTATTAGATTGTTTAATTGACTCACATTAAGTACTTTTTGCTTGGAAATTTTCAATAACTCTGGCGTAACCTTTAAAGCAAAAAATGTTTAAAAAACAAAAAAACTGATTACAACTATCTAATGATTTGAATATTATTTCTTGCTTTATATAGGCAGGTTATTTGAAGTCAGTTTTTTTTTTTTAATATTTTTATTTTTTATTTTTAGTCTAAGTACCTTCTGTATTAGGTAGTGTAGGTTAGTTATATATTATTTAGGTAGAAACATTGGTTCAGCCAAACGTGAGATAATCGCGGAGAAACATACATACATACGGGTCAATCTGAGAACTTCCTTTTTTTGAAGTCGGTTAAGAAGACTACACTAAAGTATCCCTTTTCCAACAAAAAAATCATCTAATTCAGTTCATAAATAAGAAAGTCGTCTAGGTAGTTGATGCAAAATCATAGTATTTTCAGGATTACTTGAAAACTACTCGACCGATCTGAAAAAAATGGATCTCTCAAGCAAATTCAATCGAACAATAAAATAATCATCAAAATCGGTCCGTAAATGTCGAAGATACGCGCGAACAACGATAAAAAAACATACAATCGAATTGAGAACCTCCTCCTTTTGTTGAAGTCGGCTAAGTTCTCGAACGATTTCAATTATTAAGCAGGCATCATTTAAAAGGATGCCCACTTTTCTACTCTGAAGGTCATTACGAAGTAGGTATTTTAGAAAAAAATGGTTCAACAATTTTTTGTTTAACTTTAACAAAGTAATATGGTTTTTAATTTACATTGTTTACGCAAGCGAAACGCGGATGATGCAAACGTGGTATTCAATTTTTTCATGCTTTTTAACGAAAGCAGTAGAAAGAATAATTAAAGTTTGGTCGACTAATGGAAACATGTATTAGGTAAATTAGGTATAGGAAGGGTTCTTTATTTGACAATGGTAAAGCATCGTAACATACAGTATGATATTTGGATTGTCTTTCTTCGTCAATAATGCATAAACAGCAAGCTACAATTGTAAAAAACCGTTTATTACTCAAAGAATCAACCTTTTTGATTAAAATTACTTTCAAAAACTCTTTCATGTAACTATATTCCATTCCATAATCTAAGTAGTTTACTGATACTTTCATTATAAAAAATAGTAGACCGCTATTTATACAACATTTTTAGGGTTCCGTTCCAAATAGGGTTACCATACGTCCGGATTAGTCCGGACATGTCCGGTCTTTTAGACTATTGTCCGGACTTTGTCCGGTTTTGTAATATGTCCGGCTTTTTAAGATTGGGCGGTGTATGCGGTGGTATGTAACAACATACATATAGCAGTAGTGTTCGAAAGAAAAGTCCCAAAATGTATGGAGTCTGGATCTGTCTAGAACTGTCCGGACTTTTCTTGTCCTGTCCGGCTTTTTGTCAGGACTTTTCAAATTTCTCAATGGTAACCCTAGTTCCAAAGGGGCCAATCGGAGCCCTATTGCTGTCACTAATGTTTCCGTCTGTCCGTCGTCTGTCACAAAGCTCTAGCAGCTAAACTGTTGAGGCTACAGTCTTCATATTTGCACAAGTTGAAAAATCATTTTTTTACTCGTGTGAGATATCATTGCTTAGACTTAGAGCTTGTTATGTTGACAAAGATTGTATTTTTTGTTTTAAAAAAATATTAAAAAACGAAGGCATCAAAGTCATATTTTTTCCAAAATTTTGTTCCTGATCATTTTTAACTTGAAAGGAGGATGTTAATTATTCGTAAATTTTACTAACACTTACCAAAATATTTATAAATCTTTTTATTTCTTCTAAATTCCATTATTTTCCTATAGACAAACGCGTAGCACAGATAAGGGGCGGACCCTTAGCCCTATTTGGTACGGAATCCTAAATGTGCGAAACACGCACTTGGCTTGTTTTTTTATTAAATGACAAATGGAAAATACCAAAATATAAAAAAAAATCGCTAGAATAAAAGATACAAAGTAATACAATGACATTGTCACAATCGTTGATAAAACGAAATGGTGCATTTATTTACAAAATAATTAAAGTGAATGGCAAAGGGAAATAGTGAGTTTCGCGTCGCTTGGCGCTCAGCGATGCGTGCGCGGCAGGCGGCAGGTGATACCGCGCGCAGTGGAAAACTAAGTTATTTGAATGAAAAAAAAATCACTGGTCTGTGGTGCTTTAATTATAAGGCTTAAACAGAATTTTACTGTTTGCAATAACATTTAAAAGTACGGTTGATTTTAAAATATTAATCAAAATACTTAATAAAAGAAATAGATCCATAACTATTAAAATTGTTAGGTGCATCGAAACCCATTTTTTTTGGGTAAGTAATATTTTCTGGCAAATATAAAAAGAAATATTATTTAATGTGATTCTATACCAATTTGTTACAAATTCTAGCTTTACATTTAATAGCGTCCTATTACGTTTCGTAGCGTGCACAAGGAAGCCGGAACATTTTCATTTGCGAGCCAACGAGGCCGTACCGTCATCACTAAGCAGATGGATTGACAAATAAGCTGCTAATCAGTCTTGCGCTAATACAAGGGCGGGTCTTATTACGATGACGCCATCCCTGCTCACCTGTCTAAACAGAATAAACGATTCTCCTCCTTCCCTACTCGCATTCGCAACTATTTTGATAAGCTTTGTCGCAAGTTATGGTTATGAGGGGACCATGTTTGACTGCGGGATAAACGTTATTGTAAATTACTCTTTACGCAAGCAAAGCTATTCGTAATGTGAGATATGGCACTGCTTCTTAAGGTTGACTATTTGATAACCGAATGTGACTATAAAAAGGCCACAAACTTTGCTCAATAATATTGCGTGGTTTATAAAATGTTACAGAAACATTAAGAATGTAATAAAGTTTACGCGACAGCAACATAAAAATGTGTCTCCAACGGAGTCTCAAAACACTATTAGGGCACTTATTATTCAAACAGCACACGTCCTCAGCGGCAAACGGAAAAATCCAATTAACTTCATACGGAGAGTTCCAAACGCCCGCCGCCACCACTCGAGTCCTCTCTCGCTAACGACTACTTTTCAATAACATTAATGGAATAAACTCAGCCATATTAGTTCTAGTCACAACTCGGGCTTCAAACATTTGTATAAATGAAATACATTGTTAGAAACGTAACATTTCTAACCCTCATATAGAATTCTGTGGTCACATAGAAAATAATAAAGCTAGAAAACCTTCCAACAAAAATATAGTTTGCACCATGCACCGTGAAAAATAACTTTTAACTTTCTAAATAAAATTATGGCATTTCATTCAAACCACGAGACAGCTTACACTGACAGTATACAATTTGCGTTTAGGTAGTAAGTACAATGTAATTACTTAGCATTGAAATACAATCCATTACAGTACACAGTAACGTATGTAAGTATTAAAAGCAAGAATATATGTAGGTACATTATTATTACAATTTTACAATGCGCATAAAGGGTATTTTAGAAGTTTTTATTGAACACAGTGGAGTTTTAAAACACAAATATGATGCGATTGCGGAGCGTACAGTTCACATGGGAGCCAGAAGCTACATGAAGTTGCGATAGAAAACAAAAATATATCGGATCTCTGTATACGGCACGCGGCTATGTTTGAATAAATATGATATTAGAAGATCATATTCGTCCCCGTTCCCAGTTTCTACATTGTTCTTTAAAAAACAAAAAAACCGACTTGGTTGGCTGGAGTACAGATTCCTTTTTTTATTCTTAAAGCCCCACCCGACTTCAATAGACGTGTTTTTATTATTACGAATATTATTTCTTGCTTTTTAAAGTCAGGCTTTTTGCAGTCGGATTTTTGTTTTTTTTAAGCAATTTTTATTTTTTTATTTTTAGTGTAAGTACCTTGTAGGTATATTATTTAGACAGTAAAATCGGCTCAGCCAAATGTGAGATAATTGCGAAGAAACATACATACATACGGGTCAAACTGAGAACCTCCCTTTTTAAGTCGGTTAAAGAATTACACAGATATCTCTCTTCCAACAAAAAAAATATTATCTTATTCAGTTCATAAACAAAGAAGTAATACGACCATTATCATCGAGTTAATTCGCACAAAATCATACTATTTTCGTGCTTTTTTTAAGATTACTTGAAAAGTACTGAACCGATTTCCAAATTTAAAAAAATGGGACCAACTTGGAAGTTTACCTAATATCGTTTAAATCATTTCAATCGGTTCAGCTGTTTTCGAGTAATCGGCGGACATACACAAAAAAAACAAATATACAGACGAACAGAGAACCTCTTTTTGGAAGTCGGTTAAAAATAAAACTGAAAATATGTCATTGACAATAGGAGTTCATTATTCCACTGTTTACTTATAGTGTACCATAAACCTTATGTGTGTATTTGTCCGGTATCTCACATTTTCAAAAATACAAAAGATATGAAATCAATATCACGGATGACGGAAAAACGATAAAACCAGTCATGTAATATTCGAAACTGAAACGGCGGAACAGTGGCACCGGCAGGCATCGCCTTTAATGGCATGCAAATTATTGATTGCATCAACTGGCAGGCGGTCTTCGCTCCCGGCGGGGGTCATGCGACCTGTCGTTTGCCACGGGATTTACACCCTTTATCGTTTCACCTGTCAAATTTTCGGAGCGACCCCACGGTTCCTGGGCAAACAAACGAGCCCAATGATAACCACTTGCATATTTCATGCACGTCGGTTCTATTAGTTTGAGGGCGGTTTCATGTACTTGGACAAATATAGCCTTAGGTACTTGTGCACTTACCAAATATGATATACCCTTCATACTCCGTAATTATTAATTAATATTTCTTCGGACACTATTCCTTGTAATTAGTTAGATTCGTGATGTCTCAATTAACGTGCCACCTACGATATTATTCCATGTTTTCAATCAAATTGAAACATTATATTTCCAAATAATAAAAAAACGTATAAAAATAAATAAATTTAAAAAATATTAAAAAAACCACTCCCCAACCAAAAACGAAATAAAAAGTTAAATAACAAGTGTCATTGCAGTTGGGGGACCGTTTTGTGGAACAATTATAAATCAAAGAGGTCCCCCGACTACAATGACACTTGTTATTTTACTTTTTACTTCGTTTTTGGTAGGGCAGTCGTCTTTTTAATATTTTTTTTAATTTATTTATTTTTATTTCATACATTTTAGTGACAAATTATATAGTTTTGAAATGTGCTCATTAAGGCCTTTCATTTGATGGCCATAATTTTTTTTTACATTTGAAAATGGCGTCGTACAGTCGCCATATTGACTTTAAAAAAATATAGCCAGTGTCACTCGGAATGATGTAAGAATTCTAACGGTACCCCATATATTCAAATCCGTTGAGTCATTTAGAAGTTACGGTGGAATAAAGAAACTCACATACCTACCCACAAACATACATGAACCCTGAACACATATTCACTCCTTTTTGGGCAGTCGTGTAAATTACACAACAGCAACAAAGGGTGCACTTTGATTTCAAAAAGAACCATTGAATTAATTTTTCTAGAAATCTATTGTGTTTACTAATTTACATCATGTAGTCTAATTGTTTAATTAAAGTAAATATTAATCTCTAAAAAAAACGAATATTGACAAATCATTTTTAACCGACTTCCAAAAAGGAGGAGGTTCTATGTTCGGCTGTATGTATGTTTTTTTTTTATGTATGTCCGCCGATTACTCGAAGACGGCTGAACCGATTGAAGTAATTCAAACGTTATTAGATCAGGTTTGTTCCCAATTTGGTCCCATTTTTTGAAATTTTGAAATCGGTTCAGTATTTTTCAAGAAAACTTGAAAATACTGTCACCATTTTATGAACTTATACGGACGATCGACCATATTTTCTTTGTTTATGTACCGATTTAGATGATTCTTTTTTTGTTTGAAAGACGATACTTCAGTGATGATACCATTTTGATTTCATTGTTATTGGACCTTGGATTTTAAAGATACACAAGGGAACTCCTCAAAATCAAATAGAAAATGAATAGTGATTGAAATATTGCTAGGATTATTAGGTATCTAACTATGGTCAAGGACGTTTTGGACTAGACTTGAACTGCGAAGGAACGACGGAACTCCTTAACAACAAACAGCACGAAAAGTAGAAATTGAGTTTTTAGTGGTATTATACCACGGAAAAGTGTGAAATATAAAAAAAATACATAACATCATCGCTTACATTTACATAATATACATACCCATAAAAAGGTAAAACTATCTAATACAGAAGGTACTTACACTAAAAAGAAAAAAATAAAAAATTGTTTAAAAACAAAAAAACCGACTTCAAAAAACCTGAAAGCACAATTAGCTTCAAAATAAAATACCTCTAAAAAGTAAAAAATAATTTTCTAATCATTAGATACGCATATCATTGTAATAAAACACGTCTAATGAAGTCGGGTCTTAGAATAAAGAAGTTGTCCTCTAGCCCCACCCGACTTCAATAGACGTGTTTTATTACAATGATATGCGTATCTAATGATTAGAAAATTATTTTTTACTTTTTAGAGGTATTTAATTTTGAAGCTAATTGTGTTTTCAGGTTTTTTGAAGTCGGTTTTTTTGTTTTTTTAAAATAAGACTGAGACCTGCCCCCCTACTCAAATGGCCAACGTTCTTTTCATTTGAACGCTACGCTTACTATTAAAACTTTAAAATTTGCAGTAAACTATCAAATTACCTGCCGTAAGCTTGACAATTCCATACAATACATCGAAGTCTGTGATTTACATAAGTTAGCGGCATGTGATTTAATCATTTATTGCTCATATTTAATCTTTAAAAGTAAGCGCAGCGTTCAAACGAATAGAAAGTTGGTCATTTGAGTAGGGGGCTGATTCAAATGGCTTTCCGTACAATGCAACGATATAAATAAATAAGTGATTTATACAAGCTTGCAACTTATGACTTAATTGTCTTAGCTTTAAGTTTAACTAAACGAATAAAATAGGTCCTGACCAGTTATTTTGAATAGAGAGGATAATTTTCTAGCTTTAGACCGTATAAATGTCACAGAAAACAAACGGATATCCAAGGAATTTACCCACAATATTTTGAATAATATCAAAGAATAAATTGTGGATTCAGAGAACATTACTTGTAGCTGAGACAGCGGAAAGAGATTTTCGTTTGATACGAAAAATATGACAACGTAACAAATAGCATTGATTCGGCTATTCAAAGCAAATCGTTTCTCTCCGGGGAGATGGGAATAGTGAGGCGGTTTCAGGCCTAACGCTTGGACTTATCTGGAATTTCCGGTCGTTGAAGCGAGCTCAATGAGCCAGCTTTGGCGTTACGGACACTTTTGGTGGCCATTACCTTTTCTGTGGATGTCCCAACACTTTGGTCTTTGTTTCCCAAATTATCGCGTAATTGTCCATCGCTTTGATTTAGTAATCAACGCTTTTATTATTATTCATTTTTACTGAATGGTTCGTTTGTGATGAAAGAGTTTTAACAAGACTACGGCAATGATTCTAAGGTTGCCATAGAGGGTGCATTCGATTTTCAACTTCGGATAAAACTGCTTTTAAAAACGTATTCTGAATTGCTTTTCTTTCATCATTCAAAAATTTAATACAAAATATTACGTATTCCGTACGTGGACGCTTTCATATTGCTCCATACAGTACTGCCGACCGTGCCTACGAACGGCGAAGAGGAACGGGACGGCGCTACGGCGCGGAAACCGTACATTTTTACGGCGAAAAACCATGTTCGGACATTTGCCCTACACTACAAACCAAATATTCTTAGTTATTAAAATGAATCCTTTGCCTATTCGAATTTATAAAACAGAAGTGTATTTTAACTAATCAGCGTTTTGCTGAAGGGTGATTCTAATTAGTTGGCACATAAGGGTGCAGTTACCAGGCTGATCGTGACACAAAGGGTATTCGTGCGATTGGGACGATTAGCGCATGTGAGTCGGCTCGCAGTCACAGAGCCTTTTATCTCCACGCGGCAGCCTCCGGCGCCTCCACAAATATTATCGCTGCTCCAAATTAAATCAGAAATCGACGCCTTTTCACTGTTATTGATTTACTTACTCGTCTCGTACCCGAGAGCGGGCAAAATTGTAAATGAATAGGTGGGTACTACAAACGTGGATTATGTTTGGAGCAGCGATAATCCGCACGTTTTGGTGTTTTAGTTTAGGGAAAATAATTTTTCTCCCTTGAGAATAAAACAGCATTTTATATACCTTTTAATTATTTACCTAGTTCTTTGAAAGCAGAAATAATTAATTTATTTGTAATATCAGAATAACCAGATACGTATTACCGTTAAAATCTCTTAGGACATTTCCACTTCCAGAGCAGTTACTAGAAGCCAATCAGTTCTGTACCTTTGACCCCGGAAACCGTAATTTTCTGCTAGATTAACAACGCTATATATATTTGATTCAATAAAACTGCCGCTATGACCTATTTCTGTTAACGTAGGTGCTTTATGCTATATAAGTATTTTTTTTGCTTACTACTTAAGATCAAAGATTTGAATCGTATCTTTGCTTAAGATAGGTTTAACTGAACTTATTCAACCCATTTCATTCTAAATATTTATGATTGTAAATTGTAAATAATAATTTCAAAGGAAAAAGGAAATAAAATAAAAATATATTTATTGCAGTTCCTTAATCAACATAACATAATATTTATGTATCTGTGGTGTGTTTGTGTCAGCAAAACTCGAAAAGTATTCCATGTGCATCCCATCCATTTTATCCCGAAGTTGCAGTAAATAAAAAGGAAGGTTGGAAAAATCCTAAGACAGAAAAATTTGTTTTTCTTAACTTTCTTAACTTTTTTTGGCACAAAAAAACAAAAAACGGTGTGGCTTTGCTGAATTAAATTGAATGAAGCAAAGTGTGGCTGGGCTTAATATTTGGTAGGTAAGTTAGAATCGCTTTATAATATAATCATCATAGTTCACAAATATGGGTGAAACAATATATCAAACTACATTCCCATATATAATGTGACATAATAACAGGCATCCAATATCCAATCGAGTAGTAATCTCTAGAATATATATCAACTGAGATAATCCTGTAAGTAGCGTTAATTACAGGCAAGCATATAGTCAAAGCCAACTAGACCTTAATGTGCTGTCTAGGCAAATCAGTTCAATCAGGCTGATTACTGAAGGCACGAAAGCCAATTCATGAACGTTCCATAGGTAATTAGATGTGAGAATTTTTAAGATATTAAAATTACATAACATTTATATCGTTACTTGAGGACGTTACATATAATAACGTACTAATTGGTCAACAGTTGAAGTATGGCAAAAAACAGTACTTAAAGCAAAGCTAAGTTAGACACTTACTAAAGCAGAGAGGATTGCGCCCTGTTAAATAATTTATTTTGGTGGCAAAAATAAGCCGTAAAACATTGTTGCATCTTCCCCGCATCGGGGGAGCTTTGTTACGACTCGGGGAATCCACAATGACCTCTCTAAATGTTATCTAGAGCGGGAATGTTTGTTACGCTATGTGAGGTGTCCTGATTACACCAGGACTTTCTGAATTAATTTTATATAGCATTTTAGTTGTGGCTCTAATTAAGATAATTTGACTTGACATAGTTTGTAGTGTTTACTGTGTGTATTATTTACTCACCCACTACAAAGTTATAACTTTATTAAGTTAAAATAAGTCTTTAGTTAAATCTTAAGTTAATTAAAATATTGTATTGTAGCAAATACGAGTTAACGTGGTTGCTTATTTATTACCTAAAGACTATCTTTTTTATGTAAACAGAACAAATCAGAATTGATTGAGCCAACTTCCCATGCAGTTAAAAAGGATGTGAATTTTAAGTAAACTTAAAATATCAAACTTTTTATAAATTCAGTAAGTATATCACCAGTCTTTGTTTGAAACTGGTTGGGCGGCACGTGTAAATAATCTCCTGATTTGCATCCTTTCCCTATACATTTTCGTTTAAGCCTTGCTTTCCGGATGCTCAAAAATGGTCTTAAAATGTTAACATTTTTCATACTCAAGCATTTTTGACAAGAGAAAAATGTTAAGTAACGCTTAAAAATATATTTTTATTCTGTTATCTGACATTTTTATATGAAAATACCGTACTACCAAGGTGAACAACGCAAAAAATGCTTGACGTTAAAATATTTTCAGTGGCACGTCTGGCGGAATTATTAAAATTATTTTCATTTTGAAAAGACTCGTACTTTCTTGCATCATTTCTGTGACTGCGGTTTTTAGTATGACCGGGCATTCGTAATAAAAGCTCCGCGTTGTATTAGAATGTGGAAAGTAACATTTTGAATATCCTCATAAAGAAGTTGCGAGATAAGCGAAGATTCCGACGTAAAACGGAGGATTTGAATCTAAAAGTCGTAAAAGCATCGTAAATTGCACTTGTCCCCGCTACGGGAGCACTAATAATACAAGAAGTTTTTGGTATTCATGCATTTAGTACCAAGACAGTGAGCTTTACCTATATAATGACAAAAACCGATTTATACTTAATTTGTTTCTACTTTATTTTTTTATATAAATAAAACGTTGTACTATCTATGTCGCAGCCAACTGGTTTAATTAGCCACTGAACTAACGGTCTAGTCATTTAATTGAACAGCGCCGTTTAATTACCGGCCTAAATGACATTAAGCCAATGCGTCTAACACAACACTTAGGCCCTTCTTACACGGCGCTACTGAAACCTGACGAAACCGGTTAGTAATTATAGTTACAAACTAGTTTGTGACAAAGATTCGTACACGGCACTACCAAATTTATTTGAAACCTACACGAAACGCGGTGTGTGTGTTGTTTCGGGATATTATTGAAATGGCTAGCAATTCGAGCGATGAGGAGTTATTACTTTTATACTACATCAGACTGCATCCCACTTTACTCCAAGCTTTCTCGGTCACATCCCAACGCGAATACTCTTTTAATGTGTAATTACACAGACACATATGCTTTTCCACTTCTTGGACAAATTGTATATTTACTAATGGTCATTAATTTTCACTGAACCGCAGCATAGTTTCCAGTTTCCATTAGTAATCAGTCGACGCGCGACTACATGACCGGTCGCTAGGTGATTAGTTACTGACGCGTTCCAAACCAGTTTGTGATTGGTAGCGTCGTGTACGAACCGCCATTCAAATACTAGTGCTGTGACGTTTTAGTAACTAGTTGGTGATTAGAGTTTGAAACTAGTTTATTTTGAGTAGCGCCATGTAAGAAGGGCCTTAATTAACGGGCTGGCAGATGCTTAGGCCGTAAAAACTCAAATCAAATTCATATTTAAACCTGTGACAGTATCAATGTATACTTACCCACATATCGCCTATCAAACAATAAATTGCGAAAAATTACACAAATAAACAACATGCTGATGGTCATATCATCCTTACCAATATTATAAATGCGAAAGTCCGTTTGTTTGTTTGTTTGTTACGCCTTCACGTCTTAACTACTGAACCGATCATCATGTAATTTTGCATACACGTTGTCAGGGGTACAGAAAAGGACATAGGGTACCTTTCATCCCGAAAAAAAGTATTGTTCCCGAGGGATAGGAAAAAACTTTTCACGCAGACGAATAGTCGCGGGCGGCCACTAGTATCCAATAAGAAAGTTAAAATTTTCTTCAACTTCAACAATATCTTTACAACCACACACTTCCATTGAACTATATCATAGTAGATATTCTCGTAAAACGTATTTCAATCTCATTAAATAGTGAGAAACACCAAAAATATCACAGCTGGTCGACGCCATATTAGCAGCTCTCCTTACAGCGCCCTAGGTGACAGAAAATGGAACTATATTTCAATGTCTTGGCTAGGCAAGTTATTAACGTCATCCTTACTATCCTTACTATATCCTTACTAATATTATAAATGCGAAAGTCCGTTTGTTTGTTTGTTGCGCCTTCACGTCTTAACTACTGAACCGATCATCATGAAATTTTGCATACACGTTGACAGAGGTACAGAGAAGGACATAGGGTACCTTTCAATCGAAAAAAAGTATAGTTCCCGAGGGATAGCAAAAAAAAACCTTCCACGCAGACGAAGTCGCGGGCGGCCGCTAGTAATAATATAAATGAGAAAGTCCGTTTGTTTGTTTGTTACGCCTTCACGTCTTAACTACTGAACCGATCCTCTTGAAATTTTGCATGCACGTTGTCAGGGGTACAGAAAAGGACATAGGATACCTTTCATCCAGAAAAAACATATAGTTCCCGAGGGATGGCAAAAAAACTGTCCACGCAGACGAAGTCGCGGGCGGCCGCTAGTTGTTGATAAGTAGACGCCCGGCGCCGAAAGAAAGCCAAGTCATTTAATAAGATAGCTAGATATCATACAGGCCGCTGATTGAAGGGTGTCTAAGCTAGTTGGCTACACTCTACACATAGTAATAAAAGTTAATACGTAGTTTATAGTGTTGCTTATACTGGACAATTATGGTTGAATTGTTTAGAACAATCTGTTACATAACAATCATCCGAGCTACTCTCCGCCGACCATGTGCTGCTACCCAAAACAATTTCCTCGAATAATACCTGCCTCTGGGTACGTATAATTTATTATTCATACAATTCATTTTCATATTCGCTAGTAACAGAGTGTGAATTGATTAATGACGGTACGGGCTTGTTCTCGCCTTTACTCCTAATGAAAAGAGAAAAAAAATCAGAAGCTAGCTGAACAAAGCCTATTGTAAAAATAAACAATGGACTCGGGAAAATTATTTTATTTCAAATGATCAAAACTTCCATTAGAATTAGTGCTACTCGAGAGAGGCTTTTCTAAGTGGGTTTGGGGATACCCTTTCGTTCTGTTGCAAAAACATTACGTCGTAAATATAGATGGAATAAGCGGTCCCACGCCGATTGCGGGCATTAGGTTTGCATGTAATTAAAACTTGCACAATTAAACACAGTGAAGAAGGAAAACACGAGAAAATTGAGATAAGATTAATTTTCCTTCTAGTTTGGACGGAGTTTGCGGGATAAGTTCGTAGATAGCCATGGAACGGCACTAATTTAAAATTACACAGTATGAATAAGAGTAAATACATAAATAAAGGTCACTTTTTAATAAAATTAATACCAAACTCCTCCTTATAACGCACTTGTATAAATAAGTACTTGCGCCTCGAACTCTCGAGTTTTTTTTGAGTTATCTCTTTCGCCTCTTATCATTTGTGATAACAATTCTGGCATCCTTTTTAATGTAACTTCTGTTCAAAGAGAAACACAGTTTTCTAGGGAACATAATCACTTGTCCATAATTGATTATAGGGACAGGTCAAGTAATATAATAATGCTTCCACTGAATGGCTCGTTACACATAAATCGCGGTCAAAACATGCTCTACATTTTAAAGTATACTTTAAGTTGTTGAACTTGTAGAGCACACATTGGCCGAGACTAGACAAAACTTAAAGATTCTCAACTTATAATAATTAAAATGTAGCGTGACAATTACACCTATCTCTCGAAACTAGTATTGAGTTATAACGGGTTTTTCGCGTACCGAACCGAAACCACAGAATATTTAATAGTACTAAACGTCCGCGTCCGCAACTATGTATTGGATTTCGATAATGGTTTTCAAAACTATTTATCGGGATATTGCACAGTATTGCCAATACCGAAACCGAAACCGAAAACGGTAAATCTGTTATACAATAACTGTTTTCTATCGAATTAAGTTTGAAAATTTAAAAATATTAACATTAATAGCAACACATAAAAGCATCAAATGAATGCACGGACACAGTACATTTTTAGGGTTCCGTAGCCAAAATGGCAAAAAACGGAACCCTTATAGATTCGTCATGTCTGTCTGTCTGTCTGTCTGTCCGTCCATATGTCACAGCCACTTTATTCCGAAAGTATTAGGATTATACAGTTGAAACTTAGTAAGTAGATGTATTCTGTTAACCGCTTAACGAATTTAACACAAAAATAAAAAGGTAAAATGTGTGTCCCCCCCCTCTAACTTTTGAAATAAGAGAGTGAAAAATCTAAAAAAAATATATGCTGTTGATCTTAATAAACACTTTCAACGAGAATTGGTTTGAACGAGATATAATAATTAGTTTTTGAGATATAGCACATTTTCCAAAACCGCAAATATAACTTTGTCATTCATACCAACACCGTGAAAAACAAAGTTATTTTTGCAGACGAAAAATAATACTGGTATTAAATATCGTATGGTATAAGGTACCACCTACGGCGCGTGGCCCGACACGCACTTGGCCGGTTTTTTGAGATCTCTAAAAGTTATGGCATTGCAATAAGATCAACGTTTGGTTGCTATAACGTGTTTCTGTTGATAAATCGTTTCACCGCAGACCATACCTACCTAGTTTTCGGTATTGCACCGATTCATATTTTCAATAACTATTTATGGTTTAACGCCCATCTCTATTCGAAACACATACGTGCCTTCCAATAATATATGTTAAGTTAGTTTTTTTGTACATACTGTTATTGTTATTTTGAATATTATCCTACTAATATTATAAATGTGAAAGTTTGTGGGTTTATAGCCTAAATTAAAACATAGCATACTTTTTATCCCGATATTCCTACAGAAACGGGAACCACGCGGGTGAAACCGCGGGCGGCCGCTAGTTGTATAATAAACTGCAAAAGTTCTTTTTTTGCAGTTCAATCGCCAGCAACTACATATAAAAGAATATTATACCACGAATACTAAATATTGTATTCGCGTGTAAGATAGGTAACTTGTATCTTGCTTGTACATGATAGGTGTTATCATTCAGCTTTTATCAACTTAACACCAAACCTTCCTACCGATATGAACTTATTTAATTAAACCGAAATTAATTAGGAAACGCGATATAATTTCATATTTTAAATGTTCTAAGTAATTACGCATGATGGTAATATCGAGAAGCCCCAAGAATGTTCATAGTTCACGCTTGATTAGATACCAGGTGTAACTTGAGAAACAATCTAAAGTGACAAAAATATCGGAATATACAAAAGTGTTATTCGTTGTAACACGCACACACGTCAAAAGCTGTCGCTGAGAAACTATCACTCGTCTTTAAGCTCCCTAAACACGATGTATGTCAAAAAAGTTAGACCCCAAAAGTCAAAAGTAAGATCCTTAGATTTTAATGGAATTTTGGACGGGGTTTTAATTTATCGTTAGGTAATTTTAGGGTAGTCTTAAGAAATTAGTGGGACAAACGAAATTAAACTAAAAAAAAAATACTTTGGAAAATTACACTGTAGCTTTTATTCTAAGTAACATTTAATAAACTTAAAAAATAATAACACCCATAAAACGATATTTCTTTACAAATTGCACTGTCAAAATTGAGGCAACTAAAACAGTCAAAATGGCTCCGTTTTCAGATTTTGATTGTACATTCATTATTACCTAATCATACCGAATAAGTACAAAACAGTTTAAATTTTCCTACGTTTAGGAGATTAGTTACTATATTATTGGATTTTAGTTACGATTAGGTACCTAACGTATGAAGGATATAAATCTGGAAACTAAGCCATTTTGGCTTAGTATTAGTTGCCTCACTTTGCATTCGAAGACACGGCTTGTAGGTGTTAGTTAATAAATTATAAAAAGTATTTTTTCCAAGGCCAGAGCAATAATATTACTCAATACTTTTTTGGGAAAGTCGTATGTGTAAACCCTTCTAAACTAGTAACTATATACTGAAACTAAAATACTCCTTGTTTGCGTTGAATGTTGAAACTCGACCACACAGATTACCACGAGAATTGGCCCATTAAGGCCCGTAAAAGTCAAAATTTATGGCTTGATGATCTATAACGTTATATTTACGAGACACGTTTCAGTAGTAACTTTCGGCTCCTTGCTATTACGATTAAGCTGTAAGCACACGTTATGCAAATAAAACTGTTTTTATATTGATAAACTCTACTCAAAGAGTGTTATTTTGACAAGAAATATTTAGAAGACATCATTATACAATAGACAACATTATAATGGGCTACAATAATATTTTTGGAAAACCTCCTAACTGCATGATTTTTGCAATATTTTACAACTGTATAATATTTTAACTTGCTATAAACATAAATATAATGAAACTACTAAAGGAAATATTTAATCATCTTCGTTAAATCGTTACCAAATTAAATAAAGGTCCGTATTAACTACGTCGAAATATGAAAAAAAAAACCTTTTTATATTAAGTTCTCATATCAGTTTCGGGTGGATAAAGATATATTAACATATGACTTGTTTGTAAGAGCTTAGGGTCACCATCACATAAATACGTTGCCTTTTGCGGGACTCGAAACCGCAACCATGGATCTGTGGAGCCCTTTTGGGTAGGCCCTTGATAACGAGGTCACTGACTCAGGTCACTAGGGTAGGTAAATCCAGTAATCCAGCTGTCAATAGGGCTCTATCTCATTACTAATGAAGTGATACCCTAATAATTTGATAAGTATTACGACCAAATCATCGTGAAGGTTATAGTTCAGTAGCGTTAGCAATTAAATCGGATTTAATTCCTACAAAAGGTTTTATTGTTTTAATGGCATCTTTTGGTGCCCAATATGACTATCCTAGGTTTTCCCCCCGGCGGAGTTGTGCTTAATTGTTGGGGGGTAAAAATTTACCTCAAAAGGGAATTTGACCCGGAAGGACTGGCTGTTCATCAAGATTGTGTAAGAAGGTTTTAAAGTTGGTTTAATTTGAAACAATTTGAGGGTAGAACGGTTTTTATATGAGTAGTCCACTCAAAGAATGATCAAAAGGGGGCGTAGAGTGCGTGAGCAGGGACCTAAGAAATTTCTACAGGAATTTGTTCAGGGTGCTTAGAGAGTAAACATACTAAAAGTCCCCGTCTCTAGGAGGTGAGCCGGAGGGAGGAGGGGGGGTTTAAGTTCCCACTTTTGAGTTTTTCGCTAATATCTTTAAAACGGGGGTACATTTTTACCCCCTACCACTTAAGCACAACTCTGCCGGGGGGGAAAACCTTAGGACAGTCATATTTGACAACAAATGAAGCTATAAAACAATAAAACCTTTTGTAGGAATAAAATCCGATTTGGAGTTTTTTTTCGTTTAATTCTACTGACCTAATATGGCTAAAGTTGCTTTAAACTCAGTCTAGTATGTAAAGATTCATTCTTATAACATATACACGCTTAATTTTTAAGTATATCTAAAAAAGTAATGGGTGTATCTCTTCCCTTTACTAATCAAGTAATATTTAAAAATTAAGGGTGTATATTTTCTGCAATAACAGCACTGACTTGCGAAGAGGCTAACCTGATTAAAAATACTTTTGAAAATGTACCCTACCCTGTTGAACTTTTACAAACTTTAACTAACTTTTGAACTGTTTTTCTCGCTTTGCACGTGAGTATAACCTTAAGTTATACTTCTGTTTCGATTTTATTTACGAAAGTGAAAATTAAAACAAAAATATATTTGAATTTATATTGTTCTCAATTTAATTGAATACGAGATTAAATTCAACGTCATTTATACAACTGACGTAGTCTTAATTGTAACTTGTCCAAATGGGGTCCACTGATAGTAATAGCTGAGTAATTCTATGCATCAGAGACCTGTGTTGGTGTGATTGCGCGCCAGAGGGCGCCGGCGAGCTACTTGTTTATTTATCACTTTATTACCCCACTCAACGCCGAGTGGCGGGAGAAGCCACAATGTGACCCTGCACTGATTGAATATTAAACATTCCTGCCAGTCCCATTAAAACAAGAGTTTTCAGCTTTCACTTCACTGCAAAAGAAACAAAAAAATATTTGGGCGTTTTAAGTGCTCGTGGCAGTACAGAAATTGAAATGATTTTTACACTTTTTTGTTTACACATCAGTCTATTTAATAATAATCCTTAAATTAATTTGTGGGTTTGGATGTTTGTTCCTCAATCACGCAAAAACTACTGAACGGATTTGGTTGAAATTTGGCACACAGATAGTAGATAACCTGGATTAAAACATAGAATACTTTTTATGAAACGGGTGAAACCGCGGGCAGCCGCTAGTCCTTACTAATATTATAAATGCGAAAGTCCGTTTGTTTGTTTGTTTGTTTGTTTGTTACGCCTTCACGTCTTAACTACTCAACCGATCATCATGAAATTTTGCATACACGTTGTCAAGTGTACAGAAAAGGACATAGGATACATTTCATACTGAAAAAAGATACTGTTCCCGAGGGATAGAGAAATAACTGTGTCGCGGGCGGCCGCTAGTTTATAATATAGTAAATATTTTGAGTTTTAAAATATCTAATGATTTACGAGTATTTGACTTTTTTTATAATATAAAGAAAAAGTATGTTACTTTATCGGGTATTTACATGGAGTAACTTGGAAGGCAACTTTAGTCAATTAGCGCTTTTTATCGACAATCGCTTGTATAATCTAATCGCAAACCTAATTTCTGTAGGTGGCGATTCGATTTTACAAGCGATTGTCGATAAAAAGCGATAATCAACTAAAGTCGCCTGCCAAGTTGCCTGCTAAATCAACTCGTGTAACACGAATCGACTTGGCAGGCAATTTGGCAACGCTGTATTTACCTCGTTATTCTTTCTATAAAAAATAATGATAACGATTGTACTTAAACATGGACGAATACGAAATAGGAGCGACCGAGCAATAAAAGTTTTGTAAAATATTATTTAAAGAAAAGGGTGCTTTAGAAATGTTTAACCCACGCATATCCTTAAAAAGGCTCTGATTGTCAAGCTGACGGGGAGCTGTATTCAGAAGGTCACGTCCCCAACTCTAATTTGTAACTTTTTCAGAAGGAAAAGTTGCAAAGGGAGAGAGAAAGGTTTGCACACGGGCCGGATTAGGAAGGCTTCGTCGCCGCCACGGAGGAATAATGGAAATGAAAGTTCTAACAGTCTCGGCTTACTTAGATTGTGCGACTTCCAGGAATCTCGGCTGCGGATTATACTAGACACGATCTAACCACAACATAAATTTCCTCTTAGCGCCAAATGTTTTTAGGAGCACAGCACACGCCGTTATGTAGATTACACTAAGTCCTATTGCTAATGATGTAGGTAGAGTGTGGAGATAGTAATTAAAACAATGCATTAATTTAATTGTACAGTTTCTATTTACCAGAATTATCCGAAATACGAAGCTTCACTGGAATTATAAGTTAGGAATCCTGAGTCAGTTGAATTTTCGACTACGGAATAAACTAATTATTTCCGAGAAAGCCGTCTATATAATGTTTAAGTTTGTACTAAATGAAATTAGATTTCTTGCAAACTGAAAGTTTTTTTTGTATCAGTATACTTAATGTAGGTATTCATAATCGCACAAGATCGTCATTTGGTAAAAAAGTATCTTGCCAATCGATACATTTCTAAAAGTTTTGATTTTAAATAGACGCTATGTGAGCTCATCATCATAATCATATCTGTAAAAATAAAATTAGAAACTGACATATCAAAAGCAATTTGTGGGCAACGTCAATCTTTTACATGCTTAATTTATAAATTGTTGAGCATTATCAAAATGGTTGGCATTTTAATGAGTCCATATAATTGCCAAGTCGGAATGTAATCGAAAGGAAACACAACACGCCGCTTGCGTTAAACGAGTAAATGAGTGGAGAACGTTTTAAAAGTAGCAATTGGTGTCTGTATCAGAACAAATTGTACATTCTGAGTTCCGCTAATGAGATCGGGGGAGGCTGAGTTGTGGTGCAGACCATAGACTTAATGATATTATTTGAAATCTAAAAAAAGACTGAGACGATAAGACGAATTATAGCAGTTACTGTATTGATAAGGTGCCTAATGGTTTATTATTATTTCAGTCGAGGTTTGCTATTGTGTTTTTATTCACTTTCTAGGAGTAGGCTATAGGTAATAATAATAATAATTTTATTGACATAAAACATATACACAGACATAATGAAGTCTCTGATTCCTGAACTAGGTAAAATACCTGTATCTCAGTAATCATCTATCTACAATAAGTATAAAGATATATAATAATATACATAGTATAAGATATAAAGGTTATGTATATTTACTTGTGTATAATATAATTTTCTTATGTACTTAATACTTATGTATATTTAAAGATAATATACATAAGCTACTATTATATATTCTGTGACATAAGTGCTTAAACTAGATACAAACTAGATTCTCATTTTTGTAGGTTTAAAAGCTACGCTACGCTTATCTTTATGTTACCGTTAAAGTACGGACTCCGTTAATCTGCAAATTAACTAGTGAATTAGCAGATAAACGTGTCGAGTCAGTTAAAGTGCGATTTTCCGCGCACTTTTTAATTGTTTACCACTAGTTAATCTGCCTGCACATTAAAGGATGCCACACCGTCACAGACCATACAACAAGTACTCACCGTATAACGAGAAATATCTCTCCAAACAACGGTAACAGTAATCCATTTTTTTAGATATTAGGAGTCGGAAGAATTTATGTTAGAGATAAATTTTTTCTCTGAGAGATTCATTCACCGAGACAGTCTATCAACGATTAGATCTGTGGCTTGAAAGGAAGGCGCAGGGCGCGGGGAGCGGGGGCGCCACTGTCTCCGAGGACTATATTTTACGTTTAATTGACGCGCAGCTGTCAGTTAATGAGACGTACCTTTTTATAATTCCGACTCAAATTCATCCGGTTTCTTTCTACCGAGTAATTAAAAAGCAACAACATCGGGGATTCACACTTTTCCAATTTTCTGTTTATGTTTATTTATGAAGCGTCATTGTTGCCTCAACAATTATTTATGAAAAATCTCCATCTAAATAATCTTGCGAAGATAAAATCCGGGAAAAAATAATATTTCAGCATTGTGAATACATTATTAAATTAGGTTACAAGGCACTGTTAGTCAAAAATGTTACACGTAAAAGCTCGGTACGTAATAGAGCACTATTATTTATTCTGTGGTAATAGTCAAAACTGCGAAAAGTTTTAATAGGAATCAGAAACATGGCATACGTTGAAAGTTTCTGGTTAGAAAGTTGCGAGCGGACGCATTGCAAACTACTTAGGAAATTCATACGTCGCGGACTCGCAAGTCGCAACTGATGTTGTGTCAAAAGAAAAGTATTGTCAAGTATTGCTCGCTTCCTTTTTCCAAAGAATTTAGAATTATTGCACTTCTCAACTCTGCTGCTCAATTTATATCGAAATGTTTCGACTAAGACGCGAACATATATTTTTGATAACATCTGCTAAATACAAATATTTTCTTTAAGACGACGCCTCGTGAAAAAATTTTTTTACAGGCTCCGCCCACTCACCCCTCGTATCCCATAGTGACATTCTGCCTTCAATCGTAAAGTTTGATTTTCGCGCCAAATGCCTGTGAGGTTTCATCGAAAGTTTAAAGAAGAAGAATAGAGAAACGATGGAGTCGCAATACATTGTATTTAGAACATTTTCTTTGATAATTTAGGTATCTTCAAATTGAATGAAAAATGAAAATGAATACAAATACCTAACAATAGTTTATTAATTGTAAAAAAATACTATTATTATTAATAAAGTTGTGCTTTAGAGAGATGAGACCTTATCAGATAATTAGTGTGTCATGAGGAGAAATCCACCCACCAATCCGCATTGGGCCCGCGTGGTGGGTTATGGCCCGTCCTCCTTATCCACCCATAAGGAAGGCCTGTACCCCAGCAGTGGGGACATTAAAATGGCTGATGGATTGGAGGAGAAATCTGTTTACTAATAGCAAAATTTGTGTGAATTGTAGTTTTTAAGATATTTGAGAAAGACTGATTTTGCTGGGGTCACGTTTTAAACATTACCCTGGCAAAAAAAGTTGTTTCAGCCTGGAACCAAATACATTAATAGATAGCTTTTGTTGCATAGTAAATGTTAGCAAATAGCAAAAATTGTGTGTGTTATGGTTCTTGAGTTATTTAAGTTTTTGCTGGGGTAACGTTTTGGGATTTCCCAGATCTCGAAAACGGTTCAACGCAGAAGTTTGAAAAAAATGCCACTAAGAGACCTTAATTTGTTTAAATTTGTTTAAACGTTAATTTCTTATTTGGTTGTCGCAAACCAACGTAATTAAATGGTTTCGAAAAACAGAAAAAACGAATTTGCAAGTAAACAAGTGCACTTATAATTAAATAAACAGCTGTAAAAAATAGCCGTGGTAGACACTTACTACGTCAAGAATTTTAGGCTTTGTTACTTTACACGATATAAAGATATAAACAAATTTGATAAATTTTAGACCGGTCGTACTTAATTTATCAAATTTGTTTATATCTTTATATCCTGTAAAGTTACAAAACCTAAAATTCTTGACGTAATAAGTGTCTACCACGGCTATTTTTTACAGCTGTTTATTTAATTATAAGTGTACTAGTTTACTTGCAAATTCGTTTTTTCTGTTTTTAGAAACTATTTAATTACGTTGGTTTGCGACAACCAAATCAAAAACTAACGTTTAAACAAATTTAAACAAATTAAGGTCTCTTAGTGGTATTTTTTTCAAACTTCTGCGTTGAACCGTTTTCGAGATCTGGGAAATCCCAAAACGTTACCCCAGCAAAAACTTAAATAACTCAAGAACCATAACACACACAATTTTTGCTATTTGCTAACATTTACCATGCAACAAAAGCTATCTATTTATGTATTTGGTTCCAGGCTGAAACAGCTTTTTTTGCCAGGGTAATGTTTAGAACGTGACCCCAGCAAAATCTGTTTTTCTTAAATATCTTAAAACTACAATTCACACAAATTTTGCTATTAGTAAACAAATTTCTCCTCATGACACACTAATTATCTGATAAGGTCTCATCTCTCTAAAGAACAACTTTTTGCTGGGGTAACGCACACCATTTAACCGGTCGGCCTATAGTACCAATACGAACAAGAATTGTTAACGACATAATCGCCTAAAACGTCACGTTTTCGAGTTGTAAGCTATTAAAGTTGAACTGATGGCGACACCACTGGGTAGATTTGAAGCTAAAATAAAACGTAGGTATGGGCTCTAGAATATTGTTTTATGGTCATCTAGGTCCCGTCTAAGTTGCTACGGGTGAGCCGATTTTTTCTAATATTTTTCATTATTTATTCATCTATAAAACAGCTTATGTCACTTTGTTAGATACCTACTTATTATAGCGTGCGCATGATGCGTGCCTAAATAAATAACGTAATAATGCGAGACGTAAGTATTCGTTTTGAGATTATTTATTATTATTGCTATTATTTTTGCTTTGCCGTTGTCGCGTAAAGAGACTAATGATTCTGCAAAATAATAATATTTGTTCACGATCGAAACTTGTAAAAGTTAAAAGTTGTACCACGGGTCGGGAAAGAAATTTTATTTCACAATATTTATTAGTTTATTGTTTTGTTACGCAATGGCGACTCTTGGAAGGTTTGTTCTGTTGATAATTTTCATCTCCTAAAAATAGGTTGGATAAGTATTAGAGACTCTTTGTCTTTGAAATGTGAGAGAAATTAAAACTGTCATTGTCAGTATACTGTCATTTTACGTGTTTTGGCTAGTAAATTTTTGGAGCGCTCAAGCACAGGTCTGTCCTCAAGGAAGGCTCGCGGCCGTCTGAAATTTCGGTGCAAAGAGGTAAAGTAATATAGCTTCCCAGCGCAAAGAAAGGGACAACAATAGCGCACGCATTCCGAAATAAAATAAAGTAAGCGACATTATGAAAATAGTTGATTTATTAAAAAACTAAATTATTTTTGAAAAAATTGGTTTTATCAAAAGTTGGAACTATTTATTACTTATCTTATTAACATAATTTCAGTTCAAACTATGAGTCCGTTTGCTTACAGTACTGCAAAAATGATATGAGAGGCATCAACTTTGGATTTTTTTTCTATCGAGAAAATTGTTTCCATTCATGTTTTGAGCTTGATCAAAAAATTTTGTTATTAGTCTATTTTAACATATTCCAAAATTAGAACAATAGTAGTAGGATCAATAGGACTAAATCTAAATTGAAAACCATGAAAATCCACGAGGTATCCTCTTAAACACTATTTATTGGGTCGCTTTCTTGTTTATTCGTTTCATTGTTTGTTTCCAAATATTGCAAACGATTTTATACTAGATTTCCGATGAACTAAAGACTTTACTGTAAGTACTTTACTGTATAGGACGTATTACTAATATCTATTCTGTGGTAGGTATATTACCAAATAATAATTTTTAATAATAGGTATATATTTTTAGTCCGTTTTTCTAGTCCTTTTTTTAAGTTTTATTCCGATTTTTATACTTTTTAGGTCGTTTTAAAAAAAAATCTGTAATTTGAAACAATACCTACTACCTTTATAACTAAAATAAGATGTCCTGCATGACTTTTCGATTGATGGCAAAGCCGAAACCACTTGATGGTTCACATAAAGATAGTTAATATGGCGTAAGCTAAGAAAGGGTATTTGAAAATTCCCAAGATAAGTAAAATTCCACGCGGACGAAGTGGCAAGCGGAAGCTAGTTATAATAATGTATTTTGGAAATTTATCACGTGAATTCTCCTGACCAGCCGGGTGACATAACATTTTGCTAAGGGTACCTTTTATAACATTTCTATGGAAACTATGGTGTAAAATGTTTTTATAACATATTTGCTCGTAAAGGGTCTCTTATTTCTTTCTCAACACAAGCAGTTTACAAGTATATACAAGAAGCTTTAAATTATATAAGGAACCAAAGTTATGCTGTGGGCCTCCTATTAGACATGTCGAAGGCATATGATAGGGTATCTCATTCCATACTACTTTCAAAACTCTCCAGTCTAGGCATCCGAGGTCAAGCTTACGAGTGGCTCAAATCTTACCTCAACAACAGAAAACAATTAGTACAAATAGAACATTTCGATGAAGAAAGTGGTGACCTGCGTAGCATAGATTCAGAAATAACAACTACCAACTGGTCTATACCTCAAGGAAGTGTCGTCGGATGCATCCTTTTCATAATTTACATTAATGACCTTCCCAAAATTTGTAATCAACTTTGCGTATTATTTGCTGATGACATATCCGTATTATTCGAATGTCCTAAAAACAAACCAAATTTAGAGAACATAGACCAAACCCTTAGAAACATAAACTCATGGATGCAAAAACATAATCTAGAAACAAATTGCAATAAATCCAAACTAATACAATTCAGACCCTATCAAAAAAGTCCACTAAACCTCAATAAAATATCGAATACACTAAATATTAATGAAGTAACAGAATTTAACTTGTTAGGTCTAACAATAGACACAAACCTTAACTGGAAAAGTCATGTTGCTAAAATAAAAAACAAACTCTCTAAATTTGTTTACGGCCTTAGTGTAATTAAATTAAATACAAATACAAAATGTGCATTATCCGCATACTATGCGTATGCATACGCGTGGCTTAAATACGGAATCGTAATGTGGGGCCATAGTACCGATGTTAAGGATCTATTTATAATACAAAAGAAATGCCTCCGCATTATTGTAAACATTCGGCAATGAGTGAGTTGTAGACCGTATTTTATTAAACACAACATATTAACTTTAACATCAATATACACAGGTTGGTCAAAAGTTCTGTTACTGAGTTTCTTTATCGATTACTGGCCATTAAAACAAATGAAAAGAAAAAATAAAAATGACATATTATTGACAGTTTTATAAGCTATAATTCCATACCACACGTATATCATATTTTGTTTATTTCACCATGGAATGGGGGTTGAAGGAGAATCGTGTCGCTGTAATTGCTCTGCACAAATGTGGGCAGCCACCGAATATGATTTTCAAGTTGCTACAAAAGTTGAAAATCAACAAGCAATTTATTTATCGCACTATCCATAGGTACAGTAATACCTTGACCGTCGATGACCGAAAAAGATCAGGAAGACCACGCACCGTTCGGACACCAGCTGTGATCAAGGCAGTGAAGGCGAGAATCACGAGAAATCCCGTCCGGAAGCAAAAGTTATTGGCAATACAGATGACTGTGAAGAGAAGTTCCCTTAAAAAAATTATCAATGATGACCTTGGGCTTCACGCTTACCGTAGACGAAAGGGCCATCTGCTAAACGCACGATTGAAGGCTATGAGGTTAGCACGAAGTCGCGCTCTACTAAAGCAGTACGCACAAAACGGCCATCGAAAAATCTTGTTTACTGATGAAAAAATCTTCACAGTCGAAGAAAATTTTAACCGTCAAAATGATAGAGTATACGCTAAGAATAGTAAAGAAGCCAGCATGATTGCTCCGAGGGTCCAACGAGGTCACCACCCCTCATCAGTGATGATTTGGCTGGGGGTGTCCTATTCAGGGCTAAGTAAGGTTCATTTCTGTGAAAAAGGTGTGAAAACTGGCGCTAGAGTCTATCAAGATACCGTTCTGGAACCTGTTGTCAAACCCTTAAGCCACACTTTATTTCAAAACCAGCCATGGGTCTTCCAGCAGGACTCTGCCCCTGCGCACAAAGCAAAATCTACACAAGCATGGTTTCGGGCTAACAAAATTGATTTTATCGCGCAGGAAGAATGGCCATCCTCCAACCCAGACTTAAATCCTCTGGATTATGCCATATGGCAACTTATTGAGGAGAAAGCATGTGCTAAGCCCCACATGAATCTCGACTCTCTTAAGCGCGCTATTCTCAAGGCAGTCGCAGAATTGGATATGATGGTAGTTCGTGCTGCCATCGATGACTGGCCTCGTCGTCTAAAGGCGTGTATTCATGCCAGAGGCGGTCATTTCGAATAATTTTAATACATGATAATCTTAAATATTTGTGCTTTCATTTGGTATATAATTCATTGTAGCATTATTTGTAAATTTAGTATTATTCATGTTTTCCATAGTTACAGAACTTAGTAACCAACAGGTATATTTTAGAAACAGCAACATTTGTCCATAAAAATAAAATCCTTTATGAAAAAGTTAAAAGTGAGCGAAGGAAAAACAAACTCATACTACCAGAACCAAAATTAGAATTATTTAAAAGCAGCCCTTATTATAAATCCATACAAATATTTAATAAACTACCCCCATCTATAACAGAAACAAAAGACTCAAAATTATTTACCAACAAATTAAAGTCATTATTATTACAAAAATGTTATTATACAATAGAAGAATTTTTTTGTGATAAGTTAAAATAGATTTAAGAAATTCATTAAATACAACTATATTAAAATTTGTAGTTCCTACTAGTCTTAAGTATTAACAATATTTTGTAAAATTAAGGAAAAAAATATTGAATTATAATTAAGTAAGTAAAATTTACTAAAATTGCCATACCCTTGCCGGGTGCATGTATAGCTATTATAAGTCTTATCTTGTAAGTGTGTTACATGTATGCAATAATAGTAGTTTGTTACACAAGGGACGTAAGTGAGCTATTACAGAACAAGATCCAATTTGGCGCCCGTGCGAGCGCAGCTCGCAAAGGGCGCTAATGGATCGAGTGCACCCGAGATATTTAGACGCCCGAGCGAGCGAAGCGAGCGAGGGCGAAGGCGAATATAGTTCGAGGGTGTAATAGCTACTTACAACCGAGGTAAGCATACTACTTTACATCATTCATGCGAGGTAAATTTAATAAAAATAAAAATGTAATAAAAATCAAAATCAAAATCAAAATCAAAATCAAAATCAAAATCAAAATCAAAATCAAAATCAAAATCAAAATCAAAATCAAAATCAAAATCAAAATCAAAACCAAAATCAAAATCAAAATCAAAATCAAAATCAAAATCAAAATCAAAATCAAAATCAAAATCAAAATCAAAATCAAAATCAAAATCAAAATCAAAATCAAAATCAAAATCAAAATCAAAATCAAAATCAAAATCAAAATCAAAATCAAAATCAAAATCAAAATCAAAATCAAAATCAAAATCAAAATCAAAATCAAAATCAAATTCAAAATCGAAATCGAAATCGAAATCGAAATCGAAATCGAAATCGAAATCGAAATCGAAATCGAAATCGAAATCGAAATCGAAATCGAAATCGAAATCGAAATCGAAATCGAAATCGAAATCGAAATCGAAATCGAAATCGAAATCAAAATCAAAATCAAAATCAAAATCAAAATCAAAATCAAAATCAAAATCAAAATCAAAATCAAAATCAAAGTCAAAGTCAAAGTCAAAGTCAAAGTCAAAGTCAAAGTCAAAGTCAAAGTCAAAGTCAAAGTCAAAGTCAAAATCAAAATCAAAATCAAAATCAAAATCAAAATCAAAATCAAAATCAAAATCAAAATCAAAATCAAAATCAAAATCAAAATCAAAATCAAAATCAAAATCAAAATCAAAATCAAAATCAAAATCAAAATCAAAACCAAAACCAAAACCAAAACCAAAACCAAAACCAAATCAAAATCAAAATCAAAATCAAAATCAAAATCCAAGGAGTTTTGCATAGCTTGAACGGAAATGAAATGCCGCCATATTTATTGTTTTTTTTTCAGTAAAAAGTTTCCACAGTTTATAATATAAGAAAAGAGATTGGTTCACTAAGGAGTTTTAAATGCTTGAATTGTAAAGTTACTTTACAGTTAAAGCATTCACCATGCTTGAATTGTAAAGTGATTTGATAATGGAACGTTCTATCTAAACAATGCACTGTGTTGCACATGCCAACTTACACGGCCTCTTACTATACTAGTAAATCCTAGTTGCCGAGCAGTATGATGTAAATAAATATAAATATAAATATTACGCCAATTTCAATATCGTATTGTATCTCATTACGAACTTGTGCGGTAATGTAGCCTCTGCTTTCTTGTAGCCCTCGCCTGCGGCTCGGGCTAGCAATATCGCCTCAGCTGTAATTTTCAACTTACCGCACTTATATCATAATGTACTATTATAATATATTTGCTCGTAAAGGGTCTCTTATTACGCCAATTTCAATATCGTATTGTATCTCATTACGAACTTGTGCGGTAATGTAAAGTAAAACGCACGGTTTATCAAGATGCTTCGTCTAAAACGAACGGTACTTTTTTAAATCTTAGCAAAGAGTTTTTATATCAGAATCTTTTCTGATGCGTCATGTGCGATTGACCTCTTGGTCAACATTTTATGAATAAAATTTACTTTATATATTATTTTTTTTCAATTTTTGAATATGGGTATCAAATGAAAGGCCTTGATGAGCACATTCCAAAATTATATAATTTGTGACTAAAAATTTAAAAAAATAATAATTTCGATTTATGAATATGGTTATCAAATGAAAGGCCTTGATGAGCACATTCCAAAATTATATAATTTGTCACTAAAATTAAAGAAAAAAAAATTTTTTTTTTCGATTTTTGAATATGGGTATCAAATGAAAGGCCTTGATTAGCACATTCCAAAATTACATAATTTGTCACTAAAATTTAAGAAAAAATTTTTTTTTTTAATTTTTGAATATGGGTATCAGATGATAGGCCTTGATGAGCACATTCCAAAATTACATAATTTGTCACTAAAATTTAAGAAAAAAAATATTATTTTTTCGATTTTTGAATATGGGTATCAAATGAAAGGCCTTGATGAGCACATTCCAAAATAATATAATTTGTCACTAAATTTAAGAAAAAAAATTTTTTTTTTCAATTTTTGTTTTTTACTTTATTGTTGTTTGATTTCCTCACAATCGAAGTGAAAGGCAGAAAAATCGACCGATAGATAGTACAAGTGTATCAAAATTTCATCATTATGGAAAACAAGCAAAAATGCAAAGTCCGAGTTTTATTTATTTCCTCGCAAATATGTTATAAAACGTCGTATGACATACGTGCGCTTTGATAATTACAGCCTCTGCTTTCTTGTAGCCCTCGCCTACGGCTCGGGCTAGCAATATCGCCTCAGCTGTAATTTTCAACTTACCGCACTTATATCATAATGTACTATTACAGAAACCTTATCTAAGTTAGAAATTTCCTTTACTTTTAAAAGGCGAATGTGTTTTTCTCCGTCTTTTCACAGACTACTTCAAACCAACTTCAAAATGGTTAAAGTAAATTGATCCTTGAACAGGAGTTATTTAAGTATTCCAACAGGACATTAAAAATACTGAAACACAGTAAGGGAAAATAATAATGGAAATGGAATCCAAATCATTTGTTATCACAATGTAGTACGTTTTCAATATAAACGCTTATTTTGTCCCCTCCCGCTCTACTTAGAACATTTCGGCCTACATTTGAGATTAATAATCTACTCTCGCCTCGGATTCAAAAGATTCCTCAGTTCAGCAGGTAAATTATTACAATAATCAATGTTTAATCTCCACCTGACATCGCTTTCCCTTACAATGAGTATAATTTTCCTGAAAGCAAATTTCCATCGCTTCGCTCCCGACTCGGAATAAAAATTACTTGATGATTTTTTCAATAACTTTTTCGTACTTGGCGTGTTAACACTCATATTGATTTTGCTCTTGGCTTTTTTATTTTGAAGTAAGGAAACGCTAGGAAGGTGAAATTAAGAATTGATTGCAGCTTTTGCAAGAATTCTTCAACATTATGCCACAGACTGCTAATCACGATAATGGGGCTTTTGTTAAAATAATGCAACTTTATAATCCCCACTTTACTCATGTCATGATTTCTAAAGAGCATATCCTACTTAAAATATGAGCCATATACAATTTTGTTTGCAGTAGTAAAAATCTTAATAGAAGCAGTTGGTTTATTTGTACATTGTTGTGCTGTTTGTTATAATATTATTCAGAGGAAGTCTGAGAAGGCTGCCAAGCAATTTGGCAGGGCGAGCGGCGCGGCGGCTCCTCGCAGATACGGCGTTATTTACAGCGGCTATTGGGCCAGGCTACGTCGTAACTTCTGCTTAAATACCTGGTAACGTCCCTCGGTCCTGGCTACATATTCCTTACACACCAGTGCACGCAAAAAATCGTAAAGCAAGCTTTCTCCTGTTATCGATGACCCTGTAGAGGGCGTTATTTGTGAAGGTCGCGTGAATCCCGGGTTCCATGAAAAAGCTAGGGTTGCGTAACGAATGTATCCATATACCTCTGTAATGCATGAAGTAAACCAAATAAAGGGGAGAATGTATTGGCATCTTAAATAGAAACCAGTAATTTGTCGTGTACAATGGGCGGCCGGTTCCGACGTCCATATATTTTATTCACTTTGACATCCAATTCTTTTCGCTATTGTTGTTTACCATTGTATGGGAACGCTATTGATATACAACACGACACACGTATGGGGTATATTGAATCTCGTATTCCTTTATGGTGGTTTAGTGATCGTTGTTTATTTTACTTCCTATAAGTATGTATAGGTATTGGTAAGAAAATGTAAAATACACTTATACAAAGTGCCAACTAATTAAATAAGTTAAGAAACCGTGGGAAGCGATGTGTAAGTTAACCTATTAATAATAGGTATTTAATTGGCACGAAAGTGTAAGCCGCTTACACTTAATTGGGTTTGCGAGTATTCAGGTTTACGATGCGATCACTTTAACACCACTATTAAGTAAGCACACCCTCCGGGGACTCCCCATGTTTGAATTCCACCGTTATTTGTATAGCTAATAAACACTCTGAACATATGCGAGCTAATGTCTCGTTATGTATTCATAACGAAGCCATTGTGTCGGTACGACATACAAGGTTGATTCTATTAAGTAGCGGAAACGAAGGCTTGTCGGCGAAGGCGTGCTACCACGCTTGTTTTACGCTAAAGATAAGTAAGTTCACCGTTTTCTTATTGAATTCTTGATCCATAGCAATGTAAGAGTATGCCCCTTTACGTAATACTAATTTACATTACTTTTGAAACTTACTTATCGAACGAAAGACGCCATCGTTAGAAATTAGAATTGTATTTTATTATTCTCAGCCTATTACAAAAATATTACTCTGGAGCAAAACATCGTTACTTGTAAAGCTTTAAATCCACAGAAACGCTATGAAAAGGAAAAAGTAATTTGTGAAAATTTCTCCATCCCTTAATCTGTTCAAAAAATTGAATCATTTCATCTAGTGCCGAAAATTCTCCACCAAACGCAGTTAATGAAACCTTTCGGTATTTTGGTACGCGGCACACGAAATAATGATTTTTTTATGATCAAAGAACGTAAGTAAATCTCTTACCCGTGCTTCAGCCGGGGATCTAGCTCCATAAACGTACGCGTGTCGGCAAATCTCATTACTTTGTGAGGATAAAGAAAATTCAATATCTATCGGTCTCTGTTCGACTAGCCACTTTTTTGATGGCTCTCTGCAGGGAAGCGTATACCTTCACCTAGTGATATTGTGTAGCTGAAAGGCACTGTAATAAATTGGTCACTCAAATTAGATACAACATATGAAATGTTGTTAGTTTAGGTAATTTTAAACCCATCTCCCGCATTTTTGTAATTTTTTTACATTTGCCCCAAAAACTAATATAAAGTCGACAGTTTAATTAACCTACCAAGTTAGGTTATCTGCATTTTAGTCATTAAGCATTGTAGACGTATTGATTCAGCCGTTCGAAGATCATCAGCTCATCATGCAGGAAATGAACTGATGATCTTTATAAATTATAGCCAAGAACCATCTCGATCAACTTTGGCGTTATAATTAAAAAACTGCATCAAATCGGACCATTACTTTGGGAGCTACGTTGCCTCAGACAGACAACACCCCTCTTTGTTCGTCGGGTGTTAAATTTTATTTAAGTTAATATTTATTGTCGTGAAATCAAAAATAAACAATAGGTATTCATTTCTAAAAATAAACGTTAAGCCGTTAATTAAGGCGTACTTCTTACCCATCAAACTGAGCATTACCTAAACCACTGAAGGAAGGAACGGTAAATTAATTTACAATAAAATAATAAATCAATTTCCGTTAAAAGGTACGAGAGGCAACCGAGTCATTTTCTGTCAATTTTCCGTTATTAAGCGCGTCTTCGCCGGTGTTATTGTTTAGGGCCCAACTCAATGTAAATTAGAAGGCGGGTGAGCTTCAGCTCAAATCCTATTAATTATTTCTTCAAACATTGTTGGCACGATATTATAACGAAATATTCTCAAATGTTAAATTGAATAGATTATTTGTGAAGCTTTGATTGTTTATGTCTTAATTGTTATTAGACATCTTCCTATGTTAATAATTTTGAAGAATAAACCCTTTTTTTCTCAAAATAAGTAGCCTCGAATTTGCTATTTGGTAGCAAAAGGGTATGATATAGGAAAGAAGAAAGATAAATATCAGAAACAACCATAATATGTAAATATATTTTACATACAACATTAGTCTTATTTTCAGATCCAGACATATGTTCATAATAAGCAGGGAACAGTTTAGAAATAAATCCGTTTTATCCAATTGAATTCTTCAGTAGACGCCGACTTTGCCCAGATATTTTTGTTAAAGTGAAATGAGAAAAAATCTTTAGGTACATTTACAAATGGATGCCCTCGCTTGGCGGGTTTAAGCCTCACTTCCAGTTACCTGCAGGTAAATAGCTAGGTGACTCTAGGAACAGAAATTATTATTTGGTATCTACGAGTGGTTGTTTGTTGGGTGGGCCCACTGATTGCCCTGTTAGAACTCCTGCGTTGAGAGCTGTGGGGAAAATGCTGACCGGATCTGATGAACAGGTACTTCGATTAGCTCCTTTATATTCCTGCTAGCCTGGTACTTTTAGTTTTAATCATAGTCACAGAATATATAATTATAACCTAGCTAGGATAGCGAGGAACCTTAGCGAAATAGTGCTTTGGCCACCTCCACTTGAGTGACAAAATAATTCTAAGTCCCAGGTGGTGTTTTGCGTTTATGGGATTATACGTAGTTGGTATATACACCCTAGACAGGATTCATGTTTTGGGTCTAATATCTATTATCATCTTTGTTAACCACATGAGTGCAATAAAAAAACTTTTGATTTGATTTGATTTGATTTGATTTGTATTTTACGTATTTTTTTCTACAAATCCGCAAAACACCACAAAATCTCGAGTTGGCATTTTGCGTACTTATGTGGTATTATGCGTCTAAAGGCAACAAACAACCACTCGTAGATACTCGTATTTATTTCATCTTTAGATTTCTTGAAATATCAAACTTATTTCGAAATATACCTGCCAAGTGCGAGTCGGTCTCGCGCACGAAGTGTTTCGTACCGAAAAACGGCAAAAAAATCACGTTTGTTGTATGGGAGCCTCCCTCAAATATTTATTTTATTCTGTTTTTAGTATTTGTTGTTATAGCGGCAATAGAAATACATCATCTGTGAAAATTTCAACTGTCTATATAGCTATCACGGTTCATGAGATACAGCCTGGTGACAGACAGACAACATACGGACAGCGGAGTCTTAGTAATAGGGTCCCGTTTTTACCCTTTGGGTACGGAACCCTAAAAAATAGCATAGAATAGATAGATAGACTGAAATATAATGAAAATACTTTCCCTGTTAATAATATTAGATATCTTTATGTGTACAAAGTAAGTTCACAATTTATCAGTCCATTAAAATAGAAAAATGAAAGAAAACTTTGTGATTCTTTTCTCTCACTCACTGATGTGACTGAGATCATACGCGTATTGAATAGACAAAGTTTTAATGGCCGTTGTTTCTGAGAAAGTTGACTTAGAGTGAATCCTTGCGTGAACCTGGAATGCGAGAACTTCTATCAAAAGAAAGTTCATTTTGACAAAGATATTGTTCCATTTCCAAACACCCATCAGGAGAGTCATAACTCAGTATTCCCGTGGCATTAGTTATAAATTCAACGATATTTTCCTTACACAGTACAAGGAATCAGGTTGGCAGGTGATACATTGTGAGACTACTCGAAACTTTTACTCCGTTGGTACCAGAAAGTAGCCGAACTACAATGCTCAGCTGCAGCGATCGCCGTACATCTCAAAGACTCGAAGTTCAAATCGCAAAAAAGTTTAATAGAGTTTCAAACTATTCATTTCATTACACTTTAATTAACCTGGTAAGTTGTGACCGCTAACACGTTTATATTATCTCGGAAAATCAAAATTTTGCTTACGTGAAAGGCATATTTTCGAAGTTGAACGCAAACAAAAAGAGAAAACAAGTTATATAGGTACCCTAAACAAAACAGAAGCGCCGCCATCACCCTCGTCATGAAATTTGTTTTTGCTTAAATCGTGACTACATTTAAACTGGACATCATTTGGTGCGCAAAGTCGTAGGTATCTTAAAATTCTAATTCTTGTTTTTTTTCTAGTCTTGTTAATTCTTAGGATATTATTTGGATGTCCCTATTGTTTTCGAGTGACTCTAATCTCCAGGTAGGTAATGAGAGATTTCCCCGGCATGGCACGTAAATCTGTAGTGGAATGTGTAATTACGTAGCTTGAACAATTACAGCAAATGGAACACAAACAGCGGATGAAACATTTGAGGTACGTCGGCAATCTCAAAATAAACACTAAAGTGACCTCTTCACTGCCGTAATTAGAACAATGGTCAAGTATAGTAGACTCGCATATTGTAGACATTATTTTTTTGCCGCAATTAGTAATGAGTTTAGATTAGAAACCCAGATTTTTTTACTGTTTTATTACTCTTCGCGAACAGAAGTACAACAGTTGTTTAGGCTATACATATTTAGATTTTTCGATCTCTGAGAGAACTTACAACTGTTCAATAATGCTGACTAGGATAATCCGCTTATTGAGCACACCGACCGGCTATCCTATCCTACTAACATTATAAATGTGAAAGTTTGTGGGTATGGATGTTTGGATGTTTGATCCTCAATCACGCAAAAACTACAAAACGGATTTGGTTGAAATTTGTCACACAGATAGTAGATAGCCTAGATTAAAACATAGGGTACTTTTTATCCCTATATTCCCACGGGAACGGGAACCACGTGGGTGAAACCGCGGGCGGCCGCTAGTAGTTAGTATTTTATTTAACTTTGTTTTTAAATGTTGTGTCGGTGCATATTATTTGTTGTCTTTACGAAATACTATTCAGTACCTACGTTCTAACGTTGATAGTTGTTATTCATAACACCGATGGTGATGTTCCTTCATGAAGGAACATCACCATCGGAATTATTCAGAATTAAGTAATATGGACGACGTTCCGGACGACGCTCCGTGGGTAGGCCCCCCACAAGGTGGACCGACGATCTGGTGAAGGTCGCGGGAAGCTGCTGGATGCGGGCAGCACAGGACCAAACGTCGTGGACATCCTTGGGCGAGGCCACCCAGCAGTGGGTGTCGAGCGGCCGATATGATGATGATGATGATGAAGTAAGTGGAAATAGATTTCTCAATCAGAAGCCATAACAATAAGGCCTATTACATAAAAAATTGCGATAGTCGGACGTATGTGTGTGTCACGGAGTGGGACAAACATCGTCCGTTTATCGTGATTGGTTTTATGTCATAGGCCTGCTTAAGCTCGACTCGATTACCAATTATTGTTTTCTATTTATTTAATGTAATTTAGCATTCCACGGCTTACAGAACTGACATGTCATACAGGTGTGGCAGGCCTGAAGGGTGCCAAACCGCCACCGCCGCGCGTTTGCGTTGGCCGGCCGGCGCGCCACGCCACACCGCCCCGCCTCACTCGCCGGCCGCCGCCTTTAACCGCATGTGTCACACGGACTCCGCTGCAACCATAGTCTTTATATAACTCAGTAAACACTGCCCATTCTGTCCACTCCATTATGAAATGAAAAACAAAATAAATCCTACCAGAGCCTGCTATTAACATTTTGCAAAATACATTTCCATTATCATGAAGCCAGGAAGCTTTTGGCAAAATACCTATTTCTCGCAGTTTATTTACAATTGAATATTATTTCACTAAAGCAAACACTTTCTACATTTCCTTTCTATTCATCAACAAAAGTGTCAAAACAAATAAAAAGACAAAAATATGTTTGTCACTGCAAATAGCGAGTCGATTGGAGAAGGGAAAATTTCAGTAATAATACAAAACTGATAAATAACGAACGGTCGGTAGTGTGGGCTCAAGAAAATGTTGCGGACTCATCTTCGTCCGCACCAATATAAGATAATGGAGCGGGGTCAGAATGCCTTTCGAAATCTGTACCTATTTATGATAATAGAGTTCGACAGCGGTGACTGGCGGAAAGGTTTGTTGATATACAAGTACAATTTGCAGTTACTCTGTTTTATGTACGTTTCGGCAAAACGTGTTGTTTAACGGCCCAAGTAATAAGTAATTGGGTCTGATATAATCGTAGTTAGAACATTTTATTGTTGTTTTGGATATGTATGTGTACCTTGGATAGGATATGGTTGAGTGCTAATATAAAGGATAGTTAATTGTTCTTTGCAATCTATTAAAAAGTAGTATTATGTTGTGCATATTTTTTTATAATGTACCATTATGAACTAATAACGTAACGTGCATACTTTCAAAAATGACAAAAGACAAAAGTAGGAAGGAGGAGGGGGTGGATCGTGTCCACCCCAGAAGTATTACTAACACAAAATTAAGGCTAAAAAATTAAAAAATACAAAATGAGACCACTGAAGACCTGGCCCTCCCTGGAAAATATATCTAGATACGCTGATGTTGGTCAATCAGTCAATGTTAATAAACCAAATAAGAATCCACGACAAACAAGCTTTATCTCCCGTGGTAATATTAATAAACAAAATATCGACAGCGGTTAACGAATTAAAATCATAAACTGTACATGTGTACAAGTCAATACGTCCACCCTATCTTGTGTGCTTACAATCTGTCATCTACGTCGAAAAATGAATCGTTGTTCAAGCGATATCGTTTGCTTTTTTAGATACAAACGCCGACGGTCGCAGACGTAATGCTGGAGAGCTCACTCCATTCGCCCCTTGTTTGTCTGTCAACACAAATATTGAAAATCCATTAGCAACCACCGCTCGAGCGAAAAAAAGTCGATATTAAAAATAACAAAGAAATGGGCTGTTCAAAGTTTCCCCTCGCGAGAACTTATTCAGCTGAGTTTGTATTAAGTACCACTGTGGAATTTCATTCCCGAATTCGTACTTCCGGACGAGTTGTTAGGATGAGCTTTTTAAACACTGTTTTGAAAATGTTTAAAAATAAAGTTAGTTTTTAGCATTCAGTACCCAAAGGGTAAAAACTAAGACTCCGCTGTCCATCTGTCTGTCTGTCACCAGGCTGTATCTCATAAAACGTGATAGCTAGACAGTTGAAATTTTCACAGATGATGTATTATTGTTGCCGCTATAACAACAAATACTAAAAATATAATAAAATTAATAGTTAAGGGGGCTACCATACACCAAACGTGATTTTTTTTGCCGTATTTTGCTCGATATTGATAACGACAACAGTTACATAGTTGAAATTTTCTGATGTATTTCTGTTGCCGCTATAACAACAAATACTAAAAACAGAATAAAATAATTTAAGTGTTTTTTTGCCATTTTTTGGTACGGAACCCTTCGTGCGCGAGTCCGACTCGCACTTGGCTGGTTTTTACTTCTAACTTAATAGGTAAGTTTTACTTTCGTAGTTCTTCTTACGAGCTGTAAATAAATTATTGTTGTAGAAAAATATTAATTGCAAAATAGAATACCTAGCTATTTGGTTATTGCATGAGACAAAATGTTTTATATCGTTTCATTTTAATTTCACTATGAACGATTTTCCCGTTATCCTGAATTTAATTTATAATGCGTATTACAAAATCTAATTGTACATCGTATGTATCAAACTTTCAATCCATGTACATAATACGCTACAATATTGTCGATATGAATGATAAATTGCCGCTTTGGCCACAATCTATTAAATTTTGTGCTGATTATCAATTTTTCAATGACCACAACGATTTGAATAGTCGTATCGTTCACCCTGAGTTCGTTTGAAGATTAAAAAGTGTTTTAACTGATTTGATTTATGAGATCTTCTGTCCTATTTCTGCCGTGTAGAGTATTACCTAAAGGTCCTCGATATTCCATATCAAGATAAATTACATACGTAGAACATACGTAGACACCTAGAATGATGTGACATAATTCTATGATGTGTACATTTCATTGCTCGTGACGTACAAGTACGAGTTTCGCCCATGTGAATAAACTTAGATAGGTACCTACTACAGGCACTATAGGTACTTGTACATACCCGACATGTCTGTCGCAATTAGCCGTCGTTGCACGCACCGACGCGAGCGCCGTACACTTCACAGTTCACACGCGTGGTTTCATGTGAGCAATTTGGACCGATTGTCACACACGTCAAAAGCTCTGATTATAATAAGCAAGTTGAATGGAGAGACCTATGAATATAATTAATAGAGTTTCATATATACCGCATCTCAGTAAAACAGTGGATGCGATTGAATATATACAGAGTAAAACTACTTTGCGATGATAGCTTATGATAAGTGTAGTGCTTGCTCTGTTGTTTTCTTGAGTTCGAGGTGAGCTGTGATAGAGAAAAGACACCGTGGTTTTTAATATGTGAGAAGACAAATAACTCTAATACATACTACACAGCTACCATCATCTTACTCGATTTTAGGTCTTCACAATTCCACGACAATACTTGCTTCAGGCTTAGAAAAATTGCAAGGATCAAAGAAGTAAAACTTTTTGATATTGAAAAAATATAAATCTTTGGAACTCTCTAAATGGGCGGTGTGACGGTCTTGTATAAAGAAACACTTGAAGATTTCGCTAAATAATGCAAATAAAATACAAATACACACAAATAACCGATTGGTAGCTGAAATTTGTCAAAGAAAATCCTCAGATTGTATGAGAAGCACGTCTATTATAATGCAATTAGTATTGCGTGCCTGTGTCGGCTGCCTTACGCAGCGCTGTAATGACCGGGTATTCTCTGCGGATAGCCAACAATGTTGAAATTAGTTATGTGCCCGCTGGCCGCCGTAATTCATGAAATTACTGAAGAATCAAAATAACAGAACGTCGTCGACGACGACGGTGTCGTAAAACAGCAAAACTAATTTCAACGAAGCGTTTATTTATTTAAGTTATGTAGGTAGTATTCAGCCAGTGATTTAATAAAAGAAGAGGGACTGTTGTTTATTGACATATTATTTAGGCTGGTTCGCTTTTGATTTACTGAGCCTTCAAATAATTAAGTTCTCCTTGGTAACAGAATTGTAACTGAAGAAACCAAAGGAAGAGAACAAATTGTTTTCGTTTCCATTTTTTTACTTGAATAAGTTTCTTCATCGATCGATAAAATCGTTATTAATTCGGCGATTCAATCGAAAATTGCGTTACACCTATAACTGTTGAATGTCCCTGAAATATGTTATCTGTAATTACATAATAGCTCTTTACAAAAATCGTAACACCATTTAGCTCTAGTTAATGAGGTTTTATTGTTGGCAATAAGGAAAAATTTGTTGAGCGACGCATAAAAGGTCAGAATATTATATGCATGCTTGATCCCTAGGGTGAATTCACACACACCCCGAGAGTAGATAGAATCGAGTTATGGCGGCGATTGGGCACACAACGCCTGGAAATGCAATTAGCAAAGGATCAATAGCTGCCTAACAGGAATAACATACACTCAAATGGATTATACTAGGACCGAGGATTGTTTATCCTACCTGGCTTTTATTTGGCTTATTGGCTTTACATTTTAGTACTTCCGCCTAATATAAGTTGCCTCTTATGACTTATCAACATATTCGCATCTTTTTCACACTTTCAATAGTAGATACTTATTATACGGAAAACTCAATGCATAAAAAAACGAAGTGGACGTACATTTTATTGAATATTGTGAGTATTTAAAATTACCTACTGAGACAAACAAAAGAGAGGTTTGTCAACGCTAGATCAGCCAGTAGTAATAGTTAAAAAACTTTTTTTGAAAAAACTGAAAACAAAAACAGCTTAAAAATTAAATACCTCTAAAAAGCAAGAAATAAATTCGAATCATTCGTTACACATATCAATATTAATAAAACACGTCCTTTTGAAGTCGGGTGGGGCTGGAGGACAACTTAATTTTTTTCTAAAAGCCCCACCCGACTTCATTAGACTTGTTTTATTAATATTGATATGTGTAACGAATGATTCGAATTTATTTCTTGCCTTTTAGAGGTATTTAATTTTTAAGCTGTTTTTGTTTTCAGTTTTTTGAAGGCGGTTATTTCTTTTTTTTTTAAAGCTTTTTAATTTTCGACTTTTTAGTGGTAGGTATGTAAGCGCAGCGTGTAAATATTTTTTAACTTTATATTAATATAGTATTATAGTATATTAGTATTATAGTATTATAGTATTATAGTATTATAGTATTATAGTATTATAGTATTATAGTATTATAGTATTATAGTATTATAGTAATATTATAGTATTTTCAATGGTAAAATGCCCAGAACTCAATTTCCAAATTTACGCTGTTTGTTTTTGAGGAGTTCCGTTGTGTCTTCGTAGTCCAAGTCTAGTCCAGAACGTTGCATTGCAAACCATGATTTGGTTTGTTTTGGTTCGCCATAAACTTACCAAAACCTAAATAACTTTACATGTACTATCTGACTTTGAGGAGTTCCCTTGTGTATCTTCGAAGTTCGAAATCCAATAACGATGAAATTAAATTGTGACCACTCTTGAAGTATACCCTTTCAAACAAAAAAAAAGAATCATCTAAATCGGTTAATAAACAAAGATGTTATGTCCGAAATTCCATAAAAACTCGTGCGATGGCGAGCTAAATAGTTGATATTTTTCAGGATTATGAAAAAACTACTGGCCAGATCTCTGTAAAAAATTTATGGGACCACACACAAACTATGTTCTTTGAGATAAAAAAATAATTGTACAAATCGGGAAACAACTGACGAAGCTATGTTAAAACATACATAAAAAAAAAACCGTCGACTTGAGAACCTCCTCCTTTTTTTAAAGTCGGGTAAAAAAGCAAGACCTCCTTCAAAAACCTTAAAAAACAGCACTATAAAAAGCAAGAAATAATGTTCAAATCGATTAATTAAAACACGTCTATTGAAGTCGGGTGGAGCTGAAAGTATTTTTTTTACTTATTGTATTGTTTATATTCTAAAAGCCCCACCCGACTTTAATAGACGTGTTTTAATTAATCGATTTGAACATTATTTCTTGCTTTTTATAGAGCTGTTTTTTTAAGGTTTTTGAGGGAGATCTTGCTTTTTTTTTAAAGCTTTGTTATTTTAAACTTTTTTGTGGTAGGTATTTAAGCGATGATTTTATAAAATAAAACGTTAAGAATAATGTTTCACATCTTTCAATGTTATACCCCGAGTAACTCAATTTCCACAGAAGTTCCGTTGGGCCTTCGCAGTTCAACTCTAGTCCAGAACGTACTTGACAATAGATAGGTACTTGTTTTTGATTGTCATAAACCTACCAATATTTCAATCACTGTACAGTTCCTATTTGATTTTGAGGAGTTTCCTCGTGTCTCTTTAAAATCCAATGTCCAATATCAATGAAATTAATATGGTATCATTTTTAAGATGTCTTCTTTCAAACAAAAAAAGGAATCATCTAAATCGGTTCATAAACAAAAAAGTAATGGTTGAAAATCCGTTTGAATTCATATAAAATGGTAACGAAAACGACAGTATTTTCAAGATTACTTGAAAACTACTGAACCGATTTCAAAATTTAAAAAAATGAGACCAACTTGGGAACAAACCACATATTATAACTTTGAATCATTTCAATCGGTTCAGCCGTCTTTGAGTAATCGGTGTACATACATATAAAAAAAATATACGTGACGAATAGATAACCTCCCCTTTTTAAAATTTTTGAAGTCGGTTAAAAATCAAAACGGCCACTTCAATCAAAGAACGCAAAAGGCATTCAAGTTATTATATATAACTGTTCGTAAGTTTAGAAAAAAAAAATATAGGCAGTGTTTACATGAAATTGAAATAGAGATTTATTGAAAAGTGTTTTATTAAGTAAGTATTTGCTCTGAAAATGTCTTAGGTTGTATTTTATTGTATTTGGTATGCATACAAAACTATTTTTGTAATACGATAGGTACTCAATAGCTACTTTTAGAAAGTTTTATCCACTGAAGTACCTTTATGTACATCTGTCCTCGTTGCCGTATTCCGAACTTGACTGTATTCATTTCGTGTGACATTTTGCAATTCAGGTATTAGAAATTTCAGTCATTCTGGATTTCAGACATTTTGGGATTAAGGCAAGTAAGAATGAGGCAAAACTGGTAAGAGGACGTAATGACATTAGGTTTAAATGAACCGGAGGGATAGACTATCACAATATTATTTTTACGTTATCATTTCACTATAGTTAAAAGAATAAGAAGTGTTTATTTAAAAATATAACTCAATCAACGCCATGGCTTCATTATTCAAGGATCATGCATGTCGGATCGCGTTAATAATAACGATACATGGATCGGCCATTACAGGAGCGTTCGAGGCTGAAATATGTACCTACCTGTCAACCTGCTTCAGATAAATCTATGAAATTGACTCGTAGTTCAGTGAAAATACACACAATCATGTTTCAATAATGTAACGGAATATTGTTCGGACCTTGTATCTAAATATCAATTTAGGTATTTTCCCTTCAAAGTAAATCAATCAATTCTGATAAACATAGTTCTCTGTAGTACTTGCCTAAACAGTGGAGAAATCTCCACACTAAATATTTGTCCCTAAACCACAGAATAGCTTAACTATGGAGAGCAAAAAATTCCTAATATTATTGTTTTTATTGATAAGTGTATCAATCTATACATACGTATAAAACTCTAAATTGATTGATTCATTCATTCATTGTTAGGATAAGCGTGGAGCCCTAACGGCTGAAGGTAGAGACACCATTTTTGGAGGATTTTAAAAAAATCCCGTTATACAGGGTGCTACAGGTTGTTTAAGTTTGTATGAGAATTTGTATAGGGTCTAACTAGAGACACCATTTTTGGAGGGTAGATACCTTTCATGGTGTAGGTGAGCACTAAAAAAGGATTTTAGAAAATTCCCGTTATACAGGGTGCTACAGAGTGTTCCAGTTTGTATGGGGATTTGTAAGGGGCTGAACCATTTTTGCTGGTAGAGATACCATTTTTGGAGGGTAAATTCCTTTCATTGTGCAGGTAAGCACTAACACAGGGTTTTGGAAAATTCCCGTTATACAGGATGCTACAGAGTGTTCCAGTTTGTACATGATTTTTTAATAGGAAAATTTAAATGTGTGAAATAAGGTTTACTGATAAATACCTAGGTATATTGGTAATCCGTGACTTTCAAAATAAATGCACAACTATCTTAATCACGCGAACGAAGTCGCGGGCAAAAGCTAGTAATGTATACAGGGTTATTTGTAAAACACCAACAACCTCGCAGGAGTAGATAACTAACATCATAATCAACAACATTTGTTATACGACTTTTCCGAAAACAGACAAAAAAAATTCCACTTTTCATTCAAAACTCGATCAGCTGTTCGACCATTTGTATGGAAAGTTTATTTTTTGTCTGTTTTTAGAAAAGTCGTAAAACAAAATGTTGTTATTTTGTTTATGATGTTATAGTGGGCGTTCTACGAACTCAAAATCAATGGAATACCGCAAATCGATGTACAGTATAGCCGTTTGGTACATGTATACTTGAGGTGAAAACAAAATTTGGGACCCGCAGTTCTTAAAAAAAATTCCCTTAGGAGAGGAGCTATGGTTGAATTATCTTAATATATAAAATCGTAAACTGAATGACTGACTGACTGACTGACTGACTGACTGACTGACTGACTGATCTATCAACGCACAGCCCAAACCGCTGGACCTAAAGACTTGAAATTTTGCACACAGATACTTTATACAGTGTAGGCATCCACTAAGGAAGGATTTTTGAAAATTCCATCCTTAAGGGGATGAAATAAAGGATGAAAGTTTGTATGAAAGTCCCTCAGTTTTGAAGCTAGAATCTTCAAATTTTGTGTTTAGGCTGACGATTGAAAATTAATAAATACGGGTCTCAGCGTTTTTCAAAATTCTACCCCCGAAGGGGTTAAAAGGGGGATGAAGTTGTGTATTAAAGAAAATCCTTCATTTTCGAAGTAAAAATCGCTAAATTTATAATTTAGGCTTATGGATAGAAATCTAAAGCAACGTATATTGTTTTTGTTAGGATTTTAACTCCAAAGGGGATGAAATGGGGGTGAAAGGGTTAAAAAAAACCTAAAAATAGATATGGATGTCGTTATCGGGGTTTTGTGGGATGACGATTGCAAAAATGACATTTATTTTGAAGTCCAACCACGGTGGACATGATTTAACCCCTAAAGGGGTGAAAATGGGGTCCAAATTTTGTATGGAAAAATAATATAGAATAGACATTACAACTTTAAACTTCTTAGGAGCACATCTAAAAATAAATAGGCATATATATATTTTGTTATTTTGAAAATCAACCCTTAGGGGGTAAATGGGTTGAGTAAACATAAAAATCGATATAGATGTCGTTATTGGGGTTTTCTGGGATGACGATTGCAAAAATGACATTTATTTTGAAGTCCAACACGGTGGACATGATTTAACCCCTAAAGGGGTGAAAATGGGGTCCAAATTTTGTGTGGAAAAATAATATAAAATAGACATTACAACTTTAAACTTCGTAGGAGCACATATAAAAATAAATAGGCCAATATATATTTTGTTATTTTGAAAATCAACCCCTTAGGGGGTAAATGGGGTGAGTAAACATAAAAATCGATATAGATGTCGTTATTGGGGTTTTCTGGGATGACGATTGCAAAAATGACATTTATTTTGAAGTCCAACACGGTGGACATGATTTAACCCCTAAAGGGGTAAAAATGGGGTTCAAATTTTGTATGGAAAAAGAATATAAAACCGAAATTACAACTTTAAAATTCGTAGGAGCACGTCTAAATATATATTTTGGGATATTGAAAATCAACCCCTTACAGGGTAAGTGGGGTGAGTAACATAAAAATCGATATGGATGTCGTTCTTGAGGTTTTATGGGATGGTGATTGCGAAAATGAGATTTATTTTGTAGTCCAACGCGATGGACATGACACATGGACCTGGACCTGGATGTAGTGTGGGACACGATATCGATGACGTGTAATACTGACGTGTAATACCAACATTGTTTTTATTATAAATTAATATTCTATTTTCTTAGTTAAAGTAAACATGTAACATGTAATCGGATACTTTTATAAACAAGCTAAATGTCATTGTAAAACATTACGTGTCGACCTATTTGGAATTACTATAAAAACCCTGTTTTTATCTAAATAAATGAACAGTTAAGAATCGACTTTTCTTGTGTTATTACGTCTCCCGACGCCGCACATTGCATGGCGACCCTGCCAGTCCACTGCTTCTAGGCAGTGCTGGCGCCGTATGGGTTCCGAGCCTCAGTATTAGTCGCGGTACGCGTTAACAACGTGTTTTTTTTATCTAATACCAAGAGTGAGTGAAATTAGTATATTTAACTAACGCGTGATAAAGTTCTACATGTACAGAAATAAAGTACAATTGGACAGTACAATAACCGCGTTTCCGGTACTCAAGGACATAATAAGAAATAAAAAGAAGAGTCTGGTGATGGAATTGTGAAGCAGGGCGCCGGGAGATGGTGGTGTCCGAAGCGGATCCAGCCGGGGTATCCTAAGTAATTCAGCCAGTTTAGGACAAACCATAATAAACCAAAGCAAAATGGTGCAGGAAATAATGCAATACAAGGCAAAGACAAGCACGTCCCATCTCTGGCCTGGGTATTGATGGCCGAGCAACAAGTGCCTTACAAAGACGATTGACCGCCAGGCGTTTGCAGTAGTGATGCGAAAACAGGATATTTTGATATAGAGCCAAGCGGAAAAAAAAGAAGATGTAACGGAAATAGAAATTAAGAGGTAAAACTAGAATTATTTCATTGTCTATTAAGTTATTTAAAAAAATGTAATTGCATAGATATTAGTTAGGAATCAGTAATTGCCGGGGTAATTTTTTTTTCTTTCGAATATTATGACAGAAATTAAAAACTATTTTGAGAAAATTACGAAGTTAATACCTATAAAAAGATGTAAGAAAACTTGGTTATGTAAAAAAAAAAAAAGGTTGTACCTAATATAAACATAACAGATACGTATAACAAAATATTAGCTTATAACGAAGAAGAAAAAGAGTAAAAATGATTTTAAATTAATTATTCAATGAGCTATGGATGACTCAGAGGCCATCATATAAACCAATTACTCGACGCGGTAGAATTATATTCAACAATGATTAACAACACGGATGCACAATTATTAATTTATTTTGTGACAAAAGGAAGATTATCTCAAAGTGCTAAGTTAAGATTATCAGGTACTTATAATAACGTGAAACAAAATGGTTGATGAAATGAAAACGCATTTCCTCACTAAGAAGTCAAAAACCACATTAATTAAAAAGAAATTACGATCAAACTGGGAAATAAGTCAATAGATCAATTTGGTCAAAAAATTGTAGGTCTTTTCGTAAACCATACCATTTTACGCGAAAGTCTATCTGTAGTGTTTTAAAGCCTAAAAAAAAACTATTAAGTAGTAGTTTCGCTCTAGGATTACGAAACAAAAGCTGGACACAAATTATGTCAGCACAAGCTTATTCATCACTATTGTTAGAAATGTTGGCAGAAACCCACGATTACAAACGTAAGTTAAAAGTTTATTCTTTTTATCTAAAACAAAAAAACTCTCCAACAAAATAAGCATTGGGTTTTATAATGTAAATAGGCAAAATTTCAGTCGCAGTAGAAAAAAAAAATAGACAACGTCGAATAAATGCGACAATAGAAAATCGGACAATATTGTTGATGAAAAATTGCAGTTCAATTTGCAACAAACGACGAGATGTACTCGTACGTATGGTTGATGCGTCACTAAGTACTTTGTGATATTTCATGACGTGACGATGCACTTAACTATCAACAGGCGAGACCTTTCTATATTTTTCTATACGTAGTAGGTACTTACCTATTTATATCATTCTGTGGCCGAACGTCACATAGCCTACTATCGGATAAGAGATACATCTTACGGTACGATTCGTTTAAATCTAGAGAGTAAAGCAAAACAGTCATCATAGCTGTGCACAATCGCTGGCTGTGCAGATAAATAATATAATCTTTAACTAACTAACGAACTAAGAAAAAAAAAATGGAATTAAAAATTAATCCTATAAAAATATCCTAATAATATTAATACCATGCATATTTGTTGAGCAAAACTAAGTTAATAAATAAGCCAAACAGACTATTTCACGTTGGCTTTTAGCAATCAAAATATTATTTTTATTTCGAAACTACAGTTTAAAAAAAACATGTAGGTAGTAAAATCCTACTTAGTAATTTTGAATTCAAAACACTTGCTAGTTGGAAATTTACTGTAAATACGAGTAGCATACAATTGTGAAGTTTCAGTTATGTAATAAAAACGAGAAATTAAAAGACATGTTCCATCGCGCATATGTCAATTGCCCCACTTTTCTCAAAAAAAAAATGAAAGTCTATTCTATAGCGTCTTAATCAAAGTAGTATGTCAAAATAGGTATTTTACTTTAGAATTCAGATTAACAATTATTTTCTGCATTAAAAAGTGGGATTTATTAAATTAAAACGCTTTTATATCACAATATTTTATCATGATAGTACTTTTTACTTATTTTTTTTTCACAAAATACTTCAGAAAACAACTTGATGTTTTTGTAATTGTTTTTCTAAATATAAAACAATTTTTAACTGGTACTATACCTAAATAAAATGTAATTAGCATTTTTTTATTATGAAAGTTATAAAATGGGGCAACGCTGGGACATCTCCTTTATAATTTATAGCATTGTTGTAGGTACCAAATTGTTAAAGTAAATAACTTCGTGTCAAGTTGAGTATCGTAACATTTGAAATGTCATACAAAATAACGCAGTACTCATTATATATGAAGTAAAAAAAAAAATAGACTTATTAAGAAAATAATTAGAAATGCTAATTTAGGCATGTAAAGACTTAATGAATAAACATAAAAACATGGAAGTACATAGAAAACTATATGATTGGAAATGACGTACTATTTATAGAATTTAAAAAGTTAATGGAAATAATTAACAATTAATGATGAAATTTTATACGAAAATAAGCTTTGTGTAGCTGTATTAAAAATCTTTTTGTAATTTTAGGTTTGCAATTAGGAACAGCATGTTAAGAGGAAAGTATAAGTGGAAGTATTTACTTATGTGTGGTTTTCGAATGAAGTTTTTGAGTAAGAATATTACAGAAGTATGGGAATCATATGGTTTATAAGGTTTCACAAGCGATTGGACTGATCACCCAAGAACAATGAAATACTTATTTAACCTATATTCATATCAGGAATGATAGTTGTTAAAGCAAGTTTTGGATGTTAAACGTGTGGAATGTATACAAAGCTAAAATAAAGGATAAAATAAATATAATCGGTACACATAAAGTATAAGAGTACTATAAGGCAGGTCCTACAGATTTATCAAGTGTGGACGAGTTCCCCTTCGAAACTGTTGGGACCAGTAGATGCCAATTATAACACTATAAATAAATATGGTACACGGAGGGTCGATCCTTCATTTCGATCATGGTGCGGACGAGTTTCCCTCAGTGTGAAATTTTGGAGTCCAAAGGGGACTTAATAGATGGCCTCCGATATAAGGTTGCGCGCGCAGCCCAAATGGCACGAGGTGTCCATTTATTATTATGTAAGTCGACTATAAAAAAATGATTTTGTACCATAAATAATTAAAAAAAAATGAAAGTACGCCGGCGCCGGGCGAATAATGTGTTATATGAATCATGTGTTATATGAAGTACCTATACTTGTGTGATGTTTGTACCGATAATACCAATGGTGATTATGATTAATATACGACGCGACGCGTCTTAGTGCGAGAACTTATTGCAAAGTGAGAAAAATTGAATTATATTAATAAGAAAAGGTGGAAACGAAAGTATATTTGAAATAAATGAACAAAATAATGGACCGGACCCTCAAAATACGATCCGTCAAAAGACGATCCGTCAAAATACGATCCGTTAAAATGCGATCCGTCGAAATGAAATCCATCGAAATGAAATCCATCAAAATGAAATCCGTCGAATCCGTCGACAAATATGTGTAATGAATTATTGACAAGGACGAGTAAATGAAATAAAATGAAAGTAATATCAAACGACATTCTTATATCACTTACGAATGGCCACGTAAGGAAATAAAAATATTTTGTTAAGGACTGAAAAAAAAAACATATTTAAATGTTTAATAACTATTTTGACAAATAAAAAGGTATCCAGTGTATACCTACTAAGCGAAGGAACCAATGACTATGACAAAAACAGCTGAAACAGCTTATAAAAATTGTATTTATGAATGAACCAGTAGAGAGGCATGTTTGTGATCATGTTAATGATAAGGGGAATTCAATTTACGACAAGCAAAGGTATTTTATAAAATGATATGAAATATTATGGAATAATGTTAAAATATTGAGAAATATGAAGGAATTAAAGTTTGTAGATGATGATCGTATTGAAAAATTGTTACAAAATTGAATAAAGAAGTAGGTATATAGGTATAATAAAGCTAGTTTTAAAAAAGTTTATATAAACGTTGGATAGTAATATAAGATAGAAAATAAAGTAAGTATTATTTAAATTATATCCAAAAGTAGCATACTTTTTATATTTAAAAGAAAAAAAGAAATTCAAGGTATTGGGGTAAAATTAATTTATCCATCATTTATTAAGTCAGTTAATAAGTGACTATAGCTTACTTTTATGATTGTATTCATTTTTCTAAGTATTATAAAGAAGGAATGTGCTAAATTGAATTAATTATTTGTTTTGTGTTAGAAATGTGTTTTTATAATCGATTTTTTAACAGCTCTTCAACTAAATGTTATGATTGTGTGTGACAAATATGAACTTATTTTTTATAATATTTCCGATAAACTGTATTAATTACGTTAGTGTTAAGTATAAAAAAAACAATAGGTAATTAGTAGTATAAGTAAATAATTAAGTTAAGTTTAATGCTGTCATTCGTCACTTAAACACACATCCCAAATATTGGTCATGTTGATTTGACGTTAGCAAATGGTTCGAATTTGTAAGAATGAAAAATTGCACTCTATGGTGGAGTGAGAATAGGGCGCAACGCGCACAAATTTCTAACAAGTTTTTTTCCGACATGGTTATTACTAAGCGGACAGTTCGCAAGGTGCTAATCAGTAAGAAATAATTAAATAGAAGGACAGAAAATTGTAATAAGAGGCCAATAAAAACAGCAAATACCTATGCCCAAAAAAGGGTTGAGAGTCTTGATAAACTCAATCATGTTATGAGTAATAATGCAGGATGTTTGTTGTTGTAACAAACAATTGTTTGTTATTTTAAGTAAGGATGATTTGTATTACGTGTAACAATGTTTAGTTTAATATTGATACTTGACTAAGTAGTTATGATATGTTTAACAAGAAATTACAGATTCTTATTTATTTATTTTTTCAAAAAAAAAGCGGGAAGGTGTAGTGTGGGACACGATATCGATGACGTGTAATACTGACGTGTAATACCAACATTGTTTTTATTATAAATTAATATTCTATTTTCTTAGTTAAAGTAAACATGTAACATGTAATCGGATACTTTTATAAACAAGCTAAATGTCATTGTAAAACATTACGTGTCGACCTATTTGGAATTACTATAAAAACCCTGTTTTTATCTAAATAAATGAACAGTTAAGAATCGACTTTTCTTGTGTTATTACGTCTCCCGACGCCGCACATTGCATGGACATGCACATCCAGGGAACGGGAACGGGAACCGGAACGGGCACGGGCACGGGAACGGTAACGGTAACGGTAACGGTAACGGTAACGGTAACGGTAACGGTAACGGTAACGGTAACGGTAACGGTAACGGTAACGGTAACGGTAACGGTAACGGTAACGGTAACGGTAACGGTAACGGTAACGGTAACGGTAACGGTAACGGTAACGGTAACGGTAACGGTAACGGTAACGGTAACGGTAACGGTAACGGTAACGGTAACGGTAACGGTAACGGTAACGGTATAGGTAACGGTAACGGTAACGGTAACGGTAACGGTAACGGTAACGGTAACGGTAACGGTAACGGTAACGGTAACGGTAACGGTAACGGTAACGGTAACGGTAACGGTAACGGTAACGGTAACGGTAACGGTAACGGTAACGGTAACGGTAACGGTAACGGTAACGGTAACGGTAACGGTAACGGTAACGGGAACGGAACGGAACGGAACTGAACGGAACGGAACGGAACGGAACGGAACGGAACGGAACGGAACGGAACGGAACGGAACGGAACGGAACGGAACGGAACGGAACGGAACGGAACGGAACGGAACGGAACGGAACGGAACGGAACGGAACGGAACGGAACGGAACGGAACGGAACGGAACGGAACGGAACGGAACGGAACGGAACGGAACGGAACGGAACGGAACGAGACGGTAACGGCAACTAGAACGGGACGGGTACGGAAACGGGAACAGAAGAGGTACGGGACGAGTACGGGACGGGATCGGACGGGAACGGAACGGGAACGAAACGAAACGGGAATGAAACAGGAACGTAACGGGAACGGAACGGGAACGAAACTGGAATGAAACGGGAATGGAACGGGAATAGAACAAGATGGGAACGGGAACAAGAACCGGACGGGAACGGAACGGGAACAAGAACGGGAACGTAAGGCGTACGGGACGGTTAGGGGACGTTTACGGGACGGGAACGCAGCGGGAACGGAACGGGAATGGGAACGGGAACGAAACGTGAACGGAACGGGAATATAACGGGACGGGAACGGGAACGAGAACAGGATGGGAACGGGACAGGAACGGGATGGGAACGGGAACGGAAACGGAAGGGGTACGGGACGGTTACGGGACGTTTACGGGACGGGAACGCAAACGGGACGGGAACGGAACGGAACGGAACGGAACGGAACGGAACGGAACGGAACGGAACGGAACGAGACGGTAACGGCAACTAGAACGGGACGGGTACGGGAACGGGAACAGAAGAGGTACGGGACGAGTACGGGACGGGATCGGACGGGAACGGAACGGGAACGAAACGAAACGGGAATGAAACAGGAACGTAACGGGAACGGAACGGGAACGAAACTGGAATGAAACGGGAATGGAACGGGAATAGAACAAGATGGGAACGGGAACAAGAACCGGACGGGAACGGAACGGGAACAAGAACGGGAACGTAAGGCGTACGGGACGGTTAGGGGACGTTTACGGGACGGGAACGCAGCGGGAACGGAACGGGAATGGGAACGGGAACGAAACGTGAACGGAACGGGAATATAACGGGACGGGAACGGGAACGAGAACAGGATGGGAACGGGACAGGAACGGGATGGGAACGGGAACGGAAACGGAAGGGGTACGGGACGGTTACGGGACGTTTACGGGACGGGAACGCAAACGGGACGGGAACGGAACGGGAACGGGGAACGGGAGCGGGAGCGGGAACGGGAACTGGAAGCCTTGTGCGAGGCCCGCCACACGCGGCAAATGTCTTGCCTCGCGAGGCAGCGCACTTGATGGGGACTCGCCTAATCGCGTAAAAATGGCTGGCCGGATCCTGGTTGAAGGTTCCTTAAAAGGATTTCGTCTAATATCCACGCGGACGAAGTCGCGGGCAGAAGCTAGTTTTTCATAAAATAAGTGCTAAGCTTTTCAATTCAAAATCAAATTACCTAAGATTTTCTATGCTGATCGAGCCGATCGCATCGATTGGAATCCTGGCTAAAGGTTTAAATCTCTTCAGATCAATAATAAAAGTGTCTTAGGTCTGAACACATACGTAATAAGAGTCATAATTAGAAAGTGTCCAAATTAAGCGAAGTTACGTGGAAAATATAAGTCCAGTATTAGCTCAACATCATGCATGTTGAATGCTGGGGCAAACAGCACCAGCTTAACACAAAACGCCCATTAGCCGAGCTCGGGCAGTGCGGAAATATGCACTTGAGGCCAGACAATTTAATAAAGTCTAATTTACGGTTTGAACGGCTTACGTTGGGTATTAGCGTTTGTTTCATTTGCAACGGTGCAGTTTATAGACTTTGTGTGTGCTTCTAGGGCGAGCTCGCAAATCAAACACACACTTATGTGATGATAATCATCATTATCATCCATCACTCAAACAGAGAGTGAATGGACCGCGAACGATTTGATTCTATTAGATACAAACTTATACAAACAAAGAGCTTGGATTATTTGTGCTATTGCTAGCTCGAATTGCAACCTTCCAATATTAAATTTTTGTTGGCAAAATATTTTCGCAATCGATATCTAACCAACAGTACCACGTCATATAGGTATTAAAGTCATCTTTAACTAATCGGGTATTAGCTCAGCTGGAATCATATAAAAAAATTACAAACATTTATTTAACAGATTTTAAATACTCAAAACAAAGAATGTATTCTTATTATTGTACTATACTTAGTTGTAGGCGATATTACGACATCTCCGAAAATTGCGAATTAATGGAACTCTACTCCAGTCAAGGACCAGTCTACTGCGCATAGGTAGAGTACTATTAAACACTTATGTAGTGGTTACATTCTCCTAAAGACGAAACGCTCACGACATCATTCTGAGGTTTGTAAGGGGGACAAAAGGGACACCTCTACAAACACTTAAAGCGTCAATCGTGGAAGGTTATTTACCTATAGTGAATACCAAAATCCTTATTTATAGAGACAATTCAAAATGATCCATAGACATTTATAAATAAAGCCTCATTCGACAGGAGAGCCTACAAACTAATTTGTTTAAAAAACCACTTAACATTATGTCTATCCCCAGCTTTAAACTAAGTATCTACTCGAAAGAGATACTTAGTTTACTTTCTAACGCTGAGAGTAAATTGAGGGAATTGTAGTTTAGGCTGTAAAGGAGGAAAAAGCAAAGAAAGCTTTTGCAACGAGGGGTTCTCCTCGGAGAACAATTTTTCAAACTACCTTGGTTTCTTGGTTTCCGTCAGTGATTTACCTACCCCTAGACAGCCGGTTGACAAAAAACTTTTAGAGCTACACTGAAAAGGGATTTAGTTGCTTTTTTGCGACGTTGAATAGACATTTTGTAAGAATGAAAAATAATCGTTATTCAGTTTGTGATGTGATAAAATTCCTATTTTTATGTAAGAATTTATAACATAGATTTAATGAATTAGTAATTGTCAGTGTTAATTTTAAACGCATACATGATTAAAACATTAATAACTTCCTCGCAATTTTTAATTGCTCAACTATATACTAATATTAAATAATGTAATACTAATATTTAATAATGTATTACCTATCTAACTATTGACGTAATTCAAAATACAAACAATTACAAGCGCCAATTTCTTTACAATACAATCAACTTTTTCATCAATCACCGGACCGATTTTAATTTTCCAAAGAAAAAAGGCGGTGTTTTACAGCCGCGTATTGGGATTTAAGGCAGTCGTTTCAAAGGAAGAGATAACGAATCAAGGCGTGGATGCGATGATTAGTTCCCAAGACCTGATCCGCAGGAGGGATCAGCGCTGGCTATAAAAGTAAATTGAATTGTTCTACGGGACGCGCTCCGCCGTATGAACCGATGGCCGCCGTCTTACATTGTACGTTTTTAACTTTATGCTTTTATATACTCAGTATGGATTCAGTGTGATCGGAAAGTAGAGCCAATGGCCCGTTAAATTAGTGTTCGGACAGTTTCCATGCTAATTTCTTTTGGTTAAGACTCCTTTAGGATACATTAACTCCCAAGTAAGTATCGTTGTAAAGATTATTACTCACAGCTTCAATAAAGGTTAGTTAGCATTCTTAAAATAGTTGTCCTTTTTATAAGATTACGTAATAAGCTGATTTGTAGCCCTTTCTGATCAAAAAGCCTAACTTTAAAGCAAAACGTCTACAATGCTTAATGACTAAAATGCAGATAACCTAACTTGCATAATGTCTTTAAAGCAATACGTCTATATTGCTTGATGACTAAAATGCAGACAGCCTAACTTGCAAAACGTTGTAAAATTATTTATATTTTTATGCGTTATATAAAATTAATAAGCTGTTCTTATTTTATAACTGCAGTACTAAAATATTATAAAATTATTAAAATTGTCTTGTTCATTGACCAAGATATTCATTAAAATACTAAGAAAACTCATTACAATAATGTATAGACGTAAGAAGAGTAAAGACTTAATGCTGCTAAGGCAATATGCCTTTTAGACATTTTGCTTCTTAGACATTTTAACAAAGTAGACGTAATGCTGCTAAGACAATATTTATTTTAGATGTTTTGCTTCTTAGACTTTTTACGAGTTAGACATTGATTTTCGACATTTTGCTTTAAAGACGTATTGCAAGTTAGGCTTTCTGATCGTAAAGGTTTGTAGCGTTGTTTAGTTTTGCATTTTATTCCTTATCACATATGCTCAGAAACAACTATAAGATATTATCAGTCAGTATATCCAACATATTGCAACTATAGCTTGGGTTGAAAGGTATAAAACTTAGGCTATTTAAGTCAGAAAGTTTATACTTTTTATTATGATTTTTCCTCTGATTATAATTTTTAACAATAATATTACATGCTCAGAAACCAATAGCCCACTAATAACTCCCCACAAGATATCAGTTCCCTATTCCGATATTGCAATTAGAGTAGGTAGCCGGGTAGCTGCAATAAAACTTGGACAATTAAATGTAAGTCAGCGGCGGGCGAGATAAGACTGCCGGCGCCCTTTACGTACTTTCGCTATTAACAGGGTGCCCTCGCAAACCGGGCTTGCCTTTGTAGCGTCCTTATCAGTAAAACTAACTGTTTGGATCTAGTTAGGTTAAGACAATAGATTATTTAAAAGACGTTGAGGATTGCTTTCTCTCTCCGAAATGCTGTTTGTATTAAACTGGTAGGTACTGGGTACTTTAAAAATTAATTTAAAAAAATAGTATGTAAATGATTTAGTTAGATTTAGTTAGTGATATTAATTCATTAAATACCCGGTCAACAATGAAATACTGTGTCTTATTTTCCTGTACCTGGGAGGGAGGTCACAATAGACAAATAAATAATAAAGAAATTCAACATCAAACATATTTAAGTTAAATAATTAATTTGCTGTAATATTCATTTTGTTTCAGACAGGTGTTCTTAAATTATTCATGAAGTATTCGTAGTAGGTAAAACAAGGATGTTTAAAATAACATCACCTTTGTATCTCCAACAGAACAAAAGCTTTAATAATAGCACGAAACTTCTGTTCGGAGGGAAGTTTCAGAAAATTTTATGCATTATTCATTTCTTTAATGACTCTATTGTTTTTCGTTGCAAATATTTCTTTAACAAATTACTGGTAAAGTCAATCTTTCGTAGTCGAAAGAGTTGTCCACCGTAGCACCGTAGCATTGTTAGCAAGTTTCGTAGGCCGCAGCGGCTGTGATAGCGCCGCCAACTTTTACTTAAGTATTCCTTCTTAATAACTTTTATAATTTTATGCGTTATTCATTTCTATTATGAGTCTATGTTTTCGTTGCAAATATTTCTTTAACAAATTACTGGTAAAGTATACCTCAATCTTTCGTAGCGGGAAGAGTTGGCCACCGTAGCATCGTAGCATCGTAGCGACGTAGTTAAGTTTCGTAGGCCGCAGCGGCTGTGATAGCGCCACCAACTTTTACTTATTCCTTCTTAATTACTTTTATTGCTTTTGCATTGCTTTTACGATTCAGAAACTTTGATCAGATTTATGATAATTGCAGATGTATTTCATTACAATGACAGTTCTTTTGTAAGCATCTTAATAAAATAAAATAAGTCGTATGAAATTTATCAACTTTTGAAAAGATATGTAAAAATATGTCTTATTAATCGTGGATAATTTGATTACAGTCACCAGTGTATTGTAATTAATATGCATCCTTTTAGTTTATATTTTCAATATCTAACTGCAGCAGGTAGAAGTTATTTTAAGTCAATTCTTATGACCATGTGAGTAGTTAATCGATCGAAATCATAAATAACTTGAATATATCACGATACAAATAAGTTGGGCAAACGTAAACAATAAATTTCGTTTAATACAGTGTCGTAAAATCCGAAACAGCAATCATCCGTCGTATTTATCATTTCGGTGCTTAAAGATCGTCGATAACTACCAATAACATTAGCCCATCCACCGGATTGCTCTACGAGATTGATGATCCTCGTGTCTCCATTTTATTTCCTCGCGGATAATCTCGTTGTCTCCGGCTTAAGGACATGTGAGCCGGAAATACGACAGCAATTTTCTTCCAACTACAGAAAAATGAGGAACGTTTAGCGGACTGCATGGATACCCATGAGTATATATATGGTCCTACATATACCGTGGGAAAGAAACCACGGGTACGGTTTAACCCGAATACTTTACCAGTTTAGTAGGTACGGAGCGAACGAGCGTACACACGATAGCATATCAAGTTAACGTAAGTAAAAACAGCTTTTATAGGTAGGGCTTAAAGACGATCTCAAGGTCAACATGTTATGTTTGACATGCCGTCGTATGTACATAGCAAATATGTACTTTGTGTAGCTATGCCGGAATTACTGGGACGGAAAAATAAACTTATGCTTGAAAAGCTGCGACTTGTCATGTTGAAATTAGGCATACACTCTCGGCAAAGGAGATGGTGTATGTATAGGTATTTTCGTTCGGAATAAAATGACAATTGAATTCACTCGAACCTCGAACGTTAAAATCTCACGCAAAAAACGTAAAAACTTTTTTAACTGTTGTTTAGATGTAACATTTCAATGGATGATATTAATTAAATGTTGTAATACGTGGTAATACACTGTATCTACATACAATTTCTCAGGCATTTTTCAAGGCAATCCGATGTACTTCATAAAACACTCTACATATGCAAAGTAACAGCAGCGTGACAAAGAGTGCTCATTCGTTAGACGTAAAAATGTAATCATTCTTTCACAGTGTCTTAGCACGGTTTTTGGCAGTTTGACTGATGGGTTCTTTGCCCTGTGACGGATGCCTTGATTACATTCCTGTGACTCGAGAGTGCGTCTGACGGATGACCACTTCTTTTATTGCCCGTTCCAACCGCGGGCAATAAATAAACCGGTATTACGTAGTACATAGCCCTGGTTGTGACAAAGCGGACCCTTGTTTCATAATCCCGCCGTGATTCCCAACAGGAGACGTCTCCGAAAAGTTATTGAATTTCTTGTTTATCTATACGTTTATCTACTCGGTTAAGATTTTTATTTTATAGTATAATAATTTTAAGGCTACATTTGTTAAATTTCAATAAAAACGAACCTCAAGAAATTTATATTATGAGGTCGTACTCGTAAACAAACAAGAAACCACGCGTTTTCGAGAAAATGTAAATAAAATAAAATCTTTACATAGACTGAATTGACGTAAAAGGAACATTATTCTTAAGTGCCATGTAAATGGAATTCATGAGAAATAAAAGGTTCCTAGAATTCTGAGTTTTCACAATTTAGATGACACTACGAGTGGTAGATGGTGGTAGTTAAGTGAGACGCCCCTGGGCGCGCATTCAAAACGTTCACTTACAATCGTTTTACACCTGATTTACGTGCGACGCCCCCTAACGAGGTGCAATTCAAGTACTTTTTCGAACACACTCCATAAACAACTCTCAAACCAATTAAAAATTCACAGCAAAAATCATATTGCACAGTTTCTAATACTTTTTTTATGACTTCACTTCTTGTCAGCTTACGCGTTCGTCTAACGGAGTCCAATCAAATGCTGGTATTTTAGTGCTTCATAATCCGAATTTTCCCGATAAAATGAACTCGTTTGTTTCGATGTTGTTGAGTTATGTTCTTTCTGTCTTACACAATAGGTACCATAATAAACAAACCAGTGCACCATTCTGTTCAATACAGTACAAGTTATTAAATCATAAAATTATCCAGCGACGGAAATAAGGACCAAAAGGGGTCGCGTATTTTAATTATTAATCAATATTGATCCTCAGGAGAGATTCTCGTAATTCGTAGCCTTTAAGGAGAGTCGATGAGCAATAAACGATTTATGGGAATTGCTGCCGGCACAAGTTTCATTATGTTACGTTCATTGTGATCCCCGTCCCAAGAGTACGGAACCTTTTCGTCTCCGAACGGTTGGTAACCCCTTTATATTTCGAGGGGAAAGTTCTGGGACTGCGAAAAAATGGGTACTTAGTACGATAACACTTACAGAGAAAAATTTCGACCAAATAGATTTGTCTTTTCTTGAAATCGACAATTGCATTATTATTATTCAATTTCCAGCTGCAGATGAAGTATTATATGAACCTTCTTAGCATAAGTAACTAGCTACAGTTTGATTGTTAAGTACTTAGAGCAAAAGTTCTAAGGTTTAGTTACTTATGCTTTTGACAGCATACAATGGATAGGTGATACCAGCGAAAATATCCCTTGAAATATCTAAGGTTAACCAAATAAAAACTATAGATGACGAAAATAAATTAAATAGGTTTAAGTACAAAATGGTCTCCCAGTCGTAAGAAACTTTTATCTTTCAAAGTGATAACAGTTATTTTAGTTGGTGCATTTATTTACCTAAGTAGGTACCTGTTCTCTAAAAATATTTTAAGTGTGTGTGTAAGTTAATTTAAGTATATTTAACTAGCGGCCACCCGCGACTTCATCTGCGTGGGAAATTTTTTGCTATCCCTCGGGAACAATACTTTTTTTCGGGATGAAAAGTATTCTATGTCCTTCTCTGTACCCCTGGCAACGTGTATGTAAAATTTAATGATGATCGGTTCAGTAGTTAAGACGTGAAGGCGTAACAAACAAACAAACGGTCTTTCGCATTTATAAAAAACCGGCCAAGTGCGAGTCGGATTTACGCACGAAGGGTTCCGTACTAAAAAACGGCAAAAAGAACACGTTTGTTTTATGGGAGCCCCACTCAAATATTTATTTTATTATGTTTTTAGTATTTGTTGTTATAGTGGCAACAGAAATACCTGCATCATCTGTGAAAATTTCAACTGTCTAGCTATCACGGTTCATGAGATACAGTCTGGTAACGCGGACGGAGAGAAAAAGCGGAGTCTTAGTAATAGGGTCCCGTTTTTACCCTTTGGGCACGTAACCCTAAAAACCATACAAAAGCCCATTTCGGTGGCGCTCATAGAAGGTAATGTAGGTAATGCTGGCTGCACAAAACCTCATACCTACTAAAACAACAATGTATTCATTATTTAATGCCTCCATTAAGATCGATATCACAGATAAATATCATTCACGTTGGTATTTACAAAGGACCATTTCGAAATTGGAATTAAAAGGATCAAAGAGCACGCTGCTGGTGCGGCGGCAAAAAGATGGGTATGTTTACAGAGGGCTCGGTGGAACAATTTTGTTTGAAGAAGATATAAACAGAGCAAAACGATGACCAGCATTCAAACAACGCAATCCTTTTTAATTAAGTTACTCATTGCTTATGAACACAATGGCTAAAAATATTGTTCAAAAACGTTCGAGGGATGTCCTAATGAGGTCGATCGGTACTTTAGGATAAAGTAGGATAAAGAGGTAGAATTAAAAAAAACATCCACATTCTAAATTTAAGGTGGTACCTACGTCAAGCTCAGTAGCGCCACCAATGGAAATAGGGGAGACGAAGGCAAAGTGAATTACAGATGGCGCTTCAGTCTTTGGACCCTTTGTCAGTTTGAGCTTATATTGTCTTGACTGTGTATTACGTGGTTTTACTTTCTAGATTATATTTTTTCGGTTTTGCGGACAAACAATGTATTCCATGCTAACTTTAGCTCAGATAAAAGAAGGATTACGGAAAAGAAAAGCCACAACAACAGGCAAGAAAGTTTATAGCAACTTACAAAAAATTGCTAACAAGCATTACATTTCTTTAAATTTCGTGTAAGATTTACAAGTAATCTTTTTATTTCAGATTAAAAGCATATGATTTAAATTTTAACATAGCAACTGAGTGTGAATTTCCGTGTTTATAGTTGCTTCATGATGCCTGTATTCTTAGTTTCTTGAATGACTCTGGCATATAAAATTCTATTAATAGGGTATTTTCCAAATTTATGAAAACTGTTTATATTTAAAGATTGGGACGAACAATTTAACAGAAAAATAAAAATAAATTAAATAATGTCTATCAATTATATGTTTAATGCTTTGAATTTACCGTCAAAACGCTCGGTTCGATGACGTCTACTGCGTGACGTCAACTTTGTGTAAACAACTTCAACATCTTTGTAGTCTGTGTTACAATTAACTCTATAGTTTACACAAAGTTGACGTCACTCAGTAGATGACATTGAACCGAGCGTTTTGGCGGTAAATTCAAAACAATTAAAAATAAATTTGATTTTAATTGGTTTAATGGAGAAAAAAAGTCATTAATTAATTAATTTTTATTTTTCTGTTAAATTGTTCGTCCCAATCCTTAAATATAAGCAGTTTTCAAAAATGTGGAAAATACCCTATTCTCTGTTTGGCCCCAATATTGGGCTTATTCCATATTTGATATACCTATCAAATTCATTCAAGTTATAAATATGTTAGAAACTGTTGAGGTTGAAATATGAAAGAGCAAAGCTGTTATAATTCAAATATTGTTTTATTTTGGCGAAGCTTCATTAAATTTATGAAACATTCCCTTTGATTTATAATGTTTCTCAGGCTCAGTAAAGGAGAAAATCGAGGTAATAGCATCTTTTTTAAATATTTTAATGCCCAATATTTTTTTTGTTACTGGGAAATCGATGAACTCCAATATTTTAACAGTTACATGCACAACAATGCGGCATTTTCTCAGTATAAAATTAAAAAGTGCAATACTCCAAGAGATTCCCATATGTTTTGACACTTTCTTTGAGGCGGCCGGGTACCAAAGACAAGACGCCACCTATCGGGATAAAATTGCGCTTTTCCTCCCCTACGTTTTATCAAAGGCTTAGATTAAAAGTTTTGATAATTTTGCGCAAACAAAAAAAAGTGGCCACTTTTGGCAATATCGACATTCATAACTTATTGCTTATATTTGAGGCCATGAATAAATATTTATATATTGCACTCTACTCTTCTATTTGCGCAAAATAACTAAGTAAGTAAAATAAGTAAGTAATTAGACGTATCTTTGCAAGATTGCAAATTAGGTACTTACTATAGCAACTATAAAGTCTCGCACAAAAATCAAATAAAAAACGCTATTTCACTTAAATTGCTTTTATACGTATGCGATAAAAGAAGAAGAAAATATAATTACTTTAAAACGAAAGGAATATAAGGCACCCATTACACACACAATCTGATCACGCCAGACCGCGCCAGACTGACGCGGTTACGATTTCTTATTGCTTCTAACAGTTTAATAAATAAATAGTGTATTCATTTATTGGAACTGTTATAAACACTTAAAAAATTAAGGACGAAGTATTTTTGGCGGGTCTTTTAAAAATATGGTTACGAGGAAAAATCTCAGAACTGCGGATTTCAAAACAAAAACGCTTCATGCCAATGGTAATATTAAACAATAAGCTGGCTAAAAATGTTTATTTCATGTATAAGCAAATCGGTACAGGCTTCCATACAAAAACCGGCATTCTCTTTTGTTAGCAGGTTCGATAATTATCTAGAATTGTTTAATCGAACCAGTTTTTCCAAATTTAAAAAAAAAAATATTCACCCGTTTGTTGATTGTGCACAATCTACTGCGATCCGATGTTTTTAACCGACTTCAAAAAAAGAGGAGGTTCTCTCTTCGTCTGTATATTTGTTTTTTATGAAAGCTGAACTGATTTGGATGAAATTTGGCAAACAGTTTATAGTCTGGATTAAAACTTATATTTTTTTATCTCGATCAAAGGTACCCTAGACATTTTAATTATTTTAAACATTGAAACTAATTTGTAGTACATTTGGGAAATTTATAAAAATAAAACCCATATTTATTTTAACTTTCTTTCCGGCCGTGACTACATGCGCGTGGGCATTTTTAAGTCGGTTAAAAATTGGATTGCAATAAAAGATGATAAAATTTGGCACACAGTTAGTTTGGTACCCTAGGAAGTACCTACCCTATGTATGTACCCTATTTTTAATTTTTAAAGGAAGCTAGTTAAAAATAAATGAGGACTATATTTTTTCATAAATTTCCCATAAACCTACCTACTATATTTTTGCAATGTTTTGAAAAATACTATTTTACCTCGATATTTATACTATACCAGGCTATAAACTATATATGATGTGTGTAAAATTTCATCAAAATCAGTTCAGCCTTCTGAAGCTGAACTGATTTGGATGAAATTTGGCACTCAGTTCATAGCTTGGTAATATCGTATTAAAATTTATAAAAAATCGTATTAAAATTTATAATACGATATTACCAAGCTATGAACTGAGTGCCAAATTTCATCCAAATCAGTTCAGCTTCAGAAGGCTGAACTGATTTTGATGAAATTTTACACATCTGTGCGTGTAAAATTAAATATCGATATTCATCTAACCCTAACTAATCAAGGCATAAAATGGGTGCTAGACAACAGATTTTACTAGGTACTTACTTACTTTTCGAAATAGATAGTTAGGTACTTATTATACGCAGACCGTCACAGAAATTAGAATTCATCATTTCAATTACGTCCGGGAATCGAACCCAGGATCTCTTGCGCGGTAGACTGGCATGTTGAATACTGCACCACTCGGGTCAACGATCGATATCACGCGAAAATTAATGCAAAAAGTGGGCAACCCTGCCAAAGACCACCGTGGATCGTGGTAGATTGTCAATCTACCAAGATCTACTGCGATCCAGATCTCGCTGGATTGACCGTGTAACGTCGCAAACCAACCGCATCAAATTCCATCAATCTGTGGTTTTGATCAGATCACACCAGATTGACGTGTGTAATGACCGCCATAGAAGTTGTTTTAACTATACATATTATAGTTCACAGCGATGGACCGTCTCTTCTGTTCTGATCTGACTCTGGTATGAGCGGTCTCAATAAAAATTAAATCCAAAACTTTTTTGAGACTTTATACTTAGAAGTAAAATAGAATTATCGTTTATCTATTTTCACAAGGACAAACGAAATCACCTGTAATGACCATGTTAAAAGCGAATGTTCATTTTAATGTGTCCTTAACCCTGTCTTTAGGGAGGTACCTACTCATACATTCTCCTTAACTTAAAAGCTATAAGGCTCGTAAAACCTTAAAATCTGCCTTTGATTTTCTCAGATTCGAAAAATTAACTATAAGTACCTACTTATAGTGTTTTCATAATAACATTGTTATATCCTTTTGTCTTCGAACAGTAGCCACATAGATATAACAGGTGTAACAAGACTCTCAACGAAGCCGAAGTCCACGCATCCCGCCCATCATCAGGATCATTTTAACACGTTATTTTTTGTCTTTTAGACTACATGGGAATCCCATGTTTTTTTTATTTTACTTGGTATGTCGAAGCGTCTCTGCTTCAGCTTGGGCAAAAATTCTTTCGTATGTGCGGCTGTCTGTTTCTACCTACAGGTCGCATTTCTCAACCGATTCCGGTGAAATTTTGTGAGCAGGTTTGATAAAAAATACAGTTTTTTTTGTCAGGACAATTTTTCGAAATTTATTTAAATGACGGAGATATGCTAGAAAAAATATTTCAGTCGGCTTTCCAGCTGTTTGTTGTCCTCTAGAGGTCGCATTACTCAAGCGATTCTGGTGAAAGGAGAATGCCGGAACCTGTACCAATTGCTTATAAAAAAATATATCCCGTAAATACTTTAATACTTTTTCACTACCATTACTAAATTATGAATCATTATTAAATCCGCGTTTACGAAATAATAAAAAAGAGTTCGGTAGCCCAAATTCTTGACTTCTATATTTAAAAAAAAAAACCGCCTAAAATATGCCAATATATACCATTAACTATAATATAAGAAGAATACGTCCCCGATTTCTTATTGCTTCTAACAGTTTAATAAATAAATAGTGTATTCATTTATTGGAACTGTTATAAACACTTAAAAAATTAAGGACGAAGTATTTTTGGCGGGTCTTTTAAAAATATGGTTACGAGGAAAAATCTCAGAACTGCGGATTTCAAAACAAAAACGCTTCATGCCAATGGTAATATTAAACAATAAGCTGGCTAAAAATGTTTATTTCATGTATAAGCAAATCGGTACAGGCTTCCATACAAAAACCGGCATTCTCTTTTGTTAGCAGGTTCGATAATTATCTAGAATTGTTTAATCGAACCAGTTTTTCCAAATTAAAAAAAAAAAAAATTCACCCGTTTCGAAAAATGATCTAAATTAGAAGCACTATCTAGCGAATACTCCAAATAATATACCAATCAGCACGTACTGTGTGCTTTGAAAACCTCATGGCAACATTTTTTTTGTACAATTTGAGCCACTTTTGATTGCGAGGTCTACAGCTCACGGAGCCACTATAGTTATTATTTGGTTATTATATATTCTGTGACCATAGATACCTACGTTGTATTGAAATGCCACGTCAAATTTGCCGCTAATGAGGACTTCTAAAATTGACATTTAAAAAATAAAAAAAGTAACTATTCGCCTCTTACTAGATGGCGTTGGCTGGCTGACATCTGCCAAAAGAGAAACATTTTTGAGTTACATCTGCCTCTACCTGAGTACTCTTCGAAGCTTAGTAAAAAAATACATTGACACATACACTTTTATCAACGCCACCTATCTAGCCTACAGTTTTTTGTCATTTTGAAAAGCCCTCCTAGTGCAGCAGCGTAATATAGATCAGTGTTTCTTTCAGGTACTACTCCGGGGGGGCACCGTCCTACAGGAGCAGCCTTAGTGCCCCCCCGGAGAAAAATGAGTTGTGTGTGTGTAGGTAGACGGGCAAACTAGTGTAGTGACCGACGGACGAGCTCCCCCGAACCTCTTAATTGCGAGATTGCAATTAAGAATTAACTGAGAACAACTATTATTGAAAACTTTTAGATTTTTGCATTTACAATGCTATTTTTATATTAAGATGAATAAATAATGAAAAATATTAGAAAAAATCGGCTCACCCGTAGCAACTTAGACGGGATTGCTACGGGTGAGCCGATTTTTTCTAATATTTTTCATTATTTATTCATCTTAATATAAAAATAGCATTGTGAATGCAAAAATCTAAAAGTTTAAAATTGTACTGTTTCACCTTAATTGATTGTCTGGCACCTGCAAGGGTGCTACAACCGAATGTCGAAGTAGTTCTCTTCACATTGGTGAGATGGCGCTGATCTTCAGCGGAAAACTAAAAAGTATTAGAAAATTTCGCCACATCCCTCAGCGGCTTGGTAGCATAATTGGTAGTGCATTGGGCCGGAATCCTAAGGGTGCGGGTTCGTATCCCGTCTAAGTTGCTACGGGTGAGCCGATTTTTTCTAATATTTTTCATTATTTATTCATCTTAACTATTATTGAATATTAATTTAATACACATCGCACCATAAAGCTACAACGCATCGATTTAAGTTACAATACTGAAAGAAAACAAAGTAAAACCTATCAAAAGTCTTGTGATAGTAATGAGAATAAAAAGTTGTAATAGGCTAAAACACACATTCTGTACCAGTCACTCCGGCACGACTGAGCCGAGGGCGATAAAATTTTGACAGGATTGTTAATGTGATACGATGTCAAACACCTCGTTTCTGGCCGCCAGTTTCGAATAAACTGCAGTGTGTCATTTTTGATTTATTCCTATACTTCCCCCTTCCCCTATACTATACCACTAATCAATGCGGTCACTTCACTGGCTAGCTTTTGAACTGCTATTTAGGTATCTCTAGGGCGCCATGTTGCAGTATTCAAACAAACAAAAGCTTCTACTTTCATTTGGCGCGGCGCGGCGCCACTATGCTTTGGTTGTACCTATGCAGTGGGTACTGATCGGAACCGAACCGATACGATTGATTGGTAAATTCCTAAAAGGGTTTTAAGTCCGCTATAAACTGTTTCTGTGAAATACATAATTAACACTTTAGTGGGACTATAAATACTGAAATAAATAAATTATAACGTAATTAGTGATGAGCATTTCAAATTATGCAGTGCTAAGCTAAGGTGCTAAATTCTGTCTTCTACCTATATATGATTTCGAATTAGATGAAAACGACTCTAAACAACGCCCTGTTTATTAGTAGGACCCCTTGAATGCAGTAAAGTATGTAAATCCATTCAACTACCTATCGCTACCGAAGTAGGCGATTGAGCCTGGCCGGGCGCCAGCCGCCGCCGTCGCTGGCGCTATACCAGTCAGGAGGATTATGTCTGGTGTAGGGGCCATACTATCAAATCAGCTACTAAGGCACAGTCACGCTGATTGCCAGCAAACGATACGACCGACGCCGACGGCGAAAAGCGCGGCACGCGCTGTAATACAGAGCTAATGCCACGTACGGAAATGATAATATCTATTACCGTATTTACCGTGCTAATGCTGGAACCAGTCTCAACTTCAACTCAACACCTCCCGGGTGAATCTACGTTGTTCCTTACTTCCTGCGTCATTGTCTGAACTCGAAAATCTTTGAAAATCCAATGCATCACAAGGAATAAATCAAAAATATGCCATCATTTACATTATAGTACAATAAAATGTTGTATTTATTTGCATATTTTTAATTAATTTATTGCGATGCATTGGATTTTCGAGTTCAGAAAATGACGCAGGAAGTAATAGACAACGTAGATTCACCCTCCCTCGGTTTTGCTCTTGCGTCTCGGCAACCATTGCGCGCTGTTTCGATGTGGCCTCTGCCTTTAGATTATCGGGAACAAACTCGCCGAAAAACTTGCCGAGTAATTCGTGCACGAATACAGACCCATTTATTTATTCGTCTATGTTCAGTCAGTGAACATAGAACTTTCAGAAATGGATGACGTACGACTTGTTGCTACGGCTTCATACATATTTAATGTGTATAGACTTACCTATACAAGTAAAATCTAAACGATGTTTAGGGTCCCATATCACGGGTACTCCTTCTCCCTGGTAGGGTTATATAAACTTTAAAGTATTCTCATTAGTCCAATCTATCACAAAAATACACGACCGATCGTGACGAAGTTCGTTATGTAATTGTAATACCGCCGCGAATACATACGAACAAGCCTTTGATCCGCGTCAAAAAACCGACAGCGCACGGAGAACAGACGAATATTCGCGGTGAGTACCGAATATACCCGAATATGGTGTTTACATACTCGTCTTCGTGTCTAATCGTCTGTACTCGGCGAGTATCGTCGCGACGCAAGAAGAAGAACGCGCGCGCGGTGGTGTCGTGGCTGAGCGGTAACGCAGTGATGAGACTGATACGAAGAAGATACAGGAATTTATCAAAGCCATCTAGTTCGTGAACAGCGATACTTATTCCCGGTAGGTACCTACCTCCCTACGCAAACCAATGCAAGAGACTGTGCAACCACTTCACTCACCGCAATAGTTCCTATTCTGCACTCTCTCTCTACTACCTACCTACATCCTAAGTAGGTACCTACCTAGATTAGATAGTTAGGTAATCCCCATGATTTGCAAAATGCAAGTTTCAATATTTTTGCGACTCTCATGATCGTCAACTTCGTTCTTACAATTCTCTCTCTCTCTCTTTCTCTCTCTCTCTCCAGTCTCCATTTACTTTGCTACTTCTTTTACTTCAATAATTTGGTTTTTAAGTATATTTATTATGTTGTAGGTATGAATGAAGTTTATTTTTTAACACGTTTTTATTAGGTTGCTTTCGCGTTTGTTTGTTTGTTTCTCCACAAAGTTTTCGAACGATTTTATCCTAGCTTTCCAATGAGCTAGAGACTTGAAACTTCGAACATAGGTCAGAACTGGAAGGCAATGCAATATTATGGTGTCGATGAGCTGATCTGATGATGAAGCCAGAAGAAGGTCACAGGAACTCTATGATGAAACTATACAACTCCATCGTGTTCCTTTGGTCTCGTTAGCATCGTCTTGACGAGTACTCTTACGGGAGACGGGGGTCTGATGAGGAAGCCGAAAGACCATGCCATAGGAACTCAATATTGAAACCGTGCAACCCCATCAAATTTGGGCTCGTCTGATGATGGAGCCGGAAGAAGGCCACTGGGACTCTGTAATAAAACCATGCAACCCCATCGAGTTTGGGCTCGTTTGAATCGTCTTGACGAGTGCTCAGATAGGAGATGGTATATTTTTAGTCTTAGCTCATTAACTAAAAAGCAGGAAATAAAAATTTACTGAAAAAAAAATTTTAAAACACGTTTTTAAAACGGACTAAATTGTAAATAAATTTTACCTTAAAATGTGAAATTTTTTATGTTTGGATGTTTGTTACTCACTGATTTGGATGAAATTTGGCACATAACCTGAGTTATAATATAACACAGAATAGATGTTATAATAAGTCTATAGATACTTTACTCTACAGATTTTTTGAATGTCCACACGGATAAAGTCGCGGGTAGAAACTAGTGTCTATAATTTTAATACAACCGTAATATGAATTGTGATACATTAGGAAAAATAGGAACCAAATTGTCTCGGCAGATAGGAAAAATAATAGGTATAGTAAGGTAATTAATTATTGTTACCTAACTCAGAACACTGCTTGTAATGATTGCGCTCGCGTCTCGTTCTGGCTTATTCCAAGCCCCGCTAATTAGATAGCGATAAATCAGCCTACCTACGCTCAACAATGCGCGCCACATTTTACACAGGTAAGTACCCGAGAGATTGGCTGCCTTCCAGCGAAAGCTTTATTTTCCCTACGTATTCAACGTTTAGAACTACACTTAGGGCTGCCACCTCTCCGGGTTTGACCTGGAGTCTACGGGTTTGAGTAGTGGATGTCCGGCCCCCTGATTATCTAAAATGAGCGACCGATCTCGATTCCTAAATTATTTCGAAATCGTCGCGCGACCGAGTCACTGATTTGCTATTATGTATGCGATCGCTGATTAGTTTATGCTCGGTTTATGCTCGTGAAGATCTCCATAGAAACTAGCGCCACTGGCAACCGGTGGGAGCGACTGAAAAGTCTTTTTACCGAAAGTAGTCTGTGACTGTGTATGTGTCTGACCATATGTGCTCTGTGAACATAACCTTTTTGTTTTCGCTTCGAATTTTGTTTACATTTTTTCGTCTTCAAAATTGCAAATTCCGTGTAGGTATTAAAGGACAGGCCTTTTGTTTTACATTATAGCAATTTTATTTAATTTTGGTTGAAGGTAAGGCTAAGAATTTAACGAAAACCAATCAGAAATTACGTTTTGTCTAGTTTCTGTTTGACAGAAGAAATCACGAAATCGTCGCGGTCGCGTCGCGGTTTCTGAGTTAGATAATACGAATTTCGGAGCATTTCCTTGCAAGTGCTCGTATATTTTAGTTCTTTAGTTGTCCGTTGGAGGCAGCACTCGTAGAAACTCGTTCGGTGGTACGAAATCGAGTTTGACAGCGACGATTTCGTAATTATGACCGGTCGCTAGGTGGTTTATAATAAGATAATCAGCCTGCGGGCTACTCCGGGTGGCGCGAGCGAAAGTCAACCGTACCTACCTAGTGTTACCATCTGACAGGACAAAAATCACTCTGCGCGGCTATTTTTTTCTATAGACAGCTATTATTATTAATTACATACCTAAAGTATGATTTATTTAACAAAAAAAATATTTTTTTCGAAAACCTCCTCCGGGTCTGCTCTTGTCGAAAGGTGGCAGCCCTACCTACACTAGAGGCACAGAACACAGAATAGTACCTACCTACAAGTCTAGAAGTTCGATTCTTAGGATTCATTGATAGGTACTTAGGCACGTTTCAATAATTATAAGGCAATAACAAAAGGGAATAATAAAACGTAGAGTGTACTTAAGTAGTGTAAAGTGATTCATCTTGGCAAGAAGGTTGAGAAACGGAACTAAAATTGTTTTCCTCACTTTTGCTCTTTGAAAGTTACTTACCTACTTACTGAAAAAAAACGAAAAAATACTTTAGTATGACAGACGAAGTCGCGTCGCGGGCGGCCGCTAGTCTTGGACATCTAATGACTTGGACATCGATTTATTGATTGCTTCGATTAAAAAATATGAGTGTTAATGGACATTATAAAGTAAAAATGTATTGTCTTTTTCTTTGTATGACAAAATACTCGTATCTTGAGCACACATAAAGATAGATGTTTCATTTCATGTTGTGTTCGTTCATTAACAGCAAAAAAAACCAGACAAGTGCGAGTCGGAGTCGTGCACCAAGGGTTTCCGTACCATTATAATAAATACACTGCAGAGTAGAATAATAAAATTATTATTGCAGTATTAGGTCAGCGCCATCTCTTGAAATACAATGAAACATTTTTTTTTCTTAGGTCAGCGCCATCTCTTGACCTATAGCGAAACTAATTTATTTTTTCTTAGATCAGCGCCATCTGTTGACTGATAGTGAAACTAATATTTTTTTGTTTGTTTTTTGAATTTCTAAAAAAGTGTTATATCGACACGTCGTTTTGTTCTTCCTGTAATCTTTACATACACTACTATCACATAGAATTATTTCAGATTTTTTATTTAATCACATCGACTGTCACGGCATGGTGTCGCAGGCCGACAGTAATCCGCTGCTATTTCATTCGAGAATCTAAAGTAAAGAGATACAAATTAAAATTCGATTTGTGATCGACCAAAAGCGCATTGAACATTGTTATTTTAATCGCATTGTAATGTTAACCACTTCACTTATGTGATTGTACCGTATGTACGTACCTATTTTAATCTATTTCTGAAAAAACTTGGCCGTACGATAGATTTCTTTGCCCATACTAGGGAGAAAAACTTCCTTTAATGGGTGCATTCTAGCAGGCTAATCGCTGGATCATCGTTCGTCAAAGAGTGTAAGTGAAAGTAATTTAGGCAATTCTCACACTGGATCGGCGGGCTGATTATCTAATTAAAAACCACCTAGCGACTGGTTGCAGTTCACAGATGATCGTGATCCATTGCTACTTTGTAGGTTAAAAAAAAACATACCAAAGAAAAGTGGCAATGTATGTCAAATGCAACCGGTCGCTAAATAGTTTCTTTTTAGATAATCAGGGTGCCGGGCTCCTCGACGGGGGTGCGGTGAACATCAAACATTTCTTCCGCGAGGGGCGCGTAGCAAGTGTGTGGTTTCTTTAAAATCATAACATAAGTGTTTCCCATACAAACTGACGTACTTGCATACAATGTTAAAATCTACCACCCCACGCCTCGTCGCGAAACACGTTCGGAGCAGTGTGCGGACCATCCTATTGGTAAATAAAATTACCATCCATGGTTAAAATGTACTCTATCGATCGATGATTCAGCGGATAGTCTGTTGGAATGTACCCACTGTCACACGACTGTCACTTTTTTCGCGGGAATTTAGCTGTCAGTTTGACATGTGTGTGTTGTGTTGTGATTTGTGATAATGAATTAATAATTAATTGAAAAAACGTATTTGTTGGTTATTTAAACCCATAAAATGTTTATCTAATTATCACAAAAATACAGTAATAATAATACTATAAATAAACACGTTTCAATTATGACTTCTCTACTATCCGCTGAACTTTCTGCTACTTGCAATGCTCTAGGAACTTTTGATAAAAAAACAGGAAAGTATTTAATCGATGAGTTTACTCTTAACACGGTTAAGGACCTTATAAGATATCTTCGTCGTGATGGAGAAGATCATGAAATCAGGCGACATTTCGGCCAGACAAAAGTGTTACAAACTGACTTGATTCCAATGCTGATAAACCATTGGGAGAACGAAGAATTATTTGATGTCACACTAAGGTAATTCCTCCCTCTTCTTTAAAATCAAGTAACTATTAAACATTTACCTACAGATCCTTTTTCTTTAAAATTATTAAGTATTTATCAATTGTCTGCAGACATTTTAGGGTTAGAATGAATGATAAATATGTTACGGCTAATACCCGAAGTGCGGCTAAACCTAGTTTTAGCTGGCTAAAACTAGGTGTAGCCGCTAGCTGTTGGCTAAAACTAGGTTTAGCCGATTTGCTCGCGGCTAATACTAGGTGGAGCCGGCTAAAACTAGGTGCAGCATGGGATATAAAGAAAGATTTTTCTGTTGTCTGTTAAAAAAAAAAACCTCGAAATGTAAATTTCTAACCTAACCCGGGACCTACAGGAGTAAAGCAGATCGGTTACACCTAGTTTTAGCCAACAGCTATCGGCTACACCTAGTTTTAGCCGGCTAGAACTAGGTTTAGCCGCACTTTGGGTATTAGCCGTAACAGATACACTATGATAGAAATAATACATTTACTGAAATACTCAGTTTGTTTTAGGCTTTTAGTTAATCTAACAAATCCAGCCCTACTGTTGTACAGAGAAGAAGTACCTATTGAAAGAACTGCACGTCATAATTACTTACAAATCTTAAGTCATTTACAATCATATAAAGAAGAGGCATTTACCAAAGTTGACACTTGGAATGTCTTTGCCAAAAAATTAGCAAAAGTGCTAGAAATTGTGAGTACTATTTTAATTTAAGAACTTTGCATAAAAGCTCAAACACACAGGATGCGTTCTGGTCATCTGATCTGCCTTTCTATTGTCTAATTTCAAAATCTATCGCAATCGCTTTCAGGATGTAAAACATTGATGCTTATTTTTGGCACAAATAAAAACTTACCAACGAAATGCAGCAATGTGTCACATCCATCTGTAAAATGAAAGCGATTGTGATAGATTTTGATGTTAGACAATTAGTCCCCTGATCACAGATCCCCGTGATTAATCTATGCCAGTGTTTCCCAATTAGTGGTATGCTTCCCCTCAGGGGTCGTCGGGCAAAGTTGCATCAAGGGTATGCAAAGCAATCTTAACTTATTAATTATGATATTTCATACATCTGCTTAATTTTTTTATTAGTCATTCTTGCAATAAGGGGTTCGTGAGTTCCAGGTCTTTCTTGGAGGGGTGTGTATAAAAAGATAACTGGGAACCCAGTGGTTCCCAGTTATCTATGCAATATATGGGACCAGAATGCAACCAATGTAAAAGGGATAAAAGAACTCCATAATTGCATAGATCGCAGCGATCTACCCAAGCGTATTGGATCCTGTGTGTTTGGGCTCTAAATAAGTGATAATAATTTATTAATTCAAATAGGATTGGACCGAACGAGATGAAGACACGGGCCTCATAATAGAAAGAATATTGATTCTTATTAGAAATGTATTGCATGTGCCTGCAGATCTTGACAAAGAAAGACGACCAGAAAATGATGCCAGTGTACATGATCAAGTGAGTCTTGAGTTTTATTTATTTGTTGTACCAGAATGTTTACACATTTTTTTTTTGGTATTTTTTTGGTATGAATTGGTTACAATTTCTGTTATTTTAGGTACTTTGGGCACTCAATCAAGCTGGAATTCTTGATATTATAATATACATGTCATCTGAAAATGAAAAACAATACTTTATGCATATCTTGGAGATAATTTCTCATTTGTTACGAGAACAAAATCCAAGTAGCTTAGCTGACGCAGCATTACAAAGGAGTGTAGATGAAAAGCTCCGCGATGAACAAGAACTCTTATCAATAAGGATGTCTGAAAATAAAAGTAGAATGAATAAAATTAAACAATACTCAGCTTCAAGGTAGTTTGTTCAATATTAATCAATTTTTTACTTCATGTTTGGTTGTACTTATAATATAACAAATATTTTGTTTATTAGGCACTCACGTTTTGGTGGCACTTATGTTGTTCAAAACATGAAGTCTATATCAGAAAATGAAATCATATGCTTAAAGCCTTTAAACAAAATATCCAATTTGGACTTTAGTGGAAGCAAAAAGTCCACACTTGTGAGACCAAAGAATAGGAGGCCTGTTGAAAGTGGTACAATGGAAAGGAGATCTGCATTTGCTATTAGGTATGATGTTATGTTAATTACAAATTGTTAGTTTTTTTTATTTTTATTATACATTGAATAGCATACAATTTTTAGAAAAACCGAGTGACTAAAACCTGATTAGGTTTGTCCAGTCACTGTGTAATCGGCAAAAAAGATATACAAATATAACTAAGCAGTATTGAGAAAAAAAAATTACAATTTGCTTCATTACTATAAATTAAAAAAAAAAACATATATAGGTTTATATCATTCTACGAATTAAAAAATAATAGGCACAATATTTAATTGTCCTGGCCGCGATATTAGAAATGCCTGTGGGGTACAGACACTACCTGCTCTGTACCGCTCTGGGTTTTTCTAGCTAATAACGTTAGAAAAAGCCTGTGTGTTTCAGAGCATCGCATCGCTTGCTCTGGAGCGCGCGGGGTTTTTCGACTAAAAATTTAATAATATCACCGTAAAAAGCCTGTGGAACACAGACAATTCAGAAAATTACAGTTGTGGTTAAAGTATTCCTTCTTCATGTTTCGGTAAATTATGTAGAATATTAAAATAGTGATTTATAGTCATACTAGCGATATTTTTTTAAACTGGTATATTTTTTTAGTTTATCCTATTAATATTAATTTATTGTGTATGTTAAAATATTTTCTTTCTTAAACCCATAAAAATGGCAGGCTATGCTAAATGGGATGGATTGGGATGAAAGGCACACAGATCAAGTTTCTTGGATAATTAATAAACAATACCTAATTATGTTTTATTGTATCACTAATCTGACATAAGTAATATTTATGTGATACTTAATGTGTTTTTCATTTCGATTTATTATTTTTTCATTAATATTTTTGTTATAAATAAAGAATATTACAAAAAAGACAAAAAAACACATTATCAGTGATTATAATTTTCTTGTTAACAGAAAAAGCCAGCGAGATTCTTTATTTCCTATATTACAAAAGTACTCTTTGATGTGGGTATACAAGACAGCACGTTAAGTTAAACAGTTGAACTGCAAAACAGCTTTTATAACGTACGGCATAAAGGCGGTCATAAGGTCAAGTACCTATAGTCTAAATCTGATGTGTTGTTGACTGTAGGTACAAACATTATCAAACTAAATAAAAAAAATGAAATAACGCTCGGCTGTTAGTTATTGCACTCGGAAATTGCGAAAAACTAACAAAATACTTTTCTTTTATAAAAATATATTTTTTTGTAAAACTCTCAATTAATATTATTTATGGTAGGATATTTTCAATTCCCTACACACATTTTTAGGTAAGGTAAAATGAAAAGTTTGATTGTGCTATGCCGTTTTCGAGAAATTTTGCAAATTACTATAAAACAGCTGTTCTTTGGGGATTTCTTTCTAAAAGGACCTACCAAAAATAAATTATGTCCCATGTTTTTTTGATAAGAGAGATTTGATATTTTAGTTTAATTTCCAAGTTTCACGATACTTAGTGCCTTACGCGTCTGTATCGCTCGGGGTATTTATATTTAGAAAATCCCTGTGGATCACAGGCATCACAGCGCAAGGTGTCTGTGTTCTACAGGCTTTTTAGGATGATATTATTAATTTTTTTGTTGAAAAACCCCGCGTCTTACAGAGCAAGCGGTGCTCTGAAACACACAGGCTTTTTCGACGTTATTAATTTGAAAATCCCAGAGCGGTACAGAGCAGGCAGTGTCTGTACCCCACAGGCATTTCTAATATCGCGTCCTGGCCAGTTAGACCCTATCTAAAAACGCCGATGGTTTGCGTCAGTAATTTTCATTGGTAAAATTTGTTGATAAAAACAAGTAGAACAAAAAGGTCCAACTGGCAAGGCAAGTACAATGCTGTTCACTCGCGTCGTGCGCGCATCAGTCTAGCAACCGATTACCGAGCCGAGGAGGGCTCGATCGAACGAAGTTAGTGTGTGAATCACAAAGTAAGGAGTGAATGGTCACGGTCGACGCGCGTGCACAGGATTGTGTTAGGAAAAAGCTGACTTTTGATTGAATACGATAAATTCTAAGGCAAATTTTTAGTAGAAAAATATTTTTTATTTTTCAGTTTTAGCTTCGTACTTTTGTGTTCATGGTCATCCAGAATAACCCGTAATTCTTTGGGTAAATTGTTAATTATCGCAGGAAGAAGACAAGAAAAACTTCTCTTTCCGTAAAAGTTATTTGAGCGACCATTGAGAAGTTTCTTCTGCGTGATCTGTCTTGTTTGTATTCTATGACTAATCCTCGGCAAGGAAACAATGTTATCGAGTTGTTCAGTTAGAATTGCATAATTCACTTTGTCATGAACCGACATGACCTTGCAGTACCTAAAGAGTTCGTGATACTTATCTTTATATATATTTTTTACTTTCTTAGAGACTATAAGCTTTAATATTCGTAATTGTAGATTATATATTTTATCTAAATAGGTTTTAAAGGTGCGTCCATAGCTTGAAATTCCATATGCTATTATAGGATCTACCAATGTTTTGTACAGGATCAATAGAACATGGAACGGTGCCTTATTTTTTATTATGACAAATTTAGCTAATAGAGCACGAAGTTTTTGACACACAGATTCGACATGAGGACCCCAGTTGTGACGGTTGTCAATTGTTAGACCTAAATATTTTTGCTGTTGCACCGTTTCTATTGGTTTGCATTGGCAGGATGATACTTTATTGTGCATACAATCGTGGTTATGTATTACTATTGAGACGTCATGGTTTGTATGATTGTGACTTGAATGTATGTGCAAGAGTTTAGTTTTTTTCCCGTTTAGTACAAGTCCTATATCATGTGACCAATCGTTTAGCAGTGACAAATCATGCTGAAGATGATTTTGCGCAATTCGTATGTCACGGTCTGCCGCTATTAAACAGGTATCGTCCGCAAACTGGTACACTGTGCACTTCTTAATTATGTTGTTGATATCATTAACATATGCTAAATAGTGTAAAGGACCGAGGACCGATCCTTGAGCAGTGCCTTCAGTGACATTTTTAGTGTCACTGTATGTGTCAGCAACTTTTACCTGATAAGTACGATTTTTAAGGTAGTCGGAACTCCACTTAAGCAATGGACCCCTTATTCCTGTCATTTCGAGCTTTTCCAATAAGGTACTATGACGCAGCGTATCAAAGGCTTTGCTGTAATCTATAAAAGCTATAAGTACTTGTTTTCTTTCATTTAAGTGGGAATTGATATCATCAGTGAACTTAGACAGAAGTATAAATAAATAAATAAATAAATAAATAATAAATAAATACTATATTCAGTTACTATATCTATCATAGGCAATATCGAAATTGGTCTATAATTAGAGTAATCGCCATGACTACCTTGCTTATATATAGGACGAATAATACTTTTCTTAAGATCGTCAGGGTACCTAGAACTATTAACGCTATTATTGATTAATTTAACTAAAGGAATAACAATTTTTTTAGCCAGACTTATGATATCTATTGGCCTAATGCCATCAATACCAGGAGATTTTTTGCTATTAAACGATTTGATTACTTTGTGTATATTTTCTACTGTGGCAGGCTTAAAACGAATAGAGACTTCAGATGGCTTTTTGTAACTACTTGAGTCTAATATTGGCTGAGTACAGTTGGGCAGGATATCACTAACGTTTTTCTGAAAAGACAATGCAAAGTTGTCCGCTATCTGCTTATTAGATATATTATTTTTATGGAATGATTTTGTTAACATTTCATCAACAGATTTTGATATTTTTCCCGTCAAGGAATTTAATAACTGCCACAGTTTTCTAATGTCACCCTTACACTCATAAATGCAGCGTTTTATGTATTTATTTCTAGTATTAGTAACGATTTTGTTTGTTCTATTACGCATCCTCTTGTATTCTAAAGCAATCAACATATTACTGGGTTCCTTCATCCATTTCGTATATAGTGTATCTCTTTTTAAACATAAGTTGTTAATATGATCACTTACCCATGGTTGCCTACTATTACAGTTTTTCGTTGTTATCTCGTACGATGAAGCGTCGTAACAATCGCTAAAGTTATTTTGTAACCTTTCGTATATTTTGAGTGGACATTCTAATTTATCAATTTCGGCCCAGTCAGCTTTTTCCAACTCACAATATAGTTTTTTATTATCAATTCTTTTTATTACTTTAGGCACCGCCTGTATAACCGAAGACGGCGGAACAATACACGATAACACAATCATGCGATGGTCGGCCAGTACGGTGCCGAGCGCTGCCGAGTATAGATCTTGTCTGCTGGATCGCACAAATATATGGTCGATGCAAGATTTAGTAGTTACCCCTAAACGAATTTCCACTCTTGTGTATTGTGTGATCCCGCAGGCCAGACCATGGCCGCTCATTGCGTCCAAATATGCAGAACGTATGCTATCTTTACATTTAATGTTAATGTTAGTGTCGCCAATAAGTATAAAGTTATCCAGTGACGCGTATCTCCCCACGGTGTTATTGAGTTCATTTAGGAAAATTCGTTTATTATTCTTAGGATTTGGTGGTCGGTACAGTGCACACAAAGTATAATTACAGCCATATGCAGTAGATAATGTGCCCAAGAGTGCTTCAAAGCTAAATGTTACCGATTCGATGATTTTAAATGAGTGTTTAATGTTAACATATATTAAAATTCCTCCTCCTTTGCGCTTCGGTCTTATAGTCCAGTCAGTACTGGCACTCATGTATGGCGAGGTCAAAATTTGTCATTAGATGAATTCACTTAGAACATATGTAGCTTAGGTAAAACTGAGCTGATTTAGCCCGGTAGCCATCAGCCACCCCTTGGCAGGTAGGGAGGGGTGGCATTTAAAGTTTCACGCCGCCGCACTTCAGAAAAAAAATCATATCTCCTTCAATATACCTACCACCTCGAGTGTGATATCATTTTATAATGAATTAGAGATGATGAATTCATGTTTAAAACTTTTAATGTACAGTGTCATAGAAAAAAGGTAAAATATTGACGATAGTTTCAAAAAAAAAATTGCAATTTTTTTATTCAACAGTCAGTATCTGTAAAAATACGAATTTTTTTTTTATCTAATAGTACATTTATTCAGCTTTTGAAAAATATATACTTTATGTATAGTTATCGTTCAATGTATATCTGAAAAAAAATCGAACATGGTATGCGACGCTGTTTCCAAGCGAAGCGTCTACAATTAATAAGTTAAGTACCTAGGTATAAGTTGTTTTTTTCAATTAAAATATGATAAATCTAAGATGTGTTTTTTATTTTTGGTACAATAATGACACCCTTTCATTTTCATATACATTTTGCAATTCCCGGGAATTCCCAGAAATCGGGTATTTTCGACATTTTGGTACCATAGAAGAAGTTGTTTAGTTTGATGGTCCCTTCTACCGTATTCGGAATTATGAATATTTAATTTTCTTTTACTTTTACCTTCAATATCTTCATTGCTTTTGATTTCCCAGGTATGCAAAAACTATCCTGATGGTGGGCAGAATATGGAGGTCCTGGCTTAGTCAAGGGTCTTTTAATACTTGTCGTATTAGTTGTCTCTAAAAGCTTTTGTTTTTTCCCTCTGCTACAATTTACGGTCACAATGTCATTGATATTTTCTTGTTTAAATGTAAAACGAAACGCTTAAATAATATAATAGTTATTAAACTTTTTAACCGCAATATAAACTCCCGTCGTTCCGGGTATCCTGGCGCATATTTTTCGGGATCGGGTTTAAAAAACATCCCGGTAATTCCCAGAAATGGGAACCCAGGAACGCAACCCTAATCACAGTCCAATTTTCATATAAACGAGGTAACTTTGAAGCTTTTGTTCTTCGTCAGGGATTGAACAAGGTGTGGTCTGATGATGGTTATCCAAAGAGTGAATGGAGGAGGTCAAGATCGCTTAAGAAACCCAACGGATCAGAAGAGTCGTTTACACTAGAGACCGTCTGGAGCTTTTAGTGTTACATTTTCCATACTTCTTAATTTTCATTTGATATTTTTTTAAGTTCAACCCTGAGCTAAACCGCTCATCTAATCTGTTAGGTTTTTTTAGCATAATGAGCCTCCGTCATTAATTCTTTAATTTGCCATCATCAGCACACACCTCGTTCAATCCTGGGCAGAGAACCAAAGCTGTAGGTTTACCCCGTTTGTTCGAAAATTGGTCTGTGATTTAATTTTTCTGCTCACGAGTGTACAAAAAATACTCAATGGAAAATATTTTAATTTCTACGGTATATTTATATGCCTAGGTCCTTAAGGAACCTACCTATTAAAACTTTAAAAAAATTTGCGGCTTCGTCGTTTTATGACTTTCTTATACATAGATCAAGTCTGTCTATTTTTTTATATAGTCTTTATGACTCTTACAAAAAGATCTAAGTATGTATCAGACCGTAAGATAGTTGAGAGAGACTTTATGACCGTAAGAACATAAGCGGCAGTCGAACGCAAAGTTAAGTTTGTATTCCATACATGTTGTATGAAAAACCAACTTAACTTGCAATCGCAGACATCTGGAAACACCGTCGCATACCATGTTAGATTTTTTTCAGATGGAAATTGTATGGTAACTATATAAGGTGGTACCAAATGATCTGATGATACTTAAACAGGTGATAGTGTTGCTTAAACTGATTAACTTTCTCCAAGGAACATAGGTCGAAAAACGAAAAAAAATTTTCATACTCCCATACAAAATGTACTGGTCAGCTGACCGACTTACTATGGAAAGGCGAAAAAAAAATCGTTTTTCGACCTATGTTCCATAGAGAAAGTTGTTCAGTTTAAGCAACAGTATCACCTGTTTAAGTATCATTAGATAATTTGGTACCACCTTATATATAAAGTTTGTATTAGTTTAAAGCTGAATAAATGTTCTTTAAGGTGGTATTTTTTCCTTTGCATAAAATTAGCATTTTAAAAGATACCCGATTGTTGAACAAAAACAATTGTAAACCGATTTTTGACACTTTGGTCAACATATTTATTTTTTCAATGAAACTATACATTAAATGTCCAAAAAATAAATTCCTCATGCCTGCTACAAAAAGAACTAAATATGCATCAAAACATAAAATAGTTAAAAGAGACTATAAGATCGTAAGACCATAAGCGGCAGCCGAACGCAAAGTTAAGTTTGTACTCTATACATTTTGTATGAAAAAACCAATTTAACTTTCAATCGCGGATGTTTGGAAACAGCGTCGCATACCATGTTCGATTTTTTTTCAGATAGACATTCAAAGATAACTATACATAAAGTATATATTTTTAAAAAGCTGAATAAATGTACTTTAAGATAATATTTTCTTTCCTTGCACAAAATGATTATTTTTAATAGATACTGACTGTTGAATAAAAAAATAGCAAACTTATTTTTAAACTATCGTCAATATTTTACCTTTTTTCTATGACATTGTACATTTAAAGTTTTAAAAATGAATTCCTCATCCTTGATTCATCATAAAATGATATCACACTTGAGGTGGCAGGTATATTGAAGGAGATATGACTTTTTTTCTGAAGTGCGGCGGTGTGAAACTTTAAATGCCACCCCCCCCCCCCCCTACCTGCCAAGGGGGGGCTGATGGCTACCGGGCTGAATCAGCTCAGTTTTACCTAAGGTACATATGTGCCAAGTGAATTCATCTAATGACAAATTTTGACCTTCTGCCACTAATTCCCCAACTATTAACTTTGTGTGAGCTGTGTAGCCATCAATACTGAACAGTGAAATAAGAGGTGGAGAGATACCCGCTTCTGTGACTATAATTGCGTCGATTTGATTTTTATAGGTTTCTATGCATTGTAACAAGGCCGAAAAATTCTTTATTTGACTACCTCCGTGGTCGAGTGGTTCGCACGCCGGTTTTCAAGGCGTCGTCATCTCATGAGGTCCCGGGTTCGATCCCCGGCTGGGTCAATGTTGAAAATGAACTTTTCAATATTGTCTCAGGTCTGGGTGTGTGTCATACCACCGTTGTTTCTGATTTCCATAACACAAGTGCTATAGCTACTTACTTTGGGATTGAAGCAATGTATGTGATGTTGTCAAATATTTATTTATTTATTTATTTATTATTATTTATTTATTAGTGATCTTATGTTTAAATGAATACAAGTGATTTTTTTATGTTTAGGTATTACTTGAAAAAAATCTTTAAGGTGTGTACAGTCTTTTAGTTCAGTTATGTTATCGTTTATGTCACAATCCATTATAAAAGAGAAGTGAAAACAGACTAAATAGGTAGGTAATTAATGAATTCACAATAGTAACTTTTTAATGTCACTTTCACCTCTAATAATAAATACCTTTGCTTGTGGTTCCTTACGTGCACGAATTAGACCATCTTTGAACCAGATATATTTAAAAGAGGATGATAAGTCTTGTTTCGCTTTCCATAAGAGTGCCTTGTTGTAAGGGGAAAGGACCTCCCTAACGAAGATCTTAGCGTCCACAGCACATGCAGAATCTATGTCCTTAAGCGAGAGAGACTGCTCTTTTGCTCGCAACAGCCACCGATCTCGCTGGCCTTCCTCAAGCAAAACTATTAATGACCCACCTTGACCAGCACGTTGGCGCCATCGCTTCACTTCTTTAATAGGGACATCGCCTACCTTCAGCTTTTGCGCTATAGTTTTTACAAGCTCCATCGGGACTTCATTCTCCTTTATTGGTATACCGGCTATTTCGATACTATTACATAGCCTCGCTTGTTCGAGCTCATGAACACGTTGTTTAAGGGCGCCTAGCTGTGTCTCTAAATGTGAATTTGCGTTAGATAGGTGTACATTTTTCTTTTCCAAACCCTTGATCTTTTCCTGAAAAACCTCCATACATTCGCTGAAATCATCAATTTTATCACTCGGGAATGTCAGTGAATCTGTAATTGAGCTCAATTCCTTTTGAATCGCTTTTGCCACAATTTTTTCTACTCCAGTTAGCAGCTTTTTTATAGTCGCGTTGTCCCGGTTTAAATCCTCTATTTCTTCATCGTCTTCAGATTCATCAGGTATTATTAGTGAACCCCGCTTTGAGATGGTTTTTAGGCATTCTTGGCAGGACCAATCTAAGCTATCTGCAGAGCGAACTGCGGCGATTTGCTTGCTTGTAAGTTTAGCACATTCCACAGTACAATGAAAAAAATTTCCGCATTTTTTACATTCTAAGCCTGGTGTTTTCTTAAGAATGTTTTTATTACACTTGGAACATTTTGCCATAATGACGGTAGAATAAACTTAAATTGATTAAGAATAGTATACAACTGCTTCGTTAAAGATTCGAACGACGAATGTTGTAAAAAGGTTTTTTAATAGTCTTAACCCAGTGTTTCCCAGTCAGTTGTATGTGTAGAGGTACACAAGGTTTCATAAAGGGGTAAGCGCAGCAATCTCTTAACTAAGATTTATAATTACAGTAAAAATCTTTTTTGTTTATTTATCATTCCCACAATAAGGGGTACACGGGTTTGAGGTCTCTGTTGGAAGGGTATGTAGTAAAAACTATTTGGGAACCACTGATCTAAGTAAACAAAAATTCTATGATTTATCTTAATTTTATTATGACTTTTGCAGATTAATGATGAATGTTACTATTTTTTGAAAATAAAAAAAATATTCATTTGTTTCAGATTATTTTTGAAGGAGTTTTGTATCGAATTCCTTAATAGTTCTTACAACCCGTTAATGCACTATGTAAAAGACGTTCTAGTAAGAGCTAAAGCCCAGCAAAATGATGAATCTTATTATCTATGGGCTGTTAAATTCTTCATGGAGTTCAACAGAGGTCATGATTTTAAAGTGGGCTTAGTTAGGTACAGTATTATCATATATTCCATAAGAAAGTACAAGGGAAAGATCAATGTAAAGGATTATGCTGATTTTACTATACAAGCTAGGCCATGATGCGCTTTGATGAAATCACCAAAATACTATAGTAATTTTATAGTAATTGCGTGGGAAGAATATCATAAAATTATAATGCGGGAAAAAAATCAATCAATCGCAAGGAGCCGTTTGGGGTTATAATTGTTTGACATTTTCCTATTATATGACATTTTGTTATCTACCCCTTTTTGACATGACATGAGTCTGTCACAGATATGTATGGTTAATGCGCATCATGGCCCAGAGTGCGGCATGATCCTGTTATCTTATTTCGTTAAAATTAGATTTTTACCTAGTTCCTATTTGACCTTCATCGATTGATCATTTTCCATAATTTTTCGCAGTTTTAGTATTCTGAATTTCTGATGAAAACAAAACTATTTTCGATAGACTTTCAAATGATGCCCATACCAAAAAAAATAAAAAGTTACATCCATCAGTATTCCCTTTTTATTATTTACCCTTCATAAATGAATTTAGTTTGGTTGTGGATTAATAATTTATTTTATTTTAGTGAGACTATGTCTGTTCCCATGTTTCATTATGTTCAACAACAAATGGAAAAATATTATGATATGATTAAAATGGAAAAGAAAAAGTTTTCCCCATGGGTTAGGCGGCTCCATTTGGCCCTTAGAGCTTACAAAGAGCTTTTAAGCACATTGTTAGCAATGGATAAAAGCAGTGACCCAACAGTCAAAGATTCTGCAAAAGTTTTAAAAAGTAACATATTTTATGTTCTTGAATACAGAGAGTTTATACTCAATACAGTTTTAAACTTTGATGACAATAAAATGCCTAGGTAAGTTTAAACTTATTTATTTGTGTCAATGAACCAATCATATTTACAACCCGCGCATATAAAGAATGGGATTAGAAATGGCGTCGTTCATTTACTTCTCGCTCGCACACTAAACGCCACACCTATCGCTCCCTCAGTCACACGTTGTGGTAAGTGTAGTGAGCCGCCATTTTCAATCCCATTCTTTATCTGCGCTGGTTATATTAAAAAAATCCTTTTTCATTTCTGTAAAAATACTACATTTAGTTTGTTTTTATTTATTTTAGATCTTATCTAGTTGATTTACTTGAAACAGTGCATTTATTTTTGAAAATGCTAGAATATTATTGCAAGAAAACAGGCTTGGTTGTTCAGAAAAAGGTTAGAAAGAAGAAAACTAAATCAAAGAGTAAGTTCTTATAATTTATTCTCAAGTTTATTAAACTTTTTTACGATATACTTACACTTCTAAGGCTTCCGCGCGTACAGTTCATTAGAAATAAATCATTTTTTACGGATTACTGTGCGTATATTGGTTAATTTAAATGTTATTTTAGAATTATTTCGTTTTGATTTGTTGGTTTTTTGGGTTTCCCGCCGTTTTGACACCTTTTCAGGGGCCTTTTTTACGAATTAAATACTTATTGTACGGGTCATCGTACATTGTAGCCGCTAATATATTGTGCAACGTAGCGACCTACTTCAATCACTTGCAATATTCAATTATTATAATTTTTCAGTACAATAAAGTAACTCCGTAGTATCGGTCGATCGTATCATTTCTAGTGCATTTTTGACATATTCCTGCATCATCATCCTGATACTACCTGACATCATCTGACATTACATTGATTGAGCACACCAGCCCAATCATTTGGTCCTTCGAGAATTAAATCTTTGGTGATTTTTGTATCTCAGAGTGCGATTAGCGCATCGGCTTGGCTGGCCTCCCACAAGCGGGTCTCACCAGTTAAGTTGAGACGTGCGGTTACTAATCGTGTGACGAGTGCAAGATTGCCAGGGAGAACCAGACCGTCATCAGTCTATCGATTATTGACAGTTTTTGACAAGTGATATTGACATTTTCGTGACATTATATAAAAACAGTGACATTTTTGTGTGAATTCACGGATTGCAGTGATACACGCACTTTGGACTTTGGATTGCAGTGTAATTGACAGCATCGCTATAGCGGTAAGGTGACATCATCATCTGCAAGGTTTGATCTGCATTTTTTTTACATTTTCGTGTGATTTTTTTACACTATTTGCAACGATGGAAGCCCTTCTTAATCGTCAGAAGGAGATTATCGAGTCCATCAAGAATATTCACAAGAATTTTAACAAGGATGCTTCCTCGAGAAAGACGGAAGAGTACCTTAAGAAACGAATACTTGCACTTGACAGTTTGTGGGGAGAATTTGACAGCAACAACGTGCAACTAGAATATTCTGAGTACGAAAAAACTCATGAATATTTTGCAAAAAACATCTTCCTTGATACAAAAAATCTCTATGACAGAATACGGTCTCTGCTTACAAACTTTTTTCCTGTCGCTGAAGATAATCCTATGGTCGTCCCTGCCAAAGACATTCAAGAGCCAGTAGTAAAACTAGCTATAGACGAGGTGAAGAGCGAGCAGAAATCGAATTTTCGTGCATTATTGCGACAAATAAACAATATTGACACTGACATAATTACCGAAAAATGGGAACTGGAGGATGAATTAAAAAGCTTGCAATTACGTTGGGCAAATATTGACAAATTACACTTGAAAATTGACACCCTTTCAGAAGGCAATGATAAGAAGTATGAAGAAGAATATTCAGCTCACGAGAAAAAGTACAGAGACATGAAACGGCTTTTAAATAAGAAAATTTTGTCTTCTATGCATCAGTTCGAGTCTACACCAAAATTAGAAGTTCCGCCGTTCTATGGTGACTATACCCAATGGCCCACGTTCCTAGATTTATACAAAAGCAGCATACATGACAATCCTTCCTTGACAAACGCACAGAAGATGCAACATTTAAAAGGAAAGTTGAGAGGCGAAGCCCAACGTCTCATTCAGCATTTAAATGTATCCGCAGATAATTATGTAACAGCTTGGGAACTGTTATACCACCGCTATAATAATATTCAGTTATTATTTACTAAACACATTGAAGTATTCTTAAACCAACGCAACGTTGACAAGCAATCAGCATCTGAGCTGAAACGCCTGCATGACACTACAGTGGAGTGTATCCATGCTATCCACAATTTGGGTGTGGATACGTCTTCATGGGATCCCCTTATCGTTCATCTCCTGCTTAAAAAGTTGGATCCTGCGACCAGAAGCGATTACAAGGAGTCGCGCAAGTCACCGCGTGAACTTCCAGAGTTTGACGAGTTCATATCGTTTCTAGAAACCAAATTCATAGCACTTGAGCCCATTCAGAAAAAGGAGAAGGAAGATTGGTCGTCGTCAAAGCCGTCTACGTCATACAACACGAAAGATAAGGCTCCATACAATGGAAAAAGGATATCCTTCATGAAGTCGATGAATACAACTACATTCAACTCCAAACCACGCTGCGTGGTATGCAACAGCAACGATCATATGCTGTATCAGTGCCGAAAATTTGAAAATTTGGCACCTGACGCTAAGATAAAAGTTATAACCAACAATCAAATATGTAAAAATTGTTTATATTTCCACGAGCGAAATGTATGTCGATCAAATAAACGGTGCAAAACTTGCAATGGATTGCACAATACTTTACTGCATGACGCGGTTAGTGACACACAAACGAACGGTTGGACTTCGACAACGAAACCTCAGCGTCAGCAGAATAGTAATGCAAATAATATAACAAATAAAGATGATGATATTTTATTGGCTACTGTGGAAATTCAAGTACGAGCTGCAGATAATTCGTACATAAAAATGAGAGGTCTTTTAGATCAGGGTTCTCAGGTCAGCCTAATAAGCGAAAATGCCGCACAACGGCTTGGGTTACCTCGTCAGCATGTGAATACCTCCGTCATAGGGGTGGGTGATTCAGCGAAGAGAGGCAAAGGAAAAATGAATCTGGAATGTATGTCAATCCATAATGATTACAATTTTACAGCGGAAGCTTTAGTATTGACAAAACTTATCAACAACTTACCGCATACAACATTTGACAAGCCTTACCCTCATATCGAACACATACAGCTCGCTGACCCCAATTACAATGTTTCGAGACAAATTGACATCTTACTGGGTGCAAAGATTTACACCAGCATAATTATGAGCGGGTTGATAAAAGGATCAGATAACCAACCAATCGCTCAACAGACAAAATTAGGGTGGATTTTGTCTGGCCCAGTGCAATCTCCTCTCCAATGCAGTGTAGTAATCAACAACATTGAAGATATCACCGCTTACTGGGAGATGGAAGAAATATCTAACGACTCTACCACGATGACCAAAGAGGAGCAGTATTGTGAAGAATTATATGTCAAAACCACAAGACGACTGCCAGATGGAAGATACGAAGTTCGCCTGCCATTAAAAAACAATTTTGAAAAAGAGCTCGGCCTATCAAAATCTCGAGCTGTAGCCCAATTCAAGCAATTAGAATCACGTCTCGCAAGAAATCCTACTTTACATGACAGCTATCAAAAGTTTATACACGAGTACGAAGATTTAGGGCACATGACAGAATGCAAGGAGAGCAAACAACCTATGTGTTATTTGCCACATCATGGTGTGCATAGAGAAGACTCAACAACCACCAAACTTCGTGTGGTTTTTAACGCATCTACACCAACATCTACCGGAAAAAGCTTAAATGACCTCATGGAGTGTGGCCCGAAATTACAGAAAGACATACAAGATTTATTACTCAGATGGCGTACTTACCAATATGTATATACTGCGGACTGTGAAAAAATGTATAGATGCATTCTCTTGCAAACAGATCAGCAACATCTGCAAAAAATCATATGGAGAGATAATCCACAGGATAGACTCAAAGAATACCGACTATGTACCCTAACTTATGGTATGAAAAGTGCAGCGTACTTAGCGATACGCACTATGCAACAACTAGCGTGTGATGACAAAGATAAGTACCCATTGGCTGCTGAAGTATTGCAAAACCAGTTTTATGTCGACGATTTGCTAGGAGGCCATCACTCAATCTCGGATGCAAAAGAAGTTCAACAGTAATTAATTAAAATGCTCCAAGGCGCAAAAATAAACCTTAGAAAATGGTCAAGTAATAGTACGGAGTTGTTGTCGTCACTATCAGCTGATCAAATAAACCCGACGACAATGAACTTCAAAAGTGCAAACTCCACAAAGGCGCTCGGGTTACGTTGGAGCCCCGTCACTGATATGTTTACATTTCTTCCAATTGATAATGACAAAAACAAAACAATGACATGTACGAAGCGAACATTATTGTCACAAATTTCGAAAATTTTTGACCCTTTGGGCTGGCTATCGCCACTCACGATAAGAGCCAAATTATTATTCCAAAAACTTTGGTTAGTGACAATGGAGTGGGATGACAAGGTTCCAAATGACATTTTAAATGAATGGATTAAACTTCGTGATGACTTACAAAAAGTTGATCAGTTTCAAATCCCAAGATGGATTGGCAATTTTCACACGTCAGTCGAGATTCATGGATTCTGTGACGCGTCCGAACGAGCGTACGCAGCAGTTATTTACTTAAAATCCAAAAATGACAAAAACGAGACGATTGTTAGAATAATTTGTTCGAAAACAAAACTTGCACCGCGGAAGAGCATAGTATCGCTGCCGCGTTTGGAACTTTGTGGCAGTCTGCTCTTAACAAAACTTATGAAGAAAGTTTTAAATACATTACCACACACAAACATTCCAATATATGGGTGGACGGATTCCTTAGTCGTCCTGGGTTGGCTCCAAGGACAGCCGACACGTTGGAAGGCATTTGTAGCTAACCGTACAAAGGAAATCCTTGACATTATGCCAGTTTCGTGCTGGAGACATGTGAGCTCAAATGACAATGCAGCTGACTGCGCAACTAGAGGCCTAACAACATCTCAGCTGATGGAACATACGCTGTGGTGGAATGGACCTGCGTGGATCAAGGACACAATTCCCAAAAATGACAGTACTAAGATTGACATGCCTCAAATAGAGATGAAAAAAGAGCCACAAACATGCACGACGCTCATAGAAACTGACATTATAGAAAATTTATTAAATAAACATCACTCGATTACGCACATCGTAAGAGTGGTTGCCCGAATATCACGTTTCATACACAACATTCGTCACCGCGTGACGTCACGAGGACTGCAATCGTCTAGACAGCAATATGACACTGCGGGCAATGTCCGCGATGCACCGAACAACTCGAACTACGTCACAGCGAGCGAAATGAATAATGCACTTATGATTATAATTCGAGCAACGCAAAGTAAAGAATTCCTATTAGACATTACAGAACTGAAAAGGAATGGGACTGTGAAAACCAAAAGTTCTTTACTGCAATTACAGCCGTATTTGGATGCAAATAACCTTTTACGAGTGGGTGGAAGACTACGTCACTCAAACCTAAGCGAAAACTCAAAACATCCTATTATTATACCAAAGGATTCAAGATTGACAGAGTTGCTCATAAATCAAGGTCACCTACAAACGCTTCACGGTGGACCTGCACTAACCTTGACACATTTGAGACAGAATTACTGGGTGATAGGAGGAAGTCGCATAGTTAAAAAATACTTAAGATTATGCGTCAGATGCACTCGATTTAACCATCCTACCCAGAACCAGCTGATGGCAGACTTACCAGAAGCAAGAGTGACACCTTCCCGAGCTTTTACACACACAGCAATCGATTTCACTGGGAAAATGGAGTTGAAAGCAAATAAAGGACGCGGAATAAAAACTACGCAGGGATACATCGCAGTATTTGTGTGTTTTTCAACTAAGGCAACACACTTAGAGTTAGTGTCTAACCTTAGCACACCGGCGTTCCTTGCAGCCTTCAAGCGCATGTGTGCGAGAAGAGGCACACCTAAGCACGTGTATAGTGACAACGGCACAAATTTCGTTGGTGCATCACGCGCTTTGAAGATGGAGTACAAAGAGGTTCTACAAGTTATCACAGAAGAATTCCTCGCTGACATTTCTACAATGGGTGTAACCTGGCACCTGAATGCCCCGGCATGGCCCAGCGCTGGAGGTCTTTGGGAAGCGGCCGTGAAGAGTACGAAGCATCACCTAAAACGTGTGTTAGGCGAACAAAAGCTGACATACGAGGAATTCTCTACGCTGCTAGCTCAGATTGAAGCATGCCTCAATTCCAGACCGCTTTGCGCACTGACAGAAAATCCAGAAGAAGATTACTTAACTCCAGGACATTTCCTCATTGGAGGATCATTGTTGTCACCTCCAATGGCTGACATACATGAAAAATGCATAAAAACACGTTGGCAGTTGATAGAAAAAATGCATCGTGACTTTTGGAAGAAATGGTCGTCAGATTACTTGCATCATCTACAAAAAAGGCAGAAATGGAATTATCCGAAAGCCGACTTAAAAATTGATGACGTCGTCCTTATAAAAGAAGATAATATGCCACCGACAAAATGGGCCTTAGGACGAGTGACCGAGGTGCATCCTGGCAAAGACGGACACGTTAGGGTTGTCACCTTGAAAACAAAAGGTGGTCATCTTAAACGACCAATTATTAAACTTGTACCGCTGCCGGTGAACACACCACCTGACATAACGAAGCCTGACATAACTTCTAACACTGACATTCCACAACCACCAACAACAAGACGTATGAAAAAGAAAAGAAGCATGTGCAATCTACTTTTGATGACAATGACAATTTTAATGACATTTTTTACTCCTATAAAAGGCATGACAAACATAAAAAGCCTAGATAACAATAATACATTGTTTTTTGACAAGATTTCTGATATACGAATCATCCAGGATCATTGGAAAATGGTCGTATATTATAATATGAGTACATATTGGCAAAGTATGGAAGTAGTGAAAAACTACATAAACACAGTAGATGCAATTTGCAGTAATGATCGTTCATGCTCACCCGTCATTACGCAATTTAACCACGAACTCGACGAAATACGTCACTACAATGACTTATTGACAAATTATCAGCGTATATCTCGCAGAAAAAAGAGAGGATTTTTCAACGGGGTTGGAAGTTTGGCAAACACCTTATTTGGGGTGCTTGATGACTCATTCGCTCAAAAATACGAAAAGGATATTCAAACAGTACGCCACAGAGAAGATCATCTACTTACCCTGTTCAAAAATCAAACTTCAGTCGTCGAAGCGCAAAATAACATACTTAGACGGAACGAAAAGATAATGAACACTCAATTCGATCACATATGTCATGACTTCCGAAATGAACGCGATAACAAAGGCAGATCAAATTGCATTACGCGCATTTCACTCTATGTCATCATTAATATCAGTCAATGTTATAATATCTAACATTCGCCGAATTCAGGATTCAATCCTAGAAATGGTAACTGACATTTACCATGGTCGCCTGAACATCCATATGCTGGAACCTGCTCAGCTACAACAAGAGCTTAACACTGTATCAGCTCAATTACAAAATGACCTGGTTCTACCTACTGACAACGTGAGAGATTTGTATGGACTCCTTCACGTGAAAGCTAGAGTGACGTCAAGACTGCTGATCATGGAAATAAATATACCACTTTTAAATCGTGACTCATTCGAGCTTACAAACATTATTGACATCCCGCAAAGAAAACAAGGAAGCGTAATTTATACGAAAACTGCAACAAAATATTTAGCTGTGAACGTCAAGAAAGACACAGTTATACCTATGACAGACAGTGATATACAAACCTGTATACGTCACACCGATCAACAGATGTTTTGCCCGTTGACTCATCCAATATATGCACTGACCATGGGGCTATCCCTTTGCGATTTACAATTACAAATAAATAATGAAGATAAACAATACTGCATGCCCACCGCAAGGAAATGTGCTGACAGGTGGATCAAATTGCACGCTCGTGACACCTGGCTATACTCATGTTGCGACGAGTGCTCCGTACGAATCATATGTTCGACGGAAATAATAACAAAACAATTACGAGGCAATGGACTGATAACTCCAGAACCGGGATGTGTAATTAAAGGAGACAATTTTTTAATATATGCTCAACATGACTATACCAATCAGATTTCAGTGAGCCCATACATTGACCTTAACATGCAACAGATTCAATCGTCTTTGAATGAAATCATTAATGTTTCATTACCCAACACCTTTGTTCCTGAAAATCATGAAAATGCATATAAAGAAATTCAACAGAAGGTTGACAATATGAAGCATCAAGAATTAGAAGAATTTACTTCAAGTAATACCACGCACTACATAATTATCTATACTATTATACTTGCATTAATAGTATCATTATTCGTGGTTGGATGCTATATAAAAATAAAACAATGCAAACTACAAAAAGATGCGCTTGCACAGCAAAATACGACGTATCAGTCGGCAAGGACGGTGGACGAGACGTCATTCATTGATGACGTAATAGTCACGACGCCACGCACTTTGTTGCCGCCCGCAAGGATGACTAGCGCATTGAGAGGTTCCACAGTCAGTGTGGACACCGGTACTTCGCCAACGATGCCTAAGAAAATTCATTTTGAATTTAGTTCTACAAGTTTACAAAATAATTAATTTGTTTTTCATTTTGTGACAAGAATGTATATTTTTTTATTCCTTTTATAAGTTTTACATTTTTGTTACCTATTAATAATTAAGTGCAATATTTAAGTTGACGTTTTATATACAAACTAATTAAGTTGACATATTTAAGTTCTATTGACATTTTATACTTATTACTTTTATAAATTTTAATCCAATTTTAAATTTTTATATTTACCTAAATTGAAATATTTTAAGTTTTATTGACATTTTATATTACTTTGATGTTTTAGTGCAATTTTACATTCCTTTAATTATTTGAAATATTTAAGTTTACAATGACATTTATAAGTTATATTTTATACCAATTTTCATCATTTTTACATGCATTTCTTCTCTTTTGTGTTGTTGGGAGTATGTACGGGTCATCGTACATTGTAGCCGCTAATATATTGTGCAACGTAGCGACCTACTTCAATCACTTGCAATATTCAATTATTATAATTTTTCAGTACAATAAAGTAACTCCGTAGTATCGGTCGATCGTATCATTTCTAGTGCATTTTTGACATATTCCTGCATCATCATCCTGATACTACCTGACATCATCTGACATTACATTGATTGAGCACACCAGCCCAATCACTTATTGTGTTGAACTATCAATGTTTTCAGTCAAATAGGTTGTTGACTTAAAATACTACCTAGATGCAATAAATCTTAAGCTGATCTAGGTATCGACTCGACTTTAATAGTTGTCCCATCTCACGAAGACCGGCTATGAATGTTGTAAGGCGTGCACATGAACATTGTTTTAGTGTGTGTCTGCACGCTCTTGTACTTATTACGCACACTAAAATAATGTGCATGTGCACTCCTAACAACATCCATAAACAAAAGGACTTTGTGAGACAGGACATCTATAAAATATTGATAATGAATGAATGATTATGAATGTCACGAGAAGGAGACAGTGTAGAAATAGATACGAACGTAGAATTGAATACCTTTAATTTATTGATGCTCTAATAATATACATCCATACACGTACTGTGCCAATCCTCATTGGATACCACATAGCCGGCTGTGATAGTTATGTCAGACTCTCACTGACTAAACACCACCTTAGTTGGTTTCGACCTGAAAAGCCCCGAAACCTTTATCAAAAGCGACTGCCCAGGGGCCCAAGTTTGTTAACCTCATAATCGCGTTTCAATTGTGTTTGAATTGTAGTGTTTTTTGACATAGTTCTTGTTTCTTAAGGGTTAGGTAGCTACTGGTTCACTTGCTACTGACCAGTCCTAAGACCCAACTGTTTCTTAAACCCAAAACCGAAAGACAATTGAAACACGTCTATGACGTTAAAATAGCTGTTTGTTTAGTTAAGATTAATTTTAAGAAATATTGTAAACCTGTTTGTGGTCCTATTTAAATAAATTTAAAAAAATAGCAGACTTTGACAGCTCTTGCCTCAGTGTTGGATTGTAATACTGTGCTCATACTAAATAGTATTTATGTTTTTCCTCATTTGATCCCAGAACCGAAGCAGCCAGTTAAACGAGCCGTAGTGGAGCTGGAACTACCCGCGTGGGAGGAGGTCCGCGCGCAACTAGCAGTGGTCCTCAACTCGGGCGTGGACGAACATCCACCTCCCTTCGACGCCGCCTCCGACGTGCCTATAGACCAGCAAAAGTGAGTTTCAATATAACACCACAACACTAAAAAGCTTGGCAAAGAGTTGCCATTATCTGCAACATGATGTCCCTTGCTGATTCACGAGGGTCGGTCTTGCCTTAACTGCTCACATCCAATGACATACCGTGAGTACCGTGACCCAGGTCCCAGATCCACATATTACTGAATTCTGATCCTTGTAAGAGGTCTAGCTAACACACGGCCCACGGGGCGTCGTCTGGTGTGCGGTCGCCAACGAATTCCTACAACCTTTCTCGGAAGGTCTTCGTAATATTGTCAGCTTTAGTAGCCTAGTCTAAATTACTCATTATAACAACGATTTGTGTCGTAATTATTAACACGTTAAACGCCACGTAGGTCACCGGTGACCTACGTTTTAAAATTAACTTATAATTATCTTTTTTCCCCCTAGAGGAATTTCTCGCTTATTTTTTATATTGTGTATGAAATCTGCAATTTCTCACAAACGTTTTTCTTATTGTTAATCTTTTTTTAGTGTTTCATTCATGAACTGTTAGTATGGTGGCAGCTAACGTGAATTATTACATTTGATCTAATTTTATTTTATTAATCCTAAAAATATATACAGAACTTATTTAAAAGAGCTAAAAATACCAAGTACTTATTTGCAAATAAATTGAAAAAATCCATTGAACCGGAAAGATGGTTTACTTAGCAATATTTAACTTTTAAATCAATTTTGATAGTGATGAAAAAATAATGCATTTTTAAAAGCGCCGAATAAAATTAAATCGCTAAAATATGTAAAGTAAGCATCTTGTTTTTCCGCTGACAGCCTCGAGGGCTAATAGGCGCCAACATGAGTGCCGCCCGCCGCGTCGCGCGGGCGGGTGACTTGCAATGTTCAAGTGTACACTTGGTACATGCTATTAAGATGCAAAACCTTAAAAATCCATGGCGTGCTGTTTTCAATATTCATTAACTTTTTTAACTATCAAAATCAATGAAAGCAGACTTTTCCATATTACTTGCAGTAAATCACTCGTGTACATCACATTCAGAAAAAAATGCAACATTGATTGATCTATGATTTCAGAAGTTGTTTTTCATAAACATCTACATGTACACACAGAATACATAATAGGACAAGATGTACAGTACAGTGAGACAAAAATATGGTCACCCACCCTAAGTTCATTTGCACGTCATAAAACAGGCATGGGCAACGTCAAGCCCGCGGGCTGCATCCGGCCCGCCTCGTCTTTAGGCTCTCCGCTGCGTTAAGCGGGACACGCGCGCGGGTCGACATAGATTAGAGCTTAGGTACTCATGCACTGCAAGCATCTGTCCGTCAAAAAACCAGCAATCTATATTCCCGCGCCGTGTACCCGCGGCGGGATCCCGCTTACTTAACGAAGCGGAGTGCCTAAGTCTCGGCCCGCAAACATTTTAACACTCACAGACTCGCAGATAAAAATCTGTTATGCCTCTGTATCTACAAGTGGACTTTTTTCTGAAGTTCAAACTCAAATACTTATTACATTAACTTTTACACGTAACCTAGTAAATTAAAATAAGCTTTTTTATTTCCTGCTATGGCCCGCGAATGGATTAATATAGTCAAAGTTTGGCACATGATATGCCCAAGGTTGGCCATGCCTGTCATCACAATCTTGTTCTGTGCCTGTCATAAAACGATAAGGTAGATTTTCCCTTGCTAATACTCGGACATAAAATGCGTCTGCTGCAGCTAGACCGCCTATCTCAAAGCGATAGCAGTGCTCTATGCGTCCTTGTCATATCATAACACGATGACAAGGACGGACAGTGCACTGACGTCATAAACCAAAGCAATAGTCAAAACAATCGAGTTAGGCGGTAGAGCCGCTGGCTGGACTGCTTGGCCGAGCAAGTGTGGATACAGTTGAACTACAAAAACAGACAAATTAAATTTACTCAGGAGTCGGTCTCAAGCAACTTGTTGTGCCGTTGCGTCTGTCTGTACATAGTTACTGTACTGATAATTTCGAGTAACAATAAATCCCATTAAATGGCCACTCGAATAAAAGAATAGAAGTCGTCGAAGAACTATGAGGTCCATCATAAAATCAACAATTCCATTATTGTAAGCTCTCTAGGGCTTATGTCTGTTGTCTAGAGAAATATTTGCTTTTATATTGCAAGACGTGCTGTAATATATTTTGAGACTTAGTACTACTTTTAACATTTTCTTAGAAAAAGAATTTAGTACTCACTCATACAGACGTTTGTTTAATTTAGTGACGAATGAAGTGCTTTAAAGTTTTTGATCCTTCAAAATATGTTAAGAACTTAAAATCTTTTTTTGAGTTATTCCCATCCGATCCACTGTAACTGTTCCACCGAGAATTAAAAATCCCAACCGATCCCCAAGTTTTCTATTCCCAACGGATCCCCTCATTGTATTTCTAACAGGGTTCGAGGATATATATCAATGGATATATATCATGATATATATCCGATATATATCAAACGAATTTTTGTGATATATATCAATAAAAAATAGTTTAAAAATTTCACATTATTATGCATATTTTTGCTATTGTATTGCTACTTAGATGGCGTTGAGGTAGAGTTAAAACATGCTATTGTTTTGTTTTGCTGTATATAGTAATTGTAACTTGAATTTCACGCGTATAAATACCAGAAAAATGAGATAATATTGATGTGGGACGTGTGTGGAGGGAGAGTGAGGTGAGTAATAAATATAAATATCATTAAATATCCAATAATATCATTATCTCCACATTTTCCACCACTCATATAACTAGTAATACTAATGATTTTTTTCTGATTTTTAACTAATTTGTCAAATAAGTACCTAAATAAGACAAAAATATTCTAGTTTTCTTAAATTATGTTTATAATATAAAACACATAATTATGCAAACAGTATACATGAATAATACAATAAAATAATAATATGGCTGTCAAACAAAATGGATATTATATCACACTTTTATATATATCGGATATATATCACATTTTTGATATATATCGGATATATATCATAAATATCCGATATTTTGATATTTATAATAAATATCGGATATTTTCGAACCCTGATTTCTAACCAAGAAAAGGTAGGTCAGAAGAAAAAGAAGTATGAAAATCAAATATTCATTTATTGAGCAATTATTATTAATATAATAAATTAATATCACAGAATCAGATTTGAACATCAGTACCACTGTACCTACAAAAAATAATCCATTAAGTACTAGGGTATCAGATGGGAATAAAAAATAATTAAAAATAAAACCGATCCACCAGGGAATCGGTTACAGGGGATCGGATGGGAATAACTCATTTTTTTGGAGCATATAGTCTTGAACTCTTGACTGTAGGTACTTATTACGCCGACTATTTACATTTCTATTTTTGCTGAAATTCTTTAAAAATATTAGTTCCTATGTTAAGAGTTTTGAAGTGGAGAATAATCCCATGATTCGACTACCTTACTGCGCATTTGCTTACAGGGAGGATTGTATGAAAAATATTCAAAAACGGATGCGAGAATATAAGTTTGAAGATGCTGTCGGGATGTTTAGAGCGGCACGGTAAGTGATTTCTGCAAATTTTAAATCTTCTTTCGAGAGAATCACGTTTAAGTTATATTTTTCACTTGTAGAGAAGTGTGGCCCGATGAAGGGATATTTGGTGAAATCGGAATACAAGCTGATGAAGAGCTTAACATGTTGGAAACTATATACAATGCAGATTTAGGCATAGAGATGACAGGTATGATACGTAATAATCACTTTTTTAAGTACTTTATTGTTGTATGATATTAACTTTCTACTTTTTTTAGAAGATGTAGCTAACAACCCCGATGAGACGCAGGAAAACTCTGACTATGACGATGAAGGTTGGTATTCACCATGGTCTAAGAAAACAAGCTCTGGCACTCTGGAAGTTACACTTGCTACGTCACTATTCAGTTGCGCGACATATAGTAACAAGCGAAGAATGATGGATTTTTTCTGTCACTCTTATTACAAAATTATTATAGTGCATTTTATTTCTTATTGTCTCTCTTAGCAAACGACATTTAAAGATCAATGAACGTTATTTTCAAGACCGATAGCGGAGATGACGTAAGCAAATGTAGACCACGTGACTTCCTCGGTCTCAGAGTATATTGGCACAGTATATTATTGTACCATATAAATAAATCTAAAATTCTGTAAATAAATATGAATGATAAAAATATTTCAATTCCAGAAGAGGAAGAAGAAGAAAGGAGTTTGGCTATTGTTGAGACCGATTTCGATTTCAAAGACTTTGTAGCACGGTGAGCATCAAATTGCTGGATACCAAACAATTTTCTTTTGATAGCACATAGAATGAACACTCATTTATTTCAATAGGTTTTGCAGTCCCCGAGTAGTGAGTGCATGTGTGTCTTTACTAGAGGGCTACGATAAAAATCTGCCACACACGAACCACTGTATATTGAAAATGCTGCACAGAATTGCCTGGGACTGCAAGCTACCGTCCATGATGTTCCAAGCGAGTTTATTCCTGATATTCCAAAAAATACTCGACAATCCGATGCCGCAGTTCAAGGTACGTATAAAAAAGTCTTTTGTGGAAAAATGACGGATTTATAAAATTGACGCGAAATTTCGCGTATCGCATTTCGTGTATCGCGTATATGAAAATAAAGTACCGGAGCTTAATATATAGGAGTTTATTTTGTCATCTATTTTTATTTTCAAACTTTATCAACCGTTATACTTTTGACAATATTTCATTTATTGTAATCAAATGTGTTTTCTAGGAAATTGAAAAATTTGCTATTTTCATCTTAAGGAAATTTACCGAAATCGCCTCTAAAGAACCAAAAGTATTCGTAGAATTGCTGTTTTGGAAGACCTCCAAAGACAGTGCTGAAATTGAACACGGTTATGACCTATACACGGATCAAAAGTAAGTAGTGCAATTTTATTAGAGTTGTTACATAAAATACTCCTAGCTAGGACAAGCATATTGAATAATTTACGACAAGACTCGGTATTTTTGATATTCCAATTCGAATATAGACTCTCATATCCTCTGGAGCATATAGCCATAACTATAAATAGTGAAGTGTATTACGTAACATTAGTAAAGGCTCTCCAGGAGTAGATATAACTCCCAGCTAACTCTATTTTAACGTTCTCTTTCAACTATCATCAATCTTTGCTGCGGCACCCCAAAGTTAACCTCTGAGAGCGCGCGTCTAATTTAGTCGTCATAAATGTTATACAATATGTAGGTCGCAAACGCGCAGATTATATCCCGTAACAGAGAAGGAAATTGCCAGAGATTTGATGGTCGTGTATTATAAGAGATTTATCATTCCCTTTATAGAGTAACTTCCTTTAGAGATTTATGTTGCGAAATATCTTTAACATTAGATACAGATGTAAGTTTCTCGGAATTCAGAAATATGAGGAAAGTTTAACTTTTGTCCAAAACTATTCAGAGCCGAGATTCGAGGTTTCGAGTGAATCTAAATTATCTGTTCATTTGTTCTCTTAGCAATTTCAAAGTCTGCTTTAAACTTCCATAGATGAACAAACAATAGATTCACGGCCTTATTTATTACTAACGAAGAGTAAATTTACACCTGGTTTAATCAAAAGTATTGATAAGCAATATTACTCCTTACGTTTGACATCTCAAAGCGTCATATTCCTAAGCAAACTTTTTGTTTAAACTGAGTGTAAACTTACTCTTCCTTTATTAATAAGGGGCTACTCTTTATCTATTAACATTTAGTAAAAATCAAGAAGAGTCTGGTCTCTATACGATGTTGGTAACCTGTGTATCGAAACTATGATTAATTACGAAGGGTGATACAAAGTTAGTGGTGTCACAGGGACAAGCACAACGCCGGCTCGTGGACTCTCGAGCAGGAAGAGGAACTAACCACACTTTACATGGAAAACCAGAAAAATCCTGAAACAAACCAAGGTGAGATGACAACAACTTTATTTTATGGTCTTTACCTATGAAATTGCCGTTTTGTTTGAAAAAAGTTAAAGTATATTTTTTTCGAACTTATTTATTTCTTTTATTCAAAGTAATCACCCCTGCAATCAATGCATCTTTGCCAACGCTGTGGCAGTTTATGGATGCCCTTCTTGAAAAAATCAGCTGGACGGGAGACAACAAACTCTTCAAAGGCGTTTTGTACTGCCTCTCGGGAATTGAATTTTTTTCCCGCTAAAAAGTTGTCCAAATTTTGGAAAAAGTAATAGTCGGTAGGCGCAAGATCTGGTGAGTATGGCGGATGAGGGAGAGCTTCCAAACCCAACTCATGCAGCTTAGAGACGGTCTGTTGTGCAGTATGGGGTCGCGCGTTGTCGTGAAGTAGCAGTGGGGCACCCATCTATCAAGCTTTTTTATCTTGCCAATCTGTCGCAAATGGACCAATATTGTTTTGATGCTAACATCAAAAGCTGCTGCCAGCTCAGCTGTAGATTGCGATTCATCTGCTTCCACAATCGCCTTTAATTCATCATTGTTGACCAAAGTTTCCGGACGACCACGAGGTTCATTTTTCAAGTCAAAATTCCCAGAACGGAACCGAGCAAACCAATAACGGGTTGTACGTTCGTTTGTACAGTTCTCTCCGTAAACGTCGTTGATGTTACGTGTCGTTTGTGCCGCGTTGGTGCCACGACGGAACTCATATTCCATAATTACACGAAATTTCGAAGTATCCATTATGAGGAAAAATGTTGAAATGTAATGAAAATACAACGCTAATCAATAAACAAAAGACTGATTTTGTAAATAGAATGTCATATTTTTAAAACAAAATTAATTTGAATTTAGAATTCATAGCCAATCAAAACTTTTTTTTGTTTGAAAAAGTCTGTACTGCAATACGGCAATTTCATAGGTAAAGACCTAATATTTTGCCTCTTTCTGAACTCTGAAGACAATGCTATAATTTTATGATTCAATGCTTCCATTATAAAGACTAGACCAGACAGCTTTTTGTCCGAGTAGGTCAAATACGAACGACATTAAAAAAATGACCTTAATGTCACAGACTGATTGATTAGTCTAATTACTCTATCTAACAGATCGCTTCAATTCTAGATCGTTTACAAAAGCTAGAAACTTTAGTCTGAATGTAATAAGAAACCAAATTTCTTATGGCCAGTATTTTGGGCTTGTCTGTGGCTGTTGCTTAAAAGACTTAATTATATATTCCGAGTTTGATTCTCACTCAAATTAAGTTAGAGGATATCGTCTATCTATTATTGTATCGCGTCTTGATAATTTCGTTACTACCACCTCCTCCCACCGTTGTTTGATAATCCTAATTTAGATTTATTCCTTTGTTTTTTATAAATTGAACTTTGTACTAGAAAATATCCCGTCTGAGTAGTTACAGTATACACGAGTTGCTTTTTTTAATTATCAATTTTATATTTCTATAGGTATCAATTTTTACGTCTGTCTAGCAGGACTAAATGATCGAAGCTGTCTAGACAAAACATTCACTATACTATGATGGCTTTAACCCTCAATCAACATTCATTATTTTCACATATATTTTTTTATTTTTACGGTAGACGTGATCGATTGGATACTAAGGGCGTCCGCTGCGTTAAGCGGGATCCCGGTACATGGGCGCGGGAATATAGATTTGTAACGAGGCCGTGCCGACCTCCTTCTTCAGAATAAAAACCTTTTTGAAATTTCAAATTCTGTCAGATTAATATTTTTTTGTTCCGAAAAATTCAGACTTCAAAATTGACTTGATCTTTCATCCTGATTTTCCTCTTTATTATTCTAAAACCTTTAACCTTTTATAAAATATTGTTCAAGACGGGTTTTATCAAGAATTACAACTGTTGAGGATTTGAACTGAGTTTATTAGTCACAGTTGGTGTTACATTACTGCGCACGTGACAGATTGCTGCCCCCCTACTCAAATGGCCAACATTCTATTCGTTTGAAGGCTACGCTTACTATTAAAACTTTAAAATAAGCAGTAAACTACAAAATACGTGCCATAAGCTTGACAATTCCATACAATACGTCGAAGTCTGTGATTTAAATAAGTTTCCGACACGTAATTTAATAATTTATTGCTCATATTTAAGCTTTAAAAGTAAGCGTAGCGTTCAAACGAATAGAAAGTTGGCCATTTGAGTAGGGGGGCTGGTTTTCTGACGAACAGATGCTTGCAGTGCATGAGTAAGCTCTAATCTATGTCGACCCGCGCGCGTGTCCCGCTTAACGCAGCGGAGGCCCTAAAATAGAGGGTGATTCATATTTTTTATTTATTTTTTTATTTACGACAGACGTGATCGATTGGATACTGGAGAATCTGATCGACCAGACGCGCAATCGTCGCGGGGTGATCAAAAAACTGAAGGAGCTCGGGCTGATCTTCAAAGCGCCCACGAAGAAGAGCAACAAACAAACGCAAGAGAAAACTCCTAAAGTGTTTAGCGAGGAGGAGGACGGTTTGTTGAGAGAGCTGTGGGAACAGTATGGCGACACGGCAGGTAAGAAAAAACTTTAATATTTTCTCTCTCTCTTAATCGTTCCCTCATAACTGAGGATCGTGATCACCGGCTGCTTTTACGATTTGCCTCCATTGGTCTCGGTCCATAGTTGCTCTCACTGCTTGATGGAATTTGCTTGAGGAGGTTGCTACTTTTACCTTGTACTATTATGTATTCTGTGCTTTTACTTGGTCAGACCATCTGGTTGGCGAACGACCTCGGGCTCTCTTGCCTTCTATTCCACCAACAACGACCAGCTTTTCGAGACTTCTTCTCATTATCTGGCCAAAGTATGAGAGTACGCGATGTAAGCAGATAGTGGACAGCCGAGTCTTGACATTAATTGTGTTAGGATAGATACATTTGTGCGTTTTTTAATATTTTAATCATTGGTCAAATTATATTTATTAATTTGACAGGGTTTTAAAACCGGTTGAGTCGAAAAACGCAAAAATAACTAATCCCAGATAGAAAAATCCTTCTGAGCTTTTTGAAGATAGGCACTGATTGACAGAGTCGACATACGTAGATGTTTTAGGAATATAATATAAGATTAAAACGTATTGTATTACTAACAACCTCTATCTCGGAGTGCTATACAGGTATAGCACTCTATACCTACCGCACATTTGAGTAAGGGAGCAGGCTCCCTTACTCAAATGGCCACTTTTCTATTCTTTCGCTAACTTAAAGCTTAAAAATAAGCAATGAAACGATAATGTGACACGTCGCAAGTTTATGTAGATAAATTACAGACATTGTTGTATTTTATGGAATTGACAAGCCTAAAGACACGTTTTTTTTAAGTTAGCGAACAAATAGAAAAGTGATTTGAGTAGCCCCCCTGGTGTAGTATAATTATTGTACCATGGCTTTGCCCAACGACCCGTTGACACCTTTTTGTCATTCCAATTTTACAATTATTCAGAATCAATATTCAATATTGTTTTAATTTTGTATTTTAACTGAAACAGACTTTACTTCATAGTCGTTTCATTAGTTTCAAACCTGTCCCGTAAAGTGGTAAAGGACGCACTGTTGATATTCGCACCGCTCTGCCGCCGCATCGATTTATAGGCGGATTGTACCAAAGCAAAAGATTTACGACAGACTAGACTACAATTCGTAGGTATCCTATTCTACTTATACAAGATACACCCAAAGTTTCGTTCAATACCAACAGGTCCGAATATCAAAAGACTTAGTTCCTTCTCTCCGGACATCTGAGGCGATCAGACGTGTTTTAAGTAATTCCATTTGTGTTTTGATAAAGTTAAATGTGTTTTTATAAAGTTAAAATAAAAATACAGAAATAAAAACAAGAACGCAAAATAGGAGCGCATAACAACACGGAGCTACACCAAACCAAGTCTGAGTACGCAAGGACAACGACGTGAGTGCTTTTACTCAGTACTTTATTCGAGCGAAACAGGCGAGGGTCAAGTTACGCTGGACGCAAAACACTTTTGTACCAAATCGCCGCGACCGGCCACTATAAGCTGAGCTCCGTCGTTTCTACGGTTACTTATTACTTCTATCAATATTATTGGACCCTGGTACATTTTGTGCTCACACTTCACTGTCGCACGCATTTGTTTATGATGTTACCAATACGCCACTCCCCCCCGACACCCGCTGCCACCGCCGCCGCCGCTACCGCTCGGGCTCGCGGAGACAACCGAACGCCTGGACAAAAAGGTGCGCGTGCTAAACAAAGTGTATTACCCGCGCCGGAAATAAATCTGCAACAAAGCTCATCGGAATATGATCAACAAAATCTGTCAGATGAAGAAAAAAAAAATTCGAATACCAATGTATCACAGCGCCATACCAAACGAAAGAGAACTAATACGTCAGAAATGCAATTAAATAATTTTATGACTGAAATTAGAGACATGTTTTCTGACTTAAAGTCACAACAGGATTCTAAAATGGATAAAATACAAACGGCGATTGAAGAAATTAAAACGCAAAATTCTGATATTAGATCATCTATTGAATTTTTGTCCGCCAAGTATGATTCAATAACACATCAGATTAGTGAGTTAAAAACTGAAAACTTGCAACAACAAGATTATATAAATTCTCTTGAACTCAAATTGGAAAACTTGGAAAGAGGAACGCGTTCCACTTGTTTGGAAATAAAAAATATACCCGCCACTAAACCCGAATCCAAAGACAGCTTAATCGAATCAGTCACTAAGATTGGAAAGGTTCTAAATGCCAATACACAGACCTATGACATCAAAGACATCTTCCGTATCTCCACTTCAAATCCGGACAACAAAACTATAATAGTGGACTTTGTTAGCGTTATTGCTAAAAACAAATTACTGAAGGCGTACAAAAGTTATAACAAAGGAAATTCCAAACTGAACACAGAACATCTAAAAATAGTTGGACCCCCTAAACCTGTTTTCATATGTGAGAATCTTACCCCAAAGATGAAGAGATTATTTTATCATGCACGTGTTTTTGCAAACAGCAAGGGATACAAATATTCTTGGACTACAAATGGCAAGATTTTTATCAGAGAGAAAGATGGGTCTCCATTCCACTTAATTAAGGATGAATCAGATTTAAAAAAATTGGAATCATTAAAATGACTAGTTTTTGTGTACTACTTTTGCATGTTACTTTGTTTTTTTAATTATCATAAGTTTTGTTATTATTATTGTGTAACTTTTACATATACTTACATCTACTTTGAATTATTATTTACAGCTATATACACTCAACTCAACCGCACACAAACTATTACACACAAAACTCATTTATTATATTTACATACTTATACAGCTAAATACGTTCAACTCAACCGCACACAAATTATCACACACACTTTATTATATATACATACTTATACTGTTATATGCACTCAACTCAAACACACACAAATTATCACACACACCACTCATTTATTACATTTACATACTTATACTGCTATATACACTCAACTCAACCACAAACAAGTTATCACTCACACCACTCATTTAATATATTTGCATTCTTATATGAATTATATCATGCTTAACTCACTTTTACACATGCAAACGCTAATCAACTGTACATTTATCTCACATACCACTTTTTTACTAAGCGAATATGGGGAAACAAGTTTGATGGCTTTACTATGGACAATAGTTATACTTCTCTGCTCTTTAAATGATACTGCTCTTCAACGAACCCTAAATAACTTTTTAGAAAACCCAGTCTCGTATACACATTGTTTTAACTATTTTTTTTTTTTTTATGGATCATAACATAGAAATATCGTTAGATATCGATGATATATCTGTCGGTAAATCATATATTTGTACACCTGAAGGCACATCAGTACATGTAACTAACCCGGAAAAACGACTTAAAATTTTTCATGTAAACATTAGGAGTATTGGTTGCGCTGCTAATTACGGCAATCTTCTTCTCTTATTGGAGAGGATCCATTTGAATATTGACATAATTATTTTAACAGAATGTTGGTTGAGCAAATGTCCCTATCTACCGCAAATACCTGGGTACCGTACTCATAACTCTACTCACTCTAACCAAAACGATGGTATTGTTATTTACACCAAGGATGATTTGGTGACTAAAGTGGATGAGCAAATTGTGGCAGATGCAAACTGTTTGACTGTGAAACTTTCTAATGATGTTGTGATTATTGCCGTTTATCGGTCTCCATCCTACCGAGATACTGAAAATTTTCTAAATAGTTTGGACGCCCTTCTGTCCTCCTTGCACTCTTTTAAAACCGCAGTTTTAATTGGGGATCTCAATATTAATATAATTCAAGGTATTAATGATCAAACTTCTAATTCGTATCTCAACTTGTTAGCATCCCATTCCATGCTGCCTACTCACTTTTTTCCAACTCGTGGCAACAGTTGTCTCGACCACGTGATTCTAAAAACTGACAAAAATTCCATTACGTTGGTTTTAGACTCTTATTTCACTGACCACTCTCCTATTGTATTATGTATTGACACAAACTACAAGACCGGGAAATTTAATAAAAAATGTACTGTTAAGCGTCTCGACATCCCAGCTTGCGTACTTGAACTTGAAAAGATGGATTTTTCAGATGTTGTTAACAATAGTAACGCCGAAAATGCTGCTAATATCCTAGTTGAAAAACTATCCACTGCAATTAAAGCCAATACGCGTACCCTCTCCATTCCTAACAGAAAACGCATCTCCAAGCCCTGGATTACCCCCGGATTGCTACGCTGCATTAGGCATAGAGACAAGCTTTACCGTCAAACTAAAAAACATCCAAATAACGATATTATAAATATTTCATATAAAAGATATAAAACCTTTTGCAATAACCTACTGAAAAAACTTAAGAAAGACTATGAGCGTTCACAATTTACAAAGCATAAGAAAGATCCGAAGAAAGTTTGGGACCTCATTAAGAATGTCACCAATATCAAGCACACCTCTACTTCATCTGACGATCTTTTATCGGCGTACAACGATCCACAAACCGCTGTATCATCAGTAAATAGATTTTTTGCTAGTGTAGGGAAAGATTTGGCATCAAATGTAATCAACAACTCTTCTAAAGTACCTTCATACTCATCTGACCTAAATTTCTCTGTAATGCACTCGATGGCTTTGTTGGATACCGACGAAGCAGAAGTTGAAGATAAAATTATGGGGTTAAAGCTCGATTGTGCAGTTGGTTGGGACGGTATCTCAAATACATTAATAAAAGAAGCTAAACACGTTCTCATTCCGGTTTTGACACACTTGTATAACCTTTGTTTCTCGACTGGTACTTTCCCTGCGGTTTTTAAGAAAGCAATAGTCCATCCTATTTTTAAGAGTGGAGACAGATGCAGTGTCACCAATTACAGACCCATTTCAGTATTGTCAGTCCTTTCGAAAATTTTAGAAAAAATTATAAATAGTAAATTAATCTACTACTTGCAATCTAAAAACCTTTTAGCTTCAAATCAATTTGGATTTAGGCCGGGAAGGTCAACAGAAGATGCTGTTTTGGAACTCACTAGTACTGTAGTTGATAATCTGAATAATAAACTAAATTCTCTGTGTGTCTTTCTTGACCTTTCCAAGGCTTTTGACACTGTATCTGTCCCTATTCTTCTAGATAAACTACAACAGATGGGAGTAAGGGGGATTGTACTCGATTTATTCAAGAGTTACTTAAATGAACGGACGCAGTGTGTTAGGGTCGCAAATTACACTAGTCATGAGGAACCCATTGAATATGGAGTGCCCCAAGGCAGTGTCCTTGGCCCGACCTTGTTTTTAATTTATATGAATGAATTGTGCCAATTGAATCTGTCAAAATGTAAAATCGTCATGTATGCTGATGATACAGCAATTGTGGCTCATGGGAGTAATTGGTAGGAGGCACAGTTCTCTGCTGAGTCGGCCTTAAGAAAAGTCATGTTATGGCTGACCAAAAATGTACTGACTCTAAATCTAAATAAGACCAAATATATTACTTTTGCTCCCAAGCGCTCCTCTCAACCAGATGAAAGTTTTAGTTTAATTGCGCATAATTGTAACGATGTCTTTAACAACACTTGTACCTGTGTCTCAATATCACGCACTCACAGCATTAGATACCTAGGTGTTATTGTTGATAGCCTAATGTCGTGGTCCGAGCATATTCTTTCTGTTGCAGTTCGTATCAGAAAGCTTATCTTTGTTTTTAGCAAGTTAAGAGCTATTGTCGATCCTGCCACACTCAAAACTGCTTATTTTGCCCTCGCCCAGTCTATTATGTCATACTGCGTTACGGTTTGGGGTGGTTCTGGAAAAACCCTGATGTTGGAACTTGAAAGGGCCCAAAGGGCCATCTTGAAAGTTATGGCCTTCAGGCCAAGAAGGTTCCCTACTAACTTGGTTTATGTCTATTGGGAAGTTCTTTCTATCCGTAAATTATTCATATTGCATGTAGTACTACGCAAACATACGCTAATATCGTTTGATCCGGCAATTTTGACCAATAAAAGAAGAAAAGACATAGTCTGTGATATACTAATTTCTCGTTTGGTATTGGTAAAGCATCATTTTGACTTTATATCGCCTATTTTGTATAACAAAGTGAATAGAAAGCTTAATATTTATCCTCTTCCGAAATACAAATGTAAAACCATGTTATGCGAGTGGCTTCTTGGCCTGGACTATGATACAGCTGAGTCCTTGGTTAAATAAATATTTTTGCAAATACATGCACAATTATTCACACACACACACACACACACACACACACACACACACACACACACACACACACACACACACACACACACACACACACATACACACACACTTACATATTCTATAATTTCTGTTTTTTCTGTTTTATATTGTTATTTTAGCCCTAAGTTCAAATCATGTCTGTAATGCCTGTCTAATTTGAGGTGGGCGCTAATAACTGTAACACAGTCTTATGACTACAACGGTTGTTAACGCAAATATGTTTTTGTATACATGTCATGATTTAAATAAACTTTTATTATTATTTATTATTTATTTAGTTAATAATTAGAAAGTGGTTTGTAATTTGTTTTACTAGCCTACTAGCGGCCGCCCGCGGTTTCACCCGCGTGGCTAGGCTATCTACTATCTGTGTACCAAATTTCAACCAAATCCGTTCAATAGTTTTTGCGTGATTGAGGAACAAACATCCAAACATCTAAACATCCAAACCCACAAACTTTCACATTTATAATATTAGTAGGATCATAAAAAGTAAGCTAATATCCAGTTATAACTGCTAAAAATGTTTTGTACTTAAAAAAAATGTTTAATGCCCATACCAGATAGACACTGGACTGCTTATAGATGTCCAATAGATAGGTATACACACAAACAGAAACAATATCCGTAATTCAACTGTAACACGATGCGAATATTTTGTACATCGGTGAAAATTTCTCCCATAGGAGCAATTGAAGAATCAAACATTGAGCCTTTCCTTGCAATTGTTTCAATACAGTCGAGAATCCGAAAAATATTAGATACAACAAAGATACAAGTGAAAAAAGAGAGAATTATTGTTATTATAACCGTTAACAGTAAATCACAATATCTCGGTCATCTAAGAAAAGCGTAAAAATGTTGATAAACTTCGATAGCTTATGATTTTGTTATGAACGTTTTTTATGATAATGAGAAGATAAAATAACTTTTACATCAGCTGTCATGTTATTTATTCGTTCGCCGCGTTTTGGCATGAACAAAACACATTTTTATCTATAGCCAAAGCAATGGTCCACATTATTGAAAAAGTCGAAGACTTATGGAATATAATTTTCAGATCCAATGAGCGTAATAATAGCGCGTATGCCTCGTAAGCGTCAAAAGCGGAGCTATGTCGACAGAATGCTCGAGTTGGGCATTATAAAAGATAAGAAGGAATGCCGTAAAAAGAGGCAAAGGAAATCGAACGCTAAAAGCACCGAAACAGACGACGATAAATCCGACGGTAAGTTACTAAACAACGGCTGCTCTTTGTTCTAACGGCGGAGCTCCAAGGACCGGCTCTTTGCCGTTTTAGTGCACGTATCGTATCGTAACAATAAAAATTTTACAGACAAAAGAACAGTGAGTTATAAATCCAAACCAATCTAACAGAAATATAGCAAGTACTGACCTGAAATCGACGTAGAATTAAATTACATCTAATCCCAGAAGATTACGTTTACGATATGAAAGCATGATATTAATATTAATTATTATTTTTATCCCTCGGTCCACAATTATTATTTTTGAGTAGCAAAAGTCATGCTGAGATGAAAATTAATATTACCTTTATGTTATTCGGTCCAAAGAGCTTTGACGTAGAGACGACCTTTAAATTTGGACCTGTTATTTTTGCTGAATCATAACCTGAAAAACATTTGTGATCTTTTAAATTAGGGACTATGCTAAAAGAGAAGTTGTAAGAAAAAAGCATATTTCAATAAAATATAAGGCACAGAATAAAAAACACATTATTTAGTAATTTTCAACCAATTTGAGGTCAGCCAAACACAAAAATAGCTTTTAAATGAAATCCGTTCGCTGTTATTGCTTTTTTGTTTTATTATAATCGGTTTTATTTGATCGATAAAAATAATTGTCGCAGGCTTTCATACCACTTCCATTAACACTTTAGATAGTGGTTGGTGGATAATGGCTCGTACAGCCCAGAAAAAATAAAGATAGCAGAAATTACACACTTACGAATGAAAATTGTTCTCTTGCGACTCTTTTAACGAATGCAGAATATCATTCTACATGCATCTCTCTATTTGTGAATAATTTAATTTCTTAATTTTTTTAATACCCTTAGCCAAAATCTTTTTTTACTTTCGGTTGTAAATCGACAGTTATACTATAATAAATTCAATTCAATGTATGTTTTTAGATGGCTCATCCGAATCAGAGGCAAATTCAGAGAGCGATGATGATACGAGATCTACGTCTCCTCCTAATATAAAACATGCAAAAAAATCGAAGAAGTCTCATGAAGCCAATAGAAATAAGAAAACGGCTAATGTTGAACTAGCTGCTAACGAAATTGCTAAACTATTAGTAAACGCAGTTGATAGCGGTATGTCTATTTCGATGTGCTAAACGGTTTGTCTGAGAAAATGTTAAATACTTTTGGACTTGCAAATTAAATGGGCTTGGAAAATCTTGTACAAATCACTCGAGTTATATAATACGCTACGGTTCAAAGTATGTTTCTCATTTTCTCACGGCGACTGATGTTGACATTTACTTAATCAAGATTATAGCAATATAACTTTTAATTAATACTTTATAAGGATTGACTGAGAGTCTAAAATGGCTGGCGGAAAGTTTGGAAGAAGTGGCATTGGATCAAGAAGCGGAGGGATATGATCCGACCGCAGAAGGGACGCCTCTTGTGCCTATTTCAAGTGAAGCCGTCGACGCAATGGAGACTGAGTTATTCCACCGAGTACTGAAAGGCGTGGGCGTCGTGCCGCCTAGCGATGAACAAGTAAGATAACTTTACTATTTGGGCAAACCATAATTCATTAATATGCATACATTTGCTTAATTAAAGGTTACTATACAGTGGTATTGAAAACCAAAACGTTCGTGAGAGAATTAATTTTAACCAGTAATTAATAAATCAACGACTTCCCTAAAATATTAGTATCTCATATTACTCTATCTATTCCTTTCACTTCCAGATCAGCTTTGTAGTAAAATAACACACTTCATTAATTTTAAGTAGGTGTTTTATAACTTTTTTCTTTATTTCAATTCAGCGATATAATATTTGATATTACATTTTACGAATACTGAAAGCAAGAACCGCATCTTTAAACGAGGAACGTCATAAACTTTACGATAGCATAAATTTCACAGTTTATGGATTTTCGCGCGGTTTTAGGACTTAATCTGTCTTTGATATAAACAAAAGTGGATGAAAATGGGCTGTTTTTATCGTTACGCTTAATTAAATATGATACGGCTAATGAGATGCAGAGGAAGTTTTTACTTTTTATACTTAGATTGCTTAGTAAAGTCGCATTACGATAGACATAATTACTAGCAGAAAATCGAAGACCAAGCAAACTAAATTTTTTGCTACTTTCGTTTAGGGTCGGAAGGTAATTACTAATTAATGACTTCTAACCTTAAAAAATTACATTTTTTCTTGATCATTTTACTCCCTTGTGAACTAATTGTAAACTAGTTCTATTTTTGTTTAAATTGAAAGTTCTCCCTCGTATCCTATCCCTTGACACCTACGCAAACATGCGTAGGTAGCTGTTTTCTCGTTATTGAATACTTCGTACAATCTCTGCGTGTCTAATTTATGTATTGCGCAATTAACTTTATTTTAGGAATCCTATTGGAGAATACCCAGTGAACTACACTTTGAAACTATAAGAAAAAGGAGAGAAATAATTGTCAAAGCAATAAACAAAGAACTAATAATTGATACCTCGGATGATACGCAAACAGACGCTAATACAGCTAAGCCAACTGAAACGTATGTGAATGATGATTCAAGCAATGATGACGATTTGTTCGATAGCTTGCGCAAACTCCGCGATTCTCACTCCGATGTTTCGTACAATAAAAGCAATGGAAGTTTAACAAAAAGTATTGAAGTAAAACGTAATAGCAAACGCAGTCGTAGTGTTGAACCCGATGAGAAGAACGGTAGAGAAAAAATGCAGAAAATAGATGAAGCTGAAGAAGTAAACAGTGATAAGGATGAAGATGAAGATATTCTGTCGTTTGCAAAGAAGACTCCGTATGTGAATGATGATTCAAGCAATGATGACGATTTGTTCGATAGCTTGCGTAAGCTCCGAGACTCTCACTCCGATGTTTCGTACAATAAAAGCAATGGAAGTTTAAAAAAAAGTATTGAAGTAAAACGTAATAGCAAACGCAGTCGTAGTGTTGAACCCGATGAGAAGAACGGTAGAGAAAAAATGCAGAAAATAGATGAAGCTGAAGAAGTAAACAGTGATAAGGATGAAGATGAAGATATTCTGTCGTTTGCAAAGAAGACTCTACAGCACGAAAATTTGCCGGACACTGAAGACATATTGAGTAACATCCCAAGACTTGCAGAAGGTATGTTAAATGTAACTAATGTCTCATTAAAAGAACTGGTACTAACATATGCAACTGCAGTACACTCGTAATTTCAGTTCCCGTTCGAGAAATTGTAGTACAAAGCTGTCTATTAGGAAGGCTTTTTTACATACGTTTAAGTAGGTACCTACTTACAATATTGAGTTAGCTCTTTGATTTTAGCACGTTTGAATAGTATGGAAATATTTTGTTCATTGTCGTGGGGTACAAAAATAAATCAATAGAGGTTTGAATAGTTAATTTAGAATCACGCTAAAAGAATTCAGTTTCAAGATCTCGAGACTATTTTAATCTTGAAAAAGAATAGCTTCCTTACATCATCACGTAATAATGTGTTTTGACATAAATCGAGACGAATTATATTAAAGCTTATCATATGTTGAAGTAATGAGAAAAAGCATTGTAATTTTCCTTTCTTCCAGATGACAGTGATAAAGAAGACGAAGATATCGTTTTACCAGCGAAACGTGATAAGAGACGCCGAATTGTGATTGATGATGATTCCGATTAGTGTCCCAACCGATCCATCATATGGATATGTTAATAAATGTATTATTATACTTAATCTTAAATTACACATGTGGTATTTTTTCCCACCGTCTCATAACCCAACAGAATTTACTGGATGGCAAATTAAGTCAAATGAAGATATACTTTGCGAGAGTAAAAAAAGTACAAAAACAAAACAATAATTTTGATTGAAACCATAAAATAACCAATTTGATGTGTAGATAGAATATAACAATAAATTGAATTTGCTGGAATAAAATTAGCAAAAAAATGCAATACCTAAGCATCTAACTTACTTTCTATTGTTGTAGCTACTTCTGGTAGTCGAGGCTCAGTTATTTAAATAAATTGCGTCGTATTTCTTCATCTTATTACACCACGTAGATATAGGAATTCCAATATCATGCTGTTATCGGATAGCAATATACTCGTATACAGTGCGTTCAGTTGCTGGCATTTTCTATCCATTGCAGGGGACCGTGTGTTCTCACATCGGTATTGCAAATATTGTACAATATAACAAACAAGGAAACGAAAATAAGAAATTTCTCCGCGGCTATACTCTCAACAAACAGACTGGGTGGATGGAAAATTGCCGTATTCGGACAACAATACAAAAATTCAGTTGTTCGTAAAACAAAATCTGTTCGGAAAAATAACGGGTTTGAAATAGTCCAATTTAAATCTATTCTGAAGATAAATCGCTAGTTCTCAAGAAAAGATTTCGATTAGATGATTTGTTTGTGAATGCAGGAGCATTTTCTAGTGTGTACAGTACACTCTATCCATTATTCTCAAACAAGCCGGTAGCATGTACCGCTATCTAGGTAGAGAGCATTTCCATGTTCGCTAAAGGAAGTCCTATTTCCGACCTTTCGCTTATCTAAAGCTTAAATTTTACTCAAGACAAGCCATAAAACTAATTAAATAAAATCCGCTTTATGCCTATAGCTACTTAGGCGGCGCCGTAGCTACGTATAACTGTGAAGATTAATTTCGTAGGGCGTTCACTAAATCTTTTCACTCAGCATCAGATTAGCACCCTCGAACCTTCCCCTAAATGTATCGTTGTTTTTCTAACATTATCTTAACATTGTAAACAAGGCACCCGAAAATGGGGCGGAAATTCTACCTGAAATAACATTTTCTTGTAATGATTTACATACATTATTGGATTGTTATCGTACGAGCAACAAAAGCTTTTCCACGAGGGCTGGTATTTAAGAATGCTATTATGTAATGAAGTTTATTGTAAATGAAACAATGGCAGAAAATAGACGCAAAAAGACAAAAAAAGCAAAAGTACCTATATTTTTTTAATATAAAGTTTCTCTATGTACTGGGAGATATATTAAAATAAGAATAACTCTTAAAACCCCTGAAATACAGAACTTATATTAATATTCTGTGCATTGAAAGTGCATGAAATAGTAACGGATATTGAAGTCCAGATGTAATTTCATGAAAAGATGTTTTCCAGTGGCGAAGCCAGCAGAAAGTCTTAAAAGTAATACACACGATTTTCGCCGAGATGACTTCATCCTGTTGCCAATTTCAATGCATTTCGAAATTGCCTTCTTACAAAATCCGACTCAATATGCAATCCTGCTGAAGATCTCATTATTCGAATAACCTTTTATAGGTTTCTTGGATTCGCATTATAACGCCCTCCAGCATTAAAACATCACTCGACAAGTCCACGCCCCTCTGAACGTATTATTATTCACTCTCAGCCAAAAAAGCACAAACGATCGTTTCATCGCGCGTAATCCCGCGGGCAATCGAGTATTTCTTATTCAAATGTTCAGTCAGCTATTTTAATGTTCCAACACAGCACGTCATCAATCTTTGCCGAGGCCGAACGTGGCCCATTACGACCGCCCTCTTGCAATTATCCACTCGAATAAAAACGTTTTAAGTGTTAAATTAACGATATCTCAGCGGGACGAGAGCTTGTCTGACTAAGTGATTAATTCCAGTCTTTAAGAACTGATAGTGAAGCGCGCTTTGTGCAGATTTTAAAAAGAACGCCGTTTATTTTTCAGTCTGGGAAAGTTGTTTTGAAATGCAAAATAACAGCTTTATTTTTTGTGCTGTGTTTGCATGACGTGACGTCGGTCGGTACCTAACTGTTCATATTGTCAAGTGGTCTTAGGGGGCGTGCATTAATTACGTGAGGCATTTAGTGGGGTTAGGGGGGGGGGGGTCGAGCCTAATCTCACGTGGGGGACAGGGGGGGTCTCGGCAAATATCACGTAATTTTTTTTCTGCAGGAACAGTATCGCGAAAAAACTAGGTTAAATAAAGTTAAACATTTTTCATACCAAATTATGGCTAAATCCTAAACAATAATGTTTATTTAAATAAATGCAAAGCAAGCAAGCACAGATTAACGTAATCACACTAAAAATACACGTTTTGAAAAATCTCACGTGAGATTTCTAGGCGGGGAGAGGGTCGAACCAAATCTCACGACACCAAGGGTTGGTCGAAAAATCGCCAAAATCACTTCACGTAATTAATGGACGCCCCCATGAACAAAAAGTTCTTGAGCTCCCCAATCTTCAACCAAAACAAATGTCTTGTTGTAACAGGAACAGGACATCCGCTCAAGTCATCCGTTCGTTAGGAAGCAACTCCCAATAACTTTGTTATCGATGCCCCAACGCGATATGATGATATTTTAATCTGCCTTGCTGCCATTAAACGACAAAATGAAATGGTTATCTTGTATGATATGAAAATAAACTGATCCGGCCATGGCGCTGCAGGGTGAGTAGATTATCTGTTAAAACTTTGATAGCTGCGTGCGTGCTTCTAATAGGTTCCTATAAAACTTTTAAAGCTTGACATTTTAACATCAATGGATTGAAATTGATTGCTTTTAAATCCCCGTATTTTAAACTTAGTAAGGTGGTAAGAGCATGTACGCGGAAATCTCAATGGAGAAAACAGTAGCATATATATATAGGACTTATTAAATTACTGTGATTTTAAAATCCTAAACTAAATGAAATCGTATACTTCTTACTCGATTCTCGAGTGCTGATTTGATTGATAAATTCGTTTAAACTTCTCACAACAAATGTTCGAAAACTGGTAGCGCGAATGGTTCTTATTCTGCCTCTGCCAGTCACTTAACTACGTAAATATAAACAACCGTCATTCCTCTTCTTTACGCGCGTCGGCGGAGAGAAAAGAATGACAAACGAGTTAAAGAATAATGGAAAGTAAATGAAAACAGCAAAATCGCTTTTGTCAGCTGCTTTCTTTCGTTGTCGCTGTTTGCGAATGATCATTTTAAAAAAACACATTTTTATAAGTACAGTTCAGCCCAAAGTCATAACACTGCGCAAATATTTGCCTAAAATGTTTTTCCACTTTGTGAAAGCAAGGCGTAGTAAATATTGAAATGTCCATTAAGAAAATTGAGCTCTAGGGCTCAGGCAGCACTTAATCGACGTGGGTACAATTGGTAAAGATTACGTTTAATATATGTATATTGTTGGCTTAATTTAGGCACAGTTTTACTTCTTTATACTGTGATTTAGGTATGTGTATAGTACCACCTACGTGCAATTTTTTGTTAAAACTACTTACTTATCCGCTTCATTAGCAGCTATGTTATTTTTAATATAAAAAATCAACCCCAAATAACAATCCCGAAATAGAACTTTTTCTCTAAAAAAAAAGCGAATGCAAATTAGTCTCGATATCCGATCTCATATCATGCTTCATTAATTCATCAATTCAATTAGTCAACAAAAAATAGTTGTATTTCTGATTGAGTATGCAGTTCTAAGGGTTAACATTTCGCACTAAGAAAGCGGCAATATTAAATAGAGGATGCGAGGTTCGCACAGGGCGAGCGGCGCCCTCAGGTAAAAACCAAATTGAATTTTCTCTCGACCAAATAGAACGGTATCGCGTAGATAAATCTCAAGTCTGCCTCATCCCGTATCTACAGAAAACAAAGTTTAATAGAAAAGTAAATAGAAAAAGTGGAAGTGAAAACACTGAATGCTGGAAGTTTTAATTCGAGTCAGATATCCGCCGACCGAATTTCAAATCGCCATCCCTCTGGGAAATGTTGGATTAGGTACCTACTATCTAAACGTTTATCTTGTCATATTTCAGTTGAAAAACTGAAAACGATTGAATTTATTTTATTGAAATGTTTCAATATCGTGCAAATATGGTAACGTGGTAGATATGTCTGTTCTATTTATCAATCCTTTTACGTGACTAGTTTCAAAATTGTAGGTACTAAATAAATCTTCAAGCTTGTTTATTCTGCTACCTACTTATATCTACAGGGTGATTTTTTAATAATGCACAAGTTTTGTGGTGTCTCTTAGACCGTCAAACTGTACAACTTTGTCTATGGGACCAACTTAATCAGAGCAAATAGATAATCAGCTGTTCCACAGAAAACGTCAATAGCTCTCGACCAAAATGTATGTAACAGCTGATTATTATTTTTTTGCTGTGATTAAGTTGGTCCCATAGACAAAGTTGTTCAGTTTAACGGTTTAAGCCAAACTTTTCAAAACATCACCCTGTACATAATTTATAGCATTTAGAACCCGTAATTTAAAAACATTATTTAGAATTTATTAGATAAATAGCTTAACAGTTACATTACAATACCTAGGTGCAGTACAAGCTTTGTATGGAAGCATAAAATTGTACTGTAGTTAGGAAAAGCGGGGCTGCCGGGGACTGACTAGGTGCCAATTTTTTTGGTTTGAGGTCATTTTAGGGGGTTGGCCATAATAGAGATATTTTCCAGTGGGGGGGGGGCGCTCTGAGCTCCAGTTCCGGGGCAAAGCTAGAGGTGGGGTGGGTGCTAAAGCTAGAGCCGCGTTGGAGTTTTGAAGGGCAATAGAAAAAATATCAGGCTTTTTTCTGGAGTGTGCACCAGACTATTCTGGGGTAGGCACGGCCTGTCAAACGTGAACAATCATGATGAAGCATGATGACGTCTTTTTAATAATAAGACCAACACATTAAGTACCAATATTAAGCATTTTCGATTTTAGAATATTTTTGTTTCTAAAAAAATTTAAGAGGATTATATTATGAAGTATCAAGATCATTTTTCGTGACGTTTTGTCATTTGTGTGGCAACCCTGAAGTTTACGCCACTCTCAGGGTCCAAATTATAAACCTTCCTGGCAATAACTGAAGCGTTAAATTTTAATAGACCAACCATTAAGCAAACTCCACGAAAATACTATTCAAGGACCCTCTGGTTATTAAAAACATTTGTCAAATGACACTCGCACTAGCTTCTGACGATTAACAGTTTAAGGGTCATGTTAAATTACTCCACTATTGTTCGGAGCCCTCGCTGCGAATTATTGCGAAGCTGTGCGGCGGGCATAAACCGATACGATGTTGAATGAGCTCTCTCGGGCGACGACGCCGTATCCTGTTAGATAATTATCATTATATGGCCCTTTTAATCGACTACCCCTAACCGCGCTATACGGCATTATATGAAGATAATGTTATTTTATAACGGGGTCTAAGGCGTGTGTTTAATTTAAAAGGAGCCATGGTTGCGGTTCGCGTGGCTGTTTAAGGGGCCGCAAAACCACAGAATACATAATAGTACAAGCAAAACGCCAAATACACATTTTTGAACAAAGATTTCTCATAGTATTATTTGATTTATCGGTCCCAAAAAAAATTTTGAAAGTAGTTTTGTGATTGACAGAAGCACGATAGCTTAAACTTTTCTCTGTAGAAAAAATCTTAAAGTGACCCCCAATTTTGTAGTTTTTCACTGAACCAAGTTCCAACCAAGAATAAACCTATAATCTTACTAAAATAAAAAGAAACCTCAACTCTAGTTTTGTGATTGACAGCATAGAGGAAATGATCACTACGTGACAGTTTCCCAAAATAACAAATAAGTAGTTTAGTACTTATTAATTAAAAACGATAAAATTTACAATTATTTCGATAACTTTTACTAGTATTAAAATTGCTTCCAGCGTTGTACGGCCCCTTAAGTGGGGCAAGGCTTGAGAGTCTAGCGAGGAAGTCCAACATTGTCGGGCTCACTGATACAAGCTGTAATTAATGCATTATTTCAAAATGGTTCAAGTCATGAAACTTCGTAAGGCAAATCGGTAGGTCCACGGACGCGTAAGGGTGAAAACAATTAATTTTGACCAACACGGTGCCTATACAACATTATTTTTTGTAAATACGAAAGCCGAAATACGGGTCAAATTTTTTTCATTTTCAGAATCAGTCTAAAAAAATATAATGATACCTTAAAAACTCACAGTTATAAGCTTTTTATATTGTCCCGTTAGTAGGGTGTGCGGTGCGTTAAATGGTTTTGTAAATATTATTTAGTCAAAATATAGTATTATAAAAAATATTGCAATCGATTCTATTACTGATTATGAACAAACAGTTTTCAGGTTTCGTATATACTAAAAGTAATCTGGTATTTATAAAGTTGCTAAGATAAAGAGTTAAAATTCAGAAGGTAGGAGATTCAGTTCAGGAGAATACCTAAAAAAATCGGTTTAGTCTAGGAATGACTGATTCGCAAAATGACTACGTAGTCTATTATTGACCGATTCGTGGAATGTACAATTCTATAAATGACTGATTCTAGTAATGACCGATTCTACAAATGACTGATTCTACAAAAGACCGATTCTACAATTGACTGATTCTACAAATGACTGATTTTAGAGTTTATGAACAATAGAGATTTGATAAAGAATTTGGTAAATAAAATGCAAAGTAGGGAATAACGAATCATTTATTTCAACACCATAATCAATGACGTTAACCTGCTAACAATTTTTATAAAGAAAAAATAGTTCTTGTATTAGAATATCTCATACTACATTTTGTAGCGCAAAATCAAATATTTGGTCAAAAAATAAATAAATAAAAAAATCACTTAGGAATACGTAGTTGAATATAGGTCATTTTTTTAAAAAGACTACTAATATTTCACCCTTTTGAATTGCTCTTAATACTTTTTTGTGTATAAAAATTGTCAGCAGGTTAGCGTCATTGATTGTAGTGAAAAATGTTTGAAATAAATGATTGGTTATTCCTTACATTGCACTTTATTTACCAAATTCTTAACCAAATCTCTATTGTTCATAAACTCTAAAATCAGCCATTTGTAAAATCAGTCAATTGTAGAATCGGTCTTTTGTAGAATCAGTCATTTGTAGAATCGGTCATTACTAGAATCAGTCATTTATAGAATTGTACATTCCACGAATCGGTCAATAATAGACTACGTTGTCATTCTGCGAATCAATCATTCCTAGACTAAACCAAAAAATCAAATTGGCTGAATATTTTTTATAAGTTTCTATATTAATAGAAAAGCTTCAGATTTTTTGGTTGAGTGAAAAAATAATAGTAATAATAAAAGGAGCTTATTCTTCACGATAAAAAAATATTCAGCTGTTTTGATTTTTTTTCAGACATTCTCCGTAACTGAACTGTTACTGTAAAACCAGAATTACAAGTAGTTAGGCTATGTACATACTAAAAAAATACTTATGCTTAGATTTGCATTTAGTTATTGAAAAGAGATGTACAAAACTAATTATAATTTTGTTTTATTTAAAATCATTAAAAAAGGCAATATTCGTGAAATGGAATGTAGATTTTTATTAATTTAACGAGGGTAGTTCAGTTTTTAGTCGCCGTGGTCTATCAGTCGCATCGGTTTGGTTAGCACTCCGTTAAATTATCTACCTTATAATTAATTTTGGCGTGATATTAAAGTATCGGTATCGGGTAACGGGTATGATATGAAAATCATAGACATAAACATAATGAGTCATAACATAAATAACTCATTATATTCACTTCTCAATTCTCAAGCTTACGCGCTCACTAGACATGAAATAAAACAATTTTTAACGGATACTAGCGCGGTTTTATTGAAAGTTATTATAAACTCATTATGTTTATGATATTCTGTTTCGGTACCTATCTATCACAAGTGATAGATAAAGTAAATAATTATGTAGTGGTTTACATCATCGTCTCAGTGGGCGTTTGTTTCCAGCCGTCCCTACTACACACCCAGGTCACAGAATATATAACCCAGGTGCTCTTAGGATTGCAGTAAGTACTTTTGAGATATCAGTTTTATTATAATTACTTATTACTAGGGTGGTCAGGTATTAAGAGACCTTTAATGAACCGGAGGGCCCAGAATCTAGTTTAGTGACAAGTTATACTTTAAAATAATTTCCTTCGACCTACCTGATAATTTAATTTCATAGTATAGTGATTCCATTTTCAAATTATAACAATTTAGTTTATTATCATAAGCTTTTTGAGCACAGAACACAGAAGCTTTGAGAAGTAGATATTTATTTTGCAACTTGGTAGTTTCAAGACTTGGGTCTAATGAGATTTGAACTTCTTGCAACCATATTATGTTTTTTTGCAACTTGAACGTTACGAGACTAAAGGAACCAGTTCAGCTCTTTCTACCTCAACTACGAATTTCAACTTTCCACTAATTCCATAACTATAACGTAAGTGTAACAGTTCCACCTAGTACGTTTCATTCTACTTACATTAAATCATATTTAATCAGCTTAATTATAAAACCCTTTTATTTAACGCGTTCGCTTGTGGCTTGCGCGACGCGACTGAGACGACGGTCGGCTCGTAACGTAAGTAATCTGTACGGGCTGCGTATTTCCTTAGCCGTATAGAATTCGTCCCCTCCTCGCGACTAATTCAGTTCTAATAATATTGTTCTAATAAATCAACATCGGACATCACCGCTAATAGATACGTAGTACATAGTTAGTAATAATAGTGCAATATAAATATGAGTAGATAAAATAAAGACAGGAAACTTTTTTATAAAGAGATAAATCCTGTTTCCTACTAATATTCGAGAACTTTCTCTGCGAGACTTTGAAGTCGGCTGAACGACGAGCTTTTAACCGTGGAAGGGATAAAGTTGATACGTCATTGTAACAATGTAAAATATAAATAAAAGCGTTTGCTACTTGTCTACGACGTGTAGTCACAATGAGATTCCTTCAAGAAGCCTAAACAAGCTAGGAGGCGACGAAATCGATCGATAAATTGGTGATCGTCTAAATTGGTCACGAGGAGGGAGGGGATGAATTAAATACGGTTAAGGAAATACGCGTACGGGCTTAGCGAGTCGCCGCTAATCGTGCACACGACTCACAATTATACGAATACGCCGCCGCCGCATCGCCGCCCGCTACGCTCGTACTCACATCGCAACGATTAAAATATAGTATATCAGTTTTCTCCTGTTTAATAATGTTCGCATAATAAACTGTATTCACTTTGTTCCGGGCACGCGAAATAAAAACCATTTCTCTTTTCTAAAGCTCTCGTGAAGTTAGTGTGCTTATTCGCACGTATAAATTTCTCCCAAGAGTTGGTACATTTAGAGTTATGAGCATTGCTCTGCTCTATACGAAAGGCAATCCGTTCACGATCACTTACCTTGACATAATTCACTTTGAAATTCTTCCACTGATATTGTCTTGAATTCTAGATTCTATTATCCACTTGGATGATTAAAATGTTAATTTATTGTCTGTATGCTAGTCAAAAAACATATCAAGACATGCTTTTAAGATTCAGAATACTTAATTATATTTTTAATTAAATGATATTAAGTACGTACATCATATCCATCAATGAGTAACCGAAGTAAGTAATTTAATTCATTCGTCTTTACTTATGTATGGAAAGCTTTTAACACAGATATTGACTTCACATATGTGCTGGTACCTACATAGGCCAATACATTACAAATTTTTTTCTGTGTACATACCTACCTACCCTTTCTATGTATGTACCTACTAGGTACTTATGGGCAACAGCGCAAAAATTCGTGTGCGCGCGTATCGCTCCTGCACGTACGTGTTGTGACGGCGCGGCGTGCAAGCGATTTTAAGCGCCTCGCGTGCGCTTTACTTGACTGCAAGCCCCATCTTACACGGCGCGACTGAAAATAAACTGGTTGCAAACTCTAATCACCAACGAGTTTCGAAATAGTCACAGCACTAGTATTTCAATGGCGGTTCGTACACGACGCTACCTATCACAAACTGGTTGTCACAGTCTGTGTTAGCCCCATCTTACACGGCGCCACTGAAAATAAACTGGTTGCAAACTCTAATCACCAATGAGTTTCGAAATAGTCACAGCACTAGTATTTCAATGGCGGTTCGTACACAACGCTACCAATCACAAACTGGTTGTCACGGTCTGTGATTGGTAGCGTCGTGTACGAACCGCTACTGAAATACTAGTGCTTTGACTATTTCGAAACTCGTTAGTGATTAGAGTTTGCAACCAGTTCATTTTCAGTCGCGCCGTGTAAGATGGGGCTTAGTTTCAGTGGCGCCGTGTAAAATGGGGCTTAGGAGTGGTTAAGAAACGCAGTTGCCCATGGTATCCACCCGGTGGTCATGTTGTGCATTGTGCTGGAAACTTATTCGCCATTGTCGATGTCGTTACAAATAATTAAAAAGTTAAGCCTCATCTCAGCGCAGCCAGGCGCCCAGGCAACCGACCGCGCTTGTCAAACTTGTGCATTAACTTTTCATTTGCACAAGTTTCGTCCGAACCTTGCCAGCTATCACAACTTCGCTATTTCAACCCACTTACAATATTATACCTACGAACACTATTTAGATTTTTAATCTGTACCTATCTAGAATTTACTTTGCATCTTGTTGAGAGTTTTCTTACTTATTGTCTGTTCTTTACTTTTCATTTTCAATGTCTATGATAGTTATAGCATCTGGAATTTGTCGGATTCAACATTATTTCATTTGTGAACATTATGGAATTCAAAATAGTTAAGGAACTCAGCTATTTCAAATATTTCTTACTACTTATCTTTCTGACTGAAAACATAAGTGTCTATAGAAATACGAAGGAGCAAGAGTAATCCTATTTGATCAGATAAAACTTGGTGATAAATTAATGTATGTCGGTCGAGATATTGGATTCTGTTGGAAGCGGTCTCAATCTAGTTACTTATTGGAAACTTTTTATAAGGAATCAAACGGGAATATTATATTAGTCTCAGACGTCTGCTGCGGTGAGCGACATCTCTCCCGTTTTAATAACTTCATTAAACTTTCGTTAATTAATTTCATTTGATCATTTCATTGGGAGTTATAATTGAAGGAGCGCGTCGCAATCGCTCGGGATCCACAAACGGAATAATGTCAAATCAATTAAAAGTTGAATTCGGCGGGCAGCGCGCCAGTCTCGGCAAAGTTGATTCATTAGTATAGGATTGGCCGCCGCAGACTGCTGCCGGGACTTCGCCAATATTAAGAGTTATCTGCTCCTCGCAGCCCACGCCGGCTCGCATACGTTTAGATATACGTAAGAATATTTATGTCTCAAATCGAAAACTTATTCGGGGCTTATCGACGGTAGCCATGATTTTGCTATAAAGCTTTTCTCACAATTCTGTTTCAAGTCATAGCTCGCTTGAAATATCGTTCGACTTTGGTAGTAACGTTCCAGCAGTTGCTGATTTCTGACTTTACAATATCATGACGATATTTTACATAAAAAGCTTGAAACCAACTCGCTGTAAGTCTTTATCTAACTTAGTTCATTTCATACCGCTTTTGTGAGACCGACAAGTATACTTAATGAAAGTTTCGTAAACTTAGGCACTAATATAGCCAACGATAGCATTGTAGTTAGCTTACGCGTGAAATTTCAAATATTCTTTGCTTTTATCCAGACCAGACCTTTGATGGACCTTTTATAAAGTTCAATAGTCTCTTACAGCTGTCTTTCTAGCAATATCGGGTAAGATTGGATTCTCTATAAAAAAAAACTTCGTCTAACCCAGAAAGTGTATGAGCAATACATTATGTTGCGACTCAATATTTATCGTATGCATGATTTATCATCGTTTGAGGCGCCCGAGCGAGGCGAGGCTGCCTAAACAGTAAACGCAATAACATTTGCATAGGCCCCGTCAACTGCTGGTGCGCTCATAAAAGTAATGCGAAAGGGATCGCGCTGCGCCCTAATAGTGGAACTTCGGTAGGGATCAGCGAAAGTAATTCCACATCCAACCCTCAGTAAGCAGGGCAACAATAATCAGGCCAGACCTATTCCGCGTCTTGTTTTATTGCCAACAGCTCACGTGTTCAGGTTTCCTAACTTCGTTATCGTAAAGCAGAATAGTAGATTGTTATACAAGACGCTAAAATGACCCATTGCATACGAGGTAGTTTTATTCCCGAGCTTTAGCGAGGGAATAAATAGAAACCGAGTTACAATGGGTTTTAGCGTCGTGTGTTACACTCTACTTTTCACTACGAAGGCGAGAAAATAAAATACAATATTAAATACCTAGTTTATACTTACGTAAACGAATCCACTAATTTTTCTATCCTCCACTTCATAAACTTTTCATACAGTATTTAACTAAATGATTTGTGCATGACGGCAAAAGATTAAAATTATTTCTTTCCTATTTCTTACTTACATCACACAATTCAATCAGTTTGGTATTAGAGAAAAATTCTAAAGATTTCGCGCCTTTTTTAATTTCTACTGTAGCAGCTAAGAAACACAATGCACGCATTCTACGATCAAACTTAAAGTCACAGAGTATAAATAAGGCAATGATTTCACAGAAGAGATCGCTGCTTTTAGTTCCATTTTCACAAATAAAAATGAGAAACAGTATTAAGTCGAGCGAGTCTTTATTCGTGATTATGAATAAAGACTTTTTCGTTTTAGTAGGCTCATTGGTAATAGACAAACATTAAAAAAGAAAAAACTTTATCCCCTAGGGGTAATTTTGCTATTTTATCCTGGCTCTTGTACCTTACAATGACGGACTTTTAGAGCAAGAGGAGTGAAAAATTAGTTTGTTATTATATGTATAGGTATAATATTATATAAACTACCGATTATACCGATTAAATCAGGGAAATCAATTACTAGGTACTGTTCAAGTACCTACCTACTTCTAGCTAGATAATAAAGGTATCCTACTAATATTATAAATGTGAAAGTTTGTGGGTTTGGATGTTTAGATGTTTTGATGTTTGTTCCTCAATCACGCAAAAACACTTGAACGGATTTGGTTGAAATTTGGCACACAGATAGAAGATAGCCTGGATTAAAACATAGGATACTTTTTATCTTGATATTCCCACGGGAACGGGAACCACGCGGGTGAAACCGCGGGCGGCGGCTAGTTAAAGTATAAAATTGCCGATTTTTTTCTCACACACAGAGGCTCTCATATCTTCTGTGATGTTTAAGTTGCTTCAGGTTTCAGTTACTTGTTATTACTTCGAATTATGATCATGACGGATGACGGCCCACTATTAGTACTATTATATATTCTGTGCCACTATCAGCAATAAAGATATTTCTGATTTTCTTTCCTGAATGACAAAAAATTATCTCAAAAGTGACTCATTTTTTCGTTAGCAGAAATGAACACTTTATATGGTTGCGTTGTAACTTAGCCGATACTTATTTTTTTCACTTAACACAATGTGGCATTAGTTAACTGAGTGTTTAAACATTTGTGCATACAAGTTTTAAAACATTGGCGTTCATGGTTGTTAAATAAATTAAGACAATGTTAGTATGGAAAATCTAAATTCTTTAAAATTCTCTATACAAAACGGCAATTTCATACTTAAACCCCTAATAATAGATTTAAAAAAGTTTAAGTTGGCCCCAACTCTTTCCTTTTCATCTCCATTCCGCAACAAAAAGCAAAACGATATATATAACTTAATATCGAGATCCCAGCCAGATCAATCACCATACATAGAGATAAACTCTTGATAAACTCGAAGCTCCTATAAAACAAATTTAATACTTTGGGCAACAAAATTGGGATACCTACATATCCTAATATAATTTCTGTGTTTATTTTTACGACTACTTAATACCCGTTGCTTTAATGGATTTAGCTACTTACATAAATCAATTCGACAAATTTCAATATAAGAGTCTTTTAATAACGTAGGGATTAGGATTTATACGAACCGCTTACAAATTGTAATATCGAAGAAATACGAATAGAATCATAAATTTTATCCCTGTCTACTTCATTTGATATTCGATAATCTTTCTTTGTTGTGGGTTCTTTTGGGGTGAATATTCGCCTACCTAATATTATGTGATAAAACCCTTACCATGAAAGTCATTAGGTATTCTTCATTTTTGCTTGCTGTAATGAAGTAGGTTATTCAATAGAGGCATTCATTATGTTTTTTACAAGTCCTATACTTATAGTCTACCTACAGAAAAATTTAGGTGTAAAAGAAGCATGCGAACCAAGTCGGGGTAGGTAATGCTGATTTTTGCTTCGATTGTGAGTATATATTCTGTGCCAAGAGCAAAGATAAATATAAGCTTACAAACTTACCTAATCTATCAGTAGTGGCTGCCGGCATTTTTGTGTCGTTGCCTTTTCATTAGTTTGTAACGATGGTGTTGAGAAAAAATAAGAAAGAAAAGGGATTTCACGCTTTATGATTAGATTATAATTAATTATCTATAAGAATTTTATCAAAATAAAACGATTTTTATATGAACATGAACCGAAACAAATACAAACTCGAATCTCCGGAATGCATCATATTTATTTGTACTTTTCGTTTGTTATAAATTAGTTGAAATTACAGAACTTTGAAAATTAGCTGATCTAGTTTTAGGCTCTGCAGTTTACTTCAGAAAGACACGTGCTCGATGAACGATTGCTGGAATGAATTAAACTTGCTCGAGGTATTGTAGTTTCTAATGACGAATCAGAAACTACAATTAAATAGCTCGAAGTTTTTTTTTATTTTAATAAACTAATTATAGAAAAATCATTGTCCAACGTTTAATGCTTTATGGATTTAAGTACCTATTTAAAAATATATATATATAAATTAATTTATTTTTCATTAATTTATAAAAAAAAATGTAAAAAAACAGTTGTTGTAACAAAAGTTTTTTTTAATAAATGCAACAAATCAATTTAAGTACTTTTATAAAAATATGTTTTATAATATATTTTTTTTATATTTATAAAAAAAGAATATTTCTATATAAAGAACTAGCGGCCGCCCGCGACTTCGTCTGCGTTGAAAGGTTTTTTACTATCCTTCGGGAACTATACTTTTTTTCGGGATGAAAGGTACCCTATGTCCTTCTCTGTACCCCTGACAACGTGTATGCGAAATTTCATGATGATCGGTTCAGTAGTTAGGACGTGAAGGCGTAACAAACAAACAAACAAAACGGACTTTTGCATTTATAATAAGTATTAGTAAGGAAGTAAGGATTTTAGGTAGGTCTTAAACTTTGGTCACTGAGCAAATTGAACAATGATTTTTCGAGTTTTCTAAAAAGTTTATTCAATAGCCTGTTTATAGGGTCTAGGTCTTCGAGCAACGCCGGCTTAAGCCTAGCTAACCTAACCTAACTCTAAGGTCTAGCTAGGTTGTCGTTCAGTCAATACGTTGTTTTGTTTATTATACAAAGATCAAACACCTACCTATAGCTGGATAACGGGTGTAACAAGACCTTCAACGAAGCCGAAGTCCACGTATTCCGCCCATCATCAGGATCATTTTTGTCTTTTACACTATACCTGGGAGACCAATAGCTACGAAGTTATTGAAGGTCAAAGTTAATTTTATTTTTTTATGAAATCTTATTTTATTCGTTTTTGCCTACTTTTTGTCCAATGAAACATTATCAAAATTTTAAGTATTTCGTAACAAATAATGGCTTCCAAACGTCGTCACTCGATGTATCTCAGCAGCACGCACGTAAACACTGCCTTTCAACTCGGCCGCATGCAGCTGTGTAGCATACACTCGCAGGCGCGGTCTGTTGTACGCGTTACATTGCGTGGTAAAAAAGTATGCAATGATTTTTTAACACCAAAATCAAAGTCGTTTCCCAGCAATAATTTTGAACAGAAATGTTCCTGATGATGGGCAGAATACGTAGACCTCGGCTTCGTTGAAGGTCTTGTTACACCCGGTATATCTAACTGAGTACCTAACTAATTATTAGATAGGTATACTAATTATAATGCTTATAAATTGTTTATTAAAAATGCTGATAAAAAATACAAAGCGCAAATTAAAAATGTGAACCATAATTTGGCCGTAGTAGCTTAATTGGCAATTGATTTTTAGCCCCGACCTTTGATTTCGGGATTATAAACGAGACCGCTCATTAATGAAGCCATTTTGAAGGGAATATTTTTGAATCATCAATTCGGTAGCTTGCTCTGGAAACAGTTTCAAAGGGATACCCAAAAATTAGCGGTAGAAAAATGGATATAATACAAGTTAAAGGCTTATCCGCCGCGAGCGATTTATTCAAACGACCAATAAATATTCAAGAGTAATTAACCGGCGCGCAGACCCGATACGGAACTGAATATTTTTCGCTGCCGTCGATTTTGCGTTAATCCTCCAAAGGTAGATTACGGAGTTACTAGCTCCTGCCAACGCTGCTGGAAATACATATTTTGACAGGTTTTTTAACAGGAAGGTTAAAAAATCAATTGTATTGCTGCTGCCTTTCGAAGAAGAGGCTTACGTTAAACACATAACGCACAACCCGAAAACATTTTATTATTATCCTACTAATATTATAAATGTGAAAGTTTGTGGGTTTGGATGTTTGTTCCTCAATCACGCAAAAACTACTGAACGGATTTGGTTGAAATTTGGCACACAGATAGTAGAAAGCCTGGATTAAAACATAGGATACTTTTTATCCTGATATTCCCACGGGAACGGGAACCACGCGGGTGAAACCGCGGGCGGCCGCTAGTGAGCTCATAATTACGACTGTACGTAGAATTTTGTTTTAAACAACAGATTTTTCTCGATTTCATTTGCGCTTACAAATATTCGCCCGTAGGTAAAATATATCGGGTCATTTTGAACATACCATCCAAATTTCAAGGATGTGTCCAGTCCATGAAACTAAACAACTTTCTCTAAGAAACATGTGTCGAATTTCGCCACAAAATTTTGGTTATCCCATACTAAATTGATCACGTGATCTCTTTGATTTGTATAGTCTTTTTTTTTACATATTTGGCAATGTGTTCCTTAGAGAAAGTTGTTCAGTTTCATGAACTGAACACATCCTCAAAATTTGGATGGTGAATACAAAACCCGGTATATCAAAAAAAATAAAAAATAAGAAATACCCCGCATATCAAAAAAAATAATATCTCGTGTGTGGAAATTAGGGCGCACCAAACCTCCACTAGCGAGCCGCGCCGCCAATCTGAAAAATATAAACACTACTATCTTATACCTTTAAACGAGCAATTCTTGTATATTTAAGTATTTATATGTATGTATATAAATTATTTCTGTGATCTCGGAAACGGCTCTAACGATTTCGCTGAATAAAGACTCACACTGTATAACTGCTGTACGGGAGCACCTTAAGAGGAAACACCACGGTCGAGAGAATTGAAAAATTCCTATACAAAGTTGACAAAATCAACGTTTCGTAGTCCCCTGTTTCCTCCTCCAAAACCAGACCGATTCAAATACTTGTTTCATTAAAATTTAAAGAAAGGGTTTGGCTGTGTTCCTATGTTTTGATTTTTTTATATAATCTCGTCAATTTTGATTGGTGGATGTCTAAACAATGACATTTTTTTAGGTTTTTTGAAGATTAATATCTCTTTTAATAATTAATTTATGGAAAAAAGGAAAACATAGGAACACAGCCAAACCCTTTCTTTAAATTTTAATGAAACAAGTATTTGAATCGGTCTGGTTTTGGAGGAGGAAACAGGGGACTACGAAACGTTGATTTTGTCAACTTTGTATAGGAATTTTTCAATTCTCTCGACCGTGGTGTTTCCTCTTAAGATGCGCATGAATTAAAACTCGAGCACTCGGAATAGAACACTCGCAGCGCAGCCGAGTGACGTGAGGAGCTCAAAGGATCCAAACCTTGTTGCGCTCGGTTACGCTACATCACGTCCCATTGTCCGTAGACAGCGAGCGTCTTCGTAGCTCGTAACGATAACGCTACGGGGCGGCGGCGGCGTGCTACGAATAGCGCTTTCATGGAGCGCGGCTTCCCTAAACCAAATTCAAGTATCTCATTCCAGACAAATTTTACAGGAAAGAGCTTAAAAACGTTATTTAGTGTTTTGTAATGTTTGTAAAATGTTAAAGTATCATTGGTATTTAAAGTAAAAACATATGCCTGTAAAAAAGTTCTCATACCTACCTACCTTTTGACGAACGAAAATAGTGTTTTGCCTAGAAATATGTATTGATTTGTGAATAATATTCTACGCTATGAACAAGTAACTTGAGATTCTCTGTTGTCCTTTAGTAGATACTTGTTATCAGCTTTGCATAGAGCCATAGAATATAGTACTTACCACTATAAAATAAATACTTACTTACATAGAAATCAAGTATCTACTAAGCTATTTCAAATACCTACAAGTATCTTGATAAGACTTGCTTGTTTTTAAGTTAGAAACGGGAAATATACCTACTTTGTTTTAGCGTAGATTTTGCAAACGGAAAAAGACACTTGAATCAAATTATTGGCTATATTTTCCGAATTAAACCGAACTTTAATAAAATAAAAAAATGGTAGATGCGATTTGCTTTGCTTAAACAGAAAATGATTTTTTTTTAAACTGAGTTACTTGATTTCTGCGTAGGGCAGCCGCAGCGGGGCGGGCGGGTTCGGTCGGGTTGTATTTTATGTCAGTCTTCGATAGCCTGTGGTCGATGCTACCCGTATTTTATGTAACGGCTATTTTAGCCTCATTGAAATGTATGACGTTCACCTAGTTTATGCTGCATCGTAAATTTCATTAGACAGTTTTATGATTTATCTTGTGAGCTGTAACTTTGCTTGAGAGCAATAAAATTCTTCAAATTTTGAAATTGAAGCACTCGTAAATCTCGAAATACAGCTTTGAGAGATCACCTGAGCCGGTTGTAAACGTAAAAAGAATTGAGTAAATTTAAAAATAATTTTAAAAGTAACTAGATTTAAAAACTACTTAGAGAGCGCTATAATTTTAATAAATATTGACTCATAGTCATAATCCTTAAATATTTTGAAGGACCTTGAGTATTATTTACAATTACTTATTTTAAGTTGCAATAATCACGCAAATATAAGTTATGAAATAATTATTTTTGCAAAGCATACCAATTTTAAGCGAAATACTTAACAGTTTTGAATTAGTTAGGTAATTTTACTGTTGACTGTACCGGCTAAAACCGATTGTGCAAAAAATCTACAGATCTCACACTACCCGCAACTATCAAAGACATTGAAAATGTAATTTTGAAATAAAGCAACCGCATAGGCTCCATACATAGTTAATAGGAATTCATTCTTTATCATACTGACGATAAAGTGGACGGAGCGCAGGCTGAGCTCGCGCGTAAAGCTAGGGTTTCTTAAGAAAGCGGTGCCGTCACATAGCGGCCGTAATTTTAGGGACGTAAAAAGACTATTTGACGTTACGGTGTCCAGCACCGCTCTCTGGAAAACTGCGCCGTATTGTTTATATAGACAACGTTGACAACGTTCTACACCGCTGAACTACGGCCGTAATATGACGGCACCGTCATCCTAGGAAACCCTATAGCTTTAGGGACCCGCTACAGCCTACAGTTTTGTCCGCCCACCTCCTAAGATGGCTCAAACTGTAGCTTAATTCAATCTTGAGATCCATTTTTTAGGGTTCCGTACCCAAAGGGTAAAAACGGGACCCTATTACTAAGACTCCGCTGTCCGTCTGTCTGTCTGTCTGTCTGTCACCAGGCTGTATCTCATGAACCGTGATAGCTAGACAGGTGAAATTTTCACAAATGATGTATTTCTGTTGCCGCTATAACAACAAATTAAAAACCGGCCAAGTGCGAGTCGGACTCGCGCACGAAGGGTTCCGTACCAAAAAACTGCAAAAAAACACGTTTGTTGTATGGGAGCCCCCTTAAATATTTATTTTATTCTGTTTTTAGCATTTGTTGTTATAGCGGCAACAGAAATACATCATCTGTGAAAATTTCAACTTCCTAGCTATCACGGTTCATGAGATACAGCCTGGTGACAGACAGACAGACAGACGGACAGCGGAGCCTTAGTAATAGGGTCCCGTTTTTACCCTTTGGGTACGGAACCCTAAAAACAGAATAAAATAAATATATAAAGGGGCTCCCATACATCAAACGTGATTTTTTGGTGTTTTTTGCTCGCTTTAATAACGACTGCAGGTAGACAGTTAATTTTTTTACAGATGATGTATTGCTATAACTACAAATACTAAAAACAGAAAAAAATAATTATTTAAGGGAGGCTCCCATACAACAAACGTGATTTTTTTGCTGTTTTTTGGTACGGAAACCTTCGTGCGCGAGTGCGACTCGCACTTGGCCGATTTTTTTCGTTTCTTAAATAGCGAGATCAAAGAAAAGTTATTGGGAAATTCTCGATCAGCGAAAAAACTTTGAAATTTTGACAAATTTTGGAAAATCTCAAAAAGTTAAGTACTAACAGATTTTGCGAATTCAAATTGCACTTTAAAGCCTTTTGGCAGACGCACATTTTGACATATGACGTAGGTACCTTACGTATCTGCGAATCTACAGGCAACTGGGCACTATACAGGGTCACGAAAATATAATCATTTTTAATGTTAAAAACAAACGTGACTTACGCCTTGACTCGAAATATGATAAAAGCGGCATTCAATTCAGTATGACAGTAGAAATTCCTGTCCAATACCTAAATCGATATCGCAGTGCAGTACTGCTGATCTAATAACTGCTGTGATGAAAAACGGTGCTTTATTTTTTTTCTGCTCCTTTTATTTACATAAATATTTTTTAAGTAACTAAGTATTTAAATACTTAGTTGACTGAGGAGCTCGATGGCGCAGTGGTTTAGTTTAGTGCCTGACCCAGCGATTACGAAGGGAGGTTAATCAAATTTCGCAAGGGTTCGGTCATGGGATGGGTAACCAAAAATTTACTATCTCGAGCTTCTCCGTGCGTCGGAAGGCACATGAGCCGTTGGTCCCGGGTGCATTTGCAGTCGTTAACACCCACCAATCCGCATTGGGCCTGCGTGGTGGGCTATGGCCTATCCTCCTTATCCACCCATAAGGAAGGCCTGTGCCCCAGCAGTGGGGAAATCAAAAATGGCTGATGGTCATGTATTTAAATTACCTGCTTTATCTAGCTGTAAGTTTTCCAAATATCTGTAAAATAAAATAAATAAAAAACAAAATAAGGTTATTGATTCGAATTATAATAGAACTGAGTTCTAATGTTGGTACAACGATCTCAGATGTGTTGGTACTTTTTTTATGAAACTAGTAATTAACAAAGTTAGGTTCCCTAGGGATTTTCCGAATGTCTACGCTTACAAAGTCGTGGGCGAAACCAAGTCTTTGGTATAAACACTCCAATTCTAATCGGTAGCCTTCGATAAAAACAAAGACGTCGATAGAACTAAGTAGACAAGAAACTCGGTATCTACGTAAACTTAGGATATTCTCCGATCTGTGTGCTTTAGAAATTGACCGCGCTTGCCCCAGATGCATTTTTACAAAGTAATATTGAAGTAATATTCCCGTCGAGCTTCTCTCTAGTTTCAATTCTCTCCTATTCTTTGCAACAACTGGCGAGTTAGTTTTGAATAGGTTCCACTGGAATGTAGTCTGCGTCTTATTATGAAATCATCATATATCTGAGCTTCGTGCGACATAAAGTCGTTTTCTTTTATCTTTACACAGTGTCGGTAACTGTATATTATGTCTGAAATATTTGCCTTCTTCATTCAAAAGAAACTTTGGTAGGTAAATCTATATAAAACTAACTGTTATGCTAACTCACGCGATATCATAAAAATATAGCTATTACCGACCGAGCTGAGTTGTTACATAATTTCTCAGAAATCCCCATGGTCTATTGAATAAATTGTACTGTAGTTTGTTAAGAAACTATTGTATCAACTCTGTAAATGACAGTTAGCTGTACTTAAGTATGTTGACATAGCAAAAGTGCTAAAAGTGGCCACTTGAAATAGCCACTACAAATAAAAAAAAATAGAAATTCTATTTTGGCTACTAATAACTGTCTTATACAACTGAAAAGGCAATTATGGCGTGTTGTTTTATTCCAATCCAAGTAACATTTTAGGTTCTAGAAAGGTTGGGAAAAAGTTCTAGAACCTAAGTTAGCCTTTTCCAAACATCTCTCTAACCGAAAATGCTATAAGTGATTCTCGTTAGGAACTAGTTAGTGTAGTAAACACTGTTATTGATTTGTTTACTTTTATACATTAAGGACTAACCGTTAGTGAATATGTAGAGTCCGCTTTACCTACTAATTTAAAATTCATTAAATCTCGTAAACTAACAAACTATTGGCTTGGAAAACAGGAACATTGTTTGGGATAGTTGTCCAACAATTTCAATACAATGCCTTCTCATCGCGGCAGCAGCAACAATATTGTTATATAAATTTTCTGCTATTGTTTATCCAGCAAACCATTTGTAACGTTTATGATATTAATTCTAAAGTATCTAACTCGATCGTTTTCAATTGTTAAAACTAATTAAGTAAGAGTTATTATGTAGGCACTTCATCATGACTGTAATAAATAAAGGATCTATATTATATTCTGATCAATAACATTATGTAGGTACCTACCTAGGCACACCTACCTACCTATTACATTACTATTCATTAATTGATTTTCGTAAGACTTTAAATACATTGTATACAATAATTATTGTCTTTAAACCAATTTACTCAAAAATGCTTGTAATATGGTCATTATTTTGACAACCTTCTTTGAACAAAGTCGAGGTTGCCGCGCTCCTCCGATGGTGACGCAACAAAGTTGTATGGGATTTCATTATTGTAGAGTTTTAGCCACCAGCAATTTCCTTTGAAAATCCATTATTGTCGAGTTTTGTTTCAAACATAGTTTTTGTCATTTTAATCATTTTTAACATTTTTGTCATTTTTGACCAAGTCTTGTATAGTGCTTTACTCAAAAATGTCAAATATGTAAAAATGACAAAAATGTCAAAAATGTCATAAAATTACAAAAATGACAGAAATGTCAAAAATGACCAAAATTACCAAGATGACCATTTTTGACATTTTCGTCATTTTTTTACATTTTTGACATTTTTTATTTTTTTTACATTTTTGAGTAAAGCACTATACAAGACTTGGTCCACAATGACTGCACTGCTGGCTACGGTATGATGGCCTCAAGCTGAGCTTAACTACGCTCTCGGCCTTCAAGCTTGGTCATCATTGCAGCCCGCGCTATAAAGGCCCCGACCTCCGGTCTCGGCCTTTATTCCAGCATGGCCATCAAGGGCTGCAATGCTGACCGCGCTGTGACGGCCTGGACCTGCGCTAAGCTACGCTATCGGCCATCATCATCGCGCTGCCAGCAATGCAGTCATTATTGACCGCGTCAGTAATGTACTATTGAGAACTTCTTATGGTAGTTTAGAACAGGGGGTCAAGTCTGCTACTGTTAACATTAGAATCGTGGTTCCATGGTGTTTGAATGGTAATGCCACAGAATACATAATAGTACGTAATGCTTTTTGACTCAATTCCTGTTTCTTAAACCTAAAATCGAAATAGAATTGACCCCCATTTGTCTTGTTACTTGTATAAGTAATAGGTAACAAGACAAATGGGGGTCAATTCTATTTCGATTTTCGGGTTTTAAGTAACCCGGTCAAATTAACTCGGGACCTGAAGCGCGATAAACCCCTCTCGTTTTCTTCTTGCCTCGCGCCACTGTCGTCATGCCAATAGCATAAGTACATTCGTAAGCGATAATTTATCGACAATCTATCGAAAACTTTCAAAAAATTGACGATGGTGGCGTGAGGAAAGGAGAAAACGAGAGGGGTCTATCGCGCTTCAGGTCCCGAGTTAACTCGACCGGGTTGTATATCTATTTTGTGCTAAACGTGATATATTTTTGCAAGTTTTCTAACAACTGAAAGAACACAATTTATCCTAGACTAACTCCGAGCTAAGAGGATATTCCCATGACTCCATTTTAAAGACAAAGATATAGTTTTTGAACTCGCACAGAATTTAATATTTGTTCTGCGACGTTCAAAGTGTAATCTTCAGTCTTTAGCTGGTATATTTTTCTGTAATTCCAATAACATATTTTTCCACCATTCTAAATACTTAGAACTCGAAATCCAGGATTAGATTAAAAAACTTTATTTTTAAAAGGACTTAACGAACGTGATTGACATTACACGAAATCTTTTTAGGGTTCCGTACCCAGAAGGTAAAAACGGGACCCTATTACTAAGACTCCGCTGTCCGTCTTGTCTGTCTGTCACCAGGCTGTATCTCAAGAACCGTGATAGCTAGACCGCTGAAATTTTAAGTATTTCTGTTGCCGCTATAACAATAAATACTAAAAACTAAATAAAATAAATTTTTAACGGAGGCTCCCATACAGCAAACGTGTTTTTTTTTTGCCGTTTTTTGGTACGGAACCCTTCGTGCGTGAGTCCGACTCGCACTTGGCCGGTTTTTTAATAGTGTACAATACTTGCATGAATGAATATCTAGGTAAAGTACTCGTATTCTTAAAAATCGGTCTGGAAAATGATAAAACAGACAAGTAACCTTAATATTAATCTATGATAGCTTCATCAAAATAGATGATCTAATTTTAACTTAGTGAATTTAATCCAATATTCGAAAACCACAGAATGTATAATATAGTACCCAAAACTTCTTAATTCAAATCCAATACCTAGCAAATTGATTATCGTTAAAGACACGCGTCCAAATTCTTACGTAAACCTAAAACTAATTCTTATTACGTATTCTGTGATAGAACAAAACCTTTTAACATAACTAGTTAATTCACCGCCCTTCCTATCCTATGTGTATATCTGAAACATCCCTACCCTAGTAAATGGTCTTGTATTGATTTGACCCATAGAGAAATGACAGCTAAGTACAAGATTGTCACCAAAAGCTCCCAATCTTTTTTTTAGGCAACCCAGATTTGCCTGTACACAGGTTGGTCAAAAGTTCTGTTACTGAGTTTCTTTATCGATTACTGGCCATTAAAACAAATGAAAAGAAAAAATAAAAATGACATATTATTGACAGTTTTATAAGCTATAATTCCATACCACACGTATATCATATTTTGTTTATTTCACCATGGAATGGGGGTTGAAGGAGAATCGTGTCGCTGTAATTGCTCTGCACAAATGTGGGCAGCCACCGAATATGATTTTCAAGTTGCTACAAAAGTTGAAAATCAACAAGCAATTTATTTATCGCACTATCCATAGGTACAGTAATACCTTGACCGTCGATGACCGAAAAAGATCAGGAAGACCACGCACCGTTCGGACACCAGCTGTGATCAAGGCAGTGAAGGTGAGAATCACGAGAAATCCCGTCCGGAAGCAAAAGTTATTGGCAATACAGATGACTGTGAAGAGAAGTTCCCTTAAAAAAATTATCAATGATGACCTTGGGCTTCACGCTTACCGTAGACGAAAGGGCCATCTGATAAACGCACGATTGAAGGCTATGAGGTTAGCACGAAGTCACGCTCTACTAAAGCAGTACGCACAAAACGGCCATCAAAAAATTTTGTTTACTGATGAAAAAATCTTCACAGTCGAAGAAAATTTTAACCGTCAAAATGATAGAGTATACGCTAAGAATAGTAAAGAAGCCAGCATGATTGCTCCGAGGGTCCAACGAGGTCACCACCCCTCATCAGTGATGATTTGGCTGGGGGTGTCCTATTCAGGGCTAAGTAAGGTTCATTTCTGTGAAAAAGGTGTGAAAACTGGCGCTAGAGTCTATCAAGATACCGTTCTGGAACCTGTTGTCAAACCCTTAAGCCACACTTTATTTCAAAACCAGCCATGGGTCTTCCAGCAGGACTCTGCCCCTGCGCACAAAGCAAAATCTACACAAGCATGGTTTCGGGCTAACAAAATTGATTTTATCGCGCAGGAAGAATGGCCATCCTCCAGCCCAGACTTAAATCCTCTGGATTATGCCATATGGCAACTTATTGAGGAGAAAGCATGTGCTAAGCCCCACATGAATCTCGACTCTCTTAAGCGCGCTATTCTCAAGGCAGTCGCAGAATTGGATATGGTGGTAGTTCGTGCTGCCATCGATGACTGGCCTCGTCGTCTAAAGGCGTGTATTCATGCCAGAGGCGGTCATTTCGAATAATTTTAATACATGATAATCTTAAATATTTGTGCTTTCATTTGGTATATAATTCATTGTAGCATTATTTGTAAATTTAGTATTATTCATGTTTTCCATAGTTACAGAACTTAGTAACCTAATATTATTTAATATATTGTTGTGCTGATATATATTTATATATATCGTATTTTACAAGGTGTGAAATAATGACTTATTCCTGCTTAGATAAGTAAATAAGTCTATGGCTAAGATGACTGTAATAAATGACGGTATTTTTTTCCAAAAAACGATAAACAAAAAATGAAAAGTAAGTATAATGTAGGATTAGTGATTTGATTATTTAATTACGTGCTTGAAATATTGTGATACTTTTTTTCTTGCTTTATCAACCAGGTATACTTGGATATATGATCGAAGCAGCTATACCTTATCTATGTACTTACAGAAAACTTGTAATAATCTATTGGTTATTTGGTTCATCATCATCATCAAATCAGCCACACGACACCCACTGCTGGTTATAGGCCTCCCCCAAGGATCTCCACGACGATCGGTCCTGCGCTGCCCGTATCCAGCGGCTTCCCGCGACCTTCACCAGAATGTCGGTCCCTTGTGCGGGGCCTACCCATGGGGCGTCGTCCGGTGCGCGGTCGCCATTCAAGAAGCTTTCCGCCCCAATGCCCATCGGTTCTTCTCGCTATGTGTCCAGCTGTCCAGTCCACTGCCACTTCAGCTGAACAATCCTTCGAGCGATGTCAGTTACTTTAGTTCGCCTACGGATGTCCTCATTTCTGATTCGATCACACAGGGAAACGCCGAGCATGGCTCTCCATTGCACGCTGGGTGACCTTGAGCCTCCTTATGAGACCCATAGTTAGCGACCACGTTTCACTGCCACACACTGGTTGAGTTGCAAATAGCTGTACTGTGATAGTTGAATTGTAGTTTATATACAACGAAGTGTAACAAACATGACGCAAAATAATTAAAAAGAAAACTTTTTTTTTATATCCGAAATCTTATACGAGTCAGTAGTAGCCCTAGCACATAATACATAATAGTACAAGGCCCTAGAACAAAGCTTTGTATGTCGTTCATACTATTTATGTATTTGTATGTATGGACAGTAGTGGCGCGGGGCGTAATGGAGGACAGAACCGACGACGCTAATCAAACGTACCGTACGCATCAAAGAGACTGCCACCGCGTAATGACAGCCCTGCCGCGGGTAATACCGCCCTGCATATTCAGCGGACACCTTATTGCTTGTAATAAGTATGCCCAAACCTATCGACAAGCTTTTAGACATTTCTAAACATGGGTTAGAACAAGGGTTGCCATAGTACAGTGGCATAAGAATAAAGTACGAGTATTATACTATGTAGAGGGCTCGCCTACTATATTTTTTGAAAAATATATAGTAGGCAAAACTACTATATTTTTTCAAGTGAATAAATTAAACATAAGCAGCAAAAAAATATTAATTATATGCACATATACACCATGTGTTTATGGTTGTTGAACAAAATTATGAAAATGTTTAGTACTTAGGTACCTAGGTATGAAAAATGCAACTTCTTTAAAATTCTCCATACAAAACGGCAACCTACTATATTTTTTGGACCTTTTTGCCATCTAGGTAAGTACTATATTTTTACTTTAATAATCTTGAAAATACTATATTTCATGCATAAAAAGTTGGCAACCCTAGTTAGAACTGTTACATGAGCAATATTGAACCTGTCTTTTGTACGGTAAAGACGACGTTTTAAGGGTCCATGATGGGAAAACATGGTTTTCGGGGGTCATATTTTTATATAGAAAACGTAAAGTTGTAGCCACAGAAACATACGACAAGCTAAAGAGATTCTCTAGTAGCTACAAGTATTAAATTGCGTATACCTAAACCTCACAGATTATTGCAAAAAAAAAACAGAATAACATCAGAAGCGCTTGCGTAGAGTCATATTTTTGGCGTAAATTTAAGTAGGTACTGTGCAGTAGCTCCAATAACTTTTATTCAAGAGAGATAATTGTACTAAAGATAACATGGTGAAAAAAAATTTTTTTCCATACTCTTTACACAAATGACAAATGTTTCCGCAAAACCGAGCCTTAAGAGATATTATAAATTATAATCATGATTGCCAATAGATTATAATCATAATTGCATTGGTAACAAATACTAAGACTTATTAAAATTCAAAGGATAATAAAGTCTCCCTATATTTACCGAAGATTTTAACAGAGACTCAGTCCCTTTGTGGACATTTTACAAAGCCTCGTTTCCGAATTTATCATGTAAGAAGACTAGTCATTCTCGTTATTTCGTATGTTGTTCACCATGTTTTCTTCCAAAAAATAAGACAGCCACAAGAGGCTTTAATCCAAAGCCGTGAAAATGCATATAGGTACCTATCAAGGAAATTATAAGTACCTACTTCGTAAGTACTTTTAATTTCCTTGGTACCTATCTACCATTGACATTAATTTACGCCCCAAAATAATTCTCAAAAGTTTACTTGGGAAAATGATAACAAATTCTCTATACAGAGTGTAAAGATTTTAAATCTAAACACATGAAGTCGGTTAAAAATGGAGGTTCTCAGTCACAGGTTGGTTGGTTGACTGTTGAGCGGCTTGAAGTCGCTGTAGAGATCCTTCGTGGATCCTTCAGTTGCTGCGTACGTGACGCGAATTCACTGCCCGACTAGTGATGCTCCATCCACATCTAAACAAATTATCACAACTTTCAAATTATATACATAATTATCTATAAGAGTACCAACTTCATCTATGTTAAGGTTGTATTTTATTAACACTTTTTTATTAGGTCGCTTTCCTGTTTTTGTTTGTTTGTCCCCAAATTTAACAAACGATTTAAAGCCGGAAGGATGGAAGTAAAGATTCCGGCTCCATCATCAGATTAGATATCAGTGACACCATAGTATAGCATTGTCTTCCAGTTCTGACCTAAGTATATTCAAAAATTCATGTCTCCAGTTCATCGGGAAGTTAGTATAAAATCATTTGTTAAATTTGGGGACAAACAAACAACAGGAACTCTTTAATAATACCATACAACCCCTGACTTGGAGCGAAGTGAAACGCGAAGCTCAAGACAGAATGCCATGTAGGTTCACTGTGGACGCCATCTGCCCCATCTAGGGGTGTCTAGGGATCACAAGATATTAAGTCACTTGTCATACATCTAGCAGTGAAAGTTCATACTCATGTCATAGGTACCTATACATAACTCATAACAATTTTAAATAAGTATTGAACGTAAGTAAGTACTATAATTTCCATGGAAGAATGGCACTGCCCTATAGGTAAGGCACCTATAAATCGCATACAGACCCCTGTCTGGTCTATCGATCACGCGTGAGTGCGACACGCTCGCTGTACCACCGGCAGCCGTCAATTTGCTGGGCCAATTTATCTTGAGAGATTCTGTTTACCGATAATTTACCAATAGCACTATCTCTTACTATGTTGGACAGCGGAGGAATGGAACTGAATTTGTCACCAATGACTCGATAGTCAGTCACACCTAGCTTTTAGAGCATTGGATGAGACATCCAAAGATCGCGGGTTCAATTCTCGTACGAGAAATGGATCTGGTACGAGTCATATTTTTTCTAATTTAGTACCTACCTATTGTATAAAAATAGCATTGTGAATGCAAAAATCTCAAATTTAAAAATTAGGTCCTCAATTTAAGTAGGTACTTTTTAGAAAAAATAATTGCATTTCCAACTATATTCAAGGGATCTTTTGACTGACAGCTAGGGTTGCCAGATGGTCGGGATTCGCCTGGATTTTCCCGGAATGTCAAGTGATCTCCCGACTCCCGAAAAATCAGCTGTTCCGAAAGTTCTCTAGAAAGCAATAATTTTCGCGGATGAAACCACAGATTACAAGATTAGTGGATAAAACTGACGAATAATCCCGCTGCGCGGCCATTTTATTTTGCTATAGACAGGCAAGAGTACAAGATTAGTGGATGAAACTGACTAAAAATCGCGCTACGCGGCCATTTTTCTTATTATATAAAGGCAAGAGTACAAGATTAATGGATGAAACTAAATAAAAATCGCACTGCGCGGCCGTTTTTTTAGAATGGACAGGCAAGATTAAAACTTACAAGATTAGTGGATATAACTGACTAAAAATCGCGCTGCGCGGCCGTTTTCTTATTATAGAAAGACAAGAGTACAAGATTAGTGGATGAAATTAAATAAAAATCGCGCTGCGCGGCCGTGTGATTTAGCATTGACAGGCAAGATTAAAACTTACAAGATTTGTGCTACACTGACTAAAAATCGCGCTGCGCGGCCATTTTCTAATTGTATGTGTCCCTACAGGCATTTATGTTACATTTTTATTTTAAATATTTATTTCTCCCTACAACAACCGCAAAATCCCGACATTTTAAAATTTTCTCCAGATATTTTGGACTTCCGATCTGGCAACCCTACTGACAGCGCTTTCAAATCGCTTCAGTAAATACCTTCAAAGCTTCGGCCACAGCAAAGCAGCAGTAGAAAACCTCACAGATTAACATTAGGAAAATGAGGTCATGGTTTCCATTGTCTTTGCTGCTGACCTTCAGGCAGACAGTATGCTGTCTTGGATTAACCATGTTAGAAAGAGAAGCAATTGTTACGAGCCCTGCTCAAACTGGCACTCACTTACTCAGCCAGACCTACCTATTCCCTGTCTGAGCATAATTTTTATTGAGCTAGGCCCATATGACCGTAAAAATATAGGTACCTACATATTTATATAACAATTTATGGATGTACCATCTCTACACTAAAAAATCAATTCAATTTACCTATTAATCATTTTAGTATTTTCAATTTCGTTTAATATCAAAGTATGTTCTTGTAATTCTACTTTCAATATAACCACTTTGATTTACCGGACCTGCTAGGTTAAAATAGATTAGATATCCAACACTTAATTAATAATTTCCTTTGCTTAAATTGAGAATGATGTTTGAATTATATTCCGACATGCCATTTATATGAAATGAAATTAATTAAATTAACAATCTTAAGTGCTACACTACACGATATTTACTTTGTCACCGAAATAAATATAAATATACTTAATCCGAATATACTTGTTACTGCACTATTTTAGAGTAAAACGATGCAACTAATGGATTTTTATTCTGGTAAAGTTAGCCAAGCCAATTAGTTTTGCGAAACTGCATTGGGAATTTTCCTGGCATCATTACTCAACTTTTGAATGAATGCAATCCTTAACTCGACTCTCTTGAGCTCAAACTGTAATGCTAATATTATTGCGTGGTTTATGGATCCTATTATGGATTTCTGTTTTTTTCTTAAAAACTTTAAATGTGTTTAAGTTCAATAATTATAGATTTTACGCTATCCATAGACATTATTTGCGCAAAAATACGTGCGAACGTGCAATGATATCATTCGAATCACTTCCCCTAGTTAAAAGTACGATATCATAAATTATGAAGGTGTAAAAATATGCCCGGGATACGGGACGGGGTTAGGTTTGCCACTTACCACGTTGTGATCATAAATTTCACAGCAAAAGGGGACTGAACAGAATGCGAAGTATTTGCTACAAATCGAATACATCCCGACACCAGGACCTCTTAACAGCGCAGTTAGGATGCATCGTATGTCGAAGTTAAAAAAAATCAGTTAGGTACAAAAACACAATTCATATAAACAAAGTTACTTTCACGGAAAGGTTGTTGTAGCGTCGTCGTAGCGTTTAAAGAAACATGAAGTAAAATAAACGGTTTAGTGAATGAAATATTGTGTAATGTTTCTGTATGCATTTTGTTGGTGTACCTAAAAAATAAAATAAAATAAAAATATAGGTATAGAAATATTTTTTGGTAATAGGGAATCTCATTTTCTTTGTCCCGTTTAGCTTAAACTCGTTTTGGATTAATCTTTGTTTTTTTATTTATACCTTTTCGACAAATCAGATTTTTACCATTCTTTGGTTTACAAAAATCAAGGCATAAAAAACTCTACATGTCAAGAATTTACATAGATTACCTACACTGGTTTTTTGGCTGATATTTGATTAACAAAATAACTAGGTGAATCATCACTATATTTAGCAAAAAACTTTAAACCTCGACTTACATTACACATAAACAAAGTAAGTATTTGTAAAAGTAAATGCTCATTTTGAATTAAATTAAAAGGCACAACGCAAAGTAATAATGTAAATATAAAATGTAAGATTGCAAAGGTTTTTACATTTTACTCTCCATGGTGCTGTGTATAACACGTTTTTTAGAAGGTTTCTCTGTATATCTGTGTCATTAGCAAGTGCCGGCCGCGCTCTTTGCAGAGGCTCGTTTGCGGCGACGTGACGAGAAATAGGCCGTCCTCGACATACTCTGTGGAACATAACTCTTTTCTTCTGCAAACCTCGTTCCCAAATGAAGGATGCCTCGCGGACTCACAATGAAACGTACCTCAATACTTTCATTCAGTTCATTTCACTCATACGTTTTACTTTAGGTTTCCTTGGCAGAGGAAAAGTAAAAAACAAAATCACTTACCTACTTAGAAATTACTTACTACCTACTTATACATAAAGTTCACACGACGTTAATAATGTTTATTAACAATAATTGTTTTTTACATTTCTTATCGTTAGGACACCAGTTTTCTAAAAACGCCAGCTGGGAGAGTATCAAATACATACGATAGTAACTGTTTCTTACACTTGCCGAGAGATAAACAGCAGAAAATGTCCCCAAGAGCTGAAATAGGTACATAATGTAGCAAAATATATTACGTATGTGTCTCGAAGTTTGCTGAATCAGCATTACCCATGAAATTTCACTTGAAAATTGGAAAATAGTTGAGATGATTCACCATGTTGTCCAACTTACAGTAGAAACTGAATCCTCACGGACAAGATTGAATATTTAAAACTTTATGTTGGTTAGATGGATTTTTTTACTTGCATTGCATATTCAAAACGAACAATAATTTAAATTAGTTTTACTAACCATAGGCCTTAGTATGGGTAGTTTTATACTTACTATAATAGTAAGGTAGTAAGTAGGTCTTATAATGGGTAGGTTAGGTATCATTTAAATATTTCATAATAATACTACCATTATGAAATATTTAAAACACCAACATGTTCCAAATATAAATTACAATCAATTTAATAAGTATACTCGTATGGATGTTGTTTTATATTTTTTTTTATTCGGTAGCCATATTAGTTACCTACTTACCAATATTTTTTATGAACTCCGCGTCCTATTGGTGTAGTTTGGCGTGGTTTGGCTGAATTATTATTAATTAAACAGCATGAAAGCGGTGATTCAGAGCCACAAATTAAAAATTGACGAGTCAGTGAAATTACGAGCTTTTAGCAGTCTAGGTTGCGGTATCCATGCGGTATCTAACACAATGCGGATATTTTACTAGTCTGAATTAAATAAGTATATTATGTATGTAGATATGCCGTGCCATTCGGGTAGGTTACATGTGGTAAAAAATATTGTCAGGGTGTAGACGCGCATCACGTTCCAGTTTTTATATTTTAAATTTCAATACAAATGATCAAAACAACTCTGAACGAGCCGTAATGAGGGCGAACTTTGAAAATTCCAATTAAATTATTAACACGCAATATCTACATTAGACAAATACCTCATTATTCCTAAAAAAAATACAACGACTTTAGAATCTGTAAATACCAATAAATAAACATGTCAAAGTATACCGATTTGACCATTTTTTTATATTTTACTTCGCTGTGATAAAAAATCATTTTTTAAATTTTCTCTCTATAGGGCACTCCTTAACAATACAAATAATAAGTGAAAAAATAAATATGAGTCGTATTCTTATTTGTTACAGCTGAAACGTATGTGAAAAATACCTCTCACATCAAGCATATTTGAAATTCCACTTGAACATATTGTCTTCGTTTTAAAATACCTCATAATTTATTATTTTTTTCTCTCTATACGGCACTAATTTAAGAATTTTGCTTCCTAAAACTAAAGTTTACATCAGTAGTAATGCTTTCGTTCTTTAGTTACATTCTTTGGAAAAAACGCTAATTTCTTTGAATTGCGGTACCTACTCCGCGCAGCCGCTTCTGTGGGTATTAGCGTGATGTTAGCGCATTACGGATTTCGACAAATAATTAAATTACTTAAAATTCGCATGAATTTAAAGAAAGTCGCAAACCATTCGAGCCAATTACGCAGCCATGAAGGTCTACTATAAGAGATTGTTTATCCACTAAACCCCTACAATGATGCATACTAAAGTAAAGATCTTCCCTAACCGTAGGTAAACAGTCCGAACGAACGAAATCATGCAACCACAATCCTCAAAGCAAATCAACCTTCGTCTAATATTGGAGCTAGAAACTGAGTCCTTATTTCCGGCGTTTCCGCTTTGTTAGCCAAGGATCAACAGGCAAACCCGCGCAGCATTTTTGTTTACCTGTCTCTCTGATCTCACACGCGAGATTGATTTGTTCCGTTCGGATTTCTCCTATCCCTTGGCTGAGACGAAGTTATCTGTCAGCTTAGCGGGCTACCTGAGGGGTGAATTTTTATCCGGTCCTCTTAGTATTCAAGGGCCGTAGGCTTATAATTCGCCCGAGGGCGCGACCGCAAGGGATAGGTGACAACCCCGCCGCCGTGCCAGGGCTTCCTTAGGGCTTGTCCTCTCATCCCATGAAACTGTTGGCGGGCTTTCATTTAACAGTCGACGGGAAAACACGGAATATTTACTCAACATAAATGGGTAGGTGTATGTTGAGTTCACTTTTTATTTTCGGGAAGTCATCGAGTTTGGTTGGAAATCTGTTTTATTTTGATTAGTTTTCGCTGACGCTGAGTCATTGACAGGAGGCCGTGGTCTCTCCGATATAATAAATGTTTTACGAGATAAATCTAACTTGGAACATTAGCACCCTCGCTTCAGCACGGCGATTACATAGCGAGTGCAATTTTTCACTGTTGCTCGCCCCTGTTGCTACAATTTATGACGCGCGGAATGATTTTTCAACATCCATAAGTTAGATTTATTTTTAACAGCCGAAAACTTGCCGCCGCTAAATCGGCGATGTAAGGGGAAATTGATGCCCTGGCAGGAAAAATAAAGATAAGCTGACTCATGTCTCTGCTTTTACCGATAACACCACCCCGACTTATAAATATCACTATACTTTCCTGCTTATTTAGCTCTACACATTTGTTCACAGTTGATTGTAAAGGGAGGAAATTGGATTTGCTATAAGTTTCATACAATATTCAATGAACCTGAAAAAAGGTAGCTAGATACACCTTCCGATGATGATCGAAATAAATGCGCCACATAAAAGTATAGAACTGAAACGGGAGCTCAATTATTACTTCAACAGTTAAATACTTGAGAAGCGAAGGCTTTAATTAAAATGTAATATTGGGTTCGTCTTCTTATAACTTGAATTAAGTCGTGTGCCTATAAAGTTTTTATTTCCGAGCCTGCTTGAGCAAGATATCTTTCCGTGAAAATTGGCGCGGAAAAGTAACAAGCTGAGTGGAAAGTTCTGTATAAGTAAAAAAGCGGTGGCGAGTCTTCGATTCAAAACTCCTTAAGCGAAGAAGGTAGACACGTATTTCTTTTAAAAGCGAGATTCTTTTAGTTGCTTTTCGTTCTGTGCATTTATACAGATATGCTCCCAATAGCGCCCTACCACCGACCACACGGCCAATTAATTTGAACGGAATGAGATAAATGTAAGGTAATTTATTAGAATTCACAGCAACTGCCGCCCCATTACGTTTAAAATATAGGACATTCTTGCCACGAATTATGCACATCGGCAGAATTATTGCTGATTGGGTTACCGGGGCTAAATATATGGATAATTGGATATTTTACCACTCATGGAACGGCTTTTTGTAGGTTTTATTATATTTAATTAAATTTATTCGAGAGCCACCTAAATTAAACAATGTCACCATCATTAATAAATAATTTAACAATTATTGAACAAGTCCTCCGATATTGTCCTGCAGGAGACTTGCTAGGCTAATGCGAGACCAAAATCTCGCAATAGCCTTCCGACGACTTTCTTAGAATTTGACGATTTGCCATGCCACGATTTGAAGTTATGTACGAGAGAAAAAAAAGATTATCGTTCACGCTATCCCGATTCCCATAGATATTATTTTCAGCAGAAACTTATGAAATGGTTTTGTAGTCAAATACCATCGAATACGTGTCAAAAATAAAACATTTTCAGTTCGTAAAACAGGTACCTACATACACAGACACAATAGTCCTACTTACTTACCAAAATTGCACCTTGCGAAGGTATTACCTAAATGTTTGATAATTGTTTTGTTTTGTCAATTAGTCTCTTTAAATGTTTCTCATGTCTTACCTTTGCTTACCTACTCATTTTAATCAAGACGTCCTTAATTGTAACTTGAGCTGTTTGCCCACAGTTTTGTGACAGGACCGTACTTAGGTGCTTTTGCTGATATCACTGATATTGTTTGTTTATCGGAAACCTCGCACAGTATTAACTTAGGTTTCACCCAATATTCTAAAGTGTTGAGTTGACATGCCTAAATAAACAAACGTTAAAGACAAAAATAGACAAACATTTTCTAAACAAGAGGTAACGCATGTCGAGCTTGTTATTATAATTTACGTCAAGTAAGTAATTTCATAATAATAAATCAGAGTTAACTTTTGAGTCAATTGAGCTCTGTGAACCAAGTTCAATATGTTTAAAAATAATTAGGTATTTCGGTCTACGTTCTTCAAAGCACATCATTTTAGTCATTTAATCAATACTGTATCAAAGTATCAGATTGCTCTTTAGTGCGCGGCTCAGTCAGACGAGGGCAGAACTTCAAGAAATGTCTAGACGAGACTGTATTTCCATCGCTTAGGGTAATTGATGGATACAATAGAACCGCATTTCTATTTACCTCATTCATAAACTTTAAGCACAAAATAAATAATACAGGTTTCATCTGCACGATTAGCTGATGTCGCGAGATAAAACTTATACGAATAAGTTTTATTTTAGTTTTTAGGTAAGTACTTAGGTGCATTTTTAGGTAGGTGCCTACTGTGCCTACGTCTATTGATGATTCATGATTAGCTTACACAAGATTTGGTTCACCAAATCTATACGCATGATTCGGTTCTCCAAATCTTGCTTTTTGGTAACTTACTTAGGGGCAAACAAACACCAAAGTAATGAAGACGCTTTTTCAAATTCCAGAATATCTTTGAAACGTTGCTGTACCCAATAAAGTAACTATAGCTCGAATAGAGAAGCTCATGTTACTTCCATTTGCACTTGAAAACAAATACGAAAATGCATTTCCCTTTTGCGATGCAACGGCCATTGTTGCTCTCTTCCTTAGAACCTTTAAAATGTCAGAGAATAGCTCTCTTTAGAAGATATTCCTCGTTGAATCTAAAAATCCTTAAATTTTGCCATTCAAGGTTTAAATTTGTGAAATTAAATTCCTCCTTACCTTGCAGCTGCCTGAGGTAGCGGATGATTACTATCTAGTTTTTTTAACAGACTTGATTTATACGCTGTTAAACTTTAAATATTGATTCCAGAAACTTAAATGAGTTTCTTTAGAGAAAATTGTAGTCGCTTATTAACGAAGAAGAACACGTCAATTAGAGGTATATTGGATGAAAAGTTAAATTACTATCGCGATTGCATCGTATCGTAATAAAATATTTGAAAACGCTTTAAAAATAATTGATTAAGCCCAGGAGAAATCTCAAGTAAAAACAAATGATTCGGTCAAATAACGTCAGCAATAAGTAGAAGTAATAGTTATTTGTAATACAAGAGAGCAAAGTCATTTTTGCTGCGAGTGCTGACTTTAAATCAGGAACTAGCGAACGCCGAGCATGGCTTCCATTGCACGCTGGGTGACCTTGAGTCTCCTTATGACACCTATAGTTAGTGACTACGTTTCACCCACTCTAACTAAATTATGGGTACTAAATAGGTACTAGTATAGTATTATTATTATCTGTGGTATTGGAAAGCATAGATCGCTTGGTGTCCTGACCAAAGAGAATGTAAAAAAACTAGCGTTTGTCCTGACGTAAATAGGAAAAGTTTATGTAAAGGCACAGAATAGATATAATAAGGCCTGATCACAGAATACATAATAGTACGCCTGCCCCCCTAGCATGACCGATTTATTTTTATTTATTTTTATTTTAGAATATGGTACAATTACAGACATCAGATAGGATACATATAAATAGGAAGCCAGTGATTAATTTAATAGTATTGCATATCCGTGCCCAGTTACAATCGTACTCAACATTTTCCATTAGCTACGTACAACTGCAATTAATACTAGACGTTATGAGTATCTAAATAAAGAATACAATATTAAGCAAAAAGTTAAAAATAGGTTAAAAAAAGGTACAAGATTTTGATATAATAAATTAATCAGGTTTAATGGCTGTAAACATATTTTTTTTAAAGACTGGTAAACTGTTTTGAAACAAATCACATTCGGAGCAAACCTCATTGTAGTAATGGCACATTCTATACAATGGTCTATTTTTGGATACATTGTTTTTAGTTGGGGGCACATAGAACAGCTGCTGTATGCGTGGAGACCGAGTCGGAACCTTGAACCTAAGCATTTTCAAAAGATCACTGTCAGATAACCCATTGGCTATTTTATAAAGTGCACACAAATCAGATATCCGTCTGCGTTTCTCAAGCGAGGCCATATTGTAGTTATTCAGACGATCCGAGTACTGGTGTAGTTTTTTGCGCAATCCACACTTCGAGCATAAGGTGCGTACGAACCTGCGTTGAATAGCTTCTATCCTGTCGATATGAGTTTTGTAAATCGGTGACCATACAGAAGAGCAATACTCTAGAATACTTCTCACCAGAGTTTCGAATAACATTATCCACGACTTAATATGTTTAAATGGTTTCGCTTGGCGAAGAATAAACGACAGCATTTGGTTGGCTTTGCTACATATATAATCATAGTGGGGCCTAAATGAGAGACATGCATCATAATATACGCCTAGATCACGTACAACCTGCACTCGAGTGAGAGTTTGACCGCCGAGGTGGATCCAAAAGTTGTAAGCCCGACCATGAAAATGAAAGAAAAGTGGGTCTGAATTAATTTTTATTTTTCGACATAGTCTCCATTTAGGTCAATGCATTTCTTCTAACTGACCTGCAACTTGTTTATACCTTCGAAAAAAAATGATTCCTGAAGGTTGTCAAAATAATCATTTACTGCTGCTATCACCTCGTTCCTGTCCGAAATTTTCGAACTACCTAAGTGTTTTTTTAAATTTGGAATCTGAGGGGGCTAAATCCGGCGAATAAGGTGGATGGGGCAATATTTCGTAGCCACAATTATGCATTTCAGCCATTGTTTCAGCTGAAGTGTGAACCCGGGCGTTGTCTTGATGGAACAACACTTTCTTCCGTAACATACCCGGCCTTTTTTCTTTGATTTCTTCCCTTAGTCGTCGTAAAAGGTTACAATAATAACTTGAATTTATAGTTTCGCCCTTTGGTAAATAATCCACGAAAATAATTCCCTTTGCATCCCAAAAAACTGAACCCATGACTTTGTTGGTCGACAAAACGACTTAAGCTTTCTTTGGAGTAGGAGAGCCAGATATTTTCCACTGCTTTGATTGTTGCTTAGATTCAGGAGTGTGGTGGTGAACCCAGCTTTCATCCATGGTAACAAACCGGGATAAAAAATCCTCTGGATCCACCTCAAAAAGCTCCAAACAGTCACGGGAAATTGCGAAACGAACTCGTTTTTGTTCAGCTGAAAGCAATATCGGAACCCAACGAGCAGAAACCTTATGGAACCCCAATTCTTGAGTTACAATATTTTGTACCCGACCATAACCAATGCCTGTGATCTCAGCTATCTTACTGATGGTCAATCTTCGGTCACTCAGAATAAGATCACATATTTTTTCAATGTTTTCCTTCGTGGTAGACTTTGAAGGCCTACCGCTCCTAGGGTCATCTTCAATACTCTCCCGACCCTGCTTAAACTCAGCCACCCACTTTTTTACACTGGAATATGATAAAGCTGACCCAACCAAAGTGTTCACCATATCTTGATGAATATCTTTTGGTGATAGGCTTTTTTTACTGAGGTACTTGATCACTGCTCGGTATTCAATTTTCTCCATTATTGAAAAAGATGTCAGATAGCATCAAACAAATGTTCACAAAAAAAAATGGCTTGCAGTATCGGAACGAAACTTCGCACATTTACTATTGAAGAACCATACTAAAGAGTGAGCGTAGATTTACAAAACTGTCAAAGCTATTTCTACATTAGGCCACGAATTTTTGGATCCACCCTCGTATAATCCAAGGGATTTTTCTTTTTAGTAAAAGATATTACATGACACTTGTCAGTATTGAGGGACATTTGATTGACTTCGCACCATCCAGTAATAATGTCTAGGTTTACCTGCAGTAGCTCACAGTCACCAATTTCTGCAACTATGTTAAAAATTTTGATGTCATCGGCGAAGGCCAAGCATTCACTTTTGATAATTGTAAGAAGATCATTGATGAACAATAAAAATAATAGTGGCCCTAGGTTTGAACCTTGCGGGACGCCTGAACTGGGGACAAACGGAATAGAGTCATAGCCACTAAGCGAGACAAGTTGAGAACGGTTCATGAGGTACGAAGCAAGCCATCGTAACAGGTTTCCATGGATACCAAGGTGTTCTGCTTTAGCTAACAATATCGAATGACTAACCCGATCGAACGCCTTGGCAAAATCCGTATAGATAGCATCGACTTGTTTCCCATTATCAAAGGCATCACATAAAAACGATGTGTAATTCAGGAGATTAGTATTAGTTGACTTTCTTTGGACAAAACCGTGTTGCCTCGGACTAAGTATAGGACTGATGTGGTTGTATAAATGCTGGTAAACAAGAGCCTCAAATATTTTTGCGAAGCAGTTCAGTATACTAATAGGACGGTGGTTCATAATATTTTTTCTGTCTCCAGATTTGTGAATGGGCGTAATCTTTGCAATCTTCCATAGAGATGGGAAAGTACTCTCTTGTAAAGACTTGTTAAATATTAGTGTTAATGGATGGACAAGTGCTTTGGCACACATGCGTATAAGTATCGGAGGAATGCCATCCGGTCCGGCACCCTTGGATACATCAATATCTTTCAACCTAGCTAGCACGGAATCACTTTTTATTTGTAACTGACTTATAGCAGAACTGTGCGACGGAAAATCAGGGGTGTATGGCGCTGATGAGCTTTTTTGATAGATAGAAGAAAAAAAATCAGCAAAAAGATTAACGATATCTGCGCCTGTAGTGGCAGTTCGGTCATTCAAGTACATACGGTGTGGCACTGCGTTAGTACTTCTTTTACTTTTCGTATAGCGCCAGAAAGATTTTATGTTAAGCGTTAGGTCCTTCTCGATGTTTGAAATGTAAAGTTTAAAGCACTTCTCCATCATAGTCTTGACACGCTCCCTAAACATAGTGAAGGTATCAAAGTCCCTGGGATTCTCAAAGCACTTGTATAAGTTATGGTACTTAACTTTCTGTTTTAAGGTTCTTTTTAGCCCAGGAGAGAACCAAATAGGATATCTAGAGGAACGAGATTTGATTTTTGGGGTGTGTTCATTGACTATAAGATAAAGCTGGTTATAAAAGTACTGTACGAAATCGTCACAACTAAGAGTATTGGCATAGTGAGCCCAATCAATTCTCTGAAGCTTTGAAATACAACTTTCGAAATCCGTTTTGTGGAAACAAAGTCTTTCAAAACAATCATTAGGGGTTAAGGGAGAATCATGAACATGACAGTCTAGCTCAAAAGGAGGGTGATGCACGTCAAGGCGACTTATGGGGACTGCCTGTCGCAGAGAAAATGTGTTTGGAGAGTTGGTGATAGCTAGATCTAAAATTTTATTATTATGATTTGTATTATTGTTCAATTGGTAAATATTTCTTGACTGAAATAAATTGCATAAGACTTCAGATTTTGGACAATAGCTGCTCATCGGGGTTTTGGTTTCTTCTATCCAAATCAGATCACCCAAATTAAAATCACCGACGACACAGAAAATTTGTTCAGGTTGAGATGAAATTATACTGGAACAATTATTAATAAAACCGTGAAAATCGCTGAAAGGCAAGTATTCCGGGAGGTACACAGTGCACAAGTTCAAGATAACATTCCTATTAATAGTGATTTGTATCCACAAGTCTTCAGCAAAATCAGATTGCCAATCCCTTCTGATCGTAACGTCAAACCTCTTCGAAATCGCTATCAATACGCCACCGCCATGATGCTTGTGAAAACGCCTAAGGAACCTTTCGTCCCGGTCTCTGCGCACTACCACATATCTATCGTTAAATATTTCAGATGAAAGGACGGAGTCGTCGAGCCACGTTTCAGAAAGACAAACAATATCATAATCAAGGGATAGAACAGTATTATAAATATCAATAGTCTTACTTTTCATACCTCTTATGTTTTGATAATATAGACTAACAGACATTATTAAAGGTAAAACAATATTCTTATAACTTGCTAACTAAGTATTAAATGTTCTTACTATTTTATCAGATCCAGGCTTTTGATATTTTTTATGTAGATATGTGGAGAGTCAACATTCTTACGTACAAAAATACGGCCACTGCGAACCCAAATGAATTGGTATTTCAGCTCCTTAACTTTCTTTCTGGCTGATGAATGCAAATGCTTGTTGGCAGGGGACAGATGTTCGGACACATATACCGGTTTACATTCACCAGCAATTCCAAGAAGCGCCGTACTAAGTTTTCCGTTCTTGTTTGCCTTATTAAATCTGTGTACTGCAGAGTAAAATTCGTCACGACGTGCTACGCTCCTGAACTTGGCTATTACTGTACGAGGATGAGTACTATTCTTGTTTAGCTTTGCGACTCTCGTACAAGATATTATATCATCATCTATAGCAGTGCAACCAATTACAGATGAACAGTGTTTCAACAAATTTACCAGATTTTCATTACGGTGTTCGGGTATCCCATGAAATTCAAGATTACATTCTCTTAGGTATTGTTCGGTAGTATTTAGACGATCAGTTAGCTCACCCACTGTGGTGTCTAACAAAGAACAACTGTTTTTCAATGAGGTATTTTCATGTTTTAATTTACTAATATCATTTTTCATCTCTTCAAACTTCGTGTTATAGAATTCAAGTGATGAGCGGAATTCTTGAAGCTCTTTCTGGATTGGTGAGAGTTCGTTTTTTAGTATCTTTGTTAGTAAAACAGGTAACTCAGTTTTTATTGACTTCAGTACCCTTTCACTAATAGCCGAGACCATATCTTCCTCATTATCAAATTCTGAACAGTCTCCGTCAGTGTGTTTTGTATGTGATCTTCGAAGAGTTACATTTTCAGAGCCCATACTAACTTCGTCGTTACTCTTAGGCGTATCTCCAGGTAAGGCGGTTTGAAGTGAACGCACTGGCGTATTGGTGTTAGGCTGCTTACTTTTGCACTCATAGCAAACCCATTGAGTTTTATTGATTTTTGTCATAGTATTTCGGAAGTAGTGGACAGATATATTAGCACATTCGAGATCATAGAACTTCAAGCATTCGGTGCATTTTAAGTTGTCATTAGTAGCGTACTTCTTGCGACAACCACCACAAGTAAATTGAAATTTATATCGCGTGATATAGCATTTTTTCGACACTCAACTGTCAAACTCCTATTTGTCTTTACGCTATATCACGCGATATATATCGTGTTATGCCAGTCATGCTAGGGGGGCTGATATAGATAGATATATTTGATTGATTAGTTTATAGAACCTAACTGTGCAAGTGCCAGTCCAACTCGAGTACCGGGGTTCCATACAAAATGTTTTGTAAGAACTTAGATAGGTATATAAATAATTTTGTCATAGTATTTCGGAAGTAGTGGACAGATATATTAGCACATTCGAGATCATAGAACTTCAAGCATTCGGTGCATTTTAAGTTGTCATTAGTAGCGTACTTCTTGCGACAACCACCACAAGTAAATTGAAATTTATATCGCGTGATATAGCATTTTTTCGACACTCAACTGTCAAACTCCTATTTGTCTTTACGCTATATCACGCGATATATATCGTGTTATGCCAGTCATGCTAGGGGGGCTGATATAGATAGATATATTTGATTGATTAGTTTATAGAACCTAACTGTGCAAGTGCCAGTCCAACTCGAGTACCGGGGTTCCATACAAAATGTTTTGTAAGAACTTAGATAGGTATATAAATAAAATCTAGTTTTTTCTGCGTAGTAACGATTTTTTTATTTGTTTTGTGTTGTGGCACCAATCACCATGATTCTAGACAAACATGCAGGTCAACGAAAAGTTGATTTATTAGAAATGTCAAAATTTGACATGCATATACGGTATTTGTTATTGTAATGGTCCCTGTGCATGGCTGTATTTTTAGCCCCGACGCAAAAAGAGGGAATGTTATAAGTATGAGGTGTGTGTGTCTGTCTGAGACAGACAACGGAGCTCCCAAACGAATGGACCGATTTTGATGCGGTTTGTTTATTTGAAAGCTAATGTAATCAAAATGGATCTTATAGCTAAGATATAATTAGCGTTTATGAAGATCTGTTCAGCCCTTTGAAGATCATCAGCTCATTTTCTACTTGACAAAAGGGTCTTACCAATTACCATCACATGATTTGAAAGGTGTACTCTTACTTCGGTGGTATTTCCATAACATGGTAACCTTAAGCTGATGTTGCAGCATCCCCAACCCCTCAACATCTCACAACAGATATACCATGTTTGGGCTCACTGGAATGGTCTCAATGAGCAGGTGTTACATAGATGATAATCGAGGCCCTATGGTGGAAAATGTCTATGTTTGTTCACCTATTCGAAATTAGAGGATTTCGGCAAGCAGGATTTTCCATTGATTTTGTCCCGAAAACTATTTACGTGAAAGCCGAGTTAGAGTGTTGATCGTAGCGTGTTTGGTCTACTAGTAATTTAAAAAGTATGAAATTAAATTTTGATTGTCTTTCAGACAGACAAGTATAGTATGACGAAGTGATCAGCCTCTTTTCTCTTTTGAGTTGCGGAACCCTAAAAAATAGCGACATCAACGGCGTGTAATCCAAATTAATCCGTTTTTTGCGACTTTGTTTGCATTGGTCGAATTCCCTGAAAACGGAATCGATTCAGTATATTTATTTCACGAAGAATGGGTTTCTGTTAGTGATACAATCCGCAAACAACTTTATTGCTATGTTATATTTAATCAATTTGATAAAAAAACCGAGTGGTTTGACTTTTTTGCCTTTCATTCATGTTACAGTCATTCATTACAATCGCGTAGACCACTTCTGTTGTGACACATCCAAATCCGTCCAGCCGTTTAGGCAGACACACAGACACACACAAAGGCCGAATATGCTAGATAGGGACCAACAAACTGAACAACTTTTACAATGGGACCAACTCCGAAATCACGAAACAAAAATCAGCAGTTTCATACATTTTGGTATTTTTGCGTGGTTAATTTTTGTATGAAACAACTAATATTTTATTCACTATTTCAAAGTCGGTCCCATAGTAAAAGTTGTTCAGTTCGATGGTTCCTATGTACCATATTTGGCTTTATAAGGTGGTTTCCAAACAGCTTGTACTTATAATATATACGTAATATTAAAATAAAAGTTCAACACACCACAGCCAACGGCTCTCCAAAGTAAGAAAGTTTAATTGACTCTTAAAAAATAAAATATCAAAGAGCCTCTTCAAGCCTCCGCATCGTTTTTAAATTAGCCCAGATACGATTTTGCGAACCACAGCACGAGTTTCATAAATAAAGTTTTTAAGCTGCAAACGCTAATTAAATGCGTAAGTGACCTACTTACTTTAAAAAAACGATAATCTTTTCAGAAGCCGTGTCCTCGATTAGGTAACGTATGAATCTTCTTAATATATAAAATCGTAAACTGAATGACTGACTGACTGACTGACTGACTGACTGATCTATCAACGCACAGCCCAAACCGCTGGACCTAGAGACTTGAAATTTTGCACACAGATACTTTATACAGTGTAGGCATCCACTAAGGAAGGATTTTTGAAAATTCCATCCCTAAGGGGATGTAATAAGGGATGAAAGTTTGTATGAAAGTCCCTCAGTTTTGAAGCTAGAATCTTCAAATTTTGTGTTTAGGCTGACGATTGAAAATTAATAAATACGGGTCTCAGCGTTTTTCAAAATTCTACCCCCGAAGGGGTCAAAAGGGGTATGAAGTTGTGTATTGAAGAAAATCCTTCATTTTCGAAGTAAAAATCGCTAAATTTATAATTTAGGCTTATGGATAGAAATCTAAAGCAACGTATATTGTTTTTGTTAGGATTTCAACTCCAAAGGGGATGAAATGGGGGTGAAAAGGGTTAAAAACACCTAAAAATAGATATGGATGTCGTTATCGGGGTTTTGTGGGATGACGATTGCAAAAATGACATTTATTTTGAAGTCCTACCACGGTGGACATGATTTAACCCCTAAAGGGGTGAAAATGGGGTCCAAATTTTGTATGGAAAAATAATATAAAATGGGGTAAGTAAACATAAAAATCGATGTAGATGTCGTAATTGGGGTTTTCTGGGATGACGATTGCAAAAATGACATTTATTTTGAAGTCCAACCACAGTGGACATGATTTAACCCCTAAAGGGGTGAAAATGGGGTCCAAATTTTGTATGGAAAAATAATATAAAATAGACTTTACAACTTTAAACTTCGTAGGAGCACATCTAAAAATAAATAAGCAAATATATATTTTGTTATTTTGAAAATCAACCCCTTAGGGGTAAATGGGGTGAGTAAACATAAAAATCGATATTGATGTCGTTATTGGGGTTTTCTGGGATGACGATTGCAAAAATTACATTTACTTTGAAGTCCAACACGGTGGACATGATTTAACCCCTAAAGGGGTGAAAATGGGGTCCAAATTTTGTATGGAAAAAGAATACAAAATCGAAATTACAACTTTAAAATTCGTAGGAGCACGTCTAAATATATATTTTGGGATTTTGAAAATCAACCCCTGAGGGTAAGTGGGGTGAGTAACATAAAAATCGATATGGATGTCGTTTTTGAGGTTTTATGGGATGGTGATTGCGAAAATTAGATTTATTTTGAAGTCCAACGCGGTGGACATGACACATATGGACCTGGACCTGGACATGCACATCCAGGGAACGGGAACGGGAACCGTAACGGGCACGGGCACGGGAACGGGAACGGAACGGAACGGAACGGAACGGAGCGGAACGGAACGGAACAGAGCGGAGCGGAACGGAACGGAACGGAACGGGAACGAGACGGTAACGGGAACTAGAACGGGACGGGTACGGGAACGGGAACGGAAGGGGTACGGGACGAGTACGGGACGTGATCGGACGGGAACGGAACAGGAACGGAACGAAACGGGAATGAAACAGGAACGTAACGGGAACGGAACGGGAACGAAACAGGAACGAAACTGGAATGAAACGGGAACGGAACGGGAATAGAACAGGATGGGAACGGGAACAAGAACCGGACGGGAACGGAACGGGAACAAGAACGGGCACGTAAGGCGTACGGGATGGTTAGGGGACGTTTACGGGACGGGAACGCAGCGGGAATGGAACGGGAATGGGAACGGGAACGGAAACGGAAGGGGTACGGGACGTTTACGGGACGGGAACGCAAACGGGACGGGAACGGGAGCGGGAACGGAAACGGGAACTGGAAGCCTTGTGCGAGGCCCGCCACACGCGGCAAATGTCTTGCCTCGCGAGGCAGCGCGCTTGATGGGGACTCGCCTAATCGCTTTAAAATGGCTGGCCGGATCCTGGTTGAAGGTTCCTTAAAAGGATTTCGTCTAATATCCACGCGGACGAAGTCGCGGGCAGAAGCTAGTAGGATATAAATCTCAATACTAAGCCATTTTGGCTGTTTTAGTTGCCTCACTTTTAACAGTGCGCTTTGTAGAGAACTATCGTCCTAGGTTTTATTATTCTAAGGTGTTATCTAAATGCTGTGTAAGCATTTCTTTAGCTTGCTGAAGAATTGGGATGTTGAAAACTTTTTTTATTTTATATTACATAAATTACCTCTCAACAAAAGAAACATTGGTAAAATAATTATTTCGCCAGCTTGAAAACTGCCCGAGATATCACAGTGTGAAATGCACACAAATGGACTCGCCCAAAAACGCTCCATACTAACGGCTACTGAATTATTTTATTTTTATTTATTTTATTTTATTTTTCTTTGGCATAGTTACAAGATACAAACCAAACAGTACAAATAAAAATAAATCACAAAACAAAAGTGTAAATTTGTACCTCAATTACAACTATGCACAACATGCAAATATAGTTTTCATAAAAAGTGCGGCTAACTAGGTAGTTCTAATTAATTCTATTATAAAAATGAAAATTAAATTTTGACAAAATTACTAAAAAAAAAATCAAATTAAAGAAATTAGTCTTCAATTTGTGCAAGTGCTACAATGTTCTCTGGGTCTTTTATTGTTTTTACAAATATGTTAGGACTTTGGTAGAATATATCAAGCTGTTTAATTATGACGTCACGCCTCAGTAGTTTGTATGCAACGCGTAGGAAATTTGTTCGGCAGCTATATTAAATATTGTGTTTATCAAAATGGTTTCTTAGACAAATTTGCAATACATTTTACGAACTAATTAAAGGTATCATTTATTTTAATAAATTTTATACTTCTTAAATGGACTTGTCCACCCAACTTTGAAGGGTCATGAAACAAATAATATGCAATATTATAAAACCAAGAGGTAGGTATACAAGCTACTCTAAAAGTTTAATATGTTTACGATTTTTATTAGTATTTCGTTATTTTATTCATTAGTCAACATCCCAATTGCTTTTAGGGAAAGCTTAGCATAAGGAAAAGTCTACATTTTCAGACCAGAAATTAATCCACGTTCTCATAACTTATCGCATCTTATTCATTACTTAATTATTCATCTTTCATTAGATTCAAAAATATTACCTATGCAGGAGCGGATACTACTAGCAACTTAAACATTCGAGAGTGCAGAGCAGAGCAGAAATTCATTCGATCAAATTGCACGATACACACTGCTATGAAGAAGCGAAATCAATAAAGCATGCCTGTTTGAACCTTCATTACGTATTGTAGTAGCCTGATTTTCTGCAGCGAGCTCGAAAAGCGAAATGCACCAATTGTGAAGCGAGTTGGAATGTCGGCGCTTTAATGATGCTCCCCACAGGAGTTTAAGTGTAAAGCCTTATTTACCTCTCGGCGATATGAAACCACAATGCAAATCGAATTTCCAATACAATGGGCTAAACTGTTCAAGTTTTCATTTGTGCATTTCCCTGCGTTCATTTCGCTCTCATTAGCACGTTGCAATTCTGTTAAAACCTTTTGAAAAGACACTCGTATTCCTACGAGTGAATAAATGAAAAAATAAGTTCTACACAGGTAATAGCGTAAGTTTTACTTTTTAAGCATTATGTCCTAGATTAAAATAGTTTGGATTCGTTCGACAATGGAATAATGTAATCAAAATAGTTTTCGAAAATCTCCTTATTACCTACGACACCCATTAGACTGTCTGGTTTGTATAATGAATTTAAGACCGCTCTTCCAAGAATCTCTCGCCCTAATCTCTTTCATTTCACACTTAAGGTGTCCACTTAGTGTTAGGCTAGCCTATTTCGGCATGGCCTCAAGTGCTTACATTAATATCGCGCTGCTTTAAAAGTTTTTACTGTTTGAAAGTTGGATTTGCTGTGCGAATGTTTAAAAGTTTTTCTGAAAGTCAAAGCTGAAAGTAGGTAAGTAACATTGAATCAAAACTGTGTTGAGCATAAATTACCTAGGTACCTACAATTTAACTTTCACTTGGCGTAATTCAAATCTCTCCTCACGTAGACATAATTCTGAGTCGAGTCGTAAAATTGACGCAGGTAGCTATTGGTGTACCTATATTGCACTTGAACAGCGGAGGCAAGACTCGTTAAATTTTGCATGTAAGTACCTACCTACTAGATCGCGCGACCGCTCGACTAGAAAATTTCACTCGTACACGAGTACCTACGCAGCATTTACGACTTTTTCATGACGTTATACAGGACCGGCTGCTTGGCACAGACAACCATAAAAATTTCTGGCTCCACTGGTTTTTTTTCCTTAAATTTTGAGAGAGACCTTTGTGATGTAATGATACAACTTACTTATTTAGTTCTTCGATTATTATCTTGTGGTCTCGTAAACAAAATATACGATAAAAGTAGGTCTTGTTCTCAACTCATATTATGGGACATCTTTGCCAGTTTTAAATCATTAATACTTATTCAGGATGTTAGGCAAGTATTTTTACATTTGCAGCATTCGTATGACAGCTTTCCATTTAAATATTTCAAATTGCGTTTTCAACCACTTCGAAGATACTTATCGAGGTGTTTTTATCGAGCTTATACTGAAAATCGCAAACAGACTTTAATATAGTTACCGCCAAAGGCACTGTGCATAAAATAACATACAAAATTGCTTACTATAGTCGCTATCCAGTTTAGACTTTAGAAAATGTAACTGTGCTAACTAAGAAAGAATACAGGCACTGCTCTCCTATTCAAAGTCAGAGACGCAAACTTTAAGTTTGGAACTCGTATCAGACTTCGGAAAGAGAAGTCCATTACATCGCGAAACGAAAGAAAAATGCAGTCAATCCTTTTTCGAAATGAACTCTCGTCCCCCGACCAATAAATCTTGATGGCGGGACGTCGCCCGCCATTGACAGCCGAGTTGCGGCCGGACCGGTCGCAATGACCGGCCATGCCGTGCACTGACCGGTTGCACAGAAAGTACCTAATACTTAACATGGACAAGACAACTATTTTTATTTGAGCAAACACGAGACAGGCAAAAGTAAAATACATGCCTACCTAGTGTATTAGATACTTTTTGACAACGGTGCTTACTTAGTTATCCTCACAATTATTACCTTGGACGAATTAACCACAAATATCTGCGTAAACCGAGCTTCGCTCGGTTATTCAAACAAACAAACGGACTTTCGCATTTATAATATTAGTAAGGATTTATTAATATTTTGACGAGATGTTTTTCGATATTCGAAATCTCAACCTTACAGGACTTTTCACAGAGTAACGCCATCTATTGTCAATTTCTCTTATTACATAACTCGTAAGATGTAATAATTCCGCGAAGCGTAGTAGTTAGTTTTGATGGCATCATCCGAGAGATGGCGTCATAAAACATATCCGAAAAACTGTGTTTATTTGTATCGGTAAAGTTTTTGTTTTGCACTATTGCTTCACAAGTCTCAATAAAATAAAAACTCGAAAGCAACATTAACTACATTTTTTTAACTTGTCTAAAAACAATAAAAATAAAAAAAATATAAACTTGAACAAACATATAAAAAAAAAGTAAGTCACCGAGCGGGATCCGAACTCAGAACACTAATTTCTTGTGATCCGCGTCCTAACCCGCTAAACCAAATGGACATTGGCCGGCCGCGGACGAAATTAGCGACCATATTCTGCGTCGAAAGAAAAACGCATGAAAATGCGAAAATGCGCGTTTTCCCAAACATAAGACTAATCTAGATCGATTGTTTACCCCCGAAAACCCCCATATACCAAATTTCAACGAAATCGTTAGAGCCGTTTCCGAGATCACTGAAATATATATATATACACGCTGAAATTTTAATCATTTGGTTCCCGCCGTGGGGTGGTTCCACTCATGATAACAAGCAACTTTTATTATGGGGCCAACACTCCTGCTCGCAAAAAAAAATCAGCTGTTCCATACATTAAGGTCGAGTAGGTACTGCACTTTTGTATGGAACAGCTGATTTGTTTTTGCGAGCAGGAGTGTTGGCCTCATAGTAAAAGTTGCTTGTAATCATGAGTGGAACCACACCACGGCGGTAACCAAATGATTAAAATTTCACGCTGTATATATATATACAAGAATTGCTCGTTTAAAGATATAAGATGATAAGTATGTGCAGATAAAAAAATACATAGGAAATGGCAGCATATTCATTGCAGAAGTTAAATCTTAATTTTGTGATATAAAATAAGTTAGTTTGAGCTTTAAAGATAATACTAGGATATTCCCCGCGCTTAAAAACGACGTCACAGTGAGTTGCCCCGCGCGCTCTGCAGATTTCGCTGCAGACCTGCGACTACGACCAATTACCCGGTAAAGTTCCGACCGCTCGCTCTCAGAAAATGTAGCTTAACTTTAAAGACAAAATTATTACTGAGCTGCTGCGACGTCAAGTGTCAATGGCATAGTGTGTAGTCAGCATCAACGGCTAGCAGCTAAACCTCAGACTCGTCAGAACTTCAGGTAATTTTGTTACTGACAACTTCGTTAAAAAAAACACAACGTTTAAGTACCTTGTATATTTGAGATAGGTATCCATTAAAAAGTAAATAGGCAATACAAGAAACATCGACAAGCAAACGCAGTGGTCTGATGCCGACAAGAAATGCCTGATGGCATGGGGGCAGGCAGACTAATGTGCATGTTGTACGTCCCACTCGCGGGTAATGGCGTACGAACAGAACCATTTGTAAGGGTACTACTAAGTATGTTTGAGACGTTAATGTTGCCTTGCAACGGGGGAGCGAATAAAAGCAAAACTGGTGATACTTTAAAATGGCGATTTTTTTACGTAAAAGTAACGTCGCTTTTTTTATAGTTCAGGATGTTTCTTAAAAAAACATAACTACTTTCTATTCTGTTAACCACCACTTGTTCAACAATTAAAATGAAAGTCAACGAAATACCTTATGAAAATCTCATCTGGTATGATTGATTGTCCTGAGCTTCTATATAAACTCTCTTTTAACGTACCCCGTAGTTCACGGCGAGCTGCACCATTTAACTTGCCTTTTTGTAGCACTAAATACAGAAAAAATAATTTTATCTACCGTTCAATGAATCAATTTAATATTTTATCAAATAATTTTGATTTGGATGTATTTAACACCAGTATCCGTGCGGCGAAGACACTCGTTAGTAGGCATTTCTTCAATGGCGAATAATTCAGTAATTTTTTGCAATTCTAATACCTACTATTGTTTTTGATTCATTTATGCTAACTTAAATTTAAGCTCACATTTGATTTAACTGTACTTTGGCTAACCGTGTGAATCTATTATTAGCTTTTTAAGTTTATACTTTGTAATTTATATTAATATTGTGTAAGCTGATGATTCACCGAATAATAAATAATAATAATAAAATACACAATGACAGTCGAAAATAGTGGAGGTGTTTTAAATATACTTACTCGGAAAGTGACGTTTCCGAGTATGAGAAATGAAAAAGTGATTTATTTCAATGAATATAAGTTCGACCAGCGAACTAAAATCTATGATGGAACAAGCATTGCACTCAAAAAATGGCACCACACGAAAAGTACAACTAAGTGGATGAAGTTAAAATGCTGGCATTTAACTAATGCAGCACAAAGCGTCTGAGCACTGGTTGCTTAGTACCTATACTTAAACGAAAAATATGATACGTTATTTCTGCATATTTTTAAGTACTGCCTTCTTTGCGTCTTTTACACAATTTCACTAAACAGGAGGCCAGTTCTAATAATCTTTATCTTTCTCTCTTTTCTCTTCAATACAAACTGCAATTATTATAAAGATCGTTAACGTCAGTCACCGGGTGCGTGGCTGGCCCGACTAAAGCTGAGCGGGTTGTACTTTTTCGGCCCCATGGTGCCATTTTTTAAGCAATTTTTGTTTGCAAATTACACTTCCATAGGTTTTAGTTCGCTGAGTTCTACTGATATTTACAGCTACTCATGTAAATTTATACAACTCGTTAACATTCTCTTGTAGACAGTCTTATGGCTCTTGATTATACAACCATTATTTAGCGATTGCCTTTGTCTTTGTTAATTGGTATCTATTTTGAGACTTGTTATTTAACTGTTATTTTGAAAACATTCAATGTTAACCGTACAATAATCAATTCAGCTTCAGCTTAAGTACTTACTCAAAAGCAAGAGGCTGTGAAGAACTGTTTACCAACTGAATCAGTAGGCACCATTTTGAAAATTGATAGTTCACAATTATTTTGAAAACATCCTATTACTTAGTTTCAATATGCAGTACTGTAAACGAGATTTTGCAACGACAGAGAATTCCCTAGCCAAATTGAGAAATCGATCAATATTGAATAGAGATGCAGCGAAATTAAGCTAATACTAGATGCAAAGCCTAACGACCTACAATCCGTACTCCCCAGATGATATGCCCGCAGAGCCTACCGTCACTCACTGATATGCTGTTCAGCTGATATCCGTACGCACTGAATTACGGATTGGTACCGATTTTATGCACGCCATTTTGTGCATTGTTTTGCATCCAAATCGTCTACCATCGTTTTGCTGTGGTTTTGCATACTTAAATGTGATCAATCAATGAGAGAATGGCGACAATACTGACAATAAACTCTATTATATATTTTATTTTATATACCACTAGCGGCCGCCCACGGTTTCACTCGCGTGGTTTCCGTTCCCGTGGGAATATCGGGATAAAAAGTATCCTATGTTTTTATCCAGGCTATCTACTATCTGTGTGCCAAATTTTAACCAAATCCGTTCAGTAGTTTTTGCGTGATTGAGGAACAAACATCCAAACATCTAAACATCCAAACCCACAAACTTTCACATTTATAATATTAGTAGGATTATGTTTTCCTACACTATCTTTTGGTAATTTAGTTAGGTACTTGTACTATTATGTATTCTGTGGTTAGGTTAGTACCTCGGTGTATATTGTAAGTTAACAAATTGTTCAATAGAGATCAGTCCACGTCAGCAAGTATTTTCGTTCTCGCACAACTCACTAGTGCCGACATCACCAAAGTTATCTACACCAATACATAAAGCATGTACAATAGGCAGTATCGTGCCATTTCCCGGTTCGGAAATCTATCACTAGGAGCTATTAGGCGGCAGTAAATCTTAACCGCGATTTACGACAATCCGATATAGGTTGTAGGCCTATCGACCGGTGACGCACTCGTATTTTACAGCAAATAAGTACTTAGTTGTCGTTTGATCCGCGGCTGTAGTTGACGGTGGATGGGGCCCATCGGTCAGCCGCCCAACTTGGTGGATAACTTGACGTGACAGTAACCACTAGGGTTGGCGATAGTAGTTGCAATTATGCTTGTTTATAATTTGTTGACTGCCCTGCTTATTCCAAAAAGTAAAATAAAGTTAAAAAGTCGGTAGGTATGTATAATGTTATCCTTACTAATATTATAAATGCGAAAGTCCGTTTGTTTGTTTGATTGTTACGCCTTAACTACTGAACCGATCATCATGAAATTTTACACACTCATTGTCAGGGGTACAGAGAAGGACATAGGTACCTTTTATTCCGATAAAAGTATTGTTCCCGAGGGATAGCAAAGAAACTTAGCATGCAGACGAAGTCGCGGGCGGCCGTTAGTTCTAAAATACAATTAAAATTATTGATTTAATTACTCCATAAAGATATGATTAAAAAGATTTCAATGTATAAAGCTCCTCTAAAGCAATAGATTCTAAAATAACTACCTATTCACTCACGCGGTCACGCCCCATAAATTGACGGCCGCATCGATAAACGTGTAAGTGAAAAAAGTGAATTTTACAGGAGAAAATAAAAACATAAACAAAGGAACCATTGTAAAACAAGCTAAGTATTATTAATAGACATTTAATATAGGAAGAAAAGAAAGATAACAAAAGCTTTCAGGATATAGGCATGTAACTTGAACAGTAAAAAATATTTATAGTTTTCTGGAAATCCAGGAAAAACCATTTTATACGTATATTCTAGTATAGACCGCAGTTTTTTAAACGTGCAATTGCTTGTTTAATCGTGCAAAAATGACACAACTAGAAAAATGTAATAACACTTTTAATGGCACTGAATAAATTCCTTTTAAAAACATTGCACGAATAGTCGAGGATGTATTTAGAGCAATAATCTAATACAATATATAAATGGTATACCAATATTGTGCAAGGAATTTTACGCAAAGAAGTTTTGTTTTTCACGAGAATAAACGTGTAAGAGTTAGCGAACTTTATCACTTAACACATTTGTTTGTATTACCTGCTTGTTAGGATATTTTTATTGAAGAAAAATACAATTATTAATGCAAATAATAATAATATACTTATTCCCAAAATTCACCAAAAAATATATTGCATTATCAAATTCTAGATGCAATTTATTGCAAGAACTCTTGCACGTTTATTTGTTTCAGCCTTCGAAATGTATGTCGTGATAACCCTGTCATAATTATAGGCCATCATTGAAACATTCCATTCTAGAACTAAAATACTACCCATAATACCACCCGTAGTTCTACATAATGTGTTTTTTTATTACAAGCGAGAGCTAAAACAGCATGTCACATAGCAAAGTAATATTACAAGCCAGGCGCACAATATTCGTGTTAGTAGTTAAGTTACATAAGCTGCTAAGCCTCCGCAGCCTTTTCACAATTTGCGCCCTAGGGAGTTACTTAACTGTCAATTTTCATTTTCACGAAAATGTCACAAACAAACAAGATGTCTGGAGCATTTCGTATTCTTTTTTACTTTGAGCTTTGAGCAAATGTAAAATAACAAAACCTACAAAATATTATTTGTTTAAAAAGGATCATATTCGTCTACCATAGTAATTTGTGGCATTCGTAAGTTTAAACAACTTGTAAGACCTCGCTAGCAGGGATAATTTTCGTTTTAACTTGATTATAATATGTACTACTGTCCTGAATTTTTACACGTAGGTGTATCTAAAAGCAACCTGTTTACCTGGTAGAGGGGAAGGGGGGCACTTGACTCTAACAAAATTTTGCACTTTAGAGCTAAATATTTCGCAAACAAATCCCTGATTTGAAAAGTATATTCACAAACCTACAATATTTTCAAAAGTCCTATCCAACAAAACCCCACACTACGAGATTGAGGAGAAAAATTTTTTAGAAGCGCTCATGGCGGAACTTGAAAGGCTGATCGTACTCGATCACGTTTGTTAAGCAACTCTCAGTCCGGCTAGGTGTCGGATGGGTGAAAGTTAAGTGGCATTACAACTGAGCGCTTCCGTGCTTCGGAGGGCACGTTAAACCGTCGGTCCCGGCTGTCGTCATCTGATAACAGTCGTTAAGCCAAGTTTAGAGGCCTTACAGGCGGCTTGATAAACTCTAACACCAGAGGTGGCCACTATTCCTCATTCGATAAGAAAGAAAGATGTAGAGGCGGTACATGACGAAACTTTAAGTGTTTCTTGTTGACTTGACTACGGAATTAAAAATCAGGTTGAATTTTTACTACTCTTCGACCCAGTTATACAGGTAAAAGTAAGTAAAAAAAATTTTGAAAAATTCACAGGTCGTCGTTTAGTCAGCATCGGCTCGGTAACAGAACGAGAATTCTGTCAAAGTTGACCACCAAGTTTACACCACGAAATACATTATTTTTCATCCTTAATACTTCTTCTACCTATATTTTTATTATAGTAAAAAATATACGTAGGTAGGTACTGAAAAAATATCGGTAAGTTTAGAAAAGCATATTAGTGTTAAAAATAAATCTAAAACGGCCTCTGCACAATTTTGTCTACCTCTGTACGCATTTATCTCACTACGGTGCTGACTGCACAATACAAAAGAAACATTAAAATGTTAAATCCTCTAATTCTAGCTGTTCCAGTGGCGGTCCATTTTACTCAATTACTGTGGAGAGAATAATGTGAGGAAGAATAAGGAACTTTAGAATGAGGCACTCGGGGCTGTTCTACTTTAACAAAACAAACGCCTTTTGTAACAGCAGTCGACAGGTTTCAGTTGGGAAACGAAATAAAACGTCCGAGTGATATGTTCGCTCCATACGTCTTCATTTCAATGACCATTCATTTGCGATAGGCCACCATGGGTCCGTCCTCAGCTAGATTAATGTGGATTCGATTTGCGCTAACCGTAACACGTATATAAACCTGACACCCACACCGTTTTAACGATAAAGATGTTTGCCCGTCAGACAAGGCTGAAGGCCCTTCCCACGAGAGTTAAATATTTGAACGTAAACTGATAATGATGTTGTCAATTGTCACTGCCATGAGGTAGCTACTTACCTATCTTCTTAAAATGTTATATTGTTTATAAACGAAACATAAAAATAAACCTTAACCTACTTCAAAAATATGTAATTATATCCCGGTCGAGTTAACTCGAGACCTGAAGCGCGATAGACCCCTCTCGTTTTCTCCTTTCCTCACGCCACCGTCGTCAAATTTTTGAAAGTTTTCGATAGATTATCGATAAATTATTGCTAACGAATGTATGTATTTACGCTATTGGCATGACGACAGTGGCGTGAGGCAAGGAGAAAACGAGAGGGGTCTATCGCGCTGAAGCGCGAGTTAACTCGACCGGTTTATAAGTTAGGTAGGTTGTAATGTAGCTGCACTAAATTGATAAATATTTATGGTAAAAGTATGTAGTCTATAAAATTATACAATACTTATTTGTGTTATTTTCTTACCAAAAAACAAAGATTTTTGAGTTTATTGTGTTTTTTTAGAAGCAAGTTAAATCAACAATAACAGCAACTGAAGTAACCATTTCAATCGTACCAAATTACACCAATTAAAGTTGAATTAACCACAGTACAAAAACTTAACTAAGCTCATTTTTCTTATTCATCACATGAAAATGTCTACGAAACCAAATTAACAATGAACGAAGCGGTCTCAAAGACCTTCTTATGGACTTAAAACTTTATGAAGAAAGTAAGTAGATATTCTCGGTAGCAGAATATTCTTTCAACAATGAAAAGGTTTTTGACCAGCACTTAGAAGTCTTGATGAAAATTTCCAGACTTCAAACGAACCAAATTCTAGCAAACACACAGTGTCTGTGAGCAAACATGTCTCAAAGAATATAATAAATCTAAATACCTAGGCCTAGATATAACCCTTCTTAAAAATATCTAAAATTGACGAGTAATGCGTATGGAAGTTCCATGAGAAGAGTCGTATTTGGCCTGATGAACAACTTGTCATCAACCTGAAGAATCGTTTGATGATACTTCATTTAACTTTATGTTTAGAGCCAGTATAGCCTTGTAAATCAAAAAACAGTTGCGTTTGAACTGATATTATTAAATTTCAATAGATAAAGTATCCAAACCAGGATAAGGAGCTCGATGTGTCGCAGTGGTTTTGGCCCAGGCGGGCCCTCCGATTCTGGAGTTTAAAAACTTTCGCAAGAGTCGGTCGTGGGATGGGTGACCAAAAATTTACTACCACGAGTTCTTCCGTGCTTCGGAAGGCATGTTAAGCCGTTCGGTCCCAGCTGTATTTGCAGTCGTTAACACACACCAATATGCATTGGGCCTGCGCGGTGGGTTATGGTTTGTGGATAAGGAGGATGCTCCTTATCCACCCATAAGGAAGGCCTGTGCTCCATTAGTGGGGACATAAAAATGGCTGATGCCAATTCAAAAGAAGACTGTCCATTATTTCCATTATTACACACCATTCTATGTCAAGCTGCTTGGAGATAGATAATAAAAAGATTCCTTTTCTCGACGTTCCAGCTGGGTTGCGTTAGCTATGAGTCGTCCTAGGGTTAATTTCATGGTCGGTGCATTTAGCCTTTACTTGGAGAGAAAAGTTTTACTAATAATACGACGGTATGTAGAAAGTTCGAAAAAAGACTGCATTTTAAAAGTGGGTATCTAATGTAATCTTATGAATGTTAAGAATCATATTTGTACCCAACTTGAAAATTGGATCCCGATCATTTTTGAAAACAATTGAAGACTGTATATCAAAATTCTGACAAGCCAAAATCTGTCAAAATTCTGCCCGATCTTGAGATCGCGTTTGTGCACATGCGCAGTTGCTACTTTAAATCACAGAGAAATATTTCATATCAAACTTTAAAATGTAGTGCTTACTATACGCTAACTTGATACTTTAATTTATGTAGGTAAGTACTGAAAGGTATACATTGTATGGGCCCAGTTGCCTGAATTAAATAAATAAATAAAATTATTTTACGCATGCTGTGATTTGCCTTTTTGAATTTCAAAAATAATTAAGAAAAATAAGAAAGATACTTTAAAATTCTTGTTTTTTCTTTGAATAAATTATAATTGTATATTTTTTTGAAAGTAAGTCTCTTTTTCTTCTTTTTTTATCAAATGAAGGAATTTATATGTATGATAATAATGAAAAAATTTTTAATTGTAAATCGGTACTAATTTAGTGCTAAATAAGTACAAAATAAATATTAAATAAGTAAAAATGAGTTCCAAAATGGCAGCCAACTTTTGTTTACGGACCGATTTCGATGAAACTCGGTTTTTGGAACCAATTTGACACGAAAATAACAACGCAATGTTGAAAATTTTAAAAAATCCAAGATGGCGGCTAAATTTTTGTTTGTGGACCGATTTCGGTGAAACTCGGTTTTTGGAGTTATTTTCTTGTCTAAATAGTAATAGACAAGAAAATAACAACAAAATGTTGAAAATATAAAAAATTCAAGATGGCAGCCACCTTTTTTGTTTGTAAGCCAATTTCAATGAAACTCTGTTTTTGGTACTATTTTGACAAGAAAACAACAACGCAATGTTAAAAATATAAAAATAAACGAAATGGCGGCCAACTTTTTGTTATAAGGCCTATTTCGATGAAACCCAGTTTCGGGTACTACTTCTATGAGAAAGCGGCATTTTTGTATTTGTTTATTTGTTTTTTTTATATTTGACAACATCACATACATTGCTCCAATCCAAAAGTAAGTAGCTATAGCACTTGTGTTATGGAAATCAGAAACAACGGTGGTATGACACACACCCAGACCTGAGACAATATTGAAAAGTTCATTTTCTACATTGACCCAGCCGGGGATCGAACCCGGGACCTCAAGAGATGGTGACGCCTTGAAAACCGGTATTTTTGGGTTGATTCCGATATTGTCGATGTAATTCGGTTAAACAAAAAAAAAGAAAAAGTTATCCACCATATTGGATTTTTTATTTTTTTAACATTACATTGTTATTTTCTTGTCAAAATAGTACCAAAAACCGAGTTTGATCAAAATCGGCCCACAGACAAAAAAGATAGCCGCCATCCTGGATTTTTAATTTTTTACATTGCATTGTTATTTTCTTGTCGAAATAGTACCAAAACCTGAGTTTCATCGAAATCGGCCCACAGACAAAAAAGATGACCGCCATCTTGGATTTTTTATTTTTTTACATTGCTTTGTTATTTTCTTGTCAAAATAATACCAAAAAGTAAAAACTGAGTTTCATCGAAATCGGCCCAGAGACAAAAAAGATGGCCGCCATCTTGAATTTTTTATTTTTTTACATTGCTTTGTTATTTTCTTGTCAAAATAGTACCAAAAACTGAGTTTCATTAAAATCAGCTCACTAACAAAAAAGTTGGCCGCCATCTTTGATTTTTATATATTTTTTACATGGTATTGCTGTTTTCCTGTCAAAATAGTACCAAACACCGAGTTTCATCAAAATCGTCCCACAAACAAAAAGTTGGCCGCCATCTTGGATTTTTTACATTTTAAACATTGCGTTGCTGTTTTCTTGCCGAAATAGGTAGTACCAAAAACCGAGTTTCAAAAATACACCAATGTAAACAAATACACCAATGTGCGGCCGCCATATCACAGAATAACTAATAGTACAAGGCCATATTACCTAAAATACTTTTTTTCCTAATTCTTTTACCAAGCGAAGTTTTTTTGGGAATTAATTAATTGGGTGACTGGAAATAATTATTAAAGGCGACCGTTAATGGGATACTTAAATACTAACCCTGGCAGCGGTTTATTTTTGGGCGACAAAATAACTAAACGGGCGACAAACTGTGGATTACAAAAATATGTAAAACGGGCGACTACATGTGGGAGACAAATAATTTAAGTTTGCAGTGAAAAATCTAAATGAGTGACAAAATACTGAGTGGGCAACTATTATACCAAGTAGGTAACTATATAGTGATTTAAGCTGCTCAACAACATGGTATTTTACAGTAGTAATCTCGATTAGGATTATATTCACCTTTTTTATTTTAAAATATTTGGTCGCCCGTTCTAAATAACTAGTTACTCAATTTGTATTTTAAAGTCACCCATTTTCAACATTTGTAGTCGCTCTCAGTCCGTCGCCCACTTAGTATTTCAGTACGCTATATTCAGTATTTTTGATACCCAAAATGGGAATTTATTGTTACGCGATTAAATACTACCCTTTTTTTATTTAGTGTACCTAGGTACATTTTGTAGATTCTTACAAAATTATGAAAGTAGTATAATTTAGGACCAAAATATCAAAACCTTTCGGCTGTGCTTTAAAAGTCAACAACAGTGCAAAGAGTATAAGTTTACTCTTTGCGCATTTGGAGAAAAGCGATATTATGTCCTCTCGTTGGAAAGGCCCGCGGCCGACTGATCGTAATAATCAGTGTTGTTCCTGGCAAATTTAGGATTGCCGTATTCACACTCAAAAATTGCCGGAAAACGCCAAAAATTCTAAATAATTGCCGTATTTTCGAAAAATACACCAATTTTGGCAATGAAAATTGCCGTATTTGTATGGACAACGTTGTAGAATGGTGCCGTATCTCGAGTCAAATTCGAATGGGATTACCGTAGAATACGGCAATTACCGTATCTGGAACAACACTGGTAATAATTTTGCGAAAGCCAATTTATAGGTGAATTTTAAAAATTCCTCATAAATAATTAAGTGTAAATATTGATAAACAAAAAATGCAGTGTTTTAGACGGTTACCTTGTTATTCTCATTTAAGTAAGGAGACGTCTTTAAAACCTTCGAATGCTAGTGAAAAAACGTGTTAAAAGGTACCGATTTAAGCATTTCTTAATATCTTATTTTTTCTGTAATTAAAAACATTTTTGTAATTTTTGCTCTATAGGGCACTCCTTGACGATACAGACAATAAGTTAAAAAATATATATGAGGCGTATTCTCATTCGATAAAGCTGAAACTTTCGTGAAAAATGCCACTGACAAGCAAATTTGTAATTCCGCTTGAACAAATTGTCTTCGTATAAAAAAAACTGATCATATATAATTTTTTTCTCTCTAATATATATTATATATTTCTCTCTAATACGGCACTAATTTAAGATTTTTACTTCCTAAATCTAAGGTCATCATCAATAATAATGCTTTCATTCTTTAGATTTCGCGTTTGAAAAAACGCTAAATTCCGATAATTTGTTCGAAATCAGATATACCGTGAAATAAAAGACTTTTTAACGGATACTAGCGCGGTTTTATTGAAAGTACTTTGGTAATTAGTTGGTATTTGGTTTGATTTTTGATTTTTCCGACGTTTCGGCACCTTTGCAGCTGCCGTGGTCACGGGGGACTGAAGCTACTCGTGAGCCTACCCTCAAGCGATGAATTTTTTAAGACGTTCAGAAATTAATATTTTACAATTTTATTTATCTTTTTAATTGGTTTAAGTTGATTTTGTGATTTAATTAATGCTAAAGAAAGAGAATCTACTGAAACTACCACCATTTCACAAAATTGGGAGGCCCCTCCAAGAAAGAAATGGCGAAATAAAACTTGGAGAGGAAAGCCGACCTCCGTCTTTTATATTTATTAATTTATTTGCAAAAGGAACTAACCGTATCATTAGATCTTGCAGTGTGTGTATGGGGCTTCAGCTTGTGAATGATGGGGTCCCAAGCTGGTGGAATTTTCCAACCATCATCTCTATTGAAATTAGGATATTTATTTATTTCGATAGCCTCGCGGAGCATTCTAGGAATAAATCTACGTTCCTTAGCAAGGATTTGGGGTTTGTCAAATCTAATGTAATGGTTGGGCCCCTCAAAGGCGTGATCACACACTGCAGACTTGTTATCGCGCCTATGTTTCATGTCAGCTACATGCTCTTTAACGCGGGTCCCTATACTTCTCTTTGTTTGCCCGATGTAGGAGAGCCCACAGTCACAATCTAGTTTGTAGACGCCTGCGGCTTGAAGGGGGATGTTACACTTGACAGGTCGTAAGAATTGGTTGATCTTCTTCGGCGGCTTGAAGTAAGTTTTGATTGACGCTCGCTTCAGAATGTTTCCAATCTTGTCAGTGACACCCTTCAAATAAGGTAGGATGGCAGGTTGACGCTCTACTGTGGCTGGTTTGTCGCGTTTTCTGTGACGAAGGCGTGGTACTTGCAACTTGTTTTTACGCAGTACTTGTTTGACGTGCTGAAGCTCAGCCGTCAGGTGTTGTTTGTCACAGATGCCGCGGGCTCTCTGAAACAAAGATTTCCCTACGGTAGCTAACTGTATAGGATGATGGTGAGAGTCACCATTGAGGTATCTGTCTGTATTGGTTGCTTTACGATACACTGTATGGCTCAAGGTTTGGTTCGGATTCCTGATAATGAGAATGTCTAGGAAAGCTAGTTTATTATCTGCCTCTAACTCCATAGTAAATTGTATGTTGGGGTTTATGGAGTTAAGATGGTTAAGAAAAGCAGGGACACTGTCTCTAGGTAGTATTGTGAAAGTGTCATCTACGTACCGTTTGTAGAACCGGGGAGTCACTGGTGCTGTGGCTAGTGCTTTCTCCTCAAAATCCTCCATGAAAATGTCAGCAACAATGGGGGATACAGGAGAGCCCATTGCTACGCCATCCACTTGCACGTAGAACTCCTCGTTCCATAACAGATAGCCAGATGTTAGGCATAATTCTAGTAGTTCTGCATATTCAATTGGCATGTTGTTATCAACTAGTTTTTTCCTGATGATATCAATGCAGTCCTGTACTGGTAAGCATGTGAATAAGGACTGAACATCAAAACTAACCATAGTTTCATCATCAGCGAGATGTAGATGTTGTATCTCATTGACAAACTGGTAGGAATCTTTTACAAACGCTGATGTATTACCTCTCAGTGGTGTGAGTGTTTTCGCTACGTGTTTAGCTAATTTGTAGGTTGGTGAGTCAATTTGGCTTACAATGGGACGTAGCGGAGCATTGTCTTTGTGTATTTTCGGTAACCCATACAGTTTCGGCGGTATAGGGCAGGATGGAATAAGATAATCGACGTCAAGATCTAACTGTTCTGAATGTTTTTTGATGAGTTCTTTCGTGTTATTAAGGATCTTGGCGGTTTGATCACATTTAACATGTTTGTAGGTTTTCTCATCACTCAAAAGTTCTTGTATTTTTGCGTTATAATCCGACGTATCCATAACTACCGTTGCGTTACCTTTATCAGCTCGAAGGATAGTTAATTCAGGTCTAGTGCGTCTACGTCCCATTGTAAGCCAAATTGACTCACCAACCTACAAATTAGCTAAACACGTAGCGAAAACACTCACACCACTGAGAGGTAATACATCAGCGTTTGTAAAAGATTCCTACCAGTTTGTCAATGAGATACAACATCTACATCTCGCTGATGATGAAACTATGGTTAGTTTTGATGTTCAGTCCTTATTCAAATGCTTACCAGTACAGGACTGCATTGATATCATCAGGAAAAAACTAGTTGATAACAACATGCCAATTGAATATGCAGAACTACTAGAATTATGCCTAACATCTGGCTATCTGTTATGGAACGAGGAGTTCTACGTGCAAGTGGATGGCGTAGCAATGGGCTCTCCTGTATCCCCCATTGTTGCTGACATTTTCATGGAGGATTTTGAGGAGAAAGCACTAGCCACAGCACCAGTGACTCCCCGGTTCTACAAACGGTACGTAGATGACACTTTCACAATACTACCTAGAGACAGTGTCCCTGCTTTTCTTAACCATCTTAACTCCATAAACCCCAACATACAATTTACTATGGAGTTAGAGGCAGATAATAAACTAGCTTTCCTAGACATTCTCATTATCAGGAATCCGAACCAAACCTTGAGCCATACAGTGTATCGTAAAGCAACCCATACAGACAGATACCTCAATGGTGACTCTCACCATCATCCTATACAGTTAGCTACCGTAGGGAAATCTTTGTTTCAGAGAGCCCGCGGCATCTGTGACAAACAACACCTGACGGCTGAGCTTCAGCACGTCAAACAAGTACTGCGTAAAAACAAGTTGCAAGTACCACGCCTTCGTCACAGAAAACGCGACAAACCAGCCACAGTAGAGCGTCAACCTGCCATCCTACCTTATTTGAAGGGTGTCACTGACAAGATTGGAAACATTCTGAAGCGAGCGTCAATCAAAACTTACTTCAAGCCGCCGAAGAAGATCAACCAATTCTTACGACCTGTCAAGTGTAACATCCCCCTTCAAGCCGCAGGCGTCTACAAACTAGATTGTGACTGTGGGCTCTCCTACATCGGGCAAACAAAGAGAAGTATAGGGACCCGCGTTAAAGAGCATGTAGCTGACATGAAACATAGGCGCGATAACAAGTCTGCAGTGTGTGATCACGCCTTTGAGGGGCCCAACCATTACATTAGATTTGACAAACCCCAAATCCTTGCTAAGGAACGTAGATTTATTCCTAGAATGCTCCGCGAGGCTATCGAAATAAATAAATATCCTAATTTCAATAGAGATGATGGTTGGAAAATTCCACCAGCTTGGGACCCCATCATTCACAAGCTGAAGCCCCATACACACACTGCAAGATCTAATGATACGGTTAGTTCCTTTTGCAAATAAATTAATAAATATAAAAGACGGAGGTCGGCTTTCCTCTCCAAGTTTTATTTCGCCATTTCTTTCTTGGAGGGGCCTCCCAATTTTGTGAAATGGTGGTAGTTTCAGTAGATTCTCTCTCTTTAGCATTAATTAAATCACAAAATCAACTTAAACCAATTAAAAAGATAAATAAAATTGTAAAATATTAATTTCTGAACGTCTTAAAAAATTCATCGCTTGAGGGTAGGCTCACGAGTAGCTTCAGTCCCCCGTGACCACGGCAGCTGCAAAGGTGCCGAAACGTCGGAAAAATCAAAAATCAAACCAAATACCAACTAATTACCAAAGTACTTTCAATAAAACCGCGCTAGTATCCGTTAAAAAGTCTTTTATTTCATGTCTAGTGAGCGCGTAAGCTTGAGAAGCAGATATACCGTCTTAAATATTTAGGTACATTAAGTATATTTACTTATATGAAAATGAAGAGATTTTAGGTATTTATTTTATTTATTTATTTCAATTAGCAACACTAACATTATGTTTATCATGCATATACAGAGATTTTTTAGCAATTAAGTTTTTAACCTATAAACACAACAATTACAAGTGTCGACATCACTCTTAAAAATTACAATAAATCAATACGCTCAATAAATAATTATACTAAAAAATAATATCTAATTAATTAAAATACTACAATTAAATTAAATTAAATTTCAATTATATCATAAATGTGAAGGAAGTACAATTAAATTAATTAATTATTAAAATTAATACTAATGATTATTATAATAATTTGAAATGAGTATATTATTATATAACAAACAGAAACCCACTAAGGCAATTTAGACAATTTCTTTTTAAATGATGATAATGAATCAAGAAACAGATCGAGATCTACACCTTGTTTACACAACTCATTGTATGTTTTGCACATCCTTATTAGAGGTGAGTGGAGTCCGATATTTGTTCGACAGTATGGTATACTAAATGTAGATTTAATCGGTTGCCGCGGAATATTATAAGGCACAGATAAGGCAATTTGTTGTAAAATATAATTGCAGTCAATTTTGTTGTTTAACAAGCTGTGTAGGAAGACCATATCTAACTTGGTGCGACGATTGCGAAGGGATTACATTTTAAAATATTTTAATCTGTCCTCGTAGGGGCAGGGAGATGATATTCCACCGCACGAGAAAGCCAGGTATCTAGTGAATGCCCGTTGAATTGATTCTATGCGCTGTGATGAAACAGCGTATTTCGGATTCCATGCTGGACTAGCAAATTCCAGAGTACTGCGAACGAGCGAATTATATAGTAAAACTTTTGTACTTGGCGAGCGAGCAAATGTGGTGTTGCGCCTTAGGAATCCCAACATCCGGGCTGATTTCTTTACCACGTTGTCGATATGCGAATGGAAATTTAAGTTTTTGTCCAGTATTACACCAAGATCACGAATTTCATCCAACTTCTCTAGAGCAGTGGAGTTCAGTGTATATTGGGCTACGAGGGGAAGTTTTTTTCGTGTAAAGTTGATACTGTAACATTTATTAATGTTCAAAGTCATGACATTATCACGACACCATTGCCACAGTCTATCAAGATCATTTTGAATTAGATCAGAATCAGCCACAGACTGAACCCTGCGATATAACTTTAGATCATCGGCAAATAACAAAATGTTACAATGTTTTATTACTTCTTCTAAGTCATTAATATAAAGTGAAAATAGAATCGGTCCCAGTATAGAACCTTGCGGCACACCGGACGTGGCAGTATAGTCACTTGAAACGAACCCGTTGATGGCCACAAACTGAGGTCTTTTTTCCACATATGATTCGAACCAGTTTAAGAGTGAACCATGTATACCGATTAGCTGCAATTTGTGTATAAGCCTGGAGTGGTTTACTTTATCGAACGCATTTTTAAAATCGGTATAAATTGCGTGTACCTCCCCGCCAGAATCAATATCTCTAGACACGTCAGAAATAAATGAAACTAGGTTAGTTGCTGCCGAACGTCCGTTAAAAAAGCCAAAGGTATCCTTTAATTACCTATTCAAATATTTAAACTTAGGGCTTAATTGGATTGGTATATAGTTCCGTGACACCATGAATCGAATGATAAGATTCCCGCATTCTTAGTTTAATTATACAGGAATACTATTTTTACCCCTTTTTTATTCGGATCAACTGAACCGACCGACTGGAAACTGAACCACTATTTTACTTCCCATCAGAACAACTATATGGTTGATCGGTTGGGAAAGAATCAAATCAACTATTTTAGTTCTCAACAGATGCCCACAGATTAACACAATGCCTATATTCAGGTCAGTAAAAATACGAAAAACTGAACGTAGCTTGTTTTTCTCTTTATTAAAAATCTTATACACCGTAATTTTGTAGTCGTTTTAATTAACTTAAGGGTGTGTTGTACCAATGAAAATAAACATTTTGGCCCAAGAAACATGAGTCGAAAAACGACAAAAAAATTTGGGTCTCCCATACTAAGTAGACAGCTAAAACATTTTATAAGTATGGGAAAGTCATTTTTTTTTGTCGTTTTTCGACCCATGTTTCTTTGGCAAAAATGTTTAGTTCCGTTAATAGAACACTCCCTTAAGTTAATTAAAACGACAACAAAATGACGGTGTATTTATCTGTAATATAATAAAAATGAATCGCTAGAGCAGCTGAACTGATTTCTCTAATTATTTTTTTGTTGTGTTTGTTAGTATCAGGAGAAGGTTCTTATGAAAGAAAAAATAAAAGAAAACTGCGCGGAAATTAGAGAATTTAAGAATACTTAACCACCATATAAAGTTTTTTTTGGACAATATAAACTTTTTTAAATTCGTGCTGCAAATATCGTCAAAGAGGATGTAAAAACTGAATGTCGTTTAAAATTCGAATTCAATATTCATAAATCATAACTAACTATATATTAGTTAGTCGATAGTTATAACATTACTATCATAACTAACATAACTAAGACAGGACAACGTCTGTCGGGTCTGCTAGTCCTGAATAGAAAAATAAATATCCCACAAAAACTTACTTAAAAAAGTAAGGCGTAAAAAAGTAATATAACTCATCAATTTAATCAACTATCTCGTAAAGGCTCTGCTAATTAGACAATCACAAAGTAAATAAATTCTCGTTAACAAATTGCTTTAGATTCATTATTCATGTCAACGTATAAAGAAAATGTCTACGTTATAATGAACTGCTAGAACTCCAAAGTCACCTTGCGCAGAAGGCCAGTGAAAACAAATACTGATACCATCCCTCTGGAATTAATGCCAGATCTAGTTTTGTTATTACATTTAGGTGGTTTATTTCGTGCTAAAATACATGACTCTCTTTGAAGTTCGAGATAAATGTTTCATTAGTAAATAGCCTAAAAGACCCAAATTCTACCCAATACTGGTTGCTTATAATACTCATATTTATGATATCTAAAGGTGAGCAGAAAATAATCTAAGATAAAATTATTCCTTGACTTCTTTTATGATGGAACGACACAGACAGTCTTTAGAAATCTTATAACACATAACACTGAAAGAAAATATTGCCTATTAGGACATTAATATAAACATGTAAGCTCGTTTTATCTAACTAAGTACAATAAATATCAATATAATAAATCATTCTCAAAACCTTTGACTTCTTTTTAGTAAAATACTGAAATGCTTTCTACAAAATTATTATTATTTAGTAATAATTATTCATGAGTAACAGCCAAAAATATTAATTGAATTGCTACAAAATGACTGCACACATTTAATAAGAAGTTACTTAATCGTTTACCAATTTGATTTCAACTGACTAAATCACTTTGTTGAATTACTCAAAATCTCTACGCTGTAACCATGTCGAAATATTCCCAACGATACATGCGAATAGGCAAACAATTTTACGTCCAAACAAACAGGGCAATATTATTTTTTAATCCGAACATATTGCAGGCGACAAGTTGTATCTAGGACGCGCTGGACCGTTTCCGTGTTTGTTTGTTTGTACACTAACGGATTAAAAGAGCACCACAGCTTGGCGATACGCAAATAGCGGCATGACATGTGGAAAACTGACGCCATATTCCGTGAAAACATTGGTGGAAATATTTTATAAAAATTGAAATCTTCTCTATCATTTAAGTACGTAGTTTATAGTAATCGATATTTTTATGACTTTATCTAAATAACTGATAATATAAATATCTTATTAATTTCTGGATAGAACTTTAGAAAGTTGTCAGTCGAGAGCAAAATATTGGAGCAATCGTAGTTGCTACGTCATTTGCTACGTCGTAGCAACAATAATTCATGCAATAGTAAATAGTTGTGTTCTACGAAGAGTTTCTGCATCTCAAATTTTTATCTTTAGATCGATTACTTTATTTTTTATTCTATCACTACTGTAGGTGATCAATAGATCTGAATGCATCTGAATTGAAATTAACCAAACGAACTTTTTTTGCAAGTGTATAGAAGGTTTATTGTTGCCTTTTTACGACACATTGCAGAATAAGTAGTACCATATTTTAGTATTGCAATAATTTAAATGCAATCTTTTCAATCTAATGCCTACAATAATTTGTATAGTTCGGTATTCGAAGGATTACCCACAAGACTATACAATCTAGGGTTGCCAAAAAATTTCAAGAAGAATATAGTAGATTTCCGTTAAGGGTGTCTAAAAATATAGTATCGACATAAAAAATATAGTAGCTTTTAATATTGTCAATTTTTGGAGGTTTTTAATCGGTTTTTTTTCACCCACACGAATGAAACTACCGACTGGGATGATGTCTGAATAATCATGGTCAAAATATAGTAGATTTGGCTACTACATATTTTTCCAACAGTATATAGTAGCACGACCCAAAATATAGTAGACTACTATATTATATAGTAGTTTTGGCAACCCTAATACAATCTGTGGCAACTGACAATACTCATATCATTTAATAGTTTTATCGTAATATTAGTTCTTACTTCGTAACGTAGGTTTGATGATTGTACACCATTAATAATATATTAAGGTCTTCTGTTTTATTTTATTAAAATACCTTCTGTCTTACTTGTTTCACCTTAACAAAAATAGCGTTGGAACACCTCTTTTTACTTCTCTTACCATACGAATTATGGAAGGATATGCCAATATATTTGACTAACGAAACGTTAAAACTGCAAGCGAAACTATCATTGCGTCAATAAGTCGTGAAGGCAATAACTTCACGGACCATAGGACGCGCCCGCCGCGAGTTACAGCCGAGGAAATGTTTAAACTTGCCGACCGGAATTTGTTTACTGTAAGTACGACCACTATAAAAAGATACCCTCGAGCCATATTAAATAGCCGTATTGAGACAGCATTTGATTCAAGAACGGGTCAAGTTACTTTGGTTGTGTTGTATTCGTATCGTCTCCCCGAGACGCTCGATGCGTTTCGAAACGCCAAATGTGGAAGTGGGCACGTCAAAACAAGCACATTATCGTTTATTTATAGGCATTATCACTTCGAATAGGTGAAACCATTAGTGTGAGAACCTACCTCAGAAGTGATTATTATAATGGCGTACACTGATAGTGGCTATCCTCATAAAAGACTCATTTAGGCACAGAGTGGCTATCGTCAGACCATTCACGAAACCCTTACAATGTGTCTACTTATATGTAGGTACATACTGAGGAACCAATTAATATTTGCACGGGAACAGAATATATTCGCACATTTTAATTAGAATAGTGGTACCTAGTGGGGTAGGTATATTTTCATTCCGTTTGTTTTTAAATCGATCTCTACGGTCCTTGATTTTGCACTTTATGTACTTATTATATTATTTTTCTCAACGATACTAACCGTGAAATCATAGGATTCAATATTTTAAAAGAAACACCTTTATAAAGGAGCGTTATTTTATTCTCTTTTTTTAGACAATACAAAAAAAACGTATCAAAAAGAACAAAATAATGTAAAAAAAAATAAGGTGGCATTCGGCCACAATATTCATTCCTTAAATATTAATAAAGTTATTTGGAATAAAAATAATCATCAATTAAACCTTTATACCAGAGGTGCCCAAACGGTCGATTGCAATCGACCGGTCGATCGCAAGAGGTTTTAAGGTCGATCGCCAAGGATAACACATTTGACAGTTTATGCACCCAATGTAGTTTTACTTATGCAATTTCTTTTCTTGATAAATATGTATTGGGTAAAACGGCCAAAATGACGATATTTTAATCATAAATTTTTGCGAGGTCGATCTCCTTAAGAAAAGTATGGGCACCCCTATACCCACAGAAAACTGGTTTAATACCTCTATATTTAATATTATATATATTTAACACCAAAAAAAGTGATGAAGGTTTCAAAAAATCTTTCCAAAAAATTAAATAAACGAGGAAGAGTAAAGTCAACAAAGTGATTGATGATAGATAACAACTTGGACTAAGAGCTAGCCTCGGATGTTATATTCGATATATCTATATCATGTATCTACATGATTGGCTTGCTATTATACCTCACTAAATCCAGAGCTCTATAAATTGTATATCTTTATTCGATTTTTAGCCCTTTTGTTGCTCTACCACTCCCACCCCTACCACTGAAAATCTGGGAGGTGCCCAGATCTGTAAATAATGATAGAACTAACTAACTAGAGGGATTTCGTCTCTTAGTATAACTGTGATACCTATACCTACCGGTGGCGAAGGGTCCATACAAGCCGATTCCCATCGGCTTACCTTTTAGGCACCCATTACACACACAATCTGATCACGCCAGACCGCGCCAGACTGACAAAGATTGACAGAGATTGATTGTGTAACGTTGTTCGCGATCTGTTTCAATCTGGCGCGGTCTGGCGCGATCTGGCGTGATCAGATTGTGCTGGATTGTCAATCTACGTCAATCTGGCTTGGTCTGGCTTAGGGTTGGCACCTTTTTTTCGAGGTATAAGTATTATTTTCAAAACATTTAAACATTATAGTACTTACTTTTGGGATATTTATAAAAATGTAGTACACATTTATTTTTAACTAGCTTCCGCCCGCGACTACATCCGCGTGGGTGGACATTCGAAAAATCATTAAAAAACAATCTAGCACAATCTGCTGCGATGCGATATTTTTAACCGACTTCAAAAAAGGAGGAGGTTCTCTGTTCGTATGTATATTTGTTTTTTATGAAGGCTGCATTGATTTGGATGAAATTTTGCAAACAGTTTATAGTCTGGATTAAAACTTATGATATTTTTGATCTCGGTCAAAGGTACCCTAGGCATTTTTATTTCTTTAAACATTTAAATTAATTTGTAGTACTTTTGGGAAATGTATAAAAATATAGCCCATATTTATTTTTAACTAGCTTCCGCCCGCGACTACATCCGGATGGACATTTGAAAAATACCCAAAAAAAAAACATACAGACGAACATAAAAACAACCTCCTCTTTTTTTGAAGTCGGTTAAAACATCGGATTGCAGTAGATTGTGCTAGATTGTCAGTCTACCATGGTAGATTGACAATCTACCACAATATGCTTGCATCGGATCGCAGTAGATCTTGGTAGATTGTCAATCTACCATGGTAGACTGACAATCTAGCACAATCTACTGCAATCCGATGTTTTTAACCGACTTCAAAAAAAGAGGAGGTTCTCTGTTCGTCTGTATATTTGTTTTTTATGAAAGCTGAACTGATTTGGATGAAATTTGGCAAACAGTTTATAGTCTGGATTAAAACTTATATTTTTCATCTCGATCAAAGGTACCCTAGGCATTTTAATTATTTTAAACATTGAAACTAATTTGTAGTACTTTTGGGAAATTTATAAAAATATAGCCCATATTTATTTTTAACTAGCTTCCGCCCGCGACTACATCCGGATGGACATTTGAAAAAAAACAAAAAAAAACATACAGACGAACAGAAAAACAACCTCCTCTTTTTTTGAAGTCGGTTAAAACATCGGATCGCAGTAGATCTTGGTAGATTGTCAATCTACCATGGTAGACTGACAATCTAGCACAATCTACTGCAATCCGATGTTTTTAACCGACTTCAAAAAAAGAGGAGGTTCTCTGTTCGTCTGTATATTTGTTTTTTATGAAAGCTGAACTGATTTGGATGAAATTTGGCAAACAGTTTATAGTCTGGATTAAAACTTATATTTTTCATCTCGATCAAAGGTACCCTAGGCATTTTAATTATTTTAAACATTGAAACTAATTTGTAGTACTTTTGGGAAATTTATAAAAATATAGCCCATATTTATTTTTAACTAGCTTCCGCCCGCGACTACATCCGGATGGACATTTGAAAAAAAACAAAAAAAAAACATACAGACGAACAGAAAACAACCTCCTCTTTTTTTGAAGTCGGTTAAAACATCGGATCGCAGTAGATCTTGGTAGATTGTCAATCTACCATGGTAGACTGACAATCTAGCACAATCTACTGCAATCCGATGTTTTTAACCGACTTCAAAAAAAGAGGAGGTTCTCTGTTCGTCTGTATATTTGTTTTTTATGAAAGCTGAACTGATTTGGATGAAATTTGGCAAACAGTTTATAGTCTGGATTAAAACTTATATTTTTCATCTCGATCAAAGGTACCCTAGGCATTTTAATTATTTTAAACATTGAAACTAATTTGTAGTACTTTTGGGAAATTTATAAAAATATAGCCCATATTTATTTTTAACTAGCTTCCGCCCGCGACTACATCCGGATGGACATTTGAAAAAAAAACAAAAAAAAACATACAGACGAACAGAAAAACAACCTCCTCTTTTTTGAAGTCGGTTAAAAACATCGGATCGCAGTAGATTGTGCTAGATTGTCAGTCTACCATGGTAGATTAACAATCTACCACAATATGCTTGCATCGGATCGCGGTAGATCTTGGTAGATTGTCAATCTACCACAATCTACCGCGATCCGATGCAAGCATATTGTGGTAGATTGTCAATCTACCATGGTAGACTGACAATCTAGCACAATCTAATGCGATCCGATGTTTTTAACCGACTTCAAAAAAGAGGTGGTTCTCTCTTCGTCTGTATATTTGTTTTTTATGAAAGCTGAACTGATTTGGATGAAATTTGGCAAACAGTTTATAGTCTGGATTAAAACTTATATTTTTTATCTCGATCAAAGGTACCCTAGGCATTTTAATTATTTTAAACATTGAAACTAATTTGTAGTACATTTGGGAAATTTAAAAAAAATAAAACCCATATTTATTTTAACTTTCTTTCCGGCCGTGACTACATGCGCGTGGGCATTTGAAGAATCCCTTAAAAAATATACAGATGAAAAGAGAACCTCCTCCTTTTTTAAGTCGGTTAAAAATATTGGATTGCAGTAAAAGATGATAAAATTTGGCACACAGTTAGTTTGGTACCCTAGGAAGTACCTACCCTATGTATGTACCCTATTTTTAATTTTTAAAGGAACCTAGTTAAAAATAAATGAGGACTATATTTTTTCATAAATTTCCCATAAACCTACCTACTATATTTTTTGCAATGTTTTGAAAAATACTATTTTACCTCGATATTTATACTATACCAGGCTATAAACTATATATGATGTGTGTAAAATTTCATCAAAATCAGTTTCTGAAGCTGAACTGATTTGGATGAAATTTGGCACTCATTTCATAGCTTGGTAATATCGTATTAAAATTTATAAAAAATCGTATTAAAATTTATAATACGATATTACCAAGCTATGAACTGAGTGCCAAATTTCATCCAAATCAGTTCAGCTTCAGAAGGCTGAACTGATTTTGATGAAATTTTACACACCTGTGCGTGTAAAATTAAATATCGATATTCATCTAACCCTAACTAATGAAGGCATAAAATGGGTGCTAGACAACAGATTTTACTAGGTACTTACTTACTTTTCGAAATAGATAGGTACTTATTATACGCAGACCGTCACAGAAATTAAAATTCATCATTTCAATTACGTCCGGGAATCGAACCCAGGATCTCTTGCGCGGTAGACTGGCATGTTGAATACTGCACCACTCAGGTCATCGATCGATATCACGCGAAAATTAATGCAAAAAGTTGGCAACCCTGCCAAAGCCCACCGTGGATCGTGGTAGATTGTCAATCTACCAAGATCTACTGCGATCCAGATCTCGCTGGATTGACCGTGTAACGTCGCAAACCAACCGCATCAAATTCCATCAATCTGCGGTTTTGATCAGATCACACCAGATTGACGTGTGTAATGGCCGCCTTAGAAATCCCACCCCACTAATCCACTATGCAGATCAAATCATTTTTGTAGACCGGCTTACCTTCGCCATAATTTCATCCCTCGCCACTGACCTACCTTATTTGATACCTACGATTTGATTTGTAGAAACTTCCTTACCTTACTACAAAGCGAAATAAAACTGCTCCATAAATTCGAACACCTGACTTTGAGATGTTTTGTAAAGTTTACCTCTCTACGGTCCTGTCCTACTTACGAGCCCGCCCAGACGCGTCCCGGAAGAATTTACAAATAAACCACCGGGCTTTCTAAAATTGGCTGTCGGTAACAGCTATTTTATTTATCATTTTGTCAGCCCACAAGAAAAAGGGAAATTAAAGATATTTTTATCTGTAGTATTTATTGACTCAAATATTGCCCTTTATAGTAGAGAGGCCAAGTTTAGTAAAATGATATTCCCGTAGGACTGAAAAGGGGATTCAGCGTGGTTTACTGATTATCTCTTTTTGTCACTCTCTAAAGCGGTGGAACAAGTATCAATGACGTCATAAAGATGGCGCCGGAGTCTGATCGATTATCTCGGTAACCATGTATCCGATTTTAGCAAATTAGATATCAACTGATAGGTAATTATTTAATTTTTAACGAAAAAAAGAATCGTCTGTTTCATACAAAAATTAATAACGAAAATATCAAAATGTATGAAACAGCTAATCTTTTTTTCGCGATTTCAGAGTTGGTCCCATAGTCAAAGTTGTTTGATGGTCCCTACCATTGACCTGTAAAAAATTTTTTCAGGTCAAAGGTCCCTACCTACAATATTCGGCTTTATAAGGCTTTTAGCAAACACCTTGTATAGCATACTTTTTACGTGCTTTTTACTTCAGTAGGTATACAGATCAGTAGTTTATGAAACCACACCACAGACCACAGAACAAAGAAAATTTTTATGTTCTGTGCCACAGACCATAGGTAGGTACTACCGGGTTTCCGTCTGTGGCAGGACTTAAAGTGTGCTATGAAAAAAGTTATTAAATAATGCAGTTGTTTGAAAACTGAAGGAAAATGTTTTTAATTTAATCTGTCCATCTTTCTTGAATTCATATTTGGAACATTACGTTGTGAGTTTTTAAATACATAAAAGTTACCCTTCTCTGGATTTATGTAATCCTGGTACCTACTTTATAAATATTGATAATTTATCCTATAATTTAGTAAATCTATCATAATAAAGTACCAGGATTACATAAACCCAAGAATATGAATATGAAATTCGAATATTTTTTATTATAAATAATAATTTTAAATTTAAAGTACTTACCTAACATAGTCACATAAATCTGAGGATACCATGGGAGTCAAAAGGCGAAAAAATTGAGAATGAGTTTCTAGACTTTATTGATCACGTGATTATTCGAGAATAGTTATTTGTTATACAAGTGACCAAAATCAAATTGTGCTGCGAGTGGCGACTTTAAATCAGGAAATAGCGAAGTAGTCTAGAATTGAATCACGAGCGTAGCGTGTGATTCTAATATAGACTACTGAGCACAGTGAGTGATTTAAAGGCACGAGGCAGAACAACATTTTGGTCTCGTGTAAAACATACAACTTTTCACCTCGACCAGCGAGAAAATTTTCACGTGACTTTCCTGGTAAAAAAGCTTAATTCAGCATTAGAAACTTGTTCACTTAACTCTTTTGGAGTTAGACAACTATCTTCATCGTTGGACGCATTCATTTTTGTAATTTATCACAAAAATAATTCAACCAAACCTATGCTGAAAAGTTTTATTCATAGAGTCATTAAAGTAGATTCCCGTCGTTTTGATTACATTGCGTTGTGTTTTTCTCTTATTCATTAATATTCCGTCTTATTTATTTATTTATAATCATAAAACATAGGTATAATTTGTTGATAAACTTCATTAATTTTTCTTATTTCATATTTGTTTCATACATGTGACCTCATTACCTCCATACTCTTTATTTCGAATTATCAACCTTCTTTTTTAACAATCCTTATTTAAAACTCCTTGGTACATCCGTGCATTTTATTTTTTTTACTTTTTAATCCGTGTATGACACCATAAAGCACTCTATCTATCCTTTTCTTACATATCAATTTTACAAGTGTCATCCTTGTCACTTTATTTGTTTTTTCTTTATTATTTTAAAAGTTGGTGTTAGAAATTAAAAAAGCACTTTGTCTCACGCTCGCAGCAAAAATCGATTTTGCTGCGAGTTTTTACGCGCCAAAAGCACCCTTTTCGTGCTGGAGAGGTGAAAAGGGAATTTATCATTCAACTGAATTAATTTACAGAAAAAACAAAAAATGGGCCTGCCCATAATAACAATTTCTGGATAACTTTTCACCCCTTCTGAGTTTGACCCCTTTCCTGACCAGATAAACATTTTTGTTTTAATCCATTTTTATAAATTAACCAGATGATAGCTTCCGCCCTGGGCACAGTACAACAACAGCACTCCTCAAGGTAACTGAGGATATTCGACTGGGCATAGTTGGTCAACTTGTCACTGTCCTGGTGCTAATTGACTTTTCTAATGCACTCAACATGGTAGATAATGACATCTTACTCGTCATTCTGAAGTCTTTTAACTTTTCGTCGCTGTCACTGGAGTGGTTCTCTAACTATCTTCGCGGCCGCCAACAGGCGGTGCGCGTGATGGGATCGGATGTGTCCCACTGGAATGATCTCACGCTGGCAGGGTGGAATTATATCTCCTTTATTATTCTCCATATTTATTAATTTTCTTTCCTCTTCGCTTGGCTGTTCTTATCATTTCTACGCGGACGACGCGACTTACAAATATATGTAGAGTCACCAGGCGAAGATGTTGACTCCGCAGTTTCTATACTAAATAGTGTCTTAGTTAACATCAACATCTGGTCTATAAACTGGCTATCATAGTCTGGGGTTCTAAACAGATTGCCAAGATCGATAACAACTCGATTTCGCCTATAGTTTTTGACAATACTATCATCCCCCTGTGCTCCAGTGTTTAAAACCTTGGCCTTCACACGGATTCCACGCTTAGTTGGACAACGCAAATTGCCGAGGTGAGTCGAGTAGTTACATTTTTCCTTCGCTTCTTGAATCGATTCAAAAATTTCCTCCCTATTCCTATTAAGATATCACTCTCGTAACTTCTCTTATTCTTCCACTCATCGATTATGCTGATGTCTGTTACCCGGATTTGAATGGGGATCTTCTTAACAAGCTGGACCGCCTTTTAAATAATGCTATCCGTTTTATCTTCTGCCTTCGCAAGTTCGACCACATTTCTTCGTACCGTATCCGTCAACGCAGAGAGCAAAGGCTACTCTGCACGCTCTATTCTATTCTTAATAATCCCCATACTCCAGATTACCTGAAATGCAAGTTTCAGTATCTTTGCGACTCTCACAATCGTCAACTTCGATCTACCAACTCTCTTTCTTCCTCTCTTTCATTCCGGCTACAAGTCTGATTCTTTCACAATATGCAAGCTCTGTGTCTCTGAAATCTGCCTGAATCTATCAGAAGTTCTCCCAGCAAAATTCTCCTTCAAAAAGAAAGTTCATGCCTTAGGTACTCTTAGAAAGCTCATAGGTTATGTGAAATCATCGATATTTGTGTCTCCTTCATAAGTATTTGATAAAAACTGTAAGTACTTATTTATATTCAACGTGTTAATGATTAACGCAAAACCTCTTAGGTGGTGATTGTGCTCATGAATATGAACAACTTTTACTATGGGGCCAACTCTGCAACTCAACAAAAAAAACCGGCCACGTGCGTGTCGGGCCACGCGCCGTAGGGTTCCGTAGTTACCTTATACCATACCATTATTAAATACCACTATTATTTTTCGTCTGCAAAAATAACTTTGTTTTTCACAGTGTTGGTATGAATGACAAAGTTATATTTGCGGTTTTGGAAAATGTGCAATATCTCAAAACTGATGACTCGTTCAAACCAATTTTCGTTGAAAGTGTTTATTAAGATCTACAGCATATATTTATTTAGATTTTTCACTCTCTTATTTCAAAAGTTAGAGGGGGGGGGACACACATTTTACCACTTTGGCAGTGTGTATCTTTCAAACGGTTGACTTTGAAATAAAATCGACTTAGGAACCTCAATGCCATTTTTAAAAACCTATCTAATAGACACCCCGCACGTATTGGTTTGAAGAAATTTTTTTTTTCTGTTTGAACTGTCTAATCCTAATACTTTCGGAATAAAGTGGCTGTGACATACGGACGGACAGACAGACATGACGTATCTATAAGGGTTCCGTTTTTTGCCGTTTAGGCTACGGAACCCTAAAAATCAGCTGTTTCATACAAGTTGTCAATACCTACTCGACCAGAATGTATGGAACAGCTGAATTTTTTTTTCGCGATTTCCCATAGTAAAAGTTGTTCATATTCATGAGCACAATCACCACCCAAAGGTTTTGCGTTTATTCATTAACACGTTGTAATTAATATTCTAGAAAAAACACGACTCGCACCAGATCAATTCTCGGACGGGAATAGAACCCGCAACCTTTGGATATCCGGTCCAATGCTCTGACCGCTGAGCTACCGAGTCATTAGTGGCATCGTCGAATTACGTCTAGTATTCTCACTCTTGCGCTGCAAGCCAGCGTTATTTCACCAATGTCACAGAATATATACTCTAACGCCCAATGTGAGGAATTACCTCGACATTCAATCGAAATAGTTTTATTAACCGACTACAAGAGGGTTATCTATGTTTTTCGAGCGTATTTTGTAAGGGTGCGATTCGGTTGCCATAAAAACAGTTAATCTAATTTCAATGTCACTAACGTTGACTTCATCTAATTTTCATTTGACCTAAAAATAAATGACATAATTTTTATTTAACCTATTATTCATTTGTCATCATTATTATTTGCCATATTTACATTTGCTCTAACGTTTATATCCCATAAGTATCATTTGATATATTGCTTTTTTATCTAACTTACATTTCTTAAACATATCATTTGATCTAATTTTACATGTTATAATCAACTTTTATTATAGAATAGAAATAACTAGCTTTTGTTATTATGATGCTTGCTTAATTTTCAAATCCACTAATTTTTAATGTACCTAATAACATCAATAGCATACATATATTATAACATAACAATGACTAGACATGCAAGCAAGCATACAAGAATGCATGTAGCTTGCCAGTAGGTTAGGTTAGGTTAGTGTTTTGACCACTCGCAGCGGAGCTCCACAATGCTTGCATGCATGCTGCATCCTTACTTGCATGCTGCATGCTTGCTTGCATGCTGCATCCTTGCTTGCATGCTGTATGCTTACTTGCTTGCAAAATGCTTGCCGGGGGGTGCAGGGGGCTATAAAGAAAAACTTTTAATGCACCTACCAGTAGGTTAGGTTAGGTTAGTGTTTTGACCACTCGCAGCGGAGCTCCACAATGCTTGCATGCATGTTGCATGCTTGCTTGATGCTGGATGCTTGCTTGCATGCTGCATGCTTGCTTGCATGCTGCATGCTTGCTTGCATGCTGCATGCTTGGTTGCATGCTGCATGCTTGCTTGCACGCTGCATGCTTGCTTGCATGTTGGGTGCTTGCTTGCAAAATGCTTGCTAGGGGGTGCAGGGGGCTGGCCCTAGCCCCCCCCCCTACTATAAATAAAAACTTAATGCACCAGGTAGGTTAGCTTAGGTTTGTGTTTTGACCACTCGCAGCGGAGCGATACTGTAATGTTGGCAGTAAGCTGTTTCAAGGTTGAAACAAATTATCGGACGCGGCTTATGGACGCGGCTTACTGCCGCGGCTGATAAGTGTGCACACTCTCATAACATCCTGCGTGCCAGATAGCTATCGGACGTCCGATGACGTCATATTAGTCTATGGTTACGTCCGCGACCTACTACATCCGATAGTTTGCACACCTCAGATCAGCCGCGGCAGTAAGCCGCGTCCGATAATTTGTTTCGACCTACAGAACCCTTTATAGAGGATTTAAAGCGTGGGTGTAGCTGTAGATATACAATATATAAGTAATGAAATAATATTTTTTGGCTATGCTTGTTTTTATAGCATTTAAATCATAGGTCAAATAAAATTATTTTAAATGTTGAATAGAGTAAATGAATGTTATATGAAATGTGCTTTATATCATCTGTTAATTAGATCAAATGATTATTATGTCAAATAATTTTTATATCACATGTATTTAGGTCAAGTGAAATTATATTAATCGTATGTTATATTATTCGATCGGTATGTCAAATAAAATTATAGGAAATGTTATTATATCCTCTGATCGTTTGAGCATGTAAATTTCGGTCATACATTACACACCCATCTTGTAAGTATGTTTGCATGTAATATTCTTTTCAACACACTTGCTCGTAAAGTGAGCCCTAATACATCGCTTTTAGGGCCATAAACCGAGCTATAACAAACGCGTGCAATAATATATTAGGTCTTTACCTATGAAATTGCCGTTTTGTTTGAAAAAAGTTAAAGTATTTTTTTTTCGAACTTATTTATTTCTTTTATTCAAAGTAATCACCCCTGCAATCAATGCATCTTTGCCAACGCTGTGGCAGTTTATGGATGCCCTTCTTGAAAAAATCAGCTGGACGGGAGACAACAAACTCTTCAAAGGCGTTTTGTACTGCCTCTCGGGAATTGAATTTTTTTCCCGCTAAAAAGTTGTCCAAATTTTGGAAAAAGTAATAGTCGGTAGGCGCAAGATCTGGTGAGTATGGCGGATGAGGGAGAGCTTCCAAACCCAACTCATGCAGCTTAGAGACGGTCTGTTGTGCAGTATGGGGTCGCGCGTTGTCGTGAAGTAGCAGTGGGGCACCCATCTATCAAGCTTTTTTATCTTGCCAATCTGTCGCAAATGGACCAATATTGTTTTGATGCTAACATCAAAAGCTGCTGCCAGCTCAGCTGTAGATTGCGATTCATCTGCTTCCACAATCGCCTTTAATTCATCATTGTTGACCAAAGTTTCCGGACGACCACGAGGTTCATTTTTCAAGTCAAAATTCCCAGAACGGAACCGAGCAAACCAATAACGGGTTGTACGTTCGTTTGTACAGTTCTCTCCGTAAACGTCGTTGATGTTACGTGTCGTTTGTGCCGCGTTGGTGCCACGACGGAACTCATATTCCATAATTACACGAAATTTCGAAGTATCCATTATGAGGAAAAATGTTGAAATGTAATGAAAATACAACGCTAATCAATAAACAAAAGACTGATTTTGTAAATAGAATGTCATATTTTTAAAACAAAATTAATTTGAATTTAGAATTCATAGCCAATCAAAACTTTTTTTGTTTGAAAAAGTCTGTACTGCAATACGGCAATTTCATAGGTGAAGACCTATTATAAAACACTAGTTGGTTATAGAATTATAGTCCAGTCAAAATGTACATGCGTGCTTGCAAAAGGTCCGGTCGTTCTGATTTTTTTATATGTTGTTAGGACCTAAACCAACATTAAAATACCAGATTTGCAATTTCCAAAGTGCTGTGCGAGCGGCGGTGTACCCAAAAAACCATGAAATTTTCGGACTTTTTTCAGTTTTTGCTCAATATCTCAGTGAAGGAAGCATTTGATCGGTCTAGTCTATACTAAACTTTTAAAGTTAACTAAATTTTCTATAATTTAAAACTAAGGCAAGCTCTCTACATCCATTGATTCCCAAGATACAGTTCTTCGAAAATAGGTATTTTTTTCCGAAAATGTTTTTTTTTTTCGAAATTATCAAATTTTTTGTTAAATATTTTCTAAAATACGCATCCCACGTCAAATATTATTTGAAATAAAGTTGTAATAAATTTAATTAGCTTTCATTTAAAACCTAAATGATACCTGTAAGCCTGGCAGTTCTCTCAGAAACAGCAGATAACCATAAACAATCATAGGTTGGCTTTGGAGAAAATGCAAATAAACTGTTCTCACGTTTTATTTATAAAACAGTTACATTTTATTTATTTTTGTTGTTGTCAAAAAAATCATTTTGAGATCTGATGGGTAGACTACACGACTCATAATTTATTTTTTTTATTGACAAAAACAATTCGGAACAGTTTAAGAAAAATGAAGGGACCGTGGATTATTTTCTTTTTTAATCGTAAAGATCTGCTAATATTGCAAGGAAGGCTATTTTAGGACGCGTAGTAGAATGTACCTAATGGTGCGAGAAAGACTGACAGACTACAGAGAAAGGAGATAGCCCTTAGCAGGTGGTTTCGTTGTCTCCTCCCTTGACCCCCATACCTGCACCCGGCCCTTCTAGGGCAGCTCTCAGCGTGTTGCGAAATATCTATTCGTCCGGGCTGTTTGGTGTGTCGTGAGGACCTCAACACAGTTTCAGTTGTGTCCATCAAAGAACGAGGAATTCGAAAACTAATTGTAGATAGAACGTCAAAAACGAGGTCTCACAGAAAATATAAATTTCCTCCAAAATTGCAACCAAGTCAGCGTTCATGATGCATGCATGGAAGAGATATAGAAGAAGAAGAACAAGAGATATAGCAGAAGAAGAACGTTGATGCTTCAGTTCGTCGAGGAGCGGATTCTGCTTCTTATAGGAATTTCAACAGGGCCCTATAACACAATCTGTGATAAGTCCCGTCTGCAGAAACAGTCGCCATTGGTGAGGAGGCGCTCCTCAACGGCCCTTCCCCAATCCAGTCCAATCAATTTTCACCTCGGCGTTTAGTTGCATCTAAAACAGTTTGTCTCATGTCCAACTTCTCAACTTTATGGATTGTTTTTTGTGTGAGACAACGTTTTTTGACTTACTGATTAGTGTTCGAATTCCTTATTATTTTATGGTTACAAAAGGACTTGTGTTGAGGTCCTCACGACACACCAAACAGCCCGGCCGGATAGACACTTCGCAACACGCTGAGAGCTGCCCTAGAAGGGCCGGGTGCAGGTATGGGGGTCAAGGGAGGGGAAAACGAAACCACCTGCTAGTGGCTATCTCCTCTCTTTGTAGTGTAGTCTGTCAGTCTTTCTCGCACCCGTAGGTACATTCTACTACACGTCCTAAAATAGCCTTCCTTGCAATATTTGCAGATCATTACGATTAAAAAAGAAAATAATTCACGGGGCCCTTCATTTTTCTTAAACTGTTCCGAATTGTTTTTGTCAATAAAAAAAATAAATTATGAGTCGTGTAGTCTACCCATCAGATCACAAAATGATTTTTTTGACAACAACAAAAATAAATAAAATTTAACTGTTTTATAAATAAAACCGTAAAAAGACGTGAGAACAGTTTATTTGCATTTTCCCCAAAGCCCACCTATGATTGTTTATGGTTATCTGCTGTTTCTGAGAGAACTGCTAGGCTTACAGGTATCGTTTTGGTTTTAAATGAAAGCTAATTAAATTTATTACAACTTTATTTCAAATAATATTTGACGTGGGATGCGTATTTTAGAAGATATATAACAAAAAATTAGATAATTTCGAAAAAAATAACCTATAAAACTATTTTAATTTTTAATAAACCTATTTTCGAAGAACTGTATCTTGGGAACCAATGGATGTATAGAGCCTGCCTTGGTTTTAAATTATATAAAATTTATTTAACTTTAAAAGTTTAGTAAAGACTAGACCGATCAAATGCTTCCTTCACTGAGATATTGAGCAAAAACTGAAAAAAGTCCGAAAATTTCATGGTTTTTTGGGTACACCGCCGCTCGCACACCACTTTGGAAATTGCAAATCTCGTATTTTAATGTTGGTTTAGGTCCTAACAACATATAAAAAAATCAGAACGACCGGACCTTTTGCAAGCACGACCCCCATTTCATGTTTAATATGACTGAAGTATTATCCCTACTAAGTTAATAGGTACCTTACTGCAAAATCAGGTAAACAGAGCATTCCCAATTTAACTGGGTAATACAGTAACTTTTTTTAGTAACAACAAAGAGGTTTTATGCCGCTGAAAATTCATATATACATTTTTGGAATAAATAAATGTGTAAGTCCTTAATTAAGTCAAACAAATATTTATTACTAGCTTTTGCCCGCGACTTCGTCCATTGGATATTCGAGATAATCCAATGGGAACATTATTCAATGTTTTAGTTTCATCAAAATCTGATCAGCCATTTTAACGTGATTAGGCGGGTCCCCACCAAGCGCGCGAATCCGCTTTTTTCTCTTACAATTTCATCCCTATTATAACCCCTACAGACTTACATACAAACTTGCATCCCCTAGTTTAACTCTTTAAACCATTATTTCGCAATAAAAGGTAGCCTATGTCCTTTCTCGAGCTCTGCTCTACATCTGTACCAAATTTCATCCAAATCAGTTTAGTAGTTAAGGTGTGAAGGCGTAACAGACAGACAGACAGACAGAGTACCTTTTGCATTTATAATATTAAGTATGGATTAAGCATGGATTTTGTATTTTTGATTTTGAATTTCGTTCTGTCAAATTTAACTCATGGTAGTCGATCAAACAACATAATCTCCTAGTGTAAACGTATGTAAGTGGGTACCTAATAAATACGATAGTGGCATAACTTCTGTAGTCTCTATATTCTGTGGTACAATCAAACTTTCATCCCCTATTTCAACCCCTCCAACCCTTAATTCCCAATTAAAGGTAGCCTATGTCCTTTCTCGAGCTCTACTCTACCTCTGTACCAAATTTCATCCAAATCGGTTCAGTAGTTTAGGCGTGAAAGCGTAACAGACAGACAGACAGACAGAGTTACTTTCGCATTTATAATATTAGTATGGATTAAGCATGGATTTTGTATTTTTGATTTTGAATTTCGTTCTGTCAAATTTAACTCATGGTAGTCGATTAAACAACATAATCTCGTAGTGTAAACGTATGTAAGTGAGTACCTAATAAATACGATAGTGGCATAACTTCTGTAGTCTCTATATTCTGTGGTACAATCAAACTTTCATCCCCTATTTCAACCCCTCCAACCCTTATTTCGCAATTAAAGGTAGCCTATGTCCTTTCTCGAGCTCTACTCTACCTCTGTACCAAATTTCATCCAAATCAGTTCAGTAGTTTAGGCGTGAAGGCGTAACAGACAGACAGACAGACAGAGTTACTTTCGCATTTATAATATTAGTATGGATTAAGCATGGATTTTGTGTTTTTGATTTTGAATTTCGTTCTGTCAAATTTAAACAATGGTAGTCGATTAAACAACATAATCTCGTAGTGTAAACGTATGTAAGTGGGTACCTAATAAATACGATAGTGGCATAACTTTTGTAGTCTCTATATTCTGTGGTACAATCAAACTTTCATCCCCTATTTCAACCCCTCCAACACTCATTTCGCAATTAAAGGTAGCCTATGTCCCTTCTCGAGCTCTACTCTACCTCTGTACCAACTTTCATCCAAATCGGTTCAGTAGTTTAGGCGTGAAGGCGTAACAGACAGACAGACAGACAGAGTTACTTTCGCATTTATAATATTAGTATGGATCAAGCATGGATTTTGTGTTTTTGATTTTGAATTTCGTTCTGTCAAATTTAACTCATGGTAGTCGATTAAACAACATAATCTCGTAGTGTAAACGTATGTAAGTGGGTACCTAATAAATACGATAGTGGCATAACTTCTGTAGTCTCTATATTCTGTGGTACAATCAAACTTTCATCCCCTATTTCAACCCCTCCAACCCTTATTTCGCAATTAAAGGTAGCCTATGTCCTTTCTCGAGCTCTACTCTACCTTTGTACCAAATTACATCCAAATCGGTTCGGTAGTTTAGGCGTGAAGGCGTAACAGACAGACCGACAGACAGAGTTACTTTCGCATTTATAAAATTAGTATGGAAGTATGGATTAAGCATGGATTTTGTGTTTTTGATTTTGAATTTCGTTCTGTCAAATTTAAACAATGGTAGTCGATTAAACAACATAATCTCGTAGTGTAAACGTATGTAAGTGGGTACCTAATAAATACGATAGTGGCATAACTTTTGTAGTCTCTATATTCTGTGGTACAATCAAACTTTCATCCCCTATTTCAACCCCTCCAACCCTCATTTCGCAATTAAAGGTAGCCTATGTCCCTTCTCGAGCTCTACTCTACCTCTGTACCAACTTTCATCCAAATCGGTTCAGTAGTTTAGGCGTGAAGGCGTAACAGACAGACAGACAGACAGAGTTACTTTCGCATTTATAATATTAGTATGGATTTTGTATTACTGATCTTGAATTTCGTTCTGTCAATTTTACTTATGGTAGTCGATTAAACAATATAATCTCGTAGTGTAAAAGTATGTAAATGGGTACCAAATAATGCGATAGTGGCATAACTTCTGAAGTCTCTCTATTCTGTGGTACAATCAAACTTTCATCCCCTATTTCAACCCCTCCATTCCTTATTTCGCAATAAAAGGTAGCCTATGTCCTTTCTCGAGCTCTACTCTACCTCTGCACCAAATTTCATACAAATCGGTTCAGTAGTTTCGGCGTGAAGGCGTAACAGACAGACGGACAGACAGACAGACAGAGTTACTTTCGCATTTATAATATTATAGTATAGTATGGATTTTGTATTACTGATCTTGAATTTCGTTCTGTCAATTTTACTCATGGTAGTCGATTAAACAACATAATCTCGTAGTGTAAAAGTATGTAAATGGGTACTTACCTAATAAATACGATAGTGGCATAACTTCTGCAGTCTCTCTATTCTGTAGTACAATCAAACTTTCATCCCCTATTTCAACCCTTCCAACCCTTATTTCGCAATAAAAGGTAGCCTATGTCCTTTCTCGAGCTCTTCTCTACCTCTGTACCAAATTTCATCCAAATCGGTTCAGTAGTTTCGGCGTGAAGGCGTAACAGACAGACGGACAGACAGACAGACAGAGTTACTTTCGCATTTATAATATTAGTATGGATTATGGATTAAGTATAGATTTTGTATTTTAGATTTTGAATTTTGTTCTGTCAATTTAACTCATGGAAGTCGATTGAATAACATAATCTCGTAGTGTAAAAGTATGTAAGTAGGTACCTTATAAATACGATAGTGGCATAACTTCTTTAGTCTCTCTATACTATGGTACAATCAAACTTTCATCCCCTATTTCAACCCATCCAACACTTATTTCGCAATAAAAGGTAGCCTATGTCCATTCTCGAGCTCTACTCTACATCTGTACCAAATTTCATACAAATCGGTTTAGTAAATTCGGCGTGAAGGCGTAACAGACAGACGGACAGACAGACAGAGTTACTTTCGCATTTATAATATTAGTATGGATTTTGTATTATTGATACTGAATTTCGTTCAATCTCGTAGTGTAAAAGTATGTAAATGGGTACCAAATAAATGCGATAGTGGCATAACTTCTGAAGTCTCTCTATTCTGTGGTACAATCAAACTTTCATCCCCTATTTCAACCCCTCCAACCCTTATTTCGCAATAAAAGGTAGCCTATGTCCTTTCTCGAGCTCTACTCTACCTCTGCACCAAATTTCATACAAATCGGTTCAGTAGTTTCGGCGTGAAGGCGTAACAGACAGACGGACAGACAGACAGACAGAGTTACTTTCGCATTTATAATATTAGTATGGATTTTGTATAATTGATTTTGAATTTCGTTCTGTCAATTTTACTCATGGTAGTCGATTAAACAACATAATCTCGTAGTGTAAAAGTATGTAAATGGGTACCAAATAATGCGATAGTGGCATAACTTCTGAAGTCTCTCTATTCTGTGGTACAATCAAACTTTCATTCCCTATTTCAACCCCTCCAACCCTTATTTCGCAATAAAGGTAGCCTATGTCCTTTCTCGAGCTCTACTCTACCTCTGCACCAAATTTCATACAAATCGGTTCAGTAGTTTCGGCGTGAAGGCGTAACAGACAGACAGACAGACAGAGTTACTTTCGCATTTATAATATTAGTATGGATTTTGTATAATTGATTTTGAATTTCGTTCTGTCAATTTTACTCATGGTAGTCGATTAAACAACATAATCTCGTAGTGTAAAAGTATGTAAATGGGTACCAAATAATGCGATAGTGGCATAACTTCTGAAGTCTCTCTATTCTGTGGTACAATCAAACTTTCATTCCCTATTTCAACCCCTCCAACTAGGGCTTGCAAATATTCGATGGAATTCACTATTCGAATATTCGAAATTTTTTATGGAGGTATTCGAATATATTCGAATATTATTCGAATATTTCTGTAAATTTAAAAAAATGGTTGTAGTTAATAAATATTGTTTATTTTTCAAGTTAAACCAAAGTTTAATGCTTCGTTTAATGGGACGCATTTTGGAAGATTTATCATCTTTGACTTTTGCATTTTCCCCAAGTTTTTAGGTTTAACTTCTGTATATGGTCATAAATCGTTACGGGTTTTCAGTTCGATTTTTTAACTTTATAGTATATTTTTAAAACGTGTTTCTTTTTAGTTTTTTGTCATTAAATATATACATTCTGCTTTTTAGTCTTATCTATGTTTTTCTGTGGTATTTCCGGTTTCAACATCAGACCAAGGTCTAACACCCATCCGAATACTTGTATACAATATACAAAATTAATCAATCGAGCTCAGACTCGATGGGGTTGTGTTGTATGGTATTATTATGGAGTTTCTGTGCCCTTCTTCCGCTCCATCACCAAACCCTGGACTTTATTTCTCAACAAAGTACTTGTCAAGAAAAATTAAACGAGCACTAAATTCTATGGAGTTGTATAGTTTTATTACAGAGTTCCTGTGACCTTTTTCCGGCTCCATCATCACCCTGGAAACTATCTCAATTTCAATTTCAATTTAATCTCCCATCAGAGTACTAGTCTAGAGGTTTTATTACAGAGATTTTGTGGCCTTCTTCCAGCTTTTATCATTAGACCTTGAACACTATTTATTTTCCCAACAGAGTACTTGTCAAGAGACAAATCAAACGAGCTTTAACTCGATGGATTTGTATGATTTTATTACAGAGTTCCTGTGATCTTCTTCCGGCTCCATCATATAGCCTTGGCCACTATTTCCCAACAAAGTACTCATCAAGACAAATCAAACGAGCAAAAACTCGTTGGGGTTGCATGGTTTTATTACAGAGTTCCTGTGGCCTTCTTGCGGCTCCATCATCAAACCCTGGAAACCGTCTCATATTAGAGTAGTAGTCAAGATGAATCAAACGAGCCCAAACTAGATGGGGTTGCATGGTTTTATTACAGAGTTCTTGTTGCTTTCTTTCGGCTTCATCATCAGACCTTGAACACTATTTATTTTCCCAACAGAGTACTTGTCAAGAGACAAATCAATCGAGCTTTAACTCGATGGATTTCTTCTTCCGGCTCCATCATCTAGCCTTGGCCACTATTTCCCAACAAAGCACTCATTAAGACAAATCAAACGAGCAAAAATCTCGATGGGGTTGCATGGATTTATTACAGAGTTCCTGTGGCCTTCTTCTGGCTCCATCATCAGACCCTGGAAACCGTCTCCTATTAGAGCGTTAGTCAAAACGAATCAAACGAGTCCAAACTAGATGGAGTTTGCATGGTTTTATAACAGTGTTCTTGTGGTCTTCTTTCGGCTTCATCATTAGACCTTGAACACTATTTATTTTCCCAACAGAGTACACGTCAAGACGAATCAAACGAGCTCAAAATGGTTTTGTATGGTTTCGTTACAGAGTTCCTGTGATTTTCTTCCGGCTCCATCATCAGACCCTGGATACTATTTCCCAACAGAGTACTTGTCAAGACAAATCAAACAAGCCCAAACTTTATGGAGTTGTACAGTTTTATTACAGAGTTCCTGTGGCCTTCTTTCAACTCCATCATCAGACCCTGGAAATCGTCTCCCACCAAAGTACTAGTCAAGACGTATCAAACGACCCCAAACTAAATGGCCTTGCATTGTTTTATTACAGAGTTTTTGTGGCCTTCTTCCGGCTTCATCATCAAACTATGTACACTTCTGAATTTCCCAACAGAGAACTTGTCAAGACGAATCAAACGAGTCCAAACTCAATGGATTTATGTGGTTTTATTACAAAGTTCCTGTGGTTTTCTTCCGGCTCCATCATCCGACTCTGGCCACTATTTCAACGAAGTACTCATCAAAACAAATCAAACGAGTATAAACTCGATAGGGTTGCATGGTTTTATTACAGAGTTCCTGTAGCTTTCTTCCGGCTCCATCATCAGACCCTGGAAATCATCTCATATTACAGTACTAGCTAAGACGAATCAAAAGTTCCTAAACTAGATGGGGTTGCATGATTTCACTACAGAGTTCTTGTGGTCTTCTTTCGGCTTCATCATCAAACTCTGGACACTATTTCACAACAAAATGCTTGTCAAGACGAATCAAACGAGCCCAAACTCGATGGATTTGTATGGTTTTATTAAAGATTTCCTGTGGTCATCTTTGGGTTCCACAATTAGATCAGCTCAATGACAGTATATTATTTCATCGTCTTTCAGTTCTGACTTCTGACCTGTTTTAAGTTTCAAGTATTTTGCTCATCGTGAAGCTAGATTAAAATGGTTTACAATATCTGGACAAATAAAGAACATTAGGTCAACAAATAAATGAACGTGAAAGTGACCGTTAACGAACGCTTCATTCTAGCGCTATTCGGGTATTTAATGAATGACTTTCGCCTAAATCTAACAAAGTAGAAAATATTCGAATATTCGAATATCACCGACTTGAGTATTCGAATAGCAAAATAGGCCGAATATTCGAAGTATTCGAATATTCGAATATTCGAATTGCAAGCCCTACCTCCAACCCTTATTTCGCAATAAAAGGTAGCCTATGTCCTTTCTCGAGCTCTACTCTACCTCTGCACCAAATTTCATACAAATCGGTTCAGTAGTTTCGGCGTGAAGGCGTAACAGACAGACAGACAGACAGAGTTACTTTCGCATTTATAAAATTAGTATGGATTAAGCATGGATTTTGTGTTTTTGATTTTGAATTTCGTTCTGTCAAATTTAAACAATGGTAGTCGATTAAACAACATAATCTCGTAGTGTAAACGTATGTAAGTGGGTACCTAATAAATACGATAGTGGCATAACTTTTGTAGTCTCTATATTCTGTGGTACAATCAAACTTTCATCCCCTATTTCAACCCCTCCAACCCTCATTTCGCAATTAAAGGTAGCCTATGTCCCTTCTCGAGCTCTACTCTACCTCTGTACCAACTTTCATCCAAATCGGTTCAGTAGTTTAGGCGTGAAGGCGTAACAGACAGACAGACAGACAGAGTTACTTTCGCATTTATAATATTAGTATGGATTAACAATATTTCATTATAAAATATTAAAATATTTTCATTTTATCACTTAAAATTATAATTTTGAAGTAGGCTGTATGTTGGCAGTATGCTCACTCACCCCTTTGTCCGCAAAATTTTCTTGCAATGGGCGTGTGAAAAAAACAAAAAAAACCTGCGCGCCTTTTCCCATCAATTATCATACTTTGTTTTTGTCGTATTTGTTGCTGTGTGGTAAATTACTTTGTTTTTTCCTCGCAAGTGTGTTAAAAAACGTCGTATGAAACTCGTGAGCTCTTGCTTATTGCACACTCGGCTGAGTTACGTGCCGGACTACAGCTGGGCCACAAAAAAAAAGTTGGAAATCTAAATTTTTGACTATGCCATGATGAAGTCGATAATTTGTCGGAATTTGTCGCCAAAAACCAGAATTTGTCGGTCTTGCGTTTAGGAGATACGTGTGGCTCAGCTGTAGAGACGTCTCTACAGCTGGGCCACACAGATCTCGAAAACGGAAGGTCGTAGCGAAAATCTGATTACTCATATGTGTAGCCGGTAATTTGTCGGATTTTGTCGCCAAAAACCAGAGTTTGTCGGTCTTGCGTTTAGGAGATACGTGTGGCTCAGCTGTAGAGACGTCTCTACAGCTGGGCCACACAGATCTCGAAAACGGAAGGTCGTAGCGAAAATCTGATTACTCGTATGTGTAGCCGGTAGTTTGTCGGATTTTGTCACCAAGAACCAGATTTTGTCGACCTTGCGTTTAGGAGATATGTGAGGATATGCTGTGGAGACATTTCTACCTGGATCTTGAGAAAGGAAGGTCATAGCGAAAATCTGATAACTCGAGTGTGTAGCCGTTAGTTTGTCGGAATTTGTCACCAAGAATCAGATTTTGTCGATCTTGCGTTTAGGAGATATGTGAGGATGCGATGTGGAGACTTTTTTACCTGGATCTCGAGAACGAAAGGTCGTAAGCGTATCCTCACATATCTCCTAAACGCAAGATCGAAAAAATCTGATTCTTGGTGACAAATTCCGACAAACTAACGGCTACACACTCGAGTTATCAGATTTTCGCTATGACCTTCCTTTCTCAAGATCCAGGAAGAAAAGTCTCCACAGCGTATCCTCACTTATCTCCTAAACGCAAGATCGACAAAATCTGGTTCTTGGTGACAAAATCCGACAAACTACCGGCTACACATACGAGTAATCAGATTTTCGCTACGACCTTCCGTTTTCGAGATCTGTGTGGCCCAGCTGTAGAGACGTCTCTACAGCTGAGCCACACGTATCTCCTAAATGCAAGACCGACAAACTCTGGTTTTTGGCGACAAAATCCGACAAATTACCGGCTACACATACGAGTAATCAGATTTTCGCTACGACCTTCCGTTTTCGAGATCTGTGTGGCCCAGCTGTAGAGACGTCTCTACAGCTGAGCCACACGTATCTCCTAAACGCAAGACCGACAAATTCTGGTTTTTGGCGACAAATTCCGACAAATTATCGACTTCATCATGGCATAGTCAAAAAGTCAGATTTCCAACTTTTTTTTTTGTGGCCCAGCTGTAGTCCGGCACGTGACTGAGTTACGCCCTCGCCTACGGCTCGGGCTGCAACCCACAGCCTTGTGTGCAATGAGCAACCTAAGCTAACTTGTCTCATAATGTACTATTATTACCTGAATCTTTCAAACGGCTTAACGGATTTTCATGATTAACATATCGTAAGATTTGTCTCGTCAGCCCGTGTTCTTAAGAAGGTGGCGTTATAAAAAAAAACAACATGGCGGCTGTACGGTGCTATTATACGTAGTGGTTTTTTTTTAGAATTCTGCAATATGTGTGTCAATAAGGATTTCAAAAAGTTATATTATGACCGTAATATATAATAACTAAAAAGAAATAAATTAAAAAAACTAAAAACCCGCCTGCATTAAAAGACAAGTCAACTGAAAAGATGGAAACAAGATTAAATATTAAAGGCAACATTATAACATGCAGTCGGAGGCATATACCTAGTGTTGTAAAAGAACTAATGGCCGATTGCACTAAACTTAAGGATCGCCTAAGTCTTTTCCTAACTACAACATGACCAAATTGAAACGGTGTCATAAACTTAGCCGTCATGTAGCTGTCATTCGCTAAGTTAACTTGGTCGAGTTGTAGGTAAGAAAAGACTTATACTCCAGCCAACTCGTGGAAAGAATGTTTATCAACAAACCGTATTAGGGTTATCATAACTTTGATTTGATAAAAACATCTCTAAAACATTTTAATGACATAATTAGGGCACATAACACTATAAATATTTAGTAATTATTGTTTTTGTTACACATACCACTAGATTAATTCACACAACCTCTATTTTCTTGTGTTAAAACGAAAATTAGTTAAAAACTCGTAATTTCTTTTAATTGATACCCCTATTCATGCATTACGAGCAGGCGGTAATAACATTTCCTGGATTTGTATTATCCTTCCAAATGAAGTCTTATCTACTGAAATTGATGAATCAAAATGAATCTGTACACATTGTTTTCATGACCAACCCATGTCATGAAAACCAAGTGTACAGTTTCATTTTGATTCATCATCATTTTGACCATGGATCATTTTACTTACTGTTAGTCAGTGCTAGTCACACTTTAGATCTCTTTTTCATCACACTTTTAGAAAAGAGTTCTATAGTGTGAGTAGGTAACGGTAAATAAAATTACCCTTGATCACACCGATATTGACATTAAGTGTGACCACTATCTTGTTTTATTTCGCCGTATTCAGTAGGTACTTATGCATTTAATATGACTGTCTATTTGTTTAAAACGTAGTGATTATTTCCTCTGTGTATTTGTTATACAATAAGTAATTTGTATTTTATTTAAACTAGTTTGTATCAAAAAAGGTTTTGAATACATTCCTGTCATTGGTTGCTAGGCAACGGTTAATCATTAAACATTATTTCCACGAGTTGGCTGGAGTATAGGCGATTCTTAAGTTTAGTGCAATCGGCCATAAGTCTTTTAGTCCTTATATTAAGACTCGAGTCTTTTTTTGAAGACTCAAGTCAAAAAAGAATAAGTAAAAGCTCAAGCCTCTCTAAGTTTATAGTCTTCTTAAAATAGACTCCAGTCTTGCCAAAGAGAACTCGAGACTGAGTCTTTGAAAAGAGCTCACTCTTTACAAAAAGAACTCAAGACTTAGCTTTTCTAAAAAGAACTAGCCAACTTTTTTGTTTGAGGGCCGATTTAGATAAAACTCGGTTTTTGGTACTATTTTGACACGAAAATAACAAGGCATTGTTGAAAATCATAAAAAAAACCAAGATGGCGCCCAACTTTTTTGTTTGGAGACCGATTTCAATAAAACTCGGTTTTTGGTACTATTTTGACACGAAAATAACAACACAATGTTGAAAATATAAAAAAATTCAAGATGGCGGCCAACTTTTTTGTTTGGGCCGATTTCGATGAAACTCGGTTTTTGGTACTATTTTGACAAGAAAATAATAATGCAATGATAAAAAATAAAAAAATTCAAGATGGCAGCCAACTTTTATGTTTGAAGGCGGATTTAGATAAATATCGGTTTTTGGTATTCAAGATGGCGGCCAACTTTTTTGTTTGGGCCGATTTCGATGAAACTCGGTTTTTGGTACTATTTTGACAAGAAAATAATAATGCAATGATAAAAAATAAAAAAATTCAAGATGGCAGCCAACTTTTATGTTTGAAGGCGGATTTAGATAAATATCGGTTTTTGGTACTATTTTGACAAGAAAATAACAACGCAATGTTGAAAATATTAAAAAATCCAAGATGGTGGCCAACTTTTTTGTTTGTGGGCCGATTTCGATGAAACTCGGTTTTTGGTACTATTTTGTCAAGAAAATAATAATGCAATGATAAAAAATAAAGAAATTCAAGATGGCGGCCAACTTTTATATTTGAAGGCTGATTTAGATAAATCTCGGTTTTTGGTACTATTTTGACAAGAAAATAACAACGCAATGTTGAAAATATTAAAAAATCCAAGATGGCGGCCAACTTTTTTGTTTGAGGGCCGATTTCGATGAAACTCGGTTTTTGGTACTATTTTGACACGAAAATAACAATGCAATGATAAAAAATAAAAATCCAAGATGGCGGCCAACTTTTTTGTTTGTGAGCCGATTTCGATGAAACTCGGTTTTTGGTACTATTTTGACGAGAAAATAACAATGCAATGATAAAAAAATAAAAAATCAAGATGGCGGCCAACTTTTTGTTTTTTTGCCGATTCCAATGAAACTCGGTTTTTGGTACTATTTTGACAAGAAAATAACAATGCAATGATAAAAAATAAAAAATCCAGGATGGCGGCTAACTTTTATGTTTGAAAGCTGATTTAGATAAATCTCGGTTTTTGGTACTATTTTGACAGGAAAATAACAACGCAATGTTGAAAATATTAAAAAATTCAAGATGGCGGTCAACTTTTTTGAGTGCCGATTTAAATGAAACTCGGTTTTTGGTACTATTATAACACGAAAATAATAACGCAATGTTGAAAATATCAAAAAATTCAAGATGGCGGCCAACTTTTTTGTTTGTGGGCCGATTTCGATGAAACTCGGTTTTTGGTACTATTTTAAAAAGAAAATAAATATAAAATGATAAAAACAATTGGCCGCCATCTTGGATTTTTTTATTTTTTATCATTGCATTGTTATTTAAACAATATCTGTCTTATTCAGAGATGTTTCACAAAACTGGGGTGCAAGACTGTTCTAACAAAACCTGGTTTTAATGCTTGTAAACCAATCACAATGTACCTTTTAATCCTTAAACGGTGGGACTAAACGTTAAACTGTCACTCTCTGAATACGATTTGCGCTAAAATGGCGTTAGCCCGCAGTCTAACGCCATGTTAACTTTGGCCCTAGTTTAACGAACCCACTCTGAATAAGACAGTTTAAGTGTAACTGTAAGTAGGTATTAAATTTTATCAATAAGGAGAAAATAAAAAACTAAATAAAACAGGTACATTTTATTGAAAAAAAATATGTACACAGCAAAACAAATAAATAATCTTATACTGTATATTAGTCTATAAAACATTAATTTCATTGAAATAAAATACTATACATAACTACATTAAGATTATGTACATAATACCATCTCACAGAAGTGCTATACGACTAATAATATATAATAAACAATATCCGTTTAACATTAAATACTATGTCGATATCTGGAGTCACATTTAATATTTATTAGGAAATTTTAAGTGGAATCTCTAAGGTTAAAATACGATAATATAAAAACAGTAATCTATTATACTTCCTTGATATTCACCGGACTTTCCAAAAACCACATAAATTAATTTTGCACAGAGATTAATCTAACAATGACTGTCGATAACAAATTGTCTACCAAATTCAATCGAGGTGTGACACATGTCCTTAACATTCTACCTACATTTTTAAAAATCTTTATGATTACCTATAATTGAAATATTGTATTTAAAAAGCATTTTCCAAATGTTATAAAATAATCTCCCTTGTACCACAAACCAAACACTTACCCATTAACGCGACACTTATAGTGAAGGAATACCTTAATTTCAATTAAAATATCGACAAGGATGTGATTCTGTTCATTGTGATGGTTACAAACGTTGTTCTGAACGAGTTGTCCAAAGGTTATGAATGATATACAAATTAAAGTAGGCCTATTCTTGTAATGTACAAAATGTATAAAATTAGAAATTGAACTCTAAAAGTATCAATTATCTTGATCCGAGTTTCGTCCATCCCGTACACAGATTATAAATTACAACACCGCATTTCAACTATTAAGTCTAGCATTATATTAATAACAAAATTATAAAATTATTAAATCAATGCAAACAATTATGTATTCAGAATGTCTGAAAGTAATAATCCTGTACTTATTATTATGTAAACGAAACAATGTTGACATGAAATGCGCAACGCCAACAACCGCCAGGCCAGTTTTATTGTCAATTACCTTCTTTAATATCTACACCTTTAATATGCTCAATATTTTGACTAGAAATCATGTTATACTTATTACTCTCTAACAAAACACATAAAATTTACACGATATTTAATCGTGGCATAATTTCTTATCAATTTACAGTTTTCTATAATTGTACAATACATCGATGACCGGTGTTGGAATTAATATTTTGATTATATTAAGAAATCTACAGAATGTTAGACACTACTTAATCTAGAATGTAACACAAAACAACAAGATTTTAAATCGTTGTTGTTACATCTTTAAATATGAACTATAATTTAAAGAGAACATATTTCCAATTTGCAGGTATTTGACAATTTCTTCTATTATACCTACGCTAATAATTTCGCACGTGAATATTAGGAACCTCAATCGTCCAAATGATTCTCCTAATTGTTAATTTAATAATATTGAAATATTAATTGTACAGTTTGGTTAAAAATATGAAATATTAGATTTTTAGAATACCCAAATAAATGAAACATAAATCATAGATTCCATAATCTCAATATTTCACTAACTAAATACAATTTTAACGTATTTTAATGCCTTAAACATTTTGTTGGATAGATATTTTTTACAGGAATCGATAAAAGTACTAACTCTCGCATAATAATGTATGTACCTATATTGTGTGATTGTTGCGTTTTGTGGTAGCACCCAGTCTCAGTATTTCTCTTAAAAATGTTTTGTGATATAACGACCCAATGCTAAAATATTTAAAATCTTCGTAAGGCGGACTCTGTATCCCGCGTTCCAGCGCCACATCTGTCATTGGGATACTAGTCCGTGAGCCCGCGACAGTATTGCCTACGTCATATGACATCACGATGAAATGCATGGCACACGGTCGGAAAAGTTGTGCTGAGCGAGGATCAGAAGATTATCGCAGAAAAAATTGGCCGGAAGCTTGAGAATATCTTCCCCTTCCGGTCAAAATTTTAAGATTATATTTACGTCATGTGACATAAGTAAGAGACCCGTGTCATCATTTAGTTTTCAATCGAAGAGAGAGTAAACATAAGTCTGTCATACCGGATATGGCCGGAATACCTTAAACTTAAAATTTTTGTTTCTTAGTCATTTCAGAACTGACAAACTTATGTTTACTCTCTCTACGATTGAAAACTAAATGATGACACGGGTCTCTTACTGATGTCACATGACGTAAATATTATCTTAAAATTTTGACCGGAAGTGGAAGATTTTCTCAAGTTTCCGGCCAATTTTTTTGCGATAATCTTCTGATCCTCGCTAAGCACAACTTTTCCGACCGTGTGCCATGCATTTCATCGTGATGTCATATGACGTAGGCAATACTGACGTGGGCTTACGGTCTATAGTCTTATGCAAAGAGAGAGTTTTTTTTCATTTGTCGGCGCAGCAGCGGTTCGACATCGCCTTGCCATAGTAGAGCACCGAATGCCTTCCGGCGACCGTCAGAATTTTTCTGACAAAATTTACTTATAATATGCAGCCGCCCGTAAACAGGTGTGGTCGCCATGGTTGCCGAATGTCAAGGATAGAATATGAATATAAGATTCTTGGGCAAGGCGATCTCGTACAGCTCGCGCAATAAAACTTGAACCAAACCATAGACAATGAGGCTTGGGCACTAAACACTTTTGTACCTAAAAATGCTACTGCGCAAGTCACGTGGTACTCAAACGTGGGTCAAGTTATTTTGCGCGAGCTGTACCGGTGCTGCGCCGACAAATGAGTAAAGGGCCTTAGAGTTAACTGATTTGTCAATGCAAAGTTATGCGAGTATCATCGAGAACTGCGCAAACGCGTGTTATCTCCTGACTTTGTCAAAGTCGGTGCCACTTTCGAAGGGATCCTCCTAGCTTTCTCTTTAGATTTCCCTTTGTCATGTTTCCTGTTTTTCCTAGGCGTTTCGATTATGGTCTCGCTGTCGGTCGCTTCCTCAGCGGTGGATTCTTCCCCCATATCCGCCCCCTCGGTTTTCTTATCAAGCTCTGCCATTGCCTCTTGAATTGCATTTTCGAGAAGGGTGTTCAGTTTTCTACTCCTGGTACAAAGTGAAAAGAGATTTAATTAGTTTCATTAATTACATATTAATTTCACTTCCATCAACATCACTGGAAATTTCAGCTCAACATGTACGATAATTGATCATTCTTTGAGATTAATTTGGTTGGGTTAATATTTTTGATACATTTGCAATTAAACTATAAAACATAATATTTACAGATCGTATCAATAACGTCTATGATCGTATGACATTTTGATTGCATGTTTAAAAACTAAAAAGGCATGTTATACTGACTTTATTGTTAGTTTCTCTAAGATCTGTAATTGTGATCTACCTTAAGTACAGTCAACGGCACATCAAGTTATATTATACAAAATTGTTAATTTTCTCCCATTGATTTTGAATCGTCTTTGCATTAAATTTTAAAATCGATAGTAACAATAACCACAAGCCACGTAAAAATAAAAAATCAAAACAACACAGTAACTTCGAGCAATTTGACAGGTTGTGTACCCAGCGTGCTGTAATATGTATTATTTTATTTTAAATGGCCTTTAATTTAATATATTAAAAAAAATATAATATATTCGCTTTTTTTTATTAAATTGCTTTTGCATAAAAAATCATATCACTGTCGTTCGAAATCTGACAATGGGGATGCAAATGGCGCCACAAGCGTTTGTACTAAAATCGTTTGATTGGTTGTTTCAAATATCAAATGTCATTTGTGACATATTTTAACCAATCAAAGTATTGATAGCGGTTAGATCGCCGCTGACGCCATCTGCGATTAGCTTTGCGTTGCCAACCCCATTGGAAGTTAATTTTTATAAGTTTTTATGTAGCCCAGTAAAATTCTACGTTAAAAACGCAAAACGCGATGTAAAGCTGCATTATGGTTATGTTATTTGGACCCCTTACTCCTCTACACACTCCCTAAGGCAGTGGTTCGCAATTAGTTTGTTGTACGTACGTAGGGTAAAAAAAGATTTGACGATTTAAACATGCTTATTATGTGAGCTCATTTAAATAAATATATTTTCGTTTTCATTTTCATTTTTCATTTTTCGTACCCCTCCCGTCCCTGTCCCGCGTACCCCTTGATGCTACTTAAAATTATTGGTATTAAAATTATTTACTATTTCAACGAAACATTAAAAGTACAATACAATTCGAAATTCAGACCAAAAACATTTCATCCAAAATCTAGCAAAATTAGCCCTGCAGAAATCGAACTGCATACGCGTTTCTGTCCGTCGGCAAATATAGCTCTGACGTGCGTTTGACTATTACTGCACGAACTTCTTTCAAATGAAAATACAAACACGCTGTACGCATTATGATTTTCAGCCTGCTGTTCTGTGGCAGGAGTCCGTCGCACAAATCGAAACAGCCCTAAGACTGTGTACGCAATGCACCGACAGATGGCTTGCTTAGCGTCTAGCGCCTAGATATTATTATGTATCGAAGTAAAAGGAACGTTCACGAATGTTCGCATAGCGATGGGCCGAGTCGCAATTTTTTCGACTCGGGTCACCCGAGTTGAAATTAATGCTGACTCGGGCTACAACTCGAGTCAACTCGGGTCAGCGATGGGCCGTCGAGTCGCAATTTTTTCAACTCGAGTCATCCGAATTTAAAGCAATGCTGACCCAGGCTTTCAACTCGGGTCATCGATGGGCCGCCAAGCGCCGACGAGTCGCAATTTTTTCAACTCGAGTCATCCGAGTTAAAATCTATGCTGACTCTTGCTTCAACTCGTTTTTTTTGTATTTGATGAACTATTGAACCGAACCAACTCGGTTGCCGTTGCAAGTTGCAAAGTAAAAGAGTTAAAGAGATCAGGATTTGAATTATAAACAAATTTACGAGAAATAAACTGTTTATTTTAATTAAAATATCGCTAAGGCTTCACGCATGGTAAATATTGTGATCCATCGCCATCCATAGAGTAAGTACATTTTAACCAAGGCAAGTAAAATATTGAACATTCCATACAAATTACCTTCCATGGTTAAAAGGATCATGCCGGATTCTGGGCCATGATGCGCATTAACCATACATATCTCATTGACTTTGACTTTGAAATGTCATATAATAGGAAAATGTCAAACAATTATAACTGTAAACAGCTCCTTGAGATTGAGATTTCTCTTTTCTCCCGCATTATATTTTAATGACATTCTTCCCACGCAATCAGTATAAAATTACTATAGTATATTGGTAATTTCATCAAAGCGCATCATGGCCTAGCTTGTATAGAAAAATCGGCATAATCCTTTACTCTACGGCGATGGATCACAGTATTTAACAAAGCGAGTTAGCGAGCACGAGTGGTAATACAGTGCCACACACCTAGGGTTACCATCCGTCCGGATTAGTCCGGACATGTCCGGACTTTTAGTCTATTGTCCGGACTTTGTCCGGCTTTGTAATTTGTCCGGCTTTTATAAGATTGGGCGGTGTAATACTAGTTAAAAAACACACATAGCAGTAGTGTTCGAAAGAGAAGTCCCAAAAAGTATGGAGTCTGGATCTGTCTGAAAATGTCCGGACTTTTCTTGTCCTGTCCGGCTTTTTGTCAGGAATTTTCAAATTTCTCAATGGTAACCCTACACACCGAACCGAGTTGGTTAGCCCGCCGGGTTGATGTTGTGCTAGCCGGGTTGACTCGGTTGGAAAGTCGCGTACGAGCCAGGCGGGCCAGGGCTTCAAATACGTTAAAAATTAGTAACGTTAAAAAAAATAACATTAAAACTGGAAATTATTAACGGTAAAATTAATAACGGTAAAACAGAATGTATCGTTATTTTTTCGTTCCTTGATAACGTTATTATGTTACTGTATAAAAATATTTAAAAATGTGTAATTGACGTTGACGCCGCCGTGACGTGATCTAAGTTCTAAACTTTTGCAAGCAGATATTGACCGTGTAGGGGCATGGGGTAAAGCTAACAAGTTACGTTTTAACACATCTAAATGTACAATAATTTCGTTCACCCGTGTACATTCCCCCATTCATTACGAATATAAAGTTGATAATGTCCCCATGAGACGTGTCTCAGAAGTCCGCGATCTTGGCGTTCAATTGACGAGTACACTTTCATTCCGGGAGTATATTACGGATGTTTGTAAAAAGGCATTCCGCAAGCTAGGTTTTATACTACGCACCGCTAGTGGTTTTAGTAACGTGAAAGCGGTAATAGCTTTATACAACGCTTTGGTCAGGAGCCAGTTAGAGACTAATGCTGTATTATGGACCCCATACGAAAAAAAATATGTCCTAATGATAGAAAAAATACAAAAGAAGTTTCTACGGTTTTTATATTTTAAACAATATGGTGTGTATCCTTTTTACCCGCTTATGTATCCCACTCTGTTCATTTTGGGCATGGTGGGCTATAATGAGCTAAGTGTGAGAAGAGAACTCGCACTAGTCAAATACGTCTTTCTCTTAATTAATGGTAAATTTTATAACCCGGAGGTACTTGCCACGATTTATTTGTGTGTTCCAAATAATTATGCCGGTAGACGTCGAAAGCCTCGGTTGCTGGCGGTGCCGTCTGGCAGAACACACTTACTGAACAAGTCGCCTTTGTCGCGGGCACTGCGCACGCTGAATTTACTTGCAGAAATTATCGACATTTTTTCATGTAATTTGAGTGAATTCACAAGATCGGCCTTATATGTTATATGTTATAAACAAAATAATTAAATTTTATGTTGTGTTGCGACTTTACCGTAGGGAAAACATCCTGTAATGGTAATTGTATGTGTGAAATAAAAATAAAAAAAAAATAAAAAAAAAAAAACAGTCTCTGCGGTAGGTATAGTAGAGGTACCTACCTACAATACGTAATACTTATAAAATTACCATAAAAATAACGTTATTTTTTAACGTTATCGACATTAATTTAACGTTATATTAAGGCCGCGTTCCGAATCACGCCAACAGTGCTCACAGCATGTGACGTCATTGGTCCAAATCATTAGCACGCTGTCAGCACGCTCACGATACTATTGATTCGGACCGCTCGTGAGAGCGCTCACACCGCTAACCTAACTCGTTTTTAACAACGTAACCTCCAAAAGGGTTATCTCGATAAAGTAAATATTAATTCTATGGGATAAGTAAATACAAAGGCAGTAATGAATATGAATAAAGTTCCTTCACACTGACCAGTTATTTACTTACCAATTTATAAACCATCAAAGATTCAAAATACTTATTACCACTGCTAGCTCTCTCAACATCAATTTATTATAATTATTTCGTTCGCAGCTTCGCAAAACACCTGCAGATCAATAAATTCGGCCATCTTTTCTAAAAATCTCAAATAATAACCACAAATTTTAACAAGAATGAACTTTGACAAGGATGTTTGACAGCTACACCGACAACGCTAACAGTGCTTTGGTAGAATACGCTGAGCGTCGTTAGCACATGCGATGACGTCATCTGTGACGTCACTTCACCTTACGTGAGCGTTGTAAGCATGAATCGGTCCGGGCGTTAGTGCGCTCATAGTGCTGTAAGCGTGATTCGGAACGCGGCCTAAGGTTATGTTATTAGGTATCGTTAAAAAAATAACGTTATCAAGGTATCATATTGAAAATAACGTTACGTAACGTTATTTTTACTGTTAATTGGTAACGTTATAAAGCCATGACGCGGGCGGGCGGATGGCGCACTGCTGCCAGTTGCGAATCGCAACTGGCCGCAGTGCGCGCTCCTCGGCGCCTCGCTAGGTAGTCGCTCACTAAATACATATATCTATGCGTTAGGTGCTAAGTAAGCCATCTGTCAGTGCGTACGCGGCCCGCGGCCTAAGTAGAATAATTACGTGTTACACAGGCCCTAATATTCGGTAGAGTGTAGTCGGTTTCGGGTGAGTAGTGTGGTAGCAGTGTAGCCAGCTCTACAGTTTTAACTGTAGATCTACAGTTTTTTCGAAATCTTCACAGTTTTTAGTTCAGACATCCAAATCAATTTTTTTTTTCTTTATTGTGCTAGCGTCATCTATTTTATTCGCTGCAGAACCCATACCAACTTGGTTTTAGTAAAATTACGCTACGGCATACGTAACAGTCAATAAATCGTCTATCAATGCAGGCACTTTACATACAAAATCAGAATTATTGTTTTGAGTTCAATGCTAACAATAACCATTTACAGAAATTTAATAAAAATATGTACGATTTGTAAATAAAAAATTTAGGTAATCAAGAGGATGTGCAAATTGAAAACGAAGTAGTTTTAGTAGAAATAAAGTTGATTTTCCAATACAAGTTTATTTTTCTTACTTTTTTATGTTGTTTTGTTGATTACTGCTATTAAATACTACAAAATAAGAAAGCTGAAGATTTACAGTTTTTAAGTAGATTTTTACAGTCTTCTAGAGCTTTTTGAAAGCTTTTGCAATTTTAGTCTAGATTGGAGTTGGCAACACTGTGGTAGAGACTCACTTCCTGCGGTTGGTGCGCGCGGCGTGGTGCGCCTCGAGCCCCTCGGACAGCGTGAGCAGGCGCGCCTGCGGCGTGCCCGCGGCCGCGCCCGCCCCCGCGCCCGCGCCCGCCGCGCCGCCGAACCAGCGCACGCGCCAGCGGCCGCCGCCCGCGCGCGCCGTCAGCTTGCCCGGCCACGACGCGTGCCCCTTCACGGGACCCCACACCAGGTCCCCCACCTCGAACACCCGCCCCCGTCCCCCCCTCTCCGCGTGGGCCTCTTCGGTTTCGGCCTCCGCTTCCGCCTCCTCCCCGCTCTTCGTATCTACCGAGCACGCGACACGTCAGCGTCGACCCCGACTCGCTTCACCGAACGTCCATCGTCGGGTCGAGTAAAAGTTTGACCTCGTTTCGGGAGACCTACTCTCTCTTCAGGTATTCTTGTACACGAACGAAGTTTCTGATTTTAAGAATCAAAAAGCGACCGAACGAATAGTCGCACGAGCCTTTAGGCACGTCCGTCCCGATGAATAGTTAAGTAGTACGGCGACATCCTATATTGAGGAAACGTAACTTCGATCGAAAATAGGAGTTTGCTGCCGAAGGGCATCCCACTGACACAGAGTTAACTCGAAGCAATGGTCTAATCCTTTTATTGCAATGGAAAGAACGAGTTCACAAAGATTTGACAAAACGATATCGAGGTTACGTTATAAATATGATGCATTAAAAACAAAAAACATCGCTCATATCGTCCCGGCACCTGACTAGTACAGCCTCGCAGGGTAGACGAATGGACAATAGACCAAACCCTGGCAATGATATTGTGTCGTCGAAAATGTTATACTTCATATTTAAAAACATAATTGAATTGTAAAATTTTTCGCAACTTGTATACTTTTGCGTTCGCATTATTGCCGGAAATCGTTTCCATAATATTAAGAACAAATGGATATAGTGTCAAACTTGTTTGTCGTTTGACTATAAAAAAAAGGTTCCTATACATTTTCATTTACCTACAACATATCTTTATAAATGTTTCACCAGTGCAACTCACAGTAAATTGATTAACTGGAATATGTGGCCCACTCAATATGATGACGATAACACAAACACTTGTGATCTGTAATGATAATTTGTCTGGTGAATCACTTCCTTTAGACTAATTTAGGTATATTTTTAATCCCTTCACTTTTATCACTAGCTATGTAAAGAAAAACACGATTGTGCGTTTACACCACAAGAAGTTCGGTTAGGTTAGGAATAAACGCGAAAACTGGTGTTCCTGATATATAAATAAACTGTGGATTTTCTAGAATTCTGGAGTTCATATCTATTTGCATAGACTGATTTCAAGTGTTTCAAACAAATGATGAATTTTTTTACTAATAAGTGTTCATGTACCAGCCCACTTAGTATGACCACCGAAAACACGATATGATATAGTAGTCGCTATATCATGTCGTGTTACAGTGGTCATGCTAGGGGGTTAGGTGTAAAAGCGTTCCACGTAACGTAATGAGGCAATACTGAGTTTGCGAGGGTGATATGAGCAACTACAAGTACTTTGAGAGAGTAGATCTTCTGAACCTAATTTGAATGCCTTCCGGACCCACGGCACAACTACTATGTTCAACTGGTTGTGCCGTGGGCACTTTTGATTCCCTTCTACACAACTGAGGTACCAACGACTCAACCCGGCCCCACGGCACAACCGAGGATTCGAGATTTTGTCAGTTGGGCCATAGGTACATTTTTTTCCCCAACGGACCAATCAGTTGTGTAGACGGGAATCAAAAGTACCAACTGCACAACCAGTTGAGCATAGTAGTTGTGCCTTGGGTCCGGAAGGATTTGAATGTACTAATGGTGAAATAGACTTAGCATAGCAACAATAATAAGGGCTATAACACATACGAGCAACATAACTAAAAATTATGGAGATCAAACTTTTACTTTCGGCTGAATGTAACGGTAATAAAGTTTACTGATATGATTAAATAGTTCCGTAAAACTAGCAACAGAATTGACGTAAATAACATGTTGAGGTTTGTGAGAAAAAGGTCTAAGCTGTTGATAATACCTTTTTTCACAAGGGTTTGAAGCAATTGGTCATGCAGACGCAAATGGCCCTATTCGCATTTGGTCCCATTCGCAGATGGTCCTATTCGCAGATGATCACAGTCAGATGGGTTTTTTGTATCCGATCAGCTAGGCGATTGCGTAAAGTCAATCGTATTCATTTGACGTTTCATATTGTATCATAAGATATGTCATCCCATACAAATTGCAGCCGATAGAATACGATATGAACTGTCAAATGAATACGATTACCTTACGCAATCGCACCCCTGATCGTGACCATTTGGGAATGGGACCAAATATGAATAAGACCAATTGCGTCCGCGTGACTAACTGCGTCAAACCCTTTCACAACACTTCAATGTATAGTAAAACGAAGTAAAATACAATCTTTTGACAGACAGTGGGCAAAATAGTTAACAATGACGCTTAGATAATCTGCCATCATCGAAATTTGTCAAAGACTATATCAGAAATCAAAATAAAATTCAATTCAGAAATGTTTGCAGAAATGTTCAAGTACTTATATCAAATGTTTAAAGTAAAATAAAAATGTAATAAAATCCAGACAAGTATGTGTTGACCAAACTTTAAAACTCTAATGTAGAACTCAAAAACCTTATGTGTCAGCTCAGACGGAGGAGCAAATGCTAAAACACTTTTTAAATATTTAAATATCGACCTTATCCAATCCAAATAAAGCCAACTTTTGTGTGCAAGAGATAAGTTTTAAATACACTATTGTATAGTTGTGATTTCACCTCTATGCTAATTATTTAAGGCTGATTTTGTTGCTCTATCTGAGCTGACCATACGACAGATAAGCGTCGCTGATGGCAAATCAGTATTTAATTTTTAACCGTTTCGCCCAATGTCCTTTACACAAATATTTACAATGAACATTTACAAGGTGGTCCAACCCTTTTATAGTTGATTAATGGACCTTTCAGGACCCACCGTGAAAAAATCGGTTCTCACCTATTTTTATTTTATTGTGAGATTTCAAAATGTTACTGTTAAACTTACTTTTTAGATTAAGTTCTCAAAAACAACCGATCGGTATGATTATTATTTTCTAAAAAAGAACACTAATTGCCTGCCATTGTCAAATGATTCAAAAATTCAAAAGAAAAGTTAGAAAAACATATTTTCTTAGAACCAATCGAGTAAGAACTGCTGTTTTTCCCGGCGGGTTAATCCTTCAATCAACGATTAAAAAAATATATCCATCAGGTTTGGACCACCCTGTTATTGATAACATAAGAAAGTATTCTTCCAGTAAGCAAGAAATCACAATAGTAAATTTAATAATTGTGCATTACTTACAATGATGAACAGATGGAATGATGACAATGATGCGTTAGTAATGTAATCCCAATTTGTGAGCCAATTTAGTAACTTTGAGTGTGGTGCAATGGAAAGCGACAGAAAGCCGGGTGAGAACGTTCGAACGCTGCACGACACTTTTATTCTGATTAGTTTCCAGTACACCCTTTATTAACAGCTGTATCTTGTATTAACCCAACCAAAAGAAAACCAATGACCAATAGTATCGCATTATGTAGAAGCTGAAATATACCACAATACACGTCATTATGTATTTGTTTATTAAAAAAACATACATGTAGTAGTATTACTTCAATTTTGTTTATCCGCTGGCGTAGCAACAATCCAAAACCAATACAAGACACAACATTTAAGGACAATTTTGAATTTTGTTAGCAGTGACTAAAGCGTGAAATGGTTCTGGATAATATTAGTAAGTATGCTGTGGCCATAGTTAGAATTTCATCAAGAATAGATGATTTATATAAGAAGCCAATTTACATTTGAGAATATTATAGATCCGTGAAAAACATTACATCACAACAAAATACTTAAGTCAAAGTGAGGTCGAAGAATTTAATGAATACAAATATTTTAGACCAAATAGTTTATCACGAATAAATTTTCGGAATTTTGTTTTTGAGCGCCGTGTTTACGTAATAAACAAGCCAACATCACAATTCCCATTAAGTAAATTGGTATTAAGTAGCAAGGGGTTCAAGCATAGAGGTTGAAAGAGTGAAAACTGTACATACCATCTCCTGAATTGTGTCTGTCGAACACTTTCTGCAAAGCAGAGCTATCGGAGCTCGATCCCGAAGCTGGGAATGATCTCGCTTGCGCTTTATTGGGCGAAGTCATTCCCATATTATCATAATCGGATTCTTTAGGAAGTCCGTGCACCATCCCAAAATTTGTCCTCATCATTTTATCCGATCTGAAATTATTGCCATCAAAATCGTTCTTCCTTTTATAAGTATGTTTGCTAGTGAAAGTGCGTTCGTAGTAGTTTGATGACATGGGCATGATATTGTGCTGGTTGACAGCGGGTGCATTCATGTTTTGGTTATAGTGTAGATCGGTAGATTCAACGGGGTTATGTGGACGATTTTGTCTCATTAGAGGCACATTGGACATCATATCTGAAATAAAACAATATATCTGTTGGTGAGAACAGTGTGGATAAAACCTTTTTTTTTGCCAACTGTGCTTTTATCGGAATAGAAATAGTTATGTTTTATAAAATTATGTATTGTATCATACATACAATAGTAAGTTTGCTGTATGAAATCTTGGGCTTTGATCTGGATGGTTGTACCTATGTTTCTGATTTCTATGACATAAGTTCAGAGCTCGAGATTCCACCATCATAATATGTAATGTAGTTTGATTGTTTCCAGACACTGACGTCAAAGGTCTCGCCAGACACACCACGCCGATTGTCTGGCGAGACCTTAAACAATAAAAAAAAACAAATCTTTGACTTACTTTGTGTATCATTATCGGCGCCGAAGTCATTTCTCGGTGTAGTCCAAGAGTGTTCTCTGGACTCTGCCATGTCTTGCTCGCTACTCGATACGCATTGTACCATCGCCTGAAACCAATTAAATTATGGTTTTAACGTTTGGTTCACTACGAAAATACCACTTTAGTGGAAGGAACACAAAAGAAGAGCTGCTATCACCACACCACTCGTATTGTGCAGGGTTTTTTTATAGTCTGTTATACTTTCTTGTCTTATTTGGTAAACAATTAACGTTTAGAATAGGACAAGTAAGGATAAACGACTAAACGTACTTTAGTAACTTACTTTACAATACTAACTTGATACTGATAAAAATAACTCGAAAAGACGTTAACAGTCATTTAAAAATTAATAAGAAAACTGAACAGTTGAAGGATTTTACGATCAAATTTTACTTGGTTAAGTGGAAAAACATAAACTTGTACTAGATCAAGTGTGAGTATACTATAATCTGTTCATGGAAACGAGTTTAACTACAACCCCTTCTAAAATATAATCATGACGCCAACTACAGCCTACCAAGCCGTATGCTGTTTCGTGAGACTGAGGTTCATGGAATCCAAGTGAGTTTTATTGTGTGCATTGACTTTTATATTTATTAAATTTTTTGTTTGAAATATTAAATTCTTAACTAACTTGTAAATTTTCGAAATATTTTTTAAATGTGATCCATATGACTTATACATATGTTCAGCCCTGAACCACTGACCAATCACAATTTAAAAAAATTAAGATAGAGCTCTACTAACTCGTTTCCGTGAACAGACGTGAACAGACTATAGGGTTTTCCGGGAATTTCCGGATTTATCACGTTCCCGGGAGCCGGGAAATAATATCTGCAATTCCCGGAAATTCCCGAGAATCGGGAATTTTAGGTATTTATATGAATACTCAGGGCTACTTGAGTTTTTAGTAAATACAATATACAGGGTGTATAAAGACCCTTCAAAAAGCCGACGCATTCTAATCTACAACGATTTTAGTATTTTGGTGTTAATAAGTGTTTCGTTGGACATAACTAAGAAATAACTTTTGAAATTTTCTTTTCATAAAAATCTTGAACAAAAAAACTGACTTTGAACTTCAATAACTTCGTAGCTATCTATTTTACAGTAAGTCTAGATGACAAAAACGTTTTAAAAATGGTCCCGATGATGGGGTCCCGATTTCGTTGTATACTCACCGAGGAGCTAGCGTCGGAGGGCTCGGGCTCGTCGGTGGTGGTGTCGGCGTAGTGCGGCACGGGCGCGCGGCGCGGGCTGCGCGCCGGCTCGTGCCCCAGCGGGCTGTGCGTGTATGTATACTCACCGAGGAGCTAGCGTCGGAGGGCTCGGGCTCGTCGGTGGTGGTGTCGGCGTAGTGCGGCACGGGCGCGCGGCGCGGGCTGCGCGCCGGCTCGTGCCCCAGCGGGCTGTGCGTGTATGTATACTCACCGAGGAGCTAGCGTCGGAGGGCTCGGGCTCGTCGGTGGTGGTGTCGGCGTAGTGCGGCACGGGCGCGCGGCGCGGGCTGCGCGCCGGCTCGTGCCCCAGCGGGCTGTGCGTGTATGTATACTCACCGAGGAGCTAGCGTCGGAGGGCTCGGGCTCGTCGGTGGTGGTGTCGGCGTAGTGCGGCACGGGCGCGCGGCGCGGGCTGCGCGCCGGCTCGTGCCCCAGCGGGCTGTGCGTGTATGTATACTCACCGAGGAGCTAGCGTCGGAGGGCTCGGGCTCGTCGGTGGTGGTGTCGGCGTAGTGCGGCACGGGCGCGCGGCGCGGGCTGCGCGCCGGCTCGTGCCCCAGCGGGCTGTGCGTGTATGTATACTCACCGAGGAGCTAGCGTCGGAGGGCTCGGGCTCGTCGGTGGTGGTGTCGGCGTAGTGCGGCACGGGCGCGCGGCGCGGGCTGCGCGCCGGCTCGTGCCCCAGCGGGCTGTGCGTGTATGTATACTCACCGAGGAGCTAGCGTCGGAGGGCTCGGGCTCGTCGGTGGTGGTGTCGGCGTAGTGCGGCACGGGCGCGCGGCGCGGGCTGCGCGCCGGCTCGTGCCCCAGCGGGCTGTGCGTGTATGTATACTCACCGAGGAGCTAGCGTCGGAGGGCTCGGGCTCGTCGGTGGTGGTGTCGGCGTAGTGCGGCACGGGCGCGCGGCGCGGGCTGCGCGCCGGCTCGTGCCCCAGCGGGCTGTGCGTGTATGTATACTCACCGAGGAGCTAGCGTCGGAGGGCTCGGGCTCGTCGGTGGTGGTGTCGGCGTAGTGCGGCACGGGCGCGCGGCGCGGGCTGCGCGCCGGCTCGTGCCCCAGCGGGCTGTGCGTGTATGTATACTCACCGAGGAGCTAGCGTCGGAGGGCTCGGGCTCGTCGGTGGTGGTGTCGGCGTAGTGCGGCACGGGCGCGCGGCGCGGGCTGCGCGCCGGCTCGTGCCCCAGCGGGCTGTGCGTGTATGTATACTCACCGAGGAGCTAGCGTCGGAGGGCTCGGGCTCGTCGGTGGTGGTGTCGGCGTAGTGCGGCACGGGCGCGCGGCGCGGGCTGCGCGCCGGCTCGTGCCCCAGCGGGCTGTGCGTGTATGTATACTCACCGAGGAGCTAGCGTCGGAGGGCTCGGGCTCGTCGGTGGTGGTGTCGGCGTAGTGCGGCACGGGCGCGCGGCGCGGGCTGCGCGCCGGCTCGTGCCCCAGCGGGCTGTGCGTGTATGTATACTCACCGAGGAGCTAGCGTCGGAGGGCTCGGGTTCGTCGGTGGTGGTGTCGGCGTAGTGCGGCACGGGCGCGCGGCGCGGGCTGCGCGCCGGCTCGTGCCCCAGCGGGCTGTGCGTGTATGTATACTCACCGAGGAGCTAGCGTCGGAGGGCTCGGGCTCGTCGGTGGTGGTGTCGGCGTAGTGCGGCACGGGCGCGCGGCGCGGGCTGCGCGCCGGCTCGTGCCCCAGCGGGCTGTGCGTGTATGTATACTCACCGAGGAGCTAGCGTCGGAGGGCTCGGGCTCGTCGGTGGTGGTGTCGGCGTAGTGCGGCACGGGCGCGCGGCGCGGGCTGCGCGCCGGCTCGTGCCCCAGCGGGCTGTGCGTGTATGTATACTCACCGAGGAGCTAGCGTCGGAGGGCTCGGGCTCGTCGGTGGTGGTGTCGGCGTAGTGCGGCACGGGCGCGCGGCGCGGGCTGCGCGCCGGCTCGTGCCCCAGCGGGCTGTGCGTGGTGGTGTCGGGCGGGCTGCTGGCGGCGCCCGCGCCCGGCGACTTGCGCGCCGCCGTCTGCGCCAGCGTCTGCGTCGACACTGAATGCCTCACGAACTCGCTCATCAATTTGGCGTAATCCCCCTCCCGCGCCTCATTCTCTCCGCGACCGCCTCGCTTCTCTTCCTTTCCTTCTTCCGCTTCGACGTTTTCCGGTTCGGTGAAATTTCTCTTCGCCACACCCTGCTTATTGTGGGCGAGTAGCACGTTCGGATCTATGCTCAGTCTCGTCGGAGTCGGATGATTCGACGCCATCTGAGCGTTGTGCGAATTGGAAACGAGCGTAGTTTGCTGTTGCACTATAGTCGTGTTCTGCACGAAAGTGGAGTTCCCTCGGTTGTTGGTCGACGCGATCGAGACTCGCTTCGGTGATAGCGGAACCATCACTGAGCCCATTTGGTTGGTCTGTATGTATTCTTGAGCTTGAACGTTTCCGGAGCGAACTTGTGGGTTTGCGTTAAAAGCGACGTTCGTCGGACTCAAGTTGGTCAAGAGAGGGCTGAGCTGCCCGTTGAAATTTGGACTGTTCATCATGACTTGATTGTTTGAGGACAGGAATTGAGCTCCGGGACTGTGCTGCGACTGAATTATCTTTCCTTGCTGATTTTGAGCTCTGATCACGACGCCGCCGTTGGCTCCGGCTGCGAATACGCCCGGATTTTGTACAGGAGTTAAAACATTTTGACCGTTCACAGTTTGCAGTTGTAATTGCATCGGCATTCCTGTAGAGTTGTCTTGTATTATAGCCGTTCCGTCTGCGGTCATGACCATCCCACCGAGATTAGGCACTATGAATTGCTGAAATGCTGGAAAATTGGGCATTACGCTACTCGCATTATTAATCAGATTGACCGGTTGCAGTAAATTGATTTGCTGCGACGGTGACGTATTTGTAATTATTTGTTGTGACCCAAAATTATTTGTATTGCCTTGCCCATTCATCACTATGTGTGCTGGAGTTCCAGATTTCCCTGGAACTATAGTCAATGCTTGCAACATTGGTGTTGGCGAAATATTATTGTTGGGAGACAATTGGAAGCTTCGCGGAGAAAACTGTGGGCTCGTATTGTGTTGTGGTGATGAGTGATGCACCATGAGACTGTTAGGATTCTGTTGTGGTGCCGTTATTTGCAAAACATTTGTTATATTCGCGGATGGCGATTTCTTTTTCTTATTTCGTTTCTTCAAGCTTTCTGGAGATAGCATTGCGATTCCTTGCACAAAGCTTTGGGAACTCTTAACATCGATTTGTCTTGTGCTTTCGCTTGGCGATTGTCCTGGCACGATACCACCCGTGACTATCTGAGGTAAAACTGCATTTTGCTGTACTACTTGACCGTCGACTGTCATCATCGAAGGCTGAATGACAAACGGAGTCGGTAAAGTGTTTACAACGACTGTTGGTTGATTGACCATCGGTTGAACTCCCGCTGGTACAACTTGGGTCACCGATGTACTCGCACTAGTGACAGAACTCGAACCTTGTATCGGAGATACAGCAGTAGTAACTTTAGGAGGCGGAGGTGGCATATTAGTATTCGAAACTATTATTTGTCCAGTAGACGATATAAGTATTTGTCCAGGAGTAGTATGACCAGGTCTTCGGGTAACCTGAGGTAACGTCGTCGTTTGTGTGGTATTAGGGTCAGATTTAGATGGTATATTTCCGATTACGTTTTGAACCATTTCTAGTGGTGACTTGGATATCATATTTTGGGCTGTTGTACCCGCTATATGCAAAGGATAGCTGGTAGGTAAGTTGACTGAGTTTAGGAATGGATCTGGTTGGTTATTAGGTATCGCATAAGTTGTTGCCAGGTTTACACTCGGCGGTGGAGGCGGCCGGATAAAGTTAGCTTGAGAAGAGTTAATGGATGTAGTTGCTGTATTAGCTTTTCCAGCCAAAACTGACGTTACTGTATCTCTTGTCACTGAGAATCCGCTGGCCATCGTGGTGACAAACGTCTGTACATAACATGCTTGAATCAACGAATGTGCAGGTCCACCTCCCATATGTGGCGGTGGACAATACCCAGGCATAGAATTCTCCATTCGTCTCCTCATATCCATTCTATAAGTTTCATGGGGTTTCAAAGTCGGTTTTACTCCCACCATTGATATGTTGTCCACTTCCATGAGGTTTTTATTCACATTGTGATTTGATATGAAATGCATCATCTGTGTTCCTATCGACTGACTACTGGGGGGTCCTGGAGAATTATATGGATATATTTGGCTACCGGGTGTCGACGGATTACTATTGAAGTTATCTTTACATGACCCTGTATTAGAAAATGCTGGACTGGGAATTGGGAATGAGCAGTTTGAATGCATATGAGAATTATTACCGCCACTACTGTGCGGAGTGTCTGTACTTCTCGAACTGTTCGACAAGGTTGGCGATGGTTCCGGTGGTTGTAAAGTTTCCGTAGGAGATACGTTGCTGGTGCTTACAATCCCAGCCTGTATCGGGCCACAGTTTTCCTGCAACATAGGACTTCGATCCAGAAATGTGGAAGACGTTACAGGGTTATCGTCGAAACTATGTTTCGGACTAGATGTAGCATCTAATTCCATTTTATACGCATTTTGTTTCATATACTTAAAGCGCACTTGATTTTCTGTAAAATCGGAAGCATTTTTCATTGATGCATTGCATCCTTTACAACAGTGAGATGCTGTATTATCGAGTCCTTTATCGCTACTGTCTGGAGTTGTGTTTGGTGATGGTGATGGATTTCCCACCGAATCGTTCCTATAGGTGTTGGCAAGTTCACAAGATTGTTTGGTATTTGATTTAGATATCTTTTCGACTTGATTGAGTAAGCCATAAGAATGACTTGAACCTTCATATTGACTAGCATCATATGAAGCATTGATTCCTACTTGTCTAGAGATAGTATTATTTAATAATACTGTCTGCTGGGCTAAGTACCCACTAGGATCATCCATAAACGACGGCACGTTGTTATTAGGAATATCATTTTTCAAGTCTGAGATAATTCTCATTCCGTTGTTACCGAACGTCATTACTTTATTTTCAACATGGCATGCTTTCTTTTTACTTCCCCTCGCGGAGTTTTTAGGCCTTTTCTTATTCATCTCCATATTAGGCCACTGCTGATTTATTATGTTGTAATGTTGCGGTAAGGGAGGGACACGAGAACACATGGCCGGGTTCATTGTGTGCTCGTTATTCTGAAAAGTATTATAAGAATTCATCGAATCTTCTGATATGTTTGCATTAGAATCATCATAATCTACACTTTCATGCTTGTGAGGTGTAAGGTTAGGACTAGATAGAGGATTTGTGGTACTCGAATCGGTTCTTTTAACTTGCCATGGAGGAGTTTTCGCGGGGTTTGTTTTAACCACAGCTCCATTTTGAATTACTAGTTGACCCTGTGGCACATATTGCTGGTTTTGAGGCTTATTCTGATTTACATTTTCTGCTAATTGTGTCCTATAACCTTTCATGGCCATTTCTATCTGTTTTTGATTTTGTTGAATAAAAATCTGTTGTTGTTCGTTGATCTTTTGCATGACCTCCGGTGTCAGAGGTTGGTTTAGTCCACAGTATATCTGCGATTCCTCCTCTTTGCCTGAGTGCTTCATAGGAACATTATGATGCATAGCACTATCTTTCTTGTCGTCCTTAGGTTCCTGGTCTGACATGTTTTGAGGCACAATACCCATGGCGTTTTTATAGTGAGCCGTGTGTTTATTGAACGACGTGTTCACACCAATGACCTGTCCATTAGTCCCCAAGACGGGCAGTCCGATATGTTGACTGCCGGGCGAGCCTGAAGGGGTCTGGTTAGGCTTTTGTGCATCTAGGTTCTCTTGTTGCTGTGTTATCCAGCCGCTATTGACCGTGAGGTAGTGGGAACTCCTTTGTACGTGTGAATCTTGTTTGACGTCATTGTCTTGCGGGACGTTTAGAATGTTTTGTGGAGCGGACGGGAAAGCGGGCAAGGCGGGCGGGCCCGCGCGCGGCGGCGCCGTGCCGGGCGACGCGGTCCTATTGTGGTCGCTGTCTTGCGGCTGCAAACCACCAATTTATACATTATAGCTATTGTGACAATGTGGCCTTTACAAAAACACTTCTTATTACGCAGCGATACGTTAGGTCTAAATAAAAGCGGACCAGATACATAATCAAACTTTATTTCTATGTTGTCAAAATTTATTAAACATTACCTTACTGAATGTTATCAGTATGAGATTTATTACGTCCCGTTACTACCAACATAATGGATAAGTAAGTTATTTATTACGAACTTTTATGAATATTTAAGTAAAGAATATAACCGCAAAGGCCGTTGGCAATGGTTCAAGTTTTATAGAGCAATGAATAAGTCTGAACGACTCGTTTAACAGCAGTACTTTTATATGATGTAACCTTTGTGCACGCCGTTAATAAAATCGTAATGAAACTAACCTTAAAATCGCTTAAGGGTCTTTCTCTCTGCACCATTAGTTGTGATACAGTCATGTTACACGGAAAACCAGGCCTCTTCTTCATTTTCTTTTTTACTACTGTAACTTCAGTTGTGGACACTGTAAACAAAAAGATAAAACACCATAATTTACGTGAAAGTAAAATACACCTTTAATTAACGACATTATGTATGTTCCTGTTGAACAAAATTACAGACTTAGGTGTCTGTTAAGGATTATGTGCCTCAAAAACACAACTTACTATGCCGTCAATATTTAATAAGTAGGCATCTTATAACTAACTATAAGTTAACCGCTCAACTTAATATGGGACGGCAAATAAATAACAAAACAATCATGTCAAACGAAACAAGAAAACCAGAGGTTTCCAGTAACAAATATTTATTTACAATATTGCAAACTTTCCAAAAACCTAGATAACAAAATAATACAATAGAATTCGTTGATTACGCACTTTGGTAAACAGTGTTAGAACAACAATGGAGAGGTCAGTTTGGCTAACAAGATAAACGAACCAGTGGGTAGTACAACAATGTACGCAACGACATTGAGACAGGCGCGGGGAGGGGCCGACTGACTTTGCGCCGTTCTCCAGACGACCTATATTTAGTTAAAAGAATTTAGGATTCACGATGCTATCAAATTCAAACCCTTTTTATTTCAATATTATTTATGTAAAGTAATTTTGACGAATAAATAAACTTGCAACAAAGAATATGAAGCAAGGACAGTATGAAATATTGAGTATCAGAAGTCAAATTCGATTTCAAGCGATAATAAAATCTATTAAAACATTTCCCCTTATCGTGATAATTTCCGAGGGAAACTGCGAACGACCCGGATCGTGGGGAGGGAAATGGAAAATAAGCGGTTCCACAACAAATCGGAACAGAGAGAGCGCTCTGATGATCGACCCATTTATATGTAAAACGATAAAGAATCGCTCTCCGATTCCGGCCGCGGACTCCACCGCGAGGGCGTCTAATCTGGTCGGACTCCCCACGGGGCAAAACAATTACACCTTCCTTAATCAAATACTAAAGGGTTGTTTTCGTATAATGAATAACGAGCTCCAGCTACCATGTAATGTAACTAACAATGTATCAATATTGACGTTTACATCAACAAAATGTATCAAAAGTGAACCGGTCTCGTAATTCTATAACGCCTCATCATAATTAGTCAGCGAGCCGAGTATAATACCGTTATCTATTTGCACATTATCTGGCAGATTTGCAATTAAAATACGGGTTGTGTGCGAAACGAAACGGGCGAGGCGAGGGTGGCCGCGGAGTAGGTGCGCGGGGGCGCGTGGGGGCGGTGGGTGCGTCGCCAGATCAATAGTCGGCGGGGCGCGCGCCCACGCCACCGGCCGCTCTGCACCACCGCCGATTGTTTCGAATTACACCGCCTTTGTTTCCGCCGCTGATCGAGTAGCCTGCGTTTTTGTTTTCTCGAAACGGCCAACTTCCTTTACGGTAATTACACGACACTGTGGTTCGTCGTATATACTTCCCGATTTGCGCCGGCCTCTCTCGGCCATTAATCCCATTAGTGGACGTTATCCCTCCCCTGCTTCTGTCAGATTTTTTTTAAACGGCTATTAGGATATTAATGATTTCCTTGACCTCATTCCGATTAAATGTCGCCCGCCCGCTTAGAATAGGAACAGCAATAATTTCAGCCACTCTTGGTAATGAAGAATACTTGCGAAGGGCCAGATAGAGCGTAATGGGCGTCGGTAAATTAGTGGTGCGCAAACAGTGCCCACGGGACCAGTGATATAACTTTGTGGAAAAGGGTTTACTAAATCAAAGAAGATACTAAAGTAAATCGCTATGTTGGTTAAATTGTGTTACTCGGGGGGGTTTTCTGTTATTATTAGATGTTTGTATTGGTTGAGGGACGTCTTCACGGAGCAAATGTTTAAGTTGAAGCGTGCAGGCAGATGGAGAAGGCTTTGGCGCTGCAAGGGGGTGTCGGGCGCACTGCAGGTTGTTACAACGGACGGCTGACGAAGTGCAGTTGAGTTGCCCGCTATTCATGCCGCGCACTAAACGCCCCGCACCCCCGCGCTGCCACTTAACAACAAAGAGACCGCTCTACCCTCTTTGTTACAAGAAACAACTCCGTCCTCTGACGCTGAACCACATTTCAGTGTGGCTGTATTAGCCTCTTTTGATAGCAGTTGTTCGTGAGTGGCATGAGGAGATAAATAAGAAAAGATTTATGTAAGTTATTACTTATGGTTTTGCCTCTATATGCCTATGTTGCTAATAAACAAGGAACATAGAACCAAAACAGGAACAACAAATGCAACAAATCGTTGAGATAAATGGTCGTTAAAACGTACATACATAGATTATAAATTAGGTAAAACCTAATAGGTAAATCAAACTATGTATAAATAGTCGTTCTACAACAATATGCTCGGGAGGTTAATTTTCACTGTAGACAGTCAGTTGCCGGTATCATGCGAACCGGCATTCCGGCTAATCCAGTCAGTTCACACTCGTGTAATTGGATGAAGGAACGGACGGCGGCGGCGGGCGGCAGCGCGGAGATTGCGCCCGGCCGGAGAACCGGCACGGCTAATCGCATCATAATGCACCGGACGACTCCACACTCCCCTGATAAAACTCCGCTAAACCATTCTTCGTTCAAAAGCCATTCAAATTATAAAAACACTCGAATCCAGTGGCAACGAACAAAGGCCGCTTTAAAACCACTTGACTGGGAAACTTAGTTTATTCATAGTGTAGTTAGTGAGCTCCGCTGCAACCCAAAAGCTTTTAATTTAAAGGTAAATGCGGATAAGGGGTGGTACATTTTACGTTATGACGAGGTGCCCGCTTCACGCGACACTAAAAAACTTCTAAACAAAAGGGGCTAAACGCGCAGAACGTAGCTAATAAAATTAAACGTGATTAAGGCAACTCATTCATCGTTAATTATTTCCAAGTTCCAAGTACGACCTTGCAAACTGCGACACCCCGCCCGCCAGACAGACAGACAATTTCAATAAAGCCTGACTTTCAATACGCGAATTTGTTGTTACCTCGGAGTTAAAAAGTGAATGTCAATGTCTAACTGGCGTTTATGATTGCCTTTCAGCCTTTTTTTATTATCGTAATCATTTCAATGATTGCGAATGCTTGTGAGTGGTGAAGACGGTGGAAAAAAACTTCAGCTACAATTGAAAAAGAAGCATCCATTTCTTAATGATCTGTGGATACAGAAAAATAAAGAAAAATATTTTCCGTCTTAATAATTAATATAGCCTGAAGGAAGTGAACTAAATTCCGGGAAGTAAGCGAGAAAAAATAAAGATAAAGACATCCGCACAAGGCCTACAAGTGAATGCCAAAGGCAAGTGCCGATTCGACGAACGATCTCGTCTCACGAAACGTAAACTGCCCTTCTTCCTCCGTCAACAATTCGAGACCTCGTTTCTCCCCTCGTTCTATGACATGAATAATAATTTGTTTATTGTTACTTCATTTCTCCTTGTTTACTCCCAAAATCCCAGAATTAACAATTCATCAAACCTTGCCAGGTATAAACGAATATTTATAGACAATTACAGGGTTTTCGTGACTTTTCCTGTCTCTGTATTATTTCAATGACTTGAATTAATAAATTTCTATAAACAGAAATACATACTTAAACTTGGTACTTAATGTAATAAATATACCTAATTGCGCAATTTCTGTTTTAGAAAGTGCATTGAAATCAAGCATAGAACTTGATTGTAGATTAAGTTAAGGAGATCTGAGTCGCCATACATTTTGGAGCTATTTCTGCAAGTGTCGGCCAACAAAAAATGGTACGTATTGTTAGAACTAGCCATTTGGAGCAAAGGTAATATGATACAACGCTTGTAGATTTGCTCTACAAGTTATCCAAGTTAGAAGATTCGCCATTGTCGTACATTAATAATACTTATTATTGAATACTGAAAGTGCTGGAAAACATGAAATAATGATAGATATTGCTATAAGTAATAATCTGAAGCAATTGTCATTATAGCCTAAAAGCTGTGATGTCATTATCTATTCTGTTATTTATTACAATTTAGAAAACCGACATTTTCGTAATAAATTATAAAAAATGTCCTCTAAATAACTGTCAATGAGAATTTATTGTTTCGGATGGTTCTAGCAATATGTATTATTATTTTATGTTTTCAAGCAATTTCAAACGAAATGACGAATCTTCGAACTTGAATAACTTGGCTCAGAGCGATCCTACAACTTTAATGCCATATTAACTATTGCTCCTAGAATTCCAACAATCCCTACCATTTCTTTTCAATGGCCGGTACCTACTTTCAGAATTAACTCAAAAAAAATGTCCTTTTTCTTTTTAATGCTTGTTTTATGAGTCAAAAGCTATAATGAATTTGATATTAGGAAATTCCGAATGGTTGTGCCGGTTGCAGATCAAAAGCTTAGCTTAACTCTCATTTTTCATACTCGTGTTTGTCCTACATAGTTTGCAGTCTGCACATAATGTATAAAATACTTTAGCTATTTAGCTAAGCTAAACTAATTTAGCTTAGCTTTTGCTACCAGCATTAGGCAATGGGCATTGTTAAGATAAACTTTAAAAGAAATATGACACAAACACCTTTATGCATGCCCATCACGACAAGCTCACTTAAATCGCGGAGGTAAGGTCACATGAGTAAATTTCCGTTTATTTACTCATAAGGTATACGAGATAGTGTGACCTTATTTGAAAAGTGAAAAGAATCTAGGTACCTTTCTTCTGCTCCATGTGTTGCGGCGGCGGCGTGGCGGGGGAGTGCGCCCGCGCTTGCAATGTAGCGAGCAGTTTCCTCTTGTGGTTGCACAGTTTCGTCAGTTCCGCACCAGAGCCCGCCTGGTAAGGTTTACTCACCACCTGAAAAACAACGTCCATCGATAAAGGGGGGAACTTAAAATAAACTATAACCTAGCCATAAAATAATACAAAGCACGCTGTTTTGCAATTCCTAAAAGAAAACAGATTTAATAGTTAAAGAAAGAATACACATATCAGATTCAGAAAAAGTAGTCCCACTAATATTATAAATGTGAAAGTTTTTGGGTTTGGATGTTTGTTCCTCAATCACACAAAAACTACTAAACGGATTTGGTTGAAATTTGGCACACAGAATATGTAGCCTAGATGAAAACATAGGATACTTTTTATTCCGATATTCTCACTGGAACGGGAACCAAGCGGGCGAAACCGCGGGCGGCCGCTAGTACTTTATAAATAAATGTTAATACTAAAGTTGAAACTGCATTCAAAGTTTCAAAAGATATAAATCTAACAATTTATGAATCAAATTAGATGGCTGGTTGGTTACACAATAGCTCCATCTTAGATTGCGCAATAAATAATGTCAGTGACAAACGGTTATTATTAGGTAACAAGTAACAAGCTCTGATCGATTCCTGCACGCCTACCAGTTATAACAGTACAGTTACGAGTTTAACCAATCATGAAGCGTTGCGTTTCCTGATATTGCGATTGCGACGCAGCTACTGCACCACTAGTAAGTGAAGCCTGATTTGATGATCTCTCGATTAGATTAATTTGTTCTTTTGATTTACAAAGTTTCAAAAAAGTAGTCATACTTATTTCAGTAAAATTGTCATTCAACGAATTTGAATTTACAAAACGATGATTACTTCTCTTGTCCAAGCCACTTGCCTTGTTTGCAAGAAAGAGGGTAAATTCATATCCCAGCTAAATGAAGCAAGTAAAACTACGAATTTGGGAATTCATTCATATAATATATTCATTCATATATTTATATAGAACCCTGATTCCTTACGAATTATGAAACGGTACTCACAACATTCATTATTTAGGAAGATCTAATAATCAATAGTTAATAAACATCAAGCGATACACACCAGAACTAAATCGCAACACGTTCGCAGTTCTAATTAAAAGATGAATCAGATGGTTGTGTACGTAGAGTAGCCCGTAACCGGGGGCCCTATTTTTGAATCGCTCGGCTGGCGTCGAGCGCTCGTCTCTACTGATTTTCGTTCGACAAATCTACTCAAATGTATGAGATGTCGAACGAAAATCAGTTTCAATAATAGGCCCCCGGGATGTTATTGCGGCAAAGTACCTATGAGTCGAATTTGTAATGCAGTTATCAATATCATACACGCGATAGTAATGCACCCAATCTCCAAACCCGTATTCCCAACTTAACTGCTTTCCTACCTAAATAAAAATACGATTGAGATGTTATTTTTAAGAGGCTACACAAAATGCTTCTAAATGACAACTTTTACCTATGGTTTTATAAAAATAACATAGTGTTACTAGTGTTTGTTTACCATAGGCTATGATTACTCAAACAAAAACCATAAACAGACGGTATGGGTTAGAAACCATTGCTGGTTCTACTACGAACTTTTAAAGTGGATTACCAAGGTTTTGCCTTTTTTACTTTATCATAGGGGTGAATATTTTCGAGAGCTGGTAACACTGCAAGTTCGTTCATTATGCTTGGACGCCTACTGTGCGCCGCTGCACGAGCAAATTGCTCCACACTCCCGCTGACACAGCTGCATGCAAATCTCGAGCGTTTAATGCTTTTACAACAATGAAGCGTGTTTAACAATTTGCGATTATATCAAGGAAGCCAGGGGGCAGAACGGTAATTAGATTACACTGTGCCAACAAAGAATTTTACTTGTGTACTGATACAGTAATGCTAGGGCCACACTACCGTGCAGTGGCGAGGAGTGAAATTATGGCGAAGGTAAGCCGATCTACAAAAATGATGAAAATTTTAAGAATTTGCATAGTGGATCATTCGGCTGGGATCTCCAAAGGTAAGCCGATGGCAATTTGTTCGTAGGCCGATGGGAATCGGCTTGTATGGACCCTTCGCCACTGCTACCGTGATATGCCAACAATGGGGTGTGATACTGAGGAACTAATGGCGCCACAAGCGACAGTCCCAAAATAATTTGATTGGTTGTTTCAAATGTCTAATGTCATTTCTGACGTATTTTAACCAATCAAAACCATTGAAAGAGGCCAGGTCGCCGCTGGCGCCATCTGCGATTAGCTTTGCGTGATACACCCCATTATGACCATTGATGAACCTTATGCGTATAGGAATAAGGAAAATTATGGTCATAATTATTGCCATATCACGGTAGTGTGCACGTAACATAAGAAAATGGCTACGCCTACTAGTACACATTTTATAACGCTATTGAACTGAACATCTGCTGTTTGTTTGGAAATATCGTATTTAAGCGTTTATGCACAATACGTCGGTCAATAGATTGTACGAATCATCGACTTATTTCTTAATTGAAACGTTATGCAGCCACGCCAGAGCTGAGTGCCTCCACACACGCGGGAGGCCTCGACAACGTCCTTGTACCAGTTACCGGACAATCACATTCACAACTAAACGTCAAATTACTGCCAACACCAATGCCACATGTAAACACTATTACTACTGTACAAGCGGTTAGTTTTAAGACTAGATGCACAGCAATAATCAAGCATGCTTGATGGTTTAGAATTTCATAAAGGTAATGTTGTGCGAATGCGAACTACTGACTGACTGAATGTATGAGTATTTCTACTTCTAAACAACTAGTACTCCACAGATATGTCTGTGTAGTACCCAATCCATGACTAGAAAGATGCAATTTCATCTAACTTAAGTATTTGAATGGGTTTGCATACTTCTTCCAGCTTCTATGGTACGAATCCAGCAGAACACAATCGTTTAATTAGACATATTGATAAAACTTCTTCTTCTTCTTCTATTTTTATTTTGGCAATCTACTTTCCTCTTGGAAGTATTTTTTGCCAGTGTCAAGTGTTTAATAGTTCAGTGGTAGGTATTGTTTCAGTTTAAGTTTACATTAGAATGCGGGTGCATTGCATTCCAATGCTGCTTGGAGCATTTGGCAACAAGTATATCAAGACAGTTTACTCGGTAAGTTCTGCCGAGGTAGCTACCACTACAATAAAAGTCTTAGCTTCACACAACCAAGATCGCGCCTATTTCAATTATCCCACATATTGTTCAGTTGCGTAGACACTTGTACCACAAAACTGCACCAATTTTAAGACACAATATCCACTATGAATCAATTTTAAAATAATTAAAATAGACACCAAACCATACTCGACAAAATGGCGCCAAAACTCCCTGATAAAACTTTGCTGATTTAGTTTAAATTGTAGCTAGTATAATATAGATCTGATCATGGATCCTTGTACAGAATCTATAAAACTAAATCCCAGATCCAAGATCAGAACAGAAGGTAAGCTAAGAAAAGGCCATCAATAAATCCACTTTAATGGTTGGCCTGCGTACTGATAGATAAGCCATTGCACAATACTGCCGGTCATTTAAATATGGCTCCAATCAACGTGATGGACGGCAGTCGGCAAGGCTGCGAGAGATGTCCCGGTGCGTCGAACATGTCATGCTAAGTAATGACTGCGCCCTAATTAATAGATACATTTCGCTGCTGAATTATTCAGTTATGCACACAATACGGGGCTGTTGTTAGTGTTGGGTGGGTTCCAGTTTAAAGTAATTTGCATTTATTTTAACTTTTAACGTTGAATCTTTCCGAGTGGACTAGAATGACAAAGAAAATATTTTGATTTTACTTCTTTGATTACGCTGTTAGTGTTGGGTAGGTTCCAGTTAAAAGTAGTTGTACTTCTTACTTTGCATTTACTTTACTTTTAGCGTTGAATCTTTCCGAGTAGGCTAGAATGACAATATTTTTTTTTTATTCCACTTTGATTACACTGTTAGTGTTGGGTGTTTAACGTTTAATCTTTGCGAGTTGGCTAGAAAGACAATGAAAATATTTTGATTCTACTTCTTTGATTACGCGACTTGTTTTAAAGACTTTTTGACAATCGAAAAATGTTCTGATGTAGATTAGCTTAGCCGTCTAACTTTTGTTTGAAGTGCATTTTATTGTTTGGGTTAAAAAGTTGCAAAAAAATCCCCATTTAAAATCGGGTGCATAAATGGAATTCGTGATAGTGACATGACGTGTGTGTGATCAAAATTTCAGCCACTTTCATACAAATTCAGCTGGCTTCATAGTTTGTACTTGAAGACACTGATTTAGACACAAATTCGGGTGTGCCAGTGTAAGTACCTGGCTTAACATTTTCGAGCACCGTATCTATTCACCTTGACGAAGTGTTTTTTAATGACCCAATAAACAAAGTTGTTTGAAAAATAAAAATACAACAATACTACTTAAGTCCCTGAAATGCGATACGAGCAAGCCAAGAACGGGCCGATCAATCGCGACAGGCAGCAAAGCAATACAAACGGTCTTTTTATTTGCGTGCGGCAACCTGAATGTCGAGTAATTTGTCGGCGCATCGTCGGGAGCTCGCCGCTAATTAACGGGGACATTTACGGCTGCCAAACTTGCCTGTGTCTGTAACCATGCCGCCCCCGCCCACACCCACCGCCCTGCACCACACTGCACTTTGAAGTTACTGACTTGACTAGATAAGTACACTATTCAACGGATTATGAACAACTTTGGTATTCAATTATATTATGAACTAGCGACCCGCCCTCGAAGGCTTCGGTTTCTTCCTTTTTTGCCAAATGCGACCTTCCAACAACACCCAAAAAGAAAACAAATATCTTATAGTCGTCACCTCCAATCTCCGATTAAAGTCTCTTCCATACCATTCGAGTCCCGTTCGTTCCGTCATCGGTGGTGTAAGAATCGCGCTTGAATTTATTTTCGCACGCGTATTTTTTTTGCGATAACTCCTAAGATATTAATTTAAATGAAATGGTGTAAAAGGTTTAAATAATGTGCGTAAAATATTTAAGTTGATAAAGATTAATAAGTACTGTATTATATATACTGTATATCCTTCTGATTAGCTTTCCAAATTACCGCATTGTACAACCAATTTTTTAGAAAATATAATAGTTATAGTAAGTTATTCTTAAAAGATAGATAGATATATGCCATAGAGGACTTTTTTGTAGATCTATAAAAGAGGAACAATTGCATAATAGATTATTTTGTTATAGCTCAAAAGGTTTACGCAGCGTTTTCGATGCAAGCTCAGACGGCTTAATTTTTGCCGTCTTCTTCAACAATTATCGACATATTTCTGCCAATTTACATAAAATCTCATCTTACGAGTTGGTAGGTAACTATGCATATTTAAAAATATTATTTCTTGCTACTTAGAGCCGTTTTTTTAGCTGTTTTGTTAGGTTTTTGAAGGTTTTTTTTTTCAAGTTTTTGTGGCAGGTATAAACGACGATATTATCTAAGTTACAACAGCCTAATGTAATGTCAATTGCTCATCCATAACCTTTTACAAAATACTGCTTTTCCCGATGCAGGGGCGTAAATTTTTGAGGAGTCCTCCTTGTACCTCTCCATCAGCTCCACTTCACCATAATGCATTATGATGAGCATAAATTGCTTAGCAACCATCTTAAAGTAATCGAGTCGCATCCGTGAAATACTTAGTACTTAATAGTTCTGATGAACATCTGTGGTCGTCATCAACAGTTCCACTTCACCAAATGGTGCTTTTTAAAAGCAAGGGCACGAGTTAGGCTGCGTTCAGACGATATCGCACGACCCGACCTCAACCCGAACTCAACTCAAACTCAACTCAACCGGAGCCCACTCCTTGAAATACAGCGCTTACAATTTGAGTTTTATGACACATTAATAAGCTCCGTTATATTTTATCGATGCAACTGCACACGCCCCGCGCTCAACCCGACCTCAACTCAAACTCAACCGGAACACAACCAGAACTCAACTCAAACTCAACTCGAGCTCAACCCGAACTCACTTCAAACTCACCTGAACATTACACAGGAGCTTATTAATGTGTCATAAGACTCAAAATTGTAAGCGATGTATTTCAAGGTGGGCTGATGTTGAGGTGAGTTTGAGTTGAGGTCGGGTCGTGTGTTATCGTTTGTACGCAGCCTCACTAAAGCAAATACCGAAATCGCTATAGGTGTGCCTACAATATTTGAAGAGATCCCTTGATTTCTCCAGGATCCCAACATCAGATTCTGACCTGATGAAAATGGGACCATTTTGAAAGTATACTCTTTTAAACAAAAAAAAAAGATTTTTCCAAATCGGTCCAACTGTCTACGAGTATACGAGTAACATAACTAAAAAAATCCCGACAAACTGAGAACCTCCTCCTTTTTTAAATCGGTTAAAAAATCACTGAAGAGAACTGAAAGTTAGGGAGTGTAGAACTGTAGAGTTAGAAGCTTGGCTCTACAAGAGGTCTGATAACTGTTTGATATTGGGAGCTGTATGGTCTCGCTCGTCTTGGCAGGCAACAATTATCATGAAAATGTTTTTAGATTAATTTAGTATTTTGACCATTTTGTTTCCTGAAAATTGATTTTCAATGGGGGGATAGGTAACGCGTTTGCGGGAGAGTTGTGTATTATAAATATAATGATCTCACTTATAAGTATAACCCAGAAGCATTAAAAGTCTGTAAATAAGAATGAATATACTGAAACGAAACAAAGCAAAAATGAATCAAATCCACAAACTCGTCCCAGCTTCCAGAGTAATTATCTCTCGTTTAAAGGTCAGTGGCTGTTGAAGGGGATTGAGGTCCCCCTTCCATTATCTTATATAGGTCAAGCTTTCGGCAGAGGAAAACAAGCACAAAAACAAGTAATTCTAAATAAGAAAGATAAACAAATGATATTGGAAATGGCAATATCGTTAAACATGATACCGTTGGGTACAATCATGTTTTGAAAAGTGTGAATGAAGATTTTAGTATTCATTTATCACTAAGTGGGTAATCGTTTTGTTACCGCAAGGGCAGTTCTTTCTTTGTATGAATGTTTCAATGAATGAATGGTACCATCGTAAAGTGGATTAGGGCGAGGGTCGTATTGATATTGTCATATTGAATATCGATGGCCTTGACCTCGATGCAGAGCAGAGGGGTTGCTTGCTACGTACACTTTTACTTAACCATACAAATACGACTAGGCCAGTTTATAGTAATTTGTTTACTTTCCTTGACAAGAATAATTTGATAGAGATAGATATTGAGATAAGTATTCCAAATATTTTGAATAACCCAAAGCCAAAATTAAAAGGATAAGTCTAACCATTAATATTGTAGGCAAAGGAACCTAATATACATGTCAAAGTGACTAACAGTGTTCGTGTCCAAGTAACACTTAAGACAATGATTGTATACGGCTCCATTCTGCATCGGGAGCTGATCTCTAGTCACAATGGCCAATAAACAAAGCCAGTATAGATGGTAGACAAAGCCACCCGGCAGTTGCCAGCTACATACCTATCTTCCATCGTCGGCGCGGCAGCGGCCAACCGTGTCGCTTACAACTGTCAGTAAATACGTTTTATTGTGCCATATGCACGCACGTTACTAACATACGCTACCTACGATATGGGAATTTTCCAATTAGAGTTGCATAATTTAAAAATCAATTAGTGACTGAGATCTGATACTTTTATCGATTTCAAAGGCGTCAAACGGAAACAACTAGTATAATGCAAAAAGACCAGAAAATCAAGATAAGTAATTAATTGTTATATTGTGCTAGCACGATGCTACAAGAATCAGATAAAGCAACTCGTTTTTATATTAGTTTTATTCATTTGACCATGACCACATAATATACAATACAATAGAACAGTAAAACGTGAGTGTTGACGCTAAATTTAACAAATATAATGAATTTTGAGAAGACCTCAAGCACTCAAGTACCTAAATTAAAATCAGACACAGTACAACACCATTTATTGCTATCTCGTCAAAATCGTGACTTATCCAAGCCAAAGTATGCATAATGTTTTACTGGGTACAATACAAGGAAAGCTACTTACTTATTTAAGGAATTGCAAAAACTGTAAAATATTTACTACATTAAGGGTTACAGGTTCCAGATATCACCAGAATTTCTATGAAATTAAGCATCTGTATAATAAGATTCCAGAATGTAACCACAAACTGTGAAACTGATGGCCTTTTACGTACCAACATCAAAGCTAAAAGTAAAGGCCGTCATTCAATAGAATCATTAGTGATCTTTAGTTGGTGACAGTTAAGTCATTATGGTACGATACTGCTCGTGGTTGGTTAGGTAGGTTACGTTCTAAACAAGGCCTGCGCGGCGTACTCCGGAATGCAACACGCTGCCCTGCGCCCGCGCAGCCACTTTCACCACGCGCTGTGGGAAAGTCGAGGCATTAGAAATCATCTCGACGTTTAGTTTACGCTAATAGTGAAATTTATTCACGATTTATTTTATTTGCACACTTTATGTTCACTTGTCACATATTTCCAAATGAGCCTTTCTATTTCTAGTTAGTACGTAATAATGACTAAGCCTAATGAGAAATTACAAAATAAAAAAAATGAAGCAATTAGTTATTCACAACATGAATAAATAAGTAATAAGAATTATCTTATCGATAAACGATGATACCAAGTAATAATACAACTTTACGTTGTTGATGAGATGGTCATGCCTCAATACCATAAGTTGAGAAGAATTATTGAGAAGCCGAATTATAATAAGTAAACAACATCAAGATGTGATTGATATCAGACAAGAATGCCTATTGAAAACATGAATCACGGCCTCGATAGTAAATGTCACTTGCTCGCGGTCGCCACGCGGAAGAGCCATATTTCTTTGTTCTTGAGAAAGACAATGAGATTCCATCGAACCTTTCGAATAAATCGAGAGAGCGTTTACTGACAGGCGAGGTGAAACAAGAGTTTTATGATGCTTAAAATGTCATTGATAGAGTCTTTTTAACAAGCAGGCAAAAGCGCCATCAAAGAACATAATTCATAATCATAATCATTTACATTAGTAAAAGTATAGTTAGTTTTATTTATTCGCAAGGCAATCGATCCGCTAATCATTAGTTCTTTAGAATACTTAGACCATAAAATCGTGAATGTGACTTCTTTACGAGGATTATGAGATAAGTGATTAGTAAAATATGAACGGTACGACATCAGATTTTTAAATCATATACATCTTATCCCTACTGATGATGGAAACCCTCTTGATAGAAGGATAATCTCATTGAGGAAGGATGTAAATGATGTAATTACATACTATAATGTAAATAGATAGGATCTCACACATCCTAACATTATCTCTTGGGTAATGAATGACGGCCGGCAGATCGACAACATGAATAAGTAGGTATGTAATCATAATATTGAAATAAATTTTATTAAAGAGATTGTATGTAGGGTCCACTTACGACTAAATATTGCATATTGTGCCATGGTTGGTACAGTCGTCAATTAAGTTAAATCTTTAGCCTTCTAAAGAAATAACAAAACATAAGGTCGTACCGTACGTAAGTAATCGTAACATTCTTGATATTTCTAGATAAGAAGTAAGTACCCCAGAACACAAGAAGTGAAGGTCGACATTTTGAACCGATTCAAAACAAGCTGAAATGTAACCAAATAGAGATAACAATGGTGCCCAACTACCCAAACGACTAAAGTCCACAAAACACTTCGTTCAGTTTGAATACATGGAGACAAGTATGGGAACCATGTCGCGAATTTATGTGTAGTATCGTCCAGCTCGTAAAGAGAAGGTAATGGTCCATAAACGTCCAATCGGCAGCTGTATGTGAGGCTGCGACGGTATCGGCCCCGCGCCTGCGGGACTCCGGCCCAGAAGTAGACATACACGATTCAAGAGTCGACACGACTATTATCATACAACTTAATGTATCATAAATAATTTGAATAATAACACCTAGAAATCGAGTCCTCGTATGTAAAGTAAAGCAACTAAAACCAAGCCATAATTGCTTAGTTTTCAGATACGATCTCAGCTTTTCTGTTCTGTGCTTGTAGAGAAAACTGTGAGGATTTGAGTGAATTATATAAGTCGGCCAAAATGTGAATGTGAGTGATTAAAATGCAAAAAAAAAATTGTACAAATAAACAAAATGATTCCACAGACATTCATGTCATTGCTAGTACACATAATTTCACCGTTCTGAAATACAAACCAATGGCAAAGATAATGATCCAGTAATCAAAGACAGATTTACCTAATAAATTACAGACGCTTTATAAGCCCGCAAGGTATATTCAAAAGGTTTCCTCCACAATGTAAATACAGGCCATTTGTCTTATTTATTGCATCATCACAGTACGTGATAAGTGTTAAGCACCTGCATTTTTTGCTACAACATGACCAACGAGCGTGGATACAATCTGAAACTGGTATCGAGCAAAAACATCTACTATAGGTACTTACCTACAAATATACTCACAATCGTCAACCTTGAAAGGAAAACTTGTTCAAATAAGCAAATAGAATCATTTATTTGTTTTGCGTATTCGTATACATCATTAAATAGTGCTGTTTACAGGTGTCTACTTAAATTTTTAAAAAGTGATTCTGGAATGATTTAACAGTTACAGGACCTAAAACTGTATTAATACCTAAACAACTTCGTCAAAAATAATAATAAAAAATCTCTGATCTTTGTAACTATTACATTTGCTTTCTATTGTGTAGTGTAGGAGGTACAGTTCCAAATAGTACGAAAATGTAACGATGGTTCCTCCTACATAACTGTGACTGTGATGACGAATGAAATTACAGCATTGGATCTAATAATTACATTACATACCTATCATAAGAATATAGATAGAAAGGGTAAAAGTGTATAGTAATATACATAATAATATCAATAAGTAATGGTTCTTCTTCTTGTCAGTTAATAAAGTCTGGAACGGGTGGTAGGAAAATATAGACGATTCAAAAGTTAATTAAATAAAAATAAAACGTAATTAATAAGTATATTAATTAAGTTTATTTGAATAAAGCGTATCTGACTTTGACTATGGTAATGGTGTTAATTGATAATAAAATGTTATTAATATTGAAACAGATAAACAAAACCCCAACACAACAATGCGTAGAAAAGATGCGCCTCGTTTCACCAGATCATATTCAATCAATACATTGTTTGATTCTTAATACACAACCAGAAGAAGAACGAAATACCAATAATTAACTGCCATGCCACCCACCACACGAATGAATATCAATAAATCAAAACAGATTGGGATTCGTGACAAAAAAAAACTTTTATTTTACCATTATGGATATGCTATGAAAACAAATCAATTATTGAAACAAAAAAGGATTAAAGAAACTTAATTACTTATTGGTCATTAAGACCATAAGAGGAATGAAGTGAAAACTGGAATGAAAGTTAAAGTTAGTCATAATCATAAAGAATCCAACCTGAGTAAGTGGTAATTTTAATCGCTTGTACTGTGGAACTAAAGAAATTAGTATAATGACAATTGTTGGCTTAAGACAACACTAAAATAATTATTATTGAAATACTATCGACCAAAAACGAATACTTTAAATTAATTCAGAGCAGTATTATTTTCTTTTAATACAGAATTTGTGATACTGATGAAGAAAAATAATACTTAGCTACACAGCACAGTCGACGCATTAAAAACGAGTTAACAATTAAACTAAAAAGATAAACTAGACTAGCATTCCTGAATTGAGTAGACGCAAACCACAATGACAACACTCAAGTAGATACATCCATGGAATCTCATCAATCGCCGACAGCATGTAAAAGATACGAGTGGATCAATTCACGATTCACTATTCGAACTGAATGTGAAATCGAGATATCGCCGAGTGGATCTCAAGACGAATACTCGGAACAAAGAGGAATCGATGAGAGCTGGAGTGTGGGGATGGGAGGCGAGTGCAGCGACCTCCCCCCCACGGGTTGTGGTGCAATTTGTATGTACATTTCAAGTGCACACAAAGGCGAGGCGAGGAGGTCGCAGCAAGCTTTGACAGAATTAACTTGTACGTCGCACGTCTGCGATCGGGTCACCTTTATTGAAAAGGACAACGAAATGGAATTTCTAAATGCATTCTCCTGAGTTTCACATCCAACATCACAAAAATTTTATTACTATGTCCACTGATGAAATACGACTTTATCCATCGTAAGTCATAAAAAAATATTAGAAAGGCGACCTCTATAGATTAGGATGCGTAATTATAATTTAAGACTGGAATTTTATATCTTAGTAAACAAACAAACAAACCAACTTACTGTAAACATAATATTTTATCAAATCTTTTAATTCGGTAGTTGGTTCGCTATAAGCTTTCATGAAATATTAAAAATGTAAACTGCGGAAAGACACGGTATACAATATGAATATAGGAAACTATAATATCAGAAAAACTCTTCGCAGATTCGCGCCGAAACTTTTGATTTCCAATTGTGGAATAAATCGCTATTGAAATCAAGTCAATAATGATAAAGTCAGATCGATAATTAAGTCCAGTTACACACAAGCACAACCAGATGCAGCTATTAAACGTATTTTATCGTCCCCGACATGTCAAGGTGACACTGACATAGTAATTGGCCTAATTATGAATGTCTTGACTCACCTTCTGCACGGAACAGCCCTTCACTCGATAATTTTGCAATAGCTGTACTTATTTATATAAAATGACAAATACAACAAAATTAATATCGTAGTGTAATAAAAGTGTACTCGTAGATGTTAACCGGTTATCTCTGGATGGTCCGTCAAGCATATCTGTGGCATTAAACGATTAATAAATAGCCTCGGATGTTTTCACTGTTTCTTCACGATAAAATTCCAAAGTAAAGCCAAATAATATGCAAAGCTAATCTTAGCATTCTTATAAACATCTTAGGAAGCTTTAAGAACATGTAGAATTGTAATATAGGTAATCCATTAAATACGCTTCATAACAAATCATCGAAACTAAAGACTTCACAATCAGTATATCCTGAGTATCATTAATGTTAAACAGATTACTGGTTAATTCGTTTGTTATTATAGTTACTAGCTAGTAATATCACTTTTTAACGCGTTATTACTGTCAGTCAATCATAGAACATTTTACATTTTCTCTTCCACATCAGAAACGAGCATTTCGGTAAATAATATTATTACATACAGAATGGGCGCTCTTTTTGTTGGCACATTGCCATAAACATTCATAAATGGATATTATAAATGGCACATTTGTGGTTGTGCATCGTCAACGATCAACGACACATAAAAAGATAGAAGCTGTAGCCGAGTATGGAGCGCGCAGAAAAAGTGGAACGACTCATTCGTTTTCGATGAATTGTTGCGAGCGATCCATTGTCCAGTAAAAACATGACTATAAAAATGTATCATCAGTGCTGTGCAGGATAAATAAAACGTAAGCATTACAAAATCTCAAACATGTTTATTTCAAATTAGATGTTTTTGTTCTTTTTCACAGCTGTACTAAACTAATATTATAAACTATTTAAATTATTAAATCTAAAAAGGAAAGATTTGTTTGTTGGTTTGATTGTTTGTAATGCAAAAATTCAAAAACTAACTGAGCAGATTTTATAAAACTTTCACCTATTGAAATTATCAGCAAGTAACATTAACAGTATTTTATCTAAAAAAAATTTGAGATCCCAATGAAAATAGGAATAATGAAACGAAAGCCACAGTATATATTTTTTTCTATAAAAGTAATTATTGATCGGAAGATGATGACATTCGTATCATAATATTAATCCTTATGCAACTAAATAATTACATTGTCAAGGTTGATTATTAAAATGCAAATTCCTCTTAAAACATAAGCATCAATATAGGTACCTAAAGTTTTTTAAAGGTAGGTATAAAAATCTTTTTATCGATTAATCTTTTTGAACAAAATCTATAGTTACACCGAAGCGAAGCGAGGGCGGGTTGCTAGTTGATTACATAAATATAGTCTGTTTAATATAACAGAGATTATTATATCCTAGGTTTTAACACAAGGAATAAACCTTAAAGCAACGCTGCGACCGGTCACTATACCACAGAATATGAGAGAGAGAGAGAGAGAGAAATTATTTATTTAACCAAAGACCATACAAAAAGTAACAATACAACAAAGATTGAAGTGAGATGGTACATATAACATTTAAAATGAGAATATAAAAAAGTACATTTACAAATAAGGCCCTTGAGTCAAAAAGGTCCCTGCCTCAGCGTAATGTTGCCGTGACTCTAGATGTGTTACGGCAACGCTGGTATTCTGGCAGGGCCTGCTAGTGCGCACGGACACGCTCAAAATAAAGTGTGAGAATACTACACACGGCAGAGATAAACACAAAGTTAATAAAGTAAACAGTCTGGACTAGAGAAATGGTTAAAAGTACAAAAGTAAAATAAAAATGTTGGTCTATGCTAGTGATATTATTGCTGTGAATGTGAACTTAAACTAGTTACATATAGTCTGTGGTAAAACGGTGTGAATGCGACTATACTCTGTAATCTGTGGCAAGTTAATTCTATTGATATTGGTTTTGACAAATCACAAAAAAATAATGTACCTATCGAAAGAATTACAATAGATACCTACCTACCTATAAGAAGAATAAAATTTGTTTACAAACAAACAAGAACAATAATATTTCAACAATATGAAGTACAACCGCTTGGCTAATGATGTTACATTATAATATTTAATGGGGTATGTGCGTAAATCCGAGTGTTTTCTATGGCTTGGCTGGCTTGGCCAGTGCTAAAGTGATAAACCATTGTTTGGAAGCAGTAGAAGAAAAACTACGGTGAAGACAACTTGGTTGTTGTGTTGAGAAGGAGCTGCCTCGAGTGCCGGTGTTAGATATTTGTCAAGTCTGACGAGAATAAACAAAGGTGGAGTTTCGTGAAGTAGTAATGTTATTGAGTGTGTTGTTGCAATGTGATAAGGTGACGTTTTAGAGAGTTTTTAAACATGTGTTTTGTTTTAAGATCTCGGATCGGAGGAGGAATGTCGTTCCAGCACTTCGAGGCAGCAAATCTGAAAGATCCACGGAAGGCCGAGGAGTGGTGTTTAGGAATGGAGAAGACATGAGTGCATGATCTTTTCAAGAACCTGCTGTGGGAAAATGCCAGCTCCAGCTTAGCAAAGAGGTAATTTGGCTTGCCTGTATTAATTATCCCAAACAATAAGGAAGCTAGATGGACCTTCCTACGTGTGTTCATTTTTAGCATGCTTGCTGAATTTAGAAAAGGGGTGACATGTGTTCGTGGCGGGATATGGAAACAAAAACGCGCACACGCATTTTGCACTCTCTGGATGAGCCGGTCCGACCTGGCGAGAAGGCAGGGGCCATATACAGTGGCACAGTAGTTGAACTTGGAAAGAACTAAAGACTCGCAAAGTGTTATTCTTAGCTTTTCGGATAGGTACGGCCTAATCTTGTAGAGCATTTTCAGCCTGTAAAAACAGTTACGAGCGACTTCGGCTATGTGTGTTTCGAAATTGAGGTTGCTATCTAGTGTGAGTCCCAGACTCTTAGCTCTGTCAACCCGCTCAATGGTAGTTCCATCAATGTGGATTTGTAGTGTTGTACCGTTGAACTTTGCAATATTTTTCCTGCTGCCCACTAAGAGCAGTTTAGACTTTCGTGGATTTAGAGCAAGGCAGTTGGAGAGTGACCACTTTGATATCCTTGCAAGGTCCTCGTTCACTCTTTTAACAGCGTGATTGGTTTCAGATGGCCTGAATGAGTAGTGGAGTTGTATGTCATCCGCATACAAATGGTATCGACATTCCCGAATGCAGCCTATTACGTCAGCGGTGTATAGAATGAAGAGGATGGGGCCAAGCAAAGAGCCCTGTGGAACGCCTCTCAGGACTGGGAGCGCAGAAGAATGTGATTTTCTCCCATCAGCAGCTGTCAACTCCACATATTGAGTTCTGTCTGTGAGATAGCTGGAGAACCATCTTATAGCGCTTGTGTCGAAACCATAGTAAGCCAGCTTGGATAACAGTAGAGATATGTTAATACATTCGAAAGCACGAGAATAGTCTAATAGTACCAACACGCTGACCATGCCAAGGTCCTGTGCGGCGAGGAGATTATCCACAATATCAGAGAGAGCAGTTGCAGTACCTCGGCCTTTGCGGAAACCAGATTGTAGTTGAGGCAGTAAGTCGTGTTCCTCCAGATAAGTGGTAAGTTGGTCACATACTATTTTCTCTAAAATTTTGGAGGTGCAAGGAAGTATGCTAATGGGCCTAAGTTCACTCAATGATGAGGGCTGGGTGGTTTTGGGTAAAGGTTTTACCAGAGCATGCTTCCAATCTGATGGAAATGTACTGTCAGTTATCGAGCGATTAATAATATTTGTGATTGCTTTTAATGATTGCGGCAATGTAAGCAGCAGCATTTCCAAAGAGATATTATCGTCTCCCTGGGCATTTGAAGTAAGACCCTTGATGGCTTTGAGGACCATCTTCTCGTCAACTGGTTGAAGTCTAAAATTCCCAGCTGCGCTGTGCCTATGGTGTTCAAAGAAGGTGAGGTGGGAGATGGGTACATTGTTTTCACCTTGTACTTGGAGAAAGTGTCTGTTGATGGCGTCGGGGTTATCAAACGAGGGTGGAAGGTCACTTATGGCCTTTCTGTTGGGAAGTATATTCTTCTTTAGCTTTTGCCACAACTTTTTGGAGTCACGTATGTTACTGTTGATAAAAGTCGTGAAGTAGCTTGTCTTTTCACGCTCAATGGCTTCAATCACTTGGTGTTTCATGAAAATGTAGCTATGCCTGGAGGATGGGGTTTTACGTTTTTTGCATTTATCATGATAAGCATCTCTTATGTGCATCATTGATTTCACGGTGTCAGTGATCCAGGGATGTGGTGGAGATTTAATTTTTTTTGTTGTGACAGGGGCGTGAAGGTCAAAAAGTGCTATTAGAGATGATGTTAAATTTTTAACCAGTACATCAACCCTTTCATTTGTTTGTTCGAAATAGTCCCAATTGATAGAGTCAAGGTCAGTGGTAAAAAGCTGTGGAACTATATCTTTGAGGGGTCTGAAAGTTACCCACTGTGGCAATGGTTTTTCCTTTTTTATTTTGAGAGTTGCTGTAAGCATAGCATGCCTTCCCAAGTCTGGAGTGTGTTTAACTGTGATGTTAAGAACTGTTATGTCAGTGCAGATGACATCTATGAGACTGTGACCGTGCTGAGTGAAATGGGTTGGCTCGGTGACAAATTGTCTCAGATTAGTGCTGCTCAGAAATTGCTCAAAGAACCTGACCTTACTAGTGCCGGGACTGAGAAGGTCTACATTAAAATCCCCGAGTAGTATAAGGCCATCTTGCTTAGGAAGGGAAGCCAGCGAGTCAGTAATAGCTTCAAAAAAGACGCTCATATCTTGTTTTGGCGGACGATAAGCAGTGCCAATTATAATGTCCTGATTACAGAGCCGTATCTTTAGCCACATTTGCTCAACTGTCTCAGAGGGAGAGTGTAAGCATGTGCGAGCATTCAGTCCCCTGCGGATGTAGAACCCCACTCCCCCGCCACGGCCACTTATTCTAGGAGTATGGTACAACTTGTAGTTTGAAAGTCTAGGTGCTGTGTCGCTTTGACCTGGTCTTAGCCAGGTTTCGTTTATGGCCAGTACATCTGGTGCCAGTTCTTCAACGGCAGCTATAAACTCCTCATGTCCAGTGTTTAAGGACCCGGCATTGAATAGACCAACTTTTAAATTTGTGTGGTTAGCCATTTATGAAAAAGTATTGTGCAGTGCCCTCCTGCCATATATACTTGCCATATATTGTTTTGATAACAGCATGTGAAATGTGTAACCTGGTTGTTGGGTGATTATGTATTTGGAGTTTTAGACGTGTAGATATAAGAAATAAATGGATTATAACAAATAGCACTGGTTTTTTATTTTAGGCGCACATAGAAAGCGTAACATAATAAGCCATTAGTGACACAAGTGTATGTAAAATCATTGTAAGCTTTTTTTAACACAGCGACTTTGTATAAAAGCACTAGAGAATTACATGACTGATAGGTTAATACCAAAGCGTGACAAGAGAGCAACAAAGCTAAGCCAGGTAAAGCGGACATAATGTCTTTAGCAAGCATTGCATGTGCACGAAACAAATAATTACAGAAAATAAACATGACAAAAGAAAAAAGCACAGCTGGTAGAAATATTAATGCTATTATGGTTGGTAGCTGCGACAAATGACAAATAGGTGGTTCACTTAGATGACAACTTAGTGAATCATTTATACCTTTAATACAACGGTCCATAATACAATGTATTTTAGGTCGGGGCGACAGCAGGTGAGCCAACGGCGCCCTGCCCAAAAACTCTGACCAGATCTGCCTGGGAACGCAGACGATGCCGGGGAGAATCCTGACCGGGATGTTGTCTCGCGAAGATTCTGCCATCCCGCGTCCAGACGAAGCGCCAGCTCAGCCGCGCGCCGATGTCCCGTGCCTGCCGGAACAGCGCTCGGTTTGCGCGAGTGAGACGCTCGTTGATATAGAAGCGACGATGTGGTCCGGGCAGGTCGACGCCCTCGGTTGTGACACCGCGGCGCACCCGGGCAGCCCGCAGTAGCTCGTCGCGCACCGCGCGACGCACCAGCCGGACGACGATGGGACGCGGCCGCGGCGCCGCGCTACCTCCGCTAAGCTCCGGAGGGGGACCGACGCGCGTCGCGCTGACCACATCCTGCTGGCCCAACTGTACTCCGATCTTGGAAGCCAGAGTTAAGACGATGTGCTGCAAGCCCTCTCCTTTTTGCTCAGGAATGCATGTTATCTCCACGTCGTTCAGGAGGAGATCCTGATCGCGTTCATTGAGCTCGGCCTTGAGAGACTCGATGGTGTTGACGAGAGCGCTGTGGGAGCCGCCAGCTTCAAAGTTCATCTCATCACGCTTTTCTAATTTTTCTACGCGCAACTTGAGCTCCTTAACCTCGCACACGCATGTCTCCACCTGAGTGACGAGCCCTGACAGCTTCTCGTCGAACATCTGAACCTGCTGGCGTGTTTCTGCCATTTCTTTCCGGAACAAGCGCACTTCCTCCACGAGTGCGTCCAACCTCCCGGTCAGCGCTGACAATATTGCATTAGATGGCTCAGGAGCAGCCTCTGGGCTGCAAAACTCCAGCGGGCTGGGGGGAGCCAAGGCACCGCGGCAACGCGTGACCATCTCTTCTTGACCACGAACCGGCGTGTCGCTGTTGTCGACTTTTTGGTCCCGGCATCTGCACGCTTCGCACTTCCATTTGAGCCTATGCTCTCCTGTAAGAGTGTTGCGGAAGCGCTGCTCGGAGACGCCTGCGCATACAATGTCGTAAAAATTTGCGCACGTGCAACAGCATAAAAATTGTCTGTTTTTTATCGCTTGCGAACAACCAGCACAGTTTTTAGACGACATAGTTCAAGCTTCCAAAGTGGGAGATAAAAGTAACAAAATAAAAATAAAAGCGTGGTGTAAAAAAATATAAATAAAAAAACGAAAGAAAGAAAAAAAATGCAAATTATTTTATTAGCAAAAGAAATAAAAAAAAAAAAAAAGATAGAAGGCGTACGTAGGATCGAACTAAGGATCACAGTGTGCAACGTCTAGGTGAGAGCCTCTACGCCAATCGGTCAGTACGTAAGATGCCGAAATAGCGAAACAGTAGCGTACAGTAATTAAGTTGTCTAGCAGTGGGCTCAAGGTCAACGACGTTGTCCGTGTATCACTGTTCTGTTCACCTTCACAAATTTTACAAAAACGCGTATAAAGACCACAATCACTGCACTGTTTATGTTGTTGTATACACCAAAACGTAGAAAATCACTTGCAGAATAAGCTGTAATAAGATACAGGTATATTGGATGAGTTTTACTTTTATAAACTGATTAGAAACACGGAGCGTATGTAAAACACGTCAGAGCACAATAACCGCGCCCCGCGCACAATATATAACAGTATACTATACTACTTTCGCATTTATAATATTATAAATGAGAAAGTATGTTTGATGTTTGTTGGTTACGCCTCCAAGTCTTAACTACTGAACCGATCATCATAAAATTTTACATACCCATTACCAATTACCAGGGGTATAGAGAAAGACAAAGTACATTTCATCCCAAAAAAATATTCTTCCCGAGGCGCGAGGAAAAGCAAAAAACTTTCCACGCAGACGGATTCGTGGGCGGCCGCTTGTACTGCATGATTATGGGAGGCAGGAGCTTCGTTTTCTGAGTTCAGTTATTTTGTTTTATGCGTGAATGCGGTAAATACTTCAATCTCAATTCGCGGTATTGCCATTGCTTTCAGCTTTCATAGTCCAGCTTTTGACATCCGTGTCATAAAAAAGAGCAGAGCATATTCTTGCGTTTTTAGGAGGCTTATGAAATAGGACTGTTTTCGTTATTTTATCTACACCCATGCTTTAAATCCTCTGTAAAAGGTTCTGTAACGGTTAGCTTACTGCCACCATTACAGTATCCGAGCGGGAGGAGGACCTGCTGTGCCGCGCGACCACGCGCTCAGCGTTGCATAATGAAATTCAGTACAACATTATAACACTCTCGCGGAAGACATAATGACGAGGAGGGGGAGGAAGGTCAAAGTCAAAGTCAAAACCTTTATAGATGATACATATCATGGGTGTAGATAAATATCATGGGTGTTTTTAATCCATATGTATTAATATTGTTTATTCCCAAATAAAAAAAATAAAATAAAAAATGGGTATAGATAAAGTCTTGTATGCAACTGTACATAATTAGGTATTAAAACACTCATGTGATACTATTAATACCCCTCATTATAGTACAGTTGCATAAACAACAATTATGCAACTCCATATTTCTTTACGCACTAGATCATTAGGCAATCTGTAATTATTTTAATTGAAATGTAATGTAGATAATTATTTTTGCAGCAAATATGTTTCATAGGAGACATTTCTGTACGCAGTGTTCGTAATCTATCCTTTCCGTTTATTCTCGTTCTTTGAGTTAACTAGCTATGGAACTAAGGATCTTTTTATGGACTCAAGTGAACTACATAGTTCATTTGAATCCATATAAAGATCTTCAAGTGAACGAGTTCATTTGAGTCATGATGACCCATCTCTATTGCCTCGAACAATAACAAGTAATAGTAAAATATTTTATAATTTATTAAAATTGTTAGACACGTAATAAAAATAATGTAAAGCTACTAACCGATGATACGATATTCCATGTAACTTTTTAACGTTTGCATCATAATTTTTGCAATCTACAAATACGCCATTCGCCATTTTTATGTCACGTCAGTCACCGTCTGTCTACCATAGTCTTCCGCGGATGACTGAATCGCGTTGGCCCTAAAATTGTAATTTTAGGGCCAACCAACTGGCGTCACTTCGTAGCGACGTTGACCGTGTCCTTACGCTAGTAATATAATAAGTCTATGATTCGAAGTTTTTTTTTTAATCGCCATCATTACATACAAATTGATACAATCGTAATAATTAAATGTTAAATTTCATGGTCTTCTTTTGTTTAAGATGCTTTATTACTTGACAAAAAATTATCCTAATGATCCAAATGAGTAACCCTTTTGATTAGTATAGTAAAAATAAATAAATGGTTTTTTTTCTAATTTGGTGGGTCCGATTCCTGGTTAAGGCATGCGATTTTTCGGAAATCTTTGAATGCAGTTCCAATTATTTTAAATATCAAAACAAAGTCTTATTTTAGTAAAATTTCCTATCTTCAATATTTGAGGTACTTTCCTTCCGTGTGGCAAAGTTTTGGGACACCCTGTATATACCGAAGTTATATGTAAGATATCGATGTTCGTGTGACATCATGAATTGGGGTTCGCCATTTTGGCCCTCGATTTATCTGTTTTAATTTAAAGCCAGTCAGACTTTCCGAAGTTTGTCGCGCTAGCCACTACGGCTCCTGGATGTTTTAAAGTTGTGATGATTTACCTTAGGATCAAAACTGAAAGTAGTCTCTGGCCTCAGAGGGCAGGGCAGCCCGCATTTACAGGTGCCAGCAGTCTGGAGATACTCCCGCAGCTGTGGGAGAGCGCTCAACGCCGTGCCACTCGGACTGAAACAATGAAAGCGTAATGTTATTATGAGCTAGTGTGTTGAATTGAAATTAACATGTTAATCGCAATTTGCTTAAGTTGGCTGATTTTTCTTGTAATATCTTACATTTTTCTTTTATTTCTTTTGAATAACTCATTTCATTTCATCATCCGAAGTAATCATTTCGACTTAGGGTTTATACATAGATTCCATATTTTACTGTTTTAGGCGGTGTATCATATTCCTTCGTATAACCCAAATATTAATCTAAATATACACATCAACTTTGTCTAGGGATCAGTGGCGAAGGGTCCATACATGCCGATTCCTATCGGCTTCCCTTTTAGAAATCCCACCCTTGCAATCCACCATACAGTTAGGAGATTTTTTTGAGAAATGATTGGTCCGGCTTACCTTTGCCATATTTCGACTCCTCGCCACTGCTAGGGATACAGGTGTTATTTTCATACAAACGAGGTAACTTTGAAGCCTTGGTTTTCTGCCAGGGATGTACCGTGCTGTGATCTGATGATGGCCATCCAGAGAGTGAATGGAGGAGATTCAGGTCGCTATACACACCCAACTGATCTGATCAGCATTCTAAAAGATTAATGGGTCAGAGTTGTCAGTTTCAGGATTTCCATACATTTTCATGCTATTTTCGCGGTTTTTTTAAACACGTCCATTAATATTTTAGAATGCTGGTCAGATCATTTGGGTGTGTATAGCGATCTGATCTCCTCTACTCACTCCCTGGATAGCCAGCATCAGATCACAGCACAGTACATCCCTGGCTGGAAACCACGACTTCAAAGTCACCTCGTTTGTATGAAAGAACACCTGTATCCCTAGACAAAGTTGATGTGTGTATATAATCTGATAGTTCTGATACTCATTACCCAAACCTAACTAGAAACGTGAGAGTGAGGAATGCAAGCATAATGAAAAACTGAATACTTTACCGAGTCAATAATTAAGTATTCATTGACTAACAAGACAAACAATAGTGAGCAGTGATTCGTGTAAACGGGGGGTGTACGTTTGCTGAAAAGCGAACGATGCAAAGGTTTTAGGTTTTAGTCAAGCGTGAGCGAGGCGAGCTAATCACGCGGGAAACTGACTGCGCCTCTGTCAATCGATATTTAATTTCTAAACCCTACCCTATTAGCACACGTCGTTGCATCTCAATAAGCCGTTCAAAGCAAATTCAGTTTGACTCGGAAAATAGACCCTCTCCCGGGGGCGTTTTCCCGAAATTGAAATCCCACGTGTTGCCTGACCAGTGACCAGGCTAAAAGTGGATGTCATGACATGAAGGAGCTTGTTGTTATAAGGTTTATTTTGTTATAGCAATTACACTAGTGGCTCCGTGAGCTGTAGACCTCGCGTTAAAAAGTAGCTCAAGTTGTATGTTTTTTTAAAAATAATCTAAAAGATGTCACCACCCCTTTTTCCCCACACTGTTCACGAGCTTTTACTTTACTTTTACTTTTTCACGTAGTAGGTACCTGCGTGCTGTTTGGTATTATTTGGTAGGTATATTCGCAGCTAGATGGCGCTTCTAATTTTAAACATTTTCCGAAATGGTGATTTGTGGTAAATATAGAAAAACTGGATAAACTAAAAAAATATATATAATCATCGAACCTGCTCACAAAATTTCACGAGAATCTGTTGAAAAATGCGACCTGTAGAGGAAAATGGACAGCTGGAAAGTCGGACTGAAATATATATTTTTTACATTTCTCCGCCATTATGAAAAATTTCAAAAAACTGGCATGACAAAAAAAATATATGTAATTTTCAAACCTGCTCACAAAATTTGACGAGAATCGGTTGAGAAATGCGACCTGTAGAAGAGAACATCCAGCGCCAGAAAGCCGGACTGAAATATATTTTTCTTACATATCTCCGCCATTACGAAAAATTTAGAAAAACTGCCTTAATTTAAAAAAATCTATATGATTTTTGAACCTGCCCACAAAATTTCACGAAATTCGGGTGAGAAATGCGACCTGTAGAGGAGAAAAGACAGAGCCGGAAAGCTGGACTGCAATTTGTTTTTTTTACACATCTCCGCCATTTTGAAAAAAATCGAAAAAGTGGCGTGACAAAAAAAATCTATATTATTTTCAAATCTGCTTACAAAATTTCACGAGAATCGGTTGAGAAATGCGACCTGTAGAGGAGAACATCCAGCGCCAGAAAGCCGGACTGAAATACATTTTTCTTACATATCTCCGCCATTACGAAAAATTTAGAAAACCTGTCTCAACTAAAAAAAATCTATATGATTTTCGAACCTGCCCACAAAATATCACGAAATTCGGTTAAGAAATGCGACCTGTAGAGGAGAAAAGACAGAGCCGGAAAGCTGGACTGCAATATGTTTTTTTTACATATCTCCTCCATTTTGAAAAAAATCGAAAAAGTGGCGTGACAAAAAAAAACTATATTATTTTCAAACCTGCTCACAAAATTCACGAGAATCGGTTGAGAAATGCGACCTGTAGAGGAGAACAGACAGCGCTGGAAAGCCGCAAAACCTGTTTTTTTAACATATCTCCGCCATTTTGAAAAATTAAAAAATCTGGCTCGACAAAAAAATTATATATAATTTTCGAACCTGCTCACAAATTTTCACGAGAATCGGTTGAGAAATGCGACCTGTAGAAGAGAACATACAGACATACGAAAGAATTTTTGCCCAAGCTGAAGCAGAGACGCTTCGCTCGCACTTCGTGCTCGCTCGGTCAATAACAATTCAATAACTAGTAGTGTCAACGCCAGAAAAAAAATAAAAACGGTCTTGCGTATGTTGTGCTAAATGCGAATGGGCCTAATTTCTCGCGTTGTTCGCGTGGATAGCTAACAAGAAGTCTATCGTGAAACGAAAAATTGGGAATAAAAACTTTATTTCACATATTTTAGCCTACAGTATGATAAAAAATAAGCAAAAGCAAATTAAGGATAAACAGTTCATTGAAGATACTCATAGTCAAATAAGAACAGACAACACATTCAGTGGCAAGGCAGCGTATGTCAACGGTATTATTCCATCGCGATTCGTATTACAAACAGGCTCTTTCATAAACGCTCCACATGATAATTCACGGCGATTGTTCACGGTCTGGTACACTCGGTAAAGGTAAACCGCGACCACAAAAAAGATTTTTGTTTACCAGCTTTTTATTGATGCGCGGAGTCTGTGGCTTTGACCACTAGGTAGGTACCTACGGGGTGTTTTTGTGCGGTGAAATTCGCTTTTTTACAATCACACGCAACGTTTGGGGGAGTTTAAGTAGACAGCTGCCTGTAATTACTGTGCTGGGCACGCAAACCTTTTCGCACCTTGCTTGGTTGCGATACTATCCTACATGATACGGTTATTGAATACAATTACTACCTTATTATCTTAATTACATACCTAGTACCTACATAAGTGACAGATAATTGTAGCATTTGTATTTGAACAGTTAATATTATCAAAAATATCAACAAAATTAATAAACGTTGTAATCTATCATAAACGTGAACGTCGGCCGTCACAATTAACAACATTGTCTAAAGCTGTAAATTTTACATGAGTTGAAATCCCAATTAAGCTGCAAGGTTCGGGAAACAATGGGTCGGGACGTCGGGAGTGGATTGAGGATGACAGCCCCCTCAGCACGACACTTCGAGGAAACGTGAATGTCGCCCGGCAACCTGCCTCGTGTGTATTGCAATATAACGCTATTAGTTATTTTAATGTGTTTTCGTAGCTTTATTAAATGTAATATTTTATAAAATATTCATTAATAAAACATAAGAGCTGGAACTAGCAAGCTTCGTTAAACAAAAAACAGTTCGAAATCAGCTAAATATTACTTTTTAAACAAAAAAAATAAAAGCTGATGGTTGAATGAATCTATTTCAGCAAGAAAATTTTTTTTTTTAATATCCCACTCACATCACATCCACTAATATTTTATTTTACTTTATTTTATTATTTCGTCTAAAAACGGTTGTTCACGGATGTTTTACTAAGTATTTACTTCTGTAATTTCTATGGATTAATATTAGGTATTACAGTTTTAAAAATAAATGTGTTAATAGGTAGGTAGGTAGCATTTAAAAGTCAAGGTGTTTTACCTCTAAGTGTTAATTGAATGAAACATTTACTAAGAAAAAACAAGATCATAAATCTTATGAATAACGATATTAAATCTATTAGGAAGAATAAATGATTCTAAGAAACAGGCCACAGACACGGCCGAGTTGTTACACGAACTCTGTGCCTCAATGGCCTTGAAGAAAATGACTAATCGCCTCAGTCTACTTTATCCTCGTTGACAAAGTATAGAACTCGTTAGAATTGCTCCTTTTATTACAGGACAGCTGCACTCAAATAAAACGTTGATTATACTTGTACTTGTAACAAACGACAATCAAAGTAGCGTAAAATTTTACAACTATGTAAATACCGGGTCATTTTGTATTCACCATCCGAATTTTGAGGATATGTTCAGCAAATGAAATTGAACAACTGTCTCTAAGGAACACAGAGCCAAATACGTAAAAAAACGACTAGGTATCCATACAAATCAAAGAGATCACGTGACCAATTTCTATTTATTTTTATTATTATTTATTAATATTTTGTGTTTCTAAGAGAAAGTTGTTTAGTTTCATGGATTGAACACATCTTTGAAATTTGGATGGTAAGTTCAGAATGACCCGATATCAGAAAGACAACTAACGGGAAAATAGGTCATTTGGAAAATATTTAGTCATTGCGGCTTTGAACTGTAGGTTTAGAAAACTCGCAAAAACGGATTCTATAAGTGATTTATGAACGTAAGCATTCTATCTAAATATCCAACAGATTATTAAATTAGTGAAGTAAGAAAATAATATAAATATAAATAATGTGTTTTTCCATTAACGATGAACAAATTCTTTCTGTTGATTTTTTAAGTGTAGGTTACCTTAGCTAGGTTTGGTATGGTTAGTTAATTTAAATTAGGTAAACAATAACAAAATTAAATATCTTCGCTCAGTTGCTAATCTAACTGCACATCCACAATCCACAATATCGGATCTCCAGCGGTTGTGATTGATCTCATTCCCTTTGTAAACGAAGGCGGGGCACAATATAATGGGTGAAATATCCTGGCGTGGAGCCAATCGGTGCCGGCATACAACAACATCGACGACAGTTCGATTGAGAAATATGTCGCTCGTGAATATTTTGAACTCTTTGGAGTTCCTACTTCCTTCGCAGTTCATAGTAATTTGCACTACATCAATCGTTCTAATGAACAAGCCTTGCGAATGAAAGAAGAATGAAAGAACATGATGGATTTTAGACTTAACAACGTTAACCGGCTTTATAGAATTTCGCTCGTGAACATTTTGAAACTTTAGTTCCTACATCCTTCTCAGTTCATATTAATTTTCACTATATTAATCGTTTTTACGAACATCTTTCACCTTTCATCGTGAGGAAGTTCTGCGACGAGTCAGAAACGCAACCGTCAAACAGAGAAAAGTTGGATATCTGGGGCACGTGCTTAGACACGATAGATACGAGCTCTTGCAACTAATTATGATGGGAAAATGAAGACTAGGGGGGTATTACAACCTCTTAAAACTTTCCAGGTTTATGAATTGCTATAGTTACATCTCATTCAGAAAACTGGCAGGTTTTAAGAGGACGTAATACGGGGGCTGATCGCAGAAGAAAGTCTTCTTTGCGAAATATTCGGGAGTGGACGGGAATAAAAAGTGCCGACGAACTCTTTCACCTTGCCAAGGACAAGACCAAGTATGTGGAACTGACTGCCAATTTCAACTAGTTGGAGAGGCACCATAAGAAGAAGACGAACATCTTTGCTAGATAAAATGTTATAATGTCGCGGAGTGAACGTAGGGTAATGAAATGAATGAGAAAGTAGTGAAACGGTGGGTGTCATTTTCTATCCGAGGAGGAACAAAGACAGTTCCTTCAGCGGACACATTACAGCTTTGTTTAGAATGTTGTTTTGGTAGTTTTATTTTGGTAGACCTTTTAACTCACCAATTTATACAACGTAAATATAGTATGTACCTACGTTATGGTAGGTACGTTTTATAAAGAATTCATTTCGAACGTCGTCACGTTTTCGTTTACAAGTTTGATAAGCAGGTTAACTTAAATAATTTTTTTCTCAGAAAAGGACCACGCCACAAAGTTTGCAAAAAAATACACAGAAGTAACCCTAGAGGGGTGGCCCCTCTAGGATTAGTTATGCGTGTTTTTTTGCCAATTAACCATGTTTTGAATGGTATTCAAGTCAATAAGCTATTTTAGTTGACAATAAATAGTTGGCTAGGTCATGTCATATGGCATGGCACATCGAGTTATATGGTAGCGGCGAGCGCGCTGCTGACTGCCTCCCTCGTTGGCTTTATACATTGACAATATGAAATACACTCGCGAGCAAAAATAAGTAGTACCTACAAAGGCCTATTTTCATGCAAACGAGGTGACTTTGAAGCTTTGGTTCTCCGCCCAGGATTAAACGGCGTGAGATTTAATTATGGCCATTCAAAAAGTAAACGGAAGAGGCCCAGATCGCTAAAGAAACCCAATAGATTAGAAGAGTCATTTAGCTCAGGATTGAACTTAAAAAATAACAAGCTAAAATTACATCAAAAGTACGGATAATGTAACACTAAAGAGTTCGTAATACGGTCTCTTGTGTAAACAACTTTTCTAATGTATTGGGTCTCGTTAGCGATCTAGACCTCCTCCATTTACTCTTTAAATGGCCATCATCAAATCACACCTCGTTTAATCTAGGGCGGAGATCCAAAGCTCCAAAGTTACCATACATTAATCACCTCTGTGGTCTAGGATTTTCGCACAACGTCCTTTTACAGGTTCATTAAATTGTCCAATTAAAGTTCATCATCCAAAGTGTCATTTATTTGTACTGTGGTAAGGACAACAGCGTTATCAATATCAACAGGCCGATATTCAGTTGAGTCACGGAGGGTTTCCCTGCATGAGTCATAACCAGATTCAGAACTCGCTACCTACTTGAGTGCAAACTGCAACCCTTTGGCACGATAATCAACACGAACGTCCCCCGCCCGCGCTGTCTTTTATTTATTCTATTCTACATATAACCCTTTATGAAGTTAAAAATATACACACAATTTTTACTGCTTCGATCAATATTTGTCTCCGAAAAGCACGTTCGCTTAGTTTCCAAAGTATCAAAAGGAAAAAATGTGTAAGATTTATTCCAAACATTATTCACTCCTTAGTATCTAATAAATCTACTGAAATTACTCGCATTCATAGTTGCAGAATTACCTCGTAATTAAGCACAGAGAATATAATTTTAGTTAAACGTACAGTTAAACGTATCATGTCGTCACAGAAGTTAGAGGACAAAACAAAACATGTTTTTATCTTTTAACATATCTTGCTTAAGTTTCTAAATATATTCTTCACACGGACTGTAATTTACGCGCATAATTTAATTTGAGTCAAGGTTACAAAGTTAGTTCTCAATTTACTTTTGCATTTATGCATAATGTTGTACTGACCTGACTGATATATTAACGGCGCCTTTATTTGTCTACTAGTTTGACTGAATTTAACTACATATTAAGGGGCCGTTCAACGTTAAGTAGAGACACATGATTGAGCAACCATTTCACACAAAATAATGTAGATTGTATTGTACACTGTCGTGTAGAATTATGTGATTGACAGAAACATCTCGATAGAAAAAAATCGTAAAGTGACCACTTTGTTTTTCATAGAGTTTGTATAAATTACAAAGTTATATTTGCGGTTTTGGAACTCTAAAAACCCTAGCTCTCTAGTTTTGTGATTGATAATAGTTTTCCAAAATAAGAAATAGTTCATTAGTATTAGTAATAAATGAAAAACTTTTTTTCTATATTTCGACTACGAAAATTTCTTACAGACCGTTGTACTCCCCCTTAAACGAATACCTCTTTACATAATCAATGAGCAACCTGCTGCCAACTATTGAGCAAGACGTTAGCCTGTGGTAATACCACAGACATAATATATGTCCATCAGCCACTTTTAATGTCCTCACTGATGGGGCACAGGCCTTCCTTATGGGTGGATAAGACTACCATAGACAATAATAATAACACTAAAATATTCTGAAGTAGGTAGGTATCACATTAAAAACTACTAAGTTCTTAGATCAATTTACAAACTTCCTCAAATCTGGCCCTCGAAATTAGTGCAAAATGTGCAAATATCAACGTATTTACTCGTACAGGTACCGCTCAAAAGAAAATAAGGGTCACTTTATGATTTTTAATACAAACGAGCTAATTTCAGAAAGGTGTTTTTTAATATAAATTCAAATTAATTTTGATATTGTTCGAAAGCTGCAATATAGGTAGTCAACTTGCGCCGATCGCGGGCTTTAACCATACAGTGACTTTACTGTCGAATTGACTGTATAATTTATATTAAGATAAATATTATATTAGAAAAAATACTAGAAAAAATCGACTCACCCGTAGCAGCTCAGACGGGATAATTGTATAATTTCTCCTATTCGCCGTGTGTACGTTTTTGAATAGAATGAAATTGGAGTTACATACAAAAATACGCAAAAATTATCATTTTTCAATTCTAACTGACACATGGTGAATTCTTATGAGAAATTATATACTTACATTAAATTCAAAAGTCCGCAAGTTTACTTTCAAACAATATCAAATTTAAATAAAATCTGATTGAATTTATAAAAAAAACATTCATAAATTAGCTCGCTTATATGGAAATTTTGAGTAAGTAGTATATATTAATAGTATATCTAATACAAAACAAATCATAATTGAGTAGGTAATTTCTCGGAATTTAATAGTATGCAAAAAAAGAATGGATTTTTGTTAACGAATTTATGAAATAGTCAAATTTATCAATAACCATAATTCTGCCAACTTAAATAAACAACTCGACGTGTTAATTAAACAATAAAAAAAATATTAAATTTTAGATATTTGCATTCACAAAACGCCATAATTATAATATAAATTTACATACCTATTCATACGTAAAAAATAAATAACTTAGTTCAGGTAAATAAATACTTTAAAGTTCTTGTCTTGATCATATCATGTAAGATATCGTTTCACCTTGTTTGATTGGCTCGAACGTGTCTACACAATTTACGAAGCTTCCCCTTATTTTTCTAACACGTCCAACACAATCGCTTGTTTACCTAGCGACGGCTCACGTCACTTATAATATCCCCCTCTGGCTGGAACACAGTTCCAAATCCTAACTATAAGGGGCTATAAGGATACACATACACTGAAATTGGATATGTCATTGGACTACACTTACGCGATTCAATTTGAATCAATTTACAATCATGTTGACTTGTCAATGACTGTATGTATGGTTGACGCGATTTTCAAGTGTACTTACTTAACTTAATGATATTGTAATGAACAAGCTTTTTATAACAGCTGTAAATAGATCTGACTAGTGATGTACAAGACTCGAGTCCTCCGAGTCCTTTTGAGCTCGGAGTCGTTTTACAGGGTTCGCCTCGTTTGTATGAAGCTCGACGACTCGGCAGTCTTTTTCAGAGCTCGAACCTTTTTCAGAGCTCGGCCGATTTCGAACCATTTTCACGTCTCGAGCCTTATTGAGCGCTCGGTCGATCTCGAGGCTTTTTCACGACTCGAGTCTTTTCGGCGCACTAGTTGTGATGGGCTGCTGATGAATACGGATAAGTAGAGCAAAAGCACAATAGATTAAGCATCTACGGTGCTCTTTATGACAAAAGACATTCATCTTTTTGAGTTCTAATTTTGGAGACTAGAGTCAGATTTTCAGGTCTCTGTGAGCTCGATAGGCTCGGCTTTAATATATCCGTAAATAATAATATTGTAAATTTTACGGAGATATTAAAGTCATAAACATAAACTCTAAGCTTTTTATGAGGCTCGCGTTCATTTTAAGACTCGATCTTTTTTGAAGCGAGGCGTGGCTCAGAGAGCTCATTTCTCGGCTAGGCTCTTATGCTTACGAGCCTACCGAGCTCACCGAGTTCTGCCAATCCGACTCGAGTCTTCAAAAGTAGAACTCGGCGACTCGAGTTTTGTACATCACTAGATCTGACTGAATATGGCATGCTGAAAGGGTCATTAAAATGTTTTAGACCGTAAGTAGGTACGTAACTCAAAATGCTTGTGTCAGTAATTCAATATTTCTAACCATAAGCTATCAAATTAAAACGCAGTCGACGGCGATGGGTTTCACACAACCAGCTGACAATGGATCCACTAGAAGTGACCTCTAGGGAAGCCATAAAATTCCCTTTGCTCCGTTTAGTGAACTTGCGACGGTAGCAGGAGGGCCAGGAGAGGCCATTCTAGACCGGAGGCGCTCATATCGACGCGCCGGTTAAACGCCAGGGGTACAAATTGAGCTTTTATTTATTCATGTTCCCCTCACGAGGTTGATATGGGTCGGGGTCGCTCGATAAAGGACACTCTTAAGCCCGCACCCGTCAAAGGATTTCGAATAACTTCTTTAGGTTTCGCCAGCTGTCACTGTAGTTATTAGATACCACATCAATCTAATTTTGCGTGTTTGTCACATTGTTGTTGTCACATTGTTTAGTATTTTTTATTATCATAAAGAAAACCTACTTAATTAAGGAATTGTTTGGTTATTATTAGTCAAAGACAAGATAATTTATGTATTTATATGCATTTAAAAAATCAGTGAATAGTTATAGTTATATATTTTCAGAAAATAAAAGAAAAATAGTTGAGTCTCTAGTCTCTATAATGAGGGAAAATTAAAACTACAATGCAAAAAACTTCGCAAATGATTTTCTTTTTCACACAACCAAAATTTCTGAAACTATTTTCTATTAATAAGGGAACTTATCCCTAGGTATCTATAAAAAATATTATAAGAAAGAACATCAATTATCAACAGAACAGAATATACCTACTTAAGGCTCCGTTATGCGAAATCATTTGTCTCTGTCTTTTTCTTTACGTGTAAAGAGTATTGAAAATAACCTCACTTCTGCACTTTTTCGGTGTTTTTCGTTGTTTTTTCATCATATCTTTAGCACATTATCTTTCTTGAAAAAAGTTATTGGAGCAACTACAAAGTACGTAAAAGTGTATTTGGATGTAGAATTCAATACGTTTCCGCTTTTATTTACGCCAAAAATATGGCCCGCGATAAGCGCTTTTGATGATATTCTGTTTTTTTTTACAATCATCTGTGAGGTTTATACGCAATTTAATACTTGTAGCAACTAGAATCTAGATAATCTCTTTAGCTTGTTGTATGTTTTTTTTGTGGCTACAACTTCACGTTTTCTTTATAAAAATATGGCCCGCGCAAACCATGTTTTCCTATTATGGCCCCTTAACAAAGGAATTCGTTTGCTTTATTTATTCCATTAAACAATTAAGCACGCTTAAGTTGCATAATAGAAGGCCATTAATCAAGCACTAAGCTTTAAGCTTTGAGTATTTCGAGATTAATAGCGTTAAGCACCTTAGTAGTTATTGGCTCAGGGGCTTCAAATCAGGGGCAGGTGAACGGCCGGCCTGAGCGGCACGCGAACCGAGTGTTGCCTTCACTGATCTGCGAACATTCTTGTAGTTATAGCATTTAACACATACTTGTTAGCTTTAGCTATGCATTACCATTCTTATTATACTGTGAATTTTATCTTTATCGTCAGATCACCATGAACTGTGTGTGTAGGTGTGTAGCTTATGAGGCAATAATAAAAAAAGGACACATCACACATTATTTCATATTTGCGTTCTCACTTTATCCCTTTCAAGGCATAGAATTATTTTCAAAGTAAATTAAATACGGGAATTCCCTCACCAGTTCCAAAGTTCATAGTTTCCTATAGTGAATGAAAAGTATGCCGCCTAGTGATTGATCGTATTAACGCAAAAAAGAATAAAATTGTTCTTGTAATATACTAAGTAAGTAGTTAAGTACCTAAGTACTAATTTAAATACCTTGATAAAAACAACGTCGTCGACAATGCGACACAACCGACGACGCACCGCAGCGCACGGCGCTGTTCATTAGCTTATCTCGAAACTGTGCCAGTTAGCGGTTTGCTTAGTTTGCCAGACGTACGTACACACCTTTCTTTAATATATTCTGTTATTGAAACACAAGCAACTAACCGCTATTAATAGACAAAAGAATTGTAAAGAAGTTGAGTCAGTGATAAAACAAAACAATCTGTATGTGAATAGACATAATTATAAGAGCCATAACTATACCTAATCAATTAAATACAAAAATAAATACGATACCTGTCTCAACTCATTAACTACCCAGAGGAAACAAAACAAACTGACAGTAAGTATCAGTTGAAAGACGAATAAAATGTTGTCTAGTCAAGTTCAGGTCCGACGCAACACCTGCCACATGCCGAGCGCAGTCGAGCGACGACGACGGCGCGGCGCATCGCAGAGGTAAATAAATTCACTTCAATACTGCAGAACATGTAACAACGCCTAGTTTTTGTTCAGCGCATTTCAAGCCGTTTTTGTTAGATTCGCATGGTAACCTTGACTCGATCCCCTCGGCTGAGTTTCTGTGGGAACGATTGAGAGCACACGTTTTGTCTCGTCCGTCTGGAGCCCATGTGAGCAACGCATCCGGTGAGCTACTTGCTACACTGTGTTCTCAGATTGACAACTCGCCCGTTTATTTATCAGCGCTTGCAAGATTAATGTAGCCTCCCCATAAACATACGCTCGTACTTATCTACAGAGAGATCCCTTACAGCAAGACGATGATATGCTAGAAATCCTATTAGCATTTTAATCGTCATTAATGCCCAAGCTCATAAATTTATTATTAGCATATAAATCTTTGTCAACGTTTACACGTTCCAGTTTGAACATCCACTATTACCAGTAGTGTTAATGGCCGTTGGTATCATGGATATTAAATTTGTTTGCTGTCGAGACGCTCTCCACCCGACAGCGTGCCTCATTTAATGGAGCAATAAAAAATGTTCGACACGACTTACGTAATCCGTATTATTTCCGCATCGAAGCTGCCACAGAGGTCAACGTGTATGATCTAGCGAGCCTTTGATTCAACATTGTATTTACTCCAAAACATGGATATGTAAGTAAGTACCAACTAACTAATATGTCGATCATTTGGATATGCTCCAAAAAAAAACTAGATTGCGTAGGTACCCTAGTCTCATCTGACTAGATTCAGAGAACCAAGAAAGAAGAGAAGAAGTAATGCAAAGGATAATGTAGAGATGTAGTCGAAAAGCTTGACACATGTTAATAAAATGAGTAAAATCTACAAATATAAAAACTTTGAGTTGTTCTTGTTTTGTATTGATATTTTATCATTTCTAAAATTAATTTAACCGATACTCGTGTAACAAACCCTTTATAGAAAGGCCTACCATATGCCTACCATAGGGTAGGCACCAAAATTTTGAAAAAAAAACGTAATTTACAGTAAATAAATTATCGACTTATTTCAGTATTATACTTTCCTTATTCCTACGTAATGTTAAAAGGCACAATCAGAAATAAAAGGAGTAATGGAATAAAATTATAAAATGTCTTTAAAGTTATTTGCCTTTGTTTTATCGTGAGCTGAATATTGTATTTCACAATAGCCATTCATCACTGAATGGGAGTGTAAATCTCAAATTAGGGACATTGTAAAGTTTTACGGACTGCCATCGACCCCAGGTAGAGTCCATAAATCTCTCTTCGAAATACAAAAACAGACTAAAGATAAAGTTCCTGAGACTGAGTTTCCAGGCAGAAGCTCTTTGTGATATAATATTAAGCATTGTATTATTATCAGCTGTTCTAGTATGTATTTAACGTAGAGTTCCTTCTTTGTGTTCCCATATACAACTACTCTTTGGGCAAGTTACATGGTACACCTACAAAACTCTTAACTTACTGCCTTGTAAAAATTACATCTTTACCATTTTTTACAAAATTGTCACCCAAAGATATTTACGATGTAACCAAATCCTGTCGGCCCGATACAAGTATTACCTCTCTAAAAAATCCCTCACTGCGGGTGGCTACTAAAAGCTTTGAAACTATGCTTAGGAACCATTGTGTGACTTGTAAAGAAAGTCGGAACGAATTGTAAATCGGATCAGAACATTTGGGAGACGCCCATCGAATCTGTCGAAACAATCGAGAGGAGCCGTATGGGTATTGAAGACGTACGATCCCAACATTGTGCAACTCGTGACAAAGGAGGCCAGAGAAATCAAAGTATTTATGCGACTTTCGAAAGGAAACAAGTTGACTTTGTTCCAGCTGGAGCCTTGCACATTTTGTGATCGTAAATCAATTGAGTTAGCTTATTGTCATAGCCGCCGAAACTACGGGCGACCGTTTGAAATCGAAAAAACTCTGTTGTATCTTGATTCTATGAATATTTGGGAAGTTAACTGACGAACCTCATTCGAATTTGAATTTTATGTGTAAGCAAACGTACACGGCGTGGTCTAGTCACAGCGACCGTGCGAATCTGCGAAACCTAGTTGACAAAATGTTAGTTAGTTTTAATATTTTCGATTAACATAAATTGGCACAAAACTTTACTTTTATTTGAGTACTAGCATCTTTTAGGACTGAATAAGGCGTGTGCGGTATGCATGAATCACATCACACCTCACACGCCTTATTGGCTCACACTCACACCGTGTGAGCCAGTTTATTGAGTTTGTATTTTTTGGAAATAATTTTAACAATAATAGTATCGGTGATAACGTGAAACTAAAAAACTAAATAATCGACCATTTAACGCAGTATAACGAGGCCTCGCCGCCCAAGGTGCGTCGCCACAGTATTGTTCGAGCTGGCAATTGTGCTGCCAATGACAGATAAGACCCGCGTAATAAGTACGAGCGAACCACAATGGAGTCTCATCCAACCATCCTGCGGCTATTTAAATGATGTTATCAAGCACAGAACAAGTAAATTTCAAGGGATTTTGAGCAACATTTTATGTATTAGATAAGTGTTAATTTATATATTTTTTACACACAGTTAACAGTGAACCTATTATGTACCAGATGCAATAAATGAACCGAATGATAATGCAATTCATAGAATAAGGATCTGAGGATGTAGTCAGTCACCACACCACACACACGCTCTCAGCACCCCACTGCGAATCAATGTATGTCAATGTCTGCTAGTTATTACAGAAGATTTGCTGTTACCAATGAATAATCTTCTCTACTAGTATAAACAAAACGTTTTAAATAATACTTTGATCGAGAATACGATGATGACAACACAACACCCCTTGCCTTAATCAGGGTTCGTTCGTCAAGCTCAAGATAGTCTCGACGAGTACATTAATCGGCACAGGAAGAGTTTGCTTCTCTGGGAAGTATGGAATGCACTATGCGGATTTCGTTTTGTAGTGTAGGAGGTGCTACAAAAGCAAACGTAGGTATGTAGTAAAACGTATTTTACTACATCTCTAAAATATAATATCATGCCGTAAAATGCGTTTGAGCTTTGAGCATTTGATTGTAGCTAAATAGCATTGCATTGTAGCTAAATTGCTTATATCAAGTGACACAAAGATCATACTAACAACCCATCTATATTGCTAGTTAAATAAAATATGATTGCTTCATTGTTTGATTGAACACATCTGTTTGTATTAATTGTCTGCATCTCACACTGCCACACATCCCGCTTCGTCATGCAGATTTTAGTAGAAATACTGAAATACAGTACCTATGCGCGTAGATAGGATGCGTTGTTTGTGTGTTACACATGTGATTTCTACTTGCCACTTTACGTACAACTTCAAAATCTGCATTCACGCACGATGTAGCGGCGTGGCATCATGTGAGATCCACCTCATCAATGCTACTAGCTATACTTTTCACCTAATAAAGTTACTTGATCCGACTTATCACTTAGCGGTAATAAATGACCTCTTTAAACCTCTTGTATAGTGTTATTGTAAACATTTCGTAGGTCGTAGTCAATGAGAGAGGATTCGCGGCCACCGCAAGTATTATTAAAATTGTCTGTGACATGTTGGTATCGTACAGTTTGGGTGTTTCGTCACTTGCATTGCATCGAGTCCCGAGTGCACACAGCTGCCGGACTGGTTTGTCCGCTTGCACGGGATTGAGTTAACGTTAACGTATAGGCACTATCTGCAGGCATTGCATTGCTCATTGCGTTTAGGTTGTTCTTGTGCGTCTTTAGTGCACTCTTTCAGGTTTATTACTAAACATTACGAAAAAACGATGTGCAAAATTAACCGCACTGAAGCACTTTTTACTTATCGGGAATTCTAAATTAGAGAATTCATACTTAGTACTACATTTTATTATATGGACGCATGTATGTTGGTAATCTTAATATATAAAATCGTAAACTGAATGACTGACTGACTGACTGACTGATCTATCAACGCACAGCCCAAACCGCTGGACCTAGAGACTTGAAATTTTGCACACAGATACTTTATACAGTGTAGGCATCCACTAAGGAAGGATTTTTGAAAATTCCATCCCTAAGTGGATGAAATAAGGGATGAAAGTTTGTATGAAAGTCCCCCAGTTTTGAAGCTAGAATCTTCAAATTTTGTGTTTAGGCTGACGATTGAAAATTAATAAATACGGGTCTCAGCGTTTTTCAAAATTCTACCCCCGAAGGGGTCAAAAGGGGGATGAAGTTGTGTATTAAAGAAAATCCTTCATTTTCGAAGTAAAAATCGCTAAATTTATAATTTAGGCTTATGGATAGAAATCTAAAGCAACGTATATTGTTTTTGTTAGGATTTCAACTCCAAAGGGGATGAAATGGGGGTGAAAAGGGTTAAAAAAAACCTAAAAATAGATATGGATGTCGTTATCGGGGTTTTGTGGGATGACGATTGCAAAAATGACATTTATTTTGAAGTCCAACCACGGTGGACATGATTTAACCCCTAAAGGGGTGAAAATGGGGTCCAAATTTTGTATGGAAAAATAATATAAAATAGACATTACAACTTTAAACTTCGTAGGAGCACATCTAAAAATATATATGGATATATATTTTGTTATTTTGAAAATCAATCCCTTAGGGGGTAAATGGGGTGAGTAAACATAAAAATCAATATAGATGTCGTTATTGAGGTTTTCTGGGATGATGATTGCAAAAATGACATTTATTTTAAAGTCCAACACGGTGGACATGATTTAACCCCTAAAGGGGTGAAAATGGGGTCCAAATTATGTATGGAAAAATAATATAAAATAGACATTACAACTATAAACTTCGTAGGAGCACATCTAAAAATAAATAGGCAAATATATATTTTGTTATTTTGAAAATCAACCCCTTAGGGGGTAAATGGGGTGAGTAAACATAAAAATCGATATAGATGTCGTTATTGGGGTTTTCTGGGATGACGATTGCAAAAATGACATTTATTTTGAAGTCCAACACGGTGCACATGATTTAACCCCTAAAGGGGTAAAAATGGGGTTCAAATTTTGTATGGAAAAAGAATACAAAATCGAAATTACAACTTTAAAATTCGTAGGAGCACGTCTAAATATATATTTTGGGATTTTGAAAATCAACACCTTAGAGGTTTGATGTCGTTTTTGAGGTTTTATGGGATGGTGATTGCGAAAATGAGATTTATTTTGAAGTCCAACGCGGTGGACATGACACATATGGACCTGGACCTGGACATGCACATCCAGGGAACGGGAACGGGAACCGGAACGGGCACGGAACGGAACTGACCGGACCGGACCGGAACGGAACGGAGCGGAGCGGAGCGGAGCGGAGCGGAACGGAACGGAGCGGAGCGGAACGGAACGGAACGGAGCGGAACGGAACGGAACGGGAACGAGACGGTAACGGGAACTAGAATGGGACGGGTACGGGAACGGGAACGGAAGGGGTACGGGACGATTACGGGACGGGATCGGACGGGAACGGAACGGGAACGGAACGAAACGGGAATGAAACAGGAACGAACGGGAACGAAACAGGAACGAAACTGGAATGAAACGGGAACGGAACGGGAACAAGAACCGGACGGGAACGGAACGGGAACAAGAACGGGAACGTAAGGCGTACAGGACGGTTAGGGGACGTTTACGGGACGGGAACGCAGCGGGAACGGAACGGGAATGGGAACGGGAACGAAACGTGAACGGAACGGGAATATAACGGGACGGGAACGGGAACGAGAACAGGATCGGAACGGGACAGGAACGGGATGGGAACGGGAACGGAAACGGAAGGGGTACGGGACGGTCACGGGACGGGAACGCAAACGGGACGGGAACGGGGAACGTGAGCGGGAACGGGAACGGGAACGGGAAGCCTTGTGCGAGGCCCGCCACACGCGGCAAATGTCTTGCCTTGCGAGGCAGCGCGGTTGATGGCGACTCGCCTAATCGCGTAAAAATGGCTGGCCGGATCCTGGTTGAAGGTTCCTTAAAAGGATTTCGTCTAATATCCACGCGGACGAAGTCGCGGGCAGAAGCTAGTCTTAATATATAAAAGAAGAAACTGAATGACTGACATATCAACGCACAGCCCAAACCGCTGCATCTATAAACTCGATATTTGACACATAGGTTCTTTATGAGGTCTAGGGGTGCACTAAGAAAGGATTTTTCAAAATTCACCCCCTAAGGGGGTAAAAAAGGGAATCAAACTTTGTATGAAAATCTCTCAGTTTCAAAGTTAAGATCTTCAAATTTTGTGTTTAGGCTGATGATTGAAAATTGATATATATGTATCTCAGCTTTTTTGAAAATTTTACCCCTGAAGGGGTGAAAAGGGGGATGGAGTTGTGTATAGGAAATCCTTCATTTTCGAAGTAAACATCGCTAAATTTATAGTTTAGGCTTATGGATAGAAATCTAAAGCAACGTAAATTGTTATTGGTAGTATTTCAACCCCTATGGGAATGAAATAGGGGTGAAATGGGGTAAAAAACCTAAAAATAGATATGGATGTCGTTATTGACCCCCGTGAAGATAGCCACCCCAATTCGAGTGCCCAGGTTTTGAGGGTGCAGGACGTTAGTTTAGCGTTAGTTTTGATTTGTTTTGGAAAAAAAATCGTTTGTTTCGATTTCCTTCATACTTTTTTTTTAAAAACAAAAGTGGGGTGGCTATCTTCACGCTAGCCACCCCATTCCACCAAATGGTTTTATTTAAATTTTATTCGATAGATATTTGTTAGTTTCGTTTGTTTTGATTGAAATTTTCGTTTGTTTAGACTCCGTATTCTCTAGAAAAAAATGCAAAGTGGGGTGGCTATCTTCACAGGAAGATAGCCACCCCATATGGCAAAACAAAATAAAAATTACGCATTATGATTGCTTTCCGTTAGTTTTGATTTGTTTTGATAAAATTTTGTTTGTTTTGACAAACCAAAAAAAGTTATGGGTTTTTTTAATTTTTTTTAGGAAAATCTTGCCTGCACGCAATAACAACCTTAACAACTCGTTATATGGATTAATTTATGTGAGGAATCATTGAAAAATGCTAAATCTATGTAAGCACATCAAAATGTACCGTTACTCATTGAAAAAATTAGGCTATAAATAGGTAGATACACATAGGGAAAATACTCTAATCGTAGAATTCCGTTAGTACGCGTAGAAACGCTATTATAATAATAGGCTAAAGAAGCGCCCGCAAATGACTAGGTTCAAATGAAAGATGCAAGTCTTAGCTACGGCCTAACATAAGTCGTTTCGTTTGTTTCGAAATAGACAACTGTGAAGACCAGGAGCAAACATACGGAACTTTATAATTACCTACTCAATTCAAACCGCTAAAAGTATTTGTTTTGAAGGAGCGCCCGCAAATAACTAGGCTCAAATGAAAGATGCAAGTCTTAGCTATCGCCTTACATAAGTCGTTTCGTTTGTTTCGAAATAGACAACTGTGTAGACCAGGAGTAAACATTCGGTTCGTTATAATTACCTGCTCACTTCAAATCGCTAAAAGTATTTGTTTTGAAGGAGCGCCCGCAAATGACTAGGTTCAAATGAAAGATGCTAGTCTTAGCTATGGCCCTACATAAGTCATTTCGTTTGTTTCGAAATAGACAACTGTGTAGACCAGGAGTAAACATACGGTTCGTTAAAATAACCTGCTCACTTCAAACCGCTAAAAGTATTTGTTTTGAAGGAGCGCCCGCAAATGACTAGGTTCAAATGAAAGATGCAAGTCTTAGCTATGGCCCTACATAAAACTTTTCGTTTATTTCGAAATAGACAACTGTGTAGACCAGGAGTAAACATTCGGTTCGTTATAATTACCTGCTCACTTCAAACCGCTAAAAGTATTTGTTTTGAAGGAGCGCCCGCAAATAACTAGGCTCAAATGAAAGATGCAAGTCTTAGCTATCGCCTTACATAAGTCGTTTCGTTTGTTTCGAAATAGACAACTGTGTAGACCAGGAGTAAACATTCGGTTCGTTATAATTACCTGCTCACTTCAAATCGCTAAAAGTATTTGTTTTGAAGGAGCGCCCGCAAATGACTAGGTTCAAATGAAAGATGCTAGTCTTAGCTATGGCCCTACATAAGTCATTTCGTTTGTTTCGAAATAGACAACTGTGTAGACCAGGAGTAAACATACGGTTCGTTAAAATAACCTGCTCACTTCAAACCGCTAAAAGTATTTGTTTTGAAGGAGCGCCCGCAAATGACTAGGTTCAAATGAAAGATGCAAGTCTTAGCTATGGCCCTACATAAAACTTTTCGTTTATTTCGAAATAGACAACTGTGTAGACCAGGAGTAAACATTCGGTTCGTTATAATTACCTGCTCACTTCAAACCGCTAAAAGTATTTGTTTTGAAGGAGCGCCCGCAAATGAATAGGTTCAAATGAAAGATGCAAGTCTTAGCTATGACCCTACATAAAACTTTTCGTTTGTTTCGAAAAAGACAACTGTGTAGACCAGAAGTAAACAAACGGAACTTTATAATTACCTACTCAATTCAAACTGCTAAAAGTATTTGTTTTGAAGGAGCGCCCGCAAATGACGGGGTTCAAATGAAAGATGCAAGTCTTAGCTATGGCCCTACATAAAACTTTTCGTTTGTTTCGAAATAGACAACTGTGTAGACCAGAAGTAAACAAACGGAACTTTATAATTACCTACTCAATTCAAACTGCTAAAAGTATTTGTTTTGAAGGAGCGCCCGCAAATGACGGGGTTCAAATGAAAGATGCAAGTCTTAGCTATGGCCCTACATAAAACTTTTCGTTTGTTTCGAAATAGACAACTGTGTAGACCAGAAGCAAACATACGGAACTTTATTATTACCTACTCAATTCAAACCGCTAAAAGTATTTGTTTTGAAGGAGCGCCCGCAAATGACTAGGTTCAAATGAAAGATGCAAGTCTTAGCTATGGCCCTACTTAAAACTTTTCGTTTTTTTCGAAATAGACAACTGTGTAGACCAGGAGCAAACATACGGTTCGTTAAAATAACCTGTTCACTTCAAACCGCTAAAAGTATTTGTTTTGAAGGAGCGCCCGCAAATAACTAGGCTCAAATGAAAGATGCAAGTCTTAGCTATGACCCTACATAAAACTTTTCGTTTGTTTCGAAATAGACAACTGTGTAGACCAGAAGTAAACAAACGGAACTTTATAATTACCTACTCAATTCAAACTGCTAAAAGTATTTGTTTTGAAGGAGTGCCCCCAAATGACTAGGTTCAAATGAAAGATGCAAGTCTTAGCTATGACTCTACATAAAACTTTTCGTTTGTTTCGAAATAGACAACTGTGTAGACCAGGAGTAAACATTCGGTTCGTTATAATTACCTGCTCACTTCAAACCGCTAAAAGTATTTGTTTTGAAGGAGCGCCCGCAAATGAATAGGTTCAAATGAAAGATGCAAGTCTTAGCTATGACCCTACATAAAACTTTTCGTTTGTTTCGAAATAGACAACTGTGTAGACCAGGCGCAAACATACGGTTCGTTAAAATAACCTGCTCACTTCAAACCGCTAAAAGTATTTGTTTTGAAGAAGCGCCCGCAAATGACTAGGTTCAAATGAAAGATGCAAGTCTTAGCTATGGCCCTACATAAAACTTTTCGTTTGTTTCGAAATAGACAACTGTGTAGACCAGGAGTAAACATTCGGTTCGTTATAATTACCTGCTCACTTCAAACCGCTAAAAGTATTTGTTTTGAAGGAGCGCCTGCAAATGAATAGGTTCAAATGAAAGATGCAAGTCTTAGCTATGACCATACATAAGTCTTGTCGTTTGTTTCGAAATAGACAACTGTGTAGACCAGGAGCAAACATACGTTTCGTTAAAATAACCTGTTCACTTCAAAGCGCTAAAAGTATTTGTTTTGAAGGAGCACCCGCAAATAACTAGGCTCAAATGAAAGATGCAAGTCTTAAGAGCTTATTAGATCATCCTGAATTAAGGATCCGGAATGAAGTCGCTTCTTAATTCAGAACGTGTAATTGCATTCAGGAAGGTAGGATCCTAGTTAGGATTCTAGTTAGGATAGAAAATGGTCTCCGGCGTTAAGGATGCTAAATCGGAAGCACTTAGGACAGTGTAATCGCATTCAGGACGCTCTGCTCCGATACAGTAGTACCACAGCCTAAAGAGTATACAGTCAGTAAACGCTTTTTATGTTGGTGAAAAAAAAGCCGCCGTTCGTTTAGATAGACAGTTGGCGCAACGACAAAACTAAGTGTACAAGGGCATAATAACTCTGTGATTTGCTTTTTTGAATTAAAAAAAACCGGCCAAGTGCGTGTCGGGCCACGCGCAGTAGGGTTCCGTAGTATAATTTTCATCTGCAAAAATAACTTTGTTTTTCATAGTGTTTGAATAAACGACAATAATATATTTACGGTTTTGGAAAATGTGCTATATCTCTAAAACTACTAAATATGTCTCATTCAAACCAGTTTTCAAAAATAGTGTTTAAAAAGATCTACAACATATTTTATTGATTTATTTTTCACTCTCTTAGTTTAAAATTTAGAGGGGGGGACTCACACATTTTACCACTTTGAAAGTGTATATTTTCTAAACGGTTGACTTTGAGAAAAAATACTTTAAGAAACCTCAATGTCATTTTTAAAGACCTATCCATAGGGCCCCCCACACGTATAGGTTAAATGATTTTTTTCCCGTTTCAGTTCCTTGTATTTCATTTCCATCCCCCCTTAATCTTTTAAACTTTTTATATTTTGTGTAAAAATCGTTTAAAAGTCGTAAAAATTGCTGTTTTAAGTTTGACAGCTGTCATCTGTTGGTATTTGCTTTTAAACTTGATTTTATGTATGTTATTAGATGAGTTATTCGCAAATTACATACTAGTACCTACATTAATAAACCTAGTTCAGATTAGCATTGAAAATGACACATACCTACTACCTACCTATACCTCCTACCTACATGTATTTTTACGGTCACTGTATTTTCCCCTCCGTTGCTCTGCGCAAGTACATTCGTGTAACTACTGTATGATCGTTAAGCTGTGATATCGGATCCGTTATTCAGGACGGTCTAATTGGCGACTAAATTTCTCGTCCTAAATCGGACTCTGAATTCCATATCCTTAATTCAGGATGATCTAACAAGCTCTTTAGCTATGACCCTACATAAAACTTTTCGTTTGTTTCGAAATAGACAACTGTGTAGACCAGGAGTAAACATTCGGTTCGTTATAATTACCTGCTCACTTCAAACCGCTAAAAGTATTTGTTTTGAAGAAGCGCCCGCAAATGACTAGGTTCAAATGAAAGATGCAAGTCTTAGCTATGACCCTACATAAAACTTTTCGTTTGTTTCGAAATAGACAACTGTGTAGACCAGGAGCAACATACGGTTCGTTAAAATAACCTGTTCACTTCAAAGCGCTAAAAGTATTTGTTTTGAAGGAGCGCCCGCAAATAACTAGGCTCAAATGAAAGATGCAAGTCTTAGCTATGACCCTACATAAAACTTTTCGTTTGTTTCGAAATAGACAACTGTGTAGACCAGGAGTAAACATTCGGTTCGTTATAATTACCTGCTCACTTCAAACCGCTAAAAGTATTTGTTTTGAAGAAGCGCCCGCAAATGACTAGGTTCAAATGAAAGATGCAAGTCTTAGCTATGACCCTACATAAAACTTTTCGTTTGTTTCGAAATAGACAACTGTGTAGACCAGGAGCAAACATACGGTTCGTTAAAATAACCTGTTCACTTCAAAGCGCTAAAAGTATTTGTTTTGAAGGAGCGCCCGCAAATAAATAGGCTCAAATGAAAGATGCAAGTCTTAGCTATGACCCTACATAAAACTTTTCGTTTGTTTCGAAATAGACATTTGTGTAGACCTAGTCATTTGCGGGCGCTCCTTCAAAACAAATACTTTTAGCGGTTTGAAGTGAGCAGGTTATTTTAACGAACCGTATGTTTGCTCCTGGTCTACACAGTTGTCTATTTCGAAACAAACGAAAAGTTTTATGTAGGGCCATAGCTAAGACTTGCATCTTTCATTTGAACCAAGTCATTTGCGGGCGCTCCTTCAAAACAAATACTTTTAGCGGTTTGAAGTGAGCAGGTTATTTTAACGAACCGTATGTTTGCTCCTGGTCTACACAGTTGTCTATTTCGAAACAAACGACAAGACTTATGTATGGTCATAGCTAAGTCTTGCATCTTTTATTTGAACCTATTCATTTGCGGGCGCTCCTTCAAAACAAATACTTTTAGCGGTTTGAAGTGAGCAGGTAATTATAACGAACCGAATGTTTACTCCTGGTCTACACAGTTGTCTATTTCGAAACAAACAAAAAGTTTTGTGTAGGGTCATAGCTAAGACTTGCATCTTTCATTTGAACCTATTCATTTGCGGGCGCTCCTTCAAAACAAATACTTTTAGCGGTTTGAAGTGAGCAGGTTATTTTAACGAACCGTATGTTTGCTCCTGGTCTACACAGTTGTCTATTTCGAAACAAACGAAAAGTTTTATGTAGTGCCATAGCTAAGACTTGCATCTTTCATTTGAACCTAGTCATTTGCGGGCGCTCCTTCAAAACAAATACTTTTAGCGGTTTGAAGTGAGCAGGTTATTTTAACGAACCGTATGTTTGCTCCTGGTCTACACAGTTGTCTATTTCGAAACAAACGACAAGACTTATGTATGGTCATAGCTAAGACTTGCATCTTTCATTTCAACCTATTCATTTGCGGGCGCTCCTTCAAAACAAATACTTTTAGCGGTTTGAAGTGAGCAGGTAATTATAACGAACCGAATGTTTACTCCTGGTCTACACAGTTGTCTATTTCGAAACAAACGAAAAGTTTTATGTAGGGTCATAGCTAAGACTTGCATCTTTCATTATAAACTAATCATTTGCGGGCGCTCCTTCAAAACAAATACTTTTAGCGGTTTGAAGTGAACAGGTTATTTTAACGAACCGTATGTTTGCTCCTGGTCTACACAGTTTTTTATTTCGAAACAAACGAAAAGTTTTATGTAGGGCCATTGCTAAGACTTGCATCTTTCATTTGAACCTAGTCATTTGCGGGCGCTCCTTCAAAACAAATACTTTTAGCGGTTTGAAGTGAGCAGGTTATTTTAACGAACCGTATGTTTGCTCCTGGTCTACACAGTTGTCTATTTCGAAACAAACGACAAGACTTATGTATGGTCATAGCTAAGACTTGCATCTTTCATTTGAACCTATTCATTTGCGGGCGCTCCTTCAAAACAAATACTTTTAGTGGTTTGAAGTGAGCAGGTAATTATAACGAACCGAATGTTTACTCCTGGTCTACACAGTTGTCTATTTCGAAACAAACGAAAAGTTTTATGTAAGGTCATAGCTAAGACTTGCATCTTTCATTTGAACCTAGTCATTTGCGGGCGCTCCTTCAAAACAAATACTTTTAGCAGTTTTAATTGAGTAGGTAATTATAAAGTTCCGTATGTTTACTTCTGGTCTACACAGTTGTCTATTTCGAAACAAACGAAAAGACTTATGTAGGGCCATAGCTAAGACTTGCATCTTTCATTTGAACCTAGTCATTTGCGGGCGCTCCTTCAAAACAAATACTTTTAGTGGTTTGAAATGAGCAAGTTATTTTAACGAACCGTATGTTTACTCCTGGTCTACACAGTTGTCTATTTCGAAACAAACGAAAAGTTTTATGTAGGGCCATAGCTAAGACTTGCATCTTTCATTTGAACCTAGTCATTTGCGGGCGCTCCTTCAAAACAAATACTTTTAGCGGTTTGAAGTGAGCAGGTTATTTTAACGAACCGTATGTTTACTCCTGGTCTACACAGTTGTCTATTTCGAAACAAACAAAATGACTTATGTAGGGCCATAGCTAAGACTAGCATCTTTCATTTGAACCTAGTCATTTGCGGGCGCTCCTTCAAAACAAATAGTTTTAGCGATTTGAAGTGAGCAGGTAATTATAACGAACCGAATGTTTACTCCTGGTCTACACAGTTGTCTATTTCGAAACAAACAAAACGACTTATGTAAGGCGATAGCTAAGACTTGCATCTTTCATTTAAACCTAGTCATTTGCGGGCGCTCCTTCAAAACAAATACTTTTAGCGGTTTGAAGTGAGCAGGTTATTTTAACGAACCGTATGTTTGCTCCTGGTCTACACAGTTGTCTATTTCGAAACAAACGACAAGACTTATGTATGGTCATAGCTAAGACTTGCATCTTTCATTTGAACCTTGTCATTTGCGGGCGCTCCTTCAAAACTAATACTTTTAGCGGTTTGAATTGAGTAGGTAATTATAAAGTTCCGTTTGTTTACTTCTGGTCTACACAGTTGTCTATTTCGAAACAAACGAAAAGTTTTATGTAGGGTCATAGCTAAGACTTGCATCTTTCATTTGAACCTAGTCATTTGCGGGCGCTCCTTCAAAACAAATACTTTTAGCGGTTTGAAGTGAGCAGGTTATTTTAACGAACCGTATGTTTGCTCCTGGTCTACACAGTTGTCTATTTCGAAACAAACGACAAGACTTATGTATGGTCATAGCTAAGACTTGCATCTTTCATTTGAACCTAGTCATTTGCGGGCGCTTCTTCAAAACAAATACTTTTAGCGGTTTGAATTGAGTAGGTAATTATAAAGTTCCGTTTGTTTACTTCTGGTCTACACAGTTGTCTATTTCGAAACAAACGAAAAGTTTTATGTAGGGTCATAGCTAAGACTTGCATCTTTCATTATAAACTAATCATTTGCGGGCGCTCCTTCAAAACAAATACTTTTAGCGGTTTGAAGTGAGCAGGTAATTATAACGAACCGTATGTTTGCTCCTGGTCTACACAGTTGTCTATTTCGAAACAAACGACAAGACTTATGTATGGTCAAAGCTAAGACTTGCATCTTTCATTTGAACCTAGTCATTTGCGGGCGCTCCTTCAAAACAAATACTTTTAGCGGTTTGAAGTGAGCAGGTAATTATAACGAACCGAATGTTTACTCCTGGTCTACACAGTTGTCTATTTCGAAACAAACGAAAAGTTTTATGTAGGGTCATAGCTAAGACTTGCATCTTTCATTATAAACTAATCATTTGCGGGCGCTCCTTCAAAACAAATACTTTTAGCGGTTTGAAGTGAACAGGTTATTTTAACGAACCGTATGTTTGCTCCTGGTCTACACAGTTGTCTATTTCGAAACAAACGAAAAGTTTTATGTAAGGTCATAGCTAAGACTTGCATCTTTCATTTGAACCTAGTCATTTGCGGGCGCTCCTTCAAAACAAATACTTTTAGCAGTTTTAATTGAGTAGGTAATTATAAAGTTCCGTATGTTTACTTCTGGTCTACACAGTTGTCTATTTCGAAACAAACGAAAAGACTTATGTAGGGCCATAGCTAAGACTTGCATCTTTCATTTGAACCTAGTCATTTGCGGGTGCTCCTTCAAAACAAATACTTTTAGCGGTTTGAAATGAGCAAGTTATTTTAACGAACCGTATGTTTACTCCTGGTCTACACAGTTGTCTATTTCGAAACAAACGAAAAGTTTTATGTAGGGCCATAGCTAAGACTTGCATCTTTCATTTGAACCTAGTCATTTGCGGGCGCTCCTTCAAAACAAATACTTTTAGCGGTTTGAAGTGACCAGGTTATTTTAACGAACCGTATGTTTACTCCTGGTCTACACAGTTGTCTATTTCGAAACAAACGAAATGACTTATGTAGGGCCATAGCTAAGACTAGCATCTTTCATTTGAACCTAGTCATTTGCGGGCGCTCTTTCAAAACAAATAGTTTTAGCGATTTGAAGTGAGCAGGTAATTATAACGAACCGAATGTTTACTCCTGGTCTACACAGTTGTCTATTTCGAAACAAACGAAACGACTTATGTAAGGCGATAGCTAAGACTTGCATCTTTCATTTGAGCCTAGTTATTTGCGGGCGCTCCTTCAAAACAAATACTTTTAGCGGTTTGAATTGAGTAGGTAATTATATAGTTCCGTATGTTTGCTCCTGGTCTACACAGTTGTCTATTTCGAAACAAACGAAACGACTTATGTTAGGCCGTAGCTAAGACTTGCATCTTTCATTTGAACCTAGTCGTTTGCGGGCGCTTCTTCAGCCTATTATTATAATAGCGTTTCTACGCGTACTAACGGAATTCTACGATTTGAGTATTTTGCCTATGTGTATCTACCTATTTATAGCCTAATTTTTTCAATGAGTAACGGTACATTTTGATGTGCTTACATAGATTTAGCATTTTTCAATGATTCCTCACATAAATTAATCCATATAACGAGTTGTTAAGGTTGTTATTGCGTGCAGGCAAGATTTCCCTAAAAAAAATTAAAAAAACCCATAACTTTTTTTGGTTTGTCAAAACAAACAAAATTTTATCAAAACAAATCAAAACTAACGGAAAGCAATCATAATGCGTAATTTTTATTTTGTTTTGCCATATGGGGTGGCTATCTTCCTGTGAAGATAGCCACCCCACTTTGCATTTTTTTCTAGAGAATACGGAGTCTAAACAAACGAAAATTTCAATCAAAACAAACGAAACTAACAAATATCTATCGAATAAAATTTAAATAAAACCATTTGGTGGAATGGGGTGGCTAGCGTGAAGATAGCCACCCCACTTTTGTTTTAAAAAAAAAAGTATGAAGGAAATCGAAACAAACGATTTTTTTTCCAAAACAAATCAAAACTAACGCTAAACTAACGTCCTGCACCCTCAAAACCTGGGCACTCGAATTGGGGTGGCCATCTTCACGGGGGTTCGTTTTTGGGGTTTTCTGGGATGATGATTGCAAAAATTACATTTATTTTGAAGTCCAACAGGGTGGACATGATTTAACCCCTAAAGGGGTGAAAATGGGGTAAAATTTTGTATGGAAAAATAATATAAAATAGACATTACAACATTAAAATTAGAGCACGTCTAAAAAGAAATATAGGCAAACATTTATTTTGTGATTTTGAAAATCCACCCCTTAGGAGGTAAATGGGGTAAGTAAACATAATCGATATGGACGTCGTTATTGAGGTTTTATGGGATGGTGATTGCGAAAATGACATTTATTTTGAAGTCCAATACCGTCGACATGATTTTGTTATTTTGTTATTTTGTAAATCATCCCTTAGGGATGATACCCCAATGGGGTAAGCAAAAATGAACATCGATGTGGATGTCGTTCTTGAGGTTTTATGGGATGGTGATTGGTAATTGCGAAAATGACATTTATTTTGAAGTCCAACACAGTGGACTCAGCTCCAGGGTATGGGGATGGACACGGGAACGGGAACGGGAACATTAACGGAAACCAAGAACAGGAACGGAACCAAACGGGAACGGGATAGGGTAAAGAAACGGGAACGGGATACTAATAAGTATCTCTGCCAGGACCCAATTCTGATTATTGTAATAAACCAGCTTTCGCCCGCGATTTCGTCCGCGTGGATATTAGAGAAAATCCTTATGGAACCTTCAACCAGGATCCGACAAGCCGTTTTTACGCGATTAGGCGGGTCTCCACCGTCTTGCCTCGCGAGGTAGCGAGCTTGGTGGGGACCCGCCTAATCGCGTAAAAACGGCTTATTGGATCCTGGTTAAAGGTTCCATAAGGATTTTCTCTAATATCCACGCGGACGAAGTCGCGGGCGGAAGCTAGTCAAATATAAAAGTTAGAGCATTTAAAAAAAATCTGATACGCTTAATACTATTGACACACGATTGTTAACATTAGCAGATTCGAGACCATAATTTTTATACTTGCGTTGCGATTGCGACAAAGAATATACTAGTACTAAACCTTGCGATAAGATTAATTATTACGCTAATTCATTCTTCGTTTTTAATTTGTTAACTCATTCATAGACAAATCAACTCTTAAATAGTTTATGATGCTACAAATCTAGGCCCAACACCCTTATAATTTTGCATATAAATTCTTTACGATAGAAATTGATAGAATAGATATTACTTTGTTAGCACTAATAAATGATTACACTCGTAGGCCTCCAAATTTTTATTGTTTTGCATTTTTTTTGGCTTTTAATATTTTGCGACTTTTTTATGAAATCGAAGCTCCGCACCTTCGTATTTTATGGGCACTTAATACTCACTCAACCGATTATTATGAAATTTTGCATACACGTTTTCAGGGGTTATGAAAAGGACATAGGGTACCTTTAATCTAGTCAAAAGCTAGTTAAATATATGAGATACGGTAATTAGTTTCAAATCCTTGCGTAATAAGCAGTAATCTTCAAGAAACTTGGTTGTGTCCACGGTGACTGGACTAAATGTGTCTCCAAATACAACCCATGTCTAATAAATACCAGTAGTGTAATTCCAAATTTGCAACCTTGAAAGACTTGTGCTAACTTCGTAGTTCTCGAAAAACCTCGACTTTTTTCAGTTTTTAGCTTACAATTTCTAAAAAATGCATTCTACGGTAAAGTTGTCTATGGCACTTTTAAAGAAGATAAAATTACCAACAATTTGAGTGCAATTTCAGTGAGTTTCATATAAATCTCGAGATTAAAATTTTACTAAATTTCATCTAACATTTCTCTGAGTGTCATATAAATCTCGAGATACACACTTAAAAACGATAAATTTTTGACAAAAAGTTATAAATTTGTAGTAAAGTTAGTCTTTCGAACAAAATACCGTCTAAAATACTGATTCTATGCGGAAGACATAAGAAATTGTTGACCAGTTATTTAGCTTTAATTTAAGATTAAGAAAAACGCTTAAGGATCAACAATTTTCAATCAAAAATCGTTTTTCTTAATTTCAAATTAAAGTAAAATAACTGCTCACAACTTTATTCCTCATGTCTTTCCTCGTAGAATAAGTACTTTAGACAGCATTTCATTCAAAACACTAGCTTACTATAAATATCAAACTTTTTTTGAATAAAATACCCAAGAGGTGTTGTATTTCAAGGTATATAGTACATACAGAGCTAAGGTTACGCTCAAGTTGTTGTTAACTTTATCTTCTTAAAAAGTGTTTTCGATAACTTTGCCGTAGAATGCATTTTTTAGAAATTGTAAGCCAAAACTGAAAAAAGTCTGAACGAGGTTCCTCCATCATTTCGCCACTGTGACTTCATTATTAAGAAATTGGCAACCTACTCAGGCTTCGCTTTGATTTCTTCCTTTATTTTATCGATTGTAACCTTTTACCTTCCATAACCCCTAAAAAGAAAACAAATAGCTTCCAGTCGGCATCTCCATTTGCGCCAAAAGTCTGTTTATTATAGGAGGGTTATCGCTCGGATTATGTTATATTTCAACTAATTTATACTTACCTAAACCTTCCTCATAAACCACTCTATCTATTAATGAAAAACGCACGAAAATCTCTGAAGTAGTTTTTGAGCTTATCACGATCTGACAGACAGGCGCGGCGGAGAACTTTGTTTTATAATGTGAAGTGATTACACGTTAATTAACATTAATTGTATTCAATTTCATTTTGCATGATAAACAGTTTTCCGCTGACTGACATCATTATTATTCTTTAAAAGAGACCTACCCAATCGTCAGGCTAAATTTTTTTTAAAAATCCGATTTCCTATTTTTTTATCTGATAACAAGAGAATTATTATTGGTCCTAAAGAGTTTTTCTTAATCTTAAATTAAAGCTAAATAGCTGCCCTCGTAGAATGAGTATTTAAGATGGTGTTTTGTTCGAAAGACTAGCTTTACTACAAATTTATAACTTTTTGTCAAAAATGGACCGTTTTTGAAGTGTGTATCTCGAGATATATATGACACTCAGAGCTGAAATTGCACTCAAATTGTTGGTAATTTTATCTTCTAATTAAGGGGACTTTGCCGTAGAATGCATTTTTTAGAAGTTGTAAGCCAAAAACGGAAAAAAGTCGAGTTATTCGAGCACTACGAAGTTATCACAGGTCTTTCAAGGTTGCAAATTTGGAATTACACTACTGGTATCTATCCTAACAACATCCAAAAAATGCAGAACCTTGCAATTTTTTGCGACCTAGAATGTTTAAGATGCCTGGAGTCATTATGATCCTTTCCTTTCAAGGTGACCAATATTAATTTGTTTCTAACAGTATTATCAATTCAGCCCCGGTGGGCTTTAGGAATATAAAATGATGATGATGAGTGACATATTATTATATGTCAATGAGAAACTCAGCTTCATAGTTGAAATACAGTGATGGTCACATAATTAAGGACAACAGTTGATTTTCATACAAATGAGGTAAGTTTGAAGCCTTGGTTGGCCCCAAGGATAATTATAATTATAAATTATAAATAATTATAAATTATAAATATTTGACAACATCACATACATTGCTCCAATCCCAAAGTAAGTAGCTATAGCACTTGTGTTATGGAAATTAGAAACAACGGTGGTATGACACACACCCAGACCTGAGACAATATTGAAAAGTTCATTTTCTACATTGACCCAGCCGGGGATCGAACCCGGGACCTCAAGAGATGGTGACGCCTTGAAAACCGGCGTGCGAACCACTCGACCACGGAGGTCGATTAACCTAGCTAAGACTAAAACAACTGGGATCTCTAAAATTCGAGAGGGTAAAACATCTCCGTGGACTACTGGAGGACTGGCTGAACACCCCTCTTATTGAAGCACCATGCGACAAAGTTAAGCCAACCTTCATTTTTGACAAAAAATACAGAATACACCTGATAGACGACATCAGCTCCAAGAAAAGACACAAGGCTCTCCTGATTTATACTGACGGCTCCAAGACCTCATCGGGCACAGGGTCGGGTGTTTTCTCAGAGGACCTCAACATACAAATTGCATCCCCCTTAAGCTCATACAACACGGTCTTTCAGGCCGAGTGCGTGGGCATAATAATGGCGGCTCGGGCAATCGAAACAAGGGAGGTAAAAGACCGCGACATCTTAATTCTCTCTGACAGCAAATCCGTTCTACAGGCTCTCCAGGGCAGTCGCATCACATCGAGCCTTTTACTTGAGTGTCACCACGCCCTAAATACAGTAGGTGCACTTAATAATATTACTATCCAATGGATCAAAGGTCACAGTGGATCACGGGGAAACGATGCAGCCGACGAACTGGCTGGACGCGCATCTGGTTCGACGCCTGTTGGTCCAGAGCCGATCGCGCCTATCCCTACCAGCTGGTTTGCAAGTAAGATCCGTGAACACACCATAGAACTACACCAACAGAACTGGAGCTCGCAGGACTCGTGCAGACAGGCGAAACTCGCACTACCGCGCGTTGACGCTCGCCTATCCAGGCCCCTGATACAACTGTGCAGACCGCAACTTCGCCTAGTAACAGGTGCTATTACTGGTCATGGACAATTTAACAGACATCTTTTTAACTTAGGTGTCACGGACAGTCCCCTATGCAGAGGATGCATGGAGGAAGAAGAAACAGCCGCCCGCGTTCTGCTGGAATGCAGAGGGGTGGCCCCTTACCGGGCGAGGTACCTCGGCTCGCCGGGCAGCATCCAGGAAGCGATCACGAACGTGAGAGCCCTTGGAGCGTTCCTGGCTGAGCTGGGCTGGCTGAAGTGATCCGGCCACACATTCTCCGACGCAAAATAGGCGCAATAGACGTTGCGGAAACCGCCTGCACTGACAAGAAGAAGAAGAAGACCTAGCTGTGATCTGATGATGGCCATCCAGGGAGTAAATGGAGGAGATTCAGAACGCTGTACACAGCCTTTCAGTTTCAGGATTTCCATACATTTTTATGCTAATTTTGCGGTTTTTTTAAACATATCCTTATATTTCTTAGAATGCTGATCAGATCAGTTAGGTGTGTATGGCGTTCGTTCTGAATCTCTTCCATTCACTTCCTGGATTACAATCATCAGATCACAGCTAGGTCAATCCTTAGCAGAGAACCAAGGATTCAAAGTTACCTTGTTTGTATGAAAACAACTGGTGTCTTTAATTATTATGTGACATTGTGGCCACCACTGTATTTAACGCCAACTTGATACCTCTACACCTACTTTCTATAAAGGGTCTTGCTTGACAGACAGACAAGGATTTTTGAGATAAATATATATTAAAAAAAATACAAATTATGTTTGGCTGTCGCATGCATATTGACAGATTATATCTACGCTACACATTGCAGACTTAACAGTGCAAGTTTATAGGCACAGTAAATAAATCTAGAGGCACAATGTTAGTATTAAGTATCTTTTGTATCTCATTATATTTGAACGTATGTATGAGAATAAATGTCTTTTAACCTAAACCTAAATCCAAGTGCATAGGTACTTCGTAAAAACATTTGTTACGGTACATAAACCGAAAGGTAGGCATGAAAATTCATAAATGCAAAAGTAACTTCGTGTTTCCTTTGTTACATTATCATTCCTAAGCATAAGCAGCGGGTAAAATTTTGATGAATTTTAGTTAGAAATTGAGAAGAGCTGGTACAATTTTTCTCAAAATACCCACAGGAAATGAAATTCTATGAGTAGGTATAAAGTTGCAGGCAAAAGCTAGTATAATAGTAATTTGTTTGCTGTCTTTTGCTCCATTCTTTGGTAGCTTTTAAACATAATATGGTAATACCATATGTTTTATCAAAGGGATTACCTTTCTAAATTAACTTGATTGCTGCTTAAGTTTAAGCTAAATTTAAAAAAAAATGGACCAAGTGCGAGTCGGACTTACGCACAAAGGGTTCCGTACCAAAAAACAGCAAAAAAAACATGTTTGTTGTATGGAAGCCCCTTAAATATTTATTTTAGTAATTTTGTTTTTAGTATTTATAGGTATAGATAGTGGCAACAGAAATACATCATCTGTGAAAATTTCAACTATCTACCTGTTGTCGTTATTAATTTTTAGCAAAAAACGGCAAATAACCATTTTGTTGTATGGGCAGGCTAGGCGCACTCCGCGGTTTAGGTACGAAGCTACAAGTAGCCAGCGGGTCCGTCCGGACGGACTAATTTCAGAGGCTGCCGCGTGCAGGCTGGGTCACACGTTAGCAGTTCGATTTCAATAATCACGTCACTCGCCGCGTTTGTATATTGCCGAGTCGGTCGTTCGATCTCACGTTTGTGATATATAACCAAAATGAAGGCATATTACATCGCAATGGGCTGCCTTAATACTAATTAATAATAAAAAGGATCCGAACCTCACGTTTAACATATCCAAAAGTTCCAAACGACATTGAAACGTAAGTAAGAATAGTGCTTGTCTACTACCTAGTTGGTATTTAGTATCCGTTACGTAGTACTGTGTACTTGTCTTATTTGCTAAATAATCTTCACCCAACTGTGTATTTATTGAAATAATAATTTATAGATTACGAGTAGGTAGGTACTTACTTACCTACTTTCAAAATAAAGTAAATTATTAAAGACAATTTGATTTCGTAATGAAGCAAATTGCCTCAAAGTTAGCATGTATAGTTTGACGTGGCGTTGACTGTACCTAGCCTACACATACACATTTTATTTCACAAACACATAACTTGTAATAAATTAAGTATCTATTATTTAATTTATTATTTATAAGAAGAAACCCTAAAGTCGTTAGAAGAGATAAGGGCTTCGCGATAGAAAGAGAGGCAACTTCTAGGTGAATATAACTGTAGGTAAGGGAGCGGTGTGCGGCCTGAATTGCACTTTGTTGTGTATGGGATAGAGTCGCTACTTATTTAAATGACTTTGCGGAGTGGATCTTCTGTACTTGTACTATTATGTATTCTGTGGTATGGGAGCCTCCCTTAAATATTTATTTTATTCTGTTTTTAGTATTTGTTGTTATAGCGGCAACAGAAATACATAATCTGAGAAAATTTCAGCTCTCTAGCTATCATGGTTCATGAGATACAGCCTGGTGACAGACAGACAGACAGCGGAGTCTTAGTAATAGCGTACTATTTTTACCCTTTGGTTACAGAACCTTAAAAATGTTTTCCAGCAGGACAAAGCACATTTCTTAATACTTTTTTTAGCGGGCCATGGGGCCCGCTGGCAACCCCCATTCATTCAGCACGCCGCACCTATTTACCTATAGTTTTACTTGACAAGCAGTTAGCGGCCAGCCGCCCCCACGGCCTGCCGATTTACATTTTTCCTGTATTACGAAATTCAGGGAACAAAATATGCACCCAGTTACTAGGTGTATATCAGAAACTCTCCAATGAAGCAATATGCGAGACCGGTGAGCATAAGTTGGGTGAAATTACTATAGCTGACCATTGTAATCGGCTTGAGTGCCGTAAGTGTTACACATACACTGCAACTAAGATTGCAAGGTAAAACAAGTATTGCAACCAAGAAATTATCAAAAAAACTAACACCGTCTGCTTAACTTGCCCCACAAATCCCAGAGTTTGCGCATTGTGTTTTGCGACTATTCTTTCAAAAATGAAAATTTTAAGACTTATATAAAATTGAATAAATGCATAAATATTCAATATGATGATGTTTTTGTAAGATTACTATCAAGTCCCATTGCAACTCAATTACAAGTATTGCTCCTATTGACTTGTTTTTTTTAATTTTGTTACAAAGTCTCATGGGGATGCCAGAGTATGATCACATTTTCTGTAACAGCACACCGGTAGTATAAAAAAATATTTAATTTTATCATGGCGGGTCCCACGGCCTTCTGTAAAGATTTTGACTTTTGACTGTTAGCGCCCAAAAGCAGAAAATTTAGGACCCACTGGCGACCCCCATGGCCTCTTGAACTTAAAAAGTCTTATATATTACCGGCAGGGAGTTTTATTTGTGCCAAAGAGAAGTATCAATTTATCACATCCTGAAAGTGATTGCGATAGATATTGAAATTAGACTAACTTATGCCTTGAACTTATTCAAATCATCTTGATTGTGTTTTTTATGCAAAGTATCTAGCAAATTGTGAAAAAAATAACAATTAAACAATACATACCTAATGTACAGAACTGATGATCCATTAATAATCCTTCTCCAACCTAACGGCACAACAATAGTTTGTGTGTTTTCACTCAAGGTTATTCTTGAAGCAAGTTCTACACCTTCAGCTGTTGTAGGCACCACAGGTGACGGCAACACTGCTAACACAACACCATCTGCAGTTCGCACAAGCTGGGGTGCATTCCCATTCTCACCTTCACTGACAATACCTCGACCTACACCCACTTGCTGATTCAATATACTAATACTTTGATTCACTATTGACTGATGAGAAACACTTTGTTCTAAAAACTGATAGTTAACATAGCTTCTGTCACTTGAATTTGAAAAATTACCACCACTATGTACTGTAACACTTTCACTGAACTGATTTTGGCCTTGCTGTAGTGCTACCGGATGCATAGGTGGCATAGCACCGTCAGGACCGACTGGGCCTGAACATCTTTGATATGTAGCAAGCTCACTCGCTTCTAACCTAGACTGAAATGTTTCAACCGGATTCACCGTAATCCCAGGATCAAGTTTAGAGTTCAAGTTATTTGAATGATCATTCACTTTTATATCATCAACTTTTAAATTTGGGTCCTTTATAAATTGTTGGGAAACCGGTAAGTATTCAGAGTTATGTGGTAAGTTTTCTGTCGCACCAAAAACACTAAGTTTACCATCAGTGTCATTAACAGATTTAAAGAAAATGGTGCTCGATTGGTTTTTTTGTTCAGGACAGTCTCGAGTCCGGTAGAGTGTGTTTCTGGGTAAAGCGACTCGGTGCAAGTTGTCTGGGAGGTAGAGTGCGTCGAGGTGCGAGGGCGGCGGTGCGGCAGGCGGCGGGTCAGGGGCCACGGCGGCGGGCTCTAGCTGGCGCGGGTCCGCCACGTACACCAGCACGCGCGGGGCGCCGGGCGCTGCTCGCGACGCGCCCACACTCGCGCCCTTGCCGGACATCGCGCACGCACATCACACGCCGTCTTCACAGACTGCTCACTAGCTGAACACACCGAAACACGATCCTCGGACGGACCGAGCGAGTCTCCACCTGGCATCGCTTCCGACCCTCCGATCATAGCTCGACGTCCACCCGGCAGTCCGGGGCTGTTGCAACATCCTCTTACCGATGTTTTTTATGTATTGATGTCATCGATATCTATTAGTTTTATGGTGACCCAGGCAAACCAGACACTAATAATTTTATGGCGGAGCCCTTTTTGGACCCATTGTAAAATTTACAACCTGGTAATAAAAACATTAACTTGAGTTCCTTGTTCGACTACTGGTTTTGAGAGCTCGTTTTGAGACCAAATAGGGTTGATCAAAAGGTCACTATGAGACTAATGTTCGCTTCATCTCTAGATACAATTTTACAAGATTGCACAGCACTTCTGTTTGAGTTGGTACAAGCTTCGATGTGTAAAATAAAACAACGATTCGATATTAAACTTCACTAATTTACCGAAGACGATGCTTACGAGCATTTAAAACACTGCTATTTACGAAATGAATGAAAGAAGAAATTGAACTATTGAAGCAATACGCGACGGATTTATGTACACAGCCAGCACAATAAAAATGATTGGATTACGCTTGATACTTTTGAAAACACACCACACAATCCAAGGTGGAAAAGAGATGCAAAAACAGAACACAGATCAGAGTCCAGTCCAGACCAAAAAGAGAATGTACCGAACCAACTTTACTGCCATCTGCTGTCATGCGGAGGGAAACTAGATACTGCTTTACCGACAAGGCTTGTGGGTGCGTTCCGTGGCTTCGCTCGAGTGCACTCGACCCACACCAGCCCCCTAGCCAAAGTAACATTTTGCAAATTTTCGCTATCGCTTTGCTTTGAAGCATGTATGGATTTGACGTTTTAAAATTCGATTGTTAACGAAACCTTAAGTCAATCCCATACATTATATTGTTTTAAATTTCCATGGTTATTGACGTTAATAGAATAAACTATGTCGGGATAATAAAAGAACTAGACGGAGGGTAGACCGATTCGTCTGCTAATAACATCTACCCGCACGCAACAATCGACAGTTCTTCCGTGATCATGGCGCATGCAACTGCGCCGAAATATCAGAGTCTCAAAAATAAACAGGTACATGGTGTAAATCCCGACTTAGTTTATTCTATTAATCCCATACATGTTTCTAAAGCGAAGCGATAACGAAGATTAACGAATGTTACTTTGGCTAGGCCCTCGGGCGCTATCTACCGCCTAACTCAAAGCGATAGCCAAAGCGATAGTTATGCGCTATCCGTCCTTGTCATATTATAACACGATGACAAGGACGGACAGTGCACTGACGTCATAAACCAAAGCCAGAGTCAAAGCGATAGGCCAGCCACACACACGCAATAATATTGGCAATAATAATATTGAACAATATGATAAATCATACTGACATTATCCTCAATACCTAACCGCAAACACACAATATTATTGTCAATATGCAAATTATTGCCAATAATATTGCGTGTGTGTGGCTAGCCATAGAGTTAGGCGGTAGCCCCGCAGTGCGCGCTGTAACCGTTCCGTGGTTTGGTGAAATTTTACTCTGACAGCTGTCAGAGCGTAGTTTCATCCGTTCCGTGGCTCGGAGCGCAGCAACTAAACAACCATCAAAATGGATGGTTTAAAAACGGTCTGACGTTTATTCTTACAAAATAAAGTAATTGACATTTTGACATTATTTTGTATTTTCATGTTTTTGTGTCTTAATTTCAAAAAGTTCGTGGTTTCTCCTCCTAAAACAGATTTTTATTTGATTTAGTTTAGTATTTATAGAAAAGTTAAAATTTTCCGTATTCCAAAAACTTTGTACACTAACCCCGGTCACTCACATGCGCGCAAAGGTTCGTACATTGTATGAATGTTTTCAATTTTGTATGGAAAATCATTCGCGAATGTCTGTCCTACACTTGTGGGTTCGCGTATTTGCACGAATGTGAGTGACCGGGCTAAAGAGGTTATATAAAAATGGCAAAATTAAAAATTTTGAAAAAACCCACGACGGTAAAAATTTTAACTCTTTATTTAAAAAGACTAAAATAAGTTTTACAAAAAGCTCTCGACTAAAAGTGATGTAGGTACCTACTATACATACTTTATCTACCTATTCATAAATTACAAACGCAAGAAAAATCCGTTGGGGCTGCCATTACCTGCCCCCAAATGAATTTTTTTTTTCAGTTTTAGTTACTTTAGAGAAATGGCAATGGCAGCCCCCGACGGATTTTTCTTGCGTTTTTAATTTATGAATAGGTAGATAAAGTATGTATAGTACCTACATCACTTTTAGTCGAGGGATTTTTGTAAAACTTATTTTAGTCTTTTTAAATAAAGAGTTACAATTTTTACCGCCATGGGTTTTTTCAAAAATTTTAATTTTGCCATTTTATTTTAAACTTTTTAAAGAATTCATACGTTATCTACTCTAAAAACCGCATCTAAATCGGTCAAACCATTCGGAAAATGATTACTACAGCGCCCTCTAGCGGCTGAATACCATAACACCAAGAACCATCGCCGACAAACTAAAAAACTATTACAGAAAACAGCATCCAAATTGGTCAAACCGCTTTGGAAATAAATGAGAAAATGATAACTACAGCGCCCCCTAGCGGTTAAACACCATAACATCTATCTGAGAACCATCGCCGATAACCTACAAACCCATTACAGAAAACCGCATCGAAATAAGTTGAGTAGTTTTTGAGAACTTCTCAAGCGCGGCACTTATCTGGTTGCTGCAGCGCCCCCTGGTGATCTACCACCATGTAACTTATCTAAGAACCTGCTCTGAAATGAAACCTTTTGATTGCAAAAAACCGCATTGAAATCGGCTTAGTAGTTTCCAAGGAAAATGGTAATAGACAAACTTGAATTATCTGGTTGCTGCAGAAACCCCTGGTGGTCTACCACTATGAAACATGTCTAAGAACCTGCTCTGAAATAAAACCTTTTGAATGCAAAAAACCGCATCGAAATCGGCTTAGTAGTTTCCGAGGAAAATGGTAACAGACAAACAAACAAACAAACGCACAACCTCTAACCCCAAACGCATATACCGCCTCCGTTCCGTTCCGTCCGTCGTGGGTAAAAACAGCTCGATCGTTCCGTGTTTTGATTGCAACTTAAACGGGTTAAACTTTAACCAAACAACTACATCCAAAACGACGAAACGCAGCCCAACACCGCTAAAGGTGCGTCCAGATATGTTCTTTTGCCCGTACCGTACCTCCGTTCCGATCGGCGTCGCGATCAAAGAACGCTAGTCTGGACGCATGTTCGGAACGGTGCGGAGGTACGCCGTTCCGTTCGCCGAACAGGTACGCCCCGATCCACCTCGAATCTCTCGCTCTTTTGCCCGTACCCGTATCTCTCGCTCTTGAGCGTCGCGAACAAAGAACGCTAGTCTGGACTAATGATGGGCCAACTCGGTTTATTTCCAACTCGAGTCAACCCGTTTCAAAATTTGCGTAACTCGGTTTCAACTCGAGTTAGCCAACCCGAGTTGGCTAACGGGTCAACCCGCTACGACCCGCTAGCCAACTCGGGTCGGCTAACTCGAGTTGAATTGAAACCGAGTTACGCGAATTTCCGTAGCTGTAAGCGAGTCAAACGGAGTTGCCTAATCGGTTCGGAACCGACCACAGATGGTCAGCAACTGTGGAGACCTTTACCTTTTTGTTCATAGTTTAGATACTAGCTAATTAGGTTAACTTAGGTTTCTTTTTCCGACTGTATGACATTGTCTCAAAGTTGAATACGACACAAAAAACACACTTAACACAATTACGAAGCAAAAAGAGCTTATGAAAATCGAACTTTAATATTTGTCAATCCAAATATTAAAAGAAACAAAACAAGTAAACAGTAAAATATAAAAATTCGCCGGTAGTAAGAAAACAGAATTTCGGGTGCTACGGGTAAACTCGGATTAGATCAGCTAACTCCGCCGCCGGGCCGGGCTGAGCATGGCGGCGGCGGCGGCGGAAGCGAAGGTACACAACTCGTGTTCTTAACGGGCTGAATCGAGTTCTTAACGGGCTGACTCGGGTTGACCCGATACAACTGCAACTCGAGTCAACCCGGGTCGGAACTCGAGTTGACCCATCACTAGTCTGGACGCATGTTCGGCGGGCTGATTATCTAATTAGAAACCGCCTAGCGACCGGTCGCAGTTCACAGATGAACGTAATACATTGCTACTTTTCTTTGGGGTAAAAAAAAACATACCAAAGAAAAGTAGCAATGGATGTCAAATGCAACCGGTCGCTAAATAGTTTCTTTTTAGATAATCAGGGTGCGGAACGGTGCGGAGGTACGCCGTCTCGATCGCCGACAGGTACGCTCCGATCCATCGCGAGTCGGTTTTTTCGCCCCGTTCAAAGGAAAAACGGAACGGAGGAACGGTACGGCGCTAGTCTGGACGTGATCGCGGCGGCGACGCCGACGTTCGGAGGTTGTAGTACAGTAGCCCGTAGTACATTTAAATTACGAAAAAGGTTAGGTACCGTTTGCCGTTGTGATATAGTTATTTATTATGAAATTATAGATACTTTAACCCAAGTTTTACAGATCGCAACTCGCCGTAACATATATTTGTATATCTCCAAAAATGAGATTTTTTATTTTTCGAGGTTAATCACATGGTTTAGCTATTGTCGTGTTCTACAGCGCTATGTTTGATTGCCACTGATAATAGTTAGGACTGTGAAAAGAAGCCATACACAGATTTAAGACCAGATGAAATGGATGGACTTTATCTGGTCTTAAATCTGTGTATGGCTACTTTTCATAGTCTTAATATTATCAGTGGCAATCAAACATAGCGCTGTAGAACACGACAATAGCTAAACCATGTGATTAACCTCGAAAAATAAAAAATAATCATTTTTGGAGATATACAAATATAGGTTGCGGCGGGTTGCAATCTGTTAAAGTATCTATAATTTTGTAATAAATAACTATATCACAACGGCAAACAGTAACCTTTTTCGTAATTTAAATTTACTACGGGCTGCTGTACTATTGGATCGGAACGTTGATACGGAACGGAGGTACGGTACGGCGCTAGTCTGGACGTGATCGCGGCGACGTTCGGCGGTTTGATCGGAACGGTGGTACGGAACGGAGGTACGGAACGGGCAAAAGTAGCGTCCAGACTTATTTGATCGGAACGCTGGTACGGAACGGAGGTACGGTACGATCAAAAGAACATATCTGGACGCACCTTAACACAGAACGTCAAAAAGTACTTTCATAAACTGACGAGGGTGAATAACATCATTATTTTGGACTTAACGGTTCATATTTTTGCAAATATTTTTGTCAATTTGTGTTGAATGTTAAAAAATACTTTTATTGTTCATCTCAAAAAGAGTTATATTCCCTAATCTATGCCCTGTTGTGAATCACCCCATACGGGGTTATAAGCTTAAAATACATGAATTTAAGTACTTTTGACTCACAATAACCATCGACCCTCAGATACCTATATATAAAATATGAATGTACTAGCTTCTGCCCGCGACTTCGTCCGCGTGGATATTAGACGAAATCCTTTTAAGGAACCTTCAACCAGGATCCGGCCAGCCATTTTTACGCGATTAGGCGAGTCCCCATCAAGCGCGCTTCGCGAGGCAAGACATTTGCCGCGTGTGGCGGGCCTCGCACAAGGCTTCCAGTTCCCGTTACCGTTCCCGCTCCCGCTCCCGTTCCCCGTTCCCATTCCGTTCCCGTCCCGTTTGCGTTCCCGTCCCGTAACCATCCCGTAACCGTCCCGTACCCCTTCCGTTTCCATTACCGTTCCCATCCCGTTCCTGTCCCGTTCCTCCCCTGTTCTCGTTCCCGATCCCGTCCCGTTATATTCCCGTTCCGTTCCCGTTTCGTTCCCGTTCCGTTCACGTTTCGTTCCCGTTCCCATTCCCGTTCCGTTCCCACTGCGTTCCCGTCCCGTAAACGTACCCTAACCGTCCCTTACGCCTTACGTTCCCGTTCTTATTCCCGTTCCGTTCCCGTCCGGTTCTTGTTCCCGTTCCCGTTCCCATCCTGTTCTATTCCCGTTCCGTTCCCGTTTCATTTTAGTTTCGTTCCTGTTTCGTTCCCGTTCCGTTCCCGTTACGTTCCTGTTTCATTCCTGTTTCGTTCCGTTCCCGTCCGATCCCGTCCCGTACTCTTCCCGTACTCCTTCCGTTTCCGTTCCCGTACCCGTCCCGTTCTAGTTCCCGTTACCGTCTCATTCCCGTTCTCGTTCTCGTTCCCATTCCGTTCCCGTTCCGTTCCGTTCCGTTCCGTTCCGTTCCGTTCCGTTCCGTTCCGTTCCGTTCCGTTCCGTTCCGTTCCGTTCCGTTCCGTTCCGTTCCGTTCCGTTCCGTTCCGTTCCGTTCCGTTCCGTTCCGTTCCGTTCCGTTCCGTTCCGTTCCGTTCCGTTCCGTTCCGTTCCGTTCCGTTCCGTTCCGTTCCGTTCCGTTCCGTTCCGTTCCCGTTCCCGTGCCCGTTCCGGTTCCCGTTCCCGTTCCCTGGATGTGCATGTCCAGGTCCAGGTCCATATGTGTCATGTCCACCGTGTTGGACTTCAAAATAAATGTCATTTTTGCAATCGTCATCCCAGAAAACCCCAATAACGACATCTATATCGATTTTTATGTTTACTCACCCCATTTAACCCCTAAGGGGTTGATTTTCAAAATAACAAAATATATATTTGCCTATTTATTTTTAGATGTGCTCCTACGAAGTTTAAAGTTGTAATGTCTATTTTATATTATTTTTCCATACAAAATTTGGACCCCATTTTCACACCTTTAGGGGTTAAATCATGTCCACCGTGTTGGACTTCAAAATAAATATCATTTTTGCAATCGTCATCCCAGAAAACCCCAATAACGACATCTATATCGATTTTTATGTTTACTCACCCCATTTACCCCCTAAGGGGTTGATTTTCAAAATAACAAAATATATATTTGCCTATTTATTTTTAGATGTGCTCCTACGAAGTTTAAAGTTGTAATGTCTATTTTATATTATTTTTCCATACAAAATTTGGACTCCATTTTCACCCCTTTAGGGGTTAAATCATGACCACCGTGGTTGGACTTCAAAATAAATGTCATTTTTGCAATCGTCATCCCACAAAACCCCGATAACGACATCCATATCTATTTTTAGGTTTTTTTAACCCTTTTCACTCCCATTTCATCCCCTTTGGAGTTGAAATCCTAACAAAAACAATATACCTACGTTGCTTTAGATTTCTATCCATAAGCCTAAATTATAAATTTAACGATTTTTACTTCGAAAATGAAGGATTTTCTTCAATTCACAACTTCATCCCCCTTTTCACCCCTTCGGGGGTAGAATTTTGAAAAACGCTGAGACCCGTATTTATTAATTTTCAATCGTCAGCCTAAACACAAAATTTGAAGATTCTAGCTTCAAAACTGAGGGACTTTCATACAAACTTTCATCCCTTATTTCATCCCCTTAGGGATGGAATTTTCGAAAATCCTTCCTTAGTGGATGCCTACACTATATAAAGTATCTGTGTGCAAAATTTCAAGTCTCTAGGTCAAGCGGTTTGGGCTGTGCGTTGATAGATCAGTCAGTCAGTCAGTCATTCAGTTTACGATTTTATATATTAAGATTTTTTTTTTAACTTATGGCGAAGCTTTCAATAGAAAGTAGAACAGTGTGAAGCGGTTCGAATCAATAGCATAGCATGGTAAAGAAATGTATTAGTATTCTAAGGCCCTCCGCTGCGTTGAGCGGGATCCCGGCGCGGGTAAACGGTGCGGGAGCCCGTCGCGGGGGCCCGCGCTGTGCTCCGTCGCGGACAAACAGCCCGTCGCCGCCATCTTGTTTTTTTTTTAACATAGCGGTGTTATTTTCTTGTCAGAATAGTACCAAAAACCGAGTTTCATCGAAATCGGCCTACAAACAAAAAAGTTGGATTTTTGACAGAGCGAGCACGAAGTGCGAGCGAAGCGTCTCTGCTTCAGCTTGGGCAAAAATTCTTTCGTATGTCTGTATGTTCTCTTCTACAGGTCGCATTTCTCAACCGATTGTCGTGAAAATTTGTGAGCTGGTTTGAAAGTAATATAGATTTTTTTTGTCGAGCCAGATTTTTTTAATTTTTTAAAATGGCGGAGATATGTTAAAAAAACAGGTTTTACGGCTTTCCAGCGCTGTCTGTTCTCCTCTACAGGTAGCACTTCTCAACCGATTCTCGTCAAATTTTGTGAGTAGGTTTGAAAATGGTATAGAACTTTTTTGTCATGCCACTTTTTCGATTTTTTTCAAAATGGCGGAGAAATGTAAAAAAAAAACATATTGCAGTCCAGCTTTCCGGCTCTGACTTTTCTCCTCTACAGGTCGCATTTCTCAACCGAATTTCGTGAAATTTTGTGGGGAGGTTCGAAAATCATATCGATTTTTTAAGTTGAGACATTTTTTCTAAATTTTTCGTAATAGCGGAGATATGTAAGAAAAATGTATTTCAGTCCGGCTTTCTGGCGCTGGATGTTCTCCTCTACAAGTTGCATTTCTCAACCGATTCTCGTCAAATTTTGTGAGCAGGTTTTAAAATGGTATAGAACTTTTTTGTCACGTCACTATTTCGAAGTTTTTCAAAATGGCGGAGATATGTAAAAAAACATATTGCAGTCCAGCTTTCCGGCTCTGACTTTTCTCCTCTACAGGTCGCATTTCTCAACCGAATTTCGTGAAATTTTGTGGGCAGGTTTGTAAATCATATAGATTTTTTTAAGTTGAGACATTTTTTCTAAATTTTTTGTAATGGCGGAGATATGTAAGAAAAATGTATTTCAGTCCGGCTTTCTGGCGCTGGATGTTCTCCTCTACAGGTCGCATTTCTCAACCGATTCTCGTCAAATTTTGTGAGCAGGTTTGAAAATTACATATAATTTTTTGTCACGCCAGTTTTATGAAATCTTTCATAATGACGGAGAAATGTAAAAAACCATATTTCAGTCCGACTTTCCAGCTGTCCATTTTCCTCTATCAGGTCGCATTTCTCAACAGATTCTCGTGAAATTTTGTGAGCAGGTTCGATAATTATATATAATTTTTTAGTTTAGCCAGTTTTTCTAAATTTACCAAAAATCACCTTTTCGAAAAATGTTTAAAATTAGAAGCGCCATCTAGCTGCGAATATACCTACCAAATAATACCAAACAGCACGTATCTACTACGTGCTTTGAAAAGCTAACAGTGTGGGAAAAAGGGGTGGCGACATCTTTAAGATTATTTTTTAAACAACATACTATTAAAGCTACTTTTTAACGTGAGGTCTACAGCTCACGGAGCCACTAGTTTAATATTTTTAACACTGCGTTGCTATTTTCTTGTCGAAATAGTAGCTTAAACCGAGTTTCATCTAAATCGGCGCACAAACATGAATTTGATTATTAATATTAACTTTACCCCTCGCCTGCGACTTTCAGTTATTTCAATAGAACACTTTCTTTTTTTGAAAATCTGTAATCATAGACATAGAAAAATTTTCGCTGCGCTCAAGAAGACCAACAAAGCGTGGAAAAGATAAGTTAACATCATACGGACATGGTCTATGTAAAAAAGAGACAAAAGAGCAAGTGACATGTGCCAACATTTTTTACAGTAAGAGCCCCTAGCGTCCCGCCCAGCAAATGAGCAATCACAGTTTGTTTAAAATATTTTTTAATCTTAATTAGAATTTAAAATAAAGGTATCGTGGAGCCATGGTGTCTTGTGCTCTAAGTAATTGTGATGTGACAAAAATAAATAATCCAAATAATCACACTTTTCACAGGTAAATAAGATATTGCGCCACATTCCTCTAAAACCATATTTCTCTACATTTATTCGTTTATCGACGAAGAAAGCAGTATGGAACATAGTTTATTAATTTCCTTTGCCTAGTTGGTTACTAAGTTCTGTAACTATGGAAAACATGAATAATACTAAATTTACAAATAATGCTACAATGAATTATATACCAAATGAAAGCACAAATATTTAAGATTATCATGTATTAAAATTATTCGAAATGACCGCCTCTGGCATGAATACACGCCTTTAGACGACGAGGCCAGTCATCGATGGCAGCACGAACTACCACCATATCCAATTCTGCGACTGCCTTGAGAATAGCGCGCTTAAGAGAGTCGAGATTCATGTGGGGCTTAGCACATGCTTTCTCCTCAATAAGTTGCCATATGGCATAATCCAGAGGATTTAAGTCTGGGCTGGAGGATGGCCATTCTTCCTGCGCGATAAAATCAATTTTGTTAGCCCGAAACCATGCTTGTGTAGATTTTGCTTTGTGCGCAGGGGCAGAGTCCTGCTGGAAGACCCATGGCTGGTTTTGAAATAAAGTGTGGCTTAAGGGTTTGACAACAGGTTCCAGAACGGTATCTTGATAGACTCTAGCGCCAGTTTTCACACCTTTTTCAATATGGCCAGTAATCGATAAAGAAACTCAGTAACAGAACTTTTGACCAACCTGTGTATAGTCATAGCATATTTAACGTATCTTAATATATAAAATCGTAAACTGAATGAATGACTGACTGACTGACTGACTGACTGATCTATCAACGCACAGCCCAACCGCTGGACCTAGAGACTTGAAATTTTGCACACAGATACTTTATACAGTGTAGGCATCCACTAAGAAAGGATTTTTGAAAATTCCATCCCTAAGGGGATGAAATAAGGGATGAAAGTTTGTATGAAAGTCCCTCAGTTTTGAAGCTAGAATCTTCAAATTTTGTGTTTAGGCTGACGACTGAAAATTAATAAATACGGGTCTCAGCGTTTTTCAAAATTCTACCCTCGAAGGGGTCAAAAGGGGGATGAAGTTGTGTATTAAAGAAAATCCTTCATTTTCGAAGTAAAAATCGCTAAATTTATAATTTAGGCTTATAGGATAGAAATCTAAAGCAACGTATATTGTTTTTGTTAGGATTTCAACTCCAAAGGGGATGAAATGGGAGTGAAAAGGGTTAAAAAAACCTAAAAATAGATATGGATGTCGTTATCGGGGTTTTGTGGGATGACGATTGCAAAAATGACATTTATTTTGAAGTCCAACCACGGTGGACATGATTTAACCCCTAAAGGAAAATGGGGTCCAAATTTTGTATGGAAAAATAATATAAAATAGACATTACAACTTTAAACTTCGTAGGAGCACATCTAAAAATAAATAGGCAAATATATATTTTGTTATTTTGAAAATCAACCCCTTAGGGGGTAAATGGGGTGAGGAAACATAAAAATCGATATTGATCTCGTTATTGGGGTTTTCTGGGATGACGATTGCAAAAATGACATTTATTTTGAAGTCCAACACGGTGGACATGATTTAACCCCTAAAGGGGTGAAAATGGGGTCCAAATTTTGTATGGAAAAATAATATAAAATAGACATTACAACTTTAAACTTCGTAGGAGCACATCTAAAAATAAATAGGCAAATATATATTTTGGGATTTTTAAAATCAACCCCTTAGGGGGTAAATGGGGTGAGTAAACATAAAAATCGATATAGATGTCGTTATTGGGGTTTTCTGGGATGACGATTGCAAAAATGACATTTATTTTGAAGTCCAACACGGTGGACATGATTTAACCCCTAAAGGGGTAAAAATGGGGTTCAAATTATGTATGGAAAAAGAATACAAAATCGAAATTACAACTTTAAAATTCGTAGGAGCACGTCTAAATATATATTTTGGGATTTTTTAAATCAACCCCTTAGAGGGTAAGTGGGGTGAGTAACATAAAAATCGATATGGGTGTCGTTCTTGAGGTTTTATGGGATGGTGATTGCGAAAATGAGATTTATTTTGAGGTCCAACGCGGTGGACATGACACATATGGACCTGGACCTGGACATGCACATCCAGGGAACGGGAACGGGAACCAGAACGGGCACGGGCACGGGAACGGGAACGGGAACGGAACGGAACGGAACGGAGCGGAACGGAACGGAACGGAACGGAACGGAACGGAACGGAACGGGAACGAGACGGTAACGGGAACTAGAACGGGACGGGTACGGGATCGGGAACGGAAGGGGTACGGGACGAGTACGGGACGGGAACGGAACGGGAACGGAACGAAACGGGAATGAAACAGGAACGTAACGGGAACGGAACGGGAACGAAACAGGAACGAAACTGGAATGAAACGGGAACGGAACGGGAATAGAACAGGATGGGAACGAGAACAGGAACAAGAACCGGACGGGAACGGAACGGAAACAAGAACGGGAACGTAAGGCGTACGGGATGGTTAGGGCACGTTTACGGGACGGGAACGCAGCGGGAACGGAACGGGAATGGGAACGGGAACGAAACGTGAACGGAACGGGAACGGAACGGGAATATAACGGGACGGGAACGCGAACAGGATGGGAACGGGACAGGAACGGGATGGGAACGGAAACGGAAACGGAAGGGGTACGGGACGGTTACGGGACTTTTACGGGATGGGAACGCAAACGGGACGGGAACGGAACGGGGAACGGGAGCGGGAATGGGAACGGGAACTGGAAGCCTTGTGCGAGGCCCGCCACACGCGGCAAATGTCTTGCCTCGCGAGGCAGCGCGCTTGATGGGGACTCGCCTAATCGCGTAAAAATGGCTGGCCGGATCCTGGTTGAAGGTTCCTTAAAAGGATTTAGTCTAATATCCACGCGGACGAAGTTGCGGGCAGAAGCTAGTCTCATATAAAATGTGTGCATTCGTTTTCGGATCACCTGTTTATTGACATTGTTGTTCTTTGACATTCTATTTCTATGTCTGAAATGGTGTAGTATTTATGGTCACCCTTGTTTTGAAAAGGAATATTTCCTAAATATTGAAATTCTTAAATTGAAATTCAGCACCAAATTCAAAATCGGAGTTGCCAGGATTGACACTTGAATTTAACACCACCTCACCGATGATAGCTGATTAGCATTATTGTGAAAAATCTTATTAAATCAAAAGAGTAAGTTCAGTTTTTATTTCACAACTAGCTTCCGCCCGCGACTTCGTCCGCGTGGATATTAGAGAAAATCCTTAGGGAACCTTCAACCAGAATCTGACCAGCCGATTTTATGCGATTAGGCCGGTCCCCACCAAGCGCGCTGCCTCGCGAGGCAAAACGTTTGCCGCGTGTGGCAGGCCTCGCACGAGGCTGCGCGCTTGGTGGGGACCGGCCTAATCGCATAAAATCGGCTGGTCGGATTCTGGTTGAAGGTTCCCTAAGGATTTTCTCTAATATCCACGCGGACGAAGTCGCGGGCGGAAGCTAGTTTATTACAACAATCAGAAGTGGGTCCAGAGATATTAGTAGTATCCTGTTCCCGTTTCTTTACCCTTTTCCGTTCCCGTTTGGTCCCGTTCCTGTCCCCGGTTTCCGTTCCCGTTCGCGTTCGCTTTCGAGCGATCGCGTTTGCGTTCCCGTTCCTTTCTCGTTCCCGTTCCCGTTCCCGTCCCCTGCGGCTGAATCATGTCCACCGTGTTGGACTTCAAAATAAATGTCATTTTCGCATTCCTCATTCCATAAAACCTCAAGAACAACATCCACATCGATTTTCATGTTAACTTGCCCCATTTACCCCCTAAGGGATGATTTTCAAAATAACAAAATATATATTTGCCTATTAATTTTTAGACATGCTTCTTAGAATTTCAAAGTTGTAATGTCTCATCATCATCATCATATCAGCCGCACAACACCCACTGCTGGGTATAGGCCTCCTCCAAGGATTTCCATGACGATCGGTCCTGCGCTTCCCACATCCAGTGGCTTCCGGCAACCTTCACCAGATCGTCGGTCCACCTTGTCGGGGGCCTACCCACGGAGCGCCGTCCGGTGCGCGGTCGCCATTCAAGAACCTTTCCGCCCCAACGGCCATCGGTTCTTCTCGCTATGTGTCCAGCCCACTGCCACTTTAGCTGAGCAATCCTTCGAGCGATGTCGGTTACTTTAGTTCGCCTGCGGATCTCCTCATTTCTGATTCGATCACGCAGGGAAACGCCGAGCATGGCTCTCTCCATTGCACGCTGGGTGACCTTGAGCCTCCTTATGAGACCCATAGTTAGCGACCACGTTTCACTGCCGTAAGTCATTTTATATTATTTTTCCATACACAATTTGCACCCCATTTTCACCCCTTTAGCAGTTAAATCATGTCCACAGTGTTGTACTTCAAAATAAATGTCATTTTCGCAATCACCATCCCATAAAACCTCAAGAACGACATCCATATCGATTTTTATGTTTACTTACCCCATTTACACCCTAAGGGGTTGATTTTAAAAACTACAATATATATGTTTGTCTATTTATTTTTAGACATGCTCGTACGAAGTTTTAAGTTGTAAAGTATATTTTATATTGTTTTCCATACCAAATTTGAACCCAATTTTCACCCCTTTAGTGGTTAAATCATGTCGACCGTGTTAGACTTCAAAATGAATGTCATTTTCGCAATCGTCATCCCAGAAAACCCCTATAACGACATCCATATCTATTTTAGGTTTATTTACCCCATTTCATCCCCATAGGGGTTAAAATACTACCAATAACCATATACGTTGCGTTATATTTCCATCCATAAGTCTAAATTATAAATTTAACGATTTTTACTTTAAAAATTAAGGATTTTCTTCTATACTCAACTTCATCCCCCTTTTCACCCCATCGGGGGTAGAATTTTGAAAAACGATGATACACGTATTTATTAATTTTCAATCATCAGCCTGAATACAAAATTTGAAGATCCTAGCATCAAAACTGAGGGACTTCCATACAAACTCTCATCCCTTATTTCATCCCCTTAGGGATGGAATTTTCAAAAATCCTTCCTTAGTGGATGCCTACACTGTATAAGGTACCTGTGTGTAAAATTTCAAGTCTCTAGGTTCAGTAGTTTGGGCTGTGCGTTGATATCTCACTCAGTCAGGACTTTGAATTTTATATATATAGATAACTCTGTGTTATTCTAAATTAATATTTAAGTAGTATATTTTCAATATTCCACTTCGAATTCTTAACTTTGATACACTACGTGATTGGTAACGTACATTTTTTCTCTACCATCGTGGTATTATTGTTTAGTAATGGCAATTGTGCGAACGAGACATCTTCATCTATTGGTGTTGTTTCATTCGCAGTTTCACACACCTGGGGCCTTACTATGAGCTCTTATAGCAGGACTTATACTGAATGGCATTACTTTTTCGTACCATGACCTCGATTTAGCAGGCCTGCGGAGGGCCTGCTTTAATACACGCTCTTAAACCGTTCACCATTTTTTATGTATGGACGAAGCGTACCACGACGCACGGTTTGACAGTTTAGGAGCTGTTTTATAGCGTCTGTAATGTCAATTAAAGCAATTCATAAAAAGTTCCTACGTGATCAGCTTTTTCAAAATTGTTTAGTGTATTTAGATAAGTTTGGTGTGAGAATTTTAAGATGAATTTCTTTTAATGTTTATTATTTAACAGTGAATTATGTAACTTGATAAAGGCAACGCGACGACTTCTTTGTTGTTGAATATCACTAAAATAAAAAGAAATGATAAGAGATGAGACCCCATAAATAAGTACCTAAATTGCATTACATTTTATGATATTATGAATAATAATAATCAAATAAAGAAGAAAATGATTTATTTTATATCGATGTAATTAACAAACTAATGGTGTGAAATGATATTGAAAATAAAAAAAATAATAATAATATAACTTTAATTTGTTTTATTGACTTGCGACATTTTATTAGAGCACGTATACCTAGTAAATCGCACTTAAAAATAAATATGAAGTTGTGATACTTTATTTGCTATGTTCTCATTAAAAAAAACTAGTAAGTGACCGTTATTTTATTTTTCATCAATTCAGAACGTCGCGGCAGACAGAGATATACTATCCCCGCCAATTGGTAATTCGCAAGAACCTTGTCACATTAACATCCACATCGACGTGATCCGCAACTAAAAATGCCATGAAGTAAGAAAATTCTTAATAGGTAATCTAATATAATTATTATTTATTGATTTATTATTTTCAGTAAGATAGGGTCTAGGTAGGTATATCAAAAATTTACAAATTGTTTTTCGTTTTTGAGGTTAAAAATATGGCCGCCAGGTGCATTACCAGTTGGCGGGGATAATAAGCGATAAATTGGGTGCATTCTGCCTAACTCGGACTCGGAGATTTGTCTTACAGAATGCACCCATTGATTTGTATAGGCTAGCTCGTTTTCGCATCGTCTACAAAGCATTAGTTGATCTGTGACAAAGCATACCAGCGACAAACTAACCGTTCACCTTGAGTCAAAACAATCTTTAAGCCGTTCACCTAAAAGACGGTCATGGTACCGATTTAAGCAATTTTGTTTAGGGCCTGCTTCTGAACTGAACGGCTTAAGGATGGTTTCTTATTTGCTGATGGTAAGCCCCCTGCTTTCACACAGTAGAGTCTTCAGGAGCCCTACCGCCCAACTCAAAGCTTTAGCCAGAGCGATAGCTAGACTATATCCATCCTTGTCATATCATAACACGATGACAAGGACGGACTTTTACTCTGGCTTTGGTTGATGACGTCATGTACTGTCCGTCCTTGTCATCGTGTTATGATATGACAAGAACGGATAGAGTCTAGCTATCGCTTTGGCTATCGCTTTGAGTTGGGCGGTAGGCCCCCAGTCAATGTCAACTCTATATTAAAAATTTTATAGTTGAATTTTTTTTATAAGCATAGTGAGAATTTTTGTCGCTATACGAACCTCCTTGGTCGGAACGGACGGAACGCGGACAATGGGATGAGCCAAGAAGCTTATACCTCCCTCCAATGGAGATTGCACGGCCATATGTCATAGTGAAGATTGAAAAAAGCTCCTTTAGTGACGTGACGGCTTATTATAATAATAATAATTTATTTATTTCCTCGAGAAACAGAGTCTCATTATGGTTAGTAACAATGTGACTTAGAGCTAGGTTAGGACAAAATTATTAAATTAAATTAAATTCATTAATTAATTAATTATTATCAATTCATTACATTAATTTATTATTAAAAATTATAAATTCATTAAATTAATTATTATTTCAATTTATTTTCTGTTTATGTAGTCACTACATGAACCATAGAATAGAATAGAATAGAATAGAATAGAATAGAATAGAATAGAATAAGCTTTATTTTGCAAGAATGCGGTACATGAAATAAGATCTTAAAAATAAATCAAAGAACAGGACACATTCACCCAACCTGGGCATGCAAAAAGAAAAAAAAAAAATACAATATATTCAAATTAAAATGTCAAGTTAAATTAATCATGCATATGTATGCTCGATCTTACGGTATGGTCTTGTAATTTGGGGGAACTGTGTAGATCTAAATCGTGCATTTTTGATACAAAAGAAATGTATTAGAGCTATTTGTAGAGTTGGCCCCTTTGAATCATGTAGACCGCTTTTTAAACAACTGAGATTGCTAACGCTTCCAGCTATGTACGTATTCGAAATGTGCATGTATGTAAAAAAAAATTCGAACTTATTTAAGAAGAATCATGAAGTATGCAATTTTAGAACAAGATATCCTAATCGTCTAGTTACGCCTTCACATATAACTACCTGCTTTGCCAAAAATTGCTATAATATGGCCATAAAACTATATAATGCTTTGCCTGCGGCTATCACAGATTTACCATTAAATAAATTTAAAATTAAATTGTTTAATTTGTTGTGTGACCAATGTATATATACCATTAATGAATTCTTGAATATGAAATTTTGATTACCTATTGTAAATTGTTTAGAATTCAATTTTTTTATATAATTTAATTAAATTTTTTATGACTTTAATTGTATTACTAACATGCTAACTTGACATTTCGCTTTGACATTCTCTTATTATTTACCATGACATTGTTTTTATTTTTTGGATATTGCTTCGCTTCCATTTCATTGACTTTGCATATTTTGCTTACTGATTTGACATTTTTTGATCAATAATTGTTTTCTACTAACAAACTAACCATTTCTGATATTATAAAATTAGCGTCATTCTATCTGTACTGTTTGCATGCCAGTATCTGGTGCATCACATGAGCCTAAGCTATTTTATTTTTACAACTTTTTGTACTGTGAATGCTTGCAAAATAAAATATTCTTATTCTTATTCTTCTTATTCTTAATGTCAAAATTCAATTCATTCAATAATACATTACTATTGTTACATTTTATGGTCAAAGTACTCACTTAAACTATAAAAACAATTTTGAATTAGCCACTTTTTAAGTTTATGTCTGAATTGATTCTTTGTTAGCGTCTTTAGATCATTTGGTAGTCTATTATATATTTTAACAGCCATAGCATGACTGTTCTTAGAGGCCAGTGCTGTTTGCCTCGATGGAATTATTAAGTTATTTGGACGTCTACAGCTATGCGTCCGAGAAACATCACACAAACGTAGAAACAGCTCTGGATGGTTTTTAACAAAAATACACATCTCATATATGTATAAGCAGGGAACAGTTAAAATGTTTAGTTCCTTGAATAGAGGTCTACATGAAACCAATTTGTCCACGTCATATATGGCACGAATGCATGCCTTTTGAGCAATGAGAATCTTTTTCGTGTAGCAAGAGTTGCCCCATAGAACTATGCCGTATCTTAAAATTGAGGAAACATGTCCGTGATACGCCTGAAGAGCAGTTTGTTTGCTTGCGGTTTTACCCAGTTTCCATAAGGCATAAACGTAAGAGTTAATTTTTTTACACAATTTGTTTATGTGTTCTTCCCACGTGCATTTATCATCTAATATTATTCCAAGGAAAATAACTTCTTTTGTTTCTTTTATTTGTTGATCGTCATAAGTTATTTTAAGGTCTTTCTTATTTCCATTTCTATTAATAAATTGAATACTTTTTGTCTTCTCTAAATTTACTCATAGCAGCATGATTCATATAGTGACAGTCAAAACGATTCGAAAATGCTTTGAGGATGCCGCTAGTGCTGGCGCGAACCCTGCGCACCAGAGATGTATACCGCTTACGCATGGTGGCATAAAAACAATCCACGCCGTATTCAGCAAACATTCCCGATGCACTACAAAATCGCGGCAACCCCAACAGCACCCTAAAAAGCATTATTATATTGCACGCGCAAGGCGCTGTACTGTTTCTTTGTGTAGTCTATCCACAAACTGCTCGTGTAGAAGGACGTACAAAATGCCCTAAAAAGGGTAATTTTGACGTCCTCCGAACAACGAGCGAAACGGCGTGCGATCATGTTTGCCCTAACAGACAGCGCCCTGCGCTCCCTTTCTATATCTGCATTATCCTTAAGGTCAGCGGCAACCAGGTGTCCAAGATATTTTAAACTATCAACCCATTTAAGCGGCGAGTCGATCAGTTTGACCGTAGGAATGTTGTCTAGACACTTACCGCTGGCCCGAAAGACCATACATTCACTCTTTTTAGAGTTATACACCAAGCCATGACTAGCTGCATATCGCTCACAAATTGATAACAACTTACGCAACCTCTTTCTTTAGTGTTACAATACGTGGTCGTTTTTCGTCGTTCGTTCGTTCGTGAGAAACGAAAACGTATTGTAAAACGAAAAGAAAGAGATAGCAATACGCCGTGCGTGACGTCACTAAAGAGTCTTTTACAATCTTCAGTATGATACTAGGCGTGCAAACTCCGTTGTGGGTTTAAGCTTCTTGGGATGAGCATAGCCTTCTCTGATGGGCATAGCCTTCTCTATTGGGATGGGGCATGATGACATATAAGTACTCTGTGTTCTTTGCAGTGCGTGCCATGGTAGGGAATCCTAGTACATTTCTATAGGGTTCAAAAAATACAGCGCCATCTATTTTGAACGTAAGGCAACTCTGCTGCACCGTATCAGTGTTACCACTTTAGTTAATTATTAAATAATGTTATTTAATATTTTTTTCACATGTGGCAATGTTGGACTGTCAAGTGAACTAAGGTCCGACCGAAACCACTTTTCTGCAGAGAACCGAGAACGAGACTGAGACTGAGAACGAGATTATGAACATTATTGAAATCTTATAACAATCTGGCAGAAACTGATGAAAAACACGTTAACTGAATAAAATAAAGTGTTTTTCATTTATTTTTATTGATGAAATCAACAAAACATACTAGAAATTATATTGTTTGTACGTACGTAATCAATATTCAAAATTTGTTAAGTGAAGGTTATCTATAAAAAAATAATTAAACAGGGTCATTTTTAGACCCTTTGTCAAATTTTGTCATGTCTTTCTATAATAGCAGTACTATAAATTTTTTTTATTTTTTATTTTGTTCCAACTTTACTACCATCAAATCGAAGTTGTCACTTCTTTACTAAGGTTCGCGAACCTCCGCGCTCCGCGAACCTGCACCAAAATATGTGTTTATCTTGTGCTGAAACAGTGCGCCATAGTGTATACGTGTGCGAACACGTATGTGAACCTGGTTTACACACATGCACACTATAGCCAAAGTGAAAATAAAATGTTTGCTATTATGGCGCACACTTCCAGGGGGCTTACCATCAGCAAATAAGAAACCGTTCAGTTCAAAAGCAGGCCTTAAACAGGGGCTAATTGTCTAATTTCAAAAATATATCGCGATCGCTTTCATTTGACAGATGGATGTGACACATTGCTGCTAATCTTTGGTAAGATTTTATTTGTGCCAAAAAGAAGCATCAATGTATCACATCTTGAAAGCGATTGCGATAGATTTCGAAATTAGACAATAAGTACCCGGGACTGCTTAATGCCTGCTTTCATACTAACCTTTGAGGTCATAGTACGAAAAAGTAAGACAGTTCAATATAAGTCCTGCTATAAGAGCTCATAGTAAGGCCCCAGGTTTGCGGAGTGCGAAGGTTCGCGAACCTAAGTGAGTACCCACCCTAACACATCTTGCACACCACCACAGAATAGATATAAGTACTACCGTATAGATAGGACACTCTCTGCTCCGCCCCAAAATCAATTACCTTACCCCACCCCGCACATAGGAATTTAGGATAAAAAAGTATCTGTTAACTGTGAATTATGAAAAAGACATTGATAATTCTTCCCTTACACCTTATTTATTTTTCGCAAGGGGTCCTAAATTGATCCAGTAATTTTAAAATTAATTATTTATCAAATAATACAGGTTTTATTGCAAAACTACGTAGTAAATAAAGACGGTCTCAAGATCAACATGTTTGTTACGTCTGATGTGCCGTGTCGGTCGTATCGTATACCTATACATTTGCATCAAAAATAAGTGCTGAAATTCTCGAATATAAGTTCGATTCACCTCTTCCAAATGTGAAAAAAATTACTATCCGAGTAATCTTTTTTTTTTATATTAGCTAACTGCTAATTTTTTACGATTTTACTAGAGTCGAAGTTGACGTCGCAATGGTGGCACTACTTACCCTAATAAATGAAAGTGTTATTGGAAACTAACCCCTGTTAATAAGGCGTAACAATAAGGTGACTGATCACCCGCCCGGCTTCGCTGGCGTCCCCTCTTCTAAAATATAATAAAAATAAGGCGTAACAATTTTAAAGAAAAAATTCTTTTCCTACCACACGTAAACTTATATTGACGCACTGGACCGCACTGTACACAGATTTGTAGGTACCATTTTGGCCGAGAACGAGACCCAAGACCGAGAGTTAATTTTGGTCGAGACGAGACCGAGAACTCGGTCGGACCTTATTGTGTGAACTCGAATCTAGTGCGTGTTTTGTTTGGAAAATTTTCACTTTTTAAAGTCATAATAATTAATAGTCATTTCTTCATTAATATTCGTTGAATTGTGCTTCATTTCCTACTAATCATCGTCGAGTGCTATTTGCGGCTGTTTTTATAAACATTATTTCGAGAAAAGACTATGTGAAGTGTTAACGAACTACATCAACAATGTTCTCAGTTCTTGGTACAAACAAGTACCTACGGCGCCTATTTACAATATATTATGTTGTTCCTGATTGTTTGCAGTGTGTGCCACAAGCAAGGTAAATAAAATAATACATTTTGGCTATCTTAGTTTTCTCTATTAAAACATAAACATTTCAAAGTACCTAACATAACCTCATGGTAATAAAAAATGCATTAATATTTAAACCTTTTCTGCGACATTCGTACCATTTATTTACCTTTGTTTAAACAAAAACACAAAGCAATAAAGGTACCTACCTAACCTTTTTGAAACAAACTTATTGCTAAAATATAATATTAGTTTATTGTATATTTTCTTTAATGTTGATCTGTAAGTGAAGTAAAATCACAACTCTTTGTTTCAGATGTTACTACACTTGCTACTCCTCGTCACAATGCTATCACTCTTGAAAAACAGTTGGAGGCATGCGCAGCAGTTACTGGAAGTATTTTTTGAGCAACGGGTAAATAATGTAACTCATTTTGATTGTTATTTTTGTGATGTTTACTACTTACTTACTTGTACTGCATTACCTATGTGTCTATAGTGTGTATACACCTGTAATTTATACTTAGTATAATAGATATAATTATTTATAAAAAGAAATAAAAATCTTTTTTAGTATATTAGGATGTTTTTCATTTTTTTACCAACCTAGATAACTCTTTGGCAAAGTTATCTGGTGTTTATTGTACAGTAAATTACAAGCTCTTAACAGTTTGTAATTTTTTGTACAATAAACATCAGATAACTTTGCCAACTAATTTTCATTAAAATATTGAATAGGTAGGTAGGTAGGTACCTACCTACGTATACCTATAGCGACGTAGTTCACTTCGTGTAAAAAAGATGGCGCTGTATGCTGGTATCCGGTTGGATACAAAAAAATGAGTGAGAGAGCCATCTATAACCAGTATATAATATTAATCTATGGTGCGTGCAATGGCCATTCCAATGACTGACATTGACAATTTGACATTTTGAAAATGAACACACGCGTGCGTCTCGCTTTTAGAATTTAATTTATTTTAACCTAAGATTTTAACTTACTGTTACCTACAAATATTTTTACACTAATCAATCGTGATGAAGCGTAAAATAGACAGTGAAGAAGCCAGGTAGGAAACTTATTTTTAGATAAGATTAACCTCATTGAAGCCCCGATCTGTTTTTAAAGATTAATGATGATGAACAGGCTTGATCAGTGTCTAATTATTTTATTTGGTGCATGAGAATGACCCATTCGAATGGATGTAGCCCTGGTGCTGTAAGTAATTATTTTTCTTTATTTTTTTTTAGATTGTCCCAGTTACTATTTAACAAGACAAATGATCTTGTGGAAAAATTCAAACCTTTGGAGCATATTGATCAAGATCAGGATCTAAAACCTGTCTGGAGGGATGAGGATGATGAACTTGTAATAAACAATGTCAATTCAAGTGCCAACTATACAGAAAAATTAAAACAAAAATTTGAGACACTTTTAGGCACACCCACTTGGGCCAAAATAAATAGTACAAAAATAAAAAGTGAAGCAGATGATGAAGATAACGAAGTGTCAAGAACTGATGATGAAGATAACAAAGTTTTAAGAACTGTCGGTCATATTCAAAAGAAGAGGGCTGTACATCTGCCAAAAGATTTTATTGAAATTAAAGTCTTGCCACAAATCAATTTTGAAACACGTAATGAAGGCCCAATTATATCATGTGTTGAATTCCACCCAAAATTAAGTGTTGCCCTGGTTGGGGGCAGTTCTGGAATTGTATCTTTGTTTTCCATTGGTGGTGATGTAAATAACAAATTACATAGTTTTAAACTAAAAAAATGGAAAGTACATGCAGCCCAATTTTCTCCAAGTGGATCAGAAACGTACCTCGCTTCAAATCTTAGTCACAGTTACTGTGTTTATGACCTTGTAAAAGCACAACCAAAATTAATTCAATTACCGAAGGCAGTGAAAAGGCCAAAAATCTTTCTACTGTCACCAGATGGATCCTATATTGCTACATCAGACGGGTTTGATGAAATATTTTTGATAAGTTCAGCATCTAAAGAATTATTAAGGTGCCTGAAACATAATGCAAATGTAGAATCATTGGTGTTTAGTCACAACAGTGAACAATTATACTGCTATTGCATACAGGGAGAAATCACAATTTGGGATTTGAAAACATTCAGACCTTTGAAGAAATTTTATGATAACGGATGTGTAAATGCATCCTGTATAACCACCAGCCCATGTGGAAGATTACTAGCTACAGGCAGCCGAGAAGGCATTATAAATTTATATGAAACTTCAAAACTAGACACAACTGAACCATTTCCGATCAAAACAATTACAAATTTGACCACAAAAATTTCTAATCTGAAATTTAATGCAACTACTGAAATACTTGCTGCGTCTTCAGATTTGATGCCAAATGCGGTAAAACTAGTGCACATCCCTTCATATCATGCATTTGCAAATTTTCCAACTCAATCTGTAAATTTATCTAAAATAGAAGCTATTAATTTCTCTCCTAATAGTGGATATATGGCTCTAGGAAATGATAAAGGCCATGCCAAATTGTACAGACTGAAGTATTTTAAAAACTATTAAATATAACAATATCAACAATAGGCTTATCTTTTATTTTTTACAACTTTTTCTTTCCAATTCATTCTCCCTGTGGGCAAATCAATGTTCACAGACATGGACAAATTCGTCCATACTACAGAGAAGTTGTGTGTAGTTAAATGTCTTCAGGTTCAAAATGTACACTTCCCATAATGTACACCGGTCTCAAAAGGTAAATTTCCCGAAATGTCCACTTCCCAAAATGTACATTTCCCTAAATGTCCACTTCCCATAATGTACATTTCCCAACTCTTAGAACAAATAGGAATAACTGATTGGATAATATATAAAAAAGTGTTTTTTAATAGAAGTTAACCTTCCATATTTAGGTATGTGATCCTGGTATTTAAAATGTATCCAATCAGAGTTATTCCTATATGTTCTAAGAGTACATTTTGGGAAAGATACATTTTGAAAATTGTTCATTACGGAAAGTGGACATTTTGGGAAATTTACTTTTTGGGAAGTAGACATTTCGGGAAATGTACCTTTTGAGACTGGTGTAATGGCATATAATGGGAAGTTTACATTTTGAACCTGAAAGGATAAAGTGCCTACATCCTACCCCTGCTGTAGATTGATTTTTGTATATTTTTTGGAACGAGATGTCTTGTATGCCTTTGTCCAATAGAAAAGTTTATTAAAGACAGAAAAATAAATAAAACTCAAATTCACGAGAAAAAAGTGTATTTATTTAAGTATAAAGTATTGATTGCTGCTTTTAAAATAAAACAGTTAAATATTAAACAACCAATCCAGTTATCCAAAGTAATCTTGAAAAAAATACTAAAGCAAGTAAATAAATAACTACTATGAATGGTAAGGTCCTCAATCCACACGAATGCAGAAGAGTGCAGAAGCTAGTAAATAAAATACATTTCACAGAAATTTATAAAAATCACTACAATACTCTAAAAAATATGAACTACTTTATGTTACATGCCAAGCTATGTGAAATGCGGATGACGAGTGCTATGGAAAATATAATATCAATGACACCAAAAAATTTTACTATGAAATAATAAATCACAGAAAATTATACCTACATGTTGCTGATGTCAATAGCTGAATACTCCATCTTAAAGCTGTAGCACGTAATCTTACCGATACTGCATCAAATGTGTATGTAGGTAGAGGTACAGCCTCGAGCCTCACTTGATACAGTACAGTTACGTTGCATGTAGGGTTACCATCCGTCCGGATTAGTCCGGACATGTCTGTAATTTTGGACTATTGTCTGGCTTTGTGATTTGTCTGGCTTTTTAAGATTAGGCAGTGTAATACTAGTTAAAAAATATACATAGCAGTAGTGTTCAAAAGAGAAGTCCCAAATGTATGGAGTTTGGGTCCGGCTGTGATAATGTCCAGACTTTATTTAAATGTCCGGCTTTTTGTCAGGACTTTTCAAATTTTGCAATGGTAACTCTAGTTGCATGCTACACATACACCTTTAGGTGGGTACCCAGCAATGGACCAAAAAAACTGGTATCCTAACGCAAATAAGTTACAATTTTCCTAAATTATTATTATTATATGTTACCTATCATACATAACTTTACCATTTTCCTTCTTATGTATACATGACCCTTCAAAGATGGTAATCCCTAATGGTCAACGAAAGATGAGACTGAAATGATGGCGCCACTTTCCCTGTTAAATTAACGAGGTTAAGTTATTGGAAACTGACCCCTAAAAGGCTCAAAATTAGTTCTTTTCCCAACAGTCTCATCTTTCGTTGACCAGATGGTTCTGGTGATTTTGGTTTTAAATCAAAATGTGAGTAGATAAAAATCTTGGATAAAAATTAAAATACAAATTGTAAGAATGGTTCAAAAGATCAAGGGGGGTATTACAACCTCTTAAAACGGTGAATAATATGAATTGGTATACCTACATCTCTATCTCGCTCTATAGCAAATAAAAGAGACGCACTGATAGCCATTCAGAAAACTGGCAGCTTTTAAGAGGTTGTAATACGGGGGCAGTATTCTAAAAGAACTGCATGACTCATGAGCAGGTCACTATAAACAACAAAACAGCAGTAAAGGGGCAACAATAAAACTAAGCCTGGATACCTATCTAGCGGATCTTTTTAACTAACTATTCATAGTCCGTAAGCCCGCGACAATATTGCCTAAGTCATATGACATCACGATGAAATGCATGGCATACGGTCGGAAATGTTGTGCAGAGCGAGGATTAGAAGATTTTCGCAAATAAAATTGGCCGGAAGCTTGAGAAAATAAATAAAAAAACTTTTGAAGGACTTCCGGTCAGATATGGCTTGGCAGACTTATTTATTTTCAAACAAACTAGAGTTTACATAAGTCTGTCAGTTCTGAAATGACCGAAAGTACTTGAAAGACGGTGCCAAAGATGGTCGCCAGATACCTTTTTCTACGTCATGTGACATCTTGACGAAAATTATTATAAACGTTTTAAAATAATAGTGTGTTTGAGAATAAATAAGTCTGCTAAGCCATATCTGGCCGGAAGTTCTTCAAAAGTGATTTTTAGCCGGAAGTGAAGGATTTTCTAAGTATCCCGTCAATTAAATTTGTGATAATCTTCTGATCCTTGCTCAGCGTTTTCTCATCGTGATGTCATATGACATAGGCAAAATTGTCGCGGGCTTAAGGACTATTAATTTCATGTCATTATTTGTGAACATTTAATACAATACAGCCAATACATCAAGTGTAGTAAAACTTCAGATTTATTTTCTATGCCGTCAAACCGTTTTATGCTAAGCATAATGTTTAAATAGTATCTAAGTTATAATAGTGGAACAGGTCCATCGGGCGTTATAGCGAGGCAGCGATCGCGCAGCGCCTAGCTGGTGGCGCATTGGACTCGGTTCATGCCGGGATGCTCGTCGTCCTCTTCGTACGCGTTGGCGTGGTTGGCGCGCCGCCTGCGGTTCTCTTGCTCCGGGTCCAAATCCATCAGTTGGCACTCCTCCGCCAACTCGGGGATCTCAATCTGATGACAATATTCGTTTGATAAGTGATTTGGTGCAACAAAATATATAAGGTGGACAAATTTATTTTACGTTACTGAAACAGGTGATAAGTGTTGCTTAAACTGAACAACTTTCTCCAAGGAACGTAGGTCGAAAAATTAATTGAATCGTAATTTTGATGTCCCAGCGTTGCCTCAGCGTGCTCGCAGACTACAGACTTTCTTTCAGTTTAGTCGGGCTCTCCAATCAGTATGAAGAAGTATGCAGGTGCGCACACTACAACGATTCGGTATCGGCCGATTCTTCATACAAAACCAACTATCGGCCGATAGAAAGTCTGTAGTCTACGGGCACGCTCAGTGTTTTATTTAATTACTTTCATAATAAAAAAATGCTAATCACATTTTATTTAGGTATAGTACCAGTCAAAAATTGTTTTATATTTAGAAAAACAATTATAAAAACATTAAGTTGTTTTCTGAAGTATTTTGTAAAAAAAAAAATGTAAGTAAATATGATAAAATATTGTGATATAAAAGCGTTTTAACATTAAAAATCCCACTTTTCAATGCAGAAAATTATTATTAATCTGATACTAGAGTAAAATACCCCCTCTGACATACTACTTTGATTAAGACGCCATACATTTTTGAGAATGGTGAGGCAAATGACATAGGCGCGATGGGACATGTCCTTTGGAATTGCTTTTTTTAATTCATTAATTATTTCTAGATGTAAAATATGTGATGTCACACTAGGGAGGGTGACACTCACAAATGTGACCAGCTGTGACAAGGGCGGGGAAGGGACGTGACGTAATTTATGGATGGACCCTAGTCCACAATTTGCGAAATCGAGTTAAGTATGCACTTTACGTTAAGAGACGCGTCTTCATCGAGAACTGCTCTTGTCTGGCTAATATTAATTGAAATATGCCACTGTCATTTTCTGTGTTTATTTTGGAAAGGGCACTAGTCTAGTACAAGCTTTGTAGTAGATGTAGTCTTGCCTGTCAGAAAGGAGATGTTCCAGCGTTGCCCCAGTTTCATTTTATTTAATTAATTTCATAATTAAAAATGCTAATTACATTTTATTTAGGTATAGTATCAGTCAAAAATTGTTTTATATTTAGAAAAACAATTACAAAAACATTAAAGTTGTTTTCTGAAGTATTTTGTGCAAAAAATGTAAGTAAATAGTACTCTAATGATATTTTTTTTTGATTTAAAAGCGTTTTAACTTAATTGAGAATGGTGGGGCAAATGCGATGGGACATGTCTTTTGCACATGTGGACATGTGCTCTCGATCCACTAAAATACATTGTAAAGATCCATTGATGGATCTTTTAGCACTTTCCACTAAGACACTCCTCTATCCACTAAAATTAGTCCTTGATATGAAGAGAAAAGTCCAATATTTTATAAACATTCTTGTTTGTTTTGGGAAGGGCACAAGTCCAGCGCCTTATTTTGACACTTCCAATCAATTACTCAAACAATAACACCAGGCACTATCTTAGATTGGTGTATAAGTTTCCATCTACTATTTGGCTCCTTCAATAGAAATTTTTTTTCAACAGGTTTTTTTGTCTCCTGTAAAATTTTGTCTGATGTGAAGACATGTGCTCTTCCCAAAATAATCGATTTTTTTTTCGCTTTTCCATATTAAGTCAGTCAGCTGACCAATGCATTTTGTATGGGAGTATGAAGTTTTTTTCGTTTTTCGATCTATGTTCTTTGAAGAAAGTTGTTCTTTGCAACACTAATCACCTATTTCAGTACTGTAACATAACTTTCCACCTTATTATTGTTAAAAAGTTGTACCTGCAATGCATATCAATCAATAAATAATTGTATTATTGATTGTACCGACTTTAAACTGAATGTCTGTTTTAGATTCTCAGATTAGATACATACAAATTAATTAACATTGTAAGTAACATCTTTGTTCACTTTGTTATGAACTTGACCTTGAACATTTACACAATGTACTATTTATAAATAGTTGACTTGTATTCCCACATGCAAACATGAATATTTATTGAGTTGAGTTGAGTCATATACTTACCCTGGGACGAGGTGGGAGGCAGTTCTCTAGCGCGGGAATGACTTCAGGTGGAATGCGGTTGGGGAAATTAACTAAGAACTGAATGATGAGTTGACCTTTCTCAAATGGATTTTTGTACATCGGCATGCCTGAAAATTGAATTAAGAAAATTAGTTTTGCAATAATAATTGCAATGACCATCAGCCATTTTTAATGTTCCCACTGCTGGGGCACAGGTAGAGTTGCCAACCGCCCGCGTCAGGCGGGACGTCCCGTTTTCAGGGCTCAAAAAATGCGTCCCGCGCAACATGTGTGCGGGACGTCAATTGTCCCGCTTTAGGCAAACCTAGCCCGGTTAGAAAAAAATATCATTCAAATCAAATTACGAGTACCGCGCGGAGCGAGAGGGGTTACCATCTTAGTCATATGACAGGTATTTGCCGCATTAAACAAGCATTTTACGGTTTAGACAGGCGTGCGGGCCGGCTCTAACCAGAGACAACTAGAGGGCACGTTGCGCGGCCGTTTTTTATAATATAGACAGGCAAGACATCAAGATTGGTGGATGAAACTGCCTAAAACCCTGCTGCGCGGCCTTTTTTTCTTGCGGTTTTTTCTCGTTTCTGTACATTTGTAGGAATGTCCCGCTTTTTTTGGCCAAGTACTGCATTAAAATTTCTTATGTCCCAGATATCTGTGAATAGGAGTTGGCAACTCTAGGCACAGGCCTTCCTTATGGATAATGAAGATGGGCCATAGACCAATTCAATGCAGATTAGTGGGTGTTAACGACTGCATAATGCAGCTGGAACCAACGGCTTAACGTGCCTTCCGAAGCATGGAGGAGCTCGAGATAATAAATTTTTGGTCACCCATTCCATGACCGGCTTGCGAAAGCTGCTTAACCTCCGCAATCGCTGGGCCAGGGGCACTAGACCACTGCGCCATCGAGCTCCTCATGCAATTGCAATGAGAAGACAATAAATATATTTTACAAGTATTTGTTTTCATCATAATAGAATTAAAAATCAATTTTGGTTAAATGACTAGTCTTTTAACTCACCTTCATTCAAAATACACTTGACTTCACCATGTTTAGTAACTTCTCCAGGCAACACAGTTATCACAATATCCCTGTCATCCAGAGTTCTGATCACTTTTTGGAAGCCACACAATGCCTCGACAAGCTCAATGTGTAATCTTAGAACAAGGTCATTGCCAGATCGTTTGAATATCTGCAAAATTATTTTACATAAGTAAGAGTGAAAAGACAATACAACTTATTAGCCCAATAAAAAAAAACGTATGGTACAGTGCATCACAACTTTTTTCACCAGCATAAATTTTTTTGGTGCCAAAGTAAAAGTCAACTCTAAAGTCAACACAAAATAAGAAGCCCGTTTTGACAGATAACGTGTTCAAAGAAAAATATTGTCTACCCCAAAGAAATACAGTATAATTTTCGAATATAATTTTTGACTAAAATGGCGGAATGGTATTTTTTTCGAGCTTTATTCCTTTAGCATAAGTAACATTTTACTTTGAACACATGAACTGTCAAAACGGGCTTCTTATTTTGTGTTGACTTTAAGGATCATATATATACTTGAAAACAAGGATCATTCCTGTACCATACTTTTGAAGAAAACTGGGCGGCAGTCAAGAAAAAAAGGATCATTGTCTTTAATGCTGAAATAATGCAAAGTCATTGTAATTTTACTGTCAATACTTACATCATGCTCCTTCTCATCAAGAACAATAATCAGATCTCCAGGTTCAAGCTCCGGCTCCTGGTCACCTTCACCACTAAACACAATCTTTTGTCCATCAGTCATGCCTTTGTCAACATGTACTTCTAGAATTTTACGATCCCTCACAGTTTTACGACCCTGTAATAATTAAAAAGTCATATACCTGTCTGAAAGAATCATAGAAATAAAAATATTAATGATAATTTCTGTGTGGTATTTCCCCCCAGACAATGGCACATCTTTTGTCATGCCCTGTTTGTCCCAACACCTGTACGCATGAGGATCGCTATAAGGCCACTTATAATGTATCCGTGGCCGAGTTCCAGTCCTCATAAATATGATACTGAAGTCTATACGCAAAGAAGAAGATTATTGGCAATACATACTTGGCAAACTTTACAACGGTCTTTAGGATCAATGATCTCACGCTGTCCACGGCACTCGCTGCATACTGTCTGGATTTGCTGAATCATACCAGGAGCGAGCTGCTGAATCTGCACTTGCATGCCGGTGCCTCGGCAGGTAGGACAAGTTTGTACTGAGCCCTGTGAGATAATGTATGTATTAAGACACAAATAACAACATTTTATATAGCATTAACTGATGTTTTAGGAAAGTTTAAAAAATTGCACCTTTTTACCACCACGGCCTTCACATTTCTCACAAATTACGTTCTTCTGTAAAGCCAGTTTACGGACGGCACCTCTATACAGCTCCTCCAGAGTGACAGACAGTTGATGAATAACATCCTTTCCCTTGCGTTCTCTGCCTCGTCTGCGGCCACCACTGAACCCACCGCCAAAGAACATGTCAAACAAGTCCATCGGTGAAGAGAATCCACTCGCACCAACACCGCCTTCTTTCAAAGCTTGTTCACCTCCTATTAAGTAATCATTATTTGCAATTACATAAATTACATTAAGCATTATTGTTCATTCACTGAAATGTAACCCCACAACAAAAACATAACTTTAAGCTTCATATTAAATTAAATATAGCTTCATAATTATTATAACTCAGTCAAACAATGCTTATTTTAAATAATACAGAAATAAATATTCACTTCTCAAGCTTACGTGCTCACTAGACATGGAATAGGAATAAAACACTTTTTGACGGTAGTCCCCATGACCACGGGAGCTGCAAAGGTGCCGAAACTTCGGGAAAATAAGAAGTCCAACCAAATACAACTAATTACCAAAGTACTTTCAATAGAACAATGCTAGTATCCGTTAAAAAGTGTTTTATTTCAAATACAGAAGTGCAAAAATTACAAACCTTGGTCATAAATTCTTCTTTTGTCCGGGTTGGATAATACTTCATAGGCTTGCGAGATCTGCTTAAACCTTTCGCCCTCATTTGGGTTTTTGTCCGGGTGATACTTGAGAGCCAATTTTCTGTATGCCTTTTTGAGTTCATCATTAGTGCAGCTAGTTTTAACTCCCAAAATGTCATAATATGTAGTTTCCTTCACCATTTTCACACCTAGTCACATTATTAAATGATTAGAGGTACATTTTCCAATAGGAAAGTTCTAACTTCTATGTCTTCTGGCTTAGTCACAGAAAGTTCTAGTAATCATAAAACCTTACTTATTGGCTATACCTACAAAGAGTTCATCGTAAGTTGCTGCTTCAGAACAACTAAATAGTGATAGAAACTAAAAGTATGTACCTATAACTAAAAATAAAAAGGGGGTTTTTCGAACTGATTATCTCCTCATTTTTAAGGGTTATTTGAAGTATTCATTGTGTCTTCGCCCTTTATAGTCTGATGTAATGTAACTTGTTTTACTATGAAAAAAATCGATAGCAATGCCTGACTACAATCATACATTTCAATGACTACAATAGCAAGTTTTGTTAAATTGATAATTTGCTGTATGGATGAATTAAAGCTTGCCAAACGCACCATGCCTACCAAAAAGTCAACCGTGGTCCTCAATCATTGGATTGAAATGAATACTAAAATGGACCTACCTACCTTAGAAATACTTCTTGTTTGATAAAAACTACACAATTTTCTTTTACTGTACAAATTATGACCGAAAATACGCACTTTTCAATTCGAGAACACACTTCGCTCGGGGCTTCCAATCGGACACGTTCGAGAATGACGTCTATTTTCCAACTGACTGATTGACAAAAATCATGAAAATTCAACTGCATTCAAGATAGCTGCAGAACATAAAGTCGATTTGCGATATTTTCCAGAAACTTCCACAAAATAATTATAAGACGGATAAATTCAAAACGTAGGTAAAACAAGAGACCATGAAAATGAAACTTCATAGGATGGCCTATAGATGGACTAGTAATACGATGACACTAGCGCCAAAGAACCAATTTCTTTTCTAAAATTTAATTTGAATGCTTTCCGTTTTCACAGAGTACCATAAGCAAACCACACAGAGTCTATTGGGTGCATTCCAGTAGTAGGAAAAAACTAAATAACAATACTAAAGGTGCGGGCACATTTGTCTGACGCCACGTGCTAACACGCCGTCAGATGACATCGGTTTTCATAGTAAGGCTGGCCCCAGACCTACCGGTTTCATTTCTTTGCTTTGCTGTTCTACCATGGACCGCCGGCCAAGAGGCTCATTTTCAATCTATCGCATATTTCGACCTGACCACATTGGCAAGATAGCCATTAGTTTGGTGTTATCAAATATCGTCGTCTGGGGTGCGATGAGAAGTTTTAGTTTTCGTTTTAAAAAAAACTGCTGTTTTATACAAAAATTAATAACGAAATTATCAAAATGTATGAAACAGTTCATTTTTTTTCGCGATTTCAGATTTGGTCCCATAGTAAAAGTTGTTCAGTTTTATTATGGTCCCTATCTACCATATTCAGTTTTATAAGGCTTTACCAAACATCTTGTATAAATAAGCGATCGAGTTATTTTTAACGATCGGAGTCCATGTTCAGGGTGGCATATCTTCTAAAAGCTTCCTACTTCGCAATCCAGGCGATGATATTTGATAAAACCAAGCTAATGGCTATCTTGCCAATTTGGTCTAGTCCCAAAATGCGATTGATTGAAAATTACCCTGGCTGGCCGGCGGTCTTTCAAGCAAGGTAGCACAGCAAAGCAAAGAAACGGAACCGGTAGGTCTGGGGCCAGCCCAAATGTATGCACTAGGATCACACTTAGGCTGGCCCCAGACCTACCGGTTTCATTTCTTTGCTTTGCTGTTCTACTATGGACCGCCGGCCAAGAGGCTCATTTTCAATCTATCGCATATTTGACCAGACCACATTAGCAAAATAGCCATTAGTTGTTATCAAATATCGTCGTCTGGGTTGCGATGCGAAGTTTTAGTTTTAGTTAAAAATAAAAGGTGTTTCATACAAAAATTAATAACGAAATTATCAAAATGTATGAAACAGTTCATTTTTTTTTCGCGATTTCAGATTTGGTCCCATAGTAAAAGTTGTTCAGTTTTATTATGGTCCCTATCTACCATATTCAGCTTTATAACGCTTTACCAAACATCTTGTATAAATAAGCGATCGATTTATTTTTAACGATCGGAGTCCATGTTCAGGGTGGCATATCTCCTAAAAGCTTCCTACTTCGCAATCCAGGCGATGATATTTGATAAAACCAAGCTAATGGCTATCTTGCCAATTTGGTCTAGTCCCAAAATGCGATAGATTGAAAATTACCCTGGTTGGCCGGCGGTCTTTCAAGCAAGGTAGCATAGCAAAGCAAAGTCAAATAAGCTTTATTTAAATAAACTTAATTATTAAGTACTTTTGAATCGTCTATATTTTCTTATGAAAATGCAAAGAAATGAAACCGGTAGGTCTGGGGCCAGCCTTATATTATAACACGTCCATATAAATACGCCGTGTTAACACGTGGCGTCAGACAAATGTGCCCGCACCAGTGGCGTACCGATCGGATACGGCGCCTAGGGCAAGCACAGAAGTTGCGCCCCTTCACAAGTTATCTAAATGTAAAATAAACAGATACACTAAATTAAACATATACACTAGATAGCCAGTTTTAGTCCGTTTCACTTACCTAGTAATCTTGCCTGCCTATATTTAAAAAAACAGCCGCGCAGCGCGATTTTTTGTCAGATTCATCAACTAATCTTGTAATCTTGCCTGTCCTTTGGAAAAAAAAAGCCGCGCAGCGCGATTTTTAGTCAGATTCAACGACTAATCTTGCCTGCCTTTCGTAAAAAAAGGCCGCGCAGCGCGATTTTTAGTCAGATTCATCCACTAATCTTGCCTGTTTTTCGTTAAAAAAAGGCCGCGCTGCGCGATTTTTTGTCAGATTCATCTTGTCTGTCTTTTGAAAAAAAAAGGCCGCGCAGCGCGATTTTTTATCAGATTCATCTTGCCTGTCTTTCGTAAAAACGGCCGATTTTTAGTTCGTTTCATCCACTATCTTAACTGTCTTGTTTATTTATTTGTGCATCAAGTTTTACTCTGGATTTAGGCTGGCCCCAGACCTACCGGTTCCGTTTCTTTGCTTTGCTGTGCTACCTTGCTTGAAAGACCGCCGGCCAACCAGGGTAATTTTCAATCTATCGCATTTTGGGACTAGACCAAATTGGCAAGATAGCCATTAGCTTGGTTTTATCAAATATCATCGCCTGGATTGCGAAGTAGGAAGCTTTTAGGAGATATGCCACCCTGAACATGGACTCCGATCGTTAAAAATAACTCGATCGCTTATTTATACAAGATGTTTGGTAAAGCGTTATAAAGCTGAATATGGTAGATAAGGACCATAATAAAACTGAACAACTTTTACTATGGGATTAAATCTGAAATCGCGAAAAAAAATGAACTGTTTCATACATTTTGATAATTTCGTTATTAATTTTTGTATAAAACAGCAGTTTTTTTTAAAACGAAAACTAAAACTTCTCATCGCACCCCAGACGACGATATTTGATAACACCAAACTAATGGCTATCTTGCCAATGTGGTCAGGTCAAAATATGCGATAGATTGAAAATGAGCCTCTTGGCCGGCGGCGGTCCATGGTAGAACAGCAAAGCAAAGAAATGAAACCGGTAGGTCTGGGGCCAGCCTTACAGTATTACCCAAAACATCCAAGAGTATAATAGTATTATAAACATTCTAATAAAATAAAATAGAAAATAGAATAAAATTACAATTTCGATCGATGAAGGCAGAAAATAAATAAATAATAAATAACAATAATTAAAATATAACATCAATGTAAATCAGAGCTCTAGGATAAAATCAAATTAGAAACAAAATAATGAGAGAACAAAATAAAATCATAATCAAATCAAAACAACAATAAATTCATGAAGACAAATATAACAATACATACTTTATCTGAAAATTGACAAGCTTTAGGTATCTGCAAAAATATCAGCATGCGGTACATGCTTTAAAAAAAATCACAGATCTCGTGCCTTTCACGACCTTCTGGTACATTGAAAATGAATTTAATGAATTTAACAAAATATTTTATTATTTTTTTCTTATATAGACATTAATATTTTATTGAAAGGTAACCTAAGTACTATGTATAACTAAAACATCTGAATTTCTAAATAAATTAACCCTAATAAAAAAATAAATCAAAATCAAATCATGCGAGACTCTCGCGCCGACTTCATCATCACTCGAATGTGCGATAACAACCCTCATGTTTACCTAGGCATCATCATCACACTCTCATTCTTAGAGATCGTTGTAAAATTTGGAATCGCAGAGTCACTAAGAAAGTCGTGACTGATCGAGTAATTTCAAATCTCGAAATTGAAATAACAGCAACCCACGATATATAATATTTTAGATCTAGTAGAGGCCCTCGCCTCGGCTTCGCCTCGGGCCTCAAACTAAAACCTCTCTTCTGTTCAACTTTCGCTCAAGATTCGTTTATCCGTTTCTCTACACACAAAAACTCACTACGACACCTAGCACGTGTACTGGAGATAATAGCGTCATCTCTTTTGCTCCTACAGTTATTGCTAACACTACTTTCTCTTTCGTTTTCACATGGTAAGCGACGTCACTTACACGGAATCGAACGATTCAAAAATACGGAAAATCGTCGTCATGCGACTTGGAAGACGAGTGTGACTTAAGTCGCATGCGACAACACAATGTCATACGAGCGATTCAAAAATAGGGCCCCAGCTCTCGATTCACGCTCTATTCACGTCATACCATCTGTTGACCTGCTAGAGCTAATCAATATCAATATTATGGTTTTAATATATATCTAAATACTTTTATATTTATAAAAAATGTGGAAATAAATAAAAAATACAAAACATAAAACACTATTACAAGCTTTGACATATACAATTATTTAAAAACTTCAATCGTACCTACTACGTATTACCATTATCCCGCGCCGCGCACGTCGCCCGCGGTATCCCAACATTTCGCTTCATAAAGGATAAGCTACAGCCCAGACCGTAAGAGTCAGGGACATATACTAATTTCAGTAGGGAGCCTAACTCAATATCCCTAGGGGTTTTTTTCATTTTTTCGATATCGCTTTTCGTTTTTGACAAATTGTCGATTTAATGAGAAAAGACCCCGAAAAAGTGTGTCATTTTTCTACATTAATGCGATTTTCGAAAAAAGTTTTTGACTTTTGCAATATTATTTTTCACCATATTGTAGCCCTTGCTGAGACGCATCTTTTGACATTTAGTACATACACGTAGACCCAAAACTCACGGGACCAGTGCAATGTCTCACTTTGGCTGAAATTGGGTACCTTACCGAAGCGATCGAAAAAACATTTTCAATGTTAAAATATTGATAAATAAGTGTTATACCTCTTACAGTAGAACAATTGTCTTGACTAATAATATAGTAAAATGATGGTCAAACGCGCCCCCCTATAAATGGCGCCCAGGGCACGTGCCCTACCTGCCACACCCTAGATACGCCACTGGCCCGCACCTTTACTCCCTCCACTTCTTTTGCGCTTTCCAGACTCACGCGCGAAGCATGAGTGTAGAACGGATACGCATATTCTTCGCAGCTTCGCGTTTCGTTCCCGTAAATTGTCGGTTTTTTGCCCCGCGGCAAAGGGTTCGCAAGCCACGAACTTGGCGCGAAAGCAACTAGGCTCCACATTCGAACTGTGTTCGCGTGAAGGCGAGTTTAAAAAAAATTATAACATTGTAAGCTGACCGAAGGGATTTGCTACACATTTAGCACAACAATCTTTCTTGAAAAAAAGTTATTGGAGTAACTGCACAGTACGTTAATAGTAATTTGTTATACAAGTGACCAAAATCAATTTGTGCTGCGAGTGCCGACATTATATCACGAACTAGCGAAGTAGTCTAGAATTGAATCACGAGCGTAGCGAGTGATTCTAATGTAGACTACTGAGCACAGTGAGTGATTTAAAGTCACGAGGCAGAACAAAATTTTGGTCTCGTGTAAAACATACAACTTTTCACCTCTACCAGCGAGAAAGTTATTACGTGAGTTTCCTGGTAAAAAGCTAAATTCAGCATTAGAAACTTGTTCACTCTTTTGGAGTTAGACAACTATCTTCATCGTTGGACGCACTCATTTTTAGGGTTCCGTACCCAAAGGGTAAAAACGGGACCCTATAGTAAGACTCCGCTGTCTGTCTGTCACCAGGCTGTATCTCATGAACCGTGATAGCTAGATAGTTGAAATTTTCACAGATGATGTATTTCTGTTGCTGCTATAACAACAAATACTAAAAACAGAATAAAATAAATATTTAAGGGGGGCTCCCATACATGCTATAACAACAAATACTAAAAACAGAATAAAATAAACATTGAAGGGGGGCTCCATACAACGAGATTTTTTGCCGTTTTTTGGTACGGAACCCAATAAAATAAATATTGAAGGGGGCTCCCATACAAAAAACGTGATTTTTTGCCGTTTTTTGGTACGGAACCCTTCGTGCGCTAGTCCGACTCTCACTTGGCCGGTTTTTTGTAATTTATCACAAAAATAGTTTGATCAAACCTATGCTGAAAAATTTTATTCATAAAGTAGATTCCCGCCGTTTTGTTTTACATTATAAAGCTCCGGACAAACTGACGCGAGCGAATCGCGCGATTGGAGCATTTTGACAGATTTTGATCACATAACTCAAAGCAATAGCCATAGCCATAGTCATTGCCATAGCAATTCTCTAGGAATTTCATTGACAATGGCTATCGCTTTGAGTTACGTGATCGCAATCGCGAATTTCGCGCGGAATTCGCCTCAGTTTGTACGGAGCTTTACGTTGTGCTTGTCTTTTATTCATTAATATCCCATCTTATTTATTTATTTATGATCATAAAACACAAATTTGTTAATAATTTTCATTATTTTTTCTTATTTTATATTTATTTCATACAAGCGACCTCATTTCGTCCATACTCTTTATTTCGAATTATCAACCTTCTTTTTTAACAATCCTTATTTAAAACTCGGTATATCCGTGCATTTTATTTTTACTTTTAAATCCATGTATGACACCATAAAGCACTCTATCTATCCTTTTCTCACATATCAATTTTACAAGTCACTTTATTTCTTTTTCTTTATTATTTTAAAAGTTGGTGTTAGAAATTAAAAACCGGCCAAGTGCGTGTCGGACTCGCGCACAAAGGGTTCCGTACCAAAAAACAGCAAAAAAAATCACGTTTGTTATATGTGAGCCCCCCTTAAAAATATTTTTACCTGTTTTTAGTATTTGTTGTTATAGCAGGAATAGAAATACATCATCTGTGAAAAATTTAAGTGTCTACCTGCAGTCGTTATTAATAGCGAGTAAAAAACACAAAAAAAATCACGTTTTTTGTATGGGAGCCCCCCTTAGATATTGATTTTATCCTGTAACGTTTTTAGTATTTGTTGTTATAGTGGCAACAGAAATACATCATCTGAAAATTTCACCTGTCTAGCTATCACGGTTCATGAGATACAGCCTGGTGACTGACAGACAGACAGACGAACAGCGGAGTCTCACTTAGTATAGGGTCCCGTTTTTATCCTTTGGGTACGGAACCCTAAAAAGCAAAAATCGACTTTGCTGCGAGTTTTTACGCGCCAAAAGCGCCCTTTTCGTGCTGGAGAGGTGAAAAGTGTATTTTGATGTAGAATTCAATACGTTCCCGCTATTATTTACGCCAAAAATATGGCCCGCAACAAGCGCTTTTGATGATATTCTGATTTTTTTCTACAATCATCTGTTAGGTTTACACACAATCTTATGTTTGTAGCAACTAGAGAAACTCTTTAGCTTGTCGTATGATTTTTTTGGTGGCTACAAGTTTATATTTTCTATATAAAAAAATGGTCCACGCAAACCATGTTTTCCTATTACCGCCCCTTAAGTATTTATAGAAATTTTCGTATCTTTAAAATTATGTTAATGTTATAATTAATTTTGTGATTCATGAGCATCAGCAATGAGATCAATGCTGAAAAGAGAAAATCTACTAAAACACTACTATTATGTATTCTGTGCTAAAACTACTGATATTTCACAAAATTGGGAGGACCAACCCAACTGAAGTCATGGAGTGGGGTCCGAAAGAGAATCGTATTGCAATAATTGCACAAGTGTAAGAAAACACCAGTCGAAATTTTCAACCTGCTGAATTCGCTCGGTATAACACTAAAATTTGTCTACCGTACCATCAAACGATTCACCGAGATGTCATCTGTCGATGACAGACCCAGAAGCGGCCCACAGTGGTCTAAAAAACCAGCTTCATAGCATTAAAAAAAATGCCGGTAACGAATAATAAAGTGCTAAAATACCAGGTATAAATTCAGCTCATTTATTAAGTAAATAACACAGCTATAGTACGAAATCCGATTCGGAAACGTACGTCCTCTTACGAAAACACTCCTCAAGCCATTCTTCAGAAACAATGTGTGCACTTTGTGTCGTCTTCAATTTGTTCACCTCCTCAGTATTCGTTCTTTTGCAAATAACTACATGCGTAAGGTTTGGCGTATGAAGGTCGCATATTGCAGCCCCGAACATTTTAGCTTTGACAGCGTGAAAACTGCTGTTGTTGGAAACGTGGATATAGCAAGGACGCAAAAAGAAGTATGAGTTGCTTGTTCCAAATAATTCACGGTCCAGATTCAGCATCTCTTGCTTCGTTAGGTAAATATTTTGTTCCTGTAATTAATAACATTTAAGGGTTAGGTTTATACCAAGGGCAAGTTAATATTAAAGAGGATGAGAAAAATATATGAATTGTAGGTACAGTCAAGAGCGGCTAGTGAATTTATTCAAGTTTTGAGATGGGGCGGGATTTATTGGAAAAGTAAGCCAATTGCACGGCCTTAGGACTTTGGTTATTTTGCAGTTGGCTACATTTTTTAACCTCTTGGGGGGGCAGCTGCCCCGCGCCCACCCTTTGTATGGCTAGTGCCAGTCTAGTCTAGTGACTACAATGTTAAAATCTTTTCTGTGTCTATAGGTATATTACTATTATGTCATTCTCATGTACCTACAGTATTTTCAGTGATTATAGAAACCATCAAAAAAGAGCCCGCATAATTAAAAAATATAATAATCAACATCAACTAATGGGATTCCATACAAAAAATTAACTATGCATGCAGAGTACTCACACTTTCGTCCATTTTCGTGAAACACTTTTTCAGCACGTCCATATTTGTTGGTTCTGTATAGCTATCACCAAATACGTCGTATTCTCTGCATATTAGTTGGCGGGTAGATTTCCTCATAGCGAGCATGTCTAACGGGTGGATAGCGCAAGTATCCTCTGATGGCTCCAGACTGATAAGCCAAGAAGTCCTTACTACATCTTGGGTCTGTGATTTGATAATTTCCCTTTCGCGTTGATTTATCTTTCCAACCACTGCACACCAAGTATCAGGACCTGTTGGCAAATATTGATCAGTATACAAGGTGTTTGGTAAAAGCCTTATAAAGCCGAATATGGTAGATAGGGACCATCAAACTGAACAACTTTTACTATGGGACCAACTCTAAAATCGCGAAAAAAAAATCAGCTGTTTCATACATTTTGATATTTTGGTTATTAATTTTTGTATGAAACAGCTGATTTTTTTTTTAGCGAATTCAGTGTTGGTCCTATAGTAAAAGTTGTTCAGTTTGATGTTCCCTATCTACCATATTCGGCTTTATAAGGCTTTTACCAAACACCTTGTAGAAATTAGATAAGTACCTTGCCAGAAAATAAAATAAAATAAAGGAGACCCGGCATTTAATGTTCAATTTAAATCCCTTTTTGTTTTTTTAATCTGTGATTCTATGACAACCAAATGACAGCTATCAAATTGACATTTCAATTTCTTAATTTCGAAAGAAGCAAAGGAATTGTTGTTTATTAAGCTATGTTTTCACATTTCATAGCGACAGTTCTTCCCATTGAAGATTTAATGTGGATAACGAATGTAGTATTTACAGGAAATATTCATCATTGAATAAGTCTTTCTACGTGCAGTAAAAATAAGACAGAACTTGATTGATATAGCAAATATTATTAGCAATATTTTTAGACCTACTTCAATCGTGTACAAGTTAAGCATTTTTCTATGGAATGCACCGGTTCTCCTTTCAACCACATGGGACAACGCAGACCGACGGAGTGGCGGCGAAGAGACTGATTCAATATTAATCGAAATGTTATGTATATACTTTGGTAATTTAGCACACTTCTGTTCGCCAAACTGCGAGGTTAATGCGAGCGCATGCTAAAGTCACTAAAATACACTTTCAATTAGAAAAAACTAAAAGTTAAATTTATACCGCGGGCGAAGAGAAGCCCATCCATCACGTAAAGTGCAAACTAGACACGAACCGAAAGAGGTCGCGAGCGCGTGTTCAGAGGATTTTTCGCGCATTCCCGAACAGTTTGTAGTCGTACCTACTAGTTTGCAGTTTATTCGTTATGCTATGTACATACAGTTGACGGCACGCTGGGTTTCCACGAAAGTGTAATACTTCTCCGGTTCGTCGACGAGTTAAAACCCGACGTTGTCACTTTTTTACTGTTCCCAATAGTTGTGTTTATACATGCATCAGTGCAGTGTGAAACTGTGAATAGCAGTCGCGTGCGGGGCGTAGCGACGATTTTTTTAACGCCCGTCAGAACAGAAACACGGGAGTTTCGCATGCTCAATTCGATGACGTCCAACGCTCAATAAAATAAAGTGCTCGATAAAAAGCGCCGCGCTTTAAAAAACGATTTCGTGTGAACAAATACATGGGTTTATTTATGTCATTTAAACGTTTTTTAACGCCCGTTGAAAAAGCGCTCGTGCGGTTTAATAAGGTCAAATTGCACTTTGCCACCACTCCGTATGTCTAAGCTGGCTGACTCGACTTACCAATGTTTGAAACAACATTCCCACTGTGTGAAAGAACAATCTTTATCAGCTCCTGTCGCCTGCAGCTTTCGTCGTCAGAAAGAATACATATTTTCTTTCCTGCAAGTGCCTTCGATTTCACTTCGACTTCAGAGTCAGAGATTGTGGTGCGGAATTGTTCTGCCACTTGGATTTCTTTAGCTGGTCGTTTTCTCCGGATTTTTGGACCAGACTTGCCAAGTAGTTCTGGATTTACTAATGTTGAACTTAGTTTTGTCACTGGATCTTTTCCCTTGAAAGAAGCAGAAATATTCATTAGAAACAATCGTGTTATTACAAAAGATTTTTAAACATCTGTTTAACTTTGACACTGTTTAAATGTGATGCTGTCACTTTTTTGACACTATTGTTTGAAAGAGATAGCATTTCGTTTACACAGTGTCTAAGTTAAATAGGTGTTTAAAAATCTTTGGTAAAAAATAACTCATTGATTTTAATGTTAATAAAGCAGATCGGATATTTTTGATTGAAAAGTGTCGATGATGTCGAAAGATGGGATGCGTCATTGAGATAATTTTGAATATATTTATCTAAAAACTAGCAGCCGCAAGCGACTTTGTCTGCGTGGACCCTAGGGAACCTTAGGGAACCAGGATGAAAAGACATTATAGCCTTGTTAATCCAATCCCAATCTGTCTCCCAACCAAATCCGTCTAACCGTTTAGGCGTGAAGAGGTAACAAACACACACACACACTTTCGCATTTATAATATTAAATAGGATTTACAACAGTTTTGCTTTCCCCATTAATAGGTTTGGTTACCTATCGAAAACAATAGTTTATTTGCGTCTAGGGTTAATATAAAATAAAACATAAAACATTTATGGGTTATTATGAAAAACCCTATAGATTTCTGTAAATGATGTATCGCTTAGAACAGTATCTCATACCGGTGTCAACGCGTCGAAGTAAGCGAGCGTCATGACGTCACGGACGGGGGAAAAGCAGCGTGTACTGCTGCGTGCCGTAGCTCGCGTTGTGAAACAGTTCCGTTGCGCGTACCTGTAGTTAAGACTATATCTCATACCGGTGTCAACGCGTCGAAGTAAGCGAGCGTCATGACGTCACGGACGGGGGAAAAGCAGCGTGTACTGCTGCGTGCCGTAGCTCGCGTTGTGAAACAGTTCCGTTGCGCGTACCTTTAGTTAAGACTATATCTCATACCGGTGTCAACGCGTCGAAGTAAGCGAGCGTCATGACGTCACGGACGGGGGAAAAGCAGCGTGTACTGCTGCGTGCCGTAGCTCGCGTTGTGAAACAGTTCCGTTGCGCGTACCTTTAGTTAAGACTATATCTCATACCGGTGTCAACGCGTCGAAGTAAGCGAGCGTCATGACGTCACGGACGGGGGAAAAGCAGCGTGTACTGCTGCGTGCCGTAGCTCGCGTTGTGAAACAGTTCCGTTGCGCGTACCTTTAGTTAAGACTATATCTCATACCGGTGTCAACGCGTCGAAGTAAGCGAGCGTCATGACGTCACGGACGGGGGAAAAGCAGCGTGTACTGCTGCGTGCCGTAGCTCGCGCTGCCAATCAATTCCGTTGCACGTAAGTACTTTTAGTTAGACTATATCTCATACCGGCGTCAACGCGTCGAAGTAAGCGAGCGTCATGACGTCACGGACGGGCTTGTCGTTGCGCACGCGCACCACGCGCGGGAACCGCAGCGTGTACTGCGTGCCGTAGCTCGCGCTGCGAATCAGTTCTGTCGCGCGTACCTTTGGACAATACACACACACAAATACACAATGGTGTTAGTGTAAGTCATAGAATAGACATAGAGCGCCATCGCCTAAGATGAGCGTGATTTTAATGTTATATCTCGCTCGTCTGACCGAATTTATTATTTAGGCCACATACGCACTGCCAGGCGGCTTGCTTAGTGCCTACAGCCTAGCGAGTCACTTAGTTTGTAGCGAAATAAAAGAAACGTTCACGAATGTTCGCATTCGCAACCGGCCGCACGCTTGGCGCCTCGCTAGTCACCGAGCGTGTTTCGTAGGCGCTAGGCATAGATTTAAGCCACTAGGCGCTAAGCAAGCCACCTGTCAGTGTGTACATGGCCTTACTTAGCTGATTACTTCTTTAATGGTACTTATTTTATAAAGACTTCTACTATCAAATCTGAATAGACTTGTATTTTCACTCAGGCAACAAAAGAGTACCTACTAGACGGCGGCGGTGGCGTATAAGTATTGTCAATCACACCCCTGGACGACACCACTGACGTGTTGTTTACAAAATTTTGTTGGTAACCACATCACCGTAGTGAAGTTGTAGTACTAACCTTGCATTTATCGATATCAATTATTTATCATACGTAAGAATAAGATAACGACATGACATGTTACACATTACTAATCACAAGTGGTGTGGTTACCAACAAAGAAATTGTAAACGACACCCCAGTGGTGTCGTTGACAATACACACTAGACGGGTAGTTGGATACTTAGCTAACATTTATAAATAATAATAATAATCATCATCATCATATCAGCCGCACGACACCCACTGCTGGGTATAGGCCTCCCCGAAGGATCCCCACGACGATCGGTCCTGCGCTGCCCGCATCCACTGGCTTCCCGCGACCTTCACCCTCACGTCGGTCCACCTTGTCGGGGGCCTACCCACGGAGCGTCGTCCGGTGCGCGGTCGCTTGATTACCTACTTGTAATACTGTGGAGTGTTCAGGCAGTATCCAGAAGTCCGGTTTCTCCTTGTTGAAGACTAGTTGCGGCGGCGGCGGAGCGGTTCGCGCCGGTCGCCAGTACTTCTCCAGCTCGGCGCATAACGCCTCTTTTTGTTCGTGCGACAGCCCTGTTACCACGCGACCGACGCATAGCCAGCGAGTGCTTGCATCCATATAATCTTCATCTAATAAATAAAACAATAAGTTTTTGTTACAAAAACTACACTAATGAACTGCCCCCTTACTCTGACGGGATCGAGTTCACATCAGGATCGAATAAAGCCTGATTCACACATCCCAAGTAGCATTTTACTCCATTTAAGAGTACACATTTAGTTCCCAGAACCCCTAGTGTAAGTTTTCCCAAATCATAAAACGTCACCAAAAAGTTAATCGAGTTAACGCAAACTTTAAAGTATGTGTGACACATGCGAGTGTAGGTTATATCCCAAGTAGCACACAAATGCTGCATAAGTGCTTAATTAATGCTGCCATCGAATCTTAAAGCTGTTTAAGGGTATACCAATTTGGCTGTACTAAAGCTGTTTAAGCGCTTAAACAGCTAAAAAGGGCCCCAAATTATACAGCCTTTGGTATTACAATGGCTGGAGAGAAGCATCGGTCAGACTTATTTAAGTTTTAATAGAGCATTAATAAAGCACTGTAAAAAGTTTAATTCTGTGCAGGACTCCCCCAACCAGCTCTTAAACAGCTTCTAACCTTTTGCAACTCCCTATCCAAACTTTTTTAACGTCTTTGTTCTTAGCAAGTCATCTTAAAATAAATTAAGTATGTAAAGGACTGTTAACAGTTATGGTGTAAAGTTAACTATATTCAATCTTCCATCATCGTCCACCATTTCTACTGGGATATTTTATGTTAGAAAGTTTTACAAATGCGCAGTTTATACAAATGCGTTCAGGATGCGAGTGCAACTACATCGTGAAGTTAATACCAATTAACTACAAAATTTTCATGCGCCCTTCGAATAATTAGATTTTAACTTAGGAAATATGTGGACAAATTACGAGTGCAAAAGTTTTAATCTATTATGATGGAAAATCAAATGAGATATTTAGTAAAAATGGTTTCTTTAAATTGCCTATGAAGTAAGAGCTTAAATTAAGGCGTATTCTTGCAGTTAAGAATGTTTTAGAAAATAATAAAAAAAGCTATTTTTAGGTTAGTTATGGCGTCCATGAGGTGCTCAGCTTTAATCGTTAAAATATTATCTTGTGACACTATTTGCTGAACAAAATACCATTAATCAGCCATAGACTGCTCGTGTTCTGTATAAGAGACGTTAATTTACACTTTTAGTTCATACATGGATTCCGGAAATGCCGTTCTAATGACTTATGAGTTATGTTGTATTTCAACAACTATTTCTTGCAGCAAGTTAGGGGTCCTCTATCAAAAAGAAAATCATCCTCCAACTAACATTTATCTTATAGGTAGGTATAGTCTAAAATATTACTTGTTTTCTTGTAAATTTGGTACCATTCCGTTTTCTTGTCGACCAAGGCTTGTCCATTATTAATTATTAATACTTATAAACCTTGAATTCGTAGTTTATTCGAATACTAGCTAGTAATCAAAATAATAAATTTTGCAACAGATAGGTAGAAAAGCTGTTAAATGAAGTCAATAACAGCAACGAACTTTAATGTGGTGTAATTGGGTGCCAAAAACTGTTTAATAGTATAGACAAATTACATTCTAACTCTTTGAGAATTACAAAGCGCTTGAAAAATGGTTTACAACAGTTTCTCAAATAAAGCTGTATAAATATATGATTTGATACACTTCTTCAGCTTGAAGAGTCATTATTTTCTACTTAGGCGTAATTTCAGCAGCAACAGGCTGTTGAAAGTATTTCCTTAATGATCTTAACCAGACAACCTTACAGTGGTATTATATTACACCACATGTAGCTCAAAAGCGTCATAAAAGATGCCTTCAAGATCAATGCACAGCTTCTAACTTTACAATACCTTTCAGACGTACTGTTAACCAGTTGGTGTTAGAAAGGATTAATTTTAGACCATTCAACAGCAAAAAACATTATAGAAGAATTTCTTTACGCCGCTTTTCAGCTGCAAACGTAGTAAAACATGTATTATGAACTCTTAAATAGCCCATAGCTTAATTAAGTATTTCTGGAGTGCCTTTTACAGATTATTGAATAAATAACTTTTTTAAATGCAACATATCAGCCTTCAGAAGCTACGAAAACCTTTAAACATCTTTAATCACACTTTTAACCTTATGTAGGTGTATAATTCGACACTTGATCAGCCAATGTGCTACTTGGGATTTCACCACTCATAAACTTTTACGTTTGCTCACTTATCCGAAAGTTAAGTCATGATTTTTATGTTGTCAGCCTGTCTTCGGATTCGGTTTCGACGAATAATAGACGACCAAATTAGAAGCTATACTTTAAGAGAGTAGTCTTGTATAACGTAATACCTCTTCCTAAAATAGGATAAAATTTCTCATCAATGAGCTTAGTGCTTTTTCTTTTTTATTCCCAAGAAAGACGGAGACAAAAGATGCGGCTAAGTATTTACTACCTGCTATTCTTTCAAGCACAGACAGAGAACACTTTACTAGTTAACTTTCAATGGCTGGTGAGCAGTTGTTTGTTTTGAACATATGATTTCTAAAAACAATAAAGAAACTGCAAAAATATGCATTTCATATTAATTGTGAGTGCGTGCATTGCATTTCGGCGAGCTTCCGTGGTTATTGTTGTTAAATAAAGGAGCAGAGTTTCTGCGAGACTCAGTTTAGGTCTTAAACTAAATCGAAATAATAGTTTATCATAGGCCACCGAAAGTTAATAAATCCAAGTGCTACGCAATTCAAAATATTGGTGAATTAATGGAACAGTGAGTACCTACCTACCTACTTATAAGTACTTCTTGTTGCACCACCGTAAATACAAATAATTGTTTTGTAAGATCAAAGTAGGGTCTAAAATAGTATTTTGCCTGCGTAGCTGATCACAATCTGTCTTGCATTTCAGTGTTCGCTGACATCCTCAAAAAAAAAATCTAGTAGCCATAATAAATTAATACCTAAACACTTCAAAATATCCTTGCAAAACACTGAAACGCTCGATCTCACTAGCGAATCAACAAGTGAGTTACTTAACTACTGCGTTTGCGTTAGTTAACTATTCGACCTGTCAAATTTGTCAATTACACTCACAAAAATCACCCAAAAACCCATTCGGATAACAAAACGCGCTCGATGCGTTTAAAAACCGATCGACTTACGTTTTGGTCAAACTCACACTCACGAAAATTGGTTCATCCTCTCGCCGCGTGGCGGCGCTGTACTTTCCCAATACAAATGTTGCTCGAAACGCAAACGCTGTAGTTACGTTTTTTCCGTGTGAAAACTTACACTAGGGGTACCTACTTGAAGCATTATTACAGTTCACTCGTGATGTATAAGCTGCATTATTGCGATTAATTACACCTATACCTGTCTAAGGGACTTATAGGAGTGTAGAGTTATACTTTTATACGATTGTTGGTGTTATAATACTCTAACAACTATCATTTAGTCAGCCGTCTGACTAAGAGCATTATAAGAGGGTAGAAATCGCCAACCGCTGTTTAACGGCCTACTTGTACGATGTTATAGAGCTAGCATTTTAAAAGAACACACGTGGTCATTTATAAAGTTAAAGGCTGTTATGTTTACTTATTTTAGACTGTTATACAGCTAGTAGCTGTAGTAGGACTTGTTTGTGATCATTGAGATAACCTTTTTCTACTATCTGTACAGAAGTGTTTAAATGGTTCGCATGTGCACTGTAGGCTGTTAAAAGGACTATATGTGTTGTCCATTAACATCAATAGCAGTTTATTTGTCCACAAGTACTACTCTTATTTGCTGTAAGCTGAACATGAATGTGAATGTGAATATTCTGAATATTACACTTTTGACACCAAATTGTGTGTCTCACACGAAAACAAAAAGTGTTTTTTTGTTAGTTTGTTACAAAATTTGTACTTCAGGTATTCATACTTGACTTAGTACCTGGGCTAGGCCAATTAACAGACAAATTTATTATTGCGGATCTCTAAAATTTCAGTAATATTGAAAGATTAAACGATGATACACAATTGACCTGAATTACATCTTAAAGCTGTACATAAGTTCACATCAGAATAAATTTATAGACATTGGCTCTGTGGTGGTACAAATGTGGGACTTCATATAGATAACAGCATTCTAACAGAACACATGTGAACCTATATACGCTCACCCGCATTAAATTGGAGTTATAACAGTTCACATAGCCGTATTTCATTTCCACCATTTTGTTCTACATAACCTAAAATATTTACCAAAAATCTCCAAAATTATCATGCAGATTATCGCAAAATAAGCAGATAGAGCGATTGAGTTTTGGTTTCATGTTATAATTACCGTGGTATAATTATAATGCCAATAGAATATCGAAAACTGAAAATGTAGATTTCCTCTCAGCCGGTTTTATATATTTTAAAATGAATATCGCGTTTTTACAGAGGCGCGTGAATATTTTAGCTGTAAATATGTATACATTTCACGATAAAGTTGCATTCCCATGGCATTAACACATATCAAGTATATAAAAAAGATACTTCCATGTTATATTAATTTTTATCCAAATAAGAGTTGTTCCGCCATTAATTATTACGACACAATATATGAAACCATATTAAATTTGTGGAATAAATAGAAATAATTTAGGACACACGTGAATTTTAGGTAGCACTGGAGTACTTTTGTCGGATTTTATAACTGTGAAGGCTGTGTATTTAGCCACTTGTTACTCTTTATTACACTCATGTATGTTGTATTAGTTCACACTGCGTCCCATATAGTGCCGTAAGTCAGCCTTAAGTCCGATGTTACTACTTAAACTGCTATTATAATGCTATTATACTGCTAATGTAGAGCCATAGTGAACTTAAGGCTGTCTAATTTGTCCCCAAACTGGTTCTATAAGAGCATTATTGCAAGCTATACAGCTTTTATACAGCTGACTGACACAGCTTGTGGAGTACATGTGAACGACTAGACATTTTATATAGAACCCCGAATGCTACTTGGGATATCAGTGATGTCGCAGTTCCGGCACAATACCACCACCGTGATAATTATCACGGTGGCGGTAGGTACTGTCCTCTATTGTGACGGAACTGTGACTTCACTGATATGTGTGAATCTAGCAGATCAGGCTTAAACATCAAAAATCTATTATTTTCGTACATTGAAAACATTTTCCATGGTTTCCGTAGTACCGTTTTGAGGTTTAGTCGATATTCTCGATTGCGTCGGGACTCGGGAGTTACCCCCCGTGGTTTTCAAGTTCCAGATACCACTAACTTCTGGTTTTAGAACAGAGCATAAGAAATATTATTCACATAGAAGTCATTGATTATTCCTGTCAACGCCCACCTACAATACTGTAATACTTAGGTATAATGTTGTCCGATTTGGTGATAGTCTTCAGTTGATATATGAATGAAGACTCATTAGAACCTTAGAATATCTAAAATACCCTTGGTATTGTTAGAAAAGTGGCTTTATAACTAAATAAAATAAAGCTGCAATAGAAAATTATGTATTTTTTTGTTAATAATAAATGTTAATAATATTTTCCCATCACAAATAATAGAACTAGTCTAGAGGCAACTTGGCAACTAAGTTACAACATGGAGGGTTTATACTTTGTGAGGGACTGATGGTGCCCGGGATAGGTTTCAGAGAAAGAATGTATGAAGTCCTATTACCCCAAATTACAACCAAAGCTGTAATCATTATTTAAGTTAAGGTGGTTCGATGAGCTCAGTAGCGTTACCAATGGAAATAAATCAATTAAGGTTTAGATTAAAAGTTTTGATAATTTTGCGCAAATAAAAAAGTAAAAATCATTGTCTTAATATAGTTTCAAAAACTCAAACTTAAGCAATAAATCGTGCATCTCAATAGTGCCAAAAGTGGCCACATTTAGCGATATCGAAATTCATAACTTATTGCTTGTATTTGAGGCCATGAAAAAATATTTAAAAATTGCACTTTACTCTTCTATTTGCGCAACATAACCAAAACTTTTATTCGAAGCCCTTGATAAAACGTAAATGATTTATTTCCATTGGTGGCACTACTGAGCTCATCGAACCGCCTTAAGTAATTAACTTTGGACTTTACCTGGACTGGCTTTATCAATGCAAGCAACATGGAAGCATTTGGCCCGTCCTTGCTTCTTATTTGCAGCCTCATCAGCTCCTATTATGACTAGATCTAGGTCAGTCATCGTACTATCGGTGTACTGAAACCAAAATGGCATGTGAATCTATAAAAGCACAAAATAGAGAAAGGACGGAAGTCAAGCTTAGTACTACGCGCTCGAGCAATGCACACATACCCTCGTATCTATAGACGAGTAGGTAAGTAATGCCTCGAGTAAAACTTGCAATTTTCAAATGCTTCTAATATTATATTCATATGCAATTTATAGTATAAATTAATTTTAAATGCACCGAAACTGCACTAAAGCTAGGGATACCAGATGACAGGAATTTTCCTGACATGCCAGGATTTTAAGGCATCTGTCAGGAAAACAGGGAAAAACGTATTAGTCACGGACGAACAATACGTTGTCAGGGACTTTTGGTATCCCAAAAAGTGCAAGTACTTAATGAAAATTGAAAACATATGATTTGTTATGCAAATGTGGCCCTACCATGAGTTGAAGCAAACTGTTTTCGCTACAGTAAACTATCGTTTTCTCTCTTTCACTCGCATTGACTGTGAGCAGTAGATATCCGATAGTTATCGGTTGCAAAAACAGTTTCCATCAACTCATGGTAGGCCTAACTTACTCTAACATAGAAAATTATACAGTAATATATACCTACATACCTCAGGTTTAATTTTGTACCACCCTGCATTACGTCGGCTGGGTATGTAATAGGAATTCTCATCTTTCACAACAATACCTTCTTCTTGATTTTCTATCGCCTGATTTAGTTTATCTAGTATTTCGGTACTGAAACAACATATTAATATGATTAGCATGGTTAACATAAATGTCTGTACTATGTTATAGTTATGCAGGTACATTTAAAGTCTCTGCCCACTACACCATACTATACCATGACTATGCTAGGAACGTATCAGACAAAAATATATTCTTTGTATTGAAAAGTATGACAAGTGTATGGCCGGTGACGGAACGGTCTAGTGGGAATAGTGTGATACTTTTCAATACAAATAATATTTTTTTGTCTGATACATTCCTAGCACGGTCATGGTATGGTACGGGTGCTGGATTAACCATTAAACAAATTAAGAAATTGCTAAGGGCATCACGTCTGGGGGGCACCATAATTGGCCCTGAAAAAATATCTGAAACTAACAAAAAATTTAACAATAGACAACAGGCAAAAAGAGTACAAGAATAGTGGATGAAACTGACTGAAAATTGCGCTGCGCGGCCCATTTTTTAACTATAATAGACAGGCAAAGCAAGAGTACAATATTAGTGAATGAAACTGACAAAAAATCACGCTGCGCGGCCATTTTTCTTACTATAGACAGTGGATGAAACTGACAAAAATCGCGTTGCGCGGCCGTTTTTTTTGACTAAAGACTGTAATTTTTCTGGAAAAAAACAAGAATTTTGTGCACAGGCATCTTCTCTTACGTGGTAACCCTTATAGGGGGCCCACAGGCGTGGTTTGCTTAGGGCACCAATTAGTCTTACTTAATCCGGGTGTAGTGGGCAGATACCTTTAATAGGTTATTTACCTACCTATTTTTGACAGTCTCTCTTTCGCTGTGCTGTATCACACCCGTCATATTTGTGAACATGGAGTCCAGTATCTTTAACCTCTCTTTTAACGTTATCCCCCCCTTTTCCTGTGCTCCGACAAGAGACCTACCATTATAATATAAAACGTCGAATGCACAGAAACATGGACGATAACTTGAATAGTCTGTAATTTTTTTAATGTCGAAAGCCATGCCTGAAAGGAAAGGAGTAGTTAAGGTATAGGAATAACTACTTACTTAATTATTATATACTAAGAGCTGATGACCTCGCAGATTTTCAATGGTGGGGGTGGGAGTGGTTGAGCAACAACCAACAACAGCAGGTGGGGGGGTATTACAACCTCTTAAAACTTGCTGGGTTTATGAATTGCTATAGTTAAATCTCTTTCTTGCTGTAAGCAAATAAAAGGGTCGCATTGATAGCCATTCAGAAAACTGATAAGTTTTAAGAGATTGTAACACGGGGGCAGGCAGGTCCGTCCGTATTTATAAGACACTAGCTTCTGCCCGCGACTTCGTCCGCGTGGATGTTAGAGAAAATCCTTAGAGAACCTTCCCGTTCTCGTTCCCGTTCCCGTACCAATCCCGTTCCCGTTCGCTTTCGCTTTCGCGTTCGCGTCCGCGTCCGCGTTCCCGTTCGCGTTCCCGTTCCCATTCCCGTTCCCGTTCCCGTTCCCCTTTCGTTCCCATTCCGTTCCCGTTCCCGGTATCTTTACCGTCCCGTTCCTGTCCCTTTCTCTTTTCCGTTCCGTTTCCGTTCCGTTCCCATTCCGTTCCCGTTCCCATTCCGTTCCAGTTTCATTCCCGATCCCTTCCCGTTCCGTTTCCGTTCCGTCCCGTTCCGTTCCGTTCCCGTTCCCGTTCCCGTTCCCGGTACCTTTACCGTCCCGTTCCTGTCCCTTTCTCTTTTCCGTTCCATTCCCGTTCCGTTCCCCTTTCGTTCCCATTCCGTTCCCGTTCCCATTCCGTTTCAGTTTCATTCCCGTTCCGTTTCCGTTCCGTTCCGTCCCGTTCCGTTCCGTTCCGTTCCGTTCCCGTCCCGTTCTCGTCCTGTTCCCGTTCCAGTTCCCGTGCCCGTGCCCTTGCCCGTTCCCTGGATGTGCATGTCCAGGTCCAGGTCCATGATGTGTCATGTCCACCGTGTTGGACTTCAAAATTACATAGATTTTCATGTTTACTTACCCCATTTACACCCTAAGGGATGATTTTCAAAATAACAAAATATGTGTTTGCCTATTTATTTTTAGACATGCTCCTACGAATTTTAAAGTTGTAATGTCTATTTTATATTCTTTTTCCATACATTTGAACCTCATTTTCACCCCTTTAGGGGTTAAATCATGTCCATCGTGTTGGAGCTCAAAATAAATCTCATTTTCGCAATCACCATCCCATAAAATCTCAAGAACCACATCCATATCGATTTTTATGTTTACTCATCCCATTTACCCCCTAAGGGGTTGATTTTCAAAATCACAAAATATATGTTTGCCTAATTATTTTTAGATGTGCTCCTACGAAGTTCAAAGTTGTAATGTCTATTTTATATTATTTTTCCATACAAAATTGGAACCCCATTTTCACCCCTTTAAGGGTTAAATCATGTACACCGTGTCAGACTTCAAAATAAATCTCATTTTCGCAATCACCATCCCATAAAACCTCAAGAACAACATCCACATCGATTTTTATGTTTACTCACCCCATTTACCCCCTAAGGGGTTGATTTTCAAAATCACAAAATATATGTTTGCTTATTTATTTTTAGACGTGCTACTACGAAATTTAAAGTTGTAATATTCATGTAAAAAAAAATTCATACAAAATTTGAGCCCCATTTTCACCCCTTGAGGGGTTAAATCATGTCCACCGTGTTGGACTTCAAAATAAATGTCATTTTTGCAATCGTAATCCCAGAAAACCGCAATAATGACATCCATATCTATTTTTAGGTTTACTCACCCCATTTACCCCTTAAGGGGTTGATTTTCAAAATCAAAAAATATATGTTTGCTTATTTATTTTTAGACGTGCTCCTACGAAGATTAAAGTTGTATTGTAATGTCCATTTAATATTATTTTTCCATACAAAATTTGAACCCCATTTTCACCCCTTGAGGGGTTAAATCATGTCCACCGTGTTAGACTTCAAAATAAATGTCATTTTTGCAATCGTCATCCCAGAAAACCCCGATAACGACATCCATATCTATTTTTAGGTTTTTTACCCCTTTTCACCCCCATTTCATCCCCGGAGGGGTTTAAATACTAACAATAACAATAGACGTTGTGTTAGATTTCCATCCATAAGCCTAAATTATATATTTAGCGATTTTTACTTCGAAAATAAAGGATTTTCTTCAATACACAACTTCATCCCCCTTTTGACCCCTTCGGGGGTAGAATTTTGAAAAATGCCGAGACCCGTATTTATTAATTTTCAATCGTCAGCCTAAACACAAAATTTGAAGATCCTAGCTTCAAAACTGAGGGACTTTCATACAAACTTTCATCCCTTATTTCATCCCCTTAGGGATGGAATTTTCAAAAATCCTTCCTTAGTGGATGCCTACACTGTATAAGGTATCTGTGTGCAAAATTTCAAGTCTCTAGGTCCAGCGGTTTGGGCTGTGCGTTGATAGATCAGTCAGTCATTCAGTTTACGATTTTATATATTAAGATTATATTATTGTCAAGGTGGTCTGGGCTCAGAGAATCCCGAGACCTTTCCCGGTAGCCCAGTTTTTCTAGCACCAGGTCCTTCCGTGGGCCGACCGGGCCGGCCTGGAGCTGGAAAAATCCCGGTAGTTTTTTGGGTCTCAGACAGACGCCGTATAGCCCGTATAGTTGACCGAGCGAGCACGAAGTGCGAGCGAAGCGTCTCTGCTTCAGCTTGGGCAAAAATTCTTTCGTATGTCCGGCTGTCTGTTCCAACCTACAGGTCGCATTTCTCAACCGATTCTCGTGAAATTTTGTGAGTAGGTTTGAAAATTATATAGAATTAGCTGAAAAATAGGCCTAAGGAGGCGTGGCCTGTCTGTGACGTCAGCATCACGCGATGGTGGGACGACGCGTGGAAGGGGGCGCGCGCGCCGCCGGGAATATAAGGCGCGAGGCGGGCGGGCCTCGCTCACTTTTGCTGCGACCATCGGATCAGACGGACGTTCACTAATACTGCTCTTATTTTTAGTTTTCAATTTTAGTTTGTAATTTTGATTTTAATTAAATCTGTGTTTGTTAGAATTATCTTTTTTTTTAATAAATAACGGTCTAAAACGCTAAATTCAGAAGTGGGATTCAAACCACGTCTGTTTTGGATTTTTAGACGGTTAGGCTAGGTTTTAGTTTCGGTTTAGTGTGAATTTTCTTTTGTATATTTTGTTTTAAATTACTGAACGCAATGTCTAAAGAATCTAATAGTAAATCGCGAAAACGTGGACGTCCCTCCGTTCCGAGTATTGAACAACAACTACTAACGATTATTTCTCGTTTGTCGGCGTTGGAAGATTCTAGGAATCGCAATTTAGGTGAGGCGGGCGCAAGCGTTGAAGTGCATTCGCGCGCCTTGCCGGCGCAGTCTGGGCGCGCCATGCCGGCGCCAGCGCTGTCGGCACGTTCGGACACGCCGCCGCTACCCGTGCCTAGGGCATGGAATACCGGAATGATTTTCATACCGGTATTGATACCGGTATTGAAATTTCAATTACCGGTATACCGGTATTTCGGTATTTTTTCGGTATTTTTTTTAAAACTGCTAGTTACCTACTTTTTAAATGATTCTAAGAACGATTAGTAAGTCTTGTTTGTGGAGAGTGATTAACGTATTTTTCTACGCTATACTTCTTGGCAGAAACACTCGAAACTATTTACCAACTGCCTAGAAACCACAAAATGAGTTATTAAAGTAATACCTAGGTATTTAAGAATACTAAAGAAAACACGTTACTTGATTCAATTATTATTAAAATCAACAAAATATATCAAAATTTCCATAGAGAAGATGGTTGGAGAGTACCTAGCTTGGGACCCTAAAATTCATCAACTAAAATCCCATCCTAAATCACACACTGCAGGATCTAAAGATACAGTTAGTTCGTTTTGTAGATAGGGATCAAAAGGGAGATCGACATAACCACTCTGAGTTTTTTTCCGCCAGTTCTTTCTCTGAGAGGCCTCCTAATTTGTGAACTGGTGGTAGTTCAGTAGCTAGATCGTGTTTTCTGGCGCAATATAACTCAAGTAAAACATTAGATTAATACTTGTTTTATTATGTTCTTTAAAAATGGGAATAAGCCCCTCTTAAAAAACTACAGACCCGTCTCACTTCTGAGCCATGTCCTTACGAATCGTCCGTCACGCTCGCAGGTTTGACGACTTCCAACCTCCCGAACAAGCCGGGTTTCGAAAAGGCTTTAGTACCATATAGTCTAGAGTTCTAGACCACAAATCCAACTGCAGCGAGATGTGAGACAGGGAGACGTTATTTCTCCGAAACTGTTCACAGCTGCGTTGGAGGACATCTTTAAACTCATAGACTGGAATGGACTTGGTATCAATATTAATGGCCAGTACCTATTATTTGAGTGTTAGGGGCTATGCTGCTCAAGTTGAGCCCAACGGCTTCCAAGAAGTCTAGAATCTTCCTGGTTTTAAGATTTTTTATTTCCTCCGGGTCGATTATGTGTCGTCCCAGATGGATGCTACGCCTGTGGATTAGAAGTCCACAGTCACATAAGAGGTGCTTGGGTGTTTCCTGCTCCTCATTACAATATCTGCAGACGTCAGTATCACTCAATTTCATATAGAACAGGTGTCTGTTTAGTTTGCAGTGTCCAGTTAAGGCTGGCTAGTACCTAACACACCTTCGTTTTGCCGATGATATAGTTCTTATGGCTGTGACCTTGGAAGACCTGAATACAATGCTCGAAGATCTCCGTAGTCAAAGAGTGGATCTCAGGATGAACATGGATAAGACGAAAATCGTGTCGAATGCACATGTTGTGCCCGCTCCAGTTCATGTTGGAAACACTACACTTGAAGTTGTTGACCATTACGTATACCTAGGACAGGTAGTCTAGTTAGGCAAGTCCAACTTCAGAAAATTCTTGTGGCAACCGTCGCCGAGCTAACAGCAAAAATACGTTGCTCCTACATTAAAAATTCAAAAAGTTGGTTTCTCTAAGTGTCCAGAGGTGACCCATATATCAATAGTTGCGTCTTTATGCGTTCCACACGCTTGTGCAAAGTTCTTGGAAATTGGTGCTGTGAGTGAGAAGTTCTATGTGAAAACGTTAAAGTGACACTTAAAAAGTGCAAAAATTCACCAGTTTTTCTTAAATATCTCCCACGCCTGTTAAGACGCGTAAGATTGAGTGGTGTCACCGTGTGCGCATCAACGCCTTCTACACAGCTGCATCAGTTCCCGATTTTTTCCGATTATATTCACCGCGGAAACAAGAAAAAACAACATAACCTCTCACCACGTGGTCAGTCTTCCCGGGGCAGCCGGGTGGTACGAGGGGCATCATCAGAAGCGGCGCAGCGGGGCGAGCCATCTGACATATCGAACAGCGATATCGGCCAGAAAACAACCGAGTTCACGATATTTTTAAGAATTATTTCGTAAAATTTCTTTATAAAAGTAAACTTTAACAGCTTGTGACTACGCAGAGCGTTTTTTTTAAGTTAGTGACGATTATATAATAACTATATTATATATTATACGTTTTTTTTTACATACACACATACATACATATATTTATATATTTTTTTTTTTACAATATTTACAAAATCTTTACATTTGACGTTCTACTGCCTCTGTACCCCATTGGTAACAGTAAGACAAATAATCAGGTATGACGACCATATACACTCCGGTAGGCAGACCAGGCAAGACCCAGAGTCCTAGAGTTAATCCGGGAAAAACACCAACTGACTCTTCAGAGCAGTCACCCAGGACTCAAAACCCGAGCCGAACCGTTACAAAGGAACCACAGATCGACAGAAAAATAAAAAACGAATTTGAGGTAAAAAAGAAGGACATCATAAAAACCCGGGAAAAAACATACCGTCACCTCACAGAAGAACTGTCCAGTATATTGGAAGATATACCACTGAAGGTAAAAGACTATTCCCATATGAGGAAGGATATTAAAGCATTTCTCGAAAAGAAAGCAGAACGCGGCAGCAATATTCTTTCCATGCTTGAGAACTGCCTTGACGAAATGGACAGAAAAATAGATGATCTCCAGGCACTGAAGTCGCCAGTCCAGAAACAGATCCAGCCAACACCATTAGACCAGCTGACAGTCCCCGACCAGGAGAGTACTTGGCAGTATGAAAAACTGTGTAAGCGCTTGGAGGAAATGGATGCAAGCCTTCAGGGGCAGTACCACAGCCTCCACGAGCTTATGCAGGTCCGATATTGCGGACCGGTACTCAAACGGATGGAGGAAGTAAAAACTCAATTGGATCTGGCGACGGAAGAAATCAAAAAGAAAAGAACCGAAACTCTCGATCAGCTCGAACTAATAACGAAAGTGGAAGAACACCAAAGAAAACTCCAAGAGAACAATGAGAGGATGGAGCGGCTAAGAGAGGAGATAAGGAAACAGAGAGAAAGTATGGAAAGTACGACGTACGCGAATGTAGCAGCGATCAAAACAGGAAAGCCACACAGTATAGAGCAAAGTACCCTGCATTCAATAGTCGTCTCATCCACAGAACAGGAGGAGACTGGAGAGGAGGTACTAGAAAGATTGAGGAAAGCAGTTGATGCAAAAGACGGCTGGATTACGGTCGAGAGAGTTAGAAAAGCAAAGGATAGGAAAGTAGTCGTGAGCTGCAAAACGCAAGAAGAAAGGAAGAAACTCAAAGAACGCATAGGGCAAACAGCGAATCAGCTCATCTGCGAAGAAGTTGAAAACAAGGACCCACTTCTGATTCTTAAGGATGTCCTCGCAGATAACTCGAATGAGATCATACGTGAAATGATTAAAAACCAGAATAAAGCGATATTTGAAGGGCTCGATATGAAAGAAAGCAGAATAGAGTTTAAATACAGAAAGAGAACACGAAACCCGCACACCTGCCACATTGTAATGAGTACAAGCCCGACAATATGGCGCAGAGCAACCGGTGCAGGTACATTACGCATAGATCTGCAACGTGTCAGGGTTGCGGACCAATCGCCATTGGTTCAGTGCACGCGCTGTTTAGCCTACGGACACAGTAAAAAGTTCTGTAAAGAAACAGAAGACCTGTGCAGTCACTGTGCGGGCCCGCACCTAAAAGCAGCTTGCGAACTATGGAGAACTGATGCCACCCCGACGTGCAAGAACTGTATTAGCGAAAAGAGCGACCAGGCCGAACATAATGCCTTCAGCGATGAATGCCCCGTGCGCAAACGCAGAGACAAAATAGCGCGTAGTACAGTAGCGTATTGCTAAAGGCACCATAGTAAAAACCCACTATCGCGTATTCCAAGCAAACTTGCAAAGGAAGAAATTAGCCACCGACGAAATCCTAATTGAAGCAGGAAAGAGAAAAGCAGCTATAGCACTGATACAGGAGCCATATGTGGGTGGGGCGAGATGTATGAAGGCCTACCGTGGCGCCAGGATAATCCAGGGAAATGACACAGGGATAGTCAAAGCGGCAGTTGCTGTTTTTGACCCAAACCTGGACATCATACAATACCCTGACCTCACCACCAACAACATTTGTGTGGTAGGTGTCCGCACTGGAGCCTGGAGGGCCACGGTAGTGTCCTACTACTTTGAACCGGACCAGCCCATAGAGCCATACTTAGAACATCTAATGAAAATAGCCAGGAAATTTGGGCAAAACAAGCTTCTAATCGGTGGAGATGCAAATGCAAAAAGTTCATGGTGGGGTAGCCCCAAAATCGACCACAGGGGCGAAGAAATGGCAGGTGCTCTACACGATCTAGGCCTCCACATTATAAACTCCGGGAATACTCCTACTTTCGACACCATAAGAGGAGGTAAAAGATACACCAGCTATGTCGACGTAACTGCCTGCACAATTGACCTACTGGACCTGGTGGAGGACTGGAAGGTAGATGAAGGCTTGACCAGCTCGGACCACAACGGAATAGTTTTTGACGTCAAACTCCAAAAATCTAAAGGTATTAACGTAAATCGTACAACCAGAAAATTCAATACAAAGAAAGCAAACTGGGAGGAGTTTCATGAGAAACTCCAACAGTTAAAAGCAGAACACAAAGTTACTATAGAGGAAATAGATGAAATAAACGACACCGAGCAACTAGATGAAATGACTGACAAACTGACTTACATAACTGTTATAGCTTGCACACAATCTATGCCTCAAAAGAAAAATAACGAAACCATTACTATTCCGTGGTGGTCCGAAGAACTCGAGAAAATGAAAAAGGAAGTCACCACCGGGAAACGTCGGATCAAAAATGCAGCGCCTATCCGTAAAAACCTGGTTATAGAACAATACCTGAAGAAAAAGGAGGAGTATGAAGAGGAGGCAAAGAGAGCCCAGATCAGTAGCTGGAAGGAGTTCTGCGAAAAGCAAGATAGAGAAGGAGTATGGGAAGGAATATACAGAGTAATAGGAAGGACAAGGAAAAGGGAGGAAGACATTCCCCTTGAAAAAGACGGAAAGACCCTTGACGCCAAAGAATCAGTAAAACTACTGGCAGAGACTTTCTACCCGGAAGACCGCGAAGAGGACGATGATGAGGAACAGTGTAGAGTAAGGAAAAAAGCAGAGGAAATAAACAGAGAATCAGCGGGAGAAGAGCAACAAGATCCGCCGTTTACCCTGACAGAACTAAAGGCAGTCACAAATACCTTCAACCCGAAAAAGGCCCCGGGAGCAGATGGGCTGACGGCGGATATATGTAAACACGTAGTGGAAGACGATGCCGAATTGTTTCTGAAGCTCATAAATAAATGCCTGGAATTAGAGTACTTCCCCACATCATGGAAAGAGGCGACGGTTATAATATTAAGGAAACCTGGGAAAGAGAAGTACACAGAGCCAAAATCTCACAGACCAATAGGGCTGCTATCGGTACTTGGGAAAATCTATGAGAAAATGGTAATAGCACGAATAAAACACCACATTCTTCCGAGGCTGAGTACTCGCCAGTACGGATTTATGCCCCAGAGAAACACCGAGGACTCCCTCTATAACATGATACAACATATAAAATCAAAGCTAGAGGAAAAGAAATTAGTGACGGTAATATCATTAGATATAGAGGGAGCCTTCGACAGCGCATGGTGGCCAGCAATAAGAGTCCGACTGGCAGAGGAAAAGTGTCCGAAAAACATCAGGAAAGTCATCGATAGCTACCTTAGCAACAGAAAAGTAAAAGTGAGATATGCCGGTGAAGAATGCACAAGGAAAACAAACAAGGGGTGTGTACAGGGCTCGATAGGAGGTCCAATATTATGGAACCTGATGCTCGACCCGCTCTTAAAAGATCTGGAGAGAAGAGGCGACTATGCGCAAGCTTTTGCAGACGATGTGGTGCTCGTCTTTGACGGGGAGACAGCCAGGGAGGTCCAGAGAAGCGCCAATGCTGCCCTTGAACATGTTCGGAGATGGGGTTTCGCTAACAAACTAAAGTTTGCTCCACAAAAAACTAATGCCATGATTATAACCAGGAAACTCAAATACGACACACCACTTCTGAGCATGGGCGGGGTCGACATTGGCATTTCAAAGGAAATCAAAATTCTGGGGGTCACGATAGATGCCAAATTGACATTTAATACCCACGTCGCAAATGTGTGTAGGAAAGCCCTAGACATATCAAAACAACTAATGAGAGCGGCAAGGGCCAGTTGGGGTCTTCACCCAGAAGTCATACGCATAATATATACAGCAACAGTAGAACCCATCATTCTGTACGCGGCAAGTGTATGGGCGCCAGCAGCTAATAAATTAGGAATCAAAAAACAACTTGGAACAGTGCAGCGAGGTTTTGCACTAAAGATGTGCAGGGCTTATCGAACGGTCTCCTTGAACGCTGCAATGGTGCTGGCTGGAGTGCTCCCGCTTGATCTACGCGTACGTGAGATGGCCTCATTGTACGAGATCAAGAGGGGGGTACCCCAGCCAGGACTCGGCGACAGGGAGATCGAACGAATGACCCCGGCCATCGATGCGCCACACCCTGCCAAGCATATTAGCTGGGAGTTCATGTGCCTCTCAGATGCAACGAGTGTTAACGAAAACAGTAACTACGCGGTAAAAATCTATACCGACGGCAGTAAGATTGACGGAAAGGTGGGAGCTGCGCTCTCCATATGGAATAGCGAGGCAGAAATCCGATCCGTCAAGCTTAGTCTGCCGTCTTACTGCACCGTTTTTCAGGCGGAACTCCTGGCAATATGTGAGGCTACGGAAATCATACTCAAACACAAGGCACAGTCTTTTGGCGTCTATAGTGACTCAATGGCGGCACTCCAAACAGTAACGTGTCTCACGTCCCTCCACCCACTAGCAGTTAAAACAAGAGAAAACCTAACAACAATTTCACAACAGAATAAAGATGTCGCTTTGTTCTGGATTAAAGCACATGCAGGGCTGGAAGGGAATGAGAGGGCAGACTTCTTAGCAAAGGAGGCCGCCCAGAAGTTAAAAACTAGGCATAAATACGACCAATGCCCTGTCTCTTTCGCCAAGCGTGAACTACGTCAATCCACGCTTGAGGAATGGGACAGACGCTACAGGACGGGCGAAACAGCATCAACCACTAAGGTGTTTTTCCCTAACGCAATCGCGGCCTACAAAACAATTAGAAAATTCGAGCCGACAAAATGGACCACGCAAGCCCTGACCGGGCACGGTGGGTTCTCCGAATACTTGAATAGATTCAAGCGTAAGGAGAGCCCATCGTGTGTATGTGACCCGGCTGTTGACGAGACGGCCCTCCATATAATTCTAGAATGTCCTACCTTCACCAGAGAGAGATACAATATAGAAATGATATTAGAAAACAAACTAAAGAAAGATAATTTATGTGAAATATTAATAGGTAAGCATAGAACTAATTTCCTTAGATACTGCGAAGATATTGTTAAGAAAGCAAACAACAGAAATAAGTAGATTAGAAATATAATGATGCTCCAATATTTGAAATATTGTTTAAGCAGCATTTAATAAATTGTTAAAAATAAAAATAGAAAAGAACTAAAAGCAGTAAGTAAGGAAGTTGTAATAAGAAAAGTTTGTTTTCAGAAAATAAGATGTAATAGAATATGAAAGAAAAATCATGTAGTAAGTAGAAAAAATTACATTAAATAAATAAGATAATAATGTAATAATAGATAAGAGACTTGGAAATAAGGAAAAAAAAAAATATATGAATAGAAAATTTCATAAATAAGAATATAACAGTAGATAAGAATAAGAAAAATGTAAGTAGAAACTAAGAAAATGTTAAAATAGACTTTGACCTTTGTCAGAGGCAGTGGATTATATTTAAAAAAAAAAAAAAAAAAAAAAAAAAAAGTCCAACTTCAAAAAAGAGATTTCTCGTCGAATCCTACTCGGGTGGGCAGCATACAGAATGCTTCGAAAAATCTTCGCGTCCGACTTAGTGTCTCGAGACGAAAGTCTATATATAAAGATAATTTATCTATATTAAAAGATAATTTACGGTTAGTGGTCGTAAACTATGGGTCTCATAAAAAGGAGGTCTCAAGGTCACCCAGGTCCCAGCATGCATTGGAGAGAGCCATGCTCCGCGTTTCCCTGCGTGATCGAATCAGAAATGAGTAGATCCGTAGGAGAACTAAAGTAACCGACATCGCTCGAAGAATTGCTCAGCTGAAGTGGCAGTGGGCGGGACATATAGCGAGAAGAACTGATGGCCGTTGGGGCGGAAAGCTTCTGGACTGGTGACCGCGCACCGGACGACGTTCCCCGACAAGGTGGATCGACGATCTGATGAAGGTCGCGGGAAACCTCTGGATGCGGGCAGCGCAGAACCGATCGTCTTGGAGATCCTTGAGGGAGGCGGAGATCCTTGAATGAGACCAGCAGTGGTCGTCGTGCGGCTGATATGATGATGATGAAAACATTAAATGAACAACTAAAAGGAATATCATTAAATACCATCTAGATACTAGCTATATGCATGCAGTGTTTTGCGTAGTTGATTTAGTGGTGATTTTTTCTATAATCGTTATTATTCGTGTCGTGATTCGTTGAGTTTTCATATCGTACACTCATCTGCAGTATGAACAACACTGTGAACCATAGAAATTGAACGTTCTGCATAGTATTTAAATACCCTTGCAAAAATATAAAGCTTTTTTCGAAATACCGAAATACCGGTATTTTACTCTCAAATACCGGTATCAAAATACCGAAAAAAATGACCGGTATACCGGTATTTCGGTATACCGGTATCCATGCCCTACCCGTGCCCGGTTTGGCGAGCGAGTCTACCGCACTTGTTGGCGTGCGTGACGAGACCTGCACGAACGCGTTGGTAGTGCCTCCCAGCGTGACATCAGGTACAGCGAGCGTGGCCGCGTCCCTGCCTCCGAGCCTGCCGCCGTCGGCTACTGACGTCATCATGAGTGAGGTAGCAGATAAGCTTGCGAACGCAATAAATGCTATAAACCCGGTAAGATCAAACCATAATCTTTTTATTTCAAGTTTTGATCCTTCTTTAAATGATTTTATTGTGTGGTGTGACGAAGTAGATCATTTGCGTAGTATTCACCGTTGGGATGATCGTGAGTGTTTGGCGCGAATTGGTAATTGTTTAAAAGGTGATGCTCGCGTCTGGCTTAATGAGTGGACGACTAATGATCGTACTTGGTCAAATTTTAAGCGTGATTTTCAATCGTTGTGCCCCCGTAGAATAGATACTGCTAATATTTTGTTTGACGTTATGAAAACTGATTCCGATCGTTATCCTACATACGCGGAGTACGCTAGGCGTTCTTTGTTGCGATTGCGTGTTGTTACCGGGCTAAGCGACGAACTTATATCTGCAATTATTATTCGTGGAATAACCGACCCGCAGATCCGCGCGGCTGCTACGAATGCTAATTTGTTGCCAAGTGATTTAGTTAAATTTTTGTCAATTTATATCAAACCTACCCAGGTTGTTCCCGTCCGTGTTAAGCCTCGCTTTACAACATCTCATGATTCTAATAGTCATTCGCGTAAAAGAGAACACTCTTTTACAAAATCTAAATGTTATAAATGTAACGGTTTTGGTCACAAGCAGTATGAATGTTTTAAACGTGTGAAATTAAGTAATCCTACCGACACAAACGAGCCGTCAACTTCGGTGTCATCCGTTTCGAATAATTTTTCAAGTAAATCCGATCCATGTAGTTTTTGCAAAAAGGTAGGACATAAAGTCGAGGATTGTTTTGCGAAACAACGCTCTGAATCACGTGGCAAGTCCAATGTTAATTTTTGTCGTGAAAGTTTTGATGAATATAAACAGAACGATATAGCAGCTGCGGTGATCCAAGGGGTACCTGTAGATATTCTTATAGATAGTGGTTCGCAAATTTCTTTAATTTCGGAATCGATCGTGAAACATTTTCAGTGTACTCAAACTCCGTCTTTTTGTTCATTGCGTGGCATCGGATGCCAAGAGGTTGAATCTAGCTTTTCTACGACTTCGACCGTTGAGTTTCCTGAGATCTCTCTCGAAGTTGATTTTCACGTAGTTCCTGACCGATATTTGAATACTCCGGTTATACTAGGTACAGATGTACTCAATAGAGATGGTGTGATCTATACGCGAACGCGAGGCGCACAACGCTTGACGCGTTCTAAGACGGTTCTCAGTGTGCAGTCAAATTTGCATGAACAAATAAATACAACGGTTGATGGTGATGAGAAAAGACGCTTGCTATCTATTATTAACGAATTTTCAGACTTTTTTGTTACCGGTACAGCTACCACAACCGTTAAAACTGGTTCGATGCACATTCGATTGCATAATACGACCCCTGTTGTATATAGGCCATACAAAATGTAGGTTGCAGACTATTTTTATGTTTTGATTTTTCAGATGCAGCTGCCACAACACTCCCCTGCCACAACACTCCCCTGTCAAGGCCACTCTATAGAGGACGTAATAACTATAGATCTCGTTCCCGTTCTCGTTCACATTCACAATCTAAGACAAGAACTGATGGCGTCTGCTGGTACCATAATAGGTTTGGATCTAAAGCCACACGCTGTACCATTCCCTGCTCGTTCAAGCAGGAAAACGGCAACGGCAGCCACTAGTGGCGGCTAACGACTGCCTTGCCTGTAATGGCCGCCTATTCATCACAGATTAGCGCTCAAAGCTAAATTTTTTAATTGATACAGGATCAGAATTGTGTGTTTTTCCTAGAACAGCAACTAAGGGTAGGCGCACTGCAACTAATTACGAATTATACGCAGCCAACAATACGGTTATCTCAACATATGGATACATTACCTTAGAGCTGAACCTTGGCTTACGTCGTGATTTCACCTGGAAATTCGTGGTAGCAGATGTAACGAAGCCGATCATCGGAGCCGACTTTTTAAGTCACTTTAACTTATTAGTGGACTGCCGTCATCATCGACTTATTGACAACCTTACCACTCTCTCAGTTGCAGCAACCCATTGCAAGGATACTTCGAGTGAAACTGTTGCCATCAAAACTGTAGCTGGAGATTCTGCCTATCATGAGCTACTGCGACAGTTCCCCGAGATCACCAGACCAGCAGGTACTCCCTCAAATGCCACACATAACACCAAACACTTTATACGCACCACGCCAGGACCTCCAGTCTCATCCCGTCCACGTCGTCTGGATCCCGAACGCCTAAAAATAGCACGCAAAGAGTTCGAAAATATGCTCCTCGCTGGTACTGCTAGAAGGTCAGATAGTCCATGGTCCTCTCCACTCCACTTGGTCCGCAAGAACGATGATAGCTGGCGTCCTTGTGGAGACTACAGAGCCCTGAACGCAAGAACAATTCCAGACAGATATCCCATCCGACACCTCCAGGATTTTGCCTATCAGCTTGCTGGCGCAAAGATCTTCTCCAAGATAGATTTGGTCAAAGCCTTCAATCAGTTACCAGTACATGAAGAGGACATACCTAAAACTGCTATTACGACACCATTCGGAATGTTTGAGTTCCCTTATATGACATTCGGATTGAGGAATGCGGCTCAAACCTTTCAACGGCTTATAGATGAGGTTCTACAGGGGCTAGATTTCACATACGCTTACTGTGATGATATCTTAGTCTTTTCAGCGTCTGAAGAAGAAAACCTGAAACATCTTAAAATTGTTTTCGAACGCTTCAAACAGTATGGCTTATTAATCAACTCTGCTAAATGTATTTGGGGTGCAGAGCAGGTAACTTTTCTGGGCTACAACGTTTCAGCCGATGGCACTCGTCCACTGCAAGAGAAAGTGGCTGCTATACTAGAATACCCTTTCCCCAAAACTGCCAAAGACTTAAGACGTTTCCTTGGAATGCTTAATTATTATCGTCGCTTCATTCCACGTGCAGCTGAAATCCAAGGTCCACTCAACGCAGCTCTTACTGGTAAAGCAAAAGGCTCTGCACCTGTAGAAAAGACAGAGGAATTGACAAAAAGTTTTGAAGAGAGTAAGAGAAGCCTTTCAGAAGCTACTTTACTCTCCCATCCAGACAGTAGCGCAGAACTTGCCTTATTCACTGACGCATCCGACCAAGCTATGGGTGCTGTCCTCCAGCAAAAGAAACATGACATATGGACACCATTGGGCTTTTTCTCCAGGAAACTTTCACCTTCCCAGAAGAAATATAGTCCCTATGATCGGGAACTTCTCGCAATTTATGAAGGGATAAAGTATTTTCGGTATATGGTGGAAGCTAGGAATTTCACAGTTTTCACCGACCATAAACCACTTACCTTCGCTTTTCAGACCAAGCGAGATAACTGCTCTCCACGCCAATTTCGATATTTAGATTATATATCACAGCACACCACAGACTTAAGACACATATCAGGTCAGAAGAATGTCGTAGCGGATGCTCACTCCACTCTCAGACACTACCATAGACGCAACAGACTTCGCAAATCGTCTTCGATGTCACATGGAGAAGTTGTCACCAACCCCCGCATCATGTCACAACAGAAAAGCATTTTACTTACCTAAAGACATATCTTCAGCCGAGTACGTCTTCTTGCGGCGGGGCCCTGCAAAGAAAACATTTGAATCACCATTTACCGGTCCATACAAGGTTGTATCGCGTGACAATAATTTGAAAACAATGAAAATTATCATCCAAGGCAAAGAGACTACAGTATCTGTGGACAGGCTAAAACCAGCTTATGTAGAACGCATACCTGATTCAGACGCACCTCCACTCGCTGCAGAACCACCGGCGCGCGAAGAAACTCCATCTGTAAAGAAGACCAGAAGTGGAAGAACGGTACATTTTCCAAACTACTATCGACCGTGAAACGGTCTCGGCAGGGGAGTGTTGTGGCAGCTGCATCTGAAAAATCAAAACATAAAAATATATAAAAAAGCAATTAAGATTGTATAAATAAATACTTTTCTAAAAATATAAAATTACACATGTAAAAACAATAAAACATCAATATCATATTATATAACTTCATAAAAAATAAAATAAATAATATTTAACTGTAATTTATATAGCACTATTCAAAAATAATTATTTTTAAAGTTCATACATTATGTAAAAAGGTAAACTTATTAAAATTCATTAAAAGTTATAAATCTCAAATATTGTAAATGCAAAATTTATTAATTTGTACTTACTACGCTGCGCCTCGGACGGTCTTTGCAAATTCCTGTTCTATTGTTCTCCGAACCAGCGACTACCTGCCGTGTGTGCGAGCGCGACAGTGATATTGCGAATCGCTTGCCGTAAACATTGGTTATAGATAATTGCTAATGTAAAATCTTTAGAATACATGTTTTTATTATATCATAGTATTGTGTGATGTGAACGGTGTTTTCTGAAAATATATTTTCCTAAGTAAGTAACTGGAGTCAGACTTATTATTGAAGTAAAGTGGGTGCGAGCATCAGATAACCTAAACAAAAATACACTTCAACTGGTGACGCCGAAAGAGCAGAAGCAACCTTCTTTTACATCAAGACTGAAAAGGATTCCATCACCAAGATGCCTAAAGGTACCGAAGATGAAACTTTTGAAACACCGGTCGGAAATATTATAAATAACCCGCAACCATCCGGCACGTCGACATCCACCGGCAGGCAGAGCGCCATAACCCAAAATTTAGAAAACTTCGTCAGCGAGATGTAGGTTGCTCCATATATTTTTCATACTACAAGGTGATATTCATACTGATCTCTTCTGTTTATACGACACTAGCGCCATCTAGTCACATGGTGATGAATCATGTTGCAACCATGTGTGGTATGTGCGGCGGTACGGTAGATGCCGCTACACAAAATGTCGTATCACGAGAAAATGCGTGTGCGTGATATTATTAAGGATTTACTCGATAAAGGGATTATTAGGGAGTCAGAGTCGGAGTTTTCGAGTCCTATCCTATTAGTTAAGAAAAAAGATGGTAGCGACAGGATGTGTGTAGATTTCCGGGCGTTGAACGCGAACACTGTGAAGGATCGTTATCCATTGCCCCTTATTGAAGACCACATTGACCGCCTGGGCAAAGCCAGGTTCTTTACTAGTCTAGATATGGCCACAGGCTTTCATCAGGTCCCAATGGATAGCGATTCCATTCACTGCACTGGTTTTGTGACGCCCGAAGGTCACTATGAGTACCTTAAGATGCCTTATGGACTCGCCAACGCACCTGTTGTTTACCAGCGCATCATATCTGACACCCTACGTCCTTTTATCGAGGCCGGTAGGGCTTTAGTGTATATCGATGATGTCCTTATACCAAGCGAGACCATCGATGAAGGCTTGAATACGCTTCGCGAGGTGCTGCGGACTCTGACCACTGCAGGCTTTTCAATTAATTTAAAGAAATGTACGTTTCTTGCTAGAGAAGTTGAATATTTGGGGCGTACAATAAGCCATGGTCAGGTTAAGCCGAGCCAGCATAAAATTGAAGCTTTGGTCAGGGCTCGAACACCTAGCAACGTCAAAGAGGTAAGACAATTTCTTGGTCTCGCTGGGTATTTTCGGCGGTACATTCCCGGCTATTCTCTTAAAACAGCTTGCATTGCTAACTTACTTCGCAAAGGTGTGCATTTTCAGTGGACCAATGAGCACGAACAAGTTCGTAAAGATATAATTGATCGATTAACTAACGAACCAGTGCTGGCCATTTATAACCCTTCGCTGGCCACAGAGGTGCACACTGATGCGTCCTCGCGGGGTTATGGAGCTGTCTTGCTGCAAGCTGACGCTGAGGGACGCAAACGACCCGTTGCGTACTTCAGCAAGGTAACTCAGGGTGCGGAGCCTCGTTACCACTCATACGAGTTGGAAACGTTGGCTGTGCTTAAGGCGCTGCAACATTTTAGGCACTATTTAATTGGAAACAAGTTTAAAGTCGTTACAGATTGCAATGCCTTAAAACTCACCCAGCGTAAGAAAGACCTCTTACCTAGAATAGCTCGTTGGTGGATGTACTTACAAGATTATGATTTTGACCTAGAATATCGTAAGGGGGCTGCGCTATCGCACGCTGACTATTTGAGTCGTAATGCAATTAATGTGTGTCAAATACCGCGGCCGCACAACTGGGCCCAGATAGCGCAGGCCGCTGACGAAGAGACCCGGTCACTACTGCAGAAGCTTAATGACGGTGAGCTTGATGCGCAACGCTATGTAAAACGTAATGATGTGTTATATTATAAGCTTAATGTGACTGGAGAACAGCCACGCTTTTTATGCTATGTCCCTAAAGGTCACCGACTAAGCTTGCTGCGTGTTTTTCACGACGAACACCAACATATAGGTGCGGAGAAGACAACCGACTTGATTCTCCGACACTTTTGGTTTCCCGGCTTAAGGCAATTTGTTAAAAAATACATTCAACATTGCATTGTTTGCTTAGCGCATAAAAAGTTACCGCGCCAACCTTTGCAGCCGATCCAGTCGTGGGACAAGCCTGGTACTCCTTTTGATACCCTGCATACAGATGTTTTAGGCCCTCTTCCCGACTCGAACGGCTATAAGTTTGTTATTTTGATAATAGATGCTTTTACGAAGTATTGCTTATTGTATCCGATTTTTAGACAAGACGTTAATGAATTAAAACGTGTGTTTGAGAACGCTATTTCTTTATTTGGTACTCCTCGCTTAATTGTAGCGGACCGAGGTCGAATGTATGAAAGTTCCTTATTTTGTAACTGGATTAGAGAGTTAGGTAGTGATATTCACTTTATTACTGCAGAAATGCACCAAAGTAATGGACAGGTTGAGCGGTATTGTAGAACCGTTATGAATATGATTCGTGTGGAGACAAACTTCCGTCAAGAAAGTTGGTCTAAAATTCTTTGGAAATTACAGCTCAACCTGAATATTACAGTGCAAAAATCTACTCAATGTTCACCTTTTAATTTATTAATTGGCAGAGATGGTGTAACGCCCGTCATACGATCCGTGGTCCGTGACATCGCGATGGAAGCATCCAGTCCCAACCGAGAGTCTCTGCGCACACTGGCGCGGCAGCGCGCAAGCGAGCTGCTGGATGAAAACCGAGCACAACAGGACGCACGTGTAAACGCGCGCCGCTCAGTGCCCCGGTCTTTCCAGCTGGATGACCTGGTTTTCGTGCGCAAGACGAGTCAGTCTACTGGGAAGTTAGACTCTGGGATGCGAGGCCCCTACGCTGTCACCAAGATCCTGCCACGCGGCCGATACGAGCTCAAGCTGGTCAGTGGGTCGTATGGTAAAACCACGCGAGCCGCGGCCGAATACATGACGCTGTGGCGGGGAGAGTGGACCCCCGACGTGTGTACGGCATTCTTCGATTGTGAGTATGTCTGTGAATAAGCGGTTTGCCATGCATGGTGCGCATCCTGCGGGCCCTGCGCCTATTTATTATAACCCTCTGATGGCTCAGTTGTATTACCGCTCGTCGATATGTTGGCATCCTGCGGGCCCTGCCACTCGTACACCCTGAGGGCTCTGTACGGTAACTAGTAACCTGAGGGCTCTGCTAGTAGTGAGGATATTTTTATGTTTGACATCCTAGGCTCGGTCTAACATAAAAATATGCCCAGAGGATGAGGAGGAGTTGTTGACTGTGCATAACTTATGAATAATAATAAAAGTAATTTATTCAATATTTCAGATATTACAATCCATTTTTCTTAGTAACGAATAACGATTAACTTGAACAACGAGCTATACTTATTGTTACTTTTGGTTATGTACTAATGCAAACAATATCGCTTATAGGTACTGATGACGAGGTGGAGATTGACATCTCGTCTGACGGAGAAAGTGTCGAGGGAGGCCTACAAGAGGTAGAAGCGGAGGTCCACTCTCAACCATCGCGACCACGCCAGGTGCTGCCTGGGGATGCTGCGGTCGAGGACGAGCCGCCTTCAGGAACGGCCGAATTAGCTGAAAAATAGGCCTAAGGAGGCGTGGCCTGTCTGTGACGTCAGCATCACGCGATGGTGGGACGACGCGTGGAAGGGGGCGCGCGCGCCGCCGGGAATATAAGGCGCGAGGCGGGCGGGCCTCGCTCACTTTTGCTGCGACCATCGGATCAGACGGACGTTCACTAATACTGCTCTTATTTTTAGTTTTCAATTTTAGTTTGTAATTTTGATTTTAATTAAATCTGTGTTTGTTAGAATTATCTTTTTTTTTAATAAATAACGGTCTAAAACGCTAAATATAGATTTTTTTTGTCGAGGCAGTTTTTTGAATTTCTTTAAAATGGCGGACATATGTTAAGAAAACAGATTTCAGTCCGCTTTCCAGCTCTGCCTGTTCTTCTCTACAGGTCGCATTTCTCAACGGATTCTCGTGAAATTTTGTAAGAAGGTTTGAAAATGATGTACATTTTTTTTTGTTTAGAATGTTATTTGAAATTTTTTAAAATGGCGGAGATATATGAAATAAATAGATTTCAGTCCGACTTTCCAGCGCTGTCTGTTCTCCTCTACAGGTCGCATTTCTCCACCGATTCTCGTGAAATTTAGTAAGCAGTTTTGAAAATAACATACAATTTTTTTGTCACGCCAGTTTTTTGAATTTTTTCTTATTGATGGAGATATGTTAAAAAAACTTATTTCAGTTTGGCTTTCCAGCGCTGTCTGTTCTTCTCTACAGGTCGCATTTCTCAACCGATTCTCGTGAAATTTTGTAAGAAGGTTTGAAAATGATGTACTTACAATTTTTTTTTTTGCTTTGCAAGTTTTTTGAATTTTTTCAAAATGGCGGAGATATCCTGACATATAATAAAACAGTAGAAAAAGTGTGTCTGTACATTACATATATTTAAAAAATATATACCTGGGGCGATGGAGACATAGTAATAGAGTAAGAATTTGAAAAAAAAAGTGTGTCTGTTTGTCTGTTTGAACACGCTAATCTCCGGAAATACTGAACGGATTCGAATGAAACCTTTTTTGTTGTATAGCTATTAAGCCTGGGCATAACTTAGGGTATCATTGATTTTGGAAAATGGAACACCTGATGCAGAACCATAACGGTCCATCTAAACTATCCTTATCCTTACATGTAATAAAACAGTAGAAAAAGTGTGTCTGTACATTACATATATTTAAAAAATATATATCTGGAGCGATGGAGACATAGTAATAGAGTAAGAATTTGAAAAAAAAAGTGTGTCTGTTTGTTTGTCTGTTTGAACACGCTAATCTCCGGAAATACTGAACGGATTCGAATGAAACTTTTTTTGTTATATAGCTGTTAAGCCTGGGCATTACTTAGGGTATCATTGATTTTGGAAAATGGGACACCTGATGCAGAACCATAACGGTCCATCTAAAATATCCTTATCCTTATCCTTACATACTTACATATAATAAAAAAGTAGAAAAAGTGTGTCTGTACATTACATATATTTAAAAAATAAATATCTGGGGCGATGGAGACATAGTAATAGAGTAAGAATTTGAAAAAAAAAGTGTGTCTGTTTGTCTGTTTGAACACGCTAATCTCCGGAAATACTGAACGGATTCGAATGAAACTTTTTTTGTTATATAGCTGTTAAGCCTGGGCGTAACTTAGGGTATAATTAATTTTGGAAAATGAAACACCTGATGAAGAACCATAATGGTCCAACTTAACTATAAGGAATATAAAAATTACACCATTGCAAAAGTTTTTTTGTTGAGGTATAAAAATCGAAGATCTGGAACACCTGATGCAGAACCATAATGGTTCAGTTAAACTAAACAAAATATAAAAATGACACCATGGCAAAGTTGTTCAGCCTAATGAGCATTTTTTGTTGAGGTAAAAAAATCGATGATCTGGAACACCTGATGCAGAACCATAATGGTTTAGCTAAACTTTACAAAATATAAAAATGACACGTTGGCAAAGTTGTTCAGCCTGATGAGCATTTTTTGTTGAGGTATAAAAATCGAAGATCTGGAACACCTGATGCAGAACCATAATGGTCCAGCTAAACCATAGAAAATATAAAAATGACACTATTGCAAAAGTTGTTCAGCCTGATGAGCATTTTTTGTTGAGGTAAAAAAATCGAAGATCTGGAACACCTAATGCAGAACCATAATGATCCAGCTAAACTAAACAAAATATAAGAAGACACCTTGGCAAAGTTGTTCAGCCTGATGAGCATTTTTTGCTGAGGTAAAATAATCGAAGATCTGGAACACCTGATGCAGAACCATAATGGTCCAGCTAAATTATACAAAATATAAAAATGACACCTTGGCAAAGTTGTTCAGCCTGATGAGCATTTTTTGTTGAGGTAAAAAAATCGAAGATCTGGAACACCTGATGCAGAACCATAATGGTCCAGCTAAACCATAGAAAATATAAAAATGACATCTTGGCAAAAGTTGTTCAGCCTGATGAGCATTTTTTGTTGAGGTATTAAAATCGAAGATCTGGAACACCCAATGCAGAACCATAATGATCCAGCTAAACTATACAAAATATAAAAATGACACCTTGGCAAAAGTTGTTCAGCCTGATGAGCATTTTTGGTTGAGGTATGAAAATCTAAGATCTGGAACACCCGATGCAGAACCATAATGATCTAGCTAAACCATGCAAAATATAAAAATGACACCTTAGCAAAAGTTGTTCGGCCTGATAAACATTTTTTGTTGAGGTACAAAAATCGAAAATCTTGAACACCTGATGCAGAACCATAATGGTCCAGCTTAACAATACAAAACATTAAAATGACATCTTTGCAAAAGTTGTTTATCCTGATGAGCATTTTTGTTAAGGTATGAAAATCGAAGATCTGGAACACCTGATGCAGAACCGTCATGATCCAGCTAAACTATACAAAATATAAAAATGACACCCTAGCAAAAGTTATTCAGCCTGATGAGCATTTTTGTTGAGGTACAAAAATCTAAGATCTGGAACACCTGATGTAGAACTGTTATGGTCCAGCATATATTAAAATATTAAACTAAACAAAATATTAAAAAGACATCTTTGCAAAAGTTGTTCAGCCTGATGAGCATTTTTGTTAAGGTATGAAAATCGAAGATCTGGAACACCTGATGCAGAACCATAATGATCCAGCTAAACTATACAAAATATAAAAATCACACCATTGCAAAAGTTGTTCAGCCTGATGAGCGTTTTGGTTAAGGTTCAAAAATCGAACAACACACCTGATGCAGAACCATAATGATCCAGCTAAACTATACAAAATATAATAATGACATCTTTGCAAAAGTTGTTCAGCCTGATGAGCATTTTTTGTTGAGGTATAAAAATCGAAGATCCGGAACACCTGATCCAGAACCATAATGGTCCACCTAAACTTTACAAAATATAAAAATGACATCTTTGCAAAAGTTGTTCAGACTGAAGATCTGGAACACCTGATGCAGAACCATAACACTTCTACAAGTATTTTCTTATGTAACTACGTACATTCGCCGAAGTCATAAAGTCCACGCGTACGAAGTCGCGGGCATCAGCTAGTATGAAATAAATAGATTTCAGTCCGACTTTCCAGCGCTGTCTGTTCTCCTCTACAGGTCGCATTTCTCCACCGATTCTCGTGAAATTTTGTAAGCAGTTTTGAAAATAACATACAATTTTTTTGTCACGCCAGTTTTTTTAATTTTTTCTTATTGGTGGAGATATGTTAAAAAAACTTATTTAAGTTTGGCTTTCCAGCGCTGTCTGTTCTTCTCTATAGGTCGCATTTCTCAACCGATTCTCGTGAAATTTTGTAAGAAGGTTTGAAAATGATGTACAATTTTTTTTTTGCTTTGCAAGTTTTTTGATTTTTTTCAAAATGGCGGAGATATGTTAAAAAAAACAGATTTCAGCCCGACTTTCCAGCGCTGTCTGTTCTCCTCTACAGGTCGCATTTCTCAACAGATTCTCGTGAAATTTTGTGAGCATGTTCAAAAATAACATAGATTTTTTTTGTCACGCTAGTTTTTGAAATTTTTCAAAATGACGGAGAAATATTAAAAAAAACCGTTTTCAGTCCGGCTTTCCGGTGTTGTCTGTTTTTCTCTACAGGTCGCATTTTTGAACCGATTCTGCTGAAATTTTGTTAGCACATTTGAAAATTATATCGATTTTTTTTGTTAAGCCAGTTTTTTTTTTTTTTTTAAATGGCGGAGATAATGAAAAAAAAAGCACATTTCTTTCCGGATTTCCGGCGCTGTCTGTTCTCCTCTACAGGTCGCATTTCTCAACCGATCCCTGTGAAATTTTGTGAGCAGGTTTGGTAATTATATATAATTTTTTGTCGAGCCAGATTTTTAAAATTTTTCAAAATGCCGCCATTTTGAAAGATATGTTAAAAAAACAGATTTTACGGCTTTCCAGCGCTGTCTGTTCTCCTCTACAGGTCGCATTTCTCAACAGATTCTCGTGAAATTTTGTGAGCAGTTTTGAAAATGATATAGATTTTTTTTAACGCCACTTTTTCGTTTTTTTCAAAACTGGCGGAGATATGTAAAAAAACATATTTCAGTCCAGCTTTCCGGCTTTGTCTTTTCTCCTCTACAGGTCGCATTTCTCTACCGATTATCGTGAAATTTTGTGGGCATGTTTGAAAATGATATAGATTTTTTTGAGTATACACAAGTTTTTCCAAATTTTTTGAAATGGCGGAGATATGTAAAAAAATAATATTACAGTGCGGCTTTCTGGCGCTGGATGTTCTCCTCTACAGGTCGCATTTCTCAACCGATTCTCGTGAAATTTTGTGAGCAGGTTCGAAAATAATATAGATTTTTTTGTCACGCCAGTTTTTTTATTTTTTTTATAATGGCAGAGATACGTAAAAAATCATATTTCAGTCGACTTTCCAGCTGTCTGTTTTCCCCTACAGGTCGCATTTCTTAACCGATTATCGTGAAATTTTGTGAGCAGGTTTATTAATTATATAGAATTTTTATTCAAGCCAGTTTTAGAAATTTTCCAAAAAATCACCTAATTCGAAAAATGGTAAAAATTAGAAGCGCCATCTAGCTGCAAATATACATACCAAATAATATACCAAACAGCACGAACCCACTATGTGCTGAGCAGTGTGGGAAAAAGGGGTGGCGACATCTTTTAGATTGTTTTTTAAACAACATACAATTCGAGCTACTTTTTAACGCGAGGTCTACAGCTCACGGAGCCACTAGTAATAATCTGTTATACCTTTGAGTTACAAATAAATTCCCAAAATTCATTATGGAAAATGTGTTGCATTGCGTTTTTATGTATTTCCATTGATCATTACCTTTACAACCAAAATGCTGATTTACTTTGTGCCAGCCCATCATTTCTCCATCCAATATAAAGCTTGTCACTTCCGAGTTGAAACAGCCTTTTAGATAGGGCGTTAGTAACCCCGAATTATATGTCTTTCCATAGTTATCCGAGTATTTGTGACCTTTTCTGGAAAAGTATTCAAAGTTCCCATTTTCCATGTGTATCTAAAAAAAGACTTGTAACTTAATATTAAAAACATCTGAATATTAGCACACTATTTTGTGAAGCTATAAGGAGATTTAGGAGATTTTTCTTCAAATTCTCAACACATTCAATAAGATGATTAATAAATGAGAAATATTAGAAAAAATCGACTCACCCGTAGCAACTCAGACGGGATTCGAACCCACACCCTAAGGATTCCGGCCCAATGCACTACCAATTATGCTACCGAGCCGCTTAAGGGTGCACCGAGCGTCCACTAGCGCCGCCAATAAAAAAAAATCATTACAACGAAATAACTATGTTTAACAAAATTCTGAAACATATAAAAACTAGTATTAGTTATAAACTATTTTTGTATGCGTTTTTTTCCTGGCTTAAATGTGTTTGTGTAGTTAAAACCTGGATTAACGCCTAAAGTGGCCACTTTAGGCGTTAATCCAGGTTTTAACCACACGAACGCATTTAAATTTAGAATTTTACGCATACAAAAATAGTTTATAACTAATACTAGTTTTTATATGTTTCAGAATTTTGTTAAACATAGTTATTTCATTGTAATGATTTATTCTTGATTGGCGGCGCTAGTGGACGCTCGGTGCACCCTTAATGAGATTGGCGAAATTTTCTAATACTTTTTACGTTTACGCTGTAGACCAGCGCCATCTCACCAATGTGAAGAGAATCAACTTCGACATTCGAAAGCAGCCCCTTTGCAGATGCTAGACAATCGATTAAGGTGAAATAGCCATATAATTTTAAACTTTTTAGATTTTTGCATTCACAATGCTATTTTTATATTAAGATGATTAATAAATGAAAAATATTAGAAAAAATCGACTCACCCGTAGCAACTCAGACGGGATTCGAACCCGCACCCTTAGGATTCCGGCCCAATGCACTACCAATTATGCTACCGAGCCGCTTAATGGGATTGGCGAAATTTCATTTTAATATAAAAATAGCATTGTGACTGCAAAAATCTAAAAAGTTTAACATTCAATAAGGATAAAATTTTTATGAATTGATTTCTAAAAGTCAACATCATCAAAGCATACCTGAAATCTCTCTCCATCAAACTTGTTCTCAACAATGTATGAAGCTTTATCAAATGAGATATGTGCTTCCAATTGAGTTACATCAAGTCGTTCAGAAAGCATCGGACTTATGGCGTAGAACACTTCGATACCCATCTCTAGAGGACGAGTGTCGCCGTCGTCAAGCTCCTCACACACCTTCCAAATCACAAAAAAAAGGATTAAAATTTTGCCTTTACAATCCCACTTTTCATTACAGTAGACAAGTGTTTCCCATTTATTAATAGATAGACCGGTTAAATGAGTCTTCGCCCGCGGGGCACAGACAGAAGCGCGGGGGGAGATGAGAACGGGGGCGATGAGAGGCATCGTCCCCGTTCTCGTCTCCCCCTGCGCCCCTGTGCTCCCTGGGGGAGGACTCATTTAACCAGTCTACCTATTGGTACGCGTACCCCTGCACCAATGTATTAACTAAGATACATCTGATTTTATTTTTTATTTATCATTCCTGCAAAGGGGTTTGAGGTCTCTTGGAGTGGTACGTAGAAAAAACTAATTTGGGAATCACTCCCACAGACCTATCTGTAACCACTCCAGTAAACTGATGTATTGTTATTGATTAAGTTATGGAACACACCCATAATACAAGTCTTCTTTTTCGTCTCGACAAGATAACTTATCCATATTATGTTTCCCCAGTAATTGCAACAATAACTGCAGCCAACTTTCAGGTATGCTGGCTTTTGGTGGCTAGTGAATGTGACTGGTGACTGAATAATAATTTGTAATCTAATACTACTAACAAATTATTACTAATTTCAAGGCCAGGAAAATGAGACAATAGATTTTCTATTGTTGTCCGGCCGCATGTGGCCACGTGGGCATTTATGAAATACTTATAGGTGATGTAGTAGTCACTACTGGAAGAACTAATATTTTAGCACACTGCTAAGTAATGTGCTAAAATATTAGTAATTTATATCTTCCAGTTTGTGATTAAGATACTTGCCTTTAAAAGACTGCCACAATTTTGAAAATGTTCCGGAGCATCAGGATGGAATGCGGCCAGAATTCGGTTTGATCCAATCCCAAGTTTGAGATCTTTCAAAATAAGTCTCAGAAACCATTTTAACTGCTCTGCTGTTAAGTTTTTCATAACATAACCAAAAGCTTCATCTAAGGCAGCTGTAAAATCAAATATTTTCAGTGTTAATCCTAGCCTATGACCTGAGATATGTACCGAAACCAGGGAATGATAACATTATTTTTAAATGTAACGTTATTTCTTACTTTATTTACCGTTAATTTTTAAATTAACGTTATGTCTATAAATAACGTTAATTTAGATAACATTACATTGAAATTAACGTTATTTCAGTAAATAACGTTAATTTTAACGATATTTCTTACTTTTTTTACCGTTAATCTTTAAAATTAACGTTATTCCAATTAATAACGTTATTTTTAGCGATAATTTTACCGGTATATTGTACTGGTAATGTTTAACGCTATATTTAACGCTAATTTTACCGGTATAATATTTTTAACATTATTTTTACCAGTAAATTTACCGATAAAATGTTTTAACTGTATATTTAACATTATATTTTTATCATTGTTTTTTAATGGTATTTTAATCCCTGACCGAAACTATGCACCAGGTACCTATTTAGGGACTTTTCACCAATTATAATTATATTTACTGCAAATTTATTTATGTACTAGCTTCTGCCCCTGACTTCATCCATGTGGATATTTGAGAAAATCTCGAGTCGCTTTTTCCCCTCCCCCTTCACCTCGCACTCTCCCCCTCCCCTCCCCATCTCCTCTTCTCACTGTCCCCCTTTCCCATTTAATTTTCAGCCTAAAAACACAATTTTAAGATCCTAGCTTCAAAACAAAGGCAACTTTTATACAAAATTTCATCCCCTTCAACCCTTATTTTGTGATAAACGGTAATGTATGTCCTTTCTCAAGCTCTACTCTATCTTTGTACCAAATTTCATTAAAATCGGTTCAGTAGTTTAGGCTTGAAAGCGTAACAGACAGACAGACAAAGAGTTACTTTCGCATTTATGTTATGATGATATTAAATTAGTTAAGTATGGATAGTTTAAATGCAACTACTTACATCCTTTGTTTCCTACTTCTGCATTTGCAACTTTGTCTAAGATTTCATTAATAGTGCCAATAGTGACTTTGCTATCTTTAGTGCGAATATTATTTTTTAAAGCATAGTATGCCACTCCCGCAAAGTCACTCTCTTGTGAATTATTAACTGATCGGTAATTAAGTAGCTTCTTAGCCATCTCTGATTGGTTACTCAGAGACAGTACTTTGACTAATAAAGCACCTAGATTTTTTTCTTTTAAATTGTAAGGGCCTCTTTCTCTGTCTCGGTCGGGCAATAAAAGTCGTAAAATAGGGAAGAATGTCGCATTCTGAAAATATTACAATAAACTATGTTTATTCAGATTTGAAAAAAAATATTTGATTTAGCATTTTCCTTATACTACAATAATAATTGTGTTATAACAGGTTGGAGAAGTTAGTAAATTGTGTGCAAGCTTTTATCATGCTAAGATAATTAAATTATTAGAAAAATACTAGAAAATATCGACTCACAGCATCTCAGACGGAATTTGAACCCGCATCCATGGGATTCCGGCCCAATGCACTGACCAATTATGCTACCAAGTCGCTAGTGGAGTGGGAGTGGCAAATTTTTTTGTACTTTTTAAGATTTCGTTGGAAGCCAGCGTTATTGCATCAATGTGAAGAAAACATTGGAATACGAAATAGCGATATAAATATTGAATTTTTTGGCATTCACAATGCCATTTTTATATTAAGATAATTAATATATTAGAATCCCGTCTGAGCTGCTATGGGTGAGTCAATTTTTTTCTAGTATTTTTTCTAATATATTAATTATCTTAATATAAAAATGGTATTATGAATGCCCAAAAATCTAAATATAAAATTTTTATTAAATCATGCTTTTTGAAGTTTTCTTATACAGTTAGTCATTTTTTTTTAACTGAAGTTAGGTTAGAAGTTAGGTACTTTTTTACCAAAGTTCACAATTGATAAAATTATGTTACAAAATCTTAAAAATGCAATACTCCAACCAAGTAAATATAGGTTTGAAATTATTAAAGTATAATATTAAAGAATAGAAAGTATTAAGTAAGTACACAATACCTTTTCTCCGTTAGTAGAAGCTACATCTATTTTAAAATTATTAATGAATGTTTCTAAAATTCGGGATTGTTCCTGTTTTTGGTTCTTATTTGGGTTGTGATATTTAGGTGCTCTCTTTGTTTTTTGAAGTTGGTCATAAACCACACAGAGATCTTTAAATAATATCAAATTTGCAGGTGTAGTAACATTTGCGTTTGATGCCATTATCCTTTAATTTCTGTGATCTGTCTGTACACAAAATAAGTTGTGATTAATAAATTGCCAACATCATTGATGGGAGCACCTCAACCTGTTAAAAATCAGCACCGTTAGTAATCAATCAACAGTATTTACAAACAAAACAACTAACTAAAGTCTGGTATAGGGATGTTCGATCCGATCCGATACTTGCGTGGATCGATACAATGCGTTACGATCCACTCGATTTTTGTATCGATACAATAGCATTCGATCCTTTGGCGGATCGATACACATACATAGTGGATCGGATCGAAAAAATCGTATGATGTATTTATCGTATTATATACAGTAATTACTTAGAGAATATTTGAACTTGAACTTTTCCTTTGTTTAAAATACTATAGTATAACGGGCGAAAAGATCCATATTTATAATATAAAAAAATCTCTTATCATTATTGTTGCCATATCATATTTCAATGTACCATCAAATTCGTCATAACTATTAGGCTGCGTTCCGATTCACGCCAACAGTGCTCACAGCGTGTGACGTCATTGTACACCGGTCCAAATCATTAGCACGCTGTCAGCACGCTCACGATACTATTGATTCGGACCACTCGTGAGAGCGCTCACACCGCTAACGTTGGTTTTTTTTAACAACGTAATCTCCAAAAGGGGTTATCTCGACAAAGTAAATATTCATTCTATGGGATAAGTAAATACAAAGGCAGTAATATGAATATGAATCAAGTTCCTTCACTCTGACCAGTTATTTACTTACTAATTTATTAATCATCAAAGATTCAAAATACTTTTTACCACTGCTAGCTCTCTCAACATCAATTTATTATAAGTATTTCGTTCGTAGCTTCGCAAAACACCTGCAGATCAATAAATTCAGCCATCTTTGCTAAAAATCACAAATAATAACCACAAATTTTAACAAGAATGAACTTTGACAAGGAAGTCTGACAGCTACACCGACGACGCTCACAGTGCTTTGGTAGAATACGCTGAGCGTCGTTAGCACATGCGATGACGTCATCGGTGACGTCACTGCAGCTTACGTGAGCGTTGTTAGCATGAATCGGTCCGGGCGTTAGCGCGCTCATAGTGCTGATAGCATGATTCGGAACGCGGCCTTAGAGTGGGTTTCATCGGTTATTACCTATGGCGTTATGTTGGTACCCCGGAAATTTATTCAATTTTGAACCTTATTCCATCGCAATAATAATAAATTTACGGGGTACAAACATAACACCAAAGGCCGGCGGGCTGATTATCTAGTTAAAAACCACCTAGCGACTGGTTGCAGTTCACAGATAATCGTGATCCATTGCTACTTCTTTTTGGGTAAAAAAAAAACATATCAAAGAAAAGTGGCAATGGATGTCAAATGCAACCGGTCACTAAATAGTTTCTTTTTAGATAATCAGGGTGCGGATTTGCGGTGGCAGGAATACAAACTTGCTAGTGATTACCAAATTATCGTAAATGTTTTTATATATCGCAGTTTTGAAAATATTTTTGAAGTGGAACTTCTTTGATCGCGTCTGTATTTATTTTTTGTATTTTACCAAGGAGGATGTATTTCTTAAAAAATTGACATTCTACTTCACTCACTTTGACTTTGCTATCTTTGCATCAAGAAAAACGGCAGTGAATTTTATTATTTATACATTTCACGATTTTCACTTTTCTTTAAGTAGGTAGGTAATTTCTACTATATCCGACAGTAAGTCTATATTTATCACGTTACATAATTATATTTTTTTTATCGATATATTACACAAATAGATAATCAAGTTGTCCACGCACTATTAAACGTCATTTTATTCGTGCTACCGCAAATCCGGGGTCTGCTAATAACCGATGAAACGCACTCTATATTGCTTTTTGTTTAGTTTGAGAACAATTTCACTTCGTTCAAAACGTTATTTTCACTTGGCAACCAGCAACTTTTAATTTTGTTTTTGCGTACTTTAAAATTTAAATATTGGCAAAACTAAAAACTATTTTATTAATCTGTTGAACATTACTAAATACATAAAGTGCCTAATATAACGTTTATAATAAAATGTGATAAAATAATTGACTTTTCTAAAATATTTAATTCGATACTGGATCGATCCAAAAAATCGTATCAATTTTAATGGATCGATCCAAGGATCGATACAATGGAATACGATCCATTGCGATCCAGAATATCGATACGAGGTACCCGGATCGAACATCCCTAGCTGGTAGCAGCAGAAGAGAGAGAACAGCAACAAAATCCAAGCAACAAAACAAGCAACGAAGATGACAGCACAACACCAGTGTCGCCAACAAGAAATTTTGAATTCCGCCAAACAAGTTGGTATTTTTCCGACAAAAATCCGCCAAATTGATTGATATACTTTTCCGTCAAATGAAAATACCGATGAGTTTTTGGCGCCATTTCGTCGAGTACAGTTTGGTGTCTATTTAAATTATTTGCAAATTGATTCATAGTGGATATTGTGTCTTAAAATTGGTGCAGTTTTGTGGTAAAAGTGTCTACGCAACTGAACAATATGTGGGATAATTGAAATAGGCGCGATCTTGGTTGTGTGAAGCTGAGACTTTTATTGTAGTGGGAGCTACCTCGGCAGAACTTACCGAGTAAACATGGAGTAAACTGTAGGATTGGGTAAAAAATATCGATATATCAAAATATCGATATATATATTTTTAATATCGATCGATATATATCGTCGATATATTTTTTTTCGATCTATCGATATCTCGATATTTTTTCCCTCGATATATCGATATTTCCAAATATGAAAATCGTATCAAATTCGATATTTTTAAAGATCTAATCATGGGTGCGATTGCGTAAGGTAATGGTATTCATTTGACAGTTCGTATCGTATTCCATCGGCTGCAATTTGTATGGGATGACATATATTATGATACAATATGAACTGTCAAATGAATACGATTGACTTTACGCAATCACCTAGCTGGTCTTATATCCGACCAAAAAAAAGTTTTATATAAGTAGGCTGCATGTGTTAATTTCCTTCGCCTTAAAAACAAAAAAACAGCCGACAGATGACATCGGTTTTCATAGTAAATGTATGCACTAGGATCACACTTATAACACGTCCATATAAATACAGCGTGTTAACACGTGGCGTTTGACAAATGTGCCCGCACCTATAGTCGAAATCATGACCGTTTCACAAGTCCATGTCCATTTATCAAGTCTATTTTCTTAAACCAATTAATGTTTTGACACGTGAGGGTATGGCTCTTTAGAGAACAGACTTGCTTTATTGAGGAATTAGTACTCGTTAACACGAGCGATTTTTCAACGCGCGATTTTTTTACCGCCGACACGAAATGTACCTTATGGCTAGGACTAGCCATAAAATAATAATAAAACTTGCTTGTGTATTTAATGTTAATTTTACTAATTTTGAAACCTTTTGTATAGCCAAGCCAATTCTTGGGCAAAAATATCGAAAAATATCGATATATCGATAAATATCGATATATTGATATTTTTTTATCATTATACATCGATATATTTTAAAAATATCGATACGATATATATCGATATATTTAATTCATTCGCCCATCCCTAGTAAACTGTCTTGAAATACTTGTTGCCAAATGCTCCAAGCAGCATTGGAATGCAATGCACCCGCATTCTAATGTAAACTTAAACGTCCTACCACTGAACTATTAAACACTTGACACTAGCAAAAATTACTTCCAAGAGGAAAGTAGATTGCCAAAATAAAAATAGAAGAAAATACCGATTAGTGTAGCCGTCGCCTTAGTGCCTTAAGCCTCGATTACATACGCCGATTTAGCATCCTAGCTAGGAACCAATTTCGGGTTGCCACCCGTACTATATAATAAAATATTGTACAATAACATCGATTTTAAAATTGAATTAACACTATAACGGCAAGTTAAACATTGTATAAGATTGTAGATAAGAATTGAAAATAAAAAATCATAAAAAATGTTGACTTTTCCGTTATTTGTGCAAATTTACTGTTAAAATTGAACTTATTTATACGGGTGGCAACTCTAAATTGGTTCCTTGCTAGGATGCTAAATCGGCGTATGTTATGTAATCGAGGCTTTATCCTAATCCGTTAAATCTGACGGAATTCGTTAAGCTGGCAACACTGACAGGCAAAGATCACTATAATACACAGATCACTATAAATAATGGGATCGTTCATCGAGCGATTTTTTCAACGCGCGAATAGCAGATGGACTTGCACTACCATGACCAAAGAATATGAATATAAGATTCTTGACCATGACCTTTGGATAATCCATCTGTCCATTTTTTCAACGCGCGAAAATTGTTGTGAACGATCACGACTAGCACTCAAATGAATAAGATTGAGTCAAATGTCGAACGAAAATCAGTAGAAAAGAACGCTCGATGCCAGCCGAAGGATTTGAAAATAGGGCCCAAAGAGATTACTTTCTATGGCGATCGCTGATTCATTAGGTTCGGTTAGTCTGCTGGAATACACATATAGTGCATTCCGAGTCACGCCAACAGCGATTTCATCGCGCTGATTTGCGTACCGAATCACTGTGAGCGCGATAACGACAGCCCGTGTGACGTCATTGATTGCGTCATAACATCCGCCATCTTGCGATTACGCCGCCCATGCTCCGAGGCATAATCACTGTGAGCGTTCTGTCAAAAGTGTCACTTGTTTGTTTTGTTTACCTCAGGTGCATTTAAATGAAAGTCCAAAATTTGTTGAACATTCTTTCCGCATACCATGGAAGTAATAGTCGAAGATATATGATCATATATAAAGCAAAAAGGTCCAAATTCCGAACTTTTAAATTTATATTGAGATTATGTAGGTCAAGACATCGGTGAGCGCGCTCACGAGCGTTCCGAATCATTGATAGTCCCAACTGTCATAAGCGCGATTATCTGAGGCTGGCCCCAAACCTACCGGTTCCGTTTCTTTGCTTTGCTGTGCTACCTTGCTTGAAAGACCGCCGGCCAACCGGGGTAATTTTCAATCTATCGCATTTTGGGACTAGACCAAATTGGCAAGATAGCCATTAGCTTGGTTTTATCAAATATCATCGCCTGGATTGCGAAGTAGGAAGCTTTTAGGAGTCCATGTCACCCTGAACATGGACTCCGATCGTTAAAAATAACTCAATCGCTTATTTATACAAGATGTTTGGTAAAGCCTTATAAAACTGAATATGGTAGATAGGGACCATAATAAAACTGAACAACTTTTACTATGGGACCAAATCTGAAATCGCGAAAAAAAATGAACTGTTTCATACATTTTGATAATTTCGTTATTAATTTTTGTATAAAACAGCAGTTTTTTTTAAAACGAAAACTAAAACTTCTCATCGCACCCCAGACGACGATATTTGATAACACCAAACTAATGGCTATCTTGCCAATGTGGTCAGGTCAAAATATGCGATAGATTGAAAATGAGCCTCTTGGCCGGCGGTCCATGGTAGAACAGCAAAGCAAAGAAATGAAACCGGTAGGTCTGGGGCCAGCCTGGGGGCTAATTGTCTAATTTCAAAATCTATCGCAATCACTTTCAGGATGTGATACATTGGTGCTTCTTATTGGCACTAATAAAGACTTACCAAAGAAATGCAGCAATGTGTCACATCCATCCGTCAAAAAGCGATTGCGATAGATTTTGAAAATTAGACAACTGATTCGGTACGCTTATTATCGTGATCAACGCTGAAAGTGATTTTAGCCTGAATCGGAATGCACCAATAGTGTCATGTGTCAACTGTCACCCTCTGCTCTGCTCTGTCTGTCACATGTCACGTATCTATGGCCGTCCCGTCCCGTACCCGTCCCGCCCGCTCGCTGCCCGTCTGATAAAATAAAATTGATAACAGCACCAGCAGCTTGTCGTGCAGTGGGATAAAGTTTTCGTATTAATTAGCATATTGTTAGTTCTCTTGTGATCTTCACGATACTTGGTCGGACTAGACATAGATATAAGAAGAGTGCATTTTTGTTAGTTTTCTGTAGATTTCAATTGTGCTACGATGGCAGAAAAACAACTGAAAAATAAAGTCTGTATTATTGGCTCAGGAAATTGGTAAGGCATCTAATTTTAAATGTTTAAACCCTCCCAAATTTCTGGTATTCATTGTATCAATAATGTGTATGTTGTTACTGTGTTAATCACATCAGTTGATGACATAATCATTGGTAAAATCTAAGTATCTCTCTACTCATTAAAACAGTGAATTAGAAGACAAAGACTACAGAATGTTTTGATTTTCCTTTCTCTTTTCGGTTTGCTTCATATACTGCTTTTTCAGGGGATCTGCAATAGCCAAAATTGTAGGTAAAAATGCTGCGAGGCTGCCTAATTTTGAAGACCGTGTAACTATGTGGGTTTATGAAGAGATCATTGAAGGGAAGAAGTTAACAGAAATCATTAATGAGACACATGAAAATGTCAAATATTTACCTGGACATAAACTACCAGAAAATGTTGTAAGTTTAGTATTATGTCTTTTCATTAACCTTGTTCATAATAATTAAAATGTAAAGTAGTTTGTAATATCATAAAGACTGCTCTATTATTTCATACTATCTTTGTACAACAGTTTTGAAAGTACAATAAAATCATATCACTACAGAAATTCTTATGAAGTATGTATGAGAAAATTAATGGTGGGTGTTAACGACTGCAAATGCAACCAGAACCAACTGCTTAACCTGCCTTCCCAAGCACAGTGGAGCTTGAGATAATAAATGTTTGGTCACCCATCCCATAACTGATTCTAAAGAAAGTTGCTTAACTTCCACAATCGCTGTGCCAGGTGCTAAATTACAGTTTTTTGCACATATACAGTCATCTTTTTTACATTAATTTAATAGTTTGATTTTCTCACAGCTTCAAGGGACGGTAAACTTGAGTATATGGTTTTAGTTTTAACTTGATACCTCCACACACTCCCGAGATTAAGGTTCTTGACAGACAGACAACAAAGTGATCCTATAAGGGGTTCCTTTTTTTCCTTTTGAGGTACGGAACCCAATGTGTACAAATTAGGGGCCCTGTCAGACATTGCAATTTGAAAAAGAAGATTACAGGCAATTAATGGTTTATATCAATTCTAGTCTATTAAATTTTTTCAAATGAATAATTTGAATGCAAAGAATATGTGTGTGTGTAAAATATCATTTTCTTGCCAAGACATTGTGAGACATGTGTGAGACAAGTGTAGTATCTATTTTTATCTTACTTCCATAACAGAGCTGTTTCACTGCCAATGTCACAAGTGTGGCATGTTTAGTTACATAACTATTGTCAAGGAGATCTTTGAAGAAGGCTAAGCTATTGAAATATTATTTTATACATTTTATATAGACACAAAAAACACATCAAAATATGGGTTACAAAACCATCTCCTTGCAATGTGCTCTATATTGGAAATCATTTCCCCTTGAAAGACAGTTGCTTGATTGCATTTAGTTGGGCTCGTATTATGAAATCAAACTCGAACTTAAATCTCTGCTTGAGTACAGTTAGAAAGGAATGGTGCTATTCATCGCATAGCGCCATCTCTTTCTAACTGTATTCAAGCATTGATTTGATTTTGAGTTTGATTCTATCAAGCCTTAGGAACATTGTAGTGCATTGGTCTATAAATATTAACAGGTTGCTATCCCGGATGTGATGGAAGCTGCGAACGATTGCGATCTCCTTATATTTGTTGTGCCTCACCAATTTGTGAGGACAATTTGCTCTACACTTCTGGGAAAAATAAAGCCTACAGCAGCTGCTCTTTCCTTGATAAAGGTATTAAATATTTGAAGAAAATCATATTCATTTATTTTGTAAAGTTGAATTCTCATTAAATAAATTGTATTAATAAAATTAGCTCCTCTTGTAAATAACTGATTGCCTTGCCCTTATCACAGAATAAATAATATTACAATACAACCTTTATTAGAGCGTGCGCTGCGTTTCGCGTATGTCCGTACCTGTCAATGCCAGTAGGTCAGGGATAGGAGAATTCGTCTGAATAGCTCTTTCGCTATTCGTGGGTTCGATTCCCGCCTGACAAGTTGAAGACATGTTGTTACTTCTATTATAAATTTTTTAATTTATAAGTTATTGATGCCTATTTTTACAGTGAGTGTATCATAATACGTACATTGCATTTTTGGCAGGGTTTCGACATCGCGGAAGGCGGTGGTATTGACCTAATATCGCATATAATTACAAGGTGCCTTAAAATCCCTTGTGCTGTTCTCATGGGAGCCAATATTGCTTCAGAGGTAAGTTAAAATATTGTAAGACCGTTTTTAGTTTGTCTTAAATAATTATTCGATTTGACAGACCTGCATTATGCTATAATTTATAAATCATCCTCATGATAAATAAGTTAAATTCTTAAATTATTTAGCGCAGATTGATAAAATATTAGTGCAGTTTTACTGTGGCAGTTATCTGATCTTGGTTGGCATAAAGTTCGTAGATATAGAGTAGGTAGATATACCATATACACGACTTAGCTGGCGAGGTAAACGCCAATCAGCGAGACTAATTGGAATAGACTTGAGTTGACTCAATTGTTCGGATGGACTATGAACTAGATCGTTATAATCTGCTCGTCTTAGTTCGTTGCACACAATCTAATAAAACAGAATGTATAGACATACTTTATTTTCTATTATTTCTTATTTCTTTAATTATAAACGTGGCGTCCGCGCTTCCTTTTGCATTTTTTCTTCGCTACAGATTCATGTCTAACTTTATACGTTAGTAAATATAATATCAGTGTGGGAGTTGAATAACTTGAAAATAATGGATAATAATTAAAGTTGCGATTCCAAACTACTACTAAGTAGTAAAAAAAGGCTGACAGAAAACTTTCGTAAACGGCCATTAGGCCGTTTACGAAAGTTTTCTGTCAGCCTTTAATTTTATCGAAAACTGGGTAATATCAAGGTCAGAGGGCCTAGCCAAAGTAACATTGGCAAATCTTCGTTATCGCTTCGCTTTCGAAACATGTATGGGATTGATATAAGGTTTCTTTCGTCAACAATCGAATTTTAAAACGTCAAATCCATACATGTTTCGAAAGCGAAGCGATAACGAAAATTTGCAAATGTTACTTTGGCTAGGGGGGCTGTTCTCGCTGCATGCCTCCCCGCCGGCCGCTCCGTCAAAAGTTAGAGGAAAAAACAGAGCAATCTATTGCTAAAAGGATTGTATTGTATTTCTCAAGTTATAAAGCATTCACAAATAGTAAAGCCAAGCTATAGAGAAAATATGATCAAGAGCTGATCGATCATAGACACTCCCAAAATAGTGGTGAATTCGGTAGACTCGCAATCAGTGGTATTAAGTATTTATAGTATTTACTTATACACTGGCCTGCAAAACTAAGTACTACAGAGGTCTATTTTCATACAAACGAGGTAAATTTGAAGCATTGGTTCTCTGCCCAGGATTAAACGTGGGGTGATCTGATGATGGCCATCCAGGGAGTGAATGGAGAAGATTCAGATGCCCATATACACCCAATAGATCTGATCAGCATTCTAAGAGCTGTAAGGATAAGAGTTATCAGTTACAGCATTTCCATACATTTTAATGCTATTTTCGTGGTTGTGTATGGGGATCTGAATCTTCTCCATTCACTCCCTGGATGGCCATCATCAGATCACACCACGTTTAATCCTGGGCGGAGAACCAATGCTTCAAATTTACCTCGTTTGTATGAAAATAGACCTCTGTAGTACTTAGTTTTGCAGGCCAGTGTATTACCTAAACTTCAGAATACCTAGGACCACAAAATAAAATCAAACAAATAATCTAGTTACCAGCCCAAGTGGTGAAAAATTAACCGACAGATAAAAGGACGGGGTATTTGCCCCTGTTTGATTTGTGGGACAATTTGAAACTATAAAATATAATTATCAGACGCATTAAGGGCAGCTTAATGGGGGGTATATGGAATGAATGCCATCAAACGACTATTTTACAATAAGCATGACCACCGAAACGCGTTATGTTGTGACACAGCGATATATCACGTTTAGCTGTCAAAAGACGATGTATTTTGACAGTCGAGTGTCGATAAAACGCTATACCTATCACGCGATATGCAGGGTGTTTCATCATAACTCGTAAAATTTTAGTAGTAATTACTCGACCCTTGATCACGTGTGAACGAGAATCGTCTATCTTTCACATTTAACAATACTGAAACACATGACAGTTGCTTAAACTGAACAACTGTCTCCAAGGAGAACATGAAAATGAAAATGAAAAAATGAAAAAATATTTATTGCAACAATCACAATTTACAGATAAATATAGCCCTGACTTCTAAAATAAGTAAACTTGTGTAGTGTATCAGAAGCCAGTTCCTTCCTAGTTGACAAAGTAACAGTTGACAACATAAGTTGTTCAGTTTAAGAAACAGTATCACCTGTTTCAGTATTGTCACATAACTTGGTTCCGCATTATATGTATGGATCCTTCTTCGATTGTAGGTGGCAGAAGAGAAGTTCTGTGAGACCACGATAGGCTGCCGCGACGTGATGCTGGCGCCGATGATGCGGGACATCATCCAGACCGAATACTTCAGAGTGGTCGTTGTGGACGACGAAGATGCAGTAGAAATTTGTGGAGCGCTCAAGGTAACTATGCTTATCCATATCTGCACCGTATTAGTGATAGTTTAAAGTTTATGTTCATGCCTTTATACTTAATGCTAAAATGGCTGTTCAAAATATGTACGAGGGTGGATTGATAAGTCCATGACTTTTTAATGAAGAAAGACTTTTTCGGAATATTTTGTTTTATTTCTGTACATAATCTTATTGTAGCTCTGCGTATTCAGTCCAACGAAGTTCCTACCTCTTTAACCCATTATTTTTATCTTTCATCGCCTGAAAATTGGTAACTGAAATGAGGGCCCATTTCAGACATCACCTTTTGGCTTGATGAAAATCTTTGCCCGCCAAGACATTTATCAAGACATTTATTTATGTTTGGTAGGAGAAAATATCTCACTGGGGTTGAATCTAGAGAATAGGAAGGATTCGCATCTTCATTCGTTGAGTTTTGATGTCATGAGTGCCGCCGAGAGGGTCGACAGGGTCATTAAGAAAAGTTAGAACTCGCTTGAGCTTTTTGTTTCCAAAAGTAATAATCTTTTGCCAAATTTAAAAAAAATGTAGTGTAAAGATGCCTTAAGGAGTTTCTTTTTAAGACAAAAATAAATTATGAAAAAAAAAGTATTTCTTCTTTTCAAAGTCATGGACTTATCAAACCACCCTCGTATGTATTAAATATTAAGGTTTCGCCAAACAGAAAGTTCAAACGTTCTGTTTGGCAAAACCTTTATAAAATTTGGTTCTAGCGTCCGACGTAAACGTGTGCAATAACTGCAATATGACTGAAAATTTAATATCAGTGTGATGCGCTAATATCAGTGTGACGTTAAAACGCAACGCTATTAACGCTATAACGCGGCGCTAGGTACGCGTTCTGTTTGGAGAAGCCTTTAGCGCTGTAAAGATAGTAAATATTTATTGTTCTATTATCAGTCTATTTTGTTTTCGGTTCTATTTTAATCGACTCGGTTTGTCTTTATAATGCGAATGCGAGCTATATTCATTTGTTTTATTCACGTAAAATGAACCTTAGAAGCATATGCGTAGCCAGGCCAGTTAACGGAGGGGGTCGAACCCAGTTTTTTGGGGGATCAGTCCATGTAAAAAAAACGCTTGAAAAAAAGGATTCTACTTAGTACTTTATTTCGGGGGGGTTAAACTCCTTAATCCCACCCCCCCTCGCTACGCCTCAACCGTAGATGTAAAATTGTAAAGGCAAAGTAGGTAGCGTCGTCAGCTTGTACTTTGTATCTAGGATGCAAAGCCAGTGTATGTGTTGTTTACAAAGTGTATGTGTGACAGGCCACAGGCTCATTGGTTTTAGTTTAACGTCTGCGTAAACAATGTCTGATTTTCATTGTTGCTGAAAATTTTAGTTAAGTAGTTGTTTTTCATAATGACGTCAACATATTGTTATTAACACATAGCAACTGTGTATGTTTCCATGTGTTAATGAGTAGGTATCTAATTATTTTGCTATACTCATTTTCCGATTTTCAAACATTCGACAAAGATCGTTAACATACAAGTAAAACACACGAAGAAATAAAATTGACCTCAAGGTTTCCGACTTGCATAAATCCATCCATAACGATGCCAAGGTCGCAGACATGAAAGTCAATGTATCAAAAACTTGAAAACGCGGCTTCACGTTTTTAGGGTTCCGTACCCAAAGGGTAAAAACGGGACCCTATTTATTACTAAGACTCCGCTGTCCGTCTGTCTGTCTGTCACAGGCTGTATCTCATGAACCGTGATAGCTAGACAGTTAAAATTTTCACAGATGATAAAAACAGAATAAAACAGATATTGAAGGGGGGTTCCTATACAACAAACGTGATTTTTTTTGCCGTTTTTTGCTTGATATTAATAACGATTACAGGTAGACAGTTGAAATTTTCACAGATGATGTATTTCTTTTGCTGCTATAACAACAATTACTAAAAACAGAATAAAATAGATATTTAAGGGGGGCTCCCATGCAACAAACGTGATTTTTTTGCCATTTTTTTGGTAGGGAACCTTTCGTGCGCAAGTCCAACTCGCACTTGGCCGGTTTTTTATTACTATTTGCAAAATAAAGCTTTTCCAAAACTTGACGTCAGAAGTTGTTGACACCTTAGTTAGGCCATGTATGTTGCACTAAATAATAGAATATCTTCTCTGTCATAATAGTAGTATCACAGTTGGTACAGCAAAGTATGTACTAAATTGTTATACATACCAAAGAGAATGTAAAAAAAACTACAACTTCTGAGGCTGACTATATAAAATATTTCATCACATGAATTTTAAGGTAGAAACACAATTATTGGGTCATCATAAGCATAGCATGTTTTACGGAACATGATCGATCTGTCTGATGATACTCCACGACATGAGACACAGACTGAGTCATGACTTGACCATTACATGCCATTTACAACGTCTGCAACGTCAGCGGCTGCCAGGGGCGCAACCCTCAGGGGGGAGCATTTTGCTGACTTATAGCTAGAAAATAAGTCTGTAAGTCTTGGGGCGCCAAATTCGAATCCTGCCAGGAGCGCTCATGACCCTAGCTCCGACGACGCTAGCCATGTATCTTATTCTTAAGTGGATTCTATAGAGTATTGAGAAATGCACTTAAACATTCCTATGATGCGATGGGATGGAGACACGCTAAATGTCTTCTCATAAGAAAGCCCTAGATTTTTTAACTTTCGTCAGCTTTCAACAATCAGATTTGTGTTCGTAGAACATCGTAGCGGTGGGTGCCGGTTTCGTGGACGGGCTCGGGTACGGCGACAACACCAAGGCGGCCGTGATCCGGCTCGGGCTCATGGAGATGATCAAGTTCGTGGACGTGTTCTACCCGGGCAGCAAGTTGAGCACGTTCTTCGAGTCGTGTGGCGTCGCCGACCTTGTCACCACATGCTACGGTAAGTGTTAATAATAAAAGTCATTTATTTCTCATCACAAACTTGGCATTGTAACAGGGTCATTTACATTACAGGATTAAGTAATTTAAGCCTGTGAGAGTCTGGTGCCTGAACTAGGCAAGAAATACCAGTGTTACAGGTCACTAGGCCCCTACCACCTCGAACCACATAATCACTAATTCACTAGTGTGTCGCTGAGTAAACATGAGAATATTAAATGTCAAAAAAATAGAAATATAAAATAAAAGTAAATCACAAATCGTCTAAAGGTCTGTCTTTGCCGAGTCGCTTCAACTTTCAAGTCAACTTGCGTCAAACTCATGTAATATTGCCTCCAAACTGTGCGCTTTTCCTTTCAACTTTAGATTCAACTTGCGTCAAACCCACGTTCAACTTTCTGCTATACTAACGTTCTTTTGAAAATATAGGGCATTCGCTATTCCATGCCCTGAGGCTTGCCTCTGTTGACAGCGCAAGAGGAAAAGCGCACGATTAGCGTGCGCTATTGAATACACTTAATCGCTACGATCATCGTGCGAGCAAACATCAGCCGATGGCGTGTATTCCGTTCGTAGAATCATACTCCCCATTAGATAATCGTCTATCAAACTGAGACTACAATGCCCTTCCTTTACACAAACGTAAAAGTATAAGTGCTGTAATGTAATATACACGGTTATTTTTAAAGTATATCTAAACATGAAAAGGGGTGTTTAGACCATGTTAATGAACAACTTTTACTAAGGGGCAACCACGAAATCGTGAAAAAAAAATCATTTCTGTTAGTTCATTTGTACACGCTGAAACTGCTGCTACCCACATCTCTTACTTTACCTATATTAATTTCCTGATCAAAAGCACCCTTGGTAAACACTACACTTGATATTATGCAATATCTATCTAGTACACTTAGGTACCGACTGACGCGGCGACGTTTACAAACATAATTTGTGCAGATTAGATAGCGAGAGCTACTCGAAGCAAACATTAATAATGTTGAGCTCGTATTATTCATTTCCTGATATACTTACAAGCGGTTAAATAAAATTTAAAATAATTGCATGGACTGGAATTGTTAATGGTTACAATTGAAATAGTGCAAGTAATTGCAGCTTGGCCGGAAAGAGAAGAAATTATATTTAATTTCTTCATTAATTTAATTTCTTTAAATGGAACAAATTTTTTTTCAGTACAAAATATAGATAGTTTTGCCAAGTTATTCGTGATTTTTACGTGTTTGCATAAAAAGTGGCGCTCTTAATTCTTGACAACTTTTTATGGTCGAGCTATAGGGTCGTTTAACGATGACATAAAGAAAAAAAAACTTTTTTTTTCCTAAATGTGGCGAAATTCACGGTTTATAAGTTTTCCGGGGTTGTGTGTTGTATGCATGGCACATCATCTAACATATTCGGCTTTAGATGGCTATTTATTGCCTGTATAAGAGAACCATTTAATGGTAGGTCGATTTTTTCTCGTACTGAATTATACGTATTGTATAAATTGTTAACACTGTCAAACTCTGTCTTAAACCCCTCTTTTTATACTCACTAATACACATTTAAACATAGAAATTAAGTCAGTAATAGGTCAGTATTTTTGAGTCTTACAGTCAGTAAAATCAAGATTTTTGACACTGCATTCAGTTTCGACCCCTGGTACTATGTATTCACACAAACACCCAATATATAAGGCGCTGTATATCATAAATAAAAGACACTATTTACTGCAAAACTGTGTTATTATTATCAACCGTTGCGCCGAACTTCCAACATCGCAAGATTAGTTGAATTAGTTGACTCCACCGGTGCCGGTGGAGCCTTGTCCGGGGCAATCGGCGGCTCGCAGTGAAAGCAGTTCAAGCAAGGAAAAAAGGAGATTTTTCAGATTTTTAACATATACCTAGACACTCGGTAACATAATATGTAAAATTTGTAAAAGCGATAACGATTAAACGCGACAAATCTATAACATTGACATAAGTTTTCGCTAAACGTTTAGCGTTTTGAAGTGCTAATACATTTTTACCTACTTAACGAAGTTCGATATCGGTTTCACAAATGTTACTTTGTCTAGCTAGAAAGCTTTACCGATGTTCGTAGGTCGCCAAAGTTGGTTTCCCAACCGTGGGGCGTAAAGCTATCTAAAGGGGAGCGACGAGCGGCTCCAGATAGCCCTACTTATAAAAACCCTAACAATAATATTTTGTCACGGCGGGAACGAATTTTAATAAAAATAAACACATCTAAGTACTTATATTTTCATCCTTAAGATTTGAATTGTTAAGAAACAATTTTGTCGTATGGGCGTAAATACCGTTGGGTGGGGCGCACAGGGTAAAAGGTTGGGAGCCCCTCACTAGCGGATCCAGGGGGGGGGGGCTAAGGGGCTCAAGCCCCCCCCCAAAATCACTTGGGGTCCACCCCAACAAATCTGTTGATTACCTTGGTAAAGGCTGCCCTCACCTACGTTAAGCCCCTCCAAACCAAAATCCTGGATCCGCCACTGGAGCCCCTGGTTTAAAGGGTGATTTTAAATTGCAGGCGGTAGGAACAGGCGGGTGGCGGAGGCGTTCGTGAAGACGGGCCGCTCCATCAAGGAGCTGGAGGACGAGCTGCTCAACGGGCAGAAGCTGCAGGGGCCCATCACCGCCGAGGAGGTCAACCACATGCTCGCCAACAAAAATATGGAAAACAAGTCAGTGCTATACACACTCACATAGATAAAATAGGAAAACGTTTGTGATATGAAAAAAGTTCATCAAATTCCATCACGGACCCTACCGGCTAACTTTTCGAACTTCGGCGGGTCTGCCGGGCTTCAACTTACTACAAATAAATCTAAGTAAGTAATGCCGTATTGTACTATTTGCCGAAGTTATTTGGAAAATATCGATGTTCGTGTGACATCATGAATTGGAGTTCGCCATTTTGGCTTGATTGGGGCTCGATTTATCTCTTTTAATTTGAACTTGCCGAGGTGAGCGTTAGCCGGTACGGCCCCAGGATTTAAATGTTTCTCTATAAAGGATACATTTCAAAATATTAGTTTTATCACGTTTTTTTTTCATTTAAAAGCCTTATGCCATGCCACCGACTTTGAACACTTGCTTGCCATGTCAAGGAGACGCGCGATAGATAACGTAGGCGACGCATAGAAAGTAAAATAATTATGCGCGAATGCGCCTTCGCAATATTTTAAATTTTCACTTTTTACACTCATTATTATTTGATAGGTTCGATTTTTTTATCCTTATATCTCAATCACCATTGCGTACCAGCCAATTATTGTTTGATTTATATCTATCTTAAACAGTGGTTCGGCTGTGTTCGACAAATCCCGAGCCTAAAATAAAGCAGATTCCGTCGAGATTAACCACTGCACTATTATTACAGTTTTATCGTACTACATTCTACAACAATTTAGTTTCCGCTAGTATTTAATCGCGAGTGCGCTAAAATAGACTGTCTTGGCTGGTATCCACGCACTCAGAGGTCAGTGTGTACATTAAACGGTGTGCGAATTGAGATAACGCCATGTTACCTTCAGTTTTGCAAGTGTTTGCCTTAGACCCTGTTTACATTCAACATTATTCCAGTAAAAAAAAAACCAGTAGAAGTGCATTGCCTGTCATGTCCGTTGATTTTAAAAGAACGTCAAACATACCACGTGTACTGAAATGTTTTTACTTTTTAGTGGAATAATGTAAACGGGGTTTTATATCGTATTTAAATATGTAACTGCTGTTTCGTATTATGGACACTATTCTATTATAGAAATATAATGAAATGAATTGATCAAATCACCTTATCGCAATCAATAAGACTAGAAAAAATCAATTCCGCGATTAGACATCGATACACGAGTGCCAAATTTATAAATAAGTAGTTGGTTCAATTTCCGTATGAGTCATTGTAGTGAAATACCTAAATTATATATCGTCTTGGGCCTGGGCGGTTGTGATAACGTAGTTTTTTTGGTGTTTTATTTACCTTGGGGTTTAGAGCCGCATGTACCATGGGCAACAGCGACGCTTAACCACTGCTAAGGTCAAAATCGCTTGCACGCCGCGCCGTCACAACCATACGTTTAGTTCGTGTAGGGGCGATACGCGCGCACACGAATTTTGTTGCAAACTGGTTAAGCGTCGCTGTTGCCCATAGTACCTATGTGATGTGGTTTAGTTAACAGCTAAGTTTTCTAAAACTGTCTAATTGCTTTTATCTATTTTGAATCTTAATGCTAAGTTCAAGTTCAAGTGGTAACCCAGAGCAAACCCGACGTCTGGTAATTAAATTGGACTTTAAACTTGTTTATGATTAAGTAATTACAGATGTAAATGTCTGACTTCAGCTATAGTCTATTTATCCTTACTTGTCTTATTTGGTGAACAATCTTTACCCAACCCTTTATTGGAAACATAAATTATTAGCGGCCGCCCGCGACTTTTTATGCATTCACAATGCTATTTTTATATACGGGTGAGTCGATTTTTTTCTAATATTTTTTCAATTATATCAATCATCTTAACGTACATAAAAATTAGTTATTTTGTTTAATTTTGGAAATACACTTTATATTGGACCAATCGCGAATTGGACCAACCGTGAATTGGACCAACCGCGAATTGGACCAATCGCGAATTGGACCAACCGCGAATTGGACCAACCGCGAATAATGTGAATTGGACCAATCGCGAATTGGACCAATTGCGCCTAAAGGCTTCTCTGTACCCCTGAGAATGTGTATGCAAAATTTCATGATGATCAGTTCAGTAGTTAAGACGTGAAGGCGTAACAAACAAACGGACTTTCGCATTTATAATATTAGTAAGGATAATATAATAAAATACAACAAAATGGTTTTCCACATATAGAAAACTACTAACTAAATTAGTGACAATTTGATTTGATTCTAATGGTTCGCTCACCCTTGTCAAACGCAGGGGTCAGGGGTTCGATTCCCAGAAGGGCACATTTGTACTCTGTTTGGTTGGTGGTAGGTTATTTCAAGTCCGGCTGGCTAGCTACTACCATCTTACCTAAGTCTGACGCCATAACAACAATTTAAAAATTGTTGTGTTCCGGTAAGTTAGAGGTAAGATAGCCAGTTCCTCAGTGATGAGTATTCCGTGTGTTGCTTCCACCGCCTTATCGTCACTTAACATCAGCTGAGGTGAAGGCCAAGCACTATCCCGTTGCGCATAAATTTTTTAAATAACGATTTAATATAAAAGACGTATGATTGACAACTATCAAAAGCTGGTTACTAAATCGGACAAGTAAGGATAAACAGACTAGGCTTAAAGTCGCATTACTAATTTCCCAGCAAAAATGTAAACAAAGAAACGTCACTGTCAAATTGACAAACTGACCCTGATAGTGACATTTTCAGATATTGAAAACCTTTGGTCACTTTTAAAACTTTTTAATTTGTAATTATTATATTTTGAGTCATTATAAATATAATGTCATCCAGGGTTATTTTAAAGTAGGATGGTAATTAGAAATTTTATTTTTATAACCTATCATAATTTTTGATGTTAAAAGTTCTTGAAACGAACTGATAAGAAAACTTTACTTAGATATTGCCTGTATGTAAACTATCAAAAATATGTAGCATCACCGCCTGTTACCCCCCCCCCCCCCCAATACCAAAAGACAAATGTTACTACTACTACTCGTAATACTAATTTAAATGAAATTTTATAAAAAAGACCAAATGTTGCTGTGTACGGTTTGCAGTTGATGTGTGCACAGCGTCATAAAATGTTTTCTACTATAAAACTGTTATTATGAAATATTAAATTATATTACTCTTTTTGACGCAAAACTCATGATTCAGAATATTTATCTAATTTATTTTTATTAGGTTTGTGATGAAAACCCATGTAAGTGTGTTTATTTCTTGACTTAGCATTATACTACTTCTTTTTGTGTTGTTTTGTTCTGGCAACACCTTTGTTTACCTTTTTGCTGGGAAATTAGTAATGCGACTTTAGCACGCACTGCGATTAATCGCGAGCGGTTTAGGAATAGCCAAAAACGCAAAACCGCATCCAAACACGCACTGCGGCTGGCGTTTTGCTTAATTTTATATCAGTACCACCATGGCCACCACTGTATGAAAAACGATTATCCTCTCCGCTCCTCGCCCAGTCGAGACTGAATAAAAACCGGATGCGATTAAACGCTGCCACTGTGTGTGCGCCACCATACTATTACTACTTAGGGACCATCCATAAATTACGTCACACGAATTTCATGATTTTTGATCCCCTCCCCCGTCCTCGTCACAGCTGGTCACATTTTTGTGAGACCTCCCCCTCCCCTCCCTAGTGTGACGTCCAGGGCCGCATTTAAGAACTATGGACCCCTAGGCTCATTCTGTGGTGCGGGCCCCCCGTCTAGTAGTAAAATGCCTTTGTAAAAAATGGCCGCGCAGTGCAATTTCTTGTCAGTTTAAGCCACTAATCTTATAATCATGCCTATCTTTAGAAAAAAACGGCCGCGCAGCTCGATTTATAGTCAGTTTCATCCACTTATCTTGGAATATTGCCTATCGATTGTAAAAAAAAAATGGCCGCGCAGCGCGATTTTTAGTGTGTTTCAGCCACTAATCTTGTAATCGTACCTGCCTTCCGTAATAAAACGGCCGATTTTTTGTCAGCCTCATACATGAATATTGTACTCTTGCCTATCTTTGGTTAAAAAAGGCCGCGCAGCGCGATTTATAGTCAAGTTTCATCCACTAATCTTGTAATCTTGCCTGTCTAAAGTGAAAAAAACGGCCGCGCAGCGCGATTTTCAGTCAGTTTCATCCACTAGTTTTGTAATCTGTGATTTCAGACGCGCGATTCAAAAATGCAAAAAAAAACATGTGGCGCGGGCCCCCTTGTGGTGACGTCACATATTTTACAATTTTAAATCTAGAAATAATTATTGAATTAAAACAGCAGTTCCGAAATTTGTTTAATTTTAATTTTTATGGTTTTGAAATCTGACGTCACGTTATTTAGGTCCCCTCCCACCCCCGTGTCACACAATGTCACACTTGGCCGACCCCGTCCCTCGCTCTTAACGTGTGACAAAATTTATGGATGGCCCCTTATGGGACATAAAAAATCGGGCGTTTACAAACAGCGGCTAAAACGTAGCAAGTTACGTTTTTTTTTAAATCATTCACTGAAAAGGGGCAAATGCGTGCGCAGCGTGCGCTTGTATAGTAAACTTGTGTGCTTTTTTTGGCGGTTTCAGACCTACGATTAAACGTGTGCGTTTTATCGTATTGCGTACTAAGCCTTCTCGCAGACTACATACTTTCTATCGGCCGATATTTGGTTTTTAGTCGGCCGATACCAAATCGTTCTAATGGGCGCACTTGCATACTTCTTCATACTGATTAAAGGCCCGACGCAACTATCGGCCGACAGTTTGGTTTGTAGTTTGCGGGGACTCTAAGCAGTCTATCGCAACTCGTGAAGAAAAAAAGTTCTATGAAACGAGGTAGAACTTTTATGGCCGGCTATATTTATCTCACTCTTTCGTCTTATGCGTGACTGTGTTGGCAGCTATCGAAGAACCTTGTTTTGACAGTTGGCGTGTCAAAAATTTTGTATGAAGTTCCGTCTCTTAAAACGTAGTGATTTTACATTCTCTTTGACTCTAAGCCGATTGTGATCAAAGATTTAAATCGTTAGATCTGCCGTGGTACTAAAAATCTGTAGCATTATTTCAAACTAGCGGTCGCCCGCGGTTTCACCCGCGTGGTTCCCGTTCCCGTGGGAATATCGGGATAAAAAGTATTCTATGTTTTAATCTAGGCTATCTACTATCTGTGTTCAAAATTTCAACCAAATCCGTTCAGTAGTTTTTGCGTGATTGAGGAACAAACATCCAAACATCTAAACATCCAAACATCCAAACCCACAAACTTTCACATTTATAATATTAGTAGGATCTGTCAAAATGGCGCACGCATGCGTGATGCGTTGTTCACGTCCATCGGAATTGACAACGGAAAGAAAATAAATTTCGGTGATAATTGAAATCTAAATACTTACGCGTGAAATGTTATACCATTTTGCTTTACTTGTATTTCTACAATTGTTGGTGCACAGATAAAAGACACAAGACGGCATTTTGAAAAAGTTCTCACGTGGTTTCTCGAAATAACTGACACTGTGTTCAAATGAGCACTGATAGCCAACTAATAGCAAAGAAGTGAGGCTCACTCATTTGAATGTTGACACATTTCGGTGAGCATACTATGGCAAGGGCATATCTAACGATTTAAATCTTTGATTGTGATAACGTTCTAGATTCCCCCTATTCACCGCCGTGTTCCGCATCTGCCGCGGCGAGCTGAAGCCGAGCGACTTCATCGACTGCATCCGCAGCCACCCCGAGCACATGTAAGCCCCCTTGATCTGCTTCCGACCTAGCTTACATTACTCCCTAGAGCCTACATACGTAGAGTAGCGCATTAACATGTACATAACAATACTATTACGTATGTTTATTTTACAGGGTGCTAGTACTTAGATAGTGGTATATCTATACGTATCTGATTTGAATACATGACTGCATTTAGGTCGATAAGGATTTTAATATGAGGTCTATTGATTTCTATTTTGTAACTTTCCTTACATTGTTGTTGCCTCACTGCAGAATATTGAAAAAGAGGCATAACGATAGTTTATTATATTTTTTTGTTAAGTTTATGATACATTTTAACAGTTTAAATGATTTGATCTTTTTGAGTTTATTTTATCACAAATACGTACACAGTTATACACTGCAATCATTCCCTAATTTTATTTACTATTCTGCATTGAATAAACAATTTTCTTATGGAAAGTTAAAAATAAGAATTGTTGTTAAAGTTTAAATTTTATGATATAAATTGTGTACAGAAAAGACAAATCAGGCTTTGAATGATGTGAATATGTGAAAATTGTATCTATTGTTAAGTTTTCACTGCAGTCATGTTATTCGTAGCGTGTAGTAGTAAGTAAAGCATGTAATACTGTTATTTACGTTACTGACACCTGCTTATGAATTTATTGCCAGTTGTTGCTAATATTTAATAGGAGAGAGTAGTTTTATCTTTGTTGATGAATTATCTGTCATATAGGCTATCGAATTTGGCCAACTTGAGTTGTTATCTAGTTGGGATAGTAGCTGCAGTGTAAATGAACATATTCGAGTGGTTGTTGAGATAACTTTTATTGATGTTGTCGAGTCCAAACTAGCAGATAAGTACAAACATATTTATTTATAGTTGATCATTCAAAAGTAATCAACCCATGTTATTTCGTTAGTAATGACCTCTTTCTAAACTTCACTTGCCTTTTTCCTATTTCCTATATGTAAAGTATGTGTATGAAACAACTTATTTATTTTAATAAAATTTAAAATCATAAGAGTCATATTTCTTTTACCCACTTTTGATATTTTTATTTACAATATTTAGAAGTAATCGACATTAAATTCTTTCTTCTCTTCTATTAAATTTTCCAGATTTGCTCCAAAGAATATTAGCATTTTCTAAGTCTCAAGAGTGTATCTACAAAATATCTCACTAACATGCTGTTGTTTGTATTTTATAGTGTATTTGTTGTTTGTTATTGTTATGCATGTTTTCCTATTCGTTATGATCGTGTGTTATTGTATTTTTATTTCTTACTATTTTTAATAAAAATCATTTTCACGGGAACGGCTGTCTTTGTTTTATATCACACCATACATGCTTATGTAATCAGTCTTTCCATTAATCAAAATAACACTTTCATGAATATGTAATAAGTGTTATAATGAGGATCGGTAACGATTTTTGTTTAGTGGCTTATCAGAAAGCTTATGCCACCACATGAATAACAGTGAATAATTTTGTACGATATCTCTTAAACCTGAGAAGATATACGAGCTAAAACGTGCTAAAATACTGTTATTTTGGGGGGTCCTTATGATGTCATCGAGACGTACGCGAACCTTATGTCGTACGTGGTAAAGCACATATTGCATTGAGCTTGGCTTTTCCTTCAAAACCCTTTTACCTCAACCATTTCTAAACGGATTTCAAAAATCTTTCACTAAGTTTCATATCTATGAATATGTTTTTATATTATACCAATAAAACTATAGGATTCAAACCTGTTACTGATTCTCATTGTGCGATAGGCGACTCTTGCGAGTGCGTGTCCATTCGTGAGTAGTAATTGTGTGTTTCACTAATATTCTAGGAAACAGCCGGCGCCCAAATGTTCTCTGTGACGAGAGTGAAGTGCTTCCAGTATTCCATCTACTTGAGACTCGCATTCCTGTCTGCACTATTGCATTTTTGGCCACTTATCAAAGCCGCGTATTTATAAAAGATACTTAATTATGACTTAATTTTGTGGTGTTGTTATTAAGTAATGGTTAAATGTTTACTATATGGATAATAAGTATAAAACGTAGTAAGTACTAAAATGTTTTTAATAAACACGTGGCTTAATAATGTTAAGGTTTAAGTTTTTATTGCAACAAAGCTTATTCTTTAACATCGCTATTTAATTAATTGTATTTTCTAACAAGTGCAATGGCCAATATGATCAAATTATGCTTATACATTTTCAAATTGAATAATTTTCCATTGCAAATTGTTGGAAAAGATAATATAGCTGACATCAACAGCACGTTTCATTGTATGTGTGATTCTTGATTGTAGTTTGTGATGAAGTAGAGAAAATACATTATCCTTCTAGTCTTAAAAAGTCCCATTTTGATAGTCGATAATTTTAGAGACATTTTTTATTATTGTTTTGTAAAGTTTAAGTATAGTAATACGTAAATAAGAATGATTACCGATCGGTCCTATATCAAAATAGTGCAATATACCTTGGGCTTATCATTTATTACGATAGCCATGTTTTTATCAATTGGTATTTACAACGATAACGAATACTAGCTAAAGTCAATAAACATCCTGGATATTTGCGTATTTGATATGGATATTTGTCTATTAATGTATCAAAATTGCAAAGACCGATTTTGAAGGTCTGATATCTGTAGCGTAACAGGGCAGTTCGCTATGATATCTATTTACGTAGATTGATAGTGTTATATTGATAAGAATCGCCATAACTAATTATCAAGACAGATTAACAATAAGTCACCGTTCATTGTACATAATTAACACTTAACCATGTTTTTTGCACTGACTGACGCATTAATAAAAACAGAAGCCTTAAATAGTTATGTTCATTGGGTTTATTTTTTTCAGGCTGAGGGTAGTTAGAAAATCACATTGCTGTATAAGCTAAATTTAGATTGAGGTAAGGTTTACAATTAGGCTTCTGTTTTCTTGATATCGTAACAAACATTTGCTTGTAATCATTCTGAACAACATTGTATTACACTGAAGTACTTAGTGAATATAAAATACTTTTTAAAATTTGTTTATTATTTTTCATTATATAAGTATATTGGGTTTATTTATCTTTAAGTGATCTAGAGGTTCCTAATTAAATCTTAAAACAATTAATATGCAATTAATTAAGACTATCCATTTGTTTTCGTAAAAAAACAATGACAGCATATTGAACTTAACACAAATCTTGGTTAGACTGCTTAGTTCGAATTCTGCTTTAGTGGTCACGCTACAAGCGTTGAAATTCAGTGCATCACTTTTTGTGCTCGAAATATTGGCAGGTTCGAAGATACCAATTTTGTCATACGATTGAAAGAATTAAAAGTTTGGCCTCTTAGATGCGCTGATTGTAATAAATACCTAAGAGCGAAAAATTCAATTACAAATAACAAAAATATTTCAACCCTTATATTCTAGAAGCAATAAAGAGTTGACTCGATTGAACGAAAGTCCGTCGTTATCGTAGGCGCGATTAAACGTAAAGAAAAAGAAAATTGTCCGTCTATTTCTTCGAAGTGTTGTCCGTCTATTTCTTCGAAGTGTTGTCCGTCTATTTCTTCGAAGTGTAAACGCACTACGCAGCTATCTGCATTCCGACCAGTCTCACGCCTTCCTGCGGGTTGCCCTCGTTCCTGGTGGTTACACCAGTGTAACTACGAGGAAGAGACCCTGTTGCGTTAGCGAACACTAGGCTTTGCAGCCGCACCGCACACTAGTGGCCTTATTAATAAACGAAGACCAGTAGGGTTATTCACGATTGTCGGAAATCTACTCGAAAGCATTTGATTCGAATCCGTAATCTCCTTAGATTAGAAAAATATACTTAGCTATTCACAAATACATTCGACTGGCATTCGCTTCACTTTCCGATGGGAAAGCGCAATGTATTTGCAAAGTTTGGTAGCATAAGGTAGAAGATATAGTCCGTGAGCCCGCGACAATATTGCCTACGTCTTATGACATCACGATGAATGCATGGCACACGGTCGGAAAAGTTGTGCTGAGCGAGAATCAGAATATTATCGCAAATAAAATTGGCCGGAAGTGTAAGAAAAACCTTCACTTCCGGTCATTATTTTAAGGTTATATTTACTTCATGTGACATCAGTAAGAGATCCGTGGCATCATTTAGTTTTCAATCGTAGAGAGAGTAAACATAAGTCTGTCAGTTCTATAATGACAAAAAAACAAAAAAAAATAAGTTTAAGGTATTCCGGTCATTTAAGATCTGACAGACTAATGTCTACTCTCTCTACGATTGAAAACTAAATGATGCCACGGGTCTCGTACTAATGTCACATGACGTAAATATAATCTTAAAATTTTGACCGGAAGTGGAAGATTTTCTTAAACTTCCGGCCAATTTTATTTGCGACAATCTTCTGATCCTTGCTCAGCACAACTTTTCCGACCGTGTGCCATGCATTTCATCGTGATGACATATGACGTAGGCAATACTGTCGCGGGCTTACGGACTAATAAGATCGAAGACTAAGTATAGGACTTTCCGATTCGATTCGGAAAGTTGGTTTCCGACAATCGTGAATATGCCCCTTATGGGAGTGTGTCGACGGCGCCGGATGTTTTCGGAGCAGCAAAGAGCAATATGGGATAATAAGTTCTATCGAAGATTATAAAAATAAGCGGCTAAAGTATGATTCCTGGAAATAGGTAAATCTTTATGCAGTTGAATGCAGTTGCCGTGCCATGTATAAGCTTGCACGTTTTCTTAACCGTACGGCGAATACGCCGTACGGCTAAGAAAACGTGCCGTATACAAGAGGCCTCTCTTCGTTTATTAAAAAGGGGGTAGATAGAAGCACAGTGCTGTTAGTGCTTCATGGGCGAACCGGCCTCGGCCGCAGCTGTCTGAGCAACTGAAACGGTTATTGGAGATGCCTCGAGCGTGAGCGACCGCATAAAGTAACGCTTCGTGTAGGCACCGGAGTTCAACCGAAACTTGACTGGAGCCGGACCAGATTTCGACCGGAAACCGAGACACCGCGCTGGCTGGCCCCGTTGGCCATTGTAAAAACATGAGAACGTTCGTGCCATGCGAATGCGAGGTCATAAAATGTGCGAACGGAGTAGCTAAATTGTGCGCTCCCTTGCAATTATAGGCGGGGCGGGGCTGCCTTATGGGCTCGGACTCCTTTCAATGACACGCGCAATTCTAATGACTGACTTTATCACTGACGCGTTTTACAAGCCCGCGTGCCACGAAAATTCTCATTCATATAACAACTACTTAATACCTACGTTTCCATAGTAACAAATACGTGTGAAAAGCTTCGATCATTTGTAAAAAGTCTCCGCCATCTACACGATCGCTTGCGGCTTGACTTCTATCGTATTTCTATTTTATAACCTCATCTAGGTACTTAATGGATGTTATATGGAGACATTTCATTATCATAATATTATCGTTATCATAGCTTGGTGACTAAAATATCAACGCAGTGAATACATTTAATATTCAGAGACAGCCGGATTTTCAATAACTTATCCCTAGTAAGCGATAGACTTATATACTAAAGCTTAGTTGCCTAACTATACTGCTCAAAAGAAAATAATGGCCACTAACTAAGGTATTTTTATGACAAATTCAAACTGTTTTATTTGAATTTGATACAGTTCGAAACAGCACAGTTCCGGTTAAGAATAGGACTGTCCCATCTCATCCCGTGGGTATCGTAGAAGGCGATAGAGGGAAGTTTTATAGACCCGGTGCAGACCATCGCACAAAGGGTCACTCGAATGGCAACGAGGAAACTGTCAACAACAGCATTCCCAAGGAGGGTTGGTGTCAGGCAGGCGGCCGACCGTAAAACTTTGCCAAAACCTAAGGGGGCGTCCATTAATTACGTGAGGCATTTAGGGGGGAGAGGGGGTCGAGCCTAATCTCACCCAATCTCACGTGGGGGAGAGGGGGGGTCTCGGCAAATATCACGTAAATTTTTTTCTGCAGGAACAGTATCGCGAAAAAACGAGGATAAATAAAGTTAAACATTTTTCACACTAAAATATGGCTAAATCCTAAACAATAATGTTTATTTAAATAAATGCAAAGTAAGCACAGATTAACGTAATCACACTAAAATACACGTTTTGAAAAATCTCACGTGAGATTTATAGGGGGGGAGAGGGTCGAGCCAAATCTCACGATATCTCACCAAGGGGGTAGGGGGGTCAAAAAATCGCCAAAATCACCTCACGTAATTAATGGACGCCCCCTAATGCAGTATGTATTACATGCTGCGCCGACCCCAATAGTGGTCGTTCTACAAGCGCAAAATTTTATTTTGTGTAGAGCACTACAAATAAATTGGGATAAGGACAGGAGGATGATGACAGTTCGAAAGCTGTAAGTAATAGGCAATTTGCGGACTATACTGTTAACAATATGGTTGAATTACATTAAAAAACCATTTAGTTTGCTCCTTTGTATGGAAAACCAAGTAGCCCCTATATTCTTTTGAGTAATTATTCAAATTACAACAGTTGATCTGAATTAAAGAATTAAAGGGCCTCTACCGAGGATACCTTGAATGGAATGCTTTGCTCCTTGAAGTAGTAACATCGGCAAGTATGGTGAGTACATAATGTACATTGCTTCTCTATATATTTCTTTCCCATATAGGTTCAACAGAATATAGGTAGACCCAATATTATAGCAAGCAGCAGCTACTTGGACCAACTACTTATTTGAAAACTCAAAATGTTTTTCAACAAAAGCATTTATCAGAACCAGGATTATCGCTCGCGAGTTTCCAACTTCCATTTCTATTTAGCTATATTATGGCCCTCGTAAAGATCCCCTTATTCCTTGTCGTGCCATCAACTTGTGCCGGTGGCACGAACAGGAATTTTCATTCCTCGCCGAACTGATTGATTGTCGCTCTACTTTAGTGAAATATCTCACCAGATATGTGGTGCAACGATAGCGATCCTGCCACTTGACTGGAGTGTTGAGCCAATGGTCCTGGGACTCCTGGGTTCGAATCCTGGGTAGGGCATAATGTCTGTGATGAGCCTAAGTATCGGCGGTTTCAAGGCAATGGATGGTTTATATTATTAGTTACAGTTTACAATTTACAATCTTCTCTCTAAATATAAAAAAAAAAAATATTTTGACTTTAATTATTATCAATAAATTAACAGTTATTTTTAATTACAGGGTTAAAGTCAGCAATTAATTTGACAAGTCAAGGATCTACTCTAGAAATTTAAAATAGGTGGTTTGTATACCATTGTTTATTAGGAACACCAATCTCAACTTGGCAAGATAGAGTTGTTTTATGACTGTAACCTATACAAGGAATGAAAGAATTAGGACATGGCGTTATTCAATGTGCAAATTGGGGTTGTTTACACAAATGCATGTTATCTGGTCAAAGGTTCATAGGGTCCACGCGGACAAAGCCGCGGCTTGTAGGTACTATTATCTTTTCTGTGGTCGCGGGCGGTCGCTAATTCTTTTATTTTAAATCAAAGTGACCCTAAATATAAAAAAAAACTATTATGAGAAAATCCTTACTAATATTATAAATGCGAAAGTCCGTGCGTTTGTTTAAAATCCATCTGTAATAAAATCCCTTCTCTATGCACCAGCCAAGCCAGGGCCAGGGTATTACTGAAAAAACTGTCTACAAAAAATAACGTTGTCATCAGACAACTTATCAAAGTTGTAATAATTAAATTCAATTTAAAGTATATGAATTCAGTGTGGAAATAAAAGCTACTATGACTAAAGTACACTGGCCTGCAAAACTAAGTACTACAGAGGTCTATTTTTATACAAACGAGGTAACTTTGAAGCATTGGTTCTCCGCCCAGGATTAAACGTGGTGTGATCTGATGATGGCCATCCAGGGAATGAATGGAGAAGATTCAGATCCCCATACACACCCAATAGATCTGATCAGCATTCTAAGAGCTGTTTGGATATGTTTAAAAAACCACGAAAATAGCATTAAAATGTATGGAAATGCTGTAACTGATAACTCTTATCCTCACAGCTTTTAGAATGCTGATCAGATCAATTGGGTGTGTATGGGGATCTGAATCTTCTCCATTCACTCCCTGGATGGCCATCATCAGATCACACCACGTTTAATCCTGGGCGGAGAACCAATGCTTCAAAGTTACCTCGTTTGTATGAAAATAGACCTCTGTAGTACTTAGTTTTGCAGGCCAGTGTATTTATCAAACTCGAATTGCCAAGTGGTTTAATAAAGACATTGCTCTAAAGTCTGTCCATCCTTACTTGTCTTATATGGTAAACAATCTTCACCCAACTCTTTATTGAACTAATCATTTATAAAATACAACAAATGGTTTTCCACATATAGATAATGAAATAAATTATTAATAAATTAACAACAATTTCATAAAGTTACTAACATATTTTTAAATAATGATTTAAGTTTAAAAGACGTATGACAACTGTCAAAAACTGTTTACTAAATAAGACAAGTAAGGATGGACAGACTTTAGTTTATATTATGAAAGTTATGGCCGGTATACATTTTGATTAGTGTGTAGTGCGAGTGGCTCGTTTAGTGTTTAGCAAAAAACACGTTCGGACAGTGTCTGTTTAGTGTTAAGTAATTGTTTTTTGCTAAACACTAAACGAGCCACTCTCACTAATCACTAATCAAAATGTATACCGGCCATTAGTTTGTAAGTGGCTGTGTTTGAAAGGTAAATAAAATACATTCGTGACTATTAAGAGCTTAGGATTGTAAGTAGATGTTTATTTCTGTTGATTGTCATATTATATTTATGTTTTTTATGTATGTATTATGTAAGTACAATGTGGTATTTCATAAATAAATATTGTATGTATTGTATTTATATATTTTTATTTTGTTACTTTATATTATATAATATTTTTATTTTAATGTTATTATAGTTTTTTATTGAAAGACTTATTTTCTTAAACATTATTTATTTAACAGACTAGACTACATCTTTGCTCTAATGTTGTATTTTTTATATAACCATTATAAAAATCTAAAGCAGTTATTTCTTTTTTTCCTACTATTCTAATTGATTTAAAATAAATATACCTCATGTCTTTACACAACACTTTGACTGCATTTGTTTTCTGACAATAGGATAAACTGCCTATTGGTAAATTATGATTTTCTATTTCATCCAAGTCATTCAAAAATGCTCCAAATAATTTTAATTTCTTATCTCTAAATTGTGAAGTAAGTGGATATAACCCATATATTGCCCTATAAAGATTGTATACTTGTGCTGCAGTCATATCAGTCCATCTGACCTCACTTATAGACTTATTAATTTTCCTTGCTGAAAAGAAAAAAAATGTTTGTTATTCTTGAGAACTACTTATATTATAAGTAATATAAAAAGTCGACTTGAGAACCTCCACCTTTTTTGAAGTCGGTTAAAAATAGCTTTATATCCATTATCCATGACAGCCTATTTAAAATAAATACTTCAAGCTAACAGAAATTATGGCTATACTAAACCACAAACATTGTCTTAAAAAGAATGGTACAAAAGTACACAATGTAAATTTTGATGACTAATATTTACCATAAGTGACACCATGTTGACTCTGGGGTTGGGCTTTAATCAAGCTGTCTGGCAAATTTCTAATGCATTCCACCAGCATATCTGCACCAATATCTGATAATTGTTCTGTCAACTCTGGTAACTTGATGTCTTTGGAAACAGGAACCTTTTTCTGATTTATGATTTCACCTGCAAAAATTATAAAACAATCTTAAATTTTAATATTCTTTATGGCTGTACCGGCTTACTTACATGGCTATCGTAATAAGCGCTTACATTTGACAGATGGATGTGATTCATTGCTACTTCTATTTGGTATAAATAAAAACTTACAAAACAAAAGTAGTAATGTATCACATCCATCTGTCAAATGAAAGCGATAACGATAGCCATGTAAATTAGCCGGTACGGCCCCTGATTGGTAATTTGATAGACAATGTGTTTAATTGCACATTATGATCATAGAATTTAGAAGGAACCTGGGTACTTATTGTCTAATTTTCCAAATCTATCACAATAGGGAACATGCATAAGTCACCGATTTTAATAAATTTGAGCTTGATCGCTGCGGACACCTATAAAAACATGATTGAACAGAAAAATAATAAATAAAATATAATATTTTAGTTTTATCACACAGGGGAAAATAACGATTTTTTTTTTCATTTTCGGAAATAATGCACTTAACAGTCGGATAGAATATCGAATAAGAAAAAATATTTTGTATGACACATATGTACTTAAACGCAATATTTAAGAAGATATTTGAAAATTCTTCGCTAACTCCATAATAATGCGCCTGAAACGTGACATGAGTGACGTCACACATGTTGACCTTTTTGTATAGAGCGTTTTTGGCGGGTGCTGATGCGCGCTAACTTCAAGTGACTATATCACGAGAAAAAAACGCAAGAGAAAAGTTTTAATATTACAGTTGATTATCTCACGCATTATACTTTTGATTTTAAGACAAAAAAAAATTGATGCATGTTCCCTATTATTGCTTTCATTTGACAGATGGATGTGATACATCGCTACATTTCTAGAGTAAGTTTTAATTTGTGGCAAAAAGAAGTATCAATATGTCACATCCATCAATGAAATAAAAGCGATTGTGATAGATTTTGAATAGACAAAAAGTACCCTGATTTTTACAGAAAGGCAATGCAGTACAATGCAAAAAAGACAGGGATCCCATATCATGAAGTTACTTGGGAAATCCTGAAGTATGTGATTTGCTTGCTGCTGTTCAACAACGGGCCATGACTTTTATGTTGCAAAATACTTACCTACATCAAATACATTTGCTCTTATTCTCATGAGAGAAACACCTGATTCTTCATCTCCATGCAGTAAAGTGTGGATGATTGGGGCCGCACCACGCCATCGAGGAAGTAGACTTGGATGTACATTGACTATTCCTCTGTTGAATATACAGAAATGCAGAATAACACCCTCTAATATAATAACCACCTCTGCGATCTACCGATTCGCCCACCCCTGTAAGACACTGGGGCCCGGGTTCAATTCCCAGGAGGGGGGCACCTTTTTTACTCAGTTTGGTTGGTGGTAGGGCTTATTTCAAGTCCGCCTTGCTAGCTACCACCATCACACCTAAGTCTGACACCAAACAATTTAAAAATTGTTGTGTTCCGGCAGTTACAGGTACGATAGCCAGTTTTTCAGTAGTGAGAATTCTGAGTGTAGTGCGCTTCCACCTTAAGCCTTATTGTCACCTATCATCAGGTGAGGTGAAGGTCAAGCAGTAACCCGTTGTGCATAAAGAACAGAATACCTACTTACTTTTTGCAAAATATAGAAAAAATACTATAAAATATAAAGATACTTACAAGGGAAACTTATTCAGTACATCATCTTTGATTAAGTGACCAAAAGCAACAATAAGCCCGATGTCATATTCTGCAGCTTGTATATTTTGTACGGGCCATGGGATAACTTTGAGGTTTTCTGTATGTGCATATTTTTCGATTTCTGTTCTTTTCTGTGTATTATTGGAAGTCACAAGGTCCAAACGTTTTATCAAGTTTTCTGATTTCCTGAGTAGAATAAGATAGAGTTATGGTTACTTAAACCCGCACCCTGATTATCTAAAAAGAAACTATTTAGCGACCAGTTGCATTTGACATACATTGCCACTTTTCTTTGGTATGTTTTTTTTTAAGCCAAAAAGAAGTAGCAATGGATCACGATCATCTGTGAACTGCAAGCAGTCGCTAGGTGGTTTTTAATTAAATAATCAGCCCGCGGGTCGGAGAGTCAGGTTCCGAGTTAAAACTTGGTGGTGAAAGGTTCAAATATAACGAAAATGAATAATTTCACTGGATTACAGAAGAATTTTATTTACCTGAATTCGTTTACTTTCTTAAAACTCTTTAAGGCTATAGAGTCAGATCCAAAGAAGAGGACTTTAAAGAACCGTTGATTTGTAAATCCTCTAAAGAATACATAATTATATTTTATAATGAAAACCTTTCTAAAACAAAAAGTAAGGTTAATCGCCGTTGGTGACATTTCCATCCATTTCCCATTTTCCGCATTGTTGACACTTGACAGTGACACTGACAGCGACAGGCACAAGGCTGCGTTCCGTCATCTATGTTTATAGTCTGTTTCCTATTGTAGGTGGTGCAGGTGCCGGCGGCATCAAGGAAATTAATAGGTACTTCGTACAACAACGTACTATGCGCGCCAAATAAGAATAGGACTGTCAAACGGCCATTTCGATCTTTGTTTCTTTTCTTGCACTTTCCTACACCCTAAAGTGGGAGCGAAATGCAAACAAAAATGGCCGCTTTGACAGTACTATTCTTATTTGGCTCGCATAGTATTTTCGTATACACAGAAATACGGCGTGCACCTTCTTGTTGTACCTACGTAGTACCACTGAGCAAGTAATCACTACGTTTTAAGAGTAGGCACTTCACAATTATGAACGTAGTTTCTACCAACCTAATAAATAGAATCGTACTACCAACATAAACAGAGGAAATGTCAAAAGAATAGTGAAGTACCTTACCAACTTGAAATGATATCGATATCGATAAAAATGCTTCCTGGCGTCTATACTCATAAACCTCATATTTCATATTTTGGAAATAAAAGCAGGCGATAAATCCCAACACAACACGACAGCAAAATCCATAATAATATTATACTCGTAATAATTGTCAACATTAAAATAAATGATATGTATAGGTAGGTACATATTTGTCTAATAAAAATCTGGAATTTCTGTCTTGATGACATGCCGTGAATGGAATATCGCTTACTTTCTTAAATAAAAGAAAGGTAAGAATCAAGTAATTTATTCAGCAGCGAGTTCATTTTTTTTTCTATTGTGACAAGAATGACTCGCTTTTAAAACTGCTCTTTAGTTTGGCCTGAATTTCAGTCCTTTGCTGGAGGCTGCAATAAAAATTATATAACATTATTAACTATATACCCACTAGATAGTCATAAATACAGTACCTAGGTAGTATTCAACCCATAATCAACATCTAAAATAAAATAATATCGATAACTTTAGCACAGCACTATGACAATGTAATGATAACGTGATTTATCGCTAATTTCCTTGAAATGTCACTTAAAACCTATATATTTACAGATATTTCTACTATTATTAACAATTTTTTCACTTAAATTAACTTAAAACTTAGAAAAAGTTAATAAAATTACCTGCTCGGATCAAGCGGGAATTCTAGTCAAAATTATGTCCTTACTCGACCCTCTCACTCTTCGGACACCACAAATTTCACAGTCTTGCAAAGATTTGCCACCCATTATGTCTTTTTAACACGTTTTTATTACAATTTTGTTTCATTAAAATGCGTTAATTAATTTTACTAAATACTTCTGCAAAAATTTAATTTTTGGCGGCGCGTCACATGCTGGCCAACATGACCACAACATAACTTGACGTATAATGCGGCTAAATTACCGAGTCATGGCTGGTACAATAAGACAAAACGATTAACTACCTTTTTTCATTGGTAGGATTGTTTCGTATTTTAATGTTGGCACAAAGTACGTTCATAATTCCATATAATATTTGTTGTATGAAGTTGATAAAGTGTCGACCCACTGCGTAGTACTTATATGGCCGATTGCACTAAACTTAAGGATCGCCTAAGTCTTCTCTTAACTACAACATGACCAAATTAAAACGGTGTCATAGACTTAGCCGTAATGTAGCTGTCATTCGCTAAGTTAACTTGGTCGAGTTGTAGATAAGAAAAGACTTAGGCGATTCTTAAGTTTAGTGCTTTCACGCGATAATTTCTTTGGCCGGCATATAACTTGGCAAGACAAAGATGAGACAAAAGATGCACAGAGTTTAGTGTTTGTAGCTATTAGAAGGAACCTGGGTACTTATTATCTAATTTTCCAAATCTATCACAATTATTGCTTTCATTTGACAGATGGATGTGATACATTGCTACATTTCTTGAGTAAGTTTTAATTTGTGGCAAAAAGAAGTATCAATATGTCACATCCATCAATGAAATTAAAGCGATTGTGATAGATTTTGAATAGACAAAAAGTACCCTGATTTCTACAGAAAGGCAATGCAGTACAATGCAAAAAAGACAGGGATCCCACATCATGAAGTTACTTGAGCAATCCTGAAGTACCTATGTGATTTGCTTGCTGCTCAACGAGCCATGACTTTATATTGCAAAATACTTACCGACATCAAATACATTTGCTCTTATTTTTCTTATAGGGAGCTTATGTAATGAGATAGAGGTGTTATCAACATTTTCCGATACTATACGCTGTCCGATAGTATACGACCTTCCCCTATGCAGTGCTAAAATATGCCTTTCTGTTTTATGCAACCAAATATACCTAGTTGGTTACTAAGTTCTGTAACTATGGAAAACATGAATAATACTAAATTTACAAATAATGCTACAATGAATTATATACCAAATGAAAGCACAAATATTTAAGATTATCATGTATTAAAATTATTCGAAATGACCGCCTCTGGCATGAATACACGCCTTTAGACGACGAGGCCAGTCATCGATGGCAGCACGAACTACCACCATATCCAATTCTGCGACTGCCTTGAGAATAGCGCGCTTAAGAGAGTCGAGATTCATGTGGGGCTTAGCACATGCTTTCTCCTCAATAAGTTGCCATATGGCATAATCCAGAGGATTTAAGTCTGGGCTGGAGGATGGCCATTCTTCCTGCGCGATAAAATCAATTTTGTTAGCCCGAAACCATGCTTGTGTAGATTTTGCTTTGTGCGCAGGGGCAGAGTCCTGCTGGAAGACCCATGGCTGGTTTTGAAATAAAGTGTGGCTTAAGGGTTTGACAACAGGTTCCAGAACGGTATCTTGATAGACTCTAGCGCCAGTTTTCACACCTTTTTCACAGAAATGAATCTTACTTAGCCCTGAATAGGACACCCCCAGCCAAATCATCACTGATGAGGGGTGGTGACCTCGTTGGACCCTCGGAGCAATCATGCTGGCTTCTTTACTATTCTTAGCGTATACTCTATCATTTTGACGGTTAAAATTTTCTTCGACTGTGAAGATTTTTTCATCAGTAAACAAGATTTTTCAATGGCCGTTTTGTGCGTACCGCTTTAGTAGAGCGCGACTTCGTGCTAACCTCATAGCCTTCAATCGTGCGTTTAGCAGATGGCCCTTTCGTCTACGGTAAGCGTGAAGCCCAAGGTCATCATTGATAATTTTTTTAAGGGAACTTCTCTTCACAGTCATCTGTATTGCCAATAACTTTGCTTCCGGACGGGATTTCTCGTGATTCTCGCCTTCACTGCCTTGATCACAGCTGGTGTCCGAACGGTGCGTGGTCTTCCTGATCTTTTTCGGTCATCGACGGTCAAGGTATTACTGTACCTATGGATAGTGCGATAAATAAATTGCTTGTTGATTTTCAACTTTTGTAGCAACTTGAAAATCATATTCGGTGGCTGCCCACATTTGTGCAGAGAAATTACAGCGACACGATTCTCCTTCAACCCCCATTCCATGGTGAAATAAACAAAATATGATATACGTGTGGTATGGAATTATAGCTTATAAAACTGTCAATAATATGTCATTTTATTTTTTCTTTTCATTTGTTTTAATGGCCAGTAATCGATAAAGAAACTCAGTAACAGAACTTTTGACCAACCTGTGTATATGTTACCGTTAGAGTATCCGTATCAGAATCCGTTAATCTGCAGATTAACTGGTCGAGTCAGTTAAAGTGCGGATTTTTTATTAAAGTAGACGATTTCCGCACTTTAACTAGTTAATCTGCAGATTGGAACGGCAACGGATGCTACACCGTTAAAGTGCGGAATACAGTGAGTGAAATAGCTAAGGCTTCTGGAAATTTAAGTAAAAGACCTACATTGAAAGTTTATTTTACAAAAACTTCGTTTCTGGCGCTTTGCCGGCCGCTTCCGCGGCACGCTCGCTCCGCTCGCTCGGCTCGCGCGTTTTTGGTCGCAATACTAACCTAACCTAATGAACACTTTAAGACTTTTTCCATGGCGGGGAGCGTCGCCCCCCGAGTCCCCCTTGTGGAGGGGCTGCATCCCCCCCGTCCCCCGCTTTTGTGTCTATCCCCTTTTATGTTATTACACATTTTCTGCAATAAAAGAACCTGTTTCCGTACTTTAACTGATCCTTGGTCGTTAATTTGCAGATTAGCTAGGGAATCTGCAGATTGCCTAGTTAAAGTACGAAATAAATCAATTTTTCACACTTTAACTGGTTCGACCAGTGAATCTGCAGATTAACTAGTTAATCTGCAGATTCACTGAATTCCGTACTTTAACGGTGACATATATATTCTGTGCCCGGCGGGGCAGCTAGATAAAATCACATATGATCATGCAAAAGAGGGATCCCGGATTTTGTACAGGCCTTCGATCAGATACGATCGGGTCTACGATCGGTATAGATGATCGAAGGTACAGGCATTTGTTTAGTTTTAGACCATAATATACACCGTCATTTTGTAGTCGTTTTAATTAACTTAAGGGAGTGTTCTACTAATGAAACTAAACATTTTTGCCCAAGAAACATGGGTCGAAAAACGACAAAAAATTTTGGTCCTCCCATACTAACTAGACAGCTAAAACATTTTATTAGTATGGGAAAGTCAAAATTTTTTGTCGTTTTTCGACCCATGTTTCTTGGGCAAAAATGTTTAGTTCCATTAGTAGAACACTCCCTTAAGTTAATTAAAACGACTACAAAATGACGGTGTATAATGATTAAGTAAATATAAAAGGGGAACACCACAGAACAAGAAAAAAGGTAGGAACACAAAAGTAAACACAGTAATAAGTTTATCACCATTTGATTTAATTTTCGTAGGTAGGTACTTACCTATGGGTTTTTAAGATGAGTAGGCAGTTAAGTACTAAAACGCTAGTTTTTTTACATTCTTGTTAAGTACAACAAGTTATATACCTAGCTTCTTGCTACCTACCTACTTACATAAATCACTGTCTACACATTGACAAAATAAAAATAAAACTCGAAAAGAGATGGAACTGTCCTTTTTCTATGTCTACTTATCTATGGTCCTGTCGCCGTGCTATTCTGGGCGATTGCATAGATAAGGGCGATTGCGTAAAGTGACCGTATATTCATTTGAAAGTTCATATTGTATGTCAGTGTCAAATTCCATACAAATTGTTGCCGATCGGATACGATATGCACTGTCAAATGAATACGATTGACTTTACGCAATCGCACCCCTAAGGGGCCTAGCCAAAGTAACATTGGCAAATCTTCCTTATCGCTTCGCTTTCGAAACATGTGTGGGATTGACATAAGGTTTCGTTAACAATCGAATTTTAAAACGTCAAATCCATACATGTTTCGAAAGCGAAGCAATAACGAAAATTTGCAAATGGTACTTTGGCTAGGGGGCCTGAATCGAATCTAGCAAGTCGCAACTCACTTCGAAAGTCACCTCACTTCGTATGATTTGATATTGGAAATTACTTAGATAATTGTAGGTTTCTTTATAAATTGAAAATTGAAATTATATTAACTACAGAAGCAACCTGAAATCAATTACTATCAATATCATATTTCTAATATCAAACTCGTAAGAAGTGAGGTGACTTTCGAAGTGAGTTGCAAGTTTCGTTCAGAATAACACGGCTGTTCTTTGATTTATTTTTCATTTTGAAACGAAATAAATAAATAAAAAGTTTAATGGAAATAACATTGAATTACTTATATACTTACTCGTAATAATAATTCAGTGGGAAATATTGACTTACTTAGTCTCATCCAAAGAATGCTGAATTACTAAAAATACACCTTTTATAAAACTATCGCAGAACACTTTTATTATTAGTATATTTACAAACAACTGTTTCGAAAAATAACGCATAATTCAAAAGGTAGAAAGAACATTATTAACTGCTAAATACAATAGGGAATATGCATCATTTTTTTTATCTTAATCAAAAGTATAATGCGTGAGAAAGTTAACTGTAATATTAAAACTTTTCTCTTGCGTTTTTTTCTCGTGATATAGTTACTTGAAGTTAGCGCGCAGCAGCACCCGCCGAAAACGCTCCATACAAAACGTTGACGTCACACATCACGTTTCAGGTGTGTTTCGGCGCGTTTAATATGGAGTTAGCCAATAATCTTCAATTATCTCTCTAAATTTTGCGTTTAAGTACATATGTGTTGTACAAAATATTGTTTCTTATTCGATATTCTATCTGACTGTAAATTGTATTATATCCGAAAATGAAAAAAAAAATATCGTTATTTTCCCCTGATTTTATCGTGTGATAAAACTGGGATTATACATTTTTTTTTTATTTTTTTTCCTGTTCCATCATGTTTTTATAAGTGTCCGCAGCGATCAAGCTCAAATTCATCAAAATCGGTGACTTATGCATATTCCCTATTCTTAAATGTTTTGTGTTTGTTTACATTATCGATTATTTTATTACTACTAACAACAATAAGATTGTTAAAGTACACAACGTCAACTTATCAACTTAAGTGTAGAGCTATTCATGTATACTGTATGTATGTAGGCATACTTAATTACTTACTCTATAGGTACACATCCGCAGTGTTCTTATATTTTCATATTGTTTGCTTAAATTTAATTAAGATTATTAAACGGTGATGCATTTCTATTTAATGTCATCTAATTTTTGGTAAACACTTTGTGACGTCATATTTATCTTTTATAGTATCTAGTCTAGTTAGATATTAAATAGCTGATAATAAATTAAGTGGCTTTATTATAGATCTAATTATTCGGATCAGTCTTTAAAGACACTATACTCTTAGTCGATCTCCTGTGAAAACTTTTCTTCTTTGTAAACTTCGGCTTGGCGTACCACGAGGGCGGCGACACCACGCTGTTTTCCTCAAAGCTTTTCATACTAATACTTTGCAGGGAATCTGCGCGGTCCGACAGTTTCGATGATATGGTTTTTACATTTCCAATTTTTAGTGTGAGATCTTCGCTTTGGTATGGTATATCTCTCATCTCTACGATTTCTACGTCGGTATCGCTCAAATCTTTGCTGGGTCTATGCATCTTCGTAACCTCTGTTGTACTGTATCCGATAGTTTTCATAGTTCCTCTCATTCTTTTCGATTTATCTCTGTACAAGAGCTTTTTGAATTCAATCCGGAACTTCGGGTGTGTTATTATGTAAATAAAAGGATTTATGCAAGCGGCTGTTTTGCAAAACAACGCGGGTATCATAGAAGTTATGGGGGTAATAAGGTCTTTTTTACCGGCTATTCCCAGAAGAGCTACGACGGCGTAAGGGGTCCAAGATATGAAAAATAAAGCTATCACGGCTATAACGAGAAACGCAAGTTTTATTTCCGCCTTGCGTTTGGCCCTTTCTTTGACATGTCTCGTGGAGAGGCGTTGCTCCTGACTAGAAGTGGCGATGTTTCTGTTGCAGACGACTACTCGGAATATTTTTAAGTAGCAGAAGGTGATAGTGCAGAAGGGTGCGAGCCATGCGGCACAGAAGAAGACGAATATAAAATAACGTGGTGGCGTTTCTTCGGTGAGGTAGTCGAAGCTGCAACTGGTGAGGTAGCCTTCGGGAACGTAGTGGCCGTAGCCGAAGTCGAAGGCGGGAATGGAGGCGAATATGGCTGCGTAGAGCCACGCCGAAACGGCGAGAAGGCGCGCTCGCAGCGCGGTCAGAGCCCGCAATGGTTCAAGCGGCCGCACCACTGCCCAGTATCGGTCCAGCGCAATAGCCGACAGTGTAGCGATGGATGTTGTCCCAGTTAGTCCACCCAAGAAACCATAAACGATGCAACCTGAAATTTTACATATTTCAGATCAGTATATTAAAAAGTGTAATTTATTGTTGCAACCTACCAAAAAAGGTGCGACATCTCACTGACAGCCGTTTGCCTAAACTTAAGAATTGCCTTCCTAACTACTTACAACTCGACCAAATTAAAACGGTGTGATGAACTTAGCTGTCATGCGCCTAATTATCTTGGTCGAGTAGTACTTAGGTAAAGACTTAGGCGATTCTTAAGTTTAGTGCAAACGGCCGTTTAATTTAATAAGACCGAGTGTGTCAACAAAATTTTCAATTTAGTTTCAGTTAAGAAAGTTTATTTATGCGATCTTAAGCACGAAAACAAGTATCTAGAATCAATGACCGTTTACTATTTTTTACTTAATTAAGAGGGTCAAAATCCCAGTAAAATTAAGTTGGTATGCTTACCAGGTTTTCCCAGCGCGGGGCCGAGATAGAAGGAGTTGTAGATAAACACCGGGGTCTTGGCCAGCATCAGGAAGTCGCTCAGCGCGAGATTGGCCACCAGGATGTTCCCCGCAGTGCGCAGACTGCGGCATCTGAAACACATTAATCATAAATTAACTCTTAATCGTTTCGCTGCTGCTTGTGGCTAGTGTTAAAACACTTTTGACAGCTTATCACGGATACGTCGCATCAGCTTTGAGATATGGGATAATGTTCTGGGCTAACACTACCGACAAGGAAAGTGTCTTTAAATCTCAAAAAAAATGTCTCAGATCCATGTTTGGTCTAATGCAAGATGACTCATGTGAACCCTACTTTTGTAAGTATAAAATTCTTACATTGCCGTCTATGTATATATCTGAGATAGCAAACTTTGTTCGAAATAACCCAAATAATTTTGAAATGAACCCTATAGGTAGTCGTAGTGAAGGCACACTGAAAGTAGCTCATGGGTGCAAAACTCTTCTTAGACGAATGAGTGTAAACTGCATGGCGCCTATAATTTATAATAAAATCCCATTGGTTATAAGATCGATCAATGACAATAAAAGATTTAAAACTGCGCTCAATGGCTTTCTTGCTGAAAAAGCTTACTATGACATAAGAACATTTTTAAATAATAAAATAGATACAATATAAGTAATGACTTAAAAAATGTAATAAGTACTAGATTTAAAATACTGACATTCTGCATTTGCTTACTATAATTTTATTAATTATGACTATAATTAATTTGAAATAAAACAATTTTTAACGGATACTAGCGCGGTTTTATTGAAAGTTCTTTGGTATTTAGTTGGTATTTGGTTTGATTTTTGGTTTTCCCGACGTTTCGGCACCTTTGCAGCTGCCGTGGTCACGGGGGACTGAAGCCACTCGTGAGCCTACCCTCAAGCGATGAATTTTTTAAGACGTTCAGAAATTAATATTTAACAAAAATTTTGAGAAAACGTACAAACATGTCAACTGTGACCAAACCACCAAGATCCTTAATAAAACGAAGGAACTCATCAAAGAATATTCAGAACAGTTAGATCTTGACGTCGATTATTTCATTCCATCCTGCCCTACACCGCCGAAACTGTATGGGTTACCGAAAATACACAAAGACAATGCTCCGCTACGTCCTATTGTAAGCCAAATTGACTCATCAACCTACAAATTGGCTAAACACGTAGCGAAAACACTCACACCACTGAGAGGTAATACATCAGCCTATGTGAAAGATTCCTACCAATTTGTCAGTGAGATACAACATCTACATCTCGCTGATGATGAAACTATGGTTAGTTTTGATGTTGTCCTTATTCACATGCTTACCAGTACAGGACTGCATTGATATCATCAGGAAAAAGCTAGTTGATAACAACATGCCAATTGAATATGCAGAACTACTAGAATTATGCCTAACATCTGGCTATCTGTTGTGGAACGAGGTTGATGTTGTGCGTGCAAGTTGATGGCGTAGCAATGGGCTCTCCTGTATCCCCCATTGTTGCCGACATTTTCATGGAGGATTTTGAGGAGAAAGCACTATCCACAGCACCTGTGACTCCCCGGTTCTACAAACGGTACGTAGATGACACTTTCACAATACTACCTAGAGACAGTGTCCCTGCATGTCTGAACCATCTTAACTCCATAAACCCCAACATACAATTTACTATGGAGTTAGAGACAGATAATAAACTAGCTTTCCTAGACATTCTCATTATCAGGAATCCGAACCAAACCTTGAGCCATACAGTGTATCGTAAAGCAACCCATACAGACAGATACCTCAATGGTGACTCTCACCATCATCCTATACAGTTAGCTACCGTAGGGAAATCTTTGTTTCAGAGAGCCCGCGGCATCTGTGACAAACAACACCTGACGGCTGAGCTTCAGCACGTGAAACAAGTACTGCGTAACAACAAGTTGCAAGTACCACGCCTTCGTCACAGAAAACGCGACAAACCAGCCACAGTAGAGCGTCAACCTGCCATCCTACCATACTTAAAGGGTGTCACTGACAAGATTGGAAACATTCTGAAGCGAGCGTCAATCAAAACTTACTTCAAGCCGCCGAAGAAGATCAACCAATTCTTACGACTAGTCAAGTGTAATATCCCCCTTCAAGCCGCAGGTGTCTACAAACTAGATTGTGACTGTGGGCTCTCCTACATCGGGCAAACAAAGAGAAGCATAGGGACCCGCGTTAAAGAGCATATAGCTGACATGAAACATAGGCGCGATAACAAGTCTGCAGTGTGTGATCATGCCTTTGAGGGGCCCAACCATTACATTAGATTTGACAAACCCCAAATCCTTGCTAGGGAACGTAGATTTATTCCTAGAATGCTCCGCGAGGCTATCGAAATAAATAAATATCCTAATTTCAATAGAGATGATGGTTGGAAAATTCCACCAGCTTGGGATCCCATCATTCACAAGCTAAAACCCCAAACACACACTGCAAGATCTAATGATACGGTTAGTTCCTTTTGCAAATAAATTAATATATAAAAAGACGGAGGTCGGCTTTCCTCTCCAAGTTTTCTTTCGCCATTTCTTTCTTGGAGGGGCCTCCCAATTTTATGAAATGGTGGTAGTTTCAGTAGATTCTCTCTTATTAGCATTAATTAAATCACAAAATTAAATTATAAATTAACTTAAACCAATTAAAAAATTTTTGTTAAATATTAATTTCTGAACGTCTTAAAAAATTCATCGCTTGAGGGTAGGCTCACGAGTGGCTTCAGTCCCCCGTAACCACGGCAGCTGCAAAGGTGCCGAAACGTCGGGAAAACCAAAAATCAAACCAAATACCAACTAAATACCAAAGAACTTTCAATAAAACCGCGCTAGTATCCGTTAAAAATTGTTTTATTTCATGTCTAGTGAGCGCGTAAGCTTGAGAAGTGAATATAATTAATTTAGTATAAGTTTAATGATAATTTACTAATAATAATAAATAATTCTGAAATAGCATGTTAAGATTATGTACCTATGTTCATATACCATAAGGTGAAATATGGCTGTACTTTACCATTCTCTACCTAAAATCTTCTTATACCCATATTTATGGACCAATAAATGAATTTGAATTGTAGTGGGAAACCTTTATAGGTCTAGACGACGGACAAGAAAAGTTTGAATTTTGAACTTTGCTGAACAATCCTAATTTCTTTGGGACTGTGGGAAACAAATAACCGTAGAAAAGAAATAATGAGAGGTAGGGATAGTGAATTGGTGATGTGCGAAGGCCAAGGCATAGTTGGGTTCGGGATTCGAAGCGAGGCCGGCCGTGAGGACTGGGGATGAGTGGGTGTCCGTGTAGTTGGAGAGTAATCTGTAATTTCTAAAAAACAGATTATAATAAATATTTGAGTGGGCCTCCCATACAACAAACGTTATTTTTTGCCGTTTTGGTAACCGGAACCTTTCGTGCGCAAGTCCGACTTGCACTTGGCTGGTTTTTTTCTACATCTTTTAGTGTTCAGTATGAATAAAAATTAATATTTGATAAAATTTTGTAGTTGGTTGCTATAAGTTCTTAATTTTTAATTATTTTATAAGTAACAAACAATTCTGAAGCAGTATTTGATCAAGTGTTCGACACACAATACAATACAGTTACATACAAATAAGAAATAAGTGTAGTTAGGAATAATATATGAAATGTAAACACTATTCCTTTGTAAAGGTGTTAGTCATTAAATTGCCATCGACCTGTCTTGTTCTTTTCCAAAATGTTACTAAAAATTATTTTACTCTTTCTCTCATTTATGTACGTAGTTAATTGTACAGAAGAAAGCGAGGATAATAATGTTCTTGAAAATTTTGGCGATACGCTTATGAATTCTAATTTAATTAGTGGTGGTGATAAGAAGGACGATGCCGATGATTCAAAACAAAAGAAAGATAGTCCACTAGATGTCATAAAAGAAGCTCCGAACACAACACTTTAAAAAATCAAAAATTTGGTGAAAGGTAAACTTTTTATTATTCTATAATTTACATTTACTCAAAAATGCTTGTAATATGGCCATTATTTTGACAACCTTCTTTGAACAAAGTCGAGGTTGCCGTGCTCCTCCGATGGTGACGCAACAAAGTTGTATGGGATTTCATTATTGTCGAGTTTTAGCTACCAGCAATTTCCTTAGAGAATCCATTATTGTCGAGTTTTGTTTCAAATATAGTTGGTGAAAAAAGTACATTGTACAACCCGCGCAGATAATGAATGGGATTACACTCGTTGTGGTCAGCGCCGTGAGCCGCCATTTTCAATCCCATTCTTTATTTGCGCGGGTGTTGTATTGTTGTAGATGATGGTTTTGTACTTTTTTTTTTACTTTTTTTCCTTTTTGATATTTTTGACATTTTTGACTTTCTTGCCTTTTTTATTTTTTTGTCATTTTGGACCAAGTCTTGTATAGTGCTTTACTCAAAAATGTCAAAAAGTAAAAAATGACAAAAATGTCAAAATGTCAAAAATGTAAAAATGACAAAAATATCACAAATGTAAAAAATGACAAAAAATTCAAAAATGATCATTTTGGTAATTTTGGACATTTTTGACATTTTTGTCATTTTTGTCATTTTTGTCATTTTTGTCATTTTTACTTTTTTGACATTTTTGAGTAAAGCACTATACAAGACTTGGTCCACAATGACTGCACTGCTGGCCACGCTATGATGGCCTCAAGCTGAGCTTAACTACGCTCTCGGCCTTCAAGCTTGGTCATCATTGCAGCCCTTGCTGTCCGCGCCATAAAGGCCTCGACCTCCGGTCTCGGCCTTTATTCCAGCTTGGCCATCAAGGGCCGCAATGCTGACCGCGCTGTGAAGGCCTGGACCTGCGCTAAGCTACGCTATCGGCCATCATCATCGCGCTGCCAGCAATGCAGTCATTATTGACCGCGTCAGTAATGTACTATTATTTCGTAATGTACTATTATTTCGTATAGTACACTATTATGTATTCTGTGATAGTACCTACTTACCCATTGACATAGACAAATTTTCGCCGCGCTATTTCTAAGTACTTACCACTATCAGCTTTATAATGGATAAATTGCCGATTTTTTCTTACTCACAGAAGCTCTCATATCTTCTATGATGGTCAGTTAGGTAGGTATAGGTACCTACTTGTTATTATTTCGACTTATGATCATAACGGCCCACTATCAACAATAAAAATATTTCTTTTTTTTTCCTGAACATTGAAAAAGTATCCTAAAATTAATAATTTTTTTCGTTAGGAGAAACAGACATTATAACATTGTAGCTTATCCGATACCTATTTTTATCACTGAACACATGTAAAATTAGTTAGCCGAGTGTTTAAACACTTGCGCATAAAAGTTTTCAAACATTTGTGTTCATGGTTGTTATATAAATTAAGACAATGTTAGTATGGAATATTACAAAAAAAAATCGGATTAAAAACATTAAAACGGACTAAAAAGTAAAAAATAAATTCTGCTGTAAATATTTATACCCTACCTACAGAAATATTAAACCTAAAAACGTGCGGCGCATTTTGTAAAATTTATCATCCATATTGTCTTTAGCATGCGCCCCACGTTTTTAGGTTTAAAATTACCTACTGTAGCCCACGTTTTTAGGTTTAAAATTACCTACTGTAGGTAGGGTTATAAATATTTAGAGAAGAATTTATTTTTTACTTTTTAGTCCGTTTTAATGTTTTTAGTCCGTTTTTTTTTAATTTAGTCCGTTTTAAAAACGTGTTTTTAAAAAAGACTTTTTTAAGTAAATTATTATTTTCTGCTTTTTAGTTAGGTAACGAGCTAAGACTAAAAAACAAACAAACACACAAACGAGAAAGCAACCTAATAAAAACGTGTTAAAAAAATATATCACTCGTCAAGACGATTCAAACGAGCTCAAACTCGATGGGGTTGCATGGTTTTATTAGAGAGTCCCAGTGGCCTTCTTTCGGCTCCATCATCAGACCCTGGAAAGTATTTTCGAATAAAGAACTCGTCAAGACGATTCAAATGAGTCCAAACTCGATGGGGTAACATGGTTTTATTAAAGAGTTCCTGTGTCCTTCTTGCGGCTCCATCATCAGACATTGAAAACTATTTCCCAGCGAAGAACTCGTCAAGACGATTCAAACGAGCCCAAACTCGATGGAGTTGCATGGTTTTATTATTGAGTTCCTATGGCATGACCTTTCAGCTTCATCATCAGACCCTGGACCTCGTCTCCCATTAGAGTACTCGTCAAGACGATTCTGACGAGTCCAAATATGATGGGGTTGTATGGTTTCATCATAGAGTTCCTGTGGCCTTCTTCCGGTATCATCATCAGATCAGCTCAATGACACCATAATATTGCATTGCCTTCTAGTTCGGACCTATGTTCTAAGTTTCAAGTCTCTAGCTCATCGGGAAGCTAGTATAAAATCGTTCGCAAACTTTGTGGAGAAACAAACAAACACACAAACAAACACACAAACGAGAAAGCAACCTAATAAAAACGTGTTAAAATACAAATTCTTTAAAATTCTCATACTATATGATTACTACACGTATAAGCACGAAGATTTTAGATACTAAAAATTGTGAAATTGTCGATTAGTACCTATATTGCTTTTTTTTGTAGAAATTTTTGAACACCAAACTAAGATTTGACTGAATATGTATAATAAAGTGAGCTGAGTCCCGTCTAAGCTGCTATGAGTGAGGCGATTTTTCTCTTATTTTTTCTAATAGGTATACAGGGTCACTGGAAATATGACGTATTCCTGCTAAGGGGTTATAGATGAGGTCAAAACAAATATTTTTTGTTATATAACTTTTTCTCAAAAACTTAATAGTTTTTGAATAAAAGTTTTTCCAATCCGCATTGGGCCCACGTGGTGGGTTATGGCCCGTCCGCTTTATCCATCCACAAGCCAAAAGGAAGGCCTGTTCCCTAGCAGCGGGGCATTAAAAATGGCTGATATGCACGGTTATTTTTGATGCCGTCTGTAAAAATTTTGATTCATCGGCGGAAAATAATCCAGTCCCGAAACTCGCTCGAACGAAAGTATTTTTAGTAAACACGACCATTTATGGCAAACTACTTTCTGCCCGCGACTTCATCCGCATTTACATTCGAGTAAATCCCTAGGAAACCTTTAACCAAGATAATAGTATCCTCCTATGTTTTAATCCGGATTTTAAACTATCTGTGTGCCATATTTCATCCAAATCCGTTCAACCGTTTTGCGTGATTGATTAACAATCATCCAAACAAGCAAACTTCCACATTTATGATATAAGTAGGATAATACTGCCACCTCCGAAGCGCTCGAAGTAGGAAATTTTTGCTACATGAAATGGGACTGCCATTTACTTAAGTCTTAATTTCTCATTTTTTATTTAAGTTATTATTAAGTTTTATACCTCAACTGAAAGCTGAATAGATGGTGATGTTTTTAAAATATTATGCACGCTTAGTTACTAGGAATTTTTTAAAGATATTTGCTGTCGTTTGTAAAAAATCTGAAAAAATAAATAAAATAAATGCATTTAAGGATTAATTTTTTTATAAACTCCTGTACTTTTTGTAATTTTTTTTATTCATTATCAACACTTGGAGTGTTTTCTATCCCAAAATAATAAAAAAACCGGAATCGAACGAGTAGTTATCTTTTATTTTAAATTATTGTGTCTGAAAACGTACTTTTGGTAAAAAAATACTTAATTTCAATTTACTCAAAAACTATTAAGTTTTTGAGAAAAAGTTATATAACAAAAAATAATTGTTTTGACCTCATCTATAACCCCTTAGCAGGAATACGTCATATTTCCAGTGACCCTGTATATTAATTGTCTCAATAATAAAGTGGTAAATTTGCTAACTAAAAATGGAGTCAATTAAAAAAAACCGATAAGGAAACAATAATTTACTAATAGTAATTGGCTGCTAATGGTCATAATTCGAAATAAGTAATAAATAACATGTTATGATGAGTTAAACAATCGTGAAAGAGTGGTGAAAGTCATAACATGAGGCCCTTTTGTGTTTGAGAAAAGAAGATGAAATTTAATATTTAAATCCCAATTATTATTGTCTCGTTTATACATACATGGATGAAACCACTTATTATTAGGTTTATTAATGGTTATGTGGGATTTACACGAGTCAACTTTCCAGGCGACTTGCTGGTTATCGACAATCGCTTGTAAAATCGAATCGCCACCTCATCGAAATTAGGTTTGGTAAATCGTACAACAAGTCGCCTGTAAAGTCGACTTGTGTAAATTCCACAAATGGTCATTATGTGGCGAATCATAATGATATAGTTAATTACTTTTGTGCCATAAACACCTGTACCTACAAGTGTGCACGCGGCACTTACCTACAACAACAAAATTTTTCACAAATTAGGGGCTTTACAAACGACATTACTTTGAATTTTTAAAATTTGTCAGTATCACATATTATATCGGGTAATTTTGAACTTACCATCCAAATTTTGAGTCTGTGTTCAGTCCATGAAACTAAACAACTTTCTCTAAGGAACACATGGTCAATCTGTAAAATAAAAATCGACTTTCCATACAAATTAAAGAGATCAGGTCAGGTGACGTGATCAATTTAGTATGGGATGACCAACATTTTGTGGCGAAATTTGACACATGTTTCTTAGGGAAAGTTGTTTAGTTTCATGGACTGGACACATCCTTATTTGGATGGTAAGTTCAAAATGACCCGATATATCGGTAATTTATTAAACATGTTGTGGGTATTAATGTTTTTTTGCAGCATTTATCGAGAACTTATTATTTTTATTATTTTTATTATATGTATAATTATTTCGATTTGTTGGAATAGGTATATAATATTAATATATATTATTGTAGACGTATATATATTATGTGTGTTTGTATTTTATTATATACTATTGAATGTAACGCATTCGTAGCTATTTGTTACCTAAGGGTTGATTGGGAGAGAATGCTTTTAGCATTAAGTCCGCCTTTTGTACATTAATTTATTGTAGTACAATAAAGAGATTAAATAAATAAATTATTGTATCTTACTGTAAATCTATACATATAATAAAACAGAAGATTCTAAATGTTTGTGCGCAAATAACTCAAAAAGCTCTGAACCGATTTTGATGGGATTTTCACAGTTTGGTAGCATAGGGTCCAACTTAAAACCTAGGCTATGTTTCATCTAATTTGGGTGGGTAGAACCTGGGGAACGGCTTGAACTCTCCGTAGTACTAGACTTCATACACTAAGGAGATCATTTAAACTGGTCGCCTTATTGTTAAAATCGCGGGCAAAAGGGATACCTACCTGGGGATTTTTCTATTGTCTACGCCACGGTAAAGAAATTTCTCTACCGTGTCCACGCGGACGATTTCGCGGGCGGAGGCTATCCAGATTAAAAGTACTGTTCTCGAGGGATAGCAAAAAAAACTTTCCACGCGGACGAAGTCGCGGGCGGCCGCTAGTACTTAAATATCTTTACAATATTAAAAAAATAATATTTCGTAGCGTTTCCACCAGTCAATCAACATTGTTTTTAAACATGCCTCGAAACTATTATTACTTATTATGTGTTTAATTTCATATTGCAGATGTTGGAGACAAATGGGCGAAATTTGCTAAATATTTGCGCTGTTCCCATGGCAGTTCCAAATTTATTAAATGCACGGTGGATAAGAACAATGAGGACAATCCAGACTCCTGGAAGGCTGACGTCAGCCACGTGCCGTTTCCCGGCAATGACCCAGAAAGAAATCAGTACCCAACTAAGATTAACGAAAGCCTGTTTGATTGGCTCAAGCACTATCATGAGGTAATCGAAGAGGAGGAAGATAACAATGGTACTAAAACATAATAATGTACTATTGTATGTGCTGTGCTATATTTGCAATATGATATGCGTTTTGAACACCTGCCAACATCAGTAATTTTTATGAATAATATATTTTTTGTTTTTCACAAAGAGATATTGGTAACAAATATTTGAACCTTCGTCATTCGTTGGCATATGGCTTCGTAATTATTTTTACCGTTCACAACAGCCTTTTGTGATTCATTTACGTAGGTAATATTGCAAATTAAATTGTATTTGATACGAAAAAAATCGTTTCTATTTGATAGGTATTTAATAATGTGACATTAGATAGATACTATTTCTACATTATTTGTAGGCATCTGTTTTGTTGTGATGAAAGAATAAGTGAGTTAATTACTTAAACTATTGAACTGAATATGAACGACGTTAAGTATAAAAAATCTTTTCAGTTAAAAACTAATACCTAAAGTAGATATGGTATTTAACTTCTACTGGTTTTAAGCGTCCCACCTAATCAAGATTTCATAAATCAAGAGTTGGTTCCGTTGCAGGGTTGGTAGAACCAGATTTTGAAATTTCCCCATATTCAAGAATTCTTTTCCCCAAAATTATACATTTGGCAACTTTTTCCCCATTTTTGTTAAACAGATACCTAAACATTATCGGAGTTAAATTTATACTCCAACCAAAATTCTTCATTGTATATTTTTCTCCCCAAACATTTCCCCAATGATTTTATTTCCCCAAAATTTCACCAAGACCGTTATTTTTCCCCAAAAATGCGAAAAAAATCCCTCAACCTACCAACCCTGTTCCGTTGCGATCTGCGGGGCTTGTTGCTTGATTTTGGATGAATCATTTAATGATTTGCAACACTTATAAAAAATTACACTGAATTTAGAATCGTGCTTTTTAATGTTTTCGTTGAAATAATAACTGTCATTGATAAAACGAAGCCTAAAACGTCAGGTATATTTAATGAAATTAATTTAAAAATTCGATTTCTGTAGAAATATACCAAAAACATAGCTTATAGCGTATTTTTGTTATAAGTTTTCGTTTAGGAATAGTGCGTACCTTCTATACTTATTATTTGGACTCCATCACATGTCAACTCACTGGCACAGGGTTGCCACTTGCCACCTTTTTTCAGAAAAATAAAATATTTTTTCATTTCGGTAGAACAAAAATAGAGTACGCAACATGAAAAAGGTAAGTACACATTTATTTTATACTAATTTATCCTTAATTAAAAACCAGTTTATTTAGTCTTATAAGTACTTACGTCACAATCATGCACAAGCCAATAACAGGCAAGTGTTGCTTTTGAGCGTACTCTACACGTTGAAATTTTAATCAATTTGGTTCCCGCCGTGGGGTGGTTCTACTTATGATTACAAGCAACTTTTACTACGGGGTCAACTCTCCTCCTCGCAAAAAAAAAACTGCTATTCCATACATTAAGGTCGAGTAGATACTGCACTTTTGTAAGGAACAGCTGATTTTTTTTGCGAGGAGAGTTGGCCCCATAGTAAAAGTTGCTTGTAATCATCAGTGGAACCACCCCACGACGGAAACCAAATGATTAACTGACCCTGTGATAAACTAGATGATTTGTCAATTCATGTTTCATCCTAAAGTCTGCAGCCCGTCTCGGAACCCCACCTTAAAGGCTCTGAAGAAGGGAATTTCTAGGAAGTTCCTCACCCGCGCCGAGGTAATGAGATAACTTTGCCACTTCAATAACTTCTTGTTTGCAATTTGTAATTGCATTGCATGTCAATAATAATAATACAATAATTGCTAATAAGTAAATATACTAGCAAAAAAAAAATTAGTACCACTTTTCAGTTTTTGTCGATTTTGACCCAGAAGGGCTAGTTTGTCATCAAGATTCAGGTGGATAGAACCTGATGGGAACCAGCTTGAACTCTCGGTAGTACTAGCTTTCATACACTAAGGAGATCATTTAAACTGGTCGTCTTATTAAGTCGCGGGATAAAGGGATACCTACTGGGGATTTTTCTACTGTCCACACGGACGAAGTCGCGGGCGGAGGTTAGTTAGAAATAAAGCTTCAGAAACATAAATACTTACTTCCGAAAAACATGAAATAAAGGTAAAAAAATATTTTAAAAAATTTGCTAAATTTTGAAAAGCTGTGTCTCCAAAACTATCAGTCATATCAAAACCGTTTTACCCTCAAATGGTTGCAAATTTAACCTTCTTTAAAACTTTCTTACATAATCTTGATAAAAAACTAGTCCTTTTGGGTCAAAATCGTCAAAAACTTAATAATGGTACCTTTTTTTTTTTTTTGGGAATAACCCGGTCGTCTGCCGAGGTCGAAAACTTGGATTTAAAATTGCCTCCATATTACCAACAATATATCCAGAAACCAAAAATACCTGATTTAATGTAACGATAAATGTCTAATTTAATTGGATTATATATACTACAATATATGTCATTAATTTCCATTTCAAATATACTGCCGGCACGTAACTTGGCAAGATAATAATAGAATAACGAGACAAAAATGCGCAGTAGCTACAAACACTAAACTCGGCGCATGCTTTGTCTCATCTTTGTCTTGCCAAGTTATACGCCGGCACCTAATACTACGTTAGCGAGTATAGTCACAAGCAAAGATAGTGTATTAATACACTATCTTTGGTCACAAGTGTTTGATGCACTTTTCGGTCAGCATTGACCCAAAAATCTAAATTAATTCATTGCTTCTTATTAGTGACCAAGACATGTAGATTTAGTTTCTTTTAAAATGAATTGTATTTTATCTTCTGTTCCATTACTATTCCCCAATAATTCCATATAAACTTTGGATATAAATAGCCAAATAAAAATAGAACCTCTATTACTTTTTTGTGTAGTGGGTACCTCTTTGTCAAACTGTGTGAGGATGAGTTAAGAAATAATCCCAGTGAACTGTATTTTTATCAATCCTTTGTGTCAATTTAAGCTACACGGGCGTTATTCCGAAGAAACCCGCACAAGGTTATTAAAAGCTCTCAAAACTTGCCAGGTTTATGAATTGCTATGGTTACATTTCTTTTTCGCTGTAAAACAAATAAAAGAGATGCATTGATAGCCATTCAGAAAACTGACAAGTTTCAAAAGCGGGGCAGACAGAACAGTGAATTGAAACCTGACCCTTGATCACGTAAGTCTGTTGCTAACAATTCTCGATTGAAATCGATTGAAAGCGCAGTTGCATTGCTGCCTTAGTTAAGATAGTTGTCAAATTGGTTCTAACTAAAGCAGCAATGTAACTGCGATTTCTGTCAAAGTTGATTGCAACAAAGTTAGATAATTACCCCCCTGGAAGCTGGCAGCTTATTCGTGCAGATTCCGACGACGGAATTCCGCCCATGTCTATTCTGTGCCCATGTTCTTTCATTATATTTTTTTACATATTTATAGATTATCTTGAGATAAATTTGTAGCACTGAAGGAAGGTTAAGTATTTCAAATAGTAGATAATCCTGCAAAATTCTTTATAAGTTTTATGTACGACGACGGTTAATTTGCATAATCCCGTACGTATAATTTCCACGTAAAACATCTCCTAAAACGGAAAATATAGCTCTATTCTGGATTAAAGCCCACGCGGAGCTGGAGCTGGAGGGAAACGAGAGAGCACTTCCAAAGAAGGCAGCAATAAAGTTAAAAAAATAAATAAATTAAAAACATATTAAAAACACGACTGCCCTGCCAAAACGAACTAACAAGTTAAATAAACAACAAGTGTCATTGCAGTCGGGGGACCTTATTATGGAACAATTTTTGATCAAAGAAGTCCCCCGACTGCATTGACACTTGTTGTTTATTTAACTTGTTAGTTCGTTTTGGCAGGGCAGTCGTGTTTTTAATATTTTTTTTAATTTATTTATTTTTATTTCACACATTTTAGTGACATATTATATAGTTTTGGAATGTGCTCATCAAGGCCTTTCATTTGATGCCCATATTGTAATAATAAGAGAGAAAATTTTTTTTCACATTTGAAAATGGCGTCGTACAGTCGCCATATTGATTTTTTCTAAAAAAAATATAGCCAGTGTCACTTGGGATGTTGTAAGGATTCTAACTATACCCCATTTATCCAAATCAGTTCAGGCATTTAGAAGTTATGGTGGAATAAAGAAACTCACATACCCACAAACATACATGAACCCTGAACACATAACACTCTTTTTGCTTTGGGCAGTCGTGTAAAAATAGGTAAGTACATTTAAAAACATATAAAAAACAGACTAGAAAGACAGACTAAAAAAAGTATAAAATAATTTCTCCCGTATATTTTATAACCCTATCTATATGCACATCCACACGTGGGGCGCATTTTTGTAAGATTTAGGTATAACTTCTAAATAAAGTTATAATCTTTACGGAAGAAATTATTTTATTTTATACTTTTTAAACCGTTTCTTGTTTATAAACGTGTTTTAATAAAAAGTAATAAAATAAAAGTAATAATCCTACTAATATTATAAATGTGAAAGTTTGTGGGTTTGGAAGTTTAGATGTTTGTTCCTCAATCACGCAAAAACTACTGAAGGGATTTGGTTGAAATTTGACACACAGTAGATAGCCTGGATTAAAACATAGGATACTTTTTATCCCGATATTCCCGCGGGAATGGGAACCACGCGGGTGAAACCGCGGGCGGCCGCTAGTAAAGTATAAAGTAATAAAATAATTATTTTCTGCTTTTTTAGTCTTATTTGTGTTTTTTTTCTGTGGTAGACACCACCTCCCATCAGAATACTTGTCAAGACGAATCAAACGAGCCCAAACACGATAGGGTTGTGTGATACATTTTTTTATCGTTTTTTATTATTATTTTTTATTTTTATTTGACAACATCACATACATTGCTCCAATCCCACAGTAAGTAGTTATTGCACTTGTGTTATGGAAATCAGAAATAACGGTGGTATGACACACACCTAGACCTGAGACAATATTGAAAAGTTCATTTTCTACATTGACCCAGCCGGGGATCGAACCCGGGACCTCAAGAGATGGTGACGCCTTGAAAACCGGCGTGCGAACCACTCGACCACGGAGGTCGTCAAACATTATATATATCATTAGTATTTCAATAATAAATAAAATAAATAAATAAAGGTGATACAAACGTTCATTATGCTTGTACGACACATTTTTACGATTCTAAAGTTAAAACTTTAGTTTTATTTAACAAAATTTTAATAACATTAAACAATACTCACACTCATACTGTAAAATAACTTTTATTCCGGTCAGTAAACTAAAAATTATAAATATTATGAAAGGTGGGATTGAATTCTTCAGTTTACAACAGGTTTGGTTTCTGTACGCGAATTTTCATCAATCAGGTCAAATATGCCCAATAACTTTTGAACCGACGACGCCATGGTGTTGGAACACAAACGCTAACTTCTTTCAAAATACTTGCATTGATTCAAGTGTAAGGAAAGCCCATCTGTGATCTAATAAAAAAAACCGGCCAAGTGCGTGTCGGGTCACGCGCCGTAGTTACCTTATACCATACCATATTTAATACCACTATCATTTTTCGTCTACAAAAATAACTTTGTTTTTTACAGTGTTGTATTTGCGGTTTTGTAAAATATGATATATCTCAAAAACTAATTACTTTATCTCGTTCAAACCAATTTTCGTTGAAAGTTTTTATTAAGATCTATAGCATATATTTTTTATAGATTTTTCACTCTCTTATTTCAAAAGTTAGAGGGGAGGGGACACACATTTTACCACTTTGATAGTGTTTATCTTTCAAACGGTTGACCTTGAAAAAAATTGTCTTAGGAACCTCAATGTCATTTTTTAAGACCTATTTATAGACACCCCGCATGTGTTTGTATGAAGAAAAATTTTTTTTTCAGTTTCAGTTCAATGTATGGGGAGCCCCCCCTTAATCTTTATTATTTTTTATTTTTGTGTTAAAATCGTTAAGCGGTTAACAGAATACATCTACCTACTAAGTTTCAACTGTGTAATCCTAATACTTTCGGAATAAAATGGCTGTGACATACGGACGGACAGACAGACAGACAGACATGACGAATCTATAAGGGTTCCGTTTTTTGCCATTTTGGCTACGGAACCCTAAAAACTGAAAATATTTTCCATGTCCTTCAAGAATGCCCAGTCTTTTGCCCAAGAACGATTGAGTACGCAAAACTTTGAAATTGAAACCAGTGTAGCTTGAAATAAAGCAACACCTCAACTATCCAAGAAATGGGATTGTTATTAGTAAGTTGAATTGGAATTCAGACAATTTTAGTAGCGGTCTCGGCTTATTTATAGCGCGGATCGCAAGGGCTGCAATGATGACCAATTTTGAAGGCCTAGAGCAGCGTAATTAAGCTTGGATCGAGACCATAACGTGACCAGCAGTAAAGTCATTGCGGACCAAGGCTTGTAAAGTGTTTTACTCAAACAATGCGAGTACTACCTACTACACTGTAGTATTTAACCTAATTAAAAAAAAATAGAAAGAAAAGAAAGAAAGAATAAAAGAAACGGTGCGCTGCTGGAGCAAAAAGTAGTAATTATACAACAAGTGAATAAAAAGGGAATTTAGTTCGAGGGACTAAGTTGGATCCCGAGAGTAGCGAAGGATTCAAAAGTAGAATCCTGAGCGAAGCGAAGGATACAAAGGACCGAGATGAAATTTTTTTTTCACGAGTTGTGTACTCTACTTTTTACCATTGACTGCAAGAAAACAAATACCTAGCGGTACTTATATTAGTAGATATTTATAGTTGACCGTCAGCCATTTTTAATGTCCCCACTGCTGGGGCAGAGGCCTTCCTTATGAGTGGGAGGATGGGCCATAACCCACCACGCGGGCCCAATGCGGATTGATGGGTGTTAACGACTGCAAATGCAGCCGGGACCAACGGCTTAACGTGCCTTCCGAAGCACGGAGGAGTCGAGATAATACATTTTTGGTCACCCATCCCATGACCGACCCCTGCGAAAGTTACTTTACCTCCGCGATTGCTGAGCCAGGCGCTAAACTACTGTGCCGTCGAGCGCCTCTTTATAGTTATCACATTTTATTATTTAGGTAATCGCTAATATTTAAACATAGAAAATAGTGAAATTAGAAGTTTTCTTATGACATAAAACAACCATGCTAAGAAAGAGATTACTTACATGATCAGTCTGGCATCAATCCATTTCATCAGTCTGTATAGACTTGAATTTTTGCAGACTGAAAATCTGATGACTGAGCAAAAATGCAAGACTGAACATTTAAAAATCCCTCTAATATATAGAAAAGAACCCAAATATAAGACACTAAAAAGAACCTAATTAAATTTGGCGGGATATTTTTTTTCGTTTAATTTTATTGTGTAACTGTGGCTCTATGGAATAGCTCCATCGCAGCCAGTACGTACGCGCTTGTTCCAAATTCAAATTGCGTTTAATTCAACGAAAAAGTGCGTTTAATTCAACGATAACAGTGAATAATACGCTGTTTTATTCACCGAGTGAATAAAAATAATTTGAATTTGGAACAAGCGCGCATCTTACATGATCAGATCACTTTTTCGAGTGGCAATGGTAAAAATAACTATTTTACCATCGCCACTCGTAAAAGTGCGTTTAATTCAACGATAACAGTGAATAACACGCTGTTTTATTCACAGAGTGAATAAAAATATTTTGAATTTGGAACAAGCGCGCATCGTATGAATTATGTACAAAAAAAAATAAAACGTGCTTAAAGTATGGAGCTATTCCATAGATAAAGCCATAGTTATACAATTAAATAAATAAAAAATCCCGCCAATTTTATTTAGGTTCTTTTAAGTGTCTTATCTTTGGGTTCTTTTCTAAAAAAATATCTCCCCAAATGAATTAGGTTCTTTTAAGTGTCTTATCTTTGGGTTCTTTTCTTTATATTAGAGGGAGATTAGATGCTCAGTCTTGCATCAGTCCATTCCATCAGTCTGGTACGATCTTCAGTCTGTAAAAATTCAAAGTTTATACAAACTGATGAAATGGACTGATGTCAGACTGATCATGTAATTTCCCTCATAGCATGGTTGTTTTATGTCATTGGAAAACTTATAGTTTCACTATTTTATAACGGTTAAATTACCGATTACCTATCTAAATAATACAATTTGATAACTATAAATAGGTACTATAGGTGTAAGTACTGCTATTATGTTTTCTCGCAGTCAATAGTAAAAAGTAGAGTACACAACTCGTGAAAAAAAATTTCATCTCGATCCTTTGTATCCCTCGAACTAAATTCCTTCTTTTTTCACTTGTTGTATAATCTACTATTGTTATACAAGTGACCAAAATCAATTTGTGCTACGAGTGCCGACTTTAAATCACGAACTAGCGAAGTAGTCTAGAATTGAATCACGAGCGTAGCGAGTGATTCTAATATAGACTCACTGTGCTCAGTAGTCTATATTAGAATCACTCGCTACGCTCGTGATTCAATTCTAGACTACTTCGCTAGTTCGTGATTTAAAGGCACGAGACAGAGCAAAATTTTGGTCTCGTGTAAAACATACAACTTTTCACCTCTACCAGCGAGAAAATTTTCACGTAACTTTCCTGGTAAAAAGCTAAAGCTTTTTACCAGGAAAGTTACGAATAAATTCAGCATTAGAAACTCTTTCACTCAACTCTTTTGGAGTTAGACAACTATCTTCATCGTTGGACGTACTCATTTTTGTAATTATTAATCACAATTTTTTTTTGAATTTGAACAAACCTATGCTGAAAAATTTTATTCATAGAGTAAAGTAGATTCCTGTCGTTTTGGTTACATTCGTTGTATTTTTTCTCTTGGTCATTAATATCCCATCTTATTTATTTATTTATAATCATAAAACTCTAATTTGTTAATAAATTTCATACATTTTTCTTATTTCATGTTTATTTCATACTTGCGACCTCATTTCGTCCATACTCTTTATTTCGAATTCTCAATCTTTTTTAACAATCCTTATTTAAAACTCCTGGGTATATCCGTGCATTTATTTTTTTTACTTTTTAATCCATGTATGGGACCATAAAGCACTCTATGTATCCTTTTCTCACATATCAATTTTACAAGTCTTGTCCTTGTCACTTTATTTCTTTATTATTTTAAAAGTTGGTGTTAGAAATAAAAAAAAACTTTGCCTCACGCTCGCAGCAAAAATCAATTTTGCTGCGAGTTTTTACGCGCCAAAAGCGCCCTTTTCGTGCTGGAGAGGTGAAAATAGATTGTACATCGAGGGGAGAAAGTCCTATTACACAGATGACGTTTTTGTACCTACATTACTACTTTTGTACTAAGTGCTTTTATAAAAAAAAAACTCACCCTTGACCATTTTTTGACATTACATTAAAAGCATCTTATCTACCTCCAGCGTACCACAGGGGTTCGAAAATAACCTTTTTCACCTCTTTGCACAAAACTCGATGGATTTTCAAAGGAAAGGCTGGTGGCTAAAACTCGCCAATAATAAAATTCCATACAACTTTGGGCGACTATTCGAGTGTTCAAAAGAAGTTTGCCAAATAATGACCACGTTACAAGCATTAATTTTTGAGTAAGTAAATATTGTTTTGGCTCGGTAAAGATAACATTACCGTGGTTTTGGCATCCCTATCTGGGAACACAAAATTATTAAGTATTGTGTTGGGTTTCAATTTTCTTTATTGTTCTGTGATTGAATAGGAGAAATCTGTGTCATAAACATATTTTGGTAAGTATTGCTTGCTATTGTAAGTAAACATTGTTTTTATCTTGTTTTTTATTTTTAGTTTAAGTAAATATATATTTATTTTAAGTATATTCTAATAATCTTAATCTTAAGTAAGCATTAAGATTAAGAGGGCTTTTAATGTTAAGATATCAATTAAGTTTTATCAGCCCCCCGATAGCATGACCGATTTATATCGCGTCATATAGCATTTATCGACACTCAACTGTCAAACTCATTTGTCTTTTTGACAGTTAAACCTGATAAAAGCTATATCACGCGATATATATCGTGTTATGCCGGTCATGCTAGGGGGGCTGGAGATTACTCCAGCCGCTACTACGCTATGCTACGCTACGAACCATTAGATTCGTAGCGTAGTATCATTTTTAGCTGCATACTACCTACCACAAAATATCTGCCACCACTTGGGGGCATAAAAATATTAAAAATAATTTTGAACTAGATATTTCATCTATATATATAAAATTCAAAGTTCTGACTGACTGACTGACTGAAAGAGATATCAACGCACAGCCCAAACCGCTGAACCTAGAGACTTAAAATTTTGCACACAGATACTTTATACAGTGTAGGGATCCACTAAGGAAGGATTTTTGAAAATTCCATCCCTAAGGGGATGAAACAAGGGATGAAAGTTTGTATGAAAGTCCCTCAGTTTTGAAGCTAGGATCTTTAAATTTTGTGTTTAGCCTGATGATTGAAAATTAATAAATACGTGTCTCAGCGTTTTTCAAAATTCTACCCCTGAAGGGGTGAAAAGGAGAATTAAGTTGTGCATAGAAGAAAATTCTTCATTTTCGAAGTAAAAATCGCTAAATTTATAATTTAGGATTATGGATGGAAATCTAACGCAACGTATATTGTTTTGTTAGTATTGCAACCTCTATGGGGATGAAATGGGGGTGAAAAGGGGGTTAAAAACCTAAAAATAGATATGAATGTCGTTATCGAGGTTTTGTGGAATGACGATTGCAAAAATGACATTTATTTTGAAGTCCAACATGGTGGACATGATTTAACCCCTCAAGAGGTGAAAATGGGGTTCAAATTTTGTATGGAAAAATAATATAAAATAGACATTACAACTTTTAACTTCGTAGAAGCACATCTAAAAATAAACAGGCAAATATATATTTTGTTATTTTGAAAATCAACCCCTAAGGGGGTAAATGGGATGAGTAAACATAAAAATCGATATAGATGTCGTTATTGGGGTTTTCTGGGATGACGATTGCAAAAATAACATTTATTTTTAAGTCCAACACGATGGACATGATTAAACCCCTAAAGGGGTGAAAATGGGGTTCAAATTTTGTATGGAAAAATAATATAAAATAGACATTAGGTACAACTTTAAACTTCGTTAAAAATAAATAGGCAAACATATATTTTGTGATTTTGAAAATCAACCCCTTAGGGGGTGAATGGGGTGAGTAAACATAAAAATCGATATGGATGTCGTTCTTGAGGTTTTATGGGATGGTGATTGCGAAAATGAGATTTATTTTGAAGTCCAACGCGGTGGACATGAAACATCATGGACCTGGACCTGGACATGCACACCCAGGGGACGGGAACGGGAACAAGGGCGGGAACGGGAACGGGGACAGGAACGGGGGCGGGAACGGCCGTTCCCGTTCCCGACCGGAATGGGAACGGGATGCGAACGGGACGGGAACGGGACGGGAAAGGGACGGGAAATAGACGGGAACGGAAAGGGAACAGAACGGGATCGGAACGGGAACGGGACGGGAACGGAATGGGCACGGGAACGGGCACGGCAACAGGGACGGGAACGGGACGGGAACGGAAAGGGAACGGAACGGGAACCGAAAGGGAATGGGACGAGAACGGGACGGGAAAGGGACGGGAATTAGACGGGAGCGGGACGGGACGGGAATTAGACGGGAACGGAACGGAAATGGCACGAAAATGTAAAGGGAACGGAACGGAAACGGGACGGGAACGGAAAGGGAACGGAACGGAACGGGAACGGGAAGCCTCGTGCGAGGTCCGCCACACGCGGCAAAGGTCTTACCTCGCGACGCAGCGCGCTTGATGGGGACCCGCCTAATCGCGTAAAAATGGCTGGACGGATCTTGGTTGGTTCAGGTTCCCTGAGGATTTTCTCTAATATCCACGCGGACGAAGTCGCGGGCAGAAGCTAGTTTTCGTATAAAGTCCGACGTCAGTTTTTCAAATGTTTTTCAAAGAAAAGTTACAAGAAAAATTAATGTTATTTATGAATACCTATCTGTCTTGTCTACCACTTAAATAGATTTATCTTTAAGTAGTTATTTTAATGATAATAGCAGGTCAATATAAGTTGTACCAAGATAAGCTAAATGATATATCAATTAAACATGACAAAAAGTTTGTTTCGAGGTTCATTCGAACATTTTTAGAAAACAAATTAATTAAGTATATAATTAGTGAAACGGAATTTATTATTTATCACTATTTACCTACATAAGTATTTCATTATTTTCACTAAACATATTTTAGGACAAGCAAGATACCTTCTGACTACATTCTGGTAGAAAGCAAATCTCGACAGACAACCGCAACGTTTCATGCAAATGACTTTGCGCATTCTTGCCAAAATAACGAAAATCGTGCTTTGTCAGCTTATTTTTCATATACCTACCTCGTGGAAGTTGTACAGTAAGTACACCAAGGAGGAAAAGTTTTTATCGCCTATTATGTGTGCCGAAAGGAGGCTGCATAAGGAGACGGGGGTATAATTTGTTGACATATTCTAGCCGAATAACCTACATTGAGGTACACACGACAGCACCTCAGACTATACATGTCGACCTTTAGACCGCCTTTATGCCCTACGTAATAAAATATGTTTTCGCAGTTTAACTGTATAATCTGACGTGCTGTCGTATGTACCTACAAGCTCACAACTTAAATAGAACAAAGTCGTATACAATACAAGATTTTATTTATCGTTATCGAGGGAAATTGTTTTTTTTGCGGTGTAGCTCTTATACAGCTGATTTTATCCGTACGTAACCTACCCTTGTTATCGCTACGTTGAGGGACTGCAGTTGTGCTGCAGTAGTTTATCAGACATTTCAACAGCGTAATGAACAACCATGTCCGAGTAGTTCGAATGAATATTTCATAAGCTTATTCTGGAATGCCGCTTTGGGCGGAGGAAGCCGCAAGTCGATGTATCTACAGGATAGCCATTTGGCACACGTAGATACTAAAGTCAAAACATTTTTTTGAGCGGCATTTCTAAAATTTGAGTTAGGAGAGGAGTTAAGTATGACGTCATATTTAATGTAGGTATGGGAAAACATTTTTTGTTCTAACACCTATCGTGTCCTGTGTGAGTTTTTTGAGACGATTCTAAAATATAGGTACCACATGATAACTTGTTTTAAAATAAAACCGTAGAACATTTTTTAAAACATAAGTTTGGGCTCCACCAGATATGGTTGAATTAAATTTCGTCAAATATTACCTCAAAATATTCGTAATATTCAAATTTCTCTCCACATAGGTTTTTTTATTTGGCCAAGGTTTCTAAAATAGGGAAAATATTCAGAGATCGATCGCAAAAACATTAAGGTCAAATTGTCGGAAAATAATCAGGATTGGAAAGCTTCGTACACTTTTAGTAATTAGAGAATGAGGATTGGTATAGGTACCTAATAAGGGTGAATCTTTAATTCAATGACTCATTATCTTGAACTGTAAGTATTTGTTCTTTGGTCGTTGTTTACCACCCTTCTGGAATACAGATTTCTAGTAAAAATCTTATGACCTTTTCCAATGACGTGTTTGTTTTCACGAAACAGAAGAACATTAAGCGTGACCTACATAGCTCGATAGAAAAGGGTGTTTTGCTGGATGCCAAAACAATCATTAATTCTAAGTGGATTGTGTGCTACTTGTGCATTAAGCTTGATTGAATTCTTTCTAACCTTTCGAATAATTAAATATTTTTGTCTTTTTTCGCATTTTTATAGTATCTAGAGCTAACGAGGTCACTTTGTACAGCATAACGTTGAAATTACTACGCCATTTCAGGCTTAAAACGGTCAGCTGTAAGGGAATCCCTACTCTTGAATAACAATGGAAAGTGATGATTGATGGTATGCATTGTCGGGCACATTCATATTAATGTCGTTGTCATGTATGAAATATATAGGTAGAGTTAGAACCAAAAGTTTTATAATTCTTGGTTAGAACAAAGGCTTTTTGTATACATCTTTAGCACACACAGACTATCTTGTGTCTTTGGTAGATTACACATAGGTTGTTTTCTAAATAATTTGGGAAAAATAAAAGCACTCTGAAAGTTTTGCGTATCTGGTAACTCACAAATATTTAAATAATATACCGTAAAGTGGGGTGAATAACAACAATATTTTTGATTCAACGGTTCATATGTGGGTCATTGTCAAAACGGGACTCAAAAAATTGAAAAAAATCAAAGTCCAAAATTAAACGAAATTTGTTTTTATTTATATCCATTGAAACATTAGCAATCTAAATCAACATAAATTAAAAAATTATACAGCAAAATTAAAAAAAGTATGGAAAAAAGACCACCGAAAAGAGGACCACCGAATGGATTTTCCTCACTAAAAGAATCATAAAACCAAACTTTTTGAGGATAATCATAAAAGCACTTTGAAATTAGTAAAATGTCTTAATATTCAAGTAGGCCCATGTAGCTACCTTGTAGTTTAGTAGGTTGTTAACTTTTTACAGCTGTCACCGAAAAGTAAAGTCATCTTTGACAATTTTTTTGTTTTGATCCTTTTCGACATGATTATCTTTGCAGCAGTGCTCTCACTCGCACTACGAATTATTGATGCGTTCACAGTTAAGCTGCTATTCAATTTAGATTAGGATGCGTTCAGGAAAATATAATATTTTGATTTTACTGGTAGTAAAATAGGGTAACCGAAAAGATCTAAATCTTCGGAACAAAATTGAGACTATGATAATAAAATAATTAATAATGGTATATTGCTGGATAATGTTTATATGGATAAATTACAGCCTTAGATTTTTGAATGGTAACGAAATTTATCAATAGGGGTTGTTTTAATATACCTTAAGATCACAAATTAAAGCCGAGTTGGTTTCCGAACAGACCACCGAAGAGGACTATTTGAGACAAAAATACGATTTTTGGAAAATAATATGATTTTAGAATTTTATTACACTCTAAGAACACATTTTTTAGTTCAGTTGGTATTGTTTGGTAAAGTTTTCTCTTCTAAATGTATAACTCATTTAATTTTATAGCTTTCGAACAAAATGACCACTGAATTTGACAATGACCCATTTTAATATTTTTGTTGAATGTCAAAAATAACTTATATTACGAGAGTAACTACGAGTGCCTTTATTGTTGTTGTTCATACCAAAAGGAATTAAATTTAAATAAGCAAAATATTCGCTAAAATATGCCCTGTTGTGAATCACCTCCCATACGGAGTCATTTGGAACAATTCATTGTGGACGTTTAAAAAATCCCTAGGGAACCTTTGACCGGGATAAAAAGGGTCATACATTTATTTTAATTTAGGATAATAAGCCATCTGTGTATCAATTCATTCAAATCCGTTCAGTCCTTTTTGGGTAATTCATCCAAATTTTCAAGTTTATATAATATTACTAGCGGCCGCCCGCGACAAAAAAGTACCCTATGTCCTTCTCTATACCCCTGACAACGTGTATGTAAAATTTCATGATAATCGGTTCAGTAGTTAAGACGTGAAGGCGTAACAAACAAACAAACAAACGGACTTTCGCATTTATAATATTAGTAAGGATTAGGAAATCTTCTACATCTGGCCCAAGAACTGCCTGAAAATTCAACTTTATTCATATTAATTGGAGTGGCATGCCTTAACGAAGTATATTTAGCTACTGCTACTCTGTAAGACAGGATGTTAAATATAATTATGTTTTAATGGAATGTCGAGGGTACTTCCTAACATTGATGAAATAACGCTGGTTTGCGGCGAATAAAGTGACATGTACTAGAGAATTTGATAGCAACTCGGTAGCTTAGTTGGGTCGGATTCCTAAGCGTGCGGGTTCAAGTCCTGTTTGAGAAGCTACGGGTGAATAGATTTTTTCTAGTATATTAGTTATTGCGAATGACCCCATAAGTCGTTGAAAATCTCCCCAAAACTTTAAATTACCTATGACTAAAAAGTTATTGGAGATAACGTTTACTTTTTGCTGATTTATTCAGAAAAAGAAACCAACTAGGTAGGTACGCAAATTTAACATAAAGGAGCTGGTTGTCATAGTCTCTGATTAAAGTGTTGCCTACTTGAACCTTTTTTTTGTTTCGTTTCTTTTTTCTCGATTTACCGGTATTTATATTTGAATATAGAATGATATCTTTTCTCATTCACAAATTAAAACAAAAATTGACCGGAAGTCGCGAGTCATTTGTTTTTTTTAATCGAAGTTTGTAGCCCGTAGCAAAAATTAAACTTACGCGAAAATATTTCAGGGTGACGATTTTTTATGTCTTTGAAACTTTTGTTTCTTCGTTAGTTTTCACTGCTTCACTTCTTATTGATTTAGAAAAGGATGCACCCTATTTGAGTATCGTGAAGCATTGGTATACAGAATGTAATCGTTTTCTTGTCTCTCCTAAGTCGGCATTTAAATGCGATCACTGTGCAAAAGATACTACTGTCACATGATTAATTTGAAGAAAACCAGCATATTACCTATTGGAGGTTTCGGGGATACTTGGAGATTGGTATGACTTAAAACTAATAAAAATATTCATCAGCATTCAAAAGTTACGAAACTTTGTTGCCGTTGGATTCTTCGTGAACTCATCATGGAAATGACGTAAAATATTATGTTGTTTAAGTGAGAACACGGTCGTTCAAAGCTGTGTATGGTATTGTGATAGAAGTTAAAACATGGATTTATTGTTCCGGAATCAGAAATATAGCAAAGTCTTTTATATGAATGTGCGAAGTCGACTGTTAATCGACAAAATAAGACTGGCGACAATCAGGGCAAGGATTTGACTGTATTTTTTTTTCTACACGGGTCCTATCTGAAATAACCTACTTGAGGAACACATTAATGCTGAGTACTTAGTACTTGAGTAGATCACTACTGATCGGTTCCCAACGTCGTTGAAAAAGTTAAGTCAAAACGAAAAAGAAGTGACATCCTATTGCACGATGTCAGTTCTTCAGCGCACACCGTGATGAGGATAAAGTAATTTTCGGTTCTGAAAAGATGGAGTTTGTGATCCATTCCGTTTAATTAGACTTTAAATCTTGCAACTTCTTTATTATCCTTGAAATTTCACATTTATAGGGCCAGATAAGGCTGAGATAGCATATGAAAAACATGCCCTCATACAAATGATGCTTATGTTAAAAAAATCGTTTGAACCAATTAAAAACTTTTAAAAATATTAAGGAGAATACTGCAACACGCAATAAATTCAATCAATCAAAATTTCAAACAAACATATGTAACTATATCTTGATAATTATTTAGATTAAAATTGGGGACCTTCGTATTTAATAGGAGTCTGCTTTTTTGCACTTAAACTGTTATGTTTTGTTACCTTATCATTATTTGATCAATAGATCATTTATCACGTGTCAATATCAATCAATCAATCAAATTTATCAATTTGAATATTTATTTATATTACATATTATCTACTCCCTTTTATTTACTTTGAAATAAGTACGTAACTGAAAGTTTTGCGCAAGTCATGAATTATTCATATGAATAATTATCAAACATGTTTTCTTCATCATTCAATAAGCAATCTAAATAAATGAATGATGAAGAAAACGTTCTATAACGTGAGGTTGTCCAGTTAAAAAGAAATAACATTGGCTTTGCATTTTTGATTAATCCTAAGCCTAAACTTAATAATTTGCAGGACTGGACCTCGCGACCATGCTTCACTTGTTGATTGTCGTACCGGTATTTGATGGATTGATCTCTTGATTCCATCCATCAGTGAATCACTGTCAAAAATATGATAACTTAAGCTGAAAATGTACTAACTTGAGATACATTATGAGAACCAATGCATTCCCTGAGCATCCAGCGACCATCATGACAATGTAGATCCCTCCTAACAAGTAGTTGACTGCAGGGTTCGGCGGAGGAAAGTGCAACCAATGTGAGTTGATCAGCATCAGGTATTCGTCCGTATATAAACCGTATTCCTTCCACAGGTTCACTGGCCACTGTTGCTTGAATTTTGCAACCAGAGATATTGGAGTTGGCGACGAGCTCCTTCTTAAAATAGATTCTGTCCCCTTACTCTTGTCAATTTGTTCATCCATACCATCAAATACGTTTCTTTTCTCTCTTATTGCAATTAACCTATCGGATTTTTCCGGCAATTTCAACACATGAATGAACATTCTTCGACGCCTTTTCCATTGGATCAAATTGTTTGTGCGTCGCCACAGAAAAGAATTATACCACTTAAACGGTTTTAACATCACTAATTGGTCACTGTGTCCACTTTTATTTAAATTAAACACTTTTGTTGACGACTTGCTGTCTTTTGTCGTCATGGTATTCACATTGAAACACTGTACTATCGCAGAAATAAATATTAACGCTACTTTGATTGTTTTAGTCATGTTTTTGTTTGTGTCGATATGTCGAAAATAGCCGGTGCTAAAAACACAACCTCTCGCGGCGGTTTCGGAAGCGGAATGTTCAATGTTGTCCGGTGTCAGAGTGTGACAACGATGCTAGTTCGCCCTTCTATAGGATACGGCATTTAAGCTCATAAGATGACAAGTTAGTTAGTTAATAGTTTTACAAGTAAATTAAGTTTAATTAGACGATATACAAATAGTAGGCTACTCGTTCTCTTTTCTAAAGATTTATCGATATATGCGGCATTTATATTCGGTATAAAAAAATATAATTTCTAAAGTTGAAAAGTTATGAATTTTTAAAATTAATATTTATTGATAACGTACTACAATAAATCTGATTACCTAATTGACATTATATTTCTTATTAAAATAAATATACTTTTGATTTGATCCGTACCTAAAGGCGCACAAACAGGAAGTCGCTACATCGTTAATATTTTATCGATAGATCCTTGGGATATGCGATTTGGACACATGTAACTGCTTCGGTTCTGATTTGTGGGCTATATATTATGGCAAACTTGTCCCAGTCCAAAGAAAATTCCCTCTTCTATATTGACCTGGTTTCTGAATTTATTATATCCACCTACGCAAATAAATCAGATTCTATAATAATGAAGTTATTATAGAAATGCTTTGCCAATCGAATCAAATTGTTCAATCGAAGAGAATGTCTGAGAGCTTTTTGTATTTTGTTCCTCATATGTATAAATTCTTTGAGATTTCATGCATCAAAGTAAAGTGAAATTTATTATTTTTGTATTTCCCTCTGTATCCTACTAATCCTACTAATATTATAAATGTGAAAGTTTGTGGGTTTGGGTGTTTGTATGTTTGTTCCTCAATCACGCAAAAACTACTGAACGGATTTGGTTGAAATTTGCCACACAGATAGTAGATAACCTGGATTAAAACATAGAATACTTTTTATGCCAATATTCCCACGGGAACGGGAACCACGCGGGTGGAACCGCAGGCAGTAGCTAGTATTATAAATGTGAAAGTTTGTAGATTTGGATGTTTAGATGTTTGTTCCTCAATCAAGCAAAAACTACTGAACGGATTTGGTTGAAATTTGGCACACAGATAGTAGATAGCCTGAATTAAAACATAGAATACTTTTTATCTCGATATTCTCACGGGAACGGGAACTACGCGGGTGTAACCGCGGGTGGCCGCTAGTTAAGTATAATTATGTGTGTTCCCTCAGCGAGTGTTTTGCTAACTGTAGCGCATGACTGACTGGGGTTACCAGATGTCAGGATTTTTTCTGACATGTCAGGAATTTTAGGCATCCGGCAGGAAAACAGGGAAAAACTGTAGTTGTCAGGGATTTTTGAAATCCCATAAAGTGTAGGGGTACTTAATGAAAACACATAATTTGTTAATAATTTTGGTGAGAAAAAAATATCAAAATCGTCGGGAAAAAGGTAGGTGTTCAACACCTATGTTTAGTTAAAATCACGTTTAAAACCTGTTCCTAATCTAATAAAATATCAAAAGTCAACGAAATGAAGAATGTAGATGTAGGTGTACAAAATATCAGGAAATTTTCTGAAAAGTCAGGAAATAACCGGCCAAGTGCGAGTCGGACTCGCGCACGAAGGGTTCCGTACAAAAAAAACGGCAAATAAACACGTTTGTTGTATGGGAGCCCCCCTTAAATATTTATTTTATTCTGTTTTTTGTATTTGTTGTTATAGCAGCAATAGAAATACATCATCTGTGAAAATTTTCATTGTCTACCTGCAGTCGTTATTAATATCGAGCAAAAAACGGCACAAAAATCACGTTTGTTGTATGGGAGCCCCCCTTTAATATTTATTTTATTCTGTTTTTAGTATTTGTTGTTATAGCGGCAACAAAAATACATCATCTGTGAAAATTTCAATTGTCTAGCTATCACGGTTCATGAGATACAGCCTGGTGACAGACAGACAGACAGACAGGCAGACAGACAGACAGACGGACAGCGAAGTCTTAGTAATAGGGTCCCGTTTTTACCCTTTGGGTACGGAACCCTAAAAAGGCAGGAAATCTCATTATTAGATCTGGTAACCCTAGCTGTGACACTCTCCGTTTGAAGTCTCTGAATCTGAACATAATTTTAAAACAAAGTTATATTATGCATGAAATACAGCTATTGAGATTTGGATACGGGGCAAATGCCAAAAGTTTTATAATAAATCTAAAGATATGTCGTTACTTTTTTATGAAAACTTTTCAACCAGCTGCTGCGGTGTGCAAAAAATTTACAAATTCAAAGAGCTTTATTTCGATGATTGAATCGAATCTTTACAATACGGATAGGTATAATATGATGTATTCACTTCTCAAGCTTACGCGCTCACTAGACATGAAATAAAAGACTTTTTAACGGATACTAGCGCGGTTTTATTGAAAGTACTTTGGTAATTAGTTGGTATTTGGTTTGATTTTTGATTTTTCCGACGTTTCGGCACCTTTGCAGCTGCCGTGGTCACGGGGGACTGAAGCTACTCGTGAGCCTACCCTCAAGCGATGAATTTTTTTTTTAAGACGTTCAGAAATTAATATTTTACAATTTTATTTATCTTTTTAATTGGTTTACCAATTAAAAAGATAAATAAAATTGTAAAATATTCTTATATTGTAAATTTCTTTTTAATTGGTTTACCAATTAAAAAGATAAATAAAATTGTAAAATATTAATTTCTGAACGTCTTAAAAAAAAAAAAAAATTCATCGCTTGAGGGTAGGCTCACGAGTAGCTTCAGTCCCCCGTGACCACGGCAGCTGCAAAGGTGCCGAAACGTCGGAAAAATCAAAAATCAAACCAAATACCAACTAATTACCAAAGTACTTTCAATAAAACCGCGCTAGTATCCGTTAAAAAGTCTTTTATTTCATAATATGATGTGTTTATTTTGTTTATGTAAAATTTATTTCTTAGATTAGCTCAAAATGTTTAATTCCTGTTATTTCCATAGTCAACCCTGACGAAGTATGTGTATTGGATCTAAGCCAATTTCTGTCTTGGGACACTTTTGATCTGTTATTGATGATTCATGACAGCTGGGTATGGGATCAGTCGAAGAATATTTTTGATGCATTTGGTTATTTGTGGTAACAATCTCAATTAGATTTTGCTGTACTTGTTTACTAATTTACCATAAGTGTAGATAGCTAATTTTCGTATGAAATAACAATTGGAAGTTGATTCTTTCGATAACTTTTCCTTTACTGAATCAAATTCAAAGTATTGACCTGCCTACGCAATAAATATAAATCTGTTTTTCTTTAGATTTTACTTAAAGATTAAATCACTCTTTAAATACCTATTCTATACTTCATTAAATGCTTCAATTAATACAAACACATATTTCTCGTGTTATTAAAAAACCGGCCAAGTGCGAGTCGGACTCGCGCACGAAGGGTTCCGTACCAAAAAACTGCAAAAAAACACGTTTGTTGTATGGGAGCCCCCCTTAAATATTTATTTTATTCTGTTTTTAGTATTTGTTGTTATAGCGGCAACAGAAATACATCATCTGTGAAAATTTCAACTTCCTAGCTATCACGGTTCATGAGATACAGCCTGGTGACAGACAGACAGACAGACAGACGGACAGCGGAGGCTTAGTAATAGGGTCCCGTTTTTACCCTTTGGGTACGGAACCCTAAAAATGGAACGAATTTGTAAAATAAAAATAATTTATTAACTTTTAACATTGTAACACTGTTAGGTACAACTATTTTCTTATGTAACTACATTAGTTTATATTTATACGCATACGCCGAGTCATAAAGTCCACGCGTACGAAGTCGCGGGCATCAGCTAGTAAATAATATAATGTAAACGTACCTACCTATTTATTAGAAGGTGATTAAGGATACAGGAAGAGGATGGATTAAGAACTTTTCAGAAGACCTCACTCTTTGAGCTATCAACCAAAGGATACTCATTCATTAGTACCTACTAATAAACTGTTAATTAACTTTGTATTGAAATAGGAACATTATTACACAATGATTTCTAAATACTGTGTAAAACAATATATTCCTTTGATAAAATATTAAATTTTTAGTTCGTATTTGGCAGGGCAGTCGTGTTTTCAATATTTTTTTAAAAATAAGTATAGTTTCTGCAGATCAAGACCTTTCATTTGATGCCCATATTGTAATAATTAGGAAAAAAAAATTTACACGATTTTACCCACAAAAATGCCTGAATAGATTTTGATGCGTGAGGTATCATTACTTACCCCTAGTGACACTGGCTATAGATTTTTTGAAGAAACTCAATACGTCGGCTGACATATTGACTTTTTTTAATAAATCTATGTGTTACTCACTCACATACATGCATGTAATTACTCGTTTGCTCTTAAAGAGCAGGTTATTCTCAAAATAAATAATGCACTATTAAAAAATGAGTCGTTTTTGCAGACGCATGGAAATAAAAACGTATATTTTTTTAATAGTTTACCTGAAATACATGAACAGAACAGTGATATTTCCCCAGCAGCCGACTGTCGCGAAAAACAAGTAGAGTCCACCCAGGGTCCTCTGCAAGGCTTCAGAAGGTGGAGGGAACTGCAACCAGTGCTCATTGATCAGATCCAAGTAGTCATCCGAAAAAAACCCTTGCCGCCATCTCTCCACGGGCCACAATCGCTTGAAATTTTCGATTAATAAAGCATGTTTATCTACGCTCGTAAAGTTGGTGGGTTCAGTTGTATTCTGTGTAACGTTCGAGGGCACTTCCTCCCCTTTTTCTGCGCTTCTATTATTTGCCTCCTCAATGCTTCTCACCACTCGTCCATAACTTATATCGAAAGAATGCGAGCATTCATTTCCCGCTCTTGTAAAATTTATATTTTCCATAATGTCTTCAACTTTTGCGGAATTGGTAACTTTTGATTTTGTCGCGGCTTGGATTATAAATTCACTGTTGCATAAAATGCTTAAAACAGTCGCGAATGACATGCAAGTGACCAGAATTATGTTCATAATGACGATTAAGTAAAATATTTTTTTTTACAACAACACGTGCTTCCTCCTGGGAAACTTACTTTATTTTGTGAGGTATATTCTGTACGCCGTCGGCGACTTCAAATCTGCGGAATTACATCAATGATGCCCTGGAGACCTCTTTAGTTCTCATACTTAAGCTGATTAACGTTGGCAAACTTCGATAAAGTCTTAAATGGCATATTAGTCTGATTAGTTGGCCTTGATGCCACTACAAGTAAATTGCATAAGGAGTTTGATTATCCATTTATTCATAATAGTTACAATTATTCGTATAGGTAGAGGCCTGTAGAGGCAGATAGTTATCCTTGAACTAACTTTGTGTTTGTGCTACTCTTATTGACACTGCTGTCATAAATTTCATAAACTTCATATTTTTTCCCGGCATTGTGTCGTATTGTTTTTGTTCTTTTTTGTCAGTTTAAAACTTCAAACTTCACTGGGGCCCGCAAAGAAAACGGGTCGCCACGTTTCATACGAATAGGTACCTAGTCTATCAAGAAACATGCTCACTTCACAGTCTTATTGGTAAAAAAAAAATCCATCTCAGCAATGATAATTAATTTTACCTTGTCTCGTTGGATGACTTCAATGTTCAAAAAGAAATAAGTACTGACTCCTCTTGATTTCCTCAAAAAAAAAGAACGGAAACTGCAATTTGGTTCTATTTGATGACTTTTATTTTTGAGGAAATTTAAACGTTTTTGCAGTCGCCTTAAGTGTTTGATAAATAAAACATTTGGTCTAGCCATAGATTTATCATAAATCATTCAAAGAGAATTTTACAAAAAATTCTAAATTTTTTTTATCAAATAAACTGTGAATTGAGCATGTTTCTTGATATTTGTATGAAAATAACATGGTGACCAGTTTTCTTTGCAGTCCAGTGTATAGGTAAAATGACGGGAAACTTTTTACTTTTTTTGGTTAAATTTTTTCCACATAAAGCAGAAAAGGCAAAGGCTTATTAGTGCCATACAGTCATGACTTCGGAGTTCGGAGGTTGGTATTATTTTTAATTGGGTTGGTAAACTTTTTCGAAGAGAATTTTGTTTTATATTTTTACAATATAAATTTAGATAGCACAAGTTTGAAGAATAAAGAAAATAATATTATGATTTTTTTATTTCACCTTGTTAACCAAATATTTTTTTATATTATTATCGCGATAAAATATCAAACGAACGGCTGAACACGAAGTTCACTAGCATTTACTGATTAAAAAACTGATTGACAGGACAGATTTGACATTGACAGAGAGTGACAAAGAGTACCTAATCATAATCACGACCTAATGTTGTTGTTTGTTTATCAGCTTATTTATAGTGATTTTCTAGTGTTTTTCGTGTTCAGTTATAGGAAATGGATAAGCTTGAAGAAATCCATTATCCATCCAGCTTATTACGCCGATGAAGTACCTACACTGTTTTATTCCGTTTTGTTTGAAATATAGATGTGACCATCCGCAGAACAAATTTTTTACAATTCCCATACCTTTGAAAGAGACGTGGTGCAGAAGATTAAACAGGAATTGTGATGATCACGTAAATATATCTAAATCTAGAAACTTACAAAAGAGTTATTTTATTTATTTTAGATGACTGTGACTAACATGACAACTAGTTGACATTGCTAATCATTTTCATTTTCTTTGAGCAAAAGCATTACGCATATAGCCGTAATACTGATTTATTGTACTATGTTGTAAATTTTAAATTATTATTTAAATTAAAATGACGTATTATAAAAATTCCGCAATTGGTTATTCCTGACTCCAAAGCCAAAAGCTACCAGAAAATTCACAACAGTTTTGAAAATGTTTACAAACCCAATTGTCACTGCTTTAAGTGGTATTATTAAAAATCAGAAAGATACAAACAGAACAAACGAAGAGATTTTACTACAACTTTATTCATACCCACAAAATACGAAAATATTCTCTTGAAAAATAATGTTTGGTTTCTCCGACATTAATTATTAATTCAATACAATTATAACTTCGAAACAATATAACAAGTAGGATACTACTGATGACTCCGACATTATTCAGATTCTCTGTCATATCAGTAGGTGCCAAGTAAATAGGTAGATACTTATAGATTCAAAGTTATGTGATTCTAACACAAATTAACTATTCGTAACAAAGGGCTTACGGATGGGTAACTAACTCCATATCCCCTGGCTATATATCACTGCTTGAGATGTTTGTGTTCACTACCATAAGAGTAATGCACACGGAAATTTCGATCTCTTATGTTAGAGAGAGAATAAAGTGTCGGTCCGGTTGACTGGCTACTTTCATTAAGCAAAAGTTATTGTCATTTGTTCTTTAGTTAAGACACGTCCGTGTAAACATTGAACAAATTATATTATGTGTTTTGTTGAAACTACTTGGGACACAGTATTTTATTCGAATCTATTATTATCGTTTGCTCAATCAGGAACTCAAAGGAAACGCTTTATGTAAGACTAGCGGCCGCCCGCGGTTTCACCCGCGTGATTCCCGTTTCTGTGGGAATATCGGGATAAAAAGTATTCTATATTTTAATCTAGACTATCTGTGTACCAAATTCCAACCAAATCCGTTCAGTAGTTTTTGCGTGATTGAGGAACAAACATTCAAACCCACAAACTTTCACATTTATAATATTAGTAGGACTGTAAGGTAACTTTGTGCGAGAGTACGTTAAGCCGGCTCCACACACGAGCGCGAACCGCGGCCGCGAATCACGGGCGCGGTTCGCGCATGAAAACGGTGCGAAAAATATAGCCCTCTAGACTCGCGCGTGAACCGCGGCCGCGAATCACGGCAACCTTAGTTCGGCACACAAGCCCTTTGACACGGACCAAAAAACCGCCACCGGACGGGGAACGCCGCGAAGCGCGAACGCAAAGTCGCGAAGCCGCGAAACCCTCCACACTCGCGGTTTGCGGCCTTCGCGGGCTTTCGCGGCGCGAGTGTGGAGCCCTCTTTATTGTTTCTGGCGCGAAAAATAAGGAGCCTAAATATTATTTATTTTATATTGCATCGGTAAAAAAATCTTTAACATTTAAACTGTCAAAAAACGACAAAACTTTCTACTACTGAACTTCTTAGTACCAATAAAACATTTTTGGTTTAAAAGTGAAAAAAGCTAATAAATCGATGACAGACTCGATAATTTCCATCGCGTTGTATATAACGGGTGGCGCAAAAGTAAAGACCCTATTTGGTTCAGCTATAACATTTTTTCTAAATTAGAAAACTAGATTTAGGTTTTTTTAAATGTATATTTGTGCCATTAAATTTCGTACCATTAGGATTTAAAGATGATGTCTTTTAAATGGTGACCTCCAGAGTTGATACACATTTGAGCCCTATTTATGACATTTTGCATAACTTGCCGTAACACTTCCTGCGATATGTTCGTTATTTCTTGACGAATGTTTTCTTTTAGAGCTGCGAGAGTCTGTGGCTTGTTCACATACACCCGAGATTTCAAAAAACCCCAAAGAAAGAAGTCTGGACTGGTCAGATCGGGTGATCTTGCAGGCCAAGGCAAATCGCCAAAACGAGAGATAACTCGGCCTGGAAAAGCGTCCCTCACTAAATCCATATTTATTCCACGTTCTTGGGGAGTAAAACGGTCCATGTTTATTTTCAGTGTATTTTATATTTGTTCACTACACAATTTTCAACAACAGAATGACAGAAAATGTCATATAAAAAAAATAAAAGTATTTTCTTTAGTGCCAGTACTTTTGCGCCACCCAGTAGTTATAGTTGTATCGAGCCACAGAATATAAATATAATAGTACCTACCTACTAAAGTATCGAGCGTTCCTTGTGTTTACGAATATTTTCCGGTAGACTGTTTCCCTGTGATATTACTTACATATTATTATTAAGCTGTAATGGAAATATTGTTTGTAAATTGGAAGACGAAAATCATATTGGAAATATAATCATATGAATTTTGATTATGACAGTTGGTCGTCGAGATCGCTACCCGTTACCATCGTTACTTATCTACTTCGTAGTAATCCAATCAAATTAGACATTGAACATTGCATCAAATCAGGCATTTTTGGTTTTTGAATATGTTGTTTGTAATGTGAAGGCAATATTAAATCCAAGTTTTCGACCTCGGCAGACGACCAAGTGATAAAAAAAAACGGTTTTTCTCGATTTTATGAAGCTTTATTTCTAATAATTTCTGATTTCTCGAGTTAGGTTTTTCTGTCGGCGTTTTAGTTGTTTGTAATTTGCCGTTTTTGGGGTCCAAACAATAAATACTTGGCCTTCAGAAACTTTACAAGAAAAATTGTGTCTCCAAAACTATGTATCACTCGTATCAAAACCGTTTTACCCCTAAAATTGTTTCAAAGGATCATGCCAGATTCTGGGCCATGATGCGTAACCATACATATCTCATTGACTTTGACTTTGAAATGACATATAATAGGAAAATGTCAAACAATTATAACTATAAACAGCTCCTTGAGATTAAGATTTCTCTTTTCTCCCGCATAATATTTTAATGATATTCTTCCCACTCAATCAGTATAAAATTACTATAGTATATTGGTAATTTCATCAAAGCGCATCATGGCCTAGCTTGTATAGAAAAATCGGCATAATCCTTTAAATAAACCTTAAAACCTTCTTACAAAATCCTGATGAAAAACCAGTCCTTCAGGGTCAATATTGACAAAAACTGAAAAAAGAGCAACATTTTTGAGTGTTATTTTTATTTTTGAGAATGACCCGATCGTCTGCCGAGGTCGAAAACTTGGATTTAATATTGCCTTCAAATTACAAACAATATATGAAAAAAACAAAAATACCTGATTTGATGACTTGAACGTTTGTTCATGTCTAATTTCATGTCTAATTTGACTGTAGATAAGTAATAAAAATATTGATTTTGTGGTTGCAACTAGTAGCGGTTCTGAAATAAATAAATTATTTTCGACTGCATCATTTGTGTTGACAAGTAGACAGCATGCATGTGTTAATTAAGGACATTCAGATAAATGGACCGTTCGCATCTCCAGTCTCTCCAGTGCATAATAGACGTGGCTTATCTTATCAGCCGGTCTGGTAATAGTAGTTTAATTAATGATTCGATTGATTGCCACTTGATCCGGTTATTGTATTGTTTTCAATCAATGGAACGCTTGATTATCTAATTTCGATTTCGACTTTGACTAATGCGTTACTAGCGACCGCACGCGACTTTGTCTGCGTGGATTTTGGCTATTCCTCGGGAACAGTTATTTTTTTCGGGATGGAAGGTAACCTATGTCCTTATTGCAAGTGAATATAATATTGAAATCATTTGAAAATTGCTAGTACATATTACTTAATTCATTACTTAGGTACTCGTCAATAGATACGAGGCGTGTAAATGATATGATCAAAAATCAAGGTGAAAAAAACATCAACTTATTGTGAAGTCATAATAAAAGATTACTAATGCTCAAAAAAGGCTCAAATCATGAAAGTTATGATATTAATAATTATTATATTAAAAAATGTTACATTGATGTTTTAGCACTAATTAGTAAAAAAAATTTTAATGTTTATTTCACATTGATTTTTTTATCACTTTGATTTGTGACGTCAATAATCATACCTTAAAACCAAAACTTTGAAATGATAGTCCCGTTTGTATTTCTGCGGTTTTCACTAATTAGACAACAAAGAATTGCGTACTTTGAATAAGTACAATCTATTGTTAATTCTAAACACTCAAAATTGAAAATGACTTGCAGGTACTGAAAATCTGAAATTGAAAAATTAATACTTTTGTATTAGTATTAGTGTTGTTCGGGTCTCAAACATTTGAGGTCTATGTCAGCCATTTATCAATTGTTCTTAGGCTGCGTTTCCACTAGAGCAGCGCTAAGTAGAGCTGGCACACACATGCTACTAGGTAATAATTTCCTCAAAAAAAACATGCTTCTGCGCTATTAAAGAGCATGACTATCATGACGCATCGAACTTCGGCAAGTCTGCCATGCTTCAAATTAAAACAGATAAATCCAGTCCCAATCAGGGGCCGTACCGGCTAACGAATCGATTTTCATAAAAGTCTGCTGGGTTTCAAATTAAAACAGATAAATCGAGCCCCAATTGGGCCAAAATGACGAACCCAAATTCATGATGTCACACGAACATCGATATCTTCCGAATCACGTCAACAAAAAGTACAAAACGAAATTGCTTACTTTGATTTCTCTGTTTTAAGTTGAAACCCAGCAGACTTTTATGAAAATCGATTCGTTAGCCGGTACGGCCCCAGGCCAAAATGGTGAACCCAATTCATAATGTCACATAAACATAGATATCTTCCAAATAACTTCGGCAAATAGTAGGTACAATACGAAATTCCTTACTTCGATATACCTATATTGTTGAAGCTCGGCAGACCCGCCGAAGTTCGAAAAGTTAGGTGGTAGGGCCCCTGTAGGTACTATAAGGCAAGGCAGTGGTAAAAAGAAATCAACTCTTTCACTTTTCTTTACGATGATAGTTAATTATTTATTGCATAGGTTTCGACAGGTTCACGAACAAATTTTTTTAAAGAGTTGCCTTGACCATGTATTCTTCTTTCTGACTTTCAGAAATGGACGCTCTAAACATGTTCTTGCTTTGGTGGAAAAAGTGATACTGTTTCCTAGTCGCCATCTTGCACAATATTTCTGGCTGGTATAAACGCGGCATTACCCTCGAGCGATTTTATAATATGAGTATAAATATAGATCTATGAAGATTTCAGAATGGCTCTGATAAAAACAATATTTTGTTTTTATTTTTAAAGCATTTCTTTTTGACCGACTTCCAAAAAGGAGGAGGTTCTCTGTTCGTCTGTATGTATGTTTTTTTAATGTATGTCCACCGATTACTCGAAAACGGCTGAACCGATTGAAATAATTCAAACGTTAATAGATCAGGTCTGTTCCCAAATTGGTCCCATTTTTTCAAATTTTGAAATCGGTTCAGAATTTTTCAGGAAAACCTGAAAATACTGTCTTAAAATTACCATTTTATGAACATATACGGATGATCGACCTTATCTTCTTTGTTTATGTACCGATTTAGATGATTCTTCTTTAGTTTAAAAAGAGGATACTTTAGTGATGATACCATTTTGATTTCATTGTTATTGGACCTTGGATTTAAAAGATACACAAGGGAACTCCTCAAAATCAAATAAAAACTGTATAGTGATTGAAATACTGCTAGGATTATGACAATCTTAAACAAATTATGTATCTAACTATAGTCAAGGACGTTTTGGACTAGACTTGAACTGCGAAGGAACAACGGAACTCCTTAACAACAAACAGCACGAACAGTGGAAATTGAGTTTTTAGTAGAAAAGGACCACGTAAAAGTGTGAAATATAAAAAAAATCATAACATCATTGCTTACATTTACATAATATACATACCCATAAAAAGGTAAAAGTACCTTATACAAAAGGTACTTACTTACACTTAAAAGAAAAGAAAAACCGGCCAAGTGCGAGTCAGACTCGCGCACGAAGGGTTCCGTACCAAAAAACTGCAAAAAAAAAAACACGTTTGTTGTATCGGAGCCCCCATTAAATATTTATTTTATTCTGTTTTTAGTATTTGTTGTTATAGCGGCAACAGAAATACATCATCTGTGAAAATTTCAACTTCCTAGCTATCACAATTCATGAGATACAGCCTGGTGACATACAGACAGACAGATAGACAGACAGACGGACAGACAGACAGACGGACAGCGGAGCCTTAGTAATAGGGTCCCGTTTTTACCCTTTGGGTACGGAACCCTAAAAATTGTTCAAAAACAAAAAAACCGACTTCAAAAAACCTGAAAATAAAAACAAAATTAGATTCAAAATTAAATACCTCTAAAAAGCAAGAAATAATTTTCAAATCATTAGATACGCATATCATTGTAATAAAACACGTCTAATGAAGTCGGGTGGGGCTCTTACAATAAAATAAATAAAACCGGCCAAGTGCGAGTCGGACTCGCACACGAAGGGTTCCGTACCAAAAAACAGCAAAAAAAAAATCACGTTTGTTGTATGGGAGCCCCCCTTAAATATTTGTTTTATTCTGTTTTTAGTATTTGTTGTTATAGCGGCAACAAAAATACATCACCTGTGAAAATTTCAACTGTCTAGCTATCACGGTTCATGAGATACAGCCTGGTGACAGACAGACAGACGGACAGCGGAGGCTTAGTAATAGGGTCCCGTTTTTACCCTTTTGGTACGGAACCCTAAAAAGAAGTTGTCCTCCTCCAGCCCCACCCGACTTCAATAGACGTGTTTTATTACAATGATATGCGTATCTAATGATTTGAAAATTATTTCTTGCTTTTTAGAGGTATTTAATTTTGAATCTAATTTTGTTTTTATTTTCAGGTTTTTTGAAGTCGGTTTTTTATATTTATTATGTTCAATATTCCACCTGAGGAGCTGAGTCGTTTTTTTCTAGATATTCTTCCAATTACATTTAAGAAACGAAAAATATTTTGTATTTTTTTAGTTGGGTGTTTGTTTTTCAACTGCGCATTTTTATGTAGGAACTCCAAAACGTTATTATTGTTATATTTTTCTATATTCTGAAAAGTAACTCAAACGCTGAACATTTTTATTTCAAAGGCGTACTTACTCATCCGAATTGATTTAGAATAATACGTTTATTTCTCTGTATCCTTATCCTAAAAACTTTAATGTGAAAAAAGATGAAGGTAATCTGGAGATTTGCCGCAGACGTAATATGTTTATTCTTTTCGGCTCAGTGACATGACAACCGTGTTTGCTTAGGATATTTATCTATGGGAAACATATGGAAAACTCTACAGAATTTCAGCTGATGTGACGTGTTCATCGGGATTAAGAATTATGCTGTGATATGGGTTTGTCACATTATCGACATTTTTGTGACGGCTATTGTATAATATGTTGATAGAACACTGAAATATGTATTTAGTAAATTTAACTTCGTGAGTTAAGCAAGTTAACCAACACAAATACACGATGTTCTGCCATTTTGGTTTTACCACTCAAAAAAGATGATTTGTAAGTATGATAATTTCATGTTTTGTAAGTAAGTTTGTTATTATTTTTCCGAAATTAGAAAGATGAAAAATACTAGATGCGACTTCACGTAGTAAGTACGTGTTTATTAAAAGCTAACCTTCGCTTAATTTAACTGTCTTTTTTAGGGCTCCGTACCCAAAGGGTAAAAACGGGACCCTGTTACTAAGACTCCGCTGTCCGTCTGTCTGTCTGTCTGTCCGTCTGTCTGTCTGTCTGTCTGTCACCAGGCTGTATCTCATGAACCGTAATAGCTAGACAGTTGAAATTTTCACAGATGATGTATTTCTATTGCCTCCATAACAACAAATACTGAAAACAGAATAAAATAAATATTTAAGGGGGCTCCCATACAACAAATGTGATTTTTTGCCGTTTTTGGTACGGAACCCTACGTGCGCAAGTCCAACTCGCACTTGGCCGGTTTTTTACGAATGAAATGCCAATGAAAATCTCCAAACTGCTTTAATCGAGTTTCTTAATTACTTTGTTATTATTCTCGGTAACGTTTTCAAACTAAATTAAAAAAAAACAACCCTTTGAGAAAACGCTCTACCAAGCAAGAAGAGGGACAAATTAACTCGTTAGGGCCGGAACAATGTACTTGGGTTTTCTTCCTAAATATTACGTCGTGACAGGTAATGAAGGCAGTGAGGTTTGCGTGGCTGGCATGACAATAGCGTAACCCTTGAATCGTTTTTTATTAAGATTAATATTTAACCTCTACCCAGGAAAGCGATTTGGTTAACTTAGGGTTAGTGCGTGCTTCCGTGGAAATGATTAGTATTAGCTGGCAACCTTTTTAAGTTAAGCCATATTTTTAACTAGCGACCGCCCGCGACTTCGTCTGCGTGGAAAGTTTTCTGCTATCCTTCGAAAACAATACTTTTTTTACGGGATTTCATCCTGAAAATTTATTTTATACCTTAAAAGGAAAACCCCATGTCCTTTTCTGTACCCCTGACAACGTGTATGTAAAATTTTATGATGATCGGTTCAGTAGTTAAGGCGTGAAGGCATTACAAACAAACATACAAACGGACTTTCGCATTTATAATATTAGTAAGGAGTAGGAATTTCGTAATTGAGCTGAGTTTGTTTAAACTTTAAACAAACTCAGCTAAACCACAAAGTACCTACATAATATGGTTAAATACTACATACTTTAAAATTTAAAGTAAGTACTATGTACTTAAACTATTATTAAATTTTATACAACCATTTTATCTCTTCAAATGGCTGTTTTTATATAACTGAAATAGATTAACACTTTTAAATCCTCTTTTATTTAAGATTCCGTAGTCAAGTCAACATCTGTCCATCCGTCCGTACGTCTGTCCGTCCGCGAGTGCTAGAAAGCTGTAATTTGGCATTAATCACGCCAAAAGTGTTAGAATATAATGTTAAAACATATTTTTTAGTGCAGCTTCACTACATGTAAAATGGGGATGTTTTTTTTTCTCAACCATCTGGGTGGGTGTCATTGGATATTTTAGGTTGGTCAATACCATTTTTCGATTTAGAGATCCATTTGTGAAATTAATATTAAGCTTTAAAATGCAAATTTTGTTAGAGTCAATTGCCCCCCCCCCCCCCCTCTACCATGAAAACTTTTGATTTTGGATACGTGAAAAGATTCAGGACAGTCCTTATAATATTATAAATGCGAAAGTAAGTTTGCTGTGCGTTCATGTCCTAACTACTAAACCGATCATCATGAAATTTTGCATACACATTGTGTACAGAAAAGGACATAGAGTACGTTTCATCCAGAAAAAATATAATTCCCGAGGGATACAAAAATATTTTAAGTTTTGCATATACATTGTGTACAGAAAAGGACATAGAGTACGTTTCATCCAGAAAAAATATAATTCCAGAGCCATACAAAAATATTTTAAGACGATTTTCTACCATAACAATGCTGCCTACTGACATGAATAATAATCCTTACTAATCCTTTCTATATAATATAATACAGGTGATATAAATGATATTTCAATACAAAAGGAAAATGTAAAACCTTCACATTTTCCTTTTAGTATCCGTCGAGAAAGCCTCCAAACTTCCTTAAGAAGAGGAAACTGGCGTGAATAAAGTTGTATGCTTTTCTATGATATTGTTGCGAGCAGGGTGTGGGTGTGGCTTAATAAGCCCGGCGCTCACCTCAAAGACTAATAAGAGGATGTATTTCGCCTTAAGAGATAGTGCTATGCGGATTTGGTCGCACTTTGCACTGTTTAATTAAACACTTGTTGCATGAGGAAATGAAAGAATAAAAGCATAGGTATCAAAGATTTTCATAGAAATTCAAATACGCGTATTTGTACATATATTTTCGTTTAAAACAAAGAAACATGTTCTATTTAAACATAATCTTTAGTGTTGGCATACATTGTAATATTAAGTATGTATTTGGTTTAATCGTCAATAAAGGTAAATAAGTAGGTACTTGAATAATTCATAACATTAGTAGTTGTTTGTTGATATTAAGTAATTACACTAGAGTCGTATGTCACTAAGTGACTGATAAGCAAATGAAGTATACCTAAGTATTAAATAAAAGAGCAATTATTAAGGGCTTATAGATTTTAACCACTTGTTCCCATCAAATATTCTGTTGCTGTGTCGAGGGTCAACGAAAATAATTTACGATGATCATCAAAATCCAGGTTAACGTTAATTGTTTCAGGGATTATCTTTATTGGGAGATTAAAATACGCCTGTGTAAGGCACTCGACGTGCTTTTGATATTCATAAACTCATGTATTACATTTAAAATTAATGAAACAGGTACACTGATAAAAACAAAGCTTAATGTTAGATTATTATGTACGCGTTGTTAATTTTATAAGTTATATAGTTTCAGATAGATCCATTAGAAAACAATGTATTTATTCCTATTTTTGACTTAAAACTTTGAATGGTAATTTATTAGAATTAGGTACCTACTTACTTAATGAACTAGGTATTGCCTAATTAGGTTTGTTTGCGGAAAAAATAGTTCCTAAATAGAAAAAACTCATTGTTTGACCATTTGTAAACGTTTGATAATTTGTTAATTCTGATGAAAAAAACAAAATACTTAACTCCATTAAAATAATTGATGTTGTAAATAAACTTGCTTAGAAGGGTCAAAAACGCCTTGAATATGTTGGTGGTTGGTTTGAAGATGTTTTGTTGGAGCCCACAATATCAAAGTGTCTATTTCTTGTTAAAGTGTGTTACTTAGAACATTTTCAATGTGGAGGGAGAAATGTGGGAAACGTAGATTTATGCTTAACTGAAATAGATAGATACCTATTATATAGATATCTATAATATAGAGTACTTACCTACCTTTTATCCATACTAATATTATAAATGCGAAAGTCCGATTGTTTGTTTGTTTGTTACGCCTTCACGTCTTAACTACTGAACCGATCATCATAAAATTTTTCAACACACGTTGCCAGGGGTACATAGAAGGACATAAGGTATATTTCACCCCGAAAAAGTTTTGTACCCGAGGGATAGCAAAAAAAATTCCACGCAGATGAAGTTGCGGGCGGCTGCTAGTTTTAAATAGCCCGGAAAACGAGACAATAGATTTTCTATTTGTCCGGTCGCCGAAGACCGCTCGGGCGTTGATGAATTAATAAATTGAAATCTTGCAATTTGATTTGAAACAAAAAAATATGTATGATTGATACTAAAATTATGAAGTGACAAATAATAACATAGAATTGTATACTTACTTACTACTAAAAAATAGGGGCCACTGTCCTATGGCACCCACAACATTATATGATTTTACAAAAGAGCTAATAAGTAAAGAAAAGTACTTTTCTGTTAAATTCAATCTGATTTTATTCAAATAAAAAAAAGACTTCAACTAGCTTTCGAACAATATCAAATTCAAATAAAATCAGATTTAATTTATCAGAAAAATACTTTTCAAAACTTGGCACTTTTTTATAAAATAATGTACCTATTGCTCCTATTTTCTATCGAGCAGTAGAAATCCCATCCATACATACATCCTTATTAATATTATAAATGAAAGTCCGTTTGTTTGTTTGTTACGCCTTAACGTCTTAACTACTGAACCGATCATCATGAAATTTTGCATACACGTTGACAGGGGTACAGAGGACATAAGGGTACCTTTCATCCCAAAAAAAAGTATTGTGCCCGAGGGATAGCAAAAAAACTTTCCACGCAGACGAAGTCGCGGGTGGCCGCTAGTTGATGATAAGTTTCGAAAATTATAAATCAAACCTTTTATTACTGAATTTCAGTATTTGTCGAAATGGAAGCTCGTGGACTTAACTTTAAACTCCAATCTCTTCCAAAGCCGAGAAAATGATGCGAAAGATTGTTTGAAGATATAATAAATTCTTTGTAAATTGGGATAACGCCCTAGAATCGGAGACCTCTCAGATCCGTTTATCTTAGACGGAAACTTTTTATAAAAATATTGGATGCAGCGCGAATGTACGTTGTATTTAAAGACCGAGGGCCTAGTGCGAGTTGATTTTTTCACTTTTCGCAATCGAAAACTATCGTTTTGTCTCTTTCAGTCGCATTGACTTAGCAGCGTTATTGCACTAATATAGTTTTCGATAGTGAAAAAACCGACTTCAAAAAACCTGAAAACACAATTAGCTTCAAAATTAAATACCTCTAAAAAGTAAAAAATAATTTTCAAATCATTAGATACGCATATCATTGTAATAAAACACGTCTATTGAAGTCGGGTGGGGCTACAGGACAACTTCTTTATTCTAAGAGCCCCAGCCGACTTCATTAGACGTGTTTTATTACAATGATATGCGTATCTAATGATTTGAAAATTATTTTTTACTTTTTAGAGGTATTTAATTTTGAAGCTAATTGTGTTTTCAGGTTTTTTGAAGTCGGTTTTTTTGTTTTTAAACAATTTTTTCTTTTTTTCTTTTTAGTGTAAGTACCTTCTGTATTAGATAGTTTAATCTTTTTATGGGTATGTATATTATGTAAATGTAAGCGATGATGTTATGTATTTTTTTTATATTTCACACTTTTCCGTGGTATAATACTACTAAAAACTCAATTTCTACTTTTCGTGCTGTTTGTTGTTAAGGAGTTCCGTCGTTCCTTCGCAGTTCAAGTCTAGTCCAAAACGTCCTTGACCATAGTTAGATACCTAATTTGTTTAAGATTGTCATAATCCTAGCAATATTTCAATCACTATACATTTTCTATTTGATTTTGAGGAGTTCCCTTGTGTATCTTTAAAATCCAAAGTCCAATAACAATGAAATCAAAATGGTATCATCACTGAAGTATCGTCTTTCAAACAAAAAAAGAATCATCTAAATCGGTACATAAACAAAGAAAATATGGTCGATCATCCGTATAAGTTCATAAAATGGTGACAGTATTTTCAAGTTTTCTTGAAAAATACTGAACCGGTTTCAAAATTTCAAAAAATGAGACCAACTTGGGAACAAACCTGATCTAATAACGTTTGAATTACTTCAATCGGTTCAGCCGTCTTCGAGTAATCGGCGGACATACATAAAAAAAAATCATACATACAGCCGAACATAGAACCTCCTCCTTTTTGGAAGTCGGTTAAAAAGTGAAAACATCAACTCGCACTAGGCCCTCTGTATTTTTTTATGTACAATCTACATTGGAACACTGATCGTACTGAAATTCAATGGGCACAGGTAAAGATCGGAAAATACGAAGAAAGGCACCAGATTTCTTATTTTTCCACATGCACACCTATATTCATTCAAATACAAAGTTAAAATAAATAAAAATATTTCTTAATGTTTAGTAAGTATTATCAAAGAAATTTTGTTAGTATTAACCGAACTCTCAAACCTCAGTTTCTAATTTTTTTTGTATATTCGAAATCATTTCTGTGCCAAACCGAATTCTTATTTTCACATTTTTCTAGGAGTTGGAATTGAAAATTGTATGAATTTAATAAGTTTGACTTGAAAAGTAGAAAGTTAAATTGTCTTTTGGATAAGGATCTTATTTGCAAGACGTGTTTAATGACCTACTTGCGACACATTTCCGAATTAAGTTCGATTCTGGCCCAGTTCCGTTTTCTTTATCTGCGTAATAAACAATACGAAGTAGCTATATCCATTAAAACATAGTATAAGTTTATGCATGGTACTAAAAATAAATCCCAGTAATGTGGAAGATGTGGAGTTTAAAACATACGTTCAAAAACACTTGCTTTATATGAATCAAGCTGTTGTCTTTATGATGACAACTTAAGGGATATTAAAACCGCCGCTGTCAGTTGCACGACGTGCACTGTTGGACATATTTCTCCCCCATCTACAGGCTGTTTGGTAATCCTACTTATTTTAAAATTTGTATGTTTGTTACACAATCACGCACGGCCAGAGACCGTACGCTAAGCTTATAGCAACATCAAAGTGATGTTGTGATGGACAAAGCTATACATCGCGTATAGCACCATCTCAATCACAACATCGCTTCGATATTACTTTTGACAGTCATTGTAGGGGGGGCGGGCAGATTTTGGATGCAACTTTGTACTTACCAAGTGTAGTTACACAGATTGTTCAAAATCTGTATTTTAACTTGAAAGATATTTTACCATTGAAAATGGTTATCAGATGCAAATCGCCTGAGACGTATTTTTGGCCATATCTCCGAGGATTTTGGGAGGATTGAGATGAAAATAGTACCAAAAGTTGAGAAATTTATCGAGACACCTGTGAACGTTTGAATTTTGAAAATCTACTGGAAACTTTTTTTGGAATTTTGAAAAACTCCAAAAATTCCGGGTTTTTTGGCGGGTGATTGTTTACTAAATTGTAAATATTTCGGAAAAAAATCCGACTTAAGAAAAAATGAAAAAAAGGTCCTAGGGTATTAGTTTAGCTACCAAATGGCAAAATAATTTTGAAAATTGGTTAATAATTGTGACCTGTAGGTGGTCCCTTTAGATTTGGAATTGTAGAAAAAAGGGTGTTTCCATACATAAAAAGTGATGTAGCTTCTATGATTATTGACCGATCGTCATGGTAATAGTGTTAAAAGATGCAGAAGCAGACGAGAAGTGCATTCGTTGGAATTTTGATAATCGGTTAATAATATTTCGGCCGCGTCGAGGTAATTAGCGGGCGCGTTTGTGACACGAGGCGGAGCCGAGTGTCACAATCGTAAAAAAATAGGTACTTTTGATTTTAAGATTTTGCATTCGATTTGATTTTGGGTTTTCGTAAATTTTTGTGTTCATATTCAATGCTCCGATTCTTGCGGGGACTGTAAAATCTGTGAATTTTTTTATCCCAGTTGTATGTTATTCTATTCAAATTTCATGACAACAAGTCGTACTTACCACGAGTCTGATGCAGCAAAAAAGCTGTGACTCAAAACAATCGTGCCATTTAGATTGATCTGAATAAAAGGTACTGATCGTGGCACTAGATTAGATTGATCAGCACAAAAAAATCGTGTCTCGAGACGAGTCCAAAGGACGAACATCGTACGCTTATCGTGATGCTTTTTTGCTAAAAGCCCTTTAACTTGCAAATAAATAGTGACACGATAAGTATAAAACTACAAATTATAAAACGGTGTTTGTGAAACTTATGTAGAGTGCAGACTGACACAAACATCAACACGAACCACGAAGTTTTAATTAATGCCTTTGCGGTGCGACACCAGGCCGGTGCTAGTTTTTTAACATTGCACACTTTGAAGGCGTTATAAAAATACATATAAAATTATACAAGGTAGTGGTTTGCATAGATGACCTATTGGTAGAATACCTATATATTACATAGCGCAGAAATACTCACCCGTAGCACGAACATCTACAAAAAACACGTACAAAAATATAAGTGATTTTACTAACAAAAAAAGTGTCTTAACTATGAGGCTTCTCGATTGGATCTGTCGATGGTCCAGGTTGTGGGCTGATGCATCCCAAATGCATCATAAGCGGTTTTCTATGCAGGTGCTCTATATGACGTCATCCTCTCTACAATCCATAAAGTCAAAGTCAAATAAGCTTTATTCAAATAAACTTAATTACTAAGTACATTTGAATCGTCTATATTTTTCTATGGAACCCGTTCCATATACATTCATATACATTAACATGCGCGTGAACTGTAATCCAAAAAGGCTTCGAGCATCGCGGCTTCGTCTGGTACAGAAGCGCGTCTTACTCTAAGCAAAAATTTAACTATACAAAATATCACTCTAGTCATACAATGTTTTTATTACCGTTCTAAAAAATGAACAAAATTATTTCTAGCTCCCCTAACATTTTTTACTAAGATTGTCAGTTTTCACAAAATTCCACGTATATTTTCGTGAAAAATTTCAACGGTTATCGGGCGTTTTCATTGTGTACCTAAATACTGTAAACAAAAGCCTTCATTCTAAGCAATAACGAGCGACAAAGGCAAAAAATGCCGTGAATATAGTACGAAGTGGCCGGGCATAGCTCTTGATTTGACAAAAACGAGTGGAGCACCCTCGAGATTTGCCCTACGAGATTGCGTTCAGTTTATTGCTACGCCCTTACTATTTCTTTGTTTTATGATTTCATTTTATAATCTTTAATTCATCAACACCCAAGTGGTCGCCGGCGTCCGGACAACAATATAAAATCTATTGTGTCTCGTTTTCCGGGCGTTGATGAGTTAAATAATAACTAAGTGCTCATTCTCATGTGGAGACAGACCGCTTAAAGTAAAACAGGCAATACTGGTAATATGCTGTTTTTATTTTCTCAAATTAATGCAGTCTAGCTAGTCTATCCCTATTTTCAAACGAAAAATTACTAAATCACAAAAATTGCGATATAAATATTCCAAAAACCCAAACAATATTGCAAATATTTAGTATGATAGGTATTAAAACTGAAAAAAAATAAAAAATTTAAAAACCCGCCTGCATAAAAAGACAAGTCAACTGAAAAGATGGAAACAAGATTGAATATTAAAGGCAACATAATAACATGCAGTTGGAGGCATGCATAAAGAAAGATTGAAACATTATGAATGATTTGAATTATATGCCTCCGACTGCATGTTATTATGTTGCCTTTAATATTCAATCTTGTTTCCATCTTTTCAGTTGTTTATATCTTTTTAGTTATTATATATTACGGTAATGATATACCTTTTTGAAGTCCTTATAATAAGCCCTTTAATTTGACACCCATATTGTAGTATTAAAAAAAAAACACTACACATAATAGCACTGTACAGCCGCCATGTTATTTTTTTCATAACGCCACCTTCTTAAGAACACTTGGGCTGACGAGACAAATCTAACGATATCTTAATTACAGAAATCCATTCAGCTGTTTGAAAGATATGAGGTATTAAAGAATATTACATACAAACACACATACAAACATACTTACATATTACATACAAGATACGCGCGAAAAACATAACCCTTTCTTTGCAGTCGGGTAAAAACACAGTTTGATTTATTGCCACAAGTTAGCCACTTTGTTTCTATGTCTGTCTGCTACACAATTCAAAACTTATCCTTCTCCTCAGTCGGTCCCTCATGGTTGCGGATCTTGACTCTCTGCAGGGACGTTTCGTCCGAGGTAGTGTTTCTACACTGTACAGGTAGAAACCTGCTGCGGTCTCCAGTCGCGACGTTCACTGTCTCTCGGTTTTTTGCCTTCCATCTTGCATGTAACGATGAGCCTTTCTATGTTATCTGTATATCTACGTGCGATGTGGCCAAGTATCGTAGGTTACGTTGTAGGTAAACAAACGAAAGGCAGTTTTGACTTTCGAGCTTTAATTCTGTCAGGACATTCATTGTTTCTTCGTGCGTCCACGGGATTCGGAGAAGACGGCGGCGTCAGCACCACCAATCGAAAGCGTCGATTTTTAGGGTTCCGTACCCAAAGAGTAAAAACGTGACCCTATTACTAAGCCTTCGCTGTCCGTCTGTCTGTCTGTCACCAGGCTGTATCTCATGAACCGTGATAGTTAGATAGTTGAAATTTTCACAGATGATGTATTTCTGTTGCCGCTATAACAACAAATACTAAAAACAGAATAAAGTAAATATTTAAGGGGGGCTCCCATACAAGAAACGTGATTTTTTTGTTTTTTTTTTTGGTACGGAACCCTTCGTGCGCGAGTCCGACTCGCACTTGGCCGGTTTTTTGTCTGATCGCGGCTTTTATAGTCCAAGCCTTGAAATCGTATTTACAGAGTGTTTGGCAATAGCCTTATTAAGCAGAATATGGTGGATAGACCATCAAACTGATCAACTTTTACTACGGGACCAACTCTGAAATCGCGAAAAAAAAAATAGCTGGTTCATACAAAAATGAATAACGAAAATATCAAATGTATGAAACAGCTGTTTTTTTTCGCCATTTCAGAGTGGTTCATAGTAAAAGTTGTTAAGTTTGATGGTCCATATCCGCCATATTCGGCTTTATAAGGCTACTAGCTTCCGCCCGCGACTTCGTCCGCGTGGATATTAGAGAAAATCCTTAGGGAACCTTCAACCAGGATCCGACCAACCGTTTTATACGCGATTAGGCGGGTCCCCACCAAGCGCGCTGCCTCGCGAGGCAAAACATTTGCGACGTGTGACAGGCCTCGCACGAGGCTGCGCGCTTGGTGGGGACCCGCGTAATCGCGTATAAAACGGTTGGTCGGATCCTGGTTGAAGGTTCCCTAAGGATTTTCTCTAATATCCACGCGGACGAAGTCGCGGGCGGAAGCTAGTTTATTACAATAATCAGAATTAGGTCCAGAGATATTAAGAGTATCACGTTCCCGTTTCTTTACTCTTTCCCGTTTCCGTCCCCGCCCCCGTTCCCGTTCCTGTTCCCGTGTCCGTCCCCGTCCCCTTGGGCTGAATCATGTCCACCGTGTTGGACTTCAAAACAAATGTCATTTTCGCATTTCTCATCCCATAAAACCTCAAGAACGACATCCACATCGGCTTTCATGTTTACTTACCCCATTTACCCCCTAACGGATGATTTTCAAAATAAGAAGATATGTGTTTGCCTATTTATTTTTAGACATGCTCCTACGAATTTTTAAGCTGTAAACTATGTAATGTCTATTTTATATTATTTTTCCATATATAATTTGTACCCCATTTTCACCCCTTTAGCGGTTAAATTGGACTTCAAAATTAATGTCATTTTCGCAATCACCATCCCATAAAACCTCAAGAACGACATCCATATCGATTTCTACGTTTACTTAGCCCATTTACCCCCTAAGGGGTTGATTTTCAAAACCACAAAATATATGTTTGCCTATTTATTTTAAGACATGCTCCTACGAAGTTTTAAGTTGTAATGTCTATTTTATATTGTTTTCAATACCAAATTTAAATCCAATTTTCACCCCTTTAGGGGTTAAATCATGTCGACCGTGTTGGACTTCAAAATAAATGTCATTTTCGCAATCTTCATCCCAGAAAACCCCAATAACGACATCCATATCGATTTTTAGGTTTATTTACCCCATTGCACCCCCATTTCATCACCATGGGGGTTGAAATTATACCAATACAATATGCGTTGCGTTAGATTTCCATCCATAAGCCTAAATTACAAATCTAGCGATTTCTACTTCAAAAATGAAGGATTATCTTCTAAACACAACTTCATCCCCCTTTTCACCCCTTTGGGGGTAGAATTTTGAAAAACGCTGAGACACGTATTTATTTATTTTCAATCATCAGCCTAAACACAAAATTTGAAGATCCTAGCTTCAAAACTGAGGGACTTTCATACAAACTTTCATCCCTTATTTCATCCCCTTAGGGATGGAATTTTCAAAAATCCTTCCTTAGTGGATGCCTACACTGTATAAAGTATCTGTGTGCAAAATTTCAAGTCTCTAGGTTCAGCGGTTTGGGCTGTGCGTTGATATCTCACTCAGTCAGGACTTTGAATTTTATATATATAGATAGATTACCAAACACCATGTATATGGGCAGAACGAGAGTTCTTACGACGTGGATTTTGGTTGTTCGACGGATGTTGCGTCCTTCCATGTCCTGCTAAGCTGAGTCATTGTCGCTTTGGCCATTCCAATTATCCGTCGTATATCTGGTTCACTTTTCTCTTTATTGCTTACCAGGAACCCCAGACCAGATAGACAAATTGCTCTATTATTTCGTAGTCTTCGGATTTTTTATTATTATTAAAGGGCTTTGGGTAAAGATGGCATCGTTCTCAAATATTGCGGCCACTCTTGGAAGTTATTTTTTATTACATGACTGCCTAAAAAGGAGTGTATATGTGTTTAGGGTTCATGTATGTTTGTGGTTATGTGAGTTTCTTTATTCCACCATAACTTCTAAATGCCTGAACTGATTTGGATAAATGGGGTATTAGAATCCTTACAGCATTCCAAGTGACACTGGCTATATTTTTTTTTGAAAAAAACAATATGGCGACTATACGATGCTATTTTCATGTGAAAAATAATTTTTTCTTCTATTATTACAATATGAGCATCAAATGAAAGGCCTTGATGAGTACATTCCAAAACTATATAATATGTAACTAAAATGTGTGAAATAAAAATAAATAAATTAAGAAAAATATTAAAAACACGATTGCCCTGCCAAAAACGCTCGAACTAAAAAGTTAAATAAATAACAAGTGTCATTGCAGTCGGCGGACGTCTTTGATCAAAAATTGTTCCATAAAAAGGTACCCCGACTGCAATGACACTTGTTGTTTAACTTTTTAGTTAGTTTTTGGCAGGGCAGTCGTGTTTTTAATATTTTTTTAATATATATATATTTTTCTAAAGAACAGTTTGAAATAATCAAGTTTTAGTATGGAGCTCATATGGCTAAATGACATCAAAGCCGAGATATTAACCTTTGTTAATAGTTTGTTGAAAGGTTAAAATCCCGGCCACTCTACGGCGACGGCCACCACTCTTGGAAGTTTTTGATAAAACTTCCAAGAGTGGCCGCTAATAAAAATGATGACGCCACATGTCCATGGTTAGTTACCCAAAGCCCTTAAAGTTAAATTGTATAAAAAGTCCAATAGCATCATCTCGATCTTGTATTTATTAACAGCTAGCCCAAGCTCTTCACTGACTGATTTGTGAAGGTTTAGTAACTCCACCATTTTTTCATTCTTGTTTTCATCCAAAACTTATATAGGCACTTAAATTATTTGTAAAACAACGTTGTTAAAAGAAATACCTAGAGATCTTAAGTTACCGTGAATTCAATAGCCCAAAGGATTAATTTTTTGCTCCAATTTCTTAAAAGAATTTGGGGTAAAACGAAGGTCATTAAAATTTCAACAGTAATTTAGGTGTACAACATTAATTAAAAAGCTTATTAAGTTTTTCGTAATTTTAAATAGTACAGTAAAATTACGGGAGCTAGTATGATGAAATTGAAATAATTTGCAATTGCGTTGTTCTTATTTCTTTTGATCGTTAGGTGGTTGATTCGTCCAAGGTTAGATTGAATGGCTAGCTGTTATTTTGTAAACGAATCCAACTAATTTTCGCAATTTTTTTGTTTACTTTACTGACCATAATATTAATTTATTTGGTTGCTTTAGCAAAATTGCTTTCTTTAATTTTTGCTTGATATGCAACTATAATTTGATTGTGAATGTAAATACGACAAAAAAAGTAAAATCTACGCTGTATTTTTTTGAATTCGTAAATATAGTGTTATATAATCACATCAAAGTCAGATATGCAAAAATACAGGCTATTAGCATTTAATTTAATGTTTTGAGAATCCGTAATTTTACTGAACTAAAAGCCGATTTCATATTTTGAATTGAATTTCATATTATTTCATATTTTTACAAAAAAAATATAAAATCAAATTTTGAACGTTAAGCAACATTATCAATTTTTTGACCGAGCGAGCACGAAGTGCGAGCGAAGCGTCTCTGCTTCAGCTTGGGAAAAAATTCTTTCGTATGTCTGTATGTTCTCGTCTACAGATCGCATTTCTCAACCGATTCTCGTGAAAATTTGTGAGCAGGTTCGAAAATTATATGGATTTTTTTGTCGAGCCAGATTTTTTAAATTTTTCAAAATGGCGGAGATATGTTAAAAAAACAGGTTATTCGGCTTTCCAGCGCTGTCTGTTCTCCTTTACAGGTCGCATTTCTCAACCTATTCTCGTGAAATTTTGTGAGCATGTTTGAAAATGATATATAATTTTTTTGTCACGCTACTTTTTCGATTTTTTTTCAAAATGACGGAGATATGTAAAAAAAATATATTGCAGTCCAGCTTTCCGGCTCTGTCTTTTCTCCTCTACAGGTCGCATTTCTTAACCGAATTTCGTGAAATTTTGTAGGCAGGTTCGAAAATCATATAGATGTTTTCAAGTTGAGACAGTTTTTCTAAATTTTTCGTAATGGCGGAGATATGTAAGAAAAATGTATTTCAGTCCGGCTTTCTGACGCTGGATGTTCTCCTCTACAGGGGCCGTATTATGATCTCTTATTTCCTGGCAGTTTTCTGACTGGTTATCAATCTATCTCTTTTATTTGCTATACATCGAGAAAGAGATGTAACTATAGCAATTCATAAACCTGGCAAGTTTTAAGAGGTTGTAATACCCCCCAGGTCGCATTTCTCAACCGATTCTCGTGAAATTTATGAGCAGGTTCGAAAATAGTGTAGAATTTTTTTGTCACACCAGTTTTTTGAAATTTTTCAAAATGACGGAGAAATGTTAAAAATACATATTTCAGTCCGGCTTTCCAGTGCTGTCTGTTTTCCTCTACAGGTCGCATTTCTCAACCGATTCTCGTAAAATTTTGTAAGCAGGTATGAAAATTGTATAGATTTCTTATGTCAAGCCAGTTTTTTTTTTAAATGGCGGATTTAATGTAAAAAATTCAAATTTCAGTCCGTATTTCCGGCGCTGTCTGTTCTCCTCTACAGGTCGCATTTCTCAACCGAACTCGGTTAAATTTTGTGAGCAGGTTTGATAAATATATAGTTTTTTTTTGTCAAGACAGTTTTTCGAAATTTGTTAAAATGATGGAGATATGTAAAAAACCATATTTCATTCCAGCTTTCCGGATGTTTGATCTCCTCTACAAGTCGCATTTCTCAACAGATTCTGGTGAAATTTTGTGAGTAGGTTCGATAATTATATATAACTGTTCAGTCAAGCCAATTTTTCCAAATTTATAAAAAAATACTCACCCATTTTCAAAAAATTATCAAAATTAGAAGCACCATCTCTCCTCCACTCATCTGACGACCTCCGTGGTGGAGTGGTTCGCACGCCGGTTTACAAGGCGTCACCATCTCTTGAGGTCCCGGGTTCGATCCCCGGCTGGGTCAATATGGAAAATGAACTTTTCAATATTGTCTCAGGTCTGGGTGTGTGTCATACCACCGTTGTTTCTGATTTCCATAACACAAGTGCTATAGCTACTTACTTTGGGATTGGAGCAATGTATGTGATGTTGTCAAATATTTATTATTATTTATTATTATTATTACCATCTAGCTGCAATACTCACGTACCTACTGTGTGCTTTGAAAACTTCATGGCGACATTTTATGTTATTTTTTCGCGAGGTCTACAGCTCACGGAGCCACTAGTTTAGTATTTTGTAACAAACAATGGCTTCAAAGCGTCATCAGCATCACGCACACAAACGGTGCCCTTTCGGCTGTGCACGCACACGCAGGCGCGATGATGCACGCGTCTGTTGGCAGTGCTTTTTTAACACCAAAAAATTAACTCGTTTCTCATCAATAATTTTGAACAGAAGTGGTCCTAATAATGCCTAATAAATACGTAGACCTAGGCTTCGTTAAGAGTCTTAACAAAACCAAGGTCTACATAGCATAGTATGTAGACCTTGGTTTTGTTAAGACTCTTAACGAAGCCTAGGTCTACGTATTTATTAGGCATTATTAGGACCACTTCTGTTCAAAATTATTGATGAGAAACGACATACACTCACGCCTGTTTCCCATGGGGGCAGGCAGAGACTATAGATCGCCACCTGCTACGATCCTTGTACACTTCTTTCGCTTCATTCACATCCATCAATATTGATCTCTCGGTATAATCAATTTAAACTCGCTATAATATATGTAGTAAGTAAATGAACTTTATACACGACTGCCCAAAAAGGAGTGTATATGTGTTCAGGGTTCATGTGTGTTTGTGGGTATATGGGTTTCTTTATTCTAAAGAGGGCTCTACACTCGCGCCGCGAAAGCCCGCGTAGGCCGCGAAGCGTGAGTGTGGGGGGTTTCGCGGCATCGCGCTTCGCGGCGTTCCCCGTCCGGTGGCGGTTAAAAAAGGGCTCCACACTCGCGCCGCGAAAGCCCGCGAAGGCCGCGATCCGCGAGTGTGGAGGGGTTCGCGGCTTCGCGTCGCGCTTCGCGGCTTCGCGTTCGCGCTTCGCGGCGTTCCCCGTCCGGTGGCGGTTTTTGGTCCGCGACAAAGGGCTTGCGAATCGCAAACGCGAACCTCGCGAAAGCATCCACATCCGCGGCATGTTCGCAGTTGTGTGCGAGACGCAGTGACAAGCGGATGCTCTGCTAGGACTCTGTATATGTATAATGAACCAATTACAATAAGCAAGATATTTGCTAAAATATGCCCTGTTGTGATTGCGAATCACCTCCCATACGTACGGGTCATTTGCAACAATTTATTGTGGATGTTTAAAAAATCCCTAAGGAACCTTTGACGGAAATAAAATGAGATCTATATATGTAATATACAACGTGTTTTTTGAACATTGATCAAACTTTGTGGTGCGGCTTATATCATCAAACTGAAGAACTTTGTCTATGGGACCAACTTCATCAGAGCAAAAAAAAAATCAGCTGTTCCATACATTTTGGTCGAGTAGTTATTGATCTTTTCTATGGAACAGCTGAATATTTTATTGATCTGATGAAGTTGGTCCCATAGACAAAGTTCTTCAGCTTGATGATCTAAGCCGCTCCACAAAGTTTGATCAATGTTCAAAAAATCACACTATTTTTTAATCTAGGTGCTTATTTAATAAACGTGACAATTTGTCACCTGCCATGACAATTTTATATCCATTGCGTCAACCGATTAGAAAAAAGAACAAATTACTCATAGCCACCCCGCAATGTAAACCAAATTGTCACGCTATTAAAGGGCCCAGGCTGTAAGCCATCAGCGTGCCTGTCGGTCAATGGGCATTTTGTTCGAACGTTTTACCTATGGCGTACACAAACGAAATAGGGCTAGATATGTAGAAAAATGTATCTGCTACTTAGTGATATGGGTCGCATTCTTGCAGGCCATGTTTAATTTTTTATCATTATTTCATAGCATTTTAATGTTTTTAATAGGGGAATATTGTATTACGACACAATGCACGCATCACAGAACATTATTGGATATCAAAATGTCATTAGTGTTAAAATCCAAAACCCACCAAGATTGCATTACACATCACTGAGAGCGAACGGAGTTTCAATGCATATGTTACGGGAACGGGACAGGAACGGGGCGGCGACCGACGTGCCGCCGACGGGGTTTTTCCCGTCCCGTGCACGCCACGTCCGGGCCCCGTTCCCTTCCCGTATACAGCGACCTAAAATCAGTTATATAATTACCTACTTGGTATAATAGTTGCCCACTCAGTATTTTAGTCATCCATTTAGATTATTTGTCACCCACATGTTTGTCGTTCGTTTAGTTATTTTGTAGCCCAAAAAATAAATTGCGGCCCGGTTTAGTATTTAAGTATCCCATTAACAGTCGCCTTTAATTATTTCCAGTCACCCAATCTATTAATTAGTTTTTTACCATCGTCACTCTAAAAAGTGCGTTTAATTCAACGCTAAGAGTGAATAATAAGCGAATTTATTAACCGAGTGAATAAAAATAATTTGAATTTGGAACAAGCGCGCATCATGAATTAGTACAAAAAAGTACCTATACCTACTGGCTGCTATGGATAGAGCCAAAGTTACACAATAAAATTAAAAAAAAAAATATCCCGCCAAATTTAATTAGGTTATTTTTAGTGTCAATTTAATTAGGTTAATTTTAGTGTCTTATCTTTGGTTGGATGGTTCTTTTCCATCTATTAGAGGCAGATTGAATGTTCAGTCTATTCCATCATTCTGGTACGATATTCAGTCTGAAAAAGTTCAAAGTCTATACAGACTGATGAAATGGACTGATCCCAGATTGATCATGTAATCTTTTTCTTAGCGTGGTTGTTTTATGTCATTGGAAAACTTCTAATTTCACGCATGGGTCGGTCATGGGATGGGTGACAAAAAATTTATTATCTCGAGCTCCTCCATGCCTCGGAAGGCACGTTAAGCCGTTGGTCCCGGCTGAATTTGCAGTCGTTAACACCCATCAATCCGCATTGGGCCCGCGCGATGGGTTATGGCCCATCCTCCCACCCATAAGGAAGGCCTGTCCCCCAGCCTGGTTCTGTTCCGATGGATTTGTGTCATCCACCATCGTCTTCTTCTCCTTTTCTTCTTTATTTGTTTTTTGGATTTTATTAACGCATGATTGTAACACGCTAAAGCACACAGCGTCAAATTAGCAGCAAAAGTAAACTCGTTCATTTCGGTCAAATCCGCGAACGCAAATGCGAAAGGTTGCGAGAAGGGTATTCGCGCCGTTTTCATGCGCGAACCGTGGCGCGCGAATCTGGAGGGCTATGTTTTTCGCGCCGTTTTCATGCGCGAACCGCGCCCGCGTTTCGCGGCCGCGGTTCGCGGCGCGAGTGTGGAGCCCTCTTACCATAACTGGGTATCGTTAGAAACCTTATATCATTCCAAGTGACACTGGCTATGTCCATCAGCCATTTTTAATGTCCTCACTGCTGGCACACAGGCCTTTCTTATGGGTGGATAAGGAGGACGGGCCATAACCCACCACGCGAGCCCAATGCGGATTGGTGGGTGTTAACGACTGCAAATGCAGCCGGGACCAACGACTTAACGTGTCTTCTGAAGCACGGAGTAACTCGAGATAATAAATTTTTGGTCACCCATCCCATGACCGACCCTTGCGAACGTTGCTTAATCTCCGCAATCGCTGGTCCAGGCGCTAAACCACTGCGATATAGTTATAGCTTTTTTGAAAAAAGTCAATATGGCGACTGTACGACGCCATTTTCAAATGTGTAATTTTTTTTTATATTACAATGTGGGCTATGAAAGGGCTCAATGAGCATATTGCAAAACTATATAATTTGTAACTAAAATGTTTGAAATAAAAATAATTAAATTTAAAAAAATTAAAAACACGACTGCTCTGCCAAAAACTAACATAAAAGTTAAATAACAAGTGTCATTGCAGTCGGGAGACCTCTTTGATTAAAAATTGTTCCACAAAACGGTCCCCCGACTGCAATGAGACTTGTTATTTAATTTTTTCGCTTTTGGCAGACCAGTCGTGTTTTTAATATTTCTTAAAATGTATTTATTTTTTATGAAAGGTCACCTAGTCAAGTTTATGATATAGTAATATAATATCGTGATAGTTGTAAATTACAATGAAAAATTGTTGTACGTTCCGGTGTCTGTGAGTGAGCTAGACGCCATGGACACCAAATTGTCATCGTAGTTTACAATTATCACGTTTATGAAATAGGGGCCAGACATATTAGTTTTCAAATGGCTAACAGAAATCAAAGCCACAACAGCGTGTTCCTAAATCTGTCTTAAATAAGACACATTAATCAAAAGAGCTTAACGAAATATTGTTAATTTTCTGCTTGAAAAAACACGCTAAAGTAACCGTTTGCTTTGGTGGATCAGTGCGTTACGCCCGTGAAGGGGACGCACTGATCCGCAGTTTAAAAGAAAATTGATAAGAATCTGATGTGTTTACTTTTGCAAGGATCATGTACTTTTTCATTCATTTTGTGTGTTTATTCATTTCATTAATGACAAAGTAAGTCACTAAAAGCTGATCTCAGGCAAAGAGAAAATTACAAAAAGCAAAGACACCAAAATGAATCCAGACCCTTTTTGGTCATAACTATAAACATTATACGAAAATGGCCAACGAACGATAATCGAGTAAATGACTCAATCTCCTCATGTAATCAGAGTGTCTGTTTGCCCACGAGATAATTTGCATTGTTTGTAAAGTACTAACAACCCGGTTTGCACAGATCATTGTAATAAACTTTGTTTTTAATGCAGGGAATGCAATGTATTATTAATTATGTTATAAGTTTTGACTACACTATAAAACCGTACAACTAATAAAGGAATATAAGTAAAGATTGTTTCTAGAAGGAAAGAAGACGTTGATTAAAGGCAGAATCGCATGAGGAAACAATAATTGTTATTTATTCGTTCAAACTTGCTACGTCGTAGTGACTAGCTACGGCTGCTACGGAACTACGAACTACGATTTATTGTTTCCATGGAGTAGTAACGACATTTATTGACTTTCGCATTATTATTTAAAGCTACGTACTAGGAAATGTAAGAAAAATAAATAATAGAGAAAGGCTATTTAATATTTTTCAGTTAGATGGTTTCATAATGTAGTTAAGATCATGGATTCGGAGCCGTTTACGTGGCGGATAAACACCTACATATAGAGCTCTGAATTAAGAACATAATTATGTACTTAATTCAGAGCTCTATGTAGTTTTTAGTTCCGTAACCAAAGGGTAAAAACGGGACATTATTACTAAGACTCCGCTGTCTGTCTGTCTCTGTCTGTCTGTCTGTCTCTGTCTGTCTGTTCTGTCTGTCTGTCTGTCTCTGTCTGTCTGTCTCTGTCTGCCTGTCTCTGTCTGTCTGTCTCTGTCTGTCTGTCTCTGTCTTTCTGTCTCTGTCTATCTGTCTCTGTCTGTCTGTCTCTGTCTGTCTGTCTCTGTCTGTCTGTCTCTGTCTGTCTGTCTCTGTCTGTCTGTCTCTGTCTGTCTGTCTCTGTCTGTCTGTCTCTGTCTGTCTGTCTCTGTCTGCCTGTCTCTGTCTGTCTGTCTCTGTCTGTCTGTCTCTGTCTGTCTGTCTCTGTCTGTCTGTCTGTTTGTCACTAGGCTGTATCTCATGAACCGTAATAGCTAGCCAGTTGAAATTTTCACAGATGGTGTATTTCTGTTGCCGCTATAACAACAAATCCTAAAAATAGAATAAAAAAAATATTTGAATGGAGCTCCCATACAAATTATCAACAAAAATTAAATTAGTTTTACTATCAGTCAAGAGATGGAGGCGCTGACCTAAACGGCAATAATAATAATAATTATTATTATTATTATTCCAATCTGCAGTGTATTTATACTTATATAGTTCGGAACCCGCGGTGCGAAACGCTCTTGACCGATTTTAAACATTGAATAGTTCTAGCTAGACAATAGGACCAAGAATAAATATTAAGATGATTAATATAATGAAAAAAAAAGTAATAAACAAAAGTAATAATTTAAGAATAAATATTTTTAAATTATTACTTTTGTAACGTGCGGCTGATAACTAGATATTAATATTATAATAATTATTCATGCGGTATATTGTTAAGACTTTTGTTATAGGCACCTGTATAGCATTTAAACGTGTAAATTCAGGCGTCCGTGTAAGACATAATAGGAGTATTATTATGGTACCTATATACCTGTTTTCATTTTCCAGTCTTAGTTCGATTTTGGTCGAACTTACTTTTGATGATGGTGTAACGGTGAGTTATGTTATTTTGGGGTTCGGAAGATGGCAGAATCTAAAAGATGCAAACGGTTACATTAGAACAGCGGTTCCAAAATTCTTTTGGCTACGGAACCCTTTTTGGTTCTCCTTTTTTGGGCGGAACCCTAGCTCAAGTAAGAAGTAATCTAACAGTTAGTTTTCTTCAATGGTTACTACAATGTTACAGTTACTGTAACATTGTTTTTTTACGTGAGGCACTGTACTGGCTTTTTGGCTTGGTGTTCCCATCTTCAGCATCATCACTATAGTTTGACTTTAAAAGATGGACTTTTCGCGGAACCTCTGAGAGCCTCTTACGGAACCCCAGGGTTCCGCAGAACACCATTCGGGAACCACTGCATTAGAAGACGTAAAACGTATTAGTGCATTAATTACGACTTACCTGCAAAATTGTCTTTGCTGACGTTTTTGAGATATAACATCACCAATACCAAAAAATGTTGTATCTAACAGCTTAATTTAGATAAAATCTTTATTAGCCTTCTAAATAATACCCAAATAGCGATACTTATTCAGTTATTATACTCGTTTCTTAGCCGTTATTATAATTCCGTGACAAATAACAGAGTCGTTAACCACCGCGGTTAGTTCCCTAATGGCGCACAAATTGTTCACTCGCGTCCATTTCTGTTTAAAATGGCACCAGTTTGCTGACTGCCCACGATTGTGTTATTAATAAAGTGAAGTGTTCTATTTCCATCTTCAATAGCTCACTTTTTGAGAGGTGTCTCACTTCTTTTTAAAGACAATGAAAAATAGCTTTAATAGTGGTTGGGTAAAGTTTCGTTTCAGGGACTCTTAATTAATCCAAAACATGATCAGTCTATTACTAAATAATTGTTATCTTTCAACACAAAGGAAAATCCCGAAAGGTTAACGTTTAATTACAAGCATGCAAAGGTTTTGACTTCATCACTCAACCAATTCCCTTTTATATTCCGTTTCGCCATTAAATAGGTAGTTATAGGGACCATTTGGAACTCAAATAATAACCCTTGAGAAAGCACTGGGGGGGGGGGGGGGGGGGGGGGGTTCAACACCGGCCTTTAAAGAAATCTTGTTCGGAGAAAATTTAATAATTTGTTGCAAAGTATTCTGGAGAAAGAGGGACGCGTAGAGGCCACTAACTGTAATTTAGGGATATAAAGTAAACCTACAATCTTTTTCTTGCGCCGTGCTTAACGTCTTTGCATAAATTCTATCTATATTGTCCGTATCCGAACAGTAATTTGTAAACATTTAGAAGACAGATGAATGAATTGAGATGGATGTGCTGCCATGTTCTTTGTTTTGTAGGTACAACTACTTAACAGCCACTTTATTGTACCTTTTGTTCTAAGAGCACTTAGAAAACAGACAATAGCGGCTCTCCTAGTGAACCTATTTCAGCAGAATAAGATAAAGAATCTTGAAAATAAGAATTAATGAAATTGAGGAAGTATGTAATAATTGATTTACGAATATCACAACTTGTTTTTTTATTATTTCAACTCATAAAAATACAATTTGTAACTGTCAGATAGTGTTACGTGCACTAATCCAGTTCGGCTACAATCGATGCCTTGTTAGCTCAATTTGATTAATGCATAATCATATCTCGGTGGCTCAGTAGATTGAGCACATTACCGGATAACGAGAGGTCATCAGTCCTAGTATCTATCTCTAACAGCTTGAATAATATATATTTCTCAAACCCTCATTCCTCTACAATCCACCGACGAGGCTCCACCACCGGTTGCTTGCAAATCAGAACATTATTTTGACAACCTTCTTTGAGCTAAATCGGAGTGGACAGGCTCAAAATACCTATTTTTTTTTCATATTCTAAGAGACTATTAACGTTTGCAAAAGTTGCAAACATTCATGTTTAGGATCAACTGGGAGTACATTTGATTTGATCTAAGTATAGTTAACGGTTCCTTTTTGTTGCATGGAGCTCTAAAATTATTGGTAAAAAGAACCATGCCTTCAATTTGATTAATAGAAATTTTCATGAAGGTATAAATACGAGCACTCACTCAGAGATATAAAATTTATTTACGCGGTGTATCCAAAGATTTCGAGCCACATGAAAATAAAGAATTTATAGGGATCACTGGTCGCCGGCGCCAGTTGCTGTGAATTGTTCTACTCGTGATGTTTGTTAATCCTATTTTAGTTTGCAAATCCTTTCGTCTTATAATGAAATCTGTGCAAATATTGATATGTTTAAATGTAACGTCCAGTCTTTTAAAAGAACACTATTTACATTATAATTCAGCTCTTCAATTGTATTTGTATCGATTTTTTATTGCTACTTTGTTTTTAATTAATGTGTATTTTTTTTGGCGTGAGTGAGTGTATGTATGTTTTTTTGTTGGTCTTTTGTAATATGTGTGTCAATTAAATAATAAGATAATTAGAAATGTTGTGCGTAATTGTAAAAGGGCGCAGACATGCACTTGTTGTATGTAAGTTTATGTCTGTTTTATGATTTTGTGTCTGTTGTCTGTTATTGTGCCATGCAAATAAAACAAAATAAAATAAAATAATAATAAAATCTGTTTGACTCAAAAACCAACCAAAAAATAAGTAACAAATTCTTCTTGACTTAGCTATTTAGGTTACTTTATCTACGCAATAAATTAAATAAGTAACTTCCTTGTACCAACTAAGTAGCATTTATATTTAATTCTAGAGCTATAAATATTAAGGTGCGAGTTCCGACAATTTCCGAGCCCTTCGCGGTCCATGAACAAATATGGGCTTGTTATGATTCCAATTGCAGACCCTATTGGATCTGCCGGTATCTCGCGGATATAAAAATAATCCAGGCGGGTGGTGGGGCCATATAAACTTACCGTGGATATTCAACGATTCTAGGTAGATACTCAAATATTACTCAACTTAAGTAAAGAAGTAAGTGTTTTTTATCGCTAGCGGTTCTCGGCAGCTTCTCTCGATGCTTGGTCACTAAAAATCTTCAACGCTCTTTTTACAGTAGGTATAAACGTCTCTTTAAGCAATCTATCTTTCTCTACTTGCATAGTAAATGCCAGACATCAGCATTAAGACGTGAAAAGCTAACAAATACGGTCTTTTAATACTCTTAGATCATAATACTGATTTTAGTATAATGACTCGAAATAAGTAGGCACCTAATTACCTAATGGTTAAATATGTACTCGAATAGATAGAAAAGTATAAAACAATAAAAGAAACTCATTAGTATTTGATAGATTACAGGCGTGTTTTTAATGTAATTTTATCTACACCCATGCTTTAAATCGTCTGTAAAGGGTTTTGAAACGGTTAGCTTACTGCCACCATTACAGTATCCTAACGAGAGAAGGTCCTGCTGCGCCGCGCGCCCGCGAAGTGTTACATTATGAAATTCAGTACAACATTATTACACACTTTCGGAAGATATAATAACGATGAGGAGGAGGGAAGTCAAAGTCAAAGAAAAAGTCAAAGTAAAAACCCTTTATAGAGGATATATATCATAGGTTCTGATAAAATAACTATTTAATAAGTGCTTTAATCAACACAAATAATTTATTTTAATATAATACGAGGGTGGATTGATAAGTCCATGACTTTTTACTGAAGAAAGGCTTTTTTCAGAATATTTTATTTTATTTCTTTACATAATCTTATTGTAGCTCTGCGTATTCAGTCTAACGAAGTTCCTACCTCTTTAACCCATTATTTTTTTCTTTCATCACCTGAAAACTGGTAACTGAAATGAGGGCCCATTTCAGACATCACCTCTTGGCTTGATGAAAATCTCTGCCCGCCAAGACATTTATCAAGACATAGCTTCTGCCCGCGACTTCGTCCGCGTGGATATTAGACTAAATCCTTTTAAGGAACCTTCAACCAGGATCCGGCCAGCCATTTTTACGCGATTAGGCGAGTCCCCATCAAGCGCGCTGCCTCGCGAGGCAAGACATTTGCCGTGTGTGGCGGGCCTCGCACAAGGCTTCCAGTTCCCGTTCCCGCTCCCGCTCCCGTTCCCCGTTCCCGTTCCGTTCCCGTCCCGTTTGCGTTCCCGTCCCGTAAACGTCCCGTAACCGTCCCGTACCCTTTCCGTTTTCGATCCCGTTCCCATCCCGTTCCTGTCCCGTTCCCATCCTGTTCTCGTTCCCGTTCCCATCCCGTTATATTCCCGTTCCGTTCCCGATCCGTTCCCGTTCCGTTCCCGTTCCGTTCCCGTCCCGTTCCCGTTCCGTTCCCGTTCCGTTCCCGTTCCGTTCCCGTTCCGTTCCCGTTCCGTTCCCGATCCGTTCCCGTTCCGTTCCCGTTCCGTTCCCGTTCCATTCCCGTTCCGTTCCCGTTCCGTTCCCGTTCCGTTCAACAAACAAACAAAACTTTTCTGCCTTGCCTTTTAAATGCCTTTGAAAATGCCTTTTAGAGATACCCATAATTCAGCAGTAAGCTAATGATGTTAGCAGTGAGGCAGGGACTTATATACGACGAATCTGGAATATGGTGAATCCGGAATACGGTGAATCTAGAATACGACGAGTCAGGAACATGACGAATCCGAAACTGACCTCTTAAGAAAGTAAGCTTAAAGTACCTATTAATTTCATCCATAATGGTAGTACTCACATTGGGTATCCGGAAGTATAATTCTAACAATGAATGTCGGTACCTATATTTATTATTAACAATATGAATAACTTATCTTGTGGAACTATTTTGAAAATATATTTTCACAAGTTCCGAATTACTAAAAAATTGTTAACTTTGTTATTTGGCGAGATACTACTTTCTTTTATTGCTTATCATTCTTACTTTTATTGATTTTATTGTCTTTATTGTCAATACAATAGTACAAAAGGCAGGCTTAATGCTAATAGTATTCTTTACCAGTCACCCTTTGGGAATAGACCGAAATAAGTATTAGTTCTAGTAATGGGAATTAATGCGACTTTCCGTTGATTTCTTTGATTGATTGTTGATTTTTTTTGAATTATTAGCAATAAAAGAAAGTAGTATCTCACCAAATAACAAAGTTAAAAATTTTTTTAGTAATTCGGAACTTGTGAAAACATATTTTCAAAATAGTTCCACAAGATAAGTTATTCATATTGTTAATAATAAATATAGGTACCTACATTCATTGTTAGAATTATACTTCCGGATACCCAATGTGAGTACTACCATTATGGATGAAATTAATACTATCCGCGTCAATTGGTAATATAATATATTAATTATTGAATTCTTATTTTCAATAAGAAAGGGTCTAGGTATATAAGAAAATTACAATTGTTTTTCGTTTTTGAGGTTAAAATCATGGCCGCCAGGCGCATTACCAATTGACGGGGATAGTAGGTACTTTAAGCTTACTTTCTTAAGAGGTCAGTTTCATTAATAGGTATTACTTTCATTAATTTTGAGAGGATATTTTTCAAATTCTGAGCTGATATTAGTACTAACTTGTAGATAAATACAAGTTCATTCACGTTCCGTTCACGTTTCGTTCCCGTTCCCATTCCCGTTCCGTTCCCGCTGCGTTCCCGTCCCGTAACGTCCCCTAACCGTCCCGTACGCCTTACGTTCCCGTTCTTGTTCCCGTTCCCGTTGTTATAAATTATCGGTTCCCATCCTGTTCTATTCCCATTCCGTTCCCGTTTCATTCCAGTTTCGTTCCCGTTACGTTCCTGTTTCATTCCCGTTTCGTTCCGTTCCCGTCCGATCCCGTCCCGTACTCGTCCCGTACCCCTTCCGTTCCCGTTCCCGTACCCGTCCCGTTCTAGTTCCCGTTACCGTCTCGTTCCCGTTCCGTTCCGTTCCGTTCCGTTCCGTTCCGTTCCGTTCCGTTCCGTTCCGTTCCGTTCCGTTTCGTTCCGTTCTGTTCCGGTCCATATGTGTCATGTCCACCGCGTTGGACTTCAAAATAAATCTCATTTTCGCAATCACCATCCCATAAAACCTCAAGAACGACATCCATATCGATTTTTATGTTACTCACCCCACTTACCCTCTAAGGGTTGATTTTCAAAATCCCAAAATATATATTTAGACGTGCTCCTACGAATTTTAAAGTTGTAATTTCGATTTTGTATTCTTTTTCCATACAAAATTTGAACCGCATTTTTACCCCTTTAGGGGTTAAATCATGTCCACCGTGTTGGACTTCAAAATAAATGACATTTTTGCAATCGTCATCCCAGAAAATCCCAATAACGACGTCTATATCGATTTTTATGTTTACTCACCCCATTTACCCTCTAAGGGGTTGATTTTCAAAATAACAAAATATATATTTGCCTATTTATTTTTAAATGTGCTCCTACGAAGTTTAAAGTTGTAATGTCTATTTAATATTATTTTTCCATACAAAATTTGGACCCCATTTTCACCCCTTTAGGGGTTAAATCATGTCCACCGTGTTGGACTTCAAAATAAATGTCATTTTTGCAATCGTCATCCCAGAAAACCCCAATAACGACATCTATATCGATTTTTATGTTTACTCACCCCATTTACCCCTAAGGGATTGATTTTCAAAATAACAAAATATATATTTGCCTATTTATTTTTAGATGTACTCCTACGAAGTTTAAAGTTGTAATATCTATTATATATTATTTTTCCATACAAAATTTGGACCCCATTTTCACCCCTTTAGGGGTTAAATCATGTCCACCGTGGTTGGACTTCAAAATAAATGTCATTTTTGCAATCGTCATCCCACAAAACCCCGATAACGATATCCATATATATTTTTAGGTTTTTTTAACCCTTTTCACCCCCATTGCATCCCCTTTGGAGTTGAAATCCTAACAAAAACAATAAAAGTTGCTTTAGATTTCTATCCATAAGCCTAAATTATAAATTTAGCGATTTTTACTTCGAAAATGAAGGATTTTCTTTAATACACAACTTCATCCCCCTTTTGACCCCTTCGGGGGTAAAATTTTGAAAAACGCTGAGATCCGTATTTATTAATTTTCGATCGTCAGCCTAAACACAAAATTTGAAGATTCTAGCTTCAATACTGAGGGACTTTCATACAAACTTTCATCCCTTATTTCATCCCCTTAGGGATGGAATTTTCAAAAATCCTTCCTTAGTGGATGCCTACACTGTATAAAGTATCTGTGTGCAAAATTTCAAGTCTCTAGGTCCAGCGGTTTGGGCTGTGCGTTGATAGATCAGTCAGTCAGTCAGTCAGTCAGTCAGTCAGTCAGTCAGTCAGTCAGTCAGTCATTCAGTTTACGATTTTATATATTAAGATTTATTCATGTTTGGTAGGAGAAAAAAACTCACTGGGGTTGAATCTAGAGAATAGGAAGGATTTGCATCTTCATTCGATGAGTTTTGATGTCATGAGTGCCGCCGAGAGGTTCGACAGGGTCATTAAGTAAAAGTTAGAAGTCGCTTGAGCTTTTTGTTTCCAAAAGTTATAATCTTTTGCCGAATTTGAAAAAAAATAGTGTAAAGATGTCTTAAGGAGTTTCTTTTTAAGACACAAAAATAAATGATGAAACAAAAGTATTTGTTCTTTTCAATGTCATGGACTTATCAAACCACCCTCGTACATTAATTCGATTTTGCATGTATAAATTTCCACCCTCTGAACCTGTTTCTTACATAAGTTACTTATAGATAGTTATAATTATGTCTTGTCTTCCAGTCGTTTAAGAGCAGGTAATAACATAAGCATAACATGAGCATAACCATGAGGTTGCTATGCCAGCGGGTGTAGAAGTGCTTTGTATAATTAGGACAAGTTTGTTCGCGTACCTTTGTACGCACGTGTAAATGTTGACACGGAAGAAAAATTACACGTCTGTTTAATATAATCCGTAAAATAAATATGTTAAGGTTATGAAACTTATGTTAGGTTAGGTTAGGCATATTACATAATTTACACATATTTTGTAATATGAAAATATGATGCAGATACCAATTTTATTGTTCTCGAAATGTTATAGACTGCGTAAGTTAATTGCTATTACACAAATAATTGAATTTATTCTTCTTAGCAACATACCTATAACCAGGGGGCTAATTGTCTAATTTCAAAATCTATCGTAATCGCTTTCAGGATGTGATACATTGTTGCTTCTTTTTGGCACAAATAAAAACTTACCATAGAAATGCAGCAATGTGTCACATCCATCTGTCAGCGATTGCGATATATTTTGAAAATTAGACAATAGGTAGGCAGGGCAAAAAGAACAAAGATACTCAATCAACTTAAGTCCAAAATAATGAGTGATATTGGGAACGTTAACAAGTATAGTTTCTAGGAACTAGGAATAGTTACAGTAATTTATCTCCCGCATTATGCGTTCTTGTTCGAGTTTTTTATTATATTTAGCATAGTCTGCCTGTGTTTATTGTTTACATAAGTCAGAATGTCTTGTCAATATTGAAATATATTGCTTAATGATTTACAAATGAAAACACTGCTATTTATCCATCAAAAATAAATATTATGTGTACGATATAATTATTTGGTACATAGTCAAATACTGTATGTTTACTACTTGTAATCACTATTGACTATATTGGGCGGGGTATAATTTATATTCGGGGTTTACTCAAATCGAGAAACTTTGATATTTGCCACGTTGCCACAAGCAACAACGTAAAATTAATCTAACTCGCGAGATTTTATTGTATTGATAACTTTGTGGCCTGTATTATCTCAATAGTAGAGACAAGTTGAAGAAGTTTCATCGTACACTTCGCAAGTATTAATACTCAACTTCAAAGTTTATTTCATTCAAGTAACAATACTGTAACTTCTGCTCTGGAAAAGTATTGTAAAATCGATAGATATTATAAAAGTTTATAACGAAAAGTCGCTCAAGTTTGGTGCGCTCGTCGTTACGCCAGCTTCTGCGGGGAGTAAAAAGGGTCATCACTCAACGGAGACCCTTTCGATTTAGCGTCTCCCAAGCATAAATCAAAATTACACGAAAAACATCTTAGATGTCACTTTTACTCCGGAGGAGACATTGTGATCCCAAGTATCCATAAAGACCTTCGTTCAACCTTCGTCAATATCAGAATATGTTGTTGTTTTCCTTTACAACTTCCAAAGAGAAGAGAATCACAAACATTTATACTTGAATATTTGTAGTGGTAACTACTTTTTTAAAAGTCACAGAAATAGTTACTCGTTACTCTTATTGTTGCAGCTTGGGAAAAAAATATACACACATACACACTTTTCATATTAAAATTGGAGTTTTGATATGTTAAATTCTTTAACCCCAGATGATTTCATATCAAATCAGAAGTAAACTAATATAGAATGTTATTAATTTATCTACGAGTAGTTTACATTAAAAAAATTGCAGTGCCGTATTTATAAAAATACTGGTGTGTAGTCAGTGCAAACTCCGGGAACGACATTTATTATGCATATCATGAAACATTTAAAGTATAGGATCACGTAGAAAATTATACAGTCACAAAGCTGTGCCCGTTAGGTATGGCCACTTGTTGTTTAGCATTTCAACAGTTCAGTAACTTTTCTGATTTCAATTTGTTGAGACAACACTAATTGCATCGATTATACCACGGACTTCCATTACACTTTGATTGATGCTTTTAATAATTAATCTGTTTGTCCTGTCGATTGCCAGCTTAATTTATTAATCTGTCCGTTATATTACAACTGTAATTAATTTGCTTTTATTTGTGTACTGAAATTAATTATAGTTACCGTTCCTTTTAATGGAACTCTCTTTTACCTTTTATTGGCCAATCAAAGGCAATAGGGCTTTCGCTGTAGGCTCTTTATAGAAATGTTTCATTGAGATTTATTTCAAAATTAACAGTTTGTTGCCATTTTATGTATTGGCTTTAACTTATGCTTCACATGCGATTTAACGTAGATCTTCCATAAAGTATAAGCTTTTAAGTACGAGTAGGTATTTTGTACTTCCCGGAAAATTTTGACCGTGAATTAATTCCCAGTATTTTCTGTGGAAACATATAATGTGCTCTTATGGTCATAGTCTACTAGATTTCGATTTAATCATGCAAAAATAAATTATCACTGTAAATCTGATTGCGAAAATTTAATGCAAACATTTATTTATTTATTTACTAACTAACAAACCGATTGCATAGTAGAATTCTACTATGCCGATTGGTATACTCGTACTGGCAAAACCTACCTTTCGTTTGTATTTGCTCAGTAAAATAAATATAGCGGGCTAAAATACACTTATGTGGCATTTTTGTACTCACGGGCAGTGTTTTCATGTTTGAATTCACACCTTTGGCATAGTGAAAACACAGCTCCACGCACATCTTTTTTTTTACACCCTTTTATCACATGAGTAAAAAGAAAGGTTTTTACCACATGTATATTAGTTTAATCTGTGCTTTTACTCTCAACAAAGGGCATTGCTAAAATTGGGAGTGTCGATTGCACTAAAACCTTTGAAAGTCTGATTTTACTATCTAGCTAGGTAAATGCTAGGAGTAAATGCACTTCAATCTGATTCAATCTTTTCCTTTATTCGTTAATAGACTTCAAGCATCGTCGCTTTCAGATCAAAATAGTGTAGGTAGGTACTTAAAAAAATAAGTAAATAAGTAGAGTGCTTATTATGAAAAGTAAATAAGGTACCAAGATGTGATGCTTAGCTTGACTGATGCATTTAGTAGATTCTAAGAGTACTTACATGGATAGGATCGGGTAGGAGGCGATAGGATACGTGCGATTGGATTCGTTTCGGATTCTGTTTATCATGAAACTATATTAATGCCATTTAATGGGTATTGTTTAATCTATGACATAATACGTTCCTCGTTGGAAGTTACTGATGTCCGTTAACTGTGATTGTATTATATAATATAGTGATATAACCATAGACATAGAAAAATTTTCGCTGCGCTCAAGAAGACCAACAAAGCGTGGAAAAGAGAAGTTAACATCATACAGACACGGTCTATGTAAAAAAGAGACAAAGGATCAAGTGACATGTGCCTACATTTTTTAGAGCCCCTAGCGTCCCGCCTAGCGAATGAGCAATCACAGTTTGTTTAAAATATTTGTTAATCTTAATTATAGTTTAAAATAAAGGTATCGTGGAGCCATGGTGTCTTGTGCTCTAAGTAATTGTGGTGTGACAAAAAGAAACAATCCAAGTAATCACACTTTTCACAGGTAAATAAGATATTGCCACACATTTCTCTAAAACCAAATTTCGCTACATTTATTCGTTTATCGTCGAAGAAAACACTATGGAACATAGTTTATAAATTTCCTTTGCCATATATAGTCATATTTTATGAATCTAAGTCATATTTTACGTATTTCATATAAGATGTATACGGAAAATTTCGGATCACCTGTTTATTGACATTGTTGTTCTTTGACATTCTATTTCTATGGATATAACTCTGGGAGTGTTGGCGCGCTTACACCTTGTCATTTATGGCGGGGAATTACTCGTTTATCATAACGCTTTGTAATCTCCCATCGCTCGCTATCGCGGTGTGAATATTATATTTTTGAGATAAAATTTCTCGGCTAACTGAAATTAAATTTTATCCACAATGTGATTCCTTGTCATTTGTTGTCCTGGAAGATTTGCGGAGAACATTCATTTTAACTGAATAATACAAGACGTTGTTATATCGGCGTTTTATTACGTACACTTAATTCAGCACATTTCGAGCGATGATGTTCATTGTTGTGATATGACAAACGTTTATCTCGGAGTATCATTTTTTTCTTTACACTGCAAACGTCTTCGTACAATAAGTTAACAAAATATAAATTTATATATTATTAGCTAATATCTTTACGTCCGTTATGAACAAAAACATAAAGTTTACGTATCCATCCATGGTAATGAAAACAAACTACATTTCGTTTGCGATAGTATGGTGATATCAGTAAAGTTAGACTAATGGTGACAATTTCATAAAGTTGAATCACCCACTTCACGTAAAGATACCCCTTTATCTGAGTTTACGCCCTCGATGGCCGCGCGGCTTAGCCGAGGGTTAGCGCGGGGCGGCAGCGCTGGAACGTGCGTCGCTTTCTCACGCACTTTAGCTGTTACCAAAATATTGGATTAACGAAATGAAAGCTATCAAACTTAGGGCTAAAAATCAAAAAAGTTATAACTGCTTTACCTACAATAAGTATTGAAGTCAGGATTTATAGAAACTTTTCTGATAAACGATAGTTATTGTAGTAACGAAACGGCCAAGCCACATATTTTGACTAAGGTGTAGAGTTTTTGAAGTTAGGGCTTGTAGAGTTAGGGCGCGTAGAGTTAGAAGCTTGATGGCTCTACATGAGGTCTGATAACTCTATGACAGTGCAAGCCACATGGAAGTCTTGGCAACATTATACATGAAAGTGATTTTGGTGGGCTAATAACTAATAATCTACTATCTGCATTATTTTTTGGCACCGATAAATCATGTATTACTGTATGATCGTTACTCAGTCGTTATAACGGCATGGCCTTTTAAGTCCACGAAACGATCTAGAAAAGCTGTAGGCTTTGAATTGTAGAAAATGAAAGGAAATCATAAAAAATGTTTATTTATGCGTAATACTGATATTGTATTGACAATTAACTGGTGGCCTTATTAGTAATTAGTGCTGAAATTACCTAAGAGAAAACCGTACAAGGTACATACGTCTGCACATCATGCATATCAGTGGCAGATCTATGCATCGTGATTAATTAAAGCGGGTAAGAAGTAATACAAAAGAGTCGTGTTGCGTTGGGCCGTGATTGTTAGGAGGGCGTGAGAGGCGCGGGGTGCGAGGGGTGGAAGGGAGGCAGGGGAGGCGGGGCGCAGGGCGGCAGTCACCGCCGCGCCGCGCCCGGGCCGCCCGCCCCGTACCGAGCTTACGTAACGATGGCCGAGCCCGCGAGCTGATGGCCGCGCTCGTCTGGTGGCTGGCGGCATGCTGCCTGCTCCGCGCCGCCACCGCCGGCAACCCGGACGCCAAGCGGCTCTACGATGACCTCCTCTCCAACTACAACAAGCTCGTGCGGCCCGTCGTTAACACCACCGACGTGCTCCGCGTGTGCATCAAGCTCAAGCTCAGCCAGCTCATCGATGTCGTAAGTGCCGTTGCCGACCACCCGCGAATGACCTACATCGCGCTTCTGCACCGTGGATGCATACCTTCGCCCGCTGCACTTGCGCGCCGCATTTGGAATTTAAATAGACACGAATCGCATCAACGCTCCCGGCAACTAAGGCGACCTAGTTTTTGTGAGACGTTTGAGTTTTGCACAAATCTTGTGTGCATAGGCACAGTAGGTTAGCAACCGCGCCGCTAACGCGCGGTCCCGATATCGCTATTCGCGCCAGGCGCCGCGCTGTCTCCATGTATTTCAAATTAGATCGCATAAATCACCCTTACAAAGGGAATCGCATCTTTTGATATTTATTCAAACCCTCTTTTCTTTTAGACATTTCCAGTTGCCTTGGCGAAAATGACATTGCGGTCCATATCGCTTTTACACTTGAGCCCCTGTACGTAAAAACAAATAAATGTTGTAAATGATATGAATATAAAGATTTTTGGTCTTATGTAATATTTTTTTAAGATTCATTCACAGTCTGCGTTCCTTTTCATATGAAAATAATTCATTTTTTGTAAACGTTTTGGTTTTGCGCACATTTTAACGCAATTATTATCAAACACCATTTATAAATCATTGAACCGAAAACATTTAAACAACCGGATAACTCTACCTATACAGGGTGTTTTATAATAACCCGTAGAATTTCGTTTTTTATTTGTATGGAAAACTCCAAAGTGACAACCCTAAACGCAAATAAACTATTGTTTTCGATCCAAGCAAAACACAGATTTATGTCTAGGGTTGCCTCTTTGCAATTTATCCAAAAAAAAATTTTTTTAAAACGTGGCGGGTTTTCAGAGGTTATAATAATTTTTCGGGATTGTATGTATGGTACCGTATCTACCATATTCGGCATTGGGGTTCCGTACCCAAAGGGTAAAAACGGGACCCTATTACTAAGCTTCTGCTGTCCGTCTGTCTGTCTGTCACCAGGCTGTATCTCATAAACCGTGATAGCCAGACAGTTGAAATTTTCACAGATGATATATTTCTGTTGCCGCTATTACAACAAATACTAAAAATATTATAAAATAAATATTTGTTGTATGTGAGCCCCCACATACATTATATAACACGACGCCCAAAAAAACAAAGTGTTGTAATGTGTTCAGGGTTCATGTATGTTTATATGTGATGTGGGACATACCCTTTTGTAAGAGCTTCTTTCTTTCACCATAACTTCTAAATGCATTAACGGATTTGGATGTTTGGTGTATTGTTAGAATCCTTACATCATCCCGTGTGACACTGGTTATATTTTTCTTTGAAAAACAAAACAATATGGTGTGGTGACTGTACGACGTCACTTTAAAATGTGAATTTTTTTTTCTTCCATTATTACAATGGGCATCAAATGAAAGGCCTTCATAAGTACATTCCAAAACTATATAATTCGACACTAAAATGAGTGTCAAATTATAAAAAGTCTAATCCTCCCCTCTGTCCAAAGTGACCTCTTTGATTAAAAAATATTCCCCAAAACAGACCGTCGACTGCAATGACTGACACTTATATTATATTTTTGTAACACATTTGATCAAAAAAATAAAAATGCAGCTGACCAAACACATTATCAGCGAATACATTTAGAGCTGGGTATGGGAACCAACCCATTTCAATTTTAAATGTCCTCTCCAATTTTATTGTGGTTATGCGAAACCAATTTAAATTGTTTGAATGAAAGAATCCAACATTGTTTTTCTTTTAGAAATATTGGCTGTTATTGCGAGGATTTTCGGAATGCTATTATTGGGAATTGTTTCATTATTATTTTTCCCCAATTACGAAGACATTTTTGCAAAATAAACAGACTCACCGCGATTCTCAAAAATGAAAAATACGAACTACCTATTTTATTTTAGATAGTAAGTAAGACTTTCATTTTGTTTTATCACTATGTATTATAAAACAAAGTCTCTCGCCGCGCCTGTCTGTCTGTCTGTTCGCGATAAACTCAAAATCTACTAAACGAATTTTCAGGATTTTCATTTTCGGGAGCTAAGATAAAAAAACCGGCCAAGTGCGATTCGGACTCACGCACGAAGGGTTCCGTACCAAAAAACGGCAAAAAAAACACGTTTGTTGTATGGGAGCCCCCTTAAATATTTATTTTATTTTGTTTTTAGTATTTGTTGTTATAGCGGCAACAGAAATACATCATCTGTGAAAATTTCAACTGTCTACCTGCTATCGTTATTAATATCGAGCAAAAAACGGCAAAAAAAAACACGTTTGTTGTATTGGAGCTCCCTTAAATATTTATTTTATTCTGATTTTAGTATTTGTTGTTATAGCGGCAACAGAAATACATCATCTGTGAAAATTTCAGCGGTCTAGCTATCACGGTTCATGAGATACAGCCTGGTGACAGACAGACAAACAGACAGACGGACAGCGGAGTCTTAGTAATAGGGTTCCTTTTTTACCCTTTGGGTACAGAACCCTAAAAACGCTGCATAAACCAAAAGGTCAAAAGAGCTATAACAAAATAATGTATGATGGAATTGTTTCTCTTTAATAAGTCCACAAAAAAGTCCGTTATGGCATATAGAATAACTTACTACACCCATTATTACTTCTAAAAAATTGGTCACGTACAATGCGGTAATTTGGAAAGCTATTTAGAAGGATACAGTATTAATCTTTATTAAATCATTTTGTGCACATAATTTTAACCTTTTACACCATTTCAAGCGCGATTTCTTCTCCGATTGACTTGAAGGGACTCAAACAGGATGAAATCAGACTTTTGGAACTATTGGAAGTGACATTACTAAGTAATAAAAAAATATAAAAAAATTAGGCGATATATTGAAATAGATAACTATTTAAAATAAATCTTAAGGTATAAGAAGATAAAAAAATAATCTAACCTACTAAAGAATTAGATGGAGCACAGCTGCACAGTGCCAAGCAAGTAGTAGTAGCAAATGAGTTTTTAACTCGGTACGATGAGCTATTTATTTGACAGAAAAATTTCCTTTAAAAAAAAAGGTCGATCAAAATGTCCTTAAAGCAAAAGGAAGTGTCTTATTATCTATACGGTGAATTTCTTTAACATAGCACAGTGCCCATTTTGGAATAAATTGCAACTGGCAAAGCAACCGTCTTTAGCGACTTGAATGCAACGTATTTCAATTTTGAACTTTACGACATTACTTTTTACGGCTGTTTAATTTTACACGTTTCCGTTTATATCTCTCGTCTCCGCCAAGAAAGGAAATCCGTCGTTTTGTCCCGTACTCTATTGTGGGCGGTTTTCCTCGACAGCTGGAGTTTAGTTCAGTTCGAGTTCACTGAAGGATGATTCTGTTAATCACGCTTTCTTAGAACTTTGAGAAATCATCCGTGTGCTCAGTGAGATATTTAATAGTAATCAGATGGTGTGGTATTACCTACTATGAAATAGTTATTTCAAAAAAACATCCAAACTCATAAACTTAAACATTACGATTATGGTAGCTTTATTTCACCAAAGTCACAATTCTCGGAACCTTCATTTGACCCCTCAATTGGTTACCGCAGATAATTGGAATATTTGATAGATACGTATCAAAATTCGATTGGGTTCATGCATATGAACGAGGAGCGCTCCCCAAAGTTGTTAAAATATTATATTTACTTGATGTTGGGTATAGTAAAAGTCTTGAGTTCAGCGAATGAAAACAGGGCGGGCGGGCGGCGTGTAATGCCGAGTGACAGACGGGCTGCTGCGGCCGCGGCCGAGCCTCATAAATTATTTTGTATCAGCCGTTCTATCTCTTCTGTTACAGTTTATGTAAAAATACATGCCTCTGTAATTAGATGGAGAGCTTTGCTGCCAGTACCGTTTTCACAAAAGGTGAGAAAAAAGAAAACAGAGAACGAGAAGGGCGAGGATTCATAAAAATTCGGCTCATATTGTTGCGTCCGTCGTCTGATACATGTACTCGTATAATAGAGTTAAGATCACTAAATCAAACTATAGCAATAAAAGAGAAATGCTTCTATACGCTTCTGAATATTGACGATACAAATTATTTAAAGCAATTTCGACATGAATACCTAATATTGTTTCTAAATAATTTAGAATTTAAGAAATTTTAAGAGGTACTTATTTTCGAAATTAAAATGTTTCGAGTCAATTTACTGAATTGTATTTCTGATTCTATGCATGTCTGGAGAAATATATAAAGAAATATATATCTTAATTTATCTTTCCGCGACCGACCGACGGCATTACACCAAAAAGTGTCAGTCGTCATATTCGAATAAGTTAGTTTTCCTTTTCGAATACAACACCACACACTTTCTTTCTTACCTAGTACGCATTCTAAACCACAATTTAAGTAAAAGTTGTATTACAAAGACTTTGGCGTTGGCGAGATTTTTTCCAAGCAGCAATAACATAAATACGCTAGTCCCGGTTCAATGGAGTTTTAGACCAATCCCAAAAATTAGTATTCAGGGCAGACGGTATGTACCGAACTTGCTGATCCTCGGTTCTAAATTCCAATTAGTTTCACCAAATTTAACCAACGCTGCCTCAGCGCACTATCTTCGTGCAAGACAAGTATAACTTTTGACCTAACTTACCCATCTGCACTTGCAAACACCGGGTTCAAATCAAAGTATTGATTAATTAGTACGGAACTCGTGGTGATGCCAATAGTTATAGACATACTGTGACAAATTGTATCGTAACTATAACGTTTTTAAAGTTATTTTTATGAGAATGCTTATTTAAAAGCTTATAATTATTGTGGATTGTTTAAGTAATGTTATATCCTGGAAATTAATATCATGATTTCTAGATTCGATCACAGAATGAGCTATGTGAACATTTCTGCTTATTAATGCATACTATAATACTAAATGTTGCATTGCATCTATTCTAAAGAAGTAGGTTCAAAACATAAATATGCTAGCAACAAACGTGTTTAAGAGGTAAAATTAAACTTTAAAGAGGGTCACCATACCACGTATTCAAAGTTAAAGAACTTTCTTTACTAGAACTTAATACTTATTAAAATAATGTTAATAACATTATCATTGTCAAAATAAATGTGCGGTGAACTGTCGGATCTTATCTCCCCACGTTTTGCTGACACTGAAGTGTCGCTCACAAAATCTACTTTATTAACAAAGTGAATTTCACTGGGAGGTGAACAGCGAACAATTTGCGTTACATTCTCTAGCGCATTCGGATCACGTCCGCCAATATGGTTGAAGTCACGCGCTCTGGCAAAACAATGGTTTATTAAACACGGGAACTAACTGTCACAGAGCTTGCAGCTTTTCAGCGCATTGAAACTAATACTATGTTTAAGGATATTACGTTGGTTCGTTGTTATGTATGTACGTGGATTAAGAATCCGCGAATAAAAATAGTTTTCTTTTTACATTTAAGTAGTACTAAAGATGGTGTCATCAAGATATTTTCCCACGGCAACATTCCGTTTTTTTTCAGTGGCGAATTATGCCGGATCCTGTTTAGTCATGTACATACTAAGTTATAACAGTCACACGAGCACCCTTGTGAAAACTGATCTAATCTAATTTTGATACGGTATTCAGTTGTCTTAAGTATCAACGGAGAATGTATCATAATATTGTATTGGTGTATATTTTGTTCGATTCGATTGAAACCTGGGCGGTGCTGCAGTCTCTCCAAAGGTGCCAAGTGGACTATAGGTATATCGAGGTGTTGAGGTACTTGTACCAAAATGCCACCATGACGATCCGAGTACAGAACCAGAACACAAATCCTATCCAACTGCAGCGTGGTGTGAGACAGGGAGACGTTATTTCTCCGAAACTGTTCACAGCTGCGTTGGAGGACATCTTTAAGCTCTTGGACTGGAAAGGACTCGGCATCAACATTAATGGCCAGTACCTGACACACCTTCGTTTTGCCGATGATATAGTCCTTATGGCTGAGACCATGGAAGACCTGAACACAATGCTCGAAGATCTCCGTAGTGCTTCCCAAAGAGTGGGTCTTAGGATGAACATGGATAAGACGAAAATTATGTCAAATGCCCATGTTGTACCCTCTCCAGTTCATGTTGGGAACACTACACTTGAAGTTGTTGACCATTACGTATACCTAGGACAGGCAGTCCAGTTAGGTAGGTACAACTTCGAGAAAGAGATCTCTCGTCGAATCCAACTCGGGTGGGCAGCATTCGGGAAGCTTCGAAAAATCTTCGCGTCCGACTTACCTCAGTGTCTCAAGACGAAAGTCTATGAACAGTGTGTGTTGCCAGTGATGACTTACGGCAGTGAAACGTGGCCGCTAACTATGGGTCTCATAAGGAGGCTCAAGGTCACTCAGCGTGCAATGGAGAGAGCCATGCTCGGCGTTTCCCTACGTGATCAAATCAGAAACGAGGAGATCCGCAGGAGAACTAAAGTAACCGACATCGCTCGAAGGATTGCTCAGCTGAAGTGGCAATGGGCGGGACACATAGCGAGAAGAACCGATGGCCGTTGGGGCAGAAAGGTTCTGGAATGGCGACCGCGCACCGGACGACGCTCCGTGGGTAGGCCCCCGACAAGGTGGACCGACGATCTGGTGGAGGTCGCGGAAAGCCAGTGGATGCAGGCAGCGCAGGACCGATCGTTGTGGAGATCCTTAGGGGAGGCCTATACCCAGCAGTGGGTGTCGTGTGGCTGATATGATGTATATTTTGTTGGTTGTCCTCAAATATATTTACAAATATAAATATTGTCACCAAAATTGGATGACACTGCCCAGTAAAAAACAGAATCCAGTTTACTCAAACAAAAGTGTTGACGTCCATCACGTCTGAGTTTTCGCTAACGAATGTGCTGTGCTCGCAAAAACAGGATGCTAACCACAGAACAAAAAAAAATTCCTCCAGTTTGGTTACACTGGGTTTCCTACTAATTGAGCTAATACTAATTTGTTCTGTGATGCTAACTATAGTGTGTGTGTATGTGTGCGTGTGAACACAGCAGTCAGCCTGAAAACAGGGGCGGGATCCAGTAAAAAAAACTTTCCCGCAGAACTGAACCGTGGAAAAGAGCCCAAAGGCGATGTCCATTGCGATGAAGTCATTGTTAAGAATAATTTAAGAACTGAACAACTTTTTAGCTGAAGCTTAAGTTAATCAGCATGTGCTGTACCAGATTACTGATAAACAATGGCTATCTCCATCAGATTATATCTCCCTTACCCATTTTCTCACCCCTTTAACTATTATAACATCATTTTCAGCCTATTACCCAATCACAACTTCTCTTACTTATATAATCAACTAAAATCCCGATAAATATTTAGTTTTCTTTCGTATGGTTTCACCCACTTTCCACTCTCACACAATGTTCTTAAAAATGCGTAACTTCTTTCTACATTAGCAAAATATTTGTGGTTGATGATGACTTTTTGAGTGCCTACTAACTTTAGTAAGGATTAGTTCAATTTAATGTACAAAAATAACGAAACGCCGTAATAGGGGCAAGAGCTTTGCAGGAAATGAGAGGAAATTAAAATGGAACTTTCACGTTAAAGGAAGCGGTAGATACATAAATAAGTTTGTGAAATGTCTTCCGAGCAAAGTCGCGTCACGAAGTTATTGCTTGTCAGAACAACTCACCGAATACATATTCCACTGAAAGTTTCCCGAATGCCCTGAGGGAATTCACTCGTGTAATATCGGAATTCAAGTTGCAAGATATATTGCTCACATTCGACAAGCAGCTGTTTAAATAACATTTTAATCAAATCATATATTGAAACCATAAACTTCTTATTTGTGGACGAGGAAATAACTTATAACAAAAATGTATTGAGTTCGCAGCAGTAAATAAATTAGGATCTAATGAATGACATCAAATACGCTATGTGAGCTTTTTAAACTTCGCAATAAGTAATTTGATTTATTATATCTTCCGAAAGCAGACAATCTGTTATGTTACATAAAAAATATACTACAAACATTTTCACAGCAAAAATATGAAATTCTCTCTGAAAATTGATTTAGCGGAAACCAATATCACGCCTTCATAATTTACCGTCAAATCATCTCGGACGCAGCCATGACGTGATGTTATTCAGTGAGTATTCGAGAAAGCTTTCAGAGAGTTGCGCGACTCGGCGGCGGGTCGCCGCACGCCCTAGCTAGGCGACAACACGCCGCCCGCCCTTGGCGACAACACGCCGCCCGCCCTCGACGACAACACGCCGCCTAGCGCGCAGGGAAGTCAAACATTAAGAGACCTATATTGCTCGTTAAGGACAGATTGTAGCAAAGGTTCTATAGTATTTACAAACAATAACCTCAGTATAATATAGTTTGTTGTAGTAAAGTCAACACAAAATAAGAAGCCCGTTTTAACAGTTAACGTGTTCAAAGAAAAATATTGTCTACCCCAAAGAAATAAAGTATAATTTTCGAACATAATTTTTCACTTAAATGGCGGAACGGTATTTTTCTTGAGCTTTATTCCTTTAGCATATGTAAGTAACACTTTACTTTGCGTTTATATGCTGTCAAAACGGGCTTCTTATTTTGTGTTGACTTTAATAGTAGGCATAAGTGCCAAAAGTGGCTACTTTTTGCTTGTGGGTTGTATAGAAGAGCCTAAACTGTTACATGCTTCGATCAATGATTGCACAGTAAGCGTAAAAAAACCTCACAGACATAGGTACTATTAAGCAGAGGCGTAAAAATAAAAATAATAAATTTGATTTATTTTAGGTCGGTATTGAGAACACAATCAACGTCTATCTTTTACAAGCGCGCGTCCCTAACAGAGGAAATAATCTAATCACTACGTCCCTAAACAAAAGAGAATTTCCAATCGTCTTCGTACGATTTTTTAATCTACACATATAAAACTCTAAGGCTGAAGTTTACCAACACTAAAACAGGTGATTAAGTTTTAACCGTGCTGTTTTTGACGTTTATAAGCAGCGAACTAAAATCTATGGAATAAGCATTCTGGTCAAAAAATGGCACCACATGAAAAGTACGACTAGGTAGATAGAGCTAAAAATGCTGGCATTTAATTATGCAGCACAAAGCATCTGAACACTAGTTGCTTATTAGCGACCATAATTCGCATACTCATAGATATTTTCTATACTTATACGAAAAAATAAGATACGTTTTTTCTGCATCTTTTTACTGCAATCTTTGCATCTTTTACACCATTTGATTATAAAGGACGTCATAACTCTCTCTTTCTACCTTTTCTCTAGAATACAAACTGCAATTTATTGAAAAGAACACTAACGTCAGTCACCGGGTGCGTGGCTGGCCCGACTAAAGCTGAGCGGGTTGTACTTTTTCGGCCCTGTGGTGCCATTTTTTAAGCAATATTTGTTTGCAATTACACTTCCATAGATTTTAGTTTGCTGTTTATAAGTATGGAGAAAATGTCAAAAACAGATAGTTAAAAATTAATCGGCTTTTTAAGTAGTTGGTGAACTCTGGTCTAAATTGATTCATTCATTCACTGATTCATTTCATTGATTCATTGTTGGGATAGGCCTAGAGCCCTAACAGCTGAAGGTAGAGACACCATTTTGGAGGGTAGATACCTTTCATTGTGTAGGTAAGCACTAAGAAAGGGTTTTGTAAAATTTCCGTTATACAGGGTGCTACAGGGTGTTCCAGTTTGTATGGAGATTTGTATAGGACTGAAGGTAGAGACACCATTTTTGGAGGATAGATACCTTTCATAGTGTAGGTGAGCACTAAGAAAGGGTTTTGGAAAATTCCCATTATACAGGATACTAAAAAGGGTGTTACAGTTTGTATGGGGATTTGTATAGGGCTGAACGATTTTTGCTGGTATTAGAGATACCATTTTTGGAGGGTAGATAGATACCTTTCATGGTGTGGGTGAGAACTAAGAAAGGGTTTTGGAAAATTCTTGTTATACAGAGTGCTACAGAGTGTTCCAGTTTGTACATGAATTTTATGGGAAAATTTAAATGTGTGAAATGAGGTCTACTGATAAATACCTAGGTATATTGGTAATCCGTGACTTTCAAAATAAATGCAAACTATCTTAATCACGCGAATGAAGTCGCGGGCAAAAGCTAGTTTCATATTTTTCTTTATCTGCAACTTAACTAAAGAGTTTACTGAGAAATCAAATAGTTCGCGTACGATGCTGAATTCGATCGTACCCACAGATTCCGATTTCTACATTCCGATGTTTCAACCCAATTTCAACCGGTCGTTTACGATTTCTGAAAGGTCTAAAAGGCACTTGTTTAAGGGTGCTATGATGATCGCAATTAAGTAAGCCTAAATACCTATATATACCTATTCATCCTTCCTCATTGAACATTAATAAGAAATACTTGCTCATTTCAGTAATGTCTGTTACTGTTACAGTCAATAAGTTAATTGTTTTAATATATATTCTGGTCGATTTAAATTCGGAGCCTTGTTCAGACAAGCACAGCTGTTGTGTTGCGTTTATGTCTTGGCAAAAGGGGCGTAAGGATTACTTTAGATAGTTCCAGAAATTGCCTGTGATTATAAGTCAACTAAAGTCTGACGTATTGGTGACTAGAATTCCAACAACAGCGTCGGTCGGTAACTCTATCTTATTTTAAGCTGTATTAAGTGTGTCAACGGGCGGAGCATTTATCACCATGACGTGAAATTCTCAGTTTTCCCGCGCTCCGACCGGCGCACTCTCCGCTGCAAAGTGAACTTTACAACTATATAACTATTCTCTCTTCCCCCTTTCCCCCATGGATGGGGGAGCTTTCACTGGCATGGTTTGAAATTGATAAGTTTACAGTTAAGGCTGCCTTAGGGTCGACTGATGGGCGGATGAACCACATGAAGAATTGGGTTTTAACAAGAAAATCCTTTTACTTGCAGTTATTTCTCTGTATACTTGTGCGTTGCATAGCTCGGTAAAATAGTTTTAAAAATAGTGTTTGAGAAAAACGTTCGTCGCGTAGTTTAGGTTCAGGTGCCGGCGCATTTTTCTTTTCTTTATTAATTAAATAAAAACATAAAGCAAAATTTTTAAATAATATTTTATTACTTTTTAGATTGGTACTTATCCACAAAAAAATATACCATCGGAGCAGTCTAGTCTAGTATTTTCGTTGAAGAGTTTTTTAAAGTCTCCAGCAAAGCATTTTATAACACTTCATATTGGATATTAACTTTTAGTTTTAAAATAGTTGAATTTATTGTGCGAAAACTCATTTTTACAAAATTTTCATGGACATACGCAATGGGGAGGCGAAGGCAAAGTGAATTACAGATGGCGCTGAGTCTTTGGAACAATTGTCAGTTTGAGCTTATATTGTCTTGACTGTGTATTACGTGATTTTACTTTCTTAGATTGTATTTTTTTCGGTTTTGCGGACAAACAATGTATTCTATGCTAACTTTAGCTCATATAAAAGAAGAATTACGGAAAAGAAAAGCCAAAACAACAGGCAAGAAAGTTTATAGCAACTTACAAAAAATTGCTAACAAGCATTACATTTCTTTAAATTTCGTGTAAGATTTACAAGTAATCTTTTTATTTCAGATTAGAAGGATATGATTTAAATTTTAACAAAGCAACTGAGTGTGAATTTCCGTGTTTATAGTTGCCTGATGATGCCTTCTGTGCAATAGTAATTTCAGGTTTCTGTACTGGAATTTCTGTACCATCCAAAATTACACGAACCGTTTTATCATATTTATTTTATTATTCTAAGTTTCTTGAATGACTCTGGCATATAAAATTCTATTAATTCTCTGTTTGGCCCCAATATTGGGCTTATTCCATATTTGATATACCTATCAAATTCATCCAAGTTATAAATATGTTAGAAATTGCTGAGGTTGAAATATTGAAGAACAAAGCTGTTATAATTCAAATGTTGTTTTATTTTGGCGAAGCTTCATCAAATTCATGAAACATTCCTTTTGATTTATAATGTTTCTCAGGCTCAGCAAAGGAGAAAATCGAGAGAAAAGCATATTTTTTATGATATTTTTTTGCCCACTATTTTTTTGTTACTGGGAAATCGATGAACTCCAATATTTTACAAGTTACATGCATAACAATGCGGCATTTTCTCAGTATAAAATTAAAAAGTGTAATACTCCAAGAGATTCCCATATGTTTTGACACTTTCATTGAGGCGGCCGGGTACCAAAGACCAGACGCCATCTGTCGGGATAAAATTGCGCTTTTCCTCCCCATTCGGGCTGTCTATGAAACTGGTGCTACGTAACCTATGAAAAAAAAACTTTGTAATGGTACCTGTTTCGTATAAACATCAAGCTAACTATGCCAAATCCAAGTGTATTCACAAAAAGGTGAAGCTAAGAACATCATCGTGTTAACTTGTAGTTTAAAAAGTAAATCGTATATTTTTGAGAGTCAAAGATTATTAAATTTTTTCTTCTCTTGTTAGGCAATATTTACATTTCGTAACTGGTACTGTGGCTGCGTGCTCATCTCGCCTTACGCTGCCATACTTGGCTGCGTCATTTATATGTAAATAGAAAGGATAATTCTCTCGCACACATAGCTATTTCTTTTATGAGAATGTCGATCAAAAGTCATTCAAAAGTATACACAATTTACCCACATTGTGGTTGCATGGGTTGCTCACTAGTTTTTATTTTTTTCTCAGGAGTATAATACTTGGGTTATACTCATACATTGATAGCTTAAGATAATCAATTTTGTAGGAGGAGTAGAAATTAGTTTGCTTATAAGTACATACATGCATAGGTTGCCATCGGTTCCTAAAGTTTTCACAGATGTATGTACGATTTATAGTGAAACTAGTTTCTGCCCGCGACTTGTCCGCGTAGATATTCGAGAAAATCCTTAGGGAACCTTTAACCAGGTATTCTATGTTTTAATTTCATCAAAATCATATCAGCCGTTTTTACGTAATTATGGGCGGGTCCCCATCAAGCACCCCCTTTTCCTCTCCCCCTAACCCTCCCCTTGCACTTAACCCTCCCATTCCCCTCACCTCTCACTCACACTCTCCCCCTACCTTCCCCAACCGCTATCTCTCCCCCTCCTCCCCTTCCCACTCTCCTCCCCAACTCTCACTCTTCCTCCCTCCCCCCCTTCCCTCCCCCTCTCCCTATCACTCCCATCCCCCTCCCTCTCCCCCCATTTCCCTCTCCCGTTCCCGTTTCCTTCCCCCTTTTAGCACCCCCTTAAGGACTGAAATTACAAAAATACCAATATACGTTACGTTAGTTTCCAACCATAGGCCTAAATAATACATTTAGTAATTTTTACTACGAACATGAGGAGTTTCTTAAACACAACTTCATTCTTTTTTTCACACCTTAGGGGGTAGAATTATCAAAAACGTTGAGACATGTATAATTAATTTTTAATCGTCAGCCTAAACACATAAGTTGAAGAACCTAGCTTCGAAACCGAGGTATTTTTATACAAACTTTCATCCCCTATTTCAACCCCTTCAACCTTTATTTCGCGATAAAAGATAAGCCTATGTCCTTTCTCAAACTCTACTTTATCTCTGTACCAAATTTCATTAAAATCAGTCCGCTTGTTTAGGCGTGAAAGCGTAACAGACAGACAGACAGAGTCACTTTCGCATAATATTATATATATAGTGGGAAAAAAACCGGCCAAGTGTGAGTCGGACTCGCGCACGAAGGGTTCCGTACCAAAAAACTGCAAAAAATCACGTTTGTTGTATGGGAATGGGAACCATCTTAAATATTTATTTTATTCTGTTTTTAGTATTTTTTGTTATAGCAGCAACGGAAATACATCATCTGTGAAAATTTCAACTGTCTAGCTATCACGGTTCATGAGATACAGCCTGGTGACAGACAGACAGACAGACAGACGGACAGCGGAGGCTTAGTAATATGGTCCCGTTTTTACCCTTTGGGTACGGAACCCTAAAAATGGATGGATGGCTTTGTCTGAGTCGTGCTTTGTTTGAAATACAATTAATTGTATATATTATTCTACAATGCAAGTTGAAGTAGGTATACCTAACTAATATACTTGGTTGAATGCTCAAATGCTCAACTAGGTATATATCACAAACTAAAATTAGATAAGACTTATCAGCGCGACATCTAATTATAAAAAACGACAAGTGCGAGTCGGACTCGCGCACGAAGGGTTCCGTACCAAAAAACAACAAAAAAATCACGTTTCTTGTATGGGAGCCCCTCTTAAATATTTACTGTATTCTGTTTTTTAGTATTTGTTGTTATAGCGGCAACAGAAATACATCATCTGTGAAAATTTCAACTATCTAGCTATCACGGTTCATGAGATACAGCCTGGCGACAGACAGACAGACAGACAGACGGACAGCGGAGGCTTAGTAATAGCACAGAATACATAATGTGTAATAGGGTCCCGTTCTTACCCTTTAGGTACGGAACCCTAATTAGTTAATACGAAACCTATAAATCAGCATCTCATCTCAGATTTAGCTTTCGAGTTAAATAAATATTTTGGAAAACGGCAAAGCTACAATCTGAATAAATTAAAGAGCTTTAACACTTGAGTAAATAATCACTACCTACTATAACTAGTACCTACTAAGGAGAACTGAAAATGTGAGAACGAAAACAAGTCACGAGCGACTTCATTTCTAATGCATGGCTCACGTACAGTGCTTTAGTTTAGACAAACTCGGAGCAGATGTAAGTACATCATCATCATCATCATATCAGCCACACGACACCCACTGCTGGGTATAGGCCTCCCCTAAGGATCTCCACGACGATCGGTCCTGCGCTGCCTGCATCCACTGGCTTTCCGCGACCTTCACCAGATCGTCGGTCCACCTTGTCGGGGGCCTACCCACGGAGCGTCGTCCGGTGCGCGGTCGCCATTCCAGAACCTTTCTGCCCCAACGGCCATCGGTTCTTCTCGCTATGTGTCCCGCCCATTGCCACTTCAGCTGAGCAATCCTTCGAGCGATGTCGGTTACTTTAGTTCTCCTGCGGATCTCCTCGTTTCTGATTTGATCACGTAGAGAAACGCCGAGCATGGCTCTCTCCATTGCACGCTGAGCGACCTTGAGCCTCCTTATGAGACCCATAGTTAGCGGCCACGTTTCACTGCCGTAAGTCATCACTGGCAACACACACTGTTCATAGACTTTCGTCTTGAGACACTGAGGTAAGTCGGACGCGAAGATTTTTCGAAGCTTCCCGAATGCTGCCCACCCGAGTTGGATTCGGCGAGAGATCTCTTTCTCGAAGTTGGACCTACCTAACTGGACTGCCTGTCCTAGGTATACGTAATGGTCAACAACTTCAAGTGTAGTGTTCCCAACATGAACTGGAGAGGGTACAACATGGGCATTTGACATAATTTTCGTCTTTTCCATGTTCATCCTAAGACCCACTCTTTGGGAAGCACTACGGAGATCTTCGAGCATTGTGTTCAGGTCTTCCATGGTCTCAGCCATAAGGACTATATCATCGGCAAAACGAAGGTGTGTTAGGTACTCGCCATTAATGTTGATGCCGAGTCCTTTCCAGTCCAAGAGCTTAAAGATGTCCTCCAACGCAGCTGTGAACAGTTTCGGAGAAATAACGTCTCCCTGTCTCACACCACGCTGCAGTTGGATAGGATTTGTGTTCTGGTTCTGTACTCGGATCGTCATGGTGGCATTTTGGTATAAGTACCTCAACACCTCGATATACCTATAGTCCACTTGGCACCTTTGGAGAGACTGCAGCACCGCCCAGGTTTCAATCGAATCAAAGGCTTTCTCATAGTCCACGAACGCCAAGCAAAGTGGCTCATTATACTCCTCGGTCTTCTGTATAACCTGCCGCAGCGTATGGATGTGGTCTATGGTGCTAAAGCCTTTTCGGAACCCGGCTTGTTCGGGAGGTTGGAAGTCGTCGAACTTGCGAGCGAGACGATTCGTAAGGACTCTCGAAAACAACTTATAGACATGACTCAGAAGCGAGATGGGTCTATAGTTCTTTAAGAGGGACTTGTCACCCTTTTTAAAGAACAAGATCACCTCACTTATGTTCCATGTCTTTGGCGTTCTGCCCTGGACGATGACGGAATTAAAGAGCTTCTGGAGGACTTTGAGTATCGGCTTACCGCCCGCTCTCAGAAGTTCTGTAGTGATTCCATCGTCACCCGCCGCCTTGTTGTTTTTCAGCTGTTTGAGAGCCATACTAATCTCGTACAGGCTGACGTCCGGGATATCTTGAGTATAGTGTCGGGTAAGCTTGGCTCTGGGGTCTTTAGCCTTGCTTTCAACAGGTGTCTGCGTGGAATATAACTGCCCATAGAAGCTCTCGATCTCCCTCAGGATTTCAGGCTTTGATGAAATGATGCGTCCGTCGTCAGTTTTCAGCTTCGTCATCTGGCTTTGCCCAATAGACAGATCTCTCGCGAACACTTTGGAGCCTTTATTCCGCTCGATAGCCTCTTTAATACGATTCGTATTAAATTGGCGAAGGTCGCTCGTCAAAGACTTAGATATCTGTCTATTAAGCTGCCGATAACGATTAGCATCTACTGAACTCTGGAGCCTCATTTCACGTCTCTGATCCATGAGTAGGAGTGTGTGGTCGGAGAGTTTCTTTATCTTGGGACGGCGGGTCTTAAAGAGCTTGGACCCTACCGTACGGATAGTATCCACCACCATGTTGTTTAGATCGTCCACATCTATGCTGTTCTCAAGGGCTTCGAAGCGGTTTTGGAGTTCGAGTTGAAAGCTCTCGGGGTTTTGAATATGGGCCGGCAATGGTCGAATTGTTGATTTTATCAGTCGAGATCTTTCCAGCTTTGGGTTGATATTCAATGTGCCACGTACCAATCGGTGATCGCTCCCCGTCTTAACAGCGTTGATCACAGTGACATCATTGAATATTTGCTTTTTCGTCGACATGATAAAATCTATCTCATTTCTGACTTTACCGTCCGGACTGACCCAGGTCCACTTCCGGCTTTCCGGCTTTCTGAAGAAGGAGTTCATCATAAAGAGGTTCTCCTTCTCCATAAAGTCAGCCAGCATCTGGCCTCTGTCATTCCGTTGCCCAACTCCAAATTGCCCCACTCTCAGCTCATCACCGCATCGTTTCCCCAACTTTGCATTGAAGTCCCCCATCACAACAGTGTAGTGGGTTTTGTAGCTATGCATGGCTTTAGAGATCTCCTCATACATAGCCTCCACTTCGTCATCTTGGTGTGTCGAGGTCGGTGCGTAAACCTGTATAACATTCAGCGAACACCGTTTGGTTATTCTGAGTATAAGGTACGCCACCCTGGTCGACACACTTCCGATGGTAATCACGTTGTTGACAAGGGACTTGTGGACGATGAACCCGACACCACCTTGGGACTGTTGGTCGCCCTCCCGGTAGTAAAGCAAGTTACCGGAGTTGAGGATTATCGAGTCCTCTCCCGCTCTTCGGACTTCAGATAACCCGATAATGTCCCAGTGTACCTTGCTGATAACTTCTTCCAACTCGGTTAACTTCGCGTCTTCCCTTAGTGTGCGCGTGTTATAGGTTGCCAGGTGCAGTTGTCGTCGTTTTTGGTAGCCGAGCCGCACCCGGGGATTCTTAGCACCCCCTGCCCCGCCGTTACCGTAGCCGCTACCGTAGCTAGGAATAGCGGGGCTGCCGGGGACTGGGGGCCAATTTTTTGATCCATTGTGCATGAGGGGGGGGGTTTGCCATAATCGCCACGCTTGGCAGGCGGGTTGGCGATCGCAGTAGGCCAAGGTTTTTTGGAGACGCTGCTGCCCGTCTCTTGAAGGCTATGCTCCCTTAGTCGCCTTTTACGACACCCACGGGATGATAGGGGGTAGTGCTATTCTAGGCCGGCACATACACGGCTCTCTAGGCCGGCACATACACGGCTCAATGGCTCACGGCACAATGTAAGTACATTTAATTTTAAATACTTATAGTTGCGGGTGGTGGCATGCATAGAACGTGAAAACTTTGAGAAGTAATAAATTAATGATTGAATCATTATCATTAAACATTTAGCTGAAATTAGTTGAATCAAGGAAAATGAGAGTGATGAAAATATTTTGAATTTCCGCGCATTGTTTGAGAAAAGTACTGTAAAAGCCTTGGCCGCAACTAGACCTTCATGACGTTGATAATACGACTCGAGTATGTGTGCCTCTGCTTCGCCTCGGCCCACATTTTCACGTTCATCCATCAATGCCTGTCTTGCATGCTGGTGCAGCAATGTAACTATTTCTGGATTCGCTAAACAGAAAGCGGCCAACGACGAAAAACTGTAAAATTAAGGATTTCAAATGTCCAAATAAGTCTGAACTTTGTGTTATAGTCACGCTGTAGACTCCTTGTTATTTGATTCGGATCCAACAAACATTTTAATATTTATGATGATAATAATATTTTAATATCGTTCAAATAATTTTATATTTATTTGGTAAAAATTTAACAAAAATCCAGTTGAAAGTCGATAATACTATGAAAAGTGCAAGTAAAGACAAATTATTACTGTTTAGTTTACCAATTTTCCCTAACTTATTGATTCATTAAACAGAACAAGCAATCAAAACATTTATGCACAATCGTGTACAGAGTCGTTCCAGAGTAGTGTTACCAGATGACAGGAATTTTCCTGACATGTCAGGAATTTTAGGCATCTGTTAGGAAAACAGGGAAAAACTGTAGTTGTCAGGGATTTTTGAAATCCTAAAAAGTGTATTAAAACACATATTATATAGTTAATTATTTTGGTGAGAGCAAAATTATCAAACGTCAACTACATTAAGAATGTAGATGTAGGTGTACAAAACGTCAGGAAATTTCCTGAAAAGTCAGGGAAAATGTCAGGAAATCTCATTATTAGATCTGGTAACCCTATTCCAGAGAACAGGTGTGAATAATTACCCTATATTAGTGAAACTAGTAGTAGAATACCCGTCATCACATGGCAAATTGGACACGTAATAACATAACATTGACTTGTCAAAACGTCTACAGTGGTAGCTCTATTAACACAGTATAGAGATATTTGCTGTCTGTCGGAAGGCTGCCTTCCTGTGGGCTCAAAGGTTAATTTAATCAAATTCTGATAACTGTTTACATTATTACCCAATTGTGGTCCAACGCTGCAATTATGAATACCATAGACGGATGATTGGTACACGAATGTCAGATTTTATCATTTTAGATATCTCTATTTACACAGAAAACTACACTAATAAACTTTTTCTTTCTAAGACTATAACAAATAAACCAAGGTAGATTGTAGTGTGTGTACTATGTATTCACACACACTCATCTCTTCCCAATATATAAAGCGCTGTATACCACTAATAAAGAACACTATTTACTGCAGACCATTGAGTTATTATTGTCAACCGTTGCGCCGAACCTTCCGCCATCGCATGGCGACCCTGCCAGTGCTGCCTATCGGCGGCGCTGCGCAGATGGTTAATTAAATAAATAATCAAGTAAAATAAAATATATTTACGGCAAAGACTTTTAAAAGTGAAAAACTATTTAAAAAGTGACACGGACCGAATAAAATAAACAATAAGTGTATGAAAATGTGAAATAACTTTATAAACAATATGTGAGAGAATCCGAACTATAAATAGTGTAAAAGATAAATGATAAACTAGAAATAAATTCTTTAAATAAATAAAAACTACTACCTAATTAATAATACTGACTGTCTTTGTGCGGAAACAATATTGATGGTACTGGTTATGGTGATAATGATGTGAGATGAATGCTGGGAGCCGGGAGACGAAGGAGTCTGATGAGGAGCAGCCGCGAGTAGTTCGAGTCAATGTGAAATTGAAAAGATGTGGAAAAAGAATGTGAAAGTTATAAAACAGTTTATAATAGGTACTTTTTTATAAAGTTTCAGTGATTAGGTATTAGTATTTTTTTTAATAATATAAAGTTCATATAAATGGACCCCTGTCGTGATCTTAATAATACGTAAGAGTTTATTATATCCTTATAATTATTTAGGATTGAATTTATAATGATTACATAATGTTGACGAAATCATTATATTGTTGACGAAATTAGTTATTACTAATAATCTTTTCCAAAGTAAATTTTTTTTAGATGTGCTTTGAAAACCTTTTAAATGTGTTTCGTGTTAAAGTTTTAAGTATTTTGTATTTTATTTAATGTCTTCCCGATGTATTCCTAGACAATTTGTCAAATAAGAAAATGGAATATTCGAAAGTATATTTCACTTGTATGTTTTTGTGAAAACATAACTTTAGTTTTTTTTATTAAAGATTTTCGATATAAGTTAGAAGTGGTTTCATAAGATGAATGAAAGCACTTTAAAAGATGTTTGATGTAAAAGATTTTTTGTTAAGTTAAAACCATATGTTAGAATTCTATAAATAAGTTTCTTAATTAGGTCACACGCAGGTCGCAGAACACTGCGATCTACTCGTTACTTTGTTTCGCATTACGTTTCGTCAGCGTAAACTTACACTCATGCACGAAACAACTGCATAAAAGGTTGGCATGTAGTGAATTTGTTTGAATAAGTGTCAAATGAAATAATTTTATCGGGAATAAGTCACGTTGTTGTTATTATTGATGTCATGATAATGACCACCTAAATGGAATGATTTAATCGAGTATTTATTAGCTTACTATTTGATCATAGTAACTTTTATAGGTTTCTATGAAATTAAAAGTATGGAACTTTTATTAAATGAAGGATATTGAAATATGTTTGGTTATTATTGGATATTTTAAAATGAACATAGATTTGACGAACTTAAAAACTGATATGACTAAATATAAATGGTAAAGAAATATATTGTATGTTAGATATGGGTGTTGTATATTTCTAGAGAGTAGGGTTTTGTAAGGAATGTGTGTAATTAATGAGGTAAAGAAATTGATAAGAGTTGTGATTGTCAGTGAGTAGTTAAGTAAAGTAAAAAAGATAGAAATGTTAATTAATCTCATTCTCTCGTTGGACTGATCATCCAAATGTTGAGTTTTTGCTTATTTAATATTATTGATGAGTTTGGATTGTTTTAGTTTTGTTGTGGATCGACGAAGGAAAAGTAAAATGATGAAATGGTACAATTAGGGTATCCTTCATTCGATCATGGTAGAAACGAGCTTTCTCCGTGAGAATTGTTGGAGGCAGCTCATGATGAAGGTGCGCGAGCTACGCAGCGTCAGAGTAGGTCTTAAAATTAAACCCCTTTAAGAATGAAATAAATGAATATTATATAAATAAATAAAAGTGTAAACACATGTGTAAGTGAAAGTACCAATAAAAAAGTTATAATGAAATGAAATGTATTAAACTGAATAAAGAGTCGACTATAAAATAATAATTATATTATAAAAGAAAAAATATGTGTAATAAAATGACAAGATGAAGAGAGAGACAAAATATGAAATAATGTAATTTGTACGTAATACTATAAAATGACAAAGTGGAATGGCCATCCACAAGTTCCCAAATGTGAGAATTATTAAGGATTTTGTTTTTTTTAAGGATGTAGGTAATAAATACCCGGATTGACATTTAGAATCAAAATAGTCTTTTTGATTTTGTTTAATTTGAATTTTACTTAATAATTTTATGAGCTAGTTAGGTACTTAGATTTGTTTTGAAATTGAATTTTGGTTGCTACTTTATTCTTATAGGTTTTTAGGAAACCTAATTGTTTTAACTCTCTAAAATTTTCAATAATTTTTCATTTACTTAAAAAATATTAATAATACTTATGTAATATTTTTTAGCCGTGCTATTGCATTCTTTGATAAAAGTTCAATACAAATTAATATCTTCAGAAGTCACGCCGGTTTCGGCTAAATTAATTCTGCCCAATTAGAAACGATCTTTCATTGTTTGAATCGAATTAATTTGTTTTCAAATTTACTAAAAGGAAGAACCGTTCAAGTTCCTAATAAAACTTTTAACGCAATTAGACCCATTACCAGTCGGTAACTGGAATACAGGCTATCAACGCCTATAAAGGCTGTTTCCGCCTTTACGTTGTCACTTGAGAAATCTAATATCCTGGTGGGAAAATACACGCGGCGGTAGCGCGCCCCTATAGGAAATAAAATATTCACCCACTGAGATTCCTTTCAGATAAAAGGCTTCTAGCATATTGTCCAGAAAGATAAAAGGCAAATAAGATGGCACACGATCACTTGAATGGCGTGATCAACTTTTTTATCTTGTAAATCTTTACATGTACAAAGCTTTTCGTGAATTTATTCAGTTGAATATCATTCATCATCTAATACTACTGAATAATTGATAACTTTGTTAACTGGTGAATTAACCACTCAATTGAGCCGTTTTAAACAAGAGTTTGAAGTATCCAATTTACCGAATTGAAACATTATAAATTCTGAATTAACTTAGTATTATACAATATTGAATGAGTGAAAATGTTTTAACCTCCTTTTTACACAAGGGCCTCGATGACTACAGTCTTATCTTATCAGACGTACAGTCCATTCACAAATTATTTTACCTCTGCCAACTGCATAATTTTATTTACATGCACAATTTTTTCTCCGCTACGATTTAATTTCTGTCAGAGGTAAAACAACTCTGAACGCACCGATGCAAATATCATTAATTTTGCCACTAAAACCTCGATTTTATTATATTTTTTGGAAGTAACCGGAAACAAGGAAGAATACCAAAATGTTCCTGTCATGTGTTGTTGGATTTGAGAGAACAATGCCTGCAAATGGATGTGAAACGTAACAAGCTTAACAGGTAAAAAGGAGATTTATTTTTGTTCACGCACCCCATCGCGTAGGGTGTCGTCGAATACATCTCACAGCCTTAGCTATACTAACATAATTATATTAAAAAGCACAGCTTTATTATACCACTCTACAAGTAAGAGCGTTTTAAGCGGGATTAATAGGTAAATAGGTAGCTAACTCATCACTAGCTACCCCATCATTATTTAAGGAAGAAAATGTAGTATATTTAAAATGAAGTTTTAAGTAGCGGTGAGATTATATGACATTTTACTAGTAATGTAAAAGAAAAAGATATTCTCTTCAATCTATTCTATCTACACTGAAATTTGAATTTAAGTTTGAATAAGTAATTGACATTTCTTTAATATAATTAAAAATAAAAAAACCGACTTCAAAAGCCACGCTACCTCTAAAAAGCAAGAAATAATATTCAAATCACTAGATACGCATTATCATTGTAAATAAAACACGTCTATTGAAGTCGGGTGGGGCTGGAGGACAACTTTTTTTATTCTAAAAGCCCCACCCGACTTCAATATACGTGTTTCATTTACAATGATAATGCGTACCTATCTAGTGATTTGACTATTATTTCTTGCTTTTTAGAGGTAGCGTAGGCTTTTGAAGTCGGTTTTTTGTTTTTTAAAACAATTTTTCATTTCATGCTTTTTAGTGTAAAGTACCTTCTGTATTAGATATGTTATCTAGGTAGAAAAATCGGTTTGACCAAACGTAAGATAATCGCGGACATACATGCATATGGGTCAAACTGATAACCTCCTTTTTTGAAGTCAGTTAAAAACCCTCTAAAATGTCAAAAATACTTTTCTGAAAACCGCATCAAAATCAATTCAGCCATACACGAGATAATCGCGGACAAACATTCATGAATACATAAGGATCAAGTGGGGTCAGAACCTCCTTTTTTGAAGTCGGTTAAAACACCAAAACGTTCTCCTAAATCTAATAAATACTTTTCTGAAAACCGCAATAAAATCGGTTCAGCTGAACGCGAGATAATCGCGGACAAATATACATACACTAGCTGCTGCCCGCGACTTCGTACGCGTGGCAGTAGCACTTGTATACCTATGGTTTTTTTGTGGCACTTCGTCCGCGTGGTAATCGGTTACCGTTGTCAAAAGCAGCCTATGTTCCCAAACAAACTTACATCCCATTTCACCCCTTAAGAGATGAACTTTGTAAAACGCTGAATTACGTATACCATAAATTGTGAAGAAGAGCACTAATATCAAGTTTCTCTCATACCTACGCTGAAAGACATAATGCATTATTTCTATTATGAAGTCTGAAATCGCGAAAAAAAACAGCTGTTTCATACATTTTGATATTTTCGTTATGAATTTTTGTATGAAAGTTATGAAACTGCTTTTTATTTCGCGATTTCAAAGTCCCATAGCAAATTTGTTAAGTTTGATGGTCCCTATCTACCATATTCGGGATTAGGGGTTATTTTGTAACACGTTGTATGTACCTGGAATACAATTTTATCCTGTTTAATGGTTCCCTAAGGATTTTCTCTAAAATCCACGCGGACGAAGTCGCGGGCGGAAGCTAGTTTATTACAATAATCAGAATTGGGTCCAGAGATATTAATATCCCGTTCCCATTTCCTTATTCTTTTCAAAATAAATGACATTTTCGCAATCACCATCCCATAAAACCTCAAGAACGACATCCACATCAATTTTCATTTTTAATTACCTCATTTACCCCTTAAGGAATAATTTTCAAAATAACAAAATGGGTGTTTGCCTATTTATTTTTAGACGTGCTCCAACGAATTCTAAAGTTGTAATGTCTATTTTATATTATTTTCCATACAAAATTTGACCCCATTTTCACCCCCTTAGGGGTTAAATCATGTCAACGTTGTTGAACTTCAAAATAAATGTTATTTTCGCAATCACCATCCCATAAAACCTCAAGAACGACATCAGTAGGTGATTATTGGGCGTTCTGGAACACATTCACTCCAGGTCTCTCACGTCCGTTCGATCCCTGTCGTGAAGTGTTCCAAACAGCCCAATAATCACCTCGATCGCTGTAGTAAAAACTGTTTCAGGAAGACCAGTTAAATGTATGAAAATATGGTTAAACTCCCTAGTTCCTACCTACTCGCGATGAATAAATATAAAATATACTTTATGTAAAACTTACATGCTGCTAAGCTCACTGCACACCAAATCATTTGTATTGCACTCATTATAATATAGTAACACTGATTTATGCACGATGCTTAAACCGATAATGGATCACACTCGGCGGCTGACATTATGGAACTTATCGTTTTGTTTTAGACTGATTGTTCGTGTCAGTGGCCAAATTTGGTCGATGGCACCTGAAGTCGAATTTCGATCATAACGCTTAGGAAAATATCATTCTTCGGCCGATTGCTCATGCCCATCGCCCATTGGCTGGTGGCACCTCAGAAATGAATTTCCATCACGATACGATACGATTAAGAACATCGGATAATAGTCAATGCCAAAGCTGAGGAAATTATCATTCTTCGGCTGATTGCTCGTGCCGTTCACCTAGTGGTTGTTGGCACCCAGATATGATAATTCAAAAGATAAGGCAAATATACCTCCAAAGAACTCAACAGGTAACTGGTGCCGGTGACCAAATTAGGTTGGCGACACCTAAAACAACGAAAAGATTACCACTTTATGCTGCCATCGAGAGATGGGTGACCGCCCATCTATCCAGTTTTCGGGTTTTCTCATAACCTGCACTGCACTGTTCACTTACGCGGACGACAAGACTATGACTCGAATGCAAGTGCATTGCGTCATGGTTCAAACTGTGTGATTGAAAAAAATCGCACATAATGCATTGAGTTAAGGAATGGTTTAAATTGAATATTATAATTCACTTATCACGTTTATCTATGCAGTGGTATTGACTTTTGTAAGGTAAGCAAATAGGTAAGCCACATTACCACCGTGAGAATAAATTCGCAACATAAACTAGTTAGAGCACACGGTTTGTCTCGTTATTTTTATATTTATTATCTTTTAAGGTTTTTGATTTAATTTTTCATGAAATACAATCATTGATTTCATAAACACATATTCTCTGAATATCGTCAAAAAGCCCAGTTAATAATAAATAAAATAATCAGTTTCGTTAAAAGTGTATTTTTTTTCTTTTGGGCACAAATTGACTTTTAGATCTCTTGTAAACCGAAATAACAAAGGTTATTGGGCATATTTGACCCACTTGATGAATGTTTGCGTACAGAGACCAAACCAGTTTCAAATTGAAGTTTCAATCCCACTTTTCAAAATATGTATTATTTTTTTATGTACCGACCGGCAGAAAAAAAGTTATTTTACATTAAGTGTTTTATTGTATGTTTAATGTTATTAAACTTTTGTTAATAAAACAGAAGTTTTTACTTTAAGCATTGTGAAAATGTGTGGTACAAGCATAATAAACGTTTTATTATCTTTATTTATTTTATTTTTAATTAAAGTGCTGTGACATAATGATAAAAAATTAAACGTGTCCTGCAAGAATGTGACCCATACCACTGAGTAGCAGACACATTTATCTACATACCTAGCCCGATTTAGTTTGTGTACGCTGTAGGTCAAATGTTCGAACAAAATGCCCAATGACCTTTTTGTTATAAGTATGAAATATTTATGCAAAACATCAGAATAAGTTAAACAAAGTCAATAAATTAATCCGTTGATCCATTTTTTTTTACATAATACTTTTGAAAAACATAAGTTTTTGTCATTAAGGTACATAAAGCTTAGTAAACTGTGCTAATTACTGAAATAAATATTTTTACTTAAACTTGCTTTCTGATATCAATAAGCTAAAACAAACGATGACAAAAGCGCAGCGAACTTAATGATAATTATTAAATATATAAAACATAGTTTCATAAAACATCTCAACTTTTCTGAACCATTATTGTAATATTATATCTGAGGGAATCGAACCCGTTGAAGTTTAATTTACTACCACCGCTAAGCCAGTCGATTATAACCAACGATGCAGATTTAGACCTTAGCTCTGATAAAGCCGTGTGTACACAATGCAGCTTTGTTTTGAATTACAAACCTATTGTAATATTAGTGCGCTTACGGATATTATTATATAGTTTCATAAAATTAAACATTCTTCTGGTGTTTGATTTTATTTGATGATTGCGATAAGTCGCATGGTTATTATCTCTGACTTAAATGCATGCTGTGGGTTCGAGTTTGTGTGGATATTTCGTGATGAAGATAAAATTTTGCATTTTTTAAGTAGTCATTGTTTTTAGATAGGTAGTTATTTAAGGATGGCTCACGTTGTTTTAGTAGCTTCTTTGTTTTTAAATGCCTACCTAATCATTCAAAACTTCATTACTTCAAGAACTACGAGAAATTCATACTTATTTAATTTAACTTTATTTAGATATCATTACAAAATAATCATTTAAACTATTCAAATACCTCAAATACACAAATGTGAAAATAAATCAATAGAGTAAGACATTACCATTTTAACCATTATGTACATAGCCTTAACTACATATTGTCGGCTTATTTGAATATCAAGTTTGCGACATTAAACTGATACTACTTCCGTTCCGTAATATAAAATGTTTATTTTGCAAATACTTAATAATTACAATTAACTTTGGTAAAATATGTAATAACGATTTCCAGTGGTTGTAAACCGTCACGTATTTATATTTAATACATTATATTTTAATAGAAAGTTTGGAACTAAATAATCCTGAACAAATTTAGTTTGAAGTTTAACTTAAGTATATCATTATCACATGAGGAGTGACAAGAACCTGTTTCAGTTTCAGGTCCAGTTTATTTTATAAATTTTTGTGGTGCTCTGTCAAATAAAATATTTAATATTAAAAAACAACAAAAAGTTTCGCATTTTTTTTACTTACAATATAATTTTCCATTAAACTGAAGATTTTTCAAATAATAAACACACGAATATAATAAAATGTTTTTCACTCCTGATTAAGAAATTATTGAAGATTCAGCAAAAACAACCTATTTAAAACGATTTCCGATCAATAAGTGTCACAAATTGTGGTGCTGCTCCGTCACTATTAGCAAAGACACTCTGCCTCAACGTCACCAGCGGTTTGCCAGTCATCCATCCGACTGCTCCATCCTCTCTCTGCGTGAGCACTCTGCCAGCCCCTGCCCAGCGCCAGCGCCCCGCCCGCCCACACGCTGACCATCAGCCAGCTGCTCTGCCATCACCGCAAGCTCACTGTACAACTCACACGAGCAAAACGAGGATCCGTGCTATTGCCATAATGTTCGTAAGTTGTTATTTTACTAAATGATTTTCTAGTGATGAATACTAATCCGATAAGGTAAATTTGTAAACGTGCTTAAGTTACTATCGTGTTTGTGTGAAAAGTTTTAAATCTCGATCTTATTACTTTACCACAATGATATCAAACGCGATGGTAACGTTTGCATATTTGCAAACTTACACTCGGCCCTCTGTTCAATTTGAGTTTCAAACGTAACAAATAAAAAGGAAATATTTTTTTATCAAATCTAAATTCATTCGGGAGTAAATTTTATCTTAAATTCTGTAAATTATTAATTATCTAATGTTAGTAATAATAACTTGCAGGTCGGACTCCGAATACTACAACAATAAGCGCAGCAAAGGCGCCAGAAAACAGGTCGTGGAAGATTTCGTCGAATCGGACACCGATGGGGAAACGACTTCCAAAGTAACGTATGTATTAATTAAACTTACTTACACTTTAAAATTTAAGTCTTAGATTGTTATTATTAAAATATCACTTTTATAGTTACATTTACAACAATTACTTAGGTACTTATATTTTTTCCTTTACATTTTACATACTTACTATTTTATGGCTAAGTTTATTCAACATGTAATCTTGACGTACACTATATTTTAAGAGTTATGATATGATATGTGATGTGTGCGTATCTTTGGTCGTTTATTTATATCCAGTTTTTTTTTTAGTTCCAAGAAAGAGCCGAAACCTGCAAAAGCGGTAAAAAGGAAGGCGCCAACATCAAAAAAGTCATCTGCACCGGCTGCAACAAAGTCAACTGGGTGGCAAATTGACTCAGACAGTGAGGAAGAGGCGGTGGCTCGACGACGAGGCAGCGAGAGCCAGCCCTTGCAGTCGTGCTTGTCGCGGCGTGTCGCCGACGGGGTCCTGCGCCGCACCGCCCAGAGAGACGGTGATACTTACATTGAAGTAAAGGTGTACAACACCAAAGACATATTGAAGGTGGAGCCCAAAGATCGCTGGGAACAGGCGGTAATCTCCCTGAAATATCGAGCAGATTCCGATGCTCCAGAGTTGATTCCACTTAAGGAGGCGCTCAAGCTCTGCAAAAAAAACTTCACCGAGGAAGGAAAATTTTTTAGCTTTAAGAAAAAGTAATAACTTAGTTATAGGAGATATTTTTTTTTTATTAACTTCTATATTTTTAGGATATTTTTTTTGTATTTTAATTTTATAATATATTATTTAAGATACTTAAAAAACTTAACTTAGTAGAATATATACATTATAAAATAAATAAAATAAATAGATAAACTTTAAAAAAAACATTTACTTATTATGAGTTAAACTCTATTCCCTAAAAATAAATAATATTTGGTTTATACATATAATATTAAAAAATAAAATACATAAGTACATAAGTAGGAATTATTATACCTATTCAACCAGTCCATTCAATAAAATATCACTGATTTTGGCAGCTTAGGATAATAATTCGCTTTTATTATATTCTTCCTACTACCTACTTAACGATATGGCAAGCAAAACAGTGTATTGCACAGTTTGTGACTTATCCGTTAAAAGTAAAGCATTCTCAGCCCATTTGAGAAGTAATATCCATAAAAATAATAGTTCCATCGAAATAAGTGACGGAATTGAAAAAATAAGCAGTGCATTTCGAAGTCGAATCGCATCGTACAGGGTTCGAGTGCCGACGATGGCTGATAGCGGTGACGACACGGATGACGTCAGCGTGTGTCCGCCGGCTGAGTTCCTGTCTCAGCTTCGCTCTCGCGTGCATAACTTGTTATCTGCAAGACAGGCAACCTATAGTTCTATTAAGGTGAATTTTGAATTTTTCGCCGAGTTTAAGTTACCGAAAACTAGCGCTAGTGAAATCAAATCATTTGCTTTTGGTCAAAATGTTGTGTTGCATCATAATTATGATTTTAATGATCTGTTTTCAAAAATTGTTAGCTCCATTGTAACAAGTATTGACGAATTTGAGGAAAAAGATAGCGGTTGGTCTTTTGTAAGAAATTTATACTTAGAAGTTAATATCAACAAGTATAATCCATTGAGAGCCGCCCGGTTTATTGAGTTGCCGCGAAATTTAAAACTAAAGCATGCTTGCATTAACATACAAAATAATGACTCCTTCTGCTTTTTATGGTGCATAGTAGCCGCATTGTTTCCAGCTAAGAACAATGCACACCGAACATCTTCATATCCTCACTTTGAGAATGTTCTGAATATTCAAAATATGACGTATCCAGTTGGGTTTTCAGATATTAAGATTTTCGAGAAAAATAATCACCAAATCAGCGTTAATGTGTACGGTCTCGCAAACAAGTCTAACATTGTTGGACCTCTCTATAAAACGCAGAGCAAAAAGAAACATCATGTCAACTTATTACTATTAGAAAAAGGTGAATTTAAACATTATTGTTTAATAAAAAATTTGAGCAGATTACTGAGACCTCAGTTAACAAAACATCACGGAAAAATTTTCTTTTGTGACGATTGTATGATATTTTTTAATAGCGAACAAAATTTGAATACTCATATTTGTAGCGGTGTCCGGACGGTATTGCCTGATCCAGGCACTGTTATTCAATTCAAACATTTCGATAGAATGCAAGATATGCCATTTGTTATATATGCGGATTTCGAATCCTTATTAGTGCCTGAATCAAGTAGTGATGGATTGCTCTCGAATAATACATCCATTTTGCAAAAACATTTGCCTGCCGCATTTGCATATTACGTTGTTTGTTCGTATGATAGCTCTCAAAATAAATACATGTCATATCGTGGTCAGGATTGTGTTGAAAAGTTTCTTGAATATCTTGGCGAAGATGTAACTAATATACACAAAATTTTAAAACAATCAATTCCAATGACTTCACTAACATCTGATGAGCAAAAGAGCTTTGATGATTCAAAATATTGCTTCCTTTGTGATCAGTTATTGTTCGACGATAAAGTTAGAGATCATTGTCATTTGACAGGAAAGTATCGTGGTGCATCTCATGCTTACTGCAACTTGCAATATTGTGTACCAAAATTCATTCCAGTATTTTTTCATAATTTATCCGGGTACGATAGTCATTTATTTATTCGGCAGTTGGGAGCGACACCGGGTAACATTAAAGTTATAGCAAAAACTAAAGAAAACTACATATCATTTACAAAGTTTTTTAGTGTAGGACGTGAGGAATACATACCAGTTAGATTTGTAGATTCATTTAAATTTTTAGGCACTAGTTTAGAAAAGCTTGCAGGAAATTTAAATAAAAATGATTTTTTTCACTTACATCACTTTTTCCCTAAAATGGAACATTTTGATTTACTTAGACGTAAAGGTGTGTATCCATATGAGTATATGACAAATTGGAATTGCTTTGATGAAGACAGGTTACCACCACGAAAATGTTTTTACAGTAGTTTAACCGGTGAAACTGTTTCAGAGTCAGATTATTGTCATGCTCAATGTGTTTGGACAACGTTCAATTTGAAAAATCTAGGCGAATATACTGATTTATATCTTAAAACGGATGTCATTTTACTTGCCGATGTTTTTGAAAATTTTCGTCAAACTTGTAAAATTAATTACAGATTAGATCCTGCATTTTACATGACGGCACCTGGCCTAAGTTTTGACGCAATGTTACTTAAAACTAAAGTAAAATTGGAACTTATAGAAAATCTAGAAATTTTACGTATGATTCAAAAAGGAATCCGTGGTGGTGTGTGTTTGTGCTCTACTAGATACGCTAAGGCAAATAACAAGTACATATCAAATTACGATCCGTCTGTGCCCGATAATTATTTACTATACATTGATTGTAATAACTTATATGGTTATGCAATGTGTTCTTATTTGCCTTATTCAAATTTCGAACTCATAAGCCAAACGGAAATTAGTGAACTTAATATTCTTCATGTACCTAATGATTCAGAGTTTGGTTATATCTTAGAAGTAGATTTAGAGTACCCAGAGCATCTACACGACTTGCACAATGACTTACCTTTTTGTCCCCAAAAATTTACACCACCCAGTTCTAAAAACCCTAAATTGATTCCAAATTTGTACGATAAATTTTACTACGTAATTCACTACGTGCATTTGAAAACGTGCCTCAAACATGGTTTACTGTTAAAAAAAATTCATAGAGTAATTAAATTTAAACAAAGCCCATTTCTTAAGCAATATATAGATTTGAATACGGAACTGCGTCAAAAGGCTAAGTCAACATTTGAACAGGACTTTTTCAAATTATTAAATAACAGTATTTTTGGGAAAACTTTAGAGGATACTGAAAAAAGATTGAGCGTATATTTAGTCAATAAGTGGAATGACACCAGAAATAAAACGAAAAAATGTTATACAGCTGAGCAATTAATTTCAAGGCCAAATTTTCATAGTTGTACGGTTTTCGCAGAAAATTTTGTAGCTGTGCAAATGAAACCTGATTCAGTGATTTTAGATAAACCTATTTACATAGGATTCACTGTTCTCGAAATATCCAAAAATCACATGTATGATTTCCACTACTCTATTACAAAACCGTTTTATGGTTCCAATTTAAAACTATGTTACACCGATACTGATAGTTTTTTGTACTCTATCGAGGCAACGGACATTTACGAAGACATAAAATCCAATTTTCAACAGTACTTTGACACAAGCAATTACATGGAAAATAATCAGTATAATATAGTTCCGAGGAACAAAAAGGTCCCTGGATTATTTAAAGACGAGATGGGAGGGCAACTTATCACTGAATTCGTGGGTTTGAGATCTAAGTTATATTGTGTAAAAACTCAAGACAAAGAGATAAAAAAGGCAAAAGGGGTAAAAAAATCTGTAGTAAAAAAAATGGATTTTAAAGATTATAATAAAGTGCTACTTCTTAATAAGTCACTTAAAAAGAAAAATGTATTATTCAAGTCTTTGAAACACGAGATTTTTACGCAAGCCGTTAACAAAGTTGCTCTATCTTCAAATGACGATAAACGCATTGTACTTAAAGATAAAATATCTACATTGTCCTGGGGACATAAATCAAGCCTTTTCTGAGATTTTTTGTTTGGACTGGTTGAAAAAATAATAGAGTACCTAGTGAACACTTTATTGTCAATTTTTTAATACTGTTATTTAAGTATATTATAAGTATAATTATCAATATGTGTGATTCGTTTATAAATCGTGAATTCAGAATTAAAAGAGCAGTGTTCAGCAAAATCTATGCTTATTTTTGTATCACTTTACAGTCTAAAACATATGTTCTGTATCCTTGTAATAAGTAAATAAATGAATACAAATTTTATAATATATATTTTAGTATAGGTACGTTAGTAATACTTTAAATAAATAGTATGTATGTAAGTTGTTGTTTTATTCTGAATCTAATTACCTTTTACCATTTTACTTCATAGCCAGCGAGGATTTATAAAATATAAATGACAAAAAACAAGTTCTAACTTGTCTAATTCTGATTGCATCGCGGCACATGTTTGCCGCTTTGTCAGCAATACGTTTCCACTTACATAACATAATAAGGTATCGACATCAGGAGCAAGTTCTAACTTGTCCAATTTTAGGAGCTGTGTCAGCTATAGGTTTACATACAAACTCACACGATCACAAATCAAAGGTATAAATATTCGTGTTAACTGCAATTGTATATTTATTTTCATAAGAACATCGAAGATGGTAAGTTGCTTTTTAAATATAAGTTGAATGTATTTACACAATAAATATAGGAATCTGTTCGATTTTAAATATATGACTCATATTATTTGTTTCAGGCCATGTCAGTGAACACCGAGCTTCTCGTAGAAGACCTGCGCTCACCATCTCCGGTCTTACAAAACGCGCAGGACCCTCTAGAAGGATGGACGCAGATGATCCCGCCTTGGGTTGTAGAGCCACCACACGAAGAAACGCCGTTGGTGCTCAAAATACGGAAGGCGGCGTATGACACGCAGAAGAGGAAGCGAAAGAAGAGATCGTCCTTCCTCAAGCACTCACACAACACGCAGCAGTCCTTCGTGGTGAAGAGCCCGCCGAAGAAAGGACGACGTCTAATTAAAATTGAGATAGTAGACCTAGAGCAAGAAGCGCTGGGTGACTCGTCGGAGGATGCCCTACTGTCTGCGCAGTATGTGGTGTCGGAAGACATGGACCAGATTATGGACCAGGCGGAAGGTCTAATAAGCAACATATCAAAAAAAATATGTGGTTACAGCTATAGTTTTTAAAGCTTTGAATCAAATTATTTTTGTAAATTAAAGTTCTCATGTAGGTTTTATGCGTAACATCTCTAGTTACTTATAAACCTATAGAGATACATTTAAAGATAATACCTACTTACATTTAAAATTTTTGAAGGCTAGATTTAGTTGTACAAATGTAAAAACATTTTTTACTGTGTAATTAAGGTTTATTAAATAAGAATGTAATAAAATTACCTTTTAATGAATTAAACTTTAAAGGAATTATGTCGTTTTATTTCTATATAAAACGTAATTAGGTAGGTAAATGAAAAAAAGATTTTAAATGTACACTTATTTATTTATTGAAAAAATCATACATTGGTATTTTATTTTCTAATATCCATTTTCTTATACAAATTACATTTTTCAAAGCACAATATTTTATATGGTTAAAACAATTGTATGCAAACATATCTTTACAGTAAAGTTTACTTAGAGTTTCTAGATTAGGTATACCCTTAACACTAATATCTAAAACATTTTCATGACCACATAATTCACGCACCCATTTAACTTTCTCTTCTCCTTTCACTATGATTTTGCGTTCTCTAAGGTAAGGTTTAATGAGTCTTTTAAATTCTCTGTAGTCAATATATCCCTCACTCCATCGGTATCCTCTGTTTCTTTCTATCCACCAAACATGTTTCCTTTCTTCGAGAGTCAGTGTAGAGAATGGATATGGAGGTTTAATTAAAAAGATTTGAGTGTGTTCAGATGTGCCTATAACTAATTCTTTTAATATGAATTCATTTTTATCATTTTTAAAACCTTGCACATCCACTATTATAATATCTTTATTCATGATAGTTTTTTAACGATGTTACTCAGAGGCTTATATTCAAATATGCAGTCGTTCAGTATAAGGCAATATGCGGCGGTCTGATCAGGTATCTCTTGATCTGCTTCTATTTCCACACGAACGTCAATTGATCCCTTTAGCGTTTCGTGTTGGCGAGAACAGTCAACAACAAATAAGGGGGAAATTTCTTTGAACTCTTTCAAACTCAACAACGGCTCTGGTCTACGACCATGATAAGACTGCTGAAATCTTGCATACTGTTCGTATATTAACGAAAACTTGTTGTCAGCAAAATTAATATTCAGTCCTTCATAAGGGTAATATGATGAATTTAAAAATACTCTTACATCACGAATAAAGCAATGATCGAACTCTGCCATAGACTCTTTCGCATTATGTTTACGATTAGTTTGAAAAGCAATAACTACAAATCGTGGTTTTTCAACCTGTGATGAGGTTTTAATAGACCAAGCGTGTTTACGTGTTTTGGGTAGTAATGGATACTCATACAAGTCCCAATTACGAAATGCTACTGTAATGGGACGATCTTTTTCTAAATGCTTTAATAAATTAATTCTTTCGCGGTCTGATACTTTAATGTGCGGAACTCGCCAGACAATTTTATTTATTATTATATCCTCCACAACTTCATCGGTATTTAGTTTTAAAGCATTGAGATTTGTATTGCTTCTCAATAGTACTAACTCATGTTTACAGTTAATTATAATTTTTTCATAATCTTCTGCAAAGCCTAATATTTTGTTCAGAGGTATTGATGCAGAGAATACTCCATTGTTGACATTGGTCGTACCTGTAGGTGACCAGCCCCAAACTTTTGCACATTTCGATTCGTTTTCATTCAACGAAAGATAAGATTTTATAGTTGTAGAAATCCCTGCATTTTTTACCTTATCTATTTCTACACCATTTAATTCATAACGAATATCTTGAAAAAGAAACAATGCTGGGTTATTAACAAAATGCACACTTGTCACTCTTTCTTTTTGTTTAGTAGTACTGTTATACTTATACACATTGACTACGCCCTCAATGTACAAACTGCTGAGTGCAGGTAACACATACAAATCTTGCTGATTAATAGGTATTCGTATTTCATCGTTCTTGTTAAAACTCGTTACATATGGTTTATACGAATGATATTCGAAACTTTCAATGCTGTTATCGTACGATGCCGGTTGAGTAATATTTAAAATATTCATTTTAACAAGCCCAGTAGTTTTAAAAAATCCTTATTGCTTTTGGTTAGCTTCTTATTTAAACGAAGCGGTGTTCTTTTCTGAGAGGATCTTTTAGAACTGACTTGAACAGTAGATGCGGATGGGGTTTTATTAAAATTTATCATTTTTTTCTAAAGTGTAAATACAGCTGTACTTCTTCACCACGTAAGTTGATCTGCTTATTTTCAGCGTCTAACAACCTTATGTTAATAGCGTTGATTGAACTCTGATTGACGGGAAAATAAATTAAGTTTTTAGGTATTTCGATGATTCTATAACCTGGTGGTACGTTAGGCACAAATTCGTAAATAATGTGACTTGCTTTCCCGTTCACAAATGACCCGCTGATGACATCACATTCGATGCGCACTACAGTTGTTGATAAAATGCTGACAGGATACCGAGACTCAGTGCTTATATTAGCTTTTATTGTATCCATACCAAAGCCCAAAATTTTACCAAGAGAATCATTTTTATCGAAGTACACATTTTCGGAACAGTATATACAAGTTTTTAATGTATTATTATTGCAAGTTAATTTTAGCGCAGCATTTTTAATGTTACTTTTCAAAAAATCACAAATATCTTGAAGTTCATAGGACCCTTCAGGTATTTCGATAACTTTATCACTACCGTAATAAAATTTATTATTTCTTTCATCTATGTTCGGGATAGAATTAAAAGTTGAAAAATATAAGAGCCCACACTCATATTCTCCGCGTAATTGCAAGGTTGGCGAGTAATTTGTTATTAAAGATTCTCCTCTGCCAGTTATTGACACAGTGAAAGACATTTTTGTACTGATAAGTTTTTTAATTTCATTATCAATTTAAATGTTATTTCCAATAGTCTCTTAAAAATTTTAAACAAAGATGACCACAGTTTACAGCTCCAAACTTTTGATACTGTACATAATTATAGTTTATAGACATGTACCTTAAATAATTTATCAATTCTAACGGTGGCTTAAGATTGCCAAAACTATCAAAATATTCACAGTAGTCATTATGCTTAACGTAGGCTACCCAATGGGTTCCGGGATTATCAGAACTATCTAAATTTATTATAGCACACTCGATCTTTCGTGGTTTTAAAGGTAGTGCATCTCTCATGAAAACTCCTCGAAAGTGTGGAATATCAGAAGCATGCTCTAATATATCTAAATTAGTGAGAGGGCGTCTGGGTAGCCGTTTCATTCGTTTTTTGAAGGATTCAGATATAAACCAGCTCCTTTTTTATGAGGCTTGATATACAGTCCTTTTCCTAAAGCTACAGCTTCCATCATCTTGTTATGCCGTTCAGATTCTTGAAGATTTTTCTGAGCAGCCTTGTAATCATTGACAGCCTTTGCTATACCTGCTGCACCTCCAGCAAGTGAACCTAGAGCTGATAATCCAGCGAAGATTGGAATAAGAGGTAAGAAACCTCCACTTTTTGGAATAGGAATACACCGTGGCAACCGTATTCCTTTTTTATTTGTAAACAATTTTTTGGCGGCTGCATGTGCGTATTTTATAGCTGTACGATTGTCTTTAGATTTTAATTTTTTTATTTGTGTTTGTATTTTTTTTACAATTGACATAAAAGATCGAACACCAGCACCAGCTTTAAGTTTTGCTTTCATTGCATTTTTTACAATCCATGAAGCTACTTTTTCTCGTTTCCCAGCATCCTTTGATTTCAATCTTTTCTTAGCCATATTCAAAAGTTGTAAATCAGCTTTATGTCGAACACTCAAATCACTGTTATTATAGGCGATATCGTGATACATACAAGCTTCATCTAATTTATTTATACCTCGATCACCTCTTAGTAACCGTTTTTTAAGTTTTGTTCCGGGGCCACAAAACTGATAACCAGGGATATGTAACTCAAACGGTAAGTTATTTATTAAGTCGTTTATAATACCACTTCCTTCCTTCATTGATGTTCTTAAAGTGAGTTCAATCTAATTACATCGCTTCATTTATATTACAAAACTAGCGAATTTTTATCAACCCAACTATTCTCTTTATCGCTGAGACCTAACCATTTTACAAAAAGTTTTCTACCTTTTCTTTTTATAACTTTTTCGATGAGATAAAGATCAGGAAATTTAGTTCTTTGTAATTCATATTCGTAGAAAGATCCTAAAATCCTCTGTTTGTGTTTATCTTCTAAATGGTAAGTAGGTGGATTCGTATGATTTACCTTAATTATTACAAATATCTCGGTGGACCAGTTAGGGGTGTAACCCTTGTAAAAATCTCCTTTATATTTACTAATACGAACATGATCACCAAGTTGAAACTTAGGTTTGCGATCTATCTTAGGTCTTTGTGATTTAATAATGTTAGACTTTATAACCATCTGGTTTTCTTTGTTGACTTCAATAGGTTTAAATTTAGTTATACGGTGAGTAGAATTATTATAGTTTTCTACAACTGAATTTAAATTTTGCCCCAACCATTGGTAATGACCGTGCAAACTAAAAAGTTTGTAAATTTTATGTTTTAAAGTACGTATTACTCGTTCTACAATAGAAGCTTTTTTTACAGAGTAGGTAGAATAATGATTTATATTATATTCTTCTAATAATTTTTTGAAAGTATCATTATAAAATTCCTTGCCTAAGTCAGTTTGTAAATATTTAGGTTTTCGTGATGAATTTGTTAGTATCTCTTGCAGCGCATGTGTCACACATTGTTTGTCTTTTGATTTTAAAGGATTTACCCACACATATTTTGATAAAGTATCTATTACTATCAAAATGTATTTGAATCCTTTATTGGAATGTGCAAATTTCTGGAAATCCATAAGGTCAGCTTGCCATAAATCATCTATTCCTTTTATGATTGTACATCGCCGCGGGAAATTTCTTCTTGCTGCTTTGTGAAGTTCATTGACGATGTCTTTTTTACTCATTTTTATTTTTTAGTTTAATCAAATTATCTATCTCTGTTTTAGTATAATATAAATTACCCAAACGATTTGAAGTCACCTTTTCCAAGTTATTGAGATATTTTTTAACATCAAGAGATACTTTTTTTATTTCGTCTCTTAGTTCATGAACTGTTTTATCTAAATAAGCTTTATTTACTGCTTCGTCGTCTTCGTCTGGAGACGTTAAACCTTTCAATTTTGATGATTTTAAATCGTAGTGTCCTGTATCTGACTTCACTAATGTATCGCTGAAGGTATCAATATATTCTGCTAATCGTAGACGCTTATGAACATGATGGCCAAACTTGTCAATGTTCATTGCTGCTCTGATGACTTTTTCATACTGATCCATTTCCCTGTCAAGCGTTCTTTATATTTTAAATTCTTGATTATTCCTGCTTCCCACAGTTCTTCAATAATTGCGACAATTTCATTGTCTAAGCCAGTGTTACCCGCATCTCGTGAGGCGAGTAATATTTTTAATCGTTCTACTAACTCATTCGGATCATCCCAATAAACCAAATCAGTATTCTTTTTAACTTTTTTTAGTACCTTAATACCTTCTCCATGCGAAAGACTTTCCACACTTGTAGTTGCATTTCTAGCAAACTTAAATAGAGGTTTTATGACGTTCATGTACTTAAAACCTTTATTGCTGTTTATTGGTTTGGATGAATCATAATTGCGTCTGTGTGCATTGGTTTCTAATAAAAGTAGTTTATAGTTATGTAAATCTTCTTCAGTAGTTATATCTAAATTTGGTTTCTTTTTAAACAAAAGCTCTTTCAATCCATCTGTTTTATTCAATGTGTACGTTCCTATTTTTAAGATGTTGCCATCATCATAGACGCGGGTTTTACCAAGCATCAATTTTCCGCGTTCGTTTCTGATTCCAAAAGGTATATTACCCATTACATCCGAAGATGTTGACCACGATAGTGTATGTTCTTTAACGTTTGGCGATGACTGCAAAGACTTGAATGACCCCTCGCTGATATTGTGAGTTTCAGAAGGCGATACTGTAAGCGTTTTGTTTTCGTGTAAGTTGTTATCAGAATCTATTTCATCTTCTTCACTGTAATCTTCATGAAAATCTTCACTAGATGAGGACGAACTATCGAAATGATCTTTCTTATTTTTTTTCACAGAAGGCATAAACTGTTTTTCATTCCCTTGATGCTTTTCTTCATTTTTATTTGCTAACAAGTTAAGTGGTTCGACTATGGGCTTAAATATGGTTTCCAGGGCAATATTATTCGAATTTTTTGCTTCCTTTATCATTTCAACTTTTCTTTTTACAGCCGCAGCAGATTTCACGATTTTTTGCTTCAGATTTTTCTCCATTTTAGATAGGATACTGCTTGGTTCTAAATCACGAATGAGAGTGATTTATTCGTAGTGTAACAACCTGTTATGTATTTTAGTCCAGTATTATAAATGTATCAAATGTCAATCTGTAGCATCCGTTGTTTCTTTCACAATCCTTATTTATCACAAGATAATTGTAAGGCTTATTCCAAACAGCTGAGCACATTTTTCGAAATTGGGCCCAGGACATATCAGAACCAACATGTTCATCATAAACATGTTTTAAATTAATATCATCTTGTTTAAATAATATAACAAGATTTGCATTGTCCCTTACAAGCTGTTTGGGTATTTTAGTATAAGTCTGATTTATATAAAAACAATCAATGTTCTTATGACGTCCCATTGCAAAATAATCCCTTATGTTACTTTGATTTTCACAAGCAACGTCGTCGAAAATGATAATAGAATCAGGTAAAGCCTCATGCGGACTCAATATTTCACTATTATGATTATATTTATTATATGATATTTCGGGCACCCTATCTAAAACTTTTTCTAGAAATAAGTATTTTTTCTGGTACAAGGATTTTGAATAAACATACAGGTTTCGAAAATGAAGACCCTCTTTATGCAGCAATAAACTTATGACTAAATTTGTTTTCCCACAGTTTGATGGACCACAAACGACACAGCGTATTGTATTTGGTAGTAATCTACCATGTCGATTTGAGTCAGTTGGTAACGGAGAACATAGGCACTCTAACTTTAAAGATTGTTTTTGTTTTACAAACTTCATTATCAGCTGACAGTTCTACAAGACTATAGAGCTACGAGGTTTGCAATTGAATGCGTTTAAAATAATGATGCATAGATATTATATAAACAGACGATCTAATTTCACAGAGGATGCCAATCGTGCAGTTTCACTAATCTTTTATAAGAGCTCGTGGAATTAGGTGATGTGGCATGGAAATATTATAGAACAGGCCTTCACTGGCTAACACGATTTTTAAAACTGATTACTGGGCTTCCTGAAACAATTTTTACTACAGCGATCGAGTTGATTATTGGGCAGTTTGGAACACTTCACGACAGGGATCGAACGGACGTGAGAGACCTGGAGTGAATGTGTTCCAGAACGCCCAATAATCACCTACTGACATCCATATCGATTTTCATTTTTACTTACCCCATTTACCCCCTAAGGGGTGAATTTTCAAAATCACAAAATATATGTTTGCCTATATTTATATTTAGACGTGCTTCTACGAAGTTTGAAGTTGTAATGTCTATTTTATATTAATTTTCCATACAAAATTTGAACCCCTTTTTCAACCCTTTAGGGGTTAAATCATGTCCACCGTGTGGGACTTCAAAATAAATGTCATTTTCGCAATCGTCATCCCAGAAAACCCCAAAAACGACATCCATATTTTTTTTTTGTATTTTTACCCCATTTCACCCCTATTTCATCCCCATAGGTGTTGAAATACTACCTAAAACAATTTACGTTTTGTTAAATGTCGATTCATAAGCCTAAATTATAAATTTAGGGATTTTTACTTCAAAAATGAAGGATTTTCCACACACAAATCCCTTTCCACCCCTTCAGGGGCAGAATTTTCAAAAAAGCTGAGATTCGTATAAATCAATTTTTAATCTTCAGCCTAAACACAAAATTTGAAAATGCTAGCTTCAAAACTGAGGGACTTTCATTCAAACTTTGGACCCCCGTTTCACCCCCTTAAGGGGTCAGTTTTGAAAAATCCTTTCTTAGTGCACCCCTAGCCCTCATAAGGAACCTGTGTGCCAAATTTGGAGTCTCTAGACCCAGCGGTTTGGGCTATGCGTTGATATGTCAGTCAGTTTCTTCTTTTATATAGTTGTTTATATATTAAGACTAGCTTCTGCCCGCGACTTCGTCCGCGTGGATGTTAGAGAAAATCCTAAGAGAACCTTCAACCAGGATCTGACCAGTCATTTTTACGTTTCCCGTTCCGGTTCCGGTTCCCGTTCCCGTTCTGTTCCCGTCCGTTCCCGTCCCTTTCCTGTCCCGTTCCCGTACCCCTTCCGTTGCCATTCCCGTTCCCGTACCGTTACCATCCCGTTCTCGTTCCCGTTTCCGTACCGTTCTCGTCCCATTCCGTTCCCGTTTCATTCCCGTTCCATTCCCGTTCCCATTCCATTCCCATTCCGTCCCGTTCCGTTCCGTTCCCGTCCCGTACCCCCTCCGTTCCCGTTCCCATTCCGTCTCGTCCCGTTCCGTTCCCGTCCCGTACCCCTTCCGTTCCCATTTCCGTTCCCGTCCCGTTCCCGTTCCCGTTCGCATCCCGTTCTCGTCCCGTTCCGTTCCCGTATCGCTACCGTTCCCGTTCCTTCCCCCTCCGTTCCCGTCCCGTTCCCGTGACGTTCCTTTCCCGTTCCCGTCCCGTTCTCGTTGCCGTTCCGTTCCTGTTTTGTTCCTGTTTCGTTCCCGTTTCCTTCCCGATACGTTCCCGTTCCGTTTCCGTTCCGTTACGTCCCATACCGTTCCCGATTCGTTCTCGTTCGCGTCCCGTTCCCATACCGTACTCCTTTCGTTCCTTTTCCCGGTACCGTTCCCGTCCCGTTCCTGTCCCTTTCTCTTTCCCATTCGATTCCCGTTCCGTTCCCGTTTCATTCCCGTTCCGTTCCCGTTCCCATTCCGTTTCCTTTCCGTTCCCGTTTCATTCGCGATCCCTTCCCGTTCCGTCTCCGTTCCGTTCCGTTCCATTCCGTTCCGTCCGTTCCGTTCCGTTCCATTGCGTTCCGTTGCGTTCCGTTCGTTTCCGTTCCGTTCCGTTCCGTTCCGTTCCGTTCCGTTCCGTTCCGTTCCGTTCCGTTCCGTTCCGTCCCGTCCCGTTCCGTTCCCGTCCCGTTCTCGTCCTGTTCCCGTTCCCGTTCCTGTTCCCGTGCCCGTGCCCTTGCCCGTTCCCGTTCCCGTTCCCTGGATGTGCATGTCCAGGTCCAGGTCCATGATGTGTCATGTCCACCGTGTTGGACTTCAAAATAAATCTCAATGTCGCAATCACCATCCTATGAAACCTCAAGAACGACATCCACATCGATTTTCATGTTTACTCACCCCTATTATTTACCCCCTAAGGGGTTGATTTTCAAAATCACAAAATATATGTTTGTTTATTTATTTTTAGACGTGCTCCTACGAAGTTTAAAGTTATAATGTCCATTTAATATTTTTTTCCATACAAAATTTGAACCCCATTTTCACCCCTTGAGGGGTTAAATCATGTCCACCGTGTTGGACTTCAAAATAAATGTCAGTTTTGCAATCGTCATCCCAGAAAACGCCAAAAACGACATCTATATCTATTTTTAGGTTTACTCACCCCATCCACCCCTAAGGGGTTGGTTTTTAAAATCACAAAATATATGTTTGCTTTTTTATTTTTATACGTGCTCCTTCGAAGTTTAAAGTTGTAATGTCCATTTAATATTATTTTTCCATACAAAATTTGAACCACATTTTCACCCCCTGAGGGATTAAATTATGTCCACCGTGTTGTCCGTGTTAGAGTTCAAAATAAATGTCATTTTTGCAATCGTCATCCCAGAAAACCCCATTAACGACATCCATGTCTATTTTTAGGTTTTTTACCCCTTTTTACTCCCATTTCATCTCCGTAGGGGTTGAAATACTAACAATAACAATATACGTTGCGTTAGATTCCCATCCATAAGCCTAAATTATTTATTTAGCAATTTTTACTTCGAAAATAAAGGATTTTCTTCAATTCACAACTTCATCCCCCTTTTGACCCCTTCGGGGGAAGAATTTGGAAAAACGCCGAGACACGTATTTATTAATTTTCAATCGTCAGCCTAAACACAAAATTTAATTATCCTAGCTTCAAAACTAAGGGACTTTCATACAAACTTTCATCCCTTATTTCATCCCCTTAGGGATAGAATTTTTAAAAATCCTTCCTTAGCGGATGCCTACACTGTATAAGGTATCTGTGTGCAAAATTTCAAGTTTCTAGGTCCAGTGGTTTGGGCTGTGCGTTGATAGATCAGTCATTCAGTTTACGATTTTATATATTAACTAGCTTCTGCCCGCGACTTCGTCCGCGTGGATGTTAAAGAAAATCCTCAGAAAACCTTCAACCAGGATCCGACCAGTCATTTTTATGCTTCCCGTTCCCGTTCCTGTTCCCGTTCCCGTTCCTGTTTTCGTTCCTGTACCCGTTCCGTTCCCGTCCATTCCCGTCCCGTACCCGTCCCGTACCCGTCCCGTACCCTTTCCGTTCCCGTTCCCGTACCCATCCCGTTACCGTCCCCGTTCTCGTTCTCGTTCCCGTTCCCGTTCCCGTTCCCGTTCCCGTTCCCGTTCCCGTTCCCGTTCCCGTTCCCGTTCCCGTTCCCGTTCCCGTTCCCGTTCCCGTTCCCGTTCCCGTTCCCGTTCCCGTTCCCGTTCCCGTTCCCGTTCCCGTTCCCGTTCCCGTTCCCGTTCCCGTTCCCGTTCCCGTTCCCGTTCCCGTTCCCGTTCCCGTTCCCGTTCCCGTTCCCGTTCCCGTTCCCGTTCCCGTTCCCGTTCCCGTTCCCGTTCCCGTTCCCGTTCCCGTTCCCGTTCCCGTTCCCGTTCCCGTTCCCGTTCCCGTTCCCGTTCCCGTTCCCGTTCCCGTTCCCGTTCCCGTTCCCGTTCCCGTTCCCGTTCCCGTTCCCGTTCCCGTTCCCGTTCCCGTTCCCGTTCCCGTTCCCGTTCCCGTTCCCGTTCCCGTTCCCGTTCCCGTTCCCGTTCCCGTTCCCGTTCCCGTTCCCGTTCCCGTTCCCGTTCCCGTTCCCGTTCCCGTTCCCGTTCCCGTTCCCGTTCCCGTTCCCGTTCCCGTTCCCGTTCCCGTTCCCGTTCCCGTTCCCGTTCCCGTTCCCGTTCCCGTTCCCGTGCCCCTGCCCGTTCCGATTCCCGTTCCCGTTCCCTGGATGTGCATGTCCAGGTCCAGGTCCATAATGTGTCATGTCCACCGCGTTGGACTTCTAAATAAATCTCATTTTCGCAATCACCATCCCATAAAACCACAAAAACGACATCCATATCGATTTTTAAGTTTACTCACCCCACTTACCCTCTAAGGGGTTGATTTTCAAAATCACAAAATATATATATTTTAGACGTGCTCCTACGAATTTTAAAGTTGTAATTTCGATTTTATATTATTTTTCCATACAAAATTTGAACCCTATTTTTACCCCTTTAGGAGTTAAATCATGTCCACCGTGTTGGACTTCAAAATAAATATCATTTTTGCAATCGTCTTCACAGAAAACCCCAATAACGACATCTATATCGATTTTTATGTTTACACACTCCATTTACCCCCTAAGGGGTTGATTTTCAAAATAACAAAATATATATTTGCCTATTTATTTTTAGATGTGCTCCTACGAAGTTTAAAGTTGTAATGTCTGTTTTATATTATTTTTCCATACAAAATTTAGACCCCATTTTCATCCCTTTAGGGGTTAAATCATGTCCACGGTGTTGGACTTCAAAATAAATGTCATTTTTGCAATCGTTATCCCAAAAAAACCCGATAACGACATCCATATCTATTTTTAGGTTTTTTAACCCTTTTTACCCCCATTTTACCCTTTTGGGGTTGAAATCCTAACAAAAACAATATACGTTGCGTTAGATTTCCATCCATAAGCCTAAATTATAAATTTAACGATTTTTACTTCAAAAATGAAGGATTTTCTTCAATACACAACTTTATCCCCCTTTTGACCCCTTCGGGGGTAGAATTTTGAAAAACGCTGAGACCCTTATTTATTAATTTTCAATCGTCAGCCTAAACACAAAATTTGAAGATTCTAGCTTCAAAACTGAGGGACTTTCATACAAACTTTCATCCCTTTTTTCATCCCCTTAGGGATGGAATTTTCAAAAATCCTTCCTTAGTGGATGCCTACACTGTATAAAGTATCTGTGTGCAAAATTTCAAGTCTCTAGGTCCAGCGGTTTGGGCTGTGCGTTGATAGATCAGTCAGTCAGTCAGTCAGTCAGTCAGTCATTCAGTTTACGATTTTATATATTAAGAAGATACTGGTCAAACTGAGAACCTCCTTTTTGAAGTCGGTTAAAATACCAAAACCTTCTCCTAAATGTAACAAATACTTTTCTGAAAGCCGCAACAAAGTCGGTTCAGTTCAACGCGAGATAATCGCGGACAAACATACATACATACCGGTCAAACTGAGAACCTCCTTTTTTGAAGTCGGTTAAAATACCAAAACCGTCTCCTAAATGTAAGAAATACTTTTCTGAAAACCGCATCAAAATCGGTTCGGCCAAACGCGAGATAATCGCGGACAAACATACAAACATACATACATACAGGTCAAACTGAGAACCTCCTTTTTTTTGAAGTCGGTTAAAAAGACAGTGTTAGTCAAAGACTTTTAAATAGATGTTGGAACTTATTTCACTGCAGGCTACAATTTACTTTATGCGTAGGGTTTTCTTATAGTCACCGACTTTCTCCCTACTTTTATTTTTCCATTCATGTTTCAAAGTCCGTTTCCTCAGAACATACTTTTACTCACTTATGCTCTGAAATGTTATCATTCCATTTGAAAAAAGAATGCGGGGCGTTCAACATTTCCGTGGGGATCTGGTTCATCACATTCTAAATTTGAAATTCAGTGCGGAAATGAAATTCAATACTTACTTCCCGCACTGAGTGCGGGAAGTAAGTGTTCCGAATTCAAATCGGTAGAACTTATCAGCTAGCATTCTTTTTATGAAACTTAATGGTTGCATGAGCGGTCAGTAAACATGGCCACGCGAACCAATTTAAATATCTCATTTTTTACAAAGAAAATTGTATTTCCTCGCATTTCGTGAGTAAAGTATTATACAAACCTTGTACTGGAAGCTACTTGCATTGCCTCGAATGATTAAAGCCCTCGCCTGCGGCTCGGGCTTCAAACCATCCTCGACAATGCAATCGCTAGCTTCCCGTTCTCGGATGTAATGTACTATTCAATCAAAACTTTTGTGAACAATAAAAGTTTTCTGCTCGTAACGTCAATTTTATGAAGCCATAAATATACTTCTTCCGCGTCATAAGACCATAACAGACGAATGTCCAATATCATGAATCATGAAGATATATAACTTACCGTAGTCGTTAAATTTGAAAGGTGTACGAAAATGTTATTCAATTTAACAATCATAATGCGTGTTAGAAAGTATCAAAAACGTACTAACTAATGAATTTTATACTGTTTTGGTTATTTCTTGTCTTAAGTAAGAATTATGAAAAACGCAGATCGCAACTTACTTACTTTGCATTTTGAATTAAATTTCTTCTACGTTAATGCTGTTAAAAATGACCTTGTCAAGATATATGATCATTTGTTACTCCGACTGAATCGCCAAAATCTTTTATCTAAAAGAGTTCGTAATAACATACCTAACTAGATTTTTGTTAGTATACCTACAATTAGTAATGATAGAAAAATGATTGTATATTAATTCTCCCATCGCAAATATGGTAGAGTTCGAGCAAATGTTTAACTTCCCTCCGTAAACTAACACTTTAGCAACGAAAGTGTAAAAATGGAAAAAGAAAAATTTTAATTCATAACTTCATACATTTATTTTTAGGTAGGTATTTTAAAAGTATTTCAGAGCTGTCAATTTATTTATTTTAAAGATAAAGTCACATCGCAGAAACAGAAATAAGGAAAGGGGTAGTAAATTGAATTTGAGACTTTTAGGAAGGGTCTCGAGGCAAGGACATGACTTTAACTTTGTTTTATTTTTTATTAGACCGAAAGTGACCAAAATATGGATTATCTGGTTATAGAATATAAAGAAGGTGTTAAAAATTAATCTATTTGAGATACGTTCCGCTCAGTTTCTTCGGCCTACTAAAGTATTCCCGAACAAACATATTTTTAACTTAAGCAACACTAGTGGCGGATAGTTATTTTTCTATCCCTCGTTTCTGGATGAAAAAGTAAGCCGTTTCTGGATGTCAAGTATGGTACCTTTCATAAGAAAAGTACTATCAGTAAGCCCTTTTCTGTACCCCTGACAGCGTACACTATGCACATGATTTAGACGTCAAAGCGTAACAAACCATAACACTAACTTTCGCAACAGTTCTCAGACCAAATAAAAAAGTAAGACGGAGTCTTCCGAACGAAGCGGTGAGGCCTGTAAAACTACGCCTTGGCTGTGTCCATACACAGTTCACGCACACACGTGTAACGAAACTACGCCTTGGCTTTCCATATAAAACCCTGCCGCCCAGCCCCCGCCCGCCCCCTTGTACGCACACATGTACCATCAAAAACCGGCCTCACTTCATTGTTCACAACGCTCCATCTTTCTTTTTTATTTGATCTGAGCAACAGGTAGGATCTACAGCAGTATTATCGTATTGATTATCCCTATTTCGATCAACCCAGCAGATTATTAGGTATACAGGATGACTTGAAACAGCTCGCATTCCTCACGGGAGGTGTTTCTAGGATTATATTGGATTAATATGTAACCCCATCCATGTAGGGATCGCAAACCATTCATTTTGGAGTATCTACTTCATATAACTACTAACTACTTCATATAGATCGTATTTGGGCAATATTGAAAACATAATTTTGCTCCTATGAGCCACTAAGCCAACTGCCAAACTCTTGGTTTTTTAGTTGGCTAAAATGCTAAGCTTGCAATTCTAGACTACTAAACAAGTGTTAAAAAATAACCCTTAATGCCGAATGAAATTGTTGATAGGAATCATAAAACTGAATAACTTTTACTATGGGACCAAAACACTGAAATCATGAAAAAAAACCGACCAAGTGCGAATCGGACTCGCGCACGATGGGTTCCGTAGCAAAAAACGGCAAATAATCACATTTGTCGTATGGGAGCCCCCTCAAACATTTATTTTATTCTGTTTTTAGTATTTGTTGTTATAGTGGCAATAGAAATACATCATTTGTGTAAATTTCACTGTCTACCTGTAATTGTCGTTATTAATACCGAGCAAAAAACGGCAAAAAATCATGTTTGTTGTATGAGAGCCCCCCTAAAATATTTATTTTATTCTGTTTTTAGTATTTGTTATTATAGCGGCAACAGTAATACATCATCTATGAAAATTTCAACTTTCTAGCTATAACGGTTCATGAGATACAGCCTGGTGACAGACAGACAGACAGACAGACGGACAGTGGAGTCTTAGTAATAGGGACCCGTTTTTACCCTTTGGATACGGAACCCTAAAAATCGGCTGTTTCATACATTTTCACAGAGTTGGTCCAATTGTAAAAGTTGTTAAGTTTGATGGTCACTATCTACCTTATTCGGCATTAGGGGTTATTTTGTAACACGTTGTTACGGCCTCGGTACCAGGGATTGAAATACCGTTAAAAAAAATAACGATATAAAAAAAATAAAGTTAAAAATTCCGTTAAAACATTTTACCGGTAAATTTACCGGTAAAAATAACGTTAAAAAATTGTACCGGTTAAATTAGCGTTAAATATAGCGTTAAAAGTAACGATATGAATTGGAATGACGTTAATTTTAAAGTAACGGTAAAAAAAGTAAGAAACAACATTACATTTAAAAATAACGTTATCATTCCCTGCTCGGTACCTTTCTAAAAACAAGGAATTAAAAATGTAATATTTAATGTAATATAGGGCAAACCTTGGCTATTCGGTGATATATAGTAACTCGGTGATACTGCAAGTATATTTTATAACTCGGTTATTGCATCATTTACTTGTTTTTTAACAATGCCAATAGATGGCGCTAATAATGAGCTTCAAAAATTGGTATGCCACCTTTCTGAGCGATATACCGAAAAAATTAACAACTCCAAAATTTATTTTCTCTGTGACAGTAATCTTAGGAATTTAATTTTCAAAGTGGGAGCTATCGGAATCACGTATATTTTCCGTATATTTACAATTACAATAGGAAAACCTGATCAGTAAATAAAAAGGTTTACTTGCTATTTTAGTAAATGTTTATTGCAAAAGTTGTTATTTTGTTCAATGTAGGGCTTAAGTTCTGTGTTGAAAATTTTAATGTTTTGATGAAATTATTTCAAAATAGTATCACAATAAAACCAAGTGTAAGTGTTTTTTGTCATAGTTTTAAGTTATAAATCGCTAATTATTCATAAACGGTTAGCTAAAGTAAAATATAGAACACTGTTAATACAATACTATATATAAAATATATAAAAATGTATAATATACTTATTTCACAACAATATATATTATCAATTATTATAAGATAGATATTGGATTAAAATTGTATTATCAAAATTTTAAGTGAATTAATATAATAATTGAGACTTTAACAAAGAAATGCTTCTACTTAAATGCATTTTTTTTATCTTAATATATAAAATCGTAAACTGAATGACTGAATGACTGACTGACTGACTGACTGACTGACTGACTGACTGACTGACTGACTGACTGATCTATCAACGCACAGCCCAAACCGCTGGTCCTAGAGACTTGAAATTTTGCACACAGATACTTTATACAGTGTAGGCATCCACTAAGGAAGGATTTTTGAAAATTCCATCCCTAAGGGGATGAAATAAGGGATGAAAGTTTGTATGAAAGTCCCTCAGTTTTGAAGCTAGAATCTTCAAACTTTGTGTTTAGGCTAACGATTGAAAATAAATAAATACGGGTCTCAGCGTTTTTCAAAATCCTACCCCCGAAGGGGTCAAAAGGGGGATGAAGTTGTGTATCCTTTATTTTCGAAGTAAAAATTACTAAATTTATAATTTAGGCTTATGGATAAAAATCTAACGCAACGTATATTGTTTTTGTTATTATTTCAACCCCTATGGGGATGAAATGGGGATGAAAAGGGATAAAAAACCTAAAAATAGATATGGATATCGTTATCGGGGTTTTCTGGGATGACGATTGCAAAAATGTCATTTATTTTGAAGTCCAACACGGTGGAAATGATTTTAGCCCTAAAGGGGTGAAAATGGGTTTCAAATTTTGTATGGAAAAATAATATAAAATAGACATTACAACTTTCAACTTCGTAGGAGCACGTCTAAAACTAAATAGGCAAACATATATTTTGTGATTTTGAAAATCAACCCCTTAGGGGCTTAATGGGGTGAGTAAACATAAAAATCGATATGGATGTCGTTTTCGAGGTTTTATGGGATGGTGATTGCGAAAATGAGATTTATTTTGAAGTCCAACACGGTGGACATGTTTTAACCCCTAAAAAGGTGAAAATTAAGTTAAATTTTGTATGGAAAAATAATATAAAATAGACTAGCAACTTTAAACTTCGTAGGAGTATATATGTCGCAGGCAACTGGCTTAATCGGCCGTTCAATTAGCCGCCTAGCCTTTTCATAGAACGTCGCCGTTTCATCAGCAGCCTAAATGACATCCATCCAATACATTCAAAACAATATCTAATTAACGGACTGGCAGATGCTAAGGCCGTTGATTGAATAGGATAACCGTCGTGACGAATAGAAAATGAAATATTTTGATATTGAATTCTTTATTATTATTTAAGTAAAATCCTACTTAATATTATAAATGTGAAAGTTTGTGGGTTTGGATGTTTGTTCCTCAATCGCTGAAAAACTGCTGAACAGATTTGGATAAAATTTGATACACAGATAGTTTATAGCCTGGATTAAAACACAAAATACTTTTTATCTCAGCCAAAGGTTCCCTAGGGATTTTTCAAATGTCCACGCGAACGAATTTGCGGGCGGAGGCTAGTACTTTAATATCATAGGTGCTTGTTTCGTCTTTTTCTTTCGCAATATTAACTGCTGAGTTTTAACGAAGAAGATAAAACACATTTTAAGAAATCTTCTTGTCAACTAAAAAAAGTCTCGAATGGTAGTAAAATATAGAAAATTCAAAAGCACTTAATTACATGTTTCTTAGAATAAGGAATTATTCATTTTCATTTTTCTAGTACTTAGGTTCATTAAGCGTTTGATTTTTTTCAGGAGGAGCTCGGTGGCGCCGTGGCTTAGCGCCTGGCCCAGCGATTACGGAAGTTAAGCAACGATCGCAAGGGTCGGTCATGGGATGGGTGACCAAAAAATTATTATCTCGAGCTCCTTCGTGCTTCGGAAGGCACGTTAAGCCGTTGGTCCCAGCTGCATTTGCAGTCGTTAACACCCACCAATCCGCATTGGGCCCACGTGTTGGGTTATGGCCCATCCTCCTTACCACCCATAAGGAAGGCCTGTGCCCCAGCAGTGATCAAAAATGGCTGATGGGATCCCCGTCAATTGGTAATGCGCCTGGCGGCCATGATTTTAACCTCAAAAATGAACAACAGTATTTTTTCATATACCTAGACTCTTTCTTATTGAAAATAAGAATGAAATAATTAATATATTATATTACCTATTAGAATTTTACTGTTTTTTGTCATTTTGAGTTGCGGATGATGTTGATGTGTATGTTAATTTGACGAGGTTCCAGCGCATTACCAATTGACGGGGATAGTATAACCTCTAACCATAAGAATAAATATTTATTCTTATGCTCTGACTAAGATTTTTTCTAATGTCTAAACTCCAAGGTTTACGGTGAGATGTTAAAAAGAAAACACAAATTATTTTCATATTTAAACTTGTCAATAACATTGTTTACCTCAAACAACGGAACAAACAATAAATTACGAAAAAAACAAAACAATCACTTTGATGGTATTGGTCATATTTAGGGCTGCCATCTCTAAAACCCGCCGCCCAGGACCTGAAGCGTAAAAACCCCGGACTTTGCAGCCTTGACCCCGGACATTTGATATTTTTTTTATATTAACTTTTAGCTTGGTCATAAAATACATTTTACCCAATACTTACTGAAAAAAATTGAATTTCAAGCTTTTTTTTCGCATAAAAAGCCAGGGTGTCCAACACAATTTTGTGGACGGCCAGGGTCCTGGTTTAGTAGTTTTGCAACCGTAGTGGGCCAAAATAAATGCCGAAACAGCCAGGCACGGCCCGTAAAAAAATTGGCCGCGCAGCGCGATTTTTAGTCAGTTTCATTCACTAACCTCGTAATCTTGCTTGTTTATAGTAAAAAAATAAGCCGCGCAGCGCGATTTTTTGCGGGGTGCGTGGTGCTTGTTTATAGTAAAAAGAAAATGAGCCGCGCACTGCGATTTTTTGCGGGGTGCGCGGTGCTTGTTTATTGTAAAAAAAATGAGCCACGCAGTGCAATTTTTTGCGGGGTGCGCGGTGCTTGTTTATTGTAAAAAAAAAATGAGCCGCGCAGTGCGATTTTTTGCTGGGTGCGCGGTGCTTGTTTAGAGGAAAAAATGAGCCGCGCAGCGTGATTATTTGCGGGGTGCGCGGTGCTTGTTTATAGTAAAAAAAAAGGCCGCGCAGCGCGATTTTTCGCGGGGTGCGCGATGCGCCACGCGTAGTGAAGTGAGGCGCCCGGTAGCGCGTGAGCTGAATGAATTGTATAGTACTTTTTTGAGCCGAGTTTGATCCAAAACCCGGAACTTAATTATAGTCCGGGATTTACCCGGACCACAATCAAAACCCCGCCCGGACGCTCCCCGGACGCCCTCCAAACTAGGACAAATCCGGGGAAACCCGGACGGATGGCAGCCCTAGTCATATTCTGAGTATATTACAAAACACTCTTTAAAACGTTCGTTCAAAGATTGATTTGCACTATTTTTTCACCAAACACTTCCATTTCACGATATTTTCATGTAAACGAAGTGTAAACGTAATTTAATTGTGAAAAGCACCAGAAATCACAGCTGGTCGACGCCATATTTACAGATTTGACAGCAACATCGCCTCAGCGTGCCTGGTGATAGAAAATGGAACTAAATTACAATGACTTGGCTAGGCGAGTGGTTGAACGTTATCGAACCAAGACATTTGCCTAGCCGTTAAATTAAATGCCGGGATGGTATTTAGGCTGATGATTGAATGGCGCCTGTCAATGAAAAGGCTAGGCCGCTAATTGAACGACTGATTAAGCTAGTTGGCTGCGACATATATACCTATTATATTTATAGCAAAACTTGGCTATTCGGTGATAGTTTACAAAATTTTGTCAGAATTTTTATGTGAGTTAAAATAACATTTTTAAATACAAGGACAAAATCATCCGGAAGGATAGAGGAATATATTCCTTATGTTGGAGCATGTTAGCATGAGAAGCATTGTCTATAAATTGTGCATAGAATAAATTTTATGACACAATAAAAATTCAGGTAAAGCCGTGATACTAAGCTACTTATGTGATATCATTCTGCTTAAGCTGTGATATTAAATATATGAACTGCGATAAAACTAATTCAAATATTTTTTACTAGCTTCTGCCCGCGACTTCGTCCGCGTGGATATTAGAGAAAATCCTTAAGGAACCTTCAACCAGGATCCAACCAGCCATTTTTACGCGATTAGGCGGATCTCCACCAAGCGCGCTACCTCGCGAGGCAAAACATTTGCCGCGTGTGGCGGACCTCGCACGAGGCTTCCCGTTCCCGTTTTCGTCCCGTTCCTGTTCCCGTTCCCGTTCCCGTTCCCGTTCCCGTTCCCGTTCCCGTTCCCGTTCCCGTTCCCGTTCCCGTTCCCGTTCCCGTTCCCGTTCCCGTTCCCGTTCCCGTTCCCGTTCCCGTTCCCGTTCCCGTTCCCGTTCCCGTTCCCGTTCCCGTTCCCGTTCCCGTTCCCGTTCCCGTTCCCGTTCCCGTTCCCGTTCCCGTTCCCGTTCCCGTTCCCGTTCCCGTTCCCGTTCCCGTTCCCGTTCCCGTTCCCGTTCCCGTTCCCGTTCCCGTTCCCGTTCCCGTTCCCGTTCCCGTTCCCGTTCCCGTTCCCGTTCCCGTTCCCGTTCCCGTTCCCGTTCCCGTTCCCGTTCCCGTTCCCGTTCCCGTTCCCGTTCCCGTTCCCGTTCCCGTTCCCGTTCCCGTTCCCGTTCCCGTTCCCGTTCCCGTTCCCGTTCCCGTTCCCGTTCCCGTTCCCGTTCCCGTTCCCGTTCCCGTTCCCGTTCCCGTTCCCGTTCCCGTTCCCGTTCCCGTTCCCGTTCCCGTTCCCGTTCCCGTTCCCGTTCCCGTTCCCGTTCCCGTTCCCGTTCCCGTTCCCGTTCCCGTTCCCGTTCCCGTTCCCGTTCCCGTTCCCGTTCCCGTTCCCGTTCCCGTTCCCGTTCCCGTTCCCGTTCCCGTTCCCGCTCCCGCTCCCGCCTCACTCATTTTTGCAATCACTATCCCACAAAACCTCACGAACGAAATCCATATCGATTTTTATGTTCACTCACCCCCATTTACCTAAGGGGTTGATTTTCATAATTACAAAATATATGTTTGCCTATTTATTTGTATATATGTCGCAGCCAACTAACTTAATCAGTCGTTCAATTAGCGGCCTAGCCTTTTCATTGACAGGCGCCATTCAATCATCGGCCTAAATAACATCGCGGCATTTAATTTAGCGGCTAGGCAAATGTCTTGGTTCGATAACGTTTAACCACTTGCCTAGCCAAGTCATTGTAATTTAGTTCCATTTTCTATCACCAGGCACGCTGAGGCGATGTTGCTGTCAAATCTGTAAATATGGCGTCGACTAGCTGTGATTTCTGGTGCTTTTCACAATTAAATTACGTTTACACTTCGTTTACACGAAAATATCGTGAAATGGAAGTGTTTGGTGAAAAAATAGTGCAAATCAATCTTTGAACGAACGTTTTAAAGAATGTTTTGAAATAAACTCAGAATATGACCTATACCATCCAAGTGATTGTTTTGTTTTTTTCGTAATTTAAAACTCAGCAGTTAATATTGCAAAGGAAAAAGACAAAACAGGCACCTATGATATTAAAGTACTAGCTTCCACCCGCGAATTCGATCGCGTGAACATTTGGAAAATCCCTAGAACCTTTGGCTGAGATAAAAAGTATTCTATGTTTTAATCCAGGCTATAAACTATCTGTGTGTCAAATTTTATCTAAATCTGTTCAGCAGTTTTTCCGCGATTGAGGAATAAACATCCAAACCCACAAACTTTCACATTTATAATAATATTAAGTAGGTTTTTACTTAAATAATAATAAAGAATTCAATATCAAAATATTTCATTTTCTATTCGTCGCGCGATGGTTATCCTTTTCAATCAACGGCCTTAGCATCTGCCAGCCCGTTAATTAGATATTGTTTTGGATGTATTGGCTGGATGTCATTTAGGCTGCTGATGAAACGGCGACGTTCAATGAAAAGGCTAGGCGGCTAATTGAACGGCTGATTAAGCCAGTTGCCTGCGACATATATATATATATGTTACGGCTAATACCCGAAGTGCGGCTAAACCTAGTTTTAGCCGGCTAAAACTAGGTGTAGCCGATAGCTGTTGGCTAAAACTAGGTGTAGCCGATTAGCTCGCGGCTAATACTAGGTGTAGCTGGCTAAAACTAGGTCCAGTATGGGATATAAAGAAAGTTTTTTTCTGTTGTCTGTTAAAAAGGTTTTTCTAGTTTTTACTAGAAAATCACTCCTACAGGTTATATTATTTGTCTTTTCATGAATAATTTTAGAGGAGATTTCAATGCAGTGTAGATTGTTGGCTTTATGAAAATAAAACGACTTCACCAAATTTCTGTACCTACCTATATGGTTGTTTACAGTAACTGAGAAAACGACAAAACTTCAACGATGTCGAGTACGAAAACTTTCCAACATCTAGTAATTTCTGCTCGCGAAACGTTTGACAATAGCTTTGGTAAAACTTCTACAAAATAAAAAAATACTTTCCAACGTAAAAGAAAAGAAATGGCGGAGAAAATGTTTGTTCAATGAGTTCTTTTCTTTCTCAATATGCTGAAAGTAAAATAGGTTCGCAGCCTTCTCGGTCACCAATACTTTTCGTTTTTCTCTGATCCTTTGCTGAGATCAAAGATTAGGGCGGGCGGCGCATTGATTGATTGGAACGAACAATATATTAGTAATAAGCTTTTAAGGGTTCAAGGCTTTCGCATTAATTGCTGCCATCATGGATAAAAGTCTTTTCCGCTTTTCAGGTACTTTATTTCATGGTCCATTAATTTTTGGTGGTTCTTTCTGAAATGGGAAAGAAAGACGGATTGCGTTTGTAATATTCAGTGTTGGTAACGTAAAAAGGTGGTATATAGTGGTGGTGGTAAAGGTACCTAATTAAGAGTGTACTTTGCGTAGGTATAAACAGCGTAAAAAGACCCACAACGAAGTCCACGCATTCCGCCCATCATCAGGATCATTTTTGTCTTTTAAACTACATGGTGTTTGGTAATAGCCTTATAAAGCCGAATATGCTAGATATGGACCATCAAACTGAACCACTTTTACTATGGGACCAACTCTGAAATCGCGAAAAAAACAGCTGTTTCATACAAAAATGTATAACGAAAATATCAAAATGTATGAAACAGCTAATTTTTTCTTCGTGATTTCAGAGTTAGTCCCATAGTAAAAGATGTTCAGTTTGATGGTCCATATCTAACATATTCGGCTTTATAAGGCTATTACCAAACACCATGTAGTTTAAAAGACAAAAATTATCCTGATGATGGGCGGAATGCTTGGTTCAGTTTGATGGTCTCTCTCTATCTACCATATTCGGCTTTATAAGGCTATTACCAAACACCCCATATACCTGGGAAATCAGTACCTATCTATGGAATTATTGAAAATCAAATTAAAAAAAAACTATTTTTTTTCTACAACTAATTTTATACGTTATTTGAAACATCCTGAGTTGGAGCAGAAATTACGGAACCCTATTTCTCTCGCGACCTGACACGGAATGCCTGTTTTTAATATATAACTAGTTTACTTATTAAAAGTTCTATTGAAACATGAATACCATGACCCTAATTTAAATTTAAATCCGAAAGAATTTCAATGAATATTAATTAAAGGGCAAATATTCTCAGTACTGAAAGATTTTTTTCTGCGTCAGTAGTCAACCGTGCTAAGCTCGTAGATTTATGTAAGTTCCTCACCAAATGTATTCTTATTTAATTTGGGCAGGCATATCGTAAAGCGACAATCTTAAGCGGAAGATAAATCATTCACGGCAGGCTTAGCTCGGACCCTTTGCAAATCTGGCGTGAGATTCTAGTTATTTTACCTAAAGAAGCATTTACTTAAAATTACAATTCAATATAAGGCCACTTAGTTACAACAATTACTAAAATAGTCAAAAAATGTTTTTTTCTGAGGGATGGGAACGTTGACATAAAGTCTCATTAAACGACTGCCTACAAAAAGGAGTGTATTGTGTTCAGGGTATAATTCCGGTGGAATAAAGAAACTCACATACAACATAAGTATGTACGTATGTACGTATCCTTACATCATTTAATTGAATATAGGGTAGGTAATTAGGTAGATACCTATCAAATGCCTTGATGAGCACATTCCAAAACTATACAGGATCACTAGAAATATGACATACTCCTGCTAAAGGGTTATAGATGAGGTCAAAACAAATATTTTTTGTTATAAAACTTTTTCTCAAAAAGTCAATAGTTTTTGAGTTAATTAAAATTAAATATTTTTTTAACAAAAGTACGTTTTCATTAGAAAGTGGTTTTTAAAAACATGACTGCCCTGCCAAAACGAATACTAGTGTCGTTTTTAAGGAGTAGGTAGACAATCATTGTAAAATTATGTGAAAAAATAATATTTAAAAAAAATATTATGTGATTATGTGAAAAAAAAATATTTAAAACACGACTGCCATTGCCAAAAACGAACTTAAAACACATTTTTTTATTTAGAAGGGAACTCTAATAAACTCTAATTTTACGATGACTGTCTGCCTGCCTACTCCTTAAAAACGAAATAGCACTAACGTGTTTATTTGATTCGCAGAACCTCAAGAACCAGATAATGACAACCAACCTGTGGGTGGAGCAGTCCTGGTACGACTACAAGCTGCGGTGGGAGCCCAAGGAGTACGGGGGGGTCCACATGCTGCACGTGCCCTCCGACCACATCTGGAGGCCCGACATCGTGCTCTACAACAAGTGAGACCTACGCAAACCTATCAAACCCTCATTGATACTATTTTGGTGGCCTTTTGATACGTTTACCGTTGTGGACGTTTGCAACACCAGAAATGGGGCTGTAATTTGAAACATTGACTCGTGTTTCTTTATGAAAAACAGCTTCGACAAGGAAATCGTTCTTTAAAGAATAAGTAATTTCCAACAAAACTTGATTTTCTTTCCAACGAATACTTGGTTCTACAAAGTGAGTGGATGGATTCCTTGACGATGGCAGTTGGTAGATTGTTAGTATTTAAGTCAGTACAAGCATTATGATACGCTGTCTGGACGAATGCCTCTAACACTTATCGAGATGTATTATATATTTTATAAATGGCTAAATAAATACTTTAATTCTAATTCCTTAAAGGATACAGGACTGAGGCATCAGTGGCACATCAAGATGCTATAAACAACTTTAAAACAAACCGGGAAAAGTAGCAATATTTACTATTCAATATTTTCCTTTTCTAAAAATATACTCGATAAAATGGGGAGAGAAAGAAATACTTTTAGTGAGAAATTATCACTAACATAACCAATTACGCTTTTTTCCACGGTATGAACATAATATTTTACATATTATAATTAAACTATTATTACTATCAGTTAGACAGGTGAACTTCAGGCCCATTTACTTTAAGAAATACGGACGAAATATCTAAGGCACTTAAAATATTTTGACTTTTGATCAACAGAAAATCTACTAGCGCAGGCCTCAAACAAGTTGGGACTGTCAAAGGCGTCCTTACAATCAAGGCGCACTTCGTCAACTCGGCAGTTACGAAGCTCTCGACTTGAACAACAAATGACTGTAATTTTGATGATTTACACGATTTTTTTTCTCTAAAACCATATTCTCGGCTATTTTTCACTTTTGATGAGGATTTTATTAGTTGTCTCGATACCTTCTTCTTCTTAAGGTGCCGCTTCATTATTGAAGGTTGGCCGTCAGCTCCTTGAATTTGACTTTGTCCATAGCGAGTCTGAACAACTGTTCAACCGTCTTAACGCCGGTCCACTGGCGGATGTTACGAAGCCATGACATTTTGCGTCCTCCCACTCTGCGCTTTCCGGCAATCTTCCCCATCATGATGGTCTGGAGAAGACGGTATTGCGGATTTCTCAGGATGTGACCAAGATATGCGACTTTTCTTATTTTAATGGTCCGAACCAACTCCACCTTTTTAGTCATGCGCTTAAGGACCTCGACGTTGGTAATATGGTCCGTCCAACTTATGCGTAGCATTCTGCGGTATGTCCACATCTCAAACGCTTCCAGTTTCTTTCTTAGGTCTTCCTTCAAGGTCCACGCTTCACAACCGTATAGTACAAGAGGCCAGACGTAGCATTGGAGAATCCTTGTGCGCAGCTTGATGGAGAGTTCTCTACTGCACAATACTTTTCTCATCCTCTCGAACGCTGCTCGGGCTATTTCAATACGTGTTCGGATTTCCGTCTCACTTTCCCACGACTCAGTCAGCCACGAGCCAAGGTATTTATATTTGTTAACTCTCTCGAGAGGTTGATTATCGACAAGGATTGAAAAATGTTTGGGCTCCTTCAATATTGCCATGACTTTGGTCTTTTTGACATTCATATTTAGCCCCACATTCCTACTGCACAACGCAACCCTATCCACTATTTCCTGTAAATCTTCTTCACTGTTGGCAATGAGGACTGTGTCATCTGCGTAACGCAGGTTGTTGACTACTTGGCCGTTGATGATTACTCCGGCAGTTGAATCTCGGAGTGCTTCCTTCATGATAGCTTCAGAGTATACGTTGAACAATAGGGGGGAAAGTATGCAGCCTTGTCTGACGCCTCTTTGTATGTCAATGGGATTTGTTTCTTCTCCATCTACTCTCACAGTTGCCGTTTGGTTCCAGTACAGATTTCTTATGATGCGGATATCTTTGCCGTCTAGACCTATACGTTGTAGTTCTTTCAAGAGTACCTCGTGCTGAACACGGTCAAACGCTTTTTCGTAGTCTATAAAGCACATATAGACGTCACTTTGCATATCTCTACATTTCTGTACTAAAACGTTTAGTGCAAATTGCGCCTCTCTGGTTCCCATTCCCGCTCTAAATCCAAATTGGTTTTCACCTACCTGTTCATCACACTTTTGTCTTATACGGTTGTGTATTATGGATAAGAACAGTTTGAGAACGTGGCTCATTAAGCTTATAGTGCGGTAATCGGGACATTTCCTGGCGTTTGTTTTCTTTGGAAGAGTGACAAAGACGGAATTTAACCACTCTGTGGGGATTTCTCCAGTGTCGTAAATGGAATTGAACATATGAAGAAGAGCATCAGTGTTCTCTGGATCCAATAGTTTGAGCACATCAATGCGGATGTCGTCAGGTCCTGGTGCCTTTCCTGATTTTGCCTTTAGAAGTGCATTAGCTACCTCCGACCGAAGTATTTGAGGTCCAGTGAATTCACTGTCTTGCAGTTGTACAGGTGTTCGCGTACTATCAGCAAATAGTGTTTCTACATACCCCTCCCATAGTTCTTTTTTGACAGCAAGGTCTAGCACCATTTTATCATCAATATCCGTCAGAAAAGAAGGACGTTGTTTCTTGTGGATGACTGCCATATCTCTGATTTCTTTGTGAAGATTAAAATAGTCGTGTTTGGCCATCAAAGATTCTACGTAAGCGCATCGCTTTTCATACCAGTTTGCCTTTAACTTGCGACATTCGCGCTGAATTCTTTGTCTTAGCTCTGCATACTTTGTCTGAGACGTGCTTTTATACTGCCTTCGTTCTTCAATCAGGTCCACGATTTCGTCAGTGATCCACACTTCCCTTTTTATTTTATTTTGGTTAATGACGGTATTATTAACAGTAGTCATGGTTGTCTTTAAATCCTCCCACGTTTTTTGACAGTGATTGTTGCTGTTGTGGTTGACTGCCCATTCATTTATGTAACGCTGTACACGCGCCTTTACCTCAGGTTGTTTCAGTTTTTGGATATCAACGACTCTGTTCATTTTCGACTTTTTTGTGTGTTTGAGACTACACGAAAATATTGCAACAACTGGGTTGTGATCTGAACCTATATCGGTGCCTGGATATGTCTTGGCGCTTTTGATGCTATTCTTATATCTGCTGTTTATAAGAATGAAGTCGATTTGGTTGCGGACCACATGTTCGGGCCTGTGTGCAGGTGATGTCCAGGTGTATAGTCTTCTCGGATGTAATTTGAAGAACGTGTTTGTTATCACCAAATTATTTTCTTGGCAAAATTGGACAAGAAGATCCCCTCTATCATTTCTTTCGCCCAAACCATAGGCACCAACAACTCCCGCAACCTCCCCTTCGCCCACTTTGGCGTTAAAGTCTCCTAGTATTATGTTAATCTCTTCTTTCTTGGTGTTCTTGTATAGGGCGCTAAGAGCGTTATAAAATGTAAGAATCTCTTCATCGCTTTTATCTTTAGTTGGAGCATAGACTTGAATAATGTTAATTTTAATAGGTTTGGTCTCGATACCAGAAACGCTAAATCGATCATGAAACTTGTAGGTAGGTAATAGATTTTTGAGGTACCTACCTACGCGATTCAGGTCATTACTATAGGTACCTATAGATACCTAACTAAGATTTTCTAATCACTTTATTCCTATAATCAAGAAATAATTTAACATGACCTAACGCCTGTGTCTAATCACAGTTTGAATTGGTTTTGTCCTACGAGACCTTGGATTCAAATTAAAAAATCCTAGGTAGCATCTTTCTGAGCAAAATGAGTGACGTCATATCTATGAGATCTCTTGACTTTCGCTTTCAATCAATTCTTCTTAACATTCTCAATATTTTACTGCGGTTTAAGAAGAAGGAAAATATTTTCATTACTACCTACGTAAAAAAAACTAATAAATATTTCATTTTACATGTAAGAAAATATTCGCGGAGTTAAACGGTTCGGGTAGCGGCCGTATTTGCCGGTACTTGTAACACTTTCATTCGACTCCACCTTTCTGTTGTTTGAAGAGAAAGGTAAATCTATGATCCGAAATTCGTGGTTGTATCCAGACCTTTTTGCGAAAGGTAAACCCTGAAACACTTCTGATAAAAATAAGAAGTTATTTATATAGATAGGAAAGCTAGTCAGCATTAAAATGTAATGGCCTGAATCTTGTATTAATATTGAAAATGTTTATGCTTTCGTGAACGAGCATATTAGAGCCCCGATTTATGAAAATGTGACATTTGCCTGTAGTTTCGCAGATATGAGAGGTAAGTGGATGGGCTATATGTCAAAATGTGCTTTTGCCAAAGGGATTTAAAGTGCAATTTGAATTCCTAAAATCGGTCGGTAACTTTTTTTAAATTTCTAAAATTTATGAACATTTCTAAATTTTTTCGCTGACTTGGATCAAGATTTTTTTTTACCAATAACTTTTTTAAACACGCTGTTCAAGAAATGGAAAAAATTGGATCTTGGGATTGAAATAAGCTACTTGTACAGACTAGGTACAGTTTGAGCCATCTTAGGCGGCGGGCGGACAAAAATTGTAGGCTGTAGCGGATCCCTTGCGCGCGAGGTCAGTCTGCAGTGCGTGCTGTATTTCTAAATATTATTAAATTTTAATGGCTTTGATAGTTGCGCGTGGTTGCGCGTAGTGTGAGATCTGTAGATTTTTTTGGAGTAGGTAAGTAAATAGATTTCGTAGCGGGATGCCTACTATTACTACTGTAGTACAAGTATATTTTCTATGAGTCAAAATTAATATTAAAAAGATGTAAGTAATTGATATAATACTATTAAAAATCATGGTAAAATATTTTTGGTAAATTTACCTTATTACTGTAGTTAACATTAATTCCAACGATTAAAACTCAATTCGTACTCGACCGTTTTTACTTGAATAATTAACACCGAAAACCGACATCGCGTCGTAGGTACGTAACTGAAAGCAAAGTTCTTCCCGTGAAATCTGCTTATTTACATTTTCCCTGTAAATATTTCGCATTATCATCGTACCGTCTTTATAATAAGTCCAGTTCGTCTGCTTTCGAGAAATATTGTGATAAATTTTCAGAGAGTTAGAAAAGGGGTTCTTACAAAAGGAGAACGAGCTCTTATCTTCGGAGTATCTTGAATGTAAATATCGCTACTACTCCCGCAGATTAAAATACATTTTAAACTATCTAACAATTTTTAAGTTATCAAGCATTCACCACATCTCTTTTACACCCAACGTCCTTTCACACCCTGACACTTTTAAAATCATTCGACAATATGTGTGTACCTACGTTTGGCATTGTTTTGTATTTTTTACCCACGACCACCGACGGACGGAACGGAACGGAGGCGGTATATGAGTTTTTACATGTTGTGTAAACATTGTAGTTAGTTGCGAATCAAAGTCTCGAATGTATGTTTTATTTAATAAGTATTGTTCTTTTGATTCTGTGTCCTTTTTTTTCCTAAATTACGACGAATACAATTCGAACATCAAAACAAAAGAAGTAAATATTCTTGGTGAACAGTAACATGAAGGAACAATTAGATATCACGATGAAATGGCGTTCAGAATAAAATGGATTTGTGTGTGAGCCCCGGAGAGCAAAGCCTCGCAGATGTGATATACCTACCGAAGTAGCTATTCCGGACACACAATGATGAGAGATAAGAATGGCTCATCGATTGAGCGTTCTGGCTTTAGGAATCTTACTATATCAAACTTGAATAAGGAAATTATCAACTCTTTTCCGAAAATTCAAAAACAGGCCTTAATTGAACCTTATTAAATCAAGTGCTTAACGCTTAATATAATGTAAATTACAATTTGAAAGATGTCGTGTCTCCCGTCGTGCAAACCAATAAAGCTTGAATTCCTCTTGTGTACCTTTTCTAATAGACTTTGAGCTTCTGTTTCAGCGGGCCGCTTAAACATTTGCGTGGCTTGAATACCGCCGGGACCACTCTAATGACCGCGCGCATTTACTTTTTCATTTTATATTCACTCACTCAGTTGACGGAAATAAAAACGGCTGAGGTAGCATGAAGTCAAATTTACATTCAAGTCAAGTCACAGCAGCCATTCAATTGAACGAAATGAAATTTGAAAAAAAAAACGAACATCTTAAAATAATTTAACTTTGAAAGTTAACAGTAATTTCGATAAGCAATCCTCTTCAAATATTATGCCACTTCCTTGAAGTTACAGATAAAAATACCTTACATAACTAAAGAGACACAAATAATGGTTACTTAAAATAAGTATATATATCAAATAACCATAAATTGAGACCGGTTTCACAATAAACATAAACTTTTGTAACATTCAAGAACGCGGCAAAATAGGTATAGCTGAGAAGATAAAAGATTGTACACGATGTAAATTGCTATGTAGAGCAGGCACTTGTCGCCTCCCGAGGGTCCCGCTCAAACTTCAGAGTGCCTGTATCCAAATTATATACAAGGCGGGCAATAAGTTACACGAGCAATTTTAATTACTAAATTATGTAAACAGGTCTCTGGCACGACAACGTTGACGCCTTCGCGTTTAAAATTCTTTAATACTCAATGTTTAACAAGTAAATATAGTTTACCGAGGCAATATATTGGTTTCATTGGGCTATGGTGCCACGTGATGAACAGTTGTTATTCAAATAATAAAGTAGTAGATAGATACCTATTAATTATGAAGTTATTCACTGTGATAATATTTTCCATCCTGTTTCAATTGGTAAAGTGTATTACTAACTTTCGTATGTTTATATTCATGAAACGATATTAATAAATTGGTATTTGTAGGTTTCGGGTGAAACAGATCTGTTGAATAAACTGAAGAATATATTACAAATCATCAAACATACTGTGGTTAAACTTGTGAATGACGTGAGAACTGACGTTGTAGAAGTGATGAAGAACGGATTTAATGCAGTGAATAGATTATTAAACTGTGCAGTGAAAACGGATGAGAAGTGGATAAATTAATAATTAAATATCTTTCCAAATTAAGCAATGCTAATTTTATTATTTCTATCGAATATGTAGTTAATGTGAATTATATTGTTTTAAATTTCCATGGTTATGGACGTTATTAGAATAATAAGTCGGGATTTACACCATGTAGGTACCTATTTATTTTTGAGATTCCGATATTTCGGCGCAGTTGCATGCGCCATGAACATGCAAACAAATGAACAGGTACATGGTGTAAATCCCGACATAGTTTATTCTAATAATGTGAATTAGTCTTATAAAGAATATAAACTGACTAGACGGTGTGGTTGATTTATACTTCGGCATTCATTTTGTCCGGGCGGCACCTAGCGCGACACAGACTTTGATAAATGTCCCGGACAGTAATCGTTACTCATTTCCGATCCTTCCCTGCAACCTGCGCCTTCCCCTTCGGACCTTTTTGCCCCCAACCCGACGAACTACTGCCATTCCTTTGAATTACGATAAAATTGTCTCCTTTATTATCTCCTTTAACCACTCATACATTTTCGTCATCATCTCATCGTTATTCCGTCAGATGTTTTTATATTTTTCGTTTATCAAAAATTAATAACGCACGTATATAAATTCAGTTATATAAATGCATGATAATTGTTAAATGTTGTGTTTTATTTTTATGTTCTATGAGAATGTATTGTAAAGCGTGCCATGCCGCGCCGCAGCGCTCCGGTTGCGGCAATCAGCGTAAATAACTTATGTGACAGGTGCACTTTCGAGCTCCGCCGGCCCCTGTCAGAAAGCCAGGCGGATCCATAAGCCGAATATGAATAAACGCCATTCTAATTCCATTCAATTGATGTTTTAGGTCCCAGGGCTATTCAATCTAATTACTCTAATTTAAATTACAATGTTAAAAAAATATGCAAGGAGTTGTAAACTCTTTTTTCTATAGGTATGCACATAAATCTATGTCAACACTAACTGAACTAATGAATAAACTACTTGACATAATTAATTTTCGATAAAGTATAGTTATTTTTTTAATAAGTTAACAAACACGCGCGTCGCAGTAAATGAAATACTTACCATTACACAAAACACCAAATTGCTATGTGGCTACGAGAAGCACTATAGAGCTGCATGCGAGCTGCGGCGTGTAACGTGCGTTAACATTGCAGTGCCGACGGCAACTTCGAAGTAACGTTGGCGACCAAGGCGACCATCTACCATCAGGGGCTGGTGGAATGGAAACCGCCCGCCATTTACAAGTCTTCCTGCGAAATTGACGTGGAATATTTTCCGTTCGACGAGCAAACGTGCGTTCTTAAGTTCGGTAGCTGGACGTACGACGGATTCAAGGTAATTGCGCGGAGCTCCGTCACCGCTTTCGCTGACCGTTCTGTTTGTCCGCAGCGCCGATGGCAACTACGAGGTGACGCTGATGACGAAGGCCACCGTCTACTACAACGGCATGGTGGTGTGGCAGCCGCCCGCCGTCTATAAGTCCTCGTGCTCGATCGACGTCGAGTTCTTTCCTTACGACGTGCAAACCTGTGTGCTTAAGTTAGGCAGCTGGACGTATGACGGCTTCAAGGTGACGCCCCGCTGTACGCTGCTTGCGCCGCGCGTGCGGGCCGTAGCCGTAGGGCCCCGCCCCGGCCGATGTCCATGCAATAGCTTGTTGGCTCGAACGTAAATCGTCGTGTAATATTATATTACTTTTCTGTACATGTGGTATGTTCTCACTCTTACATATTGACTGTATGATGGTGATAGAGTAGAGGCGTAGAGCGTGCGTCTCGTGCCGCCGCCGCGCCGCCCGCTCCTCGTAGCTCTGACATGTTGCAAGTTTTCGTTTATTGGTGATGTTTTAATATGTGGAGTAGCGGTATGTCGACGTGCGTGACCACGAATGCTCCAGAACGTCCTTGGTCGATTCCACTTAGCTCAATCGGCCCTCCTCGCTCCACAAGGAAAGGTATAAAATTTAACTGCCAGGTGATATGGGATGCAAAACTTCACTATCCGTTCCCACCCGACTCCCGCTCCCGCTCCGTTTGATTCTATCCGCGCTTGGGAACCTATTTGTTGAGTTTCGGTGAAGTTAATTAACATCATTAATACTTATTTGATGATAATAGGTACTAAGGCGGAATGGCGTCATACGGGGCTTCCACACTTTCCCTAGCTGGCTCCGCTCGCGCCACACAACACACTGGACACTCCCACACAGAGCTTGTTGCATGTCTCCCTACTGTCGATGTACACTGAACTCACCGCATGACTCTAGCTTGACTCCGAACCACTTGCATTCCCGATCACGGCAGCCGCGCCCGCGGAACGCGGTTGCGGCTTACACAGCTTCACACGATACCTTACACGCGAACAATAAGCACAGCACGTGAATTTGTCAGCGGTAAAGATTCACACTCGAGGCTCTGTACACTATAATCGAGCATAACAATCTTCATGATGCATATTTTATACCTTTCCCTTCCATATAATTCGGTGTCGCTGGTTGTTCATTGCATGATTGTCATTGCGAATACTTATATCGCGTTCCTACTCAAAATTAGACACGGAGTCCATGATACAAAACAGATAAAAGCTGGATGTGAACGTAGTTTGAGCGTGTCGTCAACCGAAACGTGATTTGAACTAATCTTTTCGATCGACGAACTCCTCCTTGCATGCTGTGCTACACTCGAACTTAAATAGCGCCTGATTCCAAAGCAAATATTGTAATGATCTTGTACTTAGTAATGAAGGATAGCTGTCGAAGGGCAGGGGTGGTTGGTTGGAGTCAGGCGCTCGCGTCCGGAACGCGGCGCCCGCGCGACACACACACGCGCAGCGGAGCCGGCGCCCCGCCCTCATATTTCAGCTTTTGACAAATCGTTCCAAAATCCTGCGGGCTATTTATGAAGTGCTCCTTGAGATAACCGTAGCCCCCAGGATGCCGTCCGAGATCGCCGACCAACTCAAACTAAGAGGCAGTCTCTACAATATTATCGATGAGACCTTTTTCATTATAAATCTCGGTGTTTTCTTTGTTACACGTTGTTGATTTGGCATGATTTGGAATATTGTTGTGATCTTTTGTCTTCATTGATGAGTATTGCTGCGATTTTTAAACTTTGTCTCAAGTTTTGGGCCAGGTACATCCTACTTGACACACTCTGTGGTATGGATTTAATGGAATTTGTTACGAAGGTCATGTTTGACATTTTGAACGTAGAGCCGCATTATTACTAAATGTAAGTGAATCTCGGATGCAATAAAATTATGAAATGACTTCAATTAAGCTTTATATTTTAAAACTCACATTGTGTGACAGGGTGCATGTATCGGACATTTGAATTAAGTGTTTAATAATAAAAGATAACAATAACAACATAAATAATGTCATGTTTCCATGCGTTAAACATTCTCAACTATCAATACGTAAAGCAAAACTTTACAGACTTGTAAAGTTGTGCTAGACATAGACATAATGAATTAATTATTTCGCTATTTAAAGATCAACCAAGGCTTTTGCTTTACGTATAAAGTTGAAAGATAACTAAATAATTAGTATTAAATTGGATTAACCAAAACAGCCCGTTTCATGTATGTTCATTGTTTTGGTGTTATAATATAGTATAGATTGAATAGTTATTTTATTATAATTAATAAATTGTATTTAAAAGTATCAGCATAAGTGCCATAATAATTTATGATCACACTCGCTCGTGGTTATTGAGAGAGTAAATTTTTTATTTCCAAATATTTGTGAAGTCGCTTAAAATGGGGAAAGATAAAATTACCAATTCAATAGATTATTACATAAAAAAATTAGCTTGAGAAGTAAGTGTTGGTAGTACTTTAACTGATAGAAAGTAAAATGGATATAAGAATGAGTGAAATATTATAAGAAATGGGAATAGTTACATAACGAAGCATTATAAATTAAAAAAAGCGGCCAGATTGTTAGTGCAATTTGATAGTAGGACTAAAGCGTTTGTATATATATAACGGGTGTAACAAGACCTTCAACGAAGCCGAAGTCCACGTATCCCGCCCATCATCAGGGTCATTTTTGTCTTTTGGACTATACCTGGGATACCAATAGCTACGAAGTTATTGAAGGTCAAAGTCAAAAATTTTCAATTTTTTAATGAAATTTTATTTTATTCGTTATTGCCTACTTTTTGTCCAATAAAACATTATCAAAATTTTAAGTATTTCGTAACAAACAATGGCTTCAAAATGTCGACACTCGATGTATTTCATGAGCATGTACATAAACGCTGCCTTTCAACTCGGCCGCACGCAGCTATGTGTAGCATACACTCGCAGGCGCGGTCTTTTGTACGCGTTACATTTCGTGGTAATGTATGCAATGCTTTTATAACACCAAAAATCAAAATCATTTCTCAGCAATAATTTTGAACAGAAATGATCCTGATGATTGGCAGAATACGTAGACCTCGGCTTCGTTGAAGGTCTTGTTACACCCGGTATGTCATGTATCTGACCTAGGATAGAAGAAAATAAACGTATGTACAGTAGGTTAAAATAAAATAATGAAGCTGCCAGATTATATCGTATCGTATCATACTAAAGCATAAAATGTATGTCTGACCTAGGATAGGAATAGGAATAGGAAGGTACTGAGCAGAAAATGAAGTAAGTGTAAAGTAGGTAACTAAGAAATCAGACAGTATGATAGCACAGAATAGATAATAACGCTTGTATTATACGTGTCTGACAGTGTGTGGGTGTAGGTGGACCTGCGTCACATGGACGAGCAGGCGGGCAGCAACGTGGTGTCCGTCGGGGTGGACCTCTCCGAGTTCTACATGTCCGTCGAGTGGGATATCCTGGAGGTGCCCGCTGTCAGGTACGTATTGGCATTTTGTTCTTGTAAATTCATACTCTTATCTATACAGTTTTATTTGTAAAACACCAACAACCTCGTAGGAGTAGATTACTAACATCTTAAACAACAATATTTGTTCTACGACTTCTCCGAAAACAGACAAAAAACTACTCCTAATCCACTCCTGGGTCCTGAGAGGTTATTGGTGTTTTACAAATAACCCTGTACTGTATAAGGTGGTACCAAACAATGTGATGATACTGATACAGGTGATAGTGTTGTGTTGTGACATCACCACAACACCAACGCGAGGGCGCTAGCAGCAGCGGCACGCGTGATCCGGCTCGAAGGACTACTGTTTCTGTGTGTAGGACTGAAGAAATGATTCCAAAAGTATTTATCGACTGGTTTATTGAGCCCCTCTCACAATTAAAATGAATGAAAAAGTTATACAAAAAGATGGCGAGCCAGTACAATTGAGCCTTGTAGGTATGTAGTAGGTATCATCTCCTTCCGGCGTCGATAGTTCAATGAAAATCTTGTAGGAGGCGCTAATGTTGCGAATTTGCGATCGCTGCTGCTAGCGCCCTCGCGTTGGTGTTATGGTGATGTCACAACAGTTGCTTAAATTAAATAACTTTCTCCATGGAACATAGATCGAAAAACGAAAAAGAAATCATAGTCCCATACAAAATTTATTGGTCTGCTGACCAACTTACTACGAAAAGGCGAAAAAAACTCTTTGGAGAATGTTGTTCAGTTTTAGCAACACTATCATAATATGTTTCAGTATCATCACATCATTTGGTACCACCTTATTATAAACGTAAAAGTACTGTGTCTTGTGCAATAATATTGATGAATTTTAGTAAGACATAGATTGGAACCTCAGAAACGACATGGTTTGTAGGACTATTGTCACGAAAGTAAATATCGGAGGGAGTGAAGGGGATATCCCCTTCACTCCCCTCCTACTATGAGAATACGTACGGGAACCAAGAACAAAGTTGACGCGCACGAAGTTGCTGGTGTTTAGTATTTTATAAATACAAAAGTAACATATTTAAAGTCCGTCTCTGTGTTAAATTTTCACGCCTAACTAAGCCTCAGTACAGAACCAATTTCAATTTAAGGAACTTTGGAAGAGGACATAAATTACTATAGCGCGTGTGTGTTATGCAGTTCACGTAACACGGACAAGATTTCATACCCTAGCTAGACAACACAATGAGTGTGTAGAAAGAACACAATGTATTAGGATTTACATAATTGCTACTATGCCGTTATACCAATTTTACACCAACCATGTTTGTTAAATAAGAAGTAAAATATGACAGACATACTTTTTTACTTCCTTCCTGTTTTGCTGGTCAATACAAAAAAAAACACAGAACACGGAAAAGTGTAAACCTACCTTTACTAAATAAACATATATTATTGCGCATAGTAGGTAGTCATTAAATATTTGCTTCTGATACCGTCTCCAATCCCGGTGGAGCTAACAAGTAATTTAACTTTAAGTTTTCAAAAATTATTTGCGAATGAAGAAAACGGCGTGAATACTTTTCGGAAAAGATTTTTTTTCTGGATAGCTCTTCTTGCGAGTCGTCCCTTTTTCCATAAGACAATGGTTATTGGAGATGACTGATAGAGCATGCCTTCAATTTATATAATGTGCACTTCTGAGCAATTTTGAATATAATGTATGAAAAAATCACAGGTTTTGCAGTAACTACCCGATTCTTGAATCGGAGCATTGAAAATGAATACAAAAATTTACGAAAATCCAAATCAGCTAGAATTAAGAAATATATAGTCAGGTGGGGTAAGTGAAACATACTTTATTTTTATTTTTATTTTTATTTAACAAGGTGTAGTAAAGCTAGAAAACTCGCAATTAAAGTAGCTGTATAGGAAATGTACTCCTAATTAAATCAGCCTTTAACGATATGAATATAAATATCTAAAGACTTGCATTAAGCAACAAAATCACGAAAAGAATATAAAAGCTAAGAAGTGTTTCACTTACCCCTGACAAGGGGGAAGTGAAACAGTGGCAAAAATAGCTTTAAATATTGTGTCCATTTAATTAAAAACAGGACAAAAGGATCATGTTAAACCGTTAATATCCAAAATGTATCAAATTCTCATAAAATAGGGTCCAGTTTTAAAGATTGATCAAAAAAACATCGTGTTTTGCGTTTTGACATCTAATGAATTTCTTTTTGGTTTACTAGCTAGTTTAATGATCGCAGCGATATCTGTGTTGTATTAAGAGAAGTAATTCGTCATTCCTGCTTTATCGACACATCGCTATGAGAATAAACTACGATAGTTTCTTAGATATTGTTGGGTATTTCACTTACCCCGGTGTTTCACTTACCCCACCTGACTATAAATTATACAGAAAAATATTGTATTTGACTGTTTTTTCACATTCGAATCTCGTTTAAATTCAATTATGCTTTCGCGAAATTCATAGGCGCAGGAAAATTGGACTCACATTACAAAGAGAGAGATACTGCAGCAGAAAAAATCCATTACGTCATTAGTAAATAGCAAGAGTGGCTACGTTCTTACCTAACCTACATTTATATGGATTTCGTCGAAATATTTTACTTCAAGAGGCTTTCAAGTGGACTTATTTATTTAGTTTCTACTCGTCCTTTGGCTAAGAAATGAAATTGCGGGCGCCTTACGGCATTGAGAGAAAAATATCGTCGGTATTTACTTTCACTTAGGGCTGACGCGCTCGGAAAGTAAACAGAAATGGCTGTTATTAGTGTGTGCACATTAGTCACCTCTCCTCTCCGCAAAAGAAACGATTGCAGTCGTGGCACTTTACAAACTGGGTTACAAAGTTTTGAAATTATGACCTCATTAAAGGTCCTGTTGTTGTTCTTGTTAAGGCGGCCTTTTAATACATACGTTTCTCTTCTACCTATGTTGTCTTATATTTATTTTATTAATAAGTACAGATGTATTGTTTGTTAAATTGTAACAAGAACATAAATAGTGTTACTTAACGAGGACTATTCATAAAACACACGTCTATGTTGTGAAAACTACTTTAGCGACAATTTGTTGGAATTCATAAAAATAGAAAAAAGTAGTAGGTATTAAAATTTCAAACTATTCATCATAAGTTTAACTATCCCTTGGTGGCATCTGGGTGGCAGCTACTTACCGAGCCTATACATCATCCGATAAATGAAACATCTCATATAAGATGAGATCCTTCAATTTTGTTACAAACATGAGTGTAAATTTTAGATATATCACCATAGATCACCATTGTATTGTCTCAATTTTATTTATTATGATAGTTTCATAATAAATTGCTTTATAATAATAATAATCAATTTGTGTTGACCCGCGGTCCCACAAATGCTTAAATACCAAATACCTATTTGAGAAAAAACAAAATAAGCTTATAATAATAAAAACACTTTATTGCACACTAAGACAGGACATATTACAAAGAAAAACAATAAACAGAGAAAGCACACAAAAGGCGGCCTTATTGCTAAAATAGCAATTTCTTCCAGGCAACCTTAAGTAATAGAGTGAGAGAGTAAGAGGACAGTGGGGAGTGGGTGCAAATGTGGGGAGGAGAACAGATATAGATTATACAAGAATATATAGAAAGAAATTAAGTTTTCTAGATTAAAAGCGATAATTAGAAAAGGAAGTACGTTAGATAGAAGAGAGGAAATGTCTTCTGACTTGATCGCGAAAGGAGCTCTGAGCCTTAGTGTTTAATAAATGGTTAAAAAGGGCCAGCAATTTACTGTTTGTATGTATCCCACGTCTCTACCGTTTAATTTGTATTAACGACTCAAGAAACATAACATAATGAGAACATAAAAATAATAGATTTGAGGCCAAGTACATAAATTATTCTGGAGTAGTAAAAAAACTGTTTTGATATGATTGATTTTTGTATCGGAGAGTTTGCGAAAAGCCCTTTAGAAAGCCATTTCATTTAGTAGGTACGAAAGGTTTCAGAACAATTTTTTTCCCATAGCAACAACAGTACCTACTACTAAGAAAGTATTTTTAACTTGGTAATAATGAAAAATAAAAAATAAATACTAAATTAAAATATTTTAAAAATATATTTCATGAGGTTAGATATAGAGTATTACGTACTATTTTACGAAAAATAATTCAACCGTTTCGTATCTAGAGTAGCCCAAACTTGGTATATTTGGGTAATTATTTTTGGTTTAAATTAATGGCAAATATTTTAGAACCTTCTCGAAAAGCCCTATACTTCGATACCATACCACACACGAATCTTAAGGTCAATAATTAGCACTTGGTCGGATTCGCGTAAGGTCGGATTCTCATTTCGAATTTAAAACTTTTGTTTATTTAATTAGATTTAATGGAATAGGACAATAGATATTTATTTCGTTCATAGTAATGAACGAGTTGAGTAACTTGTATAAAAAATCTATGATTAACAGCGTCATAGTGTAGGTATTTTATAGCTTGAAAACTGTTATCGCCTGTGAAGCACCAAGCGGCGTCATTAAGCCCGCCACACATCACTTCTATGACGCGTATCCGCTTACGCCCGCTAAGTCCCGGTAGGGCTGTACTCGTTTACATGACCAATAATGCTTGCAAGTTGGACCCCTAGCACGAAAATCTATCGAGGAAAAAGCTTTTTACGTAAAAAAAGCAAAACCTCCTTCAAAAACCTTAAAAAAACAGCTCTATAAAAAGCAAGAAATAATATTCAAATCGATTAATCACAACACGTCTACTGAAGTCGGGTGGAGCTGGAAGTATTTTTTTTACTTATTGTATTGTTTATATTCCAAAAGTCCCACCCGACTTCACTAGACGTGTTGTAATTAATCGATTTGAACATTATTTCTTGCTTTTTATAGAGATGTTTTTTTAAGTTTTTAAGGAGGTTTTGCTTTTTTTTAAAAGCTTTTTTATTTTAAACTTTTTTGTTGTAGGTATGTAAGCGATGATTTTACAAAATAAAACGTTTTAATTTAACTGTCTTCTTTCAAACAATAAAAAGAATCATCTAAATCGGTTCCTAAACAAAAAAGTTATGGTTGTAAATCCGTCTGAATTCATATAAAATGGTAACGAAAACGACAGTATTTTCAAGATTACTTGAAAACTACTGAATCGATTTCAAAATTTAAAAAAATGGGACCAACTTGGGAACAAACTTCATGTTATAACGTTTGAATCATTTCAATCGGTTAAGCCGTCTTCGAGTAATCGGTCCTCCTCCTTTTCAAATTTTTGAAGTCGGTTAAAAACGCGCGTAAAAGTACTCGATAGATACTTAATTCTCTATGGGAAATTTAATTTCGCTTTTTAGCGGTAGATGGCTCTGTACAAATTTTCCATACAAATTTACTCTTTTGAATTTTTTTACGCGCGTTATTTTTACTTGTAGGGGTACAAAGTTTAGAATAATGCACCTGTAAAATAGCATAGGTACTCTCAAGTGAAACTGAATGGACCTTGACTACGATAATTAGATTATCGTAAAAGGTTGCTAAATCATAATTGTTTGAAATTCAACCTGGCGTGGAAAATTGTTTTAAACCATAGGGAATTAAGATAATTTATATAATTGAAAAAATACTAGAAAATATCGACTCACCCGTAGCAGCTCAGACGTGATGCTGATGCTACGGGCTATACTATAGAAATAGCATTATGAATGCCTAAAATCTAAAAGTTCAATAACCATAGTACAATAGGGAATATGCATAAGTCACGGATTTTCATAAAATTGAGCTTGATCGCTGCGGACACTTGTAAAAATATGATGGAACAGAAAGAAAAATAAAAAAATGAATTATTTATTTTTATCACACGATGAAAACAGGGTAAAATAACGATATTTTTCTTTCATTTCGGATATAATGCACTTAACATTCAGATAGAATATCCAATAAGAAATAATATTTTGTATGACACATATGTACTAAAACGCAAAATTTAAGGAGGTAATGGAAGATTCTTGGCTAACTCCATATTAAACGCGCCTGAAACACACCTGAAACGTGATAAGTGACGTAACATATTTGTATAGAGCGTTTTCGGCGGGAGATGATGCGTGCTAACTTCAAGTAACTATATTACGAGAAAAAAACGCAAGAGAAAAGTTTCAATATTACAGTTGATTTTCACACGCATTATACTATTGATTTTGATTAAAAAAAATTGATGCATATTCCCTATTATACAATTTAGAAGCGAATAAAGAACAGACAGAAGAATTTAATGATCTGTAGATGAATCGTAGTTTGGTATTTTTTACTTAAAAAAAAATAGATATACCTAATAGTAAGTTTCCTACTCCCCTCACCATTATTAACAAGACTTATTTTGACTAGGTGAAAATCTTTCAAGATTTTTTTTTATTCTTCTTCTTCATCTTATCGAATGAGGATTAGCGGCCACTTCTGGTGTTAGAGTTTATCAAGCCGCCTATGAGGCCTCTTACTTGGCTTAACGACTTATCAGATGACAACCAGCCGGGACCGACGGTTTAACGTGACCTCCGAAGCACGGAAGCGCTCAGTTGTAATGCCACTTAACGGTCACCCATCCGACACCTAGCCGGACCGAGCGTTGCTTAACAAACGTGATCGTATACGATCAGTCTGTAAAGTTCCGCCATGAGCGCTTCTTTCTTTGATTTTCTTTGATTGAGGATTTTAACATAAAAACTAAAAACCGAATATCAAAATATATAGTAGGTACGTTGGCTATTATTATCTTTTTTTTTATTTGACAACATCACATACATTGCTCCAATCCCAAAGTAATTAGTGCTATAGCACTTGTGTTATGGAAATCAGAAACAACGGTGGTATGACACACACCCAGACCTGAGACAATATTGAAAAGTTCATTTTCTACATTGACCCAGCCGGGGATCGAACCCGGGACCTCAAGAGATGGTGACGCCTTGAAAACCGGCGTGCGAACCACTCGACCACGGAGGTCGTCACCTAATTTATCAACTAAATTATAACAATAATTGCATTATCTGGTCATTTTCGTGTTTTTAATGTGAAAGTCTTTTGCAGCTCTGTAATTTTAACACGAAATTTCAAATGTGACCTCTTCTCATTGCCATCGGATTGCTACCAGATCCCCCTTTACATATAAGTGGTAATTTCAGGCGGCTTTCTTACGCCATGCACCTTTATTTTATGTCTAAAGGTTATGTGTTTACATTCCTTTAGCCTCTCTTCTTTACGAGGTCATGAAATAGTGTGAGGATAAGCTACGTTTTACTCCGTACCGAGCTAAAATATCACTACCGTTTGTAGAGAAAATCCTTTTCGATAAAGTTTATTGATGTTAAAAGAAGCGCCCTTAAATCATATCGGATAGATATTATATACAAACAAACATAATCGATGTAGTGTAGGCACTATTGATGCGATCGGCGTTTAAAAAATTCCGCAAGTATATTTTGTGACCATAATAGGTAGAGCTATACATTTGTAATCGTATAACAAAGTGGCATATTAAAAAGGCTACACTTAAAAAGTTTAATTATGATAATATCTTTAGCTTCGTAGTCACTGAGTTTGGAATATAACTACGTTTTTTTCGTTTTTGTTTATTTATTTGAATTTAAATACTTACACAAGAATCACAATATTATTCAACATAGCATATTATAATAAAAAATCAGTGGATTTTTTTCAAGGGAAGAATTTGTACCCATTTTCTTGTAACATCACAATTCAGACACTTTATCTTTTATTCATGTAACTTATATACGCAATGTAATGTAATCGAGTGGTTCCTGTTCCAAAAAGTTATACGTGGCTATAATACAAAAGCTTATCGTAAGTACTTATCATTGCAATTATTATTTTTTATTATAATTTGCTAATACGACTCTTTATCCGTAGGTACACCTATTCAGGAAGACAGGGGCAACAAAATATCTGCAAATCATTTCATATTGGAAATTGATAAATAAAATAATTTTGAGTGATGGGAAATGTATCGGTCTGTGCAGTCAATGAGCAGGGAAACCATTTATTGGAAGAGAAAAGATGGGTTTATGTACTTTATTTACATTTAATCAATTCTGTGAAACAAATGGTGGTAGGTAAAAAAATATAATATTAAAAAAAAGAAACTTTGTTTCTCTTACATCTAAGAAATGTTATCGCTTCCAAAATAAACTTGAAACTATTAAAATACATTGGATAACAAATTAAACTTTCTGATATTAACTCAATAAACATGATTCGAAATTTCATGCGATACCTACATAAATTTACATCGGCTTAACATGACAATCGACTGATTTGAATTTCATGTGCTACTGATCCCTAAAGACTGACAAATTAGATGAATCACACAGGAAGGGTGTGAACAAAAGTTATCTTTAATCTCACATAAAATTCTTTGGAACTACTATAATACGAAGGAAGGATCAATGAATTATTTATGAAGAAACATTTGAATTTACAAACTGAAAAGTATAAGTTTAATTCTTGACAAAATTCCGTACTTTTTATAGTTTTCTATAGCATTTCAACCCTGAATTAGATAATAAGAAACAACAAGTTATTTAGATTTTTAGATTCTGAGTCTGAGTTTACCAATAGGAAACATGCATAAGTCACCGATTTTGATAAATTTGAGCTTGATCGCTTAGGACACATATAGAAACAAGATAGAGCTGAAAAATAAAAAAATAAATATAATATTTTAGTTTTATCACACAGGGGAAAATGACGAAAAATTTTTTTTTTCATTTTCGGATATAATGCACTTATAGCCCGTGAGCCCACGACGGTATTGCCTACGTCGTATGACATCACGATGAAATGCATGGCACACGGTCGGAAAAGTTGTGCTGAGCGAGGATCAGAAGATTATCGCAAGATTATCGCAAATGCCACATACATGACGTAAATATAATCTTAAAATTTTGACCGGAAGTGGAAGATTTTCTCAAGCTTCCGGCCAATTTTATTTGCGATAATCTTCTGATCCTCGCTCAGCACAACTTTTCCGACCGTGTACCATGCATTTCGTCGTGATGTCATATGACGTAGGTAATACTGTCGTGGGCTCACGGAGTCGGATAGAATATCGAATAAGAATAGTTATTTGTTATACAAGTGACCAAAATCAATTTGTGCTGCGAGTGGCGACTTTAAATCACGAACTAGCGAAGTAGTCTAGAATTGAATCACGAGCGTAGCGAGTGATTCTAATATAGACTACTGAGCACAGTGAGTGATTTAAAGGCACGAGGCAGAACAACATTTTGGTCTCGTGTAAAACATACAACTTTTCACCTCGACCAGCGAGAAAATTTTCACGTGACTTTCCTGGTAAAAAAGCTTAATTCAGCATTAGAAACTTGTTCACTTAACTCTTTTGGAGTTAGGAAACTATCTTCATCGTTGGGCGCATTCATTTTTGTAATTTATCACAAAAATAATTCAATCAAACCTATGCTGAAAAATTTTATTCATAGAGTCAGTAAAGTAGATTCCCTTCGTTTTGATTACATTACGTTGTGTTTTTCTCTTATTCATTAATATTCCGTCTTATTTATTTATTTATAATCATAAAACATATAATTTGTTAAGAAATTTCAATAATTTTTCTTATTTTGTATTTGTTTCATACGTGTGACCTCATTACCTCCATACTCTTTATTTCGAATTATCAACCTTCTTTTTTAACAATCCTTATTTAAAACTCCTTGGTATCCGTGCATTTTATTTTTTTACTTTTTAATCCGTGTATGACACCATAAAGCACTCTATCTATCCTTTTCTCACATATTAATTTTACAAGTCTCATCCTTGTCACTTTTTTTTTTATTTTTTTTTTAAAGTTGGTGTTAGAAATTAAAAAAGCACTTTGCCTCACGCTCGCAGCAAAAATCGATTTTGCTACGAGTTTTTACGCGCCAAAAGCGCCCTTTTCGTGCGGGAGAGGTGAAAATAATATTTTGTATGACACATATGGACTTAAACGCAATATTTAAGGAGATATTTGAAAATTCTTGGCTAACTCTATAATAATGTGCCTGAAACGTGACATAAGTGACGTCACACATGTTGACCGTTTTGTATATTTGTATCGGCAGCTGCTGCTGCGTGCTATCTTCAAGTGACTATATCACGAGAAAAAAACGCAAGAAAAAAGTTTTAATATTACAGTTGACTTTCTCACGCATTATACTTTTGATTTTGATACAAAAAAATTGATGCATGTTCCCTATAGGTACAATCTGAGGGCCTTTAAGTCGCGAGTGAATAGGTAACGCGCTTGCATACCTAAATGTTTTATGCAAGCGCGTCTCATAGTAGACCGCATCATCGCTTACCATTGATAGCGGACAAGCGCTTGCCTATCTATCATAAAAAACTGGAATTGTTATAAGTAAGTAAAAATAAGAGTAGGAGACTTTTTTGTGAAACTTGAATATCGTGTAGATTTTTGTTCAAACAAATATCTAGGCCCTAAATTGCAAAAAAACGTCTACTGCAACAAGTTCTATGCGGCCGAATTGCGAAAGAAATTGTCACTTCCAAAGCACGGTGTGCAGATACTGAATCCCACTTCCCGACGTCGTTTTTCCCTATTTTCCGTGTAGGTGTACCATCTTGGAAAATTTAACCGCGAATGATTGGATTAATTATGTAACTATTTAAAAATAAGCTATCGTGAAGTTTAGTTGTTATTTAGAGAAAACATTAAAATGACTACTTATTTTAAAAATTGGTAAAATATTATTTTTGTACGGGTATTGCAACTTTGAATTTAAATTTTAGGTTAATAAAAAATATGCAACGCCATTATGATAAAATTCAGAGGTAAACAATGGCATCACCTCATCGCGAAACCATCGCATTTTTATGTCCTCAGAATTTTCGGTCTAAAATGTGTTTTTTCATAACGAACCGCTTTATGTCGACAAAAAAAACTTTTGTCCCCACAATAGCTTTTCCGGCAACTCTTGTTTTTTTATTTAAAATTGTTTTGCGTTATTTCATTACCCTTTTTCAAATTAAAAAAGGAAAAGTAAGTAGTCGTTTCAAAACACTGCTGGGCAAAATGATAAGAAGTGTCTCTGTGATAAAGTCGAGTGCTGTCGAGTGACACCGTCCAGATAAACCACTTACTTATTAATTTGGTTTTGTGACACATTCGTTTTAAAAAAATGTCAGTGTAATAATAATTATCATAGTGTGATATTTTTGTACTTTATCTTTTCAGGTTATTCTTGTGCCTTGTGAGTTCAAAAAAAGATTGGTAGGTATATCAATTCATTAATTTTTAGGGTTCCGTACCCAAAGGGTAAAAACGGGACCCTATTACTAAGCCTCCGCTGTCCGTCTGTCTGTCTGTCTGTCTGTCGGTCTGTCTGTCTGTCTGTCTGTCTGTCTGTCACCAGGGTGTATCTCATGAACTGTAATAGCTAGACAGTAGACAGTATATATATAACAAATGTCTGCAGTTATCGGTATTCCCCAAACCCTGGAAAATTGCCACAATTATCCTTCTTAGAAAGCCCAACAAGGACGATTATACGCACCCCAAATCGTATAGGCCAATAGGACTGCTCGCAATATTAGGTAAAATTTTAGAAAAAATATTAATGAGACGTATTAAGTGGTACGTGTTGCCCGAATTGAATCCATGTCAATACGGGTTTGTGCCACAGCGCAGTACCGAGGATGCCCTCTATGACATGATCCAGCGGGTCAAACATAATCTGGATGGGAGGAAGATTATGGCTTTGATCTCGCTGGACATAGAGGGGGCCTTCGATAATGCGTGGTGGCCACAAATAGTTTGTCAATTGAAAGATAAAAAATGCCCACTGAATCTGCGAAGGCTTGTGGACAGCTACCTCAGTAACAGGAAGGTAACGGTGAGATACGCAGGGGAAGAATATAGTAAAAGTACAAACAAGGGTTGCGTCCAAGGTTCCATTGGCGGGCCCTTGTTTTGGAATATCATCTTGGACCCCCTGCTCAACCAACTCACCGCTGCCGACGTCTACTGCCAAGCCTTCGCAGACGATATTGTATTAATAATTGAAGGTAACACGGCCACTGAAATAGAAAGGAGAGCCAATGCCGCCCTCTCCCATGTCCAGAAGTGGGGCGTGTCGAACAAGCTGAACTTTGCGCCACATAAAACCAAGGCGATGGTGATTACCCGAAAGCTGAAATTCGACACGCCCAGGCTGGAGATGGGAGGGACGGACATTGAGCTGGTAGAAGAAATGAAAATATTAGGCGTCCTAGTCGATAATAAATTGTTATTCAACAAACATATTGCATATGTATGCAAGAAGTCTATAAATATATATAAGGGAGTCAGCAGAGCGGCACGAGCTACCTGGGGACTGGATCCGGAGATCGTTAAAACAATTTATAAAGCGGTAATAGAACCAATCATTCTATACGCAGCCAGCGTATGGTCCAAGGAGGCACGGAAAGCAGTCTCCAGGAAAGCTCTCAACACTGTACAACGAGGCTTTGCTCAAAAAATCACCAAAAGCAACAAAACGGTATCCCTTAACGCTGCCTTAGTACTGTCGGGGCTGCTTCCGCTGGATCTTCGGATCCAAGAAGCATCCCTGCTTTTTGAGGCAAAGCGTGGGAAACCCCAGGCAGTACTAAGAGGCAGAAAGGTCGAACAGCGAGCCTCGTTCATGACTGACACCCACCCCAGCAGGATGCTAAATTCGAAATTTACTTGTTTGGACAACGCGGAAGAGGATGGCAAACTGGCAGAAGGCTTAGTGAAGATCTATACAGATGGTAGCAAACTGGAGGGGAAAGTTGGAGCCGCCCTGACCTGTTGGGAAGGGCCGATTGAAACGTGTACCCGGAAGTTTAAGCTGGAGCCATACTGTACAGTCTTCCAAGCCGAGCTGTATGCCATCCTCCAGGCGACCGAAATTATTATTGGCAAAAAATTTCAGGAAACGGCCGTACTCAGCGACTCGAGATCTGCTCTCCAGACGCTACTTGATCCGGACTCTTCACACCCTATCACAAAGGCAATCCAGGGCAACCTTCAATACCTCAGAGACAACCAACAGCTCGTCTCACTATTTTGGATAAGGGCCCATGTCGGAGTGAAAGGGAATGAGAGGGCGGATCAACTGGCGAAGGAGGCGGCTCTCAAGTTGAAAACCAGATCGGACTATGACTGTAGTCCCATCTCGTTCATTAAACGCCACATCCGGGCGGAAACGATCGAGGCATGGGACTGTAGGTATAGATCTGAAAACACGGCCGAGACCACCAAGGTCTTTTTCCCTGATGGGGTGGCAGCTTACGGTGTGGTGAGAAAGATGTCCATCGATCGATTGGCGTCACAAATACTGACTGGTCACGGAGGTTTCTGTGCATACCTGCACAGATTTAAGCGCAGGGACAGCCCCTCCTGTATTTGCGACCCCGCAGCGATCGAGGACATCTTTCACATCATACTGGACTGTCCAATACACAGTATCGATAGGCACACTCAAAAATTGACACAAAATTGAGTAAAGACACCCTGAAGGAAATAATGAGCATCAAGAAAGAAAGAATGTTAGTAATGCAGTATGCCAAAAAAGTAGTAGAAATCGTAATAAGGAGGAACAAGGATTGACTGGCACCAATTAGCCCCAAAAAATTATAAACAGGCAGGCAATTATGGTAAAGCCATCTATTAAGTAAATAATAAATTGTAATACAGTTATGAAGAAACACAACAACATTAGAAAATATACATATAATAAGATTGTACAAAAGTAAGAGATATACAATTAAAATATGAAACAAATAGAAACTGTAAATTTATATATTAATGAATTATACTAGAGTCAATATACATAAGAAATAACATTGTAATAAAAATAGGAAAAAAAAAAACTATGTAATATATATAAGAAGAAGAAAACTGTAATAGTTATTAAAGAATTGTAAAAAAGGTCCTGCCAAAAAGCGGGGAGCAGTTGAATAAAAAAAAAAAAAAAAAAAAAAAAATAGCTAGACAGTTAAAATTTTCACAGATGATGTATTTCTGTTGCCGCTATAACAACAAATACTAAAAACAGAATACAATAAATATTTAAGGGGGGCTCCCATACAACAAACTTGATTTTTTTTGCCGTTTTTTGCTCGATATTGATAACGACTACAGGTAGACAGTTGAAATTTTCACTGATCGTGTATTTCTATTGCTGCTTTAACAACATATACTAAAAATAGAATAAAATAATTATTTAAGGGGGGCTCCCATACAACAAACGTGATTTTTTGCTGTTTTTTGGTACGGAACCCTTCGAACGCGAGTCCGACTCGCACTTGGCCGGTTTTTTTGGATATTTCTTCAAATCTCTCAAGACATTTTATAATAAAATTTTCGCGACTAAATTTATTTTTAAATTGGTAACTTCAGAGACTCTTTAAAAACAGATTAAGTCCTTCAATCATCTGGAAAAGTCAGATAAAATAGCTAACTTATTCATAAAGACGCAGATGACCATACATGTGATAGAAAAATCTACATCTAGCTAAGGGTTAATGCTAGTGGCGCTGATAAAATAACTCACAATTTTCATAGATAGAGAGGTCAAAATAAATGAAAACGAGGAGACAATACTTCACAAAGCCTTTGGTAGCCACAATCAGAGCATAATGCTATTACGAAATTCTTTCCGGCTCTGGCTGGCGTATTGCCAGCTAGCTTAGCTAGAGTTCTCACAGAGGCTCCGCAGTGCAAGCTCCCGAACCGTTACGTCATAACATCGACATCGACAATCGAGACACATGTTACTTTGCCCGATCACCAAATCGTACGAGGTAATTAACTTTTATTAAATTTTTCTTGGTCCTTACACTCCGGAGAAAATTGATCATAGTTTTTGTAGCGCTTTTGGCGAGGCTAGGTTTATTACGCGAAATCGTAAAACTAGGCAATGGCAGCTTAACTTTAGAATTAACTTTTTGCGCAGTTTTTTATTAACCTTTGTTTGCAAACGGAAAAAAATGAAAAAATTGTAAAGCATTATTTTTTTTAAACTTTGCGACGGTGTTATAAATAAATATATTAATGTTACAGTAATTTACTTTCACAGTTCCATTGGTTTTGAAGTGTCGTAAATTCTACAAGATTGGAGATATCTCTGTGGAAGTAAAAGTAATAAAATTAACTACCCAATGCGTAATTAATTTCGCTTCATTAAATCTATCACACAAGTAGCTGAAATTCATCTCTCCTAAATTCTATTTCGTGCTGTTTTACAACTTCGTAATATTGTTTCTGAAGAACAACGCGAATTTAAAAGCATAATGAAACTCACTAAGTTAGCAAACTAATTATCGCGGCTCACTTGGTTGTATCGATAGACATTATAAAAATGCAAATGCCTTTAAGACGAACTTCACTGAATAATTATAATAATTTAGCATAATTCTTTTATCTTTGTAACAAAGTTAAACAAAAGTTTATATTATCAACTATGGATAGGATAGGTAACATTAGGTAATATTAGTTTTGTTCTCGATATTTCTACTTATATTTTGAGAACCCCCCTCGAGCACAGTATAGGTGTGTGGTTGTTTGACCCAAATACTAATCATTTCTTCAAATAATATAATAAATAAAATATCACCAATGTAAATTCATTTCTCAATTCGCCAATGCCCAACTGCTAATAACAGCAGCGAGTTGCCGCGGAATCTATGCTGTTTTCTTCCCACGATAGATATCAGATTCATCTAATTTGAATATCAGTGTTTATTCAATCATCAACGAATTCAAAATTTATCTAGTTTTGCCGAAGCAATAACATCTCGTAACAAGGTCGCTCAACAGCAGCTGGATCGACGAATCGATCGGCTTTACATGGAACCTATCATCATAAAAACTTGAACTCTGTACTTTGGTGAGCTCGAAGCCGAGTTTTTATGATGATGGATAGTCGAACACCTCTTTCGAACATAAAATGGAAAATAACCATTAGAATAACGATTACCTGATAAATCAGTGCCTTTGACAGTCCACCAAAAATAAACTTTTTGTTATGTAAAAATAAAATATCAGAATTTATACGAAATATTGTACGCGCTATAATTTTGAGGTAAATCCAACTTATTTTACTCTTTGGGTAAATTATAAAGAAAAAGTGTGAAATGAAAATTCACAAAGATGCAATCATTTGAAGAATAGAAGATATTTGGTCTTTACTTACAAAATTACAGATTCATATCGAAAATATTATAAATAAAAAGAATTTGAAAATTAAAATACTTACCTATTTTTTATTGAATCAAAGTGTTGATTTAGTACCTTTGCCATTTTAATGGAAATTCATTGTTGCCTTTTCTATAGATATTCTTGGGATGGGAATCAGTGAAATCTCAAAGTAGGTACTGATTTTACCGTCTACTCGGTATTTTCCCTAATAAAAAGTTATCCAAATTCCGAAAAAATAAAGTTATTGTAGCAGTGAGTATTGCGATTCCCATATAAAATTGGGATGTATTTAATAGCACTTTAATTTGATGAAAACAGCTATAAAATTGTATATCAGCACTTTAAAATAATGATAGACCTATAATTTAATCTTATCACTACAAAAATAATGGTTTGCACTTTAAAATAATAATAGATCTATAAATTAATATTATCACGACAAAAATAATGGTTTGCACTATAACTGTGTCCCAACTCCGAAATCATTTAATTTCTGTCAAACCATGTCAGACTAATGAGATGGCAAGTCTCACCAAGTCGGTTCTAGCGTTGTTGGTCGCAATGGAACCTAACCTCCTCCTCAGCTCCCCTCTCGATGCGCCCGCTCACAGAACAAAGATTTTTTTTTTCCGTGCGCCCGCTCGTCGTCGCACCTAGTCGTCTATTTACCAGTACCAATGTTATAAAATTAATTTGTATGGTGCAAAGTATTAATTTTAAAGCTAAACAATTAAATTGTATAGTGCAAAGTATTAATTTTAAAGCTTAGCGTATTTATAGTGGAAACCATTATTTTTAAAGTGCATTCAATAAATTTTGAAGCTAAACATTTTAAAGTGTGTTACATTATTTTTAAAGTGCAATTATATATTCCCCTATAAAATTCAGTGCGTGTTGAATTTTCGATAATTTACTTAGCTGTTCCTTTGGGATTTTCCTATTTTTTTGTTTCTTCTAAACTACCCCAGTACCTACTATAGCGAAGTGAAGTGTTATAAATTGATGCAAATGTTTTTTGCTTTCGTTTTATTTTTCTTTTAGAGACTTTTTTTCAAATTTCATGAAATTATCAATATTGCAAGGGCTAGAACACAATTTCTTTTTTTAAAACGTTCGCAGCTTTCGAGGTTGCAAATTCAATGTAGTATTAACAGCTCTCAGGGCTACCTGACGCTCAAGAAATCAAAACTTTTATTTCCAGGCAAAATTACCTGACTATGTATTAAAACCTCATCTTTAATTTTATATGAATTTTACAGGTATTGATTGACTTACACTTTGATAAAAGGTATGACTCTGTCATACTTAAAAAAAACGTTTATTAGATTGTAGTCACAGTTAACTAGTGATAGGCATAAAAACTCCTAGCTAAATTCCGACGTTTCGGCGAAGAATCCCGGCGCTGATATGAGTGAGCCCGTGATAACGCAAAAGTTTAAAACGACTTATAACAATCCTTGGATTTAGTTTATGATTAAATGTTAAATATCTTTACCAAATCTGTTATAACTTTGCATTTGAACAATAAAGTAAGACAATTTTTAATTAAAGATATTGAAAACTAAGCGATTACCTATATAATAACAGGGTATTTTTTTATTAACTTCCCAAAATTTAAGGAGTTCAATCCATGAAACTGATAAACTTTCTATAAAAACAAGAGCCAATCAAGAAAAATTACTTTCCATACAAATCAAAGAGATCACGGTCGTGATCAGTTTAGCAAGGGATGACCAAAATTTTGTGGTGTATTTCGTTCGATACGTAAGTATTTCTTGGGGATTTCTTTCAGTTTCATGGACTGGACACATCCTTTAAAGGAGAGTGAATAAAGAATGACCCAGCCCCCCTAGCTGTATCCAAAAGGAGGACATGTCCTCCTTTTCCAAATTTTGTCCTCCCGTCCTTCCTTACCTACTGTAAGTTCTCCTTTTTTCTTTTTTCAGTGGAGCAAAGAGAGAGAGAGGAACCGACTAAGTTTTACTCAATACAACTTCAAAAAAACATGACATGTGAAGATTTTCATAATTATTTGTTGAAAATATTTCAACATTAAACTTCTTTAATATTGAAATAAGCAGCAGCAGCAGCTCAGCTAAATATGATTAAAATAAAGTAAAATATAAAAAAAAGATTAATTGTAAATGTCCTCCTTTTTTAGAGAAAATCCTCCTTTTTAGACCTATCCACTCCTTTATCAAATTATCATCTGGCAACTCTCTAGCATGACCACTGAAACGCGATATGATACAGTGATTTATCACGTTTGACTGTCGAAATACATTGGATTTTGACAGTTGATTGTCGATAAAACGCTATTCACGCGATATACCGGGTCATTTTGAACTTACCATCCAAATTTTGAGGATGTGTTCAGTCCATGAAACTAAACAACTTTCTCTAAGGAACACATGGTCAAATATGTAAAATAAAAATCGACTTTCCATACAAATCAAAGAGATCACGTGATCAATTTAGTATGGGTTGACCAAAATTTTGTGGCAAAATTTGACACATGTTTCTTAGAGAAAGTTTAAGTTTAAAATTTTGATGGCAAGTTCAAAATGACCGGATATATCATGCGAGTTATCATGTTTTGTCGGTCAGGCTATGGGGGCAGTATCTGCTATTCCTATCTCAACTACACGTTTCATCAATTTCTTATTATTTTGTTTCAGAAACGAGAAGTTTTACACGTGTTGCGATGAGCCGTACCTGGACATAACCTTCAACATCACAATGAGGAGAAAAACGTTATTCTACACAGTGAACATCATTATCCCTTGCATGGGGATCTCCTTTCTAACTGTCCTCACTTTTTACTTGCCTTCGGACAGCGGAGAAAAGGTACATTGTAAAAAAGAGGGTTACAACTTTTTGATTGCTTAATATCTTTAGCTTTAATACTCAAAAAGGAACCCTTTAAACTTTTAATCGTCTATTTAAAAATATTGTATTTAAGAAGTTCATATTTTTTGCCCCATTTTAAAAAAGGTACCTAATGTGGAGACTACTTTCCATCATCTTTATACCGAATTCCTCTTGCTTTACATGATGAACATGAAATAATTATATGTACTTAATTCTAAAATATAATCAATTCCGGATTATAAAATATAATTATATAAAATTAAAAATATTTATTCAGATGAATAAATAATGAAAAATATTAGAAAAAATCGGCTCACCCGTAGCAACTTAGACGGGATTCGAACCCGCACCCTTAGGATTCCGGCCCAATGCACTACCAATTATGCATTGGGCCGGAATCCTAAGGGTGCGGGTTCGAATCCCGTCTAAGTTGCTACGGGTGAGCCGATTTTTTCTAATATTTTTCATTATTTATTCATCTTAATATAAAAATAGCATTGTGAATGCAAAAATCTAAAAGTTTAATATTTATTCAAAGAAGAAGTCTAATTTACACCATCATGACACTTGAAAATTAATGGCGTATCCATTCATAAAAAATTCAAGAAAAAATTGCATAGCATTATCACAGTTTTATGAATTGTAAAACTGTGGCATTTTACTAAATATATAAAATAACGATATACCTAGTATATGAAATAACGATATACTCATTAGTAACGGAGTTAAAATGTTAATCCATGTACAGATAAGAAAATCATCACAAAATACTAAATTTCAAAGAAGTTCAATAAAACTACATAAGTAGAAAAATGTTTTATTAAAAAAACAGAAGTAAACACATAGATTTCCAGAAGAAAATCCCGGTTATGATAACCGTAGACTGTGAAACAGGCACTGCCCTTAAAATAATAACCTAGAACCATTTGTCGTATACAAAATCCGGGGTTGTCCCCCTTTCAGCGGATGGTTTCTCATTAACAAAGGAATGGAAGTTATCACGGATCGCTTATCCCTACCTGCCCGAAATGTCTACATTATCTCTGGGAAAACTTTTTGTTTACCAACCAAATAAGCAACACGGAATTCCTACAAAGTTGACAAAATGCCTACAATCAACACGCTGGTATTTACTTAACTTCATTTTCTGAAATATAAAGACCTCTACCTACCAATCATGTAAAGTACAAAATTAAGCCAGTTGATATAACCTTGTGAATATATAACTTTGCCTTTGAGAAATGTAATCATTCGGGATACGGGACAAAAGATAAATTTATTTATCCTACCTGCTGCCCATTTCAATTAGTTACATGAAATTAAGTAACTATCCATCTTTTATGTAGATGCGATTTTCTCATTACCGACATTCGCTAACTTTAGGGTTGAGGAGTCCTTGCAAAATATTACACCCAAAAGTTAGGAACATTTACTTCCACTTCTTGACAGCTTAAGCCAATGCTAAATGAAGGTCAAGTGCTGTCTGGGTTTAAAGTTATTTAAAACTATTTTAATTTACCTAAGTACTCGTTACGTTGTTTTGAAATGTAAAAAAGGCAAAAATAAATTATGATTTACTACGGGGTTAAATAAATAGCTAAGCAATCGCAAAGTCATAGAACAAAGCTGAGTTTTATGGAGATTGCAAAGAGGCGATATAATATGATAACTTTATAACCATCTAGCACCGCCCCTTAATAGCTCGTACGTATCATTAATTTCGTATTGTGGCATAACAAATGGCTGGAATAAGTCGGCAGCCTAAGTACGAGTTACGTTGCAGTAATGACGTCGTTATGCCGTGAAAAATTACGACACCGATATTGGACTTAGGTGCTCCTCACTTTGAATACCAAATGATAGAAGCCTTTGGCGGCTATCAATCAATTTCACTCATGAGTAATCGCTTTTGTGACCCACAAGAGTTGGCAATGTTTTCGAACCGATAACAGACTTTGGAATTGCTCAGATCCTTGAAAACATTTTGATATGTTGCTGTATTTGTGGCACGACAACAGATTTTATGCAATAAATCATTCCTTCTATTGTTCGAGAACCTAAACAACCTCTGTCTGGCACAGATAAAACTGGTGGTCGTAAATCATTGATTTCTGACAATATAAATAACCGTAAAGAAGAATTCCAATTAAAGAAGTTACATCTTGACAATCTGCGTTTTCTTATTATTTCTTTTTTCAATAATTTAGTTCAGTTGTAGTTAGCATTCTTAACCATCAGAATAAGCGAACGAACACCAAACAATACCAAAGTAGGTGTGGTTATTAATGATTTTGATGATTTGCTATTTTTTTTTTTATTTTAAATTTTTTGATTAAGGTACGATCAAGGGGGAACGGCAAATAACGATTTTCCCTAATGCTCATAGCGGTTTATCCTAACTATATAAATACAAAAGTGGGTCTGTTTGTTTGTTGCGCTTTCACGTGTTAACTACTCAACCGATCATCATGAAAATTTGCAAACACATTTTCAGGGGTATAGAAAATAACATAGTCTGACATAAAGTATACCTTTCGTCCAGAAAAAATGTGCTTTTCCCAATGGATGGATAAATAACTGTCTACGCAGACGAAGTCGCGGGCGCCGGCTAATATTCTTATAATGTTATAGTATCGCTCTGCTCAGTTCGGGGCAAAATCGCCGTTTCCTTGTGGCCAAACTAAAATGCCAAACTAATTTGGCCACGAGGAAACTTAATTCCTTGTAGCCAAACTGTAGTCATAGTTTAAAAATAACACACACTGTACATGTTTAATTTTTTCTAATAGTGACACAGAATTATATAATAATATGGTGGGGATACTAATTTATAAGAGATACCCCCGCAGATAAAGAAAAAGTACCAGGATCACATAAATCTAGAGAAGGTTAACTTTTATATATTTTATTAATAAGCCGTAACGCGAATCTGTCGAACAACGCGTTAGGGATGTTTTAGGTATGGTAATTTTAAGTAATTTATGCCCAGACTCGGTGGTACGTATATACGTACAATACAACAATACAATACAATCTTGTCTACAGAGTTTTTCCTCCATACAGGCGGATGATAAATTAAACTATTACTACGGTTTGGCCACAAGGAATTAAGATTCCTCGTGGCCAAATTAGTTTGGCATTTTAGTTTGGCCACAAGGAAACGGCCGGCAAAATTATTATTAAATATGTTTAGTAAGAAGCAGATATTAAAATAATTTATTTTGTAATCAGGTGACGCTATCCATTTCGATCCTGATTAGTCTCCACGTGTTCTTCCTGCTGGTGGTGGAGATCATCCCCCCCACTTCCCTGGTGGTGCCCCTGCTGGGAAAGTACCTCATTTTTGCTATGATACTTGTATCTATAAGGTGAGCCGTCGTTTATAAGCTTTTAAAGTGTTCATTACTTAGATTCACGCTTTGTGTGTATCCGTGGAATTAATTACCTTTAACAAATCAATACAAATTCCCTATTTTATAAAACACCTTGACGAATAACAAAACTTACTTTACTTGTTCATTATATGCTGCGAAGGCAGTATGCAATTTGGTCCTCAATATTGTAAACAATTTGAAGTATGAGAGTATCAGGCGTATTGTTGCCACAAAGGCGTTTTCGGAAGCTTGGAATTAATCCTTGACCTCAATGGATTGCAGACTGCAGTGCATCAAATACACATGATTTAGACATCCATCGGTACTCCAGTTAAACACACAATACTAATAGCTGGTATTGTATGTTTGGAAGATAGTGTGGTAAATAATCTCCGAAAACTTATGATACCTAGTACCTACACTACCGAAGAACTCTATGATGCACGCGTTCCGGTTTTTTTGCAATCAACGTGCAATCAGAAATGAACTTTCAAATTTAAACACGAATTAAAGCTGATCTTGTCCTGCGAATGGCGAGACTTCACGATCTGACGAAATGATTGATGCGAGCTTCCAGCGTGATGAAATGATGTAGAATTCTTACTACAATAATTACTGTAGACTGAAAAAGAAATAAAGAAACACAATAACCGAAAAGTACAATATTGAAAAATGGCTTAGTACTTAATTCGGTACATTTATTTTTATCACTCGTAAACCAAGTCAATATTTAAAAAAAGCTCCAGTAATAATTTCTTAAATTGTCTCTAATATTTTTTGAATAACTCTTCAACAGTTTTCATTCTTTCTGTAAGTTTTTAAAATCCATTTTAGCTCAAAGTGACCACTTTAATTTGGCAATTATGGATTTTAAAACTTTTGGATTTTAACACTACCTAGACTACAGCGCTTTAATATCACTTTATAAATTAACTTTCCATGTTGACGATTTCGTAATTTTCAACGAAAGTGATATGTTTTTTTTACAAAAACAATCGCATTTTTAGGGTTCCGTACCCAAAGGGTAAAAACGGCTGTTGTCCCATCTTCTTTGTGAAGCGCCATTTGCGCGCAGCTACAAAAGTAGAATGGGACCGTAGGTACACTTCAGAAAGCACGGCGAGCACCACAAAATTCTTCCTACCGAATGGGGTGGTACGCCTCCACCCCATTCGGTAGGAAGAATTTTGTGGTGCTCGCCGTGCTTTCGGAAGATGAAGGTGGACCGGCCGACCTCGCATGCAGATGCTGACGGGACATGGTGGGTTCGCGGCGTACTTGCACAGGTTCAAATGCAAGGACAACCCATCATGCGTTTGCGACCCGACAGCGAGCGAGGACATCTTCCACATTATGCTGAACTGCCCTCTGCACTGCATTGATAGGTACACATTAACACAGACACTAGACACACCACTCAGCAAAGAAACCCTAAAGGACATAATGAGAGACAACAAAGAAAGAGATAAATTAATAGAATTTGCAAAGAAAATTATAAAAATAGTAAATGAAAGAAATAAGACAGAATAGAAAACATTGTAAACACAAATATATATAATAAATAATATTAAGACATGCAATATTGGAATAAAAACGACTAGAAATTAAGAACAGTAAATATGTAAGAAAGAAATGTATTAGAATCAAGATATTGTTAAAAAATAAAAAGAAAGAAAAAAAATGAGTGTAAAAGAAGAAAAATTGTAAAATAAAGACCGACTTGCAAATGAGAAGTTGCAATAAAAATTAAAAAAAATAGAAAAAGGGTAAAAACGGAACCCTATTACTAAAGCCTCGATTACATACGCCAATTAAGCTTCCTAGCTAGGAACAAATTTCGGGTTGCCACCCGTACTATATGATAAAATATTGCACAATAACATCGATTTTAAAATTGAATTAACACTTTAACGGAAAAATAAACATTGTTTAAGATTGTAGATGTGAAAAGAAAATAAAAAATCATAAAAAATGTTGACTTTTCCGTTATTTGTCCAAATTTACTGTTACTCTACAACTTATTTATACGGCGGCAACTCTAAATTGGTTCCTAGCTAGGATGCTAAATCGGCGTATGTAATCGAGGCTAAAGACTCCACTATTCGTCGGTCAGTCTGTCACCAGGCTGTATCTTATGAACCCTGATAGCTGACAGCTGAAATTTTCACATAAGTATGTAAGTATTTCTGTTGCCGCTATAACATAACAACAAAGACTAAAAACAGAAAAAATAATAAAAAAGGGGCTCTCAGGCGTTTTTTTTTATTGTTCTAACACAAAAACGGTTCGATTTTTAAATCCTACTAAATTTCAAAAAAGATCTTGTAGGAGTAGATTTCGTGAACTCTCGTTCGCTTTAAATATAAGAACCTATTTCGAGACGTTATAGCTATATTACTTGCCTGTGCTATTTTTGTACAAACCACCAAACAATACAAGGCATAAGCAAAAGACGGATCGGTATCGTTCTTTCAAAAAGACAGATTTCTAAACAAAATCTATCCAATTCATTTTGTCCATTGTGATCCACTCAGTACTACAGAAGCATTTATTTTGTCTTCTCTTTGTGCCTGTCTCATTTCAAATGTTATTTATAAAAGTACAAGGAAATAATAACCGTAAAAATCTTAATTAAGGCTCGCTTATGCGAAAACGGTATGGAAAATAAAAGGGTATGGAAAATAACCTCACTTCTGCACTTTTTCGATGTTTTTCGTTGCTTTATCATCATTATCTTTAGCACTTTTTATTACAATTATCTTTCTTGAAAAAAAGTTATTGGAGCAAGTGAGCAACTGCACTGCACAGTACGTTAAAGTGTATTTTGAAGTAGGATTCAAATACCTATTCAATACGTTTCAAGCGCTTTTGATGATATTCTGATTTTTTTTACATTCATCTGTGAGGTTTATACGTAATTTAATACTAGTAGCTACTAGATAATCTCTAGCTTGTCGTATGTCTTTTTGTGGCTACAACTTTACGATTTCTATATAAAAATATGGCCCGCACAAACCATGTTTTCCTATCATGGACCCTTAAGGTGGCACCCTGACCGAAAGTGGCGCCGCGGTGAATTTTATTTAATACTAGCGGCCGCCCGCGGTTTCACCCTTTACCTACAACCTTAAGTACATAACACTACCTTAAGTAGTCAAAACCATCTTCTTTAAATTTCTTTTACACAAATAAAAGAAAACAATAATGAATAAACAAAAGAAATCAAAAATAATTATTTTACTCTCACTCTGTCTCTGATGCCATCTTATACATAAATAAAGTAATTATTTAAATATGGCCCCATCTCGGGCCGCTCAACGCCATTATCATATAAATTAAACGCCGGTTTTATAAACAAAGTCATTTGATTTGTACACTTATAACTTGCTTCGAGATTTATTTTAGCTTGCTTTATAATAATTGTACGTATCTACTTATTCGGTAGATAAATAAATATTTTCGTTTCAAAGACGTTTTCATCATAGGGCTTCCATAGTAGTCAACCTAATAGATACAGGTTTGGAAAAAGTATTTGATAGGCTATTTATGAAGAGCTTTTTTCCATGTAAGAAAGAAAGAAAGAAAATACATTCATTTTCACTCCTCTTGCTCTAAAAGTCCGTCATTGTAAGGTACAAGAGCCAGGATAAAATAGCAAAATTACCCCTAGGGGATAAAGTTTTTTCTTTTTTAATGTTTGTCTATTACCAATGAGCCTACTAAAACAAAAAAGTCTTTATTCATAATCACGAATAAAGACTCACTCGACTTAATACTGTTTCTCATTTTTATTTTTGAAAATGGAACTAAAAGCAACGATCTCTTCGGTGAAATCATAGACTAATATTTATACTCTGTGACTTTTAAGTTTGATCGTAGAATGCGTGCATTGGCTGCTACAGTAGAAATTAAAAAAGGCGCAAATCTTTAGAATTTTTCTCTAATACCAAACTGATTGAATTGTGTGACTGTAAGTAAGTAATAGGAAAGAAATAATTTTAATCTTTTGCCGTCAAGCAAAAATCATTTATTTAAATACTGTATGAAAAGTTTATGAAGTGGAGGATAGAAAAATGAGTGGATTCGTTTACGTAAGTATAAACTAGGTATTTAATATTGTATTTTATTTTCTCGCCTTCGTAGTGAAAAGTAGAGTGTAACACACGACGCTAAAACCCATTGTAACTCGGTTTCTATTTATTCCCTCGCTAATTTTAGCGTCTTGTATAACAATCTACTATTTTGTGACTACACTACGATACACAATTAACCAGTAACAAAAAACAACAGAAACTAAAAACATAGTGCACTTTGTGAAAAAAAAAAATAATAAAAGCAAATTTTCACAGGGAAGAAAGCTCTTCATTCAGTGTAAACTTTTAAATCCTTTCAGCAGCACAAAGGAAAAAGTTACTGTTCGTGGTTAGTGAAAATGTTATTACCGACTAAGACGCTGAATAAAGTACCGTTAACTCCCATTGCGTTATTAGCAAAACCGTATTATCTCAGTAGGTAAATACAGAAACTGCTTATTCAGGGGCGTAAGGCGGGCGCCCGGCGCCCCCGGCCCTGCGCTCCGCACACTAGTGATGTCAGGCTTATACAAAAACAATCCGGATACTTATCGAGAAAACAATCGAGTTCACTCGAATAAATTCACGTAGAAGTCAATTATGGAGAGAGGTTTAAAATGTTGCAAAATGATCACTGTATCGTTAACTTTCAGATTGAAGTTTTTGTCCGACGCTTGTTGTTTTAAAATTTTCACTAGTGATGTCAGGCTAATACAAAAGCAATCCGGATATTTATCGAGAAAACAATCGAGTACTCACTCGAATAAATTCACCTAGAAGTCAGTTATGTAAAGAAGATTAATATGTTGCAAATGATCATTGTATCGTTAATTTATAGATAGAAGAGTTGTTGTTCGGTAAAGGCCGGTTGTGTACTTACTTTTTCACGTATCAACGTCTAAAGTGCATTATCAAAACGATTATAACACTACCTTTTTTTCGCAGATTAAAAAAAAACATGATTCTTTAATTTCATACAAATTTTTAATTTATCACTCTCGGAACCATAACGAAAGGTGTCTAGCATGCCGAGCATGACCGATTTATATCGCGTGATATAGCATTTTATCGACACTCAACTGTCAAATTCCTTTGTCTTTTTGACAGTTAAACGAGATAAAACGCTATATCACGCGATATAAATCGGTCATGCTAGGCAGACATAACTTAGCTGTACAACCAATTATCTTGGTAGAGTTAGTTGTAATAAGGCGATTCTTAAGCTTGGTGCAAACGGGAGATAGTGTTCTTTGTGTCAACTAAACTGATTTATATTGAGAGTCAATGAGATCACCGACATCCCTACTGCGGTATTCGGCATCCCGCCCTGCGATTACCCTCACCCAATAAATCTTGATTAATCGCTAACTCCCGCACTCTACATGTGTATATTAAAACTATTACGGACTCGAAACCGACTTTCCTATCTCGCCTCGTCATTAGCAGCTTTGTTACTATTGTTCAGAACAAAGTATTTTCTTATAAACTAGGTACAATAAAACGGTATTAATACGCCTTTTATAAGTAATATCGTAATATCGAGTACGCAGGAAAATTGACAAATTTTGTTGCGAAATATATCTTATCTCGAGCGTTTAAGTCACAATATGGACGTGAATAAGAAAGAAGAAAAGGCCCAAAGTTTTTATAATATCTGAGAATATCCTCCTGTAACGGACGTAATGTTTTATTCATCGGATGACGACCATGCGAAGACTATTTTGAGTGTTTTGTACTAGAATGTGTTCGTATCGCCCTTTTTTTCTCAGTGTCACTTAGGGGCATTAGGATTCCCTTTGTACTTATGTACGAAGCTTAAACGTTTTATTTACTTGGGTAAATTCAGTTTTGAGACCAAGAGACCGTTAAAACAGGGTTATTTGGAAAACACATTTTTTTACCGAAAAAAGCCAGAAAAACAATTTGACTTTCCATACAAACGTCCGAACAGCTGATCTAGTTTTGTATGAAAAGTACTTTTTTGTGTTTTTGGAAGTCGTAGAACAAACATTGTTCTTTACGACGTTAGTAATCTACTCTTACGAGGTTTTTGGAGTATCACAAATGACTGTATGTATACATGCAGGACGTGAAAATGTAAATTAACAGCTGAATAGCATTTTGAATGTGATAAGTGCTACATTTTAATTAAACATTCTAGGGAGATGGTTTAGAAAATAATGCCTACTTATTTTTTTTGTTAAAGTCGTATCATAACGTAAGGGCAATCGTCAAATTGGAATCATAATCATAGTCGTAATTTCAGTATCAACCCTAGCGCATGTATTTCGGTTGTGACAGTTTCGTTATTTAGTAATCCCGGAGAGAAAGTAATTTATTATATTTGTGTATCTGTAAAGTCTTTTTGATTTCGATAGACTCCTTAGTTCCCCATTAGGAAATGTTTTAAGACATTTGTTTGTACTACAGGTTTATGTTCAGGGTTTTTGTTACACAATCACGGAAAAACGGCTTAACATATTTGGATAAAAAGGCACACATATATAGTTAATAGCCTGGATTAAAACTTAGGATACTTTTTATCCCGGTTAAAGCATCCCTAGGTATTTTCCAAAGGTCCACGCGGACGAAGTCGCGGGCGGAGGCTAGTATTTAATATTTTTACCGTTTGCAGTATATGCGTGACAGTGGTGGTGCTGAACGTGCACTTCCGGTCACCGCAGACGCACCGCATGGCGCCGTGGGCGAAGCGGGTGTTCATACACATACTGCCGAGGCTACTCTTCATGAAACGCCCTCAGTACAAGTTCGACACCACCAGGTCAGTTCACAGAAAAGGTATTCTGAAAAATCCTAGGAACACATACAAGATTTTTATTCACAGTCACAGTGTGTAGAAAAACATGTAGGCATCTTAGATCATGCATGGTGGTCTATCCTACTAGTAGTTAGGTACTAACTACTTCAAGACACACAGACTTTATATTTTGCGCAATTATTTTGGTTTACTAATGTATTCCAAAAACTTTTCGCAAAATATCACATCGCAATTTGACCAAGTGAATAAAATGCGAAATGTGCTAAGAATTTATTCGGGAAATGAAACTAGAAACTACTTAGTGCGATAAGTTTTTTGGGAAGTGAAGGACGTAAATTTACCAAACGGCTGAACCCCAATTATTTTGTAAGTAAACTAAACTTCGATTAGATCAAACTGTGATATCCAATACACTTTTGACTATGTTGTGTAACTATACTATACATACATATGAGTGAGTGAGAGGAAGTTTTTCAAAGCAGACAAAAGTTCAAAACAACTTGAAGTATTTTGATTACAGCGAATGTTCCGTCCGATTAATTTCGGTGACGTACGATCGACCGCATACCTCCCGTCTACGGACAACCCATATTTTTTTACTGTTGTCAAATCTGTTCTTTGATTTATCATGGACTGAACCTACGTCTACGGACAACCCATTTTCATTTCTTTTAGTGTTGTCAAATTGTTCTTTGATTTATCATGGACTTACTGAAACAAGAATCTTATATTCATATTCTATAAACTTCTTGAACTCAACATTAAAAGCCCAATTCAATACTGGCTATAGCTAACAGCAACATAACAATGAAAGAAAAAAAACCTAACATTTAGTAAGTGTTTTTTTTTTCTAATAGGAAGCATTCACAATTAACACATCGGGTTCAATGCATAAAACATAACGCTACACTGAAATGAAAAAGGGATGTTTTATTTTTCCCTCCCTCTTACATATTCATGGGTTTCATATCACTCTCAATTTTTGGCAATCACTCGTTCTCACTGAGCTTTTATCAATTTTGGCTACCGTTTATACTGCCTCACTGAAATTAGGTAGCTGTTGCCCATGTTACCTACAATGGGCAACAACGTTGCTTAAATCGTTTGCAATCCAGGCCGTCACTACATAGGTACCTACGTTTAGTTCGTGCAGGGGCGAAAGAACGCGCACACGAATTTTGTTGCTAACAAGAGGCTACATCTAAAATAAAGCATAAAGCAAGATAGCAAATGAGAAAACGCCGCGCGCGGAGCGAGACCGATTCGGCAGATTTGGCGCAAAAATCACTAAATCAATTCGTAGTCAATAACTACAGTGATTAAAGAGAAATGCTTTCATACGATTCTGAATACTGATGATAAACATCATTTAAAGCAATGGACAACCTTTCAAAAATATAATATGTCGTTTTCACTTCGTATAATGAAAGTAGATACAAAATTAGGGGACACGTATTTTTTATTTAAACTTTTAATTGTTTTTTTGTATATTAAATCACTGTTTGAAATCTTACTCATTCTAAAAGAGCGTAAGTACATTGTCAGGAAGTTGAAATGTGTAGCTTTTGCCAAAAAAAATCAATTCTGATCTTATCTGTGACAATATGACACGATGATTTCGATAGTGATGTGGCATGGGATTTCTGTAAGTGATGTCGATAATAGACAACATTTTCATTTTGAGAAAATCGACGTTTAAATGTCGTCAGCTTATATAAATATTTTCAGCTTTTTTTATATTCGCAGCTACTCGCACTTCTAATTTAGAAAATATTTCCAAATGCGGGATAAATTTATTTCTTAAGGCCAGTTTTTTTTAAATATATCCAGTAACAATTGATCAACAAACAAAACGTGACAGTGACAAACACCCACTGTTTTTAGGGTTCCGTACCCAAAGGGTAAAAACGGGACCCTATTACTAAGCCTCCGCTGTCCGTCTGTCTGTCTGTCTGTCTGTCTGTCACCAGGCTGTATCTCATGAACCGTGATAGCTAGACAGTTGAAATTTTCAAACATAATTAATACTAAAAACAGAATAAAATAAATATTTAAGGGGGGCTCCCATACAATAAACTTGATTTTTTTGCCGTTTTTTGCTCCATATTGATAACGACTACAGGCACACAGTTGAAATTTTCACAGATCGTGTATTGCTATTGCTGCTATAACATCATATGCTAAAAACAGAATAAAATAAATATTTAGGGGGGGCTCCCATACAACAAACGTGATTTTTTGCTGTTTTTTGGTACGGAACCCTTCGTGCGCGAGTTCGACTCGCACTTGGCCGGTTTTTTATTTTTTTTATTATTTAACTCTTATTGGAGGTCATAAGTATTATTTCGTTGATTACACACACATCTTTTTACTTTTTAGAACTATCCAATTTAAATGTAAAAAATCGACAAAAACGAATTTAAACCAAGTATTTATTTGTTTCTTAATCAATCACAAAAAAAAGGCTGAACTCATTGTGGAAAAAAAGCACACACATAGTTTATAACCTAGCGGAAACTAGTCAAGGAAATAAAAAGAACACCTTAAAAATATCAGTGTTTATTGTTTTAAGGCGTTCACTTTTTTAACTCTTGACGCTGCAAACTATAAATAGGTAATGAGGGGTTTTCAAATTGACATTTAAAAAAAAAGTAACTATTTGCCTCACTAGATGGCGTTTATGGTAAGAGGGAAGTCAAAATTGTTAGTAAAAATTACTTTGAACCCCCTATTTTTTTCAACGCCATCTATCGAGCCAACAGCTTTTTGTCATTTTGAAAAGCCCTCATAGCTCCATGTCGACAGCTCGCAGGCTCTCCTGACGTGTTACGTTTTGTGTTTTGTTGGATAACGGTGGCGCCTAAAACAAAGAAATTGAGCTTGTAGTAGTACCTACATACAAAACATTATGTTACAACTGATTTGAGTTTTCAAATGTAAATTACGTGATTGTTATTTATTTACTTAAAAGAAAGATGTGCCAAACCATGTGATGGTTTTCTACTTTTTGTTCCCATCAAATATAAAGTAAGAAAGTACAATAAAACAAATATCGATATAGAATGCACATCACTAGGCGAAATAATATAACATCTACGACATGTAATAAAAAATCTGATATTTGCAAAATCAGCAAAGAACTGGACACTAACGACTATTTGCACAAATTATTAGTATATTATAATAGTTTCAAGCTATTTACACTACATATAAACATCTAAAACAATATAAACTTACCGATGAAATCATAATGTTTATTGATTATTTTCATTTCTTCCTGTGCGAGATTTATAGCCTTTAATCACACAAGACATCATTTCACTGGTAACGCATAAGTATCCCAAACAACGCTATGACTTTCTTTTAAGTTTTTTACAAGAATATTTTATAAAATACATTTTACTAGTCTGATCAGAAATACGCTTGAATGACTTTCTGTCACTATGATTTATTATGACAATGGATTTTATTTTTTAATGAATGCACAGATAATATAAATACAAGACAAATAGACTCAACTCAAACTTCCTGACATTCCCAATTTGGACTAGATTTTAGTTTTTTTTAAATAACGTAAAAAATACTGAACTAAAAATTCTGAAAAGAAAAATATGAGCTTAGAACACTAAAATCTCGAAATGGTTTTCTAATTTTAGTACTTTCTCAAAATGAAATGTTGTCCATTTTGACTTGAATAAATAATGTTATTTCTAAATAATTTCGATTTTGAGAATTTTTAATCGGTACTTTCGAAATTAAAATGTATCGAGGCAAAATCACTAAATCGTGTTTCTGGTTCTCTACGTGTCTGGAGAAAGATATAATGAAATATAATATCTTCTTTTTGCGACCTATGGATCAAAAAGTGTAAATTTTTTGATTTAGGTAGGTACACCCTTAAGCGACTCTGTTGCCCATAGTACCTACATCATACGTTCAAAACTAGTTATATCTCAATAAAACAATCGGTACATAATTAATTATGGAGTTCCGTAACTGTGACTGGGTTATCAAAGTACGCCGAAGTTATAAATCCTTGCACGGATAAGTATCAAGTGTAAATTAATTATAAGTTGCGGTTCGTACTCCGATCGACTGTGCGCATATTTCCGCCGCGGACACGCCTCCAACTTTAATATTAAATAAACTTTGGTTCTGTGAAAGGAAGTCAGTTTTAGAAATAAAGGCAAGTTTGAAGCTACAATAATTTATCGTTCAAAATGATTATTTATTAGTTTTTTATAGTTCTTTAAAGTCTTCTGATATGTAATTGTCATAGCTTTTAACAGAGACACCCAAAATGTTTGTTGTGAAGGGTGTTTTTTTTTTTATTTATTTTCCATTAAGTGAGTATACAGTGTTTCACAAAAATAACACCTGCCCGAAAAAGTATCAAACACTTTTTTTTTGCTTTATGTTTTTTTTTGTTTTTCTGTTTTTTTTAAGCTTTATTTATTTATGAATATATATAGCATGCATTTGTTTTTCTATTGAACTGTACTTATATTATTTTTGTCTTTCTACATGTATTTGTTTATTTATCTTATACTAATCTTTTGTTATGCAATATTATATTTTTTACTACGGGCATAATGACAGGTAATGTTTTTTAATATGGTTTTGAGATGGTTTTTTGAAATAGCAGCTTTCAATAAATCCGGAGGAAGCTCATTATGTAGTGTCGGTATGATCCATCGCCTCGTACGTTTGCCGAAGTAGTTATTGACGCTTGGTACTACATATTTTATTTTTTTAGATTGACGTGTTGGGTAGCTATATTCCCTTTGTTTTTTATGCTCATTTTTATTATATTGTTCTAATTAGCTTCATTTTTGCCTTTTTATCAACAGGTACAATTTTACATATTTTATAAAAAAAAAATAGTCATTTTTGCACGTGTTTTTAATATTTTTATCAACTAAATTTTTTAATAACCTTATTTGTAACGCCTTAATCTCGTTTAAAAAGGTTGGGAACGTTAGGCCATAGCTTCCAAGTCCATAATCTATAGTTGCTTAACACTCGTTTACCACATCACATGGTTTAGCTATTGTCGTGTTCTACAGCTTTGTTTGATTGCCACTGATAATATTAAGACTATGGAAAGTGACCATACACAGATTTAAGACCAGATAAGGTCCGTCCATTTTAATCTGGTCTTAAATCTGTGTATGGCTACTTTTCATAGTCTTACTATTATAAGTGGCAATCAAACAAAGCTGTAGAACACGTCAATAGCTAAAAACCATGTGGTAAACCTCGAAAAATAAAAAAATATCATTTTTGGAGATATACAAATATAGGTTACGGCGGGTTGCGATCTGTAAAACTTGGGTTAAAGTATCTATAATTTCGTAATAAATAACTATATCACAGCGACAAACGGTAATCTTTTTCGTAATTTAAATGTACTACGGGCTACTGTAATATAAAGTTGTAAGAAGTTATACCACTAGGTATATTATGGGCATTCAGTCAGCAAGAAAGTGTTTTATTCTTCATCGCTTGGCGTTTCATCCTATAGTGCAAGTTTAAATTGTCGACATCGGGAACACGCGGGATTAAGATAGTTGTGCAATTATTTTGAAAGATTACAAATAAATATAGCTAGGTATTTATCATTAGACCTTATTTCACACATTTAAATTTTCCCGTAAAAAATCATAATACCTACAAACTGGAACATTCTGTAGCAGCCTGTACAACGGGAATTTTCCAAAACCCTTTCTTAGTGCTCACATACATCATGAAAGGTAAGGTAAGGTCTACCCTCCAAAAAATGGTGTCTCTCTCTACCCCCAGCCGTTAGGACTCTATCACACATTTCAATTTTCCTATACTAATTCCTATACAATCTGGAACGCCATATCCTATAGCACCCTGTAACGGGAATTATCCAAAACCCTGTCTTCGTGCTCACCTACCTACACCATGAAAGGTATCTATCCACACTCCAAAAATGGTGTCTCTACCTTCAGCCGTTACAAACTGGAAACCCTGTAACACCATTAGGCTGGCCCCAGACCTACCGGTTCCGTTTCTTTGCTTTGCTGTGCTACCTTGCTTGAAAGACCGCCGGCCAACCAGGGTAATTTTCAATCTATCGCATTTTGGGACTAGACCAAATTGGCAAGATAGCCATTAGCTTGGTTTTATCAAATATTATCGCCTGGATTGCGAAGTAGGAAGCTTTTAGGAGATGTGCCACCCTGAACATGGACTCCGATCGTTAAAAATAACTCGATCGCTTATTTATACAAGATGTTTGGTAAAGCCTTATAAAACTGAATATGGTAGATAGGGACCATAATAAAACTGAACAATTTTTACTATGGGACCAAATCTGAAATCGCGAAAAAAAATGAACTGTTTCATACATTTTGATAATTTCGTTATTATTTTTTGTATAAAACAGCAGTTTTTTTTTAAAACGAAAACTAAAACTTCTCATCGCACCCCAGACGACGATATTTGATAACACCAAACTAATGGCTATCTTGCCAATGTGGTCAGGTCAAAATATGCGATAGATTGAAAATGAGCCTCTTGGCCGGCGGTCCATGGTAGAACAGCAAAGCAAAGAAACGGAACCGGTAGGTCTGGGGCCAGCCTTATGTAAAAATTCCCGTTGTTCAGACAACGGGAATTTTCCAAAACCCTTTTTTAGTGCGCACCTACACCATGAAAGGTATCTACCCTCCAAAAATTCCCATACAAACTTTCATCCCCTTAGGGGCTGAATTTATAAAAATCCTTTTTTAGGACTAAGAAAATGGTGTCTCTACCTTCAGCCGTTTTAGGGCTTTACGCGTATTCAAACAATCAATTTACAGTTTTTAGGTTTCGTATAGATAAATAGTTAATGTCTATAACTTTTTGTCTCCAATATCGTTAGCGGTATCATAATTCACTTAGTGAATTGATGTCTATTAACAAGGCTGGGGGATAGGTAATAGGCGGTGCCTTCGTGGTTACCGAACATTACGTTATAATGGATCGGGGTGGATTATACATAACTGTCATCAAGACAATACGATTACCTAGCACTATTGCGAAAATCGGTCATTTTAAATATTGAAGAAAAACTCGACCATTGAAAGCTTAGATTAAAAATCAATGAAGCGATTAAACATTGAAGACTTCATGACTTTGCTTGCTAGATATCACCAAGAATTTTAACATTACTGTGACTTCTCATCTTTCCTGTTACTGTAGGTAGAGGGAAGTGACTTTTCACGAGGCCAGGAAATACTTAAAAGCTTTCGACCAAATAGAAAAGCAGTGGAATAGGTTAAACTTTCCCTTGCCCCTGAATGGAAGACCACTAAAGAGGCATATCGGTTCGTGTTTGCATCGGTTCAGAGAGGCCGAAGTACCTAAGTATATTAAATAAAAGAGAGACCAGCCCCCCATGGCCAACTTTTTATTCGTTCGCTAACTTCAAAATTAAAACTAAGCCATAAACTTTAAAGTTTCGTGTCTTATTGTAGGCTTATCCATTCCATACAATCCTACTAATATTATAAATGTGAAAGTTTGTGAATCAATCTCAATCACGCAAAAACTACTAAACGGATTTGATTGAAATTTGGCACACAGATAGTAGATAGCCTAGATTAAAACATAAAATACTTTTTATCCCGATATTCCCACGGGAACGGGAACCACGCGGGTGAAACCGCGGGCGGCCGCTAGTATAACAATATTTGTGATTTACATAAGCTTAATTGTGACATGTGTCTTTTATTTAAGCTTTAAGTTAGCGAACGAATAGAATTTCGGCCATTTAAGTAGCGGGCAAGTCTCAGACATACTGTCATAATGTAAATTATTCCCAAGAACTTTATAAGCATATTCTTTGATTATTTCTGTGTCGGAACTTTTTTAATAAGTAAATTTTGTGGTTGTGGCAGGTGATCGCTAATGAATAATTTCCATTCTGCTGTTACTCCCATACTTTTGCGAAGATGAAGTTATTTTATTTGCTTAGAATTTTTTCACGCAACCAAATATTCTAAAACATTTTCCTATTAATAAGGGAGCTTATTCCTAGTATTAAAAAAAAACAGCTAATCCGATTTTTTACAGTCATTTCCCATTGTATTTACGAAAACCCTACCTAATTAATATACTATGTTCAGGTCGCGGTATACGTCGTGCGGCGTGGTGGTGCGGTGCGGCGGCGCCGCGCGGCCGCTGTACCCGTACCGGCTGGCGGCGGCGGACGACGACTGCTGCGCGCCCGGCGCCTGGCCGCCGCCCGCCGCGCCGCCGCGCCCGCTCACGCGCACGCCCAGCAAGGAGGACCTCACGCACACCACCTATCTCAACTCAGGGTGATTAACTCTACAATATTATGGGATTGATTTAAGGCGGTAGACGCGCATCACGTTCCATTTTTAAATTTTCCATACAAATGATCGAAACATCTCTGCGCGAACCGTAATGAGGGCGAACTTTGAAAATTCCTATCAAATTATATATTAGATATAAGTATATACAAAATACTCAATACAATAGACAAATACCTCATTATTTCTAAGGAAAATAATAAATTACTTTAAAATCTGTAAATGCCAGTAAAAAAACATGTCAAAGTGTACCTATTTGAGCATTTTTTAATATTTTATTTCTCTGTAATTAAAATCATTTTTTTAAATTATCTCTATAGGGCACTCCTTGACAATACAAACAATAAATGAAAAAATAAATATGAGTCGTATTATTATTTGTTACAGCTGAAACGTGTTTGAAAAATACCTCTGACAAGCAAATTTGGAATTCCACTTGAAAAGATTGTCTTTGTTTTAAAATACCTGATAATTTATTATGTTTTTCTCTCTATACGGCACTAATTTAAGAATTTTGCTTCTTAAAACTAAAGTTTACATCAATAGTAATGCTTTAATTCTTTAGATAACTTGTTTAGAAAAACGCTAATTTCTTTGAAATGCGTATATACAGTCTTAAGCCCGATTCACACAATTATCAGTGAAGTCACAGTTCCGCCACTTCACACATTCTCTATGAACATGCGTTCACACTTCACTGACAAAGAGCTCTGTCTCGTCACTGACACTGACAGGGTGTGGACGGGTTTATAGAGATTGTATAAAATAATAATTATCACGGTTGCGGTACTGTGCCGGAACTGTGACTTCACAATGACTTCACTGATAATTGTGTGAATCGGGCTGTGGTTTAACTGGTTAGCAAAGTATTCGTATTTTGGTTAGCAGACAAATTTATTCGGTCAGTCAAAATAGTTAGTTGGTCAGCAACTTTTGGCTATCAAATATTTCTAAATCAATGAGCAATTTTATTAAAGTCATACTGGACTGCTTTAATTTTTTTTGCTAAAAATCAGTGACCCACATTTATTAAAATTTTGGTGAACAATTATTCAATGACCCACGTCTAATAAAATTTGGCTCGTTTGATTCGTCTTGACAAGTGCTCAGTTGGGAGATAGTGTTCAGGGTCTGATGATGGAGCAGGAAGAAGGCCACAGGAACTCTCTAATAAAACCATACAATCCCTTAGAGTTTGGGCTCGTTTGATTAGTCTTTTGACGTTTAACTCATGGGAGATTGTGTCCAGGGTCTTTGTGATGGAGCAGGAAGAAAGTAATTAGGTAGTAATAGAAGTATTAAAGAGAAAGTTAAAGGCTGGGTATGAGATAGGGTGCCCGTGTGGGACTGCGAGAACGAAAGTCAAGCAACTAGACCTGCACGTCGATGAATAACTTCAGCTTCCGACTCAATTTGGCTGCTCGCGTTTTTCAATACATAACGCAATCCAATTATTTAATTAGCTAACCATTTTTTTAACCATACGTACTTATCAATTAGATACTTTGCTGACCAATTTTATACTTTGCTCTCCAACTGTTTATTAATTTGCTGACGATTTTAAGATTGTTTGCAGATCAAGGTTTGCTACCTGAACCTAGGGCTGCCATCTCTAAAACCTGCCACCCAGGACCGGAAGTGTAAAAACCCCGGATTTTGGAGTCTTGACCCCGGACATATTTTTTTTTATATTCACTTTTAGCTTGGTTAAAAAATATTTTTTTTTACCCAATACATGACTGAAAAAAAAAATTTTTTTTCGCATAAAATTGTGTGTTGTATTAGTTATGATGTAGAGCCGGCCACCGGGGTGTCCAACACATTTTTGTGGAGGGCCAGGGTCCAGGTTTAGTAGTTTTGCATCCGTAGCCAAAATAAATGCCCAAATAGCCAGGGGCGGCCCGTAAAAAAAAGGCCGCGCAGCGCGATTTTTAGTCAGTTTCATTCACTAACCTTGTAATCTTGCTTGTTTATAGTAAAAGAAATGGGCCGTGCAGCGCGATTTATTGGGAGATGCGCGGTGCTTATTTATAGGAAAAAAATGGGCCGCGCAGTGCTATTTTTGGCGGAGTGGACGATGCTTGTTTATAATTTAAAAAAATGAGCCGCGCAGCGCGTTTTTTTGCGGGTAGCGCGTGCGCTGTGCGCTGAATGTATACAGTATTTTTTGAGCGGAGTTTCATCCAAAACCCGGACTTCAATTATAGTCCGGGTTTTACCCGGACTACAATGAGAACCCGCCCGGACGCTCCCCGGACGCCCTCCAAACTAGGACAAATCCGGGGAAACCCGGACGGATGGCAGCCCTACCTGAACCAAGTATTTGTTTGCTGGCCAAATAACACTTCTGTTTTTTCTGCTAACCATTTATCTAAGTAATATATTGAAGTATTTTAAAAAATACTTCCATTTTATAAATTACTGTAGTACCTATGTCTGATCGAATTAAAAAAAAAACTATGAAAAATTAAGAGGTGACAAAATACAAACTTTCACATATTAGCGAAAATAAGAGAAGTATTTATAAGTCCCAATCTATCTAAAGTCGGCACAGTAGGTAACTCTTTTTCATTTACAGTATTCTTCAGTTATCGTCATCTCAATCTCTATTTATCTATAAATTCATAAGTAGGTAATACAAATCACAAGCCTCCATTGTAATCAGTAGGTACCTAACCTACCTAATGTTAATCGCAATAGCAAAATATTTAGCTAAGTATTTTGCCACTTAAAAAATCGTTGATTACCCTGCACCCGAAATCAAATCGCAATGGTAACGATCTAGGTACTTACAACGGTCTTAAATAACAATAAATTTTATTGTTATTAAAAAAAACTGCTAAATAGTTTTAAATGAGTTGTTCCAATTTCTTTATTTGCTACCGTAAATGAATAAATTAGCCATAAATTATGTTTAATTTAATTGTTTTCGTAGTTATCGCTAAGCGGGGTACACATCATAGGTAGATGACGCAAAATGTTTATACGTAGTTAAATTATTTACTCAAGTGGCTTTCGACTAAATATAAGTACTTCTCATCAAGGAACCGAAACTAATTATTGTAAATATTACAAATTATTCCGTGAAGTAAATGCTTAGTAGGTACATAATTTCAAAACGAAGATTAAATCGGTTCATTTTCTTTTCGCAACATTAAAAAAATGAAAATACCTATATTTTTCTAAAAACAAAAGTTTTCGTAGATCGCCTAACCTTTTAATATGTAGCACACTGAACATTCCCACACTTCAAAGATAGAGAATTCCAGAGAGCGGTAGGTACCTATTAGGTACCTCAACTCAACCCTGTTGTAACGGAACAAATGGGTAGAGCTCCGTGTCCTTTTTTTTATACCGACAAAAAATGCATTTACGTATCCCCCCCCCCCCCCCCCTCAGGTGAGCAGGGGCTTCGTAAGTGGGGCTTGCCAGGAGGGGACCGCAACATTCAACGTTGCGGCTCCCTCCACCCACACAGCCAGTGGCTCGATCGGACCCCGGAAGAATACCCACTAAAAACCCGGTACTTGCTCTCATGTGCCGCCGGTTGACCCTGAGGGTCCCCTGCCTGTGGGAGTCGCCTCATTAAGGGCTCCTTGTCCAAATAGTTGTCTACAATTCTTTTTTTTTCTTTTAGAATGGGTGAGAGTAACCGTTTCGGCGGCAGCTGCATGGTGCACGGGTCGAATGAAGGAGGGGCCGCAGGTCTAGGGGGCATGACAGGCCCCGACGAGGAAATTTTAAGCCCCGTACCTGACCCCCCGCCGGGGTTCAGCCACTCCGCGTGCCCCCCAGAGGTCCACAGAACCTGTTTCTGCGTCAGATTTATCGCAGCACACACTAGGATGATCGAAGAGTCCACTAAGGTATGATATAGTAGTACCAGACCATAAAACAATGGAAATATGGAAATGCGAACCCTTTTTTGTGTGACCTAGTTAAAGAAATACTTGTTTCCCTTTTGGCAATATTTGTGTATACTTAAGTATAAGTGTTATTTGATTTTGTGTAGAGATGACCAACCTTTCTATTGTCTAATTTCAAAATCTATCGCAATCGCTTTCAGGATGAAAAAAATTACATTGATGCTTCTTTTTGGCACGAATAAAAACTTTTTAAAGAAATGCAGCAAAGTGTCACATCAATCTGTCAAAATGAAAACAATTGCGATAGATTTTTAAATTAGACAATTAGCCCCCGGGTCTCTACGACTCTTAAAGTATTTTTTATGAACGAAACAATATATCGGGCGAGAAATTACCGGCTTTCCCTGGTTATTAATTAATGCAATGGGAACAGATGCTCTATTGTTATTTTCTAGTAAAGAACGTAATATTTACTTATACGACTCTATTAGAGAAGGCACACGACACGACACACGACTGTCTTTAGCGTGACTAATTTCGTAGTATAATGTAAGTAAGCGGTTCATTTCTGTTCTTTATAAGAAAATAGTAAAAATAGAGTGTTGTTAAAACAATTCACAACGCAGCTACTCAATAATATGTCAGACAACAAGGTCTCGGATACAAAGCATTACCGTTTAGCAAACACCCGTTGTTTTTGGACCTTCACTTGTCTTTCACGCAGCATTATTGTTTGATTGAAATAAAACCCTTTTTTTAGCATTAGGTAACTTTAATTAGTTTTAATCCACTTGTGTCTGTGAAAACACAATTTTTAGGGGTGCTACACATGTATGCTACGGTACGGGAATCCGTAGCTGTAACCGTAGCACGAGAAAGCTATTGTTGTCGATCAAGAACTTTAAATTCATTATATAATGTAAATAAAAATGGATTCTATTTAAGTTCTTGTGGCTGACCAACTTGTCTTTTGTTTATTTTTAAAGTAGCCAGCTCTAAATTACCTCTTGCACACAACTAATAGAATAGAAAATACAGAAGGTTGTGATCGAGGAAAGCCGCGATTTACTGAACGGTTATCAACAGCGGTTTTCGGTTGATTTGTCCGCGCTGGCGGGAAAACGCATAGTATAATAAATAACTTTCAATTGAGTATGCAGCAGTTTAAGTTTCCCGGAATGGGAGAAAATATAACCACTCTTGCGCAGTAATATTTCCGGCCTGCTCTCCTGCGGCAGTAGTCCGCCTCCAACTGACTGCTATCCCATGCATTTCGTTTTAGATTCAGCCTTAACAAAGTCAATAGCGGTATCAAATAAACGTATATCATCGTTGCTACATTAAGACCTCCTTATGTGTGACACTTTTGTCGAAATATTTTTTTATAATACCAGTTTATTTTAGATTTTTGAGTTCTGTCGAATGTAAAAACTCTATCTGTATCTCATGTACGGTGATAGCTAGATAGTTGAAATTTTCACAATGTCTTACTTCTGTTGCCGCTATAACAACAAATACAAAAAACTAAATACGAATAAAATAATACGGAACCATTTCTTGGCCGGCTTTTTTACACATGGGAGGTTTTAAAGTCGCAACGACGATATATTCCACTCCGGTCCATCGTCGCGGGTAAAAAAAGGGGGTTTGATAATACTAAAAAAGACATCAACGCAGGTAAAAGAAGATTGGAAGTACGTGGCGATGGTGCTGGACCGGTTGTTCCTGTGGATCTTTACGCTGGCCGTGCTGGTGGGCACGGCGGGCATCATCCTGCAGGCGCCCACGCTCTACGACGATCGGGTGCCCATCGACAAGCACTTCAACCAGTACGCCACCTCGTCGCTCGTGCGGTGTCCGCCGCCAACGTAATACCATACTTATTACAATGCAGCAAGGGACAGTCGCATCGCATCCACTACCAGCAGACCACGAACTTGGTAAACTAGAAGCTGGTACCAACGTAGTTATTTACTGAAGTCCGGGGTTAACTTAAGTGACTGCTACTCGTTTTTTTGTAAGTCTGTCGAGTAGATATCAACTAACCTACTAATCTACAATGTAAGTAGGTAGTCGATTGGAGTTTTATAACTTGATGCAACTTTTCCCTTGCTGTGATTTTATATTGAGAATGTGTTGCCGAAATTTATTATGCAAACAATGGAACTCCGATAATTCCTGATAAATGTAAAAAAATCTCCGGGCATCACATTTTCATGAAAACTGGCATTTACGTGGTATTACAATTTCAATGCAACGGTTACCTCAAATCGTTATTTTAATTTATTTAAAAAAAACTATTGAAATAAGTATATTATTTATATTAGGTACTGACCTACCTCTTTAAATTGCAATAATTACTTAATTAAAGTAGATACAAATAAAACTTTCCCCTTTATATGTTTTACTTATAATTTTCAGTTATGAAGCATTTTGTAAACTTAATTCAAAATACAATAATATTTTTGACCCAGGTCTATAGACAAAGCAATTTAACTGAATCCACTATTCGATGGATATTATTGTAAAAATAAAAAATAAATCATAGAGACAAATTTTATGCAATCCGAATACAAAATATAAAGTAGACAGAAAAGCGAATCGCTACTTTATTACTACTATACGCACAGAGACTTAAGTGTTTTGTGATCCGAGTAAATATAAGGTGACCGTCGCATGATAAAACCCAACGCACACCCGTCCCGACCGTCACGTGTTCTATTCCACGACACGTACTATAATAATTAGGATACTTAATCTATACTTAAGGACTATTTCTCATATCTCTTCTTAATCTCTTGCACAAAATACTAAAAATAATCATTCTAAATCAAACTCATTAACATTTCGCCGAGGTACAACATATTGAGTCAAAAACTTTACCAACATTACGACAACTAATGTGACAATAAATCATAGCAATGCAATCGTTTGATATCTTTAAGTGCGCGAATATCAGCATCAAAATATTCTCAGAAGGTCCAATCTTTTACTCGACTTCTGTTATTTACCCACTCGTATTTTTTATAACACGTAAAAATCCATGAGTGAAATGTTTTACAGTTAGGTACACAAGGATGGGTTTAGATTTAATCTGGTAGATTTTTAACTTTTTCCTCCTCCCGTTCCAAATGTCTCGATAAATTCGCCATAGGTACTCGAAATATTTAAACTGATAAAGTATAGCTTGGATGTTCTGAATATTTTGATAGATATATTATTTTGTTAAATCGCCTATTCATGAAACAGCTTTAGTCGCTAGTAATAAATAACGCTTTTTAAGTTAAAACCAACCTTATAAATATTTCAGAAATTATTACGTTATAAGCTTCGATCAATTTCAAATCACTTTTTGTTTTGTCAGCCACATTTGCGTGCTGTTTTAGTTCGTGGAGCGTTATCCAGGATAATTTTTGATCGTAGGTAATAAGTCACTTTTAGGTAGGTTTGTAGTAGCGCTTTACGGCAAAATTCATAGTTTTGATGGTTTAAATCAATATGCTCAGGGTGTAATGAAAAGGGTATTTTCCTAGTTAAAAGAAAAAAAGGGTGAATTCCTTTTTATCTTTTAAAAGTTGCAATGAGTAATGCATTGTTAGTCTTGTTAAATACATACAGCGTGAAATTTTAATAATTTGGTTCCCGCTGTGGGGTGGTTCCACTCATGATTATCTACAAGCAACTTTTACTATGGGGTCAACTCTCCTGCTCGCAAAAAAAAAACAGCTGTTCCATACAAAAGTGCAGTACCTACTCGACCTTAAATGTATGGAACAGCTGATTTTTTTTGCGAGCAGGAGAGTTGACCCCATAGTAAAAGTGGCTTGTAATCATGAGTGGAACCACCACACGACGGGAACCAAATGATTAAAATTTCAGCGTGTATAAAACAGGTTTTAAACATCCTGCTGGGCATGTTTATGCACCTGGAGACCATTACCACAATTTATTCCACTAAAGGTTATTATTCTAAGGGGCCGTTCAAGTATTAGGCACGTAAGCACTATGGGGGAGTGGCGAGTCTTTGTTTTGCTTATTTTGGATGACATGGGGGGCAGGGGAGTCTAGATGATGATTACGTCATCGGTAATTATTTACTATTTTACACGAATGGCAACCCTCACATTGTCTATGCTTGAAAACGAAACGCATTTTCGGGGATTCCCGTTTTAGGCACTCGCTTTAGAACCGATTAAGGGGAATTACCGCGCGCTATGTTTTATGTTTACGTAAGCATGGGGGAGGGAGTAAGAGCTTTGCTTACTTTTGCTGACAAGGGGGATGGGGGGGTAAATAATTGTAATAAATCTGCTTACGTTATATTTGAACGGCCCCTAAGCACTAAAGTTATACCCTTTACGTTAAGCCCCGTTGAAGAATGGTTTACGAAGCAATTATAACGAAAATATTATAAATCAAAGATTATTTTTAATACGAAGAAAATTGCATCAATTACTTAGAAGTATAGGTACTGAAAACATACAAACTTCATTACCTACGTTTTCATAGATCGATAGTTATAAATAAATAATACTAGAATTAAGAAAACGAACGAAACACCACCAAATTAATATTGTCTGTGTTCAACAACAATTTAGCTGATAGAGTTTTAGAAAAAATAGCATCATTACAATAAAATTACCTTAAGCTCCATTGTAATTGTAACAAACATACAATATCCTATGTGCACCTCGCTTAATCTCTAAGAATGCATTTAGTTTTATTTGTGGCGCCCGCCCTGATTGATGTTAGCGCTTAAGTAGGCATCTGATTTGTCTAAGTTAGACATAGTGTAATATGATTCGTTGTATCACACTATGACAGAGGCTCTAGCAATAAGTACCTACCTATATCTTCAAATCCGACATAATAATGTCGTCTAGTCTAGGTAAATAATACTTAACTCTCTTAAACGCCTCTTCTAGTTATGTTCCGTCGTAGAATAGAACATGTACGCTAAAATAAAGATATCGATTTTATTATTATTATAAGAAATTATAAAAATCGAAACCAATGTAATACAACAACCATTTATGGAATTTACAAAACAGTTTTTATGGAAACCGTTGGCTTCGAAATATTATGTTGTTAGAGATTTTTATATAAGTAACTATTTTACAATCTCAATGTCAACAATAAAATTATCCTTATGATAATAAGTACAACATAACGATTTAATTTAAGTGATGATTGCTCAATTTTAAGAACGAGTATCTATTTCGCTACTGGATTTTTCAACATAACTATTTATCTTTAAATTACATTTGTGTAACGTTTAAAACAGATAATATTTTTACCTAACTATTTTATCCAGATTTTATCAGAAATTTTGTTTGCCTCACTCAATACCATTTTATTATTATTTTCAGGACGCATTATTTATGTTTAAATATTAATTATATCGCTTTTCAATTTAATTTTACATCAAAGTACGTATAAATGGAAATGTTTACAAGAGATACGCGTACCTACATAATTTCGTGTTTAACTATGATCAGGAATTGAAAGTAAAGATAAAAAATGTTGATAAGTATTTGAAGAATTATTAATAAACACAATTTAAAAGTGATGTGTACAAAAGTAAATCTTGAGTATAAACAGTTGAACATAAAGGCTTTTCATGTAAAATTATAAATGGAGAAAGTATTATATTGACGTGTTTGAATCGATCCGAGCATGATTAGGGAATGTATTGGTGCATAGTAACCCTATTAAGTAAATAATAATGGTGACCTAATATATAAGAATTAAGCACATTGGACTGCTCGCGGTAGAGTAGCGCAGCTCAATTGTAGAGATATAAGTTTGTAATTACCTATTTATATTGTTAATAAAACCGTTATACATAGAAACAATTTGTTTTACTTTTCTGAATATACGTTAACACACACAAACATGTTAATTCGAAAATAATTAATCTCATCTATTGCCTAGAATAGGTACCTATCTAACATAGGAGTAGGTATACCGAATATATCTACTAGCTAGACAGAATTTATTATTTAGAGGTTTGTATTATTAAAATTCAGGTTGCACTTATTATAAAATTTATTATAAGATTGTCATGATCAATTAGGCTGATTGCTGTTATATTAAAATTAATAAATAGTAACAGTTAAACTCTTAACGGAAAAAAACTATACTTAACTATATTTAAAAAAAAAGGTGAAATCTCACATAAGACTTAAACCATTTTATTCTAGTAAGTTTTTTAAATGGAAGTTGCAATCAAAAAAGAAATAAATCGGGACTGTCGAAAACACTGGTACCCATAGTATCAGATTCTTGAAAGAAACTTGACATCATCTTTTCAGCTTGCTTACTCTGTTCTACTAGCTTTTGGGTTTCTAATACAGAGGCTTTTTGAGAACGGCTATCTTTTATTAAAAATGCATCAAAAAACTCTGGTAAATCTCCATTTTCATTTGTATTTGTTTTTTCGGTATTAAATGATGCTACTGTAGCGTCTTCAGGACCCCTTTTATATTCTAGTGTTGGACCATTTTCATTGACGTCGGATAGATTCCGATCAGATAACCCGTTTTTCGTTTCATTCATGATCTTTTTAGCGACATCTAGAAAGGTTAATGGTAAATCTATTATACCTATTTCTTTGTTGATTTCCTTTTCTAAAGTACTGTTTCCGTTTTTTGTATCAAGTGTATGTATTGTAGTTTCATTTCCCTTAGAATCGTCCTTTTTTTTCATCGTTTCAAATTGATCATTTATGAGTGTGTATATTTTATCTGACTCAGATTTTTCCGATTCATTTGCAAGTAAATCAACCTGATCATTACTTGGGCTTAAAACTTCCAGAATTTCATTAAGTATATGCCTTATTTCAGCTGCATCGTGGGGATTGGTTTCTTTCGATTCAATTTCGTGAAGTATTTTAACGTCTTTCCAAAGATTATCCAGAGTCGGGTGAATATAATCAATTTTCATTCTACTTAAACTATTCTTCACATCATCAGTTAAATTATCCAGTTCACTATGCAAGATCACACCTATTTCAGACAATCTATCAGTTGTATTTTTGAGTCTTTCTGTTACTTGTTTGATACTTTTGTGAGTATCATGGTTTTCGATGATGCCCAACATTTTATCCTTAACTTTTTCAACAGAAACATTTACTTCTTCAGACATCCTTTCCGATAAAGATTTTTCACTTCGAACACTATGGCTTGAAGGCGTAGCTGTTAATATCGGTGGTGAAGGCGAATAACTATCAGGGCTCTCTTGAACAGAAGATGCTCCTGCAGATGACTGACCACCGCATCTTTCGTCGTACTCTGACGATTCATGAAAGGTTCCACCGAACGCCAAAGCTTTTTTTACAGCTAAAATAGTGCAGCCTATAGTTGTTCTTATGTCCGTTTCAACATCACTAAAAAGTTTTCCAACACTATCTTCGACTAACGACAATGCGCTATCAAACTCATCGAAGAACGACGCCGACGCCTGAAAAATTTACAAATAATTATTGTCTTGTCTGCATACTATATTTCTGAACTTTATTTCATATAACCAGTTAAATATTAGACCCTTACCCATGAAATTGAAATTTTGTATTGAGTTTTTTTTATCAAATTGCATTTTCCATACCATCATTTTCATAATTTATTTAACAACCGTAAGCGCTATTGTACAAAACTATTAATAAATTAAATAAAAAAATTATAATGTTTGAATATAAAGACATAACTTAAGCGAAAAAAATAAGTTTAAGCTAAGTTCCAACGGATAAAGTGGTAATTTTCGCTAACAGAAAAGAAGACACTTTCAACGTATTTTTTTAATGTTAAGAAAACATAATAAATAGGTATATTTTAATTATGCTGATAGTTGACGGCTATTGTGGTCAATATTTGATGTGATATCCAGCAACTGATTAATATTTTAAACCACAAGTTGTGAGGTTCTGTGTTTGAGGAAAAAACACCGATTTCAAAGTTCAAAGTTAAATTTACTTACATGTGACAAAAGGACGCACAAAATGACTGTAGTTACTTTCATAATTCTAACGTTTAATTTCTACGCACGGAGCTAAAGATCTCTCAGCAGATTCGAACCGACACTCGCGGATATTATACATAATTGTTCTTTTATGGATGTTAAATTTACGTTTATTTATTCTGTGAAAATACACAAGACGACTACGTAGTAACATCTGTACTAATATTAACATCGTTAGGATATAAAAAAAGCCTTCTGTTAAATCCTCAACGCATCACGAACGTGATGTTACAATTACGTGCTATAATAATGAACGTGAATAAAATACTATATCAGGATTTTGTTATATCTTAGCTAAAGTAATTTAGCCTGCTTTTATAAATACCAAGGATCATAAAGTAGTGCTTATAATAAAACGAGAAATTATATTATATACTGTATCGTTTATTGACTTAATTTTAAAGTATCACAAATATTATCAATTATCATTACACATTCAACTGACACGCGTCAAGATGGTTAATGAGTACTTTTAGCCTATTACAAATGATATAAAAGTGAGCAATGACGAATCACAAGTTCGAGTACTCTATTCTATATGAATAACTACAGTTAACACTGCCATGTTATTTGCAGTATATTTTATTTTGGAACTTCATATTCAATGTTACAATTTTACGTGTTATCAAAAGTCACGGCGTATAACTACATAACTATATAATGTAGGTACAGATATGGTAATATTTGTTTTGTATGTGGTTATTTATTAGTGTTCGGGCTTTTGCCATTTTTCCCTAACTAAAGCAACCATGTGAGATCGGTTGATATTTTTCTTCATTGCGTTATTTGAACGAACAAGCTAAATATTATACAAAGACATAGTTAGCGTCCAAGTATAATATGCTTGTGATGTTTGGAAACACGAATATATGGACGAGTATAGCGAATACGCTAATTCTACACGAATATTCATGTGAAGTGCTGCCATAATAAAAAATGTCGAGCAGCATAGCTGATCTAAATCGGTTACACCGGTCGACAATATTTTAGTTACTGCAATAAAAACAGCTAATAATGTGCTTTTAGTACTTAAACAATTTAATAAATATTTTAGCCATGGCATGTCACGACTCACGAAGCATTTGATTATAGGTTATATTATAACTGCCTGCTTATTATATAGACACAGAATACTCTCGCTTTGATTCTAAATACTGAAGGTAAAAGATAGTACATTTATTGTCAGATTACTTTAATACATTAAAGGACATATGAAGAAAGTACCATATGATCTGAATACGTTAATCTTACTGATTACGTGAATCTTACGAAGTAGGTACTTTCCATGATTTGATGTCCGAAATGTCAAAATGTCCTAATTATATGTAAATGACAAAAGTATAAAAATGTACTTATACGAATAATAAAAAAGCTGTCGTTAAAATAACTGCACAAATTCAAGTAAGGCAAACTAATAACATGATTTTCAATAAAAACATTTCAATATGATAAATTATACAATTTAGTTATCATTTTTTTTATCTACGAGTTGTTAGAAACATTAGCAATTAATACATTGGTAGGTATGCTGTATATAATAATTTTTTGTAGATTATCTGCTTGAAACCAAAAATATTTGTTTCATAAATGATATATCAAAGTTATTTCATCACGTAACATTAACATTAGAATTTATCACTAAATAAATAATAAAAAATACAATAATTGGATTTATATTAAAATTTCCTATAAATACTACAAAAATACTACAAACTTCTTATAAAATATTCATATAGAAATAAATCATTAACAGAATTAAGGTGTTCAAAATAATAAAAAGAATATATTTGTACCAAATTTTACAAGCTCAGTTTGAAACATTAATAAACATTCTAAGGTAGGTACGTACATGCACAGTGAAATAATCATAAGATTTGATTAACAATAAGGAATAAAATATTTATACCGTCAGCTTTTTATTAATTAATTTTTTCATCTAGTAGCGCAATTTATTAAATAATTTCGTAGTTTTTTGTCATTGTTATTTTTAAAGTAAATAACCGTTTTATATAATTTTAAGTTCTGTCTATTCAACGAAATGTTAGTGTATTATAAGTATGTATGTGAAGTCGTAAATATAGATAAATACAACGTCACGATACAGTTATTGGCTAAATAATGGTAATCCATTACTTAGCCAATAACTGTAGTGTTTGCATATCTTCGGACTAAACCCCTTAATAAATAAAGAAAAAAAACTGTAGTGTTTCTGATAATAAATAAACTTTATATTGTCAAAACTCCAAAAACGGTTTGGCACTTTTATTTAGCAGCTATAACAAAGTTTTCCTTAAAATCTACTTAAATTATACAAATGTCTGAATCATAATATTTATAACTATATCAATAATGATTCAAGTGATTATAAATAAATAGAAAAGAATAATTTAACATTGGCTTCCAAAATTCTCTACATAATTAATACCTTCATCCTTTGTGAGTTTGTATTGAAAACAAGCAAACAATCCTTGACTTGACTGCAAATAATAAAACGAATAATCGTAATTGGAACTGACGTAATTACAATATTATTACGAATTGAGGTAATTATTTTGTACAGTCAGTATTCCAATAGAATATATGTACTCTTAATAGACTTTAATATGTTAATATTGTTCTGTTCCATAAGCAGTGAAAAAAACTAAAGGTGTTGAGCCAAATTAAGCTCAATGTGGCCGCGCATAAGATATTGTCAAAAATTATACACTTTGCATGTTTCCAAATGTATGAATTAACATTTTTACTATCATTACTTTACTACGACGCTAGCTTTTTTACAATCTATTGATGCATATAGAACTATAGATTATTAAAATAAATGTTCGATGTGAAACCAAAGCGACCTCACTGTCTTGACAAAATATCTATGTCGCACACCACTGACTACATTTTATATTGAACAAACGTCACCTAGTTTTAAGGCAAGCATATTCTTATCTTGTATGTGCGCCTGTTAATTTATATATTTCCCGAAAACAAATGATACTTTAAAGAAGATATATTTAAAAAACAAGTACAGTGGAATGTAACAAGTGCATGGCAATATACAGCAACTATTTTACAAAATCATGCAGCCAATGCAACAAAGTATAAAATAACTAACTTCAAAAAGTAACTCAAAATAAATAGACTTCGTGGTTACATTGCATAAAAGCGTATGATAATTTAATTAAAAAATTCATAATAATTAAAATAAATACAATTTTAGCAGCAAAATAAATTAAAAGCGTATAAATACAAATAGTAAACTTACAAAAATAATTACAAATAATTGATTTATAAAAAATCTATTTATATAGTTATTTTAGTTGTCTATTAGTTGCTATATTTTAGCTTATTAGTTGCATAAAAGATTAAAACACTATTAAGAAAAAAATCACCGTGGCTCCACTGTCGGTCGAGCGCGCATTGCGGGTAAATCTGTCGGGTACTAAAATGCCCAAATTTCGTATTGGATATACACGGTGCCAATGAACATGGAACATGGCGTCCGAAATATCGAGATTCGAAAGGGTAGATCGAGCAGTTGCTTATTATGGCATTCGCTACAAAACGAAAGTTTGTTGCTTTCTCTAGCGCTCAGTTCAGCAAACTAAAATCTATGGAAGTGTAATTGCAAACAAATATTGCTTAAAAAATGGCACCACAGGGCAAAAAAACAACCCGCTCAGCATTAGTCGGGCCAGCCACGCACCCGGTGACTGACGTTAGTGTTCTTTTCAATAAATTGCAGTTTGTATTGTAGAGAAAATATAGAAAGAGAGAGTTTATTAGAAATGACGTCCTTTATAATCAAATGGTGTAAAAGATGCAAAGAAGGCAATAAAAAGATGCAGAAAAAACGTACAGAAAATATCTATGAGTATACAAATTATGGTCGCCAATAAGCAACTAGTGTTCAGATGCTTTGTGCTGCATAATGAGGATCAGTAACGATTTTTTTTTAGTTGCTAATAAGAAAGCTAATGCCACCACATGATTAATTGTGAAAAAAATTTTACGATATCTTTTAAACTTGAGAAGTTATAAGAGCTAAAACACTGATTTTTTTTGGGGTCCTTATGACGTCATCGCGACGGACGCGAACCTTATGTCGTACGTGATAAAGCACATATTGCATTGAGCTTGGCATTTCCTTCAAACCCTTTTAACTCAACCATTTCTAAACGGATTTCAAAAATTCTTTCACTAGGTTTCATAGATATCAATATGTGTTTATATTATATCAATAAAACTATAGGATTCAAAACTATAGGATCAGTAACAACTGATCCTCATTAAATGCCAGCATTTTTAGCTCTATCCACTTAGTCGTACTTTTCATGTGGTGCCATTTTTTGACCAGAATGCTTATTGCATATATTTTAGTTCGCTGGCTGAGATTGCCTACGTTTATCAGCTAAAACTCAGTTATTATATAATTAGAAAAAAATAGTAAGCCAAGGGTAATGAGTTTAGTGCTGAGTTACTTCTCATAACAACCGTGCGTTTGAAACCTCTCCGGCTCCCTCAAGCACTATTTTCAATGGAAAGGTATCCTTGCCACCCACCAATGCTCCTTATCCCATTTAATTTGTTATTTAAATACATTTATTGTACAGTTTTAACCTTATATAAAACATTTTCAGTGCTAATTTAAAATTCATCGACACTTAGAATAAACTGTGCTTGTTTATAATTCTAAATGAGCATAAAAAGACTGTAGGTACGATAAAACATTTAAACAGTTTAGTATTCATTAATAAAACACGATTTATAACTTAAATATCTATACATTTAATACTAAGTCTATGATATTTTGATCATATATGTAGAACTTATAACCCGAAGAATTTAGAATATCAACAACCTCTGTAGTAACTACTTTGTATGTATTGACCAAATACATTATGGCAGTACATGCGCTATCCACACATTAGTTTCGATACGTGCAAAAGAGTGTCATTTCATTTATTTTAAATAGATTCATTGTTATAACGACAGTGTCATTATTGGTGGTGAACACAACACATTCCCTGACACTTTTTAAACTAATCGCTGTCGGAACTGATGTGCGCGGATAGGCTTTCACTCAAACGTTCATATAATAATTACACATCCGTACCAAGAAAGTTAAAAAGAGATCAATCGCACACATCATCGTATTACGAACGCACCGTTCAAATATTTTGAGTCGTTATAAAATTTTCCAAAAATACTTTTCGCCAGAACAAGGAATACAAAATAGAGTTTTCGTATTTAGATACGTATTGCGATAAATTGAACACCACAAATGGCAATTGTCTTAATAATAAATTAATAAACTTACCGATTTGCTCGTTTACGTCAAGGCTGGACGTCATCGTCAATTTTGGGCGACACTGAGCGTTCTCGCTTCGGCGGTATGGGGAGCGCGGGTGCTTCGTAGCAGGGGTTTATTGGATCGATGTTGCTTTCTTCTCTCTTGGGGGGGATCGGTGCTACGTTGAGTTTAGGCAGGGGCGGTATAGGGGGCGTGGGCGATTCTCCCCGCGGAAGGGGCGCGATCGGTGCCGCGTTCGCGATCGGCGTCGCGTTCGCGTTTGGCACGGTGATCCCGTTAGCCATCCTTTGGTAATGTTGCTTCCATTTATTCATCGGAGGAGTATAATTCAGGTGATCGTATTCCATTTCTGAAAACACACACTAGTATATGATACATAATATTAAGATACAAAGCACACATATTTAGGCAGGCAGGAAGGTCTTAATCCGCGTTTAAACTTTCATTTTACGACTGAGTCACTGCTCGCGACTGACACTGAGTCAGCCAGCGCACGAGGAATGTCATTATGTTGTTTGAGACTGAGCTACGCGACAGAAAGAGAAGCGCTTTGGAGGTGATTATAATAGGCACGAAGCGCAATGCAATTTTAAATTGTACTTTATTGCCGTGCAACGAGATTAGCTTATTATTTAATTGTCCTCGCACAGATGGGCTTCTGTACGTTTAGTACTAATATTCTGTGGTTCAGCTAGAATTTTTGCTATAAATTATAAAATAATTACATACAATATAAATATGAGCAAACCAAAATTCAATATCGAAAAAGATGGAATTTATACGAGCAAAAATAATATTTGACACATACCATAACCCTCCTTGTGTTTAATTTCGTCATACACATGGTCCAGTTTGTTGTCATCGTCTATGAAGTGGTACAAGTTTGGATTGTTCGCGTCCGCATCCTTATTTTTCAATGACGCGAGGGGGTCGTATGTACTCGATGGAGCTACAACAAATAAAGTTATGTTAAAGTCTGTCTAAAAAGTCGGTTTACCTGAGAAATTATTAAATTATTTAAAAAACTTATACTGGTAACCCTGTTGATGCTGTCAAAATTCTAATAGTAAACATTGAATTTTGAAACACAACATAGAATTTTGACAGCACCAACAAGGTTACCAGTATAAGTTTTTTTAAATAATTTAATAACTTCTCAGGTAAACCGACTTTTTAGACAGATATTACATTTACATTACAATGAGGAATAAGAGACTTTATGCAACCATATTTAATCAGGGCTGAATAAATTAAAACAATAGTAATAGTGGGGAACAGTCAACGACAAACTGGGCTACCACAATATGTATTTCCTCAATCAATTTTATACTTAATGCGAAGATATTGAGGTTCAAAATTAATTTGCGATTTTTGACAATTTTGTGTATCTTGACGGTACTACTCTCTATAGCCTAGGAAGTAGTGGCAAAAGGTCAAAATTTTTTATTAGATGAATTCACTTGGCACATATTTAGCTTAGGTAAAACTGAGCTGATTTAGCCCGGTAGCCATCCTCCCCCCCTTGGCAGGTAGTGGGGGGTGATATTCAAAGTTTCACGCCGCCGCACTTCAGACAAAAAATCATATCTCCTTCAATATACCTATCACCTCGACTGTGGTATCATTTTATGATAAATTAGGGATAGGGGACTCATTTTTGAGACATTTCATGTACAGTTTCATAGAAAAAAGGTAAAATATAAGAGATAGTATCAAAATCTCTTTGCTATTTTTTTTATTTAAGAGCCGGTATCTTCGAAAATACTAATTTTGTGCAAAGAAAAAAAATATTGTATTAAAGCAAATTTATCCAGCTTTTAAAAAATATATACTTTATATATAGGTATCGTACAATGTCTATCTGAAAAAAAATCGAACATGGTATGCGACGGTGTTTCCCAACGTTTCCAAGAGCCAGTATTAGATGTTTTATTTCATGCAAAATGTATAGAACACAAACTTAACTCTGTAGCAAGCATAAAGAAATTCATTTTTGAGTCATTTAATTTTAGACATTGAAAAAAAAATATATTGCTAAAAGTATCAAAAAATGTTTTGCTATTATTTTTATTCAACAGTCAGTATCTTTGAAAATACTAATTTTGTGCAGAGAAAAAAAATTTTGATTTAAAGTACACTTATTCAGCTTTAAAAATATGTATACTTTAAATATAGTTATCTTACAATGTCTCTCTGAAAAAAATCGAACACAGTATGTGACAGTGTTGCCAAGAATTTCCAACTGCAAATATAAGTTGGTTTTTTCATACAAAATGTATAGAATACAAACTTAACTTTGGTATATTTTGTCGCTTATGTTCTTACGGTCTTACAATCTCTCTCAACTATCCTACGGTCTAATACATACTTAGATCTTTTTGTGGAAGTCATAACGACTATAGAAAAAATTAGACATACGTGTTCTCAGTACGAGCAAGTCATAAAACGACGACGCGACGTGGCGTCAAAAGATTAGATCTCAAAACGACCCAGGTAGGAAAATATTCTACCAAATTAAGTCTAAAGTGCAAATAATGTTTAAATTATAATTATTAGGTACCCCAAGGACCTAGGCATATAAATATATCGTAAAAATGAAATTATTGTTGCATTAAGTATTTTTATACACTTTTGAGCTGAAAAAAATGATTAACAGGCTTATTTTCATACAAACGAGGTAACTTTAAAGCTTCGGTTCTCCGCTCAGGATTAAACGAGATGTTATCTGATGATGGCAGTTTAAAGAATGGATGGCGGAGACTTATAATGCAAAAGAAATCGAACGGATTAGATAAGTCATTTAGCTCAGGGTTGAACTTAAAAAAATATCAAGCGAAAATTTTTAAGTATGGAAAATGTAACACTCGACACTCTAGACGGTCTCTGGTGTAAACGACTCTTCTGATCCGTTGGGTTTCTTTTGCGATCTGTGCCTTCTCCATTCACTCTTTAAATTGCCATCATCACATAATACCCCGTTTAATCTTGGGCGGAGAACCAATGCTTTAAAATTACCTTGTTTGTATATGAAATGAAATAGGGCTGTTGTTCCATTTTTCTGCTCACGAGTGTATAAAAATACTCAATGCAACAGTAGTTTTATCTTTACGATATATTTGTATACCTAGGTTCTTAGGGTACCTACCTATTATGATTTAAACACTTTTTGCACTGTAAACTTAATATGGTAGGATAGGACGTTTTCCTACCTGGGTACTTATTGTCTAATTTCAAAATCTATCGCAATCGGTTTCAAGATGTGATACATTGATGCTTCTTTTTGGCACAAATAAAAACTTACCAAAGGAATGCAGCAATGTGTCACATCCATCTGTCAAATGAAAACGATTGCGATAGATTTTCGATATTAGACAATAAGCCCCCTGATCGTTTTGAGCTGATCTTTTGACGCCACGTCGCGTCGACGTTTTGTGACTTCCTCATTCTGAGATCAAGTCTGTCTATTTTTTTCAATTGTCGTTATGACTTCCACAAAAAAATTTAAGTATAAATTAGACTGTACGATAGCTGAGAGAGACTATAAGACCGTAGAAACATAAACATCAATTGGCCGCAAAGTTAAGTTTGTACTTTATACAATTTGTATGAAAAACCAACTTAACTTGAAATTAAAGACGTTTGGAAACACCTTCGCATACAATGTTCGATTTTTGTCAGAATAACTATACACCGTCATTTTGTAGTCATTTTAATTAACTTAAGGGAGTGCTCTACTAATGAAAATAATCATTTTTGCCAAAGAAACATGGGTCGAAAAACGACAAAAATTTTGGACTTTCCCATACAAATACAATGTTTTAGCTGTCTAGTTAGTATGGGAGGACCAACATTTTTTGTCGTTTTTTGACCCATGTTTCTTGGGCAAAAATATTTAGTTTCATTGGTACAACACACCCTTAAGTTAATTAAAACGACTACAAAATGACGGTGTATAAGTTTGTATGTATTTAAAGCTGAATAAATGTACTTTAAGATAGTATTTTTTTCCTTTGCATAAAATTTTAATTTTCAAAGATACCAACTGTTGAATAAAAAAAATAGCAAACTGATTTTGATAATGTCGTCCCTTACCTGCCAAGGGGGGGCGGATGGCTACCGGGCTAAATCAGATCAGTTTTACCTAAGCTACATATGTGCCAAGTGAATTCATCTAATGACAAATTTTGACCTCGCCATACATGAGTGCCACTACTGACCTAACTACTATCTAAAAACAACAAACAGCGAAAAAATTTATATAGTCAAGTTATGTTAGCACTTTTGACAGATGTTGACTTTTATTACAACGGCATAAAGTTGTTGAACTATCAAAGCTGCGTACATACAGGGTAATTTTGAGACCTATTTACGAAATCAAATATATAGTTCAAGGAAGTAATAAAAATACTAGGTGAGATAATTATGAATTATTTGTTTAAATTCACAGTTTTCAGTCACTTTTGTGACTGAAAACATCTAGGCGCGCACGCTCACCCTCGCGCACGGGACGCGAGCGGGGGAAGGCGGGTGGCGGGAGACCGTGCGATGCGCAAACAGTGACAACAATCTCAATTTGTGTAGGAAAAAGTTTGGGGTAAAAAAGGAAAAAAAAAAATCATTTTTTTTACTTCATTAATTGATCGTACTGCTGTTATAGAATGACCTGACAAAATTTGAAAAGGGGTCCAAAAATGACCCTGTATTATTGAACTCGACTGTACGTGTCAGAGGTGCAGAAGAAGGTAATATAATAATATTAAGGGTTGATTAGTTATTGCTGGTCACCCAGTATGCAATAGAGAGAGCCATGCTCGGCATTGCCCTGCGTGATCGAATCAGAAATGACGAGATCCGCAGGCGAACTAATGTAACCGACATCGCTCGAAGGATTGCTCAGCTAAAGTGGCAGTGGGCTGGACACATAGCGAGAAGAACCGATGGCCGTTGGGGCGGAAAGGTTCGAGAAAGGCGACCGCGCACCAGACGGCGCTCCGTGGGTAGGCCCCCGACAAGGTGGACCGACGTGAGGGTGAAGGTTGCCGGAAGCCACTGGATGTGGGAAGCGCAGGACCGATCGTCGTGGAAATCCTTGGGGGAGGCCTATACCCAGCAGTGGATATCGTGCGGCTGATATGATGATGATGATGAGTTATTGCTAATAATGACTTCAAACTTGTTTCCTAGTTCTAAGTAACTTACTTTCCGCAGAACCGCTAGGACGCATCCTTAGCTTGTCCAGGGTAGTGTTGTTGATTTTGCCGCCCAAGTTGTTCAGGATGGTGTTTGCGTTGTTCAGTAGTGTTGTTGAATCGTCTCCCCGCGCCGACCCTTGGTACGAGTACACTGGATTGTCGAAGTGCTGTTGTTCTGTTGGAAATCAATACGATTAAAATTGACTGGTTCCCAATGCCGATCAGCGATTCAGTTTTGGATTATTTAGGATTATCCCATTTGCGTCTAATAATGATAGCTATCACTTATAATTGCAGATGTTTCACAGTATGTATACTATCAAGGAAATTAACATTTGTCTAATTATGAAAAACTACTACTTTTAAACTTTACTCTGTTACATTCTCGAGTAAAGTTGCAGTGGATGGACTGTCTATTGTTAATTTAATCGCATTGTTCGGCAGGACCAAGATGGCCGCCGCCGCGCTCAGTAGCAACACTATTATCATTACCATTATCACAAGTAACTTCATCAGTAAGGGCTGGTTTATACGGTGTCAGTTACTGACTCCGTATAAACCAGGCATATAAACCACAAACCTGGTTGCGAGTTCGGGTCCGCCGTGTAATGCACGTGCGCGATCTCCCGCTTAAGGTTGCGCACGCGCTTGCGGTAGTACAGCAGAACCAAGATGGCCGCCGCGGCGCACAGCAGCGACAGGATTATCATCACCACTGTCAGACCGTTTGATGAACCTACTGGACGAAATTGTCGTTGGACTTTAACAGATACAGTTCCGATGTCTTACACTTACACGGAATACTATCACACGTATTCACAAACATTACTATAAGGTATCATAGTGCCCGCGGATGCACAGCGTCCCAGCTACCAATTTTCAGTTCAATCGCTAGCGGAGAACCAAGGCTTTAAAGTTGCCTCGTGTGTATACAAATCGACTGGCGTCCTTAATTATATGGCCACCACTATATGTTTGTAGGCAAGAGCATTATTATTATTTTGTTTAACTTGTAAACTTAGTAGTTTGTCAAGTGAGCTAGCTGGAAATAGCGAGCATGTACAGTCTCGTTTATAATGTATGCAATTCAGAACTAAACTCGACGTCAGAAAAATCGCACCTCTTCGAAAATAAGTTTAGACTTGGCCATCTGCTATTGCTAGCTAACGCTGCCGGCCGGGTTGATATAATAGAGATCAAACCTATAAAGTACTTTACGAAAATTTGCTATATTTGAATGGAAAAAGACACTAAATTCAAGGCTACGAATTAATATTTATTTCAAACTAGCAAATCAACAATAATCACCATAATCACTAACTCAAAGTCTCAAAATCACTGGTTTAATACAGAATTGATTACTTTTTTACTGTCATGGACGGAATAGTATCATTAGTATCAGTTTTTTTTTATAAGTTTAAGCAAGCAGGTCTTTCTCTTTACTCCTTATAGTGTCTATTTGAAAACATAGTATCAGAATAAGAGACTAATAACGCAGCTTAAAATCAAGTACTAAACTTATCAGCTTAGATTATAATAGATAGATAAATTTTGGTAGCTTTGTTGGTATAAATAAAACAAATTCTTATTTGCCAAAAGCAAAATGTTATGTGTTTTCTTAAAGTTTAGCTATTGAAACCAGTGAGTGTTACCAATTTTCTACGAGTTGGCGCTCCAGCGCCGCGGTTTTTATACCTACCGGGTCCGGTGACCGGGCCCGGTAAGAATAGCCGGGCCCGGTGGGTGTCAAAAAGGGCACCGGGCCCGGTTTGCAATCTCTAGTCGCCACAAAAGGGAAATAAAAGGGGTCAATTCAGGAAATGCGGGTAAATTAGCTATCGATATGATGGAGAAAACACACTTCAACAGTTCAATTAAAAAAAGGAATACCCAAGTTGGATACTATTGCCCATGAAGTTTCTCAAATATTGCAAAAAAAAATGAGGCTATGTAATGTGCTCTCGGAAGCGAGATTACAAAAGCCTGTTGATTTCGGCCAGGTACATGGACGAAACGCTCTGGCTTTTGGAGTAAAATATTTTACTCCAAAAGCCAGAGCGTTTCGGCCAAGTACCTGGCCCAAATCAACAGGTTTTTGAAGTAATTTTTTTGAAAAAGTGTGACTACAAAAGCCTGTTGAACTCGGCCAGTGTACTTGGACGAAATCAACAGACTTTTGTAGTGAATTTTTTACTACAAAAGCCAGAGCGTTTCCGCCAAGTGCCTTGCTGAAATAAACAGTGTAGAGTCTTTTTGCACTGTGTGTAGGTAGACTATACCTAGTTTTGTCTTTAGTTTTTGTAAAATATTTTTCAAAGGTATACTTTACAAAAACTTTTCTTTATTTTCTACTTTATATTATTTAATTTTACTTAAAAAACCCTACCCGTATTGATTAGAAGATATACTTTTGTATATCTTCTAACTAGCGGCCGCCCGCGGTTTCACCCGCGTGGTTCCCGTTCCCGTGGGAATATCGGGATAAAAAGTATCCTATGTTTTAATCTAGGCTATCTACTATCTGTGTGCCAAATTTCAACCAAATCCGTTCAGTAGTTTTTGCGTGATTGAGGAACAAACATCCAAACCCACAAACTTTCACATTTATAATATTAGTAGGATTACTATATTCATTTAAATGAAATGCTGTAAACACAGTATTTTGATCTAGATTATGTGCCCAATTGAAAAACTAAATTCGATAATTAATATTGATTAATTAATACTGTACTTATTAATGAAAATACTTTGATTTTCAAAACTTTTTTTAAGTGAATTATGAGACAAAAAACATTTGACAGTATTTGTAAGAAAAAATAATCATAAAATTAGAAAATAAACAAATCTAGGTACCTTATATCTAAACAGTGAAAATAAAACATAGTTCCTAGTTATTCTAATTAGTAGTATCAAGGGCATAGCACTGCCCCTCACCAAAGCCAGTTGAGCCAACAGACAAGTTTATATCTTTAGTTGTAAGGGAATGAAGAAACTACCTGAATTTCTTTAAATTGCATTGTCTGCGTAATGTAGACAGTGTATATTCCAAATTACAAGTTTCTACCTTAAATAATAAAAAAAAATCGTTCATCAAAATTTCAATATTTCGTCACTCACTCACTGATCATTAAAAAGATATATCACTTGCAGGTGATAAAATAACACGTCATTGCCCTACCAAAAACGAACTAAAATGTAAAAATAACTAGTATCATTGCAAGCAGGGGACCGCTCGGAACATTATTTAAACAATGCTTTAGTTTATTTCAAAATATTCATATTCATTTCATACATTTTAGTGACTTATTTATAGGTAAGTTTTTTAGAATATGCTTATCAAGGGCCTTTTATTTGATAGTCATATCATACATCAAAATATTGTAATAATTAATAAAAAAAATCACATTACAAAATGGTGTCATCACATGAAGCCATTCAAGCCGTTTCAAAATCAAAGTCCAAGTCAAAAATAGCTTTATTCAAATAAACTTTATTTTTAAATACTTTTGAATCGTCTATATTTTCCTACCACCCGTTCCAGACCTTTTTCAAAAACATAACTCTAATAAACTGTTGATTTTGGCAAGGCACTCGACCGAAACGCTCTGGCTTTTGTAGTAAAAAAAATCACTACAAAAGCCTGTTGATTTCGTCCAAATACTTGGCCGAGTTCAACAGGCTTTTGTAGTCTCACTTTTTCATAAAATTTACTCCAATAACCTGTTGATTTGGGCCAGATACTTGGCCGAAATGCTCTGGCTTTTGGAGTAAAAAATTTCACTCCAAAAGCCAGAGCGTTTTGTCCGTGTACCTGGCCCAAATCAACAGGCTTTTGTAATCTCGCCTCTCGGAAACTGAATCTCAGTAATTGATTCCGTTCGACGAGTATAACTTTGAAGAAAAGGTGCGATTTTTCTAACGCCGAGTGTATGTCACTCTAAGCTATTACTTTTTTGAACAGAAATCAATGACCAATAATATCTACAACAAGGTGTCAATGTTTTAAACTGTAAAATATATTTAAGACGTGACTGTACGTTAGATTCAAAAATTGACACTACTACAAATGATGATTCTGCGAAATGCACGGTTGCACCGTACAACATGAAATAAAAAACTTTTTAACTGATAAGTACTAGTGCGGTTTTATTGAAAGTACTTTGGTAATTAGTTGGTATTTGGTTAGATTTTTTATTTTCCCGACGTTTCGGCACCGTTGCAGCTGCCGCGGTCACGGGGGACTGAAGCTGCTCGTGAGCCTACCCTCAAGGTCTAGTGAGTGCGTAAGCTTGAGAGGTAAATATATAGATAGATAGACACTATATCCTGCTTTTCATTTTCAAAATATGTTTATGAATTTAATATTTCCTCTAGAAATCAGAAATCATAATCTATGTTGTATAATAGGGAATGTCCGAAAAAAATCAAATTGGCTGAATATTTTTCTATATGTAGGAATAAGGTCCCTTAGTAATAGAAAAAAGTTTCAGAATTTTCGGTTGGGTAAAAAAGTTTTTAAAAATCAAAGCCTCTTCGACTTCACAAATGTATGAAAGTAACAGCAGAATGGAGATTATACCTTTGCCGCTAACAGCCACAAACACAACACGTATTAAAAAAAAAAAGTTTTGACATTTTGTCTTGAAACTTTTTTTTAATACCATGTTGTGGCTGTGGCAGGTGTTGGCAAAGGTACAATCTCCATTCTGCTGTTACTTTCATACATTTGTGAAGTCGAAGAGACTTTGATTTTTAAAAACTTTTTTACCCAACCGAAAATTCTGAAACTTTTTTCTATTACTAAGGGAAATAGAAAAATATTCAGCCAATTTGATTTTTTTCGGACATTCCCCATTGTTTGCTTCCTAATCTTAAGACGCTTACCTTCCGCTCTGTCGATGACGATGGCGTCCGTGGCGTGCACGTCGCAGTTCTCCCCGATGAAGTTCCTCTGGCAGACGCAGCCCTTCACGGGGTGGCACTCCCAGTTGCCGTGCGACGAGCAGTTGCACGCCTCCATGCAGTGGTCGCCGTAGTAGCCTTCCGGGCAAACTGCAAGTATGCGGTTATCAGTGGTGGAATAAATAAAGCTATTTGCTAATCTAGTCAGTAGCTTGTTTTAAAAATAGGGTTTAAACCGTTTAGGCGCGGAACGTCAAAAGCGCAAAATGTCAAAAGAACAAAAGGTTCAAAGCGCATAATGTCCAAGGAGCAAATCGTCAAAAGATCAGAATGTCAAAAGAACAAAAGGTTCAAAGCGCATGATTTATTTTTTATTTTATTTATTTCTTAACACCAACAAGATTGAAACCAACACAAAATGAAGAAAAGATCTTACATAGAATAGATATTAAGCTAAGTACAATCTTAATTATAGGTGTTACACAATTTCATACATTACGTTAACAAATTGAGTAGGTACTTTAAAGATATAGATTAGTCGTAAATACTGGATACAAATAATGATAAAAAAGCAAATTAAATTAAATTACGAATTAAAATTATTAACAATACATAAGAATATTAAGGTAAGGTAATATTGAGTATCACACAAATTATACAGAGTCAATAAAAATTAAAAACAAACAATAAAACCAAATTTAAAAAAAAATATTAAAATAAGATTACTTACATGAAATTCAATTAAATTAGATTAAATCAAAATAAAGTTTAACATTCTTCTTAAATTTAAGTAATGAGTCTGAGAAAACATCAATATTAACGGAGAGACAGGATGGTTCCCTGTTTAACTGAATAGACATTTCACGCCGCGCGAGAAACTTATGCAAGGCGTTATAAGTTATCATCAACCTATGCAGTGGAGAAAAACGACCCTGGCGAGACCGAGCAAATATTTCAGCAAAAGGTGTATATGCAGATAATCTAGGAAGCCGAGATGGTGCGCGAATATTCATGCAAGATAGTAGGTCAGGAGCGTCCAGGTCGCCACTAACCAGCTTGTGCAAAAAGACGAGATCAAGAAGACGTCGGCGGTGTTCCAAGGATTGCAAATTAAAGTGACGAAGTCTCTCATTATAGGTTGGCAAAGCCTTAGCTAAGTAGCATCCAAAAGAAAAATGCCATAAAAACCTTTTTTTTAATGTCCAAGGAGCAAATCGTCAAAAGATCAGAATGTCAAAAGAGCAAAATGTCCGAATGTCAAAAGAGCAAAATGTCCAAAGCTTATAATGTCCAAAGAGCAAAACGTCAAAGGCGCACAAATTCAAAACGTTCTAATGAGGGCTTTTCAAAATGACAAAAAACTGTAGGCTCGATAGATGGCGTTGAAAAAAATAGGGGATTCAAAGTATTTTTACTACCATATTTGACTTCCCTCTTACCATCAACGCCATCTAGTGAGGCAAATAGTTACTTTTCTTTTTTTTTATGTCAATTTGAAAACCCCTCATTATGAGATTTACCAAACCAACATGATTTAAAACTCATTTTGGTGAATTGGAATTCATTAATAAATAAATAAAAAATGTTTTTTTTATAATTGCACTGCAAAGGTGCCGAAACGTCGGGAAAATAAAAAATCAAACCAAATACTAACTAATTACCAAAGTACTTTTAATAAAACCGCTCTAGTATCCGTTAAAAAGTGTTACAATTTATGTCTAGGGAGCGCGTAAGCTTGAGATTCATTTTATTTTCGTTATTTATTTATTAATGAATTCTTATTTATCAAAATAAGTTTTAAACCATGGTGATTTGATAATTGAAATGTTTTGACATTTTGAGCTTTTGACGTTTTGCTCCTTGAACATTATGCGCTTTGGACGTTTTGCTCTTTTGACATTCTTCTCTTTTGACGATTTGCTCCTTGGACATTATGCGCTTTGGACGTTTTGCTCTATTGACATTCTGCTCTTTTGACGTTTTGCGATGCCTTGACATTTTGCGCTTTTGACGTTCTGCGCCTAAACGGGTTTAAACATACAGCAATTAAAACGATGTATATTCGAAGTTGATTTAGTTGAAACACTTTTTAATTACACGTTTTATTTCATAAATAAATAATATAGTAAGGAACTCGGCTGCATCAGACACGATCATAATGCCACCGAGGCAGTCTCGCAAAGCACGTTTGCCTTGAGAAAGGTATCATTGCCATGCGAGTTACCGGTCATTGCGAGCCTCGAGAAATCGACAAGAATCACTCACTCATAAAGCAGTACTCGCACTGCGTGCAGTAGTTGCCGGTGTAGCCGGGCTGGCAGCGGCAGTAGCCGTCGTTGGGCCGGCACGCGGACTCGTGCGCGCACCGGCACGGCTGCGTGCACTCCGCGCCCACCGGCCCGCGCTAGCTCCTACACTAGTGGTGCAGTACTCACACTGCGTGCAGTAGTTGCCGGTGTAGCCGGGCTGGCAGCGGCAGTAGCCGTCGTTGGGCCGGCACGCGGACTCGTGCGCGCACCGGCACGGCTGCGTGCACTCCGCGCCCACCGGCCCGCGCTAGCTCCTACACTAGTGGTGCAGTACTCACACTGCGTGCAGTAGTTGCCGGTGTAGCCGGGCTGGCAGCGGCAGTAGCCGTCGTTGGGCCGGCACGCGGACTCGTGCGCGCACCGGCACGGCTGCGTGCACTCCGCGCCCACCGGCCCGCGCTAGCTCCTACACTAGTGGTGCAGTACTCACACTGCGTGCAGTAGTTGCCGGTGTAGCCGGGCTGGCAGCGGCAGTAGCCGTCGTTGGGCCGGCACGCGGACTCGTGCGCGCACCGGCACGGCTGCGTGCACTCCGCGCCCACCGGCCCGCGCTAGCTCCTACACTAGTGGTGCAGTACTCACACTGCGTGCAGTAGTTGCCGGTGTAGCCGGGCTGGCAGCGGCAGTAGCCGTCGTTGGGCCGGCACGCGGACTCGTGCGCGCACCGGCACGGCTGCGTGCACTCCGCGCCCACCGGCCCGCGCTAGCTCCTACACTAGTGGTGCAGTACTCACACTGCGTGCAGTAGTTGCCGGTGTAGCCGGGCTGGCAGCGGCAGTAGCCGTCGTTGGGCCGGCACGCGGACTCGTGCGCGCACCGGCACGGCTGCGTGCACTCCGCGCCCACCGGCCCGCGCTAGCTCCTACACTAGTGGTGCAGTACTCACACTGCGTGCAGTAGTTGCCGGTGTAGCCGGGCTGGCAGCGGCAGTAGCCGTCGTTGGGCCGGCACGCGGACTCGTGCGCGCACCGGCACGGCTGCGTGCACTCCGCGCCCACCGGCCCGCGCTAGCTCCTACACTAGTGGTGCAGTACTCACACTGCGTGCAGTAGTTGCCGGTGTAGCCGGGCTGGCAGCGGCAGTAGCCGTCGTTGGGCCGGCACGCGGACTCGTGCGCGCACCGGCACGGCTGCGTGCACTCCGCGCCCACCGGCCCGCGCTAGCTCCTACACTAGTGGTGCAGTACTCACACTGCGTGCAGTAGTTGCCGGTGTAGCCGGGCTGGCAGCGGCAGTAGCCGTCGTTGGGCCGGCACGCGGACTCGTGCGCGCACCGGCACGGCTGCGTGCACTCCGCGCCCACCGGCCCGCGCTAGCTCCTACACTAGTGGTGCAGTACTCACACTGCGTGCAGTAGTTGCCGGTGTAGCCGGGCTGGCAGCGGCAGTAGCCGTCGTTGGGCCGGCACGCGGACTCGTGCGCGCACCGGCACGGCTGCGTGCACTCCGCGCCCCACCACCCGACGGGACACGCCTCGCCGCACCGCGGGCCCCGCCATCCCGGCAGACATTGACATTTGCCTGCCACAAACAAGGCATATCTCTCAGCAGGGCAATTATCTGTGACAACGAGCTGTAAGGGCGCTTACATATAATCTGACTGAAGATGCATCGAACGAGCGTATCGTCATGTACGACGCTTTGCCCGACGCATCATCGGTTAGGGAGCGTTCAAGTATTACGTAACGAATTTGGGAGGGACCCCTCCCCCGGGTTTTGTAAAACGTTACGATTCGTTACAAGGTCGGGAGGGGGGTTCGTACTACCGGTTACGTAACATTAAAATTTTTTAACCCTTCAGAAAAGTCGCGTAGAGAGATTCTCTTATGCATTTCTTAAAACGTTTCTTTTTTCAAAATTTCAAATGAAGTGACCATTTGACATTTTTTTACCTTTTTTTAGCAATTTTTGCTTGCTTGCTTTACAGGATAGTGAATTTTTTAAACTCCAAATATAGAGCAACAATAGTTATTTGTTATACAAGTGACCAAAATCAAATTGTGCTGCGAGTGCCGACTTTAAATCACGAACTAGCGAAGTAGTCTAGAATTGAATCACGAGCGTAGCGAGTGATTCTAATATAGACTACTGAGCATAGTGAGTGATTTAAGGGCACGAGGCAGAACAACATTTTGGTCTCGTGTAAAACATACAACTTTTCACCTCGACCAGCGAGAAAATTTTCATGTGACTTTCCTGGTAAAAAGCTTAATTCAGCATTAGAAACTTGTTCTCTTAACTCTTTTGGAGTTAGGCAACTTTCTTCATCGTTGGACGCATTCATTTTTGTAATTTATCACAAAATAATTCGATCAAACCTACGCTGAAAAATTTTATTCATTCAGTTAAGTAGATTCCCGTCGTTTTGATTACATTACGTTGTGTTTTTCTCTTATTCATTCATATCCCGTCTTATTTATTTATTTATAATCATAAAACATATAATTTGTTAATAAATTTCATTAATTTTTCTTATTTCATATTTGTTTCATACATGCGACCTCATTACCTCCTCCATACTCTTTATTTCGAATTCAACCTTCTTTTTTAACAATCCTTATTTAAAACTCCTTGGTATATCCGTGCATTTTATTTTTTTACTTTTTAATCCGTGTATGACACCATAAAGCACTCTATCTATCCTTTTCTCACATATTAATTTTACAAGTGTCATCCTTGTCACTTTATTTGTTTTTTCTTTATTATTTTAAAAGTTGGTGTTAGAAATTAAAAAAGCACTTTGTCTCACGCTCGCAGCAAAAATCGATTTTGCTGCGAGTTTTTACGCGCCAAATGCACCCTTTTCGTGCTGGAGAGGTGAAAAAATATTTATCAACAGCTGTGATTGTTTTTCTCATCATTTTAGTAAAGTAGGTAACAAAAATAGCGACTTTACGCCACATAATTGTGATTTTTAGGTAAAATTGTCACTTGGTGGTTACGTGACGTTTTACTAGGGGGCTCCCCCCCTAGTAAAACGTTACGTAACTACCAAGTACCAAGGTACAGAAAAACGTTACGACGCGTTACATGGGGGGAGTGGGGGTTAAAAATCTCCAAAAATTGCGTTACGTAATACTTGAAAGCTCCCTTAAGTGTGTTAGGTTGGACAATTTAGTAGAAAAATAAACGTCTGTTCTGGCTTTACGCCACCGATGATGCGCTGCGTATCTTCGGTCAAATATGTAAGCACCCTAACTTTAACCTGCTGATACGATAACGAAGTTCAAATTGTACACATCAAATGATCGTCGCTTACAATGCAGGTTATTTTGGGCTTACTTCGAAAACCACAATACATTTTGTAACAGTAAAAAATAGTTAAAGCTCGCTAATGAGCAACAAACGACTTTCCAGGGGAAACCAAGAACGTGTTTGGGGACTCTAATTCATTTTAGTATAATTTGATATTTGCTTCAGTACAATAACAAAATAAAAATACACAATTTTCATCACAAAAAAAATGGATTATTGGATTTAATTATGATTTCTTTAAAATATATATGTTAAAAAACCAACATAATAGAATCTCAAATATTAGGAAAAACTACGTACCAGTGACATGATGACAATCGGCGCCATTTTTGCAGTTGCATTTCTCTTTGCAGTTAACCCCATAGGTGCCGAGCGGGCAAGGATATTCACAAGTTGCCCCGGTAAAGCCACTGGGACACGAGTAGCTGCCAGTCACAGGGTCACATGTAGTGACACCTTCACCTAGAACAATCCACAATTACTCATAAAAATGTGTAAAGAAACCACTGAATTAGATGAATTTTAGTATGAAAGTTGATTGGAAGTACATAGGCTACCTTTTGTTGCGAAAACTAATATTGAATGGAATGAAATATTAAATACTAGGTGGCGCAGTGGTATAGCGCCAGGCCCAGCGATTGCGGAGGTTAAGCAACTTTCGCAAGGGTTGGTGGGTGGGATGGGTGACCAAAAATTTATCATCTCGAGCTCCTCCGTGCTTCGGAAGGCACGGTAAACCGTTGTTCCCGGCTGCATTTGCAGTCGTTAACACCCACCAATCCGCATTGGGCCCGCGTGGTGGGTTATGGCCCATCCTTCTTATCCACCCATATAGAAGGCCTGTGTCCCAGCAGTGGAGACATGAAAAATGGCTGATAGTCTAAAAAGTTTATATTGGAATCCGGAACAAAATCCACACGGGACGAAGTCACGGGCGGCGGCTAGTATTACATAAACATGAAGCTGTTACTATTTTTATTCAAAGTTTACGATTACAAATCATAAACATCATACATGCAGAATTTACACAACACGTATTGTTTCGTAACAGCAACAACTATTCGTGGGTTTCTTTCACAATAACAGTATTAGAACCGTATCGTCACTACAAACTGCGACGGTAAAGCATTTTTGGCTGGAATCGGTAATACGATGTGTGACACAAAAATAAATCGAGTTTCTCCTTCTTTCCTGTTAAAAAATATAGGTAGGTGCCGGACGCGCAGGGCTGGCTATAGTCGGGCCCACTCCGTAGTGGAGTGGTTTGTACCCTGGTTTTTGTCGCCATCTCTGAGGTTGTCAGTTGTCACTGATTTTCATAACACAAGTGCTTTAGCTACTTACTTTGGATATCAGAGCAATGTTTATGATGTTGTCTAATATTTGGTTTATTTATTTATTATTTATTCCCTGTAGTATATAGAGTGCCCTCACCGCTGTAGTCGGGGCAGGCCTGCGTGCAGCCCGCGCCGTAGGTGCCGGGCGCGCAGGGCTGGCTACAGTCCGGCCCGCTCCAGCCCCCTGTACATCCCTGTAGTGCCTGTATATAGAGTGCCCTCACCGCTGTAGTCGGGGCAGGCCTGCGTGCAGCCCGCGCCGTAGGTGCCGGGCGCGCAGGGCTGGCTACAGTCCGGCCCGCTCCAGCCCCCTGTACATCCCTGTAGTGCCTGTATATAGAGTGCCCTCACCGCTGTAGTCGGGGCAGGCCTGCGTGCAGCCCGCGCCGTAGGTGCCGGGCGCGCAGGGCTGGCTACAGTCCGGCCCGCTCCAGCCCCCTGTACATCCCTGTAGTGCCTGTATATAGAGTGCCCTCACCGCTGTAGTCGGGGCAGGCCTGCGTGCAGCCCGCGCCGTAGGTGCCGGGCGCGCAGGGCTGGCTACAGTCCGGCCCGCTCCAGCTCCCTGTACATCCCTGTAGTGCCTGTATATAGAGTGCCCTCACCGCTGTAGTCGGGGCAGGCCTGCGTGCAGCCCGCGCCGTAGGTGCCGGGCGCGCAGGGCTGGCTACAGTCCGGCCCGCTCCAGCCCCCTGTACATCCCTGTAGTGCCTGTATATAGAGTGCCCTCACCGCTGTAGTCGGGGCAGGCCTGCGTGCAGCCCGCGCCGTAGGTGCCGGGCGCGCAGGGCTGGCTACAGTCCGGCCCGCTCCAGCCCCCTGTACATCCCTGTAGTGCCTGTATATAGAGTGCCCTCACCGCTGTAGTCGGGGCAGGCCTGCGTGCAGCCCGCGCCGTAGGTGCCGGGCGCGCAGGGCTGGCTACAGTCCGGCCCGCTCCAGCCCCCTGTACATCCCTGTAGTGCCTGTATATAGAGTGCCCTCACCGCTGTAGTCGGGGCAGGCCTGCGTGCAGCCCGCGCCGTAGGTGCCGGGCGCGCAGGGTTGGCTACAGTCCGGCCCGCTCCATCCCGCTGCGCACTCGCAACGCCCGCTGTTCGCGTCGCAAGAGGAGTTGTTCAGACACTGGCAGCGCTCATTACACTCTTCACCGTAGTGACCTTCAGCGCACTGCGTCTCACAGCGCACACCTGTTTTATATTGTATATTTTATTGAACCAAAAATAAGCAATACCTACCCTTAAATATTTCTAAGAATATTTCATTAAAACTGTGATCATTATTATTATTATTACTACAGATTCCGGCAAACATCTTGACGCTCTTTCGACGGAGTGGGGATAAGTTCGCGCATGTGCACTTGCGGCTTATTCGCAAAACGTCTACTTCGCAGAATGTCACCCGTCGCAAAATGTCGCTTTCTCATAATACCTCTTTTGCAAAAGGTCGCTTTCGCACAATGTCTCATTCGCAGGATGTCGCTTTCGCAAAATGTCGCGATAGGGACTTAGAATAAAATTACGTGTTTTTAAGAAAAATAAAATAACATTTCTTTTTCTTTTCTTCGTAATAAAGACGTATCGCAAAGTACCAAGATCACATAAATATGGAGAGGGTTAACTTCTATAGAAATAAAACTTTTTTATAATATTTTATCACTTTTGATAAAAAGAGAAACGTTTTATTATTTCTTTTCTTCGTAATAAAAACTTCTCGAAAGTACCAGGATCATATAAATATAAATAAGTCCCTATCGCGACATTTTGCGAAAGCGACATTCTGCGAAAGAGACATTGTGCGAAAGCGACCTTTTGCGAAAGAGGCATTATGAGAAAGCGACTTTTGCGACGGGCGACATTCTGCGAAGTATATGTTTTGCAAATAAACCGCACTTGCGATTGCGAGCGACCAAAAGCGCGCGCCCCTCTCCCGCCGCCCGCGTAATCTCACCGCTACACATACCCAAAATACGCGTTCTGGGCGATCTCCACCCGATTTCAAGATGTTTGCCGGCTACTGCACAACAAGCTATCTATAAAAGATACCTTAAAACAATAATATTAATAGAAACTTCCTTATTTGTAATGTTTTTTTTTTCAATATTTGTTAATAGTCATTGTAATACAACAGGCGTCTAGCATGACGAACCCGAGAAAGATTTTGTCTACCCCTAAATGTAATTTTTGAGAATTAAACAATGAGTTTAGACAAACTGGCATCCTAACGTAGACACGTTAGGATGCCATTTTTGACATTTCGATGTAGACAAAACCGCTCTCGAGGACGTCACGTTATGCTACTAAGGCAAAAATATAAACAGTATTAATAATATACGTTCAAGTATACGTCGCTAAACAAACTATTATAATATATTACAAGATGCCAGAAGCAAGAGACTACTTCTAAATTGATATAATAAAAGGAAAAATTAATACATATACTTAATGAATGATTTTAGTACAGTTTACGACAAACAAAAGAAAATATGAATACAGCGTGCAACGCCTCGACATTGTGGTTTTCCTTATTTTATTTTTACTCTAAATAAATACTTCATAATGCAAGTGCATCAAGCGCAATAATTTTTTAACTACTTTAGTGCTCATTAGTCACACTCACATCTGTGTAACGTCATAACTCATAAGTTTTGCCCTACTGTCATTCATATATGTAGATAGACTATAAAGGGTTAAATGCAAGGTTAAATTTTAATGTCATTTTATCTTAACAACTTTAGGTCGAACCTAACGTTTACGTCATGTCGTGCAACCATAGTGTAAGAATATCTGCTGCTGTGCATAGCAAAGTACTGAATGTCAATATGCATTGCAAAACTTAATATTTTCTACTCAAAAAAGCTTGTAATATGGTCATTATTTTGCAACCTTTTTTGAGCAAAGTCGAGATTGCCGTGCTCTTCCGATGGTGACGCAGCAAAGTTGTATGGGATTTCATCAGTGTCGGGATTTAGCCACCAGCAATTTCCTTTGAGAATCCATTATTGTCGAGTTTTGTTTCAATCATAGTTAGGTGAAAAATACTACATTGTACAACCCGCGCAGATAAAAATGGTATTAGAAATGGCGTCGTTCATATTCACTTCTCGCTCGCACACTAAACGCCACACCTATCGCTCTCTCAGCCACACTCGTTGTGGTAAGCGCGGTGAACTGCCATTTTCAATACCATTCTTAATCTGCGCGGGTGTTGTATTGTTGTAGATGATGTTTTAGTACTTTTTTGCCTTTTTTACTTTAGCATTTTTTATTTTTTGCCTTTTTACTTTTTTGTAATTTTTGTAATTATGTCATTTTTGTTATTTTTGACATTTCTGTCTTTTTTACGTTTTGACATTTTCGCTTCCGCTTACACTTACTAACCATCCCCACCCGCCCCCCCCCCCCTCCCCTTTCTCCTTTCATTTGCCCTTTATCTTTCCCTTATAAATTTTTAATCGTCACAGTCAGTCTACACACAAAATTTAAACATCTTTGCAAGTAAGGGACTTCCATACAAACTTTCATCCGTTATTTTATCCCCTTAGGGGGTTAATTTTCCGAAATCCATTCTTAATGCTCACCTACACCATGAAAGGTATCTACCCTCCAAAAATGGTGTCTACTTTCAGCCGTTAGGGCTCTAGGCGTATCCCAACAATCAATCAATAAATAATCAATCAATCAATTTAGAGTTTTATATGTATAGATTAGTATAGAAAAATATCGCACTTGACCGTTTTTTGACCTTTCATTAAATATACTATTATTGAACCAACATTTCACAATAATAATTCAAAAAGTTGTGTGCCCTAAAGTATGTATAAGGGCCAGCTCAGACAGAGCAGAAAAATAGTATAGCACTTCCACTATTTGTACTAATAGTGTAGCCAGGCCAGAGCCTGGCTGGATGTAAAGTAACTGAACTTTTTTGGTATTGTTTTTAATTTTTTTATCCGTATGATATGTGGCCGAATACTCAAACGTCACTCAACTTTGAGATGCTCTCAAACATCGTCCTGTCGCAATAAATGTCCAAGAAATGACAAAGCCAGCATGATATTTGAGAGCCCTTCAAAGTTAAGTAGCGTTTTGAGTATTCGGCCAATAAAGTTATAATTAAAATAACTTAACAACAGAAGATTGTGCTATTTGTATAGCATCAAACCCAGCCTCTAACTCAGCAAAGGTGTAGATAAGGTACGCAACATTAAATGTCTTTTTTTTTTATGTGGGATTTCTTGTTATGATAAAATTCGAAATGAATGAATATATAATATAATGGTCAGGTTCACAGGGTCATTCAGGGTCAGTCCGATCTGTTTCAGTTAACTTACCGAACAGATAAATCATTAAACTGATAATATGTTTAAATTAAGCCACAAGATAAGTTCTATTCTGAATTTTAGTTCTTAGTTTCATCAATGTCTATCTACTGGTATTGTAATAGTTATAATTGTAATAATAACAAAGGTCAAATTAAACAATAGCGAAGCAAAATGTTTATTGAATCAATCGTACAAATATCCCACATACGTGTTAATCAATCCAATACTGTTATTATTAAATAATACCGTCCAAACTGCAGATTTCTTTGTCAAAACAGTGCCATTTACTTCTACAGCAGCTATTACAGCTTGAGTTGCCGGTATATTCATTTTATTTAGATAATTAGTCGCCATACTTAATACAGATTCTGGGTTGGACAAATTTCCATTAATACTCCACGAAATACAGCGTTTGACAAACTGCTTATCATTTCTCATTGCTCGATTGCGACCGTAATTGTAATCATTATCTTATATCCGTAATCGTAATAATTTATTCTTTGCTGGTCTGTAGTGTGTATCTGTTTGTTATTCACATCTTCATCCATATAAATGTCGTCTGAGTTGTCACATAGTGTGCCGACAAAAACATAGTGCCCCAACACATCTGTTATTGAAAACATGTGAGATACAAAATGAATAATACTAGAAATACATACCATATTTCCTAGGTAGACCTATATGAAGAAATGGTTTCAATGAGTTCTGGCGGATACATCTACAAGTATGTACAACTAATAATATTTACTGTATATGTTCTGGGAATTAAGGTGACTGACAAAAAATAATAACTAGCTAGAATATGTACATTACGCAAATGAGCTTACTCCACTAAATGTGAAAAAATTGATGTGCCTGATCACTATGAGTACTTTATGAGTCATTGCTTATTTGTGTGACTGTGACTGTACTTTAAACACATTATCTTTCTATTGTTTAAATACTCAGACTTGTTGGGTAGATCCATGGTCACTTACTTTACATTTTGTTGTCAAAAATATTGATTGAAACTGTTTTTCAGAAGCAATTGTCATGCAATTTGAGTTCAATTAACAAAGTTGTATAGGGATCAATCTACTTGATGTAACTAAAACAAGAAATTTGAGAAAAAACAATCCTTGGCAGTGGCGAGGGGTGAAATTATGGCGAAGGTAAGCCGGTCTGCAAAAATGTTATGATCTGCATAGTGGATAGTCAGGGTGGGCTTTCGAAAGGGTAAGCCGATGGGAATCGGCTTGTATAGACCCTTCGCCACTGATCCTTGGTAATTTTAAACGCGCGGTCACTTTCATTACATAAAAAGGAACTCCATTTTTAGTATCTCACTTAGTAAGTCTCTTGTGTATAAAAAACTGCACTTTAAAGAGACATAACTTAAAAATAAATGAAGGTAGTACATAAAAAGTGTTGACTTATGAAATATAAGTTTTTATTGTCTAGAAAAGAGTTTTGTTTCGTGTGCAATAATTATATTTTTCCTAAATTCCTCATTTGCATGGATCTACCCTGTTGATGATTTGTGATATAGGTACACGTATTTATTTATTTATTATTAAAGGCACTGACCTTTCCAGCTAGTCTTGCAGACGCACTGCCCGGTGACGTGGTGGCAGCCGATGGCGTTGTCCGAGCAACTGCAGCGGTGCAGGCAGCCCTGGCCGAAGTACCCGACTGGGCAGCGGCGCTCGCACCTGTCGCCCTGGTAGCCCGGTCTGCATATACACTCGCCTGGACAATACCGATTACCATTAATACCATTAAAAAATAATCACTATATAAGGTCCTTCTTAAATAGTGCACCCAATTTTAAGGGGTCAATGTACTCATGCATACAAACAACTTTTACTATGGTACCAACATTGAAATCGCGAAAAAAAAATCTGCTGTTCCATACATTTTGATCTATTCGATTTTAAATTTTCTATGGAACAGCTGTTTTTTTTTCGCGATCTCAATGTTGGTACCAACGAACTAAGATCTAAGGAAGTCTAACTCCTAACAAATATTGCATAAAAAATGGCACCTTCACATATTCTGTAACACAAAAGGTCGCAAACTCAACAATGAACTAGTAAAAACATACCTTATTACAATGCACGCATAATCGGCATTAGATTGTATTCTAACGCATATGACGTTTTCTATTGGCTGGGGTTTGAACGCAGATCAAACATGATTGGATATTTGACTCGCCTCGTGTCACTCATTGGGCCGTTGTCGTGCCTTTGTCATTGAGGCGAGGACGGTGTAACGTAGAATGCAGTCAGTACACCTAACCTACTGCGGCGCGCTGGGCGGCATCATAAAATTGTTTTATCTACACTCACAACGTAATGTTCCAAATATGAATTCAAAAAAGGTAATATAAATACCTACTTTATTTATGTGGATAGGTAAAATTAAAAAATAAACTCATTACGATGCAGTCAACTGCATCATAAAATAACTTTTTTTCTCATTACGATACAGGGCAAATCCAAAAAGAAGGCAGTGCCGTAACATTAAAAAAAAACAACGATATTTTCCCACATATTTTCCATGATTAAAATGCACTCTATGGTAATCGATGACTTACTGCGATTAGTTTGTTGGAAATGTTGGAATGCACTCATCTCATTTTTTTTTCTAACGAAATGCGCGCCATTTCTAAAGCATTACAAATAAAGTTTTGATTTCAATTTTTACATTTTGATATACTTACTGAATTTTGTAGGTTTTTTTTATTCTTGCTTTAAAATGTGAAAAAGAAAATTACTCTGCCCGATATTTTAGATGCAGCTAAGGAAATGACTTATTACAAGGTAGGTACCTAGCTAATACAAACAAAGTCTCTCTCTGTCTCTTTTCTAACGTTGATCTTTTATTTAGTAGGTTCAATCCCAAATGTATGTGTCTACGATGGAGACAATTAAACAATCTATTCTGGAATACACTAGTATATTGCAAAATTATAAATTGGTTACAAAAATTAAAGTGGCGGTTGTGGCGAGAGCGTGTGTCTGTCGAAGATTGAAAAAAGGAATGAGGCGGGCGGCGGGGGTCGCCGCCCGCCGCGCTCTGATTGATTGTGGCTGCGTTCGCGACGTCGGCGTAGAATCGCCCCGCGCCCCTCCACCCGTGCGTGCAGAGCTAGGCGCGTACAGTATGAGTGTAGATAAAGTAGTGTATGAACTGCACATAACTAGGTATTAAAACACGAGTGTGTGTTTAAAAACCGAGCCGTAGGCGAGGTTTTTAATAGTATCACACGAGTGTTTTAATACCCCTCTTTATGTGTCAGTTTCATAAACTACTATTATGAAATTAGTACATTATTGTTTGTTAGATATAATGTTTGTTTTATTATGTAGACGGACGACTTGGTAAAGACCGCTCGAATACGCTTGATGCAAGTCGCCTGTAACTAGTCGCTCTAAAAAACTAAAGGAGACCTATGTCAGCAGTGGACGTCTTTCGGCTGTGATGATTTTATTGTTATTTTATTTTATGAAAATTATAAAATGATGATGTTGATGAATGATGTTCATATTATTTGTCACGAATTGGTAAGACATATGATTTCAAGAAGGACTAAAATTAGGCAAGCTATTGAAATAAAATAGGTATACTTGATAAAAGACAATGTATTCTGTAAAGATTTTTTTTTCATAACATGTAAGTACATATTATGTAGATAATAGGCTTGTTTCCACTAAGAATAAATCGGCTAGCATAAGGTTTCTAATGATTAATCGTGTTGAATAGTAACCAAAAAAACACTTTTTTCATTAAAATAAATAACATACATACATACACTCACGCCTGTTTCCCCTGGGGGTAGGCAGAGACTATGGATCGCCACCTGCTACGATCCTTGCACACTTCTTTCGCTTCATTCATATCCATCACTCTTTTCATACATGCCCTGCGGTTTTTGTCACTGCGTACACCAGCCTTTTTTATAATAACCTCTATTTGGTCCGCGTAGGTTTTTCTGGGACGCCCTCGTGCAATCGTTCCTTCCACATTCGCACAGTATATCTCTTTCGTGATTCGCCTTTACCATACCAATTTACCTATGAAAATAAATAAAGATTACCAATATTTACGGAAAATAAAATCCGGCAAAATTGGCCATTTAATCACGTGACATTGAACACCAATCAGAGACGCGTGACGTCACGCCTCGCGAAACCTTTGTTGTTGCTGTCATTTTCACACACACACAAACACACAGAGGTGTATGTGTGTAGGTGTCAAACACGAATGTTTCGCGAGGCGTGACGTCATTCAAGACGCCATGACAGTTTTGGCCTTTTTCGATGTCATTTTGAATTCATTTCTTAAAACGCAAAATTCATAGGTAAAATGACTTATTTTTCTTAAAATAATATATTTTTGGGGTAAAATAGATACCAAACTTTATTTTTAAACTATTTTCCAAATTTTGTCAACTAGCCTATTATCACATTTGCGCGAGCAACACCTTAATACGTCTTTTAGAGATGTGACTGATAAAGAACAACAGTATTAATACGTCGCTTTATTTTTATTTTTACTTAAAAAAGCATGCCTTAATTGGCAATACAAAATTCTTATAGCGACACCTTTTTAACCGACTTCAAAAAAGGAGGAGGTTCTCAGTTTGTCGTAATGTATTTTTTATAGCAGCGTATTCCACCAAGTCAAAGTTTATTCTTGTCAAGATCTTTTTCAAATGCAGACTATTTTAACATGCTTATTGACCGGTGCGCAAATACCTAAACTAGCAATATGGGTGACGGTGGATTGGAAGAGGTGGACCAACTCCGTAGCCAGCGCGATCTCCAGATTTGACACCCCTTGATTTTTATTTGTGAGGTCATGTTTACAGTTGATGTTTAAAAACATTTGTGAGAGTGAATCCGTAATGCGTTTGCGAATAATAGCCACATTTGTACTAATTAAGTGGAATACAGGTGTGCTGCAAAGTGTGCGGGACAATCTAGTGCACCGTTGCTAGGCATGTATTTCTATTGGTGGTGGAAATATAAAGTAGCATTTTCGCAGCAGATCTCACATTAGGGTTCCAGCAGAATGATCCGCGGATCAAACTCCATATTAAAAAGCTGTTTTCAGAGCTACATAAAAATCATAGTTTCTGGAAATTGTCATTACTTTGTGTTCTGATCTGACGGTCTTGACCTCATGACGTCACTACTTGTCGTGCCACTCTGCTGCCTTTGGTGTTGTTATGTGAGTTCTCCATTTTTTATTTATTCTATTTTAACCAGGGATTTTTACTCATTAATCAAAGAGGATTGCGTGAATAGAATCTTTATAGGTACCTACCTAATCATCCCTTCACGGATTGGACAGCGTTTTTGTTACACCCTGTATAATAATAAAAAACAAGGAGATTACATCAGATTACTCGTTTTCTATGTATTGCATATTGCAGGACGCGCCATTTTTAGCATTACAAAATTTTGATTTAAATTTTCCTTTTTTTTGTTGTACTGAATTCCATGAGAGAGTTTTATTCTTGTTTAAAAATGTGTGATAGCAGTGAATGTGAAGATTTGACTCTGCCCCACAAAGCGACTGAACAGTTGTTGCATAATAACGACCATATTTTGTATGTATACGCTCATAGATATTTCTAAAAAACGAAAAATATGTTACTTTCCTATGTTATGTTATGTCTGTATAGTTTTGCTGCCTTCTTTTGGTCTTTTTCGCCACTTGACCACATATGACGTCATTTTAATCATTTTTCTAATTATTTTTTTGTGGTAACGCTAACGACTGTCGCCGAGCGCGTGGCAGACATGACTAATCGTTAGGGTGGGCCTATTCAATTATTTAAGATTTTTATCTCACAAGACCCCTCAAAAGTTGCGGAATGCGACGTAGATTATAGGAAAAATAATTTAAAAAAAATGCTTTTCATTTTGAGCCCTCTACCATCGATCAAAGTTTAGTAAAATATCAATATTTTCATACATTTCAAACCCATGTTTTTTCTGGTTAATAAGTATTATTTGACCATTTTATTGGTTTACTAATGTATTTTAACCCTTTATTTAATCTTTTCAACAAAAAAAAATATATGCAAGTAGTTTAAAATAATGCACGTTTTGACAAGTTTCGCGCGGCAAAAATAGATGTAGTTTGCTATAAAGAACACGTCACAATCTTGTTTGGACCACTAATTTGAATGCAAAAAATATAGTTTTCTGATAAAATAACAGTTTTTCTTGGTCTTTGCAACTTAACATTAATTATTGTAGACCAAAATGAGCGCTGGTTCACGGCAAAGTGACACAGTCTGTCTTTTATTCGGACCCTATTCTGAACTCGATTACAAGAGACTTCCTACAGTAAGTGACGTTATTTTGTTTATAATATTGAAAAGAACAATATAATGGAAAACAACCGTTTAACAGCAAAATTTTAATGTTGATAGATAACTCAAGAACTCGAATGTATATGGAAAAATGCATCAATTCCTACCGTTTCTTAAGAACGCATGAAACAAATGTTATAGTCATCTTTCATTCATAAGATACCCGAACTCAAAAAAGAACGAAAGTTTTAACCAGTACCTAATTGAATGATTTTATAACCTTTTGTTAATCATTACAGTGGGCGGTGTGTCTACTTCACGCTAATGAGCTGCCACTGAGACATCTTTTTACAAAACTAGATGGTTCAACGTCTGGTCCTCGTGAGTTTTCTGGTCCAATTTCCTATTGGACCAGAAAACTCATGAGGCCTGGCTGCATGTGAAAAGAACAATGTGGTGAATTATAATCTGGAAATATACTTCAAATTGATGCTACTTAAGATCTAAGTACTGATCAAAAATACCTTTTTGAGATTTGTCAGTCAGTTGCTTTAGGCTTTTGCTCACCATAATTGGCAAATCGTCAACCAGGGAAAATGGCACATTCGAGGTGGCTTTATCTTTGCCAACCGCATTCTCAGACTTTACATAAGTACAAGTGAAAATCTGAAAAATATTGTGAACTACCTACTTTATAAAATTGTATGCTCCAGTTTGGTTTTTTTATTAAAAATCAACCGAAATTGAAAGATGGACCACATCATATTTTTAAATTGATTAAATTTTCTAGAGATTTACCTGAAAATGTAAGAGCTATCATTGATCCAGTGATACAAAGAAATGCTTTTTTTTGCCACCCAGAAAACTTACTTCTATGCGACAACTCGCTGTACTTAGCGCAAATTTTGAAAGCTAGGCTTTTGGGTACTACCGCTCCGATACGGAATTTCAAACCCCTAAAGTTAAACTTTATGACTGCAAACTATATTAAATTGATATTATGGCAAGATCTAGTAATTAATCCACCGCCAATCCTTACAAAATATAGTAACGAAAAATTACAAGACATGGCAAAAAAATATCAAGTGCCTCTGTACGATTATCCTTGCGACGATCAAGCCGTAGAAAGATCGGTGAAACTGGTAACTGTAGCATCTCAACGTGTCGTCGAAGAACCTGCTAGGGGTGGTTTCATCAAGAATACCCTGAAATTGCTTTCAGAAATGCCCGAATACGACAGCAAAAATCAATTTAAATGTAGAGAAAAGTGAAGATTTTTCCGTAATTTTAATACTTTGATTTTATTACTCCTATGTGAAAATTTAATAGAAGTGGCTATAATTGCTGTAAGTATAGTTTTATTTATTCCCTGTTGTTAGAATAATCATCAAAAATGTTATTAAAACATGCATAAATAATTATTTTAAAAATTAGTGAAATTTGATAAAAAAAATCATTTTTGACTGCTGGTAGAGGGCTAAAGATGTTATATTTTTCAACATTTAATAGTGTATTTAGGATCTACGCAAATAGCCGCAACTTTTGACACCTCTTGCGTTATGAAATTCGAAAAAAAAAAATTCTCCATACAAAATCGGCCCACCCTACTAATCGTGCTTCGCTAGTACTTTTTTAGCCCCGCCCACTCTGTGTTAGTTTGCGTGGTGCTATTTTTTGAGCGGAATTACACTTCCTTAGTATCTTAGTTCGTTGGTTGGTACCATAGTAAAAGTTGTTGGTATGCATGAGTACATTGACCCCTTAAAATTATGTGCACTATTTAAGAAGAACCTTATATAGGGAATATGCAATAAATCACCGATTTTGATAAATTTGAGCTTGATCGCTTCGGACACGTATAAAAACATGATGGAACAGAAAAATAAAAAATAAAAATGTATTATTTTAGTTTTATCACACGATGAAATCTGGGAAAAATAACGATTTTTTTCCACTTTCGGATATATAATGAACTTAACAGTCCAATAGAATATCGAATAAGATTTTTTTTATGACACATATGTACTTAAACGCAAAATTAAGGGAGATAATTGAAAATAATTGAAAATTCTTGGTCAACTCCATAGTAAACGCGCGCCTGAAACGTGACATGTGACATCATGTTTTATTATCGTTTTGTATAGAGCGTTTTCGGCGATTGCTACTGCGTGCTAACTTCAAGTGACTATATCACGAGAAAAAAACGCAAGAAAAAAGTTTTAATATTACAGTTGATTTTCTCACGTATTATACTTTTGATTTTGATAAAAAAAAAAATGATGAATACTCCCTATTACTAACCGTTCCAATGACCTTCCTTCAAATATAATATAGGCAAGAGACTAATTTGAAATCATTTACGACTTTACCTCCTTTTGCATAGGGTTGAAATTGGTATAACCAAAAATTTGTTGGCCCATTGTTGTAGGCAACTGTTACTACTTCCCGACTTTTCTATATTATTTCATCATCATTACAAATCTCATTTGTGTGGACTGAGAGATCAATGAAAAAACATTGTATTTTTTGTTCACAACGCTGTTTAACATGTTTTATAGCGGATCCGTTAAACAAAGTTATTTAAAATATCCATAAGCAAAGATCTTGTTTAAACTCAATATTTTCCCATATGTAAAAGGTGCTTTGTGAGAGAGCACATATTTCGGGCTGTATCTTTATAAAAACATAGGTACCATTTAAGGTTCTTTTTAACGCGAGGTCTACAGCTCACGGAGCCACTAAACTTATTTGTCGAGTTTCTAGTATACGTGAACAGTTTTAAGACATGACACAAGGGAAAACACATGGTGGTGAAGCTTACCGTTGACTGGATTACATGGAGCGTCATTCTCACAGTTGCAAGGCTGTAGGCATTTCAGACCGAATGTCTTGCCATCACATGGCCGGTCACATCGCAAACCATCAAACCTGAAAAAATAAGACTAATCAACACAAATCTTTTTGTTCACGTTGTTGGTTTTAAAAAAAAAAAAAAAATTGTCTAAGGAAAGCAGATTCTTAAATTGTAATCCCCACATGAATATTTTTATCTAGTACAAATTCATATTCCTTTCAAATTCAACTTTAAAATAGAAGGAAACAAAGAGAACACTTTGTTACAAAATAACAACCCAGTTTGAAAGTGGGGCGTTATTTCGAGGTGCCGTTTTTGAGACTCTGACAGGACATTTAAGGTATTCTCGATCGAAGTCTTTAGTGAAGAAATGTCTTCAGTACATTTATCTCTTACTGGGGAGAGATTATTGAAACCGATAATTTGAGACTTCAATATTGTAAGACGTGAATTAACATAGAAACAAGTTATTAAAATATCAACTCTTTTAAGGTTCATTATGAATAGAGATCGTATATTCGGATGCATATTTACTTTAAAGATGTTGGGTATTACGGAAATATTTAATATCGAAATAGGACCTTCAAAAATTCCAGGAATTTCTTGATTTAACAAATTTTAGTGTGTGTGGCACCAAAACGCTGTCAAAGTCAAAGTTATCCGCAAACGATAATGCTACTTATTTATCACGTCAAACTTTTCAAAGGACATCATGCTGGCTGGCAACCTCTTTTTAGGGTTCCGTACCCAAAGGGTAAAAACGGGACCCTATTACTAAGCCTCCGCTGTCCGTCTGTCTGTCTGTCACCAGGCTGTATCTCTTGAATCGTGATAGCTAGACAGTTGAAATTTTCACAGATGATGTATTTCTGTTGCCGCTATAACAACAAATACTAAAAACAGAATAAAATTAATATTTAAGGGGGGCTCCCACACAACCAACGTTATTTTTTTGCCGTTTTTTGCTCCATATTGATAACGACTACAGGTAGACAGTTGAAATTTTCACAGATCGTGTATTTCTATTGCTGCCATAATAACATATGCTATATACATAATAAAATAAATATTTATGGGAGGCTCCCAGGGTGATGACTCACCCTGGTGTACAGACACACTGTCCAGTCTCGTGCGAGCAGGTGGCGTTGTTGTGGCAGTCGCAGGTGTCGGCGCAGTTATCTCCGTAGAACGGGTACGGACATTGTTCCTCGCAGCGCAATCCGCGGTATCCAGGCGCACAAAGGCAGGACCCTGTCAAAATGTTATTGGTCAAAATACGGAGTGCTTTTCGAAAATGCTAATCCAGTGGGTTTTAAATTCTGGAGGTGGGTCCACAAACAAACGAGCAGCGGCACACATTAGGCGTTCCGAACATGAATGGAGGCATCTATTCGTACGTGCACGCGCGCACGCCGCGAACATGTTCCTAAATTGCATTCGAACTCGCCAACCACTTACGAACAGTATATTATAATCCACGCGCGATGAGAATCGAATGGAACTTTGTCGCGATGAGAATCGAATGGAACTTTGTCAAACTAAGTCGGGGGTGGTGAGGAAACTTTTGCTGCAGCAATTCCAAGTAAGATAGCTGAGTAAACAATTAGTTGATTCATCATCATATCAGCCGCACGACACCCACTGCACTGCTGGGTATAGACCTCTCCTAAGGATCTCCACGACGACCGGTCCTGCGCTGCCCGCATCTAGTGGCTTCCTGCAACCTTCCCCATTAGTTGATTAATTAAATTAAAATTAATTAATTAGTCAATTTTCGTCAATTTATTTGACAAAGTTCTATCCCATTCTCATTGCGCGCAGATTATACGCACCGTTTTCGGGCAAGCAGTGGCCGCTGTTCTCGCAGCGGCACGTGTTGCGGCAGCCCTTGCCGTACGTGAGCAGCGGGCACTGGCGCGAGCACGCCTCGCCGCCCCACCCCGCCTGCACTCCCACGGTCCATGCTGCATCGGCTAGTATAGTACGCACCGTTGACGGGCGAGCAGTGGCCGCTGTTCTCGCAGCGGCACGTGTTGCGGCAGCCCTTGCCGTACGTGAGCAGCGGGCACTGGCGCGAGCACGCCTCGCCGCCCCACCCCGCCTGCACTCCCACGGTCCATGCTGCATCGGCTAGTATAGTACGCACCGTTGACGGGCGAGCAGTGGCCGCTGTTCTCGCAGCGGCACGTGTTGCGGCAGCCCTTGCCGTACGTGAGCAGCGGGCACTGGCGCGAGCACGCCTCGCCACCCCACCCCGCCTGCACTCCCACGGTCCATGCTGCATCGGCTAGTATAGTACGCACCGTTGACGGGCGAGCAGTGGCCGCTGTTCTCGCAGCGGCACGTGTTGCGGCAGCCCTTGCCGTACGTGAGCAGCGGGCACTGGCGCGAGCACGCCTCGCCGCCCCACCCCGCCTGCACTCCCACGGTCCATGCTGCATCGGCTAGTATAGTACGCACCGTTGACGGGCGAGCAGTGGCCGCTGTTCTCGCAGCGGCACGTGTTGCGGCAGCCCTTGCCGTACGTGAGCAGCGGGCACTGGCGCGAGCACGCCTCGCCGCCCCACCCCGCCTGCACTCCCACGGTCCATGCTGCATCGGCTAGTATAGTACGCACCGTTGACGGGCGAGCAGTGGCCGCTGTTCGCGCAGCGGCACGTGTTGCGGCAGCCCTTGCCGTACGTGAGCAGCGGGCACTGGCGCGAGCACGCCTCGCCACCCCACCCCGCCTGCACTCCCACGGTCCATGCTGCATCGGCTAGTATAGTACGCACCGTTGACGGGCGAGCAGTGGCCGCTGTTCTCGCAGCGGCACGTGTTGCGGCAGCCCTTGCCGTACGTGAGCAGCGGGCACTGGCGCGAGCACGCCTCGCCGCCCCACCCCGCCTGCACTCCCACGGTCCATGCTGCATCGGCTAGTATAGTACGCACCGTTGACGGGCGAGCAGTGGCCGCTGTTCTCGCAGCGGCACGTGTTGCGGCAGCCCTTGCCGTACGTGAGCAGCGGGCACTGGCGCGAGCACGCCTCGCCGCCCCACCCCGCCTTGCATTCGCACGCGCCAGTCCATGGGTCGCATCTGTCAACAACATACGATAGGTATTTAACATGTACACAATGGACAACTTATGCTGTCGAATTAAATGTAGAAAATCACTTGTGCTCTTTACAGGGTCTGATCTGAAAATAGAAATTAGCAATAAAATGGACAACTGTTTAGAAAATAAGAGATAGTTACTGAGAAAGGTCATACTCGCTCGCTAATCGCTATAGTACCACTCACAAGTCAGTATTGTCCGGGTCGCACTCGCAGTCCTTGTCGCAGCGCTGGCCCCACCGGTCCTCGGGGCAGGCCCTGAGCTCGCACCACTCGCCGCGCCACCCCGGTCGGCACGAGCACGCACCCGAGCGGGAATCGCACGCGCCGCCGTTTTGACACGTACACTTGTGCGTACAGTCCACACCATAAGTACCGAGCGGGCACACTTCTAAACACTGTCACAAACAATTATTCGTCAATATTACTTCTTGTTTAAAATCTATGTTAATGAAAGAGAGTTCGCAGTAACTGTATAGAGAAAGCGTATAATAAGTCAACAGACAACAAGCCTACGCACTTTTACAAAGTGATGTCTCATATTTATTTTAACTTCTGTACATGTTTATTGTTAGCTAAAAAAGTCTCGAATTGGTGGTAGGAAAATATAGACAATTCAAAAGCACTTAATTGTTAAGTTTATGTGAATAAAGGACTTCTCAATTTTCAACTTTCAATTTGTACTATCGCGCTTTAGGAACAAAAATATTGAAATGATGTGTACCTAAATAACTGTTACCTTTTCTCCAGTGAAACCAGCTTCACATTGACAGCGGCCGGTTACATGATGACACCCGGCCCCATTTGCGCATTTACACACACTCTCGCATTTATCGCCCCATTTTCCCGTTGGACATCTAAAAAATAAGTATTTATTTAATCAGATATGAAAACCAAAAAGAACAAACCACATTTAAGCGCGCCTTTCCGCATTTTTCTATCGCGAAAAGTTACTTATTATAGAGCTAGAGAGGTTGCATTCAGTAAGTGGTGTGATCAGCTAGTGTTATAATTTTTTTACGCTCTCGTGGCGTACAAGCAAGATGAATCGAAACGAATCTATCGCACGAAGGCGTCGTTTAAAAGAATGAGAGGTTGAAAAAGTTTTATATCTTCTTTCCCTTGTATTTTTTTTTTGTGTGAATAAAGCACATTATCTAATATTATTTGTGGTATATTGAATACTTACTTATTAGCACAAACTTCCCCGGTCCAGCCAGGTTTGCATTCGCACTCGGCCGTAAACGGGTTACAGTTCCCGTTATTCTGGCAACGGCAGCCTTGCGGGCAAGGGTCGCCGCCGGGACACTTCTGTTCACAGCTACAAAATAAAAATAACACATGTCGGATTCTGTTGTGTTATGACTCATACGATATTATCAGTATTTACTCCAGTTTCGTTTCTGTAGGGCAATTAGAGTGTAAGAAAACAATAACATCTCGTTATCTTTATTATTTACGGACACATATTTCAGGCGGGCGGGTGAATCATAATATTTGAAGAATAGACATACAACAGTGTTGCCAGATGACCGTTTTGCGTTCTCCCTAGACCTCACTCAGAATCCCCCCAAAATATTAGTATTTGTATAAAAAGACAAAAAATGCCCCAAAACACCGATTTATTCCACCCGAAAGACGAGAAAAGCCCCCCAATATTTGGGGGATTCCCCCAATCTGGCATCAGCGACAGATAAGCACAAGAGTGATTCAGCAAAAACAAGTTAACCAGATTTATCAGCACAGTAATAAAGCATATATTACTATGAGATATTAATTCTCCCGCAGAGGATTAAGATGTAGATAATTAGACATTATATATAAATAACACCAGACAACCAAGCTATCAAGATTCAGATCATGTTATTTATTCCCGTCATAAAAATGTTTGCAATAAAATCGCAAGTCACTAATGTTATTAAAGTTTATTCGTAGGAATAAGTGCGTAAAATTAATAAGATACCGACTAGTCAGCTGGCCTTGAGACGATATTTTTATAACTTTGTTATTTGTATGCAGTTGAGTTACAGAGATGAGATGACGCTCTTCTGACTTTTTATGTCAATACGATACGCATTCTTACTACATACAGGATATTCGAGTTTTGACTTTGATTACTAGGTACCATTACCAACGCAGCGGGGGGAATACTTACTCAAATGTTAAGCTATTTCCGAGATGGATCCAACAACAGTAGATTGAAAAGAAGTGCATAAAACGCACTATTTTACCCGGTGGCTCGGCTCGGAGGGTAAAATGGGCTTTATGTACGAGATATACACTCTGCTTTTCACTTCGATTGTGACGAAATTAAACAGAAATATTGCAAATATTATAACATGCTATCATGTATAAAAATGAAGAAACAGTATGAAATAACAAGTTTATTTAACGAAGTTTAATTGCGTGTGTGGCTATTACCTAACGACCTTTGTAGAGTCTGAGACTTAAACGAAGATTTGACTTTTTATGCACTAGATGATGAAAACCGATTTTATGCAGCTTATACCCACCCAACCTATAGACGAATACGAGCATGAAAAGTGAAGTGAAAATATTTTGTTTACCTATGTTAAGTAGACGACAGCATATCAGAATATTTCATATATTGATTGACCTTAACATCGTCTTTATGCCCCACGTAACTAAAACTGTTTTCGCAGTACAACATTAACTCGAAGTGCTGTCATGTGTACCTAAGAAAAAGTACTCACAGTGGTCCCATAAAGCCCGGCAAGCAATTGCATGCACCACTAGAAGGGTTGCAAGTGGCGCCGTTCTTGCACTGGCAAGCCTGCTCGCAGTTGTCGCCGAATGTGGGCGGGGCGCAAGCTTGCTCGCACGACTTACCGCGCCACCCCGGCTTCGCAAGTGCACTTAAGAAAAAAATACTTACAGTGGTCCCGTAAAGCCCGGCAAGCAACTGCAGGCACCACTAGAAGGGTTGCAAGTGGCGTCATTCTTGCACTGGCAAGCCTGCTCGCAGTTGTCGCCGAAGGTGGGCGGGGCGCACGCTTGCTCGCACGACTTGCCGCGCCACCCCGGCTCGCAAGTGCACTAAAGAAAAAAATACTCACAGTGGTCCCGTAAAGCCCGGCAAGCAACTGCACGCACCACTAGAAGGGTTGCAAGTGGCGCCGTTCTTGCACTGACAAGCCTGCTCGCAGTTGTCGCCGAAGGTGGGCGGGGCGCAAGCTTGCTCGCACGACTTGCCGCGCCACCCCGGCTCGCACGTGCACTCGCCCGACATCGGATCGCACGAACCACCGTTCTCGCAGTGGCAAGAGTTCTGGCAAAGGCGGCCCCATTTCCCATCCGGGCAAGCTAGAATTTTTTATTTTCTTTTATTACTGCCACTACTAATAACTAGAAATAAACAAATTAGTATCCTTCCCTATTCAATGGTTTTTGTATTTGACAATTTCTTGAAAAGGAGACAAACAACTCTAAACTTCCAAAATTAATGTTTTTTTTGTTATTTCTTGATAATGAAAAATTTCTTTATTCAAATAAGCTCACATAATAAGCATTTTTAATTCGTCATTACCTTTACCCTACCACCCATTATGTCGTCTTTTAGCTGACAAGAAAAATGGGCCTAAAAACTTATCAGATTTATCAGATGGAACACTATTTACAAATATGTACATCGTTTCCCGACATTATGTTAACACAAATTAACAGATATAGATAACATTATTTAATTAGCTCATTTCTTAATGAATCAATTTACAGGGTTCAAGCTAAAACTAAAATTTAAAGACATTATTTGACTGTTACAAAAAAAATCAATTCATACAATTCAACATGCGTTAAGATAGGTAGTCAGAAGCAGACCCATCGCACTGAAGAGGAATAAAATGATACTATGTAAGTACAAAAGGAAATTCATAATTAATCAATAAGTAATAAATTAAATAATAATAACCACAGGCAAGTATATTTTCTTTTATAATTTTCGCAGTCGCAAAGTTTTGCAAAGACGACCCCATTTCCCATCTGGACATGCTAGAATTTGTTGATTTTATATTACTACTACTAATTATAATGCTAGTTAGGTATAGCAACAAACAAATTAGTACCCTACCTTATTAAATAGTTTCGTTATTTGTTTCTTAAAAAGGAGACAAACAAGCTATTTTTCCTCAGTTAATATTTTTCATTGTCAATTAATAAGTAATAAATTTATTTCCTTATATATTAATACATTCCAATGGGCCCAGAAATTCATTATTAGAAGTTGTTCTTTGCATAACAATTCTTTGGTACAAAACGCGTAGCTACTTTACTTAGAATTGGATTAAATTACAAGGATGGACGAATTATCGTTGTTTATTTGTTATAATAATTACGTAAATCAACCACCATTCTAAACCGCAATGAAGTTAAATCGAGGATCTAATTGTTTTCCTCTTAAATTTCTATTCAAACATAACACAACCTGCAAGTGAATTTTAATTTTCTTGCCCGCTGATTAGGGTTCGATGAATTCATTTCACAGATAGCCAATATTCCCATTTTTGCAATTACGTATTATCTATATTTGATAAATAAACTAGAGTTAGATAAGGAACCCGTGTTACATGCTCTAAATGCAATTGAAAATTGAACACTATGTATCTGAGTTTGATTGAAGAAATGCTGTTTTTTACATTTAGGCAATATCAAAAACAATTGAAGTACTGACATATATCACAGGAGGGTCCCCCATATCCGTGCGCGCACGCACACGTGTTCGGCGCCACGCAGGTGCCGTGCATGCAGGTATTCACGCACACCGGCACACACTGCTCGCCGCTCTCGTCCGGCGCGTATCCCGAGCAGCATTCCTCCACTGGCCTGTATTTCACCAGAGTCTCTGTCTTGAATACTTGACGGAACTTTATCTTGTACTTAGAACACCGAGGTGGTACATTGAAGCACCAAGCGTACTCTTTCACTTGATACGGTTGGCTCTCTGAGACACGTATTGTTGTCGTGTATCTGCAAAAAAAAACAAAATAACTCTTGATACAAGTTTAGGTAATTTTAATTGCTTTGATGCAAACAAAGAAAGGAAAACGTAAAAAAATCTATTCTTTAAATGACCTTCGCTTCGGTAAGAACACGTCAACCGACCGTTCTTTGTTTGACGGCGTTAAGATAATCGCTTAAACGCTACTTGTACCATATCCAGATAACAACACTTTAAACAAAATGTCGCAGACAGAAAAAGAAGATTCGTTGCAGGAAGGGAACTGCGATAAAAGTTAACTGACCCAATGAACAACGGCACTGATCGGCGGTAATCAGTCACCCCTACACTCAGAAAACAAATAACAAACCATATTACTTACTGGACTGTGAACCCGTGTGTATTGTATGCACGAACAATGGAAACAGCGGCAATTCGTAACGTATTATCTAAACATGTTACCAGCGAAATGGTTTTCAAAACCATGACTGTTTTCCTAATTTGCTCAATGTGAATGCTCGATATTTTGAGTATGCACCAAGATCCAAATAAATTCAGGGGATTCAAATAGACTTTCGTGCCAACAAAAGACCTAAATCTGAATCATTGTTAACGTTAAATTAGAAAAGTGAAACAATTTAACTATTAACCAATAACTTTGTTTTGAATTCTTACAATCAGTAGTCATCATAATGCTCGTGCGAATATGACTTACATAAATAAAGGAATTAAAACAACATACTTGCATATACACAATATGTAACGTGAAAGATAATAATGTTTTACTACCTAAAGTACAAACGTTATGCGGGCTTAGTAATTCAAGAGTTTCAATTATCATACTAATTACAGGATGATATGTGACCTATTATGATGACGTAGTATTGAGTTACGTATTGTATCTGTGTGAAGCTGATGCCTTCTAAGAGGAAATAATTAGTTACACATACAAACACAATGTATTCCAAAGAACAATGACCATTTATAAATAAGAGAAAAAAAAGTAGAACGAAAAAATAACCAGACAATTAGATACAAACGTAAGAAGCAAAGCTAGATTTACCTAGCTAGAGGAAATCACGCTTAGTTTCAATGAAAATAGCAAAACTAAAACGTCATGCTCGGTTTCGTACTTATTATTTAGGTAAACTCATTGATTTAGCAAGCACCACTAAAATAACGTTGTGTGAAATTCGAAACCAACCACGTTCTCAATACAGACCGGTGAAATGTTTATGTTCATCATTTTCATTGGAAAAGTTGTCTGTGGTTTGAATTTTTTTAATGCACAATTAACGGGATAGGGCCTTCGCCTCACCTGATGTTAAGTGACGATAAGGCTGAAGGTGGAAGCGCACTACACCCTGAATCCTCATCACTGTGGAACTGGCTTAACTGCCGGAACACAACAACTTTTAAATTTATGTTATGGCCGCGGACTTGAAAGCCCAAAAACCAACCAAACCGAGTACAAATAATTTATTCTCGGTTTATACCCCCCTCCTGGGAATCGAACCCGGTACCGCTGCGACTTACATGGGTGGGCTGAACCACTAGTCCACAGAGGCGGTTATAATATATAATATGAGGAAGTAACAGGAACAAAGGAACTTACGATTCCTGTCTGGTGCAAACATTGGGCCCCTCCAGCAGACCGTGTGCAGCAGCAACGAGCACCAACAGCGGGAAAACCTTCGACCACATCTCGGCTTCTGTTCACGCAATCTTGAACTGCGTCTCCATAACAAATCTATTGTTCTGGCGCGGTTACGTCACAATACTCGTATGCATTCAATATAGGCTTCTTGTTTATTTTGCTGCTTAAAGCCCGTTGGAAACGCTGTTCAGGCTAGATATCTGAAAAACAAATCTATTGTTATACACGGTTATGTCACATAACTGATAGGCATTCAATTATTATTGATTAAGTAGCATTATAAACAAGAAGCTGATATTTAATTTCCATTATGTAGTCTTCTTGTTTATTTTGCTGCTTATTAGCTCGTTGAAAATGCTGTTCAGTCTAGAATCAAGTCTAGATATCTGAAAAACGTTTACCAAGAATCCAAAACATTAACAGATTATAAGAACAAATATCTGCCAAGCGACTATCTGTACGTGAGAAAGCATGAAACAAAATATTGCTCAATCACTGAAATGACAAGTAGGAAACACGTTTTTAAGTAATATATTGAAGATATGCATTTTAAATAATTTTCTTTCTGTCCTCTTTGTTATTTTTATTTAGTTTCTACGAATAAATAGAGATCACGTTTTTTTTAACACCGGTCAACAAAATAATAAGAACCCGGTGATCTATGAAGGTATCCTACGTCATTTCAATACTTTCTAAAGTCAATCGGCACAGTCGCAGCCTAGCTAGCCATCGGTCAGTAGCTTACTTACGAAATTCAAGTCACTAGTTCTAGGTCGATCGTTCGTACTTTTTATTTATAATATTAAAACGTTAATATTTTCAAAATTGCTTCAAGTTATTTGGCGTATGTTTTATAGAAAATCAATTGCAAGAGCAGCAAGAGCCCAAACTGAGTACCTATGTTTGGAAAATGTTTTTCCGTTTTAATGATAGAAGTAGCTACTATGTAATGGATACACCTAGTATATAATTATTTGGAATATAGGAATCAGCTGAAGAAGAAGCCCCTTCATTTGATTTGATACTCCACATGGGTTTAAAAAAAACATACAAATAAGATTGTGTTATTTATTAACTCCCTCCCGTACAAATATCCAAGATGGATCCCCTTCTTAAAATTATCTAATGGTTCAGAAGGTTAATCACCAAACGGCGTATATTTTGATCCAAAACCTGGGTAGTCACCCGTACTTAAAAATATTTTATTCTCATCTATTTCGCGTTTTTAGGGTTCCGTAGCCAAAATGGCAAAAAACGGAACCCTTATAGATTCGTCATGTCAGTCTGTCTGTCCGTCCGTATGTCACAGCCATTTTATTCCGAAAGTATTAGGATTACACAGTTGAAACTTGGCTACGGAACCCTTATAGATTCGTCATGTCTGTCTGTCTGTCTGTCCGTCCGTATGTCACAGCCATTTTATTCCGAAAGTATTAGGATTACACAGTTGAAACTTAGTAGGTAGATGTATTCTGTTAACCGCTTAACGATTTTAACACAAAAATAAAAAAAAAATAAAGATTAAGGGGGGCTCCCCATACATTGAACTGAAACTGAAAAAAATTTTTTTCTTCACACAAACACATGCGGGGTGTCTATAGATAGGTCTTTAAAAATGACATTGAGGTTTCTAAAACAATTTTTTTTCAAAGTCAACCGTTTGAAAGATAAACACTGCCAAAGTGGTAAAATGTGTGTCCCCCCCTCTAACTTTTGAAATAAGAGAGTGAAAAATCTATAAAAAATATATGCTATAGATCTTAATAAAAACTTCCAACGAAAATTGGTTTGAACGAGATAAAGTAATTAGTTTTTGAGATATATCATATTTTCCAAAACCGCAAATATAACTTTGTCATTCATACCAACCAACACTGTGAAAAACAAAGTTATTTTTGTTGACGAAAACTGATAGTGGTAGGTATTAAATATGATATGGTATAAGGTAACTACGGAACCCTACGGCGCGTGGCCCGACACGCACTTGGCCGGTTTTTTTTTTCTATAATCTACGACAGCAATAGAGAACGCTAAAATACTCTATAAGGTAATTCCTAACTGTTATTGGCGTGTTTGTTACTGGTTGTGAGTTGTGAGTGAGTATAGGTACTTATGAGACTAAAGAGACTGGTTTTTAAAGGTAAATAAATATAAAATAAATGTGCATTCTCTTTTTGTGCAGCGTACTTTATTTGTATTCTACCTAAATGAATAAAAAATACTTTTTTTTTCTCTGAAACACAGATGGCAAACCTACCCAGAACGACTATGCAGTTTTTTGTTTTACACAATACAACATAGTAGTCTTGGGGTTTACACGATTATTACTAGTGGCTACGTGAGCTGTAGACCTCGCGATAAAAAGTGCCTCAAATTGTACAAAAAAAAATATGAGGTTTTCAAAGCACACAGTACGTGCTGTTTGGTATATTATTTGGAGTAATCGCAGCTAGATGGTGCTTCTAATTTAGATCAATTTTCGAAATGAGTAAATATTTTTTAAGATAAATTTGGAAAAACTGGCTCGACTAAACAATTTAGATACACAAACAATTAGATAATTATCGAACCTGCTCACAAAATTTCACCAGAATCGGTTGAGAAATGCGACCTGTAGAGGAAAACAAACAGCTGGAAAGCCAGACTAAAATATTTTTTCTTACATATCTCAGTCATTTAAATAAATTTCGAAAAACTGTCTCGACAAAAAAAAACTGTATATTTATCAAACCTGCTCACAAAATTTCACCGGGATCGGTTCGGAAATATGATTTTTTTACATATCTCCACCATTTTAGAAAAGATTGAAAAACTGGCTTGCCAAAAAAATCTACACATTTTTCAAACCTGCTGCTCACAAAATTTCACAGGAATCGGTTGAGAAATGCGACCTGTAGAGGAGAACAGACAGCGCTGCAAAACAGGACTGAAATCTGTTTTCTTAACATATCTCGGCCATTTTGAAAAAATTAAAAAAAGTGGCTTGACAAAAAAAAATCATTTTCAAACCTGCTTACAAAATTTCAAAAGAATCGGTTGAGTAATGCGACCTGTAGAGAAGAACAGGCAGAGCTGGAAAGCGGACTGAACTGTATTTTACTATTATATCTTATATCTCCGCCATTTTGAAAAATTCAAAAAACTGTCTCGACAAAAAAAACTATATAATTTTCGAACCTGCTCACAAAATTTTACAAGAATCGGTTGAGAAATTCGACCTGTAAGTGGGAACAGACAGCCGGACATACGAAAGAATTTTTGCCCAAGCTGAAGCATAGACGCTTCGCTCGTACTTCGTGCTCGCTCGGTCAATTAGTATCTTATTAGCACATCCTAAAAAATCAGTCAGTCAGTGCCTCGATCTCATCGCACATCCATTTGTAGAGCTTGCGCAGTACACTCGCCTTTTTTTGCGATCTGCGATGTTTTAATTTAAATTAAATTATTGGCCTCATTATGATGTAACGTGGAAATTGGAAAAGCTATACGGAAGTAATTTCGGGACGTGTCTCGATGGGCACATATTTGGCAAAAGAAGAAAAAAATATTTATTTCTACTTCCAATGTTTAATAAGCATTATATTCGATGCCAAGTGTTTTTCTTAGAATATTAAAAATGAATTAAGATATCGATAGTTATTGCGACATTTTACAAAAGTATTTAGCGATGCGCTGCAATCTGCAAGCGATGCGAATATTATCAAAACACAAGTCAGCGCTAAAGTGAAGACAAAACAATTGAGGTCGTTAGGCATTATAAGTAAAACAGGTCAACCCACCACTGCAGCGCGTCGTGTGGGCAAACATTGAACGGTTGGAGCAAGTGAAGAAAGTAGAGCGAGCCATCTGTTGTATGTGTTGCGGCTAATACCCGAAGTGCGGCTACACTTAGTTTTAGCCGGCTAAAACTAAGTGTTGTCATTGGTTAAACCTAGGTGTAACCGATTAAACCGATTTGCTGACTGCTAATACTAGGTGTAGCCAGTTAAAACTAGGTCTAGCCTTCTTTGTGATTCTACTAAGGGGGAGTAATTAAAGGGGTACTAAGGAATTTATTTCTGTTGTCTGTTAAAAAAAACCGGCCAAGTGCGAGTCAGACTCGCGCAAGAAGGGTTCCGTACTGAAAAACGGCAAAAAAAAACACGTTTGTTGTATGGGAGCCCCCCTTAAATAGAATTTTTATTCTATTTTTAGTATTTGTTGTTATAGCGGCAACAGAAATACATCATCTGTGAAATTTTCAACTGTCTAGCTATCACGGTTCATGAGATATAGCTTGGTGACAGACAGACAGACCGACAGACAGACAGACAGACAGACGGACAGCGGAGTCTTAGAAATAGGGTCCCGTTTTTACCCTTTGGGTACGGAACCCTAAAAATGACTACGATATGTAATTAAATTTTTAACCATATCGATCAGGACCTACAAGAGTAAACATTACATACACGTTGTATGTAATCGATCTGCTTTATTCCTTTAAGTCCCGGTCCCGGTAGCTGTTGGTTAAACTTAGGTGTAACATACACCTAGGTTTAACCAACAGCTGCCGGCTACACCTAGTTTTAGCCGGCTAAAACTAGGTGTAACCGCACTACGGGTATTAGCCGTGACATACTATGTACACGAATATACATGGTATAAGGATAAGGATGGCGCAGGCAGCGGCAAAAAACTATTAAGGTATGATTCCGATCTCCGCAGCATGCAGCAGTGCTGCCGTAGCACTGCGCTCCAAATTGAACTGTAATGTTATGATTAATAGTAGTTTATGAAACTGACACATAAAGAGGGGTATTAAAACACGAGTGTGTGTTTAAAAACCGAGCCGTAGGCGAGGTTTTTAATAGTATCACACGAGTGTTTTAATACCTAGTTATGTGCAGTTTCATACACTACTTTATCTACACTCATACATTTGGGATTGAACCTACTAAATAAAAGATCAACGTTAGAAAAGAGAGAGAGACTTTATTTGTATTAGCAAGGTACCTACCTTGTAATAAGTGAATTCCTTAGCTGCATCTAAACTAAAATATCGGGCAGAGTAAATTTTTTTTCACATTTTAGAGCAAGAATAAAAAAACCTACAAAATTCAGTAAGTATAACAAAATGTAAAAATTGTAACCAAATTTTATCGGAAATGCATGGCGCGCATTCCATTAAAAAAAAATTTGATCAGTGCATTTCAACAAACTAATCGCACTAAAGTCATCGATTACCATAGAGTACATTTTAATCATGAAAAAGCTTTTTAAAAAAAAAGAGAAACCGCCTTCAAAAAACCTGAAAACAAAAACAGCTTAAAAATTCCTAAAAAGCTTAAAAAAAACCTCTAAAAAGCAAGAAATAATATTCGAATCATTCGTTACACATATCAATATTAATAAAACACGTCTAATGAAGTCGGGTGGGGCTGGAGGACAACTTAATTTTTTCTTAAAGCCCCACCCGACTTCATTAGACGTGTTTTATTAATATTGATATGTGTAACGAATGATTCGAATATTATTTCTTGCTTTTTAGAGGTTTTTTTTAAGCTTTTTAGGAATTTTTAAGCTGTTTTTGTTTTCAGGTTTTTTGAAGGCGGTTTCTCTTTTTTTTTAAAAAGCTTTTTTATTTTCAACTTTTTAGTGGTAGGTATGTAAGCGCAGCGTGTAAATATTTTTTAACTTTATATTATAACATTTTCAATGGTAAAATGCCCAGAACTCAATTTCCAAATTCACGCTGTTTGTTTTTGAGGAGTTCCGTTGTGTTTTCGTAGTCCAAATCTAGTCCAAAACGTTGCATCGCAAACCATGATTTGGTTTGTTTTGGATTGCCATAAACTTACCAAAACCTAAATCACTTTACATATACTATTTGACTTTTAGGAGTTCCCTTGTGTATCTTCGAAGTTCGAAGTCCAATAACGATGAAATTAAATTGTGACCACTCTTGAAGTAAACCCTTTCAAATTAAAAAAAGAATCATCTAAATCGGTTCATAAACAAAGATGTTATGTCCGAAATTCCATAAAAACTCGTACGATGGCGAGCTAAATAATTGATATTTTTCAGGATTATGAGAAAACTACTGGTCAGATCTCTGAAAAAATTTTATGGGACCACACACGAACTATGTTCTTTGAGATAAAAAAAGAATTGTACAAATCGGGTAACAACTGACGAAGCTATGTTAAAACATACATAAAAAAAAAAAAATAAAAAAAAAATACCGTCGACTTGAGAACCTCCTCCTTTTTTTGAAGTCGGTTAAAAAGATGTGGGAAAATATCGTTGTTTTTTTTAATGTTACGGAACTGCCTTCTTTTTGGATTTGCCCTGTATTGTAATGAGAAAAAAAGTTATTTTATGATGCAGTTGACTGCATCGTAATGAGTTTATTTTTTAATTTTACCTATCCACGAAAATAAAGTACGTATTTATATTACCTTTTTTGAATTCATATTTGGAACATTACGTTGTGAGTGTAGATAAAAGTATTTATTTTTCTTTCATTAACATTACGATTCAATTTGGAGCGCAGTGCTGCGGTAGCACTGCTGCTTGCTGCGGAGATCGGAATCATACCTTAGGGTGCACGCCAGAGCAACATTTTATTAATAAAGGACGTGTGCTAGTATGTTAACGCACGACTTCTTTTTAACCGACTTAAAAAAAGAAGGAGGTTATCAATTCAAATGATCTTTTTTTGTATGTATGTTCCTCAATATCTATTCGAATTGTGAACCGATTCTCAAAATTCTTTTTTCATTCGAATGGGTATATGCTCTACTAGATGGTCCCATTTAATTTTCATTCTAATCGGTTCAGTAGTTTTCAAGTAATCCTGAAAGACGTTGGTTAAATACTATAATGTGAGAATTATGTTGACGACCTGCCCGTTGATTACGTAAGTCTGTTGCTAACAATTCTCGATTGAAATCGATTGAAAGCGCAGTTACATTGCTGCTTTAAGTAAGATAGTTGTCACATTGGTTCTTAACTAAAGCAGCAATGTAACTGTGATTTCTGTCAGAGTTGATTGCAACAAAGTTACATAATCAGCCCCCTGGTCATTTTTATGAACCGATTTAGATTAATATTATAATTAAGGGAAACCTTAAGTGTAACACGCATACATACCACATAAAAGTTGAAAATAAAAAAGCTTTTAAAAAAAAAAGAAAAACCTCCTTCAAAAAACCTGATAATAAAAACAAACTTAAATATACCTCTATAAAAAGCAAGAAATAAGTAATATTCAATTTTAATAAAACGCGTCTTATGGAGTCGGGTGGGGCTTCAAAAAAAAAAGAAGTTGTCCTCCAGGGCTCTTATAAGGCTGGCCCCAGACCTACCGGTTTCATTTCTTTGCTTTGCTGTTCTACCATGGACCGCCGGCCAAGAGGCTCATTTTCAATCTATCGCATATTTTGACCTGACCACATTGGCAAGATAGCCATTAGTTTGGTGTTATCAAATATCGTCGTCTGGGGTGCGATGAGAAGTTTTAGTTTTCGTTTTAAAAAAAAACTGCTGTTTTATACAAAAATTAATAACGAAATTATCAAAATGTATGAAACAGTTCATTTTTTTTCGCGATTTCAGATTTGGTCCCATAGTAAAAGTTGTTCAGTTTTATTATGGTCCCTATCTACCATATTCAGTTTTATAAGGCTTTACCAAACATCTTGTATAAATAAGCGATCGAGTTATTTTTAACGATCGGAGTCCATGTTCAGAGTGGCATATCTCCTAAAAGCTTCCTACTTCGCTATCCAGGCGATGATATTTGATAAAACCAAGCTAATGGCTATCTTGCCAATTTGGTCTAGTCCCAAAATGCGATAGATTGAAAATTACCCTGGTTGGCCGGCGGTCTTTCAAGCAAGGTAGCACAGCAAAGCAAAGAAACGGAACCGGTAGGTCTGGGGCCAGCCTAAGTCCTTTGCCGATTTATAAATTTTATTTTATCACATTGTCAAAGGTAAAGATAAGTACATAGGGTATCTTTGATCCAGAAAAACCCTAAGTACTTCCCAAGGGATAACAAACTGTCGACATCAAAAAAATCGCGGGCAGCCACTAGTGAAGTGAAACAATAAATTCGGAAACCATTAAATCCCCTACATTTGTAAAAATACCTTTTTTAAAAGACATCTGCAATTATTCAAGTTTCAGTCAAATTCAGAAGCATCTATTTTGGATAACAATCTGTTGACCATATGTTCACAGAGGAAATAATCACTACATACTTATATATGTTGAAGATAGGCGTACGTAACATAACCAGTGACAAGATTAGTCACCATATTTTTTCTACTAAAGCGATTCATTCAGAAAAACAAACATAGTTAGTATTACATTTACCTACTAAAAATTTAAGTAAAATAATCCTACTGTATTTGTATACCTTGGTATACAATTTTTGCATTTCTTTGCTAGATTTAATATACTTACTAAATGTTTTATTTGTAAGAATGTAGTTGGTACACACAACAGACATATAAAGTCGGTCTCTAAAGTCAACGTGCATAGCATAGTGCCATTGTGCGTATACAAGAAGCAACATTAATTCTTAAAATGTATTAAATTATTATTTAATTTTTTAAATCAATATTTTTGTTTGTTTTAGGGATATTAGCTAGAATAAACTGTTTCAGCTATATAGTAGGACTAGCGGCCACCCGCGACTTCGTCTGCGTGGACAGTTATTTCTCTATCCCTCGGGAACAGTATCTTTTTCCGGTATGAAATGTATCCTATGTCCTTCTCTGTACCCTTGACAACGTGTATGTGTTACCGGCCAAACCCGATTTCAGGACAAACAAGTTTGGCCTAGGCTAAACTAGTTTGTCCTAAGCTCGACAGGATAAACCAGTTTAGCCTAGGCCAAACTAGTTGATCCTGATATGAATACGCACATTCCAGGATAAACTAGTACGGCCTAGTCTAAACTCATTTAGCCTTGTCGAAAGTAATAAAATAGAATAATTGAGATATAATTATTGTTTCTTAAACATAAATAAATATACTCTATTTAAAAAAAAAATAGGTGATTTATTTCATTAAAAAATCTTTAATATTTGTTATAAATTATTGTTGTTTAAAAAAAACACTTCATTATTTCGTTATTAGCTTTTGCGCAACTTCATTCGCGTGGATATTTTAGAAAATCTTTAAAATTCTTAAAATGCTGTAGAAGGCGTTCCCGTCCCCGTTTCCGTTCAGAATAGGATCCAGAGATATTTATTATCCCGTTCCTCTTCCCGTTGCCGTTTCCATTCCCGTTCCCGTTACCACTTTTCACTTGTCACCTGTCACTTCACTTTTCACTTCACGCTTTTGCCGCTTTAGCTTCCGCTTCCACTTTCAATTACCATCACCGTGACCATCAATCTTCCTTTTCTTTTTAATGCACAACGAGATAGTGCTTGGCATTCACCTCACCAGATGCTTAGTGACGATAAGGCCGAAGGTGGAAGCGTACTGGATGAATCTCCGAATTTCTTACTTCCTGCGTCATTGCCGGCACTCGAAAAGTTTAAAAAATCCAATGCATCACAAGGAATATATCAAAAATATGTCATCATTTACATTAGAGTACAGTAATAAATTGTACATAAGTATATTAATTTGCATATTTTTTATTAAGCATCTGGTGAGGTGAATGCCAAGCACTATCCCGTTGTGCATTAAAAAGAAAAGGTAGATAGATATAAAGATTGATGGTCAAGGTGACGGTAATTTAAAGCGGAAGCGGAAGCTAAAAAGGAAGCAAAATCGTGAAGTGGCAAGTGATAGGTGACAAGTGAAAAGTGGTAACGGGAACGCGAATGGAAACGGCAACGGGAAGAGGAACGAGATAATAAATATCTCTGGATCCTATTCTGAACGGAAACGGGGACGGGGACGCCTTCTACGACGAAGTTGCGCAAAAGCTAGTAACAAAATAATGAAGTATTTTTTGAAAAAACAATAATTTATAACAAATATTAAAGATTTTTTCATGAAATTAGTTACCTATCATTATTTTTAAATAGCGAATATTTATTTATGTTAAAGAAATAATAATTTATACCTCAATTATTTTATTTCATTACTTTCGACAAGGCTAAATGAGTTTAGACTAGGCCGTACTAGTTTATCCTGGAATGTGCGTATTTATATCAGGATCTACTAGTTTGGCCTAGGCTAATTGGTTTATCCTATTGAGCTTAGGACAAACTAGTTTAGCCTAGGCCAAACTAGTTTGTCCTGAAATCGGGTTTGGCCGGTAACATATGCAAAATTTCATGATGATCGGTTGAGTAGTTAAGACTTGAAGGCGTAACAAACAAATAAACAAACAAACAAACGGACTTTCGCATTTATAATATTAGTAAGGATTATAATTGGTATATTTAATTAGTTACTTCTAATTATTCTTAACTAGCTTCCGCCCGCGACTTCGTCTGCGTGGATAGTATTTTGTCTATCCCTCGGGAACAGTTCCTTTTTTCGGGATGAAAGGTACCCTATGTCCTTCTCTGTACTCCTGACAACGTGTGTGTAAAATTTCATGATGATTGGTTCAGTAGTTAAGACGTGAAGGCGTAACAAACAAACAAACAAACAAACGGTCTTTCGCATTTATAATATTAGTAAGGATTATTTTTCTGTCCAAAAAGGAAATATAGAAGCATTTTTTTTATTGTAATATGCCTAGGTACCAGTGGCGAGGGGTGAAATTATGGCGAAGGTAAGCCGCTTTACAAAAATCATGAAAAATGTTATGATCTGCATAATGAATCATTAGGGTTGGATTTCCAAAGGTAAGCCGATGGGAATCGGCTTGTATGGACCCTTCGCCACTGCTAGGTACCTATTCAACAAAAAAACTGGGACACTTTGGTCCATCCCATTGTCGTGTTTAGCTTTTAGATAAGTTTGTCTCTAAACTGACAATTTCCATACCAACATCTCATTGCATATCAATATTAATATGTTACTTGATTTCTCTAAGAACAAATAAGGGAATTAATTAATTGGATGACTGGAAATGATTTAAGGCGACGACTGTTAATGGGACACTTAAATACTAAACCTGGCAGAGGTTTATTTTTTGGGCGACATAATAACTAAACAGGCGACAAATTGTGGATTACAAAAAATACATAAAACGGGCGACTACATATGGGAGATAAATAATTTAAGTTAGCAGTGAAAATTCTAAATGAGTGACAAAAATACTGAGTGGGCAACTATTATACCAAGTAGGTACTATATTGGTTTAAGCTTTCCGACCGACATAGTATTTTTGTCATATTGATTGGGATAATAGTCACCTTTTTAGGGTTCCGTGTCCAAAGGTTAAAAACGGGACCCTATTACTAAGACTCCGCTGTCCGTATGTCTGTCTGTCTGTCACCAGGCTGTATCTCATGAACCGTGATAGCTAGACAGTTGAATTTTCACAGATGATGTATTTCTATTGCTGCTATAACAACAAATACTAAAAACAGAATAAAATAAATATTTAAGGGGGGCTCCCATACAACAAACGTGATTTTTTTGCCGTTTTTTGCTCGATATTAATATCGACTGCAGGTAGACAGTTGAATTTTCACAGATGATGTATTTCTATTGCTGCTATAACAACAAATACTAAAAACAGAATAAAATAAATATTTAAGGGGGGCTCCCATACAACAAACGTGATTTTTTTGCCGTTTTTTGCTCGATATTAATATCGACTGCAGGTAGACAGTTGAATTTTCACAGATGATGTATTTCTATTGCTGCTATAACAACAAATACTAAAAACAGAATAAAATAGATATTTTAGGGGGGCTCCCTTTTACAACAAACATGAATTTTTGCTTTTTTGGTACGGAACCCTTCGTGCGCAAGTCCAACTCGCACTTGGCCGGTTTTTTAAGGCTTGGTTATGCGGAAACATTTGTCTGTCTTTTTCTTTACGCGTAAAGAGTATGGAAAATAACATCACTTCTGCACTTTTTTGATGTTTTTCATTGTGTTTTCATCATTATCTTTAGCACAATTATCTTTTTTGAAAAAAAGTCATTGGAGCTACTTCACAGCATGTTAAAGTGTATTTTGATGTAGAATTCAATACTTTTCCGCTATTATTTACGCCAAAAATATGACCCCACGCAAGCGCTTTTGATGATATTCAGATTTTTTTACAATCATCTGTGAGGTTTATATGCAATTTAATACTTGTAGCTACTAGAGAATCTCTTTAGCTTGATGTATGTTTTTTTGTGGCTACAACTTTACGTTTTCTACATAAAAATGTGACCCCCACAAACCATGTTTTTTACACTACTGCCAAAAAAAGAGTGTATATGTGTTTAGGGTTCATGTATGTTTGTGGGTATGCGAGTTTCTTTATTCCACCATTACTTCTAAATGCCTGAACTGATTTGGATGAATGGGGTAATCGTTAGAATCCTTGCAGTATCCCGAGTGACACTGGCTATATTTTTTTTAGAAAAAAAAATCAATATGGCGACTGTACTACGCCACTTTCAAATGTGAAAAAAAATTTCTTTTTTCTTCTATTATTAGTATTACAATATGGGCATCAAATAAAAGGCTTTGAGGAGCACATTCCAATACTATATGGATAATTCTACAGAAGATGGGCAACTTTTGACCTCATTTTGTTTAAGTGGTTTTTGGTGACATATAAGTGCTTTTTTGCTATGAGGACATAGGTAATTAATAAAACATACTGTTCCAGACCGGAACAGTCACTTTTTAATTTCCAATTTTTTTCTGCCAAGGAACTGACGAATTATCAGTACTTTCCATAGTAAAACGTCAGTCCTCTGTCAAAATATTGGACATGGACGCCAGGGAATTGATGAACGAGACACAATTTTGAGGCTTTAATTCGAAATAATGTTTTTTCCGGTATTTTTCATTAAATATGATGCTACATTTTATTTAACAAATCACATATAGAGTTAAATAAATAACAAAAAAATACATATAATTATGTAAGAAAATAGCAACTCGCCATAGTACTGAGATTTTGACTGGAACTACACGTGCACACATGATAAACACGCCGCTTGCACTGTTTTCAAAATGACTGTCATTATAATGGTGCGCTCAGTAGTCATCTTTACTAACAACAATTAGAACTGAACAAGGCCTTGAAGTTTAAACTTCGAGGTTTTCCAGGAATTTAAATTTTTATAAAGCACAGAGGACTGACGGATAAAAGTGAACATAAAGTTTGCATTTTTTTTTCTAAATTTCTTTATTATGATTATATGGTGAAATATGTAAAATACATTACTACATTTATCATAGTTTGTATTAAAAATCACTAAATTACAATAAATCGGTAATATTTTAAAATACAATTACTCTATTATGTGATTCAGGAGTTGTGACACACCAAGGTACTGATGTTTCTTACCTTCTTTGTGTTATTTTACTAAACTGCTTTTGAAAAAATACATCAAAATTGGGTGGACAGGTAAAAGGGGCTTTAATCTTTGGTGATATAACGAAATATTTAAAAAATACTATATCGCCTTACTGTATTGTCTGATGACATCGAGTTGCCCAACTTTTGTAGAATCGCCTATATATGTAATTTGTTACTATAACGTTTGAAATAAAAATACTTCAATAAAATTAAAAAATATTAAGAACACGACTGCCCTGACAAAAATGAACTAAAACGTTAAGGCGCCGTAGTACCTACTACTAGCGCCGCCAATACATTTATTTTTATTACTCGTAAACCAGGTAAATATTAAAAAAAAAAAGCTAAGATCATACCCTCCTAAATGGTCTATAATATTTTTTTAATAACTCTTCAACAGTTTTAATTCTTTCTGTAAGTTCTTTTCTTTTAATTCTAGCCAAAAGTGGCCACTGAGCTAAATTGGATTTTAAACTTACAGAAAGAATTGCAACTGATGAAGAGTTATTCGAAAAATATTAGAACAATTTCAGAGGGCATGATCTTAGCATTTTTTTTAATTTTGACTTAGTTTACGAGTAATGAAACTAAATGTATTGGCGGCGCTAGTAGTGGGTAAGAGGGCGCCTTAAATAACAAGTGTAATTTGCAGTTGGGGGACCTCTTTGATCAAAAATTGTTCCATAAAACGGTCCCCCGACTGCAAATTACACTTGTTTGTTATTTAACTTTTTAGTTCGTTTTTTTCAGGGCAGTCGTGTTTTCAATATTTTTTTAACTTTTCTATCATGGACCTTTAAATAAAATACATGCCAAATTTTAAATGTTTTGATAAACAAGTAACAAAATTGCTGCTGTAATTGTAGTGGGGGTAGGGTTGCCAGATTAGCTGGCGTCAATAGGCTTGTTTCCACTAAGAATAAATCGGCTAGCATAAGGTTTCTAATGATTAATCGTGTTGAATAGTAACCAAAAAAACACTTTTTTCATTAAAATAAATAAAGATTACCAATATTTACGGAAAATAAAATCGGCAAAATTGGCCATTTAATCACGTGACATTAAACACCAATCAGAGACGCGTGACGTCACGCCTCGCGAAACCTTTGTTGTTGCTGTCATTTTCACACACACACAAACACACAGAGGTGTATGTGTGTAGGTGTCAAACACGAATGTTTCGCGAGGCGTGACGTCATTCAAGACGCCATGACAGTTTTGGCCTTTTTCGATGTCATTTTGAATTCATTTCTTAAAACGCAAAATTCATAGGTAAAATGACTTATTTTTCTTAAAATAATATATTTTTGGGGTAAAATAGATACCAAACTTTATTTTTAAACTATTTTCCAAATTTTGTCAACTAGCCTATTCCGGGACAACAATAGCGGGCGGGGGGGGGGAGGGGGTCAATTACTCGCTTTTCATTTTTAATTAAATAAAACTTAATTCTTAAGACAAGACAACTACCAATAGTAACAAAATACTCTTTTTGTTGTCAGAAATTACCTAACTTGGCTTAAACTTATTTTTTTCGCTTAACCTTAGTGGCATAATATTATAAGTTATCTTACTCTAGGTGGGTATTGAAATTACTCTTGAAGTTACCCATGTAAACTGACTTTTTAGACATACTCTAGCAACAACGTAAAGCGCAGACAGCACACTGTACACTACGCTCTGCACGAAGCGCATCGTAACATAGCCTACTCGTAAACTCGTAAAATAATGAAAAAAAAAATATAGTGGTAGGTATTTGAAATCCGGGACAGTAAGGTGTAATTCCTGGACACGGGACAAGGTACGTAATTCCGGGACAATCCCGGAAATCCCGGGCGACTGGCAACCCTAAGTGGGGGCCACATAATCGGGAATGTCTGAAAAAAATCAAATTGGCTAAATATTTTTTAATAGGTAGGAATAAGTTCCCTTAGTAATAGAAAAAAACAAAATCAGAATTTTCAGATGCGTGAAAATTAAAAAAAAAATTAAAACAATTCTATTTTTTTCAGTCACTAGTTGATTTTCATACAAATGTGGTGGGTTGGCTTTAGAAATGGGGCGACTGATTTTGGAATTGAAATATATCGCATTTTGTAGAGTTTCGAAAGGCCTTTCAAATGATACTAAACTCTCAGCAAGGAAATTTTTATTTTTATTATTATTCTAGTGTTTGTGAAAAAAAACAAAGTTTTGTATGACGAAATTCCATTAGTTGTATAACGTGGAGTTTTGAGTTTTTTTTTTGTGTAAAGAACTCATAATTTAGATCACAAATACGAAATATTGAGGTGCGTAAACAAATAGGATGCGAGAAATAAATTTAATAAAAATTAAGATTTACTGGGTTAAATAAAAATGACTAATTTTAGAATATTTGTCATCATTTTTGACGTTTAATGTCGGCGCACTAGGTTGGTAGCACTGCCAAATTGTTGCGAAAGTGATCAAAGACCGCAGGTCACGTGATAGGTGCGAGGAGCGCAGCAATGAGTATGTTAGGTTGACATGAACCCAGCATGCGGGCCGAGCGAGCGAAGCGAGCGTGCCGCGGCAGCGGCCTGCGAAGCGCCAGAAACGACTTTTTTTACGTGCGAAATTTTGAACATACGTCGCCTCCCCTCTCCTCCGGAGCCGTGACAGAAAGAACTTAGATTAGATGTAAGAAAAGTGGCGTTCTGAGGTTAGGATTTTTTAAATCATATATCTGGTCTCTCTCAGTAATTATTATTTTCCTAAGCGGCGGGAGTGGCACTGGGGGTTTTTCTTACCCCTCCTATCTATCTCAATCCACATTTCAGTAGCCCCATTTCTGTGATGTCTAATAATGGGTTTTGTTTAACATTAGTTCTGTAAACCTACTTAAGAAATTGGGTCACAAGTTTTTTTTCAGTTGAAATTTGTCATTACTGGTACCTACTCTACCTAACTCATTCCATTTCTTTCTGTGAAAATCATATGGATTGAAATAATCATTTTTAAAGCAACACTAAGCTTCTTCTAGTAGTCGTAATTTTCTCTCAGAAATGTGTCCTTTTAATAGAGCGTAAGCACAAAAACAATCAAGTTAGTTTGCTTGTACTTACATCAATTTTGATTTAGACATAATTTATAGATGTGGGTGATTTGTTTAGGATATAGAAATCAATGCATTATCATGTATGAACATACATACCGATGTACCTTACCGATAGTAATGATTCATTATTTACTTACCCGAAGACTAAACCAAGAATTCCACTTATCACATCAATAATGTCCATCAACACTTATAGGATTTTAACAATGTTATCAAAAATACACGTAACTAACTGATTTTATACACAACACCACAAGAAATTTGTATTGTATTGTATGTAACTGAAACGTATTTTCATCTGCGAATAAAAATTACAAAATATAATTAAAAATCCACTCATCCACAACACCACTTTGCTTGCCACCACAGATTAATAAATACGGCCGTCGGCCGACCGATTACAGCCAGCTAGACGACCACAGACAGCACACGGCGCCAGTGCTGCCATATATACAAATTTATCTGTATTTATACAGATTTTCATTAAAATATACAGATCATAGAGGAAATAATCACTACGTTTTAATACAGATCGCTAAAATCGCTATGAACTAGCTTTCAATATAGTCCAATAAAATTAGGTTAAATTGGAAATAATTCAATAACTGTAATTTTGTTTTTCTATGATATAAAGAATTGTTAGTTATAGTAAAAATAAACAGAATTAAACATTTTGAAACCTCGCATCAAAGTAAAAAAAATGAAAAACTAAATTTTCAAACATTTTTATTTCAAAATTACAGCATAATAAGTAACTTTGTAAAAGTACCAGTGTTATGATATGACGCTTTCAATTCAGGTAAATACATCAAAATTAAACTAATTGATCAATGGGGACTATCATTATTAAAGAAGGTTCAGTAAGTTGCAGATATTTTGGCTTATCTTATCAGACATTATAGATAACTGTAATTCAACATTTCTGTCTGTTAATAAATTGTCAAAAATTAAACAGATTGTCTTTGCAGATTTCTATTTTTCGAACTAAGTCACAAATATTTTTAATTTTTGGAAAACCAAAATACACAACTATTTCAAAAATTTTTAATAGATGCCTTCAAAATATTATTAGTACTATTAGACACAAATTAAACAATAAATGTTTGCGATTATTCTTTAAATGATATTAAATGATATAAAAGGGGTACCACCCCGGATTTTTCACATCATATATCTAATTAATATTTGACACTTAATATCAATATCCGATAGAATAATAAAAATTGCGAGTTTATTAATTTTGTCCAGATAAAGCTACTTTTATGCGCCTAATACAAATTCTAACCTTATACAGATTTTCCTTGTTTAAATTTAGCATGAATTTAGTAAGAATACAGATTTTTATTTTGTGATTGCCATATAAATAATACATTTATACAGATTTTTTGATTTGTACACGACGTTACAAATCACAAACTGCTTTGTACCGCGTTAGTATAGTAACTAATCATCGGCGACCGATCATGCTGGTCGCGCGCGACTGATTACTAATTGAAACTGGAAACTCTGCTGCGGTTCAGTGAAAATTAATGACCAATTAGTAAATATTCAATTCGTCCAAGAAGTGGGAAAGCATCCATGTTTGTATAATTACACATTAAAAGAGTATTCGCGTTGGGATGTGACCGAGAAAGCTTGGAGTGAAGTGGGATGTAGTCTGATGTAGTATAGAAGTAATAACTCCTCATCGCTCGAATCGCTAGCCATTTCAATAATATCCCGAAACAACACACACACCGCGTTTCGTGTAGGTTTCAATAAAATTTTACGAATCTCAGTCATTAACCAGTTTACAACTAGAGTTGCTATTGCTAATATCGATACTTTCGTTCCGGAACCTAGTTATTTTCGTACTTGATACTTTTGTTCCGATACTTTACGGTATTCATACTTTCTGATGTACTCGATACTTTTTACACTTTACTATCTTCATAAAAAAATAGCTTATAGTCGACCAAATAGCCACCGCGCCATTGATAAAGATGAAACTAGACTATGCCTTGCAAGTGCAGTGTCTTTTTGAAAGTCAGACCCATTCAAACAATGGAGCGAGATTACTGACCACAATTTTAATGGAGGTTGATATTATATCGCGTGATATAGCATTTTATCGACACTCAACCTGTCAAACTCTTTTGTATTTTTGACAGTTACATACATACATATAGGGTTGCCAGGCGTCCGGCTAAAGCCGGACATAGGTAGGCTTTTTGATTGAGTGTCCGGCCAAATCAAACGATGTCCGGCCTGTCCGGCGTTTGTTAGGCTTTTTACATTTACCACTCATATTAGTGCTACGGAAAAGAAGGGGATGAAACTGACAAAAAAATCGCACTGCGCGGCCGGTTTTTTTTACTGAAAAGAAGGGGATGAGATTGACAAAAAATCGCTCTGCGCGGCCGGTTTTTTTAACTAAAAAGAAGGGGATGAAACCAATGATATTAAAAGTTTGGATGAAACTGACAAAAAATCTTTCTGAAAATTAGGAATTTTGTGCATATGCTAAACAAACAGGCATCCACCCTTACGTAGATGATAATCTTATATGGGGCCCACGCCCACAATACATAATAGTACCCGCAGGCATGGATTGCTTAGGGCACCAAGTAGTCTTAATCCGGCACTGCCACTCACTCATGTACATGGTCAGTTCAGTCAGTGGCGGTCACTCCTTGATTGTTAACGTATGTTGCGTAGGAACATACGTTATTAAAGAAATGTTTTATGCTAAATGTTCAAAAAAGCCTAGTTTTACTTACATTGTTTAGAAATTGTTGTAATATTATTACCCAGAAAAAATCCTTTTTAATTTTGGTGTCCGACTTTTTCACTCAAATGTCCGGCCAAACTGGCTTGTCTGTCCGGCTATTAGGTTAGACGACCTGGCAACCCTACATACATACATACGCTCACGCCTGTTTCCCATGGGGGTATGCAGAGACTATAGATCGCCACCTGCTATGATCCATGCACACTTCTTTCATTCTTATTCTTTGCCCTGTTTTTTCACTGCGTACACCAGCCTTCTTTATAAGAACCTCTATTTGGTCCACGTAGGTTTTTCTGGGACGCCCTTGTGCAATCGTTTGACAGTTAAACGCGATAAAACGCTATATCACGCGATATATATCGTGTCATGCTAAGGGGGCTGCCTTGATAACGTCTGCAAGAAACCGTCTCACTGGTTTACGCGTTAATAAATTATAATTTACTAGCAGCCGCCCATGATTTCGTCAGCGTGGAAAGACATTTTGCTATCTCTCTATACTTTTTTCGGGATGTAAACTATGTCCTTCTTTGTACCATAGACAACCTGGATGTGAAATTTCACGATGATTGGTTCAGTAATTAAGACGTGAAAGCAAAATAAACAAACGGACTTTCGTATTTGTAATCATTACTAGCGGCCGCCCGCGACTTCGTCTGCGTGGACAGTTTTTTGCTATCCTTTGGGAACTGTATGTTTTTATGGATGAAAGGTACCCTATGTCCTTTTCTGCACCCCTGACAACGTGATGCAAAATTATACGATGATCGGTTCAGTAGTTACCACCTGAAGGCGTAACAAACAAACAATCACTCAAACAAACGAACTTTCGCATTTATAATATTAGTAAGGATAAGGAAATAAGGATCATCATATCAGCCGCACGACACCCACTGCTGGGTATAGGCCTCCCCTAAGGATCTCCACGACGATCGGTCCTGCACTGCCTGCATCCATAGATCCAGGATCCAAGGAAATAAGGATATCTGATTGTAATATTTGTAACTAAAAAGACTAGGGTTCACAAAATAACTTAGTATTAGTATTCAGTAGTTAAGTATTGTGCTTGTATTTTTAATGCAGACTGAATGTAGTTTTTGGTTTTGCTTTAAACTGCTTGTTTTTAAGTTTGAAAATTGATTGGGAATATTTGATACTTTGTGGATGCCCAGCGTGCCGTTTACTACACTTTATTGAGATTTTTAAACACGTTTCCCGATGCAAAGAAAATGTACTAGATACCGAGTAGTATCGATACTTTTGATCCGATACTTTTATCGGTATCGATACTTTTGATACGATACTTGGTATCGAGTAAGTATCGATACTTTATAGTGTTCTGTGACCACAGAACAAAAAAGGGGCTACCATCTCAGAATTACGAATCTGCCCGACACTGCCAATCAATCCCGCAAGCTGATTATCTAAATAGAAACTATTTAGCGACCGGTTTCATTTGACATACATTGCTACTTTTCTTTGGTATTATTTTTTTTAACCCAAAAAAAGTAGCAATGTATCACATTCATCTATCAAATCAAACCGGTCGCTAGGTGGTTTTTAATTAGATAATCAGCCTTCCTACCACAGAAAATGCCAGAACTATTACCCCAGTAAAATTCTACAATTAAATCGCAAAACGCGATGTAAAGTTGCATTTTTGGTATGTTATTTGGACCCTTTAAGGGAGTGTGGAACCATGTTTTGCAAGCAAAAAAAAGTTGTGCTAGCTGCGTTATACGTGAAAAACTGCAATTTTTTGTATGAAAATAACGGTGTAGGCGGTTAGATATGCCGGTGAGTGTCAATGTTTCAAGCATCATATCTATTAGACATATGGAGCTGAAGTTTGGCTTTAATTGTTTATTTTACAATGATGATGGCAACTAATGTCAAAAGCCTATAGTTTTTTAATAAAACTGCAAAAACTGAATTTTTTGCAGTTTTTCACGTATAACGCAGCTAGCACACAACTTTTTTTTGCTTGCAAAACATAGTTTCAGACTCTCCTAAGGGGTCCAAATAACATACCAAAAATGCAGCTATAGGTACATCGCATTTTGCGTTTTTAGGAAAAATATTTGTAAAATTTTACTGGCCTTTATGCCACATATAAAAAACCAATATTATGTAGCAGTCTGGGGCCGTGCCGGCTAATTTACATGGCTATCGTAATCGCTTTCATTTGACAAATGGATGTGTTTTTTTTTTGACAGCAAATTTTTTGCAATTTCAGGAAAAGTTGTTCGTAATTTATGAGCCCTCTAATGAGATTAACGTTTTAAATGTCTTTGAAATGAACTGTATTTTGTGTGAAATTCACTGTATCTATCTGACCAAAAAGTCAGTTCACATGGGTAATGTCAAGAGTAATTTTAATACCCAAATCCCCAACCACCCCACCAATACCTATCTAAATAAAATCAGTAAAGCTATGTTTACAATTTTAAAAAACACCAACAGGGTTACCAGTAATTTTTTTTAAACAATACTAAATAATATACTAGAAAAAACACGACTCGCACCAGATCAATACTCAGACGGGAATGGAACCCGCGACCTTTGGATATCCGGTCCAATGCTCTGACCGCTGAGCTACCGAGTCACCGGTGACATCGTCGAATTTCTTCTAGTATATCCTACTCTTACGCTGCAAGCCAGCGTTATTTCACCAATGTGAGGAATTACCTCGACATTCAATTGAAATATCTTTGCAGATATTTTGACAATTGATTAAGATGAAATAGCTATAGAATTTTTTAATTTGAGATTTTTGCATTCACAATGCTATTTTTAAACAATACTAAATAATATACTAGAAAAAACACGACTCGCACCAGATTAATACTCAGACGGGAATCGAACCCGAGACCTTTGGATATCCGGTCCAATGCTCTGACTGCTGAGCTACCGAGTCACCGGTACCTTGATTACGTAAAGCTGTTGCTAACAATTCTCGATTGAAATCGATTGAAAGCGCGGTTGCATTGCTGCTTTAGTTAAGATAGTTGTCACATTGGTTCTTACTAAAGCAGCGATGTAACTGCGATTTCTGTCAGAGTTGATTGCAACAATTTTACATAATCAGGGGGCGGGTGTTGAGGGAGGTTTCTAACCTATATGCTCTGCTCTACGGTACATTCGGAATTCAAGTGAGTTTGATTATGTCAATCTGCTTGCACGTCTGTAGTTTGACGTACTCGTTGTAAAGCCGTGGTATCGAAAGGTGGTCTTAGAGTTACTTATATTAGGAAAGCTATCTGTTGAAGTGTGATAATGTGATATAGTGTGAGAGTTCAATAAACGTGTATCCAAAAGTCTCCGTCTCATTGCCACAACCCTTCAGCGGGTTCGATTCCCGTCTGAGTATTGATCTGGTGCGAGTCGTGTTTTTTCCAGTATATTATTTAGTATTGTTTAAAAATAGCATTGTGAATGCAAAAATCTCAAATTTAAAAAAAAAATTTTTATAAATAATTTCTCATGTAAACTGACTTTTTAGACAGACTCACCCTGTATTTAAAATTTCCACAACACTGTATTCTCATTTTCTTTATCTGGCAGCACTGGATCTAATGGCCGGTATACATTTTGATTAGTGTTTAGTGCGAGTGGCTCGTTTAGTGTTTAGCAAAAAACACGTTCGGACAGTCTCTAAGAAAGAACTTGCACAACAGGAAGAAGATTTAAGAGTTGTGATGTCGAGACTGGAAACAGTATAAAGAGTAAGTAATTCATCAACACCAGTACAGATGCCGGCGGCGGCGTCCGGTCAACAATAGAAAAGCTATTGTGTCTCTTTTTCCAGGCTTTGGCGGGTTAAATGCATATATTAATTTCTTTCTTACTTATTATTATTGTTGTATTTATGCAATTTTTTTTGTACTTAGATGGATACAAGTGTCCAACATGCACAGCCAACAATGCAAGAATCATATCTTCAGAACATAAAGAAATAGAAACCAGTGATAGTTTGGCAAATTGGTCTACTCCAGTTGAATCTAGCAATTACAATAATTTTAGTGAACTGCACACATCAGCATTAAAGAAGAATGTTTCAGAAACTAGTGAAAATGAGAATAAGGACAAAATATGTCTTGATAAAGTGTGTCCTATGTGTGGGCAAAATTTCCAAAGGGATCTTGCTTTTAATCTCATGTGGAAAGTCATTTTATTGGTGAAAGTGAGCCAGATTCTGTTATAGACAACTTTGAAAATGTACAATACTCTTTTGATCCCGTCATATGAAGTTAGTATGAATTATGATATATCAATAATGTAATTAAGTATAAATATTTTTTTCCAGTATATTTTTAACTGCACATAAATGTGAAAACTTTAGTTTTAAAGTAATATAATTAAATTATAAATTCACTCTTGTTTTAAACATTACATACAATTATTTTTCTTTTTTATATTAATTAACTATCACCAGTGATCGGAGTAGGTAGATTGATTTGGGGTCAACAAGCTGATACATATGGATATGCCTCCGGAATTAAAAACTATGACATGGCTAAACTTGAGTAAAAACGTAGTAAACGTAAAGTGGGATTCCATTAATAAAAGTTACTGTTAATGTTGCATAATGTGGCTCGTTTAGTGTTTAGCAAAAAACACGTTCGGACAGTCTCTGTTTTTTGCTAAACACTAAACGAGCCACTCGCACTAAACACTAATCAAAATGTATACCGGCCATAAGTAGTAGTCTGTGGCATGTCACGTTTCTGTCAAACTCAACATATATTATTTTACTCCATAGAGTAAGATAAAAAAAAATAGGGGTAGAGAGCCCTCTGGCGATTTTAAAACTTACTCATTTTGAAGCGCCATCTCTGATCGGCGATCTTCTTGTTAGTTTGTTTTTTTTTTTAGTACCTAATCTAGCAATCCTACCTACGGCTTTGTTCTAATTATCTTTTATAACATTCTAAACGCCGTGTTCACTAGTATTAGTATTTTTTCCGAAGAAAATATCTAACACATGAGAACAAACGTTTCAAATGTTATAAGAGATAACTAGAACAAAACAGTTAAAAACATAATTACAAAAGGGAGAAAAGAAAAGGACACAAAATTAAACAATTAAGTGAAAGAGTCATTATGTTTTTATTTATTCCTCTCAGTTTATGCCTAGGGATAATTTTATTCAAAATTGTTCATATTCTTATTTCTTAATATTTATTCATTCACAAACACGGTCAGGGTGCCTACTAGCGTAGTAGGTACCCTGACCGTGTTTGTGTAGTACATTAGTATACCTACCTAGTAGTATTAGGTATACTAATGTACCTACAGCCAGTGGCGAAGGGTCCATACAAGATGATTCCCATTGCATTGGCTTACCTTTTAGAAATCCCACCCTACCGATCCACTATGCAGATCATAACACTTTTGTTGAACGGCTTACCTTCGCCATAATTTCACCCCTCGCCACAGCCATTAATTTTTCCCAGGTAAGTATAACATAATCTTGTTAAATGTAACCTATTAAAGAACACATCACTAACACTTAATAAGTATAGCTAGCAGTTTTAATGAAAATACATTTTCATCAAAACATGTTGCGCAGCCAGTAATTGATAACTGAATATTAAAACCATTCCAGTAAAATTATTCGTAAATAAGCAATTAATGCTTCCGCATAGAAAAACAGGAAGGATGGTGCACGGTCGAACCAAAATAATTTAACTGACACCTATACGAAGTCCTATATATTATTACGAGATATAATACAATCATTTTACTTACACCTTTACTTTAAGTCTATAAAACGATTATGGAGCCAAAGAGTCCCGGAATTGAAACAAGTAATGATACTTGTTTTTTATAAAAAAAAATATTAATTATCATCATTTGCGGTTGCCACAATCAAACTGCTCGATAGCTCGTATTGCACCTGTATCAGGATGACAACAGAGTGGGATGGGGGTGGGCTGTGATCTGAAAAAAAAATGTTTGTAATTTTATTATTGAAAATATTGTAGCTAATGAAATTGATGCATAATGAGGGCATTATGCATGATGTTTGCAGTTACGTCTTTGTAATTAATTATTTTGAAAATATCTACCCTTAATATGCGTAAACAAAACTTACATGATATTTCTGGTATATGAAGACGAAGTGGGATGGGTTGGAATTGAAATGGGTCTGGAACTGGGATGGGTCTGGTTGCCTGAAAAAAATATAACATAAAAAAATATATTTTCATAAAAACTAAAATAATAATACAAATTTCCGCGCCGGGGTTATAGTATCATTTGAAAGGCCTTACGAAACTCTACAAAGTTAAATATATTTCAATTTCAAAATCAAGCGCCCCATTTTTAAAGCCAACCCCAAAAAAATTTACGTGATGTTGCTTCAGTGGAAACGCACCCTAAATCAAGGAGGTAGTAATTTGATTCTACTATGGTTCCTACCTACTACCTACATAAAAAACTTACACGATGAATTGCCGGTAAGTGAAGGGAAGGTACTACGCCTGCAGCCCTTATCCTGCTGGCTAAGGTGCTGGTTGCAGACCCCATTCTTTTAACTTGTCAACACATTTTCACCAACAATCTCTACCCAATCTTTAAAACTATCCGGGCCCTTATTCTTTTGTTGGGAAACGGTGGAAAGGAGCAACTGAAATAAGTAAACGTGCGAAATAAAAACAGAAAAAGATTTTTGTGATATTGCTAAAGGAAAATTCTGACAATTAAATTTTGTTTTTGATATAAAGAGTATACCTACCTTTATGTATGTACTCTCGCTAATGACTATTAGAAAATCATTGTCTATTCCCAAACCATAAACTGCTTGACAAGCATTTACGCGCTTGTCAAGCATTGCTTGATCGTTGAGGGAGTTCTTATAAAAAAAAAATTGTATGAAGTAATGATCTTCGCCGATGAGAGATGAAGGCACTTCCTTTACAATAATGTCACTTAGTATAGGAGTGTCAAGAGTGTCCCCCCCCTGTTTTACTCTTTGAACTCAACATTCATTCATGACATTACTATTATTTTATTCATTCAACAAAATAATTAGGTATTTTACCTATTTAAATCTATGCCTGTGACTGTGACCCTGTGTAACAAAGTAAATAATTATGGATTCATCTTCGATTGTCAGTTTCAATAATGATACTGCATTTCAAACGACTCTCAAAGGTGACTACAACAACATAAGTGTTCATGAGTTAGCTCTACATGCTATGAGGGATAGGTGTCTGTTATTGCAACGTAGAATAAATACTTTAGAAAGTGATAATATGCGTCTCAAACTTGATGTTACTAAAGCAACTGAAAATACGTCCTACATTCCTTTGAGAGAAGATGAGAAGTTTGCACTTCAGCAGAAAATATTAGAATTGAACAAACAAAAATCACAGTTATTGCACCATGTATTTATGGTTTCATGTGAAAATAAAAACTTGTGGAATAAGTTAGCTACTCTTCGGAGCCCTGATAAGAACTCCAGTAAGCAACCATTGTTGCGAACAAACACTTATTTGCATAGCACCCCAAAATCTAGTGTCAACTACCAAGAGAAATATTCAGAATCAAGTCTGGAGGAAATATCTTTAAAATTAATAAATAGTTACATACAAGAAAAGTCACAATTGGTGGAACAGTATGAACAAATGGCTCAACTACAAGACGTTGACGATGAAAATTTATTAAATGTGGATTCTATTGGATTTACATACTTGGAGGACCCTGTTACAGATTCACTAAAGGAAATTCACACACAAACAGAAAAACTGGAGGAATTAAAGAAAGAACTTGCACAACAGGAAGAAGATTTAAGAGTTGTGATGTCGAGAGTGGAAACAGTATTAAAGAGTAAGTAATTCATCAATACCAGTACAGATGCCGGCCCGGTCAACAATAGAAAAGCTATTGTGTCTCTTTTTCCAGGCTTTGATGGGTTAAATGCATATATTAATTTCTTTCTTACTTATTGTTATTGTTGTATTTATGCAATTTTTTTTTTGTACTTAGATGGATACAAGTGTCCAACATGCACAGCCAACAATGCAAGAATCATATCTTCAGAACATAAAGAAATAGAAACCAGTGATAGTTTGGCAAATTGGTCTACTCCAGTTGAATCTAGCAATTACAATAATTTTAGTGAACTGCACACATCAGCATTAAAGAAGAATGTTTCAGAAACTAGTGAAAATGAGAATAAGGACAAAATATGTCTTGATAAAGTGTGTCCTATGTGTGGACAAAATTTCCAAAGGGATCTTGCTTTTACTGAGTTTCAATCTCATGTGGAAAGTCATTTTATTGGTGAAAGTGAGCCAGATTCTGTTATAGACAACTTTGAAAATGTACAATACTCTTTTGATCCCGTCATATGAAATTAGTATGAATTATGATATATTAATAATGTAATTAAGTATAAATATTTTTTCCAATATATTTTTAACTGCACATAAATGTTAAAACTTTAGTTTTAAAGTAATATAATTAAATTATAAATTCACTCTTGTTTTAAACATTACATACAATTATTTTTCTTTTTTATATTAATTAACTATCACCAGTGATCGGAGTAGGTAGATTGATTTGGGGTCAACAAACTGACACATATGGATATGCCTCCGGAATTAAAAACTATGACATGGCTAAACTTGAGTAAAAACGTAGAAAACGTAAAGTGGGATTCCATTAATAAAAGTTACTGTTAATGTTGCATTCACATGCATGCAAACATCCTTACTAATATTATAAATTCGAAAGTCCGTTCGTTTGTTACGTCTTCACGTCGTAACTACTGAACCGATCATCATGAAATTTTGAATACACATTGTCAGGGGTGCAGAAAAGGACACGGAACCTTTCATCCAGAAAAAACATACAGTTCCCGAGGGATAGCAAAAAACTGCCCACGCAGACGAAGTCGCGGGCGGCCGCTAGTTCACAATATTTGTTTCAATCTTGTAAGTACTGAAACGAAATTCCGAAAAAAAAGCTTATCCATGTTACAATTTCTATGCCTACTTATGATGCAAGTACGTAAAATCAATCTACCTACTCCGATCACTGATTATCACACTCGCACAAATTAATCAATATTCAAGTAAAATACTTTCTATTTCCTTTTCAGTTTTTATCTAGGTATAATATAATTGTAGGAGTTGAAATAAAAAACAAATTAGAGTAGAGACAATGTTTGAATTATTGATTCATACTAAATCTATTCTAAACTAATTTTACACAGGTTAAGCCAAGTCTGTAGGCTTTACGTCTTTGGAGTCTGAAGGCTCCTGGGTTGATTTTTGTAAAAGGTTTTTGCTGAACCAGGATGGCCTTTCTTTTTTCATTTCAATTATTCTTTTGCCTTTCCAAAATTCTTTAGGCTGAAAAAATAGCATCAAATAGCAATGAGCAATTGTTACTATATCTAAACATTAATGAAAAAGTTTTTAGACTTGTTTTTTATTTACAGTTTTTTATGAACAGATTGTGAAAAAATGTTACCTGTTCAGGGATATTATCGCCTTCATATAATACCACAACTTCCTTGTCAATGGGACTCTGTCCTAATTTTTTAACAATTTCATCTTTGATAAGCTTTGTTTCACTTTCAACTCTTTTGTAACAATTTTCTGAAAAATAAAAAACATTGGTCTGTTTAAAGGAGTATCTAATAGTTTGTTCTTCTGTTGGTGCCGCACTGCAGAAGCAGTGCTGTTCCCATGTACTTTCACATTTATAGGTTTAATATTACATGAAAATAGTAGATTATAGGAAAAAATACAACATTTTACTTCACTGAGGTTGCTTTGTTAGTCCACAACATATGAGTATTAAATAGTAGGTCTAATTCATATTACCACAAAGACATCCATATTCATGATGGTGGCCACATTCTGAGCACACTTTGATATTGTTCTTTGGAATTAACATTTTATAGACATATTCTGGTGATCCAAACTTCCTTTTTAACCTCTTTTCAATTGTTCTTCTGAATTTAGGAACAGCAAGCAGAAATCCATCCCCAATAAGATCTTTTAATGAATGCTTTTTTGCAGGGGTTTTCTTAGATGGGGCTTCTTGAATATAAGCTATAGCAAGTTCTGTAAATAATACATTACTAAGCATATTTATCTACATCATCCTTACTAATATTATAAATGCGAAAGTCCGTTTGTTTGTTACGCATTCTCGTCTTAACTACTGAACCGATCATCATGAAATTTTGCATACACATTGTCAGGGGTACAGAGAAGGACATTAACTTTCATCCCAAAAAATGTACTATGGGCAACAGCGTCGCTTAACCAGTTAGCTACAAAATTCGTGTGCGCACGTATCGCCCCTGCACGAACTAAACGTATGTAGTGACGGCACGGCCTGCAAGCGATTTTAACCTTAGCAGTGGTTAAGCGACGCTGTTGCCTATGGTACTCTTCCCGAGGGATAGAGAAATAACTGTCTACGTAGACGAAGTTGCGGGCGGTCGCTAGTTCATCATTCATCTGCCAATGAGACCTAAAAATGACTTCTACGCATTAACTGTCACTGCACAAGATCTGTGCCGAGGCCTGTACATACATCTAGTATTATCACATGGCTTTTAACCCATCAAGGCCGGCGAGCAAAGAGTACGCCACTAAAAAACAATACATTTATTCATTCTGTCAATTGTGTCAATACATTTGCCATATTCTAGTACTAAAAATTGTTGTTCTTAATGTGGAACTTTGGGCATTGACAGAATAGCTTGGCTTTTTTTGTGTTCCTCATGAGGCACGTTCGGCGTTCAAGTATTAAAGACAGATCACAAAACAGATGTACAGTGTAGTTATTAACTGACTGACAGATGCTGGTGCTGAATTTAAATATTAAATGTTAATATCTTATAATGAAAATAATGTTATGTTTACTGATGCAACAAAGGTTTGTACTCTAGACTTGCTTGTATATTGGTCTTGTATAGCTACCACTACACGTCAAATGGATTTAAAGACAGGTTGTTATGGGCAGCTCCAATTCGTTTATATCAATTTGAATTATACTAGATAGGGTGACCTGTAAAGTGGTACAAGATTACCTTTTGGTGGCTGTCCAAAAAGATTTAACATAATTTGCCGCTCCATATGTTTCATAACTTCAACAAATCTCCATAAGCGAGCGCTCATTTTGGCTAAATATTAAATTTGTGCAGAATAACAGAAATTATTAATTGAAGCTTTAGTTAGAACAAAATAAAAATTATGGATGGATCAACAATGATCATTTTTTTATCTTACTCTATGGATCATGTGCATGGCATGGAAATAAAATTTGACATGTGATATGACAGAACAAACGTCAAACATGACAAGAGAGTACGTACTCTTGGATGGGTGCATTCCAGTACAGTGTGACCGTTTCGAAATTCAGAAACCTACCAAAAAAATCTATTGCCAGTACTAAAAGGAAAATTTCGAATTATACCAATATTCCACAAAAAAAATTATTGCATATTTGAGATTTTTTCTAAATAAGACAGTATTTGAGTCAAAAATATTTATTGTAAATCAATGCTATAATCGTTATAACTTTATTTATTACGTTTTAGCACTTTAAGCATCTTCAGTAAGTCGCGTAAAAAGACCGATCACTGACGCTCATACATTAGTTTGTTGTTCAGCGGTCTTTTAACGTGACGCGATCTTACACCACACCTGACCACACACACAACATGTGCGTGTGACAAACAAAGGTGGGGGCACATCTGTCTTATGTTATGACACGCGACGCCACGTTATGACACGTAAGGTGCCCACTAGTAACACGCCTTGCCTTGTGACGCAACGCGTCACATGGCATCAGCGGTAGAAGCTCACTTAATAACGCCATAATAACTTGACGCGATGTTAATGTTATGTTACAAACACACTACCATTGACTCTTGTCACATTACATAATATTGTTAGTGAAGCGTCAATGTCTTAGCAAGTTCTTTTAACAATAAATGGACGTGACAAGCAAAACATATTTTTTCGTACCTATGTATGCGTACAATTTATTTTAAGGACTACCAACTACAACTATTAATAGTAGATAATAGTGTCGTGTTTTTATGTTTTATAAGTTTTTTCAAATAAAATAAAAATTGTAGCAAGACAGCTTTTTAGTATTTATATGAGCAATTTTTCACTAACTATGAGGTTTCTGTTCTGACTTTGCAGTTTATTATTGAATTTTTAGATTTTAGGCATTCGCAATGCAATTTTTATATTAGGATAATAGAAAAAAAACGACTCACCCGTAGCACCACAGACGGAACAGTTTTTTAGGGTTCCGTACCCAAAGGGTAAAAACGGGACCCTGTTACTAAGGCTCCGCTGTCCGTCTGTCTCTCTGTCTGTCACCAGGCTGTATCTCATGAACCGTGATAGCTAGAAAGTTGAAATTTTCACAGATGATGTATTTCTGTTGCCGCTATAACAACAAATACTAAAAACAAAATAAAATAAATATTTAAGGTGGGCTCCCATACAACAAACGTGTTTCGTTGCAGTTTTTTGGTACGGAACCCTTCGTGCGCGAGTCTGACTCGCACTTGGCCGGTTTTTTATATTGTATAACGATAGAGTCTGGTCAACGAAAGATGAGACTGGTAAAAAGTGGCAAATTCAATGGCAACTCTGATTAAAGTCGGAAATACATGAAATACACCTAATTTTTTCCACAAAAAATCCAGAGAAATGAATATTTTTTGGGACGGTCATCTAAAATTAAAGTAAAATTTCAGAGGTCGAAACAAATTATCGGACGCGGCTTACTGCCGCGGCTGATCTGAGGTGTGCAAACTATCGGATACGTCCGCGACCTACTACATCCGATAGTTTGCACACCTCAGATCAGCCGCGGCAGTAAGCCGTGTCCGATAATTTGTTTGGACCTTAAATGCCGGCCAGCGATTTCAACAGAAGAGGAGATAGACCTCAACATGAGGGTATTTTTGTCGATAAAATTTGGTGTATTTCACGCTTTTAAATAATCGCTACGGGCAAGACCAAAGACACTATACAACAAGTATCAAAACTATATTTCCGACTATAATCAGAGTTGCCATGCGTTATTTTTTGAATTTTCCGCCTTTTTCAGTCTCATCTTTCGTTGACCAGACTCTAATGATCAAACAAAATAAAAACGAAGATTAAAAACTGCCCTAACCCTTTTACATACAAAATTTCTCTTACTAATCCTTACTAATATTATAAATGCGAAAGTCCGTTTGTTTGTTTGTTACGCCTTCACGTCTTAACTACTCAACCGATTGCACACACGTTGTCAGGGGTGCAGAGAAGGACATAGGGTACCTTTCATCCCGAAAAAAGGGATAGACAAAACACTATCCACGCGGACGAAGTCGCGGGCGGCCGCTAGTTATAGATAATTGTAAATATTTATCGATAAATTTACCGATACCGAAAACATCTTGCATCCCTACCAACGCATTGCACGCATCACAACATGTGTTAACACGTGTTAAAACGCAATACAATGCCAACTGACGCATACGAAACATTCGTGTTAAGGTGCGGGCGTCAGACTAATGTGCCCGCACCTTTATGGGATTTGGTCGCGTCAGCGACGTGTTATATATAAGACTAGCTTTTGCCCGCGACTTCGTTGCGTGATTAAGATAGTTTTGCATTTATTTTGTCACGGATGCCAATATACCTAGGTATTTATCAGTAGACCTCATTTCACACATTTAATTCATGTACAAACTGGAGCACTCTGTAGCACCGTGTTACCCTGTATAACGGGAATTTTCCAACACCCTTTCTTAGTGCTCACCTACACCTAGAAAGGTATTTACCCTCCAAAAATAGTGTATCTACCTTCATACAAACAATTTAATAAAATCCTGAATACCATAACGGGAATTTTCCAAAACCCTTTTCGTAATGCTCACATCCTACTAATATTATAAATGTGAAAGTTTGTGGGTTTGGATGTTTCTTCCTCAATCACGCAAAAACTACTGAACGGATTTGGATGAAATTTGGCACAAGGATAGTAGATAGCCTGGATTAAAATATAGGATACTTTTTTATCTCGATATTATCATGGGAACGGGAACCACGCGGGTGAAACCGTGTGTGGCCGCTAGGACATTATAAAAGGAATCTACCCTCCAAAGATGGTGTTTCTACCTTCAGCCTTATACAAATTCTCATACAAACTTGAACAACCTTTAGCACCCTGTATAACGAAAATGTCACAAAACCCTTTCTTACTGCTTACCTACACCATGAAATGTATTTACCCCCCAAAAATTGTGTCTCTAGCTTTATACAAACTGAAACACCCTGTAGCACTCTGTATAACAGGAATTTTCTAAAATCCTTTCTTAGTGCTCATCTACATCATGAAAGGTATCTACCCTCCTAAAATGGTGTTTCTACCTTCAGCCCTATACAAATTCCCATACAAACTGGATCACCCTGTAGCACCCTGTATAACGGAAATTTCACAAAACCCTTTCTTAGTGCTTACCTACACCATGAAAGGTATCTACCATCCAAAAATGGTGTTTCTACCTTCAGCCCTATACAAATTCCCATACAAACGGGAACAGCCTGTAGCACCCTGTATAACGCAAATTTCACAAAACCCTTTCTTACTTCTTACCTACACTGTGAAAGGTATCTACCCTCCAAAAACGGTGTCTCTACCTTCAGCCGTTAGGGCTCCACCCTCCACGCCTATCAATTTGGAGTTTTATCTTAATATATATAAAAGAAGAAACAGATTGGTGACTGACATATCAACGCACAGCTAAGTGTGCTTCTATACTCCAGTCAACTCACGTAAAGAATGTTTACTAACAAACCACCCATACTTACCCTCAAAAGTACTTTTTTAGTACAGTCATGTTTTATAAATACATGAATATCATTGATAGCTTACCTATGTTGTCCAAGTTGTATTTATGGTGTTAATTTACTGAAACATAACGTATTTGTGGAATGATTACGAAAAATGCGCAAAGTTTTGTTTACAAATATTCTTTCCGTAAGTTGGCTGGAGTTTTATGCAATACATTTACTATGGAAAACGATGTCATCTTCTGACGGCGCGCGGCGTGTTAACTGTTAACACGTGATGGCCCGCATGCTGTACCTATATCCATGGAAACGGTAGGTAAAAAAATACGATAAAGGTGGAAACAAATTATCAGACGCGGCTTATGGACGCGGCTTACTGCCGCGACTGATAGGTATCTGGGACTATGAAAATACACTGAGGTGTGCAAACTATCGGACGTAAAGGTCCAAACAAATTATCGGACGCGGCTTGCTGCCGCGGCTGATCTGAGGTGTGCAAACTATCGGATGTAGTAAGTCGCGGACGTAACCATAGACTAATATGACGTCATCGGACGTCCGATAGCTACCTGGCACGCAGGATGTTATGAGAGTGTGCACACTTATCAGCCGCGGCAGTAAGCCGCGTCCATAAGCCGCGTCCGATAATTTGTTTGGACCTTAAGTCGCGGACGTAACCATAGACTAATATGACGTCATCGGACGTCCGATAGCTATCTGGCACGCAGGATGTTATAAGAGTGTGCACACTTATCAGCCGCGGCAGTAAGCCGCGTCCATAAGCCACGTCCGATAATTTGTTTCGACCTTATGCGATTTTTACTCTGTGGTGATCTATAAATTGGTTTCTGGAATGCACCCATTAACTGGTACAGTGCTGCCATTAATAAAAAATCTTCCTGTTTCTTTTTTAATGGCAACATAGAAAATATGGCGTTTGACAATCAGCTGTAGAAAGTGGGGAGGAAAAGGCGAACGTCTGTATTTTATTTTACGCTATGTAGTTCATGTTCTCAAGCGTTTCGTTGCAGTTGTAGCTATGGCGTGTTTAAGTTCCAGTAGGCTTTGTGCTCGTGTTCAAGATAAGTTATTGTGTCAATTCGGACATAAAGTTCGAAGCCAGACTGTATTTGTGAAACTCAAACCTCCTGGACCTTCGCCTTTGCGAATATTTGGAAAAACTTGTCAGGTTAGTAGTATTTGTCCATAGTAATTACATTATTATCTTTGATTATGCTTATTATATCTATAAAACAATACATAATAGTTCATAATTTCTAAGTGCATAAGTTATGTCATTCATTCCGAAGGACATTTTACATAACCAAACGCGTGACAATAACCTCTCATGCGACAGCTGATCGTGTTTATATAAATTCAAGTTTCTGTATTTATAAATAAAGAGGCTCTAATTTAATAAATAGGTACCTATTACTGCTGGTAGGTTTTATCAAAGTATGGTAAGCAGATTAAAATTTAAAAGTGAAATCTTCGCGTGCCACCGGTGTACAGTTTCGTGCAAGGCACAGGTTTGTTGAGTTTGTCCAATAATTTTCACCAGTGACAGAAAAAGATAATCTTACTTTTACTTTCGTCAAACAAAGCGATGCGCTGTCGAAGGCGGCGACTAGTTAACGTAACAATTTTAAAGAAATTGTGAGGTACCTTCGTAGAGTAGTATAAAATTCTTATCAGTTGACTTCATTTTAAAAATCCTTTAGGACCCCTTCTTGTTATTTGCTACCTGCTAAGAAATACTTCGATTTTTAAACGTTCTTCAAGTATGATATTCTTGCGATGGCAACGCGGCGAATACCCGCGCGTGCGCTGCATTCGCGCACCCACGGTGACAAGCGCGAGCGGCCCGCGCGGGGCGTCTTGCTTTCTCGCGCAGCGTGCGAGCATGCAATGTCCAATATCGACGACTAGCACAAAACTTTCTAAGCAACAATTATTTTTCACATTAATATTTCATTTGCTCCTTCATTCGCAATTAATTAACGGTGGATTTCATTGGCAACAGCTATGCCCTCATTCAACATTTCAGTCCCGTACACACTCGCTCTGCATTCAATGATTTAATAAACGAATTTAGATAAATTTGCGAAAATGAATCTTAAAAATATTTCTTACGAGAGGATCTTTCTTCTACACTCGCAAGTATCAAAATGTTGCATAGACATTCCATGGCTAGTGAAAGTTGTGTGATGATTCGTTGAATTTTTAATAGTCAGAAATCTGGGTAAGTAACCTGTCGAAGGAGTGTTTATAGCCTTTCTTATTTTATTCTAGTCCACTGGCGAACATTGACCCCGTTTGTCGCGAGACATTCGGACCTTGTGATGTCTTGTTTGTAATTTCACTCGCAGTTTTCGTCAATATTTGCATTAGGTACCTGTGGGAAGTTATTGTATTACGAGTTTGCAACAGAAATGTTTTTTAGAGCTTACAGGCAGCTTCTAGGCGCCGCCTATGAGCAAATGATATGACCAATAATTACATATTCGTGCCACATAGGTATAATATAAGATGAAAGCTATTCTTCTAGCTTGAGACCAATAAAAAAAAGTAAAGACCTTAAAATCAAGGTGTTAGCCAGGTTATGTTGACCCTGGAAACTTACGTGCTGGGGCCGTACCGACTAACGCATTAAACTTCGAAACGTTGAGCTACAAATTAAAATAGATACATCGAGCCCCAATCGGGCCAAAATGGCGAACCCCAATCACACGAACATCGATATCTTCCAAATAACATCCGCAAATAGTACAATACCAGGAAATTCCTTACTTCTAGATATCTGTTTTAAGTTGAAGCTCGGCAGACCCGCCGAAGTACGTAAAGTTAGCCGGTAGGTCCCCTGGCTGATGATTTTCTCTATTATTGAGACTTCGGCGGTTAGGCGCCACAATTGAGCCTTTCAAAATATTTAATCCCTATCACAGGACAGTCAATTGCTTATTATGTCAAGTAGTCCTTTATCAGTTTAAGGTAAATTACGCGAAACACGGGGAATAGCCATTAGTAATCAAGTTTACAGTATTACCGCAACATTAGTCGTCTAATTCAATGAATCATACCTAATTACTTAGTCGGTTGTCACCTAAATTCTGTTTCAAATTATTTAGAGAAATGGTAAACAAACACTCTCTGCATCTTACTATTCCCGCACAATTTTTCACTGTATGGATTCACCAACACGTATACATTCGCATTTTGAAAGTTTTCAATGTATATCGCACCACTTTTTCAAATATTTAAGTTACCTGAGTGAGACGTAAAGTAAGTTTCTTTTGACAAATAAAGATTATCCATAGTTAAACAGTGATATGACAAAAAAAAAACATTTTAAATACCTATATTTCCCATCTTACCTAATAAGCTATGTTGTCAGGTGTTTGTTTACTTTTTCTCTCAATACTTTTTGTACAGACTATAATGTTCATTATTTGGACCAGGGAGGCTATTGAATGGGCTGCATCACACGTAACGTCCTGCGTAAATGAAGCTCACTAGAAATGCGGAACACATTACTATTTGTTCAGTCGACATCATTGTATAAGAGTTTGCGGCAACGCATGCGATGTGGCATATGTTATTTTCGACTTACAACATTTTCTTGAATCCTAAATTACGTGATGACAATACAAAAAGACGTAGAAAACGAGAAAGTCTTGCTTCTATTCATTTCTTTTTAATTACAAAAAGAATTGATGAAACGATGTTGGGTTTGATGAAAATTACGCAAATGGCTTAACTGGCTGTGTGGGTTAACTTAAGATTGTGACACACGAAGACTACTGACCTTCGGTCAGAGAATATAATTTGTAATTTATTTCACTGCTATAAATTTACTAACAACGATTATGCCGCGGGACGTAAATAATCTGGAAACAAACTGTCGGCGTTTTCCCGCGACTTTTGCGCCTGAAATTTTCTTTCCCGTGCTGGAAATGTCTGGAATAGTTAATAGTAGCCCTAGTCCTTCTCCAAGTGCCAATCTATTTCTATAAATACCAAAAATCACCAAAATTTGTTCAGGGTTCTAGCGTAAAAACATGACTAACAGAGTTACTTTCGTATTTATTATAATATTAAGTTCACGTATGCTCGGTAGAAAATGGATTTTCTTTGCCAATTTTTATAGTACTTGTAGTGGTATTGGTCGATTTTTTTTCGGTTAAAAAACTGTTCAATTGAACAGAATTGCTACGAGCTTTGCTTGCTTCCTCGTAGCAATTAAAACCAAAATACAAAGATGCGAGTTCTACCAAATAAAATAAATTGGAATACTCTTAAAACCTGCTTTTAAAACAGCTATATAGTCCATAGTAATATAGGAGTGTAATAAAAATTCTCCCATGTAAACAATCTTAGACTTTTCTGTACGGCCGTTCTTGTCTTTTTTCCTGTATTAACCTTTTGGCCGACAACCCATACCGAAAGCGGTTTGTCTTCTATCGCCAAGACATAAATGTATAAACTGTTTAGGCTAATGTAAATTGATGTATGTTGCAGCTACATGTAAAAATGTATGCTGTATGTTTCCCAAGAAATAAATAAAATATGAATAACGGCTCTATAGTAAAAAGAAGTGATGGGATTAATTATTATATCGATAATTTCAAATTGTCTTCTAATAAAGACGTGGCGTTGAGGGCACGAAAAAATTTGTTTTCTATAGAAGACCGTGGCGCTCAAAAGGTTAATTTCGTGAAGAATTGCACCTTTATCTGATAAAGAAAGGGGGTCTGTAGTAATCGTTTACTTTGACGGATGGTTTTAGAGTAGTACTTATTTATTACACCTCGTAATCTTATATCTTGAAATAAAATTTGGCTGTTATCTATAAATGCATGAATAGCACAATTCCTACTTTTTACTCATACTAGTATAGTATTGTATTGACATAATGCAATAATTTTTTTCGACACTAAAACTAGGTACGTCTAAATGAAAGATTCTTAGATAAATATGTTATTAGATAGTTGAAGTTATTTAATTTATAAATTAATCGAACAATGAAGAACACATTTCAGTTGTATGGCTTCCGCAACGAACGGCTAAAATTAAAATAGTTACAGGAAGGAAACTTCTGCACAAAAGGTAATGAAATAAGATTTATGAGACAAATCCAAGCAATCGAATTCAAGTTTCATAAAATGTCACATGAAAGTTTTATTACCTGAGTAGGAAGGCCTGTATATGCAGTATTTACCAGAATTCTATCATAATGTGTAGAAAGCTTATATGATAGTAGATTGTTATACAAGACGCTAAAATGACCCATTGCATACGAGGTAGTTTTATTCCCGAGCTTTAGCGAGGGAATAAATAGAAACCGAGTTACAATGGGATTTAGCGTCGTGTGTTACACTCTACTTTTCACTACGAAGGCGAGAAAATAAAATACAATATTAAATACCTAGTTTATACTTACGTAAACGAATCCACTCATTTTTCTATCCTCCACTTCATAAACTTTTCATACAGTATTTAAATAAATGATTTGTGCTTGACGGCAAAAGATTAAAATTATTTCTTTCCTATTACTTACTTACAGTCACACAATTCAATCAGTTTGGTATTAGAGAAAAATTCTAAAGATTTCGCGCTTTTTTTAATTTCTACTGTAGCAGCTAAGAAACACAATGCTGCGTGCATTGTGTTTTTAATTTCTACGATCAAACTTAAAGTCACAGATTATAAATATAAGTCTATGATTTCACCGAAGAGATCGCTGCTTTTAGTTCCATTTTCAAAAATAAAAATGAGAAACAGTATTAAGTCGAGCGAGTCTGTATTCGTGATTATGAATAAAGACTTTTTCGTTTTAGTAGGCTCATTGGTAATAGACAAACATTAAAAAAGAAAAAACTTTATCCCCTAGGGGTAATTTTGCTATTTTATCCTGGCTCTTGTACCTTACAATAACGGACTTTTAGAGCAAGAGGAGTGAAAAGAAATATTATGCGATAGAGGCTGATGGCGAACTAGCGGAGACGTGAAAAGATTGAGGAAGTCATTGAATGAAATAGCTTATCATTTTATAAAAAAAGTGAGAAGTTATTCTGTCCAACTGCAGCACTTAAAATCAGTAGCCTTTATTGTGCACTAGAAACACTCACTTACTATGCCACTGGTTAATTTAATCAGTTGTAAACTTAGAATGTTGTAAATAAGTTATTATGTTTGTCTCATTTATTTATTGCAAAATAAATGTCCGTGTTTAAATAAAGAAGCATGATGCTGTTTGATAGCCGATGTCCTTGCGAATTGCTGCATTCTTGGTCGGTACAATTGAGCAAGCGCGTTTCGGTCGTCACTTGCAAACAATGAACTCATCAGCACGACTGGAAGCAATATTAATTACTGTCGTTTGCTCACATGACGTTGCTGTTTGATAAGGGCCTCTTGTTGAGCAACTTACTGCGAGGAATTTGCGAATGTAATTTGAGAGATGTATGTACTTGATTCACAAGTCCTAGGAAGAGATCAAGTTCTCTATTAAGCTAAGCTATTTTAAGGGATTATTGCAAATGTCTGTACGATAACGTAAATAATTTCGCCTACATGTCCTACTACATCAAAAGTCCCTTTTTGTATATCGTTTACAGCTCGTTGTATAAAACATTGCCGTCGGCTGTATTTACGTACATTGCGATGTATATCCGTGAAATCGGTACGTCAATGCCAGTACTCTCTAAATTCTGCAGTTTCAGGAACGACTGAGTGATTTCTGTTATGTTATGACACCGAATCTTTGTTAAACTTTTATTGCTTTTGTTCAACGCAATGAATGTGCTGTGAAACTGGTACCAAACTGCATTTACTATGCGGTTTCCGTGTTTTGTGTGTACACAATAATTCACGAGTAATTTTTATAAGTTACCATCTAACAGGTTACCAAGGCTATCCTTTCAACGCATTCACGAAGTGCATGTATATTTTTATAATACAAAATTAGTGTTTGATATGAGTAGTGGAGTGGCGTGGGTACACGGTTGAGTGCAATAACAAATTAGTGTGGATTTAGCACACCAGTCTCGGGTCCGTGCAATTATGCATTCTGGCTAATCACACCTCTGTCGTGTAATTTGAAGACTTATAGGCAAACTGTGATGCATGTCTTTGTGACTACCTTACCTACATGATTATGTAGACGAGCGTCGTTTTATGTAAATGTTAACCTTTAAAATCGATGGAGTTAGAAGCTTAGGGCATTACCTGCAAGTGTAGTTTTCCTTGGGGGTTACTCCCGAAACACGAATGAGAATCTGAGATCCAATTGGTATCGAGTAAACGTCAAAACAGTACAATGGAAACCATGGCAACCGTTTTTAATGTACAAAAATAACAGATTTTTGACGTTTATTCGATCCTGATGTGAACTCGATCTCGTTAATTCCCGTCGAGGGAGGGGGGAAAGTGTATTTTAATTAGGCCAAGTTCACAGTTATAAAAGTTAACAATGAATGAATATCGTGTTTGCCTCGAGTAAAGCACTTTTAATTGTGTGAACTGTTCAGATTAACTATTGAATTGTTAATTTAAAGAACAAATAAATATAACGAAGTTGATAAAACTACCTGTTAAAATTACAATTTCATCTTGGTTACTAACGTTTTAGTACTGTTACTTTCCGATTGCATAACTTATTAAATTAACGGGAAATTCTAGTTATAATCATTTAAACTACTTACTTTTTTTATAAAAAATAAATATCTGGCAGCGAGAACGGATTCTTTAGGGAATTATTATTGAAAGTGGACAAAATAGACTACCTTTTCACAAACAGACAGTAAAGACAGAAAACGTAATTAATGAGACAATTAAAAAATATCAATTATTTTTGATAGTGGTCCTTGCGTCGCGTCGGTCCTTCTAAGGCTTGCGAGCGTTTTAGACCTGCATTCCTCTGTGACTTAGGGTAATTACTGCTGCTGGATCGATTATACCGACAAACCGAAGTGAACACTGTAGCTTAGGATGGGTCGATATACCTTGAATTAAAGATTCAAAACATGTAGTTAAAAAGCCATCCAAAAACAGATTGATCACATTTGATAGTGGTCCTGGCGTCGGTCCTCCTGGGGCGAGCGACCGTCTTTGACCTGCATTCCTCTGCGGCTGGGGTAATTAATGCGGTTGGATCGATTACCGACAAACCGAATTGAATGGTGTAGCTTAGGATGGGTCGCTTTACCTCGAATTAAAGACAGAAAACAAAGTTAATAAGCCTGTCATTCAAAATGAGATCGATCACATTTGATAGTGGTCTTTGCGTCGGTCCTCCTGGGGCTAGCGACCGTCTTTGACCTGCATTCCTCTGCGGCATGGGGTAATTACTGCAGCTGGATCGATTACCGACAAACCGAATTTAACGGTGTAGCTTAGGATGGGTCGATATACCTTAAATTAAAGATGGAAATCATAGTTAATAAGCTTGTCATTCAAAAAGAGATCGGTCACATTTGATAGTGGTCCTTGCGTCGGTTCTCCTGGGGCGAGCGACCGTCTTTGACCTGCATTCCTCTGCGACTGGGGTAATTACTACCGCTGGATCGATTACCAACAAACCGAAGTGAACGGTGTAGCTTAGGATGGATTCTATAGGTATATAACCAACTTACCGAACGAATCTTTGTAGACAAAACAAAGTCTATTGGTCGATTATACTAACAAAATATCGTTAGTGAGATGTTGTAATTTACCTACAGCGTTTTTTAAATTGTATTTTATCGATTTATAAAACCATCCACTGTCGGTCTCAATGTGAAGACGATGTTTCTATTTAACTATTTTCTTATCTAATAAAGAGAATAACTGAAAGATTGTATGCTTTAATTTTTGACATATTCTTCTAATCAAAGTTGATACATTAGAGATTAGTAGGAACCTTGGTAGCCTGGTATGTTTTGGATTTCGTAATAAAATCTGCTTGTGAAACAATATTGAAGAATATTTTATCAGAAATTGGTATTCATCACATGATTATACGCTATTTGGTAGACAAATATAGATATTTATTTTACGTGTATATGATTATGAAATAATGAAATATTTGCACGTGTAAATATTCAGATAATTTTGTTGGACAATTACTTTAATTCCTTTACCGATCAGCAAAGGTAGTACTTATCCTACTAATATTATAAATGTGAAAGTTTGTGGGTTTGGATGTTTAGATGTTTGGATGTTTGTTCCTCAATCACGCAAAAACTACTGAACGGATTTGGTTGAAATTTGGCACACAGATAGTAGATAGCCTAGATTAAAACATAGGATACTTTTTATCCCGATATTCCTACGGGAACGGGAATCACGCGGGTGAAACCGCGGGCGGCCGCTAGTTCTTAATATAGCTGTATTCCAAGCTACGGTTTTAACTACGAAATTTTATTCATTTTATTTCAGACGCTAATATTGTATCCGATTAGACAATATGACTGAAACCAAGGTTAGATGTAGGAACCTACCCTAGATTCTGTCGAACCACACCAGCAACCCGTAAACCGTAACAAAAAAATAAAACAATAATTTCTATTAAACTGCTGTTATTTTATTTTACAACAGTCGCCTAATTTTTTCTGTTATGTGATAGAGTATTATATTATATATCACCTTTGAAAGCGCACAAATAACGCATGAGAAAGCGTAAATTACATTGGATTCCGGTGATGTTCGTATTAGCCATCATGCGATCAAGTAATAGAAAATGCACTTGCAGGCTGCGTGCACGCAAGAGGCAGGGTTTGCATGCTCAGAATAATTTGAGCTGCAACTGCAACGTAATCACCAGTCTATGATATTGACCCTTTTGGCCGAGACCACAAAATAGACACTTGCCGTTACGTTTCTTAATCTGTGTCTATGCTTATGTATATTTTGCAAAGTTTAGCTTAGGTAAGTTTAAAAAATGTTTGCAAGTGAAAACATTAATTCAATTATTATGATATTTATTGATTACTAGGCTCAGTCTATTAGAGATAATGTATTTTCTTTCTTAGTTAGGTAAATATTTTTCAATTAACATTTAAATCGTTGACTTAAGACTTCTTCCGAAGCCATTATTGCGATTATAATTTGACAATATCACATATTCACAAGCATTGCATCATTGCATCATTTAAAAAAAGTCTGGAACGGATGGTAGGAAAATGTAGACGATATTTGAATAAAGCAATTTTTGACATTGATTGTTTCAGTGCGTCACGATGATAATACCATGATATTCATTCATAATAATGTCTATTAATCTTAGTTTTTTTTAAATGAAATATTTTATTAATAATCCTTTTGCATAGGATAATAGTTGTAATATTTTAATGTTCTGTCTGCACTAATTTTCGCATTTTCAACCTTCGTGACTCTAGGTACAATTAGATTAGCAATTACTCGGAAAATAATAGTAGGCCAAGTCCATTCACTCTTGACATTTCGATTACCTACACTTGCTTCAAATCAAGGATAAGTAGTTTATTATAGTTCTGTTGAAAAAATCGATAAAACTTAAAGTGCCATTTTATTACCAATATTCTTATAAAATGTATGATGGCCTAGAATTGTTTAATTTATCAATTAAAATATTATAGTTCGTAGATTGATTAAAGTTATATAACAAACGGTGTACAAAAAAAGACAAAGTTTACGTTTAAACATTGACGCGCGTTGATGTCTTTTGTTAGGTGGAGCTTACGCACGCTTTAACGTCGGGTGACATTCATTCAAATAAACGCGTGCGTTTGTTATTCATGAATAACAAAAGCACGCGTTTGTTTGAGATTAAAGTATGATGGCTGAAAGTATGAATACTTTCAATCTTCGTCTGTCAATTATTATTGATTTATGAACTTAATTATCTTAATATATGGTATTTAATTAACTGATGATATCTGTCTTCTTTCAGCTAGTAACAGTGACAGCATCAGTTTCTTTCTAATATAGTAAACGTTCTAAATCTAAATAGGGAAGAATGTGATGAATTAAAAAATAAATAAAAACTACAATTTGGAGTAGCATAGTGATAATATTCATTAATTACTCGTAAAAAATAACAATATATTTTTATTTAGTTCTTTGCGTGTTAAGCGAAACTATTGACCTGATTTACTAGTTTCGCATAAAAATTATACAGACGATCCTTGGAATTGAAATAAACCTTACCTTCTTACTAATAAAAGAGTTTTAAAAGTAATGCAGTGGTTTGATGACTTCGATCGATGTTCCATGATTTATATCTAAGCATAAAACAAAACACCTTTCAACGGGGACACTAGTACTATTACATAGTTATTCTGTGACTAGTGTCACGTGGTTTTATTGAATGTACTTTGGTAATTAGTTGGTATTTGGTTTGATTTTGATTCCCCCGACGTTTCGGCACCTTTGCAGCTGCCGTGGTCACGGGGGGCTTCAGGCTATAAATACCAACTAATTACCAAAGTACTTTCAATAAAACCGCGCTAGTGTCCGTTAAAAGGTGTTTTTTTTTCATATCTAGTGAGCGCGTAAGCTTGAGAAGTGAATTATATCTAAGCACATTTTGTTGAGCCTATTAAGTAACGACCGAAAAAAAAAAGTTTAATCTAGCATTCTAACGAGGTAAGCCATAATATTCTGTGACTTTATTTAGTTTTGTTAGATGTTAATTTATTGTTCGTTTATTAGTAGGCTGTTAGAATTCAGTATTGTTAAAACTACTACGACCTGTCATTTGTTTGTTACGTCACACATGTGTGTAGACGCCGACCACGACCATAATGTTACATCACTACTCACTAGTGAGGTCAGGTGTTAGCAACATGTATTGTAGATGTAGGCGTGTAACATTTTGAGACTTTATTTCTTATATTGATAAAATAACTTTTAACCGCCAGGCTAAGCGCTGGTTCAGCAATGAGCGCGCCCGTCAGTCCGACGGTATAGGTATTCATCAGGTCGAGTCGAGCCTCGAACTCCACGAAAACAAGGTCAAACAACCTACGACATTAAGGACAAATAAGATACCATTTCAGTTCAAAAGCAGGCCTTAAACAGGACTGCTTAAGGCCTATATTCACACTAACCTTTGAGGTCAAAGTATGAAAAGTGAAACAATTGAATAAAAATCCCGTCTGAGTTGCTACGGGTGAGTCGATTTTTTCTAATATTTTTTCATTATTTATTCATTTTAACTGATTCGAAAATGATATTTTATATTTACTTTTATTAACCTTGATCGCAGTTATTTTCAAAATAAATGTGTTAAATAAATGAAGACGTGTTTCCTCGTTCAGTATCATTGAAATGTCTGCTTTTGGATCTATTGATAACATATTCTCGTTAAACGTCTAATAACTAAAGAATACACGTGTGTCTGTTTATAAACAAATTAACCAGAACTGACAAACTTGGTCGGAAACTAATGTTAAGTAAACAGTTTTTTCCGCCATCGAACATGAAACGGTCTTTCCGTGACTTATCATACCTGGTAACGGAAAAATGTTTGGTTACATAAAATAAAACATTCGCACATTGTTGTTACTAAAATAACTAAGCACTTTAACTGTTGTATGATAAATTGAAACTATCACATCTTATAATGGATGTTGCAAATAAGCAAGAAAACCAACCAATTAGAATTTAAACATTCCAACCAATAAATACCTAATGATTTTTACAAATTCTCGTGTTTTGGGCTTTTTAGGGTTCCGTAGCCAAAATGGCAAAAAACGGAACCCTTATACCTAGATTCGTCATGTCTGTCTGTCCGTCCGTATGTCACAGCCATTTTATTCCGAAAGTATTAGGATTACACAGTTCTTTGAAACTTAGTAAGTAGGTGTTTTCTGTTAACCGCTTAACGATTTTAACATAAAAATAAAAAATAAATAAAAACAAAGTTATTTTTTAGACGAAAAATGATAGTGGTATTAAATATGGTATGGTATAAGGTAACTACGGAACCCTACGGCGCGTGGCCCGACACGCACTTGGCCGGTTTTTTATTGATAACATTATAACCATACTTTAATTAATACGACATATTGTTGAATAACATACTTACATTATTCAGTTTGTATGTACCTCTGCAAAAGATAATAATTCTGATGGCTTCGGTACCTAACCTTAAAGCTCCATCTACTCGTATGTATATCTATCTATGTATTACATTACACTCATATTTATTTGAACTGTTAGCTTATGTATTGAAATCGCAACCTTTGCTAAGTGGTTACTACTGCGTAACAGCCATCCGTCAATGATATTATTAGGAGACGACGCGACGTGTCAATTGAAATGTTGCTTTATAAAGAACGGCGACGCGACCGAACGTTCACTTTCTACCGGCTTTTAATTGTTATGTACAAACAGACTTGCGCACCTCCTCATGCAATTTTACGTGCTATTTGTGTATAATGTATCATCGTTTACACTAATCAGGAAATAAAATATATAGGTTAGGATTTGTAATGAATATTTGTATTCGATAGTTAAATGATAAAAGAAAATAAGGAGAACCATTGTTTAGGGTTATAGTTTGCAACTGCGCACGCTGAATTTACTTGCAGAAATTATCGACATTTTTTCATGTAATTTGAGTGAATTCACAAGATCGGCCTTATATGTTATATGTTATAAACAAAATAATTAAATTTTATGTTGTGTTGCGACTTTACCGTAGGGAAAACATCCTGTAATGGTAATGGGGAGGCGAAGGCAAAGTGAATTACAGATGGCGCTCAGTCTTTGGAACAATTGTCAGTTTGAGCTTATATTGTCTTGACTGTGTATTACGTGATTTTACTTTCTTAGATTGTATTTTTTTCGATTTTGCGGACAAACAATGTATTCTATGCTAACTTTAGCTCATATAAAAGAAGAATTACGGAAAAGAAAAGCCAAAACAACAGGCAAGAAAGTTTATAGCAACTTACAAAAAATTGCTAACAAGCATTACATTTCTTTAAATTTCGTGTAAGATTTACAAGTAATCTTTTTATTTCAGATTAGAAGCATATGATTTAAATTTTAACAAAGCAACTGAGTGTGAATTTCCGTGTTTATAGTTGCCTGATGATGCCTTCTGTGCAATAGTAATTTCAGGTTTCTGTACTGGAATTTCTGTACCATCCAAAATTACACGAACCGTTTTATCATATTTATTTTATTATTCTAAGTTTCTTGAATGACTCTGGCATATAAAATTCTATTAATTCTCTGTTTGGCCCCAATATTGGGCTTATTCCATATTTGATATACCTATCAAATTCATCCAAGTTATAAATATGTTAGAAACTGCTGAGGTTGAAATATTAAAGAACAAAGCTGTTATAATTCAAATGTTGTTTTATTTTGGCGAAGCTTCATCAAATTCATGAAACATTCCTTTTGATTTATAATGTTTCTCAGGCTCAGCAAAGGAGAAAATCGAGGAAAAAACATATTTTTTTTGATATTTTTTTGCCCACTATTTTTTTTGTTACTGGGAAATCGATGAACTCCAATATTTTACAAGTTACATGCATAACAATGCGGCATTTTCTCAGTATAAAATTAAAAAGTGCAATACTCCAAGAGATTCCTATATGTTTTGACAGTTTCTTTGAGGCGGCTCGGTACCAACGACAAGACGCCACCTATCGGGATAAAATTGCGCTTTTCCTCCCCATTGTATGTGTGAAATAAAAATAAATAAATAAAAATAAATAAAAACTTAGATTTGTTTACTAACATTTTTTCGGAAGCATTTACCGGTTATCGTCCAGTTTGGTAGCAGTAAATATGCTTAAGTATGACCTTTTTCAATGTCATTTACATTTTTATTTGTAAAGAGACAAATATTTATTTACGTGAGTTACGTTTGTTGGTAGTTATAATTTTATTTAAGTACTTAAATAAAATAGGAAAGAAGATGTACTTACCCAGAAAAGGTTATAGCATATTATTTTTCCCAGAGCAATACAACATGCTTTGAGAAAAATAGAGAAAACAAATCGAAAATTAAAAAAATTGAATCAAAACCGGCACCGCGCTGTTAGGTATCCGATAAAACAACACATTTCTTGTTGTCTCGAACTTCGTCTTTGTCATGCGAGTATATGTCAGTTTTGAAAGAATTGTACCTACTAATAAATGTGTGCATTGCAACCTTAGTTCGCGTGTACTATCGATACACGAGAATTTTACATCATGTCGAACGCATTCGTGCAAGAAGTGTGCGTATTTACAACACTTTCTGGTTACCTACGAATACGAAAGACTTGGGCTAGGGACAAATTATTTTATTACCAAAAGTCTACAGAAAAATTACATGCTTAATTATCCTAAAAGATGCGCAGACGAAGTTTTGTTGCATAGTGTATGTAAGTACACCAACAACAAAGCAAAATTACCTACGCGTGCGAAATATTTTCTCACAGACATGTCATTAGTCAAGTTGTTCAAAACTGCCGAAGTAACTACGGTACCTATAGTATATTAATAGTTTGTGTGGTCAGTACAAATATATTGGAAATGCTACTTAGTACACTTAGGTAAGCCTGTGTAGCCTTGGGCTGCTACTAGGAACGGGAAACGTGTGTGGTAGGTAATTATAGGTACATATTTGCTCAAATATTAATGAAACTTGTACGTCAGTTGAATACTGGGACTCAAAATAGTTTATTCATGTTCTGTTCTGTTTTATGTATTTGCAAATTATGTGGACATACCTTGGTGTTGTTTCGCTTGAAGTGACGTAAAACGACAGAAGCATACATAATTATCCTATGAGTTTTGCTTGAAGTTATACCTGCGCTGACTATCCTTCATAAAAAATTGTTAATTTTTAATGAAGTGGTGTTTCTTGGAATTCTTTATTGAGATACCTATAAATAGTCATGGCCGTCAATAAAAACACTTATGAGTGCTTAAGATTTTTAAACTTTTAGTATTTTGCATTCACAATGCTATTTTTATATTAAGATGAATAAATACTCTGCTGCAACTCAGACGGGATCCCGTCTGAGTTGCTATGGGTGAGTCGATTTTTTCTAATATTTTTTCATTGCTTAGGATTTGTAATTGTGAAAGGTGTGGTGCTATTTATGAAGGTATTAACGCGATCAAAGCGAATGAAAAATCTTATTAGTATTCCCTAAGAGCGTCGAACTGAAGAGTGACTCGAGTGACGTGCCGTGCGTGAAATCGTTTGGAACTAATTATTATGCGAAGCACTCAAACGTCACATTAAATTAAGGATGTACCCAAAATGCTTCGGGAGGCTTTATGTAATCTCTTATATATTTCAGTTGCGTTGTGAACACATTATTTGTGTAGAGTTTATTTACTTCTTGAATCCTCGATAGCAATATAGCATTATTGACCTAGCAGCGCAAAGCGCGAGCGAAGCGTCTTCGTTACAGCTTGGGCAAAAATGCTTTCGTATGTTCGGATATCCGGCTGTTCTCCTCTACAGCCTGTATAGAATCGATTAAGAAATGCGACCTGAAGACTAAAGGTCGCATTTCACAATCGATTCTCGTGAAATTTTGTGAGCAGGTTCGAACTAAAATAGTTTTTTTGTCGATACATTTTCGAAATTTTTCAAAACTTAAAAAAGTCATTTCGGCCATTTCGAAAAATGTTCAAAAATGTCAATAACGCGCCATCTACAGCTTACAGAGACACTAGTTTATGAATGTATAATTAATTATATAGAATAATAAAAAACTACTCAATCATAAATAATTTTCTTCGACTCGAATCGATGGACGATTACGTTTCGAGTAGCCGTTATTTACTCTCAGTTTCGTAGCGTTGAGTATTATTATTTAATGTTATAGACACATCTGGCACTATATTGATCCGTTTTTAATAATATCAAAAACGGATCAATGTGAATTCAAATTATTTAATACGTTACTTTCCACCTCGTGAACTAATCGAGGCTATACACCTATTGTGGGCGGCTATTTCCAGTTTACTGTAATTTCATTAATAGGAGTCGGCAACAAACTGGAACGTTAAAGTAGCTTTATTTATTTACTCTCAGTTTCGTAGTATTGAGTATTATTATTTGTATAATGTTGTAAACACATTTGGCACTATATCAAAAACTGATCAATGTGAGTTCAAATTATTTAGTACGTTACTTTCCACCTCGTGAACTAATCGAGGCTACACCCATTGTGGGCTGCAATTTCCAGTTTACTGTAATTTCATTAATAGGAGTCGGCAACAAACTGGAACGTTAATTAGTCATGGTTGTTTACTGAATCATTCTCAAAGCACTGATAAAAAGGTCGCATTTCGTGTAGTGTAATCATCATCATTAGTTGTAACGAGTGCAATTGTGTATGCCAAAAATTTGCAACTTTTTTGAGAGAATTTACTTTTATGTGTGTTTTTAGGTAAGTAGCAGTTGGCAAACGTTTATATAAAAAAAACTTATTTAGGTAATGTGAAATGAAACTCAAAAAGTTTTAGCTGAAATAAAATTCTGTAGAAGCTAAGTTCAGTCTTTATTACATTACTAGTGTCTGCCTGCAACTTCGTCTCGGTGGTCAGTTATTTCTCTATCCCTCGGGAACAGTACTTTTTTCGGGGTGGAAGGTACCCTAGCTCTGTACCCCTGACATTGTGGCAAAATTTCATGATGATCGGTTGATTAGTTAAGACGTGAAGACGTAACAAAGAAACAACAGACTCGCAATTATAATAATATTTTAGTAAGGATAAGGATGGTAAAGATGCGAAACAGGTTGTATAGTTAGTAATTAATCAAAAATAATCAGTGGCTACGTCGAATATCCTCTTAATGCATCCTGCGAGCACGCGTGTACGCGTGTGCAGCGTATCTGTGTTGCAATATTCGGGGCCCATCGGCGCTGCACTCCGGCGCAGTTGCATAAACGTATTGCGACACGCGCAACGCGGTCACTGCCGCCGCGCGCTGCGGGCGCATAGTTAAGGGCACGCCGCACCCTTCGCCACTCCAATAAAGAGCTGCTAGTGATGTGATTATGACAAGACTACGATTCGAATGGCCACGCATCTGCTTCTGCGGTTTATGCCATTTAGTTGCATAACTTGCTTTACATTGTCATCTAACTAATATTTTTCTTTAGACCTATTCAATACACTGTATTAATTAGCATCTAATCTCAACTTTATCTAATTCTAGAGGGTTACCAGATGATATACCTATTACATCCTGACAAATGCCAGATTTCTACTATAAGTCCTGGCATTATGGTAAGTTTTAGTTGTCTTCTGCAAAAAGTTACCTATTGACGATTGTCACCAAAGAAAAGAAAAATAAGAAAAGCTTGATTTCTAAGGTTTATTTTATTATAATGTAGATAATCTGAAAAATCCTAACATTTTTCAATTCCGGCCGAAATCCTGACAGGAACCAAAAGATGATAAAGTATAATCTCGATAATAATAATTGGGTTGGTAAACTTTTTCAAAATTGTTGTGAATTATATATTTTCTGGTAGCTTTTGGCTTTGGAGTCAGGAATAACCAATTGCGGAATTTTTATAATACGTCATTTTAATTTAAATAATAATTTTAAATTAATATTTACAACATAGTACAATAAATCACTATTACGGCTGTATGCGTAATGCTTTTGCTCAAATGAAAAAAAAAATGAAAAGTTTGGCATTGGCAATGTCAACTAGTTGTCATGTTAGTCACAGTCAGCTAAAATAAATAAAATAACTCTTTTGTAAGTTTGTAGATATACATATATTTACGTGATCATCACAAACGTATAAAGCTCTCTGGCAATTCCTATTTAATCCTCTGCACCCCACGTATCTTTCAAAGGTATGGGAATTGTACAAAATTTGTTCTGCGGATGGTCTCATCTATATTTCAAACAAAACGGAACAAAGCAGCGTAGGTACTTCATCGGCGTAATAAGCTGGATAATGGATTTCTTCAAGCTGATCCATTTCCCATAACTGAACAAGAAAAACACTAGAAAATCACAATAAATAAGCTGAAAAACAAACAACAACATTACGTCGTGATTAATTATTACCAAAGAGTAAAATAATTGGATTACTCTTTGTTGCTTACTGTCAAATCTGTCCTGTCAATCAGTTTTTTATCAGTAAATGCAAGGGAACTTCGTGTTCAGCCGTACGTTTGATATTTTATCGCGATAATAATATAAAAAAATATATTTGATTAACAAGGTGAAATAAAAAAAATCATAATATTGTTTTCTTTATTCTTCAAACTTGTGCTATCAAAAAAAATATATAAAACAATTCTCTTCGAAAAAGTTTACCAACCCAATTGGATTAATCCGCCCCAGTTTCATACTTTTATCGATTAACCGATTGAAAACAGTCGTTTGCTGTTCTAAAACTAATCCCAAAATACTATCGATGGTGCCCTATGGTATGGTGACTAGTGTGCGCTGCACTACTGCAGTACTCGCACGTCATTATGATGAATGTGTCAAGAATGCATTAAATATTTTTAATTATTCTCTGTTGGGTCAGCCGTACGAGTAGGTACTGCCTACTCTACTCGCGCGTGAAGGTATTGTATTGTACTCGGGTTTTGATTAATTTGTTATTCAGGATTGTATTCAGGAGGTCACTGCAACAGGGTTATTACATGCAAGAGGTACCAATATTAGAAGTGGCTTTGTATTGACATGAACGGCCTTACATCATGTAAACATTACGTTAGTGTCAGTATCAATTGCTATTGCCATCGAACTTAAATTAAGTTTGGCTTGAACAAGAAGGTTTTTAAACTGTGTTTTAATATTTTTGTGTTGGCGCTTTCTGCTATTCTTGTGCTGATGAAGAAATTATTTTTCTTTTATATATTTAAAAGTCTTATAGTATCTTTCGTATTCTGAATATCTAAAGTTGTTGATCTGGAAGAGGCGCTACGGTTGTGTTCGCAACTTCGAAAGATGCGCCGATTTTTTTTACATTAGTTTTAACATCCCTATAACTATAAAACTATAACCTAAACAATGGTTTTCTTTCTGCTTTTGGGGATTTACTTAACAAAGAAAAGGTCCAAAAATGTGTAATGTAAAAATACTTCATTTTGCCCAATTCAGTTAGTAAATATTAATCCAGATCTTGAGACACAAACAGGGATTTTATTATCATGTCCATGCTCATTTGACCTTGTCGTGAGTTTTATAGGATTTCCTTACTTTTAACAGATCAAAGATATGCGTTGAGTTTCAGCGAAATAAAATACGATGTGTTATGTGTCCTAGTCATAAAATGGATAATTTATCCGCTGACAATGTCGCGTAAATTGTTGGACCACCAGCAGACAGATGATTTATTATACGTTTTTTTAAGTATCCCGACATTTTGCCCGCCACATAAGGTTATCACTATTATACAATTTTATTTTTTTAATTGTTATGACAACTATGGAGTGCGCATTTATTACTTTAATCCTGCTTGAAATTTAATTCGAACTGGTAGATTTATGGTATAAATAAATAACGAGTAATATTTAATTAATAAAGTAAATCTGCTGAACTGACATTACTTACATTGCCACAGCTGGAAGTGTGAAGCACGACCAGTGCGCAGAAGGAGGTAGATGAAACGTCAATGTTACAATTTACCAAGATATATTGAAAAAAAAGGTCTCAAGGGGGGTACACAGATCTTCGTTTCGTGGTAGTCGCCTTGTAGTATAAAAAGCACTTAGCTTGCGTTTTGCCTAACGGAAGCAGAAGCGCATGTGCAGCACGAGGGCTACGCGCTCAAGGTGAGGCGAGTGCGCAGGCTCGGCGTGGTGTTGCTCCGGGGTAGGCCGGAAGCAGCAGGTGGTGACTCGGGCAGGTAGGTGCCCGGAGGTGTAGTGGTAGGCGGCGCAGGAGAGGGTCCGGTAGGGGAACTCCTGCCCGTAGGTACGACCCTGGAATGTTACACACAAGGTATGAACAGGTGTTCACTAATTCTTACCGCTGCTAAATAGGTGCTAGGGCAGATGGCTACAATTGAAAAGTCTCAAAAAAAGTTATTGACCATAATAATCAAAATGATTATTTTGGTCAATTTGATCAAACTAACTAATTTGACTATAATATTACTTATGGTGAGCATTCGAGCACTTCACCCTATTAACATGTTTGAAAAGAATAATTTTATTAGTAGAAAGGTATATTTTAATAAAAGGGAATAATAATTTAATGCTTAATTTTGAAAGGCAATTTAGAATATTATAAAATAAACATTAAGATCGGGATTCACCCATTGGCAGCGTCGTAGGTTATAAAACGAAATCATTTCATTGCAAGATAGAAATTAAATTAATGTTGGTTATAGTATTTATTCACAAGCTATTTAGTAGCTCATACAAAATACTATTACCTGCCTTCTGAGTTTACTGTAAACAAGGATTGCATTTATTTGGTTTTCGTTTACACTCGATGAGAATTTAGCACAAAAATCACACTGATCAAACCATTACATATTAATATGAGAAAAACTATTAGATATTTAATTAAGGTATTTAGTATGAGAATTCACTATGAAATTTATAAGGAATTGAAATGCAAAACGAACGTATTATAGCTACACTCACCCTAGAAACGGGGTTGCACAACACAAAGAAATGAAATGAAATTAATGTAGGTAACTTGTTAAGGTTACGAATGTTTTGAAAAGAAGAAAAGGATTTTTGCGAATCGTTCGTATTTATAGCAAGATAAATATCGAGAAGCACCTCAAAACAGCGAGAATGATCTAGCAGTCCCGGTCTTATCCTATTGGTCGAGCTTGACATAACGAAGGTGGATGTCATTATAGACAATGACAGCGTCTGTCACAGTGTGACAATACGGCCGCGTTCCGAGTCGCGATTTGGAATAAGGCAGAGGTCAGAACTTCCCACATTCCACAGGTGAAGTGATGTAATGAATTTTTAAGAAAAGTTCGACAGTAATTATTAGTTATAAGTAGTAGGTTTTTAGCAACCGTTACATATCCCCCCTCTTAGAGTAGGATTTTGCCTGGACAAAATCCAGTTAAAAACAAAAACGACCAACCAACCAGATAACAACCCAAAACAAGTGAATAAGACCCTTTCATTCAGACAACAAAAGTTACATTCAAATTAAAAGACAATAGTTAAAATTTTCATGCAATGTAAATTATAGTAGTGGAAACAGTATAAGTATTTAAAAATGTATACTTATATTGCTTGTCTATTATTATTTTAATTTAAAGTATTAAAAACAAGTTTAAGAATAATTATTCAATTTAAAATCTTTGATATGCCAAGAACCCAGATTTTTCCCTTTCATATCGACAAGTTCATAGACCAAGGGCGACAATTTAGATTTTATACGACATTTAATATATTTAGGAGCAAGTTTTTTAGAAAATTTCTTATCTTTGTCGCTTTGATAATAAGTTTTTCGCCAGACGATATCATCTACGTTGAATTCGAACTTTTTACGACGAAGATTATAAGGACCACAATTACGAGCATGCGATTTTATAAGAGAACTTTGCACTTGATCAAAAATTTTCCTAAGTTTCCCAGTATTTTCAGCATATTCATCCCTAGGGGAGAAGATAATGTCGTTTAGATCGACATCAAGATAATGAGATCCACAAGAGACTAATTCCCTCCCGAAGACCAGAAACGATGGGGTATAACCCGTGACTTCACTTACAGCAGAGTTGAGAGCGAATTGTATTTTAGGGATATTAAGATCCCAAGTTCTGTGATCTTCATCAATAAAGGTCGAAACAGCCGTCATAATGGTCTTGTTGTAACGCTCGACTGTATTTACCTGTGGAGTGTATTTAGGCGTAAAATGCACTTTCGGTATTTTATATTGAGCGAACATATGCTGTAGTTTCTGACTAACGAACTGTTTACCATTGTCCATCAGAACGGTGCTAGGAATGCCATGTACAAGAAAGACTTTCTCCTCAATAATATTAGTTATAATTTCAGCAGTTGCACGACGTATAGGAAATAATAGAGAGTATTTAGAAAAACAGCAAGTGACAACCAGGAGCATAGTATTTTGCTTCCTACTTGGAGGTAGTGAACCGACCAAATCAATACTAATCATTTGGAAGGGCCTAGAGCATTCTTTAGGTCGACCCATAAGTCCTAAGGTAGGATGATTAGCATGTTTGTGCGAGTTACAAGCATCACAATTATTTACGAAGTTAGCAACATCCTTATGTAAGCCAGGCCAAAAATAATTTAAAGAAATACGTTTAAAGGTTTTAAAAATTCCCAAATGTCCTGAAGTAGGATTTGAGTGGTTAGCAACAATAATATCAAGTCTGGAATCGTTAGGGACAACTTCCTTCCATTCGAATTCCCTAGCTAAAGGGTTTAAGGATTTCATGTGACGATATAATTTATTGTTAGTGATTTTGTAATTAGGAAAGGAAGTAGGAGAGGATTGGCAACCATTAAAGATCTCCAAATACCATGGATCTGTTACAGGTGAACAAGATTGGTTGGCACTGTCTATAGCTGCTACAGGTAAGGCACGAGATAGAGAATCTGGCACAACGTTGTCCTTGCCACATGTGTATATGATATCGAAGTTAAAGGCCGATAGACGTATTCCCCACCTAGCAAGGCGACCTGTAGGGTTATTCATGTTAAGATACCATTTTAAAGATGAATGGTCAGTATAAACAAAAAATTTTTTACCGTTATCCAAGTAACACCGCCAGTGTTCAATAGCAACAAGTACCGCGAGAGCTTCGCGCTCTGTAGCGCCGTAATTACGTTGTTGGGCCGATAAGGATTTACTCATATAGGCTATAACCCGCTCTTCGCCGTTTTGAATCTGAGAGAGCACAGCACCTAACCCGTAGTCGCTAGCGTCGGTGCGAACTTGGAAAGGTTCAGAATAATCAGGACAAGATAAGATAGGAGGTGACGTCAGACACTCCTTCAGTTTAACAAAAGCGGCCTCTGCTTCTTCTGTCCAAGCAAAGGGAGGCGCCGATTTACCTTGAGAAGTTAGTTTGTTCAATGGTGCAGCCAAGGAACTAAAATTAGGGATAAAACGACGATACCAAGAAGCAGTGCCCAAGAAACGACGAACTTCCTTCCTATTAGTAGGGGAAGGATAATTTACAATAACATCCACCTTTTCAGGATCAGCATGGAGACCATTTGAATCAACGACGTAGCCCAAATACTTAAGCCTTTCTCTGAAAAATTGACACTTTTCGAAGTTAATTGTTAAGTTGGCGAATTTCAATTTTTCTAGAACCCGCGTAAGAAGCGACATATGTTCTTCGAAGGTGTTTGACACTATAATTACGTCATCGACAAAAACGTAGACCTTATTTTCAAATTCAGGACCGTAAAAGAGCAAATCTACTAGTCTTTGCTGAGTAGCAGGTGCATTAGTTAAGCCAAACGGCATAGACTTAAATTGGAAGGTCCCCCTAGAGGGAATATAGAACGCAGTCTTGCATCTGTCTTCAGGTTTTATTAAAACTTGCCAGAACGATTTAGAAAGATCAATACTAGATAGATATTTAGCATCTCTAAGATTGTCTAGGATCTCCGAGATATAGGGTAAGCTATAGGCATCTTTACGAGTGACAGCGTTTAGTTTTCTGCTGTCCAAACAAAACCTAAATTCACCGTTCTTCTTAGGAGCCAGAAGAACCGGATTCGACCAAGGGCTCTCACACGGTTCCACAACGTCATCCTTTATCATCTCATCCAGCTGTTCGGAGAGAATTTGTTGTTTATGAGGAGACATTCGGTAGTATCTCTGTCTAATAGGTGCAGCGTCACCAGTGTCGATAGCGTGAGTGATCAAGGAGGTACGACCCAAACCGCATTCCTCATACGAAATACCGCGGAAATCAGAGATTATATTATCAGCAGTTTTCTTTTGGTCATCTGAAAGTTGAGCGTACGGACAAATATGTTTAGATTCGTCAAGAGCGATGTTAGAAATATTTGCCTCCTGAGACCCATCAAGTACAAGTCTATCAAGTTCACTGGGAAATAACCCAAAAGTCCTCCAGAAATCCATTCCTAGAATAAGATTATTTTGTATTTCCGGCACAACAAAGAGTTTAATATTGTGAGTTCTATTATTAAAGGAGAGAGGTAAAATGAAATATTTAGAAGAACAAAACTTCTGACCGCCAGCTGCAGAAAGCTGTAACGGATCACAAGAGTAACATTTATAGTTTAGTTTTAAAAAATCGTCATGAGAATTATTTCCTAATAATGTTATGCCGGAACCAGTATCTAAAAGACCAATAATTTTTTTGTCACCAACAGACACATTAATATAAGGTCGAGAAAAATTAGTTTCAGAATCCAGGATTGGAGACACAGATTGGCTCGATGGAAATTTAGAAATAAAGGTAAGCCAATCCTTCCATTCAGTCTCATTACAACGGCTTGAAAATCTCGTGTGCCGAGATTCAAGAGCTCTCCAATCCTGACTAACTAGTTTTTTGGATTGCATTTAGTGCAATCAGGAGTACGAACACCCTTATTCCCACACTTAAAACATACAATAACGCGTGGCTGAGTACAAGTTTTTAAACTGTGCGTATTATTACGACATCTGGGACAATAAACGTTATCCGTAGCTACGGCCGAAACAAAAGTTTTATTATTAACTGAACTTCCAGAGCTAGCAGAAGCACTGGATTTGCCACGATATGCAAATTCAGGAGCTAGGGTTGAAGAATTTGGAGCAGAAGGCTCATGAAATTTTGAAAATTGAGATTTTATTTTTTCAAAGTTTTGGCAAGCTGCCTTAAGTGCTTCTATAGTTAAAATTGGCCATGCTGAAGCCAATGCATTTGCATAGCAAGGACGCACGTTATGCGACAATATTTCCAGTTTTTCGTCCTCAGGCAAGGGTTTGGTAAGTCGTGAGAACATGCCATCCATTATGGACAGGTAAATACAAATAGATTCACCCTCACCTTGAGTACGAGACCGAATTTCAGATAAAAACTGATAGTCAAAGTCGTGTAAACTAAAATCGGCCTTCAACAATTCCGTTAATTGGGACCAATTATGAACTTTGGGTTTAACGCCACGGAACCAATGCAGGGCATCGTCTGTGAAAATCTCATAACCAAAAGATAACACTTTATCGTAGCTGATACCTCTTGATTCTACAAATTCATCCACTTTTTGAATGAAGGATCGGACACAAGACTTCCCGCTAAATTTAATTTTGGAAAAATCAGGTACCGTATTACGATCAACAACTAAATTAATAACTGATTTTTCCAATTCACCGACGTTTGCACTAATACTGGATTTCGCCTCATCAACCGGTGTCAACGACTTAGAGCCAAATTCACCATTGATTTTAAGCGCGATTAATATCACGTTTTACGTAATGTAGTTTAAGTGTCGAGTTTGATACCCCGTTCCCCGTTTATTCCAAAAATAAATTTCACCAGGTCATTAAAAAAATTTAATCAAGATTTAACAAGGCATTGTTTATAACATAATTGTACATTTTTGTAACAAATTTTACTTTGTTGTTATGACAGTGACAGCCTTGAACTTGTTTTTTGACAAAGCGAGTTTAAAATCAATGGTGAAATTGGCTCTTAATCTCTTTCGTTTGGAACTCAAACATAGATTGACAATCCGACAGAAGAATCAGCAAGGAGTCATCATCAACCTCGATTCTATTCAATCTGTGGTATATATGATTAAGCAAAACTTCAGTTCTTAAGAATAAGTTTTTCTCAAATTTAGATTTTAAAGATTTTAAGTTCTTAAAAGATTTTTCAAGAGAGGCCTTAACACCCTCAATATCCTCAGATGGAGGCAAGTGTGAAGTTAAAATATTCTCGGAAGGAAGATCTTTAGATAGTTTAACAATCTGTTTTCGCAATTCTTGAACCGAATCAGCTGGGGTTTGACCACGCAAGGCCACTTCGTATTCAAGTTCTGACTTTTGAAGCGAAAGAAAATTTACTGAACGTTCAACCATGATTACGACAGTTAAAACAATAAAAGTAAAACGAAACCAAACTAAGGTGAGTGTAGCGTGAGCCTAATCAATTGCAGCACAATAAAAAAATTAAGTGGGTAGCTACAAAAAAATAAGGTTAAAATTTAAAAAATTTCAAAAAAATTCGTGAAACAACGTTAAAAAATTTAAATAAGCACTAAAGCGCAGTAGCAAAAGTACTTGTACGTTTTAATAGTTAACAACGGCTTAGTGACCGTTAGTTACACAGTAAAGGTAGGTAGGTACCCACCTAAAACACAAAAAAATCAAAATTTAGTAAAAATAAAAAGGCGAGAACCACTGAGCGAAAGATCTTGAGCGAGTTGGGCGCCACTGCCACAGCTGGAAGTGTGAAGCACGACCAGTGCGCAGAAGGTGGTAGATGAAACGTCAATGTTACAATTTACCAAGATATATTGAAAAAAAAGGTCTCAAGGGGGGTACACAGATCTTCGTTTCGTGGTAGTCGCCTTGTAGTATAAAAAGCACTTAGCTTGCGTTTTGCCTAACGGAAGCAGAAGCGCATGTGCAGCACGTGGGCTACGCGTAGTGAATGCAAATCCGTATATATTTCGAAATCCGGATTTTAAGAACGGATATTTCGTCAAATCCGGATTATCCGGATATTACGGATTTTTTATAAAAATATTTTCTTTTTTATAAATATAAGTCATTTCTGTACATATAAGTTCAGTAATGTGATGTCTCTTATATTTATGTAAATGGATTCAATGAAAAGGACAATATTAATCAAATCCAATATTTTTTTGTCATAAAATACTACAATATTATGATGTTACCTATTATTGTTCAAATGTAATTAAAATAGTGTATGATTCGCGTGCGATTTGCGAGTAGGTGACGTAAGCGATCGTTTACATGAGCGCCTTTGCGACGTTTTATCGCGCGATATTTCTGAAGCTTCGAATAGAACACAATGTGACTGACTGTGGAACGGGACAAAAATATCGCACGGTAAAAAAAATCGCTCATGCAAACACACAGTTCGTAACAAGAAAGTTTTTACATTTTACATAGTCAAAGGCATGGAGACCCTTATTAGAGCCGATCAAAGTAGAAAGTTCTACCAGGAAGTAAAATCATGTAAGAAAGGATATCAGCCCACTGCACAACTGCTCGAGGACGATCATGGCAACCTGATAACTGATGGGGAAGAAATTAAATCTCAATGGCGCAATTTCTTCCAGCAACTCCTGAATTGCCCCTCACCTGATGAACCGGTCCCGCGCACTGGGGAAGATAATGAAAGTGAGGTGACCCCTCCTACCTTCGAAGAAGCTAGAGTAGCTATCATGAGGCTTAAAAATAATAAAGCGCCTGGAATTGATGGCTTACCTGCGGAAGTCTGGAAGTATGGAGGGAGAGCAGTCCAAACCAAACTATACGAGTTGCTTTGCTACTCAAGATTTGGGAGGCCGAAAAGCAACCCGGGGAATGGAACATAGGTGTCATCTGTCCAATCCATAAAAAAGGGTGTAAAAAAAGGTGCACTAACTACTATATTTTGATCTATCCAAAGCTTTCGATTGTGTATCGCATGAAATATTACTTAAAAAGTTAGAATGTCTCGGCATCAGAGGCCTAGCACTTGAATGGATGACCAGCTATCTTAAAAATAGAAAACAATGCGTTGTTATTACAAAATTAAACGCTAATAATGAGGTAACGGAATATTCCTCAGAACTTAAGCACAACACTTGTGGTGTCCCTCAAGGAAGCATACTTGGGCCAATTCTCTTTCTTTTATATGTAAACGACATCATTAAGACTACAGCACATAAGTGTATCTTATATGCGGATGACGTTTCAATTGTTGTGACATCAAATAGAAAAAACAATACAATCAAACAACATGAAAATGACATAAATAATACAGTTACTAAAATTATAGAATGGCTTGACATAAACAATTTAAAAATTAATCTAACAAAAACTCATTTTATGAAATTTGACAATTATGACATTAACACTAATTTAAAAATTTGCTATAATAACACAGACATTGAGAAGGCAGAACAAATTAAATTCTTAGGTATATTTATTGACAGTGATTTAAATTATAAAACACACATCGACTATATATGCACTAGGATAAATAAGTTTGTATACGCTCTTAGGCAAGTTAAGCAATTGACAAATTTAGACACAGCGCTTAATGCATATCACGCTTATGTTGGTTCAATTCTACGATACGGCATTATAATGTGGGGCAACAACACTACAACAAATAGAGCTTTCATCGCCCAAAAAAAGTGTATTCGTGCAATATGCGGCATTCCACCTTACTCATCTTGTAGATCGAGATTTAGAAAGCTTGGATTATTGACACTGCCATCACTATATATATTGGAGTTATGTGTTTACGTAAAGCAGTCTATTCATTCTTTCAAAAGAGCATGTGATTTGTACCCAAGAAATACAAGAAATCCTAACAGATTAGTCATTGACAAAATATCAACGTTGAGAAAACACAAAATCAGCTTTCTGACCATGTCTATTAAGGTATATAATGGAATTCCTGCCGAAATTAAAGAATGTAACAACTTTAATATTTTTAAGACAAAATTGTATCAGTGGCTACTTGAATGTGAATTTTATAATCTGCAAGAATTTTTCAATGCAACTAAATGAAACTGGAATTGTAATTTATTAATATAAGAATTTTTATGACACTTCAAATAGTTTGTGTAAAATTTTGCATGCTATTCAATAATGGCTTAACATGATGTACTTTTAATAATAAGATTGTCACCTTTTATACCATGTTAAATGCAAATAAAATTATATTATATTATTATTATATTATATTACCGCGGAATAGCCCTCTTGCCGACAGCGTACAAGGTCCTATCGTATGTACTGCTCAAAAGACTGGAACCATACGCAGAACAAACCCTCGGAGATTACCAGTGCGGTTTCCGGCCGAATCGCAGCACGGTGGACCAGATATTTCTTCTAAGACAGCTAATGGAGAAAAAATGGGAGTACGCACAAAATATCCATGCACTATTTGTGGACTTCACAAAGGCATATGACAGCATCGATCGGGCAGCCTTGTACACCATTTTGAAGAACTTTTGCATCCCAAGGAAACTCGTCGACATGATCGAAACTGCCACAAAAGAAAGCAGAATGAGAGTCCGAGTCCAGGGCGAGCTGACTGATGAATTCTCGGTGGTTACCGGACTAAAACAAGGCGATGCTCTGTCACCAATACTCTTTAATTTGGTTCTTGAATATGTCCTAAGACGGGTGATATCACTAGACGTCGGAATCGAACTTAACGGAAGGCACAAGGCGATAGGGTACGCGGACGATCTAGCTCTGCTTGGTGAAAATAGTACTGAGGTGCAATACTCTGCAAGGACCCTAGGAGCAGAAGCTCTGAAAGTAGGTCTTAAGATTAGCCACGAGAAAACAGAATATCTCCACATGAAACGCTACAGAAACCTCCGTGAAAAACGTAAAGATCTGCATGTCGGAGATATTGCATACAAGGGAGTGGCTAACTTCAAGTACTTGGGCTGCACAATCACCGACACCAACACTCGTCATGAGGAAATAGACCTCTGCATACAGAACGCTCTACGATGCAGCGCAGCACTACACAAGGTGCTGGTGTCCAGGCTTCTCAGTAGAAACACCAAAATCCGGATCTACAAGACCGTCATCAGACCTATTTTAATGTATGGTAGTGAGGCCTGGACATTAACACTTAGTGAAGAAAATAAGCTTCTGGTCGCCGAAAGAAAAATCCTTCGTAAAATCTTTGGTCCTAAACATGATGCTGATGGAAGCTGGAGGATCTTAAAGAACGCTGAAGTAGAACAACTCCTGGCTGGGCCTAATATCATTGGAGAAACGAAGGCACACAGACTCCGATGGCTTGGTCACGTCGAAAGAATGGGATTGGAGAGGAGCGCCAAAAGAGCCTATCTCGGTCAAGCTACTGGCCGACGCCCGGTCGGACGCCCCCGCTATCGATGGAGAGACGTGGTGGAGGCCAATCTACGTGAGCTCGATGCTGGGGACTGGCGCGAAACAGCAAAAGATCGAGATAGATGGCGAGCTCTAGTATCGGAGGCCAAGACACACTTTGGGTCGCTGAGCCACCGGAGTAAGTAAGTAAGTAAGTAAACACACAGTTGTTCTATTCCGAAGCGTTAGAGCCATAACATATTGGGACGCCATGGCGACGCCGCCGGCTACGTATCCAAACAATTCGTATTGAAATGTATGGCAGATAACACACTTGGCTGGCGTCTGGCAACGTCGCCAATTTGGAAGCGTAGCCACTATCGACCGGCCCCTACGCGGAAACTGGATACTCTGGCTACCTGCGACGCATAGCTAAGTCGCCAGTATTTTGTATACAAGTAAGTTATGCCTCCCTCACTCAGTGGCCAACTGGTCGCCGCCAGAACGGACGCCCGTTGTGAATTGTGCGAAAACAATGAGTTTCGATACATAACGATTTATTGCAGAGATTCAAAACCGTCCATGTTTTTGGGATAAGTACTACATCTAAAGAATATTCTGATCGATCAATTTATTTTTACATAAGTTTAATAATTCATCAAAAGATGTTATTGATATTCTCACATAGTTGAACAATTTTTATTAAGAATATTTTTATAATCTGCATATATGTAGTTTAAAAAAAACACTTCGACTTCGATCTGATATAAAGGATGGACCCATAACTTTTTAGGTTTCTTCTTTTTCATTTTATGACGCAGTTAACAATAAATATAGCGATCTCTTCTATGCACGTAGGACAGTGGCTACTTATTTGGAAACTTCATTTGGCTACGCTAGGTTGCCAGAGGTAGCCATGGCCACGTCACCGGCGATGTCACCATGGCGTCCCAGTATGTTATGGCTCTTAGAAAAATCTCGCGATAAGACGTCGAAAAAGCGCTAATAAAAATAAAAATCATACTCTTTATAAAATTTTACAAATGAAGAATAATATATTACTATGATTAAACTAGATAACATAATATGTTGTTTAGTTTGTGAATTTGAAAAATACAAATTATTTTTTGGGACTTAATGTGATAAAGCCCTGAGAGATTGAGAGGCGCGCCGTATTAGTCACTCGTTCCTTAGGATGTTAGGAGGAGTGTCACCCGCGCACCATCCGGAAGACTATACGCCACCACGCCAACGGGAAGAAGAGACCCTAGGCGCGCCAGTGAAAACAACCAAGAAGTTCGCATAGAAGATGATGGTCATTTTACATTTTCCAGTCGACAAGAAGCACACGCACTAATGAAAGTGATACGAAATATAAAAGTAGCAATGTGTCATACTTATCTGTCAAATGAAGCAGATAGCGATGCCAATGACACTTGCGCGGTAGACCCACTGGTCGAGCTAGAGACGCTGCAAATACACTCAGAAATTGACGAAGAAGAAGGAGAATTGTATCAGCAGAAACACCAGCAGAGCTGGTTCAACCAAACGAACTTTTTGGGACTTAATGTGACAGACCTGAGACATGGCACTAGCAAGATGCGTGAATGGCGTCGTCTAGAATAAACTCACATACCCACAAACATACATGAACCCTATACACATATACACTCCTTTAGGGCAGTCGTGTAAATAGCATCTACCGTCTAGCTAGTGCGAGAAACGAAGTGTTCCACAGCAACGGAGTGAATACCAATTGGGCGAATAACAATTAAAGTATTCCATTTAAAGCACAGCTATCAATATTTACTTGCTATTCGCTCGATTGCTCTACTCGTAAGTGGAATACTTCCGAGAAACTTGCTTGTTTAATTTTATTTGTAATAATTTCTTATTATTCGAAAAATCCGAATTTGATTTTCAAATCCGGATTTGCAAGTCTAGTAAAAATGTGCGGATATCCGGATTTTTCGGATTACGGATTATCCGGATTGCATTCCCTAGCTACGCGCTCAAGGTGAGGCGAGTGCGCAGGCTCGGCGTGGTGTTGCTCCGGGGTAGGCCGGAAGCAGCAGGTGGTGACTCGGGCAGGTAGGTGCCCGGAGGTGTAGTGGTAGGCGGCGCAGGAGAGGGTCCGGTAGGGGAACTCCTGCCCGTAGGTACGACCCTGGAATGTTACACACAAGGTATGAACAGGTGTTCACTAATTCTTACCGCTGCTAAATAGGTGCTAGGGCAGATGGCTACAATTGAAAAGTCTCAAAAAAAGTTATTGACCATAATAATCAAAATGATTATTTTGGTCAATTTGATCAAACTAACTAATTTGACTATAATATTACTTATGGTGAGCATTCGAGCACTTCACCCTATTAACATGTTTGAAAAGAATAATTTTATTAGTAGAAAGGTATATTATAAAAAAAGGGAATAATAATTTAATGCTTAATTTTGAAAGGCAATTTAGAATATTATAAAATAAACATTAAGATCGGGATTCACCCATTGGCAGCGTCGTAGGTTATAAAACGAAATCATTTCATTGCAAGATAGAAATTAAATTAATGTTGGTTATAGTATTTATTCACAAGCTATTTAGTAGCTCATACAAAATACTATTACCTGCCTTCTGAGTTTGCTGTAAACAAGGATTGCATTTATTTGGTTTTCGTTTACACTCGATGAGAATTTAGCACAAAAATCACACTGATCAAACCATTACATATTAATATGAGAAAAACTATTAGATATTTAATTAAGGTATTTAGTATGAGAATTCACTATGAAATTTATAAGGAATTGAAATGCAAAACGAACGTATTATAGCTACACTCACCCTAGAAACGGGGTTGCACAACACAAAGAAATGAAATGAAATTAATGTAGGTAACTTGTTAAGGTTACGAATGTTTTGAAAAGAAGAAAAGGATTTTTGCGAATCGTTCGTATTTATAGCAAGATAAATATCGAGAAGCACCTCAAAACAGCGAGAATGATCTAGCAGTCCCGGTCTTATCCTATTGGTCGAGCTTGACATAACGAAGGTGGATGTCATTATAGACAATGACAGCGTCTGTCACAGTGTGACAATACGGCCGCGTTCCGAGTCGCGATTTGGAATAAGGCAGAGGTCAGAACTTCCCACATTCCACAGGTGAAGTGATGTAATGAATTTTTAAGAAAAGTTCGACAGTAATTATTAGTTATAAGTAGTAGGTTTTTAGCAACCGTTACAACATCAATCACAAACTTGCAATGGTAATCAGATGGAAATCATCTTTCTCTACATCGTGTTTATAGATGCAAAATAATCTAAATGTTTTAAACCATTTGGCTATAAACCGTTTTTATTTTGTTTAAGATGTTTTCGACCACATTTAGCGGTTTCATTGTTAGATAGAATTCACTGACGTGATCAAAGTGATCTGAAAATGTATGAAAGAAAAAATGCGAGTTGCCGTTCCGGAAGGTAAAATCATTTCTTAAGCTATTTGTTTTACAACAAAATACATTCTAAGTAAGTAAATATTAAGTAGTAAGTAAATAAGTATTCTAAGTAAGTAAATATTTACAAAACAACAGAATTACAAACAAAAATATACTTAATGAAATCCCAAACTATTTATCGACAAAAACTCCTAATACGTAAATCCAGAAGCGCGCGCCGAGACGCTCAAACCTACAGCTTAAAGTCATCTTAACTCCTAAAATAATAATATTTTTTTTTAATTCGAAAAGCATCCGGAGATATAACCTACCTCCATAAGAAAATGTAGATTTTATGTAAACATTATCTCCTTAATTATTCGTTTTTCCGAGATATTGATATAGATTGTTTGAGGTGGCTGACCAGGAAAACTGCCAGGCTGAAGGCAGGCAACCCTATATATTCATGAACGGCACGACTAGGGCTATCGACCTGCATCAATTTTATCTCTCCACCTGATGAGGTAAGTGACCCCATTTTTGGGCCTCATAAAACTTGGCTGACCTTGAAACCTGCCAGGGTAGGGGCTGGCAACCCATGCGGGTTTTGACCTCCGAATGTTTCTCTTTCGATGGGTAAACATTTCGATCTTCCACCTCATGATGTAATTTTCGGTCAAAATTGCGGTACGAAAACGAAAAAAAATATATGTTCTTCCAGGATATGCGATGGCAACCCACTAAAATCCAGTGTTCCTAAGTAATATCTATTACTGCAACACATTTCTGCTCTTCCACCTTGTGAGGTAAGGGTTCATGCAATGGGAGCTTAGTCTATAAAAACAGAATAAAATAAATATTTAAGGGGGGCATACAACAAACGTGATTTTTTGTCGTTTTTTGGTACGGAACCCTTCGTGCGCGAGTCCGACTCGCACTTGGCCGGTTTTTTTGGTTAACAACCACCGCGGTGGGCCGCGACTGGGTCGTTAACCCTAAAGTGACTTATATGACAGTATTAAAACGTTTCTCTTTTGTTACAACAGAGGGTGACAACATGCGGCCCCGCGTGCGGCACGGGCGTGCACGCCGCGGGCGCGGCGCGGCGGCTCGCCTCCAGCCTGCAAAGCACGAGCACCGGCTCCCTGCCCGACTACGGCACACAGATCGTCGACCCTTACCGCCTGCTAGAAGACGACCTCAATGGCATATACGAGGATATACGAATGGTGAGTTATAGACGGCTACCTTTTTTATGCACAACGAGATAATGCTTGACCTTCACCTCACGATGCTAAGTGACGATAAGGCCGAGGGTGGAAGCGCACTACACCCGGAATCCTCATCACCGAGTAACTGGCTATCTTACCTTTAACTGCCGGAACACAACTATTTTTTTAAATTGTTGTTATGGCGTCAGACTTAGGTAAGATGGTGGTAGCTACCCAGGCGGACTTGAAATAAGCCCTATGACCAACCAAATCTTAAGTGAAACCGGGCTATAATTAACCGCCTCTGTGGTCTACTGAGGAATTGCAATTAACTCTCATAGTAATATTATTGTGATTGCGAAAACTTATAGGCCCTGACAAGCAGCATCCTGTTTTTCTAAAAAAAGACTGATCATAGAGTTCGTGGCGCTCATGGTTAGGCTCCAGGATTTTCAGGTCCAATTTTCGTTCGATTTGTTAGGTGGTTATAGTTGACCTAAGTGAGTCTGGCCGTAAACCAACATCTCACCTAAGTCTACAACATTCAACATTAAGCGAGTTAGAGATTTTGCTTCCAAATCGTGAAGTAACAAAAACGTAGATTGAAACGTTATAATTGCCTAAAATGCTAGAATTTAGGGTTTTGAAAACCTAAATTTCTACAATTTCGAAACTTCATCAAATATGGTATAATAAATTATATTCTAATCCCTATCCTTTTTCATCTATTGCTGGGAAAAAATTAAAGAACTAACCAGAAATCATTATATACCTAATCGTTCTAATTTGTATTGGTGATACATGTATTTGTACAAAGACTTTTCTTGTAATATTAATAACAAAAAGGCTCTTAATAGTTAGGTACCTTGTAAATACGAGAATAGTTGTGATTTAGTAACCATATCGAAAGAAACACTTAATTCGTAAAGTAAATACAATAATGTTGATTCGCACGGCGATTGAACTCGGCGTGACCGCGTAACCTTTTACCTATTACATCCAAGGCCTTAGAGCCAATTTATTAAATATACTCAACACGTCATTATAGCTTTATGATTAACGGCAACGGCTGTGGACTGATTTCTTTGATCCTTAGATATTCACCGCCCTTGAATAGTTTGAGAAATAAAGCTACAATAAATGTGCAATAAAGATTGAAATTTTTGGCGTTAATTAAACTGAGAACAGTTTAATCTATAAACTCAACATTACAGTTTGATATATGCCATTATATTTAGGGTTACCAATGCTACCCTATCAAAATTTGAAAAGCGCTGACAATGGACCGGATACAGCTGATTGAGTAATTGAAGTTGAGAATTGAAACATACAAATTAATATTTGATAAATGTACAACTTAAGTAGTGCTTTACTTTAATTTCTCAATTCAGGAACCGCCAGATAGATGTTCGAGAACATTTGGTAAAAAAAGTTTTCGCCAGTCATTGACTTTTAAATTAACTTCAAGTTTTTTTTGCATCTGTAAAAAACCAGTGTAAAAAAACCGGACGAAGTTAAGACAAAACCCAAAAGTCCTGACAAGTCCGTACAAATCCTGACGTATGGTAACCCTTATTACATTTAAGAACAAAGTTAGTTTCGATAACCTATTATTCTGTTATTAGTTGTGATTGAAATGTCGAATTTCTATTAAGAGAATAAATTGTCGAATCTAATGTGTCAATATGATTGTACGTCGCGTAGTGTCCGTCCGTGCCGGGCGAAGTGTGTCAAAGTCATGAGGCGCAGGCGCACGCGGCTGTTACACAACTTGAACACAATCATTGTGATTTCGTTGATGCACTTTGAAAAAATGCAACTTTTGTAAGCATTTGAAGAGTCCAACGTATTGTCGACTATTGGAAAAAAATACCTATTCTTTGAAATAAAATATTATTACGGATACACAGAGCGATTATTACACAGTTCGTTTTGAGTTTAGCATTTTCAATTATTTACCGAAATTTTTGCTCATTTAAACCCGGTCAAACCGGATGCAGCGAGATTGATGCGCAGCTGCAGCCACTCGGTGTTCGGTGTGACATATACCATAGCATTTCATACATTACAACGTCGCTTGCTGTTACGCTCTGTCCTGCATACGGTTTGACCAGGGCTATAGAGGAATTTGCAGTCACAGCAATAAAAAAAGAGAAGATGTTCGTTAACTGTCCTGTAAACTACAACTAATGACATAAATAAAGGAACAGAAATTACACCATTATTGTCAATGAACGCGGGTGGTAATTTTCTGGTGCGCAAATAAATTGATTGGGCAAATTATAAGAAGTACCTATACCAGTTTACCTGCTAAAGTATGTGACCCTAAACACATGATACAGGGTGTTAATAATAGACGTAATTGTCGGCAACTGTTTATTTATGGTACTTTACAATGAAGTATAAAAAAGGTATTAAAAAGATATACAAAGGAGGTTGGCTTGATCGCCAACATGGCCCCCGACGGTGTGGACACTGAATTAGGAGGCGATTAATAGTGCGAGCTTCCTAACCGGTCGACGCAGGACACCCCCTTTCGTTGCCACGTCGACAACCCTAACTATGCCATCTTTACCGGGATAGGTTGCAACAATCCGTCCTCTAGGCCAGCAACGCCTGGGTAGAGTCCCGTCCGCTATGCACACCAGATCCCCACTTTTAAGTGCCCGGGATTCGGGAGAGGCACGGCGTGGCACTAAAGTTGGCAGGTACTCTGCGACAAATCGTTGCCAAAAATGATCCGCCAACCGTTGGGACTTCTTCCATTGGGCTCGGCTAGACAGGTCGGTGTCGTCCAAAGTCCGGCTCTGTATGTCGTTCGAGGATGAGCCAATCAAAAACGTAAAAGGCGTCAGCGCCGTCTCAGAGTCTGGGTCTACCGACACATGTGTCAGCGGCCTGGAGTTAACAATAGCCTCAGCCTCGGCTAGTAAGGTCGCTAATACTTCCTCCCTAGGTGCTTTCTCTGCGAGGGTGACAACGAGAGCGCTCTTTATATTTCTCACCAGCCTTTCCCAGCATCCGCCCATGAATGGAGCCGAGGGGGGAATAAACTTCCATCGAATTTCTCTGGTATTAGCAAACTCGTAGATTTCGGGCAGGATTTTAGCGGCGCCAACAAACGCAGTCCCGTTGTCTGAGTAGATACAAGTAGGGCAACCACGTCGAGCGATGAAACGGCGCAAGGCCATAATGGCGGAGTCGGAGGATAGGCTTTCGACGATTTCAAGATGGACTGCCCTAACTGTAAGGCAGGTAAACAATGCGATCCACCTCTTGGCTGTTCTTCTACCAATAGTGACATTTATCGGGCCAAAATAATCGAGCCCCACGTAGGTGAAGGGTCGCTCATTGTGGGCCATCCGTACATCAGGCAAATCTCCGGTAGGCGGTGTAACGGGCTTCGCTTTCCATATTCGGCACGCTTGGCACCTCGCAGCAACCTGTCTGACAGTTGGTCTTAATCCAACGACGTGGAATCTTTGCCGTAATTCGTTTACAACGAGCTCATGATTGGCGTGTGCAAACCTGGTGTGGTAAGAATGAATCAGCAGCTTGGTGATTTGGTGTTTACCATCCAGCACGATGGGACGAGACTCTATTACGCTGGACGCAGAGGTGCGACCAGATAACCGTAGGAGACCATCCTCGTCGATGAGAAGAGACAAATTCTTAAGCCTACTGTGGCTCGGAACGAGGCGTCCTGCGTTCACACACGTGAGTTCGTCGGAAAAGGAATCAAGTTGGACTCTCTTAAAGAGATTGACCTCCGCGGAATGCAGTTCATCGTGAGATAAAAGGAAATAATTACGATTGCAACAAAGTGAATTTGAAAGCAAATGGGAATTTTGAGGTAAAAGAGACCGAAACAATTTGGCTGCCTGGTAGACGCGAGCCGTTGCTCTTAACAAACGTAACCAATTACTAAACCGATGGTAGTCAACAACAGGCGGTAAAGAAGTAGGAGCGTCTACCAACAATACAACAGCTTCGGCAGCATTTTTATATTCGTTCAATACGGGCTGGACGATAGAAGTTGGTTCGCTGGGCCATGAATCCTCAGATTCGAGTAAAAAGGATGGTCCAGTGAACCAACGCGACCGAGTGGAGAACTCTCCAGTGTCACGCGTAGCGTCGTCTGCGACGTTTAAGCTCGTGGGAACATATCTCCAATTTTTTATATCTGAGAGTTCCGAAATTTCCCCCACACGAAAAGAAACAAAAGGCTTAAAGGAACAAGCGTCGCTACGCAGCCACTTGAGCACCGTTATGGAGTCGGACCACATAAATATTTTATCGGGTTTTCTTTTATGGGCCTCAGAAACATATGCAGCAAAGCGAGCCGCGATGAGAGCTGCCTGCAACTCTAATCGCGGTATTGTCGATGGCTTCAGAGGTGCGAGCCTGGCCTTGCCTCCAATTAAAGCTAGCTGCGTCGAACCATCAGTGTAAGTAAAACGCCAGTAGGCGGCACAGGCGTAGGCCAACTCGCTAGCGTCCGCAAAAACGTGAAGTTGAACTTCTAAAATAACCTTCGGTGCGGAGTAGCATCTGGGAATTGAACACTCGGCCAGAATCTTAAGTTCATGAAACCAGGACTTCCACTTATTAGTCAGTACCTCAGGTAGACTGTGGTCCCAGTCGAGTCCTAACTTCCAAGTCTTCTGAAAAATAATGCGGCCCTTTATTACTAGAGGAGTCATTAGACCGAGGGGGTCATACACTGACATAAGAAGGGACAAGACAGAGCGTTTAGTGTATATCTCCGGAAGACTTGGAATGGATTTTATGAAGCGCAAGGAATCGTCATTGACTAACCAGGTTAGTCCTAAAACGCGGGTTTGAGAAGGTGACGACGGTCCTAAGCCTACTTCTGCAGCATCAGTGGCACAAAGGTCAGGAGGTATTAAAGCCAAGGCCTCAGGTTTGTTAGAGACCCATGAGCGCATCTCAAACCCTGCTGCTTTATGAATAGTAACTATCTACATGGCTAGGCGCGCTGCTTCCTCTGTACTATTGACGCTGCCGAGGTAGTCATCCATATAATGATCTTGTACTACGGCTTGTGCGGCCTCAGGATAAAGATGCTGAAAATCTGAAGCATTTTTGTTTTTGAGAAAGAGTGCCGTGCATGGACTTGATGTCGCTCCAAAAATCATGGAGGACATTCGATATTCCTGGAGAGGACGCTGAGGGCCGTCTCGCCAGAAAAAACGCTGGGCATCTCGATCCTGGGCTCTTATTTTTACTTGAGGGAACATTTCCCTAATATCTCCTGTGAGCGCGACTTGACCTTCCCTAAACCTCATTACTATAGCAAGCAAAGGCTGAAGTAAATCCGGACCTGATAGAAGCATTGAGTTCAGACTGACACCGTTGCACTTGGCAGCTGCGTCGTGGACGACGCGTAGCTTCTTTTTATGCGGGTGGACTACGCCGAAATGTGGTAAATACCAGGTGACTATACCTTGTGGAGGACCGGTGCATAGCTCGGCATAACTCTTATCTATCATGCCCTGCACATTTTGTTTATAAGAGGCTGCGTAAGCGGGGTCTTTTTTCATCTTTCGCTCCAGGCTAGAAAATCGGGACAAAGCGAGGCGTTTACTATCGGGGACATCCTTGATGTCGTTGCGCCATAAGAGTCCGACCTCAAACCTGCCGGAAGGTAAGCGCATAGCAGTTTCCTCCAAAATGTCTAAGGCGCGCCTGTCACTAGGGCTACAGTGAGGTTTCTTCTCTATGCCTATAGAATCTAACTTGTAGTAGTACTTTATGAGATCGTCTAGATGAGAGTCGTGGTCAATGACTTCGGCATGATTAACAAACTCCACCGGATTGGCCTTACTTCCAATAAACCCAAAAAGAGCCCAGCCCAGGGGAGTAAGGGCTGCAGCTGGTTCGAATTTAGTACCATGTCGGATGGTTTGGGGCAAAAGCAGATGCCAATTGTCTGTTCCAATGAGACAAGTTGGCTTCGCGTCATTGTAAGCTAGTACATTAGCTATATCGAAAAGATGCCTGTAGCGTTTGAGATCACTGATACTAGCGGACTGAGTACGAAGACCTAAATTAGGAATAGAGCGAACCCGGATATCGTAGTCATTCGAACTATGGCGGCCTCTCACTTTGATGTTGATGAAACTAGCGTCTGTGAATTTAGTGAGCCCTCCGATACAATTAATCTGTAATGGAACTCTCGATGTCTCATCACTATCAGCGAGTACGTCAGTCACCGACTTATCTACAAGAGTAGCAGAACTACCGTCATCTAACAGAGCGTACGTGTCCACGCTCCCTTTTGGTCCGGTTAACGTGACTGGAATGACCTTAAGAAGGGGCTTGGAAACGTCACTTGGTGCGGCGCTGTGTGCTACAATAGCGGACTGACTTGCGGTTGGGTGGACGGCCTGTGACTGTGAGGCAGGGAGTTCACCGACTTGATCAGAGATGGTTTGGACTTCAACCAGCGCTTCCGGTCGCGGTCTATGTAAAAGCGTATGATGCCGCCGATCGGATGCACAGGTTTCAGCCTTACACCTATTTTTGCAGTTCTTATACTGATGCGAGCCTTTTTTTAAACATCTACGACATACTTTATTGTCCAACACCCACTGCCAACGATCGTCCAAAGAGAGCGATTGAAAGTCTCCGCAATCGCTTATTTCGTGTCCGGACTTCGAACAATATTTACATGATAAAATCGAACTCTTTGGTTTGACAGGTGAGTCTGACAATGAGTACGGAAAAATTTTGTCTTTGAAAGGTGTGACAGGTTGACTTTGCATTTTGCCCTGTGACGGCTGACTTTTGGTGACAGGTGTTGACTCTGGCATAATAACTCCAAATTGAATTTGCAAACATGCTTCATGTTCGAGAAAGTCGGCCAAAGTTTCTAATTTATGTTTGCCAGAGCCAATCCTTACGGATGCAAAGTCAGCCCATCTGGACCTTAAAAGAGGAGTCAACATGCCTATGATGGAGTTAGCAAGCTCGGGAGATGCAAGATACTCCGGCTGGTTCAGAAGACGAATGACTTCCACGCAGTTACGGATGCGGCAAGCGAAGATGTTCAGTTCGCGGGTCGTTTCGTGTGTACCTAATTTAGGAAGAGCCCTTACGAACGAAAGTTGGTGCAGCACGATGACCTCCGGCTGAGCGAACCTATTCTCCAAGGCCTGCACGATCTGCTCCGGGTCGTCAGCTGCCACCAGTCTGATGGAGACTGCCTCACGAGCGGCGCCATGTAGCGCTGCGCTAAGCCTAGCTATATTATCGCTAGAAGAAAAGTGCGCTTTGGATTGGTCGTAGGATTTTTTAAAGAGAAGCCAATCCGCGGCGCGGCCGTCGAACTTCGAAATATCACAAACCTTTGTCGTCTTCTTACCCAAGCTTGTGATGGCGTTGGCCAGCTGAATAAATGGTGTACCTACATCTTCACTATGGCTTTTATTTTTGTAGCAGCAACAATCATTATCTTTACGTGTGCCTAAGCCTATTTCTTGTGCGTGTGGTGTATATTCAGCTGGAGGAATTGAGCCCGTAGGAAGCGGGCCCGTCGTACGAGCCGGGGCCGGATGCACGCACGGCCCTGCGGCGGCATCGCCGTCGCCGTACTGAATCGCCGTGGCGGGTGCCGACCGCGGCGCCTCGTAATTAAGCCACGGTTGATCTTTCTCCCTATCAACCAATGAAAACGCTTTATTGTTTTGTTTAGAGCGAGTTGGAATATTATTAGAATGTGCTAACCATTTTTCCACACGCTGAGATCCTGAGCTGCTGTGCCTAGATACAGCTTCTATGGCGGCTAACTCCGCCTCAAGCTCCAAGTCAGCCACAGCACGCTCCCGTTCAGCCGCAGCACGCTCCCGTTCAGTTGCCTCACGGTCGCGTTCAGCCTGAGCCTCTGCGAGGCGGCGAGCATGTTCAGCTTTGGCCGCAAGTATTTGGGCTTTAATTGTTTCATGCGAACGCGATGAGCGAGCACTTTTTGGTGCGGTGCTTACGGAAGTCACACTCTTCGGGGCGGAAAACCTCTCCTCATTTTGCAGGGCGCTGGACGGAGCCGACGCGCCGCCGATCGCGGGCGCGCCGTATGTAGAGGCACCGTCTTCGGAAGCGCCAAAGATATGAGCATCTCGCCGAGGTGGCACTAAAGCGGCAGTCGATTTGCTGTGCGATCTTGTGATCGGCATTTTGTGGCATGGGTTGCTTATTTACCCTATTTTTATATTATTTTATTTTTTCACTCTGACACCAACATGTTAATAATAGACGTAATTGTCGGCAACTGTTTATTTATGGTACTTTACAATGAAGTATAAAAAAGGTATTAAAAAGATATACAAAGGAGGTTGGCTTGATCGCCAACACAGGGTTTAACGGCTAACCAGCGGTGTGGCCAGCGGCAGCCTCTCGCTCGCCTACTTTCCGTTTGGAAAACTCGTCTGGAACTAGGGCCCTCAGAATGCTGGTTGCGCTCGCGCATTTCTAAACGCCCGCTTCCTAACCGAGCCGTGGTAGTGTCATGTGTGTGTCTTAGGTATTTTAATGTCGTCTCGACTGTTTCGTAACTACCTTTTTGGTAACTTTGAACCTGCTTTATCACTGTTATATAAGAAAAGTCGTAGGAAATGCTTTCAAATTGTTCATTCGAATTATAATCGCTCTTGTAAGCGCCTTTGTAAAATTTAACATATTTTTTTTGAAATTTATGGTTTATGCAATGGAAGTTAATTAATACGTCATCAAAGTATTGCCGAAACAATAATAATATAACACATTATCGACTTTGTTTCATAGATATTTGAATAATGATCGTGCCAAATTAAGTTCGATTTAAAATTTATACAATGTATTTGGTCTTGTACAAGATAATTTATAAACGTACAATATATCTATAATTTTATCGACAAAAACCCTCATGTTGGGGTCCATTCCCTCTCCGTTTGGAATGACCGCCATTTTATAAAGTACTTTTGATTTTAGATGGCATCATTCCAAAAAAAGAGGATGGACCCCAATATGCTGATGTTTTTGTCTAAAAAATTATGAATATTTTACGCCCTCAAATTGTCACTCGTACAAGACCAAAGACATTGTATACAGAATTGGCTTTGAATCGTATGTACGAGATGGAAAGTATACGTGAAATCGAAAGAAACTTGACCTTATTTCTGTCAACTCGACTTGCCAAAAATTCACATTCCAAGTAAATTCCACGGCTCGAGTACATCACAATATATACAATTACCGATATAGAGAATTCCAAAACAAAATAAGAAATATATTTCAATAGGTATGTGAATTTCAGCTTTGGCTAAATTTTATTTGGAAAAATTACTAAGCATCTTTCTGAACCTTCAATCTTAATTTGCGTCCTATTGTTGGGCTGCTAAATCTTTGCATGTCGTTTAAAGTGGCGAAACTTGACATTGACATGTAGTTTCTAATGATTTATTTTTGGTATACATTTGTGGCTTGTTACATTACAGGTAGGCCCTTTAGGTAAATTTAATAATATTGAATTTTAGTCCCTGTTTTGCATATATCATTGCAATATCTTTTAGGGTATTTGTGAGAATATTAAAGCAAGTCTTCAATAACTGTACCTTTTATTATATAAAAATGTTTTACCTTCATCTATATATATAAAATTCAAAGTCCTGACTGAGTGAGATATCAACGCACAGCCCAAACCGCTTCACCTAGAGACTTGAAATTTTGCACACAGATACCTTATACAGTGTAGGCATCCACTAAGGAAGGATTTTTGAAAATTCTATCCCTAAGGGGATGAAATAAGGGATGAAAGTTTGTATGAAAGTCCCTCAGTTTTGAAGCTACGATCTTCAAATTTTGTGTTTAGGTTGATGATTGAAAATAAACAAATACGTATCTCAGTGTTTTTCAAAATTCTACCTCCGAAGGGGTGAAAAGGGGGATGAAGTTGTGTTTGGAAGATAATCCTTTATTTTGGAAATAAAAATCGTTAAATTTGTAATTTAGGCTTACGGATGGAAATCTAACGCAACGTATATTGTTATTGGTGGAATTTCAACCCCTATGGGGATGAAATGGGGGTGCAATGGAGTAAATAAACCTAAAAATAGATATGGATGTCGTTATTGGGGTTTTCTGGGATGACGATTGTGAAAATGACATTTATTTTGAAGTCCAACACGGTGGACATGGTTTAATTCCTAAAGGGGTGAAAATGGGGTTCAAATTTTGTATGGAAAAAGCATATAAAATAGACAGTACAACTTTAAACTTCGTAGGAGCACGTCTAAAAATAAATAGACAAACATACAATTTGTGATTTTGAAAATCAACCCCTTAGGGGGTAAATGGGGTAAGTAAACTTAAAAATCGATATGGATGTCGTTTTTGAGGTTTTATGGGATGGTGATTGCGAAAATGACATTTATTTTGAAGTCCAACACGGTGGACATGATTTAACCCCTGAAGGGGAAAAACGAAGTTCAAATTTTGTGTGGAAAAAGAATATAAAATAGACATTACAACTTTAACATTCGTAGGAGCACGTCTAAAAAGAAATAGGCAGTAACATATTTTGATATTTTGAAAATCATCCCTTAGGGATAATATATAATGGGGTAAGTAAACATGAAAATCGATGTGGATGTCGTTTTTGAGGTTTTATGGGATGGTGATTGCGAAAATAACATTAATTTATAGTCCAACTCGGTGGACATAATTCAGGCCCAGGAGACGGGGACGGAAACGGAGACGGGACGGGGACGGGAACGGTAACTGGGAACGGGAACTGGAACTGGAACGGGAACGAGATACCTACTAATATCTCTGGACCCAATTCTGATTATTGTAAAAAACTAGCTTCCGCCCGCGACTTCGTCCGCGTGGATATTAGAGAAAATCCTTAGGGAACCTTCAACCAGGATCCGACCAGCCGTTTTTACGCGATTAGGCTGGTCCCCACCAAGCGAGCAGCCTCGTGCGAGGCCCGCCTCACGCGGTAAACGTCTTGCCTCGCGAGGCAGCGCGCTTGGTGGGGACCCGCCTAATCGCGTAAAAATGGCTGGTCGGATCCTGGTTATAGGTTCCCTAAGGATTTTCTCTAATATCCACGCGGACGAAGTCGCGGGCGGAAGCTAGTAGAATATAATAGAAGCACACCACACCCCATTGTCCTATTTTCATAGCGTGTTTTATGCAAACGGCGGCGGGCGGCGGTGCATCCGGCCGCTGCACAATAAAATTAGTTCAGAATAATGAGCATTAGCAAATTTTTCGCAACGTTAATGTCGAGATTCGCATTGTCCACAATTGCGAGAGGACTTGCGTCAAGTAAATGCATATGGCACAAACTATGATGCAAGTACATAATGTTTTAAAAGCCTACCACAGAATAGATATAAGTGCTACCGTACTAACACTTAAAAGAATCATGAACTTGTATATACCGCACCGCACGCACATATCTTTTACCTCTCCGATGTCTCGTAGTAAGCTACGGAATCGTAGCATTGTTTTGTGTTCTACGAGTGTGTGCTACGGTTTTTGTTACAGCTCCGCGGTAAATTGAGATATTTTATCGTTATGTATGACAAATTGGATTCTAGCCAAAATTCAACACGTTTTGGCACCATGTATGAAATAATGATGTATTCCGAACCGGAAATCTAAGTAGACATCGTGTCTAAAGGCTCATTACTAGTTTAGCATGATATAATTTCTTACATTTTTTTGTCAGACATCATAACGTAAATATTACTTGCATGAAAATGTCGTAGGTTCATGGGATTAGACTCGATTCCAACTCGACTGTAGTCGTTTTGACCGGCAGGAGCTGGAGAAGAACACGAACCAGTCGGAACTAAACACCATAGCCACATACTACTTCGACGGACAGGGCAAGGCGCTCAGGCCCATGGTCGCCATACTTATGGCGAGGGCTGTCAACTACCACGTATACGGTGAAAACAGGTGAGTTCTCATACATTTTAAGATTATTTGTCTTTGTGATAACATTTAATACTCGTAGATGTCAAAATGACTCACTGTTATGACTGATTTGCCTTCAGTAGCAGTATCGTTCACTGTTGATCTTTTTGGGTGATATCTGTCTGAAGGTCACAAAAAAACTAATTCGATGATTTCAATTTGGCATGGACAAATTCAGAACGGCAGCGATCGTGCAGTTTTGAGTATCTTATTTGGCAAAGAGCAACTTCGAAAAGTTAAATATTAAGCGAGAGTTAGTGAGATTTTTATAAATTTTATGTTTATACTAACGGCCGCCCGCGACTTTGTCTGCGTAAAAAGTTTTTTGCTATCTCTCGGGAACAATACTTTTTTTCAGGATGAAAGGTACTATGTCCTTTTCTGAACCCCTGACAACGTGTCTGTGAAATTTCATGATGATCGGTTCAGTAGTCAAGACGTGGAGGCGTAACAAACAAACAAACGGACTTATTATATATCTTAATATATAAAATCGTAAACTGAATGACTGAATGACTGACTGACTGACTGATCTATCAACGCACAGCCCAAACCGCTGGACCTAGAGACTTGAAATTTTGCACACAGATACTTTATACAATGTAGGCATCCACTAAGGAAGGATTTTTGAAATTCCATCCCTAAGGGGATGAAATAAGGGATGAAAGTTTGTATGAAAGTTCCTCAGCTTTGAAGCTAGAATCATCAAATTTTGTGTTTAGGCTGACGATTGAAAATTAATAAATACGGGTCTCAGCGTTTTTCAAAATTCTACCCCCGAAGGGGTCAAAAGGGGGATGAAGTGGTGTATTGAAGAAAATCCTTCATTTTCGAAGTAAATATCGTTAAATTTATAATTTAGGCTTACGGATTGAAATTTAACGCAACGTATATTGTTTCTGTTAGGATTTCAAGCCCCTAAGGGGATGAAATGGGGGTGAAAAGGGTTAAAAAACCTAAAAATAGATATGGATGTCGTTATCGGGGTTTTGTGGGATGACGATTGCAAAAATGACATTTATTTTGAAGTCCAACACGATGGACATGATTTAACCCCTAAAGGGGTGAAAATGGGATCCAAATTTTGTACGGAAAAATAATTTAAAATAGACATTACAACTTTAAACTTCGTAGGAGCACATCTAAAAATAAATAGGCAAATATATATTTTATTATTTTGAAAATCAACCCCTTAGGGAGTAAATGGGGTGAATAAACATAAAAATCGATATAGATGTCGTTATTGGGGTTTTCTGGGATGACGATTTCAAAAATGACATATATTTTGAAGTCCAACGCGGTGGACATGACACATCATGAACCTGGACCTGGACATGCACATCAGGGAACGGGAACCGGAACAGGCACGGGACCGGGAACGGAATGGGACGGGAACGGAAGGGGAACAAAACGGGAATGAAACGGGAACGGAACGGGAACGAGAACGGGACGGGAACGGGAACGAGAACGGGACGGTAATGGAACGGGTACGGGAACGGGATCGGAAGGGGTACGGGACGGGTACAGGACGGGTACGGAACGGGAACAGACGGGAACGGAACGAAACGGGAACTAAACAGGAACGTAACGGGAACGAAACTGGAACGAAACGGAAATAGAACAGGACGGGAACGGGAACGGAACGGGAACAAGAACGGGAACGTAAGCGTAAGGGACGGGAACGGAAAGGGAATGGGAACGGAAACGAAACGGGAACGGAACTGGAACGAAACGGGAACAAAACGGGAACGAAACGAGAACGGAACGGGAATAGAACGGGACGGGAACGGGAACGGAAACGGCAGGGGTATGGGACTAATGGGACGGTTACGGGACGGGAACGCAATCGGGACGGAAACGGAATGGGAACGGGAACGGGAGCGGGAGCTGGTTGAAGGTTCTCTAAGGATTTTCTCTAAAATCCACGCGGACGAAGTCCCGGGCAGAAGCTAGTTTATAATATTAGTAAGGATTATTCCGAAAAACATTCGTGATAGTTTGTTACAGCTTATTACTCATGAATTGTTATAAGCTTTAAAAATTCTAGAGTTTTTTGCTATGCAAGGTTATCGTTGTTAATTTTGACCTCTGTTGTATAAAACATATCTAATACAATCAGCAATCTGGCAATCACAAAATAAATATTGTAAATGCAAAATTAAGATTTTATTTTAATTTTAAACTAAATAAAAACAACGCCGATACGTGCGCGTAGTCTCTACAATCATCTGTCGAATACGCCTCCACGGCCATGCAACTAAAATACATAATATTTTTGGTCTTATACGTGGTGATAGGAATGATATTCTTCTATTAAGTAAAATTAACTTAAGTAATAGCTTTTTGGTTCTTCTAAAACTATACGGAATACTATGTATTTTAGGTTTTCCCTACGAGTCCGTGTGTGTGTGTATGAGTGGTCCCTCATCTCTAATTTTATCACATTAGTAGTAGCGGAAGCATCATTCCTTACAAATACCTTTAGCGCCATGTCACCATGTTGATAGACTTACAGTCAGTTGCAAGAATGATCTTCAAAGTTAATGCGTCATTAAAGGTATCACCGTCCTTTACTTGTTTTAAAAAAATGAAAAAGATGGCGATACATTTAATGAAGCATTTAATTTAAAGATCGTTCTTGCAACTGACTGTGAAACTATGAATGAGAAAAATAATTAACACTGACAAGTACCAAGTACCTCACACTTAAATGTAAAAGCATAGCCTTCTATATCTTCCAAGCCCTGAAGTTGAGCAGAACGGCAACATCGCATGTGGTCAAGCACATAGTATAAAATTCTTTCAAAAATTATTTATTATTTGTTTTTCCTATATTATCTATGTTTAAACTAGTTGTAAATTGTGATGTAAGATTATTTCAATAAAGTTTTATATTTATTATTATTATTTATTTATTAGAACAAAAGGTTTGAGTCAAATTATTTGAACTTTTCGGGGGTCCTTTAGTACGATGAGCATTTCGATCTAAGCCTCCTCTAGCAATAAATCTCACATCATTGGAAAGGTATTTAAATTTGAAACACTTTATTGTGTTTCTATAATCGTGAACTATTAGTACTTTGAGAGTTATAACGCTCTAAACTTGACCAATTTTTTTAACATTAATGACCTAAAACTCCGAAATTACTAACAATTAATAGAAAGTATGTTTGCAGCAAATATTTGTCATATAAAAACCTTTCTTATGATATATCATTCATTTCTATAGGTGTGGTAGATCAACTCCCATAGACAATAAACCACTTTTATACTTTAATAACCTTTAACTCCAAAAGTATTAACAATTGATATAAAGTATATTAACAGCAAATATTTGTCTTTAAAAGACCTTTCTAATGATATATCATTTATTGCGTGTTTATCAACTCCCTGCTGAAGAAAATCAACAAAAAAATTACATCTTTGACAGCCATTTTTTCCTGGTTAACATTGATATTTTTCTTATTGTTTAATATACAAAGCATTTCAATAAAAGAACTAAATTATTTTCATATTTTAAACCTCACACGATTACTACGAAAAAAAATATCGACCTCTTAAAATTGAAATATTCCCATACATTTAGTATGGAGACTGGCGGACGACATGTCCACGAACTGACAGTAACAGACGTTGCCAAACTTATGTTCACGGCTTGGAAATGAAGAAGGCTATGGTAAAAGTGATAGTATGTTTTTTTTATTATGACATACACGTCTGCCATCATGACTAATCAAAATACACATTACCTTCAAACGACTTGAGATCATATTTGCTAATTTGCACCTTTGCCATATGTCCTACATTATTGGCTAATACAGTTTGTTTAGGAGTTGAAAAGCGAAGGTACGATATTATGTACTGTTGTAAATTGACAATCAAATGAAGGCAACGAGAACAAGTTGTAGGCTGAGATTTCCTTAACTTATATTTTTTCTTACTGAACATTTTGTAAAAACCCTTAAACTAAAGCAGTAATACAATTGCATATGGAACAGTCGTTTTTATTTCAATAAATGAATAGTAAAACCGTTGATTGAACAGTACGTTCACGCGTTTCATTGATGCCGCTGACTGCTGTTTACATGCGAAGAATATTTAAATTAAGAGTGATAAGTGCCATAAGATATGACGAGTGCGTCTAGAATTATTTATAAATGAATAAAATACTTGTGCGCATACTAAAATAAACCTTGAACGGTTGGGAATTTAGTGCTGCCCATTATAATTACTCTTAACGATATCGTTTATACTTTCATTAAAATAGTTTATGTGCTAATCATTCAATAACTGCTGTAGATTAAAATGAAGCTTCCAATAATGAAAGTAATTAAAATAATCTTTTCTTCAGAAAAATCTTATTGTATCCCAATTTGGATGTGGCGACATTTAAAGCGTACTCTTTTTAATAATTACTGTAACGTAGGGTAAAGCGAATTGAGCAGTTTTTCCGTATGAATAAAATGTTCCCAGAAAGAAGCTTTTTAACGCTCAGTAACTTGAATACTTGTTATCTGTAGATGTTTAAAGGAAAAATCGTTCAAAATATGTTATTAGCGTAGCCATGTAAGGCAGGCGGGGGGGTGCTTGACCCATCCATTATTCCAAGAAAAATATATATTTTGTCTAACTCTTTCCGTTTCTTTAACTAGGTAGGTAATTGTATTCTCCCGTGGCAGTTTGCTGTCTGCTATCGGGCGCGTCCCCGGGTGGTGGATTGGGGAACGGCCCCCAGATATGGGGGTTACCGGCTACCTTGCCGGCGCGAACCAAAACAGCAAAGACGGGATCCGGCTGGCGTCTCGGACGTTCTCCGAGTAGCGACGGTGCGGGTCGGCGGTAAGGGGACCTCTTGGAGGCCCAGTGGTCCGGCTGCGGACGTCGTGATGGGAACACCGTAACCCTGCACATGGTGTAGGCCCGGAAGCCGCCATGTTAAATGGGGGCTGCGTGGAAGGATACCACTATAAAAAACCAGGGGAACTTGGACCCTCACCCCTTAAAAAAGAGGTCTCTAAAAACTTATGACAATGGTGTCTTGTAAAAAGATATTACCCCAGGAGGGTACCAGCCGCTCCGCGGCTGGAGAATCCCTCCCCGACGTTCCGACGTTGGGCTGCTCCTCGTATTCTGGGGGGGGCAACAACCGCCTTGAGGACAACGCACTGGGTCCACGCAAAAACTGTGCCAAATCAAATCAAAATGTTCACCTAGGGTCGGATGCCTTGGAGAACACAGAGGTGTCAAGTAGGGAGCATAGCCTGAGCAGATCTGGGTCGGTCACTCGCTCCGCTGCGGCGTTAGCCCACGGAGGAAAGGAGACAGTAAAACGTCAACCGAGCGGAGTAAATCGCCAGAAGAGCGGGACTGACTCGGAAGGTTTTGAAGACTTGGAAGTGGAAAAGAGAATAATCACACGTAAAAGTGGGAGAGGGAAAAAAGGGGGAAATAAGGCAGTCACTAGAACTTCCGGTGCTTATGCTGGTGCTGCGACGGCTAGGAAGAGGATGAGGATCGGTAGTGATGAGGACTACGTTGATCCTTCGGAGCTGGACGAATATGGTGCAGTCAAAAGTCAGGACTACAGGAAACTCCAAGCTCCTGAGCACGACCAAGAAGAAGAGGAACGTTTGCAGCATTATGCGGAAGGTACGCGCAAACTGCAGATAAATGAGCTGACCACTCAAGCTCAGAAAGAATTAGAAGTTGTGTTCGAAGCGGTAAAAGCCACGAAACACATGAACAAAGAGTTAAAGAAGAACGTCAACGAGGCAGGCAAGAAGGTGTTAAAGACTGTAGAAAGACTCGCAGACCTTAATACTAATGAAGAGATTAGGCGCCTGCGAGCCGAAAATGAAAGACTGCAGGGAGAGTTGTCGGCCATCAAAGGAGATTTACAGGCTATCAAGCTGAGCCTGCAAGAGAAAAACACAGAGGCTGCTCAACTTCGTCGTGTGGAGGCTAAAAAAACAACCGTTGCAGGTGGAACAGAGCTACTGCCAGGGTTTGATGAGATTATGGAGCACATCACACGAACTGTCATGGAATCAGTTGGCTTTATGATCTCAGCTAGGTTCGAGGGTTTGGAAAGCAGACTCCTGCCTGCTACAAACTTACGTCCGCCGTTGGGGGCAGGCAAAAAGAATGCCGCAAATGCTGCCGGGAATGTAGGGAGGCAGCCAGTGCCCTCGTATGCTGCAGTGGCGGGCTCTTCTAATCAAAACCTGTTTCCACAGGCGGCAGAGGAATCAGGCAGAGCTCCGGAAGAGGAAGGATGGTCAACAACTAATAAGAAGGGGCGGATAGTGAAGGCTCCAGCGACGGGGGAGTCACAAAAGCCAGCTATTGCAAAGCCTCAGGCAAACAAGCACGCCCCGAAACCAGCGGCTAATCCAGCAGCCAAATCAGGGGTAGCGGCCAAAAAGGGGCCTAAATTGACACCTCCGCGCACAGCAGCGGTAGTGTTGACTATTACGGAAGAGGCCATGCAGAAGGGAGTGACTTATGCCGAAGCTATTTCTAAAGCCAGGCAGTCGGTGGACCTTATAGAGCTGGGGATCGAACAGCTGACTGTCAAGCAGACACAAACAGGGGCGAGAATTATCGAAATCCCCGGTCCATCAGGAGGGGAAAAGGCTGACATTATGGCGGCAAAATTAAAAGAGGCCCTCACGGGGGTTGTGAATGTCACCAGACCCGTGAAATGCGTGGACCTGCGCATTTCCGGGCTAGATGATTCTGTGACAGAGGTAGACATTAGGGCTGCTATGGCTGCAAAAGGTGGTTGTTCACAGGAGCACATAAAAGTGGGGCACATCCGATCTGGTCCGGGTGGCCTGGGATTCGTTATGACGAAGTGTCCAGTGGCTGCTGCGAAGGTTCTGGCAGAGGCGAGTCGGCTTATGGTAGGGTGGAGCTGTGCCCAGATTCGGGCAATGGAGCCTCTGCCACTCCGCTGCTTTAAATGTATGGGCACCGGACACACGCGCCAAATGTGTCCGAGCGAGGTAGACCGCACCAACTCCTGCTATAGGTGTGGGAAGGAGGGACACAGGGCAGCTCACTGCTCAGAAGAGCCCAAATGCGCAGTGTGTCTAGCTCACAATTTGCCCGCGGGGCACATAATGGGTGGCAAGAGATGTAACCCGCCGGCGAAGAAAGCAAAGCCGGTAAAAGCGACTGCAAAAGAGGCTGACAACAATGTCATGGAGGTAGTTGATGTTTCGCCTTAATGGACAGATACAATCAACAGTTTCTACAGGCGAACATTAACCATTGCGCTGCCTCTCAGGACCTTCTGATGCAGCATGCAATGGAGTGGAGGCCAAACGTCCTCGTCATATCGGAGCCCTACTGTGTGCCACAGCGCTCCAATTGGGCTGGTGATGATGATGAAACAGTCGCCATCCTAGCACCATACATGGCTGCTCACTCCCCTCCCCTTTCGGTTAGAGAAAGGGGACCGGGTTACGTGGCGGTCACGTGGGGAGACTTCGCACTTGTAGGTGCATACTTCTCCCCCAACCGGCATCTTGACGAACTGGAGCGGTGGTGCAACATGATGAGTGGAGTGGTGAGGCGCCTGGCACCGATGCAAGTTTTAGTGGCGGGGGATTTTAATGCTAAGCACGCGGCTTGGGGCTCCCCAGTCACGAACTCAAAAGGGGTGGCCGTCCTCGATTGGGCTACGTCGGCGGGACTGGTTGTGCTGAACCGGGGCACCACGTTCACGTGCGTGAGAGGGCGGGGGGGATCCAGAGTGGATCTGACTTTTGCGACTCCTGCCCTGGCCGCCAGAGTTCAAGATTGGACTGTGTTGACGGATCCAGAGACCCTGTCGGATCATAGATACATCCGATTCAGAGTCTCACCGAGGACGGGAGTGGTACCAATAAGTCCTCGGCCGGCTGGAAGACAGTTCCACTTTCCAAGGTGGGCGATCACCAAGTTGAGAAAGGACCTGGCGGAGGAGGCAGCCATAGTTCAGGCCTGGTGCCTGGAGGCGAGACAAAGCGCTGGCGATATTGAAGAGCGGACTAGACAGCTCACCGCTTCAATAACTGCCGTCTGCGACGCTGCGATGCCAAGGGTATACGGCCCCCCGACCAAGTCTCAAGTGTATTGGTGGTCGGAGGAGATGGAGTCCCTCCGATCAGCCAGTCTGCGGGCGAGACGTGCACTGCAGCGATACAGGAGGCGCCGGCGGAGAAGGGCTCCGGAAACAGAGGAGGAGCGAAGGCTTCAGCGGGCCTACAAAGAGGCGAAAGATGCGTTTCAGCAAGGAATTAGAAGGGCTAAATCCAGAGCCTGGGAGGAATTTCTGGCGAGTTTAGACAGGGATCCATGGGGGCGCCCATTCCGGATGGTAAGGAACAAACTTAGACATCAGGCACCTCCTATGGACTCGATGGATCAGGAGCTTCTCACCAATGTAGTGTCGGGCCTGTTTCCTGCGGAAGCTCCAGAAACGGCACCCTTAATGGCTCCTCAAGGTCCACTAGAACGCGAATCCGGGTTTACGCCAATCACGGAAGCGGAAATGAAAGGAGTGATTGACTGCTTGAGGTCAAAGAAAAAGGCCCCCGGTCCGGATGGCATCCCTGGGCGAGTGCTGCCCACAGCGCTCAAACACCTGGGTGAGCTTATTCGAGCACTTTTTAGTGATTGTCTGGAAAATGGGGAGTTCCCTAAGCAGTGGAAGCGGGGGCGTTTGTGCCTTCTCCAAAAAGAGGGAAGACCGGCTGATTCTCCGTCGGCTTACCGTCCAGTGGTGCTGCTAGACGAGCTTGCCAAGATGCTCGAAAAGATCATAGCAGAAAGAGTCGTCCAGCATCTGGAAGCGGTAGGCCCTAACTTAGCGGAGAATCAATATGGATTTAGGAGACAACGGTCAACAGTGGATGCCGTCATAGCATTACGCCAGCTCACGGAGTCGGCGGCTAATAGAGGAGAAGTGGCGATCGCAGTGTCACTCGACATACGCAACGCGTTCAACACCCTTCCCTTCCGAGTGATAAAAGAGGGCCTTCGCTTCCACGGGCTCCCCCCGTACTTGGTGCGCATAATCGAGCACTACCTAGAAGGCAGAGAAGTGCTGTATCCATCTCAAGATGGTCGGATGGTGGCACGCGAAATGGTGTGTGGTGTTCCACAGGGGTCGGTGCTTGGGCCGCTTTTGTGGAACATAGGGTATGACTGGGTCCTGCGAGGTACCCTCTTGCCCCGGTTGAAGGTACTGTGCTACGCGGACGATACGCTGGTCATCGCCCGGGGCAAGACATTCGAAGATGCAAGAAGATTGGCTAGTGTGGGCACGTCACTTGTCATAGAAAGGATAAGGACTCTGGGGCTAAATGTGGCCATTGAGAAGACAGAGGCACTGTATTTTCATGGTCCACGTAGAGGGCCTCCAGCTGGTGCTGGATTGGTGGTGGATGGAGCGAGAGTTCTTCTCAAGCGCCATATTAAGTACTTGGGGCTAATAATAGACGGCCGCTGGAAATTCGACGAACATTTTCGGCAGTTAGCCCCAAGACTTACAAAGACAGCGGGAGCATTGGGACGTCTCTTGCCAAATATCGGTGGGCCCAAGGCCAGCTGCAGAAGGCTGTATGCAGGAGTGCTTCGAAGCATGGCCCTTTACGGGGCACCAGTGTGGGCGGACCGGCTTAATGCAGTCAACCGCCGAAGTCTCCGTCAGCCACAGAGAGCTATTGCGGTAAGATTCGTGAGGGGATATCGGACGGTATCGCACACGGCGGCATGTGTGCTTGCGAGTACACCTCCTTGGGAGCTAGAATCTCAGGTACTTAAGGAGGTGTACCAGGAGCGCAAAGTAGCGATCCAGAGGGGAGATCGACTGGCTCCGGAGGAAGTGCTGGCCATCCGTCGCAATGCGGAAGAGAGGCTGATGGAGGCTTGGGAGAGAGAGCTCGTATCGGACCCGGCTGGAAAGCGTACTGTAGAAGCGATTCGTCCGATACTGGGAGAGTGGTGCAAGCGTGGGTTTGGGTCGCTGACTTTCAGGCTGACGCAGATGCTTTCCGGGCACGGCTGCTTCGGAAAGTATCTGTATCGGATAAGAAGAGAGGCGACCCCACAGTGCTATGAGTGCGGCGATGCGGAGGACAGTGCACAGCACACCCTCCAGGTGTGTCCTGCCTGGGCTCCGCAGCGCGGCGCTCTGGCTGCTGTCATTGGGAGAGATCTCTCGCTGCCCAGTGTGGCAAGGGCCATGCTGGCCACCGAGAGATCATGGGAAGCGGTAGTCTCCTTCTGCGAGGAAGTCATATCACAGAAGGAGACATCGGAGCGGGTTCGAGAGGAGGAGGCTCACGCGAACCGGCTCCGACGCAGGCGGATGGGTAGACGAAGGAGGCGCTTCGCGCACCTCATTCCTCTATAAATGGGACCAAGCGGGCGGTGGGGGGTGACCCATCGCCTGCCTTGCACGGTCTCAACCGTCTGGGGAGATGGCCAGACTTGCCCGGCCATCTCCCAACCGCGAGGAGGCCCGGTCAGCCGGGCGTACCGCCGGTCAAAGGGGTGAGTGACAACAATGGACCCCCGTGACCAACTGGCGGCGAGCGGGCAAGTGCCGGAGTTTTTAGTGAGTATTCCCCCTTCCCGTGATCCCACCCAGCCTCTAGTGGCTCGGTGGGATCGCGGGAGGCGGTCGTGGAGGGCGGCCGCTGGCGCCATCGGCAATAGTCATTATTGCTGATGGCGCTAGCGGCTCCCCTTCTGGTGAGCCTCACATACGAACCCCCTGTTCACCTACAGGGGGGGGATGCGTAAAAGCAGTTTCTCCGGTTAAAAAAAAAAAAAAAAAAAAAAAAAGTAATTGTATTCTCCTGTACTATTTAGTATTAAGGCGATAAGAAAATTAACACTTTACGATGTAATGCTATAGGTCGCTGAAAGATCTTACGGATTTGAAATTATGATATATGTTTCTTTGTATATTTATCCAGTCCAGACACGGCATGACCCAGAAACACGATTCAATAATTTTGGCTCGATAAATTTTAATTTCGTATATACCTAAGTACCTCTTAAAAATTCATTTAGAAACAACATAGGTGTTCAAGTTGAAATTGCGTTAAGTAATTTGTATCATCAATATTAACAATCGTAATGAATCATTTTCTCTTTAATCGTTATTAATGTATGTCGTTTTTTTTGTTTTTTTTTGCCTAATCTGCCAAATTAGTTTCGCTCCCGCGCGCTTCGTTTTCTCATTGCTATCTCGATGTAGAGATAAATGCCTTAACATTTAATACTGAAACAAGTTTCTAATGATATTTGAAGTGGAACATAACCGTATTATCATGTAATCTCTGTTATGGACTATTATATCAGTGTTCTTTCATAATTGGTTGATAACATAAATACAGCTAATGTAACCAGTAAAACTACTACAAAAACTGATCGATACAAATTCAATTCAACTTAAGGTGTAATTCACTAATGGCCAGAGCCAATAGTGAATTGTATTATTTTTAATTGAGCCAAAGAACAAGTGTATAGATGCAAATTGAGGACAGCAATTTTCCTCTTGCATAGAAAGTAATAAAAAATAGGGTACATAATAATATTTTGTTATTCTTTAATGTTTGGTAAAAGACGAGGCAAAAATAATTAAGGCATGTAAAAAGTGATCGTTCATCTATTTAATTTCTAATTCCATTCCAGTTCAATTGTCTTAAACCTACAAATACATAATATTTATTGACATCAGTTAATGAGTAACATTACTTTGTGGTATATTTTCGTAACTTATGCTGCACTCGTACCTAAGTTATTCAATGAAAGCATTTATCGATACAGTGCGTTGCTGCCTTCGCAGCGGCAAGTGGCGATGATCAGCGAGATGATCCACTCGGCGTCACTCATCCACGATGACGTCATCGACCAGAGCGACTTCCGCCGCGGGAAACCCTCAGTCAACGTGCTCTGGAACCACAAAAAGGTAAGGCTTAGACAATAGTTAGATTGTATTTTTTAGAGTGGTAGGGCCCTTACACATTGCGACTTTTTGCAGCGATACAGTCGCGATGTAGGGACTCTCGGAGCGGTTTTTACCCGCGCCCGTTGCGGTTATTTACAAACTAGCGGCCGCCCGCGACTTCATCTGCGTGTAAAGGTTTTTGGCTATCCCTCGGGAACAATACTTTTTTACGGGATGAAATGTCCTATGTCCTTTTATGTACCCCTGACAACGTACGTAATTTCATGATGATCGGTTCTGTAGTTAGGACGTGAAGGCGTAACAAACAAACAAACAAACGTACTTTCGCATTTATAAAATTAGTAAGGATTCACGAAACCGCAGTTTTGTGTGGTTGCGCAGCCGCCGCGGTTGCAGTTATCGCCCGCAAACTTGGCGGGCCATTATATTATTCTACCTTTACACTATTTCTTGATACTAATCGAGACGCAGCTTCATAGAAAATTCAATCCCAGAAACACACCCCACTTCTTTTAGGGTGAGGTTTATTATCTTTTTCATCTTAATTTTTTAGTTATCTTCGTCTGCGTGTGTATAATACTCAATGATTTCTTTAAGAAATAACACATAAGCTGCAGTTTGCACACTTGCAATTTAAGCGGTTAGAAGAAAGATTGCGACGGGCGCCTTTGAGGTTTGAACTATCTAATTAAATTGTTAAATCGAAGACGCCAAATGCTGCTATGAATAGAGCCTGCTTTTTGAGTCTTTAATCGCAGTAAATGATTGCTAAAGGCCGTTTATACTTGGCCTCTTTAATGTTGATTAGAAAAGTATAGGTCTCTTAAATCGTTAATCTTAGATGCACTGTTTTAAATTAATTTTCAGAACAAGCTATCAATATCTGATATTAACTAAATTACTCGCGAAGTTATCAGATTAAACTTTTGAATGCTTGCAGAAATAGTGGAAGATTAAATCAATCAAGATTGCGTACGAATTCTTTGCTAGTATTTCCTAAAGTGCATTAAACGAAAATTGACTGGAAAAACAAGTTTCACATAGGCAAAGATAGTGCCGTCTGATCGATATTAACCGTCGACATAAACTAGTATACATATTTAGTCTTGGAGACACATTAACAGTTTTATGGTTGGTATTCTTCTTCGGTTGTGTGCAGAATACTAATAAACTGTACTCCAATTGCTTCTTATATCTGGCGAATAACTGACAGCACTTTATATGGGCGCAAACTCATTCCATTGTATTTAAACTACACGTCTCGTGCACATCTCAATGCTTGATTTGACGTGGGAAATCGTTGATATAGAATGTCTTGGTAAATACTTTGCTTATAATATGAAGTAATATTAGGTGTTATAAGCACAGTCGTCTTAATTCAGGCTTCGATGGTAGAAACATATAATAATTAAATAATGTAGAAGCCCATTAAACAGTTCAACAAAATATTGTTTCGCGTTTGCTAACATTACAAAATATCATTACGTATTTTTACACGATTGCCCAAAAAATAATAATGTTTTGTGTTCAGGGTTTATGTATGTTGGTGTGAATGTAAGTTTCTTTATTTCACCATAACTTCTAAACGCCTGAACAGATTTGGAGGTGTCGTCGTGAGAATCCTTACATCACCCCGAGCGACACTGGCTATAGATTTTTTGTAAAGAGTCAACATGACGTCAAGTAAATTCAAATAAAAAAATATAATATTTTTTCTTCAATTATTAGAAAAGGATGAGCTGAGCACATCCCAAAACTATGTAATGTGTTATTGAAAATTTTGATTACAATGCTATTTTTATATTAAGGTTATAAATATTATAGAAATAATACTAGAAAAAATCGACTCACCCGTAGCAGCTCAGACGGGACTCGAACCCGCACCCTTAGGATTCCGGCCCAATGCACTACCAATTGTGCTACCGAGTCGCTAGTGGGAGCGGCGAAATTTTCTAGTACTTTTTGACGTTTCCGTTGTAAGCCAGCGTTATCTCATCAATGTGAAGAATTAACTTCTACATTCGAATGCAACACCTTTACAGATACCAGACAATCGATTAAGATGAAACAGCTATATAATTATTGAAAAATTTTATTTTAGGTATTCACAATCTATTTTTATATTTTTTTAATATTAAAAGTACTAGAAATTTTCGCCGCTGCCACTAGTGACTCGGTAGCATAATTGGTAGTGCTTTGGGCCGGAATCCTAAGGGTGCGGTTTCGAGTCCCGTCTGAACTGCTACGGGTAAATCGATTTTTTATAGTATTTTTTTCTATAATATTTATTACTTTAATATAAAAATAGCATTGTGAATGCCTAAAATAAAAATTTTCAATAATTATATAGCTATTTCATCTTAATCGATTGTCTGACATCTGTAAAGGTGTTGCATTCGAACGTAGAAGTTAATTCTTCACATTGATGAGATAACGCTGGCTTACATCGGAAACGTTGAAAAGTACTAGAAAATTTCGCCGCTCCCACTAGCGACTCGGTAGCATAATTGGTAGTGCATTGGGCCGGAATCCTAAGGGTGTGGGTTCGAGTCCCGTCTGAGCTGGTACGGGTGAGTCGATTTTTGCTAGTATTTTTTCTATAATATTTATGTAATTTGTTACTAAAATGTATGAAATATTTATTTTAAACTAACTAAAAAATTAAATAACGAGTGTCATTGCAGTCAGGGGACTTCTTTGATTAAAAATAATTGTTCCACTTGATTCCATCGTTTGTTTGTGATTTAACTTTTTAGTTCGTTTTTGACAGGGCAGTCATGATTTTTTTGAATATTTATTTATTTTAACAACACTTTAGACGAATTTTAGTCAAACATCAATCGTTACTGATATCAAGGTTATTGTTAACCTGGATTACAATATTTTAATCTTGATTTGTTAAGACATTTCGGCCGGTTTGTGATTTGAATAAATAATGTACTTACGTTCTGGCTTGACATGGTTCTTTGTTGTGACATACTACTAAACGAACATTCGTTTTTTAAATTATTTTTCTATTTCTGTTTATATTTCAATTTTTAATTGTTTTATAAACTGTTTTGGAAATTACCTCTTTCTTGTAAATATGAAATGAAAAAGATATCTTAGACTGCTTTTCAATAAAAATAACTGTGTTCCGAAATTAGTACAGTACCTAATAAACCTTTAAGGAACCTCAATTTTTAGAAGCTAAAATGCGTTTTTCCGAGGATCCGATTGTTATTATACATTAAGGCGCTTTCCTGACCGAAAGTGGCGCCGCGGTGAATTTTATTTACTATTGTAATTTCTAATACCTACGCACTTTTAATAAAACTTCTCGTGGAATTTTTAGGGCCCATAGTCTGGTATTATTAGATGGTATCATTACATTCCCTCGTAGTCACTGCTAGAAGTAGATAGCAAAACTGCTAAAAGTGGTAGTTTTTGACACATTTGCTATCTTCTTCTACGAAAAAATACGAGCGAATGTAGTGATTGATTACCTTCTAAAAAAATACTAGACTATGAGCCCTAAAATTCCACGAAAAGTTTTATTAAAATAATTTTCTATTAACAACTTATTAAATAAAAACCTCTGAGGGTGCCACTTTTGGTCAGGGAATCGCCTTAACCATATACCTACTGGCCGCATATAACCGCACACGGATACAGGACTACTGGAATTACCCGAATGTTTGATTGATATTCATCACGTGTCGCTTCGGTCGCTAGCTGAATGGAAAGTGCTTACTTATAAAAGGATAAAAAAAAGGATCATTGTGTCATCATCAGATTTTTGCTATCGGTTGAAGACCGTCTCCACAGAGTTAATAAATCGTCTCGTTAATATGAATGGGCTGGTTGCTAAAAGGAATTCACATCGCTCAATCAATTCTCAAATGATTGAAAAAACCCGGCCAAGTGCGTGTCGGGCCACGCGCCTTAGGGTTCCGTAGTTTATACCATACTATTTAATACCACTATAATTTTTCGTCTGTAAAAATAACTTTGTTTTTCACAGTGTTGGTATGAATGACAAAGTTATATTTGCGGTTTTGGAAAATATGATATATCTCGAAAACTAATTACTATATCTCGTTCAAACCAATTTTCGTTGAAAGTTTTTATTAAGATCTATAGCATATTTTTTTTTTAGATTTTGCACTGTCTTATTTCAAAAGTTAGAGTGGGGGGGGGGGGGACACATTTTACCACTTTATTTTACCATTTACGTACGCTTTCATGTATGGGAGCCCCCCCTTAATCTTTATTTTTTTTACTTTTGTGTTAAAATCGTTAAGCGGTTAACAGAATACATCTACTTAAAAATACTAAATTTCAACTGTGTAATCCTAATACTTTCGGAATAAAATGGCTGTGACATACGGACGGACAGACAGACAGACATGACGAATCTATAAGGGTTCCGTTTTTTGCCATTTTGGCTACGGAACCCTAAAAAGGTGCACTTCGTATAACAAAAGCGATTGAACCTTTTTTTTGTAATGTAATGAGGCTTGCGACCGCGACGGCTGTGAAAAATGTAGGTTAAGATCACGCCATTCAACTTGTGGTTCATTGAAACTTGCTTACTCTGAAGTAGGATACATTGCAAGCTTGTTACAATTTCTATGAAGCTATAATTTTATTTTAATTAATACTTAATTTGATTCACATTATACTACAGCGCTATTTATAGATGTGATGTTAATATAAAAAAAATACAGTGGCTCTCAAAAAATCTAACAACAACTTTAATTTATAAATCACTAGCTTTTTCCCGCGACTTCGTTCGCGTGATTAAGATAGTTTTGCATTTATTTTGAAAGTCACGGATTGCCAATATACCTAGGTATTTATCTGTAGACCTCATTTCACACATTCAAATTTTCTCATAAAAATTCATGTAGATACAAACTGGAACACTCTGTAGCACCCTGTATAATGGGAATTTTCCAAAACACTTGAAAGGTATCTACCCTCCAAAAATGGTGTCTCTACCTTTAACCCTATACAAATTTTCATACAAACTTGATAACGGGAATTTTCTAAAATCCTTTCTTAGTGCTCATCTACATCATGAAAGGTATCTACCCTCCAAAAATGGTGTCTCTACCTTCAGCCGTTAGGGCTCCACGCCTATCCCAACAATCAATCAATTTAGAATTTTATATGTATAGATTATCTACTACCGCTAACCACCTGCCAGCAAAAGTTATCGTTTATTGCTTAAGCTTTGGTAACACTGTTTACCCATTTGTCGTACAAATATTAGTTTTCGTACAGTTCTGCTAGCCGTATTCAATTTCGCTTTCATCTACCATAGAAAGCTAATTTTGCGATGACCTCCTTGTTCGGCGCACTTTTACTTGTTTGAGAAGACAGATGAATTTCAAATGTTATTGATATAGGTTCAGTTTATTACTTATTCATTGTTGAAATAAGTTTTTTCTGTAATTAAATTATGCCAGTACCAATGCACAGAGTAATAAGGCATGTAATGTAACCGTAATTCTAGAAATGACAAATCCTGGATTGTTATTAAAATTGACATTGAATCGAGAGATTGCGCATCAAATGGGTCATCAAGTCAGGCGCAGGTTGTTGCCCCAACACAAGAAAAAGTAAATACAATCTGTGGTAAGTAGTGCGCGGCGTCACCGCCTCGCTCCGGCGGGGCTACCACGTATCGTGGCTTCCATTAGCAGCACCAACCGTTTGCTTACCTTTCCCTCGCACTGTTTATAAGCGGGACGGATATAGATTGAAGCGTTTCTGTTTACGATGTGTGGCAGTGGAGAGTGCCGGCGAGTCTGCGCCTCACATACTTGCAAGAGGCCGAAAGCTGGATGACCCTAGGTGAAAGTGCCGCGCGCCTTCTCACCCAATGATACCGGCTCGTTTTTTATTTTCGATAAGATCATTATGAATTCTTTGAGCGATTGGTGGGTATACCCACTTAGGTTCGCGAACCTACGCGCTCCGCGAACTGCACCATTTTTTATCCTGTGCTGCAACAGTGCGCCATAGTGTATCACACTGAAGCGCGGAGGTTCGCGAACCTAAGTGAGTTGGGTTACCCACCCTAATTATGATTTAGATAATATTTACACGTAATTATTTCCCATACCATCGACTAGCACTAAAATAGTTGATTAGTTTTCAATATTGCTAAAAACTTAATTCATTAGTAAAATACAGTTGAAAATATCAGTCAGTCAAGTAAACAGAAGCCGCGTATAACGTTCGAAACACGATCGTTGTGTCATATGTAATATATCTTTCATAAATGAATATATTTACTAAATACATTATGCCTATTAGTTTGGTCAAGGCGATTTTCGCAAGCATTGTCACAACACGTAGTCCGAGTATGATTTGTAAATCATCGTGTTTGGATGTTTCATTCAAGCGGTTTAATAAACAGCTTTTAGCGGTTTTCTATAAAATCTCATTAAAATCCAAAAGTAAAAACCATAAGGAATTCACACCGCACAAGGGCAGGGATTCGAAAATGAGACTTAAATTCATATGACTTTATTTAATCATAATAGTCTATAAATGATTCTGCAGTCGCATTCTTTAACTGCCTTAATAGTGCTACAAGTAGGCAAATCGCGTTTAGTTCGTCCTTCACGAATAAAACGCCTGCGATTACATCTTCCGGCGGTATAATCTTTAGTTTCAAACGCTGTTGGAATCGATAACTTGTGTTGTGAACGCACGAAATTCGTATCTTAGAACGACTCTATCAAAAATGTAGTTGTGCAATTTCGAACCGGCTGACCTCTGCCTATGTCTGCATAGTGTTTATGCAGCTCTTTGTATGTAGTATGGTACATGTGTTATTTTGAACTATCAGTATTCTTTCTTCAAAAGACGTTTGATGGTCGACAGTTTAGTCGTTATGTTGGCAGGCTGAATTAGCGTTATGATGCAACCTACGTTTCGACCTATTGACATAAACACTACTACGTTCATTCATGGTTAATTTTTACCTTGAACATAGAAATAAGAATGGAGATAAGAGTTTTAAGAAGTCGAGTATGTCATTTGGTCGTCTTGTTTTAGAATCTCACGGTCATGGCCTTGACGTTCGTCTGTTTAAATACCATTATTGTGATGGTCTTTGTCCTAAATGGGAGTAAAACCCTATCATTTATAAATATTTTTACAGGATGTAAATATTGGTTGAGAAGATTCAGCATTTGCCTTATCCGCACGTTCCGCTCTGCAGGATGTTAGCTTACCACCACCTACCAAACTTACATATTGGTGCCTGCCGGTCATATTTGAATTATGTCATTTAAACACGCAAATTGTTTGCCGAGTGGCTTTTCGTATCATGTTATGTGTGTGATGTGTACATGAGTATCTCGGTAACAGGGCGCGCCCGTTTAGAATTTAGCGCTTTTATTACCAGCCGCCGTGTACGGATATCGGTTTATTTACAAATGGTAATTATTCGGCTTATGATTTATTAATTGCGGTTTCGTCGCTATGTACTTAAACATATCGCAAAGAGTTGAAATACTATAAAAATAAAGTATCGCTGAATTCGTAGACACTCGAAGAAGTTAATAATAATATTTCCCTGGATTAGTTTACTTATAATTATATTGTATCGGGATGTTATTCCTGAAATAGTTTAAAATCGCAATAATATAACGATACATATTGATTGTATAACACGTATCATTATGATTCGTGTATGTAAAACGAAAGATCATCGACCTATCGTATGACACTATGCTTTAAATATTGGTTCTAAAAAGATGCGTGCGCTATATCGCGGCGCAGACAATAGGAGCGGTCAGTGGGAACCTGCAGAGTCAACGTCAGAACCGATGCCTATCGCAGTAGTCACCATTGTTCAGAATATGTCGTGCTCCTTATTCTTCAACAGACTTTGATATAGAGAGCTTTTAAGTCAGTGCGCGTGGTTGGAATCTTTAAAAGTAGTCTACATTAGCAATGATGACTGGTATTTCTTATATTATATCGAACCTTGTATTTTTATCAAAATTGTAACATAAAAGCTTCGATCATCTAAAAGAAGCATAAAAGTATTCATTTCTTTCAGTGAACTGGGACCCAATCGCGCTAAATTTGAACGTTAAAACCAAATCTACTTAAATCGTTACCTTTTCAGTTTCGTTTATTGATATACTCGCTTCAGTTTTGTTAAAATTGTTGAAAGCTATGCTTAGAGAGCTTAGAATAGAATGCTAATTTTGGACAATTTAAATGAGAATTCTAAAATACCCTAAGGATTTTTAGGTAAATATTACTGAAATGACAACGTAAAGGTTTTGGTTTTATCGCGATTAGGCCCCTGAAAGGAAAGATATTTCAAAGTGTTGTGACGACTATTGAAGCTTTGTGTGGTTTTATCGTTTCGAATCTCCACAATATTTCACCGCAGACTCAGTGTTTTCGACATATCGTATAAAACCAAACAGGTACTTTACTCCTGGCTTGTTGTACACCTACCATTTTACTTTTGCGAAGGCCCTACAACTTTTCATCTTATCGAGTATATCTTATCGAGTATATCTTATCGAGTATATCTTATCTTATAGAGTTGAGGAAATGTTTGACTGCATGATTTGCCAAACATATAACTCCCATCTCTGAAAGTCATGTCTTATATCTAAGCATCCACTGCAGATTTTTTAGCCACGGACTGAAGTTCTCTCTCTCCTATCCTATATCATGTATCCCATGGTAGTGGGGGTCAGATTTCCCTAATTTGCATCTTAACTTCGCTCTGTTTTCGATAGAGTACTCCTTCGTGTCATTCAGCACTATATCTTTCCACCTTGTCTTGGGTCTTAATGAAATCTTAAAATATCTAATCATGTCGTGTCAAAATATTTTTAGCAGGTTAATCAGTGATTTAAAATATCACGACCAATTGCGCAGTAAGATTTTTCTAGATGCAATCGCAGATAATATAACACTACGTCAAAATACAGTGACAGGTGGTCCAACCCTTATACGGTATATGAAATTTATCAAATTATTTAGGTATACAGGGTTCTAAAATACCAACAACCTCGCAGGAGTAGATCTCTGACATAATAAACAACAACATTTTCGTTCTACAACTTTTCCGAAAAAAAATATTAGGTAACTACTGTCCGAACAACTGATCGAGTCTTGTATGGAAAGTCGATTTTTTTTTCTTTTTTGGAAAGTCGTAGAACAAAGTTTCTTTATGATGTTCTACTCTTGCGAGGTTGTTGGTGTTTTACAAATAACCCTGTATAATGAGATAATTCCAATCAATATTTATAGTCGGAAATTGAATAGGTACTATTACTTCTTCCAACACGCAACGATTGGTTTTTTATGTGTTCTCTATGAATGACGATATCAATTTCAATCTCTTTGTGTCCTTAGTATACGATATTTTATGATAGAATTTACAGTCTTTAAAACTATGATATTTTGGTCGTTTAATACATTTGAGCATACAAAGTTTAAATTGTATTGTTGTTGTAATGTTATCCAAAGGATGATCATAAAGAATTTCAAGTTATAGTACAAATAAAATATAAGAAAAATATGTTAAACAAAATAAAATTTAAGCCACAAACAATATGTTTTATGAAATATATAACCGGATTACTCGTTGGGGAAGATTGAGTGGGTATACAAACTTCACAACTTTCTCTTTACTTAATTTTTTCTTCTTGTTAGGGCCTTGGCCGCGATAGGTGAAGGATTTGGGTGTCCGTGGGTGGGTAATGGGGATACATAAATTTCCAGCCTTTATTAATTACCGTTATTTTGATGTAATAGCTGGTCTGGTCACCAACCTTCCGGCCTACATTACATTATTGACCTTCTGATCCAGTTTGCTCGATCGTTGGCATTAATAGGTAATTGTGTATAACATAAAAGGTTTTTTATCTGAAAATTTGACAGAAAAATATTGAAACTATTTCAAGTTGTACAAAACTAGAAATAATTAGTTTAAATATTTTTACCTCACAGTTCAGTTGAGTTAGCATTCATCATTCTTTAAAAAATCTGAAAATGGTTTGCTTTGCGGTTTGTTGAAAAAAAGAAACCAGAGCTATAATTTGCTCTGTACATTACTTAACTCGAGGTCGCTTAGTTTTCCGGACAACTGATGGATTTTATTTAAAAAGCAAATTTGGTATGTCGACGAATAATTACTGCGTCCGCAATGTGAACCATGATGCGCAAAACCCTATGCGTGTTGAAACGTTGTTTTCTGTATAAATTATTGATGATTGAATTAATTGACGTTGCCTTCACAAACTACTTTTTTCACTGATGAAATGCCGATGTAATTGAATGTCATGAACCCATGACAAATGGCGTTGATCCCATAAAAAGGGAAAAACCTCAGATCCGGAAGAGAAGATGCGTTAACTCGCGAACCGTACTTATATGCTGAATATGCAAATTAAACTCGACACACAATTAAAGACATAATAAGTCTTTTGAGGCACGTTTCGGTCGTTGACTTTTTGCTGCAATATTTATATTTACGAGGTAGATAATAAATAGTATATGTATTGTACAATCTTTCTTTCAGTTTAAATTAATAACTTGACCTTACTTCGTATTTAATAGTTATCAAAGAACAGTCCTTATTTATTTATATTAACCCAAGGCTGCCTTGTACTAAACCCTTCACTACTAATGCACCGTTTATACAATTAACAAACAGTTATGTTATACGAAATCAACGTTGAGGAAGACTTAACAATTTTTTTGTAGATTTTATCACAGATATAACTTATAGCTTTTTTGCAAAAAAATAAAGATCAGTTTAGAAAAGCCTTTCGTTTGTATTTGGAACGGACGTAATTTGAAAAAGTTAATGCAAAGCGGAGATTAAAATTCAAGCTTCTGCATTACTTGATAATTAACTTTGTAAATTATCTTGGCTTTATAAGTCCAATCTTGTTACTAATACTAATTTATATACCTACGCTTAACTAGAATTAACTTTAAAATTTTAATTAGTATTTTATCTAACAGTACTGTTTGTAACAACAATGAACATACTAATTTCCATTCCAAACAATTTCAAAGTTGCGTCATTCTCTTATGAATGTACCATTGAATAACCTAAAGCTTTTGTTTACATTCAAATTAAAATGTTTACTTCCAAAATATGAGACAGCAGATTGTTTTTACAAAAAGACTTTCGGTTTTCAATGCACTAAAACCAAAACAAAATAAAGAGTGTGAGTCCCAAGCCAACACTGCCACGTTGACGTGATAGCGTTCGTTGATGTCTTTTCTATTGGGCAATGTTACGTGTGGTATACGTTTTCTTGTATAATCTCCCACCTCCAATAAAACATTGCAGTATTTTAATATAGTATAGGGCCTTGAATAAATCATTTCAATAAATCATCATCACAAGTTTAGTGTTTTTAATTGTGCAATGTGATATGATGCTAACAATAAATCTATACTATTATTGTAAATGCATAATAAATATGTCTCTGTGTTTGCTTGTTACCTTTTCACTGCTATACCGATTTAAATCTTGGTATTGAAATAGATTAGACCTTTTAGAACACATTAGGCTACCATTATCCCGAAATGCCACAAGCGTAAGAAGTGTAAATGGCCAAATCCTTGTTATATTTCGCAAAGTCGAAATACATAAGGTAAATGTATTTATTTTATATGTTGAATAACGAATGTTGTTCCATAAAACACAAAATTTTTACTTTCTACGGCATGACAAAACAGTATGACGGTATCGACGAAAGCAAAATTCGTATAACACTTTCCTCGCATGACCCACCGCGGCGGGTGTTTGATCAAAATGTGTAGTAAAAAACTGGTCTTTGTAACTGTATTATGCGGGCGGCGGGGGGATGTGGGTCAGACACATTACTGCTGCCGGCGTGCCACCTGCTTGGAGGAAGATCGACTCGTGGCCAGGTTTACGAATGGTACGGATTTGACCGGATATTGGTCCAGATTTGGCCGGATATTAGCCCGGTTTTGACCGGACATTGGTGAATTTGGCCGGACATTGGAGAATTTGGCCGGGCATTGGTGAATTTGGCCGGACTTGTATAGGATCTAGCCGGACATTATTCAGGATCATGCCGCACATGTCTGGATTTTAAGACTTATGTCCAGTCATTTTGGGTTTTCTCATTTGGTTCGTTTTTAATATCCGTATCGAATAACAAAAATCTAGTACGTTACCAAAGCCCCGGATTTTTTATTTTAAATATCTGACCATGTCCGAACTGCACTACTCGTGAGGCCTCACCTCGTCCCCTGTTGAAAGCAACAATTTTTGATCACTTTCTTCGAATGAAGACGAACGACATTCCGTTATCAAATATGTCATTCAAGCCGGCAATGGCATTTGAAGAACTTGAATCTCGGTGCTGTAAGCAAAGTGAACTTTCACGTCACTACCAACCAATGAACAATGAAGAGGCTTTTGTCTCGATTAAACGTTTTTGCTAAGGGGTCGTCGTTAGTCGGGAGACAGCCATCGCGTAGTCTGGCGTAACTTGTAACATTCTAAATGAGAATAAATCTGCTTAATTATTTTTCAATGACATCGTGTTGAGGCGTATCATGCCACAATATTGCGTTCGTTGCCTTTTTCATATTCTTTGTTTCTTCGACTTATTAATTAATAAATTAGCGCGATGATGACATATTTTTGATTTGATTAAAATATCAACTACTTTTAAAATTAAACGAAATTAAATGGACCTTGAATATTAGAAATGTAAACGGTTTTCTAAAACTAGTTAAGTCTTTGTTGACACTAGATTGTAGATAAGCTGTTTTGAAATTAGCCTGTTCTATGAAACTGGTTTCGTAATTTGGGATAGAATATTTTTTGTCTGCGTCATTTACGTAGAACGAACGCCGCAATAAAACGTGCAGAAAGTATATCCTACAATGAGGTACATTCACGCCTAGTGAAAACCGGATTCGATTCATTCAGTGGTTTCCAAGATTAGACAGAATGTAGACGAGACAGTCTCATCGAAACTTTCCTTTTATCTTAAGAGACGTAGATTTCAACGTTTCTGTGACACGTTGTTGAATAAATGTTAAATAAAACGAAGTATTGACTAATTCTGCTATTTTATAAAAATCTCTTATTATGTTTATTATGAAACGCGAATTATATGCGTTCTTTGAAGAATATCGATGTATGGTGGGTGATGGGAGAGAATCGTGTCCACAGTGCGAGAGCCTTGAAGCCGCATGTCAAGGCCGCGCATCTCCTAAGCTCGCCAGCGTTGCGCCCACTCTACCATGCCACGGAACTCGTAAGCGTGTATTGTAATCATCTGCTAAATCGGTGACATTTTGTGTCGGAGTTACTCGGAACTCGTAAACGTGTATTATAAAATCATTTGCTGAATAGGTGACATTTTGTGTCGGAGTAGAGTTTAATATAACCTACAGAACTGAGACCTGATATTCGTTTAGTAAAGTTTGAACGATTATTATGTACGTCGCATTTCGCAGCGCTAGTTTTTTGTACCAAAAATAAAGTTTTATATTTCGAAATTTATATTTTTAATGCCTGTTATTAAATAAGGTATAAGTAATTAATAAACTAGTTGAGCCATATAACAATGCAAATGATATATATTCATCACAACAAAAGTAGGAATCCCGGTCGGTATACCGATGTAATCAATTAATTAGATACACATGCAGTAGTTACGCTAAAACCGGTGTGTGTGTATGCACGCGCCGGCCCTACCCGGCAGGTGTGTCGAAACGGCGCGCGATGGCCCGCCTGCCCACTAATAGTCACTAGATACTAAATGTTTCGCAATCACTGGACCTTCCACTCACTTGTAACGTTCGATCGGTTGTGATACGAGTCTATCGATCAATGCATTTGGCGCATGAACACAAAGATCGCCAGAATTGTTTGCAGTCGCCGGTGCCGTTTGCTGAAATTGGCTAGGAGAGCATAGAGTACTCGATTTAAAAGTAAAGGCTCTTTCAACATAATAACTAGAATTAAGACTTACGGTTTGTTTTTAATTATTTAATTAATAAACTACATCACTTTCTTTGTCGAAGATGAAATTAAATGTTAATTATTTGTATATCACTAGAAATTTTAACCACCAGTTAGAACTTTCAAATTGTATAATTTAAACACATTGCATTTAATTTTTGAATGATGAGATTAAATTCCTTGGTGTGGAATGCTTCCCTATTTCTTTCTCAACTAAAATTGGCAAATTTTTTGTCAAGTTTGTCACTTTAACACAAAGAAAATGTCGAGCCGTAATGGTCGAAAAATGACATTGGCAAGCCCGTTCTTTAATGTAGGACGGTTAACGAGAATAATATCGCTGTCCAATCCTAATTAACTCTTACTTCATAATAGTATTTTACAAAATAATTTTTAAGTCCAGTCAGCGAGTGGCTCAAAAGGGGGCGTAGAGTGCGTGTAGAAATCGCTTTTTTAGTATGTAATGTAACTTGCTGAGTAAATAGCAAAAATCTATAGTTATTTATTTATAAGTTAGGTCGTACACACAACAGCAAATCAAGTTAAATTGCAAAAAAACAGCTTCTATTACGTAGGGCACAACACAAAGATGATCTCAAGGTAAACATGTATAGTCTGATGTGCTGTCGTGTGTACATGTGTCGCACGCAACGGTGTGGTATGGTTAGAAACTCATCTGAAGTTAATTCATAAAATGTGCATTCAAACAGTAACAGGTGTAGCATAGTTTCTCTTATAAGGTTACGTTTGCCTACTTCTTGCTTAAAATATGCGTTATTTAGCAAGAACTTACGGAACCTGTTTACCAAACTACTAACAATAAAACTTGACTGAAATGAAATAGCATGAAATGTAGTGTAACGTCGCGCGTCGCTGAAAGGGCACCGACAACGCTGCTCGCCGGTGTTATTACAGTTGATGCATATATGATGCGTTTTGAAGGATGAAGGGGGGGATTGAAGGCCGCAGCGCAACACATCCCGCCATTCACCTTCCGCACGGCGTGCTGCCCACCACTGTCAAGGCTGCCTTGCGAAACACTTGATCGCAACGCGCCGCCCGCCGCCCGCCGCCGCCCCACTATCTACTTACACCAGACTGACTTATGGAAATAATGTCGCAACCACCCGCTCCGAGACTGGCCTTCAGCCGACCACAATCCTCAAGATTAAAAAGTCAATAGTGCACCATCACGTATTTAAAATTAAATTATTGCCAATATTCACCGCAGCCGCATTGCTTCTGCGCAGTCGCTCCCCTCCCCATTAGCGGGGATGTCACGCAAAAAATTACGTGAATTCTTTAGTATCGAGATGACCCGTTGCATTTCGGTACAATGCGGAAGACTTCGGTCATCCGGGTGACTGACCAAGTTGCCTTGAAACAAGAATTAATGATCAGTACATTAAAAAGCCCTTTCAGCGCAATAGCCAAATAAATATTTATAGACGCATCTCGTGGTGTCTCTAAAGTTGGTGATTCAAAGGTGCTGTCAACTTGCATTACAATGTATTGGTGTAATGAATTATAGAATAGAAACCACAACGCTTGCAGAATTAAGTTGGTGTGAAATCGTAGAGATTTTTCTGGTAAATTATTCATGTGGCTCACGTTGTGTTGGGTTGACTTTCAACTCGCTCATGAGAAAGCCTTTCACTCTTATTATGGGAGTTGCATATTTTGTTATTTAATTATAGTTTAATTTTTTTACTAATCTAATTATCAGAGACCGTACAATTGTAACGCGTTCTTATATATATTTTTAAAACTCGTACAATAGCAACATATTAATAAGTATTATAGATGTTGGATATCGTAATTTCACAAGTATTTTATGCATGTTGCAGTTTGCATGCAGTTTATAACCTGTTCTGAAATTCTACTTAGCAACAGAACTGAAATGACTAGTTGTAGTTTCTATTGCTTATTAAAGATGCTATTAAACTTTATTTAAAAATATACATTATAGTTTAATTTTTAGTTGTTCATGCTGGAATCCAGTGGCTATAGGCATGCGTGTAACGGATGCGTTTTTAGTCCGGTTAGCCAGCGGCGGCGGGCGGAAAGTGTGTTAATGCGTGCGCGATTTGCGCAACCAACCGCGTACGATATGCGCCACCACCCGTTCCCTAGTCCCGTTGCTAACCATCTACTTGATTATACTCTATAAACTGTTAATAGAGCTTATGAAAGACCGTTCCGCAGCGGTTGCAGGTAATCTCAAACCATAAAACTAACATCTTTGTTACAAACTAGCTACACAATTGATTGGTATTGTTACGAGTTGTGCTAAACTTTTACGTGTCGATTGACGCCGTCTCCGGATTCCTCCCTACCATGATGTTTTATGGAAATAAGCACAGCGTTGCCATCTGACCGCTTTCACATTGCGTTATCTTGCTTTTGCACTCAAAGGTCACTTTGAGGCACTTCTACGCCACGAGCATAGATCGAATCAGCTGATTTGAAAAGTCAGAAAAATGACAAAATAAATAGATAATGTATATTTTGATATTGCAAAAGTTGTAATAAAATGTTATCAAAAGAAACAAGGAAATTTTCGAAAACCCACTCGCTTGCTGACCGGATGTTGTTTAATTTTATGCGATACTGCATTATCGGTTCCTAATACTTACTTCTATTATTAGAACAGTAACTAGTTGCGTTTTCTGTATCAATATTTATTACCTACGTTATAAAAAGTAAACAAATTAGTAAATTCTTAGTAAATAATAACGAATTCAAGACATCAAGAGATGTGCTTTTGTTAAAAAAAAACGAGCCCAAACATCGGGAAATTAAAAACAAACCTAAGTAATATTTAATTTCTACTTCTTATAAGGAAATATTATTTTAAGATTTTTATCGAAAAAGAACTGTGTCCCATCAATGACGCCTCTGAACTGAACTTTACAATGGAGGTAGTAGTGTTAGTACTTATAACTATTCTGTGGTAGTAGTGAGACACAGACTCAATACAAGCAAATCTTAACTTGTTAAAAGTTTTATTATTATTCTGTCCTTGCTTTCGAGATTCTAAATAAAAGTATGTTGTTAATAATGCCGGAAAAGAAACGGGTGAGGTCTAAGAGTATTGAATTTATAAAAATAACAAATGGTTCTTACAATTTTTATAAAAATAAATCGAACGTTACTTGTTTTAGTTCACAATTATGAATCGATGGGATTTCCCTCGTTCCCTATATCGGTGTATGTGAGTGAGCAAAGCCGGTCGAATCTGGGCCAGCAGGTGTCCAGTGTTCGCTAATGAGTCGTGATCGTGACGTCGGTCTGTCCGGGACCATTGACGGGTTAAGACTTACACCCACTATAGCTACGTTATATAGCTACAAGAACTATGATATTGGCTTCGAAAATGCACTCGTTCATACTGATACCCACCAATAATAAACAATGATATTTCATATAAGGAAACATTTTCAAAAGAAACTTCTACGAATATATCATTATGTTGAAGTGATATTTTCCTTAAAATATAAAGGTTTATTATTTACAATTTTAATTATAATAAATAGAATTCGCGTATATTGTTATTTCGTATTAAATTTACCTGAAGCTAACCACTTATTGGTACAAGTATTAAAATTCAGAATAAAGAATAACAAAATATTTTTTATCGACAAGAAGGTAATCCTAGTTTCATGTTTGAATACTTGAAACGCTTCATAGCTAATATTTTTGGCTGAGGTTTTCTTAATTTTATAAAAAGCTGTCAATTTCACAGTGTTTTTGTCAAATCTGATGACTTATTTAAAAATAAGACCTCAACTTTAGAGTACTTTACTTATGTGGCTGAGTCCGTCAAGTTATCTGCTATCAACTAGCATGGTACTGGAAGTAGTCCTAACTTGGCAGGCTGGCTCGGAAGCGGCGAAACACGCGCGGCATTAGTATGCGGCTTGTCGCATCACAACTTTCTCGACATTCTTACCGGCAGCACGAGAAATTAGTGCCACTGTACATTTTACACTACTGATTGTAAATTCTATTACATTTCACTGATAAAAATCACACTAAACGAGTTTCAATCATGTGACGAAAGAGCTATTTATTAGCCTACTAATCATATATTTGTCAGATTTAAACTATACGTTGTACACGTTAACACTGTGTTATATGTATATATTCTGTGGTTGTACTAGCAAACTGCAAATTTTTACAAGTTAATTGCAAAGAACTTTAAATTAAATTCAACAAACTTGGCGTCATTGAACTAAATTATCAAATGCAACTTTGCGCTGCACGCCGAATTGGTGTCTTGTAATGAATATTTATCCGAAGTGTAGTTTGTCAAACGAATTTTGTTAAATGACACATTTTGTAGATTTTAAATTTATTGTAATATTTTAAAGTAATTTTAAACTTAAATGTATTTTGATTACGCAACCTTTACCTGAATTTGAACAACTTAAGCGTTTAGATGCGCGGACGTCTATTATTAAAATGATGATTATGACCTTAATGGTAATGTCCCTCTAATGTATGACAATAAAACTCAACATTCTTTCTAGAAGCTTATGAAATTTTTATGGCTCTTTAAAATTGCCAAATCATGCAGTCACAAAACAGATTTCATCTAACAATTAATAAAAGGAAAAATTTCGTTTGAATAATAGATGGCGAAAGGGAGTTATAAGTAGATATCAAAATGGTCTCAGAAAATCATTATTCTCACGAAATCTTTCTTGTGTCTAATGGATTCGAAGTAGTTGAGGTTCTAATCTAAACTTAAGTAAAGTATAAATACTAAAAGCATGTTTCGTGTTTGTTACAGGTGGCGATGGCCGGCGACTTCATCCTCGCCGTGGCGTCGATGATGATAGCTCGCTTGCGCAGCGACGACGTCACACTCGTGCTCAGCCAGGTATGTACGCAGGCGGAGAAGAAGTCTAAAGCTATGAGCCTACCAGTCCAAGTAGTAAACTTACATAACCATGACGAAAATTCTACTATAAGTTCATTTATCTCAACCTTATTTGAAAAGGTCTCAGAATAGATCAATAAATTGACATGTTACGAGGTCGAGCTGTGACAAAGTCCAACAGTGCCCAACGTTTTCGTAAGCCGACCTCGTCCACGATCTCAAGCTGAAGTGAACTTTGGCTTAATTTGTTTATTATAATTTTGTGCTAACTTTAATGACCCTCTTTTGTTTTCCCACTAAAATGAAAGATGAACTTGAAAGAGTCATAGGTAACAAGTCAATTGGAGTCGCTTTAGGAATGTACCTACTGCACCTTGCAGAGCTTGCAGAAAAACATACATTTGTTAGAACTTTAGAATAGGATCTGACTGAATAGTGCTAGTGCCATCCTTAGCGCTACTATCATCCTTACTGATGAAATCACAATATTATTATTCTAGTAGTCCGAAACCCCACGAAGCAGGCCATATGATTGTTTGTATCGCATGTTGTATAAGAAGTCACTAGGGGCCTGTTTTACAAGTTTTGGTTAAGTTCCAATCTATTAACTTCACAGGTTATTACTGTTCCATAGTTAAATTAACTAGAAGTTGATGTCTAACTGAAGACTGTGAAACAGACACTAAAATCATAGCGTAATGATTACTATAGTGGGGTAACTCAGCCGTGTTGTCAGGGCAACGATGACGTGGAGTGCGGGGCAGGGGGGACGTCCCCCCGCCTAACTTTTCACTACTGAGTGCGGTACTGTGCGTCATTTGTTTGCATTCAACGTCAGGAAAAAACAAAGGAGTTGCCTAATAAGAAACGATACTCTTTATTACACTGTGCTTAAATTGCAACAAATTATTTTCTCAATTCCATTGATTTAATAATGCGGTACTAAATTCCAGGTGGTGACGGACTTGGTTCAGGGCGAGTTCATGCAGCTCGGCAGCAAGGAGACGGAGAACGAGCGGTTCGCGCACTACCTCACCAAGACCTATAGGAAAACTGCCTCGCTCATTGCCAACTCAGTCAAAGCGGTAAGTATACTATCAATCAACCTTAAATTTGACTCTTATTGTTGACTAGCGGCCGCCCGCGGTTTCACCCGCGTGGTTCCCGTTCCCGTGGGAATATCGGGATAAAAAGTATCCTATGTTTTAATCTAGTCTATCTACTATCTGTATGCCAAATTTCAACCACCGTTCAGTAGTTTTTGCGTGATTGAGGAACAAACATCCAAACCCACAAACTTTCACATTTATAATATTAGTAGGATCAATCCTTATCCCCACTAATATTATAAATGCGAAATTGACTTTTTCTTTGGTTACGTAATTTTACATACACGTTGTCCGGAGTACAGAAAAGGATATACCTTTTCATCCAGAAAAAATGCATTGGTCCCGAGAGATAGAAAAAGAACTGTCCACGTAGACGAAGTCGCGGGCGGCCAAGTTTTTGATGTTAAGGTGGATGTTGTAAACTTTATAGAAGACGAATATATGTCACATTGCCAATTCTAAATTGCCATGCATCACGCAGCTACACGCAAAATTTAGTACAAATATCACGCGCGTAGATGTGTTGTTTGGGTCACAATCTTGACACTACGTACAACGTACGTTCCTACACGTTTTCCGTAGTAGTATGTTATCCACTTCAACATCATAAGCCCGGCAAATAAAACAATTTTGCTATTTGTTGTAAGGACCTAAAGCCTGACATTTAAGTGCTAAGTTAAAGAAATAGGCAGTTAAGCAAAATCCCATTCATTATCCGTCTTTTATACTCCATTCTACGTATTGGTATTTTTTTATTTTATTTCACAAGGGATAACAACAGCCAACTCTTAACTAATACAGGATGAAATTTTCTATGCGCTAAAATTGATTGGGCCAAAAACGTTATCCACAAATTTACAACAAATTTACGTTATCCACAACGTTATCCATAAAAAGAAAATACAAAACCAACCTACCTCACAAATATAAAGAAAAAGAAAAGAGAAATCTCATCACTAAATAAATGAGTTGTTACCTTCAATATCAATCAATTTTAAACACCAACTTCACTTTTTCTAGAAAAGTGTTTTTATATCCTATAAACGGATCGATGTGAGAGAAATGTTTATTATAGGTGTCAGTAATAACACTTATAACTCCAACAAATATGGATTCCTTCATATACTAAAATAATCTGTAGGAATTCTTATTTACCTATATTCGATATCCATACAGTAGTGTCATACTTCTGCACAAAAACAAACATGTACTGTGTAATAAATAATGTATATAAATGGCGAGAGCAGGGGAGAAACCGGTGAAGGGACTTTCCTTATACTGTCATCCTTTTTTAATGAGACTGAGCATTCCATTTTAGTGTAATGTTATTACAATGACATTTTGATATTCATCAAAGAGTTAATAATCCCAAGAAAACCTTCTTGGACTTCCTCATTCTATCTTTTTAAATAGGTAGTACTTTTACTTTTTCGTTTACCCCATAATAAGGATGTGCTTGGTTTTGTATCGACTGATGATTAAGAGTTAAGGTCGAGGTAAGTTAATGCGCATTTCACTTCATCCTTAACTACTGAGGAAGTAGCTATCAACGTGTTAATTTTCAGAACATAACCATAATACATTCACTTTTAAGGCGACTGTAAATCTTAGCTTGAGAAGTATACTCATCAACTTTGTCTAGGGGTACAGGTGTTATATTCATACAAACCAGGTAACTTTGAAGCCTTGGTTTTCTGCCAGGGATGTACCGTGCTGTGATTTAATGATGGCCATCCAGGGAGTGAATGTAGATTCAGGTCGCTATACACACCCAACTGATCTATAGTTATGTCTGATCGTATTATAAAAAACTTTAGTTAAAATTAATTTGCGAATAATAAATAATAATAAGATCACGCGCTCTGGGGCCGTACTGGCTAACGAATCGATTATCGAAAAGTCTGCCGGGTTTCAAATTAAAACAGATAAATCGAGCCCCAATAGGGAATATGCATCAAATTTTTTTTTATCAAAATCAAAAGTATTATGCGTGAGAAAATCAACTGTAATATTAAAACTTTTTTCTTGGGTTTTTTTCTCGTGATATAGTTACTTGAAGTTAGCACGCAGCAGCAACCGCCGAAAACGCTCCATACAAAACGGTGACGTCACACATCACGTTTCAGGTGTGTTTCGGCGCGTTTAATATGGAGTTAGCCAATAATCTTCAATTATCTCCTTAAATTTTGCGTTTAAGTACATATGTGTCATACAAAAAATGATTTCTTATTCGATATTCTATCTGACTGTTAAGTTCATTATATTCGAAAGTGAAAACAAAAAATCGTTATTTTTCCCTGATTTCATCGTGTGATAAAACTAAAATAATAAATTATATTTTTTTATTTTCTTGTTCCATCATGTTTTTATACGTGTCCGAAGCGATCAAGCTCAATTTTATCAAAATCGGTGACTTATGCATATTCCCTATTGGGCCAAAATGGCTAACCCCAATTCATGATGTAACACGAACATCGATATCTTCCAAATTACGTCAACAGAAAGTATAAAACAAAATTCCTTACTTTGATTTTTCTGTTTTAAGTTGAAACTCGGCCACAGAATATATACTTTTCGGCAGACTTTTCGATAATCGATCGTTAGCCGGTACGGCCCCTGTTTGAAAAAGAGTGGGTATTAGATCTGATCAGCATTCTAAAAGATTAATGGGTCAGAGTTCTCAGTTTCAGGATTTCCATACATTTTCATGCTATTTTTGCGGTTTTTTTAAACATGTCCTTTAATATTTTAGAATGCTGGTTCGATCAGTTAAAATAGGTGTGTATATCGATCTGAATCTCCTCCATTCACTCCCTGGATAGCCATCATTAGATCACAGCACAGTACAGCCCTGGTAGGAAACCAAGGCTTCAAAGTTACCTCGTTTTTATGAAAATAACACCTGTATCCCTAGACAAAGTTGATGTGTGTTGGTCTGACATATCTGTGACCAAATCAGTAGGTTACTTACTTCCTTACTATTATTTTATTTGGGATGCCATTATGCCATTATATCGTTGGTGATTTAAATATTAAGATAATTTTTAACAAAGAATATTTTAGTATTTACTTAACATTTAAAGGGTTTTCATTTTAATAAATATTACCTGTGGTAAATTAAGATGCAGGTATCAAATGTCAAACTATTTAAAGCTTTGTGTTATTGAATGGTTCTCCAGGAATTATTCAGGTCCCAACTGATCTGATCAGCATTAAAAGAACTGTTTGTTTGGTGCGGCCAAGTGCGAGTCGGACTCGCGCACGAAGGGTTCCGTGCCAAAAAAACAGCAAAAAATCACGTTTGTTGTATGGGAGCCCCCCTTAAATAATTATTTTATTCTATTTTTAGCATATGTTGTTAAAGCAGCAATAGAAACACACGATCTGTGAAAATTTCAATTGTCTACCTGTAGTCGTTATCAATTTCGAGCAAAAAACGGCAAAAAATCAAGTTTGTTTTATGGGAGCCCCCCTTAAATATTTATTTTATTCTGTTTTTAGTATTTACTGTTATAGCGGCAACAGAAATACATCATCTGTGAAATTTTCAACTGTCTAGCTATCACGGTTCATGAGATACAGCCTGGTGACAGACAGACAGACCGACAAACAGACGGACAGCGTAGGCTTAGTAATAGGGTCCCGTTTTTACCCTTTGGGTACGGAACCCTAAAAACCGCGAAAATAGCATTGAAATGTATGGAAATCCTGAGTAGGGAGCCTAGGATGCCAATCTTGGACAATTTAAATGAGAATTCTAAAACTAAACCAAAGAATTTTAGGTAAATAATATCAAATGACAACGTAATGGTTTTGGTTTTATCTTTCAGAATTAGCGCTATCGGGTCCCAAGTCTACAAACTAACTTACTTTAGTTCTTGGTCTGCAACTGGCTCTAATGGGGTGTGATACTGAGGAACTAATGGCGCCACAAGCAACAGTCCCAAAATAATTTGATTGGTTGTTTCAAATGTCTTATGTCATTTCTGACGTATTTTAACCAATCAAAACCATTGATAGCGGCCACGTCGCCGCTGGCGCCATCTGCGATTAGCTTTGCGTGATATACCCCATTAAAGTTTTGTTGTTTGCTCAACAGGTAGCGCTCCTAAGCGGCGCGGACGAGAGCACGTGCGAGCTCGCGTTCCAGTACGGGCGCAACCTCGGACTGTCATTCCAGTTAGTGGACGATTTACTGGACTTCGTGTCGTCCGCGCAGGCCATGGGCAAGCCCACCGCCGCAGACCTCAAACTAGGGCTCGCCACTGCGCCTGTGCTGTTTGCCTGTGAAAAGGTAATAACTCCTGTAATAATAAGAATAATAAAAACATTTATTGACATAGAAATACAAAGCTTTTTAAACATCTCATACTTAAATGAACTAAAAATCTTACGGCCGAATACTCAAACGCTTCTTAACTTTGAGCGGCTCTCAAACAGCATGCTGTCTTTGTCATATCTTTGACATTTAATGCGACAGGACGACGTTTGAGAGCCCCTCAAAGTTAATTAGCGTTTGAGTATTCGGCCATTAGAAAACAAACAAATGACATCTGCACCCGAACTACACTGGCCTGCAAAACTAAGTACTACAGAGGTCTATTTTCATACAAACGAGGTAACTTTGAAGCATTGGTTCTCCGCCCAGGATTAAACGTGGTGTGATCTGATGATAGCCATCCAAGGAGTGAATGGAGAAGATTCAGATCCCCATACACACCCAATTGATCTGATCAGCATTCTAAGGGTGTGTATGGGGATCTGAATCTTCTCCATTCACTCCTTGGATGGCTATCATCAGATCACACCACGTTTAATCCTGGGCGGAGAACCAAAGCTTCAAAGTTACCTCGTTGTATGAAAATAGACCTCTGTAGTGCTTAGTTTTGCAGGCCAGTGTAGTTAAAACTGTAGCTCGGGCACAGCGCTCTTATTAGGACTCAAATTCCCTAGATGAAAATAATTCAACGCAAGAATGTGTTAACATTGCAAAAATTTAATATTTAATAATAGTTCAAAAAGTAAAGTAGTAAAAATGTAGTTATTACGATTATTTAAACAGTTAAAAAAAATTGTGGGGTGGCTTAGACGTTTTAGGCTTAAAGTAGAACATTATTTGTTTCAGTTTAAGTTTGTATTTTAAATTGATAAGTGAGATAGCAAGCATGAGCTTTAATTTAGAGATCTCATATTACTTGTTACTTTTGTAATAAAGATCATGATCATTGGTATGACTGACATGACCATGAAAATTAATTGTATAGACTAGTTGATGTCATTGACAGCTTTTCGTATTAAAATTAATGATTATATGTATGAATAGAAGTTTAAATACGATAATTACGTACCTGTCCAAACTCAAAATGTGTTCTTGCTTATATGATAAGCGTTTTCGAATCCTTATACCCTATCTACTAGCAATACAATAGTTGGGTCATAAACTCAAATCAAACTAGAGTGGTGACTTAAAAACTTTTTTGAGTTAGCTAGCCATACCACAGAATAACTAATAGTACAAAGTACAGAAGCAGCACGCCGCATAGTAATTTAAATAAATAGCGACTTTTGCTCCGACACAATAAAGTGTAATTCAGGTCGCGCAATGGCCTGCAGTACAGTTTATATTCACTTGTAGTTGCCTCTCTTTCTATCGCGTGCTCTTACCTTTTCTAATGACGCAACTTTAAGGTTGTCCTCTTTTAAATTAACTGCGTAGCGTATATCATAATGTGAAAAACGATTTTTTTTTATTGGTTTTTTGTTTTTGACATCCGTACATGGCACAGTAATGTCGATTCGACATTGTTACTATTATAAAGAGGCAATACCTACGCAGGCAGTAAGATGCTACGCTTGTACGGCTATGCACGAACGGCTAGTGGTAGGTGCTTATCGCGCGACCTTGAGCGAGTGAAGGAGGCCTGGCCATACTTCTAAGGTAAAATCTTACAAAAAACCTACAGACGCAAAACACGGTGTAAAGCTGCTTTTTGGTATTTTATTTGGACCCCATAAGGGAGTGTGAAACAACGTTTTGCGAGTTTTTTTTTAAACATAACTTCATGACCAATCTTAAAATAAAACTAAGGCTGAGTTGCACCACCTAACTTTAACGATAACGAGCTTGTTGTAGTACCGGTTAAGCATAAGTTAGACAAAAAAGAGGTTGCCAGACAGCATGATTTCCTTTGACAAGTTTGACGTGACAAAATAATAATAGTGTGTGTGTGTGGTTTGAGGGCCACTTCCTCGAAAGTCAATAAAAGTATACTGATGATTTAGTGGACATTATAAAAGAAATGTGCAACTTGGAATCGATTTTGTGAAAGTCATCTTCACCGAGTTATTAGCTGAAGAGTCGGGCCCTCAGTTCTCACATGGAGGATTGAGGGCCCGGCTGTTGCGGACAAACTATTAACATTACAGTAAAAGTTTTAATGCTAAAGTCTAAGTTAATCCCGAACAAAAATTGTGGAAGTAAGATTTATTGCAAAACGCTTTTCTACTTTGTATAATCTTAGTTCAAAATGGGCCCTCAATCCTCCAACTTACAAAAATTAACTACGCATTTTTTTTTAAACTATAGGATTACGGCTGTTGCAAGTTGTCCAGGGGGGTACGTAATAAAATGTGAAAAAATGTGAAACAAATAGCTGGCTTCAACTCCTCCTAGTTTTCCAGTTATTACCTAGTTAATATTCGGGCCCTCAATCCTCCACATTTTCTTTTTCTTGATTTTTACGCACAAAGTATGGAATGTAAGACCAACCTGAAGTTTTCTGTTTATGTGAAAAAAAATGTGCAACAAGCTGAAATCAAAGGGAAAATAAAAGACCCATTTATTAATCAGATATATCAATTTTATTTTTATCCTCTTTAAGTATGAAATAGGGTGATCACGTTTTTTATCCAATACTTACGAGGAATAGGGAAAACTCAGGAGGCGTTTTGGAAATGTATCCCTTTAGTATTACGCCTATTAATTTTATTAAATTAAATAACTTCAGATTGAAAAAGAATGAAAGAACATACATTTATTTTTGGAACCACACAACGATACACAAATTATAACAAAATACGGAAAAAAATAAAATTAAACACACATTAGTACACATTGCGTATCGTCGCGTGATGCCAAAATGTGCCAAGCTCAGTAATACGTAATACTCAGTATAAGCAGCAAGCGGGGGGCCTGCTGCACTGGTATTCTGCAGTATGTAAGAAGGTATTGATGTAAGTAAATGTTTTTAGAAGACACCTAAAGAGGAAATACCACGTGACAAACGTTTCATACAAATTGAAACCCTTGAAAATTCTTAAAAAAAATGTTTTTTCAAGTCATGATTATGACACTTCGAATTTGTATGAAACGTTTGTCACGAGGTATTTCCTCTTTAGGTGTCTTCTAAAAACATTTACTTACATCAATACCTACCTACATACTGCAGAATACTGAGTATTACGTATTACTGAGCTTGGCACATTTTGGCATCACGCGACGATACGCAATGTGTACTAATGTGTGTTTAATTTTTTTTCCGTATTTTGTTATAATTTGTGTATCGTTGTGTGGTTCCAAAATAAATGTATTTTCTTTCATTCTTTTTCAATCTGAAGTTTGGAGTTATTTAATTTAATAAAATTAATAGGCGTAATACTAAAGGGATACATTTCCAAAACGCCTCCTGAGTTTTCCCTATTCCTCATAAGTATTGGATAAAAAACGTGGTCACCCTATTTCATACTTAAAGAGGATAAAAATAAAATTGATATATCTGATTAATAAATGGGTCTTTTATTTTCCCTTTGATTTCAGCTTGTTGCACATTTTTTTCACATAAACAGAAAACTTCAGGTTGGTCTTACATTCCATACATTGTGCGTAAAAATCAAGAAAAAGAAAATGTGGAGGATTGAGGGCCCGAATATTAACTAGGTAATAACTGGAAAACTAGGAGGAGTTGAAGCCAGCTATTTGTTTCACATTTTATTACGTACTGGACAACTTGCAACAGCCGTAATCCTATAGTTAAAAAAAATGCGTAGTAAATTTTTGTAAGTTGGAAGATTGAGGGCCCATTTTGAACTAAGATTATACAAAGTAGAAAAGCGTTTTGCGATAAATCTTACTTCTACAATTTTTGTTCGGGATTAACTTAGACTTTAGCATTAAAACTTTTACTGTAATGTTAATAGTTTGTCCGCAACAGCCGGGCCCTCAATCCTCCATGTGAGAACTGAGGGCCCGACTCTTCAGCTAATAACTCGGTGAAGATGACTTTCACAAAATCGATTCCAAGTTGCATATTTCTTTTATAATGTCCACTAAATCATCAGTATACTTTTATTGACTTTCGAGGAAGTGGCCCTCAAACCACACACACACCTACTTTAGGTAGCATTACTATTTGACGATAACTACTTTGACAGCGTTGTGGTGCAACTCATACTAAAACAACAAAAAAAATTCCCAAACGAGATTTTGTTTTCCAAAATGATACGTTTGTATAAAGAGAAGATTTTATTTTCTACACAATATTTTTTCCCCAAAATGGGAAAAAACCCCAATCTGGCAGCCTTAGCCTTACACAAATTATAATATTATATTTTGTATTTTAAAATTGTAATATGGATTTATGAGATCTGTAATAAACTTTATTATTATTATTTTGAAAAGGTCTAACTTTTTTTTTTTCAATTCAATTCATTTATTGGTTCATAAACATGGGTATTACAAGATTTTAGGAGAGTATCGAAAAGTACAGCCATGATTCACCTTACAGGTATATGAACATGCGTAATCATATCATGCTAAAATTTTAGAATTATAAAATTATAAAATAATTAATCATCATTAATAAAATTTACGTAAGCAAATGCAAACTGTCAGTATTTGAAATCTATTTATTAGTAAGTTATTTTTAAGTCATTCATTTCTTATACTGTATCTATTTTATTATTTAGAAATGTTCTTATGTCATAATAAGCTTTTTCAGCAAGAAAGCCATTGAGCGCAGTTTTATCACAGCCTAAGCTGGTTTTACCTATTACTATTATTATAAGTTACAGCCTTTACCGTAAAATATAAGATACAGAGGCCCATTGTCATATCTCTAGGTTTTTTTTTCATCTGGTAAGGGCACCTGCCACCCCACGGTATTCGACCGATTCAAAAATTTACTTAACGGTAGACAATTTATTTCCCTCGGGAGTTTTTTAATTTTTCGATATCGGCTTTCGTTTCAGATAATCCGAAAAAAACGGTAATTTTTGTTCTTTTTTCACCATTTTCGATTTTTCAAAAAAAGTTACATAGTACCGATTTTCAAAATTTTGGTATTATACGATGCCCCGTAAGCTCCTGCATCTTTTGACACCATGACAACCTTTGTTTATCGTGATAACTTTCGGAAATATAGCAGAATTACACTCCCCCATGAAAACGATTTGATAAACATTTTCAATGTTGCTTCTATCATATTGAAAGTATAGAAACGAAGCCAACCCACAACTCCGTATGTGTAACCCTCGTCCTCGTACGTATCTATAAACGAGTAAATAATAACTTGAGTAAAACTTGCAATTTTTAAATGCATCTTATAATTTATCTTAAATGCAGTTTTAGTGCAGTTTTGGTGCATTTATGATTAATTTATACAATAAATTGCATGTGAATATAATATAAGAAGCATTTGAAGATTACAAGTTTTATTCAAGTCATTACTTACTCGTCTATAGATACAGGGGTAATAGTTTTAAAGCTTGGATGAATTCGTCCAAGTTTTTGAGATATGATGCTTGAATTTACACTCACGGGCACATAGCTAACCGCCCACATCGTTATTTTCATGCAAACATGCTCTTCACACTCTCATAAATAAAAAGGTTGTGCATCTCTGTAATGATTTGTATGTTGATAGATTAGTCAGGTCAGGTGCATATTTTTCGAATAAGAATGTCAAATAAGTATAGGTAGATGTTACCGGCAATGTGTATAATCACAATGCCTAGGCATTGTATACAATGCCTGAAACGATCAGGCAATGTATGAAATATGATTCGTTTTATACATTCCCTATGCCTAGGCATTGTATATGTCACCGGCAATGTATGAAACGCAGGCATTGTATACAATGCCTGGCCCTTTTAGGCAATGTATGAAATAGAATGAATATTATTGTCTATTTCACACATTACCTTGGGCATTGTATACAATGCCTGCTGGTCCACCGGCAATGTGTAAAATAAAAAGATTTTGATCGAGGGGGGCTCGAGAGGATGGTTCGAGGGGAGGGCTCGAGGGGGGCTCTAGGGGGGCGCGAGACGGCTCGAGGGGGGCTCGGGGGGCTGGGGGGGGTCAGGGGGGCTCGGGGGTCTCGAGGGGGCTCGGGGAGGCTCGAGGGGGGCTCGGGGCGGGTTCGGGGGTCTCGAGGGGGGCTCGGGGGAGCTCGAGGGGGCTTTTTGAGTTTGGAACCGAACCTGCCTTACTCCTGTAGATCCGGGTTAGGTTAGAAATTTAAGGCGAGCGCGTAGCGCAGCGGAGCGTGCGCCTTAAATTTCGAGGTTATTTTTTTATAACAGACAACAGAAATAAACTTATTTTACACATTGCCGGTGGACCAGCAGGCATTGCATACAATGCCTAGGCAATGTATAAAATAAATATCATTTCATACATTGCCTGATCGTTTCAGGCATTGTATACAATGCCGGAGAATACACATTGCCGGTAACATATACAATGCCTGCTGGTCCACCGGCAATGTGTAAAATAAGTTTATTTAGTAAGCAGGTTCGATACCAAGCTCAATGAGCCCCACTCGAGCCCCGTCGAGCACCCCTCGACCCCCCCGAGCCCCCCATCGACTCCCCTCGACCCCCTCTGACCTCCCCTCGACACCCCCTCAACCGCCCCGCCCCCCCCCGGGCCCCTCTCGAGCCTCCCCTCGAGCCCCAGCCGAGCCCCCCCCCGACCCCCCCCGAACCCCCTTGAGCCCCCCTCGATCCCCCTCGAACCCCCGAGCCTACCCCAGAGCTTTTGTGTCTGCCCTCTAACCAACTAAGATCAAAATCTTTTTATTTTACACATTGCCGTCAAATCATTGCATGACGCACAACCGTTTTTATTTATGAGACTGTGAATTGAGCATGTTCGTATGAAAATAACGGTGTGGACATGTGCTAATGAGTGTACATTTTTTAGGCTTCATATCTCAAAAAGACATAATATGGAGCTGTGGGTCGGTATCGATCGTTTCAAATTTAATTATCCTTTACGATCGCTTTCGGTCTGCTAATGTTAACGTCAAAATAGTGGTTCAATAGTGTTTGAATGGATGGCTTTTTGACACAGTTCTTGTTTCTTAAATCCAAAATCGAGACACAAAGTGTTTCCGTTTTGGGTTTAAGAAACACAATGTGTTTCGGTTTTGGGGCTTAAGAAAAAAGAACTGTGTCAAAAAGCATTACCATTCAAACACCATTGAACCACGATTTCGACGTAAACATTAGCAGAATTGACCCCGGCGCTAAACCACCGTGCCACCGACCGAGCTCGTCTCGACGAGGCGACTACTAACTTTGGCAAAATTCCGCAGTACCCAGAGTTAAACCCGATGATAATGAGGCGGTTCCAAGAGGCGGGTGACGTGGAGAAGGCGTTCGAGCTCGTGCACAAGTCGCGGGGCCTGGAGCAGACGCGGTTCCTGGCGCGCAAGCACGGCGCGCAGGCCGCGCGCCTCGCCGCCGACCTCGCCGACTCGCCCTACCAGGTGGGTTGCACTAGTACTGTAGTTGCCGCGCGCCTTGCCGCCGACCTCGCCGACTCGCCCTACCAGGTGGGTTGCACTAGTACTGTAGTTGCCGCGCGCCTTGCCGCCGACCTCGCCGACTCGCCCTACCAGGTGGGTTGCACTAGTACTGTAGTTGCCGCGCGCCTTGCCGCCGACCTCGCCGACTCGCCCTACCAGGTGGGTTGCACTAGTACTGTAGTTGCCGCGCGCCTTGCCGCCGACCTCGCCGACTCGCCCTACCAGGTGGGTTGCACTAGTACTGTAGTTGCCGCGCGCCTTGCCGCCGACCTCGCCGACTCGCCCTACCAGGTGGGTTGCACTAGTACTATAGTTGCTGGCGCGCCTCGCCGCCGACCTCGCCGACTCGCCCTACCAGGTGGGTTGCACTAGTACTGTAGTTGCTGGCGCGCCTCGCCGCCGACCTCGCCGACTCGCCCTTCCAGGTGGGTTGCACTAGTACTGTAGTTGCTGGCGCGCCTCGCCGCCGACCTCGCCGACTCGCCCTACCAGGTGGGTTGCACTAGTACTGTAGTTGCTTGCGCGCCTCGCCGCCGACCTCGCCGACTCGCCCTACCAGGTGGGTTGCACTAGTACTGTAGTTGCTGGCGCGCCTCGCCGCCGACCTCGCCGACTCGCCCTACCAGGTGGGTTGCACTAGTACTGTAGTTGCTGGCGCGCCTCGCCGCCGACCTCGCCGACTCGCCCTACCAGGTGGGTTGCGCTAGTACTGTAGTTGCGGCGCGCCTCGCGCCGACCTCGCCGACTCGCCCTACCAGGTGGGTTGCACTAGTACTGTAGTTGCGGCGCGCCTCGCCGCCGACCTCGCCGACTCGCCCTACCAGGTGGGTTGCACTAGTACTGTAGTTGCGGCGCGCCTCGCCGCCGACCTCGCCGACTCGCCCTACCAGGTGGGTTGCACTAGTACTGTAGTTGCCGCGCGCCTCGCCGCCGACCTCGCCGACTCGCCCTACCAGGTGGGTTCAAGCCTGCGTAATATTACTAGCTTACAAATTATTTTACGATTACAGTACAACGTGCGGTAAGTTGATTTTACCGCACGCCCCCGCCGTACGATTTTGTTTACGTACGTTTTTTTAATTTCTACTATTGTACTAGCTTCCGCCCGCGACTTCATCTGCGTGAACAGTAGAAAAATATAGGGACCAGTGTAAAATGACCTCTTTAGTGTATGAAAGCTAGTACTACGGAGAGTTTAAGCTGTTTCCCTGGTGCCACCCATCTGAATTTGATGGAACATAGTTTAGATTATAAACCCTCGCCTGCGGATCGGGCTTATAAAACGTCAACTCGTTTTAAAAACCTTACCAACCTTGTATCATAAACTACTATAGGGAACCTTTAACCAGGATAAGAAGTATTCTATGTTTTAACGTCCTGCCTCGCTAGGCAGTACTCAAGGGCAGTACGCTTGGTTGGTGTGGCCGTACATTCCTCGCCGGCGAGGCAGGACGTTTGCCGCTCGCGCACGCCTCGCACGTCCCCGCCAAGCGCACTGTATGCCTTTAATATTCATTTACAAATAACAGTTTAGAGGGCACTTCCATTAGTTTCCTTTTTCAGAGGATTTGTAGTTGACTGGACTCTTGCACTAACCCAGACGAAAATTAATAACAAAAGTACATAACCATACCTCTAAGCCAGGGATTCCCTTACTATTGTGGGCAAGAAAATCATTATTATTCGTTTATGTCGACCAAGGGGTTGATATTCCTTTTTGTTTCAAAAATTCCCACTGAGAATCCCTGCTCTAAGCTATGTTTTTGCAGCTATTTCTTATGAAAAAAGTTAAATGTTTAATTTACGATGTTAACTCCCCAGAAGGCGCTCGTAGTGACCACCGACCTCGTGCTCAACCGGATCAAATAGCATCCCACCACCGCTGCTATCCGCAGGCAATCGCCGGTTAATGGACAAAGACCGAGGACGCTCTACTCCCCACAGTGTACAGTGAAGTTTGTTACTCCCCGAGTGGTTTTGGAAACTCAGTGAGCGGGTCGGAACTCGCTGCGGTCGCGTTTATATCGTTCGTAATGTGCTTTTACCAATAAACAAAATTGTGAGTTTTCTTGTAAATTGATTCCATCGTCTCGAAATTAGTTGTTTCGTTCAAGTTTCAACATAACTCGGTCTTCAGCTAGTTTCGATTCGCTAAAATCGTAAATACCCTGATCGATGGACACCTACGTGCCCTAAACGACGTTCCGATACCCTATACTGCATATTCGCAGCTTACAAAGGGTTTCAAAAATACCCAGGATGAACTTTTCTTTCGAAGAAACCATCTCTGACGATGTAGTTTTGAGAACATTGATTTATTGTCAATTTTTGTAATTGAGCTTGGTGTTTTTGCTAAGTACATGAAGGTACAACTGCAAGGTGCTATGTTGGTAAGGAAAGCACAATATAATTAATACCAAGTTATGGATGAGACCCGAGTCACACGATGTGATAGACTCTTCGATCAAGAATACCCTAGCTGTCTTATTCAGAGATGTTTCACAAAACTAGGGTGCAAGACTGTTCTAACTAAACCTGGTTTAATGCTTGTAAACCAATCACAATGCACCTTTTAATCCTTAAACGTTAAACTGTCACTCCGAATATGATTTGCGCTAAAATGGCGTTAGTCCGCAGTCTAACGCCATGTTAACTTTGGCCCTAGTTCAACGAACGCACTCTGAATAAGACAGTAGATTTTCGTTATTATACCCTTTATGTTGTTATACCCTTTCTTCTTTATTTCTTACTAAAAGTAAAGAATAGTAATTTGTACTCAGATAAAAAAAAAACATGTGGGAATTCGAATTTCAAAATTTCGATTCGCTTTTTGTTTCGTCAGTCGGTGCCACGTGCATGCTGTTAGTTTGTGAAGCGTGGTATCTACATAAAGTTAATAGAGGTAATATTAACTTTATGGGTATCTAGGATATTCTTGATCGAAGGATAGACTCGATCCGAGGCGACGCAGCGACGGTGTAAGTAGATATTTTACGTCAAGTTAATAATTATGTGCCCTGATATTGTTTATTTTAACGAATTATATCCTACGCAAATATATAATTTTGTTATAATATTAATGTTCGATCAGTTTGACTGAATTGTTAGAATGGTTTCCGCGACGTATCATATATTTATTCAAATATTATATACGTACGTATAGAATTGTGTATAATCGTTTACATTATTGACGTTTTACGCGTTTTATGTATCCCTCACTTGTGTGACCTGATTTAATTTAAGATAGTTTTCTACGAGAGTAGTTGGGATACCGTGAACTATCTGCTACCGGCAAGGGACCACTTAATACGTTGTGACTCCTGTTACCCAATGCCGACATATTAAAATACCGTAGCCTTATTGCTCTACAATTCCAAATAGGCTGATTTCCACAGAGCAAGCCATTTTGAACGACACAATTATGTACATACTATTATTTCTTCTTACTATAGCTAATTTCTTCGTTCCTCTGTTTCGTATCGTGCAATCTTATAGGCATAGCGTTAGAAAGTACCTGTGTTAGTGCACATATTAACTTTCGTAAATCATCACAAAATTATCGGAGGTGATAATTCCATTTGCTCACGTTTTTTTGTTATATTTTACGCTGTAAATACTGAGAGTCATTGGATAAGTTACCCGAGTTTATTTTCAAAACCAATTACCTCAATTTTCTTTAGTGTACCCGTTACATACTAGAGGTGTATATTATGTTCTGTGTAGTATTAAATTGTAAGTACCGTATGAGGCCGCATAATATTTAGGCACAATTGGATAAAACCGTTAGGGATGTGTAACATGTTATTAGATAAATTAGGTGATAGAGTTGTAAATAATATACTTTATTGTTCAGTTCTGTAACGATGGTACCACGTGCCGAGATAATATGCACCAGCAGCGTAGTATTTCTGAAACTATTTCTCGAGGTTCATATTATTTAACAAAATATTAGTCATTAATAAGATAACGGTAACAGGGCGGACAGAATAACTGACATTAAGGAACCTTGTAAAACCTTAAGCCTTGCCAAGTTGCTATTACGATTAGTAATGTATATTTTTTGTTTAAAATATAAATTTAAACCTTAGGACTATTTTGAACTTAAAGATATTTTAGTTGGGGAACGTCGAAGTCCAAGTCTATTTTGATTACTCTTTTTTTATTTGAAGATCGAATATTTAAAGGCTTAGAGTTTTACGAACATCCTTCCGAGAGTTTCATTAATAAATCGAACTTCTTGTGAAATTTCATGTGTGTTTGCATTGGTTATTCTGTCAGCCCGACAATATTAAGAGATGAAGATGTATGTTTTGTACATTAAATGTTAAAAATGGGAGTCAATGAATTTTATTTATATGTATGTAGACATGTACGTAGTTCATATTGTTTGTAAATATTATTACTCTGTAAAATGATAAATCATGAATAATTTTAATATAAATATTAGTTACAGAATATTGTTTTATTTCTATTTTGAATTACGATGCTTATTAGACTTTGATTATTCGTGATTATTTATTTAGTTACGTTCAACGAATAGTTGAATAGATAGGAAGACAGTACAGTAGTAAATCAATAAAATTAGCTAAGTACCATTAATAATATTTTTTCAAGTTATAGATGAAGTCACATTATCATCATTCAAATAGCAGTGACGTATCTTTTTAACCGACTTCAAAAACTTTGAAAAGAAGGAGGTTATCTATTCGTCGCGTATATTTTTTGTTTTTTATATGTATGTACACCGATTACTCGAAGACGGCTGAACCGACTGAAATGACTCAAACGTTATAACATGAGGTTTGTTCCCAAATTGGTCCCATTTTTTTAAATTTTGAAATCGGTTCAGTAGTTTTTAAGTAATCTTGAAAATACTGTCGTTTTCGTTACCATTTTATATGAATTGAGACCGATTTTCAACCATTACTTTTTTGTTTCTGAACCGATTTAGACAATTCTTTTTTTGTTTGAAAGAAGACACCTTAAGAATGATACCATATTATTTTCATTGGTATTGGACTTTGGATTTTGAAGATACACGAGGGACCTCCTCAAAATCAAATAGGAACTGTACAGTGATTGAAATATTGGTAGGTTTATTATTGTCAAGGACGTTCTGGACTAGAGTTGAACTGCGAAAACCCAACGGAACACCTGTGGACATTGAGTTATTAGGGGTATACCATTGAAAAATGTAAAACATTATACTTAACGTTTTATTTTATAAAATCATCGCTTACATACCTACCACAAAAAAGTTTAAAATAAAAAGCTTTTAAAAAAAAGTAAAACCTCCTTCAAAAACCTTAAAAAAACAGCTCTATAAAAAGCAAGAAATAATGTTCAAATCGATTAATTAAAACACGTCTATTGAAGTCGGGTGGGGCTTTTAGAATATAAACATCACAATAAGTAAAAAAAAATACTTCCAGCTCCACCCCACTTCAATAGACGTGTTTTAATTAATCGATTTGAACATTATTTCTTGCTTTTTATAGAGCTGTTTTTTTAAGGTTTTTGAAGGAGGTTTTACTTTTTTTAAAAAGCTTTTTTTACGTATAAATAGTCAAACTTAAGTATTAAAAATTTCTGAATTAATTAAATGAAGGGCGGCAGTTCCTTATACAGAGTAGTTCTTTATACAAGTGCACAAATTAAAATGAGTGAAACTACCTATGCTTGATTTTATCGACCGACGGGTAAAAAAAACACTATTTATGGATTTTTAAATTTCTTGTTTGCTACTCTTAGAATAATAACAGCTAGAACGATATTTCCCTACAAAGCGCACTGTCAAAAGTGAGGCAACTAAAACAGCCATAATGGCGCCGTTTTCAGATTTTTATTCTACATTAAGTATTACATAATCATACCTAATAAGTACAAAACAGTTTCAATTTCCCCACCAGGTGAGAACCGCCCGGCCCTGACGTGAAGCCTATTCTACTAGGCTTGGCGGGAGGGCCGGGTGCGGCGAGGGACATGCCCCAAGTGTGACCGAGTCCAACATGCCGTTTGGTATGCCTAAATGCATTCTCCTTCTTGATACAAAAAAAAGGGAGCAAAGGGATGTTGCTAGTGACCGTAGCTCCCCTGAATGGGGGAGAGAAAGCCCCTCCAACTCTTTTTTTGGGTAACTTGTGCTTAACCAGTACTTTAACAAGCTTGTTATCGTTAAAGTTAGGTGGTGCAACTTAGCCTAACTGTAGGCTCGACAGTGCTATTATAAAAAATATATTTTTCACCTCTCCAGCACGAAAAGGGCGCTTTTGGCGCGTAAAAAGCGTGAGGCAAAGTGTTTTTTTTTAATTACTAACACCAACTTTTAAAATAATAAAGAAAAAGAAATAAAGTGACATGAACGAGACTAAAAATTTATATGTGAGAAAAGGATAGATAGAGTGCTTTATGATGTCATACATGGATTAAAAAGTAAAAAAATAAAATGCACGGATATACCAAGGAGTTTTAAATAAGGATTGTTAATTAAAAAAAAGGTTGATAATTCGAAATAAAGAGTATGGACGAAATGAGGTCGCATTTATGAAATAAATATGAAATAAGAAAAATTAATGAAATTTATTAACAAATTAAGAGTTATGATTATAAAGAAATAAATAAGATGGGATATTAATGAATAAGAGTAAAATACAACGGAATGTAACCAAAACGACAGGAATCTACTAAAGTAGATTAGACTAGACTAGAGTAAACTCTATGAATAAAATTTTAGCATAGGTTTGATCAAACTATTTTTGTGATAAATAATTACAAAAATTAGTGCGTCCAACGATGAAGATAGTTGTCTAACTCCAAAAGATTAGAGTGAACAAGTTCTAATGCTGAATTAAGCTTTTTACCAGGAAAGTCACGTGAAAATTTTCTCGCTTAGAGGTGAAAAGTTGTATGTTTTACACGAGACCAAAATTTTGCTCTGTCTCGTGCCTTTAAATCACTCACTGTGCTCAGTAGTCTATATTAGAATCACTCGCTACGCTCGTGATTCAATTCTAGACTACTTCGCTAGTTCGTGATTTAAAAGTCGGCACTCGCAGCACAAATTGATTTTGGTCACTTGTATAACAAATAACTATTAGGATGCAGTAGTTTGAAAACCGAAGGAAAATGTTGCACTATTTTTTTTATTAAATCTATCCAAGAATCTACAGCTGGGCCACAAAAAAAAGTTGGAAATCTGGCTTTTTGACTATGCCATGATGAAGTCGATAATTTGTCGGAATTTGTCGCCAAAAACCAGAATTTGTCGGGCTTGCGTTTAGGAGATACGTGTGGCTCAGCTGTAGAGACGTCTCTACAGCTTTGCCACACAGATCTCGAAAACGGAAGGTCGTAGCGAAAATCTGATTACTCGTATGTGTAGACGGTAATTTGTCGGATTTTGTCGCCAAAAACCAGAGTTTGTCGGTCTTGCGTTTAGGAGATACGTGTGGCTCAGCTGTAGAGACGTCTCTACAGCTGGGCCACACAGATCTCGAAAACGGAAGGTCGTAGCGAAAATCTGATTACTCGTAGATATGTGTAGCCGGTAGTTTGTCGGATTTTGTCACCAAGAACCAGATTTTGTCGATCTTGCGTTTAGGAGATATGTGAGGATACGCTGTGGAGACTTTTCTACCTGGATCTTGAGAAAGGAAGGTCATAGCGAAAATCTGATAACTCGAGTGTGTAGCCGTTAGTTTGTCGGAATTTGTCACCAAGAATCAGATTTTGTCGATCTTGCGTTTAGGAGATATGTCTGGATGCGCTGTGGGGACCTTTTTACCTGGATCTCGAGAACGAAAGGTCGTAAGCGTATCCTCACATATCTGCTAAACGCAAGATCGACAAAATCTGATTCTTGGTGACAAATTCCGACAAACTAACGGCTACACACTCGAGTTATCAGATTTTCGCTACGACCTTCCGTTTTCGAGATCTGTGTGGCCCAGCTGTAGAGACGTCTCTACAGCTAAGCCACACGTATCTCCTAAACGCAAGACCGACAAATTCTGGTTTTTGGCGACAAATTCCGACAAATTATCGACTTCATCATGGCATAGTCAAAAAGTCAGATTTCCAACTTTTTTTTTGTGGCCCAGCTGTAGTCCGGCACGTGAATATAAGATTCTTGGAATTCATATTTGGAACATTACGTTGTAAGTGTAGATAAAAAATTCACAGATTTTACAGTCCCCGCAAGAATCGGAGCATTGAAAATGAACACAAAAATTTACGAAAAACCAAAATCAAATCAAATGCAAAGTCCTATTATATATTTTAAGTTACCTAGGTAGTACCTATTTATTTTTACGATTGTGACACTCGGCTCCGCCTCGTGTCACAAAAGCGCCCGCTGACTGCCTCAACACGGCCGAAATAATATTAACCAATTTTCAAAATTCCAACGAATGCACTTCTCGTCCGCTTCTGCATCTTTTAACACTATTACTGTGACGATCAGTCAATAATCATGGAAGCTACATCACTTTTTATGTACGGAAACAGCAATTTTTCTACAATTCCAAATCTAAAGGGACCACCTACAGGTCACAATCATAAACCGATTTTCAAAATTATTTCGCCATTTGATAGCTAAACTAATACCCTAGGACCCTTTTTTCAATTTTTCTTAAGTCGGTTTTTTTTTCAAAAATATTTACAATTTAGTAAACAAACATCCCCCAAAAAACCCGGAATTTTTGGAATTTCGCAAAATTCCAAAACAAGTTACCAGTAGATTTTCAAAATTCAAACGTTCACACGTGTCTCGATAAACTCCTCAGCTTTTGGTACTATTTTTATTTCGATCCTCCTAAAATCCCCGGAGATATGGCCAAAAATACGTCTCAGGCGATTTGCATCTGATAACCATTTTCAATGGTAAAATTATAAAGGTTACCCTTCTCTGGATTTATTTAATCCTGGTACTTTTATTCGTAATTCTAGTAGTACTAGTAAGTCGTTAGAAATTCTATCATTAAAAATTCATAAAAAAAAAAGTGTTACATGGGTTACCAGGGTTACATAAATCCAAGAATATGAATATAATAAAATCAGAGATATATTTTTATTAATAAATAATAAATAATTTTAAATTTAAAGTACCAAGGTCACATAAATCTGAGGGTCCACGATGTAACCACGAGGAATGAGTGCTTGAAATTCATTACGAAGTTCACTGGCATGTCATTTTTAAACATGAGGGAGATAAACCACCATAAAATTATTGAATAAATGGAGGGGCTTTGTCTCCCCGGTTCAGGGGAGCTATGGCCACTAGCAACATCCCTTTTTCTCCCCTAGGGGAGACTCGGCCCGATGGGAAATATTAGGGCATTCTAATAATTTCAAAATTTATTAAGAAAACCCACAATAAGATGCATTTTTATAAAAAAAAAACAGATTTCTTTATTTTTTATTTATTCGAATTTTCTAAAAAAATAAAATTTCACAATTAAGGTTTTTTTTTATATTTTCCCGTCATTAAAATTAAGCATTAATTGGTGCCTTGATATAGACTCGCACTGTATAGTATAACAGAAAATATATTTAAAACTTTACAATTTGATGAAAATCGACTGGTATTTCTAATTTCATTTCATTCTTTTTGTCAGCTAAAAAAAATCTCGGTAGGAAAATGAAGACAATTCAAAAGCACTTCATTTCTAAGTTTATTTGAATAGAGAATTTCAATTTAAATTATCCGTCCACCAATGTAATATTTTATCAACCAACTTGAAGAAAAATATTAACTTGCGAACTAACGATCGCAATGCTTATGATATCGTTTGGCAAATGGCAACCTGCATGACCCAATTTAGGCGGACATACCCAGTATCCAATGTTATGATTGCTGTGTCCTGCGTGCTCGCGGGTATCGATCGGACCGCGCGTGGCACCGCCGGGACCACCGCATACAGTACTACAAGGAAACAGTCCTTGGAACCTACTCGGTTCCCTTACACGGAGACGCAAGTATACTCGCAAGAACCGTCTCATCAATATTAATGTGAAGCGAAACAAGCTTTGGGATATGACAGATTTGCATATTGTTGTTGGTGAAACGGGGTTCCTGCATTGTCCTAGTACGGTGAATGATTAGGGTAGGTCAGTCATCACCATCAGGAAACTTTAATTCAACCAATTCAACGTTAAAAATGCAGCTATCGTTAGAAAGACGGGTGTTCAGGCACTTGAGATCAGCAAAAGTTTAAAGGTATAGCAAAAGCTCTCCAATAAAATTTATGATTTAAACTCGAGATGAGAATTTCCTTTCCGACTCGTGCTTCCCTGAGGCTATAATGGACAACCTTTCAAAAATATAATATGTCGTTTTCACTTTGTATAATGAAATTAGATACAAAATTAGGGGACACGTATTTTTTATTTAAACTTTTAATTGTTTTTTTGTATATTAAATCACTGTTTGAAATCTTACTCATTCTAAAAGAGCGTAAGTACATTGTCAGGAAGTTGAAATGTGTAGCTTTTGCCAAAATAAAATCAATTCTGATCTTATCTGTGACAATATGACAACATGATTTCGATAGTGATGTGGGATTTCAGTAAGTGATGTCGATAATAGACAACATTTTCATTTTGAGAAAGTCTACGTTTAAATGCCGTCAGCTTATATAAATATATTCAGCTTTTTTTATATTCGCAGCTAGATAGCACTTCTAATTTTGATTTTTTTTCCAAATGCGGAATAAATTTATTTTTAAGGCCAGTTTTTTTTAAATATATCCAATATTTCGAAAAACTGTCCCGATTAAAAATTCTATATAATTTTCGAACCTGCTCACAAAATTTCACGAGAATCGGTTGAGAAATGCGACCTGTAGTGGAGAACAAACAGCGCCGGAAAGCTGGACTGAAATATGTTTTTTTACATATCTCAGACATTTTGCAAAAATTTCGAAAAATACGATTGAAAAATTTCCACATTTGCGCTTCCTTTGCTAGTCATTTTACAAACAATATTTTAATAATTAAACACGAGTTGCTAGATGTTAGATGCGAGATGATAAGAGGCTAGATAAGCGGAAACTAGTCAAGGAAATTAAAAGAACACGTTAAAAATATCAGTGTTTATTATTTTAAGGCGTTCACTTTTTTAACTCTTTCTAGTTGTCACTGCAAACTATAAATAGGTAATTGCTTCATGTCGATAGCTCGCAGGCTCTCCTGATGTGTTACGTTTTGTGTTTTGTTGGATAACGGTGGCGCCTAAAACAAAGAAATTGAGCTTGAAGTAGTACCTACATACAAAACATTATATTGCAACTGATTTAAGTTTTCAAATGTAAATTACGTTATTATTATTTATTTACATAAAAAAGATGTGCCAAGCCATGTGATGGTTTTCTACTTTTTGTTCCCATCAAATATAAACAATAAAACAAATATCGATATAGAAATGCACATCACTAGGCGAAATAATTTAACCTCTACGAAATGTAATAAAAAATCTGATATTTGCAAAATCAGCAAAGAACTGGACACAAACGACTATTTGCACAAATTATAATAGTTTCAAGCTATTTACACTACATAAAAACATCTAAAACAATATAAACTTACCAATGAAATCAATGTTTATTGATTATTTTCATTTCTTCCTGTGCGAGATTTATAGCCTTTAATCACACAAGACATAATTTCACTGTTAACGCATAAGTATCCCAAACAATGCTATGACTTTCTTTTAAGTTTTTTATCAAGAATATTTTATAAATTTCTACATTTTACTAGTCTGATCAGAAATACGCTTGAATGACATTCTGTCACTTTGATTTATTATGACAATGGATTTTATTTTTTAATGAATGCACAGATAATATAAATACAAGACAAATAGACTCAACTCAAACTTCCTGACATTCCCAAATTTGGACTAGATTTTAGTTTTTTTTAAATAACGTAAAAAATACTGAACTAAAAATTCTGAAATGAAAAATATGAGCTTAGAACACAAAAATCTCGAAATGGTTTTCTAATTTTAGTACTTTCTCAAAATGAAATGTTGTCCATTAGAATGCAGTAAACTAGATACCACATTAGGTACTTGTCTGTAGAAGTTATATTCACTGTCATTATAGTAAACTTTGAACCATGGTACAACTGGTGAAATTATCCCGTGTTCTAGTAATTTTAACTAATTTCTATGTTTTGGGCCTTAACAATACGTCTACAGTTAGTTGCATGTATTGTGTACTTTCATAGAAATTAGTATTAACTGTTTAGTGGCTGTGGGAAGGACTATAGCTATAGGATAAGTCACGCGACACCGAGGTAAATACTTATTCGCGAATTTCATTGTTTAGTCTAACTCCTAGATTCCTGAAAAGGCAGCGTCTTTGATTTCACTTTAGTCGAACAAAGTGCGTTTTGGTCTTAACTAACCTAACTAACCTTAATTGGTATTTTTTTATTGATCATGACGAACGCTTTTATTCATCGTTTACCGAGCTTCGAATACTGCAGACAGACGGGTTGGTAAGTAGGTGCTATTGAAATAAGTTCGATACATACAAATGGGGAGCATGACCTACTACTTACTTTAAAATAATGTGTTTTTTTATGATTAGAAGATGTTAAAAATAAAATGCAGTACCTAGGTAGGTACCTAACTAGGTACCTTTTACGTACCTTTTTCATCGATTTATCTTTTACGTATTTCATCGATTTATCGGTTGTAACTAACTATTTAGGTAGTTTTTATTATTTTTACTCCTGAATTGTTTTTTTTTTGTTGTTTTTACTGCTTACTTCTTATTTGCAGAGAGTAGCCATTAACAGAGTTAAACGCAGATAAGGATTCCGAACAGAAAAAATACAAATGGTTTTAGGCCAGCTTCTATACCTATAGTTTCTTTACATTTTCCAAAATTAATCCAATTTCTAAAATTAAATTACCTACCTAGGTAATTCGAGAAATGGCAATAAGGTATCGGTTATTTCATTTGCGATCTCTTGAGCTAAAATAAACTTCCTAGAAATCTCTTACCGAAAAGAATGCAGTAAGTTACGTAGGTAAGTATGTAAAAAACTAATATTTCTAAACAGCTGGAACGAAATCTTTCGCCTTATGTAAATTCGCGACTTTCAAGGGAATGCTTTCGCAATCGATTTGCGATAAAGCTTGCTTCAGTCAACCTTTTTATTGCTCCTTAATTTAGATACCTTTGTAAGATCGCGTTTTTGTTGGGAAAGCTTCACAAAGCTACGATTATTTCTAACATTATGTTGTGCTTCATTTTTTTCCGACAACAACTAGCTACGACCTAGGTCTGTTATTCATTTTAAACGCTCATTTGTTCATTAATCCTATCGATCTGTTGAACTCAATATAAGTTTACAGACAGACATATACCTAGTTAGGTAGGTACAATAATATGTGTAACAATGAAACGTGATACGCAAAAATGTCAGTACAATCCAGAAAAATGTTAAACCAGTCGTGTGGTGTTGTGGTTTCTACGTTTCAACAAATACATAGTTTTACTAAAGAAAATAGTTATTGAAGGTAGGTGTTTCGAATTGAAAATTCACAGGCAAAGTTGCCTTCTTTAAGCGTTGTATAAGTGCACGTGATTGCAACCACAAAGCCCGGCCTCATGCAGACGAAATTTGACTAATTTCAAAATCTATCGCAATCGCTTTCAAGATGTGATACATTGATGCTTCTTTTTGGCACAAATAAAAACTTACCAAAGAAATGCAGCAATTGTGTCACATCCGTCTATCAAATGAAAGCGATTGCGATAGATTTAGAAAATTAGACAATAGGTACCTACCCCGATTCGGAATTCCAAAACGGAATATCGATAATGTATGAAAATTCCGAACGGAAAAATCACACGCATGTGTGTGGTAGGCAGGGACCGGAACCCTTTCGATTTTGATCTACGATATCTTGTATTCTCATGATGCTATGATTATAATGTTTGCATATCGAATATGGTTTCCCTATCAAAGAATCTATTTATCGTACTTTTTTTAATTATCTTCTCTAAATACTAAAAACCCAAACGAACGAAGGGGTTTTTAAGCGCTTAATCCGGTCCCTGGTGGTAGGTCCATAGATTTGTATGGATTTGCTGTGTTCGGAATTCCGTATGTAGTATGTGTGGCCAGTCTTATACATAAAATATGTTCGATTCCCAGCAGCTACCGCCACTGGTTCGTTTATTTTGTATCACACCACTATAACCGCAATACAAGGAAGTTTCTTCACATTGTTTCCTGAATTGTTGTACTTACTGTGTTACTGTACGCAACGGTCGGTGGTTTTCTTTGCTACCTATATTGAAACAGGGTCGTTTAACAATATCGCAAGCAATTTTATCTAAGCTCTTTTATAGTGCAAATCGCCCATTATTTAGTAACTGGTCTAATAGGTACTTAATGTAAAATGAATTTTATTTATAATAGGTACCTAGGTATACGTAATTCAATCAGTACTTAACTCTTAAGCTCCCTGTTATGCAGGAAATTGTGAAAAAATATTTAAGCAAAGTTGAATGCGCCAGTTAGTTGCACAGGTTAAATAGAAAATTACCCGAGCCTCGGCGCAAATGAAACTTATCTCAGATTTTAATCTGAGATAAGTTTCATTTGCGCCGAGGTCCTTTAGGACCTTTTATTTGTTAATAACTTAGTATAGGTGAGCTCCTTGCTTGATGAGGAACTAACACAGAAAAAAACCGTATTGATTTTGCTTCAGGCGCTATATTTTACAAATATCGATTAAATATGAAAATTATGTCTTACGATCATTCAATTACTTTATAAATAAAAAGGTTTTTTATATGCGATACAATATAAGTGTTCTCTACTATTAAAGTTGTTGAAAAATAAAAGAGTTTACTGTTTCTTAACTGCATACCTACGTACATGACTCACTATTGTAAAGTAAGAAAATGCATTTATTTCACACACTACAACTGCAAGAAAATAAATTAATAAAAAGATAATTTTGAATGAACGAATAAACAAATGCTCGTTCCGTTTGTGCCACAAATCATTCAACAAATACTTGGTTAGTTATAATTATAAATAAGGTCTGTGGATTTTGCGCACATTTCCTTTTTTTAGATAAAAATTTCCGATGATCCAGGAGGTCCCACATTTTGTTTATTTTTTACTAGCGGCTGCCCGCGACTGCGTCTGCGTGGAAAGCATTTCGATACACTTTTTTTGGGATGAAAGGTACCCTATTATGTCCTTCTCTGTTTACCCCTGACAACTTTAAAATTTCATGATGATCGGTTCATTAGTTAAGACGTGAAAGCGTAACAAACAGACAAACAACCGGACTTTCGCATTTATAATATTAGTAGGGAAGGATACACATAAAAGGTACTAAAATCTGATATAGGTACTTAGGTTGTGCTTTTGTGCCGGCCGGAGCATTTTTCAGCATTCGCCTTTTCTTTTTTTTTTAACTGACTGCAAAAAGAATTCTAACTGAGAAGAGAAAAAAGTTATACATTTTGATTTTTGTTAACTACTGAACTTGTTCTCTATTCTCAGTTCAAAAAGTTTTTTCCTAACTAAACTTTCAGTTCCACGATTTTGCGCACAGCCCCTTGTGCTTGCTCTGTCAATCGTACATCCAGCTCTACCGCAAATTACTCATCAACCGACGTTTACAAAGGAAGCTTTCTGCAAATGCTTTAACCATGGTACAATAATATACTGGTTTTAACTCCAAATCCACTCACACAGACTATAAAATTTATTGTAAGTCGGGTCATTTGGCGGCCATAGTGTTAAATAAATTCCTACTGCGACGAACAGCAAGCAAACGAAGCCGCAGCCCCAGGCGACCAATAGTCATTAAATAATGCGCCTCGCACAATACAACGACCTTTTAAAACCTTTTGCATTAACGCGTGTGTAATTTATCTGCATGGTTACATCATCGCAAATTTTACCATAACCGAGATGTAGGTAGCGACTTATTACGAAGAGACATTTTTTATATCATACTTTTTCGAAGAAGAGTCATGTAATAAAAATAAATTACCAATGAATTGTTCGAACAGTGGTCGAACTTCGAGCATAGGTAATTATTCAATATTGAAAAGTGAAAACAAAACATAATTATTATGAACTTGCATATTTCCAGCTTTTAAGCTACCAACTAAACTTAACAAAAAACAAGAGAAAATTTTATCAGACAAAGATATTGAACTATTTTTGTCTTTATAATAAGTAGTAAGTATTCAAAAATACCTAGCCTTCAATTTTTTTTTATTAAAATTAAAGAAAACATGACGTAACAATCGTGTGTCCCTGGAAACGCGTTACGAAGCGTGCCAAGCCGCCGACATTCAGCAGAGCTAATCATTTCAGGAGTCACAGTACTGGCTGAAATGCCGCCCGGTTTGAACTGGTGCGACGATGATACAATTCACTTCGACTCTGCTGCCCTTCCTCCTTATAAGAGTCTGTTACTTAATCGTCGGTTTTGTGATATGAGAATTCTTTGTTGGGTTAAGTGAAACTATAGTTTAAATGTTTGGTTTGCACTCGCGCCGATTGCGTAGGGGTAACCGATCACATGTCCGAAATTTACTTGTCCTAATTTCATTTGACCGAAAACTATTGACCGACGTCTTTGTTGCTATATGTTTTGTTTGCCATATTTTTAAATCATCGAAATATCGTTTGACATATGTCTCATTTTACCGAACTACGTTTCACCGATTTTCAAAATAACTTTTTACTATTGGCCGAAGTCTCTTTTGACTTTTTTTCATTTGCCAGATAACTTATTTGTCATAATTTCACTTCACCAGTACAACATTTTACCGAATATAATTTAGCCGCAAGTTTATTTGAATAAAGATATTTTTTACTTTGACTTTACCTTTGACTTTGACATTGGTGGGTTAGGTTAGGTTAGTGTTTTGACCACTCGTAGCAGAGCGAACGAAGCGGGTGGAGCTATAAAGAAAATCTTTTAATGCACCTACCAGTAGGTTAGGTTAGGTTAGTGTTTTGACCACTCGCAAAATGCTTGTATGCATGCTGCATGCTTGCTTGCATGCTGCATGCCTGCTTGCATGCAGAACGAGCGAACTTAGATGCATGCTTGCACGCATGCTTGCTTGTTTGCATGTTGGGTGCTTGCTTGCAAAATGCTTGCCGGGGGGTGCAGGGGGGCTGGCCCCCCTGCTCGGGGGGGTCGGGGGGCCTGAGGCCCCCCGCTATAAAGAAAAACTTTTAATGCACCTACCAGTAGGTTAGGTTAGGTTAGTGTTGTGACCACTCGCAGCGGAGCGAGCGAAGCGAGCGGAGCTCCAAAATGCTTGCATGCATGCTGCATGCTTGCTTGCATGCTGCATGCTTGCTTGCATGCTGCATGCTTGCTTGCGTGCAGCATGCATGCTTGCGTGCTGCATTCTTGCTTGCATGTTGCATGCCTGCTTGTATGCTGCATGCCTGCTTGCATGTTGCATGCTTATAAAATTTGGGGAAATATTAGTTAACCTAGAACCGAGCGTTGGTAGTTATCTTGCATGCATATTTATTGAGTCAAACAGAAAATAATTTAAATTAACAAATAAGTAATTTTCAAAACATCACGAAAATTTATCCGATTTCAGTTTAAAACGATTTTGTAAATCAACTAATAACATTAGAATACTACATATTATACTAGAAAAAATACGACTCGTTACGAAGATAAGGAATCGGAAATAGTGTGCTACATGTTTTTAAGGCGTTTGGTGAACTGAAATTATGGCAAATAAATCAGTGGTGTAATGAATGTTCGGGAATATAATACTTCGACGAAACATTCTTTCGACCGAGCAATACCTCGGTAAAAAGTTTTTCGGCCAAATGAGATGTCGGAGTAACGAAAAAAAAGCGATTAATATTAGGTCAACTGATACAGTGGGAAACGTGATTTCGGCGAAGTAAAAAAAGGCGAAACGAAAATAGTCGAAAAGTTGACGGTAAAATGAAATTCGACCAACACAAAATTCGATCTTAAGATAGGTAACCTTGCGTAGGTAAGCATTGTAGTCGGAACATTATAGGTAGATGTTGAAGCGCTTTATTGCACATACTTTACGTGTAGTCTGATTTGCGATAGTACTGGGAACTTTAATTTTTAGTTTTCCAATTTTTTTTAAAGATAATTCCTATTTACTCCCAAGAAAGTTGATTAGTCATCAGTATGGGGTCATTTTATGTCCAGTGTTTGAATAAAAAAAAAACATGATCACTGTGCAATAAATAATTTACTTACAAATAAATATCAGCCTGTTTGAGAATCCTTGTTTTTATTTTTCATTTATATATTAAGTATACTTAGTTTAAATGCATGTAAGTTTATTGTGCCTACCTATTGGAAAACTCCTTAAGATTTTGTGTAACTTACGTTAGATGAATTTAAAGGATCGGATGTGAATATCTACTGCTTTTATTATTATTATGTTAACAGTTAGAAATTATTAAAATGCCTGCGAATCGCGACATCATGTGTTTGTAGCTGACGTTTAGAAACGGTCGTTTAACTAAGTATACAGGAGGTCCCAAAACTTTGCCACACGGAGGGAAAACACCTTAAATATTAAAGATAGGAAATTTTACTGAAAGAATACTTCATTTTGTTTTATAAAATAATTGGAACTGCATTCAAAGATTTTCGAAAAATCGCATGCCTTAACCAAGAATCGAACCCACCAAATTAGAAAAAAAAAATCTTTTATTTTTACGATACCGATCGAAAGGGTTACTCATTAGGATTATTTCTTGTTTAGTAGCACAGCATCTTAAACAAAAGAAAGACCATGAAATTTAACATTTAAATTATAATGATTACGTGTTGTATCAATTTGTATAGGAATGAATGCGATATTTTATATAAGTGCAATTCGCATTATTTTTTGAAATAAGACGAAGTCTTCTTTCAGTAAAATTTCCTATCTTCAATATTTAAGGTACTTTCCCTTCATGTGACAAAGTTTTGGGACACCCTGTGGATTCACACAACATAATAGTAGTTTATGAAACTGACACATAAAGAGGAGTATTAAAACACGAGTGTGTGTTTAAAAACCGAGCCGTAGGCGAGGTTTTTAATAGTATCACACGAGTGTTTTAATACCTAGTTATGTGCAGTTTCATACACTACTTTATCTACACTCATACATTTGGGATTGAACCTACTAAATAAAAGATCAACGTTAGAAAAGAGAGAGAGAGACTTTGTTTGTATTAGCTAGGTACCTTGTAATAAGTCATTTCCTTAGCTGCATCTAAAATATAGGGCAGAGTCCTTTTTTTTCACATTTTAAAGCAAGAATTAAAAAAACCTACAAAATTCAGTAAGTATAACAAAATGTAAAAATTGAAATCAAAACTTTATTTGAAATGCTTTAGAAATGGCGCGCATTCCATTAGAAAAAAAAAGATGAGTGCATTCCAACAATTTAATCGCACTAAGTCATCGATTACCATAGAGTGCATTTTAATCAATGAAAATATGTGGGAAACAAGGAAAGTATAAGTACTACGTAGTACTTATAATTTCCTTGGTGGGAAAATATCGTTGTTTTTTTTAATGTTACGGCACTGCTTTCTTTTTGGATTTGCCCTGTATCGTAATGAGAAAAAAAGTTATTTTATGATGCAGTTGACTGCATCGTAATGAGTTTATTTTTAATTTTACCTATCCACGAAAATAAAGTACGTATTTATATTACCTTGTTTGAATTCATATTTGGAACATTACGTTGTGAGTGTAGATAAAATATATTGCATGCAAGCATTTTTCTATCAAATACCCTATAATTTTTTGACTGGCCTTATACATAATGTTATATTGTACGAAATTCCATCAGCACTGAAGCACACTGAAAACCTCAATGTTAGCAGGTAACCTCATAAGTAGGTACCAAGAATCTTATATTCATATTCCATTACTCGTAGGTACATATGTTATGGAGAAAATTACGAAAACATATTTTAGTTTATAACAAATTCCGACTGCAAAATGATTTTTATCTGGAAAAGAAAAACAAGTTCAGTTATTTTGCTGACGTAGATTGGAGGCTGTATATCCGCATTTCAAAGAAATTAGCGTTTTTCCAATCAAGTTAACTATAAAGAATGAAAGCATTACTATTGATGTAAACTTTAGTTTTAGGAAGCAAAATTCTTAAATTAGTGCCGTATAGAGAGAAAAACATAATAAATTATCAGGTATTTTACAACGAAAACAATCTGTTCAAGTGGAATTTCAAATTTGCTTGTCAGAGGTATTTTTCACAAACGTTTCAGCTGTAACAAATAAGAATACGACTCATATTTATTTTTTCACTTATTGTTTGTATTTTCAAAGAGTGTTCAATAAAGGGAAAATTTAAAAAAATGTTTTTAATCACAGAGAAATAAAATATCAAAAAATGCTCAAATCGGTACCCTTTGCCATGTTTTACACTGGTATTTACACATTCTAAAGTATTTTTTTATTTTTCTTAGGAGTAATGAGGTATTTGTCTATTCGTATTGCGTGTTTTGTATATACTTAGGTACCTATATATATCTATTTAATAATTTAATAGGAATTTTCAAAGCTCGCCCCCGTTACGGCTCGCGCAGAGTTGTTTTGATCATTTGTATTGAAAATTTAAAAATGGAACGTGATGCGCGTCTTCAGCCTTAATATAAATAATTAATAAAAAATGTAAAACTTCTAATGATCAGGCGGTTGAGTGCTCCAAGCTCGGGGTCAGCGCGGAGACGGGCCCGTGAGCGGCGCCGGGCGGAGCAGACGCGCGCAGAAGGCGAGCGACTTGCGCGCGAGCGCAGGGAGCAGAGGGCACGCGAAAAGAAGGAGTTACAGCAACAGGTGACGATAGTCTACGTGATGTGTCACCCTCAATCAACTAGCTCTCAATAGAAAAGAAGGCGTGCCAGCGGCAGGCCCGCTATGAGGGCGAAAAACTGCTGCGCGAGGGCAGGATACAGCATGCCATAAAAAGTAGCAGGAAAAGAACACAAGATACCTACTTGTGTTTAATTATTACTAGGTCGGAAAGCGCGCAGACGACGGCGCGGCGGCGGGCGGGGCGGTTGGCTGGTTGTTTGCGCATGGGCTCAACTCATGCGCAGGGAGCAATGGTCACGCAGGAAAGATACACCTAAGTAAGTATGTTTGACACTTTTTTATTATAAACAGATTACAATAATCGTGAGCAAAGCAGCAGCCCCTCTACTCAAATGGCCATTCTACTAAAATTAACGTTAGTAGAATAGAATAACAATGTGAATGACATAAGATAACGCTTAGCTCCTGTCCATCCTACACATTGTCATTCTATTTCTACTAGTGTTAATTTTAGTAGAATGACCATTTGAGTAGGCCCTCAGGCCCTCTACGCCTAAGAATATCCATGAGCTTCATGTTACATTGCCTTTGTCGTTCCTGTTCGATTACGATTGCAGAATTTGCGTGCTACGAAGAGTAAAAAATATGTAGCGCACAAATAGCAGAGAGAAGATAGAAGCAGAGGTAGGTTAGTTTTTGATTTCAGACAAACATTAAGTTATATTTTCTAAAATAGAAATATTCATAGGCTAGTTTATTATAGAATATACAAAAACACTTCAATGAATATGTATTCCAATCCAAACGTAGTCAGTCACTGATTATGTCAAATCAATTTGAGTATTAAGTTTGACCACGAGAAAGGAAGGATCTGGATAGCGTAGAAAGCATTTGACTGAAAGATTTTTTTCTTTTCCTATAAGTACAGCATTATTTTAGCTATAGAAAAATTAGAAAACGTTTTACGTATACGTCATGTCACATAACAGTGGTCAATAAATCTTGTATTGGCACGTCGAGAAAGCTATTTAGTTGTCGTGAAACTACCATTGTTTAGTTTGACGTAAACGTTAACAGGTTATAGACCATAAAAATATATTTGTAATGTGCCGTATGGAAGTGATGATTTAGTAATGCTAATAATTATTCTTATAGGAGTTCCAACAATGAAGATTTATATCTTTACTTATTCATGACAGCTAAGCATCTCTATTAGTTTAGTTATTTAATAATTTTCATCTAACTTTTCACAGTAAGTTTGTGGTAAAATCAAAACAAGAAACATTAAGTTTCCTACGCCAATGATATTTTACACGCCATTTAATCGTAAAGGACACTTTCTATTGAGTTAGTGTAGACCAAGTCTTACTTAATCCGCATTCTCTTCTAGGGAATTTTCTTTTCAGTTCGTAAAAGATCTAATACAATACACCCCGAGTTGCAAGTGTAACCAGCGATACACCCACGTCAAAAAGTCATTTGAAGTTACAGACTATTAACTATGCATTCAGCAAACAGGTTCAGATCAATTCATAAAATATAAATAGGTATTAACTGTTAAAATGTCATATCATGGTCAGCCTTAAACGTGTAGTCCTCCGCCTCTGCGTTTGTATTGGGCATCTATCTAGCACATTTGCAATTTCTTTACTCCTGTCGTAATCGACATCCTATTCTGAGACGGACAACACCCATTGCAAGCACCTACCTACGCAATCTAAGGTATAGCAAGGTACATACTTTAGTTCCTTATTGTGCGTACCTAATGTTTATGGCGAGTAAAACAATTGAACACTACGAAAATTATGGAAACTATGTTAATGGTGGTGTCAACACTACTCGTCAGATATTTATGGAATCACATTTCTTTTTTTAGTTCAGTGACAAGGATCATTGTAGGTTAAGTACCTACATAAAGTGATATAACAAAAGAAAAAAATAATAAATGATTACAAATGCCCTTATATGATTCGATTCCTATCCATAGGCAAAATGAAAAGTGAAAAGTTTGGGGCGGTCTTATACAGGGTTATTTGTAAAACACCAACAACCTCGCAGGAGTCGATAACTAACATCATAGGACAACATTTATTTTGCTCCACGACTTTTCCGAAGATAAACAAAAAATATTAGTCTTTTCATACAAAACTCCATCAGCTGTTCGGACATTTCTTTTGTATGGAAAGTCGAATTATTTTTATCTGATTTCGGAAAAGTCGTAGAATAAATGTTGTTGTTTATGATGTTAGTTAATCGACTCTTGCGAGGTTGTTGGTGTTTTACAAATAACCCTGTATTTATTGACATACCCACACACCAAATGCGTAATAGAATAGCTTGGAAACTGGAAATAATTATGAATTAACAGTTACACTCGTACTATTTCAGGGCTTCGTCGTATATCTTTCTTTGATGAGATTCATTTAATAGCAGATTATTTTGTTGTACATGTACCTACTTAATACCTACTGTTCAATGCGATTAATTTAATACTATACAACTTCTGAGTGGTTGCGGTACAAAACGAAGTATTTTAAATTGTAAAATTTACTCTTTGCCATACATTCTCGAGTGAAGTTGCATAATTTATTGCAACGGACCATTGTCTATTGTGAATTTAATCGCATCCGGAACTGGTGACCACTGATATCTTTCGATCCACCGATGGAGCCTCGTCGATGGATCGTAGAGGAATGAGGGGAATCAGCGTCATGGTGCTCCTCTAGGGTGCCGTGGCATAATGCTGAGTGGGAGCCATTTTAGCACATGTATTTTAATTTCAGTTTTATAGTATTCTGTACCTTTTTGTGTGTGCTGAATAAAATTCTTTTGATATAAAACACTTTTTAACGGATACTACCGCGGTTTTATTGAAAGTACTTTGGTAGGTATTTGATTTGATTTTTGATTTTCCCGACGTTTCGGCACCTTTGCAGCTGCCGTGCTCACGGGGGACTGAAGCTGCCTGAGGGTAGGCTCACGGGCCACGCTAGTATCCGTTAAAAAGTGTTTTATCTCATGTCTAGTGAAGACAGAAGCGTGAGAGGTGAATAAAATTATTATCTTTCTTTCTTCTTTCTTTCATTGTATAATCCATAGTGATGTGATTGGTGGTAGGCTCGCGAGGAGCTGGCGTCGTACGAGCCGTGGGGCCGCGCGGGCGGCGGCGCCCGGAACGCGCGCGGCGTGCGCTTCACCAACCTGCGCGACAAGGGCATCTACCCTGAGGACGAGCTAAGGGTAACATATTGATTCATTCATCATATCACATCAGCCGATACCTTGGGAAGGTTGTGCCAAGCAGTAGTTATCATTATACTAGCCGCATTATATCAAACTCATAACACCCACTGCTGGGTATAGGCCTTCCCAAGGATCTTCACAACGATCGGTCCTGCCTGCGCTGCGCGCATCTAGTGGCATAGCTGACGCTCCGAAAAGGAGCGAAATAATTTAAAATTAACAAATCGTTTATTGCGAAAGAAGTCAAACATATTATGTGATGAAATGGGCAATTTTCGTAGTCAGGAAACAGACTGCTCCCTGGGGAATCTCTGTATTGTATAGCCATAGACTTAGAAAATTAAGTTTATGTGTATAGCATACCTACATCATCCTTTAAGCCTCGATTACATACCCCGATTTAGCATCCTACTTAGCAACCAATTTAGAGTTGCCACCCGTATAAATAAGTAAAATTTTAACAGTAAATTTGCACAAATAACGGAAAAGTCAATATTTTTATGATTATTTATTTTAGATTCTCATCTCAAATCTTATACAATGTTTATCTTTCCGTTATAGTGTAAATTCATTTTTAAAATCTAACTTAATACAATATTTTATTGTCAAGTACGGGTGGCAACCCGAAATTGGTTCCTAAAATCGGCGTATGTAATCGCGGCTTTAAACTTATTTTCAATGCCTTTAGGTACCATAGACCAAAAGAAGGTGTTTTTCATTTTTAAAACGAAGAAAGTAGCATTAGTTTAGTGCTAAATATTGTACAGCAGCACCGACCCAGTACCTAAATACCGTAAAAAAGTTTTGTGTGTTTTAAACCAACGTGACTGTTTTAATTTTCAATGGAAACTTTTAATATTGCGAGACTATTCAGCCACTAATAACACACCACATTTTCGAAATAATGCTATGATTTATTAGAGTTATAACCTTTTACGTTAAAGGAAAGGTCACGTTAGCATGTCGATGGACGTGGAAAGCATTCATGAAACCTTAACGCATTGATTAAGTGTATTAAATTTCCATACGTATCCATTTAGGTACATATTCCATGTCTTAAATAACTGGCCTCGGTACCTCAGGAAAGTAAAGTTAATTCGAATTTATCGTTTCTTATCAATCATCTTAACCGTACCTTGCAGGTTTACTCGGTAATTGTTATTCAAAAGTGATAACTCACTAAAGGTAAAGGGTCATAAAAGTTTCTGTATGACATAACGGCGAGTGAAGACCGCAACGGCGTTTTTTTCTCTCCTTCGTTGACATAACCGTATTTACATTTTTACACAATTTAGCCATCATTTGCGTTCGCGGGCGTGCAATCGATGCGTTCTGGGAGCCTCCGCGCGTGTTACTACAAACATAAGTACTTACAAATCTTTTCTTCATCAAGTGTTTACTTATGGAGATGGTTGTTAATGGCTTTTTACATCCGCGTTCAATAGTAGACGAGATTTAATGAATGCTTATACAATATGCGATGATGAAAAAGTAAAATGTTATTTATATAAACTTTTATTTCTTTTGATGTTTTGTGTTAAGTTAATGTAGGTAGGTACATAAACAATACATTGTTCAAGTAATAGTTGTTGAAGCAAATTAATCAATTTTTCAACTTTTTTATTTGTAAATACGAATTAAAATACTTTGCTTATTAAATGAGTGTTCTGTGACTTAACTACAAATTGGTTACGAAAAATGGAAATATTTTCCGTCCTTTAATTTTCATTACATCCTATCATCATCATCAACAATAAAAAAGATATCCACATCTATAAAAAGGATGGATTTGATATTAAAATAATTTCAATTTCATTAAAGAAGACACCTTATAAATAATACCATATTAATTTCCTTGATACATGGGTTTAGAACATGGGTCGCCAAATATTTTAGCCTTGGGGCCGGACTAACTCCTCCACGAAGTCCTCAGGGCCAGGACCTGTCTAACTCAACGTATCAACATACTGTATATTTCAGTATGTTGGTACGATCATCCAGCTCGCTTTCGAGGGCCGGATGGTTGGTACTCGCGGACCGGACGGCCCGCGGGCCGTAGTTTGGATACCCCTGCTTTAGAATATAAACAATACAATAAGTAAAAAAAAAAAACTTCCAGCTCCACTCGACTTGAATAGACGTGTTGTAATTAATCGATTTGAACATTATTTCTTGCTTTTTATAGAGCTGTTTTTTAAGGTTTTTGAAGGAGGTTTGGCTTTTTTAAAAAGCTTTTTCTTGTTCACTATGAACTATGTTATCAAAGGAAAATTATCTCATTAAATGCAATATGTTTGTAGTATTTGGCGAATACAGCTTTAGTATGTACAAATAAGTGTATAATTGTATTGATAAAATAGTTCATAGTTGTCAGGACACGCTTAAATATATAGCGTAAAAGCTAAAATCCTGGGAAACCACGTTATTTGCCTACAATAGCGGGTCACTTACTACTTTTAACATTAAAGTTAGGATGGTGACCAATTTCACCTTGGTTAATATCCAATTTCACCTTGGTTAATATCCAATTTGGTTGATGGTTCCGCTCCAGGGTGTCTGCCAGTACGAGCCGTTGTACAGATTCCCCACCCCCAGGCGCCGGTACCGGCGCACGCCGGTGCGCCTGCGCGAGGACCCGCAGCTCTGCTACGCCTTCAACCTGCGCCAGAGTGTCGACAACGACATACGGTATAAACAGACCCCCGTCCAACAACAGAACTACAAACATATTTTGGGTAAGTATTATTTAGGGTTTTAGGCATGTTATATACTTTACCCCAATGTCAGTTTTATTTATTCTTATGCCCCCATAAAGGTACCTTTGTTTTTACTATCATTACAGGCTATTGCTCAGATGATTTATGTAAATATTAAAATCTACATCGCATAATAGATAAAATCTCTAAAAATATGTAAGATGATAATGTATAAGATATTATGTACATGTCGCATCACATATTGGTTAATGGCATGCAAGCTTGTAACTATCCGCGAGTGACTGTCTTTTCAAGTGGTTAAGTATAAAGACGAATGGGCTATAAATTATATATCGGCGTTTTCATTAAAATATCAAACTCTAACAGGCAGCTTCTTAAAAAGGGTGAGGTATTGGCAATTTATCTTAAAAAGGCCCATGAATATTAATCAAGAAGAAAGCTGCCTTTGTTTGCGTGGGTGTAGAAAATTCTTCATTGGTCACGGTAATTGATTAGGCAGATCTACGAAATAATAGCTATTCATAAAGATAATATATTATCTAACATTGTTTTAGATGACATGGTTGACACAAGAAAGAAAACCATAAAAGATGAAATAAAACAGACCTTGGACTACGAACGCAAAATGGTAAACGTACATTTTGATGTTTAGAACTTATATATTTTTTATAAACTATTTGTATGTATGTCGTTACAGCAAGCAATGGAAGGACCGTGGGGGAAGCCAGGCCCCGGCGGTGCCGTATGGAGGAATCCTCGTGACGTCGGTTTAAATTTCTCGAAGTCTATGGTACAATATACCACTATTGAATTAGTTAAAAATCGCCTTCATTTGTTAGTGTGCTTATATCTTCATCATCATTACCATGTCCACCACTCCATACTACTTTTGCGATTTTGATTTCGTTTACTCCATCGGTGATATTTTATCTGTTACTCAAACCATCCAGCGTGTATGCGTCATAGTTCGCTCTACTTGATTAAATTAAGGATTCTGTAACCAATATTTAATTTCACCTATTATATCAAACATCATTAAATTATTTCGTTTACAGGGTTGGACAGATAACGAAATTTTTACCAAATTACAAGGGGAAAACAAACTCTACAAGAGATCTTCGCTAGCTTTACCTAAAGTAAAGAAAGATGACGATTCAAGAGAGCCAATAGAATCTGAAAAAGAAAATATGAAGCCTTCTAATGTTGATAAACTACCTGATATAAAGCAAACGAATAGCGCTAACGGTAAAAGTCCGGAACAGAAAAAAGAATATGGATATAATAATAAAGTAGTTAATGGCAATGGTAGAGGGAGACGTAGTCCGAGGAAAAGTAAGTTTGTCAAGAGACTGTCAAATGGTGACAGAGTGCAGAAAATTGTACCAGACGATGAGTGGGAAGTGTGTGACGGAGAACATAATGGAGATGCTTGTAATGGCACGGAGAAGAAACTTACTCCTGAGGCTAACATTCTTCGTGTCACTGGCGGCATCGAGCTCGTCCCACTGCTTGCGCGGAGACGGCGTGTCGGCGCACGCACATTGCCATCGAGTGACGTCACTAGAACTCCGGACCAGCAATGTCAGTAAGTGCCAATCGATATGTTACGTGCCAACTACAAAGATGAATGATATACTGGAAAAATGATATACTTACTAGACAAATAACTATAAAGTTGTTTATTTGAGCTATAAAGTAATATACCTACCTACTTCAACTGACATACAAAATTTGTGTTGATAGTAAATGATTTTTTTTAGTTTTTGTACAAATGAATTAGGTAAGTATTATCTGAGATAAAACTCCGAATACCTATGAACTTTTGTGCAATTTTTCGGCAAGAATTCAGGTCATACGAAGACCGATGCTGATCATTCAATTATTGTAATATTTTATACTTAAGCAATAGATTTCATTGTACTTAAGTGATCGTGTTTAGGTTATCATAATTATAAAATATTAGTAGCGACGTACAGGGACGTATTTACCCCAGGGTCCAAGGGGGCCATGGCCCAGGGCGCCAGGAGCCGTTTTTTTAGCATTTTTACAATAGATAGTGAAGCAAGACTACACTATTAGTGGACGAAACTGACAAAAATTCGCGCTGCGCTGTCGTTTTTTTACAAGATTAGTAGTATTTTTATTCGTGAGTATGGTAACTGTTTTTTTTACAATAGATAGCGTCAGCCGCCCCTCAGGCTTAGCTTTAGGGCGCCTTTCATAAATTAGTTACAGGTACCATCATTTATTGACGAACTGTAGTGCAGAATGTTCATTTTCCGTTTATGATGTTACATGATTAGTGAGATTAGTAGATAAAACTGACTAAAAATCTCGCTGCGCGGCCGTTTTTTTATTACTTATAGTCAGGCAAAATTACAGATTAGTGGATAGAACTGACAAAAATCGCGCAGCGCGGCCGATTTCATAATACTTAATAGTCAGGCAAAATTACAAGATTAGTGCATGGAACTCACAAAAAAATCGCATTGCGCGGTCGATTTTTTATTACTTATAGTCAGGCAAAATTACAAGATAAGTAGTGGATGGAACTGACAAAAATCGCGCTGCGTGGCCGATTTTTTTTATTAAGTAGGTACTCATAGTCAGGCAAAATTACTAGATTTCTGGATAGAACTGACAAAAATCGCGCTGCGCGGTCGATTTCGCAGTACTTCATTTATAGGCAAAATTACAAGATTAGTGGATCTAACTGACAAAAAATTACGTTACAGGGTTTTTGAATGAAAATGATAAAAAATCGGAAGGATTACCCTAGGGGCGGCATACCTTATTGGCCCAGGGCGCCGAATCTTAAAATACGTCCCTGGCGACGTATAGTCTGCGTAGCACTGTTTTATATGCAATAAGGCTAAGGATTTCCTAAATAATTAATATTCATATTATAATTTAATCCGATGCTTGCAAAATTATGTTCACAGAATGTTAGGCTTACTTTTCAATATTGTAATTTATGACAAAATAGTATTAATGAAAACGTTGCAGCATAGCATCCCAACGTTGCATTTGTTTTTATTTTGAAACGATAATCACCGATCATAGATTGATTTGCATCTATTTCTATATCTTGAGTGCAAAAATTCATATTCATAATGTGTCGAAACTCCAAGGTTAACGCTTGCTGAAAAATAGAGCCTTTTATAAGTTCCTTCCTACCTATAAAGTCTCATTTTTCGGCGAGGAGGGTTTTGTAATGCTACTATAATATTTATTGTGGTACATCATCTACTAAATCAAATTGTTATAACAGTTAAGCAAGTTAACAAATCATCATCATCTCGTGACATCTTCACACTGAAGCTTGGCGGTCAGTAGACAATAGTTTTTGTCCCATCCCATAGAGCAAACGCTAATAATAGATATTAAAATTACTTATTAGAGAAACGTGCAGCCAGACAAAAATATTATATTTTCCATCATCTTAGATTTTTATTAAGTAAATATATCTTACTCATTATGTTTCGGTTGTCAGTCAAACGATGGGTAATTAGAATAAAAATGCCACTAACATGTTCCATTAATACGCGAGTGTTTATTTCAATAACTTTAATTGCTTGTCCATAACAGTACTCGACTTTTCTCGTCACTGAGCGATAATGACAGGTTGTGTACTACAATATTCAGTGGTCACGTTTGACCGCCATTGAAGTTTGGCATTGCGTCACCGCTTTCTATACGCACAATATGTGAAGATTAACGGGTTTTATTAGCTTAGTAATCTATACGCCACCAGACCAACTGATAATCATCTCCGACGTTGTTAGATGGGTCTCGATAACTGCATTATTTAGTGGTTTATGATATACCTCATTTGAAGCTACGTCTGAACCGATCGACCTTTTTATAGGGCTTAACAGCCGACAGATATGCAACTCCGCTGATTGGATTGAATTTTGAAATTTGATTACGGTGTTTGTAACGAATTGTCATAATAATGTTAGTGGATATTAATGGTCTTTCATTGTAAGACAATAGTAACTAAACTTTAGATAACTAACTGAGCATTCACATGTTGATATGACGTGAATTGACGTGGTGAATATGTCACTGTTGTATACTAATCAACTTATGTAGGTCAGGCAAGTTTGGGTATAAAATAATGGATAATTTTCTTATTTAGGTGGCGTGAAATCGACGTTCAATATTTGAGAGACTTGAAACATCAAATACGAGTGAAAAATCAGCAGATAGAGGTACAGGGTCTTTTTCTTTAACCTAGTTATTTTACAGTGCGCTCTCACACCTTCAGCCGGAAGCTATTTAACCGACAAAAAGTGCGAACCGTTTCCGTTTCAGCTTGAGCGAAATCAACCGATTCTCATGAAATTTTGTGGGCAGGTTCTTTAATTATATGGACTTTTTTGTCGATTCAGTTTTTCGAAATTTTTCAAAATGGCTGAGATATAGGGAAAAGTTTTGAGCAATTTCGATAAATGTTCAAAAATGTTACAAACGCGAGGTCTACAGCTCTGCAGAGTCACTAGAATTAGTACTCTTACACATAGAGCAAGGTATAATAGTATTTATAAAACTGTAGGTCAGTTCTTATCTATGAGATAATATTGTTTTGAGAAGTTTCGATTTAGGACAATTGAGAGTATTTGGGAGGATTTAATAGCGGGGTGCCCACTATTAGAGTGTCTATCGAGTGTCCGTGATGTGATCCGCGCGAATGTCCCAAAGTCAAGTGATTATTTTGTGTGATTTTTCTATCTGTTGTCTATAATTGTGCCTTAAATAATTATAGAGGGAAAAACTATTGTTCTATTTGTTTCCAGGATAAAAGAAAAGACTCAGCGGAGAGCGTTCGCCGCCACCACGAGACGTGGGATTCGATATGGGGCCGGCCGGGGCACGGCGCACCCGTGCAGCGCGGCAAGTACGCGCGCAGCAACCTGGCGCAGCTGCTGTACGTCGCGCCGCTGGCCAATGCGCAATGACAAGACGCCCCTGTGAAACGCCGCTGGCAATAGGGTTGCCAACTCTTCTATAATATATAATATAGTATCCTACATTTTTTTTAAATTTATGATCTCGAGCTCCTCCGTGCTTCGGAAGGCACGTTAAGCCGGTCCCGGCTACATTTGCAGTAGTTAACACCCACCAATCCGCATTGGGCCGGCGTGGTGGGTTATGGCCTACCCTCCTTACCACCCATAAGGAAGACCTGTGCTCCAGCAGTGGGGACATTAAAAAAATGGCTGATGGATAGTCCATTGCGGGCTCGCCTACTAGGTATATTTTTTGAAAAAATATATAGTAGGCAAAACAACTATATTTTTTCCAGTGAAAAAATTAAACAAAAGCAGCAAAAAAATTATTACTTATATGCACATTTTTTTTTATTTAAACTCTTGTGTTGTGTTTATGGTTGTTGAATACTCCTATTATTAATAGGGTCCCGTTTTTACCCTTTGGGTACGGAACCCTAAAAATGCAACTTCTTTGAAATCCTCCATACAAAATGGCAGCCTGCCTACTATATTTTTTTGGACTTTTTCGCCATCTACTATAATTTACACGTAATAATCTTGAAAATACTATATTTGATGCAAAAAAAGTTGGCAACCCTAGCTGGCAACTATGAGTGGTATTACGAGGTATATTTGAAGGGGCTCTATCATAACACCAAAGCAGTCAAAAACCGTCCAAAGACAGATATAGGAGACGGAAGCTTTATCAATCAAATAATATATTTATACTTATTTGATGATTTCCCAACAGACTCGGTAGAGGAAGGTGTATTAATTTATTTACTCAAAAATGCTTGTAATATGGCCATTATTTTGACAACCTTCTTTGAACAAAGTCGAGGTTGCCGTGCTCCTCCGATGGTGACGCAACAAAGTTGTATGGGATTTCATTATTGTCGAGTTTTAGCCACCAGCAATTTCCTTTGAGAATCCATTATTGTCGAGTTTTGTTTCAAACATAGTTCGTGAAAAAAGTACATTGTACAACCCGCGCAGTTAATGAATGGGATTACACTCGTTGTGGTAAGCGCCGTGAGCCGCCATTTTCAATCCCATTATTTATTTGCGCGGCTGTTGTATTGTTGTAGATGATGTTTTTGTATTTTTTTTACTTTTTTACTATTTTTTCTTTTTGATATTTTTGACTTTCTTGCCTTTTTTATTTTTTTGTCATTTTGGACCAAGTCTTGTATAGTGCTTTACTCAAAAATGACAAATAAGTAAAAAATGTCATAATGTCAATAATGTCAATAATGACAAAAATTTCAAAAATTTCAAAAATTTCAAAAATATCAAAAATTTCAAAAATGTAAAAATATCAAAAATTCAAATAGATTATTTTGGTAATTTTGGACATTTTTGTCATTTTTGACATTTTTAATTTTTTGACATTTTTGAGTAAAGCACTATACAAGACTTGGTCCACAATGACTGCACTGCTGGCCACGCTATGATGGCCTCAAGCTGAGCTTAACTACGCTCTCGGCCTTCAAGCTTGGTCATCATTGCAGCCCTTGCTGTCCTGTGACCTCCGGTCTCGGCCTTTATTTCAGCTTGGCCATCAAGGGCTGCAATGCTGACCGCGCTGTGACGGCCTGGACCTGCGCTAAGCTACGCTATCGGCCATCATCATCGCGCTGCCAGCAATGCAGTCATTATTGACCGCGTCAGTAATGTACTATTGTTCAATATTAAAAAAAATCTGGGATGTAATCCACCTTAGCATAATTTGCACTGAAAAAAAAACAAACAAAAATATAGCGCTTTGTTATAATAGCTTACGTAAGTTTATGCATGGTACGAGCTCAAAATCCATGGAAAATCGCAAATCTATGTACAGCATAGCAGTTTGGTACACGTATATATACTTGAGGTCAAAACTATATTTTGAACCCGCAGTTCTTAAAAATGCTTCCCTTTTAAAGGATTTGTCTAAGCCGGTTCTAAAAACATTATTGCTACATTTCAGCCACTTGTTTTAAACATTTTCAAAACATACCAAGTTCCGACAGATACGAAATGGTTGAATTATTTTTCATAAAATATAAGTACCTACCTCAAATAATTTGTAATAGTCTCATATCCAACCTCAAGAAAGCAATTCTGAAAATATTGCAATTTTTTATTTTCTTATTTTTCATGATTACAATTTTTTTACAAAGTGATTATGTAGGGTAATAAAACAAATGTTTGTTTTGAAACCTATCGTCTGTGATATCGAATGAAAGGAAATTTTGAGCTGTCTCTAAAAATATATCACATAATTAAAGAATAATGCCCATTATAGACCTAACTTTTTTTGAGAATGTATAGAAATAAATCCTATTGGCAAAAATAGCCCAAAAATCAATAAATCAAACCACGCTATCTATGTTTCTCTACAATCCCAGGGAAAAATATAATATTGTGTTTTCTTTTCCTAAGTTAGAACCAAATTTAGGTGCTTGAACGCACCCAACGCTACGGTAGTAACCAAGTTAGGGTTTTTGAACGCACCCTGATGGCATCCGGCCGCTCAAAACGTTCTGTTACACTTTTTATTTTTGTTTAATGTGATATATTGTGATGCATGTTTGCCTATGTATTATCTAAAATTAGTTTTAAATAGCGTTAAGTACCTACCATTACCGCATACCTAACATAATAAGTAATTATTGATAAATTGATGATAATGATAAATTGACTAAACAACCAACTCTACTAAAGATGCTACCTAAAACGGAACGTGTTGTTGACCAGACTGGACAGGAGTCACTCACTGTCAGAGTGTTCAGTGTCAGCTCTATCTATCTCTGTTGTTTGTGGTTGTTGTTCGTTGTGTTCTGTGCGTTTTATAATATTGTTGTTGTTTAGATTTCGTTTTTTCTTTGACTTACGCTCGTCATCGCTTCATTAATGATTAATATGTGTTGTTGATAATTAATTCAAACAAAAATAGTAGCTAAAAATGTTTAGCTATGACGTCGTAACGCTAAAAACGTCGAGAAGATATTTCTAACCTCAAACCTTAAAGTATTATTTTTAGACTTCTGTGGGATTTAATAAAAAATCTGACTTCAGACCCTTAAACAGTTATAAATAACGATCACATTTTGCTATCAAGAGGATTTATACAAGCTAACTCATTAACAGGTTTTCAAATGTATGGACAGTGGGCATTGTTCTTTCAGCACTTGTTTTAAATTAAACCAATAATCATTTTCAAAAAACACCTTTACTTTTTAAAACTAGTGGCTGAAAAGTAGTGATGTGACATATTTTTAGAACCGGCTCAGCAAGCCATTTCATTTGACATCATACACGATAGATTTTAAAACAAAAAAAATCCCTATCAAAATAAAGATGACACTGTTAGGGCGAGTCTCTCAATTTGGGTTTTAAAAAAGGATTTGAAATTAAACGAGGAATTAGTAATTTCGCGAAATGGCAGCCGTCACGGAGGATGGAATGAGACTGAGGCGCTCGGGAAGCGAGCGCGTCCAACTGGTCTCCCAGACGCTGGATCAGCAATATTATAACACAGGTAAAGTATATGTTTTCTTTCACCGGACACAGAGGTAAGTTTACGCTGGATATAGAGGTGAGTTCACACTGGATACGGAGATTATTAGGGATAGAGACGAGACTCGTGTGATTTACGCTGTTTATACGTTTTTCTTTCACTGGACACAGAGGTAAGTTTATGCAGGATATAGAAGTAGATTTTTACACTGGACACAGAGTTTTCACTGGACACGGATACAGAGGAAAATAGAGTCTGCATATACGCGTAAATTCACGCACTTTTTTACGGATTTTAGAACTTTGAAACGGAGACGGACCGAGGACCTTTTAAGATCCCTTGACGCTGCCACCAGATGTTAGGGCGAGTCTCTCAATTTGGGTTTTAAAAAAGGATTTGAAATTAAACGAGGAATTAGTAATTTCGCGAAATGGCAGCCGTCACGGAGGATGGAATGAGACTGAGGCGCTCGGGAAGCGAGCGCGTCCAACTGGTCTCCCAGACGCTGGATCAGCAATATTATCCAGGGTCGTCAGCAACTAACTATACATCAAAGGGATGTAACAACACCATAAAAACCAAACCTTCTTAGAGGTCCTCCTCTAAGGGAAGAATTTTTGAGAACTGCTGGTCCAAAATATTGTTTTTAACCTCGAGTATACGTGTACCAAACGGCTTTGCTGTGCATAGATTTGCGGTTTAGCACTAAACGGACAGGTAAACAGAGCGGAGCGTAACGTAAGTTAGTCTAGAGTGAGTACACATTAATACGAGTATATGCTACCAAAGTTAGAATATTCAATTTATTATTGTTAGGCTGAAAAGTCACCCTTTGTGTCCCACTAATCAAAATTTGACTAGTATACTCGTACTTATTTAAAGACTAATAAGAAAGCTAATAGTAGTACTAAGTAATTAAATGCCTACTCAAACCTGACCGGTATCCTGTACCGGTGGCGGTAAAGGTATAACCGACCGATATCCCGACCGGTATTTTGTATGGCATTACCGCAGCTGTTGCGGAACACCTTAGAACAGCGTGTTACCGCATTCCCATTGGGATATCGTTACCGCCACCGGTACAGGATACCGATCAGATTTGAGTAGACCCTAAGAGGGGACACAATTATTAGTAAGGTAGGTAATTGTAATGATATAATTTTCATAAATAGTGCCAATTTTCTTGAAACTTGTGCATAATTTAAGTACTTACTTAAAAGATTAAGGAGCAACTAAGTAGGCAATTACAATTGTAGGTAGATGTACAGTCAAGTCTAATAACATTATTATTCACAATAGTTGTCAATAGACAATGTTGTTTTTTATTACCATAAATCATTATACCTATATGTTATCTAGTCTTAATCATAGGTGGATGTAGTACAAATGTGTAACAATAGCTGTAAATAGTACTTAATTAGTTTAAATTAATTAATTGATAAAAACATGTACCTACCAAGATGTAATGTAATAAATATAATAGGCACCTACTCATACAAAAACAATTAAAATGTAGAAACAATTGTAAAATACTCTAATTTAAACGGAAAACCGCAAGTTGACAAAATTAATGTTCTCTCAAGTAATATAAGTAATTACACTTCTTACCTAATTGTTTTATTTCAAGAGTCATTTCGTAAGTTCATCGTAGGAAAGGCGGCTTTGCTTCACGCGCTACTTTGAAATTAAACCTTTTTAAAAAAAAAAACAGAAATATTTTCATGGATAGTGGGCCATTATGATCATAATTCGAAATAATAACAAGTAACCGAAGCATCTTTAACGTCATAGAAGATATGAGAGCCTCTGTGTGTGAGAAAAAAAAACTCGGCGATTTCATACTTTAACCCTAATTATTATGCACGACATTGACAAAGTTATTTTATAACAATCTTCAAAGAATGGATGAGGTGTTAACCGAAAATAACGTTGAATAGTACTAAAATGCAGGGGTCGAAACTGTTTGCAGTGTCAAAAATACTGATTTTACTGACTGAAAGACTCACAAATACTGACCTACTGACTTAATTTCTTTGTTTAAATGTGTAGTAAGTTTAAAAAGAGGGGTTTGAGACAGAGTTTAACAGAAATTTTTTCTTTGTTCTGTGGAGTTGACAATTTTTTTATTGAGATTTTTAGCATTCACAATGTTAATTTTATTAATCTTGTAATCTTGCTTGCCTTTTGTAAAAAAACGGCCGGGCAGCGCGACTTTTAGTCTGTTTCATCCACTAATCTTGTACTCTTGCCTGTCTATAGTAAAAACAATTAGTCGCGCAGCGCGATTTTTAGTGAGTTTCATCCACTAATCTTGTACTCTTGCCTGTTTACAGTGAAAACAAACGGTAATAATAAAAAAGTGTATAAAAATGAACGTAGGTAGCTAAAAACTGACTTTACTGACCATTTTTTTGAAAAAACTGACTTTTACTGACCGAAGCCAAAAAAACTGACTTTCACTGACTTTACTGACCAGTTTCGACCCCTGAAAATGTTTTGCTACTGCCATGCCCCCCTACTCAAATGGTCAACATTCTATAGGTACGCAAAACTTAAATATAAGCAATAGACGATTAGATCACATGTTGAAAACCTTATGTAAGTCACAGACTTTGGTGTAGAATTCGGTGCATACAATAGTATGGAATTCAACAGCTTACGGCACGTTATTTAATAGTTGTTATTTTATATTTTTATACATTTTTACATTTTTTATTTTAGTAAGCGTAGCGTTTGAACGCCAGCCATTTGAGAAAGGGGCTGACGTGTCCAATAGGCATGTTGACTATTTTTTTATTTTATATTACATAAATTACCCCTCAAAAAAAAGAAACATTTGTATAAGAATTATTTCGCTAGCATGAAAACTGCCCGAGATATCACAGTTTGAAATGCACAAAATTGGACTCACCCGAAAACGCTCCATACTAACGGCCACCAAGTTATGACGTCACGCCTTCCTACGTTGTATGCAACGCGTAGGAAATTTGTTCGGCAGCTATATTAAATATTGTGTTTATCAAAATGGTTTCTTTGACAAATTTGCTATAAATACGGACTAATTAAATGTATTATTTATTTTAACAAATTTTATACTTTTTAAATGGACTTGTCCACCCAACTTTGAAGGGTCATAAAACAAATAATACGCAATATTGAAAACCAAGAGGTATACAAGCTACTCCAAAAGTTTGATATGTTTACGATTTTTATTAGTATTTCGTTATAATATTCATAAGTCAACATCCCTATTGTCCATCGTCCACCTTTATTAGTTCTGCCCCCCTAGCATGACCAGCGAAACGCGATGTGATATAGCGATTAATCACGTTTAACTGTCAAGACAATGGACGTTTGACTTTGAAATGGACTTTGAATAATACACTGATTATAAATTGTAACTTTAAATTTTTATTGTGTGTAAAGTATGGGTTTTAATCAACTGGAAACTTTTCAGAATAAACACTAATACTCTAGAGAGTTTCTATTTTCTGTATTATCCCCGGTTCTAGGCCACACATTGTATATCGTGTTTCGTCGGTCATGCTAGGGGGGCAGTAGTTATAGTAGATTGTTATACAAGACGCTAAAATGACCCATTGCAAACGAGGTAGTTTTATTCCCGAGCTTTAGCGAGGGAATAAATAGAAACCGAGTTACAATGGGTTTTAGCGTCGTGTGTTACACTCTACTTTTCACTACGATTGCGAGAAAATAAAATACAATATTAAATACCTAGTTTATACTTCCGTAAACGAATCCACTCGTTTTTCTATCCTCCACTTCATAAACTTTTCATACAGTATTTAAATAAATGATTTGTGCTTGACGGCAAAAGATTAAAATTATTTCGTTCCTAAGTATTACTTACTTACAGTCACACAATTCAATCAGTTTGGAATTAGAGAAAAATTCTAAAGATTTCGCGCCTTTTTTATTTAATTAATTTCTACTGTAGCAGCTAAGAAACACAATGCACGCATATTTAAACTTAAAGTCACAGAGTATAAATAAGTCTATGATTCCACCGAAGAGATCGCTGCTTTTAGTTCCATTTTCAAAAATAAAAATGAGAAACAGTATTAAGTGCATAAACTTAATATTCACTGAAATAGACGAACAGAGTTCACTTGGCTGCGAAACCAAAAGTGAGATGAGCCAGTGTTTGTAAATATGTAAACGTGTGCGTGAATTTAGAGATGCACTGAAGTCCATTTTAGGTTGTCGATAATCATAATGTATTATTGCCCTAATAAATAAAACACAAACAAAATTTTGAACAATTTTATTTAAATAATTTCTTAAGGTCTCCTTTGAGGCTACCTGCTTATTTATTTATGACATTTATCCAGTTTAATTTAATCACTGGATTTACAGAAAACCTGGAAATAATTGTTAAATTAGTACATAAGTTGGTATAATTTACCATTTGAAAACTGTCGGTTACAAGCAGCTTTAAATAAAACTATCAGTGTTCACAAAGACAAACAAAGTTATATTGGAAATCATCAACATGAGTATCGATATCGATAATTTTTGATCAATATCTACGCTTTTTTTTCTCAAGTTCACGGACATAATATCTTTTTATCTAACACATAATGTTTAGAAATCAGCCTTTATTTAGGAAATAGGCGTTTAATAGCATCATATTAGTATATAACTTAGTGTGTTTGGGAATATATTCAACTAAAATATGAATTATGAAAATGGTAATAGTACAATCATATTTACCTGTGAAATGAGTGTTTATTTGGGTTATTGTCGTAAGTAACATTACAATCCAGTACAGAACACGACACCATTATTGATTTATATAGCTTTGAGAGCCAAACCGACCCGATCGCGATCAAAATTACAAAATAATCTTGTTGACGCTTTTCACCAAGGTGATAAACGATGATATATGAAGTCAAACCCGGTTTAGCTGTCAGTTTGTTTTTACTCTTTTTCGCACATCGCATAAGCCGTAAGAATCGGTTTCTCACTCGCACCTTTGTCCGTCTACTTGAGCATAGCGAAAAATTTTCTAAGTCTATGATTAAGTGGAGCGAGTCTTTATTCGTGATTATCAGTGATTATGAATAAAGACTTTTCACTCCTCTTGCTCAAAAAGTCCGTCATTGTAACGTACAAAAGCACGCACAATGCACGCATTCTACTTTTTAACCTTAGAGTTCGTTCACACGAGCGATTTTTTCAACGCGCGATATTTTTACCGCCGACACGGGAAAGATACCTTATGGCCAGGTCATAAGGTAAGGTAACTATTCCCGTGGAACGTCGTCATCGTCCGTGCGAACACCCACCTGAGAAGTCTTCTGGTACCTTTTCCCGTCGGGCGGTAAAAAAAAACGCGCGTTGAAAAAATCGCACGTGTGATCGATCCCTTACAGTAAAATAAGTCTATGATTCTACTGAAGAGATCGCTGCTTTAAGTTCCATTTTCAAAAATAAAAATGTGTGATTATTCTATCTATGCTGCCCTCCTTATTGCAAACGCAGTACTTGCAAAATGGCGGTTTGGAGATAAACGCGGGAAACATATTTTTTGATATCTAGGCAACAAGAATATGTTATATATCATTTATAGTATACCTAAAAATTAAGAAAAAAATCAAGCTTTCTATTGACATATTTTTTCTTTTACTTTAAGGATGTCATCTAAATAAAATGCGGAATACTGCATTTTTACCTACCATTTTGGGATTGTGGACATTACATCTTCACTAAAACCAAATGCAGTATCTATGTTTATTACTGCAAAATTACCTAGCATATGTTCAAAACTGCGTTTTTAATTAGCAATAATGTACTATTTTCATGCATTATACTAGTTAAAAGTGTCGGCTTCAGATGTTTAAGTAGCTAAGAAACGAAATAAAACAAAGGTTTGGTAGTGAAGTAGTGTTCCCAACAGGAACTGGAGCGGGTACAACGGGTATTTGACATGATTTTCGTCTTATTCATGTTCATTCTGAGATCCACTCTTTGGAAAGCACTACAAAGACTTCGAGCATTGTGTTCAGGTTTTCCAAGGTCTCAGCCATATAAACTATGTCATCGGCAAAACGAAGGTGTGTAGGGATTGGCCATTAATGTTGATGCCGAGTCCTTTCTAATCTAAGAGTTAAAAGATGTCCTCCAAAGCAGCTGCGAACAGTTTCAGAGAAATAACGTCTCCCTGTCTCACACCTCGCTGCAGTTGGATGGGATTTGTTGGAAATTAATTAGAAAACAAACAAAACAAATTGATTAAAATTAATTAGAAAACAAGAACTAGCTACTAAATTTACCACCAGTTCACAAGAGAAAGAACTAGCGGAAGAAAACTCAGAGAGGTTGTCTCGACCTCCCTTTTAATCCCTATTTACAAAACGAACTAACTTTAACTTTAGGTCCTGCAGTGTGTGATTTAGGACGGGATTTTAGTTGATGAATTATGGGGTCCCAAGCTGGTGGTACCCTCCAACCATCTTTTCTATTGGAAGGATATTTGTTGATTTATTTCATTCATATTAGTAGCATTCTGGGAATGAGTCTTTGTTTTTTGGCAAGGACTTGTGGTTTATCAAATCAAATGTATGGTTGAGTTCTTTTGAGTTCACACACTGCAGACTTTTTGACGCGCTTATTCTTCATGTCAGCTACATGTTTTTATCGCGCGTCCCAATACATTTGCCCGATGATGTGAGAGCCCACTGTCGCAATCTAGGTTGTAGACGCCTGCATCTTGAAAGGGGATGTTGCACTTCAGCACATAAGAAATGGTTTACGTTCCTCGGCGGCTTGAAGTAGGTCTTCATAGACGCATGCTTCAGAATACTTCCAATCTTGTCAGTGACACCTTTAATGTAAGGTAGAATGACAGGTCATCGTTCTACTGTGGCTGGCTTGATACGGTTTCTGTGATGGAGGCATGGTATGGTACTAGCAGTTTATTACTTCGCAGTACGTGCTTTACATGATGAAGCTCAGCTGTCAGGTGTTGGTGGTCACAGATCCCGCGTGCACTCTGAAACAAAGATTTCCCTACGGTAGCTACCTGTAAAGGATGCTGGTGGGATTCACCATTGAGATCACCATCTGTATGTGTTGCTTTTCGATACACAATGTGGCCCAAGGTTTGATCAGAACTCCTGATGATAAGAATGTCTAGGAAGGCTAGTTTATTATCTGCCTCTAACTCCATAGTGAAATGAATGTGCGACCTACACCAGAACTAGATACTTAAATTAAAAAAACTTACCAAAACCACTGGAACATTAAATTAAGAAATTATAAGAACCACGACGTGGCTTAGGCGCACACGTGTTCCGTCCGCGAATGACGTTTCTGTCTGATTTGCTAGCGTGAAACGCAGCACTGTACCTTGCGGCTTCGGTCTGTGCGTAGGTAGCATAGTGTGTGATAAGTAACCTTGCTACTCGCAAATGCAGCACTGTAGAATACTGCATTTAGTCTTAGCAAAGTAATAGTAGCTTTTCGTTATACTCCATGCACTCAAACGCAGTATTGTGGAATACTGCGTTTGGCTTTAGTTTCTATTCCTAGCAAAGAATTATGTGCTAAATGAAACTACAGTAAACGTATCAAGTACTGCACAACATTTTAGTACATGCTGAATGCTGCAGATCTTGTTAGCATAAGCAATACTTTTGTGCAAGTACTGTGTTTTGCGTTAAATAAAAAACATAGTTATAATAAAAAAAAACATAAAAAATATTTTTTTATGTATAGCTTAAACCCATGAGATGCCATTTTTGCAAAAAAGTGAAAATCCCAAAAGTGTCGATTACTGCAAGTGCAATTAGCAGGGCAGTATGAATAACAGTAGATTGTTATACAAGACGCTAAAATGACCCATTGCATACGAGGTAGTTTTATTCCCGAGCTTTAGCGAGGGAATAAATAGAAACCGAGTTACAATGGGTTTTAGCGTCGTGTGTTACAATCTACTATTATTCATAGATAGAAATCTACTTTTCACTACGATTGCGAAAAAATAAAATCCAATATTAAATACCTATAGTTTATACTTCCGTAAACGAATCCACTCGTTTTTCTATCCTCCACTTCGTAAAATTTTCATACAGTATTTAAATAAATGATTTGTGCTTGACGGCAAAAGATTAAAATTATTTCTATCCTATTACTTACTTACAGTCACACAATTCAATCAGTTTGGAATTAGAGAAAAATTCTAATGATTTCGCGCCATTGCCTTTTTTAATTTCTACTGTAGCCGCTAAGAAACACAATGCACGCATTTTAAACTAAAAGTCACAGAGTATAAATAAGTCTATGATTTCACCGAAGAGATCGCTGCTTTTAGTTCCATTTTCAAAAATCGAGCGAGTTTTTATTCGTAATTATGAATAAAGACTTTTTCGTTTTAGTAGGTTCATTGGTAATAGACAAACTTTAAAAAAGAAAAAACTTTATCCCCTAGGGGTATTTATGCTATTTTATCCTGACTCTTGTACCTTACAATGATGGACTTTTTGAGCAAGAGGAGTGAAAAAACTTTTTCGTTTTAGTAGGCTCATTGGTAATAGACAAACATTAAAAAAGAAAAAACTTTATCCCCTAGGGGTAATTTTGCTATTTTATCCTGGCTCTTGTACCTTACAATGACGGACTTTTAGAGCAAGAGGAGTGAAAAAGAAGTTTGATATAAGGATATAGGTTAGACCAGCATTCTTACCTAATATCCCTATATTATTGCTATTACACAAGACACTTCGTCAACCCACCTGCACTTGTGCAATCGATGCATCCAAATGCATTTAACGGTACATTAATACTATGGTGACCATCACACGCATAACTTTCATTAATTCGGTAGATAACACTCTATTTTATCGATTCGACTTCTATCTGGCTAATGAGACGTCGATTAATAACTGTAATCTGGTTTTATATTGCCTGATAAAATTTATTCGACACGAAAACCACCAAATTTATTTATATTGCGTCAAATTAAACTGCATACTTATAATAATGCATGCGTTAAGTGGCCGTGGTTGGCCGTGGGCTGCGTATTTATCGAGTTAATCGTCAAGCGTATCGTTTTCTCAGTGCCTACGTACAGTTATTTAAAAAAACACGAGAATCGATAATAGAGAACATACTTTTTCGATAATTATGAGAATTCCTATCATTATCATAGGTATTCCTATCATTATATAGGTTTCATATTAAGTGTATGAATTTGTTGGTGATAAAATAAACATCTCGATAAGTATAAAAATCAAATAACTTGTACAGCTTTCATACCCCGAAATGGTTAATAATAAAACATTTTAGTGAGATAAATTAATGTTTGGCAGTTGTTGATACTTAACTTTAATTACCAAACACATTTTACCTACAATACACGTAACGTAAATAAACAAATGATTAAGAAACGACCAATTAAGCGGTTTCCAGGCGTGGGCAGAGTCTAGCCGCGGCGACGGAGATATTCTTAAAACAAACAGAAAAGTGCGTATGTAAATGACGCATAGGTATGGAGAAAGCATCGCATTATGACGCAATGACGGATAAGGTCATAAAATCCTGACATTTTGGTCAGAAGGTGCGGCTGCGATTTAAAATTCATAACTTTTTGGAAACTTGTCAAACTATTCCCACGGTTTCAGACATACGATACTTTTGTCTATATGTCGTTAATTTATGCATATATCTGTTTTGATATACGACCTCCGTGGTCGAGTGGCTTAAGCTAGGGTTTCCTAGGATGACGGTGCCGTCATACTACGGCCGTAATTTAGCGGTGTAGAACGTTTTCTATGTAAACAATACGGCGCGGTTTCCTAGAGAGCGGTGCTGGACAGCGACTTCAAAAAGCGGTGCCGCTATTTTTATGACGGCCGTCATGACGGTGTAGGATACAGTTCGAAAACGTTTTTTTGCGAGATAGCGGTAACAAAATGCTGGAGCAACGAAGACGACGAAATTTTAATAGAATTCGTCCGTTATCATGAAGTCCTTTATAATATAAAAAGTAAAGAATTTAGGAAAACCCAGTTTAAACAAAATTTATGGCGGGAAATTGGCGAAATTTTAAATAAATCAGGTATATGTAAACAATTCACTGAATAGGTATTTGTAGTCAATTATTTGTATTAAAAATTCCAGTAAATACCTAAAATAAGCTAGGTAGGTAGGTACATCTTTTGAGAATAAAAAATAAATATTTTTTATTCTTAAAAGATCTACCTACCTAGTTTATTATAGGTATTAAATATTGGTACCTTTGAACTACCTATCGTTATTAATTAATTTACTAAATATGATGTGACATAATTGAATATTTATTTACTTATTTAATGCAATTCAAATGTGTACGTACGTATACATTTATTTTGACATTTTTATTATCTTTTGTCATTCTTATTAAAAATTCAGATACCTGCCTAATTCCATTTTTAAAAAATTACGGCCGTAACGTTGTTGTACGGTGTTGTTACTTTCCACGTGTCTTCACCGTTAAAACGGCCGCTATGTGACGGCACCGCTTTCTTAGGAAACCCTAGCTTTACACATCGGTTTCCATAGTGTTACCATCCCTGAAGTCCCGGTTGCTATCCATCTTTATACAGGGTTTTTTGTAAAACTCCAACAACCTCGCAGGAGTAGATTACAGGATTACTAACATCGTAAACAACAACATTTGATCTACGTCTCTTCCGAAAATAGATAAAAAAAAAAATTGAATTTTCATACAAAATTCGATCAGCCAGCTGTTCAAAAATTTCTAAGGAAAGTAGTTTTTTTGTCTTTTTTCAAAAAAGTCGTAGAACAAATGTTGTCATTTAGAATGTTAGTATTCTAGTCCTGCGTCCTGCGAGGTTGTTGGTGTTATACAAAGCCCTGTATACTGAAGGACTATAATGGTATTGCGTTAAAAATTAAAGGCAATAAATTATACAGTTGACAGCTTCTAAATGGCAAATACTTTTGTAACAATAATTCTTTGTATTTTCGATGGTTACCTAATTTATTGGCCGTTGATTGAAGCGCTTTGTTAAACTGAAGATAGACAGCTATCTTAAACTCAAGGTAAGGAATCAATATGTTTTCTCATGTAACTTAGAATGCTTTAGCAATAATTATATTGTTTTATTTATATTGTTGTCTGTTAAATGTCACTGTAAAAATTACATCTCCAGATAGTTATCCTGATAAGCTATGCAATGCAGTGTTGGTTGATATAGTTTTCAAGAACAGAGAAGATGGGACGACGAGATTCTTTTTTACTTGCAAATTTATTTATTTCAGTACGGTACTGAAAACATGAAACCCTGGTCCTTATCCTTATATCCTACCACTGATTTAGTTAAATTTTAAAGAGCCGATGGCGAATCTTTTGGATATTGTTACAGTTCATTCAACATAAATGAAACAGAGTTAAAAACACACGTCACGTATCTGTCAATGAATTTGTACTATGAGAGTGAACTTCGATTGATACTTCAATTCAACTGGTGTCATGAATGTCATGAAAGTAACATTCTTGGGTGCTTTTCGTTTAGAATTATATTAATAAAATAAAATATTATTTATTGACTACAAAGCAAGATTACAATATGAATTACACCTGCCTCCTGAACTAGGTATTAAATCTGTATGTAATATTTAGTTACACACGATAACGTTTGTCAAAGCTTGAACCGGCAAAGATTTCGGTGTCATTAGAATCAACAGCGTAAAAGCTCCTTGATCGATCAAAGTAATTGTTGAAGTAAGCGGTAATTCATCGCTCGCTCCCACGAGATGTGATTAAAAACGCGTATCGACGCATCGTGCACCGTGGGTCGACGCATCGTGTGACGTAACACCAGTGTCCGTTGTCGCCAGCTCTCGACAACTCTGCTGTGCCTAAGGTTATGGAAAAGAAAGTCCGCGCGAACCGGTCGCTGAGCTTTGACCCCAACACAATACGCCACAATTCATTCAACTGTTTTATTGACAATTTTTACCATTATTACGATTTTGCGCCTCAATCGTACGAATTTTCACGCTAGTTCCATTAAAATACGTCATAGTAGGTACTCTACCGTAGAAAATTAATAAAAAATTGCGATCTCACTGACAATATCCGTACCTTTGCAGTACCGCTTGCTCATGAATGTTTTAATCCTACTAATATTATAAATATGAAAGTTTGTGGGTTTGGATGTTTGGATGTTTAGATGTTTGGATGTTTGTTCCTCAATCACGCAAAAACTACTTAACGGATTTGGTTGGAATTTGGCACACAGATAGTAGATAGCCTAGATTGAAACATAGAAAACTTTTTATCCCGATATTCCCACGGAAACGGGAACCACGCGGGTGAAACCGCGGGCGGCCGCTAGTGTAGAATATGTTCCAAACCGTAAAATTTCAATAATGGCTGTCGCGTAAAATGACGCGTTTAAATCTTTATTGTGTAGTGTTAGGTAAGGTAGTCCACGCACAGTATGTTTGGCCTACTATGTTTTATTTCATCATCATCATCATCATATTCAGCCCACATCAACCCACTGCTGGGTATAGGCCTCTTCTCTATAGCGCCATTCCTCACGGTCCTGTGCCAGCCTCATCCAGTGAGATCCCGTCAACTTGACGATATCGTCTGACCATCGGGCCGGTGGTCTGCCCACTGGCCTTGTTGCTCCTCTTGGCCACCACTCTGTAACTGCCTTGGTCCACCGTCCGTCATCCCGTCTAGCCAAGTGTCCTGCCCATCTCCACCTTGTAACGTTACCTCCGGCAGCCAAACACTTTAGCTATCCATTGGTCTGTCTTCCTTAAACCCCTTCAATCATCTACAGAGATAAGCAGTCTGTAAATTCATGAAGACGTTGATAGTATTGGCCAAATTTGATCGTCTATATTGAATGGACCCACGTTGTGTTATTAGTAACCCAAATACTTTTCTGGTATGCCTAGCTCAAACCGATGCTTTCTTATCAAATGCACTATAACTAAACCTATTTTATGACTGAAAAGTCTCATCACTAATATCTTAAAACTAACAATTTTGTTAAAATATTTATAAATAAATTAAATAATATAACATAATAAGTATTTTAGTAAGAACGAGGTGAGGATAGAATAATAGAATAGGGTTTCTTTTGGAAAACCTATAACCAACCTCACAGACACATGTCTTGTGAGTTTGGCGGGACCGCATACCTCCATAGACCTTATCAATCAACTGGGATGGTCAATCGATAAAATCAAGCCCCAGGTCCCTTCCAGATCCTCTCCGTGCAAAATGGCACTGTTACCGAGTGTATAAGTATTGCACGACAGTGGTGCTTCAACAAAGACGCGAACAGGGACAGGGCGGTGAAAACCTAATTTTGCAAAGAAGGTAGTTGGATGAAAAGTACATCAACAGCACGTCCGTTCCATATCACTGTATCCATGTATCACGTACCAATACAGGCACAAAATCCATTAGAATGCCAAGATTTGACATAACCAACAGATCACTTGAGTGTTAGTGAAGTTGCCATGTCGCTAGCACACATGACAATGAAACCACTCAGACAAGAGCAGACAAGGTCTAACAAATCATTTCACGAGCTCTACTTCCTTGTAAAACAAGTCAACAGCCGAGCATTAGTTACTCTGAAAATGTTATGCAATTCTACTACATTGTCCAAGATAGATATGAAAGGTATAGTGTGTATTCCAAAGAGACTAAGATTAACAGTCTAATTATCGTTTTCCATGATCTACTTACCCTGGCAAAAGTGTCCAAAATGATTCCTGGAGCACAATCATAATTACATTCTTAGATGTTATCATAATTATGCCACAGGGAACATCTGTATCATAATGCTAGTCAACAGCCAATCATGTACTAAGATAACCAGGCTAGTTTATATCAAAGTAAAATTGGAATAGTAAATAGGTAGAATAAAGTGATATAAAATATCACTAATTTGTGTAGTTTGTGTCATGTAAGTACGTATATTGCCACATGACACACTTCTACCAATATGGAAGGACTCACCGTCAACTCGATTGCATTGTTCAAATAGATAACTAGGTATTGAAAATGCAAATGACTAGGTAAAGTTACTTTAAAATACATTAGGCTTTCACAACAGGGAGGGATAGCATAATGAGGAATAAAGCAACATCATAATAAAATATAACATGATGCAAAATATAATTCAGAGACCCCAAGAAAGATCTCCAAACTATACAATAATTTGAGTACTTAATATTATAATAATAATAGCAAGTCTCAATCAAAAGATAGTAGGTCATTGCATGAAAGGCACCGTTTGCTCACTATAATACTCGACTAGTTTATTGAGTTACATGCCCAAATTAACTGAAGTCAATCATGTGAGGGGAACTGCATACCACTCATACAATAACCAAACACATTAAATATTCATGCTCAAAAGAGTAATCCTTGTGTGACAAGTACCGTCTCAGATGATCAATGTTGTCATTTTAGATAAATGTTCTGAAAGCTATATAGATTCCAGAAGTTAGATATATGAAAACAATGATATCCTGTTCACATAATACTGAGTAAGATTTAATATCAAGTTTCATAAAGTTGGGCAAGTTCCATATCTTAGACTTTAAAATATGAAATGAGTGGTTAGACTTTGTCCAATATAACTGTATTTCTGAATTTAAGCATTCAAGTATGTAGGTATTTTAGACCAATAAATAGGACTAGACACATCAAATATGTGAACAGAACATTTCTTACCGCACAATACCCAGTAGTTATGCCCCATAATTTGTAAACAGTACAGGCAAGGAAACCAGTATTTAAATCAGAGTTAAGACCTTGATCGTTAGATAATACCGAACCGATACCAGTATGATACCTAGTTAGTATACACACAGAACACACTTAACAGCGTTATTAATGGGAACACAGATTTTCCTAGAATTAAACAAAGAGAAATCTTATAAACATGCACGCTTACCCAAATCCACCTGTCTAGTAAAGTGGATTTTCCTCATACCTTCCTCAATTCAGCATAGCTTCCTCACACAGGAAACGCCTGCCACACACATCACATCACAACCACAAAACCCACATAAACACTACCGCCACTGTACTGATACACATAACCTGATGCCGCGCCGCGACGCGAAGCTTCGCTAAGCTCTAAGGAAGCCGACGGATGCCCCTCCAAGCCTAACGCGAGCGAAGCAGCTTACGAAAGTAGGTTGGACGGTAAGCAAGTTCTATTTAGTTAATCATAGCTGACCTCTAGCATGGTGCTAGATGTCCTGGAAGTTTTAGATGATCTCGACGATGGATAGATACTAAGGTTTTGACACCTGTGGCTATCAGAATCGGACAGCGTGGCGCCTCGCAGACCAACCCCGATACCCACAAGGATCGAGCAAAATAAACTCACGGGAATTTACTGGTACGACCCTCGAAACAAGACAACCAGCTTACCGCACACCCTCACGCCTGACTAACGCAAAATATTCGCCCTAAACTAAATCTTCACTTCCGAAAAACTAAACTTTGTAATATTTAAAAAACAACTGAGTAAACTTTCTACAAACTTTTCTAAACTTGGCTGACAGTTTTCAGCTAACGCACGCGACGGAATTCAAAATAAGACTCCACGAGACATCCTAATCTAGCTCTCTTTATACTTATTTTTGGTCCCTGTTTTATTACCATAAAAGGCAATGAATCGTCCACATCCCCGTGTCCTAAAAACCCTACCATATTTGGTCATTTCCAATCAATCCCAAAATTTCTCCCTTACTCAAGTTTTGGGTTGCCAGCCTCTCGTTCCTGAATCGCCCTCAAAATCCTATATTTGTCTACCTAGGTTTACGCATTGTACTTTTGTACCAATTTATTTGCACAAATTATAACAATATGGCACTTCCATTCATTTTCCAACCAGACTCTCTAATTTCCACTCATTCTTATTGATCGACCGATAGAATTTAGTACCAAAACATAGGTAAAACTAATTAAATAAGTACATATACCTATACTATACATACATAAATAACTAATAAAATGAATCGATATTTTAATCATTTTAGTAAGATAATAGCTTGTCATCTTTAAGTAATACATACAAGTCTTTGTAATGTTACATTATCTAATCAATATTTACGCTAATATTAATTTACGCCTTCTCATACATTATTTATCTTTTATTGCTTGTTACTTTCGCCCGCAGTCACCATTTTAGACAGTTAATAAGATTTTCTAACATGAATATATTTTAATAGCAAGGACTATAAAGTTATTAAATTGGCCTAAAATAGGGCAAAATCCCGAAATACACCCGCAATTGCGCTAAACTCCTATTGGTTGATGAACTAAGTTAGGTAACATTCAGATATGAACGACAAGACCATAGACAAGATGATTACTTTTTTGATGTCCCTTTTACATTAGTCAACACATTCCGATCAAATGGGCGATGCTAGTACCACAGAATAGATAATTTTACCGCGTTTAGTCAAAGCAGCCTGCATCTTCAAATATTCGTTTTAATGCAAATGGTCGGCAAGAATGCCTGTTAACATTATCATAAGAACTTCAAGAATTGACCTAGCTGTTTAAGAGTTGACAATATAATAACTATTCTTTTCATAGTTCTCAACACCAGAGACATTCTGGCGTTGGCTAGTTTTGATAGTATTACGTCAAATGCCGTTTTTTAGATATCAGTACTTCAGATTTTATTTATTTATTATTTATTATTATTATTTATTTGATAGTATTTATTCGAAAAAAAAATTAGCTAGTAGATACATGCGAAGCGTGAAAAAAAAAATGGTGGTACTGATGGGTTGGACCGGTACAACCTTAACCTCGTTATCCGCCTACCCACGTCTTCGACCTTCGTTTTTTGTCGAATTTCGACGTTTGGTATACGGTCAACAAGAGAGATACCTAACATAGAACGCTCCATTGCTCTTTGTGCTACCTTAATTTTGTGCATATTCTGCTTAGTGAGCGTCCAAGTTTCAGCACCGTAGGTGAGGATAGGCAAGACACATTGGTTGTACACCTTGGTCTTAAGGCACTGTGGGAGTGTTGATTTAAAGACGTCCTCGAGTTTACCGAAGGCAGCCCACCCTAATCCGATGCGTCTTTCGATCTGCTTCACCTGCGCTTCTCGATCAAAGGACAAACGATGTCCAAGATAGACGTAATCGCTGACCACCTGTATGGTGTCATTACCAACGGTTATATCTGGTATTCGTGTAGAGCGATTCGTCATGATCTTGGTCTTGGACACGTTCATCCTAAGACCAACCCTCAGGGAAGCTTCGTGCAGTTCTGCGAGCATATGCTGGAGATCGTCGACGCGTTCGGCGACGAGAATAAGGTCATCCGCGAATCTCAGATGTGACATGCGCTCCCCGTTAATGTTGACTCCACTCTCGCTCCAATCCAACGTCTTCATTATGTCTTCAAGAACGTTAGTGAAAAGTTTGGGCGAGAGATTGTCCCCTTGGCGGACACCCCGGTCTATAGACACGGAGTTGGAGTTTATGTGCATGCGCACCTGCATTGTCGCGGACCCGTACAGCTCCCGGAGGATATCCACATATCGCTTGTCAATACCGCAGCGATGGAGAGAGTGGAATACTGCCCAGTGTTCGACGCTGTCGAATGCCTTCTCATAGTCGACGAAGGCGAAACACAAGGGCCGCTCGTACTCTTTGCACTTTTCCATCAGCTGCTTGACTGCATGGATGTGGTCCATTGTCGAGTATCTACACCGGAAGCCAGCTTGTTCGACAGGTTGGTATTCGTCGAGGGTGGTAGTCAGACGGTGGCACAGGACCTTGGCGAACAGTTTATAGACCTGAGAGAGGAGGCTGATGGGGCGGTAATTAGTCAATTTAGACTTGTCTCCCTTTTTGTGAAGGATCGCGACCATAGCTTTCTTCCAGGAACCTGGTGTAACCGCTGTTTACAAATGTTTGTAAATGTTTTATTTACCTCAACTTTAATTAAAAAAGTTTTTTTTGTAATTAGGTTTGATGACAGATATGATCTTTATCACACACAGACATTCATAACTTTGTTGTTGAAGTTTTTGTTGAAAGTTTGTAGGTTTGTTACAACTTTTAAAAATTTACCTGACGAATTTAATTAATTTTCTTCTCATGAAAAGCTCTAAAACCATACACCGACATTAAACAATATTGCCAAACGTAGTTTAATTTCATTGCGGATCTATTGTGAGATTCACTATTTGATTAAAATTTCAACAAAAAGACGTAGCGAAGCGAGGCCTACTTACGCTTCTTATACTTACACTGAAAAATCGAGACCTTTATGATACCTAAGTACCTATGTGATCTTTTTTCATAAAGATTAGTAAAAAAAATTGCTTCTAGTAAAAGTAGTAACACGTGTTCATATCGTTTAGTTACCGTTACATTACTTTTCCGGCTAAAACAAAAATTTTAAGTCTACAAACGTTGCATTGACGATGAATACAAGCAATTTTATATCCGAAATGTAAGAAATCCATGGAAACTAACATTTGATACATTTCCTACAGCGCAAATCCAGCACAGAGGCATAACTATTAGCCACAGCAGTAAGGTGGATTCGTCATGGCCGTTTGGTGCGCGGTCAGCTTTCCACTTGTAACTTGTAACATGGGAACTGTAAACACTGCAGATGAGGATGTTACATATGCGTACTAAATCACTATTAGCTACACACTGTGTAAGGTATTTGACTGTAGTACTTCTTTTTTAAATATTTATAAGGGCCTGTTTCGCAAGTTCCGGCACCTACCTATCTTCTGAATTAATAAGATTTCATAAAAAAATGATATTTTTTTTTGACTGTGACCTTCAATAACTTCGTAGCTATTGGTTTCCCAGGTATAGTCTTATCCTGATGATGGGCGGAATACGTGGACTTCGGCTTCGTTGAAGGTCTTGTTACACCCGTTATAATTTTCTATCAGGTAAGTTTACTGGAACATATCCGAAACCTTTGGAAATGCCCCTAAAGGTATAAGCATAGGCAGTTTCCTTAATTAATGTTTAATTACTAATAAACTTATGTTTTACTTTTTTAAATTCTGTTAGCGAAGCGGCTCAGGTTCGAGTCTAGGGCCGTTAGTTTAAAAATATACGTTTAAAAAATTAGTAGTCGGAGACTAGTTTAGTTTTTAGTATTCTCGTGTTGATGTGAATGTAAAATATAACGTGCAACCATTGACTTGTATATATTCCACAGAAAAAAAAATTTTCAGGTCAATGCGTGCAACTGAAAAATCCATAGAAAGGCAGCGACAATTTTTCTATGTCTATGGAAAAATCGCTAAGTTTTTAATTTATATTTTTGATCCGTCGCTTTCAAATCACTGACTCTCAGCGCCAATATGGCGATTTTCAAATCGGCACAAAAAATTGCTGACATTTCATGACAATAGCCTGTCCAGTATACTTGTATAATGGACGTCAGTGATTTGAAGGCGACGGATCAAAAATATAAATTAAAAACTTAGCGATTTTTCCATAGACATAGAAAAATTGTCGCTGCCTTTCTATGGATTTTTCAGTTGCACGCATTGACCTGAAAAATTTAACTAATTCCAAGTACACTCACTACTGCCATAGTAGAATCTACTGCTCTCAGCGCCAATATGGCGATTTTCAAATCGGAACAAACGATTGGTGACGTTCGCCTGTCCAGCGTACTTGTATAATGGACGTCAATGCTTCAAATTCATTTGGGTCATAAATATTTTTCACCAAGCTGACATTTGTAAAGGCATATGTTAATGAGACCAGGAGACTTTTATACACATGTTTATTGATCACTCTTACACTTTATAACATAATTTCACACTTCAACAGATAGTTTTCCTAATATAACTCTATGACAACCTTTCGATACCACGGCTTTACAATGAATACGTCAAACTACAGATGTGCAGGCAGATTGACATAATCAAACTCACTTGAATTCCGAATGTACCATAGAGCAGAGCATATAGGTTAGAAACCTCCCTCAACACACCCCCTCAATCTGCTGCACATGCTGACCATACTGACTAAAAACAATTTTCTACCTACCAGTACAACATCAAGATAAATTTCGAATCACCTGCCAAACTTATAGACTTCTTAAGTCCTACCAAGTTACATTAACCTTTAACCCAACTCAGGAACCTAACTTTAACCTAACCCAGACGACAAAATTTCTACACACACAATAATCCAAACCAAAGACCTAACTAACTAAACATCAGACTAAACCACAAGAAATATCAAAATACACTTGGATATCAAAAACATTTCATTTTAAATGATGATTCATTTACTTTCTAATCCCACACCCCCTTAAATGAATCATTATTTAACGCACCCCCTTAACGAACACAAGCACCCCCTTAATTCTATATTCTATCTTCTAATAAATTTCTTCATTTCTATCTCTATCTTCTTCTCATAAAATAATTCTTCTCAAAACTATCTCGCTCCTACTCAACTTCTTCAATATTATAAAATTACTCCTTCTCTACCTCTTCTATATAAAATCTCCTTCTCGACATCTTCTTTTAAACCTCTTCTTCCCGACGTCTTCTGTATAAAACCTCTCCTTCTCAACATCTTCATTAAATTCTCCTACTCGACTTCTTCTTTATAAACCTTTACTCCCACTCAACATCATCTTCATTATAAAACTTCTTCTACTTTTCTCCCACTCGACTCATCATCATTATAAAACTTCTTCTACATTTCTCCCACTCGACTCATCATCATTATAAAACTTCTACATTTTTCTCCCACTCGACACATCATCATTAAAAAACTTCTTTTCTCCCACTCAATTCATCATCCTAAAAAACTTCTTCCTTCTTCATCATCATTATATTATAAAACCTTCTTCTTCTCAACTTCATCATCATGTAACTCCTGCTCGACTATTCTTTGCCTCCTGCTCGACCTCCTCCATCATAAAATACTCGCCAAAAGACTTCTTCAAAATAAACTTATTCCAAAAAACAGTTCTTCACAAAATAATAAAATTTTCCATAACTTTCTTCACTTTCATTTGTTTCACCGTCACTTGTTCTACCTTCGTTTGACTATCATTTGTTTTACTATCTCTTGTTTCTCCAAAACTTCTATTTCCTTCTATTTCTCCATCTTCTCGACACCCTTCATTCCTATCTGTTGAATTTTAACTTGTTTCCTCTTCTCTTGTTTGTTCATCTTCAGTCCATTTATTCTCACCATATTTTCTTCATCATACTACTTTCCACGGCCAAAAGTGTAATTTCAAATTCAATTTTAAAATTCAGATAAAATTCACCTTCATAAGATTTTCACCAGCTTAATCATTTCATGATTTAAATAATTCCTCATTTTATTTTATTTGTAATCATTATTTATCTGTTGACACTTTCATTTCATTGCCCTTAGCAACACTATTTTGTCAACAAACTCCGTTGCTAAGGCCTCTATGCAACTCTGTCAGTTATATGTTATTTCAAAATAATCATCTCAAATGCAAAACTCACTTTTTCTCTTATTATATTCACTCCCGGTCTCTATAGGGCCACAACCTTTAGCGTGTGGCCCATAACCTAAAGGCATATGTTAATGAGACCAGGAGACTTTTATACACATGTTTATTGATCACTCTTACACTTTATAACATAATTTCACACTTCAACAGATAGTTTTCCTAATATAACTCTATGACAACCTTTCGATACCACGGCTTTACAATGAATACGTCAAACTACAGATGTGCAGGCAGATTGACATAATCAAACTCACTTGAATTCCGAATGTACCATAGAGCAGAGCATATAGGTTAGAAACCTCCCTCAACAATTTGTCAGTGATAAAGAAATTAAATAAGTACGGTTTTTAAATAAAAATTTCTTCTATATACTTAATTATTTTTATTTTCAATTTATAAACGGTTGAACTGCACATTGTAATACTACCTAATACAAGACACATAAAAATTACACTGTTAATTTTTTTATGCAACTAGGTAAGTAAAATTATAATTATTTTATAAGTAGTAGTATTTAGTTAGATGCATTAATGATTCTGTACTACCTATACTCAAATGCAGTTTAGGATCTGAAAACGGTTAATCGTTTTGTAACGGTTTAATGATATACGTTGATGAACCTTGTGACTTCAAGTTATTTAAGTATGCAAATTCCACTAAGAATTTGTAAATTTGTATAGGTCATTCAATATTTTGTAATGTCTTTGTTAGGAGATAAAATTTATGGCACCAATGTGACCATGGTTAAAATTACAGTTTAAAAAAGGATTCTTTCTAGTGATACTTCATTTAAAGAAAAGCACTAGAAAGTGCGTAAAGTTTTTACTTTGTTCTACATCATGTATCAAAAAACCCTGTCAGATCCTGAAACAGGTGACAGTGTTGCTAAAACTGAACAACATTGTCCAAGGAACATCGGTCGAAAAACGATATTTTTTTCGTCTTTCCATTTTCGTTTCGAATTGATTATATTGGGAGAATTAAAGCTGCGACCACATCATAATTATGTTGGGTGAGTAGGCCGCATAGCAGCGCAAGATGCGTACTTATTGCATTTAATTACAATTTATCAAAATACAGTCGGTTTTCAAGTAAATATAATGTTAACTGATACATCATCAAACAACTCTACCATCCAAAGAGTAAAAGTATTGTAAGTATATTGGCTATCATCATCATAAAACAATTTATCACTTAAATTCCACGTTAATTTCATTAACGTAAGGTCGTAAAATTTTTTTGCATTTTCAAGAATGCGTCGGCTCATCGTCTACCACACCCCTCTTGCAAAAAGGATGTCAGTAAAAATGCCTCCGAACTGTAAAGTGATAAATAACAGATTGCGTAAAGCGATTACCAAGGAATCAATAACGGCTGGCGAGTTTGTAAACAGTCGGCCATAGCATCCTATGGATGTTGTTTAACAGTTCGGTGGTTGTCGGTGGCAGGACGCGCCGGCCGGGCACAGTGTGCTTTGAATCGTCGACGCGGGCGCAGGTGTGCGAGCTTAGTGTTTACACGTTCATTAGTGACATCGACGGGGCGACACGATGCGCTTAGTGAGTACTAGTGTTAATTGCGTGATTAATTTTAACGTGTGCATGTGATTAGTGCGAATCTCCGATTTCCGTTTTGGGATAATTAAAATTTTGATGGAAAACTTTTTTTATGATCAATGATAAAAAATAAATTCTTCATCGCAAATTGGATACAAATCAGTGACTTCTAGCAATTCAGGCAAGTGCTTCTGTCGTTAAACTTTATGAAGTTTATGCAAAATAACCAGAAGCTTTTTCGGTGATTAGCGACCCGGCATAGGTGTATTGTATGACAAATTTACATTCAATTCAAAGTGGAACTTTTAATAGCACTTGCATTAATTACTAAAATCACTTATCCAGTCTAATTCTCCACATATTTGTTCATGTTTTGACCTCTAATATATCGCACCGCTAGACGAAAATCGAAATGCCTTTCAGAAGTGAAAAAAAAAACTAACTTTAGAATATTCAATATCTCGTAATTTCTGAATTTTTTTTATTAACAATATATTATAAAACCTACAATAATTATGTAATCTTGATCTCGTGATTCTACTGCTCTACAATTGTTGATATTACCCGTGAAAATGACATAAAACAAAGGTGATGGGTTTGTTACAAAATCGGCATCTTAAACCTCAGTTTTACACAATGTCTTTGCAACAACTATTTTATGAGCAAACTGAGTTTTCTCTCACGTAGCAGATGAGCGGCTATTATTTAAATGAAACATAACCTTTCACTGCACTGTCGCGTTGAATTGTTTTCGTCGTTCGGCGAAAATTATTTTGAAGTCGCATAATGCTTGAGAGACGACAACACATTATTTTCATCAATGACGTTTTTTAAGCGTCCGCCCGCGACTACGTCTGCGTGAAAAGTCTTTTAGAGGGATAGCCCCTCGGGAACAATACTTTTTTTCTGGATGAAAGGTACCCTATGTCCTTCTCTGTACATACCCCTGATTAAGACGTGAAGGCGTAACAAACAAACAAACAAAAAAAGGACTTTCGCATTTATAATATTAGTAAGGATAGTCAGGATGACGACCTTACGCAAATAATAAATAACTATTGTAACTTTGAATGAAAAACTTTAATAAAAATTCGAACTTTTTGTTCGCCACTTAATAAACATTATTTATGTGACGTGATACATGCAAATGAAAATGTATTTTATTTTTACAAATATGCTAATGATTATTAATCCAAATTGATAAGATTTATAAATTATAATGTGTGTGCATTTGCATGAAGTTTAGGAAGTTTCTTGAATTAATCTTATAAGATTATAATTTTTTGATCACATGGCATGGCGACAATTCCTTACGGTGAAAAAAAAATGGTTGTGCATAATCCGGTTCATTAAAATTAAAAATTAATTCCTCTATTGCATCGTGAGAAAAAGTGCAGGCAATAAATTATTAAAAAAGAATATTAGCGATGCACTTTCCCCACACAGTGACGTAAGAGCACGCGTGATGATGCGATTCTCGGAGTGTGATAAACTGTAGGATTCTGTTGGATACCAATAAACAGCCATATTGCTATGCTATACAAAGACCTCTGTATTGGAGAAATTTGCATTCTCGAAAAGATCGCTCGATTTTGTCTAGACCGTTAAATTACTTATTAAAGCAATACATTCTAAACACATCCGTTCTTCACGATCGAACTAGTTTTTAACCATTTGGTGATTTATAGTGCTAATTATTTAATTATATAATTTAATAGGTAAATATCCAAAAACGCATAAGGAATATTACCTCATTTTCGAACTAGGTTACCAGCCGAATCGGATATAGAGACCAAAATTTATGAGCACTTTCGCTGCATTCATATCCTCCATATTACGAAACTAACAACCAAAATAAATAAATATGGAACGCGTAATACATTCAGTAAAACACGGCGTATTATACAACTGCCGAAATTTTACAGTGTCATTTAATGTAGAGTCAGCAAATCAAACGCTATTGACACTTGAGTTATACGGTAGAATATCGTATTAAGTTAGAAAATAAGTAGGTCATTTTATTTAGCACCATGGTGTTAGGACATCAGTATTTGTGTGTTACATACAGGCATTATTGTTCAACAGGTATAGACCAAAATAAATAAGAAATTACTATGCAGCAGTGAATCATTTCTTCAGTTACATACGGTGAACTGTTACTATTCAGTAACGTGCTTTAACAGTTCTTTACTAAGTAACATATTTACCATTATTGTTTATTTTTGTTTTTTTTTACTGTAAGAATTCACAATCACAGTTCTATTTTTAAATTAAGATAATGAATATGCTAGAAAATATACTATATAAAAAACTCGACTGCTATTAGGTATAGTATCCTAGACGGGACGGGATTGTTGTTTATCTTACTATTTCGCGATCTAGAAAGATACGAATGAGTCCGGAATCTTTATATTTTTCTTTCGCTTACCATAAGTCTAACTAACTTAATTATTGTCGAAATAGTTTAAAGAATTTAATTAATAATAAGCATATGGCATATATTTTAGGGATCTTCGAACTTTATGTCCTTATAGACCTGTAATTACGTAACTACTACATAACTGAACCCCGGAATTATGTCTGAGGACGAGTTGAGTCAGTGCCAGTTAAGGTAAGGGGTACTTAATTGACCCTATGTTCGGTGACCTAACCACCGGCCGTTAGGTAATATCTTCGTCATTATAGCAGCCTCACGACACCCACTTTAGGCATAAGTCTCCCCTAAGAATTTCTATGTCGACCTTACTATGACCAATTTAAGGTGGTATTAATAATAACAATGCAATCAAATACATACAAATGCCATTATAGATTTAAAAGTCCCATGATACACCTTTTTACGAAAACAAACCGCAGAAAATCTACTTATCTGCAGATGACTGCATATACTTAAAATTTGATGACAATTATTGTTTGAAATTATTAATTTATTTATTTCAGAGAGCATTTTTAATGGTGCAATATTTGTAAGTGTCAAAACTTATTTTATTCTATTATTCATCTTTGATTAAAGATGACTATTTTAGAAATAATTCGTTAAATTATTCTTTTTATGCTATTACACATATCTGATGATGTGCGCATACGCGACACGCAAATGACTTGATAATGGGAAAACACTCAACAAGCTCAAGTAGGAAATATTACATACAATGGTTAAACGATTAACTACATAACAACGTAAGTAATAGTGACTGACAATTGGATTACGATTTGTTACTATACGTAATGATAATTACTTTATTATATTCGACTGAGTATTGCGTGGGAGGTGCCTTTATTCAAACAGGCCCATTGTAGTAATCATCTGGCATAGCGTAGAATAAACGAGAAAGGTTTTTTTAAGCCAAGCAGTTTCGTTGTTATTTTAAGTTATTTTTTCTACTTATCCGTAGCTATCTCTCTTCTTAGTCCGATTTAATATATATTTTATACATTGTCACAGTTACTGTTATTGAGTAGGTACAGTGTGGTAAACATTTCTTTCGCGTTCTTGTTTCTATATATACTTCGTCGTAGTAATATCACATAGTTAATATAATGATCTCATCATCATCATCATATCAGCCACACGACACCCACTGCTGGGTATAGGCCTCCCCTAAGGATCTCCACGACGATCGGTCCTGCGCTGCCTGCATCCACTGGCTTTCCGCGACCTTCACCAGATCGTCGGTCCACCTTGTCGGGGGCCTACCCACGGAGCGTCGTCCGGTGCGCGGTCGCCATTCCAGAACCTTTCTGCTTCTGCCCCAACGGCCATCGGCTCTTCTCGCTATGTGTCCCGCCCATTGCCACTTCAGCTGAGCAATCCTTCGAGCGATGTCGGTTACTTTAGTTCTGCGGATAAAATGATCTGCACTAAGTAAAATACCTCTACAATGTTATTATTGTTAACACAAAATCTGAAAACCATTATTGTTGAGTTGATCATATGAAGAACTCTTTTTATAAAAAATACCTTGAAATCAAGAAAAAGTATGAAATAGCTTTTTCAAACTACTTAATTTTTATTTGAACTCTGGTAAAATTCTTGAAACATTTGAAACGTGCATAATTCTTTATCAGTACACACTGACATAGTTTTTAAAATGTATTAGCTAGTATTGGTGATCTGTATTTTTTTTAAATCTACTTATAACAAAATTTCACCTGTATCCTGCCACCACATACATTCTGTGTACTAAGTATCGGGAATTTGTCAATAAAACAAAAAATACAAATTATTCATCTAAATTTATTTTATCGCCTTCAAAGTAGGCCCCATCGCTTGCAATACAACATCTCCACCGCTTCACCCAGTGTTCCATACATTTTTCATAGGCTATTTGCGGTATGGCCTTTAGCTCATTCAGCGAATTTTCTTTTATGGCTTCTATCGTCTCAAAACGTTTCTCGAAGTGGTAATTTCAACTTGGGAAATAAAAAAAAGTCAGACGGAGCCATATCAGGTGAATACGGTGCTTGGTCGAGAACTTTTATTGAATTTTTCGCTAAAAACTCTTTCACTATAATGGCTGTGTGTGATGGTGCATTATCATTTTCCATTAAAATGGCCGAGGACTCAAAACTATCACCAACAAAAAGTGTAGTTTAAAACCATAAAATTAATATTACCTTTTAAAACAAATTAAATGACAGATCCCGCTCAAATTTTGCGCGCTTAATCAGTAAAGTGCTACCAACATGCAGTAAAAAAAATAGAACGACCTCTTTTACGCGGGTCTTTTTATTGACATATTCCCGATACTTTTTTTTTAGTAAGTTTATTTATTTAACTCGTTAACAGACATGATAATATAAAATTAATGTTATGTAAAAAGTAAACATTATCCAAAGTTCATCGAAGAATTTTATACTTACCAGCCCTTTTCCGTAAAAGAAAACTGGCCAAGAATCAAGATAATCTAGCTAGGTAAAGGGTCTAAAGCTAACTGAGGCATAAACAAAGCGGCTCGTTATAAAACCTTTGGAGCTATCTGCCCACTATGAATCACGAACTAACTGACACTTTGAACTCTACTCGTAATAGTTCCTCTTGAACTTTTCCTATGTACAATTTGTACAATACTTATTACCTATATTCTTAACATTTTTAATAATATCACTATACGAGTACTTAAATTAACTTTATGCCTAATAACAAGTAGTTGAGGTTGAGACTGTATATTCCTATTTCAAAGGAAATTAGCGTTTTTCCAAAGACGAAATCTAAAGATTGAAAGCATTGCTATGTAAACTTTAGTTTTAGGAAGCAGAATTCTTAAATTAGTGCAGTATCTAGAGAAAATAATAATATATTATTATCAGTTGTTTTTTGATGCGAAGACGAATCTGTTCAAGCGGAATTACGCTTGTGAGAGGTAGTTTTCACGAAAGAAGACGCCTTATATTTATTTTTCTATCTTTTTGTGTGTATATTGTCAAGGAGAGCACTGTAGTATACTAAAATTACAAAAATGATTTTAATTACACAGAAAATAAGATATTAAGAAATGCTTAAATCGCTACCTTTTAATTCGTTTTTAGGGTTCCGTACCCAAAGGGTAAAAACGGGACCCTATTACTAAGACTCCGCGTTTCGTCTGTCTGTCTGTCTGTCTGTCACCAGGCTGGATCTCATGAACCGTGATAGCTAGACAAGTGAAATTTTCGCAGATGATGTATTTCTGTTGCCGCTATAACAACAAAGACATAAAAATAGAATAAAAAAAATAAATATTTAAGGGGGGTTCCCATACAACAAACGTGTTTTTTTGGTGTTTTTTGCTCGCTATTAATAAAGACTTCAGGTAGGCAGTTGAAATTTTCACACATGCTGTATTTCTATTGCTGCTATAACAAAAAAAATATTTAATGGGGCTCCCATACAACAAATGTGATTTTTTTGCTGTTTTTTGGTACTGAACCCTTCGTGCGCGAGTCCGACTCGCACTTGGCCGGTTTTTTTACTAGTATTCGAAGGTTCTAAAGACATTTTTTTATTTTTATAGGAGTAATGAGGTATTTGTCTAATGTTTGCGTGTTTATCCATACATCTTTTTAATAATTTAATAGGAATTTTCAAAGTTCGCCTTCATGTCGGCTCGCGCAGAGTTATTTCCATCATTTGTATAGAAAATAAAAAAATTGAGTGTCATCGGAATCCTTATATAATTTTAAGTGCAAGTCGATGACTTATGTAGGAAATATGATAAAATGTCGGAAACACTCGGAGTATTTTTTCTAATAATACCTTCGCTAAAGAGATTTGACAATGTTATTTAACCAACTGTCAACAGTAATCAATAGTGATTTCATCAGCGAATAGGACAAAGCACCGACAACACACCTCTTCGTAGCCATTTTAGCCAAGTTTCAAGTTCCGTGGGAGTGTGAAAGCGGTGAAGCTTTATAATTTTGATATTTTTCTCACGATCTCTTACTTCTGATTAACTTATTCTGTGCATAACTTTTCCGTAACTTACTGTTGTTAATTAGAACATGTAATTTACTGTTGTTAACTAGTAAGCACTTTGTACTTTGGAAATGTCTTGAAGAAAGTAAAAGGGACTTGTGAATAAAAAGAAAAGGGATTGTGTATTGTATAGTACCTACATAATCTGTGTAGTCACCAAATACCTAATTAAGTTGACGACCAAATTGGACTAACAGTCACTGATTCTAGCTTTAAAACCTTCCAAGGTCGTGGGTTCGATTCTGTAGATCGATCACGAATATCTATCGAGAAAAAAATTCGCGTAAAAAGTACTTGATAGAGTAATTGACTATGTGTTTCATTTAGCTTTCCGGTGGTAGATGGCGCTGTACAAATTTCCCGTACAAAATAACTATGTAGGTATATAAAATTTTTATACGCGCGTTTTTTTTCTCGCTTCATCTATATACGTGCTACGGTTCCTGATTATTTTTGTAATTTTTTTTCGGTTGAATATTTCGTATATTTATCTAAGTACTTTATCCATAATCTACTAGCCAGTCCAAAATATCCGTGAACTATGTGAATTGTACCGTTTTCTACGACATTAGTGGAATTTTAAGAATTAATCCTCTTTCCAACTGCCTTATTTTCAGTCTCATCGTTTAATATTTAGGTCAAAATAGTCTTGGGTTTGTGAATACAATTCAATAATTCAATTACTGTCGTAGTTATGAAAGTATAAGTAGGTTAATACATTAATTGAATTTCATTGTTTGCTTAGACAATTTTTACCTGACCTGTGCTGTTTTACCTGACTTGTGCTGTCCTTTAAATCTAATGAGATTATTTAGCTACGCCGATTGGTTTCAAGTAAAGCGTACTAAAGACGAGGATATTTACTGTCTTGCTCCTCAACGCTCCGCCCAAAGTTGGCTTGATTGTGATTAAGTACCACTGCCCAGAAAGGTTAACTTACATGTTGGTTGTGCAACTCGAATTCTTCGAACTCTGGGGTCAGCTAAACAATAAACATGTTTATACAAAAACATTTATTGATCAAGACATAAGAATTCAATTTTATAAACAAGAAGGTATCATATTGTTATTGTTTTTCTGATTCGATTAAATGTTATGTAACTTTAAGTTAGTTGAGTAATTATTTTCCGTAGGATTAATTAGAAAAATATGAATAATTTAATTAAAGCTCCATTGTTCTCTTTAAATATTGTATATGTTAATTAAGAAAAATAATTAATTATTTTTCTTGCATGCTCCGCTAAAGTTGGTCATCGATGGGATTTAACTGCAAAGATGAGATTCAAGATAATTTTGTATGACATAATATGACAAGCAATTTTATCAATGGGAGAATTATAACCTTTTACAGACCTTCCCCCCTACTCAAATGGCCGCTTTTCTATTCGTTCGCTAACTTAAAACTTAAAAAAAAGCATTAAACGATCAAGTCACACGTCGCAAGTTTATGTAAATCACAGACATTGTTGTATGGAATTGATAAGCCTACGACAAGTAATTTTGGAGTTTATGGCTTATTTTTAATTTTTAAGTTAGCGAACGAATAGAAAAGTGGCCATTTGAGTAGCCCCGCTTATGTGGAAGCTTTATTGATTTGCATCAATGAAAGCTCCGTAAAGCCTAATAAATAAAACGAGGCAAAATGATAGAAAAAAAAACGGGTTAATAAGAAAATTGTAACCCTGACTTCATCTGTAAGTACATTGAAATGTTACAACCTTTAAAAAGTGCAAGTAGTAGGTTGTACTTATCTATTCTGTGCTTATACCTCGATGGTGTATCGCGCCCTGGGCAGTGTTACCATAGTAGAATCAAGTGTTACGTTATAGCTGTGGAACTTTCGACCGACATTTGAAGCCTGCATTACACATTGTCTTCGGTGATAATCAAAATTATTTGAAAAGGTAACGTCGAGATTGACACTACCTTTATAACACTTAATAAAGGAGACATCCATGAAAGACTAGCTTTAACTGATACAACGGAACTGTAATACAGAATGAGATTGCATTTATTTTGATTATCAATATAATTTTTATTTTTGTTTAATTATAAGCGTTATATTTGATTGTCTTAGTTTAAAAATAAATAACTTAATAAATAATTTTCCTTAAATAATGTCTAACTTGACGCCTTATAAGTTAAAATTAAAAGTTTGAGGGTAGTTAATCTTATCTTACGTGTATTTTTTTATTACAAGTTGATTACCTATACCTATATAAGATTTATCTAGGTACCTACTAAAAGTTATGTCACCAATTACGGTTAATTTCTTCCCAAAATAGAACAAAAAAAAAGACTTCATTATTTAAAGATCTATTGTAAGCGACGAGTTTTATTTAAATGTATATGGCATAATGGCACAAGGAAGTGAAACACGGCTCGCGATTTCAAATTAGATAAGAGTCGTCATCAAAGTTGGTGTCAGAGTATTCTTGTCTGTGAGTGAGATGGAGGAAAGTTGGTGCGACTGGCCGGCCATCATTAATCTGTTTCAATATCTCACAAGTACGGTAGCTTAGTGAATGACTAAATGGTGAAATTACCAAATACACGACAACTTGATGCTGAAAAGTATTTTAAATTCTTATAAGTAGTTGTAACATTTTGTTTTTGTTTTTCAAATTTCAAATAATTTACTTACTTTTCTTCCTTATTCAAAATATTGAAGAAAATTCATTTTTATTTGTATTTGACAAATAAAAACGAACTTAAAAGGTAGGTACTAAACTGTTCCGTTACATACTTACGTACGTACGTTACATACTTAGGTACACGATAAATTAAAAAAAACCTAATTATTTTTATGTTTTCAAAGGAATTATCGGCAAAGTGGGTCATGATTCAGTTGGGTCGATTGTACTTTACTGATTAGATGTTATCATGAGTACAATAATTTGTCATATCTTAATTGAACATCATTGAACAGACAGCCTGACAGCGTAATCATTAGATCACGTAACATATCTGCAGGTCTAAAGGGCTAACAAAATGCTGTGACATGCGAAGACAACCCACGCAGGTTGTATGTAATAATTACATACAATTATTATGTATGCAACGACTTTATTTTCAACAAACAACGATGATAAACAAACAAATGAAGAGAGCTTAATTGTTTTATACTCGTAACGACTTCATCTTTCGTGGAGTTACAAAACAAATATACTTACTAAGTAATCAAAAGAAAAAAGGAGCCACTATTGTGGGAATTAATTAATACTTTAGCATAGGTACAAAAAAACATTTTGTTCTACAAAATTAGTAAATGCTCACCAAATCTTAAACCGCCCAAGAAGATTTGGTGAGCATTTACTAATTCTGGGTTAGGTTCAGGTTAGTATGGTGTAAAGCTTATTTATGGTTTTCCCTGGTTTTCCATAGAAACGAGCTAACTTTGTCAAGGTTTTGTTTTTAGGGTTACGTACCCAAAGGGTAAAAACGGAACCCCATTACTAAGATAAGACTCCGCTGTCCGTCTCTCTGTCTGTCTGTCTGTCCGTCTGTCTGTCTGTCTGTCACCAGGCTGTATCTCATGAGCCGTGATAGCTAGACAGTTGAATTTTTTACAGATGATGTATTTCTGTTGCCTCTATAACAACAAATACTAAAAACAGACTAAAATAAATATTTTAGGGGGGCTCCCATACAACAAACGTGTTTTTTGCCGTTTTTGGTACGGAACCCGTCGTGCGCGAGTCCAACTCGCACTTGGCCGGTTTTTTAATATAAATACACACAGTTTTTTTTAAATTTGATATCGTTCAAAAGCTGTAACTAGACAACTTACATACTTTACTGTCGATTTAATGTTTTAATTTATTTTATTCGCCGTGTGTTAAAATAAAATTAAATTGGAGATTCATACAAAAACAAGAAACATTTTTCAGTTCTAACATGAGCCGAATAGAAGAAATTATCCAGTAAAACAGTAAAGTCCGAAACTTGACTATTACTGCTTTCGGGCGATAACAAATTCAAATAAAATCAGATTGTTTTTATATTAAAAAAATCTTTCCAAAGTTAGCTCGTTTGTATGGAAAACCATATTAGTGAAGACTTATTTTCTTGTGAGCAGCAGTATAATTTGCAAATTACTTAAAATCTATCCCCATTAACTAGTGGCTCCGTGAGCTGTAGACCTCGCGTTAAAAAGTAGCTCAAGTTGTATGTTGTTTAAAAAATAATCTAAAAGATATCGCCACCCCTTTTTCCCCACACTGTTCACGAGCTTTTCAAAGCACGTAGTAGGTACCTGCGTGCTGTTTGGTATTATTTGGTAGGTATATTCGCAGCTAGATGGCGATTCTAATTTTGAACATTTTCCGAAATGGTGATTTTTGGTAAATTTAGAAAAACTGGCTAAATTAAAAAAATCTATATAATCATCGAACCTGCTCACAAAATTTCACGAGAATCTGTTGAAAAATGCGACCTGTAGAGGAAAATGGACAGCTGGAAAGTCGGACTGAAATATGTTTTTTTACATTTCTCCGTCATTATGAAAAATTTCAAAAAACTGGCGTGACAAAAAAATTCTATGTAATTTTCGAACCTGCTCACAAAGTTTGACGAGAATCGGTTGAGAAATGCGACCTGTAGAGGAGAACATCCAGCGCCAGAAAGCCGGACTGAAATACATTTTTCTTACATATCTCCGCCATTACGAAAAATTTAGAAAAACTGTCTTAACTTAAAAAAATCTACATGATTTTCGAACCTGCCCACAAAATATCACGAAATTCGGTTAAGAAATGCGACCTTTAGAGGAGAAAAGACAGAGCCGGAAAGCTGGACTGCAATGGGTTTTTTTTACATATCTCCGCCATTTTGAAAAAAATCGAAAAAGTGGCGTGACAAAAAAAATTCTATATTATTTTCAAACCTGGTCACAAAATTTCACGAGAATCAGTTCAGAAATGCGACCTGTAGAGGAGAACAGACAGCCCTGGAAAGCCGTAAAACCTCTTTTTTTAACATATCTCCGCCATTTTGAAAAATTAAAAAAAAAATGGCTCGACAAAAAAAATCTATATAATTTTCGAACCTGCTCACAAATTTTCACGAGAATCGGTTGAGAAATGCGACCTGTAGAAGAGAACATACAGACATACGAAAGAATTTTTGCCCAAGCTGAAGCAGAGACGCTTCGCTCGCACTTCGTGCTCGCTCGGTCAACTAGTGGTGTATAAAGGTAGATATTTCTTGTAACCTGTGACCTGAGACATTCTTTTAGCATTCAATATATTCTCGTTTCTTAATCTGTTAATGAGACCGTAACGAAAAACACAATGAATAGAATAGAGCTTTCAGCTATTGCTATTTATGAGGCTAAGATCTATATCTATGTAAAGTTTATTATTATTAATACACATAGGGCAGTCAAATTCTGCATTAAAAACGCAAAACGCGATGTAAAGCTGCATTTTAGGTATGTTATTAAGACTTCTTAGGCGAGTGTAAAACTACGTTTTACAAGTAAAAAAAGTGTGCTACCTGCATAATACGAGAAAAACTGTTTTTTTAAGTTTTTGCAGATTAATAAAAAAACTATGGGTTTTTCACATTAGTTGCTACTATTATTTTGAAAGTACATATATTCATTGATTTTTTTTATTTTAGGCATTCACAATGCTGTTTGTCTAATTTGTCTAATGTCTAACAGTTTTTGAGACAGAAACTCTATGAAACTGACAGCTTCCCTCAAGTTAAGGAGACCTTACCTTAAGATTTTAGTTAAGAAGCCTTTGGGTATTCGGCCGTAATAGGCCGTAATTTTTGAAATATGATGCTTGAAAAATTTACACTCACCGCGGCACATCTAACCGCCCACAAACGTAATTTTTTTACAAACATGCTCCCTTCACAGTCTCATAAATAAAAAAAGGTTGTGCATTTCTGCAATGATTATTGTTGTACTATATATGTTAATAGATTAGTCAGGTGCTTATTTTTCGAATAAGAATGTCAAATAAGTATAGACACCTCTAAATTTAGCTAAAAAGAGGGAAAGGTAAACAAATAAAACCAATTTCTCCGCTCTATGGACTTGATTCTTGAACGTGATTCGTCCAAGTTTTCTGCTTTTTAGTCAACGAGCTAAAACTAAAAATACACCATCTCCTATCAGAGTACTTCTGTTCTTGTCAAGACAAATCAAACGAGCCCCAAACTCGATGGGATTGTATGGTTACTTTGGCCTTCTTCCGTCTCTATTATCAGATCAGCCCAATCAGACCATAATAATGGATTGCCTTCCAGTTCTGACCTATGTTCAAAGTTTTAAGTCTCTAGTTCATTGGGATTGGGAAGCTAGTATAAAAACGTTTGGTATGGACAAACAAAGAAACAAACAAATGCTGGCCAAGTGCGAGTCGAACTTGCGAAAGAAGGGTTCCGTAAAAAAATCACGTTTGTTGTATGGGAGCCCCACTATTTATTTTATTGTTTTTAGTATTTGTTGTTATAGCGGCAACAGAAATAAGTACATCATCTGTGATAACTGCCTAGCTATCACGGTTCATGAGATTACAGCCTGGTGACAGACAGACGGACAGTAAAGTCTTAAGCTAGGGTTTCCTAAGATAACGGCGCCGTCATATTACGGCCGTCATTTAGCGGCGTAGAACGTTGTCTATATGTAAACAATACGGTGCGGTTACTAGTACTTATTTACATAGACAACATTCAACGCCGCTATTTAACGGCTGTTATATGACGACACCGTCATCCTAGGAAACCCTAGCTTTAGTAATAAGGTCCCGTTTTTAAGTTTTGGGCATGGAACTCTAAAACGTGTTAAAAATAACAAGCTCAAACTAGTCAGATGTCCATCAGAGATAAACCACCAGCTAATTTAATTCAGTTGATATGTATTCATAACAAAGCATTATCTCACGAACATTTCGAAAATGAATAAAAATATTAAATGTGTAGTTAAGATAGTTAACTCTAAGAATAATGAGCAAATTCGTGTTTTGTTTATACGTTTCATAGTGTGTGAATAAAAAATATAATACAAGTCACAAGTCATATAGTGTCACTATCATATAAATAGTATACAAAATATGTGAACCACAGTTTTACAGAATCGTGAGCTTGCATAATGGCTGTTTGAAGTTTCGATATTTCTTTTTTCATATAGTTCTGTATTTCGTAACAGAAAGCTTTGCAAAATTTAAAGCATTTGCTTTTAAAGAGTTTCGAATATTTTTGATGCATGTGATCTAGATACGGATATGGGTGAATCATTTATAAAGATGTCTGCAAGCGTGATATAATACGGCACACGACATCCATTGTGTTAGATGGCGATTGCGTGCGGGCTGATGTATGGCTACGCGAGATGATGCATAAAGCTTTCAACGGGGCACAAGTTTTACCACTGTGCCTACTATGTTGTTAACACTTTACATATTTATACACCGTTATTTTTTAAGTATATCTAAAAATTAATGAGATTATCAGACCACGTTTCTGAATATGAACGTGCAGTTAAAAGTTGAAAATTACATACATACACTCACGCCTGTTTCCCATGGGGGTAGGCACAGACTATGGATCGCCACCTGCTACGATCCTTGCACACTTCTTTCGCTTCATAGTTTGAAAATATCGGAAATAAAATTGATTAATCGGCAAACTCACAAAACAGCAAGACTATTATTTACTAGGTAAACAAGATAGTCTCTTTGATTACGCGCGTGTAATAGGGAATATGCATAAGTCACCGATTTTGATGAATTTGAGCTTGATCGCTGCGGACACTTATAAAAACATCATGAAACAGGAAAAAAAATAAAAAAAAATTATTATTTTAGTTTTATCACACGATGAAATCAGGGGAAAATAACGATATTTTTTTTTCATTTTCGGATATAATGCAGTTTACAGTTAGATAGAATATCGAATAAGAAATGATATTTTGTATGACACGTATGTACTTAAACGCAAAATTTAGGGAGATAATTGAAGATTATTGGCTAACTCCATATTAAACGCGCCGAAACACACCCGAAACGTGATGTGTGACGTCACCATTTTGTATGGAGCGTTTTCGGCGGGTGCTGCTGCGCGCTAACTTCAAGTAACTATATCACGAGAAAAAAACGCAAGAGAAAAGTTTTAATATTACAGTTAATTTTCTCACGCATTATACTTTTGATTAAGATTAAAAAAAAAATTGATGCATATTCCCTATTATGTGAATGAGCTCTTCTAATTCCAGAAATCAGTAATATTTTAGGACATAAACAAACCTCAATATCGTGACCAATTATTATTAAATATTGAAACTTTTAACTGTATACATACTCGATTAAAATAGGGAAGAGATACACTAATTTAATCCTACTTCCTACTAATATTATAAATGTGTAAGTTTGTGGGTTTGGATGTTTAGATGTTTGGATGTTTGATCCTGAATCACGCAAAAACTACTGAATGGATTTGGTTGAAATTTGACACACAGATAGAAGATAGCCTAGACTAAAATATAGAATACTTTTTATTCCAATATTTCCATGGAAACGGGAACCACGTAGGTGAAACCGCGGGCGGCCGCTAGTTTTTAAATAAGGTACCTGGGTCAAATATGGCCACCTTAAGCTTTGAGGAATGTTTTTTTATACTTGCCTACGACTAAAGTCTGCTAACCCTTATGTCATTTGTATAGAATCTATTTAACTAACATATTTACATGTAAAATAGGATCTATTTGAAATAGATTTTGAGATTTCGTAATTTTTCAACAAAATGGGAAATTGGCCATATTTCCGATAGTGTAGGTAAATATGCCCATAGTTTGGCCATATTAACTGTATGAAATAAAACAAATTATTAGTTTCTGTTTTTGGGACTTATTACTAAGTGAAATAAAAAGAAATGAGCTTTTTTTATATGTTTTATTATTGTTTGATAAAGTTTTAAAAGAAATCAATAAAAAAAGAAAGTAAAAGAAAAATAATAATAGAAAACCTCTTTCTTATAAATTTAAACGATCTTAATGGTATCAATTGTGTATTTTTTTGGTAAAGTACCAACCGACCAACTTATAATCAACTTTAAACAAGTTTATAATTATTATAAACCTCTTTCTAATTAATTTAAACAAACTTAATCGGACATTTAGATCAGTTTGGTAATTTTTGGTAGGTACCAACTTATAATCCACTCCGTACAGCTGATATAGCTAATTTCATATTGGACTCACTCCAATTTCCTTGCAAACCCTTTGATATATAACGCGGCGCCATGATCTAAAACAAAAATCAATGTATTTAGTCACACAAGTTTTCATATCGAAAATATGGCCACTTGATGGCCATATTTGCAGTATGTGTCGATGTTTTTCAATAGGGAATATGCATAAATTTTTTTTTTAATCTTAATCAAAAGTATAATGCGTGAGAAAATTAACTGTAATATTAAAACTTTTCTCTTGCGTTTTTTTCTCGTGATATAGTTACTTGAAGTTAGCGCGCAGCAGCACCCGCCGAAAACGCTCCATACAAAACGGTGACGTCACACATCACGTTTCAGGTGTGTTTCGGCGCGTTTAATATGGAGTTAGCCAATAATCTTCAATTATCTCCCTAAATTTTGCGTTTAAGTACATATGTGTCATACAAAATATTGTTTCTTATTCGATATTCTATCTGACTGTAAAATTCATTATATCCGAAAATGAAAAAAAAATATCGTTATTTTCCCCTGATTTCATCGTGTGATAAAACTAAAACAATACATTTTTTTTAATTTTTTTCCTGTTCCATCATGTTTTTATAAGTGTCCGCAGCGATCAAGCTCAAATTCATCAAAATCGGTGACTTATGCATATTCCCTATTGTATCTAATCCCAAAACACTACAAAAAATCAATTAAATCTGCATGGACATATCAACTAGAGACCCCAAAGAATAATTACACAGTAAGTACATAATAGAGAACATTGATAAATAACGGAATAAACCAAAACTTACCGAGAGCAAATTTTTTGCACAACGTGTCCGTTTCTGTGAAGTGGCACTGCCGGACAGGTGAGGGGTGTGCGGCGGGTAGCCCGTGTCTATGAGGTACGTAGAGAAGGTCTATGTTCGTACTTTACACAAACATAGACCTTCTCGCTCACGCATACGGTGTATGCTAGGTTGCAATAGTTTGGTAGATAATAGTAAATAGCTAGTGGCCATATTAATCGGCTGGCCATATTTGACCCAGGTACCTTATACTTAAAAATTTACCGTGTATGTATAATTATTATTTAGTATAATTTTATCTCAGACTTCTTTTCCTATCTTATTACTAGGCGAAATTACGCATTAAAATCAATAATAAAAATTATCGAACAAAATAAATGTTTTGTATACCTACTATCACTAAATTCACTAACCAAAGTAGTAAAATTATGAAAGACTACTCAAAGCCTTATTCATTTCGTTATCTGAGACACAAAATCACCCAACGTTATTACTCGAAATTGCACTGGTTTGAGATAATGATAAGCCCGTAGATATACTTGCTGCGAAACCCCTTTCACTACGGGTTGGATTCTTCTATTTAATCGTGACGTCATCAGTTCATTTTTTCCATGATCATCAGTCATCGGTACTTATGGATATCCGATTAACATTGGGTTAGTAATCCGCTCCAGTAAACCTTACTGATTGGTGTTGTAATATAAGCTGTACATGTAAGTAGTTTATTTTTTGCTTTCGTGAACAGAGTACACATAAGATTAAAAAAAACTTTCGATATTTCCGTAGAAAAATTAGAATCACGACTCTTTTTTTTATCTTTTTCGCCTCTAAATGAACTTTTAATAAAGTTTAGCAAATCTCACGCTGTTTTCCGGGAAAATCCTCGGTGGCCAAATTTTAATATTGTTGTAGGTGACTAATATTTTTCTTTTGCTTAGTATTTTTATTTATGATAGGTGCATTTAATTTATCTTTTTTTTTTTGGTTAACCTACATAAAATTTTCAACGATAAAACCAATGGGCCATTGATCTTTAACACAAACAACGTGCTCAAGTCATATCTTTGAAACCAAATGATTACTCACTAGAAAAGGAACTAGTTATTTTTTGCAACAACTATAAAATATTGCCCTCGTCCACTGACAGTCACGCGAACTGGTTAGATAAGCTACTGTAACTAGTTCTCACGCCAGAACAATGAAATAGAACACTTAAATAAGTAGTTGTTTTATAACAGGAATTTAAACTTCCGAATATTCCCGCTTTTTTAGTTGCGTCGTCATTTGAACAGGAAATTGACAAAAGTAGCATTCATAATACCAAAGTGCAGTATTTTGCTGTGACCGATCCGCACAGTATCCTATTCTATGATCTGTGAAATTGTCCACCTTATCAACATCATTAACATAAACTTTAACATCTAATAGGTGATATATCTCATTATTTAGTTTTATGACGTATTTATAAAAGTACCTACCTAACGTCATCGATCATCTTCATCTCATTCTTACTTTGCATAATAAATAAAATTAAAATAAATGAAACTCCTGACTCTATAATACCATTGGCTTGGTACCACAGAACAAGGGCAGTTTTTTGTTCTATTTTTGGCACGGTTTCTAAGTTTTCAATTGAATTTAAATGCAGCGAGTTGGTCTACGAAGAAGGAAAGGGTCAGTAGAAAAGAAACCATTAACAGGTTGCGTTCTGTGCTCACTCGCGCGTTTTTCCTTTTCACCGTTCTATGGTTTTGTTTTGACATCACTAAAAAAGAGGTGGCTTTTCAAAGGGCATGAACAATATTATGCAACATGTAAGCTCAATATTAATAAAGTATATTTAAATTCTAATACTTTAAAATTTTTGTTTTTTAATAATGACTATTAAGACTGTGTACTTATGTAATTTCCTGTAGGTACCTATACTTTAACTTCTACCTAAGTATTAAGTCCTTTTCAATTGCAAAATGTGTAGGAAGCTCATGTCTATGTACATGTCACCATTATGTACGAGTAGTACCCACACTACCTATTCTAGAAATGGCAATTTGCGCAAATTCTGCACGTGAAGATATGACGTAAACTTTCACTACTTTACTGCGCTTGTCAACAATGTGTTTACTCATAAGTACCTAACTAAAGTACAATATTACTCCCACAGAGAAACACTAAGAATTTTCCTTTTTATACATAAGTTCACAACACTGAGGTATTAGAGTCTGTCTAAAAAGTCAGTTTACAAGGGAAAGGACATCAGGCAGAGTCCCATAGAAAAAAAAAACAAAGAATGTATAACATTTCTGTATTTTCCAAAATGTAGGCATGTAATTAGTAATTCATAGAAAATATTCAGATTTTTACGAAGATTTTTGTTTTAAGAGTTATTTATGTTTGAAAGATTTTTTTTAGTAACCCCGACACTAAATAGCAACACCACCACAACAACACGTTTCGTTAGCTGCGTTATGCTAGGGCCACACTACCGTGATATGCCAACAATTATGACCATTGATGAACCTTATGCGTATAGGAATAAGGAAAATTATAGCCATAATTATTGCCATATCACGGTAGTGTGCACGTAACATTAGTGATACAGATTAGCACCACAATGTACGAGTCAGAACCAGATCAAACGGAAAATCTGTGAACAAAACACTTTTGACAGTTGACTGATATCCGGCAGACATTCTTTTTTAGGGTTCCTTACCCAAAGGGTAAAAACGGGACCCTATTACTAAGCCTCCGCTGTCTGTCTGTCTGTCTGTCTGTCACCAGGCTGTATCTCATGAACCGTGATAGCTAGACAGTTGAAATTTTCACAGATGATGTATTTCTGTTGCCGCTATAACAACAAATACTAAAAACAGAATAAAATAAATATTTAAGGGGGGCTCCCATACAACAAACGTGTTTTTTGCCGTTTTTGGTACGGAACCCTTCGTGCGTGAGTCCGACTCGCACTTGGCCGGTTTTTTTTAATGCGCAATCACTTGTGCCACAGAACAAATATACTCAGGGGAGACTTGTGAAATCGCTGACAAAGATGTCCGTTTCATTGATATGATTTTGTTTTTTTCAATAATTAATTAAAGCTAAATGAAGGAGTTAAAAAATAATGTTGCTGCTGTTTAATGATTCTAGTAACATAAAGTGTTTAAAGATAACAGAATTATGTTTAAATACACTTTTGGGTCTCATGTGCCTGATGTCCTTTCAAGTGTAATTTTAATACCCACCTAAATCCCCAACCACCCCACCAATACCCATCTAAATAAAATTGATAAAATGATATGAATAAAATATGTTTACAATTAGAATTTTGACAGCACCAACAGGGTTACTACCAGTATAAGTTTTTATAAATAATTTAATAATTTCTCATGTAAACTGACTTTTTAGACAGACTTAGCGGTTTTCAGCAAAATAATCGCTTGCCGAAATTAGTGACTTTTTTGAAAATGTTCTTTGGGTAATTGTGGGCCGGTAGATTTAGTACAAGCCTCCACTCTACTATTTAGATTTTAATAGGAAGAAAATTAAGCGTTCTTTAATCTGCGTAAAATTATTATAGTAAGAAATTAAGGTCCATTTCATAAGTCAATCAAATGAAGCAATACTTAGTAAGTGTAGGTAGTTGCTAATTGACTTCGGTAGAGTCAAAATTGAGCGATCCTTAACTTAAAGTTTTATTATGGCATTCCGTCATTCGATATGCATATTCAGATGTTTCTTAATAACCTCTAATTATTTTCCCATAAACCCATTTCTTAATGAAACTATCTAATTTAGTTATATAAGTGAAGCAATATGGTTTTTCTGCCGTTAACCTATGAAAGCACATCTTTCGTGTTATAAATTATTCATTACCTTTAGGTCTCGTTTCAATTTTAATTTTAGTTAGGTACTTACTCTATTTAAATTTTACTTAAGATAACGTTTTTATGTGGTAGTTAACTTTTATCATTTATTAACGCACTAACAAAACTGACATAGGTACCTACCAATATAATAGTGATTTATAACTAGGTACTTAATAAATAAGGCAAATCACAAATCCATAATTTCTTGGACTCCATCCATGTAAGTTCCTTAAAGTTCTCACTTGAAAACAAACGATATTCACTTAAGTTAATTGACTTATTCAGTTACGGTATGGAGTATACCGGGTATGCCGCGCAGGCGCAGCCAGGGGTCACGCCAGGCCGGAGAGCGGCCTCACGAAGTCGGCATCTCCTGCACGCTGTTATTTAGGTATTACAAACAAAGATGCCGGTGCTACGTGCACCACATTAAACATTATACATCTCACTTTCTTTCACGAGAAAGGTGCTTTTCTTATTGCGTTGATTCGTGACTTGGCAGTCATATAGAATTCATCGATACAGTAGAATTCTGTAATAAGTGTAACTACCTACCTACCTACATAAGAAATTGCTTAGGATGCTGAGCTGTCAAAAGAATGTCAAAAATTACCACATAATCATAAGAGACTAATTTTATATAGGTACATACTGTAAAAAAGTAACATTTTGGTGTTCTATCATCGAAAGCAAAAGTTTAGCTACCTACTTCAATCTTACTTTTCTGTTGTAGTTCCTAATTTGTAGGTTAATTTAATAAACCTCATCAACGGAAACAAATTTGAATAACATGAACTAATCGATTACGAAAATTAATATGCCTACTAAATTCATTGATTATGTTACAATCAATTTTGCCATATGGTTCCATGATTAATATAGTCAATGGAGTAACGGAGTCATCACATCAGTAATATTCGCAACGTATTTCGTAAATATTACGTATGAATTGTGATGGGTGTGTAGTAATTATTATGATTTATGCAAATTGACAATAGTGGCATAGCAGCTGAGAGAAATCTCCGAGTCTGGGCCAACCGGTGGCATTGTTAGTTTTGTTAAAACTACAGAAATAAAGCCATCGTAATCGCATGTGCAACTAAAGATTTTGAAATATTTAACGATCGTTAATGTCGGCCTTATTAATAGTTATACTAAAATTGCAAAAATGAATAATTGAAAAGATGAATAAATTAAGTTAACCATTATGACAAATAATAAATTGCTCTCTTGAAACTATTAATTTAATTAAAAATATTTCCCATAGCAATTGTTGGGTTGTTTTAAATAATTTTAGAGAGTGAATAGATAAATGATGGTCAACCTGCTTGTTTGTAGGTACCTTATTGGTAAATATTACTTTTAAATAACCTTATAACAACAAGATGTAAGATATTGAAATTTTCATTCGTTGAAGATCCTGAGGAGAGATTTTGTAACTTGCCCATGTAGAGCATGCTGACTTATGGTGTCACCACAATTTATAAACTTTGATAATTTATTGTGATATCCAAGAATCTCCATATCCAGCTTCTCTGCGCTGTATGCCATTATGACAAATCAGACCTATCATCAAATTTTATAAGACTGTGCATGTGAGCTATAGACTTGCTGCACCAGAGGCCGCCACCAATGTTCAGAAAATATGAGACTTTAATCACGGTAAATACCGTCTCTTCTCCTCTAAGTAGAGGTCGCATTTCTCCACCAATTATCGTGAATTTTTGTGAGCAGGTTCAATATTGATATGGTTTTTTTGTCCACTCAGTTTTTCGAAAATTTCAAAAATGGCGGAGATATGTGGAAACAACATATTTGAGCCATTTCGAGAAATAATCAAAAATGTCACAAACGCGAGGCCTACAGCTCACAGAGCCACTAGTTATTATATTCATTTAATACAATACAATTGATCTAGTATCGGTTATCGCGCATAATCTTAAGCTGCAATTGAGTTAGACCACACAGAACTAAATCGTTTAACCCGAATCATTAACTTAATTGATACCCACATATGGAGTAATGGTAATAAAAACTACAAGCATTACAAATCTCTACGAGACAAACGGTGCTGCGGCTGAAATAATCAATTAAAAGTTAACTTTAATAGGATTGTTGCACGGAATGGCGTTGGCGTGTCGCAATGGTTGAGCTAGTTATAACAACAACAAGTAATTGTTCTTATTTCGGGCATAATCATATAATGATACGGTGTGCCCTGTCAGAAGGCATCCACACTTGTATGGTAATTGCCAGATATCTCGCCCGCGTCGCTTACACAATGCAGGCGCCTATGAACTATTGTCGTAACTGCATTTTTATAGGGACAATGAACTATCCACGTTTCATTGTTTGCTTCGTGAAGTAAACTTTAATATTGAAGGAGGATGTCACTAATAGTGCTTAAAAACGTATTTAGGTACCATTTTACGAAAAACACTGTGTTCTATTAATTCCTCACATTGAAATAATTGTGTCATTTGTAGCTGCCCCATAGACATAGAAAAATTTTCGCTGCGTTCAAGAAGACCAACAAAGCGTGGAAAAGAGAAGTTAACATTATATGTCTGTCTATTATAGTTTGTGAAAAAAAGAGACAAAGAATCAAGTGACAATGTGCCAACATTTTTTACAGTAAGAGCTCCTAGCGTCCCGCCTTGCAAATGAGCAATTGAGCAATCACAGTTTCTTTAAAATATTTGTTAATCCTTATTAGAATTTCAAATAAAGGTATCGTGGAGCCATGGTGTCTTGTGCTCTAAGTAATTGTGATGTGATAAAAAGAAACAAACCAAGTAAGTAATCACACTTTTCAAAGGTAAATAAGATTTTGCCACACATTTCTCTAAAACCCGCTATATTTATTCGTTTATCGACGAAGAAAACAGTATGGAACATAGTTTATTAATTTCCTTTGCCATAATATAGTCATATTTTATGTGTGTAATTCATATTACATTCATTTACGTATCTCATCAAAATGTACCTATATGTATACATTAGTTTTTCGGATCATCTGTTTATTGACATTGTTGTTCTTTGGCATTCTATTTCTATGAGTTGCCCTTATTTACCTTATCTCGCCACACCGGCTTAAATTCTTATATCTGCGTCTAGCAATACTGTAGCTGCGTGTTGATTTTACTTTTATCAATATAAAAAGTGTTAATCAATAATCATACAAGGTTTTTTTTATTTCCACACTCATTCCTTATCTACACAGAATACATCCAAGTATACAAGTAGTCCGGAGCATCTTTACAGTCTTAAATAATAATCCCACTAATTTAATGGTGAAGTAACCAGACCTTCATCAAAATGTGCTCGTTGCTAATTAAGATGCTCCATCAATGATGATAATGATATATCATTATAGCCCGCTAATCCCATTCGCGACAATACAATCAATCTATTTAAAGTTGTAGACTTATATTAGAATGAGTTACAAACCACTATAATTGATGATCACTGTCAGTTTACATGTCATGAAGTTGGTTTAAGTAAGACGACCAGCAATTTATGTTTTCAAAGGCTATTCATCCGAGCCGATTGCATATTACAATGAATGTCGCGTCAATAACTGATTGAACCAAAGATTCAAATGCAAAATCCTTTGTTGCCCAAAAGTATCTGCATAACCTTCGGTCAGGTTGAAAGCGAATTTCCTATTTTGTTGACGATGACGGCATGATTTATGCAATTGTCAGCTATTGTGCGTATATGGCATAGGTTATTTCGACAAAACGGTTTATAAACACGCCTACATTCTGAGTATCTCGTGAAGTGGAATTGGATCGTTTGCTTATGTATACGATGTGAACAATGTTATAGTGACAGACGTAAACTGCTTATATACTTGACTCATTGGTGCGTCCAAACGAGAACTTGAGACACTTTCAATAACCTTTGTCGCTATTTGTTGATATTATTTTGATACTACTCCTCGCGTCCATGATACACAGTCGTAACGTAAGGCTTGATATCTCCAAATACCTATCAGTCGCTTTCCATTGATACGTCTAACACTTGAGATAAAACCAATTCCATTCCGTTGATACGTCTCACACTTGAGATAGAAAAAAAACAGTTGTACGTGACCAATCGAATGCTCTATACCAAGTGGAATGAACAGCATAGGTTTTGCCCACAAAAAAGATTGAATATTTTTTATATGCACTGTAATAGCTTTTAGGTAGGATTTTTCACCGCATGCTTGATTGACATCATTATAGCATTTAAAATATTTAAAATTTGCATCATTACGTAATGGCTATTTGTTGGAGCTATTGTTAAAAGTTTCATCAGACAGCTTACTGGTTTGAGCACATCTCACACTCACCCCGACTGACTACAAGTATTACTCTTGTACGTATTGTAACTATTTCGAAATTAGGTTCAAGTCTAAGCTGAAGAAAGTTGCTATTATTATGTAAATGCGTCAATGAACATGCATATGTAATAGTAATAGCTATTAATAGAGGTAGTATCAAATAATTTGTTCACCTTTTGCCACTGAATAGTAAAATGGTAATGCTCTTGCACAACACATCATTTGCGAAGTCATCTTATTCCGGTCTGATGATATTAGCATTGTATGGGGTATGTTCTTTTTATTTTATTTTATTTATTAAGGCATACCTTAAGCCTTAACTTGACATTCTTTAAATTTTTCACTTTAAATTCGGAACTTAACATAAAACAAAGCAGTAGGTTAGTGGCGAAGGGTCCATAATAGCCAAGGTAAGCTGATACCTTTTAGAAATCTTATCCCACCGATCCACTATTATGCAGATCATATAATATTTTTGTAGAACACCTTACCTTTGCCATAATTTCACCCCTCGCCACGTATCCACAGAACTGAGGTTTTTCTTTCTCAGTAGCTGGATGGAGCAATGTACTGACAGGACGTTTCGCTACTAAAAAATGTTTGAAGTTTACTTTCATATGACAAACAACAATAATCAGATTCGGTTGATTAAATTGGTACTGTACTGCATTAGTCAGTTCCATTCGTCAAAGCAATGAGAAAATACATTTATCATTTCGTGAAAATATGATTGATTATGTCACTATCTGATCTTTTGAACATTCATTATTCACATTTCGGTTCTGCTCTGTCCGACCTTAGGGACCTCTAAGAAATTAAAGATTAGGTATTTATTTTCTACGGTGGTGATGTGCACTTTTAAGAAAGAATGTAAGATTTGACGATTTTGAAACCAATTTGCGATTTTTGCAAACCAATTTATTTCGCATTTCAAGTTAGTCCCATTATTTTGATGTTCTCAGTTTAGGTCACTTATTATAGCATTCATTAAACTATGTTTAGATTGAGTTGAGACTTTATAAATTATTAAATAGCTATATAGAGCAGTAAGTAAATAAAATTATTTAAACATCGATAACATACAGTGCTGACTATAATCGCATCGTTTTAATAATATTTATCATAAATCTGATCACGGAAACAAAATCTGTCATTGTTGATACCTCACGATTTCAATCAAATACGTTGCACCGTCATTGTTCTTTAAAGAAAAAGTTTTTATACTTACGTGATTGTTAAAACATAAACTGTAAGTCACATTCCTTGCAGTTCATCATACATAACTTCAAATAACTTGTAAATTGTGATGGATGAACCTCCTGCCATCAGTGACTTTAGTTAATATTGTTTTAAACTGAACGTTAAGTTAATTGAGCTACGTAAATGCAGGATAATTAATACATAGACAAAACCATAACCCTCCTTTTTGCTTCGACGTAGTCGGGTATTTTTTATGTTCTCAAACAATAAGTTTTAAGTCTATCTCATCAAAATATTTTCCAAAAATCAGCAATTGAAATATCAGCAAATATCGCTCATGGCGGAACTTGACAGACTGATCGTACTCGATCACGTTTGTTAAGCAACGCTCGGTCCGGCCAGGTGTCGGATGGGTGACCGTTAAGTGGCATTACAACTGAGCGCTTCCGTGCTGCTTCGGAGGGCACGTTAAACGGTCGGTCCCGGCTGTTGACATCTGATAACAGTCGTTAAGCCAAGTTAGAGGCCTTACAGGCTGCTTGATAAACTCTAACACCAGAGGTGGCCACTATTCCTCATGCGATAAGAAGAAGAAGCAATTGAAAAAAATACTTCTTCTTATGAGTAATACGAATAACTAACACCGTATTTAAAAAAATAGCTGCGATTGGGAATTGCTAAGAAACATAAGGTTTTGCATAAAAATACGCAAGGCCATGCATATAATTGAATGGCTAATTTCTGTGACATGCACACGTAGGTATTTCGCAAAGAAAATCTCGTGTCGTGGCAGATTATGTCATTCGTGTGTACGTGGGTGCACGGGCGCTGCGGCGTGCTGCGGCGTGCGCTATTGATTTTGACATCCGTCGAGACTTCACCGTGACTCTCAGCTCGGGTGAAAGTTTACAACGAGGCTCATGGTGCTTTTGCAACAAGTAGCCTGATACACCCCGCGGCACTAAATAATCACCCGCCTATAAATATTTTGAAGGCGGCACTGCTATTACAAAATCGGTGCTAAAAGGTCACACTTCGAATTAAAATAAAAGCTCGCGTATTATTAAATATTAATATGCTTACGGTAAAAGTAGTATCGAGTTTATTACTTAATTAACAACGCTTAAGTGAGTTCACAAAGATATTTTACCTTTGACCGATTTGACTTTCTCAGACAGAAAGTTAAAAATACTGATGTTAAGATAGAATGACTCATCAACATTCCTCTTTAAAACAGACATTATTATTATCTTAATTGAGATGGTTCATTTCACTTTACTTTCTTCATCTCTATACGTGCTCATTCATTATCATTACATTTACTGCACAGAAGAAGCCACAGGTTCAAACCCTGCGTGATGTTCTTTTCAATCAATTTTTTTACATAAATCAAATCCTATAGATTACTGACACCATGAACAACAACGTTGGACTTTTCCAAATGACAAAAAAAACATCGAATTTCATACAAATATATACAATCATTGGATTTTTCCGAAGAAAACAAAAAATGTCGTAGAACAAACGTTGTTGACTTTAGTTATGATGATACTGTCCTGCGAGGTTATAAGTATTTTACAAATAACCCTCTATAAATAATTGATATTAATCAATAAATTATGATAAGTTTATTAAATTAAATAGGTAATTTACATCTTTATTAACTTAATTAAGCTAGGACTAACAAGGTTAACATAAATAAGTATCTGCTGCCGAGCTAGGCGTAAGCCTGTAAGTATTACGGCATACAGCGCCAGATTGTTTGCATTGTACAACAAAATTATTTTAAGAAGTATTTACTTCAGAAATAAGTTACATTGGCATTTGTCGACGTGTAGAAGGATTACAAGCACGGGCGAGGATCAGTAAATGCCTAAAATAAGCAATTTATCATCTAATATCTAGTTACGTCCGTATCACCTTGTCATCAAAATACAGACTGAACAGGTAGTTCGTTTCAAAAGAAACCGACTTTCATCACGCACGATACCTTATTAAAAGCTTTTTAAAAAAAAGAAAAACCGCCTTCAAAAAACCTGAAAACAAAAACAGCTTAAAAATTAAATACCTCTAAAAAGCAAGAAATAATATTCGAATCATTCTTTACACATATCAATATTAATAAAACACGTCTATTGAAGTCGGGTGGGGCTGGAGGACAACTTTATTTTTTTCTAAAAGCCCCACCCGACTTCATTAGACGTGTTTTATTAATATTGATATGTGTAACGAATGATTCGAATATTATTTCTTGCTTTTTAGAGGTATTTAATTTTTAAGCTGTTTTTGTTTTCAGGTTTTTTGAAGGCGGTTTTTCTTTTTTTTAAAAAGCTTTTTTATTTTCAACTTTTTAGTGGTAGGTATGTAAGCGCAGCGTGTAAATATTTTTTAACTTTATATTATAACATTTTCAATGGTAAAATGCCCAGAACTCAATTTCCAAATTCACGCTGTTTGTTTTTGAGGAGTTCCGTTGTGTTTTCGTAGTCCGAATCTAGTCCAGAACGTTGCATCTCAAACCATGATTTGGTTTGTTTTGGATTGCCATAAACTTACCAAAACCTAAATCACTTTACATATACTATTTGACTTTGAGGAGTTCCCTTGTGTATCTTCGAAGTTCGAAGTCCAATAACGATGAAATTAAATTGTGACCACTCTTGAAGTATACCCTTTTAAATAAAAAAAGAATCATCTAAATCGGTTCATAAACAAAGATGTTATGTCTGAAATTCCATAAAAACTCGTACGATGGCGAGCTAAATAATTGATATTTTTCAGGATTATGAGAAAACTACTGGCCAGATCTCTGAAAAAAATTTATGGGACCACACACGAACTATGTTCTTTGAGATAAAAAAAGAATTGTACAAATCGGGTAACAACTGACGAAGCTATGTTAAAACATACATAAAAAAAAAAAAATAAAAAAAAAATACCGTCGACTTGAGAACCTCCTCCTTTTTTTGAAGTCGGTTAAAAAAATATAAGTAGAAACAAACGTTTAGATTTTATAAACTGTGCGAAAGATAATGTCTAACAATAACTACAACAATACTTGATTGGAATCATGTTGATAAATAAATCAGATCATAAGCTTTGTAAGTTGTAATGATCTAACTCTTTACAAAGCGCAAGTCCGGTCGTGCATGGAATATTGCTGCCACCTGTGGGATGGGTCCGCAAAGTACCAACTAGCCGCACTAGACTCGGTTGAACGCAGAGCCAGAAAACTTATAGGGGATAGTAAGCTAGTAACAACTAAGCTTCATAGTCTTTCCCACCGCCGTGAAGTAGCTTGTTTGGCGGTGTTCTACAGGTTATATTTCGGAGAGTGTGCTCTTGAGCTGCATGAGCTCATTCCGCCATCCCCGTTCTATCATCGGTCGTCCAGACGCACGGCGGGGTATCACCCCTATTTGGTTGACATTCCATGCATGCGCACGAAGCGTTTTTCGTCTTCCTTTTTAATGCGCACAGCCAAGGAGTGGAATTCCCTGCCTGCGTCTGTATTCCCGCAAGCATATAACCCAGCGATATTTAAAGCCCGAGTGAATAGGCTTCTTCTGGGCAAGCTCGCTTCATCTTCGGCCTCTTCTTAGCCTTATGGTTCTCGAATGTGGCCAAGAGTAAGCCCATTTAATGTAAAAAAAAAAAAAAAAAGTTGCAGTATTGAGATCACGCGATAGATAAATGTAATAGAATAATGTCCGTTCGGTGTACTTGGCTAAAGTTAAAGCCGGTATGGTTGTTGGGATCTTTGGCCGGCCATTTCTCATCATTATCATCTTGATTATCATCAATATCTTGATAATATAATATGATCTTGATAATATTAGTAAAATAAATAACTTATCCAAATATTTTCAATAAATTATTAACTTCGTAGCACTATTGTTAAAGTTAGTACTATTAAATAACCAATTTTTCGTAGTTTCGTAGCAGTCGGTCGTAGCAACTCGCTGTACTACGGAAAAGAAATATTAAAACACATTTTACTAATGTTTTTGTTTTAAACGTAGTATATGATCTTGTTACTTATATTCGTTTTTTAAATCTTGCCGAACCTTTCGCAAATCTTAATCTTACTTTCGGCACGGTGAAGTAATTACAGTAGGTCTTTTCATTATTTAAATTTCTCATTTCGTCTCGTCGTCGGTGAAGACTAATATTAGTTGTGTAATCGAGCCGCAAGAAAACAGTCATTGTTCCACATTATGCAGACAATGTAATAGACTAAAAACATTAGGATCGTGGAAACGTGGAAGCGGCGCGGGCGCAGTAATCACTTTGTGATCGCGACAGACTTAATGATCGTTGTACGGTATTAACTTCGGTACACTTTTTAATTAGTCTCCGATTAGCTTTGAAGATTTTGTGTTGTACCTACTTGCTAATTTTATTGTCTAATCCTAAAAACTTCTGCTTACTTAAACACCGAGTTGCGAATGATTTCTATCATTCGCAACTCGGTGTTTTAGACTAGTTCAAACAAAAACAACAAAAAAGTCTAATAACTTTTAATAGATTTATTAATTAAAATGATGTTTTAAATATTTGTTGTTTTACAGGTCTTGGCGTTTGTTTTCTGCACTCTGCTGCTGGCGGTAGCGGCGGCGCAGACCACAGATATTACCGAAGATGACAAACTCAACAGCATTGATCAAAAGCCATCCGTGAGACTGGACCCATACATACGGAAAGCGTTGCTAAAAGCTCTCAGTGAGCTTGAAGAAAATGAAAATCTAACGACTGATACTGAAACAACCGCAGAATCATCCACTGCCGATTCCTCAGTTTACAAAACTGACCCAATTTCAGAAACATTACAACCTCCGATTCCTGAAGAAAATATTCAAATTCATTCATTCGTCGTCAATGGCCAGGAGGCGTTTGCTAATAGCACTAACGTGACACCGACCATAATAGATAGTAAAATTTCTATTCTTAGTACCACTGCGGGAAACGTAGAAAATCATGTAACAGCTACTCTCCCAACGCAGAAACCATATAGTGAAATTTTCCAGACAAAAGAAAGCTCAGTAAACTACCAACAAGTGAGAAGTATTCAGACGACATCAAAAAGTAATACGAATAATAATCAAAATAAAATAATAAGCACGAAACCCATAACGACGACGACCACTACAACCACAACGACTACGACGACAACGCCAAAGCCGACGCACAATGATGACGGTGAAAATATTGAAGAAGTTGAAAAAGGGGGCGTGCAAGTTTTCCAAGCTCCTCTAGTAGCTGCTTTCACTGTACATCAAGATGCTCAAGGTCTTCCCAAAAAAGTAATACCTATCTACCAACAGTCTACTACTGGGCAGACTTTATCGACTAATCTTCCTTCTGGAGTTTTATCTACTCAATTCCCGAGACAAACTCCAACAACCTCTAATTTTAACATAAGCCCAGTACAGCGACAAGATTACATCGAACAGCAATTGGCTTTACAAAAGCAACTGGAAGAGAAACAAAGAATTCTTGAAGAACAATTACGCTTTCTACAACAACAGCAAAGACAACAAGAAGAACTTCTGAGAAAACAGCAGTACCTCTTACAACAAAAAGAAGCACAGAGGCAACAACAATTACTATTTGACCAAGAACAACTTAAGAGACAACAACTCCAGACAAACAATGCAGTAAATCAGCTACAAAACCTACAAAAGAATTTACCACAAATTCCTTTCTTAAACCAAAATATTCCACGCCCCCAAAACTCGCAGGTTTCCATCCAACCAAGTGTATCATTAGAACAGAACAATTTACTAGGCAATCAACAGCAACTGCCCAACCGTGAAGCTGTTGACTTTCTGCTTCACCTTCGCAGTCAACAATCTGAACAATTTCCTTTGCAAGAAAATCACTTGCCGCAAGGTATCAGCAACTTCCTACAGCCTAACCCACTTCCAAGCTTCCAAGGTTCTAATTTTAATCCACTTAGACTTGATCAGTTCGGGCCGCAGAAGCAAAGTCATCGAGTTTTTCGTCAAGAGAGCGGTGTTGGTAATTTTGGCTTTAACAATCAAAACTACAACAGATTCAATACCTTCAACCCAATAAATACGAACCGGTTCTTTCCTAATAGGCAGAATCAATTCCACTCTGACGTAGAGTTAAAACACCTTTTGGTACAAAATGGGCTTAACGGTAGAGGTCAAGAGGACCTAAATATTGTTTCTAAAGTTCTATCCCTTAATCACGGAATACCTTTAAATGGCAATATCTCCAACAAATTACAGTTTGATAGCCGGAGGCATGTCAGGCCAAATGCATAAGTACTTAAAATAATTTGTAAGGAGTACAAATCAGTACTAAACCTAACCTCACAACTTGAAATTATGAAGAATATTGTTAAATAGAAAATAAAATTCAATCGCCATAAGGGGCCGTACAATGCTGGAAACATTTTTCATATTAAAAATCAACGAAATTATTGACAAAATTATGGTTTTTACTTAATAAATAAGAAATAAACTATTTCTTATTTTGGAAAACTGACAATCACAAAACTCAAGGTTTATTTTTATTATAGTTTCAAAATTATAGGTTTGTTATTGATTGGCACACCGTACAGCATTGAAAAACTACAAAATTGGAGGTCACCTTACGATTTTTTTCTATTGAGAAAAGTTTTAGTATCATGTTTCTGTCAATCACATGAGTACTATAATCTACTAGGTACTTACTTACTACATTTTTTTGGACCGATGCGATAGATCAACTAATACTCTGTGAAATCGTTGATCAAGAATGTGTATTTGACGTTGTTGTACGGCTCCTTAAGCATCCCTAATCTCTATTACCCTCAATAAACTCACCAAAGAGACGGAGTATATCATCATAAAAGTTTCAGGCCCCTTTATACAATAGTCTTACTAAGCCTTAGATTATAAACAATTATTTATTTTATATCGAATACGAACTGCCATAAGTAGTAAATTTTAGTAAGTATAGGTTTAAGTCACTGTTTGTTAAAGTAATATGTGTACACACAACAGCACGCCAGGCTATCACTATGTGTCAAACCTCATAATACTTAAAACTTAACGTCTTTTAATGTTTAATCAATAGAAGAAATACATTTTCGGGTAGCCTGATGTGTTGTTGACTGTACATTTTCGTGTTTGATTGAATTTATGTCACACCTTTCAAATCTATGTATCTATTTGCAAAAGTAGTATAGTAAATGTTAAGGCATATGCACCTATGTCTCATTTTATTGTTCATTTTCACAATTCCATGCTAAAATTCATAGGTTATTTATTATAGTAAGCACATTATAATATTTGAATGCTTAAATTGACTTTTTTATAAAAAGCTGTTTGATAATTCTTATGTGTTTTGAAAATATACAACAGAGACGACTTATCACATATTTAGTTTCTATAGAATAATATATATAATTATCCAGTCACATAGTAGGTACTCGTACGCCGTTGTCTGGCCAGAATTAAAGACATTTCATTCAGTACATAGGTACAATCTTTTTGGAAATACTTTTCATTAAGTATTTTCAAAAATTGTATATTATTGTATAAATTCTTAGTGCAACGCCGGCTTAACGCCGGCTTCGTCCCGAATATAACCACAAAACACTGTTTAACTTAACGAAGTATTTAGCTAAAACACTGTTTAAATGTGATGCTGTCACTTTTTTGACAATATAAAATGAAAAAAAAAAAAAAAAAAAAAAATTTGAAAGAGCAAAAATCACAATTAAACAGTGTTTTAGCACAGGTTTTAGCTTAACAGTGTTTTATTAAGATCTTTTGTGGTAAGGCCGTAAATGTATTATAATATCCTAATATGAAATTTTGGACCATAATCTGGACCTAAATAAAATTGTTATTAAAAAGATTCTTTGATAGCGATATACTGTTTGGTACTGGTTACGCACCACAGACCATACAACAAGTACTAAGGTCTGTGTTACGCACATACGGTTTCGTATGCGGCCGGAGTCAGCTATTTCCAGAGACCGTAGAAAAAGGAAAAATGTACTGAAATGTCAGGCGAAGCCAGTTCCCGATCTGATGAAAAGATTGATTTTTGAACTTCCAATGAGAAGAACTGATGTAGAATTCTACTTTACAAAAATTACTGTAGACTGAAAAAGAAACACAATAACCGAACAGAATATAGAAAAATAACTCTGTAAAAAATCCTGAATAACACCATAAAAACTTGGTGACCAAGGAATAATCTCCATTCTACTGTTACTTCCGTACCGTACATTCATGAAGACAAAGTGACTTCTCTTTTAATTTTTTTTCACGCAACCGAAAATTCCGAATCTTATTCCAATAATAAGGGAGCTTATTCCTACTTATAAAAAATATTCAGCCAATTTGATTTTTTCAGACATTCCCCATTAAAGCTATGCAATAATCAACCATATTCCAAAGACATAGTGGAACAGTAAATTTCGTGAACTGTCTTACCCAATGATTTCAAAAAGTAATATAATAAGTCTATGGTCTTACCTTATTTTTTTGTGAATTTTTTCCTAGTTTATAAAAATGGTGTGTCAGGGGTAACACCCCTGTTAATAAAGTACTACCAATACTACGTAGCTGCATTTTATCTTCTTTTGCAGTACCATGGACGAAAAAATTTTCGTCCATGGCAGTACCTACTTAGTAAGTTGTTAGAAGAGTTTGCATATCGACAAACAGACGGACGACGGGGTTATTCTTTAGGATCCTTTTTTATTTATTTAAGAACGGAGCCTTGTAATGTAACATTGAGTATTAAAAAAAAACTTAGAGTAAGACGGGCTTCTAGCCTTTTGTTGCTCGAAGAAAAAAAACAAAAAAGATGTAGCAAACTTTGACATGCCTACAGTAAATCGCATACTTTTTTAAAAAGTGAATAATAAAAAAACAAAAAAGATGTAGCAAACTTTGACATGCCTACAGTAAATCGCATACTTTTTTAAAAAGTGAATAATAATATTTTCCTTAGTACCTAATAAATAATACCTATACGTAGTAGGCTATGTGTTGTCTATTATGTACCTTCCCTATAAATCATAAACAGGAATGTATTAGTTATGTACTTGATATACATTTTCTTATTCAAGGTGAAACATAATATTATTACGTTATCTGTCATACCTACTTACCTAAATATATTTAGAGTTAAGGTTTTTTTCATATTTTTGTAATGTGTCAAGTCATTGATTTAGATAACTGATCGTTGTAAGTTTGTAAATAAATATTTTGTAATAAGTATATACCTACACTGTGTTATTTACCTACCTTTTTTATTTTATTTTATTTAATGAACTTATGAAGCTTCAGAAGGCGATCCATGCAAAGTAAATTCATTCGAGAATGAATGGCAAAGAGTAAATTATGAACCGCACAACCGCAACGAGCATCCCTCGCGGTTTATAATTTTTGTACGACCGCAACGAGGGATGACTGAACACTGACAGATCAACGCCGCCCGAAACCCATATTATTTTACTCTTTGCCGAAACCTTTGGACCTATAGGTCAGTAGGGTAAGAATTTAAATCGGATTTAATTCCTACAATAGTAGTTTATGAAACTGACACATAAAGAGGGGTATTAAAACACGAGTGTGTGTTTAAAAACCGAGCCGTAGGCGAGGTTTTTAATAGTATCACACGAGTGTTTTAATACCTAGTTATGTGCAGTTTCATACACTACTTTATCTACACTCATACATTTGGGATTGAACCTACTAAATAAAAGATCAACGTTATAAAAGAGAGAGAGAGACTTTGTTTGTATTAGCTAGGTACCTACCTTGTAATAAGTCAATTCCTTAGCTGCATCAAAACTAAAATATCGGGCAGAGTAATTTTTTTTTTCACATTTTAAAGCAAGAATCAAAAAAACCTACAAAATTCAGTAAGTATAACAAAATGTAAAAATTGAAATCAAAACCTTATCTGAAATGCTTGGCGCGCATTGCATTAGAAAAAAAATGAGAATCAGTGCATTCCAACAAACTAATCGCACTAAGTCATCGATTACCATAGAGTGCATTTTAATCATGGAAAATATGTGGGAAAATATCGTTGTTTTTTTTTAATGTTACGGCACTGCCTTCTTTTTGGATTTGTCCTGTATCGTAATGAGAAAAAAAGTTATTTTATGATGCAGTTGACTGCATCGTAATGAGTTTATTTTTTAATTTTACCTATCCACGAAAATAAAGTACGTATTTATATTACCTTTTTTGAATTCATATTTGGAACATTACGTTGTGAGTGTAGATAAAAGATTTTATTGTTTTAATAGCTTCATTAATAGAAACAAAAGATGCCATTAAAACAAATAAAACCTTTTGTAGGAATTAAATCCGATTTGAAGTGTTTCTTGGTTTAATGCTACTGAACTACTAGAAAATAGTCATTTTTCATAATCCTCGAACTTATATGTAAATCCTAAGATTTTCCAGTAAATCCCAAAATTTACCAACTTTTAATAGTAAAAGTTCGAACTGTTCTTTGTGTGATCATCGTTCCTTTCGAACTTTTGCCACCATATTCATTCGGTAAAGCTTAGGTTTTGCTTCAGAGACGTGGTAAATTCTAAGAAAGGTTTATTTTGAAGGTGTTTGAAATTATCTTTTGCTTACCTATTTATAAATAGACAATTTGAAGTTTTTTATGATTATGAATAGACAACATTGAAAATATACTACAAATTGCGATCATCCTAACAGATAATGGCGTAAAAAAACATATTCAACTATTATATGGACTAAATTAAGTCTATTAATTGATTAATTTCACCTAGAAAAATGCAATAATTTTTGAATTTTTTTCTGTGGCGGAAACGCTCTAAGATGGCTGATGACGTCACATGCCTGTAAATAAATATGGCTTCAGGTGTTTGACACGACCATAGACTTAGGATCCGCGATTGATGGCTGTCAAATGGCTAAGGATATTACAATGTTTACAGGCTTGTGACGTCAACAAGTCACGTGCCCAGCGCCATAGCGTTTTTGGCGCGGTTTTAAAATTTTAAACTTTCACATAGATTTTTTTTATTAAATACATAGATTTTTCCTGAAATATCAATGTGGTGCTCCTATTACGTAATAATGAATAATTTAAAATGGTTTTCCAAAATTAGTCAAATCGTCTATTAACCAAATCATAAAAATTTAAAGGATTTGATTGAGAGGTAATTGACCAAACAAGCGCGACGTGCGAGCGAAGCGTCTTTGCTTCATTGCAGCTAGGCAAAAATTCATTCGTATGTCCCGCTGTCCAGATGTCTATCACAGGTCGCGGTTCTATAATTACTTCTATAGATTTTTTTAGTCGAGCCAGTTTTTCATTAAAAAAAACACTCATTTCGAAAACTTTACAAAATTAGAAGTGACATCTAGCTGCGAATATACCAAATAATATACCAAACCGCCGATATGCGCAATGATAGCGCAGTAAGGTTTTCTAGTAAAACCTAAGATTTACAAATATACGGGCTTTTACAGTAACATACAAGGAATAAGGCCGCCTCTAACCTAAAAGTGTGAAATAGAGGTTTAAATGGAAAAAATATAAACAGTATCTCTTCAGTTCATCAGTTTATCTAAAAACAAATAAGTAAACACTATAATAAATTTAGTTTGAGCTTTAGAAAAATCACTTAATCAATAAGGAGGGATAAATGAACCAAAAAAATCATTATCTATGGATGTCGTTATTTGAGGTTTTATAGGATGTTGATTGCGAAAATAGCATTGATTTTTTAAGTCCAACAAGATTCAACCCCTATAAAGGGATGTTGAACATTATTTTTTTGGTTTTTAGAGCTGTTTCCTTTTGGAGCTGTTTTAGAGCATTTTTTTAGGTTTTTTGAAGGAGGTTTTTACCACTATTTTTCGTTTATCTTTATAACAAGTTTTTAACTTTCGGAAAATACATGGGGCAATCTGAAAGTTTTGCGTATCTGGCTGGCAACTCACAAATACTATTTGAACATAGAATGTTATGTTTTTTTTAACACCCTTGCTCGTAAAGCTGATGTAATTCCACCGGTTTTAAATATGTAAAGCGGGTCATAAAAAACGCGTGTGTTATCAAAGCAAATAGTTAAGTTATAGTCCATACAAATTCCATAACAGTATTATTTGCCATTTTAAATATGGAACTGATCGCCGCCGCACGACTAGCTGGAGCTAGTGAGCAACGCGCTGTTGCTATTCAAATTTCGAACTAATCACCGTGCCGCGCCATTCAGTAGACAGTGTGCGTGCATTCACAGATTGAGTTTATTTAAAATAAAAATAATAGTACATTACGATATTAGTGCGTTAAGATGGTTATAGCATGCGAGGCGTAATTGAGCCGAGCATGTTATAACCAATACGCACGTATATCGTACGACGTTTTTTAACACCCTTGCGAGGAAAAAGAAAAAAATACGCCAAAAGTACATTTTCGGAAAATGACTTGGCATTTTTCATGTTTTTCCACTTCAAGAAATTTTCATACGTGGTTATGTATCTATTCTGTCCTTGGATATTGACGGCAGCAAGCTATCGCATGCGGTTCGCGCTTCTGTTAGTATATCCGGTGGAGTTGAAGTAATATATTGCTCATCTTCATTATTGAAAGTTGTCATGTTTAGATATTCACAATACAAGTACAAAGAAAAGAAAATTTGAGAAAAATGGCGCGAGGATTATTTTCTGCCGTGGCTGCGTGAAAATGTTGGCAAAGACGCTAGAGCATGCAGCCAAGTTTTTAAATTACCGAATAAACTATTTTATTTTTATTTTAAATAAACTCAATCTGTGAATGCACACTGTCTACTGAATGGCGCGGCGCGGCGATTAGTTCGAAATTTGAATAGCAACAGCGCGCTGCTCACTAGCTCCAACTAGTCGTGCGGCGGCGATCAGTTCCATATTTGAAATGGCAAATAATACTGTTATGGAATTTGTATGGACTATAACTTAACTATTTGCTTTGATAACACACGCGTTTTTTATGACCCGCTTTACATATTTAAAACCGGTGGAATTACATTAGCTTTACGAGCAAGGGTGTTAAAAATAGTTTATTCGGTAATTTAAAAACTTGGCTGCATGCTCTAGCGTCTTTGCCAACATTTTCACGCAGCCACGGCAGAAAATAATCCTCGCGCCATTTTTCTCAAATTTTCTTTTCTTTGTACTTGTATTGTGAATATCTAAACATGTCAACTTTCAATAATGAAGATGAGCAATATATTACTTCAACTCCACCGGATATACTAACAGAAGCGCGAACCGCATGCGATAGCTTGCTGCCGTCAATATCCAAGGACAGAATAGATACATAACCACGTATGAAAATTTCTTGAAGTGGAAAAACATGAAAAATGCCAAGTCATTTTCCGAAAATGTACTTTTGGCGTATTTTTTTCTTTTTCCTCGCAAGGGTGTTAAAAAACGTCGTACGATATACGTGCGTATTGGTTATAACATGCTCGGCTCAATTACGCCCTCGCCTTCGGCTCGGGCTGAAATTCCACCGCGCATGTTATAACCATCTTAACGCACTAATATCGTAATGTACTATTAAACTTCTTCTTTACGTGTCGACTCGGTATATAATTATATTTGTGAGGACCAGTAGGCCTATTTTGTAACTCAACTGACAGCTTAAAATGATCATCACTGATCTAAGTTGTAAGTACATTGCTGCTACAGTAAACATCAATGTTATGACTCTTTACAAAAACCTAGCATGTACTTAAAACTTAGATCAGTGATGATCATTTTAAGCTATCAGTTGAGTTACAAAATAGGCCTACTGCAGGCCTATTTTTTGTAACTCAACTGACAGCTTAAAATGATCATCACTGATCTAAGTTGTAATTGTACATTGCTGCTACAGTAAACATCAATGTTATGACTCTCTACAAAAACCTAGCATGGACTTAAAACCTAGATCAGTTATCATCATTTTAAGCTGTCAGTTTACAAAATAGGCCTGCAGAACTCAGCCACTGATATAGCATTTTTTAAACTTAAACTAAAATTGACCGGAAAAGCGCAGTACGTTGCCCGTAGCAAAAATTAAATTTACGCGAAAAGATTTCATTTCAGGGTGGATTTTTATTATGATTTTAAAACTTTGCTTTGTCTGCAAGTTTTCAGTGCTTCATGTATGTTTGAAGTCGACAGTAAACATTGAACAAAATTAGGCTGGTGAGAATCGCGGGAACTTGTATGAAAATAACACATCTAAGCAATCACGTCACATCTAATCAAATGTGCCGGTGCGTTTAAATGTTTTTAACACCCTTGCTCGTAAAGCTGATGTAATTCCACCGGTTTTAAATATGTAAAGCGGGTCATAAAAAACGCGTGTGTTATCAAAGCAAATAGTTAAGTTATAGTCCATACAAATTCCATAACAGTATTATTTGCCATTTCAAATATGGAACTGATCGCCACCGCACGACTAGCTGGAGCTAGTGAGCAGCGCGCTGTTGCTATTCAAATTTCGAACTAATCGCCGCGCCGCGCCATTCAGTAGACAGTGTGCATTCACAGATTGAGTTTATTTAAAATAAAAATAAAATAGTTTATTCGGCAATTTAAAAACTTGGCTGCATGCTCTAGCGTCTTTGCCAACATTTTCACGCAGCCATGGCAGAAAATAATCCTCGCGCCATTTTTCTCAAATTTTCTTTTCTTTGTACTTGTATTGTGAATATCTAAACATGACAACTTTCAATAATGAAGATGACCAATATATTATTACACCGGATATACTAACAGAAGCGCGAACCGCATGCGATAGCTTGCTGCCGTCATCCAAGGACAGAGTAGATACATAACCACGTATGAAAATTTCTTGAAGTGGAAAACATGAAAAATGCCAAGTCATTTTCCGAAAATGTACTTTTGGCGTATTTTTTTCTTTTTCCTCGCAAGGGTGTTAAAAAACGTCGTACGATATACGTGCGTATTGGTTATAACATGCTCGGCTCAATTACGCCCTCGCCTTCGGCTCGGGCTGAAATTCCGCCTCGCATGTTATAACCAACTTAACGCACTAATATCGTAATGTACTATTAGAGACTTTAGAGCATGGGTCTCCAAACTTTTTGGCCTTAGGGCCGGACTGACTCTTCCACGAAGTCGCAAGGGCAAAAAAAAGGACCTATACTTAGTAGGGTTGCCAGTTTAGAAGTCCAAAATATCTGGAGAAAATTTTAAAATGTCGGGATTTCACGGTTGTTGTCGAGAGAAATAAATATTTAAAATAAATATGTAATTTAAACGCCTGTATATAGTAAGAAAACGGCCGCGCAGCGCGATTTTTAGTCAGTTTTATCCACTAACCTTGTAAGTTGTGATCTTGCCTGTCTATTGTAAAAACAACAGCCACGCAGCGCAATTTTTTGTTAGTTTCATCCACTAATCTTGTATTCCGGGAGAATCCTGGCGAATCCTGACCATCCGGCAACCCTACCTATACTCCAGCCAACTTAGGGAAAGAATGTTTACAAACAAACTGCCCATACTTAACCTCAAAAGCACTTTTTTATTACATGTTTTATAAATATACAAACAAACGGACTTTCGCATTTATAATATTAGTAAGGATGAATATCATCAGTATTTCTCCTATGTTGTCCAAGTTGTATTTATCGTGTTAATTAACTGAAACTTAACGTATTTGTTGTATAATTACGAAAAATGCTCAATGTATTGTTTACAAATATTCTTTCCGTAAGATGGCTGGAGTATAGCTAGCTCATCGTACCTACCAACATATTGTAATTTTAAATTACGCGCAAATTTTCGTTTCGGGCGGACGGGACTAGTTGAAGAGAGATACCGCGACGGCACGGCGCCGGCGGCGCGGTGTGAGGTGCGGGGTGTACGTACACCGTGCGGCGCCGGAGCAATAAGGCCGCCTGTTTTGTTATTTTGTTAATATAACTTTTTATAGTGCAATAAATAAAGTAAGTAAAAATAAATAAATAAATGTTATTTAACATGACCAAAAAGTCTTAATTTGCTTTGCATTGCTTTTTTAGCAATAAAACCGCCTGTTTTGTTATTTTGTTTTTAACACACTTGCTCGTAAAGCTAATGTAATTCCACCGGTTTTAAATATGTAAAGCGGGTCATAAAAAACGCGTGTGTTACCAAAGCAAATAGTTAAGTTATAGTCCATACAAATTCCATAACAGTATTATTTGCCATTTCAAATATGGAACTGATCGCCGCCGCACGACTAGTTGGAGCTAGTGAGCAGCGCGCTGTTGCTATTCAAATTTCGAACTATCGCCGCGCGGCGCCAGTCAGTAGACAGTGCATTCACAGATTGAGTTTATTTATAATAAATAAAACAGTTTATTCGGTAATTTAAAAACTTGGCTGCATGCTCTAGCGTCTTTGCCAACATTTTCACGCAGCCACGGCAAAAAATAATCCTCGTGCCATTTTTCTCAAATTTTCTTTTCTTTGTACTTGTATTGTGAATATCTAAAAATGACAACTTGAAAGTAAGCAATATATTACTTCAACTCCACCGGATATACTAACAGAAGCGCGAACCGCATGCGACAGCTTGCTGCCGTCAATATCCAAGGACAGATACATAACCACGTATGAAAATTTCTTGAAGTGGAAAAACATGAAAAATGCCAAGTCATTTTCCGAAAATGTACTTTTGGCGTATTTTTTTTCTAGCTCGGGCTGAAATTGCGAAACCTCGCATGTTATAACCATCTTAACGCACTAATATCGTAATGTACTATAATGTAACTATTTATAGTGCAATAAATAAAGTTAGTAGAAATAAATAAAACATATTATTTAACATGAACAAAGAGTCTTAATTTACTACCCATCACTTATTTACTTACATTTTAAATGTTACAATATATTTAAAACTGTTTATGGCGGGCCAGATATCAAGTAATCCCGTTGACTGTTGTTCCTCGCGGGCCGGACCTGGCCCGCGGGCCGTAGTTTGGAGACCCCTGCTTTAGAGCATCAAATCTCAAAAATTATAGACATATAGAGCTGTGAGTTGGCTTTAATATACTTTTAAAATTACAGTAGCAGTAACGTAAAAATTCCATAGTTTTTTAATTAAATTGCAAAAACTGTTTTTTTTTACAGTTTTTATCGTATTACGAAGGTAGCACATTTGTTTTTTGCTTGCAAAACATAGTTTTACACACACCTCTAAAGGGTCCAAATAACATACCAAAAATGCAGCTTTACATCGCGCTTTGTGTTTTTAACCGACTTCCAAAAAGGAGGAGGTTCTATGTTCGTCTGTATATAATGGTTTTTTTTTTATGTATGTCCACCGATTACTCGAAGACGGTTGGACCGATTGAAATAATTAAAACGTTATTAGACTTGGACGAATTAACCACTCGTCCAAGTTATTAGATCACGTTTGTTTTTTGAAATTTTGAAATCGGTTCAGTATTTTTCAGGAAAACCTGAAAATACTGTCGTTTTCGTTACCATTTTATGAACTTATACGGGTGATCGACCATATCTTGTTTGTTTATGTACCGATTTAGATGATTTTTTTTTTGTTTGGAAGAGGGTACTTTAGTCACAGCGGCGGCACTCCCTGTAGGTGTGAGCTTGGCGCCAGTTTGGCGGCGGCTGCGTCGAAGTCGTGACGAGTAGTCACGACTTGTGATAGGGTTGTCTATTAGCATCATTAACGCAAGGAAATTATAAAACGATAGTTTGGTGAAGTATTGATTTTATATTAATTTTAATATTAATACATTATACTATATTACGATTAAATATATACAAGGTGATTGGTAAGAGCCTTATAAATCCGAATATGTAAGATAGGAACCATCAAACTGAATAACTTTTACTATGGGACCAACTCTGAAATCGCGAAAAAAAAATATCAGCTGTTTCATACATTTTGATATTTTCATTATTATTTTTTGTATGAAACAGCTGATACGTTTTCCGCGATTTCAGAGTAGGTCCCATAATAAAAGTGGTTCAGTTAGATGGTCTCTATCTACCATATTCGGCTTTATAAGGCTATTACCAAACATTCTGTAGATCAATAAATTAATACAATTTTTGATTTGCGACTTTTTCTACGTTTATTCTTCGTTTGCCCAAATAGTTTTTTTCATTACAATTAATATCAACTTATATTCTTATTAATTACAACTTAAATAGTGTGTGGGTACTACATTTTGAAGAACAGTATTTATTTTAACCTAATCTCTAAATAAAATTACAAAAATGCAAATATCTCGGACACGGTGCATCGGAACCAAAAAATTAAGTTTTTTTGACCCCCCTTAAAACTATGGAGGTAATAGATGAGAGGCATAAATAAAATGTCAAGAAACGGTCAAGTGTATTTTAATATTTTTCTGTACTTACAAAAGTACAAAAACTTTATTATGTGCAGTGTCTGTGTAATAGATATATAGTGCGGGGTGAAAGGCAAGACACCATAATTAATTATTGTAGCTATTTTAATTCAATATTATTTTAAGTACTTATTCATTTATTTTCTGTAGTATAAAGCATATGTATTACTCTGAAGAAAGTGCAATTATTACCACTTCACCCCTCAATGTACAATATTCTATTAATTTCCTCACATTTCTTGAGAAAAGCAATAATAATGCCCTGTCTTGTATTTATAATACGAAAAACAAATTACATTGCCTGAACGATGAATGATTAAAGCCCTCGCATGCGGCTCTGCACTATCACTTTAGTTTGTCGTACTTGCCTGTACTATTGCGCGGTGCGAGCGAACTAGGCAAGCCTGATAGCACGTGCCTCCGCGGAGGAGATTCCTCGCCCCGATGGCGTCGCGGCACCCCCGCGCTCGCCCGGCGCACTCACACATAGCCGCGAGCAATTTTACAGCACCCATGCGCAAGTGTCGCTTCTTTTCACGTTAGTGTATATTTTCTTTGCTTTAGTGATGATACTATTTTGATTTCATTGTTATTGAAGCCTAGATTTTAAAGATACACAAGGGAACTCCTCAAAATCAAATAGAAACTGTATAGTGATTGAAATGTTGCTAGGATTATGACAATCTGAAATAAATTAGGTATCTAACTATGGTCAAGGACGTTTTGGACTAGACTTGAACTGTGAAGAAACAACCGGAACTCCTTAACAACAAACAGCACGAACAGTTGAAACTGAGTATTTAGTGGTATTATACCACGGAAAAGTGTGATACATAAAAAAAATACATAACATCATCGCCTACATTTACATAATATACATAACCATAAAAAGGTAAAACTACCTAATACAGAAGGTACTTACACTAAAAAGAAAAAAAGAAAAAATTGTTTAAAAACAAAAAAAACGACTTCAAAAACCTGAAAATAAAAACAAAATTAGCTTCAAAATTAAATACCTCTAAAAAGCAAGAAATAATTTTCAAATCATAAGATACGCATATCATTGTAATAAAACACGTCTAATGAAGTCGGGTGGGGCTCTTAGAATAAAAAAAGAAGTTGTCCTCCAGCCCATGGTTCCCAATTGTCGGAAAAACTACCAAGAAGTGACATCCCTAATGCATGATGATGATTTTTCAGTGCAAACCGCGATGAGGACAAAGTCATTTTCGGCTCTGAAAAGTTGGATTTCATGTTCCATTCCTATTTAAGTTTAGACCTTTACATCTTGCGATTTCTTTATTATCCTAAAAATTAAAGACACGATGAGATATTTTACATTTATTGGGCCAGATGAAGCCGTGATAGCGTATGAAAAATATGCCCTCAGACAAATGATGATGTTAAAAATAATAGTTTGAACGAATTAAAAACCTTTTAAAATGTAATGGAGAATACTGTGACACGCAATAAATATATAAGTGTACAATATTTATTTATTGTTGGGAGCCATCTTACAGATGGGGATAAGGGGAACAGATGTTAATAATTATAGGCCTATATCTATCTTACCTAGTATATCAAAAATTTTGGAAAAAATATTAAACAATCGCCTTCTTCAGTTTCTAAATAAATATAACATTTTGGCTCCGTCACAATATGGCTTTAGGAAAGGTTTATCTACAGAGGATGCTGTAACTGCATTAAGTACATTAGTGACAGAACATATTGATAAAAATAATAAATGTTTAACTGTGTTTCTGGATATCAAAAAAGCTTTTGACACTGTCTCTATCCCTATCCTTGTGAACAAGCTGCAAAATATTGGAATAAGGGGTATGCCATTAGCTCTTTTTATAAATTATCTTTCTGAGAGAAAGCAAAGAGTCAAATTGGAGCAGTATTCCGGTGAAGACGCAGAAGTAACATATGGCGTACCGCAGGGCAGTGTATTAGGCCCTACCTTGTTCTTAATATACATCAATGATTTGTGTACCTTAAAAATCAATAACGCCAATGTTTTCTCGTACGCCGATGATACAGCTGTTGTCTTCTCTGGAAACTCCTGGGAAGCTGTGAGAAATAATGCTGAAATGGGAATGACTCAAATAGCCACTTGGTTGAAGAATAATTTACTGTCACTGAATACGTCCAAAACCAAATACATCTGTTACAGTATTTATGACAATAATCAGCCTGCTGACAACTTCAGTCTGAAGGTTCACAATTGCAATGCTATTATGAATAACTGTAACTGTCCTCTTATTGACAAAGTCACCAACTATAAGTATTTGGGCGTTGTCCTAGACCAGAGACTATCCTGGTATCCCCATCTTGACCAACTTGCTGGAAGAGTAAGGAAATTAACATGGATCTTCCGCTCACTAAGATATGTGATCCCAAGGGATGAGAAACCTGTTATGAATCGAGATCCCCAAAATAATCTCTTGAATAGAATATACATTGCCCTGGTTGAATCTATTTTGGCTTACTGCATTCCTATTTGGGGTGGTGCAGCAAAAACTAAGTTTATAGAGGTTGAACGTTCGCAGCGTGCTCTGATAAAAACAATGTATTTTAAACGCTTTAGGTACCCTACCAAACAACTTTATCTTGATTGTGGGTTGCTTTCAGTTAGAAAACTATATATAAAACATATAATTTTGAAAAAGCACAAGAATTTACCGTATATTAAAAACAATAAAAAAAGGAGAAGAAAATATAATGTGGCCTTCAACTAAAACAAAGTTTGCTGGAGCACAATATAATAGTATTTCGACCAAAATCTATAATAAAATTAATAAGGAACTAGACATTTACTCCAAACCTTATAAAGAATGCAAAAAGTCGGTCGGTGGAAAACTTACTTGGTTGGAATCACTTGACTATGACATGACAGAGCTGTTCTTACAAGAAATAAAATAATACCTTTAAAAACATTGTTTTTCTATCATATAATAATATATATATATACCTGTATATAATCATGCATGCACACACGCACACACACACGCACACACATACACACACACACACAACCACACTCACACACTCGCGCGCACAAAATTATCTATCCTTGTTAATTATAAATATAATAATAATTATGATAATTAGTTATTTTTACTACTAAAATGTAATGCTAAAATACATAAATACTGTTATGGAAGAGCTGAGTCTCTTGTTACAGGCATTTTATGCTTAAAAGGGGGCTCCGGCCACTAATTACTGTAACGCAAAACTTTTTATCGAAATAAAAAAAATATTGTTTATTGTTTATTGTATTGTTTATCTTGGATTTTTGTATGGGAGGGAGATAAAATACAATATTTTTTTCCAAATTCCATACAAAAAAAGATTGTATTTTATTTATCTCCCTCCCATACAAAAATCCAAGATGGCTCCTATTTTTAAAATGATCTAAGGGTTCAGAAGGTGCACCTTGCCAAAGGACATCCTTTGATCACCAAACGCCGAATTTGTTATTGAACACACGGGACTATTATATTTTTTAAACATTTGTCTACAGCTGTCAAGAAGACCGAGGCCAGCTATGGCTCGGATACATTTTTTTTGTATTATGAAAACTTCTTTTACTTCCGTTGAGTTTCCCCATAGAATTATTGCGTATCTAAGTTCCAATACATAATGTAAATAATTTAAACTATTAGTGGATGCAGTTGGATGAATGGCGAGCCGGTACGCGACGCGGTACTACAAGTGTTACGATTTTTTTGCCAGGAGCCTTTTCAGTCGTAAGTAGAACAATTCACCAAACATATACTTATTACATTACTAATCGGATGTGAATTTTGGATGAACAGTTTAGGAGTGCATACTGCATAGGAAACAAATAAACATACACAAAGACTTCTATGCTGTTGAACATTACATTAGATTTTTATTTATTGTATGAAGAAGATACCTTTAAGTATTAAATATTACATAATATAATTATAATTATTTTGTTAAATTACCGCAAATTTTTTTTATGGACCAGGATGTTTTTTTTATGGACCAAAAGAAACGGCGGTTGAAAGGGGGAAAGGAAGATTTAAAGCAGAATAATGGAAACACGTTTACAACAGGCAATAGGCAAAGGAAAGCAATATGACAAGAAGAGAGTAAAGAGACAAAACCATAGTATATAACATGTAACTAATTACACAGTAGAATGTATAAGTCTATACATGTCTAAACACCTACCCTTCGAGCAACAAAAGGCTTCGTTCCGTCTTACTCTAAGCACCTAACTAATACAGAATCGTGAACAGGGCGTTGGTTCTGTAACCAAACTCGAACTCCACTTTGAATCTAACTTCACTGCACAGGAATTTTAAATCACAAATAAGATAATGATAAGAATTTTTTTAAACACAAAAATAACACACACACTTCAATTATATTATAACACTCCTTGCGTACGTCGTATGTAGATAACCTGTAGTATAATTGTAATGATCCCCCCCCCTACCTAAACTATATGATGATGATGAGTACTATGAAGATGTGTGATGTGTGATACCTAACTTACCTAACTTAATGCTTATTATACCTGGTGATGGGATTTTAATTGGATTCTAGGTTTTACTGTTTTACTATATGGATTGGTGATATTCTAACCCTAGCATAGTTAACCTAACGCATACCTAACTACAAATCCCATTCATGTTGATTAGCCGCTAAACGCTTCTGAACTAACTATCCCTACTTGTGATTCCATTAAACGTTTTTATCTATGTTTTGCCTAGTTTATTTTCCCTAACCCTATTTTATTTGCATGATAGAATAATCTAATATTAATGCTTTTGTAAGTGTGAAATGAGCGCGTGATGTCTAGTGATATTTCCCAAGTTGTAATCCGTAATTACCCTAAGTTCTCGAATATTGCTGGGTGGATATAAATATTAACTTTACATGACTAACTTTAATTATTTATGATTCGATAGATAATGAACTAAGAACCTATTACTAAAGAAGGAAATTACTTTGCCTGATTTTCCTACAGAATAGAAATTAAGATATTAATTGCTCATTCCAAGTTGACCCAACTTCATACTAATCTGTTACTTTGTTTAATGCTTAGAAACAACTATGTTTATCAAATAAAATACCGATCTATTTTATTACGGAGGACCCTAATCCATTAGATTTCTACCTTATGATGTCATGGTCATGCTATATCAACTTTATTGATAAATTTATTACTAATTAGTTATAACTTCAACAATGAATTACTAGTGACCGCCTGCTGTGTTAATGAAAAATTGAGAATTTACCTATTTTACTACTATACTATCAGTTATAAAGAATCTATTATCTATGTCAACAATGTTTCAATTCATATCTTTGGATTTACTTGACAAATTTTAATAATCATAGCCGGCCCGACTGCGGCTTTTAGAAAATCTCTAGAATTTGTTAATTTTCTAACTTTAAAAGGAATAATATTATATAAATATCTTGGAAAGTATCTTAGGATTGCCTCTCACCTAGTTTTCTATGTTAATGCCAGAACCAATACTGAAATTATATTATGAAAATCTGAATGTTTTGCTTATATGATTTATTTCTTTATTTCTATTCGTCTAATTTGATGTATAGATGTCCTAGCTCAGAACAAAGGATATGGAATCAACGCTTTGACTACAAGATGAGTTTAGTAAGTATGTTTTGTAACATTAAGTATGTGCTTAAACAAATGGGGCTTCGCTCATCGCTATTGGATTGCATAGTTGGTCGTTGCCTATCTTCAGTTTAATGTGTTTATACCCAAAGAAGAATATGATCAGACGGTTTCCTAGTTAATGGTATTGATTCCTCATCTTACAACAAAAGTATTCGCTTTTATTACTAGGTCTCAATTATTCCTGTTATTACAACTATTACTTAATAAAATTACTACTAAATGGATATTATTACTCTTTTGATATAACCAGGGAAATAGAATTTAAGCTTGTAATTTTCCTAAATAAGCTTACTTTAATCTCATACTAATTCTTAATATTTGTTACTATACCATGGAAATTTTAATAGTCTTCTAGCGATTAGAAATGGAGATACTATAGGAAAGAGATAAGCGTTTCCAACTACATACCGCTGAATGAAGTAAGTATGAACAATGTTGATAGAAATTGGTCAAAGTGAATTTATAAGTTAATTGGAGTATTGTTATAAATTAGTAGGGTAGAAGAGGGTATATCGAGCCATAATAGACAATAGGGTAAAAGGAGGTAACTCGAGCTATAAAGAAAGTTAAGTTTGGGTAATTCTACTCCGCTACCAAATATTAGTTTATTTGTCATATACAACGTTATTCTAAGTAATGTAAATCATCCAATGTCGACTTAGTTTATCAAGATAAGAGGTAATTGAAGCAAGTTAAGGAGTTATAGTCGCCTGAATCAAGGTATGGGAAAAACCCGTCTGCGTCACTGATTTAGAATTTATTTGCTATCTTTAGTGTTACTTAAAAATATACAATGTGGCTTTCCTGGCTAGATAAAGAGCCCCTCCTCCGCTCAATATGGTAAGCCTCGTCACCAGAACTGGACAGCTTTCCCCCAGGAATCAGCCAATTACAATCATTCTTTAAATTAAGTACTATAAAGTATATGATCAATAGTCTATGTTTGTCTGTAGTCTTTCCAACAACAAGAGGACAAGCAAAATGCTCCAAGCGATTTCCCAGTTTTTCACAACTGAAATATTCTTATTTCAGTGTGATGGCTGAATTCAAAATTAAATGTAATTTTTTTTTCTTTTTTTTTCTAAATTCTGATTTATCTTATATCAACATAAATTCAATCTTACAATTTATGAACTTAAAAAAGGGAATAAGTACTGGAAAATCTAGGGATTTCAGAAGGAAAGTTTATTAAATTTAGGGACATATAATAAATAAATATTTGCGTTAAACCTTTCCTACTTTTGAACAATAGCTTTGGATTGCATTGTCAAAATGGCATTGAATAAATCTTCTTATGATTATTGTGTGATAAACTTGATATTGATTTCCCTTAAATTGAGTCGACTGTTAAATTTGATTTAGAATATTTAACTCAGAGAATACTTTGATTCCAGTAATCGTGAACTTAACATATTCACCAATTTTTTTGATACTTTCATAGTATATAAATGTTGGTCAAAGTATTGTTTAGTGCTACATACCGAGCATTATTTTGTTAATTTGTGGAAGCTTACTCAAAAATTGTGTCTTGTGATATTGATGAGTTGGAATTGACATGGCTCAAATAATACCACGGGTCAACATTACACCCAGACTTTTATTTAGCATTCATCCACATTTATTACCAAAATAAATTATTTTATTTATAGTCAACAGATTGAACCATGCTCAATATTAGTAAAGTCAGCCCAATTCAAAAATATTTCTTCTATTATAATTTGATAGTCTATTAGTTAATTAGATTGTGCGTCCAACTAGCTTTAGCACAATAGTAAGTAGATATTTTTCATTCACTGAAATTTATTTACAATGCCACTTCACAACACCCATAGATGCACAACACTGTACCTATTCTCCGGAATTACTGAGAATTTAAGATAACAAATTCACTATCACGTTACCATTTAACCCTCCAACTTGCTCGCATTTACCTGCCTATGACACAACCTAAAAATCATCATACATTTTAATTTACTTTTGTCATGATCCGCCATGTTGTTTATCAAAATTAGCTTGGATGAAATGCATCACTTAGTGAACCAATAGCGGCCATTTTGTAATGCACCTTTGCAATTTTCCTATCGATAAATAATAATTCGGCCATTTTGTTGAATTATGCCTAACTTATCCTACCACAATTTCGATTCTAGAATGCTAATTTTACAATGTGACGACCTACCTAACTAGATTTTCGTTCGTTCTACATTCCTGCCTAGCAGATTATTTGCCTATTCCGCTCTATTGACGACCATTCAAAACACCAGTATCACAAGCCCCCCAGGTTTTGTGATACTCTACCTAATTTTCGCGCGATTAACCCTACAATTGACCTATGATTTTACCTGCCTAATTCAGACTAAAAGGTGACTTTCCTATGCGATTGTTGTGGATCTTACAGCTCCACGACGCCCCGTATCTGTACAGTGTGAGCAAGCATAACTCCCTAATTTCGCTAACAGCTTGGCCGTGCTAATGGTGGGGAGGTAGGACCACCATTAGGCCCTAACCAAAGGAATAATGAAATCATGCACTCAGGTCTTGACCAGAAACCAGAACTACGTTCAAACGGCCCCTCTTCTACGACGCCTATTTCTAGCCAAAACACGGCCCCTCTTCTACGACGCCTATTTCTAGCCAAAACACGCATGATTACATTATGTGACTAACTAGGCAGACCAACGAATTGGCCGCCCGTTTATGACGCCACAATCATAAACTTCAATTTTACCTAGTACCCCCCCGAAAGTCCATAGCGAATCGCCCCAGTACGACACAATCCTATTTTTAATTATTCAAGATAAAAAACTCCCTTCCCACATTCCATTTCAAATGAAATTAGTTTTAGAAAATCTATTTTCAATAATTCTTGAATTTACTTGATACAGCTACGTTAATTTGATGTAAACTTTGCAACCAAACTATATATTTCAGTCAGGCTTTAATTTTACCATTTAAAGCTCATCTGAAACATTTTCCCAAAGGTTAGAAACTTGCCCGTGCAAGACCTATACACATAGACTTTCGTTTCTTTCACTTATTTGCTGACTATTTCGGTCTTGAGTTAAAGAAAAACTTGTTCAGCAGCCATCTTACAGAGGGAAGTGTGCTTGCGTCTTCTTCGGTGAGCGTCAGTAAAGGAAAGAGAACCGGCTCCCCCGCGCCCGGCCTTATATACATGCGGAAAAGTTACCTCTGCGAAAATCTTGATGACGCTTAATCTTATTGGTTCTTAATTTTTTAGAGTGCCCTGTCACTAATTTTCTAATTTACCCAATAATGGGGTAATTTCTCCCTGAACTAATCTACCTATCACGTGAATATAATAATAGGAACCCGTAATTACTTCGATACTCAATAATTTGTTTTGCTTATTCTAGAATTTACAAAACTCCTCACATACGCAAATATTGTTCTAATTTCCTAATGACACAATCGATTTAACCTTCCCTGTACGTTTGAATACATATTTTTCAATAAATAAGTTATCAAACCGCTTTTATTAATTCCAATTGACGCATAGCTTTATTTAATAATAGCAAAGTTTGATAACAAGAACCCAATGATATTATGTTTAACCAACCAACTTGGGGTATAATATTGCTAACAACGAATATTACTCACATACGTAACCTACTGTTGTATATGCCCTATTTTGTCGCCTCATCTTACAATTTGCCTCTTCAGTCACTGAATGAGTTTATCTACATACTATGGTATTTTAAAAATATTTCAAACCCTCTCTGTCTCTAACTTTTCTTTCTTGTGCAAGAGTAATGGCATCATTTTTATTTCTTCATCTATTCGCCGTTTCTATCGTTATTTCTAGCCCAAAGTCACTTTTACTGAAAGGTAACCGTTGAATATCCTTCCACATAACATTTAATCTATTCATATATCTATTATTTGTGGGTAAAGGATTTGTAATCTCCAAGTATTACTCAGAAAACATAAAATCAATTAAAGTTTTTATTGTATTTGCAGGTTTACTATACTGAATATATGGATATCATATTTCTTACTGTAAGATAATCAACGTCGTTTATAAAATCTAAGCATATATTTTCATCTATTCCAAACAAAGGAACATTTGATCGCTTATTGATGAATCGAAAATACACCAAATCCCACAATTTCGAATATACTAGCCTTAAGATGAATCCAGCCCTTAACACCCCCGACTCATACATACATACGCGACCTCTTTTGCCGTTCCCCTGGCACGGAACCTTGCTCTCGAGTCCGACTCGCACTTGGCCGGTTTTTTCCCATATTATATTACTAAGGGTACTTTATAGACTCTAACTGGTAACATTTAATTTTACACGTCACCATTGCGAATTATGATTGGCTACTTTAAAATCTGGCGCCATGTAGCTTAATCTTAGGAAAATCCACGCCCACACAGAATCTGAGCTCTCGATTGGCTACCACAAACATTTTCCCTTCGTCTTTTGTTTATGAACAAAGGAAAGCCACGATCCATTCTACGGTATATTGTTTTTATGTCTAGTTCCTTTTACAACTTTTTACTAGTTATCGTTTCTATTTAATGTTTATTTATTACAAATATAATCATTCGTATTCTTCCTTTACTTTTAATATTAGTTAAATGATTTTACTTTATTCATAATCCCAAGCTTAATTTACAAATAGTGTTTTTTTGAAATTTGCTGAAAACGAAACGCGATATGTGTGTTTACACCAAACCTAAACATTATTTTACACACTTAAAATAACTAAATTATTATTTGTTTATTTTAATATTTTATAATCATTCGACTTCCTTTTACCTTATAAATTTTTAATGATATAATTTACCAAGGATTATTTCGTTCTCTTTTTTTTCTTCTCTTTAAAATATAGAGTGATTTTTCTCTATGGATTATCACTTTAGTTCCAAAAACGGCCACCAAATGTCAAATGCATTTGTCTATGTAAATGTCAACGAATTGTTTATTATTGTTGAAACATATTTTCAGGTTAAAGAAATCCCGCAAAAGTATCCGTTTTTTATATAGAAATATGATATTTCGTGAATGTTGCATTTGCAAATCGCAGTCATAGCCTACAATTATCTGTAATCAAAGAGTTTGTGCTACAATAATACTGTTGTAATTGCAGTAAATATCGTAATGCCAGACAATATGCATTGAAAGACATCCCAAATTGCATAAACAACCCCTTTTTTATTAAAATGAGAATAAACATCCCTTCATGGTAAGTTATTCAACGAGTTTATTTATTGATTCATTCACATATCTTTATTTATTATTGTTTACAACTATTTTTTCCAACCCTGGACTTCTTTGTATCTCGCAGATTTACAAGTTATCACTAAAATAGAAGTTAATTGAAAGAAATGGAGTCTCCAAGGCGATAGAAAAAGGTAATACATCCAATTGGAAGCGATGGGACCATTAAGGAGCAACAAAATATCTTTCCCAGTGCCGGTTCATAGGTCAGTAACCCCTTTTTGTCTTTATTTCAACCAAATATTTGAGAAAAAGATAACATGTTCAATTTTGAACTGTTACATAATCTAATAACTTCACACTGACACCACATTATAGCACAGCACACATTAGTATTTTTTATTTTTTTATTTTTATTTAATTGGAATAACAGACAGCCTTATTAACTACTTAAATTTTAACATAATATTGTCTCCTTAATTACTTCGGCCAAAAGAGTTATTCACAGATTAAGCCAAATTTGATAACACCAAAATTTAACATTACTATGTAATTTTATAGTTGAAAAGAAAAAAAAATCGATAAACCCTAAAACTCAGTAGGTACATTTGAACAAAATATTTACTATTAACTATTACTTAACAAAATCAGTACCAATTACCTACCTATATATATTTTATAGTTAAATTTAAATTTGTATTTGATACTTCAACCCACTGCTTAATTAAACTAGTGCAACAAAACAATTAATGCAATATAAATCTAATTTATTTCTTATATTCATTTAATATTACAGTACAGTCGATCTACGCACCCATCAACAACTCCTTGATTTTATCCAGGAATTTGCTTTTACTATTATTATTGAATGGGTCTACTTCCGCAAATTTTGAATTATAAGTCTTGACTAACCTAGTTAACACCTCGTTTTTTCCATAATCAGTACTATGACGTCTATGACTCGGGACAGCGAACAATTGCGTATGCCGAGTGCGGCGTGACGGCACCAACAACGCCACCCTCTCCATTAGTTCTGGACAATCTAGTCGCCCACAAAGCACATCATAAAATAAGCCCATGTCCAACACCGTTCTCCGCTCTTCCAATGTGAGCAACCTATACTGCTGGCAGCTCTCCTTGTACTCGGATTTATCATTATTAAATTTATAATTTAAGTGCTTAATAATTTTTTTCTGAATGTTGTCTATTCTAGTTTTATGTATATTGTAGATCGGACTCCAAATCGAGCTTGCATATTCGAGAATGCTACGAACATATGCATAATAGTAGGTTACATTGCACCCGTGCGAAGCCGGGGCGGGCCGCTAGTTTTATTATAACTGTGGGACTTCTAAATCCGGAGAAATTAATATTTTTCCGCAGGGTCATCTAAAATAAAAAGTCAAATTTAAAATGGCGGCCATTCCAACAGGAGTTGGGATAGACCTGACCTGAAGATGTGGGTGTTTTTTACCCACGACGGACGGAACGGAATGCGAATTTACAAAGGCTATACTATTTCAGTCACGAGTCAGACTCTAATGGTTGAGCTTTTGTTTATGCATATTACTCAACAATACCTAAACTATTTCAGTAAAAAAAATGACTCAAATGGATTAGCTTTTGCGTTGATATTTTCAAAGAAAATGCACGGACAAAACCTAGTACTGTACAAGCAAATGAGTCGTATAAATGAAGGGTTATGTACTACTTACTTTTAAAGTTTTATATTGGTTATTAACTAACTCTGTTATCGTTCTTATAGACAAAGTACATCTGATGATTAAGTCGTCTAACTAGTCTAATTACAACCTCGAATAAACGTTTTTTCAACTCAATTAAGTAACAGTAATATAATGGTAAGTCTTAAGAACGTTTCAGTCGTAAAAAGGTTTTTTTAAGACAATATCATCAAAATAGGGACATTATTATAACATCTAAACAACTTGTTGGTCTAAAAACGTTTTTAAAAACCTTAATATAATGATTATATAGTGGAATTATGGATGACTTCAATATAATATAAAGATATAAGTCTAACTATTAAATATACCTTTTATTCAACAGTTGGTTTTGTTAACGTAAAACAAAATATTTGTCAATACATACAGTTTCGGTTCATCATCCTGTTATATGTCTTTCATATATAACAACATATTTTATAAATGTCCTATTACGAATTTAATAAAACAAAATTATAATTATTTATTTTTATTAAAGCAAAACAAATAGCAATGGCGCTCGATCGCATATTACAGAGAAATAATAGTCTATTGATGTGATGACTTGTACAACAATGGCTGACCTTAAATCTTTAAAACCCTTTAAATGTATTGTTATAAATTGACGAAATTTCAGATATCTTTGGAGCGCTACAGTAAAAAACGAAATATCATCACATACAATACCAATAAAGTGACATTCCCATAGAAATATAGACGTCAATTCGAATTTACCAGCTGCACAATCAATATAGATTCAATATTAATTTCAATAATATGTAAACCTTGTTTTTTTCTTTGTGCAATGAGGATCAGTAACGATTTAAGAAAGAATTTTTTTTTTACTAAGAAAGAGAGTGAGACTTTTGCTTGTATTAGGTACCTTCAATTGAAGTCATTTCCGTCGCTGCATCTGAAATATCGGGCAGAGTCAAATCTTCACATTCACCGCTATCAGACATTTTAAAGCAAGAATAAAAACAGTACAACAAACAGTTAAAAATGGAATTCAAAACTTTTCTGTAAATGGCGCACCCCGCACCACAGACCCTATTATTCTAGAGCTCATACGTTAGTACTACATAGTATTGTTTTATGGTCTGTGGTTAGTACTATTATTTTATTAAAATTAAAAAGTAAAAGTGTGCTATAAAAATAAAAAAAGTTATTTTATGATGCAGAATGTTGAACTGTGATGGCTTTTTTTATTCATGAACAAAAGTACGTGTTTATACTATCTTTTTTGAATCCATATGGAACTTTACGTTGTGTGTGAAGATAATAGTTATTTATGCAACTGTACTGTAATGAGGGGTGTTAAAACACGAATGTGGGTTTATAATAGTATCACATGAGTGTTTTAATACCTAATTAAGTAAAGTTGCATTCAAGACCTTATTTACACCCATTTTTATATTTTTTATATTTTTATTTGGGAAACCAACAATATTTTAATACATATGGATTAAAAACACCCATTATATTTATCTACACCCATGATATGTATACTCTACAAAGGGTTTTGACTTTGACTTTGTCTTTGACTTTACTCCTCCTCTCCTCATCATGATATCTTCCGAAAGTGTGTTATAATGTTGTACTGATAACCTAACCTCTCACTCGGATATCGTAATGTTGGCAGTAAGATAACCGTTTCAGAACCCTTTACAGAGGATTTAAAGCATGAGTGTAGATAAAAATAATTATCTGCCTTTTGTATTTTACATTAGAGGAAAAAGTATTTTATTTTTATTTGTAAGTACTCTCAACAAGTGTTGAGTGTGTACCTGTTTCTTTCGTAATAAATGTTCGTTTGTAGATTCGTTTTTTTTGTCAATCAAATACAGAATAAAAACGAGTATATGATTATTTTAATAATTTAATTCGCGATAAACAAGGCAGTGAGACTCTACTCGGCTAGGACAAAAGCTTAACTATTTGAGTGAATAATGTATAATACCGTACTAGGTTTTGTCCATGCATTTTCTTTGAAAATATCAACGCAAAAGCTAATCCATTTGAGTCATTTTTATTACTGAAATAGTTTAGGTATTGTTGAGTAATATGCATAAACAAAAGCTCAACCATTAGAGTCTGACTCGTGACTGAAATAGTATAGCCTTTGTAAATTCGCGGACGGAACGGAGGTGGTTTATGTGTTTGGGGTTAGAGGTTGTGTGTTTGTTCGTTTGTTTGTATGTTTGTCTGTTACCATTTTCCTCGGAAAATACTGGGCCGATTTTGATGCGGTTTTTTGCATTCAAGAGGTTTTATTTCAGAGCAGGTTTTTAGACATGTCTAATGGTGGTAGACCCCCAGGGGGCGCTGCAGCAACCAGATAAGTCATGTCTGTCTATTACCATTTTCCTCGGAAACTACTGAGCCGATTTCGATACTTTTTTTGCATTCAGAAGGTTTAATTTCAGAGCAGGTTCTTAGATATGTTTCATGGTGGTAGATAACCAGGGGGCGCTGCAGCAGCCAGATAAGTCGCACTTGAAAAGTTCTCAAAAACTACTCAACTGATTTCGATGCGGTTTTCTGTAATGGGTTTGTAGGTTGTCGGCTATGATTCTTAGATTGGTGTTATGGTGTTTAGCCGCTAGGGGGCGCTGCAGTTATCATTTTCCCATTTATCTTCAGAGCGATTTGACCGAAACAGATGCGGTTTTCTGTAATAGGTTTGTAGTATGTCGGCGATGGTTCTTGGTGTTAGGGTGTTGAGCCACTAGGAGGCGCTGCAGTAATCATTTTCCGAACGGTTTGACCAATTTAGATGCGGTTTTTAGGGTACTTACATAACGTAAGTATGAATTCTTTAAAAAGTTAAAAATAAAAAAGCAAAATTTAAAATATTGAAAAACCCACAACGATTAAAATTGTTACTCTTAGTTTAAAAAGAGTAAAATAAGTTTTACGAAAATCCCTCGACTAAAAGTGACTATACATAATTTATCCACCTATTCATAAATTGCAAACGCAAGAAAAATCCGTCGGGTGCTGCCATTGCCATCTCTCTAAAGTAACTATAACTGCAAAATATTAGTTCATTTGGGGCAACGAAAATATATACCGTGAAAAGAAGCGGAAGCGACACATGCGCATGGGTGCTGTAAAATTGCTCACGGCTATGTGTGAGTGCGCCGGGCGCGCGCGGGGTGCCGCAGAGCCATTGCATCGGGGCGAGGAATCTCCTCCGCGGACTCACGCTCTGTAGTCCAATTAATGAGGATATTTGTTGTATGGAGACTTCCGAATAATTCTCCCGTCTATGAAATTTGGCATGTGATGAAGTTAGGTAATACAGATTACAGATGCACAATAAGCCAATAAATTTTGTTACGAGAAGTTAGGTATTTTACCTAAACATGAAAATTACTTATATCTCTCTGTGAATATTTCCTCGGGCTGAAATACTTTCTGTATACGTACTTATGTATTTGTTAGAATAAGTATGTAAAGGAATCCAATCTTTTTTCGATTTCAGAGGTACCCAAAATACAACTTTTAACATTTTTTTGTATATCTTCTATTGAAAAAATTATCTGTTGATTATTATTTTTTAATATGTTTTTATATCTTTAAATACATAGCTTTGTTCAGTAAGCCAATAATTTTTCTTCTTTGATCATATTTTTTTTATTTTTTGACTTTAAGAGGTTATCTACGTAATGTGAAAAAATAGTCGGTCCATTTTTATACGTTTATTAGATAAATTATTTTATATTAAAATAGATTTATCAATAATCCAATCATTTTTTGAACGCGCATATATTTTTAAGGATAGTCGCCGATTTATGATAGAGCGTAAGGGTTGACCTCCACTTGACTACACAGCACTGCTTTGCCACGCACTTTTGAAGTAGTGTAGGCGAGTTTGGTGGCCACCGTTCTCACTACATACTCTAAAACAAAGTCGCTTCCCACTGTCTGTCACTATGTATCCTTAGATGTTTAAAACTACGCAACGGCTTTTGATGCGGTTTTTTTAACAGATAGAGTGATTCAAGAGGCAGGTTTATATGTATAATACATGGTGTCAAATTCCACACTACACCGAAGCGAAGTGAGGGTGGGTATTCCTAAATAAAACAAAAGATAAATTAGGTTAGATAACTGACACTTTAATTAATATTAGATACTAGCGGTCCGCGACTTCGTCTGCGTGGAAAGTTTTTTTTGCTATCCCTCAATTCTTTTTCCAGAATGAAATTGTACCATTTGTCCTTCTCTGTACCCCTGACAACGTGTACCTTTGTAAAATTTCATAATTTAATACTATGAATTCGAGGGGGGCAGTAATAAAACAATAACATTATGCTACTAATTTATCAATAGAATTGTAAGAGCATGTGACATTGCACTTACGCTAATCTTTTTTACATAAATTGGATAATAAAAATGGAGCACACGATGGTGACATATAAATATTACTTTACGAAATATACCTATCAATATTTTTCTTTTTGATAAAAATTACCAAAAAAGTGAAAAAAAAAGTGAAAAAAGTCAACTTTACAGGAGAAAATAAAAACGGATTTTTTTAAATATCTCAAAGCAGTTAAAAAATATTGATATACAATGTATGACAAAGTTAAAGACAAAAAAAAACTTTAAATATAAGTCATAATAATATGAAAAACATTATTAGAAAAGTAGAAATTTACGAAAAACCATTTTATATTATTATTCTAGTTCAGTTTACTTCGTCATGTACCTGTAATAGCACTTTGCACGTTTATTCGTGTAAAAATACAGAGCTTGATAAATTCTATAACTGCATTACACTGTTTATGGAAGGGAATATTTTTTTATCTATATTTTGGTATCATATCTTTGCACATTTTATGCCCTTAAACTATGATCTACATTAAGCTTTGCACTTTTATTATTGTTTAAACTTATTTATGTCTAAAATGTAAGTAGTTCTTACGGTATCGTCTTGCTATGAAATCTTTATAGTGCTTGTAAATAAAAAGAAAATGCCTTATAAAATTACCTACATTTTTATGTCTTTCAAATCTTTACATAAATTTTATCAGAGAAATCCAAAAACTCTTAAAAAAGGAAACAAGGATTTTAAAAATCAACTAAAGTTTTCAAATATTTTAATGATACTGGCCCATATTCAAAACCCCGAGAGCTCATCATGATGACATGTCATCTTGAGATGTCATCTTAGACAGCTGTTTGTACTTGTACTTTGTTTACTTGGTTACCAAAATTCTCACGAGTAAATACTGATTTTATCTGCTCAAGTCTTATTTAATTCCTTCTACAACATAAACACACTTATTAATTGTTTAATTCAAAAGTACCTACCACTATCCTTAAACTCTTGAAACTCTTAATTATTTTTGATAACGGTGGCCACCAAACTCGCCTACGCTACTCCAAAAGTGCGTGGCAAAGCAGCGCTGAGTAGTCAAGTGAAAGTCAACCCTTACGCTCTATCATAAATCGGCGACTATACTTAAAAATATATGTGCGTTCAAAAAATGATTGGATTATTGATAAATCTGTTTGAATATAAAATAATTTATCTAATAAACGTATAAAAATTGACCGACTATTTTTTCACATTAGTTAAATAACCTCTTAAAGTCAAAAAATAAAAAAAATATGATAAAGGAAGAAAATTTATTGGCTTACTGAACAAAGCTATGTATTTAAGGATATAAAAACATATTAAAAAATAATAATCAACAGATAATTTTTTCAATAGGAGATATATTGAAAAATGTTAAAAGTTAAATTTGGGGTATCTCTGAAATCGAAAAAAGATTGGATTCCTTCACATACTTATTCTAACAAGTACATAAGTACGTATACAGAAAGTGTTTCAGCCCGAGAAAATATTCATATAGAGATATAAGCAATTTTCATGTTTAGGTAAAAATACCTAACTTCTCGTAACAAAATTTATTGGCTTATTGTGCATCTGTAATCTGTATTACCTAACTTCATCACATGCCAAATTTCATAGACGGGAGAATTATTCGGGTTGCATAAGCCCCGTTGATCGGACTACTGTCAGGCTTGCCTAGTTCGCTCGTAAGTCGCACCGCGCAATAATAGTACAAACATTACAGGCAAGTACGACAAACTAAAGTGATAATATGTGTCGCGCGCGCCGCGAAATGAAATGTGAAGAAATTAATAGTATATTGTACGTACATTGAGGGGTGATGTGGTGATTGCACTTTCTTCCGAGTGACACATAGTGCTTTATACTACAGAAAAATAAAATAAATAAGTACCTAGCTACTTAAAATGTTATTGAAAATTAAATAGCTACAATAAGGCGTCTTGCCTTTCACCCCGGACAATCCATACAACCACCCCGAACTACATATCTATTACACAGACACTACACAGAATGACGTTTTTGTACTTTTGTATAGAAAAATATTAAAAACGCACATGACCGTTTTTTGTGATTTCATTTATTACCTCTCATTTACCTCCGGGCTTTATTAGGGGGTCAAAAAAACTTTATTTTTAGGCTCCGACGCACCGTTTCCGATATATTTTCATTTTTGTATTTTTTATTAAATTAAGTTAAATACTATGGTGGAGTATGGATTTTCATAAAACTTCTTTTAGCTTTTTAGTATGAGAATAAAGAAAGAATAATTAAACTAATTAAGATAAATAAACTAAAATTAAACTAAATAATTCTAAAATAACAACTGAATGAATACCAATATTGGTACAAGCGGTAAACCGTAAAAAGCGTTTAATTTCTAATGAACTGAACGCGCGTAAATTTTAGTTTTGTTAAAGTGTGTAAGTAATTGCAGAAGTTGATTATTATAATAAAAATAAAAATTCGGGCAAACGAAAAATAAATCTTGAAATTGATACAAATCAAGAAATCATATTAACTATTGATCCATATTCTTAATTGTAATATACTGCATTTATATTAATATAAAATCAATACAATTTTACTTCATCAAACTTTCGTTTTATTATTTCCTTACGTTTGCTAATAGCCAACCCTATCACAAGTCGTGACGCTTCTGAGTTCTGACGTAGCCGCCGGGCGGCGCCCGCCGCGAGACTTGCGCCAAGCTCACACATACAGGGAGTGACGCGCCTGTGTTTGGGGGCAGGTAATGGCAGCCCCAACGGATTTTTCTTGCGTTTGCAATTTATGAATAGGTGGATAAATTATGTATAGTTAGACTTTTAGTCGAGGGATTTTCGTAAAACTTATTTTACTCTTTTTGGCGATAAAATTAGGTGTAAGTATTTCACGCCTTTAAATTATTATCGCTAGCTAGGTCAATGCCATACCAATTATTGGCTGGGCAATAAATTAAGATGTATTGTATGTATCTTTCTGTCATTTATTTTAAGTGGTTAATCTTCTCTTTCTCTCTAAGTTGATACAATTCCACTCTTTTCTAAACCAAATTATTTTTCATTAACAAAAGACCTAACGATCTTTAAAGAGATGTCAAAGAAAATGTTTTTAATAGGGGAATATTGTATTACAATACAATACCCGCATCACAGAACATTATTGAATATCAAAATGTCTGTACTGAATGAAAATATACTACAAAATTTGTTGTGGTCATCCTAACAGATAATGGCGTAAAAAAACATATTCAACTATTATATGGACTAAATTAAGTCTATTAATTGATTGATTTCCCCTTGGAAAATGCAATAATTTTTGATATTTTTTTTCTGTGGCAAAAACGCTCTAAGATGACTGACGTCACATGCCTGTAAATAAATATGGCATCAGATAGAATATGGATATAAGATTCTTGGGCATTTGACACGACCATAGACTTAGGATTCGCGATTGATGGCTGTCAAGAATCTTATATCCATATTATTCCGACGCTGGCCTACAGCGGAAACGTGAAAAGTATTAGAAAATTTCGCCAATCTCGTTAGTGACTCGGTAGCATAATTGGTTAGTGCATTGGGCCGGAATCCTAAGGGTGCGGGTTCGAGTCCCGTCTGATCTGCTACGGGTGAGTCGATTTTTAGGGTTCCGTACCCAAAGGGTAAAAACGGGACCCTATTACTAAGCCTCCGCTGTCCGTCTGTCTGTCACAAGGCTGTATCTCATGAACCGTGATAGCTAGACAGTTGAAATTTTCACAGCTGATGTATTTCTTTTGCCGCTATAACAACAAATACTAAAAATATAATAAAATAATTATTTAAGGGGGCTCCCATACAACAAACGTGATTTTTTTTGCCGTTTTTTGCTTTATATTAATAAAGACAACAAGTAGACAGTTGAAATTTTCACAGATGATGTATTTCTGTTGCCGCTATAATAACAATTAATAAAAACCGAATAAAATAAATATTTAAGGGGGGCTCCCATACAACAAACGTGAGTTTTTTTTGCCGTTTTTTGGTACGGAACCCTTTGTGCGCGAGTCCGACTCGCACTTGGCCGGTTTTTTTTTAATATTTTTCAATTATATTAATATCCTTAATAGATTGTTTTAATGAAATACATTGATTTTTCCTGAAATATCAATGTGTTGTGCCTATTACGTAGGTAATAAGGAATAATTTAAAATGGTTTTCCAAAATTAGTCAAATAGTCTATTCAATGCATACGTAACGGGAACGGGACGGGCACGGGGCGGCGACGTGCCACCGACCGACGGGGTTTTCCCATCCCGTGCACGCCACGACCGGCACCCTGATTATCTAAAAAGAAACTATTTAGCGACCGGTTGCATTTGACATACATTGCCACTTTTCTTTGGTATGTTTTTTTAACCCAAAAAGAAGTAGCAATGGATCACGATCATCTGTGAACTGCGACCAGTCGCTAGGTGGTTTTTAATTAGATAATCAGCCCGCGGGCCCCGCACCCTGATTATCTAAAAAGAAATTATTTAGCGACCGGTTGCATTTGACATATATTGCCACTTTTCTTTGGTATGTTTTTTTTTAACCCAAAAAGAAGTAGCAATGGATCACGATCATCTGTGAACTGCAACCAGTCGCTAAGTGGTTTTTAATTAGATAATCAGCCCGCCGTTGTGCCTCCGCTACGTATGCATGCTCCTATACATTTTGTATGACACGATATTTTTGCCGCCCCGTGCCCGTCCCGTTCCCGTCCCGTATACAATACAGCGACCTTTTGCTAGATTTAGGCAATTTTTCATTTTGAATACGGCAACTCAAATTTTTGCAATTGCAACACTGCATGACAGCAAAGTAAACGTCAGTCAAACCAAACCATTCTTCTGTGGGGCTACTGCCCAAGTGCCGTCGATATCGCCGTCGACTTCATTTTGACAGTAGACGGCAATTTCGCACTGCCCAATTTCCCAAGTCGACGCGTCGATTTGATAATCGATGCCGACGGCAAAAGAACGAATGAAACGCTGTTTTTGACAGTTAAAATGGTACTGCCTAAGAAAATCCAAATCGACGGCCAATTCGACGCGTCGATATGAAGTGTCATTTCAATTCGACACCTCCTGAGTTGTCGATTTGATTGCAAAAAAGGGTTTTTGTTCCAATTTTAGCTTGATTTTTTAGTTATTATGCTTTCTAAAAAATTAAAGCACTCTTTATCTTCTTTATTAAAAACTCTTAATCGTTTTTATTCCTGTATTGTTGTTTTCGTTGTGTTCTAAAAGAAAGGCGGCGATACCATGACTTGGACGACATTCATGGTGACTGTATAGAGGAACAGCGTCTGAAGAAGATGAATATCACACGCAGAAGGATGGAGAGCGCACTGGCCCGTTTGTATCCTGTTGCTTCCCGACACCGATTTTATCGGACGGTTTAGCTTATCAAAATGCGAAGCTATGCGAAGATGTTATACCGGTCTTGTCCACAAATGAAAGGATCAAACCCGAAATTAAGGTACGTACGTATATGATACGTGGACAGTTGGTAGCAAAATGTGGCATATTCAATGATTCTTCCGGGCATATGGGGCCAATGATTGACCTCATACGTATATGTTTACAGATACCTACTGGCTGCATTGAATTTCTATGCCACTGGTAGTTAAGTGTGGGGAGAATTACTTTCTTCACCTGAGCCAGCAATCAACGTAACAGACGCTCTCAATACTCCTGCCATTTTGAGGAAATATCCAATTTCCATGATCCCAGACGAGCCTGAAGCAATGAGGTACCTAATTTTGATTCTATTGCAGTAATGGGTAGGTTAGGTAGTCAAATCAATATAAATAAATAATACCTAATAAGCAATAATACATATAATAATAAATACCTAATACTAAGCTACTTTCAGATATAATGAGAAGTTTGGATATTTTTTTTTTTTAGATTTGTGATGCGGATCTCAAGATCTTGCATGCTGATGCCTCTTTTGGTGGTGCAAGCCATGACTCTCACGTGTGGAACATGTGCCCGGTCAATCCAGCCACGCATAGACTGCATGATGAAGGGCAGAATTTCTGGCTTTTGGGTAAGCAGAATAAATCTAAAATTTTCTTATAAACCTCCTTTAGTTTTACATCTTGGGTAATATAGTTATTTTAGGATTTTATATGAGCATGAAACCCTTCACATAACCTGACACGCACTGTCCGGTTTATACCCCCGATGCAAGCAGAGGGTTGTTAAGTTAATGATAAAAATCAGTTCAGCCGTTGCCAAGATATTTTGCTTTCAACAGAGTTGGTGAATTGCCTTAACTTGGCAATGACTTGAGAGTTTTTTCGACAATTTATACAAGGTGTTTTATACTCTGAAAACGTGAATATCAGCTGTTTCATACAAAAATTAATAACGAAAATATCAAAATGTATTCTATTAATAACGAAAATATGTAAATAGTAATGTTTTCACGATTTCAGAGTTGGTCCCATAGTAAAAGTTGTTCAGTTTGACGGTCTCTATCTACCATATTCGGCTTTATAAGGCTTTTACCAAACACCTTGTAGTTACCTATTTATTTACATAAGTTTTGTAATTTGCAACACTGGAAGATGAAATAGATTTAGGAGCATTTTATAACTACTTGTATAATAAATAGAATAACAACAATTCAATTCAATTGCAGGTGACTCAGGCTATGCCCAGCGTCCCCGGATGATGACTCCTATTCTCCATGCTGAGCTGAATTCATCAGAAGTAGTACATAATACACCGGTCCACGTGCGCACACAAAATGTCGTCGAACGCACTTTTTTCGTCAGATTCCATTATGATACTACAGTCTGCAATGTAACTGCAAGCAAAGGGGGTTGATAAAGCAGCGCCACCAAGCGGTATAATGTTTGTGTCATCCCGCCAACGTTAATTACTTTGTATTTGAACTCTACTATGTGTTGAGAATAGCTAACTTAATAAAAAACAAATGTAATATTTAACTGTATATTAATAAAAACCTATTTAAAAAGCAAGACGTTTTATAAATTGTGTCTACTTATGCATCTATACAACGTGTTAATGAATTAACGCAAAATGAGAAACCCGTTTCTTCGGACCATCAAACTGAACAACTTTTACTATGGGACAAACTGAAATCGCGAATTAAAAATCAGCTGTTTCATACAAAAATTAATAACGAAAATATAAAAATGTATGAAGCAGCTAATTTTATTTTCGCGATTTCAGATTTGGTCCCATAGTAAAAGTTGTTCAGTTTGATGGTCCGAAGAAACGGTTTTCTCATTTTGCGTAAATTCTTGGAGGCTCACAATAATAATTATGTAAACAAATTAAAAACTTTTCGTGCAAGGGTATTTTCTTGATAAAAAACATTTATACAAGTACATCATATTTTTATTATTTATAAATAATTTGAAAATAGTACTAATAAATTGCATTAGTGGGACGCTACAAGTGGTCAATTTACCACCATAACATACAGAACTAAAATGCAACAGGCAGCCTTATTGCCTTTATTTTTAACTGACCCCCAAGAAGGAGGAGGTTCTCAGTTCGTTGGAATCTTTGTTATTTTATGTAGGTGGTATGTTACTCGATTAATCAAAGATAGAAAGTACCATTTGGTTAAGTGGAACTGATGATGAAGACAGTTGTTACCAGAAGCATTTAGCATTGTGCGATACGTTAATATGGTTGCTTTGCTATTCACTTCTACACCCGTACCATGTCATGACAACATGACCGTGCTAAGAACGAGGCAGAAAATATTATTTGTATTGAAAAGTATGACACTATTTCCACTAGACGGTTCCGTCATCGGCCCACGGTGTTTTATAAACACAGTGGGACATCTCTCAAATAATTCGATAAATCAGTAGGGAGTTTGTCAAACAGCAGCGGTCCCGCGTGTCCAATAATTTTAGTTCATTTTTTTTTATTTCAAAGTTGAGCCTTTGTTTATTTTACAAAAACGAAAAAAAAAAAACTACTTTCCACCTAGAGGTACTGTAGACATTTTGTATGGCTAATTTGATTGTCCTATTGAAGGCGCATATTAATGGTTTACTGGAAGGTTTTACAGCGTCCCAATAGAAGTAAAGTAGTTATTGAAAAATAAAATAAAGTCTCGTTTTTTTTTCTACCCAAACCCAAAATTTACCGTTTCCGCAATTTATTATAGTGATAGAATATACCTTAACAAGTTATCTTGCTACCGAAAACATATTGATTGCGGAACTCATCTTGTTGTTCGTCAGAAAAATAATAAAAGTTTCACATCAGCCCCTGCCAAAATTTTCTTAGCAAAGTCTTTTTTTATGATATGATACCTATGATTACGACGACGAGGATGAAATCAATGACAGCACTGATAATACCGATCACTGCACTGAGGGTGAATTCATTGACCACATAAATGACTCAATATGCTTGGCGTGAGTAAGCCACAGTGTCTCTGAAGAAGAGTAGTTATATTATAACATTTTCATAGCAAAGTCTTATGAAAAGACTTTGCTAAGAAAATTTTGATAGGAGTTTTCTGACGAACAAGATGAGTTCCGCAATCAATATCTTTTCAGTAGCGAGATAACTTGTTAAGGTGGCACCCTGAGCAAAAGTGGCGCCGCGGTGAATTTTATAAAACTTTATAATTCTAATACACAATTTAAATAACGTTCTACGTGGATTTTTTAGGACCCAGTATATTTTTAGACGGCATCGTTACATTCCCTCGTAGTCACTGCTAGAAGTAGATAGCAAAACTGCTAAAAGTGGCCGTTTTTGACACATTCACACCTTCTAAAAATATTAGACCATATGGGCTCTAAAAACTCCACGTAAAATACGTACATACGTAAGTACAGTTGCATACAAGATTTTATCTACAACCATTCTTTTGTTTTATTAATTTGAGAAAAAATATATTTTAAAACACATTGATAAAAACCCCAATAATTATGTATCCTCTAAAAGGGTTTTGACTTTGACTTCCCTCCTCCCCCTCCTTGTCATTTTATATATCATCCGAACGAGTGTTATAATGATGTACTGAATTTCGTAATGTAACTCTCTTTCACTCGTTCGGATGATAGACCGGAGGAAGAGGAGGAATGTCAAAGTCAAAACCCTTTATAGAGGATACATAATATCATGGGTGTTTTTAATCCATGTAAGTATTTAAAATATTGATTGTTTCTCAAATAAATTGTGAAGTCAAAAAAGGTAAAGTCTTGTATACAACTGTGCATAATTCGGTATTAAAACACTCAATTGTGATTCCATAAAAATTCGGTATAAACTCACATTCGTGTTTCCCCACATCATAGTACATAAATTATTAACGCGTTTCGACATCTAACGGCAATAAGTATGCACTATGAATTATGTTATCAAAGCAAAATTATCTCATCAAATGCAATATGTTTTTAGTATTTGCTGAATACAACTAGTGTGTACTCATTCATTTATTTGTACACACTTAAAGTTGTATTCGCTAAATACTACAAACATTATTCTATTCTTTATATTAACTTTTCATTAATTACTTTGTTCCGTCCGTGCTATTTTACACCGCCCTCTTTTTCATCTACTGTCAATATCTCCATGCCTCGGGTTGCCTGGAAGAAATCGCTTTTAGCGATAAGGCCGCCATGTTTAGCACTAAGTTCTATTGTTAAGTCTTTCTATGTATTTTCCACTTTTGGTGTTGAATAAAGAATTATCTAATCTAATCTAATTATTGCATTTGATGTTTATCGGAACACACCAAAATATATTGTGTAAAAGCTACAATCCTGGGAAACCACGTTATGTGCCTACAATAGCGAGTCACGTGCTAATCAATTGAAATACATCGATTTTTTTAAAATACCAATGTGGTGTGCTTATTATGTAATAAGGAATAATTTCAAATGGTTTCCTAAAAGTCAGTCCTTTAGGCGCGATTGGTCCAATTCGCGGTTGGTCCAATGTTAAAAAAAAATTCCAATTAGCAGTTGGTCCAATTCGCAATTGTTCCAATTCGCAGTTGGTCCAATTCACAGTTGGTCCAATTCGCAGTTGGTCCAAATCGCAGTTGGTCCAATTATAGTATATTAAGTTTTTGTATACTTATGTTTAAATACATATTTACTAACTTAAATATTCATATATTTTTGCAACTTATGAGTACATTAATCGGTTGCGATACCTAATTAGGTCACGATTACTATTAAATGTGTTATTTTGTTTAATTTTGGAAATACACTTTATTTGGACCAATCGCGAATTTGACCAACTGCGAATTGGACCAACTGCGAATTGGACCAACTGCGATTTGGACCAACTGCGAATTGGACCAACTGCGAATTGGACCAACTGCGAATTGGAACAATTGCGAATTGGACCAACTGCTAATTGGAATTTTTTTTTAACATTGGACCAACCGCGAATTGGACCAATCGCGCCTAAAGGACTGACTTTTAGGAAACCATTTGAAATTATTCCTTATTACATAATAAGCACACCACATTGGTATTTTAAAAAAATCGATGTATTTCAATTGATTAGCACGTGACTCGCTATTGTAGGCACATAACGTGGTTTCCCAGGATTGTAGCTTTTACACAATATATTTTGGTGTGTTCCGATAAACATCAAATGCAATAATTAGATTAGATTAGATAATTCTTTATTCAACACCAAAAGTGAAAAATACATAGAAAGACTTAACAATAGAACTTAGTGCTAAACATGGCGGCCTTATCGCTAAAAGCGATTTCTTCCAGGCAACCCGAGGCATGGAGATATTGACAGTAGATGAAAAAGAGGGCGGTGTAAAATAGCACGGACGGAACAAAGTAATTAATGAAAAGTTAATATAAAGAATAGAATAATGTTTGTAGTATTTAGCGAATACAACTTTAAGTGTGTACAAATAAATGAATGAGTACACACTAGTTGTATTCAGCAAATACTAAAAACATATTGCATTTGATGAGATAATTTTGCTTTGATAACATAATTCATAGTGCATACTTATTGCCGTTAGATGTCGAAACGCGTTAATAATTTATGTACTATGATGTGGGGAAACACGAATGTGAGTTTATACCGAATTTTTATGGAATCACAATTGAGTGTTTTAATACCGAATTATGCACAGTTGTATACAAGACTTTACCTTTTTTGACTTCACAATTTATTTGAGAAACAATCAATATTTTAAATACTTACATGGATTAAAAACACCCATGATATTATGTATCCTCTATAAAGGGTTTTGACTTTGACATTCCTCCTCTTCCTCCGGTCTATCATCCGAACGAGTGAAAGAGAGTTACATTACTGAAAAGATATTGATTGCGGAACTCATCTTGTTCGTCAGAAAACTCCTATCAAAATTTTCTTAGCAAAGTCTTTTCATAAGACTTTGCTATGAAAATGTTATAATATAACTACTCTTCTTCAGAGACACTGTGGCTTACTCACGCCAAGCATATTGAGTCATTTATGTGGTCAATGAATTCACCCTCAGTGCAGTGATCGGTATTATCAGTGCTGTCATTGATTTCATCCTCGTCGTCGTAATCATAGGTATCATATCATAAAAAAAGACTTTGCTAAGAAAATTTTGGCAGGGGCTGATGTGAAACTTTTATTATTTTTCTGACGAACAACAAGATGAGTTCCGCAATCAATATGTTTTCGGTAGCAAGATAACTTGTTAAGGTATATTCTATCACTATAATAAATTGCGGAAACGGTAAATTTTGGGTTTGGGTAGAAAAAAAAACGAGACTTTATTTTATTTTTCAATAACTACTTTACTTCTATTGGGACGCTGTAAAACCTTCCAGTAAACCATTAATATGCGCCTTCAATAGGACAATCAAATTAGCCATACAAAATGTCTACAGTACCTCTAGGTGGAAAGTAGTTTTTTTTTTTTCGTTTTTGTAAAATAAACAAAGGCTCAACTTTGAAATAAAAAAAAATGAACTAAAATTATTGGACACGCGGGACCGCTGCTGTTTGACAAACTCCCTACTGATTTATCGAATTATTTGAGAGATGTCCCACTGTGTTTATAAAACACCGTGGGCCGATGACGGAACCGTCTAGTGGAAATAGTGTCATACTTTTCAATACAAATAATATTTTCTGCCTCGTTCTTAGCACGGTCATGTGGTCATGACATGGTACGGGTGTAGAAGTGAATAGCAAAGCAACCATATTAACGTATCGCACAATGCTAAATGCTTCTGGTAACAACTGTCTTCATCATCAGTTCCACTTAACCAAATGGTACTTTCTATCTTTGATTAATCGAGTAACATACCACCTACATAAAATAACAAAGATTCCAACGAACTGAGAACCTCCTCCTTCTTGGGGGTCAGTTAAAAATAAAGGCAATAAGGCTGCCTGTTGCATTTTAGTTCTGTATGTTATGGTGGTAAATTGACCACTTGTAGCGTCCCACTAATGCAATTTATTAGTACTATTTTTGCCTGGAAGAAATCGCTTTTAGCGATAAGGCCGCCATGTTTAGCACTAAGTTCTATTGTTAAGTCTTTCTATGTATTTTTCACTTTTGGTGTTGAATAAAGAATTATCTAATCTAATCTAATTATTGCATTTGATGTTTATCGGAACACACCAAAATATATTGTGTAAAAGCTACAATCCTGGGAAACCACGTTATGTGCCTACAATAGCGAGTCACGTGCTAATCAATTGAAATACATCGATTTTTTTAAAATACCAATGTGGTGTGCTTATTATGTAATAAGGAATAATTTCAAATGGTTTCCTAAAAGTCAGTCCTTTAGGCGCGATTGGTCCAATTCGCGGTTGGTCCAATGTTAAAAAAAAAATCCAATTAGCAGTTGGTCCAATTCGCAATTGTTCCAATTCGCAGTTGGTCCAATTCGCAGTTGGTCCAATTCGCAGTTGGTCCAATTCGCAGTTGGTCCAATTATAGTATATTAAGTTTTTGTATACTTATGTTTAAATACATATTTACTAACTTAAATATTCATATATTTTTGCAACTTATGAGTACATTAATCGGTTGCGATACCTAATTAGGTCACGATTACTATTAAATGTGTTATTTTGTTTAATTTTGGAAATACACTTTATTTGGACCAATCGCGAATTGGACCAACTGCGAATTGGACCAACTGCGATTTGGACCAACTGCGAATTGGACCAACCGCGAATAATGTGAATAGGACCAATCGCGCCTAAAGGAAGTCAGTCACATAGCCTATTTTCAGCGAAAATATTTTGCTGGTGTTGACACGCTCTGTGCATGACGCGCGCCGTCGCCGCGCCGGGGAGTATACGAGTTGTAGCCGCGTATTATGTATGACCGTTATAAAGGCTTTGTAAATGTATTGGCGATCGTTGCCGTTTGTCTAACAGTAAATTTTCTAATAGTTATCAATATTCTATTTAAAAACTTAACAGCACTCCGAGACGTACACGCAACACTGCATGCGAGAATAAAACGGACTCATACGGGTTGCATACGGGCATCATACGGGACGTGCCCGTATTTAATCAGTTTGATGCCAGACATGCCCGTATGCAACATCCAAAACCGATAAGATTCCGTTTCATTTTGCTTTTATAACGGTCATACATAATACGCGGTTACAACCCGTATAGTCCCCGGCTCGGCGACGTCGCGTGTCGTGCATGCCCGGGGACGGAACGGTGTAATAAAATAATAAAATAAAATAAAGTGTAGTGGGAATAGTGTCATACTTTTCAATACAAAGAATATTGTTTTGCTTGACATATTCCTAGCACGGTCACGATACGGTAGTTAGTGTGTAGTGGTGGTAGTGTCCACCTCGCTCGCGTAGTTCCCCGCGTCGCTGCACGCCCTCCCCATGCTCTGCTCCGCCCCCCACCGCAAGTGGGATTGAAGAGCGATCTAGAAAAATAAAAACAGGGTAGTAAAAACGACCTTCCCAGACAGACGAGACACGAAACATAGCGTTAATTCGCAGGCCCGCCGCAAGCGGGCGTGCAAGGCGTGCACCGCACGCGGGCGGCACGTCTAGAGGGGCGGCAAATCGACCGATCCAAGCGTCGAAGCTAAGGTCGAAGAAGGGTCATGAATGACATATCATGCGCTCATAAGCGCTCCTGGCAAGATTTGAAGTTTGCGCCCCAAGGCTTATTTCTAGAATCTTGAGTGACACTGATTTGAATTTTGCGTCCAAAAATTAATTTCTAGGATAATGAGCGCCCCTGGCAAGATTTGAATTTTGCGTCCCAAGACTTATGCGCGTGAAAGCACTAAACTTAAGAATCGCCTAACTCTTTTCTTATCTACAACTCGGCCAAGTTAACTTAGCGAATAACAGCTACATGACGGCTAAGTTTATGACACCGTTTTAATTTGGTCATGTTGTAGTTAGGAAAAGACTTAGGCGATCCTTAAGTTTAGTGCAATCGGCCAATAGAGTATTTTCTAGCTATGGGTCAGCAAATTGAGGGTTGCGCCCCTGGCAGACGCCCCCCCTTGCCAGCCCCTAACCAAGCTACGACGCCAGATCCATTACTTAATTTTAGGAAGCTTGAAAGATGTATCTATCCTTGTACCCACTTGTGAAGAAGCGGCAAACCGCGGCTCGCGAGCTGCATGCAGCTCTTTAGCTCCCTCTGTGCGGCTATGCCGAGAATGACCCATAGCTAAATAATTTATTAGAAATAAATAATTTATTTCTCTTGCCTTGCCTATACCGCTTCGCATCGTGTTCTGGCAGTGGGGATAGATAGGGATCTAGACTGGATTTTATGAGTTTAAACTGAACTCCGCTCGGATATAATTCAAAACCTGGGGCCCTATTATTGAATCCTTCGGCTGGCAAATTTAATTTAAAGATTACCCCCTTAAAATATAAAACATTACTTTGAAATTAATTATATAATTAATTAATTCATATAATTAATTAAAAGTTAAATTTTTGGCGTCGAGCGCTCTTTTCTACTGATTTTCGTTCGGCATGTGACTCAAATGAATGAGAAAATTAGCCGAAGGATTCCAAAATAGGGCCCCTGATTTTTCATCGCGCTTGGACAAAATCATTGCACCATCCATTGATTGTAATGATTTTGTCCAAACATAATTGTCGCATGTCCTGGAGCGCGCGGCGCGCTTCGCACGCCGCGACTAGACTTCTACATGAAAAGTACCTAGGTACAAAGATAAAGGCATCTTTCAAGAAACCACCTACTTGTGTAGAATTTTGCAAAAACTAAGCGCGGGGAAGAGTCAAATCACCATATGTCCCGGAGCGCGCGGCGCGCTTCGCACGCCGCGACTAGACTTCTACATAAAGAGTGGGTACAAAGATAAAGGCATCTTTCAAGAAATCACCCACTTGTAGTAGGGGGCGGCAAATTGGTATCTTGCACGCGGGCGCTCAAACAGCTAGCGGCGGGCCTGTTAATTCGCGACGAGCGAGACTCGAACCCGCTACCTCGACTACGAGCTAGTAGTAATAAGTGATTGACACAATGTAGGTAGTGTCGATAGCAGGGTGTGTGGTGCGATCTTATAGGAGGCCCTCCGTCCATCGGTGGATGGATATGGGCCGCTATGATGATATGATACTAACTATGAAGTGATCAATTATTACAGTGAAGTGGCTGCCTCTTCGTAAACAGATTATTAATTTATCACAAAACAAAATACCTATGTACAATCAAAATTGAATGTAGAGTTGAATACCGTAACTTTTAAATGTCAAACGTAAACTTTAAAATCTATTGCTATTGCTAACGAACGACAGATTCATAATTTTATGTTTGACATTGACTTAAGGGACATTTTGTAAGAGGATTACGCTTTGCAGTGCCCTCGTTAATTCATATCGGTCGAAAGCGATACTATTTTAAGAAGACGCAGTCTGCTCTCTAGCTCCGTCATTAGAAAAAAACTGCTTAAACAGAGACGAAACTGTGAATGAATTATCTCTCCGTAATGCACTCCGAACAATCTTTGTGATACTTTTTATCACTTAAACAAAATATTGTTTAAATGATAAAATGTACCACAAAGCTTGTTTGAAGTGCACTACAGATAATTCACAATTTTGTCTTTGTTTAAGCATTATGATTTTTTCCAGTGGCGGCGCTATTGTGCAAAATAAGCCCTCTTAAATCCTTATAACACCCCATGAGTAATTAAGATATTAGTTTGATTAGAACTCACTGGCTCGCTCCGTGTAGTGCGCTCGCTTCCGCTTCGAAGCGGCTCTCGAGTCTCCCGCCGATTACTACATTAAAACTGGTAATGCGCGTCGGGCCGCGCAGTGTAGGACAACTACCTCAGGCCGGGTCCATAGCAAGTGTTTTTCCCTACACAATCATCAAAACATTGTTTCGCGAAACAAAATCCTTATCCTTTTTTTTTGTTTAATGTTGATGTTTTTGTTGATTGTGCTGTTAACTTGTAATACCTACTGAGCTGTGATAATTTTTCTTTTAGCAATATAAAGATATTTTTGAACTCACTTACTTCCACCGTGGCGTCAGCTCTATGCTTTCGCTTCGAAGCAGCTCGTGAATTTGGTGCAGATGAAGGACCTAAAACATACATTTTACACAAACATTTACTGGATTAAATCCGGCTTAGTGCGTGTCGGGCCACGCACAGTATGGGGCTCCGTAGTTTTTATGTTTTACACTACTACCTAACCACTCGATTGCTTCGCGGTACTGTAGTACCGCAAGCAAAAGACGGTCCTTTGTCGCGCGGTGCTGTAGGACCGGGTCGATCGCTGTTCGATTTCTACCAATTTGGTAGGTTTTTTTTAGGCGGCCACACCAAAACCTCTTGGGCTGATTTAGATTATGATTTTGGCAACACTAATATCGCAAAAAAAAGTAGAAAAGGCCTGTGATTGGTTGAAAAAAATAATTTTGAAGAGTTTCACGTCAGTTGACGCCATACTTGTTTTTTCTGTGTGAAGTGCTCTAATTTGATATGCCGTAAGTATTTTGTTAATTTATATTTCTGTTTGATGTCATATATTAAAAGAATCGTCATATCGTGATTTATTCGATCATATAAATATCTCGTCACAAATTTAATGTCTAGTGTTAAAAATCATAACAAAACCGTAGCCCGGTAAATTTCTTGATGTATTGTTTCTGTTTACAACAACATTATGTTATAATTTAGATTGGTTAATCAAAGAATTATCCGAAATAAGATAATAATACTATTAGTGAACAGTTTCAAAGTGGTTTCAAAATATAACATTCATCTGTTTACACAGGATGATTGATGCAACGCAAAATAGTGAGTTTTTATTACGCCATTATCCACGGTCAAGGTAACAAGTTCCTGTGGGACCTTGAAACAAACTAGCATTTTGGCAGGGCTGCCTCACACGCTTATTATTTTCATATTAGGTTGTGTTTATGTTGTTTTTATACATTACCTAGTGAATGTTTTTTTGGTTTTGGTGTTGGTTATTGTGATTGGTGTTGGGTGTCTAGTTATAATTTTTTAGTCCACATCCATTTTATATTTTATGCTGTGTACAGTGAAAATCGAGGAGAGTGAGGCAGGGGACGAGGAAGAGGAGAACTATTAAAAAAAAATGTGACTATAAAATTAAAAATATAATAAAAAAAAATTAAGTATCTACCTAGTTTTATTTAATGTGTGCGACAACCCTGAACTAAACTCGGCTACGCGCGGCCATCTTGGTAGCGAACGACCCGTACGCCAGCGCCCGGCAGCGCGGAATTGGATTATTTAGATCGAAATTTTACATACATTTCGGAAGAATCTTTCCTATGTATTGCATACTGTTAGAAACTGCAGGTTTTGCTCTTTCTGTACATATAATTAGTACAAGGTAATCTTGATCCAAGTTTAACCACTCAACGCTTGTTACAAAAACACAATTTTATCATTTATAGTGGGCCGCTTTAATGTTATAATTTTTTACAAAGATACTTTTCTTCAAGAGTCTCATCTTTTTTTACAAAATATGAAAGTTGAAATCTGTATCTTTCTAAAGTATATTTTATTTTTGTCACAAGCCTTCCACAATTGGAATAAAATACTACGAAACAGCGCTTAGACTCAGCAGCGAATTAAGACGCGCAGTAAAAATTTGTGCGATATACAAACATTATTAAGACCGTTGAATTGCTTCCAATTCATAAAAAAATTGGCATGTACGGAAAGGGGTATTATTCTAGTTTTTAATTATGTAAAAAAAAACACTAGTTATCGATTTAGATTTAATATTAAAAATCAATTCCCATTACAAGTCGTGAATTTTCTCTTTAGCTAAATTCACGAATTTTTTAGAAATTATTTTACCATTACAGGTACTCGTTTTTTTTTCAATACTTATAGCTTCATCCATTACCTATACGAAATAGAACATTATTTGTTCGTATACAAACAGGAACGGGTCATAAAAACGGTTTTAACGCAGCTGTGCAAGTGCACTGCTGTAACGAAAAACTGCGTGACAAACAAGGAAACTGCGCGCCGGCCGCGTGACAAACGAGTGGTTATGTAATTTTCGATGGAATTCATACGAAACATTCCTTTTTATTTCACCAAGTAAATTTTTCATAGGTTTGGAGCGGAGTTCAAGCAACTTTCGCAAAGGTCAGTCATGGGATGGGTGGCCATAAATTTATTATCTCGAGCTCTTCCGTGCTTTGGAAGGCACGTTAGCCGTTGGTCCCTGCTGCATTAGCAGTCGTTAACACACACCGATCCGGATTGGGCCCGCGTAGTGGGTTATGGTCCATCCTCCTTATCCACCCATAAGGAAACCTTGTACTCCAGCCTGCCTAGCATGACCAATTTATATCGCGTGATATAGCGTTTTATCACGTTTAACTGTCAAAAAGACAAAGGAATTTGACAGTTAAGTGTCGATAAAATGCTATATCACGCGATATAAATCGGTCATGCTAGGCAGGCAGCAGTGGGGACATTAAAATGGCTGATGGACATTGTATAGCCGGGAAATTTTTCACATACCCAAAAACAACCATTTAGCTGGCAGGGGCAGGGACATTTGACTCTAACGAAAATTATTGCTTTAAGCTGTTACTTGCCTGTGGTCCCTCAGTCAGTCTAGGATCCCTTGGGGTACCACAAGCAAATATTTCAGCCCATGGGGACAAAAGGATACCATGGAAAAACTATATGGGCCGTGGCACCCCTAATCGTCAGATAAATAAAATGCAAATACAATCTATTTGTATTTCTTTATTTATCAAACAACAGTTTGCTTATTAAATGTCTTTTTTATATCAAATTGAGATGGAGTACCATTGACAATAAAAATATATTGAATAAAGAGATTGTTATTCAGGGGGTTGCACAAGCAATAATTTGCTTGTGGTACACCACGGGGAATAAGACAGGTGGATCACAGGCAAGTACCGCTTTAAACTTAATATTTCGACGATGACGATGATGAACAAAACAACTTGCCTTCAACTGGAGGAGCACGGTTCGTGCTAGGCTGGGAGGCTGGCGGCCTGGGGAGTGGGGCCGGTGGCATCATTGGTGCTGGCGAGTCGAGGGCAGGGGAGTAAGCCTTTACTTCTGCACCAAGCGAGGGTGGGCTTGGCAGTACTGGGATAGCAAATTCTTCCTGAAAATATAAATGGACAACATAATTGATAATGGTAGATTAAGTCATTATTATAGGTGTCACAATGCAAGTAGGTAAATAATATTTTTTTTAGAGTAACCCAAAAAATTTATCTGCCGATCAATTTTTTGGGAGAGGCTGTGGTCACTGCTGGACCGTCATAGGTTGTCAGTAGAGAAATTTTTGTAAGCTCATAATATTCTATTATTAGACAATTTACATTCAAGCATTTAGTTTGTATGAAAATGAAAAATAATAAAATTTCATAAATATGTCCATAAAGAAAAATGCCCAATCTAATGGTCTGAATAACAGGCAAAAGATATTGCATTTCCTTAGGAACGCAGTATATAATTAATATCTGCTGAAAGTATGCTAAATAAACAAACATCACAGTACACCTAAAGTGTCATGATGTGTGTAAAAGTCATGCTATTCAAAAAGGGATTGATTATTGCTGCCAAAGAAATTAAAGTGCTTTATATATAGCATATGAGTTGACATTGAAATATGAAGTGAAGTCACCCACCACCATAACATAACATAACACCAGTGTAGGGTAAAGGCTCATGTTCATGGTAAACAATCGGTAATAAAAAGCATTGTGTGCAAAGCAAAGTGTTGGTACGCTCCGATTCAAACTTTACAACTTCTATGAAGAAAGCCACTATGTACGTAGCCGTGCCGCAGCTCACCACATACACTTACATCGAATTTGTGTTCTGCGCAGCATCTTGAGCGATGTTCTCGAGAGAAGTCAGAAAGTTTGAATCGGGTTATATCAGACTGTTCACAAACTGTCATGAGCATAAACAAACTAATTGTCTAATTTCAAAATCTATAGCAATTGCTTTTATTTGACAGAACATTGATACTTATTTTTGACACAAATAAAAACTTACCAAAGAAATGCAGCAATGTGTCACATCCATTTGTCAAATGAAAGCGATTGTGATAGATTTTGATGTTAGACGATTAGCTGCCTGGTTATTGTTCCTCATCCATTGCTCAATGCAAGTTTACCACGAATACAAGGCTTATGAAATAAGCAAAGAAAAACAAAAACTCACCTATTGCTTGTCTCTTGGTGCCTCATCAGCGCATTGAGTGTGACCGCAACTCCCACTGTTGCCTAACAGCGGCCTTGGCCTGAGGCATGTCCAAGGACTGGCCTTTAGCCAAGGCTGTGCTCCTCCATAATGCCCACGAGGAGCTCAATCTGCACCTGACTCACTTTTCTTGACACAGGTATCTACAAAATACATAGGAATGAATTTACTAATAAGGGATATCTGAAAAATTTTGAGTATCTAAGTCTTTAGTGCCTAATAAAGAGCAAATAAAACAATATTTAGTTACCTACTTTCTCAAATATCTTAATAAAATTCATCAATGGCCTCCGGTGTCTGGACAACAATAGAAAATATATTGTGGCTCATTTTCCGGGCCTTGATGATTTAAACAAACAAAATATTCACACAAAAGTAAACGTAGTGATTCTATGCTCAGTGTATAAAAATAGTAAATAGATACGCGGCAGTAACCTATACTTACTTCTTCCGCCAACTCTGTGGGATATGATGCACAACACGTAGTTTTACAGTTAACACTAAAAGATTATGAAAATAAGGTTTTTTGGATCGTTTATGTTGTTTTAAAGTTTATTTATTTATTATTTACGCCTGGCTGTCATGTCAATTTTGACGTTCAGTTACCGACACACGCGTTTATTGAAAATTAAATGAAACACTTTAAATACCACGAAATTAAGTGACTTCTTTGTGAAATCAAATAAACTAAGGATTAATTGCCCATACCGGACCTTAAAACAAACAAAATTGTAAAAATATGTCAACAAAGTTTTTTGTTTTATCTTAAATGTTCTGAATAAAACGGACCGTGACGCATAAATTAATATCCGAGACGGATCTCGTGCGGACCTCAAGTCGACGGCACTTTTCCATTCACTCTCGTTCTCGACGCTCACCAAATCGACGCAAAATTAATTGGGCAGTACCGATTATTCGACAGCGTCGGCATCGGCGTCGGCATCGAGCGTCGATGTCGAGTTCAAGTCGACGGTACTTGGGCAGTAGACCCACAGGTACAGCTTGACCCAAGAAGCTTAAACTCACAATGGAGATTGCACACCTAGTATCATACTGAAGATTGAAAAAGACTCTTTAGTGACGTCACGGCGTATTGCTATCTCTTTCTTTTCGTTTTACAATACGTTTTCGTTTCTCACGAACGAACGAACGACGAACAACGAACACGTATTGTAACACTAAAGAAAGAGGTTGCAATAAGCCGTCACGTCACTAAAGGAGCTTTTTTCAATCTTCACCATGACATATGGCCGTGCAATCTCCATTGGAGGGAGGTATAAGCTTCTTGGCTTGACCACAAAGAGTTGCAAAAATTGAGGGCGCCACTTTCTATGTAAAGTGTCAAGGGCTAAACAAATTATCGGACGCGGCTTACTGCCGCGGCTGATCGAGGTGTGCAAACTATCGGATGTAGTAGGTCGCGGACGTAACCATAGACTAATATGACGTCATCGGACGTCCGACAGCTATCTGGCACGCAGGATGTTATGAGACTGTGCACACTTATCAGCCGCGGCAGTAAGCCGCGTCCATAAGCCGCGTCCGGCATCGGCAGGCTGATTATCTAAAATGAGCGACCGAACTCGATTCCTGAGCGCCTAGTACGAGTTGGTTTTTTGCTCTTACTTCACTTTTCGAATAGTAAACTATCGTTTTCTCTCTTTCACTCGTTCACTCACTCGCATGATTTCCTCTCTTTCACTCGATACTATTCGCAAAGTGAGGTGAGAAACACAACTCATACTAGGCACTCGGAATTATTTCGAAATCGTCGCGCGACCGAGTCACTGATTTGGTATTAAGTATGCGATCGCTGATTAGTTTATGCTCGTGAAGATCTCCATAGAAACTAGCTCCACTGGCAACCGGTGGGAGCGACTGAAAAGTCTTTTTACCGAAAGTAGTCTGTGACTGTGTATGTGTCTGACCATAGGTGCTCTGTGAACATAACCTTTTGGAAGTGTCTATTCATCGGGGCGCCTCGACGAATAGTATTTTTCTCTATCTAGCGGTGCGCACCACTGAATAGCACTTTCTTTATGGATTGGCTATATGCCGGTGCCTCGGGTTGGATCGATCCCCGCGGGAAGTAACATCTTTGAGTTGTTGTTTCTAGTTTGGTTTGGACATTGCAGGCTGATCACCTGATTGTGCGATAAGAAAAATGATTCGTGCTTCGGCTGTAGAGCCTGTAGATCCTGCGCTGCGCCTGACCTCTCCGCAGGCCTACCGCCTAACTCTCTCGCTTTGACTCTGGCTTTGGTTTTATGACTTCAGTGCACTATCCATCCTTGTCATATCATAACACGTATGATATGACAAGAACGGATAGAGCATAGCTATCGCTTTGAGTTAGGCGGTAGGGCCCCCGGTCGTGTCGGTCGTCCTGCCGTCCTATCGGAATTAGAGAGTGAAGGAAAAGAGAATGCAAACACTTTTCTCTCAAATCTCAATTAAACTGCATCTAAATCTCTAAACACAAACCAAAGCTACGCACTGCACTAACAAATCTGCTAAAACCACAGCCAAAGATGATTACCTACTATTGCCGCAAATGCGCACTATGGAACCTTGTCATAATAACATCTACGTTTACGTCATCCGCAACAAAAAAATAGGTACCTACATGTAACAATAAAATTCTAATAGGTATTTTTTTTTATTAATATTAATTATTGAATTATTAATTTTAATAAGATAGGGTCTAGGTATAAAAAAATCTAAATTTTTTCCCCGTTTTTTGGCTTAAAAATGGCTGCCAGGTTCATTAGCAAATTGCGGGGATAGTATTACAAGGTGTTTTCGAAATCGCAACAAAAAAAATATTTGTTTCATACAAAAATTAATAACGAAAATATCTAAATGTATGAAACAGCAGATTTTTGAGTTGGTCCCATAGTAAAAGTTGTTCAGTTTGATGATCCCTATCATAGAACAAATCCCTATCTACCATATTCGGCTTTATAAGGCTTTTACCAAACACTTTGTATTATAAAAAGCGGCACCACAGCAATAAAATAACACTAACGGTTAAATTGAATACCTATAACGAGAAACAACAACTCATAAGTAAATGTTGCTTCCCGCGGCGGGGATCGAATCCACGACCTCTGGATCGAGAGAACAACGCTCTAACCACTAGCCTAAGAGGCATTTACACAATTATTACTACCTATTTGAATAGTTTAACTTACGATTGATTACCACAACTAAAAAGGAGGCACCGGCATATAGCCAATCCTTAGAGAAAGTGCTATTCAGTGGTGCGCACCGCTAGATAGAGAAAAATACTATTCGTCGAGGCGCCCCGATGAATAGACACTTCCTAACCTTTTTGTTTTCGCCATAGATGTAGCACATCCCTTCGGTATAAACCAGATTGAGCTCTTCGCCCCAAAACGAGCCGACAGAGAGGTCAAGTAGATAATTGTATCTCTTTCTTCCATAGGGTGACCAAACTGTATGGTTGGTCGGAGACATACTTATTACATTAAACTGTTTAATATAAACTTAAGTACTTAGGTAGTTCTATATTTACAATTAATACATTTGCCACGTTTTTATAAGGTTGCTTGCTCGTTTGTTTGTGTTTTCGTTTGTTTGTGTGAGCACAAATTTTGCAAACAATTTTATACTAACTTCCCGATGAACTAGAGACTTGAAACTTTTAAAACAGGTCAGAACTAGAAGGTAATGTAATATTATGGTATCATTGAGTTGATCTGACGATGGAGCCGGAAGGACGCCACAGGAACACTATGATGAAACCATACAACCCCATCGTGTTTGGGCTCGTTAGAATCGTCTTGGCAAGTACTCTGTTGGGAAATAATATCCAAGGGGCTGATGAAGGAGCCGGAATAAGGCCATTGGAACTTTGTAATAAAATCATGCAACCCCATCGAGTTTGAGCTCGATTGATTCGTCTTGACGAGTGCTCCGATAGGAGGTGGTATACTTTTAGTTTTAACTTGTTAACTAAAAAGCAGAAAATAATAATTTACTAAAAATAAATCTTCACTTTTTTATCACGTTTTATTAGGTTGCTTTCTTGTTTTTATTTATAAATATGGTTAATTAAACAATATCTAAAAAAAATCAAGTGTAAATAATGACATAACTATAAAGTTTATTCCAATTTTGATAAAAATACAATGTGCGTGTATTTCGGAAATCAAATGAATGTTGGAAAACAAGTGAAGGTAGGAAAACATTGTCTAGTGATCTGTAGTTTAAAAAATATGTGCAAACGATTTTCGACTTTATTGACGTTTAAAATTCGGTTGCTTTCTACCATAATTACTCTCTTTCATTAAAAACTGTTATTTTGTTAAATATATCAATAAGGTCTAAAATACTTGCACCAATTTTTTACTAGTGAAATTAAAAAAATGGGTGCAACCGATTTTCAACGACACCATGTTAAAAATAAAAAAAAACAAGATGGCGGCCACCCTTTTTTTGTTTTTGGCTTGATTTCGATGAAAATCGGTTTTTAGTAATATTTTGACAAAAAATAACAATGAAGTGTTGAAAATATAAAAAAATCTAAATGGCGGCCTACTTTTTTGTTTGTAGGCCGATTTCGATGAAACTCGGTTTTTGGTACTACTTAGGCAAGAAAATAACAATGTAGTGAGTCGAAAAAGCAATAGTGGTTGTAATAAACGAGCGTGGAAGCCAAGCTTAGTGTCGTCATATTGTGAGGTGACCGAGAAAGTCCCAATAAGCTTGGAAGCAACCTCAGTGCTGATCGTGGATTCGATAATCTGATTCGATACATTAGCAAATATGTGAACAGTTCTTATACTATTGGGAAAACGAAACGCTACCGCCAGTCAAGATACTGTTAGCGCCATCTATGATTCTTCAGTGGAACTGTGTTTACTAATAGGTCCGTTACAACAACTCAATTTTTAAAATATTTAAAATCCAAGATGGCGCTTAACTTTTTTGTTTTTGAGCCGATTTCGATGAAACTTGGTTTTAAGTACTATTTTGACAAAAAATAAAAACGCAATGTTGAAAATATAAAAAAATCCAAAATGGTGGCCAACTGTTTTGTTTGAGAACCGATTTCTATGAAACTCGGTTTTGGTACTATTTTGACAAGAAAATAATAATGCAATGTAAACAATGTCAAAAGGTCAAACTGGCTGCCAATTTTGTTTTTGATTTGATTCTAATATAACTGGGGTCATAGTGTACCTACTCAGTTTTTTATAAATGAGTTGTGAACATATCATATTGTTGATAAGCTATTTAGTGCTAGTAATTTACGTGCAACTGAGAGCAATTTCTTATTAAAATGAACAGTTTTTGGCGTTATTTAGATATGGAACCTTCAACCTCAGGTATGTAACTATGTTTTAGTGCTTTTTTTCTTCATTACTTAAATAGTTTCTAGTAGCCGAGACAAATAAAGTGACTAAGTCAAATTCTGGGAAATTTTGCATAAATTCGATGTTTTGTTTAGGTTCAAAGCAATATTAAGGTATGGTTGTGATCTGAAAATATTCTGTACTTTATAGGCTTTTAAACAAATACTTTTACAAATAATTTTAAAATTTTGCCACTTTTAAAAATATCCCTCAAAAAAGCACTGTTCATGTTGAAAACTCCATCCCCAACTAAATCTTTTAGTGAAAGTGCTGATGATGATGAGCATGACGATGAAGATGATGACGATGATGATGCATTCACGCTTCTTCAATAATAATCCAATACTGTTTGTATCGACGAACTTTGGTGGTTTTAGGAATTTATTTAGATTATTACTTTATCGAAATAATAATGTGATGTGCTTTGTTAACATAAAAAAAAAAAAATTTTTCACCAAATTTGAGTTTATTTCCTAAAACTATTTCCTAATCCTATTTGATAACACCCGATCCATTTTAGAAGGTCTAACTGGTTTAGTTGATTTGATGGTACAAATGAGGGTCTCCGGCCCCACTGTGCGGCGCTAGTCGCTACGCAATGTGCTGCATCCGGTTTGACCGAGCTTAACTTTACAGTAAGCTAAAAGATTTCTTATTGACTATTAATAGTAGATTGTTATACAAGACGCTAAAATGAACCATTGCATACGAGGTAGTTTTATACCCGCGCTTTAGCGAGGGAATAAATAGAAACCGAGTTACAATGGGTTTTTAGCGTCGTGTGTTACACTCTACTTTTCACTACGATTGCGAGAAAATAAAATACAATATTAAATAGTTTATTTTATTAAAACCGAAATGAACACTGTGTAAAATTATGGATGTGGTAAGCCAGTTCTATCCTCCTGCGTGCACCGCTTATCCCACAAATTAAGGCAACCTGTAAAACAATAATTAAGGGTATTGAAACTGTATTTTGGTTAGATTTAGTTTAGTTAATGAAAATAATAGTAAAATGTTTAGAAATGTAAGTAGGTAACTACTACCTTAGTTGCCAAGTGGTGCCTATTATTTACGAAATTCTAGATATCTTCTCTCGTTAAAACTTTGGATTTCTTGTAGTGGTGGATAATTTCTTGAGAAAAGCCCTCTTTATATTGACATTATGTCTTGTCTGTATAGGTACCTAGTTGTTTCTAACATTGAATATCTCCAAAAGGTTAAACTTTGATATTTTTTGGAAAGTTCATCAAAATTCGTAAGAAAAATTCCTTCCGTATAAACGAATCCACTCGTTTTTCTATCCTCCACTTCATAAACTTTTCGTATAGTATTTAAATAAATGCTTTGTGCTTGACGGCAAAACATTAAAATTATTTCTAGAGATTTCGCGACTGTGCTTTTTTTTATTTCTTCTGTAACGCACGTACCAACGTAACACAATGCACGCATTCTACTTTTTAAACTTAGAGCTCGTTCACACGAGCGATTTTTTCAACGCGCGATTTTTTTTTACCGCCGACGGGAAAGATACCTTATGGCCAGGTCATAAGGTAACTTTTCCCGTGGAACGTCGTCATCGTCCGTGCGAACACCCACCTGAGAAGTCTTCTGGGCCCTATTCAATAAAACTTACAATTTACAATTACAGGTGACAGGTGACAATTTTACAAGTTTCTGTTCAATAAAAAATACAAGTTACAAATTTGTAATGGTGGAAAATTTACATATTTGTCGAATTGTACTTACAATTTTACATATTTCTGTTCAATAAACATTTTCCTGTTACAGGTGACAATTTACAAATTTGTAGGAAAAACTGCTTTATTGAACGCATAATTGTATTTACAAGTTTACTTATTTGTAGAATTGTAATACATTTCTGACAGGTGACCGCACCCTCGGTAAAATTTTATAACTCGGCATTTTTTTTTGTTTTAGCTGCTTTTTTACCAAAATTTGTAGTGGGAGGAGTGATAACGATGAAATCGTGCTAATCGAACGACAAAGAAAAATATTTAAAAACATAATATTTTTTTCTTTTGATGTGACTGATTTCACATTTAATGAGAAGTTTAGGGTAAGTAAGGCAACTATCGATTATTTTAAAATTCTAAGATTTTTTAAATCTATCCTCGTTAATTAAGAATCTTCAACAAAAATTTCGAGGAGCTCGGTGGCGCAGTGGTTTAGCGGCTGGCCCACCGATTGCGGAGGTTAAGCAACGTTCGCAAGAGTCGCTCATGGGATGGGTGACCAAAAATGTATTATCTCGAGCTGCTCCGTGCTTCGGATGGCTCGTTAAGCCGTTGGTCCCGGCTGCATTAGCAGTCATTAACACCCACCAATCCGCATTGGGCCCGCATTATGGTTATGGCCCGTCCTCCTTATCCACCCATAAGGAAGGCCTGTGCCCCAGTAGTGGGGACATAAAAAATGGCTGATGGACAACAACAGTTTACAAATTTATGTAATTTGTAAATTACAACTACAAATTTGTAGATACAATATTGTCATCGAAATCTACAGGCGTTTTCTACATATGTAAACGTTTATTGAACAGCATTTATAATTGTAATATTTGTAAGATTTTGAGTTGTAAAATTCTTACATAATTGTAAGGTTTATTGAACAGCACTTGTCATACAACTTGACAAATATGTCACTTATTGACAAATTTGTAGGATTGTAAGTTTTATTGAATAGGGCCCAGGTACCATTTACCGTCGGGCGGTAAAAAAAAAGCGCGTTGAAAAAATCGCACGTGTGATCGATCCCTTTTAGTATAAATAGTCTATGATTCTACTGAAGAGATCGCTGCTTTAAGTTCCATTTTCAAAAATAAAAATGTGTGATTATTCTATCTATCTATGAATAAAAACTTTTTCGTTTAAAGTAGGCTCATTGGTAACAGACAAACATTAAAAAAGAAAAAACTTTATATCCTAGGGCTAAATATGCTATTTTATCCTAGCTTTTGTACGTTACAATGACGGACTTTTTGAGCAAGAGGAGTGAAAACTAGATTTGCTTGCTCTACATTAAACATTACATGAAATTAGGGACAAAAACAAAATAAAGGACAGATTCGAAATTATTAATGAAATAAATATGTAGGTACGTGTTTGACCTCTGCCTCAAGCTATCGTGGCCTGCATTCTACATTTCATTATAAAAATAAAAGGCGTCACATTTGTTGGGTATAAAGGTGGACTAATAGTGAGATAATTTATTTTCAGTGAACTGTAAAGTTAAATGAAACGTGAATTTTGTTGAGGTTTTAGGGGCCGGCTAGAAAATTAAACGTAACCCTTGGTTTACGTAAAACATGTCTTCTTTACAAACAAACAGCGAACTTCTTATCTATAAGTTATCAAAATCTGATGTATTCCTCGAAGCGCACCCATTTTGAAACGCGTTTCAATTCAAGGAATACCTAGTTTAGGTGCGCTTCATTAGGTGCGTTTCAAAATGGGTGCGCTTCCAGGAATACATCCAAAATCTGCCTTTAATATATGATTTCGCGAAAAATAATTGACCGAGCGAGCACGAAAAGCGCAGGATAAGCGTCTCTGCTTCAGCTTGGGCAAAAATTCTTTCGTATGTCCGGCTGTCTGTTCCATCCTACAGGTCGCATTTCTCAACCGATTCTCATGAAATTTTGTGAATAGGTTCGAAAATTATATAGATTTTTTTTGACGAGACAGATTTTCGAAATTTATTAAAATGACGGAGATATGTAAAAAAACATATTTCAGTCCAGCTTTCCGGCTGTTTGTTCTCCGATTCTGGTGAAATTGTGTGAGTAGGTTCGATAATCATATAAAACTGTTTAGTCAAGCCAATTTTTCCAAATTTATAAAAAAAAAAATCATCCATTTTGAAAAATTATCAAAATTAGAAGCACCATCTAGCTTCATTTTTCAAACTTCAAACTTCATGGCGACATTTTATTTTATTTATCGCGAGGTCTACAGCTCACGGAGCCACTAGTTAAAAATATAAACTTCTAAGTAAAAAAAACCTACATAAAAACCTACTTAGCGTTCGTTGCTCTATCTACAAAAATAAAATCTTCTCCATACTTGATAATATCTCATCTACAAATTCAGCAGTATAAAATGAGATATAGATTGTATTACACTGTCATATTTCATACTACACAGAACCTTAATGAAATATTTATCTTCATATATGTATGTATGTACATATAGGGTCGTGTTCACTCAAGCATTTTAGACCATCCCATAGGCAAGACGGAAACTATTTCTTTAATATTTGTAAGTTACTCTCCTTTTTTATGCAGATAAAGTAAGTACAAGGTCTTTTATGCAAACTCAGTCATCTGTCCCGGTGGTACGGCTATAAAAGGCATCAATTTACACACCATTACTTTTCAGTTACGACTGTGATATTATTTCAACTAAAATAATTTATGATGATGTAGGTATGTAGAAGAAGTTATTCATTTTAGTGGTCTACTTTCTCAAGATTGGTATGTATCTGTTTAGGTACTTATATGTTTTATTTGCTAACCTGTAATGCTCTGTATCTGTTCTCAACGTTTGACCTAATTTAATTAGGTTTGGCTTCAATATGTAGATGCGTTGTAACATGTAGGAAAACTTATAACCTACTAGCGGCCGCCCGGGGTTTCACCCGCGTGGTTCCCATTCCTGTGGGAATATTGGGATAAAAAGTATCCTTTGTTTTAATCTAGGCTATCTAATGGTGTCAATTCGGCTAGCACGACTTAACTAAATTGACAGGACTAAACTTAATTTTAGCATTCTGTTCTTGTCTTTTCGATACAGAAAGAAAAGGATGGAAAACTAAATTTAGTTTAGTCCTGTCAATTTAGTTAAGTCGTTGCTAACCGAATCGACACCACTTGGCGTGATTGAGGAACAAACATCCAAACATCCAAACCCACAAACTTCCACATTTATAATATTAACAGGATAGGATATCGATCTAAACATAGGTATAGAGCCACGTATAGTTCATCTATATCACGATGTCTGTTCAGCCACAGAATTAATAATAGGTAGCCTACCTACTAACGTTTGGTTATGAATTGCACATTTTTTTAGTGCTAGCAACATTCATAGCCGAACGGCAGGCTGATTATCTAAAATGAGCGACCGATCTCGATTCCTGAATTATTTCGAAATCGTCGCGCGACCGAATCACTGGTTTGGTATTAAGTATGAAATCGCTGACTAGTTTATGCTCGTGAAGATCTCCATAGAAACTAGCGCCACTGGCAACCGGTGGGAGCGACTGAAAAGTCTTTTTACCGAAAGTAGTCTGTGACTGTGTATGTGTCTGACCATATGTGCTCTGTGAACATAACCTTTTTGTTTTCGCTTCAAATTTTGTTTACATTTTTTCGTCTTCAAAATTGCAAATTCCGTGTAGGTATGAAAGGACAGGCCTTTTGTTTTACATTATAGCAATTTTATTTAATTTTGGTTAAAGGTAAGGCTAAGAATTTAACGAAAACCAATCAGAAATTACGTTTTGTCTGGTTTCTGTTTGACAGAAGAAATCGCGAAATCGTCGCGGTCGTGTCGCGGTTTCTGAGTTAGATAATACGAATTTCGGAGGATTTCCTTGCAAGTGCTCGTATATTTTAGTTCTTTAGTTGTCCGTTGGAGGCAGCACTCGTAAAAACTCGATCGGTGGTACGAAATCGAGTTTGACAGCGACGATTCCGTAATTATGACTGGTCGCTAGGTGGTTTTTAATAAGATAATCAGCCTGCCGATAGTTTGCACACCTCAGATCAGCCGCGGCAGTAAGCCGCGTCCGATAATTTGTTTGGACTTTGACTGTGGTTAAACTGACAGCAAAACCTACCGTGTATTGGGTGCCTAAAAGCGCACATTCTACCGATTTTTTTCTATTTTTTGGCTTGGTAACACTGGTTTCTAACCTCTTTCTTTTTGGTCGTCTTTTGTCAAGTCAAGTCAAAATGAAGTAAGTTTAAATTATTATTTAGATCTTTGTTTATCAGTGTGATCCGATATATTTATGCTTAATATTTATGCGTTAAATATTATAGGATGAGCTTACTTTAATATCTGTGGTGTATTTTCAGGATCGGACTTTGTGCGTACAGTGGTTATAAGATTTATCCCGGCCATGGAAAAACCATGGTTAAAGTTGATGGCAAGGTAAATACTCCCATTAAACCTTAATTTAACTCGTCTTATTGCCTGTTTTATCGATGTTATAATTACGATTTTGTGACAGATACATAAATACATGATGACAATAATTTCTTAACCTATAAAAGCAAGAAGGTATAAACAAAATTAGGTTTAAAGTATTCTTCACGTCACGTAAAGTATAGTATCTACTAAAACTCTTGTATTGCATCATTAAACATATTACTAGAATTTATAGGGTTACATTTCCAAACATTTAAAAGATTACATGGACCTCCATACAAACCAATTGAATTATTATTGACCAATGACTAGTATGTAGAAGTCATTGGCAAATTGTTGAAGAGGATTCAAAGATGTTTATTAATAACCTCTTTTTCTCACTGTCCTGAACCTGGGTAAACTATGGAAAGTTTTTGGGTGTTCCATGGGAAATAATAAATCTCAGCGTCCACCTTCAATTCTCCTTAGATTTTAAATGCAAAGAGATAATGATTACTTAAACCAATAAAATGTTTGATATTGTTATTGTTACTGTTTTATTTATGTGTAAAACTTGTTTCCAATTTTCTAGTTGTTTATTAGTATGTATGTAATATTGTAATACCCACTTATTTATAGTTATTGTTGACTGGGATTTTGTAATTTTGTGACTAAAAACTTTACATGGTTCACCCAAGTGGTCTTCAGGTGGTCGATGGTACAAAATAGAGGACTAAGTGCGCTCGAGCAACCTGCACTTTTTACAATATTTGAATGAGACCAGGAGACTTGTTAACACATTTATTGCACACTGACTCTACTCTAAATCATTTTATATACATAGCTTTAGAAAGCTCTCTAAACTTATGTCAACGACCAGACATCTTGACGGATTTACAAGCAGTGCGTCAAACTACAAATAGTTGTGCATATGCAAGCAGATTGACATAATCAAACTAACTTGAAACTCGAATATACCATAGAGCATAGCAGGAAGGTGAAAAACCTCCCTCGACAGCACTCACACATAGACAGCTCTCACTGACTGACAACACTGCATCAGTAGGTAGCAAAGTCATTGCTCAATCACACGATATGCTTGCTCGTAAAATGTCAACATTGAAAAAACTATTACTAGCAGATAGTGTAAAATCATTCCTTATTTATATTATCTCTATTTTTATTTTCAGTCAACTGCAGTCTATAAATGTTAACCTTGAGATGAGACCGTCTTTATATGTCCGTCTGTATGTAATAAGAGCTGTTTTCGTAGTTCAACTGATTAACTTGCCTTGCAGTTAACCTATTATGCTTATAAACACTTTTATTTGTCTCTTTCAGAGCTTTACATTCTTGAACTCAAAATGTGAAGCCGCCCATCTCATGAGAAGGAATCCTCGTAAAGTAACATGGACTGTACTCTACAGGTATTGTTTGAATTATTATATTTCTTATTTACTACACATTATATTATGTTAAGAAGGTGGGAAGGCAAGTGAAATAGCTGGTGGTTCGTAATGCACTGTTTTATTTGTGGCCATCATGGTCCAAGGAGAGGCGAGGGATGCGGGGGCGCAGCCACGCGAAGACACATACATAATTATAGTTTATAAAATATTATTTTGTTTAAATATTAATCGCCGTACTTGTTGCGGCCACACTATCGCGATAATGTGAACATTCGCGCTGTTTTGCAATCTCTGGGACACAGTACTCTAATACTGAAGTAAGCCTCTTGAACAATTACTATGTATTTTATAGGCGCAAGTTTAAGAAGGGCCAAGAGGAAGAGCAAGCTAAGAAGCGAACTAGGAGAGCTCAAAAGTTCCAGCGTGCTATTGTAGGGGCTTCCCTCAGTGACATCATGGCCAAACGTAATATGAAGCCAGAAGTACGCAAAGCACAAAGGGACCAGGCTATCAAGTAAGTTATCAAAAAAAAATTTCTATTCTAATCTAAAAAAGATTTGGTGTTGTCAATTTCATAATTATACAACGTGGATTTGACAATGCGACAATGAATGATAACACTGTAGACACTAGTTCATAGAAGTATTTTGAAACTATCAAATAATTCCTAGGAGCGAAATAAAAAAAAATTTTTTTTCGAACAAACTAAATACCACAAAAACAAGTACGAAATTAAACACCCTTTGTAAATATTGGTTACTTACATATGGTAAGAGCGGCAACAGCGCGGTGTTAGATCACAGAATAGTATTGACAGGTGACAAGCCGCGAAATGAACCTTTGGCGCCATTTAATGCTGAATTAAAACTGTGTTTTTCTTGATATCTACGGCAGCGACTCGAGCTGACCACTGATCACTGATTTAAAGTTATTCTGTACACTGAATACCTATTCACAAATTAAATATTTCTTGTATCCTTTGGACAGCTTGAACAATGGTGCGACCATTATTGCTTGGTAGGACAAACACAAGTGTTACCATAATATCTCTTTCGGTATGTCCGTAAAGCTAAAGCAACGACATTTCCCATAAATTAAAATCACGTCGGTGTACTCGAAAACTGTGAAATTATAATAAGGCATAGTAGAAGTAATACTTATTCGTATTCTAACAGATTTAATAACACCTTTGACGCAGTTTGGACGCAGTCTTATAAGACTGCGTCAATGAGACGTCAAGTCATCATCGATTTGCTCTTTGGGCGTTTTTGTGTTGTGTTGTACAAAAAGTAAACAGAATAAAAATAAAACATGAAAAAGTCACAGACTAAAAATTACAGTACAATGGTGACCTATTTTGTTGGTGAAGTTAATATTATTATACCCTTAGATTAATAAGACCCAGATACCTAGTCCGCGTCCGTATGGTGAGGCAACTCATACTTAGCCATTCTGGCTAAGTATGACTATTCGGCCCGTCAGTGCTCAAGTGATATTCGTGGCGAACACTGCTCCTAAAAATTTAAAAAAAATGACGGTTTGTGCAGTTAACGGATGTCACAGTACATCGGAAAAACACAAGAAAGATTCTAACATTACATTTCACGTGTAAGTAATGCGTTTAAACTTATATTTTTACTTAAAACATTCATCAAAAATAAAAATAAATCTCAATAAATCTTACTTGATATTTTATGCAAATGTTGCCAACACGGGGAAAAAATCTCCCACATTCAGTTGTTTAACGGCACTGGGTTCTTGCCCTTTTAGCCAAACGTGACAGTTAACAATTCTCTTAACTTAGTTCTCGGTCGGGTTTCTTCACGTTTTCTTTTAGATGTCTCCCAGGGTACTTTGAATTAGGGTTTCCAACATTGAAAAAATAAACGCATTGTTTTCATTTAAATAAATTCTATGATGATTTATAAGGGAACGGAAAAAAATATCAGTTTTAAAAAGCCTATTACATTATTCCTGATTGTTTTTGATAATTTGCATGCAATTTTTGTTTTGCCTTCGTTTTAGGTTTCCTTCTGATCCAATCATTGCGGCTCATTGGGCCAAAAAAATTAGACTTAATCGAAATGAAGACAGTTGGATGCCTACTAAAAATACTAGAATTTGTTCCTTACATTTCGAGGATGAAAAAAAGTATGTTACTAAAGGTGGCCTATGTAGATTACGCAGAGGTGCAGTTCCAACTAAGGTATAACAATTTTACTGTCTTAAAAAAATAAGAAAATTGTACATTAACTTCAGTGAGCGATTACTAACAAGGGTGTAGAGGCCAAAGCGAAGCCGAGAGACTTTCTTACACTTTCTTCCGAGTGATATCATACATAGTACTTTACAAGGAAAATAAATAATACTTACATAAAATCAAAATATGGGGCATATTTCATTAACATTTAAATTTGTAATTTACTACGGTGGTTCGCACATATTGCGGTGTCTGTGAGTAGTTTATTTTCTAGTTTCAAATTGGCGACAACGCAATGAACACCAAACGATCGTTGTAATTTACGACGGTAATGTTTATGAAATAGGGCCTAGGAGTAATGGATTTTCATACAATTTTTCCTCCCGCTTTTTAGTATGAGAATAAATAGAAGGCCTTTCCACTCCTTTTTTGAAAAGTATATGATCTGTCTTGATCAGATTGATTGAAACAGTGCGCTTTCCTTTTCAACTTTCAAGTCAAAATTGATTGCCTCCAAACCGTGCGCTCTCACGTTAAACTATCTGCTATACAAATTTGACGGATTTTTTTTAGAAAATAGGGCTTGCACTATTGCATAAGCTAAGTCATGCGCTATTGCATGCGCTATGGTATGTGCTATTGCATGCGCTATTATTTGCATTTAGAGATGGGCAAAACTAAAGGTTTTAAACCGGCTTTAATCCCGGACTTTTGGGTCTTTACGGGATAAAACCCGATTTCGACCCAGAAAGCGGGTTGAAACGATTATCACTAATATCTTGGGTCGTGGGCCCAATAAAATTTACCTATTAGATTCTATTGCTAATCTAGAGAATAGGTAAATAAAAACAGTACTATTAGTGCCTCTTTTTAATAAAAAAAACAGATAGTGTAATGCCTTCAGGGTTCATGTATGTTTGTAGGTATTTGAGTTTATTTTATTTCACCATAACTTCTAAATGCCTAAACGGATTTGGATGTATGGGGTATCGTTAGAATCTTTACATAATCCCAAAGTAGCAACACAATGTAAAAAAACAGAAATTCAAGATGGCGGCCAAAATCTTTCTTAGTGGACCAATTTCGATGAAACTCGGTTTCGGGTACTATTTTTAAAAGAAAACAGCAATGCAATGTTAAAAATATGAAAATCCAAAATGGCGGCCAACTTTTTTGTTTGCAGGCCGATTTCGATGAAACTCAGTTTGGGGCACTATTTTGACAAGAAAACAGCAACGCAATGTTAAAAATATAAAAATCTAAGATGGCGGCCAACTTTTTTGTTTGTGGGCCGATTTCGATGGAACTCGGTTTGGGATTCTATTTTGACAAGAAAACAGCAACGCAATGTTAAAAATATATAAAAATTCAAGATGGCGGCCAACTTTTTTGTTTGCAGGTCGATTTCGATGAAACTCAGTTTGGGGCACTATTTTAACAACAAAACAGCAACGCAATGTTAAAAATATAAAAATCCAAGATGGCGGCCAACTTTTCTGTTTGCAGGCCGATTTCGATGAAACTCAGTTTGGGGCACTATATTGACAAGAAAACAGCAACGCAATGTTAAAAATATAAAAATCCAAGATGGCGGCAATTTTTTTGTTTGCAGGCCGATTTCGATGAAACTCAGTTTGGGGCACTATTTTGATAAGAAAACAGACACGCAATGTTAAAAATATAAAAAAATCCAGGATGACAGCCAGCTTTGTTGTTTGTTGGCCGATTTCGATAAAACTTAGTTTGGGGCACTATTTTGACAAGAAAACAGCACGCAATGTTAAAAATATAAAAAAATCCAAGATGGCTGCCAGCTTTGTTGTTTGTGGGCCGATTTCTATAAAACTCAGTTTGGGACATTATTTTGACAAGAAAACAGCAACGCAATGTTAAAAATATAAAAAATTCCAAGATAGCAGCCAGCTTTGTTGTTTGTGGGCCGATTTCGATGAAACTCAGTTTGGGGCACTATTTTGACAAGAAAACAGCAACGCAATGTTAAAAATATAAAAATCAAGATGGCGGCCAGTTTTGTTGTTTTTGGGCCGATTTCTATGAAACTCGGTTTGGGGCACTATTTTGACAAGAAAACATACTCAATGTTGAAAATATAAAAAATCCAAGATGGCGGCCAACTTCTTATTTGTTTTTCTTTTTTTCAACTGAGAAATGCGATTACAATTAATTCCCAGTGAGCTGGAAATAGCTTTATTAGCTTCTGTTGGTGCTACATCTTGCAGTTTTTTGACTTCAAAAAGTTATGCACACCTCTTGGAATGGCGCAAACTCAGATTACACGTATTTAGGACCAACTGAAACTAATAAAACTATTTCCAGCTTACTGGGAATTAATTCCTTAAAAAAATCTTATTTTATTGGCCTAATAAAAGAATAATGGAGTTGTAATTCAATAATTTTCATTTTAAACAACTTATTGTATAAAATTTATTTAATTAGTTTCGACCCGAATTTTGACCCTACGGAAGGGAATTAATGGGTTTAAACCCAAATTTGACCCAATGGTCGGGTTTAAACGGGACTTTTGCCCATCTCTATTTGCGTCAAATGAAAGTGAAAGGGAACGAAAAGCGATCGTATCAACACGCACCCCACCTTTAGAGTGCTTTCTGAGTAGGTGTAGCATAAATACTTCTGTCTTATTTACGAATTGCTTCTTATTTACTGTTTTTGTGTTTTAGAGTCTGCCTGTTTTTATTATGAAAGAAAAGCTTCATAGCAGTAACTTACATTGTGATGATTTACATAAAAGCCAAGAGCGAAATCAACCTCAGCCAGTTAGTTTGAAATGCAATTTAAGTATTATGAAGTGCTTGTAATATTTTGTCTGCCTAATAAACAGTTAGATTAATGTATTTCAGGGTACCTCAAGTTGTGATACGAATAAAAATGAAAATCTTAGCACTCCGTCAACTTTATCTTCAACACTAGATTCCATTTTTGATACGCCTAAAAAGGCTTCACTACGGAGACAACTAAGGAGAAAGATTTTGCTGCAACAAAAACATTACAGAATAATTAAGACTCTGAAACAAAATAATCGCCGTTTAAAGAATAGAAATGCCACACTTAAAAATATTTTAGTAGACTTGCAAAAGAAAAGATATATTAATAAAGACATCTCCAATATTTTGTCAGAAAATGTATTCGCAGCAGAATTATACAATAGCTTGGCTAAAAAAATACGTAATGAGAAAAAACGACCGATGCCCAAATATACTCCTGAATTTAGGAAGTTCTGTCTAACCTTACATTTTTGTTCGCCACGAGCATACACGTATGTTCGTAAAACATTTAATACGTGTCTACCGCACCCGAAAACAATTTATAACTGGTATAGAACAATAAGCGGTAGCCCGGGTTTTACAGATGAAGCATTTAATACTTTGAAATCGAAAGTACTACAATGTACAGAGAAGAAATTTATATGTGCTTTAGTGGCTGACGAGATGGCAATTCGACCACAAAATATAAAAGGAGGCCATGGACGTGTAGACATCGGCACAGGTACATCCGATTGTACCACAAAGGCAACGGAAGCTTATACTTTTCTTCTCGTATGCTTGAATGAACACTGGAAGATCCCATTGGGATATTTTTTGGTTCATGGTCTTACCGGGGGGCAAAAAGTTAACTTGATAAAAATATGTCTGACTAAATGTGAAGAGGTGGGCGTAAAAGTGGTTGCTCTAACATTTGACGGCCATTCGACAAATATTTCAGCCATGGAATTGTTAGGATGCCGACTAAAGGACCCAGAAAATATGAAAACTACATTCAAACACCCAGCAGCAGATAACGAGGTGGCGGTATTTTTAGATTCGAGCCATATGATCAAACTTGTGCGGAATCATTTTGAAGACAAAAAAGAATTCTTAGATCAAGATGAAAATAAAGTAAACTGGGAATTCTTGACAAAATTAAATGAATTTCAAGAAAAAGAAGGATTACACATTGCCAATAAACTAACTCGTAAACATCTCGAGTTTAGGAACTCTATTATGAAAGTAAAATTAGCCGTTCAACTACTCAGCAGAAGTGTAGCAGTAGCACTAAAATTTTGCCGCGAAGTCTTGAAATTGGATGATTTCGAGGACAGCGAGGGCACGGAAAATTTTATTATTATTTTCAACGACTTATTCGACATTTTTAATACGAGAAGGCTAACACAACATGGATTTTGCCATCCCCTTTCAAGTGCAAATAAGAAAGAAATATTCGATTTTTTAGACAAAACCAAAAAATACATACTTGACTTACAGATCAAAACTACTAGAAAACGCAAATATAATGAAAAAGGGAGTTCTATAAACCTCAAAATCAAAAGCTTTCAATCTGCCCTTACTGTAAAGTGCTCTCCTGGTTTTATGGGATTGCTAGTTTGTATAGAGAGCCTTAAGTACTTATATAAAACCTTAGTTGAAGGTACAAAAGAGCTTAGGTACATTACTACCTATAGGTTGAGCCAGGATCACATTGAGCTACTTTTCGGATCAATAAGAATGCATAGCGGGCACAATGACAATCCAAACGCTCTACAGTTTAAAGGTAGTTACAGAAAAATGCTTTGCCATATGGAACTTCAAGTTGGTGAAACTGGCAACTGCGTTCCACTCGAAAATATACCTGTTTTGACATGTTCATCTGCTATATCTTGCATAAATAATACCACTTTTTCCGAAAGATTTGACGATGAAGATAAAGAATTAAGTGAACACTTATTGAAAACATCGATTCCCAATGATGTCGGCTTTGAAATCACGTCGGGTAGCGACGATCCAAATTGCAAGAATCATATTGTTGGCTACATAGCTGGAAATGTAACAAGACATTTAATAAACAGAGTAAAATGCAAATATTGCATAGATAACATGCTTGCAAAAGAGAAACTTTGGTTTCACAAATTAGTTTGTATGAGGGATAAAGGTGGATTGGTTTACGCCTCTAAAGAAGTTTTTTCAATTTGTAGTGTTGCTGAAACTGTTCTAAGACATCATCTCAAGAAAAATCCAGGCAATATATCAGAAAAAGAAATCACTCTTCAAGTCATGACAAGGTTTCTAGGAAGTCGTCTTTTTTCAACAGAACACATAAATTCTCACCACCATGATACTAATTTGACAAGACTTATTATCGAACGCTACTTACGGATTCGATTGTTCTATGAAGCCAAAAAAGAAAACATACAACGATTCGTGTCATCGAAGCGACAATTGTTCCGAAAACAGTTACAGTTGCAGGGCTACTGAAATTATTGATTTCAACTTTTATTTGTGGTTATTTCATAAAGTGTTCTCACTCAATCATGCTATGCATCTAATGGCCGAATACTCAAACGCTAATTAACTTTGAGGGGCGCTCAAACGTCGTCCTATCGCATTAAATGTCAAAGATATGACAAAGACAGCATGCTGTTTGAGAGCCGCTCAAAGTTAAGTAGCGTTTCAGTATTCGGCCATAAGGCTCGTATTATAGAATCAAACTCAAACTTAAATCTCTGCTTGAATACAGTTAGAAAGGGATGGTGCTATTTATCGCATATAGTGCGATCCCTTTCTAACTGTACGCAAGCAGAGATTTGAGTTTGAATATGATTCTAGAATACGAGTCTAAGTAAAGCCTCAACTACATTACACAATTTTAAGCATGCGATTTCAAGACTGTCTTGAAATCCAATAAGATTGCGCGCATTTACACCACACAATTTCTCGCTCTCTCGAAGGCGCTTACTGTCATAGTAAAAGGAAAGAAAGTAGGTCTCTAATAAGTATATCTTTCAATTCAACGTAGTATTGGAGTTATCCACATTGTAGTTTTCGTTTTTGTTTCATTTGTTGATTTAGTGACCATTAACCATTGTTTGTTAAGAGGTTAATAATATTAAATTTTAAACTTTTAGATTTTTGCATTCACAATGCTATTTTTATATTAAGATGAATAAATAATGAAAAAATATTATAAAAAATCGACTCACCCGTAGCAACTCAGACGGGATTGGTGACCCCGAACGAAGTTTATTTTGTAATACGCGTAAATAATTCGGACAATGAAGTAAATTGTGTATAATTAATTAAGTGTTTAATAAAATTTCGGACAGTAAAATTTTTAAATAGTGCAATTAAGACGGACACATGCAAGTAAACCGGAAACTTATCTGCCTCCGACGACTCCGACACAATCGTTTTCTAAAAACAATACCAATATAGCTGACATCATGGCAATAACAAACGCCTCTAACACAACAAATGAAAAAGCGCTCTTGCGAGAAGAAATAGCGAAACTGAATATTCGCCTGTTGAACGCGGAACGCTCTCGTCCGAGATATAGACATTTCAATCAACATCGCCGGTACTCATTCAGATCATCTAGCCGGCACAGAAATCACTCATCGCAGCGGCCACAACGTTCAAGTCCTGGAAACCTTTGTTTTTACCGTGAGAAATACAAAGAAAGGATTCATAAATGCGCGCAACCCTGCGCATAGAACAAAAAGGCCACAATGCCAGCGCCGCCGGAAAACTAGCAAGCGAGGCACAGTTGTAAGCGGAAATCTGTGTCGTATCACCTTGCGCCCGCTTATCCTCTTATTTTAGATATTAATAAAGGACTCCGATTTTTAGTAGATACAGGAGCAAACGTTTCGGTATTGCCCGTCAACCGTAATTCTGACGTGCCATCGTAGGTACAGTTAGCCTGTCTTAAAATCGTGCGGTGCAATCAGACCACACAATTTTAAGAATCTTAAAATCGAGCGGGCTCGGTCGCGCGATTTTAAGATTCTTACTGTCTTACTCCGGTTACACTACGCTGAGTCTTAAAATCGCATGCTTAAGATTGTGTAATGTAATTCAGGCTTAAAGCCTGCCAAACTTAGAATGTTCTTGTGTTTAAAGGACATGTCCCATCACGCCTATGTCATTTGCCTCACCATTCTCAAAAAATGAAAGTCTATCGCGTCTTAATCAAAGTAGTATGTCAGAGTAGGTATTTTACTCTAGAATCAGATTGATAATTATTTTCTGCATTAAAAAGTGGGTTTTTTAAGTTAAAACGCTTTTAAATCACAATTTTCTTATCATTAGAGTACTATTTACTCACATTTTTTTCACAGAATACTTCAGAAAACATCTTAATGTTTTTTTAATTGTTTTTCTAAATATAAAACAATTCTTGATACCTAAATAAAATGTAATTAGCATTTTTTAATGATGAAAGTAATTAAATAAAATGAAACTGGGGCAACGCTGGGACATCGCCTTTATCAATTATTCAAAATAATAAAATTCGCCACGCTCGTTAACGGGTGCTGCCAGTGGGAATGGGTCTGCTTCTGTTTGCTTGTATTAAGGGTGTCTAATACACCGTTAATTTTAAGTATAATTATCCAAAAATGAAATGGGGATATCAGACCACGTTTCTGAATTTGAACGTGCAGTTAAAAGTTAAAATATAATAGTTTGAAAATATCGGAAGAAATCTTGATTAATCGGCAAACTCATAAAAATAGCAAGACGCGTGCGTAGATTCATTCTTTTCATGATTTACGTAGGTAAAAAAGATAATCTCCTTTGATTACGGGCGTGTAATTCTATAAATGAGCTCTAAATCCAGAAATCAGTAAAATTTTGGGACATAAACAAACCTCAATATCTGGACCAATTATTAAATAAAGAAACTTTTAACTGTACCTACTCGATAAGAATAGGAAAATATAGAAATAAGGTGTATAGAATATAAAATTTGCTATTTAATATTATCTAAATGTATGTATTTCTTGCTCACAACATAAGCGATGGCTGGTTCATGCGTCATGCTCGTGAACGGGTGCTGCCAGTGGGAATGGGTCTGCTTTTATCTTAACGCATACTGAATTGTAAGAATTGCGTTTTTTTTGTCAAATATCTTGTAATGTCAAGTATTTTTTTGTTAATATTGCATATCGTACAAGTCGTACTTAATTATGCACTTTCGAGTAGTTGACAGTGATTTCTCAACTAGTTGAAAGTTATTTACTGTCACAAATACCTATTAAATTATGTACTATGCCTAATTTTGTAGATAGATAACTAGTTTCAATACCTACCCATTGTATTGTAAACTATTGTTAATTATTGTGACGGAAAATGACCTCACTTTAAATGCTGAGGTCAATTTTAAATTTTGACGACTGTATGAAATATACAGGGAGAAAAAAGCAGCCCTTGACGAGTTTCTTGCCGGTTCTTCTCGTTACAAGGTCTCCCGCTTAGGATTTCCGAACCGATGGCGTAGCTTCTATGACATTCACAAGTCCTTGTAACAGCCTAGACTGAATAAATTACTAATACAATACTAAATAAATATTTTGTATTTTAAATTTTATCTTAATTTAAAGTTTACCATAATTTTAGCAACTTTGAAAAATGTAAGGGATTTGACAGTTTTGACAAGCAAACCCTGGTTTTTCGATTTCGATGAAACTCTGTTCGGAATACTATAATATTTTAATAAGAAAATAGCAATGCAATGTAAAAAATGACAAAAGATCAAGTCGAGATGGCGGTTTACTTTGTTTTTGGGGTTTATTTCGATGTAACTCGGTTGAAAAAAAAGAAAAACAAATAAATAAATTGGCCGCCATCTCGGACTTTTGTCATTTTTAACTTTGCGTTGCTGTTTTATCTTTTAAAAATAGTACCCGAAACCAGGTATTTATAACGCTACCAATTAACAGTGAAAATAACGTTACGTAACGTTTTTTTCAATACGATACCTTGATAACGTTATTATTTTTAGCGATACCTAGTTAGTAACATAACATTAATTGAACGTTATATTAATATTAATATAATTATATTAAGGTTATGTTACTAGATATTGTTAAAAAATAACGTTAATTTTATAATTATTACGTATTGTAGGTAGGTACCTCTACTACTTAGTACCTACCGCAAAGACTGATCAGGTCACGGCGGCGTCAACGTCAATTACTTTTAAATATTTTTTATACAGTAACATAATAACGTTATCAAGGAACGAAAAATTAACAGTAAATTCTGTTTAACCGTTATTAATTTCCAGTTTTAACGTTATTTTTTTAACGTTACTAATTTTTAACGGTATTTGAAGCCCTTCCCGAAACCGGCGGGCTGATTATCTAATTAAAAACCATCTAGCGACTGGTTGCAGTTCACAGATGATCGTGATCCATTGCTATTTCTTTTTGGGTTAGAAAAAACATACCAAAGAAAAGTGGCAATGTATGTCAAATGCAACCGGTCGTTAAATAATTTCTTTTTAGATAATCAGGGTGCGGGTTTCATCGATATCAGCCCACAAACAACAAAGTTCGCCGCCAATTTGGATTTATTATATTTTTAACTTTGCGTTGCTGTTTTCTTTGCGTTGCCGTCATCTTGGATTTTTTATATTTTTAACATTGCGTTGCTGTTTTCTTGTCAAAATAGTGCCCCAAACTGAGTTTCATCGAAATCGGCCTGCAAACAGAAAAGTTGGCCGCCATCTTGGATTTTTATATTTTTAATATTGCGTTGCTGTTTTCTTGTTAAAATAGAATCCCAAACCGAGTTTCATCGAAATCGGCCCACAAACAACAAAGTTGGCTGCCATCTTGATTTTTTTTATATTTTTAACATGCGTTGCTGTTTTATTGTCAAAATAGTGCCCCAAATCGAGTTTCATAGAAATCGGCCCAAAAACAACTAAGCTGGCCGCCATCTTGGATTTTTTATATTTTTAACATTGCGTTGCTGTTTTCTTGTCAAAATGGTGCCCGAATCTGAGTTTCATCGAAATCGGCCTGCAAACAAAAAAGTTGGCCGTTATCTTGGATTTTTATATTTTTAACATTGCGTTGCTGTTTTTTTTTGTGAAAATAGTGCCCTGAACCACAGCGGCGGCACTCCCTGTATGTAGCTTTGGCGCCAGTCTGGCGGCGGCGACGTCACGTGCGTCACGACTTGTGATAGGGTTGGCTATTAGCATCATTACATATTAACGCAAGGAAATAATAAATGAATGTTTGATGAAGTAAATTTGTATTGATTTTATATTAATTTAATTAATTAATTAATTTAAAAATGCTAATACATTACAATTATATGGATCAATAGCTAATATGATTTCTTGATTTGCACCAATTTCAAGGTTTATTTTTCGTGTGCCCGACTTATTATTTTTATTAAAATACTCGTATCAACTTCTGCAATTACTTATACATTTCCAAGATTTCCGCGCGTACAGTTTTTACGGATTACCGCTTTTATATTGGTATTAATTCTGTAGAATTATTTAGTTTAATTATCTTAATTAGTTTAATTTAGGTTTAATTAGTTTGGTTTTAGTTTAATTAATTAATTACTTAATAAATGTGTATTGACTATTGCTTTATATTAAAAGGAGCAGAAAGTCCTTCTTTATTCTTATACATAATTATTGTAGCTACTTGAATTCAATAACATTTTAAGTACTTATTTATTTTATTTTTCTGTAGTATAAGCACTATGTTTTACTCGGAAGAAAGTGCAATTACCACATCACCCCTCAATGTACAAATACTATTATTGAGAAATGCAATAATATGCCCTGCATAACCTGCATTGTATTGTACGGAAAGCAAATTACATTGCCTGAATGCTGAATGATTAAAGCCCTCGCATGCGGCTCAACTCGACACATATCACTTTAGTTTATGGTTCTTGCCTGTAATCTTATGTAGGTACTATTGTGCGGTGCGAGCGAACTAGGCAAGCCTGATAGCGCGTGACTCCGCGGAGGAGATTCCTCGCCCCGATGGCGTCGCGGCACCCCCGCGCTCGCCCGGCGCACTCACACATAGCCGCGAGCACTTTTACAGCACCCATGCACAAGTGTCGCTTCTTTTTACGTTAGTATATATTTTCTTTGCCTGAACCGAGTTTCATCGAAATCGGCCCACAAACAAAAAAGTTGGCCGCCATCTTGGAATTTTTATACTTTTAACATTGAGTTGCTGTTATCTTGCTAAAATAGTACCTAGAACCGAGTTTCATCGAAATCTGCCCACAAACAAAAAAGTTGGCCGCCATCTTGGATTTTTTATATTTTTAACATTGCGTTGCTGTTATCTTGTTAAAATAGTACTTCGAACCGAGTTTCATCGAAATCGGCCCACAAACCAAAAAGTTGGCCGCCATCTTGGAATTTTTATACTTTTAACATTGAGTTGCTGTTATCTTGCTAAAATAGTACCTAGAACCGAGTTTCATCGAAATCTGCCCACAAACAAAAAAGTTGGCCGCCTTCTTGGATTTTTTATATATTTAACATTGCGATGCTGATTTTTTGTTAAAATAGTACCCCGAATCAAGTTTCATCGAAATCGGCTCACAAACAAAAAAGTTGGCCGCCATCTTGAATTTTTTATATATTTAACATTGCGTTGCTGATTTTTGTTAAAATAGTACCCTGAACCGAGTTTTATCGAAATCGGCCCACAAACAAGAAAGTTGGCCGCCATTTTGGATTTTTTTTATATTTAATATAGCGTTGCTGTTTTTTTGTTAAAACAGTACCCCGAACCGAATTTCATCAAAATCAGCCCACAAACAAAAAGTTGGCCGCCATCTTGGATTTTTTATATTTTGAACATTACGTTGCTGTTATCTTGTTAAAATAGTACTTCGAACCGAGTTTCATCGAAATCGGCCCACAAACAAAAAAGTTGGCCACCATCTTGGAATTTTTATATTTTTAACATTGCATTGCTGTTTTCTTGTCAAAATAGTACCTCGAACCGAGTTTCATCGAAATCGGCCCACAAACAAAAAAGTTGGCCGCCATCTTGAATTTTTTACATTTTTAAATTGCTTTGCTGTTTTTTTGTTAAAATAATATCCCGAACCGAGTTTCAACGAAATCGGCTCACAAACAAAAATTTTGTCCGCCATTTTGTATTTTTATAATTTTAACATTGCGTTGCTGTTTTCTTGTCAAAATAGTGCCCCAAATCGAGTTTCATCAAAATCGGTCCATAAACAAAAAAGTTGACCACCATCTTTAATTTTAACATTTTTAGCATTGCATAGTCAACATCTTATTTAAAAAATATATATAATATATAGACTTTCGGTTTAAACCCTTGCCCATCTCTAGTTTTGACAAGCAAACTCTAGTTACATTTAAATGGTGAAATCTACACAATCGCCACTCTAAGTACGACGATGGTTTCAATTTCCCTACTTTTGAGGGAAAATTTCATGTATTGGTAACATTATTTTTTTGCTGTGTGCGTTTCGTCGAGCGTAAACACAAGCACCTTACGCACACATAAATTTCATTTTTGCCTCACTTTTGACAGACCGCCTTTTAGGATACTATCATTCTTGGCCTTTTTATTCTAAGATTATACCACAGTTGAATAAATTTTCTCCACTACTAGCTTTTAGAGAACACATTGCATATCTGCTGCTATGAAAAATAAAAAACCGGACAACGAGCATTCACAAAAAAAACTGTCGCTGTCAAGTGCCAAAATATTTTTAGCTTGTGCTTTGAATGTTTTGAATTGGATTGCCTATAAGTACTAGTATTTTATTTAGTTTAACTTTATTCGAAAATAACATCAAGGTTTCTGCAGAATTTGTAATGGCCTTAGTTCGTTGGTAATGGCAGACAGTCGTAATGTAACAGTCCCTAGGTGGAATTCATGTCATGATACTGCTAAAACCGAAGTTTGCAGCGAAACAATTTTTTGAATTGCGAAATTAAAGTCGATATTGTTAACGTTTGAATCTGTTTAATAAAATACAGTGTGAAGTGAAGTGCATTTTTTTCAATTTCCATAAAACTTAAGAGACCCCACTGTAGGTAAAAGTGTAGACAACTTTAGCACGTAAAAATGTGTTTGTTTGGACATATCATCAAAATAAAATTTTGCAAAAGGAAAAAATACGTGTCTCCTGTTTTCGTAAGTAATTTAATAATAATAAATACACATTTTTACACAGGTAAAAGATTTGAAACGTTGTCAACTTTATTGTTTGTTTGAAGTAGATTTTGTCTCATTCGCACATTTTTAAATGACACGCTTAGGCGTGTCATTTAAAAATGACTCTTACGGCTTAAGCCTAAGGTACAATTTGGCAACGTTGTGTTAATTTATACTGATGTAGGGGTTTTTGACTTGTCGGCAATAGCTTAGTAATAGATACAGCATGTAGAAAATGTTAAAATCGAAAAAATGATTCTTGTGACTAAACTACTGGGTATTTTTAATTGATATTTTACAGGCAGACTGGGAGCGTTACTAGATATACGAAATTTCATTTATTGTTGCATTGTCCTCTCCACTTTGTATATGGTGGAAAGGTGCTATGGTATCAAATGATGTGATGGTACTTAAAGGGGTCGTCCATTAATCACGTGAGCCTTGAAAGGGGGGGGGGTATAGTTGAAAAAATCACGAAGTATCACAAGGGGGGAGGAGGGGGTATAATGACCCCCTCCTCCCCCCTCCCCCAACACGTCACGTGTATTAATTTTTTTCGTTGAATGCGTGACTTTTAAACGAAAACTGCGTGTGATTGTGGACTCACCGTTACCAGGACGATTTCCCCGCCCGAAAATTGTTGAGATTATTTTGTACCAAAAATATACACGTGAACGTAAAACCTCACCAAGGGGGAGGGGGGGTTAAACATTGGCCAATTTTTAACCCCCCCTCCCGTGATTAATGGACGCCCCCAAACAGGTAATAGTGTTTGCTTAAACTGAACAACTTTCTCAAAGGAATGTTTACCAAAGATCCTAACATTATATTTTTCATTTTATCTTATTTTTTCCTTTTCTTTTTTTCTTTCTTTTAGTGTTGTTGGTAGTCCTTAACCTTATAAATAACTAGTCCATTAAATGAAAAGTTCTCTCTCATAGATTTAAAAAACGAAAGCGTTATTTATTTGGTGACAGATCTACCATTTTGTCGATAGCTCTATTATTTTGTCGACAGATCTATTTTGTGTACCAATCTACTATTTTGGTGGAGTTGGGGACTGTTCTCCTACAGTCATTTGTCCGTTAAACCATTAGCCAACACAGTTTTTCACCGGCGAATGTTTCTCTAAAATATCTTTCACCTATGAATATTTACTCCGCATTATCTTTTGCCAACGAACGTTTCGCCGGTAGTAAAAAATGCAGAACGCTAGACGGCGGCATCAGCATATAGATTGAATTTTTATATAATTTTTATCCTAATTTTATAGCTGTTACTTTACTTTCGCAATTATCATATTGTTTGCGTCTGGCGATGAAAAGATCAATGTCAAAATATTGCTCAGGCAAAACAATCGCCGTTAAAGCGACTACCGGCGAAACGTTCGTACCGGCGAAACGTTCGTTGGCAAAAGATAATGCGGAGTAAATATTCATAGGTGAAAGATATTTTAGATAAACATTCGCCGGTGAAAAGTTGTGTTGCACTGTAGGAGAACCGTCCCAAACTCATTTTGGTGAGGGAATTAATTAATTGGGTGACTGGAAATAATTAAAGGCGAACTGTTAATAGCGGGATACTTAAACACTAAACCTGGCAGCGGTTTATTTTTTGGGCGACACAATACTAAACGGGCGACTAAATGTGGATTACAAAAAATACGTAAAACGGGCGACTACACGTGGGAGACAAATATTTTAAGTTAGCAGTGAAAATCTAATGTGTGACAAAAATAGTAGTGGGCAACTATTATACCAAGTAGGTAATATCTAACTGATTTAAGCTGTCTACATGATATTTCTGTCGATTAGGATAATAAATAGTCGCCTTTTTTAAATAAAATATATTTGCCAAATTTTTAATGTTTTGTGTGCCCTAAGGTCGTAGCTCAAATAGTATTAATTTGGTCGCCCATTTTGAATAACTGTCTGTTGTATTTCTGTATTGTGTGTCTGTATTTTAAAGTCACCCATTTTTAACATTTGTCGTTTGTATTTTAAAGTCACCCATTTTCAACATTTGTCGTCGCCCTCAATCCGTCGCCCACTTATATATTCAGTATTTTTGAAACCCAAAATGGGAATTTATTGTTACCCGATTAAATACTACCCTTTTGGAGACAGATCCTATATTCAGGATCATTCATTCATAAATAAAATATTTATCTATATTAAATACTAATTGCAGGGGTAGAAACTGGTCAGTAAAGTCAGTGAAAGTAGTTGTTTTTTTTTTTTTACTTCGGTCAGTAAAATTCAGGTTTTTCCAAAAAATGGTCAGTAAAGTCAGATTTTTAGTTCATTTTTATACACTTTTTTATTATTACCGTTTGTTTTTACTACAAAATTAGTGGATGAAACTCACTAAAAATCGCGCTGCGCGGCCGTTTCTTTTTACTGTAGACAGGTAAGAGTACAAGATTACTTGATGAAACCGACTAAAAATCGCGCTGCGCGCCGTATTTATATATGTTACGGCTAATACCCGAAGTGCGGCTAAACCTAGTTCTAGCCGGCTAAAACTAGGTGTAGCCGATAGCTGTTGGCTAAAACTAGGTGTAACCGATCTGCTTTACTCCTGTAGGTCCCGGGTTAGGTTAGAAATTTAAGGCGAGCGCGAAGCGCAGCGGAGCGTGAGCCTTAAATTTCGAGGTTATTTTTTTTTAACAGACAACAGAAAAAACTTTCTTTATATCCCATGCTGCACCTAGTTTTAGCCGGCTACACCTAGTATTAGCCGCGAGCAAATCGGCTACACCTAGTTTTAGCCAACAGCTAGCGGCTACACCTAGTTTTAGCCGGCTAAAACTAAGTTTAGCCGCACTTCGGGTATTAGCCGTAACATATACAGGGTGGCCCAAACGGTGACGCTAAAAATTTTTTTTTTGTTTCCTCACATCTCGTTGTACCCGGAAATACCCTATGTATGTTCAGCGATTTTTTGTAGTTTTCGAGCTATGAATTATTTTTTTAAATTTTGAGAATTTTTGACTTGACAGACTAAAATATTTTTCTTTCGGAAATTATACATCTTTTTTTGAATTATTTTTTTGTTACATAGACCTCATGACTTGAACTTTAACACATAAAATACCCAGCTTCCTGTCATCAAAATAAGTTACAAAAATATTGACCGACAGTGAAAAATTGACGTAAAATCAAATCATAGTTAAATTTTCAACTTTGAATTAAAAATTAAAAAAAAGGTTCCATGACTTCTGAGTAATTTTAAAAACTTCACAAGACCCTAAGCTTTAATTCTAATTTAAAAAAAAATGTGCTTAATAAGGTTTTTTTAGCCGAAATCTGCCTTCAAATGCACAAAGGTGAAATTTTCTAAGATTTTTTATTGACTATTTTGTCATTCACAAAATGATTCTTACCAAAATAAAGTTTAAAATGGTACTGTTTATTGAATAAAGAATTAAAAACAACCTTTAAAAGTATGTTATTACGAAGCGGTAACATCGATGTCATTTAGTTATAGTTATTTTGGTTATTTTAAGGATAAATCATATTAAATAAAACAATTACTACAAATTCAACAATTAAATTTATTTCACAATAAGTTTTCAAAATGTCTCCCTCCCGCTTCAATGCACAACCTACATCGCCTTAAAAAATTTTGTTTTAAATTTCGGAAAGCATTAGTATTTTCTTTGATTTTTATTTCTGCTTCTCTTAGTTTTTGACGCAGCTCTGCTTCAGTGTTTGTTTCGTTTGCGTAAACCATCTCTTTGTAATAGCCCCACAGAAAAAAATCTATGGGGTTTAAGTCTGGTGAACGCGCAGGCCAAGGAATCGGGCCGCCACGCCCAATCCACCGTCTCGGAAAAGTCTGGTTAAGGTGCTCTCGTACTTCTCTAGCATAGTGGCACGGAGCACCATCGTTTTGAAATATCATTCTTCTTCTTGTTAGTAGATTCACATCCTCTAATAAACCGTTCAAGCTATTTCGTAGAAAATCCAAATATTGCGCTCCGTTCAACCTAGCCGGCAATTCAAATGGTCCTATAAATTCCCCATTGACAATTCCTGACCACAAATTTACACTAAACCTTGTTTGAAAATTGGATGGTCTTGCCTTGTGTGGGTTTTCAATGGCCCAACTGTGATAATTATGAATATTGAAAACTCCGGTTCTTTCAAAGCGTGATTCGTCTGTCCACAAAATTTTGTCGAAGAAATCAGGATCGTCTTGAGTTTTTTGAAGCATTGTTTCACAGAAAGTCACTCGTCTTGGATAATCTGCAGGTTGCAATTGTTGCACGCGTTGGATATGAAAAGCGTGGTATCCCTCTGAAAAAAAAAAACACCGAAATTGTAAATTCAAAGCATAGGTAAGATAGTCTTTTTTCAGTTTCACCAAATAGTAGGCTAGTGATAATCACTGGTATGTACCACGCTTTCTCGCCCACTAGCGAGTGATTATTTTGTTGCCAAATACACATTCAGTCAGAGTTCAATACTTAAAAAGACCACGTGCTACAAAAAGTCGCTCATAAAGCACGTGCGTGCTATTTTTTTTAAGTCACAATAATTACAGCTAAAAAAAATAGCACGTGGGCATAGTGGGCGAGCTAATGGGTGCGTAATTATGAGGTTTAAAGACAAGATGAAATTAACCCACCTGACTTCAGTATCCTCATAACTGAGGTTCGTGGTACACCAGTCCTTCTTGCGATTGCTCTGGTGCTAGTCGATGAATCCCTTTCCACTTGTTCCACGACTTGATCCATAATATCTGGATCCATTCTGGGTATTCCTTCCTGAGATGAACGTCCAGGAATTCGTCCCTCCATAAATGTATGGTGAGTATTTTGAAATACTCTGTAATTCGGGTAATGCTCCCGTTGTTCTCCTCGCCGTTCCAATTGCTCTCGATAAAGCCTTGCTGCCAAACTAGCATTTCCTTGGGCAACACCGTAAAAATAGTGCATCTCTGCGTATTCACGCAAAGAATAGCTCATGTTGCAGCACAAAGGTCCAAATCACAAGGTAGGTAATCAAAGTCCGAAACACAAGCACAGGTAAATCAGTCACAGGAAGAATCAGAGTCCAGTTAGCAAGCGAGAGTAGTTGTATCAGAATTGAAAACAAAACCAGGAGTAGTAGTAACACGAGCGAAAGCTGTGAACAACTGAGGTGAAGGAGGGAGGAATGCGACCGACATGAGATGAATAGAGCAAGATAGCAAGATAGATAGAGCAAGACAGCAAGATAGATAGAGCAAGACGGCCTAGATGAGAAAGAGAGGACGTGCTTATAGACGACGCTGTGTTGGTCCCCCTTCTTTTGTTCGGCGCGCGGGAAGTCTATTGTTTGTGATTCTAGTGTCTGCCAGAACTATTGTTATTTATGATGTCGCTAAAGATAAACCGGTTGGAGGTAAAGACCATTTTCTTTGTACAAAGACCAACTTGTGCTGTTGAAGTGACAACATACTAACTACCACTAAACTAATTTAGAACTCTAAATTTATAAACTATACTAAATGTCAATTATTATGTTATATCAAACCTAATTAACCTTAGATAATAACAATGAGTGCTTTTAAAATAAATTACCTTTGTACATTTGAAGGCAGATTTCGGCTAAAAAAAGCCTATTAAGCACCACTTTTTTTTAATTAGAATTAAAGCTTAGGGTCTTGTTAAGTTTTTAAAATTACTAAAAAGTCATGGAACCTTTTTTTTAATTTTTAATTCAAAGTTGAAATTTTAACTATGACTTGCTTTTACCTCAATTTTTTATTGTCGGTCAATATTTTTGGAACTTATTTTGATGATAGGAAGCTGGGTATTTTATGTGTTAAAGAACAAGTCATGAGGTCTATGTAACAAAAAAAAAATAAAAAAAAGATGTATAATTTCCGGTAAAAAAAATATTTTAGTCTGTCAAGTAAAAAAATCTCAAAATTTAAAAAAAAAATCATAGCTCGAAAACTACAAAAAATCGCTGAACATACATAGGGTATTTCCGGGTACAACTAGATGTGAGGAATCAAAAAAAAAATTTTTAGTGTCACCGTTTGGGCCACCCTGTATATAAAATATTGAGTATTGAGTATATTTTTACAAAAAGGCAGACAGCAATATTACAAGATTAATGAATGAAACTGGATAAAAATTTTGGTCTAGGGTTGCTATTATTCAGTGTATTTATCATAAAGAAAATTTCAAAACAGTGGTGATTTTCACGGTTTATTTTCCGGGGTTGTGGGTTGTGAGCACAGAACAAAGAAAATTTTTTCCCCCGGGTAGAAGTCGCATGTGGGCGGCACCCGTGTAACATCATATCTGCGTAGCTCCGCACATCTTTGAATTTTGCTCCGGCAGTCGTATGAACGAACGCCAAACAAAAACATCTTCAAAAATAATATAAAAATGCTGAGTTGCATTATACAAAAGAGCAAAATCGATATCCACATATATCATTTAGCAAACGGGTGCATAAAATATCAGAGGCGAGCTTTATTTAAATAATTTTGATTTTAATTAAAAATTAAACGGATATTTTCCTTTTAAAATTCAAAACAATAAATAACCGGCTTTATGCGTCATACACTTAAGATCCATATTCCAACGCACAATTTGACATATTCTTGAAGTGTCATAAACACTAAAATAAAGAATGGCGGAAATGTCACTCAATAGGGGAGACCGAGAAAAGTTGTGACTGTGAAGAGTTGAAAAGTATTATCTATCACCATAGCAAAAAATTGATAGATAAATGATAAACGTCTAAGTAACAGTTGATTTGATACACTCACCACTGAAAACACGCACAAACAGCACGTAATTTTAGTCAACTTAATTCATAAATACACTCGGCGTCAGAAAAACCGCACCTTTTCTTCAAAGTTAATTTAATCCCATATAATTTAATGATAAGTGTTATTATATACTTCTTCCCCTTCGGACATAGCCAACAGTCTTTAGAAACCGTTGGAATACTCGTCGAACGGAATCAATTTCTGAGATTGAGTTTCCGAGCACATTACATTGCCTAATTTTATTGCAATATTTGAATAACTTCATGGGCAATAGTATCCATCTTGGGTATTCGTTTTTTTAATTGAATTGTTGAAGTGTGTTTTCTCCATCATCTCGATAGCGAATTTACCCGCATTTCCTGAATTGACCCCTTTTATTTCCCTTTTGTGGTGGCGCTAGCAATAACGCTTTAATCGTTTAATTATGGTAACTGTTATGTTAAATAAATCAAACACTTATTAAAAGAAAGCTCATTAAATGTACTTTCAATAGATATCAACATTTACACAATAAAACGTTAGCTAGCAATAGCAGATGGCCAAGTCTAAACTTAGTGCCGAAGAGGTGCGGTTTTTCTGACGTCGAGTGTAGTACGTTACAGGCGAGTGCGGCAAGCTAGCATTTTTATTGTCAAGGATTTTAATCATTCAAGGCAATTTAATAAAAATTGCTTCTCCTACAAGGCTGCTAGGGCTTAATAAGTATCGATAATTTAGGATCGCTATTTATCGATTTCAAATAAATGTTATATTAAATTATGAAAAAATGAAATATTCAGTCAAAAGTACCAGGGCAACATAACTTACGAGGAGTGAATTTAATTTGGTACCGCGAAGATATGTCTTCATTTCTTTTAGCTCTTTAATTTTTCAAAAATATAAATCTTAACAACTCCTTGTAAGTCATGTTGCCTTGGTATTTTTGACTGAATATAACATTATTTCGTAATTGAACATAAAATAAATATAGGATTTTGGGTTAGGTTCGGAATTGGTAATCGTTCTTTATTACTTATCTATCGATACGGACACTACGATATTCTAAAAAGCCCTAGTCCAGTAGGACCACGGGTACATAGTTGTATATCGTGGTCCTACCGGTAGGTCAAATCGGTAGGTCCACCCCGCCCTTAATGCAACCAACCCGGTCTCCCTTATCCCATAAAATTTTCTTAAAGTACTTTATGATATAATGAATAAGGTGGTAAATCGCACTATTAAAATTAGCTTGCGCCATCTAGCGGCTGAGTAGCAGCATTATAAATATACGTATTATTTAATTTGGTACCAAGTTGCTATGGTAATACGACTGAATCTAAATAAATAAACTTTGTGATTTATGGCTTTCTGGATATTACACATTTTTACTTTTCATCCAATTACGTGTTCACAAAGTGTGTGTGCGTAGCATGTAACTATTAAGTGGGGGGCTTTGCTTCGATGTTTAATGTGTTTGTTTGGTTACACTGGTTTTCATACTAAATTGGGCTCATACTACTTCTATCTACTTCTATGTTCTGTGGTTGTGAGCATGGTGCCTCATCTAACATTTTCGGCTTTGTAAGGCTATTTATTGACTGTATAAGAGAACCATTTAATGGCAGGTCATTTTTTTTCCAGTACTTTAGAATTATATTGAAAATAACTTTGCATATACTAAAAATCTCTATAAAAAAATGTTAACTCTGTCAAACTCTTTCTAAAACCCCTCTTTTTTTACTGACTAAAACACATTTAAACATAGAAATTAAGTCAGTAATAGGTCAGTATTTTTGAGTCATACAGTCAGTAAAATCAGTATTTTTGACACTGCAACCAGTTTCGACCCCCTGTAATTGGCATTAATTTGATTAATTAGAATGATATCAACTTGGACAATGTTTTGATAAATACGATGACTAAAATATTTGTTGGGAATAAGCTATACTTAGCTTAGCCTTAGGTGACAAATAAATTTTGGTGACAGAAATATTTGCTCCCTAATATTGTTCTAATTTTTTTATATTGATATTTATTAGTAAATTTATTGTTTCTAGGGCTGCCAAGGAACAGAAAAAGTCCACAAAAGCTGCCAAGAAAGTTGCCGCTCCTCCAACAAAGGCGAAGGCCGCACCCAAGGCCAAAGCGGCTAAAGTGAGCCAAAAGTCGGCACCTCGAGTTGGAGGCAAACGATAAGACCCTTTAATATAAGCCTTTAAAACATGCCTTTCTTTTATTTGCTTCAACTAAGAAAATAAAGTTTGAAGTATGAATCTGTTATTCATACTTCTTGAGGCGCACTCGGATAAAAAAAAAGTACGCTGGAGGGTTGCGACAACGAAGTGAGGCAAATTAGGTATGTGAGGCAGGCAGAGTGAGGCAAGTACGCGACGCCTCGCCGTGTACATACGAAAATAACACGCACACACGTACAACGAAACTACGCCTACTTTTCACTAAGGCTTTCCATATCGAATCGAACCTCTTGTCCCACGCACACATGTATCAAAAACCGACCTCACTTCGTTGTTCGCAACGCTCTCCATCTTTATCAGCCGTACGACACCCACTACTGGGCAGGCCCGCCGCAAGCGAGCGTGCGGCACTTCTAGGGGGGCGGCAAATCGACCGATCCAAGCGTCGAAGAAGGGTCATGTCATGCATGACATGAGCGCTCCTGGCAAGATTTGAATTTTGCGCCCCAATGCTTATTTCTAGGATCATGAGCGATACTTGCAATACCCCTACTATTAGTAATTATTCTGTGCCCTAGACTTCACGCCCACAGTTGCGCGTGTGCAAAAACGTCACTGTGTAGCGTCAAGAATCAGATTTTGTCGATCTTGCGTTTAGGAGATATGTGAGGATGCGCTGTGGAGACCTTTTTACCTGGATCTTGAGAACGAAAGGTCGTAAGCGTATCCTCACATATCTCCTAAACGCAAGATCGACAAAATCTGATTCTTGGTGACAAATTCCGACAAACTAACGGCTACACACTCGAGTTATCAGATTTTCGCTATGACCTTCCTTTCTCAAGATCCAGGTAGAAAAGTCTCCACAGCGTATCCTCACATATCTCCTAAACGCAAGATCGACAAAATCTGGTTCTTGGTGACAAAATCCGACAAACTACCGGCTTCACATACGAGTAATCAGATTTTCGCTACGACCTTCCGTTTTCGAGATCTGTGTGGCCCAGCTGTAGAGACGTCTCTACAGCTGAGCCACACGTATCTCCTAAACGCAAGACCGACAAACTCTGGTTTTTGGCGACAATTACCGGCTACACATACGAGTAATCAGATTTTCGCTACGACCTTCCGTTTTCGAGATCTGTGTGGCCCAGCTGTAGAGACGTCTCTACAGCTGAGCCACACGTATCTCCTAAACGCAAGACCGACAAATTCTGGTTCTTTGCGACAAATCCCGACAAATTATCGACTTCATCATGGCATAGTCAAAAAGTCAGATTTCCAACTTTTTTTTTTGTGGCCCAGCTGTAGTCCAGCACGTTGTGTAGCCGGTAATTTGTCGGATTTTGTCGCCAAAAACCAGAGTTTGTCGGTCTTGCGTTTAGGAGATACGTGTGGCTCAGCTGTAGAGACGTCTCTACAGCTGGGCCACACAGATCTCGAAAACGGAAGGTCGTAGCGAAAATCTGATTACTCGTATGTGTAGCTGGTAGTTTGTCGGATTTTGTCACCAAGAACCAGATTTTGTCGATCTTGCGTTTAGGAGACGTGCCGGACTACAGCTGGGCCACAAAAATAAAAGTTGGAAATCTGACCTTTTGACTATGCCATGATGAAGTCGATAATTTGTCGGAATTTGTCGCCAAAAACCAGAATTTGTCGGTCTGGCGTTTAGGAGATACGTGTGGCTCAGCTGTAGAGACGTCTCTACAGCTGGGCCACACAGATCTCGAAAACGGAAGGTCTTAGCGAAAAGCTGATTACTCGTATGTGTAGCCGCTAATTTGTCGGATTTTGTCGCCAAAAACCAGAGTTTGTCGGTCTTGCGTTTAGGAGATACGTGTGGCTCAGCTGTAGAGACGTCTCTACAGCTGGGCCACACAGATCTCGAAAACGGAAGGTCGTAGCGAAAATCTGGAGTCCGTTACGCCAGCAGGAAAGATGCTCCTAGAGGGAAGCGAGTTTGATGAATAATTTGTGCGCAATTCAGTGTAAATGTGCGCCAAATAAAAAATTTGTGGGCCTTATGCTTTTGGAATACAACGGGAAAAACGGATTCTGCTGGGGTAACGGTGCTCCAGCAGGAAGAATCTAAACTAATGATCGGAGAGAAATAAAAGATATATGTGCGGGTAGCTTGATACTAGCAGGAAATGTGCGCCAAATATAAAATTTGTGGGCCTTATAGTTTTGGAGATATTTGATTTCCTGCTGGCGTAACGTTTTGCCAGATCCCAGATCTCGGAAACTACTAAATGTGCGATCTTACAGTAAACACATATAAGTAGCTCCTAATTTGTGCTATTTGTGCGGTAGAAAACATTTCAAAAATATTCACAGATTTTGAAGTAATCAGACATTTTCTGAAAACAGAAAAAAAATTCTAGCGCCTAAACTACCACCTAAATAGAGAAACCAAAAACGGTGTTCTATTCTTCTTAATATTTCTCATTACCATAAAAATTTTGAAAACCGCACATTTACGCGTTTTTGAATAATACCCACATGAAGGTTAGACTGACCATGTCATGACTGACGGTCAGCAGGATAAAAATATCAGAGACTATTTAGATCCTGGCCCAAAGAATAATCTGTGCGGTTACTGAAGTACATGCTCTGAAAATTTCAGCTTCAAATTCTTCGTATTAAAGGAAATATCAATTAAAATCCAAAACAACTGTCAGTATTCCGATTAACCGACCAAATTCGATAGACCACCAAAAAGCGACGCGTTCATACATATTGATGACCTTCTTTAATGTGTCGTATTATGCAGAAAAATTGTTTGTACAGTCGCGTTCATAATTTCTTATTAGCAAATGTGGGTACATACATACATACACTCACGCCTGTTTCCCATGGGGGTAGGCAGAGACTATGGATCGCCACCTGCTACGATCCTTGCACACTTCTTTCGCTTCACTCATATCCATCACTCTTTTCATACATGCCCTGCGGTTTTTGACACTGCGTACACCAGCCTTTTTTATAATAACCTCTATTTGGTCCGCGTAGGTTTTTCTGGGACGCCCTCGTGCAATCGTTCCTTCCACATTCGCACAGTATAACTCTTTCGTGATTCGCCTTTCATTCATCCTCTCTAAGTGACCAAACCACTGGAGCATTCCTTTCTCAATTCTTGTCACTATATCATCTTTCAGACCACACCTTTTGCGAATCACCTCATTGCTCACTCTATCACTCAGTTTTACTCCGCATATTTTCCTCAACGATCGCATCTCTACCGCATTTATTCTGCTTTCATTCTTCTTCTGCCATACCCAAGATTCACTTCCATACATCAGTGTCGGTACCAGCACTCCGTTATGAATAGCCATTCGCGCCTTTGCAGAAACGGTTTGGCTACTCATAACCGAGTGTATAGCACCACTCACCGAATTTCCTTTCTTCACTCGTCTTTCTATGTCTTCCTCACTCTTTCCGTCCCTTGTGAACAAACTCCCCAAGTATACAAACTCACGGACTTGTTCCACTTTTTCGCCACCTAACATTACCGTACAGTCAGTCATTTCTTCATCTCTCTCAAACACCATCACTTTAGTCTTAGTTACATTCACTTTCATCCCTTTTCTCACAAAATCTTCATTCATAACCGACATCATTTCCTGCAACTCTTGCGCAGAAGACGCAAGTATAACTTGGTCGTCAGCGTAGAGAAGGCACTTGATTTGAGTCCCATTCATCACAACCCCACAGTCACGTTCTTTCAGACCTTTCATACAACTGTCCAAAAACAGATTAAAGAGCCATGGTGACGCAACACATCCCTGTCTGACACCCCTAGAGATGCCAAACCAGTCAGTGTATACGCCATCAATCCTGACGCATGCACGGGAATCCTCATAGAGAGATTTCAGTGCATGAATCAGTCTGCTCTCCAATCCGTATTCGGACAACACCTTCCATAGCTCATTCCTGTCAACTCGATCGTAGGCCTTCTCCAGGTCCACAAAGGCACAGTAAACCTTTTTGTGCTTAGCCAGGTGTTTTTCGGTTAAGCACCTCAAGGAGAAGACCTGATCCATCCCATTCCCTTTCTGAATCCCGCTTGCACATCCCAAATACTCTGATCAGTTTTTTGCATCACTCTTTCAATCAGTACCTTTGCATACAATTTACTGACAATGCTGAGAAGACTAATCCCGCGGTAGTTTTTAGCATCCTGCCGTGACCCTTTCCCTTTGTACAGCGGCACGACCACGGCTTTACGCCAATCTTCCGGCACTTTGCCACTGTTCCAACATTTATTAAAGATCAGGCACAGCCAGGACGCAACCAGCTCTTTCCCACCTCTCAGCATTTCAACAGTAATTCTGTCATATCCTGCTGCTTTCCCTTTTTTCATGCTCTTCATTGCACTAATAATCTCATCCATATATATATCTCTTTCATCCACTTCTGTCTCTTCCTCGTCTTCCACCCTTTTATCCGAGGCTTCTAGCATAGAGCCATCCGCCTCAAACAAACTCTCAAAATATTTCATCCACTCCTGTAGTACACCTTTTTCATCTGTCACTAGCTTACCTTTTTCATCTCTTATCACATTCATTTTAGACTTATGTGATCCACTTCGAGACGTTTTCACTTGTTTCCAAAACAATTTTATATTGTCTCGAAAGTTATCACAGAGTTTGAAGTCACACTTTTCTTTCATCTTTCTCTTTTTTTCGTCTACTTTTTCTTTCACTACTTTCTTAATCCTTTTAAACTCCCTTGCAACTGTATCAACATCCTCTTCTGTAACACTTGCATTCACTCTTTTACTGGCTTTGATGGCCAGCAGATCCTGCCATACTTTTTTCTTTTCATTCACTATCTGTCTTACCTCACTATCCCACCAGTTTATTGGGGGAGCATTCTTCCTTTTACTCACTCCACATATTTCCTCAGCTGTTTCAGTCACACCTTTTTTAAACTTTACCCAAACTTCCTCAAGCTTGCCATCTTTCACTTCAGCCACATTTCCCAATCGTTCTTTCAATTTGCACAAATATGTCTTTTGCACTTCCACTTCATCCAGGTTCTCAACTTTTACTCTAGTCAGCTCCGTTGTTGACACTGTGGGACGATGACGCCAACTTTTGAACAGACCACTAACCCGAGACACTACAAGAAAGTGGTCTGTTCCAATGTTACTACCCCTAAAGACCCTGGTGTCTACAACTCTGCCCTTCAGTCTTTCATCAACAATCACAAAATCGATCATACTCTTCTTTTCCCCTCTCTGCCAAGTGTACATATGAATTTCCTTGTGGTCAAACATGGTGTTCGTTACCACAAGATTCTTTTCTAAACATACCTCAATCAAACTCCTGCCATTATCATTTACTCTTTTGTCTCCATATATTCCTAAAACTCCCTCACATCCCTCTCTTCTCACACCTACCCATCCGTTAAAATCTCCAAGCATAACTATCCTTTCATTATCTTTGCATTCATTCAAGATGTCTTCCACACTTTTCCAGAAATCCTCCTTTTCCGTTGCTGACTTGGATATATCGGGAGCATACACGCCAATGACGCGTATCCGAAGTAATCCTACTTTGAGTCTAACCCAGAGAAGTCTGGGACTAACACACTCATACTCAGTCATGCATTCTATCATCCTTTCCGACAGCAGGAGTCCCACGCCCATACTCGCGTGCTCATTTTCGGCAACGCCCGACCACAGAACTTTAAACGGGCCATGTTCTGAGACTCCTTTGCCCTTTCTTTTCGTCTCGTTCACGCATAAAACATCCAACTTCTTTTCTTCCATAATCAAACACACCTCATCCATTTTCTCCTCCATCGCTCCACATACATTCAGCGTAGCAAAACGGGTCTCCGATGCCCGCTTTTCGCCCCGAGAGAAACAAGTTACGCGTGATGAGTGGCGAGCTCTATCGCCGCAGCCAGGTTTATTAAAAAAATTTGAAACCATTTTGTTCCCACGATTAGGGTGTGGGCAAATGTGGGTAAATAGTGTTTTAACTTTTAAATAGTTAGTTTGAGCTTGTATTCATACCAAAACCACAGCCGAGAGAGTATTTTTCTTACAGTCGGACTTCGATCGCCCTTTGTGTTGGCGCAAAAGCCGCCGTTCGTCTAGACAGTTGACGCAACGACTAAAAGTGTAAGGGACTAAAATTTTATTTGTAAATCATTACTAATTTAGGGCTAACTAAGTATAAAATAAATATTAAATTAGTACTCAATTAGGAAATAATAATGAAAAAATAAGTTCCAAGATGGCGGCCATCTTTTTGTTTGTGGGCATATTTCAATGAAACTCGGATTTTGATACTATTTTGACAAGATAATATCAATGCAATGTTAAAAAAATAAAAAATCCAAGATGGCGGCCATGTTCTTTGTTTGTGGACCGATTTCGACGAAACTCGGTTTCTGGTACTTTTTTGACAAGAAAATAATAGGTAAAGCAATGTTAAAAAAAATAAAAATCCAAGATGGCGACCATCTTTTTTGTTTGTGAGCCGATTTCGATGAAACTCGGTTTTTGGTAGTATTTTGACGAGAAAACAGCAACGCAATGTTAAAAAAACAAAAAATCCAAGACGGCGGCTATCTTCTTTGTTTGTGGGCCGATTTCGATGAAACTCGATTTTTGGTACTATTTTGACAAGAAAATAACAAAGCAATGATAAAAAAATAAAAAATTCAAGATGGCAGCCATCTTTTTTGTTTGTGGGCCGATTTCGACGAAACTCGGTTTCTAGTACTATTTTGACAAGAAAATAACAATGCAATGTAAAAAAAATAAAAAATCCAAGATGGCGGCCATCTTCTTTTTTTGTGGGCTGATTTCGATGAAACTTGGTTTTTAGTAGTATTTTGACAAGAAAACAGCAACGCAATGTTAAAAAAAATAAAAAATCCAAGATGGCAGCCATCTTTTTTGTTTATGGGCCGATTTCGACGAAACTCGGTTTCTAGTACTATTTTGACAAGAAAATAACAATACAATGTTAAAAGAAATAAAAATCCAAGATGGCGGCCATCTTCTTTTTTTGTGGGCTGATTTCGATGAAACTCGGTTTTTAGTAGTATTTTGACAAGAAAACAGCAAGGCAATGTTAAAAAAAAAATTAAATCAAAGATGGCTGCCATCTTTTTTGTTTGTGGGCTGATTTCGATGAAATTCGGTTTTTGGTACTATTTTGACAGGAAAATAACAATGCAATGTTAAAAATCATAAAAAATCAAAGATGGCGGCTTTTTTTGTATTTAATTTTATTTTGTCAGATTTTTTAGAAACAACAGCAAATATCTTTAAAAACATCCCAGTAACTAAGCGCAAATAATATTTTAAAAATATCACCATTTATTCAGCTTTCAGTTGAGGTATAAAACTTAATAATAACTTAAATAAAAAATGAGAAATTAAGACTTAGCTAAATAGCAGTCCCATTTTATGTAGCAAAAAATTCCTATTTCGAGCGCTTCGGAGGTGGCCGTATTATTCTACTTTATCATAAATATGAAAGTTTGCCTGTTTGAATGATTGTTAATCAATCACGCAAAACGGCTGAACGGATTTGGATGAAATAATAGTTTATAAGCCGGATTACAACATAGGAGGATACTATTATCTTGGTTGAAGGTTTCCTAGGGATTTTCTCGAATGTAAATGTGGATGAAGTCGTGGGCTGAAGCTAGTTTGCCATAAATGGTCGTGCTTACTAAAAATACTTTCGTCTGAGTGAGTTTGAGACAGGATTGTTTTCCGCCGATGAGTAAAAATTTTATACAGACGGCATCACAAATAACCATGCATATCAGCCATTTTGAATGCCCCGCTGGCTGCTGGGGAAGAGGCCTTCCTTTTGGCTTGTGGATGGATAAAGCGGACGGGCCATAATGATAATAAATGAATAATGAAAATAGTATTAGAAACCGAATTTCATCGAAATCGGCCCACAAACAAAAAAGTTCGCAACCATCTTGAATTTTTTACTTTTTTAACATTGTGTTGATGTTTTCTTGCCAAAATACTACAAAAACCGAGTTTCATCGAAATCGGCCCACAAACAAAAAGTTGGCCGCCATCTTGAATTTTTTACTTTCTAACATTGCGTTGCTGTTTTCTTGTCAAAATACTACCAAAAACCGAGTTTCATCGAAATCGGCCCGCAAACTAAAAAGTTGCCCGCCATCTTGAATTTTTAAAATTTGCAACATTGCGTTGCTGTTTTTTTGTCAAAATACTACCAAAAACCAAATTTTCCTCGAAATCGGCCCGCAAACTAAAAAGTTGGCCGCCATCTTGAATTTTTTACTTTTTTAACATTGTGTTGCTGTTTTCTTGTCAAAATACTACCAAAAACCGAGTTTCATCGAAATCGGCCCGCAAACTAAAAAGGTGGCCGCCATCTTGAATTTTTAAAATTTGCAACATTGCGTTGCTGTTTTCTTGTCAAAATACTACCAAAAACCAAATTTTCATCGAAATTGGCCCGCAAACAAAAAAGTTGGCCGCCATCTTGAATTTTTACATTTTTATTAACATTGCGTTGTTGTTTTCTTGTCAAAATAGTATCAGAAACCGAGTTTCATCGAAATCGGCCCACAAACAAAAAAGTTGGCTGCCATCTTGAATTTTTTACATTTTTAACATTGCGTTTCTGTTTTCTTGACAAATCAGTAGCAAAAACCGAGTTTCATTGAAATCGGCCCGCAAACAAAAAAGGTGGCGGCCATCTTGAATTTTTTACATTTTTAACATTGCGTTGCTGTTTTCTTGTCAAAACAGTAGCGAAAACCGAATTTCATCGAAATCGACCCACAAACAAAAAAGGTGGCCGCCATCTTGAATTTATTACTTTTTTAACATTGCGTTGCTATTTTCTTGTCGAAATAGTACCAAAAACAGAGTTTCATCGAAATCGGCCCGCAAACTAAAAAGTTGGCCACCATCTTAAATTTTTAAAATTTGCAACATTGCGTTGCTGTTTTCTTGTCAAAATACTACCAAAAACCAAATTTTCATCGAAATCGGCCCGCAAACAAAAAAGTTGGCTGCCATCTTGAATTTTTACATTTTTAACATTGCGTTGTTGTTTTCTTGTCAAAATAGTATCAGAAACCGAGTTTCATCGGAATCGGCCCACAAACAAAAAAGTTGGCCGCCATCTTGAATTTTTTACATTTTTGACATTGCGTTTCTGTTTTCTTGACAAAACAGTAGCAAAAACCGAGTTTCATTGAAATCGGCCCGCAAACAAAAAAGGTGGCGGCCATCTTGAATTTTTTACATTTTTAACATTGCGTTGCTATTTTCTTGTCGAAATAGTACCAAAAACAGAGTTTCATCGAAATCGGCCCACAAAAAAAAAGTTGGCCGCCATCTTAAATTTTTTACTTTTTTTACAAAACATCCTTTATTTTTCTACTAAAATAATGTTAAAATTCATTTAATTCAAGTAAAAATAAAATGAAACAGAAATAACTTCATTCGTTATTTAAATAAAAGCACTCACTCAAATCACTTTTTTACTTAAATGTACGTAGACGTGACGTGTACAAACCTGTTCAACAACAAAGTTAAGGAGGTCATCAATATGTATGAACGCGTCGCTTTTTGGTGGTCTATCGAATTTGGTCGGTTAATCGGAATACTGACAGTTGTTTTGGATTTTAATTGATATTTCCTTTAATACGAAGAATTTGAAGCTGAAATTTTCAGAGCATGTACTTCAGTAACCGCACAGATTATTCTTTGGGCCAGAATCTAAATAGTCTCTGATATTTTTATCCTGCTGACCGTCAAAGTCATGACATGGTCAGTCTAACCTTCATGTGGGTATTATTCAAAAATGCGTAAATGTGCGGTTTTCAAAATTTTTATGGTAATGAGAAATATTAAGAAGAATAGAACACCGTTTTTGGTTTCTCTATTTAGGTGGTAGTTTAGGCGCTAGAATTTTTTTTCTGTTTTCAGAAAATGTCTGATTACTTCAAAATCTGTGAATATTTTTGAAATGTTTTCTACCGCACAAATAGCACAAATTAGGAGCTACTTATATGTGTTTACTGTAAGATCGCACATTTAGTAGTTTCCGAGATCTGGGATCTGGCAAAACGTTACGCCAGCAGGAAATCAAATATCTCCAAAACTATAAGGCCCACAAATTTTATATTTGGCGGACATTTCCTGCTAGTATCAAGCTACCCGCACATATATCTTTTATTTCTCTCCGATCATTAGTTTAGATTCTTCCTGCTGGAGCACCGTTACCCCAGCAGAATCCGTTTTTCCCGTTTTATTCCAAAAGTATAAGGCCCACAAATTTTTTATTTGGCGCACATTTACACCGAATTGCGCACAAATTATTCATCAAACTCGCTTCCCTCTAGGAGCATCTTTCCTGCTGGCGTAACGGACTCGAAAATCTGATTACTCGTATGTGTAGCCGTTAGTTTGTCAGAATTTGTCACCAAGAATCAGATTTTTTCGATCTAGCGTTTAGGAGATATGTGAGGATGCGCTGTGGAGATCTTTTTACCTGGATCTCGAGAACGAAAGGTCGTAAGCGTATCCTCACATAACTTCTAAACGCAAGATCGACAAAATCTGATTCTTGGTGACAAATTCCGACAAACTAACGGCTACACACTCGAGTTATCAGATTTTCGCTATGACCTTCCTTTCTCAAGATCCAGGTAGAAAATTCTCCACAGCGTATCCTCACATATCTCCTAAACGCAAGATCGACAAAATCTGGTTCTTGGTGACAAAATCCGACAAACTACCGGCTACACATACTAGTAATCAGATTTTCGCTACGACCTTCCGTTTTCGAGATCTGTGTGGCCCAGCTGTAGAGACGTCTCTACAGCTGAGCCACACGTATCTCCTAAACGCAATACCGACAAACTCTGGTTTTTGGCGACAAAATCCGACAAATTACCGGCTACACATACGAGTAACCAGATTTTCGCTACGACCTTCCGTTTTCGAGATCTGTGTGGCCCAGCTGTAGAGACGTCTCTACAGCTGAGCCACACGTATCTCCTAAACGCAAGCCCGACAAATTCTGGTTTTTGGCGACAAATTCCGACAAATTAACGACTTCATCATGGCATAGTCAAAAAGTCAGATTTCCAACTTTTTTTTTGTGGCCCAGCTGTAGTCCGGCACGTGTTTAGGAGATATGTGAGGATACGCTGTGGAGACTTTTCTACCTGGATCTTGAGAAAGGAAGGTCATAGCGAAAATCTGATAACTCGAGTGTGTAGCCGTTAGTTTGTCGGAATTTGTCTCCAAGATTCAGATTTTGTCGATCTTGCGTTTAGGAGATATGTGAGGATACGCTTACGACCTTTCGTTCTCGGGATCCAGGTAAAAAGGTCTCCACAGCGCATCCTCACCTATCTCCTAAACGCAACATCGACAAAATCTGATTCTTGGTGACAAATTCCGACAAACTAACGGCTACACACTCGAGTTATCAGATTTTCGCTATGAGCTTCGTTTCTCAAGATCCAGGTAGAAAAGTCTCCACAGCGTATCCTCACATATCTCCTAAACACAAGATCGACAAAATCTGGTTCTTGGTGACAAAATCCGAGAAACTACCGGCTACACATACGAGTAATCAGATTTTCGCTACGACCTTCCGTTTTCGAGATCTGTGTGGCCCAGCTGTAGAGACGTCTCTACAGCTGAGCCACACGTATCTCCTAAACGCAAGACCGACAAACTCTGGTTTTTGGCGACAAAATCCGACAAATTACCGGCTACACATACGAGTAATCAGATTTTCGCTACGACCTTCCGTTTTCGAGATCTGTGTGGCCCAGCTGTAGAGACGTCTCTACAGCTGAGCCACACGTATCTCCTAAACGCAAGACCGACAAATTCTGGTTTTTGGCGACAAATTCCGACAAATTATCGACTTCATCATGGCATAGTCAAAAAGTCAGATTTCCAACTTTTTTTTTGTGGCCTAGCTGTAGTCCGGCACGTTAATGGTACGTGCTGGACGATCGTTTAGTCGGCCGGCTCGGCCGATAGTTCATTTCGCTCCGAGTTTTGGCGCCGGACAGTCAAGGGTTTATTAATAATGGCATCGCTAATTGTATTGTAGGACAGACGTCTTAAATTTTATCGAGGAAATAGAAAAAAATATATATCTCTCTGTATACAAGGTGTTTGGTAAAAGCCTTATAAAGCCGAATATGGTGGATAGGGACCAGCAAACTGAACAACTTTTACTATGAAACCAACTCTGAAATCGCGAAAATAAAAAAACAGCTGTTTCATACAAAAATTTATAACAAAAATATCAAAATGTATGAAACAGCTGATTTTTTTTTTCGCGATTTCAGAGTTGCTCCCTTAGTAAAAGTTGTTCAGTTTGATGGTCCCTATCTACCATATTCGGCTTTATAAGGCTTTTACCAAACACCTTGTATAAGAAAAAAATTAAAGCTTACTCTGACGTTAATATAAAGAAAAAACTCTGGGAGGAAGTTTGTGAAATTTTGTTCCAGATTGGAATCAGCTTAGTGCCGAGCGGTCGCATGATATTGCGCGTAACGCGTTTTATATTTTTTTAATTCATCGAAATTACAGATGACTAATTTCAATAGTTCTAGGGGTTGCCAACTTTTTTGGATCAAATTTCGCGTGATAACGATCGACAAACTGAGTGGTGCATTGTTTCAATATCCCAGTCTACCACGCAAGGAATCGAACCTGCCTGAGAGTCCGTTACGCCAGCAGGAAAGATGCTCCTAGAGGGAAGCGAGTTTGATGAATAATTTGTGCGCAATTCGGTGTAAATGTGCGCCAAATAAAAAAATTGTGGGCCTTATACTTTTGGAATAAAACTGGAAAAATGAATTCTGCTGGGGTAACGGTACTCCAGCAGGAAGAATCTAAACTAATGATCGGAGAGAAATAAAAGATATATGTGCGGGTAGCTTGATACTAGCAGGAAATGTGCGCCAAATATAAAATTTGTGGGCCTTATAGTTTTGGAGATATTTGATTTCCTGCTGGCGTAACGTTTTGCCAGATCCCAGATCTCGGAAACTACTAAATGTGCGATCTTACAGTAATCACATATAAGGAGCTCCTAATTTTTGCGGTAGAAAATATTTCAAAAATATTCACAGATTTTGAAGTAATCAGACATTTTCTGAAAACAGAAAAAAAATCTAGTGCCTAAACTACCACATAAATAAAGAAACCAAAAACGGTGTTCTATTCTTCTTATTATTTCTCATTACCATGAAAATTTTGAAAACCGCACATTCACGCGTTTTTTAATAATACCCACATGAAGGTTAGACTGACCATGTCATGACTTTGACGGTCAGCAGGATAAAAATATCAGAGATAATTTAGATCCTGGCCCAATGAATAATTTGTGCGGTTACTGAAGTACATGCTCTGAAAATTTCAGCTTTAAATTCTTCGTAGTAAAGGAAATATCAATTAAAATCCAAAACAACTGTGAGTCCGTTACGCCAGCAGGAAAGATGCTCCTAGAGGGAAGCGAGTTTGATGAATAATTTGTGCGCAATTCGGTGTAAATGTGCGCCAAATAAAAAATTTGTGGGCCTTATACTTTTGGAATAAAACGGGAAAAACGAATTCTGCTGGGGTAACGGTACTCCAGCAGGAAAAATCTAAACTAATGATCGGAGAGAAATAAAAGATATATGTGCGGGTAGCTTGATACTAGCAGGAAATGTGCGCCAAATATAAAATTTGTGGGCCTTATAGTTTTGGAGATATTTGATTTCCTGCTGGCGTAACGTTTTGCCAGATCCCAGATCTCGGAAACTACTAAATGTGCGATCTTACAGTAATCACATATAAGTAGCTCCTAATTTGTGCGGTAGAAAACTTTTCATAAATATTCACAGATTTTGAAGTAATCAGACATTTTCTGAAAACAGAAAAAAAAATCTAGTGCCTAAACTATCACATAAATAAAGAAACCAAAACCGGTGTTCTATTCTTCTTATTATTTCTCATTACCATGAAAATTTTGAAAACCGCACATTCACGGGTTTTTGAATAATACCCACATAAAGGTTAGACTGACCATGTCATGACTTTGACGGTCAGCAGGATAAAAATATCTGAGATAATTTAGATCCTGGCCCAATGAATAATTTGTGCGGTTACTAAAGTACATGATCTGAAAATTTCAGCTTCAAATTCTTTGTATTAAAAGAAATATCAATTAAAATCCAAAACAACTGTCAGTATTCCGATTAACCGACCAAATTCGATAGACCACAAAAAAGCGACGCGTTCATACATATTGATGACCTCCTTAACTTTGTTGTCGGACAGGTTTGTACACGTCACGTCTACGTACATTTAAGTGAAAAAGTGATTTTGTTTTTATTTTGTGCTTTTATTTAAATAACGAATGAAGTTATTTCTGTTTCATTTCATTTTTACTTGAATTAAATGAATTTTAACCATTTTAACATTGTAAAACTGGTCGCTTCACACCCTCGTAGCTTGCTATTACTGATTATTTTAATAATTTTCAATTTATAATCGAGATAAAGGTAATTAAATCAAACTCCCATTCAGTGGTAGATAGTAATAGTAGATTGTTATACAAGACGCTAAAATGACCCATTGCATACGAGGTAGTTTTATTCCCGAGCTTTAGCGAGGGAATAAATAGAAACCGAGTTACAATGGGTTTTAGCGTCGTGTGTTACACTCTACTTTTCACTACGATTGCGAAAAAATAAAATCCAATATTAAATACCTATAGTTTATACTTCCGTAAACGAATCCACTCGTTTTTCTATCCCCCACTTCATAAACTTTTCATACAGTATTTAAATACGCAATTTGTGATTGACGGCAAAAGATTAAAATTATTTCTATTCTATAACTTACTTGCAGTCACACAATTCAATCAGTTTGGAATTAGAGAAAAATTCTAAAGATTTCGCGCCAGTGCCTTTTTTAATTTCTACTTATAATAGCAGCTAAGAAACACAATGCACGCATTTTAAACTAAAAGTCACAGAGTATAAATAAGTCTATGATTTCACCGAAGAGATCGCTGCTTTTAGTTCCATTTTCAAAAATCGAGCGAGTTTTCATCTAGGTAATATTAACTTTATGGTTTTCATTCGTAATTATGAATAAAGACTTTTTCGTTTTAGTAGGTTCATTGGTAATAGACAAACATTAAAAAAGAAAAAACTTTATCCCCTAGGGGTATTTATGCTATTTTATCCTGACTCTTGTACCTTACAAGGACGGACTTTTTGAGCAAGAGGAGTGAAAAAGTAATTTATTTTATATGGTGGGTACCTCAAACGAAATTAGTCCATCGATATAACCATAGCCTTCTATATAACACATTTCAAAACTACTAGCGCCATCTATTGGTCACTAGGCAAACTACACACTTTAACATTATCGCCCACCAAAGACAAATTGTGACCTATTTGTCTTTCAACCATACAAATATAAAAGTTTAACATAACAAAATGACCGCAATGGGTACTCAAAACTTATATCTAGGTAGGTATATAATAACAAAAAACAATTAGAACTAATTTCTAGAATGCCTCAAATACTCTATTCCGTTGCCAATGGAAGCATACACACTTTAGAAATAGGACGTTTAAATGTTCGTTTTTGTTTTAAGAGTAATTACTAGGGCATGCAAACCGGTTAACCAGATAACCGAAAAAACCGGATAACCGACAGAGTTTGGAACCCGGTTTTTTCTAGTAAAAAACCGGGTTTTTCGGTTTTTTCGGCTATTTCACTTCAGTAACAATTTACATTAAATCGTTCTCTTTTACTCAAATATGCAACAAAATACCTACATTTCAGTCAAGTAAATGTGTACAGCCTATGGTATATAAGGAAAGCGTTAAGCGTGTAATAATATAGTGGCGACTTTTTATGCAACACTAGCACCACTTCTGCAAACAATTAATTAGGTGCCGTGTAAATACACAATTTACAACATAAAAAATCCAAGCTGATCTGAAAAATCCAAGTAGATAGGAAGGATCCATCAAACTGAACAATATTTACTAAGGGCCCAGCTCTGAAATCGCGTAAGAAATTCAGCTGTTTCATATATTTTGTATTTTCGTTATTAATTTTTGTATGAAACAGCCGATTTTTTTGCGATTTCAGAGTTACTCCCATAGTAAAAGTTATTCAGTTTGATGGTCCCTATTTACCATATTCGGCATTAGGGGAATTTTGTGACACGTTGTGTATAGTCATGCTAAATTATTTGTCTCAGTTTCACTCCACCGTGGCACCTACGTGGTACCACCCAAATTATATGTTGATACTTTTGACATTAATATGACGACCTTTATTACTAGGGCATAAGGTTGTTGAATTGCCAAATAGAGATACATAATTAGTCAACTCGACTGTAACTAATTTTTAAAGTTTATTTTGACGACTGCACCGCATATTGTGGACTATTCTTTTTGAGTGTATTTTAGTTTGTAGGTAAGAATAATTATTCAAATTCAAATAAGCTTTATTCAAATAAACTTAATTATTAAGTACTTTTGAATCGTCTATATTTTCCTACCACCCGTTCCAGACTTTTTTTGTTTAAGGCGATAACCTTATCGTCACTTGACACTCTTTTGCATTTTCTTTCTTTTGCATTTCGCGCTGAAGGGCTATCCCAAACATTAGAAATTCTATTATTTTAGGGACACTTGACAGGTGTCAAGTGACGATAAAGTTATCGCCTTAAACAAAAAAAGTCTGGACCGGGTGGTAGGAAAATATAGACGATTCAAAAGTACTTAATAATTAAGTTTATTTAAATAAAGCTTATTTGACTTTGACTTTGAAACAAATTGGTTGATTATAAAATTAATAACTTACAGACAGTCCCTTTATTTATGAGTCTTAATTTGTAATTAAATTCGAATAATTTATACCTACCTACGAAAGAAAATAAATAATTTCTGTTAGTTTTTACCATTTTTTATTGATTTTTATTAAAAATAACCGAAAAACCCGAAAAAACCGGTTTACCCGGTTTTTGTTTAACGAAACCCGAAAAATCCGGTTTTCCAAAACAACCCGGTTTTTGCATGCCCTAGTAATTACCCTAACTAAGTTGTCTCACCCGGGGTGGATTGCTATCACTCTGCCATAAAGCCATCGGCAAGGTGGTAGTCCGTCCTCTTTCACCAAAACAACATCGCCCACCTGAGGCTGAGGTTGCTGTGAAGACCACCTGTACCGGCTCAAAAACTTGGTTAAGTACTCCTGAGACCATATCTTCCAAAAGTCTTGAAGCATTTTTTGGGTGTACTGCCATCGTCTTAAAGAACCAACATTGTGGGATTCGTAGTTTTGGTCAGGAGGAGTTACAATAGGCTCCCCTATAAGGAAATGTCCAGGGGTTAAGACAGTAACATCTTCGGAGTCATTGGCAATAACTGACAGCGGTCTCGAATTGAGACAAGCTTCCACTTGTGCAAGGACCGTTGACATCTCCTCAAATGTTAATGTCGATTGTCCAATTATCCTTTTTAGGTGGTATTTAACCGATTTCACCCCTGCTTCCTATAGGCCACCAAAATTTGGGGATCGAGCAGGAATGAAATGCCAGTTACAGTCATTGCTAGCTACATTTTCGGCCACTTCCTGTAGCATGGATCCGTTTTCGGATAAAAAAAGTTTCTTTAACTCACTTGCTGCTCCAGTAAAATTAGTTGCGTTGTCGCTCCATATGTCTGAGCAATGACCGCGTCGGGAGACAAAACGCTTAAACGCCTGCAGAAAACCTTGGGAACTGAGATCAGTGACCACTTCTAAGTGTATAGCCGTGGTTGCCATACAAACAAAGAGGCATATATAGCCTTTGTGTGATTTATGGCCACGTCCTTTGGCTGTTCGGATCTGAATAGGTCCCGCATAGTCTACGCCGCTACATTTGAAGGGACGCATTGGAGTCACTCTCGCAACTGGCAACTGTCCCATCAATTGGGTCTGAGTTTTGGCCGAGTTTTTTGCACAAGTCACACATTTCCGAAAATATTTTTGAACTTGCTGTTTTGCTCTCAAAATCCAATATTTGGCTTGGATAAAGCAAGTCATTAGCTGGGGACCGCCATGAAGTGTACGCTCGTGTGCATCTGCAATAATTAACTCTGCTAAATGACACTTCGTTGGTATTAAGATGGGATGTTTCTGGTTGTAACTTAAGCCAGAGTGCTCTAGTCTCCCACCCACTCTTAATATTTGATCAACATCCAGCATTGGGTTCAACGAACGGAGTGGACTGTTTTTTGGTAAGTTTTTATTTTGTTTTACTAATAAAATCTCTTTCTTAAAATAGAATTTTTGATATTGTTGGATACATATATTCAGTGCTTCAGTTAGTTCTTGCGAGGTTAAATAATTTTTATTTATTTTACTAGGTTCCAATCTGAGGTTATTTATAAAACGTTTACAGTAGGCTACTACTCTTTTTAATCGCGTTAAAGATGAAAACCTCTCCCATATACCTTCCTCCAGTACAGCACAATGAGATTTAACCTTCTCTAAATCTGTGGTTATTTCTTTTGGTTTCTCATAATTAATATGTTTATTTCGCAAGAAGTCAGGACCGCTAAACCACATATTATTGCTAATTAATTCTGCTGGAGATGCTCCTCTGGAGGCTGTATCCGCCGGATTTTCTTTAGAACCAATATGCGACCAGTGATGAGAATCTAAATTAGACTGAATCTCTGACACGCGGTTTGCGACAAAAACCTTCCATCTACTTGGATGGCTGTTGATCCACGCGAGAACTACTGTGGAGTCTGTCCATGCTCGTATGTTGCCTTTTTCAATCCCTAATACTCTGGCTGTTTCTAGCATTAGTCGCGTTAACAAAACAGCTCCACATAGCTCTAACCTCGGTATTGAAACTTGCTTAACTGGAGCGACTTTTGTTTTGGAGGTTAACAGAGCGACGTAAATGTGCCCACTGGCATCGATCACTCGGATGTAAACGACCGCAGCATACGCAGCTTTAGAAGCATCGCTGAAGCCGTGAAGCTCGACCTTATCGCCAACCTTTGTGCGGACCCATCTTGGTATGTTAATCAACTCTAATAGCTTGAGGTCTTCTCTGTAAGTAAGCCACTCATCCAGTATATTTTTTGGCACAGCTTCATCCCATTCAATCCCTGCCAACCACAGCTTTTGTATTATTATTTTTGACTTTATTATGCTAGGTCCTACCCAGCCCAAAGGATCATAGAAACGTGAAATATCTTATTTTTCTTTTTGTTACAGGTGGTTCCAGTTTCGGCAGTTTGACAGCGTAGCGGAATGAGTCCTCACCACGGTTCCAGGTAAGTCCGACAATCTTTAACGTTTCATCTGATTTAATTTTTAACCCTTCCTGAATATTATCTATTCCCCTTTCCCTTTTCATATCTTCTACTAGTTTCTCACAATTACTCGTCCATTTCATCAACTCAAATCCTCCTTTACTTAATAATTCATTCATTTCCCGAAATATCCTTAATCCTTCTTCTGTATTTTGACATCCAGTTAATAAGTCATCCATGTAATACCCAGTTAACACTCTTTCAGCTGCCAAAGGATAACTATCACCTTCATCAAGAGCCAGTTGTTGCAATGCCTTTACCGCCAGATAAGGTGCAGATGCAGTTCCGAACGTCACCCTCAGCATTCTATAATGTTTCATCTCTGTTTCTGTATTATCCCTCCAGATAATTCTCTGAAAATCCATATCTAAATTAGAAATCTTCACTTGCCGATACATTTTTGCAATATCAGCTGTGAGACAAATGGGTGGGATACGCCAACGCATAATTAAGTGCCGCAATTCCGGTTGTAAGGTAGGTCCAACTAGAAGGTTATCATTAAGAGATATATTATTTTTTCCTTTACAGGAAGCGTCGAACACTACTCTAAGCTTTGTCGTGTCCTTGTCCTCCCTTATTACCGCGTGATGGGGTAAATATATGGCTCTTGGATTATCCAACTCTTCTTTTGGCACCAACTCCATGTGATTAAGATCTATGTATTCTTTCATTACTTCAGAATATTTTTCTTTCAGGTTTTTATTTTTATTCAGTTTATGTTCTAATGCGTGGAATCTCTTTTCAGATATCTCTCTGGAATTGTCTACTCGAAGAGGATCGTTTTTCACTGGGAGTCGAACTACGTATCGCCCCTCATCATCCCTCATAGTTGTTTTAGTAAATATTTCTTCACATTGCTTTTCTTCTTCTGTAAACATTTTCTCTCTTTTGATTTCAGGTTCCGCCTCCAGTTCCCATAACCTTTTGAGTAACTCATTGTCATCTAGACGACAGTGGAAAACATTTATTTTCTTTACTGGATTTAAAGTGACATTAATTTGTCCTGAGAGTATCCATCCTAACGACGTAGCCTGCTCCAGTGGTGCTCCCTCTGGACCCCTTCTTATTCCTTCCAAAAGTATCTGATTGTAAACACCTACCCCAAGCAATACATCAATACGATTTGGAGTGTGATACTCTGGATCAGCCAATACCAGGTCTTCTAGATGAATCCATTTTTCAGGATTGATCTTACATGTTGGTAATGGAGCCGTTATAGATTTCAAAACATATGCTTCTACTTTTATGCTAAAGCTCGAATCAGTTCGCGATTGAAGTTCCAAAATAACCATAGCTTTAGAAGTTGACTCGTGCTCACCCAATCCTGATATTTGTCCTAACATTGGAATCTTTCTCAATCCCAAACGCTGTACAGTAGACTCAGTCACGAAGGAAGACTGTGAGCTTTGGTCCAGTAGTGCTCGCACTGTGCAATTACCTGTTTTTGACTTGACTCTTACTATTGCTGTTGCTAAAAGAGCCTGATTGTAAACCCTGCCTGACGAAAAACAAGATATTGACTTTTCTGCTACCTCAAAACCTACTGCTGGTTCTTCAGAAGATGCAGCTGCTTCTTCTGGCATGCTCTGTTCTGTTACCTCGATGGTCTCAGTAATAGCTTCTCCACTAGGGTGCAAAAGCGAATGATGTTTTCTTTTGCAAATACGACATCTTGCGTTGGTACGGCAAAATTTGGCAGAATGATTGCTACCCAAGCAGTTAAAACATGCATTGATGTTTTCTACGAAACTTCTACGCGCGTCGACAGTTTCTTTGGCAAAACCTTTGCAAAATGAAAGTGAATGTGCTTCCGAACAATACAAACATTTAGCATTACTTACATATAGAGCTTTCATTTTATTTACAACAGGACTAATAGTACTGTTGCTAGCATTTTTTCTTGTGGAGTTGGATCCGGAGTCCAAAAATTCCATAGCGCGATATCTATTACTTAAAAATTCCTTAAAACTGTTATATGTCGGCAACTCATCTGCCGCGCTGTTATTACTATTGTTAAATTCCCACTGGCGCTTGGTTTCTGGATCCAACTTGAGAGTCAAAATGTGAATAATGATAACATCCCAACTTCCTACATCGACTCCTATATTACGCAAGGAAGAGAGACAGTCATTTGTGGTATCTATCAAATTCTTCAAACCACTAGCTGATTCATTTACTATATTCTTTTGACTAAACAATCTTTTTAAAGTTAAATGACAAATGTACTTTTTATTATTATATCTTTCTTCCAATAATTTCCAACATCTATCATAGTTTTCATTTGCAATAGGGATATGTCTTAAATATTGTTCTGCCTCGCCTGTTAGGTAACTTTTTAAATAGTGCATCTTTTGAACTTTACTCAAATCTTGGTTAGAATGAATCAGCGCAGTATACAAATCTCTGAATGTTGTCCATTCAGAGTACTCTCCAGAAAAGTTGGGTACATTAATTTTCGGTAACTTTATAAATGGAGATGATTTTACATTAAATTGTAACTGGTCACTATTAGAAGCACAAGGTAAGTTTACAATGTTAAACTTTTCTAAAGCTGTTTTTAACTCACATTTATAATTTAAGTAACAATCTTCCGCTTTATCATAAATCTCATTATTTATATAATCAGACGCTAACAACAATTTCTGATCTGACTGAATTACGCCTTAACTCCTTATGCCCTGATAAAAATTCGAACCATGTTTGTTCAATTAATTCTAACCTGCTTTCTAAATATTGTTTTGTAATACGATCCTTAGGACATTTTTTAAAGTTAGTTTGTGCTTTACAAATGCGTTGATATAGTTCCATTTGAAAATTTGTCAATGCCTCCATTGTTCATCTCATTTTGAGGCACCTCCATTTGAGGTTCTCAAATAAAACAAGTAACACAAAAATCAAACTTAAGTAACACAAAAATCACTTAAGTAACACAAAAATTCTAAATATTTATTTGTTAAATTGAACAAAAACAACAAAATCTAAGAGTTTTAACTTTAGTAATTGTGCTTATTTATTTTACACAAATTATTAATTACCTACTAAAATATTTAATTTTATTCCAAGTTAAAATTAATTTAAAGTCCCAATAATTTGATACTACTATTTTTAGTAGGTGCGCATCAGCATTTCAGCACAGTTGAACCAATTTACGGCAGCATAAAGACGGTGTCAAGGTTGACATGAATAGTCTGACGTGCCGCTGCACTGACTGTATTTAAGGCTCAATTACATTACACAATTTTAAGCACGCGATTTCAAGACTAAGCATGGTGTAAACGGACTAAGACAGTAAGAATCTTAAAATCGTGCGGCCTAGCCCGCTCGGTAATAAGATTCTTAAAATTGTGTCGTCTAAATGCACGCACGATTTCAAGACAGGCTAACTGTACCTACGACGGCACGTCAGACGTAACAGTTGTACTACAAAAACCAACTTTATACCTAAGGCCCTTCTTACATGGCGCTACTAAAAATAAACTAGTTTCAAACTCTAATCACCAACTAGTTACTAAAACGTCACAGCACTAGTATTTGAATGGCGGTTCGTACACGACGCTACCAATCACAAACTGGTTTGGAACGCGTCAGTAACTAATCACCCAGCGACCGGTCATGCAGTCGCGCGTCGACTGATTACTAATGGAAACTGGAAACTATGCTGCGGTTCAGTGAAAATTAAGGACCATTAGTAAATATACAATTTGTCCAAGAAGTGGAAAAGCATATGTGTCTGTGTAATTACACATTAAAAGAGTATTCGTGTTGGGATGTGACCGAGAAAGCTTGGAGTAAAGTGGGATGCAGTCTGATGTAGTATCTATAGAAGTGATAACTCCTCATCGCTCGAATTGCTAGCCATTTCAATAATATCCCGAAACAACACACACACCGCGTTTCGTGTAGGTTTCAAATAAATTTGGTAGTGCCGTGTACGAATCTTTGTCACAAACTAGTTTGTAACTATAATTACTAACCGGTTTCGTCAGGTTTCAGTAGCGCCGTGTAAGAAGGGGCTAAGGCATAAGGCCTCAATTACACTATACAATATTAAGCAAGCGATTTTAAGACTGTCTTGAAAACGACTAAGAATGCGCGCATTTACACCACACAATTTCTAGCACGCTCGGCCGTGCTTACTGTCATAGTAAAAGAGAAGGCAGTAAGTCTCTAATGTCTTTTTCAATCAACGTAGTATTGGAGTTATTTACATTGTAGTTTTTGTATTTGTTTTATTTTCTGTTTTAGTTCTTTAAGCACCTACCTAATACCAAATTCCTTTTCTTTAATCATTGTTTGTTAAGAGGTTAATTATAAATATTTTCAATTTGCAGTCGTCGTGACAAATAAAATTTTAGGTACCTATCTCCTTACTTATATATTAATCAATCATTTTTTTCAACTATTGTCTACCTATTAGAAACCTACATAACATTAATATCTGACTAGGTTGAAAATTCGAAAGGCTCACGAATAGAAATATTTTACCTAGTAGGTATGAAGTAGTAGTAGGAATATTTACCTGGTATCATTTTATTTAAGTAGATAAAAACCTCTAATGTGTAGGTACTTACTTAATGCAAATTGCAAGAATCGTATCAAACAAAACAAGACTGTCGCTCTTGTGAATAACTCGACGGACACACACGCCGCACCGCACCGCACCACACACCAACGCGAACGCGACGGCTCGCGCGCGGGCCGCGGCAGCGGCACCCGCCCGCCCCTCGGCGTGACCCGCCCGCCTCTTGGCGTGACCCACCCCGCGCCACGCCCGCCCACGGCGTCCGGCTCAGAAGGTGCACATCGTCGTTGTTGTCGGTCGCGCACGTATCGACCTACCTAGATATCGCGTTACTATACGTTACACTATTTCCCAACAAAGTACTCGTCAAGACGATTCAAACGAGCCTAAAACTCGATGGGGTTGCATGGTTTTATTATAGAGTTCCTATGGCCTTCTTTCGGCTCCATCATCAGATCCTTGGACACTATTTCCCATTAGAGTACTCGCCAAGACGATTCAAACGAGCCTAAACTCAATGGGGTAGCGTGGTTTTATTAAAGAGTTCCAGTGTCCTTCTTCCGGCTCCATCATCAGACCCTGGACACTATTTCCCAACAAAGCACTCGTCAAGACGATTCAAAGGAGCCCAAATTCAATGGGGTTGCACGATTTCAATATTAAGTTCCTATGGCATGGCCTTCCTGCTAAATCATCAGAGCCTGGACCTCATCTCCCTTTAAGTACTCATCGAGACGATTCTAACGAGCCCAAGCTCGATGGGGTTGTATGGATCCATTATAGAGTTCCTGTGGCCTTCTTCCGGCTCCATCATCAGATCAGCCCAATGATACCATAATATTGCATTGCCTTCCATTTCTGACCTATGTTCAAAGTTTCAAGTCTCTAGCTCATCCGAAAGCTAGTTTAAATTGTTCGCAAACTTTGTGGAGAAACAAACAAACAAACACACCAGCAAACGAGAAAGCAACCTTATAAAACCGTGTTAAAAACAACCTACCTACCTATAAGTTTCAAGTCTAACTCATCGGGAAGCTAGGTAGGTAGGTACTTACCTAGTATAAAATACTCTTTTCTAAAATTACGGACAAACAAATAAACGAACCTACTTATAAATATTAATAGTATAAATAAATAAATAAACAAGAAAACGTCCATATGTAAACGTGTTAAAAAACCAACATTCCTTTTTGAACTTATCTTGTACTGTGGCAGTATCGTCTATCTGTCGCGAGTCAGACAGAGTCTGTCTCTGTCTGTCACATTACCTCTACACGTTGACCTTGAGAACGCCTTTATGCCTTAGGTATAAAGTTGGTTTTTGTAGTACAACTGTTACGTCTGACGTGCCGTCGTAGGTACAGTTAGACTGTCTTGAAATCGTGCGTGCATTTAGACGACACAATTTTAAGAATCTTATTACCGAGCGGACTAGGCCGCACAATTTTAAGATTCTTACTGTCTTAGTCCGTTTACACCATGCTTAGTCTTGAAATCGCGTGCTTAAAATTGTGTAATGTAATTGAGCCTTAAAGGCGTTCTCAAGGTCAACGTGTAGAGGTAATGTGACAGACAGAGACAGACTCTGTCTGACTCGCGACAGATAGACGATACTGCCACAGTACAAGATAAGTTCAAAAAGGAATGTTGGTTTTTTAACACGTTTTCATATGGACGTTTTCTTGTTTATTTATTTATTTATACTATTAATATTTATAAGTAGGTTCGTTTATTTGTTTGTTCGTAATTTTAGAAAAGAGTATTTTATACTAGGTAAGTACCTACCTACCTAGCTTCCCGATGAGCTAAAGACTTGAAAGTTTTAGGTAGGTAGGTTGTTTTTAACACGCTTTTATTAGGTTGCTTTCTCGTTTGCTTGTGTGTTTGTTTGTTTGTTTCTCCACAAAGTTTGCGAACAATTTAAACTAGCTTTCGGATGAGCTAGAGACTTGAAACTTTGAACATAGGTCAGAAATGGAAGGCAATGCAATATTATGGTATCATTGTGCTGATCTGGTGATGGAGCCGGAAGAAGGCCACAGGAACTCTATAATGGAACCATACAACCCCATCGTGCTTGGGCTCGTTAGAATCGTCTTGATGAGTACTTTAAAGGGAGATGAGGTCCAGGCTCTGATGATTTAGCTGGAAGGCCATGCCATAGGAACTTAATATTGAAATCGTGCAACCCCATTGAATTTGGGCTCCTTTGAATCGTCTTGACGAGTGCTTTGTTGGAAAATAGTGTCCAGGGTCTGATAATGGAGCCGGAAGAAGGACACTGGAACTCTTTAATAAAACCACGCTACCCCATTGAGTTTAGGCTCGTTTGAATCGTCTTGGCGAGTACTCTAATGGGAAATAGTGTCCAAGGATCTGATGATGGAGCCGAAAGAAGGCCATAGGAACTCTATAATAAAACCATGCAACCCCATCGAGTTTGGGCTCGTTTGAATCGTCTTGACGAGTACTTTGTTGGGAAATAGTGTAACGTATAATAACGCGATATCTATGTAGGTCGATACGTGCGCGACCGACAACAACGACGATGTGCACCTTCTGAGCCGGACGCCGTGGGCGGGCGTGGCGCGGGGTGTGTCACGCCGAGAGGCGTGACCAGGGCCGGGCGGGTGCCGCTGCCGCGGCCCGCGCGCGAGCCGTCGCGTTCGCGTTGGTGTGCGGTGCGGTGCGGTGCGGCGTGTGTGTCCGTCGAGTTATTCACAAGAGCGACAGTCTTGTTTTGTTTGATACAATTCTTGCAATTTGCATTAAGTAAGTACCTACACATTAGAGGTTTTTATCTACTTAAATAAAATGATACTAGGTAAATATACCTACTACTACTTCATACCTACTAGGTAAAATATTTCTATTCGTGAGCCTTTCGAATTTTCAAACTAGTCAGATATTAATGTTATGTAGGTTTCTAATAGGTAGATAATAGTTGAAAAAAATGATTGATTAATATATAAGTAAGGAGATAGGTACCTAAAATTTTATTTAACACGACGACTGCAAATTGAAAATATTTATAATTAACCTCTTAACAAACCATGATTAAAGAAAAGGAATTTGGTATTAGGTAGGTGCTTAAAGAACTAAAACAGAAAATAAAAGAAATACAAAAACTACAATGTAAATAACTCCAATACTACGTTGATTGAAAAAGACATTAGAGACTTACTGCCTTCTCTTTTACTATAATAGTAAGCACGGCCGAGCGTGCTAGAAATTGTGTGTGGTGTAAATGCGCGCATTCTTAGTCGTTTTCAAGACAGTCTTAAAATCGCTTGCTTAAAATTGTATAGTGTAATTGAGCCTTTAATGAAGTTGAAAGTTACTCACAAATATCCTGAGTTGTTTCTTCTTGTTATTAAGGTTAAGAGTTGCTTACGATTCTTAGCACTGCACTTCCTTTAAACACCACACAATGCAAAACATTGACAATAAAATTCACTTCACTTGTAGTAGGTATGTACTTCGATATCGTCGTACGTAACTTTTATCAACTGCAACTGAACCACTGTTCCGCTTCGTTTCCTGACGCGTGCTAACTTCCAAGATAAGCCAAGCACCGTCCGTGGTCAACTATTGCCCCTGTTGTTTACTACGTTTGCGACAGCGATTCACTGCCCCTATTGACGAAGACTCCAAAAATCCAAGCAGCCTGCTGGTATCCGAGTAAGAAGGACCATGTAAAACTGGTCGCTTCACACCCTCGTAGCGTGCTATTACTGATTATTTTAATAATTTTCAATTTATAATCGAGATAAAGGTAATTAAATCAAACTCCCATTCAGTGGTAGATAGCAAAAGTAATTTATTTTATATGGTGGGTACCTCAAACGAAATTAGTCCATCGATATAACACATTTCAAAACTACTAGCGCCATCTATTGGTCACTAGGCAAACTACACACTTTAACAAACATTATTTTAGTAGAAAAATAAAGGATGTTTTGTAATTTTTTGTTCGTTTTTTTTTGTCATACCTAACTATGCTTTCGATTGGGTTATATATTATAATTATATTGAAAGTAGTGTTTGCAATTTTTTGATGTTGGTGTCATGAAAAAGTGATTTTAGCACGATTTTGATATTAGATTTGGAATTCAAAATGGCGGCCGCACATTGATGTATTTGTTGATATTAATTGTGTATTTTTGTTTGAGATGAATGGGCCGATTTCGATGAAACTCGGTTTTTGGTAGTATTTTGTCAAGAAAACAGCAACGCAATGTTAAAAAAAAAACAAGATGGCGGCCAACTTTTTTGTTTGTTGGCCGATTTCGATGAAACTCGGTTTTTGCTACTGTTTGACAAGAAAACAGGAACACAATGTTAAAAATGTAAAAAAATTCAAGATGGCGGCCAACTTTTTTGTTTGCGGGCCGATTTCGATGAAACTCGGGTTTTGCTACTGTTTTGACAAGAAAACAGCAACGCAATGTTAAAAATGTAAAAAATTCAAGATGGCGGCCAACTTTTTAGTTTGCGGGCCGATTTCAATGAAACTCGGTTTTTGGTAGTATTTTGACAAAAAAAAGCAACGCAATGTTATAAAAGTTAAAAATTCAAGATGGCGGCCAACTTTTTTGATTGTGGGCCGATTTCGATGAAACTCGGTTTTTGGTAGTATTTTGGCAAGAAAACAGCAATGCAATGTAAAAAATTCAAGATGGCGGCCAACTTTTTTGTTTGCGGGCCGATTTCGATGAAACTCTGGTTTTGGTAGTATTTTGACAAGAAAACAGCAACGCAATGTTAAAAAAAATTCAAGATGGCGGTCAACTTTTGTTTGTGGGCCGATTTCGATGAAACTTGGTTTTTGGTACTATTTTGACAAGAAAACAGCAACGCAATGTTAAAAAAGTAAAAACTTCAAGATGGTGGCCAACTTTTTATTTTTGGGCCGATTTCGATGAAGCTCGGTTTTTGGTAGTATTTTGGCAACAAAACAGCAACGCAATGTTAAAAATGTTAAAAATTCAAGATGGCGGCAAACTTTTTGTTGGTAGGCCGATTTCGATGAAACTCGTGGTCGAGTGGCTTAATTGTGTACAAGTCTGGCTTTCCGGCGCTGTCTTTTCTCCTCTACATGTCGCATTTCTCAACCGATCCCGGTGAAATTTTGCGAGCAGGTTTGATTTATCAAATATTTATATACAGAATTTTTTCGAGACAGTTTTTTGAAATTTATTTAAATGACAGAGATATGTCCGAAAAAATATTTCAGTCCGGCTTTCCAGCTGTTTGTTCTCCTCTACAGGTCGCATTTGTCAACGAAAAATTGTTTAGTTGAGCCAGTTTTTCCAAGTTTATCTAAAAAAAGCTTTTAAAAAAAGCACAACCTCTTCCAAAAACCTTTGAAAACAGCTATAAAAGCAAGAAATAATGTTCAAATCGATTAATTAAAACACGTCTCTTGATATAATAATTTTGCGTGGGTCTGCAACAAAAACGATTTATCTAGGTGAAATGTTGTTTTTTTCTCTATCGATTAATATATACTTTATCAGTTATGCCTGGTTAGACTTAACTGAAAAAAGTACCAAGCCCCATATAATAGTAGATTGTATTACAAGGGAGCAAAATAATATTTTTACGGCGAGGGCGCTTTTTTGAATCCAGAGCCAAGTGAGGGATTCTACAGTAGAATCCCGAGCGTAGCGAGGGATTCTTCAGTAGAATCCTGAACGTAGCGAGGGATTCAAAGTATGTCGCCCTCGCCAAAAATATTTTGCGCCCGAGTCATATACTCTACTTTTCATCCCCTTTCTATGAGAAAATAAATAGGAGACTGTGTTTATGTAATTAATGAAAATGTTCTTTATTTAAAAAAGACACGTGAAAAGTAAAAATAATTACAAATTTATAGTTACGTTTGATACACTAGCGCAATTTTCAAAAGTTATTATACTAAGTACGTAAGTATGTACTAATTACAAGAACACAGACTTAATTCGCGCGCTTATGTTTTTTTTTAGTCTCCGCGCCGTCTATACAGCCAGTCAATACATACCAGCCGGCGGCGGCGTTCGAATTCTTCGAAAGATACATGTTCTAAATTCAAATCGCTTTTCCTCCCACTAAAAAGTTCTTACCAGAAAAGAGCTATTTTGGTCCCACTTATATAGGAACAAATCATCATTTTTCGAATAGAAGGGATGAAAAAAATGTTTGTACTTTGAAATCGGTTCAATAGTTTTCAAGTAATCTTGAGAAAACTGTCGTTTTCGTTTACCATTTTATATGAATTCAGGCGGATTTTCAACCATTACTTTTTTGTTTATGAACCGATTTAGATGATTCTTTTTTTGATTGAAAGAAGACACCTTAAGAATGATACCATACTAATTTCATTGGTATTAGACTTTGGATTTTGAAGATACACGATCACGAGGGAACTCCTCAAAATCAAATAGGAACTGTACGGTGATTGAAATATTGATAGGTTTTTGACAATCAAAAACAAGTTAAGTAAGTACCTATTTCATAGATATGGTATATTGAAAAGGTTTCAAAAACCTTAAAAAACAGCTAAAAAAGCAAGAAATAATGTTCAAATCGATTAATTTGTGATAAATGACGTGCCGGACTACAGCTGAGCCACAAAAAAAAAAGTTGGAAATCTGACTTTTTGACTATGCCACGATGAAGTCGATAATTTGTCGGAATTTGTAGCCAAAAACCAGAATTTGCCGGGCTTGCGTTTAGGAGATACGTGTGGCTCAGCTGTAGAGACGTCTCTACAGTTGGGCCACACAGATCTCGAAAACGGAAGGTCGTAGCGAAAATCTGATTACTCGTATGTGTAGCCGGTAATTTGTCGGATTTTGTCGCCAAAAACCAGAGTTTGTCGGTCTTGCGTTTAGGAGATACGTGTGGCTCAGCTGTAGAGACGTCTCTACAGCTGGGCCACACAGATCTCGAAAACGGAAGGTCGTAGCGAAAATCTGATTACTCGTATGTGTAGCCGGTAGTTTGTCGGATTTTGTCACCAAGAACCAAATTTTGTCGATCTTGCGTTTAGGAGATATGTGAGGATACGCTGTGGAGGCTTTTCTACCTGGATCTTGATAAAGGAAGGTCATAGCGAAAATCTGATAACTCGAGTGTGTAGCCGTTAGTTTGTCGGAATTCGAAGAATCAGATTTTGTCGATCTTGCGTTTAGGAGATATGTGAGGATACGCTTACGACCTTTCGTTCTCGAGATCCAGGTAAAAAATTCTCCACAGCGCATCCGCGCACGAAGGGTTCCGTACAAAAAACGGCAAAAAAACATGTTTGTTGTATGGGAGCCCCCCTTAAATATTTATTTTATTTGGTTTTTAGTATTTGTTGTTATAGCGGCAACAGAAATACATCATCTGTGAAAATTTCAACTGTCTAGCTATCACGGTTCATGAGATACAGCCTGGTGACAGACAGACAGACGGACAGCGGAGGCTTAGTAATAGGGTCCCGTTTTTACCCTTTGGGTACGGAACCCTAAAAACGAACGGCGCGCCGCGGCGCCTTCGGAAAAATCAACTTGACAAAAGCACACATTTGTCACGAGCAACTGTATTGAAAACTACTATTAAAACAGGAAAAAGAAAAGAAAATGCAAAACTAATATCAACTAATAAATTATAATCTTCAACAGTTTAATATGTATTAATAAATGTATTATCTATCATAATATCTCATACTCTAAAAATTAACTTGATGAGATAGGTATAATTATTTCTATCATGATGGTAAACAACAGTCCCACATCACTTAAGCACTTTTTGCTAGAGTGTCTGCCTTTGCAATAACTTCTTCAATAGGTCCTACCATGTAGAATGCCACTTCAGGTAAATGGTCATATTCACCCTGTAGGATTTTGGAGAATCCCTTGATGGTCTCTTCAAGGGGAACCAGCTTGCCAGCATGTCCGGTGAACACTTCCGCCACCTGGAAGGGCTGTGACAGGAACCTCTGGATTTTGCGCGCGCGAGCTACTGTCAACTTGTCTTCTTCAGACAACTCATCCATACCCAGGATAGCAATGATATCCTGAAGAGATTTGTAGTCCTGTAGAATTTTCTGAACTCCACGGGCAATATTGTAGTGCTCAGCACCGATGACGTTGGGATCCATGATACGTGAAGTAGAATCCAGGGGGTCCACAGCTGGGTAGATACCTAGCTCAGCGATGGCACGGGACAACACAGTGGTGGCGTCCAAGTGAGCAAACGTAGTGGCTGGAGCAGGGTCAGTCAAGTCATCAGCGGGCACGTAGATAGCCTGCACAGAGGTGATGGAACCCTTCCTGGTGGTGGTGATACGCTCCTGCATGGTACCCATGTCAGTGGCGAGGGTGGGTTGGTAGCCGACAGCTGAGGGGATACGACCCAACAGGGCAGATACTTCTGAACCAGCTTGAGTGAAACGGAAAATGTTGTCAATGAAGAGCAGTACATCCTGGCCCTCCTGGTCACGGAAATACTCGGCCACTGTCAATCCTGTGAGAGCCACACGGGCACGTGCGCCAGGGGGCTCGTTCATTTGCCCATAAACAAGCGCCACTTTGGAAGTCTTGTCCTTCAGGGAGATGACTCCAGATTCAATCATTTCATTGTACAAGTCGTTGCCTTCTCGGGTACGTTCACCTACACCAGCAAATACAGAGTAACCACCGTGAGCCTTGGCTACATTGTTGATAAGTTCCATAATCAATACAGTCTTGCCTACACCGGCACCCCCGAAGAGACCGATCTTACCTCCCTTGACATAGGGGGCCAACAAGTCGACGACCTTGATGCCAGTGACCAGGATCTCCTGCTCCACGGACATGTCCACGAACTCCGGGGCCTCGGCGTGGATCGCGGCCTTCTTTTCGGACGCGATGGGGCCGCGCTCGTCGATGGGCTCACCGATCACGTTCATGATGCGGCCGAGGGTCTCCACGCCCACGGGGATACGGATGGGCGATCCGGAATCAACCACAGGCTGGCCGCGGACCAAACCCTCGGTACCGTCCATGGCGATGGTGCGGACGGTATTTTCTCCCAAGTGCTGCGCCACTTCCAGGACCAGCCTTGGTGTACGGTTTTGTACCTCGAGGGCATTGAGAATAGACGGAAGTTCGTTGTCAAACTGTACATCTACGACGGCACCAATGACCGCAACCACCTTACCTTCCGCCTTCCCTGCAGCTTTAGCAGCATATTCTCGGTTATTCACAAGAGTGCTGGCGACCAGTGGTGTTTTATCAGACGTATTGTTAACTACCGCCCTCGTGGCCACACGGCCAACTTTACAGACGGTAGAAAACATTTTCGAAGAAAAAATCGATCGAACAAAGTAAATGCAAAAATCTTTACGTAATAAGAGGGTGCCGTGACCGGTGATTGAATGCAATGACAGAGACCAATGACAGACAGACACAGATGAAATAGGTCATAGATGTAGCAAATCCCTTCGGTATAAACCAGATTGAGCTCTTCGCCCCAAAACGAGCCGACAGAGAGGTCAAGTAGATAATTGTATCTCTTTCTTCATTAGGGTGACCAAACTGTATGGTTGGTCGGAGACATACTTATTACTTTGAACTGTTTAATATACACTCAAGTACTTAGGTAGTTCTATATTTACAATTAATACTTTTGCCACGTTTTTATAAGGTTGCTTGCTCGTTTGTTTGTGTTTTCGTTTGTTTGTTTGAGAAATTTTGCAAACGATTTTATACTAACTTCCCGATGAACTAGAGACTTGAAACTTTGAACACAGGTCAGAACTAGAAAGTAATGTAATATTATGGTATCATTGAGCTGATCTGACGATGGAGCCACAAGAATGGCACAGGAACACTATGATGAAACCATACAACCCCATCGTGTTTGGGCTCGTTAGAATCATCTTGGCAAGTACTCACTACTCTGTTGGGGAATAATATCCAAGAGGCTGATGAAGGAACAGGAAGAAGGCCATTGGAACTTTGTAATAAAATCATGCAACCCCATCGAGTTTGAGCTCGATTGATTCGTCTTGACGAGTGCTCCGATAGGAGGTGGTATATCTGGTATACTTTTAGTTTTAACTCGTTAGCTGAAAAGCAGAAAATAATAATTTACTAAATTAAATCTTCACGTTTTTATCACGTTTTCTTAGGTTGCTTTCTTGTTTTTATTTATAAATATGTTTAATCAACCAATATCTACAAAAATTCAAGTGTAAATAATGACATAACTATGTATAAAGTTTATTCCAATTTTGATACCAACATTACCAACACTTAATTAATAAAACAAGTGTAATAATAATTGGAGGACATGGCTAAAAATATAAATCTCACTTTTTTGCTTGATAGTACTCACCTCATGATTGCAATGAAGTTTGAACCTTATTACTGTGGAGCAAAGTTCAATATTGATCGACAGCCTATTCAGAGTATTATATGTAAAAGTTAACATTCGATTTTTAGAAAATAGCAATGAAGAATTCTTGTTTTATTTATATCGTAGGAATCACAATTTCACTAACAATTTTTTGATATATTTATTTGTTTAAAACTTGTACCCGTTTCTCTGGAATCGCTATTGCCTGAAACGTCAAGTTAGCAGCCCACTTAGAGACCGTAATATCTCGGCTTGTATTGAAGCAATGTTATTGAAATTTTGCGTATACGATTCACTATTTTCTAACAATTTTTTGGCATATAAATCATATTGATACGAACTGTATTTCTTAAGGTGTCTGCCAACTTGACGTCAAGTTTGCAGCCTCACCAAGATACTCAAATATCTTTTGAATCATAGTATCACTATTTATATGCTATAGTTCACTATTTATCACTATTTATTAACAATTTTTTGACCTAGTCAAAACCTTCTAATTCCATTATGAGTCTGCCAACTATACGCTAATGTTTTTGGTACTATTTAGTAGGGCATGCAAACCGGTTAACCGGATAACCGAAAAAACCGGTTAACCGACAGAGTTTGGAACCCGGTTTTTTCTAGTAAAAAAACCGGGTTTTTCGGTTTTTTCGGCTATTTCACTTCAGACACAATTTACATTAATTCGTTCTTTTTTACTCAAATATGCAACAAAATACCTACATTTCAGTCAAGTAAATGTGTATAGCCTATGGTATTTAAGGAAAGCGTAAAGCGTGTAATAATATAGTGGCGACTTTTATGCAACACTAGCACCACTCCTGCAAACAATTAATTAGGTGCCGTGTAAATACACAATTTATAAAAAATCCAAGTTGATCTGAAAAATCCAAGTAGATAGGAAGGAACCATCAAACTGAACAATATTTACTAAGAGCCCAGCTCTGAAATCACGTAAGAAATTCAGCTGTTTCATACGTTTTGATATTTTCGTTATTAATTTTTGTATGAAACAGCCGATTTTTTGGCGATTTCAGAGTTATTCCCATAGTAAAAGTTATTCAGTTTGGTGGTCCCTATTTACCATATTTGGCATTAGAGGAATTTTGTAACACGTTGTGTATAGTATAGTCATGCTAAATTATTTGTCTCAGTTTGACTCCACCGTGGCACCTACGTGGTACCACCCAAATAATATGTTGATACTTTTGACATTAATATGATGACCTTTATTACTAGGACATAAGGTTGTCGAATTATCAAATAGAGATACATATTTAGTCATCTCGCCTGTAACTACCTAATTTTTAAAGTTTATTTTGACGACTGCACTGCATATTGTGGACTATTCTTTTTGAGTGTATTTTAGTTTGTAGGTAGGAATAATTCTTTTGCACTTCGCGCCGAAGGGCTATCAGACTAATCAGACCTCCCAAACATTAGAAATTCTATTATTTTAGGGACACTTGACACCTTAATTATCGCCTTAAACAAATTGGTTGATTATAAAATTAATAACTTACAGACAGTCCCTTTATTCATGAGTCTTAATTTGTAATTAAATTCGAATAATTTATACCTACCTACGAAAGAAACCAAAAAATGGTAAAAATAACAGATTTTTACCATTTTTTTATTGATTTTTATTAAAAATAACCGAAAAACCCGAAAAAACCGGTTTACCCGGTTTTTGTTTTACGAAACCCGAAAAATCCGGTTTTCCAAAACAACCCGGTTTTTGCATGCCCTACTATTTAGGCAAGAAAATAACAACGCAATTTTTAAAATGTTTAAAATTCAAGATGGCGCTTAACTTTTTTGTTTTTGAGCCGATTTCTATGAAACTCGGTTTTTGGTACTATTTTGACAAGAAAATATATTATGTAATAATATTATGTAAATAATAATTTATGTATTAAAATCTTTTTACAGCATAAACAGTTCAGCTATTTTATTTATTTAGGTAACAAACAGTCATATACAATCATTCTTAAATTAACATTTGGAAAGAAACAGACCTTAAAGTACTATAACTTGGTACAAACAATATATAACTGCAAGTGCAAGATTGTTTCAGATATCATCTTTAGGCCCTCCGCTGTGTTAAGCGGGACACGCGCGCGGGGCGACATAAATTAGAGCTTACTCTGCACTGCGCAAACATCTGTCCGTCAAAAAACCAGCAATCTATATTCCCGCGCCGTGTACCCGCGGCGGGATCCCGCTCAAGGCAGCGGACGGCCTTAACAAAGTACCTTACCTACCGATAAAGATAAGTAATATAAAAAAAACAGAGACTATTTCATCTACGACTATTACAATGTACATTATAGTCTTAACTATTTGTTATGTTTACTTTATCTAGAATAACAGTTCATCCACTTTTTTCTTAAACAAGTTTAATGAATTAGCAAAGATGTCGACTCCATTCAATAGGTTGTTATAGAGATCGCAAGATCGTCTGAAAAAGGCATGATAGCATAATTAGTGTGACATGAAGGTACATAAAAAGATTGTTTTGAACATGAGGATATACGAGGTACTTTGAGTTTAACTTTTTGTAGTAATTCAGCTGAATGAGCTGAATCTATATGATTATTTATGTAAGTCCTAAACTATTCATTTTCTGTAAATTACAAATTTACAAATGATTACAGTACTTATTACCACTGTGGTTTTGAAAGAATAAATTGTTTGTCACAGTATAGTTTCGCCCACGCGGGCGGAGCCGCGGGCAGTCTCTAGTGTATAATATCCTTCCTCAGCCTTAACAATATTAAACTCTAAATGTACTATGTATATAATCCTATATATGTAAATACCTACCAAAAAAGTTTTCCTGATCCCATCTAAATTCCGATATCCTAATACTATTTCTTCCTAATTCCGTTTCCCAAATTACTCGACATTGGCGAATGTACAAATCGTACGAGCCAGAAAAAAAACTATGGTGTGGTGTGTGTGTGCGTGTGTGTCTCTGTCACTGACGTCCATTATACAAGTACGCTGGGACAGGCTACTGTCATGAAATGACAGAATTTTTTTGTGCCGATTTGAAAATCGCTATATTGGCGCTGAAAGCTGAGTGCCTAGTATGAGTTGTGTTTCTCACCTCACTTTGCGAATATTAGCGTGTGAAAGAGATGAAATCATGCGAGTGAGTGAAAGAGAGAAGACGATAGTTAACTATTCGCAAAGTGAAGTGAGAACAAAAAACCAACTCGTACTAGGCCCTCAGTAGATTCTATTCTCAAGAGGAGTGAGTGTACTTGAAACTAATTAGTTCCAAGTACACTCACTACTGCCATAGTAGAATCTACTGCTCCCAGCGCCAATATGGCGATTTTCAAATCGGAACAAACGAACGATTGGTGACGTTCGCCAGTCCAGCGTACTTTGCACAGACGTAATAGAGAACAAGTTGTACTTTGTATAGTATAACAGACGTCAGTGGTCTCTGTCATAGAAAAAAAATACTCACAGACTACAAACCATAGAGTAAGATAAAAAAAAATAGGGGTAGAGAGCCCTCTGGCGATTTTAAAACTTACTCATTTTGAAGCGCCATCTCTGATCGGCGATTTTCTTGTTAGTTTGTTTTTTTTTTTTTAGTACCTAATCTAGCAATCCTACCTACGGCTTTGTTCTAATTATCTTTTATAACATTCTAAACGCCGTGTTCACTAGTATTAGTATTTTTTCCGAAGAAAATAACTAACACATGAGAACAAACGTTTCAAATGTTATAAGAGATAACTAGAACAAAACAGTTAAAAACAAATTACAAAAGGGAGAAAAGAAAAGGACACAAAATTAAACAATTAAGTGAAAGAGTCATTATGTTTTTATTTATTCCTCTCAGTTTATGCCTAGGGATAATTTTATTCAAAATTGTTCATATTCTTATTTCTTAATATTTATTCATTCACAAACACGGTCAGGGTGCCTACTAGCGTAGTAGGTACCCTGACCGTGTTTGTGTAGTACATTAGTATACCTACCTAGTAGTATTAGGTATACTAATGTTCCTACAGCCAGTGGCGAAGGGTCCATACAAGACGATTCCCATTGGCTTACCTTTTAGAAATCCCACCCTACCGATCCACTATGCAGATTATAACACTTTTGTTGAACGGCTTACCTTCGCCATAATTTCACCCCTCGCCACAGCCATTAATTTTTCCCATAAAGTATAACATAATCTTGTTAAATGTAACCTATTAAAGAACACATGACTAACACTTAATAAGTATTGCTAGCAGTTTTAATGAAAATACATTTTCATCAAAACATGTTGCGCAGCCAGTAATTGATAACTGAATATTAAAACCATTCCAGTAAAATTTTTCGTAAATAAGCAATTAATGCTTCCGCATAGAAAAACAGGAAGGATGGTGCAAGGTCGAACCAAAATAATTTAACTGACACCTATACGAAGTCCTATATATTATTACGAGATATAATACAATCATTTTACTTACACCCTTACTTTAAGTCTATAAAACGATTATGGAGCCAAAGAGTCCCGGAATTGAAACAAGTAATAATACTTGTTTTTTATAAAAAAAAAAAAAATTTTCATCATTTGCGGTTGCCACAACTAAACTGCTCGATAGCTCGTACTGCACCTGTATCAGGATGACAACAGAGTGGGATGGGGGTGGGCTGTGATCTGAAAAAAAAAATGTTTGTAATTTTATTATTAAAAATATTGTAGCTTATGAAATTGATGCATAATGAGGGCATTATGCATGATGTTTGCAGTTACGTCTTTGTAATTCTAGAGGAGCGATGTTCATAACAAAACGTGTGCGTAAAGTAACTGCGTTTTACCTGCACGTAACGGTACAATTATTTTGAGAAATATCTACCCTTAATTTGCGTAAACAAAACTTACATGATATTTCTGGTAAATGAAGACGAAGTGGGATGGGTTGGAATTGAAATGGGTCTGGAACTGGGATGGGTCTGGTTGCCTGAAAAAATATAACATAAAAAACTATATTTTCATAAACACTAAAATAATAATACAAATTTCCGCGCCGGGGTTATAGTATCATTTGAAAGGCCTTACGAAACTCTACAAAGTTATATATATTTCAATTTCAAAATCAAGCGCCCCATTTTTAAAGCCCCAAAAAAAATTACGTGATGTTACTTCAGTGGAAACGCACCCTTAATCAAGGAGGTAGTAATTTGATTCTACTATGGTACCTACCTAGTACCTACATAAAAAACTTACACGATGAATTGCCGGTAAGTGAAGGGAAGGTACTACGCCTACAGGCCTTATCCTGCTGGCGAAGGTGCTGGTTGCAGACCCCATTCTTTTAACTTGTCAACACATTTTCACTAACAATCTCTACCCAATCTTTAAAACTATCCGGGTCCTTATTCTTTTGTTGGGAAACGGTGGAAAGGAGCAACTGAAATAAGTAAACGTGCGAAATAAACACAGAAAAATATTTTTGTGATATTGCTAAAGGAAAATTCTGACAATTAAATTTTGTTTTTGATAAAAAGAGTATACCTACCTTTATGAATGTACTCTCGCTAATGACTATTAGAAAATCATTGTCTATTCCCAAACCATAAACTGCTTGACAAGCATTTACGTGCTTGTCAAGCATTGCTTGATCGTTGAGGGAGTTCTTATAAAAAAAAATTGTATGAAGTAATGATCTTCGCCAATGAGAGATGAAGGCACTTCCTTTACAATAATGTCACTTAGTATTGGAGTGTCAAGAGTGTCCCCCCCCTGCTACAAACTCTTAACAGAGGTCTCTGTTGAAAGGCATGCGTTTACGGTTGCGTATATTGAGTTATGTAAAAATATTCTCGTAGAAACTAAAAGTTGTGTGTGGTGTGGTGTTTTGTTATAGAATTATAAATAATAGGTGCACCCGAAAAAATGGAATATATTTCACCTGATGATGTCCTACACTCAAACAGTACAAGAGTGTAAGTATTTTAGGTTATGTTAAATAAATTGGATTCTTTTGCTTACTTCAAGATTACGTACTTTATTAGGTTCTCCAAATAAATAATAGGTATTCAAATTTATGCACGCGTCTAATGATATGACGAATATGCTTGGTCGCTTAATGTCATGTCAACATGTGTCCTAAGGCGGACACCACTGAGGCTCTGCTTTGTCAAACAATATATTTTTTTACAGATTATGTTGCCAATGTGCTGTTCCTATTGAAACAAATCCATCCAACATGTGTGTTGCGTGTTTACGAGCTCACGTGGACATCACTGATGGTATTCCTAAACAAGCAACTTTATTTTTCTGTAGAGGATGTGAAAGGTAAGTTCCGACAACCATCCTGTCAAGCAAGAGTAGGGTTACCATTACAAAATTTGGAAAGTCCTGACAAAAAGCCGGACATTTTAATAAAAGTCCGGACATTTTCACACACAGATCCAGATTCCATACATTTCGGGACTTCTCTTTCGAACAGTACTGCTATTTAGGTTTTTTCTAGTACTACAGCGCCTTATCTTAAAAAGCCGGACAAATAACAAAGCTGGACAAAGTCCGGACAATAGTCCAAAAGTCCGGACATGTCCGGACTAATCCGAACGGATGGTAAGCCTAAGCAAGAGGGAGTTATTAACTTTAGCAAAAAAGACAAAAGAGTAAACAGTGTTTATTTAGGTCTTATCTATCCAAAACAAGCATTAAAAACATTATATTGTGAAATTACAAAAATTATTGAATCATACTTAACTTCAATGAGGGAGATTACACGATTATGCAGACTGACGGGAGACTGATGCAATACTGCCAACTGCACCATTTTTTGTATGAGATTTCAGAGAAAAAACAGTGCAGTTGGCAGCCTTGGATCAGTCTCCCATCAGTCTGCATGATCATGTAATCTCCCTCTATTGCTCATAACTCGGAAACTACGCAACTCTGGCAGGTGGGGTTTGAATAGGGGGGATATACTCGCTCCCCCCTCCCAAACAAATCCTATCAAGGCAACTTGTTTAATGATTTTTACCAAGTTAAGCTTTGTTTACTATTTTACAGATATTTACAACCACCAGCAGAATGGTTGGTGTGTGCTCTTGAATCCAGAGAACTGCTTGCATTATGTCTGAAAAGATTGAAGGGGTTGAATAGAGTGAAGTTGATTGATGCTGGCTTTGCCTGGACTGAACCTCATTCGAAAAGAATAAAGGTTTGAAAAACTTTATAATTTACAAATTTTACTATCTTTAATTAAATGTGCCGGCACCGATTGTGAGCAGTGGCAGTGAGAGAAATTGCAGGGAATTACTGTGCATGTTTACAGTCAACCTGCACCATATCTCTCGTTAATGAGACTTAAAAATTACTTCTGCATCTGAAATGTCACCGCTCAAGATCTGTGCCGACGAATGTGTCATAACCCATTATGGGTTTTAAATATTAATATTAATGCCTCAATTAGCATTTTAGAGCTTTGCGTAAATCATTATTTCAGGTTAAACTAACTGTTCAAGGAGAAGTGATGGGAGGAGCCGTGCTTCAGCAAACATTCATTGTGGAGTACACCATACAACATCAAATGTGTGACGCTTGTCATCGCACTGAAGCACAGGATTACTGGAGAGCTTTAGTTCAAGTGAGACAGAGAGCAAATAACAGAAAGACATTTTACTACCTGGAACAAATGATTTTAAAGCACAAAGCTCATGAAAATACTTTGGGTATTAAACCTAAGCATGGTAAGATATTTTTTTATTTACTTACGCACATCAAATATTAAAAGAAATAGATTTGTTTTATTAATTATTATTCCAATGTTTGCAGATGGTCTGGATTTCTATTATTGTACTGAAAGCCATGCCCGTAAAATGGTGGATTTTATACAATCAGTCTTGCCCATCAAACATCAACATTCTAAGAAACTTATTTCGCACGACATTCACAGTAATATTTATAATTACAAATTCACCTTCAGTATCGAGATTGTGCCCTTATCGAAGGACAGTCTTGTCTGTCTTCCTAAAAAGTTAACACATCAATTGGGCTCCATATCTCCAATTTGCCTTGTAAATAGAGTGACCAGCACTATTCACTTGATCGATGCCAACACTGGCCAAGGTACTTAATCATCTTAATGCAATAACTATGGAAATCCTCATATAATGTTGTGAACGACCAAGTATTTGACTACCTATGTGTTTTTTTCATATTTCAGTATGTGATCTTTCCTCTACTCTTTACTGGCGATATCCTTTTACACCAATATGTAACCCAAAACAATTGGTGCAGTACATTGTGATGGACATAGATATTTTAAAAGAACATGTAAGTTATTTATACTCAGTTCTCTTTATTATTGTATTCAAATTGTCAATTTCGACCTAGGGATGTTCGATCCGATCCGATACTTGCGTGGATCGATACAATGGGATACGATCCATTCGATTTTTGTATCGATACAATAGCATTCGATCCTTTGGTGGATCGATACACATGCATAGAGGATCGGATCGAAAGAATCGTATTATGTATTAATGAAGTAATTACTCAGAGAATATTTTAAGTTCAACGGAATATTTAGTCAAAATCCATATTACGATATTTAATAAACATTCCTCTAATTACTTGGACACTTTTTGCGAATGTTGCCATATCATATTTCAATGTACTGTCAATTTCGTCATAAGTCATAACAAATATATTGTTTAGTTTGAGAAGAGAACATTTTTATTTCGTTAGGATAAGTACGTTTTGTTTGCTTGGACCACTAGCAACTTTTAATTTTGTTTTTGGGTACTTTAAAATACAGTGTGTTTTTTTAACAGTGATCAAATTTCGTGGTGTTGCTTAGACCATCAAACTGGCCAACTTTGTCTATAGGACCAACTTAATCGGAGCAAAAAATAATCAGCTGTTCTATACATTTTGGTCGAGTAGATACCTATTGATGTTTTCTATGGAACAGCTGAATATTTTTGTGATCTGATTAAGTTGATCCCTAGACAAAGTTGTTCAGTTTGATGGTCTAACTAAGCTAAACCACAAAATTTGATCACTGTTAAAAAAACACACTGTATTATATTGCCATTATTTTTTAATTTACCATATACACCGTTATTTTTGAAGTATATCTAAAAATGAAAAGGGGTGTTCAGACCACGTTAATGAACAACTTTTACTATGGGGCCAACCACGAGATCACGAAAAAAAATCAGACTTTTCGAAAATATTTAATTCGATACTGGATCGATCCAAAAAATCGTATCAATTTACTAGGATCGATCCATGGATCGATACAATGGATTACGATCCATTGCGATCCGGAATATCGATACAAGGCACCCGGATCGAACATCCCTATTTCGACCTACAATATCTCGTATACTCATTCATTATGCTACGATTTTTATGTTTGTATTGTCAAATCGGCTTTTATACCTAATTTGATTTGGCATAACGGATTTGGCATAATTTTCATTGTCATAATAATACTTTGGCATCATTGTTTTTTGGTATACTATTTATGTAAGCATAATAATAATTTAGACTAATTTGTTTTCGCATAATGTTATTAGGCATATTGTCTATTCGCCTAATATTATTTAGACATAAAAATCAAAAACAATCAGAATAAATATTTTTACGTACTTATTTATTTTCTTGCAAAAGGGGTATGTATTAAAATGCCGAAAATTCATAACACATACAACCGAAATATCGACGTATAAAACACCTAATTCCAAAATACCGAAAATCCTAAATCTCGATATCCGATAGACCGTAACTTAAAAGATCGATTATAAAATGACCGATAGTTCGAAATCCCGAAAGTTAAAATGCCGATAATTCAAAATCCCGAAAGTCTGTTTAGGTCTGTTAGGTTCGACGACGAGCGAGCGTAGCGAGCGAGGTGGAGGTTAAGTTTTATTGCATCCTACAATGCACGAGCCGAGCGAGAGAAGCAAGCGTGCCGCGGCAGCGGCCGGCGAAGTGCCAGAGCCCAGAACCGACCTGCTGGCATGTAACACTCAATTAACCTTAAGTTTTTTAAGCTTTTGGATTTAGTATTTAAGTTAAAATGTCCTTTCGTGATTTTAAACGTACGGCCAAACAACCGTTCGACCATTTGATTTTCGGTGTTTCGTCCATGGGTCTTGTAAAATTCTGTATTTTCAACTTTGGCATTGTAAATACATACCACATACATAGCCATTCATGAGACAAACAATATTTAAATTTATTTCAAGTGTAAAATTTTAGCAATAGCTTTTAAATGTCCAAGTTTCGGAGTGTATTCATTTTTTTGTTTATAAAAATATGCGTTAATAACATTATGCGTATTTAAATTTATGCTAAAGAATATTATGCTTAAACATGATTATGCCTAAATTAGTTATGCCTAAATAAATTATGCATAAGCTGTTATGACTAAGTAATAATATGCGTAAACATCATTCGGCGAAATCATATTATGCCATGACATATTAGGCCTTAAAATTTTATGCAAATACATAGGGAACCGTTTTTAGTGTTAATAAAATATTTCTCTGTTTAGGAAAAAAAGTCATTCCCTGGACAAGGTATGGTGTCCAATAAGCATGTGGTGGCTGATGTTTGGGTAGTGAAAGCCAGTGAACTAGGACTAGATGTGAGTCCAGTACACACAAAAACACATCTTGGGCACTTACTGAAGCCTGGCGACACAGTCCTTGGGTAAGAAACAATCTCATAAAATTGTTTAGGTGTGTTTGCCAACTATATGAGATGAGAATGAGAGTGATTGGCCCTGTTATTATAACATAACTAAAACATCTGTATGACACATGAGCTCATTTTATAAAGAGTTCAAGAGAACAGAACAACAGGTTTAGGGAAATAAAAAAACTGGCCAATTTAATGTCAGGCCGTGCGCACTATTGGGTGCCGTAGCTACCTTTTGCCATGGCTATAGCATAATAAATATACATATTGATGCCAAATTACAGCTTTCTAGTACTAAGGGCCTCTGAACTATGCTGTGGAGTGGACGAACAGACAGACAAACAGACATGGCCAAACTACGAGGGTGGATCCAAAAATTCGTGGCCTAACGTAGAAATAGCTTTGACAGTTTTGTAAATCTACCCTCACTCTTTAGTATGGTTCTTCAATAGTAAATGTGCGAAGTTTCGTTCCGATACTGCAAGGCATATTTTTTTGTGATCATTTGTTTCATGCTATCTGACATCTTTTTCAATAATGGAGAAAATTGAACACCGAGCAGTGATCAAGTACCTCAGTAAAAAAGGCCTATCACCAAAAGATATCATGGCTTCAGTTTTTTGGGATGCAAAGGGAATTATTTTCATGGATTATTTACCAAAGGGCGAAACTATAAATTCAAGTTATTATTGTAACCTTTTACGACGACTAAGGGAAGAAATCAAAGGAAAAGGCCGGGTATGTTACGAAAGAAAGTGTTGTTCCATCAAGACAATGCCCGGGTTCACACTTCAGCTGAAACAATGGCTGAAATCCAAAATTGTGGAAATATTGCCCCATCCACCTTATTCGCCGAATTTAGACTACCACTTATTCCCAAATTTAAAAAAACACTTGGGTGGTTCGAAATTTTTGGACAGGAACGAGGTGGTAGCTGCAGTAAATGATTATTTTGACAACCTTCAGGAATAATTTTTTTTCGAAGGTATAAACAAGTTGCAGGTCAGGTGGAAGAAATGCATTGACCTAAATGGAGACTATGTCGAAAAATAAAAAATAATTCAGACCCACTTTTCTTTCATTTTCATGGTCGGGCTTAGAACTTTTGGATCCACCCTCGTATAAGGGTTCCTTGTTGACTTAGTCTTGATTATGGAACCTTAAAAATGATCACAATTTTATGGAAGAATGCAGTGTGCTATATTTTAAAATAATAATATTAAAACCACCAATAAGTACCATAAAATGGTAACAGATATACACAGGTTGGTCAAAAGTTCTGTTACTGAGTTTCTTTATCGATTACTGGCCATTAAAACAAATGAAAAGAAAAAATAAAAATGACATATTATTGACAGTTTTATAAGCTATAATTCCATACCACACGTATATCATATTTTGTTTATTTCACCATGGAATGGGGGTTGAAGGAGAATCGTGTCGCTGTAATTGCTCTGCACAAATGTGGGCAGCCACCGAATATGATTTTCAAGTTGCTACAAAAGTTGAAAATCAACAAGCAATTTATTTATCGCACTATCCATAGGTACAGTAATACCTTGACCGTCGATGACCGAAAAAGATCAGGAAGACCACGCACCGTTCGGACACCAGCTGTGATCAAGGCAGTGAAGGCGAGAATCACGAGAAATCCCGTCCGGAAGCAAAAGTTATTGGCAATACAGATGACTGTGAAGAGAAGTTCCCTTAAAAAAATTATCAATGATGACCTTGGGCTTCACGCTTACCGTAGACGAAAGGGCCATCTGCTAAACGCACGATTGAAGGCTATGAGGTTAGCACGAAGTCGCGCTCTACTAAAGCAGTACGCACAAAACGGCCATCGAAAAATCTTGTTTACTGATGAAAAAATCTTCACAGTCGAAGAAAATTTTAACCGTCAAAATGATAGAGTATACGCTAAGAATAGTAAAGAAGCCAGCATGATTGCTCCGAGGGTCCAACGAGGTCACCACCCCTCATCAGTGATGATTTGGCTGGGGGTGTCCTATTCAGGGCTAAGTAAGGTTCATTTCTGTGAAAAAGGTGTGAAAACTGGCGCTAGAGTCTATCAAGATACCGTTCTGGAACCTGTTGTCAAACCCTTAAGCCACACTTTATTTCAAAACCAGCCATGGGTCTTCCAGCAGGACTCTGCCCCTGCGCACAAAGCAAAATCTACACAAGCATGGTTTCGGGCTAACAAAATTGATTTTATCGCGCAGGAAGAATGGCCATCCTCCAGCCCAGACTTAAATCCTCTGGATTATGCCATATGGCAACTTATTGAGGAGAAAGCATGTGCTAAGCCCCACATGAATCTCGACTATCTTAAGCGCGCTTTTCTCAAGGCAGTCGCAGAATTGGATATGGTGGTAGTTCGTGCTGCCATCGATGACTGGCCTCGTCGTCTAAAGGCGTGTATTCATGCCAGAGGCGGTCATTTCGAATAATTTTAATGCATGATAATCTTAAATATTTGTGCTTTCATTTGGTATATAATTCATTGTAGCATTATTTGTAAATTTAGTATTATTCATGTTTTCCATAGTTACAGAACTTAGTAACCAACTAGGTACATACAAACAACCAACCTCAAAGTTCCATTTCGTCCGTAGTGGATAAAATAAAAAGCGAATTGGTGATCAGTAAACTATGCTGAATTTGCATTTGCTGCATTTTTTTGCTTGCATCTTGCATATTATATTGTTTGCGGAAGTAAGCTACATAATATCTATTTCTTTTTCACAATGGTTAATTAATACAGTTAAAGGTTTAATAATAGTTAAAACAAAATTGTAACGCAGTTGGTTTAAAAAAAAATTTAGGTATATTTATAAATTTATGGTTTACAGATACAATATCAGATACTCGAACGTAAATGACGACAACTTCGACAAACTGGACCAGAGCGTGGTGCCCGACGTGTTCCTAGTGAAGAAGTTCTACGGCGAGCGGGCGGCGCGCCGGCGCGCGCGCAACTGGAAGCTCAAGCACATGGCTGAGGAACTGCACGAGGGCCTCAGCTCTACCAATGAGTAAGTGTCTTGTAATGTGATTGGCTTTCATCTGTAATGTAATCGGCATATACAGTAGGGTCTCGATAATCTGAACACGCAAAATGTATACCCTGTTCGGATGTACGCAGCGTTCGGATTATAGTTTGTAGATATTTTTAAAGGTATATTAGCAATAAAACAATACTGTTTATAATCAAATGCACAACAAAATGGCGGATTATAGAGGCGTTCGGACTAGCTTGGGTACGGATTATCGAGGCCCTACTGTAACAATATTTTCACTTTTATTGTAAAACGCTGATTTAACACACGTATGTCTGTTTCTGAGGTACTTTTGCCAGTGGTTTATCTGTTCGATAAGGGCCGCCAGCCAAAACATTCAATTTTGTTACTTACTTTGTTTCCTTTTTTTATTTTATATTGACTTGTTTAAGGTGGCACCCTGAGCGAAAGTGGCGCCATGGTGAATTTTATTTAATATTATAATTCTAATACACAATTTTAATAATGTTTTACGTGGAATTTGTAGGGCCCACAGTCTAATTATATTTTTAGACGGTATCGTTACATTCCCTCGTAGTCACTGCTAGAAGTAGATAGCAAAACTGATAAAAATGTGTTTTGTCGTGTTTTGAAGTGTTTTGACACATTTACTATCTACTTCTACGAATGACTACGAGGGCATGTAGTACCTTCTAAAAATACTAGACCATGGACCCTAAAACTCCACGTAAAACATTACTAAAATCATTTTCTATTAATGACTTATAAATAAAAACCTCTGAGGGCGTCACTTTCAGTCATACAACCGCCTTAAGAATAATTAAATTAAATTATCGAACAGATAAATCACCAACAAAAGTAGGTAAGTAACCTTGGAAACTGGACATTAGTGTTATCTAATCGGAACAAGCAATCGTCAACCAAATAAGAACACAGGTACAGATACCGGCACATAACTTGGCAAAAGAAAGAGGCAACAGATGCGCAGCAGCCACAAACACTAAACTCGGCGCATCTTTTTTTATCTCATCTCTGTCTTGCCGTATCTGTAACTGACTAAACTGTTGACAACAGTACAGTATTCTGTAGCAAAGTTGTTTCCAGTGAGGTACTAAGCTATCGGCATTTTATTACATTAAACTATTTCTGTCTTATTCAAGTGCGTTCGTTAAACTAGGGCCAAAGTTAACATGGCGTTAGACTGCGGACTAACGCCATTTTAGCCCAAATCGTATTCAGAGTGAAAGTTTAACGTTTAGTCCCACCGTTTAGGGATTAAAAGGTGCATTGTGATTGGGTTACAAGCATTAAACCAGCCTTTCTATTGTCTAATTTCAAAATCTATCGCAATCGCTTTCAGGTTGTAACACATTGATGCTCCTCTTTGGCACAAATAAAAACTTACCAAAGAAATGCAGCAATGTCTTACATCCATTTGTCAAATGAAAGCGATTGCGATAGATTTTTAAATTAGACAATTAGCCCCCAGGTTTTGTTAGAACAGTCTTGCACCCCAGTTTTGTGAAACATCTCTGAATAAGACATAAACTTATCTTCTGTCTTCTCATTTACAGTGACTACAACGAGTTCCTTGATGACTTGGAGGAGGACCCCGCATTCAGGCAGAACATCAATATATTCATGGACAAAGATAAGATTCCTGTGGACACGGACGAGATAGATCCAACTTTGCCTCGCATCACCCTTGCAGAAATGTTAGACGATCTAAACATTGATGATGTTGAAATGACAGAAGTTTAGTTTTAATTAATGTACAGTCAACGGTGTGTTGGGCTACAACATGTTAAATTCCGTCAATCAATTTTAATACTTTAAAGCAGGGGTTCCCAACCTTTTACCCTATGCGCCTCACCCAACGCCCCCCTCCCCCCAACAACAACAAACGATGAAAATTTAAATGGTTGTGTTTATTTTCGAGTAGGTTAATTTATGGTAAATTATAATAACAATTTATTTACTTCAAAGAAAACAACATTAAAGTATATTATAGTTAATTATAATTACAGTGTTTTTATAAATACCAACAATCAAATGCAAGAGGTAGAGATGCACTAAGCATCCGCGTACACGTCCGCGCCATTGTACATTTCCCATAATAGCTTCTATGTATTCTGCCATTGAATTATATTGATTGAAGTCTACCCGATGCAGTTGTCGCAGCAATATGACACGTCTATAAAGACTTTTATCTTCGAATATGTTTTTGAGGTTATCCCATGCCATTTTTGGCGTGGTTGCGTCCCGAACGTATTGAATACAGTGAGATTTCACGCTTAAACATATTCTAGGTAACGCGCGCTCCATGCGTGAAGTTTCTGCATTTGTTCCTAAGACACATGCCCACAAGCCTTCGAGCGTGAGCACCATTTTCATTTGGAATTTCCATGTCTGCCAATTGGAGGCGCCCTCTAGTGTGACCGCGTGATAATTTACCGCTCATATTGGTCCTGCGCCTCCCATTCCATTACCATTTCCGTTCCGTCCACCGGTACTCTCCGTGTTCGTCATGATATCGCCATGTGCTAGTTATCGTTACGGAATAACGAGGCAACAATGGCGTCGAATCGATGAGAGGTTATGTTGAGGCGAACGGATTCCTTTCGCGTTTTGCTACCTGACACAACCTTAGCTTTGCAAGGCCTAATCGAGCGCTTATAGCAAGGCCTGGGCCCATAACCTGTTGTTAAAACGGTCAGAGGAGCAGATCGTCAAGCAAACAAAGGAGCAAAGAAAAACAGCTAAACTTGTACAATAAGTTATATTGTGATAAATAGCCGTTACTTACAATGTGGATGGAAGTTCGCAAGAAACACAGTTAATGTCTTCTTATTTAACGAATAAGACATATAATAACATACTATTCCCGTCAATTGGTAATACGCCTGGCGGCCATGATTTTAACCTCAAAAACAGAAAACAATTGTAATTTTTTTATATACTTACCTAGACCCTATCATATTGAAAATAATAATTCAATAATTAATATTTTAGATTACCTATTACAATTTTCTTGATTCATGTCATTTTTAGTTGCGGATCACGTCAACGTGAATGTTAATGTGACAAGGTTCCAGCGCATTACCAATTGACGGGGATAATACTCTTAATAAAAAGTATAAGATTTGCGTAGTAAAGGGATTGACAAGCAAGTGACAGCTCAAGGGTTGCCAATACTACACATAATGCAATATGTTGCCATCAGCAAAACAATTAGAGAGCTTACTTAATCGATCGATTTCTTTAACAAGTACAAACTATGTTCAGTTTATTTGGAGCCGCTCGCCGGGCCCCCTTTGGATAGCTCCACGCCCCCTGGTTGGACGCGTCCGATTGGTTGAGAACCCATGCTTTAAAGGTTCAAAATCATTTAGAGATTAGACAGTTTTGTATAACTTGATGTGCTGCTGACTGAACTTATTTTTAAATGGGGTTTATTTTAAGAATCAATAAATTTTATTTCTGGTTATGTTTTGTATTAATTACTTTTATTATGTGGATAATTCCTCTTGAACACCTTTCTTGAGCACCACCTCTAAGATTACTACAATCTTTATTTCAAAAATGCGTTTTTTGGACATGAATGAGTTGGGATTCATACCCAAATAATTATGAAGCAGACAATAATTTTATTCGCCATAAGATTTATATTTAAGTAGGTACTCTATTATTGGAAATATCAACAGGGTGAATCTACGTTGTTCTTAACTTCCTGCGTCATTGTCTGAACTCGAAAATCTTTAAAAATCCAATGCATCACAAGGCATAATTCAAAAATATGCTATCATTTATATTATAGTACAATAAAACATTGCATTTATTTGCATTTTTTCAAATTATTTATTGTGATGCATTGGATTTTCGAGTTCAGACAATGACGCAGGAAGTTAAGAACAACGTAGATTCACCCAACAGCTCAAAAAGGTTAGTACAGTCCTATGACTGTACTAACCTTTTGGTCTATACCATGGGTCGCCAAACTTTTTAGCCTAAGGGCCAGACTATCTCCTCAATGAAATCCTAAGGGCCAGGACGTAGTTAGCTCATCGCACCAACATACTGTAATTTACAGTATGTTGGTACGATCCGGCTGCTTTCGCGGGCCGGATTGTTGGTGCTTACGGGCCGGAGCTGGCCCGCGGGCCGTAGTTTGGAGACCCCTGGTCTATACCAAGGATAATCCTTGGTCCAATGGACTCCATTGTACAGTGCGTATACAATCAGCTTAGACGGGGTGTGTAGAACAAATCGGCTTTCAAGAATTGGGCTGCGAGGAGTGACAAACAGCAATGTTGCAGGAAAGAAATAATTTATTCAGGCTTTTACAAGCACTTGTGAATATCATATATGCTATAACGCCTATATTATACGCCATCGATCGGTTCGTAAACCCTATAAGCGGGAGACCTTGGGGCGATTGCGTAAGTTAATCGTATCTATTCATTTGACAGTTCATATCGAATTCCACCGGCTGCAACTTAGAGCATTCAAATTGGTTTAATGCTCTAAGGCAGGGGTCTCCAAACTACGGCCCGCGGGCCAGCTCCGGCCCGGGAGCACCAACAATCCGGCCCGCGAAAGCAGGCCGGATCGTTCCAACAATACGTATACTGTAATTACAGTATGTTGGTATGGTCAGCTAGCTAGATCCTGGCCCTTGGGACTTCGTGGAGGAGTTAGTCTGGCCCTTATACTAAAAAGTTTGGAGACCCATGCTCTAAGGGCTGCAATTTGTATAGGATGACATATCGGGTCTTTGATTTTACCATCCAAATTTTGAGGATATGTTCAGTCCATGAAACTGAACAACTTACTATAAGGAACACATGGTCAAATATGTAAAATAAAAATCGATTTTCCATACATGATCACGTGATCAATTTAGTATGGGCATGGGTGACCAAAATTTTCTGGCGAAATTTGACACATGTTTCTTAGAGAAAGTTGTACAGTTTCATGGACTGGACACATCCTTAAAATATGCATGGTAAGTTCAAAATGACCCAATATAATTATGATGCAATATGAACTGTCAAATGAATACGATTGACTATAGGTGTTGTCAGTCACAATAATAATATTGATTGATGATGTAAGTATGTAGTGAAACAAGTTTTGGGAACCACAAATGACGGAAACACCTCAAGGAAGTTTTTTGAGTTTCCTGACAAGAGCGTTGCGTCCATAACTGGATGGGGTACGGAGGAAAGGGGAGGGGTATGAGGATGGGGGACCCTCCACTCCTAAAATTTGGTAATAAAAGGGGGTATACACAAAAGCAGGGGGACAGGAGGGCGCAAGTCCCCATAAGGGAGGCTCGGGGGTTAAGTTAAGCCTGCCCCACAGACCATACAACAAGTGCCCGCCCCTAAAAAGTTTGAGTTCATTTATTTAGGTTAGAACTGCGAGCAATAAAAATGCGCGAGCGGAGCGAGCGTTTCGCGGCAGCAGATGACGAAGCGACGCGACGAAGCGTTTTTTATTTTCTACGCAGCTCACCAAAATTTTATTCACGTAGGTCCCTATTCGATGCTATTAGGTAGATAGATACTCACTATAAAGGTTGTGAAATTCGCCAAATTCTTTCCTTTTAGGGTTCCGTACCAAAAAGGGTACCGTAAAAAGGAACCCTTAAGGTGTGTGTGACTCGGTCTGTCTGTCTGTCACAGTTGGATATCTCGAGAACTACTAATAGTATCAACTTGAAATTTGGAATAGTTTGAGAAGACGTTTGCCCAACTATTTTGCAAATAATAAAGAAATAAAAATATAGGTATATATTTTTTTACAACAGGGACTGAAAAGGAGTCTTAAAAATTTGAAGTGGGACTGCTAGGGCAGGGCATGTGGGGTATCATTAAAAGAACGCTGTTTGCACATTTTTTAATTCTTTTTGTTTCATGCCGCATAGTTTTTGACTTATGATGAAAAATGTAAGAAAAAATACTTTTTCATCCCTTCTATTCGAAAAAGGATGCATTGTTCCTATATAAGTGGGACCAAAATAGCTCTTTTCTGGTAAGAACTTTTTAGTGGGAGGAAAAGAGATTTGAATTTAGAACAAGTACATACTTACGTACTAAGTACAATAACTTTTGAAAATTGCGCTAGTGTATCAAACGTAACTATAAATTTGTAATTATTTTTACTTTTCACGTGTCTTTTTTAAATAGAGAACATTTTCATTAATTACATAAACACAGTCTCCTATTTATTTTCTCATAGAAAGGGGATGAAAAGTAGAGTATATGACTCGGGCGCAAAATATTTTTGGCGAGGGCGACATACTTTGAATCCCTCGCTACGTTCAGGATTCTACTGAAGAATCCCTCGCTACGCTCGGGATTCTACTCTAGAATCCCTCACTTCGCTCTGGATTCAAAAAAGGGCCCTCGCCGTAAAAATATTATTTTGCTCCCTTGTAATACAATCTACTATTCCCCCTTATCTCCAAAGCTTGCAAAGAGAAATATCTGAAATAATTCCATGTGATAGTAGTTTATGTAAATGTAGAGTACAGGAAAAATAAAACGATGTCTCAATATAGCACACTTTCTTAGAAATTACAAAAAATCCATTAGTTCCTCCACGTCAACAGATAACGCTGACCGATGACCTAAGAAAAAATCATTAGTTTCACTATCGGTCAAGAGATGGCGCTCACCAAAGAAAAAAATACTTTACCGTACCTAAATATCCATTATGTACGTAAGTACACGTCATCTTGTAATATATACTTTACAACCTTGAAGGCTACCAAAGTGTAATAAACAGGTGTGGCCATTATTAATTTTGATATCGTGTAAAAGGTGACATTGGCTTAATTTAAAAGTTGTCTCAAAGTAGATGGTTGTTGTTGTGTTGGCTCAACCGCAGCGCAGTTTCGCAGGTAGAAAATAACATGTAGGCTTAGAATAATTACACCTAGAACGATAAATTCTCTACAAAGCGCGCTGTCAAAAGTGAGGCAACTAAAATAGCCAAAATGGCGCCGTTTTCAGTTTTTTATTGTCCATTATTACATATTCATACTTAATAATTGCAAAACAGTTTCAATTTCCCTACCCTTATGAGATTAGTTATTATATTACTGGATTTTAGTTACGATTAGGTAACGTATGAAGGATATAAATCTGAATACCTACTGATCCATTTTGGCTCAGTATTCGTTGCCTCACTTTGCATGCAAGGACACGGCTTCTAGGTGTAATTATTCTAAGCATGTAGGTAAATAGTGTCACAGATCACTAAATTGTAGCTAGCTACTAAGGTCGTGGTCAGTCACACGCGATTTTCTTTTTTTGCAAAAACGGGTAGGTATCATACCAACTTGAATATGTAAATAAACAAATCTTAAAATGAATACCTACTAGGGCTGCCCTAAATAGCGACAAATTAACATTACCATTTTACTTTTCTGGTGCGACATACCTATATGATACATATTAGTTAGGTTAGGTTAGGTAGGCAGAGGTGGCCAACTTGTCTAGGGCTCAGATCAAATAAAAAAGAAAGATGGAGCGTTGCGAACAATGAAGTGAGGCATCGAAATGTATGTGAGGCCGGTTTTTGATGGTACATGTGTGCGTACAAGGGGGCGGGCGGGGGCCGGGCGGCAGGGTTTTATATGGAAAGCCACGGCGTAGTTTCGCTACACGTGTGTGCGTGAACTGTGTATGGACTATGGACACAGCCATGGCGTAGTTTTACTGGCTTCACCGCTTCGTTCGGAAGACTCCGTCTTACTTTTTTTATTTTTTTTATTTGGTCTGAGGTCTAGGGCTGCAATCTACTTTAAAATTTCCTGACCTATTGAAGCTTTTTAATTTTTAGGGTTTTTACTATCACAAGCAAAGCTGTTTTTGTTATGTCTCTCGCGATCGACTGCACTGTCTTCAGAGATCGACTGGTCGATCGCGATTGACTTGTTGGCCACTCCTGAGGTAGGGTACGTGTACAAGGGGCATATCTTACTTACTGAAGAGACATCAATAATTATTGAATTTTTAGATTTCAGGCACTCACAATGCTATTTTTATACCTACTTATTGAGAAAATTAAAATATTAGAAAAAAAAACTAGAATAAATCGATTCAGGACCCTACTTACCGGCTAACTTTTCGAACTTCGGCGGGGGGTCTGCCGGGCTTCAACTTAAAACAGATAAATCTAAGTAAATTTCGTATTGAGGGTAGGTACCTACTATTTGCCGAAGTTATTTCGTATTAAGTATGTAACTACCTACTTTGCGCTGTCGTCGACGTCACGCTGGGCTACCGCTACCACGATACAAGGTACCTATAGTCAAATTCAAACTATTTTATTATTTTAGGCGAAGATTATGCTCAAAATAATTTGCAGATTTTTGTCAGTTTTGTATAATCCATTAATTACGTGAGGTGATTTTGGCGATTTTTCGACCTCCCCTCCCCCCTTGGTGAGATGTCGTGAGATTTGGCTCGACCCTCTCCCCCCCTATAAATCTCACGTGAGATTTTTCAAAACCTGTATTTTTAGTGTGATTACGTTAATCTGTGCTTGCTTGCTTTGCATTAATTTAAATAAACATTATTGTTTAGGATTTAGCCATATTTTGGTATGAATGAAAAATGTTTAATTTTATTTAACCTAGATTTTCGCGATACTGTTCCCGCAGAAAAAAAATTACGTGATATTTGCCGAGACCCCCTCTCCCCCTAAATGCCTCACGTAATTAATGGACGCCCCCCCAGGGATGGAAAAAAAACAGTTTTTTTTTAAAACAAACACTTCAAAATGTTTTAAACAAGTGTTTGTTTTGTTTTTTTCTGTTTTTTTTACTTATTACTTTAAACCATCACTTTCAAATCAATTAGACCTATAATACTTATTTAATTTCTAGACTATTTTCAAATTCGCCTTAGAATCCTTAGTAACTATTTACAAAAATCGATTAGTTAATAAACATATTTTATTTTATATCTCTTATCAATACTGAACGCTTTACTTACGTATACCTTGTAAATAGGTACAGTCAGTGGCACGAATCATGAATATTTTTCGACGGAGTGGGGATAAGTTCGCGCATGTGCTCTTGTGCGCGACCAATAGCGCGCGCCCCTCTCCCGCCGCCCGCGCCCCTCACCGCAACGCATACCCAAAATACGCGTTCCGCGCAATCCCCACCCGATTTCATGATTCGTGCCACTGACTGTACTACCTATGTTCTCTGATGTTCATTATTATTAATTATATTACACTGGTCAACAAAATTTTAACTTTGTCGTGCCACACGGACTTTTATGATATTTTTTACTTTAATTGGTGATTGTAAGAAAAAATAAACAGTTAAAAAAATTTTGCTAGACAAGGATTTTATTCTATTGAGTAAATTAAAATAATAAGAAAAAACACAGATCTCATAAATCAATAGTTTTTTTTTTATAAATGAGCTTCTGGTTGGTCCCTTTTAATTATCCAGCAGTAATCTGCTAACATATTTGGGCTTCATTTGCCCTGGTACCGCTTTTCCATATTAGAAATGTCCAGATGGAACCTCTCACCGTGCTCGTCGCTGACAGCCCCTAAATTGTCAGGGAAAATATCCAGGTGCGAGTCTAAAAAATGGATCTTAAGTGACATGTTGCAACCCAATGCTTGATATGACAATAATAGCTTGCTTACCAACTCTCTGTAGCTGTCACTCTTGTGGTTACCCAAAAAATTTGCAACAACATTTTTCTAAATCGCTTAATTTTTCTTCAAATCTTCAATCTTTTATTAACTCCCTAATTTGAGGGCCAACAAAAATACCCTCTTTTATCTATGCATCACTTATTTTAAGGAATTTTTCTTTTAGATACATAAATTCACTCCCATTGCGATCCATTGCCTTCACATTTTTTTTATAATTCTAATTTGATATGCAATGGTGGTAGAAGCACATTATTTGGCTGTACAATGGGTAAATACTTTACATTTGGGCGATGGGCGACAGAAAAACCAAAACATTGGTGATAACACTCCAACACAAGATTTCGTAAAATTTCATCGTTGTTTTTTTAATTTAAGTTCTCCGTAGACATAACAAAAAGAGTTAGGATCATTATTGCACAGTACACTTCCTCGACATGTTCACAGGGTTGATCAATCACAAAAAGTGGTCAAATTCAACGACAAATATTTTTATAACGATTTACTTGTAAGCGTTTCTGTTAATTTACTAGTTATGAGTATTACCGTATCACAACAAATATGAGGCTAATTGACATATGAAAACTGTGATTTAATAATGAGGGTAGATTGATAAAACAAAATTAGCTATCAAAGTTCGTGTGGCAAAACCAGTGTAGACCAGTGTTATTAAATATTATTGTTAATGAACATCATGGTTTCCCTTATTATTAAGGGAAACCCATTGGGGTTATATGGGGGCATTAGGGTCCTCCATCCTATATATTGATATAGGATGGATGAACTTTTGGAGGGACCAGTTTTCGACAAGGACCAGGGGCCCTATTTTTGAATCGCTCGGCTGGCGTCGAGCGCTCGTTTCTACTGATTTTCGTTCGACATATGACTCTATTTCGAACGTTTGAGCCATATGTCGAACGAAAATCAGTAGAAACGGGCGCTCGACGCCAATCGAGCGATTCAAAAATAGGGCCCCAGTCTTCGATTTTTTTTTTAAATCGGTGATAAAATGGCTGATACCTACTTAGTTAAGATTTGTCATCTTGGCAAAAGATCCGATAAAATTACACTTTTTTACTGTCATTATATGTATTTTCAGTGAAATCTAAAGTTTTTAAACATATTTTTGGGAAAAAAGTGCACTAATTTACGAAAATCACCATTCATTCTCAATTAATAGTAGTTTTAAACCCTGTTTTTTTAAATGTTTTTAACATTGTTTAAAACTTGTTTTAAACTGTGTTTTTAAACACTTAATAAAAAACATAGTTTTATTTCAAATTGTTTTAAACACTGTTTTAAACACGTGTTTTAAAACAACTTGTTTTAATCATGCCAACCCTGACGCCCCCTAATCTGACGTGGTGCTGCTGACTGTACATTGGCACATACTTTAAGGCCCGGTCACAGCTAGCGCGGCAGGCGGCGCGGTAAGCAAATTCGGTATTCACTGCGCACTATCTCGATGTCGGCCTCTCAGCTCGTCGTTACGATCGCGCAGTGATTACCGAATTCGCTTGCCGCGCCGCCTGCCTCACCGGCTCGCCGCGCACCGCGCTAGGTGTGTTCGGGCCGGAACATAATAGATATTACGGCCCGGCCACTGCCAGCGCGGCAGGCGCGGCAAGCGAATTCGGTAATAACTGCGCGGTGTGCACACATCGAAATGAACGCCGCGTTCATTTGGCCGGTCGCCTGCCGCGCCGCGCTGGCTGTGGCTGGGCCGTTAGTATTTAAGGCTCAATTACATTACACAATTTTAAGAACGCGATTTCAAGACTAAGCATGGTGTAAACGGACTAAGACAGTAAGAATCTTAAAATCGTGCGGCCTAGCCCGCTCGGTAATAAGATTCTTAAAATTGTGTCGTCTAAATGCACGCACGATTTCAAGACAGTCTAACTGTACCTACGACGGCACGTCAGACGTAACAGTTGTACTACAAAAACCAACTTTATACCTAAGGCATAAAGGCGTTCTCAAGGTCAACGTGTAGAGGTAATGTGACAGACAGAGACAGACTCTGTCTGACTCGCGACTAGGGCTTGCAAATCGAATATTCGAATATTCGAATTATTCGAATATTCGCCCTATTTTGGTATTCGAATACTAAAGTCGGTAAAATTCGAATATTCGAATATTTTCTACTTTGTTAGATTTAGGAAAAAGACATTAATTAAAAACCCGAATTGCATTTGTGAGCATAGAATGAAGCGATCGTTAACGTTCACTTTCTCGTTTATTTATTTGTTTAGCTATGTTGTTTATTTGTCCACAAATTGCAAACGATTTTAATCTAGTTCCCGATGAGCAAAAGAGTTTAAACTTAAAACATAGGTCAGAACAGGAAGACAGTAAAGTACAATAGTGTCATTGAGCTGACCTGATGATGGAACTGGAAGAAGGCCACAGGAAATCTGTAATAAAACCATACAAACCCATCGAGTTTAGGCTCTTTTGATTCGTCTTAACACGTACTCTGTTGTGAAGTAGTGTCGAGGGTCTGATAAAGCCAAAAGAAAGCCACAAGAACTCTGTGATAAAACCATGCAACCCCATCTGGTTTGGGCTCGTTTGATTCGTCTTGACTAGTACTCTAAAAGGACATGGGTAACGGCTTCCAGGGTCTGGTGATTGAGCCGGACGAAGGCCACAGGAACTCTGTAATAAAACCATGTGACCCCATGTTTGTGCTTGTTTGATTTGTCTTGATGAGTACTCTGTTAGGAAATAGTGGCCAGGGTCGGATAATGGAGCCGGAAGAAGACCACAGGAACTCTGTAATACTTTACTTTATTGCTGAGCTGACACTAAGCAAATAACACAAACATTTTTAACATTGGCACTAATAATTAACAAAATACATTTTATTTCTTCTTGGCGTTAGTGAGCATCGTGTCTTGCAATGCAACACGTAGGCCTCTTCCAGCTGTTTCCATTTTGTTCTATCTCTTGCTTTTCGCGTCCAAAGTGTTCCTCCAGTTTTCATAATATCATCTGACCATCTTTTGGTTTGTCTTCCTCTTTTCCTTTTCCGTCTCTCTGTTATAATTTTGGTCCATTTTTTCTTGCTTTCTCTTGGCATATGACCCGCTCATTGCCATTTTAACTGTCTTATTTTTCTTATTATATCTTCTACTTTCGTTTTTGTTCTCATTTCCTCTTATTTTTGCGTTACACTTATTAGGCTTCTTTCCATGTTCCTCTGGCATGTTCTGAGATTCAAATAGTGTTATGAGTCAGTGCCCATGTTTCACACTCTGTAATAAAACCATACAAATCCATTGAGTTAGGGCTCGTTTGATTCATCTTGACAAGTATTCTGTTGGGAAATAGTGTCCAGGGTCAGATGATGGAGCCGGAAGAAAACCACAGGAATTCTGTATTAAATTCCACCCTCTCACGGGCTAAGCGGTACTTCTCAGTTCTCACCCAACCAACTGCTTCTGTTATACAACGCGCAGATTCGTCCAATCATGGAGTACTGTTGTCACCTGTGGGATGGTTCTGCTTAGTATCAGCTTAAACTTCCTGAATCAATTGAAAACAGATTGAAAGCCAGGAGGCTTATCGGCAACTCAAAATTGGCCGCGGCGGAACTTCAGAGCCTTAGTCACCGTCGCAAAGTTAAAAAGTGTGCGAGGGAACTGCACAACCTTGTTCCTCTAGCCCCTTTCCACCATCGGGGTACCAGACGCAGGTTAGCATATCACCCTTCCTTACATAGTAGATGCTACAAGGGTCCGTACCAAGCGCTGTGCCAATACATTTGACTGCTTAAGAATGGATTGCGCTGCTACTCATATGTTCCCCGATAGTTACAACCTTTGTCTCTTCAAGGTAACAGTGAATAAGCATTCCATGGGCAAGTGTGCTACACCTTAGACCACATCCTGTTTACCAAGCAAGATGGTAGTGAAATGCTTGCCCAGTTTCCGATAAAAAAAAAAGAAACCATACAAATTCAATTAGTTTTGGGTCGTTTGATTCGTCTTGACAAGTACTCTGTTGAAAAATAGTATCAAACCCTGGTGTGATGATGAAGTCGGAAAACACCAGAGAAAAAAGCACAGATTAGACTAAAAAGCAAAAAATAGATATTTACTGAAAAAAAACAAAAAAAACGCGTTTTAAAAACGAACTAAAAAGTATAATAATCGGACTCAAGACAAAACATACTTAATTAGTATAAAATAATTATCCACGTAAAGATTTATGGCCCTATAAAGCAGTTTTAAACCCAAAACTGTGGGGCGAATGCAAAAGTCAATTGATGATAAATCTTACAAAATGCGCCCTATTAAACAAAGCATTTAACGTTGGTTTAATTTCAAAAATAAACAATATTTAATAATTACGACCACCTGTTTTACTTTACAGAAATATTCGAATAATATTCGAATATATTCGAATACCTCCATAAAAAAATTTCGAATATTCGAATATTGATTTCGTCGAATATTTGCAAGCCCTACTCGCGACAGATAGACGATACTGCCACAGTACAAGATAAGTTCAAAAAGGAATGTTGGTTTTTTAACACGTTTTCATATGGACGTTTTCTTGTTTATTTATTTATTTATACTAATAATATTTATAAGTAGGTTCGTTTATTTGTTTGTCCGTAATTTTAGAAAAGAGTATTTTATACTAGGTAAGTACCTACCTACCTAGCTTCCCGATGAGCTAGAGACTTGAAACTTATAGGTAGGTAGGTTGTTTTTAACACGCTTTTATTAGGTTGCTTTCTCGTTTGCTTGTGTGTTTGTTTGTTTGTTTCTCCACAAAGTTTGCGAACAATTTAAACTAGCTTTCGGATGAGCTAGAGACTTGAAACTTTGAACATAGGTCAGAAATGGAAGGCAATGCAATATTATGGTATCATTGGGCTGATCTGATGATGGAGCCGGAAGAAGGCCACAGGAACTCTATAATGAAACCATACAACCCCATTGTGCTTGGGCTCGTTAGAATCGTCTTGATGAGTACTTTAAAGGGAGATGAGGTCCAGGCTCTGATGATTTAGCTGGAAGGCCATGCCATAGGAACTTAATATTGAAATCGTGCAACCCCATTGAATTTGGGCTCCTTTGAATCGTCTTGACGAGTGCTTTGTTGGGAAATAGTGTCCAGACGGTCCAGGGTCTGATGATGGAGCCGGAAGAAGGACACTGGAACTCTTTAATAAAACCACGCTACCCCATTGAGTTTAGGCTCGTTTGAATCGTCTTGGCGAGTACTCTAATGGGAAATAGTGTCCAAGGATCTGATGATGGAGCCGAAAGAAGGCCATAGGAACTCTATAATAAAACCATGCAACCCCATCGAGTTTGGGCTCGTTTGAATCGTCTTGACGAGTACTTTGTTGGGAAATAGTGTAACGTTTATACGTTACACTATTTACGTTACGTTATTATTAACGCGATATCTAGATAGGTCGATACGTGCGCGACCGACAACAACGACGATGTGCACCTTCTGAGCCGGACGCCGTGGGCGGGCGTGGCGCGGGGTGGGTCACGCCGAGAGGCGGGCGGGTCACGCCGAGGGGCGGGCGGGTGCCGCTGCCGCGGCCCGCGCGCGAGCCGTCGCGTTCACGTTGGTGTGCGGTGCGGTGCGGTGCGGCGTGTGTATCCGTCGAGTTATTCACAAGAGCGACAGTCTTGTTTTGTTTGATACGATTCTTGCAATTTGCATTAAGTAAGCACCTACACATTAGAGGTTTTTATCTACTTAAATAAAATGATACTAGGTAAATATACCTACTACTACTTCATACCTACTAGGTAAAATATTTCTATTCGTGAGCCTTTCGAATTTTCAACCTAGTCAGATATTAATGTTATGTAGGTTTCTAATAGGTAGATAATAGTTGAAAAAAATGATTGATTAATATATAAGTAAGGAGATAGGTACCTAAAATTTTATTTGACACGACGACTGCAAATTGAAAATATTTATAATTAACCTCTTAACAAACAATGATTAAAGAAAAGGAATTTGGTATTAGGTAGGTGCTTAAAGAACTAAAACAGAAAATAAAACAAATAAAAAAACTACAATGTAAATAACTCCAATACTACGTTGATTGAAAAAGACATTAGAGACTTACTGCCTTCTCTTTTACTATGACAGTAAGCACGATTTGTGATTCAGGTTGTGTAGGCCCAGGTTAAAATTGGAACGTCAACAGCAAAGTAACGGTTTGTTAGACTTAGGGTTGCCATTGCCAGAGTCGCGTCCTGTCTGTCCAATATTTGTAAGGCTTTTTGGTCAACCCTACCGCGGCAGAGCCACAAATGGTCACGCTCACGAGGGCACGCATGAATCGCGATAAAAAATAACCCTTTCCCCTCTTTGGAAATTAAACCTGAGATTTCTGGGGCTAACGAAGCCCGAGGCCGATCGCCAAATATACAGGGTGTCCCAAAACTTTGCCACACGAAGGGAAAGTACTTACTGAAAAAAGACTTCATTTTGTTTTTAAAAATAATTGGATCTGCATTCAAAGATTTTTTAAAAATCACATGCCTTAACCAGAAATCGAACCCACCAAAAACGAAAATTTTTTTTTTGGATTTTTTACGATACCAATCCTTTTGATTGGTTGGTTACTTATAAGGATTATTTTACTCAACATCCTAAACAAAAGGAAGACCATGAAATTTCACATTTAAATTTTAATTATTACGGTTTGTATCAATTTGCAACGAACCGTGTGCGATTTAAAAAAAAATTGAATTCCTTTCCTTTTCTTTTTAAAAACAAAATGAAGTCTTTTTTCAGTAAAATTTCCTATCTTCAATATTTAAGGTGCTTTCCCTCCGTGTCAAGTTTTGGGACACCCTGTATATAACTATCCGTAGAAGCAACCGATCAGTTTTCTGTAATCGGTAGATAGATCCCTTTATTGGTTCATCTGAACCACGAATAAACGAAAATAAGAAACGAAGACGTGGGCGTGGGGGGAATGTAATTTTGTTTTTTCTATATCTGAGAGGCAGCCCTAATCATTCATTATGTTTAGGTACATTTTAGAAACAGGTTAAATTTTTATCATTCATTGTTGTACATTAACTCGGGAAGGATGAAAGTGTTAGCACAAATTTTAGTATTTCTGTTTACCTTAATTAGTTTCAGTTACGCGGAGAACCTTATAAGTTTCAGTAAGTGAACTTTTTATTAATACCTACATATTTATTTAGGAAAAATAGGCTTTTGAACTGCTATTATAACAAACATGTTACTGTAAACTCTATACCTAACCTAATCGAATTAAAATATCATTAAGTATTAGATAGTTACTACCTCGTTAAATACTAGTTTTCAGTACTTAGAGTTATTATTTTAATAAGTAGAACCTATCCTTACAACAAATAGGTAAGTAGGTACTTAGGTACCTAAGTATTTGAAATAATATCATTTTTAAGTACCTTGTTAAAGTAACTTCATATTTTGGTATTAAATTAATTTAAAGGTACTTAAATTACCTAAAGTAATAAAATTACTTTTGTCCGATAAGTTGCCATCTTGTAGGGTGGATATGCCTAACGCCAGCCCAGTGTTTACGAAAGCAAGATGCTATTTTTATGGTTTTAAGCTTTGATACTAGTAATAGATTAGATGTGTAACGTTTTGAGATTACTAGTTAGTAATTAAATTTACTAATTTCGGAAAAATTAGGGGGCCTGGAGTTTGACTGGGAGATTTTCCATAACTTGCTATTATCAGCCGGGGGCTGATGTTGGGTATTTTACTTTCGTTTAAGAAATCAAATTCATCTTAATTTGCTCGTCTTTAGGTTGGAATTTGTAGTGCTATTAACTAGAACTAGCTTCCGCCCGCGACTTCGTCCGCGTGGATATTAGAGAATTTTTTTAGGGAACCTTCAACCAGTATCCGACCAGACCAGGAGCGTTTACGCGATTAGGCGGGTCTCCACCAACAGCCTCGTGCGAGGCCCGCCACACGCTTTGTGGGGACTTGGGGACCCGCCTAATTGCGTAAAAACGGCTGGTCGGATCCTGGTTGAAGGATCCCTAAGGATTTTCTCTAATCTCTCTCCCTCCTCCCTTCCCCTCCTCTCCAACGTGTTGGACTTCAAAATAAATGTTATTTTCGCAATCATCGTCCCAGAAAACGCCAATAACGACACGACATCCATATCGATTTTGAGGTTTATTTACACCATTTCATCCCCATAGGGTTTAAATACTAACAATTACGATATATGTTACGTTAAATTTCCATCCATAAGCCTAAGTTTAGCGATTTTTACTTCGAAAATGAAGGATTTTCTATACACAACTTCATCCCCCTTTTCACCCCTTCGGAAGTAGAATTTTCAAAAACGCTGAGACACGTGTATATTAATATTCAATCCTAAGCCTAAACACAAAATTTGAAGATCCTAGCTTCGAAACTGACGGACTTTCATACAAACTTTGGACCCCCGTTTCACCCCCTTATGGGGTGAATTTTGAAATGATCTCATAAGGAACCTATGTGTCAAATTTGGTGTCTCTAGACCCAGCGGTTTGGGCTGTGCGTTGATACGTCAGTCAGTATCTTGTAGTACACAATCAGTATCTTCTTTTATACACTCGATGTCAGAAAAATCGCACCTCTACGAAAGTAAGTTTAGACTTGGTCACCTGCTATTGCTAGCTAACGTTCTATTGTGTAAATGTTGATATCTATTGCAAGAACATTTAATGATCTTTCAGTTAATATTTGTTTGATCAATATTTATCGTGCATTGATACGCTTCTCTATTTTTTTCCACAAAACTACGTAAAACTAAGTACTATTTTCATAATAAAGATAAATCAACCTACCTAAAAATGTATCAACAATATTTTTAAAGTTGAAAAATCCTTGGGGGGCTGGTATTAGGCATATTCACCCTACCTATATAAATAACGCACCCACTTCACACAAACATACCGACATATATTAAACAGGGCTTTTTACTAAAACTATGGATGGAATGGAACCAAACTCGGGATGGGGAAACCAAATACATCGCATGCACAAAAGTGTTCCTCTACAAACTTCTTCGAACCCACAGTAATTTTCTGATTTGAACGATGTAGGTAATTTCATTAAGATCGCAGGTAGGTATTCAGATTTCACACCCTCTGCCTCGCGCCACTCGCGCCCCGCGCTGGCCGAACGGCCCGGCCAAAGCCGCCAGCGCGACAGGGGCGGCGCGGCAAGCGAATTCAATAATCACTGCGCGCTATCTCGATGGCGGCGGCGGCCACTTAGCTCGTCCGTCGTCGAAGCCCGTCGTGCTCGCGTCACCGACCGGCGACCGACCGGCCGGCCGGCCGGACCGATGATGTCGGGTGACGAGATCACGAGACGGTGCTGCTGCTGTCGGGTGACGACGTCTGATCGACAACACCGAGAATGATATGTACCTACCTTTAAGAACTCCGAATTAATTGAATCTATTTTAATGATAAATGGAGGTCTATGAAAGATCGTCTATAAAACACACAAAGTGGATCGTTTCAAAATAAAAAATCCACAGCTGTACCTACCTATACCTTCCTACTTGCTAGTAGAAGTACTGAACTAGAATTGAACTGATACCATCTGATACATTAGTAGGTACCTACCTAAATAGCGACAACAGGCGATGGGAGAGTCAAACCTGATGTGGTTTATCCTAACCCAAAAAATAACTTGTCATATAAAATATCTATCTATTTTTCAGAAGAAATCGAAACGCTGTTTACAAAACTTATGCAACACCAACTAACTCCAAAGGATAATGCTACACTACAAGATGTATTTCAGATTTTTCGTCTACCAGAGCCTAATTCAGTTGAACCATCAGATCGAAGTGGGCATTTCAGACGGGTAAGGAATATTTTTTCAAATCAGCACGTGAAGGATGCATCTCCAACTGGTGAATGTTGGCAGTCAGCTCAGCTCTGCATATTTGGACTTGTTCTTGGCAAGGCAAAGAGTTCAGCCGGATGCAAGGACAATTGGTCCATGCCGGCACCACTCGTTTTCCATCCCATCCACTATCTGTCGTGTCTAATCTAAGCACGTGTCTCGGATATGCAAGTTTTTCTCTGTTTGAGAGTTTGTAAAAGCTTACATTCTAGCTAACTCGTCGCAGAACTTCCTCTTTGGTTAATAGACCAAGCCAAGTACACAAGTATAGGCCAGATGGTACTGTTAGGTACAGTACAATCATATGGCCCTATATCTCGTTTTTCTAGAAAAGGTTGGTTTTAGAACACATTCATAAATAATATTGTTTTATATTTCAGAAAATTGAATGCCTACTTTGTCAGGGCGTAGTTTCCGCATTTATTACAAGTGTATCAAGTGGCCGCACTGATGAAGAAATCGGCATTACCCTTACTGTGCTCTGCACAGGTTTGGGTCTTTTTAGCTACGATGTTTGCCGTGGAGCCGTTGCACTCAATGTGGTAGGTTACTAACTACCTATAGAAACTACCTAAAAGACGGTGGTAAAAGCTGTTTGTTACTTTGTTTAAAAAGGGAATTTAAAGTGGCGATAAGGCCTAAAGTAAAAGCGCACTTTTTCCCCAAGTGAGAGACCACAAAATAAATAAAATCCGCTTTATCATCCAATCCACATTGGGCCAGCGCAGTGGGTTATGAGCGTTATGGCTCATACAAACTTCTTATTCGTCCAAAAGGAAGGCCCGTGGGATGGGTGGGAGTGACCCAGTAGTGAGAAATTGAAAATTTTAATACCTATACAACTAACAAGTAGGTATGTTATTAATTAATTAGGTAGGTACCTACCTAGCTCAATCAGCTGGACTTAAACAGATCCAAGTAGGTATACATTTGGGAACAGAATCGGGATGGATGGCGATAAACGCGGCCTAGCCACTACTTACAAATACAATACAAATACAAAATTATTTATTCAGTAACAGGAGATTACAAACTTAAAATTAATACTGGTATCGCCAGTTAGAGCAGTTGTGTTAGGAATCCCGCTCCTCCATAACGAATATGGTACACAATTAGTTCCATAACGATTATGGCAAACCCCCCCCCCCCCCCTCATGCACAATGGATGGTTACGGGAAGCCAGTGGATGCAGCCAGCGCAGGACCGATCGTCGTGGAGATCCTTAGGGGAGGCCTATACCCAGCAGTGGGTGTCGTGCGGCTGATATGATGATGATGATGATGATGAAATGAATGAATACAAAGTAAAAACGTGTGTGTATGTGTGTGGACTTGGACCATGAAAAAGTAATGAAACTTAATGAGACAGCAATAGCAAAGGAATCTTTTTCAATTGAAAGTAGGCAACGTGGTTTTATTTCTTGATTGGTTTCTATATTCATTTACACAGGTTATTAAAATCACTGCCATAACAGATATAGGTATACGAGTATTTTGTGCATTTTCCTGTTTCAGCCAATACTTGCGTACATTATTAGGACTACTCCAGAGGCATCGGCTCATACTTTCTGTGGATTGGTTTTACAAACAGAGAGTGACCCTCGAGCTTGTCCTTATGACGATGACCCCAGATTTGAATATGAAGTGCAATTACCAGAAAAAACGTCAAAAGCAATCCCGGTAATTATTTGTGATATTATTTATATTAACTTCCAGTATTACTACTGATTATGTTCCCTCGAGTAAGTAGGTACTACTTTTTTCTTTAAGCTTTAATCACTACTTATTTGTAAGTTATATAGTTTCAAAATATTTTTTTTTGAAATAGCCCTAATTATTATTGTTCTTCAAATTACAGGTAACATATAATGGTGAGAAGCCGTTAAAAGTGGCTATAATTACAGATGCCCACATTGAGCCGCTCTATGAAGCATCTGGTGTGGCTGAATGCAATGAGCCCACTTGTTGTAGAAAAGGGCAAACTCCGGCCAACAAATTTCCTTTTAAGTCCGCTGTTAGTGATTCCGTAATAGAGAAAAGCGTTTTTAACGCCAACGATACGCTGATGGTGGATATTAACAAGGCGAAACAAGTTTCCAATTTAACATTAAATGTTTGGGATTTGTCAACAAAGTTATTTCATAGACCCAAACCAGCCGGTTATTGGGGGGATTATAGAAATTGCGACTCTCCCATTAGGGCATTTGATGACGTTATTGACCATATCAAAGAAAACCATGGAGTGAGTTTAGATTTATTCAACCATTTTTCTTATCTACCTAAGTATTTGTACTATCTTTATCTAATTTGTTTTATCCAATTTCAACTAGGACATCGATCTCCTGTATTACCTCGGTGACACAATTAGTCATGGAGTTTGGGCGACTACATATGAATCTAATAACAAGATGCACAAATATTTGATCGATAAAATCAGACTTACGTTTGGTGATAAAGTACAGGTGGTACCCGTAATTGGGAACCATGAGTCTCAACCAGTAAATCAGTAAGTTAAATCTTCAGTTGAATAACTTTTCATTGAAACGACACCTTTATTCAATTACCTATATTTAAACTCAAACATTCCAATCCACATAAGTTCAATTCATCAGAATTTTAAAGGTTCTAGCTACAGCTTTAGGTCTTGAAAGAAAGTCTACTGACTGATGTAATGAAAACTAATGTTCCCTCAAATTGCGTCACAGATTTGCTCCAGCATCAATTACCGCACCCAAACTAAACACAACATGGCTTTACAATTCTTTAGCTGATAAGTGGAAGAACTATCTAACAGACAATGCTCAGGCAACTTTAAGGGCAGGCGGCGATTTCTCCTTGCTGGTCAAGCCAGGGCTGCGAGTTATATCGCTCAATAACAATGTTGCAAGTAGATTAAACTGGTAAGGAAACTCACGCATTGGTTAAGTATATTAAAATTTATTTGTGCACTGGGCGGGAAAGAGCTTACGTTCGACCTATTTCATTTTACGTTGTGTCACATATTTTTCTTTATCTCACTTACCTAGGAATTCGGAATAAAATTCATTATTATTTTCGATCAGTTTACGACTCAACGTTCACGGTACCTAAGAGACAAAATTAAGCAATGTAACATTAAGTAGATAGTTGTTTAAGGATAGGTACTTTTAAAACTTATAGCTAGAAAAGATTAAGTACCAGCGGTTGATAGTTAATTGAAATGCCTGTTATTTTACAGGTGGATAAACTACGATCCGTCTGATGGGAAAAAACACTTGGACTGGCTTGTGCAAGAGCTTTACAGTGCTGAACAAAAGGGTGAAAAAGTCCACATTTTAGCTCACATGCCACCTGGGACAGTAGATCTTACCTTCACCTGGACTAGAGAATACAACAGAATTGTTAATCGGTAAATTGGGTTAATGGATACAAAATAAGTCAGCAGAAAGGATTGCCATCTCATGAGTTATCAGACAGAAGAACGGTTCTATAACACACTTTTACCACTAGCGATCATTGGCGTAGGAAGTACCCCAGAAAAAACCTAACATATTTTTGTAATGCCTTACAAAACTCCAACACTGCTCTATCTAACAACCTCCAGCTTTGCCCCGGAACTGGGGCCCTCCCTAGAAAATATCTCTAGATACGCCCACGCAAGCGATCAAGATTTGCTTTTTGTATAAGTGCTTTTTTATCTAATTATAATGATTGGAATTTAAGGTTTTCTTCGACAATTGCTGCTGAATTTAACGCACACACGCATACGGACGAGTTCAGAATCTTCTACAGCCCGGAGGGTAGCCCCATCAATGTGGCCTGGGGAGGGGGCGGCCTCTCTACCTACAGCTTCTACAACGCTAATTATAAAATTGTTAGCCTCCATCCCCACACTTACGTAAGTTATTCAGTATGACAACATTTAAGTGATCTAGCTATCAGAACTCACGTTAAACTATTCCGTTCCTATAGTAGGATTGCAACTCAATGAAAACCGTTTTATTAGTGAGAAAAATACTAAAGTGCCACCGGTAAACAAACGTGACTGCACGCGCGCCACGTTCGAAGAACGCGCAGGATTATGTGAGGCACACTGGCACACATCGTATCGACAATAGTCTGATTTAAAGACACTATAGAGTCGGACGAAATAATTATTATTGCTAATATGAACAATGTTACGCACTTAAGTTACGCACAAGTCGCAAAACATTCGAATTAGGGCATGCAAGCCGGTTAACCGGATAACCGAAAAAACCGGTTAACCGACAGAGTTTGGAACCCGGTTTTTTCTAGTAAAAAAACCGGGTTTTTCGGTTTTTTCGGCTATTTCACTTCAGACACAATTTACATTAATTCGTTCTTTTTTACTCAAATATGCAACAAAATACCTACATTTCAGTCAAGTAAATGTGTATAGCCTATGGTATTTAAGGAAAGCGTAAAGCGTGTAATAATATAGTGGCGACTTTTATGCAACACTAGCACCACTCCTGCAAACAATTAATTAGGTGCCGTGTAAATACACAATTTATAAAAAATCCAAGTTGATCTGAAAAATCCAAGTAGATAGGAAGGAACCATCAAACTGAACAATATTTACTAAGAGCCCAGCTCTGAAATCACGTAAGAAATTCAGCTGTTTCATACGTTTTGATATTTTCGTTATTAATTTTTGTATGAAACAGCCGATTTTTTGGCGATTTCAGAGTTATTCCCATAGTAAAAGTTATTCAGTTTGGTGGTCCCTATTTACCATATTTGGCATTAGAGGAATTTTGTAACACGTTGTGTATAGTATAGTCATGCTAAATTATTTGTCTCAGTTTGACTCCACCGTGGCACCTACGTGGTACCACCCAAATAATATGTTGATACTTTTGACATTAATATGATGACCTTTATTACTAGGACATAAGGTTGTCGAATTATCAAATAGAGATACATATTTAGTCATCTCGCCTGTAACTACCTAATTTTTAAAGTTTATTTTGACGACTGCACTGCATATTGTGGACTATTCTTTTTGAGTGTATTTTAGTTTGTAGGTAGGAATAATTCTTTTGCACTTCGCGCCGAAGGGCTATCAGACTAATCAGACCTCCCAAACATTAGAAATTCTATTATTTTAGGGACACTTGACACCTTAATTATCGCCTTAAACAAATTGGTTGATTATAAAATTAATAACTTACAGACAGTCCCTTTATTCATGAGTCTTAATTTGTAATTAAATTCGAATAATTTATACCTACCTACGAAAGAAACCAAAAAATGGTAAAAATAACAGATTTTTACCATTTTTTTATTGATTTTTATTAAAAATAACCGAAAAACCCGAAAAAACCGGTTTACCCGGTTTTTGTTTTACGAAACCCGAAAAATCCGGTTTTCCAAAACAACCCGGTTTTTGCATGCCCTAATTCGAATAGAATAGGTAGAGCTAAGAGAACAAACATAGGTAGGACTGTGCGGAAAGAGAACCGACTTGGGATTGTGCTTGATTATGATTACCGTTTTTGACATGTTGACGGCACTGTAACGGCCCGGTCACAGCCAGCGCGGCAGGCGGCGCGGCAAGCGAATTCAATATTCACTGCGCGCTATCTCTATGGCGGTCTCTCAGCTCATCGTCACGACCGCGCAGTGATTACCGAATTCGCTTGCCGCGCCGCCTGTCTTGCCGCCTGCCGCGCTGGCTGTGGCTGGGCTGTAACGTTTTAGTGCGACTGTAATATTTTGATATCTATCAAGACTATCTTCGCACTATAATTATGTATAATAGTGCCGTCAACATGATAAAAACGGTGATCAAGCACAAATCCCAAGTTGGTTCTCATTCCGAAAAGACTACGCCGACCTGCTGTTTATTACTTCAACATAATATGCCTCTATAAAATTCCTGTAGTTTAGTTAATTCACCTAGGTGCATTAACTTAACAATAACATAATTTTAACCATCCGATACATTTTTATTACAGGTGCCGGTTAGCATGCATAACTACATCTACAATCTCACCGAAGCAAACTTAACCCCCAACAAGAGACCCCGCTGGTTTCTACTATACGACATGAGCAGTAGCTTTGGAGTCGCTGATCTTTCACCAAAATCAATGGACAATTTACTGTACTCAATGGTGACCGATCGACGGCAATTACTAGATTTGTATGCGAAATTCAACTCAAAAAATAGTGACGTGTCATGGCCTAAATGTAATAAAACATGCAAACTTGATCTAGTGTGCGTAACTGCTACGACCGTACTATGGGATAGACAAAAATGTGATGAACTTAAAAAAAAATTTTGATACGTAGAAAATGTATACAATGTCATAAATTAAGTACCTACCTAAATACGTACTATGTAAAATATAAAAACCCCTAGGTACCAATTGAGTATTAACCTACCAATCAATTTCATATTCAATTCAATAACTGTTGATTCAATTTACTATGCGATCCAAATAAAAAGAGTCAAATAGCAATCTCGGTCTTTATTCCTTTTCTTGCACATCCTACACTCTGAAGTGGAAGCGAAACGCAAACAAATATGGCTGTTTTGATTAGCGTATAGTTGGCAGCCTCACCATGGAATTAGAAGGTTTTGACTATGTCAAGAAATTGTTAATAAATAGTGACAAATAGTGAACTCTACCAAATAAATAGTGATACTATGACTCAAAAGATATTTGAGTATCTTGGTGAGGCTGCAAACTTGACGTCAAGTTGGCAGACACCTTAAGAAATACAGTTCGTATCATTATGATTTATATGCCAAAAAATTGTTAGAAAATAGTGAATCGTATACGCAAAATTTCAAAAACATTGCTTCAATACAAGCCGAGATATTACGGTCTCTAAGTGGGCTGCTAACTTGACGTTTCAGACAATAGCGATTCCAGAGAAACGGGTACAAGTTTTAAACAAATGAGTATATCAAAAAATTGTTAGTGAAATTGTGATTCCTACGATATAAATAAAACAAGAATTCATCATTGCTATTTTCTAAAAATCGAATGTTAACTTTTACATATAATACTCTGAATAGGCTGTCGATCAATATTGAACTTTGCTCCACAGTAATAAGGTTCAAACTTCATTGCAATCGTGAGGTGAGTACTATCAAGCAAAAAAGTGAGATTTATATTTTAGCCATATCGTCGAATTATTATTACACTTGTTTTATTAATTAAGTGTTGGTATCAAACAATAACGATATTCATTAATAACAATAATATTCATAACAATCTCTCGGAAAAGATTGTCAATTTCTCAGTTATAATTTAACGTTAGGTGCCTATTTATGTATTAGGTATTATTTTACTTAATTATTTTTGAAATTCAAAAAGGCAAATCATAGCGTGCCAACCCTTACACTTTTAGTCGTTGCGTCAACTGTCTATTTTTACGAACGGTGGCTTTTGCGCCAACAATAAAGGCGATGATCGACTGTATAAAGACTACTCGTTAGTAGGCTGTGCTGTGGACTGTGGTCAATACCCTACTCTTAATTCAATATTATTAATTCAGGAGAAACTATTAATATTTTCTACTTATATTACTTCCTACCTACTCACATACCAACTGATACCAATTTTACTATAAATCTCACCAAATAATAATAATAATATCTTTATTCTACATAATACATAAATAGGTACCTAACGTTAAATTATAACTGAGAAATTGACAATCTTTTCCGAGAGATGGCGTTATTGCTATGATTCTTATTAATGAATATCGTTATTGTTTGATACCAACACTTAATTAATAAAACAAGTGTAATAATAATTGGAGGACATGGCTAAAAATATAAATCTCATTTTTTTGCTTGATAGTACTCACCTCACGATTGCAATAAAGTTTGAACCTTATAACTGTAGAGCAAAGTTCAATATTGATCGACAGCCTATTCAGAGTATTATGTAAAAGTTAACATTCGATTTTTAGAAAATAGCAATGATGAATTCTTGTTTTATTTATATCGTAGGAATCACAATTTCACTAACAATTTTTTGATATACTCATTTGTTTAAAACTTGTACCCGTTTCTCTGGAATCGCTATTGTCTGAAACGTCAAGTTAGCAGCCCACTTAGAGACCGTAATATCTCGGCTTGTATTGAAGCAATGTTATTGAAATTTTGCGTATACGATTCACTATTTTCTAACAATTTTTTGGCATATAAATCGTATTGATACGAACTGTATTTCTTAAGGTGTCTGCCAACTTGACGTCAAGTTTGCAGCCTCACCAAGATACTCAAATATCTTTTGAATCATAGTATCACTATTTATATGCTATAGTTCACTATTTATCACTATTTATTAACAATTTTTTGACCTAGTCAAAACCTTCTAATTCCATGGTGAGTCTGCCAACAATACGCTAATCTGTTTTGACAGCAGGTACTACCCAACAAGCAAAAACGTCGCATAAGTCCTGACTTGTACGACTTTAAGTCGGATAGCAGTCTTATAATAGTAATGAGATGACTGCTAGGTCCTATGCTGCCGTCCTATGTCTAAAAAGCGGCTAACCCCAAACAGTTGATTTCGCACAAACGTCAAAAAACGTGGGAAACGATTTCTCTAGAAAAGTATACAACTTACACCAAAAAATTTTATACACTTATGTAGCAGTTTTAAGTGGCTGACTAATTTGACATTTCGGGTCCTGAAAAGTCTTTCAGGCATTTTGTAATTTAAGTTTTTCCTGTGTAGTTAAGTAATTTTATTTATTTTTACCATGAAATACTAAAGGCGGCTAACCACACCTTAACTGCTTTTTAGCCAAGTAATTCTCAATAACTGCTACATTTTGGAACTGTTATAGAAGTTATCCTAATATGCTAAATTAAAAAGCAGTTAAAAGTACTTAACTTCCTTATAGCAAAGGAAATGGTTTATGTTTGTGTGCGGATAACCACTTTATAGCTTAGTACTGTGGCTTTACCGCTTTATAACTTAGGATCGCTCGCATCATTTTTTATTTATTTTCAGTAAAAAAGCAGTGATTGAACTTTTAGTCAAGTTTTGATCAAACATCCACTAAATTGATTCTTATCTTGATCGCGGTTAATGTCGCATAACTGCTTTTTAGTCTAAATATTTCTAATAACCGCTTTATAACTAAGTTAGATTGCATAATTACTCATAAATTATAAAAGGCTTTAAGGCGGTTAAAGTGTCGTGCGTGACTGCTTTCTAGATAAGTGTGACAGGATAACGTATTTCTAGACAAGTAATGCTTTGCAAAACAAATACATGATTGGGAAGTTATGGCGCTTTAACTGCTTTTAAGTATAGCATTGTTGAGTTGCCGCTTTTTAGCAAAGGATTAGTATAAAAAACCGCCACTTAGCGGCTAACATGCTTTTCGTATCTTCAAAAGTATTAATGCTAGAAATATAGTTCTTATACTCAAAGATAGAGAATTCAAAATTACTCAGTATGAATGAAAAAAGTGATAAATTAAAAAAAAATTATTAAAAAAACGACTGCCCTGCCAAAAACGAACTAAAAAGTTAAACAACAATTGTCATTGCAGTCGGGGGACCTTATTATGGAACAATTTTTGATCAAAGAGGTCCCCCGACTGCAATGACAATTGTTGTTTAACTTTTTAGTTCGTTTTTGGCAGGGCAGTCGTGTTTTTAATATTTTTTTTTAATTTATTGAATTTAATTTCACACATTTTAGTGACATATTATATAGTTTTGGAATTTGCTCATCAAGGCCTTTCATTTGATGCCCATATTGTAATAATAGAAGAAAAAAAATTTTTTTTCACATTTGAAAATGGCGTCGTACAGTCGCCATATTGATTTTTTCTAAAAAAATATAGCCAGTGTCACTTGGAATGCTGTAAGGATTCTAACGATACCCCATTTTTCCAAATCATTTCAGGCATTTAGAAGTTATGGTGGAATAAAGAAACTCACATACCCACAAACATACATGAACCCTGAACACATAACACTCTTTTTGCTTTGGGCAGTCGTGTAAAAAACGGCCACATGTGAGTTAGCCGCTTTTTAGACACATGACGGCAGTATAGACGTCTTAAATTTAACTTTTTAGTCGTGCGACAAATATGTCATAATAAACTGGTCATAGAAACGTCGGCACGACTAAATTATACGACGTTATTTTAAAGTTTTAGCTAAAACCTCTGTACGACTTGTAGTCGCATTTGAGTCAAGTTTCGACTTTTAAGTGACGTTTAACAAAATGGCGGCCTTACATGGTCTTCAAATAACCTTAAAATGACTTTTTGTCTTTAAAACGTCATATAGAGGTTAGTGTGCGACAAAATTAACATGGCTTACATTTTTAGAATGGGGAGGAAAAGCGCAATTTTATCCCGATAGGTGGCGTCTGGTCTTTGGTACCCGGCCGCCTCAAAGAAAGTGTCAAAACATATGGGAATATCTTGGAGTATTGCACTTTTTAATTTTATACTGAGAAAATGCCGCATTGTTATGCATGTAACTTGTAAAATATTGGAGTTCATCGATTTCCCAGTAACAAAAAAAATTGTGGGCAAAAAAATATAAAAAAAAAATGCTTTTCCCTCGATTTTCTCCTTTGCTGAGCCTGAGAAATGAAAAGGAATGTTTCATGAATTTGATGAAGCTTCGCCAAAATAAAACAACATTTGAATTATAACAGCTTTGTTCTTTAATATTTCAACCTCAGCAATTTCTAACATATTTATAACTTGGATGAATTTGATAGGTATATCAAATATGGAATAAGCCCAATATTGGGGCCAAACAGAGAATTAATAGAATTTTATATGCCAGAGTCATTCAAGAAACTTAGAATAATAAAATAAATATGATAAAACGGTTCGTGTAATTTTGGATGGTACAGAAATTCCAGTACAGAAACCTGAAATTACTATTGCACAGAAGGCATCATCAGGCAACTATAAACACGGAAATTCACACTCAGTTGCTTTGTTAAAATTTAAATCGTATGCTTCTAATCTGAAATAAAAAGATTACTTGTAAATCTTACACAAAATTTAAAGAAATGTAATGCTTGTTAGCAATTTTTTGTAAGTTGCTATAAACTTTCTTGCCTGTTGTTTTGGCTTTTCTTTTCCGTAATTCTTCTTTTATATGAGCTAAAGTTAGCATAGAATACATTGTTTGTCCGCAAAACCGAAAAAAATACAATATAAGAAAGTAAAATCACGTAATACACAGTCAAGACAATATAAGCTCAAACTGACAATTGTTCCAAAGACTGAAGCGCCATCTGTAATTCACTTTGCCTTCGCCTCCCCATTGAATATAATTTTATTAATACAAATTTTATGTTTTAAACGCAAAACTACGAAGGGGCATGAAGGGGTTATGGATCAAACTCCGCTCAAAAAAGTACCTACTATATTCATTCAGTGCACGTGCTACCGGGCGCCTCACTTCTTTTTTTCACTATAAACAAGCACCGCGCATCCCGCAAAATATCGCGCTGCGCGGCCCTTTTTTGTTTTACTATAAACAAGCACTACGCACCCCACAAATAATCGCGCGGCGCGGCCCATTTTTCTTTTTTACTGTACTCGGCGTCAGAAAAACCGCACCTTTTCTTCAAAGTTAATTTAATTCCATATAATTTAATGATAAGTGTTATTATATACTTCTTCCCCTTCGGACATAGCCAACAGTCTTTAGAAACCGTTGGAATACTCGTCGAACGGAATCAATTACTGAGATTGAGTTTCCGAGCACATTACATTGCCTAATTTTATTGCAATATTTGAATAACTTCATGGGCAATAGTATCCATCTTGGGTATTCGTTTTTTTTAATTGAACTGTTGAAGTGTGTTTTCTCCATCATCTCGATAGCGAATTTACCCGCATTTCCTGAATTGACCCCTTTTATTTCCCTTTTATGGTGGCGCTAGCAATAACGCTTTAATCGTTTAATTATTGACCGAGCGAGCACGAAGTGCGAGCGAAGCGTCTCTGCTTCAGCTTGGGCAAAAATTCTTTCGTATGTCTGTATGTTCTCTTCTACAGGGCGCATTTCTCAACCGATTCTCGTGAAAATTTGTGAGCAGGTTCGAAAATTATATAGATTTTTTTTGTCGAGCCAGATTTTTTATTTTTTTTTAAATGGCGGAGATATGTAAAAAAAACAGGTTTTACGGCTTTCCAGCGCTGTCTGTTCTCCTCTACAGGTCGCATTTCTCAACCGATTCTCGTGAAATTTTGTCAGCAGATTTGAAAATAATATAGATTTTTTTTGTCACGCCACTTTTTCGATTTTTTTCAAAATGGCGGAGATATGTAAAAAACACATATTGTAGTCCAGCTTCCCGGCTCTGTCTTTTGTCCTCTACAGGTCGCATTTCTTAACCGACTTTCGTGAAATTTTGTGGGCAGGTTCGAAAATCATATAGATATTTAAAATTGAGCCAGTTTTTCCAAATTTTTCGTAATGGCGGAGATATGTAAGAAAAATTTATTTCAGTCCGGCTTTTTGGCGCTGGATGTTCTCCTCTACAGGTCGCATTTCTCAACCGATTCTCGTGAAATTTTGTGAGCAGGTTTGAAAATAATATAGATTTTTTTTGTCATGCCACTTTTTCGATTTTTTTCAAAATGGCGGAGAAGATATGTAAAAAAAAACATATTGCAGTCCATCTTCCCGGCTCTGTCTTTTCTCCTCTACAGGTCGCATTTCTCAACCGAATTTCGTGAAATTTTGTGGGCAGGTTTGAAAATCATATTGATTTTTTTAAGTTGAGACAGTTTTTCCAAATTTTTCGTAATGGCGGAGATATGTAAGAAAAATGTATTTCAGTCCGGCTTTTTGGCGCTGGATGTTTTCCTCTACAGGTCGCATTTCTTAACCGATTCTCGTCAAATTTTGTGAGCAGGTTTGAAAATTACATAGAATTTTTCTGTCACGCCAGTTTATTGAAATTTTTCATAATGACGGAGAAATGTGAAAAAACATATTTAAGTCCGACTTTCCAGCTGTCCATTTTCCTCTACAGGTCGCATTTCTCAACAGATTCTCGTGAAATTTGTGAGCAGGTTCGATAATTATATAGATTTTTTTAATTTAGCCAGTTTTTCTAAATTTTCCAAAAATCACCATTTCGAAAAATGTTTAAAATTAGAAGCGCCATTTAGCTGCGAACATACCTACCAAATAATACCAAACAGCACGTACCTACTACGTGCTTTGAAAAGCTCGTGAACAGTGTGGGAAAAAGGGGTAGCGACATCTTTTAGATAATTTTTTAAACTACATACAATTTGAGCTACTTTTAACGCGAGGTCTACAGCTCACGGAGCCACTAGTGGTAACTGTTATGTTAAATAAATCAAACACTTATTAAAAGAAAGCTCATTAAATGTACTTTTAATAGATATCAACATTTACACAATAAAACGTTAGCTAGCAATAGCAGATGGCCAAGTCTAAACTTAGTGCCGAAGAGGTGCGGTTTTTCTGACGTCGAGTGTATAAACAAGCACAGCGCACCCCGCACAATATCGCACTGCGTGGCCCATTTTTTTTGCTGTAAACAAGCATCGCGCACCCCGTAAAATATCGCGCTGCGCGGCTAATTTTTTTTTGCTGTAAACAAGCACCGCGCACCCCGCGAAAATCACGCTGCGCGGCCTATTTTTCTCTTTTGCTATAAACAAGCACCGCGCAATACCCGCAAAAAATTGCGCTGCGCGGCCCCTGGCTGTTTAGGAATTTATTTTGGCCCGCTACGGTTTCAAAACTACTAAACCTGGACCCTAGCCCTCCACAAAATTGTGTTGGACACCCCGGCTCTACATCATAATTAGTTAAACACACTATTTTATGCGAAAAAAGGCTTAAAATTCATTTTTTTTCAGTCAAGTATTCGGAAAAATTTTTTTTTCTAGCCAAAAGTGAATATAAAAAAACATGAAATGTCCGGGGTCGAGGCTCCAAAGTCTTTAAGCTTCCGGTCCTGGGCGGCAGGTTTTAGAGATGGCAGCCCTAGGCTGGCTGGACCCATAAGGCTGGCCACACACAGACGGAATCCCGTTACGGAATTCCGTACATACCTACGTGATTCCGAACGCAGCAACTGCATACAAAATCTATGGGCCTGCCACACACATGCGGGATTTTTCCGTACGGAATCTTCATAGGTACATTGTCGAAATTCCGTTCGGAATTCCGAATCGGGATTCCGTCTGCATGAGAAAGGCCTGGATACATCGTTCCATAAGTAAGTACCTAAGTAAATAAGTAAAGGCCGATTTACACATCCATAAGCAAGTACCTAACTAGTTAGCGACTTGCCGCAGGATAGGATCGGGTTCTATTTTTTGGACTCGCAAGTAGCGCGCTACCACAGGATAGATATAAAGACGCAACCCCTCCCGTTTCATCTACGGCTCCCCGCCAACTTAACTGCCGCCCCGTGTAAACCATAGAGTACATTATTATACTAGAGATAGAGTTATCAGTCAGACCTAATGATCAACGCCATCTAGCGAAATGTGACAAAATGTGTACGAAAAATATATATAGGTACTAGTAGGTAGTAGGTATCTTCAGTATAATTTTACTTGTAATTTTTTGTGAGGTAGGTAGGTAGGTAACCGCCTAACCGATCAGTTTCTCCATTCTATGAAGGAAACTTTAAAAATTAATTTAATGTAAATCAGCTTTCACTATATAAAACTGTGGAAGACACACGATACCGCGATTCAGCACGGGATAGCGACATCTATCGACAGTTTAACAAACGAAAAATGAACGCCATCTAGCAAATCATTCAGAAACTAAAATTTTAAGCCGCGCTCCCTTGTAGTGAGACAAGTACTAAGTGAAAAGCCCCTGGTGTAAACCGCACATTCGGCAGGCAAGTAGTTGACACAGAATAGAACGCATCCATCTGCTTGCGGTGCTGTGCTTTATTTGTATTTTTGTCTCGTCTCGTTAGAGATTTTATCTTATTTATTTATGATTTATTCAGAAAACCAACAGCTATATTAGGTACAGATTGAGTTATTACATATAAGTTTTAAATAAGCCAATTATAGGTTTCCATAGTAGTCATAGTCATAGGTCTTATGGACACTTTTTAACGAAAAGCTGCAAATCATAAAGAAAGCATGCCGCTTTGCACAGTGATACTGATAGAGGAGGCAATTTTAAGCTTTTTTGCCCGCAGCAGCAAAAGTTTCACCCCTTAGGATAAGAGATGGCGCCACTTAAAAAAAATTTTTCAGAAATTTCTACAAGCCCAACGGGTGCACCGATTTTAATGATTAAGGTGTCCAACGATTTGTCTTTTCATATTTAATTATAAAAAAATATATAAAACGTAACATTTTTACAGAAAACAGACAAAAAAAAAATATGTGAAAAATTTTATATCAGAGGGAAATTATTGTTTTTATTCAATACTTAACGATAAATATACCATATTTATTATATTTTATTATTTTAAACAAATTAATTCTAAATCCAAATACGAAAACCGCATCGAAATTAGTTAAGTAGTTCTGGAGTTATATACCGATTACTTTTATTTGTTAGTTCAAGCAGGTACTACTAATCTTTGAATCTTTAATTACTAATAGACTTGAACTAATCGAATGGATTCACTTAATACTTGGTGGTAAAAAGATTTTGATTCATATATTGTTCTTATAATTACAGGTTAGATTCAACGATGAGAAACCATTAAAAGTGGCTATAATTACAGATGCTCATATTGACCCACTCTATGAACCATTCGGTGTAGCTGAATGCAATGAGCCCACTTGTTGTAGGAAGGGCCAAACACCGGCTAAAAAATTTCCTTATATTTCTACTGTTAACGATTCCGTACTAGAGAAAAGCGTTTTTATCGTTAATGACATGCTGATGCTGGATATTAATAAGGCGAAACAACCTCTAAACGTAGACGTAAGTGTTTGGGATTTGTCAGCAAAGTTATTCCAGAGACGCGAACCAGCCGGTTATTGGGGGGATTATAGAAATTGCGATTCTCCCATTTGGACATTTGATGATGAGATTGACACCATCATAGAAAACCATGGAGTGAGGTGAGGTTTATTCTAAATTAGGTACTTTCTTATTTATTTTGATTCTTTAACTAATTTGTGTTAACTACTTTCAACTAGGACATAGATCTTTTGTATTACATTGGTGATACAATTGACCACGGAATTTGGGCGACTTCTTATGAATCTAATAATAAGATGCACAAATATTTGATCAATAAAATCAGACGTACGTTTGGTGACAAACGTACGTCATGAGTCTCAACATGAGTCTCACTCAACCATTAAATCAGTAAGTAAAACTTAATTAAAATAACTTAAGGATGATGAGAATTTTAGCCAATTGTCTATAATATCTAAACTCAAACGTAAGCAGCTTAAGTTAATCAGAAACTGCAACTTCAGGTCTCAAAGAATTTAACTGATAATGACAATGTTGTATGTGTAGGTAGATTCGAATTGCGTTTCAGATTTGCTCCAGCATCAATTACTAGACCCAAACTAAACACAACATGGCTTTACGACTCATTGGCTGATAAATGGAAGTACTATCTAACGGATGAAGCTCAGGCAACTTTACGGGCAGGCGGCGATTTCTCGCTGGTTCTGAAGCCAGGGCTGCGAATTATATCGCTCACCCCGCGTTCCAAATCACGCTTACAGCGCTGTTAGCGCGAATCCGACCAAATTAAAAAGTCACAAAATATTACACTTAATAGGGTATTTGCGTACCTACTTAATTTAATGGATTATACGCTAACAGTGCTGTAAGCGTGATTCGGAACGCGGGGTCAATAACAACGTTGCTTACAGATTAAACTGGTAAGGAAGCTTAATAATTATAGGTCTAGAAAATAGTTTTTAATAGACCTACTCCTTTAAATCTGCATAAATCGGTACAAATATTTAATATTTTTAATTTAGCTAAATACCGATCAAGTTTACAACAAGTGGACACATCGGTAAATCGGTACGACACAAAAGCAATAAAACCATAGCCAATAGTTTATTACAAATACCTACCCTAAGCAGAACTAGAAATAGTAATAGTAATTAATCAGTTTCCAAATGTGGTGAATTAAAATTAAATGCCTATTTGTTATAGGTGGCTGATGTACGATCCATCTGATGCGAAAAAGCATTTGGACTGGCTTGTGGAGGAGCTATACAGTGCTGAACAAAAAAAGAAGTTTAAAAACTAAAACCCGACTACGGAAAAATCGCGCTCTAAAAAGTAAGAAACAAGAAAATATTCATAAAAAGGATAACCGTAGTCGCATGCCACTTTGTCCTAGACACGCACGGCACGGGCTGGAGGTGGCATGCGACTACGGTTATCCTTTTTATGAATATTTTCTTGTTTCTTACTTTTTAGAGCACGATTTTTCCGTAGTCGGGTTTTAGTTTTTAAACTTCTTTTTTATTTTAAATATTTTGGAGTTGTCAAAAGGGTGAAAGCAAGCAAAGCCACGGGCAAAAGCTAACAATTTATATATTTTTGAAAAGTGCTCATTAAGCCCTTTCATTTGGTACCCAACACGGCATTATTAAAAAATGTTTTTTTTTTAGTTCAGGTCTTTAACTCCTCTAGAGGGCGCCACATTCAATTTAATGTAACGTCATATAGCCTATGTTCATTGGACGATTAAGACGCTTCTAACGATATCTCATTTGTCAAATTATAACAAGTAGTTTAGAAGTTATGAGGGAACAGATGAATTTACAAACATACATACATACATACAGGTCAAAATCATATACCCTCCGTTTTGGCTTCGCCGTAGTCGGGTAAAAAGGGTGAGAAGGTCCACATTTTGGCTCATATACCACCTGGGACTGCGGATCTTACCTTCACCTGGACTAGAGAATACAACAGGATTGTTAATCGGTAAAGTAGTTCAATTAATTCTGGGTCTTTTCTAAAAGAGCCGACCATAAAAAAAAGGTACGTATTTAGAACTAGCTATTTGGAGCAATCTACTATTTACTTTACACTTTTAGAGTAAAATTCTAAATTTTTGTGCGCGTATCAGGCAAAAACGGCTTAAAACGGATTTTAATGGACTTTCCACAGTTATGTAGCTGTGTTCAACTTAAAATATAAGCCATGTTTCATCGAATTCGGGCAGGTGAAACCAAGGAAACAGCTGGAACTCTCCGTAGTACTCGCTTTCATACACAAAGGAGATCATTTAAACTGTACGGTAATATGGTCTTAACAATTTCTGAATGCAATCCCCAGGTAGCTCGTGCCGCTCTGCTGACTCCTTTGTAAATGTTGATAGCTTTTTTGCAAATGTATGCTATTATGCTTGTTAAATAACAATTTATTATCTACCAAGACACCTAAGATTTTCATCTCGTCCACCAGTTCAATGTCCGTCCCCCCCATCTCCAGCCTGGGCGTATAGAATTTTAGTTTCCGGGTAATTACCATTGCCTTGGTTTTATGTGGCGCGAAATTTAACTTATTCGAAACACCCCACTTCCGGACACAGGAGAGAGCGGCATTAGCTTTCCTCTCTATTTCTATTGCCGTGTTGCCCTCGACAATCAAAACTATGTATGTCGTCTGCAAAGGCTTGGCAGTACACGTCAGCAGCGGTGAGTTGGTCGAGCAGGGGATCCAAAATTATATTCCAAAACAAGGGCCCGCCAATGGAACCTTGGACGCAACCCTTGTTTGTGTTTTTACTGTACTCTTCCCCTGCATATCTCACCGTTACCTTTCTATCGCTGAGGTAGCTGTCTACCAGCCTCCGCAGATTCACCGGGCAGTTTTTTGCTTTAAGTTGGCAGACTATCTGCGGCCACCACGCATTATCGAATGCCCCCTCTATGTCCAGCGAAATCAGGGCCATAATCTTCTTCCCGTCCAGATTATGTCTGACCCGCTGGATCATGTCATAGAGGGCGTCCTCGGTACTGCGTTGCGGCACGAACCCGTACTGACAGGGATTTAACTCGGGCAACACGAACCATTTGATGCGCCTAACTAGTAGCTTTTCTAAATTTTTTCCTAATATAGCCAGGAGCCCTATTGGTCTGTACGACTTGGGTTGCGTGTAGTCATCTTTGTTGGGTTTTCTAAGCAGGATTATTGTGGCAATTTTCCAGGGCTTTGGGAAATGTGAGAGCTCCAGACATTTATTGTATATGGCCAGGGATAGAGGTACGTCTGTAGTAATGACCGCTGCGCATATGTCGGCCGTGAAGCCGTCATTACCTGGAGCTTTTTTGGGGTTGAACGAACCTAGTGCGTGTAGAGTTCAGCCTCCATGAATGGAGGGTCGCAAAGTTCATCTTGGTTACCCTCATTCGCTTTGGCTGCACTTTTTCTCACTTCTCTGTGGTCTTCGTTCTCCCCCAAATCGGTGTCTTCTGGGTAAAAGCTTTCTGCCATGATGCGCACCGATTCCTTGGGGCTGGTGTTAATGCCATCCCTGGATATAGGCAGATCTTCATAGGTCTTCTTAGTTTTCCCTATTACTCGGTAGACTCCCTTCCATACTGTTTCCCGATCTTGTTTGCCACAAAAATCTTTCCAGCTATCTATCCTTGCTTTGTTCATAGCTTCTTCGTACTCTGCTTTAGCCGTCACGTACTGTTCGACTACCCATGCCTTGCGGTTCGGCGCTGCACACTTTATGCTGTTCTTCTTTCTATTCTTTTCTTTCTTCATTTCTTCTAGTTCCTCGGACCACCATGGCAATTTGATTTCACTTTTCACCTTTTTCTTTCTGAGGTTATTATCGCATGTTATTTCTATACTTTTTATATACAATTCTATTTTCTCTTCCAATTCCTTGATATCCTTAACTTTGTCAATTTCCTCCTTGTTAAGTTGTTCTTTTTCAAATTCTGCTTTACATTCATCTTTAAATTTAGCCCAATCCACTTTCTTTGTTAGATATTTTCTTGTAGTTCTTGTATTATTTATCTCTTTGATTTTTTCTAAATTTATTTTGAAAGTTATTGCATTGTGGTCCGAGGTCGTTAGGTTGGTATCTACCTTCCAGTCTTGAATCTCGCAGGCTATGTCTTCCGAGCAGCACGTGACGTCCACCGAGCTTTTATACCTACGTCCTCCTCGCCAGGTGTCGAATGTAGGGGTGTCTCCTTCATTCAAGATGCTTAGACCCAATTCGTTGAAGATACCTACTAATTCTATCCCTCTTTCATCGCTTTTGTCACTGCCCCACCACTCACTCTAGGCATTTGCGTCCCCTGCAACTATTATTTTGTTACAGTCTAATTTTCTAATCATTTCCTTCAGGAGCCTCACATAGGGCTCAATATCTATATTGGGTTCAAAATAATATGATATTACGCCGATCGTCCAGTCCACTGTTGTTAGTTTTGCTGCTACTAAATTAGATGTTGTGAGATTGGGAAATTGCAAGATTTTAATGTTGTTATCACATATGACAATGGCGGCTTTATTGTTCTTCCCAACCTCATAGGCAGCCTGGGCGATCCGCGCACCCGTAACATCCCCCAGCACACCTTTATTCCCTATGTAAGGCTCCTGCAGAAGTGCAAAACTGACTTTTCGTTTACTGGCCTCTATTAGGACTTCTGACGTTGCATTTTTGCTACGTTGGAGGTTCGCCTGTATGACTGTATATAATTGTTTGTTGTTATTTACCAAAACCGAAACTTTAGCAATAAGCTACTTTTGCCCGAGCTAATTTGTCCCATTTAATTCTTATTGGGCATACCGTATTGAAGGTGTTGTGTTCCTTGTCTTCCAAGTTGGCTCGCTTGCAGTTTAAGCAGCTGGGGAGGCTTTGTTTCTCCGTGCACGCTGCATACAGGTGATTACCCCCGCAATGACTGCAGCTGTCCAGCTGCTCCTGGCAAACCCGCTTGATGTGGCCGTAGCCCAAGCAGCGGGAGCACTGGATTAACGGGGACTGATCCTCCACTTTGGAAATACCCCATTGTAGTTGAATAGTTCCCGCCTCTGTCAGCTGCTGCCATGTCTTGGGGGTCACCTTGACCACCATGTGTGCCACGTGTGGATTTCTAGTTTTCTTCTCATATATTACTTCTATACTTCTTTTCCGTCGTTGGTTTCTGTATTGCTCACTTTTATTCGTATTGCTTCTTCTACCTGCTCTTTCTTTTTGTCCCCCCTTACATATTTTATAATCACTAGCGGATTTTTATTCCTTGCTTTTTCAATTATCAATGTTCTCTAATTTTCTAGTCTCTTATGCAGTGTTTCCGCATCTTTTTCTGTGCAACACCCAATTATAACCTTCTGATCTTTTGCTTTCCTAACTTTCTGTACCTTTATCCACTCCCCGTCTGCATTACGGCGATCTTCGAGCATTGTGTTCAGGTCTTCCAAGGTATCAGGTACTTCCAAGGTAGCCTTAAGAACTATATTATCGGCAAAACGAAGGTTAGGTATTGGATATTAATGCATGCCAATGCCAAGTCCTTTCTAGTCCAAGAGTTTAAAGCTATCCTCCAAAGCACCTGTGAACAGTTTCGGAAAAATAACGTCTCCCTGCCATACACCTTGCTGCAGTTGGATGGGATTTGTACTCTGGTTCTGTACACTGACCGACATGGTGGCATTTTCGTACAAGTACTTTAGTACCTCGATATACCTGTAGTCCACTTGGCACCTCTGGAGAGACTGCAGAACTGCCCAAGTCTCTATCGAATCGAAGGCTTTCTCATAGTCCACGAACGCCAAGCAAAGTGGCAGATCATACTCCTCGGTCGTCTGTATAACCTGCCGCAGCGTATGGATGTGGTTTATGGTGCTAAAGCCTTTTCAGACCCCGGCCTATTCGGGAGGTTGGAAGTCGTCGAACCTGCGAGCGAGATGAGCGACGCGAGTCGTAAGGACTCTCAAAACAACTTACAAGTAAAGTAAATCCCCTCTATTCACTGGATGCGTTGCAGCATGGAACTCAACGAAAGTCAATTTGATAAACTTATTTTTATCATTTTACAGGTGCCGATTAGCATGCATAGCTACATCTACAATCTCACCGAGGCAAACTTGACCCCCAACAAGAGACCCCGTTGGTTTTTACTATCCGACATGAGCAGAAGCTTTGGAACAGCTGATCTTTCACCAGAATCAATGAACGATTTACTGTACTCAATGGTGACCGATCGACGGCAATCACTAGATTTGTATGCGAAATTTAATTCGAAATATAGCGATGTATTATGGCCTATATGTAAGAAAACATGTAAACTTGATCTAGTCTGCACAACTGCTACGACCGTACTATGGGATAGACAAAGATGTAATGAGGTCATCAAATTGTATGATTCTGGTTATTGTAAACTCGCTACATAAGTAAACTAGTCACGTTATGAAAAGTAAATTCGTCACTCTTAAAAAAATGCAAAGATTGAGAATTTCTCAGGTACTTGGTAATACCTACATCGTTTTGTGGATTAGATTGTATGTACTTATCTACTTATTAAATCTATTACACCAAACTGATTTTAATTTCAGTATCAACAATTTGATTATTTATTAGGTAGGTATCTACTTAGTTATTATGACGCCCATTAAATCATATCCATTTTCTAGATAATCATCTTGACAAGTGATTGCGTACACACAGTACCTGCTTACTTATTTTATATTTTTTTACAAATTATTTATGAAAGTTATCAATGAAACATTACTTCCTAAGCTATCTCTACTATTGTTCGTAGTTTTTAACCTCGTATCAATTTACTTATCAACATAGTTTACAATTCTTTCCTTTACATCTAGATATCGGGCGAGTATTAAATAAGTACCCGTATTATTGAACTTCAATGCCGATGAAAAATTTCAAGAATTTGCCTGGAATGTTGGGTGTTGTGTTGAGTGCGTGTGACAGATAGGTATTTATAAAAAAGGTGATTTAATTTTTATCAGTCGACGGTGATCATTTGAGCGGGGAAGATGAGACTGCTGGTGTTGGTGTGTGTGTTTATGTTGATAGGTTTCAGTGCAGCAAGGCAATTCGTCACTTTCAGTAAGTAAATACATACCTACTTTGATATTTTCGATAAATTATAGTTCTATCTTGGAAGTTTTTATTTCTTTTTGTTGCTTAAAATATACTTATGCGTCTAATGTTTGAATCAAGTAAACTCAGTTCAAGTGGTAGAACCATGTTGCGCAAATTTTTGCGTTCTTATAAAGTATAGTTACATCTTCGAATTTAATCCATTGGTTGTTTATTATTTATGTTGGTTTGTTATTTATGTGTTCAGTACTTCGAAGGCCGATTGTAATATGCAGTGAGATTTGAGTACCTACCTACCTAACCAGTACCTACCAAAGGTGATCGATATCTATATATAATTTTGCCTCTTATGAGATTAGGCTTAGCAAAGTCATCCAAGTGTATTGCAAATAACAACACCGCCTTATCATCAGGTGGACGATGGGTGGTTTGCAGCATGCGATAGTAACTCTTATCATTTGGATAAATGAATTTAATACTAATATCAAAACGCCTGTAATCCTTATCCCCTTTAAAGAACATAAAGGAGTCTGTATTATTTATTTCAGATGACGTAGAAACACTGTTCACCAAGTTCGTATTGGGAGAGTTATCCGAAGATGAGAAATCCACCTTTACTGATGCATTGGAAATTCTACGAAGACCTGAACCTATCTCTGCAAGATGGCTAGAAAACACTAGTCAATTCAGAGTGGTATGTAGGTCCGGCAATTAATTTCCAAACCCAAGAAAGGCTCGCTCATTGCTTTGTCTTACTTGATTCAGCTTGACTCATTGACCTCTCTATCAGTGAATCTCTTTTCATTTTATAGTAATCCAGACGAATTTATAAGTTACGAAAGTTCTCGTCGAATCAATATTGTATTATTATCTTCTCATCGTCTTATGAATCATAATAGGTAATCACAAAATTGCTTATTCCTGTTGTTTTGAAAGACTTTCCACAACATTATTTTAAATTTATTCAAGCCTTTCACGATTCACTTTAATAATATCTATGTTAAGGGATATTTTTTTATTTTACAGGCAATCGATTGCCTAATCTGTAGAAGTGCCTTCTCTGCACTTTTCCAAGGGGTGAAAAATGGCCAGACAAACGAACAGATTTCAAGCTCGATTACAACATTATGCACAAATTTGGGTATTGAAAACTATAATGTGTGCAGTGGCGCCATTGGGCTGAATATGGTAAGTTACATCACCTAAAACGATCTAGACTATAGCTTTTTCACTCAGAACTGAAGGTACTAAATTACATCTTACTGAGACAGGGAACCTAGCTAGTCGAACAATTCAACCTTCTTTGGCTGCTATGCAAGCTACACTTTAATTTGAATACAGGCGACTCTACAAATAATTCTTTTTCTTTATTTCTTAGCCTATTTTAACACACATCATAAGGAATACACCAGAAGCTTCACCGCAAACATTTTGTAGCCTTTTAATGCAAACAGCTAGTGATTCTAATGTTTGCTCGCATCAAGATCCACGATTTGAATGGCAAGTAGATTTACCTGCGAAAAGGGACAATACCCCGGTAAGTTGTAGACAATATTTCGAATTACCTAATTGAATTCAATATTTTCCTTCCACGAGTATCCAATCCACTATCCACTATTTTTCTATTAATACAATATGCATAATATTTCATTTATTGAAAATAATTTGTTTTTTTCAGGCTCCAGTATATGACGGTAAGCCTTTAAAAGTAGCGATAATAACAGACGCTCACATTGACCCTCTGTATGAAGCGTTCGGAGTAGCGGACTGCGACGAGCCCACATGCTGCAGAAAGGGCCAATCACAAGCCAGAACCTTCTCTTACGAGCCCAATGTCGATGAATCATTGGTGGAAGAAAGCGTAATAGAAGACAACGGCGAAAAGAAATTAGATCTTTCCATTGTGGAGAAGATTCGAGAACACAAGAAGTCATCTCGCACGAGATTCCCTAAATCGCGTAATTCAGCACCGGCTGGCTATTGGGGAGACTACAGAAATTGTGACTCTCCAATTTGGGCATATGATGACGCTATTGACACTATTAAGGAGAATCATAATGTGAGTTCTTTGAAACTAGACTAATATACTTTTTATCAGTTCCGTACATTAGTTTGGATTGAACATCATTTTCCTAACCTCTTTTGATTTCGTTTAACTAGGATGTAGATATGGTGTATTATATGGGAGACACAATAGATCACGGAGTTTGGGAGACCTCGTACGAACTGATTAATGATATGAATCGTTATATGATTGATAAGATTCGCAAAACCTTTGGAGACGACGTCATGGTGGTGCCAACTATTGGCAATCATGAAGCTCAACCCACAAACCAGTAAGTACTTTATTTATTTATTGTACTATTTTCAATTTCGCTAGAAATAAAAGTGTGGTCAGCCTGCGAGGAAAAGTAAGAGGTTATGATAAGAGAGTATGAAGCTTAAGAAATATGTAAGGACCTTGCAAGTGGAAAGAAGTTATCTCTATCTACTCTTATAAAGCCGTGATCACAGAATAAACAATAGTACAAGTCCGTGACCTCTAATTTTGTATTACATATTTATTTACATATATTTTTTTTTAGATTTGCGCCATCAACCGTTACTGCTCCCAAGTTGAATACGACATGGCTCTACAAGGCTCTTGCACAGAAATGGGGTCATTATCTGACAGAGGAAGCAAAGGTTACGTTGCTTGAACGTGGCGACTTCTCGGTCGTGGTCAGGCCCGGATTGAGGGTAATTTCACTCAATAACAACGTTGCTTATAGAGACAACTGGTAAGGCATAGATTGAAGAAGTTGCAACATTTTATTAGTATCTAGAAGTTTCTTTTACAGTTTTTAGGGTTCCGTACAAAGGGGCCAAACGGAGCCCTGTTGCTGTCACTCATGTGTCCGTCTGTCTGTTCTAGCAGCTGAACCGTTAAAGCTACAGTCTTCATATTTTCACTAAAGAAGTGTTTTGCCGATCCAAAACCAGATAAAAAATTATAGCTCGTTATGTAGAAAAAGGCTATTTAATTAAAAAAAAATAGTAGAAAGTAAGGGCATAATATTACCGTAACATTATATAGTTCCCAAAGTTATTACTAGATGGCGGCCATTGGCGGCGCTCTGTGCAGTTGTGAATCGCGGTATCGTCTCTTACGCAGTTCTTTAAGAAGACTGCCAACATTTATTTAATTTAGGTTTGCACAGACGAATGGCTTCACGGAACCCTAAATGTGCGAAGTCCGGTCCGACACGCACTTGGCCAGTTTTTTAAATCGGTTTTTTTAATCAAAATTTAATAAAACCTACACTCAACTCAAAAATATTTCATTTCCAGGTGGTTGGTGTACGACCCTGTCGACCCTAAAAGGCACTTGGATTGGTTAGTTGAAGAGTTGTACAAAGCCGAGTCCCAGGGAGAGAAAGTGCACATCATTACACACATCCCGCCTGGCGTCCACGACCTCATTTACACTTGGACTAGAGAGTACAACAGAATCGTTAACAGGTGATTTGAGAGATCAAATATAGAAAGATTCCTCATAATATCTATAGATAGATATAGATTGTCTACAGTCTTAAAATTCCAAAAAAAATTATCTCTCTGCTTGATTCGATATTGCCTCGGTTCGGCAGGTAAATAAAATCCCTTGCGAGCCAATTTTATATAAGTACCTGTATAATTTTGACATTCATACAAGTTTGGTAAGTAGGTAGGTACCAATGAAAAATATAATATGATTTTGAAAGTGATATCAATATTACAGGTTCTCTGCAACAATAGCTGCTGAATTCAATGGTCACACACATTCCGACGAGTTTAAGGTATTCTACAGCCCCGACGACACTCCCATCAATGTGGCTTGGGGTGGCGGCAGTATTACGACCTACAGTTTTTATAATCTCAACTACAAAATTATCACATTCAACACTGAGACCTTGGTAAGTTTCAATATTCGGATTATATTATTACGACGCCCTACTATTTATTCAATCACTATAGTGTACAAGAAATAAGTCAATCTCTTTTTGATATGCTGCGGCCAGACTATCGCGCTGTCGGGAAGCTTTCCGCTGTCGTGTTGTTCAATTAATTTATTTTTTTAGAAATTTGAATCAAGGAATAAGAGTTTAATATCACATAAGGAAATAAATTAAAAAGAGATTTCATGAAAATAAACTTTAATCCCTTGACTTATAGTTTCTAATAGTACAAATACGACAACGAAAAGCTTCGCGACAGCGCAGTAGTCTGGCCGCAGCAATATTTACTGTGACACTAAAGAACAGTCCATACAATAGATATCTTACCGTTAAAGTATGGAATCCATTAATCTGCAGATTAACTAGTGAATCTGCAGATTAACTGGTCGAGTCAGTGAAAGTGCGGCATTTTTCTTAAAGTAGACGATTTCCGCACTTTATCTAGTTAATCTGCACATTAACGGATGCTACACCGTTAAAGTGCGTAATACAGTGAGTGAAATAGCCAAGGCTTCAGAAAATTAAACTAGAAGACCTATATTGAAAGTTTAACTTCGTGTCTGGCGCTTCGCCGGCCGCTTCCGCGGCACGCTCGCTCTGCTCGCGCGATTATGTACCTACTAACCTAATGACCTCTTTAAGACTTTTCCATGGCGGGAAACCCCCCCCCCCCCGGCTTTTGTGTTGACACAAAAGCCGGGGGGGCTTAAAAAAATGTGTAATAACATAAAAGGGGCTTGAGCCCCTTTTATGTTATTACACATTTTTTTCAATAAAAGAACCTGTTTCCGTACTTTAACTAATCCTAGGTCGTTAATCTGCAGATTTGCTAGGGAATCTGCAGATTACCTAGTTAAAGTACGGAATAAATAAATTGTTTGCACTTTAACTGATTACCAGTGAATCTGATCTGAATCTGCAGATTCACTGATTTCCGCACTTAACGGTGACAGACCAATCATTGTAGTTAAATACAATTACCTTTACAGATACCCACCAATATCGTGAATTATGTCTACAACCTCACTGAAGCCAACTTGACACCAGAACGGAGACCTAATTGGTTCCTGCTTTACGATATGAAGACCAGTTTTGAGCTAAACGACCTAACTGCCAAAACCATGAACGATTTAGTATATTCCATGGTTACAGACCAGCCCAAATTACTGGAATTGTACTCTGCATTTTACTCAAAACTGAGTGATTACCGTAGGCAATGGTGTAATGATAATTGTAAAATTAATAATTTGTGTAAAACTGTTGTAACTGTTTTATGGGAGCGACAACGCTGTGACGAACTGAGACATCTGTTTTTTTCTACTAAATAATGTAATTTAAGTGTTCAGTTATTGTACATGAATAAATAAATAACGATATGTTAATGCTTTATAACAATTATTTCACAATAACAAAAATTAAAAAATAACTTACAGAACTATAATGATCCCCAAATAGTTTTTTCGATTTTCGAAATGGCTGAAATATGACCTTCGCCAGCGAACTGAAATCTGTGCAAGTATAATTGCAAACAAATAGGTATTGCTTATAAAATGGCGCCAGGGGACCGAAAAAGTAAAACCCGCTCGGCTTTAGTCGGGCCAGCCACGCACCCGGTGGCTGATGTTAGCGTTCTTTACATAAATTATTGCAGTTTGTATCGTAGACAAAAGAGAGAAAGAGAAAGTTTATTAGAAATGACGTCCTGACTCTGAGTATAATAACTAGTCCTGACTCTCATATGTAGCATGACTGTTTTAGACGCTTAAAATATCCCAGTACTCACTATTACAAATTGTGGGGGTTCTACGAGCTCAAAATCAATGGAATACCGCAAATCGATGTACAGTATAGCCGTTTGGTACACGTATACTTGAGGTGAAAACAAAATTTTGGACCTGCAGTTCTTAAAAATTCTTCCCTTAGGAGCGGAGCTATGGTGTCATCTTTTTTTTGTATGGGAAAAAAAATTTTTTTCTAAAACCTATCGTGCATGGTATCGAATGAAAGGGCTTGCTGAGCCGGTTCTAAAAATATATCACATAATGTATATGTTTCTCCACGATTATCTCACGTTTGGCTGAGCTGATTTTTAACCTAATAATATACCTACACTACCTAATACAGAAGGTACTTACACTAAAAATAAAAAAAATAAAAAAAACCGACCACACAGAGGGGAAGAGACCACGAGGCCGCTCTCCGACTCGTTGGATCGACCTCATTAAGAAAACTACGCAGTCGACCGCGGTACAGTGTTTTCGTAACGCCGAAAATCGGCAAAGATGGAGAGACATCGCACGTCGTGCGGCCGCCCTGGGAGCGAGTGGCGACGGCGAGCCGCAACCCTGTCCATCGTCGGCCACGACCACTCTGTCAAGAGTGCCCGACTAAGAAGAAAACAAAAAACCTGCCTCTAAAAAGCAAGAAATAATATTCAAATCATTAGATATAGATATGCATTACCTATCATTGTTATAATAAAAACACGTCTATTGAAGTCGGGTGGGGCTTTTAGAATAAAAAAAAGGAAGTTGTACTCCAGCTCTTCACTTCAATCTCACCGAGGCAAACTTGACCCCCCACGTGAGGCCCCGTTGGTTTTTACTATACGACATGAGCAGAAGCTTTGGAATAGCTGATCTTTCACCAGAATCAATGAACGATTTACCGACCGACGGCAATCACTAGATTTGTATGCGAAATTTAATTCGAAATATAGCGATGTATTATGGCCTAAATGTAAAAAAACATGTAAACTTGATCTAGTCTGCACAACTGCTACGACCGTACTATGGGATAGACGAAAATGTAATGAGCTCATCAAGTTGTATGATTCGGGATTATCCACAGACCATACAACAAGTACTTAGTGGTATTATCTAAGGATTCGGGTTATTGTAAACTCGCCACATAAGTCACTCGTACTGTTTTGAACAGTTTAATAAATAGAAAGTAAATTCGTCACTCTTAAAAAATGCAGAGATTGAGAATTGCTCAGGTACTAACTTACATGGTAATACCTTAGTTTTGTAGATTAGATTGTATGTACTTAACTACTTATAATAAAACTATTACACCAAACTTATTTTAATTTCAATATCAACAATTTTATTAACAATTTTTTATTAGGTTGCTTTCTCGTTTGTGTGTTTGTTTGTTTGTTTGTTTCTCCACAAAGTTTGCGAACGATTTTATATTAGCTTCCCGATGAGCTAGAGACTTGAAACTTTGAACATAGGTCAGAACTAGAAGGCAATTCAATATAATGGTGTCATTGAGCTGATCGGATGATAAAGCCGGAAGAAGGCCACAGGAACTCTATGATGAAACCATACAACCCCATCGTGGTTGGACTCATTAGAATCGTCTTGACGAGTACTCTAATGGGAGACGAAGTCCAGGGTCTGATGATGAAGCTGGAAGGCCATGCCATAGGAACTCAATATTGGAACCATGCAACCCCATCAAATTTGGGCTCGTTTAAATCCTCTTGACGAGTTCTTTGTTGGGAAATAGTTTCCAGGGTCTGATGATGGAGCCGGAAGAAGGACACAGGAACTCTTTAATAAAACTACGCTATCCCATCGAGATTGGGCTCGTTTGAATTATCTTGACGAGTACTTTATTAGGAAATAGTTTCCGAGGATCTGATGATGGAGCCGGAGGAAGGCCATAGGAACTCTATAATAAAACCATGCAACTCCATCGACTTTGGGCTCATTTGAATCATCTTGACGAGTTCTTTGTTGGGAAATAGTTTCCAGGGTCTGATGATGGAGCCGGAAGAAGGACACAGGAACTCTTTAATAAAACCATGTTACCCCATCGAGTTTGGACTCATTTGAATCGTCTTGACGAGTACTTTATTGGGAAATAGTTTCCAGGGTCTGATGATGGAGCCGGAAGAAGGCCACTGGGACTCTGTAATAAAACCATGCAAACCCATCGAGTTTGGGCTCGTTTGAATCGTCTTGACGAGTGCTCCGATAGGAGATGGTATATTTTTGGTCTTAGCTCGTTAACTAAAAAGCAGAAAATAAAAATTTACTTACTGAAAAAAAAAACTTTTTAAAAACACGTTTTTAAAACGGACTAAATTATTACAACAAAAAATCGGACTAAAAAAATTAAAACGGTCTAGTAAAAACAGACTAAAAAGTAAAAAATAAATTCTTCTGTAAATATTTATAAAACTATAATAAGATGAATAAATAATGAAAAATATTAGAAAAAATCGGCTCACCCGTAGCAACTTAGACGGGATTTATTTATTTATCTAATATTTTATTTATCTAATATTTTTCATTATTTATTCATCTTAATATAAAAATAGCATTGTGAATGCAAAAATCTAAAAGTTTAACACTATAATATTTATACCTACAGAAAATTTAAACCTAAAAACGTGGGGCGCATGCTAAAGACTACATGGATGATAAATTTTATAAAATGCGCCCCACGTTTTCTGTAGGTATTATAGTGTTATAAATATTTACAGAAGAATTTATTTTTTACTTTTTAGTCTGTTTTTACTAGACCGTTTTAATTTTTTTTGTCCGATTTTTTGTTGTAATAATTTTATTTATTAGATAGGTATCTATTTAGTTATTAAGACGCCCGTCGAACCATATCAATTTTCTAGATAGGTAATAATCTTGACAAGTGATTGCGTTGGGGTAATAGTACTTAGATACTTATATACTTATTTTTTTACAGATTTTTTATTAAAGTTCCTATCAATGAAACATTACTATTACTATGTATAGGAACAGCTGCCTCTTCTATTGTTCGTAGTTTTTAACGTCGTATCAATTTACTTATCTACATTCTAGATGCCGATGAAACATTTCAAGAATTTGCCTGGAATGTTGGGTGTTGAGTGCGTGTGACAGATATTTATAAAAAAGGTGATATAATTTTTATCAGTCGTCGGTGACCATTTGAGCGGGGAAGATGAGACTGCTGGTGTGTGTGTTTATGTTGATAGGTTTCAGTGCAGCAAGGCAATTAGTCACTTTCAGTAAGTAAATACATACCTATTTTGATATTTTCGATAAGTTATAGTCTATCTAGTAAGTTTTAAGAAGTTTCCTTAAGATATACTTATGCTTCTAATGTTTTAAATCAAGTAAACTCAAGAGTTCAAGTGGTAAAAACTTAGAGGAAGAACCATGTTGCGCATATTTTTGCTTTCCTATAAAGTATAGTTAGGTACATCTTCGATTTAATCCATTGGTGCGATAAAGACTTGTTTATGTGTTCAGTACTTCAGAGGCCGATTGTAATATCCAATGCAGTGAGTTTTAAGTACCTACCTACCTAACCTACCTACCAAAGCTGTCCGATATCTATCTATAATTTTGCCTCTTATGAGATTAGGCTTAGCAAAGTCATCCAAGTGTATCGCAAATATAACAACACCGCCTTATCATCAGGTGGACGATGGGTGGTTTGCAGGGTGCGATAACAACTCTTATCATTTGGATAAATGAATTTAATACTAATATCAAAACACCTGTAATACTTATTCCCTTTAAAGAACAAAAAGGAGTCTATATTATTTAACTGTTTCAGATGACGTAGAAACACTGTTCACCAAGTTCGTATTGGGAGAGTTATCCGAAGATGAGAAATCAACCTTCACTGATGCATTGGAAATTCTACGAAGACCTGAACCTATCTCTGCAAGATGGCTAGAAAATACTAGTCAATTTAGAGTGGTATGTGGGTCTGGCAATTAATTTTCCAAACCAAATAAAATAAAGGGTCGCTCAATGCTTTCTCTTACTTGATTCAGCTTGACTCATTGACCTCTCTATTAGTGTATCTCTTTTCATTGATACCCATCCAGAGGTACTATCGATTTCTTAAAGTAGACGATTCATAAGTAGTTATGAAACTTCTCGTCTAATTATTATCATATATTCTCATCGTCTTATGAATCAGAGAAAAAATTACTTTCAAAAGCTCAATCATAATAAGTAGGTAATCACAAAATTGCTTATTTCTGTCGTTCTGAAAGGCTTTCCACACCATTATTATTTTAATTTATTTAAGCTTTTCATGATTAATTATATCTGTATCTTATCGCTATGCACATCCAAAATACGCGTTCTGCGCAATCCCCACCTAACTTCAAGATGTTTGCCTCGTACTGTAAATGATATTTTTTATTTATTTACAGGCAATCGATTGCCTTATCTGTAGAAGTGCCTTCTCTGCACTTTTCCAAGGGGTGAAAAATGGCCAGACAAACGAACAATTATCAAGCTCGATTACAACAATATGCACAAATTTGGGTATTGAAAACTATAATGTGTGCAGTGGCGCCGTTGGGCTGAATATGGAATATGGAAGTTATATAGTGATATAACTAAGTGTGAAAGTGAAAGTGACGAAATGAAAAATCTAGTGAGATTATAGCTTTTTCACCAAACTGAAACACGAAATTTAGTTGAACAGTTCAACCTTTTTGGCTGCTAGCTACACTTTTGAATACACGCAACTCTACTTCTCTTTCTTTATTTCCTAGCCAATTTTAACACACATCATAAGGAATACACCAGAAGCTACACCGCAAATATTTTGTAGCATTGTAATGCAAACTGCTAGTGATTCCAATGTTTGCTCGCATCAAGATCCACGATTTGAATGGCAAGTAGATTTACCTGCGAAAAGGGACAATACCCCCGTAAGTTGTAGAAAATATTTCGAATTAATTTCCTTCCATGAGTATCCAATTCACTATTCAGTATTTTTCTATCTATCATTACTCAATACAATATAAAGAATATGAATATGAATATACTTAGCTAATGAAATTAATTTGGTCTTTTCAGGCTCCAGTATATGACGGTAAGCCTTTAAAAGTAGCGATAATAACAGACGCTCACATTGACCCTCTGTATGAAGCGTTCGGAGTAGCAGACTGCGACGAACCCACATGCTGCAGAAAGGGCCAATCACAAGCCAGAACCTTCTCTTACGAGCCCAATGTCGATGAATCATTGGTGGAAGAAAGCGTAATAGAAGACAACGGCGAAAAGAAATTAGATCTTTCCATTGTGGAGAAGATTCGAGAACACAAGAAATCATCTCGCACGAGATTCCCTAAATCACGTAATTCAGCACCGGCTGGCTATTGGGGAGACTACAGAAATTGTGACTCTCCAATTTGGGCATATGATGACGCCATTGACACTATTAAGGAGAATCATAACGTGAGTTCTTTGAAACTAGACAATTATAGGTACTTTTTATCAGTTCCGAACATAGTTTGAATTGAACACTATTTTCCTAACCATTTTGATTTTGTGTGACCAGGATGTAGATATGGTTTATTATATGGGAGACACAATAGACCACGGAGTTTGGGAGACCTCGTACGAATTGATAAATGACATGAATCGTTATATGATTGACAAGATTCGCAAAACCTTTGGAGACGACGTCATGGTAGTGCCAACTATTGGCAATCATGAATCTCAGCCCACAAATCAGTAAGTACTTTATTTATAAATTTTACTATTTTCAATTTCGCTAGAAAAGACGTATGGTCTGCCTGCACAACTGGTCAAGAGGTCGACCTACCTACCCACCTGAAATTAGCGGGAAAGTAAGAAGATTATGATAAGAGAGTATGAAGCGAAAGAAATATGTAAGGACCTTGCAAGTGGAAATCTTGGAGTGGTGATCTTTAATTTTGTATTACATTTTTTTTTAGATTTGCGCCATCAACCGTTACTGCCCCCAAGTTGAATACAACATGGCTCTACAAGGCTCTTGCAGAGAAATGGGGTCATTATCTGACAGAAGAAGCAAAGGTTACGTTGCTTGAACGTGGCGACTTCTCGGTCGTGGTCAGGCCGGGATTGAGGGTCATTTCACTCAATAACAACGTCGCTTATAGACATAACTGGTAAGGCATAGTTTTACACACCCATTGAGAAGTTGTAACTGAAATAGGATACTTCTAGATCTACTCCGTATTCAATGATACCAACGCATTTAGCAACTATTTGCAGCGCGCCACCGCTTACCGTGTACTTTTTGCATTTTAGGCACACAGTAAGTAAGTATAATGTAGTCAGAACAAAAGAGCCAGTCGCAATCGCAACAATTTGCTGTTTTCCGTGTACGTAGTACAGATACTACGAACAGGCAATCTTAGGTCAAACCATGGTCGAAGAAAACAAGGTCTGGCGTTCCGGGAGTAACACTTGCTTATTTCCCTATCCAGTTGCGTGATTATAAAATAACAAGCCAGGAATGAAGGGTTTTTTCGTCGAGCGTCGCCGGCGCTCGACGAAAACATAAGATTTTATAATTCGTTATTTAGGTATGTTGTATAAGTCAGCCTTTACACAGTCAATCCAGATCGTGATCAGACATTACTCAGATAGTATGAGATTGACAGATCGCAAATACGCTTCACAACACAGTGAATCTGGATCGCAATCACGGATCACGATCTTGATTGGATCGCGATCTGGATTGATTGTGTAATGGCTGACTAAGTTGTAAGTTTGCAAATCAGCGAATTGTACTGAACAATCTTTCATCTCCAGGTGGTTGGTGTACGACCCTGTCGACCCAAAACGCCACTTGGATTGGTTAGTTGAAGAGTTGTACAAAGCCGAGTCTCAGGGAGAGAAAGTGCACATCATCGCTCATATCCCGCCTGGCGTCCACGACCTCATTTATACTTGGACTAGAGAGTACAACAGAATCGTTAACAGGTGATTTTTTATTTTACAACGAAGCCTACTTTCTTCACGAAATTAATAGCTACATTCAATCAAAATTTCGTTTTTAAACGGTTACGGTACGTTGAAAAAACGTTTGAAAATCTAAAGATTCCCATTTGACGCGTTTTCAACTTATTGTTTGCACATCAGCCATTTTAATGTCTCCACTGCAGGGGCACATACAGTCTTTCCTATGGGTTGATATGGAGCATGGAGCATTAGGTAAAGACTTAGCATTGAGAGTGATGTTGATGTTTCAGGTTCACGGCAACAATAGCTGCTGAATTCAATGGTCACACACATTCTGACGAGTTCAAGGTATTCTACAGCCCCGACGACACTCCCATCAATGTGGCCTGGGGTGGCGGCAGTATTACGACCTACAGTTTTTATAATCTCAACTACAAAATTATCACATTCAACACTGAGACCTTGGTAAGTTTCAATATTCGGATTATATTATTACGACGGAGTACTATTTATTCAATCACTAAAGTGAATCTACAAGAAATCGTTTCGATATGTTGCAGCCAGACTATCACGATATCGGGAAGCTTGTTGCTCGTTGTCGTGTCGTGTTGTACTATAGAAACTTTGAATCAAGGAATCAGAGTATAAGGAAATAAATTAAAGGGATTTCATGAAAATAAACTTTAATACCTTGACTTATAGTTTCTTATTGTACAACACGACAACGAAAAGCTTCGCGACAGCGCAACAGTCTGGCCACAGCAATATTGACTGAGAAAGTAAAGAACTATATATAAATAAATATTATAATAAATAGAGCAATCATTGTAGTGAAATACTTTAACTTTGCAGATACCCACCAATATCGTGAATTATGTCTATAACCTCACTGAAGCCAACTTGACACCAGAACGGAGACCTAATTGGTTCCTGCTTTACGATATGAAGACCAGTTTTGAGCTAAACGACCTAACTGCCAAGACCATGAACGATTTAATATATTCCATGGTTACAGACCAGCCCAAATTACTGGAATTGTACTCTGCATTTTACTCAAAACTGAGTGATTACCGTTGGCCCCATTGTAATGATGATTGTAAAATTAATAATTTGTGTAAAACTGTTGTAACTGTTTTATGGGAGCGACAACGCTGTGACGAACTGAGACATCTGTTTTTTTCTACTAAATAATGTAATTTAACTGTTATTATTGTACATGAATAAATAAATAACGATATATTTATGCTTTAAATAACAATTATTTAACAATAACAAAAATTATAGAATAACTTACAGAACTAATGATCCATTATACTTAACCACTCAATATTTGGTTTGAATTTTAAATCTTCACTGGGTATTTTATCCAGAAGGGACATCTGAAACACAAGAAAATAAAATAAGTAAAAAAGAAATAAGTAAGTATCTAAGTATTTTTTTTTTAAACAAGGAGCTAAGGTCCAGTTTCACAATAACTTACTTGATGTCTTATATAATGGACTATTCTTTCAATATTCTCTGCTTGGGCATCTTCAGATAGTGAGTAAAATCGCCTCCAGATTGCAGCAGCCAGAATCTTGTCATCACTAAGACCTTCATCATATGCCACAAGCGCAGCTTGAAACTGTTCTGATAATTCAGAAACTTGTTTTCTAGCAATTGCTGGATTGGCACCCTGGAATGCAATGTTTAAAAACTAAGAATAAGTAAAAATATTTATTATTTCCAATACATAAGAAATACTACTTTTCATCTTTATTAACAACAAAAATCTAAATCACTATGTTAAAAAACTAATTAGACAGGTACTGAATAACAATTTAATGGTAGATTTATGTCCCAGTACCCTACTAAAACTGTTATTCTTAAAATGTCTAAAATATGTTGTTGTCCCCAATGAGTTATTTTACGTACCCCTCCAAGAAAGACTACAAACTCGCATACCCTTTATTGCCTTCCCCCTCTGCAGGAGTGATATATATAAATAAAGTTGCTGATACAATCTTTTGTTCTGTGAACCCCTTGATGCTACCTCACGTACCACTAATTGGGAAACACTGGTACAGTATGAGGTATATATCTTGAAATCGGGTGGAGATTGCGCGGAATGCGTATTTTGGGCATGTGTAACGGTGAAGGGCGCAGGCGGCGGGAGAGGGGCGCGCGCTATTGGTCGCTCACAAGAGCACATGCGCGAACTTATCCCCACTCCGTCGAAAAAACTTCAAGATATATGCCTCGTACTGTATAGATGTTACCTTACCTCTAATAATTTAATTTTATTTCCTACATCTGCCCACAATGCTTCTACAAGGCAATTCCTCACAAAGTGTCCATCTCCCTTGACATATTGTTTTTTGTCTTTGATTGCAGTAGTGATATCCTCAGCCATGTAACGAACCATAAGCATCCAAACATGTAACTCAGTGACAGTGAACCAAGAAACAAATGTGTCTGGAAGTTCCAATTTTTCAAACCATTCTTTATAAACCACTTTATCTGGCACTGATTCATAGAGGAAGTATCCTGTTAGTTTTAATCTCTGGAAAAATTTAAAGCATGAAGAAAATATAAAAAAAATACATTTATAAGTAATACACAACATCTAAGACCTTAAAACTACTGATAACATAGATCTAGATCGTTAGATCTGCCCTGGTACTGAAAATCTGTTGGATTATTTTAAATCTGTCAAAATGGCGCACGCATGCGTGATGCGTTGTTTACGTCCATCGGAATTGACAGCGGAAGGAAAATAAAATTCGATAATAATTGAAATCTAAATACTTACGCGTGATATGTTACACAATTTTGCTATAATTGTATTCCTAGAATTATTGGTGCACAGATGAAAGGCACAAGACAGTTTTCTTGTGGCTTTTTTTCTTAAAAAATATAGAAGTGATTGACACCGTGTTCAAACCAACACTAAAAGCAAAGAAGTGAGGCTCACTTATTTGAATGTTGACACATTTCGGTGAGCTCATACTATGTTAGGGGCACATCTAACGATCTAGATCTATGACTGATAAAAGATCTGATTTAAGGTGATTGCACATTTGTCAGCATTGTACAGCATTCCAAATTTGTTGTATGCAAGCTCGTGTTGAGGGAGGTGTCTAACCTATATGCTCTGCTCTATGGTACATTCGGAATTCAAGTGAGTTTGTTTATCTGCTTGCACATCTGTAGTTTGACGTATTCGTTGTAAAGCCGTGGTATCGAAAGGTCTTAGAATTATAGAGTTTAGGTAAGCTATCTGTTGAAGTGTGAAATTATGATATAAAGTGTGATAGTGCTCAATAAACATGTAAAGTCTGTCCATCCTTACTTGTCTTGCAAGGAAAGAGAGGAAACAAGCTACCACTTCATGGCAGAATGCCCGATGTACGCATCACTGCGCTGGGAGCTCTTTGGAGTGGACAAGCTTAGGGAAGAGGATTTAAAGCAGTTAACGATAAGTCAACTCAGCAGGTACTGTAAGCTTACAGGTAGGTTCGAGGGTCCGACGCCGGTGGGGTAAATGATAACCCGCCTCCCCCTGCGGGGATTTGGGGAAATGGGTGAAATGGTTCCGATCAAGGTGACTGATCACCCGTCCGGCTTCGCTGGTGTCCCCCCTTCTAAATAATAATAATAATACTTGTCTTATATGGTAAACAATCTTCACCCAACTCTTTATTGAAATAATCATTTATAAAACACAACAAATGGTTTTCCACACAGATTACGAAATAAATTGTTAATAAACTAACAACAATTACATAAAGTTACTAACATATTTTTAATTCACTTCTTACGCGCTCACTAGACATGAAATAAAAGACTTTTTAACGGATACTAGCGCGGTTTTATTGAAAGTACTTTGGTAATTAGTTGGTATTTGGTTTGATTTTTGATTTTTCCGACGTTTCGGCACCTTTGCAGCTGCCGTGGTCACGGGGGACTGAAGCTACTCGTGAGCCTACCCTCAAGCGATGAATTTTTTAAGACGTTCAGAAATTAATATTTTACAATTTTTTTTATTTATCTTTTTAATTGGTTTAAGTTGATTTTGTGATTTAATTAATGCTAAAGAGAGAGAATCTACTGAAACTACCACCATTTCACAAAATTGGGAGGCCCCTCCAAGAAAGAAATGGCGAAATAAAACTTGGAGAGGAAAGCCGACCTCCGTCTTTTATATTTATTAATTTATTTGCAAAAGGAACTAACCGTATCATTAGATCTTGCAGTGTGTGTATGGGGCTTCAGCTTGTGAATGATGGGGTCCCAAGCTGGTGGAATTTTCCAACCATCATCTCTATTGAAATTAGGATATTTATTTATTTCGATAGCCTCGCGGAGCATTCTAGGAATAAATCTACGTTCCTTAGCAAGGATTTGGGGTTTGTCAAATCTAATGTAATGGTTGGGCCCCTCAAAGGCGTGATCACACACTGCAGACTTGTTATCGCGCCTATGTTTCATGTCAGCTATATGCTCTTTAACGCGGGTCCCTATACTTCTCTTTGTTTGCCCGATGTAGGAGAGCCCACAGTCACAATCTAGTTTGTAGACGCCTGCGGCTTGAAGGGGGGATGTTACACTTGACAGGTCGTAAGAATTGGTTGATCTTCTTCGGCGGCTTGAAGTAAGTTTTGATTGACGCTCGCTTCAGAATGTTTCCAATCTTGTCAGTGACACCCTTCAAATAAGGTAGGATGGCAGGTTGACGCTCTACTGTGGCTGGTTTGTCGCGTTTTCTGTGACGAAAGCGTGGTACTTGCAACTTGTTTTTACGCAGTACTTGTTTGACGTGCTGAAGCTCACCCGCAGGTGTTGTTTGTCACAGATGCCGCGGGCTCTCTGAAACAAAGATTTCCCTACGGTAGCTAACTGTATAGGATGATGGTGAGAGTCACCATTGAGGTATCTGTCTGTATGGGTTGCTTTACGATACACTGTATGGCTCAAGGTTTGGTTCGGATTCCTGATAATGAGAATGTCTAGGAAAGCTAGTTTATTATCTGTCTCTAACTCCATAGTAAATTGTATGTTGGGGTTTATGGAGTTAAGATGGTTAAGAAAAGCAGGGACACTGTCTCTAGGTAGTATTGTGAAAGTGTCATCTACGTACCGTTTGTAGAACCGGGGAGTCACTGGTGCTGTGGCTAGTGCTTTCTCCTCAAAATCCTCCATGAAAATGTCAGCAACAATGGGGGATACAGGAGAGCCCATTGCTACGCCATCCACTTGCACGTAGAACTCCTCGTTCCATAACAGATAGCCAGATGTTAGGCATAATTCTAGTAGTTCTGCATATTCAATTGGCATGTTGTTATCAACTAGCTTTTTCCTGATGATATCAATGCAGTCCTGTACTGGTAAGCATGTGAATAAGGACTGAACATCAAAACTAACCATAGTTTCATCATCAGCGAGATGTAGATGTTGTATCTCACTGACAAACTGGTAGGAATCTTTTACAAACGCTGATGTATTACCTCTCAGTGGTGTGAGTGTTTTCGCTACGTGTTTAGCTAATTTGTAGGTTGGTGAGTCAATTTGGCTTACAATGGGACGTAGCGGAGCATTGTCTTTGTGTATTTTCGGTAACCCATACAGTTTCGGCGGTATAGGGCAGGATGGAATAAGATAATCGACGTCAAGATCTAACTGTTCTGAATGTTTTTTGATGAGTTCTTTCGTGTTATTAAGGATCTTGGCGGTTTGATCACATTTAACATGTTTGTAGGTTTTCTCATCACTCAAAAGTTCTTGTATTTTTGCGTTATAATCCGACGTATCCATAACTACCGTTGCGTTACCTTTTCTTACCTTCGAGCTGATAAAGGTAACGCAACGGTAGTTATGGATACGTCGGATTATAACGCAAAAATACAAGAACTTTTGAGTGATGAGAAAACCTACAAACATGTTAAATGTGATCAAACCGCCAAGATCCTTAATAACACGAAAGAACTCATCAAAAAACATTCAGAACAGTTAGATCTTGACGTCGATTATCTTATTCCATCCTGCCCTATACCGCCGAAACTGTATGGGTTACCGAAAATACACAAAGACAATGCTCCGCTACGTCCCATTGTAAGCCAAATTGACTCACCAACCTACAAATTAGCTAAACACGTAGCGAAAACACTCACACCACTGAGAGGTAATACATCAGCGTTTGTAAAAGATTCCTACCAGTTTGTCAGTGAGATACAACATCTACATCTCGCTGATGATGAAACTATGGTTAGTTTTGATGTTCAGTCCTTATTCACATGCTTACCAGTACAGGACTGCATTGATATCATCAGGAAAAAGCTAGTTGATAACAACATGCCAATTGAATATGCAGAACTACTAGAATTATGCCTAACATCTGGCTATCTGTTATGGAACGAGGAGTTCTACGTGCAAGTGGATGGCGTAGCAATGGGCTCTCCTGTATCCCCCATTGTTGCTGACATTTTCATGGAGGATTTTGAGGAGAAAGCACTAGCCACAGCACCAGTGACTCCCCGGTTCTACAAACGGTACGTAGATGACACTTTCACAATACTACCTAGAGACAGTGTCCCTGCTTTTCTTAACCATCTTAACTCCATAAACCCCAACATACAATTTACTATGGAGTTAGAGACAGATAATAAACTAGCTTTCCTAGACATTCTCATTATCAGGAATCCGAACCAAACCTTGAGCCATACAGTGTATCGTAAAGCAACCCATACAGACAGATACCTCAATGGTGACTCTCACCATCATCCTATACAGTTAGCTACCGTAGGGAAATCTTTGTTTCAGAGAGCCCGCGGCATCTGTGACAAACAACACCTGACGGCTGAGCTTCAGCACGTCAAACAAGTACTGCGTAAAAACAAGTTGCAAGTACCACGCTTTCGTCACAGAAAACGCGACAAACCAGCCACAGTAGAGCGTCAACCTGCCATCCTACCTTATTTGAAGGGTGTCACTGACAAGATTGGAAACATTCTGAAGCGAGCATCAATCAAAACTTACTTCAAGCCGCCGAAGAAGATCAACCAATTCTTACGACCTGTCAAGTGTAACATCCCCCTTCAAGCCGCAGGCGTCTACAAACTAGATTGTGACTGTGGGCTCTCCTACATCGGGCAAACAAAGAGAAGTATAGGGACCCGCGTTAAAGAGCATATAGCTGACATGAAACATAGGCGCGATAACAAGTCTGCAGTGTGTGATCACGCCTTTGAGGGGCCCAACCATTACATTAGATTTGACAAACCCCAAATCCTTGCTAAGGAACGTAGATTTATTCCTAGAATGCTCCGCGAGGCTATCGAAATAAATAAATATCCTAATTTCAATAGAGATGATGGTTGGAAAATTCCACCAGCTTGGGACCCCATCATTCACAAGCTGAAGCCCCATACACACACTGCAAGATCTAATGATACGGTTAGTTCCTTTTGCAAATAAATTAATAAATATAAAAGACGGAGGTCGGCTTTCCTCTCCAAGTTTTATTTCGCCATTTCTTTCTTGGAGGGGCCTCCCAATTTTGTGAAATGGTGGTAGTTTCAGTAGATTCTCTCTCTTTAGCATTAATTAAATCACAAAATCAACTTAAACCAATTAAAAAGATAAATAAAAAAAATTGTAAAATATTAATTTCTGAACGTCTTAAAAAATTCATCGCTTGAGGGTAGGCTCACGAGTAGCTTCAGTCCCCCGTGACCACGGCAGCTGCAAAGGTGCCGAAACGTCGGAAAAATAAAAAATCAAACCAAATACCAACTAATTACCAAAGTACTTTCAATAAAACCGCGCTAGTATCCGTTAAAAAGTCTTTTATTTCATATTTTTAATTAATGATTTAAGTTTAAAAGACGTATGACAACTGTCAAAAACTGTTTACTAAATAAGACAAGTAAGGATGGACAGACTTTATACAAAAGTCTCCTGGTCTCATAGCCACAACCCTTCAGCTCGCACCGTTTCTCTCAGTAAATTCTAAATACGGTGCAGACAAATGTGTGATGTAGAGGTGATCACACATTTGTCTGCACCGTATTTAGAATTTACTGAGAGAAACGGTGGGATTTTTGGTTACAGAATCTTAACAACAGCTGCATATAATAACCTTATTAAAAAAATATCTAGATCAAGTAACTGATATACTTACAGTACGAGTCTGGTCCATCCAGCCGACAGCTTTCATAAACTTTTTAACATAGCCGTCTTCTATAGTTACAGTGCTTTGCATACGAGTATCAATATTTTGGACTTGAGGAACAGTAATACCTGCACGACTTGCATAATCGCCTTGAAATGAACAGCGTTGCAGCCATATGATCTGGAAAAAGGTAATAAAACCTACAGACAAAGTATAGTTGTAAAGTAGCTATTGTAAAGGGTTTCTTAGGTAGGGAAAATGATTTTCTCAAATAACTATAATTTTACGACGTACACAAGGTGCTGTAATACGACGCCGGTACATAACTTCAAATTTGTTTAGTTTCAAACTTTCAACTCAAAACTCAATTTATATTGATCGTAAACTGGATTTCTTTAACCACTTTTAATAAATATTTTTTATTTTGTAATTGAGTACCTAAGTAGATAATAACTAATTTGATTCGAGTCTCGAGCAGGGTTGCCAGATATCTAAATCGTTAAATCGCAGAAAATCAGCCCTCGGGTAGCCCAAAATCCCGCAAATCCATATCTGATTGAAGTAGCCCAAAATCGCAAACATTTTTATCGAAATAGCCCAAAAAGCGACAAGTCATGATCAAAATATCGATTTAAATCTCACTCATGTCCTAGCAAAGAATATTTTGAATTTCCAACAAAATAAAACAAACATTATTTCAATGAGCATTTCTTTTTGTAATATTTGTAATGTTCGGTTACCTGTACCTACCTAACATTATGTGTTTAAAGTCATCGTCGATACTTGCGTACAGAGCGTGTTTAAACAAAAAATAATAATAATAATATGGCCTAAAGTATGGAAATTAGGTGGTTTTTGCATACGTGTTACTCACGTTTTCTTAAAATTGGATGTTGCCGTGAAGTAGCCCAAAAATCGCGCAAAAAATTTGTGAAGTAGCCCAATTCGGGATTGTCGCAAAATAAGAAAAACAAGTCGCAATTTCGGTCGCGAGGTAGCCCAAATCGCGACATATCGCCCAATATAGCAACCCTGGTCTCGAGATAAATTAAAACGTTTTGTTTGACACTTGACAGTGACAGTGACATTAGGCGCATTCTACGGGGGCTAATTGTCTAATTTCAAAATCTATTGCAATCGCTTTCAGATGTGATACATTGAAGCTTCTTTTTGGCACAAATAAAAACTTATCAAAGAAATGCAGCAATGTGTCACATCCATCTGTCAAATGAAAGCGATTGCGATAGATTTCTAAAATTAGACAATAGAGGGGCACCAATCTTTGAGTCATCGACCGCCATAGAGTATATTTTAACCATGGAAAGTAAAATATTGAATGTTCTATACAAATTATTTCCCATGGTTAAAAATATACTTTGACCAAGTAAATTGGACAAAGTAGCTTGGATCAAAGTATACTTGATTAGCTGTTGACACGATCAAAGTATACTTGGACAGAGTAGCCTTTTCAGCTGCGTTGACATGATCAAAGTATACTTGGACCAAGTAGTTTGGATGACTACTTGGACGCTACTTGGATGTCAGTTGAGTTAAGGCCCCCGTAAACATTCACGTTTGTCAAATTTTACGTTCTTGACAGGAGTGATTACGTTCTCTATGGTTTTGTTTGTACGTTTTCTCAGCGCACACGTTGAAGGTGCAAACAAATTATCGGACGCGGCTTACTGCCGCGGCTGATCTGAGGTGTGCAAACTATCGGATGTAGTAGGTCGCGGACGAAACCATAGACTAATATGACGTCATCGGACGTCCGATAGCTATCTGGCACGCAGGATGTTATGAGAGCGTGCACACTTATCAGCCGCGGCAGTAAGCCGCGTCCATAAGCCGCGTCCGATAATTTGTTCGGACCTTCAAACGTTGTTTGGCAAACGCGTTTGACAAACAAAGCATAGACAAAAAATGTAGTTTTGTTTATGGTTTGTTTGTCAAACACGTAGTTTTTGCTCGCAGACGATCAAACTGCTTGACAAACACTTACATGTTTGACAAACAGGTTTTTCAAATTTTACGTTTTTGACAGGAGTGATTACGTTCTCTATGGTTTTGTTTGTACGTTTTCTCAGCGCACACCTTAGAGTAAGACGGGCTTCTACAGAAAGAGAAGCCATACGAAGCGTTTCCCCTCTGCCGAAGTACAAGCCCAAATGGGCATACGCGTTAGTAAAACCAGTTGCGCCCGGATTTCTTTCTAGACCGAGTCCAGTCGCGCATGTGAACGCTGCTCTGTTTAAAATGTCGAATTGATGAGTTTTTTGGTGTTAAAAGAGATCTTGAACATCAAGTATACAAAAAGACGGTTTTACATTTCACATAAAAGTAATTTTTTATCGTATTATTGCTATTTGTTTACATTTAAACATTAAATTCGTATATTTTATTCTTGATTAGTTGTCAAATTTGTTCAGTGACATCGGGTCTGCTAGTCCATGGCTCGTCCGTACAAATTTCAGATCTGTCGCTAGATAAATCCGAGATCTCGCCGATGGGCAACTTAGTGATGTTACCGTTAAATAATGTTTGTCGATAAAGTGTTGGTCAATCTGGCCCAATTTATTACTCCTAAACGATATCAGCGATTGTAAACCTGATAGCATACTATTATGAGCGTAAACACTCACATTCTGTTTTCTGTTTTTCGCCAGGTTGTTTTCGCCATATTTCTCGTTCACTAACTTTGCTTAGCTAAATAGCTTGATTGACTTAGTTGTGTCATAAAAGTCCTCATCGAACTAACACAATATAAGGTCGCGCGCGATATTATATTCGTAGGTACCTAACGTGCTGCGAAGAAACTGTAAACAGATGCTATATTAACCACCTCCACCGTTACGTATATATTTTATTTACAAACTTAATTAAATACATGTCGCACGGAAAGATTGCAAGAGAAGGAATTTAGGGGGCTAACCTGGTTCGAATGCTGCTCCCGCGTGCTGGTTGTAGTGGACGCGCGTCTCACTTCTTCTGAAATCTCCGGCGTCGATTATTCCGGTGATCACAAAGAGTCTTTGGATAACTCGCGGCGATCACCTAGTAGGTATTCAAACTTGACCGAAATAATGAGGAGCGCAAACTCGACTCAACGCTCTGTCACTGAGGCAGGCAGGATCGGAAGTGTTGTAATATGGCCGACTCGACCAGATGTCGGTTTACCCCCATAGGAACATGGATAAAAATGATATGAGGGTAGGTTTTGGGTTTAGTTAGGGATGTAGCATCGGTACAAGTCTGAATCGAGTTTAAAGTGTTGTAAACATTATTGAATTATTATTAATCTAAATCTACCAACATGTAATGAAGAAGTAAAATAACTATTGCTTGATGGATCAAACATGTTCAAATTTTCTCCAGATATTTTGGACTTTCGATCTGGCAATAGCTAATTTTCAACGATAAAACCAAACACATTAGTCCCAACCCAATCACCTACACTCTCGAGCTTTTTGTATAAAGCTCGAGCGTATAAAAATGACCTCTTTGTTGTTATTCACCCCATCGTAAAATGATTGAGTTTGTAACCTTTATTCCTTTTTCCGTATCGATATTGCTGCATCGACAGTTGAGCCCAGCCCTTTATGTCAAAAACGTGTCATATTTTGATGTGTGACTCATCCGTACACAAATTTTTGCTGTTTTGTTTTATTTTTTATGTGTGAGTGTCGTCATTACAGTGTAGTTTTTGTATGTGGGTATGCGGAACTGCACTTGTGTGCATTTTCCCCCCCCGCAAAAATTGCCAGAATAATTTGAATAGAGTAATATCGCTAAGGCTTCTCCCTTCGTGACAAACGAAGCCTTTTGTTGCTCGAAGGCGCACACGTTCAAACGTTGTTTGGCAAACGCGTTTGACAAACAAAGCATAGACAAAAAACGTAGTTTTGTTTATGGTTTGTTTGTCAAACACGTAGTTTTTGCTCGCAGACGATCAAACTGCTTGACAAACACTTAAGGTCCAAACAAATTATCTGACGCGGCTTACTGCCGCGGCTGATCTGAGGTGTGCAAACTATCGGCGGGCTGATTATCTAATTAGAAACCGCCTAGCGACCGGTCGCAGTTCACAGATGAACGTAATACATTGCTACTTTTCTTTGGGGTAAAAAAAAACATACGAAAGAAAAGTAGCAATGGATGTCAAATGCAACCGGTCGCTAAATAGTTTCTTTTTAGATAATCAGGGTGCGGATGTAGTAGGTCGCGGAAGTAACCATAGACTAATACTTAGAGCATTCAACCAAGTAAGGAGACGCCACTAGCACTAATTTGTTTACGAAAAAGTCTGCCACTTTCCGCGGGGGACGAGGTAATGCACACACAAATAGTGTTAAACACTAATGCATTTTCGGACACGTCACTACGCACGCACACGACAAAATTATCAAACACTAGCTTAAACCTTACGCACACAAATACATACACACATAAAAACCAACCTGTCAGTACACGAGATGACGTCATTTTCATGTAAACGGGGATAGTGCTTGACATTATCGATATTTTACTCTCGATACCTTCGGCTCATATTTTTAATTTGCTAAAAGCAATAGGTAATAATTGTGCGAGTACGTTTAGGTATCCACGAAACATGTTTTGCACAAGCTTGGATCGAGGCATCTCGTATCATTGCATCTTTTGGAAATCTGAAATATAAAGATTTAGGCCACTTTCGTCACATTCCGCTTTCGTCAAAATAAATTATAGGCTGTATTTTTTTTCTGAATAAATGAAATTCCTCTTTCGACAGAAAAAACGTTGAATATTTTTCAATATTTTATAGCCGGAATAACATACCTAGGTAATGATAAAGTCGATATCGATATTTGTTTCTGTGCTGTCACAACAATACTTTTGCTGCAGTGTGGCCACCGTTTCTAAATTAAAACGGCATATTTTGGAAATAATTAGTGACATCCGTAAATATTTTAAGATAATATTCTGTAACTTTACGGAGGTAAAAAAAGTAAAGTGTAGTAGAACGTGAAGTTCTACTACTCTTGAAAAGTTGGAAGAAAAAAAAATCTTGGAAGTGAAAGACAGAAATATAATCAATTTATTTATGATAGGTAATCCTCAAGTAGGCAATCCGAAATGGATGTCATTATTGAGGTTTTCTGGGTTGACGAGTGCGAAATTAACATTTATTTTGAAGTCCAACACGGTGGACATGATTTAACCCCAAAAGGGGTGAAAATGGGGTTCAAATTTTTGTTAAGAGGTCGGGGACGGGCAGGGGTATGGGAAAGGATGAGGGAGAGGGAGAGGGGATGGAGAGGGAGAGGGAGAGGAGGGGGAGAGCGAGAGCGAGAGGGAGAGCGAGAGGGATAAAAATTGAAGATCTGGATTACCTGATGCAGAAGCAAGTTTAATTTATTTGCACAAACATGTTTACAAAAATCGAAGATCATCTGATGTGGAAATCAAAAATCGAAGATCATCAGCTGATGTTGAAATCTAAGAGATCAGGTTAAAGTTGTTTATTTAGCATAATATAATAACATAAGCTGGGAGTACCTCCACACCACGTGGTGAAGGCAGTAACAGTTTGGGCCTAATTTTTGATATCGACTTGCCCAAAATACGGGTCAGACGCTTAAAGCACACCAGCGGATGTCGAGCTAAGGACTGGTTGTTTTTTGCATGGACAACTTTATGTGGCTTTTATTAAATTAAATAAAAATTATGTATTATCTTTTAACATTATAACACTGCTACAAGTATTTTATGTAACTAAATTAGTTCATATTTACATGCATACGCCAGAGTCATAAAGTCCACGCGTACGAAGTCGCGGGCATCAGCTAGTATAATAAATTCATCAAGCATCTACACTAATGATAATATTAACAGGTAAAGAACGTGATGTTTTAAGTGTCATACATTCGACTTTAAAAATTAGGCTAAAAGAGATCTTGTGTAATTTAGTGGCAACACTGTTTAATTGACAATATTTTTGAATTATTTTCATTTTTAGTGCATTATTTGATAATAATTGGTCGAAATAATACTAACAAATGGAAAATAACGTTATCCTTTTACACACTAGATGTTTCCAATCTTTTTTTAAATGAAAAAACACTGCCATTCGGCATTTTTAGCTCCCGTCGTTTCGCGTGTACGATGATCAGCTGAATGGCGCGGAACTCGGGTCAACTAGTTTTATATAACGAGTATGATCGGCGCTCATATACCTTTGACAGAGGGGTACGCCTGACAGTGGCGTCTCCTTAATTGGTTAAATGCTCTAAGGACTAATATGACGTCATCGGACGTCCGATAGCTATCTGGCACGCAGGATGTTATAAGAGTGTGCACACTTATCAGCCGCGGCAGTAAGCCGCGTCCATAAGCCGCGTCCGATAATTTGTTTCGACCTTTACGTGTTTGACAAACACGTTTTTCAAATTTTAAGTATTTGACAGGAGTAAAGGTCCGAACAAATTATCGGACGCGGCTTATGGACGCGGCTTACTGCCGCGGCTGATAAGTGTGCACACTCTCATAACATCCTGCGTGCCAGATAGCTGTCGGACGTCCGATGACGTCATATTAGTCTATGGTTTCGTCCACGACCTACTACATCCGATTGTTTGCACACCTCAGATCAGCCGCGGCAGTAAGCCGCGTCCGATAATTTGTTCGGACCTTGAAGGTGCAAACAAATTATCGGACGCGGCTTACTGCCGCGGCTGATCTGAGGTGTGCAAACTATCGGATACGTCCGCGACCTACTACATCCGATAGTTTGCACACCACAGATCAGCCGCGGCAGTAAGCCGCGTCCGATAATTTGTTTGCACCTTGATTATGTTCTCTATGGTTTTGTTTGTACGTTTTCTCAGGGAAGTGTCTATTCATCGGGGCGCCTCGACGAATAGTATTTTTCTCTATCTAGCGGTGCGCACCACTGAATAGCGCTTTCTCTAGGGATTGGCTATATGCCGGTGCCCTCCTTTTTAGTTGTCGTAATCGTAAGTTAAACTATTCAAATAGGTAGTAATAATTGTGTAAATGCCTCTTAGGCTAGTGGTTAGAGTGTTGTTCTCTCGATCCAGAGGTCGTGGATTCGATCCCCGCCGCGGGAATCAACATCTTTGAGTTGTTGTTTCTCGTTATATTCAATTTAACCGTCAGTGTTATTTTATTGCTGTGGTGCCGCTTTTTATAATACTTACAAAGTGTTTCGTAAAAGCCTTATAAAGCCGAATATAGAAGATAGGGATCATCAAACTGAACAACTTTTACTATGGGACCAACACTGAAATCGCGAAAAAAAAATCAGTTGTTTCATACATTTTGATATTTTCGTAATTAATTTTTGTATGAAACAGCTTCTTTCTTTTTTGCTATTTCGAAAACACCTTGTAATACTATCCCCGCAAATTGCTACTGAACCTGGCAGCCATTTTTAAACCAAAAAGAAAAAAAATTTAGATTTTTTTATACCTAGACCCTATCTTATTAAAATTAATAATTCAATAAGTAATATTAATAAAAAAATACATTAGAATTTTATTGTTACATGTAGGTACCTAATTTTTTTGTTGCGGATGACTTTAACGTAGATGTTAATATGACAAGGTTCCATAGTGCGCATTTGCGGGTATAGTAGGTAATCATCTTTGGCTGTGGTTTTAGAAGATTTGTTAGTGCAGTGCGTAGTTTTGGTTTGTGTTTAGAGATTAAGATGCAGTTTAATTGAGATTTGAGAGAAAAGTGTTTGCACTCTCTTTTCCTTCACTCTCTAATTCCGATAGGACGGCATCAGGACGACCGACAAGACCGGAGAGGTCAGGCGCAGGATCTACAGCCGAAGCACGGATCATTTTTCTTATCGCACAATTAGGTGATCAGCCTGCAATGTCCAAACCAAACTAGAAACAACAACTCAAAGATGTTACTTCCCGCGGGGATCATCGAACCCGAGGCACCGGCATATAGCCAATCCCTAGAGAAAGCGCTATTCAGTGGTGCGCACCGCTAGATAGAGAAAAATACTATTCGTCGAGGCGCCCCGATGAATAGACACTTCCTTTTCTCAGCGCACACGTTCAAACGTTGTTTGGCAAACGCGTTTGACAAACAAAGCATAGACAATAAAAAACGTAGTTTTGTTTATGGTTTGTTTGTCAAACACGTAGTTTTTACTCGCAGACGATCAAACTGCTTGACAAACACTTACCCCGGTCACTCACATGCGCGCAAAGGTTCGTACATTGTACGAACCTTTGCACGCATGTAAGTGGCTGTCAGAAATTCCTTCGCAAAGTCAGAAACTTCGCGAATAGGTTCGCATATGAGTGTGCGAATCCATTTGCACTTCCTCCTACACTTGTTCACGAATGTTTATTTTTACTTGCGATTTTGTGAACAATGAACGGTGAAGATGATTTTAATAGAGCTGTTGGACTGTTTTATGTGTGCTCATATGCTTACTATTTTCAATATAGAAAATAAAGGCTAAATAAAGGTCGCCACAACTACGAAAATACGCGTAACCACAGATTACTAATGGTCGTACGAATGCTTTCGTCTGTGGCACGAATGTGTGAGAGGCTAAGCGAAGGTTCGAGGTTCGCGCGCTTTGATGTGCGTCAAAAAACCGACACAGCTTGGAAAAGTACGAATGTCTCGAAAACTTCGCGAAGTCATTCGCGAAGGTCGTCCTACACATGTATTCGCGAACCTTTGCGCGCATGTGAGTGACCGGGGTTACGTGTTTGACAAACACGTTTGAACGTTTACGGGGGCCTTTAAACTTTTTTCTCTGTGGTCATCTGGTCCGTGTCTATTTCTCTATAGCTTAAAAAAATATCTTTGCTCTTCAGTAATTTTAGGTTATTGGATTACATAATTTAGGGCGGCCGCGAATTTTTCATTACCTAAGTGCTCCAAAAAACTAAAAATGTTCGGGGCAGTAAGTAGGATCGGAAGCGGTTTCTTAGCCGCTAAAACAGTTGCCGAGAAAACCTTGACAGAATGTGGAAAAGTCGCCGCCGTGACAGCCAGCTCCAAGAGAGATTACGCAGCCAAAGCCTCAGCACCCAAGGCGGAAGGTAAGGTGGTTGCGGTCATTGGTGCCGTCGTAGATGTACAGTTTGACAACGAACTTCCGTCTATTCTCAATGCCCTTGAAGTACAAAACCGTACACCAAGGCTGGTCTTGGAAGTGGCGCAGCACTTGGGAGAAAACACCGTCCGCACCATCGCCATGGACGGTACCGAGGGCTTGGTCCGCGGCCAGCCTGTGTTTGACTCCGGATCGCCCATCCGTATCCCCGTGGGCGTGGAGACCCTCGGCCGCATCATGAACGTGATCGGTGAGCCCATCGACGAGCGCGGCCCCATCGCGTCCGAAAAGAAGGCCGCGATCCACGCCGAGGCCCCGGAGTTCGTGGACATGTCCGTGGAGCAGGAGATCCTGGTCACTGGCATCAAGGTCGTCGACCTGTTGGCCCCCTATGTCAAGGGAGGTAAGATCGGTCTCTTCGGGGGCGCCGGTGTAGGCAAGACTGTATTGATTATGGAACTTATCAACAATGTAGCCAAGGCTCATGGTGGTTACTCTGTATTTGCTGGTGTAGGTGAACGTACCCGAGAAGGCAACGACTTGTACAATGAAATGATTGAATCTGGAGTCATCTCCCTGAAGGACAAGACTTCCAAAGTGGCGCTTGTTTATGGGCAAATGAATGAGCCCCCTGGCGCCCGTGCCCGTGTGGCTCTCACAGGATTGACAGTGGCCGAGTATTTCCGTGACCAGGAGGGCCAGGATGTACTGCTCTTCATTGACAACATTTTCCGTTTCACTCAAGCTGGTTCAGAAGTATCTGCCCTGTTGGGTCGTATCCCCTCAGCTGTCGGTTACCAACCCACCCTTGCCACTGACATGGGTACCATGCAGGAGCGTATTACCACCACCAGGAAGGGTTCCATCACCTCTGTGCAGGCTATCTACGTGCCCGCTGATGACTTGACTGACCCTGCTCCAGCCACCACGTTTGCTCACTTGGACGCCACCACTGTGTTGTCCCGTGCCATCGCTGAGCTAGGTATCTACCCAGCTGTGGACCCCCTGGATTCTACCTCACGTATCATGGATCCCAACGTCATTGGTGCCGAGCACTACAATATTGCCCGTGGAGTTCAGAAAATTCTACAGGACTACAAATCTCTTCAGGACATCATTGCTATCCTGGGTATGGATGAGTTGTCTGAAGAAGACAAGTTGACAGTAGCTCGCGCGCGCAAAATCCAGAGGTTCCTGTCACAGCCCTTCCAGGTGGCGGAAGTGTTCACCGGACATGCTGGCAAGCTGGTTCCCCTTGAAGAGACCATCAAGGGCTTCTCTAAAATCCTTCAGGGAGAGTATGACCATTTACCCGAGGTTGCATTCTACATGGTAGGACCTATTGAAGAAGTTATTGCAAAGGCTGACACTCTTGCTAAGAATGCTTAAATTATCATTGATGTGAAAGGATGAGAAGTTAATTGTATGTCTTAATAAATATAGTAATTATTATCAGCGGTTTTATTTATTTTCACCTTAGAAAATATTTAATTAAAGCATATTTTTTTCTTTTTTATATTATGTTAGGTAGGCTCAAAGATCGAAATCGCTAATTGAGCGAATAACAGTGGGTCTATTGCCCAAGTGTCGTCGACTTCGCCGTCGGCTTCATTTGACAGATGGTTGTAATACATTGCTACTTTTCTTTGGTAAGTTTTATTTGTACCAAAAAAAAGTAGCAATTTATTTCATCCATCTGTCAAATGAAGCCGACGGCGAAGTCGACGACACTTGGGCAATAGACCCACAGTTCACAACGCGTTGTGGTCACTGCCAAAAATCCACAACGCGAAAATAAGTATTATGGCTCTTCTAAAACGCCCACGACGAGTTGTGGTAATCACAGAAAGATCACAAAGCGAAATTCGCGTCGTACTTTTTCTTCATTTCCACAACGCGTTATGGTCATTTGGTATGATGACTACTATCCGCGTCAATTGGTAATGCGCCTGGCGGCCATGATTTTAACCTCAAAAACGAAAAACAATTGTATTTTTTTCATATACCTAGACCCTTTCTTATTGAAGATAAGAATTAATATATTATATTACCTAATTACCTATTAGAATTTAACAGTTTTTTGTCATTTTAAGTTGCGGATGACGTTGATGTGTATGTTAATTTGACAAGGTTCCAGCGCATTACCAATTGACGCGGATAGTAGTCATCATACCAAATGACCATAACGCGTTGTGGAAATGAAGAAAAGCCATGATGCGTTCGAGCACTAGTTGGTGCGACCATTAACACGACGGACGGACAGGCGATAATTCCAATGACTAGTATTTGGTGGTTAACTTTGAGCAACACCCCCCGCCCGGCTTCGTCTCGTCCCGTGTTCGGTGTTGCTCTAACCAAATACTATAGAGTAGAGTTTCTATAGTATTTGCTCTAACTAAGGTGGTTGTACAATAGTTTTTATCTTTAAATATTGATTTGAAAAAAAACGGCTATATTCTGTGCCTAGCATGACCGACAAAAAAGCTTCTACTCACGATTCAATTTGCTAACCCAATCTGCTGAGAGTTGACAGATTGAATCGTCAGTAGTCTAGTTGCGAGCGCAACGCAACGCAACGTGAGTAGAGCACAGCCAACCGCGACTTCAACAGAATTGGGGATGCAAACTATGGCGCCACAAACGCTTGCCAAAATCATTTGATTGGTTGTTTCAAATGTCATTTCTGTAATTTTTTAACCAATCAAAAGTACCGTAAAATGTTGTAACTTTGCCTGGATTTTGACGTTTTATGTCTATATCTCTAAACCTATTTATTGAAATGGTGTTCAATGAGTTTCAGCCGGAAAATAGACCTTATAATTTGCTAGTTAGTAGCTAAATTCTTTTAAAACCATGGTGTGTTTCCAGTTACAAACACGCAAAGTCGCCGGCAAAGTTGTAGGCAAAAGACCCAACTTTGCCTAGAAGGATATCTCACTAAATGGTGTTGTTTGTATGATTTTTTTCCCATATACATCAGACTTCGTGCCTATCCGTGGCATTCAAATTATTGCCATAAATTTTGTACATTTTTTTTCACCATCTATAGGCAAAGTTGTAGCTGGTTCCAGAAACTTTCTATACAAAACTTAGGGTTGACTCAAAAAATATAGATTAGGTATTATTTTTATGTTGATTGTTTTTATTGGAGTAAAAATTCTAATGATACCCAAACACCCAAATCCGTTAAGGCATTGAGAAGTTATGGTGGAATAAAGAAACTCACATACGCACAAATATATATGAACCCTGAATAGATTATACTCTCTGTTTTTTGGGCAGTCGTGTAAAAATTTAGTTAATTTAAATACTTTAGCATGCCTAATCTTTTTTTTAAATTTATAGAATCCTAATAGGAGCAACCCTAGACCCAGGCAAAATTGTGTCACTCAAAAGTTTCCAAAACACTGCACAACAATGCCTACTAAGTCAATTTATTCAAATTTCTTAAAAATATCAATGGATACGGAAAGTAGACACTCTTTTCTTACCTTGGGACGTTAACACTTGTCAAATAACACCTTTTTTGTAGTCTAAACTTCAAAAGTTGCGAGACACTAAAAAAAAACTGCCAGTCCCTTCGAACTTTGATGCACATTTGACAGAACATTATTGATGTTACCATTAAAAAATATATAAAATATGTTGCCAGAATAAAGTAAAATTACTACCAAATGGTAAAAAATAAAAACAAACTAAGCAATCGCGAGATATAGTAATTACAGATAAATCGCCAAAGTTGAGCTTAAATGGCAAAGTTGCAGCGTTGTACGGTACGGTACCCTATTATATGTTACTCTATGGTACCAGGGGGCTAATTGTCTAACTTAAAAATCTATCGCAATCGCTTTCATTTGACAGATGGATGTCAGACATTGCTGCATTGCTTTGGTAAGTTTTTATTAGTGCCAATAAGAAGCATCAATGTATTACATCCTGAAAGCGATTGCGATAGATTTTGAAGTTAGGCAATAGAAAGGCTGGGCTCTGTCACTCCGCGCGCGAGTGTGAAGCATAGATATAAGTACAGCTCGCGCAACATAACTTGAACCAAACCATAGACAATGACGCTTGCGCAGTAGCAATTTTCAGTACAAAAATTGTAGTGCGCAGGTCACGTGGTACAAAAAATTGGGTCAAGTTATGTTGCGCGAGCTGTAGTAGGTATATTAAGTGTGAAGCGCTCGTCGTCCTCTGAGAGGATAAATTTCATACGTCGGAAAAAATAAGACCTACGCGATAGAAAGAGAGGCAACTACTAGGTGAATGTTTTGGAGCGAAGGGAGCGCTGTGCGACAATGGGGAAGGCAACTGTCAAAATGGCGCTGCGTACGCTTGTTCCACGAGAACTATGAAAGCAAAGGCCATTGCACCTTATTGTGTCGAGGCAAGAGTCGCAATTTATGTAAACGATTTTGCGAAGTGCAACTTCTGTACGCTAGTACTATTATTTATTCTGTGATGGTACAGTCAGTGGCACGAATCATGAATATTTTTCGACGGAGTGGGGATAAGTTCGCGCATGTGCTCGTGTGAGCGACCAATAGCGCGTGCCCCTCTCCCGCCGCCCGCGCCCCTCACCGCAACGCATACCCAAAATACGCGTTCCGCGCAATCCCCACCCGATTTCATGATTCGTGCCACTGACTGTACTGTCTTAGGAACAAGCGTACGCAGTACAATGTAATGAATTAATTTAAAGATTTTGAAGAAAATTAATTTAGAAAAATCATGTGACATTCAATTTAATAAATCTTAAAATTCTCACAGCGTATCCTCACATATCTCCTAAACGCAAGCCCGACAAAATCTGGTTCTTGGTTATAAAATCCGACAAACTACCGGCTACACATACGAGTAATCAGATTTTCGCTACGACCTTCCGTTTTCGAGATCTGATGGCTCAGCTGTAGAGACTGTAGAGACAGTCTATACAGCTGCGCCACACGTATCTCCTAAACGCAAGCCCGACAAATTCTGGTTTTTGGCGACAAATTCCAACAAACTATCGTCTTCATCATGGCATAGTCAACTTTTTTCAGCTCGGCTCAGCTGTAGTCCGGCACGTGAAGATTTCCCGTCCTCACTCCTCCCTCACTCGATGGCGAGTCTGTTCTTATGTCTGATATTCAAATAGATTTAAACGCAATAATTGACGAACTAAAGAATTTGGACACATCTAAGGGACGGACCCGATGGGTTGCCAGTTATTTTTTTGAAATCAACAGCACACACTATTAGTAAACCTCTGCACATCTTATACAACAAATGTCTCAGTAAAGGTGTTTTTCCAGCTGTATGGAAACACGCTCATATTACGCCAGTTTTTAAAAGCGGTGACAAGCACGATATTGAAAACTATCGCCCAGTTTCTATTCTGTCCATTTTGCCGACGAGACTTTTTGAGAGCTTAGTACATAACATTATTTATCCTATTCTACACAATATATTTATATCCGAGCAGCACGGATTTGTTAAACGTAGGTCCACTACTACACTACTACTAATCTTATGATATTTACCAACTTCTTATACCAAAACATGGACCGTCGTTTACAAACAGACACTGTTTATACTGACTTTCGGAAATGTTTCGACAAAGTTGATCATGAGCTACTGTTGAAAAAAATAGCTTTTAATGGAATAAGGGGCAATCTGCTTAGGTGGTTCACATCCTACGTTAGTAACAGATCTCAAACGGTAGTCATCAATGGTTTTAAATCAGATCTAATTGATATATCTTCTGGTGTCCCTCAAGGATCTATATTGGGTCCTTTATTATTCAATTTATTTATAAATTACTCGTTTTTAAGTTACTCGTAGTCCCATTAAGGGCTTTTGTTCCGGTCAAAGGTAGGTAGGGGTGTTTTTCCCGTATCCTACATCCAAACTTTCACATTTATCTACGAAATAAAACAGATTTCATAAATTCAGAATTGTTTATTTCTTCTACCTAACGTATTAATACTCAATACGCAAACGAAATCCGCAAAGGGTAAACTTAAAATGTACATAATGTAACACATCGCAACTTATCAGTACAAAATAATAAAAATACTCATTACGTAAACAGGCGCTGAAAGCGGGATGGAAAAATGCATTTTGGGTTCAGTTGAACAGCGTTGGCTGTTCTAAATAAAAAGTAAATAGATAGTAATTAAAATATATTTTTTTCTATAAAGAACACCTTTTCACATTTCACATTATCGTTGGAAAATAACACCACATGCACTTGGAGAATTCATAAAGATGGCTTACATATTTAGTAAAGAGGTAATTTCCTAATTTTAGGTTGTCGCTTACGACAAAAATAAAACCTTGCATTTATTCATCAATGGAATAGCCACAGAGGGCCAGTTGCTCGTTATCCGTCTAGCAAGTATCGATATAAATGTCGTAGATATTTATGACCTACAGATATTTTATTATTACATAGTTAATACATACATAGGCATAGTATCTATCTCGGTGGACGACCATAGAAATAAATAATCAAGATCACAATATTTCCCATTCTATAGCTGGCCACATACAGACGGAATCCCGATTCGGAATGAAATATCGATAAAGTACCTATAAAAATAGACAACACGACAAAAAATATTTTGTCAAAATAAAATAAAATGTTTCTAGATTTGGCCCTCAGGAGTTTCTCTTTTTTCAGTCTCTCTTCGAAAAGCAAATAAACAGGGCATGTTATTTTTTTGTAGTGTTGTCTATTCCGTTACGGAAAAATCCCGCATATGTGTGGTAGGTCCATAGATTTGTATGGATTAGCTGCGTTCGTAATTATACGGAATTTCGACTATCTAAGCCCGACCACACACCAACGCAATCCCGATTCGGAAATCCAAACGGAATTTCGAAAATGTATGAATTTTCCGTACGGAAAAATCCTGCATGTTTGTGGTAGGTCCATAGATTTGTATGGATTAGCTGCGTTCGGAATTACGTATGTACGGAATACCGTAACAGAATTCAGTCTGTATGGGACTCTAAAAAAATACTCGTATCTGAAATACATTAAAGACGGCCACACACAGACGGAATCCCGATGCGGAAAATCGATGATGTATGAAAAATCCGTACGGAAAAATCCCGCATGTGTGTGGTAGGTCCATAGGATTTGCATGGATTAACTGCGTTCGGAATTCCGTGCGCATTCCGTAACGGAACAGCGAAAAAAATTTTTCTAAGTCTATGGAATTCCGTCTAATGTCGCCAGCCTCAAGGTGCAGGTTTTGACGCAGATCGCCACTTTCGCAAATGGTCATCGCGAAAAATTTTGTCACTTTCGCAAAACGTCACTTTCGCAGAATGTCATTCAATTTCTTTTTTCTCAAAATTGTGAATGACATTCTGCGAAAGTGACGTTTTGCGAAAGTGACCAAATTTTTCGCGATGACTATTTGCGAAAGTGACGATCTGCGTCAAAACCAAGGTGCAGTCACATTTGTCTGTTGTTGCCACGTATTAGCCCTTGGGCTAAAAAGTTTGGTGACCCATGATCTAAAGCAAGCGTATGTAGGCACTACGGTACATTCGCTTTTTGCGCTTGTGGAGTGTGGCGTGTTAACAATGGAGACGTCAAGCCCGCGCCGGCGCCGGCCGCAACGTCTCGCTCTCCATACGCATCACGAAAATGTACCCACAGGGTAATTTTTGGACCCATTTTAAAATTTTTCAAGTCATTCTGTACATTCAATATATATATTTTTTTCCCTAGCTTTTCACAAATTGAAATTGTTGCCATTGCTTAAGCATCGCGGAACCGACACGCGCAAACCACCCTCAACCTTGTCGCGCTCGCGCGCTGTGCGCGAAGATGAGCGTGCGCGCCAGGATTTTTAGGATATAAAAAGTGGCTACAAGTACAAACTGAAAATTTCAAAATTAATCTTTCATAATGTTTTTTATTGCTTCCTTTACCTCATATTTGATTTTGAAAAGGAGTCGTTAAATTATCCTGTGTGTCTCTCTCGCACGCGGCCAGACACTCTTATCTATTTGTTATATTATAATATAATTATAACAAGTATTGCGTACATACACTGTATGCGTAATGTTTACGTCGCAGTATCAATTATTTCACTGTCCATTTTTTGTAATTTATTGTCTCTTAATGGTTCAGAGTTCTGTTCTGTTGCACTAACTACTTCACCATAACTACTAGCACTTTTATTACCGTCATCTTCGTTACGATCTGGAATTTTGACTTTCTCTATATTGACTATTTCATCTGCAACTTCATCTTTATCAGCGTTATTATTTACTACTTTTGAATTTGATAGCAGCAGCGTAGAAGTCTCAGTACTGCTAGCACTTTCATTAACTGGTAAAGTGATTTTTTCACTATCAACAGTTTTTTTGTCAGAAGTCGGTAGTGATATTGTACAGTCAACTTTAGGCATTTTAACTACCATCACTTGATCAGATGAACTTTCTTCGCTTGATGTTAAGCTTTTGGAAGGGTCTTTCAATTTGATTGTTTGGAATTTCAACGGTTTTGATATTGCAGTGCCATCTTTATTCCTATTTATTGGTTTAATAACTAATATCTTTGTCTTCATACCAGCTTTTTTGAAATCAGTTATGTTTTTATTTATAAGAGGATTTTTTATTAATTCTAAGCTTTGACGGCGAAATTTTAGAGGGACGACTGATGGGATGTTTGGATTTGGTTTCGTAGTAGTTTTAGAGTTGACTGCTTCACCCTTATTAGTCGTTTCATCCTTATTGATTGGTTCACCCTTATTGACAGATTCATCCTTATTGGTTGTTTCACCCTTATTGATTGTTTCACACTTAGGTATGCTTTCAGAACTTCCCGGTGGGCACACTTTTGTACCATTTTCTGATAATTTGTCTGTAGTATCATCACTTATTGTTTTATTAACCTTTCCTTCTTTTTGTAAACTTGAATTATCTTCAGTGTCCTTCATTGCATCCTTTTTAGGGGAACTTTTATCTCCTCTTAATAAAATTTTAGGCAACATAGGTCTTACAAATATATTAGACGGTTTTGATTCTTTCTGTATATTACTTAGAATGAAATTAGTTTTTATATGCGCAGTAAACTTTTCAACTGCCTTTTTCGATAACGTGGCTAGAGCTCCACTACAATCACGATTGATATTTTCGTAGTTATTCGAATTATCTGACACAGTAATTTTTTTCTTAGTTTGAGTGGATTTCGTGGTGACAGTTTGAGAATCCCTGTAACCTTGAGCTTCCATTTTAAGCAAATTAGATAAGTCATATTCAAAATCTTCATTTTTAGGTTTAGTCTTTTTACGAACGGGTCTACGCGAAGCTACTGATGAGAAATGTTCAGTTGAAGGTCTCTTAGAATTTTTTTCTTCAACCTCATCCATGTCAGAGGAATTATCATCAAATGTTTTCATTGTAGAAGACGAGTCATTTTCCATCATACTATTCGATTCTTTTTCTAAGTCCCCTGACTTTTGATCTTCATCATCGTCTGAAAGAAAATAATTTTGTTGAAGATATAGTCATAGATTATTATAATATCAGATTGAACTAATATATTAGTTAAGTATTTATTCGGTAAATCACCAGCTTTTCAATTTTATCCAACGTACAACAATTATATGAGACAGAATCAGTTAAAAAAGCAATAATATATAAATAAAGTAATTTGACAAAATACTTAGGCTTCATTAAATAACTTACCATTCGCCAAAATTTCTCTTTTTCTCTTTGCGGATCCTTTAATCTGATATATCTTTCTCTTTCGTGTCCCTGACTCCACGCGAGTGCTGCTTGATGAGCTGTCATCAGACAGTCGACTTGAATCACTAGAACACCGACTTGGGCGTCGAGAATCGGGACTCACCCCATTTATATCAGTACTTTCATCCAAGCCCTCTGATAATTCTAAAGCTTCATTACCATCAATGGCTTTCACAGTACTATAGTAGAAATCACTATCGCCTTTCAGTTTGTGAACTACCTTCACATGTTCTGGAAGTTTATCAAGTTCATAGTGTTTGAAGTTACATAACTTGCAAGCATAACGCATCCACTTGTAATGACTGGCCATATGGTCGTACAGTTCTTGCACTGTATCATATTGAATGTCACATTTCTTGCATAGAAGTTTACTCACTTCTATATCTGGTTGAATTCTTTGTCTAAAAGTAGTCAAGTTATTCTTTTCGATGTGTTGAGCAAAGGGCAACTTAAAAACTGGTTTAGATGCTTCAGACAAAGTTTGTGTCTGACTCTCGGATGGTTTTTCAGGGGAATCGTCAGGTTTTTCTAATGTTTCAGAAATATCCATAGGCATTTCTTTGGAGATATCATCTTCTGGTAACTTTTTTGGTGGTTCTTTAGTAGTCTTTAGTTCATTCGCATCTTGATCTGATTTTGTTGCACTTGGAATATCTTCACTGGAAGTTTTGTTATCTGCAAATATATTAAAAACAATTTAATGTAGGTACCTACTTTACTTACTTAGATATTATTTTCTATACTACCTACATTCGATCATAGATGATCGAAGCTACCTACCTATACTTCCTTTGATATTTTCAATCACTATTGATAACGGATTACCATTATCAATAGTGATTGGAAATATCAAAGACACAGAACGGAAAAATGTCTGTACAATGAGCGGTTTTCAAAAGGCAGTTTAAGAAAAAAAAATAGTTCATAAAATAGAACTAGATGTTGTTGTACTTAGTAGGTAGCTTTTTATGAAAAATATGAAATGTAATTACTTTTTTATTATACGTTTGTGGAGTATGTGGTTTGTTGCTTTGTGCGTTGGTTGTCCGATGGCGTATTACGAAAACTTTTCTATGACCAATATGACCATTAGTGGGAAATAATATTTAAAAAATCGACTTAGTTGAAGTAACGCCATCTGTCGACATAAAATTATGCTAAAATTCTCTGCTGTCAGAAAACCGCTCATTTTCTGGCTTCATTGAAAATAGGACCGTATCGTACCTACTTATTACAATAATCCAAAGCAGAAAATTGTATGAATATTGATGCATTGCACTGTTACAATGGACAACATTTCATTTTGAGAAAGTATTAAAATTAGAAAACCATTTCGAGATTTTAGTGTTCTAAGCTCATATTTTTCTTTTCAGAATTTTTAGTTCAGTATTTTTTACGTTATTTAAAAAAAACTAAAATCTAGTCCAAATTGGGAATGTCAGGAAGTTTGAGTTGAGTCTATTTGTCTTGTATTTATATTATCTGTGCGTTCATTAAAAAATAAAATCTATTGTCATAATAAATCATAGTGACAGAATGTCATTCAAGCGTATTTCTGATCACACTAGTAAAATGTAGAAATTTATAAAATATTCTTGTAATAAACTTAAAAGAAAGTCATAGCTTTGTCTGGGATACTTATGCGTTACCAGTGAAATGGTGTCTTGTGTGATTAAAGGCTATAAATCTCGCACAGGAAGAAATGAAAATAATCAATAAACATTATGATTTCATCGGTAAGTTTATATTGTTTTAGATGTTTTTATGAAGTGTAAATAGCTTGAAACTATTATAATATACTAATAATTTGTGCAAATAGTCGTTTGTGTCCAGTTCTTTGCTGATTTTGCAAATATCAGATTTTTTATTACATGTCGTAGAGGTTATATTATTTCGCCTAGTGATGTGCATTTCTATATCGATATTTGTTTTATTGTACTTTCTTACTTTATATTTGATGGGGACAAAAAGTAGAAAACCATCACAGGGCTTGGCACATCTTTCTTTTATGTAAATAAATAATAATCACGTAATTTACATTTGAAGACTCAAATCAGTTGTAACATAATGTTTTGTATGTAGGTACTACTACAAGCTCAATTTCTTTGTTTTAGGCGCCACCGTTATCCAACAAAACACAAAACGTAACACGTCAGGAGAGCCTGCGAGCTATCGACATGAAGCAATTACCTATTTATAGTTTGCAGCGACAACTAGAAAGAGTTAAAAAAGTGAACGCCTTAAAATAATAAACACTGATATTTTTAACGTGTTCTTTTTATTTCCTTGACTAGTTTCCGCTAGGTTATAAACTATGTGTGTGCTTTTTATCCAAAATGAGTTCAGCCTTTTTTTCGTGATTGATTAAGAAACAAATAAATACTTTGTTTAAATTAGTTTTTGTCGATTTTTTATATTTTATATTGGATAGTAATTCTAAAAAGTAAAAAGATGTGTAATCAACGAAATAATACTTACGACCTCCATATAGTTAAATAATAAAAAAAAACAGTGGTTGTTTGTCACTGTCACGTTTTGTTTATTGAGCAGGCTGAGCAAATTTTCTGAGCAGGTTCGAAAATTATATAGAATTTTTAATCGGGCCAGTTTTTCGAAATATTGGATATATTTAAAAAAAAACTGGCCTTAAAAAATAAATTTATCCCGAATTTGGAAACATTTTCAAAATAGAAGTGCTATCTAGCTGCGAATATAAAAAAAGCTGGAAATATTTATATAAGCTGACGACATTTAAACGTCGACTTTCTCAAAATGAAAATGTTGTCTATTATCGACATCACTTACAGAAATCCCATGCCACATCACTATCGAAATCATGGTGTCATATTGTCACAGATAAGATCAGAATTGTTTTTTTTTGGCAAAAGCTACACATTTCAACTTCCTGACAATGTACTTACGCTCTTTTAGAATGAGTAAGATTTCAAACAGTGATTTAATATACAAAAAAACAATTAAAAGTTTAAATAAAAAATACGTGTCCCCTAATTTTGTATCTACTTTCATTACACAAAGTGAAAACGACATATTATATTTTTGAAAGGTTGTCCATTATTGTAATACGGTCCTATTTTAAAATGTAGCCAGAAAACTACTCGGGCGTTTTTTTCCGTTCTGTCTGAATTTGAAATGACCCTAAAAATGTTGGTGATGATGACTTTAAATTTTTATAACCACTAAGTATGCTAGTTAAATGGCTAAGTATATCGAAGATATGCCCACCATTAGAGTCAGCAGTTTTGAGTGGCACATTCAAGCTTGCAGCGGGTCCTTTGTTATAGTCCTTGCGGATTTGTATCTCGATCTTCTTAGTTTCCGTGGGCCGCCGCGCGAGCACGCGCGACCGCGGCTGGCACGTGTGCGTGTGCGCGGCCAGGGCGGCGCGCCGCTCGAACGTGCGCCCGCACCCGAAGCAACGGGGCACCTCGCTATCTCCTTCTACGTTGTCCATCCAGACCTGCAAATTATTTCACCCATGGTACAGTTCCCGGCATATAAAATGGCAAGAGAAAGTTGAGACAAAATATGCGCAGTAGCTACAAACACTGTGTTTGTAGCTACTGCGCATCTTTTGTCTCAACTTTCTATTGCCAATTTATATGCCGGCAGTTGTACAGTACGAGGCAAACATCTTGAAATCAGGAACTTGCACGGAACGCGTATTTTGGGTAGGTATGCGTAGCGATGAGGTACGCGGGCGGCGGGAGAGGGGCGCGAGCTATTGGTCGCTCGCAAGTGCTCATGCGCGAACTTATCCCCACTCCGTCGAAAAAGTGTCAAGATGTTTGCCTCGTACTGTACAATTAGATATAAAGCTAGGGTTTCCTAGGATAGCGGTGCCGTCATATTACGGCCGTAATATAGCGGCGTTGAATGTTGTCTATGTAAACAATACGGCGACACCGTAACGTCAGAAACCGCGCCGTATTGTTTACATAGACAACGTTCTACGCCGCTAAATTACGGCCGTAATATGAAGGCACCATCATCCTAGGAAACTCTATATAGCTTAAGTATACTGCGCTAATAGTATTCTGAGACAGAGGAAGTCACGTAGGTCTCCACTATCGGTATTGAAAATTACGTTCATTCCTCTTTAACTTGAACTGTTTCGTTTGCTAAGAGAAACCTATTATAATTTTGTAATGAGTGTGACAGAAAAAATCCTTCGTTCTTTGCTTGTTACGATAAAGTCGCGCAACTGGTAAGCCTGTGCTGTGTTTCTACCGAAATGCCAAACCTTGTTTTCTTGGAATTTGACTAACACCTCTAAGTATCGTCCCTAAAGAGCTCGATTTATAGCGCATTCAGTTGGTTGCGGAAGTTACACAACTTTCGCAAAGGTTGGTCGTAGGATGGTTGACCAAAGATCTGTGTTGAGAAGTCTTTGTAATCTAAATATCATAATGATACAAATAGTACACACACATTATTTATGGTACAGTACAGTCACAGTACGAAACAGTAATGATGATGTAAATGAGGATTGTTGGTGCTCGCTGGCCGGAGTTGGCCCGCGCGGGCCGTAGTTTGGAGACCCCTGGCCTAGATTAAATAGACACGTCACGTGTCGTGGTCACCAAAAGTGCTGTTATTGACTCTGTAAATAGTAGTTATAGCTATTTTAGTTAACTAACCTGATTCTCTTGATCTAATCTTTCCTCTTCACTAATTTTTTGTGTTGTTGGTGGTTTAATATTTTTGCGTCTTTCATAAAACGCCGGTGGGTTATTCATCTTAAATGCTTTTGATTGTATCGATTCCCTTAGTCTTCTTATTTGAGCAGCGGTTTTGCTATAAAAATAAAATACCTACTTACTCTTTGCTCTCTTTTAAAGAACACGAGAACTCTTGGCAAAGGTTTAATCATAGCACTTGTGGACCAGCGGTTCCCAAATGGTGTTTCGCGGAACCCTGGAGTTCCGTAAGAGGCTCTCAGGGGTTCCGCGAAAACTCAAGAGTCACACACCTCAGTATGGTGTGATTTCAAGTAAAAAACAATGTTTCAGTTAGTTTACTTCTTACTTGAGCTAGGATTCCGTTCCGCCCAAAAAGGGGGAACTAAAAAGGGTTCCGTAGCCAAAAGAATCATTTGTTCCTAACGAGTCACACCATCAACTGTCACACTGTGACTGTTTGGGAAGTTTTTATTAGAAATTTCCCAACCAGTCACACTGTTACTGTTTATTTCATCCTGTAATAGTGTGACTGGTTGGGGAATTTCTAATAACAAGTTCCCATCGAGTAACAGGTGTGACTGGTTGGGAATTTTTAATAAAAACTTCCCAACCAGTCACAGTTGATGGTGTCGTTGGGAACAAATGAAAAGAATTCGGGAACACCACTGTTATAGACTACCTACTTCTCTCTCATGTAAAATTATTGATAGCACGAAATAGAGAGAGAGGACACAAGTTAAGCTTAGTACTACATTGTTTATTCTTATGGTACTACGTACGCTCGAGCAGCGCACACAGACAGCTCTCACCGACCGACGACACTGCGTCACGCGCTCGAACTGTTTTGAGCGTGGTAGAGATTCCATGTGTCGGTGAGAGGTGTTTGTGTGCGTAGCTCTAGCGCTCGTAGTACAGTGCGAGGCAAACATCTTGACACTTTTTCGACGGAGTGGGGATCAATTCGCGCATATGGAGTTGCGAGCGACCAATAGCACGCGTGCCTCTCCCGCCGCCCGCGCCCCTCACCGCTACGCATACCCAAAATAAGCGTTTCGCGCAATCACATTCGCATAGTTATTCACATTCATTTATATTATTAAGACATAGATATTTGACTTTTTTTTTCATTTGAGAACATTTGACATTATTGGAATGGGGATGTTGACTTATGAATAAAATAACGAAATACTAATAAAAATCGTAAACATATCAAACTTTTTGAGTAGCTTGTATACCTCTTGGTTTTATATATTGCGTATTATTTGTTTTATGACCCTTCAAAGTTGGGTGGACAAGTCCATTTAAAAAGTATAAAATTTGTTAAAATAAATAATACATTTAATTAGTCCGTAAAATTTATAGCAAATTTGTCAAAGAAACCATTTTGATAAACACAATATTTAATATAGCTGCCGAACAAATTTCCTACGCGTTGCATACAACGTAGGAAGGCGTGACGTCATAACTTGGTAGCCGTTAGTATGGAGCGTTTTCGGGTGAGTCCAATTTTGTGCATTTCAAACTGTGATATCTCGGGCAGTTTTCATGCTAGCGAAATAATTCTTATACAAATGTTTCTTTTTTTTGAGGGGTAATTTATGTAACATAAAATAAAAAAAATAGTCAACATGCCTATTGTATTCTTTATTATATGACTTTTTTTTAATTTGCATGTCGGGAATCCGGCGAAATATATGTACCTACCTGTTAAATATTTTTGTCTACTTTAAATACCCATGTTTCATGCAATAAATATCTTTATCTTTAAGGCCTGGGCACACCGGATGCGTAGACACGCGCGTGGTCACGCGTGCGTGTACACGCGCGTGGTCACGCGTGCGTGTACACGCGCGTAGTTACGCACGTAACCCCCTGACACACCGGGTTACGCATACGTCTACGCTTACGCATACGCATACGCAACGCAGCCTGTCCCTTGCGTACTCAGCGGGCACACCGGATGCGTAGACACGCCACGCGCGTGGTTACGCACGTAACCCCCTGACACATACCCAGCCGCTGCGGCAGCCATACTTTTTATTATGTTTGCAATTCTTGTGCACGATGTCTGATGATGATTGGATGGACGGACCAAGTAGTTCATCAGATTAAGAAGAAGCAATATTACTAATGTTGTGCTAGAATATTCCTCGGCATGCAAAAAAACAATTAATAGTTGTCTATGGTCATTATATGATGTCACTCATAGCCTTCTATAATTGCAAGCCGTGAACATAAGTTTGGCAACGTCTGTTACTGTCAGTTCGTGGTCATGTCGTCGGCCAGTCTCCATACTAAATGTATGGGAATATTTCAATTTTAAGAGGTCGATATTTTTTTTCCTAGTAATCGTGTGAGGTTTAAAATATGAAAATAATTTAGTTCCTTTATTGAAATGCTTTGTATATTAAACAATAAGAAAAATATCAATGTTAACCAGGAAAAAATGGCTGTCAAAGTGGTCATCTTTTTTGTTGATTTTCTTCAGCAGGGAGTTGATTAACACGCCCTCTAGCAATAAATGATATATCATTAGAAAGGTCTTTTAAAGACAAATATTTGCTGTTAATATACTTTATATCAATTGTTTATACTTTTGGAGTTAAAGCTTATTAAAATATAAAAGTGGTTTATTGTCTATGGGAGTTGATTTACCCCACCTCTAGCAATAAATGAAATATCATTAGAAAGGTTTTCACATGATAAATATTTTCTGCAAACATACTTTCTATTAATTGTTAGTATTTTCGGAGTTTTAGGTCATAAATGATAAAAAAATTGGTCAAGTTCAGAACGTTATAACTCTCAAAGTACTAATAGTTGACATTTATTGTGATACAATAAAGTGTTTCAAATTTAAAGACCTTTCCAATGATGTAAGATTTATTGCTAGGAGAGGCTTAGATCAAAATGCTCATCGTACTAAAGGACCCCCGAAAAGTTCAAATAATTTGACTCAAACCTTATGTTCTAATAAATAAATAATAATAATAAATATAAAACTTTATTGAAATAACCTTACATCACAATTTACAACTAGTTTAAACATAGATAATATAGGAAAAACAAATAATAAATAATAATTAAAATAATATAATACTATGTGCTTGACCACATGCGATGTTGCCGTTCTGCTCAACTTCAGGGCTTGGAAGATATAGAAGGCTATGTGTCACTACATAGTATAAAACAAAGTCGCTTCCCGCTGTCTGTTTCTATGTTTGCTTAGATCTTTGAAACTACGCAACGGACTTTGATGTGGTTTCTTTTAATTATCTATGAATTGATAGAGTGATTCAAGAGGAAGGTTTATAATTATGTATAATACATATCGTGTCAAATTCCACACTACACCGAAGCGAAGCGAGGGCGGGTCACAAGTCCTTTTTTTGCCAAATGCGACCTTTGATTTGATTTTTTTCTTTTTCGGACATTCCCCATACCATAATACATTATTTATTTTGTTAGAGCTCAGAAGTTTATTCAGTGCTTTCGATGCTAGGCTTCCCAGGCGGCTTAATTTTTGCCGACATCTTCATATTTCTACATACATAAAACCTCAACTTATAATTCACCTATACCTTCCTCAGGAATCACTCTATCATTTGGTGAAAATCGCATGAATATACTTTTACTAGTTTTTGAGTTTATCGCGAAGCGCAGACAGACATACAGACGCTGTGAGGGACTTTGTTTTATAAATGTATGTAGTGATATCAAGCAATTGATGACTAATTTAAATTCATAGAAGTGACGAAGTTCTCTATTTGTAAGAAAAAAAGCAAATTTCATAGGTGGGGGACCGGAACAAAACAACTGAATGCGTAGTCACGCGCGTGGTTACGCGCGTGGTCACGCGCGTGGTTACGCACGTAGTGACGCGCAGGAAAAATACGTGCGTGTTCGTATTTGTTCGGTGTGACGTCCAATAGGGAATGCCATTGAGTACAACGTCATCAATGCGTTCCGCTCTGCGTAAGTACGCAGCCTAGTTGTCTCATGAAAGCTGCAATGCGTAGGGTTACGCATCGGTCTACGTGCACGCGTACGTTACGCAAGCGGTGTGCCATGTCTCATAAAGTTTCAGGCATTACAACGTCATGGTACGTCTACGTGCACGCTTACGCATACGCTTACGCATCCGGTGTGCTGGAGCCTTTAATCCCCACCTGATTTCAAGATATTTGCCTCGTACTGTACAAGCTTAACTTCTGTCCTCTCTCTATTTTGTGTAGATTTGATAGTGTTCAATAGAACAAAATGGGGCAGGGGCATTTGAAGATTTACACATTACCTATTTACATGATTAATTTAAAAATGCGAAGTATATACCACCCTATCACCGTTCTGTGATTGAATATTCTTAAAGGCAACAGATATTATTGCTATTTGAAGAGTGAAAGTACGGCTTGCCAGTCAAGAGCATGTAACTATACTCAGAGTTGGCTATTAGTATATAAAGTGCGTATAAAGTATAAAGCATACCTATAAGTAATGACCATACTACACCTCAGGCCTTGTTGCATGTTTGTAATACTGATGAGAAGGTATTAAGATAATTTAAATATAAAGCATATCTCACCGATGCACTTTGAAAAGATGTCTGTAAACGCTCCATGACGTTGAAAAAATTTCTAGGCAATCCGGACATGTGTAGACCAAACGGCTTTCCAGATGTTTGTGCTTCATGTGGAACTTTAGTGTCTTTAGGGTAGAGAAATTAAGGTCACCTGTAAAAAAAAGATTACATAGGAACATTGTTTTTGAATTCCGGCAATAGGATTTTTTTAATGGTTTTACAAAAAACTAACATATTTTGCATTTGAGAGTATGAGTGCCATCATTTTCCTCATCATCACTTATTTGTATAACATTATCTGTATCACACGGGACACAACTTTGAATCTTGAATTTTCCATCACTTTGTAGTACCGCTTTATCCCGAGACAAAATAGTGTCAAGCTCTTTTACCTGTAAATGCAAACATTAATCTTATTATGATTCTGACTAGGTTAGATATGTGACAATTATATTAAACTTGAATTACTACTTTACTACTAATATTATAAATGTGAAAGTTTGGATGTTTAGATGTTTGTTAGTCAATCACACAAAAACTACTGACTGGATTTGGATGAAATTTGGCATACAGATAGTATGTAGCCTGGATTTTTAATAGGATAATTTTTATCCCAGTCAAGGTTCCCTAGGGTCCACGCGGACGAAGTATCGTGCTGTAGTAGGACGAAGTACAGCTAATAAGATTAATAATTATTTGGTTTTGATAACAAATAGGTAAGTAGGTATTTATTCTTTTTTAAAATATAAATAGATATAGCTACAATCTACTCTTTATCTTAATTATTCTTTTGATTGAATAAAAAATCTCTCAAGCACACACCTCACATTCACATACACACACATACACACACACACAACTAAACACCTTCTAGTTTTCCAGCTCACATTATCTATCTATAGATAAAAGATATTATGTTAATGATTGTATCCATGGGGTGGGGACCACAGGTTATTCCCATTTCAGACACCAGCTCCTACTATTTGCTTAAATGACTTTAAATTGTACCAAAATATTGTTTTGTGAGGAGAAATAAATTTTATTTTATTTTATTTTTTATTTTATTATCATAAGCCACAAATTACTGTTGAGAAATTACCTAAAAGTATGTTTATAAAGGCTTGACCAAGAATCTCCAACAGTTGGCGCTTATGAATTATCCATTTTTTTTATTTACAACAGGGTCGTGCTTAGCCTTCACCTCACCTGATGTCAAGTGACGATAAGGCCGAAGGTGGAAGCGCACTACACCCGGAATACTCAACACTGAGGAACTGGCTATCTTACCTCTAACTGCCAGAAAACAACAATTTTTAAATTATTGTTATGGCGTCAGATTTAGATAAGATGGTGGTAGCTAGCCAGGTGGACTTGAAATAAGCCCTACCACCAACCAAACCGAATACAAAATGTACCCCCACGGTATTGGTATTGGTGATGGGCTCTTTTTCCGCATTTAGACTCTCATTTGGTCCGTTATGCGTGAACACAGCATTGGTGTGGCTAGTCAAGCCATCCCAGCTCCTTCCAGAAGCGCAGAAGCCTCCTGGGGCGTTCACAGGCTTCTAGGAGCGACCTCACGTCTTTGAGGATTTCTGCCCGGTGTGCAGCCAAACCCACGCACTCCAGGATCACGTGGGCGGCTGTTTCCTCTGCGTCCAGTCCAATGTACCCCCACCTAGGAATCGAACCCGGGACCCTCTGCATCTTACACGGAGAGGCAAACCACTAGACCACAGAGGCGATTACCGTTAAAAACAAACTTTATTTATAACTCTCAATCAAATGCTACGCAAATAAGAATACAATACATACTTGAGTTCCAATGTTGTCGTGACTTTCATCTGAATTATCAATATTTTGAAAAACTGCAACGGAACTATTGGGTATCTTTTGGAAAACTATTTGTTGTTCCTCAGATACATTCTCATGAGCCCCTTTGCTCTTCACTATCTTTTCAATTACAGTTGTCAAGTCCTTTGTTAATGGTATTCGATCGTCTGCTTCACTGGTATGAACCATTTCTATTTTTTCTTTATCTTTCAGGGATTCAAAATAACTTTCTTCCATTCTTTTAATCTTCATCATTTCATTTGCCTTGAATGAAACATTAATTATAATCAAATCATTGACCCTGACGGCTGAGGGTAAGTGATGAGATAATTCATAAAAGTAATATTACTTACAGTTGAATTCATTTTGAAAAACTGGCCATGTAAGGATCTATTAAATTGTTCAGTGCAATACACACGTTTATGAGATATGAAATTTGCCAGACTTCTGAAAATATTACGGCATACTTTGCATTCATATAGTAAATCACATTCATTAGAAATTAATCCCCTGAGCTGAAAAGCCAAATTGAGTATTAGGTAGGTAAGTAAGTACATAGGTACTATTGAATACAACATTAACCTAAGATTATGTAACATGCATTATATCCTGGGTAGGCAAGTACTTTACTTACTTCTTCAGTAGCCAAATCAAATATTTTTCTTGCTTGAGCAAAACCAGTAATGCTAGTGAATATGGGTTTTCTAAGGATAGAAAAGTCAACATCCTCATCTTCATTATTTTGGACTATGCCTTTATTAGTTTTGGATTTGTCTTCTTTACCTTTCGTTTTGGCGTTAATTTTATTTCCAGACATGGTAGTTCTGAGACCTAATAGAAAGCAATAAGATAATAACATTTATAGACCATGATTTTATTCACCATAAAAAAGTTGTGATGTTATGTTATCAATATAGGTACAATAGCAAGTAGGTACCTACCTACTAATCAGTACCATTGTCATATTTTGTCGTGTCTGCACTATTTGCGTCTCTCCTATTCATTAAATTTTCAAGATGATATCTGATTATCGAACTTAATCTAGCTCTTATTACATACAAGATAATAAGGCGGAAATATTTATTTTTGAATCCGCATGGTAAATATACCTATGAATAAGCTCGCCGTCTCTCCCTCAATTTTCGTCTATGTTTCAAAGGATCAGAGTTCAAAAATATGCCAGACATCTAATTTATTATATCTAAAAAACGACACAACTCTAAAATATCTTCTACTTACTTCGGAATATCCACAATCAGCAACATGAAAATCTAGCTTTTCCAACAATCGCACAATTCCATCACGCCTCCATTTTCAACAAATGAATTTCGTATTTTTTTTATTGGCTAACAGCACAGAATATATTATACTCTCGAACCAACACAGAGCGTTCCGTTCGTTCTGTTTCGTTGTTATCTGTGGTGCTCGATTATGCAGCGTATGTACAGACTGAGGGCCTAGTACGAGTTGGTTTTTTGCTCTCATTTCATTTTGCGAATAGTTAACTATCGTTTTCTCTCTTTCACTCGTTCACTCACTCGCATGATTTCCTCTCTTTCACTCGATAGTAATCGTACTAGGCCCTCTGGTCCATCGAACCCCCGAAGGGGGCTTAGGTGACAACTCACCCATAAAATATCTCAGCCAAGTGAGATGTCCACTTCTTAAAATGTATATCGGACTTTCAGCCACATGGCCTATCAGTATTGGCTGAGATGACACTTGGAAAAACAAAGGGGGTCATATCACCAATTAAAAAAAAACGTCTATAATGAGCGGTTTTCAAAAGGCAGTATAAGAAAAAAAAGTAGTCCATAAAAAAGAACTAGGTGTCGTTGTGCTAAGTAGGTAGCTTTTTATGATAAATATGACATGTAAGTACTATTGTATTATACGTTTGTTGAGTATGTGGTTTGTTGCGTTGTGCGTTGGTTGTCCGTTGGCGTGTCAGGAAGAACTTTTTTATGTGTACGGTGAATGACCGTACAATTCGCCCTATCAGCGTTTCCTCGAGAAATGTATTTTATTTTATAATTTTATTAATTTTGTATGTAAGCAAATATTTTTAGTTCGCAACCAACATTCGTCGCGCGTACTCATTCTTGTAATATCATTTATTATCAGTTATCAATAAACTATTCAAATCAATTAATTTATCATTTTCTAAGAGTTGTGTGGAACACCATACAACTTTTATGGTCCTTCGAGATAAGGACCTCGCGAGTGCGTTTTTGATTACGAGTAAAATCGTGTTAAAGCGTGGTGCGAGGTGTATGAACTATCAGTGACACGTGGAACTTACAGTGACGTGTACATCATCAGCAATCAAGCATTTTGAAGAAACATCTTCACATTAACTTTTTCAGTTTAGTGTTGTTTGGCTATTCTCGTGTGGTAGCGAATCGGTCGCCGGCCTCCCACCAGCGGGTCTCACCGGTTGATTGAGACGACGCGCATAATACCTACTAGGATTCCAGCAGCACTGAATTGACACCGTGGTTCTTCTGGTATTTTTTCAATAAGCAATTGAAGCAAAAATGGAAGAAATCATCGCCACGCAGTATCAGCTTATGCAAAGCATTGAAAGTGTTTACACCAACTTCAAGAAGGATGGAGCTGAACGCAAAACCTACTCTAACATCCGTAGGCGGATATCATCATTAGAAGCCTATTGGAACGAGTTCAACAGCAATCATATGCAACTTGTCGACTATCTAAACGTCGAGCACGAATATTTCAAGAGAAATCATTATCAGCGAACCAAGGAGTACCTTCAAGAACTAGTGCAATTTTTAGAACTTTACTCTTTATACACGGAAGATCCTACTGTCCGCGAGATGCCTGAGAGGCCCCAGCTCGGCAAGCTTCTGGTGTTCGAAACGTCGAAACTAAAACCATCAGCGTCACCAGGCGGCCGGGGCCCGGTCATGCCGCCGCCGCCCGCAGCCACCGTGACTTCCGACAACGACACCTACGTGGATGCCCCTGCGATGCCAGTGCCTCCATCAAGATCACAACAGAGTTCTCATCTGAGAGAAATGAAGCACAGCAGCACTAATAGCAAATTGGATGAAATGCTTCGCAAGCAAAAAAGTAATTTTAAAGCGTTCTCTCGTACAGTCACGAACATCGACCTTCAAAACATCTCTGAGAAATGGGAATTTGAGGACATTTTGAAACATATTGAAACACGTTGGGCTGCGATCGACCATTTACACTGGGAGATCGACAGTGAGCTGTATGAAGAAGACAAAGAATACGAGCGTTCCTTTAACATCTACGAGAGAGAATACAATGAGATCAAAAAGGTTCTTAATCAAAAAATGTGGTCAGCATCATTCAGGACACATTCTACTCCGACCATGGACATACCTACGTTCAACGGTGATTATCATAAATGGATTTCGTTCAAGGATCTATTTTTGGAAGCGATTCACAACAACCGCTCCATGTCGAATGCACAAAAGATGCAATTCTTAAAAAGCAAAGTTAAAGGCGATGCTGAAAAGCTTATACAGCATCTCAATATCAGCACTGAAAATTACCAGATTTGTTGGGATATTTTAAATCATAGATTCAACAATAAGAAGTTAATCTTCAGCTCTCACGTCAATATTCTTATGAGTTTACCAGCAATGCAACTTCAGACAGCACCACTTATCAAGAAAATTCATGACACTGCAAATGAGTGCCTGAACGCTATAAAATCCCTTGGAATCGACATCACGACCTGGGACCCACTAGTAGTTCACATACTGTCGCAGAAACTTGACACTGAAACACATAAGGATTACATAGAATCATTGAAAACCCCTAGAGAATTACCAAAATTGACAGAATTTTTCGAATTTTTAGAAAACAAATTTACTTCTCTAGAAGCTTCTAAACGAAAACAAGACAGTATTACACAAAAACCTATTGCGCAAAATCCGTCATTTACTGCAAAAAGATCAAATCAGCAGAATAATTATAATTACAATAAATATTCAAGTAGCAACGCATATCAACCGAGCAAGCAGTTTGGAAAAGCGTTATTTGTTACGTCAGCAGTACGTTGCCCTCAGTGCAAAGGAAAACATGGCATTTTTAATTGCAAGGAATTTTTGGAGATGTCGAGCGAGATGAAATTGAAAACTGTTAACAGCCTACGAATCTGCATCAATTGTTTATATGATCACAAGGGAAACAAGTGCATCTCTACAAAATCATGTAGTAAATGCACAAAACAACATAACACATTATTACATGATGCGTTCACGAAACCGTCAGGCAGCGTGAATTCCCAGCATCCAGAGAGCGTCAATGTATCACAACAGAAAGCATCCGAGATTCTCTTGGCAACAGCATTAATCAAGGTGTTGGCAGCAGATGGTACCCATCATACCATGCGTGCGATCATCGATCAAGGATCTCAGATATCTCTGGTGACGGAGAACGCAGCACAGAGGCTCCGAGCACCCCGCCGTCGTTGTAAGGGTGTGGTGTTTGGACTAGGCGCTCAAGAAAACAACAGCAAGGGTTCAATCCAGATAACAGCAGAAGCAATTCATAGTGACTTCACCTTCAGCACAGATGTCATCATTATGGACAACCTCATCAATAATCTTCCAAATCAATCTTTCTCCAAACCAACGTGGCCACATATTGAACACATCAAATTAGCAGATCCCGAGTTTTACATCAGCAGACCTGTAGACCTATTACTTGGTGCAGACATCTATTCCCTTATCATGATGGGAGGAATCATCAAAGGTGACAATGACACTCAGCCCATAGCGCAGCAGACCCAGCTTGGATGGTTACTATGCGGCAATGTCAAAACCTACCAATGTAATGTGATATTAAGCAACATCGAAGATATCCAGAGATTTTGGTCCATCGAGGATATCGCTGACAGCTCTGAAAATAATTCCTTTGAAGATCATCATTGTGTACAACAATATAGAGAGCAAACGACACGACAATCAGACGGTCGTTACATTGTGAGGATTCCCATGAAACCAGATGCCATGGAAAAGCTAGGAGAGTCCAAACAGAGAGCAATAGCACAATTTCGGCAATTGGAAAAGAAATTTACAAGAAACGAAAAATTATCAGAAGATTATAAAACATTTATTGACGAGTACATAAAGCTCGGTCACATGCAAAACGTAAACAAAGGAGACGGTAATCAGACACCGGCTTATTACCTACCGCACCATTGCGTCATTCGCCCGGACTCCACTACAACTGCACTGCGAGTTGTATTTAACGCGTCATCGCCTACGTCATCCGGACTTAGCCTGAATGACTTGATGTTTAGCGGGCCGAACTTGCAGCAAGATTTGTTATCATTGATTTTAAAATGGAGACAGTACGAGATAGCCTTCACTGCAGACATCGAGAAGATGTTTAGACAGATCAAACTGCATCCCGATGATCAAAATCTACACAAGATTTTCTGGAGGGATCCAAGCACTTATCAAGCACAGAATAACAGTTATAAACATTCTATACAAGAGTATAATTTAACGACTCTTACTTACGGAACAAAATGTGCCCCCTTCCTCGCGATGATGACGTTAAAGCAATTAGCGAAGGACGAAGGCCACAAGTACTCAGCCAGAGCCAAGCAAGCACTAGAAGATGCATTCTACATGGATGACCTTCTGTCCGGCAGCCACAACATCAACACAGCATCCGAACTGAAAAGTGACTTGACAGCATTACTCAAGTCCGGCGGGTTCAACCTCCGTAAATGGGCATGTAACAACATTGACTTATTAAATGGAACGGAGCCTGCCACAAATCAAACATCCTTCGACTTCAAGCATCCTGAATCAACAAAGGCTCTTGGACTGCGTTGGAACCCCCAAGAAGACGTTTTACTGTTTCAATTCAAGTTAAACGCTGCGCCAAAATCACTTAGCAAACGTTTACTTTTGTCGGAAATATCAAAGATTTTCGACCCCCTGGGGTGGCTCTCTCCCGTTACCACAAAACTGAAGCTCTTATTTCAATCAGTATGGCTACATGACATCCAGTGGAATAGCGAGCTGCCAGAAGAGTTCAGCAGGGAATGGAAAATCATTCGTGAAGACTTGGAAAATATCAACGAGATAAAAGTGCAAAGATGGCTGAAAAGTCACGAAAATGACACGATCGAGTTACATGGGTTTTGTGACTCATCAACCAAAGCCTATGCCTGTGTCATCTACTACAAAATTCAACAGCAGGACCAGGAGGGCTCCGAGCATTCATCAATCATCATTGGAGCAGCAAAAGCAAGACTAGTACCTGTAAAGAAAAATATCTCATTACCACGACTCGAACTGATGTCATGTCTTTTATTATCAAAACTAATGGATACCGTAGCAAGAACTCTACCTAACTACAGTGTTAAAATGTTTGGACGGATTCCACCGCAGCACTAGGATGGATTCAAGGCGATTCTAACCGATGGAAGGCATTCGTAGCAAACAGGGTTGAGCAAATCAAAGCAGTCATGCCGCCGGAGTGTTGGCGCCACGTCAAATCTCAAGAGAACCCAGCTGACTGCGCCAGCAGAGGAATCACTGTAAAACAACTACAGCAGCATACATTATGGTGGAATGGACCGTCATGGTTGTCTTCGTTCAACTCTGAAAATCATAAGGAAAATCAAGTTTACGTAACAGATAAAGAAACAAAACAATCAATTAAAGTTCATTCAACTACAGCGGTCGCTACTACAAATAAAAATAACAATTTAATTAACGATATCACAAGCAAACACAGCAATTTCATTCATGTAACCCGAGTACTCGCTTGGATACTACGTGCGGTGTCGCGTAACCAACGATTACAAGAAAAACAATTTTATTTATCAATTGAAGAATTATCAAGAGCAAGACATATGATCATTAAATACTATCAACATCTGGAATTTACTGAAGAGATCAACAGCCTCCAGAATCAGGAGAAGATCAACTCTAAGAGCAAGATTCTCAACCTAAATCCTTTCCTAGATAAAGAAGGATTGCTGAGAGTGGGTGGCAGGATCAAGCATGCACAAATTAAGGAGGACATGAAACATCCCTTAATCATCCCCCATGACGGTCATCTAACGAACTTGCTTATAGACCAAGCCCATAGAAACACTTTTCATGGAGGAGCAAGGCTAACTCTATCATACCTTAGACAGCAATATTGGGTGATAGGGGGGAACCGAGCAGTTAAGAAGCACATTCGCTCTTGTGTCATCTGCAGAAGACACAACCCTGATAAGCAAAGTCAACTTATGGGTGACTTACCAGCTGCCCGCAGCAATCCAACTCGCCCCTACTACAACTGTGGCCTTGATTTTACGGGCTTCGTTCATGTGAAGACAAACAAGGGTCGAGGGGTCAAGACGACCAAAGGATACATCGCCGTATTCGTATGTATGGTGACGAAAGCGGTGCACCTAGAGATCGTCTCGGATTTATCAGCATCAGCGTTTCTAGCAGCACTCAGACGGATGGCAGCCAGGCGTGGAACACCGCGTCATATTTTTTGCGACAACGGCACCAACTTTGTGGGAGCCAATCGCATCTTACAGCAAGAATACCTAAATCTACAGCAAATATTGGATGATGAATTCTATTCCCAAGTCACTGACATGAAAATTGAATTTCATTTCAACGCACCATCATGGCCCAGTGCGGGCGGACTCTGGGAAGCTGCTGTAAAGAGCCTGAAGCACCACCTTCGTAGAGTACTTGGCGAGCAAAAACTCACCTACGAGGAGTATTCCACGTTATTAGCACAAATAGAAGCGTGCTTGAACACCAGGCCGCTTTGTGCCATCACAGAAGATCCTGAAGACATAGATTTTCTCACTCCGTCACACTTCTTAGCCAGTGGTCCCACGCTCAGCATCATCGAAACGGAACGGGATGAGAGAACCAGATGGCAGTTAACACAGAAAATCTTCAATGATTTATGGAAGCGTTGGCAAAACGAATACCTTTGCCAATTATCAGCTCGCAGTAAGTGGCAGCAGCCCCAGCAAAACCAAAAGATCGGTGACATAGTTATCATTCACGATGCAAACTTACCACCTGGAAAATGGTCCCTTGGAAGAGTCATCGAGCTCCATCCTGGAAGAGATGGACATGTCCGGGTCGTGAGTCTCAAAACAAAGAACAGCATCATCCAGAGACCGATCGTCAAGTTATCAACCTTACCTATAAATAATCAGGAAGAGCCGTCGCAGCAAAACAAACAGCCTGAAACATTAAAAACCACATCAAAAAAATCAGCGCTGAATTGTTGTTCCAGTATCAAAACAATGATTGTTACCCTACTGACAATGATGCTTATATTACCAACACAGTGTGCATATAATATAGCACCGTTAAGAAATGGCCAAGCTATTTATTTCGATAAAATTTCCGACATGCATCTAGCAAGAGATGAGTGGAAGCTCATTGTTTATTATGATATGGAGCCATATTGGGAAGGCTCCCAAATATTAACAAAATACATAAACAATTTGGAAATTTTATGTAACAGAGATAAACAACATCTATGCGAAGCAATCATGACCCAATTACAACATGGCTACAATGAACTCGATCACTACAATCACCTGTTGCTCGGTCAGCAATTCGACGACGCCGCCGCCGCTACGAAGTCACGTGCGCGGCGCGGACTTATCAACGGAGTCGGAAGTATCGCGCGCTCACTATTTGGAGTTCTCGATGATCAATTCGCCGAGCAGTATCAAAGTGACATCGAGCTTATACGACTAAATCAGAAACACCTAGTTAAACTTTGGAAAAATCAGACCTCCATCATCGAAGCAGAGCATAATTTATTACAAAGAGTCGAAACCACGATGAACAAACAGCACAAAATCATTAATCAGCATATAAACATAATAGAAAAAATCACAAACTCTATGAATGAAAAGATTCAAGATGTCATTTACAGCAACGAGTTCGCGTTATCAGCTATCATAGTAAACAATGTGTTGCTGAATCTCAGAAACATTCAAGACTACTTACTCGACACAATTGCTGACCTTCATTATGGATCATTTAATATTCACCTTATAACGCCGGAACAGCTGTTAAATGAATTGAATGTCGTATCAGGACAACTTTCTAAGGACTTGTCCTTGCCAATTAACAACGTGATGGGAGAACTGCCTAAATTATATCATATGCTGAAGGTCAAGGCCAAAGTGACGAAAGATTTTTTTATATTTGAAATTCGATTGCCTTTAGTAACAAGAGATTACTATGAAATATATCAACTTATACCTATTAAACACGGAAACCAAAGCAGCATGATCAGCATAAAGCCCGTAGCAGACTTTATCGCTCTGAATACTCAAAAGGATTCATACTTACCTATGGCTCAATCAGATGTTCAAAAATGCAGCCAGTACGATGAAGTCACCAACCTGTGTTTATTACAAAAACCTATATATCAAATGACGTCCGATAAGAGTCTCTGCATCAGAAGTGACGTAACAGAACAATGCGTCACTAATATTGAGACGTGCAAATCAAAGTGGCTGGAATTACACGAAATAAATACATATTTATTTTCATGTTGCGGACAGTGCGCGATTCGCATTATATGTGAGAATCAAGTTTCATCGGAGCTATTGAATGGCAGTGGAATAATAAATCTTGGAGAAAATTGTATCATCAAAAACGAGCAATTTGTGATTTATTCACACAAACGACGAGAAAACAGCCTCCATACTGAAGCAGATGTATTAAAAATAACTATTCCGCCGATTAATCACATTTTCGACTTGAAGATTCCCGCAAACAATGCCACGTCCGCCTCAGATCAAGAAAATTATATCAGCCACTCTCAGTTTCAGACAGAATCCGAAAAAATAGAAAATCTGATACAGCAGATCAAGAATACAGACATGGAGATAAGGCCAACAGATGCCTCAACCCATGATATCACTCAATATGTGTTAATCAACTTGATTCTAGGTATCATCATTGTGTGTGGCATCGCACTGGCCTGGCGGAGGATACGCCGCCGGTGCAGGCAGCACGCCGTCAGCTCAACGGGCTCGGCGGGAGCGGCCGAGACAGCACGAGTGCCTTCGCCGCCGCCGCCGCCGCCGCAGCCCCCATGCGCCGTGGGCCGCGCGCGTCTCCCGCAGCCATTGAGTAGCTCGTCAGACCACGATATCGAAATGGCTGATCTAAGATACGCTCGGATAGCTAACAAAGCGACGTCTCCGAGTTTTCCTAATCATTTTACAAAATAATTTGTGATAGTGTCAAATTTTTAAGTTGTGTGATATTTTTAAGTGACATGTAAATATTTAAGATATCAAATTGTTTATTACCTATCCTTATCAATCCTTATCATTTAATTACTATCAGTCCTTCATCATTTATTTTCCCAGCATCCCTTCATCTCCTGCCCCGGAGCATGTACGGTGAATGACCGTACAATTCGCCCTATCAGCGTTTCCTCGAGAAATGTATTTTATTTTATAATTTTATTAATTTTGTATGTAAGCAAATATTTTTAGTTCGCAACCAACATTCGTCGCGCGTACTCATTCTTGTAATATCATTTATTATCAGTTATCAATAAACTATTCAAATCAATTAATTTATCATTTTCTAAGAGTTGTGTGGAACACCATACAACCAATATGACCATTAGTGGGAAATAATATTTAAAAAATCTACCTACTTGAAGTAGCACCATCTATCGACATAAAATTATACTAAAATTCTCTGCTGTCAGAAAACCACTCATTGTAAATATATGTTAATAGATTAGAATTAGATAGCCTCCCAGTGAGCAGCAAATGCATCGAATTGGAATAAAAAATATATAAAATAACGTAATTTAAGTATAATATTTTTTATTATTGTATTTTTTTGACATTGAAAAAAAAAACGTAATTTAAGTATATTTTTTTATTGTAAGTAATTTTATTAATTTAAATAAATATTTTATTATTAAAAAACATTTATTTTCAAAATATTTTTATAAAAAAGTTTAGCTCTCTTGTATTTTTTTTATAAAAAAATATTTTATATTTATTATATTTTTTTTTCATTAAATTTTATAAAAAAGTTTAACTTTTTTACGTACATGCATTACTTACCTTTTTTTATAAAAAAAGTTTAACTTTCTTACAAAAAAATAATTCAAATATAAAAAATATAATACTTAAAAAATGAAATTTTATATATTTTTTTATTCCAATTCGATACATTTGCTGCTCACTGGGAGGCTATCTAATTCTAATGTATTAAGATAATAATATATTTGCAATTTTAGAGTTTTTTTTTAATTGGTGATATGACCCCCTTTGTTTTTCCAAGTGTAGTCTCAGCCAATACTGATAGGCTATGCGGCTGAAAGTCCGACATTCATTTTAATAAGTGGACATCTCACTATTGGCTGAGATATTTTATGGGTGAGTTGTCAGGTTGTCACCTAAGCCAAGGTTGGTTTGATGGTTGATGTTGGCTCCCTATTGCATTACATTTGTTGGCCTTCTTCGTTGGTATCATGATCCAAGATAACAAGGTCTGGGACTTCTGGGAGTGAAGTTGTAAGTGAAGTGAACTTGCATTGTAATGTATCCCCTAGATAGATAAACGATCAAGCATTTTATGTCAATCATTTACATTGTTTTTCGTGGGCGTTGCCGTGACCATAGATGTAGCAAATCCCTTCGGTATAAACCAGATTGAGCTCTTCGCCCCAAAACGAGCCGACAGAGAGGTCAAGTAGATAATTGTATCTCTTTCTTCATTAGGGTGACCAAAGTGTATGGTTGGTCGGAGACATAGGTACTTATTACTTTAAACTGTTTAATATAAACTTAAGTACTTAGTATATATTCTGTATTTACAATTAATACTTTTGCCACGTTTTTATAAGGTTGCTTGCTCGTTTGTTTGTGTTTTCGTTTGTTTGTTTGAGCACAAATTTTGCAAACGATTTTATACTTACTTCCCGATAAACTAGAGACTTGAAACTTTGAACACAGGTCAGAACTAGAAGGTAATGTAATAGTATGGTACATCATAGAGCTGATCTGCTAATGGAGCTGGAAGAAGGCCACAGGAACACTATGATGAAACCATACAACCCCATCGTGTTTGGGCTCGTTAGAATCATCTTGGCAAGTACTGTGTTGGGGAATAATATCCAAGGAGCTGATGAAGGAGCCGGAAGAAGGCCATTGGAACTTTGTAATAAAATCATGCAACCCCATTGAGTTTGAGCTCGATTGATACTTTTAGTTTTAACTCGTTAACTGAAAAGCAGAAAATAATAATTTACTAAAAATAAATCTTCACGTTTTTTTTTATCACGTTTTACTAGGTTACTTTCTTGTTTTTATTTATAAATATGGTTAATCAACCAATATCTACAAAAATTCAAGTGTAAATAATGACACAACTACAAACTTTATTCCAATTTTGATTAAAATACAATGTGCGTGTATTTCGGAAATCAAATGAATGTTGGAAAAACAAGTGAAGGTAGGAAAACATTGTCTAGTGATCTGTAGTTAAAAAACAGGTGCAAACGATTTTCGACTTCATTGACGTTTAAAATTCGGTTGCTTTCTACCATAATTATTCTCTTTCATTAAAAACTGTTATTTTTGTAAATATATCAATCCTTACTAATATTATAAATGCGAAAGTCCGTTTGTTTGTTTGTTTGTTTGTTACGCCTTCACGTCTTAACTACTATACTAGTATAGTATGGATTAGTAAGGATTTCCGATGCGATGACCATATTATTTTACTCTTTGCGATGACCGACGCCCGATGAAAGCGCACTGCCGTCTAGTGACTTTCATCGAAAAGGCGCACCGCGATGAAAAATGAATCTACATAATTAGACACTTCATTTTCGATGCTTCACTGCGATGAAGCATCGAAAATAAACGAAAAATGACCTGTCTAATATCTGCATTAAGTGAGGGCACATTTTTCTGATGCCACGCCGTCAGATGACATCGGTTTTCATGCACTAGGTAGGAGCACAATGGCGGATCCAGGATTTTGGTTTAGGTGGGGCTTAACGTAGGGGCAAGCTTTACCAAGGTAATCAACAGATTTGTTGGGGTGGACCCAAATTATTTCGTGGGGGGGGCTTGAGCCCCTTAGCCCCCCCCCCCTGGAACCGCTAGTGTAGGAGCACACTTATCTTATAACACGTCCATATAAATACGACGTGTTAACACGTGGCATCAGACAGATCCCAACTAACAATTTATAGTCGTACAATCGTCGTACAATTATCTCTTTATGACGTTATAAAGACAAAAAGTCGTTCTGAGGTTATTTGATGACCAAGTAAAGACATACAATACGCCATTGCCGCTAACTATTAGGGTTCTTTAAACAATTAAAAACCCTTTTTTGAACTTTTTTTTAAAAAATATTAGAAAATATCGACTCACCCGTAGCAACTCAGACGGGATTCGAACCCGCACCCTTAGGAATCCGGCCCAATGCACTACCAATTATGCTACCAAGCCGCTAATGAATTTGGCGAAAAATTTTTTTTCATTAAAATTTTTCATTATTTATTCATCTTAATATAAAAATAGCATTGTGAATGCAAAAATCTAAAAGTTTAAAATTATATGACTGTTTCACCTTAATTGATTGTCTAGCACCTGTAATGGGGCTGCCTTCGAATGTCGAAGTAATTCTCTTCACATTGGTGAGATGGTGCTGATCTTCAGCGGAAACGTAAAAAGTATTAGAAAATTTCGCCAAATTCATTAGTGGCTCGGTAGCATAATTGGTAGTGCATTGGGCCGGATTCCTAAGGGTGCGGGTTTGAATCCCGTCTGAGTTGCTACGGGTGAGTCGATTTTTTCTAATATTTTTTCATTATTTATTCATCTTAATATAAAAATAGCTACCTACTTATAAATATTAATATAAATAAATAAAAAAACAAGAAAACGTCCATATGAAAACGTGTTAAAAAACCAATATTCCTATTTGAACTTATCTTTTACTGTGGCAGTATCGTCTATCTGTCGCGAGTCAGACAGAGTCTGTCTCTATCTGTCACATTACCTCTACTCGTTGACCTTGAGAATGCCTTTATGCCTCAGGTATCAAGTTTGTTTTTGTAGTACTTACAACTGTTACATCTGACGTGCCGTCGTACACAGGGGCTCGGCCGCACGATTTTAAGATTTCTTAGGCCGTCCGCTGCCTTGAGCGGGACACGCGCGCGGGGCGACATAGATTAGAGCTTATTCATGCACTGCGCAAGCGTCTGTCCGTCATAAACCAGCAATCTATATTCCCGCGCCGTGTACCCGCGGCGGGATCCCGCTTAAGGCAGCGGAGAGCCTTACTGTCTAACTCTGTTTACACCATGCTTAGTCTTGAAATCGCTTGCTTAAAATTGTGTAATGTAATTGAGCCTATAAAGTGATCATAATTTGGCGTCCGTCCATTTGATTTAAATCAAACGATTGATGGTATGCAATGCACACGCACGGTCACGGTTGTCGATAACCATAATGTATAATTGATAATTACGAAATAATGTTGAACATTAAGCTAACTTAGGCAACATAACTTAAATAAAAAAAAATAGTTAAGGCTAAGTAACAACGGATAAAGTGGTCATTTTCGCTAGCAAAAAAGTTGTCACTTTTAAGGTAGGTGTATATTTTGACCTATATGTTTAATGCTAAGGAAACAAACTGATATAATAATAAAAACAAGTCATCGTTCTCTTCTTCCTCTTCTAACAAATCACGATCGCTATTCTGAAATACGGCAGATATCTTGTCTCACGGAACACTCAGAGGGCATAGTATGAGTTAGTTTTTTTTGTTCTCACTTCACTTTGCGAATAGTTAACTATCGTCTTCTCAATTTTACTCGTTCACTCACTCGCATGATTTTCTCTCTTTCAGCCGATACTATTCGCAAAGTGAGGTGAGAATCTCAACTCGTACTAGGCCCTCTGAACCAAATAGAATACGGCAGGCGCTGCCGTCTGTTGCTGCGGTGTGCGGTCGAGTTCGAATTCACGACCGCAGCTAAATGAGGCGGTGATGTGATATAATATTAATCTATGGCGATGTGTCGCGTGTCGCCGCGACATGGGGCGGTGAGGTGACACGTCGCGGCTCATGTTAAGTGTCGCGTGCTTCCAACTTGCACCTTAATCTGGGTACACCGGCTGGACGCACTTCGGGAAAATCGGGTGTTTAAAAAAATTACTAGTGTGAATATCTCGTACTTTTTCCCTTTGTTGCATTTTCTCGGCGTTTTCCGCTGGGAAAAAAAATCGCGCGGTAAATAAATCGCTTGTGCGAACACATAGTCAAGAAGTCATAACATAAATTAGGTATGTTCTATTCGAACCGTCAGAAAAATCGCTTGTTAAAACGTTGAATGAACTTTTTCAGATATTATCTGAAAAAGTTCACTGTATTTGCCATCGATTGATCACTCACTTCACACTTGTATAAAAATCGCGTGGTAAAGAAATCGCTTTCGCTTGTGCGAACACACAGTCGAGAAGTCTTTTTCTTATTATTTTGGCAATCTACTTTCCTCTTCGTCGAGAAGTCATAATAAGTTATATTCGAAGCGTCAGAAAAATCGGTAGTTATAACGTTAAATGAGGTTTTTCAGATATCATCTGAAAAAGTTAATTGTAGGTATCTATAATCGATTGTTCACTTCACAGGCTGTGATCATAAAATTATCATGTCACATCACTAAAAAAAATCTGACGTGGTGAAATGTCGAATCGACGACGGTGTATGTCAAATAGATCCAAGATTTTTCAACAAGATCAAAGCAACTGCCTTTAATTTGTAATTACGGATACAATTTAATAAAAGCAAAAATGTTGGACAGTTTATTTGATGATGTAAAGCGCATGAACAAGCGCCAGGTATAATTTACTGAGATAACCTTATTTTTGCTAAAATGAACTTACCGGTTGTTTCCTCACGTTTTTGTCTTTAATTTTCAGTTCATCTATCAAGTTTTAAGTTTTGGAATGATAGTGTCATCAGCATTGATGATATGGAAAGGTCTGATGGTGGTAACTGGCAGTGAAAGTCCAATTGTAGTGGTTCTCTCTGGTAGTATGGAACCAGCATTTCACAGAGGTGATCTCCTATTTTTAACAAATTATCCAGAGGAGCCAGTACGTGTTGGAGAAATCGTTGTGTTTAAAGTAGAGGGACGAGATATTCCCATAGTACACAGAGTATTGAAGCTTCATGAGAAGTAAGTACACAAACCTTTTTATTTTATAAGTATAAATATAATCTGAACTACTAGGTAGGTATGTACTAAAACAAATTATAATTAGCCGCCTGTGACTTTGTCTGTGTGGAAAGTTTTTTGCTTTCCCTCGGCCTCGGAAACAATACTTTTTTTCACAATTAAGGGTACCCTATGTCCTTTTCTGTACCCCTAACAATGTGTATGTAAAATTTCATGATTATCAGTTCAATAGCTAAGACGTGAAGGCGTAACAAACAAACAAACGGACTTTCGCATTTATAATATTACTAGCGGCCGCCCGTGACTTCGTCTGCGTGGACAGTTTTTTGCTATCCCTCGGGAACTGTACGTTTTTTCGGAATGAAAGGTACCCTATGTCCTGCACCACTGACAATGTGTATGCAAAATTTCATGATGATCGGTTCAGTAGTTACGACGTGAAGGAGTAACAAACAAATAAACAAACAAACGGACTTTCTCATTTATAATATTAGTAAGGAGTAAGGATAGTAAGGACTAGCAACCACCCGCGACTTTGTGTGTGTGGAAAGTTTTTTGCTATCCCTCAGAAACAGTACTTTGTTCTGAATGAAAGGTATCCTATGTTATTTTCTGTACCCCTGAGAATGTGTTTGCAAAATTTCATGATGATTGGTTTAGTAGTTAAGATGTGAAGAGTGTAACAAACAAAGAAGTGGACTTCCACATTTATAACATTAGTGAGGATTGTAAGGATAAGGATGCCTATATGAAGATTTAGCCACCCCAAAATACGTTATGTTGAAAGAAGATTATTGATCATTGAAACTTAATTTTGAAATAATCCTTACATTAAGCTTTACAGATTATTTCAAAAATAGTATCTAACACTTATGTATTGAATTTCAGGAACAATGGCACAGTAAAATTCTTAACAAAAGGTGATAACAACAGTGTTGACGATAGAGGCTTATATGCACAAGGCCAGTTATGGCTCACTAAAAAGGATGTTGTGGGACGAGCAAGAGGATTTCTACCTTATGTTGGAATGGTCACAATTTACATGAATGAATACCCTAAGTTTAAGGTAAAATATTGCATCTTTTTTATTTTATTGACGATGATATTTTAAGGTTTATTCTTATTAGACGTACACATAATATGTCTACGTATAACAATAGACATAGTTTTTACATCTCAACGTAGGGTAAAAATAAATGAAATGTTAAATATAGTTGTTATAACAAAAAAACATATAAAAAAAATACAATATTTCTTAGTGTAAAACACATACTTGTAATAGCTTAGTTTTAATTAGTTTGAGATTATTTCTGCCATTTTATAACATAATAATATGACATATTCACCTCTCAAGCTTACATGCTCGCTAGACATGACATAAAACACTTTAAAAGGATACTAGCACAGTTTTATTGAAAGTACTTTGGTAATTAGTTGGTATTTAAAATGCATAAACTAAATATCATCTAATTACCAAAGTACTTTTAATGAAACCACATTTAGTATCTGTTAAAAGATTTTTATTTCGTAATTACCTTTCCGCCCGCAACTTCGCTGGCAGTGGGATAAAAAGTAGCCTATACTATGTCCTTCCCCAAGATCCCTTTTATATCTGTACCAAACATCAAAATTGCCTTTGTTCGCTTTATGACAGATTTGCTTTAGGACAGATTCGTTTTACGACAGATTCGCTTTACGGCAGATTCGCTATACGACAGAAGTACAGTCAACTCGATAATAATAATGTTAGCGCGAGAGCGATAGAGATAAAGTATAGACGGGTCATTGTACAAAATTCCTTCTGCTTCTCGTTAACCTCCTTTAAATTTATGCTACCCTGGTACTTTGGTAACGTAATTTAAAGAAGATAAAGATTGGCAGTCAAAAAAGGATTGAAAATGTTGGCTCACATATCTCCTAAACGCAAGATTGACAAACTCTGATTCTTGGTGACAAATTCCGACAAACTAACGGCTACACACTCGAGTTATCAGATTTTCGCTCCGACCTTCCTTTCTCAAGATCCAGGTAGAAAAATCTCCACAGCGTATCCGCACATATCTCCTAAACGCAAGACCGACAAAATCTGGTTCTTGGTGACAAAATCCGACAAACTACCGGCTACACATACGAGTAATCAGATTTTCGCTACGACCTTCCGTTTGCGAGATCTGTGTGGCTCAGCTGTAGAGACGTCTCTATAGCTGCGCCACACAGATCTCCTAAACGCAAGACCGACAAACTCTGGTTTTTGTGCGACAAATTCCGACAAATTAACGGCTGCACACACGAGTAATCAGATTTTCGCTACGACCTTCTGTTTTCGAGATCTGTGTGGCTCAGCTGTAGAGACGTCTCTACAGCTGCGCCACACGTATCTCCTAATCGCAAGCCCGACAAATTCTGGTTTTTGGCGACAAATTCCGACAAACTATCGTCTTCATCATGGCATAGTCAAAAAGTCAGATTTCCAACTCCAGAACGTAGACAGAGTTACTTTATAATATACTTAGTATAGATTATTATCCATAATAATCATATTTGATTTAACAATTCAAAGAACATTGTATTCTATCAAATTATATTTAAGTAAAATTGTTTTTTTTTTGTTTCAGTTTGCTGTTTTAGCGTGTCTGGCAATTTACGTGTTAGTTCATCGCGAGTGACAGCCTTATCTCATTTGAAGTGTTGTTGATGATAATTTAAGCTAGTAAGAATGTCATCGGTTCTTTGGATGTAATTTTATGATTAAATGGAGTTCTCTCTACTTTAATAAATACTTTACATTTATTTATCTCTTGTAACTGTAACTTACTGTCACTGTTCTATTGATTGTATAAATTGCCGTCAACCATTAAGGACATGGTAAGTTTATGGATAAAAGATTGTAAATGGTTGATCAATTATTTATTTCAGTAAAATTCCTGTTACAGTCTGGCAAAAAAAGAGTATAAAATAATGGGGAACCACTTCCTTGCTTTGTATGCAATAAAAAGATGCATTGCTATTCTGTTTTAAGACATTTTTTGCCACTCTTAATTTTTAAGTATGTATATCTAAAACTGAAATAGGTGACATCAGAGGGCCTAGTACGAGTTGTGTTTCTCACCTCACTTTGTGAATAGTATCGAGTGAAAGAGAGGAAATCATGCGAGTGAGTGAACGAGTGAAAGAGAGAAAACGATAGTTAACTATTCGCAAAGTGAAGTGAGAACAAAAAACCAACTCGTACTAGGCCCTCTGACCTCGTTACTGAATAAGACTGTGTGGGTGCTGTTAAAAGTAAAAAAATAATAGAAAAAAAAAATATTAATCGGCAATCTCCCAAAGATAACAAGACGAATTCATTCTTCTCATGATTCACTTAAATGACACTGTCCACCTCAGGTGGTCAAGCGGGAGGTGGACAGTAGGAATAAAGGTAAACAAGATAGTTGGTTTTGGTTTGGTCAAAAAACGTAGTGAACAGATCCGCTTTGGTTTGGTCTATGAGTGGCTCTAACTAAATCTAAATCCAGAAATCTGTATGGGACACACCGCAATATTTTTACTAGTTATTAAAATATTACAACTTTACTGCACATACTTGATTAGAAAAGGGAAGAGATACGCCCATTACGAGAGATACGCGGAACGGGTGGTAGGAAAATATAGACGATTCAAAAGTACTTAATAATTAAGTTTATTTGAATAAAGCTTATTTGACTTTGACTTTGACATTCCTTTTTTATTATTATACTTACTTAAAAATTAACCGTGTACATTACATAGTCGTGTTGACAGAGTTTGTGGCCCTGTAAAACCCCCTGTGCCCTGTTTAGTTGTAGTAACCAACCACTAGTGTTTGTTTCCTTTTAAAACGCATGCAATGAATTGTGTTCTTCTAGTGTACTCCGAAGAAGCTTTGTTGTACTTTTTATCGTTTAAACAATATTTTATGACCTGTCATGTCGTTTAGTTTATTGCTAAAAGTGGCCACTTTTAGCAATAAAACTACATTAAGAGGGCGCAGTCTGCACACTAGCGCCGCCACTAGAAAAAAAATTATAGTGCTTAAATAAAGACGAAATAGTGAATTATCTCTCTGGAGTGCACTCCGAACAAGCTTTGTGGTATTTTTTATCACTTAATCAATATTTTCTAGCCTGCCGTTTAGTTTAATGGACTTTTATTGCGAAAAGTGGCCACTTTTAGCAATAAAAGTCCATTAAACTAAACTACAGGCCCAAAAATATTGTTTGAGTGATAAAAAGTACCACAAAGTAAGTTCGGAGTGCACTCCAGAGAGATAATTCACTATTTCGTCTTTATTTGAGTATTATGATTTTTTTTCCATTGGCGGCGCTAGTGTGCAGAATAAGCGCTCTGAGCGAAAGTGGCGCCCTCGGAGGTTTTTATTTATAAATAAATAAATAAATATTTGACAACATCACATACATTGCTCCAATCCCAAAGTAAGTAGCTATAGCACTTGTGTTATGGAAATCGGAAACAACGGTGGTATGACACACACCCAGACCTGAGACAATATTGAAAAGTTCATTTTCTACATTGACCCAGCCGGGAATCGAACCCGGGACCTCAAGAGATGGTGACGCCTTGAAAACCGGCGTGCGAACCACTCGACCACGGAGGTCGTCGATTTAATAAGTTAATAATAGAAAAAGATTTTAATAATGTTTATCGTGGAGATTTTAGGGTCCATGGTCTAGTATTTTTAGAAGGTATCACTACTTGCCCTCGTAGTCATTCGTAGAAGTAGATAGCAAATGTGTCAAAAACGGCCACTTTGAGCAGTTTTTCTATCTACTTCTAGCAGTGACTACGAGGGAATGTAACGATACCGTTTAAAAATACTAGACTGTGGGCCCTAAAATCTCCATGATAAACAATTTTAAAATTGTGTATTAGAATTATAATATTAAATATAATTCACCGCGGCGCCACTTTCGCTCAGGGTAGAAAATATAGTTTTAGCGATAAAAAGTACCACAAATCTTATTCAGAGTACACTAGAAGAACACAATCCACAATTTATTGTCTTTATTTAAGCACTATGTTTTTTTTTCCATTGGCGGCGCTAGTGTAGCGTATAAATCCTTTTGTGTTAAAAGCCCCCAAGTAATAAAAAAAAAAATGCATGGGCGTAGCGAGGGGGGGATTTGGGGTGGGGGTTCAAACCCCCCCCCCTCCCCCCAAAATAAAGACATACTAAGTAAGATTCTTTTTTCTGTCAAGCGTTTTTTAACATACCGTTCTAGCAATGGTGAAAAGTCTGGCTGTATTATTTTAGCTCAGCTGGTAATGCGTGCGGAGTGCTTCAAAACAGCAGCGCCTCTATCGAATATAAGTGCAAACTAAGTTCTTTGCAACTTTGACAACACGTGAACGCGTGGCGTGAGTGAGGTGAGACTTTCTATTCTCTTGTACGTTATGGGCTATCGGATTCTTCAGCCCCCCAAGACAAAGCATTGCAAATCTTCGCTCCGCTGGGTAGGTATCGCTTTGCTTTGTATGTTTTAAATTGTCCTTTTCACAGTAATTTTTTTGACTCTGCCATGCAAATTAATATACTTAAATTATAGTTTTTTTGTGTGTCATTTTTATAATTTTCTTGAGGCAAGGCTTACTTATTAACTTATCTAAAACATCGCTTTCATGGAAAGTGAAAAGTGATGAATCGCAGAAAAAATAAGTGGCAGATGATGATTTAGCAAGTCCTCGAATGGTTAGAATTACCGTTCGTCCGTAACATTACCAGGCACAAGGTTCTGCAAAATGTCGGGATGAGCTTTGAAGACTATAAATCTTATCATAACTTGGTTGAATTATAAAAGTCTTGTTAGGTAAGTAGCCCAGTGGTCAGGTAATTTTGCCTGGAAATAATTCAAGGAGTTTTGATTTCTTGTGCGTGAGATTGCACTAAGGGCACAGAATATAATATGCTAAGGGCTGTTAATAGTATAGTATAATAAATTGTTGCCAATGTAGTCCCCTGTGCTTTCCTAATAGTACAGTAGCCCGTAATACATTTAAATTACCAAAAAGGTTACCGCTCGCCGTTGTGATATAGTTATTTATTACGAAATTATAGATCCTTTAACCCAAGTTTTACAGATCGCAACCCGCCGTAACCTATATTTGTATATCTCCAAAAATGATATTTTTTTAGTTTTCGAGGTTTTACCACATGGTTTAGCTATTGTCGTGTTCTACAGCTTTGTTTGATTGCCACTGATAATAGTAAGACTATGAAAAGCAGCCATAGACAGATTTAAGACCAGATGAAAATGGATGGACTTTATCTGGTCTTAAATCTGTGTATGGTCACTTTCCATAGGCTTACTATTATTAGTGGCAATCAAACAAAGCTGTAGAACACGACAATAGCTAAACCATGTGGTAAACCTCGAAAACTAAAAAAATATCATTTTTGGAGATATACAAATATAGGTTACGGCGGGTTGCGATCTGTAAAACTTGGGTTAAAGGATCTATAATTTCGTAATAAATAACTATATCACAACGGCGAGCGGTAACCTTTTTGATAATTTAAATGTATTACTGGCTACTGTAGTATAACATTTATTTTTAAGACCGCGCCTATGGTAGGGTAAAACTGGGTAAAACGTAGTGATTACTTGCTCAGTGCCAGTGGTAGGTAGTTCCGCGTCAGAGTGAACGCGCTGTCTCGCTAGAAGATTGCTTCCATAGAAAAAATGTTTGAGTTAGTGAGGGCAAGGCCAAAGTTTATATGTGTCACCGTTAATGTGCGGAAATCCGCTGCAGATCAACTAGTGAATCTGCAGATTAACTGGTCGAGTCAGTTAAAGTGCGGAATTTTCTTAAAATTGAAGATTTCCGCACTTTAACTAGTTAATCTGCAGATTAACGACCAAGGATCAGTTAAAGTACGGAAACAGGATTTGTTATTTAAACGGGGGGACGGGGGGGGGGGGGACGGGGGACGGGGGGGGGGGCGCAACTGCAACTTTATAATCGTATTTAACCTGACGTGTCGACGATCGATCGTATCGAACTGCTTTATTCCTATAGGTCCCGGGTTAGGTTAGAAATTTAAGGCGAGCGCGAAGCGCAGCGTAGCGTGAGCCTTAAATTTCGAGGTTATTTTTTTATAACAGACAACAGAAATATTTTCTTTTATTATAATAACTGACGCGGTACGTTTGCTGTTTACAAAGCAATTCTGGTTCATGTAAACAGCAGACGCGTTAGTCGGACACGTCTGCTATTTACCACGCAGCCGAAACTTCCCAAGTGGATAACGCGTCGGGTACTTACGAATATGCCCGGCGAAGCGTCAGAAACGAAGTTTTTTAAAAATAAACTTTCAATGTAGGTCTTTTACTTCAATTTCCTACAGCCTTGGCTATTTCACTCACTGTATTCCGCACTTTAACGGTGTAGCATCCGTTAATCTGCAGATTAACTAGTTAAAGTGCGGAAATCGTCTATTTTAAGAAAAATTCCGCACTTTAACTGGCTCGGCCAGTTAATCTGCAGATTAAAATCTGCAGATTAACGTATTCCGTACTCTAACGGTAACATATGACTTTGCTGACAAAGATCATAAAAATTGCAACAAAATATAAAAATCGTTTAAAAATCAAGAAATTTTATTTTATCTTGTTCGTGTTAATTGGATGCAGTATAATTTTTTTGGACTCTTTCAGACTCCATAAAAGTAACGCCTCGTCTTCGGAAATTGAACTGTCATGATGTTTCACTGACGTACAACTTTTGCTGCTAATTGGAACTAGGATTACCATTGCAGAATTTTGAAAGTTCTGACAAAAATCCGGACATTTTCACAGACAGATCCAGATTTCATACATTTTGGACTTCTCTTATGAACGCTACTGCTATGTATGTTTTTTAACGAGTATTACCGCCCATCTTAAAAAAGACGGATAAATTACAAACCCGGACAAAATCCGGACAATAGTCTAAAAGACCGGACATGTCCGGAACTATCCGGCCGGACTTTAACTGACTTCCTCTTGTGTGCGTTAAGAACTCCTAGAACTCTGTTTGGCCGAACTTGAACGCTGAACGCCAAACGTTTTCTCTGTATGCGCGGAGCCGGCACACAAACCCACTCAAATTATTTACGCACATTTTTTTCTACTTTGTTGCTACCTGCTGCTATCATAATATATTATATACCTAGTTGGTTACTAAGTTCTGTAACTATGGAAAACATGAATAATACTAAATTTACAAATAATGCTACAATGAATTATATACCAAATGAAAGCACAAATATTTAAGATTATCATGTATTAAAATTATTCGAAATGACCCGCCTCTGGCATGAATACACGCCTTTAGACGACGAGGCCAATCATCGATGGCAGCACGAACTACCACCATATCCAATTCTGCGACTGCCTTGAGAATAGCGCGCTTAAGAGAGTCGAGATTCATGTGGGGCTTAGCACATGCTTTCTCCTCAATAAGTTGCCATATGGCATAATCCAGAGGATTTAAGTCTGGGCTGGAGGATGGCCATTCTTCCTGCGCGATAAAATCAATTTTGTTAGCCCGAAACCATGCTTGTGTAGATTTTGCTTTGTGCGCAGGGGCAGAGTCCTGCTGGAAGACCCATGGCTGGTTTTGAAATAAAGTGTGGCTTAAGGGTTTGACAACAGGTTCCAGAACGGTATCTTGATAGACTCTAGCGCCAGTTTTCACACCTTTTTCACAGAAATGAACCTTACTTAGCCCTGAATAGGACACCCCCAGCCAAATCATCACTGATGAGGGGTGGTGACCTCGTTGGACCCTCGGAGCAATCATGCTGGCTTCTTTACTATTCTTAGCGTATACTCTATCATTTTGACGGTTAAAATTTTCTTCGACTGTGAAGATTTTTTCATCAGTAAACAAGATTTTTCGATGGCCGTTTTGTGCGTACTGCTTTAGTAGAGCGCGACTTCGTGCTAACCTCATAGCCTTCAATCGTGCGTTTAGCAGATGGCCCTTTCGTCTACGGTAAGCGTGAACCCCAAGGTCATCATTGATAATTTTTTTAAGGGAACTTCTCTTCACAGTCATCTGTATTGCCAATAACTTTTGCTTCCGGACGGTATTTCTCGTGATTCTCGCCTTCACTGCCTTGATCACAGCTGGTGTCCGAACGGTGCGTGGTCTTCCTGATCTTTTTCGGTCATCGACGGTCAAGGTATTACTGTACCTATGGATAGTGCGATAAATAAATTGCTTGTTGATTTTCAACTTTTGTAGCAACTTGAAAATCATATTCGGTGGCTGCCCACATTTGTGCAGAGCAATTACAGCGACACGATTCTCCTTCAACCCCCATTCCATGGTGAAATAAACAAAATATGATATACGTGTGGTATGGAATTATAGCTTATAAAACTGTCAATAATATGTAATTTTTCTTTTTTCTTTTCATTTGTTTTAATGGCCAGTAATCGATAAAGAAACTCAGTAACAGAACTTTTGACCAACCTGTGTATATGCTACTGCTTTGATCACTTAACCAGTTAATAAAATGTTTAACTTTAGATTTATTAGTAAGTGGTGGGCAAGCAAGCTTCAATACAGACAGGGGAAAATCCACGAAACCAGTTTTCCCCACAAACAACTTGTCGAAGTTTGATTTCTATCATTTTCAATGTTTATCGTTCTTGAACAACTCGGTCAAACATTCATTAATTTATTATTTATGCCCACACAGCAATTTCAAATGTTTGATATCAATTTAGATATCAATAGCATACATGACGTGTTAATTGTTTTCGTACTAAATGTAGACAAGTAAACACAAGACAATACGGCTCAAAGTATATGAAAAAAGTAGGTAGTCCTAGGTACCTTACATTACCTATAGGTACCTCTTAAATAGTTTCGATAGGTACATACATAGGTACCTACATTTACACGATACTTAATGTAAGAAGAAAAAACCAGTCAAGAGCGAGTCTGAGTCGCACCGAGGGTTTCCGTACCATCATAATAAATAACACTGCAGAGTAGAATAATAAAATTATTATTGCAGTCTTAAGTCAGCGCCATCTCTTGACCGATAGCGAAACTAATTTAATTTTTCTTAGGTTAGCGCCATCTGTTGACTGGTAGTGGAACTAATTATTTTTTGTTTGTTTTTTAATTTCTCAAAAGTGTGTTATATTGAGACAATGACATCGTTTTACATAGAATTATTTCACATGTTACTATCACATAGAATTATTTCACATTTTTCTCTTTGCAAACTTCGGAGATAAAGGGGGGGGGGAGGTAATGGTATTTTTTAGGGTTCCGTACCCAAAGGGTAAAAACGGGACCCTATTACTAAGCCTCCGCTGTCCATCTGTCTGTCTGTCCGTCTGTCTGTCTGTCTGTCTGTCTGTCTGTCTGTCTGTCACCAGGCTGTATCTCATGAACCGTGATAGCTAGACAGTTGAAATTTTCACAGATTATGTATTTCTGTTGCCGCTATAACAACAAATACTAAAAACAGAATAAAATAAATATTTAAGGGGGGCTCCCATACAACAAATGTGTTTTTTTTTGCCGTTTTTGGTACGGAACCCTTCGTGCGTGAGTCCGACTCGCACTTGGCCGGTTTTTTACATATTTCATCACAGTCGAAAACTGTTCAGGCAAACGTCATCTTAAACTAATCCAAAATTCAAGTTGATATCTACCATTAGTAGTTCTCGAGATATCCAGCTGTGACAGATAGACAGACTGAGTCACACCATAAGGGTTCCTTCTTACCATTTTGGTACGGAACCCTAAAAATTGCATTCGATGTATGTGTAGAGGTATAGGTAGTATGTAGCAAAAAGCAAATTAGGTACATATTATAAATCAAATAGGATAAGAACGGATCATCTTTCGAGATTAATATTTTGGTAGGGAGATCGAAGTACACCGGTTGGGGGCAGCTAGGCAGGTGTCAATATTACTGAATACCAACATTTATAATCGCGTAGAATAATTTATGCTCTGACTCCCCTCATTTTTGGATACAGATATTTTGATCTTGTGAATGCGGCTGTGGCAATATGGTACAGTCACGTCTTTAAATATGTATAGGTACCTACAGTTTAGAATTTTCTCACTATACTACACACCTACTTATTACCTACTTTTTTGAACAAAAATCAATGACAAAATATGACAACTACAACAATGTGATAAAGTTCTAAAATGAATAGATAGACAGACATATACAGGGTTATTTGTAAAACACCAACAACATTGTAGTCAGAAGTAGATTACCTTACTAACATCATAAACAACAACATTTGTTCTACAACTTTTCCGAAAACAGACAAAAAAATAAACTTTCCATATTTGTATGGAACATGTCCAAACCGAGTATTCCCGTTGTCCCCATTGACACTGGGGACAGCGGGAATTCAATAAAATAATTAAAATTTATTCCCGTTGTCCCCATCGCGTTGAAATTCAAGGAAGAGTGCCTCAATATATAATACATCAGCAAAGTACCAGGATCACATAAATATAGAGAAGGTTAACTTAGGTAGTGTGATCAGGAAGGCCTTTTTCTTTTTTTATTATTTTATTCTTTTATTACATCACCGAAGTACCAGGATCACATAAATATGGAGAAAGTTAACTTCTATTATTTTCAATCTCTTTTTTTCAGTCAGTTCACCAATGTTTTAGGTACGGAGAAAAAAAAATACATGGTGAAAATATAAAAGTTAACCTTCTCCATATTTATGTAAGCCTGGTAAGAATAAATTATGATGTATTTATTTAATTAATAGATGCCTCTATGTACTTACTTTATATAAATATGGTGTGTATACCTTACTAACCATTTGTTTATTTTACCCACGTTTAAAATATAAATTATGGGGACAACGATACGTGAAATTTTAACTTCCCGTTGTCCCCATTGATAACGGCACGTCAGAAAATTTCAGTGCCGTTGTTATGGGGTTATTATGGGGACAAAATCATGGGGACAACGGGAATACAGGGGTCCGACAGCTGATCGAGTTTTGTATGAAAAGTCGAAATTTAGTTTGTCTGTTTTTGGAAAAGTCGTAGAACAAATGTTGTTGTTTATGATGTTAGTAATCTACTCCTGCGAGGTTGTTGGTGTTTTAAAAATAACCCTGTACTTACTTATACCTATCTAGAAATATGTAGGTAGGTACCTACCTGTACATATTTTTAGACGTGACTGTACCCATTAAACATGGTAAATAAAATTCAAAATTCAAAATTCAAAAATTATTTATTCAGTCTAGTCTGTTACAATTACAAGCACTTGTGAATGTCATAGAAGCTACGCCATCGGTTCGCAAACCCTAAGCGGGAGACCCTGTAACGAGAATAAAACGCTATATCACGCGATATTATATCTTGTTTCGGGTTCATGCATGTTCATGTGATTTTCAAATACTTAGTTATGTTACAAAAAAAAATTTTGTAGATTAATTATACTTACTTTAACTTAACCTCTTACCCTCGTATATTCAAATGACTTCAGTAAAACTTGCAATTTTCAAACGCTTCTAATATTATATTCACATGCAATTCATACTATAATTAATCTTAAATGAAGTCTTAGTGCAGTTTCGGTTTATTTAAAATTAATTTATACTATAAATTGCATGTGAATATGGTAATATTAGAAGCATTTGAAAATTGCAGGTAGGTACCTATTACTCAAGTCATCATGATACGAGGGAAATCTAATAGGAGCTATGAATATTTTTTTCTCAGTCTCGACACTAGGTCTCCAGGCAAGGCCACTTTTTCATAAACAAATGCAGCTTAAGTTTGGCAGCAGCAAGTTTTTTTTATATATTTACGATTGCATACGGGGACTATGCGCTGAATCCCAATTCCCACCCCCTATCACATGAGACTTTTGGCAAACGTAGCCAAAGTTAAATTTACTTTATTGTTCGACTATAAAATTGGCCATTGTCCGTATTGGTCTGCCTTTGCGATATTTTACAGGTATTTTTCAAATAATATTGCTAGGAAAAGTAGGAACATGATTGTCATCCCTATAAGTAGGTACCACCTACCCAAGCACATTGGTTTTATGGTGACTATTAAGAAATTCTTAAGTTGGTAATTAGTATAAGTATTCCTACCTTAGGTATTAGGTATTAGTATTTCTATGGTAGGGTAGCTTATAAAACTGAGTTCATGAATCAGCGATGATCTTCAGATATCGTGCCCTTTTTCCTTCGTTTAAACTCCACTTTTATTGCCTGCCATTTTTATTTGAGTTTCAAAATATACCTATGTCATATTTTTGGCACACAATTTTTGATCGGTTTATATAATGAAGTAAAGTAGTTAAAGTAGTACAGTACGAGGCAAATATCTTGAAATCAGGTGGGAATTGCGCGAAACGCGTATTTTGGACATGCGTAGCGGTGACGTAGGTACGCGGGCGGGAGAGGGGCGCGCGCTATTCTTTTTTATTTTTTTTACCATTGAAAATGGTTATCAAATGCAAATCACCTGAGACGTATTTTTGGTCATAGTTCCGAGGATTTTAAGAGGATCGAGATGGGAATAGTACCAAAAGTTGAGGAATTTATTGAGACACGTGTGAACGATTTAATTTTGAAAATCGGCTGGTAACTTTTTTTGAAATTTCGAAAAATTCGGGTTTTTTGGGGGGTGTTTGTTTATTGAAATGTAAATATTTCAAGAAACAAAGCGACTTAAGAAAAAATTAAAAAAGGGTCCTAGGGTTAGTTTAGCTACAAAATAGCGTTTTTTTTTGAAAATCGGTTTATAATTGTGACCTGGCTGTAGGTGGTCCCTTTAGATTTGGAATTGTAGAAAAACGGGTATTTCGGTATATAAAAAGTGATGTAGTTTCTATGATTATTAACCGATCGTCATGGTAAAGGTATTGAAAGATGCGGAAGCAGACGAGATGTGCATTAGTTGATTTTTGTGAATCGGTTAATAATATTTCAGCCGCGTCGAAGCAGTCAGGGGCACTTTTGTGACACGAGGCGCAGCCGAGTGTCACAATCGATCGTAAAAATAAAAAGGTACCTAGTATACCTTAGAAAAATTATAGGATTTTGCTTTTGATTTGATTTAGTTTTTTCGTAAATTTTTGTATTCATTTTCAATGCTTCTCTTCTTCTTGCGGGAACTGCGAAATCTGTGAATTTTTTAATAATAAATATCTTTATTGTCACCATAACCCATTAATAATTCAGGTACATTAATAAGAACTTAAGTAAAGTTTGCTTAAAATATGAACTAATAGAAATTAGATAAATTAGGCATATGTATAGCGAAGAGGGTTATGGCGGGCTAACACCTGAAGTAGGAAAATCCTGTGTCTCAGGTTGCCAGCCCTCCACCCTTAGTTAGATACACAGAAAAAAAAGCAAGTAAGCTTAAGCGTTACAGCATTATATAAGATTTGACACTTACAAATATTGCGAAGATAACATGTAAATAGAGTCATGGAAATCCAAAATTTCAAGCAATGACTACTAAATAAAATTTTAAAGTTAAAATTAGAGATTAAAATTAAAAAGCCAAACCATTGAACACGAGAAAAGCAAAATACTTAGTATATATTATTATATGAATATAACCATTCACAAGAATATTATACGATCCTGAGCAACATGTTTTCAGTATCAAGATAACTCAGAGAACCAAGTTTATTCTTTAAAGTCGTTTTTAGCTCTGATCTGTTCATGTTATATATTTTATAAAGGTAATTAAACTGTCTATACAAGAAAGGCCCAGCCTTGGAGAATTGGCGTTTGGCAAATGCCGTTTTGGCTGACGGTACGTCGGTACGGATACGTCTTTTATGCAAGGGTAGGAAGGGACTATTACTTTTTTTTTTTTTTTTTTTTGACTGATGGTTAGTAACGATGGGGGGGGGTGCAGGAATGTTTAGGCTGTGATTGGAAGTTGGAGGGGGTGGATCGAGTTGGACCGGCACCATCGGACTCATCCCTTGGTGAGGCTTGTTGCCTTCCGGTGCCGGGCCGGGGCAAGAAAAAGAGGGAGAAAGAAAGAGAAATATAGAAGGATACAAAAGAAAGAGGATAGAAGAAAGAAAGAGGAAGAAGGGGGATAGGAGGAGAAGAAATTAATTTTATAAATAAAACAAAAAGCGCTTTGATCAGACTGCCGCGGGGACGCGCCGCCCAGACTCCGCGCGCAAGGGACCCGATGAGGATCCGACCGCTCCAGGGGTGGCGCCGTCGAAGAGGTGCCCCTCTCCACTCGAAGAAGGCCCCGGTGGTGAGGAGCCGACGTCCGCACCCAGCCTGCCGTTGGAGGTCGGGGCCGGGGCCGGTGCTGCAGATGAGGGCCGCGTTGCTGGCGGGTGCGTGCCTTGCCCGAGGAGCTGGTCGCGTGGCGCGGAAAGGTTGGGCGGAGGGCCCCAGCGGCAGTCCGGTAAAGCGAACGAGTGATGTATAAAGATATGTTTTTGAGTCAATACAGAGAGGTGCAATTTGGGATGCACATAGGGGTGGGCTGGCACGGACGGCGGCTGGAAACCGCATGAGAACGCCCGCGCTCGCCTGGGGCGTGATGTTGTTACAATACATTGGTGGAGAAACGAGAGGGTTTTCCAAAATAAAGAGGGTTTATAATGGGGTAAACGTTGGTTGATGCGCTTGTGCGCAACGATGTGAATATGCGAGAGAGGTTCGGGAGCGGCCGCTCCCGGGCGGGCGCGGCCGCGTCCGACCAGTCCAAGACCACTCGGGAGCACCCGCGCCCGCCCGGGAGCGCCCGCGCCCACATGGGGCGAATTTGAGTACATGTTGAAATTCAAGGGGGTAGGTAAAACGCCCAAGATTAGACAAACGCTTGGCAGAAGCCAAGGTTGGTCACGAGTTGGTTAGGTGATACAATGTCTGCCAGCACGGTGGCGCAAAGTAAATGTGCGAGCAGGTTGGTGCGTTAAAGCGCGAAAATGTGGATATAAAAGAGAGCCGGAAAAGACGTGCAATTAGATGCAGGTTGTACACATAGGGAGGGGCCGGCGCGGGCGGCGGCCAATAACTGCATGGGAGCACCCGCGCCCGCCCGGGGCGTTAGGTAATCAGGACCAGGCCCAACGTTAAGCAAACGAGCGATGTTCAAAAAATAAATTGTTGAGTCAGTACAAGGGTGCAGTTTTGTGAAGGTTATACGCATAGGGAAGGCTAGCGCGGACGACGGCCGTAAGCCGCATGGGGACGCCCGCGCCTACCCGGAGCGTTGGGCAATGGGGACCAGGGTCAACGGTGTTGCCGAGAACAGCCTCATAGGGGAAGGCTAGCGCGGATGACGGCCGTAAGCCGCATGGGAGCACCCGCGCCTGCCCGAGGCGTTAGGTGATGGGGACCAGGGCCAACGTCAAGCAAACGAACGTTGTTCAAAAATGTATTGTTGAGTCAATATAAAGGTGCAATTTTATGCGGGTTGTACACGTAGGGAAGGGTTGGCGCGGGCGACGGTCGGAAACCGCATGGGAGCACCCGTGCCCGCCCAAGGCGTTAGGTAATGGGGACCAGGACCAACGTCAAGCAAACGATTGTTGTTCAGATATATATTGTTGAGTCAATTCAAAGGTGCAATTTAATGCGGGTTGTACACATAAGGAAGGGCTGGCGGGGGCGACGGCCGGAAACCGCATGGGAACGCCCGCATCTGCCCGGGGCATTAGGTACTGGGGACCGCGAGATTGTTTTTCCGTGTAAAATTCAAGTACGTAGGCGCGAACGGAACGCCCCAAAACGAAGCGAACGTTTGACCAAAGTTAAGGTTGGTCACGAGAATATGAATCTCCCGCTTGGGCGCATCAGCTCCCGGGCGGGCGCGTCCGCACCCGAGCAGTCAGAGACCGCCCGGGAGCAACCGCGCCCGCACGGGGCGAAGCTGTTTTCGTGTTGAAATACAAGTTTACAGGGGCGAAAAGAACGCCTCGAACGAAACGAACGTTTGGCAAAAGCTAAGGTTGGTCACGAGTTTCGTGGATGATACTCTGTTTGCAGGCACGGTGACACAAGATAAAGTTAGGTGGTAAGGACTATAACTAGTGACATTAGAGTTATAAAGGTGACTTATTTACAGGTATACACAGAATGTGATAAAGAAAACTAAAGCCTTGCTTAATAGTGCAATATGCAGTGTTTTTTTTTTTTTTTTTTTTTTTTTTTTTTTTTTTTTTTGTTTTTGGCAGATGTTTAGTGGATAGATGCTCTTTTTTTATATATGTATACAATTGATTATCCATACAAAAGTGGGTCTTATGACTAACACGATCATTCGGGAGCCCCCGCTCCCGCGCGGGCGCGGCGGCGCCCGATGGCAGCTGCGCGCGCATTCTCCTCAGGCGCCCCCGCACCCGCGCAGAAGCGTCCCCGTCAGGACATACTTTGTCCTGACGGGGACGCTTCTGCGCGGGTTACAAAGAAAAACAGAAAAGATTTCTTAAGCTAAGGTAAAGGCCGTGCCCGCAGAGTATAGGAAATATGCCTTAATTTATGGTAAGGGTTATGCCCGCGAGACATGCCTACGCACGGACACGGGTCCAGGACACAAACAGGAAAGTTGTCATTTACATTATATTTTCACATTATTATGTTTTTATGTACATTATGGAACACTTTGAGTTAAGTGAACTAAGGGGCACCGTGAAATTAACTAAGGTTTAGGTTATGACTAAATATGGCCCTGCGGAAGCACCCGCGCCCAAGCGGGCGCAGCCGCGCCCAAAGTGCGGCTACGTCCCCCCAGGCACAGTCGTCCCGGGCGCACCCGCGCCCGCGCGGGAGCGTGTGCTTCCGTCGGGAAAAGTGAACTACAAACAATTAGTTATTTACATTGTGTACGAAAACCGTGAGGCACGATAAAGGACAGCTTATAGCTGTGGAGTTACGAAAGGGGTCGCGTTATCTAAGCGATAATGTTATTTTCAAATAGGAATATCATTATGTTATTCACAGCACGTTAGGGACTTTAAATATAAAATATAGACATGTGGAGTATCAAAAAGATTTACATTGCACCGAATGTAAGGAGCCGTGTTCAAAGAATCGTTATACACATTAAGAAACACTTCGATTTATAAACCAAAGGGTATCGTGAGGTTAATCAAGATTTAGGTTATAACTAATTTGACCCTGCGGGAGCACCCGCGCCCACGCGGGCGCGGCCGCGCCCAAAGTGCGGCTACGTCCCCCCAGGCACAGTCTTCCCGGGTGCACCCGCGCCCGCACGGGCGCGCGCGCCCCCGCCGGGACAAAGTACACTACTAATTAATAGTTATTTACATTATGTACAAAACCATGTGGCACAATAAAGGACAGCTTTTAGCTGTGGAGTTTCAAAAGGGGTTGTGTTACCTACGCGATAATTTTATTTTCCAAAAGGCATATTATTATGTTATTTACATCATAACAGGGTACCGTGAGGTTAGCTAAGGATTATAACTAGCACAATTGCGAAAGAGTACCCGCGCTCGCGCGGGCGCGGCCGCGCCCAATGGTCGCTATGCGCCCTTTGGGCGCACCCGCGCCCGCGCGGTAGAGTAATTATATATTTTGTACATGTGGGCTTTCGCGTAAGCTAATATTGAACACCAATTTACAAAATGAACATGAGATATCAGTGAAACCACTTAGAGAGTCATTATGTACAAAATAGGGCACTTCAGTTTACGCAGGCTGTGAAAAACCATGGTCGGTCTGGCTATAAGAGCGTAACGTGGCGTTCACGGTGTAGGCTGCATTGTGGAGAGTGCGTCGTCGATCAGGTTTTGCATTTTGAACATCCTTGGGTAAAATGCAGATCAAGCCTTGGAGTCGTGTGCTTGTCAATAAAATCCTTGTTTCGATGGTCGTTAAAGGAACAGGATATCGTCGTTAAATAAGGAGATTTTCTGCCAAAGTGCGGCTTCTCACATTGGTTGGTCTGATTGAGGTGGCGATGTCCGCAGCGGGGTTAAAGCCGAGTGTCGTGGGTGCATGAATAAATCAAGTGACTTACAGGTGAGGGCTGTGGTTGAACTTCGTTTCAGGAAAGAGTGCAGGTTGGAGCAGCCGTCTTGTTTCCAAGGTGAGCAGGCGCGCCCGCCCGGGCGCGGGGGCGCCCATGCCAGGAAACCACCTGAAGATGTCACGGAGGATGCGCAGGAGCGCAATTGCTGCAGCACCGAAGCACCATCACTCGGCGCGTACCGCTCACTGGCCACGACCACTTCTGCCTGGCGCAGGATGTGTTGCCAGGTCACTCGGCACTGTCACTTGCACCAACACTGTCACTTCGCGAAGATGGGGTGATGATCAATAGAAGCAGGTGAAGCACAAAGAGCACAATTGAGTACGAATTCACGTGAATTAAAGTAGTATCGCCGTTCAGGAGCACCCGCGCCCGCCCGGGAGGAGCCGCGCCCGCTCGGGCGCGCCCGAGCTCCAAGAGACACGTGTGTACGCTAGGGAGGTCCGAGCGCGACTGAGCGCGACTGGTTAGGTTGGTTAGGTTAGGTTAGGTTTTTTTTTTTTAGACTGATGGTTAGGAAGGATGGGGGGGTGCAGGAATGTTTAGGCTGTGATTGGAGGTTGGAGGGGGTGGATCGAGTTGGACCGGCACCATCGGACTCATCCCTTGGTGAGGCGGGACTATTACTTTATGGTGGCGAACTATAGAATTAAATACATATAACTGTCGAACACTAAGCAAGTTGGCTTCCTTATAAAGTTCTTCTGTAGGATATCGTCTAGGTCTTTGCAACATAACTTTGATTACTGCCCTTTGCGCACGTTCCAGCTCAATAAGGAAAGAAGCAGCTGCTCCACCCCATACTGGTATACAGTATGTCAAAAGTAATTGGCAGAGAGCGAGATAAATTTTCTTAACCAGAGCTATGTCTGCAACTTCACGAAGATTCCTGAAGATTGGTAGAAGTTTTTTTATTCTTTTACTCAGTGTTGAGATCTGAGGCTGCCAGTTCAGATGCTGATCGACAATTACACCTAAATATTTTTGTGACTGTGTAGCAGTAAGAGAGTCGCAGTCACAGAAATCTGAAAAGCAATCGGAAGAGTGGGCTTTGATGTTAAAGCTTGGAGGTGGTTTAGTAGCACTAGAAATATGGAAGCACATGTAGTTCGTTTTCGCTACATTAACTGTCAGAAGGTTATTATCAAGCCATCCCACAACCCTCCTAAGGCCGTCCTCAGCTGATCTTTGGACACCCTGCCACTTCTCTCCCTGAAATATAAGAACAGTATTGGTTGCTCACAAGAGCTCATGCGCGAACTTATCCCCACTCTGTCCAAGATATATGCCTCGTACTTGTAATTCCGAATTCTTGTACTGATAGACATAAAAGAAAACTTCGTTAACAAACTAATTTAAGATTTTTAACTTCGATCTTGTTATTGTTGATCAAATAAGAATCTTGTTTTCAAAGTGTGCGTTGTGGATGTTTTTGTAGCTAGATAGTTCAAACAGCAACGAGATATTTAGTTATCTATCAGGTTATTACTTAATGAGGATCAGTAAAGATTTTTTAATGGCTAATTAGAAAGCTAATACCACCATATGATTAAATGTGAAAAAAAAATTACGATATCTCTTAAACCTGAGAAGTTATAAGAGCTAAAACACTGATTTTTTGGGGGTCACTATGACGTCATCACGACGGACGCGAACCTTATGTCGTACGTGATAAAGCACATATTGCATTGAGCTTGGCATTTCCGTCAAACCCTTTTAAATCAACCATTTCTAAACGGATTTCAAAAATTCTTTCACTAGGTTTTATAGCTATCAATATGTGTTTATATTATATCAATAAAACTATCAAACCTGTTACTGATCCTCATTTGACCAACCTATGAACTACCTACCTACTTAGCTTATCGTAGGCAATCAATAAATTATCAACTAAGTAGGTAATAAGTAATAAAGCGTCTGCGTGATCTTGTTGACCAAACTAGAAATTTTAGAACTTATTTGAGAGACATAGGTACCTCTACCTACTTCAGAAAAACGTTTTTTCTTATGAAATATGAATAAAAGTGTGAACTTTTCGCATGTCCAACCGAGAAACAAATTCAGAGCAAGAAAGTGTATTTCCCTGGCGACCTTTTACAAAGTTAACAAGGTGTAACTTGGGAAATAAATAAGGGAAAGCAACGATTAATATTAAACATTGTGTATTTTAATGTTACAAGAAAAACACAGATATATAAGGCGCTCAGGAGTATTTTGGAAATATTTTAAACCTGTTTTTTAATGACCTATAGGTATATTTCTAATTTAAAAAAATTTCAAGCAAATATCAAGAAATTTAAACTACCTACTTATTTTTTTTTCTATTCTATGTTTCTGCTTCATTCTTACTTAATTATGTGCATAATTAAGTATTTAAATGAATTAATACCTATTAGGTAAGTATAGTAAAAAGAGATAAAATTATAATAGCGTAGCTCGCTGAAATTTAGGTACCGAAATCCTCTAGGACTCTATGGTGAAAATCAAGTCCCTTCAACTTGAAAAGGTAACTTTTCAAGTAAGGCCGTAGGTAAACAGAGGGGGATAGGGGAAGTAGCTACCTTACCTAGTTACTAAAATATTTTCGACTCTTTTCTAATTCTTTGACTAATTGGATTCCACGGTTTTTTGGCACGAGTAACAAGTAGAGAATTATTTAAGTTTGTAGGTCATCAACTAAATTATGTTAACTAGGTATCTGCTGGCTTTTTAAAGAGAATCGGGAAAGACAGGCAACTGTTCAAGCAATTACACGTAAGGCGGGCAATATTCACTCATTAACTGTGTCTCAGGCGTTTGAATAATCGCCAGGGGTAGGGCTACCATCTCGTAGGTATACCGATAAAATCCTGACAAATGTCCTGACAAAATAAAAATTTTGAGTAGACTGAAATAAAGATTTTGTTATTCGTTCTTTAAGTTTTAGTTGTGATGATTATTTACTGCAAATTTCTATGGGCAACAGCGTCGCACAAAATTCCCCTGCGCTTACTAAATGTATGATGTGTCGGCTCGACACGGCGTGCAAGCGATTTTATTTAACCTTAGGAGAGGCTAAGCGACGCTGCCCATGATACCTAGGTAGCTGATTGTTACCAGAGAACTTTAAAGAAAGCCTAATTTCTAAGTTTTGTTGTATTATAGTGTGAATAATCCAAGAACTTCCAACTCCGGCCGGAATCCTGACAGGAACCAAAAATTCTGACATGTCAGGACAAATCCTGACGTTTGGCTACCCTAGCCAGGGGTGAGTTTATGCTCCCTCTAATGGTAGCAATGAGAGCCCTAATGACCATTGCTCCTCGCGTTAATGTTTAAACAACCCGCTTCAACGTACCTATTTGTTTTCTTTTCGAATGCTTCGGCATAAATCAATTTAACAATATGAATGGTTAGCACTTAGTAGCCACAACTTCAGTAATAACTCATAAGGGTGGATGTAGACTGACGGTTCATGTTTTTCAGTCATACCTTTTGTATATTCGATATTAAATTTAATCTATACATATAATAAAGCTGTAGAAAAGTTGTGTCTGTACAAAGAAAATATTTTGAAAAAAAGTGGTTAGGTTGTTTAATAACAACCTATAAAACCCATTTCTATCATTTTTGGAATTTTTGTCTGTTTGTCTGTTTATCTGTTTATCTGTATGTTTGTGCGCTAATAACTTAAAAACGCTAACTTAATCGTAATGATGTTTACACACAAATATACTATGTATTTTGCAGAATAATTTAGTTTTTATCACATCGCAATCGGTTTACTCAATTAAAAGATATACGACTTTTAAGTTTTTAAGAAGAGTTTACGATGAATTCGTTGTAACATTATTTTTGGGGAAATATACTGTTAGAACGACGACTACGGACCCTGGTGTTTCCACATCTGGCACGGTAAAATGGTCAATGGAATAAAAGTAAACAATAACGTGTCGAGTTTTGGATCTTTCTTTTGTGTTTTCTCAGAAAAAAAAATGCACGTGCACGCAGTAAAATCTAAGCCCGCTTTCTATTATATTATTTTATACTACTAGCTTCCGCCCGCGACTTCGTTCGCGTGGACATTCGAGAAAATCCTTAGGGAACCTTTAACCTGGATAAAAAGTGTTCTATATTTTAATGTCATGCCTTGCTAGGTAGCCCGCTTGGTGTGGACGTGCCTTGCGCGCAGCAGGCCTCTGGTCAATGCGTACGCGATCGAGTGCGATGTCGGGCCGCGTCCTTACGCGCAAGTGCCAAACGCCCTGCCTCGCATGCGAGGTACGTCCACACCAAGCGTACTGCCTAGCGAGGCAGGACGTTAAAAAATAGACTTCGTGTCCTGGTTAAAGGTTCCCTTAGGATTTTCTCGAATATCCACGCGGACGAAGTCGCGGGCGGAAGCTAGTATTGAATAAAATTATTTTGTTCAATATTTTTATGTCATAGGTCAATAATTTTTGATATCATTGTTGAAACCTTGTTTAGCTTGTATATTTTTTTACACATCACCTGAAATGAAATCAGTTTGTAAATTCGAAATATTTATGTACCTTTTTATTTTTATTTTTTATTTTTATTTTACAGTTTTTTGGAAAACTTACAGCTTATTTATATAAGGTCCTTCTTAAATAGTGGGTGGTAAATAAGTGGGTGGCAAATAAGGGGTCAATGTACTCATGCATACAAACAACTTTTACTATGGTACCAAACCAACATTGAAATCGCGAAAAAACAATCAGCTGTTCCATAGAAAATTTTAAATCGAATAGATCAAAATGTATGGAACAGCTCATTTTTTTTCGCGATTTAAATGTTGGTACCATAGTAAAAGTTGTTTGTATGCATGAGTACAATGACCCCTTTAAAATTATGTGCACTATTTAAGAAGGACCTTATATTATAATATGAAGTAAAGCTAGCAAAAAAATACAGCCATTTACAAGTTTTCACATTTAGCAAAAGGATAATGCTTAAAACCTAGCCTTAAAAAAAATAGAATGTTAATTTAATTAACTTTCTAGGCTTACTTATAGTTAAGTACTTATGTGAATTACGTGACGAGTATTCGGTAGGTGTTTACTACTAGTACCTGAGTACCTGGGTTGTTGCAGAGGCGTGTACACACGGGCTAATTAACTAAAGTTCACAACAGTTACATACACAGCGATCACACGAAGATCTACTGCTATTACTACACGTGAACAAGCAAGCAGGAGTTTTACAATGATTAGTTAACTGAACTATATTATACAGTGTCACACGGAGCCGAAAGCCAGCAATAGTACTCATAAACACGAATAGCAACAACCCTCCAACTGAAAAAAAAACTAGCTGCTCTTACAATTGACAACCAATTCAATAAGGATTTAGATACTGTTAAGTGGGAGTACATTGTTGGTTTGGACAGTGTTGATGCATCAGCCGAGGCCTTCACAGACTGCATCAAGCTGCTATTCGACTTACATGCCCCTGTTAAGAGGAAAAAGTTTAAGTATCCACCCCATCCCTGGATAACGGATACTGTAAAGGTTATGAAGGGCATCAGGGACCAATACCATGCCAAGTCAAAAAAAAGTACATCTGAAGTCCATAAAAATCATTATAAATTTATGAAACATCTTGTAATAACTGCTATAGAAAACGAAAAAAAATGTTTCTTCGCTGTGCATATTAATAATAATATAAAAAACTCTAAAAAATTATGGTCTACCTTAAAAAACACAGTATTACCAAAAAATAAGAATATGAATGAACTACCATTATGCTTTGATGACCCTGATGTAATAAATGCACATTTTCTTAATATTCCCAGCAAGGATAGTGTCTCCATATCTGAGCTGACATACTTGGAACACCACAGATATGGTACGGGCACCTTTTCCTTTCACGAAGTCAGCGAAGATGAGATTATGAAAGTAGTCATGGGGCTGAAGTCTAATGCTCAGGGGGATGATGGTGTTACACTGGACATGTTGCTTTTGACTTTGCCGAAATCTTTGTCCACTATAACATCCTTGGTGAACAAGTCATTAAAGGAAGGCAAATTCCCAGAGATCTGGAAGAGGGCTGTGGTAAAGCCACTACCAAAAGTAAGTAACCCGGCCTCTGTAAATGACCTTAGACCTATCAGTATTTTACCATGCGTCTCAAAGATCCTGGAAAGGGTAGTCTGTAATCAGCTCACCCAGTATCTTGATGATCAAGGCATTCTTCCTCAGGTTCAGTCGGGGTTTAGGAGGGGATTCGGCACTGCGACTGCCCTGGCTGATGTGGTCGACAACCTTCTTGCTGCTCAGGACCTTGGAAATATCAGCGCTTTAGTGTTATTGGATTTCTCGCGGGCTTTTGATTCCATTAACACAACAATTCTTTTGTCTAAACTAGCATATTATGGAATCGATGCCCAAGCCGTCAGATGGTTTCATAGTTACTTGAGCCAAAGACAGCAGTATGTGGAGCTCAGGAAATGCGGTGATAAGCTTATGTCAGCACCCCTTCCTGTGACACGTGGCGTGCCCCAGGGATCAATTTTGGGTCCTATCCTCTATGCACTTTACAGCGCTGACATAACAAAATGTATACATCACTGCCAGTACCACATATATGCAGATGACCTACAGTTGTACTTGTCATTTAACCCATCAGATCTGGTCAGCGCAGTAAACAAGATAAACGAGGATCTGGCATGCATCTCTGCCTGGTGTCGGTCAAACTGCCTTGTCCTCAACCCGTCAAAATCAAAGTTCATGCTAATTGGTTCTAAACGAACACTCGTTAAAATAAATGATAACAATACACCCATGAAAATCAGTATTGATGGAGAATCCATAGAACAGGTGGAGGTAGCCAGAAATTTAGGGTTAGTTTTTGACAGTCAACTTAATTTTGAGAACCATATTATAGAATGTGTTCGTAATTGCTTTTACCGCTTAAAGTTATTATATAGAATTAGACCATACTTGTGTGAAAAGGTTAGAATCCAGTTGTGTGAGTCACTTATCCTGTCGAAACTTAACTATTGTGATGTAGTCTATGGTCCACGCCTACTTTCCAGAACATCTAAATTGATACAAAGGGTGCAGAATGCATGTGCTCGTTTCTGCTTCCGTATCCCACCTAGGTCACATGTTACTCCGTTTCTCATTACTGCCAACTTATTGAAAATGGAAGCCCGCAGGAAACTACATCTGGCTACTTTGATGTTCGGCATAATAAATACAGGAAAACCACCATACCTCTACAACAAACTGACATGGGCACAGAGGTCTGACAGACCCCCGAGACGGGCTTGCACTCCTGTTTTCTCAACTCCTCTACATCGCACTACAGCCTTCCGGGGTTCATTTAGGTTCGCCGCCACACGCTGTTGGAACGATATCCCGCCTCCAACGCGTGATCTAAGAACAATAAATACATTTAAAAAACACTACAAACAGTATCTTCTTGACAACCAACACTCTCAATTTTTACTTACCAGCTGATATAACACAACATGCGTGGTGGCGGGATGCATCTGGCTTCCAGCTAAAACAGTACCACATGGACAAACGTGGCATACACCACGTGGCAAGCTTACATGGCACGAGGACGAACGACGTGACGACACATACATAACACCAATAAATGAATAAAAGTCATAAAATCTTAAGGTAGTAATGAAAAGAGAAGAAATGCAGTGAATATACACCACACCACTGCCGTAGCTGCACACTTATACAGTTACACAACTCAAAACTGTCACTGTCACATGAATGTCACTTTATTATATCCTCTGTGAGTGGGGCGAAGGACACAATACTTTCAGCCTCACTCACGTTGTTTTGTAATTTTAATTAAGTATTTATGTTTATCTTTTGAACTGTGTTCGTGATGAAAGGTGCAACATGATATTGTAACATGATTTCTTTTTTTTTTCTTTTATACTATCTGTTACAGCCAGGCCCTGTCAGAATAGCAGCGTGCCGTGACGTTACCCTAACGTCACGGCATTCATACGCTGAGGCAGGGACCTTTTATTAATCTCTTTGTTTTGTCTTGTTTTAATTTACTTTATTTTAATTTAGTTTTTAATTTAGTGTTTAAGTATTTTGATCATTCTCTGTGAGGTTAGTAATAAATTATTTTCTATTCTATTCTATTCTAATTGACCTACTAATTGTATGATGATTTTTTCCAGTAGGAAGTTACCTATTAATAAAGTAAAAGTTGTTTTTATGGTAGGAACTGCGGTTGGTTTTGTTTGATACCCTCTTAATTTAGAAGACTAGGTACTGTGATAAGAGCAGATGAAGCGAGAGAAATATACGTATGGATCGTAGAAAGTGGAAAAAAGTGATCTGCCTAACCTCTCATGGGATAAAAGTACTTCGACCTTATTAACAACTAAAGGCCGCTCGCGACTTCATTTGCGTGGACAGTTATTTCTCTATTCCTCGGGAATACTACTTTTTTCGGGATGAATGGTACCCTATTTTCTTCTCTGTACCCTTGACAATGTGTATGCATCATGATGACTTTCGCAACTATAATATTAGTAAGGATTCAGTCCTTTAAAACGTAATGTCTGAGTTTAAGGATCGAGTCCCGTCTGAGGTGTTACGGTTTGTTGAGTTGAGTCGATTTTTTCTAGTAAGTAATTTTCTAGTAAAAAATAAGTAGGGTTAATTCGTCCAAGGTAGGTATATATATCGTTATTTCTGAATCTTGTAAAAAATACTATGTTAAGTTTAATCTATAAAATATCCCAAATGTATTTAATAATAGAGTTATTCGTAATTTAGACAATTTTACAAAGTTTTTGAATGGGTTTTATGTCGTCATTTGACTAAATTGTTGCGGTGAATTAAAGTGGGAGAGGAAATTTCATACCCAGTACACTTTATGTTCATTGTACACTTTATATTTGGTACTTTCCATAGCGTCGTAACCATTATAATAATTGGGTTGTATTTTCAGTTCATAATGTAAACGTTGGAATGTTGGCCTGAGACGGAGTTTACGTTACATTATTTACTGATTTACCATAGGGTAGGTAGAATTTTATTCCTGCAAAACGGAGATCTTTGTTTCGAAAAGGATTAAGTATCCTTTAATATCCACTAAAAACGAAAATACAAATTCGTTCTTAGACAAGGGATGAGTAATAACTATAGGCTCTACAATACTGTAGGTACATTACTAAATAATATACTAGCAAAAATACGATTCACACCAGGGGCTCTATTTTTGAATCGCTCGTATGACATAGTTTTGTCGCATGCGACTTAGTCACACTTCCAAGTCGCATGACGCCGATTTTCCGTATTTTTGAATCGTTCGTTTCCGTGCTGCCAACATAATACTAAATGTTGGGTTTTATCCGTTCCACGCAGAATTTAGACAAGACAGGTAGCTACCGCAATGAAAACGGAACGTAATATCCATGTTTCTAATGGCTGTTACAAAAAAATCTTTGCTTTTTAGTAGAAAAGTATATCACTCGCCGTACCGTATCGCTCGCCTGCAAACGAGTGGGTGAGGGCACTCGTTGCGGTCGAGTGATTCAAAAATATGGAAAGTCAAATGTCGAACGAAAATCAGTAGAAACCAAGCGCTCGACGCCAGCCGAAGGATTCAAAAATAGGGCCCCAGCCAGGGGCCCTACCGCCCAACTCAAAGCGATAGCCAAAGCGATAGCTAGACTCTATCCGTCCTTGTCATCGTGTTATGATATGACAAGGATGGATATAGTCTAGCCATCGCTCTGGCTAAAGCTTTGAGTTGGGCGGTCCAGGGGCAGATCAATCAATCAACTAAAGGTCGTATTTTTTCTAGTAGGTATATTATTTAGTACCTATGTATAAAAATAGCATTGTGAATACAAAAATCTCAAATTTAAAAATACTGTACATGTTTAAGGCTCTATTGAGTCTTGATAACATATTATTGTGTTCTCTGAAAACTTACAAAAATAGTTTCATGTGAAGAAGGTAGAATATTTAGGTACATTTATACCTACTCGCGTAATATGCTATATCTAGTAAACGTTATCTGTGTATAAACGGTTACATTATTTTATAGTGCAAATCCTAGACTTTTTAGTCGATTGGCTAGCCTTTCATCCATAGACTTAGAAAATTTTTCGCAGTCTTACAAAACGGTTTCTCAAAAATGGCTACCATCCCGATCTCATTAAGCGATAGGGCTGTCGCACGACTGCTGGATCAAAGGGATGCTCACGTGAAGCCGCACTCACCTTGAGTGCTCGTTACAGCCCTGAGGCCACCTGCTTTGCCTCTTTTTTAGCAATCTTTGACTTAAGAAACGGGAAATTTGATTATTTAAATGCAACTTTGGATGTAAACTTTATCCGTCTTTTAAAAATCTGCCCAAGCTGCCTATGATGTGATTGTCTTCAATATTAGTTAATTTCCATATTTATTTACCTTAACATTGACTATTAGTTAGACAAACACTTGCTTGAGCTTTATGACATTCGCTTAACGGTCAAAGACTGTACTCACATAGTTTTATTTTATTGCTACTTATTTATATCAACTTTATTAAGTTTACGTTTCCATGCCTTATTCTATTTTTCAGGCTTATTTTTTTTCTCACAATGTTAAGGCTGTAGACGGGCATCATGTTCCAATTTTAAATTTTCAATGCAAATGACCAAAACAACTCTGCGCGAGCCGTAATGAGGGCGAACTTTGAAAATTCTTATTAAATTATTAAATAGGTATAAATACTCCTAAGAAAAATAAAATAATACTTTAGAATCTGTAAATACCAGTAAAAAACATGTCAAAGTGTACCGATTTGAGCAATTTTTTATATTTTATTTCTCTGTGATTAAACACATTTTTTTTTAATTTTCTCTCTATAGGGCACTCCTTGACAATACAAACAATAAGTGAAAAAATAAATATGAGTCGTATTCTTATTTGTTACAGCTAAAACGTTTGTGAAAAATACCTCTGACAAACAAATTTGAAATTTCACTTGAACAGATTTTCTTCGTTTTAAAATACCTGATGATTTATTATGTTTTTCAAACTTCTTAAATTAGTGCCGTATAGCTCTCTATAATATAAGAATTTTGCTTCCTAAAACTAAAGTTTACATCAATTAGTATACAAAGTTATTTTTAGTTTTTTGTTTGTATAAACTAAAAATAACCTTGTATGCTTTCATTCTTTAGATAACTTCATTGGAAAAACGCTAATTTCTTTGAAATGCGGATATACAGCCTTAACGTAGTTATAATGAATTAGGTATGAGAGGATCATTATGATGAATTAGAGTGAGTAGAATCCATTTGACTAAGTACTCTGTGATATAGTTATAATCACTTATTTATACAATACACGTAATTGTAAAGTTATAAACGCCAGATTATATTATAGAGTGTGGTAGCTGAACCTTTAAAAGTGTTGTTCTTTTACTGATACCAATCTTGTAACATATTTTTAACATTAAAAATGTTTGTTCGTTCGCTCCAGTAGGCCCCTATTTTTGCTGAAAGTGCAACTCGCCCGTGATACCCTGAAGTTTAGGGCCACGAGGACGTATGAGGGCTCAAAAGATGCGGAATTTAAAGGGCTTTAAGAAAAATATTTTTTGGTTTAAAAAAAAATTTCGACCGCTAAATTACGCGTTCTTACTGAAAATTCATTTCGACGGGTTTCAAGATAATGTGAAAAAATGTTGAAAAAATATTTTTTGGTTTAAAAAAAAATTTCGACCGCTAAATTACGCGTTCTTACTGAAAATTCATTTCGACGGGTTTCAAGATAATGTGAAAAAATGTTGAAAAAATATATAAAAATAAAAATATAGTCAAAAACTATATGAAAATCGAAAAAAAAAACATTTTCGACAGAAAAATTACGCGTTTTTACTGAAAATAGAATTCGACTGGTTTTAAGATAATGTAAAAAAAAATATCAAAATAATATTTTGGAAAATCATCAACTGTTCGTTTCTCAGTAACGAATCCGTCACCACCGACGAAGAGAACGATTCTCCGTCCCAGAAGCGCCTCACGTATGACTTCTGACGCCGTTTGATTTTAGATTTAAGATTGTCATTAATGTGTGTCTAAAATAAATTGGTTGCGTATTTGTGAGAAATTGTGCGGTGATGGGTAATAAGAATATATTACAAACATGTTTTTTTTCGAATGATCTGTAATAGTAGGTACATTCATTTTCAATGCCCTTTCAAGTCGTGTAGAGCACGAGATTTGGCACGAGATCTGTGATTTTTTTGTTATTTTTATGATTCTAATCACGGTCTCTATTCATTAGAAGTAGGTAAATTACATAGTGAACAATACATGTCCGTCTATATTAGTTATATCTTAGGTAAACCCAAGTGTGTTTCCTTTGATGGTCGTTACAGCCAAGAAAGCACAGTTGATTGCGCATGATTTCGCAAGCAAAATAGAGGGGATTGAAGCATATGACCTAGTAGTGAGGTAGAAAGACCACAATCCAATAACGAGGTTGCTAGACAGACAGAGATTAAATTAGGGATAACAATGCTCTGGTAATACCCGAGTTTGTGAGTAAGTTGTAATATTTTCCAGTGTGCAATGATATTAGGGCGGGTCATACCATACGGATGCCTATTTTCCACCCTTGTTAAAAAAAGCGCGGGTTTCATTTGAGTAAGTCGTTGATTTGGGAAACAATATAAATCATTGAAAAAACTCTGGATATATTCAATCCAGTTGAAAACATTGATTTAACATAATAGGAGTTAAGAAACCCTTTTGTTAATTTTAGATTTATACAGCCCTTTTCCAAATACGTCGTTGGACCATATTGGTGGCCTTCGTAAAAATATCCGTTAAAATAAATAAAAAATTAAAAACTGATTGCAATTGGACCCTAAGCAAAGAATTTTAGCTTATTAGGTGGAGGATATGATAACACAATTAGATCACAAGTTGAAGGTTTTTTAGCTGGAGTTAAGTATGGTTTTTTAAAGGTATTATTATTATTAATAATATTTTACTCATCATTTAGAGTTTTTTTATTTATTTAAGAGTTAATATATTATCATGAAATACTAACTTACAACTAGTAAACTTAAATTATTACAAAAGTGTAATTTATTTAAATAGAACTGCTTTCGTAGCATTATTCGTAGCAAACACCGTAGCATACAAACCGTAGCACAAAATCCAAAGTTAAATTATCTTCTCAAATTAAGGCATTTCATTTTCATATTTTACACCTCTGAGAAATGATGAGGATGACAGCCGCAAAGATAAGGAAAATAATTTTAAAGTGCTCTAAGGGCAGTTTTTTAAAGAAGCGTTGAGTCAGTCAGCTGAAATGATCAATTTGAGATTCTAGTTTAGTTTACTAGCTGAGTATCTTTCGAGGGATTGCAGGTTTTTACTTTTTGCTATCTATAAAATCGAACACTATTTTAATATTTACTGTGAGCATGATTTCGTTCTCGTGTTCAGATTTTACCATTGAAAATGGTTATCAGATGCAAATCGTCTGAGACGTATTTTTGGCCTTATCTCCGAGGATTTTGGGAGGATCGAAATGAAAATAGTACCAAAAGTTGAAAAATTTATCGAGACACGTGTGAACGTTTGAATTTTGAAAATCTACTGGTAACTTTTTTTGAAATTTTGCAAAATTCCAAAAATTCGGGGTTTTTGGGGGATGTTTGTTTACTAAATTGTAAAAATTTCGGAAAAAAAACTGACATAAAAAAAAATGAAGAAGAGGGTCCTAGGGTATTAGTTTAGCTACCAAATGGCGAAATAAGTTTGAAAATCGGTAAATAATTGTGACCTGTAGGTGGTCCCTTTAGATTTGGATCGGGTGTTTCCGTACATAAAAAGTTTTGTAGCTTCTATGATTATTGACCGATCGTCATGGTAATAGTGTTAAAAGATGCAGAAGCAGACGAGAAGTGCATTCGTTGGTATTTTAAAAATCGGTTAATAGTATTTCGGCTGCGTCGAGGCAGTCAGCGGGCGCTTTTGTGACACGAGGCTCCGCCTCGTGTCACAATCGTAAAAATAAATAGGTACTACCTAGGTAACTTTAAAAATATAATAGGATTTTGCATTTGATTTGATTTTGGTTTTTCGTAAATTTTTGTATTCATTTTCAATGCTTCGATTCTTGCGGGGACTGCAAAATCTGTGATTTTTTTCTGGATGAAAGGTACCCTATGTCCTTTTCTGTACCCTTCGAGCAACAAAGGCTTCGTTAGAAGCCCGTCTTACTCTAAGTCTGTACCCCTGAGAACGTGTATGGAAAATTTCACGATGATCGGTTCAGTAGTTAAGACGTGAAGGCGTAACAAACAAATAAACAAACAAACAAACAAAAAAAAACTATTAAGTAAGGAAGTAAGGATTGGCTGAGCTAATAAAATAAAATCAAGGCAGCGTAAATTTTACAGCCTATCTTACTATAAGTTATTCTTCTGACAGGAGATTGGCGGAGTGTTGGTAACTTTTTTATAGTACGTCTGATCGTGCAGCCGAGGGACTCGTAAAGTGAGATTGGTTCAATCGGCGACGGTTTATTGACTTATTAAATCGATATTTGAGTCCAATATTCGCCGCGAGTCGTGTGGGGGATTTCAATTTTGTTTATAAACTGCAGCGCCACAACGCTACATGCCCACGGGGCATTTCCACGAAAGCGTTCTAGTACTTGCTTTGCGGCTAATTAAATTCGGATACAATACAAGCTAACTGAATTGGGCTGATTTGGGAAAAGTATATTAGATTTATTCGTTTGAAACTGTAAATTTTAATAATTGAAAATGCACTTATTGAATGTTAATGCAATGACATGGTAGTAGGACTCTTTGGGAGTTCTTGTACCGCGAATTCGACAGGAATTCTAAAAACTGTTATTTGAAGTGTTATCTCAGAGGAAAAATATGCCAGCTTTCAAGTACAAAAGTATAATATAAAAAACATCTAAGTAATTGAAATTGCACATTTACATAAAATGGAAACAAAGTTTAATTTTAAAGAGGTTAGTCAATAAGTACATCATCGTGAAAATGTTGGTAAGAGAAAACGTTATATTGAAGCTTCATTTAAAATTAGTGGCCATCCGGCTCTATCGCCCGTTAGCTTAAAAGGCAAATAAGCTAGTGGAGTAGCTTTAAACTGCTTGCAGAATTTTAATCGGGTTTACCTGATCCGGCAATTTTTCTGTTATATCCGGCGGGGACGACCACGGCTGTGGCGGCGCATTATTAATTACCGTCTGCCCAAACGTTTAATATTTCACCTGAGTGCAGGATCACCCAACCGCTTGAGCCCTAATCCCCACTTAATTCCCCATATTTCGTCGTTTTCAACGTTTACCCGAACGATAACTCGTTTTTTTAAACTCTCCCGTCGTATCAGCACACAATTTGAGGGTTAAGCTAATTATTAAGGCAATCTTAAACGAAATGTTTATTGAAAGATTTTGACTTTGTGTAAAGCTTTCTAAAGATTTTTTTGTAATTACATAATGTTTATTTTTTAAAATAAATAAATGCTTGGACAATTTCACACAGCACCATTTAGCCCCAAACTAAGCAAAGCTTGTAGTAATATGGGTGCTAGACAGCTGATCAGCCAGACCCGTCACCGAAATTAAGATTATCATTCCAATTTCTGCCCGGCCGGGAATCGAAACCGGGACCTCTTGCGTGGTAGACTCTGAAATATTGACCACTGCACCACTCAGGTCGTCAATATTATATAAAAGTGGCAAACTTGTCTTCTTTCATATTTTTTTAGTATTCTTTTGTTGTATTGGGTTAGAGCTTGATGGACCTTTGTCCTTGGGGATGTATACTCGTAGGTATTACCTACCTTACAGATAAAGATATAAGTATTTAATTTAATTAGATGGGAAAATATAATCGTACAAATGAAGTAACTTAGTAAATATAAATAAACCATAATGGCTTTGGATGGATAGGTAGTCAGATAGGCTATTTATTCATTAAGTTAGCATTATCATAGAAGACTATGAATTGACTGCACTGTATATACCGTTCTAGCTGGAGTGCTATCGAATGCAATATCCGCTTTCAAACGAGTTTTTGGTTCTAAAAACTGTTCGCCAATCTAGTAACCTCCGATAGGTCTACCGGTGCTGTCAATAGGCGAATGCGTAACTAATATAACATGGGTAATGCGTGTTTGAAATATCAACATTATGGCTGTACTTCTTTATGGCGATGTGGGAACATGATGCCAAGTGAAATGTCAAACACGTACTGCGAAGTAACAAACTGCCAGTACCACACCTCTATCACAGAAACCGTGTCAAACCAGCCACAGTAGAACGATGACCTGCCACTCTACCTTAACATGAAAGGTGTCATTGACAAGATTGGGAGGTATTCTGAAGCGTGCGTCTATCAAGACCTACTTCAAGCCGCCGAAGAAGATAAACCAATTTTTACGACTTGTCAAGTGTCTTATTTCTAATTAATTGTACGCGCGGAGAAGTGTAAATGATATAACGGCAATAAAAATACCAAATGGTATTTTTATTGCCGTTATAAAATGTCTATTCCCAACTTATACTATTCATAAACGAAACGAGGTACAGTCAGTAATAAAAATGCTTTTAAAATGTGTTTTTAATAAGTAATATTTACTTAATAAAAATCAGTTTTTTCAAACATTAAAATGTAGTATGTAAACGTTTATAATACACCATAACCATAATACATGTTTACCAGGATTACATAAATATGGATAAAGTTAACACTTCTATATTTACATTTTTCTTTTTTTTCTCCGCAAAAAATAAACCGTCCTTATTTTGATATGTTTACCAGCTAAAAAGCCCACATACGAACGTAGAAATTCTTAGTCTAAGTAGAAATTACTCAGAAAAAAGAATACAAAAACAAAACTTTTTAAATCGACCATGAGAGTAAAGTCAATGAAGTGTTGAATTGGAAACGTTTCGCACAGGCACACATAACAACCAGTGTCGACCCAAACTTTTGTAAACGATTGTTGCATTTTTAACCAGCAGGATTTTTACGGGTCGCACTAAAGTTTGGAAAGGATGTCAATCAAAGAGCAACTAAAGAGGACGCTGGGATAGATAGGGATACTCTATAAATAAATTAACCAAATAGTTTTGCGGCTAACAATATTCGACATGTCTTGATATAAGTTAAAACGACGTTGATAAGAAATAAGATACAGTAACGATTTATGAGATTTGGGTTTTAGCTAGAAATCGAAGATCTACTACGTTTTATATATCTACCTATCTATATAGCTATTAGGAGTCCACTCCTCTTGAAATTAAGACCTAATATCAATCCTAACCCAAACTTGCTAGGGAACAGGCCTTATCCTTATGGGTAGAAAACGAGGATGGGCCATAAACCCACCACGTGGTGCCAATTCAGATTGGTGGGTGTTAACGACTGCAAATGCAGCCGAGACCAACGGCTTATAGTACCTTCTGAATAGGGTTACCAGATGACAGGAATTTTCCTGACATGTCAGGAATTTAAGGCATCTTTCAGGAAAACCGGGATAAACTGAAGTTGTCAGGGATTTTTAAAATCTCAAAAAGTGTAAGTATAGGTACTTAATGAAACACATAATTTCAATATTTTTTGGTCACCCATCCCGTGAACGAGCCTTGTGAAAGTTGCAGGGCTAGCCGCTAAACCACTGCGCCATCGAGCCCCTGTACTATTTCAGTAAGTTTGTATTGTGGTTCTTATATCGATGTCAAAAATTAAGACTTTTTGTGTATTTTTTTAAGTATTCTAATGACAGAAAAATCCGATTGTCGTGATTCTTATTTCGTAGCAAGCCGCTGGGGTTAAAAATATTAATATTTAAGCGGTAGTTTATGCGTTGAAACCTCGGCCACGGTATGGTGGTATCACTGGTGCCAGCAGATTATGGTGGTGACATTCAAATCTTCAGGTTTACTTTTTCACGTAGTTGTTAACAAGATTGTTCAAGTAACGTAAAACTTTTTGTTTGTGTAACAAACGACGCAATCTTCTCAGATAGCAGTAATTGCTAATGAACCTTTACAAGTGCTTAAGTATCGAAAGGGGACTGTTTACAGCCTCATTGGTGTTTCTCTTGACGTGTGATCGTAAATTTTTTACGTTACGATTGAATGGTCCTCTCGCCCTTAACTAAAACAGGTTATAAAGTTTCACGATTCCGCTTTATGGTACTATTCGTGTTCATTTTATAAATTATGTGCTTTAACATTGGCCTTTATCACTTTGTTTAATTTTGTTTCGTTTAATTTATCTCTTCTGGTTTAGGTAGTTACTTTTCATAGGATTGCCTTGTCTGTAGAGACATAGTACCTAAATCAAATAATTTTATTTTACATAGTGTAACACAATCTTAGTGTTTCACCAAATTCGTGGCTTTTAAACGTGGTTGTTGAAGAATAAACAACCTAAAGGACCTATTTAGAACGGACTTCAAAAAAAGGAGGAGGTTTTCAGTTCGTCGGAATGTTTGTTTTTTTATGTATGTTACTCGATTACTCGAAGACGGCTAGACCGATTAGAAAAATATTTTTTTTGTTTGAATCATAAACTTAATATCCACTGGAATAGACGAACAGAGTTCACTTGGCTGCGAAACCAAAAGTGAGATGAGCCAGTGTTTGTAAATATGTAAACGTGTGCGTGAATTTAGAGATGCACTGAAGTCCATTTTAGGTTGTCGATAACCATAATGTATTATTGCTCTAATAAATAAAACACAAACAAGATTTTGAACAATTTTATTTATATAATTTCTTAAGGTCTCCTTTGAGGCTCCCTGCTTATTTATTTATGACATTTATCCAGTTTAATTTAATCACTGGATTTACAGAAAACCTGGAAATAATTGTTAAATTAGTACTTAAGTTGGTATAATTTACCATTTGAAAACTGTCGGTTACAAGCAGCTTTAAATAAAACTATCAGTGGTCACAAAGACAAACAAAGTTATATTGGAAATCATCGACATGAGTATCGATATCGATAATTTTTGATCAATATCTACGCCTTATTTTCTCAAGTTCACGGACATAATATCTTTTTATCTAACACACAATGTTTAGAAATCAGCCTTTATTTAGAAAAAAGGCGTTTAATATCATCATATTAGTATATAACTTAGTGTGTTTGGGAATATATTCAACTAAAATATGAATTATGAAAATGGTAATAGTATAAACGTTCCCGTTCCCGTTCCCGTTCCCGTTCCCGTTCCCGTTCCCGTTCCCGTTCCCGTTCCCGTTCCCGTTCCCGTTCCCGTTCCCGTTCCCGTTCCCGTTCCCGTTCCCGTTCCCGTTCCCGTTCCCGTTCCCGTTCCCGTTCCCGTTCCCGTTCCCGTTCCCGTTCCCGTTCCCGTTCCCGTTCCCGTTCCCGTTCCCGTTCCCGTTCCCGTTCCCGTTCCCGTTCCCGTTCCCGTTCCCGTTCCCGTTCCCGTTCCCGTTCCCGTTCCCGTTCCCGTTCCCGTTCCCGTTCCCGTTCCCGTTCCCGTTCCCGTTCCCGTTCCCGTTCCCGTTCCCGTTCCCGTTCCCGTTCCCGTTCCCGTTCCCGTTCCCGTTCCCGTTCCCGTTCCCGTTCCCGTTCCCGTTCCCGTTCCCGTTCCCGTTCCCGTTCCCGTTCCCGTTCCCGTTCCCGTTCCCGTTCCCGTTCCCGTTCCCGTTCCCGTTCCCGTTCCCGTTCCCGTTCCCGTTCCCGTTCCCGTTCCCGTTCCCGTTCCCGTTCCCGTTCCCGTTCCCGTTCCCGTTCCCGTTCCCGTTCCCGTTCCCGTTCCCGTTCCCGTTCCCGTTCCCGTTCCCGTTCCCGTTCCCGTTCCCGTTCCCGTTCCCGTTCCCGTTCCCGTTCCCGTTCCCGTTCCCGTTCCCGTTCCCGTTCCCGTTCCCGTTCCCGTTCCCGTTCCCGTTCCCGTTCCCGTTCCCGTTCCCGTTCCCGTTCCCGTTCCCGTTCCCGTTCCCGTTCCCGTTCCCGTTCCCGTTCCCGTTCCCGTTCCCGTTCCCGTTCCCGTTCCCGTTCCCGTTCCCGTTCCCGTTCCCGTTCCCGTTCCCGTTCCCGTTCCCGTTCCCGTTCCCGTTCCCGTTCCCGTTCCCGTTCCCGTTCCCGTTCCCGTTCCCGTTCCCGTTCCCGTTCCCGTTCCCGTTCCCGTTCCCGTTCCCGTTCCCGTTCCCGTTCCCGTTCCCGTTCCCGTTCCCGTTCCCATTCCCATTCTCGTTTGCGTCCCCGTCCCCGTCTTCGTCTCCGTTCTTGTCCCCTGAGGCTGAATCATGTCCACCGTGTTGGATTTCAAAATAAATGTAATTTTTGCAATTACCATCCCACAAAACCTCAAGAACCACATCCATATCGATTTTTATGTTTACTTACCCATTTACCCCCTAAGGGGGTGATTTTTAAAATCACAAAATATATGTTTGTCTATTTATTTTTAGACTTGCTCCTACGAAGTTTAAAGTTGTAATGTCCATTTTATATTCTTTTTCCATACAAAATTTGTACCCCATTATCACCTCTTTAGGGGTTAAATCATTTCCACCGTGTTGAACTTCAAAATAAATGTCATTTTCGCAATAGTCATCGCAGAAAACCCCAATAATGACATCCATATCTATTTTTAGGTTTATCTACCCTATTTCATCCCCGTTTCATCCCCATAGGGGTTACAATACTACCAATAACAATATACGTTGCTTTAGATTTTATTCATAAGCCTAAATTATAAATTTAGAGATTTTTACTTCGAAAATAAAGGATTTTCTTCTAAACAGAACTTCATCCCCCTTTTCACCCTTTCGGGGGTAGAATTTTGAAAAACGCTGAGACCCGTATATAATTATTTTCAATCATCAGCCTAAACACAATATTTGGAGATCCTAGCTCCAAAACTGAGGGACTTTCATACAAACTTTCATCCTTTATTTCATCCCCTTAGGGATGGAATTTTCAAAAATCCTTCCTTAGTGGATGCCTACACTGTATAAGGTATCTGTGTGCAAAATTTCAAGTCTCTAGGTCCAGTGGTTTGGGCTGTGCGTTGATATCTCAGTCAGTCAGTCAGTCAGTCAGGACTTTGAATTATATATATATAGATGATGTTGCAAAAGTTAGTATTTAATACAAGTTGAAATCATAACACAAATAATATATAGGTAGTCTAAGCGGTCACGGGTCATTTTTGGTAACGATCAAGGAAAAGGTTAGATTCATTTTCATGGATTGGAGAGTGGTCCCCTAATGTGAATGATGTCGGTCTGCCTGCTCTTAGTGGTTGCAACTTCGAATTATAGCGCTTAAAAAAAGTTTCATTGTTACGAAAAAAAAACGATCAGAGAAATGGTCAGTTTTAGTAACTATTCAAAGTATGGCGTCTCGTAGCTGAAATGATGTGGTCTGCCGGCTCTCAGTGGTTGCATTTCAGAGCTAATAATAATAGTTTTATAATCATACTTAATCACTTATATAATGCAGTGTTTTCATAAATTCACTAGCTTTTGCCCGCGACTTCGTTCGCGTGATTAAGAAAGTTGCGCATTTATTTTGAAAGTCAAGGATTACCAATAAGTATACGGATTACCAATATTAGTGCTCAACTACATCATGAAAGATTCTACCCTCCAAAAATGGTGTCTCTACCTTCAGCCGTTAGGGCTCTACGTCTATCCCAACAATGAAACAGTCAGTGAATCAGTCAATCAATTTAGAGTTTTATAATGTATTTAATTTAGGTATAGATGACTTTAACAATTTTAAAGCCTTACACTTTCTTGTCTAAACTGGGTTGAAACCAGGCAAATACATGCCAGGAAACCTATTATTTGAACCTACAATAAAATAAATAAAAATCAAAAGTAATATATAAGGTTATATTGTAATTTAAACTGACAAATTTTATTTACAAATTACATGCTCCTCAGTCACGTCACAATATAAGTTGGTCACAAGATAATGTAACAATATGTTTCTTTTAAATTTTGAAATATCATGTTTCGGTGTTTTTGTTTTCGTTATTTTTTCATTCTAATTTAACTAATTATTGTTTATCGTTCTGTAGCGATGACGTTTAGGTATGGATGAACAATGCAATTATGAAAATGTACCACTAAGTTAGTACAGTACAATAGTTTCAACCTCAATGGTAATATGTTAAATACTTACATGTGTTAATTATCAGAAATTAATTCCATAATCCCTTACATTGAATATTTCGTTGCAAGCTCATCACTTAATTTTGTTTCTGACTGCACCAGCTATAGATCAAAGATAGTATCGGTTCTTACTATTAACTGTAAAAGTCAGTGTTAGTGTGCAGTAATAAAAGTGTAAGTTGTGCGGGCTGTATTTATTATTCCTAGTTCAGTGGACGGGCGATTCGAAATAAATTTTGTGTACCAATACAAATATTCAGGAAAAAGCTTGGTGAATATCACGTCTTCGGTTTATTATACGTTCGTTTCGTGTCTCGCCGTGACCCGGTCCAGGATACGTGTCTGAGTCCGATTGACCAGGTAATGACGGCTATGTATGTTGGCATAAAGGCTGGCGACTACGTGATATGGATTGGCCAATTGATTTACATTCAGAGTTTATTTATTTATATTATTTAGCTTTCATAGCAAGTACAAAGACAGCAAAGGGCGGAATTAATGCCATGTCTTGATATTTTCATTTTAAAACGATTCACCACATTTGGGGAGCATAGGTTTCAATAATTTTATTTTATAAGAGTTTGTGGCAATAAAAGTGTGATGTTGTCCAATATTTGAATAAAATATTACCTCATTAATATAAGGGCAGATATAATTGTATGTATAGTATAGGTATGATATATTTTGATTAATAAACTTAACTTCATCGGAATGTAAAATACCTATTGATGACAAATATACCTAATATTTGTGTCTATAATCTGCGCGCGATGAGAATGGTATAATACCTTTTGGAACTGAGACGCGCACGGTACCGCTGACGCGGCAGCGCGGCGCCCCGTACAAATTATTTTTTCATACAATTTCAATTCACTTTGACACGGTCCCTTACCATTCACATCGCACGCGGATTATACTGGTTGATGCTACAAAAGTAAAAGAGTCAAGAACAATAATTTTTAATGGTCTCAACACGACCCCAGTTTTCACAATTTATCTTAAAATTTTAAATACACACTTTAGTGTGATGCAGATGCATGATTTGCAACCTTGATCATTTTAAAGTAAAGCTTGCTTGAATTGAAAGCTGTTTTGAATATTGTGCCCCGATTTACCTCACGGAAGCTTTTTTCCCCATACATCACCTAACAGGAGAATTACTTCAGGGAAATACCAGCGTTCTGAATTGGTAAACGTTTTGTTGTGTACTATTCTGTCCCATGGTGATTACTATTTGTTTTCACAGCCAGGTATTGCGGTGTTGCAATTTAATTCATTTTACGCACAAACGTTTCAACGAAATGAAGAAAAATAAACAGGGAGTGTGAAATGTTTGTCATCTGTCAATTCTATGGCTGATTACGGGAGAGCCAACTGTAACTGGTAAGCTCGTGTAAAATATGAAATATAGGATATCTGTGTGTAGAATAATGTAAATATTATTTTTCATTGTTGCATTAGTACCCAAAAGTGCATTATATTGTCATGCATGCAAAATTACTTTGAGCTGCCTTGGTGTATACATGCCAGCTTACATGATAACAACTAGCAGACAGTAGGATGCAACATCTCTTCTTGAATTGAAAAGAAGAAATAATATGAAACAATAACAAAAAAAAAGGTAGGAATTTCAAAAGTACTATATGTTGTGTTCCAGAATCCTTAAGCTAGATACTTACACAGTGTACCCTCCCCGTCAATTGGTAATGCGCCTGGCGGCCATGATTTTAGCCTCAAAAACGAAAAACAATTGTAATTTTTTTATATACCTAGACCCTATCTTATTGAAAATAATAATTAATATATTAGATTATCTATTACAATTTTCTTGTTTCACGACATTTTTAGTTGCGGATCACGTCGACGTGGATGTTAATGTGACAAGGTTCCAGCGCATTACCAATTGACGTGGATAATATACTGATTTTGTCAGTTTGTCAGTGTGACAAGGTCTTATGATATTCACTGTAACATTTAACATGAGTGTTATCCGAAGCAAAGCCTCCGATGCGAGGAATTCTTTGTCTATACATTTGGATAGGTACGAAACAACAATTTAATATAAAAGGCGTCGAATTGACGCCTACAAAGGGCGCATTCGGACGTTGTTCGTTGAGGCGAAAACAAATTAATTGCTATTGGTTACGTTCCAGTGTCGTAATTGCTTTGTTCTCGCGTTCACCGATCGATCAAGAGAGAAAAATTAATTGAAATAGATAGGTAGGTAGGTACCTGAGGAACCGCAGCCATCATCAGTGAAAACAAGACTACAATATTTAAAGCAGGCGAAGTTAAAGCTTATAAAACTGAATATTTCGAACAATGTGATCTTTAGGAAATAAAGTTTTGCGAACTGTTTTCACTTCAGCCTCCGAATCGGAAGTTAGATCGCAAAGTATGAAGTTAATACCATTCAAATTAATTACTTCTTGCTTCAAAGCGTATTTTCAGGCGGGTTTGCGTTTGCACATCAGAAATATGTAGTTTATACATATTACGTTAAGCTTACCTAAAGCTAAAAAAAAACGTAATACCAGTATGTAATAAGAAAATGAATAAATACATAGTATGTAAATGGTAGTTCCTTAAGTCTTGTCTTGACTAAGTTAATATTATCAAGTTATGCACATAAGCGATTGCTTGCCTACGCAAATCACTCGTTGAATATGCAACGATTAGTTTAGGAGCTCAGTAAGCACATGCTTAGCCTATTAAGTTCCTACGTCTCGGTTTAGAAACACTTTATTTTCATCCCCCGTAATCCCTACAATATCGATTGTGGGTTGTTTACATTTTATGAGGAACTTTAAGATAATCTTCTTACACCGGATTAGCATCTTAAGTAATTGATATTGTTCCTTTCTTGTTTGGGTTTTAGGATAATTTAAATAATTTTTGTGGCCAACATTTTCAATATTAAACATGATTTTCAAAGTGAAGAAAGTAACATTTCATTAAAATTGAATTTAATCAGAATTTTAGCTAGAGTATACTTAATCACTTTTTTAGAAAATTACTGTATTGTTTTTTCGTAGAATCGTTAACGTTCAATTCTCTTGTAAGATTGTTCCATAAAGTCGTGTGATAATCCAAGTTATTGTATAATGTGTTTCCAAAGTGAAACAAAATTAATATCCCAGAAACTTGAGTGAACTTCCACTGCTTCGCTATAGATAGTATGTATGTGTGTTGAGTGCAGTTTCAGAAAGGGACGGGAGCAGAGTTCGAGAGGAGGGAGCGTTAAGGAAAATCCAATTAGTTGGATAAACATCCGATTAAACTACACTCCAGATAAGCTCCTATATTTACTTGTTGAAGATTGCTAACACCGGTTATCTCATCGTACAAATTGTTTGTTAATTGACCACAGTAGGTGTGAAGTTTCAATTAATGTGAGCCGCATCCATTCCAAATTAGCTTAACTAATGCGAATTGGAACTCAGTCATTGAATACACAGTAATTGGTTATATTAGTAAGTACTCTCCTCTTCAATCTCGTATATTATCGAAAACAGATTATGGTTAGTATAATATGTATTAGGTTGGTAAAATTATTACATCTATGGAATGAAATTTAATATTTTCTACACAACGCTATGTATGTTGCGGCTTGAAAACTGTATAAATCAATGACATAAGTGTGGAACTATTGAACGTTGTGTGAAAAATAGGTTATCATAAGTTTCGTATCGAAATAATAACCGTGAGTTGTTGCTCAGCCTTCGTGGATCAAAGTTTAGTAGCCCCTTTATGCAGAAGGTTGGGAATGACTGTGCTTGCACTAGCTTATATAAATGATGTTGGAATATGCGATATGTGAGTGCTGAACGTCGGATATCCGATTCTCATATTATTCTTGTTCGTATAGGCCGCATGTAATGTAGACCCTCGTCAGGTTATGCCGAGATGTAATTCAATCTAGGCCACCCCATCAATCTGTGAGTTCTCACGCATATATTTCTGTTGATTTGACAAATGAGAAGGGTGTACGTCTATGCGATGTGGATGAGGTACGGAAGCGTTCGATCGGTAAAATATAACCTGATGCCTCCTGAGTTAGGATCTTTCGTGTCAATCGGAACGTGGGGTTAAGTCGCTTATTCATGGCCGGATCAAGTTCCGAGTTGGTATATTGTTGGATAATGTAGAAGATACTTTTCAGAGAAGCTTCCTCTGAAAAAGTATCTTTCAATGTATTTTTGCAATGTTATTTTTCAATGTTTGACAACAAATCACTCAAGACGTAACATTTACTTACGGCAAACGATTTTTTTTCTTTTTAGAGTATTTTAGTAAATTATTGATGTTTTTTATAAAGGTTCGGTACCCAAAGGGTAAAAACAGGACCCTATTACTAAGACTCCGCTGTCCGTCTGTCTGTCTGTCACCAGGCTGTATCTCATGAACCGTGATAGCTAGACAGCTGAAATTTTCACAGATTATGTATTTCTGTTGCCGCTATAACAACAAATACTAAAAACGGAATAAAATAAATATTTAAGGGGGGCTCCCATACAACAAACGTGTTTTTTTTTTGCCTTTTTGGTACTGAACCCTTCGTGCGTGAGTCCGACTCGCACTTGGCCTTTTCATTTTCGCATTTTCTTTTCTTTCTTACATTTGTTACTATAAGTACCTACCTAAGTAATATAAATTGCCTTTTTTCTTTACACATCCAATTACTTAGATTGAAGAAGCTAGTAAAAACATTGTAGTTTACACCCTGTTTTCATCTACGAACAAAGTATCTTTGTTCGTAGGTTTTCATATAGAAAATTTGTCGACAAAATAACGACACAATGCAAAATAAATTTACGACAATTTCGCAACACTGAACAAGTTGTGTGTGCATCCACAACAGAATATTTCCAGAATAAAATATTTATTACACACATCAAAGTTTTATTATATTCACGTTAAACTTAGGTCGTGCGTGTCGTGTATGTTGGTTTATTTTTGAAAAAAAATATACATATAATATGTAGGTACCAGTAAGTATGGTCACATTGGTCACGTATGCATGTTATTTTTACTAAATGTATTGTTTACCTTTCTCATTAATATCTTGTGTCCTTTGTTGTCAATAATTAAGTAATATGTGTATTTGGATCGCTAATTATTCTGTTTACCAGTTCCCCCTAAATGAGTAAGGGAGAGATGAATAGTATTTAAGATCGGTATATCACAACACTACTGGTTAGTCTTCAGCTTCAAGTAATCGTAGTCACTCACTGTCTCTCGACAGACTTTCGTGAAGTTAAGCACAGTTTGAAAGTTAATCTCTGTGAATTACAATGAACTTGTTCTAGAAACTAAAAGTGACTTTTAAATATTTTTCGTCCGGCATTCCTCTGACACCATCACACGCACGTTTCTCATACTTTTGGTGTCTGGAGTGAGATACATCCGGTATACTAAGATGTATCCGGCTCAAACAGAACATAAAGAACACGGAAATGTAGAGCTTCAGTACGTCGTCGATTCACCGCATTCGCTCTTCGCGCAGATGCAAGTACTAACGACGAGACGTCCGGCTGCTGCTGAAAATCCCTGGTCTATGCCTAATCGACTACTTCGAGATTTCAAGAAGATTCAAGACCCACTTCTGAGCGCTAATTTTAGTATTTCAATTCTATGCGCCAGCTGCCTCTGAGAACAAGATAACGTTTACTCAACACCAAGAAGAAGATTCCGCAGGTAAATCACTACGTGAATTATACTCTGTTTTTCATCATTGGATCAAATAAGTGAACGCTCATATTATAAGTTTTTTAATTTTTGATAAAGACAAATAAGATTTCTGTTTTTGTAAAGAAACAATTGTTCGTTTGAATTTACCAGTAAGTAGTAAAGTTGCATGCTAATTTTCATTGGTAGTGCAGCTATATAAAATAGATTTTAAATATTTATATATCAAAGAATCTATATTATGCTACGGCTCCACCTGCGTTAACGTTAATGTTAATGTCCAAGAACGGGCATTATAAATATTCAGTACTATCGTTTGTAAATTAACGCCGTTAAGTCTTGGTAACGCCTAGATCTGCGTAACGCGTAGATTAACGCTTAAAGCTACGCGTTAAGATGCAGGTGGAGCCGTAGCATTAAGGATACAAATATTACACTCAAAATAAATGTCAGCTCAGGTGCATTCCAGTTAACTGAATTAACTAAAGTGAGTAATTAAATTTCACTATCTCAACTCACACACAACTATCGAAATGATTTATGTTTTATATATTTTCAAAATAATTATACACCTCCTTTGGATAATCAGCTGATGTACTATGACTACTTTCTGTAGCTCCATTAGATTGAAAGGCACATGTGTTAATATTTTATTTGATATCATATTTATTACCATTTTCTTTTCTTTTTACTTTTGTTAAATTTATAGGTATTTTCCTGACGAGATTTTTTTTAAAATATCTTTCTTTATAGCCTACAGAGGACTTGATTTCCTTTATTTCGTAAAGGTATTGTGGAATCGTATCGTACCTATGTATCCAGAAATTGGATTCCAATGGTTTCATTTTCAAGTTTATAAAAGAAAACAATAGGAATCTTACTTCTTCTTGTTTGTCGAAGTATCATACAGTTTGAGTTTTTTTAAACGAGGATTCTCTGTAAAATTTCGTATTTTAATTAACTCTTATCATTACGGACTGTGTAAATCACATGAAGCAAAATATAATCTCATTTTAATTTTCAGGTATATTGCCGTTGTGTTCTTCAAGACCATTAAACAAAAAGGCTTCCTTTGCATCTCTTTCAGGAAAAATGAGTAATTATAGCTCTTCTTTTCGTATTCTTTTCAAGAGAATTTGATTTTAGTTAGAGTGTCCTGCATATGATCGAATTTACCTTGTTTATATACTTTTTTATAATCGACTCTTACGTGGTGGTGTAATTTATTTCAGCTTTATTCAATGTACGACTAGCGTAAGCTATTGAAAGATCTTCTGAGGGTGGTACGTACGTTCGCACGTAGTATTTTTTAAATCCAATAAGGCATTCTTCTCGTAAGTTCCACTTAAAGCTGTTTTTGATTAATCTTTAGGACTCAATTCAATGGTAAATCAAGTGTTGTAAAGTATTTACTGTGATGTGTACTGATGATGGGCAGAATACGTAGACCTCGGATTCGTTGAGGGTCTTGTTAAGTACACCCGGTATAACTTTCCGAAATCAATCACTATATAATTTCCATTTCTTATCAATTAACAGGTACCCATTTCAATTAACTTTCCAAAATCTATAACTAATCTCTGTTCCTTTTTTACGCATTGTCTAAACTGGCGAGTTCCATGGACTACTAGATGGTATAAGTTTATTATTTGATTGTCAACTTGAATAATGATATTATTATGTTTCTGCGATGTTGTTGCTCGTTGGTTTCATGCACAACTGTATCAGTAGCCGTTAATGAATCTCCTAAAGGGAATTAATTATTAATACTACTTCTTTCCTGTTCATTTAAGATTATTTAAATGTTTTCTAACTTACCTAAACCTGATTTTAGCGAAGTCATTATCTTTTCTTTGTTTTACTAATTGAATATTTACTGATTCTAATTCACTGTCATTAGTTAATGTCTCTAAGTAACTTGTACTTTATGCATCCTCACTGTCTTGTTTGTGGAATTTAATGCCTTTAGTCTTGCTATACTTACTACTCCTAATTATAAGTCAATAGGTTCTTCATTCTTGTAAGCAATAGTAGAAATTACTTTATTGGGCATTATTAATACCAACCATTTTCATTTTCAAGTCTATAATCTTTTTTAATTTTTTCACCAAACCAACGCCTATAAAAAAAAGCAAAATAACAGTTTTATTGTTTATCGCTGTTATGAGCCTTTCTATTCATTTATCCTTGGATCTGGTTGGATCACATCAACTGGTATTATTTGTTTTTATTATTATTTAAGCTTGTGCTTTGATTTGATGGATGGACTGTATAAAAGTGTATAGGCTAGAAGGAGACTGATAAAGATGTATGGAAGAAAAAGACATGCTGCGCTGACCCCGAATAAAATGGGATAACGTCAGAAAGATTATGATGTGCTTTGATTTGAATGACAAGTTGTATTGGGCTCAGTGGATAAACGAATTCAAAAAATAAAATATTTATTTATACGACAAGAATTTGATGTGACATGGGTTTGTTCTGAATTATAATTAACTCACTCTAACATCTCTAAAGGAACTTGAACCTTTATAGTGACTGAATCCTGAGAAAGCAAAACAAAATATTACTTAATTATTATAGTATTATCTATTATCTAATCTATTAACAAAGGTTCAAAAGACACTGGAAAGTTTAAGTGATTCGATACAATACAATAGATTCAGTAAATAAGGTAATTAGTTAAAAGAAAGTAAATACAACAATTATTAAATAGTTAATAATAATAAGAACTTATATCTAAGGTAAATAAACTACAGAAGAAGTATTTTGATTAGATAGTTTATATTGTAAATAGAGGTTTAACATAACACCTCCTCCTTAGAATAAAGATTGGGCGTTTACGTCTGATCTTTTGGTGTGGTTGAAGTCGAGGGGTCATCGCTTTCGTCATCGGAGATGCACGATGTTGTATTGTGATTCAATGTTGACATCGCGATTGCGTTGGAGATATAGAGTATTCTGTTGTTGTCCTCGTGATGATGGGTTGAAGCAGTTGTTGAATATTTGAATACAGGAACGTTCTTCGTTGTTGTGTCGATGATTGTTTAAATGATTTATAACTCGTTGACATCTTCGAAATAGTTTGTAGAGTATGAACAATGACATCAAGGTTCCGCTTATGAAATAGAACCATGAGAATGAAGTTTCATGTCGATGAATGAATAGTTTATTCTTGATTTTCTGGATTTCGTCATTGTGTTTGTCTAGTTGATGTTTCAGGTTGTGAGGCGAGTCCTATGGTGTTTCATTAATTGTGATAGGTAGAAGATCTGGAACATGGAGGTTCTTGTTTTCTTTGAAGCAGTCATCTGTTCTGATGTCAGAGGTTATGATCGGAAAAGTGATATTTTCTTCTTCTTCTTTTTTTGATAAGCAGATAGAGTGCTGTAACCAACGTAGAGCTTGCAGTTTTCTTTAAGGGTGATGATTCTTGATCCTTGGATGTTGTGATGAGTAACTTGATTGTTGCATTGGAGTATGCATTATGTTGCGTTGCTGAGGATATATACCCATCAGTTGTCTTCTAAAGGTTGGAAAGCGTTTATCTGGGCAGTAAATGTCGAAGTTGTGCAGGTTCTCGGGTTTTTGTTGAAGATGCTGAACAGGACTTTTAGCTCGCAGATTGGTCGTGTATCAGCGTTGTAGACGACGGTATTTCGACAAACGCTTCTTCTTTCAGCGTATGCCTTGCAATTGCTCAGTATGCTTGTAGATACGTAGCGCTTGCCGCTTGGGTTCGTGGCTAGGTACTTATGCTCTGGTAGGATGGTTGTATAGAAAGAAGAATTGTGATGTTGGATAGGGATGGAATAAATATGATATAGTTTTAAGGATTCTAGTTTTTCTAAAGGAAAATCTAATATATAAACTAACCAATTCGAATATACATAAGCAGATAGTTGAGGTGAATCAAAAATTTTATCAATATTTTCTATAGTTACCGGACATACTAATTGTTTGTTAGACCCTGCATGGTTAGATAAAAGAAGATTCCGATGTAATTTATTTAATGATATTATAGAAGGATGAACAATGTTACATTTAGCGAAACGAATGCTTGTTAGGCTGTCATTTATATCTTTTTCAAGATAAGTGACTAAAATAATTCTTGAATTTGAATTGAAATAGTAGAAATATCTTCTGTTACTTTGATATAAAAAATAGTGTTAGAGCTTCTATTGAGGTATGCGTTTAATTTATAAATATTATCGTTAATAATTTGTTCATCGTAAGAAATTTTAAAAATCGTTTCTTTGAAGTTTTTGAATGTTCTGGAAGTTATTTGAATTTCATCTTGCATTTTTTTACTTCTTTTGAAGTACAATCGAGTTCGCGTTTCTAGAGCATATAAATACATTCTTTGTAACGCCGTCCGTTTGCGTATTTGGCATCAGGAGTACCGATATGAGATATTTGAGTAATGAACTCAGTCCGTATAACAGTTCCCATTTCTGTCTACAGTTTTTACCAAGATATATATTTAATTCAGAGAATATGTTATCGATTTTATCAAGATTGACCTTTAAATAAGATTAAGTAGAAAGAACATTAGGAAAGGTGGGATAGTTTGTATAAAATATATCGAATTTATTTGATAGACGTAAGAGCGATTCATGAGCGATAAACAGTGGTTTAAGATCAAGGTATAGATTATGACTTTCCATAATTCATCGGAAATGGAGATAGAACCTTCTTCTTTATAGAATAGTCCTGCATGAGAGGACAGTAATTCGATTAAATTGGCAACAATTCTTGCAGTTGCCCTGAAAGTGATAAAGTTTGAATTACGTTACGGTTAGATATACGTTTTGCTTTAACATATGTCTCTTAAATAGATATAGAGTTTGTATATTAATTATGCATACGATTAATTTTAAAACTCAACAAATAATATAAGGGTTCTGTAAAAGTTTGTTAAAAATATTCGGATTAGGAGTTTAAGCCGCTGTAGAGCTGACCCCGTAAAACGTATGAAGTTAAGGTTTAAAAAAATAAAAAAAATAAAAGTGACTTAAAACCTAGTGTTTACTTAATCGAATAAAATGTAAAATGAAATAGAAATGTAAAATTTAAGTCTTAGCTTAGTAATAATTGAATAATGTAAAATATTTTGAATAACCTTGTATAAAGTTTTTTAAATATTCGTCACGATTTTTTCTGGTAGTTTCTATAGTGCCGCGGTGTCCTGAAAGAGGTTTTGTCATGGAAAGTTTTTTAATATTAGAGGGATTTCTTCAGGCTGTGGGTATTTGATATTATTTTGGCAAATTATTATATCACAATTATAAACTTCAGCTAGGTATACAGTGATACCTAATTGTTCATTACCGTTTGGTTTGCATGTGGGATCGTTCTTTAAATCAAGGACGTATAGAGTATCGATGACATTTTGTTGAAGGCAAGATAATCGGGACTTACAATAACTTTCAGAATCTCATGGGTCGAAGTGAAATGGCCTCGTAAGGCTAAGGAAGAGTTTCTGATTTCTATCTACCTATATAATAATATATGATATCAACATCATAAAGAGATTTTGTTTTTTTTAAGTAGGGACCAATTTGGGAACAAGACTCTATGGCCTCTTTGAACATTTTATTTTGTTCTATAAGTTGGCAAGATGGATAAATATGCTTTTGTGTCTTGAATCTAATAGTTGATCAGTGATGTTTTTAATCTGGGACAATCGACGGGTCTATCTTGAGGAGTAAAATGTTCATAATTTATTTGTAAGTAATCTGGAGAATGGGATGGACTTAGATCATCTGACGTAAAATCTATAATATCGTAATTCATGTTTGGAGGACTCCGCATTAGTGTTCAATTTTCTGGTTTTATATGATTTCGTGATCGAATTCCTCTAGTTTTAAGCGCCATCGAGAAATACCTTTGTTGTCGAATAACCAAGTTAACGGCTTATGATCGGTTACGATCTTGAATTTTCTGCCAAAGAGATAGGGACGGAAGTGTTTCACAGTCCACACTATATGGCTAAAAGTTCACGTTCTATTGTTGCGTAGTTGGATCCAGCTTTATTGAGAGTTCGTAAGGCATATGCAATAGGTAAATCTTTACCGATTTCACCTTGGGAGAGAATGGCACTAATGGCATGAATGGATGAATTCTTTACTAAAATCTGGATATTGTCAAATAAATGTTGTGGTTAGAATATCCTTACAGGTATAAAAATAAAAATAAATAAATAAATATTTGACAACATCACATACATTGCTCCAATCCCAAAGTAAGTAGCTATAGCACTTGTGTTATGGAAATCAGAAACAACGGTGGCATGACACACACCCAGACCTGAGACAATATTGAAAAGTTCATTTTCTATATTGACCCAGCCGGGGATCGAACCCGGGACCTCAAGAGATGGTGACGCTTTGAAAACCGGCGTGCGAACCACTCGACCACGGAGGTCGTCGGTATCGAAGGGATGTTGTTGAGATTCGCCCCAAATGAAAGGGACATCTTTTTTTTCTGAAAATGCCTTCTGGGTTTGTTAGAGGTTTTGTGATTTGACTAAAATTTGCTATGAAGCGTCGATAGTAGCCTGCAAGGCCTAGAAATGATTTAATATCTATGTATGATTTGGGAACTGGGAAATCTTTTACGGCTCGAACTTCTTCAGGGTTAGGCTTTACACCATCGCTTGATATAACGTGACCTGAGTAAGCTACCTCTTTTCTAAGGAATTCGCATTTGTCAGGTTGTATGTACTTTCAGTCTGTGCTGTCTAAGTCGGTCGAAAACTTCTGTCAGTTTTTGTTCATGTTTTTGAAGACTTGATACCAATACTACAATGTCATCTATGTATACGAAACATCGTTCGCCTTGTAGACCATTGACCTCTATATTATTACACTGGACTGGCTGCTGTCAAACTGTTCTTGTGCCTTTTTGATTTCCGCCATTTTGGCGCTGTAGGACGTAGCGTGAGCATAGCGTGAGGGACGTGCCGTATTTAGTGGCATCATTTGTATGGGGACCTTGCAGATCGTCAACAAAGGAAGCCGCTTGGCACAGTCGTTCTTTGTGGTCATCTGAGCTGATTTAGCCTTGTACCCACGTGGTACCACCATGGTGGTAGCCAGTGGTGGGGGGGAGAGGTCCCTTCTACCACGCTGCAGTTTTACATCCATATCTCCATAAGTTTAGCAAATAGGTCGTGTTTGGTATCGTTTTCATATAATTTAAGGACGAAGAATTCATTTCTGGAACAATTTTTTCACTCGTTCATAGAAAAAACAAAAGTTCTGCGCAAAAAAAGAAAAATAAGAAAACAAAAATCTTACAAAATCTATGCTCACAAATAAACCACGAGATTGTGCTTTATAAAAAAAATATAATTAAATAGCCCTGTTTATCTAGAATATACAAACATCAACTTTTTTATACAAATTATATTTATAAATGTGTCAAAAAAAAACATTTGCCATGCGCGGCGGTATTTTGGCGCAGTAAATTTGGATAGGATTTAACACTTATTGTTTAATAATGACACAAATAGGTCGTGTTTGGTATCGTTTTCAAATAATTCAAGGACGGGGAATTCAATTTTGCAACAACATTTTTACTAGTTCATAGAAAAAAATAAAGTTCAGCGCAAAAAAAAAGAAAAATATAAAAAAAAACTTACAAAATCTATGCCTACAATTGAAGAATTAGATTATACTTTATAAAAAATATGTTTTAAGAGCCCTATTTATCTTAAATATATAAACATAAACTTTTCCAAAGAAATTACATTTATAAATGTGTCAAAAAAAATCGGTTTAGCCGCGCGGCGGTTTTTTGGTGCAGTATTTTTTTATTTGGATTTATCACTTATTTTTTTAATAATGACACGGATTAGTATTAGTACTATATGCGCCTGGCGGCCATGATTTTAACCTCAAAAACGAAAACAATCGTAAAATGTTTGTATACCTAGACCCTATCTTATTGAAAATAATAATTCAATAATTAATAATATTAGATTACCTATTAGAATTTTCTTGTTTCATGACATTTTTAGTTGCGGATCACGACAACGTGGATGTTAATGTGACAAGGTTCCAGCGCATTACCAATTGATGAGGATAATAGTCCCATAATTTTACTTAATAGAGAGTTAAAGTAATAATTAAGTAAAAAAATGTTTTTACCTAGGTATCTAGTTATAACAAATTTTATTGGCAGTTTCCGCTGCATCTACGTAGTTCGGTGCACTTTATTTCTCTTTTTTAACAATTGCACCTTCCTGCGCATTTTTGCTTACACTTACACCTTATTAACTGCATGCAAGCTGTGGCTGCTGGCGGTAAGGTGGTCTACAGAGGATTCCCATAAGCCATTATTTTTGCCCCAACCCCAATCTGGCGGGCGTCTCTGGTTGGTGGAAGATTCTCCAGCTGCATGTCCTTTTTCTTGAATAGTACTTTTCTGCATTGATTAATATCAAGGACATGCATTCCAACAATTCCAACAATAACTTAAATCACAAAAGCCAATCACCACGTAACTTGACATACAAAGCAATGTCATTTATTTCTAATACTTATTGGCAAAGCCTGCTCCACATTTCCTTCTTCAGCTTATTTAAATCCTTCCATTGCAATTGGATAAACGCCCCAAGCTTTCGAAAGCGCTTTTTTCCCTTTACCAGCAAAAGACGATACGGTACCACACTCGGAAATGGCGTTCTTCTTTTTCCGGTGAAAGAAGATATTCATTGCTTGAGGAATTGTGGGTTCTTATTAGCACGGGTAAAAATCATCAGTTCCTGCCTTGCCATGCAATTGCAGCTTTATTAAGTAACCCAAATAAGTATAGTATTTTCACACTTTAAAATCTATAAAGAAGGAAATGTGGAGCAGGCTTTGCCAATAAGAATTAGGAAAAATTGTCATTGCTTTGTATGGCAAGTAAGTTACGTGATGATTGGCTTTTGTGATTTAAGTTATTGTTGGAAATGTAAGAATGCATGTCCTTGATATCTATTAATCAGTGCTTTTGATATCAATCAATGTATAAAAGTGCTATTCACGAAATAGGACATGCAGCTGGAGAATCTCCACCAACTAGAGACGCCCTGAGGCCGTATTACAAGCTCTTAAATCCTGCCAGGTTTATAAATTGCTGTAGTGACATCTCTTTCTCGTCGTATAGCAAATAAAAGAAATGGATTGATAGCCAGTCAGAAAACTGCCTGGAAATAAGAGATCATAATACGGCCCCTGTGCAATCATATTTTGCGAGCGATTTATCAGGGAGGAATGTATGGGGTCGACTTTTAAAAACAATCCAAAACCTGCCATGTCCTGCAGATTGGGGTTGGGGCAAAAATAACGGCTTGTGGGAGCCTATGTGAACCACCTTACCGCCAGCAGCCACAGTTTGCATAGACTTAATAAAGTGGTGTAAGCAAAAATGCGCAGGAAGGTGCAATTGTTTTAAAAGATAAATAAAGTGCACCGAACTACGTAGATGCAGCGGAAACTGCCAATAAAATTTCTTATAACTAGGTAGGTAAAAAAAACGTTTTTTTTTTTATTATTACTTTAACTCTCTATTAAGTAAAACTATGGGACTCACAATACTAATCCGTGTCATTATAAATGATAAATCCAAATAAAAAAAATATTTATTTATACTGATTTTTTTGACACATTTATAAATAATTTCTTTGAAAAAATTTAAGTTTATGTATTTAAGATAAATATGGCTCTTAAAAAAATTATTTTATAAAGCATAATCTAATTCTTCAATTGGCATAGATTTTGTAAGTTTTTTCTTATATTTTTCTTTTTTTTTGCGCTGAACTTTATTTTTTTCTATGAACTAGTAAAAATGTTGTTGCAGAATTGAATTCCCCGTCCTTGAATTATATGAAAACGATACCAAACACGACCTATTTGTATCATTATTAAACAATAAGTGTTAAATCCCATCCAAATTTACTGCGCCAAAATACCGCCGCGCATGGCAAATGTTTTTTTTTGACACATTTATAAATATAATTTGTATAAGAAAGTTGATGTTTGTATATTTTAGATAAACAGGGCTATTTAATTATATTTTTTTTATAAAGCACAATCTCGTGGTTTATTTATAGGCATAGATTTTGTAAGATTTTTGTTTTCTTATTTTTCTTTTTTTGCGCAGAACTTTTGTTTTTTCTATGAACGAGTGAAAAATTTGTTCCAGAAATGAATTCTTCATCCTTAAATTATATGAAAACGATACCAAACACGACCTATTTGCTAAATTTATGGAGATATGGATGTAAAAGTGCAGCGTGGTAGAAGGGACCTCTCCCCCCCACCCCTGGCTACCACCATGGTGGTACCACGTGGGTACAGGGCTAAATCAGCTCAGATGACCACAAAGTACGCCTGTGCCAAGCGGCTTCCTTTGTTGACGATCTGCAAGGTTGATGCCACTAAATACTGCACTACATGGTACTAAAGTCTGGAGTCTGGAGAGACCAGAGGGGGGCAACCATTTTCATTGTACGTCAAAATCAAATAGGCACAAGAACTTTGCTGTCAAATCATACAGACAGCCAGTCCAGTTAAATAGAAAAAAAACAGGTCAATGTTGTAGACCGTACAATACACTAGCCATTGCACGTTGGAAGGTAGCGTTAAACCGTGTTAAATGCTGTATTAGCGATGTCTTTGAAATCCAATTCTGTCTGATGGAAACGAGATGCGAGATTGACAGTAGTAAAATAAACTGAATGTCCTAGCTTGCCAAGTATGTCTGTAATATTAGGTAAAGAAAAACTGTCATCTATTGTATTTCCGATAATCTATTACGACCCTCCATTTTTATTTACCGGCAGGGTCTTTCTTTTTGGGAAACCCGGATGGGGCTGCTCCATCCATGGTGATGTGCTTGGACGTAGGTATAATATTTTCATTCAATATTTTATTAACATGATTTTTTACTTCTTGTTGGTGTACGTAAGGAAACCTATATGTTTTAGTGTTGATAGATTTTTCAAATGTACGAGTAGTATGGGATAGAGTCTTTTTTTGTGGTTGGTTAGTGAATGTAAGTTGACCACCTTCTGTGTAAAATATATCTGAGTAATTGGATATGATTTTATCATGAAATTCGTAATCTTCTAGGTTTAAATGATCCAGTCTGATTAATTTGCTTACTATATCATAAATAATTTGATTTGGTGTTTTATTTGTGTTAACTAAATTTATTCGAAAACTATCGGATACTTCGACACACATCATCGAATGATGTCGATCTCTATAGTTCGACATCATTAATGGAAGGAATTGTAAAAATATATTCATCTTCATCGCTAGAGTTTACACAAGTAATTGTTTTTTTTTTCTTAAATGTTTACTAAGAAATTAGGGATAGTAAGATGGTCACCAATTTAGTTGTTTATCGGTAATAGAGATACTGTTGGTCATCATTTTAAAATAGCAGTTGATCATGTAAAATGTAATTGTGAATGCACCTGTAGCAATAAAAGAAATTATAAAATTAATAAATGAATAAGTATTTTGCCTGAATGAAGTGTATATTAGAGGTAGATAATGGATTTGTATTTTACGAATTTTATAATATAATGTAATTAAACAAAAAAAAGTTTGGATAGGGTGGGGTGGACCAAAAAAATTATTTTGTATAGTTACTTTTGTATTATTTTATTGTACCTATTAGGTTTAATTGCGACTTAAACGATGGAATTTAGTTGCATGCTTTATTTATTTGTAAAGTATTTTAAGTAAGTACCTATTCCCAAAGATCATGATCTTGTGTGTAGTTGTTGTTGTCATTATTGTGGAATTCGCTGATAGATAAGATATTAGAATTTTAGAAAACTGTATTTTTTATAGTAAGTAGGTATAATGTTATTATAGTAATAGTCCCGTATCAGTCAGTATTGTCACGCACGAAGGTATGCATGTTATTTCTCATTTATATTGTTTACATTTCAGATTTATTTCATGTTCACTTTGTCGTCGATAATGGGGAATGTCTCAAAAAAATCAAATTAACTGAATATTTTTTATAGGTAGCTCCCCTAGTGACAGAAAAATGTTTCAGAACATTTGGTTGCGATAAAAAAAATTAAAACCATTTTTTTGGCAAATTTTACGAAAATAACAGCAGAATGGAGATATTTCCCACATCATCACCACATATTAAAAAAAGTCAACAGCTATTTTTTACATTTCTCTAGAGATGACTTATAGATACTTCCGTACACTTGCGAAGACAAAGTTATGAAAAAAAATGTTTTTAATGCAACCAAAAGTTCTTATAATTAATAAGGAAGCTTATTCCTATACCTACAAAAAATATTTACTTAACCAATTTGATTTTTTCAGAATAATGTTGCAACTGCTAGTTTATGTTCTGTTTGCCATTTCGTTAAGAATGTATTATATAGAAAAGTACCTTTTTAAGATTGTCACTTAACAACATTCACTAGCCTTTAGTCAGTCTTTATACTTCTTAAGTACATAACTACATCAGTTTTACACTAAGTTATAATTGGTTTGAATTTAACCCATTTTTTGTGTAGATACCATTATAAAAATAAACTTTGATCATTAAAAGTGAGTTTAAAATTTAATATTTTCGTCCTTTTTCCCTCGTGTTCTGTCCCTATGAACAAAAATACACCTAACAATAAAAATATTGATTCTATGTAAAAATACTTGATCAGTTGCTAGTTAATAACTTGCTAAATACGTTATCGATAGTAGGAAATTCAATCAATAAATTCTAAGTTAAAAGTTCTAACCTAATTTTATTTATTTATTTAACCATTTATTTCAGGCATCAATGGCCCCTAATAAGAGTTTTTAAGGTTTCAATAACTATGTATGACTTTCCGGAAATAATGTTAAACTAAGTAGAACCATTCTGTTTTGTGTAAATATTTTCTGTAAAATAAAATAAATAAATACTGAACACCTCTGTACTTACTTATTTTGCTAATCCTGTCCACTGGTTTCTCGAACATCAAAACATTACCTAGGTACTTTAAGCTATTGTATTCTCTTTCAAATTACTTGTAGATTTGTACGAGTAAGTTTATTAAACATTTTCATCCCCCTTGCTTTTATGTTACGATAATTAATAACATGAATTTGTTTACATACCGAGTGAATATATTGACCTCTCAAGCTTATACGCGCTTACTAAACATGTAATAAAAAACTTTTTTACCGAAACGTCGGGAATAGTAGTTTATGAAACTGACACATAAAGAGGGGTATTAAAACACGAGTGTGTGTTTAATAGTATCACACGAGTGTTTTAATACCTAGTTATGTGCAGTTTCATACACTGCTTTATCTACACTCATACACATCTAAACTCACTCATTTGGGATTGAACCTACTAAATAAAAGATCAACGTGAGAAAAGAGAGAGAGAGGCTTTGTTTGTATTAGCTATAGGTAGGTACCTTGTAATAAGTCATTTCCTTAGCTGCATCAACAATATCGGGCAGAGTCAATTTTTTTTCTCATTTTAAAGCAAGAATAAAAAAACCTACAAAATTCAAAATACAAAATTCAGTAAGTATAACAAAATGTAAAAATCGAAATCAAAACTTTATTTGAAATGCTTTAGAAATGGCGCGCATTCCATTAGAAAAAAAATGATATGAGTGCATTCCAACAAATTAATCGCACTAAGTCATCGATTACCATAGAGTGCATTTTAATCATGGAAAATATGTGGGAAAATATCGTTGTTTTTTTTAAGGTTACGGCACTGCCTTCTTTTTGGATTTGCCCTGTATCGTAATGAGAAAAAAAGTTATTTTATGATGCAGTTGACTGCATCGTAATGAGTTTATTTTTAAATTTTACCTATCCACGAAAATAAAGTACGTATTTATATTACCTTTTTCGAATTCATATTTAGAACATTACGTTGTGAGTGTAGATAAAATAAAAATCAAACCAAATACCAACTAATTATACTTACCAAAGTACTATCAATAAAACCGTTAAAAAGTGTTTTATTTCATACCGAATAAAAAAAAATACGACAGCATTGTAGAATATCACCTCATTATTTTACAAATATTCACATTTGAATAAAAAATTACCTTTACGGACAAAAGCCAGAGCTCGGCGATTTTTCTCAGAGTATGTTGTGGGCCTAATAACTCATAGCGATACGATCGGTAGATATGTGCCCGTGAGTGCGGAAGTAACAGTTTAATGCTAGCCGTTATAACCCCGATTTGCCTGAAAACATCTAATGACGGATATTAAGAGCGAATGATACGAAAACTATGCTAATAGCCATCTTGCTGACTGAGATCAATTACGCAATAAACTGCTTTATTTTTTTTATTGTTTAACTTCGAATGTTTTCATGAAAATTAATACTAAAGGAGTTAATGACAGTTTAAATTAATAGGACAATATATTTTTAAATAACGATTTAAAGGACATCATCCATTTTGGTTCAAATGTGAAAGTGCCGGCCAAAAAGCAAAAGTGCTTTATTCTGATAGATTTTGTCCACCTAAGCATTTCCACCGCTGTACTTGATTTTAATGGAGTTAAAAAAGTCTGTCTTTTCATAGATTTTGACACAAATTTGAAGCGGTGCTACAGCTTCGGTGCCATAATAAAAATGCTTAGATGGATAAAAGCTATCAGAATAAAGCACTTTTGTCTTTTGGCCGGCACTTTCATACCTATTTGGACCAAAAATGTATGAAACGTGGATGACATCTTTTAAAAGGCGTATTATGACAACTGTCAAAAACTCTACTAAATAAGAGGATAAACAAAACAGAATATAGAAACACCGTTATAAAGTAGAAGAATACCCCAAGGAATGGGGAATGTTTTACGTAAGATAGGTAGGTCCAATTTAAATTTTTGTACTAAAAAACTTTCGACAAATATACGATAACTTGTTTTGACACATTTCATTTTTATTGCATATATACCCCAAATTGCTTTGAAGTTAAGGGAGCGTTCTGAATAATAAATGAATATGACATTGTTCTTTATCTGGGGAATATGAAATAATGTTATCAGATATACCTTAAGTATTTTTTCATAACGTAAATTTTCATAATAATAAATTTTCGTTTACGTACGGCGATACCTAAGAAAATTAAGAATCCAAAAGTGTTCTTAAATGGCGTCTATATATTTTAATTAGAAGCGTGCTCATGCAGTCATCGATAAGGTCGATGCCTCACGGTCGGTTCTCGGCGGGGCTTTTATTTCACATAATAACATATTAGAAGGCTCCCGGCACGCTCCGTATATTCGTTGGCAGTGTAAATAAAACTCACTTAACCGCTGCACGAAACGCCACCACTTTTAACGTTAATGTGATTTTGGATGTAAAAATTTTAAACACTCACAAAGGATGCTCTGGAGTATAAATAAAATCATGACTGGCCAACTCTAGCGTAAAAAACTACAAATGTACCCCGCAAGGGACGTGAAATGAAGATAACTTTAAGCCTCCATATAATAAGTGTATAGTGTATTTTACCTCTGATTACTCTTTATATGCAGAATATTTTTTCTTGCTTGTCTTATTTGGTAAACAATCATTTATAAAATACAACAAATAATAAAGTACTAACTTATTATAAAGTAACGATTTAAGTATAAAAGACGTATGATAATACTTAAGTATTTCTTACGTTGATTGAAATATCTTCAATTTAACTATTCACTTCAGAAAATATTGCAGTCACCTTGATTAATTCCTTTTCATTTCGTTTTACATACTGAAGTTGAATAAATGAAACAAGTAGGGTTAGCTACACCATTTATAACTCAAGAACGGCTGGACGAATTTGGATTTGGTTGGTAGATAGATTAGGACTGGATTAAACCTCTTTATTCTGGTCAAAGGTTCCCTAGGGCATATAATACATAATAGAACAAGTCCTAGGGTCCACGCGGACAAAGTCACCCGCGGCCGCTAGTAATATATTATAGATAAAAAAGTACCGAGTCAAGGTAGTAGATCAAATGTCCATCCGGAGAGCATAAATAAAATTAAAAATAAAACATTGATGCTGCATAGGGGAGAGTGAAGCTGACGTCGAATGCACTTTGCGGAGCCCTCATAAACTTGTTACGGTTATAGCTAGAGACAGTTAGGGCCTGTTAGGGCTTCGCCCTCGCATCAGGCACGGATGGGCGGCCGCAGTAATGAGGGCGAGTTACGTTATTTACGCTCCCCAATGCTTATGAATGGGGTGCAACTGTTTGAAGTTTTTACGCAGATTTGCTAGGCCTTAGCAGGTAGTAAAGGTGGAAACATTCGAGAAAAACTAAGTGACGGTCAATTTAACTTGCACTTTAGACTTGGTACCAACAACGGTAAAGAATATCAACAACGGTGCTCCTTTTTTGTGGTGCAGGCTATTCTGTAATTTCTCAATTCGAAATCGAACGTTCGACTGCAGTTTTTCGAATGTTACTAACACCAAGAACATTACTGGATCACTAAAATGGACTGAAATGCCTGATGACTGAATGCCACTTAAAAATTAAAAACATTTGAGAAAAAATAATACGGTCGATTAAATTTGCACTGCTGTTCTGAAATTTCTCAACTCGAAATCGTTTTTCGAATATTGCTAAGAACATTTCCGGGTTACTGAGAAAATTTAAGTACTTTCCCTATTTATAAAATCAAAGGAAGGGCTTTAATGGTTTTTTGGTTTTAATATTATTAAATTCTTTATTTCAGGTAGAGCCCATATTAGTTAACAATGTTCACTAAAAATGCATCAATTTATAATAAGCATTATTTTTTTAACAAAACTGAATCGGTTTTAAATAATTAGTGCAGACGTTAGCACTGTAAAAATTGTGGCGTAAACTCTGTGTTGATTGGAATATTTACGTAGACAATTTAAACTCGTTAAACTGTTAACTGATTCCAGCAGTGGCTAGAAATGCTCGTGTAAACGAGTTTTTATTCAATACTCGAAACAAACATAAATTTTTATTTATTTATTTAACCAATAGGGAATATGCATAAGTCACCGATTTTGATGAATTTGAGCTTGATCGCTGCGGACACTTATAAAAACATGATGGAACAGGAAAAAAAATTAAAAAAATGTATTATTTTAGTTTTATCACACGATGAAATCAGGGAAAAATAACAATTTTCTTTTTTCATTTTCGGATATAATGCACTTTACAGTCAGATAGAATATCGAATAAGAAACAATATTTTGTAAAACACATATGTACTTAAACGCAAAATTTAGGGAGATAATTGAAGATTATTGGCTAACTCCATACTAAACGCGCCGAAACACACCTGAAACGTGATGTGTGACGTCACCGTTTTGTATGGAGCGTTTTCGGCGGGTGCTGCTGCGTGCTAACTTCAAGTAACTATATCACGAGAAAAAAACGCAAGAGAAAAGTTTTAATATTACAGTTAATTTTCTCACGCATTATACTTTTGATTAAGATTTAAAAAAAAAATTGATGCATATTCCCTATTTTCGGGAAGCTTACAGCTAGATTAAGTAAAGTAGCTGTATCAATAATAATATTGAAGTGATTTTAGTGTAAAACAATAATCGACTCAGCGGGGTTCTATTTTTTATTAATTATTTGTTCATTGTTTCCTTCTTTAACTTAGTTTGTAATTATTAATTGGTACAGTCGATGGGAAAATCTGTAACTAAAGCCCATTTTATTTGATGGTAAAGGTTTAGGCACTTTTATAATTTTTCCGTAAAATAACTAAATTCATTTGAAAAGCCCAAGGCTCTTCAACTCAGAATAAAACTTTCATACAAAACATGTTAAGATAATTACTGTTAAACTCTTAACTTTACGTTAAACGGTACAATTTAAATTTTCAGACGCTTTTCATACGAGATGTGTATAATAAGCTGCTTACCGTCGGCCAGGGTCTTTTCAGGGGAAGCATATTATTATAGTGAAACAGTTCCGTTTGCATTAAACAGATCGGCATACTTTGGAAACGGTGTACCAGCCATTTTATAACAAGAAATTATACAAGCGATTTATAATTATAAGTCAAGCATTACTTTATCGCAGCTTTAATCCTGTTCTTTACCTAATTAGGTTAGGTATGTACATTTTGTAGTGAGTTGGGTATTCGGGTCTCATTAGTGTAGAGTAGTTGTTGCACCGTTTTGTTGTGATTTACGTGAATATCGGATGTAACTACGCAACCCAATCGTGAGCTGATTACATAACAATTTCAGTCTCGCGTTGCGGTGGATGCCCAATAATGGTTAACTATTTAAACTGTTGAAGTAATTAATTGTATCACCTGAACTGCTATTGAATACGGTGAGGTATTTGGATTTGTGTGGCGGGGATGAGGCAGTTAAAATAGAAACATGTTTTCAGCTCCGAAGTCAGATATTTATTGAAATAAACTTACATTAAATTACACAATTAAAATAATGCTTACATCGCGTATTCATATGTCGCAGACACTTATAAAATAATTAATGTTATGGTTAAAGTAACAAATCAGGATACTTCACCTCCCCCGAAAAGTATATCGTCACCCCCTCGGTTAAAAAGAAAAAAAAAATAATACACATTTAAATAATTTTTTTTTATAAAAGAAATAAAAAACTACAAGGTTACACATGAAACATTTTTGTATTATTCTTATGAATAACCACCTCTTTATTATTTTTTAAGATTACAACATTTGGAGATATGTCCTTTACTACAACATAAGGACCACTATAAATTTTATCAAGCTTATTTCCTATTTGATTTTTTACTAACAATAAGTCTCCCTTTTTATAATTGACAGAGTTACAGTTCTTGTCATAGTTAATTTTTCTAATTTCCTTACTTGCTAAAAGATTTTGTTTCGCTTCTGTTTGTGCTTTTTGCAATCGATATTTCATTTGCAAAGGATAATCATCATAGTTATATAAAGGTTCTGGAGGTATATTTAAATTACTAGGTAACGTGCATAATTTGCCAAAAACTAACTCATATGGTGTGTACTTTGTTTCACTATGAACGGTTGTATTAAATGCAAAGCACCAATAGGGTAGCCACACACTCCAATCATTTTTATTAGACTCACATTGGATTCGGAGAAAGGCTCCCAAATTTTTATGCGTGTTTTCTAAACCACCTATTGTTTCATGATGATATGCTGTTGATTGTAGCTTAGTAATATTTAACAGTTTGCAAATATTGCTCATGATAGAAGAAGTGAACTCTGTTCCCTGATCTGTCATAATAGTACGAGGTAAACCAAATCTTAAAATAAAATTATCTACAAAACTTGTAGCTACACTTTCCGCATCTTTTCTCTGTAACGGGTATGCTTCAACAAATTTCGTAAGGTTACATTGAAGCGTTAGTGCGTACTTATAATCAAAATTATCTATATCTAAAGGTCCTACTAGATCTAAACTTATTATTTCGAATGCACTATTTGCTGTGGTCGTTATGACCATAGGCTCTTTAACGTGTTTATTTGTAAACTTATTTATTTGACATTGTTTACACTTTTTAACGTAGTTAATGACGTCATTAGTAAGTCCTGTCCAAAAATAATATTTCTTTATATTATTTATCATCCTAGTTACGCCCGCGTGGCCACTTGTGGGTAACAGGTGAAAATCATTTAAAATTAAAGTTTTGTCGTGTTGATTAGTCACACGAATAACATCTTTGATTACGAGAATTCTCGGTAAACATGAAATATTCACTTCTTTCAATAATAATCTAATCTCACCTTCGTTATATTTATTTTTCACGATAACAAGCTCCTCAATTTTAAACCGTTTGCCCAATAGCTCTAATTCTCTCATCAGCACTTTGAAAGTAGATGACGATCGAGAAAATAGGTAAATACAACATTTTGAGGGCAAATAAACGCAATTGCCTGATTGGCTACTAATTATATCATCATAATTGCTTAAATTCCTATCATATTTAGTTGGACATATTATAAGTTCAATACTGTCAGAAGGTTTTTTCAGAATTTCTACAACTTTAGGTTGATCAGACCTAAAAATTGTAGGGTTCTGAGTTGTCAAGTCAGTAATATTCTTGTTTTTTAATTCGTCTATTTTTTGTTGTTGTGCTCTAGTTATGACCGATACAACTTTCTGATTAAGTTGTTTTAGTTGTGTACTAGTCATCGGTAAACGGCTTAATGCGTCTGCAGCAGCATTATCCTTTCCCGGGACATGTTCAATTATAAAGTCATATTCTTCCAAATATAAGCGAAACTTTGTTAATCGGCTAGAGGGATCGGTCATACCGAACAAATGAATAAGGGGCTTGTGGTCAGTTAAAATTTTGAATTTCTTTCCGTACAAATAAGGCCTAAAATGTCTGATTGCCCACACTATTGCTAGTAATTCTAATTCAATTATAGGGTATCTTATTTCAGCGGGTTTCAAACTACGACTTGCATATGAAATGACAGATCCGTCTTTATTCGATAAAACCGCGCCTAATCCTATTTTAGATGCATCTGTTTGTAACACAAATGTATTTTCTTCTGAAAAATCGGGGTACTGTAACACAGGAGGGCTAATGAGTGCCTGTTTCAAAGTGTAAAAAGCTGTTTCGCACTCGGGTGACCAACTAAAAGGTACATTTTTCTTACAAAGACTGTTCAATGGATGGGCAATACTAGCAAAATTTGGGATAAATCTCCTATAATAATTGGCAAACGCGACAAAACGCTTTACGTCATCAGTATTTAAAGGTATTGGATAGTTTTGTAAAACCTCAATTTTTGATGGGTCTGGGAATATACCCTTAGAAGTTATTTTGTGCCCAAGATACATGATTTCTTTACGTAAAAATTCACATTTCAAGGGATTAAGTTTCAAATTGACCTTGCGAAATCGTTCTAACACACTGATTAGGTTTTTATTGTGTGTTTCTAGTGAATTTCCTATGACGATACAATCGTCTAAATATACAAACGCTTGTTTATAATTTAACCCTGACATTGCTATTGTCATAAGTCGAGAAAATACACTGGGGCTAGTTTTTAATCCCATAGGGCATCTTTTCATTTGGTAGGTCTTATCAGTTGTAAAAGCTGTCATCTTACGCGAATCTTTATTTAATGAAAGTTGGTACATTTTGTCGACCTTGAAGGCGGTGTACTTTCTACTGTTTTCATCTAATGATAACTGATAGTAAGATTGTGACAAATCTAATTTTGAAAAATAAATACTACCAGAAAGAGAGTCTAAAATTTCGGTAATATTTGGCAATGGGAATTTGTCGTCTTGAATTACGTTATTAAGTTGTCTATAATCAATAACTAATCGCCATTTCTTTTCTCCACTTTTATCAGATTTTTTAGGGACGAGAAGAACGGGGCTGGACCATTCTGAGGTGGTCTCCTCAATGATGTTGTTTTCTAACATGTCATTAATTTGCTTTTGTATTTCAGACTTAAGCGCATGTGGTATTCTATAGGGCTTTTTATAAATAGGGGTAACATTATCTTTCAATTTAATAGAATGTTCCATCAGATTAGTGACTGATAATTTATCTCCGGGTAACTGAAACACATCGGCATATTTTGCACAGATGTTTTCAATGCTAATTTGTTCTTCTTTATTCAAATAAGTACTTAAATCCAGTAAATCAAATAACGTCTTTACACGTTTAACAGAAATATTACTCTCATTAAAGTTACACATCTCAAAAGTGTTTAGACTGTGTACTTCTAAAAATGAAAAATCAATAACCGCTTCATTATCGGTTGTATTTAAGATACGTATTGCAATTTGACCATTTTTTGGTTTTGCAATCATTCCCGCGACAAAAATTCCGGGTTGTGAAGGGATTTCGGTTGCTAAGATTACGCAATCACTACAGTAGTTAGTAGGAATACTCTTAATTATCTCACATCGTGGCGGTATCGTATGAACGTACCTATTATTACCGACTATTTCGGTTTTAATCAAACTTCCCTTATTTAATAAGGTTAAGGAACAATCCTGATAGTTTACTATAGCTTTATATTTTAAGAAAAAATCTTGGCCTAATATTCCATCGGCCGAACATGAGAGATTTTCAAAGATATAAAATTTTTGGGTAAATTTAACCCCATCAATATAAAAATCTAATAAAATATAACCTACTGAAACTAAGTTACCGCTTATACCTTTAATAGTAATTCTATCTCTAATTATTTTATTTCTAAATCAGAAAAAATTCTAATCCAATCATATTTAATCACACAAAGACTGGCGCCAGTATCTACGAGTAAGTTAATCTCTATTTCCTTATCTATAGAACATGAAATAACGCTACAATTACTGTTGTAACTTAAAATAAAATTATCATTCCTATTCTGCACGAAAAAACTCATTATTATCGTAAATATTAGTTTCATTTACATTTCCGTTATCGTACTGCTGAGTAAGATTAACGCGAGGTGCATTCCGAGGTCGTATTCCCGGAGCGCGCGCATCAATGCGCCCGCGCGCGGCGTTAGCGCTTTGATTCGAATTACCAAAGGTTTTCCGCGTGATATTGTTTCCGCTCTGCCAGTTATTCGATCTGCTGGAATTATAATATGTGTTAGGTAAATTGCGAAAGTTGGAATTATTGTTACGATTATAATTCCGTGAATTATAATTTGGCACACGAGTAAATGAATTATAATAATTTTGTCGACCAAAATTTTGGTATGAATTTTGGCGACCATGGTGGGCGCGATTACCACGATTATTAGAACGAAAGTTCGACACTTTCATGACTTGGTTTTCGGTTGACATGGTGTTTTCGTCAATGGCAGTTGTTATAGCTTCTGGCAGGGAGGAAAATTGGCGGGATGCTATAATAGTACTCAGACGGGGGTCGGACAAGCCATCCGAAAATCTTTTTATGGCTGCTTTCTCATTTATAGGACGCAAAATTTTATATGAACGATCGTCACCATTGGCTTGAGCCAAGGTTAACTTCACAAATAAATTTTCTAGCTCTCTACCATACGATTCTATAGATCTAGAACCTTGTTTCGATTGTTGCATTTGTGTTTGGATAGCAACAGGTGAAACTTTTGGTAAAAGTTTCAATCTCATATCTTTTATCAAATCTGATACTGTACTGTAACTAGGGTTCATACGTAATTTCGCACTTTCGGACAACCTAGTTTTCAAAACGAAAGTAATTAACTGTTGAGCTGTATCAACTTTGATCATGGTACTATAGAGTTCAATTCCATCTATCAATTGCTTAGTTATTAATTCTGATCCGGTCATAACAGGTAAAAGAGATATGGCAGTCTTAATATCAAAATTATTTGACTGATCAGTTGCCATTTTTGCTGGTAAAGGTTCTTCTATAGTCATTAACAATACAATTTTACTGTACAAAGAATTAATATCATCTACAAACTTATTAATAGAAAAAGTGTCCCTAGAACTTATCTCAGACCGATCTATTTGTTGACAGATTTCAGTCCTAATACTTTCCAATCTATTAAATTGGACCTTCGCTTCTTCAAACTTTGTCAAGGCTAACTCTGATTTCCTTCTTTCCGGACCTAGCTTACGTAAATAATCCTTATAGTACTTTAATGAATTATGCAAATCAATTAAATCTTGTATCATAATATAAACTTGACAAACATTTTATTTAACCATTTAGTTAAAAAAAATACCTTTGTTTTTTATTAAAAGTTGCTAAAATATTATTTAAACAAAACACTACATTTATTTATTATTTACTTACATTTAGATAGGTATCTTATACTCATTTTATAAAGGATACAATAGCCGAACGTCGTCGTCGTCACACGGTGGACTTTTGAAGGCTAAGCTGATGTGTCGGCTGGATAACGCTGAAGTCTGGCCATGGGCAGGTTGGAGAAAGGCTCTGGATACAGGCTGTAGACAGGCTGATGCAGGCTGGCCGTGGGCTGGGTACAGGCTGAAGATCTTGACTACGATGAGGGTGGGCCGGGCTATACCCTGGACACCGTGGGCCGGGATTACCCTGGACTCCGCTCCTTCTAGTTCTTCTTTAGGGTGCAGCTGATAGCTCCAGAGTTGAAGTGGCGTTACTGGCCAAGTTGTGGCGGGTCAGCTCGCGACGTAATGCTCTCATAGCTTGCTGACGGCACTTCTTGTAAAGGTAGTATGCGAGTGAAGACACCAAGATGATTATGACGGCGATTATGAGAATCTCGGCAAGTTGCAGGCCAGTAGTTTTTCCTGTATGAGCATCGCCGCTCGCAGTCTGAGCGATTACAACTTGTTCCTTGCTTTGCGGTTTCCCCATGTTAAAAATAATGGCTTCCAGAATGTGTTGACGAATTCTTCTATTTCTTCATAATAAAAAAAAGTTGGCTCTCAGCAGATGTATGATCTCCTCCAATAACTAATCCTTAGATTCGTATAGTGGCAAAGGTCGCCATGAGGTATTTGGATTTGTGTGGCGGGGATGAGGCAGTTAAAATAGAAACATGTTTTCAGCTCCGAAGTCAGATATTTATTGAAATAAACTTACATTAAATTACACAATTAAAATAATGCTTACATCGCGTATTCATATGTCGCAGACACTTATAAAATAATTAATGTTATGGTTAAAGTAACAAATCAGGATACTTCAACGGATACTATTTCGAATAGTACTAAGCATCAGCGCTGATATACAAATAATCGGTATTAAGTAGTAGTAATAATAATACAAAAATGTAAATATGTATTTTTTTTATTGTGTATACTATTATACAGTTAGTAAACTAAAAATACACTTTAAAGAGAAAAGTAGAGTTTGGTTCTGATATTCCATGAATTGATATGATATGAGCTACAGAACAATTATATTTTAGAAATATATTAATCTCAAAGCATACGCATGTAGGTACCCACTTTTATGCCTCTTTGTCACACATTAGATTATAATACGAATGATTTTTAATACCTAGGTTAAGGTAATATTGTTTTATTTAAATAAACATTTATTTAAATAAAAAATATTACACATACACCCACTAAATACATACGTACATGGCATTCATAATTTATAGAGACAAACAATAATAGAAAGATTTTCGTTTAAACTAAAGGTATCCACAAGTCACAACATTCAGAACATCAAAAGCCACGGTAGAAAATCCAAATTACCCATATCTACGTAGGTACTTAGTGCTTGTCAAGCACCAATTAAAAAACCACGTCATTGTCAGGTTCAGATTTAGCCGATCGTAGTGAGACTGGTAATTAACCTTACTGCCTGGAACAAGTAATTAGCCCGGTTCGGAAGCGAGCGGCTCGTTTCAGGCAAGGCCGCCGTTGCGTGCCCTTAGCCGTTCTTGGACTGAATTCCTTTGCTACGCCACGCTTATGAATTTGTTTTGTTGTTATTATTTAGTTTAGGATTGGGCAACGCAAGAGAAATCGAAGAAATGCTTTAAAAAGTTTCCCGTTGCTTTTCTTTGAAGTTGATTGAATACTCCATCTCCTTGTATAGTTGAATCTTGTTGCTTGAAATAAAAGCCAATATTTGTTCTTTGAGTGAGTATAGTCTATTTATTATTAAAAAAATCATCTAACCATATATAAAAACCGGCCAAGTGCGAGTCGGACTCACGCACGAAGGGTTCCGTACCAAAAAACGGCAAAAAAACTCACGTTTGTTGTATGGGAGCCCCCCTTAAATATTTATTTTATTCGGTTTTATTAATTGTTATTATAGCGGCATCAGAAATACATCATCTGAGAAAATTTCAACTTTCTAGCTATCACGGTTCATGAGATACAGCCTGGTGACAGACAGACAGACGGACAGCGGAGGCTTAGTAATAGGGTCCCGTTTTTACCCTTTGGGTACGGAACCCTAAAAATGAATTGATGTTCCTTAGTCTGGCTTAAACATAAAACGGCTTGACCGATTGGAATAATTAACGGCTTGAACTATTTTTTGTTTTGTTCTACAGAGTACTGGGGGTGGTTTAGTTAAACAAAAAAAAAATAGGAAAAGCAGCTAAATAATTGAAAATTCAATATTGGCAATTTTGTATGGGAATTGCCATTTCAGACCGGATTATTTTTGACAAACAAAGCTACATACGCGGTACTGAAAAAAATAATCTATGAATATTTTTTTCAGTAAGTACGCGTATATAGGTTTTGATCGAATTGTGATATTTTATTAAAAACGAGTGCGTCCAGCGCAAAAATCTTATATTCATATGAATATGAATATAAGATTCTTGGTCCAACGATTAAGATAACTGTCATACTCTAAAAGAGTTAAGAGAACAAGTTTCTAATAATGAATTTAGCTTTTTGTCAACAGTCACGTAAAAATAACTATTCTTACATATAATACTTTTCTCGTTGGTAGAGGTGGAAAGTTGTATGTTCAATTCGAGACCAAAGGAGACCGAAACGATTACATACAATCTTGGGCCTGAATGTAATAAGATGTAAATGGTGTGAATAAATAGATTGAAACTCATCGGTCCTTTACTGAAAATTCTGTTAGTTTTGACAATCTCAAAGCTGAGTTAATAGAGGTTTAATTAGAAGGAGGTAATTTTGTACTTCAGTTATCTGATTACAATATTTACTTATTTATATAATTAACTGTACTGGATTCTTTTTTGAATGGATTTACTAAGATTGAATAATAGGTATATGTTTGATGTTCTAGTTCGTGCAAAGGTTCACATACGCCTTGATGTATCTGGATTCAATTATCGAAATTCAAACAACCAAGTCAAAGGGGCTGACAATCGCCAAATTAGGCCCATGTTCTATCTCATATCTAATATTCGCGTTCATTAACAGCCGTAGGATTATTCCTTATATTATAATATATGATCACGTTATCGTGATCATATAATATAATATCTACTCTTGTTCGCGAATTTTAATTAAGCGATATTACGCTTCTATTGAATCTTTTCATTTTAGACGATATTAGGAGTATTTAATTTCAAACTAGGTAAGTATATGTCTGCTGCTGATTTTTGTAAGTGTTTTGGAAACACAAATTAGCATTAAGAGTTTTTGTAAAATACTGCCACGGCAACCGGAGCACCGGGAAACAAACTTCTGAAACGAACTAAGGTACAAATCCTCGCTCGCGATATAAATTTTACTTAACCAGTGTAGTAAATCCAATATTTGCGATTCCGGTAGAGGTGAAGTGTCAAAGTAAGACGTTTCAAATAAGGTATGTGTTCGACAGCACTGTCACGTTCAGATGGCGTGCCCGGGCGCAATTTGCCAGGTCGCACCGCCTACTCTAATAACGACTTCCGACCCGTCGTGGCGCCTCCTGAAATTGGTCGCTTATCACCAATCTATGGCGTAGATGTAGAGAATATCACGCGCCGCGTTTGCTTGAGATCAAAACTATGCAAACCCAATTTTTTACTGATTAATAACAATAATGTACAAATAATTGATATTTCCTAAAATGCCAAGTACAGAAAAAATAAAAATAAAACTTTCATTATTTTGGCACCGAAAATGTACCTATTGGTAAAATTTTATGATGTTTTGTAACACCTTTTTTTTATAAACCTATGGGGTAACCAACATTTGATTTTAAAGTACTTGTTATAGCGGCATTCTCGTTATAGTCTTGTAGGTTGGACAAGGAACATTAGGTATTAGGTGTAGATAAGAGTTTAGATAGGTTTTACAAAACACACATAGTGTTTTCATATAGCTTTTGATGTGGTTTGTGTAGGATAAATGCATGAATATTTTTACCTTTATTTGGGTCAATTTCCAGTAGTTTAACGAATGTCGGCGATTATACCGCCCACTTTGATCACAAAGCATTCACTTAAATTCATTTTAAAATATCATTCACAAAGAATTTTAGCACTTTTCAATAATTAAAGCAAATAAACTTTCTTGTTTACATATCTCACAGCTGTCTTTTCAATTGACAAGTGACAACTGTCAGATGTGACGTTTAGCGTTCCGATTCCAGCTAACTGAGCGTTTCGGACCAATTAATTTACACTTTGTTGATAAAATCAAATAAATAAATATCACCTATTTGTTATTTTAATTAAATAAAGTAAATGTTAATGTCTCGCATGCTAGTTAAACGTTGTAATATTAATATTCAGACAAAAGGTAAGTAAGTTCAGGGAGTGCGATTGTCCATGGTGTGTCTTTTGTCGATGGTACTCATTCGAGAGAATTCTAGCAAACTCGGTGGATTTCCGCCATATCACTTTTTCGCCTGTGTCATTCAGAGATGCAGGAAATTTTCGTCATGTGAAGTCAATCCATGTAATTGCTGTCTGGGTTTTCTTTAATTTCATAATGTGTTGAGCCTGAATTGTAGGGGTGGGTGTTCTACCAATGGATGTAACTATTTGTCTGTTTTTTTTAGTAGTGAGATCCAGATTGTAACCTCGTGTCGTATTGTTCTCAGGGCTCCAGCTCGTCAATTTATATTTCATCATGTCTTTCATGAGATAAAAACCTGTGATAATTAAAGCCCAAATTTGGTAAGTTTCTCAACCTTGTTATAATGTTAGTTGTAAGGAAACCCTCATATGTATGTAGAACAATTTGGTGACTTTGATTTTTTATTACAGGGCTTCCAGGTTGCTCCACAGTTTTACCTCAAAATTTCAAGATATAAGTACTTCCAGGTTTACCTCAAGTTTGGTCCAAGGAATACTTCCGAGGTTATGGTTTGAGCTCGTTTCGAGGTAACGTCGTCCGTCCAGCGGCTTGGCTGGTATTCCATGCTGTGATGTCTCATTAAAATCAGCGCGACGAGCACAGGTTAAACCGTACCATTGCCATGGATTTATAAAACTAACCAAGGTATTCCTCAGCCTTCTTTTATTATCATCGCGGCAGTGATTCTGTAGTATGTACCCGGTGAAGTAATTAACGTTCATATCCAGTACAAAAGGATGTTTTGATGACATGTTCAGACTCAACCCGGAGCAGGTCTACAGCCAATAAATGTACCTATAGTCATGTTTCAAATTTATTTAGCTTCAGCGTAACTCTGGTCCATGAGCCAGAATGTATAAATAATTCTATTTTACTATGAATGTCTTGTGTTAAGATGATAAGTAATAGGTATCTTAGCATAAGTTTTTTTTGTGAGTACATATGTATTCGGTTCTTAACGGTCCGCCGACTTGAGAGATATGGTGACGTTTGAAAACTTATTTCAAATGCGGAACCGGCCTCTTAATCCGTCTGACTAACGAGAAACGAATAGATATGCCCTCACCTTTACTTTTAAGGGTCTATAGTTGAAATCCCTACTTCTTTATATGGTTTTAATTTTATAATGAACCCAAGGGTATTGTTTTTGTTATTAACGTATGGTCTCACTTTAACCTGTTAAGGGTCCCTGTTAAACCATTTGCCCTTCGTGCGGTTTTAACATTATAATGGGTTCTCAAGGTATTATGTATTAATATGAAATGTGTGACTTCATTTTAACCCTTCAGATTCTTCGTTAAACCATTTATACCCCATGTGGTTTTAAATATTTTTATGACATATTTTCTGCGAATCGTTGTTAACTTGGTATTAGTTATACAATGTGTTAAATAAATGTTTGTTTCAACGTAAATATTGGTTTGATTTATTAAACTCACTTTGTTTCGATCTGTGGACAATTTATCTTTTAATTTTTAACTTTCATTGATATCAACGGCGCCCAAAATCATAATTGTTCCATGGATGACTGAGCCACGCGAATCCACATAACCCCTTTGCTCTACCGACTAACATTTTCAGTGGGGTAATTTCCATCTATACCCCGGGGTAAAATTTTTCCCATTACAGTGACGTACCCAACGTGTGGCCCAGAAAAGTGAGATTAATGATTCAATATTTTAGTGCTTTATTTAACGTGAATTTAATTTTTATTTCAATATGGCTGAACTTAATTGTAACTTTGATTTCTTGCTCGGGGAAGAACTTGAACATGAATTATCCGTCTTTAAAGTCTCTTTTGATGAGCATAGTAGTGCTGACCAATTACGGCACTTTTTTAATGAATACCTTGATACTAGCTCGTAGGGGTAGCTTAGAAATTCCTTCTGCGGCTGTTTTTAGTAGTTCCAAATTTAAAATTACTGTTAACCTTTTATTAAAAAGTTTTCGCTCGCGTCTGTTTAGTTTAGAATTCCAATTATAAGACGGGTTCTGTATATATATTATTTCATATGCCAGATAATGAGCACCTTACGTCTCGTTGCAATGCATCTCACCCAATTTTGTGTTTTATATATTTGTGTTCAAAATTTTTAACCCAATTTGGGGGACACTAGGTCATATTTGTCCATTTTGGTATATGGCGTCCCTGTCAGTGGTTCATTTGTTGTGCGGGGGCACAGTAGTGGCGCTTGAAACCCCTTTATATGGCTTTAGTTTCAAGCCTGCCCTTGTGTTACCTTTAGCATGATGCTGTTTCGTCGTTGTTAGTTGGGTGGGTTATGTTTTTGTTGGTTTTTGGTGTATTTATACTGCGTTCAAAATTTTTTAACCCAATTCGGGGGACATTAGGTCATACTAGTCCGTTTAGGCATATGGCGTTCCTGTCGGTGGTTCATTTGTCGTGCAGGGTCACAGTAGTGGCGCTTGAAACCCCTTTATATGGCTTTAGTTTCAAGCCTGCCCTTGTGTTACCTTGTGCACGATGTTGTTCTTTCATTGTTAGTTAAGTAGGTTATAACTTTGTAAGTTTTTAGGGTATATTTTATCCGTGTTACATCCGTAGGTCTTGTCGCATTTGTGTAAACCACAAATGATACCAAGGATGGTAACATTTCTGTTTTCTTTATTATGATGGCGTGTCGTCCTGTGTGATGATTTGCTTTTGCCTTTGTGGTGTGTTTTAAGGGATGTTGGATTTCCACTCCTCACACTTTACTTTTAGAAGTCACTGTTTTGCATACTTCAATTTTTCATGTAATTTACCCATGTTTGCAGTTTGGTAAATTACGTGCTGGTTTTTGTTTAACCAACCTGTGTTTAACACTGGTTATAGTTAGTACCTGGATTAGCTCTCCTTTTGTGTTATTGAGTCTATGAAATGGTTCTACCTCTTTCCATTTTCACTCTTTTGAGGTATTTATTAGGTTTCTCTTGATATGACTCAAGCTTTCTTTGTCTAAGTTTTGAGTCTTGAGGTGGTTTATCTTTAAGTAAAGTAGGATTAAGGTCTGCTTTGTTTAATTTAGGTTGTTACTTTAGATTTCGTCGTTCCTCTTGGCGAAAAATTTTATCCAAAACTTTCGTTTTGAATAAAATTTTTCTTTCCCAACTAAGACGGTACTGTAACACCTTTTTTTTATATACCTATGGGGTAACCAACATTTGATTTTAAAGTACTTGTTATAGCGGCATTCTCGTTATAGTCTTGTAGGTTGGACAAGGAACATTAGGTATTAGGTGTAGATAAGAGTTTAGATAGGTTTTACAAAACACACATAGTGTTTTCATATAGCTTTTGATGTGGTTTGTGTAGGATAAATGCATGAATATTTTTACCTTTATTTGGGTCAATTTCCAGTAGTTTAACGAATGTCGGCGATTATACCGCCCACTTTGATCACAAAGCATTCACTTAAATTCATTTTAAAATATCATTCACAAAGAATTTTAGCACTTTTCAATAATTAAAGCAAATAAACTTTCTTGTTTACATATCTCACAGCTGTCTTTTCAATTGACAAGTGACAACTGTCAGATGTGACGTTTAGCGTTCCGATTCCAGCTAACTGAGCGTTTCGGACCAATTAATTTACACTTTGTTGATAAAATCAAATAAATAAATATCACTTATTTGTTATTTTAATTAAATAAAGTAAATGTTAATGTCTCGCATGCTAGTTAAACGTTGTAATATTAATATTCAGACAAAAGGTAAGTAAGTTCAGGGAGTGCGATTGTCTATGGTGTGTCTTTTGTCGATGGTACTCATTCGAGAGAATTCTAGCAAACTCGGTGGATTTCCGCCATATCACTTTTTCGCCTGTGTCATTCAGAGATGCAGGAAATTTTCGTCATGTGAAGTCAATCCATGTAATTGCTGTCTGGGTTTTCTTTAATTTCATAATGTGTTGAGCCTGAATTGTAGGGGTGGGTGTTCTACCAATGGATGTAACTATTTGTCTGTTTTTTTTAGTAGTGAGATCCAGATTGTAACCTCGTGTCGTATTGTTCTCAGGGCTCCAGCTCGTCAATTTATATTTCATCATGTCTTTCATGAGATAAAAACCTGTGATAATTAAAGCCCAAATTTGGTAAGTTTCTCAACCTTGTTATAATGTTAGTTGTAAGGAAACCCTCATATGTATGTAGAACAATTTGGTGACTTTGATTTTTTATTACAGGGCTTCCAGGTTGCTCCACAGTTTTACCTCAAAATTTCAAGATATAAGTACTTCCAGGTTTACCTCAAGTTTGGTCCAAGGAATACTTCCGAGGTTATGGTTTGAGCTCGTTTCGAGGTAACGTCGTCCGTCCAGCGGCTTGGCTGGTATTCCATGCTGTGATGTCTCATTAAAATCAGCGCGACGAGCACAGGTTAAACCGTACCATTGCCATGGATTTATAAAACTAACCAAGGTATTCCTCAGCCTTCTTTTATTATCATCGCGGCAGTGATTCTGTAGTATGTACCCGGTGAAGTAATTAACGTTCATATCCAGTACAAAAGGATGTTTTGATGACATGTTCAGACTCAACCCGGAGCAGGTCTACAGCCAATAAATGTACCTATAGTCATGTTTCAAATTTATTTAGCTTCAGCGTAACTCTGGTCCATGAGCCAGAATGTATAAATAATTCTATTTTACTATGAATGTCTTGTGTTAAGATGATAAGTAATAAGTATCTTAGCATAAGTTTTGTGAGTACATATTATGTGTTCGGTTCTTGACGGTCCGCCGACTTGAGAGATATGGTGACGTTTGAAAACTTATTTCAAACGCGGAACCGGCCTCTTAATCCGTCCGACTAACTGGAAACGAACAGATATGCCCTCACCTTTACTTTTAAGGGTTTATATTTTAAATCCCTACTTCTTTATATGGTTTTACTTTTATAATGAACTCAAGGGTATTGTTTTTGTTATTAATGTATGGTCTCACTTTAACCTGTTAAGGGTCCCTGTTAAACCATTTGCCCTTCGTGCGGTTTTAACATTATAATGGGTTCTCAAGGTATTATGTATTAATATAAAATGTGTGACTTCATTTTAACCCTTCGGATTCTTCGGTAAACCATTTATACTCCATGTGGTTTTAAATATTTTTATGACTTATTTTCTGCGAATCGTTGTTAACTTGGTATTAATTATACAACGTGTTAAATAAATGTTTATATCAACGTAAATATTGGTTTGATTTATTAAACTCACTTTGTTTCGATCCGTGGACAATTTATCTTTTAATTTTTAACTTTCATTGATATTAACGGCGCCCAAAATCATAGTTGTTCCATGGATGACTGAGCCACGCGAATCCACATAACCCCTTTGCTCTACCGACTAACATTTTCAGTGGGGTAATTTCCATCTATACCCCGGGGGTAAAATTTTTCCCATTACAGTTTTACTAGGATAAGTTCATATTAATTCTACCAAGTAATAATATTCTTGCTATCCTTTCGAATCGTAATACAAAAAAACTGTAAAAATAATAATTAAAAAAAAAAAAAAAACCCGCCTGCATAAAAAGACAAGTCAACTGAAATTATAACATGCAGTCGGAGGCATGCATAAAGAAAGTGACATTATGAATGATTTGAGTTATATGCCTCCGAATGCATGTTATAATGTTGCCTTTAATATTTAATCTTTTTTCCATCTTTTCAGTTGACTTGTCTTTTTAAGCAGGCGGGTTTTTTTTTTAATATTTTTTTAAATTAATTTCTTTTAGGGTCAGGTGGGGCAATTGCAAGTGTGATAACTAAATTTATAAATTCAATCGCATACTGCTCATTTATGTGTTACCAGTTGAGAATTATCATTTACGTCTGCTATTAAGCATATATAAGGCTAACATTTTAGGTACCTATTGAATAAAAGGATATAAAAGATTTTTTGAAAAATGAGACTCCAAATTAAGTACCATGTCTCATTATTACATTTGCCCCGTCAAAAGGGGCAAATGTATAAATCATATCTATTTTTTTAACGAAGTGTATAGATTGAGTTCTGGGGTAATAGCAATAAAAACGCAAGAAAAAGATAATATTTGGTTTTTATTTCAATGAGATCGGACAATTAAATCCTAAGTTATGAACTTTTATAGAAAATAAAAAATGTCTCTCTTAATTACTAGAAAATACTTAAAATCATAATTATAAAATAATCATATTTCTGAACTTAAAATCAAATGATATTATTCCTCGTTTAGTTATTTCGGGGTTAGGTAAAATCTGAACGATGGAATCAGACGTAACTTCATCAATATCTTCGTTTATTGGCCATAAAAAGACACTACCCTTACGTCTTACAAACTTTACCTCCCAACGATCGCCGACTTTTTTCTGCAGAATGCCTACGTAATACTTAATTCCTTTTTTTAATGCATATTTAACGATCACCCATTTGTTGACCACCACTTCTGGGAGGTCTTTTCTTGCTTCTTCTTCTGTATTTTCTTATTCTACAGTACAACGTTGCAAAAGGTATTCCATACAAAGTGGACGCCTTATAGATTGAAACTCTTTTAGCCTGTATGTCTTCCAGAGCCCGGTTTAATTTTTCTTCAGAATATTTCAGGTCCGTGTCTTTTTTTTTAACATAATTACGCACCATCTAGAAAGAGAAAGGTTTTTGGGGTAAATGTAATAATACCTATATTGCAATTACCCCAAGTCAGCTAAATTCTGGGGCAATTGCAATAGCGGCTGTATTACGTAAGCTATAGTAGATGTGTTAGAAATACATAATTAATATAACTTTATAACACTAAACATCACCATCAAACAAAAAACAAATCAAAAACTTACCGTGGAAACGTAGATGATACTGGATGAAAAGTTAGGTTATAAATTTTAGTGTCACGCCACTCGAAGGTCTGTCACGAAATGAAATGTCACTCTATCGTTGGTCGGTAATAGTAGTTTATGAAACTGACACATAAAGAGGGGTATTAAAACACGAGTGTATGTTTAAAAACCGAGCCGCAGGCGAGGTTTTTAATAGTATCACACGAGTGTTTTAATACCTAGTTATGTGCAGTTTCATACACTACTTTATCTACACTCATACATTTGGGATTGAACCTACTAAATAAAAGATCAACGTTAGAAAAGAGAGAGAGACTTTGTTTGTATTAGCAAGGTACCTACCTTGTAATAAGTCATTTCCTTAGCTGCATCTTATCGGGCAGAGTCCATTTTTTTCACATTTTAAAGCAAGAATTAAAAAAACCTACAAAATTCAGTAAGTACTTATAACAAAATGTAAAAATTGAAATCAAAAAACTTTATTTGAAATGCTTTAGAAATGGCGCGCATTCCATTAGAAAAAAAAAGATGAGTGCATTCCAACAATTTAATTTATGACTTAAAAAGTCATCGATTACCATAGAGTGCATTTAATCAATGAAAATATGTGGGAAAATATCGTTGTTTTTTTTTTATGTTACGGCACTGCCTTCTTTTTGGATTTGCCCTGTATCGTAATGAGAAAAAAAGTTATTTTATGATGCAGTTGACTGCATCGTAATGAGTTTATTTTTTAATTTTACCTTACCACGAAAATAAAGTACGTATTTATATTACCTTTTTTGAATTCATATTTGGAACATTACGTTGTGAGTGTAGATAAAACAGTATTGACAGGTGGTCTGCTTTGAGTTAAAGTAGTACTGGTATCATATCAGAGATGGCAGCACCGGTTGGAAAACAATGTAGCTAGACAAAGCATGCTATTACATTTCCCCCGACTTTGCAATTGCCCCACCTGACCCTAAGTTATTATTTATTAGCCTTATTATTAGCTTTATTGTTAAGAACACTTGGGCTGACAAGACAAATCTAACGATATTATGTTAATCATGGAAATCCGTTCAGCCGTTTGAAAGATATGAGATAATAAAGAATATTACATACAAACAAACACACATACAAACAAACAAACAAACAAACATACATACATACAAGATACGCGCGAAAAACATAACCCTCTTGCAGTCGGGTAAAAAGATGCAGAAAATTTATCTAAATAGAATTAAACTAGTCAGAAACTATAGTAAACTTTATAACAAGCAGCCTCAAAGTAGCCATTTGAATAGGTATTACTTTTCTAAAGTACCTATGCATTTTCAAAACGAAACGTTTTACTACAATGTCAAGTTACGTTGTTTTGTACCAGGGCATGCGATCAGCTGGCTGGTCGCAATTTGTCACAGCGCGGTTAGTTGTTTCCCAGTTTACAAATTGCTGTATGACTTGACTGATGATTATATTCTATCGGACTTCAATCAATAGCTGTAGTGTATTGTTTTGGTATCGATAGGTATATCAATTAGCTTCGATCCAGTTTTTGCATGAAAACTAGATGAAGTTTTCAAAATACTACAGCATGGGTACGAGTGAAAACTCAGTTAGTGATTCTGCAGCAATTAAGAGCAAAAATGCATTGATTTATGGAGGTTTTCTTTGCTACGTAACTTTCGTAGCACGCTGTGCTACGACCGTGCGGTGTTTATTTCAATCTTGGCTACGTAACTTTCGTAGCACGCTGTGCTACGACCGTGCGATGTCCATTTCAGCCAGTTAATTTATGGAGGATTTCTTTGCTACGTAACTTTCATAGCACGCTATGACATGTGCTACGACCGTGCGATGTCCATTTCAGCCATTTAATTTATGGAGGTTTTCTTTGCTACGAAACTTTCGTAGCACGCAGTGCTACGACCGTGCGATGTCCATTTCAGCCAGTTAATTTATGGAGGTTTTCTTTGCTACGTAACTTTCATAGCACGCTGTGCTACGATCGTGCGATGTCCATTTCAGCCAGTTAATTTTTGGAGGATTTCTTTGCTACGTAACTTTCATAGCACGCTATGACATGTGCTACGACCGTGCGATGTCCATTTCAGCCAGTTAATTTTTGGAGGTTTTCTTTGCTACGTAACTTTCATAGCACGCTATGACATGTGCTACGACCGTGCAATATCCATTTCAGCCAGTTAATTTATGGAGGTTTTCTTTGCTACGTAACTTTCGTAGCACGCTGTGCTACGAACGTGCAATGTCCATTTCAGCCAGTTAAGTTATGGAGGTTTTCTTTGCTACGTAACTTTCGTAGCACGCTGTGCTACGACCGTGCAATGTCCATTTCAGCCAGTTATTTTTTGGAGGCTTTCTTTTTGATAAGTAAATACCATTCAATAGAGTTTTATTTACTTACTAGCTTCCGCCCGCGACTTCGTCTGCGTGGAAAGTTTTTTGCTATCCCTCGGGAACATTACCTTTTTTCGGGATAAAAGGTACCCTATGTCCTTCTCTGTAACCCTAAAAACGTGTATGCAAAATTTCATGATGATCGGCTCAGTAGTTAAGACGTGAAGGCGTAACAAACAAACAAACAAACGGACTTTCGCATTTATAATATTAAGTAAGGATTTAATTTATTTTTAAGGGCTGATGTTCATTGTTCACCCCTTATGATTTTTGAAAATAATACAGTGTGTTAATAGCACCCGAGCGAAAATTATGACTCTACCCTTAGAAGTAAGAAACTTTCTCTATGAACCACTTGTCGCAAATGCATAGCTGTTGAGATTTTTATTTTTCGTTGAGAAGCAATGTACGTGTAACAACTCGATAGTATCATTAGTATCACGGGTAAATAGTTGTACATTGCGGGTTTGTGAAATTTTGATATTTCAATTATTTTCATGTAAGGTTCAATGCAACCGTGTGTTTGAAAAAAAAATCAAATTAATTTTTCATGAATTTTGCTACGGAAAATTCCACTTCAGATAGACTCAGAATCATGAGTATGCCCTGAAAGTTTACGCTAAGCTGCTTCTAACACCAGGTATAAAATAAGTACTATTGAACAGAACTTACAAAGTTTCGATCATTCTGTGATCGAAATAACAATTATATCAAATATGAAAATGCATGTCAAAATAAAAGGTAACATACCCACTAAAACATTTTAGTCACTTAAGATGCACTTAAGCCTAAAAATATTTTAGCAATGGATTTACCATTTAAATTTAGAAACACCACAAGTAAGACACAAATTATTACCCCAGCCTTCGGTGTGCTCGTAAGTTACGACTCATACTGAAAACTTTGGTATATTTCTCCGGAGTGTGTTCCAACTTACTGGTTTATTGCTTCTAGAGATATTATTTCAAGGAACTTCTGGGATTTATTCTGCACATTCGTGAGGGGTATCCCATCGGTCCTTATTTCGGTTGCTTAGTCAAACACTCAAAGCCGAATGTGCACAGCGAATCTCTTTGTGGGCTTGTTTGATCGGCGAATGAGGTATGTTTTCGTCGTGTTTCTACACCTGTACTATTTATTCGAGACGCAAACGGGCTTCTGGATCATTCGATGACATTCAATCACTTTGTATTCATCCGTGTCTCCAATATGACATTTAAAATGCTATCAAGTCCCGGCGCAGAATGAGTATAGCTAAACGTACTGTGGTGCCGGAGCTAAATGAACAGCTAATAACACATCAAATTATTTTGCTACGAGTCATATCATGATCTTGTTTTTAGTTTCATTGTCAACTTGAAAATACTCTTAACTTATTCACACTCTATAAAATAAAAAATGGCTCAGTCAAAATTTCAATAAACTCTGAATGGTATTTTTTCTAGCTAAGCTGGGGTAACCATTTGGAGTATTTTCCAACGTGTTCGTTGAAAAAAATTGAATAAGAAATATAATCAACAATTCTGTGTGATGGCTAGATTTGATGTCAAAATATTGCCACGTATCCTACTAATATTATAAATGTGAAAGTTTGTGGGTTTGGATGTTTAGATGTTTGGATGTTTGTTCCTCAATCACGCAAAAACTACTAAACGGATTTGGTTGAAATTTGGCACACAGATAGTAGATAGCCTAGATTAAAACATATAATACTTTTTATGCCGATATTCCTACGGGAACGGGAACCACGCGGGTGAAACCGCGGGCGGCCGCTAGTTTGGTAATAATTGATAGGCAGGCACTATCATGCTGTTTGACAGAGGGATAGTAGAAGGGAGGCAAGTCACTACCTTCCTTTCCTACACTAAAATGTTACATCGTATTTTATGTTTTTATGATGCAAAAAGCACAAGTTGCATAAAATATTAATTATGAGTAACGTTACCTGCTGTACTAGATTACTGATGAATACTTAGACTAATTGAATTAGAGCTACTTAAGAACTATTTTTGGTTGCATGAGATATTTGAGTAGGCTGTAACGTTAACAACTGAATTTCGAAATAAGAAATTCTCAATAGGTAGTAGCATAGCCTTCTATGTACTAGACAGTGGCATTTAGTATAATCTTTTCGTAAGACGTCATAACCATTTAGTCTATAAATTCCTTATTTCCGAAGTTCAGTCGTTGACTGTTACGAATGACGCCCCTAACTACATGCGTGCGTGACACAAAACATGTAATTTAATAAAAGGCACGCCCACATTACAACTTTTGGGGTTTCGAAGACGAGCATGTCATCGCATAATTATTTGATTTAGTTTTAGTTTCTTTTGATTTCAATGCTCAATTATTTGAAATTATTTTCTGAAATTATAAATAGTTGGCATGCACGTGGTTATATAGATAGGTAGAAATTGTTTTCATGTAACAGCATAAAATCATAATAAATAGTATTTACATATTTTTGTTCAGTTAAAATCTCTATTCTTACCTAAAGCTTATAACTCAAGGTAAGGTAACTTATTACTTTAATGTATTTATAAAAGAAACGAAAAATGTAAAATATGATGGATACTCTTCACCCTATTAGAGAATACTGGTATATTTTCGTAATTTCTGATTGAATAAAATAAAAATGTTGTAGGAAAGGTATACAATCCATCGGCTATACAAGCAGATTCTTAATAAGCAACATACCTGTGTTGTTATTCTAATCCAAAGGTTAATGAAATAAAAACATAAGCACATTATGTAACAAACTTTCAACAAAAGGCTGTGAATGGCGAAACCGGTTCGCATTCATACTGGGTTTGTGCAAATAAATTGTGCCGGTAACATTCAAAAAAGTATTTTTATGTAGTAGCGTGCATAAAGAACACTCATGTAACTGGGTAATGTTGACAACAATCCTCCCGCAGCTTTGGCGAGCTCAAACGAAACTTTGACGAGGAACATTTTAAATTTTTACCTCCGTTGCGGTTACAGAGCAGAGTGCTTTATATCGTAGACGCTACGCTACGTAAGTGATTAAATATAAGTTAATTCTTTACTAACAGTAGCATCAAGTTTGTCGGTTAGGATAGATATTGTATCTTCTTCTTCTTATTTTTGTTTTGGCAATCTACTTTCTTCTTGGAAGTAATTTTTGCCAGTATCAAGTGTTGAATAGTTCAGTGGTACTGGTAGGTTAGGTATTGTTTCAGTTTACATTAGAATGCGGGTGCATTGCAATCCAATGCTACTTGGAGCATTTGGCACCAAGTATATCAAGTTTACTCGGTAAGTTCTGCCAAGATCGCCACCACTACAATAAAAGTCTCAGCTTCACCCAACCAAGATCGCGCCTATTTCAATTATACCACATTTTGTTCAGTTGCGTAGACACATGTACCACAAAACTACTTCCATTTTAAGACACAATATCCACTATGAATCAATTTACAAATAATTAAATAGACACTGAACCAAACTCGACAAAATGGCGGCAAAAACTCCGTATTGTATCTAATTGATTGCAACCTTAGATTGCAACAGTCCCTGCAGCATTACCAACTTGAGAACCGTTTAGCTGTCAACATGACATTTAGATGTAGACAAAATCTTTGTCGGGTTCATCCTGTTATGCCTGTAGAGTGAATCGGAAGTAAAAACTTTAATAGGAATATTTTGAGATGGTTGTTTGTTACCCATATTATTGTAGAAAATTTATTTTGAATAAACTGCATTAGCTACAAACAAAGAGTTTATGATTAACTTGCTCAACGGAGCATGCCGATAGTGCCGTCGTCGCTTTTTTAACGACTGGTTTTATAAGTCGTTTTCTGAAATAGAAACTTAAAGCACGCCCAAGTAGTTTGCTTGCAGTTTATTATCAAATAACTCCACTATATTAGCTTTTTTCATTTCTTCAGTAATTCAGTTTGAAAATTATATCCAATTTTGTCCCCATGGATGGCGTGACGAGTGCGCGAAGTCAACCTAGAATTAAAAAACCATAATAAGCAAATATCTCTAGATTTATGTTTGAAATAATTAAGCGAAATCACCTTAATAACACGAGTTAGCAATGTAGACGAGGCTATTTTAGTTACCGTTCAGAAATTAATTAATGTTTACAGCTTGTTATGTTGTTATCTGAATATTGCAAATTTTTAAAAGGAGTTTTTTTTGGCATGGAATGTACCTAATCGTTTTATTACAAAACCAATCATAAATATATTTAATTTTTCAAACAAAAACATCTTAATCCTAACCACTAACTAATACATTACACGTTTCTCGAGGCATAGAGAATTACTGTCCACGCAGACGAAGTCGCGGGCGGCAGTAATCCATTTTCTGATATTGTATTTACGAGCGTTTTTTTCTTGATGTTCGTGCTACAATAGTAAGAAAGTTTCAGTTAAGTTCCATTGAAACAGCAATTTAACCTTTTTATGACGAAAATTATTTTCTATTAATAAATACAAAAAAAAAATTACGCTAATCGGACGCAATTCATAGTTCAATTTACCTTATATTCAACATTATGCATTAGTCAATAGTGCCAGGGAGTGGCACGAACATCGTACGCTTACCGCGATGATTTTTTGTAATAGGCTCTCTGATAAGAGGTTTTCAAGCAAACTTTGAACTTGAGTTTTAATATCACTTGAAAAATCGTATAAGAAAAAAAAACTATGTAAAATATTTTTCTTCTACATGAACCTATCGTAATTGGAAGAGCGAGTAATTATTATAACAATCATGTGGGTGGAAGCGGGAGCGGACAGGATCCAATGAAATTAGAAGTAAACAAAGGCACCAAAGGTTTAATAATGTATTTCTTAAAAAAATACAATGTGATATAGCGAACCAATCAAATATTTATAATTTACAAAAACAAATTTCTACTTTTAACTAATTGAGTAGTATTAAAACGGGTAAAACTACTTTGACTCTTTTGATAAAATGATTAATTTGCATTTATAAAACGTCCATACACATAATTATCTTCGCTATTTAAAGAAGTTTGGAAAATCAGTGAAAGATGTAACTTATTAGGATTATCGACTCTTTTTTTTTCTTTTTTACGCGACGCGAGTTAGATCAAACGCCACAGTTAATTGTGTTTCTGTGAGGTTAGGATTTTGGGTTAGGTTCGGAATAATTGGAAAAAACAGAGCCAAATTCTCTGCTATAATTTCATAATTTTTGTTTATACTTTTTTGACACAAATGACACCAGCAAACAGAGGTTCGGAATAATTGGAAAAAAACAGAGCCAAATTCTCTGCTATTATTTCATATTTTTATTTTATACTTTTCGACACAAACGACACCAGCGAACAGAGGGCCTATTACGAAAAAAATTGTGATAGTCGTTGTACGATATTCTTTATTCGAATAACTTCGTTTTATTGAATGTTATTCCCGCGCGGTGCGTCCCCGTAATATTGTTGCATGGACTGTGATCCGCGTAGAAACTTTGCCATTTGTCAACCAACACTACCGCAAGCGTTTGTCTAACACGCTGATCGCTCCGCTATCCGCGCCCGCTCCCACTTCGGCTGCACGCTTATTGAGAGTAGGGGTGCGATCAAGGCTCGTTAGGTTGCGTGCTTCGCGCCAGATTGCAGGCTCAAAGTTTTTAACAGCCACGTAACAACTCAACTTTGCGCTATCAGTTGTTGCCAACTATACCTTCGTTTTGGGTGCTTCCAATTTTAGCCTGTGGAATAGTGATGGTGTCGATATGATAAGTGTTGAATTCAACTTTAAAGTTCAGCTGTAAAGTTGTGAAAACTAGTAAAATCCTAGCAATAAACCCACGTTGCCATACTAATAAACCGTTCAAGAACTTTTGTAGGTATAGAAGTATAACATGGCTAACAAAACAGGATTTTTCAATTCATTTAAGCTTAGAGCAACGCCGGCTTAACGCCGGCTTCATTTAAGCAATTAAGTAATTCATAAAGTTCAAAATAAGAAAATATTTTTTTCCTTACCAGTAGTGGCAGTAAGATTTAACCTGTAAATTAGATCATCCTGAATATCTCAAAAATACTTATAACCTTCGATCAAGAATATTGTAGATAACGCTACACGAACTAAACAGTACGCAAAAATGCACCTTAAAAAGCGTCCCACTTACAAACTTGGCGCTTATTTTGTACATTAATCACCTCTTATTTTGTTCAAACTCACATTTTATATCACTTATTTTGTACAAAATAAACTTATTTTGCACAAAAAAACATCTTTTATCACTTACTTTGTGCAAAATAAGCGCCCAGGTTATAAGTGGGACGCTATTTGAGGTGCCATTTTTGAGACTGATCGGACATCTAGGGTATTTTTGATCGAAGCTTATAATTAATGAATTGTAGGTATATAATTGTAGTGCTACTTGACTTTAATGATACTATAGCATGCAATGCATGCGAATTAAGGAAAAACTTTGTTAAAACAATGCTTTGAGCCACTAAAGATAATTGTATGGACGAGTTCGCTTGAAAAACGTGGGGTTTTGAGCTTCCCGATGTTAGCTAATGACAGAAGAGTGGGCACGGGCCGGTTGCACAAACGGCCGATCCGCCCATTGTCCCCAGCTGTGTTTGCTGAACGTCCCTTTCAATCATGGGGCCGTTTGATCACCGACGAGTACGCTTGTTTAAAGTTATGCCGATACACTGTTTACGAATTATTAGTTGCGTACAAAAACGCGTTAAAAAAGAGGGAAAATTTTACATTTGTTTAGTTAATAGACTATTTTATTTAATTTGTCATTGACAGTCAACGGTTAATAAAACTTTGATTAATCTGTGACTGAAAAGTCTTAAAGGAAAATAAGTTAAGAAAGTACAAAAAATACAGTCCCTTATAGATTCTCCTCTTTCTTATTTAATTTGTAAGATTTAACTATACGAGTTTGACGCCACAAAGATTTTTTTGTAAATTTCCCACTTTTCCCACGTTTTACAACATGTAGCTAGCATGTTGTAAAAAGCGGAATGTAGTTACATACTAAAAGTATCATTAGGTATATAAAGAGAGAAAAACACGCTTTGTAGATTATAATTATGTTACAAAATAAGTTTAACGTTCGTGTATAGTAGACTCGAGAATTATAATAATGTCTGAGCGAAAACAGTTGCAAACATTTTAGCAATAAAATCTGACAGTGGTGATTTGGATACCTATAAGTAGGTACATATTTTATTATATCCTTCTATATCCTACTAATATTATAAATGTGAAAGTTTGTGGGTTTGGATGTTTAGATGTTTGGATGTTTGTTCCTCAATCACGCAAAAACTACTGAACGGTTTTGCTTGAAATTTGGCACACAGATAGTAGATAGACTATATTAAAACATAGAATACTTTTTATCCCGATATTCCCACGGGAACGGGAACCACGCGGGTGAAACCGCGGGCGGCCCTAGTAGGTACATATATTATCAGTTCATCAGAAAAAATACTCAACGCCTTTTGATTTGCATCTTACAACCACTTGCAACCAAACCTCAAAACGTGTCAATAAAATTGTTTCTTTGTAGGTATTTTAAAACTACAATGTTAAGCATACTCTAAAGTGCATTGCACCATGAGCTTTAATTTAATTAACGGAAAATTACCTTCATCGAGCCAGTATTCCAGCAGTATTCCTTTATTGTTCGCTTATTAGTGGAATGATATTTAAGTTGTTGGCGTGTGTGCTATAAAAATGCGGGGGCACAAAGGCTTTCCCGGTTTCCTTCATAAAACTAACAATATTGTTTGCGGTAACAAGAGGAGAACGTTTCTTCCGAGCCCATATTCGCGGCTGCATTGTCTCTTTAGGGGCTTGAGCCTCTGTTAGACTGCACAGACCATTGTTTAGCTTCCTTCACCTGGCAAGATGGATTGTAGACAAAGGCGAGGCTTTCTGCACTTTTGTATGTTTTTGTTATGCAATTGTACGTCTTGAGTGTGCCACGCGAGGGCGTCTCTAGCTCGTTTGTGAACTGGAGAGTGAACGGCCTCTACTATTTTCGCATAATTTATTCTATTTCACTAATTCATTAGCGGGAAATATATTTTCATGATTACATTGTTATACAAAAGATATCACTACGACATCAAAATCACAATAATTAAATTGGTTAAATTGGGCCTCTTCTATTAAACAAAAATCAGACGGCAAAAACATTTAGCTGGAAACAGGAAAAACAAGTTCGTTTATTGAATTAATACCTGTTTGATTTATTGCTTCATTCAATATTGCTGAGAAGCAATTTGCTTTAACTAAGTCCAGACAGCACTGATTCACTTGCATTTAAAAATGCAACATAACATTTATGAAATGATATTTTAAGTAATGAATTTGGAACTTATCTAGAACCTGTAATATGGGCTCTAAATACATTAAAAGCTTTCCATGGTTAAAATTATACGAGATTGCGTGCATGATATGCACTTTTAGAGTATTTTAATACGAAACTGGGTAGGTACTTATTATTTAAAATGTGAACAATCTGGAATTTTGTTTCGCGTGTAAGACGTAGATCGGATTGTCGAGTGAACATGAACGTAAAAACGAAATTAAAGATTAGGTTTGAACATGAATTTTCTTAAATAGTACTGAAAGTTGACTTCACTGAAAATAAAATAACCTTGCTTATTACAGTCAATGTACGAAAAGGTTATGCGAAATATTTCGAAGGTGATTTCTGTGTCACGTGAAGCCGTAATGCCAGTGGTAGGAGGGTTAGAGCTCTCAAAAATACTCGTGTGACATCTGGATACCTTACACAACTCTGTAACTAGAAGCTTTTGTGGAGGCATTCAAGCACATAACAAGTTTAACGTTCTCATAAAATGCTATGATTTTCAATTTCATATTTTAGAAGCCAAATAAAAAAAACGTTTGGAAATAAATTGCAAAATATTTAATTTCCTCTGATATGTATTTTGTCTTTACATGCAATAAAGCGGTAATAATATTATTATTATTATATTTTTTTTAGAGATAATGAAGTCATTGCGTTGCCTTTTCATCATGAAAAGAGTTATAGTTCTCGAAAATAAGTAAAATGGCAAGAGTTTCTATTATAATGCACTGGCATACGAGAGTATGCAATTTGCATTTTATGCTCCGACGCGAAACTAACAAAGGCCGGTAAAGAAGGATGAAGTAAAATAGTTCAGCTTACCAGGAACCTTCCTCCTACCTTCTATTATTTAAGAACAGAACGTACTATTATGTATTCTGGTGACGGAACGGCAAAATATAATTTTGAATTACAGATCACACTGTGTGCATGTTGCATGCAAAAGCTTAAAGCAAATGAATTGAAGCCTTTTTAGTCATGAATTTTACCTATCGCTACAACTATTTTCAATGTTGTTTAAGTGTTCCCATGATAATAATTTGCACACCCGCGAGGGTAGGATATGGCGTAATTTGTTAATTTTAAGTCATCTGTATTGTTTATACCCATGTTCAAGCAAATAAATATATTGATTGATTGATATTAGTGAGACAGCAGTATAAGGGCGACTTGCACCATTAATTAATTATTGTATAAGTATCACTTAAACACAATTTAGTATACGAAATACAATCCTAAAATATACCGAAAAAGTTACTTATTACAAACTTTTGAAAAATAATATGAATCCGTACATATTTTTATTTATCTTTTTTCTGTCCAATCACGTCATGACAGTCCAAAATTTCCGAATCTGTATTGTAAAAATGGAAATCTGTAATTCATCGCCAATGAATAAATAGAATACAACCTCGTCAACCTCGTGCTATTTTTTAGTAGTTGTAGCAAGTAAGCAAGTAAATAGAAATCCCAGAATTTAACTTTTTCGCCCTTTTGTCTCAAATCATAAAATTATAGATAAAGGTGCGCGTTAAGTTTTTTTAATTATTCATTAATTAAGTGATACTCAAACAAGAAGCTAATTTGTCGTTAGCACTAAATAAACAAAAACAAATGTGTGGTTTGAATTATTTTTTGGCGACATTGGGTTCGTGTGACTCGTCGACAACCACTTATAGATTTTATATTTTGCTTTCAGATAGTTTCCAACTTAATGGAATTTCTTTAAAATACTCTGTCAAGTATATAACTTAATTGGAACTTAACCAGAGCTTGTGGAAAAAGTTCTCTGTGTTGACTGGACATAATGATGATAGAAAATTAAAAAGGTTAATGTTTTTTGAAAATTCTGAACAAATCCACTAAGTGGAAGCGCTTTGCTCTACACTTTTATAAAAAATCCACTGTGGGACGTGCCAAGCTTATTGAGCGGTAGGAGTAGCCTGTACTTTTAAATTCGTTGCATGTAAGTATGTAACACACAACTTTCTGGAAAGAAACAATAACCACAATGTACCGTGCAAAAAGTAATATAATTTTTAATTGGTATGAAACATAGAATTCTTTCTATGAAACATAGTATCTACAATGCTTCATACTCGAACTTAAATGATTTAGAAAATTTATAACATTTCGTTAGAACTTATCTCCTTTTCTACGGTGTGAAACATTGTACTGCCAGTAAACTTATAAATTAACATTGTGAATTCCAACATCATCCTCCTACCCTTATCCCAATTTATTTGGGGTAAATGAAAATGTGATGTTCGAAAATAAAAATATGATGATTTTTAAGGATACCTTCTTCATCACAGAATAATTTATGGTAAAAGTACTAGAATATGACAGATCTTGAGTATCTCGATAGCTTTGTGGTTTGAGCAGTGGCCCGAATTTTCAATGTTGCGTAGTAAGCACATCCAGATATCAGTTGTTTTTCTTGTAACAAAAAGCAATAAATGATAACTCAAGAACAGCGTACATATTTAATTCTCCGTCCCGGGCTTGGCGTTAAAACGCCGGAAGATTGGGTGGATAAATTGATCGGCTCCTGTAAGATTGAGCACGGAACTCTATCCCTGGGGACCTGGAGTCCAGAAAGCCGTTACCCTATTCCATGTTAACAAACTTGCTAACACTAATGATGGATAATGAATGATCGCTCGGTGATATTGTTTGTGTGGCTAAATGGGGCGTCTTGATTTAATTTAAGTTTCTAACATTATAAACTGACAGTTACCCAATTAAATTATTCTAGTCAATATCACAATAATTTTCGCACAGCTGAATGGATTCTCCTAAATAATGAAAACACTAAAACAAGGTGTATAAATAAATATGCCTTCTTTATAAGGTGGTACCAAATGATGTGATGATACTGAAAACAGGTAGTGTTGGTAAAACTGAACAACATTCTCCAAGGAGTATTACATAAGTCGTAAAACAATTATTTTTCGTCTTTCCATAGAAAGACGGTCAGCTGACCAATACATTTTGTATGGGAGTATGTTTTTTCTATTTTTTTACCTATATTCTATGGAGAAAATTGTTTTTATTATGTAAAAACGGGACCCTATTTCTAAGACTCCGCTGTCCGTCTGTCTGTCTGTCACTAGGCTGTATTTCATGAACCATGATAGCTAGAATGTTGAAATTTTCGCTATTACAACAGATACTAAAACAGAAAAAAATAAATATCAAAGGGAGGCTCCCATACAACAAACGTGATTTTTTTGCCGTTTTTTTGTATGGAACCTTTCGTGCGCGAGTCCGACTCGCACTTGGCCCGTTTTTTTTTTGCTTTATAGTATAAAGAACATTGGGGTTGAGTAACAGTAACAAAACTAAGTCCTGAGCCTTCAAAGCTTCCAATTTCAATGAGCACTCCGCGCAGAAATATCAGATCTAAATGCAGACATAATATGGCAAACGCTAGCCAGTTACTTAATACTTCAAAGGCAGAATTTGAGACTGTTAATTGAGGAATGGACGGATACTGGTGAGTTTATTTTCGGAAATTATTAGGAGAGTATTCATAGAAACGAGTTTCATTCAATAGCTGTTAAGGGCTTCGCTGATTTTCAAACTGTTAGATTTTTTATTCTTACATCATTTTGCGAACAATATATTTTCGTAATAAAATTACAGAGACTTATTCATCTAGCGTGATGATTCCCCTTTCGAAATTGATTCTTATAGTGCTCATATATTACTTAAAATAGATACAACTTAATTGATCGCAAAGTTTCTTCATCGTTATTTAAATAGCAGATATTTTTCTAATAACGCTCAAAACAACAGATTATGTAATGATTTCAACGTTTATTTATCTTAGAAATTTATGTGGACAGAACGGATTTAAATCCGGGTGGCCCCAGATCAAGCTGTAGGCCCATTTTAAAGCAAAACCCACTTAACTCCGTCTAAACAATAACGCGTACTTGGCCCAAACACCGCGGCCATTACGTTGTTGCAAATAAATAAAATGTAAATAGCTTTAGCGCTGAACAAAGAGTGTGGTTATTTGCATAATGTTGTTCACCTTTTAGTCTTTGGACTCGGCCTGTGCTGGGCTGGAGCCAAACCCACCCCATTTAGGCCAACGAAGATTATAAGCTTACATGTCTTGTTCTTAAGTTTGTTCTAAGCAAATATGATACAATGATATTTGACCATTATAATGTCAGCGGTGAAGGAAGCAAAACTACAAAAAAACTTTTAAATAGAAAAAATAATAACTAGAATAGTACATTACTGCAGCGGCAGGCAACTCAGGCATTGAAGGACGAACGTGAAAATGTGGGCCGAGGCGAAGCCGAGGCACACATACGTGAGTCCATCAATGCCCAGTTGCTGCCAAGGCTTGTATAGTACTTTTCTCAAATAATGCGCGGAAATTCAAACCAAGTAGTAACTTTTCTAACATTTAATTTTTATTTAAAATTACAGTAATTAAAAGCAAAGATTAAATCTTGGATTGAAAGTAAAATCGCACTGTTTTGAGTTTCTATGTCTTTTACATAAATATACTCTAGTGTCGTTGCATATTCATGCACCAAAAATGCCAAAAATCAAACCTGCAACAAAAATAAAGAACGTGTAAAGTTGTGATGTTAGCTGTTTGACTAAAACAAAGCGGTAAATTACTCGTAGTACCTAGGTACTTATCAATACGAAAACTTACTTTAGGATCCAAATACACACTGCCTGATGCTAGACAAGAAAATTTGCACGTTTGATGCAGACTTCCTACATTTATACCCTTGTGATTGTCTTTTGTGCATTGCAGTTAGGTTTACATCTGGTTTACTTATTTTTTTGATTTTGGAGTCAACATTTGTTTTCAATTACAGTTCTTGCCGCTTCTTGAATTTCAGGTGGCGTCGAAATATCACTTTCGTCACTTGAACTCATTTATATAAAAGATTAATTACTTAATTTAAATTGAATATAAAATATTTGACAAAACAACAAACAATTTCAACAAAATATTCTTCCCGCGCCAAGATCCATAGATAATACAACGTTATTTTTATGCCACCCGCCTGTCCGAATCGTATGTTACACGTAAGTTTTGTAACCGGAATACGGATTAATGGGCGGGCGTTACTGCGCTCATGACACTCTGTTACCGTGATTCGGAACTTTCCATTTACAAATTTCGTTCCATTTCTGAATGGGGAGGCGAAGGCAAAGTGAATTACAGATGGCGCTCAGTCTTTGGAACAATTGTCAGTTTGAGCTTATATTGTCTTGACTGTGTATTACGTGATTTTACTTTCTTAGATTGTATTTTTTCGGTTTTGCGGACAAACAATGTATTCTATGCTAACTTTAGCTCATATAAAAGAAGAATTACGGAAAAGAAAAGCCAAAACAACAGGCAAGAAAGTTTATAGCAACTTACAAAAAATTGCTAACAAGCATTACATTTCTTTAAATTTCGTGTAAGATTTACAAGTAATCTTTTTATTTCAGATTAGAAGCATATGATTTAAATTTTAACAAAGCAACTGAGTGTGAATTTCCGTGTTTATAGTTGCCTGATGATGCCTTCTGTGCAATAGTAATTTCAGGTTTCTGTACTGGAATTTCTGTACCATCCAAAATTACACGAACCGTTTTATCATATTTATTTTATTATTCTAAGTTTCTTGAATGACTCTGGCATATAAAATTCTATTAATTCTCTGTTTGGCCCCAATATTGGGCTTATTCCATATTTGATATACCTATCAAATTCATCCAAGTTATAAATATGTTAGAAACTGCTGAGGTTGAAAATATTAAAGGACAAAGCTGTTATAATTCAAATGTTGTTTTATTTTGGCGAAGCTTCATTAAATTCATGAAACATTCCTTTTGATTTATAATGTTTCTCAGGCTCAGCAAAGGAGAAAATCGAGAGAAAGGCATATTTTTTTGATATTCTTTTGCCCACTATTTTTTTTGTTACTGGGAAATCGATGAACTCCAATATTTTACAAGTTACATGCATAACAATGCGGCATTTTCTCAGTATAAAATTAAAAAGTGCAATACTCCAAGAGATTCCCATATGTTTTGACACTTTCTTTGAGGCGGCCGTGTACCAAAGACCGACGCCACCTATCGGGATAAAATTGCGCTTTTCCTCCCCATTACACGTGTATAACGAGTTTCAGTACTAACCTTTACGGTCAGACGCAGGCAATTTTAGTATGAAAATCCATTATTACACGTTAGTAATGGATTTTCATACAAAAGTTGCCGGCGCGGTTTAGGTCTGTCCGGAAAGTCCGATTTAGCACGAAGAAGGTTGTCAAAATAATGTTCGAATTTCCAAGCATGTTTGAGAAAAAGAAATTTATTCAAAAAGCACAGCAACCAGTGTAGCTGAAAATAAGCAGCAGTTCGAATAGTTTTACTAGTGCTACAGTTAGTACTACCTAAAGGCTGGTTTACATTATCTTAGTATTTAGTAGAGTGCTTAGTAGTGTGCGAGTAGATTCGAATGCGAGTGCTTTAGTAGTTTTGGTGCCTTTCCAGTGACCGTTTACACGCTTCCAGTAGAGTGTCATTTTCGCCATACCTAATACCTATTATTTAATTCAATTACACGTCACGCGTTCACCGGCAAATGCACTCTACTAAAGACGCTACTGAAATGTCGATTTACATGCTTCTAGTGCGAGTGCGAGTAAAATATCGCGCGGGGGGTGAGCGGGCGCGCAGGGGGTGCTACTGGAAAGCGAGTAGAAAGGCTACTAGAACGTTACTCTCTTTAGTCATAAGACGACCGTTTACATGATTTCACTAAAGCACTCTCCTAAAGCACTCTACTAAAGACTAAGATAATGTAAACCAGTCTTAACGATTCCTAAATGAATTGAATTATTCGACGTTTTTGACATCGCTATGTAGAATCAAAGCACATTTGCTGTGTAAACGTTAGGTACTTTAACGTTTACCTGCTTTATGCTTTCATAAAGAAAACGAGCATCTCCAGAAAATGCTGAGAAAATGACGTCCTAAGTTATTTATTTCCTCAAAAAACACGTAGTTTATGGCAAACTAAAATTTAGCGTGCATCACGGCGTACTAGTCACGAGTCAAGTTTTTATTTCTTCTTCATGAATTATGGCCGGTTGGAGACTCGTTAAAAAGAACACGATCTGGTATCGCTGGTTGGTCGGGCGACGGCGGCTAACCCACTTTATGTGCACTTAAAACTGTTTTCTAGACTTGTTTCATCTACTCTAGCTTAACGCGCATCTTAATTTAAGCTCGAGCGGACATCGCACGAGCCTCAAATAAAAACTAACAAACGCTGCAAATATACGAATGCTCCTAGGAAAAATTTGATTACTATTTTATTTATAAAAGTGCTTTCATGCAGCTCTAAATTAAAGATTTTTCTTTACCCTGGATGCTTTAGTGCAAATGGCTTGCTTATGTAGAACTAATTTTTATTTGTTTTTTCTATCGTGAGTTTTCAGTGCCATGAAAGTTCTAGGGTTGTTACTTTTAAGGATTTGTGGTTGTGAGATTAAGGATTCACATAGAACTTGCTTATAAATAATATGTCTAACTTATTTTTTTTATCGATATAAACTCTATGTTCAAAGCAATGAAAATATTGTATGTATTTAGATTGATTTGCTAAACTTATTTTTGTTAATTAGCTGAAATATTTTTCCAGTAGCTTTTTAGCGATATCTATATCAGTCTTGATTCAGACACCTAAATAAAAATTGTCATGAGTCGAGGACTGTCTTTACGTGTTAGAGGCGGTTATAGGCATAAAGGTTAAGTATCAGCAATAATCCAAACCTAACTCCTCGTAATTGCGAGACAACTTTGTTAGCACCTGTAATAAACTTGTGAGATGTAGCTGTCGTAAAGTGGAAAATTAGTTAGTGGAAGATATTTTCGGTATTATCCTTAGTTTTGTTACAAGATATTGCCTTTGATAAGGGTCTAGTTCCCTACCTCGGCCCTCGCGACGTCCGGTTAAGATAATTCATGCAAAATAAAGCTTTTTCTTTGTTACTCCACAATGTTTGCGCGCATCTGCGGCATACTCAATTCTCTTTGAATAATGTTATTCTCTGTCCACAAATATTGGATTATATTTTAAGAAGGCTAGTTTTATTTATCCTTACTAATATTAAAAATGCGGAACTCAGTTTGTTTGTTTGTTACGCTTCTACTCAACCGATCATAATGAAATTTTGCATAGAATGTATGCAACATGTCATGTTGTCAGGGGTGCAGAAAAGGACATAGGGTACCTTTAATCCAGAAAAAATACTGTTCCCAAGGGATGTATAAAAATTACTGTCTACGCAGACGAAGTTGCGGGCGGTCGCTAGTGAAGATATATTAAAATTTTATTAATTGTTTGTTGTCGATTCAAATATTAATGAAGAACCTGTGTAAATGATTCATCAACAAAAAAACCGGCCAAGTGCGTGTCGGACCACGCGCCGTAGGGTTCCGTAGTTACCTTATACCATACGATATTTCATACCACTATTATTTTTCGTCTGCAAAAATAACTTTGTTTTTCACAGTGTTGGTATGAATGACAAAATTATATTTGCGGTTTTGGAAAATGTGCTATATCTCAAAAACTAATTACTATATTTCGTTCAAATCAATTTCCGTTGAAAGTGTTTATTAAGATCTACAACATATTTTTTTTTCAGATTTTTCACTTTCTTATTTCAAAAGTTAGAGGGGGGGGGGGAGACAAACATTTTACCACTTTGGCAGTGTTTATCTTTCAAACGGTTTACTTTGAAAAAAAATCGTCTTTGGAACCTCAATGCCATTTTTAAAGACCTATCTATAGACACCCCACACGTATTGGTTTGAAGAAAAAAAAATTCAGTTTCAGTTCCATGTATGGGGAGCCCCTCCTTAATCTTTTATTTTTTTATTTTTGTGTTAAATTCGTTAAGTGGTTAACAGAATACATCTACCTACCAAGTTTCAACTGTGTAATCTTGATACTTTCGGAATAAAGTGGCTGTGACATACGGACGGACAGACAGACAGACAGACATGACGAATCTATAAGGGTTCCGTTTCTTGCCATTTAGGCTACGGAACCCTAAAAAGCAAAGTGTTATAATAACAGTTACATGTCATCAAATTACCTATCCTATCAATCAATTATTGTGTCTTAAGATAATACCTATTAGTATGCAAACTTGGTCTCATCCCATAGGAGTTAAAAGACAGAGCTATTTCTGGCTAACATTTGGGTTGCAAAATGTTACCTGAATCTGTCACTATAAAACATTATTCTTCTACATTACTCTGTTCGAGAAGTTAAGAACTAGATTGATCCAAGTTCTTTAAGAAAAGTGGACAGTATGTTCATTGTGATACACTTTTAGGGGTTGAAACCCGTAATTTATTATTTTTGGGGTTATTTAGAATTGATTTCAGTGTTATTTTGAAAATGAGGAGATCCATATCAGAATTCGCTAACCAACATAGCTCGAAGGATTGCTCAGCTGAAGTGGCAGTGGACACATAACGAGAAGAACGTATGGCCGTTGGGGCGGAAAGGTTCTGGAATGGCGACCGCGCACCGGACGAAGACCCCCGACAAGGTGGACCGACGATCTGGTGAAGGTTGCGAGAAGCCGCTGGAGGCAGGCAGCGCAGGACCGATCGTCGTGGAGATCCTTGGGGAAGGCCTTTACCCAGCAGTGGGTGTCGTGCGATTGATAATGATGATGATTTAAAAATTATTTAATGTGTCATTATTAGTTTTAAAACTTTCTCTTATTATTTTTTTATGTTTTCAGTCAAATATAATATTTCTACATGTGATTTTCAGTGGTTAAACTAGATATTTCCCTTGTTTCTTTAACACGTGTCTTTCAAATCATTTACTTTTCCTCCGCCGGATTCTACCCCTTTTCAAGTCAAGTTAAACAAATTTTCCGTAACAGACTTTTTCGGGACTCACCTCGAGGATTTGAGAGATATCCAGGATTTTGTTTTACTATTGGTTTCCCGCGTTATTTTGTGCTGGTTTGTTTACCCTTTTATTTGAGGGTTAGTGCCGGTGGTATTGAGCTACAAATGTATCCCAATTATTATTCTAAGCCGGATATAAAAGATTTTTTTTTGTTATTTATTGGCATTTTTAGTCTAAAGAATAGGAAATGTGACACAAAAGAAATGTACTACTGATGTATACACAGCATTTAAATTACTTGAATATATTGCAACGCTGAAATACCAGAAAGCAAATCTTTTTGTTTTTAAGAATAAACACATAAAAAATAACTTCTTCTAAACTTTTTAAAACAAAGTTCAGATATCATATTTTTCTTCACGAATACTCCGATTTTATCTGTTTCTACTATTTCTTCCAATTGAAATACCGAATACAACAACAATTTGACGCTTAAAACTCGATTATCCGAAACGGATGATAATAGCTACATCCTGATCCCGAAGCCGGCCGGATATAAAAGTGCCCGTATATTACGATTGTTCCGTACGTTATGTAGTTTTTATGATGAAATATGTGAACGTTCCTAATAAAAGGTTATTAGTATTCACCACAAACGCGGGGATTGCCCGTACCGAGTGTGATGGGCTATGTTTTAGACGTAACTCATCTACTCCAATATCAGAGAGATTGAGAACGTTAAGTTATTGCCGTAACAATTTCGTATTGGCCTATAAAACCTCACTTTCGCTTTATTTATATGCAGTAAAATGATCCATATTCGATATTGCTATGAGATACATTTATCGAAAGTTATCATTTAAGATGGGTAACGATTATTGTATTTACATTTCAATATTGTTAGTATCGGTGCGGATCAGGTTTATGTATAGTGTATATAAAATAGTCGGACCCGAGATTTTGCTCTTCTTATACGTGTGTGTTTTGTGAAATCCCTTATTAAGTAGCACCTATCCCTTGCTATTTGTAGATTTGAGTAGTAAATATTGTTGCTCGTTTGACGTAAAAAAATATCTGCTCCTACATGTAGTTACTGAATTTAACATATTTTTTTGAGTGGTGAAAATTAAACATAATGTATGCTAGATGATGACAATTTATTATGATATAAATTATATTATTTTTGCTTCTCAGTGTAGTATGACCTAGTGCTAACGTTTTAACACCATGTCACACTAAGTACAACACTTGTTCTAGTCCTACACGAACAAAACACTACAAGAACGCAATATTGGTATGGCTTAGGGTGAGGTAGACGGGCGAGTCCAACGCATTTTGCGTCGCCGTGTGGCAAAACAGGGTATTCGGTTTCATACAAAATGTATGAAACTGAATGTAGCAGAAATTACGCCAGCGAAATTACGTCTGGTGTTAGCAACTTCGGCTGACTGTACCTAATTGAGCTATCGCAGTTTCCGGTTGCATAGCGAGCGAGGATGACTCGTTCTATCGCCGGCGCCGGTGAGTTACACTGGTCGAGATTGTGATAAGCTGGCCTTTCTCCGCATTAAAACCTCGTTAGTATGAGCGAACCTAAAACCGCTGCGCAATTGAGTCCTTTACATATGTGAAAACTACTTTTTTGTTTAAGTTTTATTATAACCTAAATGCTTTTTTTATCCTTACTAATATTATAATTGCGAAAGTCCGTTTGTTTGTTCATTTGTTTGTTTGTTACGCCTTCACGTCTTAACCACTCTACCGATCATCACGAAATTTTGTATACACGTTGCCAGAGTTACAGAGAAGGACATAGGGTACCTTTCATCCCGAAAAAATGATTCGTTCCCGACTCCCGAGGGATAGTAAAAAAAACTTTCCACGCAGACGAAGTCGCGGGCGGCCGCTAGTTACCTATATTTTAACCGTCTCTGTAGTCTAGTGGTTCGTCCGACAGGGGTCCCGAGTTTGATTCCCAGGGGGGTATAATTAGTACTTGGTTTAGTTTGGTGGTAGGGCTTATTTCAAGGCCGCCTGGCTAGGTACCACCATCTTACCTAAGTATGACGCCACAACAATAATTTAAAAATGGTTGCGTTTCGGCAGTTAGAGGTAAGACAGCCAGTTCCTCAGTGATGAGGATTCCGGCCCGGAATTTCCGGATGTAGTGCGCTTCCACCTTCGGCCTTATCGTCACTTAACATCAGGTTAGGTGAAGGCCAGGCCGGGGAAGGGTGAAGTATCCCGTCCCATTGTGAAAAAAGAAACAAAACAACAGAGTGCGCCTTTGTTAAGATTGCAACATTTGTTTTGATGTTACTTTTCATGTGAAATATTTTTTCCTCATGTTATTTTATTATACACAGATGAAACTTAGAAGGCTGAACAACAAAAGATTATTTTATTAAGGGTTAAAGGTCAAGCCACACAGCGGGCGTGACGGGGCGCGGCGTGACGGGGCGCGGCGCGACGCACAGTGGACTGAAAATCGTGTCTGAAAGACATAGGGACATCAATTTATAAATGTCGTTTTTTTTGTTGTATTCGGCTTTTGTTTACAATCACTATGCTCAATTATGCTGAAAAAGTTATCACAGTGTATTAACGGCTGACTTATAATTATTTTGCAAAATATTTGTATGGAGCTCGCATGAAAAATCCTATTATCTTTGAAACTGCAAGTCAAACCGTAATATCCTTATAGGAGGTTTTAGAACTATTTATTTGTAATTTTTCAACATACCACATATAACGGTTATAGCTGCAGGATTTTTATAAAAAAATTGTTAATACTACATATTTTTTAAATTCGTTAATATCATATATATCATCAAGTCAAAATAGTAAATACCAATAAGCTTTTATTATCTTCCTGGTCTGAATAAGTGATAACAATTAACCAACAGTAAGCCTCCATTCGCGCCTAGCCTTAGGTGTAGCATGCTACAACAAAAATCAACCTTATTATTTATTCTGGGGAGTGAATTAATTATTTGGATTAGCAGTTTCGGTAAATAACTTTCTATTGTTGAGCACTATTGTCACTCTTCTAATGAGAGAGCATAAGACTCTCATTACATAGGTATAGGTACATAGAAAGAGGTCTAATAAGAATTTAAGAATCTAAAAACTATATGAAGTTCTTATAAAATGTTTTCTATCGAAATATCAAAGTTCTGTTAAAATAAAATACTTCATCTTTAGAAATATATTTTTATTTTATTTCACATGATTCTTAAATAAAATCAAAATACAATCAAACAATAAAAAGTAATTAAAAAAATAAAACAGTACATACGCCAATATTAAAACAAAAATCATAAAATACATTAATTAACATTCAACATCGCTCTCGTCGGATTCTATTTCGGAATCAGGATCTAAATTAGACACATCCAAAAACTCGAACGGTCCTGACGACTTGATCAGTTCTAAGGTATCAACGAAAAATTCCTGACTTTTCTTAACGTCCAACTTCGGTCTTTGAGCAGAGATCAAGGGATCAGACGAAAGAATAAGCATATTGAGGATATCCTCATTGGAAGCTAGTCTGGTCCTTTTCCGCGAGTGATGTTCCCGGAACCTCCTAAAATCTTTGTTGCGGGCCTCTGAGGCTTCTTCTGAGAGGCTTCCAATCGGCAAAATATTGTTACTGGCGATTATGTCTGCACCATGTATCAGCAACTTATGAACGGTCGAAGACATGTGGTACCAGTCATATAACTCCACGTACCTTTTTGCTGTTTTGAATGCATATTCTTTAAATTTGATAACATCTATATGCTCCCCAGATGTTATTGCTTGTAGAATCACAGCGAATCGTCTAACGAGCTCTTCATCCAACCCAGTAATGGCTGCAGTTTTATCGGGGGATGCGAAGAATCTCCTTGCTGTATTCCCGTCATTCGTGGTCCCTGAGCCTTGTTTAACAATATCAATTAAAAGATTGAGCTCGTCTTTAAATTTATCTTGAATAACTTTCTTTCTAGTTTCTAACAATTCCTTGTGCTCATCTCCTCGTGCAGCCCACTTCTTGAAGTTAAGTATGTAGGCGATATGTAAGAGACATTCCATCGTATTTATACGGGCATGTAAAGATGACAATCCAAATTCATATGCACTACTGGAAACAGTCTTTGATGTTACAGCATCCAAACGGTTCATTTCTGTAGGCGTGGCTAAACACAGGGTAACAGGATGCGTTAGACCTAGCTTCAGAGAGGATAGTGCAGATTTTTCCGTCGATTATCGTCATCTTCAGTTGATGATGCACCTTATTACTGTTGTACTCAGTGGGAATGAGAGCTTTGAGTTCGTCATCCATTTGCCTCTTGTGACTTATTACTAATTCTTCGTTCTCCTTCTCAAATGTGAACTGCACCGGACGACAATATAAAACTGAACATGGCTTTGGATTTGTCCATAAACTGTCGTCTCCAGCAGTCAGCTGCAATGGCACCAAGGACGTCATAAATATACTGGAATCTTCTTGCTGCCCCTCCATTTTCTGTTTATATCGGCTTTGGTTGGAAGCACCATCGAATCCCCACTTAGAAATTAACTTCAAATCTTTATTTTGCACCTGTTCTGGAAGACTTTCAAGGATCCTCTTCACTGTGACATCAAGTAATGCTTGAAGTGTAATTCTTGCTGAAGAATCTGTTATAGTCACTGATTGCTTCGGAGGATAACATTGAAGTTTGGCTTTTTGCACTTTATAGTAAGACGGGTATATATCTCTTGCACCTTCTCGAATAGTTGTTTCGCGTAGGGTGATGTATTACCACTTTGTCAGTTTTAATGAAAGAAGTAAGCCGAGTGCTTTTTCTGCTGTAAATATTATTGTTTTAACTGATTTAGTAAGCATTTCCTTAATTTTTGTAGCTGCTTCTGGATTTTTCAACATGTGTTCGATAACAGATGCGATATCCTCACGACCTTCTTCTTTTAAAAGTAATGCAGCTGAATACGCCAATTGATTTGAATCTTCGCCCTTATAATCGTCAGATCTTCTCTTCTTTTGTTTGCTTCCTAAATCTTCGAAGGCTTTTCTAGGTCTTTTTGTCATTGTGCCAGTAGATGATGTCGACGGACCTGGACAGATTAAATGTGCACTGGGTCCTTGGTCTTCTTCATTTGATTGTGGCATGCCAAAACTGATTGGTACGCAACTTGGCCAATCAATATTAGCCTGAAGCCAATTTTCATACTGCTTTCTGAATACATCGAGGATACGATGAGATTTTTGCCACCTCTGTGAAGCAGCTCGCGTAAATCTTCTACGTGTAAAATCATAGTTTATTTGTGTTATTGCATGCTACTAGTAACTGAAAGTAGCTAATATCGCTTAGGCATACTAGAGAGGTAATAAATAACTAATTGGTTTCTAGTATTTTGATTTGAAGCATTAAAAAAATATTAACTAAATAAAAAAAAAATACGTTATATTTGTCAATTTTTAAAAAAAATCCTGCAGCTGCAACCGTTGTATGTGGTATGTTAAAAAATCACAAATAAATAGTTCTAAGACCTCCTATAAGGATATTACGGTTTGACTTGCAGTTGCAAAGATAATCGGATTTTTCATGCGAGCTCCATACAAATATTTTGCAAAATAATTATAAGTCAGCCGTTTATACACTGTAATAACTTTTTCAGCACAATTGAGCATAGTGATTGTAAACAAAAGCCGAATACAACAAAAAAAACGACATTTATAAATTCATGTCCCTAAGTCTTTGAGAGTCGATTTTCAGCCCACTGTGCGACGGGGCGCGACGGGGCGCGACGGGAGTTCACACTGCGGGCGTGATCACGCCTACATTCCGCCCCGCCGCGCTTCCTATCTGTATTCACGCTCGGCGCGACGGCGGCGTGGCGCGACAGGACGCGACACGTCGCGCCACGCCGGCCTGTGTGACGTCGTCCATAGTACCTAGTACATTACAACTTCTCAGCGTCGCGTCGCCGTCCCGTCCCGTCACGCCACGCCCGCTGTGTGGCTTGGCCTTTATTCAACAGCAGCTGTGGTTGTGTATTGTGTGACTTGCGTGGTTGTGAAATACGCGATGAAAGGTTGTATGTTATGCGTCAACAGTATTTCTAGATCTTTGTTAGTTTACCAAGGTAAAACTTATCTAAATTATATAATTTTGCTTAAAAAATCTATTACTTATAATGAAACTTCATAGTATCACTAGTGAAAATAGTTGAAACGAAACATGATAAACGAAAAAAAAATACTTCAACGTAACTGCAATATTCTAACTTAATTCTAACATAATTGTACTCTCAACTTGTCAACTTATTTGTGGTTAACGGTGTTGGTCTGACAATTATTAGTTAATTACATTATGTAAACTTTTTGATGTATTACATATTGTGTTACCGTTTGTTTGACCTTAATGAATGGAAAAAAAATTGAAAACTTAGCCTTAAAAACGTGTAGACTTAAATTGAAAAACTTGTTAGCACAGTTCATAATTTAAAGCTTAATAAGCAATCAAAATCAAAGTGCTTTTTACTTTAATTAGAAACCGACATGAATATATGTTTTTTATGAAGTGCACTGCTGTTCCTATCTTGAAGTTAATCTGAAATAAGTCTGGAGTTTCGGCCATAAATAAGGGCTATATTAATATAATAAGTTACCCCCAGATTTACCAAGTTTAATGTTTCCTTCTGTAAAATGTAACTCTAGTTAATGCGTTTGCATTCAATGCGTATTTTTTCACTTGAGTGAAGAAATATAGGTAATAACACTTTCAGGTTTTATATACTTTTGTTATTTTGCTTGGTCGTCAGTAAAAATAATGATAATAAAAAAAATACACCTTTTAATTGAGGTTCAGTTGTTATAAAAAATCCTCATATGCTACGGCTCCACCTGCGTCTTAATGCGTAAATTAACACGTTAATCTAGGCGTTACGCAGATGTAGCCAACACTTTAACGAGTTAATTTACAAACTACACTACATTATGAGACAAGTTAGCTTAGGTTGCTCATTGCACACAAGGCTGTGGGTTGCAGCCCGAGCCGCAGGCGAGGGCGTAACTCAGCCGAGTGTGCAATAGGCAAATGCTCACGAGTTTCATACGACGTTTTTTAAGACACTTGCGAGGAAAAAACTAAGTAATTTACCACACAGCAACAAATACGACAAAAACAAAATATGATAATTATGATGGGAAAAGGCGCGTATGTTTTTTTTGTTTCTTTTCACACGCCCAATGCAAGAATATTTTGCAAAAAACAGTAGTAAGTAGCTAGTAAGCATACAGCCTACTTCAAAATTATAATTTTAAGTGATAAAATGCAAATATTTTAATATTTTATACCAAAATATTATGTATTATGAACAATTTGATAATAATTAATATTTGTATGACTTAATTAAGGACTTACACGTTTATTTATTCCAAAAATTTATATGAGTTTTTAGCGGCATTAAACCTCTTTGTGGTTACAAAAAATAACTGTGTTACCCGGTTAAATTGGGAATGCTCTGTTTACTCGCATATAACTTGCAGTAAGGTACCTATTTAACTTTGTAGGGATAATTCTATAACCAACTAGTGTTTTATATATTATTGCACGCGTTTGTTATAGCTCGGTTTATGGCCCTAAAAGCGATGTATTAGGGCTCACTTTACGAGCAAGTGTGTTGAAAAATACATAATATAATGCCTTAGTTAACGCGTAGTTACATTACCATCAACGTTAACGTCAACACAGGTGGAGCCGTAGCAATACTGAAATATTACACACGACAGAATAAAACAATAATCTAAATAATACGGGCCAGCAGTATTAAACTTCAATGAAAACGTACACTGCTGAACATCTTTAGAATTTTTATATGGGATTTAAAATTTCCACTACTGTTAACAATTAAGACTTTTTTACACGAAATAGAAAACTGATAGAGAAAACTCAACTTTAGTACTATTCCGAGGCGGTGAACAAAGTTCGAATAGCAGTAAAAAAAGTACAATACTGAACATCTTTAGATTTTTTATATTGGATATATTTTTTAATACTAACGGTTGCTAAAAACCTACTACTTATAACTAATAATTACTGTCGAACTTTTCTTAAAAATTCATTACATCACTTCACCTGTGGAATGTGGGAAGTTCTGACCTCTGCCTTATTCCAAATCGCGACTCGGAACGCGGCCGTATTGTCACACTGTGACAGACGATGTTATTGTCTATAATGACATCCACCTTCGTTATGTCAAGCTCGACCAATAGGATAAGACCGGGACTTCTAGATCATTCTCGCTGTTTTGAGGTGCTTCTCGATATTTATCTTGCTATAAATACGAACGATTCGCAAAAATCCTTGTCTTCTTTTCAAAACATTCGTAACCTTAATAAGTAACCTACATTAATTTCATTTCATTTCTTTGTGTTGTGCAACCCCGTTTCTAGGGTGAGTGTAGCTATAATACGTTCGTTTTGCATTTCAATTCCTTATAAATTTCATAGTGAATTCTCATATTAAATACCTTAATTAAATATCTAATAGTTTTTCTCATATTAATATGTAATGGTTTGATCAGTGTGATTTTTGTGCTAAATTCTCATCGAGTGTAAACGATTCATATCAATGTGCATCAATATTTTGTGGAAAGTGATATGCAAAACGAAAACCAAATAAATGCAATCCTTGTTTACAGTAAACTCAGAAGGCAGGTAATAGTATTTTGTATGAGCTACTAAATAGCTTGTGAATATATACTATAACCAACATTAATTTAATTTCTATCTTGCAATGAAATGATTTCGTTTTATAACCTACGACGCTGCCAATGGGTGAATCCCGATCTTAATGTTTATTTTATAATATTCTAAATTGCCTTTCAAAATTAAGCATTAAATTATTATTCCCTTTTATTAAAATATACCTTTCTACTAATAAAATTATCCTTTTCAAACATGTTAATAGGGTGAAGTGCTCGAATGCTCACCATAAGTAATATTATAGTCAAATTAGTTAGTTTGATCAAATTGACCAAAATAATCATTTTGATTATTATGGTCAATAACTTTTTTTGAGACTTTTCAATTGTAGCCATCTGCCCTAGCACCTATTTAGCAGCGGTAAGAATTAGTGAACACCTGTTCATACCTTTTGTGTAACATTCCAGGGTCGTACCTACGGGCAGGAGTTCCCCTACCGGACCCTCTCCTGCGCCGCCTACCACTACACCTCCGGGCACCTACCTGCCCGAGTCACCACCTGCTGCTTCCGGCCTACCCCGGAGCAACACCACGCCGAGCCTGCGCACTCGCCTCACCTTGAGCGCGTAGCCCTCGTGCTGCACATGCGCTTCTGCTTCCGTTAGGCAAAACGCAAGCTAAGTGCTTTTTATACTACAAGGCGACTACCACGAAACGAAGATCTGTGTACCCCCCTTGAGACCTTTTTTTCAATATATCTTGGTAAATTATAACATTGACGTTTCATTTACCACCTTCTGCGCACTGGTCGTGCTTCACACTTCCAGCTGTGGCAGTGGCGCCCAACTCGCTCAAGATCTTTCGCTCAGTGGTTCTCGCCTTTTTATTTTTACTAAATTTTGATTTTTTTGTGTTTTAGGTGGGTACCTACCTACCTTTACTGTGTAACTAACGGTCACTAAGCCGTTGTTAACTATTAAAACGTACAAGTACTTTTGCTACTGCGCTTTAGTGCTTATTTAAATTTTTTAACGTTGTTTCACGATTTTTTTTTAAATTTTTTAAATTTTAACCTTATTTTTTTGTAGCTACCCACTTAATTTTTTTTATTGTGCTGCAATTGATTAGGCTCACGCTACACTCACCTTAGTTTGGTTTCGTTTTACTTTTATTTTTTTAACTGTCGTAATCATGGTTGAACGTTCAGTAAATTTTCTTTCGCTTCAAAAGTCAGAACTTGAATACGAAGTGGCCTTGCGTGGTCAAACCCCAGCTGATTCGGTTCAAGAATTGCGAAAACAGATTGTTAAACTATCTAAAGATCTTCCTTCCGAGAATATTTTAACTTCACACTTGCCTCCATCTGAGGATATTGAGGGTGTTAAGGCCTCTCTTGAAAAATCTTTTAAGAACTTAAAATCTTTAAAATCTAAATTTGAGAAAAACTTATTCTTAAGAACTGAAGTTTTGCTTAATCATATATACCACAGATTGAATAGAATCGAGGTTGATGATGACTCCTTGCTGATTCTTCTGTCGGATTGTCAATCTATGTTTGAGTTCCAAACGAAAGAGATTAAGTCGTTGACACCGGTTGATGAGGCGAAATCCAGTATTAGTGCAAACGTCGGTGAATTGGAAAAATCAGTTATTAATTTAGTTGTTGATCATAATACGGTACCTGATTTTTCCAAAATTAAATTTAGCGGGAAGTCTTGTGTCCGATCCTTCATTCAAAAAGTGGATGAATTTGTAGAATCAAGAGGTATCAGCTACGATAAAGTGTTATCTTTTGGTTATGAGATTTTCACAGACGATGCCCTGCATTGGTTCCGTGGCGTTAAACCCAAAGTTCATAATTGGTCCCAATTAACGGAATTGTTGAAGGCCGATTTTAGTTTACACGACTTTGACTATCAGTTTTTATCTGAAATTCGGTCTCGTACTCAAGGTGAGGGTGAATCTATTTGTATTTACCTGTCCATAATGGATGGCATGTTCTCACGACTTACCAAACCCTTGCCTGAGGACGAAAAACTGGAAATATTGTCGCATAACGTGCGTCCTTGCTATGCAAATGCATTGGCTTCAGCATGGCCAATTTTAACTATAGAAGCACTTAAGGCAGCTTGCCAAAACTTTGAAAAAATAAAATCTCAATTTTCAAAATTTCATGAGCCTTCTGCTCCAAATTCTTCAACCCTAGCTCCTGAATTTGCATATCGTGGCAAATCCAGTGCTTCTGCTAGCTCTGGAAGTTCAGTTAATAATAAAACTTTTGTTTCGGCCGTAGCTACGGATAACGTTTATTGTCCCAGATGTCGTAATAATACGCACAGTTTAAAAACTTGTACTCAGCCACGCGTTATTGTATGTTTTAAGTGTGGGAATAAGGGTGTTCGTACTCCTGATTGCACTAAATGCAATCCAAAAAACTAGTTAGTCAGGATTGGAGAGCTCTTGAATCTCAGCACACGAGATTTTCAAGCCGTTGTAATGAGACTGAATGGAAGGATTGGCTTACCTTTATTTCTAAATTTCCATCGAGCCAATCTGTGTCTCCAATCCTGGATTCTGAAACTAATTTTTCTCGACCTTATATTAATGTGTCTGTTGGTGACAAAAAAATTATTGGTCTTTTAGATACTGGTTCCGGCATAACATTATTAGGAAATAATTCTCATGACTATTTTTTAAAACTAAACTATAAATGTTACTCTTGTGATCCGTTACAGCTTTCTGCAGCTGGTGGTCAGAAGTTTTGTTCTTCTAAATATTTCATTTTACCTCTCTCCTTTAATAATAAAACTCACAATATTAAACTCTTTGTTGTGCCGGAAATACAAAATAATCTTATTCTAGGAATGGATTTCTGGAGGACTTTTGGGTTATTTCCCAGTGAACTTGATAGACTTGTACTTGATGGGTCTCAGGAGGCAAATATTTCTAACATCGCTCTTGACGAATCTAAACATATTTGTCCGTACGCTCAACTTTCAGATGACCAAAAGAAAACTGCTGATAATATAATCTCTGATTTCCGCGGTATTTCGTATGAGGAATGCGGTTTGGGTCGTACCTCCTTGATCACTCACGCTATCGACACTGGTGACGCTGCACCTATTAGACAGAGATACTACCGAATGTCTCCTCATAAACAACAAATTCTCTCCGAACAGCTGGATGAGATGATAAAGGATGACGTTGTGGAACCGTGTGAGAGCCCTTGGTCGAATCCGGTTCTTCTGGCTCCTAAGAAGAACGGTGAATTTAGGTTTTGTTTGGACAGCAGAAAACTAAACGCTGTCACTCGTAAAGATGCCTATAGCTTACCCTATATCTCGGAGATCCTAGACAATCTTAGAGATGCTAAATATCTATCTAGTATTGATCTTTCTAAATCGTTCTGGCAAGTTTTAATAAAACCTGAAGACAGATGCAAGACTGCGTTCTATATTCCCTCTAGGGGGACCTTCCAATTTAAGTCTATGCCGTTTGGCTTAACTAATGCACCTGCTACTCAGCAAAGACTAGTAGATTTGCTCTTTTACGGTCCTGAATTTGAAAATAAGGTCTACGTTTTTGTCGATGACGTAATTATAGTGTCAAACACCTTCGAAGAACATATGTCGCTTCTTACGCGGGTTCTAGAAAAATTGAAATTCGCCAACTTAACAATTAACTTCGAAAAGTGTCAATTTTTCAGAGAAAGGCTTAAGTATTTGGGCTACGTCGTTGATTCAAATGGTCTCCATGCTGATCCTGAAAAGGTGGATGTTATTGTAAATTATCCTTCCCCTACTAATAGGAAGGAAGTTCGTCGTTTCTTGGGCACTGCTTCTTGGTATCGTCGTTTTATCCCTAATTTTAGTTCCTTGGCTGCACCATTGAACAAACTAACTTCTCAAGGTAAATCGGCGCCTCCCTTTGCTTGGACAGAAGAAGCAGAGGCCGCTTTTGTTAAACTGAAGGAGTGTCTGACGTCACCTCCTATCTTATCTTGTCCTGATTATTCTGAACCTTTCCAAGTTCGCACCGACGCTAGCGACTACGGGTTAGGTGCTGTGCTCTCTCAGATTCAAAACGGCGAAGAGCGGGTTATAGCCTATATGAGTAAATCCTTATCGGCCCAACAACGTAATTACGGCGCTACAGAGCGCGAAGCTCTCGCGGTACTTGTTGCTATTGAACACTGGCGGTGTTACTTGGATAACGGTAAAAAAATTTTTTGTTTATACTGACCATTCATCTTTAAAATGGTATCTTAACATGAATAACCCTACAGGTCGCCTTGCTAGGTGGGGAATACGTCTATCGGCCTTTAACTTCGATATCATATACACATGTGGCAAGGACAACGTTGTGCCAGATTCTCTATCTCGTGCCTTACCTGTAGCAGCTATAGACAGTGCCAACCAATCTTGTTCACCTGTAACAGATCCATGGTATTTGGAGATCTTTAATGGTTGCCAATCCTCTCCTACTTCCTTTCCTAATTACAAAATCACTAACAATAAATTATATCGTCACATGAAATCCTTAAACCCTTTAGCTAGGGAATTCGAATGGAAGGAAGTTGTCCCTAACGATTCCAGACTTGATATTATTGTTGCTAACCACTCAAATCCTACTTCAGGACATTTGGGAATTTTTAAAACCTTTAAACGTATTTCTTTAAATTATTTTTGGCCTGGCTTACATAAGGATGTTGCTAACTTCGTAAATAATTGTGATGCTTGTAACTCGCACAAACATGCTAATCATCCTACCTTAGGACTTATGGGTCGACCTAAAGAATGCTCTAGGCCCTTCCAAATGATTAGTATTGATTTGGTCGGGTCACTACCTCCAAGTAGGAAGCAAAATACTATGCTCCTGGTTGTCACTTGCTGTTTTTCTAAATACTCTCTATTATTTCCTATACGTCGTGCAACTGCTGAAATTATAACTAATATTATTGAGGAGAAAGTCTTTCTTGTACATGGCATTCCTAGCACCGTTCTGATGGACAATGGTAAACAGTTCGTTAGTCAGAAACTACAGCATATGTTCGCTCAATATAAAATACCGAAAGTGCATTTTACGCCTAAATACACTCCACAGGTAAATACAGTCGAGCGTTACAACAAGACCATTATGACGGCTGTTTCCACCTTTATTGATGAAGATCACAGAACTTGGGATCTTAATATCCCTAAAATACAATTCGCTCTCAACTCTGCTGTAAGTGAAGTCACGGGTTATACCCCATCGTTTCTGGTCTTCGGGAGGGAATTAGTCTCTTGTGGATCTCATTATCTTGATGTCGATCTAAACGACATTATCTTCTCACCTAGGGATGAATATGCTGAAAATACTGGGAAACTTAGGAAAATTTTTGATCAAGTGCAAAGTTCTCTTATAAAATCGCATGCTCGTAATTGTGGTCCTTATAATCTTCGTCGTAAAAAGTTCGAATTCAACGTAGATGATATTGTCTGGCGAAAAACTTATTATCAAAGCGACAAAGATAAGAAATTTTCTAAAAAACTTGCTCCTAAATATATTAAATGTCGTATAAAATCTAAATTGTCGCCCTTGGTCTATGAACTTGTCGATATGAAAGGGAAAAATCTGGGTTCTTGGCATATCAAAGATTTTAAATTGAATAATTATTCTTAAACTTGTTTTTAATACTTTAAATTAAAATAATAATAGACAAGCAATATAAGTATACATTTTTAAATACTTATACTGTTTCCACTACTATAATTTACATTGCATGAAAATTTTAACTATTGTCTTTTAATTTGAATATAACTTTTGTTGTCTGAATGAAAGGGTCTTATTCACTTGTTTTGGGTTGTTATCTGGTTGGTTGGTCGTTTTTGTTTTTAACTGGATTTTGTCCAGGCAAAATCCTACTCTAAGAGGGGGGATATGTAACGGTTGCTAAAAACCTACTACTTATAACTAATAATTACTGTCGAACTTTTCTTAAAAATTCATTACATCACTTCACCTGTGGAATGTGGGAAGTTCTGACCTCTGCCTTATTCCAAATCGCGACTCGGAACGCGGCCGTATTGTCACACTGTGACAGACGATGTCATTGTCTATAATGACATCCACCTTCGTTATGTCAAGCTCGACCAATAGGATAAGACCGGGACTTCTAGATCATTCTCGCTGTTTTGAGGTGCTTCTCGATATTTATCTTGCTATAAATACGAACGATTCGCAAAAATCCTTGTCTTCTTTTCAAAACATTCGTAACCTTAACAAGTTACCTACATTAATTTCATTTCATTTCTTTGTGTTGTGCAACCCCGTTTCTAGGGTGAGTGTAGCTATAATACGTTCGTTTTGCATTTCAATTCCTTATAAATTTCATAGTGAATTCTCATATTAAATACCTTAATTAAATATCTAATAGTTTTTCTCATATTAATATGTAATGGTTTGATCAGTGTGATTTTTGTGCTAAATTCTCATCGAGTGTAAACGATTCATATCAATGTGCATCAATATTTTGTGGAAAGTGATATGCAAAACGAAAACCAAATAAATGCAATCCTTGTTTACAGTAAACTCAGAAGGCAGGTAATAGTATTTTGTATGAGCTACTAAATAGCTTGTGAATATATACTATAACCAACATTAATTTAATTTCTATCTTGCAATGAAATGATTTCGTTTTATAACCTACGACGCTGCCAATGGGTGAATCCCGATCTTAATGTTTATTTTATAATATTCTAAATTGCCTTTCAAAATTAAGCATTAAATTATTATTCCCTTTTATTAAAATATACCTTTCTACTAATAAAATTATTCTTTTCAAACATGTTAATAGGGTGAAGTGCTCGAATGCTCACCATAAGTAATATTATAGTCAAATTAGTTAGTTTGATCAAATTGACCAAAATAATCATTTTGATTATTATGGTCAATAACTTTTTTTGAGACTTTTCAATTGTAGCCATCTGCCCTAGCACCTATTTAGCAGCGGTAAGAATTAGTGAACACCTGTTCATACCTTTTGTGTAACATTCCAGGGTCGTACCTACGGGCAGGAGTTCCCCTACCGGACCCTCTCCTGCGCCGCCTACCACTACACCTCCGGGCACCTACCTGCCCGAGTCACCACCTGCTGCTTCCGGCCTACCCCGGAGCAACACCACGCCGAGCCTGCGCACTCGCCTCACCTTGAGCGCGTAGCCCTCGTGCTGCACATGCGCTTCTGCTTCCGTTAGGCAAAACGCAAGCTAAGTGCTTTTTATACTACAAGGCGACTACCACGAAACGAAGATCTGTGTACCCCCCTTGAGACCTTTTTTTCAATATATCTTGGTAAATTATAACATTGACGTTTCATTTACCACCTTCTGCGCACTGGTCGTGCTTCACACTTCCAGCTGTGGCATACTGTTAACAATTTAGACTTTTTTACACGAAATAGAATACCGATAGAGAAAATTCAACTTTAGCAATATTCCGAGGCGGTGAACAAAGTTTGAATAGCAGTATCCAATATCCAATCAGCAACGCGCGCACCGCGCGGTTTGTTTGCGTGACTAATGAGTTTTCTTCTATTTCTTATTGTTTTTCAGTTGTTGACCCTACACTATCGACGTTTGTTGGTCGCGAGCGTAAGGCTGGCCTAATTATACCAATAAAATGATTTATACTGAACGATTGTTGGCTAAAGGTGAAATGCCTCGTTTCAGTTTTCAACTTGTATAGTTTTGGCCTAATTATTCGTTAATGTATTAAGCGCATTTTGATTACGAATTAACGACTGAGGTTATTATTACTTTAGTATTGTTTTGAGGACAAATGGAAATAACCTATTTCATTAATGTTTATTACAGTATTTGTGTTTTTTTAATAATGTGATATAATTTTCAGGAGTGTTATAAGTATACGCCGTGTATGCGCTGGGGTGGAGTGCTGGTTCGTGCAAAATGAAGTACGACTTCTTCAGTTGAAATTGTACATATTACAAAAACTTAGTACATAAGATTTTTTGATGTGTCGTTAGTATTTCGAACGATATGGAAGACGGGAAAGACGCGCGTGCCGGCCAGCCGCGCGCCCAATCTGTTTTATTGACGTTGCTTGACGTTTATGAGCATAGAGTAAGATAAAAAAAATAGGGGTAGAGAGCCCTCTGGCGATTTTAAAACTTACTCATTTTGAAGCGCCATCTCTGATCGGCGATTTTCTTGTTAGTTTGTTTTTTTTTTTAGTACCTAATCTAGCAATCCTACCTACGGCTTTGTTCTAATTATCTTTTATAACATTCTAAACGCCGTGTTCACTAGTATTAGTATTTTTTCCGAACAAAATAACTAACACATGAGAACAAACGTTTCAAATGTTATAAGAGATAACTAGAACAAAACAGTTAAAAACATAATTACAAAAGGGAGAAAAGAAAAGGACACAAAATTAAACAATTAAGTGAAAGAGTCATTATGTTTTTATTTATTCCTCTCAGTTTATGCCTAGGGACAATTTTATTCAAAATTGTTCATATTCTTATTTCTTAATATTTATTTATTCACAAACACGGTCAGGGTGCCTACTAGCGCAGTAGGTACCCTGACCGTGTTTGTGTAGTACATTAGTATACCTACCTAGTAGTATTATATTAGGTATACTAATGTACCTACAGCCAGTGGCGAAGGGTCCATACAAGACGATTCCCATTGGCTTACCTTTTAGAAATCCCTCCCTACCGATCCACTATGCAGATCATAACACTTTTGTTGAACGGCTTACCTTCGCCATAATTTCACCCCTCGGCCACAGCCATTAATTTTTCCCAGGTAAGTATAACATAATCTTGTTAAATGTAACCTATTAAAGAACACATCACTAACACTTTAATAAGTATAGCTAGCAGTTTTAATGAAAATACATTTTCATCAAAACATGTTACGCAGCCAGTAATTGATAACTGAATATTAAAACCACCTCGACCGTTTTTTATAAAAAAAAAATAATTTTCATCATTTGCGGCTGCCACAGCTAAACTGCTCGATAGCTCGTACTGCACCTGTATCAGGATGACAACAGAGTGGGATGGGGGTGGGCTGTGATCTGAAAAAAAAATGTTTGTATTTTTATTATTAAAAATATTGTAGCTTATGAAATTGATGCATAATGAGGGCATTATCACAGATAATATAATACTATACTAGGCATTATGCATGATGTTTGCAGTTACGTCTTTGTAATTCTAGAGGAGCGATGTTCATAACAAAACGTGTGCGTAAAGTAACTGCGTTTTACCTGCACGTAACGGTACAATTATTTTGAGAAATATCTACCCTTAATATGCGTAAACAAAACTTACATGATATTTCTGGTATATGGATGGGTTGGAATTGAAATGGGTCTGGAACTGGGATGGGTCTGGTTTCTGAAAAAATATAACATAATAAAATATATTTTCATTAACACTAAAATAATAATACAAATTTCCACGCCGGGGTTATACATAGTATCATTTGAAAGGCCTTACGAAACTCTACAAAGTTATATATATTTCAAGCCCAGGCCTTATCCTGCTGGCGAAGGTGCTGGTTGCAGACCCCATTCTTTTAACTTGTCAACACATTATCACCAACAATCTCTACCCAATCTTTAAAACTATCCGGGCCCTTATTCTTTTGTTAGGAAACGGTGGAATCGAGCAACTGAAATAAGTAAACGTGCGAAATAAACACAGAAAAAGATTTTTGTGATATTGATAAAGGAAAATTCTGACAATTAAATTTTGTTTTTGATAAAAAGAGTATACCTACCTTTATGAATGTACTCTCGCTAATGACTATTAGAAAATCATTGTCTATTCCCAAACCATAAACTGCTTGACAAGCATTTACGTGCTTGTCAAGCATTGCTTGAACGTTGAGGGAGTTCTTATAAAAAAAAATTGTATGAAGTAATGATCTTCGCCGATGAGAGATGAAGGCACTTCCTTTACAATAATGTCACTTAGTATAGGAGTGTCAAGAGTGTCCCCCCCCTGTTTATGAGGTTGACAGGTGAAGTTCCGATTGCGGAGTGAAAACGCCGTTTTTGTGGCATACATCAGAATTTTTCAATGTCATGTGGTAGCACTTATACAAATACCTACTTACTAGAATATTTAAGAAAACATATTTATATACGTGAGGTCATTAGTATAAATACTAGAAGTTTACAGACTTTTTTAAAATAAACTTACTTTCTTGACGTAGATTATATGAGTTGGCGTACAAAACTACCGTCGGATAGCTCCCAACGACTCTATCTAAAGATGTATTCCTGCTGCATTCTGAATAACGTAGAGGTCGTGGAGCAACACCCGTATGGCGGAGGTATTACGCGCGCGTTTTGAGTCCAAGACTTACCTACCGGATATAAAGAGTCCGGTAAAGCAGCAGCATAAATGTTTTACACTTAGATGTTGCTCCGACAAGCCGGCCTTTCATATATTTACAAAGCACAAGTAGAATTCAAAGTACTTTGATTTAGAGTAATATTGTTTTGAAGTTTAAAATTATTTCGACACTGATAAATACCTAGGAAAATTTTCAAAGATAGTATAATTATACTATATAGGTAACATAATTATTGCAAATCGTCTGGGACGTATTTTTTGCGGTTCCCTATGAATTTGCATAAAATTTTAAGGCATAATATGTCATAGCATAATATGATTTCGCCGAATGATGTTTACGCATAATATTACTTAGTCATAACAGCTTATGCATAATTTTTTTAGGCATAACTAATTTAAGCATAATCATGTTTAAGCATAATAATCTTTAGCATAAATTTAAACACGCATAATGTTATTAACGCATATTTTTATAAACAATAAAAATGAATACACTTCGAAACTTGCACATTTTAAAGCTATTGCTAAAACATTACACTTGAAATAAATATAAATATTGTTTGTCACATGCATGGTTAGGGGTATGTATTTACAATGCCGAAGTTGAAAAGACCTAATTTTACAAGACCCATGGACGAAACACCGAAAATCAAATGGTCGAACGGTTGTTTGGCTGTACGTTTAACATCACGAAAGGACATTTTAACTATAATACTAAATCTCGAAGCTTAAAAAACTGAAGGTTAATTGAGGGTTACATGCCAGCAGGTCGGTTCTGGCACTTCGCCGACCGCTGCCGCGGCACGCTCGCTTCGCTCGCTCGGCTCGTGCGTTGTAGGTCGCAATGAAACTTAACCTCCTCCTCGCTCGCTACGCTCGCTCGTCGTCGCACCTAATAGACCTAAATAGACTTTCGGGATTTTGAACTATCGGCATTTTAACTTTCAGGATTTCGAACTATCGGTAATTTAATAATCGATCTATTAAGTTACGGTCTATCGGATATCGATATTTAAGATTTTCGGTATTTTGAAGATAGGTGTTATATACGTCGATATTTCGGTCGGCCCTTTTGCAAGAATATAAATAAGTAGGTACCTACCTACGTAAAAATATTCATTCTTATTGTTTTTGATTTTTATGTCTAAATAATATTAGGCGAATAGACAATATGCCTAATAACATTATGCGAAAACAAATTAGTCTAAATGATTATTATGCTTAAATAAATAGTATGCCAAAAAACAGTTATGCCAAAGTAATATTATGACAAATAAAATTATGCCAAATCCGTTATGCCAAATCAAATTAGGTATAAAACCATTATGCGAAAACAAGGGATCCCATTTTTTGCCATATCTCCGCGAGCATTATAGATCATTTTGGGAGGATCGAGATGGGAATAGTACCAAAAGTTAAGAAATTTATCGAGACACGTGTGAACGTTTGAGTTTTGAAAATCTACTGGTAACTTTTTTGGAATTTTGCAAAATTCATGTTTTTTAACAAATTGGAAATATTTCGAAAAAAAAATCGACTAAAGAAAAAATGAAAAAAAGAGTCCTAGGGTATTAGCTACAAAATGGCGAAATTTTTTGAAAATCGGTTAATAATTGCAACCTTCAATGCTCCGATTCTTGCGGGGACTGCAAAATCTGTGAATTTTTGAAAGTTGAGGGTTCTGAATGAAACAAAAATAGAAGACTAATTTCATTTAAATGCTAATGTGGTTTAAATTACATCTTTATGTCATACACTATTCCATTTTGCAGCCGGTGTCCGCGAAGATGAAAACATCCGAGTTGGCGAGCTATTACAATCCCCCAGTCGACAAAGGTCGTCCATTACACTTCCACACTATCCGGTGAAAAATGCGGACCGTCTCGTTTGTTGTAATGCGCATGGTGACTGGGAAATCGGAACGGATTTGTGCCGGCTCATGCATGCCTCGCCGTGTCTTGTGCGCCGTGCCTTAACGTGCAACTAATGTTTTCATATAAAACGCTCAATCTTGAAAATTGTGTCGGGATATATGGATTAATTACAGAAAGAGAAAGAGAAAAGAAAAGAAGAAAGTTTTATTCATTTATAGACTATGGTTGTATTTGGTGTAATAGTCTGTGTCTGAAAATATTATATACCAATATTATAACGTTGAAATAGTCTCGATTGCCATATTGACATGTGCGATTGTGTGCGAAGAGAGTTTTGTGTAGCTTTACAATTTGTACTACACATTTTTTTATACAGGGCCATTTTGTCCTTTATTCTCATAAGGACATATTCTTAAAAGGACAGATTCTCAAAAGGACAGAAGTACAGGTGAGCAGAAAAATAGAAAAGAAAGTTTAACTTTTTCATTTTGAATAGCTTTTTTTTCTTATTTTTCGTAATACAAAACATCACCAAAGTACTAGGATCTCATAAATACAGAGAAGATTAACTTCAAAATTTTTAATCACTTTTTAATTTATTTATCAACTGCAGAAGTCTAAAAAGAATGAAAATTATTTATAAAACGGTACACGATTTTATGAAAATAGCGTATTCACTTCTCAAGCTTACGCGCTCACTAGACATGAAATAAAAGACTTTTTAACGGATACTAGCGCGGTTTTATTGAAAGTACTTTGGTAATTAGTTGGTATTTGGTTTGATTTTTGATTTTTCCGACGTTTCGGCACCTTTGCAGCTGCCGTGGTCACGGGGGACTGAAGCTACTCGTGAGCCTACCCACAAGCGATGAATTTTTTAAGACGTTCAGAAATTAATATTTTACAATTTTATTTATCTTTTTAATTGGTTTAAGTTGATTTTGTGATTTAATTAATGCTAAAGAGAGAGAATCTACTGAAACTACCACCATTTCACAAAATTGGGAGGCCCCTCCAAGAAAGAAATGGCGAAATAAAACTTGGAGAGGAAAGCCGACCTCCGTCTTTTATATTTATTAATTTATTTGCAAAAGGAACTAACCGTATCATTAGATCTTGCAGTGTGTGTATGGGGCTTCAGCTTGTGAATGATGGGGTCCCAAGCTGGTGGAATTTTCCAACCATCATCTCTATTGAAATTAGGATATTTATTTATTTCGATAGCCTCGCGGAGCATTCTAGGAATAAATCTACGTTCCTTAGCAAGGATTTGGGGTTTGTCAAATCTAATGTAATGGTTGGGCCCCTCAAAGGCGTGATCACACACTGCAGACTTGTTATCGCGCCTATGTTTCATGTCAGCTACATGCTCTTTAACGCGGGTCCCTATACTTCTCTTTGTTTGCCCGATGTAGGAGAGCCCACAGTCACAATCTAGTTTGTAGACGCCTGCGGCTTGAAGGGGGATGTTACACTTGACAGGTCGTAAGAATTGGTTGATCTTCTTCGGCGGCTTGAAGTAAGTTTTGATTGACGCTCGCTTCAGAATGTTTCCAATCTTGTCAGTGACACCCTTCAAATAAGGTAGGATGGCAGGTTGACGCTCTACTGTGGCTGGTTTGTCGCGTTTTCTGTGACGAAGGCGTGGTACTTGCAACTTGTTTTTACGCAGTACTTGTTTGACGTGCTGAAGCTCAGCCGTCAGGTGTTGTTTGTCACAGATGCCGCGGGCTCTCTGAAACAAAGATTTCCCTACGGTAGCTAACTGTATAGGATGATGGTGAGAGTCACCATTGAGGTATCTGTCTGTATGGGTTGCTTTACGATACACTGTATGGCTCAAGGTTTGGTTCGGATTCCTGATAATGAGAATGTCTAGGAAAGCTAGTTTATTATCTGCCTCTAACTCCATAGTAAATTGTATGTTGGGGTTTATGGAGTTAAGATGGTTAAGAAAAGCAGGGACACTGTCTCTAGGTAGTATTGTGAAAGTGTCATCTACGTACCGTTTGTAGAACCGGGGAGTCACTGGTGCTGTGGCTAGTGCTTTCTCCTCAAAATCCTCCATGAAAATGTCAGCAACAATGGGGGATACAGGAGAGCCCATTGCTACGCCATCCACTTGCACGTAGAACTCCTCGTTCCATAACAGATAGCCAGATGTTAGGCATAATTCTAGTAGTTCTGCATATTCAATTGGTATGTTGTTATCAACTAGCTTTTTCCTGATGATATCAATGCAGTCCTGTACTGGTAAGCATGTGAATAAGGACTGAACATCAAAACTAACCATAGTTTCATCATCAGCGAGATGTAGATGTTGTATCTCATTGACAAACTGGTAGGAATCTTTTACAAACGCTGATGTATTACCTCTAAGTGGTGTGAGTGTTTTCGCTACGTGTTTAGCTAATTTGTAGGTTGGTGAGTCAATTTGGCTTACAATGGGACGTAGCGGAGCATTGTCTTTGTGTATTTTCGGTAACCCATACAGTTTCGGCGGTATAGGGCAGGATGGAATAAGATAATCGACGTCAAGATCTAACTGTTCTGAATGTTTTTTGATGAGTTCTTTCGTGTTATTAAGGATCTTGGCGGTTTGATCACATTTAACATGTTTGTAGGTTTTCTCATCACTCAAAAGTTCTTGTATTTTTGCGTTATAATCCGACGTATCCATAACTACCGTTGCGTTACCTTTATCAGCTCGAAGGATAGTTAATTCAGGTCTAGTGCGTAAGTTCTTCAACGCGACGTTTTCATCATAAGGAAGATTTTGCTTGGGCAGTTTACTACGACGTAAAACAGATGAAATATCTTGACGTATAGCTTCACTGTCCTCTTTTTTGATCTGATTTTTAACTAGACAATCCTCTACGCTGCAGATAATATCCTCATACGGTATTCTGCGAGGTGTTACCGCGAAATTCAGACCCTTATTTAATACTTTTAAAGTAGCTTCATCCAATATTTGTTTTGATAAATTGACAACTGCACGGGTTTGACATTGACGGGTGTCATCTTCTACTCTATGGTTCGTATCGTACGGAAATGCATGATGACGTTTGTGCAACTTCTCATATTTAGAAATTTGTCTATGCTTACATTCGTTGTATACGGCTGTTTCGCGTTTATTTAGCACCAGAATGTAATGGTTAAAGTCCTCCGTGGCAAGTTGTATCTTCAAGTCATTGGACAAGCGATCTATTTGTTGATTTAATGCTACCAAATCGGAACGATGTTCACGGATAAGGCTCACGAGTAACTTTTTGCTTGCCTGTTGTAGGATCTTGGCGCTCCCTCGTATGTCATGTTTTGGAGAAATCCTGACACAGTGCGGGATGAGATCTTGATCACGACATCTCTTCAAGAAGTTTAATGATGTTATTCTTCTTGCGCGCTTCGTCTTAAGATCTTCCAACCGACGGAATTTGTTTGCAACATCCAGTCCGTACTGGTTGACATATTCACTTCTCAAGCTTACGCGCTCACTAGACATGAAATAAAAGACTTTTTAACGGATACTAGCGCGGTTTTATTGAAAGTACTTTGGTAATTAGTTGGTATTTGGTTTGATTTTTGATTTTTCCGACGTTTCGGCACCTTTGCAGCTGCCGTGGTCACGGGGGACTGAAGCTACTCGTGAGCCTACCCTCAAGCGATGAATTTTTTAAGACGTTCAGAAATTAATATTTTACAATTTTATTTATCTTTTTAATTGGTTTAAGTTGATTTTGTGATTTAATTAATGCTAAAGAGAGAGAATCTACTGAAACTACCACCATTTCACAAAATTGGGAGGCCCCTCCAAGAAAGAAATGGCGAAATAAAACTTGGAGAGGAAAGCCGACCTCCGTCTTTTATATTTATTAATTTATTTGCAAAAGGAACTAACCGTATCATTAGATCTTGCAGTGTGTGTATGGGGCTTCAGCTTGTGAATGATGGGGTCCCAAGCTGGTGGAATTTTCCAACCATCATCTCTATTGAAATTAGGATATTTATTTATTTCGATAGCCTCGCGGAGCATTCTAGGAATAAATCTACGTTCCTTAGCAAGGATTTGGGGTTTGTCAAATCTAATGTAATGGTTGGGCCCCTCAAAGGCGTGATCACACACTGCAGACTTGTTATCGCGCCTATGTTTCATGTCAGCTACATGCTCTTTAACGCGGGTCCCTATACTTCTCTTTGTTTGCCCGATGTAGGAGAGCCCACAGTCACAATCTAGTTTGTAGACGCCTGCGGCTTGAAGGGGGATGTTACACTTGACAGGTCGTAAGAATTGGTTGATCTTCTTCGGCGGCTTGAAGTAAGTTTTGATTGACGCTCGCTTCAGAATGTTTCCAATCTTGTCAGTGACACCCTTCAAATAAGGTAGGATGGCAGGTTGACGCTCTACTGTGGCTGGTTTGTCGCGTTTTCTGTGACGAAGGCGTGGTACTTGCAACTTGTTTTTACGCAGTACTTGTTTGACGTGCTGAAGCTCAGCCGTCAGGTGTTGTTTGTCACAGATGCCGCGGGCTCTCTGAAACAAAGATTTCCCTACGGTAGCTAACTGTATAGGATGATGGTGAGAGTCACCATTGAGGTATCTGTCTGTATGGGTTGCTTTACGATACACTGTATGGCTCAAGGTTTGGTTCGGATTCCTGATAATGAGAATGTCTAGGAAAGCTAGTTTATTATCTGCCTCTAACTCCATAGTAAATTGTATGTTGGGGTTTATGGAGTTAAGATGGTTAAGAAAAGCAGGGACACTGTCTCTAGGTAGTATTGTGAAAGTGTCATCTACGTACCGTTTGTAGAACCGGGGAGTCACTGGTGCTGTGGCTAGTGCTTTCTCCTCAAAATCCTCCATGAAAATGTCAGCAACAATGGGGGATACAGGAGAGCCCATTGCTACGCCATCCACTTGCACGTAGAACTCCTCGTTCCATAACAGATAGCCAGATGTTAGGCATAATTCTAGTAGTTCTGCATATTCAATTGGTATGTTGTTATCAACTAGCTTTTTCCTGATGATATCAATGCAGTCCTGTACTGGTAAGCATGTGAATAAGGACTGAACATCAAAACTAACCATAGTTTCATCATCAGCGAGATGTAGATGTTGTATCTCATTGACAAACTGGTAGGAATCTTTTACAAACGCTGATGTATTACCTCTAAGTGGTGTGAGTGTTTTCGCTACGTGTTTAGCTAATTTGTAGGTTGGTGAGTCAATTTGGCTTACAATGGGACGTAGCGGAGCATTGTCTTTGTGTATTTTCGGTACTCGGATCGGATCGGACTGGATGTTGCAAACAAATTCCGTCGGTTGGAAGATCTTAAGACGAAGCGCGCAAGAAGAATAACATCATTAAACTTCTTGAAGAGATGTCGTGATCAAGATCTCATCCCGCACTGTGTCAGGATTTCTCCAAAACATGACATACGAGGGAGCGCCAAGATCCTACAACAGGCAAGCAAAAAGTTACTCGTGAGCCTTATCCGTGAACATCGTTCCGATTTGGTAGCATTAAATCAACAAATAGATCGCTTGTCCAATGACTTGAAGATACAACTTGCCACGGAGGACTTTAACCATTACATTCTGGTGCTAAATAAACGCGAAACAGCCGTATACAACGAATGTAAGCATAGACAAATTTCTAAATATGAGAAGTTGCACAAACGTCATCATGCATTTCCGTACGATACGAACCATAGAGTAGAAGATGACACCCGTCAATGTCAAACCCGTGCAGTTGTCAATTTATCAAAACAAATATTGGATGAAGCTACTTTAAAAGTATTAAATAAGGGTCTGAATTTCGCGGTAACACCTCGCAGAATACCGTATGAGGATATTATCTGCAGCGTAGAGGATTGTCTAGTTAAAAATCAGATCAAAAAAGAGGACAGTGAAGCTATACGTCAAGATATTTCATCTGTTTTACGTCGTAGTAAACTGCCCAAGCAAAATCTTCCTTATGATGAAAACGTCGCGTTGAAGAACTTACGCACTAGACCTGAATTAACTATCCTTCGAGCTGATAAAGGTAACGCAACGGTAGTTATGGATACGTCGGATTATAACGCAAAAATACAAGAACTTTTGAGTGATGAGAAAACCTACAAACATGTTAAATGTGATCAAACCGCCAAGATCCTTAATAACACGAAAGAACTCATCAAAAAACATTCAGAACAGTTAGATCTTGACGTCGATTATCTTATTCCATCCTGCCCTATACCGCCGAAACTGTATGGGTTACCGAAAATACACAAAGACAATGCTCCGCTACGTCCCATTGTAAGCCAAATTGACTCACCAACCTACAAATTAGCTAAACACGTAGCGAAAACACTCACACCACTTTGAGGTAATACATCAGCGTTTGTAAAAGATTCCTACCAGTTTGTCAATGAGATACAACATCTACATCTCGCTGATGATGAAACTATGGTTAGTTTTGATGTTCAGTCCTTATTCACATGCTTACCAGTACAGGACTGCATTGATATCATCAGGAAAAAGCTAGTTGATAACAACATACCAATTGAATATGCAGAACTACTAGAATTATGCCTAACATCTGGCTATCTGTTATGGAACGAGGAGTTCTACGTGCAAGTGGATGGCGTAGCAATGGGCTCTCCTGTATCCCCCATTGTTGCTGACATTTTCATGGAGGATTTTGAGGAGAAAGCACTAGCCACAGCACCAGTGACTCCCCGGTTCTACAAACGGTACGTAGATGACACTTTCACAATACTACCTAGAGACAGTGTCCCTGCTTTTCTTAACCATCTTAACTCCATAAACCCCAACATACAATTTACTATGGAGTTAGAGGCAGATAATAAACTAGCTTTCCTAGACATTCTCATTATCAGGAATCCGAACCAAACCTTGAGCCATACAGTGTATCGTAAAGCAACCCATACAGACAGATACCTCAATGGTGACTCTCACCATCATCCTATACAGTTAGCTACCGTAGGGAAATCTTTGTTTCAGAGAGCCCGCGGCATCTGTGACAAACAACACCTGACGGCTGAGCTTCAGCACGTCAAACAAGTACTGCGTAAAAACAAGTTGCAAGTACCACGCCTTCGTCACAGAAAACGCGACAAACCAGCCACAGTAGAGCGTCAACCTGCCATCCTACCTTATTTGAAGGGTGTCACTGACAAGATTGGAAACATTCTGAAGCGAGCGTCAATCAAAACTTACTTCAAGCCGCCGAAGAAGATCAACCAATTCTTACGACCTGTCAAGTGTAACATCCCCCTTCAAGCCGCAGGCGTCTACAAACTAGATTGTGACTGTGGGCTCTCCTACATCGGGCAAACAAAGAGAAGTATAGGGACCCGCGTTAAAGAGCATGTAGCTGACATGAAACATAGGCGCGATAACAAGTCTGCAGTGTGTGATCACGCCTTTGAGGGGCCCAACCATTACATTAGATTTGACAAACCCCAAATCCTTGCTAAGGAACGTAGATTTATTCCTAGAATGCTCCGCGAGGCTATCGAAATAAATAAATATCCTAATTTCAATAGAGATGATGGTTGGAAAATTCCACCAGCTTGGGACCCCATCATTCACAAGCTGAAGCCCCATACACACACTGCAAGATCTAATGATACGGTTAGTTCCTTTTGCAAATAAATTAATAAATATAAAAGACGGAGGTCGGCTTTCCTCTCCAAGTTTTATTTCGCCATTTCTTTCTTGGAGGGGCCTCCCAATTTTGTGAAATGGTGGTAGTTTCAGTAGATTCTCTCTCTTTAGCATTAATTAAATCACAAAATCAACTTAAACCAATTAAAAAGATAAATAAAATTGTAAAATATTAATTTCTGAACGTCTTAAAAAATTCATCGCTTGAGGGTAGGCTCACGAGTAGCTTCAGTCCCCCGTGACCACGGCAGCTGCAAAGGTGCCGAAACGTCGGAAAAATCAAAAATCAAACCAAATACCAACTAATTACCAAAGTACTTTCAATAAAACCGCGCTAGTATCCGTTAAAAAGTCTTTTATTTCATGTCTAGTGAGCGCGTAAGCTTGAGAAGTGAATATGTCAACCAGTACGGACTGGATGTTGCAAACAAATTCCGTCGGTTGGAAGATCTTAAGACGAAGCGCGCAAGAAGAATAACATCATTAAACTTCTTGAAGAGATGTCGTGATCAAGATCTCATCCCGCACTGTGTCAGGATTTCTCCAAAACATGACATACGAGGGAGCGCCAAGATCCTACAACAGGCAAGCAAAAAGTTACTCGTGAGCCTTATCCGTGAACATCGTTCCGATTTGGTAGCATTAAATCAACAAATAGATCGCTTGTCCAATGACTTGAAGATACAACTTGCCACGGAGGACTTTAACCATTACATTCTGGTGCTAAATAAACGCGAAACAGCCGTATACAACGAATGTAAGCATAGACAAATTTCTAAATATGAGAAGTTGCACAAACGTCATCATGCATTTCCGTACGATACGAACCATAGAGTAGAAGATGACACCCGTCAATGTCAAACCCGTGCAGTTGTCAATTTATCAAAACAAATATTGGATGAAGCTACTTTAAAAGTATTAAATAAGGGTCTGAATTTCGCGGTAACACCTCGCAGAATACCGTATGAGGATATTATCTGCAGCGTAGAGGATTGTCTAGTTAAAAATCAGATCAAAAAAGAGGACAGTGAAGCTATACGTCAAGATATTTCATCTGTTTTACGTCGTAGTAAACTGCCCAAGCAAAATCTTCCTTATGATGAAAACGTCGCGTTGAAGAACTTACGCACTAGACCTGAATTAACTATCCTTCGAGCTGATAAAGGTAACGCAACGGTAGTTATGGATACGTCGGATTATAACGCAAAAATACAAGAACTTTTGAGTGATGAGAAAACCTACAAACATGTTAAATGTGATCAAACCGCCAAGATCCTTAATAACACGAAAGAACTCATCAAAAAACATTCAGAACAGTTAGATCTTGACGTCGATTATCTTATTCCATCCTGCCCTATACCGCCGAAACTGTATGGGTTACCGAAAATACACAAAGACAATGCTCCGCTACGTCCCATTGTAAGCCAAATTGACTCACCAACCTACAAATTAGCTAAACACGTAGCGAAAACACTCACACCACTTAGAGGTAATACATCAGCGTTTGTAAAAGATTCCTACCAGTTTGTCAATGAGATACAACATCTACATCTCGCTGATGATGAAACTATGGTTAGTTTTGATGTTCAGTCCTTATTCACATGCTTACCAGTACAGGACTGCATTGATATCATCAGGAAAAAGCTAGTTGATAACAACATACCAATTGAATATGCAGAACTACTAGAATTATGCCTAACATCTGGCTATCTGTTATGGAACGAGGAGTTCTACGTGCAAGTGGATGGCGTAGCAATGGGCTCTCCTGTATCCCCCATTGTTGCTGACATTTTCATGGAGGATTTTGAGGAGAAAGCACTAGCCACAGCACCAGTGACTCCCCGGTTCTACAAACGGTACGTAGATGACACTTTCACAATACTACCTAGAGACAGTGTCCCTGCTTTTCTTAACCATCTTAACTCCATAAACCCCAACATACAATTTACTATGGAGTTAGAGGCAGATAATAAACTAGCTTTCCTAGACATTCTCATTATCAGGAATCCGAACCAAACCTTGAGCCATACAGTGTATCGTAAAGCAACCCATACAGACAGATACCTCAATGGTGACTCTCACCATCATCCTATACAGTTAGCTACCGTAGGGAAATCTTTGTTTCAGAGAGCCCGCGGCATCTGTGACAAACAACACCTGACGGCTGAGCTTCAGCACGTCAAACAAGTACTGCGTAAAAACAAGTTGCAAGTACCACGCCTTCGTCACAGAAAACGCGACAAACCAGCCACAGTAGAGCGTCAACCTGCCATCCTACCTTATTTGAAGGGTGTCACTGACAAGATTGGAAACATTCTGAAGCGAGCGTCAATCAAAACTTACTTCAAGCCGCCGAAGAAGATCAACCAATTCTTACGACCTGTCAAGTGTAACATCCCCCTTCAAGCCGCAGGCGTCTACAAACTAGATTGTGACTGTGGGCTCTCCTACATCGGGCAAACAAAGAGAAGTATAGGGACCCGCGTTAAAGAGCATGTAGCTGACATGAAACATAGGCGCGATAACAAGTCTGCAGTGTGTGATCACGCCTTTGAGGGGCCCAACCATTACATTAGATTTGACAAACCCCAAATCCTTGCTAAGGAACGTAGATTTATTCCTAGAATGCTCCGCGAGGCTATCGAAATAAATAAATATCCTAATTTCAATAGAGATGATGGTTGGAAAATTCCACCAGCTTGGGACCCCATCATTCACAAGCTGAAGCCCCATACACACACTGCAAGATCTAATGATACGGTTAGTTCCTTTTGCAAATAAATTAATAAATATAAAAGACGGAGGTCGGCTTTCCTCTCCAAGTTTTATTTCGCCATTTCTTTCTTGGAGGGGCCTCCCAATTTTGTGAAATGGTGGTAGTTTCAGTAGATTCTCTCTCTTTAGCATTAATTAAATCACAAAATCAACTTAAACCAATTAAAAAGATAAATAAAATTGTAAAATATTAATTTCTGAACGTCTTAAAAAATTCATCGCTTGAGGGTAGGCTCACGAGTAGCTTCAGTCCCCCGTGACCACGGCAGCTGCAAAGGTGCCGAAACGTCGGAAAAATCAAAAATCAAACCAAATACCAACTAATTACCAAAGTACTTTCAATAAAACCGCGCTAGTATCCGTTAAAAAGTCTTTTATTTCATGAAAATAGCGTATTTCTGTTTGTACGAAAGTGCAAGCTTCCTACTTAAAAAATTTTGATACCATTAACACGGCTTATAAAGTTTTGAGAATCTATTAATTTTTGTGTGCAGCTGTACTTTTTTCGGTTTTTTGACAATCTGTCCTTTTGAGAATCTGTCCTTATGAGAATAAAGGCATTTTGTATTCATCATCCAAATTTTGATCAGTCAATGAAACTGAACAACTTTATCTACGGAACACATTGCCAAATATGTAAAAAAAAATATCGACTATCCATACAAATCAAAGATATCCCGTTCCATCATAACGTGATTAGTATGGGATGACCAAAATTTTGTGGTGAAATTCGGCACATGTTTCTTAGAGAAAGTTGGATGGTAAGTTCAGAATGACCCGATAGATGTCCAAATAAATTGATAGCATACTTGGATTGTTAAGAATAGCTATTTGCATTAGAAACAGAAGGTTTTGCTTGTTTACAATAACAATAAACAACGAGTTTGCCAGCCGACAATTTAATTTATACTTATGTGCCCATCCTTCCATGAAAAACCCAACAGTAATGTTTATCTGTAATCCATTTACGCACATTCCTTTTTTTTAATTAATAAATAGCCGTCAATTGGGCAAACAAAATAAAAAGCACTCTACCGGCTCTTGTTCATCAATCGCAAAAAGAGAACCAAGTTTATTTGGAAATTGAAATACGATAAAACAATTTCCATTCAATGTGAGAATTTAATAGAGCACTTTATTCGTCAACAGAATTTCGGGAGAATATCGAAAACATGATTAATGCGCACCAATATATTCGAAAAGAGGGTTTTTTGTTTAACTAAACTTCATTCGCTATTTTTTGAGCTTAGATAAAACTTTTGCGAAGTGAGAGGAGCTAGCCAGGCGGCTTTGAAACTAGCTCTAACCATCCACCAAATAAACCAACCATGTACAAATGTTATGTTATTGGCTTTGACTTATGCTAGATTCTTAAATCTTACTTGAAACCAGGGATTGAAATACCGTTAAAAAAATAACTATAAAAAATAACGTTAAAAATACCGTTAAAACATTTTATCTGTAAATTTACCGGTAAAAATAACGTTAAAAATATTTCACCGGTAAAATTAGCGTTAAATATAGCGTTGAACTTTACCGGTACAATATACCGGTAAAATTATCGCTAAAAATACGTTATTAATTGGGATAACGTTAATTTTAAAATTAATGTTAATAAGGAAGAAATAACATATAAGAACATAAAATAACGTTATCATTCCCTGCTTGAAACATTATTATATTTTAAGTGCTGGCGAAAACCTCTTTTGGGGTTAGAAAATATTTCTCAGTTGATTTGTATAGCCAACTTATGGTTGCTTAACCGTACAAGATTTTTGAAGCAATGGAAACCCGGTTTGCGTATAAACATGAGGCAAAATAAAATGTGGCCGGCGCGCTCGAGACTCCCAGTTCAGCCCAGGTAAACACATTTGAAGAACCTATTTATGATACGTCGGAAATTCACGCTCCGAGACACCTCGTTGTAGTATGCGAATGCTAAAACGTCGTTACAACGTTCTCACGCTCCTTTAAATGTAACCTTTCACGGAAAATAGAATTTAAAATATGTAGAGTTATAAGAATTAGTGATATTAGAGCAACAAGACAAACCAATATGTTTAATTGATTTTACTAATCTTCTTTTCTAAAGTGATAACCTAATTTATTAAGCTAATAGATAACAAACCAACTCAAGAATAACAAACATTCAAAACAACTGTTCGGTACGCATGCTCAGCAGCGTTTTCACAAAATATCAGCCCGTATACTACAACAAAACAGGCATTTTACGAGGAGCCAGCCATTTACAGTTCAATCTTCACTTGTTCGCGGATATGGTAACATTCAGTCGCAGTTACCGACCAAATTTGAAGCTCCTTGTTTTCAACAAGTAACTTTCCTTCGCGTTACACCGAAGTATCAAACTAGAAGTGGCAAAACATAAACTCGGACAAACTCGCAATGTCAGCAGTTTCAATATTGACAGTGTGAAATTTGCCAGAGAGTGGATTCACGCTACCACATACAAAGTGAATTTGTATTAATCTATTCATATTCTGGCGCGGGTTTATTTGTTTCATGTTTATTTTGTAGCGTCCACGTCATATAGCTAAATAAGCAGTTGGCAAAATTAATAACTGCATTGCTGTATTGCTTTATGTGTATGGAAAAATGGAGAGGCAAATGTAGAATTAACATTCAATTAACATGAATTAATATTAAATAGTTACACCGCAGTCCCCCAAATATAAATTGCATAATTATAGTTCTAAAAAGGCACTCACATTACGTTTTGCTGAGTTAATAGCGGAATTTTTCCTTCCGCATCAGAATTTTATAAATAAATATAGTATAATTTTCCCATTTATTATCATACGTACCAACCGAAATCAGTTCACACAGATTATAAGGAATGCATGAATTGAGTTGCAAATTGCAATAATTTTTATCCGACTTCAAAAAAGGGGGTTTCACTTCGTCAGAATCTTCGTCGAATTTTTGTTATCTATCTTTTTGGTATTAAAATTTGTAAACATCGATAAAAAAATTATATAACTATTACTAACTTTTAGTTATTTTACCTTAGCAAAATTACAACTGTCCTGTCTAGCGATGGTACAGCGTTGTTAGGCGTGTGACGTTCGTGAGATATTTTACGATTCTTGAAGCAGCTTGCGAGGTAGAGCTGAATTCGTCCCTCTTCGGTAATTCGTAAGAAAGCAGTATCAAACAAATATATTCTTCACTGAAATTTTTCATATTCTTGTATTATTTTATTTGTAACAAATCCGTACTGTAAAAGCTTGCGAAGTTTAAAGCTTGCCTGATAAGAACTCAAACAATCCAGCTTTAAAATGAAAATGATAGTGATAAAGCTCCGTACCAGCTTTTCAAAAGATGCTTCCTTAATTCTATGTAACATATTATTGTATATTCTATCCTTGTCAAAAAATACAAATTCTTTTATTAATAGCCTAAAGACAGGGTTTCCTAGGATGACAGTGCCGTCATATTACGGCAGTAATTTAGCGGCGTAGAACGTTGTAATACGTTGTCTATGTAAACAATACGGCACGGATTCTGACGTGCCGAAATATCAGAGTCTCAAAAATAAACAGGTACATGGTGAAAATCCCGACATAGTTTATTCTAATAAAGAATAATTGTTCTCGATTTCGGCTATTTGCACATCGCAACGCATTTAATGCACCGACCAAATACAATTCCTTGAATATTGTGCAGTCACGCTTACTACGTATACGTATACCGGTTCGATTCGGTGATTCCTCTCTGAGGGCCTATTACATACCTGCATACTTAGAATAATTACACCTAGAACGATAATTCCCTACAAAGCGCGCTGTCAAAAGTGAGGCAACAAAAACAGCCAAAATGGCGCCGTTTTCAGATTTTTATTGTCCATTATTAAATAATCATGCCTAATAAGTACAAAACAGTTTTAATTTCCCTACATTAAAGAGATTAATTATTATATTATTGGATTTTAGTTACGATTAGGTAACGTATAAAGGATATAAATCTGAGAACTGTACCATTTTGGCTCAGTATAAGTTGCCTCACTTTGCATACAAGGACACGGCTTCTAGATGTAATTATTCTAAGCCTGCATACAAAGAATCGCGATAATCGAACGATGTTCGTTCCACTCCGTGACACTATTAACTCTTGCTTAAGGCGCTGTAGGTAGTGAATGTGGCGCCCCCACTACATTTATTTTTATTACTCGTAAACCAAGTCAATATTTAAAAAAAGCACAAGTAATAATCTCTTAAATTGTGTCTAATAATTTTTGAATAACTCTTCAACAGTTATCATTCATTCTGTAAGTTTTAAAATCCATAATTGCCAAAAGTGGCCACTTTGAGCTAAAATGGATTTTAAAACTTACAGAAAGAATGAAAACTGTTGAAGAGTTATTCAAAAAATACTAGACACAATTTAAGAGATTTATACTTGTGCTTTTTTTTAATATTGACTTGGTTTACGAGTAAAAAAAAGAAATGTAGTGGGGGCGCCACATTCACTACCACCGCGCCTTAAGGCTCAACATTGACACGTAACGGGGTTTCCCAGGATTTTAGATTTTACACAATATATTTAGCGTGTTCCGACAACTAACGACATTTGTTCACTCACTAGGGGGCGTCCATTAATTACGTGAGGCATTTGGGGGGGGGGGGGGGGGGGGATGGGGTCGAGCCTAATCTCACCCAATCTCACGTGGGGGAGAGGGGGGGTCTCGGCAAATATCACGTAATTTTTTTTCTGCAGGAACAGTATCGCGATCATCCGGATGAGTGGGGAATAGATCGAAAAAACTAGTTTAAATATAGTTAAAAAAAATCATACCAAAATATGGCTAAATCTTAAACAATAATGTTTATTTCAATAAATGCAAAGCAAGCAAGCACAGATAAACGTAATCACACTAAAAATACACGTTTTGAAAAATCTCACGTGAGATTTATAGGGGGGGAGAGACTCGAGCCAAATCTCACGACATCTCACCAAGGGGGGAGGGAGGGTCGAAAAATCGCCAAAATCACCTCACGAAATTAATGGACGCCCCCCTATGAACTAAGTTATCAAAGCAAATCTCATTAATTGCAATATGTTTGTAGTATTTGCTGAAAACAACTTTATGTCGTTAGTTGTCGGAACACGCTAAAATATATTGTGTAAAAGCTAAAATCCTGGGAAACCACGTTCTGTGCCTACAACAGCGAGATTATGTTTAACCTTAAGGTTCAAAATCAAGTAAAGCAAATCAGGAACATCGTTCGATCATCACGAATCTTTTCTTGTAATAGGCCCCCTGGTTTTAGGCAATCAGCATCCGAGCCAAGGGTATAAATGTAGTACCTACTTACAATATGGCTTTGATGTTGCACATTAATGATCGGATTATTTGCATACAACCCTTTGTAAAAGAGCTATTATTTGAATATCCACGATTTACAGTTTCAACTAGCGGCCGCTCGCGACTTCGTCTACGTGGAAAGTTTTTATGTTATCCCTCGGGAACAATATTTTTTTCGGGATGAAAGATACCCTATATCCTTTTCTGTGCCCCTGAAAACGTGTATGCAAAATTTCATGGTGATCGGTTCAGTAGTTAGGACGTGAAGGCGTAACAAACAAACGGACTTTCGCATTTATAATATTAGGAAGGATTATAGTTTCGACTAGTGGCCGCCCGCGACTTCGTCTGCGTGGAAAGTTTTTATGTTATCCCTCGGGAACAATATTTTTTTCGGGATGAAAGGTACCCTATGTCCTTTTCTGTGCCCCTGATAACGTGTATATGCAAAATTTCATGGTGATCGGTTCAGAAGTTAGGACGTGAAGGCGTAACAAACAAACGGACTTTCGCATTTATAATATTAGGAAGGATTATAGTTTCGACTAGTGGCCGCCCGCGACTTCGTCTGCGTGGAAAGTTTTTATGTTATCCCTCGGGAACAATATTTTTTTCGGGATGAAAGGTACCCTATGTCCTTTTCTGTGCCCCTGATAACGTGTATATGCAAAATTTCATGGTGATCGGTTCAGAAGTTAAGACGTGAAGACGTAACAAACAAACAAACGGACTTTCGCATTTATAATATTAGTAAGGATTGGCCTAATTATTTACGTAGGTAAGTGTCTCTGCCTGCACTAAACCATCACAAGCTATTGTTACAGTGAAAATGTGTATCTAATTTGACTTAATTTATTAAGGAAATTAGTTGTTATTTGAAAGCAAGGACGGATAGTTATTTTCCGCAATAAAATTATGAATGATTATTTAGTTATTGGTACCTACCTACTTTGTTTGTGTTATTGACACCTGTAATCCTAGATAAATCTAGAAGGTCGTTAGAAAATTGGACAGAGACAGATCAGGTAAGTAATGTGTCACTTATATTCTTTTTTTTGTGTTTTAATTATTATAATTGTAATGGTGTACACATTGTTGAAGAGCCAAATAAATAAAATAATAAATAAATAAAAATAATCAGATTTCATAGGCCAAATATACCATCGCATTTATTTTCGTTAAATAGTTACATATTGAATCTTTTCGCTTTATCAGAAATCGGAGCTCAAAGTAATATTTTATTCAGTGCGAATAAAACCGCAATGAAATCTCCAACAAAATAGTTTTTTACTAAAAATATCATCCTATGGATATAAATAAGGTTCAGAATTGCGTAAAAGTTAAGAAAATAGGTAAGTGAAGTCAACCGTACAAATGCAAATAAAATGGTTGGGAAAAGTTTAAGAGTTTCTGTGTACCGCTGGATTATTGTAAGTTGCCTAAATAAAAGCTAATGTTGAACAAACAAAACTTTTTTCTTGTTTTTCTCATTTGTTTACATTATTATCAATTGTTTTTTTACGCTTTTATTCATTTGTTTAAAAACACTTTGTACAATTGTTATATGTAAATAATAAGATGGTTACACAACCATCTTGTGTGAATGTGTAACAACATTTTTTGTTAAATACAAAAACCAAGTGATTCAATGAAAACATTAAATTATCTAAATCTGATATTAAAATATTATTTGTGGTACTGGCTGGCCATATTCAGTATCCGTGATCTAAGCTGTAAGACTCTAGTTTGACCCCCGGTTCGGTCACTGTAGAAAATCTATTTTTCACCTCTCCAGCACGAAAAGGGCACTTTTGGCGCGTAAAAACTCGCAGCAAAATCGATTTTTGCTGCGAGCGTGAGGCAAAGTGCTTTTTTAATTTCTAACACCAAGTTTTGAAATAATTAAGAAAAAAGAAATAGAGTGACAAGGATGAGACTTGTAAAATTGATATGTGAGAAAAGGATAGAAAGACTGCTTTATGTTGTCATACATGAATTAAAAAGTATAAAAAATAATATGCACGGATATACCAAGGAGTTTTAAATAAGGATTGTTGAAAAAGAAGTTTGATAATTCGAAATAAAGAGTATGGACGAAATGAGGTCGCATGTATAAAATAAATATTAAATAAGAAAAATCAATGAAATTTTTAAACAAGTTAGTGTTTTATAAATATAAATAAATCAATAAGATAGGATATTAATAAATTAGAGAAAAACGCAACGTAATGTACCTAAATAAAACGACAGGAATTAATCTATGAATAAAAATTTTCAGCATAGGTTTGATCGAACTAATTTTGTGATATAACAAAAAATGAGTGCGCCCAGCGATGAAGATAGTTATCTAACTCCAAAAGAGTTGAGAGAACAAGTTTCTAATGCTGAATTTAGATTTTTACCAGGAAAGTCACGTGATTTTTTTCTTGCTGTTTGAGGTGAAAAGTTGTATGTTTAACACGAGACCAAAGTTTTGTTCTGCCTCGTGCCTTTAAATCACTCACTGTGCTCAGTAGTCTATATTAGAATCACTCGCTACGCTCGTGATTCAATTCTAGACTACTTCGCTAGTTCGTGATTTAAAGTCGGCACTCGCAGCACAAATCGACTTTGGTCACTTGTATAACAAATAACTATTTTACCATCGCCACTCAAAAAAGTGCGTTTAATTCAACGAAAAGAGTGAATAATAAGCGATTTTATTCACCGAGTGAATAAAAATAATTTGAATTTGGAACAAGCGCGCATCATGAATTATTTAGAAGAAAAAAATGCTGAAAGTACGTACGTACTGGCTGCTACGGAGCTATTTCATAAAGAAAAAAAAATAAACGAAAAAAAATATCCCGCCTAATTTAACTAGGTTCTTTTTAGTGTCTTATCCTTGGGTTCTTTTCTATCTATTAGAGGAAGATTAAATGTTCAGTCTTGCATCAGTCCATTCCATCAGTCTCTTACGATATTCAGTCTGCAAAAATTCAAAGTCTATACAGACTGATGAAATGGACTGATGCCAGACTGATCATGTAATCTCTCTCTTAGCGTGGTTGTTTTATGTCATTGGAAAACTTCTAATTTCACTATTTTCTATGTTTAAATATTAGCGATTACCTCAAGATTACCTCAATAATAAAATGTGATAACTATAAAGAGGCGCTCGACGGCACAGTGGTTTAGCGCCTGGCTCAGCAATTGTGGAAGTAAAGCAACTTTCGCAGGGGTCGGTCATGGGATGGGTGACCAAAAATGTATTATCTCGAGCTCCTCCGTGCTTCGGAAGGCACGTTAAGCCGTTGGTCCCGGCTGCATTTGCAGTCGTTAACACCCATCAATCAATCCGTATTGGGCCCGCGTGGTGGGTTATGGCCCATCCTCCCACCCATAAGGAAGGCCTGTGCCCCAGCAGTGGGGACATTAAAAATGGCTGATGGTCAACTATAAATACATACTATGAGTACTGCTAGGCATTTGTTTTCTCGCAGTCGATGGTAAAATATAAGGATCGCAAAATATAACTATTAAATAGTATTTACTTTATTTTAAACGAAATACTTCCCAAAAGAATCAACTTAAAGTTAAATTTTGTTTAACTTTAAGTTGATTCTTTGATCCAAGTTGAGATGAAATTGAGACGTAAAGTCACTTTTATTCCAATTAATAAGATTGCCCGAAGTTTTTATTTGACAATGGTCCCTTTAGTACATAAAGGTTAAATAGATTCTCGCAAATGGGAAAAAGTAAAAGGCCATATTCTTATATATTGAGTACCTATATAATTTTCAAATATTTGATGGGTTACAGTTTGGTAGTAGTAGCTTAGTTTATTTTATTCTATCCACTGGATCGTTTGTTTAAAAGTTTCATATTCTATGTTTGTGGTTGTCAGTTTCCGTTCGTTATTGCATTTTCTTGTTTACTTACTAAAAGCATTCGCTTTTTGTTTAAGCGATTTCAGACCCTACATCGAGAAAGCAATTGGCCCATCAATAATAATAATAATAATGTTTGTAAGTAAATGTGTGTAGGTAAATAAGGACTACACCAACAAAAGTCCGTTTCTTTTTCGATGGAAACTTTCATTAGGAGGTGTGAGCAGAGAAGTCTATAAATAATTGAATTAGAACAAAGTAATTAGTCATGTTGCGAACTTTATTAATTACGAACAATGAATAAATTGCAACCTAGAGTAAAAATTCAAACAAATATTTTCTAACTTCTATTTAAGACTGAGCTTATAATTACCTCAAATTAATAATGATTAAAATCAAAGCCTTATAGCAGTTTTCCTGAGTCAAATCTAGAGGGACAGTGCAATACGTCCCTTAGGCACCACTGTCGCACGCATCCCTATCTGAATTCTCGGAACTTTATAAGGATTCACTAATATGAGTCGTTTACAGACGTGCTGTCCCACAGGACACTCCCGGGAGCCGTGCGGTTGTGCTATTTCGTGAAATATTTCAGTGTATCCAACAGAACTCGGACGGACTGATGAACTGTTTGTGAATGTTGCGTGGAAACTTTTTAGTTTTATACATACATCAATATTTATTGGCACCACGCGAATACTGGTCGATCATTTTTCCTGTTTCACATGCAAACTACAGTTATTGGAGATAGTAAGGAGCAGAAATAATTTAGCCTATTTTTACCATTGAAAATGGTTATCAGATGCAAATCGCCTGAGACATATTTTTGGCCAAATCTCCGAGGATTTTGGGAGGATCGAAATAAAAATAGTACCAAAAGTTGGAGAGTTTATCGAGACACGTGTGAACGTTTGAATTTTGAAAACCTACTGGTAACTTTTTTTGGAATTTTGCGAAATTCCAAATTTTCCGGGTTTTTTGGGGATGTTTGTTTACTAAATTGTAAATATTTCGGAAAAAACTTAAGAAAAAATGAAAAAAAGGGTCCTAGGGTATTAGTTTAGCTACCAAGTGGCGAAATAATTTTGAAAATCGGTTTATAATTGTGACCTGTAGGTGGTCCCTTTAGATTTGGAATTGTAGAAAAACGGCTGTTTCCGTACATAAAAAGTGATGTAGCTTCTATGATTATTGACCGATCGTCATGGTAATAGTGTTAAAAGATGCAGAAGCAGACGAGAAGTGCATTCGTTGGAATTTTGAAAATTGGTTAATAATATTTCGGTTGCGTCGAGGCAGTCAGCGGGCGCTTTTGTGACACGAGGCGGAGCCGAGTGTCACAATCGTAAAAATAAATAGGTACTTACTACCTACGTAACTTTAAAAATATGATAGGATTTTGCATTTGATTTGATTTTGGTTTTTCGTAAAGTTTTGTGTTCATTTTCAATGCTCTGATTCTTGCGGGGACTGTAAAATCTGTGATTTTTTTTCTAAGCCGTGTTGTCGTATATGTGCGTACGTAGTACGTACATTGATATTCTATTGTCTATAGTTTCCACTGCCATATTTTGTTCTTGCAGAACCACGGCAAAACTGATGTAATGTATGTACAACATAAATATTATACAACATGTAGAAGAAATGTATGTTACATTTCTTTAAGTTGCCAAACATAAAGTTGGCAAACAAGAGCACGTTAAGTCATCCATGACTAATCTTAAGAATGGTACATTTAACTGTAATGATCGGCTGTAAAACAAAATGCCAACTAAAAGGACCCTCATAACTTCAGAAATGTCACGGGAAGGTTTCATAACGCAATTGTCGAATAACCTTTTATAAGATTCCGCAAGTAATAAAAGTGTAAAGCTTTATGATCCCGCGTAGTAAAGTTATGGCTTGGAAGTTTAGGTTCTTGGAGTGCATCACAGATACATTACAAGTGAATAGTACGATGTAGAACGGAGCACTTGTACATACATGTTCCTTGAATTGCGTGTAGACTCTCATATTAATTAAATTATCTTTTTTGCATTATGTTTTTGAAACATAGGTAATGTAGATAGTCTGTTGAAATGTAACAATTTAACAGCAGTATTCTAGCGATGTCATAAAACTTCTCATTAGGAAAACTAATATTATGTAAATATGATCGTTATTGACACCATTTCATGTTTAAAGACTACGATGTATGATTTTGATATTTCATGGTTATAATAAATTTTTTTGGACTAAATTATCAGCGAAAAATCATGCGAATGTCGGCAGTTTTTCAGAAGTTTGGACCACAGGAATAACTAATATTATGATCAGCAGAAACAACTCTATTTGCAATAAAGAAAATAGTACCTAAGCGTTAGAGTCAAATATGCGCTCTAGGTACCTGGAAAACCTTAGCAATAATTTCTCCCACCAACCAATGAAGTCATGAAAGAAATCCTAAGGAGGTTCAATTGGTGTCTGAAAAGGCCAGCGCAAGGCGAGGCGGGCGGCGTGAGCCCAGCGCGGCCGTTACTTCACGCGCGGCCGCCGCCGGTAACGAGCGGCCGCATAAAACAAAATGCCAGCAAAGGGGATCCTCTAAATTTACTTAAATGCCAAATAAACTGCGAATTGCTTCGCCATTTATGAAAGACCCCCAAATTTCTTTCTGTTACATCGCTAACAATTGCGAACCCCTCGTTTTGTGTACTGGTCGTGTATGACCACATTATGCAGATTTTATAGCATGGGCCATTATTGCGGCCAGATTCTGGCTAGCGAAGAAACCTTTTACGATTTGTACTTTACGTGGAAAACTATAAATATATTTATTCATGAGACAATAGAGCAAAACCCGTATTGTTTCTATACAATCACATTTATTTTGATTTTTAATTCGCACGTAAGTTATTTCGCAGTATTTACAGTATTATTGTATTGGGATAAATACTAGACTTTATAACATTAATAAAAAACAATTAGTAGTTATTACTTACTTAATATAATTGCATCTTAACTTAGTTAGCTTTTGGGTTAGATTTAAAATTCGATATTTAGAAATATTGTGTTCCGTCTTATTTTAAACTATCATCACATCAATTGGATTAATTGGTCGACTTTTCACGACATATGTGGGTACATATAATCCAGGAACCAATAATTTATAAAGTCAGGTGTAGGCAATACTTTTTTATGATCTGTTCGAAAAACCGAACTAGAGGTTCAACTTAAAAACTTTGGTTAATCGAACGTAGTTTTTCCATTTGTGGCCGAGCGAAGTTATGGCGTTTGAAACTAGGCGAACCGCAAACAGCAAGTGTTTTTAGCATCTTTGATAATATATTAAATAAAGTTTCGATGGATTTTATGACGTTGTTAAGACTGAGTTACTTTTCAGGCAAACAATGCGAGGGTTATTTATCATCTGCTAATAGTTAAACTAATTTAATCGAAGAATCTGAAGATTAGTAATCTAGAATGTGATTCATATACTTATTGCATTAATTCATCAACGCCCGAGCGGTCGCCGGCGACTGAGACACAATAGAAAATCTATTGTCTCGTTTTCCGGGCGTTGACGAGTATTGAAAAAAATAAGAGGTTTTTAAATTATACAGGCTGTTTGGTAATTGCCTCATAAAGCCGAATATGGCAGATAGGGTACTTGCATACAACTCTGGACAATTATTATAAACCCTGAAAACCGCCGAATGCCTGACAAGTTCTGTTTTTTATTTGTATGGAAAAACTCTAAATGATAACCCTAAACGCAAAAAGACTATGGTGTTCGATAACAATCAATCCCATTAATGAAAAAAAGCAAAACACAATTTTGGTCTAAATTTGCAAAAAAAAATATTTTTCAAGAAAGTGGTGGTTTCATGTTTTATAATAAAATTTGCGGGGTTGTAGGTATGCATGGTACCCTATCTACCATATTCAGCTTTATAAGGCTATTACCAAACATCCTGTACTTACGGTTACTACATTTAGGTGTTTACTGTGATTTCTGTGAGGCCTACTCCTACTTTAGTAATGTCTTGCGTTAGTGATCTGTCTGGTTTATTTGATAAATATTTTAAAACTCTGTGTGGCTTTTTCTCAGCTCAATACACCGCAGAGCTCCTCTAGTTAGCCAAGGCTTCAAGATTAGCTCTTCTCTTGGGAATACTCCAAAATTAGTGGTTGAGAGTTTAGTTGTCACTATTACTTGGAGAACTATTACTTGAAGAATTACGGAGGCATCAGAATGTTTGCTATAGGTATTCTTTGTATCAAAATGTGCATATTTTAATATGTATTTCTTTGTGTAGATATACCTATAACTTGACTCTATGTGGATTTTTATTAAAACTAAATCTAGATTGAATTGAGACTTAATTAACGATACTTTAAATATTCTAACACCACTATTGTATGACCAAAGTATTGCATTGCAAAAAGTGCTAGAAAAGAATGACTTACTTTTCTGTTTACTGTAGTAAGAACATAATAGTATTGTCTAACTTTACTGTAGTGGTATTAAATGGTTACTAGTAATTTATCAAACTTTCAGTTAGAAACTACGTGAATCACTGTAGGTACTGAAAAGGCACATGTCCATATCTTTTCGTTTTATTTTTGCTTTTATGCCTTTTTGTGCAAGAAAAAGCAAAAAAAAAACATTACTTATATGGACAAATGCCCTTTTAGTATTTAATGATTCTCGTTTACTCGATGTAAAAATCTATGTTTTTACCAGGTACATAGTTGTAATGCTTTTCACTAATTTCGAACTCGATTCAGCTGAGCTTACTTGGCAGATTTACTCGCTATGATATCTTCACAGGTGTTTTCCTTGATCTCTGTAACGTAACTAGATAATATGTTCATCACACGTGGCGTGCCGTAAGGGTGCATAAATCACAGACGTCATAGTTTAATAATGCTTGACAGATTTGAGAGCGCAGCAGATCCCGGCTATAAGTCACGCTCGAGAACGCAGCTGTACGTATATGGAAATAGCAGCTTATGACAATTTTATTTGATAAAGGGATAAAGGTGAAACACAGAGATTTGCGTCAGCAGTTGGGTGTAATTATTCAGATGATTTTAGATTAGATTAGATTTTGATAAGAGTTTATTATATTTTAATTTCTAATTTTAATTAACGCTTTATATAAATATTGCGAATAAGAAGTTTTAAATAAGTATCTTTTATATATTGTTATCAACGTTTTCTGATTTTGTACTAGGTCGATGACGTGAAATGTGAAAGCAAAAATGTAAAAAAAAAATCACAACCATTGAAAGAATTGTACTTAGAGAACCGAAGTTAATAAAGTTTTTGAATTTATCATCAGTCAGTTGAATCACCTCGGAATCATTTCGCCCCGTCTCTATTGACGGGACACACATTTTCCATACATATGACATTCAAATTGTTGTTGTTACATTTGAATAATAATAATAGTTTATTTGTTTTCACCACAAACAAGTTACAATAGAGAACTATAATTATGCGGACAAAACTTGTTTGTGGAGACTGGTGAACCATAGTAAGATACCTACTTGTGTTACAAAACACCAGAATGTCAAATGTGCATGATTTACGTGGGCAAAATGATTCCGAGGTGATGCGAGGACACTAAAAATTCAAAAATTTTATTCAACTGGGTTCATTAAGTGAAAAACTTTCTACAGTGGTGAACATTTTTAACATTTTTTCTTTACGCTATGTATGATTGATTGTATCAAAAAGCTATATGTCATGACGTAATAGAGTTTATTTAGGTCTTATTGTAAAGTAATTTAAAAAAATACTAGGTGACGAATCCACGAGATTTTTAATTTAATTTACGTCTGTAATTGAAAGGCAAACAAAATATATATGGACTTCATAATAATTTCAGCGTAAGAGTTGTAGATACCAAATAGCTTTGTTTGAGACCAAGTCCACTGGGAAAAGAGGCAGAGATTTTCGAATGCTTTCCGCCGCGAAAATTGGCCTTCCAGCCCGCTCGGCACGAAATTCGAATTGTTTTGAGGTGAGTTGAGGGCGACTTATTCCTTGTTTTGGTCAGTACCCTCAATTGATTTTGCATTATGCACGTGACTAAGTGAATAATGGCATTACACACGTCCATAATTTTGGTAAGTTTCACAAAGTACTTATAAAATCTGTTGGTGACCTAAGTAGGTGAACCAACACCTACTTAAGCAAAATTACATTATATGGAATTACTACTAAGGCGCTGTATTCAAAGGAATTCATAGGAGAATGGTACATTCATCTGTAATTTGTTATTTTTGTATTAGCAATTGTAATAATAGAATTGTAAATACAAATATTCTAATATCACGAGAAAATCAAAGCTATTGGTAACAGATAAGTAGTCACACAAAAGTATCATACTCCTAGAACTTACTTACATAATCATACCTACACACTAACTAGGTACCACCAGGGAAATGTCCCATTATCTGATGCTAATAATGTCAAATTGACACGATATCTGCTAGAAAAGCCGTTGTTTTTATTCTTAGGATAATACTCAGTAAAACAAAATCCCAGTCAAATTGGCACGTTTTCATATTTTACAAGGTACCTTATTTCAATTTCTGACACCGTGAATAATTTTTCGGTGTTTTCGATCAATTATTTAACGAAATATGTGGAAAAAACCCTGTATCATCGAGACGAAGGAATATTAAAAACCGGCCAAGTGCGAGTCGGACTCGCGCACGAAGGGCTCCGTACCACAAAAACAGCAAAAAAATCACGTTTGTTGTATGGGAGCCCCCTTAGATATTTATTTTATTCTGTTTTTAGTATAATACATACAGAAATACATCATCTGTGAAAATTTCCACTGTCTAGCTATCACGGTTCATGAGATACAGCCTGGTGACAGACAGACAGACAGCGGAGGCTTAGTAATAGGGTCCCGTTTTTTTACCCTTTGGGTACGGAACCCTAAAAATGACACTCCGTTGCGTCAAAAATGTTGTGTGATTTTATCCTAAAAATAATCATTAAAACTGTCGCTGTCTAGGCTTCGATCATCCACCTGTTGTGTCTAGGTTACAATGTGTATTAAGTCAAAGTTTGTGTCAAGTTTTCAAATTAATAATAAACATTTTGGAAAAGAAAAAAATAGGTATCTCTTGTTTTCATCAGTAATTTCTAAATAACAAACACAAACACAAAACAAAAATTTTGAAATGTTGTCAATTGTAAATGTCCAGAAACTCACGGGTACATTTTCTTTAACTTTAATAACTTTTTTCTTGTTTTTTCCATTTAAAAAGTTTATGCGTCGGAGAAACAATGACAATAGGAAATACGTGTGAAATACAAAATGGTTACACAGAAGTAATGTAATTGTAGTCGTGACGTTTGTAAGGCTTCGGCTTCTTACTTTTGTGAAGGTGAAAAGGGCGCGGTCACCAGGCCGAAATCTGAGACGCTTATGAACATACGTATAACTTGAATAATTATTAGTTTTTTAAGTACAACGGACGTAGGCACTTGCCCTTCATCTCACCAAAAATGCTGTGTGACGATATTGCCGAAGGTAAAAGCACACTTATAACCCGGTATTTTCAACTACTGAGGAACTACCCCCCTACTCAAATGGCCACTTTTCTATTCGTTCGCTAACTTAAAGTTTCAAAATAAGCAATTAAACGATCAAGTCACACGTCACAAGTTTATGTAAACCACAGACATTGTTGTATTGTTAGAGTTGACAAGCCTAAGACACGTAATTTTAAAGTTTATGGGCATTTCTACAAACGGGTATTTTTTTTCTCAATTCGGTGGTTGAATTGAAATTTGGATTTTATAAGTAATTTAATAACAAAGATTGAAGTTTATTCCATCCTGAATCTGAAAATTACAATGGCACCAGATATTGTGAAGTAGTTTATGAGAAAAGTTAAGCACCGAATTGAGAAAGCATAGAATTGAGAAAATTAATCACCGAATTGAGTAATGGCCCAGCGAATTTAGAAACGGTGTTATCTAATATAGAAATAATGTATGTGGAATGATCAAATATATAAATACCTAAAACGTTTTTGATTACTGATCGCCTAGTCTAATAGTCAGTTGGTTAATTTTAGGTTTAAGTGCCTATATTAATGTTTCTAAAATATAAATAAATATCAATAGGGTTAACAAAATAGTAGGTACTGAATTAGTGTAACAAATGACGGTTTGTCATAAGTTAACAAAATTCTACATAACTAATTCACTAAAATGTTTACTTTTTAAAGTTATTATTTAATAATAATAATAATATTTTAAAATACAGCATATTCATCTTCAGAATCAAAATCATCTACGTTCATTTAAAAAAAATTACTACCAGCCAGTGTGGGGGTAATCAAATCAAGCAAGGTCTCTATTTAATATTGGCTTTCCAAAAACTGGCGTTTTCTAATAGGTCTGACAATTTGGATTTAAAATCACTATTCTTATTGGGGATCTTTTTCATTTTAATATTTCTAGTTTTCACAGGTTCTAGATCTCTGGCTGATTTGTCCAAAGACCTGCTTGCTGTTGCCGATTTAATTATTCATCTACATGACAAAATGTGTGCTTTATTACTTGAACCAGTAACTGTCTGTCTTTCATGTACTCTGCAGATTACAATTTATTGATGCCTGTATGCTGCCCATGATTATGTTCTACAAACTTATGCAAACAATCTTCTTGACAGCACCTTAGTTTTCTCATAGCTAGCTTTTTATTAGATACTAGTGGCCGCCCGCGGTTTCACCCGCGTGGTTCCCGTTCCCGTGGTAATATCTAGGTCTATTTTAACCTAGGCTATCTACTATCTGTGTGCCAAATTCCAACCAAATCCATTCAGTAGTTTTTGCATTATTGAGGAACAAACATCCAAACATCTAAACATCCAAACCCACAAACTTTCACATCTATAATATTAGTAAGATGATTTGCATTCCAAACTACTTGATTGAATGTCCCACAAAATTCTATTTAGATATCTGGATTTTTGAGACTTTTTGAGAGAAAGATCGGGCATTTTTTGCTGAGAAAACTAAGATGCTGTCATGAAGATTGTTTGCATAAGTCTGTAGAATGTAGCATTTAGGCTTCTATGAATTGAAATCTGCAGATAACACGAACAACAGACAGTTTCAAAAAATATTCAAAGGTAAGTTAGATGTCAACAAAAATTATTCAATTAAAAAAATTGATTCAAGTAATAAAGCACAAACTTTTTCATGCAGAATAATTAAATCAACTGGTTAGCAACACAGCAAGCAGTTCTTTGGATAAATCGACCAGAGAACCAGAGCCTGTAAAAACTGGAAATATTGAATTGAAAAAACTCCCGAACAAGAATAGTCATTTTTAATCAAATTTGTCGGTTTTAGATCTATCAGAAAATGATAGTTTTGGAAAGCTAAGATAAACACAGAGACCTTGATTACCCCAACACTGGTTGATACTAACTTTACTGAGATGACCGTAAAATGAATTTAATTCTGAAGATGAATATGCTATACTTTACGATATTATATTATTTACTTTTAAAAGTGAATATTGAGATAACTTTATAGGAAAACAAGAATTCAAGTGATCTCTTGTCTCTGATTGAATCGAATATTTTGTTATAAAGCATGAAGTAAATATACATAATATGCCTTAATCATAGTTTTTGACAAGTGAAATCTCAATTCGATGTAATTTTTCTCAATTCGATGCCCCATTTTCCAAGGAATTGAGATCCACTGAATTGAGAAAATAACACAATTTATCAAATTAATTGTAAATGTTATAAACTACAGCAATTTCTACGAAAAATACTGGAAGATGTCAATTAAATATTCAATTAATTTAGCACAAATCTTATTAAATACTTCATAAATAAAATTTATGTCGTCCACCGATTTGAGAAATGACCCGAACCCAAAAACACCGAATGACTTTGAACTTTCGAAAAATGCTCCTCAATGCAGCAGTCCTCCCGTCCACACTGCTTAGCTGCTCAGGCGCAGCTGCTGGGTGGCGGGAATCAGTAATGTGCGTTCGTACTGTACGTAGTTAGTGACTTAGGTAAGGAAAACTAAATTTCACCGAATTGAGGCACACGCTTGCGACAAAATTAAAATGTGTTATTGTGTTAAAACCCAAGGATTCGCATTAAATATAATTACACATATGCCTTTATTATCTATCCCTTGTTCTGTGAATGCTGGAATTATAATGAACAAGTTATTATTTTAAGAGTTATGAAACAATAACGAACAAATTCTGGAAAGGCGACATGTTAATATGATAACAAAATAATGGTCTGTGGTGACTGCTACTAGCGCCACCTAAAAACCTGTGTGTCACTTTATGTGCTCAATATAGTCTGTTGAAAACTATAACTGCGTATCATTATCAGGTTATGGGCGAAACGCGAAATAAATTATAAAAACGTTAAATACAGTGCGGTTTCGTAATAAAAATGACGTCGAACTATATCGCTAACATACCTAAATTGAAAGGTCGTGAGAACTATGAGGATTGGTGTTTTGCGGTGCAAAATGTGCTCGTATTGGAAAGCATGGCGTCCGCCATTTCGCAAGCGTTACCAGCTTCGTCTACAGAAGCTCAAAGAAATGAAGATGCGAAGGCTAAAGCAAAGCTAGTATTAACTATCGACCCATCGCTTTATGTACATATAAAGCACGCAGAAACAACATATGATTTATGGAGCAAGTTGAAGAATATGTTTGATGATACCGGCTACACTAGAAAAATCGGTTTATTGCGAAAGCTCATCAACATTCGGCTTGAAAATTGTGACTCCATGACCCATTATGTGACTCAGATAATAGAAACAGGTCAGCGACTTCAAGGTACAGGTTTCAAGATTACCGACGAGTGGATCGGCGCATTAATGTTAGCAGGATTACCTGAAAAATATGGGCCTATGTTGATGGCCATAGAACATTCGGGCATTGAAATTAGTACAGACGTCATAAAAACAAAGTTGATGGATATGTGTAGTGAAAAGGAACAGTTTCCGGTTCTGAGAATGCTTTTGTCGCGAAAGGTGCGCATAGATCGAAATATGGCAACGCGAAATATGAACATAAATACCATGATCCGACAAAAGCTGCAGCTGTCAACAAGGTTATAAAATGTTACAAATGTAAACAAACCGGTCACTATAAAAACCAGTGCCCCAACTCCGATACAAGCAAAAGAAAACAATCAAATGCTTTCAGTGCTATATTTCTGAATGGAAAATTCAATAGTAACAATTGGTCTATTGACAGCGGGGCCAGTAAGCACATGACAGCGAAGCAAGAATACATAGTGAATCCATCGTACAATCATGAAACCAAAGAAATCATTGTAGCGAACCAAACATGTGTCCCTGTGCTGTGTTCTGGAGATGTGAATATCGTCACAGTTGTGAATGATGTAGAATATGACATCACAGTTTCAGATGTGTTGTGCATACCAAGTTTGACAACCAACTTGCTTTCGGTAAGTGAGCTGATCAAGAATGGCAATAGTGTGGTTTTTTCAAGTAATCTCTTGCTATATTTACAATCGGCAGAAAGATCTTGTCGGAACAGCAGAATTAGTGGAAGGTGTGTACAGATTGAACACTGTGAAAACAGAACAGATATTGGCAGCGACAGCCATGGCCTCAAGTGAAACTTGGCATAGACGCTTGGGACATATCAACAGTACTAGTTTAAATAAAATGAAAAACGAAGCTGCTGAAGGAATTTCTTACACAGATATGGCAAACATAGATAAATCTAAGTGTACTGTTTGCTGTGAAGGAAAACAGACCAGACAGCCTTTTCCGCTGAGTTCCACTAAAACTGAGAATGTATTAGAGGTGATCCACTCTGATGTGTGTGGGCAAATGGAGAATGTATCCATCGGAGGATCCAGATACTATGTTTTGTTCGTGGATGACTACAGCAAAATGGTGTTCGTTTATTTTATGAAAATGAAAAGTGAGGTATTTAAATTCTTTAAAGAATTTCAGTCCATGGTAGAAAAACAGAAAGAGAGAAAAAGTAAAGTTTTAAGGACAGACAATGGCGGTGAATTCTGCAGTCAAGACTTTGAGAAATATTTAAAGCAGCAAGGAATAATTCATCAGAAAAGTAATGCTTACACGCCTCAACAAAATGGCTTAAGTGAAAGGATGAATAGATCATTAGTTGAAAAGGCTAGATGCCTGATTTTTGATGCTGGTTTACATAAAAAGTTTTGGGCAGAAGCCATAAATACCTCTGTTTACTTGCGAAATAGATAAGTTGTTACCGGACTAAACAATATGTCTCCATATGAAGTATGGACAGGCAAGAAACCTGATTTAAGTCATGTACGTATCTTTGGAAGTAAAGTTATGATGCATATTCCAAAAGAGAAACGCTTAAAATGGGATAAGAAATCCAAAGAATTAATTTTTGTTGGTTATGCTGATAATGTTAAGGGCTACAGGGTTTATGACCCAGAAAGTAACTCGGTTATGATAAGCAGAGATATCATCATAATGGAAGCGCCAACTGAAAATACTGTAGATATTTTTATTGAGAGTACGACTCAAGCGGAGGAACAGATATTAGAAGAGAGTGAAAATACGGATACAGATAGTACAGTCACTGAAGTTGAAGATAAAGATAGTACATATGTTCCAGAGGCTCCTTCGGTGAGTGACACAGATGATAGTTACTTTGACACAGAGTCTGAACTAGATGTTACACAAATAAATTTAAATAATAAAGAAACTCGGTCCAAGCGTGCAAGGAAGAAACCCGATCGTTTTGGCTATAACAATTTATGTATTGCAGAGCCCGAAGATTACAACGAGAGGGACATCACACTCGAAGAAGCTTTAAATGGACCAGAAAGTCAGTTTTGGAAAGCAAGCATGGACGAAGAATTGGAATCGTTCAAAGAAAATGATGCATGGGAAGTAGTTGATCGACCTCAGGACTCTACTATAGTGCAGTGTAAGTGGGTATTTAAAAAGAAATACGACAGTGCTAATAAAGTGCGATACCGAGCGAGACTAGTGGCAAAAGGGTTCTCGCAGAAGGCTGGTGTTGACTTTCATGAGACTTTCTCTCCTGTGCTTCGTTATTCAACTTTGAGGTTACTATTTTCTATAGCAGCTAAATTCAGTTTAGACATTCGTCATCTTGATGTTACCACAGCTTTTTTAAATGGATTTCTTAATGAAACAGTGTATATGCAAAAACCTGTAACTTATAATACTAGTAGTAATGATAATAAAGTGTTAAAATTAAAACGTGCCATTTATGGACTTAAGCAATCCTCCCGTGCTTGGTATCAAAGAGTAAATGATTATTTGATAAATTTAGGTTATCAGAAATCTAAATATGAACCATGTTTATTCACAAAGTTTGAAGGAAATGTTAAAATTATGATTGCATTGTTTGTCGACGATTTCTTTGTTTTTTCAAATTGTAAAATGGCAACAAATAAATTAATTGACGAGTTGAGTTGTAAATTTAAAATTAAAGACTTAGGCCAGATAAAGCAATGCTTGGGTTTAAGAGTTAATATGCATAATAATGTAATAACTGTCGATCAAGAACAATATGTAAAAAAAATTATTAAAAAGATTTAACATGTCACACTGTAGAACTGCTGAAACCCCTATGGAGATTAATTTAAAGTTAGAAAAGTCTCAAAATGGTTGTAATAATAATTATCCCTATAGACAGCTAGTAGGTAGTTTAATGTACCTAGCAGTACTAACCAGACCTGATATTGCATATAGTGTTAATTACCTAAGCCAGTTTAATAACTCATATAATGAAACTCATTGGAAACATTTAAAAAGAATTTTAAAATACTTAAAAAGTACAAAAAACTATGGTCTTGTATTTTGTAAAGATGAATCTGGTATAAAGGGCTATGTAAATGCAGACTGGGGTTCAGATATAAATGATAGAAAGTCCTATTCTGGTTTTTGTTTTAAATTGTCAAACAGTGTTATTTCTTTTGAATGTAGGAAACAAAGAAATGTAGCCTTGTCTTCGACAGAAGCAGAATACATTTCTATGTCAGAAGCTAGCAAAGAAGCAATTTAATTAAAAAACTTATTGTTTGAAATTTTAAGTATTTCAGAGCCAATTACTTTGTTTAATGATTGTCAAAGTGCTCAAAAACTGGTTTTGAATCCAATTTTTCATCGAAGGTCAAAACACATTGACATAAGGTACCATTTTGTAAGAGAAGCTGTAGCTAATAATTATGTTAAAATTGATTATCTGGAAACAGCCGAAATGCCAGCAGATATCTTAACCAAAAGTTTGGGTTCAATTAAACATAAATATTTCACAGAAAAGCTGGGCATTTTACCTGTTTCACAGTTTCACTAATTCAGTAAGTTTTGGATTATTTAATTATTTTGTTAAGCGGAGGTGTTAATATGATAATAAAATAATGGTCTGTGGTGACTGCTACTAGCGCCACCTAAAAACCTGTGTGTCACTTTGTGTGCTCAATATAGTCTGTTGAAAACTAAAACTGCGTATCATTATCACGACACGCCATTTTAAGCCAAATTCTGCCCGTTTTCAAACTTTAGGAATTTTTTTTGGTGCTTTATAAATCTTGACAGTCTTTTGGATATGCTCTCCATCAGACCAAGAGTCCTATTAATACGTGTGATTTTTTTCAAGTATTTAATTAGATTTTAAACGTACTTTTTTCGCTAGAGTAGATAAATCGGTACTTCCCGTAGAAATGCCCTTATGGCTTTTTTTTCATTTAAAGTTAGCGAACGAATCGAAAAGTGGCCATTTGAGTAGCCCCTGTTGCCATCTTGACTCTTACTACCGGAACAAAAGAATGTTAAAAACGATTTTTTGACGTCATACTACGTTAGACGAGCCGAGCACGAGCGGTGTCGCTCTGCGCGTCGTCGTTCGCGCAGTCAAGTGTGTTTACTTACAACGAACCCCGGAAGATCATTGTCCTGTCCACGATGCAAATCGTTTTGTATCCGTCATAACACAGATGAGCACGAATCAAACTCTCGAGGCGCGCTCGTTCCAGGGCTCGTATGTCAATCCATACTATACTAATTCGTGTTCAGCTTATAATATGCTCGGTTCGTGCTCGGCTCGTCTGGCGTAGACGCATCCTACTATATATATATATCCTACTAATATTATAAATGTGAAAGTTTGTGGGCTTGGATGTTTAGATGTTTGTTCCTCAATCACGCAAAAACTACCAAACGGATTTGATTGAAATTTGGCACACAGATAGTAGATAGCCTAGATTAAAACATAGGATACTTTTTATCCCGATATTCTCACGGGAACGGGAACCACGCAGGTAAAACCGCGGACGGCCGCTAGTCTTTTATAATTGTCTGTAGCTGACCAGACGACCCACACACAAGCAAAACAAGAAAAAGAAACAAGCGGCACAAACATTCAATTATAAAATACATAAAAATAAATAATTCAGGCAAAGAGCCACATAATCAAAGCAATACTAACTTCATACATAGGTTACAATAATGATAGTCATTAATACCTGTAAACTTAGATGTGTATAGAAGCAATTTGTATTTGCTTCAGTTAGACTAGATTTGCAGAATTTTATGCAGGTCGTTAGTAAATTCCTTGAAGTAATGGAAACGTGTTTATTTCTTTTATTTAGCTATTTCAATTTTTCGCAAAAGCTCCACAAAAATTGTGTTTTATCACTACTCAGGCAAAATTGTTGAATCGATATCATGCAGGCTTTCAGTACGAGCTTTCGATAACTTTTGACCTGGAATAAAGTTTAATCCCGAAACTCAATGAAATAATTGAATACAGTTTAAATATTGTAAGTCTTATTTTACTGTTTTTCAGTTATAGAGCACCGAGGCGTAGGTTTCTATAACCTTGCAAATAATGTTTTTTCGTACAATTAATTAACATTCAAGTAAAAACATTAGGAATCATTGAAACAAACTTGGTTCAACGCAAACGCACACGGAACTTTTTTTTTTCTATGATGCGTAGCGTACTTCGATGTTTCGGAAATCAAAATGTTTCCCGTCAATCCTGTATTTTGTTCTGCTTCCTTCAGATATTATTACAGTAGGTGTATTATCTATACTTAGCGCCGTTTTGACAGAGCGGTTTGTGCGCTCTCTTGGCATATCGCATCACATCGTGAATATCGCGATGCTGAAAAAATCCTGAAGTGATTAACAGTACAGTATAGAGATAATAATTAATGTAACGGACAGTACAGTCGTGCGTCATATAAAAAGTTCGGGAAATGAGGTAAATTGTGTGGTGTATGCCAGATATCCAGATGCTGATTAACCGGCTCTCCAGATGACGCTGAATTACTAACTGTGCTGCAGTGACTACCTTAGTGCAGGTTTGTATTGGTAATTCATACATTGCGTCAGATATTTCAATTTTTAGCTTAGGTACAATGTGAATCCACCCGTTGGTGGTGGCTATTTACACGTCACACCAAAGCTTGTTTCACTTTTTCATAGAAATAAATTCGAGAACGTACATTTCTAAATATATCAATGGGAAAAACATAAAAGTTCATGTGAAATCGCGCCCGACTGGATTGAAAACGCGGGTAAATAAATACACCTATGGAAATGAAATTTTTCAGTGTAAGTAAAAACATGTAATGTAGTATGTATCTACCTAAAGTCATCTTCATATGAGTGAGGCTGTTACGAAGCTTCGTCATCGATATTCAAAGCTATCAAAGTCAAGAGACGTTTTGTAATTTGTGAGCTTAACTGCATTGGTTAGATGACGCATAAAGGAAAGGCAAAGCGAATGACGTACGGAGGCATAAATATTAATGGTACCTTAAGGCCGTCTAGGGTGGCCTAGGGAGTTGCAAGGAAATACCCCGTTCGTTCGCGGAACTCAATTCAGTGGCGCCGCCTCGCCGGACATTATTATTACCGAGAAACAAAATAAATTATAGGTATATGTTAAAGTGGATTTTTAGAATTCTATTAGATTTCAGTTTAAGGTAGTCTATGAAACAAGTTGCAAGCCTTCTAATGGTGTATGCTACTCAAAATCGCTATCATATTGAATCTTAATTCACCAATTTAGTGTACCTATAATGGTCCATGCTTTAAGTTAAACTTAAAAGCTCTTCATAAAACCAAATGCACAAATTCTTATTTTTAGCAAAAAGTCTTGAATCGATATAAGAAAATATTGTAGATTTTAAACACTTGACTTTTTTAATAAATGATGAATGAACTTTGAGTTTAATATTTTGGGTGCCAACATTTTACCACATTGTCGAAAGAAAAATGAACACAAAATTCAATCAATTTTCTTAGATAAATGTTGGTTTCCTTTTCTTATTCTTTTTTTTCTTCTGTTGATTTAAGTTTGTTTAATTTTGCTTTGAAATATTATTTGGAATTTATTCTTGCTGCTATTGCCAGAACAACAACAGTCCAATTTTTGCTATAATTTTGATGACAGATAGTTAAAATATATTTTCAGAACTTGAATATTATCCGTAACAAAATATTAATGCCCAATAAAATTGTTGTAATTCAAATCCTAACTCTTTTTGGGAATAAATACTTTGAACTATTTTGCTGAACTGATATTAATAAACATCGTAGAAAAATCAATGCCCATAATATGAGCATTGTCAGTATTTAAATGGCTTCCACACGTTGCGGTTACCGGTCGGTGTGAATGCTCCAATATTTAAAGCCCAGTATTTTTGTTGCATTCATCATAAAAATCAATTTGACTTGGTTACAAACCGACAGTTACTCCTCAAATTACAAAGGTGAAAGGGTAGAATGAAACCTTGTCAAGTTATAAGAAGTTTGTTCTGGCCCACGTCCCACCCCACCACAAAGGAAACTTAGTGGCAATAAAAGCGCTTTATGCGTTTCAAAAACGAAAAACATTTTATCTACACTCACAACGTAATGTTCCAAATATGAATTCAAAAAAGGTCATATAAATAAGTACTTTATTTTCGTGGACAGGTAAAATTAAAAAAAAACTCATTACGATGCATTCAACTGCATCATAAAATAACTTTTTTTCTCATTACGATACAGGGCAAATCAAAGAAGAAGGCAGTGCCGTGATATTTAAAAAAAAAGGAACGATATTTTCCTGCATAATTTCCATGATTGAAATGCACTCTATGGTAATCGATGACTTAGTGCGATAGTTTGCAGGAATGCACTCATCTAATTTTTTTTTCTTATGGAATGCGCGCCATTATTAGAGCATTACAAAAAAAGTTTTGATTTAAATTTTTACATTTTGTTATACTGAATTTCGTAGGTTATTTTTATTCTTGCTTTAAAGTGTGAAAAAAATTGACTCTGCCCGATATTTTAGATGCAGCTAAGGAAATGACATATTACAACATTACAAGGTAAAACAAACAAAGTCTTTCTCTCTTTTCTTTCTAACGTTGATCTTTTATTTATTTAGTAGGTTCAATCCCAAATGTATGAGTGTAGATAAAGTAGTGTATGAAACTGCACATAACTAGGTATTAAAACACTCGTGTGATACTATTAAAAACCTCGCCTACGGCTCGGTTTTTAAACACACACTCATGTTTTAATACCCCTCTTTATGTATCAGTTTCATAAACTACTATAAATTAACTACATGAACAATTAAATAATTATTGTTTCATAATGTTATGAGCAATGTTATTACAATAAAAAGCATCATTGCTAATATTTTTTAAATATCAAGAGAAGAAAGTGTAGTGCATAATCCTTACTAATATTATAAATGCGAAAGTCCGTTTGTTTGTTTGTTTGTTTGTTACGCTTTCACGTCTTAACTACTGAACCGATCATCATGAAATTTTACACCCACGTTGTCAGGGGTACAGAGAAGGACATAGGGTACCTTTAATCTTGAAAAAATAAACGGTTCCCGAGGGATAGACAAAATACTATCCACGCAGACGAAGTCGCGGGCGGAAGCTAGTCCTTACTAATATTATAAATGCGAAAGTCCGTTTGTTTGTTTGTTACGCCTTCACGTCTTAACTACTGAACGGATCATCATGAAATTTTGCATACACGTTGTCAGGGGTATAGAAAAGGACATAGGGTACCTTTTATCCCGAAAAAAACTATTGTTCCTGAGGGATAGCAAAAAAACTTTCCACGCAGACGAAGTCGCGAACAGCCGCTAGTAATTAACTAATTTGGGTAGGTACTTATTGCTACTGTCAAAAGCAAAAACGAAAAAAATTATAACGTCACCTTTTTATTACGTTAAAAAGCATTGAAATCAAATAAAGCCCTCATTATTAACCTAATATGAAAGAAAATGCCAGAGCCAGAAGGCATGGGGGTTGTTTTATGAATTTGTACGCGTGCTCACGTGAAAGAGACGGGGATAGCGAAAAGGGGTGGTCCTATCGTGGGCCGGTGCAAGACTCTTGCATTAGTTGTCTGCGAAACGTCGTCGGAGACGGTCGTGTTAGTCCTTCGGTGGACTCCGCGTGTAAAACTTTTCACGGCGTTCCTGGAAAGTATCATTACACTTCGTCGAATCCGTTGAACTCCTTAATCACATACTTGCGTGTTTTTAATGCAGTTCGTACAAGATACTTTATTTTTGAATGTCTTAGAAATTCCCTGTAAAGCAATTACTTCAAACTTTTGTGGTTAATATTCGTGTAAACATTGTTGTGATGGCGCCCAACGTGGTGCTATATAGTTAGCCAAATTGTTTGATCGAATTATGTTTTAGTTGGATAATTATTTTCTAACTATAGTGAGTAGTAATAAAATAAATATGTATAATCAGTATAGATTTAGTATTTTGAAAAGCTTAAGAGGACTTTTAGCGTTACTTGTGTTGGATTGGTTGTTAGCAGCTTCTACTGATGCGACGACTCGTAAGTATTTTGACGTTTTTAATTAAGCTATCAATTCATGAAACAATATCTTTTGTAAAAAATATTTAAGTAAATTTTATTTTGTGAATTTTTTACTTGGTGTATGAATTCGTGCATATTATGATGAATGAAATGAAACCTTGCATAATAATGGATGATTATGAACATGTAAAAAGTCATCATTCAACACTTTCATGTGTTAACGTTTAGAATATATATACATTCAATAAACAGAGCTGTTTATTCCTAACGAAAACCAAAATGTTAAAGACATCAGGAACGTACAAATGTAAAAGATTCAAAAGAAAAAAAAAGTTAGGTAAAGTACATTCTCCGTTTATGACACTGATCTACGATATCTCCTATTCTCATGATGCTGTGATTATTATGTTTGCATATCGAACAGGGTTTCCCTATCAAAGAATCTAATTAACATAATTATATATTTATTGATTTTCATTCTGTATATACTAAAAACACAAATAAACGAAGGGGTTTTTAAGCCCTGTCTTGTAATACGTTAGTAGGTACTATTATATATTCTGTGGTAATACCACGAAACAAAGTAGAGAAGTAGAAGAGCCGCTCAGAACAATATCAGTTTTTCGTTCTCGCATACCTACATCGTCATTACATGCAATCACAGACCAAACATGATGAAAATGACCTCACTTTAAATGTGGAGCTCATTTTTCAATGTTGACGACTCTGTATGAAATATACAGGGAGAAAAAAGCAGCCCTTGACGAGTTTCTTGCCGGTTCTTCTCGTTACAAGGTCTCCCGCTTAGGGTTTGCGAACCGATGGCGTAGCTTCTATGACATTCACAAGTGCTTGTAACAGCCTAGACTGAATAAATAATTTTTTGAATTTTGAAACCGGGCTGTAGCAGTATACTACAGTAACATAATGAAAACAAATGACGCCGAAGTGTTTTCTATTACGGGCCTAATAATTAATACACATGCAAATAGGTAGGTAAATGAAATGTTGGTATCTAGATGAAAATATTTCACAACAAAAATGTATGGGAAAGTCGGCAAAATTAGATAAGTTTTTATGCGGTTATCTTATAAAATGTATTTTACTTTGATTTCACAACCTATTTTTATTGTTTGAAACTATGAAAATATTTAACATTCAAATATAAGTACTTATTTATTTTTTCATCATCATTCACGTTTATGGTAATAAACGTGAATGATGATGAAAAGTAAAAAAGCTATGATATTTTTAAGCACTTTGCTATATCTTAAGTTTCTTCTAAGGCAATTATAGTTTGTTCTCCTTATATACGTAGACCTTCGGTGTTTACCTCTTGCGAAATACGACCCAAAGTATTTTACTGTAAATGAACCAACTCTAGTTACGCTATGATGTCTGTGCATTCCCGTTTAGTTTTCTTTTGTTTGCGAAAACGCTTTTGTTTGCGTAAATACGAAACTTAATTTAGTACTAAAGTAAGACAAATAATATAAATGAGTTCTGCTTTCAAATAAGTTGAATTTTGTTATTCTTTATGTTGTTAAATAAAATAATTGAATAGAAAAATCGATTCTTAAACATTTAGTTACCATGATCTTTGTTTTCACGAAACAGAATATATAAAAAAACCAACAAGATAAGTGTAAAAAATTCAATACTTACTACATAATGCTAAAAAATGGTGAGAGTAAATCTTAATAATTTATTTTTATTATGTCTTAATAAAAATAAATTATTATTAATAATAAATCCTATTTTCCATGATGTCTTTCGAATAAAAAAGTACGTTTTATTTAATTGTTATAAACCTGTTAATTTTTAATTGTAGTTTATGAAACTGATGCATAATGAGGGGTTAAAACATGAGATTGTGTTTTAAAATTGAGATTAGTGCATTCCAGCAGACTAATCGTTAAGTTACCGATCTCCATAGAGAAAATTTTAATTTTGGAAAGTAAGTAATTAATATCATTTATTATAATTCAAGTTACAAGCACTAATTTTTGTTAGCAACAAAGTTAAAATAAAATTAAACATTATGAAAATTACTTTCCAAGGTTAAAATGTAAGTATTCTATGGTTATCGATGACGATGACTATCGATTCTAGGTATCGCTAATACCTAAGTCTGCTGGAATGCACCCAATATGGAATATAGTTGTTTTTTTTATATATAGCGCTTCACGGCACTGCCTTCTTCTTGGATTTAAAAAAGTTATTAAAACTACACTCACAACGAAATCTTCCAAATATGAATTCAAAAAAGATTGTATAAAAAAAACATGCACTTTATTTTCGTGGATAGGTAAAATAACTTTTTAATTTTTGTAGCACACTTTTACTTTTTTAATTTATTAGCGCGTATGTGCTTACTGTAGTATCTATAGTCTGTGGTGCGGAGCGCGCCATTTTTAATGCAATACAAAAAAGTTTTGATTTTAATTTTCACTTTTTGTTGTACTGATTTCGTAAGATTTTTTTAAATCTTGCTTAAAAATATCTGATATCCGTGAATGTGAAGAAAATTCGACTCTTTTCGATATTTTAGATGCAGCGACGGAAAAGGAATCGAGGAAAGTAATGAGTACACGGTACCTAATACCCAGCAAAGTCTCTCTCTCCTTTTTAACCTTGATCTTTTATTATGTAGGTTCACTCCCAAATTGTATGAGTGTAGACAAAGTAGTGTATAAAACTGCACATAACTAGGTATTAAAACACTCGTGTGATACTATTAAAAACCGAGTCGTACACTCGTGTTTTAATACTCCTCATTATGCATCAGTTTCATAAATTACTATTATGATGAAGTTGATTGCACTATAATGTTTTTTTTTAATATTACCTAGCTACGAAAATAAAGTACTTGTTTATATAATCTTTTTTTTAATTCATATTTGGAACATTACCTATGTTGTGAGTATAGATAAAATATTTGATTCCTTCTAGACATAACGCAAAAAAGTTCTGTTAAGTTTTTTTACAGAAAATTTTAAAAATTATAAAGTACTAAACGCAGAAAAGTTGATTGTATCAATCTGATAAACGTTCCCCGTCTCATTCTCATAATGTCTCACCTTAAGGTGCTTTCCTGACCGAAAGTAGCGACGCAGTGAATTTTATTTTATATTGTAATTTTAATAGGTACACAATTTTCATAAAAAATCTCGTGGAATTTTAAGGGCCCATAGTCTAGTATTTTTAGAAGGTATTATTACATTCCCTCGTAGTCACTGCTAGAAGTAGATAACAAAACTGTTAAAAGTGGCCGTTTTGACGTATTTGCTATCTACTTCTACGAATGACTGCGAAGGAATGTAGTGATATCTTATAAAAATACTAGACAATAAGACTATGACATTGTGACTGACTATGACACTATGACATTTCTGTTAACAACTTATTAAATAAAAACCTCTGAGGGTGCACTTTCGGTCAGGGAATCGCCTTAAATTTACTTAACAAACCCCGTGAAGGATATGTCCGTATATTTGCGGCACTACGGTTAAATTTGACGTGCAGTCAATTAGTGGGGCAAGGCGAGGCCAGGCATTTGTCAGTGACAACACCGGAACTTCGACAAGACCAGTTTTAACACTGACAAGATTTTCAACAAAGATAGCAACCATTTAGCGATAAAACTATACACGGTTAATTTTTAAGTATATCTAAAAATGAAATGAGTGTATCTTTTCCGTTTTCTTTAAGTATGTATAGTTAAAAGTTTCAATCCTACTAATATTATAAATGTGAAAGTTTGTGGGTTTGGAATAGTTTGGATGTATGGATGTTTAGATGTTTGTTCCTCAATCACGTAAAAACTACTGAACGGATTTCGTTGAAATTTGGCACACAGATAGTAGATAGCCTGGATTAAAACATAGGATACTTTTTATCCCGATATTTCCACGGGAACGGGAACCACGCAGGTGAAACCACGGGCGGCCGCTAGTATTTAATAATAATTGGTCAAGATATTGAGGTTTGTTTATGTTCCAAAATTTTACTGATTTCTGGATTTAGAGCTCACTCATAGAATTACACGCGCGTAATCAAAAGATACTATCTTGTTTACTTACCTACGTAAATAATGCAAAGAATGAATCAACGCATGCTATTTTTGTGAGTTTGCCGATTAATCAAGATTTTTTTTCCAATATTTTCAAACTATTCATTTATAACTTTTAATTGCACGTTCATATTCAGAAACGTGGTCTTGATATTCACATTTTATTTTTAGATATACTTAAAAATTAACGGTGTATAACGAAGAAATGTCATCATATATTTTTTACTGTTTATATCATCATCGTCATCATCAGCCATTATTAATGTTTCATACATAAATAACTTTATGTAACGCGCGTAAGTGAAGATGAGAAGAAGAAAGTTAGGCCCGTCTTAAATCCAGCCACAACTTCCAATCATTAATTTAAACAAGACTTCTTTATCGCCGTGTCATAATGTGCTGCTAGCGCCCACGAATGTGGCGGCAGTAAATATTTATCGTCATATCTTCATTATTCTGACTAAAAATCGTTCCGCAAGGGTAAATTTAAAAACTGCTCCGATAAAGAAAATTGGCGATTATCAATTTATTGTCGAAAAAATTGACGTGAAATCGAAGTCCTCCAACAATGGCATTGAGGAAAAAAATTACAACCGCAATTGGTCACACTACCTGCGACCTAAACGATTGCGATGGAAGAGGCTTTAGTTCATTAGTCGAAAATCTAATAAAATATTCTGGTGCAGTTGCAATAACCTATTTTCTCGAAAGCTTTTACTGCTAATTTTGAAGTTTATTTACCTATTTCATTTAGGTATAGAAATAGAAAAACATCTTTTTTTAGTTTATCTTTTTAAGTTTTAAGGACGGTATTTTTTTTAAATTTCATTTGATTGTCTATAAAATAAAATCATAATGTTTACAAGTTTCATGTTAAGTACATTCAGTTATTATGATTTCCTTAATGATCTTGAACGTGAATGTTCAGTCACGAGCGACAGACAGAGAAGCTCAAATTCCGACTTATATTACCACTAGCTTCTGCCCGCGACTTCGTCCGCGTGGATGTTAGAGAAAATCCTTAGAAAACCTTCAACCAGGATCTGACCAGTCATTTTTACGTTTCCCGTTCCGGTTCCAGTTCCCGTTCTCTTCCCGTCCCTTTCCTGCCCCTTCCCGTACCGTACCCCTTCCGTTGCTATTCCCGTTCCCGTCCCGTTCCGTTCCCGTTTCATTCCTGTTCCGTTCCCGTTCCCATTCCATTCCCGTCCCGTTCCCATTCCGTCCCGTACCCCTACAGTTCCCATTCCCGTTCCTGTCCCTTTCTCGTTCCCGTGCCGTTTCCGTTCCCATTCCGTTCCCATTCCGTCCTATTCCGTTCCCATCCCGTACGCCTTCCGTTCCCATTCCCGTCCCGTTCTCGTTCCCGTTCCCGTTCTGTTCCTGTTTCGTTCCCGTTTTGTTCCCGTTCCGTCCCATTTCGTTCCCGTTTCGTTCCCGTTTACGTCCCGTTCCCGTCCCGTACTCCTTCCGTTCCTTTTCCCGGTACCGTTCCCGTCCCGTTCCTGTCCCTTTCTCTTTTCCGTTCCATTCCCGTTCCGTTCCCGTTTCATTCCCGTTCCGTTCCCGTTCCCATTCCGTTCCCGTTTTATTAACGTTCCCTTCCCATTCCGTTCCCGTTCCCGTTCCCGTTCCCGTTCCCTGGATGAGCATCTCCAGGTCCATGATGTGTCATGTCCACCGTGTTGGACTTCAAAATAAATGTCATTTTCGCAATCACCATCCCATGAAACCTCAAGAACGACATCCACATCGATTTTCATGTTTACTTACCCCATTTACACCCTAAGGGATGATTTTCAAAATAACAAAATATGTGTTTGCCTATTTATTTTAAGACATGCTCCTACGAATTTTAAAGTTGTAATGTCTATTTTATATTCTTATCCATACATTTGAACCTCATTTTCACCTCTTTAGGGGTTAAATCATGTCCACCGTGTTAGACTTCAAAATAAATGTCATTTTCGCAATCACCATCCCATGAAACCTCAAGAACGACATTCACATCGATTTTCATGTTTACTTACCATTTACCCCCTAAGGGGTTGATTTTCAAAATCACAAAATATATGTTTGCCTATTTATTTTTAGATGTGCTCCTACAAAGTTCAAAGTTGTAATGTCAATTTTATATTATTTTTCCATACAAAATTGGAACCCCATTTTCACCCCTTTAGGGGTTAAATCATGTCGACCGTGTCAGACTTCAAAATAAGTCTCATTTTCGCAATCACCATCCCATAAAACCTCAAGAACGACATCCACATCGATTTTTATGTTTACTTACCCCATTTACCCCCTAAGGGGTTGATTTTCAAAATCACAAAATACGTTTGCCTATTTATTTTTAGATGTGCTCCTACGAAGTTCAAAGTTGTAATGTCTATTTTATATTATTTTTCCATACGAAATTGAAACCCCATTTACACCCCTTTAGGGGTTAAATCATGTCGACCGTGTCAGACTTCAAAATAAATCTCATTTTCGCAATCACCATCCCATAAAACCTCAAGAACGACATCCACATCGATTTTTATGTTTACTCACCCATTTACCCCCTAAAGGGTTGATTTTCAAAATCACAAAATATACGTTTACTTATTTATTTTTAGACGTGCTCCTACGAAGTTTAAAGTTGTTATGTCCATTTAATATTTTAATCCATACAAAATTTGAACCCCATTTTCACCCCTTTAGGGGTTAAATCATGTCCACCGTGTTGGACTTCAAAAAAAAATTCATTTTTGCAATCGCCATCCCAGAAAACCCCAATAATGACATCCATATCTATTTTTAGGTTTACTCACCCCATTTACCCCCTAAGGGGTTGATTTTCAAAATCACAAAATATATGTTTGCTTATTTATTTTTAGACGTGCACCTACGAAGTTTAAAGTTGTAATGTCCATTTAATATTATTTTTCCATACAAAATTTGAACCCCATTTTCACATCTTGAGGGGTTAAATCATGTCCACCGTGTTGGACTTCAAAATAAATGTCATTTTTGCAATCGCCATCCCAGAAAACCCCAATAACGACATCCATATCTACTTTTAGGTTTTTTACCCCTTTTCACCCCCATTTCATCCCCGTAGGGGTTGAAATACTAACAATTACAATATTCGTTGCGTTAGATTTCCATCCATAAGCCTGAATTATATATTTAGCAATTTTTACTTCGAAAATAAAGGATTTTCTTCAATACACAACTTCATCCCCCTTTTGACACCTTCGGGAGTAGAATTTTGAAAAACGCCGAGACCCGTATTTATTCATTTTCAATTGTCAGCCTAAACACAAAATTTGAAGATCCTAGCTTCAAAACTGAGGGACTTTCATACAAACTTTCATCCCTTATTTCATCCCCTTAGGGATAGAATTTTCAAAAATCCTTCCTTAGTGGATGCCTACACTGTATAAGGTATCTATGTGCAAAATTTCAAGTCTCTAGGTCCAGCGGCTTGGGCTGTGCGTTGATAGATCAGTCAGTCAGTCAGTCAGTCAGTCATTCAGTTTACGATTTTATATATTAAGATTTAATGCCAGTGGTTAAGTGTCAAAGGAATAAAGTGTCATGTAAACGATGTCCTAACAGATCTACGCATTATTTTCAATCCAACACATATATATTTTTATATTATTTAAAGTTCGGTAGAACCCAATTGACACTTACAACGACAATAAAACGACGATGTGAGATCAAACATCAACAGACTCGAAAAAAAAAAAAACAGTGTGTTAAAATGTAAAATTAAAATTCGTAGGACTGTTTTTAGCCTGACAAAATTTACTTCAAAAGTAATAAATATACTCTACAGATAGAAAGGACTTAATAACTAGACTATTAGTGCTACTGAGATGAAAATTAAAATGAATATGTGTATACGTATAAATTTGAAAATATTTTTTATAGTTTTTATTGCTAACAAAATGTTGAAATCTCTAATAGGGATTTGTAAATTTTAATCTTTTCGCACTCAATTCACTCTTTTATGAATAGTTGCGGATTTATGAAAACGTGTTGTTGGCTTTTTGTTTTAAACGTGAGTCGGCTTTGGGAAAAAAAATAGTTTCCCTATTAAAATAACTAACGGAGTATTTTTTGCATTCTCCGTGTTATTTTTTAGAATATTTGGGTATTGAGAATAAGGGTACGGTTCCACTAAAGATGTGCGAGGTAGGTAGCTAAGTGAGCGGTACCACTTCATATAAACTACACAGCTGTGCGACTAACAAATAGTAAAAGAAACCGAATTATGGAGATCATTAGTTGAAAGGCCATAAGCGGTCTAAGTGGACGGACGGCATTGCAAGAGAATACCTTATGAAAACAGTAACTTTATGAGCTTAGTGCAGTAATAAAGTCCCGCGTTTTGCTAATTTACTTATCAATTTGATACTGGCTCTCAAACTTCTGCTGCAACTCGCTAGATACGTCAACTTTATGCAAACGCTGAAGGTAGAGTTTGATAAACACTGGTACACCTAAACATGCAACAGCCCCTAATGACTTATTTTTAATGAATACACTATAATTTATTAAAATAATTTATTAACATCAATAGAAAAAGCAATAAAAGAAGTTAGAGTACGTTCAGAATTTGGCTCCTTTTTTTGTTCGAAAGTTTGCATGTTTGCAAATAAGATGATTTGTATTAGTAGCTACCTAGTTATTAATATAAATAATTATCAGAGACTGTCATCCATCATTAGTTTCATTCGTAACTTACGTGTTGATTTGATATATGCACTATTGCAATTTTTATATTGAGATAATTGATATATTAGAAAAAAGACAAAAAAAAAATCGACTCACCCGTAGCAGTTCGGGATTATTTATTTCTCTCCTTTCATACAAGTACAAAAATGATTTCATTCAACTTGCATAATTAATGATGAGAGACAGGAGTCCAAACTAGGTAAACCTTTGTGGTATGGAACTCCTGGTTGTAATTATTGAAATTGTTTTTTTTTAGATTTAACTTATGATCATGTTTCACAATTTAGGATTAGGCTTTCTGGTTAATTTAATTAAAAAAATGGAAATATAATGTAGCGAAAATACTACATCCATAAATGTAACAAAAAACCTATTTAGTTTTGGACTTGAATCGGACTTTGTGAAACAGGCTCTATCTAATTGGTGGGAGCTTAAAAAGACTTGGAAAAGGAAGCTAATTTAATTACAATTTCATACACAGAATGTTGATTTTAAACTTGGGTTGTTACAAGTCAAGTAATATACAAGATTATTTTTAGTATATACGGAACCTAAAACTGTTCAGAATCAGTAATAGAATCGATTGCAATATTTTTTTATATCATGTTATGTTTTGACTAAATAATATTTACAAAACCATAATTAACGGACACCTTACTAAAAAGTCTCGCGCACACAACACAAAAGCTTGTGACTTTGACCAAGAATAATATAGTATGAAAAATTTCAATTATGAAGTATTTTTTGTTGTTACTGTAGTAGAAACGTTATATTTAGTATGCTGTGTTGTACTAGGTATAATGACAGAGCGACAACTCCGGTAATTAACTTTTAAAATTGTTGAAAAGGGGCAACCTTTTCAACTATACAAAACGGCATACCTAGTAAAAGTAAAAATTTCTTTGGAAGTTTTCTTTATTTTGTTGACATAGTAATTAGTCTAATGAATATGACTAGTTTTATTAATTAACTTATTTTACTAAATAAAACCGATAGTAACTGTTGAATAAAAATAAGCCAGATAGGTAGAATTTATCTACTAGTGATATCATAATATTAGCACTAAGATCGAAGCATTTAGTTTAGATACAAATATACAAAACCTAATCAGTTTCGCCCAAGTTGTGAGTTAAATGTTATTATTTTGAAGCCGTGTCAGTTTGACCTGGATTTGTCCGTATACTAAGTTTCGTGAGTCGCGTGCCACTGAACTAATTTAATAAAAACACGGTATGTTAAAGGGTATTTTGGCATTAACGCCCCGCCTCGGGCTCGCTGACGTCCTAAGGTTAAGTACCTTATCGACTTAATTAATAAGAATAATGATTGGTCGAAAAAATATAAGCCTAATTGGAATTCTTGAGACATATTTTTTGTTGGTGCTTTAGGTTATTTATAAACAAAAAAAGCTTTTAGTTTTAATAGTAAAACATATTTTTTGCTTTTCATTACTTAAGGTTCAAACTGTAAATAACTTTATAGTTATAGTATTTACTTGTAAAGTAGTTACAAGTAAATTCTTTACCATTAAAGACCTGTTTCAAACTTTCCCGATGTATGTTAAATTGACTTACTTGACAGATCAATTCATTAAGCTAAACTTATAGAGGTTAGTGTCATTCGGAACCTGGGAAAAAGGCTCTATGTAGAAAGTAAATTCAAATTAGTAATTTATGAAACTGATGCATAATGAGTGGTATTAAAACACGAGGGTGTGGTTAAAAACCGACCCGAGTGTTTTAATACCTAGTTATGTGCAGTTTCACATACACTACTTTATCTACAGTCATACAATTTGGGATAGAACATACTAAATAAAAGATCAAAGTTAAATAAAAGAGAGTCTTTGCTGGTATTACCGTATTACCTTGATATAAGTAAGTTATGTCTGTCGCTACATCTAAAACATTGGGCAGAGTCAATTTTTTTTCACATTCACTGCTATCAGAAATTTTTAAGCAAGAATAAAAAAATATATACGAAATTCAGTTCGACAAAAAGTGAAAATTGAAATTATAACATTTTTGTATTGCGCTAAAAATTACGCGCCCCGCACCACTAACCATAGATACTACAATGAGCCCAAGAATCTTCTTCTTGTTCTTCTTATTTTTGTTTTGGCAATCTACTTTCCTCTTGGAAGTAATTTTTGCCGGTGTCAAGTGTTGAAAAGTTCAGTGGTAGATATTGTTTTAATTTTCATTAGAATGCGGGTCCATGCATCGCATTCCAATGCTGCTTGGAGCATTGGAATGTATATCAAGACACTCGGTTAGTTCTGCCGAGGTAACCACCACTACAATAAAAGTCTCAGCTTCACACAACCAAGATCGCGCCTATTTCAGTTATCCCACATATTGCTCAGTTGCGTAGACACTTGTACCACAAAACTGCACCGACTTTGAGACACAATATCCACTATGAATCAATTTGCAAATAATTAAAATGGACACCGAAAAGAACTCGATAAAATGGCGCCAAAAAGGCCCCCCAGGAATCGTCTTGACGAGTACTTTGTTGGAAAATAGTGTCCGAGGATCTGATGATGGAGCAAGATCAAGAATATTATATTCATATTCTATGACACGAATATAAAGATTCTTGAATGAGCCCATACGCGCCAATAAATTAAAAAGTAAAAGTGTGCTATAAAAATAAAAAAAATATATTTTATGATGCAGTTGACTGCATCGTAATGAGTTTTATTTTTATTTTACCTATCCACGAATATAAAGTACGTATTTATATAACCTTTTTTGAATTCGTCTTTGGAACATTACTTTGTGAGTGTAGATAATAGTAGTTTATGAAACTGATGCATAATACCTCGTTATGTGCAGTTTCATACACTACTTTATCTACACTCATACAATTTGGGATTGAACCTACTAAATAAAAGATCAAAGTTAGAAGAGAAAGAGAGAGAGAGAGAGACTTTGCTGGTATTACCCACTTATTGTCGTATTAACTTGATTATAAGTCATTTTCGTCACTTTATGTAAAATATCGGGTGGAGTCAATTTTTTTAACACGTTTTTATTAGGTTGCTTTCGCGTTTGTTTGTTTGATTGTTTGTTTGTTTGTTTGAATTTTAAACCTAAAAACGTAGGGCGCATGCTAAAGACAATATATGGATGATAAATTTTACAAAATGCGCCCCACGTAATTAGGTTTAAAATTTCTGTAGGGTTATAAATATTTAAAGAAAAAATTATTTTACACTTTTTAGTCTGTTTTTACTAGTCCGTTTTAATGTTTTTAGTCCGACTTTTTTGTAATAAAAACATGTTTTTAAAAAAGTTTTTTTTTCAGTTAATTTTTTTTTCCTTTTTTTCACATTCACTGCTATCAGATATTTGAAAAAATGAAAAAAATCCTTCGAAATTCACTACCTACTTACAACAAAAAGTGAAAATTGAAATCATAACTTTTTTGTATCGCGTTAAAATGACGCGCCCCGCACCATAAATACTACAATGAGCCCATACGCGCCAATCAATTAAAAAGTAAATTAATTAAATATAAATTAAAATGGTTTTATTTTTTAATTTTACCTATCCACGAAAATAAAGTACGTGTTTATTATAAAAAATTTTTTGAATTCATATTTGGAACATTACGTTGTGAGTGTAGATAAGTTTGTTATTTATTATTAAAACACAAAGAGCATGACAACATATTTTTTTAAATACGCGCATAGGTTGTGAACTCTTTGTTTTTATGGTTCGGTTTTTAAAAATGTTTTATTTACTTTACTTTTCATTATTACAAAATCCACAAATAAAAATCAAATTATCCGAGGAACTAATTTATTTTCGTTTCAAATTTTGCAACATAAAGTAGGTATGAGTTTGCATTCAGTTTCGAGTCCTTTCATGTCCCTTAATTAAATTTGCCACAAAGATGCATCCACATGTCGCACTCTCAGCAAAAAGAGGAATAAATGCTCTTGGTAGAATTGTTCCATTCATTCCATCTACTCAAAGTCGCCAACTATGTATTTGTCCATCAGCCATTTTTGATGTCCCCACTGCTGGGGCACAGGCCTTCCTTATGGGTGGTAAGGAGGATGGGCCATAACCCACCACGCGGGCCCAATGCGGATTGGTGGGTGTTAACGACTGCAAATGCAGCCGGGACCAACGGCTTAACGTGCCTTCCGAAGCACGGAGGAGCTCGAGATAATAAACTTTTGGTCACCCATCCCATGACCGACCCTTGCGAACGTTGCTTAACTTCCGCAATCGCTGGGCTAGGCGCTAAACCACTGCGCCACCGAGCTCGTCACTAACTATGTATTTAGGAATTGTTAATTAAGGCGCTTATATATGTATAGGCCAACTAGCGCTGCCAATACATTTATTATTATTACTCTTTACGAGTAATATATAAAAAAAATTAAACAACCATGCCCACTTAAATTGTTTCTAATATTTCTTGAATAATATTTTTCATTCTTTGTACTAATTTTAAAATGCATTTGAAACGACAGTGGAAACTTACCTCAGAAACATTATTTCTGAGGTACCTAAGTTTCCACTGTCATTTCAAATGCATTTTAACGTTTCAAACTGTTGAAGAGTTATTCAAAAATTATAAGAAACTAGCTTCTGCCCGCGACTTCGTCCGCGTGGATATTAGACGAAATCCTTTTAAGGAACCTTCAACCAGGATCCGGCCAGCCATTTTTACGCGATTAAGCGAGTCCCCATCAAGCGCGCTGCCTCGCGAGGCAAGAAATTTGCCGCGTGTGGCGGGCCTCGCACAAGGCTTCCAGTTCCCGTTCCCGCTCCCGCTCCCGTTCCCCGTTCCCGTTCCGTTCCCGTCCCGTTTGCGTTCCCGTCCCGTAAACGTCCCGTAACCGTACCGTACCCCTTCCGTTTCCGTTCCCGTTCCCATCCCGTTCCTGTCCCGTTCCCATCCTGTTCTCGTTCCCGTCCCCGTCCCGTTATATTCCCGTTCCGTACACGTTTCGTTCCCGTTCCCATTCCCGTTCCGTTCCTGCTGCGTTCCCGTCCCGTAAACGTCCCCTAACCGTCCCGTACGCCTTACGTTCCCGTTCTTGTTCCCGTTCCGTTCCCGTCCGGTTCTTGTTCCCGTTCCCGTTCCCATCTTGTTCTATTCCCGTTCCGTTCCCGTTTCATTCCAGTTTCGTTCCTGTTTCGTTCCCGTTCCGTTCCCGTTACGTTCCTGTTTCATTCCCGTTTCGTTCCGTTCCCGTTCCGATCCCGTCCGATCCCGTCCCGTACTCGTCCCGTACCCCTTCTGTTCCCGTTCCCGTACCCGTCCCGTTCTAATTCCCGTTACCGTCTGGTTCCCGTTCCGTTCGGTTCCGTTACGGTCCGTTCCGTTCCGTTCCGTTCCGTTCCGTTCCGTTCCGTTCCGTTCCGTTCCGTTCCGTTCCGTTCCGTTCCGTTCCGTTCCGTTCCGTTCCGTTCCGTTCCGTTCCGTTCCGTTCCGTTCCGTTCCGTTCCGTTCCGTTCCGTTCCGTTCCGTTCCGTTCCGTTCCGTTCCGTTCCGTTCCGTTCCGTTCCGTTCCGTTCCGTTACGTTCCGCTCCGCTCCGCTCCGCTCCGTTCCGTTCCGCTCCGCTCCGCTCCGCTCCACTCCGTTCCGATCCGGTCCGGCCCGATCCGGTCCGTTCCGTTCCGTTCCGTTCCGTTCCGTTCCGTTCCGTTCCCGTTACCGTTACCGTTCCCGTGCCCGTTCCGGTTCCCGTTCCCGTTCCCGTTCCCTGGATGTGCATGTCCAGGTCCAGGTCCATATATGTCATGTCCATCGCGTTGGACTTCAAAATAAATCTCATTTTCGCAATCACCATCCCATAAAACCTCAAGAACGACATCCATATCGATTTTTATGTTACTCACCCCACTTTCCCTCTAAGGGGTTGATTTTCAATATCCCAAAATATATATTTAGACGTGCTCCTACGAATTTTAAAGTTGTAATTTCGATTTTATATTCTTTTTCCATACAAAATTTGAACCCCATTTTTACCCCTTTAGGGGTTAAATCATGTCCACCGTGTTGGACTTCAAAATAAATGTCATTTTTGCAATCGTCATCCCAGAAAACCCCAATAACGACATCTATATCGATTTTTATGTTTACTCACCCCATTTACCCTCTAAGAGGTTGATTTTCAAAATAACAAAATATTGGCCTATTTATTTTTACATGTGCTCCTGCGAAGTTTAAAGTTGTAATGTCTATTTTATATTATTTTTCCACACAAAATTTGGACCCCATTTTCACCCCTTTAGGGGTTAAATCATGTCCACCGTGTTGGACTTCAAAATAAATGTCATTTTTGCAATCGTCATCCCAGAAAACCCCAATAACGACATCTATATCGATTTTTATGTTTACTCACCCCATTTACCCCCTAAGGGGTTGATTTTCAAAATAACAAAATATATATTTGCCTATTTATTTTTAGATGTACTCCTAAGAAGTTTAAAGTTGTAATGTCTTTTTTATATTATTTTTCCATACAAAATTTGGACCCCATTTTCACCCCTTTAGGGGTTAAATCATGTCCACCGTGGTTGGACTTCTAAATAAATGTCATTTATGCAATCGTCATCCCACAAAACCCCGATAACGACATCCATATCTATTTTTAGGTTTTTTTAAACCCTTTACACCCCCATTTCATCCCCTTTGGAGTTGAAATCCTAACAAAAACAATATACGTTGCTTTAGATTTCTATCCATAAGCCTAAATTATAAATTTAGCGATTTTTACTTCGAAAATGAAGGATTTTCTTTAATACACAACTTAATCCCCCTTTTAACCCCTTCGGGGGTAGAATTTTGAAAAACGCTGAGACCCGTATTTATTAATTTTCAATCGTCAGCCTAAACACAAAATTTGAAGATTCTAGCTTCAAAACTGAGGGACTTTCATACAAACTTTCATCCCTTATTTCATCCCCTTAGGGATGGAATTTTCAAAAATCCTTCCTTAGTGGATGCCTACACTGTATAAAGTATCTGTGTGCAAAATTTCAAGTCTCTAGGTCCAGCGGTTTGGGCTGTGCGTTGATAGATCAGTCAGTCAGTCACTCAGTTTACGATTTTATATATTAAGATAATTTAAGAGGGTACGGTTGTCATCTTTTTTTTTAATATTGACCTGCACACGTGTAAACACGCATAATAAAAATAAACGAATTGCCGGGGCTATAAGCTTCAATATTAGGTATTAAAAAGAACTCGTCTAGTCTAATAATAATAATAATAATAATAATAATAATAAATGTAAATGGAGAGAACTGGTGCCAGTACTAGGTAGGGTTAGACCCCCCTGTATGACAAGTCACCAGGCTCACTCCACCCTTCAAATTATAACTAAATTATGGTCGTAGACATTGTTTTACACTGGGTGTTCAGATTATAAGAATAGAGAGATTAAATTAGTTACATGGGAATAAAGAAAGTAATTTATAAATAAAAGAAAACGAGAATTTAATTAATTAATGAACTATCGCAAGCAAAGTTACTATATGAATCAACTTATAGAATTATGTCGTCTACCTAAATGTGCGCGTATTCGTGTAATTATAATATTTTATGGTGTTATTAAATTTATTATAGTTGTGATGAGTAAGTATATGTTATACAAAAATAATAATAATGTTTTCGAGATTAGAGTGTGTATATATATATATTTTACTGAAGATGTCATTCTATTATTAATAATAATTGCTCTGTAGCATCATAATTGAGCTTTTTAAGCCAGTTGGAAACGGTTTTCTTACAGGTAAATCTAGTCAAGGCATAAATGGATAAAAGGCGGTTACTTTTGTTGTATAAGTGGCCTCCAAGAAAGCAATGAAACCTGTGGGCGAAGCGTTTGTTAAAACTCATAACTTGACAAACTTGGTCTTTGCGTCTCTTATTCGCTTGTTTAATAGGGTCATATGTGGTGCTGATGTGCTTTTTTAGGATAGTGGCCAAGATAAAAGTTTGCCTTACAGTGAGTACATTCCACAATTGGTAGGTATTAAACGTCGAGTGACGGAAGGGAAGATAAGCACTCACTTTGAGGATTGCTCTGTGCGCTCGTTCGAGTTCTAGCATGTAAGATTTAGCAGAACCACCCCAGGTAGATATACAGTATCCAACAATTGACTGGCAAAGTGCGAGGAAAACCGTTCTTAATAATTTACGATCGCCTAGGTGCCTCAGATTCCTGAACACGAAGATAAGCCTACGCAATCTGCTAACCAGCGTCTGTATGTGAGCCTTGAAACTTAGTGCGCTGTCCAAGGTAACACCAAGGTATTTTAAACTATTACAGCGCTCCAGAGGAGAACAGTCACATGCCATATCGGAAACGTTATGTTTGTGTCTGTGGGCGGTTATTGTCACATTAGATGGTAGCTGTGCATTAGTAAGAGCAAAAGGAAGGTATTTTGTTTTTGCAACATTAAGAGTGAGGATGTTATCTCTTAACCACTCAGATACTGTGTCGAATCCCTCCTGGGCAAGACAAGTGACCTCATTCCAAGACTCACCGAAGAAAACCAGGGCGGTATCGTCAGCAAAAGCGAAGATGCTCCCCTGATTGAGTTGGAGCTGGCAAAGGCTATTAACATAAACCAGGAAGAGCGATGGTCCTAGAATGCTACCCTGGGGAACACCAAAGGTAACAGGTTGTTCGTCACTAAGCCAGTCTCCCAATTTAACCCTTTGAACTCTATCAGTAAGATAATTACTATAAAGTGAGAGTGGTATGCCTCTTATGCCGATGTCTTCTAACTTTTGAAGTAGAAGGGGGATAGATACAGTGTCGAACGCCTTCGCTAAGTCTAGGAAGATTGCAAGGCACTTAAGTCCTGAGTCCAGCTTGCGCACGATCAGGTCTGTAAGATCGTGGACAGCATCATCGGTAGATCTACCCTTACGAAAACCATATTGAGAGGAAGAAAGGATATTGTTTTCTTCTAGGTAACAAACTAGTCTTTTATTTAGTATTCGCTCTAGGATTTTCGAAATGGCAGGGAGTATGGATATTGGCCTATAATTGTCGACACTGTATTTATCCCCAGATTTGTGTATCGGCTTTATCAATGATGTTTTTAGTGCCCGAGGAAAGCACCCAGTATTTATTGCCAAATTGCAAATGTAGGTAATTGGTCTAGTCAATACGGCACAATAATCCTTAATGAGCCTCCCAGAAACGCCATCAATACCTACAGCGCAATCGTCTCGAAGGCTCATTATTGTATCCGCAACTTCAATCTCATCTGTGGGCAGAATAACAAAGGAACTTCCTCTAGAGCAAGTTGGCACATACTGGCGGGACGAATCACTGTTAATTTCACCAGCCAGTCTACTACCTAAGTCAGCAAAGAATTTGTTGACATCATTTACACTATCTTGTGGTGATTGTTCTGATAACAAGTTGGTGGAACAGTCAACCTTATTGTTTGGATAAGCAATATTGCGTATAGTTTCCCATAGTTTTCTTTTTGAGTCCCCTGCATTATGAATTAACTTTTTTTCGTAATTAGTTTTGGCCTTTTTAAGGATATTATTACAGAAGTTTCTGTATCGTTTGTAAGTGCATCTTAGGATTTCATTTTCGGGATCGCCTTTCAGTTTTTTATGTAGATGATCTCTGTTTTTCATACACCGCAGAAGACCCACAGTAATCCACGGTTTGATTACGCGTTGCCTGTTAGGTATTATTTTGGTAAGTGAATTATCACAAATAGCTCTCTGCAGTATAGAAATCAAGAAGTTGGTCGCAATATTAGCATCAGTTATAAGATATAGAGGTGAGAAATCAATGTTTTTGATCGCTGTAGCGATGCCCGTGAAGTTTAATACAGTTTTCGTCTTAGGGGTAATGACTAGGTTTTTAGTACTTAATTCAAGGTTGAGTATCACTGATGAATGGTCCGTCACTGTAGACTCGGTTACATAACAATAAGCCTTTAATTGAGTTTTCAAGATAACGTGATCAAGGCAAGATTGTTCACGTGTCGGCAGTGTATGACCTACCAAAATAGAGTGACCAGCCAGCATGTTAAGATATTCATTTCCACTACTGTCAATAAGCTCTGGCCGGATATTTATGTTAATGTCACCCATGATTATTATATTTTTGTAATTGGTTAATTTAGAAAGCAATAAGTTTAATGAGTCAAGAAAGTTTGTAATGTTACGATAACTAGGGGAGCGATAAAGTCCAATAATACATGTATCCACATCAAGGTAGATAATCAGTCCACTAGAGTCCTCAAGAGACAACTGCTCAATCTTTATCTTTAGATTTTGTTTAGAGTAAACAACTACTCCATCATTTCTATTTTTATTCTGACTAGTTATAGTATAATCATAACTTGGAATAATGGGTATTATCGGAGTCACCTGTAAGTAACATTCTGTTAGAATAATAATGTCCCAGTCAATTCCTGAACGCACCAGTAGCGTTGAGAAATTAGGTAAATTGCAATTTAGGCTACGTACATTTTGTGTAATAATTTTTAAGTTATTATTGCTATTGGGTATGTAATTATTGACATTATCAACACTACATAGTGCGCTCTCGGCAATTGTTAAAGTATCTAATGAATTATTTATGTTAATGTTATTTAAGGAATCGAATGTTATGAATGAATATATTTTTATTGTGTACAACTAGTAGTGTAAAGTATTGTATAAATAGATTAGATTTATTCACATAATTATGGGCAAAAAACATGTGTATTATAGTTATGTAAGAATGTATATCGTTTGTAATATTAAGTTTTGTATTATTTGATAATGATGATGCTTCAGTGCAAATATAATTACTGCGCTTATGAAACAATATGTAGTGTAAGTTGATTTTGTTGATGGAATAAATATAACTTAAATAAGGTGTTTGAGTAACTATATTATTAAATAACTTTGCATGCCTTACAGTATACAGTTTGTAAGATTTAAACAACGGAAACAATAAAAAGATAAACAAAAAGTGAATAATTTGAAATAGTCACAAAAAAAAGTTTTTTGAGATCTTCTTCAGAGTTAATTCTGATCGGATTTTGCCCATCTTGCTTTTTCACAAAGACACGGCCATATGAAGTCCAAGTAGAAAATAATTTCTTTTCTTTAACTAGGTTTCTTGATAAGTAGTTCAACTTCTTATTCTTACTCGTGAGAGACTCTGATATATAAAGAGGTTTACTCGATCCAGGTATACCAATATGAAGCGTGTTCAATTGGGGCTCCTTCTTCTCCCTTTTAGCTTTGTTAAACTTATTTATGTTAGCAAATAGTATTTCCTTAGTATTTGTTGATACGAGATCTACAATTAGAGCCTCCGATTTGTTTCTATAAATATCACGAATCTGGGAGTCTGTGATTGCCGGAACAACTCCCACTGCATTAGAGATTTTATTTAAATAGTTTGTGTAAGTCTGTTTATTTTCACCTTGCTGTTTCGGAATGTTACGTACTTCTATAATCGTAGAATGAGCGCTTTTTTCAATATAATCCAACTTGTTTTCTAGTATGACAATTTGTTTTTTAAGTCTATAGGTAGTATAGTACCTACTTATTGAGCATCTGAGAAATTGTTGTCCAACAGTGTAATTGGAAGAGGAAGGTGAACATTTTTTCTAAAATTAAATCATTATATTCATATGTCCTTGGTCAAATTCAATAAAACCTTTGGTTGTCATTGTGGAAAGGGAAGTAAAACATGTGTAACGTCAGCTGCAAAAATCACAATCCGATGTTTTTCCTCAGGGTTTCCTGAATAATCATCAACCATTTTCTGTATGTACTTCTGTTGTTGTAACGTTTCCTGACGATAGATCGATGGAACGAAATTCACAATACAAACAAGTTCATACGCTCACTTCCCGTAGCGTGCCACCTGCACGCCGCGAAATTGGTTGTTCCACTCATTGCCGGAGTTTCAAATAGAGGTTTTAATACCAGACAGTAAAAAATATTTTTGCCTTCGTGAGTTCGTTCGTTTTAATTACCTATGAATTTGGAATAATAACAACCTAGAACGATAAACTGAGCCAAAATGACTCAGTTTTCAGATTTTTATTCTTCAATTATGTTACCTAATCGAGTTCTAATAAGATCGAAAAAGTTTCAATTTCTTTGCCTTTAGGGGATTAGCTACTATTTTATTGGATTTTAGTTACAATTCGGTGACGTGTGAAAGATAAATCTGAAACTAAGACATGTTGGCTCAGTTTTTTGCCTCACTTTACGCACAAGGACTGAGAAGCTGCCAAAGTTAGCTCTTTTCCATAAATTTGTTCCGGAGTATTTTTTAACTTCCAATTGCCTTATGAACTTGAAAGATGATAATGATTATTATTTATTACGTATGTTTCACCAAAATATACAAATAAAATTATAATCTTATTTTTTCTTTTTAATTACCTCATTTTCTTATTACAAACCAACTTATTTTTGCGGTCAAACGCGAAGTCCAGATAAGCCGCCCGGCCCCTTAGCCCTATTTGGTACAGAACCCTAAATGTGCGAAGTTAGACACGCACTTAGCCGGTTTTTATCATAAAGAAATGTAAAGTTATTTTTAAACTACCGACGTGCATATGCAGTCTCTAAAGAATTTCCGCCTTCATGCCCCTTGGTATACGTATCACGCCAAAGCGTAGAATGAATTGAAATGAGATTTCCCAGTGTCGTAAAATATAGAGCTTGCAAGGAACCGAGGTAGATTTTATGTCGAAACCTGATGTGGAAGTTGAGATATCGTAAACTTTTTGTTTACATTCCACGCGAATCGGACACGAATTCTCACTATGGGGGTAAATTATTAAGTCACTTCAGTATAACCTTATAATGGAGTTTGTAATGAGACTATAGTGCTTACTACTTATAAGGTTTTATAGCAGATGATGGCAGTTGTTACAAAGCGTTAACAAACCACTGTTTTGTCTTAATTTTTTTAGTAGGTGCATTGAATTGACATAGCAGTGTCACTAATGTGTAACTAACTAGGTATACAAATACATTAACATATTTATGTATAAATGAATAAGCTACGATCATGAAAACAGATTTGCCGCCATTGTAAAGCTCTATAAACTTTGATTCCGAGAAAATTGATTCGATATTGTTAAGCTGGTGTGTTCAAACACCCTTGCGGCTTAAAGCTCGCGTGATCGCTCGATGGCTCATTGAGAATGTAAACGACCCCGCGACAATATTTCTATCTTTATTAACTTAATAATACAGCTAAACTAGTGGATCTGTTACCTCCCGTTTATAAAATTTTTGAAAAAAAAAATCGAAATAGCTGTTATACACGGTAATTTTTGGACCCCTTTTCAAACTTTGTCAGGTCAGTTTGTTCTATAACAGTAGTACAATCAATTTATGAAGTAAAACAAAAATATTTTTTTTACATTTTTAGCCCAAACTTTTCCCTACACAAATTGAAATTGTTGTCACCGTTTGCGCGTCGCACGGGCGAGCCGTGCGAGCCCCCCTCCCGCCACTCGCCTTCCCCCGCTCGCGTCCCGTTCGTGACGGTGAGCGTGCGTGCCTAGATTTTTAGGATATAAAAAGTGGTTGAAAACTGTGAATTTAAAAGGAAATAATATATAATTATCTCACCTAATTTTTTTTTATTACTTCCTTGAACTATTATTTGATTTTGTAAAGGGGTCGCAAAATTACCCTGTATGTATTTATTTAAAAAAAATAATTGAAAAAAAATCTAGATAATTATCAAACCGGCTCACAAAATTTTACGAGAATAGGTTGAAAATGCGACCTCTAGAGGAGAACAGACTGACATACGAAAGCATTTTTGCCCAAGCTGAAATAGAAACGCTTCTCCACAGGTTTTTATATCAGATAATGAGTATGAGTAACGATTTTTGTTTAGTGGCTTATCAGAAAGCTCATGATTAACTGTGAAGAAATTTTTGCGATAAGTATCTCTTAAACCTGAGAAGTTGTACGAACTAAAACATGCTAAAACACTGTTATTTTGGGGGGTCCTTATGACGTCATCGTGACGTACGCGAACCTTGTGCCGTACGTGATAAAGCACATATTGCATTGAGTTTGGCATTTCCTTCAAACCCTTAATAACTCAACCATTTCTAAACGGATTTCAAAAAATCTTTCACTAAGTTTCATAACTATTGATATGATTTTATATTATATCAATAAAACTATAGGATTTAAACCTGTTACTGATCCTCATAATAAATTTTGTCGAGGTTAGATATACTAGGTATGCCTTGAAATATTTATATCATGGACAGTACCAAGTCAATTTTTTTTCACTTCGCGAATACTCTACCAGTGTACTTATTGTCTAATTTCAAAATCTATCGCAATCGCTTTCAAGATGTGATACATTGATGCTTCTTTTTAGCACAAATATAAACCTACCAAAGAAATGCAGCAATGTGTCACATCCATCTGTCAAATGAAAGCGATTGCGATAGATTTTTGAAATTAGACAATAAGCCCCCAGATTGACAATATCCAAGATCCTACCTACCTGTTTTTACATATACATAGTAAAATAAAATTTCTATGATAAAATTTTATATTATCATCTAAAATTGTACGCCAAAGTCCACGGTCACGAGTTTATAACAACTTAACGAAACAACTTGGTTCGCAGTGCCGCCACCGTCAAGTTGGATAGCGAATATTTTCACAGGCACAAAGCGACGGAGATCGATTCAAAATACATTCAGTAGTTTGCGATATTGAAGGAAACGCTTTACGATTATTTTCTTTATATTACTGTAACTGTTCAATTTTGACCCAAGGTTCATGGCACGGTTATTTACGAATATTGTATCATGTATTAACACCAGCAACCCCCTCAATAGGGGGCTGAAACAATGCCCCACCTATCTAGATTCTAGACATAATCTAGATTCTAGATGCTATCCGCATTGTTTTGTGATATGCGTCCCAGACTCAAAAATACCTCCACTGGCATAATACAATTAAAAGAAAATTAACAAAATTAATTTTACTAAAAGACGAATTTCAAAGGGTCAGCTACCACAATGACCTCTCTTATTGTCAATCCAACATCAAGTATGTGTCTCTGTTTAGTACGTGTGGTGAATGCGAAAGCGTTTGTTTTCAAACCTAGTGTTTTTGTGCAATGTATCTAAATTATGTCCCTAAATGAATGATTTTATATCATTCCCTAGACTTCGAATGAAAGAGCCGACCACTGGTCGATTACCCTACGATAATCCTAGGCTGAGAAATAGCTAGTCTAGTTGACACATCTCAATGCCAGAATTAACAACAGGCAGGTCATTAAAGTAGAATAATATAAATAATTAAATTAAACTTACCGAACGGTAATATAATATTTACCACAAACTTCACCAGAACTAGGCACTAACTCATTAGTGAAAACCAAATTACTTATGTCTGACTAAATTAAATACTTCAGTTCAAAATTTAATCGTCTCTCCATAAACAACCACCCTGTTCCCTGGGCCCCTATTTTTGAATCACTCGGCTGGCGTCGAGCGTTCGTTTCTAGTGATTTTCGTTCGACATATGACTCTATTTCGAACGTTTCAGCCATATGTCGAACGAAAATCAGTAGAAACGAGAATAGGGGCCCTGGTCGCGCTCGCAGTCCCGAGCCCTCACCACGCCTTTGTTCTCGCCAATTTCTATCCCTACCTCTTTCATATTTCTTTGCGTTATTGCTTCCCTTCCCACAGTCAATTCCACGAATTCCAAGATATTAGGATAAGAATGTTAAGTTAGCACTTGTTAAGTTTGTTGCTTATCGATAAAGGCCCCTTGGACACAAAACTCTACGTTAAAATCTTGAAATGTATATTAATGTCTCAAACTTTGATATTTATTGGCGTTTTAAATAACACTTATGAAATGTTTTAACAGTCCTCTACAAGTGGCAGCAGATTTTGTAGTTATAAATTGTTATTTTTTATTACGGACTCAAGTTGTGAAAGAAATCTATCAATATTTCATAATTTATGAATCATTAGAACACTTTTAAATACTTTTGATAGTAAAATAAAAAAAAACTTAAATATTCCTCCGAATAATTAACACTGAGCGTCACATTACAGAGTCGAATAAAAATGATTTATTATATTTTTCATAGCGTTTTTAATGTACTTAAGTAGTTTTTTAATAAATTATGAGGTGTGCTATTTTGATTGTTAGTGGTGATATAGAGACGCTTGTAGGTTGTGAGTTCGTGACACAACCTATACTTTATATGCAGTGCCTTATTATTACTGCAGCATTGCAGCTCAGTAGTGCCTTAATTCCTTAATCTATTTTGAAAATAGAAGTAGATTGCGCAAAGAAATTTGATAGTTCAGCTCCTATTTATGTAATTATGTTAACATAGTTGGTGAAATATCGGGCGTGTCTTTTTCAGTTCCTTTCCTATAGAAAAAAGAACAATCGATGGTTGTAGTCAGCCACAGAATAAACTGAACATTTTGGTACCATGTTGCATCAACCATTGTGTTCACAAGGGTTGCAGGTTGCAGCTTAGTCGGTGTGATAAAAATGTGTTCAGTTTATTCTGAGGCTTCTGTAACTACGAGCATTACATTACAGTATCCGATTTGAAAAACATAAGTGGTTTATCTTTTTCAGAGTATACATTTGAGGTTATAGTTCTTTATTTATTTACAGTTGGTACTAAATACCCTACGTTTGTGTTTATTTAATATTTATAATATGGGAACATGTCACCCTTATCTGATATTTAAATGTATCAAACTATTTGAGTTAACATGAGCACTATGTATAGCACCCCTTCACGATATTATCTGAGTTCAATCGCAATCACAATTCCTTCACCAACACAAAATACATTATTAAAAGTCAATCATTGTGATATGCGTAAAGATAATATCGTAAATATTTCAACTTAATTTTGGGTCAAACTATTCAATTAAGACGATATTTATAGCAACATAAGAATTTTAGATATAATTTTTCTTTGAGTATTTGAAAACTAATAGTAGTATTTTACTTTAGTTAAGTCATAAGATTTTCATATCGGCCGCACGATACCCACTGCTGGGTATGGGATAAAATGAAAACTTTTTATGCATTCTGTTTATATTCATGGTTTTGTTTTACCACAGAATATATAATAGAACAAAACGGTTTTACTCCTAGTTTTTAGGGTTCCGTACCCAAAGGGTAAAAACGGGACCCTATTACTAAGACTTCGCTGTCCGTCTGTCTGTCTGCCTGCCTGTCTGTCTGTCTGTCTGTCTGTCACCAGGCTGTATCTCATGAACCGTGATAGCTAGACAGTTGAAATTTTCACAGATGATGTATTTCTGTTGCCGATATAACAACAAATACTAAAAACAGAATAAAATTAAAAATTTAAGGGGGGCTCCCCATACAACAAACGTGATTTTATGCCGTTTTTTGGTACGGAACCCTTCGTGCGCGAGTCCGACTCGCACTTGGCTGGTTTTTATTTTATTTTATGTTTGTTTTTCCCGACATTTCGGCACCTTTGCAGCTGGCTCGGTCACAGGTTTCTAGTTAAAAAACGGTAAATACTGAATGTTGATCAATCGATATTAAACTATTCTTATTATTTGTTGCAGATGAACCAGGGTTTACTGGTCCTATTGCCAACGTGACAGCTCCTCTTGGTCGCGAAGCAATTCTCGCGTGCACTGTTCACAACCTCTCCACGTATAAGGTAAACTTTTATCATAAATATAAACCTCGATTTTTTTAAATCTTCCAATATCATCATCATCGTTTATCAGCCGCATTACGCCCACTGCTGGGTATAGGCTTCCAACAAGAATTTCTACAAGAATCGGTCCTGCGCTGCCCGCATCCATCGGCTTCCCGTGACCTTTACCAATCAGATCGTTACACCCTAGAGCCTGCATCTCTGAAATTCACTAAAATATAAAATTGAAAGCTTCAACGTTCTGACCGTCAAAAATTTTGAATAAAAAGAAAGATCAAAAACTGAAATTGAAAAAATACAAAATCTTTTTAACACTTGACATTCCAAAACAAGGGTTTGACGCCTGTCTGTCTGTGGCTTCGTGGCTCCCAAACGGATGGATCGCGATATCAATGCATTTTTTTTTTAGAAAACGAAGATCCGAATTCAAGCTATGGTTGACGAAGGCCTGTCTAACTGGCTGCAATAGCTTTGTACATAACTATTTTGATGTTTAAAAACTTAAAGCAAAACAGAATTCATTTATTACTTACTACTAATTTGTTTAATAAGAAAAGCTTGAGCAATTGGTTATTAAGTAAAAAGTTAAAACCAGACTTTCGTCTAAACTAGATTTCAGAAATTATAAAGTCTAATAAAGTCTTATAAAGTTATAGGTATTTGAAATAAATAAATAAAGTCAATGTTATCTTGAAAGTGTTCACAAGAAATAATATGTGTACTTTCAACACACACAACCATGTCATATTCGATTAATATCTAGCTGCAAAAGGGTTATATCAAAGAAATAATTCAATATTATATATATTTATGAATGTGGCATAGTTCTATTGTGTGTTAATTTCATTGATTTACAGGAGGCTTTTTTTATAAAATCCTTCATACTATTTAAATACAAATCCAAACTAAATGGTATAAGTGTTCACAGAAAATTCTAAGTCTTCTTTGTAACTCCTTTGCGGGCTTGTATGATCCTGGGATAAAAAGTTTTGATTGAGTTCTTCATGTTTTATATGGATTTGCTGTAAACAATGGTAAAAGTTGAATTCCCGTCGCGTAATGATACTGCTCGTACAATGATAAGAATAAACTCAGTCGGGAATGTCGGGATTCGATGAACCTAGTTTCTAAAAATTTTATAACATTGGGATTCTTAGGCCAGGCATGGTATCAAACTTTATCTTTATTCAAATTAACTTAAAAGTTAAGCGCTTTTGAATCGTCTTTAATTTCCTACCACCCGTTCCAAACATTTTAAACTGAAAGAATAAGAGGATAGAAAAGCATACCTTACGTACTCCGAGCATCGGTTCATACAGCGTTGCAGCGAACTAAAATCTATGGAAGTGTAATTGCAAACAAACAAATAAAAAATTGAACCACCACCGGGCAAAAAAATTACAACCCGATTAGCTTTAGTCGGGCCAGCCACGCGCTCGGTGACTGACGTTAGCGTTCTTTACAATAATTCTGTGCCTCCAGTCAAAAGGGGCATAAGACGAGTTATGCCCTTTTTATTTTATTGCACTGTTGTAATCAGCGCATTGAGTTACATAACATATCAAAAGGGCATAACTGTACCTACCTCCTAACATACATTTATTTTTTACACAAAAAGCATAACTCACCGCTTGTAAGGGCACAGTTTTTAATAATTGTTGAGTTTTACGTTTAGAAAGACATAAATGGTATAGTCTCAAAATTATCTGTGATTAAAAAAGCATAATTACATTTGATTTATTAATAGAAGACATAATTCATGTTATATCATTAAGTTTAAAAATGATATAGAATTAAATGTAGTTATGCTCTTTATAACCACGTTATAACCACTAAAAAAACCGAAGTTTTCACCATCACCATCCTAGAGATTATTACCAGATGGTAAGGTCTGCTGGGGAAAGAGGCCAATTCACTGTGAAAGAAACGACTTTGGAGACTTTCTATAATTTTAAAGCACTCTTTAAAGGCCCACTGGTACCACTTAAGGAAAATTAATGCCAATAAAGAAAATGTGCATTGGCGCGATATAAGCTGGTTCCGATATTCACAATCAAATCAGAGCTACTTGAAGCTCTCTGCAAAACAAATTTATGTGAAGAAAGCGATTATGACTACATACAATATGTATGTGTATAATAAGATAAATTTTATCGACAAACCCCCCCCCCCCCCCCCCACATGTTCGGGTCTATCCTCTGTCGTGTTGGAATGACCAGCATTTTAAATTTATTTGACTTTTAATGTTTGATTGCCGTGCCGAAAATATAAATTCCTTTGGATTACAAAGTCCTACAGTTATAAAAAAGTAGTTTTTGAAAGCTTATAATATCACCTATCAAGTAAAAAAGAATAATTATGTCAACTATTAACTTTAATTCGTCATAAAAAATACTTTAGTAAATTTTTATCCGAAATTAGTGCTTTTTTTTAGGTTTTCCCACAGATCTTGAAAACAAGGATATTAATGTGAGTTTTTTTAATTTGGTAATACACAGGAATATTATAAACAAAACGACATCAAAATCAATGCTCTGTGTTGCAGATTTCAAGAGTTATTATTGTTTGACCCTATGGCACTAAATGTTAATTTTTGAAAATGGTCAAAAATCAAAACTCGTAAATACTTGCTTTTATAGTTCAATGACATTTATATTGCGATAAAATTATCAACTTAAGTTAAAAACTGATAAAAATGTTTTTAAATTTGTCCATTTACGTAAGAGTCATATTCAAACAATAATAACTCTCAAAATATGCAACTCAGAACAATAGTTCTGATTTCGTTTTGTAGATAATATTCCTGTGTATTATAAAAATATAAAAAATGCACCTTATTTTGAGATCTGTAAGAAAAACAAAAAAGCACACCAATTTCGGATTATTTTATTATGGTGAACAATAAAGTATTCATTCATTCATGCATTCATTCATTATTTTTTAGGATGTATTAAAGTCAAAAATCTACATAATTATTTTTTACTTGATAAGTAATATTGTATAAGGTAATGATGTAAAGTAATGATGATGATGAGGTAATATTGTAAGCTTTTTAAAATAAAATAAAAATTAAATAATTTTTATTTCAGATACAGTTTAATGCTATTGTTAATAATTTAATTTATATTTTACCATATTGTGCCAAAACTGGCTATCACATAAAAGGGTAGGTTCCCGTGGCTGTCACTCTTTGAATAAAGCACTTCCACAGTGGGGAAGTGTATCGATTTGACTTTTGCGTTTGATTTTTGAAAAGTATTTTTTTTATAACTGTGGGATTTTTAAATCTAAAGGAATTAATATTATCGGCAGGGCCATCTTAAATAAAAAGTCAAATTTAAAATGCCGGTCATTCCAGCAGGAGAGGGGATAGACCCGAACATGTGGGGGGTTTTGTCGATAAAATTGATAATATGATCTGCCTTTAAAAACTCCGATATCGCTAACCAAACATATTATGTACATCATTTGTTACCTTTAGTCTTAATTTATTGAATAGACAATTAATGTTATTCTTATATCATGCAAAAAAAAGTTCATTTAAATCACGTTATGCTTTTATGTAGTCGTTAGTAAGGGCATAATTCAAGAAAATTTAGAAAAAAATATATATAGAGTGTACAAATGTAGAATAAATTTCCATTAATCGTATCATTAAAAATATATCTAAATAAATGCAGTATTGGATTTCGTGTTCATAATTTAATAACTAAAAAAACAACCAAAGTTTGGTTTTTCAACTCTCCTGAAAAGTAGTCTTTTTGAATTATGCCCTTTTTGACTGGAGGCACAGAATTGCAGTTTGTAAAGAAAAGAAAGAGAGAGTTTATTAGAAATGACGTCCTGTGTAGTCAAATGGTGTAAAAGACGTAAAGAAGGCATTAAAAAGATGCAGGAATAACGTATCTTATTTTTTCGTTTAGTATAGAAAATATCTATGAGTATACAAATTATGGTCGCTAATAAGCAACCAGTGATCAGACTCTTTGTGTTGTATATTTAAATGCCAGCATTTTTAGCTCTTTTCGAGTGGTGCCATTTTCTGAGCGGAATGCTTATTCCATAGATTTTAGTTTGCTGCAGCAAGCGTTGCGACTTTTTGTCATGCCAGCCAGTCATGCACAATATTTTGGTTGGGTTTTCTGCAAAAAGTAGAAGTATATGATTGTGTATAATGTAAATGCCACTACGTTGCATCATCTTCGTGATCATATTAGCCGCACGACACCCACTGCTGGGTATAGGCCTCCCCCAAAGGATCTCCACATCAATCGGTCCTGTGCTGCCCGCATCCAGCGGCTTCCCGCGACCTTCACCAGATCGTCAGTCCACCTTGTCGGGGGTCTGCCCACGGAGCGTCGTCCGGTGCGCGGTCGCTATTCCAGATCCATTCCGCCCCAACGGCCATCGGTTTTCGCTATGTGTCCCGCCCACTGCCACTTCAGCTGAGCAATCCTTCGAGCGACTTCGGTTACTACATTAAATACGTAGTGGGATTTATAGTGGGCAGTGGCATTTTAGTTACACTTAGATTTAATATGGTAAAGAACGTTCAGTCAGTATAAAAGCTTTGATCGCTTTAGCAGTTACATGATTAACGTTTGAATGAAATTGTACTTGTAACAAATATAGTATGATTATCTATCTATATAAAACTTAAACTTACTCAAAACAATGACACCAACTTAATTGAAGCGAATCCTTAACATTTCGGTTAAGCAACAAATAAAGACAGACATACCTCTAACTATATTTGCTTTACAAATATGAATCAGTGACTACGGATACGGAATAAGGAACAGTTGTTTACTTAAAGTCTAATGCTTGATGTAGGTACTGCTCTGAGTTTGTATACTCAAGCTCAGCTCAAGGAATGTGATGTGACGCCCGTGTTTAGCGCGAGCATATATTCGTTGCTTGCAGTCGTGAAGTTACAATACAAACAAGCAATTAATTTTTTTATTGTAAAGGATTGAGTTTTAAGATGAAGGACTAAGTTATATAAAATAAAGTGCAATTAATAACATATTTGAAACCAATTTATCTAGTTCTAATGAACTGGCTCATTTGACAGAAATCAAAAAGATTTTATTGAAAGTGAAAATATTAAATAATTAAAACAAACACTCATATTTCTTTATATACAATGATAAATCTACATACATATGGTAAATCTTTTTAATAATTATGCAGAAAAGTTAATATTAATGTTTGCTCTAGTTGATTAATTCAGGAAAAATCGTCTATCAATACTCCGTCTTATTATTCTCTTTTGTATAAACAAAGTTCAAATATTAGATTATAAATAAACCGAAGATTGCCTACGTAATAATTGTTTAATCATATCATTACAGTTCACGTTAGCAACGACTACGAAACAAAAGTATTAGGGGAACTGTTGTCATCAACTGGAGGTCACGAGTTGACGTCAATTTAGTCAGAAGTAGTGGAGGAAATGAGCCGCGACAAAATGCTTCGTGATGTGGTGTAGTAAATGGTGATTCGGTCCCATAAAGTACAACGAGTGGCGAAATAATAATGCAGGGATTTCTATGTAAATCGCAGGGACGTAGTGAAAATAACAGCTTTAGTACAGCTAGCGAGCGAATGTTTGAATGCAGTTAATGAGTGGTATATGACTTTGCAGGAGCTTATTCTAGCATTTCATTTAGGTGCTTAAAGGTTGAGTGCAGCAGACAGTAAGGATCGATTTAAAACGAATCTATCTTTTTTTAGTAACAAACTATTAGGCAAACTATTTTTACCTTTCTTTGTGGAGTTTCATGGAGTTCATGAAGTAGAGTATGAGTAGCATGAAGCAAATCGTACGATTTGCTTCATGCTTATTTTATTTTAATTAGAGCTAATATTCATCACCTCATCACATCTGGCTGCCAATCCTGAGTCAGTATGATGTAATAGAAATAAAAACTCAATCCAATGCATGAAGATTTGATTACATTCAAAGAACATTTAATAAATTGCCTTCATCAAGAAATGTTGAGATTTACAATTTCATTATTTTGTGTAAGAATTTACAACCAAAGCGAAAATATTGGATATTTTCGCTTTGGTTGTAAATTGCGTTGACAATCCGCCTGTGGGCAACACGTGATATTTTTGCTTTCAACATTTAAACTAATTACATTCTAGCGTAGATTTTGGTTTAATAAAATGAAAATATATCTACGCTAGCTTTGAGGTAACCTAAGTGGGTGAGAAGTTATGGTAAAAGTTGGCAACATTTAGAGGTCTGAAACTCTGTAGCCAGGTCATGAATAAATAAATAAAAGACTAATATATTAAATTATGTACAAGGAAAAAATAACTTCGAGTTCCACCACCTTTGGTTATCCAGACCTATATGCTCTTTTATCTGAGCTACGAGGAGTGAGAGTTGGAGATGAGTTGTTTTTCATCTAATTGACTCTGCACCTTGGGCAAAAGTGCTTTCTTATGTCCGGCTGTCCGGCGGTCCGTCTGTTCTACAGTTCGTATTTCTCAACCGATTCTCGTGATCTGAGCAGGTTCGATAATTATGTAAATTTCTTGTCGTTTCAGTTTTTCAAAATTTTACAAAGTGGCGGAGAAATGATGAGGTCCACAGCTCGCAGAGCCACTAGTATAATTTTTCATGATATATAAAAATAACAGTGAGAATGCAAACATCAAAAATTTTATAATAAAGAGCTACTAACTAGTTTTCGACGGAATTACAAAATTTTACTTCGGCAAGCACAAGCAAATCTTCTTCAGTTAAGAGACTAACAATTTTGCTCAATAAAACAACTTAACGTGCTTCCAAGCTAAAGTTGTTTGAAAATTCTGGAGATCACTCGCAGCCAGGTTTTAAACAACATGCTGGGAGGCAAGAGTGTGAGATTAAGTTGTTTAAGCGAATACAAAGTAGTTACACAGAATATATAATACTACTAGTAGCTACATATTAAGTACACTAAGTTTCTGATGCTCAAAATAGTTTCTGATGATAGAAAACTAATACAGAACGCTTACGTACCTATATTTCTTTTGAATAATTGGTTCCTGTTGGTTTTTACTGATTTTAGCCTGTTAAAGGCATTAGAAAACAAAATCCACGTTAAGATTTTATAAATGAAATAGGTATTGTATGTATTAATTATTACTTAATAAAGAATAATTCGTTATTGAATAATTTATTAGTAAGTATTTTGTGCTCACTCTATACCTAACCTACCTACATCCAATTCCTCCCTAAAATTATTATTTCGTATCTAGAGAAATGTATTTTTTATAATATTAATATTTTCGGTCCCCTTGAGCTTCTTAAATACTGTGATGGCTCTTCTTTTCGCCATTTCAGGATTGCTTCTATACAAAATGAGCCCTATACTTAGTTCAAAGATTACTGCTTACTTGATTACACGTTGTATATATATAGTACTAGCGACCCGCCCTCGCTTCGCTTCGGTGTAGTGTGGAATTTGACACCATGTATTTTACATATAAACCTTCTTCTTGAATCACTCTATCTATTAAAAAACCGCATCAAAATCCGTTGCGTAGTTTTAAAGGTAAGCATACATAGGGATATAGGGACTTTGTTTTATACTATGTAGGTAGTTAGTCACATCTAAAAATATGTATACAGTTCAGAACTTTGTTGTACCATTGTTGTTATCATTAGTCATTTCTGTTCAAAAACATAATAGCTTTAAAGCTAGGGTTTCCTAGGATGACGGTGCCGTCATATTACGGCCGTCATTTAGCGGCGTAGAACGTTGTCTATGTAAATAATACGGCGCGGTTTCTGACGTTACGGTGTCGCCATATTGTTTTCATAGACAACATTCAACGCCGCTATATTACGGCTGTAATATGACGTCACCGTCATCCTAGGAAACCCTAGCTTAAGAGTGACTAAGTTCGAAACTGAATACATTATATTTATAGTCGTGACTGTACATACTTACTTTTTGTTAGTTAAAGTTTACGTGGATCTATGGGAATATCTAAGCAGAATGGACGCCGAGTTATGCACTGCTATCTTTGTTTTTTAGCATCCCATAAAATGGTTTCGGCATGATAACACTCAATCATCACAAGTTCCTGCTCGTTCGTCCAAATGACGGTCATTTTGACGCACCGTACTCCGCAAATAAATAAAAACCTCAAGGCACGGTACTGTTTTCACGCGCGAGTGTGGATGCGCTTGCGTTCACGGGAGGTTCGCGCACCGCGAACCCTTTGAAGCGGGCGCAAATACCGACACCGAACGGGGAACAAGGCGTGAACAGGCGCGAAGCCCGTGAACGGGCGCGAAAACCATCCACATTCGCGCTTCACGCCTTTCACGGGTGTTCACGCCGCGAATGTGGAGCGCTCTTTAGATAGTATTGAGCGTTACAAGGCAAGCTATGTTAAACCTATGCGAATAGAACCGCATGCATAATAATGCAGTATTAACTGTATAGTAATAATATTGAATCTATTGGATGGAGTTAACACACCTGTGTATAGTTTAATAATATGAACTGTGTTCGATTTTCGTTATGTATGTTCTGACTTTGTATTGTATTGTATAGCCAATGTCACATTTGCAAAAGTGTTAGGTAAGGCTGCGTTCAAATGATAACGCACGAACTGACCTCAACTCCTCAAACTCAACTCGAACTCAACTTAACCGCAGCCCACTTCTTAAAAAACAGCGTTAACAATTTTGAGTTTTATGACACATTAATAAGCTCCGTTATATTTTGTCAATGCAATTGCACACGCCCCATGCTCAACCCGAACACAACTCAAACTCAACCCGAACTCAACCCAAACTCAACTCAAACACAACCCGCACTCAACCCGAACTCACTTGAACATTACACAGGAGCTTATTAATGTATCATAAGACTCAAAATTGTAATCGATGTATTTCAAGGTGGGCTGCGGTTGAGGTGAGTTTGAGTTGAGTTTGGGTTGAGGTCGGGTCGTGTGTTATCGTCTGAACCCAGCCTAATGATATAGGTAATTATTTTTCTGCTACTTAACATATATTTTTAAATCGACAATTCCGTATTCTTTTCGGAAGCATTTTCTAACAATATCTTTAGGAGTGTTTAGCACAAGTTTCTGCAAACTAGCTTTAGCTTTAGCTTCCATCTTAGATGGATGGGGTGCAAAACCCGCCTAGGGTAAAATATAATATATTTAATTCTGTATTTTGACTAAAATTGCGTAACATTGTCATAGGTGGCATGGCTTCGAGTGGACACTCAAACGATCCTCACAATCCACACGCACGTGATATCTCGGAGCCGACGCGTTGGCGTCACCCACAGCGACCATCGGGTGTGGTTCCTCCACATCAGGGAACTGCGGGAGACGGACCGAGGATGGTACATGTGCCAGATCAACACGGACCCCATGAAGAGCCAATTAGGGTACTTGGATGTTGTGGGTAAGTAATACTAGTATATGTAGAGTCTGTGCGGAAAGAGAACCGACTTGGGATTTGTGCTTGATCACCGTTTTTGCCATATTGACGGCACTGTTATACGTTGATTATAGTACGATTATCTTGACTTGATGGATATCAAGATATTACAGTCGCACTAAAACGTCAACATGTGAAAAACAGTAATCAAGCACAGATACCAAATCTCTTTCCAAACAGACTCTATAACTATATAGACCGTGAGTCCGCGACAGTATTGCCTACGACATACGCGGGCTCACGGACTAATAGATTTTGGAGGTCGTTTGAGGGTTATTAGCAAGTTGGCTACCATACGAGTGTAATTGTAGTAGGTTACTACGAGTATACTCGTAGGTTGGCAGTCAACGTGTTAAGGTAACCCTCAAACGATCTCCTAAATCTATATCGACGACCAGAAATGACTTCATCAGTGAGGTGCAGGAGGTGGTGACATGACTTTCAATTTAGGATTTGCTTATTACTTTTTGATCTTAATTACGAGTATTTTTGTAATTTTTAACTTTAATAGAAAAAAATTATTTGTACGCCATGATAGGGTAGAATGCAACGTCGACTTATAAAATCACTTATCAATGTGAAGTGAAAGTGAAAGTGAAATATATTTTATTTAAATAAGCTCACATAATAAGCATTTTTAAATCGTCAATTCTTTTACCCTACCACCCATTATGACGTCTTTTAACTGACAAGAAAAATGGGCGCAAAAAACTTGTCAGCTTTATCAATCAGATGGAACGATATTTACAAATATGTATATCGTTTCCAGACTTTATATTAACAAAGATTAACAAATAAATAACATTATTGAATTAGCTCATTTCTTAATGAGTTTCAAATTTCTTAATCAATTTACAGATTTTAAGCTAAATTCAAAGTTTGAACTTGTTGTTCAGTCTAGGCTGTTACAATAAATAAAAATAAAAGAAAAACATACAATTCAATATGCATTAAGATAGGTAGTCAGAAGCAGACCCATTCCCACTGGCAGCACCAGTTCCCGAACATGACGCATGAACCAGCCATCTCTTCGCTCAACCATATTTGAGGGAACGTAACGACCCGCCTCATACGACACCACCGCAGAAATGATTAAAGATAGCATGACATACTAAGACTACCTATGTTAAGGCATCGAATTGAAAATTTATATCCAAAAGCTTTTCATAGGTCTTTCACTAAACTACTGACTATAGAAAGTAAAAATATTGCAATTAAATAAATCAAAACAAGGTAAGCTATTAAGAATTATATTTTTTGAGTAAGAAGTGCCATACATACAGACAATATAAAACAGATCTTTTATATACGAGTTATACGACGCCCTTAATACAAGCAGACAGAAGCAGACCCATTCCCACTGGCAGCACCCGTTCACGAGCATGACGCATGAACCAGCCATCGCTTCGCTCAACCATATTACAATACAATTTAAATTGTATCGTTTATTCTGAGAAATAAATTATTTGTATTTGTATTATTTTATAATAATAAAAGCTTTAATTAATGTACAGTAAACAGAGTAATCAGTTTCAATTAAATTAAATAAAAATTTAAATTCGAAGAAATTGAGGCTCAAAATAAATTGCAATTTTTGACAGTTTTGTATAAACTCCTGCCCTCTCCTGTCCTGCTCCCCTATTCTCGACGGGAATTAACGAGATCGAGTTCACATCAGGATCGAATAAATGTCAAAAATATGTCATTTTAGTACATTGAAAACGATTACCATAGGAACAAAAAACTATCAGATAGTTTTAGAACTATAGATTCTATAGTTTACACCGAACTAAAGTGAGAGCGGGTCGCTAGTTTAATTATAAAATATCATATAATATTATCTTTATTACTTTTTCGGCATGAAACAAACATGGAACTGTATAGGGTGCTGCAATATTTATTGCTAAGCAATTTCTTTTCGTGAACGCGGATCTCATTGAATCATTTTGAATATTTTTCTGGCAGTCCCACCTGATATCTTGGACCGCGGGACGAGCACGGATCAGACGGTCCGTGAAGGTGCTTCCATAAGTCTCACATGTGCCGCCACTGGATCTCCCCACCCACAAATCACTTGGCGGCGAGAACATTCCAGGCCCATTACGATATCTGATGGAATACAAGGTAAAAAGTGTTTTTTGACTCGATGTACGGAAACAGAAATTTCTGCTCAGCCCCCCTACTCAAATGGCCAATATTCTATTCGTTTGAACGCTACGCTTACTATTAAAACTTTAAAATAAGCAGTAAACTATAAAATTAAGTGCCGTAAGCTTGACAATTCCATACAATACATCGAAGTTTACATAAGTTTGCGACACGTGTAATTATCATAAATTGCTCATATTTAAGATTTAAAAGTAAGCTAGCGTTCAAACGAAAAGAAAGTTGGCCATTTCTGTAGGGGGGCTGATAAGCTACCTATCCAAGTAGATAATCATTTTTGATTTCTCAACACATTTTTTAATGCACAACAGGAAAGCAGGGCTTCAAATACCGTTAAAAATTAGTAACGTTAAAAAAAATAACGTTAAAAAACAGAATTTAACGTTATTTTTTCGTTCCTTGATAACGTTATTATGTTACTGTATAAAAATATTTAAAAGCAATGTGTAATTGACGTTGACGGCGCCGTGACGTGATCAGTCTCTGCGGTAGGTACTAGGTAGTAGAAGTACCTACCTACAATACGCAATATTTATAAAATTACCGTTAAAAATAACGTTATTTTTAACGTTATCGACATTAATTTAACGTTATATTAAGGTTATGTTATTAGGTATCGTAAAAAAAATAACGTTATCAAGGAATCATATTGAAAATAACGTTACGTAACGTTACTTTTACTGTTAATTGATAACGTTATAAAGCCCTGCAGGATAGTATTTGGCCTTCACCTCACCTGATGTTAAGTGACGATAAGGCCGAAGGTGGAAGCGCACTACACCCGGAATCCTTATCACTGAGGAACTGACTGTCTTACTTCTAACTGGCGGCGGAACACAACTATTTTTAAATTGTTGTTATGCCGTTAGATTTAGGTTAGATGGTGGTAGCTAGCTAGGCGGACTTGAAATAAGCTCTACCACCAATCAAACCGAGTACAAATTGTATCGCCTCTGGGAATCGAACCCGGTACCCCTGCCTCTTATACGGGTGGGCGAACCTCTAGACCAAAGAGGCGGTTGACCTTCGCCAACGTAGGTGTTGAGAAATCAAAGCAAGATAAAAAAGTCTTGTGATTTGTTTGTCAAGTAGTTTATCAAGCAACGATTGTAATTTGATAATGTTTATTTCCAATTAAAGAATGTTTAGTAAAAGAATAAGGTTGACCTATAATCACCTACGTCTGATATTTGATACTAATTGGCAAAAACATACCGATATTTTTTAATAAAGAGTCTTTTGGCCACTGCGTCCACTTTTTACTGGACCCACGGGCACAGTCGCCGGATCGAATAAATCTAATACATATTTTGAGTGCAAAAAGCATCAAAACTGGCTTTGGTTAAAAAATAAAAAGTATTTTTTTATATTTTTTCTATTACAAATTAGGCCAATTTAAGTAATAAATTTGAATATTTTAACATCTGGTCGCGTATTTATTTTTTTATAAATATATTTGCCTAGCGTATATGGTCAGCCGGAATGACGTCATTAGTGGCACAAAAGTTTAAGAAGGAATACCTTTGCCATCTACTTATAGAAAAAGAACGGACAAGTGTCATTACCTGTCATGATGACTTATTGGTATCATTCCACTCTATCACTGGAACATTTTGTTTTATTTTTATTTTTTCCAACTTTTGAGTTTTAGAAATCATAGTACAATTCGTCGAATCGCGTAGGGGTTTATTTTGCTTCCCTTTTTGTTTTACTATACCTTAAAATAAGAATTACTTAGTCATCATCCAAATTTTTTCTGAGAAATATTACTTCCCTATATCGATATTTTTTCACTTCCACTTCCACAATCCCTAATGCCAAGTTCATTGTCAAAACTATCTTTGCCCTTTTTTTTCTTCTTTTTTTTTATTATAGCAGGGAGATCTGCATGTGATAACGTCATAGAAAGGTCATTTGAAGGTTAAAGCTTTTTATTGAATATCTTTAAAAATATTGACATATTTTAAAATCTAACTAGTAACACATTGTACCGAAAGCTTATTCCTCGAAATGGTTTTAAGATTTCCGGTCATGTTCAAAAAGTTAGCAAAGCCAATTATTACTTATTTTGGTGCTTTTCGGCAGTATCGTCATTGGAGGGCGCTGTCCTGAATATCAGCCGAGTGAGCAGGCAACACGCAGGAGCATACCTTTGCATAGCGTCCAACGGAGTTCCACCGACTGTCAGCAAGAGGATCATGCTAACTGTAGAATGTGAGTTGCAATGTTCCGTTATGTGTTAACAACGTAGCGTAGTAACCACCACCATTCAAAGGATTTTGTTTTCAATGTGCATCAGAGCGCCAACCACCGCGCTTGTACCTCACTACACTAGGCAGCTAATGGCGATTTTGTCAGATAATCATTAATATTTAGACTTAGGGTAAATTTAGCAATTGTGACGGTTTGCCAACCGTATTTTTCTGGCGATGGCGACGTGACTGACAACGTTTGTCTCACCAACTCGGTAAGGTCTAACTCTAATGTACATTATCATTTATCAGAGTTTAGAACTCTGATAAATAATAATGTACATGAGAGTTCGGTTAAACAATATCTTCATATTTTCGATATTATGTTTATTTTCCAACTATTTAAAAAAAAAGCAATTAAGTAGAATGCATATGCTATAAAATAATACTGATTTCGGTTAGTAAATCTGCAATGCTGCAAAGAGTACAAAGCCATTAACAAGGTACGCGAGATTGCGTACGTTGTTAATGGCTTTGTACTCTTTATTGAATTAGCGTTTACTGTTAAAAACTTTAGTGTTATAAGCTTTATTTTCACTAAGAAATATATATTTTGTCACACAGTTCCTCCAGTGATAACGATACGGAATCAACTGGTGGGTGCTACACTGGGCTCGGATCTAGTGCTGGAGTGTGAAACGGAAGCATACCCCAAGCCGGTCAGCTACTGGAGTAGGGAGACTGGGGAGATAGTCCCAGTGGGTAAGTCCCTTTTTTCCTTAAATTAATGGAAAAGCCACATGCGTACTTCGTCGTGGGGGAGAGGTAGAATGGAATATTCCCTCCCTTCTGGAAAAGTATGGGGTAGTCTGGATTCTCAGCTAAATTTTGCCATGCTAGCCCTAACTAATCACAAAGAATCCACCCAGAGGTGAATACTGGGCAACCTATGTCCGAGAATTCTCCCTATGCTAGCTCCTTTCCCTTAGGGTAAATTCTGAGATATAGGTAACGTATTTGGGGTAAATTGATCGGAATAACTGAAATTGAGTCAATTTACGTAGATTACCAAATATATTCCATATAGTCAAGTATTGCACTCACGTGATTTTTGAAGCATTAGCACATGAGTAAAAAGAAAGGACCAGAGACAAAGCTTCTTAAGAACGTGAAATTCAAACTTGTAACTAACAAAACAAATGATGCCCTATGATTGTCCACTGGCTGCAGTTGTCAAAACAGAGGGCCTAGCCAAAGTAACATTCGCTAATTTTCGTTATCGCTTCGCTTTCGAAACATGTATGGGATTGACATAAGGTTTCGTTAACAATCGAATTTTAAAACGTCAAATTCATACATGTTTCGAAGCGAAGCGATAGCGAAAATTTGCAAATGTTACTTTGGCTAGGGAGGAGGCTTTGTGATGTAGCTAGTAAGGCCTATGTTCATGAGCATTATGCGGGTTGATTATTATCTGACAATTTATCTACGTTGCTCGTATTACCTCTACGTAGGTATACCTCTACATTTGAATTATACTAAAACAAATAAACGGGCGGGCGGGCGAGTGAAAAGCTATACGATTCACCAAATTCTCAATAATATGTTCAACTTAATAATTAATATCTTTGAACTTAAGTTTGATTTTGTACTTCAGGGAAAAAATATCATTTGGCTTTGAAATCAGATGATATGAAGGCCAAGCAGCAAGCATTGATTCGTTGTGGATAAAAATTTTTTTTCTCAGAGCATAAGCTCTGAAATCTTATCATTCCAAGTGAAAAAGGAATGCGGGGCGTTTCACATTTCCGTGGGGGTCTGGTTCATCAATGCGAAAATGAATTTCAATACTTACTTCCCGTACAAGTGCGGTAAGTACGCACTTCCGGCACTGAGCCGAGTGGGCCGATTCACATGGCCACAGGAATCGATAAAAAATTAAAAAAAAAACTTTGTTTTCTGTCTTATTCTTATTTAAAAAAGGTATACAAATAATCTATTTTATTTTTTATTAGTATATTTCGGTTTTTCTTTTTTTTCTTTAAAAAAAGAGATTATTTTTTTATTTTTCAATATGGGTATCAAATGAAAGACAGTTTAAAAAAAGCATTTTTGATTTATTTTTTAAAATCGAATTAAACACAATACAAGCCTTGTACTGGAAGCTACTTGCATTGCCTCGAATGATTAAAGCCCTTGCCTGCGGCTCGGGCTTCAAACTATCCTCGACAATGCAATCACTAGCTTCCCGTTCTCGGCTGTAATGTACTATTTTATGCATAACGGCATAGTGCTTGGCCTTCACCTCACCTGATGTTAAGTGACGATAAGGCCGAGGTGGAAGCGCACTACTCCCGAAATCCTCATCACTGAAGAAATGGCTATCTTACCTCTAAATGCCGGAATTAAATTTTTAAATAGTTGGAATGGCGTCGCAAACTTAGAATAAGATTGTGGTAGCTAGCCAGGCGGACTTAAAATAATCCCTACCACCAACCAAACCGAGTACAAATGTATCCCCCGCCTGGGAATCGAAATCGGGACCCCCTGCGTCTTACACAGATGGGCGAACCACCACCACCACAAAAACGGTTATTTTGCTATGACTGTTATGGTAGCACAGTTCTCACTAGCTTACTATAACGAATAATGCCTAATAATAATATGTTGTTTCGCACAGGAGGAGGTCTCGAGCCGCAGAAGGTCGAAAGCTCATACCGATCTGTGCTGAGGCTTGCAATCCGCAGGATCACCAGCACCGACTACGGGGCCTACAAGTGCGTCTCCAAGAACTCATTAGGAGACACAGAAGGCACTATTAAAGTATATCGTAAGTGGAAAATCTGTTTTTTCCTTAAAGTTTTATCGTCCAAGAACTTTGCCCGGGATTTAATTTCGTTAAACTCACAAAGTTTAATTTTATTACCATACCTAGAATTTTTTAATATTAATCATCTAGTAAGTTCACTACGTACCGGATTTCTAACTAATCTTCAAGTCAAAGTTCGGCCAACGTGGTAGATATTTATACAGTCTACTCTGTAACTCACCTATTTTTTTTTGCCTTGTAAGCTTTACAATTTTGATAGAAACCTGGCCACAGTAATCGAATCAATTTTACACTTTATCCAGTTTATTGAAATAGATAAATAATTTAAGAATATCTCGTATCTAAATATTTTTTACTATGAGTCCGTAATATCAACAGGTGAAGTTAGTCGAAGCTATGATAAGTTGAACGCTTCTTGATCTATAACCAGATTTCCGTTATTTGGAATAACTTTACGCATAAGGTAGGATGTTTTACCAATTTTGGGCTATTTTCATAGAGCATTGTAATTGGAATAACATTAAAATTTCAATTATTACTATCCTAAAAACGTGAAACGTCAGATATGTATTATTTTTTTGTGATAATAATAAAAAAACATGATTTTGAGTAGTATACTTGTTTTGAAAAAACAAATGTAACAAAAACAATTAAATTATTTATTTTTAACTCACTGAATCATCAACAAATGTCACGAAAAGCGTATATCAACCTCAAAAATGGACCAACGGCGCTAATGGTAATAAATCACACGCCATGATATCAAGTTCCAAAATCAAACTTCATCCCTCTTCCAAATAAATTAAGTAATACGCTCGGAAAATTACAGTGTTTTGATTACGTCAGGTGTTTAATGATCAAAATAAATAAAATATTTAATTACTAAAATTAGTTAACCAAACCAAAATTTAGTAGTCTACTTCTATTATCACTATTAATATAAGATCTATATAGAGTCTGTGTAGAAATGAATACTACTCGTATAATATTTTCATTTTCTTTATATTTGTGCTTAGATTTTACAATTGTTAACTAAAATGGCTTCTTGAATAAGGTTCCGACCCATTGAACGTTTAGTTACATTGACCGGAGCATATTCGGCATTACACTGACCCGACACGGCACCGATAACGACATTTTGTGGACGCATTCACGTCAGCTATTTATTACTAACGTCCCCAATGCTGGGGTACAGGCCTTACTTATGGGAGGACAAGGACACTACTTCTGGTGGAGGATAAACCATAACCCACCACGCAGGTCCAATGCGGATTAGTGAGTGTTCGACTGCAAATGCAGCCGGGACCAACGGCTTCTTCTTCTTGTCGATGTAGGCGGTTTCCGCAACTCGACGTCTATTGCGCCTAATTTGCATGTGGAGGATGTGCGGCCGGATCACTCCAGCCAGCCCAGCTCAGCCAGGAACGCTCCAATAACGCACACATTCGTGATCACTTCCTGGACGCTGCCCGGCGAGCCGAGGTACCTCGCCCGGTAAGGGGCCACCCCTCTGCATTACAACAGTACGTGAGTGGCTGTTTCTTCTTCCTCCATGCATCCTCTGCATAGGGGTCTATCCACGACACCTATTTTAAAAAGATGTCTGTTAAATTGTCCATGACCTAGGACAGGTTGGTTACCAGGCGAAGTTGCGGTCTGCACAGTTGTATCAGAGCCCTGGTAGTGTGAGTTTCGCCTGTCTGCACGAGTCCAGGGAGCTCCAGTTCTGTTGGTGTAATTATATAGTGCATTCACGAATCTTACTTGCAAACCAGCTTGTCGGGATAGGCTTAACGTGCCTTTCGAAGTATAGAGCTCATTATAATACAATTTTGGCCACAGTGCGTGGCCGCATAATTCCATGAAATTCCTTTATAGTCGTACCGGTGTCGTGTTGGTGTCGAGCCAGCTAATGAAAAATGCCCATTTATAAAACTAGTCAACATGAAACAGTAAAAGATCAGTAAAGCAGACCCTGCGGACTTCTATAATCAACTCACAACACTGAATGTTTTTTGTAGTCGTGACCAGAAAGGATTTATAATTTGAAGCTAGGAAAATAATGCTAGAAAGGTTTTTATATAATTTGCATTGTCTCGCTGCAAATGCGGTGGAGAAGCACAAGAAAATGCTTTCTCATTTGTTTTATTTTTTTCAGCTATGTCGCCTCCAGCCTTGGAAAACAAAAACGGTGAGTAGTAAATGTATCTGATTTTGGTATCATATTCTTTTCCTAAAAAATATAAGCTATTTACAGTTTTTATACCTCTATGTGACTCACGTAACAAACATCGAAAGGCAAACTTTTTGTAAGTCTTTTTAATCTGCTCATTATTCACCAAGAATTTGTCCTTGGCAGTTGTTCAGAGGCTAAACGTGATGGCTGACAAATCATCGGAAAGCACTCCATTTGGTACACAAGGTGCGTAAGCTTTAAGGCTATTTCCTCATAAATGGATCACGTACGTTACGTTTTGCCCTGCCAACTTATTGAGACGAGATTATAATAAACATATTTTACAGAGCCATAAAGCAAACAAGATTATTTCGCAAGGGTAATCGAGTTTTTGGAGCTAAATATTTTGAAAACTTATTTTTTAATAGTTTTACTATAAAAGAAATGAAAAAGGAGATCGAATTTTAATTGGACTTGAAGTTTTTATGAAATTTTAAATTAACTAGTACGTCTAATTAATGATGATAAAGCAACAAAATGTATTAAGATTTTCGCTTTTGTAGAAGTCAACAAAGTTTTAAAAATAAATTTTATTTGAGATGTAATTTGCTAACATTTTCAGATTTCAGGTTACAAGATTACAACAGGGCGGTCTCGAAGGGTCGGTTCTGCTACGGTTTTTTGTACTCATTAGTAATTTTAATCAAGATAGCATCTCGGGGCTGATGTTTCACTCTGAGCAACTAAGAAAATGAATTAATTATACCTTTCCTTACAATCACCTGGAAAATGCCGCTTTGATGTCGGTCTTTGTGACTAAATAGCTTAAAAAGTCTCATTACATCAAAATGTATTATTAGATTAAAATATTTGTTTCATTTCCTAAATAAATATTTTGTAAATGAATCAAATGCTGCTAGCTAATTAACGAGAAAGTATTATATTTGTCATATCAGTATTTGTAGACTTTTGTGGGTGTTATCAGGCCAGGTGAAGTAGTACCTAATTAGTATCTTATTATTAGCAACAAATGAAAATAATATTTAAGTAAACAACGTTACGGGTTTAGTCCCGAAGTGCTAATTAATTTGACAGCTGCAAATATTATGTCGACTTCATGTTAGTCAAGCAAAAGCTTTGATACTAAGCCAGAAACAATATAATTTCCTTTGATGACCAATAAATAAGTAACATAGATGAAAATTGAATCGAAATACACATAATAGATTCTGAACTTATGTTGCGTGGGATCACAAAGAAAATATTAATGTGGTACATAGAGAAACTGTAGGGGAAAGCGATCATGTTATAAAAACGTTGTTATTTGACTAAATAAATAGTAAGTATGTAGATCTAGTTAATAAGACTAACATTGTTTAATTGAAAATTTTGTAATAATATTTGATGCGACATATCTGTTAGTATAATAAATCAAGGCGTAGTTAATATTGAAGTAACTATTAAAGAATATAACAAGTATTTGATAAAATAGACTGAGTTCGGTGAATAAGCTTGTAAATACTTAAGCTAAAATAGTGTAAATGAAATTATTAAAAGCTTATAAAAGAAAACGAATAAAGGTTTCATGTAGATGGCACAGACCTTAGAGCAAGACAGGCTTCTGAGGAAGCCGTGTTGCTCTAAGGCATAGACGCTCGACCAGATCCGGACCTGAGGTGCGCCGAAGTTGAGCTCACTCACGGTCGAGCCAGGCAACTACACGAATCCCAAGTCTTTTTGCGTCGTTGAGTTAGGATTGTTTTGCTAATACTACGTACTTAGCAACGTCACAAGCCGAATAGCAGAATTGATAATATCCTATTTTTCATATTTATTGATCTCCCGTATCTTTTGAGTGTTAAACTTTGTTGTTTTGTCGGGTATTCACATCTGTTATTGATTGTGTGGAATTATCGGTTGAAATAAAGGTTTAATATTTTTTTACGTAAATAATTGTAAACAAAGCCAATTTTATGGGATGCCTTTGTCGTTGCAGTCGTCGGAAGCATACGGTGACATGAATTGCCGTAAGCTCGATTACTACATGAGCGGTAAATCCATATCAACACAGTTTTTATCTGCAACTGTTGAATATTTTTCAGAATATTATCTAAGCCACTTTTATGGGATGCCTTTGTCGTTGCAGTCGTCGAAAGCATACGGTGACATGAATTGCCGTAAGCTCGATTACTACATAAGCGGTAAATCCATATTAACACAGTTTTTATCTGCAACTGTTAAATATTTTTCAGAATATTATTTCTGGTTGCATCGATATAATATGGTATTTAAATGTGGGATGGATGTGTAGGTATCTTTGTGATAAAGGACTACTATGAACTTGTTGAGAGAAAGAGATAGACGGAAAGAAAGAGTAAGATATAAATTAAGAGATGAAGGAAGACTGGAAAATGCAGAGAGATAACTAGGAGTTGAAAAACGATGATCAAATGGAGTGTATGTATTGTATGCATAGAGAAGTAAATACTTAAGCTAAATAAACGCTGTTGCAGATAAAAGTTTACAAAACCGAACCGATTCCCACATAAATACATTTTGTAACTTTTATAAGTAGTTGAGTTCATGCTGTGCCTTCTCAAGTACGTAGTATTAATAACTCAATCGCACATGACATTCAACATAGTATTAACTCAAAAAACGTAGTTTCGAGATAGCGTTTCAAAGATTAAAAAAATCATCGTTCCTGACTGTGAAGTATTTATGGACTGATTTTTATATCGTTAAAAAGCTACATTCTTCTATTTTGTATACTTCAAAAATAAAGTCTTTGGGACTAATATATAAGAATATAGACGCTATTTTCTAGAACCACCTAGAGAGCAAAGAGTATTGACTAAAAACCGGAGTAAAAATAAACGAGCAAAACAGTAATAACTCGAAATATCAATTAATTTTATACAAAAGTTGACAGGCAAATCAGTATAAAGTCACAGTTAATATGCTCACATTTGTAAATAATTTTCTGATTTGGTGTGTTAACTCGAGATGTGACACAAATTTATGTTTCGGTAGCCTCGGTAACAGGCCAGACCGTCTTAAAATGCAATCCAAACGACTTAGAGTAATGACTGTTTTATCAGATTGTAGAGAAAAAAATGCTAATTCCGAATATATAAATAACTCAAAATTCAATTTTTTTGAGTTAATACTATGTTGAATATCATGTCCGCAATGTTCTGGGGTTTGTCAATTAACGAGCAATATTTGATTTGGTAGGCGATGTTTGTGAAATACAGGGTGTTTGGTAATAGCCTTATAAAGTCGAATATGGCAGATAGGGACCATCAAACTGAACAACTTTTACTATGGGACTACACTACAATACTATGTAACTCTGAAAGCGCAAAAAAATCCGCTTTTTCATACAAAAAATAATAACGAAAATATCAAAATGTATGAAAAAGCTGATATTTTTTTCGCGATTTCAGAGTTGGTCCCATAGTAAAAGTTGATTAGTTTTATGGTCCCTTCTACCATATTCGGCTTTATAAGGCTGTTACCAAACACCCTGTTTAGATACATAGAATACTATTATATTATATACAGTTCACCTTTCCCGATTAAAATTAATTGGTTCCGAGTAAGGTAGTAGTCAATGTTGAAATTAATTTAGTAGCGAAATTATTAACGGTAAAGAACTTCTTAGGAAACGCAATTTTATTATAATCCGTTGAAAATTTGCAAAATTCTATTATTATTTCAATAAAGTGAAGAGTGTTGAAACTCAAGTGTCTAGGGGTACCTATGTATTAATTTTATTTCATATCCTCTTGATGTTTATCGAAATCAATGCTTTTTACTAATCAAATAACTAAATATTTTTGGACGTCAGTTTCACTAATTTTAAATGTTACAGAATTTATTAATTAGTAAAAGCTTTTGTAATTAAAAATCCTTTCGCAAAAATCAGTTGTACATGCGGACCACTATCGCTTTCCGTGAAAAATAAATTATTTTTTTCAAACTTGTTTTTTACTTAATGACCCGAAATGAAGACGTAGGTATGTATAAAGAGTAAGTAGTAAGTTACAAAATAATGAAAAGTATGGAATGAAAGTATGAAAAATATACAATTAACCTGCGTTATGGATACTAAGACTCTGTTTTCACTAGTTACATTGATATCTAGTTACATTAATGTAACTAGTGGAAATTTTTGTCCTATATCTATGTGAGAGGTCCAAGGGAATTAATCACGCTAATTTTGAACGATAAAACTAAAACCGTTCTCATTAAGGTTTATATTTACCTAAAAATCTTTGGTTTAGCTTTAGAATTGTTATTTAAATTGTCAAAGATTGGCATCCTAGGCTCGCTAGGCATAGCTTTCAAAAATTTTTACAAAACTAAAGTGAATATTTTTCTGAAAACGAAACTATAACGGTAACGATTTAGCTTTGGTGTTATCAATGAAAATAAGTGTGATTGGGCCCCAGGTTCGATTCATCCCTGACGGAGGAATGTTGGTGACAGACACTGTTCAATTTGTCAATTCTGTATAACATAACACGGAGTGGAAAACCAGTGTCTAGCCGTTTTTTTCTTGCAAGATCTCCAGTAGCTTCTTTGTATCCCGCAAGTGCTTGTAACAGCCTGGACTGAATAAATAATTTGGAATTTGAATTTGATACAGTCCTTTGCTACCATAATTAAGCACTTTTGATCTGGAATTCTTGATATCTAGCTTTTGATTTAATTAAAAAAAACACACAAAATTTACTCGTAAAGATATAATAACCTTTCGTTAATGGAATTTTCTTAGAAACTTCGTCTTGAATTTTCTTCGAATGGCTTGATCAGCTAATGTTATTGCCGAAAAAGTACAAGTCATCAGATTTTTCATTAAAACTTAAACCACAAAAGTAATTTGTATTTAATACATTAGCTGAACAAGCCAAGAAATAAAGAAAATGTATGCGTGTCCGTACAAACGGGTAAAATTTAACTTAGGAAATTCGCCTTCGTGTGGCAATGTGCCCAGAATGCAAGCCCGCTCAATAGAACTTTATTCCGCTTTGGGGGTGAAGAAATTCTAGATCATATATTTAGTGATTAGGAAGAAACATAGTTTTCGGTTTTTTACAACCTAAAAACAACTTTAACCTAAGAAAGTTTCTAAAACTTTTTTCGTTTAAAATGTTTGAACAATTTTTTTCATTAAAATTTAAATTTATGAATAGAGCAGGAACGAGGAAACGTACTTATTCCAACAATTGTCGAAATGAAGTTTTGATGTTGGGTACTCCCGAGGGGTCCATCACTCACCTAGTGGTGTTGAGTTGGATAACTTCTCGTTGCTATAAATATAAGAAGTATTAATATCTGTTGTCGTGAATATCCCGATAGTGCCGTTAGTTCAGCACCATACTAAGATGAAATGTTTCAGAAAGTCGATAAGTGATTCTTTTTCGCCTAGGTATCTGTAGGTTCTTTGTAAGTCAAAGAATTAGGCATAATTTTCTTTAGGTAAATAACACGATCATGGCGATAAAGAGTAGAAAAATATGTTTTTTTGCCTCTTGTCAATAATTCTACTTACTCTATATAAAAATAGAGAGTAAGTAGGTAAGTTTGTCAATATGGAGGAACATGAAAGTTAAAAATTGTTTAAAAACAAAAAACCGGCTTCAAAAAACTTGAAAATAAAAACAAAAACAGCTTCAAAATTAAATACCTCTAAAAAGCAAGAAATAATTTTCAAATCACTAGATACCTACGCATATCACTGTAATAAAACACGTCTAATGAAGTCGGGTGGGGCTGGAGGACAACTTATTTTTTTTTATTCTAAGAGCCCCACCCGACTTCATTAGACGTGTTTTATTACAGTGATATGCGTAGGAATCTAGTGATTTGAAAATTATTTTTTTGCTTTTTAGAGGTATTTAATTTTGAAGCTGTTTTTGTTTTTATTTTCAAGTTTTTTGAAGTCGGTTTTTTGTTTTTAAACAATTTTTTATTTCATTCTTTTTAGTGTAATCACTATACGGTTCCTATTTGATTTTGAGGAGTTCCCTTGTGTATCTTTGAAATCCAAGGTCCAATAACAATGAATAAAAATGGTATCATCTCTAAAGTATTCTCTTTAAAACAAAAAAAGAATCATCTAAATCGGTACATAAAAAAAGAAGATATGGTCGATCATCTGTATAAGTTCACAAAATGGTAACGAAAACGACAGTATTTTCAGGTTTTCCTGAAAAGTACTAAACCGATTTCAATTTTTTTTTTAATGGGACCAACTTGGAAACAAACCTGATCTAATACCATTTAAATCATTTCAATCGGTTCAGCCGTCTTCGAGTAATCGGTGTACATACAAAAAACTGGAGGACAACTTATTTTTTTTTATTCTAAGAGCCCCACCCGACTTCATTAGACGTGTTTTATTACAGTGATATGCGTAGGAATCTAGTGATTTGAAAATTATTTTTTTGCTTTTTAGAGGTATTTAATTTTGAAGCTTTTTTTGTTTTTATTTTCAAGTTTTTTGAAGTCGGTTTTTTGTTTTTAAACAATTTTTTATTTCATTCTTTTTAGTGTAATCACTATACGGTTCCTATTTGATTTTGAGGAGTTCCCTTGTGTATCTTTGAAATCCAAGGTCCAATAACAATGAATAAAAATGGTATCATCTCTAAAGTATTCTCTTTAAAACAAAAAAAGAATCATCTAAATCGGTACATAAAAAAAGAAGATATGGTCGATCATCTGTATAAGTTCACAAAATGGTAACGAAAACGACAGTATTTTCAGGTTTTCCTGAAAAGTACTAAACCGATTTCAATTTTTTTTTAAATGGGACCAACTTGGAAACAAACCTGATCTAATACCATTTAAATCATTTCAATCGGTTCAGCCGTCTTCGAGTAATCGGTGTACATACAAAAAACAAAAAAAAAAAACTGGTCGAATTGAGTACCTCCCTCCTTTTGAAGTCGGTAAAAAGAGAAGCTGACTAAAGTTTGAGCATACTAAAATTTGTAATAAGAAACAAGCGCAGTCAAGAAAACCTATTATTATCAAGAAAGAAAACTGTAAAAGGAAGAAACCAGAAGGAAAAGCAGGAAAAATATTATAATGTATTAGATATTAGGTAAATTGTTAATGTTAGTGAAAAAGAAAAGAAATGACTTCCTTTTTTCTTTTGCTTTATGAATATATTCTTCTTTTATATGAGAAAAAAGAAAAAATGGCATAAAGTCCTGTCAAAAAGCGGCGAGAAATTACAAAATTTAAAACAATGAAAAGCCCATCATTATCTTCTTTATATCTAAAGAAGATAATAACATTATGTTTGTTTATACACCGTAAAGCACCTTGCTCTATTTCATGGATCATAACAATGGGCATTAATAGCACGAGTGGCTGAATAAGGACTATGCCTTAGCGGAGCGTTGATGCCGAGACATATTACTCAATAGTTAAAGTACATATTGCAGGTAAAGACAGGGTAGTCCAATTATAAACAATTAAACAGGCAATAGGGAATATGCATCAATTTTTTTTTAAATCTTATTCAAAAGTATAATGCGTGAGAAAATTAACTATAATATTAAAACTTCTCTCTTGCGTTTTTTTCTCGTGATATAGTTACTTGAAGTTAGCGCGCAGCAGCACCCGCCGAAAACGCTCCATACAAAACGGTGACGTCACATATCACGTTTCAGGTGTGTTTCGGCGTGTTTAATATGGATATCATAAAAAAATATTGTTTCTTATTCGATATTATATCTGACTGTAAAGTGCATTATATCCTAAAATGAAAAAAATAATCGTTATTTTCCCCTGATTTCGTCGTGTGATAAAACTAAAATAATACATTTTTTTTCCTGTTCCATCATGTTTTTATAAGTGTCCGCAGCGATCAAGCTCAAATAGATCACAATCGGTGACTTATGCATATTCCCTAGTGAACATTTTAAATTTTTGAAAGTATATAAAGTGGAATTAAATGATGTGATGATACTGAAACAGGTGATAGAGTTACTTAAACTAAACAACTTTCTCCATGGAACATGGGTCGAAAAACAAAAAAAAAACATTCTCCCATACAAAATGTATTTAATAGGTCAGCTGACCGACTTATTTTACTATGGAAAGGAGAAAAAAATAGTTTTTCGATCTATGTTTCTTGGAGAATGTTGTGTAGTTTTAACAACACTATCATCACCTGTTTCAGTATCATCACATCATTTGGTTCCACCTTATACAAAGTAATTATTACTTTTTTCCAAATATCGATAATAAAAAAACATACTAATAGTATTGATAAAATGAAGAAAAGTTTATAAAAAAACACATAGCAAAGAATAGATTTGTGGGCTACGTGGCGAAAGTAAAAGAACTAGTATTTTCTTTTGCGCAACTCACACTACAGACATAACCAATAAGCGCAAAGTATGCGCTTTCCTCTTCGCACACAAAAAAAGTTATGAAAGTTATTAAGTAAAAACAAATTTTACCGTCAAACATCAACACGTACAAAGCAGGCAATTCACCGTTAACCGAGATCGTATAAACCGCTTTTCCCGATATATTTCATGAAATCCCAAGTTTTTATGGCAAGTGAAACATGAGGGTTAAAGCAGTTTTCATTACTTTTTACCTCATAATATTCACATTGCTCAGTGAGCCAATTCCAAGTTGATAATCTAGGGTTTGGTTTAATGAGCCAAATGTTATCCTGCCGGGATTAGCCCGGTGCTCGCATGGTGTGGCCGTTTAACCTCGTCTCTTTTCACTTCCGCCCACTTTTGTGCTAAATGACTATCGCAGGGCGATTACCGTGTAACGGCGATTTTAATTATAAGTGTGCGTCAGGTGCCCGCTTTTGGTGTTTTGTATTTGAATTTACATAGTCTCTCTCCAATCTGTATTTCTTTCTTACATTTGATTAAATTATGCCATCAATCACTTCATCTTCATCATCATTTACTATTGCGTTTTCTGTTTTATCAAATTGACGCAATGAAACAACTGTTTGTGAGAAATGTGTTGTGTTATTGGTTGAATTTAATTATATTGATTGGCACAAGAAACCTGTTTGCTTAAAATCATAAAATGAGACCAGTAGCAAAGACTTAGGTACAGCAAGTGGCCTATTGAAAAAAATAAAATCCGGAATCTGTTAAAATTGGCAGTAAAAGTGTTCAGGAAGTGAGCATAATAAACTTTATTTAGAAAAGCATTAGAAAATATTGTATGGATTACGCAAGCTAAAAACAACAAGTACTTACATAGTAACTCATAAACCTTTAGACAGCTACCATTAAATGGAATTACATATTTACAACATGTTCACCAGTTATGCGTGAAGCATGAAGGTGATATTCACCAACAAAAGGCATAAAAATAAACATGTTACTCGTACCATAATCCTCGGAATGTGAGTTTTTTTATTAAAATCTTTTCTAACATTATTTTTTCAGTTTTCCAGTCGCGAACTCATCAGTCTCTTCACAAAATAATTTAATCGCATTATTGCAAAAAGGCCTTAGTCCATTTTAAATTTACTTTATTAAGTGATAAAAGGGTAGAGAATTTAACTTTGTGCCCTTACTGCACAAACTGTTCAGTTTGATGTTCAAATGATTGTTAACATCATACGGACACGGTCTATGTAAAAAAGAGACAAAGGATCAAGTGACATGTGCCAACATTTTTTACAGTAAGAGCCCCTAGCGTCCCGCCTAGCAAATGAGCAATCACACTTTGTTTAAAATGTTTGTTAATCTTAATTAGAATTTAAAATAAAGGTATTGTGGAGCTATGGTGTCTTGTGCTCTAAGTAATTGTGATGTGACAAAAAGAAATAATCCAAGTAATCACACTTTTCACAGGTAAATAAGATATTGCCACATATTTCTCTAAAACCAAATTTCGCTACATTTATTCGTTTATCGACGAAGATAACAGTATGGAACATAGTTTATTAATTTTCTTTGCCATATTATAGTTATATTTTATGAATCTAAGTCATATTTTACGTATCTCATACAAAATGTATGCATTCGTTTTCGGATCATCTGTTTATTGACATTGTTGTTCTTTGACATTATATTTCTATGGTTTGGACTAATGCCCTTTTTGCAAGGTTTTTGGATAATTTGTTTCGGCTACGTTTGTTTTTATATTTTGTTGGACTTATGCCTTTTCAGCAATATGCAAATCAATTATATTTCAAAAATCAGAATTTATATTAGGAATTGTGAATGTAAGTAATAATATTGCAATGCACAAAATTATATTTATTTTTTCAATTAAATTCTAATTTTTCTGTGGGATAAAGTTCTTAAGATCTTAAAATTAAAATAATTATCCTAACAAAACTACAATTAGTAATACTTTGAGGTGAAATAAGATCTTAAAACATACGTCATAAATATCATGATAAAGATGTAACAAAATATGTACTTTATTTTCGGTGCAATAAGCTACAATTATATTCCAATAACTAATAAGTTGTGGTAGAATAACTCTTTATGTTAGTCTGCCGTTGTATAAACTACTTATTTTACCATAATTTATACAATGTGTTTTTTTGAACATTGATCAAGCTTTGTGGTGCGGCTTAGATCATCAAACTGAAGAACTTTATCTATGGGACCAACTTCATCAGAGCAAAAAAAAAATCAGCTTTTCCATACATTTGGTCGAGTAGTTATTGATGTTTTCTATGGAACAGCTGAATATTTTTTTGATCTGATTAAGTTGGTCCCATAGAGAAAGTTGTTCAGTTTGATGGTCTAAGCCACACCACAAAGTTTGATCAATGTTCAAAAAAACACACTGTATTTAAAATTATACTTTATGGAACAAATTGGAATACCTAATAACTTACGGCAGAATAACATAATTTCTTAACTTACCCTAGAGGCAGTATATTCATTTTTATTAAATGACCACTGGTAGCAGACTAGACACTTCCATAATATTATGCTGAAGATAACATTTAAACTGGGAAGTCTCAATTTAAACATCTTTATACAAAAGGCATTCATCATTCATTGAATAACTTATTCGAGCACATTGCAAGAGGTCATAAATTTTACGGTGAAAAGGCAAAAACTGGTCTCTTGAGGAAAGTAACTTGCGTGACACCATTTCCAAGTCACATAAAAATCGTTCAAAATCTACAAAACCAAGTGCTATGACTCCTATAAAGTTAAATCCATTCATTATTAATATAAAGATGATTAATAAACTTTGTTAAAAAAAATCTGAATTTAATATATGCAATGGAAACATTATGAATCCATTATGCCAGTGCACGTTTGGAGCACATTAATTTCTAAAAGTTAAGACTCAACTTTTACTATTTATCTTTATACTGTACCGGTAGTAGGTGGAATGGTTTTCTAAGAGAGGTAATAAAGCAAGTGTGAAACACAGGAACTTTTCCCAAAAATACAAAAACTTGGCTATCCACTATTTTAATTTAAAAAAACTTAAGTAGTTGTTGAATTTTAACTTCTTGAAACATTTTTTTCAGCAAAGCATAACACCATGACGTGTTGGATATTACAAATTAGAGAAAAAACTGGGTTGGTTAGCATACTTACCGCCAAATTCATAATAAGTACAGTCAGTACTAAATAAAAATTGCTTTTTTAATTTTATTGCGAAGTAATAAGTGTCACGTTTGTATCAAATAATTGCTTCATACGCGTCTGTAGCGCGTCTTATTCATTAATTAATTTAGGTAAAAGATAATAAGAAAGCTTTTGTGGCGAGGATTCCAAAGTAGCGTCGACATTATTATGAATGATGTCTACATGTCGTCTTGATTCAATTCAACACGTAGCTTTATTTATCATAGTACCTCTGAAAATAATATTCCATATTGTATTTCATATTTTGTGAAACGAATCTATAAGCTATCGTGTAAATTTGCATCTTATTAAGATTATTATTTTATTCCAGTTTTTTGCACTGAACCCATCATCTGAAAATAGTCGGCCATTCACCAAATGAATAATCATTTGGTGAATGGCCGACTATTTTCAGATGATGGGTTGTAAATATACAAGGTGTTTGGTAATAACCATACAAAGCCGAATATGGTAGATAGGGACCATCTCTTCTTCTTCTTGTCAGTGCAGGCGGTTTCCGCAACTCGACGTCTATAGCGCCTATTTTGCGTCGGAGGATGTGCGGCCGGATCACTCCAGCCAGCCCAGCTCAGCTAGGAACGCTCCAAGGGCTTTCACGTTCGTGATCGCTTCCTGGACGCTGCCCGGCGAACCGAGGTACCTCGCCCGGTAAGGGGCCACCCCTCTGCATTCCAGCAGAACGTGGGCGGCTGTTTCTTCTTCCTCCATGCATCCTCTGCATAGGGGACTGTCCGTGACACCTAAGTTAAAAAGACTGTTACTAGGCGAAGTTGCGGTCTGCACAGTTGTATCAGGGACCTGGATAGACGAGCGTCCACGCGCGGTAGAGCGAGTTTCGCCTGTCTGCATGAGTCCAGCGAGCTCCAGTTCTGTTGGTGTAGTTCTATGGTATGTTCACGGATCTTACTTGCAAACCAGCTGGTCGGGATAGGCGCGATCGGCTCTGGGCCAATAGGCGCCGAACCAGATGCGCGTCTAGCCAGTTCGTCGGCTGCATCGTTTCCCGTCATCGTCATCATCGATCCACTGTGACCTTTGATCCATTGGATAGTAATAGTATTAAGTGCACCTACTGTATTTAGGGCATGGTGACACTCAAGTAAAAGGCTCGATGTGATGCGACTGCCCTGGAGAGCCTGTAGAACAGATTTGCTGTCAGAGAGAATTAAGATGTCGCGGTCTTTTTTTACCTCTCTTGTTTCGATTGCCCGAGCCGCCATTATTATGCCCACGCACTCGGCCTGAAAGACCGTGTTGTATGAGCTTAAGGGGGATGCAATTTGTATGTTGAGGTCCTCTGAGAAAACACCCGACCCTGTGCCCGATGAGGTCTTGGAGCCGTCGGTGTAAATCAGGAGAGCCTTGTGTCTTTTCTTAGAGCTGATGTCGTCTATCAGGTGTATTCTGTATTTTTTGTCGAAAATGAGGGTTGGCTTAACTTTGTCGCATGGTGCTTCAATAAGAGGGGTGTTCAGCCAGTCCTCCAGTAGTCAACTGAGATGTTTTACCCTCTCGAATTTTAGAGATCCCAGTTGTTTTAGTCTTAACGCTGTTTTGGCTGCCTCCTGTTGGATGTGGAGGTGCAGTGGTGTTAAGTTCAGCATTACCTCTAGAGCAGCAGTGGGAGCTGTGCTCATGCACCCAGTGAGGGCGCAGCAGGCCTGACGTTGTAGTCCCTGTAGCTTATTGGCTCCGGTGGTTTGGGCGGCTTTTGGCCACCACACTACAGATCCATAGCTTACCAGGGGTTTTATGATCGTGTTGTAAAGCCAGAGGAATATTTTGGGTGCTAGGCCCCAACGCTTACCAATCATCTTTCGGCACTGCCATAGAATGACGCTGGCGGACTGCGTTTTGTACTCCAAGTGGCTGTTCCAATTAAGTTTGCTGTCCAGGATTATACCTAGGTACTTTAACTCATTAGAGAGTTGTAGTGTAGTTCCAAACAGTTTCGGCAGACGGTAGTCGCCCACCTGGCGTTTGTTTGTAAACATTACCATTTCCGTCTTCGTGGGGTTGACGGTCAGGTCGTGTCTTTTGCACCATTCCTCAACCTTCTTCAGGGCTGCTTGCATAGTGTTACAGGTTATGCCAGCCTGGTTACCTATACTTAGTATGGTAATGTCGTCCGCATATCCTATAGTGTAAAAATAGTTAGAGTTAAGATGGGAGATCAGGTCATTTACCACCAGATTCCACAGAAGTGGAGAGAGCACACCTCCTTGGGGGCATCCTCTCGCCACCAGGGCCCTTTGGCCGACGGCCCCTGATACCTGTACCGTTCTGTTGCGTAGCATATTCACGATCCAGTCTACGAGTTGTTTATCAACACCGTGTCTCACTAGTGCTGCCTCAATACTGGTGAATGTAGTTTTGTCGAAGGCGATACTGAACAACTTTTACTATGGGATCAACTTTGAAATCGCGAAAAAAAATCAGCTGTTTCATACTAAAATTAATAACGAAAATATCAAAACAGCAGATTTTTTTTCGCCATTTCAGAGTTGGTCTCATAGTAAAAGTTGTTCAGTTTGATGTTCCCTATCTACCATATTCGGCTTTATAAGGTTATTAACAAACACCTTGTATATTTACAACCCATCATCTGAAAATAGTCGGCCATTCACCAAATGAATAACAAAAAACTGGAATAAAATAATAATCTTAATAAGATGCAAACTACATAGCTTATAGATTTGTTTCACAAAATATGAAACACAATATGGAATATTATTTTCAGAGGTACTATGATAAATAAAGCTACGTGTTGAATTGAATCAAGACGACATGTAGACATCATTCATAATAATGTCGACGCTACTTTGGAATCCATAAGTGGTCTTTATAAGGCAATCACCAAACACCCTGTATATTATGAACTAGTAGATACTGTAGAGTAGAACTATTTATTCAAAGTGGGTTAAGTACTAAAGTTAAGGCAAGATTTGATAGACTAAATCATGTAGGTACCTACTCGTAGTTATACTTATTATATTAATATAAGGTGCTGCCTGATTTTCACTGAAAAAAAAAATACTGTGTGGAAACTGTAAATTAGGCATTAACGCATTTAAACTAAATATAGGTTTAAACACCTACCTTTTCTGTTTCGACCGAGTTGCATCGGCCGTGACCACGGCTGCCGGCATATGCAAGTATTGGTAATCTATCAAGTTTAATTAAGTATACCTGATAAAGCTGCTATTGTACTGTATATAGTATAAACATGACTACAGCAAGATGTTGGGTTTTACAATAAATGTAAGTATCGACAGGTAGGTAAAAATTGATCGGTAGGTGATAATAAGTGTAAGGATATCCATCTATAAACCCCATAGTGAAGAAAGAGTTGATAAATTGTATTGTGAGGAAAAATTGTAAGGAAAATACCCGCAATATGGGAAAAAATGTGTCCGATATTATTTATATTAATCATACCTTTTTAAGCGGCCGTCATTAGGTCATTAATTTACCAATAAGCGATATTGCTCTTCGTAAATCGTGGCAAGTGTATCATTTAAGGAGTCCCGACCGAACAATAGATGGTAATCAATAAGAGCGACCGGGCGGGCCATTGTGTCCCTAATGTGTGGGAATTAGCTATTTGCTACTTGACGAAGACAAATTATAGCGCTACCTCGATTAATTACGCTGCTTAACTGTGTTGTCGATACAAACAGCCGTGACACTATAGTGTTTGGTAAACAAAACTTTTTATGATGCAAAAAAGTGTTGCGGTATTTTCTATCAAATACTTTGTACCTACATGGGAACTTTGTAGTATTAAGGGGCCATAATAAGAAATCATGGATTGCGCGGGCCATATTTTTATAATAGAAAACGTAAAGTTGTAGCCACAAAAAAAACATACGCCAAGCTAAAGAGATTATCTAGAAGCTACAAGTATTAAATTTCGTATAAACCTCACAGATGATTGTAAACAAAATCAGAATATCATCAAAAGCGATTGTCGCGGCACGGGTCATATTTTTGGTGTAAATAATAGCGGAAACGTATTGAATTCTAAATCAAAATATCTTTAACGTACTGTGAAGTTGTTCAAATAACTTTTTTTCAAGAAAGATAATTGTGCTAAAGATTATGATGAAAAAACAACGAAAAACATCGAAAATTTTTAGAAGTAAGGTTATTTTCCATACTCTTTAGACGTAAAGAAAAAGACAGAGTCAAATGGTTTCGCATAACGGAGCCTTAATACGCATAAGTTTAAAAGTTAATAAATATGATTACAAAGTAATTTTTGCAACATTATATATAATGTTGCAAAAATGGTACAGGAATGGTACCAAAAATGTAGTTTATTCACCAATACAGCAAACTATAGAAATATAGTTTACGAGGTGCTAAAAAGTTTATAATACTTTGTGCCGTGGTAGGTAGTTTGATTAACCGCTCAATGGCTTTCGTGTGACAAAATTAATGTCAAAAGTCTACCGTCGAACTAAAACTACTGCACGTTTTCCGTGTTATAAAATGAGGGAAATATTTAAGATCGTATTTTGTATTACGACTACTACGACTACGAGACGTTGCAACAATGTAAGTATAACGAAAGAAACTACGACGCCGCCGACGTGAATTCAGTTGTTATTTCTAGATATTCTCTTCGTCATCATCATATCCGCGACACGACCACATAATAGATATTAGTGACACAATACCCACTGCTGGGCATTGATCTCCCCGAAGGACTGACCCTGAAGGATCCACGACAGTTGATTATTCAACATCAACTGTCAACAACAGCTATTTTCCGTGACTTCACCAGATTGACAGCCCAACGGTCGGGGGACCTGTAAGTCACCAATCTCCACCGCAAATTATATTCACCAACTAAAGTTATTACATGGCTATTGTTAGGTTTATATTTATTTTAATTAAATTTTTCATTAATTTCCTGTGGGTTATTTCCTTTTAACGCTAAATTTTGATGTTATTAGTAGTTTTTTGACTACCGGATGAATGAACCAACGAGCGTTTAAACTATTGTGACAAATGGCGCGAACGTTGGGTAAAATGGCGGGAAAATAGTGCATAAATATGAGAAATCGAGGCTGACTGGGTCATTCTGTTCCGGATCGTCGAAGTGATAGGACGAAGACTAAAATAGTGTTACATTGGAGTTTTCCTAGAATTAGTTCCTGATTTAAGACAGTTTCTTTTATGTAAAACGAGAGTGAAAAATAAAAAGGACTTTGTAAATATCAACGGTGTTTTCTCTGAATTATAATCCCGTATTATAATATAGTCAGTTCAAAAGTATCAGATTTTAGTCTCGTGAGTTCATCCTAGAAAGGTCAAACCACACCGCGGGCGTGGCGTGACGGGACGGGACGGCGACGCTACGCTGAGAAGTTGTAATGTACTAGATACTATGGACGACGTCACACAGGCCGGCGTGGCGCGACGTGTCGCGTCCCGTCCCGCCACGCCCCGCCGTCGCGCCGAGCGTGAATATAGATCGGAAGCGCGGCGGGGCGGAATGTAGGCGAGATCACGCCCGCAGTGTGAACTTCCGTCGCGCCCCGTCGCGCCGCGCCCCGTCACGCCGCGCCCCGTCACGCCCGCTGTGTGGCTTGACCTTAAACTAAAGGTAAAGATAAAATAAGGTATCTTTGGTCCATGTTATACTAATGATTCTTGGTTATTCGTCGCTTGTTTATTTGAAATAAATAAATATCATTTTTATGATAGAAGGCAAGAATAATAAATCTTTTATTCAGCTACAGCCAGATAATAGTATTTGTAATATATACAAGTTATGCTGAAAAATAAATAAGTAGGTATCAACTTAATTCGAATCTCTCAGGGGTGTCATATTTTCAGAATGGTATGACAGATCAGTCTGTCACGGCATCCTTAGGGACGGTGTGAATACAGTTGTGGAATGTTTCTTTATTATTGAATTTAAAAAGAAATAACTTACTTACGGATTCGATACCTCTCATATTTTACGACGACGACGACGACCTAGGTGGACGAGTGGTTATGGCACCGGTTTTCATATCGTCTTAGGTCTGGATGCTTGTGGTACACTCCTTATTTATACAACGTGTTACAAAAAACCCCTAAAGCAGAATACGGTAAAAAGGGGTCCATCAAACTTGACAGTTATTACTATGGGACCAACTCTGTAATCGCGAAAAAATCAGCTGTTTCATACAAAAATGTATTACGAAAATATCAAAATGTGTAGCAGTATATGTATAAAGTTGGTCCCATAGTAAAAGTTCTTCGATTTGATGTTTTCTGCTGATGATGATGCTTTTGAGTTTTTTTGTAACACGTTGTATAATACAAAATCGTTGTTTCTGATAAACTTTAGCTACATAAATGCTTTGAAATCGGAGCAATATATTTAAAAGTACATTAATTAAAAGTACATTAATAATTATATATATATATATATATTTTATATTTGACAACATCACATACATTGCTCCAATCCCAAAGTAAGTAGCTATAGCACTTGTGTTATGGAAATCAGAAACAACGGTGGTATGACACACACCCAGACCTGAGACAATATTGAAAAGTTCATTTTCTACATTGACCCAGCCGGGGATCGAACCCGGGACCTCAAGAGATGGTGACGCCTTGAAAACCGGCGTGCGAACCACTCGACCACGGAGGTCGTCATATATATATTTGATCAGAAATAAAACACTTTTTACGAATTACAGCGCGTATATTACAGGTGTTACTTTAGAATTATTAAAACACCTGAATTAATAATAAACGCACTGTAATCCGTAAAAAGTGTTTTATTTCTAATTAATTGTACGCGCTGTCTTAGAAGTGCAAATATTTGATATTGTCCATTTGTCGTTTTTTGTCGACTTTCAGCTATTCAACATAAACAAACATAAACACGTGTACGATACATGTAACACCGTCGAGCGCCAAAACGTGTCTGCATTTCTAAACAGTGTTTTTAACTGAAACAAAAAACATTTTATAACGCAAAATAATACAATCAAGCACTAAAAACTCTGACGGAACGCAAACATTCCGCCACTTTGTAAGGCGCGCACGTATTAGCAAGCTGCTGAACGTAAATAACAGCCGAAACAATTTACCTACGAGCCGGGGTGAGGTATTCTTACAGCTGTTTAGTTTGTTCAATATACCAGCTCATACGTGCCGCGAATCCCGCCGTGCTTGGTTTATGATGCGATGACTGTACCGTATTGCCTGTAACTCCTGTTGTATCGCGATTTTATACGTCTTCATTGTATTTTCATCCGCGGATATTGTGTTAATGTTGAGATATCATTATGGTTTCCTTGTACGTTCTATCGAGAAAGAGGAAATGTTGTTTTCACCATTTTGTTCTCGATTGTTTCAGATTAAGTTAAAAAGAGTATAGTAAATAGAGGGGAATCATCATCATGAGTACATCTATAATAAATCACGAAATAGCCAAGTGTTATTAGCTATTAAATTATTTGTAACTACAAATGAACAACTTTTCCTTATACCAGGTGTCTCAAATCAATGGTATCACGGGAAGCATTGAATGATAATATCAAATTATATAAAAATACAACTCTTTTTACCTTTCAGTAACTTGTTCGCTAGAGCAAGAAGCGTGCTGAAACGGCCCAGCCCATGTAGCATAACTATCGAATTAACACGATTTCTGTAGTATATCGCGTGATATATCGTTTTATCGATACTCAACTGTCAAAATCCATTTTCTTTTGACAGTTAAAAGCGATTAATAGCTATATCATATCGCGTTTTGTTAGTCATGCTAAGGGGGGCAGTGATTTTCTATATCTAGTGAATAATGTTCTAAGTTATGAAAAAAGATATAGTTTTGTAAAATGCTGCCTAAAAAACTTACACCTGAATAGTCCCAGATATAATAACACTAAACAAAACTGTCCACATTGTTTTTCACTGTTTGTACATACATACATACATACACTCACGCCTGTTTCCCATGGGGGTAGGCAGAGACTATGGATCGCCACCTGCTACGATCCTTGCACACTTCTTTCGCTTCATTCATATCCATCACTCTTTTCATACATGCCCTGCGGTTTTTGTCACTGCGTACACCAGCCTTTTTTATAATAACCTCTATTTGGTCCGCGTAGGTTTTTCTGGGACGCCCTCGTGCAATCGTTCCTTCCACATTCGCACAGTATATCTCTTTCGTGATTCGCCTTTCATTCATCCTCTCTAAGTGACCAAACCACTGGAGCATTCCTTTCTCAATTCTTGTCACTATATCATCTTTCAGACCACACCTTTTGCGAATCACCTCATTGCTCACTCTATCACTCAGTTTTACTGCGCATATTTTCCTCAACGATCGCATCTCTACCGCATTTATTCTGCTTTCATTCTTCTTCTGCCATACCCAAGATTCACTTCCATACATCAGTGTCGGTACCAGCACTCCGTTATGAATAGCCATTCGCGCCTTTGCAGAAACGGTTTGGCTACTCATAACCGAGTGTATAGCACCACTCACCGAATTTCCTTTCTTCACTCGTCTTTCTATGTCTTCCTCACTCTTTCCGTCCCTTGTGAACAAACTCCCCAAGTATACAAACTCACGGACTTGTTCCACTTTTTCGCCACCTAACATTACCGTACAGTCAGTCATTTCTTCATCTCTCTCAAACACCATCACTTTAGTCTTAGTTACATTCACTTTCATCCCTTTTCTAACAAAATCTTCATTCATAACCGACATCATTTCCTGCAACTCTTGCGCAGAAGACGCAAGTATAACTTGGTCGTCAGCGTAGAGAAGGCACTTGATTTGAGTCCCATTCATCACAACCCCACAGTCACGTTCTTTCAGACCTTTCATACAACTGTCCAAAAACAGATTAAAGAGCCATGGTGACGCAACACATCCCTGTCTGACACCCCTAGAGATGCCAAACCAGTCAGTGTATACGCCGTCAATCCTGACGCATGCACGGGAATCCTCATAGAGAGATTTCAGTGCATGAATCAGTCTGCTCTCCAATCCGTATTCGGACAACACCTTCCATAGCTCATTCCTGTCAACTCGATCGTAGGCCTTCTCCAGGTCCACAAAGGCACAGTAAACCTTTTTGTGCTTAGCCAGGTGTTTTTCGGTTAAGCACCTCAAGGAGAAGACCTGATCCGTGCATCCCATTCCCTTTCTGAATCCCGCTTGCACATCCCAAATACTCTGATCAGTTTTTTGCATCACTCTTTCAATCAATACCTTTGCATACAATTTACTGACAATGCTGAGAAGACTGATCCCGCGGTAGTTTTTAGCATCCTGCCGTGACCCTTTCCCTTTGTACAGCGGCCACGGCTTTACTGTTTGTGCCTCAAACATTTTGATCAGTTTGTCAAACTTGATTCAATTCAATACTTTTACACGCCGGCGTTGCTCAGCCGACGTTGCTCTAAGCATGCTCTAAGCTTTTACAGATTGTTAAACAAAAAACACCTATACTATCATTAATGCCCACAGATTAAAACAGCTTTTATAACTGTGCTGTGGCTACAAAGATTTCCATCGCATGGTCGTTTTTGTTCTGTTGTTGTGTATGCATTTTTCATTTCCCGCGTATTTCACGTCCGCACGTAAAATTTCAAAAGTCGACGCCATGCGTAGCAATATTTGTGCTGGTTCTTGAAATTGAATTTCACAATGTGTATATTGTTTATGTTTTATTGAATAAAAAAGATCTCTAGACTTTTCAGGAATTGACGAAAACATGGTTAAGATGTATCAAAAGATTGATTGCCCATAATATTTTATCGATGTTTGCGTATATTAAATCTGATTTAATACTTAATTGATTTACTTATGCTTCTTTAGAATACGTAACATAGTTACGAATATCTGAAGTTGTAATGTTTAATTATAAATCCCTGAATTTGTTGGTTTGGCAAAGATATCCCCAGCAAACCACCTCAAGCTATCATAAGCTGAAGGGACTTTGTTTATTTTGAATTGAAACTGCGTATAAAGTTTGAACGCCTTTGACTGGCTTAAAACAATAACGTTGTTACAGTTTCAACACAAGACTGCAACGTTTCACTTTACAGCACAACTTTAGCTGTTACGTATGTAATAGCCTTAGAATTACTGTTTAAGAACATCTTCAGAAATTTAGAAACTTTCATATTAACATAACATAATAGAACTTTGTGTTTAATTTTACGAAGAAAACCTTTGTTAAAAAATTTACTTGCTAATATATTTTATGTTGATACAATAACACTCTATCGCTCGATTCATACTAAATAAATATAAAATTTGTGTTTTAATGATGAGTTGATTATATTTAAGTAGGTAGAATTGATGTAGAAAGGTTGAAAATAAGACTTGGCATTATTCGGTTAAATGTTAACTAGTGCGACGTGGCGGTTAAACTAAATAATATTTGTCGTGCGGTATCTCCAAATCCAACTAAATCCAAGCTCAGAATCGAACTCAAGAAAGGTAATAAGGCAATTTTCTTCGAAATCCCTAAACGTAATAATGTGCCGAAAACGTTCTCTAAATTTACACATATTGTGCTCGCGGTAAAATCGCTCGAGTCGTGTACGATCAGAATACTAAATGTGGGGTGAGAGAAAATATCAAAACTATGTAACTCCCTATAATAACACAACAAAATGCTTACCAACATTCAGTACAAAATAAACAGAAGCTGTGAATCACCGGAAAGTTTAAATAAATGTGAAAGGAGGCTTCAAAAGAGGGAGCTTTTAAATAGGCAAATAATTTTGTTCAGATAGAACATTTGGAGTGTAGAACATGGAGTAAATTTATTATTTCAGAAGCGAGCCGCGGACAAAGGATTTAGGTTTGCTGAATTATGCAAATAAATTCACCATTCTGTAACATTTGTTGAGAATGTCTTTATTTCGGTAGATTTCTTAAAGGCCTTCAGACTAATCCAGCTTTTGGCTTTTGAATCTTCTTTGCTCGAACGAGTGCTCGCTCATACACCTGCCCGCAGAATTAACATATTATATGGGGGATGAGGGTAAGACAACTAAGTCTAGTATTGTTTCAGAGCGAGATTAACATAAATCACAATGCGACATCTTTATTTCTTTCTCCTATAGACAATTTTCTCGGGGCTGTTCTCAGCGAGGCTTTTTTACATCTCAATCTTGAGGAGCTAGTTGTTTTATTGCATTCTAGTTTTATTTAAATTACGACGGAGTTTATACTTTAATAACGGGGCTGTTTCATCCGAGTCGAAGCGCTTTCATTCTGTTTTAATATTCGCGATTGGCCACTCGGAACTAGATTCGTGGGAATAAGTTGGGCCATTATAACATTTGAAGCGGGTGTTCTGCAATATTTCCCCGATGAATATCGAGGGATTCCCTTAAGGAACAGTTTTGAAATCCTCTCGGAATTATTGCGCGGGTAACGGTCTAACAAGAACACGCCAGTGTTTAAGGCAACATAAAACATTTTGTGGTATGCCAAAGTTTTTCATTCACGGAAAACCCAAATTTAATTTTTGTAAATATTTTCAAATTGTTTGAAACGTTTTTGTAACCGCTTGCTCGAGTAGTTAAGCAGAAAAATAAACAACCGGGAACATAATATTATTTATACTTACATACCTACATAATATTGATGGATTTGTTAATTAAAACGTTCGATCGCGGGCGAGTACCAGCGAGGATTGGATCACAAAAAAAATACTACAATATTTCAAGTTAATTGATGATTATATATGTAAGCTCACACTAAAAGGTTGATAATTCTTCTATAAAGGTGAAAATTAACCTAAACTAACTGTTTTTTTCTATTTTGTTTCTTGCAAAATGTAAATAAACATTATTCATTCATAATTAAGCAATTAACTTGTATTTCATTTTAACATCATTTACTAAAAACAAAGGCGGTGCGTATTGAAATGCTTTATCTCATTCCAGACTGTGGTTTAGTGAGAATTTCCCATGGAAATCCTTCAGATTGGTTTGTCTATGCTGTCAGAAACTGCACTGGGACGATCACAATGTGCGCTGCGGCTAGTGGTCCCTCTTCAACAGCTCTGCAAACTGCCGGGACTCAGAATTGATTTCTTAGTATGCTCGGAGTATGAAGCGTTTAGGAAACATCATGTTCCTAGAGGATACGGATTTAAACTGGTGTCAGTGTAAGAATCATCCGTTTAAAATCAAATTAAAGAACGAATGTATAGCTTTAGACCAGATTTAAAAAAAAGTTTACTTCTTTTACTATATTTACGATTATCTTATTTAAACATCTGAAAACTTCAGTTAATTTTTTGGTAGTGTTTATCCAACGAAAGTAGATATAAATGTGGTAGAAGTAAATTCAACTTTCCATAGGATTTGAATTGTTGTCAGTAGTGTATTCCCGTCAGTGTTTCTAGATTCCAAAACCTTACTCTTAGAAGTTCACTTTTTATTTTCGATCTGTTCTGTAGCATATCTAAAATTGAAGAGACTATCACTGATATTTTTTTGTATGCCATAATGTTTTTATACGTTCTAATATAAGGCCACTTTCTTAAAATGATAACTAACCTTAGTTTTCTTTCTTAATATAATAATTCTTGCTTCATTATCTAATAATAAAAAATATTATTTAATAATGAAGCAAATTACTTAAGTTAGTGACAGAGTAAGTATGTGCTTAGGTCATTTGCTTTGTTATTTAATATTAAAAAGAAAAACGAATACTTACGATAAAATTTTAGACCTTGTCGAGTCCACGCGTTAATACAACGATCAAGTATTCAATTGCGTGGCTTTGCCCATTAAGTTTTCAGTGCAGGCGAAAACGGTGCGAGTCAAACATGATATTATGATAAAATGAACGCAAGTGCATTACAGGCGTTTTAAACATAGATGCACATTAAATAGTTCACTGCACTCAATGACTGCAGTGAAGTGAATTGAACATATTTATAGAACACTAGCAGCTGCCCGCGACTTCGTCTGCGTAGACAGTTTTTTGCTATCCCTCAGGAGCTATATATTTTTTCTGGATGAAAGATACCCTATGTCTTTTTTGTAACCCTGAGAATGTGTATACAAAAGTTCATGATGATCTGTTCAGTAGTTAAGACGTGAAGGCGTAACAAACAAACAAACGGACTTTCGCATTTATAGTATTACTAGCGGCCGCCCGCGACTTCTTCTGCGTGGAAAGTTTTTTTGCTATCCCTCGGGAACAACACTCTTTTTCGGGATGAAAGGTACCCTATGTCCTTCTCTGTACTCCTGACAAAGTGTATGCAAAATTTCATGACGATTGGTTCAGTAGTTAAGACGTGAAGGCGTAACAAACAAACAAACAAATAAATAAACAAACGGACTTTCGCATTTATAATATACTAGCTTCCGCCCGCGACTTCGTCTGCGTGGACAGTTTTTTTGCTATCCCTTAGGAACTGCACATTTTTTCTGGATGAAAGGTATCCTATGTCCTTTTCTGCACCCCTGACAACGTGTATGCAAAATTTCATGATGATCGGTTCAGTAGTTACGACGTGAAGGCGTAACAAACAAACAAACAAATAAACAAACAAACGGACTTTCGCATTTATAATATTAGTAAGGATTAAGTATTAAGTAAGGATAGTAAGGATACTTAAATTCAACATTGTTTACAATTTTTGTTTAATACCTATCCATTTTAATACTACCAGTACAGTAACTATCGTAGCTGATGTCATATTCTGTGAGAGCAGTGTCTGTCGTCGGAATTGTAATAATTGTGCCACTAAAATAAAAAAATACAAACTTTACTACATTATTGTAGGTTCCAACAAAACTTTTTTCTTTATTCACCTATAGCATTGAGGTAGCGACCTCTGTAAAATTCCATTCATTTGATTGAATATGATTACCGCCTATTAGTATTGCACACAATATTGTTAGGTGCACACTTTAATCGAGTTTCACATTAATGACGACTTTTGGTTTTCCCCTACATGTCTATTGATCCATTAGGCACAAGTTACTCATCATTTAGTGTAGGGGCGATAAACATGAAACGAAACGTTTATTTGATTGAATAATAGAAAAGCTGGACCTTAAGCGAAATATCCTGAACGTGACTGGGGAAGCAGCCGGTATAGCTAGCCTTGAAGATCACAATACAGGGTGTATAAGGTACGGTTAACAGCGAAAGTCGCTTAGCACTTAAGTACACAAATAATAACTACTTATAACAATTATTGTAGTTACAACATCCACCAATTTTAAATTTAATGTTACTTAATCTAATTATTAAAATGGATCCCAGCGAATGTAGAATCAAAGTAAACGGCAGGAAATGGTTCGAATAAAACAAAGACATTTTCAATGCAAATCCGAAACACTCAGGGCGGGTAAAAAACCTGGCAGCCGTAGAAAATTTCTACAAATTTTATTTAAATGCAAAAATGAAAAATTAAATCAGCCATTAAAGATCCGTAGAACTTTCTCCAATCCTTTTCAAATGCTCGATACCGTGTAACGAAGCGTAATGGCACATTTTATTTGCATAAATTTGGATGCAGAGATTTATGTTCGCATTCTGTATAATTAGAGATCGGAAATTATTTCATTAATCTGAGAGGGAGCTTTTTTGTGGAACTCTGGCGACATTTATTTTGATTGCAGGTTCTGTGACGAGTGATTAAAAGTGTGAGGGGGTTAGATAAAATTGCTTAATTATTTTGTGTCTGTAATAAATGTTTATTTCATGTCATTCGGCTGTCTGTCACTATATGTTAATATGTGAATATCTATGGGTGATCAATTATGTAAAAGAATCAAACATTCTATGAATTTTAGTTAAGGTAACATATTTTGCCAGAGAAATCTAATGATCAACTGTTGTACTGTATTTGATTCGTCCAAGGTCATATTATGACTAGCCTACATGTTCGGATCTGGATCGTGGTGACTTTTTAATACGAGAATCAGTTCTCTTATGTTAAAATACTAAAGATATGTAACTAGTGGCTATATAGAGCTGTAGACCTGGCGTTAGAAACATGTTTGATAATTTTTCGAAATTGCTGAAATATGATTTTTCCTCATATCTCCGCACATTTTGAAAAATTTCGAAAAACTGAATCGTCAAAAAATCCATTCATTTTAGAACCTGTTTACAAAATTTCACGAGAATTGGTTAAGAGCAACCTGTGAAGGAGAAAATATTGGATCGCCGGACAGACATACGAAAGCATTTTTGCCCAAGCTGAAACAGAAAAGCTTCGCTTGCGCCAACTTGCGCTTTGCGCTCGCTCGGTCAATAAAACAATAATGGTGAATTTTATACTTAAATACTACATTCGCATAATGACACTTGAACAGGAAATATTTTTCAGTATTTCCGATAAGATATTACAAAAGAGAGCGAAATAATGTTTGCGGTGGCAGCGGTTGGAAGAATTCAATGTAAACAAAAGCAGTCGTGCCTGAGACAGATATTTGGCGCAAAGTGCGGAAACGACTTCACGAAACCGAATACACTTGGCACTTACTGTAGGGGGCAGGCAGCAGCGCTCCAGTGGAACAGAAAAATAGGGTTTTCTTCGTCAACCGTTTATTATTTTAGCACAACATTTCTTCAGGTATTGTTAGGACAGGAGCCTTTTTGTGACAGTCAAAACAACAGTCACATTTGAATATTATTGACATAAAAATGTTTCTTAAATCAATAGGCATATTACATGCGACCTATTTCCACACGCCCCCTTAATGTGCATATTCACAGAAATTAAATACATCTTAAAACAAAAAGAAAGTATTACAAAGGAACAACAACTTTAGCAAAAATAAACAATTAACAGGTAATACCTAAACCAGACATGCACTTGTAGTGCTTAGCATTAGGCAAACCCTTGGTTAAAGTATCAGCAAGCATAGAATCAGTAGACAGGTACGACAATTCTATGCTCTTGTTGTCCTTTAAAATACTCCTTATAAAATGGTGCCTTATATCAATGTGCTTGCTACGAGAATGGAACATCGGATCATTTGCAAGACATATCGCCCCCTGATTGTCTACATGTAATGTAATCTGTGAAAACTTACCTAACCCAATTTCAGTTAATAAGCTATTGAGATAAACAGCTTCTTTCATGGCTGATGACAAGCTCACATACTCGGCCTCACACGTGGACGTCGCGACACACTTGTTTCTGCGATTTCCACGATATGCAGCTGCCTGCTAACACATAAACATATCCAGAGTAAGAACGTCTATCTATCAAACATCCTCCCCAATCCGAATCAGAATACCCTTGCAATGACTTGCCTGTTTTCTTAAATACAAGTCCGTATTCTATCGTTCTTCTCAAATAACGCAGAACTCGTTTCGCGGCCTTCCAGCATTCTTCATTGGGACAATTCAGAAATTGTGCCAATTTTGCAACACTATTTGTGATATCAGGCCTTGTTCCTGTTGAAAGATACATCAAGGAACCTATAACTTCCCTGTACGGATACTGTTCGCCCTCACTACATTTGTCTTGGGAAAATTTTACTTTGGTTTCCATAGGCGTAGAAACTGGACGACAATTATCCATGCCATATTTTATCAACAAGTCTGAGATATATTTTCGCTGTGACAATCTAATGCCATCGTCACATTTGTCAAACTCTATTCCCAACATGTACTTGACAACTCCATAGTCTTTTAATTCAAACTCGGTGGCCAGTGACTTTTTAAAGTCCTCAATATAATCTCTTTTCCGACATGCGATTTGGATATCATCAACATAAACTAAAACAAAGAGTTTTATATCAGAATCTATGTCCCTCAAATAAAGACACGGTTCATTCAACGATTGTCGCAACCCCATACGTTTTAGTTGCTCATCGAGTCGTATGTTCCACTGACGACCAGCTTGTTTGAGTCCGTATAACGACCTTTTCAGTCGGCATACGTCGCCTCCAGCCTTTAAATCGTCCAACATTTTCTTAACTCGTTCATAAATATCGGAACCTTCTGTTTCTGTCTCTATCAGTTTAAGTAAACATTCCTCTAAAAGTTCTGGCACCTTCATGTAGATGTTTTCTTCTAAAAATCCATTTAAGTAAGCCGTGTTAATGTCCAACTGATGAATCTCTAGGTCTAGCTCAACTGCAAGTGCAGCTAACAATCTAACTGTATCAAGCCTGACGACAGGAGCAAAAGTATCGTGGTAGTCAATACCATACCGCTGGCTAAAGCCTCTCGCTACAAGTCTCGCCTTTTTCTTCTCAGTTTTGTCCACATTCAGCTTAGTTGTTAAAACATATCGACAACCTACGACATCACGATTCATGGGTTTGTTTACTATTTCCCATGTGTCGTTCTTGACCAGGCTTCTTACTTCCGATAATATAGCAGTTTTCCATCCTTTGCATTCACTGCTTGACAAAGCCTGTTTTAATGTCACTTCCGCGACTCCAGCAAAGTCTTGATAGTCCGTAAACTCCTCAATGGATTCACTACTATCAGTTGTAATTGGTTCTGGTTGTATATTTGGTACCATCTGGTACACTTTTCTTGGACGCCCAACATGACCTCGCTCTATACGCGGTCGACCTGGACCTCTCTTCATTCCTCCCCTGAAGAGAGGTCCGGAGGAAGAAAAAGGCGAGACTTGTAGCGAGAGGCTTTAGCCAGCGGTATGGTATTGACTACCACGATACTTTTGCTCCTGTCGTCAGGCTTGATACAGTTAGATTGTTAGCTGCACTTGCAGTTGAGCTAGACCTAGAGATTCATCAGTTGGACATTAACACGGCTTACTTGAATGGATTTTTAGAAGAAAACATCTACATGAAGGTGCCAGAACTTTTAGAGGAATGTTTACTTAAACTGATAGAGACAGAAACAGAAGGTTCCGATATTTATGAACGAGTTAAGAAAATGTTGGACGATTTAAAGGCTGGAGGCGACGTATGCCGACTGAAAAGGTCGTTATACGGACTCAAACAAGCTGGTCGTCAGTGGAACATACGACTCGATGAGCAACTAAAACGTATGGGGTTGCGACAATCGTTGAATGAACCGTGTCTTTATTTGAGGGACATAGATTCTGATATAAAACTCTTTGTTTTAGTTTATGTTGATGATATCCAAATCGCATGTCGGAAAAGAGATTATATTGAGGACTTTAAAAAGTCACTGGCCACCGAGTTTGAATTAAAAGACTATGGAGTTGTCAAGTACATGTTGGGAATAGAGTTTGACAAATGTGACGATGGCATTAGATTGTCACAGCGAAAATATATCTCAGACTTGTTGATAAAATATGGCATGGATAATTGTCGTCCAGTTTCTACGCCTATGGAAACCAAAGTAAAATTTTCCCAAGACAAATGTAGTGAGGGCGAACAGTATCCGTACAGGGAAGTTATAGGTTCCTTGATGTATCTTTCAACAGGAACAAGGCCTGATATCACAAATAGTGTTGCAAAATTGGCACAATTTCTGAATTGTCCCAATGAAGAATGCTGGAAGGCCGCGAAACGAGTTCTGCGTTATTTGAGAAGAACGATAGAATACGGACTTGTATTTAAGAAAACAGGAAAGTCATTGCAAGGGTATTCTGATTCGGATTGGGGAGGATGTTTGATAGATAGACGTTCTTACTCTGGATATGTTTTTGTGTTAGCAGGCAGCTGCATATCGTGGAAATCGCAGAAACAGAAGTGTGTCGCGACGTCCACGTGTGAGGCCGAGTATGTGAGCTTGTCATCAGCCATGAAAGAAGCTGTTTATCTCAATAGCTTATTAACTGAAATTGGGTTAGGTAAGTTTTCACAGATTACATTACATGTAGACAATCAGGGGGCGATATGTCTTGCAAATGATCCGATGTTCCATTCTCGTAGCAAGCACAATATAAGGCACCATTTTATAAGGAGTATTTTAAAGGACAACAAGAGCATAGAATTGTCGTGCCTGTCTACTGATTCTATGCTTGCTGATATTTTAACCAAGGGTTTGCCTAATGCTAAGCACTACAAGTGCATGTCTGGCTTAGGTATTACCTGTTAATTGTTTATTTTTGCTAAAGTTGTTGTTCCTTTGTAATACTTTCTTTTTGTTTTAAGATGTATTTAATTTCTGTGAATATGCATATTAAGGGGGCGTGTGGAAATAGGTCGCATGTAATATGCCTATTGATTTAAGAAACATTTTTATGTCAATAATATTCAAATGTGACTGTTGTTTTGACTGTCACAAAAAGGCTCCTGTCCTAACAATACCTGAAGAAATGTTGTGCTAAAATAATAAACGGTTGACGAAGAAAACCCTATTTTTCTGTTCCACTGGAGCGCTGCTGCGTTGACACTAACTTCGAAGTTTCTTGGCGTTGACCCTTATTCCTCTTTATATTACATTCAGAAGCCTTATGACCGTGCTGATGACATTTGAAACATTTGTATTTAAATTTCAAATCCTCTTCAACTGTACCTCTCTTTGGTTTAAAAGGTTTCTTCCCTTTTACAAGAAATGCCTTATCTACATTTTCTTTCTGGTGTCGGGAACTTCCTTCCTCCAAAATCTTTACCTTAAGCGTTTCTGGATCTGGCAACGAATCTCTAGACTCTATAGCACATCTAAAGTTCTCGAAGCTAGACGGTAAACTATACAGCAGTATAATTGAAATCAAATCGTCATTCATTTCTATTCCCATGTCAGCTAATTTGCATCTGACATCAAAAAATTTCATGACATGTTCTCGAATGTCACCACTTTCCTCCATTTTGTAAAGCAATAATTCTTTTAACAATGTCGCCTTTTTCGCAGGTCCTTTTGATGCATGTATGCCTTCAAGTTTCGACCATACTTCTCGCGATGTTTTGCATCCTCGCAGGTGCCTCAGTTCATTAGGGCTGATCGATAGGATTAGGTCTGACTTTGCCTTTGCGTCACCTTTATCCCATTGAGTGGCTAGACCTGGTTCTGCTGGTCTTACAAGGCTGCCATCCACATAGCTCCAGGCATCATTCTTTATAAGAATTGCTTCCACCTGAATTTTCCATGTTTCGTAATTTTCTGGAGTCAATTGTTCTATTTTCACGGTTGACATTTTCGCGAAATCCTTGATTTTCTATAGGTGGCCCATAACCACTGTAGGGGGCAGGCAGCAGCGCTCCAGTGGAACAGAAAAATAGGGTTTTCTTCGTCAACCGTTTATTATTTTAGCACAACATTTCTTCAGGTATTGTTAGGACAGGAGCCTTTTTGTGACAGTCAAAACAACAGTCACATTTGAATATTATTGACATAAAAATGTTTCTTAAATCAATAGGCATATTACATGCGACCTATTTCCACACTTACGCTATTGTTCTTTATTTTATTATGACTTGTATGCAGTTCCTTTGATTGGGCTGTTTGTAAAATTTAGTAGTTAGGGTACTAAGGGGGTATTTAAATGGAGCGACTTGGCAGGCAACTTTAGTCAAATAGCGCTTTTTATCGATAATCGCTTGTAAAATCTAATCGCAAACCAAATTTCAATGAGGTGGTGATTCGATTTTAAAAAACCATTGTCGATAATCGCCTGCCAAGTCGACTCGTGTATAAATACCACATTACATTACAGGATGTTACAAACATAAGTAAGATAATCTTAAAATAACGATATTTATTAAGTTAAAAAAAAACAGATTTTCTCATATGATAGGAATAGGCATGTTGACTATTTTTTTATTTTATGTTACATAAATTACCTCTAAAAAAAAGAAACATTGGTATAAGAATTATTTCACTAGCATGAAAACTGCCCGAGATATCACAGTTTGAAATGCACAAAATTGGACTCGCCCGAAAATGCTCCATACTAACGGCTACCAAGTTATGACGTCACGCCTTCGTAAGTTGTATGCAACGCGTAGGAAATTTGTTCGGCAGCTATATTAAATATTTTGTTTATCAAAATGGTTTCTTTGACAAATTTGCTATAAATATTACGGACTAATTAAATGTATTATTTATTTTAACAAATTTTATACTTTTTAAATGGACTTGTTCACCCAACTTTGAAGGGTCATTAAACATATCAAACTTTTAGAGTGTAGCTTGGATACCTCTTATAAAACCAAGAGGTATCCAAGCTACTATAAAAGTTTGATATGTTTACGATTTTTATTAGTATTTCGTTACTTTATTCATAAGTCAACATCCATATCGTGGACAGTCGTGTAAAAGTAGCTGCATTGTTATGTAATATCTTGACTGTTAAAGTACCTACTTACATTTACCTTAAAATGATTGCAATTATTGGTGCTTTACAGCCTCAAACCGGGAACAGTAAAAATTATCCTACCTATCTATCGCATTCTGACGGAAGTCATTGCTTTGTATTTCCAAGTTATATCCCACCTATAACCTACTTTCTACGAATATCATTATCTATTCTGTGCTAATATTACAAATGTGAAATTTTGTGAGTTTGGATATTTGAACGTCAATTATTGGTAGCAAGGTATGGTACTTACATTTATTTTACAAACTATTTTAAACAATGCAAGTATTACAAAAATGAGTATCATTGCAAGTTTAACTAAATTTGTAAGAAGAAAGACATTTGTAAGAACATATTTCTGTGGTTGAACTCCATTCTCTATTCTATCGATCATCGATATGAGTAGTCCTACATTACATTATTATACACATTTATTCATCGAACCAAAATCACATTATTCAATCAGCAAACAAAAGGAACGAACAAACAATACAAGTGAAGAAGCTTCAGGCTTTCAGTTACGAAAAGGTACTCGAAGTGCGGAAACATTGTTACCGCTTGACATGAACCGAAATGTGCTATATCCTCCTCTATGTAGGTATCAGATGTGGCATTCATTTGTTTCATATGCAGGAGAATATGAACATATCTTTGAATAAATTATGGTACATATTGAGGCATTTACACGGGTCGATTTTCCAGGCAACTTGCTTGGCGACTTTAGTCTACTACGGCTTTTTATCGACAATTATGACTTGTAAAATCGAATCGCCATATATCTCTTGCTTTGGTTTTGGGTATATTTTTAAGGGTCAGTTCATAAAGAATGTAGGTAAGTACCCAAAAGCCAAAGCATTTGCTATTTATAGATGTAAATAAAAAATAAAAAAAATAGTAAAATTACTGTAGAGCATTTTTTCAGATGCCGAAGATAATGTGATATGCACATCCACTGCACACCCAAAATTCGACAGATCTAATTGGAGTAAGTTAATACGTTGGTATTTTCTTTATTGGCCAATTAGATGAATAACGGGAATTCGAGTAGGTAATGTATTGTATTGCGAAAATAACTGTACTTCATCATATTTATGCGAGCGTAGTGGAAGATTTATAAAAATAAGCAAATAATTTCTAACTCATAACATTATTTTTTATTTCTACGTACGTTATATTCTTATTTTATTTTTATTGACTCACAAAACTGGTAATAATTCTAGAACTTGCACTACTTATCAGTTAAAAATACGTTTAAGAATGTAACCTTCTCGATGTAAGCACAATATGTATACAACGTGATACAAAATAACCCCTAATGCCGCATGGTAGATATATGGTAGAGATAGGGACCTGAACAACTCATCAAACTAAACAACTTTTACTATGGGACCAACTCTGAAATCACGAAAAAAATCAACTGTTTCATACAAAAAATAATATCGAAGTATCAAAATGTATGAAACAGCTTATTTTTTTTTCACGATTTCAGAGTTGGTCCCATAGTAAAAGTTATTTTGTAACACGTTGTATAAAGTAAAGGAACACAGTCATTATAAGTACTTAGAATATTAACACCTAGAACGATAGTTCCCTACAAAGCGCACTGTCAAAAGTGAGGCAACTAAAACAGCCAAAATGGCGCCGTTTTCAATTTTTTATTCTCAATTATTTCATAATCGTACATAATAAGTACAAAAACAAAAACAGTTTCAATTTCCCTACCTTAAAGAGATTAGTTACTATATTATTGAATTTTAGTTACAATTAGGTAACGTATGAAGGATATAAATCTGAAAACTGAGCCATTTTGGCTCAGTATTAGTTGCCTCACTTTGTATACAAAGACACGGCTTCTTGGTGTTATTATTCTAAGTATAAGTATAACAAGCTACCATAATCAAGTACTTACATTAAATCAATTAATTTTAATGCTATATCAAAGTTGATGCTACCTTTCCATTATTTTTACTGTACTTACGAATTAATAATTGTAAATTATTTTTTGCTCCACTTACCTATGTAAAAATACTTGTTTAATCCAGTTAATTTATAAGTCTGGTCTTCTATCCTTATACTCATAAAGCCCTTATTCTTGCTTCTAGCTATTGTAAGTAAATGTTTCCGTTGCCCGACGTCTTATTGTTTTCAAAGTGTGCATTCAGTGAAAACCTATCCAAAAATACACTGTATGTCGTCATGATATCTGTCAAATATTCAATTATAATCTCTTTCAATCTCAAAATGAGGTAAATCGAGTGAAGCGCTTTACTTCTTCCACGGCACACTCCAGTGTTTGTTTTCGCTTTATTATTTCTTCGCTTTGGTATGAAACGTCGACAGGGTAATTATATCTTCAACAAACATTCGAGCGAAACACAATGAGAAAACGAAACTGTTTACCATGGCGAAGCGAAATTATCTGCCTTTTAGGCTTATTAGGAAGTGCGTGAGATTTTGTTTGAGAATTTGTTCAGGGTCTGAATGGATTAAGTAAACAGCAGTGTTATAAGCTTTTCTTTGGAATTGTTTATAATAAAATAACAAATGTAGCCATTATACATGCTTGTTATATCCGTAAATTTTGAGAATGCGAGGACTTGGGTGAACGCTACCCTGGTGTAGGTGAATTACAACAGTAAATCGGTTTCACAACCAGAAGGCCTATTACAATAAAGCATCGCGATAAGCGTACGATGTTCGTCCGTGGCACTACTGACTCAAGATTTAGGTTTAACATCAAGTAAAAATGACGAATTGCGTACGACTTTTTTAAAAATTTTTTTAATAGGTCATCTGTATCATGAATACAAAGAAAGATAAAAATAATAAAAAATTCAGCAGTGGCAGGCGCTTGCGACTTTCTTGTTCTTTGTTAGCTTCTTAGTCCTTCATAGTGTGTTCACTAACCGTTCAAATCTAGCTTTCTAACTTTCAATTTAATCTAAAATTCGAAATTCAAATATTCCCGCTGCCTATGTGAGTGGTTGTTTGCTGTACAGTAAAGCAAGGCTCTTATAGGAGCATATCCACCGATCCCGTCCGCTGATTGGCTGGCAAAAGACACTAGAAAATTCGTCGGCCTCCGTGTCATATCGCGGCGTTGAAAATTATCAAAAAACAATAAAATTCGGAGTGTGTGATTCCAAAATCATAATTATTGTATTTATCCTTTGTGCTAGCATCTATATAATCGTTTTCCAAACAATCGAGTGCGTGAGATTGCCAGTTGGACTTCTGTTCGTGAACCACCTTATAGGGCCCCCCATCATCGCTCACCCTGAAGGAATACAACTGCTGTGAGCTGGAGGATACGTAGAAAGACTCAAGGTAGGTGGATAACTACTTGCGTTGGTGTTAGTTCAAACGAACCTAAAACTTTTCTGAACGGCAGGAATATTCTATCGAAATTTGCATCTTCCTGAACCAGATGATATCTAGGACCCATTTGCTATTGCTATAATCGTTTCGGCTGGGTCGCGTTGTCACATAGTGCTTATTTACAAGTCGGCAGGTGTCGTACCAATGAAACATCGAAAGGCGCGTCAGTCATTGAATAATATTTCATTTGTCTTGTTTGGTGCCAATCAACCTATCTACCTACATTGCAATAAGATAATTAATATTGGATTACTTAATCACAATCACTAATATACATGGTATAATTTGCGTTATACGTAATTTGATACAATTAACTAGCTACTTCGAATTCGAATATCAGGAGCACAGACCATACAACAATTAGTGATCACGAGTAAAGAGAACAGCTCATAACACAGATATAAGTTTTGTTTAAATAACACAAAATCAAAATGGCTGAATATTTTTTATAGGTAGGAATAGGATCCCTTAGTAATAGAAAAAAGTTTCAGAATTTTCGGTTGCGTAAAAAAATTAAAAAAAAATCAAGTCTCTTCGACTTCACAAATATACAAAAGTAACAGCAGAATGGAAATTATACCTTTTTGCCACCACCTGTCGCAACCACAAAATGGTATTAAAAAGTTTTAACACAAAATGACAAAACTTTTTTTTTTATTCGTGTTGTGGTTGTGGTAGGTAAAGGCAAAGGTATAATTTTACATTCTGCTGTTACTTTTGCACATTTGTAAAGTCGCAGAGACTTTATTTTTTTTTACGCAACGGAAAATTCTGATACTTTTTTCTATTACTAAGGGAGCTTACTCCTACCTATAAAAAAAAATTCAGCCAATTTGATTTTTTTGGACATTCCCCATTACATTCCGTACTTGAGATTGGTTCATTGGTCGCAGTTGATGTGGTCGTTTTTATTAAAACGTTTAATAATGACCGTGTAAAGTTTAGCATTATGATAATGAGCAAACGCTTTACAAAGAAGTGACGTCATACAGACGTCTCCTTTTTGTTCCACATGAAACACGCCCTAACTAATGTAAGTACAAAAGGTTACGATCTATGACCTTATCTGAATCGATTCTCATCCAACGTGCTTTAGCAAACCAAGTTTCAAAGTAAATCAATTAATGTCTTGATTAATTGATGTCTCTCGAACAAAAGACTAGTTTAACGACTTTCTTGCAGCTTTTAACAGAAATATATTATACTAAAGATTCGTTTTCAATTCGCCGGCCGCATTCGATTTCAATTTCTGGATAATCGAGATCTTGCTCAATTGAACACTCGATTACTCGCTTACGGGGCACCCTCACTGTTTGAGTTTGCTGAGTTTGATTGGGTTTGCATTGCAGACGTATATTATCACCGTATAAAATTAGTACCAAAAGAATAAGAACCTCTAAACATCTCGCAACAATTACCAACCTTACTTACTATTTAGGATAAAAAAACAAGACGATTTTACTGCCGGAAACATTTTATTTACCAGAACTGTTCCAGGGACGGTCAGCAATGACAGTCGCAAGACACTTTAGTACTTTGTCATAGCAACTTTTTTAAAGATGTCTCACAGTTTGAAGCCTCGACTTTCAGTCAAGAAAGTTACTATGACAAATACTAAAGTGTTAAGCAACTTTAGATGCTGACTGTTCCAAACTGTACCGAAGTCAAACAAATTCAAATGAATAAAATATGATGGTTGATTTTGGTTTATGATCTTCTCCAGATTGCAATTATATTTTAAAATCTATACAAACAGGACGAAATGAATCTATTTCAAGTTTTTTTCACGGAAACTTTATTATATTTCACATATTTCACGGCAGACACGGCAGCACTGACAGCCGTGCCTATTATTTTCAGAGCAGAGCCACAGCACTCTACAATGTTCGAGCATCCATGGACGAGATACAAACTTGTCTAATTAGCAACCCACAAAATATCCGAAATAACGAACTCTGTAATGTAAATGAAATCGCCGTTCTAAAAGTTGTTTCTCATTTTTAATAAAATTGTTATTTTATTTACTTCTCAATTAAAATAAGTACTTTTTAACAGACTTCCAAAAAGGAGGAGGTTCTCTGTTCGTATGTATATTTTTTTTTGTGTATGTACAGCGATTACACGAAAACGGCTGGACCGATTGAAATGATTCAAACGTTATTACATTAGGTAAACTCCCAACTTGGTCCCATTTTTTTAAATTTGGAAATCGATTCAGTACTTTTCAAGTAATCTTGAAAAAAGCACGAAAATAGTATGATTTTGTGTGAATTACCTCGATGATAATGGTCGTATTACTTCTTTGTTTATGAGCTGAATAAGATGATTATTTTTTTGTTGGAAGAGGGATATCTGTGTTGTTCTTTAACCGACTTAAAAATAGAGGTTCTCAGTTTGACCCGTATGTATGTATGTTTCTTCGCAATTATCTCACGTTTGGCTGAGCCGATTTTACTATCAAAATAATATACCTACAAGGTAGCTACACTAAAAATAAAAAAATAAAAATTGTTTAAAAAAACCAAAACCGACTTCAAAAAACCTACCGCTAAAAAGCAAGAAATAATATTCGTAATAATAAAAACACGTCTATTGAAGTCGGGTGGGGTTTTAGAATAATAAAAAAAGGAATCTTTATGCGAATGGGTTATTTTGCGTTTCTGATATTATGCGCCTAAAGGTGTACTCCAGCCCTATCCAACTTCAATAGACGTGTTTTTATTATTATCACGAATATTATTTCTTGCTTTTAAGGGGTAGGTTTTTTGAAGCCGGTTTTTAAATTGTTGTTGCTGATTTAATTGAGTCTGAAGGCGTATTTTTGTAGAATAAACTAACCGACAACGCTCGAAGGATTGCTTAGCTGTGCAATGGCAGTAGGTGGAACCCATTTCGAGAAAAACAAAATTGCCGTTTGGGCGGAAAAGATTTGAAATGGCGACCACGCACCGGACGAACCGCCACTGTGGTCTAGTGGTTCGTCCACCCGTGTAAGGCGTGAAATACACAGAAGCGACGTGGCTCGGATACGGCGGCAATACGGTGCAGATGTGAGCCTTTCGGATGCTTTCGGCAAAGGAAATACACGTATCGCCGCCGTATCTGCGCCTTATCTCCGCTGCATGTCTTCTGTGTATTTCACGCTTAAGACGCGGGGGTTCCGGGTTCGATTCCCAGTAGGAGAGTATATTTGTACTCGGTATGGTTGGTGGTAGGGTTATTTCAAGTCAGCCTGGTTAGCTACTACCATCTTAGCTAAGACTGACGCATAAAAATTAAAAAAAAAATGTGTTTTGGCAGTTAAGTGTAAGACAGCCAGTTTCTCAAAGATGAGGATTCCGGGTGTAGTGCGCTTCCGGCCTTATCGTCACTTAACATCAGGTGAGGAAAAGGCCAAGCAATATCCCGTTGGGCATAAAAAACCTTGGGTAAGAAAGAAAGAAAGAAAATACATTTATTTTGGACATACACAACATGACAGTACAAGTAATAAACAAATTACAAAGAGTTTAAGTAACACAATTTGTGCAACGCTGCGATGCCAAAGTCCCCGACAAGGTGGACTGACGATATGTATTATGGTGAAGGTCGCGAGAAGTGAACCGATCGTCCGTCGGCGTCGTGGCGATCCTTGAGGGAGGCCATTCGCAGTAATGTCATACGGCTGATATGATGAAGAGATAATTTGTAATATGACAAACAGGTAACTAAAACATGTGCAATGCAATTAAATTAAAAATAGACAGCGACCCGCTGCAACTTCACTCGAGAATGTATGCCAAAGAGTAAATTTTAAGATTAAAATACGTCGTTTTATATCGCATCGCAAGTGCTCTGAAGTTGACGCAGTCACTGGCTTTAATCAATTTAATCGCATTGTAGGTTGTTTAGAGACTGTAGCGACTTTCCTGTGCACTTTTTAATAACTGCTGCATCCTGTTTTACGATTTTGAAATGTGATGTCACGAATCAAGTCAATTCAAGATTTCTTAAAACTGAGTGCGTTATTGAAAAATGTGTCTTGGCCACTTTTCGCAATATGAGATTACGGACATTTCACCATATATTTCATTTTCGAGTTGCTAAACTACAAAACGTTATCGATTTTGCCAATTCTAATAACTGTTGGAAACAACAAAAAACTGAAATATATAAGGTCCTTCTTTAAGGGGTCAATGTACTCATGCATACAAATAACTTTTACTATGGTACCAACATTGAAGTCACGAAAAAAAAATCAGCTGTTCCATAGAAAATTTAAAATCGAATAGATCAAAATGTGACGAAAACAGCTGACTTTTTTTTCGCGATTTCAATGTTGGTACCATAGTAAAAGTTGTTTGTAGGCATGAGTACATTGACCCCTTAAAACTTTGTGCACTATTTAAGAAGGACCTTATATTTTAAAATGTCCGTAATGTTATATTGCGAAAAGTGGCCGAGACAGTAATAAGTAGGTAGGTATATAGAAAGAAAATGCAACTTCTCTAGAATTATTCATACAAGTTGGCAGAAGAAGCACCAACTACAAAGCTTCGTATAAACATTTAAAAAAATTTCCTCTTTATTTTTATTATAAATAAAAAACGAAATGTAAATAAATGTCAGTGTATTTTAGCACGTTTGAGGTAAGAGTTTCTTAATTAAATGAATAATAATGAACAAATGGTTAGCCGCAACCGCATTTTCAGAGTTGTAGACATTTCAGGTGGGAAAACTTTTTGTGTTAGGGTTGATTCAACGTAGCAGAGTTCATAATAATATCTTGTGTTACACAAAAGCGATATTATTTTACAATTTGTTACTATACTAATTAGAACAGTTGTAATTTCATAGTGCACATATTGAATGAAATGAAAAATGAAAATATTTATTCCAAACGGGAATTTAACCTGAGATAATGGGTTAAATTTCCGTTTTGAGTAAATATTTTTGTGATGTATAGGTATATGTGTTACGGCTAATACCCGAGGTTATAGTATTGTTTGTTTTTTTTTGTATTTTTTTAGTATTGATTAAACTTAGGTGTAGCCGATTTGTTTGCGGCTAATACTAGGTGTAGCTGGCTAAAACTAGGTAATTAATGGGGTATTACTTAAGGAAGTTATTTCAGTTGTCTGTTAAAAAAAAAATAACCTCAAAATTTAAGCCTCACGCTCCGCTGCGCTTCGCGCTAATCTATATTTGGGACCTACAATAGTAAAGCAGAACGATTACACCTAGTTTTAACCAACAGCGATCGGCTACACCTAGTTTTAGCGGGCTTAAACTGTATTAGCCGTAACATATACATATTTAACGTAATATTTGAACCATAGTTCGTAGCCGTAGCAAAAGAGCTACGAAAAAAGCAAAGAATAATATAGTGCGCCACGCATAACATTCCGATACAGAGGAAGGCATGTGGGTAACATTTGCTTACGTCATCTCCTGAAAATTACGTTCATTTATCTTTAATGCGAACCGTCTTTTTTGTTAAGATATGAGAAACAAAACAAAATTAAAATGCGCTAAGTAAAATAATTTTGTAATGACTATGACAGAAAAAAATCCTTAATTTTTTGCTTGTTACTATAAACTGGATAGTGATGTAAGCAAATGCTTACTCCCGGAGTGCCAGACCGTTTTCTGGGACCATGGGTAGTGCATTACAATTTTAACCATTATTAGAGGTATGTTGTTAATTTTGTTACAGTCAGTGGCACGAATCATGAAATCGATACATATAAAACTCTAAATTGATTGATTGCTGGGATAGGTGTAGAGCCCTAACGGCTGAAGGTAGAGACGCCATTTTTGTAGGGTAGATACCTTTTATGATGCAGATGAGCACTAAGAAAGGATTTAAGAAATTTCCCGTTATACAGGGTGCTACAGGTTGTTCAAGTTTGTATGAGAATTTGTATAGGGTTGAAGGTAGAGACACCATTTTTGAAGGATAGATAAATTTTATAGTGTTGGTGAGCACTAAGAAAGGGTTTTGAAAAATTCCCGTTATACAGGGTGCTACAGCGTGTTCCAGTTTGTATGGAGATTTGTATAGGGCTGAAGGTAGAGACACCATTTTTGGAGGGTAGATACCTTTCATGGTGTAGGTGAGCACTAAGAAAGCATTTTGGAAAACTCCCGTTATACAGTGTGCTACAGAATGTTCCAGTTTGTATAGGGATTTGTATAGGGCTGGAGATAGAGACACCATTTTTGGAGGGTATACCTTTCATGGCGTAGGTGAGCACTAAGTAAGGGTTTTGGAAAATCCCTATACACAGAGTGTTCCAGTTTGTGCATATTTTTTTATGGGAAAATTTAAATCTGTGAAATTAGGTCTACTGATAAATACCTAGGTGTATTGGTAATCCGTGACTTTCAAAATAAATGCACATCTATCTTAATCACGCGAACCAAGTTGCGGGCAAAAGCTAGTATCTGATAAATCTTGCATTAATTTGGAACTGGTAATTGGTGTGACTTCTCGGGATTTATATCAAGAACAGCATTGTATTTCTTGGTAGTGCAATGGGTATTAAAAATACCCATTACACTACTGGTAGTGCAAGCCGGTGCATGGTGCTATGGGCCCAAAAGGGTTGTTCAAAGGCTCTGTTTTGATTCATTATGTTATGCTTAGTTTTCATCCCACCAGTTCATTATTTATTGATTGATATATCACACCTCGACTGCAGGGTTTTTTGACCAAAAATAGATAAATAATTCTCTCTCAGTGTTTCTGAAGTTCGAAGTTATTTTTTATAACATAAATTATTTTCTTTTCTTGTATAGTTTGGGTTTAGAAAGTTTTTTTCGTCTCGACTTAAAGTGAGAATGACATAAATCCTGGCAGCATCAGATAAGACTACTCGGAGGCGCTAAGTGGAAAACTTGTGCTATGTAATTATCAATTCAACGGACTTCAGGCAGAACTAGGAAAACTACTTACGTTAAGGCTTGTTTAAATTAGAAGTCTTGTCTTTTAATGTTGACGGTTCGTATTTGTGGCGCCGACCTGTAGTTTGTTTCTGGGTATAAATGCGCAGTGCTTTCTGTGTCACAAAATTTCAAAATTCAAAAATAATTTATTTAGTCTAGGCCGTTACAAGCACTTGTGAATGTCATAGAAGCTACGCCATCGGTTCGCAAACCCTAAGCGGGAGACCTTGTAACGAGAAGAACCGGCAAGAAACTCGTCAAGGGCGGCTTTTTTCTCCCTGTATATTTCATACAGAGTCGTTAATATTGAAAAATGATCTCCACATTTAAAGTGAGGTCATTTTCCATCACAATTATTAACAAAAGTTTGCACACAATGGGTAGGTAGCTTGGACGAAGTAGGTTGAAATTAAATACCTACTACATATCGGATAGGTAATGAGAGTAAATAACTTTCAACTGGTTGAGAAATCACTCTGTCTGTTACTCGAAAGTGAAGTAGGCAAAATTTACCAAAAAATACATGTTACAAGACAAAAAAAAATAAAAAAAATGCAATTCTTACAATTCAATATGCGTTAAGATACATATTACAGGTATCACACACATCTGTTACATGATTGCCAACTTTCTCATTTTGACTACATTTCAAAGAGTTAGTAATATCATGTTCATTTTGACTACTTTTTCAACAGTCTACATTGTTAATTAAGTATACGTTTCGCCATTTTTACCAGTTTGCCAACTTTTAATTTTTTCATATGATTTGCTTATTTCTGTCAACTAATGACCTTGCCCGTATTTTTTTCTCACATTGCCATCTTTTCTTACAAGCGCAATAATTTCAGAACCACTGCACCAAATAAATAATAGGTACTTATTTTGTTGTGTTCGTTATTAGGTATCCGGACAAGGTTCGTAATTTAAATTTTATAAAGAGTTAGGTATCCATTTATAGTTATGAAAAAAGTTTGTTTTGAATCAATCCGGTGACAACAAATTGGACATCATAAAATATTTTTAGTACTTACTTTATTTGACGTAATTGATTACAAATGCAAAGATTCAAAAAGATATCGTAATTTGTAATGCGACTTCAATAATTGAATCGTACAATATTTTTTCTTTTTTATTTATTTAAGAAACTGGCATTTAACAGAAGACTGCCTTTCAAAATGTATGACGTTATTTTATCGTATTTTTTTAATATTTTTGCAAAAATAAAATATTAAGAAGCAGTGGGAAATCTCAGAATTTATCCATACTTTTACTTCAAACGTCGACTAATGACCAATGAGCTCATTTTTCATGATAATATATGCTAATAAAATGCTAATAATTATTACTAGTGGCTCTGTGAGCTGTAGACCTCGCGTTTGTGTAATTTTTTGAATGGCTGAAATATGATTAACTGAATCGAAAAATTGAATAGACAAAAACTTTATTTATCGAACCTGCTCACAAAATTTCACACGAATCGGTTGAGAAATGCGACCTGTAGAGGAGAACCGATGGTCAGCCGGACGGGGGGACAGCCTGCGTACGAAAGGATTTTAGCCAAAGCTGAAGCGGAGACGCTTCGCGCTCGCTCGGTCATTAGAACTCTCATCATATCAGTCGCAGGGCACCCACTCTGCTGGGTATAGGCTACCCATGTGGATCTCCACGACGATCGGTCCTGTGCTGCCCGTATCCAGCGGCGCACCGCGACCGTGCACCAGATCGTCCACCTTATCGGGGGCCTACCCACGGAGCGTCGTCCGGTGCGCGGTCGCCACATCAGCCATCGGTTCTTCTCGCAATGATTAGTTATTCTGTGGCAATGTGTCCAGCCCACTGCCACTTCAGCCACACAATAACTAATAGTACCTTCAGCTGAGCAATCCTTCGAGCGATGTCGGTTACTTTAGTTCTCCTGCGGATCTCCTCATTTCAGAAATTTGGACTTGGAGATTATTTCTATTATTATTATTAAAACACAGATTACAACAATGTTTTTTTTACATTTAACAGTGCTATATAAACCTATTTAGGTTTTACCAAGCACTGAGATTCATCATCTTATCAACAAATTAAGATCTAAGTATAAATTAGGTAGGTAAAAACTATTTGAAAATCTTTGATTAGGCACTATACTACTTCTAGTTTAATTTAATAATAGAACAGTGTTCATATTAAATTACTACGAGAACAAAACAAACAAAATATCCGTTTATAAATTGTGAAGGTAAAGTATTACACTTTTTTATTTCTACTACCTTCCATATTGGCCCGATCACAACGATGTTTGCATTACAACCCTATATTTACTTAAGTAAATATTTCTTGAAGTGATGAGTGTTACCAAAGATCAACGTCAAGCCTTGCTTAAAATGTTAGTATTAGAGATTAGCCGTCTTAAACTCAATAGTTAAAGTACTTGCATAAGATTATTAGCTTTAACGACGAGTTTGTCCCAAATTGAGACAAAATTCGAAACTTTGAATAATGTTTAGGTAAGTCTGGTCAGATGAGATGGTCTTTAGAGCGACGGACGTTTGATGGAATTTTTAAAGAAAGACTAGCTTAGATTGTTTACTTTCCTATGCATTATTTTTATGGTTTAGGTTTGCAACACTTTGCTGTATTAACAGTTTTAAATGTTAATATCCGTATTGATATTTATAAATGCGTCAGTAACTCTATCATCCTGACTCTTTGTTTGTTACGTTTTATTTAACACCTAACCCGCTGAACCAATTTGGATGAATTATTTTAATGATATCTTTAAACATAAAATGTGAAAACTTCAGTTGCTAATTGTGACAAACTTTATGAATAGAAATAACCCTGAAATCGCAAAAAACAGTTTCATGTATGAAACAGATATTGGTATTTTTTTGGCATGTCAGCGTCGTTTCCATATAAGTCATAAAGAACGTTGTTAACGGGTTAACAATGTTGTATTGACAGATTGGATCTTGTGAGTTGTGAGGTAGGTCGAAAGCTACTATTATTTCCGAAATTCTTATAAAGGTATTTAAATTTCATGTGAGAAATATCTACATCCCAAAACTATAAAAATTTATGAAATAAAAATAAATAATTTCATAAATATCAAAAAACGACTGCTCTGTCCAAAAATGAACAAAAAAAATTGTCGTTGCAGTCGGGGTACCTCTTAGATTAAAAATTGTTCCACAAAACGGATCCCCGACAGCAATGACACTTGTTTTTTTTTTTAGATTTTTGTGTGTTTTTGAGCAAGGCAGTCGTGTTTTTAAAACTTTTTTTATCATAAATTTGTGCCATTCTATGGCCATGTGATCTTTATGCCATCTATGGTGATTTTTCTTTGTCTATTATTATTCGTAAATCTGTATTTTTTTCTTTAATATTTGAAAGTATTTATAATGACATTGATGAATATCAGAAGTGGAAGCAGTACGTCAATGTGAAATAGATTCAAGTTAGAAAAATTGTTACAATAAACCAAAAAAATATATTCAAACTATACCTGAATAAAGCATACCGACAGGAACAAAGCACACGAAAATGTGAAAAATATTTTATAAACACTTGATACCGATACAAAAGTGAAATACACTACTTTATCACAGGAAAACGTCCAAGTGATTTCAATATATTTCGCTACCCTATTTTAAAAATGGAATGCCCAATGAAAGTGTTATTTCGCCCATTATTCTTTACTTCGATCCATACAAATCTTTTTCTACTACAATTAAGATCAATCTACGTCCATGCTCGTGAATAAAACATACACTTGTACCTTGTGGTATTTTATTAATATTTAAGTACCTTGAGTACGATACAGATTGTTCTTTCTGATACACAGAGTAGTAAACAAAGGGGAATATATAAATGCACTTTAAAAATAATGTAACACACTTTAATATGTTTAGCTTCAAAATTTATTGAATGAACTATAAAAATAATGGTTTCCACTATAAATATGCTAAGCTTTAAAATTAATACTTTGCACTATACAATTTAATTGATTAGCTTTAAAATTAATACTTTGCACTTTACAAATTAATTTTATAACTTTAGCACTGGTAAACAGATGTCTAGGTGCGACGACGAGCGGGCGCAGCGAGAGAGGAGCCCAGGAGGAGGTTAGGTTCCATTGTGACCAACAACGCCAGAACCGACCTGATGGCGTATAATTAAGCATCATGCCACAAGTTGTTTTCATCTTTCCATCTCATTTTAACAGTGGTCAGATGATGGTCAGTCTGACATGGTTGGACAGAAACTAAATGGTTTCGGAGTTGGGACCAATGGTTGCGAAACAGTTAAAGTGCAAGCATTATTTTTGTAGTGATAATATTAAATTATAGATCTATTATTATTTTAAAGTGCAAACCATTATTTTTGTAGTGATAATATTAAATTATAGGTCCATTATTATTTTAAAGTGCTGATATACAATTTTATAGCTGTTTTCATCAAATTTAAAGTGCTATTAAATACATCCTGTAAACAAATATCCTGTGAATCTTCCTGTGCATTTGTTTTGTTTTTAGTGTTAAATAAATGAAACTAACTTTTAGATTTTTTCTGACAGTTCGGACTCCATTGGTGCGTTTAATATTATCAATTTTTTACGTGCGTTTAAATTTAATAAAAGCATGCTACTTGATTTCTGAATCAAATATTATGTCGGAATAGGTTTAAACGAAGCTATGAGGTAAACTTTCTTTCTGATGGCATAACAACCGCAAAAATAAATGTAGCCTCTTTTTTAATTATAGTTTTTTGCTATTTGTCTTGCAACTTAAAGTTACAAGTTATTATTTCTAAAATCTATATAGCTATTATATATATTCATTAAAGTTGAATTGGATGAACTGGATGAAAGGTACCCTATGTCCTTTTCTGCACCCCTGAAAACGTGTATGCAAAATTTCATGTCGATCGGTTCAGTAGTTAAGACGTGAAGGCGTAACAAACAAACAAACAAACGGACTTTCGCATTTATAATATTAGTAAAGATTATTACTGACAAATCTCCTTTAAGTAGAGTAAAAAACATCTTATGGGCAAACTTTCTGACCCTTAAGTTAATTGCGAAAAAACAAACCTTAAGTGAAAGATAATATACCTAATTGAAACCTCATTAAGACTTTATAACGAAGTTTGCCTTTGAAGAGATAAATTTTGTTTTATATAGAGAAAATTTGAAGTACCTACGTATTTAACGAAATCTCAATTTATATTCGCTGTAACTTACCAACCCCTTTGTTGTGCGTTTTTTTAACTTACCTACCTGCTTATGACAAAGCGTAGATATCCATCAGCCATTTTTGATTTCCCCACTGCTGGGGCACAGGCCTTCCTTATGGGTTGGTAAGGAGGATGGGCCATAACCCACCACGCGGGCGCAATGCGGATTGGTGGGTGTTAACGACTGCAAATGCAGCCGGGACCAACGGCTTAACGTGCCTTCCGAAGCACGGAGGAGCTCAAGATAATAAAATGTTGGTCACCCATCCCATGACCGACCCTTGCGAACGTTGCTTAACTTCCGCAATCGCTGGGCCAGGCGCTAAACCACTGCGCCACCGAGCTCCTCAGATATAGTTATTATTTAATAAATAATTATTTTTTACAATATACGAATTCTAAATTATTTAAATAGTTTTATTTATGGTTTAACCATAGACTTAGAAATTTTTTCGCTATATTAAGTTTATGGGTTTAACTTTTTGACTTCCTTAACAAATATGGCGTCCTTTTATTCGAACTCAGTCGATGTCTTTTTGGATGTAAAGATGAAAATAGGTCCATTGTATTCGTAGACAAATCTAAAATGTTTTTTTTTTATACTTTAGTACGTTTTTTAGCTTAAAGTTTATGTAATGCATACAATATAATTGAGTAAACTATTGATTTTTAAGTTTGGTAGCTTAACTTGCTAATTGAAGACATTTTATTATTTCTCAATTTGGCTATTTTGTTGTTAGAAGTATTCTAAGTATTTTATTCAAAATTTATCATAAACACACAAGCGGATAAAAACCGGCCAAGTGTGAGTCGGACCCGCGCACAAAGGGTTCCGTACCAGAAAACGGCAAAAAATCGGATAGTGGAGTCTTAGTAAAAGGGTCCCGTTTTTACCCTTTGGGTACGGAACCCTAATAATAGGGTCCCGTTTTTACCCTTTCGGTACGGAGCCCTAAAAAGGAGCAGAAGATATACATTAAATATGATAACGTTGATTTCGTTAAAAATATTTTGCGGCTAAAATTTTCCAATATGAAAAAGCCTATACGGTGTTTATCAAAAATTTTCAGGAACCTAATGGTGCGTCACAAAATTGTACTCGTGTGAAAATACGTTAACGTACATAAACAAGGTCGATAGCACCGCGGGTTAGCGTATTCGCCCTGCGATAGTTCGAAAGATTTGCTCATGGGATGGGTGACCAAAAGTTTTTTTTATCTCGAATTCTTGCTTACTTTGGAAGGTGGTTAAGCCGGTCCCGACTGCATTTGGATACGTTAACACCCACAAATCTGTCTAGGGCACGCATAGCCTATATAGCCCATCCTCCTTATTCACCCATAAGGAAGGCCCAGGTGCCCCAAAAGGGGGACATTAAAAATGACGGATAAGCAACACAACCAAAGTTATGTAAGTTTGGTAATCTTGTACTACTCTTTTTGTTATTTTGACACAATTTTAGAAGAAAATTTTTCCAGTCGAAGAAATAAAAAAGCATAAGTCGAGTCAACTCGTTCCGTGCAACGAACTCGCGGAAACTATTAGTTTAACTTCCAAGAACAGCCGTGGTGCCTAACCGGCGGGAGGCGTGTCCTGCAAGCCGTCACACGATATTCCACCCCTTACATAAATCCAACCGTAGAACATCTAAACACTTCATCCATCGATGTCGCGTAACTAAACAATTTACTTCTACGTCCTTTACGGTCTGCAATGGTTATCGTCCAAATTGAGAAATTCTTCATTTCAACTTCGCATTAAACCAGAACGGTTATGCATCGAGTTCACTCACTTTGTTTTTTTATGAAAAAAGATTTTCAACATTCAAATGCCATTAATTTACATTCTCTTTCAGGACTCTTTGAAAGGAAATAAGATTTGAAATTGTCGATAACATTCAATTAGTTATGTAAAAAAAAAATAAGTTGTGAAATTTTACGCTTGAATAAGTGCTGCTTAAATTTTTGAGATACATTATTAATACCTTATATCAGTCTCAAATACTTTCAAAATACCTTACATCAGTCTCAAAAGTATATAGGTAGGTAAATCAAATTGACGTCAAAACTAACCATGCAATTAAATAGTAGATTGTTATACAAGACGCTAAAATGACCCATTGCATACGAGGTAGTTTTATTCCCTCGCTAAAGCGAGGGAATAAATAGAAACCGAGTTACAATGGGTTTTAGCGTCGTGTGTTACACTCTACTTTTCACTACGAAGGCGAGAAAATAAAATACAATATTAAATACCTAGTTTATACTTACGTAAACGAATTCACTCATTTTTCTATCCTCCACTTCATAAACTTTTCATACAGTATTTAAATAAATTATTTTCACCTCTCCAGCACGAAAAGGGTGCTTTTGGCGCGTAAAAACTCGCAGCAAAATCGATTTTTGCTGCGAGCGTGAGACAAAGTGCTTTTTTAATTTCTAACACCAACTTTTAAAATAATAAAGAAAAAACAAATAAAGTGACAAGGATGACACTTGTAAAATTGATATGTGAGAAAAGGATAGATAGAGTGCTTTATGGCGTCATATACGGATTAAAAAGTAAAAAAATAAAATGCACGGACGGATATACCAAGGAGTTTTAAATAAGGATTGTTAAAAAAGAAGGTTGATAATTCGAAATAAAGAGTATGGAGGTAATGAGGTCACATGAATGAAACAAATATGAAATAAGAAAAATTAATGAAATTTATTAACAAATTATATGTTTTATGATTATAAATAAATAAATAAGACGGAATATTAATGAATAAGAGAAAAACACAACGCAATGTAATCAAAAGGACGGGAATCTACTTTACTGACTCTATGAATAAAATTTTTCAGCATAGGTTTGATTGAATTATTTTTGTGATAAATTACAAATGCATCTAACGATGAAGATAGTTGTCTAACTCCAAAAGAGTTAAGTGAACAAGTTTCTAATGCTGAATTAAGCTTTTTTACCAGGAAAGTCACGTGAAAATTTTCTCGCTGGTCGAGGTGAAAAGTTGTATGTTTTACACGAGACCAAAATGTTGTTCTGCCTCGTGCCTTTAAATCACTCACTGTGCTCAGTAGTCTATATTAGAATCACTCGCTACGCTCGTGATTCAATTCTAGACTACTTCGCTAGTTCGTGATTTAAAGTCGCCACTCGCAGCACAATTTGATTTTGGTCACTTGTATAACAAATAACTATTGTGCTTGACTGCAAAAGATTAAAATTATTTCTTTCCTATTACTTACTTACAGTCACACAATTCAATCAGTTTGGTATTAGAGAAAAATTCTAAAGATTTCGCGCCTTTTTTCATTTCTACTGTAGCAGCTAAGAAACACAATGCACGCATTCTACGATCAAACTTAAAGTCACAGAGTATAAATAAGTCTATGATTTCACCGAAGAGATCGTTGCTTTTAGTTCCATTTTCAAAAATAAAAATGAGAAACAGTATTAAGTCGAGCGAGTCCTTCGAGCAACAAAGGCTTCGTTTCTGTAGAAGCCCGTCTTACTCTAAGAGCGAGTCTTTATTCGTGATTATGAATAAAGACTTTTTCGTTTTAGTAGGCTCATTGGTAATAGACAAACATTAAAAAAGAAAAAACTTTATCCCCTAGGGGTAATTTTGCTATTTTATCCTGGCTCTTGTACCTTACAATGACGGACTTTTAGAGCAAGAGGAGTGAAAACTCATTTCTCTTACTTAACTTAAGCTAGTATGAAATTGTTTATCATATAAGTAGTTCCGTAACAGAGAAACCACTTATGAAGAGATTAGTTTTAATTTTGCAGCTCATTAATGTCGACGTAGCTGCCACATTAATAGTTTGCGTGCTAATTTATTATGATCCGGGTAAACATTCGGTGTTGGAGCATGCAATCTTATTTAACGAAATAAGTGGCGAACAGATTTCTTTCCAAAGTAATTACGAACCTCATTTTGTAGACTCTACATTCATAAGAAAAAATAGTGTTTAATAACTTACCGTAAGAAAGAATAGTGCTATTTATGTTATAACTACAGACGTAGAAAAGCTTTGCCGCCAGTTTATTCTATACTAGCGACCGCCCGCAATTTCGTTAGTGTAGAATGTTTTTTTTTGGTATTCCTCGGGAACAATACTTTTTTTCTGAATGAAAGGTAGTCTATGCCATTTTCTGTACCCCTGAGAACGTGAATGCAAAATTTCATGATGTTCTGTTCAGTAGTTAAGACGTGAAGGCGTAACAAACAAACAAACGGACTTTCACATATTTTCTATGGCACAGTGCAAAAGCAAATGGCTGACGACTTACCTGCTAAAAATATTACCTACGCCCAAGCATCGGTCGTTGGATGGGTGACCAACTATACATAGATTTATCTCATGCTCCTTGCTTCTGCAGACACTCCAACCCGTTGGTACTTCTTCCCTGATGGGGTGGCGGCTTACGGTGTGGTGAGGAAGATGTCCATTGATCGACTGGCGGCACAAATACTGACTGGCCACGGAGGGTTCTGTGCATACCTGCACAGATTCAAACGCAGGGACAGCCCTTCCTGTATTTGTGACCCGGTCGCGATCGAGGACATCTTCCACATCATACTCGACTGTCCAATACACAATGTCGATAGGTACACTCTGCAACAGCAAATTGACACTAAATTGAGCAAAGACACCCTGAAGGAAATAATAAGCAACAAGAAAGAGAGAACTCTATTTATGGAGTATGCTAGAAAAATAGCTGAAATTGTTATAAACAGGAATAAAGACTGACAAGATTTAAGACCCAACGACAGGAAATAAAAATGTTTAAGCCATTCCAATACAAAATGTAAAATGGAACTGTAATACAGTAAAGGAACTTATAATATTAAGAAATCATGTACATAAGAAACAAAATGTATAAGATAAAAGGAAACCAATAAATAAGTAAACAACGAAAAGTATAAGTGTAATATGCGAAAAAAAAAAAAAAAAAAAAAAAAAAAAAAGAATGTGTATATAAGATAAAGTAATAAGAAGAAATATGCAATAATAATATATACTTAAGTTGAGCATATTACTCATTGTGTAAACATAATAATAGAAAATTAGTACAAAGTAACATATGTATATTAAGAATATTAAGAAGAACTGTATTAGCAAGTAAGTGAAATTGTTATAATAGAAAAGAAAAAATAGTAAACAAAAAAGAATAAGATACTAGCTATAAAGCAAGCATAAAAAGAAAGATATGCATAAAAATATGAATGGCAAAAAAAGGTCCTGCCAAAAAGCGGGGAGCAGCCGCATAAAAAAAAAAAAAAAAAAACCCGTTTGTACTGGCTGCATCAGCATTCGTTGGGCCTGCTTAGTGGGTCATACTTTCTGACTTTTTAACTACAACCCTTTTCTGCGTTTCTTGTTGCATACCTTACATTGTAACACTTTTGAGCAATAAAGATAGGTATGCTGATTCTGAATCAAGAAGCTTTTTGCCCCAGCACTTTTTATTTTGGTCCTTATCATAAGTATGATAATAATACCTAAGTAGTTTTTCCGCTGACCGCCAACTTCAAGCGGAAAACACTAGAATTTCTTTTGTTTCCGTCCGAGTAAAAATGGCACAGTAAAACAGCTTAAAAATGCTTGCTGGTGCATATTCTCTAATCGCCATATTGTCTCTTGCTCTGAATTATTCGCACCCTAGAGTAAACTTATGCAAAGTTCCGCTGCTCTGTTCCGTTTGTCCAGTTTTTGGAAACAACCAACTGCAGTTTCGTATAAGTACTTTTAGCGTATGTTAATTATATGAACAATGTGCACTGATGCATTTCATTATAAAATTTACGCTTTTGGTATATAAAACTATTTTATTTATTAAAGTGATAGAGTTTAGCCAAATAATAAAGTCAGAATTCAATAAGAATTTACTTTTTACGCAAACTATAAATAAAGAGAAAAAAAAAATCGAGATTTTAAAGCAAAAATTACTTTGTAAATTAACTCTGAAGATAGGTTCCATTAATTGATGGTAAAGCGAAGAAACCAAATATTTGCATATAAGGACTCGTAAACAAACAAGAACCTTATAGGATTTAATTAATGAGATTTATCACGGGTAAAATTACTCCGTAAAAAGTAAACATGACCTCATTGTATGAGAAAATTTTGATAATTTTTACAAATTTAAACGCACGCAAACTAAATTGTGAACAAAGCTTTAATAATGATGCGATTTTCTTTTCAGCCCACCTACTCATATGGCCAACTTTCTATTCGTTTGAACGCTACGCTTACTTTTAAAGCTTAAATATGAGCAATAGATGATTAAATCACATGTCGCTAACTTATGTGAATCACATAATGTATCGTATTGAATTATTATTATCAAGCTTACGGCACGTAATTTTATAGTTTACTGCTTATTTTAAAGATTTAATAGTAAGCGTAGCGTTCAAACGAATAGAATGTTGGCCATTAGAGTAGGGGGGCTGGTCCTTTCTGTAGATGGCAAATAAACATCTTTTATGAGATGTGGCCCTGAATTGTTCCTACAAAAGAGCAAACTTATGCAAACTTCCAATTGTTTCTTGAACCATACGGGCTTAATAATATGGAAAAGAGTTTAAACACCGTTGAGTTATCTTTGAATGCATTTAAGTTTGTCATAAATAATGATGTATTGTAGAAACTTTAGACGCAGGTCAACGCAGGCTTTTGCGTTTTTTTGTATGCGTTGATTTGATACGCATACAAAAAAACGCAAAAGCCTGCTGATGCTGATTAATATAAATGACGCAATCATTATTTAATCTATGCAAACTAATTTATGAAAGTAACTCAACGGACTGAGTCTCTCTTCTACCTTTTCACTACTGAACCACTGAACCTAGTATGATAAATTTTAGAATAGAGATAGGAAATGGTATTGGACCATTTCCAGGGGAAGGATTTAGGCAATGCATCTTTTGTCGCGAAAAAAGGACTGAAATAGGCGATAAAAGTTTATAATGATTTTAGTTACTTCTTAGCTTAGAATAGTGACAACTTAGACCGACACTTCCCCTACAAAACGCACTGTCAAAAGTGAGGCAAATAAAACTAACCCAAAAATGCCTTACTTTTCAGATTCTTACCCTTTATGAGTTACGTAATCTTAATATATAAAATCGTAAACTGAATGACTGACTGACTGACTGACTGACTGACTGACTGACTGACTGACTGATCTATCAACGCACAGCCCAAACCGCTGGACCTAGAGACTTGAAATTTTGCACACAGATACTTTATAAAGTGTAGGCATCCACTAAGGAAGGATTTTTGAAAATTCCATCCCTAAGGGGATGAAATAAGGGATGAAAGTTTGTATGAAAGTCCCTCAGTTTTGAAACTAGAATCTTCAAATTTTGTGTTTAGGCTGACGATTGAAAATTAATAAATACGGGTCCCAGCGTTTTTCAAAATTCTACCCCCGAAGGGGTCAAAAGGGGGATGAAATTGTGTATTAAAGAAAATCCTTCATTTTTGAAGTAAAAATCGCTAAATTTATAATTTAGGCTTATGGATAGAAATCTAAAGCAACGTATATTGTTTTTGTTAGGATTTCAACTCCAAATGGGATGAAATGGGGGTGAAAAAAACCTAAAAATAGATATGGATGTCTTTATCGGGGTTTTGTGGGATGACGATTGCAAAAATGACATTTATTTTGAAGTCCAACCACGTTGGACATGATTTAACCCCTAAAGGGGTGAAAATGGGGTCCAAATTTTGTATGGAAAAATTATATAAAATAGACATTACAACTTAAAACTTCGTAGGAGCACATCTAAAAATAAATAGGCAAATATATATTTTGTTATTTTGAAAATCAACCCCTTAGGGGGTAAATGGGGAAAGTAAACATAAAAATCGATATAGATGTCGTTATTGGGGTTTTCTGGGATGACGATTGCAAAAATGACATTTATTTTAAAGTCCAACACGGTGGACATGATTTGACCCCTAAAGGGGTGAAAATGGGGTCCAAATTTTGTATGGAAAAATAATATAAAATAGACATTACAACTTTAAACTTCGTAGGAGCACATTTAAAAATAAATAGGCAAATATATATTTTGTTATTTTGAAAATCAACCCCTTAGGGGGTAAATGGGGTAAGTAAACATAAAAATCGATATAGATGTCGTTATTGGGGTTTTCTGGGATGACGATTGCAAAAATGACATTTATTTTTTGAAGTCCAACACGGTGGACATGATTCAACCCCTAAAGGCGTAAAAATGGGGTTCAAATTTTGTATGGAAAAAGAATACAAAATCGAAATAACAACTTTAAAATTCGTAGGAGCACGTCTAAATATATATTTTGGGATTTTGAAAATCAACCCCTTAGAGGGTAAGTGGGGTGAGTAACATAAAAATCGATATGGATGTCTTTCTTGAGGTTTTATGGGATGGTGATTGCGAAAATGAGATTTATTTTGAAGTCCAACGCGGTGGACATGACACATATGGACCTGGACCTGGACATGCACATCCAGGGAACGGGAACGGGAACCGGAACGGGCACGGGCATGGGAACAGGAACGGGAACGGAACGGAACGGAACGGAACGGAACGGAACGGAACGGAACGGAACGGAACGGAACGGAACGGAACGGACCGGACCGGACCGGAGCGGAGCGGAGTGGACCGGAGCGGAGCGGAACGGAACGGAACGGTACGGAACGGAACGGAACGAAACGGGAATGAAACAGGAACGTAACGGGAACGGAACGTGAACGAAACAGGAACGAAACTGGAATGAAACGGGAACGGAACGGGAATAGAACAGGATGGGAACGGGAACAAGAACCGGACGAGAACGGAACGGGAACAAGAAATGGAACGTAAGGCGTACGGGACGGTTAGGGGACGTTTACGGGACGGGAACGCAGCGGGAATGGAACGGGAATAGGAAAGGGAACGAAACGTGAACGGAACGGGAACGGAACGGAACGGGAACGGAACGGGAATATAACGGGACGGGAACGGGAACGAGAACAGGATGGGAACGGGACAGGAACGGGATGGGAACGGGAACGGAAACGGAAGAGGTACGGGACGGTTACGGGATGTTTACGTGACGGGAACGCAAACGGGACGGGAATGGAACGGGAACGGGGAACGGGGAACGGGAGCGGGATCTGGAACGGGAACGGGAACTGGAAGCCTTGTGCAAGGCCCGCCACACGCGGCAAATGTCTTGCCTCGCGAGGCAGCGCGCTTGATGGGGACTCGCCTAATCGCGTAAAAATGGCTGGCCGGATCCTGGTTGAAGGTTCCTTAAAAGGATTTCGTCTAATATCTACGCGGACGAAGTCGCGGGCAGAAGCTAATCTTAATATATAAAATCGTAAACTGAATGATTGACTGACTGACTGACTGACTGACTGACTGATCTATCAACGCACAGCCCAAGCCGCTGGACCTAGAGACTTGAAATTTTGCACACAGATACTTTATACAGTGTAGGCATCCACTAAGGAAGGATTTTTGAAAATTCCATCCCTAAGGGGATGAAATAAGGGATGAAAGTTTGTATGAAAGTCCCTCAGTTTTGAAGCTAGAATCTTCAAATTTTGTGTTTAAGCTGATGATTGAAAATAAATAAATACGGGTCTCAGCGTTTTTCAAAATTCTACCCCCGAAGGGGTCAAAAGGGGGATGAAGTTGTGTATTAAAAAAAATCCTTCATTTTCGAAGTAAAAATCACAAAATTTATAATTTAGGCTTATGGATAGAAATCTAAAGCAACGTATATTGTTTTTGTTAGGATTTCAACTCCAAAGGGGATGAAATGGGGGTGAAAAGGGTTAAAATAAACCTAAAAATAGCAAAAATGACATTTATTTTGAAGTCCAACCACGGTGGACATGATTTAACCCCTAAAGGGGTGAAAATGGGGTCCAAATTTTGTATGGAAAAATAATATGAAATAGACATTACAACTTAAAACTTCGTAGGAGCAAATCTAAAAATAAATAGGCAAATATATATTTTGTTATTTTGAAAATCAACCCCTTAGGGGGTAAATGGGGTGAGTAAACATAAAAATCGATATAGATGTCGTTATTGGGGTTTTCTGGGATGACGATTGCAAAAATGACATTTAATTTGAAGTACAACACGGTGGACATGATTTAACCCCTAAAGGGGTGAAAATGGGGTCCAAATTTTGTATGGAAAAATAATATAAAACCCCTTAGGGGGTAAATGGGGTAAGTAAACATAAATATCGATATGGATGTCGTTCTTGAGTTTTATGGGATGGTGATTGCGAAAATGACATTTATTTTGAAGTCCAACACGGTGGACATGGTTTAACTCCTAAAGGGGTGAAAATAGGGTTAAAATTTTATATGGAAACATACTATAAAATCGACAATACAACTTTATAATTCGTAGGAGCACGTCTGAAAATATATAGGCAAAAACATATTTTGTCATTTTAAAAATCAACCCCTTAGGACGTAAATGGGGTAAGTAAACATAAAAATCGATATGGATGTCGTTTTTGAAGTTTATGGGATGGTGATTGCGAAAATGACATTTATGTTGAAGTGCAACACGGTGGACGAGAGTGGAGGGAGAGGGAGAGGGAGAGGGAGAGGGAGAGGGAGAGGGAGAGGGAGAGGGAGAGGGAGAGGGAGAGGGAGAGGGAGAGGGAGAGGGAGAGGGAGAGGGAGAGGGAGAGGGAGAGGGAGAGGGAGAGGGAGAGGGAGAGGGAGAGGGAGAGGGAGAGGGAGAGGGAGAGGGAGAGGGAGAGGGAGAGGGAGAGGGAGAGGGAGAGGGAGAGGGAGAGGGAGAGGGAGAGGGAGAGGGAGAGGGAGAGGGAGAGGGAGAGGGAGAGGGAGAGGGAGAGGGAGAGGGAGAGGGAGAGGGAGAGGGAGAGGGAGAGGGAGAGGGAGAGGGAGAGGGAGAGGGAGAGGGAGAGGGAGAGGGAGAGGGAGAGGGAGAGGGAGAGGGAGAGGGAGAGGGAGAGGGAGAGGGAGAGGGAGAGGGAGAGGGAGAGGGAGAGGGAGAGGGAGAGGGAGAGGGAGAGGGAGAGGGAGAGGGAGAGGGAGAGGGAGAGCTTGGATATTTGAGAAAATGTATAGGGAACTAACCAGGATCAAATTATATTCCACAACGTGTTACATAATAAATAACCCCTAATGCCGAATATGGTAAATAAACTCATGGACATTTTCTAGATGATTGTTAGAATTTCACTTTTTTTATACTATTGAGAATAGTTTGGGGTTTATTTTGAGGATCAAGTATTTCTGCACCAATAACTTATTAACTGCGTAATAAATAGCAGAACATCTTGGGTAATATGATGTGATTTGATTGCTATAGGAGATAGTTATGCGTATATAAGGGGTGCAAAATTGTATGGGAAATAATATTTTTCTGATCAGATTAACTTGAAACTTGGTATTAATGCTCTTCAACACAATTGATGGTATACGTCTTTTAGCGATTATTAAAGTTCATCCCTTTAAGGGTAAAACGGGATGCAATTTTGTTTGTAAAAAATTGGATGCTTTTGACAACGGTAACTGATTACTGAGCGGACGAAGTGCCACAAAAAATCCGTAAACAAGTCCTACGTCCACGCGTACGAAGTCGCGGGCAGCAGCTAGTCTATATATATAAAATTCAAAGTCCTGACTGACTGACTGAGTGAGATATCAACGCACAGCCCAAACTACTGAACCTAGAGACATGAAATTTTGCACACAGGTACCTTATATAGTGTAGGCATCCACTAAGGAAGGATTTTTGAAAATTCCATCCCTAAGGGGATGAAATAAGGGATGAAAGTTTGTATGAAAGCCCCTCAGTTTTGATGCTAGGATCTTCAAATTTTGTATTTAGGCTGATGATTGAAAATTAATAAATACGTGTCTCATCGTTTTACAAAATTCTACCCCCGAAGGGGTGAAAAGGGGGATGACGTTGAGTATAGAAGAAAATCCTTAATTTTCAAAGTAAAAATCGCTAAATTTATAATTTAGGCTTATGGATGGAAATATAACGCAACGTATATGGTTATTAGTAGTATTTTAACCCCTATAGGGATGAAATGGGGTAAATAAACCTAAAATAGATATGGATGTCGTTATTGGGGTTTTCTGGGATGACGATTGCGAAAATGACATTTATTTTGAAGTCCAACACGGTCGACATGATTTAACCCCTAAAGGGGTGAAAATTGGGTTCAAATTTGGTATGGAAAACAATATAAAATATACATTACAACTTAAAACTTCGTACGAGCATGTCTAAAAATAAATAGGCAAACATACATTTTGTGGTTTTTAAAATAAACCCCTTAGGGTGTAAATGGGGTAAGTAAACATAAAAATCGATATGGATGTCGTTCTTGAGGTTTTATGGGATGGTGATTGTGAAAATGACATTTATTTTGAAGTACAACACTGTGGACATGATTTAACCGCTAAAGGGCTGAAAATGAGGTGCAAATTATGTATGGAAAAATAATATAAAATAGACATTACAACTTTAAAATTCTTAGAAGCATGTCTAAAAATAAATAGGCAAATATATATTTTGTTATTTTGAAAATCATTCCTTAGGGGGTAAATGGGGTAAGTAAACATGAAAATCGATGTGGATGTTGTTCTTGAGGTTTTATGGGATGAGGAATGCGAAAATGACATTTATTTTGAAGTCCAACACGGTGGACATGATTCAGCCCCAGGGGACGGGAACGGGAACGGAACAGGAACGCAAACGCGATCGCTCGAAAGCGAACGCGAACGGGAACGGAAACCGGGGACAGGAACGGGACCAAACGGGAACGGAAAAGAGTAAAGAAACGGGAACAGGATACTACTAATATCTCTGGACCCACTTCTGATTGTTGTAATAAACTACCTTCCGCCCGCGACTTCGTCCGCGTGGATATTAGAGAAAATCCTTAGCGAACCTTCAACCAAAATCCGACCAGCCGATTTTATGCGATTAGGGCGGTCCCCACCAAGCACGCAGCCTCGTGCGAGGCCTGCCACACGCGGCAAACGTTTTGCCTCGCGAGGCAGCGCGCTTGGTGGGGACCGGCCTAATCGCATAAAATCGGCTGGTCGGATTCTGGTTGAAGGTTCCCTAAGGATTTTCTCTAATATCCACGCGGACGAAGTCGCGGGCGGAAGCTAGTTGTACCTATAAGAACGAAAAAGTTTTAGGTTTCCTACCTTTAGGGGTTTAGTTACTATTTTATTGGATTTAAGTTACGATTAGGTAACGCATTAAGGATAAAAATCTGAAATTGAGCCATTTCGGCCCAGTTTATTTTGCCTCACTGTTAATTCAAGGACTCGGATTCTAGGTGTTATTATTCTAAGCTCCTAAGTTTTTTTCATTTACCTGGCACAGAAAGAAAGAATACAAAAACAGACTTCATGCCTTAATGTATTAAAACCAGTCAACCTGTAAGTTGAAAAGGAAAATATTAATCAAAAGCGAAGATAAGTATTAAAATGAACAAGAAAAGAGAGAGGAACGTTGCCGCAAAAAAATATAAACTAATATAATAATGGTTATTGAACCAACCAAAAACATATTTTTCTATTATTAAAGTATTAACTTTAATAATAGAAAAATACGTTTTTGTTTTTCTGATGTAGGTAGTGTAGTATAAACCTAGTCGGACTTATTAATAAACGAAGTGTATTTTTACACCTGTTTTTAGGGTTCCGTACCCAAAGGGTAAAAACGGGACCCTATTACTAAGCCTCCGCTGTCCGTCTGTCTGTCTGTCACCAGGCTGTATCTCATGAACCGTGATAGCTAGACAGTTGAAATTTTCACAGATGATGTATTTTTGTTGCCGCTATAACAACAAATACTAAAAATATAATAAAGTAAATATTTAAAGGGGGCTCCCATACAACAAACGTATTTTTTTGCCGTTTTTTTGCTTTATATTAATAACGACAACAGGTAGACAGTTGCAATTTTCACAGATGATGTATTTCTGTTGCCGCTATAACAACAATTACTAAAAACTTAATAAAAAAAATATTTAAGGGGGGCTCCCGTACAACAAACATGATTTTTTTCCGTTTTTTTGGTACGGAACCCTTCGTGCACGACACCGACTCGCACTTGGCTGGTTTTTTTCATTATGCACAACGGCTTAGTGCTTGGCCTTCACGTCACCTGATGTTAAGTGACGATAAGGTCGCAGGTGGAAGCACACTACACCCGGAATCCTCACCACTGAGGAAATTGCTATTTTACCTCTAACTGCCTCAACACTTTTTTTTTAATTGTTTTTATGGCGTCAGACTTAGGTAAGAACGATGGTAGCTAACCAGGCGGACTTGAAATAAGCCTTACCACCAACCAAACTGAGTACAAATTGTACCTCCCCCTGAGAATCGAACCTGGGACCCCTGCGTCTTACACGGTGGGCGAACAGAGGCTAGTTTATCCAAAAAAAAAATATAAGCAATATTACTCCTTACGTCTGACGTCCCATAGCATCATATTCCTAAGCAAAGTTTTTGGTTGAACTAGGCATAAACAGACTTAGTTTAAGAGTTTATTTTAAGGAACTTGTTACTTATTAAAAATATTGTATACATTGAAAATTTTTGGTGGAAAAATGACGTACGTAGTGTGCGTGTTAGTGTGTGGTATCTTGCATGTAGCATGTTATCACTTTAAGTAGGTACGAAAACTTAACAACTTTAAAATCCACGGTTATGTGGGACTCAGTGTAAAGAGCCCCCATAGTTTGAAAAAAAATCTGTTTTATGTTTGGCTGTTGGTGGTAATATATAGTAATAAGCTCTTGTAATGTAATGAGCTTAACTACAATCATTCCCGCATAAAATCTTCAGATAATTATGCCGTCTAATCATTATAAAAGTGAATTTAATAGTCCATATTTGATATGCAAAGGTCAATTAGTTTACCTACAGCTTTGATCTCAACAAAGGATCTGATGCCTTAATAATTGTTTGCAGAAAACAGATTATCCACTTCTTGCTCAGCTTTAGCATTTTTAATGAGACAGTTTGTATGAGATTTTACGACGCTCGAGATAAGTAGGTATGGTACCTGGGTTTGTCGGTACTTTAAATCCTTATTTCACGGTAAGTAACTTTTACTTTTACCTGTAGGCAAGTATTTAAAACTATGATCTTAGTACTAATTAATCGATGTTTAGCTAAAATGTCTTTAGTTGTTTGGTAGATAGAAATATACTTAACGGGTGTAACAAGACACTCAACGAAGCCGAAGTCCACGCATTCCGCCCATCATCAGGATCATTTTTGTCCTTAAGACTATAGATGGGAAACCAATAGCCACGAAGGTATTGAAGGTCAAAGTCAAAATTTTTTTTCAAAATATTTATAAAATCTTATTTTATTCGTTATTTCCTAATTTTTGTATACAGAAACATTATCAAAATTTTATGTATTTCGTAACAAACAATGGCTTTAAAACGTCATCACTCAATGTATTTCATGAGCACGCACATAAACGTTGCCTTTCATCTTGGCTGCACGTAGCTGTGTAGCATTCACTCGCAGGCGCAATATTTTGTACGCGTTACGTAATTACATTGCGTGGTAATCTTTTTTTACACGAAAAATTTTAATCGTTTCCCAGCAATAATTTTGAACAGAAATGGTCCTGATGATGGGCAGAATACGTAGACCTCGGCTTCGTTGAAGGTCTTGTTACACCCGGTATAGTGATTCTTGTAAGTAGGTATTTTTTTTAGCATTAATAATATTTTAAACATTTATTAATCATCATCCTCCTGCCCTTATCCCAATTTATTTATAGTGTTCTACACAAAATAAAATTTTGAGTTCGTAGAACGACCACTATTGGGGTCGGCGCAGCATGTAATTCATACTGCATTAGGTTTTGGCAAAGTTTTACGGTCGGCCGCCTGCCTGACACCAACCCTCCTCGGGAATGCTGTTGTTGACAGTTTCCTCGCTGCCATTCGAGTGACCCTTTGTGCGATGGTCTGTACCGGGTCCCTAAAAACTTCCCTCTATCGCCTTCTACGATACCCACGGGATGAGATGGGACAGTCCTATTCTTAACCGGAACTGTACGGCGAACATTTATTAATCATTTATTAATACAAATAATAATTCTTTGCAAAATCAGTGACTTTAGTTTTTGACACAGTAAACACCATTAGTTAATGTGGTATTGATACCTACTGGTTGACATGGCAGGCGATTTGCTTGACGGTTTTAGTCAAGTAACACTTTTTAATGACGATCGCTCGTAAAATTTAATCGCAAACCTAATTTCAATGAGGTGGCGATTCGTTTTTTAGGCGATTGTCGATAAAAAGCGCTAGTTTACGTAAATCGACCAGCATGTCGCCTGCCAAGTCATCCCGTGTAAATACCACATACAATTTAATGCCAACTGACTTCAAATATACCAAATATACTTCAGAGTTCAGGCACCAGTTTTTCACAAAAGGTTATGAATGCTTTGATTTCTGTACACATGATTGTATCCATGTAAAGTTTGTGATGTGACCAATAAATACATTTATAATTATTATTAATTGAAAGGGTAAGGATCACGTTAAGCTCGTCATGAACACCCACGACACCGGATCCTGTCACCCGTATTCACTATGAAATTAGAATTCCCCAACGAATTCTGCAAGTTGGCACGGCGTGAAATTGTATCCAGCTTGCAGCCGTCAAGCTGACGCTGAAATACTTCCATTGGACAGACGTCATTAGTTCTGGAATATTCCGAAATTAAACTTGGGAGTTACAGCATACCCTGAAACCTAGTAAGAGATAAAATCATGTAAAAATATCTCTGGGCTTTTGTTTCTTTCTTTATTAGCGCGTGGTTAGCTGGCAGGCAAAGCAAAGTGCATTTGAAAATTAACAAGATGATAATAATAATTTAAAAAGATTGTTTTTAATTATTAGGTACTTACTTACAGCATTGTTCCTCTAAACATTAATGGAAAGGTTCGTAAGCCTGTTGTTTCTATTAAAAATTAAGCAAGGATTCTAACGTTATAATTAGAAAGTTTATTAGCCGTAAAATTCATAATTATCACGAAGTTGGTACGTTATTCATAATAACCCAAAGGAAGCTGTAGGTGTATGTTAATTGTTTTATAATTTTCTGTCTCTACAAAATTCTATTTACGAAATAAACACATCATAAGTCTTCACGTTAACAGATATTGGTGTTGTTTATATTATAACAGAATTTCAGTTACGTTTTTGATAGAATATATAATATATGATCTATTATATATAAGTATAATCGTATTTTTTTTTTGGAGTCGTCCCACTAATATTTTTATAAGATTCCTGGTTCTTACGGGGATAGGTACCTCTCAAATGATGATTTTCACAGTAGTAGTGTGTAATATCATAACTTTGACATTAATCACATGAAAATATAATGCTCCATTAAGTGAGTGAATCTGCTTTTGCTAAAAGGTAGAGGGGATCGTAGTTCTAATGCATCTAGTTTTCTTTAGTTTGTTTGTATTCAGCTAATAAAAGATACAAGTATCTCAATAAAAAGCACTTAAACTTCACAGGTAAAGGTATTTGAAACGAGAAAGCAAAGAGCATGAGATTCAGATACTAAGTGATTTTGTAAGTGGAAACGAAATCTTTGTACGGTGTAATGTGAACATCGCGTGACCCGATGTAGCGTGGCGATGGAGGTATACCGAGCACGGGTAATGGAAACTAAACTATTGCGAATGTGCTATGCAGTGGTGCTATGTTACGCTTAACTTAAACTGGCTTATTCGTTAAGTACATTTTTGTTGGATGTCTAAGTATTTTATCTATTTTGTACATATTATGTTTAAACTTGCATATATTTAAAAAAAAAATGTGGCAATACCGTATGGGATTACAATGGCAAAGCCACATACTAAACTTTATCCATTTTTGAAATTAAATAAAGTGGAACTTTGCAATATTAGCATGAGCTCTGCAGTTGAAGTTGTTTGTGACACTACATATAAGTTTATTGAATATTTATTATTGTTGTATCTGAAATGAAACATACAGAAAACACTAGGTAAAATTTACTATGACTTCTAAACATGAGTCTATTAGTTTTCGCTTTGTTCACTATAGTTTGATACACTTGTAATTATCTGTTTGTACTGCAATGTGCCAGTGCTATCAATACATTATGTAACCTATACCGTAGTACCAACACAACCAACCAAACCCTTTGTCATTTTTACATAATCGCAAAATATATACAAAATCTCAGAAATCTACATTGTCTTTATTTCATGGATCTATGTTTATTATTCACTGTGATAAAATGCTATATTATGGCATATTATAATAAAAAAAGGAACATTGATTTTTCTTTTCACGATTTTGACAGGCGTATTGTGTTTGAAGTACGGGAAGGTAACGATATCATTTGTGATTTTCATTATCCATACCGGGAAAGATATGAAACATTTTGTACTCCAATGACACTTGCTGGTTCCCATTTACGCTTAAAATTATTTTGATCGTCTGGTTTTTTGCCATATGTTTAATAAAAAATATAATTCGGGTTCGATTCCCGTCCGAGAATTGATCTGGTGAGAGTCGTAAGTTTTCTAGTAGGTATATTATTTAGTATTGTATGAAAAAAGCATTATGAATGCAAAAATCTCTAATTTAAAAATGATTAAATGATAAATGGTCCGTAGTAGACAAACGTGTTCTGAAATTACCATAACTTTATATGGAAAACGTAACGAAATAAGACATCGGCTAGCTAAAGAGTTTGACTAGTTGCTAATATAATCCAATTGAAGATTTTATCTTTAAAGATGAAGATGTGCAAAAAGCACTGTAGTATTTCCATAACTAGTTGAAGATTAATTTTGTTTTCCATAACAATAGGTACCAGTGGCGAGGGGTGAAATTATGGCGAAGGTAAGCCGCTCTACAAAAATGATGAAAAATTTTATGATCTGCATAGTGGATTCAGTGAGGTGGGATTTCCAAAGGTAAGCCGATGGGAATCGGCTTGTATGGACCCTTCGCCACTGATAGGTACATCTATTCTGCGAAAAAAAACGAAAACATTCTGAATTTTGAAAAGTAAGAAGATTGGGGGGCAATTGCTACATTTTTAAACAAAAAAGAAAAAAAAAACACAAACATTCAGTGGATTCTTTATTTTTTGTTATCCATACAATAAATTGAAATGCATTCATCCTTATCCTTACTAATATTATAAATGCGAAAGTCCGTTTGTTTGTTACGCCTTCACGCCTTAACTACTGAACCGATCATCATGAAATTTTACATACACGTTGCCAGGAGTACAGAGAAAGACATAGGGTTTCATCCCGAAAAAAGTGTTGTTCCCGAGGGATAGCAAAAAAAACTTTCCACGAGGACGAAGTCGCGGGCGGCCGCTAGTGTTCAATAAACTTCTCTGCGTAGTGATCCGGCTTACATAAAATGGCTGATTGGAATTTTATTTTTCAATAATAAGTACCTACTTACATGTTAGATCACCATCAATGATTGTCGTAAAATTTTAAACAAAGATAATATTGACTAATCTACTCCTAATAATAATAAATAATAAATAAATAAATATTTGACAACATCACATACATTGCTCCAATCCCAAAGTAAGTAGCTATAGCATACTTGTGTTATGGAAATCAGAAACAACGGTGGTATGACACACACCCAGACCTGAGACAATATTGAAAAGTTCATTTTCTACATTGACCCAGCCGGGGATCGAACCCGGGACCTCAAGAGATGGAGACGTCTTGAAAACCGGCGTGCAAACCACTCGACCACGGAGGTCGTCTAATAGTAGTTGATTTTTCAAGGAGTTAATAATGGTTTGCTATTTAGTTCCTCTTGGAAATCCGAAATAAATGCGATTGCATTGCAACCGTAGCACACACAAGAAAAAGTGCACTTTTCAAACGGTAAATAAATTACATCGGGTTCGGTTAGAAGACTAATTAACTAGAACGTCCCACTGTGCCGCAGTTACAGATGGACGGACAAACCTATTAGACCATGTAATTAGTCGAACTAACATACATGATCCATCCATATCACGCATGTTTGCGCCTGAAAATTTCTTAATATCTGCTTCTTATTTCCAAAAATATTAAAACACTTGCTTTAATATTTTTGAAAATAAAAAAAATACATTATCCTTCCCAAGTAGGCACTACCTATAATAATGTTTTTAAAAAGTGAAATTTAAAGTATTTCTTCTAAAAAAATATTCAATCTTTTTGTACAATATTGAAAGCTTATTGATCTAAATTGATCACTTATTTTGATTGAGTTGGTATTGGTTTGGTCATATGTAAATAAATAAATATTTGACAACATCACATACATTGCTCCAATTCCAAAGTAGCTATAGCACTTGTGTTATGGAAATCAGAAACAACGGTGGTATGACCAAACACCCAGACCTGACAATATTGAAAAGTTCATTTTCTACATTGACCCAGCCGGGGATCGACCCCGGGACCTCAAGAGATGGTGACGCCTTGAAAACCGGCGTGCAAACCACTCGACCACGCACTTCAATGAAGATCAGTAACGATTTTTGTTTAGTAGCTTATCAGAAAGCTTATGCCACCACATGATTAATTGTGAAGAAATTTTTGCGATATCTCTTAAATCTGAGAAGTTGTACGAGTTAAAACATGCTAAAACACTGTTATTTTGGGGGTCCTTATGACGTCATCGCGACGTACGCGAACCTTATGCCGTACGTGATAAAGCGCATATTGCTTTGATTTTGGCATTTCCTTCAAACCCTTAATAACTCAACCATTTCTAAACGGATTTAAAAAATCTTTCACTAGGTTTCATAGCTATTAATATGATTTTATATTATATCAATATCAATATCACTATAGGATTATAAACCTGTTACTGATCCTCATTGTCATTGAAGTTTATCGTTGAGTCCGGAAACTAATTACCTAATTAATTTAATGTAAGATTTGATTCGATTTTGATCTCTTACATTTTAACTCATTTTGATCTGGAATTAAAGCAGAAATCCAACCAAAATCCTTAAAACAGGCGATGGTAGTCTAAAAAATTATACTTTACTGAAATATAACTTCATAGCAAATACACTCGTGATATGATACACCAATTATTTGCTTTTCCACATGATATTCGCTGTCGAAAACTTGATTGGTTTCGTTCTGTTGTTCGAAACATAAAATCGTTTTCTTTTAATACATGTAGGTAATAAATGGAACAAAGGTTTCTTTCGTGAAGTTTTTTTTATTTACCTTTCAAGATGTTTTCCTTTCAGTTAGTTCAGAAATCTATTTTTATTTTTATCGATAAAAAAGGATTTATAGTCATACTTTCACGTGTCTCTTCATATTCTGAGAAAAATATCAATAACACGTTTTAGTGTTATTATACTATTTGTGTACGCCTATACCATTAAAGGAGAAATTTAATGTTAATTCGTTGTTGAAAACCACTTCAACCAGGCTCGGTATTGAGGACCTACTCAAAGTGGGACTCAACTCAAAGGCTCAACCTTCAATAAGCGATTTCATTTGACCTCTATTAGCTGACGGAGAACGTCTTTTGATAATTTTTGGACGTAACGATGCGTCTATATATATTATATGAAAAGGTATTATACCAAAGAGTTTAGATAGAAAACGTATTTTTTGTGTTTTCTTTGATATAAGAGACATGTGTTATATTTTAACAATGTTTTAAATAGACAGTGGAGCGCTAACTATTAGAATGTAAGATGATCCCTATCCTTACTAATATTAGAAATGCGAAAGTCCGTTTGTTTATTTGTTACGCCTTCACGTCGTAATTTTGCATAAATGTTGTCAGGGGTACAGAGAAGGACATAGGGTTACCTCTCACCTCGAAAAAGATATTGTTCTCGAGGGAGAGAGAAATATCTGTCCACGCAGACGAAGTCGCGGGCGGTTGCTAGTAAACAATAAATAAGTGTCTTTGATCACAAAATAAAAAACCTGATATTTTGTGCTGCGACGTCAATACTATACTTTTTTCAAATAAAAAAAATACTTAAGTATTTGACAGTTAATCCATAGCTTAAAATAAATATAATTTAAATTTGATTACGCCAACAAGAGTAAAATTTCCACAGGTTTCTAAATAAACAAATAAATTCATTTCGAGTGTCATTGTAATAATGAGGGGTACGAGAGGCAAGATGTCCGCGAATAGGGCCAACTAATTTGGACGACGCGCCTTAAAATCAGGCAGGTGTACCTTGTAATAACACACTGAAGGTTCCGCAGTTCACTCACATCGGTAAATGCGAGCATTTCTTTGCTTTTTTATTAGTTACTAGCGGCCGCCCGTGGTTTCACCCGCGTGGTTCCCGTTCCCGTGGGAATATTGGGATAAAAAGTATTATATGTTTTAATCCAGGCTATCTACTATTTGTGTGTCAAATTTCAACCAAATCCGTTCAGTAGTTTTTGCGTGATTGAGGAACAAACATCCAAACCCACAAACTTTCACATTTATAATACTAGCGGCCGCCCGCGGTTTCACCCGCGCGGTTCCCGCTCCCGTGGGAATATCAGGCTAAAAAGTATTCTATGTTTTAATCTAGGCTATCTACTATCTGTGTTCCAAATTCCAACCAAATCTGTTCAGTAGTTTTTGCGTAATTGAGGAACAAACATCCAAACATCTAAACATCCAAACCCACTAACTTTCACATTTATAATATTAGTAGGATTAGTAGGATTATTTAATGATCAAACGAACTTACCCTAAGTGAAGTTCGATCTTAATTATCCCGTCTTCGTCGAAGAGATTTAATTTGTTACAAAGTAGTAGCTCTGCTTCTCGCTCGCACTTATTCGCACGTCTTCAGAGGGACAGAGAAAGCAATAGTCACCCCCTCTCTGCCGCCGACCAGCACTGCCCGCCGCCGCCGCGTCAACCTCATTCAGTTTGGAGTAGTAAATAAATACATTGATATCCTTATCTATTATAGGGATGCGGTTGTTGAACAAACAACTAGCAAGTGAGGGTTTGGGACTTTAAATCTCTTAGACGAAGACGGGATGATTAAGATCGAACTTCACTTAGGTTCGTTTGATTATTAAATTATCCGTCATCGTCGAAGAGATTTAATTTGTTACAAAGTAGGATGTTTAGAGAAGATATCAATGTTATTATAGGACCATTGTTTGTTTATATAAACAAACAAGGGTTAAGTCGACACACATTAAATTATTTTTAAGGATTAGTTAAATAAGATGAAAATAAGTCAGTGCTCCTGCAACTGTAACACAATAAAAAATTTTTTATTTTAATCTGGGTTCTGCGAAATTAGAGCCCGATGCCTGGAAACTCGCAAATATTGTCGATTGTCCAGTCCAAAAAGCCGATTGCGAATAGCATCCACAGAAACTCCGTCACACCGACTAGTAAGTGAACAAATTTTTTGTCACGTATTGCAGCAACTTGACCGCCACGCCGATGTGACCACATGCTACACAACATGATAAATAAATAGGTAAGGAGATTTAAAATAAAAATCGATGTAACATTCCTCTATTATAAATTTTATCAATCGGCCGAATGTTTGTGACGAGGCAGCATTGATAAGTATTTTTTTCGGGTTTTGCATTAGTTCATAATGGCGATAATATTTAAGATATTTATATAAATAAACACAAATAATTTTATTACAGAGATAAAATCTCAAAGAATGGAAAGTTCAACAAGTTGAGATTTACAGAAGATGTTTTTAAACATCTGTCATTTAAATTTTTAATAATAAATTATTTCGTCACATTTTACTGTGTTACCTCAGATAATATAATACTATACTGAGTTGCTTAATTGAATAAAAACATGATCTGCGTTCATTCAGTTGTAGGTAGCCAAGGCGACCAAATTGTGCTTAATTGTTCAAAATGTAAGTTATTTGGGAGTAAATTCAACAGGTAATCTAAAAGTATTGTGAGTTCCAACGTTATAGGGTAACAAACATATCTACAGAAAAAAATTTTTTTTTAATGTTATCTTTGCCGGTGATATATATAGATTTTAAAAAATTAGGAGATATCTGAGCAATTATTGTTTAGTGGGATTTGTTTAGAAAACCTATTAAATCATTATTTTTTATAAAATAAGATATTATTTCTTGGCAATGTTTCCAATAAAAATATAGATTTGCTTGCAGTATTATTCAAATACTGAGGCAAGGTATCAATAAACACTTCTAACGCTTGACTAAAGAACTTGTTTTCTAAGGAACGTTTGCATTATAATATGCAGCCAGAGAAAACTGACAGCGAGGATGATGTTTCTTTTTGAGAAATGAAAATAAACTAACGCTTGATGTGACTATTACCATCGCTATTTATTTAATAGCAAGTTGATTAAGGTTTCAACGAGAGAATGGAGTTGCCTGCCACAAGTATATTATTATGCTTACTGGGTAGCTTTAATAATTAAGTGTATTTAATGTATTGTGTAATTGCAGAAAATAAAAAACTATTTTTTTGAGTAACCATGGCCGTGATAGCTATTAAGTCATTTGGCTTTGTCATGTACAATTAAGTAAGTTATTTTTTATTTTAAAAACTAGTGAGGAAAAAGAAAGCTGGGGAGGCGTTATTACGCCTATTGTTGATCATACCACTGCCATTTCTTGCAAGCAACTTAGCAATTTGATTTAATTGCAAGCAATGAACACCACTAATTCGATTCATTTATGAAATGGCAGTGGTGTTATTAATATACAACAAAAAACTTGTAGGGGCTCCCCATGCATACATGGAACTGAAACTGAAAAAAATTTTCCTTCATAACAATACGTGCGGGTTGTCTATAGATAGGTCTTTAAAAATGACATTGAGGTTCCTAAGATATTTTTTTCTAAAAGTCAACCGTTTGAAAGATAAACACTGCCAAAGTGGTAAAATGTGTCTGTCCCCCCCCCCCTCTAACTTTTGAAATAAGAGAGTGAAAAATCTAAAAAAAATATATGCTATAAATCTTAATAAAAACTTTCAACGAAAATTAGTTTGAACGAGATATAGTAATTAGTTTTTGAGATATATCATATTTTCCAAAACCGCAAATATAACTTTGTCATTCATACCAACACTGTGAAAAACAAAGTTATTTTTACAGACGAAAAATTATAGTGGTATTAAATATAGTATGGTATAAGGTAACTACGGAACCCTATGGCGCGTGGCCCGACACGCACTTGGCTGGTTTTTTTTGTACCTCTGATAGCGTGATGCATGATCTTTTGGAGTTTGTTACTTGTAGCTTTTGGTTGTTTTGAAATTACACTTTTAACAGTACACAGTAGACTGAAATAGAAAAAAAAAATTAGTACTATGATATTGTAAAACTTTCAATATAGGTCAGGTACTTGTAGGTAATCTTGTTTTGCGTTTGACATAAATGCTTGGATGATTTCATACAGAGCCATCTAGCCCCAAACTTTTATTATGGGTGCTAGACTACTGATATACTAGTTACATTTATACTTTTTAAATATAATATACTTATTATATAACACCCAGACCCGTCACAGAAAAAAAAAAATACCATTTCAATTTCTGCCCGGCCGGGAATCGAACTCGGGACCTCTTGCGCTGTAGATCGGCAGCATGATGACCACTGCACCACGCAGGTCGTTAATTAATAATTGATTTAATGTCGATTGCTGCCCACAGTCCCCTTTTCCCGTTTTTCAATTTCAGTCGTATTTGAAAATTTTTGCCAAAGGGCGAATAAGCCATAAAGGGGCGAGTGGTCACTTTAGGCATGACGGGCGAACACGAGAGGGTGAGTGAGAGCGTTACTTTTTTGAATCCTTTTAACATTATCTGCAGTACGTAGACAGGTCTACATCGAAGTTCAATTATGTGGTTACTAATTTGAGAATAACCTATTTTCCCTATTTTGAATTCAGTTCTCGTAAAAACAAAAAGGCAACGAGGGAAAAGATGCATGTTAATTTATGCAAAATCATTTTATCGCATAACAAAAAAATTTAAACTTGATCGTGTTATGCCATATTTCATAAAAAAACATAAAATAAAAATAGCGTATTTGATGTATTCCCAATAATACAATATAGAATATCCAATTTTCTACGTAATTGCACTGTATTTAAATATGATTCAAAAATCTGACTTGCTTAACCCTAAAACGAGACATAATAAAAGTTAATGGAACCGCCTCTCGACGGCTGGCGAAGGCAAGTGCTCATTTCCCTGGCCGTCGTTGTCGCTATGTTAATTAGCATTTGGCACTAAAGTACGGATAATTTGGACGAACAACTGCGACTACCGTTGCAACTGTGATTCTTCTCGTTTTTTAATTATTATGACTGGCTTGTTTTTGACAACAATTTTATAGAGGTTAATTTGAATAACACGTGACGTTACGAAAGTTTTAATAAAATCCAATATATCAATATAGAAGGTAAATGTTCCGTCAAAATAGAGATCCGTCGAACAAGAGCAAATCGAAAAAGGGTTCTGGCGAAGTACCTAGTGTATTTGGAAGGTGTGTGTTGTCGAAGTATGTTCTGACGGACTAATCATGCTTGTCGTCGTAGTGGGTTTTTCGAAATTATTAAGACTCGAAATTGAATCGAGAATCGAAATAATTGACGGTCGAAAGTCAGAATGACACTCGTTGGCTGACACCATTTCGTTATGTAAAAAAAAACTTATGCAATGCAACATGGGTAGGATCAAACGAAAGTTTTTTTACTAAAATGTATAAAATAAAAACTAAAAATAAGAAATTTTTTTTCCCACAGAACGGTTCCCCGACTGCAATGACACTTGTTTTTAAGGTTCCGTACCCAAAGGGTAAAAACGGGACCCTATTACTAAGGCTCCGCTGTCCGTCTGTCTGTCTGTCTATCACCAGGCTGTATCTCATGAACCGTGATAGCTAGAAAGTTGAAATTATCACAGATGATGTATTTCTGTTGCCGCTATAACAACAAATATTATTTTGTTGCATTTTTTTGGTACGGAACCCTTCGTGCGCGAGTCCGACTCGCACTTGGCCGGTTTTTTTTTTACTTTATAGTAAGTTTTTGGGTAGCGTCGTCGTGTTTTATATATATATTTTTAAATAATTTATTTTTTCAATATCAGCGGAGAGAAATAAAATTATGTTGATTTTAATGATACATGTGATGATGATGATAGCCTTTTGCATCAGACATTGCTTGTTAATTTAGTATTTGGGCTTGGTTTATGTGTTGTAAGTCTTATTGCCAATCGGCGAAGGCCTCCTCCAACCTTTTCCACTCCCACCGGTTCTCCGCCACTCTATTCCAACTAACTCCAGCCACCTTCCTTATGTCGTCGTCCCACCTCTTTTGTGGTCGACCTCTCCTTCTGTGGCCCTCTCTGGGATACCGCCGTGTAACGATTTTACTCAATTTGTATAGGATTTAAATGATACATGTAAATCCTATAAACCATAATGATGAAGGAAAAAATACTGAATCACTAGTAGGCACTGATAAAGTATATTATTATATTGATTAATATATTTTACTAAATAAATGGTGTGTGTTGTTATGACACAAGTAAAGGGTTTTCAAAGTAAATCATTTCACGGCGGCGTCGCTCACACCATGTGTCACTAAAAAGCGGAAATTAAACATTTTGAATAGAACATTAAACGTTATTTATGTTGACCTATACGGTCCAATATAACCACCTACTTATTTTTGTTATTATCAGAATTATGACCGTCAGCCTATGATTTTATATCTTTGCCATCAGCCTATTTAATGTGACTGATGAGGCACAGGCCTTCTTTATGGGTGGATAAGGGGCATGGGCCATAATCTACAATGCGTGCCCAATGCAGATGGTGAGTGTTAACGACTGCAAATGTTGCAGGGACCAACGGCTTAACATGTCATCTGAAGAACTAATATAATAAATTTTAGGTCACCCATCGCATGACTGACCCTTGCTAAAGTTGTTTAACCACCACAATCACCGAGCCAGGCGCTAAACTACTGCGCCATCCTCTCAAAATCAGCTCCTCAAAATTATACCTACTTATACGTTATATACAAGGTGTGTGGTATTAAGCCTTATAAGGCTATCACCATATTCAGCTTTATAAAGCCGAATATACCAACACTTTAAAAAAAAAAAGGTTTTTTTTTCTTTTTATGTTGAACTTCAAAGTGGCAACCCTAGACCGAATTTGTGTTTTGCTTTTGCCCAATAGAAAGAAACGACGAAATCCGCAGGAGAACTAAAGTAACCGACATCGCTCGAAGGATTGCTCAGCTGAAGTGGCAATGGCCGGGACACATAGCGAGAAGAACCGATGGCCGTTGGGGCGGAAAGGTTCTGGAATGGCAACCGCGCACCGGACGACGCTCCGTGGGCAGGCCCCCGACAAGGTGGACCGACGATCTGGTGAAGATGGCGGGAAGCCGCTGGATGCGGGCAGCGCAGGACCGATCGATCGGTTCTGCGCTGATCGCGATCGTCGTGGAGATCCTTAGGGGAAGCCTATCCAGCAGTGGGTGTCGTGCGGCTGATATGATGATGATGATGATGATTTGCCCAATAATGGGATTATCGAATATCTATTATCAAATTATATTATCGAATACAATACTCTTTGTGCGTCTATGGTTGTCATTTTGAATTTTTCCATATAAATAAAAAAAAAAGATCTCAGCCATGTGGCGGTTTTCAGGGTTTATATTAATTTTCCGGGGTTGTATAAATGGTACCCTATCTACCATATTCAGCTTTATAAGGCTGTTACATTTTGTTTTCGTTATTAATTTTGTGCTGATTTTTTCGCGATTCCAGAGTTGGCCCCATAGTAAAGTTGTTCAGTTTGATGGTCCTTTTGTGCCACATTCGTCTTTAGGGGTTTTTTGTAAAACATTTTATACTAAGTAATTCATCAAATTCTTAGAATAATACTCAATTATTGCTACCGAATCATTTAGGTACACAATAATACTAAAGCTAGGATAAAATTTCAATAAATAAGCATTGTATCTACGTAAAACAACCTAAAACCACTGCTCCTCGCGCCTCCTTGTTAAATAGAGTTAAGCCAACATCAATCAGGCTTTGCCTGCCCGCATCATTTTTGATTAACAATACTTTCCTCCAATCCATTCACTCCTATCTAATGACATATAAACCTTTTTGTTAATGTACCTAAGTAAAAAACCGGTCCTTAGTCTGGAAACCGTTTTTGGAAAAGTTGTATAAAGGTTGTATATCAATTAATGTTGTTGTTTTATAATGTTATTTAGTAGGTAATAAATATCTACTCCTGCAAAGTTTTTGGTGTTTTACAAATGACCCTGTATAGTTTTGGGACATGCTCATCAGGGCCTTTGATTTGATACCTATATTTTACGAAATGGCGTCATGCAACTGACATTTGGACTTTTTTCAAAAATATTTAGCCAGTGCCACTCAGGGGTAATGTAAGGATTCAAACAATACCTCACACTTCTAAAATTAAATAGAAGTTATAGTATAATATATAGAAACTAATAGGTACATACAAACATACATGAATCCTGAACACAATACTTTCTTCTTTTTTGGGCAGTCATGTAACGAAAGAAAATCAACATTTCCGAATTTACTTGTCATCTGTTTCTACGTTCATCGATTATAGCATTGTTGTTTTAAATATTTTCTACTGGCTTTTGCCCGCGACTTTGCTGCGTGGACATTCGGAAAATTGCTATGAAATCTGTGACCGAGATAAAAAGTATCCATGTTCAACCATAGGCTATAACATCTGTGTGCTATTCCAAATCCTTTTGCTTGCTTGCACGAACTGAACGTCTCATCCAACGTGTACAAAATGCGTGTGCTCGCTTCTGCTATTCTGTACCACCTAGAGCGCACATCACACCTTTCTTAAATCAGTCAAATCTAATGAAGATGGAGGCTCGTCGTAGGCTGCATTTTGCTTCTTTGTTGTTTGATATAATACATACCAAAGTCCCTCAGTATCTCTTTAACAAACTTAAATGGGCCAAGGACAATAGTGCATGCCGCTCACGGGCCTCCTCCTACATGATACTCATGCATTCTCACAAAACGGCTGCTTTTCGAGGTTCCTTCAGGTATTCGGCTTCCAAGTGTTGGAACAATTTGCCGCCTCCCATCTGCACTATGAATACCCGTGGCTCATTTAGTAGACATCTTAAAAATCACTTGTTAACGCTACAGATAAATATGAAATGAACATACACTAATTACTTAATGATAATTGTAACCAGCAAACTAATTTATTTATTTTTATTGCTTACCGCTCTTGTTATTGTACTGTCTTTTAAGGTCAGTTTTTTGTATGTGCTACACTTATATTTATTATGCCGTTATCTGTTTTGTATGTGTTCGGTTTTTGCTTCTAGTTTTTATATAAGTTTAATGTAATATATAAGTAGTATTTTGTAAAAATTTTCTGTTTGAGCAAGTTTGGGCATGACATGGCAGGCCATTTTCATGTCGGTGCCACCGTGGCATGATTGAATTTTGTTTTCTTTCAATCAAAGGGGTTTTTGTTCATTCAGCCTAGTTTTCTTGTATGTGCTTTTATTTTTTAATTTTTGTAACTGTTATGGTAGGATAGGATTAATAATTTGTATTAGTAGTAATTGTTATAAATAAGTAAGTAATTAATCGTATTTTTTTTTCTCTTTATATGTATTTTTTTGTCGCATTCGCACGCTTGTGGTTTTGTTTATATAATTTTTTCTATCATTCTGTTACATTGTTCAGTGATGTCACTACTGGGCCTCGGCAGAATACCAGTTGCAGTAGATGTTCTTTCTCGTCTGCTGCTTATACTGAGCCGAGGTCAGTCTTGGCATCACATAGCACTGCACAGTGTGACTGCTTTTCTTTCCTTGTAAGTTTTGTGCTGTCCTAATATTTTTTTGTTGCGCTTTGTGTATGTGATATGTGCTGCCAATAAAATGCTATTCTATTCTAAATCCGTTCAGCCGGTTTTACGTGATTGAGTAACAAACATCCAAACATTAAACCTTCACATTTATAGTATAATTAGTTCCCGTTCCAGTACTCGTTCTCATTCCTGTTCCCGTTCCCGTATTATTTTTCCATAAAAAAATTTAATCCCCGTTTTAGTCCTTTAGGTGTTGAATAATGTCCACCGTGTCGTGTTGGACCCTAAAATAAATACCATATTCGCAATAAACATCCCATAAAACATTTTAACGACATCCATATCGACTTTAAGTTTTATTTACTCAGTAATCCCCAAGGGATTGGGGGTTAGTGGGTAAATAAATCTAAACATTTTCTGAAAATCAAAAAATACGTGTTTTTGCTTAGTTTTTAAAAGTACTCTTAGGAAGTTTCAAGTCGAAATGTGTTTTTATTAAAAAAAAACCATACAAAATAAGCCCCATTTCACCCCTTTAGGGGTTGAATCATGGCCACCACTTAAAAATAAATGCCATTTTCGTAATCAACATCCCATAAAAACTCGAATACGACACTCATATCGATGTTGGGCTTTTTTTACTACATTTACCCCCTAGAGGCTTGAGTTTCGGAAAACCACGAAACCCGTGTTTGCTTATTTGTTTTAAGAAGTACTCCTACGAAGTTTCAAGTCGAAATGTCTTTTTAATTATTTTTTTCCATACAAACTTTGTACCCCCATTTCAACCCTTTAAGGGAGGATTTTCTATAAATCCCTTCTTAGTGAGTGTTTGCACTGTATAGAGTATCTATGTACAAAATTTAAAGTCTCTAGGTTCAGTGGTTTGGGCTGGGCATGAGCAATAGTCTGTCAGTCACACCTTCACTTTTATATAAGAGATAACCTTTTTCTAACCATCTAACTATACGATCATACAGCTATACTACCTTCCCTAACGTTACATGAAGTTTAAGAAAGTTACTCAATTAATAATTCAATGTTTAAACGAAATAAAAGGATAATGTATTTTACGATCAATTTAAATTTCGGCGCGTTAAAATTTGTAAATCAACGTAGCTATCGTCACGTAATTTAAAACTAATTAAGAAAGGGAAACGCTGCCTCTTAATGCTTACTTTCAGAGTAAATGGACTTTGCAAATATTCACTGGAAAACCGAGTGACTCGGAACCTTCAACTTTTATATTCAATTAAATAGAAAGCTCTTGAAATAAGCGGTCAAGATAGTGGAAACAACCTCGTAAACATTTCGATTTCTCCTTTTGGTCTGTGTTAAGGAATTTTCTTTTTTAGTAATTGCTACCTTTTTAGGGTTCCGTAGTCAAGTCAACAAGGCACCCTTATAGATTAGCACTGTTTATCCGTCTGCAACTTAGCTTAGAGCCCTATGCACTAGAAAGTTGTAAATTAACATGAAATTAATTAGGATACAATTTTTATAGAATAAAATTTTGAAAACAAAAAAAAGTTTTCCTTCCCTACGTGTAAAGTGGGAATGACACATTTTTTTCTCATCAATCTCACAGTGTAGGGAGGTCTTTTAATATTGTAAGTTTGTAAAAAACACTTTTTGATTCAGGGATATTGCAAAATATTAAGCTTTAAAGTGCAAAATTTTGTTAGAGTCAAGTGTCCCCACCCTAGCAGATAAACCAAATTCTAAGTTCACAGTAATATAAACCGTTGCTTTTGGAAACGTGAAAAAAATCAGGACAGTAAAACCTACATATAACGAAGTTGAAAGAAAAACTATCACTGCTAGGTAGGCTTTACAAGTTAGAAAGTAATGTCGATCTTACAAAATTAAGTTACAGAATTAGTTTATATTGGTAAAGTTTTCCTTAGAACAAATTTCATTGAATAGCTGTTAGGTACATAATATATATACGTAGTTATAGTTGTTAGTTGTGTAAATATAAGTTTAAAGCCATTTCTGATTATGCGCCTAAAGGTATTTCTAGCCTAATTCATCATCATAGCTAAGGTAGTGTTTTAAAACTTAGACACGAGGAAATTAATTATTAAGATATAATTATGTAAATATTACATTCAAAAATAGATAAAACATCAAAATCTTTTTATTTTTTTCAATCACACCTTAACACATTGCAAATTGCAATATGATATTTTGGGAATAATGTTGGTTAATTTTCGTTACACAGTAAAATTAATTATTCTCATCTAATGACGCCATTTTCACTTAAAACTTATTATTTTAACTAATAATAATAAGTTTATACCTAACCAATGGGTCCTTTTTTTTTTTATGCCGATGAAAATGCTTTTACGCATCCCACCCCTGCAGGTGAGCAGGAGGTTCGTATGTGGGGCTCGCCAGGAGGGAACTGCAACATTTAATAATGTTGCAGTCCCCCCCACGACCGCAAGGGGGGAATACCCACTAAAAACACCGGCACTTGCCCTCTCGCCACCGGTTGGTCTGTGGGGGTCCGTTGTGGTAATCACCCCTATGACCTGCGGCCTGCCCGGCTTCCCAGGCCTCCTCTATGACGGGAGATGGCCGAGCAAGTTTGGCCATCTCCCCAACCTGTCAGGGCCGTGCTAGGCAGGCAGTGGTTCACCTCCCACTACCCGCTTGGCCCCAGACCGGGGGAACAAGATGGTATGTTCCCCCCTTCGCCACGCTTAACGCAGCTCCTGGCACGTTGTGCCGGGGGCAGATCCCCCTTCATGTGGTGCGCCGCATCCCAGACCTTTCTCTGCTGAGAGGGGTGGGGAGTAGCCATTCTCGGCTTTATACTTTCGGGGATGCCAACTAATTAGTCTGACATGCCCTCCTCTGCATGCGTCTGACGTACGCATGGGACTTCAGCACCAACCCGCTGGTCCTCGAGGCGTTTGCCTCTTGTCAACGGCGGATCGCACTTACGACAGCCCATGATGTGGTCAGCCGGTCGCCCACTGGCAGCACAGACTGAGCATCGGGGTTCAGCTTTGCAGGCCGCAGCCATGTGGCCCGGCTCACCGCAACGGAAGCAGAGGCTGCTCCTGTCAACTTCAGACGGGCACTTGGGCTTCGTGTGCCCTACCCCCAGACATTTATAACACCGCATGGGAAGAGGTGCGAGCGCCCTCACCCTTGCTGTGGACCAACCTATTTGCACTCTGCCTCCTTTAGCGATCGTCTTTGCTACTGCAACGGGGCATCTTACCCTGATGCAGCCTGTGCCATCCAGGGAGAGCATCAACTCCGTCGTCTTAATGCACTGCGACTCACAGCCCGCTATAGCCGCAAGCTCTCTCAGCACGTCTTCCTTGCGGATGGAATCATCAAGACCCGCAATGTGCAGATCCGCCGTCTTTTCTGGCCGTCGGACAGCCGCTACCTCTGATAGTACCCCGGGGAGCCTTTCAGCCAACAAGTCAGCCTTTGCCCCACTTGGATCCAGCACCTCTATAATCCTAGAGCCCGTTTGGCCCTCCCGCATTCTGCAGCCTTCTGAAATACCTATTTCAGGAAGAGAGATAGACTTTCTCGCCTTAGCGATAACATCTGAGTAAGAAAGCCCTTTTTCCTTCGCTTCTGGAAGGAGGTCAAGCACCACTGCTGAGGTGCGTGGGGGTTTCAGCTTCAGCTTTTTTTTAGATTCCTTTTCCGCTGGAGTTGGAGTCAGCTTGTTGGCAGGGGCTTCTTCAGAAACTTTTGCGTTCGCCTTCTTTTTCTTCTTTCTCCTTGTCACCGATTGCCAAGCATTATGCTGCACCCGGGCGGGAGCGGGTTCGGTTTGTTCTGCGTTGGTGGAGGGTGGCACTACTCCACTTTGTTTTTTCGCTGGCGTCTTCTTGACCGAAGGAGGAGAGAGTCGCAGTCCACTCAACCTGTCCTCTATCAGTTTGCTCATCTTTGTCACTAGGAATTGCTTGAGCTCTTCCATTGCCACCTCAGAGAAGTTCGGCCCGCCTGTAGCATACCCAGCTTTCGTCTGTTGGCGTAAATTTTCTACTTCCTTTTTCGATGCCTCCAGCTCTCTACGCAGGTTAGCATTCTCGGCTTTTAGAAGAGTAATCTCCCTTTCCTCCAATCGGCTTTCGGGAGCCATGGTCAGCGGTGAGGCCTGCGACTCCTGTGCTTCTACACCCGTTTGAGATTCGTCCTCGACTAGATGGACCGGCGGCAACCCTGTCGTAGTCTCCATCTTTCTCTGATGCATCAGTCTAGTATTGTGAGGCTCCTCCTGACTAGGTGTCGCCCCCACTCGGCTCTGAGACATACGGCCCCTCTTAGCCTTAGGTTTCATTACAGGCTTTTCAGCTTCCCGCAATCAAGGTTGCATCTGTGGTATAGGGGCTGGGTCCACTTTTTCATTGGTAACTCTGTCGGACTTCCAACCAACATCTTGACACCTCAACAATTCGTCTTCAGTAGGCGAGGCTAAATTCTTCTTTATTGACTCTACCGTTTTATAATCACCGTTCGCGTTCAAGAGCGAAAAGATTTCTTGAAGTTCCTCACTATAGGCACGGTTTTTGAATGGACCCTGTGCTTCGTCCGTTTGTCTACTGGTACCAGGAATCGGCACCGTAAACCTTCCATTTGCATCACAATTTTGTTTATTCGACTTCATAATTATACCCACGAGAATGGGAGATCAGCTAGTCCACCCGGGCAGAGATCCCAGTACCCGGGTAACCCTACTACACCTTGGGGGGCGGGAGGTACCCAAGGGTGGCGATCAGGATTGACTTCCTTTGTCAACCACCTGAAACAGGCTTCTGGCACCTCGTCCTCAAATACCAGAACTTTAAGGATTTTTTATAGAGGTTGTCTCCTCGTGGTCCCCATGAAGACGACCCCCGTTCCTGCACTACGTACAGGGCTACGGTTTGAGTTTTTTATTGGGGTTGTCTCCCCTCGGCCCCCCGAAGCGGGCCCCTGGTCCTGTACTACGTACGGGATAACAGGAGAGTCGGACTATTAGCAATCACTGAAATTGAAACCAAAGGAGTCATTTACAGTGACACCCAGGGTGCACCGTCCCTCCCACTGTTGTTCGCAGTCCACGGATGAACGGAGACAAACAGTAGAGGGAACACGAGGAGGTTGTCCGACCGCGCACCCCAACCAATGGGTCCTAATTTCATAATGTGACAAACGAATTGCATTGTTTATTAAATAATAAAAATACTATAATTAATTATATCGATTCGATAGTGATGAAGTAAATTTGAAGTTTAAATTTTGTTTTGTTTTGTTTTTTTGCACAACGGGATTGTGCTTGGCCTCTCACCTGATGTTAAGTGACGATAAGGCTGAAGGTGGAGGATCCTCATCACTGAAGAACTGGATATCTTACCTCTAACTGACGGAACTCAACAATTTTTAAATTGTTGTTATGGCGTCAGACTTAGGTAAGATGGTGGTAGCTAGCCAGGCGTAGTTAAAATAAGCCCTACCACCAACCAAACCGAGTACAAATTGTACCCCCCCTGGGGTTCGAACCCGGGACCCCTGCGTCTTACACGGGTGGGCATCCACTAGACCACAGAGGTGGTATAATTCCTTTGGGAAACTCACAGCATATAATTTACATCCTACTTCCTACTAATATTATTAATGTGAAAGTTTGTGGGTTTGGATGTTTAGATGTTTGGATGTTTGTTCCTCAATCACGCAAAAACTACTGAACGGATTTGGTTGGAATTTGGCACACAGATAGTAGATAGCCTAGATAAAAACATAGGCTACTTTTTATTCCGATATTCTCACGGGAACGGAAACCACGCGGGTGAAACCGCGGGCGGCCGCTAGTATTACCTATACATATAAGTAACTATATAATAATTTTGTAGTGAAAGCACAGCGAGCAATGATAATGTACTGCAAGCGTTAATCTACTTGTAAAATCAGCAGCTATTTTCATTTTGCCATTGTTTAGCACAGTGTATAACGAAAAACAGGCCAAGTGCGTGTTGGACTTCGCACAATTAGGATTCCGTACCAAATATGATAGGAGGGTGGGGCTTATCTGAACTACACGTTTGACCGCAAAATGAAGTTGGTTTTGAATAGGAAAATGAGGGAATAAAAAAAAATTAAGATTCATCAATGTATTGATATTCGTTGGTAAAATATACGTTGTCTTTTCTTAATATTAGAAATGCAAAAGTCCGTCCGTTTTTTTTTGTTTGTTTGTTACAACTTCACGTCTTAACTACTGAACCGATCTTCATGAAATTTTACATACACGTTGTCAGAGGTACAGAGAAGGATATAGGGTACCTTTCATCCCGAAAAAAGTATTGTTCCCGAGGGATAGTAAAAAAACACTTTCTACGCAGACGAAGTCGCGGGCGGTCGCTAGTTATAAGTATTATAACCAAATTTTAAGTTAACGGGAAATTAAAAATGCCTCCTTTGGTTCAAAATTTCGGAAAAAGTAGACTTTGGCGGCTTGTCATGCCTTTTTTCTAATAAAAAAAAAAACAAAAAAAAATACATTTCTTGTCTACATAACAAGTTTTTCACAATGATATCCCCTACGTTTGGATACAAATATATTTTTACGCCCCCCTTCACATGTAGGGGAGCCCCATCTAAAAAAAAAAAAATTTTCTTATACTTTACCTGACTATGTTTTGGCAGGTGATGGGACTGGTGGGACACACCTTTGGTGCAAATATGAAGACTGTAGATTTAACGGTTTAGCTGCTAGAGTTTTGTTAAAGACAACAAACAGACGGACATATGAGTGACAATAAAAGGGGCCCGGAACCCTAAAAACGAAAATTCCTTCGCTTTATAATATATAGGTAGTATGGCTTTATTTTTGAAATTGTCCATCTATTGGACGAAACTTGGTCAAATCCTGTGGCGTAATCATGTCGGCTCAAATCGCGATATGCGTCGAGCCGTCGATCAGTTTAATTATGATTCTGAAATTAGGGTCACGCGTAAATTGCCTGCAATTTCAAACTGAAATTGTCAAACAAATTATTAATTATATTTCAGATAAAAAAATTCACAGATTTTACAGTCCCCGCAAGAATCGGAGCATTGAAAATGAACACAAAAATTTACGAAAAACCAAAATCAAATCAAATGCAAGGTCCTATTATATTTTTAAAGTTACCTAGTTAGTACCTATTTATTTTTACGATTGTAACACTCGGCTCCGCCTCGTGTCACAAAAGCGCCCGCTGACTGCCTCGACGCGGCCGAAATAATATTAACCAATTTTCGAAATTCCAAGGAATGCACTTCTCGTCTGCTTCTGCATCTTTTAACACTATTACCATGACGATCGGTCAATAATCATAGAAGCTACATCACTTTTTATGTACGGAAACAGCCGTTTTTCTACAATTCTAAATCTAAAGGGACCACCTACAGATCACAATTATAAACCAATTTTTTTTAAATTTCATAGCTAAACTAATACCCTAGGACCCTTTTTTTCATTTTTTCTTGTGTCAGTTTTATTTTCCGAAATTTTTACAATTTAGTAAACAAACACCCCCCAAAAAACCCGGAATTTTTGGAATTTTGCAAAATTTCAAAAAAAGTTACCAGTAAATTTTCAAAATTCACACATTCACACGTGTCTCGATAAATTCCTCAACTTTTGGTACTATTTCCATCTCGATCCTCTCAAAATCCTCGGAGATATGGTCAAAAATACGTCTCAGGCGATTTGCATCTGATAACCATTTTCAATGGTAAAAGTTAAAAATTTCCCTTTCTTATGTGCAAAAGTAACTTTAGATTGTTTTTGTCGTACCTTTTTGTTGAAGTCAAAAAGGAGTTTTTTCTGTAGTTCTATTGGACATCCCTTAGAGCAACGCGGCTTCTGTCCGAAGCCGAAGAGACATCCCATTGACGAGGCGATGAAAAAAGTGTTTTATTTCAATGTCGTACGCGATACATCTTTCGAAAGGTAAGTTTTTTATCGCTTCTTTCATTAATGTGACTTTGTCTAGGAGAGCAGGTCAACGCGTTTACCAATAATAAATTTAACTGTATTTATAAGTCAATTTAATAACGAGACAAGAGAGTTCAAGCATTCCTTTCATAGTTGTAATGTAACGCGACTAGGACTCTCTTCGAGCACTCTAAAGACACATGCTTATAGTTGCGATTAAACCAACACATAATACAGAGCAGCATGTAATGTGAAATTTAATTTATGTAATTTTTATGCAAATTCATAATTATTGTGTCAATTTTGAACATTCATTTTCTAAAAGCCGGACATACCTACGGTTCATAATTTGAAACTAATGGCCTTATTCATAAATGCCTAGTAATTTTATTTTAGTGACCGCTGAAATATATTCTTTTCTTTATCATTGTCAAAAAAGGTAAAAAAAACAAAACACTTTATAAGCCTTCTATAACTTTGCTTGTTTTTATGAAAAAGGCGGTATTAGTATTTCATCATCACATCAACAAAACTGTCTTCCTAATAGGTAGTAAAAAGTGCTGTCAATAATATTAATACACATGTAGCAAGGTATACCATAACACATAAATATCAATGAAGAATATTACTGTCAACGCTTGACTATAACTACGACTACTTAATGTGAATAGGCACGTGCACAATTTCTTCTACCCAACATTGTTATTAGCTGAAAAATAAGCAACCTGACCTGATTGTTTCTACAGCACTCCACTGCCCAATGCAATACATTTTATAAGCGTATCTGGCTAATATCCAAGTGCTACGTATAATTCTTTTCCGAATTAAGGCTTCGGGCATTCCTGGCTGCGGTGTGCTGACTTTGTAATCAGCGGTCTCCTAGAAACAAAAATGCTGGTGTTTAATAATACAGTTTCATGTTAAACAGTCTTTTTTATTTGTTAAAATGGTAAGCCAGTTGGGTTCTCTACAATGATCATCTATTATCAATAATGGTCATCAATGATCATACCTATAGCCACATGATATAGGTATCCTGTTGCTGATATCAGTTTGGCGGCCACTGCCTCCCTGTGTTGACTGATTGTTGCCCTCTTTTGAAAGCTTGGAAGATGAAATAATCACGTTCTAGATTACTGTAGCTTTGTTGTACTTAGAACAGTTAAGTAAGGAAAAGTTTAATAATCTTAAATTATATGAAAATGAATTAGTGACTTGATAACACTTTTCTTTTCTTTTCAAATTAGACAGTGATTAGATAACCACTGCGTAATTTGAAAAGAGAAGTATGTATCACCGTAATTTATCATTGGAATTTGAAGGAATTTGATTTAGCACTTTTCCGAAGTACCACGTGAACCTCAGAGGGGTAAATTTTCCGGTCGACTGGTCGATTTTAGTTAACTAGAGCCCTTTATCGACAATCACTTGTAAAATAAAATTGCCACATCATTTAATGCCACATTAAATAACATAACCTACTGCTTAATTGTATCAAATGTGTTATAGATTTATCTAGGTACTTCTAGCACGCGTCGTCTCAGGTGCAGCTCTCGTATTTAATATCGCAGTTGAAATACAAATATCTGAGGAACAGGGGCTGACTAAGGCAAATCTAATTAACAATTTAAATTAAATTAATCTTAATAATTGTGATTGATAACAAACGAAATATTCAAGTCAAGCAAAGGTATTTGTTTCAAAATTAATGTTGAAAATTAATACAGTTTATTTGAATGTAAGCGTTTTAATTGATAAGCGGGTTCCGTACTCGTGTACCTACTGAAACGGTTTAAGAGTGCTTAATTAAATTGTGTCAATCATCTTCAGTATCCTGTGAATAAATGAATAGTTAAATAATTAGTTTGACTTCATAAAGATCTTTCTACACTGTTATTATAACTCTCCCGAAGAGGTAATTTAAGTTAGAAATGTTTGATGAAATTTTAGCGTCGATTTTAAGTAAAACCCCCTTTTGTGATTGTAACCTGAAGATTGGCTCACCTAATATCCTGATGATTGACATATATAAACTAAAAGCTTTTTTTACTTACGCCTCGGAATAGATAATAAATATTCATGTTGCTCTGATCCCAAAAAGACTTACTTAAGTCTTAACTATGATCTAACATATGTTTCTATTGAACCCCCGCCGTGTCAATGTTGAAATTCTGGACCGTGTCAATTATTAGTTCAGTTAAATCACTTTGGGATCAGAGCAACCTATGTGGTGTTGTCTAATGTTGACCTATTTATTTATTGCAAGGTGGTAAGAAAAAAACGCACTAAAGTTGATTTATCAAATTTTATCAACGGTTTAAATATGGAGTTGATATAATAGCCATTTAATTTTTTGATTGTCAAACATCTGTATGATTTTTTTTATCCACAGCGGGATAGTGTTTGGAATTCACAACACCTGATGTTAAGTGACGATAAGGCCGAAAGTGTAAGTCTTGTGCACTACACCCGGAATCCTCACCAATGAGGAACTGGCTAACTCACCTCTTACTACCGGAACGCAACAAATTTTAAATTGTTGTTATGGCGTCAGACTTAGGTAAGTTGGTGGTACGAGTAGCTAGCCATGAAATAACCCCTACCAACAAACGAGTAGTAAACCAACCGTGTACAAATTGTAAACCCCTCCTGAGAATCGAACCCGGGACCCTTGAGACTACAGAGGTGGATAAATGTTTTTTCCGAGACCGAGTCATCCCACATTGATGAAATAATATTAAACTTGTTTCTCTCGAATTCTCCATATATCGAATACAGTATTACCTCTTGTTTCGAGTCTTTTTAATAAATAGATAGTTTAATAAAATTTTATTGTTGCAGCCCAAACTGACTAAGTCCGTGCCCGGGATGAGGCGACAACTCGAGCGTCAAGCATCATATTGCGCCAAGGAAGAGAGTTTTCGAGCTACTTATATGACTGTACACGAGGCCGATAGCATTTACGAAGATTACCTCGTTCATTCCAGATCTGAAATTCAGATACAACTTTGTAGTTCTTTCGGCTCGGGGACATTTTGAAATGCGACATCTCGCTTCTGATAGTCGTTTAACAGCACAATGCAATCATTGTCAATGGCTTTGAACATTTTGACATAGTGGTTGTATGATTTTTGACGGGGATTTCAGAAATAATAGCGGCGCACTATGAAACCATGTATATCTATAGATGAACAAAAAATGTCTTATGATATCCTAAAGCGCAACGTTTTCGAGATAAACCGGGGAATAAGTTTGGATTTTTATATAAACAGGATCTTGAACATGGATTATCTCGGAAACGTTGCGCTTTAAGACTATATCATATGACAATTTTGGTACATCTATAGATCCTCTATCGATATACACGTACAGGCTTCATTGTGCGCCACTATATTTCCGAAATCCCCGTGAAAATAAAAAAAATCTTCTTTCCACTACGCTAGCCTCTCACAGTAAAAGGTTCAAAAGATGACCTCTGTGGTCAAGTGGTTTGTACACCGGTTTTCAAGGTGTCACCATCTCTGAGGACTAGGGTTCTATCGCCGGGGTGGGTCAATTTAGAAGACGAACTTTCCTATATTGGCTCAGGTCTGGATGTTTGTAGTTACACACTTGTCTCTGCATTTCTAATAACACAAGTACTTTAGCTACCTACTTACTTTGGAGTCTAATATTTATTTATTAAATAGCGGCCGCCCGCGGTTTCACCCGCGTGGTTCCCAATCCCTTGAGAATATCGGGATAAAAAGTAGCATATGTTTTAATCTAGGCTATCTACTATCTGTTTGCCAAATTTCAACTAGATCCGTTAAGAATTTTTTGCGTGATTGAGGAACAAACATCCAAAGCCACAAACTTTCACATTTATAATATTAGTAGGATAAAAAAAGTATATTAAATTATCATTTATTTACAGGTCAAGATTGCTATTCGTCCAAATTAACTGAAAGCTAACTGCGATATCCGGGCTCTTCTTTAACAGAAGATAAATGTAAGTATTCCGTCAGCTGCCAGCTTGATTGATAGTCAGATCTTAGCGTCGCGTCGCAGAATCTGGACTCGTATTATTTATGACTGATTGACGTGAGTACTTTTAATAATCGAGAAAAACAATTGTCGTGACGCCAAATAAATATTAATTAAGCGTGGATTACTTTCCTCATTAATTTTGCTCGAGTTTATGAGACCGTTTCGTTGAATTGAATATTTATTAATAATGTTTACATGGTTTTAAGGACGACTGGTTTCAATTGTTTCAGCAGTAATTTTAGGTGCTTCAACTCTTGTTATTAATTCTGATTGCATTGTGGATTTTCTGGCTCTTGTTTAATTATGCCTTAAATTATAATTTTTCAACGCCCACAACAATGGAAAATCAATTGTGTCTCATTTTCCGGGGCTTGAAGGAATAAAAGGTTTTTTTTTTAATCTTTGATCATCTATACTCAAAGATTTAAATACACATCTCAGTTGATATTTTACAAGTTTGACAGTAGGAGTATAAAGCCGATCTCATAGTTCAAAAGTAATCATTTGAATTGTGTGAGAAAGCGTTTAATAAGTATAACAGGTTCTATAAAAAATATGAATCAGAAATAAAACAAAGTCATAATAATCGGTTCACTTACACGGCTGAGTTGTGGAACTGGGTGAATTCGCATGGGCAACATCGTTCACTTAAACATATTACCGCGGGTACTGTCTGCAGAACTTTTGGCCCGTGATGTTCCGGGAAAAACAATTGGAGTGCCCAGGGAACCAACTTGTGGGAGCCCCGTTATAGTTCGGTCTAAATTGGCGTTACAAATTCTTTCATAATTGGCCACTGGAATTTCGTTCCAAATTTTGTTTGTTCAGACCATGCAGATACTCGAAATAAAGCAACGCTGCTGGTTTACTGGCTGTACAGCAATGAAATTTAATTATTTAGATTGATATTCCATTAATTGATATATTTATTTGTCATTTTTTGCATGCTGAAAGAACAATCAGCGAAACATATAGATCGTTCATTATTCTTCCAACTTACATACCTACACCCACCGTATTTCGAGCAAAATAAACTATTCTTATTCTTAGAAAGTCGCTAATATTAGAACTTTTTGTCATAAGAAGTAGCTTATTTGCCATTAGAACTTTTTTAATTAATATTTCTAACTACATTCTGTTCAAAAGATGTTATTGTTGCTAACCGTTAACCATCGGTTGTTTCTTGTTATTCATATTGTAATTTTTTTGGAACAGTATCATTCAAGATATCATTTCATCATCACAGCCACACGACATCCAGTTGTCCCAGTAGTTGTCTATCCCAGGCAGAGAATATGGTATAGGCACAGAACAGAATATTATATAATAGTAGTATAGACCTACCCAAAGCCTCAAGATACAATTTATTTACCAAGTAAGAATATTATATAAAATACCAATATGTAGTTTAGTTATAATTTCAAACCAAATGCAATATATAGTGTTAAGAGGTTGTTTGTGATTTCAATAGACATATTATGAAGCGACAAGTAAGTTTAGTAATTCCTTTGAATAAACTCCATTCATCCTGAAATCCAAAGGTGTACTGTACCTATCTTTGATCGCTACAAGCAACAACTTTGTAAATCGTTATAAAGTGTGCTTAAAAGTAATTAAGTTTTTTTACATGGTTTGTTTTTGGTCTCCCATGTTTTTTTCTTTATGGTTGGTTATATATTGACGATTTTAATCAACTTTTTTTATAAGCTTTGATGTTGACTCTCTTGCCTGAGGGAAATGATCAATAAATCAAAAGTTTCCAGGACCGCAATGTACATAACGCATTATCTTAAATCATTTCACACTCTTACCAAAGAGAACACACAGAATCAATACCATTGTTATATTTGGAGCCGGAAAATGCATTCATAATAGAACTCTACATAAGGGCTAGTCATGCCCAATTTCTCAAACAAGAAAAAAAACAAACGTGGCCATGATAATGCTGGTATCGCGTGACCGAGAACGAAAACCTCGTAACCGATGCTTAATGGAACAGGAATCATCACATTTACCGGGGAAACAGTTTTTACGTATCATCCTTAGACGAATCGGAATGATAATAATTTAGCTGTAATGTGTTTCTGATTATCCAATATCTGGAGAGAAAAGGAATCTCTCTTCAAGAGTAACTTCACATAACTTAACGTCTTTGATCGCAAGGTTGCTTAGATACTATAAAGTGGTCAAAGGCTTTATGAAATACCTACTAAACTTTAAGCAAATATAATTTTGTATTTATTATGTCATCTAGAATCAAAACTGGTTTTATGAAATAATATTTAAGTAATCTACGATGATGGCGATTAATAATTATTTCAGTGTAATTTTGAAAAGGAAATTCTAAGAATTAACATTTCACTTGGACGGTTAAAATACTACCCAACTAACAATTTTACGTCATACAATGGTCGTACAAACGTTATCTTTTTACCACTGGTCGCAAAGTCACACTAACGTTATAATAACTTTGTATAATAACGTTATAATGGGGCCCTTTTCGCGTAATAACTCAACGCGAAAAGGGCCCCATTTATACGACCTACATTGTTGTTTAATGGTCATACAGAAGTCACAAGATTACCACTTTCATCGTACAGTAGTCGCATCAAAACTTTACAACGACTATTTCGTTATATTGTGGTCATACAGACGTTTTTGAATGACGAAAACGTTGTATATGAGTCAAGTAATAACACTTGCGCGACTGATTTTTAATGTTCGTCAGTGACTCGTGTTTATGGTTATATTTTGAGATCTGAGTGCAAAATAAATCAATTACGAGGAAATAAATGGTGAGTATTAATAAACTTTCATATCTTGTTTCATTTACTGTGTCTGTCTCTCATACCGTTTAGTTCGTCTGGGAATTAAAATTTTATGATAATATACCTATGTAAATACTATTCATATTTTCATGCCCCTTCATAATTTTGCGTTTGAATCATAAAATTTGCATTAATAAATAGTTATTTGTTATACAAGTGACCAAAATCAAATTGTGCTGCGAGTGGCGACTTTAAATCACGAACTAGCGAAGTAGTCTAGAATTGAATCACGAGCGTAGCGAGTGATTCTAATATAGACTACTGAGCACAGTGAGTGATTTAAAGGCACGAGGCAGTACAACATTTTGGTCTCGTGTAAAACATACAACTTTTCACCTCGACCAGCGAGAAAATTTTCACGTGACTTTCCTGGTAAAAAAGCTTAATTCAGCATTAGAAACTTGTTCACTTAACTCTTTTGGAGTTAGACAACTATCTTCATCGTTGGACACATTCATTTTTGTAATTTATCACAAAAATAATTCAATCAAACCTATGCTGAAAAAATTTTTTCATAGAGTCAGTAAAGTAGATTCCCGTAGTTTTGATTACATTGCGTTGTGTTTTTCTCTTATTCATTAATATTCCGTCTTATTTATTTATTTATAATCATAAAACATATAATTTGTTAATAAACTTAATTTTTTTTTTTTTTTTTATTTATTTTCCATATTTTTACATTTAAGTTTATTACAAAAATTTCTGTCGCCAAACTGCAATAACAGTTTGTAGGCGTAGCGCTTATTTCTACATTAATAAATCTACTTAAATGTTATATACATCGCTTGTTTATTTTATATTACCTTTGCTTACTTGAATAAGAAATTATAACATGCATTCCTTTAATTTTCTTTTCAATATTTGTTTACATTTAATTTTATTTTCATCTAATAATAACATCGAATATTTATTATACAATTTAGGTATAGTATATTTTCTGGTTCTTTCTCCATAATAATTATTGACTTTAATCTGTTTCAGTTTTCTTTTACTTATTGATCTAGTTAGCACTTTATGATTCACTTTAGTTTTATAATCATCTTTATAGTAAGTCTCTAAGGCCAAATGGTAATAAGTTCTTTTTTCTATCGGTAATATTCTGCAGTATTTAAATAATTTATTATAATCATCTCTAAACCTCCTTTTAACTATATTACTAACCATAAATTTCAAAAACCTTACCTGTATTTTTTTAATTTGTTCAACATACGTCTTAAACGTCAAGCCATAGCAACTTAACCCATAGCTTACACTTGATTCAGCTAAGGCATAATAAACCATATACAAAGTCTTTTTATTCAAAATTCGTTTTAAGTGATAAAATTTTCCAAGTACAGAACGGAGCCTATTACATACCATAAGCACATGTGGTTTCCAATTAAATCTACAATCTATTAGCAAACCTAGATATTTAATACTTTCTACATATTCTAAGGGTTTACAATTACATGCACTTTTACTATTGTGCAAGCATTCATAAGAGTGACCCAATATTTTTAATTCATTTTGTGTTAGCTTTTTAGCTTTAATGTTGTGGGGAGAGTAGATATGCATACACTTTGTTTTCTCTGTATTTATAATTATGCCATTGTCATGGGCCCACTTAGTGACCATTTCAAAATCGTCTTCCAATTGTTGCCTAATTTGTTTCACATCTTTACCGGCTACCAATAAACATGTGTCATCCGCATACATACAGACCATGGAATGGCGGATCACATTCACCATACTATTAACGTGCATGATGTAGCCTAACGGGCCATACACCGACCCAGTAGGCACACCCAGCGTAATCTGCGCCTCCTCACCCATTGTACCTGATACAACAGTGCGAAGCGTCCTACCCTTTAAATAATTAGAAAAGAACCCGTTACTTGGTCCCCTGATTCCGCACTCATCCATAGCCTTCAGCAGCTGAGAATGATCTAAAGTATCGAACGCCTTTTTGAAGTCTATGAAGAGTGCCAGGACCTGGTTTCCTTTATCAAGTTCCGCATTGACAAAATCAGTAAATAACGTTAGTGCCGTAATAGTACTTCGACCACGTCGAAAGCCATGCTGGCAGTTGTTTATTATTTTATATTTCTCTAAAAACTCACTTATCTGGCCCACAATAACTTTTTCCACAATTTTGTTAACTACTGATAAAATGGCCACAGGCCTATAGTTTGTATAATCCAGGTGGCAACCCTGTTTGAATATAGGTCTAATCAAAGCTTTTTTTAATAAATCTGGATAGGTACTTTCTTTAACGCACATATTTATAAATTTTGCCAATACTCCACTTATATCCTTTTTTATATATTTAAGATCCTGTACCCTAATTTCATCACAGCCTGCTGCCTTATTACATTTTAATTTATTAATTATTTTTTCTATACACCAACTGTCTATTTTCACAAACCTGAAGGACACTTCACTTTCTTTTACATATGTATTTCTGTCAAGAAATTTGTGATTACAATTGTGTTTAATTCTTTGAATTTCTTCTGTAAATGTATGTGAAAATTTTGAACAAATATTATACATACTATCTGTCTTGCCTAAATGTCTCTCTATTGTGGTGTCTATACTTGATTTATTCCTCCCTAACCATTCATTAATATTAGCCCAAATCTTCCTAAAATCCCCACAACATTCGTTAATTTTACTTTGTTTATCTTTATTTCTACTCATATTTATTAATTTATTTACTTTATTTCTATATTGTGTATACTCTAATCTATTAATCATATTAGTAGGGTCACTTTTCCAAACTCGAAATAATTCATTCTTTCTACTTATCATATTTAACAACTCATTACTCACCCATGGCTGCGTTTCTCTTTTAGTGCTAACCGTTTTACTTTGCTTACACGCAGAATAGATCGAACCAAATATTGAACATAATTTAGCATACAATAACATAGGACAGTCAATGGCCAACAGTTCTTGCCAATTAACGCAATCTAATTTCTCTTTCACTAACCTATTATTTAAAGTTGACTGTTTTTTATCATAAACACTATACTCAGCCGAACCGCATTCCAACCTAACACCAATCATACGATGGTCCGATAAATTACATGCAAACGTGTGCGCGGCTACGCACCTGGACGCACTGCCGACCTCTCGTACCCAAGCGTGGTCGATGCATGACAATTGTAGCTGCCCCTCCACAATAGCTTCTCGCGTTATCTCTGATTCCGGAATAACACACTGGAGCCCTCGTTCACACAAGGTGGTTTTGTAACTACACGTAGCAGTGTCAAACTTATTTCTTCTGAGATCTATATTCATATCACCTATGACAATTACGTCTTCTGAGCTCGGTATATTAGTAATTATCTGATCTAACTGTCGAATAAACTCCATTCTATTTTTTTCAGGTGGCCTATATATGCCTATCAGGTTGATTGAATTTAATTGTGTCTTAATTTTTCCGTGTATAACTTCTACTTCCAATGTTTTCAACTGTTTAAACTCAAAGTTAAACTTCTGCTTCACATATACCAATATTCCTCCTCCTCTTGTCTTTTCTCTAGTAAATTCATACGTGTTATATCCCTTAATATTATACAATGACACCTCTTCTGACTTGATATTTATCTCGCTTAATATTATTATATCAATATTACTTTTGCATGCTTTTAATAATAAAATAAGCTGGTTAAAATGCTTTCGTAGTGATCGTATATTTAAGTGTATTATATCCATCTCTTCATTACTATCTTTTTCCATTATGTAATTACTCCATTCATTTAAACTAAAGAATCTGTTAAACTCACAATCATTATCTTGCATAGAATCCATTATTTATAAAGATATTAAAAATCATGTAGTGTGCACCCGTTGCTTAAGTTAGCTGCTGTGATACGTCTCATCGTTCGTACTAGCTAATGCGACCAATCGTTTTATATCATCTTCGCATCGTATTGTGTAAATCTTTTTTTCATTTTCATTAGCTTTTACTAATATTTTTGAGTTTTGTATCCATATAAAACTATAGGTTGATCTAAGTTCTTTCTTAGTAGCCCAGAAAAGCTGACGCAAATGCTTACACAGGTCCTCATTCATATAAATTTTTCTTTCGCTTTTATCTCCATATAGCTGCCCGTTCGTAATACTGTGCTTGCGTTTCTGTATCCACTTGTCCCTGGCTTCTTTATTGCGAAGTGTAATAACAATCGGCTGCGGCCGCTGCTCTTTATCTTTTTTATATTCAATGCCTACCCTCTTCACTTCACAAATATCATCAGGATTTAGCTGCATTTTTTTGCTATATGTATTTACCACGGATCTTAAATTCTCTTTTTCTCGCTTTTCCAAACCTATTAACTCTATGTTTTTTTCTTTTTCATTTTGTTCTATCGCGACAATTCTTTCATCCTGCGCTTTGATGCACTTTTCTAAAAATATGTTCTTTTGCTCTAAACATTTAATTTTTTTCTTTGCTTCCTGTTTAAACTCGTACAACTCCTGATACTTTTCGGCGTAAAATTCAACTGATTTTTTTATATCTTCTAAACTTTTTTCCATTTTGTATATCACATCGAGTTTCTTATTCATTTGACGTAGCACGCTTTCATTAACTCCCTTTGTTGCATCTAAATCACCTGCTGATTTTATATTTTCATCAGTATACTCTTTCTGTCTGTCTGTTTGTGGCTTAGGTGACTCTCCACCTTTGTAGCACTCCTCGCAGCTGTCTCTTTGCAGGAATAACTTCACATTTTTTACACATTTCTTGTGAAATACACCCTCACATTCTCCTTTACATCTTAGCACTTCCTCTTTTGACACTGATAAAAATAGTTTGCACTTTTTACATTGCACCATTGCGGCACACTTTCAATACTATCTTTGGGTGATTTATTTGCGAATGCAAGCGATCACACGTCCGTACGTCCAGCGCGTAACGCACGACTCGCGTAAAATCTTATTTCTTTTCAATTAATAATTCAATTAATTTTCTTATTTCTTATTTGTTTCATACATGTGACCTCATTACCTCCATACTCTTTATTTCGAATTATCAACCTTCTTTTTTAACAATCCTTATTTAAAACTCCTTGGTATATCCGTGCATTTTATTTTTTTACTTTTTAATCCGTGTATGACGCCATAAAGCACTCTATCTATCCTTTTCTTACATATCAATTTTACAAGTGTCATCCTTGTCACTTTATTTGTTTTTTCTTTATTATTTTAAAAGTTGGTGTTAGAAATTAAAAAAGCACTTTGTCTCACGCTCGCAGCAAAAATCGATTTTGCTGCGAGTTTTTACGCGCCAAAAGCACCCTTTTCGTGCTGGAGAGGTGAAAATTATATTTAATTCTAAAAATGTCAGCCATGTTAATTTTGTCGCACACTAATCTCTATATGACGTTTTAAAGACAAGACGTCATTTTAAGGTTATTTGAACACCAAGTAAAGCCGCCATTTTGTTAAATGTCGTTTAAAAGTCGAAAATTGACTCAAATGCGACTACAAGTCGTACAGACGTTTTAGCTAAAACTTTTATATAACGTCGTATAGCTTAGTCGTGCCGACGTTACTATGACCAGTTTATGATGGCATATTTGTCGCACGACTAAAAAATTAAATTCAAGACGTCTATAGGACCTAGCAGTCATATCATTACTATTATAAGACTGCTATCCGACTTAAAGTCGTACAAGTCAGATCTTATATGACGTTTTTGCTTGTTGGGTAGTCCCTACTAAAGGGACCTTTAAGGGATTATTTTAGCAAAACTACTTACAAACATCAGATTTTCTCTAGCTAGCTTTATTTACTAATCTCAATGTTATTGTTAGTTTTACTAAATAATTCAGTTTCGCTAAGCCTTCGTAATATACCTATCTACAATATTATAGGATCCATTAACAGACATTTGCTGAGAAATATCTTCTAAGAGGAAGCGTGTCTCTTCAAAGCTATTTGTATAAGTGAAGGTAACCGAAAAGCGATGCTTTCGAAGTTTCTAATATAGGCTTTTGTTTAATGAATATTCATTGCTTCATTTGCTTAAAGAACAACCATACATCACTGATGCGTCTCATGGCGAACACGGCCTCATTTCAGTTCAGTTTGCAAATTTATAACTAGCTGTGCCAGCGACGAGATGATTTGGAATTGTAATTTGTATTACAACGAGAGTTATTTGAAAAAAATTAAGTGCTCAATGAGAAAGTAATTTCTTAAGGATAAGTTTCTCTTTAAGGATAAGTTATAATTAATCACCTGGTTCTGAATTTTTCTTGGTTGTCTAGACATCGGTTAGATTAGAACCAACTTTCGCAGGAGCGTCCTCACTGGGAGCATTATTTCGTGAGCATTTGTTAACAAGCAATCGTAGACGAGCATCAAATACCTCCCAGCAAGCCCAGCATTCACTTTCGAGCAAAACTATGAACGTTTGAGTCGACATTCCCTTGCGAGCTTGGAGCATTCGAATACGATCTCGTAATGTCATTCATTTTAAAATGTCGTACAGAGCGGTCGTGGCTGCAGCATTTTTTTTTTTTTAATTACAAGTGGCCAGTAATATTTTTACATACTTATCTGAGTACTCACTTTCGTGCGTTTTATTCGCGTGAACATTCTGATGAGAGCCGTTTCCGCGAAAATCGTTGCGACTACGTCCATACAGGCTGAAGTTTGCGCTTGCGTGTAAGCTTTGTAACGCGCGGCTCAACGTCCACACGACTCGAATATTAGACGTCCAATGCTCGGGTGTGTAATGTATGACCTAAATTTACATGCACTAACGATCAGAAGATATAATAACATTTCATATAATTTCATTTGACGTACCGATCAAATAATATAACATACAGTTAATATAATTTCACTTGACCTAAATACATGTGATATAAAAATTATATGACACAATAATCATTTGATCTAATTAACAGATGATATAAAGCACATTTCATATAACATTCATTTACTCTATTCAACATTTAACATAATTTTATTTGACCTATGATTTAAATGCTATAAAAACAAGCATAGCCCAAAAATATTATTTTATCACTTATATATCGATGGCTTAGAGCACACATGTTCTAATTACAAAAAGTAGATTTTTCAGGAGAGCAATTTAAAGTTGAAGCATCATAATACATAAAACTGTATATGATATGGAATTCAAATTACATTTATTCATAAGACTTATTCTTTGGTTCTACAATTAAGTAAATTTCATAACGAAATTACGCCAAATTGATAACAAAATCAGCCGAAAACCTAGCTAACCCCCCTCACTTAGAACATTTGAACCCTCAAATTTAGTAATTTTAATGCACGAATGTACTAAGTGGGGCGGGGTTAGTATTCTAGTAGATTAACAGGTACTTATCAAAACAAAAATATTAGATATATTTATAAAATTATTAATTATAAATAAAAAAAAATAAAAAAAAAATATTTTTTATTATTAAATACCGACTCGAGATATTTTGTGCAGGTTGGAACATAAAATAATAATAATTTTATTAAATATATTAATAATATTAATAAATAGGAAATCAATAAAACATTGCATAGTAGGTTCATTCATTAATGTTTTGTTCTACAACATTTTAATGAATAGTAGGTACTCATTATAAATCAGTCTTTTTTAAACACTAACAAAATAAGTGAAAGTATTTATTCATCTTTAAATCAGTGATTATAATAAATAGGTAATTCAGACTTTAGTTTACCGTTAGATTTTGAAAACTTCACATTTTATTTTTCCTAGTTCGATCATAAGATTCATAAGCTAAAGTTTTTAACCATTTTTGGGTAACTTACTTACATTACTTATTTGTACCTTTTAGAAAACATTTAAATTTATACAATACTAAATGTTGGTGTATGCAAAAATCTCGAATTTAAAAATATTTAAATTTCTTCAATATTAAACTCATCCTGATTCTCCTTTTCTTCATCAGATGTTTCAGTGTCAGTGGATATTTTAATATTTTCAGCACTGGATGGCAAGTCTCTATAGTTTGCTCATAGTCCGATGGAATCACATCATCCTTTAAAATGAGTAAGAAGATCTTTTTAGGGTTTCGTACCCAAAGGGTAAAAACGGGACCCTATCACTAAGACTCCGCTGTCCGTCTGTGTGTCTGTCTGTCACCAGGCTGTATCTCATGAACCGTGATGGCTAGACAGTTGAAATTTTCACAGATGATGTATTTCTGTTGCTGCAGCATAACAACAAATACTAAAAACAGAAAAAAATATAAGGGGCTCCCATACAACAAACTTGTTTTTTTTGCCGTTTTTTGGTACGGAACCCTTCGTGCGCGAGTCCGACTCGCACTTGGCCGGTTTTTTCTTACATTGTGATATTTGTGCACTTAAAAATAGTTGCAAGCATTAGATTTGTTTTTGTATTACTTAACTGCACTTACAACATTTGGATTGTATGTAATATGTTAGATTACATGTCGTAAAAGTACTTAATATTTTTGTGCGTTAACTAGTACCGCGGGAGGGAATCTTTAAATCACTTATGGAGTTTGCGTAGCAGACTAGTAAAAATAAAGGATTTTAATACTTTTGGACATAACCGAAGCTTACTTGATACAACAGTGACACTGGGTTTTTGATAGAAAGAGATGGAATATCGACACGTGGGTAAGTGCAAACGGTAGAGCACGTCAATTAATACAGTTGTCACTCAAAAAGTAAAAATCGTAATTTTTGTACTTAGAACATGAGTGCTCTACGCCATCGATATTTTTAACTACACCCATGCTTTAAATCCTCCATAAAGGGTTCTGAAATAGTTAGCTTACTGCCAACATTACAGTATCGCTCCGCTGCGAGTGGTCAAAACATTACCCTAACCTAACCTACCTGGTGCATTTAGTTATTCTTTATAGCGGGGGCCTGGGGCCAGCCCCCCAGCAAGTATTTTGCAAGCAAGCACCCAACATGCAAGCATACAAGCAAGCATGCAGCAAGCAAGCAAGCATACAGCAAGCAAGCAAGCATGCAGCATGCAAGCAAGCATGCAGCATGCAAGCAGGCATGCAACATGCAAGCAGGCATGCAACATGCAAGCAAGCATGCAACATGCAAGCAGGCATGAAACATGCAAGAAAGCATGCAACATGCATGCAAGCATTGTGGAGCTCCGCTCGCTTCGCTCGCTCCGCTCGCTTCGCTCGCTCCGCTGCGAGTGGTCAAAACACTAACCTAACCTAACCTACTGGTAGGTGCATCAAAAGTTTTTCTTTCCCCCTGCACCCCCCGGCAAGCATTTTGCAAGCAAGCAAGCAAGTCTGCAAGCAAGCAAACATGCAGCATGCAAGCAAGCATGCAGCATGCAAGCAAGCATGCAACATGCATGCAAGCATTGTGGACCCCCCGAGCAGGGGGGCCAGCCCCCCTGCACCCCCGGCAAGCATTTTGCAAGCAAGCCTACAAGCAAGCATGCAGCATGTAAGCAAGCATGCAGCATCCATGCAAGCAAGGATGCAGCATGCATGCAAGCATGCGAGTGGTCAAAACACTAACCTAACCTACTGGCAAGCTACATGCATGCTTGTAGGCTTGCTTGCATGTCTAGTCATTGTTGTGTCATAATATATGTATGCTAATAGATGTTAGTACATTCAACATTAGTTATTTGATAATAAAGCAAGCATCATAATAACAAAAGCTAGTTATTTCTATTTTATAGTAAAAGTTGATTATAACATGTAAAATTAGATCAAATGATATGTATATGAAATATAAGTTAGATAAAAAAGCAATATATCAAATGATACTTATGGGATATAAACGTTAGAGCAAATGTAAATCTGGCAAATAATAATGATGACAAATGAATAATAGGTTAAATAAAGATTATGTCATATATTTTTAGGTCAAATAAAAATTAGATGAAGTCAACGTTAGTGACATTGAAATTAGATTAACTGTTTTTATGGCAACCGAATCGCACCCCCAATGCTCATTACACGTGAATGCTCTCAGTGAGGACGCTCCTGCAATACCGTTCGACGACGATCGGTTCGCTCGATGGTGTGTGGTCCTCTGTTACAATTACAACACTTGTTTTGTGGAAGGTACTATCTAAGTGCGTTCACAAAGCATTCCGTTTTACATGTCCGTTTTATTGGATATGTTTTTATATGGCGATGGAGTATGTAGTAGTCTTAGCGTGTTCACATAACACAGTATTCCAGACTCAGTAAACAGTAAACACACAATCCGATGCGATTTTGTTACTGTATCTAGTAACAACGGATCCGTTAAAAACGCTGTAAGACGGATCGCTATGAGAACGCTCGGTAAGCAGTTTTTGGAGGGTACTTTACTTTCTTTAAAATGTATCACACTTTTTAACACGTTTTTATTAGGTTGCTTTCTCGTTTGTGTGTTTGTTTGTGGGTTTGTTTGTGGGTTTGTTTCTCCACAAAGTTTGCGAACAATTTTATACTAGCTTCCCGATGAGCTAGAGACTTGAAACTTTGAAAATATGTCAGAACTAAAAGGCAATACAATATTATGGTGTCATTGAGCTGATCTGATGATGGAGCCGGAAGAAGGCCACAGGAACTCTATGATGAAACCATACAACCCTATTGTGTTTGGACTCGTTAGAATCGTCTTGACGAGTACTCTAATGGGAGACGAGGTCCAGGGTCTGATGATGAAGCTGAAAGGCCATGTCATAGGAACTCAATATTGAAACCGTGCTACCCCGTCAAATTTGGGCTCGTTTGAATCGTCTTGACGAGTTCTTTGTTAGGAAATAGTTTCCAGGGTCTGATGATGGAGACGGAAGAAGGACACAGGAACTCTTTAATAAAACCACACTACCCCATCGAGATTGGGCTCGTTTGAATCGTCTTGATGAGTACTTTGTTGAGAAATAGTGTCTGAGGATTTGATGATGGAGTCGGAGGAAGGCCATAGGAACTCTATAATAAAACCATGCAACTCCATCGAGTTTGGGCTCGTTTGAATCGTCCTGACGAGTTCTTTGTTGGGAAATAGTTTCCAGGGTCTGATGATGAAGCCGGAAGAAGGACACAGGAACTCTTTAATAAAACCATGCAACTTCATCGAGTTTGGGCTCGTTTGAATCGTCTTGACGAGTTCTTTGTTGGGAAAAGTTTCCAGGGTCTGATAATGGAGCCGGAAGAAGGACACAGGAACTCTGTACTTAATAAAACCATGCAACCCCATCGAGTTTGGGCTCGTTTGAATCGTCTTGGCGAGTGCTCCGATAGGAGATGGTATATTTTTTTAGTCTTAGCTGGTTTAAATAATTTACGTTTTTAAAACGGACTTAATTATTACAAAAAAAATCGGACTAAAAACATTAAAACGGACTAAAAAGTAAAAAAAAATTATTCTTCTGTTAATAGTTATAACCCTACCTACAGAAATTACAATATGGACGATAAATTTTACAAAATGCGCCCCACGTTTTTAGGTTTAAAATTTCTGTAGGTAGGGTTATAACTATTTACAGAAGAATTTTTTTTTTTTACTTTTTAGTCTGTTTTAATGTTTTTAGTCCGATTTTTTTTTTGTAATAATTAAGTCCGTTTTTTTAATTTCAGAGCATTGCTTTGCGGGCTAACCATATGTGTTAAATATTTCCTTACCTACTGAGATACTTTTATTTATCATGCATTCCTGTTATTTAATCTGTGCTACAGGTAGCTGTTATTTTGAACTAAATCATTCGAGTTCCGCACCGCACGATGACAGCGCCGACTGGTTCTCTCGCTCTAGTGGATAATTTTTCCGATATGCGGAAAGAGATAAAGCCACTGAAAAGTACGATACCGGAATTAGCAATATAGAGGTACCTACTTGTTAGAAAAGTGAAGATTTTTTCCCATATTAAAATATGTCGGAAATGTTAACTGGAAAGAATTTATGTAATGCATGTGTGATTGGATGGCATTATTGGTCTAAGAGTGACTGTGAGCATCGTATCAAGGAATTAGTTAGATCATCTTAGATTTCTTAGATAGATATTTTTATTTTGATTAAGTAATTGAACTAATTATGTATTTTGTATATAGGTTTTAATTATTTTACGCAGATAAAGGGAATCAATTTCACAAAGCAGGTTATCATCCAAAGTTCGAGGTATTTGCAATGAGTAAACAATTCTCAAAAATTATGAAAGTTTATAGCCTATTCAGGTTCAGTGAAATGTTTAGGTTATTTATAATTAACTCTAAACAGTAAAGATAGTCGTGTTGCTATAATATGATCATTTATTTTTTAAACAATTCGTAAAACACATCTAAATATCGAATGGACTCAAAATGCATAAAAAACTAAGCATCGAGCCATAAATATCAAATGCAACACGCGTATTGAATAAATATCTCTGAGTAAAGTCCCGTATCTTTTATTCAACGTTTGTTTTATTTATTAAGCTTAAAGTTTTGATTCAGCTTGTTTTCAGTTGAGATTATTGTTCCATTCAGTTAAGAGTTATCTATGAAGACTATATTAATGATCTTTTAATAGTAAATTTAGGAACGCAATGGCGTAGTGGCTTAGCGCATTCGGCCTGCGCTAAGCCACTACGCCAAACCAACGAATTCTCGCTAGGGTCGGTCATCGGATGGGTGACCAAGGTTATGGTGTATCCTCTTTATCCATCCATGAGGAACACCTGTGATTCGATAGTCGGGTCTTTCTTATTCTTTACACTACGGACGGTTTCCGCAACTCGACGCGACGTCTATTGCGCCTATTTTGCGTTTGTTTAGCAGTAGGGATAATAAAATGTTTGATGAGAAAAATATCATAAGTACATAATTATAACTAATGATCAACGAACTGACAAATCAATTGTATATTAATTAAAGTGATATTGTTGGTATTTATTTGTTTGTAATATTTATTTTTAAGCTTTATTGAGTCAGATACAAGTTTACACCACTGTCATTATTTTAACAGGTAAAGTTTTCTTGGTGATTAACGTTTAGTTTGAAGTTCTACATAATTTCAAAACTTTCTCAAACATTATTTATTTATTCTAAGTTTTGATTTGGTTCCCTTTCGAGGACCGTGGTGACAAAAGTTTTCCTGAAACGATAAATGTTTCATTTCTGTAAACAATGTGAGTAGAAGTAAATACATTTTATTTCAATTCATAACATGAATACGGTCCAGCTGAAGTTATAATTCATTTAAGTTAGCTGCCCAAACAAGTTTAATTTATTTCTAACAGATGGGTTTCACGTGAGAGTGGAATTATGGAAAACACAAATACGGGGAAAATATTGTTACACGAAAGCTTACCTAACCATTTTGAAGTTAGCTATCGAACGTTACGGCTCATTATAAGGCTTGTTATGTGGACGGCTTTATGCATAAACGTGACGTTTCTGAGAAAACTACTTTAATTAATTAAAATTAAAATCACAGGTATTAAACGCGATTAGTACTAATGATATATTCACACACATACCTAAAACTACCGATGTTTCGGCCATGTTGCATTGCCCGTGGTTGACAAGTATGTAAATGCCTTTAATTAGTTTTTAAAATTTAATTTTTTAATCAGAAATTCTATTAATACGTATTTAATCTGTTATTTTATTAAGAGACGTCTGGTCTGTATGTATTTTTACTTCAGCGCTGTCGTCATTTCGTTACTCGTTCGTTCGTTCGTTTCGTCATCTCGTTCTTGGTGAGCTTAAAGCTCCGGACAAACTGAGGCGAATTCCGCGCGAAATTCGCGGCGCGATTCGCTCGCGCCGATTGCGTCAGCTAACTTGTATGGGCGTGTCCACATTGGCGCGAATAGTCGCACGAGTTGCAGCGAAAACGCGAGTTATGGCGTATTCATCCCATGACGTCTCATCCCACTCGTTATCTTTTCTTTATTCATCCCAAATCGTGTTCTTAACTCATCCCATGAATATATTTTAAATCAAATTCTGATTTCATCCCAAATCTATTCTTAACTCATCCCACGACAAAAAATACCAAGAATTTATATGAAAAAGTACGGATAGCAGAAGAATTGACATCAGACTAATTTTGAATATTAGAGTGTGATTAGTTAAGACATTTAAAAGTTAAAATAACAGTTTAAACGGTAATACATATATTAATAAATCGAGCAAACTAAAAAGTTTAATAGTATTTCACGACTGCAACAATGACATGAATGTATGTAAGTAATTAATTACATACACAAGCAAAGCTGATTAATAAAATGTATTTATAGCAAATGTCCACAAATACGTAATTTACTTTTTGAAAAGTTTGTTTTTTACTAAAAAAAATACCACGTGGATTTGAATCTACTTAAACCTTTGTCACGGATTACAAAGGCCTAACAATACAAAGGACTAACATAATAGCACAAGTACAGGAGCTGCATTCCGCAAATTAATTTAAATAAATTCCGTTTCTTGCCCCGACACAATAAAGTGCAATTCAAGTCGCACAGCGCTCCCTCACCTACAACAAATTCACTTATGTTTGCCTCTCTTTCTATCGTATAGCTCTTATCTTTTCTGACGCTAGGTAAGTGCTTATCGCGCGACCTTGAGCGAGTGGACGGAGGCCTGCCTTTGTTGTATTTTTTGTGTCAGGTCAGGTTTAAACCCAGGTAGTATATTTTATGACCTCTTTCCCTTGCAGTTTTTATTGGTCTAAAACAATTACTTTACCAAATTATTTGCTATCTTTGTCGCACAGTAGATCAGTAAATACATTGTTTAAGGATAAGGAAGCAGTTGACCTTTACCGCTGATACTAAGAGCATCTCGTTCAATTCAAAAATAAGTACATCTCGTTGAATTCAAAATAAGTGCATTTGATTTAATTAAAAATGCAGGAAGACTATGGTGGACAGTTACGTTATGTGCAATCACAACGAGGTCGTCAAATTTTGTTATACAACGGTTTTCAGTTCCATAAAAAACGAGAAAATAAAGATGGAAGTACAATTTGGCGATGTGCGAAGGCACCTGCATGCTTTGGGAGTGTCAAAGTGTTAAATAATCAGGACGTTTCATACAATAAATCTCATAGTTGTACGCCAAGTGAAGCAAAAAATATTGTAAAAGAAGCTTTGTACGAGTGCAAAATAAAAGTGCAGTCAGCAAAAGGTGAACCAATCCCAACAGTGTAACAAGATACTTTATTAGCACTACAAGAACGAGGAATTGACCTTCTAACTGAATTACCAAAATTTGAAAACATAAAATTTGGGCTTTATAGTGCACGAAATAAAAGTCAAGGAGTGAAAAAAACAACGTTCAAGGCTGGATATGAAGTAGAAATTCCAAATTCATATAAAGATTTTTTATTATTTGATTACCAATATGACGGAACACGTATTATAGCATTCGCATCACCGAAAGGACGAGAGAGAATGGAAACATTTCGAGTTTTCTATGCAGATGGGACCTTTAAATGTTGTATTAAGCCTTTTTACCAGCTTTATGTTATCCACGGTGAAATTAACGACGACAGTGAAAATACAAAGATTATTCCATTAGTATACGTCCTTCTTATGTCAAAAAATCAGGAGACTTATACAACTTTATTTCGTTTAATTAAAGCAAAGATACCAAACTGGAAACCAGATAAAATTGTTGTCGATTTTGAAAAGGCTGTGATTAGATCTATACGAAGAGAGCTACCAGATACAGAAATAAAATGCTGTTATTTTCATTTCTGCCAAGCACTAGTCAAAAGAGCAAAAAAACTACAAATTACCAAAAATAGAAATAATTTAAAACATCTCGCCCTTTGCCTAGCATTACCATTGATTCCTGAAAACTTGGTAGATGACGCTTTCCTTTATATAATGGAGGAAAGTCCGAAATCCGAAAAAATTACCAAGTTTAACGATTACCTTGTTTCAACTTGGCTTTATGGTGGCATATTTCCACCACATTTGTGGAATGTATATAAGGCAAAACATAGAACGACCAACGCTCTAGAAAGTTGGCATGCAACACTAAATAGGCATGTTGCGAACAAAAAACTTAACATATTGCAGTTACTGGACATTTTGAAAAAAGATGCTTTAATTCAAAACGCAAGAATGATCCAAAGACAACTCGGAGCGTCATCATCAACGTCATTGAAAATAGATGAAAATCAAATTAGAATCGACAGAGCTATTGAAGAACTGGAAGGAGGAAGTATTGTGTTGGGCCACTGCTTAGAAAAGCTAGCACCATTTATGTACACTAAAATAAAAAAATAAAAAGTAGGTATAACTGTATTATTAACATAGTACTCGACTCTAGATTAAGTCTAGCTAGAACTAATTAAGTTCTATTTGCTTATGTTTTGATTTGATTGTTATTTGTTTTTTTTTATGTTTTTTCTGTTGATTTTTGTAATTTTACAGTGTCTTTGGTCCAAGGACTAGCGATAATTTAATTGGATGAAATATACTTAATTATCGACAAAAACATTTACATTACCGACTATTTAAACCGACTGTCATTTAAAATTTCATGTCTTTAAATTTTAGCTAGTACAAAATCAAAGGCATTGTACATATTATTCGAATTTGATTTATGTATCTGTGTATAAGTTAGTTTGTTAATTTTGACTCTAGATTAGGTAGATAGACTTTTAAGTTTTGTTTTCTTAATGTTAAGACGTTAACGTTAAGAAAACAAAATTTTTCAGTTATGTTTTCGTAAAATTCGATATTTTTTTTGTTTCATATTTTTTTAATTTGATTATTTATCTGTGTGTAAGTATTTTTGGATGATAAATCCCAAACCCCTTATTTTTCTAAAACAGTTACTGTATTGATAATTTGATTTTATGTCTGTTGTTGTTGCTGTGTAGTTTATAATTTAATTAAAAATGTTACCTATCTGTATTATATCCATCTCGTTATTGCTTTTTAATGTGATTTTTAAAAACTAACAAAATTAAAAAGTTGTTTAGTTCGCAACCAAGTGTGTCTTTACGTACGTACAACGTACTTTTTAGTTTATTTTGTACTGTTGATTTTTTTAATATATATTTGATTATGCACAATATCCTTGTTTTATTTTCAAATAATATTTATATAATAATGTATGTATTTATAATTACATATCGTTTCAATCTTATTGGCAGCTATGAAGTTAGCCACTATGCTTAGCCGAGCCCCACCACTCGCCTCTCTCATCCACTTACATCGAAATTGTGTTCTGCGCATCGTCTCGCGCCATGTTCCGAGCCGCCAATAAGATTGTAACGTATTTTATTATAAGTACACATACTTAATATTTTTAGTCAGACCGTACACACCTTGCTAGTTTTGTTGTGTGGGATGAGTTAAGAATATGAATGGGATGAAAAAAGAATCGATAAATATTTTTTTGACGTGGGATGAGTTAGTAATAGAAATGGGATGAATAAAGAAAAGATAACGAGTGGGATGTGACGTCATGGGATGAATACGCCATAACCCGAAAACGCGAATCGCGAGCGTATCGCGCGCGAATCGCGCGATAGGGTTGCGTTCAGGAACCCAAGTGCAACCAAAGATCTAACGGCCAAACATTAGAGGGTGACATTCGGCGGTCTGATTATCTAATTAAAAACCACCTAGCGACTGCTTGCAGTTCACAGTCTCGTTCCAAACGTCACAGGCGACGGCTACCTACCGGCATGGTAAATACTGTGGTCCAACTGTGTGATTATTTTACTCTTTGTGGAATTTACCGTGATCGATCGCCATAGAGTAAATTTTAACCTTGGAAAATAAAATATTGAACATTCTATACAAAATACTTTCCATAGTTAAAATAAAAATTACTTTGTGGTGATGGCGATCGATGACTCAAAGATTTGTCTGGCAGAATGCGCCCAATGTTTGACGCGTGCGATTCGCCTCAGTTTGAACGGCTAAGCCAGCGAGTGAATCGCGTAGTATTTGCGTCCCTGCCGCGCGAGCGAATCGCGTCGGTTTGGCCGGAGCTTAAAGCCAATTCGTTTATGCGCGGCATCCGCTACCGCCGTGGGTAGCGGTAATACCCGAGCGATATCCCGCCGGGTATCTGGTATGGCATATTCGCAGCTGTCGTGGGTACGTGATACGTACCGCGTACCCATTGGGATATCGCTACCGGCATCGATAGCGGATACAGCTCAGCCTGCCTAGCATGACCACAGAAACACGATATGATATAGTGATTTATCACGTTTAACTGTCAAAAGACAAAGGATTTTGACAGTTGGGTGTCGATAAATCGCTATATCACGCGATATATATCATGTTTCGTCGGTCATGCTAGGGAGGGCTGATTTGAATGGGGATTAACGGGACAAATAAAATGTTTAGCATGTATTAAGTCATTAATCTTTATTGTCGAACACCATTCGAAAGCAAGTGTGCGCTGAAGCGTTGACCCTTGATTCGGTCTCGATAAGACCCGAAAATACTTTGTCGACCACTATACCGGCGAAATTGGGTCGTATAAATAAATAATTTTACGATGTTACCCTCACAACTAACAGTTAACGACCTACCCTTAAAATTGTACAAAACTCGTAAAAAGAAGAGAACCACTAACATACACACTTTTGTAATTTAAAAGGGGAAAAAACTTTTTTTTAAATTTAATTTATTTTAATAATCAATTTATTAAGTAATATTTATATTAATAATAACAAGCGTAAAAATTTACATTAAATTAAAACATGTAAGTAGTCCAATTATTGATGTGAAAAATATGTTATGAAATAAAAGTAAAATTTTGCTTTTTACGAACCTTACTGCATTACCTATGTTGCATTCTTAAATGAAGTCTATGCTGCATAAAGCATTATTTCGGCTAGCAAGTTTGCTTGAATTTTACATTATTTATAGTTCTATTACATGAATGCGAACTAAATGAACTATAAAAAAAACGAATATTCAAAACATTAGTATTCACAAGTTGGCCATTAATTAATTTTACTTGAAATTGTAATCATATTTAAGAAAAAATTCACAGATTTTACAGTCCCCGCAAGAATCGGAGCATTGAAAATGAACACAAAAATTTACGAAAAACAAAAATCAAATTAAATGTAAAGTCCTATTATATTTTTAAAGTTACCTAGGTAGTACCTATTTATTTTCACTCGGCTCCGCCTCGTGTCACAAAAGCGCCCGCTGACTGCCTCGACGCAGCCGAAATAATATTAACCAATTTTCGAAATTCCAACGAATGCACTTCTCGTCCGCTTCTGCATCTTTTAACACTATTACCATGACGATCGATCAATAATCATAGAAGCTACATCACTTTTTATGTACGGAAACAGCCGTTTTTCTACAATTCCAAATCTAAAGGGACCACCTACAGGTCACAATTATAAACCGATTTTCAAAATTATTTCGCCATTTCATAGCTAAACTAATACCCTAGGACCTTTTTTTTCATTTTTTCTTAAGTCGGTTTTTTTCCGAAATATTTACAATTTAGTAAACAAACATCCCCCAAAAAACTCGGAATTTTTCGAATTTCGCAAAATTCCAAAAAAAGTTACCAGTAGATTTTCAAAATTCAAACGTTCACACGTGTCTCGATAAACTCCTCAACTTTTTGTACTGTTTTTATTTCGATCCTCCCAAAATCCTCGGAGATATGGCCAAAAATACGTCTCAGGCGATTTGCATCTGATAACCATATTTTCAATGGTAAAAATATGTATCTGAAGCCGAACCAATGAAAACTGTATTTCAGCTTATATTGCCATCCCCCGTTAAGTTTGTCTACGTTCTAGCTAGGCCTTAAATTAGCACTTTCCCATTTTATCTAAAAAAGAAAGAAGAACAAGAAATATTCTTGCCGTGTTTATATATAGGTAAAATAATTTGAAATTCATCTAGTTTGCTAACCGTTTGGGCTTTAGAAACGATATTATTATTATGGAAAAGCTGAATTGCCCTATCATATACTCGCGGTTGGAACCAACTACCGTCCGTCTAACTTTCTGCAAAGAGTTACTTGTTCTCTCCTGCTGAATTTCATATATCCAAATGAATAATATTTAAATATTCAAGCTCATATTTGACTTTAACAACATTTCATAGACTTTTCAGTGATGACGGACTGGAGAGGACTCCTTAATTTTTATTTAAAGAATTTCTTAGTAAAATAGGTTATTGGTGCTAAAATGTGATTATAACGTGATTAGTAGTTATGAAAATAATTCGTTAAAGTTCTCTTTATTCTAGAAAAAATAGAACTTAAGTACCACCTACTATCTCAAATAAGAAACTAGGAGCATTGAAAAATCTACTGATTATAAAAAAAACCGTATAATTTGAAGTTCCTCTTCCGCATCTTCAAATAGATGTTTTCAATATAAGAATTCAACTTTATTATGAAGCATTTAGGTAAACATTAATCTTATTTGACCCATCCTTTTGTAAGCAGGCTTCTTTAATCTTTTGAGAAGTTTATAAATCCTGAAGCAAATCGAGTCAAAGATAATCGTATCTGCAAAAATAACTTAAACTCATTCCTCTTCAAATCTAATTTGGGACTGAAGACAGAACATCAGACGTGACATGTTGTCCTTGAGACCTTTATGCCTTACGTAATAAAAGCTGTTTTGCAGTTCAGCTATTAAACTTGATGTGCTGTCGTGTGTACCTTGATATTGTGAAAATTGACATGTCTTTTAGCCACAATGTAAAAAAAAAATTCATGATTCCTTTCATTTCTTTACCTTCGAGTCTTTTTTTAGACAATTATCTAGATAGAATTCAAAACCATTACAAAGTTGTGATGAAATTTTTGATTTTAATTGACAACCGTTCGTAGATAAATTTGTCATTGATAACTTTGAAGACGGTATATTTTTGAAGCCCTTTGTTTTTTATGGTGAATTGTATCAGCTATTATATGCAATGAAAAAAAAACACAATGCGAGTATGAATAGCGCGCTGAGGGAGGGTTTTGTGCTATATTTTATGAAAGAAAGAAAGTAAGATAATATATTTTGTGAACCAAATTAAATAAAACTACAATTTATCTTCTGTGTACTGGCTTAATAAAATGTTAAATTTTACTGGTAAAAATAATAAATTGACACTGAAATTATAAACAATAACTTATTGAACATATTATGCTGTTGTTTAATACAAGTTGTACAGAATAAGAAATGCCTTTCGTTAATCATCCTTATTTAACCCCAAATCAATTACTATGTTTATAAATTTATCGCAAAGCCAATACCGGCTCCACCTAAAAATAAAGTCACATCACACAGCAGGCGCCTGGAATAGTAGAAATGTAATTAGATAAAGCCTAAATAGCTATTCTGTATTCCATTTGAATGTCGCAACGTCGTTGTCTGTTTAGTCCAATTAGGTTTCCTGAAAATAGGCGGGTTGGCAGGTTGGCACCAAATTTTTTCTTTGTTCTGTGGTTCTATCATCTCTATGAAAAAGTGCGAACGAGAGAGTTTGTCTAATCTTAGATATGAATATAAATATTATTTTTAGTAACTTAAAGCTGTTTTTGCTATCATATTATACCTTATATTATATTATACCATACTTATCATATTATATCTTTATTGTGAAGGGTGCATACAAGCCGATTCCCATCAGCTTAGCTTTTTAGAAATCCCACCCCCTGATCCACTATGAAGGGTACTTATTGTCTAATTTTAAAATCTATCGTAATCGCTTTCAAGATGTCATGCATTGATGCTTCTTTTTGGCACAAATAAAAACTTACCAAAGGAATGCAGCAATGTGTCACATCCATCTGTCAAATGAAAGCGATTGCGATAGATTTTTGAAATTAGACAATTAGCCCCCTGATCATAACAAAAACAACTGCTACCTATTTTTACACGACTGCCCAAAAAAGAAGAATGTATTGTGTTCAGGGTTCATGTACTCGTATGTTTGTATGTATGCAAGTTTATTCCACCATTAGGCTGCGTTATAATTTCTGAACAGATTTGGATGTGTGAGGTATCGTTTAAGATGGCTATAGATTTTTTGAAAAAAGTCAATATTTTTTGTTCTTCAATTATTAGAATATTTAAGTTACTAAATTTATGTATGCTATTACAAAATTTATCACTAAAATGTATGAAATAAAAAAAAATAAAAAAACACGACGACCTTTTTGTAAAAAAAATAAATCACAAAACGTTCCCCCGACTGCAATGACACTTGTAATTTAATTTTTTAGTTTTAGCACAGTGTTTTAGTATAATAGACGAGCCAGTCGTGTTTTTATAATTTTTTTTTCAAATTTAAACGTCTTGCTTGTCTGAGATACTGATTGATTATCATAGCACAGGTTAAGCCACTCGACGGTTCCGGCTGAAACTTGGCAAACAGATTACAGTTATTATTACGCACTATCGAAATTATCACGAAAAGAGGGATTCCACGTGGGCAAAGTCGCGGGCGGAAGCAAGTTACTTATTAAAGTGTTTTAACAATAACGTAGGTAATATCTGAACCAATTTTACTTGACTGTATCACAGTATAACGTCCTAAGTTATTCCATCGCGTCACAATATGATGAATGCCAAATTATGCAAAACATAACAAACGTACGTATAAGAACAGAAATACATATACACGACGACGGTTCACAATCTTTCCACATATTTTCACGAAACGTCCTGAATTGCCTGCTTGCCTATTTTGCATACAATTTCTTTCCTTCGCTGTATCGGAGGATTTGATTACAAGAAAGTGGCTAAGTGTGGGTTGCGAATAATCGTACATCAATCGAATATTGTCTTTGTAGAATCAGTAAAAATTGTTTCTCTTCGGGCGCTATTTTTATCCAAAAATACGGATACCGTGAACAATGTCAAATCAATCTCCATAAAAATAATTACAGCTGTAACAAAATTATAAACAGCGTAGAAAATATTCTCAATAGAATTTTTAGAGAATTTAGCTTCAATAGTTTAGTTCCTTGAATCGTTTCTAATATTTATATCCGAAACCAGCTGTAAAAAAAATTGTTTAAAAAAAAAACAAAAAAACCGACTTCAAAAAACCTACATCTAAAAAGCAAGAAATAATATTCGTAATAATAAAACACGTCTATTGAAGTCGGGTGGGGCTGGAGTACAGATTCCTTTTTTTTCTAAAAGCTCCACCCGACTTCAATAGACGTGTTTTATTATTACGAATATTATTTCTTGCTTTTTAGAGGTAGGTTTTTTGAAGTAGGATTTTTTGTTTTTTTTAAACAATTTTTTATTTTTTTATTTTTAGTGTAGGTACCTTGTAGGTATATTATTTAGATAGTAAAATCGACTCAGCCAAGCGTGAGATAATTGCGAAGAAACAAACATACATACGGATCAAACTAAGAACCTCCTTTTTTTAAGTCGGTTAAAGAACTACTCAGATATCCCTGTTCCAACAAAAAAATAATTATCTTATTCAGTTCACAAACAAAGAAGTAATACGACCATTTATCATCGAGGTAATTCACAGAAAATCATACTATTTTCGTGCTTTTTTCAAGATTACTTGAAAAGTAACGAACGGATTTCCAAATTTTAAAAAAATGGGACCAACTTGGGAGTTTACCTAATGTAATAACGTTTGAATCATTTCAATCGGTCCAGCCGTTTTCGAGTAATCGGTGGACATACACAAAAAAACAAATATACAGACGAACAGAGAACCTCCTCCTTTTTGGAAGTCGGTTAAATAATATTTGTGGAGTTTTTTAAGAGTGAGTAAACAATCAATAAAACAGAGTATCTAAAAAATTATAAAAAGATTATTTTCGATTCATGATTATCATCATATCAGCCACACGACACCCACTGCTGGGTGTTAGATGATTATTTTACCCAGTTTTAGATTAAATTAATAAAAAAATACATTTAATTTGGTAGCCACAAACGGCCAAGTTGACAAATCAAAATATTATCAACATTGAGAGGTCATAACTTTTCATAGTGCGTTTGCGCAGGTTGGTATGTTATTTTAGTTAGGTATGTATTTTTCATAAAAACAAAGGGATTGCAATAAGTTTAATCGAAATGTTAAAACCTTAAATGTCAATCAAAAGATAAACTTTTGATATTGTTTCATTTTATTTGTTCGATAGCAACTTCTGTGTCAAAAACGTGTAAAAAAACTTGTAAAAACTTAACTTTTAGATTTTTTAATGCATTCACAATGCTATTTTTATATTAAGATGATTAATAATTGAAAAATATTAGAAAAAATCGACTCACCTGTAGCAATTCAGACGGGATTCGAACCCGCACCCTTAGGATTCCGGCCCAATGCACTACCAATTATTGTATATGTGTTTTGTCACTTTCTTTTCAATGTCAAATTAAAATATCTAGTTTGACAGAGAGTACCTAACCATTGTGTAACTATATATCTGCTTTACAATCTTTATTAGTAAAGGGGATAAAATATAAACTTATACATTCTCTAATATTGAGGTAGTTTCAGGACACAATAAGACTTAAACCTACATTATTTTGTTCTAAACTCCTCAATATTAGATAAAATATATATTATGATATTTTTCATCCTACTAATATAATAAATGTAAAAGTTTGTGGGTTTGGATGTTTGTTCCTCAATCACGCAAAAACTTCTGCACGGATTTGATCGAAATTTGGCACACAGATAGTAGATAGCCTGGATTAAAACATAAAATACTTTTTATCCCGATATTCTTACGGGAACGGCAACCACGCGTGTGAAACCGCGTGCGGCCGCAGTAACACATATTTCTCAAAATTTCTCAATTTTTTTCTCGGGTTAAATTTGAAATTAAATATATTATTATCCAGTGTTTGACTTTTTTTGTACAAAAGTAGAGATCCACAGATTTTGTGTCAAAAGAACACAATAACCATAAACTTTTTATGGTTACACCAGCTTCTGCCCGCTGTTTCACCCGCGTGGTTCCCGTTCCCGTGGGAATATCGGGATAAATAGTATCCTATGTTTTATTCCAGGCTATCTACTATCTGTGTGCCAAATTTCAACCAAATCCGTTCAGTAGTTTTTTCGTGATTGAGGAACAAACATCCAAAAATCCAAACCCACAAACTTTCACATTTATAATATTAGTAGGATTAGCACTGAGTAAATAACTGTGATTTTGTGTGTCACTAATTCATCAAATGGAGCCAGCTGGCGAATAAGATAATGTTTTAGATATTTTTTAGATTATTAATTACTTTAAGATGTGATTTTTTATTAATAAGTCAATTAAGACTTTGGCCGTTCCTCTTTATAAGTAGGTCCGTAAATACGATATATGTCCATTCAAAAGGCTGGATTGAAGCAGTTATCGTCCCGGGACTCATAAAAAGAGATTGGTTCCACTTCGGCGACGTTTTATTGACTTATTAACATCGATATCAGATCGTAACACTTGATTCTTTGATCTTCGTCAACATTTACTCAATGGTTTATGCTTGGACCAGTAGGTTTTTTCAAGTCGTAAAGGAAATTGCAAAGTCACAATGGAAACAGTTCAGATATTAAATGGTTGCTCTGGGATTTGTTGCTTCTATGAACAACAGGAACTTTCTTTTTTCAAAAAGTCTTGTTTTTTGTATTCTTTATGAATCAGATTTATTTTACAAAAAAAGGCTTATACAATTTCTAATACATTAGACACGAACTTAAGTCTCCTAACTACTAAGGAGATGTAATTTATGGTATTGCAAGCACTTAATTTTTATACCCGATTATTAGAGCTATGGAAACACAAACATATATGATAGGCATAACTAAAATTACCCCCTGCAAAGTTTGCCCTTAAGCATGGAAGTCATGAAATCTGGGGGCTAAAAATAATTAGGTACTTGGCCAAGCGTGAATTACTATTGTGCACGCAAGCATTCCTCATTATTATGTAGTTAGAGACGTAATTAAACGTGAGTTATACCGAAATTATTATTCTATTACTATAAAATGACGTTAGCCTGAATTCCAGAACACAAATTGATCGAGTGATGGAAGTGGTTTTGTTTTAGTTTATATGTAAATATAAAAAAATAAGAAATGGTGGATAAATATCTTCTTGTTTCTTCATATTGTCTATCTATATATCATAGTTGGCAAACAACTTTTTTTTTCGTAATCTAAATACCTACTACCATCAGTTATAAAGAGATAATGGAACCACAGTGTAGGAAATCTTACTTTACTACGCTCTACTTTAAACGGAAATCATCGTTTTTATTATGTTAACATTAAGATAGGTGGTATATGTAAAACATTGTTATTTCCACTGGTTCTTTTTCAAACAACATAATTTAACGAGCTACTTAGGTACTATCATGCTTAAATATGCTTAGGCTTAAATTATTACAATATGGGCATCAAATGAAAGGCCTTAATGGGCACATACCAAAACTGTATAATTTATCACAAAAATCTGTGAAATAAAAATAAATAAATTGAAAAAAAAACACTATTGACCTGCCAAAATCGAAGTAAAAAGTAAAATAACAAGTAAGTATTATGGCAGTCGGGGGACCTCTTCGATTAAAAATTGTTCCACTAAACTTGTTATTTAACTTTTTAGTTCGTTTTTGGCAGGACAGACGTGGTTATTTTTCTATTTATAATTTAATCATATCTAATTGTTATCACATATTATCTATTCAATTTGTTTACCTAAGTTTTGTATGGTAATAATATAAACAAGTTGAATACATACATATACTTATAGATAATCAAGTCGTAACATTTTTTTCCACTAAGTAAATTCGTTATACCTACGAAAACTATCGGGAATAAAAGAGGTTGGTATCACAAAATTAATCAAATAGTCCGCTGATTGTATGACATTGAGAACTATCTGTACAATTCATATTAATATCACGAGTCAATGTTCTTTACGTGGTTTGATTATTTTTTTCCTTATTTTAATTGAATTATTATTTGATCTGGCTCTGACTGCAAACACAGACTGTAAGTTGACACAACAGGCAAGTGACTTACGTTGTATTTACAATTTTGTGATACCTTTCAAATTGTCGATTTTTATTTTTCTTGCATAAAATAAGAAAAAAGAATAAGTGGTTTCGACCTAAATTATTTAAGTTAAATTTCTGAGGGGCATGCCAAAAATTTTTAAATTCTCTTTACTGAATTTGATACTTGCAAGTTTATACACCATCGTAAGGTTATTTAATGATCATCATCATCATATCAGCCGCATGACACCTACTGCTGGGTATAGGCCTCCCCTAAGGATCTCCACGACGATCGGTCCTGCGCTGCCTGCATTTAGTGATAAGTACATTTAAAAAATAGGGCTCTAGATTTCTTTTCTAAGCCTACGAATTTTTTTCCGAGCATCGAATCAATTACTCGTCGGTACCTAGTCTGCTAGGAGTGGAATTTTTAAGACCCAAAGTTTAAAATTTTTAGAAGGTATCATTACATTCCTTCATATTCATTTCTGGAAGTAATTAGATAGAGTATAAACTATTTTTTTTTTATAAAATAAATAAATATATATTTGACAACATCACATACATTGCTCCAATCCCAAAGTAAGTAGCTATAGCACTTGTGTTATGGAAATCAGAAACAACGGTGGTATGATACACACCCAGACCTGAGACAATATTGAAAAATTCATTTTCTACATTGACCCAGCCGGGGATCGAACCCGGGACCTCAAGAGATGGTGACGCCTTGAAAACCGGCGTGCAAACCACTCGACCGACGGAGGTCGTCTCTAATGTTCAATAACACTATATATCCAGTCGATATATTCGTAGACTTTTGTAAAAACTGTTGGTAATTCCTCGTGTTTGCACTGGGCACCGAAGCTTATGACTCCAATAGCTTCGAAGTTTCCCCTGCCGTGGTGCATAAGTGCTCCTCCAGGGCTGCCTCTGCATGCATTCTTGCCCTTCTCACCCCCGGCACAAACTTGTCCACTCCATAGCGTCACGTTACGCCCGTCAGTGCTAAATAATTTTTGGCAGTCCTAAAATGATATTTTCAATTATAAAATTTATAATACATACTAATATTATCTAACAAAAATGGCATTGTCATAGAAAAACAAACACTGGCTGTTAATAGCATGTGATACATGTCTCGGCGTCAGAAAAAACGCACCTTTTCAAAAATTTCTTTAAAGTGAATTTATTCCTATCTAATTTAATGGTAAGTGTTGTTATCACTGATAGATTAAAAGCTCATTAAATGTAATTTCAATAGATATCAACATTTACACAGTAAAACGTTAGCTAGCAATAGCAGGTGGCCAAGTCTAAACTTATTTTCGAACAGGTGCGATTTTTCTGACGTCGAGTGTAGTTCAAGTATATTTACACAAGATATATCATATCTGATTAAAACACTCGTAATAGTATAACGTATCAAATTTAATATAATGTACCTTTTGTTCGACGAACTTCAATGAGATGTCTTGTTTTACAACGCTAGTATATGACGAAGAACCCCAACCAGCAACAAACAAGTCGAAAACCGGTAAATTTTCTGCCGTATAATCTTTGGTTGGTAGACAAATGGGCTTAATAAAATCTGAAAATACATTTTGAGTATTAAAAAAAAACTGAAAAAAATACTGTTCACAGCCCTAATACTCAGATACCACCACCAAAACAACTAAGTAATCACACGTTCCAAAAGTTTCAACAGTTGCCAAACTTTAGAATCTACCAACAGATTGGCCTTATGTTGACTCCACTCGTTGGCCCAAACCTTGGCCAAGTTGAATTTGCCAATATTGTGGCCAACGTGCTGGAGCCGCCAGCATTATGGAAATGAATTGGTCTAACCTAAACATAAGAGTCAAATCGCTCAAAGACTTTGTATTAATATGTTCTACTATCATATTGGTTTTCCTGCAACAAATTACCTGTGTAAGGTGCGAGTTCTTTAAGCCTTATGAGACCTATATCGTTTCTCATTGTGTGAGTATCATAAAGAGGGTGAGGAATGACACTCTCCACTGGTATAGTAACAGTAGCAGCAGAACAGTCTAGAGCGCCATCACGTGTTTCTGCACAGTCCATTTCGTTGGTAGTATCATATTCACCGAGACGAACACCAGTCCTGAACAAAATAATAATAAAAGAGATACTTTCTGGACATTCAAACAACTAGAACTCACTATCTATTTCTCTCACTGTGACTCTATGTAATACACTCGACGTCAGAAAAATCGCACCTCTACGAAAGTAAGTTTAAACTTGGCCACCTGCTATTGCTAGCTAACGTGTCTATTGTGTAAATGTTGATATCTATTATTGAAAGTACATTTAATGAGCTTTCAATTCATATTTGTTTGATTTAATTAACATAACAGTTACCATAACTAAATGCTTAAAGCGTTATTGCTTGCGCCGCCATAAAAGGGAAATAAAAGGGGTCAATTCAAGAAATGCGGGTAAATTCGCTATATTACATAGCAACATACACAGGTTGGTCAAAAGTTCTGTTACTGAGTTTCTTTATCGATTACTGGCCATTAAAACAAATGAAAAGAAAAAATAAAAATGACATATTATTGACAGTTTTATAAGCTATAATTCCATACCACACGTATATCATATTTTGTTTATTTCACCATGGAATGGGGGTTGAAGGAGAATCGTGTCGCTGTAATTGCTCTGCACAAATGTGGGCAGCCACCGAATATGATTTTCAAGTTGCTACAAAAGTTGAAAATCAACAAGCAATTTATTTATCGCACTATCCATAGGTACAGTAATAATACCTTGACCGTCGATGACCGAAAAAGATCAGGAAGACCGCGCACCGTTCGGACACCAGCTGTGATCAAGGCAGTGAAGGCGAGAATCACGAGAAATCCCGTCCGGAAGCAAAAGTTATTGGCAATACAGATGACTGTGAAGAGAAGTTCCCTTAAAAAAATATCAATGATGACCTTGGGCTTCACGCTTACCGTAGACGAAAGGGCCATCTGCTAAACGCACGATTGAAGGCTATGAGGTTAGCACGAAGTCGCGCTCTACTAAAGCAGTACGCACAAAACGGCCATCGAAAAATCTTGTTTACTGATGAAAAAATCTTCACAGTCTAAAAAAATTTTAACCGTCAAAATGATAGAGTATACGCTAAGAATAGTAAAGAAGCCAGCATGATTGCTCCGAGGGTCCAACGAGGTCACCACCCCTCATCAGTGATGATTTGGCTGGGGGTGTCCTATTCAGGGCTAAGTAAGGTTCATTTCTGTGAAAAAGGTGTGAAAACTGGCGCTAGAGTCTATCAAGATACCGTTCTGGAACCTGTTGTCAAACCCTTAAGCCACACTTTATTTCAAAACCAGCCATGGGTCTTGCAGCAGGACTCTGCCCCTGCGCACAAAGCAAAATCTACACAAGCATGGTTTCGGGCTAACAAAATTGATTTTATCGCGCAGGAAGAATGGCCATCCTCCAGCCCAGACTTAAATCCTCTGGATTATGCCATATGGCAACTTATTGAGGAGAAAGCATGTGCTAAGCCCCACATGAATCTCGACTCTCTTAAGTGCGCTATTCTCAAGGCAGTCGCGGAATTGGATATGGTGGTAGTTCGTGCTGCCATCGATGACTGGCCTCGTCGTCTAAAGGCGTGTATTCATGCCAGAGGCGGTCATTTCGAATAATTTTAATACATGATAATCTTAAATATTTGTGCTTTCATTTGGTATATAATTCATTGTAGCATTATTTGTAAATTTAGTATTATTCATGTTTTCCATAGTTACAGAACTTAGTAACCAACTAGGTACATAGCCAACAGTCTCTAGAAACCGTTGGAATACTCATCGAACGGAATCAATAACTGAGATTCAGTTTCCGAGCAACATTGCATTGCCTCATTTTTTTGCAATTTTTGAGCAACTTCATGGGCAATAGTATCCATCTTGGGTACATATTCCATTTTTTAATGATCTGTTGAAGTGTGTTTTCTCCATCATCTCGATAGCGAATTTACCCGCATTTCCTGAATTTACCCGGATTGTCTGAATTTACCCCTTTTATTTCCCTTTTATGGCGGCGTAAGCAATAACGCTTCAAGCGTTTAATTATGATAACTGTTATGTTAATTAAATCAAACAAATATGAATTGAAAGCTCATTAAATGTACTTTCAATAGATATCAATATTTACACAATAGAACGTTAGCTAGCAATAGCAGGTAGCTACGTCTAAACTTACTTTCGAACAGGTGCGATTTTTCTGACGTCGAGTGTATTGTAGATTACGAGAAAAACGAATTTAAGCTTGTTTCATCCCAATGAACTAAGTCCATTGGACTTGGCTTACTTTGCGTTAACACAAAGCTGGTCTTAGTGCGGTTTGAAGCAACAATCAAAACACAACTGACTGCCATTTTGAAAAGTTCCGTAGCTTTGATTGGCTCAATGTGACTTGATATAATTTGATGTCACGATGCAAGGTGGACTTGGAGTAATTTAAAAAAAGTAAGCAGTTTTCATATTATTTTACTTAGAAACTACGAGGACTTGATTCAATTTGTTAATACACTTTTAACGATAATTACCAGGCCGTTTTCATAAAAAATTCTGTCAAAAGTGGACTTAGTAGTTTTGAAATCGACCGGAAAAAACCAATAAACTTACGGTGTTCCGTAATTGAGTGCAGATCCAGAGATACAATGAGCCGCTGTCAAAATGTACCTTCCACTAATAAGCGTACCACCACACAAAAGTTTGGTTTTATTTCCAGTCTGATACTCTATCAATGCTAACCACGGGTATTGGTCAATATCAAGTTTATATCCACCAGCTGAAATAATTTAATTTTATCAACAAATAATCATAATATTGACAGAGAAACGTAACTTCGTTTTTTTGGTTCTATCAACTGGTTTACTTTGCAATCGTCTCTATCGTAATCTTGGTTAAAACGTTATAGTTTTCTTTTCGAATAGATTTTGATTCTTTCTGGTGTAAACAACTACATAGTTACGCTGTTACATACATATTCTTCACACTCCTATTGTATTATATTGTCGCTGTAAGTGAAAACCTGTAATTATCTATCTGTTTACTATAATGAAGCTGTTGGTTTTCCTAACAATTAAATAAATGAACAAACAAACAAACAAATAATTCTTTATGTCTATGCATGCTACGCACGCAATAGCTGTATCATAAACTGCAACGGAATTATTATATATTAATATATGTACTTACCGTAGGATATTTTTATATCTGTCACGCTGTCTCTTCCACAGCAATAAGACTTTTTGGGAAACGGAAATGCGCTTAGACTTTTCTCACAATTTCCTATTGGTACTTCAGTATTTATAGGAGGACAGCAAATATTTTCTGAACCCATGCAACTGGAAAACAAATAAATTATAATTTTATAACAAGCTAGTACATACACTGCGAATGACAGTTTTTTGCATTGCACGTCAGCCATTTTTAATTCATTCCCACTGCTGGGACATAGGTTTTTTTATGGGTGGATAAGGAGACTTACCTCTTTGGTTTTATGGTTTTGGAGAGATGGGGACAAGAGCCTCTAGCGACGCACGAGCCTTGTTCCCCATCCGATGTCACACATACCCTTGGGCAGCATACCTGTAAGAAATTTTAACTTAAGTACCTATATGAAAAAGCTCTTTCCTTAAAGAATTTTAGAAATAATAGTAAGGAAGCTATGTACTTTGTCTAGGTCCAACCTATCTCTATTTTCCAACCAAAATTGGTCAAGTCCAGGCGTGAAAATGTCACAAGAAACAAAGTTACTTTCATATTTGCAAAGCAGTCTCACAAATAAAAAAAGTTAAATTAAGTTCTCATTATTATTTAATTTAATATTTGAATTTAATTTTTGTATAATTAGCCGCAACGCAACAAGTACGAGTATGAGTAAATAAATATCATTTTATTTAATTGGGTTGAATTTTCATACCAAGGGCAAAGACGGGATTTACCAAGGAGACAGGTCACATAGAAGGTACCTTTTACTCCGGTTTTACAAATAGATTTAAGTATGAAGTTTGCCACTTTGTAAGCATTATCCATCCTAACTTTTTCTTAATTTATTTAACAACGATGAACGCTAATGTTTTAAAACTTTATGTAAAACTTAAATTATAAACTATAAGCCTTGGCTAAGTTACAATTACAACGAATCAAGTGGTCATCTCTGCTAACAAGAAGAAAAAAGTCACTTTATGTCAGGGCTTTATAACGTTACCAATTTACAGTAAAAATAACGTTACGTTACCTTATTTTCAATATGATACCTTGATAACGTTATTTTTTTTAACGATACCTAGTAACATAACCTTAATATAACGTTAAATTAATGTCGATATGGTTAAAAAATAACGTTATTTTTAATACTAATTTTATAAGTATATATTATTATGGAGTTCTGTAATTGACTTCCTGTCGCTATTATTTTTAAGTAATCTGTCAATTTTGCTTGTTGAACTTAGTTTGAATAAAAAAAAAAGTATTGCGTATGTAGGTAGGTACCTAGTACCTAGTACCTACCGCAGAGACTGATCACGTCACGGCGGCGTCAACGTCAGTTACACATTAACTTTAAATATTTTTATACAGTAACATAATAACGTTATCAAGGAACGAAAAAATAACGATAAATTCTGTTTTACCGTTATTAATTTCCAGTTTTAACGTTATTTTTTTAACGTTACTAATTTTTAACGGTATCAGAAATAGGTACATTTATGGCTGATAGTTGGCTGCAACGATGATTATATTTTGAAATAATAACAAAAAACTAAAGCATCTTTAACATCCTAGAAGATGTCACTGTGTGAGAAAAAAAAATCGGCAATTTTATACTTTAGCCCCATTAAATGGTCGATTCTGTTAACAAAAAGGAGGAAGTCACTTTATACACCGTCATTTTGTAGTCGTTTTAATTAACTTAAGAGAGTGCTCTACTAATGAAAATAATCATTTTTGCCAAAGAAACATGGGTCGAGAAACGACAAAAATTTTGGACTTTCCCATACAAATACAATGTTTTAGCTGTCTAGTTAGTATGGGAGGACCAACATTTTTTGTCGTTTTTTGACCCATGTTTCTTGGGCAAAAATGTTTAGTTTCATTGGTACAACACACCCTTAAGTTAATTAAAACGACTACAAAATGACGGTGTATAAGGTACAAACTTTATTTATGTTACCTACCGGAAAGAAAAAAATCAGAAATAGGTATTGCTGATAGTACAACTACATCATCTTAAAAATTATAGAAGTTAGGGGAGTCTCTGTGTGTAAGAAAAAAATCAGCAATAACGTACCTTGAGCATAGCGAAAAATTTTCTAAGTCTATGTAACGTACCTACATACTTACGTTGCGGGATTTTTTTTCCTTTGTTTTTTTTTTTGCTTTAACCCCTACATACAGAGGCAGAAAGGGAGTTTCACTCTTTTACTGTGCGCATTATTACCTTCGGAATAGTTGCTTCGAATCCGCAAGCAGACTTCCTTAGCAATGCGATTTGTTCCGGAGTCTGCTGCTTACCACGAAGTATATTTGAAAGAACGGGGCAGCTGAATACTTGCACACAGTTTCCTGCGCTGCCATCAGGAGTAACGCAAGACTCTGAAACCCAAACGTAAAAAGTGATACTAAACGTCTTGTAAACATTAAGTTTATTAAAATTAACACGATTGGTAATATAGATACATACTTCTGTTACTGTATCTATATTAATATTATATTTGCATTTATATTATACCGGGTGTCCCAAAACTTTGCCACATGGAGGGAAAGTACCTTAAATATTGAAGATAGGAAATTTTACTGAAAGAAGAATTCGTTTTATTTTAAAAAATAATGCAAACTGCATTCAAAGTTTTTTTAAATATCGCATTCATTCCTAATTCAATTGATACAATACGTAATAATTAAAATTTAAATGTAAAATTGTATGGTCTTTCTTTTGTTTAAGATACTGTGTTACTAACATAAAATAATCCTAATAAGTAACCCTTTCGATCGGTATCGTAAAAATTAAATATTGTTTTTTTCTAATTCAATTCCTGGTTAAAGCATGTGATTTTTCGAAAATCTTTGAATATAGTTCCAATTATTTTAAAAATCAAAATGAAGTCTTCTTTCAGTAAAATTTTCTACCTTCAATATTTAAGGTACTTTCCTTCCGTGTGGCAAACTTTTAGAACACCCTGTATACTTATTGCAATAATGAAACCTAAGGTAACAAGTATAGTTCCATAAAAGTAATGAGGTCACTACCTCATTTAGTTTAATTCAATCAATATTACATTTTCTTTTGTAATGAAGGATTTTGTACCAACTGCAATAAAAAGCACAAAAATAGTAAAAATTGAATCAATAAATAGAGTAAATAATGCATCTCAGAGACATGACACTATGGCCGAAGAGTATAATAAATAATAATAATAAATATTTGACAACATCACATACATTAGCTATAGCACTTGTGTTATGGAAATCAGAAACAACGGTGGTATGACATAAACAAGAAACATATAGGTTTATTATTCATCCTTACTTGATGTTCCTAAAAACGTGAGCATAATATAAAAATAAATTAACTTAATAAACGTATCTAATTATAAATAAATGCCTATTTATTATTGCAAACCGCTTACCTCCATTCGCCGATAATGCTAATAAAATAAACAATATTAAACTTATTAAACACTTCATTTTGTTTTAGTTATTTTTAAGAGAGGTTTCTAAATAAAAATAAACTTATTATAGTGTTCAAAAAAATTTAAATAAAATATAACTCCTATTTAACGTGCCTTCGGATTGAAATCAACAGCGGAACTAGGTAGGTATTCGAGATGTTTACATGTCTCATAATCCAGTTTCACATTTTCCTCCGAAACCAGTTTTGTTGGATGCAATAAACCCGTTGAACCCTTGTTTATATTTAGATGTTATTATTTTATATTAAATATTGTGGGTTTCAACCGAAGCACAAGATTCTTTTTTGTTCAAGGAAAAATCTATTTAAGTATACCGTCTACCGTTTTCTTATTACGATTTTTTCCTTATTTTTGACGTTGCGTTTATATTATGAAGGTTATTATTTACCTACGCAGTTAAAAGTTTCTAAGTTTACCCATGATTGGGTTTCGCTTACTTTTTATTTATTGTTAATATTATAATACATAAAACCACGCTGTTATCCGTAAAAAATATTTCAATTCAGAGTATATGCAGGCCAAAATATAGCAATTAGTGTTGCAAATTAATATTCCAGATAAGTCCTTCCGTTAGCCCAATTCTATTGTGATGTGGAGCACAGAAGTTCAACTCGAAGCTTTATCAAATTTATTATTCGTCGGGCGTTGCAGAGAGTGGTTGGTAACAATGCTTTGCAGTAGGTACTTTGAACATCAACACACATGATACTTTTTGCAGCGGCGATTGACGATTCGGCTGTGTACCGACGATACCACACGGCCCGAGCTCAGCCCGAGCTCAACTCAACTCAAACGCAGCCCGTGCCTAACCTGCACTCACTCGGCGCCCGCTCAAGCCCCCTTTAATAATGCTGTCACTGAGCATATCGACGGTGGAAAGCGTATATTGGCACCAAAATGTCATTTGTGGGAAATTAATTTTAAAATAACTTTTTTCTATGTTTATTTTCCTTTATTTGGGACAACAACTACCTAATATAAATTTACATTTTTATATAGGTCTTATTACTACTGCTAAGGTCTAATAATAGTGATCCTCAATTTTAATTTACAAAAGTGACCGCGAAAGCAATGTTCTTAAAAATGTGAATATAAGTAAAAGTAGAAAACAAAAATAATACAGGGTAATTTTGCGACCCCTTTACAAAATCAAATAATAGTTCAAGGAAGTAAAAAAAAAATTAGGTGAGATAATTATAAATTATTTCTTTTTATATTCACAGTTGCCAACCACTTTTTATATCCTAAAAATCTAGGCGCGCACGCACACCGTCACGAACGGGACGCGAGCGGGGGAAGGCGAGTGGCGGGAGGGGGGCTCGCGCGGGTCGACCGTGCGACGCGCAAACGGTGACAACAATTTCAATTTGTGTTGGGAAAAGTGTGGGGTAAAAATATAAAAAAGTATTTTTGTTTTACGTCATAAATTGATTGTACTGCAGTTATAGAATGACCTGACAAAGTTTGAAAAGGGGTCCAAAAATGACCATGTATAGGAAGAATATTTTTTGTGGCGCCATTTTCGAGCGTGAAATTATGCTTGTAACCACCACACTAGATCAGCTGAAGTTTAGAGCAACGCGGCTTCCGTACGAAAGCCAACGTTGCTCTTTCGTGTCCGGACACGAAAGTGGCGGCGGCCGAGCGGTGGCGGGGCGGCGCGGCAGCGGAGCGGCGGCGGGGCGGGGCGATGAGAACGTGGGCACGAAACTTAGCGGTCGGTCAGCCGCGCTAGTAGTGTTGTGACAGATGGGCTAAATACCATTAAGGGCCCGTGGACCTACCGATTTGACCTACTGGTAGGACCACGGTATACCACTAAAGTAACTTCTTATTTTTTTTTATTTCTATTGATGTGTCAAATGTGATGTTGCTATGGAAACAATTTCTTGTTAAATCAATACCGAAAAATATTCAAAGGACGAAATATATCCTATGTCTAAAAATTTTATTTAGTTCGAAAAAATGGTCTAAGTATAGGCGTTAACTAGTTTCAAAACCGGATTCTTTGCTCATCTTGTGTTTTTTAAATGATGTCCAAGATGCCGACATCCATACTGAATAAATAGGTACTACCTAGTAATCAAACAGACACTATTATATTATTCAACACAACACTACTGTAATCGCGGGCTACCGAATCCAACTACTTTGTTCATTTGTTTTCGTCGCTCTCCTCCCGCCCGTGCATCGCTCGTCGCCCCGCTCCGCCACCGCCCGTTTCGTGCGCGTCTCCATACTGTGCCATACTGTTGAATGCATCGCCGCCGCTCCGCTGTCGCGCCGCCCCGCTGCCACTCCGCCGTCGCAGTTTTCGTGCCCGGACACATAGTGTCCGGACACGAAAGTGGCGGCGGCCGAGCGGTGGCGGGGCGGCGCGGCAGCGGAGCGGCGGCGGGGCGGGGCGATGAGAACGTGGGCACGAAACTTAGCGGTCGGTCAGCCGCGCTAGTAGTGTTGTGACAGATGGGCTAAATACCATTAAGGGCCCGTTGACCTACCGATTTGACCTACTGGTAGGACCACGGTATACCACTTAAGTAACTTCTTATTTTTTTTATTTCTATTGATGTGTCAAATGTGATGTTGCTATGGAAACAATTTCTTGTTAAATCAATACCGAAAAATATTCAAAGGACGAAATATATCCTATGTCTAAAAATTTTATTTAGTTCGAAAAAATGGTCTAAGTATAGGCGTTAACTAGTTTCAAAACCGGATTCTTTGCTCATCTTGTGTTTTTTAAATGATGTCCAAGATGCCGACATCCATACTGAATAAATAGGTACTACCTAGTAATCAAACAGACACTATTATATTATTCAACACAACACTACTGTAATCGCGGGCTACCAAATCCAACTAGTTTGTTCATTTGTTTTCGTCGCTCTCCTCCCGCCCGTGCATCGCTCGTCGCCCCGCTCTGCCACCGCCCGTTTCGTGCGCGTCTCCATACGGTGCCATACTGTTGAATGCATCGCCGCCGCTCCGCTGTCGCGCCGCCCCGCTGCCGCTCCGCCGTCGCAGTTTTCGTGCCCGGACACGCGCGGATGCAACGAGTATGCGCAAGGTGGGTGGACGCGGGCTGTGTTCGAGTTGAGTTCGGGTTGAGCAAGGGCTGGCTGAGCGGGGGCGGTTGCAGTTGCATCGACAAAATATAACGGGTTTTATTAATGTGTCATATAATAAGACTCAAAATTGTGAGCGATGAATTGCAAGGCGCAAAAAAAAGGCTAGGTACGCGCTGCGTTTGAGTAGAGCTGAGCTGAGCTCGGGTCGTGTATTGCATTATAATCTTTAATAACCGATGATGCTAAGTAGGTATCTGCTGAAAAAGCTCTCAAATCGCAATGAAATATGCCATCGCAAAAATCCTCATCGAAGTCGGCCGATGCTAAAGTATCGTGTCTGCCGAAGCTCTTAGTTCTTCTAACTTCGTGGGCTCTAAACAGAGTTGTAATTTCAAAGTACTTACCTACCTACGGTTGAAATTAGAAAGAGACTTTGGACTGTGAATGTTCCGAGTAGGGAAATGCGTGATATGAAGGTTTATGAGTCTATTCTAGTCATACAATGTTGTTTTCGGAGGTCTACAGCTATCTTGCAGGGAAATTGCCGGACACTCGAGTATTTGACATTGGCGATAATATGACGGGGCGTGGGACGGAGCGACGATCATTTCTTCATTTATAAATTAGAGGCAGCATTTGGTTATTATTTTATTTTATTGAACAATAAACATTTACAAAATGAACTTAATACACACTTACATAAGAACTTACCAATTTTGTAAAACAACCAAACCGAAGTGTCGAATAACCACATTAATTTTTAAATCGAGTACTTAGTTTCTATAGTTAAATACAATTTTAGATCTTAATCACAGAATCTATAGATTTTGAAGATGCGGCAGGACTTTCATCCTGAACCAAGAGACAGCTTAAAAAATCGATGTTATCAAATTTTGCATAACGTGATGCCCCTGCATCATTATCATCATTATCATTCATTATCATCATATCATTATCATCAAAACAAAGTTTTATTGAGTAACTTTTTTTGTGGTATCACTTTTCATCTAGATAAAAAAAACTTTTTTTGAAATATCATAGCGTTTACCAGCATTCGTTTTACACATTTTTAAAGCAAATAGTTTGTGCTCTAGAATTGCGTATACGTTGAAATCTACTTAATATGCTTTAGGAAACATTATTGATTAAATGAGTGCAATCAAACTGATTCTTTATGACTTTGTATAGAAATGTTTGAGTAATAAGCATTATACGCAATCTTAGAGAAAGCAGAGAAAATTTACAAACATTTTTACCATTGAAAATGGTTATCAGATGCAAATCGCCTGAGACGCATTTTTGGCCATATCTCCGAGGATTTTGGGAGAATCGAAATGAAAATAGTACCAAAAGTTGAGGAGTTTATCGAGACACGTGTGAACGTTTGAATTTTGAAAATCTACTGGTAACTTTTTTTTAAATTTTGCGAAATTCCAAAAATTCCGGGTTTTTTGGGGGATGTTTGTTTACTAAATTGTAAATATTTTGTAAAAAAAACAGACTTAAGAAAAAATTAAAAAAAGGGTCCTAGGGTATTAGTTTAGCTATCAAATGGCGAAATATTTTTTAAAATTTGTTTATAATTGTGACCTGTAGGTGGTCCCTTTAGATTTGGAATTGTAGAGAAACGGCTGTTTCCGTACATAAAAAGTGATGTAGGTTCTATGATTATTGACCGATCGTCATGGTAATGAGCCGAGTGTCACAATCGTAAAAATAAATAGGTACTACCTAGGTAATTTTAAAAATATAATAGGACTTTGCATTTGGTTTTGGTTTTTCGTATATTTTTTTGTTCATTTTCAATGCTCCGATTCTTGCGGGGACTGTAAAATCTGTTAATTTTTAACTCTTTCGAGTTAGTCATTATAATATTTTAAGTAAAATGGATTCTATACTATTGTTCCATATTCCAACTGTAATCTAACAAGCGATCTATACATATAAAGCTAAGTAGGAGGGATTTCCCACTGTCGGTCAATTGATGCCAACATAAAATGTTTAGAGACACATTGATTCAGTCTTTGCAACCAGCAAAAAACTCGTCAAGGGCTGTTTTGTTCTACTTTTGTTTAATAAATAATAATATCTATTACCTGGGTCTAAAGGATGAGGTTAGCTTCCTGTCATTTGACACCACTTGCTAGTGGTAGGTGGTTCTCGGAAATCGTTTGATACTAAAGATCACAGGGTAAAAAAATACTCCTGAAACAAATTCCTATTGGTTTAAATGTAAATTACCAAGGTAGCTATTTTAGTCTTTGAAAAGGGACGGAAATTATTTACATTTTCTGATCATCTTTGGGAGAAAATAATATTTTATTCTTCAAAATTCATTATACTTTATGGCGAGGTTTTCGTTGGATATAAAATGATCAAAGGTGAACGCAAATTATGCAAACGAACGTCGGTGATATTTTATCATTTAAATTAGCTAAATGCTAAAGGATCATTAGTGGTGAATTAAAATTTGAAAATGTGTTTATTTGTTTAGTAAATAATAATTATTGTAACCCTTTCGATTTTGGAATTTCAATCTACAAAGCATTCCACTGATTATTCCAATATTGATCTTACCTTTCTACTAACTACGAAGTATTACCACCAGCCTTGCAAATTTTGATTCTTCCTTCTACTAAAGTTAATGTGAAAAAATTTAAACCTAAAAACGTGGGGCGCATGTTAAGACAATATGGATGATACATTTTACAAAATACGCCCCACGTTTTTAGGTTTAAAATTTCTGTAGGTATAGGGTGATAAATATTTATAGAAGAATTTATTTTTTACTTTTTAGTCCGTTTTAATGTTTTTAGTCCGATTTTTTTTATAATAATTTAGTCGTATTAAAAAAGTTTTTTTTCAGTAAATTATTATTTTCTGCTTTTTAGTTAACGAGCGAAAACAAAAAAATATACCATCTCCTATCGGAGTACTCGTCAAGACGATTCAAACGAGCCCAACCTCGATGGGGTTGCATGGTTTTATTGATGGGTTAGGGCGAAAAATAATTATAAGTAATTGTTTAGATTCACAACGATTTTAATTTCAGTAAAGCAGGCTTACAGAACGGGCGAACAGCGAGAGGCGAACCACAGAGTAGGCAACAGTGTTGCCAGATGAGTGACATTGACATTTCGTTTACAAACCTAACATTTATTACAGAGTCCCAGTGGCCTTCTTCCGGCTCCATCATCAGACCCTGGAAACTATTTCCCAATAAAGAACTCGTCAAGACGAATACAAATGAGTCCAAACTCGATGTGGTAACATGGTTTTATTAAAGAGTTCCTGTGTCCTTCTTCCAGCTCCATCATCAGACCCTGGAAACTGTTTCCCAACAAAGAACTTGTCAAGACGTTTCAAACGAGCCTAAACTCGATGGAGTTGCATGGTTTTATTATAGAGTTCCTATGGCCTTCCTTCGGCTCCATCATCAGATCCTCGGAAACTATTTCCAAGAAAGTACTCGTCAAGACGATTCAAACGAGCCCAATCTCGATGGGATAGCGTGGTTTTATTAAAGAGTTCCAATGTCCTTTTTCCGGCTCCATCATATCAGATCCTGAGAAACTATTTCATAACAAAGAACTCATCAAGACGATTCAAACGAGCCCAAATTTGATGGGGTTGCATGGTTCCAATATTGAGTTAATATGGCATGGCCTTTTAGCTTCATCATCAGACCCTGGACCTCGTCTCCCATTAGAGTACTTGTCAAGACGATTCTAACAAGTCCAAACACGATGGGGTTGTATGTTTTCATCATAGAGTTCCTGTGGCCTTCTTCCGGCTTCATCATCAGATCAGCTCAATGACACCATAATGTTGCATTGCCTTCTAGTTCTGACCTATGTTCAAAGTTTCAATTCTCTAGCTCATCGGGAAGCTAGTATAACATCGTTCGCAAACTTTGTGGAGAAACAAACAAACAAACAAACGAACGAACGAACACAAACGAGAAAGCAAACAAGAAATAAAAACGTGTTAAAATAGAATATTTATGTTTGTTACTCAATCACGCAAAAACGGCTGACCGAGTGACACACATATTAAAACATAGGATAGGTACTTTCCATCCTGTTCAAAGGTTCCCTAGGGATTTTTAGTTTGTTTGTTGTTACTTTTATTCTAAGCGAATTGAAAATAGACGAACTCACATCTATATATTTGTAAATAAAATACATATAAAGGAGTGCAAAAAGTTTTTCTATAAACAAGAAGTTTTTATTTCACAATGCAAGTAGGTACTTACATCGTTATGTATAATCATTTACTAATGTAAATGTTACCTAATGGTATAAACATTTACATTCTTATCTTAAACGGATGAGAGTTCATTTTTCACTTTCAAACACTCTTCATTCAAGGAAATCATTGAAATTCAAAGAACCAATATAGGCGAAACCCATAAAATGTACTTTAACCAGGAAATATAACATTCAATTGTACACATTTTATTGGTTTTGAGGAGGAACGGGGTGCATTTGAACTTGAGATGAAAATGTAAACGTCGAGATTGTAATGGCATCATCAAATAGGTAGTATATTTATTAAGAAACGATTTAGTACTAATAGCTCTGTGAAATAGCTGAAATATGTTTTTTTCCGCAAAATTTCGGAAAACTGCATCGATAAAAAATCAATATACCTACCTACCTAATTATCGAACCACGCTCACAAACCTTCACAAGAATCGGTTGAGAAATGTGATATGTAGAGGAGAACAGATGGACAGCCGGACAGACATACGAGAGCATTTTTGCCCAAGCTGAAACTAAGACGTTTCCCTCGCGCTTCGCGCTCGCTCGCTCGGTAAGTTATTTTTTCTAGAGTTGTTCCGTTATCATCCCATGAAATCTTATCCTACGTAGGCTTAAAATCCTGACTCATCTCAACCTAATTGTGTTCATAACTCATCCCATTTGGTCATTTTTCCGGCCTAATTATGTGTAAGTTAAAAAGAAAACTTGAGAAATATTTTTTTTATTTAAGCTTGGAAAGTAATCTTACATAAAATAAATATTTATGAAATCTTGATAGTCACTCAAAAACGCCAGTAAAAAAAAATACGTAGGTAACTTCTTTGAATGTAAACTTGAAAAATACCATTGATATTAAAATTAAGTGAAATAAGTACGAGTATTTTAATAAAACTGTGACATAAACTACCGAAACACTACGAATGAAATAAAACACTTTTTAACGGATACTAGCGCAGTTTTATTGATAGCTCGTACTTTGGAAATTAGTTGGTATTTGGTTTGATTTTTAGTACATACCTAATAATTACTACTTTCAATAAAACCGCGCTGGGATCCGTTAAAAAGTGTTTAAGTCATATGTCAGTCTTATTTCATGTCTACTGAACGCCTAAGCTTAAGAAGTGAATATTAGGAAGGAATGTCGAAATTGCTAGTGCTATAATTATTGCCTATTTATCAAACAAATCTAATAATATCGCCGATATTATTATTGTGACGTGAGTATTTATGACAAACTCATTGACGTAGCGGAGACTAATAGGGTGATTTTTATTACCTAGATACTTAAGGCGCTGTTGGTAGTACAACTAGCGCTGCCACTACATTTATTTTTATTACTCGTAAACCAAGTCAATATTTAAAAAAAGCTCATAGTAATCTCTTAAATTGACTCTTATATTTTTCGAATAACTCTTCAATAGTTTTCATTCTTTCTGTAAGTTTTAAAATCCATTCTAGCCAAAAGTAACCACTTTGAGCTAAAATGGATTTTAAAACTTACAGACAGAAATATTAGAGACAATTTAAAAGATTATTACATGAGTTTTTTTTAATATTGTCTTGTTTTACGAGTACGTACTATCAACAGCGCCTTAAGTTAAGTTTACTTTAGTTTTAAGTTTACTTAAACACATTGAGAAACAGATCATTTAACAACTCATAATATCTTTCATTTTTAAACCCCGACGCAAAAAGAGAGGGGTGTTGTAATATAAGTTTAACGTGTTTGTGTATCTGTGTATCTGTCTGTGGTATCGTTGCACCTAAACGGATGAACCGATTTTCATTTAGTTTTTTTAGTGTCCTCGATAATTTTATACCGAGTGTTCTTAGCCATGTTTCATGAAAATCTGTTCAGCCGTTTGACGATCATCAGCTCTTTTCTAGTTGATTAGGGGATCTGACTAACTTCCTTATGTCAGATCGATTCAAAATTTGGTACCGTGTAAATCTGTTCAGCCGTTTGAAGATCATCAGCTCTTTAATAGTTGATGAGGGGATCTGACTACCTTCCATATGTCCTATCGATTCGAAATTTGGTACTTACCGTCAGTCGGTTTTTTAAATTTTAAATTTTTGTCATATTTATTTTATCTTCGGTTGAATGAATCCCAGATCGAAAGTGGCGCTTTTTAAGATCCTATTTTTAGAAGGTATCATTACTTTCCCTCGTAGGTACCTAGTCATTTGTAGTTGTAAGTAGATAGCAAATGTGTCAAAAACGCCTACATTTAGCAGCTTTGTTATCTATTTCTAGAAATGAGTACGGGGGAATGTGATGAAAATACTATACCATGGGCCCTAAAAATTCCACGTAAAGTTTAATTGAAATCTTAATATACAGGGTCATTTTTGGACCCCTTTTCAAACTTTGTCAGGTCATTCTATAACAGCAGTACAATAAATTTATGAAGTAAAACAAAAATATATTTTTTTACCCCAAACTTTTCCCTACACAAATTGAAATTGTTGTCACCGTTTGCGCGTCGCACGGTCGACCCGCGCGAGCCCCCCTCCCGCCACTCGCCTTCCCCCGCTCGCGTCCCGTTTCGTGAATGTATTCTGTGGTGACGGTGAGCGTGCGCGCCTAGATTTTTAGGATATAAAAAGTGGTTGAAAACTGTGAATTTAAAAAGAAATAATTTATAATTATCTCACCTAGTTTTTTTTTATTACTTCCTTGAACTATTATTTGATTTTGTAAAGGGGTCGCAAAATTACCTTGTATAAAATCGTAAACTGAATGACTGACTGACTGACTGACTGACTGATCTATCAACGCACAGCCCAAACCGCTGGACCTAGAGACTTGAAATTTTGCACACAGATACTTTATACAGTGTAGGCATCCTCTAAGGAAGGATTTTTAAAAATTCCATCCCTAAGGAGATGAAATAAGGGATGAAAGTTTATATGAAAGTCCCTCAGTTTTGAAGCTAGAATCTTCAAATTTTGTGTTTAGGCTGACGATTGAAAATTAATAAATACGGGTCTCAGCGTTTTTCAAAATTCTACCCCCGAAGGGGTCAAAAGGGGGATGAAGTTGTGTATTGAAGAAAGTCCTTCATTTTCGAAGTAAAAATCGCTAAATTTATAATTTAGGCTTATGGATGGAAATCTAACGCAACGTAAATTATTTTTGTTAGGATTTCAATTCCAAAGGGGATGAAACGGGGGTGAAAAGGGGTAAAAAAACCTTAAAAATAGATATGGATGTCGTTATCGGGGTTTTCTGGGGTGACGATTGCAAAAATGACATTTATTTTGAAGTCCAACACGGTGGACATGATTTAACCCCTAAAGGGGTAAAAATGGGGTTCAAATTTTGTATGGAAAAATAATATAAAATAAACATTAGATACAACTTTAAACTTCGTAGGAGCACGTCTAAAAATTTATATATTTTGTGATTTTAAAAATCAACCCCTTAGAGGGTAAGTGGGGTGAGTAAACATAAAAATCGATATGGATGACGTTCTTGAGTTTTTATGGGATGGTGATTGCGAAAATGAGATTTATTTTGAAGTCCAACACGGTGGACATGACACATCATGGACCTGGACCTGGACATGCATATCCAGGGAAAGGGAACGGGAACGGGAACGGGAACGGGAACGGGAACGGGAACGGGAACGGGAACGGGAACGGGAACGGGAACGGGAACGGGAACGGGAACGGGAACGGGAACGGGAACGGGAACGGGAACGGGAACGGGAACGGGAACGGGAACGGGAACGGGAACGGGAACGGGAACGGGAACGGGAACGGGAACGGGAACGGGAACGGGAACGGGAACGGGAACGGGAACGGGAACGGGAACGGGAACGGGAACGGGAACGGGAACGGGAACGGGAACGGGAACGGGAACGGGAACGGGAACGGGAACGGGAACGGGAACGGGAACGGGAACGGGAACGGGAACGGGAACGGGAACGGGAACGGGAACGGGAACGGGAACGGGAACGGGAACGGGAACGGGAACGGGAACGGGAACGGGAACGGGAACGGGAACGGGAACGGGAACGGGAACGGGAACGGGAACGGGAACGGGAACGGGAACGGGAACGGGAACGGGAACGGGAAAAAAACGGGAACTGAACGGGAACGGAACGGCAACGAAAAATGAACGAAACTGAACCGAAACGGGAATGGAATGGGAACAAAACGGGAACGGAACGGGAATAAAACGAGACGGGAACGGAACGGGAATGGAAGGGGTACGGGATGGTTACGGGATGGGAACGGGACGGAGAACGAAACGGGAATGAAACTGAACCGAAACGGGAATGGAACGGGAACGAAACGGGAACGAAACGTGAATGAAACGGGAATGAAACGGTAACAATACGGGAAAGGAAAGGGAACGGAACGGGAATAAAACGGAACGGGAATAAAACGAGACGGGAACGGAACGGGAATGGAAGGGGTACGGGATGGTTACAGGACGGGAACGGGACGGGGAACGAAACGGGAATGAAACTGAACCGAAACCGGAATTGAACGGGAACGAAACGGGAACGAAACGGGAACGAAACGGGAACGAAACGGGAACGAAACGTGAATGAAACGGGAATGAAACGGGAACAATACGGGAAAGGAAAGGGAATGGAACGGGAATAAAACGGGACGGGAACGGAACGGGAACGGAAGGGGTACGGGATGGTTACGGGACGGGAACGGAAACGGGAACAGGATGGGAACGGAAACGGGAACAGGACGGGAAAAAAACGGAAAAGGGAACGGAACGGGAACGGGAATGGGAACGAAAGGGGAACGAAACGTGAACGGAACGGGAACGAAACGGGAAAGGAACGGAACCGAAACTGGAACGAAACGGGAACGGAACGGGAATAGATCGGGACAGGAACGGGAACGAGAACGGGACGGGAATGGGAACGGGAACAGAAGGGGTTCGGTACGGTTACGGGAACGGGACGGGAACGGAACGGGAATGGAAACGGGAACGAGAAGGAGAAGGGGAACGGGGAGCGGGAACGGGAGCGGGAACAGGAACAGAAACGGGAACCGGAAACGGAAATGGAACCGAAACCGGAACCGGAACGGGAACCGGAACCGGAACGGGAACGGGAAGCATAAACATGAGTGGTCGGATCCTGGTTGAAGGTTCTTCTAACATCCACGCGGACGAAGTTGCGGGCAGAAGCTAGTAAATAGATAAAAACCTCTGAGGGCGCCACTTTCGGTATAAGATACATTTTGTTATACTGCCATCTATCATTTTTATATCAAATCACACGAAGCCTCTAACAAATCGTGCTTTAGTGCAATGCTTCAGAAGCCAAGCATTTTATTTAACGATCTATTTATAGATGTCACTTTATGATAAAATTAAATCAAAACACTTTAGCTGCTGCTTTTAAAACATATAAAAATCATAACTTATTTTTTTATACTGATTTTTAGCGCTACATTTATACTGAGTTTTATTATTTATGCCTTTTATAACTTTGAAGAAATAATATTTTATGGTTACTGTTTAAGGTGCGTTCCCACGGCCTGTCTGCAGACGCACGAGAGCGCACCAGATAAGTTTGACACACCACACATACGGGTATTTGACCCTAAAAGCCAGCCAAAAATATTTGTATCGTTTTAAATGGGACTATAGGTGTTAATTGTACTTTCATTTATTTAGATATTTTCGTTACAGAATTTACAGGTCACTGGTTCTTCCATAATATGATTCAACTTTTCGTCGAAATTTGTTTTTTGTGAACCTTCCGCTATGGTATAAATCTCTTCCCGGGATAATAAGTTTACATCAAAAGGCCCTAAAAGAAAAAAAAGGGCATAAAATATTATTTTCGTTTTTTTTAACTTACCCTCGCTAATAAAAAATCTATGAAAATATATCCGCAGTTTTCCGCAGCAGTTTTTTTCATTAAACATGTGAAATAACATCTTTGCTTCAATAGCTTAGAAGTTAAGTGAAACACTTTTAGACTGAATGCAAAGTACATAAAGCCACATATTTTCTATGCGATGTCGCTTTATACGGTAACTACTAAAATATACAGTTTATATAATTAGAAATTGATGAAAATACAAGTACGTACCCGGTTTTGACGGATCCTTCATCTCAATTTTTACATGTACAGGTTCAAAATACAACACAATAACATTTGTTGTGAGAACATAATCTAAGAACATCGATAAAATCACAAGTGAACTTCGCGCCTATGGTAACTTACGGCTGACGCTAGCGGGAGGTGGGAGAGTCTAGCGGAATACAATGACTGCCACATGATGCTCTAGCTCTTTAGCTTTATAAGCAACAATTTTGATTTTTTTATGTCTACAATTTCTAAAATTGATTTATGGCCAGCTTTTAGAGTTAAATACCCGTAAGTGCACCGTGGGAAGCGATGCGTTTGCCGCGGTACGTCGTCGTCTGTACGATCCATTGAGAGTCGGTAACTTCAAAGGATCGGTGAGTGGCGGTGCGTTGCGCTGTGTGTCCGCGTTCGTGGCGGCCCGTCGTCTTTGTCAATATGCCGCGCGTCATAGTATATAATCTAGATATCAATTTATCAGTAGTCAATCGGCCCTGTTTGAAATAATTACCTACAGTATTTTAATGTCATCTAAGTACTTTCGTATTTTTCTAGTTTTGTGATTGTACGTATTACGTAAATTGCTAAATAGCAATAAGGCCGCTTTTTTTTGTGTGATCTCTCTATTATGTTGTTTTTCTTTGTAATATTATGTCCTGTGTTAGTGTGCAGTAAAGTTTTTTATTATTATTAATAATTATATTTTAGAACCCATATTATATAGGGTCTACCTTCAATGCGAAATAATTTCTAAGCAATAAAATACCTAAGTTAGCAAATTACAAAACTAATGGTGAAAACAAAAACAAAAAAATGCGTAATACCTATACATGGTGTTTAGTAATAGCCTAATAAAGCCGAATATGGTACATAGGGATAATCAAACTGAAGAAATTTTACTATGGGACCAACTCTGAAATCGCGAAAAAAAAAACAGCTGTTTCATACAAAAAATAATAACAAAAATATCAAAATGTATGGAACAGTAGATGTTTTCGCGATTTCAGAGTTGGTCCCAGAGTAAAAATTGTTCAGTTTGATGGTCCTTATCTACCATAATTATTCGGCTTTATAAGGCTATTACCAACACCCTGTATAACAAATTAGTTACAAATCCTTTTGGCCGTAGTTAGTAGGTAACACCTATATAATAAAAAAAAATATTTTAAGTACTTACTTATATTTAATCTTATATTTCGGAGTTTTCGGACTTTCTAGGTATTTAAATTTTTCACCTCAGATATTAATCGGTTACATAAATATAATAAACTAAGTACCATAGTAAGTACAGGTATTTCAATCAATAAATAGTACGTAAATTTTTCGTTCATCACTGCGCAAACAAACAGGTACACAAACAGTTGCGAATGCGCGACTTCGAGTTTAGTCTGAACGCGCGACTCAGAGTTTAGTAGTTCAAACTAAACTCGAAGCACGTAGGTATGGCTCGCTTTTAGACTATTTGTATACTGTGCCATCATCGCGCGTGCGTCGTTGCACGGACACGGGCGCACCGTGCGAACGCTGCCGCGGGCCGTACTAGCGTTTCCCACGATGCGCCCGTGCCATTGACATGAATTTTTTTTTCTATTTAACTGGACTGGCTTTCTGTATGATTTGACAGCCAAGTTTTTGTGCATATTTGAAACGCCTCTAGCGTCTGTCTAAGGAACTATCTGACGTAACTACAATGAAAATGGTTGCCATGATGACACCAGACTTTAGTACCATGTCCCTCACGCTATGCTCACGCTACGTCCTACAGCGCCAAAATGGCGGAAATCAAATAGGCACAAGAACAGTTTGACAGTAGCCAGTCTAGTGGAATATATAGAAGTCAATGGCCCGTGCTCGCCCTCGTGCGGCTCGGTGTGGTGCGTGGTATCGCGGATCGTGGGAACGCGGCTTTATGTAAGCAAGAAACAGTTTTGAAATCCAATTGTTAGATGGCAGCATAGGTTTTCCAATCGTGTAGAAAATTATCCCATATACATTATACCTATATAATTATATATTTTTACTATTATAAATGCGAAAATCTGTTTGTTTGTTTGTTACGCCTTCAAGTCTTAACTCTTTAACTGATCATCATGAAATTTTGTATACCTACACATTGTCAGGTCAGTCATCACAGGGTCCATATTCGGTTGCATAAAACAGAAAGGCATATTTTTGCACTGTATAACGTTTTTTGGCATAGTTACTCATCATTTCGCATATCGTTCATACAGAATAAATCATAACGCATACTTTTTTTCCGCATAACCTCTATTGTAATAATAATATATCGGCACACTTCTTTTTTGCATAAATGTTTTCGCTATACCGATTACTAATCATACCATTTATTGGCATATCAATCTTTATCATAAATATTCCAAGTCATATTTATCAAATATCATAATGTTAACGGGTAGAAATTATATTAACAAATTAGTAACACCGTAAATAAAATTTATTTATGTTTTATAGTTTAGAAACTTTGCTATAATTGAAGCATAGGGGTATAGAGTTGACCATGAGCATCAGGCATGCAACATGCAAGCAAGCATGCAGCATGCAAGCAAGCATGCAGCATGCAAGCAAGCATGCAGCATGCAAGCAAGCATGCAGCATGCATGCAAACATGCAACATGCATGCAAGCATTGTGGAGCTCCGCTGCGAGTGGTGAAAACACTAACCTAACCTAACTTACATATAGTGCATTAAAAGTGTTTCTTTATAGCGGGGGCCCTCGGGCCCCCCCACCCCCCCGAGCAGGGGGGCAAGCTCCCCTGCACCCCCCGGCAAGCATTTTGCAAGCAAGCACCCAACATGCAATCATGCATGCAAGCGAGCATGCATGCATGCAAATGAGCAAGCAAGCATGCATGCATGCAAGCAAACAAGCAAGAAAGCACGCAATATGCATGCAAGCATTATTAAGCTCCAACCGCTTTGCGCGCTCTGCTACGAGTGGTCAAAACACTAACCTAACCCACCAATGTAAAGTCAAAATAAAAATAACTTTATTCAAATTAACTTAGTAACTAAGCGCTTTTACGTTTTCCTTCGTTTCAGACTTTTTAACTAACAAGAAGGTATCGTTAAAAGTTTTTCTTCATTAATAATAATTATTAAAATTCGTTATGCTCTTTTATATTATGCTTTAAAACAATAGTAGGTACCTACTATGTACATTTTTAATTACATAGTTAAGCAAAATTATATTAACCATAAAAAAAGATAGAGAAGAAGAATTATTTACAATGTTACGTATTTATCTTATATTTTTTAGGTAATCCGAATTAAAATGATTCTTCCAAAAATCGTTTCTGACTTGAATATTTATAGTTAAATCAATTATGCACGTCGTTTTTTATAGCAAATTATCTTTAGACGTATAACAATTATGCCCTTTCCTTTTATGGTAATTAAAATTATGTTGAAGGAGATTAGAGTAAGTAAGAATTATGCCGATGAAAACTTTCTGCGTTCATACAACTCTGCTTATCATAAATTTTATTATGCGAAAAGACTTTATGCCAAAACTGTTATGCCAAACGATATTATAACTAAAAACATTATGCGACCGAAATGGCACCCTTTATTATAGAGTCTCAGTAGCCTTCTTCCGGCTCCATCATCAGACCCTGGACACTATTTCCCAACAAAGTACTCGTCAAGACGATTCAAACAAGCCCAATCTCGATGGGGTAGCGTGGTTTTATTAAAGAGTTCCTGTGTCCTTCCTCCGGCTCAATCATCAGACCCTGGAAACTATTTCTCAACAAAGAACTCGTCAAGACAATTCAAACGAGCCCAAATTTAATGGGGTGGCATGGTTTCAATATTGAGTTCCTATGGCATGGCCTTTCAGCTTCATCATCAGACCCTGGACCTCATCTCCCATTAGAGTACTCGTCAAGGCGATTCTAACGAGCCCAAACACGATGGGGTTGTATGGTTTCATCATAGAGTTCCTGTGGCCTTCTTCCGGCTTCATCATCAGATCAGCTCAATGACATAATATTGGATTGCCTTCCAGTTCTGACTTATGTTCAAAGTTTCAAGTCTCTAGCTTGTCGTGGAGCTAGGATAAAATCGTTCGCAAACTTGCGCTGGATTTTGACCACTGCAGTGGACTGGATTGCTCACTGAATAATGGGGAACAGACAGAAAAAAAATACTCTTCATACCATTGTCATAAAAGTACTCTACCTAGTTTATATAGAAACTATTTACTCTTTATAATATCGATACCTTTGGGTAAAAAGGTCGTATAAACCAAAACCCGACTTTTCAGGAGAGCCGAAAAACGTTTTAAATTTTAAATAAAAAATCATAACTTTTTTGTTTTTGAAGTTATAAAAAAATTACCGAGAAAAAGGAATCTTAGAATTTGGGAATGAAAAAGGCTAAACCATTAAAACGTATAAATCTTCTTTAGTTTCGAAGTTAGCTTGGATTTACGTCTCGAAAAAACAGATTTTTTGGTTTTTCACCCCACTAAAATTGACCTAAAAATAACTCTATACGTCGTATATCCATTTATGTTAAACTTAAGATTATATTTACGTAAAAGCCCGTAGGTGAAGATATTTTTGTTTTAAAAACCATTTATAATGAGAGATAAATAGAATGTTGACTATTAAAAACAATCCTGTTACTCCCAGAATATGTAAAAACTCATTTTTATTTGTCTGGGTACTAGATTATGATCGATACGCATAAAATGAAACTATCTGAAATACGAAATTAGCCGTATTTCGCTAAATTATTATAATATAATTCGTATTATGATTACAATAAATTCCTTTTTTGTATATATTATTATAATATATTAATCATACATATTTTGTTGTACGAAATTGTGTGCGTTATGTTGTGTTGAATTGAGAGCAATGAAAATTAACTCGGCTAAGTTTCTTTCATGCTATTTCACCACAGAATCACTTGATGCAAAGAATCAAAATTGGTACCATTGTTAAAGCTTATTAATTTATTTTTAATGTATCAATTTCATTTAATTATCTCAATTACTTATATGTCCAAAAGAACTATAAAAACGATCTAAATCAATTTCTTTGCTCTCAAGTGTAGTTAAGGTTACTCTTCTACATATAAAGGTTAAGATTCGATAAAGGCGTACTAGATAATTAACGTCTCGCCTTATTAAAAACAATAAAAAGCATTTTTTATAAATTTGTATTATCACTAATTCGTACCTTTTAACGAATTTAGTATGGATGGTATATTGATGAAAGGAGTACATTAGTAACATTTTAGATATACAGCGTGTTTCAAAAATACCCCTAATGCCGAATATGCTAGAAAGGGACCATCAAACGGATCAACTCTGAAATCACAAAAAAAAACTGCGTTTTATACAACAATTAATAACGAAAATATCAAAATGTATGAAACAGCTGATTTTTCTCTTCGCGATTTCACCGTTGGTCAAATATTAAAAGATGATAAGTTTATCCCTATCTACCATATTTGGCATTAGGGGTATTTTTCTAACACGTTCTATAGGAGTATAAATTATTTATCTGACATTTGCCGACATCCGTAATGCAAGATACCTTCTTTGATTCCTATTAATTAGGTAGGTAGGGTATAATCGCAATTAATTTCTCCGTGTCGAGTAGGTACTCAAATTTTTTTTTTGATAAATCTGAGATAGTACCAATATTAAAACACTATCCAGACAATAAAATGTTTAAATTATTTCCGCATCGATATGCGAAACCAAAAATTTATGCCATACAATATTGCACCTTATGCATATAGCATACGCGTTGTTTTACAGTGTGATTGATGCCTGTCTGAAGGGTGTATAAACCATTTCCTTAAAAGCGAATTAAGGGAGTATAAACCATTGCTTTAAAATCATATTATGAAATTGAGTCGTAAAAACCATTTACAATTAACTTATAATTTTACGCCCCGAGTCCATAATATTAATGGTCGTTACATCTGATCAAAACTACAAAAATAACACATTTGGCTTTTACGTTGATAATTTACCTTTCGCAAGACGTTATGGCCAAAAATTTCTGGGTCGTATAAGCACTTTTTTGCGAATTTCTGTATTTCGTATATACAGATCGATAGAGAAAAAAATTCTGAGAAAAAAGGTATATATAACTCAATTTGGCCAAAATGGTTTATACGACCTTTCTACCCAGAGGTAGAAAGGTCGGTCGGTCGATATGGTTATAGCTGAAGTTGCAGTAATGCAAAAAAACTGAGAATTTTTAGCGCAAAAAACTTGATTGAATGGGGTTGGCAACGCAAAGCTAATCGCAGATGGCGCCAGCAGCGATCTGACCGCTATCAATGCTTTGATTGGTTAAAATATGTCACAAATGACATTTGATATTTGAAATAGCCAATCAAACGATTTCAGTACAAACGCTTGTGGCGCCATTAGTTCCTCAGTTTGCATCCCCATTGAATAATCGCATGTTTTTATCACATACCCTGTTCTAGACATGTTGATTCCATTCAGCTCCAGTAGTAATCAAACAAATCTTTTGACTTTTGACAAATTTTTACAAATCTATTGTCTTTTGACAGATTTTACAGTTCAGTGTTGATTAATCGTTGTAATCCATAGTACTATTATAAATGCGAAAGTAACTCTGTCTGTCTGTCCGTCTGTCTGTAACGCTTTCACGCCTAAACTACTGAACCGATTTTGATGAAATTTGGTACAGAGATAGAGTAGAGCACGAGAAAGAACATAGGCTATCTTCTATTGCGAAATCAGGGCTGGAGGGGTTGAAATAATGGATGAAAGTTTGATTGTATCACAGAATAGAGAGACTACAGAAGTTATGCTACTGTCGTATTTATAAGGTCCTACTTACATACTTTTACAATACGAGATGATGTTGTTTAATCGATTACCATTGAGTCGAATTGACAGGACGAAAATGAAAATCAATAAGACAAAATCCGTAATCCATACTAATATTATAAATGCGAAAGTAAATCTGTATGTCCGTCTGTCTGTCTGTTACGCTTTCACGCCTAAACTATTGAACCGATTTTGATAAAATTTGGTACAAAGATAGAGTAGAGCTCAAGAAAGGACATAGGCTATCTTTTATTGCGAAATCAGCTTTGGAGGGGTCGAAATAGGGGATGAAAGTTTGATTGTACCACAGAATAGAGAGACTACAGATTAGAAGTTAACCTACTGTCGTATTTATAAGGTACCTACTTACATACTCTTACAATACAAGATGATGTTGTTTAATCGAATACCATTGAATCAAATTGACAGGATGACTTGGACGAATTAACCACTGGACGCGAAATGACAGCCATATTCGCCATAATATTTGGCCGGCAATTATGGCCGGAAACCGGCTAAATCACCCTATAATATTGTCATTATTTGACAATGTAATCCCCCCTCACCCCGCAAAAATTGGTTGAACGTGATTTCATACATTTTTCTTACGTTACGTGTCCAGTGGTTAATTCGTCCAAGCAGGATGAATATTAAAATCAATCCATACTATACTATACTATATACTATATACTATAATATTATAAATGCGAAAGTCCGTTTGTTTGTTTGTTTGTTTGTTTGTTACGCCTTCACGTCTTAACTACTGAACCGATCATCATGAAATTTTGCATACACGTTGTCAAGGGTACAGAAAAGGACATAGAGTACTTTTCATCCCGAAAAAAGGGATTGTTCCCGAGGGACAGCAAAAAACATTCGACGCAGACGAAGTCGCGGGCGGCCGCTAGTAATACATAATCCTTAATCCATACTAATATTATAAATGCGAATGTAAATCTGTCTGTCTGTCTGTTGCACTTTCACGCCTAAACTAATGAACCGATTTTGATGAAATTTAGTACCTACAGAGAAATAGGGGATGCCGTACAGTTCCGGTTAAGAATAGGTCTGTCCCATCTCATCCCGTGGGTATCGTAGAAGGCGATAGAGGGAAGTTTTAGGGACTCGGTGCAGACCATCGCACAAAGGGTCACTCGAATGGCAGCGAGGAAACTGTCAACAACAGCATTCCTTAGGAGGGTTGGTATCAGGCAGGCGGCCGACCGTAAAACTTTGCCAAAACCTAATGCAGTATGTATTACATGCTGCGCCGACCCCAATAGTGGTCGTTCTACGAGCTCAAAATTTTATTTTGTGTAGAACACTATAAATAAATTGGGATAAGGGCAGGAGGATGATGAGAGAAATAGGGGATGAAACTGTATGAGAGGAAAAGGCGGGGCAACGCCGCCTAATCAGGTGGGGAGGATAACGTGAATCCGTTAAAACGGCTGTTCTGATTTTGATGAAATTAAAACATAGAATACTATTCGACCTGGGGCCGTACCGGCTAACGAATCGATTTTCATAAAAGTCTGCTGGGTTTCAAATTAAAACAGATAAATCGAGCCCCAATTGGGCCAAAATGACGAACCCAAATTCATGATGTCACACGAACATCGATATCTTCCGAATCACGTCAACAAAAAGTACAAAACGAAATTGCTTACTTTGATTTCTCTGTTTTAAGTTGAAACCCAGCAGACTTTTATGAAAATCGATTCGTTAGCCGGTACAGCCCCTGGTTAAAGGGTCCCTAAGGATTTTCTTGAATATCCACGCGGACGAAGTCGCGGCCAGAAGCTAGTTATAATCATAAATAATCGTGTTTCGGTGGTCATGCTAATTGGCCCTCCACATGCACAGGCCCGACCTGCAGGATAGTACGGAGAGGCGCAGCCTCCCGCGGCCTTCCGGCCAAATCTCTACGTGTGTAGGGAGAGGTGGAGCCCTCTAACGGCCCGGCCACAGCCAGCGCGGCGGGCGGCGAGGCAGCCGGCGCGGCAAGCAAATTCAGTTATCACTGCGCGGTCGTGACGACGAGCTGAGAGGCTGCCATATTCTGTGGTGCAGCGATTATTGAACGCCGCCTACCGAGTTGGCTGTGGCCGCCGGGCCGTTAGCCTCCTCAGAACTGAAGAGGCCGCGCCTCCCCCTACACACGCTGAGATTTGGCCGGAAAATCGCGGGAGGAGGCCCGCGCCTCTCCTGAAGGCCGGGCCTGTGGATGTGGAGGGCTCATAAGGGAATAGCGTAATGGGGATGCGGGTAGCTCAGTCGTGTTGTGTTGACAGGGTAACGATGAGGTGGGGTGCAGGGCAGGGTAACGATGAGGTGGGGTATGGGGCAGGGTAAAGATGAGGTGGGGTGCGGGTGCGGGGCAGGGTAACGTTAACGTCCGCCCCACCGCGCAGGCGAGCCGTACTTAACTTTTCCCAATTGAAAGTGCACTACTAAGTATAGTATATGTAGTTGTTATTTGTTTGCATTTGCGGCGAGACAATGGAGTTTCCTTACTATATGAAAAGACTAGCTTCCTTGCTAACTTCCTTCCTTCCTTACTTGGACTAAACAAATAATATTAATTTCCAATTTGAAACAAGTCAACCCTGAATGTCAAATATTGGGCCCAATACAGATTTAGCTAGAATTCGTATACCCCTCGAGATTAGCATCCAGTTTTTTTAACGACACATTGAATATGGTCTGCGGATGTGTTTTATGTGAAAATTGAGTGCTAATACGAATCAGTTTCAGAGAAAAAAAAATAAAAATAAAAAGGAGAAAATACGAATTACTCGTATTGTACCTACTGCACAAGGTTCGAAATTGGCTGAAATTACGCACCTTTAGTCGTTCCTTCATGTCTAGCAATCAAACTTTATATAAATTGTATAATTTCAGCGCAATATTTTTTTTTCTAATTATGGGCCCAAAAAATCCGCCGTTTTCAACATTGTTTTTCTCTGGCAATATACATAATTGGCACTCGGGAATTCCAGTCTACCTTTTATAATACTAAACATTCCCTAATTCTGTAATAAAAAGAACGTGTCCGAAAATAAGGTCGTATTCCACACCGTGCGTCCCCGTCTATTTATTTTTAGACGTGCCCCAATGAATTTGAAAGTTGTATTGTCTATTGTATATTCTTTTTCCATACAAAATTTGAACCCCATTTTCACCCCCTTAGGGGTTAAATCATGTCCACGGTGTTGGACTTTAATTTACAATATTAGGCCCATATAATTAAAACAAATGTCATTTTTGCAATCACCATCCCATAAAACCTCAAGAACGACATCCATATTGATTTTTGTTTACTTGAACCATTTACCCCCTAAGGGGTGGATTTTCCAAATCACAAAATATATGTTTGCCTATATTTATTTTTAGACGTGCTCCTACAAAGTTTGAAGTTGTAATGCCTATTTTATATTATTTTTCCATACAAAATTTGAACCCCATTTTCACCCCTTTATGGTTTAAATCGTGTCCACCGTGTTGGACTTCAAAATAAATGTCACTTTTGCAATCGTCGTCCCAGAAAACCCCGATAACGACATCCATATCTATTTTTAGGGTTTTTAACATTGAAAATGTTTTTTCGATCGCATCGGTAAGGTACCCAATTTCAGCCAAGTGAGACATTGCCCTGGTCCCGTGAGTTTTGGGTCTACGTGTATGTACTAAATGTCAAAAGATACGCCTCAGCAAGGGCTACAATATGGTGAAAAAAATTTTTGAAAAAGTCAAAAACTTTTTTCGAAAATCGCATACATGTAGAAAAGTGACACACTTTTTCGGGGTCTTTTCTCACTAAATCGACAATTTCTCAAAAACGAAAAGCGATATCGAAAAAATGAAAAAAACCCCTAGAGATATTGAGTTAGGCTACCTACTGAAATTAGTATATTATGTCCCTGACTCTTACGGTCTGGGCTGTAGCTTATCCTTTATGAAGCGAAATGTTGGGATACCGCGGGCGACGTGAGCGGCGCGGGATAATGGTAATAGTACTGGATGGATAGGTACGATTGAAGTTTTTAAATAATTGTATATTTCAAAGCTTGTAATACTGTTTTATATTTTGTATTTTTATTTATTTCCACATTTTTTATAAATAAAAAAGTATTTAGATATAAATTAAAACCATAATATTGATATTGAATTATTCCTTTAGGAGTAGAATTTCCTAAAATCCCTTCTTAGTGGGTGTTTACATTGTATAAAGTATCTATGTGCAAAATTTCAAGTCTCTAGGTTCAGTGGTTTGGGCTGGGCATTAATCTGTCACCCCTTCACTTTTATATAAGAGACTAGCTTCTGCCCGCGACTTCGTCCGCGTGGATATTAGACGAAATCCTTTTAGGGAACCTTTTTACGGGATTAGGCGAGTCCCCATCAAGCGCGCTGCCTCGCGAGGCAAGACATTTGCCGCGTGTAGCGGGTCTCGCACGAGGCTTCCAGTTCCCGTTCCCGTTTCCGCTCCCGCTCCCGCTCCCGTTCCCCGTTCCCGTTCCGTTCCCGTCCCGTTCCCGTCCCGTAACCGTCCCGTACTCCTTCCGTTTCCGTTCCCGTTCCCATCCCGTTCCCGTCCCGTTCCCATCCTGTTCTCGTTCCCGTTCCCATCCCGTTATATTCCCGTTCCGTTCCCGTTCCGTTCTCGTTTCATTCCCGTTCCCATTCCCGTTCCGTTCCCGCTGTGTTCCCGTCCCGTTCCCGTCCCGTAACCGTCCCGTAACCATCCCGTACGCCTTACGTTCCCGTTCTTGTTCCCGTTCCGTTCCCGTCCGGTTCTTGTTCCCGTTCCCGTTCCCATCCTGTTCTATTCCCGTTCCGTTCCCATTTCATTCTTTCTTTCCTGTTTCGTTCCCGTTTCGTTCCGTTCCCGTTCCGTTCCCGTCCGATCCCGTCCCGTACCCGTCCCGTACCCCTTCCGTTCCCGTTCCCATACCCGTCCCGTTCTAGTTCCCGTTCCCGTCTCGTTCCCAATCTCGTTCTCGTTCCGTTCCGTTCCGTTCCGTTCCGTTCCGTTCCGTTCCGTTCCGTTCCGTTCCGTTCCCGTTCCCGTTCCCATGCCCGTTCCGGTTCCCGTTCCCGTTCCCTGGATGTGGATGTCCAGGTCCAGGTCCATATGTGTCATGTCCACCGCATTGGACTCCAAAATAAATCTCATTTTCGCAATCACCATCCCATAAAACCTCAAAAACGACATCCATATCGATTTTTATGTTACCCCACTTCATCATCATCACCATCATATCAGCCACACGACACCCACTGCTGGGTATAGGCCTCCCCTAAGGATCTCCACGACGATCGGTCCTGCGCTGCCTGCATCCACTGGCTTTCCGCGACCTTGACCAGATCGTCGGTCCACCTTGTCGCGGGCCTACCCACGGAGCGTCGTCCGGTGCGCGGTCGCCATTCCACTTACCCTCTAAGGGGTTGATTTTCAAAATCCCAAAATATACATTTAGACGTGCTCCTACGAATTTTAAAGTTGTAATTTCGATTTTGTATTCTTTTTCCATACAAAATTTGAACCCCATTTTTACCCTTTTAGGGGTTAAATCATGTCCACCGTGTTGGACTTTAAAATAAATGTCATTTTTGCAATCGTCATCCCAGAAAACCCGAATAACGACATCTATATCGATTTTTATGTTTACTCACCCCATTTACCTCCTAAGGGGTTGATTTTCAAAACAACAAAATATACATTAGCCCATTTATTTTTAGATGTGCTCCTACGAAGTTTAAAGTTGTAATGTCTATTTTATATTATTTTTCCATACAAAATTTGAGCCCCATTTCACCCCTTTAGGGGTTAAATCAAGTCCACCGTGGTTGGATTTCAAAATAAATGTCATTTTTGCAATCGTCATCCCACAAAACCCCGATAACGACATCCATATCTATTTTTAGGTTTTTTAACCCTTTTCACCCCCATTTTATCCCCTTTGGAGTTGAAATCCTAACAAAAACAATACACCTTGCTTTAGATTTCTATTCATAAGCCTAAATTATAAATTTAGCGATTTTTACTTCGAAAATGAAGGATTTTCTTCAATACACAACTTCATCCCCCTTTTGACCCCTTCGGAGGTAGAATTTTGAAAAACGCTGAGACCCGTATTTATTAATTTTCAATCGTCAGCCTAAACACAAAATTTGAAGATTCTAGCTTCAAAACTGAGGGACTTTCATACAAACTTTCATCCCTTATTTCATCTCCTTAGGGATGGAATTTTTAAAAATCCTTCCTTAGAGGATGCCTACACTGTATAAAGTATCTGTGTGCAAAATTTCAAGTCTCTAGGTCCAGCGGTTTGGGCTGTGCGTTGATAGATCAGTCAGTCAGTCATTCAGTTTACGATTTTATATATTAAGATTAAAATAACCGTTATCTAAGCACTTATTCTGTAAATTGATACATTTGGTTATTTCATAAACAAAACAAACAAAGGATAGGTTATCATTTAGATTTTTGTCCGTTTTAATGTTGTGTTGATATCACTGAAAACTTACGTCTTACATAACACGCGTTTCAGTTGTTGTTGTGACAAAGTGCTCAGTCACTTCAGAAGTCGATTGTACTCAAACTTCGCAAACAAGATCTGTTGCTATGGCACTACCACCTACCACTTTGTATTTTACACATAAACACTAATTAAAAGCCATTACTCAATATGATCGCTATATTCATTTTGATTATTTATGCTGCGGATTGACTATTGCCCAGAATCTGATTACTGAAAACAAAAGATAAACGTTTTTTTGATTCAATATTTAGCCTCTTACCTACTACCAAAGGTGGCGCCCTCATAGTTTTTATTGAATAAGCTGTTAATAGAAAATGATTTTAATAAAACTTTACGTGGAATTTTTAGGGCCCATGGTCTAGTATTTTTAGAATGTATCACTACATTACCTCGAAGTAATTCGTAGAAGTAAATAGCAAACGTGAAAAAAGCGGCCACTTTGAACAGTTTTGCTAGGCTTTCTAGCAGTGACTACGAGGGAATAAATAAATAATAAATAAATAAATAAATAAATCATTTATTTCTCTTCTCACAATAGGTAGCTTAAGACTAGAACATAATATTTGAGTACATTTAATGTAGACCTGAAGTGTGAGAAGCTGGTGCCCGCAATAGGTTTAAAAAGAAAACCGGTTACACAGGTCACCAGGCCACCCCCGCAAAAGGATACAAAATGTGTTCAGTTAATCGTATTTGTAGACCTATGTGTCCTAATAGGTGGTATTAATTGTTGCAAAAAAAAAAAAAATCTTAATAAAGATAACTTAGAGAACTAATACATACTAAAACATTTTAAATAGTAGCAGAATTTTGTGGTTGTGTGTGTATGAGTGCTTGTGTGTGTAAGTGTGTGTGATTGTGTAATGTGTGAGTGTACAATGAGCCAATGTTATTATATTTGCCGATATTACTCGAGTGGAAAGGAGTCGAAAGGAGAAGCCAATGTTATTCATTAAGTTTTTTTTTTTTTTATAATTTGTTGTTTTTATATTTAAGTATTTATAATTTTTTATGTGTGCAGAAGGTAATTTACATTTTTATTTTAGAGGAATAAGTAAACTTTCAGTATTTTCGTAGTCCTGTTCTTTTAAGTAGTTTGTAATCGTTACTTTACACCTGGCTCTGGGGAGGGGATAGATATTAAGAATCCCATTTAACTTATTATAAAGGTAGTTACCCATGAAAACAAAGAAATTGTGTGAGGTAGCTGTCCTTAGAGAAAGAGTTTGACAAACGGTGCCCTTTCTACGCTTGTCCTTTAACAAATCAGGATCATAGTTCAACTGAGTGTGTTTTTTTAAGATGGTGTTCAGAATGTAGGTCTGTCTGACTGTGAGTACTTTCCACTCTCTGTAGAGGTCTACTGTAGGGTACCGGAAAGGAAGACCAGCGGCTACTTTAAGAATAGCACGTTGTGCCCTCTCTACTTCGAGGAGATCAGTTTTTGCAACAATGGAACAATTTGGAATGTAATGATACCGTCTAAAAATTAATAAATTTAAAAAATATTAAAAACACGACTGCCCTGCCAAAAACGAACTGAAAAGTTAAACAACAAGTTATGGAACAATTTTTGATCAAAGAAGTCACCCGACTGCAACGACATTTGTTGTTTAACTTTTTAGTTCGTTATTGGCAGGGCAGTCGTGTTTTTGATATTTTTTAAATTTATTAATTTTTATTTCACACATTTTAGTGACATATTATATAGTTTTGGAATGTGCTCATTAAGGCCTTTCATTTGATGTCCATATTGTAATAATAGAAGAAAAAAATATTTTTTTCACATTTGAAAATGGCGTCTCGTACAGTCACCATATTGATCATCGAGATAAATATACAAGAGAGATTGATTATTTCTAAAAAAATATAGCCAGTGTCACTCGGGATGCTGTAAGGATTTCAACGATACCCCAATTATCCAAATCAGTTCTTTAGAAGTTATGGTGGAATAAAGAAACTCACATACCCACAAACATACATTAACCCTGTTCACATATACACTCTTTTTGCTTTGGCAGTCTTGTAAAAAATACTAGGCAAATATTCCTCGTAAAGTTTTATTAAACAAGTTTACTTATTAGAATTATCACAATATTAGTAAATTTTACCGCGGCGCCACTTTCGGTCAGGGTGCCACATTTTTTTTAGTTTCTTGTTTATTTTAACAGGATTTATCCTGTTAACACATACGATAGGTTTCAGAACAAAAATTTTTTTACTATACAACGTGTTACAATAATACCCCTAATGCCAAATATGGTAGATAGGGACCATCAAACTGAACAACTTTTACTATGGAACCAACTCTGAAATCGCGAAAAAAAACTCAGCTGTTTCATACAAAAAATAAAAGCGAAAATATCAAAATGTAGAAATGTTTTTTTTTACGATTTCAGATTTGGTCCCATAGTAAAAGTTGTTCAGTTTGATGGTCCCTATCTACCATGTTTGGCATTAGGGGTATTTTTGTAACACGTTGTATACAGGGTTATTTGTAAAACACTAACAACCTCGCAGGAGTAGATTACTAACCTTATAAACAACAACGTTTGTTCTACGACTTTTCCGAAAACCAAAAAAAAAACGACTCCATATAAGTGCCCCGAACAGCTGATCGAGTTTTGTATGAAAAAACGATTTTTTTTCTGTTTTCGGAAAAGACGTAGAACATGTGTTTTGTGTTTATGATGTTAGTCGTAGTAATCTCCTCCTGCAAAGTTGTTTGTGTTTTACAAATAACCCTGTCTAGGTAATCACTTTCTAAAAGTTTTGTAATCATGAAAAAATAATAAAAAATACTATAAATCAATATTTTCAAAATGTCTTTCTTGAGGTTCGATATGAGAAAATTACATATCATTTGAGGTATATCTTATGAAAAATAATTCAACCATATTGTATCTGTAGGAGCCCAATATGTTTTGAAAATGTTTTTTGGTTTAATTTTAAACAAGAGGCTGAAATGTAACGATGTGATTTATTATTAGAACTGGCTCAGCAAGCCCTTTCATTCGATACCATGCAAGATAGGTTTTAGAACAATATTTTTTCCCTATCCAAAAAAAAAGATGACACCATAACTCCTCTCCTAAGGGAAGATTTTTTTAAGAACTGCGGGTTAAAGTATTGTTTTGACCCCAAGTATACGTGTACGAAACGGTTATGCTGTACATCGATTTGCGGTTTTCCATTGATATTGAGCTCGCAGAACGACCGCTAAAACGAAAAGTTGATTTTACCGCACGCTGCCGTGTTTTTGTTTTCGGTTTAGTAATAATGCGCGGAAAGTAGATTTTACGGCACGCCGCGCCGTGCGCTATTGTTTCCGGTTTTTTTTCTTTGTTATTTCATTAGGTACCTAGTACATATCAATAATGTTTTCTCACAAATGTGTTGAAAAATGTCGTATGGTACACGGTTGTTAAGGTTCTTTAAAACTCGTGATCATATTTATAAGCCCTCGTTTTAAAAACCTTACCAACTTTGTATTATCAACTACTATTCTTTGTTGCTGTATCTAACATCAAACAGAAATCTGTATAGAGCACAACTTTTTGTATTACTTGAATTCATAATAAAAAGGTAAAGCTAAGTATTGACATACCCATACGAAAATTTAGCCTCGAATCATGGCCACTACAGCCTGTATAAATATTTGAGTTTATAAAAGGTAATTGATTTTTTTTTGTATGGCTTGGTCCATCCGTCGGAAGCATTCGATGCTAATTTGTATTGAATTTAAAAGGTTAAGCAATAACTTCATTAGCATACTTATGTTAACTTTAAAAAGTGCATTTCCAAGCCTTGTTATAAAAAAATATTCTGTAGCCAAGGGTGATGCGATAAAATGATACAAAACTTTAACCAACAAAATATGTCATCTTGAATAAAATTTCTTAAAATCTCACAAGCAATTGGTAACCATTTCATAATAAATAATAGTTGTTCTAGAATCTTTAGACTAGCCTCCGTTTTCATTAACAATTATTTAAAAATTATTTCAAAATGCTATTCAAATGACATGAACAAAACATTTATTTTTTCACATAATGTTTAAAAACAGGGGTCAAGACAGCAGTCCCTCAGAAGCGTAGTGAAAAATCTCTCTATCTTTTCGTTTAATTGTACTGAACAGTAAATTTAAATAATAAATTATCAATGATCCTTCGGCAGGTGTAAATCGCTTAGTTGGTTATCGCCTCCCACTTTATTTGAGCAGTCATTTTACGTAATATTCTCAACCTATCTCAAAGTCACAAGTTCATGGTTACAATATATCTATTATGACAGTAACATGCAAATTATGCTGCCGAAAAACGGTGCAAAAAGTGGAAGTATTGATTATTACTTTCTGTTACTACATATTTGGAGACAACATTTTATTAATAAACATAATGATAAATTGTATAAAGATAACGTATTTGAAATGGAAGATGTTTGCGAAAGTAGGAAACATTCGTCTGCCATAATAAAATATAAGCAATGTTTTAAAAGGTGAATGAATGGAAGCTATTGCGTACTTCACATGCCAATGCTGTTATTGACAAGTTAATACTAACATAGACATCACGTGTCTGATAATGTGGGAAAATATTTTTCAATAGAAACGTGGAGAGAGAGCAATGATCAGTCATCTGTGAAATATTTATGTAGCGTTGTAAAACTTTAAATTAATAGTTTTCAAGTATCAACAGTTTTTTCATTAAGATTAATTATTGATTGTGATGGAAAATCAATAGCACTTTTAGCAATAAATAAATGGTAGACGGACAATATCGCTCAGTCATCATTATTTTTATTTGGATCGGTTTTTTCTCAAAGGACCTTCAATTTGACGGTAACGTTGTAAAAAAATATTCTGCCATTGTTTGTAAATAGTAAGTGACAGTCACTATATTGCTAGTCAAAAAAAAATATGAAAGGATCAAAAATAAAAGAGGAAAAGTTATGATTATTAATTTAATACTAAACATAAATAAAAGTCTTTATATAACAACACTCTTCGCTAATACTAGAAGGCCATTCACAACAGCATTGCAATTTTAACATAAAATTACAGAGACCTTCACATTTATCATCGATGTAGTAAAGTAGAAAAATCTTATTTAATTTCCTTGTAAAACCAAGGAATAACAAATTATCTACAAAAGTTCCGAATTCACCGTTCGAGGCGAGGTTCGAATAATCAGTCGAGTAACACAACTGTCACAACTATAATTTATAAAATACTGCATAAGTTACAACACGAGAGACGTGGTTTATAGGTAAAATGTTCCAAATCTGACTTGTGGTTTCGATTTCGTTAGGAGATTTGATGCAGTTTTGAAGATGCTAATGAAAGGTCTGAAGGTAGAGGTCTCTGCGTGATAGGTGTGGTAAGTCTTAGGTTGCTGATACTGATATTGATACTGATTGTAATACTGGTTATTGAATTGGTTGCTGTACTGATTGCTGTACTGGTAGTTGTAAGCTTGTGAGTCTCCGGTGCTCTCAGGAATGACGTTCGAGATGTAGCTGTTCGTGTTGTCGATGGTCTGGAAGCTCGATGAGGCCGTAAAGCTGCCCGCTGTAACAAAGATAATAAAACGTTAGTTAAAGACCCACTTGAAACTATTCTACGTGTATGTCATAATAAGGAGTGGCATATGAATAGTTAGCATTGGCATTTATGACAGACGTCTGAATAGCAATTATATAAGCGGTATTTTTAGTAAATCGGTACTCACAACAAAGTCCAGAGTATTTACTCGAGTCGGAGAGGCCGTAGCTACTGCAAGACGGGTAGCCCTTCTCGTATGGTTTGACGCCGATGACATTGCCTCCCGGTCCGTAGTTGCAGACATACAGCTTGGTGTAGCCTCGAGTAGGGTCGTAGTAGAACGTGTAGCCGCAACCGACTTGAGAAGTTTCGCCCCAGACCAACTAAAATAAATAAAAAATGACATAAATATAAGCTTATTGAGCATATTCAAATTTGATATTGATGATAGATAAGAAAACCGAAATGTTAAAACAAATGAAATGTCAGTTGAAACGCGAGCACATGATGACTTTTGAAGATTATAAATTGTACTGATAAGCATTGTAAATGAGACATAAAATTTGCATTATAATCTTAACAACACCCACCTGTGAGTAATGTCCAGTGCCGTGCCCACCGCTGATGGGTTTGAATCCGTAGATCTTGACTTCGTCGAACCAGGCGTTGATCTGCTTCATGAAGTCGGGTGTAGAGTCGGTGGGGTCGGATGGGGGGCGGGTGGTCCAGGTCGCGGCGAGGTTCTGCCCGACGGGGAAGCGGCCGACGTCGCGTTGCGCAGCGCGGTCGTGTGCGGGAGTGCATTGGTTAGCCCAACTCTGTGCGGTTGCTGCTAATTCATCATCCCACACCTGTGACAATGAATGATAACATAAAGTTAGATAATTTCGAAGTTATTAATTATTCAAGAGTTAGAGATTATTCATTTTTAATGAATAATCTTATGAAAGTTATAATTTTCAGTTATAATTTTATGAAAGTTGTTCAATCGTTCATAGTGATATATTAAATATACCACGTCACAACATGAATTAAATTAGGTGCAGTAAGATTTATGATTGCTTTTAAAAGAAAAATAGGAAGAGCTTTGCTAAGAATATTGAGAATTTAACGAATATAAGAGAAAAACGTACCATTTCCATCATGTTCGCTGCCGGAGGCTGACTGGAAACTTGTCCTAAAGCCACTGATTGTCTGAGCCGATTGTGGGCATCGACGATCGCTTGCTTCTCGAACGCAGTCAATCCTCCAGTTTCTATAGAAGAAAAAAATACATTACCAGTCTATTCATTTCTTTATATAATTTTATAGGATCATACGAAATTTTTAATAGTATTCTGCAAAATGTCACCCAAGATCAAGTGTCAAGGCAAAATGATTTCATAATCTATTGAATTTATCTGATTTATTAGACCAATGCTTGCTAACACAGGTGTCTATGTCAATAAAATTTTACGATCTCGATCCATACGAGTATGCAAATGGAGCATCTTTTAGCTAACTTTTAACCAAATCGTAGACTAGATGGCAGCCATTTATTACCCACTTCTACAATTTCCCATTATGTTCTTTCATTTATTACATTGTTATGGTAACTAAATGAGATGTAAGGTTTAAATTAAGACATGAGATAGAACAAAATCTGTTACAAAATTCAAACCCATAAACCAATTCGTAATACCCGAATTGGTAATTTTTTTAACACTAAATTAGTTTTTTCTCAAAATAATATTAGAAGTAATCTTATAAGTAAAATAAAATTCAGTATTTGGATTATACTTTTAGATCTAATTTTGCCAAGTAATAGGAAATAAGTTTTTCAAAGTACTTACTTAGTAATTGTTTTCCAGCTCCACAGCCCTCTGTAGTTGCCAGGAGCAGACTTCCCGCAACAAACAACACTAAGGCCAACATTTTGATGCAAAAGTCTTATTCACAACACTTGAAACTGAAATTCAATGCACGTTTAAGTTGAGATTCGCAACTAAAAATTGTCACTTATTTACGAAACTTCAAACTTGTTCGATTGATTCGCCTGTGATCCGCAGCACTACGTGCAGCGCGCTCTACAGGATTCAACGGTCTGTGTGGTCAGACACCGGGCGTTCGCTTAAGTACCCACGGTCGCGTTACTATGGAGACGGTGCGACGCCGGCAACCCGTTGCGTACGCGCACCGCCGTGTCCACTAACAGTATCTCTACCTACAGGCACCTTCTCTCAATAAGGACACTAATTAAAATTACACAAATTCATCCTTATGCAAATATTTTAACCAAAACAGTCACTTTTAGTCTTCGCATACCGTGTAGTATCTTCAGTTACGAAATAAAGAAAGGTTAAATGCACACTGTGTAACTACTTTTTATCTCCAGTAATAATTTAAAACTCATTATACTCTACCCTGTGGCTGTCAATGAAATCAAGTTCTTGTGATGTTTTTAAACTCGACGTGGAAATATGTTGACAGATATTGGTCGGAACGGAAGTGGTCTTTAAGCGAAATTATAGGCAGCACAAAAACAAGGAAAGAATAAATGCAATCACCAGTTTTTGCGGTCAGAGCTACTTCAGTTTAAGGTTTACAGAGAATATTCTAGACTCCGAATTTTCATTTATTTTTCTAGCCCAAAATGCGTTTTTGCTGGAAAATACTATGTAATGGTAAAAGTAACACAACTATTTGGACTTGTTAGCTGTTAAAATATTTAAATATACCATAATTTATCTAATTTAAATTTATTGAACTAGTGATTGTGTGAGCTGTACCTCGCGAGTTTGTCTTTGTACAGCTTAAAATTAAATAAATGTTCATCTGAAATGAGATTCCCTTGTGATTCAATAAAACACAGTCCATTTTCGTAGGAGTTATGAAAAAAGTTACGTAGACGAAATAAGGGTAGGAAATGTTGAGTGTATTTTTAATATATCCAGCATTTAGAAAATTTTCGAAAATAAAAAAAATATATAATCCATCACAAAATCTGTTGGTAAATGCGACCCGTAGAGGAGAACAGACAGTCGGACATAGTCACAGAATAGATATATGTAAGTACTTGTTGCTGTAGGTAGAGATACTGTTAGTGGACAACGCAATACGCGTACGCAACGGATTGCCGGCGTCGCACCGTCTCCATCTATAGTTTCAGGATAAAAGTTGGGATCAATGCTGTATATCTGTTTGTGGAATGAAATTGGTTACTGATCTAAGGTAATAAATTATTCATTTCAATTTTATTTAAAACTTATTGATGTTCTTAAAGGTCTCTTTTTATTTGTGTATTTCTAGACGTTTCAGTACCTTTTTAGCTGCCAATATTCAGTATTTGAACCGCTACACTGGAGCGCGGTCAAAAGCTGTTGTAAGCATAAGTTATAAAACCCATAAACGTCATAAAATAGCATGATCTAAGAACATTAGCGATCCAAGTTAATAACATTTAATCAAACATTTAAATTTCAAATCTAAAACATAATTTTCTGGACCTAAAGAAAGTAATAAAATATTTTATTATAATGAAATCTCTCGGAAAGTCGTTAGTACAGACTTAATTTTGGTCAAAAGTTTTAGAGGTGACAACCTGTCTGTTGCTAGCCGGTCCGGTTCACCACCTGAGGTGAAGATCGCGACCAAATCTCCATATTAATGACATATATTTTACTGACTTTTTATTTTACGTGACATTATTCGAATTTACTTTTTATTAATCACCGATTAAACGATACAGTTTTGTTAGACAATTAATACTGTTCAATGTGCTTCTTCGATCATAGATGATCGAAGGTGTGCATAGTATGATTTTATTTGAACTGTCAATGATATCGAAAATTATCGACTTCGATCATGACGTTAAAAAAGTCGTTGCCAGTGAAAGATACAGTGATAGGTATCAATTTAAAGTCTACATTAATAGGTACACGATCTTCAACCCACAACGAAGAAACCATAATAGAAAAGTATATCGATTTATCAAATATTTATTTTATCTATCACTAGCATTTGCCTGCGACTTAGTTCGTGTGTGATAAATACCTACAGAAAATCTTTAGAATTCTTAAAATGCTGTAAAAGTGGTCTCGTCTCCGTCCCCGTTCAGAAGAAGGGGTGAGTGGACAAAAGTGTTATCTAACAAAACTGACAAAATCGTAATTTTTTAATGAACATAGGGTTTAAGAGATGATAAATCGGCTGAGGAGCTCAAAACACGCAAAATTTAATTCGTATCAGAAATACAGACTCCTAGCAAAGGTGTTAACTGGCAAAAATGCATACATTTCAGGCTTTATCATAATTTTCAAACACTCAGAACTCATTTTGAACTTTTTGTTAGTTAAAACCTTTGTCCACTCGCCCCTTCTAGGTCCACAGATATTAGTATCCCGTTTTCTTTCCTGTTTCCATTCCCCTTTTCCTTACATTTTCACTTTCACTGACACTTACCGTCTCGTTATTGTCGCCGTTGTACCGTCACCGTCACCGTCACCGTCACCGTCACCGTCACCGTCACCGTCACCGTCACCGTCACCGTCACCGTCACCGTCACCGTCACCGTCACCGTCACCGTCACCGTCACCGTCACCGTCACCGTCACCGTCACCGTCACCGTCACCGTCACCGTCACCGTCACCGTCACCGTCACCGTCACCGTCACCGTCACCGTCACCGTCACCGTCACCGTCACCGTCACCGTCACCGTCACCGTCACTGTCACTGTCACCGTCACCGTCACCGTCACCATCACCGTCACCGTCACCACCACCGCCACCATCCCCGTCCCCATCCGCCCTCCCCTTCCCCCTTCCCTTCTCCTTCCTCTTCCCTTCTCCTTCCCCTTCCTTTTGCCCTTGTCCCTGACCTTCCCCTTTTTCTTCCCTTTTGGATGTAGGAAGTGATAACTAGGTTAGGTACTCATCAATACAATCAAAAAATCATCAATACAAAGAATCACTATTCCTGAGTGACATAAAGATAGTATTTTTTGACCGAGTTTTCTACAGGAAGTAAAATTTTTCTAGTTTCCGATACGAAAAAATTTTGTGGTTCTTCGTCTTTTGCCAGCAATTTTTTAAATAATTAAAGTACCCCATAAGTGCAATGGGTACTTTAATAATATAAAAAGTTGTTTAAAATTATTATCACTATATTTAAAGGTTCAATGAAGTAAGTTTTTAAAGTTTAAAGTCAACTAACTTTTTTTCCTTAAGAGAGGTTGCACATCACCACATGAGTAATTAAGACTCATGTGACATCACTATACTTATGTAGAGTTAAAAAATTAAAATCCGACCTTCGTAGGAAAGTTTAAAGGTAAACGTGGTTATCACTTCGATATCAATCGCTTACAAACTACTGATTAATATTTTGCGACCATCATTCTAGTTTTTAACAAGATCAATATCAAGATTACATTAATTAATCATGGTGGGATCAACAAAATGATTATAAATTCAAATAAAAATAAATGTGCAATTGATTAACGTTATTTGACTTTAAAGGAACGTTTATTTAGATTTAACACAAAAACCCAATGTTTGGTACATTTGCATTAAAATATTATGTAAGTGAAATATTTAGTAAAAACTACTACGTATGGTTCGCAGTAGAAGCTTATAAAAATGTATTAATTATTATTACTTATAAAAAAATATTGTTCTAACAAAATTATACCAAAATCCACGTTACTCTTCACACGTTCTTTTAGTCTTGATACTGTTGTATGAAAAAGTGAGTGAATAGGGAAAGAAAAAACTTAGAAATGAAACTTTTAATAAAGGCTACAGTATCAATCAAATATTTCTGATACTAATTTGACTCTTTTCATACTATCACCTCTTAAAATTTTTGGGAATCCTTTTTTAAAATCGAGCTTGAAATATTTACATGAAATACGCTAGTGCGTATTTTTTATTAGGTATCTTAATTCTATCGACATTTTTGGAGAATCATTTTTATTGTTGTAGTAAAAACATTTAGCTTAGCTTTGAAAGACAAAAACAAAAAGTTATGCGATAAAATAACATTAATACCTCAAATTGAGATGTTCACCATCCTTATCACAAGTGGCTACCTAAATAACAATTTAATGTATTCAACAGTTTTAATTTTATTAGGTACTGGGGATTATTTCAATCTGCATCTGCAAAAATTTTTACCACGAAGTAAACTGGCTTCAAACCTGTTCCCATATTCTTGTCGCATGATGAAGCAAGTTCATTGGTATGTCACCGATGATTTAAAAACATTGGAACATTTACCGCCAGACAAAGCGACGGCAGTACACGATACAAGATTATACTCCTGAATACAAGCAAAGCATATTAAGCTTAAAATTGAATCGGATAAGAGTTTTGTGTTGAAGCAAAAGAGATAAACACCGTTTTACCCAATATGGAACTCCGTAAACTTTTACAGTTTTTGAATGTGCGGAATCAATGAAATTAACATTAATACTCAGAATATTTTTAATAAAAGTCTATTTTTAAAATATAACATTACATTGGAATTAAAGTTTTCTTCTTTTTATTCAACAAGATAGGTGTTGAAATTTGACACCGCTTAAATAATAGATAAAATAAATATCATTCGATAGATATACATTTCTACATAGATTTTGGTTTCTTCGTTATGGGTTGAGAATGGAGTACTGTAATGAAGCATAACTTTGAACAACCTAAATATTAGTAATAGGTATGATGTGAAGAAGTGACTGTTTGAAAAGTGCCTTCCATTTCAATAGGTACCTATATGTTCTACCGAGTGAAAAATGTTTAAGTGCATGTCCATATTACGTAATTTATTTTCCAGTGTATTTTTAAACAGTTTCAATTGATTTGCTGGTATTGAAAAAATTTAGACTTTTTTAATTTATTGGTACAAGTAACAAAGGCTCAGCAGGTTAGTATTAACTTAAAAACTTTAGATCCATTCCATAAAAAAAAACTCCTTTAGTCCAGAAATTAGCAAAAAGATGGGAAGTAATTAGTGTACCTAATTGTAATTTTTTATCATTAGAAGACATGGATATAAGTTTCGTCTGAGTTTGCAGCATTCCTGTTATGTGCGGAACATCGTTTAATGTCAGGTATTAATCTTAAAGTCCCAATATTTTTTTAAATATAATACCTACAATAACAGTTTTCTTCCATGTTTTGGTACAATTTTAATTACCTATCATTATGATAGGCCAGGTACCTATCTAAATCAGATAAATAGTTACCGAGATAATTGACAAAATCTAAACCTAACAGGCGCCACCTTTAAATAAAAAAATATTGGGACTTTAATGTTAATACCTAACATTAAACGATATTCCGTACATAACAGGAATGGTGCAAACTCAGAGGAAACTTATATTCATGTCTTCTAATGATTCCATAAAATATTACAACTACACGAATTACTTCCAATCTTTTTGCAAATTCGATCTAATTTGACTATACTACCGTGAGCTTTTTCGTGGCACAGATGTACAATTAGTCCTTGAGCCCGCGACAGTATTGCCTACGTCATATGACATCACGATGAAATGCATGGCACGCGGTCGGAAAAGTTGTGCCGAGCGAGGATCAGAAGATTATCACAGAAAAAATTGCCCGGAAGCTTGAAAAAATCTTTCACTTCCGGTCAAAATTTTAAGATAATATTTACGTCATGTGACATCAGTAAGAGACCCGTGTCATCATTTAGTTTTCAATCGTAGAGAGAGTAAACATTAGTCTGTCAGTTCTGAAATGACCGGAATACTTTAAACTTATTTTTTTTGTTTTTTAGTCATTTCAGAACTGACAGACTTATGTTTACTATTTTTACGATTGAAAACTAAATGATGACACGAGTCTCTTACTGATGTCACATGACGTAAATATAATCTTAAAATTTTGACCGGAGGTGTAAGATTTTCTCAAGCTTCCGGCCAATTTTTTTGCGATAATCTTCTGATCCTCGCTAAGCACAACTTTTCCGACCGTGTGCCATGCATTTAATCGTGATTTCATATGACGTAGGCAATACTGTCGCGGGCTCACAGTCTAAATCGGCAATTAATGTGCTTTGCCAGTAAGTGGTAAGCCGTAAGTGGTTTCTGCAGAGTCTTTGCAGAAAAAAATCTTGTGCGCGCGTAAATCGCCCCTGCAAGTACTAAACGTATGTTATTGACAGCGCGGCGAGCAAGCGATGAAATTTTTTCGCTTGGAATATAAAAGTGGTAAAGCAGAAGCAAGAATCTTATATTCATATTACCATTGAAAATGGTTATCAGATGCAAATCGCCTGAGACGTATTCTTAGCCATATTTCCGAAGATTTTGGGAGGATCGAGATGAAAATAGTACTATAAGTTGAGGAATTTATCGAGACACGTGTGAAAGTTTGAATTTTGAAAATCTACTGGTAACTTTTTTTGTAATTTTGCAAAATTCCGAAAATTCCGGGTTTTTAGGAAGGTGTTTGTTTACGAAATTGTAAATATTTCGAAACAAAAACCGACTTAAGAAAAAATGAAAAAAAAAGGTCCTAGGGTATTAGTTTAGCTACCAAATGGCGAAATAATTTAAAAAAGCGGTTAATAATTGTGACCTGTAGGTGGTCCCTTTAGATTTGGAATTGTTGAAAAACGGGTGTTTCCGTACATAAAAATTGATGTAGCTTTTATGATTATTGGCCGATCGTCATGGTAATAGTGTTAAAAGATGCAGAAGCAGACGAGAAGTGCATTCGTTGGAATTTTGAAAATAGGTTAATAATATTTCGGCTGCGTCGAGGCAGTCAGCGGGCGCTTTCACAATCGTAAAAATAAATAGGTACTACCTACATAATAGGTACTAAATGTAACTAAATTTTTTGAAATTTATAAAATAAATGGTACTACCTAGGTAACTTTAAACATATAATAGGACTTTGCATTTGATTTGATTTTGGTTTTTCGTAAATTTTGGTGTTCATTTTCAATGCTCCGATTCTTGCGGGGACTGTAAAATCCATAGAGGAAATAATCACAAAAAATCTGTGAATTTTTGAGCAGAAGAGTAGTCGATAGTACATAAGAGGAAATGGAGGCTGCTAGCAAAGAGAATGTAAAAAACTACGTTTGCTGCTAGTCTGGCCGGTGTGTGTGACAGGCATAGAGTAGATTTTAAAATATAAGAGGAAAAAAAGTGGCTGACATTTTATTAAATTTTGCTTTATGTTTGCTTTGCTCGTCATCCAACCAAACACCGACAGAATTAATTTTATTATTTTTGGATTATTTTTTTGCTTTAATGAGCCTCAGGTATAATTTCCCTGGGTATGCCGTACTTGGAGAACCCGGTTCTTTCCAAATATATGAGGACAATAAAGGCAGCGTTGTTGCGATCGCTGGCGAAGACTATGCGGTGATTGGAGCCGATACACGACTCAGCAACGGATTTGTTACCATCTACTCGAGGAAACATAAGAAATTAGTCAAGCTCTCAGAGCGTACTGTTCTCGGGGCAACAGGCTGCTGGTGCGACGCGTTGGCTCTTACCAGCCGGCTTCAAGCACGAATGAAAATGTATGAACACGAGCACAACAAAACGATGTCGACACCTGCAGTTGCACAAATGTTGTGTACTATGCTGTATTACAAGAGATTTTTCCCCTACGGCTTATCCAACGCCCTGGCGGGATTAGACGCCGATGGTAAGGGCTGCGTGTACAGTTTCGACTGTATTGGTCACTGTGAAAGGTCTAACTATCATGCCGGAGGATCTGCTGGGATACAACTGCAGCCCTTGCTTGACAACCAAATAGGATTAAAGAACATGCAAGATGTGACAGAAGCACCATTGCCAAGAGAAAAAGCAGTATCTCTACTGAAAGATGCGTTCATCAGTGCAGCTGAGAGAGATGTTTACACTGGTGATTGTATCTACATTTTGATCATTACTGCAAATGGAATTCAGGAAGAGATGTTTGAGCTGCGTAAAGATTAGTGTATTAACATAAAAAAGTTTTATATATAATTTATGAGTAATTATTACTTATTGTTTTGGAAGTAATTATTACTTATTGTTTTAGAAGTAATTATTATATGTATTTATTACTTATTGTTTATTTCTTGTTTTCCGTCACTGCCCCCCTACTCAAATGGCCAATTTCCTATTCGTTCAGTAACTTAAGGCTGTATATACGCATTTCAAAGAAATTTGCGTTTTTCCAATGAAGTTATCTAAAGAATGAAAGCATTACTACCTATTGATGAAAACTTTAGTTTTAGGAAGCAAAATTCTTAAATTAGTGCCGTATAGAGAGAAAAACATACCTAATAAATTATCAGTATTTTAAAACGAAGACAATCTGTTCAAGTGGAAGTTCAAATTTGCTTGTCAGAGGTATTTTTCACAAACGTTTCAGTTGTAACAAATAAGAATACGACTCATATTTTTTTTTTCACTTACTGTTTGTATTGTCAAGGGGTGCCCTTTAGAGAGAAAATTAAAAAAAATGATTTTAATAACAGAGAAATAAAATATTAAAAAATGCTCAAATCTGTACATTTTGACATTACATGTTTTTACTGGTATTTACAGATTCTAAAGTAATTTTTATTTTTCTTAGGAGTATTGAAGTATTTGTCTATTGTATCTATTTAATAATTTGATTGGAATTTTCAAAGTACGCCCTCATTACGGCTCGCGCAGAGTTGTTTTGGTCATTTGTATTGAAAATTTAAAAATGGAACGTGATGCGCGTCTACAGCCTTAAAGTTTAAAAATAAGCAATTTTTAGACGATCAAGCACAAACAAAATTGACAAATAACTGAATTTTATTATTTTAGGCAACATTAATTTACAAAGATTTTACAGTGGTGGTACACTAGTCAATTTTCATACAAACGAGGTTTTTATTTACAATTATTCTCACTTTATATGTTGTGACACTGTTATACACAGAAATATAATGTGGAAGCTGTAGAAAGTGTAGAACAATGGAGAGGAAGAAAATTGATTATATTTTCTAGGACTAGTCTTACTAATATTGGAAAAGAAATAAAACCTTTACCGCGATGGACTACCCAGTTTATTTAGTAGGCCCTGGGGAACTCTTTCTAAATACACAGTACACACATGCCATGTTTGAGGTGACCGTCGACTTTAAATAAGTATACACGCTCGCACCATAGATCCATATACTTGACTTTGCTTTCATAGCTATCCAGCTGTTGTCCTCTACAGGTCACATTAATCAATTGATTATCGTGAAAATTTGTGAGCTGTTTTAATAATAACTAAGATTTTTTTTTCGATTTAGTTTTTACCGAAAAAAGAATCATACTTCAGTTATTTCGAAAAATGATCAAAAATGCTACTACGTCTACAGTTCACAGAGCAACTAGTTTATTGGTAAACGATGTGACTTTAACCATTATAACCACGAAATTACTTGCACGCCACCCGCGCCGCTGCACCCCGTCATCGCCGCTTGCGCTTGACATGCATGGCAAGATGCGCGTGCACAACTTTTCTCTAAAATGGTAAAGCATGTGAGTGACCGATTGTACCTACTGAAAACATAACGTTCCAGCATACAATATTAGCAATACTTTTTTAAACCGTCTACACTACTCGTCGTAAGCAAACAGCGCCAGTATTTGTTCTCAGAAGTAAAGTTTGTTCCACGCCAACACATACATCCTGCTAACGTCTTTAAAATAGGCACGCAAAATGTCTTCTATATACCAAAGATTTTAATGAGGCGATTATAGAGACTTATTTATAGTGTCTTTGCCTTTATTATCGGTTATCGACATACAAATTATGTAATATCTAAAAATACACTATTTTATATTTATACGTTATGCGGTTTTATTGATGATTATCTAACTTTCATGAATATTAATCTGATATGGATTAGATGGAACACGGTTAGGTTAGATGTATCGTTATGTAGGTACCTTTTACACAAGGAATTTTAAATTTATAGTATTTTTAGAAAAAATAAGTAATTATCGCGTGAAAGCACTAAACTTAAGAATCGCCTAAGTCTTTTCTTATCTACAACTCGACCAAGTTACTATCCGCGTCAATTGGTAATGCGCCTGGCGGCCATGATTTTAACCTCAAAAACGAAAAACAATTGTAATTTTCTCATATACCTAGACCCTTTCTTATAAAAAAATAAGAATTCAATAATTAATATATTATATTACCTATTAGAATTTTACTGTTTTTTGTCATTTTTAGTTGCGGATGACGATGATGTGTATGTTAATTTGACAAGGTTTCAGCGCATTACCATTTGACGGAGATAGTAACTTAGCGAATGACAGCTACATGACGGCTAAGTTTATGACACCGTTTTAATTTGGTCATGTTGTAGTTAGGAAAAGACTTAGGCGATCCTTAAGTTTAGTGTAATCGGCCATATGTTTTTCATGGAGCAACTAGCTACTGCCCACGACTTCATCCGCATGGACCCTAGGGAACCCTTGACCAGGATAAAAGTATCCTATGTTTTAATCCAGGTTATAATCTGTGTGCTAAATTTCATTCAAATTCGTATGACTGTTTTCGCGTGATTGAGTTACAAACATCCAAACATCTAAACATTCACATTTGTAATATTAGTAGGATGTATGGTATTGTAAAGTCTTTATAGTATTCTATTGAAAAACAATAAAACTGTGCCAATAAAAACAACTTTATTGTTTCAAGGAAATCAGACGCAAAAAATCAGTTTATATTAGGTCATAAAATAAGCTGATTCTTAATTCAACTTATATTTAAAAGCCTTCCGAGAAAGTGGCTCTATTTAGTTTAATTTTTAGTTGTAAACATATTTTTACTCAAATTCAATGGGAAGGCACTTTATGAGTGATTTTACTTACGGCAAGCATATTTGAAACCCGCTCATTATTATTATTCGAATTTTACGATGGCAAGGTAGATCCACGAAATCTACTCATTCACTATCTTTTTACAATATAGTTGATAATTACTTACTAGCTTTCGCCAGGTTCACAAACGAAATTAAGAACATTTTAATGGATTTTTGAAATACTGGACCATTAATTAAAAATCAAATCGGTTGTGTTAGAACAATAAAATTAAAAGAGCTTTAAAACAAAGAAAAACCTCCTGAAAATAAAAATAGAAACTTAAATGCTTACCTCTATAAAAAGCAAGAAATAATATACAAATAATAAAACGCGTCTATTGAAGTCGGGTGGGGCTGGAGGACAACTTCTTTTTTTTTTCTGAAAGCACCACCCAACTTCATAAGACGCGTTTTATTAAAATTGATTATTTGAATATTATTTATTTAAGTTTCAGTTTTTATTTTCAGGTTTTGTGAAGGAGGTTTATCCATTTTTTTAAAAAAGCTTTTATTTTCAACTTGTATGTGGTATGTAAGCGTGTTATACCTAAGGTGGGATACCTAAAGTATATTTCCCAACAAAAAAAACATTAATCTAAATCGGTTCATAAAAAGCTTTTTTTAAAAAAAAAGAAAAACCGCCTTCAAAAAACCTGAAAACAAAAACAGCTTAAAAATTAAGTACCTCTAAAAAGCAAGAAATAATATTCGAATCATTCGTTACACATATCAATATTAATAAAACACGTCTTTTGAAGTCGGGTGGGGCTGGCGGACAACTTCATTTTTTTCTAAAAGCCCCACCCTACTTCATTAACGAATGATTCGAATATTATTTCTTGCTTTTTAGAGGTATTTAATTTTTAAGCTGTTTTTGTTTTCAGGTTTTTTGAAGGCGGTTTTTCTTTTTTTTTTAAAAAGCTTTTTTATTTTCAACTTTTTAGTGGTAAGTATGTAAGCGCAGCGTGTAAATATTTTTTAACTTTATATTATAACATTTTCAATGGTAAAATGCCCAGAACTCAATTTCCAAAACGCTGCTTGTTTTTGAGGAGTTCCGTTGTGTCTTCGTAGTCCAAGTCTAGTCCAGAACGTTGCATCGCAAACCATGATTTTTTTTGTTTTGGATTGCCATAAACTTACCAAACCTAAATCACTTTACATATACTGTTTGACTTTGAGGAGTTCCCTTGTGTATCTTCGAAGTTCGAAGTCCAATAACAATGAAATTAAATTGTGACCACTCTTGAAGTATACCCTTTCAAATAAAAAAAAAAACATCTAAATCGGTTCATAAACAAAGATGTTATGTCCGAAATTCCATAAAAACTCGTGCGATGGCGAGTTAAATAATTGATATTTTTCAGGATTATAAGAAAACTACTGGCCAGATCTCTGAAAAAAATTTATGGGACCACACACGAACTATTTTCTTTGAGATAAAAAAAGAATTGTACAAATCGGGTAACAACTGAAGAAGCTATGTTAAAACATACATAAAAAAAAAAATAAAAAAAAATACCGTCGACTTGAGAACCTCCTCCTTTTTTTGAAGTCGGTTAAAAATGACAGGTCGTCAAGACACATTATAGTATTTAACCAACGTCGTTCAGGATTACTTGAAAACTACTGAACCGATTAGAATGAGAATTAAATGGGACCATCTAGCTATAGCATATAAGCTTTCGAATGAAAAAAAAATTTCGAAAATCGGATCACAATTCGAGGAAATATCAAGGAACATACATACAAAAAAATCAGTCGAATTGAAAACCTCCTTCTTTTTTTGAAGTCGGTTATAAAGGGTATCCCCTTTCTTAAAAAAGACTGGGGGGGCTTTTAGAATAAAAAAATTCACAGATTTTACAGTCCCCGCAAGAATCGGAGCATTGAAAATGAACACAAAAATTTACTAAAAACCAAAATCAAATCAAATGCAAAGTCCTATATTATATTTTTAAAGTTACCTAGGTAGTACCTATTTACTTTTACGATTGTGACACTCGGCTCCGCCTCGTGTCACAAAAGCGCCCGCTGACTGCCTCGACGCAGCCGAAATAATATTAACCAATTTCAAAAATTCCAACGAATGCACTTCTCTTCTGCATCTTTTAACACTTACCATGACGATTGGTTAACAATCATAGAAGCTACATCACTTTTATGTACGGAATCAGCCGTTTTTCTACAATTCCAAATCTAAAGGGACCACCTAAAGGTCACAATTATAAACCGATTTTTAAAATTATTTCGCCATTTGATAGCTAAACTAATACCCTAGGACCCTTTTTTTCACTTTTTCTTAAGTAGGTTTTTTTTCCGAAATATTTACAATTTCGTAAACAAACATCCCCCAAAAAACCCGGAATTTTGGGAATTTCGCAAAATTCCGAAAAAAGTTACCAGTAGATTTTCAAAATTCAAACGTTCACACGTGTCTCGATAAACTCCTTAACTTTTGGTACTATTTTCATTTCGATGCTCCCAAAATCCTCGGAGATATGGTCAAAACTACGTCTCAGGCGATTTGCATCTGATAACCATTTTCATTGGTAAAAGGAATCTGTACTCCAGCCCCACCTGACTTCAATAGACGTGTTTTTATTATTACGAATATTATTTCTTGCTTTTTAGAGGTAGGTTTTTTGAAGTCGGTTTTTGTTTTTTTTAAACATTTTTTTCAATATTCTATTAGGTTATTGTTTTTTTGTTTTTTTTCGGTCAAGTGATTTTTGTGTATTAAAATTCTACATCATTTTTCACATTGGAAGCTCAAACTTCAATCTTTTCGTCAGATCGTGAACTGTCAACTTTGTAGATATTACATACAACATGAAATCAGCCCCCTCAGATTACGTAACTCTGTTGCTAACAATATTTTCGTTTGAAATCGATTAAAACCGTTTGAAATCTTTTGAAATTAATGAAATTTGACAGTTTCAGTTGATAACAGATAGCTATAATAGTACTTTGCTAAATGAAACTGTAAAATTTCATTAATTTCAAAAGATTTGAAACGGTTTCATTCGATTTCAAACGAGATTTTTTAATGAAAGAGTTACGTAATCAGGAGCAGGTAATTAATTAATCAGCATTCGATTTGTATTTCTTTGATTTAATTGTTTTGAATTAATTTCAGACAACCTACCCCCGCTTACGTTATCAATAATTTTAACAATTATTTATCGGCATTGGGTGCAACCGTTGAAAATCATCTAAGGGCATTAGTATTTTCCATAAAAGTCCTTAACTTACCTTATGACTAAATCTTAGAAACACTTTAACACCTAACTCTAACGCTGATCGAATACTTAGGTGAGTATTTATGAGGCAATATAATATTATATCGATAATTAAATTAAACACAGCTAACTTAGAACCATTCGATTGCAATAACGGACACTATATGACCAGCTTAGTACATGATAAAAAAATAAATAGGTACGTGATATTGCGTTAATACTAAAGTTATTCCTATGGGGTTACTCACAGTGTCAACTAGTTACAATGATGCCTGTTTGTTATTGCTCGTAAAGTTTAATGTTAGGTACTCAAGTAATTATTTGCGCTTTTTGTAAATGCATCATCTTGCGCGCACAGTGAGCGATGTGTTCAACTGCAGAAAAAAAATGTTGATCATGATAGTCTGTAATTAGAGCTCACCGAAAAAAAAACATGATTTCCAGATCAAGAAATATTTATTTCAATAGAAATTTTGTTTTACAAATATTCGCCTCCAGTAGTTCTGGAACAAGAAAATTTAAGAATTTGGTTGTTTTAAAATCTAATAATTCCGACAACTAATAACGAATGCACCTCACAAGAAACATATTTTAAAGTTTAGTTATAAACGTCATACGAAAGTTATAAAAACAAATAAGTTTCCGGGAAAATGGTTTGCCTCGTCTTCGAGGGGTATTCATTACAATGCCGAAGTAGAAAAGTCCGAATTTTACAAGACCTATGGAAGAAAGACCGAAAATTAAAGGTTGTTTGGCCGAACGTTTAAAATCCCGAAAGGTCCTAAAATACTAAATCCCGAAGCTTAAAAAACCGAGAGTTAATTTAATATACCTAGTTCTGTACTCCGAACTTCTTAATACCGAATTAACGAATTATTCAAAAACAACAAGCTATCATAAATAAGGCTTTGGACTTTGCCTGAAATGCTTTATAGCAAATTTAGCTGCTGGAAATGAGTCTAAACTAGTCTACTGGGACTTAGAAACCGTAGACCGTAGGTCACAAGATAGGTGCGAGGAGCGTAGCGATGAGCACGTTAGGTTGACATGAATCCAGCACGCGAGCCGAGCGAGCTAAGCGAGCGTGCCGCCAGAAAAATCTATTTCTAACTCGATTGGTGGATTTTGTCAAAATAATGACTATTTTACAAGCATTTTTGAGATGTGTTTGTGTAGGTAGATTAAGTTATGAGTATCGACATTTTAACTTTCGGGGTTTTAAACTTTCGGGATTTCGAACTATCATTTGATAAATCAATCTTTCAAGTTTCGGTCTATCGGATATCGACATTTAGGATGTTCGGTATTTTGAAAATAGGCGTTTTATGCGTCGATATTTCGGTCGTATGTATTATGAATTTTCGACATTGTAATGCATACTGACCACACAAATATTAAATGTGTACCTAAAAAGAGACAATTTTTAGCACTCTGTGGAGTACTCAGACATCGTAAAAATAATTTTATTATCGTAATCCTTGGTGTTTCTGAGATATTGTTTACCTGTTATTGATGACCCTGAAACATGATACGTTGCTGATACTCGATGAGTCTAATTAATAAAAACCACTCAATAAAGTGTAAAAGAGATAACTTAATTAGTACCTACATATAAAAGATTTATATCAAACAAGAACGTGGAAGTTAGTTCCGAGATAGTAATTATCACTTATAACTCTTTTTGTATTTTTAAATATATGTACATTTTTTATTAGGTCGCTTTCTTGTTTGCGCAAACAATTTTATACTAGGTTCCCGTTGAGCCCTGGAAAGAACTCGAAGACATGCAATGTTTTGGATTCATTGAGCTCATCTGATGATGGAAGATTGCCACAGGAACTTTATAATAAAACCATACAACCCTTTCAGTTTGGGCTCGTTTGCTTCGTCTTGACAATTAGTACCTCTGATAGGAGACGAGGTCCAGGGTCTGATGATTGAGCAGTAAAAAATCAGAGGAACTCTGTAATAAAATCATACAACCCCCGTCAAGTTTAGGCTCGTTTGATTGGTCTTGATACGACTTTGGTAAAAGCCTTATAAAGCCGAATATAGTGGATAAGAACCACCAAACTGAACAACTTTTACTATGGGACTAACTCTGAAAACGCGAAAAAAAAATCAGCTATTTCATACAAAAATTAATAACGAAAATATCAAAATGTATGAAACAACTGGTTTTTTTTCGCGATTTCAGAGTTGGTCCCATAGTAAAAGTTGTTCAGTTTGATGGTCCCTATCTACCATATTCGGCTTTATAAGGCTTTTACTAAACACCTTGTATACTCTAAGTTGTCTTCCATCCGGCCTTTCGTCCAAGATCCGGCCCCACCCGACTTCAATAGACGTTTTTGTTAATTAAATTGAAATGCGTATTGGTGATTTTAATATTATTTCTTGCTTTTTAGAATTATTACATTTTGAAGCTGTTTTTATTTTTAGGTTTTCGAAGAAGATTTTTCTTTTTTAAAAATCTTTTATAATTTTTAGTCCGTTTTTTATACTTTTTATTTTAGTTCGTTTTAAAAACTTGTTTTTTTTAAGTTTTCATATTAAGATATTAATGACCACAATGATCTAAGTATTGTTTGGTCATTAGTAAAATCGTAGAAAAAAACTAAAGGTGCAAACAAACTGGGCCTACGCCACCCCACGTACGTGTCGACACGCCCGTCATGGGACGTCAGTTTTCATAGTAATTGTATGAACTAGAAGCACACCTACACATAACACGTCGCTGACGCGACCTAATCCCATAACGATGCATCAGCGTCCGTGTTAACACGTGGTAAGACGTGTTAACACGCCTTATGACGCGGGTGATGCGGCAGATAGGGATGCAAGGTGTTTCCGACGATAAAAATATCGATATTTATCGATAATATTTAAATCTATAGTAAATTTTAATAAACAATCGTGCTAAAATATCGGTACTGAACCGTATAAAATATCGAAACCGTGGATTACTGTGCCTTAGTAGCACGAAAGTATTTGAAAAATAGTTCATCAACTAAATCTGCTAAGACGAGACTATGATATTCACCATGTCACTCTCTTTTTTTATTGATTTTTTGAACCCATTATCTTCTTTTCACTTTTTTATTTTTAAATAGGTGATTTAAAACCACCAAGTTTACCAAATCTTCATAAGACTCGGGACTGTTACTCAAATCCATTTTTTGAGTAGCGAGCTGAAGCACGAAATGAGCGAATGTATCGATGATTATCGCTTCACTAAAAATTAGGCTGATGCTCGCTGACGCGTCGCGTCACGTAGGGTGGCGTGTTACAAGTGTGCTTCTAGTGTATCGTCGCGTGGCGTGGGGTGGCGTCACGTAAGCCCAGTGTGAATCCACCTTAACACTTACGTTACGAGTGAGCTAACTAAAAATTATACTGCCGTATTTATACGTTATTTTTGATTAATCGTGGAAATAGTTTTTTATCCAATCAACATTATTGTTTTAAAATATATCGTGATGGATGAAACTGCATCTTATATTGTTTTCATAAAAAGTAAAAAGTACTAGTATAAACAAAGTTATTTCAAACTAGCGGCCGGCAGCGGTTGCACCCGCGTGGTTCCCGTTACCGTGGGAATATCGGCATAAAAAGTATCCTATGTTTTAATCCAGGCTATCTTCTATCTGTGTGCCAAATTTCAACCAAATCCGTTCAGTAGTTTTTGCGTGATTGAGGAACAAACATCCAAACATCCAAACCCACAAACTTTCCCATTTATAATATTAGTAGGAAGTAGGATTAGTAGGATATAGGTACAAATGCGTAAACAAACATTTCAACTCGAATTTTCGGTTCGAACATTTTTGGTCGAGTGATGGTTTACAAGGTGACGTCATCTAAGGTCCCGGGTTAGATTCCTGGCTGTGTCAATTTAGGAAACGAACTTTTCCTAAATTGACACAGCCTTTTGAGCTGGAAGTATTTTTTTTTACTTATTGTATTGTTTATATTCTAAAAGCCCCACCTGACTTCAATAGACGTGTTTTAATTAATCGATTTGAACATTATTTCTCGCTTTTTATATAGTTGTTTATTAAGGTTTTTGAAGGAGGTTATGCTTTTTTTTAAAGCTTTTTTATTTTAAACTTTTTTTTGTGGTAGGTATGTAAGCGATGATTTTATATAATATAAAATGTTATAATGTTTCAAATTTTTTCAATGGTATACCCCGAGTAACTCAATTTCCACAAGAGTTCCGTTGGGCCTTCACAGTTCAACCCAAGTTCAAAACGTCCTTGACAATAAATAAGTACTTAACTTGTTTTTTATTGTCATAAAACTACCAATATTTCAATCACTGTACAGTTCCTATTTGATTTTGAGGAGTTCCCTCATGTATCTTCAAAATCCAAAGTCCAATAGCAATGAAATTAATATGGTGTCATTCTTAAGGCACAGAATAATGATGCTACCCAGTATTCTAACTCGAGCCTGTCCTTGAAATACGTAACTTGAGCCGCGAGGTACGTCAACATACAATAGGGCTGCCTGCATCTATGTACAAAACTAGAAACAAACTCAAGTAGGTAGATGAAATAAAATTAACAGTACCTATCTTCACCTACTTGAATTTGTTTCTAATTTCGTGATTGTATGTTATATTTTAGAAATAACGGTGATAGCGTGTTAGGTTGCCTAATAATTCAAAAGGTTATCATTTTGCTTTTAAATTATATTTTTTCATATACAATTTATAATATGGTTTGATATTTTGGTAATAAGTGAAAAAGTGATCTGTAATTATTAACACTTAAGCCGCCGCGTAGATCACCACCGGTGACTTACGCTTAAAAATTGTTTTGTAATTTTATTTTCCCCAAAGAAAGTTCTAACCTTTTTTGATATTGTAGGTTAGGTACCTAGGTATATGAAATCTGAAATTTTCTACAAACGTTTTTCTTATTGTTAATTTATTTTTAGTTTTTAATTCATGAATTGTATAAAACACTAGCGGCTGCCCGCGACTTCGTCTGCGTGGAAAGTTTTTTTGCTTTACCTCGGGAATAGTACATTACATCCGAGAACGGGAAGCTAGCGATTGCATTGTCGAGGATGGTTTGAAGCCCGAGCCGCAGGCGAGGGCTTTAATCATTCGTGGCAATGCAAGTAGCTTCCAGTACAAGGTTTGTATAATACTTTACTCACGAAATGCGAGGAAATACAATTTTCTTTGTAAAATGTGATATTTAAATTTGTTCGCGTGGCCATGCTAACTGACCGGTCATGCAACCATAAAGTTTCATAAAAAGAATGCTAGCTGATAAGGTCTACCGATTTGAATTTGGAACACTTACTTCCCGCACTGAGTGCGGGAAGTAAGTATTGAAATTCATTACCGACCTGAATTTCAAATTTAGAATGTGATGAACCAGACCCTCGCGGAAATGTGGAACGCCCCGCATTCCTTTTTCAAATGGAATCAAAACATTTCAGAGCATAAGTGAGTAAAAGTACTTTTTTTCGGGATGATATGATGTACCTACCCAATGTCCTTCTCTGGACCCCTGATGACAACATGTAATGCAAAATTTCATGATGATCGGTTCAGTAGTTAAAACGTGAAGGCGTAACAAACAAACAAGCGGACTTTCGCATTTAGAATATTAGTAAGGACTAGCGGCCGCCCGCGACTTCGTCTGCGTGGTAAGTTTTTTTGCTATCCCTCGGGAACAATTCTTTTTTCGGAATGAAAAGTACCCTATATTCTTTTCTGTACCCTTGACAACGTGTATGCAAAATTTCATGATGATCGGCTCAGTAGTTAAGACGTGACGACGTATCAAACAAACAAACTATAATTGTAAATCATTGTGCATCATTGACTTTGAACTAGATTTAATTATGATGACGCAGATGCTATACTCTTCTGACGTTAATAATGTAACACATTATCATTCTTTTTACTGTTTGGTTTATTTAAACTCTTATGGTTTATTTTAAACAGCACAATATACTCTATAGTTGCAATTCGCCATCGTGATCACAAAATACGAAACCACCGTTTGTTCGTCACTGCGGCGCATCCGCGACTGTAGCAGCCCGAGAGCAGCCCGAACTCGAGGCGCATAGGTGTGGCTCGCATTTCGGCCGTTAGTACTAAGTTAGAATACTGGGTAGTATCATTATTCTGTGCTTAAGGTGTCTTCTTTTAAACAAAAAAAGAATCATGTAAATCGGTTTATAAACAAAAAGTAATCGTTGAAAATCCGCCTGAATTCATATAAAATGGTAACGAAAACGACAGTTTTTTCAAGATTACTTGAAAACTACTGAACCGATTTCAAAATTTCTAAAAATGGAACCAATTTGGGAACAAATCTCATGTTATAACGTTTGAATCATTTCAATCGGTTCAGCCGTCTTCGAATAATCGGTGTACATACATATAAAAAAAAAAATATTCACGACGAATAGATAACCTCCTCCTTTTCAAGTTTTTGAAGTCGGTTAAAAAGCCCTACCATCAACCAAACGGAGTACAAATGTACCCCCCTCCTGGAAATCGAACCCGGGAGCGGGCGAACCACTAGACCACAGAGACAGTTGAACACATAACTTACGTATGAGCACCCCCGAGCCAAAGTAACATGGTAACAAGTATGTGACTGATTTAAAGTTTTGCTATCAAAATTTAAAAAGATAATAGTCAAATTGTCAAAACGGCAAATCCATATGTCATGCTTCGAAGGCGAAGCGATAACGAAGATTTACAAATGTTACATTGGCTAGGTGTTCTGAAATAGGAGCATTTTAACATACTAACGATATACATAAATCGTGTACGTATCAACAACAAATTTGTTTTTTTAATAATTTATGGGTTGAAATTCGTCAAACATTCCCTAGATCCCAATACAAATCCCTAAATCCAATACAAAAATTTAATATTTACACTTGACACAAATTCGATTTGCACTCAATAAGATTTTCGTGCTAGCGACTCAGGGGTCCCGATTTATTTTGGTCGATTATCATAATAAGTAAAAAAAACTTATACACCATTTCTATCCTTTTGAGATACATTTACATTATTACATGCCCGCGGAAACATATTTTACACATAAGATTTTCCGTTTTGTCTGCTGACCCTTACATACTTATTATTCAAAGCGATTTGTCCGGTAGTGCTATTGGAAATCGTTTAACAATACTATTATTTGCAGATACCGTATCTTAATGCTAATGGATAATCAAATAAAACTCATTCTAGTGTGAAATATTGAGGTACTTAGTATTATCAACATAACATCGTGTTTATGCCAATTAAATATTATGTTCGTTATTTATTTACAAGTACATTGCTTATAACATGTGAGGCCTCTACTTGCTGCTATATTAATTAGTAGCAATTGATTAGTATTTAAAACAAGATTTCATTGATATCCTGACTAGCAAAACGATCCATCTATTAATTATTATCGCGGAACTTAAAAAACTAATTGTACGTTTGTTCTTCTTGTAAATGTATGTACAATATTATGTATTTTTTTTGGATTAGGTGTTATAAGCATGCCAATAGTGTATTTGATTTCCTACATAATCGTTTTGTTTTCCACTACCTACCACTGTCGTTTTTCACTATTTTCACTATTGAACCAAATGGAAATCAATTTCGAGACAATCTTTGAACGATAATTTTTAATAAGTGTAACTCGTCATAGTTTAGTTAATTTGGGATCAGCTGCAACGATTTGTCAAAGCTCCACACTTTAATAACAACAATTAATTATGCAGTAAGTAATTCTTTTTCCTTTACGGGCGATGCCGCTCAGATTAATGGCTGCTGCATGTCAGATATATAATATTTTTCGACACACTGAACTCTTGACCAGGTTGTTGTGGTACGACCTTAGTTTATCTTCTCTGTCACCATCAACATTTATTATACATTAGCAACTGCACGCGACTTCGTCCGCGTGGACATTCAAAAAATCCAGCAACCTTGACCAGAATAAGAAGTCAGTCAATCCAGGTAATAAACTATCTATGTGCCAAACTTGACCCAAAACCATTTAGCCAGTACTATTCTTAGGATAATTTTTTACTATTCTTAGGAACAATACTTTTTTTCGGGATGAAAGGTATCCTACGTCCTTGTTTGTACCCCTGACAACGTGTATATAATTTCGTGATGATCGGTTCAGTAGTTAAGACTTGAAAGCGTAATATAACAAGCAAACAAACGGACTTTCGTATTTATAATATTAGTAAGGATTATACTAGGAATAATAAAAAATAAGGTGTCAAATTAATAATTTAAATTACAAGCCGATCATGAACTAATAAATCTGCATTTATTTTGTTAAAGGAGGTTAACGATGATTTATAGAGTGCGACGTAGTTTTAAATCATTATCAGTGTGTTTGTGACTTCGAAGAAAACGTACCTCTATATTTTTCATCACTTAAAAAAATGACTTACAGAATAAAGATTTAGGTGTTAGAATTAGACTAGAATAATTCGAACCTTCATACAAGTAAACACAAAATGACTCATCTTTATTATTCAAACAGCACTTAGAAGAAAGTGAGGTCAAATAACTTGACAGCGTTCTGCGATGATGGCTAAATTTGACTTGGTTCCGTTGCATTAGTAATCAGAAACATTAACGTAAGTACAGTCACGAGGAATTAAATGTACTTACACGAGGTTTCTACAAGTAAACATATCACAGTCACCGATAGAATTTGATATATTAGTGGCTTAAATTGCCGATTTCGTCGATTTTCTATACAAACATTTTCTCAATGATGATTGAACGATAAATGTAATAGAAGTTTTATGTGGAAATGTATGATCATAAGCTTTAAAGTTCGTGATTATTAAAGGATATCATCCACATTTCATACATTTTTGGTCCAAATATGAAAGTGCCGGCCAAAAGACAAAAGTGCTTTATTCTGATAGATTTTGTCCACCTAAACATTTTTTATTATGGCACCGAAGCTGTATCACCGCTTCACATTTATGTCAAAATGTATGAAAAGACAAACTTTTTAAACTCCATTAAAATCAAGTGCAGCGGTGCTACAGTTTCGGTGCCATAATAAGAAATGCTTAGGCGGAAAAAATCTATCAGAATTTGCTTTTTGGCCAACTTTTTTACATTTGTGCCAAAATGTATGAAAAAACAGACTTTTTGAACTTATTTTAAATCAAGTAGAGCGGTGCTACAGCTTCGGTGCCATAATAAGAAATGCTTAGGTAAACAAAATCTATCAGAATTAAGCACTTTTGTTTTTTGGCCGGCACTTTCACATTTGGACCAAAATGGATAATGTCCTTTGTCAATAACAAGGCTGTACGTGTACAGTGGTATTAAAGTTAAATAAAAAAAAAACAAGTATGCTTAATTAGTAAACTTCTAAAGCCGAATAAAATGCATCATTTGGCATTATAAATATCATCACTTCCGATCTAACAACCCATCTTTGTTAAAGTGAGGAAACTAGCAACTAATATGACATAAGTAGTTGTAAATCAATGTTTCCTTACAACTCATAAATAACATAATATCACGATTTTGTTTACTTTTGTCGAATGATCAGGTCATGGACTTTATGGCGTTGTCAAAGTCAATATGAACATAAGGAACAAATCAGTTTCCAAGCAAACTACTAACACCTATTATAAAACACACATAATTTGCACATATAGCAATAGATGAGAAGTGAGTTGATACGTAGAATAAACATGAATACTTAGGAGGTGAAAGATTTTGGTACGGAAAAATAAAATACGTGAACGGATTTGAGTGTTTGGCAGATAGATATAATTGGATAATCTGGATTAAAATAAGTGATCCTTTTATCCAGGTTCGTGTACCGAAAACCCAGGTATTTTCGGCAAGTTTGATGAGGTTCGGTGAGTTTTCAGCAAATAACTCAGTGATGAGGATTTCGGGTGTATAAAAAATCCCGTTGTGGATAAAAAAACATACCTATACATGAAGAAAAATTTGTTGAGGCAGTCTTATACGACTCTTATTATACTCTATTCCGAATATCAATGGCATGCCGTGGCAGCCTTTAATGCATGCCGTGGCAGCCTTTAATTAAGTCTTCACTTAAGATTGTAACCCATAGTTATATAAATGTAGACTTGTGTAAGGTGAATGTAGGTACCTGTTGGTTGTCCTTAAATAAACAAAAACAAAAAATCAAAAATCAAAAGCCCGATACAAATAAAATTGAGTACTTCCTCTTTTTTGAAGCTGGCTAAAAAGCCCCGGTGATAAGATTGTTAGAATAACATGATTTTAAAATCCTTGGTTTAACCCATTCGTCCATGTTAGTTAATTAATGGACAACCATTTTTCAGAGGGAAGAGTTAAATGTCACATTAGGGAAAGCGCCAACAAATATAATTTAATTTTTTTTTGTACAAAGTTACAATATATAACACAGAACAAAGAAAAACATAATATATCACCAACGTTGTAGAACTGTTCGTTCGCTCATTTTCCTGATTACTGAAAAAATTAATCAATGCTAAGTTATAAAAAAAATTACAGATCTCGTGCCCTTCGCGACCTTCTGGTACATTGAAAATAAATTTAATAAATTTAACAAAATATTTTTTTTTATTCCACTCTAATAGACATTAATATTTTATAACTCGAATGTGCGATAACAACCCTCATTTTATTGCAATCGCAAACTATGTTTACCTAGGTAGGTAATTTCAAATCTCGAAATTGAAATAACAGCAACCCACGATATAATATTTTGTATCGACTTTTTTTATATCTACTCGTAAGTACCTATTGAAAGTGCCTCAAACTAAAACATCTCTTCTGTTCAACTTTCACTCAAGATTCGTTTATCCGTTTACACACTACGACGCCTAGCACGTGTACTAGAGATAATAGCGTCATCTCTTTTGCTCCTACACTTATTGCTAACACTAGTTTCTATTAAAATTTCGTTTTCACATAGTAAGCGACGTCACTTACTTTAATATGGACTTATGCAGACATTTATATGTATTTATATGTACTGCCGCGCCGCCGTATCTAACGATTTAAATCTTTGACTAGATCTGGAATCAGCACTCGCTTTACGCTCTATTCACGTCATACATACTATCTGTTGACATACTAGAGCTAATCAATATCAATATTACAAGTCAACCCTAATGATAAATTTATAAAGGATTATGCCGATTTTTCTATACAAGCTAGGCCATGATGCGCTTTGATGAAATTACCAATATACTATAGTAATTTTATACTGATTGCGTGGGAAGAATGTCATTAAAATATAATGCGGGAGAAAAGAGAAATCTCAATCTCAAGGAGCGGTTTACAGTTATAATTGTTTGACATTTTCCTATTATATGACATTTCAAAGTCAAAGTCAATGAGATATGTATGGTTAATGCGCATCATGGCCCAGAATCCGGCATGATCCTTTATCAATAGGGTTGACTTTTACTATGGCACCAAAAGCCAGAAAAAAATCGTTCATATTTTTTGGCTTCAGTGCAGTTGTAACTTTTTTTCACCAGGATATATTTTTTGGTGCCATAGTTTACTATGACTTTTAAGTCAGCCCTAATGATAATATCGATACTTGGAAACAAATTTCATTCCTGTACCAATACTTTAAAAAAAATTGGGTCAACCCGTCAAGGGAAAAGTTGCATACTTTTAGTAAATAACAAATCGCCAGAAAAATATCGAAATATTTTTTTATTTATAAAAAAATGTAGAAATAAATAAAAAATAATAAATTCAAAATCACTATTTCAAGCTTTGAAATTTACAACCAATTCACAAACTTCAATCATACTACGTTTTACCATTATCCCGCGTCGCGCGCGTCGCCCGCGGTATCCCGACATTTCGCTACACAAAGGATAAGCTACAGGAGTTGGGGACATATAGTATTTTCAAAATGTAGCCCAACTCAATATCTCTAGGGGTTTTTTTCGCTTTTAATTTTTGAGAAATTGTCGATTTGGTGAGAAAAGACCCCGAAAAAGTGTCTCATTTTTCAACATTTATGCGATTTTCGATAAAAGTTTTGGAATTTTTCAATTTTTTTTTTCACCAAATTGTAGCCCTCGTCAAGATGCATCTTTTGACACTTAGCACATTCATGTAGACTCAACACTCACGGAACCAGGGCGATGTCTCACTTTGGCTGAAATTGGGTACCTACCTTACTGAAGCGATCGAAAAAACATTTTCAATGTTAAAAAACTTCTTAGTAATCATAAGATAAATCAAATCTTAAGATCTTAAGCCGGGATTCGAACCCGCACCCTTGGGATTCCGGCCCAATGGACTGACCAAAAATGCTACGGTGGCATTGGTCCGCGACGTGGGTGCGAGTCCCGTCTGAGGTGCTACGGGCGAGTCAATTTATTTTAGTATTTTCCTAATATATTTTTTATCTTAATATAAAAATAGCATTGTGAATGCGAAAAGTGTTCAATAATCATAAATCGTATTAATTTTTGATTTTCTTAATGAAGCGAAAAATATGGTAATAAATAACAATACGGCTATGCTATTAATGTCCTACCAAATCTATTGTCTTTGTTGCTTTATTGCAATATAGATTTATTGCTAAAATTAATAATGACACACATTTGCTATCTAATTGATTAAGTTTACAAATGCTTAAGCATAAGTATCTACATTAAGATAGAACCAAATGGATTAAACATTTAATAATTAGGGGTGTACGTTTCAAGATTGTTGACCGTGATTCAAAATAATGATCTTATTATGCTGTTCCGAACGGAAGTTTTTATATAATTACTTAAATACAATACCTATTACAATTTACATATAATTTTGTTAAAAATCTTGGTTATTAATAGTCAATACACGTCATATATAGGTATACTGCAATAATAAATATGTTAAACTGTTTGTTTACTCGTAATTTGATGCCTGACACCAAAAATATCATATCTAAACAACTTTATTTAAATCTTATGGAATATTTCGACCTTGTATGAATACAACATTTAGTATTTGTTCATTATCTTTACTTTTGACGAGTCATTCAAACTTTAAGCAAATGTATTAATTTATAAAAAAGTTTTGATATTATTAGTTCTGTTCCTTATTTTAAATACTATATTATAAATATACAATGGACTAAAATATAAATACTTAATAAAAAAAAACAACCAGACTGACCTGCGAAAACGGACTAAAAAGTCAAATAACAAGAGTCATTTCAGTCTTGTCATTGCATGTTTAAATTATATCTTTATATTTAATATTATATAATTTATATTTAAAATTATTTAAAATTTTTAGACATTTTAGTGTCAAATCATAGTTTCGGAATGTGCTTCGAGGCATTTCCTTTTGTACTAATAAAAAAAATCACTTTAATAAATGGCGTCATGCAGCTGACATTGATTTTTTCAAAACATCTATATCTAGTGTCACTCGGGGTGATGTAAAGATTCTAACGATACATCACACATCCGAATTTGTTCAGGCATTCAGAAGTTATGGTGAAATAAAGAAACTTCTCCTTATCCATCCATAAGGAAGGCTTGTGCCCCAGCAGTGGCGACGTTAAAAATGGCTGCTATACAAAGAAACTCACATAAAGCATACATACAAACAAACATGGAACCCTGAACACAATTAATAGACTCTTCTTTTTTTAGGCAGTCGTGTAAAAAGAGATGATAATGATAATTATTATTAGCATTAGGGGTTTAAATATGAAATTGCCGTTTTGTATGAATAATTTTAAAGAATTTGCATTTTCCATATTAAAATTAACTTAACCATGAACGCTAATATTGTATAACACTCTTGCTATTGCACTCAGCTAACTTTCAAATGCCACATGTGTTAAGTGAAAGAAAAAGTATCGGCTAAGTTACGTCTGATTAAGTGGTCATTTTTGCTAACGAAAAAAAGGAGTTAATTTTAAGAAACTTTTTTTAAGTAAAGGAAAGAAAATCAAAAATATTTTTATTGCTTATTATATAGTAGGCCCATGATCATAATTTGAAATAATAACAAGTAGGTCATTGAAGCATCCTTAACATAAAAGAAGATAATAAGAGCCTCTGTGTGAAAAAAAATCGGAAATTCCATACATTAAACCCTATTATATTTAATTTCCAAATTAAAATGAAATATAAATACGACTATTCAATTTTAAAATTAAAAATTGCTATAGTTATTGCCAATTTGGCTTAAATCCCTTGCTTAGTTTTGCAAAATAGCTCAAATTGTTAATAATTATGCATAATATGTCGTTGTATAAACAAAATCTACTGAGGAAAATTAGATTTCTTAACTTCACTTCAATATAAAGTATAATCCAACAAAAATGAACATTTACACTTCTAAGGCATCCACGCGTAGAGTTCATTAGAAATAAAACACTTTTTATTTCTAATGAACTCTACGCAACACACTAACAAATCAAACTAAATAATTAATAACCAATATACGCGTAAAAAGTGTGAATTTTCTAAAAATAAACATTAAAACAAAGGGAACATCTTTAATATTTATAATCATTATTATTAGCGAACTAACAAAAGTGTTAAATTGTTGTTGATTTATAGATGTATAATAACGCAAAGTATACGAGTCCTACATAATTAAGTTAGAAAGTCAGTGGTCTAGTGACTTAAATGCCTAGTTTAGTAGCAAAAGGTCGCGAGTTCAATAGCTAGGTCAAGCGTAGTCAAGTTCAATAAAATATTATGTATACATACACAGTTACAAACACACAATGAGAGGTATAGTTTCAAAACCCACAAAAATGATTTTTACCATAAAAGGGAATTGCTTACTTCAAGTGTCCTCTTTAGATACAAAACGCTTTAAATTTGTCTTTTAAAATTGAGTTTAGTATCAAAATCCTCAATAATGAGGATTCTTAGTGTAGTGCGCCTGCACCTTATCGTCACCTAACATCAGATTAGGTGAAGGCCAATCCCTATTCCGTTGTGCATAAATTCCGCTTCTTATAAAGAGATATTATGAATTTCCGAAAGTGTGAAGAGTGACATTTAAAAAAATCCTATCGCAAGTTCTAAACTGGTTTTTTCATTTCACACAATAATATTGTTGTTATTGAAAACTTGCGAGAGGTAAAAAAATATCACAGCCTATGTAAGGATAATAAATTAATGAGCATTTTAGTTGCTAGCTGATGCTTTTGTAACAACCATTTAAAAACGCGAAAAAAAAAAAAATTTTATCAACATAATAATAGTAGACAAATAAAATAATTAAATAAAGTATAGGTACTTATAAAAGACGGGGGTCACAAAGGTCCCAATTTTAGGATTTTCGCCAATATTTCAAAAATGGTGCATTGTAGCGAAAAATGGTCATACTATGAAAGGAAAGCTTATAAATTTTTCTATTACTTTGGTTCTAAACACTGTTTCCTATTTCCAAATAATTTTCGAGCTACACGCTCGAGAAAAGTGAATTCTTTTACTCCTTTTCTAGACAAATATTGAGCCTTATAAAACAAAGTCAGGTTATTTATACTATTAATAACTGAAGAACGGCTAAATGGATTTAGATTTGAGCATACACATAGTTTATAACCTGAATTAAAACATATAATACTTTTTATTTTGATTAAAGGTTTCCTAGGGTCCACGTGGACGAAGACGCGTGCGCCAGCTAATTGACCTTTAACTCCAGAAAAATACGAACAATTGATAAAAAAAGTTTGTTTGCAGTAAATATTTGTCTAAAAAACGGCCTTTCTAATGATATTATATAATTCATTGGTAGAGGGTGTCTAGAACAAGTGCCTTCTATGCGCATATTGCACATCATTAAAATTTTCACATTTCCTGAGCGAGTAGCCCAAAAACGGTTGAAAATTCGAACAAAGTATACACAATTAAAGTTTTAGAGAATATTATAAGCTTTCATTTTATTTTTAAAAATTTTCTCTACAATGCACCATTTTTGAGATATTGGTGAAAAGCCTAAATTTGGGACCTTTGTCCCCCTCCTCCCTCCGCCTCGCCTCCTAGACTTCAGGACTTTTAGTAGGTATGTTTTCTCCCTAAGCACCCTGAATAAGTTCTGAAGAAATCGCTGAGGTTCCCGCTCACGCACTCTATACCCTCCTTTGAGCAATTTTTTAATCGGACTATTGAACCAAAGAATTAAATCTGCGACCGAAGATGACAAAGACGTATTCAAGCAAAATTATACAGTTGGTTTAGGTATCCATTTATATCAATGCATTATTAAAAATTATGAATATCAATTGACTAACATTTCACCTGACATCAATCTAACACGCAGCCAGAGAGTGTTTCATAATATGTTGTTAGAACTTGATTAGTTACAAGTTAATTGCTACCTACCGATTTAAGTTTTATCACTTAACTCTGTTCACATATTATGTCATCCGATTTGTTGCCTCTACAACTTTGAGATTTGTCAATTAATATGATAATTCACGTTCGGTGAGATGAGCCACATGAATGTTCAACCGGTAGGATCGATCAATTGGATCAGTTTCGACTCTAAGAGATAGACAACTTTAAAAAATTTACAATAAAAGCTTGAGTTTTAAGTTATTACTAAAATTCCAACTTCAATTGAAAACTTGAACGCTTTTAAACTATATATTTTAACTTAATCAATCAGGAATTAAACGCGTACAAACTACGATAGGTATTTTCACACCTACCTTGTTCCCCGAGACGTAACTAAGTAAGACGTAATGCAACGCGAAAGTTTAAAAGTGTACATATATTTTTAGTTCCAAAAAGATTAATAACAATCCTTATTAAAATTACAGTTAGGTAATAAATAAACCCGACGTTTCGGCCAAGTTGCACCGGCCCTGTCATGAGCCGGCTAATAGCTTACAAGCTTGGCTATAACATGTCTTAGCAAAATGAAAATTATATCTCGACAAACACTGTTTTTTTTAAATTAAGGGTTAAGGGATTTCGCGTGTAATATACTCATGGGGATATAAATAGACTACCATGTCAAGGTTTATAGAACAATCTTATAGGTAACAATAAAGGAACAAACAAAATAGGAACAACCTGTTCAAGGATAAAATAAATAAATAAAAGTTGATAACCCTAAACAATGTCTGCAATACCGTGCGTTTCCGTTATTTAAATTTAACAATGCTGTAAACATTGTCTCGAAACAGATTCCTAGTGAGAACAAAACTCTGTGAAAAATATTTATAATTGACAAATTGGCATAACATGTCAATGCAGTGGAAACGCACGCCAAGATTTACAAGTTTACAATAATTGATTTAATGTTAGTTTATCCAAACTAGACTCAAAACTCAATGCAGTTGAACTAATAAGAGGTAGCAAAGCAACTAATTAATTAAGTTTTTCGATACATTTGCTAAAAAACCGGTCAAGTGCAAGTCGGACTCGCCCACTGAGGGTTCCGTACTTTATAGGTTCATATTATAATTTAGTTCAGGAATCGAGATACTCGCAGTTTTTTTCTGAGATTTTCCTCAAGACTTTTCCGAGATTTTCACGATTTTTTTAAAATGATTTAACTGTAAAGTTTTCAGATTTTTCCTGTATTTGCAGTATAAGACGACATTACTTGCCAAATTTCACAGTTCTAGGTCTAAATTTTGATTCACTTGAGAGTTTCGGAAAATGCATTTTTGCGACACAAACGGCCGTATCTTTTTTTACTTAGAAGTTTTTTTTTCACAGCATCAAGGAACGATAGACTTGAGTATAAGGTTTTAATTTCAACACGATAACTCGACGCGTTCCCTAGATAAAGGGTCTTGACAGACAGATAGACAGAACAGACGGACAACAAAGTGATCCTAAAAGGGTTCCGTTTTTTCCTTTTGAGGTAAGGAACCTTAAAAACGAAATTTAGCAAATCCAAATTTAACTTTATATTCGATGGCACGTAATAATTAACACCAACTTCATAATAAAATGAAAACACAGTAACAGGTTGAAACATTTCGTTCAAATAGGTATACTATTTTACCTGATGTTTGATTTCACACTTTAAATCGCTAAATTCATAAATAAATAAAACTTTCGATGGTCATGTTAAAAAGTAATAAAATTGGTAAAGCTGTGGTAAAATCGGTTGAAGCAGACATCAAAGGGCCAATTAAAAAAAACTGCCCAAGTGCGAGTCGGACTCGCGCACGAAGGGATCCGTACCAAAAAACGTCGAAAAATCACGTTTGTTGTATGGGAGCCCCCCCTTAAATATTTATTTTATTCTGTTTTTAGTATTTGTTGTTATAGCGGCAACAGAAATACATCATCTGTGAAAATTTCAACTGTCTAGCTATCACGGTTCATGAGATACAGCCTGGTGACAGACAGACGGACAGCGGAGTCTTAGTAATAGGGTCCCGTTTTTGGGTACGGAACCCTAAAAAGCATCGCGATAAGCGTACGATGTTCGGCCCAATCCGTGGCATTATTGACTCACGAGGGTTCAATATCAAAACGACGAATTACGTCCGACTATCGTGATAATTTTTTGTAATAGGCCCTCAGTTATTTTTTGGGCGCGCAAATAATTTTATTATGATGAAGATGTTGAGTTGTAGTTAGGCAAAGACTTAGTCGATTCTTAAGTTTAGTGAAAACAGGTGTCAGTTAAGTTAGAGAAACGTAAATATTAAATCATTGATTGAGTTTTTAAATACTAGTACCAATAATGTTAGCGTATCAGATTTCCCGCGACGCCACATGAAACTTAGAAAGAGGTCTTTTTTGCCTTTTGACATGAATAAAAAATTTGTTAATTGTTGAAAGTTAGTAGGTATCATTATTGTGTAACAACAAGTTTTTAATAGTATTATTATTTTATCTAGAATAAATTTCCCCGCAGCCTTTTCATTTTATAATAAAACACTTTAAGAGGGCGCATACAAACGCTGAAATAAATTGTCATAGTAAAAAATATCAAAAATATTGACATCATTATCGTTTTTCATTAATAAACAATTTTTTATTTTGGAAAACTGACAATCACGAAACTAAGTCGCTAGCATTAGCTAGCACCCTTTTAGCACCCTCTCGGGTTATTTACATGGAGCGACTTGGCAGGCAACTTTAGTCAATGCGCTTTTTATTGACAATCGTTTAATTGTAAAATCTAATCGCAAAACCCACTATAAGTGATTGACCGGGTGCGCACGAAGTGCGAGCACAGAATATATAATAGTACTAACGGTGCGAGCGAACAAGAGACGAGAGTAAGCGAGAGCAGAGGGTTATCAGTTTGGGCAAAAAATATTTCGTATGTCCGGCTGTCACCTACACCTACGGTTCTCACCTACAGTTCGCATTCATCAACCGATTCTCGTGAAATTTTGTGAGCAGGTCCGAAAATTATATAGAATTTTTTCGTCGAATTGTATAATTTACACCTGTTTAATATTATTTCTGTCAGTGTTCATAAAATTTACGAATATATGATGTCACTAGCGCAAAGGTCACGGTAATTTAATAAGACCTTTGCTCAATTAAACCTTTTCAATGGTTATAAAATGTATTTTATTTGCAAAAACATATATGTTAATGGCCTCAGGACTATACAGAGTGACGGATCAAGTTCAAATCTATACATATATAATAAAATCGTAAGTGAACAATCTATAATCTTTACTTCTTTTATACATTTTTGACCCCTGTTTCTTTGACAACAATTTCTTTTTTATATATATTGACAACATCACATACATTGCTCCAATTCCAATGTAAGTAGCTATATCACTTGTGTTATGGAAATCAGAAACAACAGTGGTATGACAAACACCCAGACCTGAGACAATATTGAAAAGTTCATTTTCTACATTGACCCAGCCGGGGATCGAACCCGGGACCTCAAGAGATGGTGACGCCTTGAAAACCAGCGTGCAAACCACTCGACCACGGAAGTCGTCAAAACAATTTCATCGGTAGAACACTCCCTTAGGGCAATTAAAATGGCGGTAAATACCTACGTACCTCAGTATTTTATTGAACTTGTTGACTACCGCCTTTGCACAGTTTTTGATAACTTATTGAGTCCTTTTTTATTTTTGAAACTTCAAAAATCAAATACGAGAGGATACGAACATTGTTTGTGACTAAAAGGAGCCATTTACAAACTTATTTAAAGTAAAATATTATGAAATATGTGCGAGTTCCAATACTGTAACTTTAAATATAATACAAAAAATACTAGAAAAAAATCGACTCCTCAGACGGTATGCTACGGTTGAGTCGTTTTTTTTAGTATTTTTTCTATTATATTTATTACCTTAATATAAAATAGCAATGTGAATGCCAAATGTAAAAAAAATCAATAACTGTAACTTTAGTCATAATTCTAAAATAACTTTAATTTTTTTACGACGAAAGTATTGAAATTCTATATTTTAGGCATTCATATTGCTATTTTAATACCAAAGTCACGTTTGTTACGTCAAACTTGTCAAAGGACATCATGCTGGCTGGCAACCTCATTTTCTGGCTAACTTGCGCTTAACAAACTTGTTATATAGATGGTGTAACAGAGCCGGGTATGGTTGTAATATTTTAAGAATAACATTTCAACAATTTTCATTGTTTCTGTAGGTTTAAAATTCCATTTCAACCAAAAGCCACTGTCGTTTCGATTGCATTTTAAAATTAGTACAAAAAAAGGAAAAATATTAAAGAGTTATTCAAAAAATATTAGAGGCAATAAGAGGGCATGGTTGTTTCCTTTTTTTCAATTTGAACTTGGCTCACGAGTAATAAAAAGAAAGTTAGTACCTACTACATGCTTAGTTTCAAAAGTTTCCGCCTTTTACAATCTCTTAAAACTTGTCATTTTTCTGAATGGTTATCAATGCGTTTCTTTGGTATACAGCGAGAAAAAGATGTAACTATTAGAATTCATAAACCTGTCAATTTTTAAAGGCTTATAAACCCCCCAGATACTCGAACGAAATCACGGGCAGAGATTGTATACTAAGAGTTGAAGGTCAAACATATGTCGTCGTACAACGAAAGGTTGTGTGAAAATTGGATCTTATGTCACAGTCGTCCCCATAAGTTGCTGTTACCATGGCATATTGGCTTTACCATCCGTTGCTCATTAAGTGAATTTTTTCCTTTTAAAGACATTATAAATTCAAATTTATGAGAACCTAGTGGCTACTTTTCGTAGGAATATATTCAAATATGCTAATAGGATATTTACTACTGAGTTATTTGACTAACATAATGTGTAAATAAGATACATCGATAGCACCCAAAGATTACATCAGTGATTGTGACAATGAAATACTTTTGATACCTTTTGCTAAGTAGGTACAGATACCTATCATAATAACACTTCTTATTGTAGTGTTTTAAACATCAAAAGGAAAAATGGAAGCCTTATTTATATGAACACCTTGGCTGTCTGTCTGTCTGTAAAATAAAAATAAAATATTTCAAATAGGTACTAAGTTTTTATGTTTTGTTCAAGCTGTAAAAAATCATGCTGCATTTGCGACGCAATGTCGGCCCGATCGAAAGATATAAAATGTCGCATACTTCGAGTCTAAAAAATTAAAATCTAAAATAAGCAAATATGCAGCAAGCAAGGCTTCTGTCACGGCTCTGGTGCTGCGGGGCTCTGGGGTGGTCCTTAGTGTGCTGATCGTCGGAGATGGCTCTTAATAGCAATCTAAGGGTAGAGCAGATAAGACTACGTTACGTAGAGTTCGGAGTTCGGCCCTAAATAGAAATCTAGAGGTAGGGCAGACAAGACTACGTAGAGTTTGGAGTTAGACCCTAAATAGAAATCTATGGGTAGGGCAGACAAGACTACGTAGAGTTTGGAGTTTGGCCCTAAATAGAAATCTATGGGTAGGGCAGACAAGACTACGTAGAGTTCGGAGTTCGGCCCTAAATAGAAATCTAGAGGTAGGGCAGACAAAACTACGTAGAGTTTGGAGTTTGGCCCTAAATATAAATCTAGGGGTAGGGCAGACAAGACTACGTAGAGTTCGGAGTTAGGTTCTAAATAAATAGCATTAGTGTTTTAATATCGTAAATACTTAGCAATCTTCGTATTATTACGTTTAGGCTTAGAGCATCGTTTAGGTCAAGAGATACGTTAAAAGTTATGTATATTATGTCAAATATTGATGATATAAAATAATATTTGAAGGATCTAATAATTATGACACTTGTTATTATGGCACCTAATTATATGGCGAATGAAAGATTGTCTAATAGATTGTTATGTCATACGTTGTTAGTATAAATGTCAATTTAAAAAAAAAAAATTATGACCGAGGAATCAGAAGATCATTATGATAAATAAAATGATTATAAATAATAATGATAAACGAAAGATTACCAAATGAAAACATGCACTGCTGCGATCTTTTAGTGTAAAATTACAAAATGAAAAATACTATATTATGATCAAAAAGAATGTAATAATTTCCGTATTGACTCGAACGTGTATTATTGAAGCCTTCACGACATGACGTCACGTCCGGTGAATGAAATGGTCACTCCATTTACGGGTGATATTTACCCAATAAGGCAGAGCGCAGAGCCTGACATCGCTTTAGGGTCATTCAAGCGCGCATGGCTACGCATGGATGCGAACTAAATGAATGAATGAATGATTTGCAACACTTATGACGATCATCGTGTGATGTAAAGGAGTAGTGCGCACGGGCAACGATGGATACATCTGTCAGTGAAAGCTCATTCCACCATACGATTACGGTTGATTACAGATTTTTACTGCATTAATTTCATTCACAAAATATTTAAACTTAGGAAACCAATAATGTTTAAAGTTCTTTGTAATCCAGAATGTTTAAACACACACCTCTAGGAAATAATCCGTATGTAGTTCCAAAAATTAGGCATTCGTAAAATAATAATGTATTTGTTCACAGTTCAGTGCATATTTTTTTGTGTCATGTGACAAACAAACATTGTCTAGTATACCGCGTAGATTTACGGAGAAAAGTCATGTTATTGTTGGACTTCTAATTTAGCTGTTTATTTGCATAAGTAGGTAGTGTAATTTACGTCAAACTGATTTGCTAGAATTCTCACGGAAAGGTTGCATTTTCCAAAGACGCAAGTACTGTACAAATATTTTTAACGGCCAAGTCCTGTTTTAGTTACACAAAATTAGTGTGAAATAGACACGCGTGGGATGTTAGTGTATATGTGATTATAAAAACAGTGTGATAATACACAATACTCCGGCGGTGTAGTGACGTATATTTAGATCAATCACTAAACAAGCACATTATGTACCTACTAAAAGAACGTGACCGTCAAACGATAAATTGTAATAAATTGGACCATTTTGGCCTTTTATTGCTGTTTGATGCTTTATTATTAATCCAATATCTAATATTACCTATAATCGCTTGGCAACTTTGCGGCAAACTTGCCGCCAATTTCGATCTTTCCAATTAGAAAGATTTTGAAAGATCGAGATCTTTCGAAGTTTATAGTCTATCAAAGACACAATCAAAACAGTAAAAAGATGTTCATCATAATGAGAATATTGCAGTAATTTCTCATAGAGACCAATAAATAACAAGTTAAGGTGAATATTAATATGAGCTGTCTATGCTAAACTTATAAATAACTTTTTCATTTAGCAACAAATTCGTCGCCCCTGTTACCGTTAGCCAAACTGTCACAAATCGTAGCCATAAATTTGGGATTTGCTTAATTTGGGAGGTCTTTCTCCGCTCAGTATAGCTTAAAAATGGATTATTTAAATTTCGGATAACATTTTGAATGTTTTAAGAAACAGACATTAATATTGAATATAAGCAATTTACTGATTCAGAGTGCGTATTTAAACTAATCTTTTACACATTTAGGAAGACTAGTGTCAGCGTTTTATTGAGAATTAAATGCATAAAATGGTAGCTACTTATAATGGCCTTACAGCCCATTAAATGTTGTGCAGTAATCAACTTACAGTAAACGGTTAAATGTATGTTTGTTTTAACTCTTTTTTAAATTTGTTTTTGTATTTAAAGAAATTTATCAGTTAATTGTAAATGTAATTTTCAACGCCTTTTTAGAAAATAACATTGAAAACATTGAATAATTACAACCGATGGATACCTTTATGCTGCTTACACTTGAAATAGTTTAACTCATTCCACTACGATCCACTTATAAGCTCCACCGGTGGATCAAAAGCTGTGTCGAAAAGTCTTAAAAAAATCACATAAAATTTCCTACAAACATCAACTTTTAGCAAAAATCTAATTAAATTGAATGACATTTCCTCTAACTAACATTTTCTGGAACGATCGTTAAAATCAATAAAAGGTTCAGCGACCTGAATCTAGCTAATTAATATTTCCCGATTACTGGTACACGCCACGTGAAATAAATCTCTTGGCCGATTTTTATCTCACGATGTCGAGTTATAAAAAAAATATATACTTATAATGGTCAGGTGGCCATACTGTCTTGTCTCCTTTTTATTTGGCATCGGAAATTTATGATTCACGTTGAATATGTATTGGGTCGGTCACGTTTGTCCTCTTATTATGCAAATAATCAGCTAAGACAGTGAGGCCGCAGACAGTGTGGCAGCCAGGATCGAACAATGTCTCGAGTATTTATTAACATTCAATGTTGGTAGCTACTTGAAGTTTAATTGCTGCAACGAATTGGAGTAAGCCAGTAGTAAAGTTTTCATACCCTGCACGGACGGACACGTACTCATGGAGAACCAAAACAAAGTTATTTTTTGTTAATTGTAAAAATTGGTTGTGTCAGGGGAACAAATTATTTGAAGTATGCACCTAGTTGTGCAATGCAGTTGGTCCACTGAGACGACGGGAATTTTCCATCACAAAAATCTTTGATACGTTTAACTTCAGAAACAAAATATTTCGTTTTTTTTTGATAATTATTGAGATTTGTTTTTTGATATCGACTGTCTTTTCCAATGCACTTAATAATAGTGAAGATATTTCCATACTCCCAATGCATTTGGGATGTTAAACATTTCGGTCGTTAATTTTTTATGACATCGAAATAGTGTTTACTTTAGCACCTTGTTAGCCTTCAACTTGCCTCGTCGAGCCATCATTCGATCGGCGTACCTACCGCAGGCATACTTAATATGCTGAGTAACGTCTTTCTCGTATTTACTGAATATTATGGGAAGAGTGGAGAAGTATGCCCAAAACGGGGGCAAACACTTTATTCCACTGTTGCCTTTTTTGTTTTTGCGATTTTAGTTTTTGTGTGAAGATGCGGAGAATATGAAATTGTTGTTACTCTTTAAGACTATTTGATGACATATTGTCACTGACCTGTGCTAGAAACGGTATCCTAATGAATACCAGATGATAGGGGTCAGCGATGGTCATGTTGTAACCGATGAGAGCGCCATCGGGTTGACGAGTTATTTATAAAATAATGTTTCTATTCGTTTGATATAATTTGATTATTGGCACCTAATAAAGTGTTCAGTTTGCGTATCCTTTTCTTACTTTGAGGTTATTTTCTGTTTAAAAAACTTAAAAATATATCCCAATAAATAACGTTATTAAAATACTTACCTCACTAAGAAGTGACGATAATAGAGAGTGGCCGTCATAATTCAATGACATAATATCAAGTGGAATATAATTATTTCAAAGGGTCTACGACAATGAGTCATTGGCATTGAATAATTTGAACTATCAATTCAAAATGAGTCATTTTATTAGAAGACGTGCCTAGTTTCAGGTCACAGTTCAAGCGCAGTACAATATTTTATTCTACTTTTTAAAATTTAGCATATATTAAAGTAAAACAGTAAATGATGTCACGGAAATCTGAGTCATGTCTTATTTAAATAAAATTATATTAACAAGTTTTGACAATAAACCGCTTATCTGCAAACGAGTAGGTCCTAGTTAAATGTGACTACGTTTTGTTTCTAAAATAGTGATGTTGAAAAGCGGGCGTGGCCGAATGAATTTAATTGTATTATGATGTTTTAGCAGGCTTTAGAAACAATAACAAAATTGACACCTCATGGTCGTTTCGAAAAGATGACTCTAACTTATCGTTTTTGAAACTAATTATTGGAAAGTATGATAGTGTTTAATTTATATTTTATTATAATAACAGTTTTCCTTTTTTGCCTAAGCACAAAATAATACTAATTAAATTTATTCCTAAGCCATTATTTAGGTGTAGAGTCAGCCGTTGAAGCTGGTTGTCAAGTATCGAATTATATACAAATAGGTACTAAGAAAGAGCCGAGGTAAAAATTAGGCGTGTTGGGAAAGTGTCAAGTTTAAGAAAATGACGAAGTCGTCCAGAGGGAAAATTAATAGTGGCGTATACCGTTATAGCTGGTGCAAATTTGAAAGAGCAGCGTAGTTCAGTTCAGGCAGGTTGCACACACTCCGTAGTCTAGAGTTTTTTTCCTATCACAAAAATGTAGTCACTTGTAAAATGGGCCACTTTGATAAATATCAATAAAAGTAAACTGATGATTTATTGTGCATTGTAAAATAATTTTGAAACTTGAAATCGAATTAGTGAAAGTAATTTTCGCTGAGTTATTATTTGAAGAGTTGGGCTCACAGCTGTTCTTACATAGAGGAGTGAGGGCTCGCTTGTAGCGATAAAACTATTAAAATTAAAGTATTGACGTCAAAATCTAAGTGAGGGCGCTTTCCTGACCGAAGGTAATTTAATGTAATTCTAATAGGTACACAATTTTAATGAAACTTTTCGCTGTATTTTTAGGGCCCATAGTCAAGTATTTTGAAACGGTATAATTTATTGATGTGCCGGGTGCGGGAGGCCGGGTGAGTATATTCTCGGTCGTAGTCTCGTCTCGTTCGTCTCGGAGAATAGTATCATTACATTCCCTCGTAGTCACTGCTAGAAGTAGATAGAAAATTGTTAAAAGTGGCCGTTTTTGACACATTTCCTCAAAGATATTAGAATTTGCATTTCCTATCTACTTCTATGAATGACTGCGAGGGAAACCTTCTAAAAAATCCTTTCCTATTACCAATTTATTAAATAAAAATCTCTGAGGGCGCCACTTTCGGTCAGGGACATCGAAGTCAAGTAATATTTCCGTACCATAGAATGGGCAGCAGCTTTTCCCGATAGAAAAGGCTCAACACTGAGGTCTTAAACCATCATGATTTCCTTGATTGGACGAAGCCCACGTTCTAAAGTGGGCCCAAATGCTGAATATGTAAATTGATACTCTCGCTATGATTTTATAGGGTAATGAGGTTAATCTAGATAAATCATCGCTATCTTATTTTTATATTTTATTTTAGACCAAATTGGGCTTTGCTAGCCTAGCATGACCACCAAAACGCAATATGATAGCAATTTATCACGTTTAATCGTCAAAAGACAGTGGATTTTGACAGTTAGTGTCGAAAACGCTATATTACGCGATATATCTAGTATTTCGGTGGTCATGCTAGGGGGGAGATGGAGGGAACTAAGAATGATAACTTCTGCCTGCCTAGCATGACTGATTTATATCGCGTGATATAGCATTTTATCGACAGTCAACTGTCAAACTCCTTTGTCTTTTTGTCAGTTAAACGTGATAAAACGCTATATCACGCGATATAAATCCGTCATGCTAGGCAGGCAGATGTCATCTTCAACTTTTTAATTACTATGTAAAAATGTGAGAATGTGAGTGAATAAGTACCTAATCCATTACTAAGTTATTAAGTTATGTTTTACAATATTTATTCAACTTACAGTAAACAGCATTGCAAAACTTGCAAGGGCAATTTATTAAATTGTATTTAATGAACATAATTACTTACTTATAAATAAAAAGGCGGAAATAAAGGTATTTTCTACTAGCCGACCTTACTGTGACTCAGATAAATAAAGTAAACACGAGAAAATTATCCGTTGACGAGTTAAGTATATTTTTTTTCTAGTATAATATTTAGTATTATACTATTTCAATGTTTATAAATGGCTCTTATTTATTTTTACACGACTTCCCAAAAAAGAAAAAGTGTATTGTGTTCAGGGTTCATGTACGTATGTTTGTATGTACCATGGGCAACAGCGACGCTTAACCACTGCTAAGGTCAAAATCGCTTGCACGCCGCGCCGTCACAACCATACGTTTAGTTCGTGTAGGGGCGATATGCGCGCACACGAATTTTGTTGCAAACTGGTTAAGCGTCGCTGTTGCCCATAGTACGTGAGCTCAGATTTAGATGTATGAAGTATCTATCATTAGAATCCACACACCGAGTGACACTGACTATACCAAAGTCAATCGCTACGTGGCGCTGTTTTGTAATGTGAAAAAAAAACAATTATTACAATATGGGGAAGAAATGATAGGCCTTGATAAAGCACATTCCGAAACTATATAATTTGTCAATAAAATGAATAAAATAAAAAAATAATTTTAAAATTAATAAAATCATGACTGCATTGCCAAAAACGAACTAAACAGTTGAAAAATTACAAGTGTCATTTGATTGCAATCGGGGGACTTCATTGATTAAAATTGTTTCACAGAACGGTCTTCCGACTGCAATATATGCGATGACACGTCTTTTTATTTAACTTTTTAGTGCGTTTTTGGCAGGGCAGTCGTGTTTTTATTAAATTTAAAATTATTTACTTTCTACATCTTGAAATCTTCATAGCTTCATATCTAGATTTAAATACGAATTCGCATGACAAATGGACATTGTGAACTTGTCGCTATCTCCATTTTGTTATGGCGTCCTAAAATAAATAAGAAAGTCAGTAGGACAATATCATTATGAAATAAGAACTTAAATCATTGAGCTTTTTAGCATCAAATTAACATAAAATTCAAAACAAGTATGAAAACATAAATATTAGACAACTTAGTGTAAACACAGCCATTGTTATTTATTGCAAGTCATAAATTAACTCTTTTGCATACCGTCGTCACGTTTGACTAACCCGACGATTATTAGCTAAAATTAAGCAAAATAATGACGTTTCAGGAAATGTTGGCGCGAATAGATAACAATAAATATTTGAAAAAACTCGTAAAGCACTCAGATGATTGATTAAAATAGATAAATGGAAACGCGTGCTAAGCTAAGAGCAAAAAGTCAGTGTTTTTCCTTTTAAGTTTGGCGCAACACTTTGATGGGTCAAGAAGTATATAAATACTGATTGTCGGAAGTGTCGAGGCGGTTTTTTTTAAGTTTGAACAATCATTAATTAGATGCCTCTTTATTGGCTCGTTATCGACGAGATCTCTGATTCTCGCAGGTGACAGATTTATTACTTGTATAAGGAAATGATTTTGTGTCTTCCTGGTGCGGTATTTTGTGCATCGCCTAATTACGTCAGGGGTACAATCGGTTGTGGAGTTGATTGTGATACTACATAATAAGCGCCTCAACGAACTGTAACATAGGGGTTATCCAAGGGTTATCCTCATTACGGTGATTAGTTAAGAGGGGGGTATAAAGCAAATCGCCAATCTTAGATTTCATTTTAACGGTTGTAATACTCGTAGAAAATGTCATATCCCAAAAAACTATATAAATATTACATAGTTTAAGCAAAAACACAAAAACAATTTTTTTTCGATGAAAAAAAATCACGAAGTTGCGTCTAACTTTAGACTAAAATTGATTTATTTCCAATAGATTGCATATTACCGTATTGTATATTTTTATCCTTATACCTACCTAAGCACTGTTCATATCTTTTTAGTCACAAGTATTTACAGGTTACAATATCATGGATTCTTTTTATAAAGAACTCTGTTTTGCTTGGAATATTTGAGTGTAGTCCTTTTCAATTTTTAAAAAGTAACCTACTATCTAATTATAATTGACTCTCGATGGCGCAGTGATTTAGCATTTATTATTTAGTTTGCCATTGCGGCAAAAAGTCAGTGTTTTTCTTTTGCAATTCATATGTAATATAAATGAACAATTAGAAAAACGTTTGTAAAGAATTTCAGATTTCATATATATCAAAAATACACGAGAACTTCCTTCGCAAGAAGAACTATCTTCGAAGCAACTATCGCTTGAGACGGTCATCAGATGGGTGACCAAAAATGTATTATCTCCAGCCTGGCCGCAATTCCTAGTTTTTGGCTAACGTCTATCCTCTTTATCCATACATAATGAAAGCTTGTGTCCAGCAGAGCAGAGGGGACATTAAAACAGCTATATAAGATGAAGATGATGAATTTAATCTCCCTTGTAAGCAAAATACGTTGGATCGTTTGTGTTTGCTTTCCATTAATCTGTTTTGAGATCGATTGCTATCTTTAGTGATATATGTGTGGGATGCCAGCAGTCAATACCCCTTAAAATATATGCGGCGTTAGTAAAGTAGTAAAGCTTTAAGTAAAGCGTGCTTGGTAAAAGTAGACAAGTTATTAATATGGCCTTTTGGATGTTAAATAAATAAAGTTTTACTATTAACACAAAAAACTGCTTTGCAATTTGATGAAATGGTTAACATTCTGGGCGTGCTAAACGATTTCTAAAGTACGGGAAATAAGTTTTCATATATTATTTATTAAGTATGTTTATGTTATGCTATTGTTATGTTATTTTATTATGTTATGTTATTGGCCCGATGGTCAGACGATATTGTCAAGTTGACGGGATCTCACTGGATGAGGCTGGCACAGGACCGTGAGGAATGGCGCTATAGAGAAGAGGCCTATACCCAGCAGTGGGTTGATGTGGGCTGAATATGATGATATGATGATGATTATGTACAAACAAACAAACAACCTCTCAACATAAACGATATAACACTATGTTAAAAAAATTACAAGTTGTATGAAATGTCTGTCAAGGCACTATTCATTATAACTCGAAATATGAACCCCAAAATAAAAAAGGTCGAATGGTATAATTTAATCCTAATTGACGGGCAAAATGAAAAACATATGACTGACTTAAAAAATGATATTTTATTGGCGTAATATTACTGATACGAAAAGTAGGTACTTACTTAGTGATATGGTACTTCCAATAACTAGGAAGTAATAAAATATAGAAGTTATTGTTTCTATATACTTGTAACGGACAATAATAAAAAATCAAATTATTGTTTAAAACTGGTTTTTATTCCGTCTTCATTAAACTATGGTGTCGATATCAATAGGTATTGGATTTGTATAACTTAATTAACACGTAATTAATGAAAAAATGCGTTTTTCAATTCACAATATTTTTAAATTTGAGATTTTTTGCGTTCACAATGCTATTTTTATACACCGAATCACTTGCGACTCAGTCGCTCAGCGCAGCGGTCAGAGCATTGGACCGGACATCCAAAGATCGCGGGTTCCATTCCCGTCCGACTCGAAATAGTTTTCTAATCTTAGTACTTTCTTAAAATGAAATGTCCATTGATTTGGTGCGAGTCGTATTTTTTCTAGTTTTGATGTATTTTATTATCATTTTCTCAATATGGCAGAATTATTGATAAATTTTATCAATACAATCGATATTAATTACATAATTATATTATTACAGCTATTGTTATTAGATTTAAATGTGGATTTTCTCTCTAACCTCGAAAAAATAAAAGTATAAGAATACTTAATTAAGAACAATTTCATTTTCTTATTTGTATGTAGGTACTCGTAATAGCTCGTAACCGCTTAGTAAAAAAGTCCAAGGTGTTTGTAAATGGGTTTACCGTATACTCGATATTTCGATAATTATTTTGTTTCGTACGATAAATTTGCTGCACTCAGTAAAAAGGAGACCGCCACCGAATTGATACTGTGTTCCGTTTTGTAATCGATGTGTCGCATAATTCATGAGGTGGCCGGACGTAGACATAAGAAACTTGCAGAAATGACACTGAAAATATCGGCTGACATTGTTTTAATGTCACTAGACTAATCATAATGAGCTGTATGTTATTGCCGCTCAACAATGAGCTCCCTTACATTTATTTAATTATGTTTAGGCAATAATTTGATGTTTTAATATTTCACAAAAAAAACTGAACACCTTTAAAGTGTTATACAGTAACTCACACAATTTAGTTTAAAAAAAGTAAAATGACATCACCGATGTCATGCTAAAATAAATTAGTTTCTTCCAAAACATTGAACAAGTTGTAACAACATAAATCAATACCCAAAACATTTTGTTCAACTCATAAAAGAGAAAAATAAAATCAATATTGATTTTTAATATACATAAAAGGGACATAATTTAAGAGAGTAATTGATTTTTTGTTTGATAGATTTTTTATATAAATTAAAGCATGTTTGTAAAAACAGCGCAGGTGTGTTGAATATTGGTGTTGATTAATCGAAGATGCGATTTTTTGCTTATGTATTTTTAATTTTAACTATAAATTATCTGTTTGATATTTTACGGCATTGAAAACAAGTCGATGTCTCGGATATATCATAATTGTGTAGACGTCAGATGATACCCTCAGGCGATACGGGTATTCTAAACAATTTGTAATTCTTTACAAGGAGGCAGAAACTGCGAGTGTGTGTGAAAGGTCAGGGCAGCTCATACTACACGGTAATTAAAGGTTATTTTTGGCGATAACCATCAGTAAAACAGTTACCTACGTGCGTGAAATAAAAAGCCGATGGTCTCCAGCAGACCTTGGGATGAAGGGCCTTCGAACGCGAAAAGTCAACATTCGTATAGTACTTTCAGTTAAGAGTAGCTGGGGACTCAGTAGAAAGTTTAATTTTACTTAAAAATTCATAGAAGTTATGACATGGTACTTAAATTTTTTAAACTGGCATGTATATGAGGGTTTGTGCGTCATTAATCTTATTTGTTTACACGAAAGTTACTTAATTAATATAGGTAATTGAGTAGAAATAAACCTACCGGTTCAGTATCAAGTAGGTAAAAAACAAGATGATTTTATAATTTATAATTGCTGTACTTACCTTTACAGCAATTATAATACCTATATTATGAAATAGTCATTATAAAGTCATTAGTTTTGCCCCTACAGGGAATTGAAAAATTCTTAGAAAATGATAAATTCTTATGAAATATAATTGTTTCAAGTTTCAGTATGATAACTATTGAATTAGGATTACTATTGAATGCCGTACAGTTCCGGTTAAGAATAGGACTGTCCCATCTCATCCCGTGGGTATCGTAGAAGGCGATAGAGGGAAGTTATAGGGACCCGGTACAGACCATCGCACAAAGGGTCACTCGAATGGCAGCGACGAAACTGTCAACAACAGCATTCCCGAGGAGGGTTGGTGTCAGGCAGGCGGCCGACCGTAAAACTTTGCCAAAACCTAATGCAGTATGAATTACATGCTGCGCCGACCCCAATAGTGGTCGTTCTACGAGCTCAAAATTTTATTTTGCGTAGAACACTATAAATAAATTGGGATAAGGACAGGAGGATGATGAACTATTGAATTAGGACTTTATGATCATAATTCGTTTACAGAAACACATTTGTGCTTTTAGTGCCAATTTTTTTTTGGACTGGGCAGGCATTTAACCGCCATCTTGCTTGGTAAACAGAATAATGGTCTAAGGTGTAGCACGCATGCCCAAGAAATGCCTATTCACTCTTGCCTTGAAGAGACCAAGGTTGTAACTATCAGGGAACACATGAGCAGGTAGCGCATTCCATTCTTTAGCAGTTCGCATAAGAATTGTATTGGCAAAGCGCTTAGTACATACCCTTGGAGTATCTACTATGTGAGGGTGATATTCTAACCTGCGTCTGGAATCCCTATGGTGGAAAGGGGCTAGAGGAACAAGGTCGTGCTGTTCCCTCGCACGCTCTCCAAAGTGTATTCTATAAAAAACCTATAAACTAGCAACTTTGCGACGGTGACTTAGCCTCTGAAGTTCTGCTGTGGCCAGTTTCAATTGTTGTGGATAAATTATAATAATAATAATAATAACCAACTAATCTCCGTCAAAGCTTAAACATCATAGACCTTAAACCCAGCCTCATTAATACTCTTCAAAAAGCTGCCATACTTAATACTTGCCGAATAGTGAGAAAGTTCATGCAGATTGACGAAAACAACATTACTCCACACTTTCCAGCAAACATATCATTAAATCACCCCACACCCTGTAGTATACTTGGCCTAGGCCCGTTATTGCAGGTAAAACCAGCTTTAGGCTGTGAAAAATTAGACCTTTTCATAATAATAATAATCTTTATTTACTCATCACAAAGAATAATCCTTAATTATACCTTATATTTTACGTACTAAGCTAGGTTTGTGTGAGACTGACGTCCGAAATGGGTAAGTAAATACCCGTTAGTACAGATCATCAGGCTCTCACCGTCGGACATTTGTGGCAATCTAGTTACAAAGATGTGATGTTAAAACATTGAAACAACTTAGGTACAAATTCCAAATACCTTATTTACCAGAAACTATCCAGAAGATAGAGTGATGTCAGGAATCTGCGATAGATTGTCTATAAAATTACGTAAGAATAGACGAAATCTTCTCAGCAATTTGACACAAACACTAGTCATATAGAAGCAAAGGCAGCAATTTATCAATAAAAGCGTCTGCTAATGTGATATCAAATTCATTGTTTGCCTTAATAAGTTTGCAGCAAAAATAGCAACAACTTATTATATAACTGCACTGCTTCGAAACCAAAAACATTTTCCGCCATTTTGGAAAAACTAGACGTTGCTGCCTTTGCCTCTATAGGTAGGTACGTGTTAAAAAAAAACATATAAACATTAATAACGAAAATATCAATATGTATGAAACACAACAGATTATGTTGGAATTAGTTGCGTACGTTTTATTATTAACAACAAATAGTATGTAAACGTTTCTTTGTAGTAACATTATAACTCTTTAGTTCTTCTTTCTCGGAAGAGTTCTCACGATGATACATCGGTCAATAAATTGTATGGTCAAGAGCGAAGCTTTCAAGTCAAGGTTTTGTACAGAAGGCAGCAAACGAAATTTTAAACTGCGTACTTGAAATAAACCTTATTTATAGCAGCATAGTGTTTAAATAACTTGTAATTCGATGTATTCGAAGAGTAAAAAGGAAACAGATCGATACCCGAATAAATTCACTCATGCGAGTGACACCACAACAAACGATCAATTTTATACTCTTTCAGAAGTCGTGAATATTTTTCATACGAAAATCGAAAATTATTATTTTTCTGGTTTTTTTGAAGACGGTGTCATATTAAGGCCGTAATTTACCGGCGTAGAACGTTGTCTATGTAAACAATACGGCGCGGTTTCTGACGTTACGGTGTCGCCGTATTGTTTACATAGACAACATTCAACGCCGCCGCCGCTATGTTACGGCCGTAATATCACGGCACCGCTATCCTAGGAAACCCTAGCTTTACACATATGATTTTTCATTTCTCATATTCAGAAAGTGATGTTTATTTTAACTGAGCAGCGGGTGAAAAACTCTTCGTTCCACACTAGGGTGGAAAAGTAATTTAAAAATAGAACTGAATTTGGTTACATAGTCAACCATAGAGTTACCTCATCGGCAATAAAAAAGTTTACAATAAATAAAAAACAAATGGTTTAAAAAAAAGCTTTTAAAAAAAAGCACAACCTCCTTCAAAAATCTTAAAAAACAGCTCTATAAAAAGCAAGAAATAATGTACAAATCGATTAATTAAAACACGTCTATTGAAGTCGGGTGGAGCTGGAAGTATTTTTTTTTACTTTATGTATTGTTTATATTCTAAAAGCCCCACCCGACTTTAATAGAAGTGTTTTAATTAATCGATTTGAACATTATTTCTTGCTTTTTATAGAGCCCTTTTTTAAGATTTTTGAAGGAGGTTGTCCTTTTTTTAAAAAGCTTTTTTGAAACTTTTTTGTGGTAGGTATGTAAGTGATGATCTTATAAAATAAAACGTTATAATGTTTCACATTTTTCAATGGTATACCCCGAGTAACTCAATTTCCACAAGAGTTCCGTTGGACCTTCGCAGTTCAACCCTAGTCCAGCACGTCCTTGACAATAAATAGGCACCTTAACTTGTTTTTGATTGTCATAAACCTACCGATATTTCAATCACTGTACAGTTCCTATTTAATTTTGAGGAGTTCCCTTGTGTATCTTCAAAATCCAAAGTCCAATACCAATGAAATTAATATGGTATCATCCTTAAGGTATCTTCTTTCAAACAAAAAAGAATCACCTAAATCGGTTCATAAACAAAAAAGTAATGGTTGAAAATCCGCCTGAATTCATATAAAATGGTAACGAAAACGACAGTTTTTTCAAGATTACTTGAAAACTACTGAACCGATTTCAAAAAAATTTCAAAAAATGGGACCAACTTGGAAACAAATGTCATGTTATAACGTTTGAATCATTTCAATCGATTCAGCCGTCTTCGAGTAATCGGTGTACAAACATATAAAAAATATATATATACGCGACGAATAGATAACCTCATCCTTTTCAAATTTTTGAAGTCGGTTAAAAAGTAGCAGCCAGGTAGTAGGCACTGACCTATTTTTTTTTCTATTGTAGGGCACATTCACGAACAACTTGTGTAATATAAACAGCCAGTGCAAAATTAAAAACATTGGGCGGAGTGGCCGGCGACGCAGCGTGTTCCAAATTTAAAATAAGAAAAACTATAAAATATTAGAGGGATACCTAGCTTAGCTCTGTGACTTTGAGCTGTGTGTGCCGTATTAAAGTTTTGTGTTGATAGTGTACTTACTAAAAATGAATTAAAACTAAAATAAAAAGTTCAAACAAAATAAAAGAAACAATAAAACTACGCTCTAATTCACCTCAAACAACTACTACCAGGAGAGTCTCTGCCATGGACTTACCATCTAATCAAAGACCAAAGAATATCTTCAACTTTTACAGGCATCCAACAAAGCCAAATCTGTCATCATAATCATATCAAACTGTAAATATTCCAAGCAAGAATTTAACTTTAAATTTCACAAATTGTTCAAATTTATCAATTAAATTTAAATAGGTAAGATAGGTAAGTTGTTATAATAATTATAAGTACTAAGTGTAGTGTGTGTAGTTACTAAGTGAGCATGTTTTTAAAAATAAACATTTTGGAAAAACTAAGACTTTTTTACTTTCCTTATATTCGAAATGAAAAGTAGAGTGTTTAACACGGGTAAAAGTCATCAATTTCATACACGAACTATAGCCGCCCTCGCTGCCCTCGGGCGTCTAAATGTCTCGTATGGGAATTGCTTCCTTTTGACCCTCGTATAACAATCTACTATTTCAAGTGCTGCTTAAAATGTGAGATTTGTAGTATCTATAAAATTTGGAACAGTTATATTTTTTTGTGTAAGATGTCTGTTATCCTCGGTACAAAAAACCAAACAGTCGTTTTTTCCGAATAGATTAATATTATCTAATTTAGCTTCCTACTTGTGAAGCCCATCTTTATACTCGTACAGTGTTAATTAAATTATAAAGTTTTTGTTGCATTTTATTCAATTATACAAAAGTGATTGATAATGAATCGATGATTGGACATTTACTATAATGTATACCTACCAACATAGACGAATTTTATCGAATCATATTTTTTTATACAATTCGTCCTATTATTATTTCAAGGATTTTATTAAGAGCAGAGCTTACTTTAATAAATGAAATTTATTCTTAAAAACCGGCCAAGTGCGAGTCGGACTCGCGCACCAAGGGTTATGTACGAAAAAACGGCAAAAAATCAGGTTTGATGTATGGAAGCCCCTCTTAAATATTTATAATATTCTGTTTTTAGTATTTGTTATTATAGCGGCAACAGAAATACATCATCTGTAATTTCAGCTGTCTAGCTATCACGGTTCATGAGATACAGCCTGGTGACAGACAGACAGACAGATAGACGGACAGCGAAGTCTTAGTAATAGGGTCCCGTTTTTACCCTTTGGGTACGGAACCCTAAAAACGAAGTATTAGTAGTGTTAACTTAATTGAGTTTTATGTATAAAGTTGCCAGTTGCGGGGTGGCCATATAATTAAGGACATCAGTCGATTTTCATACAAACGAGGTAATTTTGAAGCCTTTGTTCTCCGCCAAGAATTGACCTCGCTGTGATCTGAGCGACTGACTGATCCAGGGAGTGAATGAAGTTGTTTTACAACTACAACTGATCTGATCAACATTCTAAGAGATATACGGATCAGAGTTATTAGTTTCAGGATTTCCATACATTTTTATGATAGCTTCGCAGTTTTTAGGGTTCCGTACCCAAAGGGTAAAAACGGGACCCTATTACTAAGACTCCGCTGTCTAAAAACAGAATAAAATACATATTTAAGGGGGGCTCCCGTACTACAAACGTGTTTTTTTGACGTTTTTTGGTACGGTTCCCCTTCGTGCGCGAGTCTGACTCGCACTTGGCCGGTTTTTTTTTAAATTGATCTTTATATGTCTTAGAATGTTGATTAGATCAGTTGAGTCTGTATGGCAACTGAATCTCCTGCATTCACTGCCTGAATGACCATCATCAGATCATAGCTTGATCAATCCCTGGCGTAGACCCAATACAAGGCTTCAAAATTGCCTAGTTTGTATGAAAATCGGCTGGCGTCCTTCATAACCACTATATTTAAAAAAATAATGAGAACTAGATTGCTAGTGTTTGTTTATTTATATCAATAGAATATACATACACGATCCTTCCATACCCCCCTTACTAATAAAGATTGCATAGCAGATGAATAGTTACACAATGGTTACTCTCTGTCAAACTGTTTGAGTTTGACGTTGAAAAGAAAGTGACAAAACACTGTCTAACTATACATCTGCTATACAATCTCATAATCTATACAATTAGTAAGGGGGTTAGGTACTATAAAAGATTGTATTAGTATGGGAAAATATTTTTTGTCCATAACCATGTTTCTTTGGCAAAATTATTTAGTTTCATTGGTATAACACTCACAAAACGACTATAAACAGGGTAAAGTGTTGTATTTTTACTCACAATAATTACCAGAAGTATACTTTTACTTTTTACAATGCTTTATATCAAAATATGGCGGTGTAAAAACTTTTAAAGACTCTTGGCTTGATACAATGTAGCAATCTTGAATTTTATTGATAAAAAAGTGTAAGCACAATCGCATTCGAAATTTTGCAGTAAGCCGAAATGTACATTTCGTGTGTTTTCGACAGCAAATAAATTTTCATTTCCTCCTTTTTGGGTGAGCGCAAATAACCGTTGTTATTTAACGACGACACTTTGAAAATCACTTAAACCCTTTTACATCGCTCGTTTTGTACCGCTTACGTTGTAGACCAAGAGATGGACAATGTTTAAAAAAATGATTTTACTTTTGCGAAAGAAAAAATATATATGTATTTTTCTTCAAAACCTTTTCATGTAGGTTTTTAGAAGCTGATGGTTGGTCCTGGATCGGTTTTTGCAAACTAAATAATTGTAATTGCTTATGGTTGCTTGTTCGATTTTAATATAATTCTCTTCCATTATGCGGTGTTTAAAACGAATTATTATCATTTAAAAAAGTACATTAAAACAATTCGAGAAAACGTACAATCTTTCAACTTTGAAATAGCAACAATTTTTAAGAAAATATGTAAAGTTTTTGTTATTTGTTTTTTTTTCAATTTAGTAAAAAGTGCCACATTAAACACTTTTGTTATATCAGTATCTGTTAAAAGTAACTAAATAAACATCCTAAATTAACTTTACTTTTATCAGAATCAGCATGATTTTTAATTTATTATGTTCTAAGCGATTTTTTTTACTAAGGGCGCTCTTGAATAATAATGTATGACTCAGTAGCCGAACGTCCTAAGACGATTGTTACATTTTGTGTTTTATAAGAACTATTTTTTTTGTTATATAGCACCCCGTCACAGTCCGTAAGAAACTTGCAAGTCCCAAACGCAAAGTTTACACAAGGACAATGATAACCTGAAAATTTTCTGTTTCAACTTTACACTTTGTAAGGTTAATTTTACAAAAAATCATAGCTCTTTGCCTACATTGTAGTATGTAAGGACAAGTTATATGTTATTGGCAGTGTAACATTGCCAATAACGAAATGTTTTTCTGAGCATTTTGGTAAATATAATTATTTACATCCAATAATTGGTTGTTTCATCAGCGATTTTAATAAAAAAAAAAATTGTTTTCATATATTGTTTTGAAATATAGTGTGTGGGTTGTTTTCAAAGTGCATGTTAAATGTTTGTTACTGACCAAGCGAGCGCGAAGCGTCTCCGCTTCAGCTTGGGCTAAAAGTCTTTCTTATAACTAGTGAAATTTTGTGAGCTGGTTCGGTAACTATAGATATTCTTTAAGGCGATCTAGTTTTTCGTGATGATTACTGGAACATAACACTTATAAAAAAAAACCGGCCGGTACCCAAGTTTTAAATTTATATCATTTTTATTCAGATTTTATATTTTTACCCCTTTACTACATGTACGTACTATAGGTATAGTTAACACGCAGTGTTTTGTTCGTTTTTTTTTAATATCTAACTTAAGTTTGACAGAGAGTAACCATTCAAATCGGGTGGGCAGCATTCGGGAAGCTTCGAAAAATCTTCGCGTCAGACTTACCTCAGTGTCTCAAGACGAAAGTCTATGAACAGTGTGTGTTGCCAGTGATGACTTACGGCAGTGAAACGTGGTCGCTAACTATGGGTCTCATAAGGAGGCCCAAGGTCACCCTGCGTGCAATGGAGAGAGCCATGCTCGGCGTTTCCCTGCGTGATCGAATCAGAAATGAGGAGATCCGCAGGAGAACTAAAGTAACCGACATCGCTCGAAGAATTGCTCAGCTGAAGTAGCAATGGGCGGGACACATAGCGAGAAGAACCGATGGCCGTTGGGGCGAAAAGATTGTGGAATGGCGACCGCGCACCGGACGACGCTCCGTGGGTAGGCTCCAGACAAGGTGGACTGACGTGAGGGTGAAGGTCGTGGGAAGCCACTAGATGCGGGCAGCGCAGGACCGATCGTCGTGGAGTGCGGCTGTATATGATGATGATGAACCATTGTGTAACTATACATCTGCTATACAATCTTTATTAGTAAGTGGGATTATCTTAAAAACAATCTCGATTTTGCTGTTGAATATACGTTTTATTAAAAGTAAATTAACAAGTTTATAAGATAACGGGGAAAACCAAAACTTTACATCAAAGATCAAAAACTATATTCTGGCTCCGTTGATTAATTTAGCTTAATTTAAATTAGCATAATGGGTTTCATTAATATGCAAAATTAAATATATCACAGGTAGACACCATGGCGACATAGTTCAAAGATTTTGAACATTTTTTTAAATTATACTAAGGAATTAATTTTACGTTTTGCAAATCTATTTGTCATCCTAACAATATTTATGTTTGTTTTGATTTTCGCACTAAACCTTATTAATAAAAAGCCTACAACCAATAATATTCTAATTTATTCAGACATGAGAAAAGAAACATTATTTTTTTAAATATTTATTTACCTATGTTCCTTCTCATTCTTATGGTTATTATGATTCGTAATAAATTTGACGCAAAAAGATGTGTCATGGAAAAAAGTGTTAGATAGCTTAGATTATGGATAGAGTCACCTGAACCAGGGAAAAATAATATTTTTTGGAGCTAATAGATATCGATAAATAGTGCCAGAGGTGCCAGATATGATTGTCCCCACTGCTGGGGCACAGGCTTTTTTTATGGGTGGATAAGGAGGATAAGTCATAACCTATTACGCGGGCCCAATGCGGATTAGAGGGTGTTAACTACTGCAAATGCAGCTAGGACCAACGGCCTAACGTGCCTTACGAAGCTACGAAGCACCGAAGCACGGAGGAGATCGAGAAAATATTGGTCCCATGATTATCCCATGAGATCCATCGAGAAGACTGCTTTACCTCCTCAATCGCCAGGCCTGTAATTGATAGTATTTTATGCAGCGGGTGCAATATGGTAGCCAGTACCGGCGTTAGGGGGGGCGAGCACGGGCGACCGCCCGGGGCGCCGGGTATAGAGGGGCGCCGCAGGCGCCCTTTTATATCCGCAGCCGCAGGTGTCATTTTTTCCATTAACAAGCGAGATTACAAGACTAGAAGGTGAAACTGACTAAAAATCACGCTGCGTGGCGGTCTTTTTACATTAATAAGCAAAAGTAGAAGATTAGCAGATGAAACTGACTAAAAAATCGCGCTGCGCGACCGTTTTTTTGACTATTAACAAGCAAAATTACAAGATTTGCAGGTGAAACTGACTAAAAATCGCGCTGCGCGGCCGTTTTTTAACAGGCAAAATTGATAACACTGGAATCGCAGATAGTGGGCGCCCCGTAGAAATGTCGCCCAGGGGCGCTGGTAATGCTAAAACCGTCACTGATGGTAGCACTCAGTTCTTTGTGACTTGAGAAGTTTGCTTGTCTTCCAATCAGAAAAAACTGACTCTTATTGATTGGCCAGTAACTAGGTAATATTTGAAAAATATGATAATAATTTTAATAATAAATACGATAATCATGATAAGTACCTACCTAACTCCAACTCCTGCTTGGCAGATTAATGTTAATTAAAATTAGATCGTTAATATGGTTCGCTTGCTGATATAAAAACGGTGTTATAAATTTGACCTACCCATAAAACATAGTGTCTGATTCTAAGAAGCGAATCGTCGAAAAGTTTTATTACCATATCGCATAAATAATTTTAATGGCTATATTAGTCTCATCACATCAATTTCTTTAGTTGCCGTAAGTAACGGTTATATTATAACACTCAATTAAAATAATCACCTTCATTTAAAAAGTCTTTAATTAAATTACTTGATCATTGTTCAACCCTTGATGTATATTTGTTAGATATTTTACATCTAAAAGTTCATATTTGTATGTGCAACCCAAATTCAGGTTTCTAACAGACTAACATGTTTCGGCTGTTTTGTTATCTTAATGACATTATGTAAATTTATCACTCCCCTTTTTATGCCAATAATTCTTAGTTTTTTTTAATAAATGTATGAATCATGATGATTTTTATGACTACAAGTAGTATCTGTATTAAATTAATATCCCTCAGGGTGAAATACTTGACCCAAGACAAGTTTGATATTAATAGCTTTATTTTTGATTATGCTACCGTTACTGTCATCAATATTTCTAGAATTGTGTACACTTAGACCTTTTTATTAAGCATCTAATCCTATTCCTAATGTTTACGTATCGTTACTTTTACTTCATTATGAAACTGAATTTCATACCTGAAATTAAAAATTCCATAGAAAGATCACAAAATAAATTGCACGTTACAAGCTAAGTTGAAAGTTGATTTGTAAATTTTGATTCAATGGAATATCTGATATAATAGTTCAAAAACCGGCCGTGCGTGTCGGGCCACGAGCAGTAGGGTTCCGTAGTTACCATATATCATACACCTTACTTAATAATACCACCTTAATTTTTCATCTGCAAAAATAACTTTTTTTTTCATAGTATTTGTATAAATGACAAAGTTATATTTGCGGTTTTGGAAAATGTGCTATATCTTTAAAGCTACTAAATGTATTATGTCATATGTATGTAAAGTGTTTTATTAAGGCCCTTGTAGCCGCCAATTAATTTTTTTTTATTATACCTAAACCAGGTAAATATTAAAAAAAGGAAACAATCATGCCCTCTTAAACTGTCTCTAATATTTTTTGAATAACTCTTCAAGAGTTTTCATTCTTTCTGTAAGTTTTAAAATCCATTTAAACCATAAGTGGCCATTATCGTTAGAATGCATTTTAAAACTAGTACAAAGAATGAGGAAACCAAAGATAAAAAATTAGGGGGATAGCGGAGATCATAGGGATCTTATAATAAGCAGAGAAAAAATATGATTGTCTGTCAATGATTTGGGCTTTCACAAGGTGTCAACGTGAACAAAAATCTATTTTCTATTGAAGAGCAAAAACTCGTGATTGTTTGGAGTTATTTGAAGCGGATCAGCAGGAATTTTAGATCAATTTATTACTGGAAATGAAACTTGAGTTCTTCGTCAAACTCTTGAACCTGAATAACATTCGAGATGGAGTTTTCGACTAATGATGAAGATGAAGCCGCTGTGAGTGATTATTTTGAGGGTCTAAAAGAATATTTTATTTAACAGGGATCTTTACCGGAAAGATTAATAAATAGTGGCGTCTCTAGGGTGAAAAATACGGCGTTTTGTGAACCAGAGATTTTCTTTGGTAGGATTGGTCCTTAGGACCCTAGGATGGATATAAGAAGTGGAACCACCACGATTTTTGTAGTATTTTTTTTTTCAGCCCAATCTTAATGGATGTATTAGTTAAGCTGCTATGCCCAGTTTGATATCATATTCGTATGAATTTAGGGTATTGAATTCTCTTTTTGGATTCATATTTTTGCAATTCAATTGTTTAACTATTTAAAAAAAATTAAAACAAAGATAAAATACTCGCTTGATTTAAGAAAAAAAAAATCTGGAATATTTGAAAAAGAAAAATACCTCGTAGGAGCTCCATTATCCTTTTATTTTTAAAATAATAATAAAAGGAAATATTCTTGTTTGGCTAATTTCAAACTTCGTTACCGTTGTAAGGAAGTTATTTTTTTTTATTTAATATTAAAATTTTAAAAATCAATTCGAAACTTGTTTGTGATAAGCTCTCATTGTTACAAATTTAGTTACCTTTATAAAGGTATAGAATAGAGATACCTGAAAAACGCTTTTTTCGAAAATACTGAAACAAGTTCCAGGTTTTTCCAGCAGTACAGTTATTGTGTAATGTTTGGAAGAACGTTTTTAAAATTAGAAGCGCCATCTAGCTTAGATATAATAAAAGAATACTTAACCTATACAAGTCAGCGCCATCTAGATATAACAACCCCAACTTTAGCGTATTTGTAAAGGTGCGTTCCCACGGCCTGTCTGTAGACGCACAAGAGCGCACCAGACAAGACCAACACACCGTGGGAAACGACGCGTTCGCCGCGGTGTATCGTCGCGTCGTCATCTGTATATATTATGATGATCGCGCCTAGAGATGGGCAAAGGACCCGATTTTGACCCGACTGCTGGGTTTTAACCCAGTCAAAGCCCATAGACAATTTTGTTGAATTAAATAAAATCATTAGAAATAAGAAATGTTCTATCATTTGAATATTTTTCTGTATTGGTTCAACAAGAAATTGTTTTCATAGCAACGTCACATTTGACTTATCAATAGAAATAAAAAAGCTGTAAAAAGTTTATTTATATGCAATGTGGGTTTTTATGGGGTTTAAACGCAGTGTTCGGGTTTAAACAGGGTGTTTTAACTAACAACTCTGGATCTATGATATCTGAGAATAAATGATTTTAATTTAATTTAATTTAATTTGCCCATTTCTAATCGCGCCCGTGCGCGGCTCGGTGCGGTGCGTGGTAGCGCCGATCGTGGGAACGCGGCTTTACTTCATTCACACTTTCGCAGATGAAGCAATAAAGCCTTGGTTGATAATGCTTGTATTTTTATTTAATACCAAATTACAACACAGATGGCGTTTTTTATTTTATAATCGTTTACCATCTTTGACTACTTTAAAACTTAAAATATTTAAATATACCTTATTTTAAAATCAATTAGTGTAGGAAAGGAAGGTAGTGGACCCCCACAGTAAATCCTCAGTAGACGAAACTTTACAGTATGATTAAAATGAAACATATTTTGTTTTTGGATATTTGTACATTGGTTTTGGTTCATACTATATTACATTCCTGCAAAGTTACATAGACTGAGGATTTAATGTTGGGGTCTCCATACAAAAGATCGCTTCATTTCCTTCACTAAATTACCATGTTTACCAGACACTACGAGAAATGTATTGTATGACTGGATGGAAACCAGGGCGTACCCAGTTTTATTAGTTAAATACAAGGTGTATTTGTAACCACACTCCAAATTTTAAAATTTGGCCATCCCATACTAAACTGATCACGTGATCTCTTTGATTTGTATGAAAAGTTTTTTTTTTACTTATTTAACCATATGTTTAGAGAAAGTTGTTTAGTTTCATAGACTGACACATCCTTAATATTTGGAGAGTGGTTACAAATACGCCTATTATACCTACTTCAAAGATTTTTTAGTAAAATTATTAATACTCGAATTATTATTAGGATTATTGGACTATTGGTGGAAAAATAATACTACAGCGATAAAGTTTGTGAATACAAATAATTTTTTTACGAATAAATAAAAAAGTACATACAAAATTTAATTAAACTACGCTTTAACATTCTATACAACTGGGTAGACAACTCTTCAACTTTTTAAACATTCGTCAACAGTTTTCCAATTATAGTAAAGTTTAGTGTAATGTTTACAAACAAAACATGTAGGTATTAAAATAGAAAACCTTTAATTTGGATTGATTTTAAAATAAACTGAGCTGGCGGAAAAATATTTACCTAGTACGAGTACTTCCTTTACATTACAAGCACTCTATAAAAACGGGGTGACAATTTGTCAATGTGTCATCAAAAATAGCTCTGGCTAACGGTTCACGTGCGTTCCTCAGCTTAATCCGAGTATTATTATTTAAGATGACGTCGCTGAAAGGGTCCAGGAGCACGTTGTTGTGAGGATGAGGAGTCAGGTTGTCGGAGGGATCCAATTCCTTCGCGTGTCCGCTAATGAAGCCCAATTCTCTACAAATAGCTTCGAGCTCCGATTTCGTATGATTGGCACTGGAATAACATTTTGAATGCCAGACACCGTGTGACCTGACTATTACTTGACCTTTACCGTACCTGAAAAAAATTCATTAGGCCTATCAACCACAATTTTCACCGGCAATATTTTGTTACCCTAACAATAAACTGGACATTTATTATAAGCCCATAAACTTCTAATATTAATTTTAAATTAGAAGTTTATGGGCTTAAGTATAATACTGTGGCACTATTAGGGGAAAGCAAATAGTGCCACAATAAATTCGTAGTTCACAGAATTGTTTATAAATATGCTTCCTGATGGCCAATTGAAAAGTAATAAGACCTATAGCTAGAAATATTAATTATGTTGCTTGATAGAAGATAATGTTCTAAGTATGATAATTTACCTTTCCTCTTTAACATAGGTCTCAATCCCTTTTGAATATGCAGTTTATAAAAAAAAAATTGGCAGTTTATAAACAGCGGAATTGTAAGAAAAAGGAAAAATGCCAAGAACATTTACATAGTTTCAAAGACAATATTGTCTTTTTAAAATGTGAAAAGTAAAAACATACGGTGTTCCCTTTGGTGCGCTAAGACCCATGCATGCTCGTTCGTCCTCGCCGTTAGGGCAGTCTGCTATGCCATCACACACCATATCCGGAGCCACGCAGTGCTCTACGTCATTGAGTCTGCCACACCTGAAAAATAAAGTTATTTTCACAATTACTCCTAACAGGAAGTTTATTAATTCGATCAGTATGTCCCTTCTCTTATTCTAATTCTTCGATATTGAGGTTACGAAAAGAGAAAATAATAATCGCTATCGCTATGTCTATATTATCATTAGGTTTTGTTTAAGCATTTGGAAAATTAATATTTTATTGTAAATTGATTACTTACGGGTATGTTCGCTTTGCGAAACATTTACAGAACATTGGTTCTTCATCACTCCTATCTTTGCAATTGAGTATACCGTCGCAGAGTCCCGAAGGCATAACCCTGGCAAGATATTTAGAACAGGTCGACTCATCTGGCTCGTCAGTCCGATCGCCACAATCATCATGCCCATCATTGAACATCTCCTTAAGAATACAACGACCATTGTGACATCTGAATTGATCTATTGAGCATTCTGAAAAATAATAACCAACCTTTAGTGCGCCAATCAATCCAAGCGAACATTCAATTAGCAATTTGATTGAAAATTAAGAATCGAATGTCCTATTCAAATTAGTTTAGAAATGAATTTATGCTCTACATACAAAGTTAATGTATTCAATTATTTCTCATTTATTGCAATCACAATGTTAAAAATTACAGATTAAAATTTCAAATGACGGACCCTGACGGGAATATTTTGTTAGACTTACCGCAGTCTTTGCTATGTGGATGTTTTTCACAGACATGACTTTTCTTTACACATGCATGTTCTGATTCATCATTTCCATCTTCACATTCTCTAATTCCATTGCAAACGTTACGCATTTTGACACATTTTCCTCGGCCACATCTTACACCTTCACATTGATCATCAGCTACTAAATGTTTGATATAAAAATCACCATCCTTACCTAAGTAAAAATATTGGGAATCATAATTATTTTGACTGTACTTATTGTTAATTATTATATTGATTAAATGTGTTGCAGATAGCTCACCAGCATGTTTTATTTCCAACTTCAGATTTTCAATATTAGTGCCTATTATATGGTTAATTGGTCCACACTCGCCTCTACTGTCGATAAATGAAGCAGTTGGATACCATCCCTGCTCTGTGTGACAGCTAATGATCCCAGACCACTGACGACTGGATACCATTTTAGGCTGAAATTATAATTTAAATCAACAATTATTAAGCCCTACAATGGAATTGGTTCCCTATCTTAGATTCCCGACTTACGTTTGAAACCTTAATACTTGCATTTTGTGTATTTTTGCTGTGATAGTGGATTATTACAAAATAGTCGATTCAATGTTTTGGATTCAAATAATTAAGTTTGTACACACTCATATGATATACTTACTGGGCAAAGTTTAGCTTCAGAATTTATTTTGTAACATTTGTTATGGGAATAACAGTTTTCATCAGTTTCTTCTACGAATACACTAACAGTTTTGTTATTCTCATCTTGACCGACTGCTACACACATGGTCGGTTTATCTTCTGGGATAATTCTGAAAAAAAAATCTCCAAGATGTTGTGATATGGTATAATAAATACATGTTTGACTATACTTAGGTACCAGTAATACTTACGAAGATTGAATAGCCATTGGTTTTACCATAGCCGAATATTGGGCTGATCCATTCAAATGAAGTAGGATGACATTGCTGCGATATAAGTCTTTTTTTCCGTTCACTACAAAGATTTGTTCAAACGGACCGCTAGTAGAGTTTACAGTTCTGTGAGATCCAAGAACTGCAGTTATGTGATGGTGGCTTAGGCTGTTGATTATAATAGTAATCATGATATTAATGTTATTTACTAGTCAAAATCAAGGAACTTTCAGATATTTTTTTAATAGCCAAAAAGACTTACAATGTATCCCAGAGACATGTGTGTGGTACTAAAACTAAGTTGTCGTCTACTAAAACGCCAGTGCATTTGTATGTTCCCTCAACAAATATTTTTGCAATCCAAGGCCACATATGTTCAACGCTAGTATCCGCAGCCCGTCCATATAACAAATTCTGGGTTATATCGAAATCGGTGAATAAACTGTTATCACAGTAAACATACAATGTCATGCAAGTTTTTGTAACATTAGGAACACACGATTCCTTGAGAACTTGCGGCTCCTTGATAACAACACTCCTAGCGTTTTCGTTATCATTGGATTCTCGATATGTGAAATGAACTGGCGCACCAGTTCTAATATCTCTTCTCAATCTACCATCAGTAAATGATTTTAGCACTTCTTCATTAACGTTTAAATGTTTTAAACGGTATCTATTTGCTGAGCTGTAAATAAAAAAGTAAATTATCATGTCTGCTTTGCAAAATTTATGAAAATTACCGCTTCAAAATGTATTCCTAAATTACATTACACAAATAGTACTCATAATTACCTAAAACCTAAATAGTGACAAATATGAGCAGCAGTTTGTTCTTGTTGTTCAGTTGATAAGTTGTCTTCGCAAACGACATGCCATTGATTTTTAGCTTTTCTAGTAACATATCCTTCTAACAAAGTTTTGGGTCTTTCATTAAAATCAAAACCAATTTCTTTTCCATTAGTCAAAGCAACTAAAACAAAAACGGTTTTAAAAATTGGTTGTTAAATTATGCTAACTGAAAAAAAAGTACACAGAATTTAACATTATTTTTGTGTAAGATACTTACAACAGTCTAATTCATCTTCGCCTTGAGGACAATGTGATTTCCCATCACAAACATGTTTCTTTGGCAAACAAATTTGACTCTTGTGACAAAGAAAGCGGTCTTCTGGACAGCTGACTGTAATAGATATAATATCAATTCAATAGTATCTTCATAATCAAAATACAAGTTATTTTATGAGTTCAATAGATTTTTTGTATTATCATGTATATTACTTACAGCAATCAATTTCATCTTGTCCATCAGCACAGTCAAAAACGCCGTCACACAAAAGTGATTTGTCGAATGAAAATAAATAATCGACACAAGTGCAGGCTAATTCATCTGTTCCGTCTTCACAGTCGGCTTTGTGGTCGCATCGATGATTATACGATATTACCTGTAATATACTACGAAAAAAAGTTTCTTAATAGATAGATTCATAATGATTTTGTTGGACAAAAATGCTTTCTTCTAAATCATCATTAAACACTTACCGTCGACATTCAAATTCTTTTGGTGTTAAATGTTTCCTTCTTATTTTCGCAGGCTGCAATTCAGATAGAACAATGTCTTCAATTTTATGTATTACATCCAGTTTATCTTCAAAGCTAGTAAACGTTTTTGCTGAAGATATATCCATATTTGATGTCTTCGTGTCAGAAAGCTCTCTGTTTTCTGGTAAATTGATGATATCAATATTCTTAACATCTTGTGTTGCGTTTTCAGTTGTAGGTAACAATTCTACTTTAAGTGTTTCACTTTCACTTAAAGATTTTGAGTCTGGGTGCAAACCTGTAGTAGTAATTATCGTTGAAGTAGTAGTGCTTATCCCTGGGGATGTTGTTGAATCAGATGACGGTATATTATCTGTGGTACTAGAAGTTGTTGTTGTTGTCGTTGTTAGCTCAAAATTAGCCCAATTTTCTTCTATATCACTAGCTTTAGCAATAAGGTCATCATTAAGATGATTGTGTTTGTCAACGCTTTCTGATACTGACGATCTAGATTCCAAAGCTACTCTAGAACTAGTCATTGTAAAAGAGTTCATTTGGTCATGGTCGGAAGAATCGTTCACTGTAGTTGGATCTGTAATAGCTTCTTCTGAACTAGTTCTAGCATTTTCTTCGCTTTTAGATATAGATAGTTCAAGAGTAGACGCATGCTGGAAATCGTTACTATGGTTGTTGTTAAACGATGCTTCACTTCTGTCTTTAGAACTTTCTCTAACTGTACTCATTTTTTCACTACTCGAAGTTGAATCAGATGTTTTGAAATTTGTATTTGTGTTTATATCGTGTATACTGTCTTTAGAAGAATGCGTTGTGTATGTAGGAGTAGTATCTATTTTTTCGTGATTTTGCACCTCTGGCGTTCGAGATAAAAATATATTTTGGAATGACCGCATTGAGTTACAATTCATTTCATCTTCACCGTTAAGACAGTCAATAATTCTGTCACATACTCGTTTTTCAGAAAGACATTTCAATATCCCTGTAGAACATTTAAATCCGGGACATTTTTGTAATGGTTGTATTGACGGCAATGTTTTTGAACCTGAAAATAAAATTGTACCTATTTAGTTTAAAGAAATGTCTTCAACATTTTTAAGTTTACAACTGAGAAGATTAAATATATGTTCTTTATTCTTTATTGCACTTGTAACATAATTACACAGGTAAATATGAAAGTTGTTTACAAAGGTGGACTTATCTCTAAAAGATATCTCTTCCAGTCAACCCAGCATTGTTTGAGATTTTTAAGTAAGCAGGTAATAGAAAGTGCATAGTAAGTTGAAGATAAGTAAAATCCTAAATAAAAAATTAAAATCTTGTTGAAGAAAATGTTTGTTTTCAATAAATTGTGGGTAACAGGATGTCCCATTAAAATGTTGTTATGTCACTTAATCCTCTACTTACCGATATTATATTTTATCCATTTCACAAACAGACTGACTCGTGTGTAAACTCCCGGTTCCCCTTTACGCGCACACCCATCTCCGTGACTTACGATGCCCGCCACATACCATTGTTGGGGATTCATTGGATTTCTGCAGAGAAGTGGTCCACCGCTGTCACCCTAAAGAAAAACATAAAATCGTAAGTTGGTACATGTGTTAAATGGGTAGGTGCATTTAACTGTTTAGGATTTTGATGAAAAAAATATCAAATTGATGGCAAATTTTTAAAGCGTCGAAAATAGTAATTAAGTTGTGATATGAGTTCTCTCTGGTCTCAATTATTTCAAACATTGCTTATACTGCTAAAGGGATGTAATTAATCCACCAACAAAAACGTTTTAAAATAGGATGCCGTGTTTTTGTAATTTAAAATACACTAATTCACTATTCACTATACTATCGATAGATAGACTAATAATTACATTTCAAAGCTTTGTCTCTTTATTATTTCCTTAGATTCTTAATTAGCTCATTGATATGGCAAAGTTGTTAATAATCACCCGCTAATATCTTTTGAAGGAAAACAGCATTTTCAGTTCTACGTCATTTTACAACTCACGCTCAATAGTATCTTCTCAAGTAATTTTGAACCTGATGTGGTAGCGTTGATAGCTGATAAACAAGTTATAATTTTACAGCAAGGACGGTGAATAAGAATATAGCTATTGTATAGGAAAATAGATCACTAAAATAAACTAACCTGACAAGCATCTTTGCCGCCTTCCATTAAGCCTGCACACATCTCTTTGCCTTGTTGATCCTCTGAGTGCTTACAGTTTGCCCAAATTGGTAATTCAACGTCACGCATGTGGTCAGCTGAAGGTTGAAAATAAAGGAATTATGAAAGTATTGATGGAGTGCGTTATATACACGACACCATCATAACTAAAATTTTTTAAGTAAATTATTTAGGTTTTTGCATCCAAATGCTTTGTTTTAAATAATTCTACACAGTTCTCCCATTTTTTTGGTAGTTAGTATTTTCATTCTGCCGATGAGAAATGTTTTCATCACATCACCTCACCTGATGTTAATTGAGTGACGATAAGGCCGAAGGTGGAACTACACCCGGAATCCTCATCACTGAGGAAATGGCTGTCTTACCTACAATTTTTTAACACAACAATTTTTTAATTGTTGTCTGACGCCATACGTCAGAATTAGGTAAAATAGTGGTAGCTAGCCAGGCGGACTTGAAATAAGCCCTACCACCAACCAAACCGAATACAAATTGTACTCCCCTGGGAATTGAACCTGGGACCCCTGCGTCTTACATGGGTGGGCGAATCATTAGACCACAGAGGAGCTGTAAAGGGTTTTAGGATTAATATAGGTTGAATATACTAGTTCGTAGACTTACGATCAGGGCCATGTTCTACAGTGGCACCCCATCCAACTGCTGTGCATACGGTACCAGGTGAGGGTCCCCACATCCAATCCTGTCCTGCTGTATTTGGACTTGGCAAACAAATAGGCCGCACCCAACGACTGAACTGAATCGAAGATTCAACTCGAAGTAAAGAAAGATCATTTTTCATATCTTTCTGATCGTATTTATGATTAACAATTATGTGGGTGATGCGATGGTTCTGTTCTTGTGGTGAGAATGAAAATCTTCGGAGCATACCGACTTGTACCTCGTAATAGTGTTTCCAAAATCTGAAATAAGTTAGTTTTATAGGTTTTGCTTTCAACATAAATTAATGTAACCTTGGCGATTAATTCGAAATCATAAAGTACAATAGCATCTCGTAATATTATGTTACCTTTCTGTGAAATTAACACTTAATTGCGTAGAGGAGGAACTATAATATCTCGGAGCATTATTCCTTAGTAACATCATTATTTATTGGGTGCGTAACAGAAAGTCTAATGTTAGAATGTATAAAATTAAAATGACGAAGTTCAAAATGTCGAAAATTAAAATGGTTCAAAATGTCGAAAATCATTATGTGTAACTTCAAAATAGCAAAATTCAAAGTATCAAATACTTAAAATATCAATGGTCATTAAATCTAAGTTCACAATGATTTATTTGAATTGGGTTGGATCTTAAAACGAGTCGCCTTCTTTGAGGTTAATTGAGTTTATGGGGGTGTCTTTGGGCTTTGCTTGAAGTGCTTTATAGCAAATTTAGCTGCCGGAAATGAGTCTAAAGTAGTCTACTGGGACTTAGAAACCATAGACCATAGGTTACAAGATAGATGCGAGGAGCGTAGTGACAAGCATGTTAGGTTGACATAAACCCAGCGCGCGAGCCGAGCGAACGAAGCGAGCGTGCAGCGGCAGCTGATGGCGAAGCGCCAGATAGAAATCTATTTCAAACTCAATTAGTGGATTTTGTTCGCCGGCTACTGAATCAGCGACCAGTGCCGCCACCGGCTACCGAATCAGGGAGCGGCACGGCTACGGTAATGTGCGGCGGAAGCACAGAGGCTAACACGCAATTATTTAACTTAATTAGGTACCTAAATGAAAGAAGGGCATGAGTAAATTCTATACATTATATGTATTTGGATTATTAGACCTTTTAAATTTCATTCATTTGAACTTAGACTTTTTAAATGATGACCATCTGACCGTTAGACATTTTTGACATTTTGAACTTTCGACATTTTAATCGTTAGATTTTCTAATTTTCGACATTTTGAACTTCGCCATTTTAACTTTAGACTTTCTGATACGTACCCTTATTTATCACTGCAATAACTTACTCATGAACACAATGGGCGGCTGATAACACCCACTGCTGTGTCAAAATTACTCCTCCACAATGGAACAAGCCATTCCTGTACATAGCAGCCACCCACGGCCAGGCCGCAGGCTTACTTGGTCTACCACCGACTACTCTATATTGAGCTCTTTTGTTTCTTAAATCAGCAGATTGTTTCTTACTCATCTTTCTTTTTAAGTACTCTTCATTTGACATCGATGAAAGTTGATAGTTAAAGTGCAAGGGATCATTTAAGAGAAAACGTTTATTTCTGCCGTAAAGATGATTTTCAATAGCTGCATTCTGTAAATAAATAGAAAAATTACAAAAATCAATAAGGTAAACATGAGATTCTTCATTTATTATAATAAAACTAGCTTCCACCCGCGACTTCGTCTGCGTGGCCAGTTTTTTAGCTATCCTTCGGGAACTGCAGGTTTTTTTTGCATGAAAGGTATCTTATGTCCTTTTCTGTACCCGTGACAATGTGTATGCAAAAAATCATGATGATCGGTTCAGTAGTTAAGACGTAACAAACAAACAAACGGACTTTCACATTTATAATATAAGTAAGGATTTGATAAAATATGATACTTACCTCTTTAAGCAGCTGTGATGTAGTTAATATTCGAGTTCCACACAGTAGTTCAGGACAGGTGACATAAATTGCAGAGGAATTGTAGCACATATCACTGGTGTGCAGAGATCCCCCTGGGCCCGTGTTCAAATAATTCACTCGTAGCAGAGGGTCTACTGGTATGACTTGGATGTAGGGTGGCCTAATAAAAAATAATAATAAAAAGTTTTCTTTTCACCTCTCTAGCTTACGCGCTCGCTAGACATGAAATAAAATACTTTTTAACGGATACTAGCGCGGTTTGTAACAGAAAATAAAAAATCAAACCAAATACCAAATAATTACTAAAGTAGGTACTTTCAATAAAACCGCGCTAGTATCCGTAAAAGAGTGTTTTATATCATTCGTTTTCGTTCTTATGAAACCCTTTTTATTCTTTTTGTGTCTAACACCATCAACAAAAAGGAAACTACATTAGAGTGCAGTATAAATAATTAATTTACACTGAGAACACACTATTCTGATTCATATTGTAGCGTTATAAAGTGAGTGCAAACTTTTGCTCATCAGTGCGTGAAAATTCCAAAAGCAAACTTTGACAAGGTTGCGAATTGAACTTTTGTGAAATTATTATGTTGTTGTTGTAGTTGTTGTAACCTAATTATTTGCTTTTAGTTTGTACCGTATTATGAGTCCTGTTTCTCGGCGGCAGACGTCATGAGCCCACATGTAAGGATTCTTACAGACAGCATACCAATCTCCTCTAAAATTACGTTGTAAAAATCCTTCTGTGTTGGAAATCGCAAATAGCTGTAAGGAAATGTAGTGTTAAAGTCAAATCCTTATCTTTTTTAATTATTAAAGCAAGGTGCAAAGTTGTGATAAGACGAGCGATACCACTTGTAGTAACTTCGGAGGAATCCTTCGTATAAAATTATGATGGAACTTTAATTGGAGGTAGGTTCGTTTAATCATTAATATGTGAGAAACCATCAAAAATTATAGAGCAAAAATATGCTATAATAGATCGAAGTGACATTAAGTATTTGCTATTCTTCATAAAGTTAAAAAGGTGCGAAAGTTGTCTGTTGGAATACCCACAAAATGTGTTTTACTTCTTAAAACTTCAGACATGACTTCGCTCTCAAGCATTTCCCTCGGCGTTTTAACATTGTGCTGAATCTATTTTTATAACTAGCTATCTTTTGTTAGAAATACTAGGTTATTTAAAACTCTAGAATATAAAAGTGCTGTCTTTTTTGTAAAAATGTCAAGTAAAAGCAAGAATTACCTACTTATATTATTCAAATGTACTTACCGGTTTTCTCAAAAGACTAGGCGATAGCATGTTGCAGTCTATCTCGTCTCTGTTGTTAGGACAGTCCATAATGTTGTTGCATCTTTGTTCTTTAGTAAAGCAAGAGCTTTTTGAATTCACATCCAAATCCTCGCAACTGAATGCGTTTTCGTTGCAACCTGTAAAATGTTAACCATTTCCTTAACCTATTTCCACATAGTTTTTATTATGCTTCTGCTGGCATTAAGACATTTGTTTTGGAACTGTTATTCTTCAGTATTTGAACATTCATCCTCTCAACAAATGTTTAGTCTTTTTAGAAGTTTACAGATTTTATTAATTAAAATAAATGAGCTGCACTATTACCATAGCACCCCATTTCATCTTCTCCAAACGGACAATCGTAGTACCCGTCACACAACCTAAATTTGTCTACTCTAGATTTGCAGTTGCAATTTGCTTCGTCGCTAACATCTGCACAATCCACTTGCCCGTTGCACCATTGGTTTTCCGAAATACAGCTTTCACCGTTGTCACATGGTAATGAGCCTTCTGAACATTGGGCATCACGCGCTGATGAATTTGTGGACTTTCTTGTGGTGGTTTCATCTGGCCTAAAATTCAGGGCAAAACTATGAGTTTTAATCTAACTTTGATGTAGGTAGGTATCTGAAACACTCCAACTTCTAACGACGTTCCTCTTACTTAGTAAGTATAAATTGAACTCTTCCATAACAATGCGACGCCGTCAGTCATAAAAGGCTAACATGGAAATATTAAACGGAAACAAGAAACGTTATTTAAACAACAAAACCAAAATCCGTGGTTATAATTTAGTGTGATTAGGTCTACTCATGTGTACAATGCCAGAAATAATTTGAAATTGCGAACCGACTCTTGAAACTAATATGTAGAAGCAAATAAATAACGTGGATTTCATCAGTTACTTTTGTACCGTTATAATACTGATTAAGTGTGCTTAGCAAATATCTATAACTTTCCAGGAAATTAATTAAAATTATAGTGAAAAGCGGTCTTTAGTTTTAAATTATGTTGTCACTTACTTTGGAGTTAAAAATTTCATGAATATTTCGATGTCTTGAGGATGAGGTGGTCTTCGGATCGGTTCAACGTCTTGTTCCAGAGGAGTTCGGTAACTAAAATGAAAAGTAAGAATTTGAAAGAGTTAGTAAGAATATAAATTAATTGTAGGAAATCTAGAAATTGAAACATACTAATGGTTTTGCTCTGGCAAAGGATACCCGTATGGTTGATGTTGTATGTATTCAGGTCTTGGTCCATATACACCTATAAAAAATATAATAATCATTTAAAAAAACATAATAACTGGATAAGAACTTAAACTTATAGCAAAAATTTAACCTTGTGGGTGCGGGTGGTGTTGTTTTATAAGTCGTGCGAGAAAGCAATTAGTGTCTTGAGGGAGATGTGCAAAACCTTGGTTTGGGTGAGGAGCTGAATATGGAATCCAAGATGGATATGATTCGTGTGGATACGAAGGGCCATAGGCGTCCCGGCTTTCATACATTCTTTCCATATCAGATATTACGAAAGCATCTCTTTTAGTTACTTCGATATTCTTAGTTCTATGAATGTCACCAACATTCGTTCTTGGGGAAAATTCTTTTTCTTTATCATTATCTTCAGAGCTGTGCTTTTCTTCCGTAATTGATTTCAGTTTCTTAACAATGTTCTTGCATATTTCATTTTTGTTTTCGTTATTGCATAAAACATTATGATTTAAAATAACTTCTCTAGCTTTTTTATAATCTACATCTATAAATTTTGCTATTGTCTCTTCGGTGTTTTCAAAATGATTTTCAATTTCTCTTCTTTTTCTTCTGAAATAAGGATTTGTTTCGGTTGATGATTCATTTTCCAACTGTAAAAATATTTGTTCTGCATCGTTAGGTTGAACTCCATTTGAAATTTCACTAACACTCGTGACGAGTAAAACTTCTGTGGTGCGGAAAGTGTCTGTAAAGTTTTAATACATTAAATTATCATTAAATACTAAAAATACATATTTTTTTAAGGAGATAACTATTTTTTAACATACAATTACTCTTTACCTATGTTGTCGAGAATCTTGGTCAAAAATAAAAATGCTCCTCCGAAGATTGTAAACAGAATTATAAATATACATATTTTTCTCACAATATTGTAAATAAGGATATTCCTTCGCTGTTTACTATTTTCTGGAAAATAAAAACCATGCGTCATATTTCTTCCTACCGTTATTGTGTATTAATACTATAGACTATTCTCATGCTATAGCTACCAAATTAGTTATTATTAAAACTTTTTTATTATTCTTACCTTTACATTCAGCCAGTGTCATTGGAGGAAGTCCGAGTTGGCTTATGCCTTTATCTGTTAGTGTATTCTCCATAATTTTCTGCAATATCTATTATATCAGTCAGGTAAATTCATTCATACGCCAGCAAAGGGTTAGATGCAAAACGGAAGCCATAATACACTCGACTTCAGAAAAATCGCACCTCTTCGAAAGTAATTTTAGATTTGGCCACCTGCTATTGCTAGCTAACGTTTTATTGTGTAAATGTTGATATCTATTGAAAGTACATTTAATGAGCTTTCAATTCATATTTGTTTGATTTAATTAATTAACATAACAGTTACCATAATTAAACGCTTGAAGCCTTATTGCTAGCGCCGCCATAAAAGAGAAAGTTAATTCAGGAAATGTGGGTAAATTCGCTATCGAGATGATGGAGAAAACACACTTCAACAGTTCAATTAAAAAATGAAATACCCAAGATGGATACTATTACCCATGAAGTTGCTCAAAAATTGCAAAAAAGAATAAGGCAATGTAATGTTGCTCGGAAACTGAATCTCAGTAATTCATCCCGTTCGACGAGTATTCCAACGGTTTCTAGAGACTGTTGGCTATGTATGTTGCTACGTATGTGTATGTTGCTAATTACTGAGATTCAGTTTCCGAGCAACGTGAAAATTGCCTCATTTTTTTGCAATATTTGAGCAACTTCATGGGCAATCGTATCCATCTTGGGTATTCCATTTTTTAAATGAACTGTTGAAGTGTGTTTTCTCCATCATCTCGATAGCGCATTTACCCGCATTTCCTGAATTTACCCCTTTTATTTCCCTTTTATGGCGGCGCAAGCAATAACGCTTTAAGCGTTTAATTCTGGTAACTGTTATGTTATTTAAATCAAACAAATATTAATTGAAAGCTCATTAAATGTACTTTCAATAGATATCAACATTTACACAATAGAACGTTAGCTAGCAATAGCAGGTGGCCAAGTCTAAACTTTCATTCGAAGAGGTGCGATTTTTCTGAAGCTGAGTGTATAATTAGTATTTTGTGACAGATGAAAAATTACGTCCGTCTGGCTAGCAACATTATTCTGCGGGTATCATACATGTAGTTAATTCAGTTACCCAAGTTATTTGGGTTATACGTCAAAACGGTCGTCTCGGAAAATGAGCCTCACCCAATATGGGTAATAGAATATAAATTATTGCAACCCTAATACAATATTATAGCGAAAGATGAGTAAACTAGATCAACAACGTTCGTACGCGTAAGAAAAAAAAAGATAGGTAGTGCCAATAAAATATGCGAAATTTTATGTTATACAGCGAACTCATAAAAACATTATTAAGTATTTTACCTTACTTTGCTAATTCAACTGAACATAGAACTACATAGTACCAATTTTATGGCTACCGGTAACAGTTTTCGCGCTCACACATAAAAAACACTTTTTATATCGTTACTAGCGGCCGCCCGCGACTTCGTCTACGTGGACAGTTTTTTGCTATCCCTCGGGAATTGTACGTTTTTTCTGGTAATGAAAGGTACCTTATGTCCTTTTCTGTACCCCTAACAACGTCTATGCAAAATTTCATGATGATCGACCCCCTGATTATCTAAAACGAAACTATTTAGCGACCGGTTGCATTTGACATACATTGCTACTTTTCTTTGGTATGTTTTTTTTTTACCCCAAAGAAAAGTAGCAATGTATTACGTTCATCTGTGAACTGCGACCGGTCGCTAGGCGGTTTCTAATTAGATAATCAGCCCGCCGTTCAGTAGTTAAGACATGAAGGCGTAACAAACAAACAGACTTTCACATTTATAATATCAGTAAGGATTTTCGGAGTTTATTAATTAATGGCTGATTGTTTGTTTTCTAATCATACACACACGAATAGTGACTCCATGTCAAATTCATGGAAAACTGCAATTGATATTTTAGTTTTGATAATGTAGGTATAATTTTAATTTCATTTCAGAAAATTGATCACTACGAGAATAAAAAAATGGAATCCCTGCGGTAAAGTATTAATGTTAAAGATTTGTCGTTTACCACAGCGTCAGCTGACAACGATATAGGCCTATACTCGTCGCTCGTCAAAATAATTAGGGATATTGGCTCCGGGCAAAACATACGCGTGGCGTTTGGCTTTCATTGCCCACATTTTATTATAAGGCAATTTTAGAGGTACGAACATACGACGACTCCAGCGTTTAACGAGGTATTTATTTTGGTTGAATACTTATTTCCTCATATTAATAAAAAAAAGTAAAAATAACGATCTAAAAGGCAAAATCAAAGCTTTCAGAAAAAGCCAATTTGAAAGAAAACAAAGCCTTTTTTAATATAGTAAATTGTTTCTATGATTACGTAATTAAAAATGAGTCGTAATACTTATACAAAACATTGTCAATCGTAAATATTACACCTATCATTTTAAGAGATGACAATGTAACGTCTTTTCTATATTGGCATTATACATTATTATTGCTTTTTTATTCAAATTCTTTTTGAATACGTCACAACTTTGGCAAGCCTTTTATCATGATACCCAAGGGAAAAATTTAACCTTTCTTATATATCAAAACAGAATAAGTTCTTTCTGAAGTTCGAAGATACCAAGTGAAGAGAAGACGAGAAAAAAATGCAACACGGACGTTCCTTATACAACGTACGAATGAACGAATGAACCCGCAAACTGGAAAAACCATAGAAATAGAATGCCAAAGAACAACAATGTCAATAAACGGGTGATCCGAAAAACGAATGTATATAGGTACATTATTTCTATGAGATACGTAAAATAGGACTTACATACATAAAATATGACTATATTATGGCAAATTAAATTAATAAACTATTTTCCATACTAACTCTACAAGCCTTTACTTCAAAAACTCTACACCTTGAAGTAAAGGCTTGTAGAGTTAGGGCGCGTAGAGTTAGAAGCTTGGCTCTACATGAGGTCTCATAACTTTTTGACAGTGCGAGCTCTTGGCCGCAACATTTACATGAAAATGTTTTTGGTGGGATTTCACTTCTTTTTGTAACTCTCCATTATTGTGGTCTAAAATCGTATAAAATTCAATCAACTAGCGTACTAGTACTATTATTTATTCTGTGGTAGAAATAATTCATTTATGCTGTGATATTATTTTACTCTTTAACGCAGAAAGTGACAGTGCGTGCAAAGAGCAAAATAGAGTCTGGGGGTCTCTTACGAAAAGTTTAATGCGATACACGCAGCTGCGTCCGTGCTTCGTTTTGATTGTTTCCTATTACAAATCACTTTCGTATGCGATATTGCTTGATTTGTAATTATCGATTGATTAATAATAAATAATGATAATAAATAAAGATTAATTATTATTATTTATTATTGCGAAGAGATTGCGTGAGTTTGATAGTTGCTCTCTAGCTTATCCGACATCGTTGGATTAGTAGTATGGACTACGATAGCCAAATTCAAAATGTTTGTTATAACTACCCAACGAACTGCGGACGACTATCGTGGCCAAGTGACTGCGTTACGCAATGGGGAGGCGAAGGCAAAGTGAATTACAGATGGCGCTTCATTCTTTGGAACAATTGTCAGTTTGAGCTTATATTGTCTTGACTGTGTATTACGTGATTTTACTTTCTTAGATTGTATTTTTTTTCGGTTTTGCGGACAAACAATGCTAACTTTAGCTCATATAAAAGAAGAATTACGGAAAAGAAAAGCCAAAACAACAGGCAAGAAAGTTTATAGCAACTTACAAAAAATTGCTAACAAGCATTACATTTCTTTAAATTTCGTGTAAGATTTACAAGTAATCTTTTTATTTCAGATTAGAAGCATATGATTTAAATTTTAACAAAGCAACTGAGTGTGAATTTCCGTGTTTATAGTTGCCTGATGATGCCTTCTGTGCAATAGTAATTTCAGGTTTCTGTACTGGAATTTCTGTACCATCCAAAATTACACGAACCGTTTTATCATATTTATTTTATTATTCTAAGTTTCTTGAATGACTCTGGCATATAAAATTCTATTAACTCTCTGTTTGGCCCCAATATTGGGCTTATTCCATATTTGATGTACCTATAAAATTCATCCAAGTTATAAATATGCTAGAAACTGCTGAGGTTGAAATATTAAAGAACAAAGCTGTTATAATTCAAATGTTGTTTTATTTTGGCGAAGCTTCATCAAATTCATGAAACATTCCTTTTGATTTATAATGTTTCTCAGGCTCAGCAAAGGAGAAAATCGAGGGAAAAGCATCTTTTTTTTATATTTTTTTGCCCAATATTTTTTTTGTTACTGGGAAATCGATGAACTCCAATAATTTACAAGTTACATGCATAACAATGCGGAATTTTCTCAGTATAAAATTAAAAAGTGCAATACTCCAAGAGATTCCCATATGTTTTGACACTTTCTTTGAGGCGGCCCGGTACCAAGACCAGACGCCACCTATCGGGATAAAATTGCGCTTTTCCTCCCCATTGCGTACGTAATTTTCGTAATAGGCCCCCGCGCGAGTTTTGCGTCATGAAAGAAGTAGTGAAATGAACACAATATCTTTTTTATGACTACCTTTTTCCATTGATTTAACAGTGATTTACTAAGGCTTAAAAATAATTACTACTAGCTTACATACCAAATTTGAGCTTTCTAGGACTTTGGGAAGTACCCTAGGAATTTTGATGATTATCAGTAAGTTTTGACGAAATTGAGGTTTTTTAGATATCAATTTAATCCAAAGTTTAAGAGCTATGCAATTGAAACTTTGTATGTTTAACAAGTCCACTACAGACATCATATCCTGAGAATTTTGTACTACTGGTATAATCCAAACCCAAGTTATGAGGGTTAAGCGGTTGGGGGGTTAAGGTCCAATTTCATATTTTTTTTGTTGTTTGTGGACTAATATTAGCTTACATACCAAATTTCAGCTTTCTAGGACTTGAGGAAGTACCCTATAATTTTTGATGCTCATGAGTGAAATCGGGGTTTCTTAGAACTCAATAAAATCCAAAGTTTAAGAGCTATGCAATTGAAACTTTGTATGTTTAATAAGTCCACTACAGACATCATATCCTGAGAATTTTGTACTTCTGGTATAATCCAAACCCCAGTTATGAGGGTTAAGCGGTTGGGGGGTTAAGGTCCAATTTCATAATTTTTTTGTTGTTTGTGTACTAATACTAGCTTACATACCAAATTTCAGCGTTCTAGGACTTCAGGAAGTACCCTATAGGTTTTGATGATCATGAGTGAGTCAGTGACGAAATCGGGGTTTCTTAGATAGGTATCAATAAAATCTATATTATAAGAGCTATGCAATTGAAACTTTGTGTGTTTAATTAGTTTACTACTGACATCATATTCTGAGAATTTTATTTATCTGGTATACCCCAAAACCCAAGATATGAGGGTTCAAAAAAACGACGAAGTACTTCCAGAAAAGGTAGGTAGTGCCCTTGAGCTTCGCTTGCTCGTCTTGGCGGGGGCACTGCCGTGCCCCCAGATAAGGATTAACAAATATTAAAAAAAAAATGTGATTGCTCATTTGCAAGGTGGGACGCTACTTACAGTAAAAAAAATTGGCACATTGTCACTTGATTCTTTGTCTCTTTTTTTCACAGACCGTGTCCGTATAATGTTAACTTCTCTTTTCCACGCTTTGTTGGTCTTCTTGAGCGCAGCGAAAATTTTTCTATGTCTATGGGAAAAACCGTTTTTCGGACCATCAAACTGAACAACTTTTACAATGGGACTAATTCTGAAATCGCGAAACAAAATCAACTTTGGGTTCGTTCATTAACGTTTTGATATCCATCATACCTATGGGGGATGTGGGGGGCAATTGGGGCCCTTGAAGTGCAATTTTTAGTTTTTATATTCTACTAGTGGCCGCCTGCGACTTCAGCTGCATGAACAGTGAAGGCGTAACAAATTAATAAACAAACTTACTCTAGCGGCCGCCCGCGACTTCGCCTGCGTAAAAAGTTGGTTTGCCTTGGGTATCCCATTGGTATCCCTCGGGAACAATACTTTTTTCTGGATAAAAGGACCCTATGCTATGTCCTTCTGGACAATTGTCCGCGTGTGTCAAATTTCAGGTTCAGTAGTTAAGACGTAAAGGCGTAACAAACACACAAACAATCAAACCGACTTGCATTTATAATATTGAAAATTAGTAAGGATTAGGGATACTTCTAAAAATATTTCTAGTATTTTATGTCTATGTTATTCTAACTCAAGCCATCGTCCATCAGCGTATTTTTTTTCAGCTCCCCCATGTTTTTTAGGGTTCCGTAGCTTAATGGCAAAAAACGGAACCCTTAATAGATTCGTCATGTCAGTCTGTCTGTCCGTCATGTATGTCACAAATACTTTATTCTGAAACTATTAGGATTACACTGTTGAAACTTCATAGATTGACGTGTTCTGTAAACTGCTTCACAATTTTTAGATAAAAATAAAAAAGGGGGGGGGGCTCCCCAAAAAAATGGTACCTATAAGGTAACTACGGAACCCTACTGCGCGTGGCCCGACACGCACTTGGCCGGTTTTTTCTGTATTCGCCACTGAGTAAATTCGATTAAACAATAACTTTTCGCCATGTCAATATTGTCGCGTATTTGTTTGTCGAAACTTGGTCAATGTAGAGTCGACATTGAAGAATTGAACATTGGTCTACATTGATATTGGTCAATGTAGGAAAAGTTTACATTGACCAAGTTCAACTAAGATTCGACAACAGTAATATATAGACCAAACAAAAGAAAGCGCATTAAGTATTTTACAGTCCGGTAAAACTTAAAAAAGTAATAATATAATATAAAAAACTTAATAAAACTTACGTAGTGCTTCGTATTTCGTCGATGACTTCAACAGAAAAACATTATTTTTATTTACCTAATTCACTTTACTGAACTTTAGGTACTGTTTACAAAGCCACTGACTTCGGAGCACTGACTCAATTCTTACTAATTTTGCTGACCATCAATGTATCAGGTTTAAAATAATTGGTCAGTTGATTGTAAATGTAAAGCTATGGTTATATTGAACATTTGTTGTATTTTTGTTAAGAAAGTCAAAGTCAAAGTCAAATAAGCTTTATTCAAATAAACTTAATTATTAAGTACTTTTGAATCGTCTATATTTTCCTACCACCCGTTCCAGACTTTTTTAGCTGACAAGAAGAACGGGCGCAAGAAACTTATCAGCTGTAACAGCCATAAGTAACGATATTTACAAACTTGAATATATCGTTACCAGATAATTACAATACAACAGGGTGACAGGATTATTGGCAACAACATAGACTTATTATATAACTTCAACAAAGTACTTATTAGCAAGTTATGTGTTACATCATTTCCACGCATTTAGATCTTTAAGATAATCATCTACTTTATAATAACCTTTACCCATGAGCGTTTTTTTAACATGGTTTTTAAATTCATGCAAAGGAAGATCAATCACTTGTTGTGGAACTTTATTAATAAAGGCTATGCCTTTCCCCATAAATGAACCTCTAGTTTTTGCAAGCCTAAATCTTGGAACGGCAAGTTTATCTTTATTTCTTGTATTGAACTGGTGAATATTGCTGTTCTTAGCAAATGAATCATAGTGTTTCCTTACATAAACTAAATTATCATAAATATATTGGCCTGCCAAAGTTAAAATATTTATTTCTTTGAACATTTCTCTCAAGGTATCTCTCCGCCGTAGATTGTATATGGCGCGAACAGCTCTTTTTTGGAGTACAAAAATATTTTCAATACTGGCAGCTGAGCCCCACAATAGCAGTCCATACGACATTACGCTATGAAAATAACTAAAGTATACTAACCTTGCCGTTTCAATATCAGTTAAAAGCCTTATTTTCTTAACAGCGAATGCCGCTGAACTAAGTCTACTTGACAAGGCTTCAATATGTGGATCCCATTGCAGTCGAGAATCTAGTGTGATACCTAGAAATTTTGTGCTCTCGATAAACTCGACTTCATCGTTATTCAAATTAATATTTAATTTTGTCTGCTCAACATTAGGTAATGAGAATTTAACACATTTAGTTTTTTTGGGGTTAAGTGCTAAATTATTACTATTAAACCAGTATGAAACTTTAGAGAGGGCACTATTTACTTCGTCCGAACAGTTATTACCTCTGTTTACTTTAAAAACTAAAGAAGTATCATCCGCAAATAGTACTGTTTCACATAAATTATTCGCGTAGTTGGGAAGGTCATTTATATAAATTAGAAACAGCAATGGGCCCAATATTGATCCCTGTGGCACACCCATATTGATGGGGGCTCCAGTAGATTCAGTTCTATTAATCACTTTTTGACTTCACACTTTCTGAGTTCTATTGTACAAATACGATTTCATAAGACTAACTGATTTATCAGAGACACCATAATGTTCTAGCTTCTTTAATAGTGTTTGATGATCAACGCAATCGAATGCCTTAGAAAGGTCACAGAAAATGCCAATTACATCTTGCTTTTCTTCCCAAGCATCAAGAATATGTTTGAGAAGTGCAATTCCAGCATCAGTAGTACTTTTACCCTTGGAAAAACCAAACTGATTTTTATGAAGTATATTATTGTATGTGAAGTAATCTAATAATTGGGAATATATAATTTTTTCAAATATTTTACTAAGTGCTGGTAGTATAGATATTGGCCTAAAGTTAGCTGGGTCACTTTTATCCCCAGATTTAAAAAGAGGAATCAATTTACTATTTTTCATTAGATCAGGAAAGACCCCTTCGTCAATACATTTGTTAAAAATAAAAGCCAAGTAAGGGGCTAGTATATCAATTATTGATTTAATTATGCTTGTTGACATGCCCCAAAGATCTTCTGTTTTTTTAACATTAATTGTTTTAAAAGCTTTAATGATATCTGCACTATTTATATATTTAAAGGAAAAACTTTCATTGCACTTATCAACACTAGACTCCAGAAGGGAGACAGCGATGTTGGGACAAGCACTAAGGGTACTGGTAGTTTCTACAGGTATTCTAGCAAAGAAATCTTCAAAAACTTTAGCGACCTCATTGTCAGATTCAAAAGTTTGATCACCAGTTTTTAAACAGAAGGAATTTATATTGGATTTTGATTTGCCCGTTTCTTTGTTAATAATATTCCAAGTAGCCTTAATTTTATTGTCAGCTAATTTAATTTTATTTGCAAAGTACTTGGACTTTGCTAAGATACAGACTTCTCTGAATGTTTGTGAATACTTCTTGACAAATTCAATGAAGTTAGGATCACTAGAAGTAGCTTTCTCTGCATAAAGTTCGTATAATTTCCTTCTGCTCTTATATATGCCGGGTGTGGCCCAGTCACTAAATTTCGTACTATCATTACATTTGATGACTTTTTGTTTAAAAGTTTTACTAAATTCAGTTTGAACTATGCTAAATAAATGATTATATAGGTTATTGGCTTCAAAATTAGGTTCTGGTAATGTTTCAATTTTACTTGTGACATTGGTTCTGAATTTTTCAATACAGTGTTTTTTTACTGGCCTACACATTATTTCCCGTTTAGGCGGAACATGATGGTGCTCAATGGAGGCTAATTGTCCACTATGGTCGGATTTAATACAATTTAAAATTGATTTTTCAATGACATTACAGTTACAGAAAATATTATCTAAGCAGGTTGCCGATGTGGGTGTGATACGCGTTGGTTCATTAAAAATATGTAGCAAATTAAATGATTTAAATAGGTTTATGAACCTACTCGACAGTTTGGCTATTTTAGGGTCTAAGATGTCGACATTAAAATCTCCGCAAATTGCGACTTTTTTATTCTTCCTACAAGTTATTTTTAAAACTTCCTCCATAGTGGACTCAAACTCAGAGTAATTCGCTTTGGGGGGTCTATATACGCATACTATAATTATTTGATCAAGTTCCACGCACGATAACTCAACGGTTCGTTCAATTGAGAGGGATACTACATCTCTACGCTCTTTACATTGTAAACTATTGTGTAGAATAATAAGTGAACCCCCTCTTATAGTAGATTTCCTACTAAGCGAGCTAACAACTTTATAATTATCTAAACTTAAAAGTAATTCGTGCTTTTTCAACCAATGCTCAGTAACACATAACACATCAATATCTTCAGAGTTTAAGAATAAGCTTATTTCTAAATCTTTGCCAGAAAAGCCTTGCATATTTTGGTGTACAATTCTTAAACACTTTGGCTTTTCTATTGTTAAGTCAGGGCTAGAGGACGCCTCTATTGTCCTAGATGGTAATTTAAATGTGAAAAATTATTATTACTTGAACTAAGTAAAATGTTATAATTATTTTTATTTGGAACAGATTCCAAAGTTGAATGACTAATGTCAATAGTTGACTGCTCAATAAAAGCAGTTGTTTTACTAGCCAGATTATTGGCTAAATTATTAAAATAAAAAGATAGCGATAATGCTATTTGTCTCCTAAAAGAACTAGGCAGATAGAACTTATCTTTTGTCAAGTAAAAACTATTATTAAATAATTTATTGATGTCAATTATGTGTAGCTGTTCACTATTATGAAATGCTACCGTATTCAATGTTACGTTCAACTGATACCTAAAGTTATTTTCCATTTGTGACACACTTTAACACAAGAAGGTATCAAGTCAATATTCCTGTGAATTTTGTACGCAAAAGTGAGTAAGTAGAATATCTCGCAATGGCGGGGCAGCGGGGCGGCATGGAAATCGGTGCGCCCCATTGACTGTTCCTAAAAAAGAAATTCTTATCATGAAAAGAAGGATATAACTTATAAATACTTTATTTTCAACATAACTAACATTGTGTACCTACCTACATACGTATTTATTTTAGTAATAATTTAATTCAACAATTTATATTTTCTATGCAGTGAACTTTTGTCGCGCTAGAAAAGAAAACAAGTATTCTTAAACGCGATATGATTTCTTCGGCTCTTTTTCTAGGCAACGGAAAATTTCAAATGAATAAGTTTTTAATTATTGCGTTTTTATGTTTTGTAAAGCTTTTATCATTAAGGCTCCGTACCGATTTTGCCGCTTACTGCCGCGCTCTCGCTCGCACATTTCATCTTTTCTCAAGATTTTGTAAATCTGAGTGCGTAAATGAAAAATGTGTCTCGGCCACTTTCCGCAATATAAGATTACGGACATTTCAACATATATTTCAGTTTTGAATTGCTGAAGTACAAAAAATTATCGCATTTGCCAGTTCAAATTACTGTTAGAAACGATAACTTTTTGTACTTTAGCAACAAAAAACTGAAATATATTTTAGTATGTCTGCAATTTTATATTGCGAAAAGTGGCCGAGACCAATTTTTCAATTGCGCACTCAGATTTAAGAAATCATGAGAAAACATGAAATGTGCGAGCGAGAGAGCTGCAGTCAGCGGCAAAATAGGGACGGGCTCTTAAGAAGCTACTAAAAATTAAAAGCTACGTACTTTAATATCAATGATAATAACAATTCTGTTTCCTTTTATGGACCCAAAATAATAGGGGTTAAAGTATGAAATTGCCGATTTTATCTCACACACAGAGACTCTCATATCTTCTATGATGTTAATGATGATTCGGTTACTTAATGTTATTTTGAATTATGATCATAGCGGCTCACTTTCAGCAATAAAAATATATCAGTTTTTTTTCCTAAATGTAAAAAAAGTATCTTAAAACTGACTCTTTTTTTGGTTTGCAGAAATGACTACTTAATTCGTTGCAACTTAGTTTATACTTATTTTTTTCACCGAAAACGTGTGGCATTAGTTAGCGGAGTGTTAAAAAATTTGTGCATAAAAGTTTTAGAACATTAGCGTTCATGGTTGTTAAATAAATTAAGAAAATGCTAGTATGTAAAATGCGAATCCTTTAAATCTCCATACAAAACGGTCATTTTATACTTTAACCCCTAATATGACCTGAGAAAATATTAAGATACATTTCTAAGCTACCTAAGACAATTTGTCAGCTGGAAAGTTATCTCCAGACAATGATAAACTCCCTTTCTTCTCTGTAAACGAGTGCGTGCTTACTAAACATTAGGAAAAACGATAATTTACACACACGCAACATCTTGTAAGATGATTTTTTAAAGGTTCTAATTTCTTCTGTAAGATTCACGTATTGTTGTCTCAAAATTCATAATTAACATCATTATATTATTATATTTGCATAATTTTCATAATATCTTTATTATGAACAAGTCTTTATCTAAGTCATCAAAAAGTTATGCGTCGATGACCTGGTACGAATTTCGAAACATTAACTGATTGTTTAAGCGGCAGCAAATAAGTATTGTTCCTCACGAATGCTTACAAACCACATTTTAGCCTTTATTTAATTCTATTTATGTCAACCAATGCGATTAAAGGTTTTTTTAATACATATTTGATATGTTAGATTTTCGTGTTTATTAGGTAGTCAAAAAATACTAAAAATAATAAATATACCATAGCGAGAAACATTTATATCATCAAAAGGTCTGGACCAATAGCAAAACGTATCTAACAAAAGCTATTAAAAATATAATAATGGCAAGACGCGAAACATTTTCTAAGTCTATGGGCAAGACAATAAATTATCAGTTTGTTTCAATTTTACCACTATTACCAGAAACTCAACTGTCAAACAATATTTACATTCCCGCCAAGAATCTTATTTCCCGCCTAAGTTTAGTATTGCCAAAAATATAAGGCAGTTTTTACACGGGTTGACTTTGCGGGCGATTTGGCATGCGATTTTAGTCAACTAGCGCTTTTTATTGACAATCGCTTATAAAATCGAATCACCACCTCATTGAAATTAGGTTTGTGATTAGATTTTACAAGCGATTGTCGATAAAAAGCGCTAATTGATAAAAAATGCTAATTGATTAAAATCGCTTGCCAAATTGCCTGGCAAGTCGACTAGTGTAAATACCACATAAAACGCAAAATCATGCTTCAAAAAGGCTGCGAACTTTTCCGACTACCTATTATAAAAAAAAACCTTAAAAAAACTAATATTAATAGGTACTGTGCTATTATCTTAAAACCGGTTTCTAAATTGAAAAATTTAAAATATAAGTACTTATCGGGATAATTCTCATTTCTAAGCTATTCACATACATTTTGAATAGGAAACTGATTTGCTTTTTTTATACTGCAAAGTCACATTTAAATTAAAAAAAAACCGATAAAATAAGACGTAGACAAACATAATATTTCTTGTAACTGACTGACCTAGTTACAAGAAAACTTATGAAACGACGAATCATAATATTTAAATAATTATCATTGTTTTATCTACGGTCCATTTCATGATATGGCTTATTCAAAATTTCGGGAATGAACTAAGTAATATTAATTAGTTCATTCCCAAATAGTGGAGGTCCAGAAAGTACATCCTGGTTATTGTTTTACATAAAGTGCGCGTGTTTCTTATGTACCTAATAAAAGAGTATCAAAACCACAAAATACGAGGGGGTTACTCCCGAAACACGAACGAGAAACTGAGATCGAATTGGTATCGAGTTAACGTCAAAACGGTACAATGGAAACCATGCCAACCGTTTTCAATGTACTAAAATAACAGACTTTTGACGTTTATTCGATCGTGATGTGAAATCAATCTCGTTGAATTCCGTCAAGAGTAGGGGGGGTGCCCGCCTACTCTTGACGGGAATTATTACCATACAAGTTTACTATGTCACACATAAATAATTAAATAACTATTTTTCCATAATTAAACTTAAAGAGACTTTTGCCAGACGATAATTTATACGTCGTAGGTATGTTACAATACCTACCTGCGTCATATTTGTAATATTTACATGTTTTTGTAAAAGTAAACTATTGATGATGATATTATTTTGCAACGTAAACACGAATATTAATTTGAATTTGTAATACATAAATTTTATAACCCACAGTAACATAAAGTAGTAAACAAGTTTATTTTTAGTCTTCCGGCGACTGCGCCCACTTTTAACTGGACCCACGGGCGCAGTCGAATTATTTTAATATTTTTATTCCGTCAATTGAATTATTTTAATATTTTTATTCCGTCAACTGCGCCCACCTTCGGTATGCATAAAGGATATCAAAATTTGGATTATTGATTTAATAGTATTGGAAAAATTAAGACAAAATGTAGGTACTTTTTTTGTTCAAGTCATTGTATCAGCAATTTTTTCAGTAAGCACGTACAAAATAAAATTTCTTAACTTAAAGATTTCTTTTATTGTTCAAAGAGTCTATTTTTAGACAGTACGAGGACCAATTCAAATTAGGAGGTTCACACAGTTCAAGTTATTGAGACGGAAAACAGTTGTTTGGTACATTAATGGACTTTAAAGTTGCCAGTACTTTACGCGAAAATTTAATTTACATCACAAGCAACTCCGGACTCGATAATTCCTAAATGGATAAAATGAGTTTGTAGATAGTATTGTGCTCGTAGATGCCACGTCATCTATGCCAGCAATATTTTTTCTAAAAGTGACATTTAAAAAATAAAAATGTAACTATTTGCCTCATTAGATGGCATTGATAGAAAGAGAAATGTCAAAATTGGCTTTAAAAATAAACAGCCTGTACAAGGGTCTGACATGCTTTGATAGAGCGAGATCGTCTTATTGAGATTCCTATAGGAGTAAATAGAGAAGAGTTTCATGTTTTATCTCTATCACCGACCGGACTTTTTTTCATGGTCGGGTTATAGGCACAGTTCAACTAGGCAAAACAAACAAGTGAGGTTATATCAAGAGTGCCAAAGAAATTAAAGGTTTTGTGGATTACTACTTAATTTATACATAAAATTTATTATAAATCGAATGTGTAGTGTTTGTGTCTAGCCTACAAAATGGTGGGGTGTTCAATATTTGGCTGCAAAAGCAAAATAATAAAGAAAAGAAGCGCGTGTTACATTTCATGCGTAAGTACACTGTTTTCTATATTTTGATCACGTATTTCTTTCTCAAATCTGACAGGAACCAAGTTTCTGAGCTAAATCATTAGTTATATCATGAAAAACCTGATAAATAGGAAAACTCTAAAAATTATTTCTAAAAATAACCTCGGAAACATTTGACATGCAAACCGGGAAAATTGCGTATTAATCTACGTAATAGAAGCCAGCTTAGCATTGACGTCCATTAAAATCAGTAGGTTTATAATTCGATTTCCGGATGCCTACCCATATATAAATTTTTCCCCAAAAATTACCCCATATTTCAGGGAATTTCAAGCGATTTGATTTTTCCAGATTTCCGACGGAAGATAAAATTCGTGAGAAATAGACAGAAGCAACAGGAAAATAAAAAATGGGCATAAGTACACACGAATTGATTTGCAGAAAAAGTGTGTCTGTACATTAAAGATATTTCAACAAAAATATATTTGAAGCGATGGAGACATTCATTAATGATTTTTAATTATTTTTCCTAGAAACTTTGCTAAGTAATGTTAATTTCCAATAAAAACAATAATAATTTATTTGTATACCATTAATGTTCATTATGAATTAAATATATTGATAAGTTTAAAATCATTCAAAGTTGATTGAGTATAGCAAGGGACATAGCAAATTTGCATAGTTTGTAATTATAAAATGAAAGTTTTGTTAAAAAAAAGTAAACAAAATGCAGTTTTTTACCCCATTTATCCTTACATATAATAAAACAGTTGAAAAAGTGTGTCTATACATTACATATATTTAAAAATGAAATATCTGGGGCGATGGCGACATAGTAATAGAGTAAGAATTTGAAAAAAAAATTATGTCTGTTTGTTTGTCTGTTTGAACACGCTAATCTCCGGAAATACTGAATGGATTCGAATGAAACTTTTTTTGTTATATTGCTGTTAAGCCTGGGCATAAATTAGGGTATAATTGATTTTGGAAAATGGAACTCCTGATGCTGAATCATAATGGTCCAACTTAACTATAAGGAATATAAAAATGACAACAATAATTTACGTAATCCAGCTAAACTATACAAAATATGAAAATGACACCTTGGAAAAAGTTGTTCAGCCTGATAAGCATTTTTTGTTTAGGTACAAAAATCTAATATATGGAACACCTGATGTAGAACCATAATGGTCCAGCTAAACTATACAAAAAATAAAAATGACACCTTAGCAAAAGTTGTTCAGCCTGATGAGCATTTTTTGTTGAGGTATAAAGAAGAACAATTACGTTACATATTATGCCAGGGTGTTATTGGCAAAAATTCAATATAGTTTATCACAAAAAGAGTGGTCGGTCGGGACTACTTATTTTCGCGATTTCGCTTGCAATACTTTGCTTAATTAGCGAGTCAAAATGTTGACTTTCACTCACTACGGAATTCAAGTATTGTAACGATTTCGACTACATTTTAGGGTATTTTTTTTGCGATCATGGCAGCCCCATATTTTGACGTCATAATATATCTATCCCTTACACCCGGTCGCTCGGTGGCGCATCTACCCCTTTTTAATATACTATATCTATGAGCCTGTACCAAAACGGCAAGTAAGCGATCGTTGGCTGACATCTACTCAAAGAGAACCATTACAGGGTTACATCTGCCTGCGTACCTGAGTACTCTTCGAAGCTTAGTAAAAAAAAAACACATTGACTGACACATAAATTTTTATCAACGCCATCTATCGAGCCTACAGTTTTTCGTCATTTTGAAAAACCCTCATTACTTTATGGCAAGCATTGAGATCAAAGAAGACATCTATATATATAAAATTCAAAGTCCTGACTGAGTGAGATATCAACGCACAGCCCAAACCGCTGAACCTAGAGACTTGAAATTTTGCACACAGATACTTTATACAGTGTAGGCATCCACTAAGGAAGGATTTTTGAAAATTCCATCCCTAAGGGGATGAAATAAGGGATGAAAGTTTGTATGAAAGTCCCTCAGCTTTGAAGCTAGGATCTTCAAATTTTGTGTTTAGGCTGATGATTGAAAATAAATAAATACGTGTCTCAGCGTTTTTCAAAATTCTACCCCCAAAGGGGTGAAAAGGGGGATGAAGTTGTGTTTAGAAGATAATCCTTCATTTTTGAAGTAGAAATCGCTAGATTTGTAATTTAGGCTTATGGATGGAAATCTAACGCAACGCATATTGTATTGGTATAATTTCAACCCCCATGGTGATGAAATGGGGGTGCAATGGGGTAAATAAACCTAAAAATCGATATGGATGTCGTTATTGGGGTTTTCTGGGATGAAGATTGCGAAAATGACATTTATTTTGAAGTCCAACACGGTCGACATGATTTAACCCCTAAAGGGGTGAAAATTGGATTTAAATTTGGTATTGAAAACAATATAAAATAGACATTACAACTTAAAACTTCGTAGGAGCATGTCTTAAAATAAATAGGCAAACATATATTTTGTGGTTTTGAAAATCAACCCCTTAGGGGGTAAATGGGCTAAGTAAACGTAGAAATCGATATGGATGTCGTTCTTGAGGTTTTATGGGATGGTGATTGCGAAAATGACATTAATTTTGAAGTCCAATTTAACCGCTAAAGGGGTGAAAATGGGGTACAAATTATATATGGAAAAATAATATAAAATAGACATTATATAGTTTACAGCTTAAAAATTCGTAGGAGCATGTCTAAAAATAAATAGGCAAACACATATTTTCTTATTTTGAAAATCATCCGTTAGGGGGTAAATGGGGTAAGTAAACATGAAAGCCGATGTGGATGTCGTTCTTGAGGTTTTATGGGATGAGGAATGCGAAAATGACATTTGTTTTGAAGTCCAACACGGTGGACATGATTCAGCCCAAGGGGACGGGGACGGACACGGGAACAGGAACGGAAACGGGGGCGGGGACGGAAACGGGAAAGAGTAAAGAAACGGGAACGTGATACTCTTAATATCTCTGGACCTAATTCTGATTATTGTAATAAACTAGCTTCCGCCCGCGACTTCGTCCGCGTGGATATTAGAGAAAATCCTTAGGGAACCTTCAACCAGGATCCGACCAACCGTTTTATACGCGATTACGCGGGTCCCCACCAAGCGCGCAGCCTCGTGCGAGGCCTGTCACACGTCGCAAATGTTTTGCCTCGCGAGGCAGCGCGCTTGGTGGGGACCCGCCTAATCGCGTATAAAACGGTTGGTCGGATCCTGGTTGAAGGTTCCCTAAGGATTTTCTCTAATATCCACGCGGACGAAGTCGCGGGCGGAAGCTAGTTTCATTCATAAAGTTTTAATGAAATAGGTACCAAAGAATTCCTACGTATTCTAAAGCGCAACACTTTCCACAGTCGCTTTCCCCTTGCGCTTTCAACAGAGGCCTCAGGGCATTCAAATAGCACATGCCCTAGGCATCTGCTCTTAAAAACGTCAAAATCGAATGGCATGCGTTTGACGCAAGACGAACTGAAAGTTGAAGATGAAAGTGATAGGGAACGGGAGAGCGATTCGGTGAAGACAAACTCTGGCCCTACCATGAGTTGGTGCAAACTGTTTTCATTACCATTAAACTATCGTTTTCTCTCACTCGCATTGATTGTGAGCTATATATTCGATAGTTTACAATAGTGAAAACAGTTTTTTTTTCATCTATTCATGGTAGAGCTTCTTCTTCTGTTATCCTTTAGGCTATGTTTACATTAATACAAGTAGACGACCGAGTCGAGTAGCGAGTAGAAGTACATTGCCTGGCATGTTCGTCAATTTTAAAAGAACGTCAAAGAAACCACGTAATGTACTTCTACTGGAATGTTTGCTGGGCCGAGCTGCTGGCGTAATGTAAACATAGCCTTAGTATGAGTCTGACTGATCTTACCTTTATCAAATAAAACAGGATTGGATAAATTGCTATTGAGCTGACAGTTAGAATAAAAGCTTTTTCTGGAATACAACCTTACGTTTTTTATTATCATTTAGCTTAGTCACTACTTTTGCATGGTAAAGTTATACCTACATATAATTATCTACGTGTTGTTACTTCTAAGCTTAGTCACTACTTTTCCCTGGTCTAGTTATATGGGTTTTTATCCACAACGGGTCAGTGCTTGACCCTAATCTCACTTGATGTTAAGTGACGATAATGCACTTCACCCGGAATTCTGAACCACTAAAGAACTATCTTACCTCTAACTGCCGGAACACAACTATATGAAATCGTTGTTTTTGCACAGAAATAAGTTATGGCGTCAGATTAGGTAAGACGGTGGTAACTACCAATAACTACCAACCAAACTGAGTACAAATGTGCTCCTGGGAAGCGAACCGAGACCTCTGCGAACTACTAGACCCCAAGCCACTAGATGCGGTTAAAACTCTCTTTACAAAATTTTCTCTTTTTCAATTTTCTAGTACTTAAGTATACAATAAACGCGGTTGCATAGATCGAATCAATTAAGATTCAACAGCTGTTTCATGAAGCTTCAGGGCCATTAGTTAATTGATTTTAATCTTTGTACATCCCTCTTGTATACACTGTGGTTTCTACTAAAGGGTCTCAATTTAGCTATGAACTATTCATGATAGGCTATTTTAGTTCTATGAAACATAGTCTTGAATGTTGTAGGTAGGTTAATACAGAAATCTTTTTCTATGAAGAAGATTTATTAGAAAGAAGCAGACTACAAAAACTACCTTGGGTTTGTCTTTTGTTTATAAAAATAATAATAATAATAAATTTAAGCTTTATTGCACACAAAACAAAATATTACAGATAAGAGGACAAAAATACAAAGAAGAAAGTATAAAAGAGGCGGCCTTATTGCTAAGCAGCAATCTCTTCCAGGCAACCTTTAGGTGTAAAATAAATAGAAAAAAAGGAAAAATAATAATAGGGGAGTGGGTGCAATTTTAAAGGGGGAAGAACAAGTGTGTATGTGAAAACAACATTATCTAAAGATAAATACAAATAAGATTATAGAGAAAATAAATAAATAGTCAATCAGAAGAAGAGGAAAGGAAATGACTTCTAACTCTGTCTCTAAAGGACTTGAGAGTCTGAGATTTTCTGATGTCCTCTGGAAGTGAGTTCCATAGACGAGCAGCTTGGACAGAAAACGAATATGAGAAGAAGTCGGTGGAGTGCTGTGGGATTTCTAAGGTGAGGTCGAAGATCGCAATCTAGACTGCGAAGAAGAGGAGAGAAAAGAGAAACAGGCTTTAAGGTAAGGTGGTGAGGTTGGAAGGAAAAGTAAGTTGTAAAGGTGTGTAAGAGTATGCAAATTCCGTGCGCCGGCGAATGGGGAGCCAATTCTATTTGGAACGGAAGTGCGATACATGGTCATATTTGCGAAGGTAGAAAATAAACCGGATACAGACATTCTGCAGACGCTCTAGTTTGTTAAGAAGTTCCTAAGACAGATCAGTGTAACAGACATCAGCGTAGTCGATAATAGACAGCAGGAGAGATTGGGCCAGAGTGATTTTGGTGCTGATCGGCAAAAAATTACGAAGACGGTTAAGCGATCCGTACGCTGCAAATATCTTTTTTCTTACTACTTCCACTTGTGGTCTCCATGTCATATGTTGGTCAAAGATAATACCTAGATTTTTAACAGTTTTTGAATAAGGGATTGTAGTGCCTTCAAAGGTTACCAAAGGAAGCTGTTCAAAATCTATTCTCGAAACGTAATGAGCATTGCCAATAATTATACACTGAGTCTTAGCAGGATTAACGATCAGACCAAAGGTTTTAGTCCAGCTACTGATAAGTGCGCGATCCGAATTGGTAACAGCTACTGCACGAGAGAGTTCTGATAATGGAGCCTGTGTGTATATTTGAAAATCGTCTGCGTAGAGGTGGTAGGAACTAGAAATAGAATTTGTGATGTTTTCTTCATAACAATAATAAAAATGATAATACCTACGCAAAAATGCACAGATTCCCTGCATAGCACGAACTAATAGGACATTAAAAATTAAATTCAGGCATAAGGAAATAAACGAAATGAACACACATTTTTTTCCACAAATTAAAAAAAAAAGTTCAAAATATATTTCAAAAATCCTCCATCATTCACCACATACAACAATATACACTCTCATACACACCCAACTTCCACACCACAGTACTGTATAACCATGATGCGCTACAACTCACTCACCGAGGTACTTTTTTGAGGGCGCACCTACAGCCCGTATTTATTTTTTTTATTTTCAAAATTTTGATCTCATTCAACAGCCTACAAAATAACCTAGGACCGTTTTTTTATTTTTATTTTTTATTTTGACTTAGTTCTCAAGAAATCCGGGCCCAAAGTCAAAAATTCAAAAATTTTCGACCTTAACTTTTTGGATTTCTATTTTTTTTTAAATTCCTTCACCCTCTGATAGATCTCGTCAACCAGCGTCCTTTTACACCCTATTTATCTATGAACTACCAATAGCTTCCAAACAATCGCCGTGCCGCACTAAACTCCCAAATGGAACCGAGTACCCAGCGATCTAAAAGTCATTTTCAATGACAAAATAATTTTATAAATAATTGGCTGAAGTAAAATTTTAAGCCAACTTTTTTTTTATATTGTACTTATATGACTCCCATTGAATAAACAAAAGATAAATTTGTATTAACTGGATTGTTACAATATCCCGATTCTCTTACTTTTATTAAAAATACGAACGAAAAAAGGGTGGATTAAACGTCCCTGTCTAACGTCAAAGGTAGACACGGACGGGCTAAAATCGGTACAGGGGCGATACTTGGAAGCGATTTACATAACAAAGCACCTCATAGGTCGGCCGGTTTGTGTAACGAACGTGCCCATATTTGAATTGTTAGCTAACGTTTTGATAGGTGGAATATCTAACAGACGGAAGATTTGCCATTCAAAGATAGGTGACCGTGAAAATGGTTATAAAAAGGGAAACGTAATTTTCGATTTTTTATTAGGTAGGGCTTGGTTTAAAGATAGAGAGAAGATATGTACTGTCTTTTAAATTATTCGTAACTTTTTTTGCTATATGGGATTTAAAATGGCTGAGATAAGGAGATAATGCATTATTTTACTTTGGTGGCTGTTGGATGCAGCAGCAGCAATAAGCCCTACTACGTCTTAAATAAAATTATTATTATATATTTCCAAGGTTATATATTTTTTAAACATAGTAATACAGAGTTTTATTTGCCTATTATATATATTTCTCTAATTTGTTGAGGAAAAAACCCCCAAGAATATTTCCTGCACTTACACACAGCTCAAAGTTATGGAGACTTGATGGTGACAGAATTTATTACATTATGAAAGTTACGACGACTTCTTTTACAACAAAGTTGGGACGGTGCAGCCTTTTACGGCACCACCATGGATATCACTCACGCCTTACCGAAAAATAAACTAGTGGCTCAGTAAGCTGAAGACCAAGAAGCTTATACCTCCCTCCAATGGAGATTGCACGGCCATATGTCATAGTGAAGATTGAAAAAAGCTCCTTTAGTGACGTGACGGCTTATTGCAACCTCTTTCTTTAGTGTTACAATACGTGTTCGTTGTTCGTCGTTCGTTCGTTCGTGAGAAACGAAAACGTATTGTAAAACGAAAAGAAAGAGATAGCAATACGTTGTGACGTCACTAAAGAGTCTTTTTTCAATCTTCAGTATGATACTAGGCGTGCAATCTCCATTGTGCGTTTAAGCTTCTTGCTGAAGACCTTGCACAATCTGTATGTTGTTAAAAAAAATCTAATAGATGTCGCCACGAGGTTGACACTGCTTTTGAAAAGCAGTAATAGGTATGTGCTGTTTGGTAGAGTAGGTATTATTTTAGTAATCTATTCTAAGCTAGAATCTAGCATATACCATCTGATGATGCTTTAAACATTTTTCAAATGGGTGACTTTTTTTTCGCAAAAATTTTGAAAAACTGGCTTGACAAAAAAAATTATTATTATCGAATCTGCTTACAAAATTTCACAAGAATCGGTTGAGAAATGTAACCTGTAGACGAGAACAGACAGCCGGACATATACGAAAGCATTTTTGCCCAAGCTGAAGCAGAGACACTTCGTTCGCGCTTCGCGCTCGCTCGGTCAAAATATGACTACGGTGGGGTCTTCTGTGCGATAGAGTAAGATACCTACTCATACTTGTTCACGGATTCAGCTGGCTGCTGAAAATATTAAGCCTTTAAACTTCACTTTTTACAACGACATAATGTTTTAATTCATAATACTTATCTCATTCTTATTTCTACGTCCATAAAGTTTTCATAATCAAATGAGATACCCACATTCAGGGATTGAAATACCGTTAAAAAAAAAAAACGATAAATAAAAAATAACGTTAAAAATACCGTTAAAACATTTTATCGATAAATTTACCGGTAAAAATAACGTTAAAAGTAGTTTACCGGTAAAATTAACGTTAAATTTAGCGTTAAACTTTACCGGTACATTATACCGGTAAAATTATCGCTAAAAAAATAACGTTATTAATTAGAATAACGTTAATTTTAAAGTTTAACGGTAAAAAAAGTAAGAAATAACGTTAAAATTAACGGTATTTACTGAAATAACGTTAATTTCAATGTAACGTTATCTAAATTAACGTTATTTATTGACATGACGTTAATTTTAAAATTAACGCTAAAAAAAGTAAAAAATAACGTTATACTTAAAAATAACGTTATCATTCCCTGCCCACATTAAGTGCGAAGGATTGTAGAAACCGTATTTTACTGATTTAAGTGTCAGACAGACAATGCGTTACAATATTTTATTTTAAAAATTACAGTCCAGGTATCGCAACGGCACAAAATACCATGTGCCATGAGCGTCACGGTTATGCACAAAAGTGCATACAGCTATTCATTAACATGATTTGGTTTGTGAATCCATAGAAAATCGTTCGCTTTCCATAAACAATACGATAAAATGTAAGGGGGACATCAGAATTTTCCATTCTTGCTTTGACCTTGACTGTGCACACATTATAAAACCCATATTTTCAGTAAGTATTGAGTAATTTCTAAAAGAGTTTGTACCATTAGTGTATAACATACAAATAAAGAAAGTGTAGTTTATTCAACAGGTGAGTAAATATTAATATCATAGATTGCTTTTAAATTTGTCTCAATACCTACTTATCATGCAATACCGTGCAATGTAGCGAACTCAACTTGAGTCAGTCGGTGTATTAAGTAATCTTTATAATATCTTAGAGAAGAACAAAAAGTAGTAAAGGTTTATTAAATATGAAATGAAATAACCGATTACATAGTTTCATTCTTTTAAATACCTTTGATGGATTTGAAGAGCTTGGTGGTGCAGTGGTTTAGCGCCTGGCCCAGCAATTGCGAAGGTTATGCCACTTTCGCCTGGGTCAGTCATGGGATGGGTGACCAAAAATTTATTATCTCGAGTTCCTCCGTGCTTCGGAAGGCACGTTAAGCCGTTGGTCCCGGCTGCATTTGCGGTCGTTAACACCCACCAATCCGCATTGGGCCCGCGTGGTGGATTATGGCCCATCCTCCTTATCTACCCATAAGGAAGGCCTGTGCCCTAGCAGTGGGGACATTAAAAAAAATGGCTGATGGACAAACTACCTACCATTAATTTTCACAACAAAATTTTTTACATTTTCTTAATTTATTTGAATACCGCGAACTCTACTGTTCCAAAACTAAGTTACAGCTTGACCATAAAGAGTTGACAAAAATTGAGGGCGCCACTTTCTATGTAAACACGTCAAAATCACGAATAAACAGGCAACACTTACTAAATTTTGTACTGAAAAATTTTAGTTCCATTTTATTTAATTTCAACTCTTTATGGTCAAACTGTATGTTGTTTAAATTTATTTTATGTGACTTTTTGTGTGTTGGTAAAAATTGGGAATTACATTACGCCTTGACTATACGCCCATTAGTACAAAACAAGAATATAAATTACTCTACTTCGTCTTGTGTGTCGTACTCGTTTTATTGCTGTGTAACGAAAAATGGAAAGGAAACAAATTGTTTACATAACTGAATTGCTTTCACGTTAATAACCTATTTTGTTAAAGTAATAAAAAAGGGACTTTCCCGCTTCTTGTGACCGCGATCGAGTAGTTTGTACAAAGGTTTTTCACATTTTCGTCGTCTCTGAGGTCCAGGGTTCGATTCCCAGCTGTGACAATTTACAAACGAAAGTATACAAATTAAAGTATTCTATAATTACGTCAAATCCGGGTGTTTTATATTTTCAATCGTTGTTTTTATTTTCCATTAGACGTGTTTTGGGTACATTGTGTAAAAAACAAATTCCTTCTTGTAGCCTTCGATCATTCATTGATCGAAGCTTGTAGCCAAAAAATTCAATCTCTTATTTCAGTTTTTTTGTTATAACAAAAAATATAAAGTTTACTATTTCGTTTAATTAAAAGTTTTAAAAATGTTTTCATTCGTACTTCTACAAAAACAAGTTTGTACTAAATTAGGCCCAATAGGTTAGATGTTTCGTAACTTTGATTTTTTTTCGTTTAGAAGTGAATAATGGCTCATTATTTTGGTGAGTGATGGATCATTTACCAAATTCATGAATAATAAAATCATCAAAATAGAGTTATAAAATAATGTGTAATTACAAGAAATACATAAGTAGATTGTTACGTGTTAAAAATTCGAGTGTTAAAAATTATAAGCGATTCGCGCCACACTTAGAGTAAGACGGGCTTCTACAGAAAGAGAAGCCATACGAAGCGTTTCCCCTCTGCCGAAGTACAAGCCCAAATGGGCATACGCGTTAGTAAAACCAGTTGCGCCCGGATTTCTTTCTAGACCGAGTCCAGTCGCGCATGTGAACGCTGCTCTGTTTAAAATGTCGAATTGATGAGTTTTTTGCTGTTAAAAGAGATCTTGAACATCAAGTATACAAAAAGACGGTGTTACATTTCACATAAAAGTAATTTTTTTATCGTATTATTGCTATTTATTTACATTTAAACATTAAATTCGTATATTTTATTCTTGATTAGTTGTCAAATTTGTTCAGTGACATCGGGTCTGCTAGTCCATGGCTCGTCCGTACAAATTTCAGATCTGTCGCCAGATAAATCCAAGTTCTCGCCGATGGGCAACTTAGTGATGTTACCTTTAAATAATGTTTGTCGATAAAGTGTTGGTCAATCTGGCCCTGATTCTCCGCCAAATTCATTCGCGAGATTTTTGCATGATTTGCAGCCATCCAGCCTCCATAGCAGCCAGTAAGCATACCTAGTTACTTTTTTGTACTAATTCACGATGCGCGCTTGTTCCAAATTCAAATTATCTTTTTCACTCGATGAATAAAATCGCTTATTATTCACTCTTATGGTTGAATTAAACGCACTTTTTAGGGGGTTGGTCAGAATGACCCAGAAGCACGGTTGGACACAACACATACCAAAATAAACATATAGTGACATACAAGGAGTGAAACAAACAAACCAAAACGCGTACAAGTAAATTCACACAAAGAAATAATATAACACAAGCTAACGATAATACACACTCTTACTTTATACTTTATGCATTATACTTTTGCCAAAGAACAAGAGCCCCTCCATGTCCCGATTCGACACCATGACATTGACGTTGACGTTAGACGTCAGATATTTTCAAGATAGGCAAAACGAAAAAGTAAAATAAAAATAAGATAAAAGGTGGGTGTCGGTGAGTTGATGATTGTGTAGGTAGTGTAAAAAAGTTGTTAAGTTGCCATGCTAGCGAAGACGTGGCGTGGACGTGGCAAGCAAGCCACAGCTCGGTGGACACGGTGTGGTGGCTGGTCTGGTCAAATTGGCCAAGAATACGTGAAAGGTGCTATCACTTTGCTGTCAGACCGGGATGGTAAGGAAAAAGAAGAAAGGACACGGAAAAATGTCTATTGAATATTATTTTTCTATACAAAATATGAATCAACACGACATGGTGGACATTATTCAACACCTAAAGGACTGTAACGAGGGTTCAATTTTTTAAGGAAAAATACACATTAGTCCCAACCCAATCACCTACACTCTCGAGCTTTTTGTATAAAGCTCGAGCGTATAAAAATGACCTCTTTGTTGTTATTCACCCCATCGTAAAATGATTGAGTTTGTAACCTTTATTCCTTTTTCCGTATCGATATTGCTGCATCGACAGTTAAGCCCAGCCCTTTATGTCAAAAACTTGTCATATTTTGATGTGTGACTCATCCGTACACAAATTTTTGCTGTTTTGTTTTATTTTTTATGTGTGAGGGTCGTCATTACAGTGTTGTTTTTGTATGTGGGTATGCGGAACTGCACTTGTGTGCATTTTCCCCCCCCCGCAAAAAATGCCAGAATAATTTGAATAGAGTAATAATCGCTAAGGCTTCTCCCTTCGTGACAAACGAAGCCTTTTGTTGCTCGAAGGCGCCACACAACAAAATAACAAATGACGATTGAATTTTTTAAAAAGTGATTAGGTATAACCATAGCCTTCTATATCTTCCAAGCCCTGAAGTTGAGCAGAACGGCAACATCGCATGTGGTCAAGCACATAGTATAAAATTATTTTAAAAAATATGTATTATTTGTTTTTCCTATATTATCTATGTTTAAACTAGTTGTAAATTGTGATGTAAGATTATTTCAATAAAGTTTTATATTTATTATTATTATTTATTTATTAGAACATAAGGTTTGAGTCAAATTATTTGAACTTTTCGGGGGTCCTTTAGTACGCTGAGAATTTTGATCTAAGCCTCCTCTAGCAATAAATCTTATATCATTGGAAAGGTCTTTAAATTTGAAACACTTTATTGTAACACAATAAACGTCAACTATTAGTACTTTGAGAGTTATAACGCTCTGAACTTGACCATTTTTTTTATTATTTATGACCTAAAACTCCGAAAATACTAACAATTAATAAAAAGTATGTTTGCAGCAAATATTTATCATATGAAAACCTTTCTAATGATATTTCATTTATTGCTAGAGGTGGGGTAAATCAACTCCCATAGACAATAAACCACTTTTATACTTTAATAACCTTTAACTCTAAAAGTATAAACAATTGATATAAAGTATATTAACAGCAAATATTTGTCTTTAAAAGACCTTTCTAATGATATATCATTTATTGCTAGAGGGCGTGTTAATCAACTCCCTGCTGAAGAAAATCAACAAAAAAGATGACATCTTTGACAGCCATTTTTTCCTGGTTAACATTGATATTTTTCTTATTGTTTAATATACAAAGCATTTCAATAAAGGAACTAAATTATTTTCATATTTTAAACCTTACACGATTACTAGGAAAAAAAATATCGACCTCTTAAAATTTAAATATTCCCATACATTTAGTATGGAGACTGGCTGACGACATGACCACGAACTGACAGTAACAGACGTTGCCAAACTTATGTTCACGGCTTGCAATTATAGAAGGCTATGGTATAACAAAAGGAAGTTGCATTCCGTTAGCATGCAAATTGAATTGCTTTGACTGCACAGAAACACAATGTAATTACTAATTAATTAACAAAGAAATGATGTGTATCTTTAGCAATCTGAAAACACTGAAATATGTTTGACTATGCATTCTTCTAGTTGCTCCACCTAAAATTGCACTTACCAAATTTTTCTTGAAAAAAGAAACCAAAGATAGCGCTTTATCAAGTATGGCTTCATAAGTTTCTGGTAGTCTAAGTAATAAATAAAATATGTGTGCACAAAAGTTAGTTTCATTTAGTCTAGTAAATCACAGTTTCCCATTGAAATGCGATACTTAGTCACGTTCGTGATCAATGAAACTTATATGTGCTAGAGTTTCTCGGAAATCCCTGTTTCAGATTTCACACGGTTCAAGAGATGGGAGATATCAAAAGAACATGAGGGTCTTAATGCGCTCACAAGTCATGAACACTGCGGTGCTCTCATTTTTCGTCCTGACCTTAATATCCGGTTGCCAGGGCAACCAGAAAGATGACACCGATGCGTATTTAAGTCGCTTCGTCGCCGATCTCTGGTTAGAAGGTGCCGACATCATAAAAATCATATGGAGAGACTGCTCGAAGAAAGTGAGTCACTTGAATTGGTTTGCTTTTTGTACAAGTTAAGGGTCACTTTGTTAAATGGCTTCAAATAGTATCTTATCGTGTGTTTCCATTATCAATGTTTTAAACATCGTTTCTAAACAGATTCTGACAGATAGGGTAGTCTGTCGACTACATATTTGTAGTGGAAATGCATGGTAAGAAAAAAGTGGTATGAAATTTTAAAAGTCGAATAAAAATTTAATCTTTTCAGAATAGAATTGCCGACTAAACACGGAAAAGTATTTAAACAAAATAGTCTAAGTATTGTTTATCTGTAGACTAAAAAAATCTTTACCCTTTGTTGATTTTTTTCAACGAGAACCTACATTTTTAAATTATTTAGACTCTAGTTTTAGAATGAACCTGACTCTAGTCTATAGACCATTCAAAAACTGTAGGTTCCTACCGACAACGAAGAGGAACTTGTACATTTAACGCACCAAAAAAACTGTAGATATGTATAGGCAAACATAATGCGTAGTAAAAAAATTATTTTTCCAGGATTTTTCATATCATTGTATAAGGTTCACTAAAAACTTTATCCGTTCAAGGAAGCGTAATTTAAAAATATTTGCAATTTTTATCTATTAGATTAGGAAAACATATCGTTTATGTTTTAATAATCTCAATAGATTGCACTAGTAAAGCACTATCTTAAACCGATAACATCGGACACTTCCGAAGATTCAATTAAACTTTGCAAGAAACTGTAATTGCATTATTCATTACGCGTCAAAACTTGTTTTCCAGTTAGTGGACGTGAAGGATGTTATCGACCACAAGGAGTATTTTCCGAAGTTCGTGCGATGCATGAAGCGTAAGACCCTAAGAGCTCTCGACCGGTCGCTCAGCCCTGACGTCGTGCCTGTGGCAGACGGGGTCAACTTGGTACGGTTCGAATTGGTTGACCGATCCGGTAATATTGTACCGGAAAATGATACCAGGTGAGAAAAAAACATAGTCTTGATTCAGGCACCCACTTACTTTTATACTTAGCACATTAGGCAACGAATTATCCGTCTAATGTTGTAAACATTTATCATTTACTAGTGAACGTGATTGTTTTGTGTAATGGTGAAAGTTCCTTTTTAGCTATTCCCATAAGACTGAATGTGAACATTATTTTCAATTGAACCGAAGTAAAACACTTGGTATAAATACATACTGTCACATAAAAGTTTTAATAATCATTATTTAATGAGCTTGATCATTACGTAAACATGTTACTCTATTACATTTTCTTAAAAATACATAACAAATTGTCTATTCTATCCCACCAAAAACATGTTCGTGTAAAACGTAGCTAAGACGCACGATCGCACTGTCAAAAAGTTATCAGACCTCATGTAGAGCCAAGCTTCTAACTCTAAACGCCCTAACTCTGCAAGCCCTTACTTCACAAAATCTACACCTTAGTCAAAATATGCGGCAAAAAATGTCTCCCAATTTATTTGTTTTCCGCTGAATTATCGTCAATTATGTAGTTGAATTTCTATACAGAAAATGTCAAATTAGGTCAAATCTCTGGTTTCAAATGCATCGCAACCAGTTTTTAAATTTACGACCAATTAAATTTGAAACTTAAGCCAGTCCAGAAATTAACGAAGTATATTTCGTCGTTTAAGATTATATCGGATATTTTTAGGATTCTTTGGTTATTTTCGTAGATATCGATACGGATCCGAAGGTAGGATGATGTCGCAGAATATAACACTTACTCCGAAGGGGCTTGTCAAACAGATCAGTGGCTGAGATATGTGAAGTGGAGTCTTTGACGAGTGAGCTCTAAATCGGTCGTTGCGACCGTAACTTCGTTTTCAAGCACGTCACTTTCACGTCACAGTATAGTAATTTATATAGAACTAGCGGCCGCCTGTCTGCTTAGAAAGATTTTTTGCTATCCCTCGGGAACAGTCCTTTTTTTTGGAATGAAAGGTACCCTATGTCCTTCTCTATACCCCTGACAACGTGTATGCAAAATTTCATGATAATCGGTTCAGTAGTTAAGACGTGAAGGCGTAACAAACAAGCGGACTTTCGCATTTATAATATTAGTAAGGATTTCACAGCTTTAAAAAAGTTGAAATCTTTAAAGATTTGATTAAGAATTATGTTTATACTAGCTTCCGCTCGCGACTTCATCTGCATGGACATTCGAAAAATCTCTAGAGAAACTTAGATCTGGATATTAAGTATCCTATGTTTCTATTTAGGCCTGGGGGGGTATTACAACCTCTTAAAACTTACCAGGTTTATGAATTGCTATAGTTACATCACTTTCTCGCTGTATAGCAAATAAAAGAGATAGATTGATAACCAGTCAGAAAACTGCCAGGAAATAACAGGTCATAATACGGCCCCTGGACATAGTAACTATCTGTGTGTCAAATTTCATAAAAATATTTAGCTGTTTTTGCGTGATTGAGGAACAAACACCCAAACATCCAAACCCAGAAACTTTCACATTTATATTATTAGTAGGATTGCCATCAAATTAAATGAACTATTCTTACATAGATTTGAAAATGGCGTCTCGTCACGAAATATTTCACGCACTAGCCGCATTATGAACTATCCTACTTTTTTTTTCAAATATCAGTTTAGAAACCAAAAACTCAGTAAAATATAGTTCGCTGTATAAATACCAAAATAGTATAATTTCACTTTCTGTATGATGTTGATCAGAAAATACTTGTTTTATTTTTTTGTATTTAGTTCTAAACAAAAGACTATTAATCTCTTTCATTCAAAAATCTCTGAGGACTTCCTGTGATACATTTAGATAGTTTTGGGTAAAATAGCCGTATTTTCCTTTGAAGTTCCTATAAATAGATTGGGATAAATAAACGATCGCAAAAGAAAATAAGTAAGTTTATCAGGGCGTTGAAAGGCCATCAAGTAAATGAAATTAAATCTGTTAGTGTAACTATTGTTCTCCGTCAGTATCAAACTCAATTATTTACATCCTTTTCTGTACGAATTTCCCATGGGTATCGAGGCCGAAAATAGTGCTGAAACTGACTAATTATTTTCGTTGTAATTTTATTAAAGTAAAAATTTTCAGATTCTAGTTTATTCCTTAAGGAGTAGGTATATTTTATTATACGGTTATTTTTTATTTTGAACGGCTTAAAGTTTGTCTATCTATACGGTAGATAAGACATAAAGCCAACCGCAGAAGAGAAAAACGACATGTTTAGAGTCACAAAAGTTTTTTAAATTATAATATAGGAGTTATTAAATCTTTGCTTTACTTCAATTCCCGAATCAAAACCTCTCGTTCCACCTTTGTCATTTGCCAGTTTTGCCACACCAAAAGACTGTCATAATTACTTCAATTAAGAAACAACAGACTTACAGCTGCGGTTTTTCAGAGAAAATGTTTATGACAAATCTTTGTTTCGTGTTTTCCTACTGTAGAGTACCTATAATATTTTAGGAGTAATAAACCTACTATAATATAAGGCATAGTAAGTAAGATAAAATTACTCAAAATGACAACAAAAACATTGAAAAAATGAAAAAGTGAGGTTATTTTCATTACTCTTCACAAGTAAAAAAAAGACTGAGACAGAGTTTTTGGAATATACTGGCCTTAACATACTCATATTTTTGACTAAGTTGTCAACACTTTTACAATGGATGCTAAGCTGCCTATTTTATTCCGCATATAGGCACAAGTTGCGGTACGTGGCTCGCGATATGTTTGCGATATGATTAAATTCTATACTAATATTGTAAATTAATGTGATTGTTTGATATTTGGGTGCTTAAATGTTTGGATGTTTGTTACTCAATCGAACAAAAATGACTGAAAAGATTTAGATGTTTAGCACACGGGTAGTTTAGCCTGCATTAAAGCATAGAATACCTTTTATCCTAGGGATATATATGGGATATATATAGGGATATATATAGGCGATCAAAAGTTCCCTAGGGATTTTTCGAATGTCAAGGCGGACGAAGTCGCGAACGAAGTCGTGGCTGTACTTAGTAAGTACAAAATATCGCCAGATGCCTTGTTATGTGCCGCGACCATATTGCAATAAATTTGTGTCCTAGTGTGAACGAGCCTTATTGTAAGTAACAATATGTTTTGAACAGGTATGAAATATAATACGCAACCAAGTAATAGATAATATTAACGTCACAATTGCGTCATTCTCAATATTGTGTAGGTGTAAACCGAAAGGCGATCATAAAAAAGGAGATGCAATATCTTTTCAGAACGGCTTTTGCTTTAGCTTTTTGTTATATCTTCGAGGGTGTCTTATTTTTACCTAATCCCGAAATAAATCTCCTTTGAAATTAGTCGTTATAATATTTTCTTTAAGTTTTATGATGTGATGGGAATTTTTGATAACACTCAACAATGCTTACATTCATTTATTACCTACACTTCTTTTTTGTGCAGTCGTGTAAAAACAGATTGGTATAGAAAACTTTTTTTATCTCTTCTCTCTTCTCTTATCGTATGGGGATTAGGGGCCACTTCTGGTGTCACAGTTTATCAAGCCGCCTTTAAGGCCTCTAACTTGGCTTAACGACTGTTATCAGATGACAACAGCCAAGACCGACGGTTTAACATAGCATCCGAAGCACGGAAGCGGTCAGTTGTAATATTAAAATACAAAAGCCTTCTCGGTGAAGTATGGATTAGCTCATGTAATTGTCTTTAGAGCTTTGTGCGTTCACTTATATGTAATTAAATATTTTTATCAAATTCCAATTAATTATCTTTTTTAAGTCCCTGGACGGAAAAAGAACTTGAAGAAGGTGATTGGCGAACTCTCGCGTTACAGCGGATGGCAAAAGTACTGCGGACTCATGTCATCAAATTCGATTTTGAAGAAGCAAAGAATATGGATAAAGGTATAAGTATGTCACTTAATTAGAAAACGACATTTACGAAAAGAAAAAAAAACGATGTAAAGAAAAAAGATCAAAAGTAAGAAAATACTATAAAGCCCTTAAAATCACTTTCGGATCTTCAATAAATTATCAACTAATCCTATTCTTAAAAACCTGTTATTGTCAAAAGGTAATCCCGATTTCCTTTGGCGCCTAAGCGAAATCTTAAATGCGACTTGACAGTTCTTATACTTTCTTTTAGTTTGTGATCGATTTAATTTAAAAACTGAGCTAGGCAATTTATGCCAACAAATTGTTTGGATGTTGAAATTTTCTTCAATAGAAATTATTTTCTATTTTGTGAAGAATATTACATGTTGACATGACGTGTCCTAATTTAACTTTATTTCGATTAATATTTTGTATTTTTTATACCTGTTGTAAATGTGTGTTTAGCTTAAAACCATTTTAATCTGTGTTGTGTTTTGTACCATGTGTTGGTACTTGTGTTTTTTTATAAAAAGCGAGAAAGGAATTTAATTTTGTTACGATAATTTATTTTCAGTTGAGTATCGAGGACGGCGCCGACACCAAATGATGACGATGATGATGTTCGGAATAGTATCCATCGGCATGGTATTGATACCAATGGGCTTCCAGTTCCTCGCCGTACTAGGCGGAAAGGCACTACTCTTAGCCAAAATGGCTCTAATACTAGCCTCCATACAAGGACTCAGAAAGGTAAGAATCTCAATAAAATTTAAGTTCTCAAACTCATGAATCTTGTTTATAATTCCTTACTAATCAAGAATGCGACCAAATGTTTGGAATATTAAACAGTTTCACATTTTCTTGTGGATTGGTATAAATAAATGCTCATGAAATATTCAAAATCCCACGAGCACTTTGAAACTCTACATTTCATACTTTTGTTCTTTTTTATTGGAGTGCTTTATCCATTGTAAGTATTATTGAGTCGAAAAAAGTTTTACAAAGTATGAAGTGAAGAAACAATATAACGAATACATTACAATAACAAAGGTAGCTCATGAAATAAATTCACTATTCTTAATTGAAATTAATTTGCAAATAACTCTGGTAATACTAACTTTATAAGGTAAAATTCTCTTTTAGGTAGATCATAATTATGAAGGGTATCATGACAGGGGGAAGGTATGATTTTATGTAACCAAACTCATTCTTAAAATATTTCTCTATTTCTCTCAAGTTTTTACGTCTCTTAGATTTTTAATAGTTGTTGTTGCTAACACATACGGTTTGGTGAAAGCAATAACAGACTAATCAATAATTTGTAAAACTAATGCTTATTTACCTCACGAGTAGGCTTACAGCACCCTATATAAAAATTTCCTCGATAACCCGTTAACAGATGTTCTGTTCCAGATTGCTACAAGTCCGGTAAACTACGGTTTTTATCATTCCTCCCCATATGACTATTACGAGAAAAGGAGCCGAGAGGAGTGGCCGCTACCAGCGACGATGCCCGCGACTCCTCCGCCATCTTTGTCAGTCCAGAATTGGCCAGACGAAGTCGTCAAGATAGACAGGATCACCATAGCTCACGAAGAAGCGAAAGATGGTACACACATCCAACCAGTTACTTGGAGACCTCAACTGCCCAAAGCTTTAAAACAAGAAGCTGAAGCTAGAGTCTATCCAGTATACGCAGGCCCGGAAGGAACATCATCGATCTTCACTTCTATCGACGCACCCTCATCATTAGCTGACCTCACCACGAGACCTGGAGAAGTTCAAGCCGATTATGCTCTAGAGCTACCGTACAATGGACTCCGTTTTCAAAGTCCCACTACTGTCATTTCAGCTTGATATTTTCGCACAACTCTTCAGATCCTTGTTTAATGTAATCGTTCAAATATATTCATATGTATCTCAAGTGCTATATCCGCAGAGGCATGTTATTTATTCTATTTATTGATTCTAGTTAGTAAATGAAATGATTGTTCATTGAGTTTTATTTTAAATCTCCAAATAGATTATGAACATTTTAATTTTAAAGCAACATTGAAAACAAATATGTAATTACAGTAAATAACCATTGCTGTAAGGACAAAAGTTGCCTTTAAATTGTTTTACATGCAATGAAAATTACTACAAAATCTTATGTTATGCTCAAAGGCCGAAATCGCATATTGAGCGAAAATACCACTCACAACGCGTTGTGGTCACTGCCAAAAATCCACAACGTGTATTTTTCGATGTGGTCATCAAACCCAATGACGACAATGCGTCGTCGTGACAATGGAGAAAAGCCTAACTCAATCTGAGCACTAGTAATGACAATTATTGTTCTTAAAATCAACATAAGGCTACGAATTGTTGAACACGAAATATTAGTCATTGGAAACTACAATTACTTTGCCGTCTTATTATGGCTGCAACAACTAGTACTCAGAACGCAACATAGCTTTTCTTCATTGCCACAACGCGTTGTAGTCGTTTGGTATGATGACCACGATGTGAATTTTACTTTCTGGTCTTTCTGTGACCAGAACGCGTCACAAGCGTTTTTAGAATAGCCGCAATACTAATTTCACTTCGTGAATTTTTGGCAGTGTCTACAACGCGTTTTAAATGGGTATTATTCGTTCAATGAGCGATTTCGGTCTTTGAGCCTAACAGATACACTTTATGATATATTTATCCCTAACAGATAATTGATATAAAATTTGGATAATCTACTTTGTCTGGCCCAATAGTAAATCTTTTCAAGTAATTATATCACGCTGGGTTGTTATGGCTGTTTCCTAACATTTTATGATCATTATTTAATTGAAAAGTAGCCATTAAGTTCTTAATGTAGGTTATCTAATGAGAAAAATACTGTTGTATGTGTGTCATCGATGTCAATAATAATAAAGTTTTATTATTCTAGTTATTTATCGAATGACCATGTTGAAGTATTTTCCAGTTGTTATTATTTTTGATATAGAAACATTTATAGTATTATCTCGACTCTGAAGTTATAAGGAAGATATCGTAATGTTTGAATAACGATAAAAAGGATTTAATGAAAAGAAAAACAGCATCGTCCTAGAAAAATGAAGGGCAGTCAAATGGAAAATTAATAAAACATGTTTGTTAGACGATGATGAACTGATGACTAATAACTAACTACGGAAGTTCATATATTGATGGAGTCTGGTGAATTACCGAAAGTTGTAAATAGTAATAAATGATCAATGATTCCATTAACCCTCGGTTTCTGAGGTACTTATCGCTGGTTTATCGAAGGTTTAACTTTATTGGATGGGTCCACATTACCTGGTTTAAAGCGAATTTTATTACTTTAAACCAAACGATAAAGTACCTCAGAAACCAGGGGGTTAGTAGTTTATTTCCGGACTTTCTACCTTTCTAATAATAGCTTTCTAAATATAGTATTTCAAATAATAGCGTTTGACATATACGAGAAAAAAGACTGTATTTATAGAAAATAAGGAGTGGAAATATTTCACAATAGGGGGATAAGATCCTTCTGCAATTTAAGAAATGATTTCAAGCTAAGATGATATCATATATATTTGTATTTTGTTATTTACAATGGATGTTATTAATAATGGGCAAAATTAATTGTTGTTTGTTTTAAGATCTATTAGATATTTCACCTCTACATTTTAATCATTATCCTTTGCCCAGATGATAATATATCTAAAGGAAATTGTAATACCAATTTAATATTAGGTAGGTGCCTAGCATTATTGCCTCAGTCTTATGAGCTTAGACAACCGAAGCTTTAATATAGACATTATTAGTGCTTCCCACTGTGCTGGGCAAATTAAGTTTCTTGAATACATAAACAGGGGTTAGAACTTCATTTTATCAAACCTTATTGTTTATAGGATACTAGTTTCAGCCTGCGACTTGGATCACGTGGACTTCAGATTCTCCTTAGAATTTAGTCTTAATCGATTTTTAATATAGTCTATTTATTCTGACGTTTGTCTTATTTGGCAAACGATCATCACCAAACTCTTTATTAAAAAAATATATGAAAGTAATTACTAATTATTAGTGACAATTTGATTTAAAGACAACTTATTTTTAACTAACGATTTAAAAAAAAAGCCTATAAATACTGGCAAAAGTTATTTACTAAATAGGACAAGTAAGGATACAGACTATAACCACAGAATATATAATAGTACTAACTATCACTGGCGAGGGGTGAAAAAACGGCGAAGGTAAGCCGTTCTAGAAAAAATATATAAGTAATCTGCATAGTGGATCGGTGGGGTGGGATTTCTAATAGGTAAGCTGATGGGATTCGGCTTGTATGGACCCTTCGCCACTGCTTACTATAACTATCTTTATACCAAAACTCAGTCCGATCCGTAGAGTTGTTTTAGCTGTGCGATGATGAATGTGTTAGCTAGTCAGTCACATTTTCTTTTTATAATAGGTCGATGCATACAAATGACAAATCAATGAATTGAAATTATTCTTTCAAAGTCCTAAAGATACAAGCTTGACTTAGGCCCGTATTTATAAACTGCTCTCAATGTTGAGAGCTATCATAGGTCTCAACGTTGAGAGCGATTTATAAATACGGCTTTTGTATTGTATGTGATTCTATCATCCGCAAAGATTATGTTTCAGTCCAACATATCTCGAGTGTATCTTACACGGTCGTATCATGTGCAATAAGCAGAAAAATGGTTTTCTTTAAGTACTGAAATAAAAATATAAGCATTGTTGTCACTGTTAAGTTATTTTTCAATTAGGGAGAAAACTAACTTAAAAAGTAACTACAGTAAACTCGGTTTTACAGTTTATTAATACATTTTTACTACATTCCTTCCTTAAGGATAGCACTCGTTAAAAATATAAAACAGTTAATTACGTATAAAGTATTCATCGTAGAGTTTACAAGATCGATTTGAAAAGTGGTGCAGTGTAAAATAGTGCCACAATTTGCCGAGCTACCTATAATTTCACTTAGACCGCTTTATTTAATTTGTTAATAATTTGTTTGAGAAGATTGCCTTGCTATTTCTTACCTTAAGTCAATATTGAGACCTTTAACTGCAAGCAAATAGATTTATCTTAACAATTTCTGATGATAAAGAAATTTTGGCGCTAGCAAGTCTGGCGAAGTCGAATAATTTAACTAAATGAGATCATTTAATTTTAACTATTTCATGAACTTAACAAATTGCTGATTGATTTAGATGATTCTTTTTTTGTTTGAAAGAAGACACCTTAAAGATTTTCATTGGTATTGGATTTTGAATTTTAAAGATACACGAGGGACCTCCTCAAAATCAAATAGGAACTGTATGGTGATTGAAATATTGGCAGGTTTATGACAATCAAAAATATTGTCAAGGACGTTCTGGACAAGAGTTAAACTGCGAATGCTCAACGAAACTCCTGTGGAAATTGAGTTACTTGGGGTATACCTACCATTGAAAAATGTGAAACATTATAACTTTTTATTTTATAAAATATAGCGGCCGCCTGCGGTTTCACCCGCGTGGTTTCCGTTCCCGTGGGAATATCGGGATAAAAAGTATTCTATGTTTTAATCTAGGCTATCTAATATCTGTGTGCCAAATTTCAACCAAATCCGTTCAGGGGGGCTACTCAAATGGCCACTTTTCTATTGGTTCGCTAACTTAAATCTTAAAAATAAGCAATTAATGATCAAGTCAGACGTCGCAAATTTATGTAAATCACAGACATTCTTGTATTGTACAGAATTGACAAGCCTACGACACGTTATTTTGGTGTTTATGGCTTATTTTTAATTTTTAAGTTAGCGAACGAATAGAAAAGTGGCCATTTGAGTAGCCCCGCTGGAGTTTTTGCGTGATTGAAGAACAAACATCCAAACATCTAAACATCCTAACCCACAAACTTTCACATTTATAATATTAGTAGGATTCGCTTAAATACCTCCCACAAAAAAGGATAAAATAAAAAAGCTTTTTAAAAAAAGCAAAAACTCTTTCAAAAATCTTAAAAAAACAGCTCTATAAAAAGCAAGAATTATTGTTCAAATCGATTAATTAAAATACTTCTATTGAAGTCGGGGGAGACTTTTAGAATATAAACAATACAATAAGTAAAAAAAATACTTTCAGCTCCACCCGACTTCAATAGACGTGTTTTAATTAATCGATTTGAACATTATTTCTTGCTTTTTATAGAGCTGTTTTTTTTAATTTTTGAAGGAGGTTTTGCTTTTTTTAAAAAGCTTTTTTTTTAAATACGTTAGTTCAAATTTTAATATATTTATATATTTGGGGATTGCCTTAAGTAATACCCAACCCATATAATCCCGAATATGATCGATGGGGTACCATGCATATAAGACCGGAAAATTATTACAAACCCTGAAAACTAGCAATATAATTATAGCCATAAAGTGGCTAGGTGGTTTTATACGAAACTGTAAAGTGAACAACACTAGACTCTAGTTTTTGATAATCAAATCCATTAATAAAATAGGCCAAAAGCTAAAAACCATTTCAGTCTAGGGTTGCCTCTACGCACTTGTTATAAAAAAAGAAATAAAAAATTTCAGTAAGTTATAGGCTTTTTAATAATTTTCAGAGGCTGTATGCATGGTACCCTATCTGCCATATTCGGGATTATAGGAGAGTATTACCAAATACTTTGTATGTATATCCATTTCTAGTATGAAATATGATCGCAAAAATGGTCATTTCTTCTAACGACTTTTTATTTGAGGCCTAATCACCTTCATCTGTTTCTGTTACTGTTTCTTTTGAGACTTAATGTCAAGGTACTTAACTTTTTCAGAAAGTGGGCTAATTGAGTATTAAAAGTAACTTAGAAATAAGAAATCTAATAAATAAAATACCCACAAGATAATAGAAACATAACATAAATTGATAAGCATAGGTTAGTATGTCAAAAAATAAGAATCTGCAAATAAAATGTCATAATCAGGAGTGATAAGAAGAAAATGGCAGGATAATATTGTGTAGAAATACTTATTTATTCAGGTCAAAATTATACATGTAAGTAGTAGAAAATGATTTATAAAAGTTAGTTATTTCAAATAAGTTAAGTACTTAACAAAAACTTAATAATTTATAAAAAAAAAATCTTTGTCTATAGCTTAGCCCACAAAAAACAAAAGTTATAACATCATTTTTCTCAGTTTACAGTCATTATTGTTTTTAGGGTTCCGTACCCAAAGGGTAAAAACAGGACCCTATTACTAAGACTCCGCTGTCTGTCTGTCTGCGTGACTGTCTGTCACCAGGCTGTATCTCATGAACCGTAGCTAGACAGTTGATATTTTCACAGATGATGTATTCCTGTTGCCGCTATAACATCAAATACTAAAAACAGAATAAAATAAATATTTAAGGGGGCTCCCCAACACAACTATACAACAAACGTGATTATTTTTTTGCCGTTTTTTGGTACGGAACCCTTCGTGCGCGAGACCGACTCGCACTTGGCCGGTTTTTTAATATATATTTTTTTCAAATTGCGTTCTTTTTCTCGGAGGTAATTTAATCAACCATCTATTAATATGTCAGTGAGACGTAGAAAATATTTGTAGAGCAAACAATAGTTAAAGAGATAGTGATAACAATCGCTCGTGCTACAAACAAAACGATAACTAGTAGTATTCTCGTGAAATTCTATTCAGTATCTAAATATACCCCAATTAAATAACGTACTTCGTTTAAAAAATTACTATTTAATAAATAAAAATCACTAGCGTACTTTCAAAAGCGTTCGCAGTTTTTTTCTTACAACTTCGGCGAAGTGAATGAAAAGTTATTATCGGAGAAAATGTGACGATAGTGATTAAAGTGCTTTTATATAGTATTTCCATTACGGAAGTGGGTCCAAGTGGGTGTGAATTTAAGCGCAGAACAGGGTGCGCAGTGTCGTTTTGCACCCTTATAAAGGGATGGTAGAGTGTACCCATTCACAAGTTTCTCGAACACCACGTAGTCCGCAGGTCAGCACTGGCACCAGTTTAGTTTCGACTCTTCGCGAAGTGTACTGTGGCAATATGAAAGCACTTTTCTGCGTTGCTGTTGTTGTCTTGATGAGCGAGGGCATTAGTGGCTTGCTGTTACCGGTGAGTTTTGGTTCCGAAACTTTTAAATTGTAACAGTAAAAACTTACACTTCCTTATTGGCTCAACTAGTGAAACTGAATTGTACAACTATCTCTACCTCTAGCTACATTGAGTTAAAAGATTTTCCCATAAATATTTATCAAAGTAAGAAAATGATTCTTTTAATTCTACATTTTGATTCTTTTGGGTTTGATTTCATCCTCGTTGTATATAAGAACTACTTTGACTTAATTTATATTATTTAACTTCTTATCCTATAATTCATTTGCGTTAGTTTTGATATATGTTTATAAGTTACTAGCGGCCGCCCGCGACTTCGTCTGCGTGGAAAGTTTTTTTGCTATCCCACGGGAACAATTCTTTTTTTCGGGATCAAAGGTCCTATGTCCTTCTCTGCACCCCTGACAATATGTATGCAAAATTTCATGATAATCGGTTCAGTAGTTATGACGTGAAGGTGTAACAAACAAACAAAGAAACGGACTTTCGCATTCATAATATTATAGTAAGGGTACCTTATAAATTAGGTTAAGATCATTTTATTAAAAAAACTTAAGAGTCACAAAGGTTCATCGAAATCGTAAGGAAATAAATGAAATTAATCTCTTCTCTCTAATAAATACCTACTTGATAAACATAATAAGCTAATACTTTATTTACTACAGTTTATTTATGCCTTTACCCGGTAAAGTACCATTTAAATTTGCGTTTCCCAAGTGTAGAGAAAAAGCTTTTTTTAATGTAAGTAATCATAAGGGGTGTAACAGTACCTAACTTAACCACTTCTACAAAAAGGGGTAAGTTGATTCAACTACTTCAATTACTTACTAGTACCCAAATTTTAACGAATTTTCCCAATGTCATCTGTCCAAAAGCTGTTAGGACTAAACCTTTTGTATTTTATACCAATACTTTTATTCTCTCCATCAAATTAGTGGACTTCACACCTGTTAACCAGTCAATTCACCGAACCGTAATTTGGCACTGAACAAACCCTTATTGATTCCCTTTGGGCACTCTTTGTATTGAACTTTAGTTGGTATTAATTTGCCAAGGGACTAAAATATGGGACATGAATTTAGCGATGTGACTAATTGCACTCTACAACGTATTTAGACAACCGTCATTGATTTAAAGGTTTTTTTATAAATAAACTTTTAAACAGGTTTTAAAACAAGCAAAACCTCCTTCAAAAACCTTAAAAAAACAGCTCTATAAAAAGCAAGAAATAATGTTCAAATCTATTAATTAAAACACGTCTATTGAAGTCGGGTGGAGCTGGAAGTAATTTTAATTGTATTGTTTATATTCTAAAAGCCCCACCCGAAAGTATGTAAGCGATGATTTTATAAAATAAAACGTTAAATATAATGTTTCACATTTTTCAATGGTATACCCCGAGTAACTCAATTTTCACAGCAGTTCCGTTGGGCCTTCGCAGTTCAACTCTATAAGTCCAGAACGACTTTGACAATAGAAAGGTACTTAACTTGTTTTTGATTGTCATAAACCTACCAATATTTCAACCACTGTACAGTTCCTATTTTATTTTGAGGCGTTCTCTTGTGTATCTTCAAAATCCAAAGTCCAATACCAATGAAATTAATGTGATATCATCCTTAAGGCGTCTTCTTTTAAACAAAAAAAGAATCATTTAAATCGGTTCGTAAACAAAAAAGTAATGGTCGAAAATCCGTCTGAATTCATATAAAAGGTAACGAAAACGACAGTATTTTCAAGATTACTTGAAAACTACTGAACCGATTTCAAAATTTCAAAAAATGGGAACAAACCTCATGTTATAACGTTTGAATCATTTCAATCGGTTCAGTCGTCTTCGAGTAATCGGTGTACATACATATGAAAAAATATACGCGACGAATAGATAACCTCCTCCTCGTCTTTAAAATGGACAAAAACACTTAGTATTGGGTTACGCTTTTCTAATCTTTAAAGTTTACCCTTCTTTTTAGAACCCTTCTAAGTTTTTGTACAGCCAGAGAACGTAAAATCGTCAGTAAAAAATAAATAAAATATTTATGTTTTTGTATTATTTAATGTTATATTAATACTTATGTAATATTAGGCAAACATTGACGAGATATTTTGATTTCTGTTCTAAATTTATCTTTATATAGGCAAAGACAAAACAATTCTTTAGTTTAGTTGGTGATCTGCAACCGACTTTTGGTTTTTAATAAGAACATGTGACACTCACTCGGAAACATGTAACATTTACACTGTTAATAATGAAATTGAATTAATTATGTAAAATTCAATATTCAATATTAAAATACTTAGGAATGCAAGTAATACTCACAAGTAGATAAGTCTGTTTAATATCAAGTCACGGCACGTTTCTGCAATGGCGCCTTTCAGCAACTCAGCAGCAGAACACTTTTAATAAAAACTCTATACACATTTTAATATAATCTAGTTTTTTCTGATTTCTTTTTAAATAGAAACATCGGAACTGAAAAGGAAGCTTTTGGTCGAATGCTGCTCTACTTACATCTTCAGAATACAAAAATGAAATTCTTACTTTTTGAATACAGCTGATACAACTGAAGTAATTGATTAGTACATCAAAATTTACTTTGTTGATGATAATAGAAACTAGCAATTAATATTGATACTCATGCTAAAAGTTCAATGAACTGCAGAGTGATATGGACAACAAAATAGAAGTTTCAACTCGGATTCGTAACTATTACCAAATTATGTAGGGCATTGACTGCTATATAGCGCCTCTGTGGTCTAGTGGTTCGCTCACTCGTGTAAGACGCAGGGGTCTCGGGCTTGGTTCCCAGGGGGAGGTAAAATTTGTACACGGTTTGGTTGGTGGTAAGGCTTATTTCAAGTTTGCCTGGTTAGCTACCACCACCAAAGTCTGACGCCGTAACAACAATTTTAAATATGTTGTGTTCCGGCAGTTAGAGATAAGATAGTCAGTTCCTCAGTGAATTCCGAGTGTAGTGCACTTCCACCTTCGGCACAGAATAGATTATAGTACAACCACATGAGTAAAAAGAAAGAAACAGAGACAAAGCTTCCTAAGAACGTGAAATTCAAACTTGCAACTAACAAAACAAATGATGCCCTATTATTGTCCACTGGCTGGCTGTCAAAACAGGTTTTTACCATTGAAAATGGTTATCAGATGCAAATCGCCTGAGACGTATTTTTAGCCATATCTCCGAAGATTTTGGGAGAATCGAAATGAAAATAGTACCAAAAGTTGAGGAATTTATCGAGACACGTGTGAACGTTTGAATTTTGAAAATCTACTGGTAACTTTTTTTGGAATTTTGCAAAATTCCAAAAATTCCGGGTTTTTTGGGGGATGTTTGTTTACTAAATTGTAAATATTTCGAAAAAAAAACCGACTTAAGAAAAAATTTAAAAAAGGGTCCTAGTGTATTAGTTGAGCTATCAAATGGCTAAATAATTTTAAAAATCGGTTTATAATTGTGACCTGTAGGTGGTCCCTTTAGATTTGGAATTGTAGAAAAACGGCTGTTTCCGTACATAAAAAGTTATGTAGCTTCTATGATTATTGACCGATCGTCATGGTAATAGTGTTAAAAGATGCAGAAGCAGACGAGAAGTGCATTCGTTGGAATTTTGGAAATTGGTTAATATTATTTCGGCCGCGTCGAGTTAGTCAGCGGGCGCTTTTGTGACACGAGGCGTCACAATCGTAAAAATAAATAGGTACTACCTAGGTAACTTTAAAAATAAAATAAGACTTTGCATTTGATTTGATTTTGGTTTTTCGTAAATTTTTGTGTTCATTTTCAATGCTCCGATTCTTGCGGGGACTGTAAAATCTGTGAATTTTTCCTTGTACGCGACAAGCGGCCAGTGGACACGCACACATGCCCCGCGTGCTTGTAGTGGTGCAACCGATTTGCGCGGTTGTATGAAGCTTTGTCTCTGGTCCTACGTAGTAGTGATTATTTCCTCTGTGGTACAACCTTCGGCCTTGTCGTCACTTAACATCAGGTGAGGGGAAGGTCAAGCAGTATCCCGTTGCTGATTATGCATGGCAGCCAATTTTAATGTCCCCTACTGCTGGGGCCCAGATAGGCGATTGCGTAAAATGATCATGTTCATTTGTCATTAGTAGAGACCGGATTATATGCAAATGCATATTGCATATGCATTTGCATATATATTTTTTTTGAACCCCCTTTCAATGGTTGTTGCATATTTTACCAAACAATTTGGAAATCATTCATATTTACGCTCGATCTCGTTCATCGTTCAGATGTCTGACATGTCCAAACAATAACACTCAAATATTAAACTCTGCCCAGTCACCTCAGTGCATGCCTCAGTAGTCGTAGAACGTTCCTTTCCGCTTACAAAAATATATAGAACAATTTGTTCTCAGAACATTTGGAACAGTACTTAGTCGTATACATTTATAAAGGTAAATTTCAATCAAGATTGTTAATATTAGAAAAAATACTAGAAAATATCGACTCACCCACCCGTCAGAAAAATAGCATTGTGAATGCCTAAAAATTAAAATTCAGTAAATTTCAATGTCAAACAAATTTTGTAATTGATATTTTCGCAAATACGATTGTTATCGTTGAGTAATAATATTTTTATGGATTTTCATGCATATTTTAGCTATTTTTCATGCATATTTGCATGCATATTTTGGGCTTTTTGTGTTGCATATAATCCGGTCTCTAGTCATTAGTGTCAAATTCCATACAAATTGCTGCCCATGGGATACGATATAAACTGTCAAATGAATAAGATCGACTTTACGCAATCGCACCCCAGGTCTAACTTTCTTATAGGTGAAGGACGGGCCATAAATGCAGCCCCAAGCCCAAAATTTTGTGAATTGAATTGAATTTTGTGAAAAAATGCAAAAATGCCTGTCTCACTTAGCGTCACCCGCACGCCTATCTAAACCGAAAAATCCCTGACAAATGCGGCAAATGCCTGTCAGATGGTAACCATACCCGTGTCGACCGCCACCCCGTTTTCCTTGCCTTGTGAAGTCTCGCCTCATCGCATATTACTCTATCAGAGACAAGCTGCAGCAATTTGCTTGGGAAGACTAAGGGCCTAGGGATATATAATATGTACATGATTTTTTAAATTTATATAACGATTCTGGTGCCCCCGTTTGCACACTCTCGTATTACGCACGCTAAAATAATGTACATGTGCACGCCTAACAACATTCATAGCAAAACGGTCTTCGTGAGATAGGACAACTATACGCGAAACGCTGCTATCTACCGGGTGTAACAAGACACTCAACGATGCCAAGGTCTACGTATTCTGCCCATCATCAGTACCATTTCTGTTCAAAATTATTGCTGGGAAACGATTTGAATTTTTGGTGTTAAAAAGCATTGCATACATTATTACCACGCATTTTAACGCGTGTAAAAGACCGCGCCTGCGTGTGAATGCTACACATCTGCATGCGGCCAAGTTGAAGGCAACGTTTATGTGCGTGCTCATGAAATACGTTGAGTGATGACGTTTTAAAGCCATTGTTTGTTACGAAACACATAAAATTTGGAAAATGTTTGTATTGACAAAAAATAGGAAAAAATAAAAAAAAAAAGATTTTGACCTTCAATAACTTCTTAGTTATTGGTTTCCCAGGCATAGTTTAAAAGGCAAAAATGATCCTGATGATGGGCGGAATGCGTGGACTTCGGCTTCGTTGAGTGTCTTGTTACACCCGTTATACATCAACCGACAAATTCGTTGATTCGGTGCCGCATGTGAAGAAGGCGTCGGTGTACTAGGGGCGTAAATGCAGATTTCATATTTTATCTCTGACTAGCGGCGGCCTGCGACTTCGTCTGCGTGGAAAGTTTTTTGCTAACCCTCGAGAACAGTGCTTTTTCGAGTTGAAAGTTACCCTATGTCCTTCTCTGTACCCCTGACAACGTGTATGCAAAATTTCATGACGATATCTGTTGGGTGGGTAAGACGTGAAGGCGTAACAAACAAACAAACAAACAATCGGACTTTCGCATTAATAATATTAGTAAGGGACAAGGGTAAATGTAATGTTAACTGAAATGTATTAAGCTTATAACAACGATGAATAGAGGTAATTACGGCATTAATACCGTTCATTGCGATAATAGCGTCAATTAGAATGGATTTTGTCCGGCAAATGCTCGCCGGCATCCATTATTTAGCATTATTCTCCTGACTATACCAAATTTAATATTAATTTCAGGCGAAATTATACAAATAATTTGGCAGATATTTTTTTGTACCTATTTACTTTTTTTATTATACTAACAATGAACGTAGTAAGTAATAGGCATGACGAATATTTTTTATTTAATGTTACATAAATTACCTCTCAAAAAAAAGAAATATTATTTCGCTAGCATGAAAACTGCCTGAGATATCACAGTTTGAAATGCACACAAATTGGACTCACCCGAAAACGCTAACAGCTACCTAGTTATGACGTCACGCCTAGGTTGTTTGCATGCAACGCGTAGGAAATTTGCTCGGCAGCTATATTAAATCAAAATGGTTTCTTAGACAAATTTGCTATACATTTTACGTCTAATTAAAGTATTAATTATTTTAATAAATTTTATACTATTTAAATGTCCACCCAACTTTGAAGGGTCACAAAATAAATAATACGCATTATATAAAACCAAGAGGTATACAAGCTACTCTAAAAGCTTAATAAGTTTACGATTTTTATTAGTATTTCGTTATTTTATTCATTATTCGTCATCCCTATTATTAAGTACTTAGAATTTTTTTATAATATTTTGCTTATTTTTTATACTTTTTCATTTTATATACAATCAGCTACGAGATTGTAGATCAACTCTTTATTCTTGTGTAATAATAAACCATAATGTCGCTTGGTCAATCGAATATTAAACATAAATTATTACATAATTTGATCGTTTTATTCTCAAAATAAATTGTCAATACCTATTGTGTCTGGTTTCATTAGGTAAGCTGAATGACGGAATATAATACTATCTATACCTAGCCATAACATTTGTATCGACCGTTAATTGGCTATGGTATATACTTACCTCTAAAATAATATGCAACTAAGTACAGCTAAATAAAAGCAAAAAAGCCGATGATGAATTTCTGAATTGATCAAATATCGCTTTCACGTTTTAAGCTTAATTCCATAACAATAAGTCATGACGCTATGTTAATAATTACTATACTTAGTAAGAATAAAATTTTAGAAAAAATCAAAAGCTTTAGAGAGCAACTAGTAAAACGTGCTGAGTAGCTCAATAACAGTAGTGGCAGGTAAACAGGGGCCATGTTCGTCATGTTTCACCGAATTCACTCAATAATGAGTCTGTGTGAATGGATTTGTCAGAAAACCTTTTGTAGGCTTTATAATATGAATTTACTGAAGTGTCACCAGCATATGCGGCCGTATAGTAGATAAATTAACTGTTTTAAACTTTTTAGATTTTATGTATTCACAATGCTATTTTTATATTAAGATTATTAATGTAATTGAAAAATATTTGAAAAAAAAATGATTCACCCGCAGCAGCTCAGACGGGACTCAAACCCGCAACCTTAGGATTCCGACCCAATGCACTAACCATTGCTAAAAAAAAGCATTCATTTTTTTGGTGAATTCAAGTTGTTTTAGTACTTTATAATTATGAAAAAGTTGCTTGAACAACATGACGCCGAACTGAGATGGAGGTAGCATTGAAAAAAAAAATTGCCTATTATTTTGATATAGAAATATTTTATTGGTTTATGCTTATACACAGTTTACTAGCATATTAATTTGCATAAAAAAAATATTTTTTTTGATTTTGATAAAGTTTTATATTTACATTTACATTTCTAAAAAAAAATCGAGTTTAAATGCACTTAAAGTGTAGGTAGCTATTTTCTTCTTAATAAGACCAACTGGAATTCTAAAAAATACCAACTAACCTACTTAAATCAAATTAAATAACTCTACGAAATTTGCTTATCGCAAGCAATCACGAGTAGGTACCAAATTCCACCGCTATGGAATGAGTAAAACTCATAAATGGTATTAGGCATTTTTTATGTCTACGAAGCATTTGCAATTTATGTTCATTCGACTGGTTTAAATACGATACGATGTTTGATTGATGATGAATGACGTGACGTGCCATTCGTTTTGATAGCAAACCTTTTTTAAAAATGATCTTTGGATTTAAAAATTTATAAATATTATTCAATTGAACAGCCTTATGGAATGAATCAATTCATAGGTTTATTTCACTAATATTAGAAATATTTTCACTGCTTTTCACTACTATTTATTTGATTAGCAATCAAGCTAATCAAGTACAGAACTCTTTAAAAAAAGACCCTGTAAAATATGTACATACTAGAATATTTGATTTATGTTTCCTCCAAACAATTGAGCTATATTTGTTTTCGAGTGCAAAATACTTTATGACGGGTGAAAAGGTCAACATCTTGAGTGTACCTTCAAATTTAAATCATTCGACCCATTTTGTCGTACAATATTCCTACTGGAGTCAAACTGAGGTCCCGTCAATCGAAAATCACTTAAAGATTTTCCACGAAAGAATGGAGGGCGCATTTACATCGGAGAGGGTTTCGTATCAAATTTGTGTCTTATGACGTAATAAAATTTTCTGTTTATCCAATACGGTTTGACAGTATATGTTAGAAAAGAATCGAAAAGGGGAGCAAAACTTGCACATAAAAGCTTTTAAGTAAATTGACTTTTGTGTGTTGAGCTTGTATGTCTAATTTTCTACATCATGTTGTAGTTGCTAACATAATGTGATTTGGCGTTCGTCAATATTGGTTTATAAGGCGTTCAATAAAAATGTCACTGTAATCGTGTTAAGATCCAATCTGAAAACGATCGGTAGAAAGATGTGAAAGTTTCGACGTTTGTCGAACGCCCACCCAGATGAAGTCGCAGGCGGAAGTTAGTTCTGTTTATACTAGTCTGTCTTTATAGAAAAACACATCTTTACAACTAGCTAATTAGGTACTTGTGAAGAACAACCTATTTAACCATGCAAAAGTTTTCAAACTCTAACTGACACGGAATGGACACGGACCTAAAACGCGGGTAAATTTTAAAGTAGGTACCCTTTGCTATAAAGTTTACAAAGTTGTAATTAAACACGATGTAAGTAGGAGTTAACAAAATTATGTAAAACTTTTCATACAAGGCTTACTGCACAGTTCCCCTACAACTTGAAAATCTAATAATTGATATAACGATGTTGTTTGTTCGATAAGTTTTCTACATTGTGTTGAAACTTAAGACTGTTCAGTACTCGGTGAGTTCCCAAGTAAGTTACCTTATAATTCCGTGCAAGTTTTCAGTAAAGTATTAATACGTCACAAGTTTTACATGACATAATGTGATTTCTCCACTCATTTGGCTTCTTCATCATCAGCCAGTCTCCAAGAGGTGTTAACACCTGCGAATGCAGCCGGAACCAACGGTATAGCGGGTTTTCTGTACCTATAGCACATCAGAGGGTCCCGAGGTAATTTATTTGGTCACCCATCCCATGACTGACCACAGTGAAAGTTGCTTATCCACCGCGATCGCGGGCTGAATGTGCCATATTATTTACATAAAAGTTATCTTACATAAAACTTATTTTTGTAGTTTTTAATTATAAATCTAGCAAAGACATTAAGGTAATCTATAAGAAAAAATATTTAATAAATAATAAAACATTATGTGAATAAAATTTATATTTAAAATGTTCAATATTTATTATCGATTGTGTATGTACACATGAAACTGTCAAGAATTTTATGTATTATGTAATTATATGCGTAAGGTATGTGGACTGACTAAATAAAACATTAAGAAAAAGTCTGAATGCAAAAAGAAAAAATTTCTATGCCCAGAGTTTTGTCACAGGACTAATTGGAGGCAGCAAAGTCTTACAATATTGAAGTCAGCTTTTTGTATTTTTTTCTCCTTTAGAGCAACGCATCTTCCGTCCGGTGCGGAAGCCGCGGGCTCTAAGTTTTTCTCATACCAGAGTTTCAAAATATGTTTTTCAAATAAATTTTGTAAATGATCACACTGTTTAATTCAAACTACGAGTACTTCTTTATTAAGTCGTATACCTTATTGACATCAAAATAAGCTATTTTGGTTAATTTGGTGTTAAAATGGTTAAAGTAAAACTTTTCTATTTTTATTCACATAGAAAAGCATTTGACTTTCATCTCCAATCGATTTCTAGAAATGATAGTGATACCTTTGTTTTCGATTAGTAATGCGCTGGCCATTTCACAATAATGCACAAAAGGTAATGTTATTTCTTGTTGTTAGATTAAAATTGTTAAAAAAATATTAATACAGGAAATTCTAATACTTGTTATATTGTTACCCAATCACGGTATAACGGTTGGATGGATTTGATTGTTTGGCACACAGAAAGTTTATTACCTGGATTCAAAGTACAGACACAATAATGGTCAAATCTTTCCTGAATTTTTTAATGTCCATGCGAGCGAAGTCGCATACGGAAGCTAGTAACACAAATAAGTGTAAATGTGCATAGTTTTATCTATATTGCCAATTCAGAATATTGGCAGGCCGTTTGGTGATTAATATGTGGTCAGCCGCGTTTCAGACACATTAAATAGCCATAAAAAGCTAGCGGGGTGCCTACCGCTACGTTTTAACGGAACAAGCTATTTTTATTACTTCATCCAACGTAACTCTTATTCGCAATTCCATCCCTATTAATATTAAAATGATACTTTAATCTTTATGACAAAATAAATTAATGCATTAAGATAAAATAAAATATGTTTGCCACAATGTTTACAAAAACTGAAAATCTGTTGTTAGTCTTCAATATAAAAATAAAATTCAGAGCCATATTACATATATTTGTCGAAAATTAGATTTTGACAGATTTAAACGATACAATCTAGAGAAACCTTTGAGTTTATATGTGTCCGCGACTAAAAGTAATATGACGATTCACTGGAAAGTTAAAGGGTTTTGAAATGAAAATGAAAGTAAACGGACGCTTTCTCAGAGTCAACATTGAACATACACAGAAAGACAAACAACTAAGTAAAAAAAACACCTTTTAGTTGTATTGAAATGTGATTTTCTTATGAAGTAATGTTATTCTGATATAAATTTTACGTAATAATATTAATGTATCTAAGAGAAATTAATTAACAGTTAGTTCTAAGCGTTTTTAGTCATCATATCAGCTGCACGACACCCACTGCTGGGTATAGGCCTCCCCTAAGGATCTCCACGAGACGACGATCGGTCCTGCGCTGCCCGCATCCAGTGGCTTCCCGCAACCTTCACCAGATCGTCGGTCCACCTTATCGGGGGCCTACCCATGGAGCGTCGTCCGGTGCGCGGTCACCATTCCAGAACCTTTTCGCCACAACGGCCATCGGTTCTTCTCGCTATGTGTCCCGCCCATTGCCAGTTCAGCTGAGCAATCCTTCGAGCGATGTCGGTTATTTTAGTTCTCCTGCGGATCTCCTCGTTTCTGATTCAATCAAGCGTTTTTAGTAGTTTTATGATTTTTCATTGGTATTTTTTTCACATATTCCATACATATTTCAAAATTCCGAGGCCAGGATCTCAAAAAAGTGCCGCCGCACATTTAATGGAAATCTTTCTTTGCTTTAATTAAAAAGTTAAGCAAAATTTATAAAAAGCGAGGCCACTACGAACTATGCCAATAGCTATTCTGCACAATTCAATAAGTCAAAATTGTTAATAAGTTTTTGTTTCTGAGATCAAAAACGCCAGAATTGGTCATTTTACGCAGAAATCACTGTCGAGATGTAATATTAATGGCTCATAGAATTGAGTGCGATTATTTTAATTCCTACACTGTAAATAAGTACCCTTTCCCTCGGACTTGTTTCAAACCGAAATCTACTCCACATACTGCTCTAAGAAAATGTAATTTTCACTTTATGTTTAGTATTTTGATGTAAACGTGCATCCTACTAATCCTACTAATATTATAAATGTGAAAGTTTGTGGGTTTGGATGTTTGTTCCTGAATCACGCAAAAACTACTGAACGGAATTGGTTGAAATTTCAACCAAATCTTCATAGCCTGGATTAAAACTTAGAATACTTTTTATCTCGATATTCCCACGGGAACGGGAACCACGCGGGTGAAACCGTGGGCGGCCGCTAGTTGTATATATACAGGGTGTCCCAAAATTTTGCCACACGGAGGGAAAGTACCTTAAATATTGAAGATAGGAAATTTTACTGTAAGAAGACTTCATTATGTTTTTAAAAATAATTTGAACTGCATTCAAAGATTTTTGAAAAATCGCCTGCCTTAACCAGGAATCAAACCCACCAAAAACGAAAAAAAAAAAATATTATTACGATACCAATTTCTCACTCATATTTTTCTTAAGTGTAATCTTAAACTAAAGGAAGACCATGAAATTTTACATTTAAATTTTAATTATTACGGATTGTATCAATTTGTATCGAATCGTATGCGATTTAAGAAAACATCTTTCAATGCAGATCCATTTTTTTTTAAACAAAATGAAGTCTTCAGTCAGTAAAATTTCCTATCTTCAATATTTAAGGTACTTTCCCTCCGTGTGGCAAAGTTTTGGGACACCCTGCATATAAGTACTTACCGAGCGAGCACGAAGCTTCTCTGCTTCACCTTGGGCAAAAATGCTTGCGTATGTCAGTTTGTTCTGGTTTCTGGTCAGGTTGCATTTCTCAACCGATTCTCGTGAAATTTTGTGAGCAGGTTCGATAATTATATAAAAATTGTCGAGCCAATTTTTCGAAAAAAAAAATACCCATTTATAAATACGTTCCAAATTAGAAGCGCCATCTAGCCTCGAATACGTAATAAAAGAATAGCTACCAGTACAGCTTTTGAAAACTTCGTGGTGACATCTATTAGATTAATTTTAAAACAGCATACCATTTGAGCTACTTTTAATGCACAAACGCGAGGTCACAACTCACTGAGCCCCTAGTATAATTTATTATCATGAAATGTTGTAAACCTAAAATTTAGAATTTCAACCGACGATAAAGCAGCTTGAACTGGCTGCAATTTTATTTTACAGTGTGGTTTTTCGTGGAAATAATCAACTCTATTATCTGCTAGGTAGGCTGAGTATCGTGACGTCAATATACCTAGACGTAAACTATAACAAAACAGTAGACACGTAAGTTGTGTTTTAGTACCTACACAATTAAGGACTCAGTCAAAGACTTTTCGTAGAAAATACGTACAATATTTCCGGAACTTGCCGGATAATCTCTCCTAAATACGGATAATTAAATAGGAAAGAGATTTATCTGGGTAAAAAGCTGATTTGTCTTTACTTTATGTACCTGACACTGTAGTATACTGTAGCTGTAACTAAAGAAAAAAATTTACTACAATGCGATTAATTTAACAATGTACAACTGAAGTGACTTACTTTAGAGCGCTTGAGGTACAAAATGTGACAAAACGCCGTAAGTATTTAATCTGTAAAGCCACACGGAGTGAAAGTGCCTTAAATATTAAAGATAGGAAATTATACTCAGATAAGACTTCGTTTTGTTTTAAAAAATAATCCAAACAGCATTAAAAGATTATTAAAAATTCTCATACATTCCTATACAAATTGATGCAATACGTAATTATTAAAATTTAAATGTTAAATTTCATGTTCTTCCTTTTGCTTAAGATGTTATGTTACTTAACGAAAAATAATCCTAATGAGTAACCCTTTCGATCGGTATCGTAAATATAAAAGATTGTTTTTTTTTTAATTTAGTGGGTTCGATTCCTGGTTAAGGCAGGCGATTTTTAGAAAATCTTTGAATGCAGTTCTAATATTTTTAAAATCAAAATGAAGTCTTCTTTCAGTAAAATTTCCTATCTTTAATATTTAAGGTACTTTCCCTCCGTGTGGCAAAGTTTTGGGACACCCTGTATACATTCACGAGTGAAGTTGCAGCGGATCACTGTCTATTGTTAAATTAATAGCACTTTTTTTTAAATGCATTTAATCCAGTGCTCCGGAATTGATCATTTGCAGCAATGTAACCAAGTAGGTAATTATCGTGACAATTTTTTTCCTTGCAAAGTAAGAATAAATTATAAATCAGTGTTTGCAGAGCTAGCAAAACCATTTGTAACAAACTTTCGTTTGATTAATTTCAAGTAGCGATCTTTCCATTGTTTGTAACATGTAATCCTGCTTCCTTGTTGTCATCTGTCCTACTTAACAGCATCCAATAATAAATAAAATGGGCGCAGACACTACTTGATTGACGGCGATGCCAACGTCTTGTAATTTTATAAGATTGACGATAGAACACAAGTACCACAGAGGAAATAATCACTATGACAAGTACCTTTAGCCTATAGCCATTACGGGGGCGTTCAAATAGGGCGTGGGAGGCATAGACTTATTATATTGTGGGAGGTAATATTTTGATTATTTTTCTGGCACCTGTACAATCTCGTTCTATTGAGTTTTTTCATCATAATTGTTGTACTGGAAATGCCGCAAAATAAATCTCTGCCCATTTGTCAAAATGTAATGAGCCTTCTTTATTTTCTTTTATCAAAATAATAATAGAATGTTAGTTTATAACAATTATATCGAAGCTTCACTGATTTTCTTATTTGAATAATAATAGTATGTTAAAGTTTAGGATCTATTTACGAATGAAATATATATGACTGTAATTATAAATGCGAAAGTAAATTTATTTGTTAAGCTGTGAAAGAGTATTTACGGAATTCCGGTTGATGTAAAATCAACCGATCATAATGATTTTTTTGCATTTTCTTTATAGTTCAGTAAAATTACGGGTTCGCAAAACATTCAATGGTAATAAGATGTAATTTTGCAATCTGACTTTGATGTGATTATAAAACACTAATATAAACGAATCCAACTAAATTTACGAATACAAAAAAATACAGCGTAGTTGTAACTTTTTTTGTTGGATTTACATTCACAATCAAATTACAGTTCCAAATCAAGCAAAAAGTAAAGAAAGTATGTAATTAGCAATTTTGCTAAAGCAATTAAATAAATTAATATTTTGGTCAGTAAAATAAAAAAAATGGTGAAAATTAGTTACAAAATGACAGCTAGCCATTTAATCTTACGATCAAAAGAAGAAAGACCGCTATTGCAAATTATTTCTATTTCGTCATACTAGCTTCCGTAATTTTACTGAACTATTAGTATCGTTTAACCAGTTAGCATCAAATTTCGTGTGCGCGCGTATCGTCCTTCCGTAGAAGGGCGATACGCGATATGTCGCGCCACGTCGTCACAGCATACGCGTAGTTAGTGAACTACATAGAGTACATTATGGTGAACTAAATGTATGTATGAACTGAATGTATGTTGTGATGGCGTAGCGAGGCGTGCAAGCGATTTTAACCTTAGGAGTGGTTAAGCGAGTCTGTTGCCCTTCGTACGTACATGGTAGTTCTCAAGGGTACAATAAAAACTACCTTTGATCAAGAAAAATGTACTGGGTACTGAGAGATAGAAAAATAAATGTCCAGGCAGGCGAAGTCGTAGGGGGCCGCTAGTAGATTATAATACCTCATAAATTGTCATATTATTAGGGCTATAAAATATTAATTAAGTACTTTTGTAAAACGCTGTGATAGGTGAACAACACTATAAAATGATGAATACGAGTGTATAATATTTTGATTTGTCTGCGACGTCTACGCTAGAAAAGGTGCATTTAAGACGTTCATGAAATTCAGCGTCAATTTGTTATTCCTCACAGCTTATAATCCAGAGAAGTGTCGAACTAAGATAATATTTCAAGTAACCAAAACCCAGCTTATCGCAGAATGCAGAGCTGCTAAGCTAATAGTTCTCGGGATGCGTAGTGCAATGTCTCTGAGGAGTGAGCAATAATATTGCAAAATGGTCGTTCAAAACCGGAGATTTGCCTTCTATTAGTGCTGACAAGTGCGATAGTGGAATGACACATGGAGTTTCTAGAGCTCTTCTATTCAGGAAAATATGCACATTTATAGTAATTGAATATTATAGTTACCAATGTCTGCTAACTTTTTTTTAATTAATATTTTTACCCACGACGGACGGAACGGAACGGAGGCGGTATATGCGTTTGGGGTTAGAGGTTGTGCGTTTGTTTGTTTGTTTGTTTGTTTGTGTGTTTATCTGTTACCATTTTCCTCGGAAACTACTGAGCCGATTTCGATGCGGTTTTTTGCATTCAAAAGGTTTCATTTCAGAGCAGGTTCTTAAATATGTTTCATAGTGGTAGACCACCAGGGGGCTCTGCAGCAACCAGATAAGTCAAGTTTGTCTATTACCATTTTCCTTGGAAAATACTGGGCCAATTTCAATGCGGTTTTTTGCAATCAAAAGGTTTCATTTCAGAGCAGGTTCTTAGATACGTTACATGGTGGTAGACCACCAGGGGGCGCTGCAGCAACCAGATAAGTCGCGCTTGGAGAAGTTCTCTAAAACTACTCAACTGATTTCGATGCGGTTTTCTGTAATGGGTTTGTAGGTTATCGGCGATGGTTCTCAGATAGATGTTTTGGTGTTTAACCGCTAGGGGGCGCTGCAGTTATCATTTTCTCATTTATTTCCAAAGCGGTTTGACCAATTTGGATGCGGTTTTCTGTAATAGTTTTGTAGTTTGTCGGCGATGGTTCTTGGTGTTAAGGTGTTCAGCCGCTAGGGGGCGCTGTAGTAATAATTTTCCGAATGGTTTGACCGATTTAGATGTGGTTTTTAGAGTAGATAACGTATGAATTCTTTAAAAAGTTTAAAATAAAATGGCAAAATTAAAAAAAATTAAAAAACCCACGACGGTTAAAATTGTAACTCTTTATTTAAAAAGACTAAAATAAGTTTTACAAAAATCCCTCGACTAAAAGTGATATAGGTACTATACATACTTTATCTACCTATTCATAAATTACAAACGCAAGAAAAATCCGTAGGGGGCTGCCATTGCCATTTCTCTAAAGTAACTATAACTGAAAAATAATTGTTCATTTGGGGGCAGGTAATGGCAGCCCCAACGGATTTTTCTTGCGTTTGTAATTCATGAATAGGTAGATAAAGTATGTATTACTCTATACATACTTTATCTCCTACATCACTTTTAGTGGAGGGATTTTTGTAAAACTTATTTTAGTCTTTTTAAATAAAGAGTTACAATTTTAACCGTCGTGGGTTTTTTTTTTATTTTTAATTTTGCCATTTTTTCTTTAGCCTTATTGAAACAGTAACTTACAGGTTAGCTCCGCTTGCAGTAAGAACATTGAAGTATGTAAACAAATATTTTAAATGAACAATCCTACTAATATTATAAATGTGAATGTTTGTGGGTTTGGATGTTTGGATGTTTGTTCCTCAATCACGCAAAAACTACTGAACGGATTTGGTTGTGGACCATGCCCATGGGTCTATAGAAGTTCCGGCCCACGGTACACCGCGGTGTACACAGACGAATTGTGCATTAAATGAAAGCATGGCATGTCAAAAACTCAATAAACTGAATGTTGGTTAAGAAAATAAGTCGCCTTTTTTTAGATAAAACGACTTTTTTTTCGTTAGCATGGGCACAATTTATTTCAACTATTTTCATATCAGAGGCATTTATTTTATCGTTTTAGTCACTCGAAGTCAGTTTAACTAAAGGTAATGTTGTTTACTTTGAATAAACTAACCAGAGCTGCTTCCAGAATCCAATACATGCGAAAGTCAAGTGGGCAGTTTCCATTCCAGATTATCGTCATATAAAATAGCGGGGCCTAACTCCAAAGTTCGGGATAGGGTCGGAGACTCGGAGTTTATTAGCGTAAAATGGGTCAAAAAGTAAAGGATGCACTTGAAAAAATACACTCACTGCAAAACACTTCCAATACAAAACACAAACAAACGACAACCAAACGTTGTGACGTCGCCGTCGTCGTACTGTCATGTCATTATACTGTCAAACTGACAGTAGACCAGCCGAGTACACAGTGCTGCCATTTTTCTATTGGAATCGATTACTAAAGCGATGTTAGTCTTGTTTAATACTGTTATAACAAAAACAATATTTTTCACCTCTCCAGCACGAAAAGGGTGATTTTGGCGCGTAAAAACTCGCAGCAAAATCGATTTTTGCTGCGAGCGTGAGACAAAGTGCTTTTTTAATTTCTAACACCAACTTTTAAAATAATAAAAAAAAACAAATAAAGTGACAAGGATGACACTTGTAAAATTGATATGTGAGAAAAGGATAGATAGAGTGCTTTATGGTGTCATACACGGATTAAAAAGTAAAAAAATAAAATACACGGACATACCAAGGAGTTTTAAATAAGGATTGTTAAAAATGAAGGTTGATAATTCGAAATAAAGAGTATGTAGGTAAAGAGGTCACATGTATGAAACAAATATGAAATAAGAAAAATTAATGAAATTTATTAACAAATTATATGTTTTGTGATTATAAATAAATAAATAAGACGGAATATTAATGAATAAGAGAAAAACACAACGCAATGTAATCAAAACGACGGGAATCTACTTTACTGACTCTATGAATAAATTTTTTTAGCATAGGTTTGATTGAATTATTTTTGTGATAAATTACAAAAATGAATGCGTCCAACGATGAAGATAGTTGTCTAACTCCAAAAGAGTTAAGTGAACAAGTTAATTAATTCAGCATTAGAGCTGAATTAAGCTTTTTTACCAGGAAAGTCACGTGAAAATTTTCTCGCTGGTCGAGGTGAAAAGTTGTATGTTTTACACGAGACCAAAATGTTGTTCTGCCTCGTGCCTTTAAATCACTCACTGTGCTCAGTAGTCTATATTAGAATCACTCGCTACGCTCGTGATTCAATTCTAGACTACTTCGCTAGTTCGTGATTTAAAGTCGCCACTCGCAGCACAATTTGATTTTGGTCACTTGTATAACAAATAACTATTTTACCATCGCCACTCTAAAAAGTGCGTTTAATTCAACGATAAGAGTGAATAATAAGCGATTTTATTCACCGAGTGAATAAAAATAATTTGAATTTGAAACAAGCGCGCATCATGAATTGGTACAAAAAAGTAGGTACCTATACCTACTGGCTGCTGTGGAGCTATTCCATAGAGCCAATAGTTACACAATAAAATTAGACGAAAAAAAATATCCCGCTTAGTGTCTTATCTTTGGGTTCTTTTCCATCTATTAGAAGGAGATTGAATGTTCAGTCTTGCATCAGTCTATTCCATCAGTCTGGTACGATATTCAGTCTGAAAAAAATCTAAGTCTATACAGACTGATGAAATGGACTAATGCCAGACTGATCATGTAATCTCTCTCTTAGCGTGAATGTTTTATGTCATTGGAAAACTTCTTATTTCACGCATGGGTCGGTCATGGGATGGGTGACCAAAAATGTATTATCTCGAGCCCCTCCGTGCCTCGGAAGACACATTAAGCCGTTGGTCACGGCTGCATTTGCAGTCGTTAACACCCATCAATCCGCATTGGGCCCGGGTGATGGGTTATGGCCCATCCTCCCACCCATAAGGAAGGCCTGTGCCCAGCAGTGGGGACATTAAAAATGGCTGATGTTCAACAACTAAGTATAAAGTAGATACTGCTAGGTATTTGTTTTCTCGCAGTCAATGGTAAAAAGTAGAGTACACAACTCGTGAATAAAAAAAAATTTCATCTCGGTCCTTTGTATCCCTCGCTTTGCTCAGGATTCTACTTTTGAATCCCTCGCTACGCTCGGGATTCAACTCTAGAATCCTTCGCTACTCTCGGGATCCAACTTAGTCCCTCGAACTAAATTCCCTTTTTATTCACTTGTCGTATAATCTACTATTATGATATTACTGGTTTTAATAAAAACTATATTTTTTGAAGTTACTCAGTCAAACAAGAAGTGCCGTTACAAATAACGTTATTAATTAATAATATATTTTGTTGGTATCGATTTTTATATCGAATCGATTGTTTACGAGATTTTTACGTACCTAGAGCAACGTCACTCGGATAAAAATCTTTGAATTGTTATTAAAATGGTTTTGGTGATGGCGACTTTATTACATAATAATTCCAATTGCATTATTCATATTAAATTAAATAATGATTTTTAAATTTTATCGAAAGTTTGTACACGGTATTTTAAAGTTGGGCCGTAGATGGGCGTAAGCCTTTGGCACACAGATAGTAGATAGCCTAGATTAAAACATAGAATACTTTTTATCCCAATATTCCCACGGGAACGGGAACCACGCGGGTGAAACCGCGGGCGGGCGCTAGTTTACTTATATTCTAGTATAAAAAAATTGGTACATCAAACAGTAATCTCCACCTCATGTTTTCCGTATAAAAATATCTCTGAAAGAAAATTGATTTACAGAAATTTCAGACCATCACACAAACGAAGTTAAGTTTCTAACACTGATTCAGGTAGCCATATGTAAATAACATAGATAGGCCTTTTTCTCTTTAGTATAAAGTGATTACTTTAGGTCGTATACCCGCTTTTAGGTACCTTTTTTACCTGAATCACAGAATAAGTAATAGTACCTGAATGTGTTAAGACAGATTTGGGTAGGTACTATCAATTTACTGTGGCATTCCTAAAATCAGATGTAACAAGAACGAAGCCGCTTGAATTTGAAAGGAGGTGAATCCACCCGAAGAACCACGCAACGGACAATATTGTGATGGTGGTCGCGGGAAGCCGCAAGACTCGGGCAGCGCAGACCGATCGTCATGGTCGCCTGCTTGTGCGATATGATGATGGGCAAACTCCACTTGACTCATTTACAGGGTGTTTGGTAATATCCTTATAAGGCCAAATATGGTAAATAGGGTACCATGCATACATAAATTTTTCGAACTACATTTTTTCTAAAAAAAAACTCATTATTGTAAACTGTATAGTGGCATTAATCAGATTGATTATCGAATACAATAGTCTATTTGCATCTAGGGTTCTCATTTTGCATTTTCCTATACAAATAAAAAAAAACTCAGTCACTTGGCGGATTTCAGGGTTTATAATAATTATCCAGAGTTGTATGCATGGCACCTTCACTACCCTAGTCGGCTTTGTAAGGGTTTTACCAAACAGCCTGTATACTAGTTGCCCGGCTAAATTCACCTGAATTCAGTTAGAACGATTAAACGTCAAACGCTTAATTATTCATCCCTAAGATCGTGTATTTCGCAATCAGGGTCACTTAGCTCATTGAAAAATCAAAAGAAAAAGTAAATAAACAAAACACTGAATGAATTCAAGAGTATGATTATTATTATGTAAGTACTAAAAGCTTTTATTTTTAATGACTTTTTATTACCGGATTAAAATTTGGACGTCTCATTCATATAGACACGTTCTTCATATAAAGATGGTATTACGACAAAATACACTCAGAGTGGGTATTGTGGTATCATTCTTGACGTTTGATAATAACTTTTCGAAATATACCTTAAATTTTAAGCTTTATTTTATGTTTAGGTTTCCATATACAAAACGAACTTCGCTATCAAAATAAGAGATATGTATTGGATTATTTGTAAATCGATGTTTAATAAAACTTATCCTTTCGAATTCATTACTGCATTTTCTAATGCAACTTTGGGTATAGAAATAGCTTTTTCATCATTTTCCTATGTACATTAAACTACATAGTACTTAACATAATAGGAGGGATGTCTGAAAAAATCAAATTAGCTGAATATTTTTTTATAATGTAGGAATAACTTCCATATTAATAGAAAAAAGTATCTGTTGCGTGAAAAATAAAAAATAAAAAGTAATTTCGTCTTCACAAATATACGGAAGTAACAGCAGCAATAATACCTTAGCCACAACCACAACATGATATCAAAAAAAAGTTTCAATACAAAATGTCAAAACCTTTTTTTAAATACGTGTTGTGGTTGTGGCCAGAGCTTAAAATCTCCATTTTGCTGTTACTTCCGTATATTTGTGAAGACGAAAAAAAAAACTTCACGCTACCAGGTGGAGAGGTCGGAGAGGCGAGATTGCGGGGCACGGCTACGCGCATAGCAGCTAACTTTACTACCATCAAGTTTGCATCGCCCTGTACCGTTAATTAATAAAAATGTTTCAGTCTATGATGGTGCTTGTAATAAACTATTAATTGCTATCTTGTTGCAGGGAAAAGAGTACGGACGACTGAAGAGCTCTCCCTCTTCGTTCTCGCACATATTCACGAGGGCGCGCCGCCAGCCCATACCGACACACCGTATTATAGATCCTGTGGAAGGTATTGTACCTATTTTAACTATCAAATTTACGAATTTGTTAAGCGTGTTGTCCGTCGTCGCTTGCAGAAAAAACTTATGACATTTCCAAAGAGTGTTGCCATATACACACCCCGGACACTCCATACAACCGCGCAATTTTAAACAGATGACGTCAGATGACGTTTTTGTACACGCGCAACTGTGTGTGTAAGTCTAGGGCTACCGTGCAGTTTGTACCGTATGAGCGGTGTTCAATACATAATTCGAACTTTTTGGTAAGAAAAGTTACGACGCATTGCTTAAATATCAAAATAAGTTGACGGTTGACAAACAGGACTAAAAGTTACGATGCATTGCTTTGAATACACTGACGTCCATTATACAAGTACGCTGGACAGGCTATTGTCATGAAATGACAGCAATTTTTTGTGCCGATTTGAAAATCGCCATATTGGCGCTGAGAGCACTAGATTCTACTATAGCAGTAGTGAGTGTACTTGGACCTAATTAATTCCAAGTACACTCACTACTGCCATAGTATAGAATCTACTGCTCTCACCGCCAATATGGCGATTTTCAAATCGGAACAAACAATTGGTGACGTTCGCCTGTCCAGCGTACTTGAATAATGGACGTCAGTGTTTGAATATCTAAATAAGTTGACGTTGACAAACACGAATAAATGAGCACACGATTCGGCATACGAACTCGCGGGGTGGGGTGAGGTAATTGATTCTGGGGCGGGGTGTCCTTATTGTACGGTAGTACTTATATCTACTTATTCTGTTGTCCAGGTTTTTCATCCATCTGTAAATGAAGAAAACAAGCATTGTTTGTAATTAATTTTATAAAAACTTCATAATAAAGCGTATAGTCAAGAATAAATCCTCGTTACATTGAATAACGCGGCAACCTTTGATTAAATCGTAGACTGCTTGTTTTAAAATGAATTTGCTCTAACTGACGGTAACTCCGGTTTTATAAATAAAAATGCTGCATTTTATTTGTTTCTCGACTTCACTTCTCTCAAACTATATTTGTTACTGAACTGTATTTTAGATAGATAGATAGATAAATTGTTTATTTCATCACATACAGTACTTACACAGATGATGAGTGATAACAATGAAAAAAAATATAACTAAACTGTGAGCCGCATTGACGGAAAAAGGCAAAAACTTAGTGATCCCTTAGTTACAATTCAGTTATGTTAGATACGAAATAATTCCTTTTCATATTATTATGTAACTTCTCCCCTATTTGAGTAGCTTTACGAACCGCATTTTGCGGTTCCATCTTATTACGGTTAATTTATTCCTTTTTACCTTCATTTGAATATTTTTGCTAAGATCCGTATTGGAGTAGGGATGAACAATATATAGAATGTAAGATAATAAACTGGTAAAAGAAAACGTAATGAACCAAATTTTTTCATACACCTGTAATACTGTTGTTTTTCAAAGACAATCTAAATAAAGAGGAACGGAATGTATTTTTGTTAAGTATGTACATTGTACATACATTGAAGTATAATAATTCAATGGTACATAATTAAAAAAAATACATACCTACTTATGTACTATACTGTACATATGTCACCGGCAATGTATGAAACGCAGGCATTGTATACAATGCCTGGCCCTTTTAGGCAATGTATAAATAGAATGAATATTATTGTCTATTTCACACATTACCTAGGCATTCTATACAATGCCTAGGCATTGTATACAATGCCTGCTGGTCCACCGGCAATGTGAATACTCAATAGTATCAGACAATAAAATTATTGAGTCTGATGAAGGAGTGGCAACAATTTTTCAGGATTCCTTTTCTAAAATACCTATTGCAACTACCAGTAATTTAAATTCATCTCCAAAAATTGTTGTCTCCCTCTTGGAATCATGTGTTGATAAGTGCAATAATGTATTTAAATTTAGACATATCAATAGTGATACCATTCTTAAAACATTTAATTCAATAAATATAAAAAAGACTGAAGATCTCTGGGGCATTTCAACTCACATAATTAAGTCTATAATAACTACCATTGCTCCCCATCTTGCTTTTATTTTCAATAAGTGTGTTGATGAAGGGATATTTCCAGACTTAATGAAATATAGTAAAATCATCCCTCTTTTTAAATCTGGGGACAAAAGCGATCCCGCTAACTTTAGACCCATTTCCATTTTGCCAGCACTAAGCAAAATTTTTGAAAAGATCATTTATGATCAATTATTAGCACATTTTCTTATCAACAAACTACTTCACGAGAAACAATTTGGTTTTACTCGTGGTAGATGCACAACTGATGCTGGAATTGCACTTCTCAAACGCGTCTTTGAAGCATGGGAGAGTAAACAGGATGCAATTGGTATATTTTGTGATCTCTCTAAAGCATTTGATTGTGTCAGTCACAGTACTTTATTAGATAAATTGGAACATTATGGTGTATCAAAAAATGCAGTAAGCCTTATGCAATCGTATCTGTCGGCGAGAACCCAAAAAGTTGTTGTAAATAAAACAGAATCCTATGAAGCACCTATTACCATGGGCGTGCCGCAGGGATCGATATTGGGTCCATTGCTTTTTCTTACTTATATTAATGACCTTCCTTACTATACTAAATACTTATGTGAAATAGTACTGTTTGCTGATGATACTTCTTTAATTTTTAAAGTTGATAGAGGATGTAACTGCAGTGACGATGTAAACAGCACTCTTTCCAAGGTGATGCATTGGTTTACTATTAATAATCTGAAGCTTAACTCTAGTAAAACTAAATGTGTCAAATTTTCACTTCCTAATGTGAGGCAGGTTCATATGACTATACATGTAAATGGCGAAGCAGTCGAATTTGTTGACTCAACAAAATTTTAAGGTATTACTATAGACTCGCGGTTGCAATGGGACCCTCATATCGATATCCTGTCAAGCAGACTTAGCTCTGCTGCCTTTGCAGTTAAGAAAATAAGGCTTCTGACCGACATTGAAACAGCAAGATTGGTTTACTTCAGTTATTTTCATAGTATTATGACCTACGGTTTGTTGTTGTGGGGCTCAGCTGCTAATATTAATAACATATTCATCTTACAAAAAAGGGCAGTGCGCGCTATATAAAACTTACGGTCTAGAGATACTCTTCGTGACCTATTTAAAGAAATTAAAATATTAACGGTAGCTTCCCAATACATCTATGAAAATATAATGTATGTAAAGAAAAATTTAGATAGCTTTGTAAAAAATAGTAATGTTCATAAACTCAATACAAGAAACAAGAACAAACTTGCTGTTCCAAGGCGCAGACTGCATAAAACCGGAAGCTCTTTTTTGTGTAGATGTATTACCTTTTATAATAAGATACCAGAACAAGTCACAGAACTGCCCTTGGAAAAATTTAAAAATACTGTTAAATCCAATTTAATGAGTAAAGGTTATTACACTGTTGACGATTATTTGAAGGATAAAAAGGCATGGGCATAGCTTTTGTATTGTTAATTATTACTCTAATACCTCAGTATTGATTAGAAAAAGTCCGGGGTTCTTTCATAGGTCTAGATAAAAGTCCTTTAATTAAACTCGAATCGTGATTTTCTTTTCTAAGTATAAAATTGTGAGAAGTATCCTACCTACTTAAAAACGTACTTCTGGCTTCCTGACTCGACGACTTAATATGGGTAGCTTTAGTATGTCATGCTCACTTCAAACATTTCTGCGGTGGTGTCGTGTGAGGCGGGTCGTTACGTTCCCTCAAATATGGTTGAGCGAAGCGATGGCTGGTTCATGCGTCATGCTCGTGAACGGGTGCTGCCAGTGGGAATGGGTCTGCTTCTGTCTGCTTGTATTAAGGGCGTCGTATAACTCGTATATAAAAGATCTGTTTTATATTGTCTGTATGTATGGCACTTCTTACTCAAAAAATATAATTCTTAATAGCTTACCTTGTTTTGATTTATTTAATTGCAATATTTTTACTTTCTATAGTCAGTAGTTTAGTGAAAGACCTATGAAAAGCTTTTGGATATAAATTTTCAATTCGATGCCTTAACAAAGGTAGTCTTAGTATGTCATGCTATCTTTAATCATTTCTGCGGTGGTGTCGTATGAGGCGGGTCGTTACGTTCCCTCAAATATGGTTGAGCGAAGAGATGGCTGGTTCATGCGTCATGTTCGGGAACTGGTGCTGCCAGTGGGAATGGGTCTGCTTCTGACTACCTATCTTAATGCATATTGAATTGTATGTTTTTCTTTTATTTTTATTTATTGTAACAGCCTAGACTGAATAACAAGTTCAAACTTTGAATTTAGCTTAAAATCTGTAAATTGATTAAGAAATTTGAAACTCATTAAGAAATGAGCTAATTCAATAATGTTATTTATTTGTTAATCTTTGTTAATATAAAATCTGGAAACGATATACATATTTGTAAATATCGTTCCATCTGATTGATAAAGCTGACAAGTTTTTTGCGCCCATTTTTCTTGTCAGTTAAAAGACGTCATAATGGGTGGTAGGGTAAAAGAATTGACGATTTAAAAATGCTTATTATGTGAGCTTATTTAAATAAAATATATTTCACTTTCACTTTCATTTTCAATGATGATGATAAATAAAAATTGTTTAAAAACAAAAAACCGACTTCAAAAAACCTGAAAATATAAACAAAATTAGCTTAAAAATTAAATACCCCTATATTTAATTTTTAAGCTAATTTTGTTTTTATTTTCAGGTTTTTTGAAGTTGGTTTTTTGTTTTTAAACAATTTTTTATTTTTTTCTTTTCAGTATAAGTACCTTCTGTATTAGGTAGTTTTACCTTTTACCCAAAGTATGTATATTATGTAAATGTAAGCGATGATGTTATGTATTTTTTTTTATATTTCACACTTTTGCGTGGTGTAATACCACTAAAAACTCAATTTCCACTGTTCGTGCTGTTTGTTGTTAAGGAGTTCCGTTGTTCCTTCACAGTTCAAGTCTAGTCCAAAACGTCCTTGACCATAGTTAGATACCTAATTTGTTTAAGATTGTCATAATCCTAGCAATATTTCAATCACTACACAGTTTCTATTTGATTTTGAAGAGTTCCCTAGTGTATCTTTAAAATCCAAGGTCCAATAACAATGAAATCAAAATGATATCATCACTAAAGTGTCCTCTTTCAAACAAAAAAAGAATCATCTAAATCGGTACACAAACAAAGAAGATATGGTCGATCATCCGTATAAATGCATAAATGCACGAAGACGACAGTATTTTCAAGTTTTCCTGAAAAATACTAAACCGATTTCAAAATTTCAAAAAATGGGACCAACTTGGGAACAAGCCTGATCTAATAACGTTTGAATTATTTCAATCGGTTCAGTCTTCTTCGAGTAATCGGTGGACATACATAAAAAAAAAACATACATACAGCCGAACAGAGAACCTCCTCCTTTTTGGAAGTCGGTTAAAAACTGGAGTTTATTAGCAATTCATAATTGTCGATTTCTGCTTTTCTTTGACTGTTTAATTATTGCAATGATTTTGTCCCATAGATTGTTTTCTTGTCACCTCGGAGGAAGGTGAGCTGTTCTTCAAGTCACCATCTGACGAGCCCTCGGTGTGCGGCATATACATGATAGCTGACCCAGACAAACGAATTCAAGTGACGTTTAACTATATCAATGTGCCATGCGAAAACGGTGGCATTGTCGCGGTAAGTTTTTTACTATTAAAGTTTTTCCTAGGTTTACTGGTTTTTTGTTAGTTAAAAAAAATAAAAATAATTGTACAGCTATTCGATAACTGAACTGATACCGTTTTGTGTAATTGAATATTTTCACTGGAAAAAAAAAACAAAGTTTGCTACTATCGAACCAACGACGATAGGAGGCACTAATTAATCCATTTGTCTATTATTGACTATTATTACTTTGACTATTATTTTCCGCAATATATAAAACTGAGGTTTTGAGGTATATCATTAAAAAATCTAGTATCAATAAATTGAAAGGCTTCCACATAATAATCAAACTTCTGAACTAACGAAGCTACTTCAATTAGTTTGTGATGTATAGTGTGTGATGATAGTAATGAAAACAGCACCGCCGATGTAAAATGTGATAATTAACGCAAGCTTATCTGGGTAAAGTGGAATTACCCAGTGCTTAAAGCAAATTTCGCACTTCGGTATACGCCCTGTAATCTGCAGATTAGTCGGTTCCAGGCAGGAAGTTAATTAGCTGGTAGCGTCTGCATTAGTCAGACCGCAAATATCCACTTTCATAAAGTTGTTTGTGAAAATCGTGTAATAACTGTTGCTCATAACTTGCCTTTGATATTCACGATTTTAAAAGTTTTGATTTTTTAAGTAAGATTTAGATTTTAATACCTAATGAAACAATAGTTCGGTGCAAAATTTAAGAAACAAATGAAAAACGTTTTTCATTATAAACAAAAGGGAATATGCATAAGTCACCGATTTTCATAAAATTGAGCTTGATCGCTGCGAACACTTGTAAAAACATGATGGAACAGAAAGCAAAATAAAAAAAAAAAATTATTTTACTTTTATCACACGATGAAATCAAGGTAAAATAACGATATTTCCTTTTTTCATTTTCGGATATCATATTTGTATAGAGCGTTTTCGGCGGGAGCTCATGTTTGCTAACTTCAAGTAACTATATTACGATAAAAAAACGCAAGAGAAAAATTTCAATATTACAGTTGATTTTCTCACGAATTACTATTGATTTTGATTAAAAAAAATTGATGCATATTCCCTATTGCAACCGTTAGCTCTTTTACACGAAAGCGGAAAAAAACTTTTATTTTTTATCGTCTTTATTTTTTTATTTTTCTCTGTCCTTTTCACAAAACTTTTTACAGAACTATGAACCTACCTAGATCTACCTCTATTATTCTTTCATCTTGTGAACATGGCCCCAGTGTTCTGAAAGTTTTTAATGGTCTTTTAGCTCGATATGTACGTCGAAAGCTATCATGAAGCTATTTGAAAAAAATGCTATAATTCTTTTCACACCAATAACCTCTTTTTATATAAAAAATTGGGATCGGTTGGTTCGAAAATTCCTTTGTTTTTTTAAATTGTGTTTGGGTTAGATAATATATTTCTCATTCAACCACGGAGCGGAAATTTTTTCTACCAGTATTTACTTAGGCAGTATATATTTACATGAAAAGTTTAGAATTTCATAACAGAAGCCGTTTATAATCTAAAACTTATTTTTCGATTTTCTTTCTGGGTCTCTACACCAAAAATTTATTGACTTTAGTCTGAATATAAATACAGCTTTTTGAGACTTGTGTGTTTATTTTCGGCTGCTGGGTGGCCATTACTTAGTTATGAAAGACCAATATTTTTCAACTAGTACAAAATGAGACGCTTCTTAACGCCCGATGTTTTATTTTTCTATTATAAGCCTGCAGATTGTATCTCGTAAGTATTGTTCCTTTTATATCAGGTACTCGCTTAGGCAGGCAACTGCAATGGAAACTGGAATGGCAGAAATGAAATAGTTCAGTAAAATTACGGATTCGCAAAACATTAAATGGTAATAACCTGTATTTTTGCATATCGGACTTAAATGTGATTAAAAAACACTATATTTACGAATCCAACTAAAATATGTTTCTAAAGGGACAAAAAAAAGAAAAACACATTTAAAGGCCTAGAATAATTGGCAAAATTAGTAATAGATCAGCGAATACTTTTCGTAACAGAGATACGTATATTGTACATGAATTCATAAAAATCCAAGAGAAATCACTTTCAGTTTAACATAAATAGAATTTAGTAAGTTATCGTTTGAGTAAGTAGCAAGCAAGCAAAAAGTAAAGAAAGAATGTTATTAGCAATTTTGCTGAAGCAACCAAATATATTAGTATTTTAATCAGTAAAATAAATAAATAAATAAGTGTAAATTAGTTGGATTCGTTTACAAAATGACAGCTAGACATTTAATCTAACGATCAAAAAAAGAAAGACCGCTATTGCAAATTATTTCAGTTTCGTCATACTAGCGCCCGTAATTTTACTGAACTAAAATGCCTATCCAGGGAGTGAATGAAAGAGATTCAGATCGCTATACACACCCAACTGATCTGATCAGCATTCTAAGAGATATAAGGATTAGAGTTTTCATTTTCAGGATTCCCATACATTTTTATGATATTTTCTGTTTTTTTTTAATACATCTCTTAGAATGCTGATCAGGTCAGTTGGGTGTGTATAGCGATATGAATCTCCTCCATTCACTCCCTGAATCGCATCATTAGTCACACCTAGATCAATCCTTGGCGGAGAACCAAGGCTTCAAAGTTACTTCGTTTGTATGAAAATTGACTGGTGTCTTTAATTATGTGACCGTAACTGTAGTTTCTCCTACTTCTACATATAACCTTGTTGTGGAAGGAATACATGTGTGCTGGGGGTGTTCTATGCTTTTAGTTTGCTATTAGTCGCGTTATTGACATCCTTTAGCGATATGACAATTATTATTGAACTGGTCGTGCCCGTCTAGTGTTCTATAAAATCACCATTACCTTTTAGGGTTGACGGCACCCTATCAAGCCTAAACGGGTTTCTTAAAAATTAGGGTTTCTTAAGAGTGCATCGTGCGTCTACTAGCGCCGCCAATCAAGCAAAAATCATAACAACGAAATAACTATGTTAAATAATCAGAAAAATATAAAACTACTCGTAGTATTCATGAACTATTTTTATATGCGTTAGTTCTTAGTAATCGCTTTGTGCTGCATAACTAAATGCCAGCATTTTTAGCTCCAATCACTCGGTTGTAATTTGCGAATATGGTCAATAGAGTACCGTGCATACAACCCTGGAAAATTATTATAAACCCTGAAAACCACCACATGACTAAGAAATTTTGATTTTTTTAAAAATTGGTATGGAAAATGCACAGTGACACCCTAGACGCAAATAGATTTATGTATTCGATAATCAATATCATGAATTGGCAAATGTATTACACAATTTCGGTCTGGGGTTGCCACTATGCAGTTTATCAGAAAAATAAAAATAAATTTTCAAAAATGTTGTGAATTTCAGCGTTTATATTAATTTTCCAGGGTTGTATGTACCCTAATTTACCCTAATATCTACCATATTCGACTTTAAAAGGATATTACCAAACACCGTATAGATGGATTTTGTTGTAAATATTAATCTTTTCTCTCTCCTTTTTTGCAGTGGGTAGATGGATGGGAACTGAACGGCCAAGTCTGGCCAGCTGACGCGTGGGACGACGACCGTGTAGTAGAGTCGTGCGACCGGCGACCGCAACGAAAGCTAGTGTCACAACAAAACGCTGCCTTAATACAGTACCGGGTCCCTGCTCGGGGAAAAGGATTTGCGGTCACCATCAGGCATTTGAAGAATGCTAGACGTGAGTTTAATTGTAGCTTCTTACTTAAAGAATCTCTAAAGATTAAAGCTGACTGCAAGCATCTGTCTGTCAGAAAACCAGCAAGCTATATTCCTGCGCCATGTACCCGTGCCGGGATCCCGTTTAACGCAGCGGACGCCCTAATAACTAAAATACTATAATGGAGTCTGAAATGAAAAGCTCAAATTCTCCTGGCAGTCAGAGTTAGTACCTAATGCTTCGCTAAAAAGGATGATCACAGCGTAGCGAACGTTGTCAATTTTTTGAACCCTAAAAACGTTCTCATACAGGAGAAAAGGATAGTATGAAAATCTTGCTACAACTTACAGCCATATTATGACCCCTCGAATAGCCTATGCGAAAAAAGATAGAAACATTTTAAGACCTCCAGAGGGAAAGAGACTCTCGCGCTTTTTGATTCGGTGCATACTCCCATGCAGGACGATGTTTACCCAATGAGGATCAGTAACAGGTTTGAATCCTATAGTTTTATTGATATAACATAAACACATATTGATAGCTATGAAACCTAGTGAAATAATTTTTGAAATCCGTTTAGAAATGGTTGAGTTAAAAGGGTTTGAAGGAAATGCCAAGCTCAATGCAATATGTGCTTTATCACGTACGACATAAGGTTCGCGTCCGTCGCGATGACGTCATAAGGAGCCCCAAAAAACCAGTGTTTTAGCTCATGTAACTTCTCAGGTTTAAGAGATATCGCAAATTTTTTTTCACAGTTAATCATGTGGTGGCGTTAACTTTCTAATTAGCCAATAAAAAAAATCGTTACTGATCCTCATTGAACTGTTTTCTTTGCACTTTATTGCCTCTCTTCGAGTGACTATTTATTTAAGCATTTTATCGAGTGAAACTAGATACATTATTAGCCTGTTCCTATCTATATGTATAAGTATCAGTGATATCAGAAACATCTGAAAACCGATTAGGGGATCCGTAAATTTTGTATAAGCTAAAAACTAGCAAATAAACTATCTTTGTATTAGATGGTTGTATGACAAAGAGTGGCCGGTGAATTTTATTTAATATTGTAGTTCTAAGACACAATTTTAATGAAACTTTACGTGGAATTTTTAGGGCATGTGCCCTAGACTATGGAGGCTTGTATTTTAAAGTATCATTACATTCCCTCGTAGTCACTGGTAGAAGTAGATAGCAAAACTGCTAAAAGTGGCCGTTTTTGACTCATTTACTACGAATGACTACGAGGGAAAACCTTCTAAAAATATTAGACCATGGGCCTTATATTTTAAGAACATTTTCCCTCGTAGTCATTCGTAGCAAAGCGTAGCAAAAATTCGTAGCAAAAATTCGAAGTAAAGATTTATTAAAATAATTTTCTAATCAAAACCTCTGACGGCTCCACTTTCGGTGGTATAACCACAATAAATCCGAATTCTTATTAATTACTTTCAACAAAATACCTACTTAACTTTTTTTATCATTCTTAAAATGAAATACTTTTTTGCAGCATAACAGAAATCGTTATTAAATATATTTTTGTTGATATAATTTCTTTCGAGAGTGTAATACACGAGTATTGACTAGTGACAATAGAAAATCTCAGTAGTTGTGTTGGCAGAGTTGTCATTCAAATTGCGTGAGTAGCTGGATCTGAGTCCTGATACTCCTGGTACCCTTAGCACGAACAGCTATCGAGAAAAAAAGCGCGTAAAAAAGTACTCGTTAGAGTTCTCTATGAAAAATGTCACTTCGATTTTCGGCGGTAGATGGAGTTTTATAAATTTTCCATACAACATTTACTCTTTGGAATGTTTTACTCGCGTTATTTTATTCTTAGAAAAAGTGTAGAAATGATTATGCATTTCTACACTTTTTCTAAGTTTTTTTTTCATTCCCTTAGCTTGCAATGTGATGCTGTTTGGATCTGAAGGAGTATACACGTTGAGGAACCACGGCGTGACGGGCAACTGCTCCGTGATCGCTGTATCTCCAGCAATCGTGCGCATCTTAGATCTCAACGTGGGACAGTCCATGAAGAGGGACATTGTTGATATGGAAACTGGGACAATTCATCGCGTAAGTTAATATTTTTAACATAATTAAATTAGGTACCTGCCTCCCCAACTCAAATGGCCAACGTTCTATCCGTTTGAACGCTACGCTAACTATTGAAGCGTTACGATAAGCAGTAAACTATAAAATTAACCAACGTGCCGTAAGCTTGGCTTAATTCCTAAGTCTGTGATTTAAATTTGCTACCATGTGATTTAATCGTCTATTGCTCATGTTTAAGCTTCAATACACTGCATTGTCATCAAAAAAATCGGCCCACATAAATTTTACACGAAAACTCATGTTTTAATATTTTGAATGAATGTTGGCCTTTTAGTAGGAAAACCTTCGTGTCCATAATTGAAATCAGAGAGTTTTGTCTTCAAGATTTACTGCTAAGGTTTTCTACAAGTTGACTTATTCAATAACCATTTTAGGTAACAATAACGCAAACGATTGAGTTGAACCGAATTTCACCTGATTTCACTGGAAATCCTCAATCATATGTATTTATAACATTTTTTGGGGAAATGGGTGAAATGGTTCCAATCAAGGTGACTGATCACCCGTCCGGCTTCGCTGGCGTTGTAACGTTACAAAGAAGAGGGGAAGATAGAGAGCCTACCTAGAGTAGAAGGATTGAATCTAGCTAGTTATGGAGCAAAGTAGAAAGATGGAAATATGGTACAATTAACATTTATTTACACTAAACCTAACAGACAAGAAGCTAAGGAACTTAAATGCTACGAGGGAGGATAGGGGAAGGGGCGAATCTTCAGAGGCTTGCAGAGGGACAGGGGAACGTAATCTAGCGCGCGGAGAGGGGACGCGGAAGGGACTTAGTGGTACCGTTGATGAGCAGCGTAGACAGGCCGGAGATGGAGCGCAGATGAACGGAGGCTGGCCGCAGATGGAGCGTTTCAGCAGTAGAATAGTTGGTGCTGACCAGCAGGAGTTGGAGACTCGCAGCACCCGTAGAACTATTAGTTGACACTCGCGGCGCGGGCTTTCTTGTAAGGCCCGGAAACGGTCACTACTTGTTTCTACCGTAGATCTCGAAGACTGACTCACCACGTAGATTCCGAAGATTGACTGACCCGTAGATCTCGAAGACTGACTGACCCCCGTAATAGGTTTGACAATCCTTTTATACTCACAGTAAATTTTGAAAAACCGAAAGAAAAATGTAGAAGAAAAATAATACAGCATTTCAAAATGGGAATTCGTGTATTCGCTCGGCAGCAATACAAAAGAGCGGGATGGCCAATAAATTGATAGACAACCTACGCGAAGTGTGAGTAGAATTGAAAAAAGCAAATAAACTTAGCTGTCACTTGTAAACAAGCAGCTGTCAAAATAAATACAAAATTATAACCTCACTTTTCCACTAAGTATGAAATTTATGTATGAAATTCAATAAAATGTATGAGAAAGGATAAAACTACAAATCTAATAAGAATCGCCGTAAAAAGACGAATAAATTGCTGCCAAGCAAATGCTTAATTTCAAAGAATTCGGAAAGTTATGGCCAAAAATACTCATTCCCTAAGAAACTTAAACTAATTAAAACTAGCTTAAAACTAAGAGCTCAGGAGCGACAGGCAGCACGCTACAGCGTCCCCCCTTCTAAATGATAAATAATAATCCATAACATTTTAATGTGGTAGTAGATTTAGATAAAGTGTGTCAGTAATTGTTACATTCACTGATTACGCGGTCCAATAGCCAAATTAAAGTGTTTTTAACAACTAAGATTTTTCTATGCAAAACTTTATCACAAACAAAACATTTTGTTTTCCTACAACATTAAATTTCCTCAAGAGAGATTTAGAATTCGTTTACATACACCACACAAGGGATTAGGGGTATTTAATTTGCCACGAATACAATCCGAAATAAAACCTTCTCAATCCTTGTGCGACCTTTTTAGTAACCTGAAAGCCAAACCCGTTCTATTATTCTTCGTAAAATAACCACATTACTTTGGCACAAACAAATTCATTTGGGCTAAGTGAGGCAACGAACTGTTAAAATAATTTCCGATGCTGGTTAAATTTTAAGCACGATTAATATACTTTGAATATTGCTGAATATTTACGTATATTTTTCAACTACGAAAATAATTAAATTGATACACTTAAGTAGGTACTACTTTAATTAACTGCCTGAAATAATTAAGCATTTTACAGGAAATATCCAGTCGACATATTTGCATAACTTTTTTAATATTTTTTTGTATAATAATAATTAATATTCAAAAAATCATCAGGATCACCTGTGAGTTTGGATCTTTTCTACTTAATCAAACAAAAACGGCTGGACAGATTTGAATGAAATTTGGCATAAGCCTGGATAAACAATAGTTATTTGTTATACAAGTGACCAAAATCAATTTGTGCTGCGAGTGCTTAAAAGTCACGACGCAGTACAAAATTTTGGTCTCGTGTAAAACATACAACTTTTCACCTCTACCAGCGAGAAAATTTTTACGTGAGTTACCTGGTAAAAAGCTAAATTCAGCATTAGAAACTTGTTCACTCAACTCTTTTGGAGTTAGACAACTATCCTAATCGTTGGACGCACTAATCTTTTGTAATTTATCGTCACAAAAATAGTTCGATCAAACCTTAGCTGAAAATTTTTATTCATAATGTAGATTCCCGCCGTTTTGTTTTACATTATTACGTTGTGCTTTTCTCTTATTCATTAATATCCCATCTTATTTATTTATTTATAATCATAAAACACTTATTTGTTAATAAATTTCATTGATTTTTCTTATTTTATATTTATTTTGTGCATGCGACCTCATTTCGTCCATAAACTTTATTTCGAATTCTAAACCTTCTTTTTTAACAATCCTTATTTAAAACTCCTTGGTATATCCATGCGTTTTATTTTTTTTACTTTTTAATCCATGTATGTCACCATAAAGCACTCATCTATCCTTTTCTGACATATCAATTTTACAAGTCTCATCCTTGTCACTTTATTTCTTTTTTCTTTATTATTTTAAAAGTTGGTGTTAGAAATTAAAAAAGCACTTTGCCCTACGCTCGCAGCAAAATCGATTTTGCTGCGAGTTTTTACGCGCCAAAAGCGCCCTTTTCGTGCTGGAGAGGTGAAAAGGATACTTTTTCCCCGGTCTTAGTCAATGTTTACGGATTTTTCGAGCTGTAAAGTTTTGAGTCCAATGTAATTAAGTCACCTATGAAATCAGGGTTTTGTATAGAGAATTTTAAAGAAGTTGCATTTACTATACTAACGTTTTCTTAATTCATTTAATGACCATGAGCGCTAATGTTTTAAAACGTTTATGCACTCATGTTTAGTAGATAACTTATGCCACTTAGGTTAAGCGGAAAAAAAGTGATTTAGCTAAGTTAAAACAAATAAAGTAGGTAGCCATTTCTGCTAACAAAAAGAGGAGTCATTTTTAAGGTATTTTTTGTATGTTTAGAAAAGTATAAAAAGGTTTTTTTACTAGGTATTGATTATGATTGTCTATGATGGTAATTATTCGATGTAATATCAAGCAATTGATGAATATTTTATTTAAATCATAGAAGTGACGAGGTTCTCTATTTGTGAGAAAAGAAACGACAGTTTCATAGGTGGGGGAGGGACCCGAGTAACGGCACAAATATAATATAATTAAAATAATAGGCATAGTTGATATAGGTACTGTTAAAATGTTATCTTACACAGTAATAAATTTAATTAGTGTTATTATCATAGCTGGTTGTTATTAAAATATAATAAACTACAGATACCATTTTAGGCCTTGTGCAAATATTAACCCAGTTTGTTGTAATCAACTGAAATTGATGCGAAATTTAATAATATATTATAATTATTACCTAAACATTTTGACGTTATAATCAAAAGCTTAGTACGTTTAATTAAACACGAATTTAATAGTAAGAGTGTAGGAGTGTAGTAGGTTGAATATTCATTAAAAGATTTGTTTGTATATTATAAAAAAATATATGTTTAATAACATGTTCCATTTAAGATAAGTCTTTGTTATCTCCAATCCGTTCCAAGGACATATATTTTAACCATTAAATGTTAAGTTTTTTACTTTCATTCGGAATTTGTTTGCATATAAGATTCATACAATTTTTGGGGGAGTAATCCGATGGTTATGACTTTCTTATTTTCTTGTTGTAGTTGGAATTCTTCATAACGTTGTAGTGACATTATATTTTTCTTAATATTGGTAAATTGGTTTTCCTAATATGATATCACGCACGAGTGAAAATTCAGTTGTTTAAATTTTTCATGTGAAAACGCACTTACTCGTACATTTAATTGTTGTAATTGGGTATTTTGTACTACTAAAAGAAAAGTCAGTTGAAGACATACCAAATGATAATATTCATTTTTATAAAAAAAAAAACTTAATAAGTATGTGAAATTAACTTTGATGTTGTTACCTTTTCACGCCTAAAGGCCGTTTTACGAAGCAATTTTGAATACTTGTTTTTTTCTTTGTATTGAAGAGAAATACTGGATGAAAGTCCCTGAACCAAATTCACGTGAATGGAGTCGATGGAGGCCGCTAGTTAGTGTGCAAGTAGCCAGGCAGTTGTACTCACGTTGTACTTACTAATAAATGATAATGACAAAAAATTGCTTGATAGATGGCGTTGCTAAACAGGCAAGTGTCAACTGTAAAAAAATGTAAGAAAATAAAATCACTTTTTTTTTCAAATCGGTCGACTAGTTTTCAAGTAATCCTGAAAATACTATGTTCTATAGTTTTTTGTGTTAGAAAGGGGATACCTTTAGTGTAGTAATTTTATCCGACTACAAAAAAAAAGGTTCTCAGTTTGACCTGTATATAGTATGTTTCTCCGCGATTATCTCACGTTTGGCTGAGCCAATTTTTCTACCTAAATAATATACTTACCTACACTACCTAATTCAGAAGGTACTTACACAAAAAAATAAAAAAAAATTAAAGAACAATAAAACCGACTTCAAAAAACCGGCCTCTAAAAAGCAAGAAATAATATTCAAATCATTAGATACGCATTATCATCGTTATAATAACGTCTATTGAAGTCGGGTGGGGATTTTAGAATAAAAATAGGAGTTTGTACTTCCCGTACGTACGTATGGTACGTTCGTACCCGACTTCAACAGACGTTATTATAACGATGATAATGCGTATCTAATGATTTGAATATTATTTTTTGCTTTTTAGAGGTAGGTTTTTTTGAGGTCGGTTTTTTTGTTTTTAATCAATTTTTTTTCCAAAGCCAATTTTGACACTTCACTTGCCTATCAACGCCATCTAGTGAGGCACATAGTAACTATTTTTGTTTTTAAATGATGCTTGGAAAATTCCTCATTGATACTGTGCTTTTGTAATGAAAGTAAAATAGTAAAATTTTTGGACAGTGTATGAAGCGAGGGCTCCCCGACTACGCAGAAATAGGGGGCGCTAGCGGTCTCGATCACACCAAAATGGAGGTGCTTGATAGCGTCTGCGGCTTGGACTCTAATGAAGGTAATTAAAATTAAACTAATGAGTTATAATAGCACGTATATTAATATTATACGTTCAGTTCAGTTGTTAGAAGACATTATAATGAGTTGAATAATTAACAGTTCGTTTGGCGTAAACTGGCGTAGGTATAGGATAAATATGGAATATACCAAAATTATGAATACAAAAATCTATTTTTTTAATTGTTATGGGTACCAGAGTTGATTAGATGATTTTGGTAAAGTTATAGAGGAGCTGCAAAACAGGGTTTGAGGTTAGTTTTTTCACAAGTCATCTTGGAAATATGAAAATGTGGTATCGATGCATTCACTTCGATGTACTGATCACAAATAAATAAGATGACAAGCGTGAAAATGGTGGGGGTAGAAACTGTGACGTCATAAGTTATCAGTACAAATAGAATCATTTAGACCTACCATGTATGGTATATCAAATGAAAGGGCTTTGTGAGTAGATTGCAAATATATAAACACTATAATATTTTCACTACTTGGTCTAACAAATTATTAGAAAACGTCGAAAAATTTAACAATTTAGACTTGCCGTTGAATTCTAAATTATATACGACTGAATCTATTTTTGCAAAGTACATTATATCATGAATATCGAGTGTCTAATGGTAGTTCTCAGATGAGTATAATTACTCATAAAAATATAATTATATAATATTACCTAAGTAGTACGTCTGTTTATCTTTATTTGTATTACTTAATAAACAGTTTTTGTTAGTTGTCATACTTTTTTTAAACTTAAATCACAATTAAAAATTATATTGTCTCATTAAATTCAAGATCAAAACAAAATTAGCTTATGAATTAAGATTACTTACTTACAGAAAGAATGGCTTTAAAATCTTGAATAAAAAATAACATTAAAAACATTTAAAATACTGCTTGAACATAATATTATTATTAACCTCCATTTTACCTTTTCATTTACCTATCTAACAATTTTCTAGTCCTCTCCTTGAAACATCGCTTGATAAATTATTATTACCTCAAGAATATTTAATTTACCTTAAATTTTTACTAGCTTATTTAAGAAGATGAAAAATTGTATATTCATGATAATTTTATTACCTACTTACCTAAATTATTTATGTAATGTTTTTTTATTGTGTATTCGCACTTCGTGTGACTTGTACAAGCCACTTGTGTTGCCATCACTGAGATGTACGCCCGATTGCACTAAACTTAAGAATCGCCTAAGTCTTTTCCTAACTACAACACGACCAAATTAAAACGGTGTCATAAACTTAGCCGTTATGTAAGTAGCTGTCATTCGCCTAGTTATCTTGGTCGAGTTGTAGATAAGAAAAGACTTAGGCGATTCTTAAGTTTAGTGCAATCGGGCGTTAGAGTTCAAAATTAGTTAAGTGTAGTGTATGGCTATAATGATAAAATTATTACGTTTGTTCAATGGTTACCTTAACAGTTTTTATTGCTAAAATCATTATTTTTAAGCCGGTCTGCCAGTTTTGCAAGTACATACTAAATGGTTTTATACAAATATGTCCCCTACTTTTTCCAGGTCGTCGTCCAGCCTACATAGCCTGCGAAGATACCGTAGTAAGACTGGTATCGAGTGGGCGGCACCACAACTCCATCACTCTAGCCTTTGCTCCCCTGCCAATGGAAGATATCGAGCACTCGGATCTCATCTGTGGACTCGACGCCTTGTAAGACCCAGGATCACACGACAATATGAATATAACGACTTCAGTAGACTCCATCAAAAATCTTATAGGGGTTTACACATGCAAAGGCCCGGCCCGCAGGCTCAGACGGGGAGAAGCGGCATTCCGGCCAAATTCCACGTCACGTGTGTAGCATGAGGTGCATATTCTTGAGTCCGCGCTTCTAAAGACCGTTCGCTTAGATAGTGTCGCCCTTTAATCGCGCCGGCTTTGCACGTGCCGCTTCTTGTCAAAGGATGCCGCCGCATAAACAAAGGATACCGCGTGCGGCGTACACCCGCAAGTGAATTTGGATTTTGGCAGTTTACATAGAAGTGCCGTAGTGAAAGGTTGTGTTTGTTACTGGTATTCCTGTCTCTGAACACAAGTGCTTGCGGGTGTACCGACACTATCTAAGCGAACGGACTATACACACGTGAGATGCAGCCGGAAGGGCGCGCCTTACGTCCAAACCTGTACAGCCGCGCCTGTGCGTGTGGAGCTGCCATTTCTTACTGATCCAATGACTTCAACTTTCAGTTATTGGTATGGATATTGATCTTACAGTATTAAGCAATAAATAAGGTGAAACGTATTTTTTAATGTTCATTCCCGATGGTTAGCTATTAATGGAGAAAATAAATTACTTAATAAAATCAACGTAAAATAAAGTAGAAATTGAAAGTAATTCTAAAGATACTACACAATATTTTAATAACTAATATACTTACGTAGGTATGTGATTTTAAATATTTTGTTAATTTGATAAGGGTAATTAATTTAATAGAAAAAATACTAAAAAAAATCGACTCACCCATAGCAGCTCAGACGGGTGAGTCGATTTTTCTAGTATTTTTTCTATTAAATTAATTATCGTAATATAAAAATAGCATTCTGAATGCCTAAAATCTAAAATTTTAATAATTTGATAAGAGTTTTATTTAGTTATTATCATAAAAAAAAATATTTACATACGACTTATTTAATTTTCTACATAATAATAATGTAACTTAATGTCTTTACTGATTGAATTTTCATAAATGTATCATTGTAAATGTTAGAAATAACCTATAATGTTGTCAGTTAAGTTATGAATATCAAGTACCGCCATATATATAAGGTCCTTCTTAAATAGTGCACATAATTTTAAGGGGTCAATGTACTCATGCATACAAACAACTTTTACTAAGGTACCAACATCGAAATCGCGAAAAAAAATAATCAGCTGTTCCATATAAAATTTAAAATCGAATAGATCAAAATGTATGGAACAGCTGATTTTATTTTCGCGATTTCAATGTTGGTACCATAGTAAAAGTTGTTTGTATGCATGAGTATATTGACCCTTTAAAATTATGTGCACTATTTAAGAAGGACCTTATATACTTATTAATTAAGGTTCTTAAACGTAATTTTGTAAGTAGCAATTAGTATGTGTTTATATTATATCTAGTCATACTTCGAGCATACATTTTCGAAATATGCGATACAACGGAATGTCTTTGAATAAAGTTAATTTATGAGTCTGGCTTTTATTATTTTTGTGACCCCATAAAAGGTAATTGGGCATTTTGTTCGGGCATTTGACCTACGGCATACACAAACGAAATAGGGCTAGATATGTAGATAAATGTATCTGCTACCCAGTGGTATGGCGATTCTTGCAGGCCATGTTTCGTTTATTATCATTATGACATAGAATTTCAATAATAAATTAAATTAAATAAATAAATCAAGAGAATACAAACGTTTAATAAGCTTGTACCACATATTTTCACAATGCTAAAAGTAAAAACGTCTGTTCTATTAACATAAGTTAGATAACCTTAAACATATTATACTCACACACAAACTGTAAAACAACTTTTTTCTGCTGCTGCTAAATTAAAAAAAAAATACCTATTTTGAAAAGTGGGATTGAATTCTTCAATTTAAAACTGGTTTGGTTTCTGTACGCGATATTTTATCAATTATGTCAAATATGCCCAATGACCTTTAATCCTATTACAATAACTAGATGAGAGTAGATGAAGCGAAATAATTAGAAGATCCAAATCCGTTCACAATAGGAAGCCTTCCTGATCACGTTGCCAAGGCAAAAAAAAACTATGAGGGCAAGATGACCAAAACGGAGAATGACTAAAACCCAAAATGGCTATAATGCAGAATGACTAGAAGGCAAAATGACTAAAAGAGAAGGACAAAATAACTTCTTTTCAGAATTGCCAGTAATTGTTTGATCAAAAATATACGTACATACATACGTATTTCAAACAGACAAAGTTTACGTATAAGTAGCTACTGGAACAAATTAGCGACGTGGACGTTTCATCACGTTCCATTTTAAAATTTTCAATACAAATGATAAAAACAACTCAGCGCGAGCCGTGATGAGGGCGAACTTTGAAAATTCCTATTAAATTATTAAATAGATATGAGTATACATGTTACGGCTAATACCCGAAGTGCGGCTAAACCTAGTTTTAGCCGGCTAAAACTAGGTGTAGCCGATAGCTGTTGGTTAAAACTAGGTGTAACCGATCTGCTTTACTCCTGTAGGTCCCGGGTTAGGTTAGAAATTTAATGTGAGTGCGCAGCGCAGCGGAGCGTGAGCCTTAAATTTCGAGGTTATTTTTTTTTAACAGACACCAGAAAAAACTTTCTTTATTTCCCATGCTGGACCTAGTTTTAGCCGGCTACACCTAGTATTAGCCGCGAACAAATCGGCTACACCTATTTTTAGACAACAGCTAGCGGCTACATCTAGTTTTAGCCGGCTAAAACTAGGTTTAGCCGCACTTCGGGTATTAGCCGTAACATATACAAAACAGGGGGGACAGGGTCTCCGCGTCCGTTGGTATAACCACAGAATAATTAATAGTACTAGATTACAGAAGTTGCACTCCACAAAATCGTTTAAATAAATTACGACTCTTGTTTCGACACAATAAAGTGCAATTCAAGTCGCACAGAGCTCCCTTCGCATCAAAACATTCACTTAGCAGTTGCCTCTCTTTCTATCGCGTAGACCTTATCCTTTCTGACGTATGAAATTTGTCCTCTCAGAGGACGCCGAGCGCTTCATACTCGCGCGCGGAGTGACAGAGCCCTGGTATAACCTGAAAATGCCCTACACGTGCCCCCTGGTTAGTGCTAAATGGAGACAACGTCGAGTATCGAGCAGCGGTTAACTAACCCGACCCCCTCTAGCAACCCCTGCTGGAGGTGGCTTCCACAAGCCATGAGGACAATCAAATCCCCTCTAAAAGTGTGGAACTCGCCAAGACGTGTGGCCGGGCTATAAGCCTCCATGATAAGTTCCTCTAAAAAATGGCCCTTAGTCCCCAGCAGCCCCGCTAGCCCGAGTCAAGGCAGCGGTGTCGGTAACGGCGGGGCAAAGGGTGCGAAGAATCCCTGGGTTCGATCAGGCTGCCATACCAAACTGACCCTGGCTACCTACAATATACGGACTATGAGTACGCAAGCGAAAATTATAGAACTTGAAACCAAACTAGAGCAAATCAACTGGGACATAGTAGGGCTGAGAGAAGTACGCAGAAAGGGAGTCCAGTTGCAGTGTATTGAGCGTATCCTCAATGCGCTGCAACTGGACTCAGGAGACCTACTCTATTATAAGGGAGACGAAAAAACATCATACAGCAGTGTAGGATTCGTTATAAATGAGTTTGGGCTGGCCATATGTGCCGCCGCTGTGATGACAGATGGAGCAAGTGCGTTTTTATCTGGACACCTCGCACTAAAAGAAGCGTAGGCAGACCACCAGCCAGATGGTCTGACGAGATATCAACAGTCGCAGGACCACTCTGGCCTAGACAAACAGAAAACAGGGCTGCTTGGAGGACAATTGGAGAGGCGTATGCTCAACGGTGGGCGGATATGCGCTGAAGAAGAAGATATACAAAACACGCAATACAATAGACAAATACCTCATTATTCCTAAGTAAATTAAAAAAGACTTTAGAATCTGTAAATACCAGTAAAAAACAAGTCAAAATGTACAGATTTTTTTTTATATTTTATTTCTCTGTGATTTTTTTAATATCCTCTCTATAGGGCATTCCTTGACAATACAAACAATAAGTAAAAAAATAAATATGAGTCGTATTCTTCCTTCACGACCCGTCCTTATTTGTTACAGCTGAAACGTTTGTGAAAAATGTCTCTGACAAGTAAATTTGAAAATCCACTTGAACAGTTTGTTTCGTTTTAAAATACCGGATAATTTATAATTTTTCTCTCTACACGGCACTTATGTAAGAATTTTGCCTCCTAAACCCACAGAATACATAATAGTACAACTAAAGTTCAGGTTTAGGTACATAAATAGTAATGCTTTCTTTCTATAGATAACTTCTTTGGAAAAACGATAATTTCTTTGAAATGCGCATATGCAGTCTTAAACGAACTGCTGTTTAGTTATTCTGCGTTTTATTTATTTAGTAGCTACATTTTGCTCTTTAGATATGAATTTTAGGCATTTTGCTTCGTAGACATTTTGATTTTTAGGCAGCGTGATTAGGAAGGGAGGTCACGAAATCCACAGGTCTCTATTTTCACTATTATTCCTCTTTACAAAATAGTTGACTATTCCATAGCTTTCGCCAGGTTCTCGAAAACTGCCGCTGTCTTGGAACTGGCCTCGCCTTAAGTAAATAATTTGAAAATACAGTAATGACCAGCATCTATGGGATAATAATTACCAATTCTTATAATTTACACTGTCTTATCTAAAAGATGGTTAAATAAAAAAGCATAATTTAAAGAAATTTTATTGAGTATTGTTCTGGATAATGATAATTAAAAATTCAAAGCAATTATATTATTATCACTATTGTCTAAAAGTATCAGATAAAAATATTTAGTCTCACTACAGTGAAATAAATTCCATGCAACTGTACAAACAAATTTTATATCCAGAAAATTCCTTACAAACGCCTAACTTTTTATGCTCAGTACATAACTAATAATTATGATTTTTAAACTAAACAAGTAATGGAATGTATACAGATCAGTGAGGGATTAACATGTGAAGGTTACGAGGTATTTACACGAGGCAACTTGGCAGGCGACTTTCGTCAATAAGTGATTTTTATCGACAATTGCTTGTAAAATTGAATCGCCACCTCATTGAAATCAGGTTTGCGCTTAGATTCTACAAGCGATTGTAAATAAAAAGCGCTAATTGATTAAGTCACCTGCCAATTCGCTCCAAGTAAATACCGCATTATGGAACGAAATCCCCATAAAAAGCACTACAGCTTTAAAATTCAAAATATAAAATAGATATTGTCGACGTCATTCGCATTCATTTGTTGTTTACAGTAGTACAAAATGAATAAGTGCACATCAATTATGTATACACACAGTTAAATTAGCACCTAATTTGTAAAGCAGTACCTAATCTTTTACATAACAGATATACGTACAAGCGTCGTTACACAAAACATTGAACATTTATTTCGTCTAATCGTACCTAATATAATAACCTTTTCTAGGGAACTACACACAGAACCGATATAACCTTTTCATAGTACACAAATATAAACTAACCACATATTTAAAACTGTTAAGACAGGGACATTATAATTTGTATGTGGCGTGCGATCTTACGTATCTATATTCTAATTTGTTCAGCAGAAAACTATCAGAAATATTTAAGTAAGTAATATTGTACATAAAAATACTAATGGCAATCACGATCAATAACTAGTACTTTATTATACGTTCTAATCTCTACACCTAATTGTTTTATTCACAGTTACTAAATGTTTATTGAATGTGAGATAAGTATGATTATAATAGGGTAGGTACTTACTAAAATAAAATAAATTATTAGGCCAGTAAAATAAAATTATGAAATGAAATAAAAGAGATATGAGACTTACGCTTATGTTTACCTTATTTTAACAATTTTAAACTATAACCATAAAATCTACCAAATGCAAAATACTTACATCCACACAATGTTTTGAAGCAATTTTTATAAAACAATTTTTAAATTCAAGTTAGAACATAAGACTAAATTCAAAAATATTAAGTTATACAAATGGCTTAATTAAATTTTACTACTTACATGTAATCATCTTAACGTTTAACTTTACAATCTTACTTGGAACTAATTAAAGCTATCCCATCAACATTTCAAATCGTGCTTTTATTCGAGGTGAAAGCGACAGTGGTGCAACTTTTGCCATTACATCTCAAAATACTGTCAACAGCATTTTCAAGAAAACTTTTTAACGGCACTGTATTATTTTTTGCTAACACAAAATCCGAAAACCATATTAACAGACATTTTGAAGTCGAGGGGGATGCTCTACAAATGAAACTAAACATTTTTGCAACAAAAACAAAGAATCATGAATCTGAATTCAAAAAAAAAAACTGGTCCTCCTATACAGGTAAAACATTGTCATAATATCTATTCTGTGACATTTTTTTTTCAATTTATTAGGATTAAAAATCTGGATGCGGGCAGCGCAGGATCGATCGCCGTGGATATTCTTGGGGAGTCCTATACCCAGCAAAGGGGGTCGTGCGGCTGATATGATGATGATGAGGATTAAAAAACAGTGTACACAATAATGTCACTGACCTCCATATATAGGTATATATTTAAAATCGTGAAGGAAAAAATCTGGTCAGAGCAATAATGTACTTATTACAGCTTTATGAACAATGACCAACATTGTGACACTAACATCATTAACCACGACAGTATTTAGTACAAAAATAGGTTAATTAAAAGGATATTGAGAGACATTATATTGGTATGCGAAATTAAATATTTTTGTCTTTTTTTTACCCATGTTTCTTTGACAAAAATGATCAGTTTCATTAGTAGAACAAAGACTACAAAATGACGGTATACAGAGTTGATAATTATGAACAACTTTTTGTATGAAAACTACATTTTCTGTCTCTATTGTATAGCCAAATGTTTTGTTAACACAAAACCTGAAAACAAACATGAAAGCGTGAAAAAAGTTACAACTGTTTCATACAAATGTTTATTTAAACTCAGCTGTAACTTTTTCGCGATTCCAAGGTAAAGACTTAAAGTTTTGTGCTTACAATAAATAAAGTTGTAAGTTTTATATAAAAGTAATAACACATTTAATAAGTTATTTTTTTAACAACACATGAATAAAATCATAAGGAAATAAATTAATTACTAAACTAACTCCCCTTTGTTAAGTGACATAACTTTATATCAGTTAGGTACGTGAAATGAAAACAAAATATTTAAGTAATAAAAATTGATCTTAATCTGATAGTTCCATAATCACCTACTTATGCAAAAATTCCTATAACTGGTGTAATGGCTGCATGAATAATACGTTGACAGTATTGTAAAGAAACTATTTCCAGATAAAATTGACAGCTTAACATTGATGTGTTCCACAACTACAAGTGCAATTTTTCGCAGAATTCTCTTCCGCGAGAGTTGTTTATAGTGAGAGCCATTTTTAATGCGGGGTGATAAATGGATGCATTGTTCAATTATGTTTTTGATTAATTTCTACACAAGTCGTGTTTATTACGCCAATGTATCAACATTTCGTTTAAGCAATCGTTTAGATCAAGTTGGAGTGAGCAGATTTGAACAAAATATTTTATATTTTCAAGGAAATTAAATTAAATTTAGTTGAAAACTCCTCAAAGTCTTTCCATTACTTACTAAAAATGACTCCCATTATAAAATTAAGACATCACAATGATTCGCAAAAAATACTTAATATTGTACCACGTCTATAGATTAATATTACAATAATTGAAATTTTTGCTATTTCCATTATTATTCACTTAAGACTAACCATCATTTTCCAGTATGTTCCCGATTCGTCCCAAAATACGTTCAAGATTCTAATTGACAATAGCATATTCAAATATAGCACTAGTGTCATAACAAACGTTATTTTATGTAAGTATAAAATTTTTACATTCATAAGATATATTTCACTTAAAGCATTAGTAAGCTACAGACTGAATGTTATTTGTAAGGTGTAGGTACATGATTGATATTCCCTTATTTAATTATTTAATACTGCCATTAAAATTGTGTATGTCGATTGTACGTAAAAAATAGCGTCTGTCACATTTAATGACAAAGTCTTTTGAAATTGAAATTCTATAATCATGTTTACTTACGTCTACTTTTTCACTTATTACCACGTCACATATTTAATTGGCTTAATTTCTTTTTTTTTTGTAAATAATTCATAGTTTTGGTGGTCAATCAAAGTGGGAGTGACAGCAAAGTGATTTAAATATAGTGTGCTGCATATCCTGTAAGATTTTGAAGAGTTAACGAGATTTCAGTGAATATTGTTAACTAGGTAAGGTATCTGGTATCTAGGTGTATCTGTGCACTTATTCTTCTTAGACACCCATTCTGTGTTTGCCATAAAGATATTGTCAGGTGTTAAAACTATGTGGTGCAAGGCCTTAAATTCTGAGCTGTTAGAGCAATATTATTAAATGATTTGTCGTGTTGTTATGTTATTAAGTAAGAAGGTGCAATTATGCATTGTCCAGCCCCATATCAGTGAATTTACTTAATTATTGAGTTAACAGCTCAAAGTAGGCACATAGCTAAACCAAGCCGACCACCGACCGCCACAATGACATTTCATTCCAGAATTTGGCATACAGGGGAACGCTTCCGAAAAAATGCAGGTTCTGGATACGATAATATTAAAAATATGTTTTTATCCGCTTTTTTCAACTGCAATGGTGTGAAACAAACTTATTACAACGACTTTTATAAAAAAAAAATATTTCTTTATTATTTTTTTCACTATACATTTATGTATTTAAATAAATCTTCTGATAAAAAAATATAACAGTCGTTGTAATAAGTTTGTTTCTTTGGTTATGTCGTTGCAATCAGTAAAGCTAGGGCTTCCTTGACGGTGCCGTCATATTACAGCCGTAATTTGGCGGCGTACAACGTTATCTATGTTAATAATACGGCGCGTCGTATTGTTTACATAGACAACGTTCTACGCTGCTTAATTACGGCCGTAATATGACGGCACCGTCATCCTAGGAAACCCTAGCTTTACTCTATCACCTGTCTTTTTAACCGACTTCAAAAATTTTAAAGGATTAGGTTATCTAATTGTCGCCTAGGTATAATTATATATTTTAATGTTTTCGGAAGCATACGCCTTACACCCTGTATAAGGCAATGCATACAGGGATACATTATAGAATCGACCAAGGGAATGGAGAATGGCTTTGATGGCCGACAATAAATGTTTTTGTTGTGATTGTTTGCTATTAAATTCTATTCATTGACCTTTTATTCCAACAAAATTGGAGCACAATGTTCTCTGAAAACAAAGGAGATGTCCCAGCGTTGCCCCAGTTTCATTTTTATTTAATTACTTTCATAATTAAAAAATGCTAATTACATTTTATTTAGGTATCAAGAATTGTTTTATATTTAGAAAGACAATTACAAAAACATTAAGTTGTTTAATGAAGTATTTTATGAAAAAATGTAAGTAAATAGTACTCTAATGATAAAAAATTGTGATTTAAGAGCGTTTTAACTTAAAAATCCCACTTTTTAATGCAGAAAATAATCATCAATCTGATTCTAGAGTAAAATACCTACTTTGACATACTACTTTGATTAAGACGCGATAGACTATCATTTTTTGAGAATGGTGAGGCAAATGACATAGGCGCGATGGGACATGTCCTTTATTGCATTATAAAGGATTAATAGTAACTGATATGTCAGTGATATATTCGATATTCGATGTCATATTATTCTTACTTAAATTGGATAGTGTTTCTTTGATATATAGTACAATTGAATACCAAATTCTGAAATAAAATGTCGACCGTAGAATTTAAATAAAAATAAACAGTTAAAAGTATCGTTAATGTGGTATTTACAAGGGTTGACTTGGCAGGCGACTTGCTGCTCTATTTTAGTCAACTTGTACTTTTTATCGACAATCGCTTGTTAAACCGAATCGCCACCTCCTTGAAATTAGGTTTGCGATTAGATTTTACAAGCGATTGTCGATAAAAAGTGCTAATTGACTAAAATCGCTTGCTAAGTCAACCCGTGTAAATAGCACCTAAGCTATGAAGTCAAACTTCAATTCAATGTAATCTTAGCTTATAAATGATGATGAGGTTTCATGTGCTATTAACTTATTTGTTTTGCATATTCATAATACGTACATATTTAGCCTATTATATGTGTTCAAAGTATTGCGTTCTATTCATAAGAAGTATTTATTTACAAAATATAATATTATCTGTTCGAAGTCATAAGAATTTGAAGTTCATAAGATTTTCAAGTGGTACGAATTTCATAGCATCCTAATAGTAGTAAATATACATATAATATGGGTATATTGTAAAATTCGTCTCACAGTATACGCTCGACTTTAAATATTTTAAATATTTACTTTAATTTATATAAAATTCTAAAATTTTGCTAAGTTAAGGATATGTATCATTTGTTTTAAGCACAGGCACACTTTGATATGTATGATGTTAGATCACTGTCGTGAATAAGCAACGCTTTGACGATAAAAGCTGACATTTAACTTCCTTATTTTTAAATACTTTACACACAATTCTACTGCTGAGTTCTCTTACAGTTACAGTTTTACAAATAACGTCATTAAAACTAAACACAAAACATCCAACATGAGTCAACTAGGAAGAGGAACATTCTGAAACTATTTAACTTATCACATTTAACATTATCCTAGGTGTAGATACAGTCATTGCGATGAACACCCAACACTAAAGCAAGTATCCATTTATAGTTTCAAGAATTGTTCATCTTCATATCAATCACCATTCTTCGCAATGACACGAATTCAAAAAGCTCACATTAATTTAACTAATTTTGTAATGTGCAACAGTTTTATTCACATTGCGCGATTAACACTATTCTTTTGATTCATTAATCAAAAACATTTTAAAACATTATCAACGACTGTCAAGCTTGTAAAAAGTTCTAATTTTACATATCTCGACGTAATAAATAAACATTTGAAAACAAAACCGATACTTATTGTAACTAACTTGACCCACGTCACGTTTTACAAGATTTCATTTTAAGAAAATACTATTAATATCATCTATTTACTTATCTCATTTTTCATACCGTACAAACTCATTAAAACAGTCTCAACAAAGTCACCCCACTCCTCCGTATTATCTATAATTTAAACAAATCCACGCAGTACACATATCTACGCTAGTAAATTCTAATCCCTATAACGTTTAAAACTGAAAAGTTACGTAGAAAATATTTCAACCTCATTTGCCTATCTATGTCTATACTCATAGGGTCCACTTTAGCGTTCACTGCACCGTGCTACTCGTGATTTACAAAGCGACGGTAGTAGCCAGGGTTGTCAGAAGCAATATTGGCAGTGTTGTGCCTGCAACGCTGCTGTATGGTCCTGTGACAGCTCGGTCACACGGTACATGTTCCAATTCTGAAAAAGAAGTGTTAACAATCAAACATAGAAATAGGAACGAGCAAACTTTAGCTTAGCTCTGTTTAGTTTTTTCAGATATCAAATCATTAGCAGTTCGTCTGGTAGACGAACTGCTAATTTTAAAAAGAAACTAGGCGAATTGTAGAATTCAGACAAATTGCTAGCCAGACAACATACGAGACCCTCATGGAGTTGGAGTGTCATTAAATTTTTGGTTACATTCTGTCTTTTAAATTATATCTGGTAGGCCTCAGGTAAAACATAAGTTTACTAAAGCAGCCAAGGTCGTAAGAGACTAGTGCTGTCGGCCATATAGGTACCTTCTTATGCACGATGTGGACTGTGAATGCTGTGAAGCCTTAGCTAAGGCCGGCATATTTAATAAATAAAGCATCTCAAATCATTGAGCTGTTTCAAGAAGTTATTGCAGAAGGTGCAGTCGGAAGCCCTGGACCCTCACAGTCTAGCCAAGCTGGCGCTGATGCCGTTAACCGTGGATGTGAAATACTGTGGCGAGGACCCTTTACGGGGGTTTTTATAGTCTGTTAAGGTAAGAAATAACAAAGATAAAAGCATCGCGAACCATTGAGCTTATTCAAGCCTTGGGCCCTCGCAGTCTAGCCAGGCCGGAGCTGATGCCGACAGCCGTGGATGTGGAGTAACGTGGCGAGGTCAGGATTCAGGAATAACAAAGATATAAAGCATCGCAAACCATTGAGCTTGTTCAAGAAGTCGTTCCAGAAGGTGCAGGTGGAAGCCATAGTCCCTCGCAGTCTAGCCAAGCTGGCGCTAATGCCGTTAGCCGTGGACGTGGAGTAATGTGGCGAGAATCATTAAGTACAGGGGCTAGTCTGTTAAGGTAAGGAATAATAAAGATGTAAAGCATCGTAAACCATTGAGCTTGTTCAAGAAGTCGTTCCAGAAGGTGCAGGTGGAAGCCATGGTCTCTCGCAGTCTAGCCAAGCCGGCGCTGATACCATCAGCCGTGGACGTGAAATAAAGTGGCGAAGACCATTAGTACAGGGGCTGGTCTGTTAAGGTCAAGAATAATAAAGATATAAAACATCGCAAACCATTGAGCTTGTTCAAGAAGTCGTTCCAGAAGGCGCAGGCGGATGCCCTGGGCCCCCGCGGGCCAGCGGGGCCGCTGGGCCCGTCAGCCGTGTACGTGTAGTAATGTGGTGACGACCGTGAGTACAGGGGCCACTTCTCGTCTGGCTTGTGTGGTTTGCTGGAAAAAGGTAACAGCTATATATTAGCTTTATATTATCTAAGATTTCAAAGCAATTTTATAACGTCCATTGAAGACTGGGTTAGGTGATAGTTCCTTGTACTGAGACTAGTTAGTAGTTCGTAGATAGCAAGTTCCTCAGTGATGAGGATTCCGGCTGTAGTGCGCTTCCACCTTCGGCCTTATCATCACTTAACATCGGGTGAGACGAAAGCCAAGCACTATCCGGTTGTGCATTAAAAAAATCTACTTCACCCTCTAACGTCTCAGATTGTTGCCTGCTCTCTCCTCATGAACCCTCTGCTCTTACAATGCCAGTCTATGCAATAGAGTAGGTAACGGCTTATAGACTATATGGTGTGTCTTCACTGTTTCGCTTTCCCGTTTCCTTTCTCTTTTGGTCTGTCTTTATCGAGTCGCATCAACTTTCAAGTCAACTTGCGTCAAACGCATGCAATGTTGATTGTCTCTAAACTGTGCACATTCACGTTCAGCTTTCTACCATACAGACGTTTTTTTAAGAAGATAGGCATAAGCTATGACTTGCGCTATTGCATTGAATGCATCAGATAAAAGTGGAAGGGAACAGGAAAGCGATCCTATGAAGACACACCTTTTCATCTTCAACTTTTAAATTCTTCTTACGTTAATAGAATAAACTATGTCGGGATTTACACCATGTACCTGTTTATTTTTGAGACTCCGATATTTCGGCGCATTTGCATGCGCCATGATCACGGAAGAACTACCTACTCTTCTTACGTTAAATGCATGTCATACAAATTTCTAAGTTTTTTGCTGTGATGCTCCCCAGGAACCCCACTATCGAATTATCTACTTACCTATATAAATACAAGATGGAAATGTTCAGAATGAGTACCGTATTAGTATGAGTACATATTCAAAAAATGTGTGCTCTGGTAGTTAAAATGTAAAGTTGTCTGAATGTTGGGGTGGCTGGAGAGCATCTCCACAGTAACCCCAAATTCAATTTCACGAAATGTGGAATGGATTCCATAGAAGTAAGTAATTATTCCATGTAAGAGTCATCATATCAGCCGCACGACACCCACTGCTGGGTATAGGCCTCCCCCAAGGATTTCCACGACAATCGGTCCTGCGCTTCCCACATCCAGTGGCTTCCGGCAACCTTCACCAGATCGTCGGTCCACCTTGTCAGGGGCCTACCCACGGAGCGCCATTCGGTGCGCGGTCGCCATTCAAGAACCTTTCCGCCCCAACGGCCATCGGTTCTTCTCGCAATGTGTCCAGCCCACTGCCACTTTAGCTGAGCAATCCTTCGAGCGATGTCGGTCGGAAAATAATTGTTAACTTATTTTTAACAATAAATTTGCTTGCTACGACCAGATATATTGAGTATGAGTACCTACTCCAAACTCTAGTTAATTAGGACAGTCTACAAAATAAACAGTATATTGCGTTGTATCGTTTTTGTAATACACAATGCGGGTATATAACGTGTTATGAGTTTGTGTCTTAATCGTAACGTGTCCATCACAAAACAAAATAGAAGGTTCCCGGTGTTGTTCGGTGACCTACAAAACTCAGTTGTAGTTGTTTGTAACGCCGAAGCTGTCAAAGATAAACTACCGTCATTTATTTTGTTACGCTTGCAAGAATCTGTGGCCGGAGATTGCCCGTCTATTTGTGCGTGCTCAGTAAATCGTGATTTCTTCCGTTGTTTCTGTCTAGTTTATAGAGGAATTTTGGGGTTGGGGTTTTTGGACTGTAACTCACCCAGTAAGAGCGAATCTGGTGAATGACTGCATGATGTGAGCGGCCAAGTCTCGCTCACGCGTGTGGTACTGGAGGGACATGTTGAGCGGGTGACCGAACACGTACTCCATCTCATCTCCGTGCATCACTCCCATCCATTCACCCCATAGACTGGTGCTGGTACGCTGTAATAATAATCGCAGAATAGATAATAGTACTAGCGTATCATAATTGACAATTAATTGAAAATACACCTTACGAACTAAACTTTAAACTATAATGCTGCCGTGCTAACAATAAGAGCAGTAAGTCGAAAATGTCAAAGCTGAGAAAATGGCGGGTAAAGTTTTCGATTAAATTTTTACTTACTACTACTTTAGCTTATAAGTTTTAGTAGATCTGATTTTTGCAATATGTAGCTTAAATGGAGTTCTTTCATGATACATACTTAATAATAGCTATTTATTTATTATAATATATTTAATTGACGACAACTCCTATTATGTCTAGTACGAGTTAAATTTATTTGTACTGATTGCTTAGAATAACCGCAGTAAGTACTCCAGTTACTGCTTTAATGCTAAGTATTCCATACAAACGATATCTGTATTTTGTATGAAATGACGTGTCACTTTGGGGTCAAAAAAACTAAGATGTTAGCTAAATAGTATTAATAATTATATATCATTTAAAAGATTACATAGTGAGAAATCTATATATACCTTGAAATGTAGTAAATTACGAATATTTTTTTTTCTACAAGTCTCTGAAAGCATGTAATTAAAGTGAATACCATTTAATTCCTAAAGCATTTTTGTTTTGGTTTGTCACTATATTTTAAACCTAAAACTATTTATTTATTATTTTTGTTTGATATGAAGTGAAACATGAATTAATGAGTGTTTGTACTTGTTGAAATTGTAGCGATGAGTAATAAATAAAAGAGTATATGAATATTACAACAATCAAAACTTTAATTGTTCATAATTTCTTATCAAAATAACAGATACAATAAACTTAGAATATTTTAAACAATATTTAGAGTAAATTTGTACCTACACTTGTACCCATTTCTGAAATATTATAATCAGTCTTGCAATAAAATATGCAAAAAAGTATCAAAACTATCTAGTTTTAGTGTTATTTTAAATTCAGAAAGTTAGCATTAATTATTTATTAAAAAATACTTTAAAACTAAATCATATGAACACAATTTAAGAAAAAAGACACATTATTATAAAATCACAAAAGAGGTATACTTATTCTAAGATAGGAAGACTGATTATAATATTTCAGAAATAGGTACAGGAGTAGGTAGGTAAGTACCTATTTGCTCTAAATATTGTTTAAAATATTCTAAGTTTATTGTGTCTGTTATTTTGATAAGAAGTTTTGAACAATAGTTTTGATTGTTGTAATTAAACATTATACTCTTTTATTTATTACTTACCGTTACCATTTCAACAAGTACAAACTCATGTTTCTCTTCATATCAAACAAAAATAATAAATAAATAGTTTTATGTATAAAATATAGTTAGAAACCAAAACAAAAATGCTTTATAGTTCAGTAAAATTACGGGAGCTAGTATGACGAAATAGAAATTTGCAATAGCGGTCTTTCTTCTTTTGATCGTTAGATTAAATGGCTAGCTGTCATTTTGTAAATGAATCCAACTAATTTTCACAATTTTTTTTTAAAATAATTATAATAATTATTATTTTCAAATATTAATTTATTGAATTGCTTTAGCAAAATTGCTAATTAAATACTTTCTTTACTTTTTGCTTGATTTGGAACTATAATTTGATTGTGAATGTAAATCCAACAAAAAAAGTTACAACTACGCTGTATTTTTTTTGTATTCGTAAATTTAGTTGGATTCGTTTATATTAGTGTTTTATAATCACATCAAAGTCAGATTGCAAAATTACAGCTTATTACCATTTAATGTTTTGCGAACCCGTAATTTTACTGAACTATTAGGAATTAAATGGTATTCACTTTATTTAACACGTTGAACGCCGTGGAATATTTTAACTATTTCCATTTAGGCCATGGGGGGCTAGGTTTGGGCCACACATGTATGTTTCGTTCAAGCCACGGGGGACAACATGTGACCGCGCGATAGAGGTTATTTCAAACGTCTCTGTTGAGCTGGTGGATACGTTTAACTAACAAATCTGTATTGAACGGGTCCCCCACGGCCCCGTAGAGTAGTCAAGTCTAGTTGGTTTTTGAAAATATGTTATACTTCGAAAAAAAATTACATGTTTCTTGTCTATACTTAATACTAGCTGACCCGACAGACGTTGTCCTGTCTTAGTTATGAATACCTATTGAATTCGAATTGGTGTTATTAATGAAAAGTTGGGGTTGGGTTCAGAGCTGATATTAGTAGGCCGTTCCCGTTAACGTTTGCTTTCTCATTTTTATTAGGTTGCTTTCTCGTTTGTGTGTTTGTTTGTGTGTTCGTTTGTTTCTCCACAAAGTTTGTGAACGATTTTATACTAGCTTCTCAATGAGCTAGAGATTTGAAACTTTAAGCATAGGTCAGAACCGGAAGGCAATATATAAATAAATTATGGTGTCATTGAGCTGATCTGATGATGAAACCGGAAGAAGGCCACAGGAAATCTATGATGAAACCATACAACCCCATCGTGTTTGGGTTCGTTAGAATCGACTTGACGAGTACTCTAATGGGAGACGAGGTCCAGGGTCTGATGATGAAGCTGGAAGGCCATGACATAGGAACTCAATATTGAAACCATGCAACCCCATCGAGTTTGGGCTCTTTTGAATTTGTCTTGATTAGTACTTTATCGAAAGTCCTTACGAATCGTCTCCTGAACACAATGCTCGAAGATCTCCGTAGTGCTTCCCAAAGAGTGGGTTTCAGGATGAACATGGATAAGACGAAAATCATGTCGTATGCCCATGTTGTGCCCGCTCCAGTTCATGTTGGGAACACTACACTTGAAGTTGTTGACCATTATGTAACCTAGGACAGCTAGGCAGGCCAGTTAGGTAAGTCCAACTTTGAGACAGAGATCTTTCGTCGAATCCAAATCGGATGGACAGCATTCCGGAAGCTTCGAAAAATCTTCTTGTCCGAATTACCTCAGTGTCTCAAGACGAAAGTTTATGACCACTGTGTGTTGTCAGTGATGACTTACGGCAGTGAAACGTGGTCGCTAACTATGGGTCTCATAAGGAGGCTCAAGGTCTACCACCGTGCAATGGAGAGATCCATACTCGGCGTTTCCCTGCGTGATCGAATCAGAAACGAGGAGATCCACAGGCGAACGAAAGTAACCGACATCGCTCGAAGGATTGCTCAGCTGAAGTGGCAGTGGGCTGGACACATAGCGAGAAGAACCGATGGCCGTTGGGGCGAAAAGGATCTTGAATGGTGACCGCGCACCGGACGACGCTCCGTGGGTAGCCTCCCACAAGGTGGACCGACGATCTGGTGAAGGTCGCGGGAAGCCGCTGGATGCAGGCAGCGCAGGAACGATCGTTGTGGAGATCCTTGAGGGAGGCCAATACCCTGTAGTGGGTCTCGTGATATGATGATGATGTTGAGTACTTTGTTGGGAAATAGTTTCCAGGGTCTGATGATGGAGCTGGCAGAAGGACACAGGAACTCTTTAATAAAACCACACTACCCCATTAAGTTTGGGCTCGTTTGAATCGTCTTGATGAGTTCTTTGTTGCGAAAAAGTGTCCAGGGTCTGATAATGGAGCTGGAAGAAGGCCACTGAAACTCTGTAATAAAACCCATGTAACCCCATCGAGTTTGGGCTCGTTTGAATCATTTTGACAGTACTCTTATAGGAAAAGTAGATGATGGAGCAGGAAGAAAGCCATAGGAACTCTATAATAAAACCATGTAACCCCATCGAGTTTGGCCTCGTTTGAATCGTCTTGACGAGTACTTTGTTGGGAAATAGTTTCCAGGGTCTGAGGATGGAGCCGGAAGAAGGACACAGGAACTCAACAGGACTAACGAACGAACAGAAAACTGCGCGGGCGTTGCGGGAACATTGCGGTGGTCGGGGGTGGCCGACACCGCGACCCGCGCGGCCCCCTGTAACGGAAAACCGAATTCCTATCCTGGGAGGCCACGGGGGACATCTATTGAGTGACAGTTATATTTACGTTGAAAAAAGTAAATAAATTGATTATTTTAATTTCCTTATAGATTTTAATGTATTTCCTGTCGAATAGAACAAAAAAAAAGGAAATGAAATTTTTGACATTTTAATAATTTTTGATTGGCCCCGTGTACTAAAGTAGTGGGGGTCACATGGTATCCCCCATGGCGTTCAACGTGTTTAAATACTTTCAGAGCCTTGAAAAAAAACCTATACGTTATTTACTAAATTTCAAGGTATATATAGATTTCTCACTATGTAATCTTTTAAATGATATATGATTATTAATACTATTTATTAGCTAACATCTTAGTTTTTTTGACCCCAAAGTGACACGTCATGTCATTCAAAATACAGATATCGTTTGTATGGAATACTTAGCATTAAAGCAGTAACTGGAGTACTTACTGCGGTTATTCTAAGCAATCAGTACAAATAAATAAATCAGCTTGCAAAGTATTGGTTGACATAAAAGCAGTAAGTCTGATTACTGCTGCCATTCTAGGTATCCAATAGTTGAAACTTATTGATTAAGCTCATTTGCACAGCAGTATTTTCACTTACTCCGATATCTTTATTTTATTATGCTAATAATAAAAACTTATTATTAGCATAATAAAATAAAGATATCGGAGGTACACTAAATACCCGGAAGTAAGTATATTTCCTGCTTTTATGCTAAGGAAAAAAATATTTCATTGACTTACTGCTGTTATGCTTAATTGTATTTTTAGGTTCCAGTGCAGCTAGAAAAATGGGAGTAAGACCAGTTTATAGAGCATTACGTGGTGATCCAGGATATGTACTTAACTCATTTTTGAAAAAAATCGACTTACTGCTTTTATTGTTAGCACGGCAGAATGAATGATAAATAATAATAAGATCCTATGATTAAACCATGAAACCGTCGTCTGTCTCTTTCAATGAGGTCCGTCACTTCATAATCCCAAGTAGGTAAAGATTCCAACCAATCGTAAACATATTTATTTATATTTTTTACAATAAAAAATATTATCACGTTAATAGAATTGTGTTATCTAATGAAATTCAACTGTTTTCTCAATGAGTCGGTTAGCCGAAAAAGTTAGGGGAAACAAATTCGTTTCGTAGGCGTTTCTGATTTACTCTGACCGCCCGATCATTTTACTTTTTGTTATCAATTACATAGAACTCTGATATTGAAAGACGCCCTCGGGCCGCTCTTAATTCATAAAAACTTTTCACTCTTCAATTGAATTGATTGTGATTTGCTATCTTTAACACCTACGCACCGAAGTTTGGTGTTATCAAGTCAACCGAATTCAGAAAACCTGCTGAGATTTTCTAAGAAAGTCAAAAGCTATTTTACGAAAAGATATTTTTAGAATTGTATTGAAAAGCGATGACGTAAATCACTACGGTAATAAAAAAGCTTTTTAAAAAAAGCACAACCTCCTTCAAAAATCTTAAAAAACAGCTCTATAAAAAGCAAGAAATAATGTTCAAATCGATCGATTAAAACACGTCTATTGAAGTCGGGTGGAGCTGGAAGTATTTTTTTAATTTATTGTATTGTTTATATTCTTAAAACTCCACCCGACTTCAATAGACGTGTTTTAATCAATCGATTTGAACATTATTTCTTGCTTTTTATAGAGCTGTTTTTTAAGATTTTTGAAGGAGGTTGTGCTTTTTTTAAAAAGCTTTTTTATTTTAAACTTTTTGTGGAAGGTATGTAAGTGATGATTTTATAAAATAAAACGTTATAATGTTTCACATTTTTCAATGGTATACCCCGAGTAACTCAATTTCCACAAGAGTTCCGTTGGGCCTTCGCAGTTCAACCATAGTCCAGCAGGTCCTTGACAATAAATAGGTACTTAACTTGTTTTTGATTGTCATAAACCTGCCAATATTTCAATCACTGTACAGTTCCTATTTAATTTTAAGGAGTTCCCTTGTGTATCTTCAAAATCCAAAGTCCAATACCAATGAAATTAATATGGTATCATTCTTAAAGTGTCTTCTTTCAAACAAAAAAAGAATCATCTAAATCGGTGCATAAACAAAAAAGTAATGGTTGAAAATCCGCCTGAATTCATATAAAATAGTAACGAAAACGACAGTTTTTTCAAGATTACTTGAAAACTAACCGATTTCAAAATTTCAAAAAACGGGACCAACTTGGAAACAATCGTTATGTTATAACGTTTGAATCATTTCAATCGGTTCAGCCGTCTTCGAGTAATCGGTGTACATACATATAAATAAAAAAAAATATACGCGACGAATAGATAACCTCCTCCTTTTCAAATTTTTGAAGTCGGTTAAAAAATGGGTAGGTAAGGTAAGAAAATTCAAAGTAAACTACATTGGTATGTCTTTTACTTTAAGTGTCAGTAAAGGAACTAAGTAAATTTTTAACATACCAGAATCTCTAATTTCCAATTTTACAGTATAGTCAGCTAAAAAATTCTTACCTACAGCAAGTGCTAATGCTAAACATGATACTTTAGCAACAGTAATAACATATTTAGTAACGGTTTTAAGTGGAGCATTGAATTAAAACAGGCCTTACATAACGCGCCGTCCCTTTAATAATGCAGAGAGCGGGCCAGCGGCATGCGTTGTCATGCACGTTATAAGTATGTACGGTACATAATAAAATATAACAAGAGCAGTAACGCAACTGTATAAAAAAGTCCTAATCATAATGTAAGTTGTACACTTTTCCCTTCATTTACCGAGTCAAATCACTTCATCGCTTCGTATTTAAAAAAACAGATGGCTTAAATTCCATTTACTAGAACTAGTTCATTTAAATTAAAATTCCAGTTCCTCGGTGATGAGGATTCCGGGTGTAGTGCGCTTCCACCTTCGGCCTTATTGTTATTTAACATCAGGTAAGGTAAAGACCATTGCCGTTGTGCATAAAAAAATTAAACAAATAAAATTAGAGTATAATAAAGTAGTAATAAAATTGTTGTATATGACATTAATGGACAACATAGAATTAGACAATAGCAATTTCTTACATAAAATCTTAATTTCTCCATTTAACATTATGGATGGTTGTGAAAATTGAGAGGTAAGTACACAAGTATTTCTATAAAAAGTCGCTAGTGCCGAAAAGACATCACCGTAATCAAATTACTTACTTAAAAAATTAAACAATTATTACCTATCTAATTGTTTAACTTCTCAAGCAAAAAGTGATTCTTTTTACACGACTGCCCAAAGCAAAAAGAGTGTTATGTGTTCAGGGTTCAAATGCCTGAACTGATTTAGATAAATAGGGTATCGTTGGAATCCTTACAGCATTCCAAGTGACACTGGCTATATTTTTTTTAGAAAAAATTAATATGGCGACTGTACGACGCCATTTTCAAATGTGAAAAAAAAAAATTTTCTTTTATTATTACAATATGGGCATCAAATGAAAGGCCTTGATGAGCACATTCCAAAACTATATAATAAAATAATAAAATAAAATAAAAATAAAATAAAATAAAATCATTTTATTTCAGACTGAGTCCATACAAGATAAATTCATAATAAAATCAAACTAAATCAAAACTACATCAAAATAAATATCAATATAAAATCATAAAATCCAAATCAAATAATTACATCCAAAAAGAATCAAAAAAATAGTAGTAATCATAAAATATATATATATAATATGTCACTAAAATGTGTGAAAAAAAACTAAATAAATTTAAAAAATATTAAAAACACGACTGCCCTGCCAAAAACGAACTAAAAAGTTAAACAACAAGTGTCATTGCAGTCGAGGGACCTCTTTGATCAAAAATTGTTCCATAATAAGGTCCCCCGACTGCAATGACACTTGTTGTTTAACTTTTTAGTTCGTTTTTGGCAGGGCAGTCGTGTTTTTAATATTTTTTTATTTTTTTTAAAACCCGTTATAATAAAAATTGATATCATGTTCATATATGGGAGAAAGGAAATGTGTTTTAGAGGGTTGTCAAACTTTTAGGGAGTTCGAAAACTACATTCAATATAGGTGGTGGTAGGACGACCCATAAATTAAAAAATCCATTTACTGAATGTATAATTTAATTCAAAGTCTTACCTACTTTACTTATTGCGTCAATTTATTTTGACACATCCTTACTTGTTCTATTAATATTTAATGGCTTTTGTTGTTCAATTCCTTTGAAAGTAACTCAGGTTTGCTTTATCGTCCTCAAGTGTCCTAGGCATTATATTGAAAATTTCCTTGGGGAAATTATAAAACGAAATCCTAAGAGAATCAGGAACTTGGAAGGAAAAATATTCAAAGGTCAACTTCTTTGATTGCATAATTTAAATAACAAAAGAGCGATATTGTAAATTATTCATAACATTTATTAAGGAAGAAATACTACTAGTTCGTCAATAAGTAAAGGTATGTTCAGTAAGAAGGTTATTTTTTAAGCGATCATTTCGGCTTCTTCCAGCCTTAGCCTTACTCTGTACCTCAATAAACATTATATACCAAAAAACTTCTTATTAATTTTACCTAATTATTACCAGTTAGATACTCGTATTATACTTTATAGGCAACTAGCTTTTGCCTGCGAATTTTTTCGCGTGGAAATAGTTTTTTATGGTATTTTAGCTCTTGCCCGCGACAATAAGGCGACCTGTTAATTATTAATTATGTATTATTAATTTTATTTGGCCACGTTGTTATGGTGGAAAATTGTCTGTAATTTTTTTATCCCTCGGAAACAGTAAATTTTTCCTGGATGAAAGGTAGGTAGGTCTCTATGTCCTTTTCTGAACCCCTGACAATGTGAAGGCGTAACAAACAAACAAACTTACTTTCGCATTTCTAATATTAGTAAGGATTAAAATAAAAAATAAGTATAATTTTTTATTGTAATTAAAAATAAAGTTATTTGTTGTAATGATTATGAAGAAAAAGATTGTTTGGTCACTAACCCAATTCAAAATCCTATTTAGTAAATACTTGTCGAAGATATTTAAGTATCAGGTATTAAGGCAACCTAACAATATCGCCTTATTGGGGCTTAGAATTATGCAAAAAATATGCAAAAATAACCTCTTGAGAGCAAATTTTAGTCTGGAATATATCGGTTCTTGGCGGAAATCGACGTTAAAATTTATCATTTATTCAATACACTGTATGAAGCGATATTCCAACGCCGCCGACGACGACGGCCGGAGCTCGGATCTAATTTTAATTCACATTGTATCGGTTGGGGTGAATTGGCGTAGGTTCTGAAGTTCTGATTGGCATAACTAATTAGCTTTCCAAGTTTCCCGCTATCTATAATTTGAGACTTTTATTTCATTTTCCACCTACAACATTTTTTAAAGTTGACTAATTAGGCCTAACCTATTTTGTTTGAGAAACTTGATTAATGTATGTTTTTAATTGACGTTTGAAAAGTCCAGTTTATTTATAGTTATTTTTTTAGTACAAAATAACAATCGTCATATATACGATATTTCGTTATTTTCAACTTAATTAAATTTTATTATTTGAACCTGCCACATAGTGAACAACATTTTCGGTTTTGGAGCAGATACTGGTTAAGAATCTTAATATTGTGTAGTAGAAATAAAAAAACAAATAATGTAATAAGAAAACGCAAGCCTCAAACATCATTTAAAATAAGCAAAGTACAAATCACCCGTTTTACAACGCCATAAATTAAGTATAACAGTTTGATCTCTACCTAATGGAATGAAGTGAGGCAAATTCGCGTTAATGCGAAAAAAGTGTCACAAACGACCTCGATGTTGTAAAAATGGGATAAATGGTGGACAATAAATCAGGAAGTTAGCCGGGGCGTCCGCGATTTGTCGACGACATAACGATTTGACAGACGACCGCCGACGCCTTGGGCGGAGTTTCCAACGCTTTATTTATATCAGAACTTAACTAAAATTGATTGATTTTAATATAGAAGGCAATGACGCTAGTCTACCGACTTAGCAGAGGCTAATTATTGAAATACAGTTATTGTATCTCTTACTTAACCTAAAGAAACTTAGACAACACTTGTGATAACCTCCTTTGTGTCCATAATTTTTCCTTGTAAAACGTATTAGGTATACCAGTTTTTTGCAGTTACATTAATTCATAGTTAACAGTTATTTACAAATTATTATCATTTCACAATTTTCAAGAGAATTCCAGATTTTTGTCAAATTATTTGAAACACTAATCAATCATAGTGTAAGCAAGCAATCACTTTGTAAAAGCTATCAACAGTGTAATTTAGCATGCAAGCATTTATAATTCAAGCATGATTATGCGTCCTCCTTCAATTTTCATGAACTTCATAACAACAAAGGGAACGTCTAAACCGATTTGATGTCTTTTTCCCAACCCTATTATTCCTTTATGGGTCACGAGTCGAGTCACGAGGCACCAAAGCAAGCCGAGGAAGGCTATTTTTCTCATCACTATTGAATAATAAAACGTAACTGTGAATTTTTCACTTGCGCCCAGTTGCGTTCGTCGTTCCATTCTGAAATACTACATACTTACGAACAAAAGGTTCTTACGTTTAGAAAAAGTTTCATAAAATGTATGTAGCATTTTAAATAAGTATTTAATGCCTATAATTCATAATAATATTTTAACGACTATGTAAAAAGTACTAGCTCACTCTCTCTGTAATTAAATTGATTGTAACTAAACATAAGACGTCAAGCGTTTTCTTTTTCAATCATGGGAATCTGCGTGTGAACGTTAAAATAATTATAACTGATTCAATCCAATAAAACCTTCCTGATTCTGAAAGCTATTAATGAACGTTGAACACCCAGTCACCACCTATCATAGTTCTCGCAAAGTGGAAACGATCGCATCTTTAATAAATTAGCCGCGGGTCAGCCGGCTGCGAGCGAAGGTCACAGATTAACAACTTGCTAAGTATTTCTTTCTTTTTCAATCAAAGATATCTAATTAAATAGGACATTTTAATAAATCTTTTTGACCAACACACTCAAATAAAACCTTTCTGAATCTAAAGTTACTAAATGAACGCTCAACACCCCGCCATCACCTATCATAGTTCTCTCTCGCACAGTGGAAACGATCGCATCTTTAATAAATTAGCCGCGGGTCAACCGACTGCAAACGAAGGTCACAGATTAACAACTTGCTATTTCTTTCTTTTTCAATCAAGGAAATCTAAATAAATAGGACATTTTAATGAAACTTTTTGACCAACACACTCAAATAAAACCTTTCTGAATCCTAAAGTTACTAAATGAACGCTCAACACCCCGCCATCACCTATCATAGTTCTATCTCGCACAGTGGAAACGATCGCGTCTTTAATAAATTAGCCGCGGGTCAGCCGGCTGCGAGGCAAAGGTCACAGATTAACAGCTTGCTATTTCTGGTTGTGACCCACTCTACTCCGTTTTTGGTCTTGATACTTGCGTCTTGTCGTCGTACAAAAAAAGAAATCTGATAAAGGTGTAGATAATATTTTCATACCAAATTTTGGAATAAAAAAACGAATTAAAACAAATTCGGAGTCGTTTTTGACTAATTGTTAAAGTGTGAAATTGCTGTTTTTTTTTTCTCATACACAGAGGCTCTCATATCTTCTATGATTCTTATTCTTATTATTTTCACTTTTTACGTCTTTCGATTAAAAACACTTTTTCGAAACTGCAGATACCTCGGCCAGCTTAGTTGTCTGAAAATTCCATTTCAAAAACTAGCTCTTGCCACGCAGCTTCGCTGCGTTTCTTCATCCAATCCGTAAAAGCTACGCTTTCACGGGTGTACAAATGAGAATTTTCTCTTTGAGACCTGGCTTTAGGCAGAGAGCGAATGTTAGTGGCAGGCCGGAGTGCCCTCGCGTTTGCTTCGTTAACCAAATTAACGTGTTAGCCTGGGAACGACTGAAGTACGCCTTCCAGGATTGCTCGTATGATATGTATTTTTCGTCGTCAAAAAAGAACTCAAGATTACGAACTTATAGGGTGAAAGGGAATATTATTATTGTATTTTATCGTGCTTTAGTCAAATAAAATATGGAAAGTGATCTTACTTAGATCCTAGACACTGAACCCTCACTAAAAATATAACTGGTTCAAAACTTTATCAAAAAATATTCAGCATCTTCACTTTATCAAAAAATATTCAGCATTTCTTTCGAACAGTCCACGCTGTAAAAATAGGGGGAAATTATCAAGATTTTTTACCATTGAAAATGGTTATCAGATGCAAATCGCCTGAGACGTATTTTTGACCATATCTCCGAGGATTTTGAGAAGATCGAGATGAAAATAGTGCCAAATGTTGAGGAATTTATCGAGACACGTGTGAACGTGTGAATTTTGAAAATCTGCTGGTAACAATTTTTGAAATTTTGAAAAATTCCAAAAATTCCGGGTTTTTTGGGGGGTGTTTGTTTACTAAATTGTAAATATTTCGGAAAAAAAGACTGACTTAAGAAAAAATGAAAAAAAGGGTCCTAGGGTATTAGTTTAGCTACCAAATGGCGAAATAATTTTGAAAATCGGTAAATAATTGTGACCTGTAGGTGGTCCCTCTAGATTTGGAATTCTAGAAAAACGGGTGTTTCCCTACATAAAAAGTTATGTAGCTTCTATGATTATTGACCGATCGTTATGGTAATAGTGTTAAAAGATGCAGAAGCAGACGAGAAGTGCATTTGTTGGAATTTAGAAAATCGGTTAATAATATTTCGGCTGCGTCGAGGCAGTCAGCGGGCGATTTTGTGACACGAGGCGGAGCCGAGTGTCACAATCGTAAAAATAAATAGGTACTACCTAGGTAACTTTAAAAATATAATAGGACTTTGCATTTGATTTGATTTTGGTTTTTCGTAAATTGTTGTGTTCATTTTCAATGCTCCAATTCTTGCGGGCACTGTAAAATCTGTGAATTTTTTGTTTGTAAACTTACGTGAGTGAAATAATAATAGTACACGTCCACTCCAGCATCAGCAAGTATCTCCGCGAAGTAGTTGGTTGGGCACACGAAGAAGTAGTCTGCCACCACGTCTGCTATCATCTTCTGGTTGAGGTACCCATCTGTGATCTCCTCCCAGTCCGTGTACTGAAATACATCACATTAAAATTTAATTATCATCAACAACAATAATTCTTGTTGTCCCCACTACTGGGCACATGCCTTTCATAGGGATGGGCAAAGAAGATGGATCATAAATAACCCACCAACGGGTCTAATACAGATTGGTGTGTATATGCAGGCGGGACTAAAGCAATAGCTTGAGATAATATTTTTTTGCCACTGATGTAATGAGTGACTGATGACTTGGGATGCCAAGACCGACCTTTGAGAAAAGCCACTGCACCATAAAGTTACAAAAATTTATTAAAAATGTAAAAATAGTAAGGCAAACAATAATTAATTAGAAGCGCATAATATCTTGAAATGAAGTTCGTTTTTTTATCCTAAAATCCATCTTACTTATTTTCAAATAATGGGCTGTTCTTATGAGCCTCGAAACAATATCAGAAGTTTGTTTTCCACTATTACCAAAATTCAGATCTTATCTAGGTCTACAGTAGTAGAACGACTTCAGTAGAAGTCGTTAAAAGTTAAGTTCTTTCTATAGTCATAAATTGAAACAAATTGCCTTTCAGGCCAAAGTAATCAGGGCATTAGTCTGGAGTTGAGCTAATTTTTTACAAGTATTATATTATAATTTACGGCATGTACGAGTATAACCTTCTACCTAGTTGTGGCTGTAAGTACTATAATCTAAGTAAGTGTGATAATATATTTTATTAAAAAAAGTAAGAACCATCACCATGTTCACTAGATGACGCTGATGACAAAAGAAACGTTGATTAATAAAATAATAAATCCTTACTTATAATATTATAAACGCGAAAGTCCGTTTGTTTGTTTGTTTGTTACGCCTTCACGACTTAACTACTAAACCAATCATCATAAAATTTTACATACACGTTGTCAGGGGTACAGAGAAGGAGATAGAGAACATGGGGACATACTTTTCATCCAGAAAAAAGTATTGTTCCTAGGGATAGCAAAAAAACTTTCCAAGCAGATGAAGTCGCGGGCTGCCGCTAGTCCGATATAAAATAAAACCCATGCACTTGACCTTTTTTCTACCCTTTTTTTAACGCAAGCCAAATTGCAGCTTTTATATCTAGTACGAAACTACGAAGGGCCTCTGCGCGAAGCCACGGATGGACAGACAAACAGACGGGCATGGTGAATGTTTTTAAAATCAAAGTGCAATAAATTGAATAATGTTAAAGAAAAATGTAGCAGACTATCTCAATCTATTTTCGAAGGTAAAAAGCGTTTCCAAGATTTTTTCAAAGCCACAATTGGATTTTAACTTTCTTAAATTGATTGAATTTTCTATCATCAAATTATTCCTTTCCTTAACATTGTTATACTATCACTGTCTATAGTAATTTAATTAAAATTCAGGGATTTTAATTAGCTGTCCAGAGGTTATTTGGGTAAGTAAACGTTGAGTTATATAAACCGGTCTATTGAACTTTAATGTAAGTACCTTAAAAAATATATATAAGAATAAAAAACATAATATTGAGACACTTACTTGAAAAACAATAGCTTCTCTCTTGATTCTAGAAAAATCCTTGAAAATAGTATCAACTATTTCCAAAAATTTTTCACGCTGTAGAAAACTGGGTCCGTCTTTTTCGAAGTAGTCGAGGAAGTCGTAGAGTAAGAAATAGGTTCCTGTAAAAAAAACAAATAATTAAACCTTTGTCGGCTTTCTAGGAACATCAAAAATAAAATTAAAGACGAAACAATACTTGCCAATACCAACAATAACAAATTTTGTAAAGCTATCCTTTTATTTATAAAACAATACTTTTTATAAAATTGCATGGTAGTAAAAACCGATTCTCTTTAAATTACTTACATACGATATTGATAAGTCCATAACTTTGAAATGAAGAAATACTTATTTTCATAATTTATTTTTGTATCTTAAAAAGAAACTCCTTAAGGAATCTTAACACTACTTTTTGTCAAATTTGGCTCTAGATTATTACTTTTGGAAACAAAAGGCTCAAGCGACTTCTAACTTTTCTTAATGACCCTGTCGACCCTCTCGGCGGTACTCATGACATCAAAACTTATCGAATGAAGATGCGAATCCTTTCTATTCTCTAGATTCAACCCACTGAGATTTTTTCTCCTATCAAACATGAATAAATGCCTTGGCGGGCAAAGATTTACATGAAGCCAAAAGGTGGTGTCTGAAATGGGCCCTCATTTCAGTTACCAGTTTTCAGGCGATGTAAGAAAAAAATTATGGGTAAAAGAGGTAGGAATTTCGTTGGACTGAATACAAAGAACTACAATAAGATTATGTAGAGAAATAAAAGAAAACATTCCGAAAAAAAGTGTTTCTTCATTACAAAGTCATGGACTTATCAATCCACCCTCATAGTTCTATTTTTCAGAAGGATTCATCCTAATAGCATTTTTTCTACGTCGATAACGACGTAAGTACCAGGTGGAATAACTTTATCCCGATCTATCCCGTCGCTTAAGAATTTTATTGCTCGTTATTTTTCAAGTGCTCAAACTTCCTTTCCGGCCTGACATTTGGAAGATTAGATTGGTGTGTACACTTGGAATTGAATTTTATTTGTTTCGTTTCTTCTTTGACTTTTGTACAAAGGACGAATAACAAACCTTGCAAGTTCATTTTATTTCTTACACCAAATTATTTTACATTATTGAACTTGTTATGTTAAAAATCTTTAGTAAAAAATGTAATGTGTTTCAAATTGTGAAGCTTTGGTTAAATCAACACTGATAAAATTATTTTTTATGATTATATAATCGCACTATTTGATTGAACGCACTTTTTATCCCAATTCATTAATACACTCTAAACTATGAAATGGGTATCGCAAAATTATTATTTAAAGTAAGCCTTACTGGATTTTTTTAATCTATCGTTTATAATCCATTGATGGACAAGATGGACATGTACAAAATTGATGGAAAGTGCATATGGGCTTAATGCACAACAACTGACAGCTTCGCACATCGCTCTCAATTATATTTGTCAATAGTCAATGTGAATGGAACATCCTAGAGCTTCATATCAACTACAACGAGAATTTTCTTCTCTGGCGTAAACGGAAAATCAATGATTTAGACTCTGATCTAATGTTCCACATGGCACACAATCCAACAAATAAAATGCTATCTTCGTTATGCACTCTCTTTTTATTTCTTTTTCATCGTGTCGATTTTTTTTTCCACTCGTTTAGCCCAGTGTGTAGCAACTCGAATTGCAATGTCCGTTTTGATATTATCTGAGCATGCTTGGTGCGAATAAATAATGTTATTTTCTATCTACATACAGTAAAAATATCTGTATCTAGAAGATAAATAAATTTTGTGAGGTCAAAGATTGTTGCTATAATCACAACATAACACCGTAATTTTGACAAAAGGTTGTTTGTACTAATAACAAAGTTGTTAAAAGGATATTACGTACTTACAGTCAACGATTAAACTACACTCAACCAGTACCTACCTAGCAATTTGAAGCGGCTAATTTGTAGGTTCTAATCAAGGTCGCTATAAGGGGTGTTTTGAAAGTCTAATTACTAAAGGAATTTTGTTATTAGGCAGGCAAATTAGTTCTTGTAATTTGTTCAAGCGGGAGATTTTTGCTCTTGACCTATTTTGTGATAGTTTGTCAGCAGAGCTGTTAATAGAGCTTTTAGTTCAAATCAATATACTCGATGATTAATTTCATAAAATGTGTTCTTTTTTTTCAAATTAAGCAACAGTCAGTCCCTTATCATTGATTATGAAACAGGCAATAGTATCTGTTTAATTATGAAATTAGCGTATTAAAAGTTATATTAACAGTTATCTGAGGAGGCCTGTAATTGGCTTCATTATATTTAAGTTTCTTCTCTGTAACGTTAGTTGTAAGCCCCCCAAATACTATAAAATGAAATAAAGGCAGAATCTCTCTTAATCACTATTTTTAACCGACTTCAAAAACTTTGAAAAGGAGGAGGTTATCTATTCGTCGCGTATATTTTTTTTTTTATTTATGTATGTACACCGATTACTCGAAGACGGCTGAACCAATTGAAACGATTCAAACGTTATAACATGAGGTTTGTTCCCAAGTTGGTCCCATTTTTTGAAATTTTTAAATCGGTTCAGTAGTTTTCAAGTAATCTTGAAAATACTGTCATTTTCGTTACCATTTTATATGAATTGAGACCGACTTTCAACCATTACTTTTTTGTTTATGAACCGATTTAGACCATTCTTTTTTTGTTTGAAAGAAGACAACTTAAGAATGATTCCATATTATTTTCATTGGTATTGGACTTTGGATTTTGAAGATACACGAGGGAACTCCTCAAAATCAAATAGGAACTGTACAGTGATTGAAATATTGGTAGGTTTATTATTGTCAAGGACATTCTGGACTAGTTTTGAACTGCGAAGACCCAACGGAACACCTGTGGACATTGAGTTACTCGGGGTTTACCATTGAAAAATGTGAAACATTATACTTAACGTTTTATTTTATAAAATCATCGCTTACATACCTACCACAAAAAAGTTTAAAATAAAAAGCTTTTTAAAAAAAGTAAAACCTCCTTCAAAAACCTTAAAAAACAGCTCTATAAAAAGCAAGAAATAATGTTTAAATCGATTAATTAAAACACGTCTATTGAAGTCAGGTGGGGCTTTTAGAATATAAACATCACAATAAGTAAAAAAAATACTTCCTGCTCCACCCGACTTCAACAGACGTGTTTTAATTAATCGTTTTAAACATTATTTCTTGCTTTTTATAGAGCTGTTTTTTAAGGTTTTTGAAGGAGGTTTTACTTTTTTTAAAAAGCTTTTTATACAAACGAAACGTCTTTTATTAAGATTAAACGCAGCCTCAAGTTAAATAATTTTAGTGTGTTAACAGCGTAACAAATATTATACTTTCTTACAATGAAAAATTAAACGACATTCAGTTCACCCCTGGCAAAGTTCAGCTCCGACGACTCTCGTGTAACGACCAAGGTCGGCTGAGTATCGGAATGGGGAGGAATCATATTATTGTTATCATATTTTACATCGGAAATTTCGTCTTAGAAAATTATTCCTTGTATTGATATAGGCCAGTAATTGCTCCGATTGTTAAAAGTATCACACTGGTATAAAATAAAAAACACATTTTATTGCGCAATGTCGTACCTACGTAAACAATGTATCTATCCAATCAAAAAACTAGCAAATTGGCTCAAGAATAAATTTCACACACGTATAATATTTTACTGGAAAATAAATATTGTAACTTCTGAGAAATATACTTACAGGTATCTTATTTATGACACCTAATAAATTGTTAGAAAAAACGCCAAGACGTACCTACAATAAACTTTTTCATTTTGGAAATTATTATAAGTCAAAGGATTTTAACAGGTACAACTACTTGAAGCAGTGACTAGTTTTTTTTTTAGTTTGATGCAAGATCAGCATCTATACGACAACTAACCTGCAGGCCTATTAAATTAAGAGAATCTCGATAATCGGACGCAATTTGTGGTTCAAGTTGATATTGAACCTTATTAGTGAGTTAATAGTGTCACTGAGTGGGACGAACATCGTCCGCTTATCATGATTGTTGTAATGTAATATACCTGCTGTTTGATTGCTCTGGCGAATATTTTAATTTACATTCTCTCTTCAATACCCATCATTCTTTCCATAAATTTTAAAACAACACATTAAAAGGACTGTGAACTATTTTGGTTCAAAGTTTTACTACTACTTTTTGAATTGGTATTTTTAGTTATAGATAGATCAGCGCACACTTTGACAAAATAACATATTAATATGTTTTCTAAAAATACGCAACCTCTACGTATTTTGTCGATGTAACTTTGCAGAAAAGACGATAGACAAATTAAATATTCATTTGTACTTACTTAGCATGTATTGTATGGCTACATTCAATTCGTATTCCCCAAGTAATTTCGCAGTCCGCCTCTGCCCAACAAAGCCGTCCGCGTACAACGTATGGCGGTCAAGGTCAAGAAGGATTCGCGACGTAGAGATCTCCAATATGACATATATTTTTTCTGTCACTAAGATTTTTACCTCTTATTATGTTGAGTTGTGCGAACACAAAAAAAAATACGATAACTAGGTATCTTACTTTGGCTGTTACTACATATTGATATAAAATTAAGTGCCTGCCGACAGTGCTACTCCAAGAAAATGCTTATCGATTTCTTCATTATTTTATGCATAAAATAAAATAAATTATCGAGAAACTTTACAAAACTTTCGCAGATAGTAGAGTAGTAGTCACAAAATTTGATATTTATTAAAGAAAAGCATTTTTCATACACTTTTCATGAATATTTCAACATAAGCCATTTACCGAATTTTCTGCTACTTTACTAAAATAAGAGTGAATCTCAGTAGCGGGCGTTCTCTACGAAGTCCACTTTTAGTTGGTTAATGCGTTGCGTGTTTTATTACTCCAATGAAAACGATAAATGATGTTTTGTCCGAAGCTACGCGAAGGGAGGCGCTTAACAATGGCTTTCAATTTTTCAACAAAGAACCCGCCCGTGATCATTTAAAATAGCTTGTTAGCCTCAAATCTCAATCGTCTTATCATCGTCTTACATAACTCACGCTATAACAACTATTTAACATTGTTGTGTTCCGACAGTTAGAGGTAGGATAGATTAGTAGAATAGATTAAGGATAGATAGATTGGGGATTTTTTGCAATTTTGGGGAAAACTTTATAGCCCAGTAAATGAAAAGGTGTAGAGGGAAATGATTGGAACACAATTTTTGACTTCGTAACTTTGTTTGGACCAGTTAGGAGGAGAACATATCAAAAGTTCCCGCCCGTAGCCCCTATGCCGGGTGGGAGGGGGGGGGGTTTGAAGGTCCCATTTTTTGTTTTTCAGATATATCTCGAAAACTATGCATTCCAGCGACATAAGTTCTTTTACAAAATGAAAGCTGGTTAAATTTGCTACATGTTCAATTCAGTATTTTTTTGATATCTATCTTGTATAGTTTTCGAGATATTCATATTAAAAATCTGTAATTTTATCTTTAATATATAAAAGAAGAAACTGATTGGTGACTGACATATCAACGCACAGCCCAAACTGCTGGGTCTAGAGACTCCAAATTTGGCACATAGGTTCCTAATGAGGTCTAGGGATGCATTAAGAAAGGATTTTTCAAAACTCACCCCCCAAAGGGTGAAACGGGGGTCCAAAGTTTGTATGAAAGTCCGTCAGTTTCGAAGCTAGGATCTTCAAATTTTGTGCTTAGGCTGACGATAAAAAAATAATATATACGTGTCCCAGCATTTTTGAAAATTTTACTGCCGAAGGGGTGAAAAGGGGGATGAAGTTGTGTATAGAAAATCCTTCATTTTCGAAGTAAAAATAGCTAAATTTATAATTTTGGCATATGGAAGCAAATCTAACTCGACTTATATCGTTATTGTTAGTATTTCAGCCATTATGGGGGTGAAATGGGGCGAATCATCATCAATCAAAAAATATTATTTTTCCTAAATTACAGATATTCAGGAGCGGATATCTCAAAAACTATACAAGATATCGAAAAATTTTTCATGATAAATCTTGTTTCAAATTTAATCAGCTTTTATTTTGTAAAAGAACTCATGTCGCTGGAATGCATAGTTTTCGAGATATATCTGAAAAACAAAAAATGGGACCTTCGAAACCCCCCCCCCCCCCCTCCCCCCGGCATAAGGGCTACGGGCGGGGACTTTTGATATGTTCACCTCCTAACAGGTCCAAACAAAGTTTCGTAGTCAAAAATTGTGTTCCACGCCTTTCCCTCTATACCCTTTTTTGAGCGTTCATTTCCTGAACTATTAAGTATTGGGTAAAAATAAAATCTTATTTTCGTACAAAACGTGTCATTTTAGGGAAAATAAACGTGTTTGAGGAAATTTTAAATCTTTTCACACATTTTCATACAAAATACCGTTTTGGGGGAAAATAAAATGAGATAAGATAAATTTTAACATTCCTATGTAGCAACCCTAGATAGCTAATTCGTCTTGTCAGTTTTTGAGGCTCTGGGTGAAATGCGCTTCCACCTTCAGCATTGTCTTTATTTCTCAGCAGCCTAATAGGCTGCTGAGCTCAAGAGTGGTTTAGTCTGCATCGTCAAAAGTGCCAAACCAATATGCAAATCTTTTGTTCATCTAGATCAAAAAGTAATTTAGATGTCGACAAACATTTTTTCGTGTTTGCTACGCCTGCTGGTGTGAAAAAAACAAAGTAAACCCGTTAAAAGTAAAAAAGGAGAAATTTCTTCTGTTTTATGATTTGCAAAACTAAATATTTCACGATGTCGTGTTAGCAATAGCTTTAATATTTCAACTGTTTTTGCGTGACGCCGCGCCGCGCCGTGCCGTCAAAACATTTGGATTGAAACCGCTTTTCGTTCGAGCAAGATAATGAAGTTAAAATTTTATTATGTCGTCAAAGTTAATTGTCATAATTAATACTTCGTAATGAAATCGACTAATTGTATTATGGTTTCAAAGCTTGATTTGAAATGGATTTTAAACTGTTAAGTTTACTTTGACGTAGAATACAAACTAATACTTAATTGCCTTTATCGTGATTGTTGGCTAAATTTTTAAGTTAAAGTAGACGTTGTCTTAGACCGTTATTTATTATTTATGTGATATCTGCAAAGGGGCTGCTTTCGAATGTCGAAGTTGATTCTCTTCACATTGGTGAGATGGCGCTGGTCTACAGCGTAAACGTAAAAAGTATTAGAAAATTTCGCCAATCCCATTAAGCGGCTCGGTAGCATAATTGGTAGTGCATTGGGCCGGAATCCTAAGGGTGCGGGTTCGAATCCCGTCTGAGTTGCTACGGGTGAGTCGATTTTTTTCTAATATTTTTCATTTATTAATCATTTATGTGATAATTATTTCAGCAAACATTACATTATTAGTCTTATTAATCAGAATATTTAAGTAGGCAGATCTATGTATTTTGTACAATTTAGAATAAAAATTCTTAAAAGAGTTTTTATTTTATTTAATAATTTTTTGAATATTATGCTTCAAGGTCGTAAAATAATTATATTTGAAAATATGAAATCGGTGTGACGCTCCGCATCATACAATATGAAAATCTGTTTATTATGAATATTTTATAACTTGGAACCGTCTCCTTATCACTATAAAAAACCGTTCACATAATCTATGGATGTTATGAAAAATGAGAATAAACTAACGTTAAGAAGGGTGTACTACGTACAAAGCTCGAAGAAATTTTCATAGTAAAAATTATCGAAATTATACACAAAATTATCGTTTTTAAATTAATAACTAATAAAAAACTATTTTATTTTTATTTTGAATAACTGATTCAGGATTATTTATTATTTATTTATTTATTATTTATTGTTTCAAGATATTTTTATTTTAAATTTACAGCATTAAGAAACTACAAAGTTGGACGTCACTTTACATTTTTTTTCTATGGAGATAATAAGTTTCAGCTATCATGTTGCTGCATAACTGAGTGCTATAATGTTTTTAATTAACAATATGTATTTGACGTTCTAAAGCCCCAAGGATTGAGTTGTAGAAGAAATAAGCTCTACAACTTTCTTTTTACCCCTTGATGTGGGGGCTACATCAAGGTCCAATATTGATTTTACCATTGAAAATGGTTATCAAATGCAAATCGCCTGAGACGTATTTTTGTTCATAGTTCCGAGGATTTTAGGAGGATCGAGATGGGAATAGTACCAAAAGTTGAGGAATTTATTGAGACACGTGTGAACGTTTCAATTTTGAAATTCGGCTGGTAACTTTTTTTGAAATTTCGAAAAATTCGGGTTTTTTTTGGGGGTGTTTGTTTACTAAATTGTAAATATTTCGAGAAAAAAACCGACTTAAGAAAAAATGAAAAAAGGGTCCTAGGGTATTAGTTTAGCTACAAAACAGCGAATTTTTTTTAAATCGGTTTATAATTGTGACCTGTAGGTGGTCCCATTAGATTTGGAATTGTAGAAAACGGGTATTTCGGTATATAAAAAGTTATGTAGTTTCTATGATTATTGACTGATCGTCATGGTAAAGGTATTGAAAGATGCGGAAGCAGACAAGAAGTGCATTAGTTGATTTTTGTGAATCGGTTAATAATATTTCAGCCGCGTCGAAGCAGTCAGGGGCACTTTTGTGACACGAGGCGCAGCCGAGTGTCACAATCGATCGTAAAAATAAAAAGGTACCTAGTATACCTTAGAAAAATTATAGGATTTTGCTTTTGATTTGATTTAGTTTTTTTCGTAAATTTTTGTATTCATTTTCAATGCTCTGATTCTTGCAGGAACTGCGAAATCTGTGAATTTTTAAGCCTTTTTTTTACCAATTTTTAACCTCCTGTGTCTATTGGACCGGTGTCAGAATCAAAGGTCATTCTTCTTCACACTGTAGATTTGATAAAATACTTAACGTGCAATCAGGTGCAATTAACCAGGAAATGTAATTAATTACCTACTTATTCTGTTCATATGTCACTTTTAATTTAGTTTTTTGATTGAGCCATATAAAAGTAAAATATATTTATTCCCTAGCTGTAAGCTGTAGAGCAATACAAACCTAGTTTTCGCATTACCGAGCGAGCTGTACCCAGGAATGCGTGGCAACAGCGTATAGGGGGAGGAGCAGGGAGACCCCAGCTACGTGGGCGAGTCTGTAGTAGTATATAGTAGTACAACAAAAATCTACGGCGTGCTCTTGTTGTGTCTGTGTGCGCAGGCGCGCCGCCTACCCGCCGCTAGGTGTCGCGCCTAGACCACGACCTCGAACTCTATACCCGATGATATTGATAAACCTTAAGCCGTTACGCGGTCTTGGGAGTTGTAAGTAGATTTCAAGTTCAATTTACTTAAACATTTTTTTCGAATATATTTCCTCTTAATTCTTGGTATACTTACCGTCTTATCATTCAAGCTAATTTATGTACTTATCCTATTAAAATAATTTCAATATTAGCGGAGTTTAATCTCTTGTTGGTATGGGCAGTATTGGCATGAAAGATTGGTATGGTAGTAGGTACTGGCATGAAAGATTAGTATTGTGATTACTACGTTATGTCATTTCACAGGTTCTAGATTTCACAATTTTCGGGTTTTCTTTAAAAATTTAGGAAATTATCTGTCAAGTAAATATGGAACTCATCTTGAACCTGTAAAATTACAATCACATAATTAAGCCCACAATTATAAGTTAGTTCTGTTTCAAAAGGTAAATAAGTATGCTGGCACATTCATGTTTTGCAAGAAGATCATTACATTACATTATCTAGGTACTACAAAAACTCACCTTCGTCTTGATTACTTCCGAGAAGTACTTCGGTATTATGGAAATTGCCTTCTTTCATCATGATATCGGGATCCTTTGGCAAAAACACCCCATCAACAGTCGGTGCTGATGGAAATCCTAATATACCAGTATATGAATTCCACTGTTGTACAGAAATAGTCTTGGCGTCTACACCACGCATGCAGTCCATAACTAGGCTAGGGTCAGATGACAGTAGAGAACTGTTGCAGTTACAGTCATCAACTAAAACCTTTCCGATATCTTGTGCTCTTTCACCCGTCATCCAGCTCCAAGGAGCATTCAAAGTTCCAGACTGTAAGATACCTCTTTTAAATAATCCCTTCATTTCAGGTGACAGCATGTGCAAGCTGACACTACCACCTCCTGCCGATTCTCCAAATAAAGTAATCAATTCTGGATCACCTCCAAAAGCACGAGCATTATCTTTTATCCAACGAATAGCCAACTGTTGATCCCATAGACCCATATTGCCAGGCGTTTCTTCGCTCCCAGCCGAAAAATACTTATTGAGATATAAAAATCCGAATGCTCCTACCCTATACTGCATAGAAGCGACGATCACATCACTAGATGACGCCATTATGTCAGCTTTATATAAGTCAAGTGTAGCCGTGCCACTCATATATCCACCGCCGTATATCCATACCAATATCGGAACTTTAGGCTTTTCTACCAAAGGCTTTTCTTGATGATGGCGTACTCTCAAATGTTGTGGAACCCAAATATTTAAGTATAAACAGTCTTCTGATATGTTTGTATTCGGATTCCACATTTCTTCTCCCTCAAATCCAGGGAAATATTCATATCTTTCTTGATAACAACTATTTGGCATAGCGGTAGCTTCGAGGACTCCATGCCAGGGATCTATTGGCACTGGTTTGCGAAATCTGAGAGGCCCAAGCGGAGGTTTGGCAAACGGTATTCCTGTGAATATATGAACTTCACGTCCCATTACCGTCTTGGCGTAACCTTTAACGAGACCACTTTTTGTTTCCACAATAAGAGGGTCACTATGGATGTTTTTAGGAACTGGACTTGTTGTGGGCGTAGTTTGTGTAGTGGACGTCGTCGTGTCGTGATGGTTCGCCCATGATCGCCCGAAAGCACCGGACACAAAAAAGCACAACAAAAGTTTTGTAAACACAATTTTTATGTTGCGGCTCATTTCGAATTATATTATTACTTCTGCTTTAACGAAATTTGTGTGAGTGTAATCGAAGGTAGTCCGCCAATTTTACTGAATTCTTGTTGACACACATTTCTGATCACATTTATTGTTGAAGTACCTGTAATGAAAAAAAACCTTTTAGTATGTGCTTTTAGGCTCATGCTTTGATCATATTAAAATTAAATTATTATAAGTATTATTGACTCCTGATTGCTTTGATGTTTATCATACAATGAGCCATAATGGAACTCAGTCCCCTCTCATGTTGAATAAGTCGCTCATTTATAATGTAAAAACTAAAATCTTTATCTTATAGGTAAAATGAAAATAATGATAATCCTTAAACTACATACTCTTTGAGGTCATCGTGTATTCGTGCACTTTAGTGCAAAACGTCTACGTTTGTACGTCTACCTTTTGCACTTTAGTGCATAACGTTAACGTCTAAACTACGGTTAAACTACTATGTTAAACTACGTTTTGCACTAAAATGAAAAAAAAATCTACAAAGAGATACTTCGGAAAATATTTAAAGATTGATTACTAATTTTAGGATTCGTGAAACACTACATTTATTCGTGCTTATGATTTATCATTCTTGATATTAAAATTGTTAACTTAAAATATAAGGGTTCACAAAATGTGAAAAACGACCAAACGAACGAAACGAACGTCCCATCAAATATTACGTAACGAAATCCTCAACCCTCCTGAATTTAAACAGAATAGTTTTACCAGCGTGAAATCGTAAATCAATCACAATCAAACGTCGTGAGTGGATTGATTTGCTGTAAGTATAGTAGAGTGAGTGAGTTCCAACGTGTTCGGCTTTTCACTAAGTTATAACGTGTAGTATTTACACGTGTATAATTGATCTCTTTTAATTTACTCGATTTTGATGATAAAGCTAATAACCTTTTTATCCTTACTACATTCATTTTTACAGAAATCTTTATAGTGATTATTTTTGTTATTCTACGATTCTACAATAAAAATATTTCTGAGAGTGAGAACTTTTATTACCGCCGAGTGCTTAAAGAAGATAAGTTTTACAGGTGAAGCTAGTATTGAGTCAGCTGACAAGCGCTGAAAATTATGTGGAAATGATTGTGGATTCAAAAATATTTTCAGAGCACGTTCAACAGATTGTCAGCCGACAGGCCTCATCAATTCACTCGACTATTACGGTCGCAGCTGGCGGTTCGAATTCGGTTTTATATGGGATTGCTTCGGCCCTTTTACGGTAGTGGATACCATAATAATGTACTCTATGGTGGATACCTACCACGAACTAGCGTGACTGATATTATTTGACAGTTCTAAAAGATAATAACGAGCTGAAGTCCATTACTTTCAAATCTTTCATTGAAATTGGATTTTGATTGTGATCACACATGCTGCAGTAAAGTGTTTTTCTAACAAAAGTTAAATAATTGTAAGAGAAATTGCAACAGAATTTTTAAAGTATTTTGATTCAGCTATTCGGTACCCAGTTTAATATAGCGGTGTCTAAAAAGAGGAAATAAGAAAACCTTTCAACCTAAGAATTCTAAATATCTACGGTATAGGCAAAATACCTTTGCACTTTGGTTACAAAAGGTAATCAAACGTGCTTCTCTTACTAAATGTGGACACACATTCAACAGATTGTCGATCCAGAGCTATCAACGATCCAAAGTGGGTCCGCAGATCCCGATTCCCGTGATCATTATTTCATCGAATATCGGGGTTGATGGCCGCTCGGGACACATAACGATTTTGTGAAGGCGACTCTAACTATTCTAAGTGAACATTTTTAGCTTTTTGTTTTCCAAACCAGCGTCATTACCAGTTAAGTTTTAAAATGATACTTCTGCGGGGCTACTCAAATGGCCACTTTACTATTCGTTCGCTAACTTAAAAATTCAAAATAAGTCATAAACTCCAAAATTACGTGTCGTAGGCTTATCAATTCCATACAATACAACAATGTCTGTGATTTACATAAACTTGCGACGTCTGACTTGACCGTTTAATTGTTTATTTTTTAGCTATAAGTGTTAACTCGTTCGTTAGAACGAATAGAAAAGTGGCCATTTGAGTAGCCCCGCTGTTCTACTCTTGTGGTGATCGTGAACTTTAAACTAAACTAAAAGTAAAAAACTTTAAGGGCCCTATCACATTTTTTCGACGAAATTTCGATTTTGACGGATTTTAGCGATACAACCTAGAGAAACCTTTGGGTCTACTAAATTATATGTGTCCGCGACAAAAAGTAATATAATGATTCACTGGAAAGTTAAAGGGTTAGAAAGGAAAATTAAAGTTGCTGAACGATTTCTTAGAATCAACTTTGAACATACACAGAAAGACAAACAAGTACAAACAACAAATAAAAGTATGAAATTTGATTTTATTATGAAGTAAAGATTATTATGATATAATTTTTACGTAAAAATAATAATGTATCTATGAGAAATCCACAGTTTATTCTGAGCTTTTTTAGTAGTTTTATGGTTTTTGATTGGATTTTTTTTTCACATATTCATTACATCATTTCAAAATTCCGAGGCCGCTATGAACTATTCGACTATATAAGTGATAACATTTTTTTTTATTTCAATTGTTTAGCACAGTTGTTCAATCCATGAGCTCAAAAAAGTGCCTTCGCGCATTTTATGAAAATCTTTCTCTGCATTTTCGGGTTTAATTATAAAGTTAAGCAAATTTTCAAAAAAACGAGGCCGCTATGAACTATTCCAATAGCTATTCTGCACCATTCAATAAGTCAAAAGTGTTAATGTATTTTTGTTTCTGATATCGATAACGCCAAAATTGGCCATTTTACGCAAAAATCACAGTCGAAATGTAATATGCCTCTTAAACTAAAAAATAAGCAAAAACAATAATATCAAAGTCGTAAACTTATATCCATCATAGTTAATAATGTCTTGTATAATATTTATTTTTCATAGGTCTTTATTGATTATTTCGAAGTTATCGTTAGCCTTTAAACAGAAATAAAATAGAAAGTTTGTCACTGAAACTGGGTTGTAATGCATTACTATATAAATTATGTTATCTCTTTACCTACCTGTATTCGCAATAAAATGATTTGATTTGATTTGGAAGCTCATTACGACACCTGAAGAATTGTAAGTTGTAAATCAATTACTTATCAATGCTAATGAAATTCAAACTGCTGTGTCGTGCGTTAAAACAATTCGTGGTAAATTGTATTTTGCCTATTATTTTATCACTGGATCTCAGTGTCACACATAAAGTTGGAGTTTTTTTAAACAAGATTTGTGTGATTCCACTTAATTAGGAAAACAATTTTCATCATCTCATTACCATCAAGCATTTCTAATGTCGCCACGGCCGGGGCATGAGCCTTATTTATGGTTAAATAATGTGGATGGCCCTACCACGCGGGCCTAATGCGGATTTGTGGGTGCTAACGGCTAAATGCCACCATGACGATCTGAGTACAGAACCAGAACACAAATCCTATCCAACTGCAGCGTGGTGTGAGACAGGGAGACGTTATTTCTCCGAAACTGTTCACAGCTGCGTTGGAGGACATCTTTAAGCTCTTGGACTGGAAAGGACTCGGCATCAACATTAATGGCCAGTACCTAACACACCTTCGTTTTGCCGATGATATAGTCCTTATGGCTGAGACCATGGAAGACCTGAACACAATGCTCGAAGATCTCCGTAATGCTTCCCAAAGAGTGGGTCTTCGGATGAACATGGATAAGACGAAAATTATGTCAAATGCCCATGTTGTACCCTCTCCAGTTCATGTTGGGAACACTACACTTGAAGTTGTTGACCATTACGTATACCTAGGACAGGCAGTCCAGTTAGGTAGGTCCAACTTCGAGAAAGAGATCTCTCGTCGAATCCAACTCGGGTGGGCAGCATTCGGGAAGCTTCGAAAAATCTTCGCGTCCGACTTACCTCAGTGTCTCAAGACGAAAGTCTATGAACAGTGTGTGTTGCCAGTGATGACTTACGGCAGTGAAACGTGGCCGCTAACTATGGGTCTCATAAGGAGGCTCAAGGTCACTCAGCGTGCAATGGAGAGAGCCATGCTCGGCGTTTCCCTACGTGATCAAATCAGAAACGAGGAGATCCGCAGGAGAACTAAAGTAACCGACATCGCTCCAAGGATTACTCAGCTGAAGTGGCAATGGGCGGGACACATAGCGAGAAGAACCGATGGCCGTTGGGGCAGAAAAGTTCTGGAATGGCGACCGCGCACCGGACGTCGCTCCGTGGGTAGGCCCCCGACAACGTGGACCGACGATCTGGTGAAGGTCGCGGAAAGCCAGTGGATGCAGGCAGCGCAGGACCGATCGTCGTGGAGATCCTTAGGGGAGGCCTATACCCAGCAGTGGGTGTCGTGTGGCTGATATGATGGGTGCTAACATCGGCAAAAGCAGCAAGGAACAACGGTTTTGCGTGCCCTACGAAGTGCGAATGAGAGTAAATTTTTGATCACCCATCCCATGGCCGACCATAGCGAACTGAAGGCCGAAAGCGCGTCACCAAGCTTCTCAATGATATTTATATAAATTAATAAAAAATTCACAGATTTTGCAGGCCCCGCAAGAATCGGAGCATTGAAAATGAATACAAAAATTTACGAACTAAAATCAAATCAAATGCAAAATCCTATTACTTATATTTTTAAAGCTACCTAGGTAGTACCTACTTATTTATACCTATTTATTTTTACGATTGTGACACTCGGCTCCACCTCGTTTCACAAAAGCACCCGCTGACTGCCTCGACGCGGCCGAAATATTATTAACCAATTTTCAAAATTCCAACGTATTAATTGGAATTTTGAAAATTATTAACTTCCATTACGATATGTCAATAATCATAGAAGATACATCACTTTTTATGTATGGAAACACCCGTTTTTCTACAAGTCCAACTCTAAAGGGACCTATGTGGTCCCTTTAGAGTCACAATTATTAACTGATTTTCAAAATTATTTCGCCATTTTATTTCATTGTTTCTTAAGTCGGTTTTAACATTGAAAATGTTTTTTCAATCGCTCCGGTAGGGCCCCATTTTCGCTGAAAGTGTGTTTGCCCCATGGTATATGTGGTTTAGGGCCATGAGGACGTATTAGGGCTCAAAAGACGTAGAATTTGAATGGCTTTCAGATGGTGAAAAAATTTTTTGTAAAACACGAAAACTTTTTTCGAAAATTGAAAAAAACCAAAAAATACCTTGATTTTTTAACACCTTTCCTCGGAATATCTTCGATATCTCGTGAACGAGGTCGAAAATCGAAAAACTGAGGGACACGCCTAGTCAAAGTCAAAGTCAAAGTCAAATAAGCTTTATTCAAATAAACTTAATTATTAAGTACTTTTGAATCGTCTATATTTTCCTACCACCCGTTCCAGACTTTTTTTTTAGCTGACAAGAAGAACGGGCGCAAGAAACTTATCAGCTGTAACAGCCATAAGTAACGATATTTACAAACTTGAATATATCGTTACCAGATAATTACAATACAACAGGGTGACAGGATTATTGGCAACAACATAGACTTATTATATTACTTCAACAAAGTACTTATTAGCAAGTTATGTGTTACATCATTTCCACGCATTTAGATCTTTAAGATAATCATCTACTTTATAATAACCTTTACCCATGAGCGTTTTTTTAACATGGTTTTTAAATTCATGCAAAGGAAGATCAATCACTTGTTGTGGAACTTTATTAATAAAGGCTATGCCTTTCCCCATAAATGAACCTCTAGTTTTTGCAAGCCTAAATCTTGGAACGGCAAGTTTATCTTTATTTCTTGTATTGAACTGGTGAATATTGCTGTTCTTAGCAAATAAATCATAGTGTTTCCTTACATAAACTAAATTATCATAAATATATTGGCCTGCCAAAGTTAAAATATTTATTTCTTTGAACATTTCTCTCAAGGTATCTCTCCGCCGTAGATTGTATATGGCGCGAACAGCTCTTTTTTGGAGTACAAAAATATTTTCAATACTGGCAGCTGAGCCCCACAATAGCAGTCCATACGACATTACGCTATGAAAATAACTAAAGTATACTAACCTTGCCGTTTCAATATCAGTTAAAAGCCTTATTTTCTTAACAGCGAATGCCGCTGAACTAAGTCTACTTGACAAGGCTTCAATATGTGGATCCCATTGCAGTCGAGAATCTAGTGTGATACCTAGAAATTTTGTGCTCTTGATAAACTCGACTTCATCGTCATTCAAATTAATATTTAATTTTGTCTGCTCAACATTAGGTAATGAGAATTTAACACATTTAGTTTTTTTGGGGTTAAGTGCTAAATTATTACTATTAAACCAGTATGAAACTTTAGAGAGGGCACTATTTACTTCGTCCGAACAGTTATTACCTCTGTTTACTTTAAAAACTAAAGAAGTATCATCCGCAAATAGTACTGTTTCACATAAATTATTTGCGTAGTTGGGAAGGTCATTTATATAAATTAGAAACAGCAATGGGCCCAATATTGATCCCTGTGGCACACCCATATTGATGGGGGCTCCAGTAGATTCAGTTCTATTAATCACTACTTTCTGAGTTCTATTGTACAAATACGATTTCATAAGACTAACTGATTTATCAGAGACACCATAATGTTCTAGCTTCTTTAATAGTGTTTGATGATCAACGCAATCGAATGCCTTAGAAAGGTCACAGAAAATGCCAATTACATCTTGCTTTTCTTCCCAAGCATTAAGAATATGTTTGAGAAGTGCAATTCCAGCATCAGTAGTACTTTTACCCTTGGAAAAACCAAACTGATTTTTATGAAGAATATTATTGTACGTGAAGTAATCTAATAATTGGGAATATATAATTTCTTTGTCTTTTTTTCAGGAAAGACCCCTTCGTCAATACATTTGTTAAAAATAAAAGCCAAGTAAGGGGCTAGTATATCAATTATTGATTTAATTATGCTTGTTGACATGCCCCAAAGATCTTCTGTTTTTTTAACATTAATTGTTTTAAAAGCTTTAATGATATCTGCACTATTTATATATTTAAAAGAAAAACTTTCATTGCACTTATCAACACTAGACTCCAGAAGGGAGACAGCGATGTTGGGACAAGCACTAAGAGTACTGGTAGTTTCTACAGGTATTCTAGCAAAGAAATCTTCAAAAACTTTAGCGACCTCATTGTCAGATTCAAAAGTTTGATCACCAGTTTTTAAACAGAAGGAATTTATATTGGATTTTGATTTGCCCGTTTCTTTGTTAATAATATTCCAAGTAGCCTTAATTTTATTGTCAGCTAATTTAATTTTATTTGCAAAGTACTTGGACTTTGCTAAGATACAGACTTCTCTGAATGTTTGTGAATACTTCTTGACAAATTCAATGAAGTTAGGATCACTAGAAGTAGCTTTCTCTGCATAAAGTTCGTATAATTTCCTTCTGCTCTTATATATGCCGGGTGTGGCCCAGTCACTAAATTTCGTACTATCATTACATTTGATGACTTTTTGTTTAAAAGTTTTACTAAATTCAGTTTGAACTATGCTAAATAAATGATTATATAGGTTATTGGCTTCAAAATTTGGTTCTGGTAATGTTTCAATTTTACTTGTGACATTGGTTCTGAATTTTTCAATACAGTGTTTTTTTACTGGCCTACACATTATTTCCCGTTTAGGCGGAACATGATGGTGCTCAATGGAGGCTAATTGTCCACTATGGTCGGATTTAATACAATTTAAAATTGATTTTTCAATGACATTACAGTTACAGAAAATATTATCTAAGCAGGTTGCCGATGTGGGTGTGATACGCGTTGGTTCATTAAAAATATGTAGCAAATTAAATGATTTAAATAGGTTTATGAACCTACTCGACAGTTTGGCTATTTTAGGGTCTAAGATGTCGACATTAAAATCTCCGCAAATTGCGACTTTTTTATTCTTCCTACAAGTTATTTTTAAAACTTCCTCCATAGTGGACTCAAACTCAGAGTAATTCGCTTTGGGGGGTCTATATACGCATACTATAATTATTTGATCAAGTTCCACGCACGATAACTCAACGGTTCGTTCAATTGAGAGGGATACTACATCTCTACGCTCTTTACATTGTAAACTATTGTGTAGAATAATAAGTGAACCCCCTCTTATAGTAGATTTCCTACTAAGCGAGCTAACAACTTTATAATTATCTAAACTTAAAAGTAATTCGTGCTTTTTCAACCAATGCTCAGTAACACATAACACATCAATATCTTCAGAGTTTAAGAATAAGCTTATTTCTAAATCTTTGCCAGAAAAGCCTTGCATATTTTGGTGTACAATTCTTAAACACTTTGGCTTTTCTATTGTTAAGTCAGGGCTAGAGGACGCCTCTATTGTCCTAGATGGTAATTTAAATGTGAAACATTATTATTACTTGAACTAAGTAAAATGTTATAATTATTTTTATTTGGAACAGATTCCAAAGTTGAATGACTAATGTCAATAGTTGACTGCTCAATAAAAGCAGTTGTTTTACTAGCCAGATTATTGGCTAAATGTTTAAAATAAAAAGATAGCGATAATGCTATTTGTCTCCTAAAAGAACTAGGCAGATAGAACTTATCTTTTGTCAAGTAAAAACTATTAAATAATTTATTGATGTCAATTATGTGTAGCTGTTCACTATTATGAAATGCTACCGTATTCAATGTTACGTTCAACTGATACCTAAAGTTATTTTCCATTTGTGACACACTTTTGCAATAAGGGAATGTGAACAAAATCACTTTTTTTACTTTTAAAGACATTAAGGAATTACAATAAGCTATCAGTTGGTGTTTGTTCACATTACCCCTATTTCCTATCAAAATTATCAAATTAGTGTTTTTATTAAATGTTTTTTTAACAATAATTCTCATCAAGTCATCCAAAGTTGACCCAGGCATACAATAATTAATTATGTTTTCCTTGGTGTGTTTTTGAATTAATTGGCCTAAATTCTTACCCATCTCATCGCAGAACATAATTGTTTCACAACAGTTTTTATCAGAAGATCGATTATTTTTTGTTGAGTTTTTCAAATCGTTACAAGTGTAAGAGACCTCTGGTTCTGGTTCACATACTGAGTGGGTAGTTAAGTTAGTTGGGTTATTATCAGAAACTTTAAGCTCACACACTGAGTGGGTAGGTAAGTGCTCTGGGGCATCCTGGACAACTGCATCACACTGCTGTCTTACAGCAACAGTATTTCGGTTAAAACAGCTACAATTCTGTTTTTTGCCAAGGGATTCGAACCGGTCTGTATTATAGTTACACATGTCAATCATGTCATTTGCAGCTAGCTTTTGGTAATTTAGCTGTTTGCGAGAAAAATCACTTAAATTATTGTACATTTCCCTGAGTGAAAGTTCCAAATTATCAATTTTTTCACTTAATTGATTATTTGCCTTTTCACATTCTTTACTGTTATTACATGATGCCCTATTAATTACATCTAATTGCCCTAATAATTGCTTACGCTCTTTCCTCAGCTTTGAAAATTGGCTATAATAATTTTGTCTTTTTATCAACCTTTGAGTTTTCTTAATATATCTATTTAAGCGGATATATTTTTTGATTTTCTTTCCACTATTAAGTTGACAATTATTTCTAATGACAACAGATTTGTCATTATAGTTATTACATGCCAAGGTTGAATTGTCATAATATATTGCAGAATCACATTGATGTAGCTCGCTAAACAGGCTTTGAGAATGCTTCTCTTCTACAAAAGTTTTATTTTCTTTTTCTAACTCTAAAATGGTCTTTTGAGCAAGGGACAAACTAATTTCAAGGTCGGTAATGCGACTCAATGCCTGTTCATGAGTGTAGTGACATTCTCTAAATTTTTCTATATACAATTGCATCTGGTTGTATTTATCTACAATCTCAGAATACTTTGTATGAACTTCAGCAAGCTCATTCTTGAGGTCAGTGTTCCGGGATATGGTCTTAAGAATCTCGCGTTCACTGTCTTCACGTTCCAGCAATAAGGTGTCATTTAGCTCTTTGGCTGCCTTCAAATCCTCTAGTGCCATTTTGAGTTTGATCTCCACATCCTTTGCGGTTACCTTACGGGTCATCATGTTGTTATTGAGCTAGATGGAACTTGCAATCCGCAATCACTGCAAGTATACAATAAGTGATCAATAATCAAATTTTATTACAAGTTGTCAGTGTGATTCCTATGTTACAAAAAAAAAGAAATACAAAAATAAAATAAAATAAAACTAAGTTAAGCAAAGTGAGGTCAGTAAATTATAACATATGTTTATTATTTATAATAGATTTGATGTGCAATTGTAGCAAAGGTTTATCTATTACTAGGTATCAACTTTGACTATAAAAGCAAGGTCAAACCTTTCTTTTTAATGTATAAGTCAGTCAGTTCCTATGAATTTAGTAAACAAATGTAGGTACCTATCTATACTTAAACTATACTTAAAAGAAGTTAAAACTGAGTGACTGATAGTCTAGAATGAAAATTAATTAATACCTGAACAATATTATACCTATATAACTAAGTTATATTGTAAAAAAATGAGCAGAATGGTTGCCCAAAATTATTGTTTAAAAGTGAAGTAGATCTGACGTGTTTATGTACAAATATAATGCTTGTGAAGTGTAACAGTATATCGAATGTCTGTGACAATAGTAGCCACCGTCTACATTACTTCCACGAATTGTCAAGTAAAGAGAGGTTATAACTGTGCCAGATTGTATTGAATTGTGACGTTACTCACTATTAGTGAGTTTTGTACAAGTGGAATGGTCAATGTATTAGTTTAAATTGGGAAACAATCCGCCACTGTGGTTTTAGGTAGGTATAAGCAAATTCAATTCAGTCACAAAGTTTTGACTTGATATTTTCCCATATAACCTATACCTATGGGTACCTATTAATAACTAAAATTAAGGAATAAAACTACTCCCCCGGTTTAATATGCAGCAGATCACAAATTGCCGTTTCTTCTACGAAGTTTATTCGCTTTTTATATCTTCTCCAGTGACATTTGGATGCCGCCCCGCCGTTACGAATTTGAGATCACTTGTTTTTCAATTTATACCACACCGATTGTAATTATAACACTTTTCACGACTATTTATACAGTAAAGAACAATTTAAGCACTACTTATTAAAGAAATTGCTAAGTTTAAACAATTTAATTTAATTAAAATATCAGCTAGTTTATTTGACAAGTGTAGGTCAGGGTTGCCAGACCCTAGAGATATTGAGACGGGAAACATTTTATATCCTATACTTTTTTTGTGGGAGTGACAGGGGGGGCGGTATGCTCCCCCTTAGCGGCGCGTGGAGCGTTGCCGTGCGGTATTACTCGGGCGTCATAGCCCTGTGGAACTTCGCAGCTTTGAGATACGAAGATCTATTAGGACTTAAAATAATAGACGCGGAAAATTAAGGGCCTTAGGGTAGTATAAACAAATTTTGGAAAAGTCGAATAAAAAAATAAAAATCTATGTTTTATACGAATATCTATTAGGACTTAATAGACGCAGATAATTAGTATACCTAAACAAATTTTGGAAAAGTCGATATTTTTTTTTTGATAATAAAAAAGAAATTAAAAAAATCTATGTTTTATAACATATTTTTTAACAACGGAAACAATTATTCTAATAAGTACATAGCTAGCACACATCAGATTTGGAGAATTGCTATTGGTAGGTAACACGAGGAACAATGACGTTCTTTTCTTTATATAATAGACCTTACAGAGGCCCGGCGTAGGGCGACGTGATGGTATCACGGTAGGAGGCGGGGCGTGAGGTGTCTTTAGCGGCGGCGGTGCGCGAATCAGTCGGGCATCGCAAACTTTTTAAATTTTGAATAAAAGATTGCCTAAAGTCATTAAAACACTAAAATTTCGTGCCTATCAGTCGCAGTAATTGCGTCTCAGTTTAAACTCTCAGGTTTGGTCTAACGTAGTTATAATAAACAAAACAAATCTAAGATCTTTTTATTTTTTAGGTAGTAGTACTACGAGTTCCTTTCAATAAAATAGTAGGTAATGTTTATAACAATGAAATATTTTTATATGAATTTCACACACACGAATAATCGCAGAAAAGTAGAATCAAAATCAAAATCAAAGTATTGTAAGTACTAATTCAAACAAAGGAATAATTTTTATAAAATTCAATAAATTCAATAAACTATAATAGGTAGATTCATTTTCAATGCCCTTTCAAGTCGTGTAGAGCACGAGATATGTAATTTTTTTTTGAATATTTACAATTTAGTAAACAAACACCCCCCAAAAAACCCGGAACATTTAGAATTTTGTAAAATTCCAAAAAGTTACCAGTAGATTTTCAAAATTCAAACGTTTCTCGATAAATTCCTCAACTTTTGGTGACCCTTCCAAAATCCTCGGAGTTATGGCCAAAATACGTCTCAGGCGATTTGCATCTGATTATCATTTTCAATGGTAAAACATTTTTTACTATTCCCTAAACTTCAGATTGGTAGTGAAATAATAACAAAAGATGATACCTTATAATGCCTTGTAAGGCCTAAGGCATGTGTAGGTTTAAATTGATATAACGTCGTGCTATAACAACAAGATACAAAGGCAGTATCAGTTACAAAATATGTTTTCTATCGCATAAAATGCGTATACCAATTCGAGAAACACAAGGGGTTATTTATATCATACTTTTATATCTTACAACAAAAGCACTTCCTGCTTTCTTGTAAATTGATGTTTCGATAGCGATAAGGTTTCTTTGACTCATTTATCTATGATGTATTTGAATATTATAATGATTACATGGTCTTTTTTATTCCACTAACCTATTTTAGTATTTGTAGCGATTATAGAATGAAAGAACTATGAATAATAATAAAGAAGTATAGATACATGGTGGTGCCTAACAAGATTTTAATAGAATTGAAGAGTGGATCAGTGTAACTGTGTATGTCGTAATTTAATCAGTGTAATCAGGGACACTAAGTAGTCACCGTGGTCTGTTCAAATCAATCTAATAAAGTTATACGACTACAGAAGCTCAGCATCCTAATCCAACCTCTAACTAAATAATCAAACCTCTATTTATCTTTCAGCGGTTTCAATGAGCCTTCATCCCAATGTCGATTAACTAAAGATTAGGAATATTGGATTAGCGCATTTGGCCATCGCTTCTGTCGGTCTTTGCATGTATGATGGTCTGAAGATTTCGAATGATAAGCCATTGGCCCTGCCGTGTATTGTCAACCACACCACTGGACCACACCACTTGGGTATCGTTTACAGTTTTTTTGGTAACCACATCACTGCCGACAAGTGATGTGTAAACATGTCATGTCGTGATCTTACGACTGGTAAATAAATTGATTTCGATAAATTCAAGAATTAGACCTTCACTACGGTGGTGTGGTTTCCTAAAATATTGTAAACGACACCCAAGTGGTGTGATGGTGTGACAATACACGAATCTTGCTGCACGTGCACGTGCAATTGTAAGCATCAACCAATCTGCATAATGCCCTTGAGATGGGAATTGGCCGTTTTTACTTATTTACCACTAGCTTCCACCCGCGACTTCGTCCGCGTGGACATCCGGACAACCCCTTGTGATCCTTTGACCGGTCTTAAAAAGTATCCTACTCGTTTGTTTTAATCCAGGCTATAAAATGTGTGCCAAGATTCATCTATATCCGTTTAGCCTTTGCGTGATTAAGTAACAAACATCCAAACATCTAAACTTTCACATTTATAATTTTAAAGTAGGATACCCCGGTGGCGAAAATAGGTTATGATAATAGCAGTTGGTAACAAACATAATTTATAACAAATCGTTATCCTCTTTGAATGAAAAGCAAACTTTAATCAAGTTCCAAATATATTCCATTCATGTATGATGGAACAGTTTGTCGAGATCAGTAACTCGGTCCCCCTGGAGCAGTCTCTTGTAAATTAACTTACGGTTATTCTGTATGCAGACTGTCGCTCCTCTAACGACGTCCGAGACCCATAGAGCTTAGCTTATGCAACTACAACTTTGTGGATTAGAACTACTACATAAACAATGGAGGTAATAATTACGACTTTGCATATAGCAGGCATAGCAAAATAGTTTGTTCAAGTATATAATTATGCATTGGCGTAGGAAGCTTAGGCGGGGCCCACCCCAGAATAGTCTGGTGCTTACCCCGGAAAAACCCTAATATATTTTTCTATTGCCTTAACGCGGCTCTAGCACTCCCCCATCCGTCTACGCTTACATAATTGAAATGAACAGATTTAGGTAGGTATTTTACGCCAACAAATAAATAATACTGACATAAATCTAAACACGAAAGGTTACTTACCTATTTACACAAATATTTTAATTTTGAGTAAGCTCGCTGGTGCGTCCGTCATGCGGCCAATGCATGATTTGCATGAATAGTGCAAATGTTGATAATGTACCCGCTTAAACCCTTTTTTCCTAAATTTTAATTTTTAGCTAAAATAGGCTTTATTATTATCATTAAGACCAAGATTGACTTGTTGACAAGATTGTTGTACTTCATAAAAACATTGTTTGTACACTTTTTTCAAGATTTCTTTTGTCTAGATACGAGAAAAAGAAAATTTGAAGGAAACAAATATTATGTCAAGCAATTATTCAAATGTTTCAGTGTTGATTTTCACTTAGTATTTTCTCTGGAAAACTTTGCGTAATTCGTTTAAACGATATTTTCTTCCGTGACTTTTTTCATTTAAATTCCATCGACGGCCTCCAAGAAAGTTTATATTAAGTTAAAATGACTTATGAGGCTCTTGGAGTCTCCCGAAAATCAAATTATTTTTCCTGTCTCACACGATTCTCATACACTGCATTAATATTCTTTGTATTAAGTATCTTGTTACAATATTTTTCAAAAAACTGAGTATACTTAATTGTTGCTCATTCTAGATATTTTAATGACATAGGTATTTTAAGTAGATTAATATCTCTTAATGCTAAAGTAAGTTAGGTAAAGTAAGCTCTATCAAACTTTTAAATACTCCGCAATTGTTATTTTTAAAATGGCAATACACTCAAAGAAATTGCTGTGTCAGGCAAGGCATATAATTAATTACTTTTAGACACAGGTGAAATATTTGAGGCGCGCGTAATAACAACACAGGCTTTTATTCAGTCTCTATTTTTTAAGAATTGGTTCAGTTCAATCCATGACACTGAACTTTCTCCAAGAAACATATGTCGAAATACACCACAAAATTTTACTAAACTGATCTGATCACATGATCTCTTGGATGCTCCCACACAGCAGATATATAACTTTATACACCGTAAATTTTTAAGTATATCTAAAAATTCATGGGGATATCAGACCACGTTTCTTAATATGAACGTGCAGTTAAAGTTAAAAATTAATAGTTTGAAAATATTAGAAAAATCTTGATTAATCGGTAAACTAACAAAAATAGCAAGATGCGTGCGTAGATTCATTCTTTTCATTATTTACGCAGGTAAACAAGATAGTTTCTTTTGATTACGCGCGTGTAATAGGGAATATGCATAAGTCACCGATTTTGATGAATTTGAGCTTGATCGCTGCGGACACTTATAAAAACATGATGGAACAGGAAAAAAAAAATAAAAAAATGTATAATCCTAGTTTTATCACACGATGAAATCAGGGGAAAATAACGATATTATTTTTTTTCATTTTCGGATATAATACACTTTACAGTCAGATAGAATATCGAATAAGAAACAATACGCAAAATTTTGGGAGATAATTGAAGATTATTGGCTAACTCCATATTAAACGCGCCGAAACACACCTAAAACGTGATATGTGACGTCACCGTTTTGTATGGAGCGTTTTCGGCGGGTGCTGCTGCGCGCTAACTTCAAGCAACTATATCACGAGAAAAAAATGCAAGAGAAAAGTTTTAATATTACAGTTAATTTTCTCACGCATTATACTTTTTATTAAGATAAAAAAAAAATGATGCATATTCCCTATTCTATGAATGAGCTCTAAATTCAGAAATCAGTAATATTTTGGGACATAAACAAACCTCAATATCTTGACCAATAATTAAATATTGAAGCTTTTAACTGCACATAGTCGTTTAGAATAGGGAAGAGATATACTCATTTAATTTTTAAATAGACTTAAAAATTAACAGTGTATAACAAAATATTATGCAATATCCTCTAACTTTTTCATTTTGTAGCAAAATGTTACATACTATTATAGAATGTTATCGTGCTACAAAATGTTATATTAATTTTATAAAACTGCTGCGTGGGAAGCACCCTGGGTAGTCAATTTTGTTTAACATATTTGGCCCTATGTTTTTAAGTTTCATTGACTGAAATATATCCTGTAGACTGAATAAAAATACAGCCTCAATGAAAAATTATTTAGGTAAGTACCTAATGTTGAAAAATGGTAAGTAGATGAAAATCTCAGAGCAGCATGAAAATGCAATGTTAGAAATCTCCAGAACGTTCCATAGTTATGACGTCACGTGGCTGAAGTAAAACGCTATGCTGCAACATAACTTCAATTTTCACAGTATAGTTCCCAAGATGGACATTGTTAACAAAGAAAACGCCTTGTAGTGAACGTGCCATACAATTTATTCTCTTTTATTTCCTTTTTGTAAAGGTTTTCTAGTCTCTTTCTGAATTGAGTTATTCTAACACAAACTCTTGAATTTTATCTCTAGTAGAGTTCTTTAGATTTTTTACAACACTTTAAGATGATAAGAAGAGTAATAAAGTAAGTACCTACAGTTTAATTTTTGGTACAAAATAATTAGGTTTATTTAAATTTTACAACAGAAATTACTCGTAAGTAGAATATACTGACTAGATGGAAAGATAGCAGCCGCCTTACTTAATTGGTCACCTTTTTTACTTAGTTAAATAGTACCTAGTTATATGTGTTTTGTTCTCTCGTCTTTTTCATATTTGACAACACATAACCTACACGTGAGTGCACGCAAACACGTGGGTCCAAGAATGCGGCTCGTTCCGTGATCATTAAAGTCAAGCTGGATTACGACTCTAAACGAAGTTCAACAATTAATTATGTATAGTATTTCATTGAACAACTTGGTTGTACCTACTCATTTATAAAACAACTAGCGGCCGCCCGCGACTTCGTCTGCGTGGACAGTTTTTTTGCTATCCCTGGGGAACATACTTTTTCGGGATGAAAGGTACCCTATGTCCTTCTCTGTACCCCTGACAACGTGTATGCAAAATTTCATGATGATCGGTTCAGTAGTTAAGACGTGAAGGCGTAACAAACAAACAAACGGACTTTCGCATTTATAATAATTATTATATTATAATATTATATAGTATATAGTATAATAGTATATAGTAAGGATAGTAAGGATACTCTTATTTGCTCTTGAGGACTCGGTGGCGCAGTGGTTTAGCGCCTGGCCCAATGATTGCGGAGGTTAAGCAACGTTCGCAAGGGTCGGTCATGGGATGGGTGACCAAAAATGTATTATCTCGAGCTCCTCCGTGCTTCGGAAGGCACGTAAAGCCGTTGGTCCCGGCTCCATTTGCAGTCGTTAACACTCACCAATCCGCATTGGGCCCGCGTGGTGGGTTAATGGCCCGTCCTCCTTACCACCCATAAGGAAGGCCTGTGCCCCAGCAGTGGGGACATTAAAAATGGCTGATGGACTCTTATTTGAACGGCTTTTTCGTATAACGTTAGCAATCCTGCCTCCTGCAAAAAAGGTCTAGGATTCGGACTCTACTTTGGGCATTTATGTTTGTTCATTTCAGAAGTTTCGGGATCCGGATTAGTATTTTCATCCAGCCTCATGCACCAAGAGACTCAGATTCCAATACTGGCAGCCTACCAGTATTAGTCGTAGGCGCAATTTTTATCTGATAAAACACATGTTTTTGAGTATACAGGTTGGAACAAAATTATGTAACAACACTGAAACAGGTGATAGAGTAGTGTTGCATAAACTGAACAATTTTCTCCAAGGAACATAGGTCGAAAAACGAAAACCTGTTTTTTTACGCCTTTCCATAGTAAGTCGGTCAGCTAACTAATACATTTTTCACCTCTCCAGCACGAAAAGGGCTCTTTTGGTGCGTAAAAACTCGCAGCAAAATCGATTTTTGCTGCGAGCGTGAGGCAAAGTGCTTTTTTAATTTCTAACACCAACTTTTAAAATAATAAAGAAAAATAAAATAAAGTGACAAGGAGAGACTTATAAAATTGATATGTAAGAAAAGGATAGATAGAGTGCTTTATGGTGTCATACATGGATTAAAAAGTAAAAAAATAAAATGCACGGATATACCAAAGAGTTGTGGCGAGCATCCGCTCCCACAATTACACTTGGGCAACCGCCTTTGATTTTTGTGAAATCCGCTCCGCTTATGAACCTTGGGCCAACCTGCCGCTGCAGCGAATATCACGACCCGTGCGCGTGACCATATGCACCTCTCTATCACACACGCCGCTCGCCTTACGACCACCGCATCCTTCTCGCTCGCTTGGGAAATGCAACAGCAGACGACAGAATGATTTGCATAATTCACTCTTGCTCATATGACGCTTGCGCTTGGATGTTTTATATTTTCTCTAATTAATTGCTATTTATTTCTAATTGTATGTGCCGTGGTAATTGTTATTATTCATTATAATTAGTTTTCAACGTTCTCCGTGTGTTGTGATTGTTTTGTTCCCGTCTACTGTGCCGTGCTGTGCCGTTATTATAATTATTCGTTCGGGTTCGATCCCCGAAACCTTTTATGTGGTAGGCAAAGGTAGTGCCCCACATCTGGTGACCCCGAAAGAGCACAGAAGATCCTGTTTTGTGGAGTTGGAGTGTTCTTCGCACGAAAAAAAAACTGGTCGGTTGGAAAAATAACGGTGAGCGAATTTGAATTTTTTTAAGATGGGTAACGATGACGCCCTCCCGGTAGAAACCAAAGATGAGGTTTTACGCGTAGGCATACGAGTACCACCGTTTTGGCCAGAAGAGCCCGCCTTATGGTTTGCTCAGGTCGAATCTCAGTTCGCACTGTCGAAGATAACGAGTGACGAAACGAAATTTTATTATCTTGTGGCACAGTTAGATCACCAATACGCTGTCGAGGTGAAGGATATTATTACAAATCCTCCCGCAGCTGGGAAATACGAAAAACTTAAGCTCGAATTAATCAAACGCCTATCAGCTTCACAGGAAAAGCGCGTCAAGCAGCTGCTGATGCATGAGGAGCTCGGAGATAGGAAGCCCTCACAGTTCCTGCGCCACCTAGCTGGTCTGGCCGGTCCATCAGTACCGTCTGATTTTATAGTGACGTTGTGGTCGAGCAGGCTCCCGCAGAACATCCAGACCGTCATCGCATCGCAGATGGACCTCCAATTGGATAAACTGGGTGACTTGGCGGACAAGGTACATGAGATAGCACCTTCGACACCTCAGGTAGCTAGTACTTCTACAGCCTCACCACCTACCTCCACGAACGAGATGATGAAGCAGATATCCGAGCTGACCAGGCAAGTAGCAATGCTAACTACAAGATTGGAGAGAGCAGAACGGTCACGCTCGAGATCTCGATCGAGGAGGTATGACCGCCCACGCAGCCGTTCCAGACCTGAGCAACCACCACCCGACCACCCTCACTGCTTCTACCATTACACCTACGGAGCAAAAGCGAGCAAGTGCAGGAAGCCGTGCACTTTCCACTCGGAAAACTCTCAGGGCAGTCGGAAGTAGCGGCCAATGACTGCCCCTCAGCTACAGGCCGTTTATTCGTCACAGATCGCGCGTCAAAAATGCAGTTCCTAGTGGACACTGGTTCAGACTTGTGTGTTTTCCCGCGATCTGCCGTCAAGACGCCCTGCATCAAGTCCAAGTATGATCTCGTCGCTGCTAATAACTCCGTCATACATACTTATGGACCTGTACTTCTTCACCTAGACTTGGGACTCAGGCGAGATTTTACTTGGAACTTCACTATAGCGGACGTTTCTAAACCTATTATTGGCGTCGATTTTTTGAGCCATTTTAATCTGCTCGTAGATTGCAGGAACCAGCGCTTGGTGGATGGCACCACTACCCTGTCTGTAGCAGCAGTTACTTCCCGCACTTCTGATGACATCGCGTCTGTCAAGGTTGTTTCTGGTGAGACCGAGTTCCATGCCATACTGCGTGAGTACCCAGAAATCACGAGACCCGCAGGTATTCATTCTCCACCCAAGCACAATACTGTTCACTTTATCAGGACTACTCCAGGTCCACCCGTTTCCTGTAGACCTCGACGACTGGATCCAGTCCGCGCCCAAGCTGCGCAGAAGGAGTTCGAGGACATGCTTGCTTGTGGTACTGCCAGACGCTCAGAGAGTCCTTGGTCTTCAGCTCTACACCTGGTAAGGAAGAAGGATGATGGATGGAGGCCATGCGGTGACTACCGCGCGCTCAACGCCAGAACTATCCCAGATCGCTACCCCATTCGTCATATTCAGGACTTCTCCTACCAGCTCTCAGGATGTTCCATCTTCTCCACTATTGACCTGGTGAAGGCGTACAATCAGCTACCAGTCAACCCTGCCGATATACCCAAAACTGCCATCACGACTCCCTTCGGATTGTACGAATTCCCGTACATGACTTTTGGGCTGAGGAATGCTGCACAGACCTTCCAGAGGTTCGTCGATGAAGTCCTTCTGGGGCTCGATTTCTGCTACGGGTACATCGATGATATTCTGGTCTTTTCTTCCTCTCCTAGTCAGCACAAGGAACATCTACGGCAGCTATTCGAGCGACTGAAACAGTACGGGATATTGGTCAACACTTCCAAATGCATATTAGGACAGCAGGAGCTTACTTTCCTTGGCTATCAGGTTTCGGCAGCTGGTACAAAGCCTTTGGAGACAAAGGTTGAGGCTATCCAGAGTTTCAAGCCACCACGTACGGTCAAGGAACTACAGCGATTTCTAGGTATGCTTAACTTCTATCGTCGCTTCATACCTAACGCAGCTCAGATCCAGGCGCCACTAACTAACATCCTCTCCGGTCCACGGACTAAAGGCTCGCAACCGGTTGAAATGACACCGGAGTTGCTGCAGTCTTTCGAGGAGTGTAAGACATCACTTTTTCAGGCGACACTGCTGTCACATCCAGACCCCACTGCCGAACTTGCCATAGTCACGGACGCCTCAGATATGGCTATAGGAGCCGTGCTACAGCAACGTAAGGACAAGGACTGGCAACCATTGGCGTTCTACTCTCATAAACTTAGCTCTTCACAGAAAAAGTACAGCCCGTATGACCGAGAGCTGCTAGCAGTGTACGAGGCCATCAAGTACTTCCGCCACATGGTTGAGGCCAGGACGTTTTCAGTGTTTACTGACCACAAACCACTTACGTTTGCGTTCACTCTTAACAGGGAAAAGTGTTCGCCACGACAGTTCCGGCATCTCGACTTCATCGCACAATTTACTACCGACATACGGTACATACCGGGACGAGACAACGTAGTGGCTGATGCACTATCACGGGTGGAACAGGTAACTACACCGACCCTAGATTACCAGTCTCTTGCACGATCTCAGGAGAGCGATTCAGAGCTGCAAGAGCTGCTTAAAAACAAATCCGCGCTGAGACTGACGAAAGTCCCTACAGAGTCCAGCGACATTCCAGTATACTGCGACACAACCAGTTCCACACTTCGCCCGTTTGTCACGCCAGAGTTCCGCAAACAAATCTTTGACATGTTACATAACTTACACCATCCAGGAGGTTCAGCTACTGTACGACTGGTAACACAAAGATTTGTTTGGCCAGGGATTCGTAAGGATTGTAGAGAGTGGTCTAGACAATGCTTGCAATGTCAGCAATGCAAAGTTTCCCGACACACCTTCGCTCCACTTTCCCCCTTCCTTCCTCCATCCTCGAGATTTTCTCACATAAATCTCGACATAATCGGGCCTTTGCCCCAGTCTCATGATTACAGGTACTGCCTTACAGTCATCGACAGGTTTACTCGGTGGCCCGAGGCCTACCCTCTCAAGGACATCACCGCCGAGACCAGTGCTGCTGCCCTCGTGTCTGGCTGGATTGCCAGATTCGGCTGTCCAGAGCGAGTGACGACTGACCGTGGTCGCCAGTTCGAGAGCCACCTCTTCAAGGCCCTCACTGCCTTGGTCGGTGCGCGCCACTTCCGCACCACTGCCTACCACCCAGCGGCCAACGGCATCGTCGAGCGACTGCACCGCCAACTTAAGGCGGCCATAATGTGCCATTCTTCTTCACAGTGGACCGAAGCTCTTCCACTGGTGCTTCTGGGCTTGCGTAGTGCCTGGAAGGATGACCTCCAATCTTCTCCTGCCGAGCTGGTATACGGCGAGCCTCTTCGCCTGCCTGGCCAGTTCCTGTCTCCGAAAGATGACTACCTGACTGCTGACGTCACCCAGTACGCGACACGACTGCGCGCGTGCATGGCGAAGCTGTCACCACGTCCAACTTCTTGGCACTCAACATCTTCCTTCTACGTGCCACGAGACCTCCACACCGCTTCTCACGTCTTTCTGCGCCAAGATCGTGTCAGAAGATCCCTTGAGCCACCCTACGTCGGCCCCTACAAGGTTGTTGCTAGGCAACCGAAGTACTTCACCATCGAGGTCAACGCCAAGAACGTCAATGTCACAGTTGACAGGCTCAAACCGGCGTACATCACCCGGGAGGCCCAAGCCCCGGAGAAAACCCAGGATCCAGTGAAGAAGACGTCCAGCGGCAGAACGGTGCGATTCCCAGATTTTTATCGACCGTAGTCACGGTCTGCCGGGGGAGTACTGTGGCGAGCATCCGCTCCCACAATTACACTTGGGCAACCGCCTTTGATTTTTGTGAAATCCGCTCCGCTTATGAACCTTGGGCCAACCTGCCGCTGCAGCGAATATCACGACCCGTGCGCGTGACCATATGCACCTCTCTATCACACACGCCGCTCGCCTTACGACCACCGCATCCTTCTCGCTCGCTTGGGAAATGCAACAGCAGACGACAGAATGATTTGCATAATTCACTCTTGCTCATATGACGCTTGCGCTTGGATGTTTTATATTTTCTCTAATTAATTGCTATTTATTTCTAATTGTATGTGCCGTGGTAATTGTTATTATTCATTATAATTAGTTTTCAACGTTCTCCGTGTGTTGTGATTGTTTTGTTCCCGTCTACTGTGCCGTGCTGTGCCGTTATTATAATTATTCGTTTGGGTTCGATCCCCGAAACCTTTTATGTGGTAGGCAAAGGTAGTGCCCCACAGAGTTTTAAATAAGGATTATTAAAAAAACCCGCCTGCACAAAAATATAAGTCAACTGAAAAGATGGAAACAAGATTAAATATTAAAGGCAACATTATAACATGCAGTCGGAGGCATGCATAAAGTGACATTATGAATGATTTGAGTTATATGCCTCCGACTGCATGTAATAATGTTGCCTTTAATATTTAATCTTGTTTCCATCTTTTCAGTTGACTTGTATTTTTGTGCAGGCGGGTTTTTAATTTTTTAAATATATTTTTTTATTTATTTCTTTTTAGTTATTATTTATTACAATCATGATATACTTTTTGGAAATCCTTATAATAAGCTCTTTAATTTGAAACCCATATTGCAGTATTCTAAAAAAAAATTTTTTTTCCACTACGTATAATAGCACCGTACAGCCGCCATGTTGGTTCTTTTATAACGCCACCTTCTTAAGAACACTTGGGCTGACGAGACAAATCTAACGATATGTAAATCATGGAAATCCGTTCAGCCGTTTGAAAGATATGAGGTAATAAAGAATATTACATACAAACACACATACAAACAAACCTACATACTTACATACAAGATACGCGCGAAAAACATAACCCTCTTGCAGTCGGGTAAAAAGAAGGTTGATAATTCGAAATAAAAAGTATGGACGAAATGAGGTCGCATGGATGAAATAAATATAAAATAAGAAAAATTTATGAAATTTATTAACAAATTATTAGTGTTTTATGATTATAAATAAGTAAATAAATAAGATGGGATATTAATGAATAAGAGAAAAACACAGCGTAATGTAAAACAAAACGACGGTGACGGGAATCTACTTAACTCTATGCATATTTTTTTAGCATAGGTTTGATCAAACTATTTTTGTGATAAATTGCAAAAAATTTGTGCATCCAAAGATGAAGATACCTAGTTGTCTAACTCCAAAAGAGTTGAGTGAACATGTTTCGAATGCTGGATTTAGCTTTTTAACAAGAAATCACGTGAAAATTTTCTCGCTGGTAGAGGAGAAAAGTTGTATGTTTTACGCGAGACCAAAATTTTGTTCTGCCTCGTGCCTTTAAATCACTCACTGTGCTCAGTAGTCTATATTAGAATCACTCGCTACGCTCGTGATTCAATTCTAGACTACTTCGCTAGTTCGTGATTTAAAGTCGGCACTCGCAGCACAAATCGATTTGGTCACTTGTATAACAAACTAGCTTCCGCCCGCGACTTCGTCCGCGTGGATATTAGAGAAAATCCTTAGGGAACCTTCAACCAGGATCCGACCAACCGTTTTATACGCGATTAGGCGGGTCCCCACCAAGCGCGCTGCCTCGCGAGGCAAAACATTTGCGACGTGTGACAGGCCTCGCACGAGGCTGCGCGCTTGGTGGGGACCCACGTTATCGCGTATAAAACGGTTGGTCGGATCCTGGTTGAAGGTTCCCTAAGGATTTTCTCTAATATCCACGCGGACGAAGTCGCGGGCGGAAGCTAGTTTATTACAATAATCAGAATTAGGTCCAGAGATATTAAGAGTATCACGTTCCCGTTTCTTTACTCTTTCCCGTTTCCGTCCCCGCCCCCGTTCCCGTTCCTGTTCCCGTGTCCGTCCCCGTCCCCTTGGGCTGAATCATGTCCACCGTGTTGGACTTCAAAACAAATGTCATTTTCGCATTCCTCATCCCATAAAACCTCAAGAACGACATCCACATCGGCTTTCATGTTTACTTACCCCATTTACCCCCTAACGGATGATTTTCAAAATAAGAAAATATGTGTTTGCCTATTTATTTTTAGACATGCTCCTACGAATTTTTAAGCTGTAAACTATGTAATGTCTATTTTATATTATTTTTCCATATATAATTTGTACCCCATTTTCACCCCTTTAGCGGTTAAATTGGACTTCAAAATTAATGTCATTTTCGCAATCACCATCCCATAAAACCTCAAGAACGACATCCATATCGATTTCTACGTTTACTTAGCCCATTTACCCCCTAAGGGGTTGATTTTCAAAACCACAAAATATATGTTTGCCTATTTATTTTAAGACATGCTCCTACGAAGTTTTAAGTTGTAATGTCTATTTTATATTGTTTTCAATACCAAATTTAAATCCAATTTTCAACCCTTTAGGGGTTAAATCATGTCGACCGTGTTGGACTTCAAAATAAATGTCATTTTCGCAATCTTCATCCCAGAAAACCCCAATAACGACATCCATATCGATTTTTAGGTTTATTTACCCCATTGCACCCCCATTTCATCACCATGGGGGTTGAAATTATACCAATACAATATGCGTTGCGTTAGATTTCCATCCATAAGCCTAAATTACAAATCTAGCGATTTCTACTTCAAAAATGAAGGATTATCTTCTAAACACAACTTCATCCCCCTTTTCACCCCTTTGGGGGTAGAATTTTGAAAAACGCTGAGACACGTATTTATTTATTTTCAATCATCAGCCTAAACACAAAATTTGAAGATCCTAGCTTCAAAACTGAGGGACTTTCATACAAACTTTCATCCCTTATTTCATCCCCTTAGGGATGGAATTTTCAAAAATCCTTCCTTAGTGGATGCCTACACTGTATAAAGTATCTGTGTGCAAAATTTCAAGTCTCTAGGTTCAGCGGTTTGGGCTGTGCGTTGATATCTCACTCAGTCAGGACTTTGAATTTTATATATATAGATAACTATTGTATGAGTATGATTTTTTTTTTGGTTTTTTAACCTATGTTCCTTTGAGATAGTTGTTCAGTTTAAACAATACTATCATCTGTTTCAGTGTTGTTACATAATTTTGTTTCATTCTATACAATGTGTTAATTAATTAACGCAAAATGAGAAAAATGATTCTTCGGACCATCAATCTGAACAACTTTTACTATGGGACCAACTCTGAAATCGCGAAGAAAAAATCAGCTGCTTCATAATTTTTTATAATTTCGTTATTAATTTTTGTATGAAACAGCAGATTTTTTTCGTGATTTCAGAGTTGGTCCCATAGTAAAAGTTGTTCAGTTTGATGGTCCGAAGAAACGGTTTTCTCTTTTTGCGTTAATTCATTAACACGAAGTATAAGAATAATAAAAGCCCATGTTATTTCAATATCCATGAGAAATCATGGATGTTTATAATCTTTTTCATGTATTTTTGTAGCCTTTATTTAGTTGCCGCTGCCGTCGGACAAACTTTGTTATCTTTGAGACAATGATTGATATTGTGTTCTGACAAAAATATCAAATTAGGTGGTCAAAAGTACCTACGCTTTAAATGATGATAAAAGAGAGGAGTCAAGACGCGTAAAAATAAATATTATCTGTCTTAATAACAGTTGCGTTTTGTTATTTATGAATAATAAACAATTTATGATGAATGCAATGCCTTGTTGTTCTTTAACCCATTGTGGGAAACGGTTTTATCACACTATCTGTTTTGTGCAGCTCATTGTTTGCAAAAAAAGATACTTATACAATGCACATAACTGTACATAACATGTTAACTGTATATAACTGTCCATACATAACATTTACATGTTAATATATTATTATGGAGAAACCTTTTCCTCAAATAATGTGTTAGGTTTAAAGCTCTAAAACATTTATAGACTAAGTTCACCTTACATCACAAGGTGGAAGATCAGAAATGTGTTGCAGTAATAAATATTACTTAGGAACACTGAATTTTAGTGGGTTGCCATTGCATATCCTGGAAGAATATATTTTTTTTTTTGTTTTCGTACCGCTATTTTGATTGTGAGGTAAGGTTTCATGCAACGGGAGCTTAGTCTATTATAGGTTCCTTTACTTTTCAAATCTTGTTACTTATTTAAAAAAAGGACATTACGCGATTCGTTTTCGAAGAAAATTCTTATCATTTGTTTGAACAAAAGATGGAGGATAAACAAAAGTTTCACTTCTTGCAAACAAACGAGTCCAAAAGAAGCTTCCTTTTCATAATAGATTAACCAGATGACTGGCGTTCTGCTTTCTTTTGTTATCACGGTTTTTTTTATTTGTAGCTTTCTAACATAGTGGCTTATGGCAGCTTGTTTAAGCTTTTTTGTTTTAATCTTTCACTGGATTTCATTTGAATGAAACTTATTAATTGTACTGAAGTGAAGGTAAATTTTGAGGTTTCCTAAAATAATTTTATGTTTCTAACTATGGAGCTTTTATCTATAAGATAGTGGAAATCGATAAAAAATAGAAACTTTATTATTTGATTATGGCTTTCCCGACTTTTCGGCGCGGGACCATGCCAGCAGTTAGTAATGTGCCGAAATTTTAAGCTTAGTCGATTGTCCATCAGCCATTTTTGATGTCCCCACTGCTGGGGCACAGGCCTTCCTTATGGGTGGATAAGGAGGACGGGCCATAACCCACCACGCGGGCCCAATGCGGATTGGTGGGTGTTAACGACTGCAAATGCAGCCGGGACTAACGGCTTAACGTGCCTTCCGAAGCACGAAGGAGCTCGAGATAATAATTTTTTGGTCACCCATCCCAGGACCGACCCTTGCGAACGTTGCTTAACCTCCGCAATCGCTGAGCCAGGCGCTAAACCAGTGCGCCACCGAACTCCTCAAGTCGTTTAATTCTCTCATATTATGACATTACTTAAAGGCTACCAATGTGTCCCACCCTTTCGAAAGGAGGGATTTAGTATCTTGGCTGAAGTTTGCAATTTACAGTTTCAAAGTTTAACTAAACAGTATTGTTTGATCGAACCTTCATTATCCGCTTACATTCTGGATATACGGGACGATAATGGCCCTTAAAACTTTCATGTGAAAATGAACGGATAAAGTTGAAAGTTTCGAACCCCATTTTCAGCCAATTTTGGTATGACCACTACGTAAATAAATGATGAACAATTATTTTTACTTCGAACTAATAATTTTTAACAAAATTAAAAACATTAACAAAATTTGTCAAACAAGTACTGCTGTAAAAATTACAAAATTTATCTATGTCGATTTCCATCGGCTTACGTTTTAGAACTTAGATTATTGATAAGTTTTAGAAATCCCACCCCACCGATCCACTACGCAGATCATAACATTTTTGTAAAACGGTTTACCCTTGCTATAATTTTACCCTCACCACTGCTCTTCTAACTTGGACGAATTAACCACTGGACGCGAAATGACAGCCATATTCGCCTTTACCCCTTAGCCACTTACTGTGACCGATAGCCTCAGTAAACGATATCGCGGTGTCAGTGTTACGCGAAAGCTCGAGGCGAAACATTGATAGAAAAAATGGGCAAATTCTCCGTATTGTACTGCAAAAATACTAGTGGAAAATCAAGAAATGTTTCTTTTCACGCGTAAGTACATTTTCAACCTATTATAGTAGCTATTTCTTCGTAAAATAAATAAAATTTGGTATGTAAACAAAATATAACACGTCATTTTAAAAAAGTACTCATTTGGTAAAGTAAATGCTTCATAAATGTTGCATTTAATTTGGTTGGATTATATCAGTCACTCATTCATTTGCTTGTCATTTTTTATTAGTAAGGGGCTGTTACAAATATCGATAAATAGTATCGATGTGATTGTAAAGTGAAGGATTTTAATTTAAGTTTTATAAAAAAATTATAAGCATCTTTAATTTTAATAGAAATGGGTATGAATTGAAAATAATTTTGCAGATTTCCAGTTGATCCAGTACGAAAAAGAAAATGGGTAGAAGCAGTTCGCAGGGAGACTACATGGATACCAACCAAACACCACCATGCAGCATACATTTTCAAACAGAATGCTACAATGTTAATTCGTTAAAACAAAAAAATAATAATAAAGATTCTGCCCCGACATTGAATTTGCCTAAATTTGTAAGTACACAACACACACCAACCAAACGTTTCAGCTAGGTACTTCACACGGGCGTAGCCAGAATTCTGTATCGGGGGGGGTTTTAAGAAAATAAAACCACAACAATGTAAATGAAATGACATTTATATTATTATTAACCCATGGACATTAGAGGACCGCTCTGAGAAAAAATGTCTGGTGTAGATATCAAAATAATAACAATTTTTAAATCATTAAACACATAATTACGAAAGGAATGATAAACAGATATAGTAAAAAGTTTTCTTACTGTTTTGGGCTTGCTAAAATGTTAAATGATTCTCTTGATATTTTAAACAAGACTCTGTATTAAAGTATATGTAACTTCTGTCACTAGGACCGAAACCATGAAAAGTTTTTTATTTGATTTCAATTCAAAAGTTTATGTTTTCAGTCACATGAAACGAAACGTGACGACAATAATATGTTATCCGATGAGATAAGTATTAAGAGTAAAAGTCATGAAATTATTTACCAATATCCTATAAAAATTATGAAAGAACAATTTCGATGCAGTGTAATCATCTTTAATGTTAGGTTATTAATAAGTAAACGAAAACAATTATTTCAAATATAAAGTAGTAATAAATATTACAAATTAAGTCCGCTTCAATATTAATCAAACACATGAATTCAATAAACTCATTAGGTTCATTCATTCATTCACTCTTTACAGTGTCGATAAAAAAATATCGACTTTATTAAGCACTATTGTCATTATTTGACAAGTGTAATCCCCCCTCGCCCCGCAAAAATTGGTTGAACGTGATTTCATACATTTTTCTTGCGTTTCGTGTCCAGTGGTTAATTCGTCCAAGTCTTCTAATTTAACTAACCTAGGTTTGTAACTTAAGGGCCCACCGAGCCCACTGGCGCCACCAATCAAAAAAAAAATCATTACAACGAAATAACTGTTTAATAAAATTCTGAAAAATATAAAAACTAGTATTAGTTTAAACTATTTTTGTATGCACCCTTAATGTTTTTTTTATTTGAGAATTTGGTGACCCTAACAAATTATAGGGGTCAGTTTTGATTGTAAAACAAAAAAAAACGGTAATTTCAAGCATTGTAATGTTTGTAAACAATTTACAGTCAGAGTAAAAATATTATGAACACTCAAACCTGCAAAAATAGTTAATCATTTGATAAAAATCAACCATATTCAAGAATTAAAATGCACTTTCGTTTATTCTCACACAACAAATGAAAATGCTTTAATATCTTAAGCTAAGGTTGATTTTTGTCGAATGATTAGCTATTTTGGTAGGTTTGAATGCTTAGATCATTTTAGCGCTGACTGTACCATTATACATTTATTCATAACTTCTCTTAAACAACTTATTAGGTAAGATATTGACCAATTTTTTTTTAAAACCGTCTTACTCGTGCGAAATCGGAATAATCTCATTATTAGTACCTACGATGGATTTGCTGACAGTCAATCTCCGGCAACAAAACATCATGAAACCTTATACGTACGTATTGAGACTTCATCACAGTAAACAAATTGTGTTAGTGCAGAAGGTTCATTTTTCCTTGCATATAAAAACTTACTTGATCAATGTTTCAATACAATATGATAGCAGAACCACCGTTATAACTTATAATATTGTGGTAGAACTATGACATTCAGGAAAGTTTGTATAAAAACCTATTTTCGGTAATACTATTAAAGTAAGTACTCAATCTTCCTTCTTACTTTTGTTTGTTTCAAAAGAAACGCTATTTATAGGTAACTGATAAACTTTTGGTCGATATTTAGACAGAAACAGTAAATAATTGGAAGACTTTCATAATTAAAAAAAATGGTTTACCATGTTAGTAAACCAAATTACATTTGGGGATTATTTAAGTGTAATTAAATAAAATAAATAAATATAAATATTTGACAACATCACATACATTGCTCCAACCCCAAAGTAAGTAGCTATAGCACTTGTGTTATGGAAATCAGAAACAACGGTGGTATGACACACACACCCAGACCTGAGACAATATTGAAAAGTTCATTTTCTACATTGACCCAGCCGGGGATCGAACCCAGGACCTCAAGAGATGGTGACGCCTTGAAAACCGGCGTGCGAACCACTCGACCACGGAGGTCGTCAAATTCAAATAAAAATAAAAATTCAAATAAAAAATAATGTAAATTCTCTATATTTTTATTAATTTACTTAGGAGATCTAAGTCACTAGTTTTTGGTAACAAAAATAATTATTCTCACTTTAAATTATCACAATAATGAACAAGTTTAACTTAAACAAAAAATCTTTAGGAACTTCAAAAAACATGAGTTCGTTGATAGAATAAAAATATAAAAACTTATAAAGTAGTTCGGTAACACTTAAGAAACTTGAATTAAAATCAGTATTTTTAAGTAATAGTATATTTTTTCATAGAAAATTATTTTACATTCATCTGATGAATGTTCTAAAACTTCATCCAGCCATGACATAAGTCGTAAATTCACCACTTTCCATTGACATTTTTTATTAACAACCTAAAAAAAACATTTCCTAAAAGACCAAGCCAAACGCTAAAAAAATCTGTCACAAAATGTATACAATAACTATGTCTTCCCTCCAGCTAACAAATTGAAAAGATATACCGATGTAAAGTGTATTGCGGGTTTGTCACACCCAACACACTCTCGCCGGGTTAAAAACAAAAATTGCTAACCTGCCCTCCTGGTCGCGAATACGTAGAGTTCACGTGACACCGAGTGATCGAACGGAACCGAACACCTGTGCGGCGGGCGGCGCGGCGCGGCGGGCGGCGGCGGTCGCGTGAGCTGCCTACTTAGCGCGACCGATAACTGCGATTGATACGCCTAACAACCGACAATCGATATCTTCGAGCAACAAAGGCTTCGTTTTTCACGAAGGGAGAGGCCTTAGCGATTAAACTCTATTCAAATTATTCTGGCATTTTTTGCGGGGGGGGAAATGCACACAAGTGCAGTTCCGCATACCCACATACAAAAACAACACTGTAATGACGACACTCACACATAAAAAATAAAACAAAACAGCAAAAAATTGTGTACGGATGAGTCACACATCAAAATATGACACGTTTTTGACATAAAGGGCTGGGCTCAACTGTCGATGCAGCAATATCGATACGGAAAAAGGAATAAAGGTTACAAACTCAATCATTTTACGATGGGGTGAATAACAACAAAGAGGTCATTTTTATACGCTTATGAGCTTTATACAAAAAGCTCGAGAGTGTAGGTGCTTGGGTTGTGACTAATGTGTACCCAGGGACGTTGGGCTCAGGATGCTGACACTGAACATCGCTCCATGACAGTACTGCCACCCAACAATTTGAATTTTGACCGACCGTTGAATAAAAAAATAGCAAACTGATTTTGATAATGTCGTCAATATAGTAAAATATATAATTATTTTTCTAAGAAACTGTACATTCAATGTCTCAAAAATGGCCTGATTTATCATAGTACATCATCTCGATCTCATCTCGGTTCTTTGTATAATACTTACGGCTATTTGCACTAAACTTAAGAATCGTATAAGTCTTTCCTAACTATAACTCGACCAAATTAAAACGGTGTCATGAACTTAGCTGTCATGCAGCTATCATGCGCCTAATTATCTTGCTCGAGTTGTACTTTGGAAAAAACTAGGCAATTCTTAAGTTTAGTGCAAACGGCCGTTAGTCCCTCGAATAAAATTCCCTTTTTACACGACTGCCCAAAGCAAAAAGAGTGTTATGTGTTCAGGATTCATGTATGTTTGTGGGTATGTGAGTTTCTTTATTCCACCATAACTTCTAAATGCCTGAACTGATTTGGATGAATGGGGTATCGTTAGAATTCTTACAGCATTCCGAGTGACACTGGCTATATTTTTTTTAGAAAAAAACAATATGGCGACGCCATTTTCAAATGTGAAAAAATTTTTTTTTCTTCTATTATTACAATATGGGCATCAAATGAAAGGCCTTGACGAGCACATTCCAAAACTATATAATATGTCACTAAAATGTGTGAAATAAAAATAAATAAATTGAAAAAAAATTAAAAACACGACTGCCCTGCCAAAAACGAACTAAAAAGTTAAACAACAAGTGTCATTGCAGTCGGGGGACCTCTTTGATCAAAAATTGTTCCATAATAAGGTCCCCCGACTGCAATGACACTTGTTGTTTAACTTTTTAGTTCGTTTTTGGCAGGGCAGTCGTGTTTTTAATATTTTTTTAATTTATTTTTATTCACTTGTTGTATAATCTACTATTTCGACATTTATTTCGTGATATCTGTCTCGCTCACACCAGTGCAGAGCAAATCATGCAAAAATCTCGCAAATTAATTTGACGCAGAATCAGGGCCAGATTGACCAACACTTTATCGACAAACATTATTTAACGGTAACATCACTAAGTTGTCCATCGGCGAGAACTCGGATTTATCTAGCGACAGATCTGAAATTTGTACGGACGAGCCATGGACTAGCAGACCCGATGTCACTGAACAAATCTGACAACTAATCAAGAATAAAATATACGAATTTAATGTTTTAATGTAAACAAATAGCAATAATATGATACAAATTTACTTTCATGTGAAATGTAACACCATCTTTTTGTATACTTGATGTTCGAGACCTCTTTTAACAGCAAAAACCTCATCAAATCGACATTTTAAACAGAGCAGCGTTCACATGCGCGACTGGACTCGGTCTAGAAAGAAATCCGGGCGCAACTGGTTTTACTAATGCGTATGCCCATTTGGGCTTGTACTTCGGCAGAGGGGAACGCTTCGTATGGCTTCTCTTTCTGTAGAAGCCCGTCTTACTCTAAGATCGATATCATTGGAAATCAATTCGCATCTGTCACGAATCAAAGATTTTTTCAAATAGCTATTTGCTTGATAATAATCGCGACGCCATTATGTCTAGCGCCTTGAAGCTCCTACTACTTAGGTAGTTAAGATCTAGCAATCTAATTAAAACTGTAAGGTACGGCCAGTCAAGTCCATGTAACTATCACACGTTTTTTAAAAACAAAATTGTTAACTGTTACATCAGCACATAAAATACATGTAAGTTTTTATTTTTACTGATTGATCAAACTACTTTAAAGTAGGTATGGACTTACCTCAAACAGCTCCAATGTAACAAAACATTTAAATTTTTAATTGCGACCTTCGGGACACCTTATTCTTTTTCATTGTGGCATCCTTATACATTATAAGGTAATTGAAATTGAAGAAATGATTTAAAGGTCGATCGCAATGAAGTAAGAAAGCGGATATTTGAAATTATGACATTATTATGGTGAAAGTGTAAAAATAAGAAGGTATAACATACACGTTTAGAAATAAGTTTGTTCTATAGCATAAACGTCACAAGAAGAAGCGGTCACCCCCTTTATAGAGTCGTTTCTGGAATACTAAGAGCCGATTTCCAGACGGGTCTCATATTTTCCCATTTCAAGAACCATAAAGAGATATTAAACTTGGGCTTGGACTTAAGAAAAGAAATTCTATGGTATTACGTTACGTCTACGTTTTAATCTTACTTAATTGTATAGGTGTTGGCCAAATACAAACACAAAATTTAAAATATATGTAGTTATAAAAAATGGTTACTTTATCTATCTAACATTAATTTCAAACATTATAAAAAAGAACTGTAAGCCCGGTGTTTACAGTAATATTCTCTTAATCAATGTTATTGGTTAGTCATAAATCTCATAATAAAATAGTTTTTTCTATTCGTATTTTTTTCGCATTTTCAAGGTTGCGATAAACTAAATACATTGAGTATTCAGAGGAATCTTATTATATATTAGAAAAGAGATTAAAAGATCTTTTTAAGGTTAACCAAAACAATAGTTTCAGCCGAACCCAAATCCTCTTAATTGTTTGTCTAGCTTTTCACCGGTAGAAGTCAACCTTACATCATCGAAAAGATGGTAGGAACTAGAAGCGGCTGGCTGGGTGGGTAACCTCCCCCCACAGCCTTTTACCCAACGGCGCGCGCCGCTCGATAAATCGATGTGGGTAATACAATGCTATGCGGCGGACTGACCTTGGATGCACCAAGACACACCCCCTGCCCCCAAGTTCATTGGCAATCTTAAGTCTCAAAAAGTTCAATTGACTTTGCACAAAACAAACACGATATTGACTCGCGCAGCGCAGGTGTACAGAAGAAAAAAATATTTGAAAAGTTACTTTCACTAACTTTAATGGATTCCATAAATTAGATTTTGGTTTGTTATTAAAAGTTTTGTGTGAAGATTCTGAAAGGAAAGTATATTTTTAACGATTTTCAACTCTGTGTTCAAAGTGAACTGAGACTTTTTTACTTCTTAAAGGGTTTCTGTGGGGATATAGGTGCCTAGTTACCTACCGTAGTTTAGAATTTAATGTTACCTATGAACGAAAAATGAATAAATAGATAACAATGCAGCATTTCATTAGATCGCATATACGATTTGAAATTTTGAAAAAAAAGCATCAAATTTGTAACGGCTATTTCCGTTTTTAACTACCTAATGATTTTTTATGTAGGTGGAACTAATTGATAGCTAATTAAAAAGATGTTGAATCCTAACTAATAGGTGCGAAAGTGAGTTTATTTGTTACGCTATTTCAACCAATCATCATGAAATTTTTCATACTTACACGTTGTCAGGGGTAAGTACTTTTTTCTAGCATAAACAATTTAGCATTGTGAATCCAAATATCGAAAACTTATATGTGCAATATTCAATTTGTAATTTCCTCTAACTTATGGGGTAAAGCTTTGTAAAAATAGAAGCAATCCCAAAAAAAGGTTGTAGCCTTTAAATCTCCGATCACATTCGGAAATAGCGAGCTTCCCACACAGTTAGGATATAGGTACTTTACCTTTTCGTATTTGTGTTGAGTAACTTTTCTTTGACATTTAACGTGTTATGCATTAGTGAAAGTAAAAATAAAACGATTTTTCAGACAGTGTTAAATAATAATTTCAGAACTATAACCAAAAATTTCTATTTTTAGGGTTCCGTACCCAAAGGGTAAAAACGGGACCCTATTACTAAGCCTCCGCTGTCCGTCTGTCTGTCTGTCTGTCTGTCTGTCAGTCTGTCTGTCTGTCTGTCTGTCACCAGGCTGTATCTCATGAACCGTGATAGCTAGACAGTTGAAATTTTCACAGATGATGTATTTTTGTTGCCGCTATAACAACAAATACTAAAAACAGAATAAAATAAATATTTAAGGGGGGCTCCCATACAACAAACGTGATTTTTTTGCAGTTTTTTTGCTCGATATTGATAACGACTACAGGTGTATTTCTATAGCTGCTACAACAACTTATGCTAAAAATGAAATGAAATAAATATTTAAGGGGGGCTCCCATATAACAAACATGACTTTCAGCTGTTTTTTTTTGGTACGGAACCCTTCGTGCGCGAGTCTGACTCGCACTTGGCCGGTTTTTTTTACCGTATTATCGAAACTAAAGATTGTTATGAAATAGTTATTTTTTACACGAACTAGCGAAGTAGTCTAGAATTGAATCACGAGCGTAGCGAGTTATTCTAATATAGACTACTGAACACAGTGAGTGATTTAAAGGCACGAGGCAGAACAAAACATTGGTCTCGTGTTAAACATACAACTTTTCATCTCTACCAGCGAGAAAAGTATACGTAAGAACAATTATTTTCACGTGACTTTAAAACTAAATTCAGCATTAAAAACCTGTTCACTAAACTCTTTTGGAGTTAAGACAAGTTTTTAAACGTTGGAAGTTTTTTTGTAATAAATCACAAAAAATGTTCGATCAAACCAAAGACCCTATAATAAAAACTGTGGAACAAAACTATGCTGAAAAAAAATTATTCATAGAGTAAAGAGTAAAGTAGATTCCCATCAATTTGTTTTACGTTGTGCTTTCTCTTATTTTATTTATATAATTACTACGATATCATAATCATAAAATAACTCATTTTTTTTTCTTATTTTATATTTATTTGATAGATGCGACCTCATTTCGTCCATACTTTTTATTAAGAACCATCAACCTTCTTTTTCAACAATCCTTGTTTAAAACTCCTTGATATATGAATATCAGTGTACTTTTTCACTTTTTAATCCGTGTATGACATTATAAAGCTATCTATATTTTTTTCACATATCTCCTTGTCCATTGTCACTCTATTTCTTTTTTTTTTTAATTCAAAATGTGGTGTTAGAAATTAAAAAAGCACTTTGCCTCACTCTCGCAGCCAAGAATCTTTAGCAAAAATTGATTTTGCTGCGAGTTGTTACGCGTTAAAAGCGCTCTTTTCGTGCTAGAGAAGTGAAAAAGAATACCTTGCTTAGTGGCAAATCAAATACTTTATGATAAAGCATAAAGTTTATGCACTGAATAAATTTGTGGAATGTGAACTAGTTATTTGCTATTCGACATAATACTACCACGTCGCTGTTTATGGCATTTACGGACACGCAAGCTAAATATCAATGGGATCTAATGTTACGTACATTACCGACAAAGTTCAAGGGTGGAATAATACACACAATTTGCGATGACTTTGATTAATCTTTAAACTGCCAAAGTGCCAACTCGCAATGCCTAGAAACGGTGTAACTTATGTTATGTCTAGCAACTTTTTAATACATTATTCTGCCGAGAATATTTAATACTTACGACACATCTTTATTACTTTATTAGGTATCTTTACTTTTCTTATCCAGATAGATTTTTCTAACAACAATCACTTTGAATTGCTTAGTGGTAACGGATACGTCTAGCTCAGTACGAACAAGATCTCCTTATTTTTCTTGGATGCTATGAATTTCGAACGTAAAGTTGTATTTGCTGCATATCTTTTGAAATCTCAGGGACCGCAAACCAAATTATTTTCAAAACATTGTGTGTACTTGTTTACTTAAGCATTCAAACTTTATAATGGATTTTTTTGTTTCCATTATTTAGTAATTTTAGTGTGTGACCTTGTAATCGTGTTTGCTGTTCTTCTCAATGATATTACAATTGTTTATTTTGATTCAAAGTGTAATTTTTTTCAGATGCATTAAGCAGCAAGGAGCTCGGTGGCGCAGTAGTTTAGCGCCTGTCCCAGCGATGGCGGAGGTTAATCAACTTTCGCAAGGGTCGGTCATGGGATGGGTGACCAAAAAGTAATAATCTCGTGCTCCTCCGTCCTTCGGAAGGCACGTTAAGCCGTTGGTCCCGGCTGCATTTGCAGTCGTTAACACCCACCAATCCGCATTGGGGCCGCGTGGTTGGTTTTAGCCCTTATTCACCCATAAGGAAAGCCTGTGCCCCAGCAGTGGGGACATTAAAAATGGCTGATGGACATAAGCAGCAAAGCAAAATATAGAGATTTTCATGAGTAAAAAATACACTTATTTATAAATAAGTAAGTCATTATTTAGACAAAATAATTAGTGTAAGCTGATATTTGGTTGTTCCAATTAGAGCCCCTAGTCGTGTACAATCAAATAGTAAATACTTAATAGTAAATAGTTAGGAAAGCAGTACGGATGTCTTTCTAATCATTGTGCTTCAAAGAGTTATAAAAGAAGAAATTAATGAAGTAATTCGCTCAATTCTGCCAAAAGTGCACGAACATAAACTTGATTAGCAACTTGTTGTTTCGGTCATTATTTCTTCCAACTGTGATAAATTAGCCTTCCTTTTATAGGAGAGTAAAGATGTGGGATAATTACTTCTTCTCTATTGGTCGCAATAGAAACCTCCGATTCAGGGATTATTTAATAGATAGGTACCACATTTATTTCGATAGACAAATTGGTTCAGCTTTTACGTCATGGTCATACCTAAAGAGAGAGACTAATATTAGATGTGAAAAGCTGTCGAATTTTACTTCAAAATAGAATTGGTCACTATCACGAATTCGCTTTGATAATTATTTAATTACGGGTTACTGTAGTATAAAATTGTTTAATTGAAAATGTTATGCATGTTATCAAATATCAGCGTTTGTCATTCACAAGTGTTTAAAATAAACTACTGAAATTAAATTTATACATATCTAACGAACAGGTTAGAAATAAAACACAAAAATAAGACTCAGAGTCATCCCACGTGACCACTGCCCCTGAAGAGGGTGTTGAAACATCTGAAAATCAAAAAACCAATAAATCTAAACTAAATATAATTCTAAAATAAAACCGGAATAAAAAAATACGCGCTGTAAATACGTAAAAGTGTTTTATTTCTACTGTAATGATTTTGATTTAAATGATGAAATTAACCGAGTTGACGAATCTGAAATAAATTGAGGTACTTCCAAGGTACTTCCGGATACCATACCGTTATAGGTTTTTGACATCACAATAAAACATTTCGATTTTGGGTTTTGTAAAAAAAAACAAAATAAACAAAGAGTGAGTGGACAGTTAGAAGCAGCGCATTAAAGAAATGATGGAAATAACTGCTCTAACACAGTAATATTACGTTTATACAATAAATGCAGAACATATTGTAGGTAACTTTAAAGAAGAATAAATTACTTTTGATTATGGTCTTCACTTAGTTTTTCCGCAGTGAAGAAACATTAGGGCTTCATCCATCCCATGCTTAACGACAAAAGAACTATCAATTTAAGATTCCATGACATATTTTACGCCTAATTTCCCGTTCAGTAGTTGCCCTAACACATTATGTCGCCGGAAATGTTAACTTTGAATGAAAAACTGATACCAAATCTAACCTAGCCATCATTTATTGTCACCGAAGTTGCTTCGTAAATTTAAAGCTCATATTTTTCCCATTTCAGTGGTTGGCCTACTTTCTAAACGATTATTTTAGCGCTCGCTCCACCACATGAGTGACTAAAGGTCATTTTCCATCAGCCTGCTTGAACTATTATTCGCTGTTGTAGAGGCAACAACGATAATATCTATGCACAAGTGAAAATAACTCAATTTGCATATAGATCAGCGTATTATGAGCTAAAAATGTCCTTTTGGGCCTTGTATAGAAATAGAAATGAGGCCGGATGGCTGGGCACGTGGCCTCTATCGCTTATGTTTTGCTATAATAGGTTTTTATGCCTATGTATAAACCATCCCTTTACGTAGGGATACTTGTCCATACATCATACTATAAAAATTGCTTAACAGCTTATTTTTTAAAGTTGCGACTAACAATGTGAAAACTTTTTGTATTTGGTAGTAAATAATAAATAATTAACTACTATTAGGCAATGACTTAGGTACTTACTATTAGGTATGTACAAGTTTACATTTTGTATGTTTTTGTATTTTAATTCTATTAAATAACCTTTTTTAGTTCTATAAAATATTTGATTCGGTGCGGCTTTTTTTTCATTTTTTTTATTAGTAATTTATCATAATCAAAATACTGTGTTAAAATATTACATTTTTATTTCCTTCACTGCAAATCTGGTCATGATCCAACCTCAACTTGTTTTCCAAATCAAAAATAGAATTAAAAGTTGTCGAAAGCAACCTACAATCTTTTTATTTATTTTTGGGAACGCAATCGACTTATCTCGAAACGCGAATTGAATTTGCAAGGGGCTTCGTGTTGACGCATGTCACTAGAGGGAGCCAATAAAATAAGTGGGGAAAGCTATTTTTAAGGTTCCGTTTGTCAAAAAGAAAAAATTAATCCTTACACGACCATTTCGTCTGTATGTGTCTGTCATCAAGACCCATTTCGGCTTTCGACCGCTCTTGAGAAAATGAGAAAAAATTGATATCTAATAGAATTTACGTAAGCTGTAAAAATATCAAGCTTCTTAAGCTAGGGTTTCCTAGGACGACGGTGCCGTCATATTACAGCCGTAATATAGCGGCGTTGAATGTTGTCTATGTTAACAATATGGCGACACCGTAACGTCAGAAACCGCGCCGTATTATTCAGTCATAGACAAAGTTCTACGCCGCTAAATGACAGCCGTAATATGACGGTACCGTCATCCTAGGAAACCGTTTAGCAAACCAAACGAAATACGCGACATAAATGATACGGTTATTTATTTCACATAGATAGACACAGATAGAGGGATATACGACGTTGACCTAGAAAGATAAAAACGCAGGAGGTAAGACACAAGCAATATTAAAAAAAATCCTTTATAATATTAATAAGTATAAATCACCTAACAATCCTAACAATGTTAGTACAGAACCCTCGGCGCGAGAGTTAAACTTGCACTTGTTTTATACCAATATTTCCATTAGGTTTGCTGTGAAATTTAATACCTTATATAGAAACCTATGTCCTGTAGTATACTATAAATCCCATCACAGATAAGGTATGATGATGATGATTACCTCGTAAAAAATACTTGTATTGATCAGTTTATCTTGTAAAAAACAAGATTATCGCCAATAACCTTTATTTTTCACTTGAAAGTCCTGCTTTGTAATTCTGACCCGTTCTTGGAATATTAGATTCCTATCACGAACCTTATGAATCCAACTGCTTATCTTAATACTATAACAGACTTAGAGAAAATGTAGCCCGAATAATAAAGTAGGTCGCTTGTTTATCAGATTACATCAAATTTTTATCTACCTATTACAACTACTTTGATCCATATGATATGACTATATGCTATATGCACGTAAGCATATACTATACTATATGTGTTATGTAGATTTTTACTCAACAAGTAAAAAATAAAACTAAAAGTACCAAAGTCAAGTTTCTTAATAAAACTGAAAATCCGTTTTCAATGCTAGCCAAAGTCAACAAGTTTAGTTTTCGTAATGTAGTACGGTAGCATACCTAGATAGATATACCTACTAGGTAGTATTTTGTGTAAAATTCATTAGCAGTTAAACATTTAAATCCAAAAATCATGCAAACAATAAAATGCACTCTTTCTCAGGTTCATCTTCTGGCTTAGTTGAAAATTGGCGCAGAATTTTCATAAAATTAGTTATTTGTCACGTAGCTAATAGGGAATGTCCGAAAATAATCAAATTGGCTGAATATTTTTCTATAGGTAGGAATAAGGTCCCTTAGTAATAGAAAAAAGTTTCAGTATTTTCGGTTGGGTAAAAAAGTTTTTTAAAATCAAACTTTTTTTTAAAACCATGTTGTGTTTGTGGCAGGTGTTGGCAAAGGTACAATCTCCATTCTGCTGTTACTTTCATACATTTGTGAAGTCGAAGAGACTTTGATTTTTTGTATTTTTTTCACGTAACCGAAAATTATGAAAATTTATTCTATTACTAAGGGACCTTATTCCTACCTATAGAAAAATATTCAGCCAAATTGATTTTTTTCGGACATTCCCCATTGGAAAATACCCCGAACCTGTGAAACGATCTATAAGTAATTTTGAAATAAGCACCTGTATGCATAACTATTCCCGTGTAACAATAATTGAAATACGTATACATTTTGTAAAAAGCACGGCTCTAGCTTTCCTTCATCTAACAGAAATTATCGTTGTAAAAATTATGTTACTTTAGATTTTTTATATTCTAAATTAAATTCTAGAAAACATTAATTCGTCTCTAACTTAGATACCCAGATGGGAATAGAACCCTTTAATAAATAACTTTTAAGCACGGTTTTATTAAAGGTTAATTTGTTGTTCTGTTTCGATATTTTACACAACCTTAAAATAACTGGTTACAGTTGTTACCTAATAAACATATTAGCTTTGAAAGCTCAGTGGCTAATAGAAGAAGTAACGTACGCTACAACCAATGAGTGGTGACACGCGGTCACGCAACGCTGGTTCAAGGTTCGCCGAGTTTAAATGCTATTAGACGATAAGGTGATTTATGAAACTCGTTTTGCAATGTTTATACATTTCTGTAATTACTGCGAAACACGTGTACCTTATTATACCATCAGCCATTTTTAAATGTCCCCACTGCAGGGGCACAGGCCTTCCTTATGGGTGGATAAGGAGGATGGGCCTTAACACAGCACGCGGGCCCAATGTGGATTAGTGAGTGTTAACGATATTATACCATCAGCCATTTTTAAATGTTCTGCAGGGGCACAGGCTTTCCTTATGGGTGGATAAGGCGGATGGGCCCGGGTCCAATGTGGATTAGTAGGTGTTAACGATTGCAAAAGCAGCCGGGACCAAAGGCTTAACGTGCTTTCCGAAGCACGGAGGAGCTCGAGATAATAAATTTTTGGTCACCCATCCCATGACCGACCCTTGCAAAAGATGCTTAGCCTCTGCAATTGCTGGGCCAGACGCTAAACCACTGCGCCATCGAGATCGTCCTCGATGTAGCGTAGTACCTTATTATATTCCCTTACATTGTTAAAAACATTTAAGTTACTAACTGAAAGAAGTGCTAGAATGTAAATTTTGAAACGAATCTAAATAAAGAAAGCATTTTTTTTCCAAAAGAGTTTCAGGCCTTTGTTTCTACATGTACTAATAAGTTAGGAAATATTCAAAGAGAGCATACTATTCGTCAAAAACGTTTGAGTTGAATAAATATCAAATATATTCAAATTGGCCCTTATAGCGATTAGGTCTGAACTTGCAAGTCAGGCACTTTGCATTTCATTTGTATTGCACGATATTATCAGAGGTCGTATGCCTTTGACCTTTGAAGTGTATTAAAATTTTAAACTAGTCCTTGGTAAATATAAAATTGATATACGGATAAGAAAGGTAAATAATTGCATTAGAATGTTTTCATGTTCACAGTTAACTTTTTAACGTATACTTTTTTATATGACATTGACAGTTTAAACGTAGAATAATAACAAGTTTAAAGTTTAAAGTGCAAGCATTCTGCTTTGCACTACTACTGTATTGTATCAATAGTCCAATCAATGAGGATATTTGTTGTATGGCGACTTCCGAATAATTCTCCCGTCTATGAAATTTGGCATGTGATGAAGTTAGGTAATACAGATTACAGATGAGTAATAATCCAATAAATTTTGTTATGAGAAGTTAGGTCTTTTTACCTAAACATGGAAATCGCTTATATCTCTCTGTGAATATTTCCTCGGGCTAAAATACTTTATGTATACGTACTTATGTATTAATTAGAATAAGTATGTGAAGAAATCCAATATTTTTTCGATTTCAGAGATACCCCAACTTTAAATTTTAATATTTTTTAATATACCTTCTGTTGAAAAATTTATTTGCTGATTATTATTTTTTTATTTGTTTTTATACCTTTAATATATAGCTTTGTTCAGTAAGCCAATAAATTTTATTCTTTAATAATATTTTTTTTATTTTTTGGTCTAAAGAGGTAATGTGAAAAAATAGTCGGTCCATTTTTATAAGTTTATGTATAAATATGATTAAAGAAGAAAATTTATTGGCTTACTGAACAAAGCTATGTATTAAAGGTATAAAAACATATTAAAAAATAATAATAAGCAAATAAAATGTTCAACAGAAGATATATTGAAAAATATTGAAATTTAAATTTGGGGTATCTCTGAAATCGAAAAAATATTGGATTTCTTTACATCCTTATTCTAACTAATACATAAGTACGTATACAGAAAGTATTTTAGCCCGAGGAAATATTCACAGAGAGATATAAGCGATTTTCATGTTTAGGTAAAAATACCTAACTTCTCGTAACAAAATTTATTGGATTATTGTTCATCTGTAATCTGTATTACCTAACTTCATCACATGCCAAATTTCATAGACGGGAGAATTATTCGGGTTGCATAAACCCCGTTGATTGGACTACAAAGCTTTTTATTAGCTTTGTGATGAGAAAAAAATTGTAAAATTTTAATACAAATATCTGGGTGGCTGGTTGTTATTTATTGTAATATGGTGGTGTTTAGGTGATAACAAAAGGACTTTAGCTACTTACTTTGGGATCAAAGCAATGTACGAGTATGTGATGTTTTTCGATATTCGTAGTCTCAACTCAACCTTACAGGACTTTTCACAGAGTAACGCCATCTATTGTCAATTTCTCTTATTACATAACTCGTAAGATGTATTAGTTAATTATATAATAATTCCGCGAGGCGTAGTAGTTAGTTTTGATGGCATTATCCGAGAGATGGCGTCATAAAACGTATTCGAAAAACTGTGTTTAAAATTTGTATCGGTAATTTTTTTGTTTTGCACTATTGCTTCACTAAATAAAAATAAAAACTCGAAAGCAATATTAACTATATTTTTTAAACTTGTCTAAAAACAATAAAAATAAAAAAAAATATAAACTTGAACAAACATATAAAAAAAGTAAGTCACCGAGCGGGATTCGAACTCAGAACACTAATTTCTTGTGGTCCGCGTCCTAACCTGCTGAACCAAATGGACATTGGCCGGCCGCGGACGAAATTAGCGACCATATTCTGCGTCGAAAGAAAAACGCATGAAAATGCGAAAATGCGCATTTTCCCAAACATAAGATTAATCTACATTGATTGTTTACCCCCGAAAACCCCCATATACCAAATTTCAACGAAATCGTTAGAGCCGTTTCCGAGATCACCGAAATATATATATACAAGAATTGCTCGTTTAAAGATATAAGATATAAGAAGTATAACGGTTTATGTCTTGAGTATGATTCTAACAACTTTTTTTACTTTATTCTTGTTTATTAAAATTTTTTTCAAGCTAATGCCTCTGTGGTCTAGTGGTTTGCCCACACGTGTAAGACACAGGGGTCCCGGGTTCGATTTCCAAAAGGGGAGTACATATGTACTCGGTTTGATTGGTAGTATGGCTTATTTCAACTCTATCTGGCTAGCTACCACCATCTTACCTAAGTCTGATTCCATAACAACAATAAAAAATTGCTGTGTTCCGGCAATTAGAGGTGATGAAGATTCCAGGTGTAGTGCGCTTACGCTTTCGGCCTTATCGTCACTTAACATCAGGTGATGCATGTGAAGGCCAAGCATTATCCCGTTTTGGATAAAAAAAAGCTAATACATTTTTAAACAAACGCTTTGACCTTATTGTTTTATTTCATTTAGTAGAGATGGGCAAAGGACCCATTATGACCCGGATTGCTGGGTTTAAACCCAGTTATCGCCCATAGAACATTTTGTTGAACTAAATAAAACCTTCAGAAAAAAGATATGTTTCGTCCTTTGAATATTTTTCTGTATTGATTTAACAAGATATTGTTTCCATAGCAACGTCACATTTGACATATCAATAGAAATAAAGGAACTATAAAAAAAATCTATAACATACAGTGTGGGATTTTATTGGGTTTAAACCCAGTGGTCGGGTTTAAACCGGGTCTTTTGCCCATCTCTATCATTTAGCAATTCATGACACAAGTCAAATATAACATTTCAAACCTGATTATCGCATCATAACGTAAAACAATAATTTGCACGCTAAGGAAGTGCTATAAACTGTCATCGCTCCGCTTTACTAATTCGTCAGATCGCGTGATCATTACAATTACAGCCAAGCTAAGGCCGTCGAGGACTACGATGAATGACGTGCCAGCCCGATGGAAAACAATCAGATTCCAAAACCAATCCTGTAATTTCACCGTACACAGTTTGCTTTATGCAAATTCGGCAAAATTTTGATTCCGTATCAAATAACTGAAGTTTGTAATTGCACGCTACGGATTTCAGTGCTAATAAATGGCGGGAAATTATTTCGTCGGCAAACACTCAAATGGAGCCGCAAAGTTTCCGACTCAGCCTGTAGACGAAACGCATTACGTAATTGAACTTTGATACCACTTTGCGAGCGGTTACGAAATACGAAAAATATTAAAATTTTATTGTATGCATAACGAGGGAGGGTTGCAGGGTTGAGTAATCGAAACAAGACAATGACTTCATCAAGTTTGTGTCCTTGAGTAATTTTTAATATCGGGCAAGTACTTACCTTGATACTATAATACACTTCTAAAAAGGGTTGAGGATATTTAATATAGTTAGGTATACAGATAAAACAGTTTAGTTCTGCATCTAATGGAATACGTTGAAATGAATACTTTTCCATAATCAAAATTATTTACTTTATAAATAAAATGTAAATCCGTTATTGGCAATAAGCAAAATCTGTAAGATAATTACTGTTAATTTTTAAGTGCTGTGGATTTTGTGATAATAAATAAAATAAATAAATACCCTACTGTCCATGAAACGAGATGCTAAGCTTTTACAGCGATACTCTTTCAAGAACTTAGTTGGAAAAATTCAAAAGCCATCAGTCACAATAAAGTGTGAACTAGCCATCGGATAAGCATCGGGCCCTCGTGGAGTGCTCATAAAAGTCATAAATCAGGGTTAATTCAGCTCTCCGGCACTCGTGCGCGCCGTGCGATGAATGTTTATTCGCCACTTTACATACTGTGATAGCTTCAGCTCTGTAAACAAAGCTATGTACACCAGCTATATATTTGAAGCAGTTCGAATGATTGATCTTTACCCATTACGGAGTAACCATAAATCACTTTGTAATTGTTTTTGTTGGTAGCGTTTGGAGTTCAATTTGTATTTTCAAATGTCCCTTGGAGACTTTGATCATAATACTTAAGGTAGTGAAGAGATCTCACATACATTTCTTGCATGTCATTTTCTTTTCACAGCCTTGCTGTCTAATGAAAATTAATAGTATATAAATATGTAATAGAATAGTAATAGTACGTCGCCTTTCAAAATAGGGCCCAAGATATTCTGACAATAGCAGAGAAAATATCGGAGAAATTGTTACGACTTCTACGATCTTATATTGTTTTAAATTTCCATGGTTATTGACGTTAATAGAATAAACTATATCGGGATTTACACCATGTACCTGTTTATTTTTGAGACTCCGATATTTCGGCGCAGTTGCATGCACCATGATCACGGAAGAACTGTCATCGTTCTTCCGTGATCATGGCGCATGCAACTGCGCCGAAATATCGGAGTCTCAAAAATAAACAGGTACATGGTGTAAATCCCGACATAGTTTATTCTATTCTACGATCTTTTCTGTTCACAAATTATGTTTGCCTTTATTCGTTTTCTTAATTCAATTATTATTTTATGGAATTTCTTCACCCACAACTTCCAAATTTTTTGAATACAAATGAGATAGGTATTCTGTAGATCCAAGAAGCTTATACCTCCCTCCAATGGAGATTGCACGGCCAGTGTCATAGTGAAGATAGAAAAAATGTCCTTGAGTGACGTGACGGCTTATTGCAACCTCTTTCTTAAGTGTTACAAATACGTGTTCGTTGTTCGTCGTTCGTTCGTTCGTGAGAAACGAAAACGTATTGTAAAACGAAAAGAAAGAGATAGCAATAAGCCGTGACGTCACTAAAGAGTCTTTTTTTCAATCTTCACTATGATACTAGGCTTGCAATCTCCATTGTAGGTATAAGCTTCTTGTGTAGATTTTAAAGAGGCCGTACAACGCTGAAAGCAATTTTCATAGTTGAAGTTATTGAAATTATTGTCTATAGTTTTTAAATTAATAACTACTAAACTATAATTCTTATTTCGCGAAACTGTCAATCACAAAACTAGCGAGCTAGTTAAGGTTTATTTTTATGATAGTTTCAACATAATAAATTTATTCTTGGTTGGCACATCAGTGGAAAATTACAAAATTGGAAGTCACTTTACGATTTTTTTCTATAGAGAATAGTTTCAGCCATGTTTCAGCTATCATGTTGCTGTCAATCACAAAACTGAGTACTATAATCTACTTTCTATATTATGTTTTTGGGACCGATAAATCAAGTAATACCTGATTACAAGTAAAACTTGATTGATCGGTCTTTGTTTAAAAATGTGTATTTGGCGTTGTACGGCCCCATAATGTTATTTTAATTAATGTCGTCATTGTCTAAAAACAAAAAATAATCAATTTTATATCCACCGTTTAACGACATACGCCTGACAAATAATGATCAATATGATTTAATGTGTCCAACTATTATGTCTAAGTAGGTCGTGAACTATTTGATCCTATCTAAGAATGACCATGAACTTAGTGACCCTAATTCAAGCAATAAACATTAATGTGTAGGCAGGAACGACTTAATCTTGTACCACTAATTATTATCACAGTCGCGTGCCGATGGTACGGTACGGCCAGTACGACTGACGATTAATAACGACGTAAATGTAATGAAAAGGACCTTTGGTAAATGTTTACTGATTTGGGTGTATTGATTTTTGTATTGTATTAACACATCCACTAAAATTTTAACCAGACACAGTAGAAAATCTATTCTTTGTTAATCATTTGGCAATATAATTGCAACGAGCAACTACTGTAGAGATGGATGTAAGGTACATTGCCCTATTTAGGGGACATAGGGTATAAGTCCACCCCGCGGGCACTCCATGCAACCGCGCTGTTATAAACACATGACGTCATATGACACTTTTGTACAAGCGCAACTGTGTGTGTAAGTCTAGGGCTAGCGTGCAGTTTCTATACTGTATGAGCGGCGTTCAATTTATACTTAAATCGATTTTTTTGGTAAATAAAGTTACGACGCATTGCTTTGTATTTCAAAATAAGTTGACAGTTGACAAACACGACTAAAAAGTTACGACGAATTGCTTTGAATATCAAAATAAGATGACACAAACACGAATAAACGAGCATACGATTCGGCATACGAACTTGCGGGGTGGGGTGAGGTAGCTGATTCTGGGGCGGGGCGGAGAGTGTCCTTTCTGTACGGTAGTACCTACACGACTTATTATCTATTCTGTTGTATAAGGCAAGTAAGTAAGTCAATTGGTAAGCAATAAAAAGAAGTTAAATTAAGCTCTAAAGACACCTAATAATAGTTTGAAAACTCGACGCTTTATCTAAAATCTGATCGATAACTTATTTAAGTTTATGGCATAACAATGGGTTGTATTGTTAGTTTTAATTGAGAAATAAAGTGAGTAGGCAGTCAAAGATTTTTTTAAGGCTGAGTGGGTGCATGGAGGAGGGTCAGATAAACTAACCGCTACTCAGAGATAGTAAGAAATTGACTCCAGCTTTCACTAAATTTCGAGGAGAATTGGTACTGTTAACGACCAATTACCTTGCTTCAAAGGGATAAGATATATTTATCTTTTTTTTTATTAAAAGGTAAAGAAAGTTTTTTTTTACAAACAATAAATAAACCTCAATTTTTAACATTAACAAAAATTTATTGTTTGTTATTTACGGCCATTCCCTGTAACATTTCCTCATTAAGTAATATAGGTCAACTGTAAACAAATACTTACAGCTATACTAGGCATCTTGTATTTCCCGTAATTTAACAGATTAATCTTTAGGACCTATTATTACTGGGGATAAATTTATTGATATGAAGCTTTAATTTTTCAACTTGCTTGTAAGAAAACCTCATACTCTGTTCACAATTTGTAAAATAATTTTATAGAAAATATTTAGTATAACATGGCCAAGCATTCGGAATATAAAGAGAAGCTAAGGTATACTTAGTAGTAAGTATTGAAATCATAATCCAACGAACAAGACAAAAAGCTTGCTTTGAAGATTCAAAACAAACCTAAGCGACTCTTGTGTCGTGTCATCCCATCCCCTCGGCGTAAGGTAAAAAAAAAAAAAAAAAAAATAAAAAAAAATAAAAACATTTATTTCAGTAATCTTAGGTACAAAAATTTGCTGAGACTTCCCTGTAAGTAATCTAAAGACACTTGTATTGGGAATGACCCGCTACTTCCCTTTGGATAACAGTAGATTACAAAATAAAATAAGTAAATTACTACAATAGAAAAGGCAAACAAACAATCAAATTACAATAGGTATGCATGTTTAGTGGGGTAGGTAGTAAAAATCTAGCTAAGAGATATCATGAGTGCGTGTACGTGTGTGTGTGTGTGTGTGTGTGTGTGTGTGTGTGTGTGTGTGTGTGTGTGTGCGTGTGTGTGTGTGTGTGTGTGTGTGTGTGTAGTTAAGCGATTCTAGTAAAGAGATCTTCGACTTCGAGATAAGTAAGCGTTCCTAGCCATAGCGTTAGACATTTTTTACACATATATAGATGCATAGGATAAATTTTAAGTATTTTGTTAAGTTTATTATATATAAATACTGATTGGGATGGGTACTGTCTTCTAGCAAAAGCAGTACGAACCGGGGGTAGGGGGGCGACAATATCATTTCTTCTTTTTCTTTGAATTGATTCTCTGAACGGTATGGATTTATGGAATTTTAGGGTCAGGTTAAGTATATATAATTTCCGAACTGAAAGAAGTTTACTAATTTTGTATAGGCTGTCTGTACAGAATCTGAAAGGTTTGTAGTACATAACTTTTATCAGAGATCTTTGTGCCCTTTCCAGAGCTAAAAAGTCAGTCTTATTTGCACCTCCCCAGACTGGGATACAATAAGAGATTACTGATTGTGCTAGGGCTATGTAAATTTTATTTAAAAGAGTACTAGGCATTACTGAACGTAGTGATTTAAACACCCACATTAGTTTCCTAATTCGATTTATGACAGATTCCAGCTGCGAGTGCCAATTAAGTCTCTGATCAACGATTATACCGAGGTATTTTGTTTGGCTAACCTTACTTATGACGGGACAGTCACACGGAGTCTTTTCAGGATTTGGGCAGCTATGGAGTTTGATACATAAGGTGTTACCCGGCTGTGATGATGTGTAGGGAGCAAAGCAAATATAGTTTGTTTTTTGGATGTTAAGAGTTAGAAGGTTTTCCCTCAGCCAATTCGACACACGCACCAAACCAAGCGCGGCCACCCCATGAACAGAGCTCCAAGTCTTGGCAGTGAAGATAATAGCGGTGTCATCCGCATACGAGAGTATCCTTCCCCCGACGTCTTGTAAATTACATAACTCATTGATGTAAATTAAAAAGAGAGTCGGGCCAAGGACACTCCCCTGCGGAACACCGTATTTAACTTCTTTTTCATCACTGATGAAACTGTCTATTTTTACAGCTTGAGTTCTATTATGAAGGTAGCTAATAAAAAGAGAGAGTGCATTTCCTCTAATCCCTATCCTCTCCAGTCTGTTTACAAGAACGGAGACAGAAATCGTATCAAAAGCCTTTTTTAGATCTAAGAAGATGGTAAGGCATTTGTTTCCTTTATCAACTTCGTCAGTTATAATAGAGATCAAATCTAATATTATGTCTTGAGTAGAAATTCCTTTACGAAAACCATATTGAAATTTAGATAGAATGGTATATTTATTCAGATAATTAATCAGACGGATACTAATAAGTTTCTCAATTATTTTTGAAATAGTGGTTAACACAGAGATTGGCCTGTAATTATTTACGTCAGATTTGTCTCCGTTCTTATAAACAGGTGTTACTATAGACCGTTTGAGAGCACTAGGGAAGACTCCCATTTCAAAACAAAGATTAGCCAATTTACAAATGTGCGGAACAACAAAGTCTCTAGCACGCTTCAGAAATGCGGTACTTATCCCATCCCAACCAGTTGCACTGCCTGAGTCCAGACTCATGAGTATGCTATCAACTTCTTCGGGGTCTGTCTCCAGCAAGGCAAACGAGGTAGGATGAAAGCAGGTATTCGGCGAGACATTTGAATTAGGCGCATTGGGCACAGACTGTTTGGTTATAAGGTCTGCTAAGTTAGCACCTATGTCAACAAAATAGTTGTTAACATGATTGACCGAGTCTTGTGGTTGCGATTTTATGTTAAGTAGGTTAGTATTTTTAGTCTTGGGAGGTTTATATTGTGCAATCTCATTTATTGTGGACCATAATTGTTTAGGTTGATTAACAGATTTTTTAATATTATGACTGTTATATCTACGCTTAAGCTTAGTTATAAGATTAGAACAAAAATTACGGTAGCGTTTATAGGTTATTTTTAAAATTGTGTTATTTGGATCTTTATTTAGCTTTATTTGCATGCTATTTCTAAGTTTAATACATTTTAGGGCCCCAGGGGTTATCCAAGGTTTCAGAATCCTTTTACTGTTTGACACGATTATTGTCTTAGAATTTTCTTGGATAGCTGCCCTGATCATCCCTATAAATGCGTTAGCAAAAGTTTCAGGATCATTATAAATATTAAGGAAAGTTACATCAGAAGCCATGAGGGTTTTATAGGCACTTTCATAATCTATTACGGTTTTGTAATTAGGAGGAGTGGCCTTTTTATATACGATAGAAAATTTGACCAAAACAAGATTATGATCCGTAACAGTGGTGTTTAAAACAGCAACAGAAGCGCGGCTAGTATTAGTGTTTAGTTTGAGCATAACATGATCAAGGCACGAGTCACCTCTGGTAGAAAAGGTGTGGCCAGGCAAGAGGCCATGCATGGATAATACGTTTTGGTAATTGAGCCGATTGCTGCGTTCGTATGACTTTTCCTGTTCTGAAGTGATCAAGTCTATGTTAATGTCACCAATAACTGAGATATTTTTAAAATGAGAAATGGTTTCAAGATGTGCATCTAGGGAATTAATAAAGTTATCGGCATATAGGTGAGATGGAGAACGATAAATTGCAAGAAGTACGTAATTGGCAATCACAATCTGGAGTCCGGTTGCGCTTATAAGACTCAGTTCTGTTATTGTAGCTTGATGATGATCCTTAATATAAACGACAACACCATCATTTTGGTTTAAAACGTTTTTTGTCTGAAATGATGTGTAATTATTTATTAATGGTAACTGTTTATTTGAGGCTAGTCTACATTCAGTCAATATCAAAATGTCAACCTCAAACTGTAATTCTGATAGTGTCAACTGTAGATCGTCAATATTTTTATATATACTCCTCATATTTTGAGTGATAACAAATAAATTATTATATGTACTACTCGAAATATATTGACGTAAGTCCTGTATGTTGCAATTAAATGATTCTGTGATTTGCAAAGAGTCCAATTCCTGTATATAATGAGTGCTATTATCCATAAGAACTATTATAATAACAGTCAAAACTAGGAGTGTATCTTAAAAAGTCGTAAGTACATGTAGTTAGTTGAAGTTGTAGGTGTGAGTCGATAAAAATAAAAAGTATCAAAAATAATCTTATGGAGATTGTAGATATTTCTCTATATTTGCTATTTAAAATGTGTGCTTGATATGAAGTCCAATGAAGGCATTTAGTATGAGTGTGTGTGTGTCTGTGTGTGTGAGTAGATTTGAATGAATGGATGAGTAATTGTATATTTGTGTAGCAAAGTGGTGTAGAAGCGTACAGTGATTGATGAAGTATCTTAACTTGCATTATAATTTTAAAAATTATGGACTTATTTTTATAACTTATAATTACATAAGAATAGTATATAGGGAGACAAAAATTATGGTTATATCCGAGATTGGATAGTCACGGTTGCTGCATTAACTGGTGAACTTGAGCTTCATTTTGGATACATATAATCTTGGAGGCGTCATCTCTCCGTACAAATACTTTTCCAAAAGCAGTCCAACAGTATTTGTATTGCTTGGATTTGACGAGGTCTCGGGATAAGAAAAACAGGCGGGCTCCCTTAGCGGTTAACTGCTCCGATATGAAGTAGGTATTACAAAAAAATTGAGGATTCATAGGTTATCTTAGCAAAAAGCTTTTGATATTTTTTTATTTCTTTTTATCAGGGACAACTTTTGCATCAAATCATTTAGTCCCAACGTAAGTAGAGCTTATAAAAGTATGAACAATACAAAAGTTTGAATGTTGATATCCACTTTGGTACAAAATACTTATAGCTAGCTCATCACATAAACGCACAGATAATAAGTCTATTATAGTGAAGCAAAGTGGTACAAAATAACCTAATATAAAAATCAATATACGACTAGGTCAATGCGAGGTTAGTTCAATTACTCGGTACTTACATATAGGTACTAAGAAAACTAACTATTGGTATATTAGAGCTTTGTAAACATAAGCATACTGAAGTGAAGCTGCGCCTTTTCATCCGTTTTCTTAGATAAGGCGGTTGTATGGCCAAAAGTGCGCCCTCAGAGGTTTTTATTTAATAAGTTCTTAATAGAAAAGGATTTAAATAATGTTTTACGTGGAGTTTTTAGGGCCCATGGTTTAGTATTTTTAGAAGGTATCACTACATGCCCTCGTAGTCATTCGTAGAAGTAGATAAAAAAAGTATCAAAAACGGCCACTTTTAGCAGTTTTGCTATCTACTTCTAGCAGTGACTACGAGGGAACTTGTTTATTAAACAGTTAAGAAAATGTGAATAATTTTTTTGACATTGAAAATGTCTTTTCGTTCGCTTCAGTATAGGCTCCGATTTCACGAAAATGTGCGATTCCCTTATATCTCAGAGGGTTAAAAAGATATGATATTCAAAAAAACTCAAAAGACGCGTCTTAACGAGAGTTGCAAGGTGCAAAAAGAATTATTCGAGAAAATAAAAATCGAAAAGAATTATGATGACCGAAATAGTGGAAAAAAATCTATTCTTTTTCCGATTTTTTGATTTTGGCGCTCGATATTTTGGAAACGAAGAATGATATCAAAATTTTGAGAAAATCTCCTCTGAACAAGTTAGTCAGCTACAATTTGAGCCTAAAACACAGACAATCGAGTTAAGGGTTTGCTCTGTAGCTTAACCTTTAAAATTGAAAATGTTTTTTCGATCGCTTCAGTATAGCCTCCATTTTTGCTCAGAGTGCGACATCGCCTTGGTGTCGTAAGTTTTAAGGCTACATGAATGGTTGAAGTCTCAAAAGACGCGTATCAACGAGGGCTACTATATGTAGCGTGTTGGCGTAATTTCGGGAAGCGCGCTCCTTAGATGCGCGTCGCGTCGCTGAGTTGCTATGCAGGTTTGACGTAGTTGAAAACAAATCTTAGAATTTTTTATATATTTTAGGTTATAGTAGTACTACCTTTTAATAAAATAGTAATGTTTATGACAATGAAATATTTTTATATGAATTTCATACACACGAATCACAAAAAAGTAGAACCAAAATTGTTCATGGCTTTGCTGTAATTTCAAAATATTGTAAGTACTAATTCAAACAAAGGAATATATTTTTTATAAAATTAAATAAATTCATTTTCAATGTACCAGAAGGTCGTGAAAGGCACGAGATCTGTGAATTTTTTCATAAATATGAAATAAGCTTGTTTCCATTTCTGAAACGAGAAATTTCGAATTTTGGTATGACATGTTGTGCTAGATATACTAAGTGTATTTTAGTAAACAATTTAGCACTTCATCAATCGGTTCAACCACTTTGTAAATTAAGTTCTTTTTTTAAGCGTTAAGTAATTAAAATGTTATGTTACAAAACATAAAATGATCTTTTGTATTTTGTTTTACGTAATATCCACCTCACATTTTATTGTATTTTATAAAAACATATTGTTTCAATAAAGAATTGGATTGGACTAAAATAGGACCTAGTAAAAAAACGGATGTTATGTTTATTGCTTTTTTTTGTTTTTTTTTATCAACGAGTAAAAACATGTAATGGACCATGATCAATCAAACACAATTGTTAGTGTAACTGTACTTTCCGGCCGGGGTAGAGTTATGCCGAGTTCCGCGTGGGGTCCGTCGCTCTCGCGGCGCAGGCGCAGGTCACACAATAGGCATGATGTCATTTTTTTTATTTTTTGTTATATAAATTACCTCCCAAAAAAAAGAAACATTGGTAAAAGAATTATTTCGCTAGCATGAAAACTGCCCGAGCATAGAGTACATTATTATTGCCCGAGATATCACAGTGTGAAATGCACAAAATTGGACTCACCCGAAAACGCTCCATACTAACGGCTACTCAGTTATGACGTCACGCTTGAGTAGTTTGTATGCAACGCGTAGGAAATTTGTTCGACAGCTATATTAAATATTGCGTTTATCAAAATAGTTTCTTAGACAAATTTGCTATAAATTTTACGGAATAATTTAATGTATTATTTATTTTAACAAATTTTATACCTTTTAAATGGACTTGTCCGCCCAACTTTGAAGGGTCATAAAACAAATAATACGCAATATATAAAACCAAGAGGTATACAAACTACTTTAAAAGTTTAATATGTTTACGATTTTTATTAGTATTTCGTTATTTTATTCATTAGACATCATCCCTATTCCCAGAACTACACACATTCATCACTGTTTTCTTTTCGGACACTATTTTCTATTCCTACTTACAAAACCGTTTGTCCTGATTAACTTTCAACGTACAGCCAATAGAAAGCTGTTTGGAATTTAGGTTTATTGTAATATGAGAGCATCCGCTAATAAAGGATTTTTGGAAATTACAACTTTAAGAGTAGGAAATGGAAATGAAAGAATGAAATCTGAGACATCTGTTTGGAGTACTTCGTGTCTTTGTTGTTTGAAGTAAATAACATGAAAATTTTAACCAAATCTAGAGTCTAAAAAAGGAGTATTGGTTTTTAAAGACAAAACAAAAAACATTTTTAAGATAGATCTTTCTTTATGTAAATATACTATAGTCTAAACCGAAGCAAAGCGAGGGCGGCCGCTAGTATCTTTTATCGAGCTTACTTTCGGAACCCACTACAACAAACACCAATTTCGTCTCAAATTAGCCAGACATTGTATGGAGACTAATCAACGGAAAGAAAACATTTGTAATTAATATGCACATCCCTGACTCAGGAACATAATAATTCTCATTAGATGATGAAACTTTCCTTACAACGTATACGCACAGAACCTACTACATACCTATAAAAACTGATTTTTAGCCAAACATACGAATTGACGTACCCTAACGAGATAATAAAATATGAATTCCCAACCGCAGGGCAGAAAATGTGGATTCTAAACGTTATCACATCTAGAAAAATATTGATAAATCTTCAAAGTGGGCTCAGTAGGTAGCTGTTTAAAATACGACTCATACACCAACAGCTATAAGATATAAAAGATAATAAGTTATCTAGCGACGTTGTTCAAGCACCACTTCTCACGTAGCTCGATGACTGCTTTCTCCTTTGTTAGGCAGAACCGTTCTTTTCAAAAAGATCTTATCGCTTTCTCAAATGCTACGTAACAGTCCTCGTCTGCAGTCAAACTGTTAAGTGAATTACATACACGTCTATTAGTTTTTACCCATTGTACGCCAAGCAATCTCGCCGTGTGTGAAATGTCCACAAAGGATCCATAATGGCTTAAAAGCATTTCTAAGAAAATATTAGGTAGCCGAACTAAAAGGTACGTGATTCTAATAAAGGTCCTTTATTCGGCTTTCTAAGTGGTCATCGATCGAAAGCGTCTGTAGTATCGGATAAGTTCAGTCTTTACACTCCTTTGGTAGGATTTGCGACTTTGTATTACCTATGTGAGGGAAAAAAAATATTGCAGTTTTACTTGGAAAATTCAGCCAGTCTTATCATTATTATTACCTACACTTTGAAAATATTTTTACCATTGAAAATGGTTATCAAATGCAAATCGCCTGAGACGTATTTTTGGTCATAGTTTCGAGGATTTTAGGAGGATCGAGATGGGAATAGTACCAAAAGTTGAGGAATTTATTGAAACACGTGTGAACGTTTGAATTTTGAAAATTGGCTGGTAACTTATTTTGAAGTTTCGAAAAATGCGTTTTTTTTGGGGGGTGTTTGTTTACTAAATTCTAAATATTTCGAGAAAAAAACCGACTTAAGCAAAAATGAAAAAAAGGGTCCTAGGGTATTAGTTTAGCTACAAAATAGCGAAATTTTTTGAAAACCGGTTTATAATTGTGACCTGTAGGTGGTCCCTTTAGATTTGGAATTGTAGAAAAACGGGTATTTCGGTATATAAAAAGTGATGTAGTTTCTATCATTATTGACCGATCGTCATGGTAAAGGTATTGAAAAATGCGGAAGCAGACGAGAAGTGCATTAGTTGATTTTTGTGAATCGGTTAATAATTATTTCAGCCGCGTTGAAGCAGTCAGGGGCACACAATCGATCGTAAAAATAAAAAGGTACCTAGTATACCTTAGAAAAATTATAGGATTTTGCTTTTGATTTGATTCAGTAATTTTTTGTATTCATTTTCAATGCTCCGATTCTTGTGGGAACTGCGAAATCTGTGATTTTTTTTGTACATTATGTATGTATATGTATATAGTGTATACATGTACTGTATCTACATACTGCAGACTTTAACATTAGCGTACAAAGTACAAACCCCATTCATTGAGCTAAGTAGAAATTATGACAGTTTATCTTTTAGTACTAAAATGTTTTCGGAGTTTTCAACTTTGTTATTAGTGGGTATTATTTACTCAAGTTATAAGCAATCGATGTTGGGTTATGTATAGCTCAATTCCAAGTTTATTTAAGTAGAAATAACTTATTAAGTTATTTACTTCCACTTTTTTAATACGTATTTTGTTTCCTGGCTTCTGTAAACAAGCATACTTTATTGTTAATACTTAATGCAGTCCTTGAAATATTTGCATAAGATTTCCGCGAATGCGAGGGCAAAGCTAAGTAATACCGAGCATTAGATATGTGATATTCACTGGGAGTAAAAAAACATTTATTATGCTAAAAGTGTAGAGTTGGGTTTCTGAGTGCCTTGCCCCTCCAGGTGTTTCATGGATTTAACACATAAGTCCATAATATACAGATATCTTAAGAAATGATAACGATATACCTAGGTGAAACGCAATTCAGTTTTACATTCTTGTACCACCAGGACATCTCCAATCAAATTATCTTTTATAAAGAAAATCCTTCTGTTAAAGTTGTATAATTAATTTTCATAAGCTTTTTCAACTTAAACACGAAGACCTCAGAAGAACTTGAGAGATAATTAATCACGGACATTTTAATTAACAGCAGCTAAAGCGGCTTATCCATTCTTGCTAACTTGATTCGCAGGTGAAAAGCTCCGTGCTTAATCTAGCTTATATTGCACTCATTTGTGCTTATTGTTTGCATAAGAGGTCAAAGACTAATTCACAATTACGCTTTAGGATCAAATGCACGGTAATTTAATTTACTGTGACACTGATTTATTGTGACTCTTCATCAATCGATAAACTATTAATTAAAGTTAATCAAAGGTTTAAGAAAATCCAAATGAACTTAATAATTTACGTATCATCTATTTTCTATCGATACTAAACGTGCATGCTTTCACATTTTATATCGACGCGCACAGAGTTCATTTTCAGATAAAAATACTTGCAATACAATTAATATAATGTGATAAAAAACAAAGTTAAAAAGGTTAGATCATAAAACAATACACCTGGTAGCTTTCTCAGCGAAGTGTTAGTAATGTGTAATCTCACTATTGAGATCGATCACATCTGCAGATTTTAAACAAGATGGGTTGCGTTTTCAATGAAATATATCGATAAGTATTTTTATTTTCCTACTTATATAATAACATATAAATACCTTTTTCAAAGTTTACGACTAGGCTAATCTTCTTGTTTAATTAAAATAGAAACAAAATGTCTGAGAAATTTTCTGTCAAGTTAGTTGATTGAACTAAGGCCTTAAGACTGTTATAAATTATCTTCCATTACTTATTTCCTTAATAACATACCGTAAACTTTTAAGTGGTAACTTAACACGGAAAAGTAAATACGTATTTGCTTTAAATATTATGTAACTAGGTATAATACATATTCAAAGTGCAAATCATAAACATAATACTTTATCAAATCATTACAGAAACTGTGAGTTGTCATAATTCTGAAAGCACCTTCTAATAAAATGAAATGTCCTGTTTTATTGTTTATCGACAAAAGAACAGTTACGATTGAATTACCTAATGGGCAATAAAGGTAACCAACTTTATTGGTAGATCCATTCTGTGACAGGCTTAATGACTGTCGGGCACTACAGAATATAATACCTTTAGTCAATAAACAAACATTTTCAAATAACTTTTTTACGCGATCGTAATCAGAAGTACAGTCGCACGTCAGGTTGTACAAAACTGTCAAAAATCGGATATTTATTTTGAACTTTAATATCACTATTGTAGGCACATAACGTGCTTTTTTCAGGATTTTAGCTTTTACACAATACTTTAGCGTGTTCCGACAACACTATAACGGCAATTGTTCACTATGAACTATACAAGGTGTTTGGTAATAGCCTTATAAAGCCGAATATGCTGGATAGGGACCATCAAACTGAACAACTTTTACTATGGGACCAACTCTGATATCGTGAAAAAAAATCTGCTGTTTCATACAAAAATTAATAACGAAAATATGAAAATGTATGAAACAGCTGATTTTTTTTTTCGCGATTTCAGAGTTGGTCCCATAGTAAAAATTGGTCAGTTTAATGGTCTCTATCTACCATATTCGACTTTTTAAGGCTATTACCAAACACCCTAAATTATCAACGCAAAATTATCAATTTGTTTGTAATTTTTGGCGAATACAACTTTAGTGTGTAAGATGTAGATCGAATAATATATATTTTTGAAATTTATCGTAAAAAATATCGTTTCATGTTAGCATCACTAGTTTCATCTGCAGTTGTGAGTGAACAGAGACAGTCGGCGCGGCGCGAGATTTAATTGAATTATATGAACGAGCCCGTCGCTTCCGCTCGGAGTCGGCTGGCAGGATATACCAATTGAAAATATGCAGTTATGTTTGTAATGTATACTTCAGAGAAATGGTATTTTACCATATGAATGCCTGAGAAATCACTCAATGCTATCCAAGTTAAAGGAAATCCAATATCGAACACTTTTTGGACCAGTATAAGCATAGAAATAAGTTAGTAATTTAACTGTAGCAACTCACGATTAGAATAAAAATTATGGGTTTGATAAGCAATTTCTGAAAAGTTGCATATAGTTTTTAATAGGTACATTGCGTAAGGCTGCGTTTAGACAATAACGCACAACCTGAGCTCAACCCAAACTCAACTCGAACTCAACTCAACCGAAGCTCACTCCTTGGAATACAGCGCTTACAATTTTGAGTTTTATGACACATTAATAAGCTCCGTTATATTTTATCAATGCAACTGCACACGCCCCGCGCTCAACCTAAACTCAACTCAAACACAACCCGAACACAACCCTAACTCAACAACTCAAACTCAACCCGAACTCAACAGAAACTCACCTCAAACTCACCTGAACATTACACAGGAGCTTATTAATGTGTCATAAGACTCAAAATTGTAACCGATGTATTTGAAGGTGGGCTGCGGTTGAGGTGAGTTTGAGTTGAGGTCGGGTTGTGTGTTATCGTTTGGACGCAGCCTAAGTGTACGTGCCTGTATATCGGCCAATCGTCAGACAATTTAGCCCGATATTGATCGAAGGTCAAGGTCGCGCGACTTACCTGCTCTCACCTTGGGAGATGGTGGCCAGGGAAAACACTTAGAAGTATAACCGTTGAAATAAAACAGTTAAACGGATTACAACACGTCTTTTATTATTTGTTTGGTTCTTAGCTTCCTGACGTTTCTCCAAATTTTCAGAGGCCGTGTTCACGGAATAACTTTACATGCCTAAACTACTGAATCAATTTTGATTAATTATAGTGTAGAGGTAGAATGCAACATGGAGAAAAACATAGGTTACCTTTGATCGCATAAGAATATCGAACCGGGAACAAAGTTTTATGTGCCGCGGCCATCTGCTAGATTTTTATAATCTTTGTGTGGATACTACTTTATATCTTTTTTTTATCATAGACTATTTTAATCCGAATTGATTTTTTATTATGTATAAAGGAATGATGAATAACTAACGGTATAGGTCGAGATCCAATAGGGAATATGCATAAGTCACCGATTTTGATGAATTTGAGCTTGATCGCTGCGGACACTTATAAAAACATGATGGTACAGGAAAAAAAATAAAAAAAAATTATAATCCTAGTTTTATCACACGATGAAATCAGGGGAAAATAACGATTTTTTTTTTCATTTCCGGATATAATGCACTTTACAGTCAGATAGAATATCGAATAAGAAACAATATTTTGTATGACACATATGTACTTAAACGCAAAATTTAGGGAGATAATTGAAGATTATTGGCTAACTCCATATTAAACGCGCCGAAACACAGCTGAAACGTGATGTGTGACGTCACCGTTTTGTATGGAGCGTTTTCGGCGGGTGCTGCTGCGCGCTAACTTCAAGTAACTATATCACGAGAAAAAAACGCAAGAGAAAAGTTTTAATATTACAGTTAACTTTCTCACGCATTATACTTTTGATTAAGATTTAAAAAAAAGTTGATGCATATTCCCTATTGACTTCGTGACCTACATTTGTACTGAAAAACTCAATTTATGTTCTTGCTAATAAGTAGTAATAAGTAGTAATAAGTAGTAGAGCAGTTATTCAGTTCTTTTATTGCAAAAGCATTAAAATGCATTTGTTTCTCACGTCAGCTTTTATTCTTTTAAATAATGAAAAGATGAAATATTTGATCAGTATTTTTGCAAAATAATGTTTACAAACAGAGAAGCTTTGTTGACTTTTCTCTGTGCTTTTTTAGTTTATCTTGACAAAGCTCAAATTGAAAATATGTAACAAAAAAATTGACGTAATTTTAAAAATCTGTGTTTTGATTTAAATATTGCAATGATTTTGAATATTTTTTATTAGGTCAGCAAATCATCCGGATATCGTAACTTTTACGATATTTTTGATGAAGTTCATATCACAAGTATTTACAAATTTATCCTACTAATATTATAAATGTGAAAGTTTGTGGGTTTGGATGTTTGGATGTTTGTTCCTCAATCACGCAAAAACTACTGAACGGATTTGGTTGAAATTTGTCACACAGATAGTAGATAACCTAAATTAAAACATCGGATACTTTTTATCCCGATATTCCCACGGGAACGGGAACCACGCGAGTGAAACCGCGGGCGGCCGCTAGTAGTACATACATTTTAATCTAATAATTTGACATTATTTATTTATAAGTCCATTTTATCATTAAAGTATAGGTCAAAATTCCATAAGAAACGCCTCACATATGGTCATAACTATCATAATGGTATATCAACTACGTCGCATCTCAAAGTACGAAAGTATTTTTTTTATTTATCATAGGTACAACCGTACAACATAGAAGTCTTTAGATACCTGATTTTAAGTCTAGGAATACCAATAAAGATTTTCAGCTAGAGTTTATAATCTGGAAAACTGATAAACAATAAAAATATTGTAAATGATTGTAAAACATACAGGGTGTTTCATAATAACCCGTAAAATGAGTTTTTTTTGTATACAAGTGACAACCCTAGACGAAAATAAATTATAGATTAAGTAATCAATCCCATTAATAGGATTGATTAACTAAAACAATAATCTAACTAAAACAACTACTAAAAATCCATGTCTGCAGACTGATATCTGCATAATGACCCTAGGGTTGTCAGTATGCAGTTTATTATTAAAACAAAAAAACTTTTTTTAAGTGGCGGTTTTCAGGATTTACTATAATTTTCCGTGGTTGTATGCATTGTACCCTATCTACCACATTCCTGCCCTCCTTATTGCAAACGCAGTACTTGCAAAATGGCGGTTTGGAGATAAACGCGGGAAACATATTTTTTGATATCTAGGCAACAAGTCTATGTTATATATCATTGAAAGTATACCTAAAAATAAAGAAAAAAAAACAAGCTTTCTATTGACATATTTTTTGTTTTACTTTAACGATTTCATCCTAACAAAATGCGGAATACTGCATTTTTACCTACCATTTGGGATTGTGGACATTACAGTATCACTAAGACCAAATGCAGTATCTATGTTTATTACTGAAAAATTACCTAGCACATGTTCAAAACTGCGTTTTTAATTAGCAATAATGTACTATTTTTATGCATGATACTAGTTAAAAGTGTTGGCTTCAGATATTTAAGTAGCTAAGAAACGAAATAAATCAATTTTTTGGAAGTAAGTGTTCCCAACTGGAACTGGAGCGGGTACAACATGGGTATTAGACAGGATTTTCGTCTTATCCATGTTTATTCTGAGACCCACTCTTTGGAAAGCACTACGTAGATCTTCGAGCATTGTTTACAGGTCTTGCAAGGTCTCAGCCATAAAAAATATGTCATCGGCAAAACGAGGGTGTGTTAGGTACTGGTCATTAATGTTGGTGCCGAGTCCTTTCTAGTCTAAGAGTTTAAAGATGTCCTCAAACGCAGCTGTGAACTTCGGCTTCGGAGAAATAACGTCTCCTTGTCTCACACCTCGCTGCAGTTGGATGGGATTTGTGTTATTTAAATTGATTAAAGTTAATTAGAAATCAAGAACTAGCTACTGAATTTTCCACCAGTTCACAAGAGAAAGATCTCTCAGAGAAATAACTGGCGGAAGAAAACTCAGAGAGGTTGTTTCGACCTCCCCTTTGATTCCTATCTACAAAACGAACTAACTGTATCCACAGAGAAAGCAATACCATACGTACTGTATCTTTAGATCCTGCAGTGTGTGATTTAGGACGGGATTTTAGTTGAAAAATTATGGGGTCCCAAGCTGGTGGTACTCTCCAACCATCTTCTCTATTGAAATATGGATATTTTTTGATTTCAATAGCCTCGCGTAGCATTCCGGGAATGAGTCTTTGTTTTTTGGCAAGTTTTGTGGTTTATCAAATCTAATGTATGGTTGGGTTCTTTTGAGGCATGTTCACACACTGCAGACTTGTTAACGCGCCTATTCTTCATGTCAGCTACATGTTCTTTATCGCGTGTCCCTATACTTTTCTTTGTTAGCCCAATGTTAGAGAGCCTACTGTCGCAATCTAGGTTGTAGACGCCTGCATAATTGGTTTATGTTGCTCGGCGGCTTGAAGTAGGTCTTCATAGACGCCTGCTTCAGAATACCTCCAATCTTGTCAGTGACACCTTTCATGTAAGGTAGAATGGCAGGTCGTCGTTCTACTGTGACTGGCTTGATACGGTTTCTGTGATGGAGGCGTGGTACTAACAGTTTGTTACTTCGCAGTACGTGCTTGACATGATGAAGCTCAGCCGTCAGGTGTTGGTGGTCACAGATCCCGCGTGCTCTTTGAAACAAAGATTTTCCTACGGTAGCTACCTGTAAAGGATGCTGGTGGGATTCACCATTGAGATCACCACCTGTATGTGTTGCTTTTCGATACACAATGTGGCTCAAGGTTTGATCAGAATTCCTGATGATAAGAATGTCTAGGAAGGCTAGCTTATTATCTGCCATTAACTCCATAGTGAAATGAATGTGTGACCTACACCAGAAATAGATACTTAAATAAATAAATAAACTTCTCAAAACCACTAGCACATTATATAAAGAAATTATAAGAACCACGAGCACGACGTGGCTTAGGCACACACGTGTTCCATCCGCGAATGACGTTTATGACTGACTAGCTTCCGCCCGCGACTTCGTCTGCATGGACAGTTTTTTGGCTATCCCTCGGGAACTGCACGTTTTTTCTGGATGAAAGGTACCATATGTCCTTTTCTGCACCCTTGACAACGTCTATGCAAAATTTCATGATGATCGGTTCAGTAGTTACGACGTGAAGGCGTAACAAACAAACAAACAAATAAACAAACAAACGGACTTTCGCATTTATAATATTAGTAAGGATTTGCTAGCGTGAAACGCAGCACTGTACCTTGCGGCTTCAGTCTGTGCGTAGGTAGCATAGAGTGTGTTAAGTTACTTTGCTACTCGCAAATGCAGCACTGTAGAATGCTGCATTTGCAATGTGCATTTAGTCTTAGCAACGCAATAGTAGCTTTTCTTTATACTCCATGCATTCAAACGCAGTATTGTGGAATACTGCGCTTGGCTTTAGTTTCTATTCCTAGCAAAAATTATGTGCTAAATGAAACTACAGTAAACGTATCAAGTACTGCACAACATTTAGTACATGCTGATTGCTGCAGATCTTGCTAGTATAAGCAATACTTTTGTGCAAGTACTGTGTTTTGCGTTAAATAAAAAACATATTTACAATAAAAAAAATCATTAAAAAGATTTTTTTATTTATAGCTTAAGCCCATGAGATGTCATTTTTGCAAAAAAGTGAAAATCCCAAAAGTGTCGATTACTGCAAGTGCAATTAGCAGGGCAGATTCGGCTTTAGCTGTTTTTTGTAACACGTTGCATAAAATTATTAAAATACCTATCTAAAGTAAATAAGCCAAGGTCTTTTTATAAAAAATACTGAATCACTTTTAATTCTTCGTTGATTCTTGTACTTTACAGACAAGTCTAGGTACAATCTTCGTAGTTTTATTGAGACAAATCTAAATTTTCTCGGTATTAAATCATTTGAAAATTTTACATTATATTACAAGCAATTTACTGCTTTTTGTCTGCAAATTATCAATTCAATTTGCATTAGCTACTACAGACGAAAAGCTTTTTAAAACCTCTCTAGACGGCACGAGTATAAAATTATGAAAAGTGTGTGTAAAGTTTTTTCATAAATAATAGGTATTTATTCTTTTGTTTTCAAAACAAAAGGATGGTTATAGATATTTTAATAACCTATCCTCAGCTTACTAAAGATTTTGATGCCTAGATATTTCCGTTAAATGACGGGAAATAAGAACAGTTGCCTATTAACTAACAGATCCATAATAAACCTATTTCTTACTGAAAATAGATTATTGAAATAGGCCGTTATTCCCTGTTTTTAAACACCATTTTATAAAAAAAACCGGCTAAATGCGAGTTGGACTCGCGCACGAAGGGTTCTGTACCAAAAACGTTCACGTTTGTTGTATGGGAGCCCCCCTAAAATATTTTTTTATTCTGTTTTTAGTATCTGTTGTTATAGCGGAAACAGAAATACATCATCTGTGAAAACTTCAACTGTCTAGCTATCACGGTTTATGAGATACAGCCTGGTGACAGATAGACAGACGGACAGCGGATTCTTAGTAATAGGGTCCTGTTTTTACCCTTTGGGTACGGAATTCTAAAACAAACTCATTTTGTGAAAGAATGAATTATGTAAGTATAGTCACTGAAAAATATACTAAGAAATTAATGAGCTCCACTTCATTCCTTTGACAGGAAGAATGTCGTAGGAAATTCATAGGAAAATCTTATTTGTTTTGTCACCGTAGTAGGTACCGGCAAGGTGGGTAATAGATTTTTCTTTATTGTTACGGAATACAAAAGGTTCTAGAGAGAGTTACTGTGTGCCGTACACGTGTTTTCGACTTGACAACCCTGCTTTTTACTGAATTTTGAAACGTGTGAAAAAATGCACAAAAAATTACACTTGTTTTATAACAAGTGTCAGGAGATTTTTTTTTATCTAAGAGGTCTCCCGATTGCAATGATACTATGTAATTTCAATTTTCATCCGTGGCATGGCATTCGTATTTTTTTTTATTTATTAAAGTATTTTTTTTTTATATATTTTATTGACAAAACGGACAAATTTTAATAGTTTTTCAATGTGCTCATCAAGGCCTTTCGTTTGAATCCCATGTTGTTTTTTTTCACATTACAATATGGCGTCTTGCGTTCGAAATATTTTGACTTATCACACTGAGAAAAACGGGCTACTTAAAATTGGCAAATTTGTAATGCACTGGCAGCCAGATACGTATAATGTG